>OU342573.1:10000-5010000 GCA_910589295.1 Noctua janthe | reverse complement strand
TAATGAGGTTAAATAATAATACAATAACTATCTAATATTTAACTTCTTATAAAAAATAAATAATAAGCATGACTATATTATAAATAAACATAAATACCTAACGACTTTCTGCTTAAAATACAAATATAATTAAGGTTTCAAAGAAACAAAAAACAGCCACACATTGTAATAACATGGATTCGAACTTGGACTTCATTGATCGTGAACCCATGCTCAGCCCAAACAGCTACCAACCCATGTTAATACTACGCGAATTTTAACAATGCAATGGTAAGAACAGGTCATCACTATGATGTGTATTCTAAATGCAACAGAAATATAATGCTATTTCGCGTAGTGTGACGACAGTTCATTAGTGTGTGTTATGTGTAGAATGCTGAGACATCACTCATACACGCACACGCACACACACTGCTGTATCGCGCTCGCACAGTTCATAGCAATGTAATCTTTAGCATGGTACTGCACTTTTGAGGTCTACTGTACATACAAAAAATCTTCGCCAAATAATCCTAACCAATATAGTGATGAGGATTGTTTGATGTCACCTCTGCCTGCCTTGTCATATCGACTGAACGGATTTCGGTGAAACTTCAGTAGTACGTTCCCGTGGTATAATTTTTAGAAATAAAACCGATATCCGATAACTATCAGTTATCCGGCCGCATACCGGATAGCATGAAGATATTCGACCTGATACTGAATATAAAAATTAACTCAATAAAATCTTATTAACACAAGACAAATCAAACCACAATAACTTAAAAGCACCATTAACATATTTATTTTTGAAGATACAAAGTTTTATTACTGATGATGATTTTCGATAACTGATTGTTGTCAGTAATAAAGCAGTAATCACTTGTTAAAAATATTATTGTTGTTAATAATTACTCAAAATTTATAAGTGGTAAATTATGTTGAATAAATAATGTATTTTCAGCATTTTGTGGTCTCTGCTTGGCTTCTTACACCATGTCAGCTTCAGAGAACAGTGTTTCACTGTAAACACTGCTGCCAGATACTAAACAAACCAAACCGAGCACACTGTAAATAGGCGATCTGGGCTTGCAATTGTATTATCTTGATCGCGGCTGACTATTATTTTGCTTTGCCACTGCATTGAAACAATCCCAGAAGATGTTGTGAGCTTAACATATGATCCAGTTTCATCTACTTTGTTTCGTTTAGCAGATTTTAAAGACAGCGATGAGCTATAAAGCGATGTTAGAGGTTCTGCGTAAGACATTTTTATTTACTCTATTATGATCTTCTGTCGGTCTTTTCAGTTTCAAGAATTTCTAAATAGTCTGACTTGAATCTTGGGTCTAAAAAAGTAGCCATTAGGTATCCGGCATTTTTTTCATGTTTAATAATTTACGATTTGGACGCGAGGGAAGACGCGGCCAAAAGGTATGGTTTTTGTAAGTACCTGCAAGCAGTCGTGGCGTATGACGAGACTGTAAACGCAGCGACGTAGGCCAGCTGCTGCGCGGGGTCACTGAACTTGGCGGCCTGGTCCAGTACCGAAGAGTACTCGTAGTCCTCTGTCAGCCGCTGCAGCATCGACAGCGGCTCGCTGAAGTTCACCGGGATCGGAATCTTCGATAATTCCTTACCTAATTAAATAACATAGGGTTAAATTGTTTTGGAAAACATGTTTTGTTTCTTAGCTCTGTGGCTAGTTTAAGCTACGTTAACGGGCCTTAACCAAGTCAACGTAGTGTGTGTGCGTGTGTGAGTTGTGTGATATTTCATTTTCGTCGATTTGCATAAACTTCCTTCCTATTCTGCAGGTGTTTAAAATCGCGGCTTTTTGAAGTGTTAAATTGATTCTTTGAGGTCTAATAATTTGAGGCTATGGTGGAGGTGGTTGGGTATAACACCCGTGGTGGAGACTACTATGGGTACTACATACACTTTTTCTTGCCTCCAGATTCTGGTCACCTCTTCTTTCAATTCTGCATATTTACTTAATTTATCAATATAGGGTTAAGTTATTATTATTATAGCTAGCCCACATTGTCCCACTGCTGGGCAAAGGCGGGAGGCCTTTGCCCAGCAGTGAGCACTCCTTCCAAAGGTCACACTTCTGTGCTACTTCTTTCCAATTCATGAGGAAGACATCCAGTTCGTCCCGCCATCTCCTTCGTGGTCTGTCGCGACCCCGTGTCACTATCTCAGGGCACCAATCCTGAGCTTTACGGGCCCACAGTTCGTTCGGCATGCGACAGACATGTCCTGCCCAGTCCCATTTAAGTTGGGCAGCCTTTTGAGCCACGTCAACGATTTTCGTTTTGGAGCGCAGCGTAGTGTTTCGTACATCATCTGATAATTTTACACCTAAGATACTGCGCTCCATAGCACGTTGGCAAACCTTGAGTTTGGACTTTTGGATGTTAGTCAAAGACCAAGTTTGTGCCCCGTAGGTCAAGATGGGGAGAATACACATGGTTAAATTAATTAATTTATAAATATTGAAGGTTTCCACCTAGTGACTAGGAACCTTAAATATTTTCCTGTTATAAGTTGTAAAACATGTCGAGAAGATTTTAGTCGGATTAATCCAACAACCCAAATATAGTCCGTGGTGGGGTCTAGGCCTAGGTTCGGGCCGATGGGCAATTGACAAGTTACATTTCTCAGAATCTTTGTGTAATGAAATTGAAATTGGAACAAAGTTTTAAAAAAAATGTATATCATTGTAATACATGCCAAAAACTTGTAGTGTGACTTATTGACTTGCAGGGTACTGAAAATAAGATAATAGTACTGACCTATACAATTCTTCATAATGGACCAGAGACTGAGCGGGTAGTTGGGCTTGTCAGGCACGCGGACCCGCCGCGGGTGTCCGTCGATCAGCACCGGCTGCGTAAACGCCACATGCGGCTGCGAACATACAATAACTAATGTCATATTTCTTCTTCAAAACCCACTGCCCTTATTAGTACGTTCTGCAGAAAGGTCAGGTGCGTAGAATTCGCAACCGATGAGCGTGTTAATCAGATAGATGTATGACGTAGAGATCGTAGCTGTAGGTACTGCGTGAGACGTGACTTTATGTATGATTGTCTTCGTTCATCCCTCACTGCTAAGGTCTACGATTACATAAAACACGGCTCCAAAGCATGCGATCCATAGTGATGAGGACAGCTTTGAGCGATCTTGACCTTGAATGTTTTTTCTTCCTTTTCAGAGCTGGTTTTTTTAGAGCTTTTCCAAACAATGCCAAGGTGATCGCATAGTATCTATGTCTGAAAACAGTAATTTTAGCAACATAAGACCTCCTTTCATGTGGAAATTAACTAACTATGGAAAAATCAACTAACGACGCTTCCCTGACGAGCTGACGAGTGACACATGACAAGGTGACAAGGCTAGTTACGAGAATTTTTGAACGGCATACGTAGAGCAATGAATTATGAAAGGCTAAGCAAATTATACATGAATGTATGTTAGCATTAAATACACAACTCTTGTAACTAAGCAAATCTTGTACATAAGTCATGTGAATGTTGAGAGAATTCTTGAAAGCCATGCTCATCAACATGTATAGTCATTAAAACTTTCATGTTTGTTGTTACTAAGTATCAAGTTCGAGTAGATAACTATAATAATTAATAGAATACACGATCGTTGTACCCGAGCGTCACGTAATAATGTATTAGTTGTTTAACTCACTACACTATCATAGGTAAATTGGCACTTTCCTCGGCATTGGTATTAATATGCCAATTCTCTCTATAAATAGCTTTTCACATTCACCATTTTACAGGAGCGCATTAATGACATTTAGAAGTTACCCTCTGAGCATATTTGTCAAACATTTTGTCGTTATTTGAGCTATGTCCTGTAGAGTAACGAGTTATTTGTGTGGTTAGCAATACGACATGCAAGTTTTGGAGTTGAATACATAGCATAGGTATTTGGCCCAGAGCGGGTCCACTAGTTTTTGTCAAACGTCTTATTGGATGAACGCCAACATACTAAGTTATTGGTATGCGGCAGAATATTTTAGCAACTTTTTGGGGTCGCGTCACTGAAAACTTTATACAGGGAGCTTGGTGCATTGTTTGCCAAATTGAATTGTTCGAATGGAGAGGTCATTTGCTGTCTCTTCAGGCCCAAGAAATCACTCTCGGCCACACCGGTTTTTTTATGACAACTTTCTAATTTTTATTATGAAAAATTCCCAAACTCAACATTAAAGCTTAAATTTAAAAAAAAAGTTATGAGTATAATCTTTAAATAACATTTTAACTTTTATATGTACTGTTGTATGGTTCTATCAAATTCAAAACTACTCGCTAGTAACATCTAGTGTTTTTTTAATAACTCGCAAAGCTTTTGGAAAAAGAAAAAATAAACCTAAAACTCAACTTTAAATTGCTATAAAAAAAAAACTAAAAGAGATCGAGATCTTCGAATTCTTTTAAAAAGTTGTAATAAAAAAACCGGTGTGGCCTAGAGTGAGTTCTTGGGCCTGAAGAGATAGCAAATGACCTCTCCATTCGACCAATTCAATTTGGCAAACGATGCACCAAACACCCTGTATATTGAGGTGCAGTAAAATAGCCTCCACATGTGGCTACAATTATAATTACGTACGATAAGCGCACTGGGCAGTCAGCGTCTGCTTCACTTTGTTGACTGGCTACTATTCATAACAGGGCTAGACTTGCCTTTATTAAACGAGTGTCGATTTGAGTAATGAACTAAATCACTTAATGTTCAACAGAACGTATTCTACACTTAAAAAAGTATTAAATGAACTCACCCATACTACGATATCCTGTGTTTTCGGCACGATAGCTTCGCCTTCAGCGGTAGTTTCCGCTTCCGTACCCCCCATCACACTTTCCGGTCGCTCTTTGTCTTCGACGAAAATTACCTTCATTCAACAACAAAGTCTAGTTTAGTCTTAAACACAAGGTCTCCACGTCATGCGCCTTTTAACGACCAGGGGGCGTTAAAAGAATAGAAGACTAATTTTATATTCATGTTTCTTCACAAAATTGACGTGACTAAAACAACAAACCGCTAAACGCCAACTTTGTTCCACTGTAATAGCACTATTAAAACTTTACACAATAGCGGACACTCTGTAAAACACGTGCCTTCGCTTCCATGTTTAAGAATCGTGTGAATATATTTATTTATTATTTTATTTAACGTGAATTGTGAACATCCGTGAGATGCGATTAAGTTAGTTTGTACGATTAACATATTATGGTTGTGTAGTATTTATTATGTAATCAAATAATAATCGAATCCTAAACGAAACACAAACCCGTATTCATATACTGAATATATTAAAACCGGCGTCTTTCCAATTTGAAGCTACATTATCATGCAAATTGATGCAATGTTTATTTTATGCGAAAAAAAAACTTCCATGTTTAAATGGAAGTAATGTTGAAGTGTAGTGTTGTGTATTGCAACCAAGTGATCCCGCTCACGCATCTGTTACTTCACGGCGCACAGCGTGAGAATCTCGCAATCTAGGGGGATTTAAATCAAAATATAAATTTTAATAATTGATAATATAGTTATAACCTATTTATACCTAAGACTCTATCTGTCATAGCTACATATTAGAAATTCTTGAAGGTAGGTTAAAAAAATAAATAAAAAATGTTGAAGTGGGTAGATAATAATCGTTGTACCCTTACAATACGAACAAAACATTAAACTGTCATCTTCACTTGAGATTACTGATCAAATTAACGTATAGTCTTGTTTATTGGTTTATTATTGTATTGTGTACATCTTTCAAGATAAGTGAGAGTGTATTTTATGTCAGTAATAGTTAAACATTGATCTAATAACATTATTTGAAAGCACAGTTAAATTAAGCATTTTTTAGAGATGATTTGCAAAACAAAAGGCGAATAAACAAATGACCTGAATTGGTGTTTTTATTGTTTTAATTTATAGTTTAGAGTCTTAACTTTTGAGAACAATTGATAAAAACTTGGGCTTTTTTGTGACCGCCATACATTTTTTTTCAGGTTTCAGAATGATCGCCGAAATTACAATAAACACTAGAAAAACGATAATACTGACCTACTTAATAGGTTTCTTTTATCATTAGACACCTTCATATCCAGCTTAAGGCTTATAATGAATAGAAAACGGATTCCTCTAGATGCAGAAGTCCTTAAAAATGCTTTCTGTACCCACTGTAAATGAGGCCGAAAGTGGAATTAGCGACTAAAATAACAAATTTATTCATATCGCATTTTTTTTTTAATACAACTTTATTTTCTATTTGAACACCAATCAATATTATTTTTTAACTTGTACCTTTTATTTAATTCAATTTGGAATTAAATCCCCCTAGATTGCGAGATTACACACTGTGCGGCGTTTTAGGCGAAACGCGGCGAGATCACATTTTTCGACTTGCGACGTCATGATATAGTTGAAGCATAGAAATGGGAAATAAACAAAATAGTGACTGACCTGTTGAGTCTCAGTGACAGTTTCACCCTCAGACTCATCTGAACTTTCGCCGCTTTTTACTTTGTTTTTCCTATTTACCTGTAAATGCACACACAAGACAATGAACAACGAGCATGATTCACTCTGTAACAGCAACCCTCATGGGATAATGATGACTAACATTGACAACACCATTATCTCATAACATTTGTGTTAGTTCTAGATATGAGTTACTATATAAACAATATAATTAGTTAATGTTACAACTAATAAGTTGTTTAAGATCCATGTGTAAGATAAGATAAGCGAATTCAATTTCTGTGAGTAAACAAAATAGATAATTATAAACCTTGTTTAATCAAATTGTATTTGTTTTGTAAACTTTATATTGTCATGTAAAATATTTTACTTTTTTTTAAGCAGTTTTACTTTGATTTTGCTTCAACATTAGAACTTTATATAAAGAAAAAGTGTGTTAAATTAAAAACAACATGCAATTATTACTGATGAGTAACAAGACGTACTCTAATGGGAGGTTCAAAAGTTGAGGACTTACGGGCACTTTAATTACAAATGAATTTTTGTCATCCATATTTGTGGATACTCCTTCTTCCACAGCATCAAAGAACTCGTGGTCTTCATCCTCAGTCTCGTTGCCTGTTCCCGTGCCGGTGCCCCCTGTGCACAAAACATAAAATAATAGCAAATTTTTTTTATTTTTTTTTGAGAATGTTCATAAGAGAGAATAAAGGCTGTACATAATTATTGACTTAAATGTCATGATATTTTTTACATAATTGTAAGTGTACTTCTTTACACCATTTTGGATGGAAATAGAAAGTATATTCCTGCATTAAATTATCACAGGTCTTCTCTTCTATCAGAAATTATTTTGAAATGTAAAACTTGCTTTAAGCTTTACCAGCAACATATTACTGTGTGTACAATATTACCGTGTTCTACATATTTTATAAGCAAACATTAGTCACATTCTGTTTTGTTATAATATTCTACATACACATATACACGTCATTTGTATGTGACTATGCTAATATATCAATTGAATAGTAATTATATGCTTAATTGCTTATCTAATGACAAACTTACTGTTTGTTTTATTCCAACAAAATATTTGTAAAAACTACATTTATTAAATCTTGCAAAAAATTGTGTTGACAAGAAATTCTATGCAAACTGAATACTGAGAACATACAAAAGACAAGTTTTCTTGAAACAATATAAGTGTTGTAAATACATGACTGCTAATTTACCTAAAAAAAATATTTAACAAACAATTTTACTGTGTGACTTTGCAGTTCTTTAATATAGAACATTAATAAGTTGGTTATAAAGCAAATCATAAACAGGTACATCACTTTGTTCAATCCAAGGTGTAAAAAATGAACTGTACAAATCGTAAAACCATTGAATTACACTAGTCATTTCATTCTTGCAGCAACCATAGTCTTAACCTACAATAAAAAAAAACACAATTTCAGTAAGCATGCAGAAGCTGTCAAAGCAACCTGAACTGATTTATTTATGTTTTGACTAACTGACTCCTACAGGCAGGCAACAATGATTTAAAACATGCCTATACAATTATTACTGAACATTTTGTACCTTACCCAATTCTAATAGTTACTTCTAATTCATGTATTTATGAAGTATTAAGTAGTATAATGTAGTATGTCAGGAAATTGGTCTAATCTACCAGCAAGTGATTACATTCTAGTTTTAGTGAATGATGATCGTTGTTTCGCTAAGAAAACCCCATGAAATCAACTGAAAAGTTAGCTTTTGTATAGCATTCAGTGATGATGTATTTCTTTATTATTTCATTCCACTTACCGCCCATAGTGTTGAATTGTTATGGAGAATTCAATTTATCATTGCTTTGTACCTAACAATAATAATAAATAACGCAAAGCTAGCTATACAAGGCCAAGATCACAATAGACGCGTACATGAATGCGTTTTTGTTATTACCAGGCAGAACTAACACAATACTGCTCTGCCGAATGACAACACTTCAGCCGCGATACACGTTAATTAAATAAACGAATAGAGAACAACCAATTACAAACTGTAATACGTTGAGCAGAAAAACAACCTTGAAAATCACCAAAAAAACTGTCTACAATACAGTCATAGTATGACAAAACTAACTTTTTGCTTTACACTTTACGTACCGAATTAAGGTGGTATTATTTTTGTATAAACATATTTGTTTTTTTTATCACACACACTTCATATATTCATCGGAATCCAATTAATTTAATTTTGTTAACCCAAAACGCAAATTACTTTTCGATTTTTTATCCGTCACGACACGAACGACACGTTCCGTTTTAGGTCGGGAGTGAGTGAATGGTTCATTTGATCATTGGTGTCATTCCATTCTTTACATTCATTAATTTTGCGTTGGCAAGTGGCAACTGTTCGGATTCGAAATCGTTCGGAAATTAAATACAAAACACTGTCTGTCATCTACGTGCTAATGCAGGTAGAACACGGGCCTAGCTGTATATGACAAAAAAAAAGGTGCGAACCGGGCCCTGCATGGAAATTTCCTACAATTTAAAGGTTACACTGCGAAAGCACCAACGTTATCCGCGAAATACAAATTTTGTTACTTTCTAGGGTTCCGTACCCGCGAAGGGTAACCAATGGGACCCTATTACATGTATCCGTCAGATTCGCAGGTGTATAACTTCCAAATAGATCACAAATATACTATATAAATGTTCGTAAAATTTACGTTTTTATACTAATACTAGCTGTTCCCGGCATGCGTTGCAATGCACCTTTTTCCTACTACCTACCTACCTACTTACTACCTACCTATTACCTACCTAAGAACCTTGTACTGACAGTAAATAAAAAAAGAATTTTAATATTTTTATACGCAAACCCTGCGTAGAGAACTACAGCTGTTAGCGAAATTAGCGAAATCGGTTCCGCAGCTCTCGAGATTTGCGCTTTGCAACAAATTCAGGGATTCATTTTTATATTATAGATAAGTATAAATGTACGTATCTGTATGCGTAGCAAACATCCACATTATTTTATCTCAAAACAAGGTTGAAGAAATTTCCTGAAGTATAGATCAAAACACAACACAACCACAGAAAAGCTATGTAATTCAATAAGAGAAGAGGTCGAACAAGGTCATTTCACTCATGGATTGGTTAATATTTCAATCACATGTCAAGCAGGGGTCAGGGCTTTGTGGAGTAAAGATTGTTTTACGAAGTAGGAATCGTGAAAAAGGCGAGCCATGTATAATTTATGGGGGTTTTGCTTTGGGAAATATATACAAGATGAAGAGAAAGTACGATATAAAAAGAAAATGAAATAAGTAAAAAAATACCACTATGAGATGTATTATTTCTTCACTGAAGCATAATCGTTTGAATCACTTGCTTAAGAAAAATGCAACGATGATTAAGTTTAGCCAGAAAGCAAACTTGGGACCAAAGCCTAACCTTAGCCTTCTTGTCTGATTACTGCAGAATCTAAAGATACTATCGACACGAAAATAGTGTGTCTTAACTGTCTGTGGCCAGCGAAAACTGGGTCGGGTCTTGTTCACTTTTACACAAAATGACTACAATAAGTTGAAAGCTCAAAAATACGTCAAAGCGAATGTCGTGGCATCACTTGCAAACTTAATATAGTCATCTGCTATACCTGAAGCATCGTAACCATTGCTACTTTTGAGTATGTTCTTTAATTTTTTCCTATATTTATTAATTTTCAGATATATTACTAAAATTGTCGAGAAATTCGTACCTACTAATTTGCATACGCTTTATATGAGCATCATGTCGTGTTCTTATGATGTTATCACACTTACTGAAACCTGGCTCATTCCAAGCATTCGCGATAGCGAGTTCATTGATGATTGTTAAACATTCTTCAGATGTTATTGTAATCGTTCAGCGACGAATAAGCGTGAGGGTGGGGGGTCTTAATAGCCATACTTCGTGGGCTGCGCCCCACTACCATGGCGACACAATATACTCATGCTTGTGTCGAATAGCTTGTGGTTCAGTTACCTGCATCACAGTCTCATAAACACCACGTCATCAGTGTAGCGTACATACCACCTCGCACTAGTGATGCATTATACAGGCAATATTTAGACATATTGCATCTGATTGCTAATGATTCCACAACCGAGTCATTCTTTGTTGTTGGAGATTTCAACTTGCCCGATATAAAATGGTTAGACCAGGGTAATTATAACTTGTCGGACGCCCAGTTCGGTTTCCGGGCAGGGCGTTCGACAATAGACGCCATCTTGCGCCTCAAGGCCGAAGCGAAAGATGCAGTCGCCCAAGGCGGGGTGTTGTTGGCGGTGTCTTTAGACATCGCCAACGCGTTCAACACTCTGCCATTCAGCTGCATCGAGGAGGCGCTCCGCTACCATCAGGTGCCCGCCTACCTGAGGCTGCTAGTAGCAGACTACCTGCAGGAGCGGTTTGTCTCCTACGAGGGACTCGACGGCTAAGTTGTGCGCAGGGCCATCGTGTGCGGTGTTCCACAGGGGTCGGTTTTGGGTCCGCTCTTGTGGAACATAGGCTACGACTGGTCCTTGCGCTGTTTGCTCTCCCCCGGGCAGGGCGTCATTTGCTACGCTGACGACACTCTCGTCACGGCCCGGGGAGGGAGCTACGAGGAAGCGGCACGCTCCGCCGTTGAGGGCACGTCCCTCGTCGTGGGGCGAATCGAGCCGATGGGCCTCAAGGTGGCCCTAGAAAAGACGGAGGCCCTGGTGTTTCATGCGCCCCGACGACGGCCACCGGCCGGCGCACACCTCACTATTGGTGGTGCACCAATAGCGGTACGGGCAAGCATGAAATACTTGGGCCTGGTTTTGGACCGGAGGTGGAACTTCGGCGAGCACTTTGCTCAGCTTGCGCCGAAGCTGATCGGCACGGCTTCCGCCCTCAGCCGGCTGTTGCCAAACCTGGGCGGACCAAACGTGGTTTGCCGGCGGTTGTACACGGGGGTGGTTCGCTCGATGGCGCTCTATGGGGCCCCGGTGTGGGCGGAGTCCCTGTCTGTCCAGAACAAAGCTCTACTGCGGAGGGCACAGAGAGTCATGGCAGTCAGGGTCATACGCGGATACCTCACCGTATCAGTGGAAACGGCGTGCGCCCTCGCGGGCACACCCCCGTGGGATCTAGAGGCACAGGTGCTCGCCGAGGTCTACCGACGTGGCGCAGACCTGCAGGCGGAGAGTGGCACGCGTCTACCACCTGAGCTGGTCACGAGGTGGCGTAGAGAGGCCCAATCCCAAACCCTGCAGATTTGGAGGGTGAGGCTGGAGACGCCCAGTGCAGGTCACTGGACCGAGGGGGCGATCCGGCCGATCCTGGAAGAGTGGACACGGAGGCGACACGGGACGTTGTCCTTCCGTCTGGTGCAGGTATTGTCAGGGCATGGCTGCTTTGGCAAATACCTGCACAAAGTGGCCAGACGGGAGGCGACTCCCGTGTGTCACCAGTGCGGCTGCAGCGAGGACACGGCGCTTCACACCCTCGAGCATTGTCCTGCTTGGGCGGTGCAGCGCCGTGCTCTCGCAGCAGCAATCGGGGCAGACCTCTCTTTACCGGCCGTGGCCAAGGCCATGGTCGACAGCGGGGAGGCATGGGAGGCAGTGGCGTCCTTCTGCGAGGACGTCATCTCGCAGAAGGAGGCGGCGGAGCGCGTCGAGAGAGGAGGACTCCCTCGCAGACGCGATTCGTCGCAGGAGGACAGGGCGGCGGAGGAGGCGCCATGGCGATTTAATGCCGCCCTAGGAGGTGCCAGCGGGCGATAGATCGGGGAGTCTATCGTCGTCGCATCGAACGGCCCTCACGAGTGGTGGCGATGTCTCAGGTGAGCCTGGACATCGCCAAAGGAGTTTGGTGCCCGGAGGTGGGTTGCGCTGGATGGGCCGCGAACGTCATGCGTAGCAGTTCTCGCGGCCCATTCGTCAAGGCGAGAGTAGGCTCACGGCGGTGTTTTTTAGTGGGTGCAAGCCCCACATAACCAAATCGTCTCCCCGGACGGTGCGGTATGCGTTAGGCATTTTTCACCGCTTAATAAATAAAAAAAAAAAAAAAAAAAAAAAAAAAACAAAAAAAAGGGTAATTATGCAGTGGCAGATACCACAACTTCAAGCCGTCAGCTAATACTGAATTTCTTGTCATTAATTAACGGTTCGCAATACAACAAGGCTAGAAACAGTCTCGGACGAATACTTGATTTGTTTATCTCCAACACTGACTGTCAGACTGTAGTTTGTACGTCTCTACTACCGGCTAACAACCACCATCCCACTTTTTCCGTGTTTGTGGATCTCAACATGCAATTTACCCCTATGAAATGCCGTTCTGTACCTAGGTACAACTATAAGCTAAATATCCTGACATTAATGCAGTATTCAGTTCTTTAAATTGGGAAACCAAACTCGTTCATCTGACCGCTGAACAGGCAGATGATCTATGATACTTTATACGGGATAATTAGACAACACGTTCCAGTAACTCGCATTAAAAATTCACGATTTCCTGTTTGGTTCACACCCTCTTTGATCCCTATCTTTAAAAGTAAAGAACGTGCGTGGATTAAGTGGAAAATGTATCAAAACCTGTGCGACTATAATCACTTCTCGGGTTACCGTAAATTGTTTCAAGATGAATCCGTTATTTGTTTTAGAAATTATATTAACTCAAAAGTATTTTTGGACATATGTATCCAACAGAAAGGGCAAGACACATGCAATTTATTTCTTCTTTTTTCGCTTTTTTCTATGACTCATCCACGTTTGATCCTGAGAATTGAGAACCCTCAAGCATATACCAGGATAGCTCTGCTTGTATACCCGATATTCACCTCACAAAGGAAGTAGTACACCGAGCAGTCATATCACTGGACCCATCTAAGAGAGCAGGCCCCGCTTTATAAAAGCAGCCGATAATAATATATCTACACTGCGTTGTATTTAATTTTCAATAAATGTCTACATGAGGGTGTCTTTCCCACCGTGTGGAAACGAGCATTTATTACACCTGTTTATAAAAGTGGAGACAAACACATCCCATATCTATTATTTCCACCTTCAAGCTTTTTGACAGACTAGTACACAGCGCTCTTTATCCTGAATTACATGGCCTTATTATACCCGAACAAAATGGGTTCGTTAAACGGCGTTCGACTACTACCAATCTAATGATCTTCACTAACTTTTTTTGAACATATGGACAGGAGAGCCCAGGTAGACGCTGTGTACACTGACTTTCGGAAAGCTTTTGACAAGGTGAATCAAAAAAATATTTTAGAAATCCTTGCCTACAATGGTATCCGAGGCAATTTACTTCGATGTTTTGCATCATATGTTTATAACAGGACACAAAAGGTCGTTATTAATGGATTTTAATCTGAGTTTGTAACTGTCAAGTCCGGAGTTCCTCAAGGATCTATTTTGGGCCCTTTGCTCTAATTGCACAGCTGGGTCAAGTTCTTGATTCAGAAAGCCGTACTCCTGGACACGGCACGCATAGTGAGGTGGTTCCTCTCTCTGGAACCCTGACCATCGGCAGCTTGGACCTTGTTCCTGATGCCGACGGACCATTTGCTTTTTGTATTTTTTTTTTGTTTTATATTATTTTGTTTTTAATATTTTAAAATATAATTAAAGGAGAAAAAATTAATAAAATGAACCTCTTTTTAATATTTTTAATGGCTTTTTTTCTAAATATTGATTATAGATAGGACTATTTTAATATGTAAAAAGTATTTAGGAAAGCAGTCACATAACTCGTACCCTTTTCTGATAGCTGCATATTCATTCCTTAATTAACTAATAAGTATCTATACATATAATAAAATTGTAACAGGCCGATGTCTGTACATTGAAGATATTGAAAAAAAATATATATGGGGGTCTTTATTAGAGCAGCAGAAGCCAAAACAACAGTTTGCAGAATATTTGCCTGACTTTCTGTCTGTATCTTTGTACGCGCATCACGCAAAAACTACTGCACGGATTTTAACGCAGTTTTCATTGCTCTACTGCTAGATTCTTAACTTATAAAATAGGCTACATTAGATATAGTTTTGGACCCGATAAGTGGCGCTGTGCGAATCAAGGGCGGGTCGCTAGTTCCTAATATGAAAGAAGAAACCAAGTTCTTGTTCTTGTACCTGCCAGTTACTCCACCACCCCTTGCTTTCTCATTTTCTATTAACATTCATGGTACTTAGTAAATTAAGCTGTACATTATGAAATACTTACATTACTTACCAAAAAGTCCAGTTAAGTAAACACCTTCTTAATCGACCTACTTCATGCTTGCAACAATCGAGTATCGAGCATCTTGATGCTTGATCAAAAAAAAGAAGAAACAAAAATATCACTGACCAGGCTGTGAAGTACTGCGCGCGGTGACAGTCTTCTCCAAGTTGTCGTGTTGCCTCGCGAGTTGCTCGACCACCTCTTGCAGTCTCATCTTCTGTTCTCGTTCATGTTGAAGCGCGCGACTCATGCGCGCACTCGACGCTGCCGCTGCACTCATGAACTCTGAACAGGCCTAATGATAAGGGGATGTTTATATTCTATTTCCTTGCAGACTCCATTTTTTGAAGAGGCTAAAAAATATTGCACTTCGTAATGATTTCAGGGACAGCCTAATTCAGGTAGATATTTTCGACGATATTTCGATGAACTGCCGTTCTGTCAGCGATTGCGATCGATAACTTAGCAGCATTGCAGTTCATTTTGGCGTTTGTATGAAATATTTTCAACATGCAGTGTAAGAAGTCTACAATGTGTTTCCCGTAAAATTAACTAAATATTATGTTGAACAGATAATACAGTAAACTGCTGGAAAGATGGCATGCCCTTACAATTTTGATATTCAAAATTGTTGATCAATCCTTTCTTCAAACATCACTACCTGGGTGGTACTATATATTTTTACAGTTGCTTTATTCTATGTGACAGTTACGAAGTAAGTAAGCTTGCGCTTCATGTCGGCAGCTTGGGACAATCTTAAAAATAGAAGGCTTAAAGCAATGGCGATGCATGGATGAACCATGCTACACTCAAGTTCACTTACATTCATCATAGCATTGCATGATATCCTAAAAAGCGTAGCCCTTTCTGAGACTTGCTTCGTTGTATCCGTCGGTGGAATCTCCAGGTCAACCAATGACCTCTGTAGAGCTGCCCCATGCCTCGCCACAAGTTCGGAACAGGTTCGCAGGTCGTGGAACCTGGCTGCGAGTTCTCTTGCGATCCCGCCGGCGTCCTCCCCTTCACCTTCTCCACCCCCTGACACTACGACACCTGTCGATATCTGATCCTCATCGTCGTCAGATTCTTGTGCTCGACTGTTGGGAAATAAGCAGATTATTAATTTATGATTTTACAATATTTCGGCGCTAATAAGCTGTTTAGGTGACAACACATTCATTCATCAGGTGACAATTTAACTCATAATCTTTATAGATAACAGCTATTTAGGTTGTTGTACCATTAGATACTAAGGAAAGCTGCATTAACTCTCAAGGAATGTAAAGAATTCAAATATTTTTTTTTTTATCACAATTATCATAACAATTTTTTAGGCAGTATTTCATCATTGGCTACCTGTTTGATATGAATCAAACAGGTGGCCAATGATGAAATTCTGCCTAGTGATAAGCAACTAGTGAGTGATGGTGTTGTTTGTTGATTAGGAACAATTACACCATTGACAACTGGCACTGATAAGCTACATCAGACAGGGTATTTTCGGTGCACAATCTCTACTAGCAACTAATAAGTGATGTTGAGTGGAATCGATCTATACCAATATAAAAAAGCTAAAGAGTTTGTTTGTTTGAACAAACTAGTCTCTGGAAATACCAGTTCGATTTGAAAACCTCTTTTTACATTTGATAGCCCATTTTTTTTGGAAACTTATAGGCTATTTAACATCATGCTCCAACCCTGAGGAGCCGAACTAGAAGAGAAAGGGCAGGTGAAACGAGCTTGGGGGCACTAGCCATTCATACAAATAAAATGTAAATTGAATAAAATTGAAAAAAAATGTTCTAGATATTATATACTGATGTATATTGGTCCTTGCCTCGTAAAGTCTTATTGTGGTTGATAAATAGTTAAATGAGCCCAGGCTTTATTTAGTCTTCATTAGTGCTCACTAAATACAGTGATAATTGAGTGTTCTGAGCCATCACAACTATTACGAGGTTCAACATTATACACAGTTGTCTTTTTTTCAATAGTACACTTACATAGCTTTCGCCTTGGCCAGCTCTAGGGCCGTGACCCAACTTTGTCGTTCCACTTCATCATGAGCTCTGATGTGGAAGGTCTGAGTGCCTCCATTACTGATGACGAAAGTGCATGAGTCTGCGGTGTGGATCAGGGCACCCAGCAAAGATATGGTGCCCCGACAGGTGTGAGCCATCTCCGCTTGATTTCTGAAATAATCCAAGTTACAAGTTATTACTATTTTGTGCCTCGGAAGACTTGAAAAGAGGTTATTGGAGAATCAGTATTATCAAATATTATTATCTAACTTCCACTAACCACTTATGTCCACCAATAAACAAATAGCCTAGAGTGCCTTTCAAGTAGTCAAGTAATTGCAAATAAGCTCTCTTTGGATCATAATTGTTGAAAATTTTCATCAAATATTTGTGGTTTATTTGACTTTGATGTAATTCATAATTGTGTAGGTTCTATTGCAAATGCTTACTATGTATTTATTAAGTAGAGTAAACTAACTATATACATAATTAATTAATATCTTTTATGATCTGTTATTAAATTTTTTTTTTAATCTGTTGTCTCAATGTCATTTCACAATATTATACCAAGAGCTATCATTTATCCAAACTCATCAAAAATAGGTAATACTTGGTTGACACTAAAAATAACTATTGCAAATCACAATACATTTTAATATTCCTATTTTATCAAGAATGTAAACAATCACTTTTTTATCAACATGGTTATCAGATAACTGTATGTTCATTATTTATTTATATTTTACTGTTGTTTTACTGATTTATACTACTTAGTTACTTATTAAAATATTTTATTACTTGGAATTTTGTATCATTGAAAGTATTGAGTACAATTGTATATTCTGTACCTACATGTCTGAAATGACTAGCTAAACAAGAAAACCGTGTGAAAAGCCTCTAATTATAACTAATGGTATGTTATGTACTATGCTTCAGAAAACATCTTACACAGTAGGTACTGATAAATATTGCGAGCAGAAAAAAAACTAGCTCACCTTGAAAAACCATAACTGAGTGGAATAGATATAGATATAAGGAAAAAGATAATATTGTATCTTGTTATTTTACTTTAGGAAGTACAGAAAGGTCAAAGGTCTTCAAAATAAATTAGTCCCAAAATACCAAATCAATGCGTATAACCATAATGCACAAAAGTATTTCCAATGAGAATTTAATTGGAATGTGATGATAACATGTACTAGGATTAGAATTAGACATATAAAATATCAATTAACTTAATGTAAAGTAAAAACAGGTATCTGAATCAAAACTGCCAGTATTAGCATCTCTTTTAGGAGCATAATTGTGTATGTATTGGTATGGTATGTACAATTTGCCTATCAATGGAACCAAAATTATGTACAACTTATCTTCTGTCACTGTCAGCTTATATCGTTAATGAACATAGTACTGTATGTATAGAATTTTTACAATTTCTACTATATTACGGTGTCCTAGGTACTTTTTATATAATTTGAAGGGTTTTAGCTAAATATCTGCTATGGTGCA
The DNA here is from genome assembly GCA_910589295.1 of Noctua janthe. NCBI lineage: Eukaryota > Metazoa > Arthropoda > Insecta > Lepidoptera > Noctuidae > Noctua > Noctua janthe. The sequence continues at coordinate 4,991,733 of OU342573.1, read as the reverse complement.
AGAAAACCAATTAAAAATACTGCAAAAACACTGCGTCATACCTACAAAAAATATAATTAACCTGTGGGTAGATGCAAGTTTGGTGATTTAGGGTCTTGGCTCTTCATAAATGGGATAGCTGAAAGATACGAGCAATAATTTAATGTTATATTACCTGTAATATGACAACAGTCCATTCGACAACACGAACCATCTTCGCTGATAACCCTTTAAATAATTAGTCCACTTGAACAGCCAACCCTTTTTTTCGGGATCTCCGGGTATGGGCTGACCCTTGGCTACGATGGCATCCGACATTTTTCTCTTAGTAACACAATTTAAATTAGAAAAACATAATATAAATTCTCTGCCAGCCACGTCCGTCGTCGATCCAACATATCAAATTGTTCGTTCATTCATAATCCACAGATAATAAATCGAGTAAATCTTGATTGGTTTGATAATGGTCTCTTGGATCTTGCGAAAAGTAGTCACTGATAACTTCAAAAAATCGTCAAGAAAACCATAAACAATGTAACTCCATAGCAGTGTTGAATTTTATTATTGTTAGTCCAAGTCAATGAGAATAGGTTTCTTACAAACCTAGTACACTGGCACAGTGTACTGTATACAGTATTGTGACTCTGCCCTGTCCTTGAAATAATTACCTATAGCTGGGCGATATGTACTCACGCTATAGGGCTGCCGCGCCTACAGTATTATAATTTCATCTACTTATTTGAGTGTCTTCTACCTACTCAACCAAAATGCAAGAAACAGCTAACGAGTAATTATAATAATAACATCTTTTTTCAACTCAGCTTATTAACGTCCCCATTACCTACAGCATGGAGCAACTCAACATAACATTTGTTTGGTAACCCATCCATTGTCGAACCGCGGCAAACGTTACTTAATATCAACCATCTCATCGCGTGTCAATCAAAACCTCTATCTTTAAACTACAAAATGTTACTTAAAAAGTAAATTATAATAAAAATCTTGCTATTTAGATACCTAAAAAAAAAAAATAAAAAATAAAAAAAAAAAAAAAAAAAAATACCTACCATTTATTACTCTCATAATCATTATTTCGTCTAATTCAAATAAATGTAAGTAGCTAAGTAAATGAGTAAGTAGATAGCCTAGCCAAAGTATAAATATATACCGTATTGTGACTCGGCCCTGTCCTTGAAATAATTACCTACAGCCGGGCGGTACGTTCTCAAGCAACAGGGCTGCCGCGCCTACAGCATTTTAATTTCATCTACTTAGTTGAGTTTCTCTCTAGTTTTGTAATTGTAAATATTATACATTTTTTATAAAATAATGAAGTTAGTTGTGTAGTAAATATAAGTTGTGTTTTTTGAATAGTAGATAAATTCGGGACTTTTTATAACGCGAGCGTACGTTCTTAAATTACTCGTGTGTAATTTTTTCACCTTATCCACATATTTAATAATTAATACAGGTGGAAAACGCCTAAATACCTATCTATTAAAAAATTAATTATGTATCTCCTAGTAGGTACAAAGGGTATAAATAGACCCTTAACATAACTAAAAGACACTTGTTCTTCCCGTCTTTGCGATATTTTTTTTGTTCTAGACCATACCTGGGAACCTTTTTTTTTTTAAATACGTGTTTTTAATGTAAGATTTTTAATTTACACACCTCCACGACCCCCGTAATATTTAATCCATCCATCAGCACAATGCTTTGAGTGCTTTCCATCGAGTCCTACCGTAAAACGTGATTTTTCACCCCAAAAAAAAAGTCGATTCCCAGCAATAATTTTTGCGTAAAGTTACTTAATTTGATGTACAGAATGCTTGGTTGACGGCTATGTAAAGGGTCTGTTTACACTCTGTATTTAAAGTATTTTATGGTCTTACCTTTCGGAGTTTCCAGGTAATTTAAATAATGTTATCTCTGGATGCATTATTAAATAATTCAAGCAACCAAAGACAGTACAATATAGTATATTATAACTCTTTGCAATATTTAGAAAATACTTGTACTTATTTCAATCAAATCGCACGCTTACTGTTTACAAAACCATCACAACGTTCGTTCGTCAATTCGGCGCATACGCGACTGTTGCGTATCGAGTGTATACCGAACTCGAGGAGTGTATACCAACACGCCTCGAGTTCGGTATACTCGCGTTCCGACCGTTTGTATAAAGATACACTACCGAGTAGTATTGTCCTTAGAAGTAAAATAACTGTGAAAAGACAATTTGACATTAACAGCACCTTTATATTGTTGCAGTAAGGATCGTTTTGGTAGTGCAAGGTACAATAAACATGAATGGGGAAACATTGAACGTTGATTTTCATCATCTTTTACAGACAATTTCAATGTTTAATTTCATGTTTTTGGGGGGGCTGACAGCTAGCGCAACTGTAAGTTTCGGATATCACTATTCGACTATGATGAGTAACGACTTGGTAACGACTCTAAATAGTTCGTATGGCAACATTGATTTTGAACGAACGAAATCGTTCACGCGACGCGTTTGACAAAATTAAAAACAATGGTACTATTTCTCCGTCCAAGTTACGGTTTGGTCAGCAAGGTTGCCAGACGTTTAGTTCAAGGTAAAACCTTTCACGATCAATTTTTTTAAAAATTTGTTTTCAATGTGTCTGTTTTAAGATTTTATGAATTCGTGTGTGAACGTTATGGGTTTATTCGATCCTGATAAGAAATAGCTGTGTCACTTACTATCATAAAATATTTTAAAATTAAACTGTTTATTTTGTTCTAGGCTCATTTTTGTCCAGCACAATGGGCAGCTCCTATTCGAGATCTTATTCCCCTAACAGTGGACAAATTACGGCTGAGCCCGGAAACAGTAAGTAACAGTTTTAATTATAGAAACAAACGTAAGTAGTTATTTACTACTGCTAAACAATTAGGTATTTCATTTATGACCTTAATAATCTTAATTTTCAAAACCTTGCACGACTTTTGTTCTCCTTTTCCTTATACAGACTAGTTCCTTGAAGCATTCTGCCATATGGAATAAATTATAAATCTTATGCCTACCTAGTCATTTCATATAATAGTACCGAATTGAATTCCACTTATTAGCATCAAAAAGCAGGCAGCTTTTATGCCCTATACTATCAAAAATAAAGTTTCAATTTAAAAAAAAACTACAAGATTAAAAAAAAAAACGAATTATTTATGTAGGTACTTATTTTTTTATTATATGATTATCTTGATGCCTGTGAATGCTATAATTACTAGCTAAATAATTTATAATTACTCTATAATTTAATTACTAGACTAACAGAACGATAAATTAAACTTGTAGTTCAACAGTTGGTTTCTCTTCTTCTGAAGGCTAAATTCTATCTACTCTTTTTGCAATTCATTGCAAATTATGTCTTCAAGATTATCAAATAAATTGTTAATAAATAATAACATGCTACTGATATGAGATATTTATTTTTTTATCACACACAATAAACAAAATCAAATCAAAATATTTTATTTGCATAAATAATGTACAGTAGATTCTTAACAATAAATATATGTATAGATCTTTTATCAGCCGTTTCGGCATGCTATATAATTATTTATTATCTAAAGAAAAATCAATTCATTTGAATTATGCATGCAGTTTGTAAATTGTATTAAATTAAAAAACATTCTGATTTGGTAACAATTAATTATTCATAATGTGACATGATAGAACTTACAACTAATACTTTAGGAACTAAAATACAATATAATATACTTAAATAAAACAGTATTAACATTATTGTACACTACCGCACGCAAAATACGCGCTTTGACGTGGAGTTGCGGACACCAGCCCGTTATACAACAGTTATTGTACATATTATTTAGGCACAAGACTTCTTGTTTTGTGCTTAAATAAGAACTTGGTACAATTATATTAATACAACCAGTTTTCTTGGTTAGAGGCCTTAATTTATTATAACACCACAGGATTGCCCAGGATTAGCCCCAGACCAGTTCCTGGACATAACTGGGAGAAGCCCCATCCTAAAAAATATAAACCATATTTTGGAGCTGCACTTTAAAAAGACTCCCCTAACTAAAAATTTGTGCAAACTCTGAAACAGTGTGACGCAAAGGAAATTACAACTAATGATTTTCCTTTGAATCACGCCTTCTATTTTGGAGAATGTAAAAGGCTAGGCTCTCATACTACATATTATTAAAAGGAGCTATATTTTTTTTCTTGGTATTTTTAGGTCTGTGGTTGTCTCCTTAATAAAGTGCAGCTTAACATTATTTTTTATTATCAGCTTGTATCTCATTTTCTTTGTCAATCAAGCAATTTATTTTGTTCGCACCAAGCAGATGACCACTTGCTAGATCGTTCCGAGTGCCGAACAATCATCACTGACATTGCGATACGCGCCAAAATTAATGTGTCAATTAAGGTGCGACATAAAGGGTTGATATAGTTTCTAATTGACAAACTTTTCGCTTAGCTAGCCATCTTAAAAACCCCCATTATACAGCGAAGGTTGTATTGTATAACGGGCTGGTGTCCGCAACTCCACGTCAAAGCGCGTATTTTGCGTGCGGGTGGGAAAATTATTCGATCCACCCTAACTCCCCGAGAAAGGCCAGCAGCGCCTTGGTGTTGCTGACAATCTCGCGGAGAGTACCTGGGGTACCGAAGTACTTTGCCCTGTATGTTGCAACCACTGGGCAGTGTAGAAGCACGTGGGCTGCTGTTTCGTCTTCCTCCATGCAGGCTCGGCACAGGGGGCTGTCTGTGACTCCTATGACAAAGAGGTGTTTATTAAAAGAGCCGTGTCCAGTGATGGCGGCTGTAAGTGTGCGCAGCTGTAGTTTGGTCAGCCGAAGCGCTCGTTTGGTGAGGCGGCCATCGATAGTAGGGAGTGCTTCCTTGGCCTGCCTGCACTTGCCATGGTCCAGCCACAGCTTGTGGTGTTGTTCACTGGTTCGTTTTCTTACCAGTGTGCGTAGATACCCGAAAGGGAGTGGCACGATGGGTTCAGGTCCCGCTGCTGCCATGCTCGATCCCCTTCTAGCGAGTTCGTCCGCTGCATCATTGCCTCGGGAATCACTGTGTCCTTTGATCCATTGGATGGTTATATTGTTGAGATTACCAACCTGGTTCAGGCGTTGATGACACCCGGAGTTTACTGCGTGGTTGTTTAGTGCTAGCAGTACAGCCATGCTGTCTGAGAGTATGCGAATTGAGTGGCCCTCAACCTTCCTGACTAAGATGGCTGATGCCGCCAGAGAAATGCCCATGCATTCTGCCTGAAATACTGTGTTGTGGGCCCCCAGTGGTGTGGCTATGTGGATGTTGAGATCTTCCGAGAAGACTCCAGCTCCAGTACCAGTACCTGTTTTTGATCCATCCGTGAAGATCCGTACTTCTGCGGGGCTTAATCCCTCGCAGCGGTGGTCCTCGTGGAGTTGGATTTTGTATTTTTTGTCGAATACGAACTGCTTAGGTATCCGATCGTTTATGGCTTTCGCTAGGGGGAACTCGTTATAGAATCCCTCCAGTATTGCGGTATGCTGTGTGTACTTTTTAGCCCAGAGTTGAAGTGTTTTAAGGCGTACTGCCGCCATCGTTGCTTCCTGTTGTATGAACAGATGGAGCGGTGGGAGCCCCAACATGGCTTCCAGAGCCGCGGTCGGAGTAGTCCGCATACAGCCTGTAGTCGCCATGCAGGCGAGTCTCTGCATACGTTGCAGTTTGCTGGAGGCTGTAGCTAGTTTGGTGCGGGGCCACCAGACCACTGACCCGTAAGTGATCATGGGTCGGATCACCGCGCAGTATAACCAAAGTATAATTTTAGGGGATAGGCCCCACTTCTTACCTATCATCCTCCTGCATTGCCAGAAGGTCATGCAGGCTCTGTCTAGTTTGTTGTCTAAGTGTCTGCTCCAGTTTAACTTACTGTCAAGGATGACTCCCAGGTATTTGACTTCTTCAGCTAACTGGAGTTCTGTATCGAATAGTTTGGGTAGGCGATAAGGGCCTAGTACTCTTTTTTGGGTAAACATGACTAGTTCAGTCTTCGTGGGGTTCACCGAAAGGTCGTATTCTATACACCACCGTTCAACGATGCGTAGCGCTTGTTGAGTGAGATTACAGATTGTCCCCGTCACTTTCCCCGAGATGAGGATGGCGAGGTCGTCCGCGTACCCAATTGTGTATACAGCGAAGGTTTCGTGGCCACTAGTTTTTTTAGGCGAGAATGATCATGGTTGAATATGCTTGTGCGGCCAATCATGGGTCATTGCAAATCCAATTGAAATTAAATACCCTATCTAAGGCATCCACCCTATCTAGCAATGAGGGCTGTCATTTTGGATCTCACCAGATGGCGCCACTGGCGAGTAAGGTCCAGTCATTAATTCTATTTTATACTTCAAAGTACAAATAACTTCATAAAATTTTCATTTTATTACGTATAACAGCAGTGTTAACTTCAGATACAGAACTACAATCGTGAATATTAGTAAAAGTACGTGATAAAAAGAGCGCACCGCGCGAACACTATGACATCTGAAGTTTCAGAAGAGCTTACTCTACACGAACGCCTCTAGCAGCGAATTTACGCGCGATAGCTCAATTCCCTATTAAAATAGATAGACGTGAAATAGATTTGAACAGCCTACCCACCAGGGCGACGACTTCAATTCAGAAACTTGCCATATCATTTGATTTTTTTGTTCATTTTATTTGTTTTGATTTGTTTTGATTATCTAAAATGAATGAAACATTTCCATTATCTTGACAAAAAAATAATATGACGGCTGCTTGTGGCGCCCAGCCAGCCATCTATGGCCGAATGATTGACGCTAGCCGCCTAGATTGCGGTTCGGAGATCTCTAATAATTATTGTTTTGTTTATAATCAGGTGGCACAATATCACGCATGGAGTCAAGCAACAAGTATGTTGAAGCAGTTGTCTGCAAAGAAGATGACCTCAAGGACAATGAAATGAAGGTTTTTGATATCGGAGAAGAAGGCAAAGTATTGCTTGTGAAACAGAAAGGCGAATTCAGTGCAGTAGGCACTACATGCACTCACTACGGTGCTCCGCTCGTATCTGGTGCATTAGGAGATGGCAGAGTCCGCTGCCCTTGGCATGGAGCCTGCTTCAACATTAAAACGGGAGACATTGAAGATTTTCCTGGCTTTGATTCGTTGCCTTGCTACCAAGTTACAGTTACAGAAAAAGGAGAAGTTAAGGTAAGAAATATTCCTCTGTAACAGCATCATCATCATCTTCCTGCCCTTGTCCCATTCAACTTAGCGTCGGCGCAACACGTTTTCGTCTACCATTCCTCACACAATCCATCCAGCTTTTCTTTGGCCTCTCTCAACATCCAGTAACATTCTCTCTGTTGTCTGTAACAGCATCAGTAACACCTAATACCATGTAGTACGTATCTCGTATACTTATTGATAACATTAAAGATTTTGGCGTCGTTTAGAGGTTGGCCTCTTGCGCAACAGGTCCTCTAGCCGTTCGGAATTTGAATAGCCTAGAAATACTTGGATTTCAGCAAATTGATCTACGATACAGAACTACTAGCGAATTTTCCCTAAACTGATAAAAAAAAATTGTTTGAGAACAGACTGATGACAAATCACCATAAAGGCGTGAACGTTACTATTCTACTAACTATAAAAATTGTAGATGTATTGAAGTAAACAGGTGTCGCGGTCGTCCAAAGTTGGGTGGAGGTTGCAACGGCCGAGCGGAGCGAAATAGAGGTCGGACTCGGGTTGCGTGATCAATAATTAGCGTTGAACATGACAAACTGAAGACAAATATTAACTTTTTTACCTAGACTCTGTTGTATGCCTTTTGCGGCCTTCATTTTGAATTCACGATACATTATAAACCGAAAATAAACACTTTCAAAACACATACCCATTACAAAGTGTTGACTAATTTTAAACAAGGCAAATTGAGTAAAAGCATACGCAAGGCAAGACCCCTTTCCCCTACAAAGAAACAATATAAAAACTTAATGTTAGTCATTTAAAGTTGGTGATTCTCAATTTTATCGATTTCGAAAAACATAATTTAGTACTCCCAGTTTTGATGGTATTGAAGCTGTTGGTATTGCTGCTCACAGTTGAAACGGTTCTCTAATTAAAATCAGAAAATGAATTTATTGAATTCTTCGTTCGTTGTCGTTCTTGACCTCAAATGCCTACATCAACAGAGTTGTCCAGGTAGTAGGAAAGATTCTCTTCATGTAAACTTATAATTTTTATCATGCAAGCGTCGATATTTTCAAACTGAACACCAATCTCCCCTAACAGTTAAAACGTTAATAAAATATCGCAGATGTCTGGTGTCCATGAATTTGCGCAATTCTGTAATTTGTTTCAGCAGAGTCTGACCCTGAAAGTGCTCGAACTGTCGGCGACAGGCACTTGTGTCTGAATAACCTCAATTTTGATGTTTCAAACCTAGTTTTACACCTCTACCTCTGTCTTTAGCCACTAACTTTATCTTGTCTTAAACTGAGATTTGACGCTGAAGTTGCTGAAGCATAATTGGTCGCACGACCAAAATTTTAGGTCTTAAAACTGCGCCTAGTTTAGCGTGTAATCGAAAAAGAGTGTTTGCTTCATGACTAACGTGTTTGTTATCTTCCTTGAGTCCGTGACTGATGATCTTATCTGACACAACTGCAAGGAAAACTTACTTACCTAAACAAATCACTGTAAATAAAAAGGCGATTTTTCTTTTCTGTTAAAATAAACTGTGTTACACTCTCGCAATGTTAATCTTGGATTCTAATAGCATTGCTTTATTTGCTGTCCTAGTTCCTCCTGAATTCTAAGTTAAGTTAGTAGTAGAATATTAAAACAATTTGAATTAGGACGAAAGATGAAGTCATTCATGTCACTTCGAGTTAAGAATATTATGCTTTGCTGAATGCTGATAAACAAACTAGTTTAATCGAAAGACAAGAATGATATGTGAATGTCGCTGTTTCAGTTATGGCGTACTGCTTTTTAGGTAGGCAGCAATGGAGCAATTAGGTCGTCTTGATTAAAACAGGATCTCACTTCAAAACACATTTATGTTACACTGTCCAAATCTTTACGCCACCACTTCGTCGGTTCTTAACACTTACCGTGACTCTGATTAACCCCATACGGTTAAACTAACCGCTAACCGTGGGCCTTCACCGATTTTCTGGGATTTTATTTCAAGTATGCTCTAGTTTGAGCGATCTTGCATTTGTTGCTAGCTGATCTTTCTTTCCAAATATCAGAATTCAAAGTTCAATGGGCCGGTCTTATAATCCGTTGAGGATTATAAGACCGGCCCATCACCCCTATGTGCTAATTTTCGAGTTTATGCAAATTAGTAAGTTTTAACATTAACAGATATGCCTGATGACTTTCGGCTGACAGACAAGCAGCTGCCGGCTTCCATGTCTGATGTGAGTTGTGATGCTAAAAGCATTTATCCTAAAATATACGATGACCGAATCCTTGGTAATTTTCGAGTCACGTCGCTAATGGAAATGGTAACCAAAAACTGTTTAGTTGTATTATTATTCGACCCGACGACGGACTAGAATTCACATAATGTGCATACTATTGGATCTTTTTAGGATTGCGCATCATCTCTCTAGCAAATGGCGGTTCTGCCGAGCAACGGAAAATGATAGGGGCATAGAAAAATGCGATTCCGTGCTGCTAGATGAGGGTGTGCGCAAATGCTTTTGGGGAAATACCTTGTTCCGCATGCCAGATATGACGTGGACCTTTTAAATCCTTAAAATAATATAATCCAGACGTCCAGACGTCCTCGGGATAACTAGAAACTTAGTTAGAGCTATAACTAAGTAAGTTGTCCTGACCGTCCTTTTCTTGAATCCATCGTCTTTTCTGACATGATTTTTGCTGGCGATCCTTAGCTAGCTTTTCGTCTACTGAGGCTTATCTATTAATTACAATCTACTTATGTAATTAATTGGCACATAAGCTGCTAATATATAAAAATAGATATAATTAGATTATGCAATCGAATTATATGTGGAATGACTGCACGTTTTATTTCTTTTTCCTAGTTTAATTTATTAATGGTCTTTATCTGATGATTGATAGGATAGCGGAAATAATATTAACGATGGCTATCGTCTGATAGTGGACTAGCCCATAATTGCAGGCAAGACATCGGTCAAGGACTCTGATAATAAGTTCTTTTAAATTTCCACGAATCAGAGCGTGTAAAGTGGGGTTTTTTCTTTAAACGGACATACTACACGAGCAGTCGAAATACTACTAATAATTGTTAATAATAATGTGCATGCACATGGTTCGATATATGTATTTTGTGATAATCTTACTTTAATAAGATTTGAAATCGTTGTTGATAAGTAATCATGTCTGATTGCACTAGTCAGTCAACTAGCGGCTCTGCCTCCAAAGTAATTCTGTTCCGTTTTCATTTAGGTACCCAATTTTTTTTTTTAAATTAATACTGTTCACCAACGACTCGTTGCGGTCTCCTCAGATTACTATGAAACAAAATCACCTAGCCCAGACGTTTTCAAAACACATTATTGCTCCGGAATCGGCATTTCAGCCGACGCCGACGGTCAAACCGAGTTTATTTTTAACCGATTTCGACAAGAAGTTTCTTAAAATTGACTACTAATATCCTTTTGTAATAGTCGGTGCTGAACCAATTTCCGTCTATTTTCTCTTAAAATATTTGACAATGAACAATGAAGTGAGAGACAGACACAGAATTTTAGAAAGGTTATTTTCATTCAAACAAATCGCAACAATACCAGATACCAAAAACCGTTGGCGTTGGTGGCTGAAACTGTTTCACACATAATAATGTCACATACTGGTAAAATATATTTGCTATGCGTCTGACTAAATTCTGTTCCGAAGAAAGGGTCGTTTTGTCTGTCTGTACCAATATTCAAAGGATCTCCCAAAATATGTAAAGTTATGAAACGGATCCCTACTTTTTAACCGACTTCAAAAAAAAAGAGGAGGTTCTCAATTCGGTTGTATTTTTTTTATGTTTGTTACCTCAGAACGCCGTCATTTTTGAACCGATTTGAAAAAATATGTTTTCATGTGAAGTTAAGGATATTATTATACTTACCGATTGTTTCCATAGAAATTTCATCAAACTCGTTTTTTATTTGCAGAAACTGTTTTCCTTGCGTTCTGTACACAGCCTTCACTGGAGATTATCTCATTACACAACCATTTATATATATATCAATGACCTGCCCAAAGCTATTGACTTTCCAATAACACTCTTTGCTGACGATAGTACAATAACTATAGCATGTGATAAACCGGATTCATATGAAGCAGATGTCAATAGCGCGGTACGTTCAATAATCTCTTGGCTTAATAACAATAATCTTAGAATTAATCTTGAAAAAACACAAATAATGCACTTTGGCCATAAAAAACCAAGTTCGAAAATGGAGGTCCAATTCCAAAATAACAAAATAAGCGATGTAGATAGTGCAAAATTTCTAGGCCTGATAATTGACAGGCAGCTCAATTGGAAGGATCACATTGAAGCTCTATGTAAGAAAATTAGTAGTTCATCATATGCCTTATATAAACTTGCCCCAACAGTTAACACAGATGCACTACTTACAGCTTATCATGGTCTTGTAGCATCTGTACTTAGATATGGAATTATATTCTAGGGTAACTCCACAAATAGAGAAGCCGCGTTTAAAGCGCAAAAGCGATCCATCAGAGCCATGTTTAGACTACAGGTGACGGACAGTTGTGAACCATTTTTCAAAAAGTATAAAATTTTAACACTACCGTCGTTATACATCTATGAAACTGCCTTGTTTGTTAAGTCGAATTCACACCTGTTTCCTAACAAAGCATATTCTGCATAGCCCCGCAAGTCTTTAACAAAATCCCAAGACAAATCAAAGAGTTAAATTTAAATGCGTCTAAAAAGGAATTCAAAGACTTGTTATGTAAAAAATGTTAATGTAATTTAAACGACTATTTGAATGACACTGACATGCTAATTGAATTGTAATTTTATTAACTTTGACATATCGTATCTTTTTAACAGTTTGACATTAAATAATATTTTGAATGTAATCCAGATAATATTTTTAACTGACTTGCCACAAATTGTTGTTTTTTTTTTTTTTGTCTTGTAATTTATGTACCAGATATTTGCACGCCACATGTGGCAGATTGTGATGAGACCACTGATTAGAAAGACCATTTATTGTATCACATTCTAACAAATAAATGAATTTGAATTTGAATTTAATAAGTAACATTTAATTAAAAGTGGGTATCAAAAAATCCGACTACAAATTGTAATATGTACCTATATTATATTTTTAATTTCCATCATTTTGATATCGTACTGAGCCCTACTCGATAGGTTTGGATGAAAAAAAAGATTAACGACGTACAATTTAGCACCAAAAATCACCCAATTTGGTTTGATTTTTTTTTTATCACCTATCTAAGGACACTTGGGTTTTTGAGACGAATCTAATGATACCTTAATCGTCGAAATCCATCCAGCCATTTGGAACATATGAGGTAATAAAGAAACTTACAAGATACGTGGGAAAAACATAACCTTTCTTTGGCAGTCGGGTAAAAAGATACTGGTATCAAAGGAAAATAAACACGTTCTTTTTTTTTTTTTTAAATCATTTTTCGGCCTTTCCTAGCCGAAAAATCAATTTAAAAAATTGTAATGGCCAGTACTGTACTATTGTACTGTATCTTTTCTAGACGTCTCAATTATTATCAATAATTTTGTCCGTTCGGACTTTTCTGGTAATCACATTGTTTATTGCATTTGTATTACTTACTTGGAGTGTCAAGAATAGATTAAGTAAGGAATGAGAATATTAGGTAGAGATTTAGAGGAAGTATGAAATTGGCGCCTGATTAGAGAATTCGATCCCGGCTTCTTTTTCTAATCGACTCCGGGATTACGGGATTGTCTACAGAGAATCCCGGGATACTTAGTCCCGGGATTTTAGGAAGTTATGAAAAGTACTAGATAATAATCAGGTTTTTAATTATCTTCATATTCAAAAAATAATGTTCATGAAATATCAATATAATATAATATCAATCAGAAAACTGCAACAAATTTAAATTACATAAACAAACCACTTTTGTCTTATTTTTTAAAGTAAATACTACTTACTACTCAATGTTAATGATTAAATTTAAATAAAGATAGCAATATAACTTTTTTTTTACAATTTGCGATAATTTCCACTTATTAACTACGAAAATAATAATAAATACTACTCTACAATGTGAAGCGGGACTTTTCACATCTTTAAACTGCCTATCGTTGGAGCAAACTAATCAAAAAAACAATGTTGATGAACGGAAAGGAAATAGGAACACCAAAGAAATTATGAATGGATTGTTTGAGGAATAACATGAGAGACAAAAGAATAAATAAATAAGAAAAGAAAAATATTTTGCACCTACCTCAAGTAACATGACAAGGGCAGAAATGATGAGACTGCATTTACGAATAACATAACTTTGGGAATCCAATATTTACCATATTGTATTGCAAGGAGTAAAGGAACCCGTTGCGCCGACTCCAAGTAGAATGAGATAAGCAAGGGCAGGAAGATTATGATGAAGGATCAAGGAGTAAAGGAACCCGAAGCAGCCTAGCCCTACTCGCACGTGTCAGGTTTTTTCGTAATTAATCGACAGCGTGTCTGGCCAGTTGGTGCGTATCAGTTATTAGCATCATTTGTGCGTTAAGCAATGATTTCGTTTACATACCTACTCATATAAAACTAGTTCAACCATGAACAGTTCGGAAGTTGCGTCTTAACCTTGACGCTTTAGAGTGCATTATATGTATTTATATTATTTTGTTGACGTCAAAACTCCAATTAGTATGTCTGTTAAATTATCCTGTTTGAAGGCCAAGTTGCTTTATCCAAAAGAAATCTGTCTGAGAACCTGTAAATATATCATCATTGCGAATTTGTGACTAACGAGTGCAGTGAGTAATGCGCTTACCTCATGTATTTTGCTATGGCAAACGTAAGCCAGATATTTATCGGACCGCCCGAATAGCTTAGTTTAAGATTAACAAATCTAATACTTTTCTTAAATACCTTCTTTATGAAATTTATTTTCCCCTAATCCCCCCCCCCCCTCCCCGCTATTTTTTCTAGTAATAAATATAGCCTTTATTACTCAGGGATAATGTAGCATTCTAATGGTGAAAGAATTTTTGACATCGGTCTAGTAGTTTTTGAGTTTATTCGTTACAAACATTCAAATCTTTCCTCTGTATAATATTATAAGTGTAGATTGATTATAAAAGCTTAGCTGTCATGAAACCACATGTTTATGAGATAAAAACGTTGTATTAAGTACAATATTATACAAGTAGGACAGTTACAGGCACTTTTGAATTGTCGAAACAAAGACAACAATGAAAAGTAGCTACAGTCCCAGTCACAAGGCATAAAAACTGTGAAAGTACTGTAGTTGCCCATTCCCTAACGTAGATCTCTATGGAGTAGAACGGACAAAAAACTCCATGAACACTCTTTTAAATCAGAATACTTTTACAAAACCTTGGTTACATCATTCATGTTGAGATGGTACATTATCTGAAAACGATGTAGCAAGATGTGTACGTTAAAAGTGTCCATAGTAAAAACAATTAAAAAATAAAATAATTAATTCAAATAAGCCGTGGCAACCAAGAGATGATCAGTCACAACTGACAGCGCCCGTTCACGAACATGACGCATGTATCAGCACCATTCAACTCCAACCATTTTGAAGAGAACTAATTGATCCGACACACGCGCCACCATCAGCGAGACATTTGAGTGAGCATGACATACTCTTAACCGTCAGGGCATATTCAAGTCAAGAAAAGACGTAGGTTTCCAGCTAATGACAGCTTTCTAGTACATAGTACTCACACAATATGGGCTATTGGGTTATATAAAACTAAAGAGATTGAATTTATTCAATGCAAAGATAGTTGTACCATCTTCAGCAGCTCCAACGTACTATTTAATGCTATCCATTTAGGCGCCTCTGTCCTTGTGGAGCAGGACCGGCATTGAGCCAAGCATTTTTATCAGCGATATAATCGTCCAACTTGTAATATGCTTGCTTACATAGTGTGCGTTTAGTGCATGTTTTAAATTTCGTTTCATTCAGTTCAAGAATACTTTGTGGAATTTTATTATAGCATCTCAAACAGTACCCCATGAAAGATGAGTCTACTTTAGCGAGTCTGAAGCCTGGCTGAACTAATTGGTGTCTATTTCTAGTACTGTAATTGAATTGCTTCATTGCCTACTTATTTTATTTGCTCGTAATAAATGAGTAATTCCCGATCATTTGATAGTTTTATATTGAATTGTCAATACCGATATGTCTACTGGTTCTATCTACTTATAGGAAAACAAAATATCTGTGACTTGCGAAAAATCATCCGAGTATTCATGCTAATTTTAAGTCTGTAAATGCGTGGGAACGAAATTACTTTCCAAGCCATTAGCGTTGAGTTAGAATTTTATTCGCTATGTCTTAAAATCAATATTTTACTTGATTTAACTTTGAAACTATGTGTTACGTTTTTTATTAAGTACTTTTTGGTATTCTTCACACAGCATTATTATTTCAATCACAAGGTTTTGTTACAAAATCTACATATATGTTGTAGATGTTGAGGATAATTTTCTTCCAAATATGCTATGACTTCACGCTTTCCTAATAACAAGAGAATACATAATCACGTGAGCGAAGCTGCGGGCACAGCCGGTTGTATCATCATTAGAAGTGCAAAAACATCCATAGCTTAGTGCGCCTACACAAACAAACTTATCGTAACAGAGGTACGCAATAAAAGCGTGATCTAAGAAGCAGCTGACCTTGACTCACCTTGACCAACTCATAGAATTAGTTTGCAATCGTAGTCGCCGGCTCTTAACATTATGTTATATTATAACTTACCGGATGGTGACTCAATGTCACTCCCCTGACCAATCACTTAGCACCAGACACATACATTACACAGTTTACTCAACTTTTTACCTTACCTCTAATTAATTAAAAGTGGATAAATGTTGTTAACATCGTTCTTTTCTATCACTTTTTTAAAGGGCACTTCCTATATTTCTTTTACGATATTATATTATACGGGGTGGAAGGGACACCGACGCGAGAACGGTTACCATGTATTCAGTACAGCAGTCTGAGTCCCCTCCACATCAGTGGCGAAGGTACCATAGAACTCGATTCCTACCGGCTTCCCTTTGAAAAATGGAAAAGTCAGTAATCTATAGACAAATAATATAATCATATTAAAGATATGACGTCCAGCTTACCTCTTACAAAAAATGACCCTTCACGACTGCTCCACATAGAAATTTTTCATCGGTTATTATTTTTTTAAATCAGCTGTTCCATACATTTTGTCCGTGTAGGTATTGCACTTTTGTAGCAAACAGCTGTTTTTTTTTTAATAAGCTCAGACTGATGTACTGAATACGTGTGACCGTTTTAGGATCGGTGACCATTCTCCACCCCGAATCTATACATATAAAATTCAAAGTCCTGACTGACTGTTTGACTGATATATCAACGCACAGCCCAAACCGCTGGTTCTAGATACATGAAATTTGAAGGGTGTATTCTTTGAAGAGTAGATATGCACTAAGAAAGGGTTTTTGGAAATTCCACCCCTAAGAGAGTGAAATGGGGTATTGAATTTCTGTGTGAAACTTTATTTTTCTCTGGGTCGATTGACTCGAAAATTGATGTACACACTCTTCTCATTACATACCGTGTTTCCTTCGAGCCTCGGAAAGCACGTTAAGCCGTTGGTCCCGGGTGTCATTGATTCATTTATCAGAAAAATTACTTTCACAAAATGTTAATTTGGTCAATACAGAACCCTATAGTCAGTCAACTTTTTCTTCCCAAAATTCCTTTGTTCTTCTACCGACCGACGAAGAAGAAATACGGTCTTTAATTCTTAATTTAAAAAACGAGTGTGCATTTGGCGTCGATAACATATCCGGACCTTTCTTAAAACGATTTGTTGATATTATAGTTCCTCCACTTACATATTCATATGCAACCTATCTTTCTCTTCTGGGGTATTTCCATGTGCCTTTAAGAAATCCAAAATTATACCCATATTTCAATCCGGAGACAGATACTGTGTCAACAATTATAGACCAATATCTATACTCCCTACGCTTTCAAAAATCTTAGAACGATTAATAGAATAGAATAGAATTCTCTTTAATCGAGTATCAATGACTCAAAAACTGTTAGTAAAACTTACGACTATGTTAGTAAACACTGATAAAAAAAAAAAAAAACAATACAAACAAGAAATAACGGTGGATCACTGCTGCGACAACCCATGAGTGATAGCACAACAGCGACCCACATAAACATAGTCCAGGCGACTGGCAATCATGTTTAAGATACTGTTGGCCCTGCGCACCAGGGAAGCGCATCTTTTACGCATTGTTGCGTAAAAACAATCCACATGCGCGTCCGCGAACATCCCCGATGCACTACAGAAGCGAGGCAGCCCCACCAGCATCCTAAACGCATTATTATACTGAACGCGGAGAGCACTGTAAGATTTTTGCGCACATCTAGCCCACAGGCTGCACGTGTATAATGAAGTACAGTACGCTCGAAAGAGCGTAACTTTGACTGGTAGTGAGCATCGTGCAAACCTGCGAGCCAACATGTTCGCTCTAACCGACAATGCCCTCCGCTCCCGTTCAATGTCATCATCGTCCTTAAGGTCAGGGGTCAATATATGACCAAGGTACTTGAACTTCTGCACTCTAGGTGGCAAAGGTGTGCCATACAGTAGTACAGGAGGCACTCTGTCAGGGCTTTTACCCCCAGCCTTAAAGACCATGACCACAGACTATAAGCCATGTACTTTGGCGTAAGTCTCACACTGGGCAACCAACTTTCTCAAGCCACAGACTGACGCACTCAGCAACACCATGTCGTCAGCATAACTAATATTATTGACACAGATACCGTCCATGTAGCATCCAACCCGGGTATTGCTGAGCTCGGCAATAAGTCCGTTCACATAAAGGTTGAAAAGCGTTGGTGAGCTCAACCCCCGCTGCCTCACCCCGCATTCCAACCCGTACGAACGAGAAAATGCCCCAGCCCATCGCACAGTGTTGATCTGGTTTCCATACCAATACTTTAAAATGTTAACGACAAATATAATAATATTCTTAACCTTTTGACCGCCACAGTCGTGTACAGACGACAAACCAAAATATGCCTAGCACGCCACAGTCGCGACTGGGTGACAGAATTTTTAACGTAAATAAATGTCATAAAACAGCATTGTTTTGCTTATTTCCCTTGTTAATTATGTACCTTGACTCTTCTTAATTTATTTGAAGTGAATTGTTTTCGTTAGATTTCATCTATAGTAACTTAAGATGACAAAAAAGAAAACCAGATAAAAAGTTCGAAAAACATGGTGCCCTCGACGCCACAGTCATCATAACAGGACACGTAGTGATGTAGTAGCAGTCAATATAACAAGAATATCGACCTCGACAGCAACCTACGTTATATTTGATTTACTCTGAATTCTGCACTAATAAATAAACAAAACATTTGATATTGAACTTTTATGTTTGAGAAATCAAGAAAATTTTATAATACTGAACTATGCGCTCTTTAAAAGTCAAGTATTAGTTGATTATCGATTAATTGTAATGACTGCAATGCCCATCTCTATCACACTGTTGTATTGTCTGTGCCGGGAACGCCACAGTCGTCTATGTTGGACAGTCCCATGACGTCAAACGCGGATTTTTTTTTTAATAGAGTACCTACCTAGTTCGTTTACTGTTATTAAATATTATTAATAATGGATGACTTTAATATGAGTAGTAAAAATTTATTAAATATACTGCTGAGTCGACACTGACACGTTTATAATGGAAGACAGTGCGGAAGTTTTAGAAGACGAAGATTTTGAGGTAAGTTTATTAATTTTATGCTTATTACGTTAAGAAATAAAACGAAAAAAGAAATACTTACCTAAAAATATATCAAACAGCTGTTAAATTAAAGTTCGCCGCCTGTGCTGCAGCTCAGTATGGCGTCCGCCATCGACTACGACGCGGGTGAGGAGTGCGCGCCAGTGCTGTTGATTGTCTTTTAAATATTGAACAGTATTTAATGTGTGGAGGTATTAAAAATGGGTGTGATTTTTCTACCAATTTCTACTACCTATTTGAATAAATGACTGATTTTTATAAAATGTTTTATTTTATCTTTTGTGAACTTCATGTATGTGACACATAAAAGACTTTGTCCATGTAGGTACCATTATTCCACATCATTTCCTATTCATTTCAGTTTTTTAAATAATCTACATTCGAAAGTAAACAACACTAACATACCATCGATATTTACAAAAGTTTTTCCACAATATGAAACAGAATATCAGTGAAACGTAACTTACGAAACTATTAAAGCAAAAATCTATTATTATTTTGATATTATTAATAAATATCGGTTGTGCACCTCTAGTGCAGTGGCGAGCAAATTAAAAAAGCCGTGCCAGCTACGCCACTGTCATTAAGGTGACAAGAAAGTACGTCATAATTGAACATAGTGATGGTATTGACTTGGTTTTATCGATTGTTGTTTTGAATTGTGGATTTAACGCCGAAACTGTGACACATATCATTTTTATTTCTGCCATAAAGGACAAAGCGGGATGAAATAAAACTCCTGTATTATAACGGGTCCGCCATCTAACGTTTTTTTTTTCAACTAGTGCTTATTTCGTGAATGGTAACACTTAGCTCATGTCTGATTTGACAGATAATTAGTTTTATCCTTCCGCTGAACGAATATGGTTGTGTATACGCTTGAACAACGCTGGGAAATATTGCGACATTACTTTGAAAATCATGGTAATGTTGCAGAATGTGTGCGAAAATTGCGTACGGATTTTGGAAGAAGAGAAGCACCGTCAGCTCCGTATGTTCGTTATCTTGTGAAAAAAGTGAAAGAAACTGGCATCCTCATCGATAAACCAAAGCGTGAAAAGCCAAAAACAGTGCGTACACCCGAGAATATTGCTGGTGTGGCAGAAAGTGTGCGTGAAGCGCCATCAACATCAATTCACCGTCGTTCTCAACAATTGAACATTTCGGAGACATCATTGAGACGAATTTTGCATAAAGACCTTGGTATGACGCCATACAAAGTCCAATTGGTTCAGGAGTTGAAGCCAACTGACCATCCAATGCGTTTTCGCTTCGCTGAGTGGGCCTGCGATCGACTTACAGAAGATGCCGATTTTGCCAAAAAAATCATCTTTTCAGATGAAGCTCATTTTGATCT
The DNA here is from genome assembly GCA_910589295.1 of Noctua janthe. Classification (NCBI taxonomy): domain Eukaryota; kingdom Metazoa; phylum Arthropoda; class Insecta; order Lepidoptera; family Noctuidae; genus Noctua; species Noctua janthe. The sequence goes on along the minus strand of OU342573.1, from coordinate 4,971,320 downwards.
TGGTTAGTATGTAAACAAGCAAAATTGTCGCATTTGGGGCACAGAAAATCCGCACGCATACATTGAAAAGCCGATACACCCAAAACGAGTCACTGTTTGGTGCGGATTTTGGTCCAGAGGCATAATTGGGTCATTTTTCTTCGAAAATGAGCAAGGAGTGGCCGTTACAGTCAATGGCGATTGTTATCGGGCCATGTTGAACGAATTTTTGTTCACAAAAATTAAAGAGGAGGATATTGGCAACATTTGGTTTCAACAGGACGGCGCTACGTGCCACACAGCCGAAGCTACACTCAATGTTTTGCGCCCTGTTTTTGAAGATCGCATTATCAGCCGCAGAGCTGATGTCGTTTGGCCACCTCGGAGCTGCGATTTGACACCGTTGGACTATTATTTGTGGGGTGCCCTCAAAGATAAGTGTTACGCCGACAAGCCAGAGACAATTGACGCTTTAAAGGACAATATTCGTGAAGCCATTGGTGAAATACAGCTGCACACAATCGATAATGTGCTTAAAAATTGGACCGATCGTGTAGGCTACTGGCATGGCCAGCCGAGGCAGCCATTTGAATGAAATTATTTTCCATTATTAACCGGAAGGATTGTACTTTCAAATAAAAAAAGAAATTTGAGAAAATATTCAGTAGTTTTTTTTTATAGCATTTTCAAAAAAAAAAAAGTTATTTGGCGGACCCTGTATATTTCCGGTATAGTGAGCTTTTTAGGTTAAAAATAAATAGTTAGTGCTTTATCGATATAATTTCGAACTCACTACTATTTTGTAGGTATTAAAGAATGAATTCATAGCTTGGCGCCGAGGGCACGCTTTTTCTTTTTTAACGTGGCGGTCAAAAGGTTAATGAACTCCAGACTTACTAATTATCTTGAACAAAATTCCCTCTTATCTCCGTTACAGTTTGGTTTTCGATCTGGTAGGTCAACAGCTGAAGCCGTCCATGAACTAACTGATCATTTAGTTAATAAACTAGGTACTAAAAAAAAGACCTTAGCCATTTACCTCGATTTAGCTAAAGCATTTGACACAGTTTCTGTTCCCATTTTGATAAAAAAATTAGAAAATAAGGGTGTGAGAAGTCAGTCCCTTCAACTTTTTAGAGAATATTTGTCCGACCGAACGCAAATTACTAATATAGATAATTGGATCAGTGACGAACTACCTAACGATTACGGTGTTCCTCAGGGTAGCATCCTCGGCCCAACGTTATTCTTAGTTTACATAAATGATTTATCCTTTGCAGATGATACTGCTTTGATATTTGTTGCTAATCGTGGGTAGAGGTTCAACATTATGCTCAACAAGGCTTTGATACAGTGTATTAAATGGTTGTATGCTAACTTACTTACCCTAAATGTCGATAAAACGAAATACATGACATATTCCCTTAGACCACAGGATCAACCAAACTTCAACTTGGAAGCCCACTCATGTAATTCAATCAATCATTGTTGTTGTCCTGTATTACTTAAAACGAAATCTATTAAATATCTTGGCATAATTATAGACTACCGTCTCAGCTTCCAACAACACATTGAAACTTTGGTTAAAAGAGCCCGCAAATTAATCTACATATTTAAAAATATACGACATATATCTAATACATAATGCGAAATAAACTGATTTAATTAGTGAAGTAATTAAATCAGTTTATTTCGCATTATGCCAGTCTTTGCTAGCCTACTGTATCACCAACTGGGGCGGTACTTCTAAGTCGTATTTAATTAATTTAGAGAGAGCTCAAAGAGCTATACTAAAAGTTAGTTGTTATTTCCCAATTCGCTATCCAACCTTCGATCACTACCAACACTGCAAAGTTCTAACGGTCCGGCAGTTGTTATACTCATGACTGTATTAAAAAAACACTCTCAACTTCCTATAGATCACGATTTCCTAACCCAAAATAGAAGATCAGCAAACGTTTGTCCAATCATCCGTTTTAACACTAGGTTTTCCCAAAAATTTTTTGCCTTTCTGGACACTTTTCTTTATAATTCAATTAATAGTAAAATATCTATTTACACACATACAGCTGTTTGTGAAAGAAAATTATGCACCTGGCTATTAAGTCTTGATTACGCTTCCACAGAAAATTTGCTTAAACCTGTGTCTTAACACTCTCACATAAACACTCAAACATTTACACTATCACATTCGCACACACACATTACACACACATCTACTCACGCATTGCATCAATACACTTTCATCACCCCATTTCCATTTTCATTTTCATCCCTTTGATTTTAATTTTTGTTTTCGTGTATTAGTACGTACATATACATACTTATTAACATCCTATCCCACTTTTTTGTACAATACATATTTTTTATTATGCTTGCAAGCATAATTTATATAAATAAATAAATAAATAAATAAATTTATTTTTTTTGTTTCTTATGTTTTTACTGTAGTACAACTTTTGAGCTATTAGTATTTCATACATAATGTTCCAGTAGTTTGATTTTATGTCAATTTCATATTTTTTGTTTAAATGTCAAATTTCAAATAATTAATTTTAAGCACTTACCTACTTCCAATTATAACTCTAGAATCTTGATTTAAATTTTTGCTGTAAATAAAATAGTATATCTGAGCCGGAGAGGTGATCTGTACCTCAGGACGTACCTACTTCAGACACCTTTCTCTATTTAAGATTGTGCATATACCAGTACCTGTTACTTCTGATTTTGAGATAAATAAAGATTTATGATTATGATTATTGACAGTCGTTAGGTAGTCAGTGGTCCAAAAAGTCTGACAACCAGTCTTACCAAGGGGTATCGTATTACCCAGTACTAACTGGGTTGTGGAGGTCAGATAGGTAGTCGCTCCATGTAAAATACTGGTATTCAGCAGCATCTGGTTAGACTAGAAGCCGATCCCGACATAGTTGGGAAAAGGCTAGGCTAGATGATGACTATTTCAAAATATCCAAAGCCTCTATAATAAACAACACATACTTGAAGCCTTCATAGAACAAACACCTAACTACAATGCTATATGCTTATCAGAATCGTGGCTATCACAAGAAAAAATGGATACAATGCAATTTAGCGGCTACAAATTTGCTTCCTCTTACTGCCGGACAACTCGAACGGGCGGAGGAGTTTGCATCCTTTTGCAGGAACACATTGAATGCGTGGATAGAAGTGATATCACAGAATTTTCAATTGAACATATTATAGAAGTATGTGCAAGTGAATTAGTAAAAGAAAAACTCTTATTGATAACTATTTATTGGAATAAAAGAAAGGAAGATATATTTTATAAACAATTAAAGCAAATATTAGGTTATATAAATAAAAAATATTTTAAATTAAATATAATTATAGGAGGGGACTTTAATATAAATATTTTGGAAAATAATTTGAAAACAAACCAATTTTTAGATCTCATGCTAGAATATAAGTTCAGCCAAAAAATAAAATCACCAACACGAATTACTCAAACTTCATCAACATGCCTAGACTTAATTTTAACAAATTTCAATAGCCAACTGCATACAACAGTAGAGGAGTTAGGTTTCTCAGATCATAGTGGTACTATCATACACTTAGCTTTGCCTAAACAAACTAAACAAACTATCTGGTGTGTCAAAAAAAGGCTATACAATTACAAAAACACCCAACTATTTAAATCTAAATTAAATGAATTAAATTGGAACGAAATAATAAAAACAAATAAAAACATAAACGAAAACTATACAGCATTTAATAACACATTAACCAACGTATTAAACCAATGTATACCTAAAATGAAAATAAAGTTAAAAACAAATTATAAAAAGTATTGGCTAACCCCAGGCATCAAACTTTCATGTAAAAATAAAAGGCTTGAAAAAATACTTACACTCAAAACTAATAATCCGGTAATTAAAAATAACTATAAAAAATACGAAAAAACTTTGAAGAAAACAGTTATAACTGCAAAGAAATTGCAATATATAAATCAAATAAAAAAATCAAATAACAAAGTTAAAACTATGTGGAGTATTATAAATGAAAGAATAAATAAAAAATTAAAAAGGGATAGAAATAACATTAAATTACAAATAAATAATATAAACATCACTGAACCTAAGGAAATACCTAACTTTTTTAATAACTTCTTTGCGTCCATTGGTAGCAACAAAACACCAGGCAATGGAACGACAGGCACCCCAGTGATCAACCCCACTGAAAACACGATGTTTCTTAGTCCAGTAGACCCCGGCGAAATAAACACACTATTAAAAAATCTAAAAAACAAAAAAAGTCACGGAATAGACGAGTTACCACCAATGTTAATACGACAATGTGCTAACGAACTTACGTTACCGTTCTACTTGCTAGTACATCAATCTTTCGAAGAAGCCATTTTCCCGAATTACCTAAAGAAAGCACTAATAAAACCAATCTACAAAAAAAACTCGAAAACGGATCCAAGCAATTACCGTCCAATAGCTCTTTTACCAACTGCCTCTAAAATTTTTGAGAAAGCAATGTGTAATCGTGTATACTCCTTCTGCGAAAAATACAAACTATTTAACGAATGCCAACACGGCTTTCGCAGAAACCGATCCACTGTTTTAGCAATTTATAAATATATACAGGAAGTTTTAAATATAATAAATGACAAAAAATACGCCGTAGGTATATTGTTAGATATGACCAAAGCTTACGACAAAGTACAATATGACATTTTACTAAATAAATTACATGGCATAGGGATCCGCGGAAAAACTCACGAATGGTTTAAATCCTATTTAACAAATAGAGAACACCAGGTTGAAATAGATTTTTATAATGAAAATACCAAAGAAATACAAAATATTCGGTCTGACTGTACAACAATTAACGCCTCTATTCCCCAAGGGAGTGTAGTTGGATGCCTCCTATTTCTTATTTACATAAATGACCTTCCGAAAACCATAGAAGGGCCATGTGTCTTGTTTGCTGACGATATTTCGCTTCTTACTTCATGCCGTAACAATGTTGGCTTGAGCGAGAACCTAACCACTACATTAAATAAAACCATAACTTGGATGAATAACCATAACCTCGAAATCAATTTCTCTAAAACAAAAATAATGTCCTTCCACCCCCGTCAAAAAACTCCATTACAAATAAACTTCACCTACAACGGCACTACAATAGAAGTCGTTCAAGAATTTACTCTACTTGGCCTGTCCATAGATACTAACATTAATTGGAAATCTCACATTCAAAAGATTAGATCTAAACTATCCAAATTTGCATACGCCCTTCGTGAAGTCAAAAAGACTACCAACCTTAAAACCGCACTTGTTACCTATTATGCCTATGCATTTGCGTGGCTCAGTTACGGCGTGATATTGTGGGGAAACAGCACAGACGCACCGACACTTTTCACACTACAGAAAAGACTAATAAGAATATTAGTAAATATAGACGATACCGACAGCTGTAAACCTCATTTTCAAGAGCATAAAATATTAACCCTCCCCTGCCTATACATTCTAGAAATTTGCAAATTTGTTCGAAAATACCCACACTTTTACACTACACGAGAAAGTATACAGTCAAGATACACATTACGCCATAAAAATAGACTAAACATACCAAGCTCTAAGCTAAAAATGCACTCAACAAGTGCCCTAGTCATGTCAATGAAGGTTTATAATAAATTACCGGAAATTATTAAAAATGTACAAAAATTTAATCCATTCATAAATAAATTACAACAATTTTTATTATATAAATGCTATTATACAATTAATGAATATCTAAATGACAAATTTTAAATTAATAATTATGATTCACTAATTGTTACTTTGTATGTCAACTAATTAATAGTAAAATAAAAGACCTCTTCCTCTCTCCTACCTTGCTGTGCCCTTACAGGGTCCATATTTATGTACCTAGCTTTAAGCCCTTTGTAACATCTTTTTTACAATATGGAATGCAAAATAAATGAAATGAAATGAAATGAAATGATATTCAATGAGAGGGAGTGAGAGCGCTTATAATGGATGTTTCTGAGAAAAAAAAAAATCATTTGTTTCATTTAGGCCACGCGGGCGAAGCCGCGGGCAGATGCTAGTTAACGTTATATAATAATAATCTTGTTAATAATATAAAATTATAACGATACATTTTATATTAGGTACGGCTTCACATTTCAGCGAATTACAAGTTTAGTACGTATAGAGTTTTTATTTGCCTTATCCATGAAATCATTCATTTACATATTTGATACACGCCAGGCAACATGCTGTAGAGACACGCTAGGTATAACCGTGTTAAATTCTGTTTATTCTAGGGTATTTTTATTCAAGTAGTGTTTTTGTATTCGTCACTGCTGGATTACCCAACTTTAATTAAGCTCCATCTTACTTTATGCCTTTCCAAATTACAGGTAAGAGCTAAACGAGCCGATCTGAAATCGAAGAAACGCATCAAGGAGATGGGCATGGCGTGCCAGTGCGACGGCACTGTTGCTGTGGTCGTGGGCGGCGGCCCGTCTGGCGCCACCTGCGCCGAGACCCTGCGCAGCGAGGGCTGGAAGGGACGCATCACCATGGTCGCCCGAGAAAACTACCTGCCCTACGACAGAGTTAAGGTCTCCAAAATTGGAACCGTCACAGACATTGAAAAACTGCAAGCAAGGTCCCATCAGTATTATGAAGACGCTAATATCGAAGTACTCAAAGGTGTCGATGCCACTAAAATAGACACCGATGAGAAAATAGTACACCTAAGTAATGGAAACAAACTAAGTTACAATGCATTATTCCTCGCAACTGGCTCCAGTCCACGAGTGCCAGATGTTCCCGGTATCGATCTGCAAAACATCTTCACGGTCAGAGATTTTGATGATTCTGTTAACATCCTGAACACATTGGGAACTAATAAGGATAAGGATGTTGTAGTATTGGGATTGAGTTTTATTGGTTTAGAAAGTGCATCGTCCAGTAATGATAAAGCTAAGTCAATGACTGTTGTTGGCACTGACAAATCACCGCTTGGCCAAATATTTGGTCATGAAATTGGGCGCACTTTACGAAAGTTATTCGAAGATAAGGGTGTCAAGTTTCAGTTTGAAACCACAATAGTTAAATGTAACGGAGAGAATGGAGTCATAAAATCGGTAGAGTTGTCAAATGGAACCACACTTCCTGCTGACATGCTGATAGTAGGCGTGGGAACAACATTAAACACTGGTTTCTTAAAGGACAGTGGAATATCAATGGAGGGAAATGGTGCGGTCAATGTAAACGATAAGCTGGAAACCAATATCAAAAATGTGTACGCAGGCGGCGATATTGCACTCGCACCTGTTTTCGCCCATGGTAATAAACATATGAGCATTGGACATATTGGTCTTGCTCAATACCACGGTCGAGTTGCTGCTTTAAATATAGTTAAGAAAGAAACTCCCTTAAAGACAGTTCCGTTCTTCTGGACCATGCTGTTCGGCAAGTCCATCCGTTACGCTGGTTGCGGGAAACCAGCAAGTACCCAAATAGAAGGAGATGTAGAAGATCTGAAATTTGTCATGTTCTTCTTCGATGAGTCGGATAAAGTAATCGCGGTAGCTTCGTGCATGAGAGATCCAGTTGTTGCACAATTCGCGGAGTTCATGCAGCAAGGCAAAACGTTATACAAGAAGGATCTCAAAGAAGATCCTTTTGCGTGGACCAAAATTAATATTAACTAATGTGTTGTCATTGTCTGTAAACTCGACCAATAGCTTCTGTTTTTCGAAGAATAACTGTGTCCATAGCACATTATATTTAAAGTTAGAAACTCTATTTATTAAGAAAAATTCTACATGAAAATATTTAAACTATTGTGTGTATGTAGAGTATCCGCTTTTTAATGGTGTGCTTTCATTGTAATATTTCAAGGTTCAACAAAATACCAACAATTGTTTTTGAAAATGACACAAAAATCGAAACTTTATAAAATGGTACTTAAAAGTAACGCACCATTGTCGATACTTAATTTATTTTCGACCCGTATCTAATTGTTTAAATTATTTTCTTACGTTCCGAATTATTGACTAAATTATGCAATAACATAAATATAGATAGTATATAGTATTCGCATAAGAGATTATTTTTCGATGCTGGTATAAATCGAGGCCTTTATAAAAAATACTGTAGGTATTTGTGTGTAAATGTCTACATATCGAATAAATCCGTGTTCAAGCATTTGTTAAAGATATTTTTAATTGTAAAGTAATACATTACAATTATTTTTGTAAGCTTATTTATATTTAAAATGTTTTAACTGTATTACAAAAATGAAGTACAAAAAGTGAAGAAAATTATCATAAACGCAGTCCAAGTCAGTACATACATACATACAGGCTTTGTACATTTACAGTTAAAGCAAGTACTGTTCATGGTTCAGTTTTAAGATACACTCAGTTGATATTTATATTATCGATATTGTTGACCGAAACAAGTTATAACTGCATAATTATATTATAATATCGTAGATTTAGTTGCCAACTGAAGTATTACGTCGTAGCGTTAGTAATTATATTTTACACCATTTTTTTATTAGGTATTTGAAAAGATTGTATGAAAATCATCAATTTTGGTTGCTGCATAAATCTATCACACTGGACTTATAAAAGTAATTTTATGTAAGTACTAGCTGTTGCCCGCGACTTTCGATCTCGTGAAAAAAAAAAATATTACTTCCCTTTTTGATTCGAATTTTGTTACAAACTTCAAGGGTTTTTTTGTTTTTTGCGCGGAACCTTAATATTTTTTTCTTAAATATAAGAAGATTGTTAGATCTTATAACATCAGCTATCTGCCAGTAAAAGTCCCGTCAAAATCGGTCCAGCCTTTTCGGAGATTAGCCGGAACAAACAGACAGACAGATAGATAGAAATTGTAAAATGTGTTTTTGTTATAAGTACCGTATCTTTCATATGCATTCAGTTAAAAGCTGTTATTTTGGTATTACAAACAGACACTTCAATTTGATTATTTGTATAGATGCATAGATGTCTAAATTACAGTTTCAGGATGCTTACGAATTTATAAAAACCGCATTGGTAAAACCCCTTGTGGTGGTCAAGCAGAAGGAAGTTCATAATCATACCTACACGTAAAACACAAACACATGTAAACCCTACACGTTTGTGCAAAGCACAAATTAATATGTCATCATAGTTCATAGCGAGCTTACAAAATTTTATTATTATTATAAATGTGTGTCACAATAAATTGTACATGTAATGTGCTCTTTAGTTAGTATTTAATTTGCTGTATATGTTGTTCCGTATGTATAATTATTTTAAGGGAAGAAGTAAGGAAGCCACATCTAGACCAATCAAATTAATTAGGGCGCGCACAGGCCTGGCGAAGCACAGTAAAACGCGATTTTCTCTGTAAAATAAATAACCGCAATCGCATACATACGAAATTTTGGAGATTGAAAATTCTAGCAACATACAACAATGTACTAGTCGATCGTCCACTTTCATCCAGCAGACCATTGATCAAGAACAATAATAATAATTTTATAGCTAGTGGCTGTCTTTCTTCCTACCTTTCGTGTCTCTACTCTTTGCTTGATAAAATCATACTTAAATATTCATATATTATTGTGATATTATAAAATTGTTGCCTCTGTAGATGTATGTGGATATTTGAAAAATAAAAACGTTTATTGATCTTTTGGTATTATTAATTATTTTATCAACAATATTTTAACCTTTTAACCGCCACGTTAAAAAAAAAAAGCGTGCCCTCGGCGCCAAGCTATGAATTCATCCTTTAATACCTACAAAATAGTAGTGAGTTCGAAATTATATCGATAAAGCACTATTTATTTTTTAACCTAGAGTATGTTTTTAATAAAAGCTCACTATACCGGAAATATATAATACAGGAGTTTTATTTCATCCCGCTTTGTCCTTTATGACAGAAATAAAAATGATATGTGTCACAGTTTCGGCGTTAAATCCACAATTCAAAACAACAATCGATAAAACCAAGTCAATACCATCACAGCACTATGTTCAATTAAGACGTACTTTCTTGTCACCTTATGATGACAGTGGCGTAGCTGGCACGGCTTTTTTAATTTGCTCGCCTCTGCACTAGAGGTGCACAACCGATATTTATTAACAATATCGAAATAATAATAGGTATTTTGCTTTAATGGTTTCGTAAGTTTCGTTTCACTGATATTCTGTTTCATATTGTGGAAAAACTTTTGTAAATATCGATGGTATGTTAGTGTTGTTTACTTTCGAATGTAGATTATTTAAAAAACTGAAATGAATATGAAATAATGATGAATAATGGTACCTACATGGACAAAGCTTAATATGTGTCACATACATGAAGTTCACAAAAGATAAAATAAAACATTTTATAAAAATCAGTCTTTTATTCAAATAGGTAGTAGAAATTGGTAGAACTATCACACCATTTTTAATACCTCAACACATTAAATACTGTTCAATATTTAAAAGACAATCAACATCACCGGCGCGCACTCCTCACCCGCGTCGTACTCGATGGCGGACGCCATGCTGTGCTGCGGCACAGGCGGCGAACTTTAATTTAACAGTCTATAGTCTGATATATTTTTAGGTAGGTATTTTTTTTTTCGTTTTATTTCTTAACGTAATAAGCATAAAACTAATAAACTTACCTCAAAATCTTCGTCTTCTAAAACTTCCGCACTGTCTTCCATTATAAACGTGTCAGTGTCGACTCAGCAGTATATTTAATAACAGTAAACGAACTAGGTAGGCACTCTATTAAAAAAAATCCGCATTTGACGTCATGGGACTGTCCAACATAGACGACTGTGGCGTTCCCGGCACAGATAATACAACAGTGTGATAGAGATGAGCATTGCAGTCATTACAATTAATCGATAATCAACTAATACTTGACTTTTAAAGAGCACATAGGTCAGTATTATAAAATTTTCTTGATTTCTCAAACATAAAAGTTCAATATCAAATGTTTTGTTTATTTATTAGTGCAGAATTCAGAGTAAATCAAATATAACGTAGGTTGCTGTCGAGGTCGATATTCTTGTTATATTGACTGCTACTACATCACTACGTGTCCCGTTATGATGGCGTCGAGGGCACCATGTTTTTCGAACTTTTTATCTGGTTTCTTTTTTGTCATCTTAAGTTACTATAGATGAAATCTAACGAAAGCAATTCACTTCATATAAATTAAGAAGAGTAATAATTAACAAGGCAAATAAACAAAAAAATGCTGTTTTATGACATTTATTTACATTAAAAATTCTGTCACCCAGTCGCGACTGTGGCGTGCTAGGCATATTTTGGTTTGTCGTCTATACACGACTGTGGCGGTCAAAAGGTTAAAACCTAAAAAAATATCTGAATGACATGAAGCTAATTTGGCGGTCAAAAGGTTAAAAACCTAAAAAAATATCTGAATGACATGAAGCTAATTTATGATAAACTGAACTTTGGTGCCTCATTGGTCTAGTGGTGACATAGGCTACTGCTGGGTTTCGCTTCCCAGGTTGCGGCTGTGATTATTAGGTTGATGACAATAAGCTTGCTTCCCTGTCGGGACCTATTATGGTTCGGCGAATTGTGGGTGTCTCTATCCAACCCTTTGGAAGAAAACAGGTGTGATTTAATGTTATGAATGAAAATTGATTCAACCACTTGTTGAAGGCTTTCTAGTTTGGGTGTTGAATGATAGGGCAAGCTGACAGTATATCTAGAAGGATTATCAGTTGGTTATGCAACACAGCATGAAATGATGAACCATGAAAGTACCACAAAGCAAAAGATTTATTAATGGCACAAAATAATGAACCTTGAATGTCTGAAAGTCCAAACAAGCCTGCATGGGCAGGGGGCATGTTTTCACTGAAATAAACAGAGATTATTCAATGTCATCTGACCATCAGGCACAGGCATAAGTCATTTTTTGCCTGCGTGCAGTCTGATGCTGATGCCAGTTTCAAGTTAATGTGACTGTTACAAGTGATGCAGATTTCTGGTATTGCCAATTTATAGCATCACTAGCTGTTGCCCTCGACCTTCTTCCGCTTGAAATTAGCAGTGTGAAGTATAGTTTACGACCCATTCTCATACCTACCAAATATACATAAAATTGGTCAAGCCGTTTCGGTGGACCACAAACACTGACACAAGATTATTTACAAAAAATAATAGATTTTGTTTGTGTTTTATTTTGTTTAATTTAGAATCACTACTACCTAAACTAACCTATTTACACAAAATAATTAATCCCAGGATTCTTTGACACGTAAATGTTGAAGTCTCTCATAAAGCGTAACATCTTGCTTGAAAATTCTTCTTGTTTTGTCCAATATTTTTTCTTTCTTCTGTTCTGGTTTTCCAAGGGCTTTGGTATGACCAGAACTTTCAGCCTGAAAATATTTATTGTATATTAGAAGATAATGAATCTGTAAAATGAATTAACAGATATTGAAAATTTTTATTGAAAGTAGCAAGATCTTGAGTGTTTTTTATGTAGGGAAAGGCTGAAGAAATGCTGGATTGTGTTGTGTGAAATTGATACAGCTAGAAAAACTACTTCTGAGACGTCAATAGCTACTAAAGATGTTTATAAGAAGATGATATACGATCTGTGGGACATACTACGCAGACTCCAAATAAATTACGAATATTAAAAATATGGGAAAACTGTAGACTGACAGTACCTTAAAGCATACTATCGTCTACGTTTTCATTTCTCCTTTTGCAGGTCCGCTGGCGGAAATTTCTTAAGAAATAAACAGTACCTATGTACTCTAATATTATGTTATTTTCCTGTGCTGTCTACTGTGAGTACATAAATAGTAAAATAAATAAAGGATTTTTTATTTTGGAAGATTAATATATTAATTAACTTACCTGTGACAGATATGGATAGCGTAAATATAACATATTTTGTTCTTCGATAGCGAAATCGTGTTCAATTTTCCTTAAATGTTTCGGTTCTACTTTTTTTACTAGCCGATCTTTTCCTCTAAACAAATGTCCATTTGGCAAGCGGTTACGACGAAAAAGCACAAGGGACAGTTTCATGTTTAATTGCAAGTGAACAGCAGTATTTTAAGATTGTAAATAATTCACTTTCAGATTATCTAAATCTGACTTTGACAGATACTGATGAGGGGTTAGGTTATGGTTCGAAGAGTTATTTTTAATTAAGTCAAAGTAGAATAGTAGCGGGCTTTTTTAATTAAAACCTGAATTAATTTGGCGAGGAATCCGGTGCTATGATCAGTATTGTTCAGCTGTAACTATACAAAATAATATTATAAATAGATAAAATTTGTAAGTTTGTATGTAGGGGTAATCTTTGGAACTGCTAATCCGATTCAGAAAATTCTTTCACCAACGGGAAGCTACATTATCCCCGATTGTCATAGGCTACATTTAAAACGTTCCTGTGGGTAAATTTCCGTATATAATGAGAGCGAGGTCGCAAGCAAAAGCTAGTTAATAATAACAGTGAAGCAATTCCATCTAGCCGGCCAGTAAAGGCGCAAACCCACCGCCGCCCACGGAAAGTCTACGCACGTAAGCTTCGCTTTGCAAGCAAAATGTATGTGATTGCGTCCAATGCAAATCACAGACACACTGTGCATAAAATGACGTCATTAGGACAAGCGTGGCTTGCTCGAATAAGGCGCTCACATAGCTCAACGCTGTCTGTGCACGTGATACACGCTTTACACGATTATTAACCGACGACTATGCCGCGGTGGGCCACACACGCTAAAGTTGTATTTAGCTGTGGGTGTGTAGCATACTGCTGAGGAAACGTTGACTCACGTTGTCAAAAAAATGAATCCACGCTAAAATGCGCCGCGTGCCCGTGCAAAGTGTGCACCGCGGTGGGTTTGCGCCTTAATGGTGGGCGCCGCAGTCGGTGAACAAAAAATGACAGATCCTACAAGATTGCGATTTTGTAAGATTCAAACTAGCTTGCTGTTGCTGCACTTTATAGTCCATTATTTATAACAATACTTATGCTGTCGAATAGAACGCTGAATTACTAGATTCCATAGACCATTTTCCACTCTATATTATTCTCTCTCCAGTTTATGGTCAGAATGGCTGTCGATCGAGCGTAGGGGTGTCGTATTGTCGTAAATAAATTGTGTGAACATCAATTAATTCCTAATGTAAGCTAATTGTTGATAGGGATAGGTTTATCTTTTAAATATGGGATCCCGGGGCTGACAGTTATTTCTTTTTTTGGAGCAGTCTCCAGGATTGGTGAGTAATTTTACGTATCTTATTACTAGGCTTCAGTAGATATTTGTATTTTACAACTTCCCGATAATTGTTTTAAGATGCTAATAAGTCAAACAATATCAGTGTCCAAATATATTAGCTACCTGCCTGTGCTCTTTTTACTTGCAGTTATTCTTGACAATGCAATGAGACATTTCATTTTGGTACCCTTTCACTTTATTGTGTACATTATTTTCGTGCTCTACTTATTTCGAGCTCGCTCTTTTTTATTATATTCTTCAAATTTTAAATGAAACTTCCAGTCGGCTTGTAGGTAATTAGAATGATGGCATATTATTGACCTTTATTTAATATCATTATATTTAAGTCCAGTCATATGCTTTGAGATAGTCCTATTGTAAGTGTTATTGTCATTAAAATGACCTACTTTAATATGCTTTTCTTATTTGCAAGTAGCTTTTGGATAGTCTACAGGACAGTAACATTAGTAAGATTGTTATCAGTTTTCTGACCCATATGGGTTCATTGAACACCTGTATCTATTGTTGTGGTAGTTATTTATATTAGTATAGTTATAGCATAATTTAACCAATTAGTGTTTGCTAATCACTACAATTAATTAACATTATATGCATTGCTACTTTCTATTATTGACATGATTATTATTGACATTTATGATTATTATTTTTTCATTATTTAATTCAATAATACAATTTAATAGGATTATCTGTTTAATGATTGCATGATTTTGATCAATAATTAAATAAAATAATACATGTAGCTTTATTTTATATTTGCTCGCCAAAATTAAAGGCAGAATAAGAGAACAATTCTGTACATTTCACTAACCTTCTGTACCTTATAATAATTATAAGCAAATAAATGATTTTTCATCTTTTTGATTAGATTATTCTATAAATAATGTAATGAATGTAAGTGACATTGTTTATTTTTTCCTGTTTAGCTTTTTATCACAAATAAAGTCAGTAATCTTTTATAGTAGTAGACATTTTATTTTTCCTAATATTTTAAACAGTTTCAATATTTTAGTAATCTGTTAAATACCATAAACATAATAAATATTGAATACCAAGAATCGGTTATTTCTCTGTTATTTTGTTTGCAAAATGGTGATGTAAAATGTGGAATTTGTCAGTTAAGTAGAGCTGTGACTTTATAATATGGTAAAATTGATATAAAAGTGCAAAAAAACTGGGGTTTTTGGAATGGATTAACTTAGGATAGTCAGTTAATTAGGTTGGGATGAAACAATGGTATAGCTGAAAAGCTATACCATTGTTTCACAAAATGTGAATAAAAAATGTATTCAGCACAAGCCAGCACCACTTTTCAACAGTATTCTTTTGCAATGAGTTGGCATAAATGTTTATAGAACCTTCACTATTATTACATATTATAAATTCTTCTTCTGCCACAATGGGACACTTTATATATATTGTGTCCTGTTCTTTGTTCTTTACAAGAACTGATTGACGCTTCTGAAGACGCCAAACTAGTGGCTCAGTTCTGGGCCTACACAATTTAGATTGCCATTGACATGCTAAGAAGAATTCTTCCTGTTACTTATATTAGGTCTTTACCTATGAAATTGGAGATTTGTATGAAATTAT
Organism: Noctua janthe; assembly: GCA_910589295.1. Taxonomy (NCBI): domain Eukaryota; kingdom Metazoa; phylum Arthropoda; class Insecta; order Lepidoptera; family Noctuidae; genus Noctua; species Noctua janthe. The sequence continues at coordinate 4,955,444 of OU342573.1, read as the reverse complement.
TTGTAATTTTTTTTTATTTTATCTTATCTACCTTTTATCTTTCCGATTTGACGCAAGTGCTTCAATGTCGTTTTGAGTTTTTGACAGTAACTCCAAGGCCCGCAGCAAGCTCAGCCGTAGATTGAGTTGAATCCGTTTCCACTACCGCCTTTAATTCGTCGTTGTCGACAATAGTTACCGGCCGACCGCGAGGCTCATTCTTCAACTCAAAATTTCCAGATTTAAAACGATTGAACTAATAATGGACCGTGTTTATGCAAGCAGTGTTAGGCCCGTACACGTCGTTAATGTTTCGTGTTGTTTGCGCAGCGGTATTTCCACGTAGGAACTCATATTCGAAAATTGTACGAATTTTCAGTTTATCCATGGCGCAAAAAACTACCACAATTTCACAAAAACATAAAACTATCTAAAAACAAATGACTGAATTTGAAATTAAAAGTACACGGCTTTCGAATAAAATTTATTTGAATTTCGAATTGCGCGCCAGTCCACAGATAATTAAATCTGAAAATGCTGGTTTTAAATCTCCAATTACATAGGTAAAGACCTATTATTTAGGATAATATTATTTGATCCTCTAAAATCTAATCAATCTATTGTAAATGAGCACTTTTAATGTTTAATCTTTATATTTATTATTGTAACTAAAATCAAGGTAACATGATAATTATTTGTAAACATTATTTAAAAAAAAAAAAAAAATTGGCATACATAAATAATACTTGATCCTCTTTTTTAGTTATTGGTCTTTTTGGCAAGAGCAAGTGAAGCGAGGTTTTGAGGACTTGGGGCACCCGGACTATATTTTAAACCCTGCAAACAGAAATAGGAGCCGCGCGTAGCGGTATTTACCTTGACGCCGACGTTGATTTTATACCTAATTTGACCTTCCAAAATATTTATTAATTGTGTTCGACTTTGACTTGGTGAAATTGAAAATTAAATAGACAAAAAAGTAATTTAGATAAATCGAATTATATAAAAAAGTATTTAAATATTATATAATATTTAATAATTTTGGGGCCCAACAAGTCCACCATCAGACGTAAATTCTACATCTCAAATTATTTTTTGCGTAGTTCTAAACAGATTAAAATATCAATTGATTTGATTTATTTTATATCTCAAAGAAAGACGATCAATCATTAAAAAAGATGACTAAAAAGATGTTAGCCATAGAAGAAAATGTAGATAGTGTATATAGTATACCCTTAGTTTTCGTATATTTTTGTCTTTCGGAAATGAATGATTCCCTTCATTCTTACATCCAAATACGTAGCACTGATGCATTATTGTAAAAATATTCTCTTCCCTATTTTAAACTCAAATTATTATTATATTTTTCCAATAATAATCCCACTTTGAACGATTTGTCAAAAACCTGTTTACGGTTTGCGCTAGTGCTGCACTCTGGCGGCAGAACATTGCAGTAATACTCACTAATGTTAACAAAATTCGATTCAAATAGAGAAGTAATATTTTTATAACCATTTCACGCGGACGACGACGGTCGCGTGCTCCAGCTAGTCATTATCATAAAATATTGTTTTATAAAAGGATATTTAAAATTTTTGTGCTGCATTGTAAAAGAAAAGAAAACATTAGACATAAAGGATGAGATTCCTAGGTTTCATGAATGCCTCTAATATAATGACTTGAAATATAATTCTACTATGTTATTATTACTCTTAATTTGATTTCGAAAAAGCGGTAAACTGTACCGATGAAGTGTGTGTGAAGAGGAGAGTCGGCACTTGCGTCCGTCAATCCCCTTTGACGTATACCTACTATGTTCTTGATATCCCTTTTTGAGCAGATTTTTATGTCATGCTTGCTTTGATCTATTTAATAAATTAAAATAATTAATTATTATTATTATTTATTAGCATCAGACACAACGACCCATAATTTAGTTAGTAAGTACAGTTAATTAAATAAGTGTTATTTTTTTAATTTTCTACCTTTATGACTTTCATTGGAAGTCGGTTGTTTCTTGTAATTTAAGTTATTTCGGACAAAAACAAAAATTGTCTACACTTTTTCAAACCTTAGTACATAATTATAGTTCCAAAAGGCGGTATTTAGCGGAATTTGTTCGTTTCTTGTTATTTAATCTTAGTCATTTTCCCACACAAATTCTTGCCATGTATTAATCTTATTACATTGTAATTAAAAGTTATTAAGAGATCATCATTTCATCAATACAGTTGAAGAAGAAAAAAATTAACTCAAACTACTCAAGCAAAGTTAATACAATTTATACGGGACCAACTTGCGGACCTTCTCTACCAAATTAAAAAAAAAATCGCTTATATCGGCCAGTAATCACGTAGTAACCGGTGTACATACATTTAAGAAATAATGCTGAATACGCAATGTCTTCCTTTTTTGAATTCGATTAAAATTAACTGTTATTCTCGGGTTTCAACTTTCTGGATTAGGGTGAAATCACATTATTACACGCATAGAGGAACATGTTCTTACGTCTTTTTCCCTTTCTGTCATTTAGAATAGAACTCAAGTGAGAAATCCAATCGCTCGTCCAAGTGCTTCCGATGTAAATGAATGCGGTGGCGTTTCACCCTTAGTCTAGATTTGTACCTGTTTGTTTGTGACCGTTTACTGGACATAACATTTTGTTGTTTATTCCAACTTTGGTGATGTTTCAACACTGTGAATTCAGTATATGTGGTACTAGCGGCCGTCCCGGCTTCGCACGGGTGGACATTTCTTTATAAACATTTTGTTTTCTACACAAATATAGCCTACTCAGGGATAATGTAGCATTCTAATGGTGAAAGAATTTTTGAAATCGGTCCAGTAGTTTTTGAGTTTATTCGTTACAAACATACAAAAATCCAAATCTTTCCTCTTTACAGGGTGTTTGGTTAAACGTGAGCAATACTTTAAGGGAGTAAAGTACTCATAAATACGAGCAACTCTTACTATGGGGCTAACTATGAAATATGATTTAAAAAATCTGCTGTTGCCTACCATTTTTCGAGTTACGCGCCCATTAAAGTGTGGAGCAGCTGATATTTTTTTCGCGATTTCGTGGTCGGTCCCATAGTAAAAGTTGCTTATTTTCATGAGTACTATACGCCCCTAAAGTATTGCCCACGTTTTAAAAAAACACCCTGTATAATATTAGTGTAGATAGAGCTTCATAATTATCAAAATTATAAGTAGGTAAACCAAATCCACACTGCTACGGTAGTGCAGGGTAATGCCCAGAGGCGGCGCTAGGCGTAGGCGACGTGGGCCACCGCCTACGGCCTCGCGTTACGAGGGCCACCTCGCACCACCCTCGCACCTCGAAAACCCATTGCAAAATTGGGACCGGAACGAAAAAAAACTCTAAACTGTACCTACATGGCCAATTTTGGCCAATAAATATTTTTTGTTGACAGCGCACTCTTCTTTATTTTTTTCGATTTTGCTAAGACAGCGACATCCTTCGTTCTTGTACTGACAGAATGCCATTGTAGTTCTGATATTTTACCATACCATTTAGCTATGATTTCGAAGTTGTGAAATGATTTGTTTACACTCTGCGTCGCGCCGCTGTAGGTATATATTTTGTACTAACGAATTTAGTCCACGCGATTTTATTATTATTTGTATTTCAAAATTAAGTTTGAAGAATGGTAACTATTATATTATGATGTACTGAGTTAGGCTATAATTTAGGTTAAAACATGCATCTAAGCTTAATTGCGGTACAGTCATTAAGGAGTTTAGTAAGGTTAAGCGCAGGAAATTTCTGTTTCTTTAATGTTAGTCTAAGAAAATAGTTTGGATTGCAGTGTCTTTGTTATAATAAAGTAGTAAAAACTATTTTTTAACTGTTTTTTAATTTATAACATTGCTTCTTGCGCCACCAGAGGGCCTCGCTAAATGTACCTTGCCCACATAAAATTGTGGTCTTGCCCCGCCACTGGTAATGCCCTTTTGATATCCTTAATCATTTCTATTTACTGCCTTCCAACCGTATGCAATGTAAACTCAATAACTCATTAAACATCTAGGCACACTATGTAAACACGCCGTATTTTAACTTGAATCATTTTACCCGAATACGACGACGCGGCGACGTGGTAAATGAAGGGTTATTTTTATACGTATAGTTAACAGTCTTTATACATGAAAGTTTGATCAAGTTTAAATGCATTTGATTTATTTATTTTAGCTCTTCACTAATTTTTTGCTACGATTTTACTCACATTAATTTATACGGGGATTTCGAACTGGAATATCGAACGGAGCTTCGTTCATGAGGCGAAGTCGCCTGTTATTTCGTAATAATAAGTACCTATAATAGTAAGGTGTGCTTCACACTCATTGTTTGGCTCAGCACATCCGATTCGACAGTATTCTATGAACAACAAAACCAACCTGAAGCAATTACCTTCTGGTCTAAATTACTGACTGGACGAATCCGAAATTCATTCATCATGTCTAGTTCGTGCCAATCCGAAAACTCCGTATACCACCAGGGGGCCTAAAATAATCGCTTTAGAAGAATAATAACAGGATAATAATTTGAATTACGTTAAAATCGTCACAGGTCACTGTTAATATTATGAATTGTCACTTTGTGAACATTTTACGAATTTTAACGTAATCCATATTATGGTTCTTCTAATGCAGCCATTTTAGGCCCCCTGCGCTGCGCTGACGTTTTCCCCGAAAATAATATCTAGGTATGTTTGATTTAACGAACAATTATTGTGCAGCACACTCTTCGAGTCGGTAGCAATGAAAAAGAAATTAAATTATTAAACCATGCTATAATATCTCTCATTTATGACATCATACTTGACTGCAAAACTACTGGCTGCCTGTTGGTTTTGCGGTTTAGTTACTAAACCTATGTTATATTTTATAATATTCTATTATACTTCTAAAAGTCTACATATTTATTTTATTTGCTTCATTTAAATAACATTAGTTTTTTTTTTTAAGTATTACCTTACGTGTAATGTTTGTCCTCGTCATATAAAACACCCTGTATTGGACCCCCCTGACTGTAGTGACACTGAAATCAGTACACACGGGGTGAGGTTTTGGCGTAGAGTATGTCTACAAAATAGTAAATCAGTTTCAGCCATTTGCACATCAAATATTTCCTTGTGTTATGTACAAATCAGGAAAAATGTTTCCTGTTATCCACCGACCTACGCTCGTTATGAATATTCATAACGATCCTACCGATTCGTCTGACGGTTAATTTTTAAGTTTGCTTCTCTTATTAATTTTAAGTTGAAGTTCGTTATCGTCGCCTTCACTATGCGCTATTCTCCCACAAATGTTTGAGCATGGTATTATTATACAACGGAGATCACGTTCCAGTGCCATGTTATGAGATAAAATTCAGTGTTAGTATTCAAATATCGCTCTGCTATATACTACTTTTGTCTATCTAACTTGCCTAAAAACATCGTAGTACCTACTTATCGATCTGCATTTGCGGCGCACGGTGATTATATTGATCTTGCAAAAAACGTTTATTTAAACAGATTTAAAAATGCCATTCCGTTATTATTTCATAGATTTATATGTAGGAAGCCTTTGGTATTCTTTGATTTATATTTTATTTATAGCCGTTTTAAAAAATAATGTCAATCCATGTTTAACTTGCCTGTTGTTGATATAGATGTTTTGAAATGTACATAAGTGCTGTGTATTGTTGTAGAGCCCCACGACGTGACCCAACGTAGTGCTACCACCGCATCTTGGCCGTTGATTTGAGTGGTGAACAGTGAAGATGGCGCAGGTCGGAGCTAACATGGAATACCAGGAGTATAAGTGGGCCTACTCAATCATGGATTCCTCCAAGTAGGTCAACTTTTCTTTATAGATATAACGTTAACGTTGTGTACATAATGTCGTCATCTATTGTGTTGGATATCAAGTATTCCCTGTTCTACCCCTTTGTCAGGGCCGTCCAGTGCTTCAGGTCGTCCGAGCTCACAGTGTTCAGCCATAAAAGGGAATATTTAAAAATTTAATTAACTGTTTCTTAATGCTTGGTGATTTCCGGATGTCAGACCATCAGGTCTCAGGCATAAGGTCGATGTACTCAAACACTACGCTCGAATCGCTTCCGAAACTCGGAAGGTCCTGAGAAGGTCTGACGCGGAACCAAATGGATGATGTGTACTCAGAGATAAACTCGGAACTCATAGAAGTTGTAGAGATATAGACGATATTAGAACTGTGTTAAATTACTGCCATGAATAAATGGCACGCCAATTGATGTCATGTTTTGAAAATTAGATATCGGTGGGAAAAAGAACCGAATAATATAATGCTGTGACAATAAATATTACGACGTGTGACGGTAGAACTTCACGACTCGATGTACGACAGTCACAGGGACACCCTGCGAAACCACTTTGTATAATTCGCAATGAAAGTACCATTACTAAAACACCAATGACAAGTCCGTTGCATAACGTTTCTTTATTTACGTGAACAACCATTATTGAAGTTAAAAGCGATTGTATACAGGCAGGCCGTAATGCCTTGATTGTTTATTGTTTTTGTTTTGCTGACTATACGCGCGTCGCGCAGCTCCCATGGTCACAGAGAGATTGGAAAGTTCGATAACGATTAAGAACATTGTTTTGTAAAAGAGCTGCATGTATTGAAAACAACATTATTATTATTTACTTATTTATCAGACATTTGTGTCCCACCGCAGAGCAAAGACTTCCCTGCCCACCCGCTTGTGCTGTTTTAGCGTATGTTTTATGAACTTTGAATATTATGTATTATTAATATGTTTTCTGAAAAACTTTTCAAAATTGAGTAATGATCCAATCACACGAGTGTCTAAAAAAGCAGTATTTTTAAGCGTTCTTAATTGCTTTAGAACTTTAAAAATAAATGTGGACGTCCTCAGTGCACATCACAGTAGAGTGCATGTCGTTAATTGGTGGGGTCCTGAGTAAGTGAGTAAGATATTACATTTCATTAGAGAGATACCCCGCGCTGCTGGAAAGCGCTTCATTTAATTAGGCGTGGGTCGATAGGTCACTTCGTGCTTTACCTACTTTATCTATCTCTCATTGTTTCTTGCTGGTTATTTTCCAGTCCACTTATATTTGGGTTACAAATTGGTATATTTAATTACCGAAAAAAAAATTGTATGAATAAAAACTGAATTTCAAACAAAGCTATCTCCTGTGTAAAGGACATGGATACGCTTAAGGATAAAGGTGTATGAATACCTACATAAATCTTATTTCACGAAATTATAGCGATATTAGGTATAAAGCGATAAAAGAAATACAGTAATACATAGTCTTGTTGATTTATTGGCCCACATGTGGCCAATAAATCAACAAGACCATAACAGCCAATCCGACGCCTATCACCAAGACAAAACAACGGTACTCCTGAATTTTGGTAAATCGGATTTCCGATTAGCGGGATGAACTCCGCTTGGCTCTTGCAACGGTAGGAGGACATAGTCAATTTGCATGTATAGCTGTTTTGACATGGAAAGAAAAATTACGACGACGACGACGACGTTCCATTAATTACGATTAGACGTTATTAATGGAACGAAAATTTCGAGAGCTGTGAGCAGGGTGCGATGGTCTAATTGGTTAAGACATCCGGTGTACTGAATCGGAAGGTCGCAGGTTCAAACCCTGCTCGCACTAGAATTTTTCTTTCCATGTCAAAACAGCTATAGTTCCCTACGCAGGGTTTGCGTATAAAAATATTAAAAATTTGCATGTATAATCTATAAGTTCAATGTTCACGACAAACTAATTATTAAACAAATAAGCTTCATACAATAATATACTTATGCATAATGCATCGTATAAATTTGCAAACAGTTTCATGTTATTTCACCTGAACCAATATAATAAAAATTTGCTTCTTTTATGCAATTTTGTTTACTCCGGTTGTTGCCCTTCTTGATTGGTGTAACCTCTGATCATATCCTGTTTTGTGGAATTACATGAAGAACATGTATAAATTAATGTTTTTAAACTTATCTACCTACACTAAAATACATAGGTATTAGGTTGTATACCATTCCATGTCCATGCTATACCTAATACTATTTAATGACAATGAGCCATGGGTATGGGAAAATTCTTTGTAAAAATCTCTAGTAATTTTTACTATTAGGGTAAAATCATATTTACACGCACAGATCAACATTTTCTTGCCATTCTTTCCCTTTCTGCCACTAAGAATTGCGACACACTAAGGTAAGAAGTCCAATCGCGAGTTCCAAGTAATCATCATTCTCTTGCCCTTATCCCAATTCATGTGGGGTCGGCGCAGCATGTCTTCTTCTTCCATACTTCTCTATTACTCGTCATCTCGCCAGACACCTCCTTTCTTGCCATATCATTCTTTACACAGTCCATCCATCGTTTCTTTGGTCTTCCTCTACTCATATACCCATTCACATTCATACTCAAAACTTTCCTCACAACATTTCCCTCATTCCTCCGCATCACATGCCCATACCACGACAACCGATTACCACACAACTTTTCAGTCACCGGAGCCACTTTTAAACTTCCTCTTATATACTCATTTCTTATTTTATCCATTCGCGTAACACCACACATCCCCCTTAGCATTCTCATCTCCGCTACATGCAAATGCCTTTGATTCATCCCTTTTGTGGCCCAACATTCTGATCCATACAAGACAGCAGGTCTAACCATTGTTTTATAAATCTTCCCCTTAAGTTTAAGGGGAATGCGGGAGTCGCAGATTGTTCCCGTGACCTGCCGCCATTTCATCCATCCCGTGTTAATTCTGTGCTTTACACTACGATCTATTTCGCCATCGCTTTGCACGAGTGAACCGAGATACCGAAAGTCGGAGCAGACAGGAAGAAACGCGCCATTTAGCGCTATGGCTCCCGAACTGGAGAGACCGCCGAAATCGCAGAACTGCTGATTTTCAAGCCAACATTCTCCAGCTTCTGTTGCCATTTCTCCAATCTGCTCTGGATCTCAGATCCATCTTCACCGACAAGAACAATGTCATCGGCAAACAGCATGCACCAGGGTGCCTCTTCCTGTATGTCCGACGTCAAAGCGTCCATAATCAACAGGAAGAGGTAAGGACTTAAAGCCGACCCTTGATGCAAGCCTACAGCCACATTGAACTCATCGGTGTTGCCAGCAGCTGACCGGACGTAGGTACAACATTGACTGTACATAGCACGAATTAACTCTACATACTTCCCTGGTATACCTTTCTCTTTCAAGGCCCACCACAACACATCCCGAGGTACCCTATCATACGCTTTCTCCAGATCAATGAACACCCATGTGCAAGTTTTTGTGTGCACGTCTATACTTCTCGCACAATTGGCGGAGTGCAAAAGTGGCGTCCATTGTTCCTCGACCTGGCATAAACCCAAACTGATTTTGGGTAATCTCACTCTCCTCTCGCAATCTTTTCTCTATCACTTTCTCCCATACTTTCATACTATGTGACATGAGCTTTATCCCCCGATAGTTGTTGCAGTCTTGCACATCACCTTTATTCTTGTTCCAAGTAATTCCGTTGCGAATGAATGCGGGTGGACTGCGAGCGCACTTCGCGCTCCACCAATTGACGCATTTACGTGACAGAATGAGATAGAGATACTCGTAAACGCTGATCCGTGTGTGTAAATGTGAGTTCACCCTTAGACACCGTCTCACCGATTACTGCTGTTTTATGCTAGTGTGTACCGACCGTAAGAACAGTTTACTAAAATACGTAAGTGCAACCACGGTCTACTTACCTAGCTACGAGGGCGGGTCAATAAGTCCGTGACTTTTTGAATTTCTGACCTCTTTACTGAAACAGCAACACTGCTCCTGTCAACAGGCATCTGTCAGTTGACTCCTGTCAAAATTTAAACTTGCTGCGTCAGTTAGTTTGTGTTTGACAGCTATTTTTATCAGACTACCCACTAATTTGAGGAGAAAATGGAAAAAAGTGAATTTCGTGTGCTTATTAAGCATTATTTCTTGCGAAAAAAAACCATTACCGAGATCAAGGCTAAGCTTGATAAATACTATGGGGACTCTGCACCATCGATTTCAATGGTAAAAAAGTGGTTTACTGAATTTCGTTGTGGCCGTACAAGCACTGAAGATGCCGAACGTCCTGGACGCCCAGTTGAGGTCTCTACACCCGAAACAATCGAAAAAATTCACGATATGGTGTTGGCCGACCGAAGATTGAAAGTGCGAGAGATTGTGGAAGCCGTAGGGATCTCGCATGGCTCAGTGGTTTCAATTTTGAATGATCACTTGGGCATGAGAAAGCTTTCCGCAAGATGGGTGCCGCGTTTGCTCACAGTCGACCACAAACGCAATCGTGTAACAACTTCACAGGAAGCTTTGGCGTTGTTTAATCGCAATATGGAGGAGTTTTTGCGCCGTTTTGTAACCGTGGACGAAACATGGATCCATTACAACACACCAGAAACCAAACAACAGTCAAAACAGTGGGTTTCTAAGGGTGAATCGGCGCCAAAGAAGGCCAAGGTGGGTTTGTCAGCCAATAAAGTTATGGCGACTGTTTTTTGGGATGCACGCGGGATAATCCACATTGACTACCTTCAAAAGGGAAGAACAATCAATGGGGAATATTATGCCAACTTATTGGACCGATTCAATGACGATTTGAAAAAAAACCGACCTCATTTGGCCAAGAAAAAAGTTCTTTTCCACCAAGACAATGCAAGGGTGCACACATGTGCAGTTGCCATGGCAAAAATCCATGAATTGGGCTATGAATTGCTCCCTCATCCGCCCTATTCTCCAGATTTGGCTCCGAGCGACTACTTCTTGTTCCCAAACCTGAAGAAATGGCTTGGTGGAAAAAGATTTGACTCCAATGATGAAGTCATCTCGCAAACAAAGGCCTATTTTGAGGACCTCGACAAATCATTTTTTTTGGAAGGGATAAAAAAATTGGAGAAGCTTTGGACAAAGTGTATAGAGCTCAAGGGAGACTACGTTGAAAAATAAAATTATTTTTTTATCAAAAAATCTGTGTTTTATTCCAAAAGTCACGGACTTATTGACCCGCCCTCGTATAACTGCTACAAGTGACAGGCAACAAATTTTTACTTTCAAAACCTTCGAAATTTCTATAATAAATAATGAATTCATGGTTTGTAACTGGCCACTTGCATCAAATGCGTGTGTAGCGTCAAAATTACATTAAAAAGGTCATAAGCCTATTGTTCCTACGACCAACAACTGTACTGCTACCGTTATTGTTTAGAATGGTATTATTGTAATGTTTGTAGGGTATCGGCGTGTTTGATCTCCATGCTGCTCATCGTGTACGGCAGCTTTCGTTCGCTGAACATGGAGCGTGAGGCGCGCGAGCGGGCGGAGCGGGAGCGGGAGGCCACGCTGCTGGGCGGGAAGCCAGTCACCTCCAGTTCCAACTCTAGTAAGCATAATGAGCCTTTAAATTTCCCACTGCTGAGACACACACCCCTATAAGAGTGGGAGTGGACTATAATCCACCACCCAGACCCAGTACGTGTTGGTAGATGTATCATGTCTTCAAATTTTTAGTTCTAGGAGATGCCAGTTCCCTCTCGATGTTATCCTTTACCGTTTAGAGAGCAGTGGTGGTTAAATAAAGTACCTACACAAAGTAAGCGCCTACTTCGGTTCGACCCTAAATTACTATCACCACATGAGCTAATGTATCAAAAGTACGTACCGATACAGGACCAAAAGACCAGTAAAGTGATAACATTTCATAGATAGTGAATCTTATTTGTATGTGAAAAGGGTCTTTATTGTATTTGCCAAAAATGCGAATATTTAGACAACTATACAGGCGTATAATGTTACTCCGTAAATCAAATGCACGACACTATCAGCACTAGTTCCTAACGAATCCTGAGTGTTTACAGTAGCGACATAGATTGAATAGTGGTTTGCAGTACACCTATATTTAGAAGTGCTATTTTATGGGCTGATAAGATTAATAAAACCAATAAATTAGAAGCACTGCTCGACAGTATAAATAGGTCAATGCGAATTTGTTTAACTTCTTCATGTAGCCAAGCGGTATCGGTTTCGACGTTGTTTATGTCCAACGGTGCAGTCTCATTGCTGAAATAGCGGTGTAGACAAATTCGCGTTCTAATTTTCTTTTAAACGATATATCCACGCACATTCTGCGATTACGTAGTTTATAGTCCAGCAATCAGGCTTGCGAGAACACAACCAAATATGGAGATACCTTGGCGCCAGTATGTCGCATAAATAATTCCTTCGGATTTATGCATTTCATAACATTGATAACCATAAGTTGCTTACTTGGGACAAGCCCTTCTGATTACGTTAGTTTTATCGCCTAGTGACACCCTATCTAGCATTTATAATTCTATAGGGTATCTATGAGCCTGCACAGATCATTATGCAAACTATTATTGTGTCAATGGCATATTACTTAAGATGTTTGTAATTTGTAAGCAACGTTGTTGTTGAGTGCATCGTAATCTACATGCAAAAATCATCGTGGATGCTTATAATACTAAGTAACCTATTACCCATATTAGTTGGCCAGAAACAAAAGTCAGTCAACACTCTCCATGAACTACTCGTATAGCTATAGTGGCTCGAATAAAAATAAATGCATTTGACTTAAAATCTTTAATATTAATACTGGCACGTTGATTTCTTTCTGTATAAATTAGGATTTTATTTTAATGAGGGCTTTTTTAATTACTATCTAACCTGTCAATAGAATATTTTTTTTACCAATTGTACCGTGTGCCGTAGTTTGTGGTCTTTCCGCAGATGTCCAAACCCTGAACACGATGCAAGCGCTGTGCTTCCCCCTCGGCTCGTCGGTGGCGCTGCTGATCATGTTCTTCTTCTTCGACTCCATGCAAACTCTCGTCGCCATATGTACTGCAAGTAAGTAAAACAAAGACAATATTAACTGTTATGGTATCCATCAGACCATGTAAGGCAGTTTGTTCATTTCCTGTTCAACGAGTAGTTGAATAAATGTCGTTTTTTTTGGTGACTGTCTGTTCCGGGTCAGAGCCTTTTTTCTTTAAAGTTAAATTATGCCCCAGAAAACTGATGACCCAGACAAACGGCCTCCCTTCTGGTCGTGTAGACGATTCTAATATTTAAGTTGATTGAGCTTCGACCAGATCTGGGCCACATTAAAATCATGGCTTGGTGTAGGTCCTCTTAAAGTGTAAATGGAGTTGCTCAAAATATTTAGAGTATTGTCAATAGTTAAAGTTAGAGTTTGACAGAGCGCCTTGTTCGTTGTGCCCGCAGTAATAGCGTGCGCGGCGCTGGCGTTCCTGCTGACGCCGCTGTGCCAGTACGTGGCGGGCGGCGCGCGCGGCGCGGTGTGCGGCCGCTACTCGGCGCCCGAGCTGGCGGCGGCGCTGCTGGCGGCCGCCATCGTGGCCGTGTGGGTGCTCACCGGACACTGGCTGCTCATGGACGGTCAGAACTAGCTTCTTATTTAGGCCCGGTTTCTTTACACTGGAGAGGAGTGAAGACGGACAGGAATCGACATAATCATATACTAGGCTAAAACTACAGAACGCCACCTGCTACGATTCTTCGTCCAGGTTTTACATCTCAATTTACAATCATATTGGTTAAAATCTACATCGCGATCCTGTGATTGGTTGAATCTTACACGTTTGCTCACCGTTTTAGTGGAAACCAGGCCTTACTAATAACATTTTATTAGGCGACATCTGCCTAAGTAATGCGTATTCCCAGTATAGTAGTATCCAAAATTCCAGATACATAGACAGTTAAGCACACAAAATACGAAAAAGGGCGGGAAACTGCTTAGAGCTTTTAACTAAATAACTTATCCAAAACATTGCTACCAATGAGATACTATACAAATCCACACACATTACTACTTCTTTCAGTGAAATGTATTTTAATACTATAATCATGTTCAATTTTATTCGTTATCGTTCGATGTTGTAGATGAAAAGCTATAGGCGATACTAACACCAGTATTCCCTTCATTACTCCGCAGCTATGGGCATGGGCTTGTGCGTGACTTTCATCGCGCTGATCCGCCTGCCCTCACTGAAGGTCTCCACGCTACTGCTCACCGGCCTGCTGCTCTACGACGTCTTCTGGGTCTTCTTCTCCTCCTACATATTCACCACCAACGTCATGGTCAAAGTCGCTACCAGGTTAGTTATACATTGTGTCTTATGTTAAAGGAGATAAGGATGATTGTTGCGAGTGATTGAAGTGAGAGAAACAACTCATCTCTTTACTCATAGGGGTACTCAGAGCGGGCAGTTTAAGTAATTCTTATTCGTATATTTGACCTTATAAACTCATAACACGCTTTGCATAGAAATAAATCTATGAAAAAAAGTTTAAAGTAAAACCTAGTTTTTAAATAAAAAAAAACGTTGTATCCAAGACTCTGAGAAAGGCCAGACGTTCTCTAGTTGATTCGTTAATGTTGTAATAATAATTGTTGTTCTTTATTCATTCTATTTCCAAGTATGATCGTTATTTGCCGACCGTCTTTGAACATTATTTATGTTTACGTCTAGAGTTCGTGCGAGATGAACTGTATTTATCAACAACGCTCGCGACCTATATTTTATATGAATCCGATCAATCGTAATGATAACTTCAACAATAACTTCTTTAATGTAAATACGATAATGAATCAGTATCGTGCGATAGTGTTGTTAAGTAATGAGATTGATAAACGATGAGCAACCACTTCAAATAGATAACCGTATCTAAAAGGGTTATCTATGTCATAACCGCATGGATTAGTGTTATAGTTTATCGGTCGTGGTTTTAAAAAGAGGAGTATTTCATTTTTCCAATGTTCTTTAAGATCTCGAAACCGCCGACTCTTAAGATCATCATCATCATCATTTTAGCCGAAAGACGTCCACTGCTGGACATAGGCCTCCCCCAAGTGTCGCCATATTGACCGGCCCCGTGTGTCTCGAATCCAGCGTATCCCCGCAATTTTCACCAGGATATCGGTCCACCTAATGGGAGACCTTCCAACGCAACGTCTTCCGGTTCGCGGTCGCCAATCCAGAACTTTTCGGCCCCATAGTCCATCCGTTCTGCAAATAATGTGCCCTGCCCACTGCTACTTAAGTTTGGCAATTCTTCGGGCTACATCGGTAATCTTGGTTCTCTTGCGGATGTCTTCATTTCTGATTTGATCACGCAACGATAGCCCTTTCCATTGCCCTTTGGGTGATTTTTAAGCCTTATGATAAGGCCCATTGTGAGCGACCACGTTTCGGTCCGGATGTAATCACTGTCAACACACTGATCATAGACTTTCGTCTTGAGACACTGCGGTAAGTTGGACAAGACAATACCGCGCAACTTTCCAAACGCTGCCCAGCCCGGTCGGATTCAACGATTGACCTCTTTCTCGAAGTTAGACCTACTTAACTAAACTGTTTGTCCCAGGTAGACATAATAATCTACAACTTCGAGTGTAGACCCACTCTTTCGGAAGCTCTACTGAGGTCATCGAGCATTGTACTGAGGTCCTTCATGGTCTCAGTCATGACCACTATATCGTCAGCAAACCGAAGGTGAGTGATGTACTCGCCATTGACGTTGATGCCTAACCCTCTCCAGTCCAGAACCTTGAAGACATGCTCCAGTGCAGCGGTGAACAGTTTCGTAGATATGACGTCTCCCTGTCTCACACCTCGGTGCCGAAGGATAGGTTCCGAGGTCTGGTCCTGAAATCGGACTGACATGGTGGCGTTTTTGTACAAACACTTCAACACCTCGATGTACCGTTAGTCGATTTGGCACTAACGGTGGAGAGGACTGCAGTACGGCCCAAGTCTCGATCGAATCGAAGGCTTTCTCGTAGTCCACAAACGCTAAACAGAGAGGCAGGTTATACTCTTTGGTCTTCTGTATAACCTGCCGCAGCGTATGTATGTGGTCTACGGTGCTAAAGCCTTTTCGGAATAGAAGCTTGTTCGGGAAGCTGAAAATCGTCCAACCTGCGCGCGAGACGATTCGTGATGACTCTTGAAAACAACTTGTAGACATGGCTTAAAAGTGAGATGGGCCTATAATTCTTTAGTCGAGAATTGTCGCTCTTTTTGAAGAAGAGTACTACCACACCCCTGCATAATGCCTGTGGCGTTTTCCCCTCGAATATGACAGAATCAAACAGCTTCTGAAGGGCCTTAAGTACCGGTTTTCCACCCGTCTTTAGGAGTCCGGCCGTAATTCCATCGTACTCTCAAGATAGCCGCAAATAATAGGGTTTTGGTGAGTGAGTGACATTTGTCTCATCGCCGACGAAGAAGCGGTTAACTATCGACTATTTTCTTTTTTAACATCCCGTGTCCGTAAAAGATATTATGTAAATATTAATATTTGATCGCCGATTGTTCACACTGGCTGCTAGAACTCTGGTAAACATACAATTCGTTTTTCTCTACTCGCTTCTCGCAAATCTCCGTTGGTGGGACAAACAGGTGCCTTATTACTGGTATGTTTATGTTTGCAGGCCGGCAGAGAACCCGATGAACGTGGTAGCGCGTCGCCTGCAGCTGGGCGGCGCCATGCGCGACGCGCCCAAGCTGTCGCTGCCCGCCAAGCTCGTGTTTCCCTCCATGCATCACCAGGGACACTTCTCTATGCTCGGTCAGACATTATTATATTAAGAAACATCCATTGCAGGACATTGACATCACCTAAGCGTTACCAAACACTTAACCCGTGTAATTTATTTCATCCTGAAAATCAGGAAAAAACCAGCATGTCCTATAGTTGTTACGTTTTAACACTTTTAGCGGTCATTGACGTTCTTCATTACAGAAACGGAAATAAAGATTTTTAGCGTCCTAAACCGACATTTATCGTGATCAACATTGTTGACCAATGAAAAACGCTTCATTGTGTTGGTTCTTGCCAAGAGATATTAGGGAAAGGGCAATGAACTCAACATCTTTACACCAAAAAAATACATGTATCCAAGAGTGTGGAGCTCTGGGGTCGCGTGGTTACTGCACGTTCTCCGTACTCTTATACAAGGAAGGGCCTAAGTCGCAACAGTGGGAAAATTATATAAAGTAACTCAGAGATCCTTTGACTTTCACTAGATCTGTTCTAATGCAGTCCCCCATTCTCCCTCCTCCCAAATGGGCCAACCATTTGGGAGGAGGAAGAATGAGAGATAAGACTCTGTGACCGCGCCGTTCTGTTAGTCAGCAGATTGTATCGATACAATGACAGATTTCTTTACACTATCCGTCATTTTGTCGATTCTTCCGTCAAAGAAATCCTTGTCTACGGTGGTCATGCTACGGAGGCTGGTGTCTACCGAAGCTACATTATCGGTTAATACAATGTAATGCACTCAGTCCAATAATTTTCTAAGCTTTGTTCAAGAAATGCTGACCATAATAATACACTCCCAAAAAATGTTGCAGAAACAAATAGTCTGATGACATAAAAATAGAGCAATAAAAATGTGTTATGTTTTGTATTCCAGGTCTTGGAGACATAGTGATGCCAGGTCTCCTGCTGTGTTTCGTACTGCGCTACGATGCATATAAAAAGGCTACTCTAGTATGCCAAATGGGACAAGTTCCTGGACCCAGATCAATGGTATGTTAACATATATTTATGTACCATTCATTATCTATTAAAAATTCACTGCATTACATTGACTCCTCAATTCAACTAGCAAATTCCGTATTTACTTTACTTTTAATAACAGAATTTAAAAGAAACATTCTGTTATCTTACAGTTCTATTTTATGTATCAGTGAGTATTCGTTTCTAAATATTATAGTTTAGTAAGAATCGGCTAAATCGGTGTGGCACCGACCCCAAATAACATGGGATGATGGTGGGAAGAATCGAGAAGATGACGATTCATGGCTAATGAGAGCTATGTAATACAATTTCAACAAAACCCATGTACACATGTATTAAATCAAGTAGTAATTTACGGGAACAGTTCCAATGCTATAACCAAAACCAATATTTATACAACACGCAAAGCAGCTGCACAGTACTGCATGGTATTTTAGCGCTCGAATGATATTGTCTTGCGGTGTTGGTGAACATTTAAAAAAATTCAGACTGGAAATAGTATTGAAAAACGATTGTTCGCGGCGTTAGTTCCGATTATAGTGTGACGCGCGGAGAGTCGAGTACAACAATAGTGAGGTGCGTGTTTCCTGCAGGGTTCCCGGCTGACGTACTTCCACTGCTCGCTGCTGGGCTACTTCCTGGGGCTGCTGACGGCCACGGTGTCGGCCGAGGTCTTCAAGGCGGCGCAGCCCGCGCTACTCTACCTCGTGCCCTTCACGCTGCTGCCGCTGCTCACCATGGCTTACGTTAAAGTAATAAGCTTAAAACTGTTTGAATGTAGTCGATTGTTTGTCCAGTATCGATAGGATAGCTGGGTGCCTATTTATATGTAAAGTCAGTGAACTTGACGTAGAACATGAAAGGTAAATTCATCACGATCAGACTCAGTTATCTACTCTCGACTCTCTGGAAAAAATGTTTCCTTGTCAGAGCCTCTAAACCTGTTTTATTGTTGCAGGGTGATCTCAGAAGAATGTGGAGTGAACCATTCATAGCTCCGCCGAACGGCAAGGCGGGCGCCGACTTCGACGTGTGACTGCGCGGCCGCGCTCGCGCCGTGTTCTCCGCATAGAGCGAGCCCCGCTCGCTCCCCTCCCACGGTGTACAGTTAGATACGCGACTCTAACTACATAGCTATCTGCGTTTCTGTGTTCTCTCGAGTAACGGTGATCTAGATATTTAGTATTATTCCTCTCAACGTGTGAATAGCAAGTTGCACTATACGTAAATATCTGCTAACTTGTAACTAACTGTACATGCAGCACTGGGCCACAATGTGAGTTGATGTGTTTATTATTATTATAATTGTAAAGACATAAGTTGTACTTTTTAGGTTAGTCGATACGCTTTTGTTTCGTTAGTTAATGTTAAGTTAAAGTTACAGCACAGGGTAACTTGCTGTCTACGAGTTAAACTGTGTAGTGATCAGGAACAGTGCGAGAGATTTTATTAAAATTCGAATAAATTATACTATAACGGTAATACAATTGGTATTTCGAAAATACTCAATTGTAGCATTTGATGAATTTTATATCGCAAACGTCTTTGTTTTATTAATATAAATACACTGTATGCCAAAATAGTGTAACCCTTTGGTTGGATACCCACAATTAACAGTTCTGTGGTCACAGTAACTGGAGAACCATTTCTTTTCAAATCTAAGGGTTACATGAGGGTGGCTTCTCATTGACAGTATTCATTGTATAGAGCCGCATGAATAGATCACAAGCGTACATTTGGTTGTTATGATAAGTTAAGATCTTTGTATGAATCTCATTTTTATTTTACTCAAATACGTAATCATTTTTATATGAGTTTTATATTTGAATCCAGATCAAATTTACAATATGACATGTTGTGATGTATCCTTACATTTGATATTATTATTATAATTCGGTTCACAAGTGGTCATTAGTTTCAATCGTCAAACTTTGTTGTCACTGCCTTAGACTGATGTTTTCAATGAAGATTTTTTCTATATGTTGAATGGAGTATTATAGACAAATGTTAGACTAAAATATTAGAATTTAAGCTACTAACTATTGTTGTTATTATTATAACAACTGTATTGTTGTTGTAAATTATTTGATTGAATTTAATAAAAGATGTTAAGACATTACATCATAAGAGCTATACTTGGTATGTGTGATTTAATTTTTATAACGATTTATAACATTTTTAATTTTGGATTTATTTTTAATAGGTTTATTTTGTACTAAGTGGTTATCATTGATAAGTTTACGTTGTGCGAGCTAAATACTATTAACATGGAGCAGTATTCTGACAAAAGTGATGTAATATAATTATTGAGGCTTAATTTTATGAACACAACAGACAGTGTCACTTATGAATTCGCTGATGTCGTCTATCACATAGATTGTAATTTTATTTGAAAATTTCTTGCTTTGTGTTTTCAATGTAAAGTGTAACCAAATAGTTTTGGTGTATTTTATAGATATTTATATAAATAGTCACTGAAGTTTTCTCATTGATGTACATAAAAATACATAATTACGTGAAATTAATATTAAGATTGATGTTCCATTATTTGCGTCACTGTTTCATCTCATCATTGATCTTGAGACTATTGTTGTAAATATTAAATGCCCACACAATTCATTACCTGCCAAAACTTGGAAAATTACATTTAATATTTTTATATGTATCTGTAGGAGTATGTTGTATTGCTATAAATACTTAATAAAAATATTAGATGGAAGTATACTCGAATCTTATTTCCCACCTCCCAATAAATAATCACTGGTGCCGAGCATCATTTTGGTAGCTGCAGACTGCTGTCAAGCATTGTAGTACATACAGGTTGAATTTTTGAAGTAGGTGTGGATGGCTAAATCCGAAGCTATGAGGAATAGCGAAAAATCAAAGGAGTCTAGAGCCCGATTTTGATTAAAACTAGAACTGCTCCGTTAGATTTTTGAAAAATAAATATTCCTAACCAGGAATTGATCCTCGAGAATTTTATTCTTATTAGCGACACTATAGAATGGTGTAATAACAGTGTTTTTTTCCTCAAAATCAATGGGTCCGATTCCTACTAGGAATATTGGTTTTTCAAAAGTCTAATGATGCAGTTTAAAGCGCAGATCATACCGCCAGCTGGCGGGCGGGCGAGCGAGGCGAACGAGTCCTTTTTCATACTTCGTGCGACTCTTTCGATAGTTCGCGGTGTGAACCAAAGTATGAAAAGAGGTGAAACGATGTCTCGTTCGCCTAACTCGTCCGCCCGCCAGCTGATGGTGTGGCCTGCGCTTTAGATTTCATCGAAATCGGGCTCGAGACTCCTTTAAGTATTTTTCGCTATTCTTCATAGTTCCAGAGCATCCATGCACATTTGAAACATCAACCTGTATGTGGAGTGTAAGGGGCACCTGGGACCAGGGACAAATATTAGGTATTCACAGGCTTTTTAATAGGCAATACACTCAATTTAAATGGGGATGTGGATTATGATGATTATCAAAGTAAAAAAAGAATAATGGATTGTTGTTGTCAAGATAGAACAGGATAATGATGGTGAACAAATGGGAGTGTTAAGAACGTCATAGAAAAGAAATACAAGAGAGAGATTTGTTACAGTAGTTATTTATTGGCTTCAATTTGTTTGTTGGTGTCTCTTTTCTCAATAAACCTCAACTGTTTTTTCTTCATTCTTTTCAGTTTAGCAGTATTTGTGATAACTTGTACCACTTCAGCTTTAAGTTTGTTTTCCTCTGCACGTTGTAAATTCTGTCGCCGTCGTTCCTTTCGATCTATTTCTTTTTGTTTCAATTCTGCTAACATTTGTTTAGATAGCTCTTTTGTTTTTTGTAACTTTTCGCGTAACTGTTTTTTCTTTTCAAAGGTGTGTCTGAGTCCCTTAGTTTTGTTGATAGTTGAAAACCTGACAGAGTAAAACAGAGTTCAGTAAAAGTGAGGTGATAAGAAATAAATTTTAGGTTATGTTTTTCAAATAAACAATGAAATAGGTGAAGTTACCTTTCTTTTTTAGATTTCCAAAACTTTCCAGACTTAGGAATGCCTCTAATATGTTCTATTTTATTTATTGAAGATGTATCTTGTTCACCGTTATCTTCAACGTTGTTTTCTGATTTTTCCAAGTTATCTTGGGGTTTGGCTAAGTTTGCTACTATCGCGAGAACTTTATTATGTGTTTCGTCAGCCATGTTTAAGATCTATTAAGTAATAAATGCTATTTTCTTAGCGTTTATAGTATTTATTTTACACAAAAAATACACCAGTTCACCACAATACGAGCACGTTTAATTTTCCGTCACTCATGAGTCAACGTCAAGTGTCATCAATAACATTATAACAGCGACATTCTCATTTTGATTAATAGTCTTTTGGCACCCTTTTGGTTCTAAAGTTCACAAACACTTTTTCCAGGACCCCTATGGGCCTGGTGTAGACCTATCAACATCCGTAGTATTATATATGATGCTCTGTGACTGTGATACGTAGCCTGGCTACATTCTGGGGACCTCTTCGAATAAATCGAGGGTTTTATTTGTGCAATTAGCCGCGAACCGTGCTACGCGACTCGAATGGCTATGGACGCGACACATTCGAATCACGCGCGTGCCTATACAATGTTCCTAAAATGCAGGCGAACCGCACTGTTTGTGCACGTGCACAAGCTTGGATCCGCTTTCACATTCACCATTATTCAATCAGATTGACCGTCCAAGAACCCCTTTCGATTTGCCAAATAAAGTTTACGCTTTATTTTTCCGGTCTTTGTGTAATGTCAATTTGACAACTTAAATCAGTCAGAATTATCTATGGTCAGAATCAACATATGTCAAGTCAATTGCACTATTTCCGTGATGAAGTGATTCATTCATTTAGATTTTCATTATTTCCTTGCCAATAGATAAATTTTTAAAGAAATCATTTCTGTTCTAGGACTTTATTTATCGTAGTATAAGCTCATATATGACACGTACTTATTTCCGGGGATTTCAGGTCATTATTATTATAAACAAGTTCCGGCGGAACTGCAGTGATACTTTCGTTTTTTAGTAAATAAAAAACTTTCCCTGAAAAAATGCCCGTAAGTATCTGGATATCTATATATTCATGCCTAGCCCTATGGTTATAGTGCGATCATTTTATGTACAATTATTTACGTCATACTACTTTAAACATTTTCCTCGTAGGCTTATCATTCGACGTTGACGGACTACACCCAGTCCGTTGGTAATCTGGCTCTCCTGCCAGTACGCACAACTTTCAGAGGCCCGGCTCCGATCAGCCCCAAAATTGAATTGGATATTGTCGACGAAGCTCTCAACTACTTCAAAGCTAATGTCTTTTTTAGATTTTATGAGATAAAGGTAAAAATTCTAGTAATTTTCAACCCAAGTTTTTATTTATCCCTGTAAACAGAAATAATAATAAAAATGGTGTTATTTTTCAGTCTGATGCAGACAGAGTTCTCATTTACCTCACACTGTACATTTCTGAATGTCTCAAACGGCTCCAGAAATGCTCAAACAAGAATCAGGGTCAACAAGAGATGTATATGCTGGCCATATCTAAGTTCGATATACCTGGAGAATATGGATTTCCTCTGAACTCCGTGTATGCTAAACCTGCCAGTACCCAGGAGGCTGGTATGTTGCAAAACATTGATACAATCATGTTTTAATTGTTGATAGAGGACAAACAGTTGTAATGTTAATTTAGCTTCAGTTATTACTTGTATTATAATATTGTATAGCCTAACATTTGAAGAGGCCTTTAAGGAATATTTGAGCAAAATTTAAACATAGTCTTTGCAGTTACTGCTACTGTAGCTTTTGTGCCATTTGGGAACATTGATTTAATTTTTACATTTTTATTAAATATATGTATGTTTTGTGATTTCAGATTTGATGAGACAGTATTTACAGCAGTTGAGACATGAGACTGGAGGCCGTGTCTGTGAGAAGGTAATAATAATTCATTCAAGTTATCTTGGACCTGTACTGTGGCTGTGCACTCACGCTAGTAAATATTTACATAAAAAGATGTTAAAATCTCTATTACTCTCTTGTTGAAATATTTATCTCTTATCAGATAACGTCTTTTTAAGTGAAATTTTGGGCAGTGCAAGTGTACTCATTGTTACTCAATAGGGTAGTAGATACCATTATAAACCAATATTTCAAGGAAACAACTTCTCTAAATAAAAGTTCATTTTAGGCCTGAAAGCCCAATTAGTTTTCAATTAACTGTAAAATTAGCTTTATATTGTATAAAGGGCTGTTGTGCACAACTCCACGTCAAAGCGCGTATTTTGCGTGTGGAAAAAAATATAAAATTTTCTTTTTTGTTGCTCTGAAATGAATAAACAATTGTCATCATGCTGATAAATTAGTGACTTCACAGGTGGCTTTCACCATACAAAGCCAAAGCCTATGGGGAATCGCATTATGACAGCTCATAAAGAGTATGCAAATTGATTGGGGTGTCTGCTACCCTATTACAAGTGTGGTATAATATTAAAATTGGTTCTTTCAGGTATTTGCTACAGAAGATGGTAAGCCAAGCAAGTGGTGGCTTTGCTTCGCCAAGAGGAAATTTATGGACAAGTCACTGTCTGGCCCTGGACAATAGCCGGCATTCACCAAAGATAGCATTTATTTTATACCTTCTATTTTTCTTTAAATAATATGAGATTGAATAGCAAAAATGTCATTCCAAAATGTTTTATAACACTTCATGATGGTGCATTGATATTTGTATTATTTTATGTGCTACTTATTTAATACTACCGATACCTGTAAAACCACTTTATCTCTATAATCAAGAGTGTATAGTCTGCCAAACATTTCAGTTGAAAATAGTATGTTAATATTTTAAGACTAATTATTTTGATTATTTGAACTTATAAAGGAATCAATAAAGAATTTAGAAATACTAAAAATATAATTTTATTTATAAATAGGTGTAAATATACAATACAATAATATCATGATTTAAAACTTGTAAAGAGGCTCTAAAATATATGAGCCCTAATACTTCAGCTGCTAAAAATGAGTTAGATTGTACTTTTTGACTATAAATAGGGTAATATAACAGTCTTACACTTACAGCTACAGTTACACATACATTTTAAAATCATAGTTAATTGAGACCATATTCTTTGATCAGCTGTCCGGCTATCACAAGCCTCTGTATTTCAGAAGTTCCTTCATATATTTCGGTGATCCTTGCATCGCGGTAGTGTCGCTCTGCTGGCATATCGGAAACATAGCCCATGCCACCGAGGATCTAGAACAAAATAGACGGAGAATATTACAAATCTTTAGACTCATCAGTCTTATGTATAAGTAAAAAGTAGAAATAAAATTGCAAATTCGTTTTCTCTGTAAGTTGATAGACAGCATAGGTACTCTTTATTATATACACCATACAAATTACAGGTATTAAGCCAAGGAGTATTTATAACATACCTGTATGCACTGATGGGATAAGAATGTTGCTGCCTCAGAAGCTGCCAGCTTGGCCATAGCTGCCTCCTTGGTGTAAGATTTCTTGTTGTCCTTCAACCAAGCTGCTCTCCATGTCAGCAGCCTTGCCGATTCCAGTTGCAGAGCCATGTCAGCTAGCTTATTCTGTATGGATTGCAGCTTCATGATTGGTTTTCCAAAGGCAGTGCGTTTTGATGCATACTCAGCAGCAACATCTAATGAGGCCTGTAAGCAGAAAGTATATTTATTTATTAGATCATGAAATAGTTTCAGTAGAAAGTATAACTATTTTCAGCCAGCAATATTTACCTGTGCTATACCTAAAGCTTGTGATGCAATACCAATTCTGCCAGCATCTAAAGTCATCATGGCTATCTTAAAGCCAAGACCTGGCTGACCTAGGATATTCTCCTTGGGAATAGAACAGTCTTCAAACATCAGTGAGCAAGTGGAAGAACCTCTTATCCCTAGTTTATCCTCTTTCTTTCCTAACTCTAGCCCCTTGATAGGTTTAGGTACAATGAAAGCTGATATTCCTTTATGTTTTAGACTTTTGTCAGTGGTAGCAAAGACAACCGAGGCTTTGCTTTCATATCCATTGGTGATCCAACATTTTGTGCCATTCAGTACCCATTTGTCACCACCATCCTTTGCTGTGGTGGATGCTGCTCCAGCATCAGATCCATTACCAGGTTCAGAAAGAGCAAAACAACCAACAATTTCACCTGAAATCAAAAATTAGAAAAAAATATAATTATATTCACTCAATGTACCTGAGCCTGAGAGGCTGGTGATGTAGTCTAATTAAATAATGTCTAATTGTTTCTGTTTCTCTATCTGTTGTTATAATATGTCCCTCAATTCAATGTGCCTTTTGGCAAAGGCTTCCTCTAGCTCCTTTCACTGTTTTCTGTCACGACCCACTCTCCTCCAATCCATCAAGTGCATCAAATAATATAATACATTGTGTATTATCTAAAACAGCTCTTCTCAAGGAAATGACCAATAATTACTACCTTGTTGACACACTAGTCTCAAGAAAGCTAAGGGAAACTGGAAGTCATATGTGCTTTAAGCACATAGGTTTAGTATACTAAACCAGCCACCCAAAATTAGAAGCAAATACTGTGGGAATGAAAGCATCCTTCACCACTTGACTTTGCAACCTTCCACTTAATCTTGAACTGAAGTGGTCTTGGTGATATTTTCTGTGCCTAGCCCACAAACCACTAGTGCCCCAATCCCAAGTGCCTCAACACCTGCACTTTTGATGATCTCTGGGAACTCACTGTTGCCACAACAATTGCAGCAACTTACTGGGTCAAGATAACATAAGACATACTGTTGATAAAGTACAAATGATTACTAGTTTCTTAAAATAGCAATCTTTTAAAGTTAATTCACAGATAAAATCAACAAACCGGTAGAGAATGGTTTGACAAACTCTTCCTTTTGTTTGTCAGTGCCCCAGTGCAACACAGGTCCTAAGTAAAGTGAGTTGTTCACAGACATGATGACACCTGCTGATGCACATCCTCGTGAAATCTCTTCTAGAGCTATAGCATACGCGAGGTAGTCAAGACCGGCGCCGCCAAGTTCTTCCGGTATAGCTATAGCCATAAGTCCCAGTTCACCCATTTTTTTAATAGCATCACCAGGGTACAAGTGTTCGCGGTCGAACTTAGCAGCGTTAGGCTTTAATTCCCCTTCAGCGAAGTCTCTACATGTTTTATACAGCATTTGGTAATCTTCAGATAAAGCTGAAAGAGAAGCTATGCATCTCGTCTGTCTAACACTTGTTGGAGCTGTAAATAAATTAAATAAAAGTTAATAATGTTCTTCAATATTGTTTAGCAATTTATGTAATAAATTTATTTTTAATACGTACCAAGTGTTTGTACCAATTTAGAAAAACTCTTAATCATTTTAGGAAAATTTAATTAACAAAAACAATACAATACAGCTGAAAATCAAAATAAGTCAGGACTTTGAACTCGTTCGTTTAGGAATGTAATCTCCTAGAGTATTTATGTTCCTTGAATGTAATAGAGAGGAGAGAGGTGAGGTGAGAATAGTTGAGCTGGGCTGTCACAATGTATAATATCCGACTTCTCGGATCACTCAACCACAGAAGTACATAATCCATGTATATAATGCTGTGAAAAATGTAATATGGTTTGTAATATTATAATTGTATTTTCTAAAATATTGATCAAGATTTTCAAATATTTATAACTAGAATCGACTTATTCGTCTAAGAAAAAATAAAAACGACGCCAGCTGATTAAAAAAAAGTCATTGATTTCGCTTTTGATTACTTTGATTATAGTGAGTTTTTGTCAAAGTCAACTGTCAAACAAAAATAGGAAAAAAAATATTCAAATTACAATGATAAAATGGAGATATTGTTAAGAATTTTACCAACAAATCCATTAAGGGTGACTGCCTCTAAACTTCTTATATGTCAAGTAGCAAATTATACCAGGTAAAAAACTGACGTGACAGTCAATAACTGCATAACCTATTTAGTCGCTAAACATTTTTATCCATTATTTTAGATTGGCTGAGGTTGGAAAACTTGAATCACCGAAGTCAACAGGTAAATATGATACAGGGCAGTTAATTTTGCACAAGGTATTCGGATATCGTGGAGTGATTCTGTTCCCCTGGTTGGCAAGGGTGTACGACAGAGATGCCACCAACAAGAAGGAGAGCAAGGACTCCTCGGCCTCCGCGGAGGCCTCAGGAGACTCGTTATCTAACGTCGGCAAGGAGGTCAAAGGCCGCACACACACATTCTATCAAGTCCTGATTGACACCAGGGATGCACCTTACATAGTAAGTATTGTAATAACATAAACCACAGATATAATAAGTATTAATGGACTGCTTTGGATAATATTCTTAAATTAATAAGCTAATAATTAACATACAAACTTCTGTCTGATTATAATTGCATGCAATACCTTTAATGGGCACATACTATTGTTTAGTGTAATTGGCAAAGTTCCACTTCCCTTCTAAATGCAGTACATAGTAACAACTCGTTGGTTTCCTATTGATGGCTTTGTGTATTCACATATTGTTAATATAGAACAAGTACATAGTTCTAGAAGACACAATTTGGTGTATTGGCATCATCATCTGCTTGCGTGTGTCAAAGTCTGGGTCTCTACCGCAATCAACAACATCAGCAGTGTTGTCCTCCAAAATAACTGTTCTAATAGTATAATTAGTAAACTTTTATAATTTTTAATTTATATTATATAACTGGCTGGCAACCCTTCAATAAAAACAATTGGCATTTTAATGAATCATTTAATACTTACATTTTATCAGACTGTTTTCATACTGATTCAGAGTCAAGGCCAATAGGATTCAATGATAAGAAGGAAATGTCTCACTCAGTCAGTTTTCAGTGACTTATAGATTGGAATACTCTATTCATAACTACGTCCAAGTATTCCTTGGCTAACAAAATTAATATATTTCTGAGTCATACATTCGCAAGATAATTATGAGTATCTGTTACAAAAACTGGATAGTTGGTTCAAAAAGCAATACATATACATTCTTACCTGGTATTTATAAAATGACATGTATATTAACTACCTTAATTATTGTTGAATGTGGCAACAAACATCGATATGAGGCCTGAATGGAAGAGAAAGGTATAATCATGAACATTTGTACATGAATAGTGTGTTTGTTTGTGGATCCAAAATAACTGAATTAACAAGTTACTGAGATATAGTGCTAATAAATCTTTGTTGGGTGAAATCATTTATAGTTAAACCTACTCAGTTATCATTGTTTTAAAAACATTCAACAACACCAGTTAAACAGTACAATCAATATAGAAATGTTTTGAATAACAAAAAAGTAAATATCTAAACATGTATAAAACAAAGTTACTCTTCATGTCTGTCTGTGTGTTAGCTCAGCTCAACTTCACAATGGACTGTGTGTGATGAGGGTTTCACCATCATTCTCAGCATTTTGTCTGGACAGTTTGTGTATAATTCATTAATACATAACTTAGTTTTAGTACAAAAATATCAATGTTTTCTCATAACATCTTTGCTCAAATTTAACACTTTAAAAGACTAAAAAGACAGTAATAAAAAGTCCTAATTTTGTCATCAATCATTCATAAAATCCCAGGTTGGCTTTATTGATGAATATGAATGGTTGTCGATACTACCAAAAAGTACAAAAATATTGTAGGCTTTAGTTTTTAAATACTGTGACTTTTACTTAGAAATATTTTAGACAATTATGCTGGATACTTAGTAGCAGTCTTATATATTTAATGTGCACACATTTCAGCGTGCGCAAACCGAGGCGGTGACTTTCCTTGGCAACCAAGAGTCAAGCAGGAGTCTGTATGCCATCCCCGGCCTGGACTATGTGGCACATGATGATATCATCCCCTACACTTCAGTGGAACGAGTCCCCCTGCAACATGAACTGTTTGACAAATTCCTTATGCATAATGCTGACAAAGGTGAGCATAATAAATACTACATTGAAATACGCAGAATACGTATTTTGTGGAAAAAATCAGCAAAATTGTGCTGCTCATCAGGTGGACACTCATAAAGTCAGTAGCATAAAACTAACAACAAAGCCACGTAAAGCGATTTTGACTACAAAATTTATTAATGTTTAACGCAATCATCTTACAAGGAATTATTACACAAATCAAAATTAAAACTGATTGAACATTGAACAGACAGGCCTGTGTTACGTATTGTAGAGCTACACTGAAGTATTAATGTCTTTTAGATCCACCCTTCATAGCGCAAGAGACTCTGCGCGCCTGGCAGAAGAAAAACCACCCCTGGCTGGAGCTGAGCGACGTGCACCGAGAGACAACCGAAGGTGTCCGCGTCACCGTCATACCATTTTACATGGGCAGCCGCGAGTCACAAAATTCTGCAGTTTATTGGGTAATCCTACTTAATATTATAAATGCGAAAGTTTGTGAGGATGGATGGATGAATGTTTGTTACTTTTTCACGCAAAAGTTAATGAAAGGATTTGGATGAAATTTTGCACTCAGATAGTTTATAATCTGGATTAACATACGGGATACTTTTTTATCCCGGTACTACGATACCGTGGGACAATACCGAACACCACGCCGGCGAAGCCGCGGGCATAAGCTAGTTGTAACTAAACATAACATCACGCCCGTAATTATTCGCGAAGGATTAGTTTAG
This sequence comes from Noctua janthe, assembly GCA_910589295.1. Classification (NCBI taxonomy): domain Eukaryota; kingdom Metazoa; phylum Arthropoda; class Insecta; order Lepidoptera; family Noctuidae; genus Noctua; species Noctua janthe. The sequence goes on along the minus strand of OU342573.1, from coordinate 4,925,099 downwards.
AATGTGTATGTTATTTTGTAATTGTCTCTTCTATAAGGGCTTTCTCTGCTATGTGCTCTAATATTTTTAGATTGTTTACATTCAGATAGCTCAATTTTATTGTACGACAAATGTGTAACGTTCCAGTGGCGCTACTGCATCCGGCTCGAGAACCTGGGCTCCCACGCGGTGCAGCTGCGCGAGCGGCACTGGCGCATCTTCTCGCTGAGCGGCACGCTGGAGACGGTGCGCGGGCGCGGCGTGGTGGGGCAGGAGCCCGTGCTGGCGCGCCTGTCGCCCGCCTTCCAGTACAGCTCGCACGTCAGTCTGCAGGCGCCCAGCGGCCACATGTGGTGAGCACTCATTAAACTAAACAATCACGGTTCGCCAGTCATTTTCCATATAATAAATTCGATATGGAAAAAATCCCAAAAACACTGCCCTGGGAGTCGAACCCGTGACCACCAGAACAAATAGGCGGTTATTACGTATAAGCTCCAAAATCTGTAGTTTTTAATTCATTTGGTTTGGCTATGGTGAAAAGCCTTCTGTTCTTCTGATTGGAAAACGTATCTGCAGCTTTTCATTAACAGAGTCAACCGCACGTCCATATTTACTCTTATTTGATGGCACCTCTATGACGTACCCTAAAACGTGTTTCCTATATAATTAGGTGACATGTTGCTGCTGGCATGCAGTTGAATGTACTTCGTAATAGCATGCAATGCCTTTCATATACTAATTCTAATTTAACTAAATAGTTCAGGTAGTTAAGTCACAAGACTTTATAATAATAAATTCTTCTGTTACCAGGGGCACATTCAGAATGGAACGGGAAGACGGCTACACGTTCGACTGCCGGATCCCTCCGTTCTCGCTGGAGAGCAAACCCGACGAGACGTCAACGCCCGCGCCCACGCCGGCCGCGTGACCGCGCACAACGTTACCGTGGTTCCGAACCTAAGCTGACGCTGGACGACTGAACTTACACTACATGCTCATTTATTAGCTAGCGGAACTCTTCAGTATTGACGCGTATAAATATTAAACTCGATATTGAGTTCAATGGCCGCAAGTAGTACAGTTGAAATCTAAAAATCAATTTGTTTTTATCTCGTTGAGATATCGATACATCTATATACACCGGTTTCCGTTAATTCTGTAGAATTCGAGAGCTAATTAAATTTGACCCTGTATATGCACACACTACCCAGGTGTGAATTTGCCTCACTGAGTTTTAGAAACTGTCACAGAACTGTGTGGTAGGGACGACGCTCTATAAACCGAACTTTTCCTCGATGCGCCATATTACCGCCCACGTACTTTACTACCACGTCTGACTGGCGTTGTGTCGAGCAGCTGGAACCACAATCGAAGCAAACCGATTATATTACGAGATCCCTTGGTGATTGACATCCGTGACGGAACTCACTCGTGGTTCGTTAGGATATGATGAATAACTTTTATTGTGATATTCATTCAACAGTCAGTTTAGCCATTGCTATTTTATAGAGGATGATATACCTGTTAGCTTTATTTATGTGTTGTTGTAAAGCGTAGATGGAAATTCTTAACTATTCACCAATCTTCTTGTTTTTAAAAGAATAAATTCCTTAGTTATTTTTTAAAATAATTCTTAGATCTGTAATAAATTACAGTATTCTGTTTGAAAACTTTTATTTTTGCTTTATTCCCAATATAGACTGAAGAATCTAATCAACGTCTATGATTTCTGTAGTTAGTTCGCCGACTGTTTTGTAATTTACAGCCTACTGCAGTCCACTGCTGGACATAGACCTCTCCAATTGTGCGTTACTTAGAGGCCGACCTTTAATCATTTTAGGCTACCCCTCCCAGCATCACGTGTATTTTTTTTACTAGTTTTTTTTTAACTTGCGATGTTAGTATGTTTGTTTAGGGTTTAGGTTTTTTTTTTTTAAATCTTGCAACTGAATTTTAAAGCAGTTATCTCCAAGCGATTGAGCTAAAATTTTGTGTCACTTTTAACAGTTTGGATAACAATGCATGGTTAGCTAAGTGACATCATTTTAAATTCAATATGGCGGACTAGTTATTTTGTATGCACCCACATGATATGGGTATCAATTAAACGGGTTTGCTGAGAAGAATACAAAAAATTTACGTCACACCTATATTTAAAAGCTTGTTTTCGAAAATGTTTTATTTCCTTTATTTATTTCTGTACAAATCAATTATATTTTTAAATATTCCTATTACAAAAAAAAAAAAAAAAAAAATATAAAAAAATTGTAGCCCACCGGTATCGGGAACAGGGTCCAAGCTACCAGCGGTCAGGTCTCCAGAGAGAGGAACCTCCTAGCAATACGAGCCGTGTCCAGGAGTACCGCTTTCTGAATCAAGCCCTTAATCCAGCTGCCTAACGACAGCCTCCTCAGGTATTGGTCGAGGCTCTTGGCAATTAAGGACGCTGTTATATTTTCGATGAACTCAAATTTAGGTAACTAAAGTCGCACACAACAACATAACGCGTACGCACACATTGAACAACTCTGAGCGCTCGATTTTATACTTCACTTATACAATCTTGGTCCATTTAATTATTTTTTAATTTTATTTATTCTAGAAGATTACTTGGACCTTTGAAAATGCATTTGGTAACTGTTACTTAGTACCGTTGTCTTGATAAGCAGGTTAGTATTTTTAACCGACTTCAAAAAAAGAAGGTGCTCGACCGTATGTATCCGCGATTTTCTCAAAAACTACTGATCCAATATTGATCGGGTTTTCGTTTACAAATGCAAATGTTTTCAGGGAAGGTTTAATTGTAGAATGTATTAGGATCTGAGATTTTCAAAGATAGACAATGGAACTGTTCAATAACAAATAGCAACAGACTCGCGATCGCAGTGATCGTCTAACTCAAAATCAAAGCATTTATTTCAAGTAGGCCAGTTACAGGCACTTTTGAATTGTCGAAACAAAGGCAGTAAAATAAAGCTACAGTCCCAGTCACAAGGCACAAAAACTGTGAAAGTACTGTAGTTGCCCATTCCCTAACGTAGATCTCTATGGAGAAGAACGGGCAAGAAACTCCATGGACACTCTTTTAAATCAGAATACTTTAACAAAACCTTGGTTACATCATTCATTTTGAGATGGTACATTATGTGAGAACGATGCAGCAAGATGTGTACGTTAAAAGTGTCCATAGTAAAAACAATTCAAAAATAAAATAATTAATTCAAATAAGCCGTGGCAAATAAGAGATGACCAGTCACAACTGACAGCGCCCGTTCACGAACATGACGCATGTATCAGCACCATTCAACTCAACCATTTTGAAGGGAACTAAATGATCCGACACACGTGCCACCATCAGCGAGACATTTGAGTGAGCATGACATACTCCTAACCGCCAGGGCACATTCAAGTCAAGAAAAGACGCAGGTTTCCAGCGAATGACAGCTTTCTAGTACAAAGTACTCACACAATATGGGCTAGGCGGCTATATAATACAAAAGAGATTGAATCTATACAATGCAAAGATAGTTATACAATCTTCAGCAGCTCCAACAATACTATTTAATGCTATCAATTTAGGCGCCCCTGTTCTTGTGGAGCAGGACCGGCATTGAGCCAAGCATTTTTATCAGTGATATAATCGTCCAACTTGTAATATGCTTTCTTACATAGTGTGCGTTTAATGCATGTTTTAAATTTCGTTTTATTCAGTTCAAGAATACTTTGTGGAATTTTATTATAGCATCTCAAACAGTACCCCATGAAAGATGAGTCTACTTTAGCGAGTCTGAAGCCTGGCTGAACTAATTGGTCTCTATTTCTAGTACTGTAACTGTGTCTGTCACCTCTTTTATTAAAAAGATGTAGATTTTTTCTTACATACATTATGTTTTCGTAGATGTATTGACAATGTAGCGTCATGATGTTAATTTCCTTAAACAGTTCCCTTAGAGAATCGCGCCTACGAAGATTATATATGGCTCTGATGGCTCTTTTTTGCAGAATAAATATAGACTCAATGTCTGCAGCCCGTCCCCATATTAAAATGCCATAAGACATAATACTATGAAAGTAACTAAAATAGACCAGTCTAGCGGTATCTACATCAGTATATTGACGGATTTTTCTTATAGCATACGCTGCTGAACTTAGCCGCCCCGCAAGAGATGTTAAATGAGAACCCTATTGTAGCCTTGAATCAAGCGTAATCCCCAGGAAAACCGTTTTATCTACAAATTCAAGTTTCTCTTTATTCAATACTATATCACAATCGCTACTTTTAACATTCGGTAAAGCAAATCTTACGCATTTCGTTTTTTTTTTCATTTAACACTAAATTGTTTGCTGTGAACCAATTATGGACCTGAAGTAGGGCATTATTCACGTCATCTAGATTTTGGGCCGTCTATTTATCTTAAAAATTAGGGAAGTGTCATCAGCGAATAACACCATATTTTGAGGTTGGTTTTTCAATAAATAGGGGAGATCATTTATATATACTAGAAAGAGGAAAGAACCCAATATTGAACCTTGTGGTACCCCATTTTTACTTTTAAACCCTGTGAATTAACACCATTTATTTGCACATGTTGTTGTCTATCACTCAAATAAGATTTTACCAAACTAAGCGCAAGCTTCCCCAGTCCGTAATGCTCAAGTTTCAAAAGTAATGTGTCGTGATTTACGCAATCAAATGCTTTGGAGAGGTCACAAAATATTCCAATGGCGTCTTGGGACTCTTCCCACGCAGTAAATATGTGCTTTAATAAGGTTACACCGGCGTCAGTTGTACAACGTCCCTTGGTGAAACCATACTGTTGATCGTGTAAGATTCTGTTGGTGTTAATTTTTTTTTTTTTTTTTTTTTTTTATAAAAAACGTTGCCCCACACTAGGAATTTCTCCTGTATCGTGGGTGCGTTTACAAACATTTAAGCTCACATACACAAACAGCCAGACCCGGAACAACTACCTGTAGGCCATACAAATATTTGTTCCGTGCGGGAATCGAACCCGCGACACGAAGCGCAGCAGTCAATCGCTCAGCCACTGCGCCAACCGTGCCGCCGATTTAGAAATGATTGAACATTTGATTTAGCATTACCTTTTCAAACACCTTGCTAAAAACTGGCAACACGGATACAGGTCTATAATTATTTGTATCTTTACTATCTCCGGATTTAAACAGAGGTATGACTTTACTGTATTTCATTAAGTCCGGGAAAACTTGATCTACACACAAATTAAAAATTAAAGCTAAGTATGGTGCTATAGTCTCAACTATGGATGTACAAACTCTGATAGACATTCCCCAAAGATCTTCGGTCAGTTTGACTTTTATTTGCCGAAAAGCTTTAATAACTATCATAGGGTTTATGTGTTTAAATTTAAATTCAGCCGGGCAGTCAGACACATTCGCCTTTAATAAACCAATTGAGACTTCAGGAGAGGAATTAAGAGCCTCCGTAGTTTTTAACGGTATATCGGTAAAGAAATTTACAAACTCATGAGCTACTTCCTGATTAGAGCTTTTAGGACCACATGCTGTATCTAATGTGTAGCTAGTGTTACGTATTTTCTTCCTGTTAGTCTCGTTATTTATGACTTTCCAAACTGTCTTAATTTCGTTTTCTGCTGTTTTGATCTTGTTGCTAATGTGCAAGGCTTTGGCAACCTTGCATGTATTTCTAAAAATTTTTGAATACTTAACAACATACTTGCTAAAAGCCTCAGAGTTTATATAAGGCTTAAGGCCATAAAGCTCAAATAGTCTTTCCCTACTTTTTCTGATACCTCTAGTTGCCCAATCACCAAATAAAAATTTAGGGCAAATATATTTAGTCTTCTTTTCAAAAGTTTTGTTAAACTCAGTGTGAACTATTGAAAAGAAATTATCATACAATTGATTTATATTAATATCGTCCATATGATGGCTCATAACACTTAACTTGTTCTGTAGGGAAATATTTTACCTCTTTAAATTATTAGTAGTTATAGGTCTAAATTGAATCTGAACTTTTTGCAATGGTATGTTACACCTAAAAGTTACAGTTTGTCCGCTATGGTCAGACGGCAAACAATTTACTATGGCTTTATCTAAGTAATCACAATTGCAGAAAACATTATCTATACAAGTAGCAGAAGATGAAGTGACTCTCGTAGGTTCAATAAAAATGTTAGTCAAGTCAAATGACTTGAAAAGATTTAATAATCGACTGCTATTAGAATTTTCTTCTAAAATATTGATATTGAAATCACCACAAATAATTAAAGGTTTATCACTGGCTGCAAGTTTTGCCAGGACATCTTCCATTACTGATTCAAATAAGGAAAAGTTTTGATAGTTTGGGGGTCTGTACACACACACAATTACATGCTTATCTAGCTCAACACAAGACAGTTCGACGCAATGTTCCGCCGAGAGACCTACTATGTCATTACGTTGCTTATATTTAACACAATTTTTCAATAATATTAGGGAACCTCCACGCAGCATAGATTTACGGTTAAAACAGCTACCCACCGCATAGTTTTCATAATTAATAAGCATTTGGTAATCCTTTAGCCAATGTTCAGTAAAACAAATAATATCAAACATACTTCTTTCTAAAAATAATTCAATTTCTAATAATTTGGAAGAAATGCCTTGGATATTTTGGTGGAATAATTTTAAGGTGTTCTGCTGAGGCCCTTTTTTAATATTTAAATGAGTGCAAGAAGGTACCTTGACGCTGGTAGCTTTAACAAAATTGTTAATGGTACCTTCTGTTGTCTCACTTCCTAGTTTAAATTAATATTAATATCTGGAGTGAGCTCCGAGACTCCCGTGCCATCACCAGACAATAAAATCCTATTACTAATATAGCCTAATTGAGAATTTTCATGGTGACACATGGATCCTCCTCAGTACAATTTTTGTAAACATTTATAGCACTAATGCTATATTTATTTAAGGTCGCAGTGTTAATAATATAACTAAACTTCGACATACTACTTATGTCTGAGTGAATATTAAAAGCTAATAGCCGAGCTATTTTGTGTCTACATCTAATAGGTAGATACACTTTACCCCGAGTCGACTGAAGTTTATCAACAAAAGTGTTGATATCAAGATATATAAGTTTGTCACTATAGTGACCTACTAAAAAATGTACATGTTTATTTAACATGTGTATAAAATTGTTTTTTTCTATTAGATAAATTTCCAAAATATGGAAAAGCACACAATATGATTTTATTACAATTTAGCTTTAACAACTCTGATACACAGTCAGTGATGTCTTCCTTTTTAATCTTAGAACTATTACCAACACATATAGTAATGGTGGTATTAGGATCACAAACAGTTTTAGTTACTGATGCCATAATTTGTTTGTAGGTTGACCCCGGCATACAATTGTTTTGGGTACAATAACTCAGGTTATTACTAATTAATTTACCTAGCCCTCTACCTATACTGTCAGAGAACATGACTGAATGATTACAATCATGACTATTAGGTGAGACAAAATTACCAATCTCAGGCTGTACTACTTGTGAAACATGAAGTGTAAAGTCAGGTATTATATCTTGGTTGATAATGATACCATCCTGAGCACTCACAGCCCGGGACGGGTCCTCCGTTGCCTCAGGCTGGAGAGCATCAAAACTGGGTTCACTCCGACAAGTACAAGTGTCTATCAACTCGTTTGTGGCAAGATTATGCTCCTTAATTTGCTTTTTAGAACTATCATACTTATTATATAAAGACTTTAGTGACATATTCAGAGCCTGAATTTCAGATTGCAAGCGCTGAGAGTCTATTTCATAAATATTTATACTATCTTCCAATTTAATCTGATAGATATTTAATATATTAATAAGAGAAACACGTTCTTTCCTTAATTGAATATTTTTGGAATAGTGCTTTTGTTGTTTCTTGTAATTACATTTTTTAATGAATTTATTGAATCTTGCATATTTCTTAATTTTATCTTTACTAATTTTATGGCTGTAGTTATGGTTGATTATGGAATCCTCTGTAAGGTCTATTGTTATAATAGAAGGGTTAGGAGTCCCACAGATTCCACAATCTCCCCTCGCTTTACATGCATGACTGCGTATTTGTCCACACCAAATTCCATCCTGATGGCGCTACTGAAAGTTTCAGTTACCTTCAGTAGCTTCATCAGTTGCAAATCTTTGGGGGCAAAGAGTTTCAGGTCATCCATGTAAAGGAGGTGAGATATAACTTGACCACCTCTCCTCAACCGATAGCCTAGTCCTGAATCCTCCAGCAGCGTGCTAAGAGGATTCAAGGCTAAGCAGAACCAAAGTGGACTTAAACTGTCGCCCTGAAATATACCTCGCACTATCCTTATCGGCTCGCTATTCCTCTGGATTTGCCGACATCCTGGATAGCGAAGGACTGTCCTCCATTGCCCCATTCATGATATCAGGAAGGTGCGCAGAGTTATATCAACTTTATACAACTCTAGCACCCTCATGAGCCATGTATGTGGCACCGAGTCATAGGCCTTCTTATAGTCTATCCAACATGTCGACAGATCCTTTCGGGAACGGCAAACCTGTTGACTAACTAATGTTTTATTTATTACTAGCTGTTCCCGGCATGTGTTGCAATGCACCTTTTCCTACTACCTACCTACTACTTACCTACCTACCTACCACCTACCTACTATCTACCTACTACCTATTACCTACCTACCTGCTACCTACCTACTACCTATTACCTACCTACCTGCTACCTACCTACTACCTATTACCTACCTACCTACCTATTACCTACCTACCTACTACCTACATAAGAACCTTCTCCTGACAGTAACAAACAGAACAAAAAAAGAATTAGCGAAATCGGTTCAGCTGCTCTCGAGATTTGCGCTTAGCAACAAATTCAGGGATTCATTTTTATATTATAGAAGATTATAGATAAGAAAGATAGTTGACTGATGGAATGACGTGAAAACTGATGCATTTTATGTCGCGTGCCGATAGTAAAACGAAAGAAATTTAATATGAACTTTATGCAATAGCAATAAAGCTCAAATTGACTACGTTTTAGTTAGAAAACATTTGTATAGGAAAAAAAAAATGGCTGTTTTAAGGGTTTTTCCGGCAATAATTCGAATTTTTCTCGCCGTAAAAACCATCCTTGAACACCAACAAACATTTAAAAAAAAAAATTGGCCAAATTGGTCCAGGCGTTGTTGAGTTATGCGCTTACCAACACATTTTGCGATTCATTTTTATATTATAGATTATAAGTACGTTATATTGAAAAGATCAGATATACAATATGGTAAAAAAAAAACTGTCCGATCCGTGAGGGTATTATTAGATATCGAGATGAGATTCTATTTCCGTACCCAAGGGGCCATCTATAAATTACGTCACACGTTAAGGGGGGAGGGGGGGGGGTCGACGAAGTGTGACATTGTGTAACAAGGGTTGTGTCACATTTCAAAATCTAACCTAGGTAAGTATTAAAACACGAAATGCGGCGTCACCCCGATCGCCTCTCGGGTAGAGACATCATAAATAAACAATTGACGATCGAACATACTGTAAATGCCGCAAACGGTGTTGTCAGGTTTAAAAAGTTTGTTCGATTTTAGGGAAATTCAAATTCAAATATATTTATTTGAGACACATAGGTAAAGTAAATACACGGTGTTATCAAAAAGAGTTATGTTTCACTATGTGCTGCCTTGCAAAGGCGTACAAATAATGTCTACACATTAAGTCGTGCAGGTAGTTTTTATAGGTATATAAAAAAACTATGGTGGTAATTTGGGCACAAAAACTATGCATTTAACAATTCGTTATTGATTACTTTCATGAATATGTTTTGTTTCGTATTTTATTTGTTAGTGACATTGGTATACACCTATATGCCCCTTTCGGATCGGACAGGGTTTTCTTAAACAAGTATTATTTAGAATCTTTAGTAGAAAAAAAATATTTTCGGATTTTTTAGACACAAATACGCTCGTTTGGATTTTTCACGTTCACACAATTCAATTAATGATTGGTTAAATATATTTTACATGCCACAATTTTTTTTTTTTCGTTTTCCGAAAACATACACGTGATTGCCACATTTTAACACCCACCCCCGTAGAGATCGACCGTGATTTTTGTCTGTCTGACCCCGGTTCGAACCTCACGTTATTAAAAGACTAGCTGCTACAAGCCACCCTGCGGAGATCGTCGATCGTCCAGCTGCTTGAGGGCGTCCCACCGCGACGCTTGCCGATTCGCAGTCTCCACTCGAGAACACGTCTACACCAACAGTCATATCATTTTGAGGGGAATAAAACTTCTAAACATTTCTCTCTAAGAGACTTTAATAAGTAATTTCTAAAAAATAAGAAGTAAAATTTAAATTGCACAATACTATACATATATTCAAAGCTGTACAACATAAATAATTAACATTTTATATAATAATACTCAGTTGCATAGTCTGCATACAGTTAATCTATAAATATCAGGATTAGTAAGTCCTAGCTATTCTAATAAACCCATACATCTCGTAAACAACATCAACTAATTTGTTACCTTCTTTTCATGTGAACGATCAGATTTAAGCTATGGAGAACGTTAACTGCTATGTTATGCTTGTAATAAATACAAAAGGCACTAGTTTTGCTTAAAATAACATTTGTAATCTTTGGTAGAATCACATGAACAAGGTTCCAATCAAACCAGTGCGGTGCGCTTGCTGATACGTTCACACGCGAGTCGCGAGCACAGTGAGAGGCGGCTATGTAGCGCTTCAAAGCTCAATAAAGCTGAAAGTCGAATATAATAGCAAAGTGTGCGATGTTCAGTTAACGCGCGATGTGAACGTACCGCGAGTGACGACCGCGCACGTTGCCGCGCTGGTGTAGCCGGAACATTAAGCGTAGTGCTATAATGTATCACAATGCTTCAAACTTGGAAGTTACAATTCAATGGAAGGTTCCAGATCATCCTAATACTTATTGTACAGCTAATACTTACAATTTAACAATCAACCCCAATATTAACATTTGGAACTATGTAGTTATAACATTCATTTAGTTTAGTTTCCCATTGCTTCCATTAGTTTCGACTAGTGATTAAGTATTAATTTGCTAAATTCAAAATATGTAAGTGTATCAAAATATTGCTTATTGAAATTATTATACAAACACGCATTTCATACCGTGGGATAACAACTTTATGTACATTTCTACTTATATTTTTCTATTACGAGCGAAAGCCAAAGCATGGCAACACCGAGGTTTAATGGCTAAAACGTGCCTAACATAACTGACTTTCTTGGGTTTCCCAAGAAGGAAAAACACTACCATTGTTCTTCTGAGAACCCAAAGCCAGATTGGAGAATAAAGTGAATAGGAAGTGAAAATAACTCAAACAACAAGCAGGTCTTAGATCAGCCGGCGAAACCTTGATGTCGCCACGCTTCTCTTAACCAATCCATACTATCTAGTCACTGAGAAGCGACAAGTTGTAATGTTCCCTGATCCAACAATGCTTTACGTCAGCTAGCTAGTGATTACCGCGCGAGTTGTATGATGAGCGCGGCACACATCTCGAAGAACTCCATCGTGTGGTGACCTTGCGGGCCGGTGGGCGACGCGGGGGGAGGGGGCGGCGCCGTCACGAGGGGGGAGGCGGCCTCCTCGTCGGAATCCTCCTTCTCTCCGGATAAGGACTTGAAATCTAGTAAGTACGACTTGTAATCCACTTGGTATAACTGAAGAGACATCTTCACGTATTTTTCTGTCATCTTGTTTAGTGTGCGTACCCTGTAAAGAAATTAGGCAATAATTTGGGAGTGCCCACACTTGACCGGCTGAAGACGATTCTCAACGAGAGTCGATAAGTGTGGTCATTGCTCGAGTAGGTTCCAGGAAAGGAACGTTATAAGAAAAAAAAATCTTTACCTGTCTTATGTCATTGTTTATTTGGTGAAACAACAATTACTCACCTTACGTGATATGGATTGATGACTTTCCATTCGTAGTCGAGAGCTTTCATCGCGCGGAACACTTCTAGCATGATGTCGTTAGGCTTACTTTGAGATCTGATGCCCAAGTGCCACTTTGCCCTATAAAACAAAAATGAATAGTAAACAAAGGGAATAACTGAACTGATAATGGATAGCTGAAATTATTAAAGTGGTTTTTATTGCAATTTAAACCTTATAGAATATCTATAAGGCACATAGCACATGCTCTTGATATTGTGCACAAACTATAAAAGTGAAGGACTGTGCTGAGGGTGAAGTGACAATCGATTTAGCAAAGTTTGCTTTCAAATTTTATCGTATTTCTAGTATGACTTTCATCAGCATTGACATAATATGCTTCTGGGTAGCTTATGTCAATCTATAGGTACTAATATTATAAAGAAGTGAAGGTATTAAGTTTGTATGTTTATGAGTTTGAATGCAAGTAGTGATCTTTGGATCGACTGTTCCGATTCCGATTTCTTTCACTAATAGGAAGCTACATTCTCCCCGAGTGTACAAACTATATTTAATACTAGAAAATTTTCTATCATAGCGCGAGCGTAGCCGCGGGAAGAAGGTAGTCTAGCTAATTTATTTTTGAATATTCCATCATAGTTTGCTGTTAGATTATCACTTTTTCTAGGCTCTGGTTCACTTTCACAGAACATGCGTTACTTTTTGTACTCTCACCTCTTGACAGGTGTTCCTCTGGTCTTATCCTGATGCGGATGCGGATGCGGCGCGATGCGCTCGGGGTGCGGCCGCGCACACTCCGGCGCCGCGGGGGGAGAGTTGCCTGCTGAGAGGACAAGTACACCACGTGGGTCAAACAGAAGGCGCATGCTTACCAATGAGTTGGTAAAGGATGAATGATGATGATGGGAAATGACAGATATGTTAGCTTAGCTTTAGATCTATCTTATCAAGCTATTTTAGCGATTGTGTATAACAGAGGGGTTATGTTTTTTAATTATTATTGATCTCCTATGTAAGCACATGCGCGGTCGATGCTCTGCAAGATATTAGCTAAACCATTACCGGTGGAACCCTGATATCGCACCCTGCTTGCCTTGACCTGCGCGCCACAGAAAATGATAGCTCCGACCTTGCTATGAGATTAACGCTAGTGATGGCGTTAGCAAAGGCTGAACCGACTCATTGTCTCCGACACGCTAAGGAAAGGTGGAAATAAGATTCTTGCAGGACATAGATGCATTTTGTGTTTGTGGATGATTTGATTCAACTTACTGGCTACATAGAAGTCCTTAATTTCAGCCTTCGCGGCTTCGTCAGCGATCCTCTTATTGTCTATAATGAGATGGTAGGCTATGGCCAGCTGGTCGTGGGGGTCTCCACTTAGCAAAGCATTGTGTACTTCATGCTCCTTCACACCGAACTTGTCGCATACTTCTGAAATCGCCTCCGTGTCGATCACACTGCTGTCCTAAAACGTGCAAGTGTATACAGTAATATCTGTCAGCTATTATGGACAGGTGTAAAGTTAAGCAACCATGCATGAGTTTTCGCATAACTGAATAGTCGTGTAGGGTTGCAAATGGCGTGACGCAAAAATCTGCTTTCGTGTGCAATATGCAAACATAATTATGTATGTGACCAATTGATATTTCGAAATTCTGCTAAATATGAAAGGTATTAAATGTGCCAAAAGAACAAAAATAAGTGTCCTAAGTATTCTACATTGATTACACTGGAATTAAACTGTACTACTGTTTTATTTATGACAATATATATTAAAATTATAATTCATTGAAGCCATGTCTATCAACGACGTAGTAGCCATCGGGGGAAAACCTGGATGAGGCTGGCACAGGACTGTGGAGATTGGCACAAGAAAACAGAGGCCTATACCCAGCAGTGGGTGAGTTCGGGCTGGGGATGATGATGATGTCTATTGCAGTCTTTGGATAATCCCCAAGGGTTAGGAAGAGCTCTACCCGTAGTACACCCACATTTCACCAGTCATATAATAGGAGGCAAGCCTATTGCAACCAATCACATATAGTACTATAATAGAATTGTACAATAGAAGCATGTAAATAAATAACTGTAAAATTATTCAGAACAAGTTACAAATAGACCAAGGTTTGGAATAGGACACAGAAGCATGGTAATAAAGTGCTAAAGTTTAACCTATTGACTGCCACGGACCTCTATGGAAGCCAAATCAAAAAGTGCTCACGACGCCTAGGACAGCATGGCACATCGATAATAACTTTTTTAAAGCACTAACAATTTGATATCCATAGACGTCCGTGGCGGTCAATAGGTTAACTATGATTTTGTCTCAAAGCTGAATTACAAGCAGAACATTTAAAAAAAAAAAACAAACATTAATGTCAACTTTTATATCCTTACAGCTTGTTGCTTTTAGTTTAGCATATTTGTCGGGCCAAAAACAGTGGCAACAAAACAAACAGGTCCAAACAAAAAAGGAAAGAGAGTAACAAACAAAACTAAAACTACTTATGAACTAGTAAAAAAAAGGATGAGTTTTACATACTGTAATTACCTGCTCAACAGGAGATGGGAACAGATATCCTGGCAGGTCTTTTTGGAACCACTCATGTTTCTTCACATCTTCTATAGAAGCCCTCTTCATGGGGTCCACTTGCAGTGTCATACACAACAAACTGACCACACTCTTGTTCAGGTACTCAGGAATGGGGAAGATGCCAGATTTGATCTTTCTAAACAGTGTCGGGACATGTTCATCGTCAAAAGGTAGTGTTCCACAGAGTAGGGCGTATAATATAACTCCACAGGACCAGACATCCACTTCAGGACCAGCATACAGTTTACCAGATATAACCTGTACAAAGATAAAATTGTTAAATTTGTTGTGTAAAACATAAAATTCAGCTATTCCCAGTAGTAGCTACAGTAGTATTGAATAGGTGTATACCCTGTTGCCCATACAACACCATTTCCACACCACTGCTGGACAAAGTTACCTTGCCAAGTTCAAATCAAATCTTTTTGCTGTGGGCATAGGTCATTCAGACAGAAGTTTGTAAGTTACACCACACATACCACTGTTGTTCTCATTTTTTTTTTTTACAAG
Source organism: Noctua janthe (assembly GCA_910589295.1). Taxonomy (NCBI): domain Eukaryota; kingdom Metazoa; phylum Arthropoda; class Insecta; order Lepidoptera; family Noctuidae; genus Noctua; species Noctua janthe. The sequence goes on along the minus strand of OU342573.1, from coordinate 4,910,032 downwards.
AGCCGTACATTTATGAGATAGAACAATCAGAATGTGTTCTTACCTCAGGTGCAGCATAATTAGGTGATCCACAAGATGTCCTCAAAAATTCACCATCCATCATCATGTTGGAGAGTCCAAAGTCAGCTATCTTCACATGCATGTTGTGGTCTAGTAGTAAGTTCTCGGGCTTCAGGTCTCTGTGCACAATCATGTGCCGATGGCAGTAGTCCACGCCCGATATGATCTGCTGAAAGAATCTCCGAGCCTCATGCTCTTGCAGCTTGCCTCTTTTTACTATGTAGTCAAATAGTTCACCACCTGACACATATTCCATAATCATGAATATGTCTGTAGGAGTGGATATCACCTGGAAATGTTAAATTAGATTGGTTACAGTAAAATTAATATTTGTTAGTTTATTTTCCTATGAATAGTGGACTAAAATGAACAAGAGCAAAATGTATGGGTTAAGTGTGACTTATTCAAGGTCAAAGAACATTGGCATACAAACAAACAAGTCTTACCTGGTATAGTTTAATAATGTGTGGATGTCTGAACAACTTCAGATTTTGTATCTCACGTCTAATCTTCCCTACGACATCGAGGCTCTTGATCTTCTGCCTGTTCAAAATCTTTACAGCGACCTTGTGTTTGGTCAGCTGGTGCTCCCCGATCTTTACCTTACCGAAGGTGCCCACGCCCAGGGTTGCTCCCAGCGTGTAGTGACCTATCTTTACAATGGGCTGGTTGCCACTGGTTATGACAATTTTCTCAGCCATTTTTCACGAAAATAATAGTAAAAACTTATCAACAAAGCCCTTTACATGAGCATGTAAAATCATAGAAGTATAACAAATATAAAGTTATCTTGATCAGTTGATCTAATTAAAACATAACAAAAAGTATAATAAATAAAAATACGCAGTTCGAGGAATAAAACACGACAATTTCGTATTTCAATTCGACGAGTAGCAAATTTTGAATGAACAATGAATGAACGAAATTTGAAAACGTCAAATTAAATAAAGTCTCTGTAAAGAACCTTTTACACTTTCCTCAAAAGTGCTTTCTGTAAGAAAATGGCAACATTTTTAGAATCTTGTCTATGCTTTTATGTCTTCTTCACTCCCCCCTGCACTCTCCATTCCCGCCCCGCCCTGTGATTTTTCTGAGTGAGAGCCACTGAGGGCTGCTTTTTTTTAAATAAATACCAGCAGTTTTCTAAGTTATTTTGATTAATTTAATGGTATTGTGATCGTCCACTATGGACAAATGTGGGATTTGTCTTAAACCTGCTGTTGTGAGTATCTGTTTACTTATTTTATGCGTCGTCTCGAAATATATCATCAATATTTTTTTGTTTTCTTTGGAGAATGTTACAAAAATAACGTCCCTGGTCATTCGGGCTTCTATAGTTTTACGAAAGCAAGCATTTTGTAACTATTTGAGTTGGAATTTCATAGAAGTCTATGCAGAAATGAGAAAAAACTTGACATTCGAAACCTGCCCGCGTATTTTTTTTTATTTTTTGTCGGTCCGTCTGTTTTTTTACGTCTGGCTCAGCGCAGTGTAAAAAACAACAGTGATCCTTTTTTTATGTACTTGAATAGTGAACCTTGGCATATGCTTTAGGTACCACAAGCACCTCTGTTTAAATAATAATAGCACTGCATTTTATACATATTCACATCCATAAAAACTTGTTTGCTTCTATTTTATTTAGAAAGGAAGGATAGCAAACATTTGACTGGTCCATTGCTACGTTTATGTTGAGCAGTGATTATGTTCTATGTTCCGTACTGAACTGCTGCATAGAAACAAAATGTTTTAATAAAAGAAAGATAAGATTAATTCTGTTATATCTATAATATTGTGTATGTTTCAGCAATTGTTTGAGACAGGCAAGGATGGCATTTACGCCTGTTTCAAGTGCCAGCCGCTAGTACCTGAAATAACAATTGGAGAGAATGAATCCGACCAGACAGTCCCGCAGACTAGCAACAGCGAAGAGGTGTTTATTATTTAATTTAAGTTATCTAATATGTTTATCTACAATTCAAATGCTTGTTAATGCAGTACAAATCCTGCACAGTACAATAAATTAGGAACTGTAATACAGTAGCAAAGTAATAACAGTATTAACTTTCTAGTGTATAAATTGTTGCTCAGCTGTTCTTACTTATTTAATCAATCTTGACTTCATCATTTAAATGCATAAAAAGGAACACAGTATGGATAATATTGTATTCAGGTCATCACCTAATACAATAAAACAAACCCAATTACAAATCCAACCAGATTGAAATCGTTCTCCTGAGTTGATACTCACAGAAAACTTGGTACCTTTTAGAAGGAGAAACTAGAATCTGTTCTGTTTTCGCGTAAATTTTGACATTAAAAGTGTTTTATCATGGCCCAATTAGAATTATTAGACTTTGACTGAGTGACTTGAAAATTTAGAAAACCCTATCTACTCCTTGTAAGAATCAATTTTAAACAATCTCTATTTGCCTCTACACCCACATGTTCATATCAAAACCCAGAATTAATTATTACAAAAGAAACATAAGCAGAAATTAAAACCACCCTAATATCTGTTGCTAACACTACTGTGGTGTAAAGCCTAACATTGGGTTCAAATTGGCGATTAACACAACAGCAGTTTCACTGAGTCCAAAATATAAAAATTTGTGTGCCTGTTCTAATTTATCTGAATCACAAATCTGTACCCAAGTTCAGCTAAGTTAGGGCAGATGCTTACTAACTTAGCTATAACCCCAGGGTTACCCTAAGTGTTTGCACCTTGCAGGAGGGAAATGAATCATCATTGTATTGTGGCCTCTGCCACAAGTCTTTTCAGAAGAACATGCAGTTACAGAACCACTTGCGCAACCATCGCGCCGAGAGACGCTTCGTCTGCACTTACTGCAATAAAGGTGAGCTTTTTTTAAAACGTCTACTTTTCTCATTTCCATTATGAAATCCGAACGCGTTTTAATGCGATTATGTTGTATAACATTGAATGGTTTCATTGATTATACTGGGTGCTCTTTTAGCACCGTTTTTTACCAACATTAGAACTGTCTTTAGAACTATTGTTATCTCAAGTTACTCAAAGTGTGATATGTGTAAACGTAAACAGTCTCTTTGCGGCAGATGTTTAGATCCAATAGGTTTTCTGAAAGTTGTATGGATATTTCCCTGACAGTACTGTTAATAACGACGAGTTATACATTTTTAGGTGACTTGACTAGTTCCGTGTGTCATAGCTGAGACTTCTTATTTTCGTTTTCTAGCATTCTCCCAGTCCAACAACCTGAGGGCTCACCTTCGCATCCACACTAATGAGAGACCATTCAAATGTTCCGAATGTGGGAAAGCATTTACTCAGGTATGCAATTATCGAAATAAACTCTCATTAGGTACTATGTAATTTTTTCTCATTATAATAATATTACAAAATTTATATTTCGCGACAGGTTACAAATCTGAACAATCACGTACGATTGCACACTGGAGAGCGTCCTTTCGTGTGCCCGGAGCCGGGATGCAATAAGGCGTACGCACAGGTAACTATCATATTGTTAGATTAACAAATGATTAACTAGCTGGGCGTTTTTCAAAACAAATGTACATGTGACGAACCGGAACTAATTAGTGTGATACAGAAATTTTGCCGTAATTTCTTATCTCATGTAATAAAATATACTTATAAATATATATATAAAAAAAAAATTACATCAGTATTATCAAAAACAACGCGGTAATCTAAACTTTTATCGGAGCGTTCACAGAATAATGATCCGCTTCGTCACACAGGAAACAAGTAAATAAAATGAAAAATAGGAATTGTTGTGTTAAATTGTTTTTAATATTTATTAGATAACTATCAAATCTATGAAAAATAACATTTAAAACTGAAAAAATCACTGATCGTCACAATCGAAACTTTTGACCATTAGCAGATTACATTTCTACTACTTAAAATGAAATTTCACGTAATGAGCTTACAAATAAAACAATAAGCAAATATAGGGTCAAGTACTACCACATAAATATTATCAAATAACGAAATATTTTTTAAATAGGACTTGTTTATGTCTCGGTCAAAATATGAGACAGTGACTATCTGGAATTGTAAGTGACAAACTGGAAATTATTAAGCAAAGTCTATACAGAGTCTATTTGGTCGAAAATTTCTATTTGAAGTCCTTAATTAATAATCTAAAGTAAAAACAGGTTATTACTAAAACTTGTTTTTACTTGATTTTGACATACATTATTTACATATTTTGAACACAACTTCTTTAATTTTGTTAATTTTTATTCAATTTTAGTATTTATTTCTATTAAAAAAAACTATTATTTTGACTTCCGTTGCTCTTCAAATTTTTCGGGATTTTGTTTTATTTTTTCTTGGTATCGTTTAACTCTTTCTGCTGCGGTGAGCGCTATGTTCACTGAAATATACCAGACATACTTAACATAATTATGATAACAAACAAACACGATCAATACGTATATATTTTAAATTTTATCCAAATTGGTCAAACCCTTGCAAAGATTATTGGATTAACAAACACTCAAATTTCAAATCTTTAACACTTATAATGTAATTGATTTTGGGCCAATTTTTCGATACTCTACCTGTGTATCTATCTACTCTTAACTTTTATTGGAGGAGTAAATATTGTGGTTTTGTTCTTCAAATAAAAGTCATCTGACTACCTACTGAAAAATCAGCCTTTAGAAGATTATTTACTGTATTATCATTCATAAAATGTAGCCCTAGCCTAATAATTCCGGTGCGTCACTAAATGGTTCCGGATATACAACACGTAACGAACCTGACGTGACGATTTCATATCGACGAAACTTCAAAACAATATTCAAGTTACTGGGCCTCTTTTATTACTACTTTCGACTTGTTTTACAATAGTTTATAAACAAAACTTTGATTGTGTTACGGCAAATAACTTTATAAACTACTACGTACCTTATAAAATCCTGTTACTATCTGGAACTCCAATTCGGCACCACCGTAACTCGCCGACTTTCGTCACTGATTTTGTTGATACTAATGTTTGGTTCTAAATAGCGGCTTTACCACAGACCAAATAAATGTAGCCAGAATCGAAAAACAAGTATGTTTTAGGGAAATATTGAGGCAAAGTATTAAAATATTGACTGTGACTATTGCCGGAATTCCGGTCGGTCATATTCCTGGGACACCAAAAAATATAATATTTTGAGCTATTTCAAGCCAAAATTCGAAACATTATCTTAATTGTATTTATGATTTCAATATACGTCTACCGAGGCTATAACAGTAACGACATTAAATTTATTTAATCTTTTCTGACACTTCAAAGTTTCAAAATGAAGGTGGGACATGAATATTTTACACTTTTTTTGTTGATAGATTTACAATATTTTAATATCAGTGGTAGTTGGGCTGCATATTATTTTAAATTTTGTAACTTAAATATCTAAATATTGAATAAACATGCAGTTTATTTGAGTAAGGTGCATACAAAAATTTAAAAAATAGTTGCAAGTCTAGGACACCCCTAATTCGCAAATGTACATCTTTTTTGAAAAAACGCCTAGCTATTAATGGCTCTTTCCAACTTAACTGTCTCTCTTAAATTTAATTTGTTGACAGCCCAATTAAACGTATTGGATATCAATTGAGATTTTAAGAACTTTGAGGTCTGTATGTATGGTAAAAGGGGTATAGAAAAAGAGGGGAAATGGTTGTCATCTCCTCCCCGAAATCTTAGCAATTTCAAAATTCCGAGGTGTATTGACAGTCTCCTTCAAAATTTCGTGCTCGCTCGACAAAAGACGCTGCTAACGTATGTGTATCGCGATATGACACAACAGCATTTTCGAAACGTGGCTGTTCTGCATGCCAATTTGCTCTGGGGTGGCACTTTCATACCCCCAAATACAAGAGCTTGCTACGCCAGTGGGTAAAGTCATTGAGAATGGAAGTTAAATAGAACTTTATTTTCTACCATATTTTCCGGAAAATATGAAAATTTCTCTATTAATATCTTGTATAAGTGAATGGACCAAAACTATAATTATAATCTATAACTAATCTGTGTAGGTAACGAATTTGAATCAACATCGTAAGCGCCACATGAACGGGCGCCCCGTGGAGGCCACCTACGACTGCACCGTGTGCGGCGAGCAGTTCCAGCAGCGCAACCACATGTATATGCACAGGTAGACTATGCACATACATTTTTTAGTTAAGAATGGTTTACCATCTGGCCGCCGGAATTACCGCCACAACACCGGCGGCCTTAGCAACTAAGTCGAAAGGTTTTATGTACCTGTTACATAGTGTATACCTTCCAAACAGCAACAGCTTGGTGGTAAGATTAGATATGATGATCTTAAAGACAGGTCCCTGCCGGCATCATCTAGAAAAACTTCACTCGGCATCACATTATGATGTGGTAAATCCCTTGTTGTTTAGCCGACATATCCCACTGCTGAGCAAAGGCCTCCCCCAATTTTTTTCCCAGGTATCCTGAGCAACAGCATACCAGCCCTTGCGATAGGCGTTCTGGTCGTTGTGCCACCTGCCTGCCACTGGGCCTGCTTGTACAGCGCTATCCATCCTCAGACACTCATTGTGTGGAGACTGCTGTCGCCTATGATGACGTCAAAATAACGCTTAACATGGCTTGCAGACGAGAAGTGCACGCGGAGATGAAGAGCCCGGCGCGCAGTCCTGCGCAGCGCTTGTCGTGCTCGGTGTGCGGGCTGAGCTTCCCGAGCGAGCGCCAGCTGCAGCGCCACGCCGCGCACCACGCCGCGCTGCTCAACCATAGCGAGGATGATGATAACAGTAAGCTTACTTTTACATTTTCACTTACTGTTCCACTGCTAATCCTCCTTCCTATGCCTTGCTTACGATGTTGCCAAAATTAGCATCCTGCCCCTGCGTTACACAGGTGCAATCTACTGAATTTGAGATACGTCGATGCATGAGATATTTGTGCTATCACTAACCATCCAGAATCCAGATTTTTTTTTACCAACCTCTGTGGAAACCGCATATTCAAAATCGAATGTGTTAAACTACACTACACGGAGAACAACTAAGCAGACAAACAAACAAAAACGAAAATTAACTTTGTTTTATACTCTATTATGCTGGGTCAAACTAAATTAGCTAGCAAAACTTCCCCAACGTTTGGCTCTAAGATTCTTAAGACCTTTCCTAAATCGCCATTAGTAATGGTGTATGTTACTATGCGTCACAGGTCGCGAGTACACGTGCGTGTTCTCGTCGTGCGGCGCGCGGCTGCCGTCTGCGCGCGCGCACACCGAGCACCTGTTGCGTGAGCACCAGCTGCGGGTCCTCAGCCACACGAGGCATCCACCGCGACGCGGACGCCCGCCCAAGGTACGTGAACCTAGTCTTGATGGACCAAGATCCCAGGGCCGCCAGACCTTACTTGTTTTCTGATAAAGGTGGAAACGCCAGGGTAGCCCGCGAAATTCAAATTTTCTTGCGATTTTTGTAATTTGCAGGTCAGTCTGAAAGCGGCGCCGGTTAATGAAAAGTTGTGTGGTAATCGGTTGTCCTGGTATGGGCATGTGGTGCGGAGGAATGAGGAAAATGTCGTGAGGAGAGTTTTGAATATGACTGTGGATGGGTATAAGAGTAGAGGAAGACCAAATAAACGATGGATGGACTGTGTGAAGAATGATATGGCACGAAAAGAGGTGTCTAATGTGATGAGGAGTAATAGAGAATTATGGAAGAAGAAGACATGCTGCGCCGACCCCAAATGAATTGGGACAAGGGCAGGGAGGGTTGTATTATTGATGTTAATGTTCAGAATTCTGTAACTAAATACGTGTTACTTGCGCGACTCATATCTCATCATCATACAACATAACACTGACCTGCAAATTGCAAAAAACGTAAGAAAATTTGAATTTCGCGAGCTACCCGCCTGCACCTTCACAAAATGTGTGGCATCGAGTAGTGTTACTATCACAGGTTACTATGTACTAACTTGGGCCGACGTCGGCCAATTTTTTAGATATCAGGTGCCAAAATTGCGTAAAAATAATATTTTTTTTTCTTAAAGCCGACTGCTGATTTTTTTATACGTTACAGAGTATATTGTTAAAAATTGAAAATCAACACTGCCTCACACTTCCTGTTGACGAAAATTTTTGCCCGGCGCTTTAAAACTGAAAAAATAACGTATCATTGTTAGAAATCCATATCGTGTATCTCACCTCTGCCGTAATTGTAGGAATCTTCCACCATTTTGTCTCCTCTCCACTCTGGTCGTTTCCACTTTTGCGGAAAGTAAGCCTAACATAACCGAGCCTTAGTTTGAACTACTAAGGGCAATCGTTGTTTCAAACTCAAAGCATTTATTTCAATTAGACCTTAACAGGCACTTTTGAATTTCAGAAAAACAAAGAAGGTGACGCTACAGTCCCAGACACAAGGCATAATAACTTGTGAAAGTACTGTAGATGCCCATTCCGAAGTCTAGATCTCTATGGAGTGGGCACGAACCTCCTTGGTTTGCAAAGGACTATGTCAATGTTGGAAATGTGAAATTCTTTTCATGTTTTGTTGTTTCTTTCCAGATGATGAAAGATCCCCTGGAAATTAAAGAGGAGGATTACCATGAAGTATGTATACTATTGCATTTATATGAACTTATTATCTTCATATAATTAATCATTTATACTACAATAAAACATTCCATACACTGTCAGTAAAATAATGCTAATAACTATGTTAGTGAAATTAATTATTAATTGTTTATTATTATTTATAATTGCGCTACAATGTATATAAATAAAACAATGTATGATCCATAATATTTAAAGGGTAATGTTACGATTTCAGGTGAAGATCACGAAATCGGCCCAGCCACAATACTTGCCCAAACTGAAAGTGCAGAGTTTATTCCAGTGAATGGTGGGTAATGATGGCAGTGCGCAACACGCGGGCGATGTTGCGTCGGCGAAAACTGGCGGCGAGGCGAGGCACACTTCACGTGCAATGTGAACCTTATCGCTGTAGTCATAAATTCCATACTTGATTGTCCATAACACATTTCGTCTCTCCCACCAGTCTGAGCTGAGCATTAGTGTTAGTTACTATGACATGTCGGGACATTGTTGTATTTCTCTAACTTAGGGCCAACTAGTTAAGTGAAGTTTATGCTGTGTACTTAAAGTTTATTATGTGCTTTGTTTTATTGCAGGTTTATGTCAATATGTACACACATACATACCAATATTTAATTTATATGTATCAGAGTCCAAACACTTTTTTTTAGAACTTTTATCATCTAATTTTGAAATGAAATAATGCATCTATTATTTAGTGTGGGCATGTTATTTGTCTACAAATAATTATTAAGTACAGCGAAGTAGTGATAGTAAAACGTTATTATTCGCACGAAGATTCTCATTGAATTAATAAATCTTTTTTTTTAAATATCAAATTATTAGAAGTTAATAAATAAAATCTACATCTATGATTATAATAATGTTAAGTGATAATCAATAAGTGCAATTTACTGTAACAACTTTATAATATTGTTACATTAGCGTAAGCATTAACTTTCAATATTTTATTTTTGACTCCAAGCCTTAGTGTGTAAGATTTGCCGAGTAATAGATATACATAATATTTGAGAAAAAAACCATATAATATGCGATACATGTATTATGTATTTCTTTATTAACCTTGCTTTTATTTTTACTAAAATCTGTTTTATTAAAAGACTGTGATGAGTGGATTTGAATTTGGTGAGATATTTTCTGCCCATAAAATTTTACTTTTTCTGACGAATTTTAAATTATTCAAATCAAGTATTTTCCAGTATTATAAATTATACTTATTTTTTGGAATTTTTGTTTAAGTATAAATAATTGTGGTTTACATATATTTTTCATTTTTTAATTGCACGCTTTATTGTGACACTGTTTGTTGGATTTGATAAGTTTGTTCGACTGAAATTGATTATATTGTCTTTGAATTGTTTTAATGAAGGTAGGTAACCGAAATTATTCCCGATAAGCGTATGGCAGCCATAGCGATACAGTGCTACAAAGATCTTTTGGCGCTCGAATGTCGTTGATGACCACAGATATAAATAGACTTAGATAACTCAAGTATCATGATCTGAATGAACACCAAGCGTGCCATTTTTTGACTACCTACTATGACGTCAAAACTGTCACAAGCACATAGGAAAACCAAATCGATTCAAAGACGCCGCCGTGTGCGGCACCGGTCTACACGTAAATATTCGATTGAAACACCTTATACAGTGTGAGTCTTTATAATGTGCACATACCGAAATGAGAGAATCTATGCTTAATTTTATCGATGGAAAAAATATTTAAAAAAATCTAAATATTTTTTTTATATTTTTTATTGAATTTTTAAAAATTTTGTCCACTACTGTGACCCCAGTGTAAACAAAACGGTGTAACTTTTAAACTGAATTATCTATCGCGATGAAACAAACTCCATAATGATTGGAAGTAATTAAGCTTCATAATAAAATTCTGGAAAAAAACTACCCTCTATTGAAAATAAACATCTTTTTTTGGCAAAAATCTGTTTTTTTGTCATCAATTTTTACAATAATTGTAAAATTTCTCAATAAGACGCCCCCATTACCTACCTTTTTTATTACTTTAACGTATTTTTCATCGTATTAGCTACCCAATAGTAAAAATGGCATGTTTATAATTCAAACATAACATTTTATATCAAATGTTAAAAGATGGCACTCCGAACGCGCCATTTATTGTTCTCTTAAGGATGGTTTATTTGGGATGATAATTAATACAAAAGAGGTCAATTAAAAACCATTTATTATTTGACACATAATTTAATGCATCAGGTTCTCAAAATGTCCACCTCGTTGTTGTAGGCACAAAGCCGCGCGTATTAAAATTTGTTGTGTCGCTCTCCTTATCATTTCGGGATCATTGCGAATATCATTCGCACAGTTAATTATGCGGTCACGCAAATCGGCCTCACTATTGATGGGGGTACTGTAGACGCGTTGTTTCATGGTCCCCCATAGAAAGTAATCAAGGGGCGTCAAATCGGGTGAACGCGGAGGCCACCCTACAGGTCCTTGCCGGCCGATCCATTTATCACGATAATTATCGTTTAAAAATGATCTAACATTTGCAGCATAATGAGCTGGGCATCCGTCCATCTGCAAAAACATCCTTCGACGCAAAGCCAGTGGTACATCCTCCAATAATTCAGGTAGATCATTAGTCAATAGACTTAAAAATCTTGCACTGGTCAACGTTCTCGGCAATATGACTGGTCCAATCAACATATCATCGATAAGACCAGCCCAAACATTTATTGAAAATCTTACTTGAAAAGTTGACGAACGTTTCAATCTCGGGTTTCCACGTGCACGGCACCATCTGTGTAAATTTCGACAGTTAGTAATACCGTCTCTAGTGAATGTCGCTTCGTCCATCCATAGTATGGTTTTTGGAAAGTTTGGGTTTGCTCTAGTTTTTCTTTGTATCCAAGTGGACATTACACACCTTGGACGGCAGTCTACGTCTTCATGTAGATGTTGCACCCTTTGGTAGTGATAAGGATGCAATCCTTCTTTCTTTAAAATGCGCCACGCTGATTTTTGGCTTATTCCGTGACGAAGAGCCAGTCAAGTAAAGTTGCGGGCAGATGGCACTGGTTGCCTGTTAGGAAACGCAGCTATGTAAGCTGCGCGCGCAGCTCTGGCGCTTCCTCGTCCCACTCCATAATAAAAATGAATGTCGGCAATGTGTGCCGGGGAAAATTCACTTAAACGCGGCATCATGTAAAAGCGAACGAAAGTTACGAAACTCGGGTAGCAGCGAACGAAAGTAGCGAAACACATGTAGCAGCGGCGAATAATTCGGAGCGACTGCCTGTCTGTCATAATTGAAGGTCCCTTCGGCTAGCCCTACCTCCCCGCACCCCGACCCGCACACATTAATAATAAAATTCACAGAAAATGCTGTCTACCTGCTAAACAATAGTGCGTAGCCGTGCGCTGGGCCTTTCTTTAACAGTTGATAAGAAATGTTGGGATTAAGTTAAAAACATGCAATTTTTACCATTACGTGGCTAATACGATGAAGAATAACGTAAAGTAATAAAAAAGGTAGGTAATGGGGGCGTCTTATTGAGAAGTTTTACGATTATTGTAAAAATTGATGAAGAAAAAACAGATTTTTGCTAAAAAAAGATGTTTATTTTCAATTGAGGGTAGTTTTTTTCCCACAATTTTCATTTTATGAGGACGCCTAATTACTTCCAATCATTATGCAGTTTGTTTCATCGCGATAGATAATTCGGTTTAAAAGTTACACCGTTTTGTTTATACTGGGGTCACAGTAGCGGACAAAATATTTAAAAATTCCATAAAAAATATTTTAAAAATGTTTAGATTTTTTAAAATATTTTTTCCGTCGATAAAATTAAGCATAGATTCCCTCATTTCGATATGTGCACATTATAAAGACTCACACTGTACAATCAATTTAGTGTTTACAAAAGGAAACGGGATTCTACCCTATTTCTATCTCTCACTATCACTAAATTTCGCCCTTGTACATACCATTTCTCACCAATGGGTTCCTTTACTGTTCGAATACTATTTTTTAAGTAATTGTGTACAGTTAGAATTATTCACAATCGTTTAAATCGATTTTGTGACATAGTAATGAGACAGGAAAATAAAAATAAAATTCTCGAGTTGTAACGTTGGTTGTTTTAAGCACATTAGCGTGATCATCATTAAACGATTTTTTAAGCTCTCTGTTAACGAAATCATGCCATTTATTTTTTGGACTTTGTGATTGTTCCGTTCACTCAGAATTTTTATTTGTTTGCTTTTCCTTTTTCCTTCAACAAAGCTTGCTTCCTCAAAATGTATCGAACAACTAGTGCTATACTTCGTTGGGAACCAATCTTTATTTCCCGTCGCATCAATTAATTTTTCTTTAAAATTAGCATCATGTGTAAAACTAAAAAAAACACGAAACGTTAAGATTATTTATGTCTTTAAAATCTGTGTTCGAAATCAATTCTCGAGAATCGCTTTGTGTTGCGTACGATGAACAGCACTAATCGATAAAATTGACAGTAAAATGACAAAAGCGCCTGTACTATTAAACCGAAGCGATATACGATAGTATCACTTGTTTCGATATTCATTACTTGTTAAAACAGAACGTCGCATCAACCTCTCCATGCAAAAGCCGCAATTCATTACGAATTTGTAGCATTAATTTTTCGAGAGAGGTCCGACTAGCGTGGCGCAAAAATCTAGACAGCGTGACAGTGACCACGTTAAGTTTCTTTAGCTTAAGTCGGGCACTCGAAGTAGGTGCTCTTGCGTTATCTAGGTCTATCTATATCTGTGGGGGTAAATTTCCCATTGGTAAATATTTAATTTTGTGAAATTGTTGAGCGGAACGTGGCGGCGTTTATTCTGATTTTGGCCACGCGCCAAAAGATCCTTGTGCAGCTATAACAAGAGAAATATGTTTTGCGAGATAAATCAATTAGTAATAGAATTATATAAGATGCAAATATTGTAACTTACCCCAATCAATGACCCCTAAACTAAGTTGCGGTCAATAGAAGTTTATTTACAACACGGAGGTTGAGGTCATGTGATTTCCTCGCTAGCTATGGTAGAGATAAGCTTATCGTAGATCATCAGACGCGCGTTATCAATTACCCATGTAACTGTCGTTTCTCTAAGCATATAGGACACTGTTTTAGGCATTGTCCTGTCACTAAAATCACGAATTTGAAGTATTGTTGTCATCTGGAAGAATATACGGATATTTATGGGTTATTGAAAACGTCAGATAGAGATATAATTGCGTTAGGGTAAGGTGCAAATGTTCCTATGGGTGTGTCAGAAAGTTCGATTATTGTCGATGTATATATGCCGCGTGTTGTATAGTCGACCATTTCAATATGTTTAGCCTTGTTAAGTGTCAGCATGTCGGAGATTTTTCTATTAACATACAAATAATTATCGATAATAAAATATGCAACCATAATTATGTTTTTTTATTTATGTAGAACTAAAGCTAGTTTCAGCTTTACCTCGAATGCTCCTAACACCCTTCATTATGTCTTGTACGGAGTCCGTTTTTGCATAAACGGAGCAGACGTGGCAAAGCTGTTGTTACTAGTTACTCAATGCACGGTCCTGTCGGTCCCAGGGGTCATGAAAAACCTGAATGAGCTGAATGCTACCCTGTCAGTTTGCGGAGGGCTGTCCTTTGCACCCTGTATATGTTGAGAAAATTATTCCTTGCATGAATCGACACCGACAAACGAAAACCTAACATATCCGTGGTGGAGTATTTAATAAGCTCTTTTCGGGAAGCTGAAGATGCAACCCCCACCCCCCCCACCCCCGCAAATAAACTGAAAATGGTCTTTGTTTTTAAATCTGCCTTTTTTTATTCGGGATAACTCCTTCCAAAAAATTCCTGGCTTCTGCCTTGTGTGACCCCGCCCAAAATCATTGGCCGGGACGGCGCCTGTGCCTCCACTTGACCTTCTGGTTATTTTGTAGACATTTTTCCATGAGTCATCTGAAGCACATAATATGTAAAACACCATTGAGGAAATAATCACACTGTTTGAAGAGACTGGTTACATACGTAGGTATAATAACTGGTTTTCTAAGCACATTTTCATTGCGATCCACTTTTTCGGCATGGAACAAAAATACGCAGCTTTAGTCACAGTTCCGCCGAATGGTAAGCAGTCCTTCGCGATCCAATAGTTACAATGTTTTCTTCTTGTGTCTGTGCTGTGTTCTACGCCTAAATAACTGTAAGGTGCTTGTTACAAAGTAAAATTATCTTATCAGATTACGCCAAGAGAACTAAAAATAAAAAGTTATCTCCAATATTGTCAGAAACAAACAAGTTACATAGTTTGAGTTGAGTTCGTTTCCTCTTTACTAGGTACTATTCGGACGAGTTGTGTGTAGGTACACAACCTGCTACATAAGAAGCATTCAAGGTTAGTAGTTCCAAACAATCCGATTTAGCGTGTTGCGCGTCTTGTTTTGTTTTGTGTATCTCAAGGTGCAAATTTGTACCGTTGAGTCTGTTAGGTACAGATGGCAGTAGGTATTGCCGTCTGCAGTCTGCTTGCTAGGGCAGTGAAAAACGTAAATGAAGGGTGTATGCTGAACCTCGCGCGAGTGCACGCTCGTCTGTATTGAAAACTAGTCTCAGCAGTGCTAACACCCGCTGCGTGCACTCCCGCGAGTTTTAGCGTAGGTACCTACATGGACTTACCCACTACAATTTAAGTAACTTATGGAAAAAGAATACATACTGTGCTGACCCCAAACAAATTGTGATCGTGGGGGAACATAATAAGTCAAGGTTTGGTCAATGTTAATGCAAACCTGACATCCCGATCCGCCTATAAGAGACGTTTGCCCTGCAGTGGGATAGTAAGAGGCTGGAAAAATTAATAGTCTAAGAGCAAGAGAATGAGGTTTTATTACATTACTACAATGACCTTAGCAGCAGAGTATGGAGCGCTGGCCCAAAGCGACCGCTGTGGTGACGGGGGCTACCGGCGGCATCGGCAGCGCTATCAGTGTCGCCTTGGCGAACACCGGGATGACTGTCATCGCAATAGATGTGCACTTAGATCGAATTCATGTAAGTTCAGGATAAGAAGGAATCCTTTAGTCAGTATTTTAAGCTTTTATACATTCTTTCTATTGACATTGTAATTTCGCTGGTCTACTGGTTTGCATTGAAGTCTAGTGAAGTCTTTTGTTATAGATGTAATGTAGCTATCTACTCGGCCCCGGCCACGACTGGTCGCACGAAACAACTACTTGGACGGCCCGTCGTCGTGCCGTTAAACTTGCTCTTTGGTCATGGTTTTTGCGACTAATATTGTGTGATCAATCGTGCGACTATAGTAGTAGTCGTGGCTGTGTGTGCGTGCGATATCTTACAGTAGATTAATCAAAGATAAGTTCTATTTTGACATCATAGGAAATACAGTCGGAAGTCATAAAAGGGAAAATTATTCCAAAACAATGCGACATCACGAGCGCTCAGGATGTGAGGGAGACTTTCAAGTGGGTTACCGAAGAGTTCAATGGAGTACACATTCTGGTCAATTGTGCCGGCGTGCTGTACCAAGGACAGATTACTGGTAAGTTATTGTTGTACACTTTACTTCGCAGTTAGTTACCATCATTATCATCAACTACGTAGACCAAAAAATACTAAAGCAATGTAATAATATGATAGACTCTGCACAATCGCAAGGATAATGTTACGAGAGACCTACGATAACGCTACGAACCCGTCCGGGTCCGCTACAAAATTGCTACGACTGTGCTACGGCAGCACTACGCCAAATCTGTCGCTTTTCCGATTACGCTACGACGCTGCTACGCCAACGCTACGTCAACACTACGCCAACCTTACGTAAGTACTACGCCAACGCTGCACCGTCGAGTCAGTCGCTACGATAGCGCTACGACACAGATACGCGACGTGGCATTGTGTTGTGTAATAGGGATTGTCTCTACAGAATCTCTACGACCACGGCTACGGTAACGCTTTGACAAACTATATTATTATAATATCATAATCTCACTCACCTGTCACCAACTCATGTGAGTTCAGTGTCGTATTGAAACAGTCGTGACCGATAATTCGTCAATGATTGAAGAGTTCGTGCACCTATTCTACTTGCAGACGTAGGCAGCAACACATTGACTGACGACGAAATTCTTACAACTATCGACGTGAACCTGAAGGGCATGATCCTGTGCACGCGCCACGCCATCGCGTCGATGAAACAGAACGAGATAGATGGCCATATTATCAATATTAATAGGTAAATTGGTACTTTATCTGTACAGGCACGCCCGGCACGCCCGCAGAGCGTCATAATATATAATACTGGGCACGCCTCCATAACTATCTGTCAATCAAAGAGTAGAATACTTATACCAAACTGTCAATATCCAGTGTCCGTAGCTGGCATTCAATTTGACCGTGAAATTTCATAAATAACGACCTTCACGCTTTGCCTTTAGTTATTCGACAGCATTGTCACATTTGTCTCACACATCCTACTCTTTCAAAAACTAGCCTAATAATAAAGTTTTAGAAAGAGTTATCATTAGCCGGGCACGAATCAGAAAGTTAACCACGTTGAGTGTGTACTTCCAAAAATAAAATCCTGTAAAGGGACCTTCTTTTATGACCATTCCAAAAATGAGCATTTATTAGAAATGAATTAATTTGTTTTGTACTATTATTTCAGTATAGCCGGCCACTACATACCTTGGGCGGACAATATGAACGTGTACGCGACGACGAAGCACGCGGTCACCGCGTTCACGACATCTCTCAACACCGAACTGGCTGCATTTCAAAACAAAATCAAAACTACGGTACGTATACGGGGTGGAAGGGACACCGACGCGAAAACGGTTACCAAGTATTCAGTACATCATGCTGAGCCCCCCACAGTATTTTTTAATAATCGATGAAAAACTATGAGGGGAGCTCGAATTATGTACTGAATACGTGGTAACCGTTTTCGCGTCGGTGACACTTCCACTCTGTATAGGATGGCCCTTCACACAACAGCTCCGGTTTCTTATAGGCATTGAGCAATAATTTTTTTTTTCAACTATTTGCAACTGTTAAAAAATTCTGCGTTGCCGCAAAAACTTTGTTGCATTCTTTACTATAGCTGTACTTGAGCGTAAAACAAAAGTGAATGCTATCATTTACTTTACTTTATCATAAAACCTATTGGTAGTCCTTGTTCGCTTTTGTTGCAACCTGCTGGTTGGTCTTTACTTTGAAAGTTACATTAAGCCTTGTTTCCATTTCAATGGTCTTTAATGTCAATGTCTTTAGAGCATATCACCTGGTCTGGTAAGCACTCCGATGGCTAGCTACGTAGAGCAGTTCAAGATGCCGGCGCTGCAGCCGGGAGACCTGGCGGACGCTGTGCTGTATGTGCTCTCAACATCGCCGAACGTCAATGTAAGCGGTTGATTGTGTTGCTCTTATGATACATGTTGCTGTAATGTTTTAGCTAGGGGAACTGGTGAAATGGCACACAATCCGCTGTGAAATAGTACTTCGAAGCGTAATTTATCAATGGTTTGACTTTTAAATCATATTTTTTCGTTACAGATCATGGAATTAACTATAACACCAGTAACGGAGAAGAGGTTATAAGAACTCGGTTCTACTTCAAGAACAAAACTGCAAGCCAGCAGAAAGCTAGATTAAACAATACATTGTTTGTGAAGTTAAAGATTTTTGTTGTTCGTTGAAATTAAAATGAGTATCTTACTCTAACATTAAAAAAGTCTGTCACTTCAACCACCACCTGCCTTGATTATTAGATCAGCTTTAAAAGGTGTAAGGGACACCGACGCTAAAACGGTTACCACGTACTCTGAACATCATTCTGAAATGATGATGATGATGGGGATCATCATCATCATTTCAGCCGAACATGCCACTGCTGGACATGGGCCTCCCCCAAGTGTCACATTGACCGGTCCCGTGCGTCTCGCATCCAGCGGATCCCTGCAACCTTTACCAGGTCATCGGTCCACCTAGTGGGAGGCCTTCCAACGCAACGTCTTCCGGTTCGTGGTCACCACTACAGAACTTTTCGGCCCCATCGGCCATCCGTTCTGCGAGCAATGTGCCCTGCCCACTGCCACTTAAGTTTGGCTATTCTTCGGGCTACGTCGGTAACCATTGCCGTTTGGGTGACTTTAAGCCTACTGATGAGGCCCATTGTGAGCGACCACGTTTCAGTCCCGTATGTAATCACTGGCAACACACACTGACTTTCGTCTTGAGACACTGCGGTAAGTTGGACGAGAAGATACCACGCAACTTCCCGAACATTGCCCAGCCGAGTCGGATTCGACGATTGACCTCTTTCTCGAAGTTAGACCTACCTAACTGGACCTTTTGTCCCAGGAAGAAATAAAAAAAATGAAAATGAAAAAGTGTTAATTCCTGGTAACCTTTTTTTTTCGGATGCGAAATCATCAAATGACCCCTCCCACTCTGGGCGGAGCGGAAGGGAGTGTTAGACTTGTACTGACTAAAACCTCCAATTACAAAAAAAATGTTACTTCTGCCAAACTGTAAAGCAGTTTGTGGCAGAAGTAGCTCCCATATACACGCAATATTACCTATATTTTACGTAACTACTCGAAGGTACTTTTTCATCAACAACGAGAATAAACATTAACTTTCTAAACACAAATATTTTACTGTAATATCACAAAGGCTGAATTGAAACGTCACTATGCAATTCAAAATGCATTAGGCGGACCACCATGAGCAAAGCAGGAGGAACCTCAGCGCGGGAAAGAGTCAGAGCTATACAGGTCGTCTAGCGCCATCCCTCCCCCACACCGGAACCACTCCCCCTCCAAGACGCCACGGCAGGCCACCAGCATTTAGCCAATAACTATCTAAATCGACCGGTATGTCACTAAAAATTGTTGGGACTAGCCATTTTCTACATCTTTGTCTATAATAGTTAGTCCAAGTCTACAACTTCGAGTGTAGAGTCTCCGATCTTGATAGGAGTGGGTGTTACAACATGACTTTGGTTTTGTCCATGTTCATTTTAAGACCCACTCTTTCGGAAGCTCTACTGAGGTAATCGAGCATTGTACTGAGGTCCTCCATGGTCTCAGCCATGACCACTATATCCTCGGCAAACCGGAGGTGAGAGATTTACTCGCCATTGACGTTCATGCCTAGCCCTTTCCAGTCCAGAACCTTGAAAACATCCTCCAGTGCAGAGGTGCACAGTTTCGGTGATATGACGTCTCCCTGTCTCACACCTCGCTGCAGCAGGATAGGCTCCGAGGTCTGGTCCTGAAGTCGGCCTGACATGGTGGCGTTTTTGTACAAACACTTCAACACCTCGATGTACCGATAGTCGATTTGGCACCGTTGGAGTGAGTGCAGTACGGCCCAAGTCTCGATCAAATCGAAGGCGTTCTCGTATTCCACAAACACTAAACAGAGAGGCAGGTTATACTCTTCGGTCTTCTGTATAACCTGCCGCAGCGAATGTATGTGGTCTACGGTGCTAAAGCCTTTTCGGGATCCGGCTTGTTCGGGAGGCTGAAAATCGTCAAACCTGCGCGCGAGACGATTCGTGATGACTTTGGAAAACAACTTGTAGACATGACTTAGAAGTGAGATGGGCCTATAGTTCTTCAGCCAGCGGGCATTGTCGCCCTTTTTGAAAAAAAGTACCACCACACCCCTGCACCATGCCTGTGGCGTTTTCCCCTCGAGTATGACGGAATCAAACAGCTTCTGAAGGGCCTTAAGTACCGGTTTTTCACCTGCCTTCAGGAGTTCGGCCTTAATTCCGTCATCACATTCGAGCCATCCTAATCTCGTACAGGCTGACATCCGGAATGTCTTCGGTATAGTGTCGGGTCAGTCTAGCTCCTGCGTCGTTTGCAACGGGTTTACTGGTTGAAGTGTACAACTGCCCAAAAAAATTCTATCTCCCCCTCAGCAGCTCCGGTTTGGCGGATATGATCCTGGCATCGTCGGTCTTCAGTTTCGTGAGCTGACTCTGCCCAATAGCCAGATCTCTTGAAAATACCTTGGAGCCTTTATTCCGCTCAATAGCGTCTTTAATACGCTCGGTATTAAAGCGGCGGAGGTCGCTCTTCAAGGATTTAGAAATCCGTCTATTGAGTTTTACCACGCCTCGTCTGAAGACTGCAGGATCATTTGACGTCGCTCCTTCATGAGCTCGAGAGTATGATCAGAGAGTTTTTTGTTCTTATGTGCACGACGTGGCTTGAAAAACTTAGACTCTGTCGTATGGACAATTTCCACGAACTCATAGTTGTATTCGTCCACTGAGCTCCCTAGGCTCTCGAAACGATTCTGGAGTTAAAGCTGAAGGTTCTCGGGGTTTTGGATCTGGATCTGTGCTGGACGGAGCGTAGACTTCATCAGTCGAGATCTTTCAAGCTTGATATTGACGTTTAATGTGCCTCTTACCATGCGGTGATCGCTCCCAGTTTTCACCGAATTGATCACAGAGACATCATTGAACATTTGCTTCTTGGTTGACATGATGAAGTCAATCTCATTTTTAGTTGCACCATCGGGACTCTGCCAGGTCCACTTCCTGTGCTCACGCTTTTGGAAGAAAGAGTTCATCATATAGAGGCCCTCCTTCTCCATAAAAACTAGCCACTTAGCGACCCCGGTGGTTCCGACGTCCAACACCAAATTGCCCCACCTGCAGCTCATCCACATCTCGTTTGCCCAGCTTCGTTTGCGCGTTGAAGTTCCCCATGAGAACGGTGAAGTGACTTTTGAAACAATGGCTTTGGAAATAACCTCATACATGGTCTCTACTTCGTCGTCGGGGTGTGCCGAGATCGGGGCGTAGACCTGTATGACCTTCAGCGAATATCTTGAGGGTATTCTGAGTATAAGGTACGCCACCCTGGTCGACACACTCTCGATCTTCACCACGTTATTCACGAGGGACTTGTGGCCGATAAACCCAACACCACCCCGGGACTGCCGGTTACCCTCTCGGAAATAGAGCAGGTTGCCGGATTTCAGGATTATTGTGTCCTCCTTCTCTCTTCTGACTTCAGATAATCCTACTATTAATTGTAGATATTACTGCCCCTGAACGAATTTTCTTAGCAATTTTTTTTAATGTTTATTTTATTTTATTTTATTTATTTAGGATCTCCAACAAAGGATATACACAGACACATGAAATAAAAAATCGACGACAAAAGTATCACGTAGGTGTACTCCTTCACTTATAGGAGACCACCGCATGCATAATAAGATGTACAACTAAGCCAACAAAGTTATAGTAGCATTTAAATGAAAAATGAAATGTTAGACTGTAAGGATGGAGTTTGGAAGTATGCCATCTTTTTATACCAATTTTTATTATTTTTTTGAGATACTTCTCTTTGCTCAATAGTACAGACCCATGAACCGCAGTAACAAATCCCCACGCGTATCAAACGACATTTTACAATACACTTTTGAAGAAACAAAATATTAGAACGGAAAGTATTTTTGTCAGGAACTATTAGGAAACTATGATTTAATTAGCTTTTTTGCCGCGCTTTGCTTTCGCCAGGTTGAAGAAGAAGCAAAGGTATGATGCCATGCCGCTAAACAGCCTAATATGAAAAATAGAAAATTCAAATATTTTTGAATTTAGAACACAAATAAATGTTAATTTGTTCATAAAAGTGAATATTTGTTTTAAATAATCATGTTTATCTATGATATTCTATTTATAAACACAATTTCTATACTCAAAAAATATTTACGCGGTAAAGACAGAATATAATATATACGCGGTATTTTCGGCGGATATCTCTATGCCGAGATTAAAAAAAAATACAAACACCGCCGACTAATTAGTCATTGAACCCATTTGGACTTAGTACAAGTATTATCAGTGGAAATTTTCATTTCTGCAAGTGTGCGGAAAAATATTAAAATCCACTCGTGTGAAATACATTGCATGTTGAACCTAATCGTAGTGCAATAAGGGCTAGTTTTCGAGAAAGTGTATTGAAAAATATTTTTTTACAGTTGTTTTAGCCTCTTGATAGTGGTATGGTTTTCGCTTTCAATTTGATCACAATTTAATTCATTCTGTGAAGCAAAGTGGCAGTGAGCGGTCAAGTTGGCATTTAAAATTCAAGGCAATTGAAGTAAACGAACGGACGGGCACTATAAATAAATGTAAGTACACCTCGGATTATAGTAATGTAGCTTTAGAAGCTTTTTGTAGGCTTAGTTTTCTAAAGCCGTAAAAATAGGTTTTTTTTTCTGCCTGTGCCAAATTTATCTATGTTTAGAAATTTGTGTAGTTTTTTGACGGCGAATAGATTTTACGCGTGGAGAGTAATAAAGTGCAGGCACTACAAGGCGCGTAAAACTGCCAACAAATTGTACCGGCCCTTAATTGGCACTGGCCTTCCACCAGACTGACGTCTCCAACACTTTTTGGAACGGTTGTCACCACTGCACACTGTTGTCTTCGTAGAACTGGCACAGTGACCGAGTCAAGTGTCTTGACAGAACATAAACCTGAAGGTCCAATGTGTTGATACAGGATGGATCGCTGGGTCGGCAAAACAGCTGTGGTGACCGGCGCCAGCTCGGGCATCGGAGCTGCCCTCAGTGTGGAGCTGGCGAATGCAGGCGTCAACGTCGTCGGCCTCGCCAGGAGGACACAGCCTATTGAGGTGAGGCTTTATCGATGGAAAATGAAATCAAAACATAGAAACTCAGATTGTAGTTAGGAATTGGATTATTTTTGCGTTTCGTAATTGTAACATCTTGCCTGTCACTGTTCATTCATATGTTATGATCTAATCACTAATGTATGTACCAGTAGCGAAGGGTCAATTTTGTAAGAGGTAAGCCGGAGTACATATCTTTAATATGATTATATTATTTGTCTATAGAATAGTGACTGTGCCATTTTTCAAAGGGAAGCCGGTAGGAATCGAGTTGTATGGAACCTTCGCCACTGGTATACATACCAGTGGCGAAGGCGCATAAGCTATACTTTACCACGATAATATTAACTAACGTTAGGAAACGGTTCGCCGAACACAATCATAAACGGGGTTCATTTTCAGTTGATTGTTGGTTTGCATAATACCTTCACTTTCCTTTTAACGACAATGTAGTCATGGAAAAAAAAAGAGACAAGTCGAGGTTGCTATGTCTTTTACATGTTAATTCGTAAAATGACTAAAAGAACTTTGTACTTAAACGTGCTTAAACCGTGCAACTTTGAATGCCAATACATGGGAACAAAACAACCGAATCTGGTTGACGAACCGTTATTTACGATATAACATCATGATAACGGTGCATTATACCTGTTCCATTTGAACTGTCAACAACAATTAACATTGAAATTGCTCTATCTGAATGACAGGAAATATTCTGGCTTAGATCTGATATTTTAGCAAGACCTGCCTCAGTTCTTTACGGGTTGCATAAATTCGCTGCTTTTTAACATGCTGCAGGATTTCACACACTGCTAATTGCTGACTTTTGTACAGGAATTAAAAAATAAAGTAATCGGTAATGGCACGATCACAGCTCGGAAGTGCGACGTGTCCAGCCCAGAGGAAGTGGCAGCGACGTTCAAGTGGATCGACGACAGCTTCGGCTGCGTCCACATCATGATCAACAATGCGGGGGTGTTCCTGAGAGGGGGTATCACAGGTACGTTGTTTATATAGTCGGGTATACTCAAAGTATGTGGTATAAACCGAAACGTACGGTGAAACGGGAAAGGGACATTGTTGCCATCACGGGTACAACCCGAAGGACGCTGGCCAGGAGCGTGTACATTGACGCAAACAAACAGTAGGTATACCCAGCAATGAGTGAAGTCAGGCTGAGATCAATTAATCTTTTGTTTTAACCGGTTTTGGTAAATGGTTTGTTTTGAGGATTAGTAATCGTAAAATGCGCTTGATGTGGCACCAACCCAGTTAAAACATAAATAAATGAAGTCGGGCCTTTTCTTAAACGGGGGTGAGCAGAAACTACAGAACGCTACCTGCTACGATCCTTAGGTACCTACATACTTCTTGCGCCTCGTCCGCGTTCCGTTCTTATATCTATGTTTATACATTGGCCATACAGGTACGCACGCCGCGCCCGGTTGCAAGTAATCGCGAAGTACCTGTTTGTCTCCCACAATATTATTCTATAATTTCTCAAGGTTATTTGTTGATTTATTTTTCACCTCAGAGTTACTGGAGTAAGGTAATTGGTTTTGTTGGAATGCAGCGGATAATTGCGTGACACAACTTATAATGACAATGCCTTTCATTTTGTCAGATCAACAACATTCAGTGTTATTTTCGTTGTTTTGAGAAAAATATTAAATACCTAAGAATAAATGAATTAGGAAATTCGTAAAATTTTCGGATTTTGATTTATAGTGTGCGATATATACCCACGCAATTGAACCTGTCCCTTCGTCCTTGGTTCAGTTAGGTTTGTAGCGACTTCTTAACAAACCGCGGTATATGTGGGCAGTTCGGGTTTTCTTACTACAATATTTTGAACTATTTCAGACGTTGGTAACGACATGTTAAGCGAGAAGGACGTGCTTTCGGTCATTGACACCAACTTGAAAGGCCCTGTCCTCAGCACGAGACACGCTATCGCCTCAATGAGGAGCAATGACTTCGATGGGCACATTGTCAACATCAACAGGTATATTTTTTAAACTGGTTACACTAATGATTAGGAGAATCATTAGTGTAACAGGATTTTTTGGATATATAGCAGTTAAGTATCACGTTTCTCGAAGTTCGATAACGATACCTAAACCCGTTAGAAACATACAAGCACATACCAAAAATTATGCTACTTGAATTTCGAAATCAAAATAGCTTTATTAATTCCACGCATAATCACAAATAGTAAACATTAAAGTATTCAATTCTACTTAATCACAATAATTAAAATTAAATAAAAAAATGCAAATAATCACAAAAATCGTAATTAAAAATAATCAATTGTAAATAACCACAAAAATGTAATTTAAAATTAAAATAATCAATTGTAAAAATAAAATTATAAATATTAATAAAATTCATTTTCAGTTGCCTTAGATAATAAATTATAGTAAATTAAATAATACAAGTCAAATAGTTCAAAATTGATTATTAGGTACCTACATTGAAAATAAATAATAAATAATTATTTCCTATTCATGGACTCTCGGGTAAAAGCCTACTCCAAAGAGTGCTACATGAATTTAATAACCTATAAATTCTTGTTGTTATCGGACGTTCTTGTTAAAAATATTATTTTATAAGAATCTTATATTCTAATAAAATAATATTTTTTGTGATAATAAGAGAGTAATCTTACAAAACATGTTGCCTGTATATTCCCCGAAGGAGCAGAGCGATGTGTTCAGCTTTCCTATAATCCAATTATAAGGGAATTTGTTTCGCAACAAACAGCTGAGACCATGCAATAAAACCCACCCAGTAGAAAAATAATTACGTAGTATATTCTAACAATTTTTTTGATGACTCACTCAATGAATGGTCAAAGAAGCTTATAAACCTTATTTTAAAAATTTGCATACATTTTCTATCATAGCGTGATTGTAATGATGATTATGTTCGCGTGTCTGCTTCGTTGATCAAGTGGTAGTTAACGCTACTGCTGAACATGAGTTATTGGGTTCGATTCCCGTGTTGCTCAAAGAGTTCATAACTAGCGCAATGTGGGTGCACTGTTCTGCTTAACCCTTCGGGGATTTCAGCCTTGATGTAATGTTATGTTTGCAGTATCGCGGGCCACTACGTGCCGATGTCGTCGACGTTCAACGTCTACGCTAGCACTAAGTACGGCATCACCGGTTTCAGCGGCAGCCTGCTTAACGAGCTCGCCGACCATAAGAGCAAGATCAAAGTTACTGTAAGTTTGTTCAACTTTGAGAAATAATAAAAATGTTTATTGTGTCTCAAAAGTTACATGCTATACATGAGTCGAGACAGCCCCAGTAAGTCATTAAAAATACTTGTGTTGGGGTTGACTCGCTACTTTCCTTATTTAATACAATATTGAGACTAAATTATTAGAAAAGAAAAAAACACAGAATAAAATAAAACAAAACCCAGCCAAGAAGCTTTGACAGTTAAGTAAATAACTATGTTAGGGTCAGCTTTCAGTTTAAACGGATGCCGCAGAATAAGCCGTCCTTTACATTGAGCCTGAACAGTCTATCTGAACTCCACAACCTAGTACCTGGCTTACGCGTTACCTGGTAGTCAAACTTCGGGGTTTCTGAATACCGGACGAGCGTCAAAGATCTACGAATGACAGCCGGGACCAACGGTTGTGCTCAGCGTGCATTCTGAGGTTCAGAGGCGCTTCTTCACGTATAAACGCTCACGCAACTAACCCGCGACAATCGTTGCATAACCTTGAACATCGTTCCGTGCCGCTATGATTATTATCTAGCGCGCCATCTCTGTGTCTTAAAATATGACCTCTTTAGCCATGAGTCTTTCTATGATCTATTACACAATGTTGTTTGTTCACAGAGCGTGTCCCCGGGGCTGGTGAAAACAGCGTTGCCCGTGGGGCTGGCTGACGAACAGGAGCGCATGCCGGCATTGCGCGCCAAGGACGTGGCCGACGCTGTTCTCTATGTGCTCTCCACGCCACCTACTGTCAATGTAAGAGTTGCATTTGTGGCAACTTCTTATGTATGCAAAAACAAACCTCAGGCAGTGGCCCACCAGACACAACACCCGTCTGGTCGGAGGATCCTCCCTCTTCTACGGAGGATGAGGAACTATTCACCCTGTTAATTTCAACCCATAATATCAGAAACGACTTGTAATTAAAAAAACTTACATCCTATCTTGAATCTGGTGAGGTTTAGAAAAATCGAGTCCCGATATGATTTAATTTTCTGTTGTTTGTGTTTATTTGTTCAAATAGACAAAGTGCGCTAGTGCACTACTTAAGATCAGCAGCTAACTTGTCGTAAATCAAAGCAATTGCGTAGTAGCGTACAGCACTCAAGGTTATACAAATAATCAATCCTAGATCTACTATAATTACAATCAATCGTGGTTATAAACTATTCATTAATGCGATCTCTATAATAATCTTAGAGTCAAACACTGTTTTAAGCTCTCACGGTTTACAACTAAACTTATACTGTCACTTACGGGATATATTCCGTGATAGTTCATTATTTTGAGCTCCCGATATCGGGAGCTATATGTAGTATAAGTAACGAAGGATGGAAGGAATAAAATCACTATAAGATTAACTTATAGTGATTTTATTCCTTCCATCCTTCGTTTATTCTACACTAGCTATTGCCCGCGACTTCGTTCGCGTGGAAATTTTGTTATGTATGCGTGTTCGATTCCCGGGTTAGGTAAAGTGTTGTTTGGTTATTCCATCACGGATTTCTCAGTAGCAGCTACGGAGTCTGGATTTGTGCCCGATTGATGGCAATAAGTTTATTCTACATTGTAGTTTTACGCAATGCAAAAATAAAATAAAAAACTAGAATAGGATACAGGTACTGTAAGGATTCGTCGTACGGAAATTAAAAAACCATTTTTACTTTTCAGATAAACGAGCTAACAATAACACCCGTGACTGAAAGAAGGTTATAATTACAAAAAACATTTATTAACTAAAATGGCACTATAATAACACTAGGAGTTAGACGCAGGAAGAACTGAAGAAGAGGCGAGGCCGATCATTCTGGTACCGAACTGTACCAATGCACGGAGGATGTCCATTTTCAGGGTCCACAGCGGCGACGACGGTGACTCTGATGTCGATGATGACTTCGCCTGCACATACAATATCAATATTTAGATAACGATATAGCACATACTAAAATCACGGAAAATACTACAGACACGGAAAATACTTACTGTAAATTATCTGCGGTGGAATTAAATAAATTATCTTCAATGTTTTTTTTCGTGTTTATTTTATTATTTAACATCTTACTAAAAATAGCCATAGAGCCATTAGAGTCTTACTTACTTATTAAACTAGTCAATGTGTAACGGTAACAATATCATGTTTTAACATGAAGTAACCTACCGGGTATACCATCAAAGTATCTATTATTAGAAACACCAAGGAGTAACCGTAACGACTTAAGTGATTTTATAAATTCTACGGAAAACTAAGCCATCTTTGAGCTTATTAACATCCTTTTATTACGTCAATGCAGGTAAATTTTGAGTTTTAAAGATTATATTTTCAAAGAATTCCACTGAAACTACGAGCGTTTTGTTTTTATCTCCGCCAACCGCCGCCTCCAGAGCTTGTTTTGGACATTTCTCCGAGTAGTCCCATCAGCAGACTTGCAAAGAATCCTGCTGAATCGGCCATTTTCATTTTTCCATTCTCCTCATTTGACCCTGATGCGTCCGGATCACCACCCTACGACAGTTCACGTTTTTAAGCAATGCCACTATTGTGAGAGGTTTTGAACAGAACTTCGTATTAGATTTTTGTGGCTTACCGCGCTGGTTCCTTTTACTAATGTGGATATGAACTTTCCAAAGAAGGCGCCGTTATTTTTCTGGAATATTTTTAAGAATGTATGAAGAAAGTGCATAATAAGTAGTAACAAAATTTTTTGACAAGCCTTTTGACATTGGTATTCGGATGAAACTTACCGCTCCACCACCAGTGATAGTATCTAGAGATGTCAGAAGATAACTTCCAATAATCTCTCCAGGGTTTTGGTTACCATCGGACTTAAAGAAAATACGTTAATTATTAATAAATATCCTATCGGTATCATTATAATTTAGGAAATACTTTTAAGGTATCGTCTACACTTACCAGCAATCCTACAAAAAGTCCTAATCCGGTTGCTATAATGGCATTAATATCAACCCCATCTCCCTGAAAATTCTCATTTGTTAGTGAATCCTATTGCATATTATCTAAGTCACAATATCTATTAATTGCCTCGGTAACTTACGCTCAAGCTGGCGACTATACCACCAACTGTCGCTAATAGAGTTCCCAGATCCGATTCTCCGTCCTGTTGAAAATCCTTTATATTAGTGTTATATTCTATGGATGAAAAATTTAATTTTGTTCAAAACTTACGCCACTCAATCCAGCGAGCAGGCCTAAGATGCCACCTCCCTGACCGTCCCCGCCAGGTACATCATCGTAATCGGAATCATTATCATCATCATCGTCGTCTCCATTATCGCCATTCGAAGCGGAGTCTTGTTTAGAATCTCCATTTTCATTGCTTTCTTTCTCAACGCTCTTTTCAGCTCCATTATCTTCGTCTGAATCTTTGGATTCACTATCATTGTTATCACTATCATCAGTCTCATCATCAAGTTCAAGTTTTTGAAAGGGAGGGGGTTTCAAATCTACTGTGTAGTCAATGTCTATCTCATTGTCTCCAATGTCCTGACGTTTCTGTATAACCTTTATGTGGCTGCGATTCATACGTATCAGGTCTTGTATTAATTTCTTTATTATTATGTTGTTATTTTTAACCTGTAAGTTGAATGAAGTTTTTACTTACCACATATATTATGTTCATGATGTGCTTCATCCATGTTTTAAAAGTGAAATGAATAATGAAAATCAAACTTACCTTTGGTGCAAAGTGCTTCAGTGCAATAAAATCCGTGAGAGTGCATCACAAAATATAACTTACAAACAATTTGTTTGCCACCACTATAAAACAACCAGTGCCTTAAGTGCAAGAATGCAAGTTGTGCTCGGATTATTAAGTATGCACCCGGAAGCTTTAACTTATTGTGTTTTAAATAACCGTATAGGTATCTTTATTTTAATAAATAATCATCAGCCTCTGTTGTTTGTGTTTAATATAGGTAGGTAATCGCTGTAACTGATGTAGCTGTTGCGTGGTTTTTAAAGTTAAGCACACGTCTGGCACACATGGCGTTAACTTGGGTGGGACGGGTAATCAATGTCTAAAGCTGCATCGGTACTGAAGTTACTTTTTGTTTAGCAACATTTTTGCAACATGATGCCTTGATACCGCCCGCATTGTGAGGTTCCTGTCTCTGAAGCCCTAACCTGGTAGATTGACCTGTTCCTGACATCGGTAGATAACTTTATAAAGTTTTTTATACCATTTCTATAGGAATGTTTGTGATTCAAAAATGTAAAAAATATGTAAAAAAATGCATATTTTAAAGGAAATAATTAGTAACATTCTATATCTTTTGCGGTCTTAGTAGGGATATTGTTTGTTCCACTAACACTTGCAAATGTTGCTCCACAAAAAGTAACTTCGGAGTGGAGATCAAGAAGAATATATCCAAATTCTTCTTGATCATATTCACTAAGCTGATTTTCAAATAGTGCAGTGTACGTGAAAAGAAAAAAAAACGATAAGTGGCAGATCCTTGAAAACCAATTTGATTAACTGCGCGTTCCGGTTGAACATTCACATAAAAAGCATTTTGTTGGATGAGATAAATTGTTTCAACTCAGAAGAGAGTGACAGATAGTTATAGATGTTTCATCTGAGAGGAGACTGTGAGTCTGCGAGAATTAGAACTTTCAACATGATTTCCGTGAATGGTTCGCCAGTCGCACAGTAACATAAAAAGGTCTTGAAACAAAAGGAACTTACATTAGAGCCACCAGAGCCACCAGCTGACGCAGGGAACAGTGAGGTGGCCAAGTTCAGCAGACTCAATATATTGCTGCCACCGCCGCCCGACGCAGGCGAGTTCTGGGTTCCGTTGCCGAAGTCATCGTCATCGTCATCATCATCGCTCTCATCTTCACTTTTGTCTGGATTTGTTGACACCGTGGTTGTGGAGCTTGCTTTTGAATCGTCTGTTGCATTCTCACTGATTTCTTTCTGTATAAAAATAGATTCAGACATCTGTTTTTATTCTTTTTTCGCTCGCGAATTCAACCACAAAAGTTGTGATAGCTCGGCTAATATGCATGATTTAAATATAATTTGTAGCCTATAGCACACACGAATAGTGTAGCTTTCTGCCAGTGAAAGAATTTTTCGTATTGGATCATAAGTTCCGGATATTACCCCCTACATACAAACTTACACACAAACAAATTTGACCTCTTTATAATATTAGTATAGATGAGTGAGGCAGTCTTGGACTAACCATTTATCTTCTATAATGGAATTGAATGAAAAGTTTGACGTGAAAATACGCAAAACCTGGAGACGGTTAAAATTAAATAAATGCATGTCAAGGCAAGTTAAGGACATTTCTTGTTTAGAAGGGACAACTACTTACAAACTGCAACTAGTTTTTTTAATCAGATATCACAACCAGTTTAAGGTTACCAGACAGCCGCAACTGTTCGAAAAAGTATTTATAAGGCACAAAAAAACAATCGGAATGCTGTAAAGTTGAGGCCAAGAGAGTTATTTCATGTATTTACCGATCCTTTTGCAGAAGTAGCAGTCGACGAGTCCTTAGATGCACTAGGCATTGACTCCTTAGAATTAGGCTGATTGTTGGGAAATCCTCGTCTCCGACGGAATCCACCAACTGGCACGCAGAATGCATTTGCCATCAGAGAGAGAATCAGGAACATGACAAGACTTTGACCGCGCGCCATTGTCATCACCACTTCACCAGGTATATACACTGCAATCAGTACACCAACGCGAACGTAACCATATAAATAGTTTCACTGCTAATTAAATAGACATTTAATGCTGAACAAGAATGTTACAAAACTAGTTATAATTAATAAATAACGGGACAGTCATTTGTGTAATTAATTCATTGTTGGTTTTATTAATGAACTTGTTGAAGTGTAGGTATACGTGACTTTTGGGAGGTAATGTGTTAACGGTACATCTTGGGGTAGGACGTATTCCTATTCCTGACGTTCATTGGATAATAGTAAATAGAGAACACTTTAGTTCCACATAGAAAGAACCAGCGCACTAAATTTTCATCGTCATCTAAATAACTAGTAGATATTCTTTTTTATTATAAGAGCCCTTATGGACGCTACGCTACAACGTTCGTGTGATGGAAAACATATGTTGTTATAGAAAAAATATTTGAAACAGTACCTTAGTGACTAGATGTGGTTGAATCGGTAAACATTCGCTTATTGGTCGATTACGCGCCGCAAGGAATAACTTATAACAAAACTGGGTTCCTGTCGCGCGGCTACAGGATGATGTTTTTTGGATTAACTTGATTTAATAGCACACCTAAAACTATAATATATATGAAGGTTTGTCGTTTAACGTGAATATAGGGGCGCCCGAAAAGACTATCTTGAGGTACTCCATATTTATTTCTTCAGAATTGATAATGACATACCAATTACAATGAGTCATAAAATTAATGCAATTTGTGTGGTTGATTTTCCTGGTTAGTATCATAGTTAAGACTACTTTCGAAGTTACAGGCTACGGGCATATTTTGGTTAGCAGACAGCTTTGGTTTTGCATGTTTCATCTTTCAACAGTTGCTTTTTAGTTCTGGTTATCCCAGTCGCCAGAGGTGGTCGCTTTCAGTCGCACTATTTGTGATTAATATTTAAACTGAAATGTAAATGATTTTTTTGTAGACTGCTAATAATATTGCCCAGTTCGGCAACAGCCTGTACACAGGGGCGGGGTGTCGCCCAGTGGAAGGTCCGTCCGAACATCGACATTAGCGTCGGTCGCCCGGTGCACTTGCGCCACTCGAGTTGCCAAACAATCGCGACGCACTTCCCTCTGGCCCTCCGGCCTCCGGTCTCGGTAAACATACACTCGACGTGTCGAACACTTCCTCACATCTCGTATCCCGTGTAATCTATTCTTATGTTGCGTTAGATATTGTAGCCAATATATGTATTGGAATGAACCAACTGTTGCTCGGATGGGTTGCTCAACATTGTTTTTTGCAATAATTATTTTGAGCGGATGCACATAGTTTTAGATTTTTTTGGGCTTTCATGCTCATTATTGAAACATGTACTAAAACATGTATTACGGGAGGCAGCGCGCAATTTTATAACCAATGAAAATTTCTCTATTTGAATCCAAGTTACAGCATGTCAAAGTTGTAACGATTTAAAAAAAAAAGCAATTTCAAACCGCGCTAAAACCTTATAGGACGCAGAGAGAGACGCTAAAGTTAGATCGTCGCCAACACCACAGAACAATAATACGACAACACAGAGTTCGTTGTAATTGTAGTATTATAAAAACATCAGGCGTTGACATTATGCGTTTATACTAACAATTTTCCGTCACTGTCAAAATCAGTGATCTTTATTCCACCACAATAAGGTTTCTGCAACTGAGCAACAACAGTAATTTAAT
Source organism: Noctua janthe (assembly GCA_910589295.1). NCBI lineage: Eukaryota > Metazoa > Arthropoda > Insecta > Lepidoptera > Noctuidae > Noctua > Noctua janthe. The sequence continues at coordinate 4,876,050 of OU342573.1, read as the reverse complement.
ATTTGTTACTAGGTAGCTTTTCGATTACCGCTGCCACTGTCAGAGAAAAATTGACTGTGATAGGCCCATATCAAGTTTATATCTCAGTTCCAAGTAGCTTTGTCAACCACTTCGATCTGTGATGACATGGTGATCCTTACCAGCAAGTAGCGAATATTTTGGGGACTCATCAGCTAGGGAGCGTGGAAGAAAAGAAAACATTCAAGATAGTTTAAAGCATAATTACAACGGAAATATTCAAGAACAGATTGTATAAGGATGTTACCACACCAGTCGATCGATCGTCGATCGATGCCATAGATCGATGGTAGAATGGATTAGTCGACGTCAGCCAAAGCTACCACACCAATCCCTCAACGTCGACCGATGATGACCGATCGATTGGTGTGGTAGCACCCTAAAGCCGCTCTGACACGATCAGAGTATGCACCAGTGGCGAAAGTCCCATATAACTCGGTTCCTACCGGCTTCCCTTTGAGAAATGGCACAGTTAGTACTCTATAGGCAAATAATATAATCACATTAAAGATTATGTACTCCGGCTTACCTCTTACAAAAATTGACCCTTCGCTACTGGTATGCACGGACCGAGTGGACTCTGATACCTACTCGAACCCAATTCGTATTGCGGCAGCCCATAATCAGAGCGCACTCGGATGGGTTGGTATGGGTTGCCACATTACGAGTCGTGTCCGAGTTCACTCGGTCCGAGTATACTCTGATTGTGTCAACGCGGCTTAAAAACAAAGTAATTAAAACGGCATTGTTGAAACAAATAATTGTTTATTTACATTGTCATAAAATACATCTTCAGAATCTATAGACGATTACCATGATTTTGTAAAGTACCTACTAGCTGTTGCGCGCGACCTTCGTTCGCGTGAAGTTATTATAAAACAACTAGGAGTGCCCGGCATGCGTTGCAATGCACCTTTTTTACCCTACCTACCTAATCACCTAGCGGTGTGAAATTAATATACTTTACGACCTATTCTCATACCTATCAAATATACATAAAAAAAAAAAAAAAAATCGGACGGGCCGTTTCGGAGGAGTGCGACCACAAACACCGTGACACGAGATTTTTATATATTAGAAGATGATATTATAAAATACTATTAATTAGTTACCAATTCCAGGGGTTTTAATTTTTTTGCACGGAAAAAATAAAAGTAGCCTATTAGACCATAACATCAGCTATCTGCCAGTAAAAGTCCTGTCAAAATCGGTTCAACGGTTACTGAGACTAGCCGGAACAAACAGACAAAAATATAATTTAGTTTAGTTTTTGTTACAAGTGCCGTAACAGCTTTTTACTGAATGCATATACATTCAGTAAAAAGCTGTTATTTTGATATTACAAACAGACACAATTTTATTTATTTGTATGTAAGTATAGATTTGATTTCAAAACATCGAACACCATTTTTAAGATTCAAGTGTAGAAAAGTGATTGGGATAATAGGTAATTGTAAGAAACCATGCATTGTGAAAACATCCTTTGTACATAAATTAAAAATCACGCCTACATCACCTGTTGTTGAAATAATAAACACATCGAAAGCATGGGCAGCTGCCTCAACAACAAAATCAAATTCATAAAAGTACTCTATGATAAATTTTAATACATAATTACATACTATAATTAAATTAATATAATACACTCTTTGTAAAATGGAACAAAAATTGATAGACATTATAAACATTAATAAGAATACTATAATATAATTTATTTATTTATACAGCAGTGTTACATATTGGGTGTAAATAGACCCTTAACGAATCCGAAAGGCACTTTTTCTCCCCGTCATTGCGATCATCTTTTTGTTCTGGACTATAGTGAGTCCTACCGTAAATCGTGAGTTTTCACCCCAAAAAAAAATCGAATCCCAGCAAACGACGGCTTCGTGAAAAGGTCTGTTTACACCTTGTATGCACAAGTTGATATATTTTATGTTATACCTATAATCTAAGATCCCGTCTAAGACCGGTAAGCAGTTGGGTGAAGGTCGATCTTAGGCGGCATCTCAGAATACAGTCGGATATAGTTTAAATGCCAAGATACATTCTGTAATACAAATGAAACTTGATATTTCATCCCATCTCATCACAGTCTCAAAGAATTAAATCATTACTTTGTTTAATCAGCGGCGGAAAACGAAAGGTGACTCACAGCTAGATATTATTATTAGTTATTTTTAATATTTTTTGCTAGTTTTTAACTAGTTTGTGTTTTTGATTAGTTTATGGCCTACTTTTTCACTAATTAATTTCGATTAACTACCCAACATTCACAACCGATACATCGTAATTCTTTTTCTAACGCTTAAGAAAAGCATGACAGGATTGAATCCTGCTGTCCAAACGACAATGTTACCAACCAATGCAGTATGTCTTATACATCCAATATTCGAAAAACAATGTCTACACCAAGCTCTTCTGGCTCTGCTATGAAACAGTCGGGCATTCACTCGGTCCCTACAGAGGCGTCAGTCCGCGGAGGTCGCAACATCTCCATCAGCGGTATGGCAACCCCGGCCAGCTCATCCCACGAGGCGAGTCGGCGGCACGGGTCACACTGGCACTCCTCCACCTCCCCCTCCTCAAAGCCCAGGTCCTCGCCGGTGACGTCACCGTCTACGAGCTCTATGCTCCCCTTCCTACTGAGACGCTTCGGACCCGCAGCATAGCAGGAAGGGTCGCACTCAGATGCGTAGTTGTTGTTCGCCAAGTCGAATGTTACCTGGGGGAAGAATATATTTAGGTGTGTAGCTGACCCATAGAGTCTTTACGCAAGATGATCGAAAAGGCCACTTGACTGGAAAAGGGTTTGCTGGTGATATTTTGCAAACATTTGCTTAAATTTCGGAATATTAGTTGGAAAAGAAGGCGTTTACTCACATGGTGTTTGACGATAGTTTGATCACCGTTGCATCGATCTCCCATTTTAGCAGCTTCGCAGGAAGCGAACGCTGATTCATCGTCTATAACAATGATAAAATTATAACTATTTTAAAAAAATGTTACTAAAAAAATAAATACAAAAAGACTATTTGACCCCGACGTGATTTGAACACGCAACCTTCTGATCTGGAGTCAGACGCGCTACCGTTGCGCCACGGAGTCGCTTGGTAATGGAATCGAAATAGAGGAACTGTTGACATAGATATAACCAATATTGATAACTATCTTGTTGATAATGTATTAATAGTGATAGGAATTTATAGATAAACCTTTAAACAATAATGGATATGGCGTTCGTTATGTGTATTATTCATCGCACTTGTAAAACATAGTATTTCTGCCAATTTCAGTAGATATATTATGCTAATTTGTGACATTTGGTTGATGTAGTAGGCAAAAACTGTAAATATAGCCACTGCAGGTTCTATTGACAAGTTTGAATAGATTATGCCGTGTCGAATACAGAGACTATAACATAGCATCACGCCTAATCCGCTAGGGGTTAGGCAGAGGTTTTACTTAATAGTACACTTACACCCACATTTCGCCAGTTATGTTTAACTCCTAACGATCCTATGTAATTGGGGCGAGCCTATTGCCACCGAACAATGACACTTTGTCCGACCTGGGAATCAAACCCAGGAGTTCATGCTCAGTATATTATGATACGGTATCTATACAATTTGTTCATATAATATAAGTAGGTAAATTAAAACAGTATTTTCCTTCCTACAAAAATCATTTTAAAGTCATGTACTGGGTATTTCTACGCGAACTGAATTGAGAGCAAAGGCTCTTGTGGGGGGTGATGGCAAACAGCAACGTTCATGAAATTAGTTGCTATGAATGTTACAATCGAGTTGTATGCGTTTACGGTTCTGTTACTTATCAAGTGATTTAATTCAACTATTTATAAACTCTGAGCAGTTTGATTTGTTGTTTTGAGGTTGTTAATACGAAAATGAATACGTCCAAACTTGTGGACATGTTCATTTAAAATTGGTCTAATAGGGCAGCATCTAATCTAACACCATTTGCGAAACGTGAGCGCGCCACAAAAGCATCAGTTTGCCGTTCATAAAACGCAGGCGTGATGTGAACTTTGGTGCCGTAAAGTTGGTTAATCAATCAATCAATCAATCAATCAATCTTTATTTGTGAACAAACATGAACATATTATGTTTTTTATGTTTATTGTAAAGTGTCTTACCTATGAATACAGCCAACGCTTCAGACACGAGATACGCATGCACGGGCGAGAGCGGCGCGTCGAGGTGCGCGTGCGCGTTCCAGAGCGCGCGGGCGAGCAGCGGCGCGGGCGCAGCGTCCCGGCGCTCAGCCGCCGCGCCCAGCGCGCGCGCCGCCAGCGCCGCGGCCCCCGCCCCTCCCGCGGCCCCCGCGCACGCCGCGCCCGCGCCGCACACGTTCACCAGCACGCCAGCCGCCGCGCAGCGCACGCTCACCTCCTCTGGCACACAGGTTAATAGATACAAGTCTTCATGGCGGAAGATATTGTAGTGCACGAGTGATAGTGCTTACACTGGTGCACTGTCTTTTCTCGCGTTCTCTTAGTTCGGAGGAACAGTAATCCGGCAACGACCGGAGAGAGATATTCGGATTCGACGGCTTAACATCCGAGGCGCCGGCGCCGGGGTATAGCACGGCCAGCTTCCAAACTCTGGACTGCTACTGAGATATCTTTATGGAAAAACTCAGTAACACTTTCTTGACCCGAGAATTGAACCGAGGATCCTGTACGGCTCAGAGTAGTAGAGTTGCAGTGAAGGTGAGTTGACGAAAACCACAGACTTCACGATCCCAAGTTTATTGTAAAGTTACACACAAGTTATGTTGGATGCTAATTCGCAGGTTTGCTCGCTAAGGTAGCTGTTGGTCAACTAACGTTTTGTATAAGAAATAATTATAAAATTAATTACGAAAAGTAGGTCGCGGCGTCAGCAAGTTACTAGCCTGTACGTAAACCGTACATGCTCCCGAGGGAAAAGTGGGATGAGCATCCATTACAAACGATAGTTAAAGTAAGAGTAATAGTGAACAATTAATAAAATGTAAAGTAAGTAAATCTAGTAAATGAACGTAGATAATAAACATCATTAGTTCATATCCTCAAAGTGGAATATTTTCGTGGGTTCCGCCGGTGTTGAATTATTAGAAATAAATGTCTTAAACCGTATTTCTTGCAACTCGATGTCTCCTCCAGCGTTGTCCCTTCCTTTTGATTGCGGGCCAGCTTTGGTAGTGCCGCTTCTCTTGCACCATCGTTTTAGGAAAAGGTAGAAGGCAATTATAGCAATCCCTCCTAACAACAAGGAAGTAACCGAATAAAAGTAAATGTCGTGATTTGAGATGTCGGTCCTGTTGGGTAATATTTCGTTCTGTTTCTGAACTTCCAACTGCCGGTCGACTTTTCGTATCTCTGTTTCAGTCGGCGTTTCCAGTTCTGTAATGTTCAATGTAGCGGTTTTCCAGCCCAGGTCGAGAATGTTGTTAATCGTAGAGTTTATTGTTGGTACCTCAATATCCGCATTCATGTTAAAATTACTTCCCAGCTGATTATATGTAAATATTGTGGCGTCCTTTTTCTGAAGTAAGCATTTCGGTTTCAAAGAAATCACTCCAGTCCCGTCAATGACTGCCGGTGTAACTTGATCGTTGCAAATTACACGCATTAGCTGTTTTGCGCAAAGTATAAATAGCCACATGTTTGGTTTATGTAGCTTAGTCCAGGTTTCTTTGCATACTACGTCATTGAGGATACATGATAATGTCGCTTGTTGATTGAAGTCTTGAGCCTCGCATGGGGCGCTTTTATCGTTTAGGTTGTAGACCGGTTGACGCGAAGTGCAGACGAATTCGTCTTCTCCGTATGAGGTGCACTGGCGCATGTTCTGTTCTTCCATAGTTATGTAAGAATTTTTTGTCATCTTCTGACGTAAATGGGCCAAAGTGAGCCGAGCGCCTCCGTGAAGTGTCTCTTGATGAGCCTCTTGGATAATTAGCTCCGTTAATCTTCCAGTAGCGGGAAGTATAACAGGGTGTTTAGCTTCAGGAGATAGAGTTGAGTGGACCAGTCGCCCCTTCACACGCAGCAATCCACTGTCGTCGAGAAATGGAGTTAACTTCAACAGCTTGCTTCGTGTTGGTATCTGTTGATTCTTCTTCAAATAATCAATGTCCTCGCCAAAGTTTTCATTTTGAACGTTTTTGATAATTAGCTCTGTAGCCATCATCATGTCTTGAGGTGTCAAACACAGAACTTCCTTTCTGTCGTCGCAGTTGGCTATGTTATTAATAGAGGTTGTTGCCCGTTTCTGCTTTGGAATGTTGCTTATTCGTAAAATCCACCCAAGCACTCGGATTATACGTTTGTAATTACTGTATTTATTTAATAGTGTTTCGATGATTTCACATTTTCTGTATGTGGCTACGCAGCATTTTGTTGGTTGAAGTCCATTGTTTGTAATGTAGGTCAAGCAATTTTGTTGACTATTATTAGCCATGTGAGTTTTTAACCAGCTTGGACCTTTCCACCAAAGTTTGAAATTAAGGAGTTGAGCGGGTGAGAGTCCTCGAGTTGCACAGTCAGCGGGGTTATCTTCAGACTTCACATAACTCCAGCCGTTTGCAGAGACAATACTGTTTATTTGTTGCACTCTGTTTGCAACATATCTCTCCCATCGGTTAATATCTCCTTGTATCCAGGCTAAGACGACCTTAGAGTCGCTCCAACAACTAATCTGTAGATTTTTGCTACTGAGAGTGTGTTTGACTTTTTCTATGAGTTTGGCGAGTAGCAAGGCCCCACAGAGTTCCATCCTTGGTAATGTTACCTTTTTGCTGAGCGGTGCCACCTTTGTTTTTGCAGTAATTAGTGTAGTCACGTAATCACCGACTTGATTTTTCACTCGGCTGTAAATAACGCACGCGTAGGCTTTTTCGCTTGCGTCACAGAACCCGTGAATTTCTAGGTTTATTTCCTGACTTTGCAACCATCGTGGTATAAAAAGTTTGTTCAACAAAGGGATACTTTGTCTCAGTGTCTCCCACTCAGTAGTTAAATCGTCTGGTAAACGTTCATCCCAGTCGATTTTACTAATCCAAATCTTTTGGAATAGAAGTTTAGTTTTGATTATGAATGGTGATAAAAATCCTAGAGGGTCGTACAGTTTGCTTATCTCACTCAGTACTGTGCGTTTCGTGAGGTTTTTTCTTACAGGTAGATTCCAGTGGTAAGTAAAGCTATCGCTTGCTTGATTCCACCTCAAGCCCAACATTTTTGTGTCGGTTGTTTGTTCCGGGTTGAAATCGATGTTTGTAGTGCTGCTCTTTTGATCATCTCGTAAGTCTTCTAAAATAACCGGTTCGTTAGCTTTCCATTTTCTTAAGTTGAACCCTCCTTTTTTCAGCAACTCAATTGACTGCTGAACCAGACCCATGTAGAAGTAGTTTTTTAAGACGGTTGCAGCTTCCGGATAACTGTCCTTTTCGTCTGCTGCTAGTTGATGTAGAGTGCGCATTGCCAGATAGGGTGCACTTTTCATTCCGTAAGTTACAGTGCACAACTGCCACTCTTGTAGAGGCTCGTTCGGCGACGATCTCCAAATTATTGTTTGCAGATGTTGTCGTTTCTCGTTCAGCCAGATAAATCGATAAAGTTTCTCGACATCTGCTGTAAAGACATATCTAAATGTCCTCCAATTGATGAGTAGTGTCAGCATGTCCTTTTGCAAGTTAGGACCGCAGTACATACGATCGTTGAGACTGCTGTTGTCTTTTAGTTTGTACGAAGCGTTAAAAACTACTCTTAGTTTTGTTGTCGTAGACTCTGCTCTCAGCACTCCATGATGAGGTAAGTAAACTGAATCCGTTTTGTCTCCAGTAACAGATTTCATATGACCCATAGTGATATATTCATTCATAAAGCGTTTGTACTCGTTATTGAGTTCCTTGTTCGACAGCATTTTTTTTTTCTAGTTGAAGGAACTGAGCCAGTGCCTGATTCCTTGTTTTTTTATATTAGTTTCGAGTTTCGGCTTCATAGGCATTTGTACTACATATTGTCCGTTCGCCAATCTCATGGTGGTCGCGTTGTAGTATTCTTCGCAGTACTGATCCTCACTAGTCAATGTTGGAGAGTCAGTAACTTCCTCAGTTTCCCAGAACCTTGCCATGTTCTCGAAATCGTTTAAAGTCACGAAGCAATTGAATGTTTTCACATTGCCGCATAAAATCCAGCTAACTTTAGTTTGTTGTGCTACAGGGTATCTGTTGTCACTCCTCATGATACCATTTAGTATGAGTTCTGAATAGATGTCAGCTCCCAAGAGTAGATCAATTGGGGCTGATACATTGAACTGTGGATCTGCTAGTTTTAAGTTTTCTAAGTAGTCCCAGTGGTTAATTGTAAAGGATGCAGTAGGTAAGTTGTTTATGAGTTTCTTCATAATTAGTGCTTCTAAGTGGAATTTGTAGTCTGAGTGAATTGACTGGCATTCTAAGGTCATCGCTCCTTTGCAATTTCCGTTTAGCGATCCGACACCCGATACAACGGCACTCATTTTCCGTCTCTGTAATCTGAGGCGCTGCGCTGCGTTCTCCGTGATGAGACTTATTTGCGAACCTTGGTCAAGTAGACCTCTCAAGTTGATGTAGTTTCCATCTATTGTCTTGACCTTTAGGAGTACAGTTGTCAAAAGGACTTCTTTCGCTTCGTTTGTTACGTTGTTAACCCCATAGGTAGAAGAAGGGGTTGACTGTGAGTTTGTCGTCCTCATGCTGCCGGCTGGTTCAGAGTCAGCTTCGTGCATAAGTGTATGGTGCGACTTATGACACAATTTGCAAGTCTTCTTCGAAGTGCATTGTTTTTCCCCGTGGCAGTAAAGACAGTTTCTGCAAATATGCAAATTTCGAATTGAGTCACCGCGTTGACTTGCGTTCATAGCCAAGAACTTTTCGCAATTCACCAACACGTGTTTCGTTTTGCAGATTGGGCATGTTTTAGCTGTCGTAAAGAAGGCGTTTGACGAGTTTTGTGACTTGTTAAAGTGCGATGACCTCGATTTATTATTTTTGTAATTGTTTCGAGTTTCCAATCCGTTGCTTGATTGTTTTTCCGCCTTCCAAGGTTTGTTCGACGAAAATGACTTTTGGTTGTTTCCCTGTACAGCTTCTAACGCCATGAACTTTGATTCCAAGAACTCGGTGAATTCTTCCAAATCAGGAAATTCTCTAGGATGCTTAATGTCTTTTATGTATTCGTTGTAAGTAATACTATCTAGCTTTTGCATCAAGAGGTGGACTATGATTGGATCCCAATTCGTAGTGTCTAGACCGATGTTCTTGAGTCCGTTCAAGCACTCCATCATGACGTCATGTAGCTTCCGTATGTTTGCTGCGTTTGCTTCTTGAATGTTAGGTTGATTCAGAAGCGTATTCATGTACGAAGTGAATAACAATCGTTTGTTATCATAGCGATGGGTTAGAATATCCCAGGTAGGTGCGTAGTTTTCAGCGCTTATACCAAGATGCTGAACCAGTTTCTCAGCTTCACCCTTTAGTTTTGTTTTCAGGTGTTGCATTTTCTGAGCTTTCGAAAGGACCGGATTGTTGTGTACACTTTCGAGAAAGAGGTCTCTGAAAGTTAGCCATTGGCTGTAGTTGCCATGAAATTCAGGTATTGCTATTCTTGGTGTTGATTTTTCATAGTGCGCGTTGTTCCAGATCTTGTTTTGTAGTTTCTTTCTCAAGTCATCATAAATGTTTTCCGCAAAATTATATTTTTGTCTGTACACCGAGTCTGCATCTTGTAGAATGTAGTCAAGTTCCCAATTTGCCTTTTCGACATGCTCCCATTTAGATGTCAGGGTGTTTAGATTGTGGTCTAGTTCCCATTTTTCCATCGACTCCGCCAGTGCGAAGTTTATCTTTTCCACAGTGCGTTCAAATACTTTAAAGTTGCAGTATTGCTGACGCAAAAGATCTTGTTGCTTTTCCGTCGTCTCGTTCGTTTCACGAGGCGGCACGTGGAATTTTATATCCTGGAAGGAAAATGTAATTTTTCCCTTACCCTGCGCAGGTGACGCAGGTGGTACTTCCGTCTTACTAGTAGATGCAGACGGCAGTTCCGGCTTTCGTTTCAACATGTCTTGAAGGACATCTTCATACATGCCTTTGGTGCTGTTGAAAACGTCGTCCGTGAAATATTGAAGGTCTGTTGCTCCAGACTCTTCCAGAAGTTGATGATTGTGAACAAACTTCTCCCAGTTGTTGTTCAGCCGCGAAAGACGCTCCTCCAGGTAAGCTAAGTTCTTTCTGGTGGGGCTGTCCTTCTTGTAGTTCGTACATATAAGCTTCAAGTTGCTGAAGATAGTTTCTTGACGGCTGATCAGTTCTGCGACGCTCTGAACCATTGCTGCTAGTTATAGCTTCGACCGTTGGTAGAGTAAAGTTGTGACACCAATGGTACTAGTTCACACGAAGTTATTGTGGATAAGTGTGTTTCGCACTCTACTAACGCTATATGCGCTTTCTCAATCCAACTGGGGCGACCCGCTTGTGGGAGACCAGCTAGACCGATTCGCTAACGTTAATAGAGACACTCTGCACACTTTATATCCGGCTCGAAGGACCACTTTTTATGTACGGCTCAGATTAGTAGAGTTGCAGTGAAGGTGAGTTGACGAAAACCACAGACTTCACGATCCCAAGTTTATTGTAAAGTTACACACAAGTTATGTTGGATGCTAATCCGCAGGTTTGCTTGCTAAGGTAGCTGTTGGTCAACTAACGTTTTGTATAAGAAATAATTATAAAATTAATTACGGAAAGTAGGTCGCGGCGTCAGCAAGTTACTAGCCTGTACGTAAACCGTACAGATCCCATTCGCGACCACGAGCCTAACCGGGCAGTAATTGTGTGGACACGCAGATAGATTTGATTTAGATTGTGTTCTACATATACAACCTTATTTTTAGTATATGCGAAAGCTGAATATAGTTTTTTCAGAAGAAGTAACTGAATCGATTCCAATAATTTTGAAACCATGTTATATTTTGTTAAAAAATATTTAACAAAAGTTACAAGTTGGACATCGAGCGACATTAAGTACCTATCGCAATCATTTAGGTACCTACTGCCAAATTATTATTATCAATGAGCTCAAGACGAAGCTAGAGGTGCGCGCGGGCGCGCTGCGTGGTTACCACGTTTTTCTGCAGACAACTAGGTACCAGAACAAGCTTATAACTTTGTGATTTTTCATGATACAGTTTTGAAATTTTGTACATAGATTCTTTACATAAAAATACTAGACACGTAGTGTTTCAGGTTTCGTATATACTAAAACTAATGTTGTATAGAATATTATTCCGCAAGGGTACCATACTACTAGGAGTCTAGGACTCACCACGCGTTCACTATGAAACTCACCATGTTGTAGGAAAGGCTCGAGCCGGTCGAGCGCGCCCTCGAGCACGATGAGCTGCGCGGTGCGCTTGGCGCGCGACACGTTGCCGAGCGCGCGCACCGCCTCGCACGCCGCCGGCCCGCTGCCGCGCAGCCACCGGCACGTCGCTATACAAGGAACACGTGTCACATCATTGATCCGTTTGAGACAAGGAAGCGAGTCGTAGCGATATAGCACTTCCGTAGCATTGCTTATTAGAGCTATCATAGCAACGGGACAGCGTGTTCATAGCGTAGACGTAGCGCTGGGTACCGCTATCAACCCCGCCGCTGTCCGCTTAGCATCGTCGTAGCACTTACTAGCGTCAGCATAGCGTTGTCGTAGCACTGGCTGGCACCACCGTAGCGTTTTCGTAGCGATGTCGTAGCACTCCTAGCGTAGCGGTACAGTGTGTTAGGCTGCGTCAACTCGTCGTAGCTACGGCGTGGCGTAGTAGTAGCTTTATGTACCTTTGCATATGTTGTCGATGGGCACGTGCAGCTGGTCGGGCGGGTCAGGCGGCTCGCGGTAGAACGTCAGGTTGTTGAGCGTGGCCAGCGCCGCCGTCGCCAGCTCCTCGCCGCGCTCCATTGTGGCGTAGTTCTCTTCTAATGACTTGTCCTGGACACAGTTATACATGTAGTTCTCGTTTGGTGTTGTGTGCCTTCCACAATGCCTAGCTGCATCGCTACCGTAAGTGGGTTGCCAATGAGGCTGAGATAGACCCAATGCACTATGCGGGGAGCAACCGCAAGACTTAAGTAACGAAACACTTTAGCCCCCCTCTACCAGGTCTAGCCCACGAGCCATCGCGGTAACTGGGGTGTTTCCGCTGCGTGCAAGACAGCTACTTGGAGCCACTGGTGAGAGTTCGCACGATATCAAAGATTTTAACGAGGGATACCATCGCCTGTAAAGGTCGACAGTCTGAAATCAGACGTTAACTTTCCGCTACAAATCCATGTTTTACACAAATCTTAGAGCATTACCATATTTCGATTGATTTTCTCAGCGAGTTGTAGACAGGCCAGGAGAGCGTTCACAATCCGCTCGGCGTACAAGTCCGCTAGACCTCGCCCCACACGTTCTGCCAAGCACAGGTTGGCGAGAACACGTACTGTCTGGACAATATAAAGTCGGGACCGCCCATTAATTTAGTATATTATAATGTTGCTGTTTGTAATTAAAATGGTAGCGATTACATGATAGCCTTGCGTTTTGTCCGATCATCATTATCATCTCAGCCGAAAGACGTCCACTGCTGGACATTGGCCTCCCCCAAGTGTCGCCACATTGACCGGTTCAGTGCGACTCGCATCCAGCGGATCTCTACAACCTTCAGCAGGTTGTCGGTCCACCTAGGCCTGTGGTTTATCCGATTATGAAAAGATATTATACCATAGCAAATGAGATAAAAGTGATTCGGCAATGAATGTTTATTTATTTAGTTACCTTGATAAGAACGTCTTCGTTGGAACCATCTGATCCACCCAAGTCTGACCCTAGTAACAATTAGTTCAACTAGTCAATATAAAATGTTAAAATAAATCATTGTGGTGCTCTAGTGAGTCCAGTTTTGTAGCTCACCAACTAAATGTAGATCTGGATCAGATTCCACATCTTGCAGGTCTTGTGGATTGCGTTGGCTGTACGACTCCAATATTGTGAGAAGGACGTCTATCGCACCCTCTTCGTTGTAAATCTGTTGTTATTACAATTCAAATATTAATCGATGAATGTTTCAGTTCACACCACTAACGTTTTTAAATAAGGAATAATCATGCAGTTATTTCAGGGTGAGATAAAGATGAAGTTATTTTTCCGTGCTGATAAGATAATAGGATATATTCGAAACGAGAAAATAACAAGTATACCTGTTATTTTATCACGCCTGAACAGTTGAATGAATTTCACTATCTTACTGAAATTTGGCTCCCAGGTTATGGTCCTATGGTCCTGGGTTAGGACCTAGGGTATTTTACTATCCCGGTAATACGTTTCGGTGGGATAACTTCCGACCCTTAAGCGGTCAAATGGGTGGGCAAAAACTATAGTTAATGAATGAACATTCGTACGTCATTCCTAGCACGCTCATCAGCGGCGGCCATGTTCCCTAGGGTGTAGGCCAACCGCACCGCCAGCGGGGCGCGCGGCGCGCACGCCGCCAGCGCGCGCACCAGTTGCCGCGCTGCGCCTGCACCTGCGCCGCCTGCGCCTGCGCCTGAGCCGCACAGCCAGGCACAACACTCCGCAGAGCCCGACACCACACTGTCAAACATATTACGTATCTTACTATCTTGGTGAGGTTAGCAGTCGCAAACAAAAGCCACCAATTATGAAGTTTTAATAGGAAACCTGTACCTCCGCGGACGAGGAAGCGACTAGCCTAGCTATCGGCTACTTTCTCGCTCAAGAAACGTACAAAATATTGTAGGTCCAGTTTCAGTAAAAAAGACATATAATACAGTAGTTGATCGCTGTCTGTTCAAACTGCCGACGAGAACTCTGTCAAACGAACAACTCGTTTTATTTGCACTCATATGTTGCAGTTATAACTCTCACTAATCGCCGGTGGCGTGACATATGTCTAATTATGGTTTTTTCTTTGACTCGAAGACCCAGATCTTATCTTATTAGGATATCATAAATGATGGGAAGTTTGTTTTTAAAACGTACGTTAAACGCCGTAACGTACACTAGAATTCGCCTGTATCGTGGGTTCGTTTACAATCATTTAAACTCAAAAAGACAAACAACCATGCCCAGAACAACTACCTGCAAGTCATAAAAATATTTTTTCCGTGCGGGGATCGAATCCGCGACACGTATCGCAGCAGCCAATCGCTCAGTCAGTACATTAACCATGCCGTCAGTTAGTCAGTCGTTAGTTGGGATTAGACAGTCAATCCAAAGTTTACTTTACGAAGAAACCTGACAAAATTTGTACAAAATGATGAATATTTGACAGACTTTCTCATGTTGTCGCAAGAATGTCCTCCCTTTTGAAGTTTTGAACATTACGCACAGCCGTCGAGTCTCCAAAGGAAATCCAAACAAAACGCAGCTGAAGAGCTACCTAAACAAGGGCACTATTACCTAAGACACCTGGCAACATTAGTAAGCACGTCTCGATCAGTGTGCAGTGCCAGCGCGTTCACGAGCTCAGGCAGTGCTCCGCTGGCCAGGAATTCGTTGGCGAACTGATCCACGGCGCCCGCTAGACTTCGCAACGCCCCTGTCACCTGGTACAGAGCATGTGTGCTCTGCTCGCCCAGGGACCGAGGGGATTCCGCTTTCTGGAATACGAGGATAGCTGAATTTTACTTTGTCATCAATATATCTAAATAATTATTACTATGAAAGAAAGGCAAAGGTTTCGTTCTGCATCCTACACCAGCAATCCTGACTCTGACTCATAGTCACAGCGCGAGAAGTATAACAATAGTAGTTTCTCAGTAGTAGACCACATATGAAATTGTGCGTGTGACGAACCCGTGCCTTATTGTCGTGTACATGTTCACTCCCCTGTCGTGTGGGATTGCTGAGATGCCGTAGAGAATAACGCATAACGGACTGCATCCTCGTAGGCGCACACATTTGAACGATAATATCTCTTGCGAATTTGCAAAACTCCGTGGAGATTGTAACTGACATTTGTTTAAGCGGATTCTATAATCGGACTTTATCGGACCGCCGCGCGCCGGCCGTTGGAGCAAATGGTTTCTGGAGTGAAGATGACCTATCGGCAAGCGTAGTGGTGGCCCTGAAGCTAGATGGGCCGACGTCCTTAAAAAGGTGGCTGGATCAGACTGGATGGGCAAGGCGGAGATCAGGTTGTTGTGCCACAGCTTAGGTGAGACTTATGTCCAGCAGTGGACCGCGATAAACCGAGTTGATTGATTGGATCCTACACAGACTCACGGCGTTGTTAAGTATCTTGAGGTGCAGCGCGGCAAGGTGCGCGGCGCCAGCGCGGTGCGCGCGCGCGGCCAGGCGCGGCTCCAGCGCCAGCACGCGCAGCGCCGCGCAGCCGTACACGCAGCACGCGCTCTCTGACACCGGCTCCGCGCGCCCGCAGCCCTCCACCAGCAATTCTGACACATAAAACCACCATGATAATAACGATGATCGAAACCCGTGAAATCTACACACGTGACCAGTTTTAAATTAAAAAAAAACTGTTTTGGCATAAAATTATATATTCTAATTATATTGGTTCCTTGTTGGACTTACCTAACAAATTAGTGTTCCTAAAGAAGTGGTCATTTTTATCATTTTTTGCAATCCTGAACACGAGCTTGCAAGCGGCCGCCAAGTGCGCTCCGGTCACTCGCATCTAGAAACAAAAAGAAAGTAAAACAGAACGCGTGGAAGACTAGCAGTAGGTCTCGGACACTGCTACGGTGTAGCTATTTAAGCAAGCATGGGCGTTCTTCTTGAAGGCAGACTGCAAAACCGAAGCAGTTACGAAACCGTTTCTTTTGCTGACATAATGTACCTAGATTGCTACGGCGTAGCAGTTTACGATAACGCGTCTACTTCTATCCATGGCAGTATGCTTGTATGAACACGTACCGTGAGCATGGCGCGTGCTACAGCGACGAGAACTCGTTCGTCGTCACTTTCCCCCTGCAAGTACAGCGAGCGCAGCATCAATTCCCGCAGGCTGCCGCCAGGGGGCGCCGCCTGCACGGCGACCAACACTGCGTCGAGCAGCTGCAGTGTTCGGTGAGGGTCGCGACTCCGCTGTGACATCGCTTCTGACAGCTCCAGAATTGACATACTGTGGAAAGGTGGCAGTGCTTTGTTGTGGTGGTAGTAGTGTTTTTATGGGGTAAACTTCTGTGCAAAAATTCTTGGAAGACACGTTTTGCATTTAGGTTAATACTTTACGATGACCTCATAAAAAATGCTTTTTATGTTGGGATTTCCGACACACTACTTTCAACCTTCTGCCAGCTGACACTCACACAACACAAAATACACGCATTTCTTAGTTACACACACAAACACACACAATTACACCTTGCAAACAATACACACGACTCCCACTCACACATAAAAAATCAAACACACAGTCATTTTACTTTTTAATTTTAATTTATTTTTACTTTTATTTGTTTTTCATTCTTTTCTTTAAATCACTACATAATAATATATTCTTTTTGTATAACATCACCTTACCAGCTCTTAATTTTCATAAGGGTTTATAGTGTCCAAGTGGCAGTAGAACACTGACTCCTAAGTCACAGGTATTCCTAGTTTAGGAGTCAGGGTTTCAACTTCTGTGCGCCTTTAAATATTGTGAAATTTAGCTAGATAATAAGCATATTGTAAGGAATTGTATCAATAAAGTATATTATTATTATTATATTATAGCTTGAATCTACAACCAGAAAAAGCCACCTTGCGGTCAAACCAGGCGGACCGCATTGCGGACACTGGACTTTGACAGATATTTCAGTACATTACCAGTAAATGTCTGGTGTCCGCAATGCAGCCCACGCGGTTTGATCGCATCTTTAATAAACCTCGATGTGTCTTAAGAAAATATAGTTAAATTTTCTTGCAAATATGCAATTAGAAAAGAAATAACTTCCGTACTTGTCCAAGCTGTCTGCGGAAGTGTTGGGCAGCTGCACGGCGAGTTGCTTCACGTCGATGTCGGACCTGCCCAAATCCCCACTCGCCGCATCACACGACGCCGCCTTACTTGATGTAAACTGTTTGCGTTTCGCTGCCACCTCCGGAGTTAATGCTATCGAGCAAATATGATCGTTTGGTACTTATCACTAAAGTACAAAACCCAAAACGGGATCTCCCGGCAAGTTTGATGTACAAGTTGACTTCTACACTATCTCCTTACTTTGTGCGAATACTCGACTTAAGACAGTCTTGTGATAGTTTCGTTTTGTTTTTATGGTGCAAGCTCATTGTGGAAGTAAAGTTGCACAGGGGAACTTGCAAGCGACTACCTTATTAAGGTTTTAACTCAAGAAACACGGCCTATGACCTTAGTAAACAACGAGCTTGTTAGCACCAATGTCAAAATGTGACAATCGCCTTTAGTGTGCTACCAAATTTGCCAATATGTTTAGCACTTAAAAATACATAATTTATTCAAAACGAAGATCGCGGTTTATTTCCATATCCTACCTACTAAGCATGACTTGGAACTCATTTTTCGCTGCTTGATATTTATGTGGCGGCCACGGGCATGCTTTACTGTACAACGGGTGTCCGTACATGACAATATGGTGTTCGACTTCGCTGTTCTTTACGCTGTTGATGTTCGAGGTGTTATTTCGTTGTACTGTTGATATGGGTTGGTGAGGTTGATGGTGAGCACGGTGGGGGTGGTTATACGGCTTGATACGCAACCGTGAATTGCTAACCCAGTCTTTTTATCGACGAGTTACATGGTTCGAAGGTCAACGACGAGTTATGAAGGCGTAAAACATCGGCGCCCAGGATTGGATGTTTCACGGCAGCAACGATGGACTGCCATGACAAAGGACGGCGTAGGCCAAGGTTGAATTACAGCTTTCTCTCGCCGTAAGTGTGTATCGGAGTGCCATTTACTGCGTACAATACTTCCTCTGCTGGTTTCATCCTTTTTTATTGCCAATGACTGATAAGTTCGCTCCGATGTCTCACTGTCTCACTATTAGGAATAGCAGTTGATGTTGGTAGTCGCAATCGTGTAGACGGTATGATGATATATTGTTAACCTCGGGTACTGTCGTAGCCAAGGTTGTGACTAGTTTTCCTTACGCCTGCGGCGAATTTGCACGGAGATCTGCAACCGCAGATCTTCTGCACCATAGCGTGGTAAAACCAAAAATCGCCTGATGTCTGTTGGTTGCTGTTGCTCGAAGGTCGTCCTCGGGATCATCAACTTGAGTCCGTACCTTGACCATCTTCCTCTAGATTTATCAGTCTTCATTGCTGCAATATCTCGCGTGAGTTCGTATGATCGTATGATCGCGTGAGTTCTCGTGGGTGGGGATCGTGGTCGGAAGACTTTGTAGTGTATTCAATCGAAACGACGCGTAATCACCAATTTACCAAGTAATCAGGGGATGAAAATAAACCGCGTTCTTTGTATAGAATAAATTGTGTATTTCTAAGCGTTAAACATATTGGAAAATTAGGTAGCACACTAATGGCGTCTGTCACATTTTGACATTAGTGCTGGCTGCCACATGTGAAATGGTAGATTCTTACATTTAGTGAGATTATCGGCGAGTATTGCCCAACTGACGTGGCTACTCTCTGTGTTACCCAGCGGTCGGGTGACTGAGATTGCTTGCCCTAAAAGTACCTCTGGTTTCATATCTGGAAGTACAAGAAGTAATGAGATCCTATATCTGTAGGTAGATGCCGTCATTCTAGTTTTTGTTTAGTGTGATTCTTTTGTTTATCGGCGCGCGGCGGGAAGAATTGGAGTAGAAGTTTTAATACAGCAATTAACTGTTCACTGTTCTTCTTCTCTTCGTATCAACCTTGCATCTATATTATAGTTTGGGCCCAGTTAGCCACCACTAAAATTGTTTACTGTTTACTTTTCTTCATGGCGGAATATACAGTCAGTTGAAAAAGGGTTGTTTCCTTGTATTTTACCTTTTGAAGAAGTTATTAGTTATGTGAATATATATGAAGCAAAAGAAGTATGTAAGGACCGCCGTAGCAGGTGGCACTTTGTCGTTTCTGACCACCGCATAGAAAAAAGGCGTGGGTCTGTGTATGTTTGTGTTTCACAAACCTTCAACATGCACTTGTCCGGTAGTGTTGCGGCGATGCAGCGGCTTGCTGCGGCCGCTAAGGTGCGGTAGCTTGGGGAACCCGCCCCACACTTCGCCCGCCGCGGCAGGCCGGGTATCCTTGCGGATCTGTACCGAACCAGGATATATTATCTCAGCTTATAAAGGTTATTTGTAACTTTTTAAGTTTTTGATAACGAATTTTCACTTTCAGATTAAAACAGGTTAAGTGTTTGGAGCATCATACATAATTAATTCACACACTGAACACTGTTTTATTAAACTATTTTAAATTTAGTTGTAACAAGTTTAAAACTTTAAACGAAAAGACATTTCGGTGCGGTCGTTTCATGGGAGGTCTAATTCATTGTTTTTTTGTCAAGACGTCGAACGCAAGACCGAAGGAACAGTAAACCATAAAGGAATTTACCCCAGGTTTCCTCCGTGTGTTGTGTGTGTCAGCGAGCATGTCGTTGAGCGCGTCCTCGTCTAGATGAGCGATGCGCGCGTCCATCTGCGACATAGTGTCCTCGCTGCTCTCAGACAGGCTCAGGAGCTTGAGGCTGAGCACACGGACTTCATCATCAGACCAGGTAATGATAGCAAAAGATTCAATGACAAATCGCCTTTCAATAAGTTATTAACAAGTACAAACACCGTGCATGTTAAGGTATACGGACACAAAGCTTGCCTTCGAGAATAATTTGTCAAAATCAAACCAAAATGCATAAATTTTGGCAAGACGCGCGCCTCTACGTTATAGAAAAGTGATTTCACATACTTATAAGGTACTTACGTGCGTTAACTACTAATTTTTTTATGTGACAATCCTAACACGCGTCGTGCGTTTAATTCCGTTTATAAGCACAAAAAACGCATAAATCTATGTCAAGTCCCGAGTCAAAACTAGAACAAAATACATACTCATACGAGCTGGGTGGTCTCGGTTCCTTTTTGTGTGCGTCTGTGAACAGCGACCGTTGTGGCTCGCGCGGCGTGTACGGCCGGCGCGTGCGCAAAGGGCGCAGCCCGCCTCCTGCGCCGCCGCCGCTGGATGTGCCGCTCATTTCTGGTCAGGATAGTAAACATTTAAGTATAGAGCTCCAAGAATCTTTTAGCGCCTGAATGACATTGATTGTTTAAAAAAAAGGCGGCGTATTATATCATATTTGGTCCATGGTCATTATAATAATCTAATAATCAGAAGAGCAGACAGCATTGACAGTGTGGCCAATGCATGCAATGGTAACAACTGTTTACATAAACACATTTATGTAAAAAACAAAGTAAATACCTTTGTGTAAACTAAGTTATGCTCCGTATTCAAACTAGTGACCAACGCTGGTATTTCCGTATTGGGAACAATTACAATGTCTTTGTTTCACCTGAATATCTAAAATACTATCCAAAAGATCGCGTAAAATTGTCGTTTTTCGGAACATAGCATAACGAAACTGGCGGTCGTTTCGATGCAATTTAAAAACAATCAAGGTTACTAGAAATACTAGAATTCAATCTGTTTTTCCCCGACCTGCCTCAAAAAGAGGTTTTTTTTTTTTGACACTTGTGTTTAAGACAACAAAGATTGATTTTGTTCTTTTTAACCGACTTCCAAAAAGAGGAGGTTATCAAGTCGACTGTTTTTTTTTTTTCTTTGTATGTTCAGCTATATCTTCGCCAATTGTGAACCGATTTTGATGATTGTTTTTTTTTGTTTGAAAGATTATTATTCCACAGTGGTCTCATTTAAATTTGGTGAAGATCTGATGCTGATCTTCGGAGTCTTGCAATGGAACTCTTCAATAATACACAGCAAATCTGTCGCGATGGCTGCAATCGCTTGGAAGTTCATTGTTTACACAACATCACAACATAACATCACGCTTGAATGCTCTGAGATGAATGCATCTAGAGTACACCCACAATTCAACCGATTTCTCCGACAATATTGTAGACCGGTTTTCATAATTCTTTTTTTATTCGAAAGCCTATACTAATGAGGTAGTCTCATTGTCACCAAATCAGAATCTGATGATGGAATCCCAGAGAAATCGAGGGCAACCCTCAAATTTTATAGGCACATACAATGTTTTTCATATACTCTCTAACGCAATTCAGATTATTTGTGCCTGGTAATCATCATCTCATGTTGCTGAGCTGATGATGGAAGGAATAAGTCAGGATCAGATGATGGAATCCCAGTAAAATTAAGGGCAACCCTCAAATTTTATGGGCATTGTTTGAAACGGTATACTTTCCTTGTGGTCCCATGTTCATCAGGTCAGGATCTAATGATGTGATCCTGGAGAAATCGAGGGGACGTATTTGTATGTTCAGCTCTATCTTCGCCAATTGTGAACCGATTTTGATGATTGTTTTTTTTGTTTGAAAGAATATTATTCCACAGTGGTCCCATTTAAATTTGGTGAAGATCTGATGCTGATCTTCGGAGTTATACAATGGAACTCTTCAATAGTAGACAGCAAATCTGTCGTGATTGCTGCAATCGCTTGGATGTTTATTGTTTACACAACATCATAACATAACGGCTGTATGCTCTGAGGGGTACCCAGATTGCGACAGTTAGGTATAGGTGATAAGCCTATTACCATGAAACGTATTGTTGACAGTGCAAATTAAATGTATAGCAAATATTTGTATAGGATATTACAACTAAAAATGGAAAAATAAAAAATCTTTTTTGCAAAAAATAAAACCGACTTCAAAAACACAGAAAAGTGAAAAATAACTTTAGCTTCAGATGTCGGTGACAAAAAATTTAAATCAAACAAACAAAAGTCACCGACTTCTGAAGCAAAAGTTATTTTTCACTTTTCTGTGTTTTTGAAGTCGGTTTTATTTTTTGCAAAAAAGATTTTTTATACTCTATCTACATGCAAATCAATATACCTAGTGACATGCGTTTCTGACATTTTGCGTATCTGACATAGGGCGTATAAATCGTACAAATTATGATATCATAATTATGTAAATACATCTCAATCGATTGATTAATTAAGAAAATACTTCGTTTACCTTCAACATACAGCGACAATGACCTTCCTTTGAGTAGTGCCTTATTAAAGCATTTGATTTAAAATCTCCACAGTTATGTGAAATAATAATGTCAGAATGGCGTGCGAAGGAGTTCACCGTGGCAACGGAGCCGGTAACAGAATAACAAGCCAGAATGACCGCGTGACCTCGCCGATCAACCACCTCAGGACAACACAAAGAAAGCTCGAACTGTAAACCTATAGCTGTATCGGTTTTTGAAACAAAACGAAGACGAAGACGTCAGCTAATGAAAAACGACGAACATGTTGTGAACTTATGAATATTGCGGTGAAGACATCGTTCTAGATACGATACAAGTTTAAATTGTTCAAGTCTTTTATTATTTATAACTGTAGTCAGGTAGATAATTGATTATGTTCAAAACCCTATAAATGCCCAACACCAGGTGTCCCAACTTCTTGAATTGATATTACTGTACTCTAGATATTCTACTCCTTAGGTATAAATAGGTACAAGGTCTTTGTATAAACTGACAAAATAAACTGAGTGTGAAACACAATACAAGTTTTATTGTAAAATAAAATGGTGAAAATCGACAATATTGTCGATGATATGTGAACACTAAACTTTATTGAAAGCTATAAAGGTAATCTGTTACATTATGACGTCAAACGTGGCGATGCGAAACTGTATTTTGGAAAAGCTGTAAAAGTAGGTATCGTGACTGTTCAACATTAGCTCACCTTGTGAAGTTGTGATCGACAAGGTGAGGCACCGATGGTTGTCGCGCCAAGTTAAACCCCCTATCACAATCGATGTGCGAAAAACGATAACGATTTGATGAATACTACGATACTGCATCGATTAAACGAGTTTGTGAAATAATGACCACCTCGCCAGCTTTAATTTTATCTTTACAAGCTCTCTAAAGTGATAAGTAAGAATACTTTCTTTGACGGAGCATAACCTTCTTCTTTACTTTTAAGCAGCTTCCATAGACTTACAGTACAGTAAAAAACAATAACAAGATTCCTACAGAAAATGTTTCTGATCGCCACTTCAATTTATTTAACACCGTTTGCGGTGTCGATCTTGTGTGTATGTATAAAAGCGCGTAATTTGCTTGTCACCTTTGTTATCGTTTAGGCAATTGACCTGATTACCTACCGAAGTTAAGCAGTAGACCAAAACCTAACAAGATCGTCAGTATTATCATGCTTTCTAGCCTTTCGCAGTAAAATGCTGGCAGATGTGTCACCGAGAGAAAGGTCAAAAAGGAAAAGGCCAGGTAAACTAAAGGTAAGGTGTTTGTTTGTTTTCAGGTCATGCTCGAAAGTGACTGTATTGCTAAATGATTTTCTTCTCCAAACAATGGCTGTCGAATTTGAAGACCTGCAATTACTGGTACTACACACATATTATTCGTTTCGCCATGATTCAGGTTAATAACAGACGGGACGCAATATGTACCTAGATATGTAATACGTTCTGGAGAAAGCTGCTTGGCTTAGCTCTAAACGTGGCAAGCGGGCCTGAACATGATGCAGCGATGGTAGATTTGAAACTGACTTTGCCGATCTGCACGAGCAGAATGAACGTATGTAGTAAATTGCTTCGTTATTTAACGAAGCGAATCGAACACGTGTGTAACACCGCTGAGTAGGTATTGTTTATCTTACCGCCGTATATGGCAGCGCGTGCTTCGCTGATGATTTCAGCGGAGGTCTTGCGCCGCAGTGACGGCGCGTAGAAGGGTGCGCCCGCGCCGCGACGAGCGCCTCGCTCGCTCATTATCTAGCCTGTAGGAACGAATACAGGTGAATAACAGATAGTAAGATTAAAATTTTATTATTTTTTAAATATCAAAAATAATGTTTGAAACAATATCTTATGGTGCATGCATAACGAAGTAATTTTTGTGGGGCTACAGTTTGCAATATGTTAATATTAATTATACTGCTTTACTTTTGGCTTTTGCTATTCCTTTATTTTTGCTATCCATTGTAGTAAACTAACACTAGCTAACGATGCTCCACATAACCTAGGTATGAATGCACCTTTACTGATATGCTATGCTATATGGTGACTCAGCTATACACTCTTCGATTGGCAGAAAAACTGCCGGTAACGGTTTTAAATGAATACTACGATAGTCTGATTCTACCCATGGATACATGTATCTATCTATAACAGTCAATGGATTATATCAACCTATTCTTGGCATTAATCATTTAATATCTATTAATTATTTTCACTATCTACAACATTTTATCTTTTAATCAACAAAAGCGCACCAATGCAATTAAATGGAAACATAGTATGCCTTTTATGGTACGGGTTTGTAATTGAAGTAATTGAACTTATAACATTACCGATACTATAAAATACATGTAAAGCCTTGTGAAATGTAGGGCGGTGTGAATAATAAATGTCTGTCTTGTCAATCTAGTTCATCGGGTAGTCAACACGACAACCCACATACGCACCATACTGTACTAATTGGATCAGGTAACTAAAGTACTACATCAGTTCAACACCCTATCTAAAAGCATTTAGAGACGGATTTCACCAATGAAATTAACTAAACTGCGTTCAAGAGCTGTCAGTGACAGAGTTGCACAGTGTATGTGAGATGTGCTGATCGTCGGTTTTACTGGAGCAAGTCACCCTTTGCCACTTGCAAACGTGACAAGTGATCAGATACCTACAACGACAGTACATCTAATCAGCTACCTTTAGAGCCAGGCCTCTGGGCCAAAAGAAGCATTCAACTTATGACGATCACAAGAACGCAATATATATCGCAATTAACTTAACCACTTCAAGGCCTGCTCATGGAAAATTTACTATGGAAATTGTTCAGGATGACTCTCATCCTGAACAATTTCCATTGTAAATTTTCAGTCTGAATGTTCAATGTTTTAACAATAATAACATTATTATACGTGATTTATATACAGTCCTTATAGCAAGTATAGGGGTAGATACGTGGAACGGGTAAGCGTAGGTAAGCATATCAGCCTATAATGACTCCACCGCTGACACAAAGGTTCGCCTTTATCTGAGGGGTATACGAAGATCAAACCAAAAATTAATCATATTTAGTTCAAATTCAAATGTTTATTGCTAACACAGTACATAATTATACATTTCCAGATGTTAAGTGAATGTACAGTCCTCTGTGTTCTACCAATTTAGGCATGCAAAATTTATCATTTAAGTTATGCAATTTTTGTAAGTTCCTATTAATACCATAAAATTGTCAAAAGAACATAAAATAAATTCGAGTTAATGCCTTATAAAATAAATTCAAAAATAAAACCCTATACAATGTTATCAAAATCAAATTAATACGTTATAAAATGTCATAAATTCAAAAATAATACTCTATACAATGTCATGAAAATCAATAAATACGTTATACAATGTCATAAATTCAAAAAATAATACCTTGTACAATAACATCAATTCAAATTAATGAGTAACTAATGTCATTATCTTACAATTAACATTATGTGTCAGTAAATATTTACCTTACCAAGAATAAAATATGTGATATTTTCATCGTGCTAACATTGTTTTAGAAAACAAATTTATGTTAAGGCATGAATATCTCTAGCTAGGCAAACGTATGAGAAATGCTATCTACAAGTCGAATCTCAAGAAGAAAAATGATGCATTCTATTCAAATGTAGGTAGATTTGACAACTTTTTCGAGTGTTGTTTTTTTTTGTATCTATAGTTTGATTTTATCAGTGTTCGAAGTGATAATTTCTTGATAATTATCTTGATACTAAAAAAACCGGTCACAAACATTGTGTTTTATCAACAAACTGAAAATATAATCACCACAAAAAAATTGAAAAAATGTGTTTTGTTTAATGCTAGTTTCAAAGAATAGAACAATTAGTTATTGTAAAAAAATATCAAAAATATCAATTATCTTTCTTTACATAATATATTAGTAATGAAATTATAATTTATAAGTAAAAAATTAAAAAGATCAAGTTTTGAACAAGGAAGGATATGGTTCTAATTATCTGATATTTATCCGTAAAATAATTATCTTGATAATTTTGAATTCTGCATTGGATACTTTAAATATTTAGGCTGCGGTCCTTTTATAGGTAAAATATACATAGTAGAATAGTTTAGGATTATCCAGTGACTCCGCAAGTTCACGTACAAACTGCAAGCGATAATAATATGACTCACTTAAGAATTTAATTTATATAAAATAGGCATTTCCGAAACTTTTCTTTTAAATTATAAATAAAATTTTAGAAAATAAGTTTTTAGAACTGAACAAGCGTAACTTCCTACTGTTAAAGTTCTTCTACAAATCTGAACATTTCAGTTTGGAAAACACGCCACAGTTTTTCGAGGAAATCGACTCACATAAGTAATCAAAATAAATTAAAATAATGTGAAAACATAATATTATGGCGAACGCCGACTACTACTTACGAGAAAGTAAAGCATTAATATCGGCACGCGACTCAATATTTATGGAATTTGTAAAACTTACTTTGCCACAAAATCACCGTTATTTTGTGCAAAATTTGTCTCTACTCTTACTATTAAATAGTTGATAAGGTACGATGGGGTTGGCGTATCCGTATGGATAAAAACCCCGTATGGATAACGAATAAAATGAGAAAAAAAGGTTTTCCAAAGCAATGGTTTTGAGTTCAATTGTTTCATTTTATTTTTTATTTTCCAAAAGTACATAAAGTAAGAGGAGGAGGAGATGATATAACAGGACAGCCTCTTTGCCGTAAAACTGGACAAAGTACAGCTGCAGCAAAATAAAGACGTAAATTATAATCAATTATAACCAACTTAAGATGGAGGAAGGGACATTGACGCACAAACGGTTACCACGTCTTCAGTACTATCATTCCGAACCGCACATAGATACTGTTCATCAGTCATTTTAAAAAAATGTAAGCAATGTCCCTTCCATCCTGTATGTAACATATTTACAACATAAACAAAATTAGAACCTGCTTCTACAATTATACCTAAACAAACAATCACTTACCTGTTTAAAAAGTACGCAACTATAAATTCGTAGAGGCTCGTAGCAAGTTACGCGGGCGGCGCGCTACGCGTGCTACAATCTACTGCTACGGTGCTACGCTTCCCCGCTACTCCCTACGCGAGCCGCCTCGTAGCAAAAGGGGGCGAATTGGAACAAATTATAAAACGTACTGATAATTTTGTACAAATAGTGTTTGATTTATTGCAGGTGATTATTAGGTACATCATAAAAATACCCAGTAGTATTCCATTATTTGTGGCTGCTAATAAATTATAGGTTTTTTATTATTATTTTTTACTTGGAAGTAAAAAAGCATTATGTTATGCTGCTTGTTGAGTATACCTGACAGTACACCCTCATTTCGCCAGATATGTTTAAGACCCATGAAATAGGGGTGAGCCTATTGCCATCAACCGGGCACAAATCCAGACTCGTGGCTGCTACGGGGAAAAAAACCCAATAACACTTTGTCCGACCCGGGAATCGAACCCCATGCTCAGCAGTCGTGTCATGTTATTGTTGTGTCAATAAAGTGAAACGATAACTAAGCAAAATCTTGATATTCGTAACTACTCGTATCTCATAAAACAAAATACGACACGGTGTTACTTTGTGTCTGCGATGTTTGCGAAACCGGGTATCGGAACCTAATAACATTTCCCAATGTACTCTGTGTTTCATGCTGTCATCTTTTTACGGAGCCAGCACGCTGCTAAAATATTATATAAAACTCGAACCTCGAGTTTCTATGGAAAGTTACCTACCTACCTACGAATATTATTAATAAATAAGACCCCCTTAATTATCTTATCAATGGCTTTTACGATATTGATATCGATGATTTATTATTATTCTACTCAACCTTGACGTCTAGAGGGTGTTAAAGCGTTAATGCTCATCGATTGTCACTGATAAACTTGACTCATTAGATTTGAGTTTTATTTCATAAGACTTATTACTATGAAAGTTTATGACGATGTTTTTTAATTACGCTTTAACGATCGAATAGATTATTATAAAAGTTGCGCAAAATATACCAGTTTCTTGGTTAAATATTTTTTTTGAATAATTGGGACATTTCTCCTAGTCCTAATAATGCAACTGAAACCTCGACATAAGTTAGTCCTACATAACTTATTGTCGAAAGTCCGAAGTTGACTTAAACTCAAAGCATTTATGTCAATTAGACTTTATTACACCATTACAGTTACTTTTGAATGTCAAAAAAACAAAAAAAAAGCGAAGCTACAGTCACAGTCACAAGGCAAAATAACTTAAGAAATTACTGTAGTTGCAGATCCCAACACGTAGTTCTTTATGGAGAAGAAAAGGAAACTCCATGGACACCCTTCTAAATCAAAATATTATTACAAAATTTTAGTTACATCATTCATTTTGAAAATATACTCGTAAATATACATATGTGAGAACAATGTAGAAAGACATGCAAATTAAGGGCGTCTAGAGTAAAAGATATAATCAAAAATTTAAAATTAAAATAAACCATTGCAGCTAAGAGATGACCAGTCCCTACTGACGGCGCCCGTTCACGATATTTTTTTTAGGGTATCTCCTACACGTAAAGTGGGGATTTATTTTTCTCGCGTAGTGTGGTATGTCGTTGGATAGGTCTTTAAAAAATATTGCCTGTTTGTTTACATAATTTTTCGATAAAAAAATATTTATTATACTCAAGTGTCTCCCCCCACTCTACCAGCTAAACGGTTGTGTTTGGGTGTGTGAAAAAATTCACTATCGCAGCTAAGTAGGCTTTACAAGTTTACGAGTAATAGTCGATCAACTTATAAAATATACTTGGATAACATATTTTCCTTAACATAATGTATGGGAGCACAGGTTTTTCAACTGCAAATGTAAGTTTGATTTTATTATTACAATAAATATCATCGTTCGGAGGCAAATCCGCATATTTTGATGGGCAACTCGGAACATTGTGCGTGGCCCGACACGCACTTGGCCGGTTTTTTTTACAGGACTCCTTTACAATTGATTGTGGCCAGATCAAACGCGAACTTTAACAATAACATAGGTACTTCTGACAAATATAACTTATCATCTGTTAAAAATCGTAAGAAAAATATAAAAAGAAAATAATGCAATCAATTATCACTTACCTTAGGACATCTCGAATATCGTCTGTGTTCAACAAGATCACTTCTTTAGGCAATCTAAGTTACAAGTAAATTAAACGAATATTTATGTCGAACTATTTACAAATGCCCTGAAAATCGATTGGAAAACATGAACTTTTCCTGTTCGTTGCTACGGATACCGGATCAAAACATATCCTTACTCAGCGCCAATAGAAAACGATGCACGGTATTTACTTCTTAGGCACGGAAAACATGTTAGCGCACCCACTATCTGCTTCAATCTGAGTAGTATTTAAGTATTGATAAAGCTTTAACAGAATGGTGGCTTAGAGAAAACAGGCCGCAGGCAGGCAGGTTTTTTACTGTATTTTGATTCTAAAAACGACACAAAATCTTAGGCGCATCAGTATCCCCATGCTAGTTATGCGACAACGTCACAACAAATTATAAAATGGCACAAGCACAACATTATCTAGCCAGTATTTGAATCAATGAGGTTACATTGTATCCTCCTGCCGGAGGCTATACGCGGGGGTCGTGCGGTCCATGGCCCTTTACGGGGCCCCGGTGTGGGCGCGTTCTTTGAGGCGGCAAGCCGCCCACTACCTGAACGCGCCCCAAAAAGTAATAGCCATAAGGCTAATCCGGGGGTACCGCACGATCTCCGGCGAAGCGGCTAGCCTCCTTGCCGGATTGCCGCCATGGGATCTGGAGGCGATAGTCCTCGCACGCCTGCACGAATGGCGCGCGGAGGCACTACGTCGGGAGGAAACTCCGCTGCCGCGGCAAATTGCTGCTCAGCGGACAGACCTCCGGCGTGATCTCATGGCGACATGGAGAGAGCGACTGTCGCAACCCCGTGCAGGGCACGCCACCATAGTGGCGATAAGTCCCCTCTAGCCACTCACTAGTCTCTCTAGCCACTCCTCAAAAGGAGTGGCTAGAGAGGCGCCACGGCGCCCTCACCTACCGCCTGACGCAGGTCCTCACCGGACACGGTTGTTTCGGGAGGTTCCTGCACCGAATCGGGCGGGAGGAAACGCCCGGGTGTTTCCACTGCGAGGATCGTCCGGAGGACACGGTGGAGCACACCGTGGAAGTCTGCCCCGCTTGGGCGGAGCACCGCCGTGTCCTCGTAGCGGCGATTGGCGGCGGCGATCTCTCGCGTCAGGCCTTGGTTCAAGCCATGGTCCGGAGCGAGAGGGAATGGGAAGCCGTCACCTCCTTCTGCGAAGCAGTCATGCTAGTGAAGGAGGTGGCGGGACGTGAGAGGGAAAGAACCTCACGTCCCAGTCGCCGCGGGAGACGCCCTGGGCGTCGGGGGTCACGTGGTGGCTCCCGGCCACCGTAGGCGCGGGCCTGTGGATGGCGAGTTATGGGCCAGCTCGCCGTCCGGCCGTCTTATGACGACAGGCCGTGTCGACGGCGCGTTCGTGTTCCACGTGCGCCTCAAAGAGATGTCAGCAAATAAGTAGGGGTCCGCAAGGACCGATGCCTGCCAGGGCTGCGGGACTGTTCGAAAGAGATACCGTGGCCCTGGAACACAAAGGGCAAAGAAGGAACATGGATGGGTTTTAGTCAGTACAAGTCTGACACTCCCTTCCGCTCCGCCCAGAGTGGGGGGGGTCATTTGATGATTTCCCATCCGAAAAAAAAAAAAAAAAAAAAAAAAAAGGTTACATTGTATCTTCTTAGCGTAGGTTGCAAGTAGTAGTATGCAAGTTCAAAAAAGTTTAACCCAAACTTCAGCTCGGGGAACCTCACTCACTGATGCAGACATGCAGTCCTAGCACCTAAGGTCATCAAGATGGAGTGGGCCATTGTACCTATGTGGTAGTACATGCATGCGTAATAAAATCAACGATTTGATTTAACCGCTTTTTACGAGAGCCCTATTGCCCCTATTATAGCTCTGCGTGAAAAGTGTCAAATATGTATGGATATATTGTCAGTCTCCTCCTAAGTGAGAATAAACCTTACTAGATGGCATTTATCGATGCCTTTCGAAAGAACCGCTAAAATAATCTAAAAATAAGAAATGATCCAGTTTTATGATAGTTATTGAATTCTTCAAAAAATTCTAAACGAAAACGAACGAATGAAACGTCAATGTCACACTCCCTTCAAATCAAAATATTAGCAATCAAATCAAACAATTTGTTGTGCGAGTTGGCCTTTAGCAAGGAAAGATAAAGATAAGATAAAAGATAAAGATATATTTATTTTGTAAAAACATTAGTGGTATGGTATGCACTATACAGGTCTTATAAATAAAAATAAAGTTTCTACATGTTTTGTCATATAGGAACGGCGTACAAAAACTGTTAGGCTAAAAAACTAGTAGGTAGTAACTTAATTTAAAAAATAGGTTTTACCTTAAAATATTAAATTTACGAGAAATGGCTTATACAATAGGGTATATTAATTATTATAAAAGATATAAAATTTAAAAAAAGGCTTAGACAATAGGGTTAAAAAATAGACGTTATTAACTAAAAATATTAAAATAAGAAATGGAACTTATATACTAACTGGAATAACTACGAACAAAATTTTGATATCAAAAAACCGTTTGAAAATGAACTTTATCTCAAAGGAGAGTTCGTATGCTAGTGAAGGAGGTGGCGGGACGTGAGAGGGAAAGAACCTCACGTCCCAGCCACCGCGGGAGACGCCCTGGGCGTATGGGGTCACGTGGTGGCTACCGCCCACCGTAGGCGCGGGCCTGTGGACGGCGAGTTATGGGCTAGCTCGGCGTCCGGCCGTCTTTTGACGACAGGCCGTGTCGACGGCGCGTTCGTGTTCCACGCGCGCCTTAAAGAGATGTCAGCAACCGAGTATGGGTCCGCATGGGCCGATGCCTGCCAGGGCTGCGGGACTGTTCGAAAGAGATACCGTGGCCCTGGAACACAAAGGGCAAAGAAGGAACGTGGGTGGGTTTTAGTCAGTACAAGTCTGACACTCCCTTCCGCTCCGCCCAGAGTGGGGGGGTCATTTGATGATTTCTTATCCGAAAAAAAAAAAAGGAGAGTTCGTATTACTTTAACTAATTCAAAGGGGGAAGAATACTTCAGAGCGAGAAAGCGATCAAGAGTGGATTGTGTCCTTGTCTAACAATTGGCAGTACACAAAAAATATATACAGGGTGTGGCGTAAGTAGTGATCCACCGTTCAGGATTCGATGAACCAGATAATTAACTATAACAATTAAAAATTTTAACCATTTTTACCCAAGAGTTACGAAAATATTTCCTTTCTGTCTTTTATTTACGAAATTTCTACCTTTTATTACAAATTTGTTTGTAGTTTCAACAAAAACCATTATTTTTTCATTTTGATTTCTGCTAATTACTGCTGAATACTAGAGCTATCATGATAAATAATGATTTTTTATGTAAATTTAGCTCTTTTGAAGAAAATTTGGTTCTTCTCTAATTTTAACCCTAATTTTTACATACCATCGAAGTTCAAGGGCGATTTTTGTAAAAAAAAACGTACTACACTGTCAGTGCCAATTTATTTAATAATATGCCTACTAAATACCGATTTCAAAATGGTATCACTATAACAGATCCTATTATTTATCAAAAAGATATTCAATTTTAATTGAAGAAAAGAAGATTTTCATTAAGCTACTTTTTTAAACTTTACTGCGTTAATACTTACGATATTTGCAAAAAAATACACTACAGTGTCAGTGCCCATTTGTATAAAAAAAACTACTATTGCAGAGTTATCTAGACCTAACTTGTTACTTTAGGTATTTGAACAAAGAATTAAAAAAAAACAAATCACTTTATTTATCATTTATTATTAATCTTTGTCATGATTACAATCGTTAAAATTAAACAAAATGTTCAAAATGGCCACCATTCGCAGCTATACACGCTCTGCAACGTCGAATAAACGACCGTTTAATTCGTCGGGCAAACCCGCTTTCGCTGATTTCTCTAGCTGCTGCCTGGATTCTAGTCCTCAATTGGTCAATGCTAGTGATTTCTTTGCTATAGACTTTTTCTTTTAGGCAACCCCAGTAAAAGAAATCTAGGGGATTTAGATCTGGCGAGCGTGGTGGCCACAATATTGGACCTAAGCGCCCTATCCGCCTATTTGGATACGCTGTATCAAGGTGCTCTCGTACTCTAACAGCGTAGTGAGCGGGACAGCCATCGTTCTGCAGCCACATGTCTTCTTGGACTTCAGGAACGACACCTTCCAGAAGCAAAACAAGTCAATTTTCAAAAAACTTAAATATCTTTCTGCATTTAATGTTTCTGGCAGCTCGTGTGGACCGATTATTTGTCCGTTAATGATTCCGGTCCAAAGGTTTATTTTAAATTGATACTGTGATCTGTCTTGCCTTATGAGATGCGGGTTTTCTAGCTGCCAGTTATGCAAATTATGTAGATTTAAATATCCATCTTTTTTGCATAATGACTCGTCGCTCCATAGTATTTTATTAAAAAACTGCGGGTCTTCTCTTATTCTGCGTAGCATTACTCTACAAAATGTTACTCTCAATTGATAATCTCTTGGTAGCAATGACTGTACCCTTTGATAGTGGTATGGGTACAGTTCATGTCTTTTGAGTAATCGATGTACAGATCTAGTTGATATGCCAGTTCTGCGACTTAAGACACGGACCGATGTTGAAGGATCTTCTGTAACTAAATTCATTGCCTCTTCATCGTTGTGTCGTCGCGGTTGTCCTTCACCTGCACCGCCTACGCCTGTGCCAGGTATCCTTCCCTCGGTGTATGCGTTATGCACTCTTCCAAAAACTCGGTGGTCTGGATGTCTTCGATCGGGATATCTCTCCCGATAAAGTCGAGCTGCTTCTCTACCGACACCTCTGCATTCGCCATAAATAAAATGCATGTCAGCATATTCGCGCGGTGTGTACCGAGACATTTTTTAATTGTCACTGCACTGGACGTTTGTCCAAATCGTTGAGCAAGCCAAAGTCACCAGTACACGTAGCCAATATCGCAGAGATCACCAAAACAACAAGTCCAATCAGTAGGCAAATTAAACAGAGTCCGGGGGCAGGCAGGAGTAAAAAAATGGCGGAGGTAAACACAGGCAGAATAAAAACGAAACGCATACGACGCACGACACGAGTGACGAGATCGTACTAAATCATTTCGAGATTTCTGAAGATTTCTACGTTAGTAATGAAAGAGATAGCAATACCCTACCATATCTCTTCCTTATCACTCCTATTGTGCGTAACTCGATTGCGAGAGCTTCAACCGGTTTTTGTTAACAAAACAAACATGTCTCAGGTAAAAAAAGGGTCAGGGTTTTTTTACCTGACATGTTTGTGCTTTAACACAAATCACATTTGAATTGTAAAAAGTTACATTGTATCCGTTTTTTGAGTTTTTATACGTTTTGTAATAGTATTAACGCAACAAAGTTTAAAAAAGTAGTTTCATGAAAATCTTCTTTTCTTCAATTAAAATTGAATATCTTTTTGTTAAATCATTGGATCTGTTATAGTGATATCATTTTAAAATCGGTATTTAAAAGGCATATTATTATGCATGGGCACTGACAATGTACTACTTTTTTTTACAAAAATCGCACTTGAACTTGAAGGTGTTTTAAAAATTAGGGTTAAAATTAGAGAAGAACCAACTTTTTCTTCAAAAGAGCTGAACTTACATAAAAAATCATAATTTATCATGATAGCTCTAGTATTCAGCAGTAATTAACAGAAATCAAAATGAAAATATAATGGTTTTTGTTGAAACTACAAACAAATTTGTAAAAAAAGAGAAATTTCGTAAATAAAAGAATAAAAGGAAATATTTTCGTAACCCTTGGGTAAAAATGGTTAAAATTTTTAATTGTTATAGTTAATTATCTGGTTCATCGAATCCTGAACGGTGGACCACTACTTGTATTGTATTGTATTGTATAACGGGCTGGTGTCCGCAACTCCACGTCAAAGCGCGTATTTTGCGTGCGGGTGGGAAATCTATTCGATCCACCCTAACTCCCCGAGAAAGGCCAGCAGCGCCTTGGTGTTGCTGACAATCTCGCGGAGAGTACCTGGGGTACCGAAGTACTTTGCCCTGTATGTTGCAACCACTGGGCAATGTTGAAGCACGTGGGCTGCTGTTTCGTCTTCCTCCATGCAGGCTCGGCACAGGGGGCTGTCTGTGACTCCTATGACAAAGAGGTGTTTATTAAAAGAGCCGTGTCCAGTGATGGCGGCTGTAAGTGTGCGCAGCTGTAGTTTGGACAGCCTAAGCGCTCGTTTGGTGAGGTGGCCATCGATAGTAGGAAGTGCTTCCTTGGCCTGCCTGCACTAGCCATGGTCCAGCCACAGCTTGTGGTGTTGTTCGCTGGTTCGTTTCCTTACCAGTGTGCGTAGGTACCCGAAGGGGAGTGGCACAATGGGTTCGGGACCCACTGCTGCCATGCTCGATCCCCTTCTAGCGAGTTCGTCCGCTGCATCACTGCCTCGGGAATCGCTGTGTCCTTTGATCCATTGGATGGTTATATTATTGTGATTACCAACCTGGTTCAGGCGTTGATGACACTCGTGTATTAACCCAGAGTTGACTATGTGGTTGTTTAGTGCTAACAGAACAGCCATGCTGTCTGAGAGTATACGAATAGAGTGGTCCACAACCCCCCTGGCTAAGATGGCTGATGCCGCCAGGGAAATGCCCATGCATTCTGCCTGAAAAACCGTGTTGTGGACCCCCAGTGGTGTGGCAATATGGATGTTGAGATCTTCCGAGAAGACTCCAGCTCCAGTGCCAGTACCTGTTTTAGATCCATCTGTGAAGATCCGTAGTTCCGCAGGGCCCACCCCTCGCAGCGGTGGTCCTCATGGAGTTGGATTTTGTATTTTTTGTCGAATACGAACTGTTTGGGTATCCGATCGTTTGTTGCTTTTGCCAGGGGGAACTCATTATAGAATCCCTCCAGTACGTGTTTCTTTCTTACCCCAAAGTTGAAGTGTATTAAGGCGTACTGCCGTCATCGTCGCCTCCTGCTGTATAAACAGATGGAGCGGTGGGAGGCCCAACATGGCTTCGAGAGCTGCGGTCGGAGTAGTCCTCATGCAACCTGTAATCGCCATGCAGGCAATCCTTTGCATGCGTTGCAGTTTAATGGAGGCCGTGGCTAGTCTGGTGCGGGGCCACCAGACTACTGCTCCGTAGGTGATCATGGGTCGGATCACCGCGCAATATAACCAAAGTATAATTTTAGGGGATAGGCCCCACTTCTTACCTATCAGCTTTCTGCATTGCCAAAAGGTGATGCAGGCCCAGTTTAACTTACTATCCAGGATGACTCCCAGGTACTTGACCTCGTCGGCTAACTGGAGTTCTGTATCGAAAAGTTTGGGTAGGCGATAGAGGCCTAGTGTTCGTTTTAGGGTAAACATGACTAGTACCGTTTTCGTGGGGTTTACTGATAGGTCGAAATCTCTGCACCACCGTTCAATGATGCGTAGCGCCTGTTGAGTGAGATTGCAGATTGTGCCCGTCACTTTCCCCGAGATGAGGATGGCGAGGCATGCTAAAAAAAGCGGGGATGCTAGTAAGTTATAAAAGAATAACTGTCCCAAATGTAAGTATAAATATTGGATACCCTATTAGAAAGGGATGACATCCACTCTTGAAGTTTTCTCGCTCAGAACGGCTTTTCGCTGCACGTCCTCATTCCAGTTAGTACATAAGTTCCTTGATTCGCATTTCGTATGACGTATCTGTCAAACAATCAGTGACTGTACGAGTACGAAAAGAGCTATTTGACCTATTAGACCGATTACAAGTCAACGTTCCGAAACGTTTCATAAAGTACAGTGCGAAGATACGTCTCCTACTCGTTCATCGTTCACGAACTACACAAGACTACGTAGTATCATGGTATAATAATATACTTCGCCTGGTATTCTCTTCTCACGATGGCCCAAGACTACGTCACGATAAGTGTTACCATTGATTGTCCTTTTCAGTAAATTTAGGGACTTTCTCATTTAGTGAACGAAAATAAAATAAATTACTAACTAGCTTAACTATTTAGTAACTCGTGTGATTCATCTATTTAGTTTTAAATTAATTCTCATTTTGAATTATTAGTTCATTATTGCTTTGTTACGTTAAAAAATGCATTTTGCTCGGGTAATCCAATCACACACCGTGGCAACACATCAATTGACAAATGTCATTATGACAGCGCGTTCTATTATGTTTTCGTCGTGAACTAAATTATGTTGGTCCATTTTATCACGTTCAGACAGACAGACAGACGCGGCGGGTGACTTTGTTTTACAACATTTGTTTTGTAGTGATTTTTTATTGTTTTGTTTTTGTCCTAATTAAGGACAAGCAAAGGGATCTTAGCCCATACAGCAAAGTCAGATGAATTTTTTTTAAGTGATGTTGACGTAGCTTGCTAATGAAGAAAACATATTACTTAAAAATATCGAAACTCAAATAGCTGCTGAAGAAATCAGAGATCAAGGTCTAAAATATATAAGCGGTTACGTCTCTTTCAGGTTTTTACGAAAATATCAACATCTTGGAGACGAGACACGAAAGATGGATCCTGGTAGATATGATTGGATTTTTTTTTGTGTCGAGGGGAAAACTAATTTACCCTTGCAAAGAATTGATCAGGGTTGCTGATGTAATGGAGAGAGAATTTAATAAATACCACGGTGAATCATTGCACGATGAAAAATTCATTTTCAGAAATTTGACTCGGTTTGTTCATGATGCCACAAAGGACTTGTATACTCAAAATCAATATGAAGTAGTACTCTGCTTAGTTCGAACGAGGATCTATCTACGAGTAAGGGAACTAAATAAAACAATAATTTGCAATCAATTAAAAAAGATGCAAAGTTAAAAAAATACAAAAAGTATCAAATATCCATATATTAAAAATGATAAAATTGAGTACCCATTGTATTTTTTTAATCTTTTTCCCCACTAAAAAAGTTTGAGAACCGCATCGCAACTGATGACGTATTCTTGGGCCAATCACGTGACCCAGCTGTCACGGGAAGAGAATACCAGGCGAAGTATATAATTATACCATGCGTAGTATTATATTATCTTTGACAAGACTAAAGAATAACTTTGTAATTGAAAACCAAGTGCATTGAGCGGAAGTGTAATGTGTGCATTTTTCTTGGACTGAGGCATTTCTGTATACTTAAAATATGATGGAGACGCAGAAGCATAGAGCTATTTTATTTTACGATTTATGCAGGCTTTGCCTTGAAAACGCTGGTGTGAACGATATGTTTATTAAAACTGACATAGTTCGTGATATATTTTTGTGTACAGGTGTTCACGTACGTACTTTTAATATATAATTTATTTGTAGATATTGCCTCATGAATACGTACCTATCTCTTTCTGTATATAGAGTAGCTGCGCCCGTTAGCAACCGATTAGCAGAGTTCCCCACTTAAGCATCATATTAGCTCAGGAGGCGATTGTAGAAAAAGTCTTGAAGAACTCTCACAACTTTCTGAAAGCTGATCATGGCCTCAACTTTCAATAACAGTAATTTGTGCTTCAACCAATGGTGGGTCGCTAGGCGAGTCCACGAAAACAGCAGCTGTAAATAAAACTGTCACAAATCCATCCCTAATTATTAGTTAAAAGCCAATATCCGAATATGAGTGAAATCCAGAAAGTAATGCAATTAGATTCTGAATTTTATACAGAAGCTTCTGAAAATTGTGCAGTCTTACACTTATTAGGAAAAAATTTATTAATATTTATGCAATTAAATTAAAGTACACAACAAACAGCATATATTATAAAGTAAAGGTACACCAGTGTGTATACCAAAGTACATGTAAAACCAGTGTACAGGGTGGAATTATGGAAGTTGACGATATAACTATTGATTTCTTAATATTTGCGCAGAACATCCTAGTCCGAAACCGGTGCAGCTACCCTATCTTACAATGTCTGTGTAAATAATAAACTGAATTCTTACAGGTTGATAGAGAAGATAACTTGCCTCAGAAAATATGTTATCAGTGCTTAGATATTGTCGTAAAGGCAAAGCGCTTGCGAGTGCTGGCTGCAGCAAATGAAACACATCTAAAGTCGCTGTTTGACAATAATGAAACATTTACTATAGGATTCAAGAAAACAGATCAGGTATTGTGAAAATTTTTATGGTAGGGTAGAAATATAGGGTACAAAGAATACACTAAATTAACAGTTAAAATTATCCTTACTAAGCACTACAGAGACATCTGCCTAGCCCTGTAAAGATTACAGGCATGGTGTTTTTAAGTTAGTTCAATCTTGCCTTTTATCAATTTGCTGAAACTTTGTCATGTTAATTAAAATAGTGCTTAAATCACCATCCTTAATAGAGCCAGAAAGAAGGAAACACTATATCAAGAAAAAGCAGCACAGATTCCGACCGAACTATTAAACTGGAGATCGTAGAAAATCCTGAAGAAGAAATGCAATCACAGAAAAGGAAGACATCAAATTCCTCAGATCAAGTGAGTACTACACTAATCTTACTTTTGTAATATCTTGGTATATATTAAAATTTAAAGTGAACAGTGGTGGTCCAGTGCTAATGGATCTACCTATCTGGTTTAAGTTGTGGGTTTTAATCAAGATGGCCTGGTGTAATTTATATCATCATGACTGCTCTGAAAATTCACCAAAAATCCAAAGATGTGTCATCCACCAACCCGAAAAAGGCCCACAGAGTGGATTAGGGCCAACTCCCTCTTATAGAGACGAAACCTTTGTTCCAGCACGGTCGTAGGCTGACTGGAATGTTTTTTTTTTTAATTTTATGACTTGGTAATGTGCTTTATAAGAACATTCCAGCAGTTTTTGAGATTAAGACTTTCAAACAGATTTATGTGCCAAGATGACATTTCTAAATTGCAGACTGAGTGGCTAGACATCTACAGAATCCAGAATTATAGATGTTGTTTTATGGCTTAGCTTGGTTTTTGTTTTAGGCCTAAGTTTTATTTTTCACATGAATTTTTGTTCCCTTTCAATTTGTATTGTAGGTGATATCGAGTTATTATAATTGCATTTACTGACTAGATATCTGGTGTTAAGTTTCATGATTTGAACTGTATATTTGCATGATATAAATAGGTTTTCAGCAACAAGCCAAGTCTTGTAACTCATAAGGTTATTTTTATTTTCAGAGTAAATCTGAAGAAAAAAAGAAGATATCTGTAAGAAATGACTTGTTCGATTCTTCAGCAGCTGTGGTAAGTCCTGAATATCTCATATTGAGTGTTCACTCATTCAAACCATTCTTAAAATAGTTTAGTCAGCTGGCCTATATCTTGTAACCTGAGATTGCAGACACATCTTAATATGCCTTTTAGAGTCCATTTTAGTTTCTGAGAAACGCTTTCCAAAACAGCTATAAAAAAATTTGGTAACATAGGGTCTCCTTGTATGACACCTCTTTCGATCACGATCTTGACTGGGTTTCTTCTTATTTCTTGCTTTACCTTGCCAGTGCTGTGGGCATTCATATTTTTCAGGATATTAAAGTATTTATAGTTGACCTTGAAGATTTTCAATACTTCCAAGATTGAGCCTATTATGCTTTTTTCCATTGCTTTCTGCGTAGTCACAATTCTTTGTTTAGTTCTGTTGGTGCGGACCCTAGGTTGACACCCATATAAACAGTTTGGTTTATTTAGATTTATTTATTTAAAGTTTAGTGGCCATTTAGAATTTCTTTTAAGAGACCAGAAAAATAACCATGTTATATTTGCTCTCCATTGTATTTTTTTAATTCATGCTCATTTTGGAAAATGATAATTGCTTTCCTATCAGATATACATAGTTTTCTACATAATGTATGTTGTATCCCTATTTTTTTATTTTTTGATGGGACGTCATCAAATGACCCCTCCCGCTCTGGGCGGAATGGAAGGGAGTGTCAGACTTGTACTGACTAAAACCCATCCACGTTCCTTCTTTGCCCTTTGTGTGCCCGCAGGCATTTTGTTTCGCTTGATGCATTTTAGATTTTTGAGACATTGTCATTAATAATGACAAACAGCCTGTCAGACAAATGAACGCTGGTAAGTTACCAGCGTTCATTTCCAAGCCAATCATGAAGCTTTCGGTGCCTAGTGAGCATATCGTCGGGAATAGTGCAAATCCGCGGAACTAGCATTGGATAATTCCGCGTATCTGAAAAATGTAGCCAATTTCAATTACGCATTGTCGTAGCGACTAAATTAATAAATTTAATAGATTTCTACTGATAACAATACATAGAACACATGAATTGTTATTATTCATGTAAAAATGAGATCAAAAATCGTTAAAATAAAAAAAATATATAAACTTATAACCTTCCCCTGTAAACCTACACGTAGTGCAGATTACGTATAGTAGATTCGCGAAGTAATTGGAAGAAATGATATGATATGGGGATAGTGCAAATCTGCACTAT
Organism: Noctua janthe; assembly: GCA_910589295.1. Lineage (NCBI taxonomy): Eukaryota > Metazoa > Arthropoda > Insecta > Lepidoptera > Noctuidae > Noctua > Noctua janthe. The sequence continues at coordinate 4,834,227 of OU342573.1, read as the reverse complement.
CCCCGACGATATCATTTCTTCCAATTCTTGTAAACAGTAAAAAAAAAAACAACTCTTAAGGTTATCTTTAATTTCAGCGCCAATCTGAAGAAACGAAGAAGATAGCAGTAAGAAATGACTTGTTTGATTCTTCAGGAACTGTGGTAAGTGTGTCCTGAATCCATTTTGAGTATTTACTCCTTCAACGTATTCTTAGAGTGATGTTGTTTGATGAAATATTGAAACCTAATCACATTACATTATTTATTTTAGTTTGTCAATCGTACCGTCCTTGACAATGTATTTCTGATAATTGCTCATCATGATAGCTACATCCATAATCGCACAGACAAAACCTTCGGTTTCCCCAATGAGATCACCTAAACATACGGTCCATGAAGGGCCCGGAAAAAGCGTCCATGTAGTTCCTAGCTCTGCCATACTTCCCTGCGATTATTAGTATCCAATACCGCAGGTTTGCGCCAATTCTCGTTAGCCAATGAGAGCGGGTTGAGGCCCTTGTCCACTGAGACCACATCTGGGTGCACCCCCACATCGGTTTCGAGAAAGTATTCCCCGAGACTGCGTACCTCGCGGTTGTGTAAGGTAACCTCTCCTATCAGACAATCAAAGCATTCATTTCCTATTTCTTACAAATTGGATTTCGAAGGATTCATTCATTTCATTATGTATGAGCTATCAGAAAAGTACAAGTTGAACATCCTGAACCGCGTAGATTGTGAGAACAATCATCAGTTTATGGTGTAGAGATGGAAATTTCTAAAACAGTTTAAAGTTTATATATCCTAAACAACCCAGTTTGGATCCAAAGCTCGATAGCTTAGGGTTTCAAACTGGGTTGCTAATAGAAGGTCTATATAATTATGTACTTGCAACAATTTTCACCCCAATGCCAAATGGGTCAAAATTGTTGTCATGCAACCCATTTTAAGGTATGCAGCCAATTACCCACCTTGTATAGGTATAACTTACATAGTGCTCATATCATCATTAACATGCAGTTAGTCAACACAATTTTATTGATTACAGACTTCATCAACTAAAGATGTCAACACATCATCCATGAAGCAGAATTTAAAAGTAAAAATAAAAAGATTTAAAACGGAAACCGGTGATTGTTTCCATTACGTATGCGACGTAAGTATAGTGATTATTACTATTTGAAGACAACCATGCATTTGGTTAATTTTATTTGACTTAATTTTATAATGAAAATTAAGTCAATGAAGTCAGTTTTATTGGCTAATGTGAAATTAAACATTTCAGGTATGTCAAAAAAAGTTTAATGCATGGAAAAAGTATTACTTGCATCAAAAAACGCACAACAGACATATAATGTGTCCGCTGGACACCTGTGGAAAAAAGTTTGCGAGTAAAGGAGATCTCGAGAAGCATGTGCGCACACACACTGGGGAGCGGCCCTTTAACTGCGACCTCTGCGACAAACGGTTCTCGCAACGAGGCACTCTCAAGTCACACAAACTAACTGTGCACGTAGAAAGTGCAACTTCTGAAAAAAGCTGAAGATTTCATGCCTTGTACTAGCTGTTGCATTCAATGACTCGTTTCTCGCAACGAGGCACTCTCAAGTCACACAAACTAACTGTGCACGTAGAAAGTGGAACTTCTGAAAAAAGCTGAAGATTTCATGCCTTGTACTAGCTGTTGCATTCTATGACTTTAAAAGTTTAATGACGCGCGATCCTGTTTCTTTAAGTCTGACTACGAGAGATGAAGACTTATAATACCAGTTGGGTCTTCTATCTTTAATCTTTTACAGTGTAACAGTATTATTTCAACCACATGGTTTTCTTTTTGTTAAACATGTAGGTTTATTTTTATTTTATGCCTATGTTGTCATGGTTGACATTATAAGATAATGTCATCATTTAAAGCTCCAGCATAATATTCTTAAATACGCTTTTATGATCTTCTATTATATAAATAACAAAACCATAAATGCCATTAAGTTATTATCAGGCATTTATTTATTTTACATGTGTAATAGTAAGTATATCATCAATAAGAATAGAGTTGGTTGTCAAAAATAATCTCAATCAGCTTCTAATATGTTCGACATTAAGAAAAGTACCTACTTTATAATGTTATCTGATCAAATCATCAGTAAAACAATTTTATTGCAACTAATTTAATAATTATTTTAAAACAAAAACATTTAATTGATGATCTTTAAAACTTATGTTTCTCAATCAATATGTCAATGTAAGATATTTCTTATTTTTTATAAGAGAGTTAAAATGAAGAGCTTCTAATGAAGTCGTGGCGCTGGTGGCACGAAAATCTGGAACTTCTATTAAAGTCCGTGGCGGTGAAAAGGTTAAAGGACAGCTTGTTCGACTGATCTTCCCTAACTCCAGGCAGAGGAACTCTCTTTAACGTCTTAACTTCTTATGAGCCTTAAGATCCCATGTCCAGAGGTATCATACCCAGTATGGAGATTCCTACATACATTTTTAATCCAATCCAAAGCATTTTAAAGCGGTTTTGGCTGCTGAAATCTATTTTAATTATGTGATACAATAAAAAAATTGTTGTTTAAAATAAGTTGTTTTTATTTGATACAGTAATTACATAGAGGATAAGTATTTACATATATCTATATTACATAATAATAACATGTTAGGCCTATAAATTATAGACATACATCACTATATTTTTATAAAACGAAATAATAAAAGCAACAATATTTTGGTACTAATATCTCGAAAACACACATCGTTTATAACATCTACCTTCACATTAGGAATGAAAATACTGTAACGTGCAGAGCCAAATATTCGCATTAGGTATTAGGGGCACAAGTCGCGATATGTTCCGACACAGATAAGAAAATGTAAAGACATTATAAATATGTGGTTGTACAAATACACAGACATTCAGAGACGGCTGGACGCAACTTTTTAAAATGCTAGACAGAAAACACCAATATTTCGTTACACAGTAACCAATATAAATATTTTGACAAAAGATTGTCAATTTTTTAAACTGAAACTTGTAACTTATTAATTTCTTATTCTTTACAAATATCATTGTTGGTGAATCTATCAATTTACTTCTTTTAGATTCGTCTTGTCCTTCTGTATTTCACAACCATTTTACTCCGAGACTGTTGGCATCACACAGTTAAAATATGGACAAGTGTCTTTTATAAACCGCTACACAGTGACGTAAAATGACAAATAATAAAAATGACGTAGCCCTTCATACATGTAACTGAAGGTTGATGAAATATTTTCAAGAGTGTGGGGTATCTATCGACAGCTCATTAAAAAAATTATATCGAAGTTCCTAAATACTTTTTTCTCAAGTCAATGGTTGATGAGATATTGGCTTCTAAAGCTATAATTGACCCAGCCCCTCTATTTTCTAAAGAGGAGAAAAATTCTGAATAAATGTGGGATTGTAGAACGTAAAAAATAGTTTTTGTCGTAACGTAATAATTAGTTTTTGAGATATGGGGAACTTTTTCGTGAAACTGTAGCAGTTACTTTGTTTTTCATTATCATACTATTAAAAACCAATTTAGTTTTACTATTGAGTGTAAATTAATAAGCTCGTGGCTAAATAATAACAGCCGCTCGGATCAATCTTTAGGTTAAGCCGTGCTTGCCTAGGTTGGTCTGTGGATGGGTGACCACCCATTACATACCGAGTTTCTTCCGTGCCTCGGAAAACACGTTAAGCCGTTGGTCCCGGCTGTCATTTGTAGATCTTTGACAGTCGTTACAGATAGTCAGTGGCCCAAAAAGTCTGACAACCAGTCTTACCAATGGGTATCGTATTACCTAGTACTAACTGGGTTGTGGAGGTCAGATAAGCAGTCGCTCCATGTAAAATACATGTATTCAGCTGCATCCGGTTAGACTGGAAGCCGACCCCAACATAGTTGGGAAAAGGCTAAGCAGATGATGATATTGAGTGTAAATTGAAATATGAATGTATTGCGCGTTAAACATATTGTTTTATACGGTTTGGTGCTACGGAACCCTTTGTGCGCGAGTCCGACTCACGCTTGGCCGGTTTTTCTATTCTCAGAAATATCTTTTTAATCATGCATGAAGTCTTATTCCGTATAGTTAGGACAGAAATAATTTAGTGCTGATTAAATCGATTGCAGAGATTACTATCTTATAAAATTATGGAATAATATACCGATAAGTTAAAGGGTACTAACTAACACATTTCCAACATACTATTTGGCCATCATTTCCTAACACATGATCCCGATTGTTAGACCACTCCTATACAACGTTGCTCAGTGGAATGCATAGAGCAGCAACAAGAACGTACACACAGCAACTACCAGACCTATGATGAGGGAGTCACGACGCTTGCGCGCGTTGATCCGGTAGATTAGACTGTTCAGCATTGGGAATCTAGAAAAAATACAATGGGTTTTGAATAAGCTGAATGAAGTAAAATGAGTTCCAAAGGACATTGCCAAACCAATGCCAAATAAGCTCAGTACTAAGATAGTCGAATGTAATAACTTAAACAGTTTATAAATTAGAACGCCGTTGATAGAGGTCAGGTTTTAATGTCATAATCATCATCATTTCAGCCGAAAGAGGTCCACTGCTGGACATAGGCCTCCCCCAAATATCGCCACATTGACCGGTCCCGTGCGACTCGCATCCAGCGGATCCCTGCCTAACCTTCACCAGGTCATCGGTTTTAATGTAATAATAATAATTTAAGTTTGGCTTCCACCTTATTTGCTACCCATGTAGATAATAATGACGCTCACCTGTTAGTGATATTGTTGAATGTGGTTTGCATCCGTTTGAATGTCTGTCGCTGTGACGCCAGGTGCTCGCGGGCCTCCATCGCTATGTTGATTTGTTCGTCCACTAGAATGTGAGAGCTAGGAAAGGAATGAAATCATAATAAATTCCTCATTTTCCGTAAATAAGACTGGATGGTGGAGGTGGTACTTACACATAACTGGCGAATTGTGGGTGTACTTAACATGTTATGTTAACAAATTGGTCATGATAAAAATGTCATCAAGTTTAGCCTAGTTTAGGGATAATGTACAGAATACACAGTTACAGGCTATGTTGTAACTGTGAGCACACTGTACGTACATGTCATTACTTTCCAGAATTTGATCCTTATTAGCGACACGATCGAATGGTGTAATTATACTGTTAGGAAGAAATGAGGTTGTACCGTACAATGTACGTAGCACACGTTACTTCTATGGAAAGGAGTGACAACTTCGAATTGTCGCTGGTCGCGGGAGACTCTTGTTGGGATTATCACTCAGAGGGCTGTAAGATTTATAATTTTTATTTTTTGTACTTACTCACTATTTTTGTAAACAATTACGTGTTAATTTAATTCGTTAAGATTTGTGACGGTTAAAATATCAATTACTGAAACTAACCTATTTCATTGATTGATATTTTGTTCCAAGTTAGAATAAACGGTTGTATTCATTATTTTGCTTGTTGTCGTTTTTTAAACATCTTTGCTTCTGTTTGCTAAATAGTGTTTTTTTCAAAATCAATCCAAAAATATATCTCAGGATGCAGTTTTTTAAAATCGAGCTCGATTCTCTTTTGAGTTTTTTTGCTGCTCCTCATAGTTTCAGATTTGGCCATCCACATCTACTTGAAAAATTCAACCTGTATAATCTATCTCTGTGCCAAATTTCATCCAGATCCGTTCAGCCGTTCTAGTGTACTTGAGTGCATCCATCCAATTTCTTCACTCAGAACCTAAACAAATAACTAGTGTAGTTGTGTGTCAGCTTCTAAGGGATGTATATCAGACCTGTGCAAGTGGTTAGACTCCTTCGTGAACTGGTCTCGGCGCGAGAGGCCGATGGTGGCGCCGGGCGGCGGGCTGCCTCCCCGCAGCAGCTCCTCGCGCTCGCGTCGCGCGTTTACACGTGCTGAGGTCTTAGAGAACTCTTGCTGGTAGTCCTGTGGAGATAATACATAATTGTTGAATGTTATGATTTGTTTTACATATTTTCAGCGTTTATCGTTCTACTGCAGGGAAAAGGTGTCCCTGCCTCCAGTGCAGACCAATCCTACCTGTCGTCTAGCTCATCTGCCTGGGTCTGCCCCGATGTTGCTGGCATTTTTTAAGGGGTCCACATTGTCGTTGATGTAGCCCGTAAGTACCCACAAGCTTTCCGACATGTGCCGGACATGTACAGTACTGACCCACTTCAGCATGACTGCCTTTTGGGTGATGTCGGCCATTTGTGTTTTTGAGAGCAGCACTGTGGGCGGGTGAAGGTAGTTAGGCATATAAGTTAATTTGAGAGCCTTGCCTTTTATATACTTTGGGGCTGTTCAAGTATTACGTAAGCACCAAGGGGGGGTGGGGGGGTCTCTGTTTTGTTTATTTTGGATGACATGGGGGGTGGGGGGGTCTAGATGATGATTACGTCATCGTTAGTTATTTAAGTTTTTTCGGGGATTCCCGCAAATAATACATATGCGTAGGCACTCGCTTTGAGAACTGATTAGGGGAATTACCGCGCATTAGGGAAATTACCGTGCGCTATTCACTTGTCTAATAATTCACTCTCGTGCCGGCCGGCTGCAAGTGCGCATCTATCAGTATTGTTTTGTTTGGATTCTAAACGTATTGTAAGCATTGAAAGTTATCATTTGTGTTTATGTTGATGCAATTAGCCAAAGTTTAACGTTTTAATTATTTAAATTTAAATATCTTATTAGAATGTCATATCATATAGACAAATCCAAGTTATACCAAAAACTGTTCGAAAGTTTTAAAAAATCTCATACTGGGACGAAAGTGCAAAATGTACAAAAGTTAGTTAACGAAGTTTGGCGAAATTATAAATTACAAGCAAAGTCAGATAAGGAACTAGATATTATTGTATCTAAGAGAATTGAAGAAGAATTGCAAGCGGCGACTAAAAATAAATCCAATCTGCTTCATTTTTTTTCCAAGGTGAGTAAATATAAGTACAAAGTTTATCTTTACGTTCTGTAACAATTAAAACGATTTATGAGTAAAAAATATGATGGCCTATCTCAAAGTAAAAAGGTAAATGATTGATATTTTATTTCTTAAGATCGACTCCGGCAATTGGTCACAAAATACACGGTGTTTTCAATATCTGTATGTGAAGGGTTTCTGTGGGGAAAAGCTTTCAATAATATTTAAACGCTGGTTTTATTAAATACGGTGAATTTATGTAGCTTAATAAGAGAATATCCAGCAGAACTCTTAGAAATTTTTCATTTTTAGGCAACGTCTTCTACCAGTAAACCTGCAGAAAAAACACAAATTATACAGCCATTTTCTAACATTGAAAAACAGAAAGAAGATAAAATTAAAACCGGCAATGAATCACAAGAGCAATGCGAAAATAATAATAATGCAGATAAACAAAGAGCAAAACCTTCTCAAGAAGCTTTGAAAAATAAGATTACTCTACTCGAAAAAAATCTGAACGCTTTGTATTCTGCCAGAGATACTATGCGAAATTGCGCTGAAGTTGATAAACAGATCATTAAGTTGCGCGAGGAACTAAAAACAGCAAAAAATACTTTAAACAGGAAGATTCAAAACGCAGTTGCCCAGAAGAAACACAGGGATGGTATGAAAAGAAAGTTAGAAGATATTTGTCAGGAAAATCCTGAAATAAATCTCTGAGGGATTCAGTAGGACATCCTAAACTTGAAAGCGATCAACCATTACTATTGAAAACAATTGCGGATATAGCTTTATTTGGGAGTGCATGTGATGACAGGAGACGAACGGAATCTATTCGCAGCGTAAAAACTCTTGACGAACTCACACAAGAACTGCGTAAACTAGGATTTGACATTAGTCGCAGTGCGACATATCTTCGTTTGATTCCCAGAAAATCGAATTCTACAGAGGGACGAAGACATGTATCGACAGTCCCTGTTAGGCTCATTCGTGCTCAAACTGATCACCACAAGAGCCACTTAGATAGCAAGTTCGCTGAAACATCAATCCATTATTTAGAGAACATAGCATCCATACTTGGACCAGATCAAGTATTTTTCTTATCTCAAGATGACAAAGCTCGAGTACCTATTGGCGTCACTGCGGCAAATAAGCAAGCACCTCTTTTAATACATATGGAATATAGAATCAAATTACCTGACCACGATTGGGTAATCGCTGAGCGTCATAAATTAATACCATCTGTTTATGCTGGTATCAAAGTTACTTCCAATATGCTAGGACAACCGCAAGCCGTCTGATATTCTGGGCCAACATTCATCGCTATTTCGAAGTGGAAAGCATAGTTCATCTACTGCTAATACTCATGCTCAGGATTTCGAGACGCTTCGCGAACTTGAAGAGTTTCGACCATTAGCAAAAACTGACCATGGACTAGTAAAACCAGTAGTAATTATGACGGTTGATGGAGGGCCAGATGAAAATCCGCGTTATCAAAAAGTCATAGGGTTTGCTATACAACATTTTAAACGACATGATCTCGATGCATTGTTTATAGCTACCAATGCTCCTGGAAGGAGTGCGTATAACAGAGTAGAGCGAAGAATGGCTCCTCTGAGTCGGGAACTGGCTGGTTTAATACTGCCTCATGACCATTTTGGGTCTCATTTGGATGAACGTGGCATTACAATTAATGAACAATTAGAAAGATATAATTTCGAATTTGCAGGAAATGTATTAGCTGAAGTATGGAGTTCAATGGAAATTGATGGCTATAATGTTACTGCAAAATATGTTGAGGCTGATGAACAAGATGTTCCTGAATTTCCAGACATTAAATGGTACTCAGAACATGTGCGTGAAAGCCAATACTTGCTTCAAATTGTAAAATGTAAAAATACAGAATGCTGTCGTCCAAGAAGTGGCCTATTCAGATTACTAGACAACAGGTTTCTTCCACCACCTGCAAAAGTAAAACAAACAGTTGATGACTTGGTTTTGGATGAAGGAGGACAATTTCTTGATCTTCCAGTCAATTTAGCTCTACGCTTGAGTACTACCCTCAAAGATTTTTTGCAAATGCCCTACGATTATTTTTGTCCGACGGTAAAATTGAGGCTCTCAAGCCGAACATGCAAAACGTGTGGTCTTTATCATGCTTCCGTCAAATCATTAAATCGTCACATCGAGAAGATCCATAAAAAAGTAAACACGCCCACAGAGGGAAAAGTTAGACCTGTAAGAGTCGCTGCTCGTCGTGCTAATGAACTGATGTGCATTATTCAAAATTTAGAGCACCAAGATGTTGAATGGCTCGATAAGAGTGACATAGACATTCCAAAATCGGATGAAAGTGAGCAGACTCACAACACTGAGCAGCAATCCAATGTCATCGATAACTTAGAATCATGGATTCAGGTTTCATGGACTGAAGACTGTTAATGTGTTCCGAAAATATTCTTTATGTTAGTTATGTTCTTTATTTCTGATTATATTTTTTTGTCATTTACTCTATGTGTATCAGTTAAACCTAATATTTTCATGAATTTTCCTATTTTAAAAATAACAATATAAAAAAACATTTATTACTAAAAATGTTTACGTAAGCATAGGGGGGAGGGGGTAAGTGCTTTGCTTTTGATGACAAGGGGGGCGGGGGGGTAAAAAATGGTAAGAAATCTGCTCACGTAATACTTGAACGGCCCCTTTGAAGAGGGCTCTGGGATCCATACAAAGCAGTACATTCTGCTGTCTTCGTTTGGTTACTTTAAGGACACCTTGATCATTGCTCTTAGGGTACAGAACCCTCAAAGCCCTCCCAATAGTGGTGGTAGGTGTTTTATCTTGTTGACAAATCGGGCAAGCAGAACCGCTTCCTGTTCAGTAGTAAGAACTAGGCATTCCCGGTTCTTACTACTGAATCAGAACGGGTTCTGCATGCGGGCTACTCAGAAACATAGTGGACAAAAATGATAAACTCACCATTAATATTTCCCTATGCCTCTTGATGGTGTGCATTGTAGCTGTGCCGCTTGGCGCCAAGTCTGCCATTTTGTCATTTATTGAAGACAACTACAATTTTACAAATATGAAACTTATTTAGCTTTATATGTATGCTTTCTAATTTATAAAAAAATATGTCCAGGTAGTACAGTAAGTATGTTAACAACATAATGTATGTTTTACTTATTACTTTTATACCAAACTAGGCAGTCTGTATCTGTCAGGAGTACTGTTACAACATCGGACTGTAGATACTTAGATAGTTAGGTGATTTGAAGAAATGTTGGTGTATGAGTGTGAGAATACATAAAACATAATTTTAACTACAAGGTGAAGTCTCTCCGCCTGTCACAGACATAGTTTACCACAAAAAGAATAGTAAAAAAAACACTGTGGACTGTACAGAATGATTACTGACCTTGTTCAGTAGTTGTTGTAGCTCCATAGACATGGTGTCAAACATGTCATCACTGTTAATCAGTGGTACACTCTCAGAGCTGAGACCAGTATTTGCTGAGCTCACTCCAAGCTTGCTAAATGCCACTAGTTTCACATCTATGTCGTTCTCGAGAAGGCGGGCTTGCTTCCGCAATTCTAAAACGTTTATAAAGTGACTTTGACTTATTGATTGTGAGGTTGAAAAGATAATCTGCTGAATGTTTTGAATTCCTTACTGTTAGATTCACTATAATATTAAACAATTGAAATAACAAATCAAAAAAATGGACTGTATGGGCTTGTTGTGATATGAACATAAAACAAATACCTATATTTATTTCAATATTCCACATAATGAATGTTGTTCCTACGGTAATTTAGAATTCAAAAGATGTGGTTTTCCTGTGAAAATAGAGCTGTTGTTTAAGAATTTCAATGAGTAATCTATTTAATCAAAGGAAAGCTTTTCTAATACTAAGATTTTACGTGTTGATAAGTTTTTTAATGCAACGTCACAATATTCTAAGCAATTGAACCGGCACACTTTATTTACAGTTAATACAAACCTTCCCACGACGAGCCCGACATTGCGGTCATTTTTCATGTAATATTTAAAATTCTGTAATAGATCACTTTTTGTTGTATTTTGTTTCGATCCAGCTTTATTTTCATAGAAACTACGACTTTCTTGACTCATTCGAAACAAATTGCGATGACATTTGACATAATTTACATTTTCGAATTCAGTGTTTTGGTAATTGACAGCTACTAAGAAAAGGAAGAAACGGCTCTCCGTGTAAGTGCGACGGAGATATCGAGATGTTTATGTTCAACATGTTATTATGTGTAAGTACTAAAAATGATATACTATTGCCACGCTGAAAAATATAATTCACGATGAAAAATATATGTACGCATGTGCATTCATCAAGAAAAACATATAATAGACACTAATTGCTAAAATTAAAAACACATACACTTTAAATAGAATTGCGCAAACCTGGAGTGCCAGTATAAAAAGTAGTAAGTAATACCATTAATGTCTCTTTCTAGTGCCTTCGAAATATCAATAGTAAGAGAGAGACAGACGTTGATTCAGAACTTTTACGTGATACTTTTGCAATAAAGCACGACTAAATTTTCTGGAAAACTGGAGACATACATATTTTATCTTTTGGATAATTTCTAAAAGAATCTCGTAAAAATCTATTGTACAGTACTGTGTCGTGTTATAAATTTTATCAACTTCTCGTGAAGTGCCCTTTCTACCTTGTTGAGTAAGACAAATCCCAAAAAACCTTGGATCAAACAAATAACGTTCTTGACTGTAAAGCAATAAGATCTATATCAACTACCAGAAGTTATTCATAGCCAACTTTATCGAACATAATCAACCATTAGCTATCTCCTTCTCACATATACTGTTTGCCGTAACTGACACAGCTTATTCGCTCGCTCTAATTTCGTCACCCCACCCATAGTCACAGTCTTTCTTTCTTATTTGGTTTTGTAAGCGACTAGTGGTGAATTTGATTGTTACTGTTAAAATAGGAATGTTTATGTTGTTACGCCGTTTTAGTATTATTTTATTAATATCCCAAGGTGCATTTAACAAGTGGTGTTAATTGTAAACAATGTTTGTGTGGTGAAAATCACTATCGTATAACAAGGACAAAAACAACTTCGTAGTGCAGCTCAAAATGGCTGCTCTCAATAAACCTTTGAAATTCGACAAAATATGTCGGGCTTGTTTAGAGATAAAAAAGGACATGAGACCCCTATTTGATCAACTCACAGCGACAATGCTGATGGGCATATCGAAAGTGCAGGTGAGATGACAAATTGTTAAGATATTTTGGGAATCTATTTTTGTCTCTTTCGCACTTAGGGCAAACGCAATAAGAATGTATTGATAGCAATCGTCCTTTACATCGCGTCATCTTTGTTTAGAAGTCATCAGATATTATGAACAATTTCGAATTCCTGAGGCGATGCGTGAATTCTCCAAATTTTGTTGAGAAATGTCGTACGTTCTCTTTCTAACGCGTGCGTTGGTACGCAAGATGATTGAAACAGATGCTCCAAATGATCCAAATTTTAAAGAGCAAGATTGTGTGGAATCTGGAGATGTTTATACTGTTGTCCTTTATCGTTTATATTTTCTTCTCCATCGAAATATAGTGATGAATATGGTATGTACGAGAAATATATTTTCTATAAACATTAAAAATGTTTTTTACGACATAGATCTATATCGGATAAAGTTACCTTTAGACGGCGACTTTTATGCTGATTTTCCATTGATTTTCATACATTTTATCGGTGACATTTATAAAAATTTAGACTGACCACTTAAAAGCTGACCACCGCTTTTTTTAGCTCTGGGGCGATGCTACCATAGTTCGGTGCGGTAGCCCCAAAAACAGTAAATCCATAATAATTTGTTATATCGGATCATCATCGTCATAACAGGTTTTAGGATATTTTATCACTATGTTGCAGGTACAGAACCCGGCTGGGGTTCTGTACCACTAAAACATAAGAAAGGGATCGAATAAAAACTAAAAGTGAACTCTTTTTCGTCTGAATGGAAACGAAACGATTACGTCGATTTCCCAAACGGGAGAGAGAGAACGACGGTCATACGATCTCTTTCGTGCGTGACGGCTAGTCAGTTCCGTCCCGAGGCTTACAATTTTCCGCCCTGCTCTTTCTATCGGATGCAAAGGGCTCTTCGGACCTAATGAAAATGTCAGATATAGGTATACCTAAGTATTAAAGAAGCATTGTTGTTAAAATTTCGTTAAATAAAAGTTTTAAATTTTTTCATAAACTAGCACCCAGACCTAAAACAAAAATCTGTACGTTATTAGTTCTGATGAAGGATTCAAAGTTCATACTCGCTGCGAGAAGTGGTCGAGCTGTCAATCACTCGGCCGTTGCGTTGGGGTGAGTTCAGTACTTCAGTCATTACGCTCGCTCACACGTAGCCTAAGCGTAACTTTATTTGCTGTCCGGCCAATCAGCAAGCTCCGTTCGTTAGCAAGGGGGAGCGAGTGAAACAACTGACTGGATCCAGCCCCATGCCTTTGTTGTCCCTTGGTCGCTAGTGTCACTACTCGCAAATACTAAGGCAATGTTAATTGGGTAAGGTACTTCAGTTTGACGTTTAAAGGGGTTTATTCCTCAAATCAAATTAAAGTTAAGAGAAAAATAGATAAAAAGTCAACAAAGAGTGGTTAAACAGTCGTTTATCATGACTTTAAGCGTTAATGAATAAAGCCCTAAAATGAGTCCTGAATAATCATCTAACGGGTTTTGATTTTGATTCTGGCTGTAGACAAAGACCTTAAAAGACATACATAGGTAGGTACCTACTCAAACGCCCAACGTATAATCCTAATAACAAAATGTATTTGAATAAATCTGATTATCGCTTTTTGGTACTTCGATGTGAGGTTTCCGTAGTCTTCGCTCAGGCTACTTTTCACGGCTTTTCCTGATGGTTACTTCTATCGCAACGCCAGATCTCAAGCGTATCTACAGCAATACGCCTAGTTCTAGGGCTATAAGGGTGATCCTCATCCTGCTTCCATGCTGATGGATGTGGTTCAATCCTAACTAAGTATACAGTGCTAACGAGACCTCGTTACCTTTGTCCTTTTCACTAGACTGAATATTATTCCCAAATATTTGTTGTCCATACGACAGAAAGCGCGACCAAACCCGCCGGTTGCCGACACAACCGATGGGTGGGTTTATTGTCGGCTAGGGGGAGTGACCACCCATATCGACGTGGAATCGGCTTGAGCTAGTCAGAAAGAGCTTCATTTCTGGGCAATAAAAGCGAGTACTTTATTCGGTTCGGAGGCCGCGCCTCGACACTGCGTCGGAATTGGCGACGACGTGAGTTAAGAAAAACTTAGATTTAATGGGTGCATTCAACTCAGGCCTGCACATTTATCCAGGTGGCAGTGGGCGACGGGCTACCTCCCCAGCTATGTCTCCAGTGCGTGCACCAGATCTCGCGGTGCCACGCCTTCAAGGACCTGGTGGAGAGGAACGACATCACGCTGCGGGAGCATGCCGCGAGGATGGCAGAGGAGGCCTTTAAAAGGGAGAGGGAGGAGGTAAGGAACTGGCTTGGTGCATAATGAAATGGCAGAAAAAATATATAGAACGAAATTGTGTAGGCCGTGTAGGGAGATGAGTAAGTTGGAGAATACTACAATAGCGTAATCAGCCTATAGCGTTCCCATTACTCGGACACAATTGGGGTCTCTAAGTAATAATAGATATATTGGAAGTAATTAGGTACTACTGAGAATCTTAGTGCCGCCTGCCGGACCCATAAGAACGGTGCGACGTCGCAATCCGTAAAGCAAAAACTTTCCCCCAGAAACTTTTTGGGCGATATCGCCGATTTTCGATCTTCCACGTCCCTACGCTTGCATCGCGATCGGTCCGAACTTGCGTAAACATAAAACAATAAAAGAGAAGTGAAACAAATCCGCTGAAGGTGAAAGCGCCAGGGTAGCCCACGAAATTCGAATTTTCTTAGGTTTTTTGCATTTTGCAGGTCAGCTTCAGGCTGCATGTGAAACAAAATATTCGCGAAATAATACGCGACTGTACCACGTATCATATTTTAATCAACATACAACCTGACAGTGACCTGCAAATTCCAGAAATCGTAAGAAAATTTCTTAGGTACTTTACATACTTATGTCTAGTTCTGGAACATTTTCACCGGTAGGTAAATATTTATGTATGGGCGCCAGTTACTATGTGCAATAAATAATTATAATAATTTTGGTGTACAATCAATTATAATATCTACAGGGTGTAAACTGACCCTTCACGAAGCCGTCAACCACGCATTCTGTAGATCAAAATAAATAACTAGGTACGCAAAAATTATTGCTGGGAAACGACTTTTTTTTTAGGTGAATAATCATTTTTTTTATAGGACTCGATGAAACGTACTCAAAGCATTGTGCTGATGGATGGATTAAATAGTACGGGGGTCGTGGAGGTGTTTAAAAATCTTACATTAAAAACATTTATTTAAAAAAAATCTTGCGAAAAAGTTGGAACTTTGACCTCCAATATCTCCGCAACTAGAAGGTTCCCAGGTATGGCCTATACCTGGGAACCTTCATCATTTCTTTGTTCTAGACTCTAGATAAAAAAAAATGATCGCAAAGGCAGGGAGAACAAGTGCCTTTCGCCTTCATTAAGGGTCTATTTACACCCTTTATATTTTACCTACATAACCAGTAACTTTCCACCTGCAACCAGAAAGAGAAACTGCTGACCCTGAACTGCACCGAGCCGTACATGCAGTACATGGAGGTTCCTCTCGCCAATGCGAGTCAGATCCTGGATGGGTTCTTCACGGCCACGCCTGACCAGCCGCCCGCGGAGACGCCTGATGCAGAACTTAAACAAGACTTCGATGTTGAGAAGGTATTTGTGTGTAGTTAGTTAGTTTAGTCCTTCATTTCTTTTTTAGAGTTTATTGAGAAGCTCAATGGCCTTACCGTACAATAATTGTTGATCCGTGCGTACCAGTTTCCGGTCCATGAGGGTCCCGAAAGCCACAGTCACGTTACGCACCACCGCGCACCGCCGACGAGGAATCGACGACTAGCTATTAGTAGCTATTAACTATTTTCCCGTTCAAGAAATTTTCAAGGAACTTGCAATAGGTTGTAAGACATAAGTACAAGTAGTAGGTACATATAAGTACATATTAATAAGCCCTCTTTAATTTCTAGCTGGACCCAGAACTCGTCCAACTGAAAGATAAAGAAGGTTTAAACTCAGACGAGGAGAATTACCTTCAACTGGTGTTGTTCCAAGCAACCTCCACGGTGTCTCCTGGACGTCACGTATGCAACCTGTGCCACAAAGAGTTCAAACATGCGCGATGGCTAAAGCAACATATGCGATCTCATACCAACTGGATCAAGGCGAACTGTAAGAAGCCGCCCAGTTGCCCTATCTGTGATAGGACTTTCAAGGTGAGTACAATATTTAGAATATTTTTTTTTTTTGGTCGTTGACCTAAGTTGTGTTAGGCCGCACGTCTGTGGTAACAAAAAGGCAGTGTTTGTTCACGTCGTCCGAAACGAGGCGAATTACGTCTTTTGTTGCACGGCCATCTTTTTGACTGGCTCAAGCCGATTTCTCATCGATAAGTGTGGTCAGTGCGTTATAGAACTAAACAGGATTAAACCTAGTTCGTATGTCCTTTATAGGGCCCCGGCATGCTCAAGATGCACATGCGGACGCACGAGCAGCGGCCCGCCAAACAGCCCACGTGCTCCGTGTGCCAGCGCACCTTCCCCAGCAAGACGTTACTGTACCGCCACCGCCAGACGCACTTCGAGCAGAAGACGCACCTCTGCTCCGTGTGCGACAAGCGCTTCTACAGCGGCTATGCGCTGCGCTCGCACATGGCGCGCCATCGCGGAGAGAGGCCCTACGTCTGCACCACGTGCAACAAGAGCTTCTATAACCCGACGGATCTGAAGGTAAGACGCTACCGACGCAGACAGATGCACTCCGCTCGGTGTGCGACTAACGTTTCTACAACGGCTACGCGCTGCGCTTGCACATGGCACGCACCCTTTAGACATAACATGTTACCCGCGAAATTCATATTTTATTACGTTTTTGGCAATTTGCGAGGTTTCAGGTTGGGTCATGCCAACCGACAGTCTGTAGACGAAGGATCACGACTCTCGCGATTGTAGAGGGGATAGTATGTGGATGATGGTTACTTCATCAGGTGCAAGTGCCTATATTGTGTGCGATAGCCAATGACGACAGCACTCCATTTCTAATCATTAAAATATTGTGCTTCAGGGTTTTAAAGTTTAAGGAAAGATGGAAAATCGGATAAAAAATTATTTACTAACCAAATTTTTTTATTTTATTTTATTTAATAACCAAATGTTATTTGTTTAAAGTAAACGAGGAAATCTCAACGAAACCTCAGATAGTGCGCCACACTTTAACTTTTCAAACTTCTCTTCCTCATCATCTTTTACTTTAAATGCATCCTCGAATGCTTTTTTACTGAGCTTCGACAAATACTCCGGGAACGAGATGTGAAATCTTAAAATGAGATTCCCTTTTGCTTTCGTAGGACAAGCTGGTATAGGAAGACCTTCATCCTCTATGACTTTCTGATACGTGGGAGTCACTACGTCCATTATTTTGACCCTCAATATTCTGTTGTCTAACGTTGTGATAGTTTCCGTGAACCCGCACAGCGCTTCTTTTAAAGTAATATTCTTCATGTAAAGCAAGTCGCTCAAACCGGACCTGCAGAACGTTTCGTGCGGACGATCTTCAGTAATAAATATAACGTCGGCGGGGATTCTCGTCGGTCCCTGATCTCCCTCTTCTTTGAACCTCACCTCGGTGTTTGGATATATTCCGGCTTTAATTGGTATGGACAGAACTTTCTCTCGAAGCTTAAGTTCCGTGCACGTTTCATCTGTGAACACCAGTCTCTGGATCTTCATTTTCTTGAGTCCTCCTTTGTATACTTCTTCCAGGGTCAGTTTGATTGGTCTGACAATGGTTGTGTCCTTTTCCTTGTACCCTTTGCCTAGAAGAGACTCGAACATCGGCGGGGGATTTTCATAGTAGTCTAATAAGTCGGCGTATGGGTTGGTGGTGCCGAAGAATTCTTGGAATGTTTGGAGAGGTTCTCCATGGTAGGTGAAGGGTTGGATGTACTCTGTGGGCCCGGGCACACCGCGCTTGAGGCCCTCCTCGCCGTACTGGTCGTAGACGGCGCGGTACTTGTGGTCCACCAGCACCTCGTAGGCTTCCGCGATGAGCGCGAAGATGCGCTTCATGTTCTCGTCGTCGCCGTGCCGCTCGGGGTTGTACTTGAGCGCCAGGCGGCGGTACGCGCGTTTCACCTCCAGTTGGCTACAGTTGTGCTTCACGCCCAGGATCCCGTAGAAATCAAAACCCATCGCGAACTATTTATTAAATGTGTGTTTCGTCTATCAGAAATAAGAAATACACTATAAAAAGCAATGATTATACTCAATTATTGACGTTAAAATCATGTTATGAAAGCTGGTGTGAGAGATTTTTATAAATTTTCATGACACTTTTGACGTGACATGTCATGGCCGGCAGGTTTTGTCAAAAATTAGTTTAACATAGAGCCAGTATATTATAAAACGAGAAAGTAGGTTGAATTAAAAATGTACACTCATGCTGTACCGTAACTTTTGTATCTTTGTTCATAAGGTTCACTTCCGCCTGCACACCGGTGAGAAGCCACTGAAGTGTAACGAGTGCAACAAGACGTTCAGGCGACATTCGACCTTATGCCAACATATGAAGAAGCACCGCGGCATACGCAACCACGTGTGCACTGTCTGCAATAAGGGATTCTACGAGGTTTCTAAGCTAAACGCACATATGAGGGTTCATACTGGTGAGAAAAATGTATTATTGTGATACTACGATCATTAAAATTAGACATCGAATGATACCAAGACTATAGATATAGAACAGGTGTGGCTCTAAAAGGCTCAACTTTTTCTAATCCAATGTCAAAAATATGAAGAAGGCCGATTAGTAGATAGGTAGTCATGCGAGTTTTGTTTAATCTCCTTCAGTACTTGTTGTAAATAATAAAACAAATATCGACAATCAAAGAGCGTAACTGTTGAAGGTGGGATCCTGGGTTTGATTCCCAGTGGTCGGTTTTGCATTAGGAATTGTATCTGAAATAGCCCAGAGTTTGAAATTGGCGCTATGATACCTGTGCCTCGCTGCGCACGTGGAGTCTTGCCGGCTGGCGGCCTATCAGACTATGTCCCCTTGTCCCAGGCGAGCGGCCGTACGAGTGCCAGTACTGCGAGCGCCGCTTCGCGCAGCAGTCCGCGCTCATCTACCACCGCCGCACGCACACGGGCGAGAAGCCCTACTGCTGCAAGCTCTGCTCGGCTCGCTTCACCACCTCCTCCGCCAGGAACAACCACATGGTCACTCACACTGGGAACAAGAGGTACCGCACCAAACATTATATCAATATATCGTGGCCGAAAAATACGTGGTTCTGCAAGATAAGTTTCCCAAGATACCACCGTAGTTTAGTCAATTTGTAAACAGTCTTCTGGGCACGTTCCCGGATGACAGCGATGCGGAGAAGTACTTGACGCCTAAGTATCCTATTGTCCGTTGTATAAAGGGTGTAAATAGACCCTTAACATAAACGAAAGGCACTTGTTCTCCCCGTCTTTGCCATATTTTTTTTGTTCTAGACCATACCTGGGAACCTTCTAGTTACGGAGATATTGGGGGTCAAACTTCCAACTTTTTCACAAGTTTTTTTTTAAATACATGTTTTTAATGTAAGATTTTTTTTACACACCTCTACGACCCCCGTACTATTCAATCCATTCATCAGCACAATGCTTTGAATGCTTTTCATCGAGTTCTACCGTAAAACGTGAATTTCACCCCAAAAAAAAGTCGATTCCCAGCAATAATTTTTGCGCATAGTTACTTAGTTTGATGTACAAAATGCTTGGTTGACGGATATGTGAAGGGTCTGTTTACAGCCTGTATGTATAATTATGACGTTACTTACTTTTAGGGCCTGTTTCACCACCTACGATTAAGTTCCCGTTATGTTACTTGGCCGATAATTTCATACAAATTCTGTTCCATTGTTGAATTTATTCGGTAGTGGCTATTCGGGCATCGTGAAATAGGCCTTAAGTCTTAATTTTTAGCGTTCCGTAGTCAACAAGGAACCCTTATAGTTTTGCCAAGTCCTTCTGTCTGTCTGTTCGCAGCTTAGCTCAAAGACTCTTAGTACTAGAAAGCTGTAATTTGGCATGAATATACAGATTAGTTTCGCCGACAAAGTGGTAAAATAAAATCTCGAAAACTATATTTTTTTAAGGTATCTCCTGTACACGTAAAAGTGGGTATTATTTTATTTTTCTTGCGTAGGTACCCCATTGTGTGGGATGTCGTTGGATAGGACTTTAAAAAATATTGCGAATTTGTTAGTGTTAATTTTTGTTAGTCCCCCCCCCTCCCACCCTTTCTACCAGCTAAACGGTTGTGTTTGGGTGAAAATATTCAAGATGGTAATATAAATAACGAAGTTAAAAGGAAAACTATCACAGCTAAGAAGGCTTTACAAGTTTACGAGTAATAGTCGAGCAATTATAAAATGTACTTGGATAACATATTTTACTACAGGTTTTTCAACTGCAATCGTATGTTTTTTTTTATTGTTACAATAAAAATCATCGTTCTTAGGCAAATCGGACCGTAGGAAGTGGATCAAATTAACGTTGTAAGACTACGGAACTACAACGGAACCCTACATTGTGCGTGGTCCGACACGCACTTGGCCGGTTTTATTATTATTTTAGATCTATTTGTACTTCGTATATAATGTGCATTGTAATAAATAAAATATCAAGAACTACATCTGTAAACAATGAAAAACATTCAGAGACCTCGGTATGAAATCTTTTTTCAGGGAATATAGAATTGCACAAAGCATGTTCTTTGGCCAGAGATATGTCTTCACCTCATTTTCAAGAGCACATGCGCTGAAAAACATTCTTGCCCAGAGATTTTTCCTTGCTTCAGTATAGACCACAGAACATGACCTGGAAAAAAATAGGTTCAGATGACTTAATTATGTATTCCATGAGCTCCAAAATAATGTTAGTATTTAAACCGTCCGCTTTTCCGTCAGGTTCGTGTGTCCAATCTGCCTAAAGGGCTGCACTTCACGCACAGAACTCCGCGTGCATTCAAGCAAACATACAGGAGAGAAACTGTTCGAGTGCAATCAGTGCGGGCAGCGGTTCAGCTCGGCGTCCTACCTCGCCGTGCACCGCCGCTACCACACCGGCGAGAAGAAGTACCAGTGTCCCGTCTGTGGAAAAGGTACGTACATAAAGAAGTACCAGTGTCCCGTCTGTGGAAAGGGTACGTACATAAAGAAGTACCAGTGTCCCGTCTGTGGAAAGGGTACGTACATAAAGAAGTACCAGTGTCCCGTCTGTGGAAAGGGTACGTACATAAAGAAGTACCAGTGTCCCGTCTGTGGAAAGGGTACGTACATAAAGAAGTACCAGTGTCCCGTCTGTGGAAAGGGTACGTACATAAAGAAGTACCAGTGTCCCGTCTGTGGAAAGGGTACGTACATAAAGAAGTACCAGTGTCCCGTCTGTGGAAAGGGTACGTACATAAAGAAGTACCAGTGTCCCGTCTGTGGAAAGGGTACGTACATAAAGAAGTACCAGTGTCCCGTCTGTGGAAGGGGTACGTACATAAAGAAGTACCAGTGTCCCGTCTGTGGAAAGGGTACGTACATAAAGAAGTACCAGTGTCCCGTCTGTGGAAAGGGTACGTACATAAAGAAGTACCAGTGTCCCGTCTGTGGAAAGGGTACGTACATAAAGAAGTACCAGTGTCCCGTCTGTGGAAAGGGTACGTACATAAAGAAGTACCAGTGTCCCGTCTGTGGAAAGGGTACGTACATAAAGAAGTACCAGTGTCCCGTCTGTGGAAAGGGTACGTACATAAAGAAGTACCAGTGTCCCGTCTGTGGAAAGGGTACGTACATAAAGAAGTACCAGTGTCCCGTCTGTGGAAAGGGTACGTACATAAAGAAGTACCAGTGTCCCGTCTGTGGAAAGGGTACGTACATAAAGAAGTACCAGTGTCCCGTCTGTGGAAAGGGTACGTACATAAAGAAGTACCAGTGTCCCGTCTGTGGAAAGGGTACGTACATAAAGAAGTACCAGTGTCCCGTCTGTGGAAAGGGTACGTACATAAAGAAGTACCAGTGTCCCGTCTGTGGAAAGGGTACGTACATAAAGAAGTACCAGTGTCCCGTCTGTGGAAAGGGTACGTACATAAAGAAGTACCAGTGTCCCGTCTGTGGAAAGGGTACGTACATAAAGAAGTACCAGTGTCCCGTCTGTGGAAAGGGTACGTACATAAAGAAGTACCAGTGTCCCGTCTGTGGAAAGGGTACGTACATAAAGAAGTACCAGTGTCCCGTCTGTGGAAAGGGTACGTACATAAAGAAGTACCAGTGTCCCGTCTGTGGAAAGGGTACGTACATAAAGAAGTACCAGTGTCCCGTCTGTGGAAAGGGTACGTACATAAAGAAGTACCAGTGTCCCGTCTGTGGAAAGGGTACGTACATAAAGAAGTACCAGTGTCCCGTCTGTGGAAAGGGTACGTACATAAAGAAGTACCAGTGTCCCGTCTGTGGAAAGGGTACGTACATAAAGAAGTACCAGTGTCCCGTCTGTGGAAAGGGTACGTACATAAAGAAGTACCAGTGTCCCGTCTGTGGAAAGGGTACGTACATAAAGAAGTACCAGTGTCCCGTCTGTGGAAAGGGTACGTACATAAAGAAGTACCAGTGTCCCGTCTGTGGAAAGGGTACGTACATAAAGAAGTACCAGTGTCCCGTCTGTGGAAAGGGTACGTACATAAAGAAGTACCAGTGTCCCGTCTGTGGAAAGGGTACGTACATAAAGAAGTACCAGTGTCCCGTCTGTGGAAAGGGTACGTACATAAAGAAGTACCAGTGTCCCGTCTGTGGAAAGGGTACGTACATAAAGAAGTACCAGTGTCCCGTCTGTGGAAAGGGTACGTACATAAAGAAGTACCAGTGTCCCGTCTGTGGAAAGGGTACGTACATAAAGAAGTACCAGTGTCCCGTCTGTGGAAAGGGTACGTACATAAAGAAGTACCAGTGTCCCGTCTGTGGAAAGGGTACGTACATAAAGAAGTACCAGTGTCCCGTCTGTGGAAAGGGTACGTACATAAAGAAGTACCAGTGTCCCGTCTGTGGAAAGGGTACGTACATAAAGAAGTACCAGTGTCCCGTCTGTGGAAAGGGTACGTACATAAAGAAGTACCAGTGTCCCGTCTGTGGAAAGGGTACGTACATAAAGAAGTACCAGTGTCCCGTCTGTGGAAAGGGTACGTACATAAAGAAGTACCAGTGTCCCGTCTGTGGAAAGGGTACGTACATAAAGAAGTACCAGTGTCCCGTCTGTGGAAAGGGTACGTACATAAAGAAGTACCAGTGTCCCGTCTGTGGAAAGGGTACGTACATAAAGAAGTACCAGTGTCCCGTCTGTGGAAAGGGTACGTACATAAAGAAGTACCAGTGTCCCGTCTGTGGAAAGGGTACGTACATAAAGAAGTACCAGTGTCCCGTCTGTGGAAAGGGTACGTACATAAAGAAGTACCAGTGTCCCGTCTGTGGAAAGGGTACGTACATAAAGAAGTACCAGTGTCCCGTCTGTGGAAAGGGTACGTACATAAAGAAGTACCAGTGTCCCGTCTGTGGAAAGGGTACGTACATAAAGAAGTACCAGTGTCCCGTCTGTGGAAAGGGTACGTACATAAAGAAGTACCAGTGTCCCGTCTGTGGAAAGGGTACGTACATAAAGAAGTACCAGTGTCCCGTCTGTGGAAAGGGTACGTACATAAAGAAGTACCAGTGTCCCGTCTGTGGAAAGGGTACGTACATAAAGAAGTACCAGTGTCCCGTCTGTGGAAAGGGTACGTACATAAAGAAGTACCAGTGTCCCGTCTGTGGAAAGGGTACGTACATAGAGGGTGCAAAAAGACCCTTAACGAAGCCGAAAGGCACTTGTTCTCCCCTCCCCTGTTGTTATTTTGAAATACAAATACAAATATTTCAATTCTATTTATTTGTGTAGAGTATAGATAATTGAAGTATGTGTACTAGTTGGTTAGTAATAATAAACAAATTGTTATGTACAGGCTACGTAGAATCGAGTTCATTCAAGAAACATGTGAAGACGCACGCCAAGTCCGAGACGGAGTCGTCGACGTCGGAGAACAGCGCGGAGGCGCCGGCCGGCAAGGAGCCCTGTCTCGACCATCAGACCGTCACCGTCACGGAGGACCTGCCTGATGCGCAGAACCAAGGTAACTAAACATAACACGCAGAGGTCTTTCGTACACCCACAATTCGCTGTTGAGTGGGAGATATAACTATTAACTTAAATCAAAAGTTCGCACATTTACACTACCCGTCCCGGCGATCGAACGCAAAACCATTCTCTTACAAACGCTAATATCGACATTACAGCCGTCCAATAGAATCATGTTTTTCAGAACTATTAAATTTGAATGTTAATTAGGTAATTCGTTAACATTACTTGACTTTTAAGCTATTAATGAAGACTATTGATAACTAACGCGACTTATAACATTATTTTAGTTCAACCACAAGTTCAGATCCAAGTGCAAGACACGCAGCAAGTCCTTCAAGTCCAGGGTCAGGTGGAACGTACTCCTCAGCAGAAGGTAACGCGGTACAAGTGCGCGCTGTGTGTGAAGACGTATATGTATCTCCACAACTTGAAGAAACACATGCTGGTGCATGAACAAGTGAGTTTAGTCTATGAAAATAGTGGCATACTTCTCTGTGTTTCTGCCCAATTTTACCTATTTGAGCCACTAATTATTTTAGCGAATTTGAATATGAGTTTAGATTTTTAATTTAATTTAATGCCCGATAACAATGATCCATAACGGTCCGTAACAACAATTGGAACTTATAAACTATGTTAGTAGGGTTACAAAATACTACTACTGCTTATTTTTTCTTGTTTTCTCTTTATCTTTGGATCAAGCAACAACCTACTTGCAGACTAACTGACCTCCTATACAATTTAAAACAAAGGCTGATGATCCTCATTTTGAGAGATAAATTAAAGTTTACACTGCATCATATCTTCAGGAAAATAGCCGTCTAAACGCGGAGCCTCTAATATTCTTGCAGCAACAGCAATCACAGCAGCAACAGCAACAACAACAGCAGCAACAACAACAACAGCAGCAGCAGCAACAACAACAACAGCAGCAACAACAACAGCAGCAGCAACAACAACAACGTCAACAACAAGCACAACAGCAACACCAGCAGCAACAAGTACAACAACATCAGCAACAGATGCAGCAACAACATCAAGTGCAACAAGTTCAAGTACAACAACAGCAAGTTCAAGTGCAACAAGTGCAGCAGCAGGTGCAACATCATCAACAGCAGCAACAGATGCAGCAACAAGCGGTGTTACAAGTCGGCAACGTGCAACAGCTCGCCGTGCCTATACATGCGCAGCATGTGCAGCAAGGAATCACAGTGTCAGGAGTACAGGTACGATACAACTGCACTGATACATATAAAAACCTTTATGTTCATTTAATCCAATTGAATGACTTTTTTTAAATAGTATAGTAGTAGTAGTATAGAATGGGAAATAATGAAGTTAGAAGGTTCTATTGATGATTTTAATGATAACTCTGTAACTACATACGCCCGGGCGCGAATCATATTTTGTTTAACATACTCGCACAGTCTTGACACTTACTTATCAATATTAGTTCTCGGAGAACAAATTGATAAAAAAATCTGGCTATGTCATGTAGCGTAGTCTTCTTCTTTTCTATCGACGTTACGTCCATTTTATTATACTGTTTGGACCCAGTAAGTGGCTTCGCTTATTACGGCGTCAGTTAGCTCGTCAAGGGTGCAGGTGAGCGGACACTTGTAACACTCCAGCCGGTGGGACATAGTCTGATCATAATGAAGTCTTGTATTGCACAGATGCTCCAGTGCACTTGCTGGAGTGTCCTAAGTATCCGTTTTTTTGCGCGTTCCTAACTAAAGAAAAAAACAAATGTTGACGTGGCCACTTACCAAACATGAAAATCACATTTATGGAAAAAAAGCTAATTGTAGTTGGTATTCGCAATAGAAATGGAGACTCCTCGCACCGTAGATGCTTTTCTACACCTCAATGTTGTTTATTGCAGAGTCAGCACCCGTACCCCGTGATCTCGTCGGTGCAGTCACTGCAGCTGCAGCAAACACAACAGGTTAACACGGTATACATTCTATTATGTGTTGTCTACGCACTTTTAGAGGCAAAACATGTAACACTGTTAATTGTCACTTCTTTTCTTTACTGTCATTTGCAATCCACAGTGATCCACATCTACGCGAAAACTGTTACCATACCACGTTCATAAAGTATGAAACAGCTCATTTATAACCAACGAAAAACTGCTGAATCATTGCAACAGTTTGCGATTGGATGTACCTTTCAATCTGTATAATACAGTTCACAAGTCCCAAGTCATTGATGGCGCTAATGGCACTCCTCGCACATTTGTTATCTGTAAGAACTAAAACTTTATATGGCCTAAGGTTGTACAGGGCCGGAGATTATCTGCATAAACGCACCCACGAGAGAAGTGCTTTTTAAGTTAAATGGGTAGATGAAATTAAAACAACTGCTATTATTTGTTACAGCAACAGCCGCAGCAGCTGCAAGTACAAACCATACAGATACATCCGCAACATCAACCTATACAAATACATGTAAGTGGCCTTTATGGACGTGTACGTACTTGACTACTGAGTTACGACCGCGAGCAGACAAAAGTATCTTAGTGGCTAAATAATAACAGTCGTATAGTTCTTCAACGTTGACCAACACTTGCCTAGGTAAGTCCGTGGATGGGTGATCCATTACTTAACGACACCCCTCTCCATGCCTCGGAAAGCACACAGTTGGTCGCTGCTGTCATTCCTTGATGTCCGACAGTCGTTACGGGTAATCAAAAATCAGAAAGTGACAATTGAGCTTACCAAGGAGTATCGTGTTACTCAGTAGCTGTGATTTGGAAGCCAGATAGGCAGTCGCTCCATGAAAAATACTGCTATTTGCTGCGGCCGGTTAGACTGGAAGTCGGGTCGCCGCGGTCGCCCGGAAGGTGCTAGCTATTTACCATATTATTGTCGATGTTGTAGGCAGTGGGCGTGCAGCAAGTACAGCAGCAACAGCTTCACGTCGCCACCTCCAGCTGCCAAACCATGCTGCCCAATATACTGCAGGTATGTTCACACTCAAATACCAATATTAACACTTTTGATATATGATTAGGTGCTGAGATACATAGGACTTTTAATACCGAAGTTTCACTGGGTTGATTCCTGGCTTATAACTATAATTCGCTTTCTCAAAACGGAGCGCAAGACGCCTTTCTTGTAGTTTACTATATAGCCTTACGCCTGGCTTCCACCACCATAGCAGAGAGAGAGACTTTCGGAAATACACATCGCGTGTCTCGTCTCTCTTGTAATTATTCGAAATCATGCAGATCTCCGCACGCTCCACTACTCTTCGCTTTGGTGGAATTGACCGAGGCTTAAAGAACATCAATAACTTACCTCATAAATTATATTTTTGTAACAATAAACATATTATGTGCAGCTGCAACCAGCCACGGTGGCCGTGTCGGGTCTGTCGCAGCAGGAGCTGGGCGGCGTCACTCACCGCATCATCCTGCAGCCGCAGCCGTCGGCCGCGCACCCGGCCGTCTACACCATCCACCACTGACGCCCACGACTCACACCACATTTGTAGCATAATCGTTGTTATTAGAGAAATAATAAATCAAAAATAAATCAAATCATCAGCAGATGCAATGAATTTACTCATCTGAACCGACATTGTTTATCAAGATATAGACCAATTTAATTTTGTGACAGTACTCGTAAAAATCGCATGGAATGGAGAAAAAAAGAAAAAAAAAAGGTGCAGTCCAGCTGATGCAGATATGGGTTGATTCGAATCTTCTCGTATTAGCGTGATGTTCGAAATGACAAATAAAACGCCAGATATACGAACATCACTGTGTGGGGACCCTTGCACTCCAATGCTTAACTACTCTTATGTCAATCACGATTAGATATTACGATAGTATAAGTAGATAATATAGAGAGAAATCGGAAGTCTTATTGTCTGGTGCCTGAGTATATCGAGATTGCTCGACTTTACATTTGTATGTTTGAATTTATGTGTGTAGTTGTAGTTGTTAGGTTTACAGCAATATCTAGCGTACCTACTCGTAGTATGTGATTAGTAGATATAGCTATCTGTGTATATTCTTGAAATGTAAATAAGATAAAAAGTCATGTTATATTTCTCGATGGATCAAATATGTAAGCATTATTGTAAATAGACACGATTTATTGTTTTATATTTAAAAAAAGGTTAAATGTTTGTTTCACAAAATTTCATTTATGGAAATAAATAAAAAGTGTTCAGGCGGTATAAATAAAACGTCAGATTATAAAAACTTATCGTTAATTTTTATTACTTTAAAATTAAGATAATACCTAAATCAATGCAATTCATCCTTTATTCATAATATCGCGTAACGAATATAACACGGTGGTCGGGAGAAGTCCAAAATGGTGGCAAAAAAATAACGTTACATTATTTTCTGTTTTCCTTTTGGCACATACGATTCGAATAAAAGTATTTACAGTAAATTATTTAGGCTAAGATTGGTTATAATTTAGCTGACCCTGACCACTGTGTTTTGACAAAATTAACTAATATCTCGCACAACTGCCAAGAGGCTTTGCAGGCATACAAAACAATATTTCAGAAGAACAAAACTGATATTCACCCTTTAAGTTAAAAGACACCACTACTCGACCATGTAAGCTAAAGAACATTTTCGTAAGAAAAGAAGAAACTTATGATATCTAGACAGCATGTCGCTTAATGGACACATGCTGCCTAACACCTTGAACCTATAGTCATCTGGAACTTGTTTACACTAATTTTGTGAATTAGTGTCTTTGGGTTGCCAATGCCATTTCAAAATGCTAGTGACAACAATACCATGCAGTAAATATAAAAATATCAAACCTAGCCGACGACGCTTACAAAATAATTCCGCTAAACATTCTATTTACACAACTATTACACTACACAATTTGAAGGCCACATGTTTCAAATTTCCAATGAGGTTTTATTGGGTCAAATGATTTATTTTCAATCAAAAGCATAATTAAATGTTTGCTTTACTGATATAGGCACGAAAGACATAAGAGGCAGATTCAGTCTCAGTCTAGGCTCTTATTAGAAGTAAAGCTACTAGACTAGAAGATAATGATTTCAATAAGACATGAATGTGAAAAGAGAGGTCCCGATCTGGGGCTCCATTATAGGAACCGCAAGGAGCATGATACGAAATCGAAATAGTTAAATTTTAATAGCACCAGCTATGTATTTAGCATTCTATTCTAAACTATATAGTTACAAATAAATTGACACCATGCAGTTGGAAGTAGGTAAAATGAAATGAAATTTTGTTATACTAAATGGCTGTTTTAGAAATCGTAACGCCTGAAGCGACTATTTCAGTCAACTCATCAATATCCAATTACAATGATACAGCTAATAGCGATGTACAATACCAAAATCATTTAGTTTTCAAATAAATTCTGACTACATATTTCAACCATGATGGTTATGCTTCTAATCAGTTGATCAGTATTATCAAGTTCCATAAATTAGTCGAGATACTTGAACATTCCAATTATAATTATAACTAAACCGTGCGGATTCGCCATCGCTTGTCAGCTTGCATATTATCGTGTGCTGAACTGCACACTGTAACCGTAGTCATCCATCATTCCTAAAGTATAAGTGTGTACTATACGCTCTGCGCGCTGCAGTCGCTGTCGGGGGAGTGCTCGGGCTCGTAGCGGATGTAGGCGTTGTGCAGCGTGAGGCCGGGCGGCAGCTTCACGTCGCGGAAGTACCGGTGGCGCCGCGCGTCCTTCGCCGAGATGCGCTTCACTGGGTCGTACACTAACATCTTTTGTAGCAGGTCCATGCCGACCTCGTCTAGGTTCTGCACCTGAAAGTGAGAGTACACAATCTCAATAAATTTGATACCGTAAAACGGGGTGAATAGAGCCAAATTTTGAAAGGAATTTTAACTTTGAATTAATATGTTATGTTGCTAGCAAGGTCTCTAAATAATTAAGTATAACTAAGTAAATAAAACAGAGTACTTTTTGATAACATAATCAAATTAATTCAACATAAAAATCCCTTTCAAAATTTGTCTCTATTCACCCCTGCAGTCCTATTCACCCCGTTTTACCCGGTATATGATCAGTCATCATCATCAGCTTACAGCAGTCCCGTGTAGATACTCTCATCCAGCTGCTACCAGTCACCCTGCAAAGATCGTCGCTTCACTGAGCCCGAGGGCTCGTATCTCCATTCAAAAACACGCTTAACTCAATGGTCAACCTACTCCAGAGAGAAATGGGAGAATCATGCAGTATGGAGATATCTAGTTCATAATATTTCAATAATGACTTACATGATTATGTAGGTTGAAAGTAGTCCAGTTCGGGAATGTAGGTTTGTAGTCTGGCAGAGATGACACACCTGGCCAGATATCCTCAGTAGGGGTGCGCAGCATTCTGGAAAAACACATGTGATCCTTTCTAGTAACTATGCAAAAGTAACTTTGTTATCTTTTCACCCCCACTGAACAGTCACTTATTATAAAATTTTACAAATAGGTAGCTGGGGAAGAACATTAGCTATTCCATATATTATTTGAGGGGTATACATGTAAAAGCGCCCTAGCTCACGCTACCACGCTTTTATATGTAATGGTAATTTACTCCAATTTATCTATGATTTAAATAAATAATATACCGCAAAATCGCGTCTAATACAAGCTTACGTTACGTGCCAAATGACACGTATATCGCAACATTACCAATCAAAGTAAAGCATTTTTTTATTTTGGAGTCTGCTTGTTTTGTCCGATTTTATTCTTCATTTAATCAAGAAATGGAAATCTAAAAAACTCGATTGCATTAAACCCATTCACGCGATTGATAAAGGTGCAAAAACCGTTCTATACTGTATAGGTCGATGCAAAACTAAAAAAACTGCCTCTATCCACTAAGTTAGCTGGAATGGCCTCTATCCATATTTCAATGTTTTTTAATAATGTTTTTAATGTTAATTAAACCTACGAATCGAAAATAGTATTAATTTGTCGTAACAGGTAATTTTAATTAACATCACTGCAGACATACCATGGTGTCTCCGTCGAAAGCACACTCAACTCCTTCAATGTTTGTTACATCCTCGCCGTTTTGTGTCAATAAACTACTATTACTTTAATTAAGGGATGTAGCTTAAGTGATGTACAAATAAATAGTTTTTAATATACACACACAAAATTTTCAATATACTCATATTGAAAATTTAAAAAAAGTGCATAGAAGCGCTTTTGCATCTATACCCTTCATAAACATGTAACAAATTATGAAACACAAGGATCAAGTAACAGCTTAATTTGAACACATGTGTAGCTAGTTTAATTATTCTAAATACCTGAAGATGCGGA
This sequence comes from Noctua janthe, assembly GCA_910589295.1. Taxonomy (NCBI): domain Eukaryota; kingdom Metazoa; phylum Arthropoda; class Insecta; order Lepidoptera; family Noctuidae; genus Noctua; species Noctua janthe. The sequence goes on along the minus strand of OU342573.1, from coordinate 4,802,520 downwards.
ACAGTTGATCAATCTCAGAGTCTCCTTGGAACAGAGGTTTCTTTGAAGACATCTCTGAGAATATGCAGCCAACTGACCACATGTCGATGGGGCAAGAATATCTGAAAGCAAATGATTTGTTTATTACAAGTGCTAAAAACCCTTGTAATTGGGTTATAGAGGTCAGCTAGGTAGCCGCTCCATATAAAGCACTGGTATTCAGCTGCATCTATCTATACTAGATGTCACCCTCAATATAACTGGGGATAGACTAGGCAGATGATGATGATAAAATGATTCGAGTTTTCGTAATAATCAAGTTCTGACTTGCTAAGGCAGAACACTTTTAGAATAGTAGTAATAGTTACTGTGCTAGCTCACCTTTGACTGCCAAGTAAGACTTCTGGAGCTCTGTACCACAGAGTGACCACCTCATGAGTGTACACTCTCACAGGTACGCCAAATGCACGGCCCAGGCCAAAGTCAGCCACCTGGAACAATAATCATGATGATACTAGTATAGTGGAAGGATATGGATAGTGGACAAAGCAAAAGTAACAAGGATCGCAGGTGGCTTTCTGCAGTTTCTGCTCCAGGAGAAACACTCTCTAACAATTATGTTAGTGTGTAATCTTCATGTATGATGGTCTCTCCAAAGTAGCATTGGCAAAATGGAGTTGAGTTCTCCTCAAAAGCTACTAAAAATGCTAATTACAAGTAGAAGAGTTTATAACATAACATTGGATTTATCAACAGGCTAGTCAGGTTGGTCAGGTTGTTGCCTAGTTGATGTGAACACACACCTACAATTAGTTTTGTAATAAACAACACACTGAACTGATTAATCCACAACTTACTTTAATTATTCCAGTCTTGTCAATGAGCAAGTTCTGTGGCTTGAGGTCCCTGTGCAGTATGCGTCTCTGGTGGCAGTACAGGATGGCGTTGTTGATCTGGTACAGATAGCTCTTCACCACACCTGGATCCATGAACTGTAACCACAGGGATATTGTTGTTAACATAATATGATGCCTGTAATTCTCGAAAGGTCAGGCAGAGGTGTACCTAAAAGGGATCATTAGTACACCTACATGTAATAGGGCGAACTTAATGTCATCAACTGGGCACAAATCCAGATTCTGTGGCTGCTATTAAGAAATTCCTGATGCAAAAAGTCTCAAGAAACACACCCCAGAACTCATGTTCAGCAGTTGCTTTCTTTTTTTCGCTGGTCAGTCCAATAACACCCTTTCTGAACAGTAAATGCATTGTGTGGGTGTCAAACTCAAGTCCATTATGATTAATGGACTTGAGTTTACACCTTGTTCTCAATGACGTTTATGTACTTTATTAGGAGTAAGTATCTTTAAATCTATCTATGGAAGTCATATAAGCATATGGTTGAACTACAATTAAGTGATATCGGTTAATTCAGCATGGCTAGGTGAGTTAATGCTGTCAATTCCAATCATATAATTTGTAACATAATATCTCTTTGAACAGTGATGTAGTCGTCAGCTAGTCTTAATTTCCACATTCAAATCAGATTTTGTTGGTAAATTAGGCTACTTACTTTTCCAGATCCAAGTGAGTCCATATATTTCTTTAAGTCCATGGAGAGAAACTCGAAGATAAGATAGAGTCGGCTTTCTTCCATGAGTACATCTTCCAATTTGACTATGTTAGGATGGTTGAGCTCTTTAAGTAGAGAAATTTCTCTGCAATTATGAAATGTAATAGGTTATGTTGTGACTTGTGGACTTTTTCGAAGATTTAAAAAAACCTCGACGAGTAGATCAATTGGAAATGTGGTATAAAAGAGTGCTATGTCAATTTACCTGATCGCTGTAGACGGGATGCCTTCATCTTCAGACTCCAAGCGAATTTTTTTCATAGCCACAAACTGACCCGTTATTTTGTTTTTTCCTTTGTACACTACACCATAAGTACCTTCACCGATTTTCTCAATTTTGAGAAAATCATCCATGTTGAGGCTGGGAATTTTGATAGATTTCCAAGCAAAACTGTGGGAAACTTCCTCACGAAACCTACGAAGTTTTCTAAAACTTACTAACACATCAGTAACTGATATTAACAGATAAGAAACAGATTTTTAATAGGCGTTAGTATTAATTAACTTAATTTATTAACACAAATTATAAATTTGTTTACTGCTAAAATTGCTGAAATATCGTTAACGTTCCACAACGACTTTCAAACGTAATTTTTTAAAATTTTTGAAATGTTTATACCCCCTTGTCAACTTTTCTCGTTATTGTCTATGAAATTTTGATTGTGTTCCGACGCCACAAAAGAAATGTTTAGCATAACTAACAGAAATAAGTATGAGTCTATCATTGTTTATTGCTACAAATGTACACCTTTTACATTTTCGAAACTGGAACGATTCTTGTTTGATCATAGACAATAAAAAACAAACGAATCAAAGATTCTATAAAACATCGCTTACACAATACTATAATACCTTTTTTTTTTAATTACCCTATTCTGTCCCATAGCTGGGCAAAGGCCTCCTCCATTCCTTTCCAACTCTCCCGGCGTGTTGTCTCCTCTGGCCAATCAGTCAGGAACGAGTCCAAATCGTCACGCCAGCGTTTCTTGGGACTGCCTCGGTGACGTCGACCGTCTTCAGGCACCCACTGTGTGACGATTCTGGCCCATCTGTCCTGACCCATCCTAGACATGTGACCCGCCCAGTCCTGTTTTAACCTCGCAGACTTATCGTCAACATCGGCGATGCCTATCTTGGAGCGAATTGTGGTGTTTCGTATTCGATCGGTAATTTTGATGTTCAAAATGCTACGCTCCATCACTCTTTGGCAAACCTTGAGTTTGGACTTCTGAGCCTCCGTCAAAGACCAAATCTGGGTGCCATAGGTTAGGATAGTCAGGATACACAAGTCGACGGGCTTAGGCTTAAGTCAGATAGGAAGGTCGCCCTTCATAAGCGCCTTCATTGGCCACTTGGCCAGTAGCTTCTCCAGGCATTTTCGATGCGACGGTCGATCTCTTTGTCCTTTCTGTTGTTAAAGGAAACTAGTTGGACCAGATAGATATATTCGTCGACATAGTGTATTTCCTGCCCATCGACCTCGACCCTATATTTAGCGGCATTGCTCATGACTTTAGTCTTAGACTGATTCATCGTCAGTCCAACCTCAAGGCTTGCCGTACTCAGGTCTTGGAGCATTTGTTGCAGATGATCTGCTTCATAAGCAAAAAGCACAATATCGTCTGCAAAACTAAGGTTTGATAATATTTTATCACCGATCGGAATGCCTGCGTTGTCCATGTGTCAGCAAGGTTTTTGAATACCACATCGAGCGTGCTGGTACTGTTTCACTCCTTTGGCAATTTTAAATATTGAGCCAACAGAATCTAATTAAACGTTAGCCGTGCTAATTATTGTAAATATTTTTTAACAGCTGTATATGTATAAGTTTCCTCTATACCTTGGCTTCGTAGAGCCGAGTATATGGCGCTGTGTTGTGTAATGTCAAAAGCCTTTGTGTATTCCACGAAAGCCAGGTACAGACGTTTATGAAATTCTGAATATTTTTCTAGTAACTGATTTAAAGTGTGAAGGTGGTCTATAGTAGATCTGTTATTATGTTTGATTCTCTGCGTGTCCATTAAGCTATTGATCCAGGGTTTGGTTCGAGAGATTCCCTGTTTTGCTACTCTTAACGAACCGTGTTTTTCTAGTGCTACTTTGACTAAGGGGGTATTTAAGTTTCTGAGATATATTTTAATAGCTTTCTTAACCTGTTTATCTATTAATCGATGTTCTGATCCTATACCATATATGTTTCTCTGTTCAAATATAATAAGGGTATGCCATCACGTGCATGTTTATTGTTTTTTTGTCAGTTTGTATGCCCTTCATATCCTTGCGACAATATACATCAAGAGAATGCCTTTCTGACCTCCCACCCTCGTCCCGTTGGTCTCGTGGACGCAATTACCTACCTGAGGTCCTGGATTCATTTCTCAGGTGTTATTGAGTTTTTCCGTTAGGAATTTTTCAGTGACAGTCCGGAGTTTAGAAGTTCATGGTGGTATGATAGCCTCGTGCCTCGGAAAGCAAGTTAAGCCGTTGGTCCTTCGCCTGATCTCTCTCCGGTCGTATCGTATTGTCGTCCCATCGGACTAGGAAAGTGAGGAAAGAGAGAGAGTGCACCTGTGTTTGCGCTCACACTTGTACACTATAATATCTCCCGCGTCGATTAATCTCCACTAAAATTGGACGCAGTGATCGAAAACGGCCAGGAGGACTATTACCCCCGGCTTGGTAGTCAGTCAGAAGGGGTGACTTTCAGGCTACAAAGATCACCAAATCACAGCCTGCCTGGTTTAACCTGCTTTCTGAAGCACTGAGGGGGCTCGTTATGTAATGGACGGTCACCCATCTAAGGACTGACCTCGGCATGCCGATTCTGAAGTTTACCGTTATCTCACTTATCATACATTAAATAATAAATAGATCACATATTAAAGACCATGTTCCACAAAACTAGATAATTTATCGGTATTGATATAATTTGTGCTGACACGGCGATTCTGTCACGTTTGTACGTCGCGGCTTCAATGCGCGTGCGTCGGGCGATCGTATCAACGAGATCTAATGATAATGTTCACCATATTAAGGTGAGGGTCGGGAGTCAGGCTTCATTTGAAAGGCATGTGAGCTCACAAGATGTGGCGGTGGACTGTTTTATTGTGCCTACTAATATTTTACGGACATGTAAGTTACGTTTTTTTATTTTATTTTGTTTTGTTTTTTGTGTTTGACGATCTGATCTCGTTTAACCAGAAATCGCAGAGGTTTGGAAAAAGGGAAGGTCTTTGCTCAACATGGAAAACCAGAGATAGAATAAAAAAATACTTTTGTGTAAAATTGCTTGGTTCCAAGTAAAAAAAATCTTAAAAGATTTAGCAGTTTTCCATTTTTACGGTATTCCCCACGGAGAAGGAAAGATCTGTGCGTCTCTTCTTTTGCAATTTACTATCTAGCTAGATAAGTATTCATTTGTACTGGCAGGATCGCACGGCAGTCGTTCAAGCCTGATTACTATGTCCTGAAATAGTTGGCCATTTTTAAATTCTTATTTTTATTTAAAAACGTCTTAACTATACTACATTTGCAGACATCATCACAACCAGTGACAGACGACAGCGAGAATGCTCGCCAAGCTCGTCAGTTGGACTTCGGAGAGTGCTGCCCCTGCCCTGTCCCTGGGCAAGGGTACCCTATGCCCACCGGTGATGACATGTTCGCTCGTGCAAGGTACATAGACGACTGTCCGTGCAGGCCTAGGAGTTCTGACTCTGAGGGAGCTTCATCGATCTTCTTTCCAACTTCAACGCGTTCTGATGGGAATTTTGTAAGGTATGATGAGATATTTTTTAATAACAAACATAACATAACATCACGCCTGTAATACCCGAAGGGTTAGACAGAGGTGTACCTAATAGTACACCACATTTCGCCAGTTATTTTATAGTCCCATGTAAAGGGCGAGCCTTAGCCATCGACTGGGCACAACTCCAGACTCCGTGGTTGGTACTGAGAAATTTCTGATAGAAAAACCCAATAACAATGTGCCTGATACGGGAATCGAACCCGGACCTCGTGCTCAGCAGTCGCAATCGCGACGTTGAATGAACTGGTGAATTTAGGTGTTCGGTGTACCATTTGCCTACCCTTACGGGGCATACAGGCGTGATGTTATTCTATGGTACCTAATTGTTCCTATTTTTAGATTAATTATAAAGAAGAAATAGTTAATTGTGTAGTCATTTGTAAATGACCTAACTTCTACGAAAGCCTTTGAAATTATTAATAATTATGTTTAATATTTATTCCCTTTTGTACACAACATACGTAATCAGCTAACTTCTTTTAAGTTAGCTGATTACGTATGTTTGTCCCTTTAAGCCGCATAAGTAGGTCTAGGTATGTACACTATAATTCAAGTCAATTCTTTGTGATCTTTCTTTTTCTCTGAATGTTTCGTTTTATTCTCAGGCCCGGAGACAAAAAAGAAGACTTCAAACCACTCTTACACCCCGAAGTCGATCTCGCTTCATCTGTTTTACAAACCTTGCGTGATGTTACTGAAGAAGAATACCAGGATGCCCTTGCAAGGGACGCCGCCAGGAGTGTCACTAAGGCATCTGATGAAACTATATTCGGAGACACAGTTCCTGAGGCAAGTAATGGCAATATAGTTACTATCATAGTCAAACCAAAGCATACCAATAGCTTAGACGATGTCATACCCCAAGAAACCCATGTTCAAGAATCACGTTGTATACATGCACCATTAGAAAGCGTAAACACTAATCTCAGCCAGATGCGAGTTGTACAGAAGCCTCCTAGTTTGTTGCGTGACATTTTCGGGCTACCGAGAGTGAATAAGCCTGTTGGACTTTCACACATGAATTTATTTGACATGGATAATGGAGCTAGCAACATCCAAGAACGTACTGTACAAGTTAATGACGAACAGGGAGCTGATAAAACTGCACTAAGATTGAGAAAATACGCCCCATTGATGAAACTAGATAAAGACATAAAAGATAAATTTAAGAATATGAAGAGCAGTGTAGACACTAGTTTGAAAAAGGTACCAGATTTCAAATTGCCTTCTATAAAGAATAAGTTGAAGGATTTGATATCTAATAGACCTACACTAGAAGGCAAAAACAAAACAAATTCCTTGCCATCAATGCCAAAAATGAGGTTAAATAAATCATTGCTGAAGGCAAACGGTAAAAACAATGAAGATCTGAGTTTATCGGCAAGTAATATTCACGAACAAGCAAAGAAAACCTTCTTCCAAACCAAGTCACACTTAGAAAATATATTACAACACTCTAAACCAATTGATTTAAAAACTTTGTTAAAACTGAAAGACGTTGAATTCGTTCCTTTGAAAGATCTCATTCCAAAAGCAGCTGAAAGACCTACACTTACAAGGCCTAAGTTTGCTTGGCCAGAAATCTTCAATAAAGAAGATAAGGTGATATCGAGTTATAAGGATAAAAATCCGTTGAATGTAGCTAGACCTACAGAAATAATAGAAAAAATCCCAACATTTAGGAAGGATGAGGTCCTTGACGCCGAGGTTAGTCCGAGTAATGCAATTGAGAAAAGTACTGACGACAACTGCAGAAATAAAGCATTTAAGACAACCGAAACAGATGGTGAAAGCACTGAACCTAAGATAGCGGCAACTGAAGTTATAGACGCGGCATCAAGTCCTTCTGAAATTCAAGAGATTGTTAGTGACATGAGCAATGATTATGCCAATAGCCAGTCAAATGAGTTATCAGGCAATACTGACGAATTGCCTGAAAATGCTAATGAATTACCTGTCAATACTGTTGTGTTGCCTGAAAATACTGATCAATTACCTGGTAATGCCGATGATTGTAATACTAAAACTTTGCCAGATGCAGAAACAGATCGTTCTCAATCCATAGAAAGTTCTATTGAAAATGAAGCCCAAGGTAATAATGAAGACGACTTCAATTTAGAAACTTCCAAAGAAATTATTCCCGATAATGCCAAAGTAGAAAAAGAGTCAGAATCTGAATTTATTACAAAAGATGAAGATTGTGTTAGTATCATTAATGATGGTGACTCAATAACTGATTCAAGTAATAACATTAACGACGTTTTAAAACCAACCGATACAGATCTTGAAAACGTTGATGATTTTTTAGTTAATGAAATTCCAGAAACACAAGAGCTCTGTAGCAAGGAATTATCGACTATTGATACTACAACCCTTGACATTATTCCAGAAACGAAGTCGATAAAGCCCATTTCTTCAATAGATCAAACTCTATCCTTAATAAAAGAGAAAATAGCGAAACATATAGAAGACCTAAAGAATCCAAAAACTATCTCCGAAATTCTTAATCCTCAAACGTCAAGCAATATCATAGAAAACAATAAAGAATCATCTCCGATAACAGATGAAAAACTAGATTCTGATTGTCGAAATGAAGAGACAATTCAAGTCACCACCGTAAAACCAGACATATGTGATGATGGATTGAACATTGATGAAAATGAAACTGATGATGATACGGTGAGCATGCAAGATCTACAGAAGTTATCAGATGAGATGTTACAAGAGGAACAAGAACGAGAATCAAAAACTTTGAATTGCAGTGAATCAACTCAGGAAGTAACTGACGCTAAGGAACCGATAGAATTAAATGGTGGAGAAACTGAAAATACAGATACAGAACCATCTGCAAATACTCAAAATGAAGTAGTAAGGGACCCACAAAACATTGTGGATATCAGTGATAAAACTGAAAACGATGTAAAAAATACTTGCGAAAGTGATTTGAAATTATCAAAACAGTCATTTGAGCATGAATCGGATGCAAATGTCGCAGCGAGCGAAGTTATTATTAATAATAGAACACCTCAAAGTGATGAAATTATCGCCTCACCATTTTTGCTGAGCAAAGTATTACAACCAAACGAAAATGAATTTAGTTTATTGAACAACCCATTGCCAGATATCCAAAATATTAAATTGGCGCCATTACCTACACTTGATGATATTAAACTCGGTTTTTCCAAAATGTTTGATATACCAGCACGGGATGCAGGAGAATATTTAGCATCAGAAGCAGCTTCGATGACTGATACGTCAAATATCTTAGCACCAATAATGTCCACAGACGCCAGCGCCAAATATTTTCAATCACTGCTACCTCCTTTGAGACTAGAAGACGTAGATTTAGATATTCTTCAGCTGAGACCGCAATCAAATCTATTTTCTAAATTACCTAAACTTGATTTTCATTCCTTTAGGACAAAACTGCCATTGCCTACTGATTTACGAATTAAACCAATAAAGCTGCAATCAGCATTCGAAGACCAAGGTGGTCTGCTTGGGGCTACTCTATCTTTAGGACAGAATAATCCTTGGGCAACCATTCCTAGTTTAGATGATTTTGGAACCCAAATGAAAGCGAATACCCAGAAAATAGCAAAAACTCTGCGTAAACCTGACACTCTGAGACATAGTCTTAAAACAAGTCAAGGTATAGGGGGTTCGTTGGAGTCTAAGTTTAGAGGTGCAACCACAAAACCCGTAAACTTACAAACTAACGACTTATTAGAAGCTATATCTAGGAATCATGAAGACGCCAATGACAAACTTAGAGCTCTACACATTGATTTTAATGATAGAATTGAAACAATGCGTAACAATCTTTATGACACTTCTATTTTTGGAAGTGGTGAATCACGCAGTACGAAATCCTTTAGCACATTCAGTACCAAAAATAAAGATAAGAAATCATCACTGAAAACAACACAACCTCAATCACTGTCAAGTAGGAGAGAATCTAAGAAAACACTTAAACCTCGAAGACTTGAGAAGCAGAGAGAAACAAGAATCAGATCATCACAGGGGCTACAGAACAAGTTCAAGATACCAACAGCGGCCAGCGTGCCAGTCCCGACAACTATCGCGGTCCCTGAATTAAAAGCTACGTTGACGAAATCACCAGGATTAGGAATACAAAGAACATCAGGCCTTAATCCCATTTTTCAAAACAAAGAAGCGTCACAACCAAAGGAATCAGCGATAACTTTATGGAAACAAGCAAGCAAGAAATTACCCATTACAAATACAAGAATAGGAAAAACAATTAATCCCTTCAAGAACAGTAAAGTAAAGGTTTTGTTTTCCACAACACCCCGACCAACACTACCAAGTAGGTTGCAATCTAAAAAACTATCAACACCTTCGTCACTTTCGCTAACGAGTAAATTAGGAAAAAATACTGGAAGATTTGGTCAGAGACTAGACCACAACGGATCACCGAGTGAAATGAAACATTCAATTGTATCACCTACAATTTCTAGTCATTTGGATCAACAGAATTTAGAAAATTACGGCATGGAAAGTGAAAGCAGGCAATCAGTCAATCTTGAGCAATCTAAAATGACTAAGGACTTACAGTCTTGGCCTAAAGTTTCAGAAAGTGCTTTTCTGTCAAAGGTCAAAGAAGCTGTGAAAGCTAGAATGAGTAAAGTTAATTCACCTGTTACATTTAAACAGGCAGGTACTAAGTCTGTAAGTAGTTCCCCAGGTGACAACGAAAAAGTTCTCAACACGAATACCGACATGGCACGATCTGCATCAACAAATATTGATGTCATTGAAGGAAAAGCTCTAAAGGAAAAAGTTTCATACAAGTGTACAATGGTTTGTACTAAGGAATAAGAATGAAGATGTGTGAATGAATGCCTAAAATTGAATGTATGTGAGATTGAGATTAAATTATTTTTATCTTAGAAATTATTTTTATAAGTTTGTAAATATTTTTATATGAATCTCGTGAAAAGATGAAGATAAGATGTATTATGAAGATTTTACTGAAATTGTAAAAAAGTATAAAAAATACATCGTTTAAAAGCTTGGCTTTTATTTTCTCTCTATTATGTGTTTTATGGTAAAGGTAAAAATAATAATAAGAAGTTGCTAAGGAAAATGTCTTTCTTAGGCCGTGTGCGCAGTTGCGCACTTATAAGCCCAGAGAAATCGGTCCCGCCAATAGGAACTTGCAGCACGTTGCTTGTATCGTATACCACTACCACACGGTCACTTGAGAGGGGACTGGACCAAAAAATAGGTATTTGATGAAACTATTGCTGTCGCGCTGCGTCAAGTCTGCCCCCGTGGAGTGCGACGGGGACAGCTGCAGCTCAGACCAATTATATAACAAAAAAATGACGAAATCGACGTTTCATATTTCTCTTTTTCTCCTCGAAAACTGAGCCGTATCAATTATTTTTGACAGAAAGAGTATGTCTAGGTCCTATCAATTTCTTTTAGGTTAAAAACTTTTCGAATTTGTCGCTTACTCATCATAATGCATGCATTTGTATGCTTTCTTATCATTGTCATGGTAGTAAAATGGGGCATTTTTGTCATTTTTGGAGGGACCTATTTTCTTTACTTATTAGTTGCTGAAAAAAAGGTAATGACAGGAACATGTCTACAGTAGACCTCTATTTTATGAAAAAAAAAGATTGCTCTAGAGGCATTATTCAGGAAGAAAAAAGGGGAATACATTTGTTTGGAGAATATAAAAGAAATAAATTAAGTTAACTACCTCGTTGGTCTAGTGATCGCAAGCACGACTGCTGAGCAAGAGGTCCTGAGTTCGATTCCCTGGTTGGGCAAAGTGTAATTAGGTTTTTCCATCAGGAATTTCTCAGTAGCAGCCACGGCATCTGAATCTGTTCCTGGTTAATGGTGGCTGGTGCGTTCTGGTGCGTTTTGTCGTTAGAATTGTAAATACTAAACACGATTGCGTTTTAGTTACATTATACTTGAATAATTATTGCTTGAATTAGTATTTACCTATGCCCATGGAAGAAAGGCGTGAGTTTATTTAAAGGTAAAAGTAGAAAGAAAATTAATAATACGATTTTAAACTCGACGTCGCCGCATCGTCGGTTAGGGAGACTTGAACATTTGCTTTAATATAGAGGATGCCCCAGAATTCTATAAACAACACAAATGTTCTTGTTACGTGTCCAAGTTCATAGTTAGTAGCGAAGTACCACGCAAAAGTAAGCAGTGCGGCCACAACCGTGGGTTCGATCACAACGTCAAATTCCCCGGCATGTCCTAGAACGAAAAATTCGAAGACATCTTATAACTACCTGCACGGGGCCCGCGTGGTGAGTTGTAGCCCCCTCCCTCTTACAGCGAGGAGGCCTGTATCGGCTGCATATTATGTATGGGTATGGGATGAATGAAATACTACCGATTAAACAACAAATAACTTTAATAATCACTTAAAACTCAATCGCAAATACACTACACCCTATCATCACGTCTTAAAGCAGGAGTAATTCCAGTGTGGGTAAGAGACAGCTATACAGGTCGTCTAGCGCCATCTCATAGTAACCCCCCTGACCACTATTCGCTTAGGTATCGCATTTCTTGTTCACTTCGGTTCGCTTCGTTGTATCGCCTGAATTAGATTGACTGCTCCCGCAAACATGACGGCTACTTATTCTCCCGCGAACAGATCCTTCGAGAAAGTTCCACAACTTTCTCGACCCTTCTTCACAGTTCATAGTGGAACATCATCCTTCGAGAAAGTTTCACAACTTTCTCTAATTTTCTTGACAGCTCCGTAGTAGAATATTGTAATCTTCTAGACAGTTCTGTACTGGAATATTCTAGACTCTAATCTGGACTGACTGGATCTAGACCAGTCCTTACAGGAAAATTCGAGACTCGCACGTAATCTAGAATTTTGTCGTAAAGCAACCGACGTAACAACATGCTTATGCTGTATAAATACCACGAGCGTTTGGTTCCATTTTTAATGTTACATTCCTCGTCTATTACCTCCCATTTTGCTACACATTCCCTTAGCTAGCATAGCTGAAACATAATTAGATAAGACTGATAACAGAATTCTTGGACAGACTGTTAGTGACACTGAACTTCATGATAACAAGTTATCTAATTACAATTAGAATAGCTTAGATTCTGATTAAAGAAGAGTTTTATAAAAAGACAAATAAAGGATTCAGACTTAAGTTATTAAGAAGTTTTTTAAAGATAACTTTGATCACAATGCCATGCAGTGAGATAGCAAATGCTGAATTTTTGGGCATGGCAAGCCTATTCCCATCAAACATCAGGCACAAACCGGGCACAAATGCTGACTTTTTGCTACTACTATTGAAAAATTCCTGGTGAATAAACCCAACAACACTTTGTCCGACCTGGGAATCACACCCAGGACCTCAATTGCAGCCGTTACACCTCCCCACATCAACGTGAACTTCTAAAGAAACTACAGGCAATGTTATCTAGTCGCACCTTTTGTACGAGAACCTCTGACCAAAATATAATTGTTTAGGTTTGAATATTTTGTTTATTTTGGTTGGGTTTGTACCCAACCCCTCAAACCCGCCATAAACCTCATCTAATCCCCCCTCATCAAACCTAGGAACTATGTGAGAAGAGCGCGGAAATAACCCTCATTTTTCAACTTTTATCATTTCCTTTGTTGCTAATTATATGGGCCACTTTAAGACGTATCTAACTAGTAAAAGTAATTAAATATAACAGTCATTTTACAAATTTCAATGTGAGTGTACACTAGAGAATTTTGAAAAGCATTTCCATGTAGGTTCCTGCGAATTCTCGACGGTGTTCGAAGTAATGCTCACGGCATGTAAAGAATCTGTAACATTCCTTTCTGTTTTCGATTTTTTGTTTACTCTTCGTTGAAATTTATTGGTCGCGCTGGTGCCTTTTTTTTTTCCGGATGCGAAATCATCAAATGACCCCGCCCACTCTGGGAGGGGTCATCTGGAGTGCCAGACTTCTACTGACTAAAACCCATCCATGTTTCTTCTTTGCCCTTTGTGTTCCAGGGCAGTGGCGGGGCAAGACCACAATTTTATGTGGGCAAGGTACATTTATCGAGGCCCTCTGGTGGCGCAAGAACCAATGTTATAAATTAAAAAACAGTTGAAATATTGTTTTTACTACTTTATTATAACAAAGACACTGCAATCCAAACTATTTTCTTAGACAAAGACTAAATTCGTTAGTACAAAATATATACCTACAGCGGCGCGACGCAGAGTGTAAACAAATCATTCCACAACTTCGAAATCATAGCTAAATGGTATGGTAAAAATCAGAAACTACAATGGCTTTCTGTCAGTACAAGAACGAAGGATGTCGCTGTGTTAGCAAAATCGAAAAAAAATAAAACAGAGTGCACTGTCAACAAAAAATATTTATTAGCCAAAATTGGCCATGTACAGTTTAGAGTTTTTTTTTCGTTCCGGTCCCAATTTTGGCAATGGGTTTTCGAGGTGCAAGGGTGGTGCGAGGTGGCCCTCGTAACGCGAGGCCGTAGGCGGTGGCCCACGTCGCCTACGCCTAGCGCCGCCTCTGTTCCAGGGCCACGGTATCTCATTCGAACAGTCTGCTCGATGAAATGTTACACAAGTTCGTGAAGTTGCAACAAGGCGTCGATCTCCTGTTTATTATTTGGTTCGTGAAGGGATGATCCTTCCACCTTTATGCACATTAGAGCGGCTCGATGTTTTGTTACAAGGAAATGCTCTAATGCCCTATTAGATGGAACTTAAACGTAACTGGTGAAATGTGGGTGTACCTACTACTATGTACACTTCTGTCTAACCCTTCAGGGATCACAGGCTTCATGTTATGTTTTTAAATGCTCTAATCTAAACTCACCTTTATTCAGTTTATTGACCTTTTTACATTCTTATGGACGCGGAGATGAGATTGTAAAAGATGAGGCGAAACATTTTGTTTCTCAATGTTTATCATCATTCTGGTGCTATCGTTCATAGAGACATCACATCCCTAACAATATTTCGTAATGGAGATCGGAACACAAGTGCGAATAATTTTCATAATATTTACGATTACGATGTGGTTTAAATCGGCAGATTGCAACGGTAAGATAATTTTATTTTATTTGATGACATTTGTTAGTCTCTATAGCTTGAATTATCATATTTTTAAAAACAATCTAGTTACTAACAGATGGTTTAGTTTTTGAGCATAGGTAATTAAGAGATTTGTAAAGTATGGTTAAACCGAGTGAACTGGAGTTCAGACCAGACTCCGGGCAGGTAAGTTACTGCAATATCTGTAAATTTTAGACTCCGCTGCCAGTCCGCAATCCGGTCCGCTTGGTTTTGAGGAACGACTAAATAAAAGTCGTTAATGACACTTTTGTTCAGTTTCTGCAAAAGAAGCAAAATGGATTAAACGGCTTTTGAAAAGTTATCGACTCCTCAACAGCTGTCTTTTCCCTATCTTGTGAAGGAATCGCACAAAGGTTACGGATAAGTGCCATATCATACGCAAGTACACAAGCAAGGCCATCATAATTTGCATGCGATATTGATTCTTATGTATTTACCATTCATTCATCTCATATTTACACGTTATAAAACGTAACGCTTTTCGTAAATTATAATAATTAATTGATAATTCAGCCCTTGAAGATAACAATAGTAATCGGCTAGGCACTTAAATCCTCATCTGCCCAGCAAATGCCTATCTGATTTCCACAACCCAGATACTGGGGTAACCCGTAACAGTCTGGTTGTTAGAGTTTTGGTTTTCTATCTCAGAAACAGCACTGGCGTCAGGATTCGTGCCCGGTTTATGGCCGTAGGCTCACCCCCTGACACGTACAGACGCCAGCACATCAAGCTACTACAATCTGTCAAATTTCTTCAATAGATTTACAACTGTATAGCTTAAACATTAAGTTCAAGGTTGATTGGGAAAATTTGACAGTTTCGGGTAGCTTGATGTGCTGGCTGGCGTCTGTACTATAGGTACAACTCAGCCTAACCCGTTGGGGGCAGTTACAGGTGTGATGTTATTCGTGTGTTTCTATTTTATATCTTCAGATCGGCCGTGTGCTGCCAGGTCTATTAACGGCAATGGAACGGTGTGTGTCTGCACGGCGGAGTACTGTGACACCATTACGAGAGAAGCGCCGGTTACCGGACGATATGTCTCTTATGTGTCATCCGAGGTAAGTGTCGTCAGGTCAATTAACTGTTGAGCAAATTGACACCCAAAGCCGTATATTCATCAATTCATACAACTTATGTGCAGAATGATTCTTTTGGTTCATGAATAATATTGTCAGGACTTCAGGAGGACGCTGTTGATGAATATTTGTTAAATTGTCTGTGGAAATTTTATTGAAAGAACAAGATGGCGGCATTAGTTTCGATTATGGGCACGCACTTATAAAACCATGCAGCACTCATCAAAGTAGGTTGTGGTTGATATAATAAATAATTACTGTGACTTTAAGTATTACTTTAATAATTACTGTGACCTACTATTTCTATTCACTATTTCTTCTTGATTTGTGGACTAAATCAGTTCCTTTTATTAAACTTATCCGTCAATTTTATCTTTCAGGAAGGACTTCGGTTTCACAAATCTATTGGGCATCTGCATAATCACGTAAAAGGTAATTTAACCAAAGGAAATTTTGCTGCTCTTTCCTATAATTTCTTCAGTTATTATGGCGATTACATTTCATTTTAGATTTTCCCAACACCACCTGTTCAAGCTCTGGTTCGGTGACCACTTTAGAATTAGATGTGAAGACAAAGTACCAAACAATCGAAGGTTTCGGAGGCGGCGTGTCCGATTCGGCTGGAATGAACTGGAAGAACTTGACTGACCCGCGGCTCATGCAGCACTTAATCGAGTAAGAGAGTGCTAGTAGTGTACTTGACAGTAATAAGAAGAGTGGTAATGGTAGACTTGACAGTAGTAAGAAGGGTGGTTATAGGAGCACTGGGAAGAACAGTGGTGACACCTCCTTGCCTCAGAAAGCGCGTTAAGCCGTTGTTCCCGGCTGTAATTCCTAGATATTTGAAAGTCGTAACGGATATTCAGAAGCCCGGAAGTCCGACTTTACTAATCTTACCAAGGGTAGACTAGAGGGGAGGGGGGGGGGGGGTACATTGTTGCTTAGTCCCAATGTGAGGATCGCCAACAGCGACAGTTACAGACAAATATATTATTAGGATTTAATAATTTTAAGGTTATGATTGTGACAAAGGCTTCAATGAACGAACTTAAGCTGGTTTGTAGAGGTCACACAAAAAGTCGCTTATTATAAAATACAGATATTCAGTTTCATCCGGCTGAACTGCAAGCCGACATCAACATAACCAGGATAAAAAATCTAGGCAGATGACGATAAGTTAGAATATTTGCAGCTCCTACTGCGGTGATTCGGGTATTAAGTACAACATGCTGCGCGTTCCCATCGGTGGCACTGACTACTCTACACACGGCTACGCGTATAACGAGTGGCCTGAAGATGACGTCACGTTGAGCAACTACACACTGGCTTATGAAGATTATGAGTATAAGGTTGGATCACTTAGAAAAGCTTTAATCTCTTCAACGCTGCTTTCAAAACGGTGAAAGAAAACAGCGTGAAAAAACGTCATGTCCTAGAAAATATTCGAAGACATGCGACATCTACCAATCCGTACGCGCTCGGGTGGTGCATTACGGCCCACTCCCTCTCACTGACAGGAGTCCTGTGTCTGAGCAAAGGGTTATTTATAGGCTGATTATGCTTAATGCTAAACAATAGGAACCATTTAAGAAAACAAGTACTGAAGTTGTAATCCTATAGAATAGAAAATCTAACCTATCCGTTACAAGATAATCGTCGTAATCGACATTAGAAGATATATATAACATAAACATACAATATAAAAAAACGTATTAATGTATATGGTGTATCGCAAGTTCTATACTCGGCCCTACACAACATGGCCGGCCGGCGGCGCTTCTCACGGTTATAACAACCGTGTGGGTAAAAACAATAAGGGCCGAGTTTCAGGTTGTTAGTAGTAGGTAATCGGGGCTTCAGTCTTTACTATCATTAAAATATAGCTTTGTTTCAGATTCCAATGATTAAAGCATGCATGGCAGCAGCAAGTGCTCCCGTACACATTTTGTCGGCTACTTGGTCTCCACCAATATGGATGAAGACCAACAACGACTACTCAGGACACAGCCGAATTAAGAAGGAGTATATGCAGACTTACGCGGATTATCATTACAAGTGAGTAGGAACTTAAGGGGTGTAAAAAGACCCTTAAAGAAGCCGAAGCACTTCTTCTTGCCGACATTGCGATCAGTTTTTTTTCTGGACCATACCTGGGAACCCTGTAGTTACGGAGATATTGGAGGTCAAAGTTCCAACGTTTTCACAAGTTATTTTATTAATACAAGTTTTTAATGTTGTAATTTTTACTTTAAGTACCTCCACAACCCTCGTACTATTCAATCCATCCATACTTTGAGTACCTTCCATCGAGTCCTACCGTAAAACGTAATTTTTCACCCCAAAAAAATATTCGTTTCCCAGCAATATCTCTTGCGTAAAGTTACTTAGTTTGATGTACAGAATGCATGGTTGATAGCTTCGTGAAGGGCCCGTCTACACCTCGTATAAATAAAGGTACTATAGAATCTATGTAATAAACATATTTTAAATTCGCTAACAGACCACAGCCTAAACCGCTGGGTTTAGAACAATGAAATTTAGCGCAAGAGTCTTAGTACAGACAGCCTTTTTTTTACAACTGCATTCTAAATGGGTTTCATAAGCTACATAAGGGATGCAAGTTTGTATGGATGTTCCTTATTTTTACGATTGGACAATCCGTTCAATACAAGGCTTGAATACGGAATGGCCTATGTTCATGAAAATTGTGTTTATTGTACCGGGTGAATCTTGAATTCTTGCATTCACTTATCATGTTTTCTTGCCTATTACGATGTAGATTGTATGTACTCGTACATACAAGGGTTACCATTTTATTGTTACGTTATAACCTACCTAAAATCTTTTGCAAATAATTTTTACTTTACTCTATTATCTAAATTACTTTTCATTCAGCATTTACCTGTTGCTAACTAAATAATGTACTACAGGTTTTTAGAAAAGTATGCCGAGGAAGGTATCCCGGTGTGGGGCATCACTACTACCAATGAACCCCTTCACTCTAGCGTTAACTACATCCCGGCTAAAATCAACAACGTGGGCTGGACTCTCGATGACTTGGTATGGTACTTTAATCTTTTACTGTACTAGATACTACATTTACCCGACGCTATGCCCACGTGGAGATCGGTGGGGATCGGAATTATCCTACGGGAACCATCTTTATTCCGGTAGTCTACCGGGAAGAAAGTATCTGATGTCGTGTAGCAGGTCATGGTTTACTACCGGGTTCAAAATCCGTTCAGCCATTCAATCAAAAATCAAAATCAAAATCAAAGCATTTATTTCAAGTAGGCCAGTTACAGGCACTTTTGAATTGTTGAAACAAAGACAACAGTAAAAAATAGCTACAGTCCCAGTCACAAGGCACAAAAACTGTGAAAGTACTGTAGTTGCCCATTCCCTAACGTAGATCTCTATGGAGAAGAACGGGCAAGAAACTCCATGGACACTCTTTTAAATCAGAATACTTTAACAAAACCTTGGTTACATCATTCATTTTGAGATGGTACATTATGTGAGAACGATGCAGCAAGACGTGTACGTTAAGTGTCCATAGTAAAAACAATTCAAAAATAAAATAATTAATTCAAATAAGCCGTGGCAAATAAGAGATGACCAGTCACAACTGACAGCGCCCGTTCACGAACATACAACCATTTTGAAGGGAACTAAATGATCCGACACACGTGCCACCACCAGCGAGACATTTGAGTGAGCATGACATACTCCTAACCGCCAGGGCACATTCAAGTCAAGAAAAGACGCAGGTTTCCAGCGAATGACAGCTTTCTAGTACATAGTACTCACACAATATGGGCTAGGCGGCTATATAATACAAAAGAGATTGAATCTATACAATGCAAAGATAGTTATAACTATCATTGCAAAATAGTATTGTTGGAGCTGCTGAAGATTGTATACAATCTTCAGCAGCTCCAACAATACTATTTAATGCTATCAATTTAGGCGCCCCTGTTCTTGTGGAGCAGGACCGGCATTGAGCCAAGCATTTTTATTTAGTTATATAATCGTCCAACTTGTAATATGCTTTCTTACATAGTGTGCGTTTAATGCATGTTTTAAATTTCGTTTCATTCAGTTCAAGAATACTTTGTGGAATTTTATTATAGCATCTCAAACAGTACCCTATGAAAGATGAGTCTACTTTAGCGAGTCTGAAGCCTGGCTGAACTAATTGGTCTCTATTTCTAGTACTGTAATTGTGTCTGTCACCTCTTTTATTAAAAATATGTAGATTTTTTCTTACATACATTATGTTGTCGTAGATGTATTGACAATGTACCGTCATGATGTTAATTTCCTTAAACAGTTCCCTTAGAGAATCGCGCCTACGAAGATTATATATGGCTCTGATGGCTCTTTTTTGCAGAATAAATATAGACTCAATGTCTGCAGCCCGTCCCCATATTAAAATGCCATAAGACATAATACTATGAAAGTAACTAAAATAGACCAGTCTAGCGGTATCTACATCAGTATATTGACGGATTTTTCTTATAGCATACGCTGCTGAACTTAGCCGCCCCGCAAGAGATGTTAAATGAGAACCCCATTGTAGCCTTGAAGCGTAATCCCCAGGAAAACCGTTTTATCTACAAATTCAAGTTTCTCTTTAATCAATACTATATCACAATCGCTACTTTTAACATTCGGTAAAGCAAATCTTACGCATTTCGTTTTTTTTTCATTTAACACTAAATTGTTTGCTGTGAACCAATTATGGACCTGAAGTAGGGCATTATTCACGTCATCTAGATTTTGGGCCCGTCTATTTATCTTAAAAATTAGGGAAGTGTCATCAGCGAATAACACTATATTTTGAGGTTGGTTTTTCAATAAATAGGGGACATCATTTATATATACTAGAAAGAGGAAAGGACCCAATATTGAGCCTTGCGGTACCCCCATTTTTACTTTTAAACCCTGTGAATTAACACCATTTATTTGCACATGTTGTTGTCTATCACTCAAATAAGATTTTACCAAACTAAGTGCAAGTTTCCCTAGTTCGTAATGCTCAAGTTTCAAAAGTAATGTGTCGTGATTTACGCAATCAAATGCTTTGGAGAGGTCACAAAATATTCCAATGGCGTCTTGGGACTCTTCCCACGCAGTAAATATGTGCTTTAATAAGGTTACACCGGCGTCAGTTGTACAACGTCCCTTGGTGAAACCATACTGTTGATCGTGTAAGATTCTGTTGGTTTCCATTAAGGTGAAAGCGTCAGGACAGCCCGTAAAATTCAAATTTCTTTCTTTTTTTGTAATTTGCTGGTACCGGGGATCACATGTGTTTCGGAAAAAAATTGACACATCGCACACAGTTGTCATTTTGTAGATCTTTGACAGACGTCACGGGTAGGTAGTCAAAAAGTCTGAAAACCAGTATTACCAACTTACCAAGGGATATCGCGTGACTTGTTAACTGTGTAAAAGGCGAAATGGCTATCACTCCATGAAGAACACTGGGGTACAGCCGCAACGAAACCGACTTCAACGTAGTTGGCTAAAAGTAAGATAGATGATTCCCTTGATCAAACAATCCTTATAGGAAAGTATTTTGTTGTAGAGTGAGTACATCGTGCACAACTTGGGCCCAACCCTGCGCAAGGATAACTCCAGCTTCAAAGATATCAAGATCATCACCGGCGATGACTTGCGCTTTACCATCACTCTTTATTGGAACACGGTAAGGTATAAAAGTAGTATATTTTCAACGAGGACGAATACAATTTGTTCCTTCTAGAATAGCCTAATAACTCTTTGTGCTATCGTTGAGGTTTTGATTCTACAATGGATCTTCTAGTAAATGAAAAGGTGACTTCAAAGATTTGCTCATTGTACAGCTGGTAGCAGTGTATCCTGAGACCCTAAAGTACTTGGACGGCGTGGCAGTCCACTACTACATGAGCGCCTACGTGCCGCCGACGATACTAACGCAGGCTATGGTGGGGTACCCGGACAAATTCGTACTGGCCACCGAAATCTGCGGAGGTAGGACCAAATCTATTTTCTTTCGTTCTCTCTCTTTTCTTCTTTCAAAGTCCGACTTATATCGTCAGATTTATTTGATAAACAGGGTAAAATTAAATAAGCCAGCTAAGCTTTGCAGATGTTTTGGGTGTCGATATTTTATCACAATAAATAAAAAGATCTGATTTTAGACATTTACAGCATACTAAAACGACTTCAAAGTTGAGTTAACACTTACTACGAAACTAAGACCCAAAAATCTTCAAATGTATTTTTTTTACATACCCATCACGTCTGCGGAGTTTCGCTAGGGAATTCAATTTGACCTTGTTTTCTAAACTTTTGCTAAACCAAAAATCTTTTTTTTAGACTGTATTACTTACACAGTCATTATTACAATATCAATACACAATATTGATAAACCAATTTACTTTCCACACTTTCAGGTGCTCTCCCGACGGATACCGTCAGTGTAGACTACGGATCTTGGGGTCGAGCTGAGTTATACGTCAACGATATTATTGAGGTAATCTGAGGTTTTATGATTGCTCATTAAATATTAAATCTACTAGACCACCATAGAGTAGTAGCATTGACATGGCAGAGCTTAGAGGGTAGGCTAAAGCTTGTTTCGAGTGAATCGGTTTCTTCTAGGCAAGCTTGCTCCACCCTAGGCCGCATCATCGCTTCACATGCGAGTTGCGAGTTGCGGCCAAATTAAATAAAATAAAAATCTTTATTGACACAAATCTAAAGGCCAAATGCAAGACTAATTAATATTAAAAAAAAATTCCATCAGCGATTATGTTGTGTTTTTAATTGAGCTACCGAGAAGTGTATATCAATCCAGGTACTGACCTTCATTCATCATTGAGATGCCTTGTCGAGACACGCATTCGGGGAGAGAATGCGTGTCCCTCTTCAGAGAATCTTACAATATTACCTGGACATTTGATGCCATCC
Source organism: Noctua janthe (assembly GCA_910589295.1). Taxonomy (NCBI): domain Eukaryota; kingdom Metazoa; phylum Arthropoda; class Insecta; order Lepidoptera; family Noctuidae; genus Noctua; species Noctua janthe. Next base: position 4,779,930 of record OU342573.1, on the reverse strand, counting down.
ACACTTAGGTTCTTCTGTTTATCTTTGTCCTTAAATTCTGGGCTTTTTTATTCCCTTTTTTTCTTTCTTTGCAATTCATCTCCTCAGTGACTTAGATACGTCCTACGATTGCTTCAAATCAAATTAATGATTATTATTTATATTCTAGAACCTCAGTAACAATGTCATTGGATGGTTCGATTGGAACCTGTGCCTGAACACGGACGGTGGTCCGAGTTATATCAATGCTCGCGTAGATTCACCCATCATAGTGAACGCAGCGGCCGGGGAGTTTTACAAGCAGCCGATGTTCTACGCCATTGGACATTTCTCCAAGTTCGTCCCGCGAGGGTCCCGAAGGATTAAAGTCACTCTCACGACGGATTATGCGAAAATGGACAGCGTCGCTTTCCTAACCCCTTACAATACTGTGGTTTTAGTGATATGGAACAAGTGAGTAAAATATCTAAAAACTTTTTTTTTACTGGTCCTGACTTTGTTCGCATGGATGTACCAATCACATTTTTTTTAAATGCCTATTTATTGGCTAGCGCAGGTTTTTTCGTTACTAATAATTTAATCAAAATCGCTTCAGCTGCGATAAAGTAACAGACGGACAAAGAGAGACCACACTCACATTTTCGCACTCACCATATTAGTATGGATATGGGTAATGTGTGTATATATGTATGTATGAAGGCAAGATAATAAGTCTCTCCATTTACAATACTGGGAGTCAGCTGTATCCGATTAGAATGGAAACTGCCAATACAGTAGGGATAAGACTAGGGAGATGCTGAATTGAAATGGGTGTACCCATGAATGTAGATATAGTTATATGGAGTTCTGTATGATAATGATCCTTGCTATCGTAAATATGTACTAAATTATTATAACGCATGTCTTTTACAGAGGTGTTGGAGAAACAGTCGGAGTACGTTTAGGAACGAAAGAAGCTAAATTAAATGTCTGCCATAATTCAATTACGACTGTTGAGATGCTTAACGAATAACGAATGGATTCAATACACCCGGCACACTTTTGGACGCCTGCAACATTTAAGAAAGCCAATACTATTGTATGTTATTGTAAGGATTACAAACCATGATAAAAGAACAAAGCTAGTTTAATATGCCAATTCTAGGACCAAAAAAATTGAAGACTCACACTGCGACCACGAAGTGGATTACGATCCACTGAGGAAAGCCAGTGAGGAGGCCTGTCTCCCAGTCACTGAACCCGGCAGTAGGGAAGTTCTATGCTGAATATGCATCAAAGTTTCTACCCCTTTAAAATAATCAGGTACAGAATTAAAATACCAATATTACGCTTTCTGGGAACTTGGGAACTGGGAATATAATATTTTATAGCGCACAGACGCGTTTTATCCATCGCCTTGGAATGTGCGATTTTGTGTGTACCGTTCCACTCAACGCTTGTACTGACGATTAAGGCTTGCCCATGCACAGATCATCTGCTTCACGAAGTCGACGCGCTGTGTGACGCGGGCCAAATAATCACGAAAACTAATATCAGTTCAAGAGAACACTCGCCGCACAAAGCGCAACAGTCTAGGACGGTATTGCCCTCCCTAAAGCAGATCAATTTGCTGATGATTGATCTAGCCTCACCGATACGCCGCGCAATCCAGCACTGCCAAGCTGGAACAGCTAATTTTGGTCGTGTAGCCAGTGGAGCAGATATGTAACCATACACCCAAAATAGATACAATTAATAATGTAGATAGACAAGCCAGTAAAACGAAATAGACGTTTTTATTTTACAATCTTTTTTTGCAAAACCATCAATAACTACCGTTAAATCTTAGACTTTATGCGACATTATTTTCGATTCAAAAGTTTATGCCAGTAAAACGTGTGTTTAATTGAGCTATTATTGTGTGTAGTACATACAAATTTTAATACCTACTCGACAAAAATTTATGGGACTGCTGGTAATTTTTGCGCATTTACGATATTGGACCCATGGTGGAAGTTGTTTAGTTTGATGGTCTGCAGCATATCCTTTCATATGACTATACCCTTTCTGTTACACCCTGTATAATACAAGTAATACCTACGTTCCCGAGGGACAATGTCATCCACGCGGGTGAAGCTGCAGACAAAAGCTAGTTATAAATACAAAATTTTATTCACAATATTATATCCATTATTTATTCCAATACAAATATAACATTAGGCAAAATATTGCCAATAACTCCAGACTTCGCTTGACACAGCGGTGACTCTACGAGATTTTCCTTATTTTTCTATTTACATCACGCTAACTATTTGCTAAATAATTTTCTTCTTTCCAATCCCTTTTTGACCTAGACCAAACCCTGGCCGTTGAAAAAAGTCAGATAATCTAATTTCTTACGATAATCCATATCTTAAGTAGCCATTGTCTGATTCATACTGTACATAAGAAGGTACCTACTCAATGGTCCTGGCGAGAAACTCGAGGGGGGTGACGTAATCAGTAATGCGCAGGCGCTCAGTCGACATTCAAGTACGGTTCGAAACTCACATATTCCAGTTCACTTTTTAAATAAAACTTCAGTCTTCTTTATCAAAGTTTTATCAGCAATATCATTGTCAATGGACCGGCCAGTATAGTAGTCGGGTTCTGTTTTTAATTTATTATATTATTCAAAGATGGACTGCAATAAAGTTAGTGTTTTGTTTGGGATTCTCCTGCTTTGCCTCTTCAGTGAATTGAATGCTGGTAAGCTTGTATTCATGGTATTAAATAAATAATAATATAATCGAGTTCAGTTAGCAGGGGGTTTGCAATATGGTTTTTACGTACATATCCATCTATTAACTATCTCAACTCTTTGGAGATCTTTACTCTATTATAAGTTCTTGTATTGCGAAAACAACTTGTTTTTATCGAATCATTATTACTTACATATATTTAAGAAATTATGTAGGTATTTGGTTAAGATAAGGCAAACCGCCAAACTTGTTAGGTATATTATTTTAATCGGAGTTGATTTGATTCCTATGACATGTTACTTGTTTATGACAACAGTACCTAATCGTTAACACTCTTCTAAAGGTATACTCCCGAAGTGACAAGTTGCCACAGCGATGAAACGACCGCAACCGCAGACTGCACTACTGCAGTGGTAAGGCAGTTTCATCGCTGTGACGGGTTGCAGCGACACGACTGTTATCTATTTGCGGTTTGCACTTGCAGTCGTGGTGGAAATCTATAGTAGGTACTCACTAGAAACACTCGCTAAGTCGAAAACCAGTAAAAAAAACAATGGTTTTCATGCGTGGATTTTAGGCTATTCACTCATTTACGGCCACGAAATAATGAGCCTAATACAAAAGAGTTCTAACTTTAGTCTGAACTACGATTATTTTTAACCGACTTCAAAAATAGGAGGAGGTTCTCAATTCGGTTGTTCTTTTTGTTGTTCTTACCTCATAACATTTATGAACTAATGAAAAAATTCTTTTTTATGTGAAAAGATAGGTAATTAGGTATACTTTCCGATTGGTCCCATAGAAATTTCATCAAAATAAGCTCAGTAGTTTGGTTTTTTTCTTCTTGGCCTATATTGATTATGTTGACGACATGATGGTTCCCTAATAACTTCTAGTTACTATATAAAAAAATGTTTCGTGTCAAGAATTCGTGTGGTACCTACCACTACACCTACTGCAAAATAAAAAAAATTTTTTGCAAAAAAAAAATTACTTTCAAAAAACACTAAAAAGTCTAAAATAACTTCAATTTCGGAAGTCAACTTTGTTTGTTTCATTGTCTTTTTGTAACCGATTTCCGAAAGTAAAGTTAGTTTAGACTATTTTTTAAATCTTAGATACAAAACTACCAACTTAGGTCCTCTTTATATAAATTTAATTAAAACGTTTAGCGCTTGAATAATTTAAAACAATCGCTTAACTTCGATTTGTGATTGTGAAGCAAGCTCCGGAGTAAGTTTTCGTAGTCTAAATTAAATTCTAAATGTAAAAATTGGCTTGGAAGAAAGAAATCGCTTTGCAATGAGACAGTAACAGATTTTATACTAAGTTGCTTATTATACCAACTAAGCCTTAGAATATTATAATAAGAAAGCAAAGCCCCAAAATCAAGAATGAAACTAATCAATTATGTCTTCAGACAAGCCATGCGCGGCGCGGAGAATAGCGAAGGAGTCGGTAGTGTGCCTATGCAACGCCACTTACTGCGACACCATCACCAAGGAACCTCTTACACGCGACAAGTACGTCGTATACAAGAGCTCACAGGTACGATATTACGCCATATAATTTACATACAGAAGGATTGGAGTCGAAATTTCTGAAGTAGCGACGACGTACCGAAAGGCATAGCGTTGGAAAACCTCCTGACAAGATTGAAAGAAGACCGCGAGAATCCGCTGAATGCGAGAAGTATGAAGCCGGACGGTGAGGACGCGGTTAGCGGGAGGCCTTTGTCCGTCAGTAAACGTCTTTCGGTTGATTTATAGGGTGACTGGTAATTAGTGACCGATACTTAAACACGTAATTGTACTCATGATAAAAAACAACTTTCTCAAAGAAACATTTTTTTAAACGGCTAACAGCTGATAGGTCACAGGCGCGCGCGTGTGATTTCTATACGGCTATTGTGTTATTGTGATAAAAGTCTGTGTATAAAAAAATGTTTCTTTGGGATAGTTGTGACCGATACTTAGGTCACTACCAGTCACCCTATATATCGTAAGGAAAACTCTTAGCATGAATGTGGATGGAAGGCTATAGAACAAGAAAAGGAAAAAAAAGATGCATGAACTGTGTGGAAAACAACTAATAGAGAAATATGGAATCATTGCGCTGAACACAAATAAATTGGGATAAAGGCAGAAGAATGATGATGAATGAGAGTCCTTTAGTGTTACAGATGTCCATACTATGGCGGTAACCACTTTCCATCATTGCACGCTTGTTTCTCACTCTGCCATAAAAAAAACAAGCTTATGTTAAGCAAGTAAAATGCTCCTAAAAAATATGCTATCGGTCCAGAGGATATTACCGTATTTTTGTTTGGTTAAACCCCTAAAACAGGGTTAGTGGCTCAGCTCAGAAATTACTATACGCCTTAATGAGTCCTCGCAAAGGAATCAATTTAAATGGAATATTCTGAAGGTTGATCACGTATTGGTTCAATTAGTATCGTAATACCCACGTGGATTATATTTATTTTAAAGCAAATAACTTGTGGGATATTGTTAGGACTTTGTGGACGCTTAATGAGCCTTTGATGGGGCGAGGCGGAGGACTCATTATAGCAGTCGGTCTATAATTCACAAACTTTCATAATTTCAGAGTGGATTACGATTCAACAAAACTAATGGTGACCTGCAACCGTTGAATAGTTCTAGTGAGTATAATCATACAAATATCTTTATTAAAAACAAGTTTTGCGCCCGCTATTTCATCCGGGTGAATTTCGAATGTCGACACTACTATAGCTAAGAACTATGAGTCTATGAATCCATCCAGGTGACCCCATAAGTCTACAAAAAAAAAACATCAAAATTGGTCAAGCCATTTGTTAAAAAAAGAGAAGAATTTCGAACATATACATCGAAATATTAAATTATATTAGTATAGACTAATATAATTTAATATAGGGGGAAATCTTCGTAATGTCTGATCCTGATATTTTCTTCTAGTGTCATAGGCTATATTTTAAACGTTCCCGTGAGTCAATTTCCGACCAGTAGTAGACCGTAGTTGCAGAAGAAGTGTAAAAGATTTGATTAATAAACTAATTATAATTACTATTTTACGATGATGAAAATCTTTCCAGATTTTTCAGGAAAATTCGGGTGTCTTTATTCGTACCTACGAGGATCTTTTAGTAAAGGTCTTTGATAATGTTAAATGAGTAAGACCTCCTTGTATTTTAAACAATTGAAGCTGGCCATATTTTGTCAAAAAATATGATAACGCCGTTTGCGTTTTCTTCATAATATTTTTTTTTATAAAGGCGTCTCTATTTTTTTCAACTCTAACGGCCTGTGTTACCTATTTATTTGATGAGTGTGTTCTCCATGGTGGTTAATTTGACATTTTATTAAAGATAGTAAAACTTTTCTGTTTATGTACCTTATTGGCAATCGAAGCTGGCCATGGACCATCTATACGTTGTAGAAAAAGTGTAAGAGAGATTTCATGATGAAGAAAATCCTTCCAGCTTCTTCTGAAAATTACGGCAAAACCTTATTGGAATCTCTTTTAATTAGTTCACAATTGTAACTGGCTGTATTTCGTATAAACATTGAGGTAACGCCATTTGAGTTTTCTTTATAATATTTTTTTCTTTAAGTAATAATAATGTTGTCACTTTTTTGTCAGATCTTACGGCCTGCTTCAAATTATGTACTTATATTTGATGTGTCAACCTCTATGGTGTGTCATTTGGCAATTTATTAAAATAATAGTAGGTAAAGCCTCTTTGTTCACGTAAGGAACGTGAACAAAAGGGTTGGAGCACAGAGTACAGTAATATAATCGGGGTTGGAGAATGAGTTATTAATTGATAATGAATAATAAGTGAACAACGCTGACCATATTCATCAAAGATATAGCAAAGCTATTTGTGTTTTATTCCTTACTAGCTTTTTACCGCGGCTTCAATCGCGTTATGATAAATAATACCACGGGATCGTTTTGAAGTTACCAATAATATCCAAACTTCCAAACTTCGAAATCTTTACCCTTTTTATAATATAATTAGAGTAGACAAAATCTTGATTTAATATAGTAGGGACAGAGTAAGGAATTATGAAATTCCCAAAGGTTGTTAATTAACGCCACGCCGCGCGTAGTGTTATACATTAATAAAAAAGGAGCTCTACAGAGTTCAGAGCGTAACCCACTTTCATTTAAAAACCTGAGAAAAGAAAAAACCAGTCGCGGCATTAAAACTTGTTAAATATATGTGTAACATAATCAATTTTGTGTCGTTTAATGAAATGATGTAAGTGACATTGCGCGTTCTGTTGAGCCGAACGACGCAAGATACAGTGCGCTCAGTAAAATGTCTGTTATGTTATTTCATATTTTCCACTTTCGATTGTTACATTTTTTTTTATATTCTAAATGGGCTTACTCTTGACCTCGATCTAGTCCTGAGGACAGAGATGAGGTCGACGATGGAACGAGCTAACCTAAAAGAAGCCTATTACATTACATCTAGACAAGCGATAACAGGAAGCGGTTTGGTTCCATCCATTGAAGAGTGTACTCTATCGTGTCTCCACTAAACTTCATCTGACTGCGTTTCGCATATATCTATACTCACAATAAATCTGAAGCTTGTTAGTTGATTTGAACGCGCTAATCTCTCAACTTACTAGACAATTCTTGAGGAAGGTTATAGGCTATTTAATATCGCGCTACGACCCTAAGGAGCCGAGCGGCGGATGAAACAATAATGAATCAATGAATGAATTAATGAATACGCTTTATTTAATTCCATACAAATAACACTAACCATTAATAAATATAGACACTTGTTACCAATTATCTACAGCAATAAATAAATAATTCAATTAAATCAATAAAAACTAATAAAAATAATTAATATTTAATTCCATCAAATCAATAGTAACTAATAAAAATAAAAAAATAATAATTTAACCTTGTGGAATCGGAAGTAGCGTGCTATAAGTATGTGCCCGACCCAGTTCTCGAAAATGGCAGTATCACATTGTACTGGGATCGATCCATCATCACTGACAGGACTATTGTAGCCAATAAACCTGATATAATGGTGGTGGATCGATCAGAGCGGCGCGCAATGATTGTTGACGTAACAGTCCCTCATGATGAGAACCTCGTGAAAGCCGAGAAACATAAGCAAATCAAGTATGTTGACTTGGCTCACGAGGTTGTCGACATGTGGGATGTGGACTCAGCGATCATTGTGCCGATTGTATCAGCCCAGGGCTTAATTTCCAAGAGCCTCGACCAATACCTGAGGAGGCTCTCGTTAGGCGGCTGGATCAAGGGTTTGTTTCAAAAAGCGGTACTCCTGGACACAGCTCGTATTGTTAGGAGGTTCCTCTCTCTGGAGCCCTGACCGCCGGTAGCTTGGACCCTGTTCCCGATACCGGTGGGCTAAAATTTTTTATATTTTTAAATGTTTTTATATTGTTTTTAGTTTAAGAAATCTTTAAAAATGTGTAAGATTTGTATAAAAATAAATAAAGGAAAATAAAAATAACAATAATCAATAATTATTGTTATTATTAAATTTAATGAAATAATAACAACGTTATATGAGCCCGCAGGACTCGGCTAGTAATATTCATGTAATGATTGACAATTTTAGCATCAGGATGTACGTTAGTCCTGCATCCTGACCAGATGTATCAGACGGTGCAGGGGTTCGGAGGCGCGGTGACAGACGCTGCCGGCATCAACTGGAAGAACCTGTCTAAACCGTTGCAGAAGTCCTTAATTGAGTAAGTACTTTTATTTTTAACCAGCGCTTTACCCATAGTTATCGTCCGCAATATATTCTATATCTTGTTGCATTTGGAAAAATCCGGCCTCTTTGTCTACATCATAACAAAAATTATGCAAAAATTATGCGCTGTCCCCGCAGCGCATAATTTCAGCTTTCTAGGTTTACAGGTTGCGTCTGGGCGATGCTGAGTCAGCCTATGAGTAAGTGAGTGAGTAGGACTTTCATACATGCGTTTTTATTTGAAGGACCTCAAATAAGCCATCTGCCCATAGGCTGATCAGAGCTCAATGTTTTGCCAACTAATACCTAGCTCATTTCAACACCACCAGATAAGTGTCTGAGACCATTTAATTAGCTGTCTGACGGATAATTTAACGAACTAATGAGTCATTCATTTTATTTTTGAACGTCGTTCAATAACCAGTCTGGCATATTCATTATACATAATAATATAGTTTTTATTGCATCCACAGCTCCTACTTCAGCGACAGTGGGCTGCAGTACAACATGATCCGCGTCCCTATCGGCGGCACCGACTTCTCCACGCACGCCTACGCTTACAATGAACTCCCCCTAAATGACGCCAAGCTCAGCAACTACTCGCTCGCTTACGAAGATTTTCACTATAAGGTGAACCACTACATGTATAAAAAACCTATCTACTAGCCAATCAATATAATCTCCTCAGACAACTGATACCGTGTCGTGTGTCCGGAAATATTTGACGGATTTTAACAGACATTCTCAAATCTAAAACACAAAAGGCCTACCTATAGCGTGAAACCGGGCGCTTAGCAGGGGTGTAGGCCACACTAACTTTAGCTACCAATTTGTCTAATCATTGTCTCGGACTAAATTAAATTGAACTCTACCAGGAAGAGTCTATTAGGACGCCAACTGTCTTTCCTCAGAAATGAAAAATAAATTGTAATGTAAATTGTATTGTTGTAATGTATGCTTATTGAATTACTAATTTAAAAAGCTTTTTCCTTTGTTCTTCAGATCCCGATGATCAAGTCAGCCATGGTATCGTCGAGCACACCAATACAAGTGATAGCAACTACTTGGTCTCCGCCTCCATGGATGAAGACCAACAACGTGTACGCGGGCCTCAGTCGACTCAAGACGCAGTACTACCAGACATACGCCGACTACCATCTCAAGTAAATACTTATTGAAACCATTGGCAAAAAAAACGGTGAAGGAAAACATCGTGAGGAACCAGGCATGCCCTAGAACCAAGAGTTCGAACACATGTCACTTTGCACTGGGCCCGTGTGGTAGAATATAATCTTCTCCCTGTCACATAATAGGAGGCTTGTGTGCCAGCCGTGGAAACGTTACAGGCTAATTACGCTTATTATGCTTCCAGACCGTGCCTCTCGTTACACATGAAATATCAACAAATTTTTACTTTTGAACACTGTTGAGTTCTCTATTGGGTTTGGCAAAAGGAAGTGGTCCCTATTTGTAAAACTCGACAGTACTCATTGGTTTATTGACTCCGACGAATCAAAGCAGGCGAGTAACAGAAAAGTATGGAAGAAGAAGACATGCTGCGCTGACCCCAAATAAATTGGGATAGAAGAATGATGACGATTTACGCTGACGAGCTAACCAATTTTTTAAACACGAATTACTATAGCTTTTGTGTGGCTAAAACTAAGGAGATTGTTAATAAGTAACGCAACTGGGGTATTGAAACATCGTTATTTCTGCAGGTTTATAGAACAGTATACGGCTGCAGGCGTCCCAATATGGGCCATCACCACTACTAACGAGCCTACAAACGGTCTGTTAGGATTTTTTAGTTCCCTCAACAGTCTTGGATGGACCGCTGAGAGCATGGTAAGATGACCTTTTATTATTTGGCGTCTATTAGGCAAAGTATTTTTATTAGTAAAGAACTTATTCCTCACATCATTTTCAGGGCACATGGATAGTCAACAATTTAGGACCTACCATAAGAAATTCGACGTTCAAACATGTTAAAATAATAACAGGGGACGATCAGAGACTGACATTACCATACTGGGTGAATATGGTAAGACACTTTCAGCTGTAAATATTTTTAGAGCAGATTTCACCAATAAAACTGATGACAGTGACAGTTCTTGAACGCGATTTAGATGTGCTGACCCCGTTCGGCTTCAATGGTGAAATTCGCTTTTAAACGACAGCTTGGACTAATTCAAGCGCTCTGCATTGAACAACAAATGCAAATGCTAATAGCAAATGTGCATTCGAACTAATATGTAGTTTTTTGTTTTATAAAACACAGATGATACAAGAAAATCCTAAAGTTCTGGACTACATAGACGGCATAGCGGTACACTACTATACGGACTTTATTACACCAGCGGTAATTATTTCAGTAGTGGGGAAGTTATATCCAGACAAGTTCATCATCGCTACTGAGGCTTGCGAAGGTCCCTACTTTTTATATATTTTTTAAACTTTACGCATACAAAAGGTACAACAAAGGGACTTTATAGTCTTTGCCGATGACTCTCTTGGGATTAATAAGTGTTTATTGCAGAAATAGGGATAAGGATAAAAAAACTGTTAATAGGTAAACTGATGATAGTTAACAGTTAATTAACCTATCAACAGTTTTTTTTTATCATAAACCACCATGATTCACATCTGTTTACAATCAAATTCTTGCCTGGTTCTGAATCAAAAGGAGTTTTTAATAGATTCGGAAATCGGTTATGGTCAAGTGTCACTTATTTCAGCTTTTCTTTTTCTTTACCCCGGATCAAGGAACTTATATTATATACTAACTGGAATGACGACGTGCAGCGGAAAGCCGTTCCGAGCGAGAAAACTTCGAGAGTGGATGTCATCCCTTTCTAATAGGGTATCCAATATTTGTACTTACTTTTGGGACAGTTATTCTTTTATAATAAAAAACAGGGCGAAGCCAAAGCCTACGCATACTGTAAAACTCTGTGATGGGAAAGGTCTATGAAGTGAAGAATACGTGACACTTAGGTTACATCCTTCATTTGTAAATAGATTTTAAAGCGTGCAGGGCTTCAGCGCGAAATTGCATCGGCCATATTGTTTGTTTATATGAGTGTCATCTATGTTGCCATTCAGAAATAACATAATTCATAAATAATTTAATTTATTTAAGCTTACTGTATTTCGCAAGAAATTATTATTTTAATATTTAGTATTTGAATATTAAATTAATCCCGATACGATTTATGTGCTAGTTTAGCTTTCAACGTGATTTCCGAAGAATTTACTAAAAAAAAAAAAAATATTTTTTATTTTTTGTGTACTGGCAATTGTTAGACAAGGACACAATCCACTCTTGATCGTGTTCTCGCTCTGAAGTATTCTTCCTCCTTTGAATTACTTATAGTAATAAGTACTCTATTAGTTTGAGATAAAGTTCATTTTCAAACGGTTTTTTATATCAAAATTTTGTTCGTACTCGTTCCAGTTATTATATAAGTTCCTTGCCCCGGGTAGAATAATGTTATAAGTCAATTCATTCAGCACACACGATAGAATACATATAAATATATAGTCTGTCTTGTTGTCACGATCTGTGCAACACATGATTCGTTTAATGTAGGTACCGTACTTAGATGAGATACTGGGACATCATAATCAATTAAACTTGTGTTTGCAATTACGACTCCTATGGTTTAAAGTTTTTTTGTTACTTTGTAGGTTCTATGCCGTTTGATAAACAGCGTGTCATCATTGGATCGTGGAAAAGAGCTCAGAAATACATTATCGACATTATTGAGGTAAGTACAAGCGCCTGCATGTTTTCTTGACATTTCAATCTTATCGGCACGAACGAAAAGAGCAACGACAAAGATATCTGCCCAGGGACATAATTATGTGTTACCTTCATAGGGGAATATTCGAGCTTGCTTCGCTCGCTCTTGGAGCCTTTGGTCTTTTATTTTTAATACAAGCTTATGCTCGCGGCTTCGCCCGCTTGGAGTTTGGGAATTGCCCACGGAATCTTACTTCTGGGATAACAAATAGTCTATGTATGTATAGACCATAATAGATTTATAAATAACTGATACACATGTCTCATAGTTTTAATTGAAGATTGTGAACACCAATTTTCGAATCAATCGACCCAGAAAATATTAAGTTTCTGGGTCAATTGACTCGACTACCCCCTACTAAATTTACCTAATATGTATTTGCGTTATATAGTTTTTTTGTAAAGACTTTATTTCTTAGTTTGTTAATAGAAAAACTGTTTAAAGTACTGAATTCAAATTATTGCTTGATTGTATGTAGGCTGAGACGCGCTCCTGTGCAGTGTACACTTACAGACGTAACTCACACACTGATTCATAGTGCCCCGCCGCCGTCCCGTACCTCTGCACCCCGCTGATACCTAAAATTGTGTTACTGTGTGGAGACGTTCGATGTTCCGAGACGCCATTATGTTTGAATCGAGCTATACCACTGACCACTCGTGGAGAGCAGCTATAATTTTTAATAGACCCTTTTTTTGACTACATCGAATTTAGTTTTAAACATTTGAATTGTTATTGCAGGACTTAAACAATGGTGTCGTAGGATGGGTTGATTGGAACATGTGTTTAAACGTCCAAGGAGGTCCAACTTACATACAAAACTTCGTAGACTCTCCCATCATTGTGTTCCCTGAGAAGAACGCGTTCATCAAACAGCCTATGTTCTATGCGATGGGACATTTCTCCAAGTTCGTGCCTCGTGGGTCGCGCAGGATTGGTGTCACATTGTCTGGTGGGAAGTCAGTGTGGACTGTCGCTTTTCTTACGCCCAAAAACACTACTGTAGTTGTGCTATATAATGAGTAAGTACCATTAGCAGATCTAAAAGTTGTGCCAGATCTATCTACATACATTTTAAGATTTTTTAAGGCTAAGTAATAGGCGAGGTTCAAGGTTTGTTCACACTTTGAACCCATTCTTGAATACCGGTAAAGCTATGTCGGGTTATTCCACGTACTTTTGCGAATGCCATAGCTGCTGAAGAAGCAACTTAATTCCCAATCGTCTCGGGCAATATAATGTGGTAGTTTCAGCTAGATCGGACTTAATCAGACTGGATAATCGATGTATGGGCCTAAGAATTAGCCTGTTGCCCTCGTATACTGCTTGCTAGTCTGAAACCCTTGGGCAGTTACTTCAACATTAATTCTAATTTCTGCAAAATAAGATGTAGTCCCGACTAGTCGGGAAAGCCGACTATCCGGCCATATTAATTGTAGTCGCCGATTAGACTATGACTAATTTGTTTAAAATTAAATTAAAATCTTCGTTGTTCATATTTTATATTTTATGATCAGTGTTACTGCTATGTTATAAAATTTAGGAATCACAATTAAAACTCTTCCTTTGGTAGTCAAAAATGTAATTCAAATCAAGAATAATATTATTATACTATTAATAAACTTGGAATTTCTATGACTGCACGAAGGGTGCGAGCGAGCAAGTAGTATTAATGTCCTCAATGCGAGCGATTCAACTGTAAACGAAGAGCCACAGACAATGCCGATGACACCAAAAGCAATGATCTGCTTGGCCAACTATTCGGCCTTTTTGCAACCGAATACTAGGCGGCTAGGTAGCCAAAGTAATAGTTGGCCCATCTCTACTGCAATACTTTGGAAAATGCATCACAACTTTTATTTTGTGTGCATAATATACTTAATATATTTTTGTCGCTGATAGAATGTCAGTCCGTCTAGACCCTGGGTTCGCTAGTAACATCATGTTTTCTTTCCACAGGGCTAAAAAAGCAACTAAAGTGAACATACAGATGGGCAAGCAAGCTGTGGTCGACTTGGAAGCCCTCTCAGTAGCCACCATCGAGTTTATGACGACTGCTACCGAAAACTTTAACAAAAAAAACTAAAACTGCAACTTTTATTTTAAAAGTACGCTAGTAATAAGTGGGTTGTAGTCTCGTTATTAACATGTTACGTAATATATGGTATTTATAAGAATTGTGCAGAAAAGCAAAAAATATATTTTAATTCTGAGTTCCCTACTGCAAAAATCTTAGTTTTATTTCTTCTGATACATTGTACCAGAAAAATAATTTGGAATTAGAAACCCTACAAGATTATTTTGAATGATTATAACTAGAAGACGGGATTATTTACTATATTTATTGTTTTCTTTGAGTTCCCGATATTTCGGCGCTGTTGCAAGCACTTCAGTTTATCCGTGATCATGGGATCACGGATAAACTGAAGTTATTGCGGGTGGGTGTTTATGAGCAGACAAATCGGTCTACCCTCTTTCTTGTTCGTTTTTCAAAGAAAACAATAAACATGATAAATATCCCGTCTTCTAGTTATAATAATTTTAGTGGCCATGAAAGTCTAAAATCTTATTTTGAATGACTTATTTAATTGTAGGAGCGTGCTTTATGGAGTCTAAAGTCCAAAAGTCTAAATCAAAAGTTCATATGTGGATACCCATAAAAACACCGGAAAGCCGCGTGTTAAATAAATTGTCAATTTATCCATATCATCCTCTCCTCCATTTTCTATTATAAATCAATAGTTGTAGTATATTATGGTTTCCGTAGATCGCATGAGGATAAAATAACGCTGGTCAATTTCCAGTTCAAAGTACCTAGGTTGAAACAGCAATTTATTGAGAAAATTATTTTATACTTGAAAAAACCCACAAATATCACGTCTGTATCCGTCGTCTGTCTGTATAAGGGCGAGGTAGAGTTGTACAGTAGAGACCATAAGTGCACTAGCAGTTTCATAAAACGATCGCATCAAAACAAGTTGCACTTACGACCTTTTTCCATAACAAACATTTTGCACACATACACGATTTCATATATCGCACTCTTTCATAATTATCTAGTCAGAAAGAGTGCGATATAATGATCATTTGCCTTAGTGACAAGCCTGTCATGTCGCGACGGAGTATTAAGTTAGTGATATTTAATTTCAAACTAACAATTATGTGTCTATCTGGCTTAGCGGTTAACGCTATAGATACGAGTATAATGTCTCGCACTGTGTAGCCTACGTTCGAACCCAAGTGACATTACACT
This sequence comes from Noctua janthe, assembly GCA_910589295.1. Classification (NCBI taxonomy): domain Eukaryota; kingdom Metazoa; phylum Arthropoda; class Insecta; order Lepidoptera; family Noctuidae; genus Noctua; species Noctua janthe. Next base: position 4,764,411 of record OU342573.1, on the reverse strand, counting down.
TTTTGTGTTTTAATTATAAATGATACGTTAGACCCGATGAGATATGTTTTTCTAAATATTAGTTGGAACTTATTATTAACAAAAAAGATGAGGGTGAATGTGAAACAAAATAAACTTCTGGATTGAACAAAGTAGTTAGTTATGACGTTGTTAGTTGGTGAACTTTGTCACGAGCGTTTGTGTTATTATTACGATTAGCGTATTGTTTGATTGTCTTTATTCAAGATGCAAGCTAATATTAGTATTGATGACAGGGCAAATATTGTCACTGCGTAAAAATGGGCTTAATATTTCTCTAATTTCAACTGAAACTGGCTTAAAATGTGTAAGTTATTTTTAAAAATTATAATTATTATGATGATAGTTGTGGTGTGTGATTTTCTTATTATTAAATAAATTGCTAGTTGCAAGTGTGTAATCATATTTTGTTTTTTTTTTAGAAATTCTGTTAGCCGTTGGGTAAAGAGGTTTGAGGAAGAAGGTAGTCTGAAGAGTCGTCTAAGAAGTGAAAGGCCGCCGCTTATTAACCCGACTCAGCGACGTTTTATGGTGGAAGAATATGAAACAAATGGTTTCATTCCAACTATAATGTTTGCAGAGCAATTGGATACTACATTACAGACTGTTCGCCATGCAGTCCATGCTGAAGGTTTACATCATCGGAAGCCATCTAAAAACCATTTTTGACACAAAAACACAGGGAGGAAAGACAACGTTTTGCTCGAGATTATTTAGATTTTAACTGGGAGGTGACCGTATTTTCTGACGAGAAGACTTCAAAGTCTTGCCACAAGGAAGACTTAATTTATGGCGAAAAAATAATAATACTTAATTTAATAAGTAGACCGGGTAACTAAATATTTAGTAATATTAACATAACCGTAAATAAAAAATTAAAAAATTAAGAAATAAATTTTAAATTTAATGATCTTAAATTGGGGTTTAGTTTCAATATTCTTTTCGTCAAGAAAATGAACACTTAAGCTATAACCTCAATACATTCAATGTGACGTTACATAAAAAAAATACGTTCATAAAGTCTAACTCATATATTAGTATTCAATGAACTCTGCTGAATACTGCTATAATAAGCGGGTATCAAAAATTATTTTTGTGTTATTAGAATATCCTTTCCGTGTTATGTTATTCTTATTATGAATTAACTAAGTGGGTATACAACAAAAAATCTTATGAACGGTGATAAGAGGACTTTTTTTTGCCTAGATAGGAATGTGACGTCACAATTCTCATAAAAGTTTGTTAATTTTATAAATAAATAAAACGAATAAACATTTTTGTTATCATTCAGCCTAATTTTTTAATTTCCACCTTCCAACACCGAAAACATAAAATAAAAATCAATTAAAGAGGTTAAATAATAATACAATAACTATCTAATATATAACTTCTTATAAAAAATAAATAATAAGCATGACTACATTATAAATAAACATAAATACGACTTTCTGCTTAAAATACAAATATTATTAAGGTTTCAAAGAAACAAAAAACAGCCACACATTGTAATAACATGGATTCGAACTTGGACTTCATTGATCGTGAACCCATGCTCAGCCCAAACAGCTACTAACCCATGTTAATACTACGCGAATTTTAACAATGCAATGGTAAGAACAGGTCATCACTATGATGTGTATTCTAAATGCAACAGAAATATAATGCTATTTCGCGTAGCGTGACGACAGTTCATTAGTGTGTGTTATGTGTGGAATGTTGAGACATCACTCATACACGCACACGCACACACACTGCTGTATCGCGCTCGCACAGTTTATAGCAATATAATCTTTAGCATGGTAGTGCACTTTTGAGCGTCTACTGTACCTGTATCCGTTGTTCTTAGTGATGCATAGTACCTACTAAGTAGTACTCTTAAAAACGTGACACGACACAGGATGGCTTTGTTAAGCCGATGATGACGAGTACGCTGCGTCAATCACAAATCTTGTTCAGCTAATACTACGTGATTGGTTAGTGGGGTGACTAACTATCTGACTGAGTTTGGAATGGGCCCTTAATGCAGGTTTGGGATTGCCACAAGCAAAGCGGGGCCAGCAGTAACTAAGAACCGGCTGCGGGTAATCTTTCTTTTTCGTGTGGTTAGTGCCTAACAGACTGAGCCGAGCCGCAGATCGACGCGGCAGCGCGCCTTGTGTCAGAGTTTTTATGCGGCCCATGGGCCTCGGCTTTACTTACCGACGAGAAATATCTCTCAGCCATGCTATTTGGTTTCCTCACGATATTTTCCTTCACCGAATTTAAGCAAGCGATCTAGTACATTTTGATAGAAGTTCTGCCTCGAATGCAATAACAAAGTTTCCCCAACTTCGGTGTTGGATTCGAGGCAGAATTCACAACCGAGCCGCAGGCGAGGTTGTTATGGATCCGAGAACTGCAGTAACAAATGCTCACAAGTATCAAACGAGGTTTTTCAATACACTTTCGAAGAAATAAAATAATAGAACGAAACATATCTTTGTAATGAATTATTAGGAAACTATAATCTACATTGCTTTCGCCAGATTGAAGGCGAAGCAAAGGTATGAAGCCGCTAAACAGCCTAATATGAATAATAGAAAATGCCAATTTTTTTTATTTTAGATCTCGAATAAATGTTAATTATATTTATTTTAAATAATCATGTTTGTCTATGATATTCTATTTATCAACATTTAAATATTCAAAAAATATTTACACCCTAAAGTCGTATATTTATTTGGTGAGATTTAAAAAAAAGCAATCACACATTTACGTAGACTATAGCCATTTAAACGAATTTTTATTTCCGCACGCGTTAAAAAAAACCACGCGTTTGAAATATCATTGCATGTTGCATGCCTAATCGTAGTGCGATAAGAACCAGTTTTCGACGATAAAATTATACAATACGCACATGAAGCCGAAAAATCTGAGAACTCTTGGGTTCGAACTCGAGACCAATGACTTGGCAGTCCGACGGCCACACCTGTCACTGCTGCGTCCTGCTGCTACTGTGCTGCTGTTTGTGTGTGCTGCCGGTGATGATGATCCTTAGTGCAGATTTCGGTTTTAGTGAGGTCTTTACTACGTACCGTAGAATCTTTAATACCGTTCTTTTCCTAACTGACCCTTTGAACGAACAGAGGCTTATATAAGGCCTGATGGGCGATGGCTGATGGGTAATGGGGCCTATGAACTGCTCAGCCGGGCAAAGGAATCATGGTAGTTGAAACACTTTCCAACATTTCTACGCGAAAGAATGCCAGAGATAGATGGCAGTCACGTCAGAAACAAAATGATTCATGCGTTGGATGCAATTAGGGCAAGCACAATAGAGAGAAAGCCTATACTCAGACTGCCGGGTGAGATATAAACTGAGTTTACTTACTCTCAACTAATTCAGATAAACCAAGTAACCAGTGCTAGGGAAAACATTGATAAAATCTATTTCATTTGCTTAGAGGACTCCTCAAATAAGCCCTATTGTGTTGATGTTATGACTACGTAAATGTTAATTTCCTGCTCACAGCTGAGTCATCGCGGTGAGACTCAGACATCGCGGCTGGACTGACTGGTCGCCCTACTAACTACGGCTTCGGTGACTCACGCGGTAAACAGAATTACGACTATTATTATATTACCACACATAAAACCAGTTCCGATGCTTCCACAAACTGTTTTATGTGCGTAAGCTTTTATTATAATTCGTCCGTCCAATGTATTTTTTTACGCAATTAGGTTGAATTAATTAGTATTTATGACACAGCACTGCCTCCCGATAAAAAGCTGTTTGCAGCGTGTAATTTTTCAACAATCTAGATATTCTGGAGAAACAGAAAGTTTTGAATCCTATAGTGAAACGCAGAAGTAAAATTCAGGGAATGACCAAAACGGCAGGAGGCGACCCACTTTGATTAAAACACTGGAAAATAGTTGGTCCTCTTGGTGGTTATGTGGTTGGTGGTCTCGGTGGAAGGTGCTTGGGGGAGTACTACGTCAGTGGACGCCTCTCGTGTCTTAGATGGCGCAATTAATGCAGACAGTTTTGTTGCTGGGGAAGTAGTTCGGCCACTATTTCTCCCTTGCTAAAACACTAGGAACAAAGGGATATTTAGGTGGACTGTCTGATGTACTTTCGGTGCCCAAAAGGTGATGGCTTTCAGCCTAATTTGTATGTTTGTGTGTTTTTCTATTTTTTATTTCGAAGCTGTTGAATCATGCTTGAAAATCAAAAGGAAAAATATGTATAATTCATGAACCATTTTCTGAAGTCAAAACTAAATAGTAAATATAAATAATTAAGCATGCAAACAGGTAAACCAGACAGGAAAACCAAAGAAACAATTAATAATATTAATAATTATAATTAATTTGTTTTTCCTTATTTTGAGAGTTCATCGGAGTTTCTGCGTTATAATTTAAGTTAAACTTTAATTTCGAGAAGTTGTTTTTGAACCTACAAACCACATTATTTATCTTAAACATAATTAAATGACACATCCATTGCCTTTGTTCTAAATGATTCACTTACAAAGTGACACATTACATATTAATATTAGCTAATATTTACATAAACTAACTTACAATAATCACGAAAGTCACAGAGTCCAACTTTATTCGACACCTAGAGCCCTATATTATTAGCCATTCCAATAAGGAGTAGGTTATCTATATGTAGCAAAAGAAAAGCGAGACAAATACATTATATATTCAGAATGCGAATCAGGAATTCAGAACAGGCAGCTAAAAACGTTGATGTTTGTTACTCTCACGCTAAAACGACTGAACGGATTTCGATGTTTGGCACACAGATACTTTATAACCTGTATTAACACATAGGATACTTTTTATCCCGATAGTACGATCCCGTGGGATAATTAACAAACTCCACGCGGGCGACGCAGCGGGCATAAGCTATATAATTAGCCATAAAAGGAACACTTCCTTTAGTGAAGCTATTAAAAAAAATAAGATTTGGTAAAAAGATTACTCAGTCAACAAAGATAGGGTTTTTCCAGTGTCTTCAGGGTATGGTAAATCTGTCTAACGTCCTAACATCTAGTGGAGAACCTAATGCTCTCCAAGACCAAGGCGTTGGTGCACATGTACTTGTCATACACAGTGTATTTATTGCAAGCGATGACTGATAGAGAGAGCACAAAGTTGTTGGCGATATCTAACTAAATATTACAATAAAATACAAATATTGATGTTGTGTTGTGAGCGACGCGATTGTGTTTGTAATACTTCATGGCGATTATTATCGATTTAACACAGGAAACCATTCAAATTCAACTGACCGTAGCATTTCGTTTTTATACCATCATAATTTCAGCTTGCATCAGCAGTAGAAGGATGCTGATGTCAAGCCAGTCTATCTCACACTCTACTAATGAATGCTGGACATAGGCATTGGTGTATCCCAAGTTGGGACCAAATACCGGCTTCTCTGTCTTTCGCAGCATTTCTATGGCTATTATCTAATAATTTACTTTGATTTAGTCGTCGTCATCATCTATCCAAATAGCGTTATCCCAACTACCTATGTTGGGGTCGGCTTCCAGTCTAAGCGGGTGTAGCGGAATACGGGAATACTTGTATTTTATATGGAGCGACTGCCTATCTGACCAAATCTAACCGAGGATTAGATACCTCAATAGTCTAAAATAGGTACACTACTGAGAGAAAACCATACATTTATTTGGATTTTGAAACAATTTTCTCATATGTAGTTGATAAGAATATCATGTTTGCCAATAACTACCTAAGTGTTATTTTATTTTATTATGATAAACGATGCCTGATACAGTCACAAAGAACATTATAAATTTCTCAAATCTAAACTTTCCGGCTCTTCTAATCGCTCCCAATTGTTTCCTCTTACTACTTATCAGCTGTTACGAATTCGTAGTTTTGTGAATGAATGATAGATCAACAACACTTCTCGGAATCTTGCGACTACGCATTGCCAGCGTTGAAAGGTCAAAGGAGTCCGTTGGTTTATAACGACTACACTGCGATACTCCGGCCAGTTCCCGGCGAGTTGCCGAGCCGTGATCACGTACCTTCTTATATACTCGGTTTAATTAAAATTATCAAAATGTACAGTTTATCGGTAATAGGGGTGATGTTAGCGGTATGTGGGGGTGCGTTAAGCCACACATATCACCTGGGAGGGTGTCCCCTCGTCGAGCCCATGCCAGGCTTTGAAATGAACAGGGTATGTATTTTTTCTTTTTGTTATTATTTTATTTTTTATACCGGGATCAGTCATCAGAAGGGCCGGGGTCATGTTTATAAGATTACAAATGAGTGCGTGAGCAGCTGGCGTGACTGGAGTGTTTGGGACAAAGAAATCCATCTCATACAATAATCAATATGCTTACATTTTATTCTTCAAAAACTACTTTAACGATCGTGTCAACGGCGTCGAAGCATGACAGATGTTTATTACTTCTATGTAAATTTATTTCTGTTTCCTAGAATACATTTCTATATTGAGGTAGATAATTATAATGCTTAGGTAGGTACAGCCACGGAGAGGGCTTGGGACTTAAACATAACTGGCTAAATGTTTGTGTATTAGGTACACGTCTGCTTAACCCTTCGGGGATTACAGACGTCATGTTATGTTACATTTTAGGCTACATAGACTAGAGTAGGTAACAGATCAGAGGACGTGTGATGTGAATCCTTTCTGTCTGCTTTTATCATTTTAATTAGTTTAGTATGCTCTGGTTAACATGAACTTGTGTTTATTGATGATACGGGTGATAGTTTAACACTGTGACAATGTCACATCTAGGTAGATACCTACTTACACGTTGTTTTGCGGGTCTACTTGCACCATATCATCATCCTTTTGCTTTTGCCCGAAGATAATTGGGATTGGCACGTCTTCTTTTCCATTCATGTCTATTAGCTGTCATATCAGTAGTCGCTTTTTTCTAGGTAATTATGTCATCTTCGGATTATGGATTCATGGCATCTTCATCTATCGGTACTTCGGTCTTCTTTCAATTTCAATCAAACACATTCACACTTAAAACTTTCCTTTCGACAAGTTCCTCTAGCTACCAATGTGCTTCAAAAAACAAAAAACGATCTTTGAAAAAAATTTAGTGTTCGTTGGACTTTGGATGCGATCATTTAAATTCTTTGTTCGCGTTAGCAATAATGATAATAAATCGGCTTGTCAAAAATAGGTGTTTTAAGGCCTGGCATAACTAGCATTGGGGTTTTTACATAGACAAGATTATCTCCATATATACACAAATACTGTCATTTACGCGGGAGCAGGGAATCGAACCAACGACAAGCTAGCAAGCTACTCAGTCACTGCGCCACTTGATTTTTCGTAAGAAAACTACGCCCTAGAAATAGGCGGAAATAAATTAATGTGCCGATTTTTAAGTTTGGTCGATAATAGTGGTCTTGGAAGCATGGCAACAAGTATAATTGGTGAAGTAATAAGGAACTCATTAGAAACTCCTTGAAAACGAAACGATAGAATCAGTTTATGTGTTCAAAGGTTGCACATACGCACGTAGGTAATGGGATAGGAAGGAAGACTCAACAAATCATGCTTCATTATTAGATGATTATTGTTGGTGTGAATAACAAGGGTGTTCTCGTGAATTGATCTGCGAAGAGCAGTACTATCTATAGACCGGGCGGACATATTATGTCAATGAGTTGGGCAGTTAGGCTCAAATAAATTGGATATTTATTCAAGTAGATAGGAACAGCTCATAAAGAAGTACCTACTACTGTAAAATCATATACTTACCTACATACTAGAACTATGTAGAAGCAAAAGAAAGCCAATTTTTCGGACAACAGATCATTCGGGCAATCGTAACAAAAATGTATCGGCTGCTTATTCTATTGAAACTCCATACTACGTTAGGCGTGCAAGGTCACAGACCACGGATGCGACGTGCCCATGGTAGACTGCACCTGACTGAAGTCAACATCATCTGTCTTCTCTTCTATTTAAATCTAAAACTTTTCTTTCTATAAATTCAATAATAATACATAATTATGAATAACAGATATTTGATAAGTAAAATAACAATAATAAATTAGACTATTACACTAATAATAATAAACAATTTTAAAAGCGAGAAAACTAATAAGCTATATTAAATATAATTAAATAAATAAATAATGAATAGATAGACTTGCAGATAAAATATTAGTAGAATAATTAAATGAATAGAAATATAAAAATTATACTTAATAATATGTAGGATATAGTTAAAATAATTCAAACTTAATAACAAGGAAAAGTAATAAATCGCTCTTCCTCTCTCTACTTATTTAAAAATTTCGCTGTGCCCGACGACGGGGTCCATAATAATGTATCTATTGTTTTTTTATTTACCACCTGTAATTGTACATTATGTATAGCAATAGACGATTTGAGATTCTTATTATCTACAGCTACCTACTATGTTTTACCTACCTAAGATAAAATATGTTGACATCAAGTTATTCCCATTTATCAGCAACTCACAGGCTGATATCGGGTGTCTCCACAATGCAGTGTCTATTATAAACATGAGAATTTGACCCGACCATAGTTCCGATAACATACGTCAACAGTACTCGATGACTCATACAACGAGAGAATGTTTCGTCAACATAACTTGATTTCAGTTGAAACCCACTTTCACACGTACATCACCCAGATTCTCAAAAATATGAAGATTTCGTTTACATGTGGAGTTAGTCATCATTTTAGTCGTTTGTATGTTAATTAGTTGCCTATATGACGTAGATAAGGCATGTAACTGTTTATAGCGAAATGTTGTTTATTTTCGAGAAAAGCTAGGTTGAACGTACATATTAAAATCACTATTCGCTAACAGACTAGCCACAGCCTTAACCGCTGGTTCCGCGAGCATCAAATTTAGCTCAAACGTTCCTTGCAATGGCGAAGGTCACTACTGAGGAACCATGTTTGAAAATCCATCGTCTTAATGGGATAAATAGGATTTTTTTTATGGAAGATCGTGTTTTTCTTTGCCAAAAGAAAATCTCTTGTATGAAAGACATAAAATATTTGAAGGTATGAGCGTGGAATGGAATGATTTACAAAAGTGTGTGAATGAAATTTATCCCTGTATTGAACTAAACAATTGTTCACAAAACACTATTGTTCTTCACGCAATGAGTGCCATTGTTTTGACAACTTTATTAGTTTTATTACTTGAGTATTCTCGCTTCTTTTATCACTTGCCATGTCATTTTGTGCTGTTTTTAATATTTATTTTAATATTGATCTTCCGCGGCTTCTCTAAAAGGAATATTAAGCTTTTGCCAAGCGCTCTCCGGTTACTCTACAGTTAGGTATACAGGCTTCTAGGCTGTCACCCTGTTGACAGTCAAATATTTTTGCCATGGCCCAGTAAGAGTAAGAGTTCGTGCCGACAGCGATACGACAGTGAAATTTTTTCAGGTGCTATAAATTATTAAAATAACATTATGATAACAACTTCAATTAAATCCTAGGTAGCATAATGATAGCTGCATAACCTACAGATCGTTATTATAAATTATTTCTTTGATCAACAGTTACTGGGCGTATGGTACGTCGTACAGAAGACGTCAACAGCGTCGCACTGCATGACGTACAACTTCACCAAGACTACCGAGCCCGGCAGATATGAACTGGAGCAGATGTCGCAGCACTTTATCTTGGGACTCACACCTCTGAAGCATGACTACAGGTACAGAATACTACTTTAGTTATTTTATTTCCCCTACAAGCCCACTGTCTGCTTGGATCCACCAAGAGGCCCACTACTCTCAGAGACGTGTATTGGAATTCAGGTTGGCGGGCCCACACAACATACACCTACTTAATCAGCCTGTAATGTCTCCACTACTGTTACGTAGACCTGAGTTCCAATAGTCCTCCCTGAGAGCGGTGGACCATTATCCACCAAGCAGGTAGCTTCGGAGCATTAAAAGGCTGAGTGTGATTTCTTATAGGTTACTACAGTTACTTGTACCTAAACCATTTCTTATTGGCCATCGAAATAGATGAATGGACGAAACTTTCTTCCAAGCACGGATTAACACCTTCGTTTGTTGTTCACAGGTATACTGGAATACTAACGGTTCCAGACCCAGCTGTCCCCGCAAGAATGAAAGTCAGATTTCCTCTGAGTAAGTACCTATATAAAGTGAAAAATGCTCTTGGCAAACCCATTGCTCTCGACCGATAAATTATAAAGCGTTTTATGGGTCCAACCAGGGCCGTAGCCAGGGGGATCGGATCTCCAAAACTCGCCTGCATATGGCCCTGGGTGCAATAAGCGACAAATTCTAATATAATGACGTATTTTTTCAGGCGTAGCAGGTTCAGCGAGCTACACAGTCGTCATGACTGACTACACATCTCATGCCGTCATCTTCACTTGCCAGAAGCTTGCATTTGCGCACCGCAGATCAGCCACTATTCTCTCAAGAACCAAGGAGCTTGACAAGATCTACACCGATAAGGTAAGTTTTCTTGAATTATGGCAAAAGTAGCTCAAAGGAGACATACTTTTTGGATTCGGTAAGCTACGCACAGGCCAACGTAACGACATTGTAATAAGTTTTAAATCTTTGTTTGTATTTTAAACAATCTACAAGTATCGGATTTGTCGTCCAAGGCTCTTGCTTATTAAGCCGGCGCGATCATATCGCGATATGATCCGATGGTGCAAGAACAAACGAGAAACTACTGTATTATATCAATCAACAGATAACCATGATCTACTTATCCGTACCTACTATGTTTAATCGAAATTGTCATGTCAAGCATATAATTTTCCTAACTTTTTTTTAAACTTTTACCATAGATGCGCAACAAGCTGGCCTCCTTCGGCGTGGACCCGTACGACCTGTCCATCATCTCGCAGAACGACTGCCCCTCTCACCTCAACGGCACTGAGGGCGTCAACATCAACATCGATCCGGAGACTTTCTCTTCACACAACATCGGACAGGCCGTCAAGAAAACTGGCAGTGCGATCGGTGAGCCAAAACCATCCACTTTTTATAATAATGCTTCCGAAAAATTAAAAAAGGTGAACGTTTACAACTCTGAAGATATTACTGCTGCTGAACCAATGGGAATTAATTTTGTTATAAAAATGGACGGATGATCCACACTGGGCTTAGGACAGCCAAACATGCGAAAGGTTCACATAAGGGTTATACTTCCTACTAATCGAACTTAGAAAACCTCTTGCACGATCGTCCGACAAGACAGCTCCGCTACTAAACCTGCTGCAGGCAGAATTTGTCGTATTTCAGCAGTAATATCTGTTTACTACGGAGTTAACGACCTATTATTGCGTAGCTTTGACACGATAAAAGAACAGTATTAAATCATGTGTCTTATTTCAGCCGATGGAGTAGAATACGTCGTGGAAGCTGGCAAGACAGTGTACCACAAGGTGGCCAGCAGTAAGGAGGACCTAACCGAAGCACCCGGCAGTCGCGCATACTCCGTCAAAGATGACGCCGAGTGGTTACCTTGAAACAACTCTTTGATGAAGTGGTCTCACGGTTATCCGTGATCGCGTAAACTTCTACTTAGAATCTTAGATAATTATTTAGTTATTAAATACTGAACGCAATGTCAGACAGGGCAAAGTTCAAATTTCATTGCAATCTTATTTAAGGATTTTTACACTAGAAATGGACACTCAAAAATCGACTTAGATTACATAACCCGACAGTTACCTAAGTCAGTGGAAATTGAATACCTATACTTAAATGATTTATCTAAGATTCTGAATTCAAACAGGTATTGACTGAGCCCAAACTCCTAGTTAAAAACTCCAATTATAACTTAAAACCGTAGACAGAGTATTCTAAATAATGTTGTCAATGTTTTTTCAATACACTTCCTCGAAAACTGGGTCATATGGCACTACAATTAGGTTCAACATGCAATGTATTTCACACATGTGGATTTTTTCATTTATCACAACGTGTGCGGAAATTAAAAATTTCCACAGATAATACAAATTAAGTCCAAATTGGTTCAATTCCTATAGTGATTGTTTTTTTTTTAAATCTCGGCAAAGAGATATGCGTAAATATTTTTTTAATATTTAAATTGTGTTTATAAATAGAATATCATAAATAAACATGATTATTTAAAACAAATATTTTTTTAAAGAACAAGTTAATATTTATTTGTGTTCTAAATTAAAAAATATTTAAATTTTCTATTTTTCATATTAGGCTGTTTAGCGGTTTCCTACCTTCAACCTGGCGGAAACAAAGCGCGGAAAAAAAAGCACATTAAATCATAGTGTCCTAATAATTCATGACAAAAATACTTTTTGTTCTATTATTTTATTTCTTCGAAAGTGTATTAAAAAACGTCGTTTGATACACGTGGGCATTGTTATTGCAGCCGCTCCATAACAAACTCGCCTGGGGCTCGGTTGTGAATTCCGGCTCGACTGCAATAACAAAGTCTACGCTTAAAACACTAACACAACATTATTGACAGTTTGTTTTGTGAATTTAGTGTTGTGTATGAATTTATCAAGTGAACTTAGTGTAGTGCCAATTTTAAATATACTATTCTACTTCATTTATGTAAAAAACAGTAATGCATTTAATATGATCTGAATCTTAGAGATGAATACTCATAAGATAATCGGGTTATCATTGACTGTAAGTTCACCCGAACAGAAATGTGATTTAAGTTTAGTATGTAGGTAATGTAATAGTTTTATATTGTGAATTACGTTGATAGCAAACAGTTTTATACCAAAGGATGCCTTACCTTATCATGCAATCATTATATGTAGAAAGAAATAATAAAACGACTTAAAAATAGTTAATTGTTTTTTTTTACCTCTTACGTAATGTCACACAATGTCTGCATACTGTTTCTCATTTTGGATCTAACAACCCGCAGAAATCACACACACGAACTAAAACATGTATTTTACACATTCTGTAACTTTTAGTTAAGTTATAAATACTGATTGTATCCAAAATTTGTCAAAAAGGTGAACAAAATAGTTGACAATCACATGTCTAAAACGACTATCACTATTATGTTGACTTATTTAAGGGAAGTTTCTAAATAAAAATCACAAATCCATTTATGAATTGTATTTAAAATAAATAAAAAAGTACAATGCAAGTATCTTTTGGAATGTTTGCATTCCTCTTCTATTAAATGTATAAAAATGCCGATGAACGATTTTAACAAAAAATAACCTGTTTAGCTGTGTCATGAAAATGTGCTTACAACAGTATTTTAATAATTTAGAATAAAATTTACTAATACAGTCAACAAACGATAGAAACTTTTGTACCACTTAACAGATGGCACAAAGCGACAAGTCACTCCATTTAAACAAAACCAGTTGTTTTCTTTTTCACAAAACTCAATTTCGGATCAAACATTGTATACCGATTTAACTGACCACTGATATACACTTAAAATAACTGGTATTATGATATTTTAGGCGCCAATGGGTGATCGCACAAAATTCCTCAATGATAATATTTAAGCTATTCATTATTAGCTTATGAATCGAGCTTAAACATACAGTAAGATGGTTGGTAAAGGCAAGCTTCTCGATTTATAAATATATTACTTTCATAGTGAAAATGTGTGTGACAATTGTACGCATTATAATATTGCCAATAGCAGACAAGGCGTCGAAGTATATGAGCTTACAAGAAATTAAATTTTGTTATTAGAAATAGCAGCATTAACATAATATCAGTAACGATAAATGTGTACGAAATGCGTACCCTGGGGTATGACATATTCATGTATTTTGTTGTACTCATTTCCTGCTGCATCAATAAGTAAACACTGCTACTTCTAACTCCATTACACCGTCACACTTCTCCTAAGGCGTGCAACGGTCGAGGAAGCGCGGGTACAGACAGACCTCGCGGATGTGGAACCGGTCCAGCAGCCAGCACAGGAAGCGCTCCAGGCCGAGCCCGTAGCCGCCGTGCGGGACCGACCCGAACTTGCGCTGGTCGGTGTACCAGTAGTAGGGGGAGGGGTCGATTCCCTCGCGCTTGTATGCTGGAACAAGATAGTTATTTCACAATCAGGCTCAGGAATTGCAGTCTGTGAGGTTTAAAACGCAGTCTGTGAATCTCGTTGTTACTAGAAGCCGCACAGGCCAAAATTGTTAAAGGTCGGTTGAAGTCCGACAAACTGATTCGTTCCCCTCTGTTTTACGAAAACTGTCAGTAGTAACGTGCATCCACCTGAAGCTTCGTTTTGTGGAGTAACATTTACATTTGGAAGTATATAATGGATAATAGAGATCTACGTTAGGGAATGGGCAACTACAGTACTTTCACAGTTTTTGTGCCTTGTGACTGGGACTGTAGCTATTTTTACTGTTGTCTTTGTTTCGACAATTCAAAAGTGCCTGTAACTGGCCTACTTGAAATAAATGCTTTGATTTTGATAAAAAAACGTTATAGGAAAAGCCGCAAGTTATAGAAAGTTACTAAATGTTATCATTACGGTTATTTAGAAGTTCGAATATCTGACAACCGATCTAAAAAAGGGGTGTTGTGTTACCCAGTTGCTCCGTGTAAAATACTGCTACTAAAAGCATCTGGTTAGATTGGAAGCTAGCTGTCCTTAAAATAGTTGAAGACGAGGTAAACGATAAGTTACCTTCAAGTAGTTCGTCATAGTCCCATGTCCTCATGGATCCTCCAACGATCTCTCCCACTCCAGGCATCAGTACATCCACGGACTCTGTAAGCCGTCTATCTTCAGGACAACGTTGCATGTAAAACGACTTGATCTCGGCCGGGAACTTGCACAGAAGGATGGGCTCGCCGATCGCGTCTGTCATCTTACGCTCTGGCATTTCGGGTATGTCCTGCAGGAGAGGAGAGACAAATATAGTAAATAAGGGAGTAAGCAATGCGTTTGGATCGCATGGTGTGTCTCAAGAATAGGACGCCAAGACCTAGTAATAAAAAAATGGAAATAATATTATGCTGATTACCGGCAAATTCAGTGTCATACTGCGCTATAACATACAATCCGGCTACATTTACAAACGAATATTCTAGTTTTTAAATTAATTATACATTTTAGTGAAATAAAAATTCTTCTTCTGACGTTTGAACAGGCTTTCGGAAGTCAGGGTTAAGCAAACTTATTCTATTGAAATGAAATGTTTGTTATTTTGCGCAAAAAATGACTTACCTCTCCGAACTCGTAGAAGGAGCCATCTTCCTTGGTAATGTCGTGTTCGCGCAAGTATTCAATCGCTTCCGTGTACGCCATGCGTCTAAACGGCTTCTTGGGTCTCTGGAATTAAAACATACATTTTTAATAAATTGAATAAGTCGGGTATCTTTTTAAAGTCTATAAAAAATGCATAAAACCGATTTGAAACTGGATGAGTTTCGAAAACTTGGCGGATTGTTAGGTTTTTCGCATAAAACGAAAATAGGATGAAGTATTTTAAAATCATATAGCTTGAACATTTAAGATGATGTTTCGCTAGTTTTAGACCGCACATTACCTTGAAGTTAGGGTTGAGCTCATAGACTAGGTGCGCGTCTGGTGAGTCGAGGACTCGGTCTACCACGTCCACAACCAGGTCCTCGAGGCGAGACAACAGGTCCTCGAACGAGATGAACGGACACTCTGCCTCTACGTGACTGTATCTGTATGTACAAGAACGATACATGTTAACAAAAGGCAAAGAGTATTCACTCTGTGTTGGTATAAAATGTAGGTGAACTAAAGGAAATTAGTGTACTCGACTGAAATGAAGAGAAATAGATAGAAAGATAAAGTGAGCTAGCCAGAGTAAAATTATACAGGTTCAAATTAAATTATCTAGCGGTACTCCCAAACGTGACAGGTATCGCTATCTATACAAGATAAAAAAGTTTTGATAATTTTAATTGTGGTAATTAAGAATCGTAGATGTCAAGTTTTGGAAAACTAAACATACAAAACAACGTTCAAATTGTATTGTGTATAAAGTTGATTCGTACTCAGCGAGATGTCTGCGCGTGCGCGACTGCTCGGCGCGGTAGGACTGCGCGATGCAGTACACGTCGCCCAGAGTCGCCAGACAGGTTTCCAGGTACAGTTGGGAGCTCTGGGTCAGGTAAGCCTCTTCACTGTAAATTATACAAAGATTAGTAAAATATGAGAAAAAAGTTAATTTAGAAAAATAAAACTAACGCATAGATAATTATTATCAATTGTCTCCAGGCTGCCAAGAAAATAAAATTTGCAGATCTTTAGCAGTTGTTACGGGTAGTCCGAAGCCCGAAGGTACGAAAATTACCCAGTAATACCCACTGGATTCTGGTGGTCAGATAGGCAGTCACTTCATGTATAAGACTGATTTCAGCAATATACGGTTGGTCTGGAAGCCGACCCAACATAATCGAGAAAAGCATAGGGAGAAAATGAGACAAATTAAACTCACCCAAAGTAGCTGAACTTGAACAGCGTGCTGCCGCCCTCGCACTGCGTCTGCACCAGCGTCGGCGGCGTCACCTCGGTGTAGCGGCGCGCCGCGAAGTGGTCGCGGAACGCGCGCGTCACGGCAGCGCGGGCGCGGAGGACCTTTGATGTGTTCTCACCGCGGATCATTATATGCCTTGAAAAGACAGTGTTATACATAGGTATAACTCAAAAGCTTTTAGACAAGCCCAATGAAGGCAGAGCGCAATCGAAACGAAAATAAAATCTGTCAGCAAACCAACATACAGTATGGAGACAGAAAAATGTTCAAAACGCAAGTTGCGTTTTGAACATTTTTCTGTCTCCACACCTATTGACAAATCTTGAAAGAACATTCTGGAGTTCGTATTTGTTACCTGTTGTCAAGCTGCACATCAGGCAAGGCTTCTTCGTTGAGGATGGCGTCGGCACCACCTGGTGGAGCGAGCCCGATCAGCTCCCAGTAGTCAGCTGTCAGCTCGTGACCGCCAGGCGCCTGGAAAATTTTACATGTTGATAAGAAAAGCAATTTCAATATCAGGTGGGATAAAAGGCCATTACAAATAATGTTTCTACTGCTGGAACATAGACCTTGTGTTTAAAAGGGAATGTTCCTAATCCACCATACAGGCCCAGTTGGTTGGTGGATAAGACCATCTATGTCATTGCATTTGCAGAAGTCCATAGGTGGTAGTGACGACTTACCATCATAGGAGCCGCCTGTATGTTAGAGTGATTTAAAAAAAAAGACCTGCCTATGGATATAACCCTGGAATATACCTTAAATAGGGGGTTACACCATTAATGCTTAAAAAGGATGACCTTCGCGGTCTGATACTCACCATCTTCCCTTCCGGCACGACCTCCAGCTGACCATAGATGACGACGGAAGACTCTGTGGACAGCACCAGCGCGTTGTACGTCTGACACAGCAGGCCGTGTAACACACACTGTAAGTAGCCGGTTCCGTCGCGAAGAGTCAGGAAGGTGAGCGCGCGGCCCTGACGACGCAAGCGGTGAACCCATCCTCGCACGCAGATGCGCTTGCCGCGGTTATCGGTTGCTGGAGAATAAACATGGTTTATATAATAGTGAATTTAGTTAAGCAGATGGCAATTGGCCAAGTCGCCACAATGTTCATACATAACGTCACATCACCCCTTTTTTCCCCTGAGAAGTTAGGCAAACGTGCACTAACAGTACATCCATGTTTCGCCCATTATTTGGTAAGTCCCAAGTAATAGGTTGCGAGCCTGTAGCAACCGGTCACAGATCAAGACTCCAGGCTACTACTGAGAAATTCCAATATGATAGAAAAACCCTTGCCCAACCTGGGAATTTAACCCTGGACCCCATACTCAGCAGTAGCGTTTCAAAACCATTTCTGTAGTGTAGAATATTATTAGAAAAGGATTACAAATGTATATACAAACAATGGCCAATTTCTAATGAAGATGATGAAATCATTTTCAATTACTCATAATATTTGTTTACTACAACATGATCGTACTGATCAACTTGTTAAAGAGATTAAGCTACTTTTATTTAGAATCTATGTCGTTTATTGAATGCCTGTTTACGACTCTAACACTAAGTAATGCATAGTGAATGCCTAAATGTTATTGCAGTATTGGAATTTTAACTCTCGGAGCTGAGCCCTATAATGATGATCCTGTGTGCACCTTTGTTTCGGCAGTCATTTAGGCTTTGCTTAGTGTTACTGAAAACGGGCACAGGTAATAGATTATTGACCTGCAATACAAACTATTACTTTAATCATTACTTTGTTTATCTTGAGTGGAGATAAGTAAAGATAACCTAACTAGAAAGTAGTGGGAATCCCCCACAGCTGTTTGAGTCATGTAAACAGGTCAGACTCTAGTGCCTGCAATTTAGATAGCTGCATCTATTAGGAATAAAAGTAATATAACATAATATTACTTACTTTTAAGCGTTTTGGTAAAAAAACTGTTAGCTTGGAATGTATTTCTGAATAAACTACTAAGATTTGTCCTGTTCTAAGGGAAAACCCTAGTTTTGTTTACTCCACTCATATTTATTTTATTGTATGGAAAATTTTACATAGAATAAAGGAATGTACATGTCTCTCACTCCTCTTTACTTTATATTGTTAAACAAAATTGGATTCAGAAGTGAATTAACACAAAGATCTGCTATGCAAAGTTTGACCTTAGAAATTGCCATTTCTACCTACATAATTACTATTTCTTTTATCTTCAAAATGAGACTATAATCTTTTATTATTGTATCATAGATATGTGTTATATATCTTGTCTTAGAATTGGAAGTTAGTAAATTCTGTGAATCAGCAAGCAATACTGCAGTATGTTACATCATCTCCAAGATCCAATCAATGTCCTCATAGGTTCTTCGATTGAAGTTTCATTAAAATCGGTTCAGTCATTTGGAAAAAAATATAGTTAGCCATAAGTTGTTAACGCTATTAATAAAAGACATAGGAATGGAGACTAATTATGTTCCCAAAGCTTAAACTTTCCAATTATTTTGCTTTGCACAAGTGTTCATAATGGTCTCCATAAATTATATTTTATGTCACTGCCTAACTACACATTATGGAATGCAATAAATATTTGATTATTAATTAAGTCATCAATATTTTATTCATATGCTCTACTCAAATGAATGTTGAAACACTAAAATACTAGTTTTTGACAAAAGCAGAGCAGAAGAGTTGATCTTGCAACAACTTCCCCCCCCAAAAGGCGACACTCTGACCAGGTTTTGGCACAATTTCCCATGATTTTGAATCCCATTGAATTCCAACACAAAAAGTTTTTAATTTTAATTGGGCTATATGCTCTGGAAACTCATTGTGTCTGCTGATTATTCTTAAGGAGCCATTTTTTTTTCTGTATGACTGTAGGTAAAATAAAAAAAAAGGATCTATGTAGGTACTCACTTTCTGATATCTTTATGATGGTAGCTTTAGGTAGGTTAGGGTCCTCTTGAATGACCACTTTTTTAGCCTCATCTAGGTTCTGTTGTCTTTTGTCATTGCCCTCCTCTTCGGCCTTCGCCTTATCAGCAGATTTATGGCCCTCCCTCACCCAAATCTTGTGAATTTTCTTTAATTGTGATTTTGCTACAACTTCGTACACCTTCTTGTCATCTTTTGCGTCGACGTAGATCGTGGGGAAAGGTTCCTTGCCAGCATGTCGCATAGCCTGTAATACAGTCTTGAACGGCTTTGCTTCAGTCCCATCGCCGGTCTCATCACTACCTTTCTTATCCGACGTGTATATCTCTCCTGGAAATTAAAAGAATATGTTGCATACGTATGCGTAGAGGTTAGAATACAAATATGAATAGAGCTAAGAAAAAACTTACCTATAGAAAGGTTCTCCATTTTAACAGTTTCTAACTAACGTCGAACTAAAGTGCACTTGGATATTGATTCCGATAAGACACTATCCTTTACACGAGACCCACAATATCAGATAAGAATCTGATGAAACTTCACTGCTTCTTCACTCACGTCAACGTCACCCGGTCCGGTACACATGCGCAAAATTTCAAGGGTTGCTACAACTAAATGTAAAATGCCCCCAAAAATACTTAAAGACGAATGTTTTTAAACTTGCGGTTAGTTTGGCATTTTTTTTTTTTTGGTAAGAGAATAGTACCTAAATAATTTATGAATTGGTATTGTTACAATTTATTTAAGACTAATTAAATAAAATATTCTCTCTTTGGAGCAATTTTAACAGTTATCAAATGTAATATTCGTTTATAGAGGTGTATACTTTAATGATTATGAACTAGTTTTATAAGTGATATATTTAAAAACATTGACATCCTCATTATACTAAAACTAAACTCACATTTAGGGCAAACTTTTTTACGTGGGATCATTCATCCTATTTTTTGTTGACACTGACAGTGACAGCTACAGGTGTTTGATGTTTCTGGATTTCCTCGGCCAATGGCTAAAGTAGAGTTTTTATAACAATGTTGTCAGTAATAAAAAAGTAGTAAGTGCTCTTTGGATAAAATCAACATAAATTCAAATCATCTTTATCTGCCTACATGGGCACCGGCAGCAGAGAGCATGGCGCATTTGTTAGGAAACAAAAAAAAATTAGATCACAATACAGACAAAACAACTTCGGCACGCCTCAAGGAGAAATTTTATCCCCTTTTTTTCTTTCTAATATACATCGACGACCTACCAGAGGCGATCAACGTGGAGTACGTACTATTTGCTGATGACACAACGTTGATTATTAAAAGCGACGATAACAAAGACTTGAAAAGCGAATTGCTAAAGCTTTAGACAAGACAATCAAATGGCTAGACAAAAACAACTTAAAAATAAACATGACAAAAACAAATATAATAAAATTCCAAGCACTCAACACAAACACAGATAGTCTAGACATCCAGTATAACAATTTCCCCTTAAACATCGTTAATGAGTGTGTATTCTTAGGTATAACTGTGGACAAAAATTGCAGATTGGAAACCACACATAGAAAAAATACTCAAAAAAATAGATCGCTTTGTGTATGTCCTGAAAAGAATAAGACAGATGGTTAATCTAAATACCACAATGGTTGCTTAACATGCTTATGTTGCATCTGTACTCAGACACGGTCTTATAATTTGGGGCAACTCAGTAGACGTGCAAAGAGTTTTAAAAGGACAAAAAAAATGCATCCGGGCAATGTGTGGAGCCCACTTTTTAGATAGCTGTGAACCGTTATTTCAAAAGCTTAAAATATTGTCTTTACCATGTCTTTATATTTTTAAAATATGCATTAATGTAAAAAAAAAAATATAATTCATTCGAATAAGTAGTTACAAAAAAAATAGTAGAACACGGCACAAAGACAAATTAAAATTACCCCAAATAAAATTAATGCTATTTAAAAGAAATGCTTACTGCATGGCAATTATTATATATAACCATTTGCCAAATAGTATTCAAGATTTGTTATTACCGTTGTTCAAAAGGGTATTGTCCCGACTGCTATTAGAAAAAAACTATTACAGTGTTCAAGAATACTGAGGATAAGTCGTTACCAACGAAATTATTTACTTACTGGAATGAGGACGTGCAGCGGAAAGCCATTCCGAGCGAGAAAACTTCAAGAGTGGATGTCATCCCTTTCTAATAGGGTATCCAATATTTGAAAAACAGGGCGAAGCCGAAGCCTACGCATACTGTAAAACTCTAATGGGATAGGTCTATGAAGTGAAGAGTACGTGACACTTAGGTTACATCCTTTATTTGTAAAGAAATTTTAAAGCGTACAGGGCTGCAACATTCACATAGATGAAGCATGATCATGTAGCATTTTCAAATAACATAATATGTAGTATTTGATAAATTTATTAATCACACTATACATTATAAAACTTATGGTTTTATGTTATTGTTTGGTTTTAGTATGAGTCAGTAATCTTAAATTTAAGTGCGAAGATGCTGATGATGGAAGACAGTTGCAAACTAGGCAATAGGTTGAATACTTCTTCTTTAAATGGACAACTTCAAGCCCGTTGCTGAAGTTTCTCATTGTTCGAGAGTCTGCATGGAAACAAAACAGTATTATTAATACACAAACAATAAACAGTATTTAAAAAAAGTAAAGATAGAATTCGTTTATTTACAAGAAGTTATTTTTGTTATTATTAAAATGGAGTAATTGATTAAGTTTTGCTACTGAATTATAAATGATGTATTTTGTACGCATTTTCACAAGATTATAAATACCGATATGGATAATAGAAAAGGCGTATTCTTTAAAATATTTTCTTGATCCCCGTTTACATATCTAGAACATTGTCACCCTAGTCGTAATTTGTAAACAAAGTTATACGAAGTTACCTGAAAAAAGAAATCACACCACATCCAGCAAACCCTTCACTGTTACATCCCTTCACACAACTCGATTTTACGACATTAAAGAGGAAGATTTCACTTAAGTAATGTAAAAAGAACTTGATAACGCAAAAATATGACTTCAGCGCGAAATTGTATTGGCCATATTGTTTGTTTATATGAGTGTCATCTATGTTGCCATTCAGAAATAACATAATTCATAAATAATTTAATTTATTTAAGCTTACTGTATTTCGCAAGAAATTATTATTTTAATATTTAGTATTTGAATATTAAATTAATCCCGATACGATTTATGTGCTAGTTTAGCTTTCAACGTGATTTCCGAATAATTTACTAAAAAAAAATATATTTTTTATTTTTTGTGTACTGGCAATTGTTAGACAAGGACACAATCCACTCTTGATCGTGTTCTCGCTTTGAAGTATTCTTCCTCCTTTGAATTACTTATAGTAATAAGTACTCTATTCGTTTGAGATAAAGTTCATTTTCAAACGGTTTTTTATATCAAAATTTTGTTCGTACTCATTCCAGTTAGTATATAAGTTTCTTGGTCGTTACTGACACGTATAGCAAAATAATAAAAATAACCTTATGTCATGAAAATTACAGTCATTATTAATTAATTCGTTTATTAATTTTTCTTACTTACTAATGACATTTATTTTTTTAAATGTTTTTATCAACAAACATTATTATTATTAATTCTTTTATTTATCTTTACACAAGTCTTATACATTTTTAAATATTTCTTAAATTAAAAACAATATAAAAAACATTTAAAAATATAAAAAATTGTAGCCCACCGGTATCGGGAACAGGGTCCAAGCTACCGGCGGTCAGGGCTCCAGAGAGAGGAACCTCCTGACAATACGAGCCGTGTCCAGGAGTACCGCTTTCTGAATCAAACCCTTGATCCAGCTGCCTAACGAGAGCCTCCTCAGGTATTGGTCGAGGCTCTTGGCAATTAAGCCATGGGCTGATACAACTATCGGCACAATGATCGCTGAGTCCACATCCCACATGTCGACAACCTCGTGAGCCAAGTCAAGATACTTGATTTGCTTATCTTTCTCGGCTTTCACGAGGTTCCCATCATGCGGGACCGTTATGTCAACAATCATTGCACGCCGCTCTGATCGATCCACCACCACTATATCAGGCTTATTGGCTACAATAGTCCTGTCAGTTACGATGGATCGATCCCAGTACAATGTGATACTGCCATTTTCGAGAACTGGGTCGGGCACATACTTATAGTACGGTACTTCCGATTCCACAAGGTTGTATTTTAGAGCAAGTTGCTGATGGATAATCCTGGCTACAAGGTTGTGTCTATGCAAGTACTCTCCGTTAGCCAGACGAGAACACCCGGAGATAATGTTACGGATTGATTCGCCTGGACGGTGGCATGCCCGACATATGTCAACCGTACCGTCCTTCACAATAAATCTCCGGTCGTTATTCGTCATCATAACTTCATCCATAATTGCACAGACAAAAACTTCGGTTTCTCCAAAGAGGTCCCCGGAACGTAGCCAGGCTACGGACGCTGATAGGTCTACATCGGGCCCATGCAGGGCCCGGAAAAAGCGTCCGTGAAGCTCCTTGCTCTGCCATACTTCCATGCGGTCGTTAGTGTCAAGCACTACAGGTTTGCGCCAGTTCTCTTTAGCCAAGGAGAGCGGGGTGAGCCCCTTGTCCACTGCGACCACATCTCGATGCATCCCCACGTCGGTTTCAAGGAAATATTCCCTGAGACTGCATATCTCGCGATTGTGAAGAGTCTTAGCGTTTAAAAAGCCTCGACCCCCACACCTCCGCGGGATATACAGTCTCATAACAGAAGAACGCGGGTGATGCATTCGATATGCCGTCAACAATGTACGGACCCTCCTATCCAGGGCATCTAGTTCTGTCTGAGTCCATTTGAGTATGCCGAAAGAGTACATCAGAACCGGCATGACCCAACCGTTGAAGGCACGCACCTTATTGCCGCCTGATAAAAGACTATTAAATACTTTTTTCAGACGGCCAAAGAAGCGCTCCCTCAATGATTGCTTCATGTCAGCAACATTGATGCCCAGCGCTTCCGACATACCCAAATACTTATAGGTTTCAGTTGCTGAGAGGGATCTAGGATTTATGGAATCCGAGAGCTGGGTTCCCACAGATTCCACAATCTCCCCTCGGTTTACATGCATGACCGCACATTTGTCCACACCAAATTCCATCCTGATGGCGCTACTGAAAGTTTCAGTTACTTTCAGTAGCTCCATCAGTTGCAAATCGTTGGGGGCAAAGAGTTTCAGGTCATCCATGTAAAGGAGGTGAGATATGACTTGACCACCTCTCCTCAACCGATAGCCTAGACCTGAATCCTCCAGCAGCGTGCTAAGAGGATTCAAGGCTAAGCAGAACCAAAGCGGACTCAAACTATCGCCCTGAAATATACCTCGCTCTATCCTTATCGGCTCGCTATTCCTCTGGATTTGTCGACATCCCGGATAGCGAAGGACTGTCCTCCATTGCCCCATACATGACATCAGGAAGATGCGCAGAGTTGAATCAACTTTATACAACTCTAGCACCCTCATGAGCCATGTATGTGGCACCGAGTCATAGGCCTTCTTATAGTCTATCCAACATGTCGACAGATCCCTTCGGGAACGGCGAACCTGTTGACTAATGGTTAATAATACTTATTATTAATTATTATTATTTTGACAATAAAGTAATGTAAGCTTCGTTTTTGTAGAAAAATATTTGTACGCCATGTTATGGCAGGATGTGCCGGAACCAATTTTGTAACATCTATTTGTACCATATTCTGACAAATAAACATATTTGATTTGATTTGAAAGAAAATACCTTGAAAATATTAAAACAATTTCTTGTTCCATTCTTCCCTTTTCCTTGCTCTCCTACCCCGGTGTGTTTGTTACTCTTTCACGCACAAACTACTGAACGGAATTGGATGAAATTTAGCACTAAAAAAACAGCTGTTCTATAAATTTCACCGTGTAGGTATTACACTTTTGTTGGAAACAGCAGATTTTAAAATAAATAATAATATTTTTTATGAAAAATTTCTGTACAATTGATTGTACTGAATACGTGATAACCGTTTTTGCAACGGTATCCCTTCCACCCCGCATACTGCAAGAAGAAAATCTAGTGTGGATACAGGCACAGTTGTCTCAACTGCCTGCCTTATAATAAATAATAAAATCTAGGTCTATAGTCGAATCTCTGATAAATGACTCTTTGATACAAGGTATTATTATATTGCTGATAAATTCTAAATGGGAAATAGTCTAACGCTTCTCTTGGGTTTATACGATTGATAGGGGTAGTGTTACAGGGATCTTTTGATAGGGGTAGTTTTGCAGGGATCTTTTGGTGCTTGAATGACAGCAGTTGTTGGTAAAAAAATAAGTTGGCGGAATTAGTTCCGATTTTGCCCATGCACCAAAAGATTCACAAAAGCACAGCAAATCCATAAATAAACTCCACTCGGGATGTACATTTGTACAAGGATAGAAACATAAGCGAAGTGTCCACTAGTAAAAAAAAATGCGGAAGTTCACTTGCGCAAGCGAGTTTCAACGTGTAACGCTCGCGCAAGTGGACTTCTGCAAGTTTTAGTGACTTGCAGCAAGCACTTTCATTTCATGTGTCATTATTTTGTTTGTGTCAAATTAAACTTGTAGGTTCAACATGAGCGAGATAAAAGTATTTATTTACTTATAAAATACTTAACAGGATATTACATTAAGATAGAAGAGCACAAAGGTACTGCTTATTTCATGCGAAATCTCTTCCAGCAGACCTGCGAGAGGAAAGTAGGATTAGAAATGTAGACACAGTGTGTAGAAAAGACAAAACAGGAAAATGGAAATTGGAACTTATAGCAAAGTTATCTATAATGTAAATACCACAAAAGCCATTTTACTATTTTAATTTAATAATTTCTTAACTTTTTAAAAAAGCGCCTTCATCCTCTCTCCTATTACCAATTAATTTAACTTTGCTGTGCCCGACAGGGTCCATAATTGATTCAATGTTTTAACATACCAACTGTTTTATTTAGCATTATGGAATGCAATAAAGTATTGAGTATTGAGTATTGAATCCCTGAATTTGTTGCTAAGCGCAAATTTCGAGAGCAGCTGAACCTATTTCGCTAATTCTTTTTTTATTCTGTTTGTTACTGTCAGGACAAGGTTCTTAGGTAGGTAGTAAGTACGTAGGTAGTGGGTAGGTGGTAGGTAGATGGTAGGTAGGAGGTAGGTGGTTGGTAGGTGGTAGGTAGGTGGTAGGTAGGTGGTAGGTTGGTAGTAGGAAAAAGGTGCATTGCAACGCATGCCGGGAACAGCTAGTACCTATATAAAATAAACATACATACAAATATCGACGCTAGAAAGCGATTTTGTCGTATCTCGAAAATAGCATTTATTTTCGAGATACGACAAAATCAGTATTTTTTTCTGAATTCAATGATGCAATAAAAATTGCATCATTGAATTCAGAAAAAAATACTGCGTCGGACGGTCTGATCAACGTTTTCACACGATGTATTTTTTTTATGATACGACGTTGACTTATTCATTTTTTTTTTAACAAAACATACTTCGAAATGCTGTAAATACCATAAAATCATCAATTTTTGAATGCTACATAGATACAACCAAAAGGCTATACGTAATTTTTTTCGCAGTCAAGATACACAGTCCTCGTTTCTATGCTACGAAACACTTACAGCATAATGTCTTGTCACAAAATAATGTTCTATTGAGATACAGCAATTTCGCCGTCTGAGTATTATATGCCAGCTAGAGATCGGGTTTCGAATGAGCTTTAGACTTACTACGTTTTATTCTACCCATTTTATAATAAATATTATTCATAAACCATTTGTAATAGAGCTTCAATTTGCGCACAATTATAAATACGCTATAGAGTCATACCCCCACCCCCGTGTCTTCCTTGGATATGCCGTTTCCCGATCGTATTGAAGTCGATTCGCGAATGCACAAGTGAGAAGGCGAGTACGTAGTTTGCATAATTCGGGTGTGTTTTAGGTGTTCAACTGAAGTGAATCCTAATATTTAACCATTTTAATTACTTCATGTTACTGATAAATGGATTCTAGTAATTTCGTTTTTGAACCTATGAACCTGATACCTACACAATTGATAACTAGTAGTCGCGATGTTTCGTTTTGAGTACGTAATGTCTTATACGTTTTGCTTTTTGTATAACACAACTTGAGCGGACTCTTCTAACTCAGGTGCTATCTGCCTAAAAGGAGGACCCATTCACAAAATTTTGTTAATACCTAAAGTTGTTCTACCAATAAAGTATTATTCTTTTTATTATTTATTTAATGAGTAAATAGGGAGGAAAGCTAACCAGCTTCCTTCACATATTTTTACTACCGCCTAATCCAGGACCGACTGGCTTATCGTGCCTTCCAAAGCACTGATATAAAAAAACCACCATTGCACGTCTTATTTGATTACATTCGCAAATTGGCGGTTATCTCTAAACCTAACCTCATCATCATCATCATCATTTCAGCCGAAAGACGTCCACTGCTGGACATAGGCCTCCCCCAAGTGTCGCCACATTGACCGGTCCCGTGCGACTCGCATCCAGCGGATCCCTGCAACCTTCACCAGGTCACCGGTCCACCTAGTGGGAGGCCTTCCAACGTAGCGTCTTCCGGTTCGCGGTCGCCACTCCAGAACTTTTCGGCCCCATCAGCCATCCGTTCTCCGAGGCACATTGCTGCCCACTGCCACTTAAGTTTAGCTATTCTTCGGGATACGTCGGCAACCTTGGTTCTCTTGCATGTCCTCATTTCTGATTTGATCACGCAAGGAAACTCCGAGCATAGCCCTCTCCATTGCCCTTTGGGTGACTTTAAGCCTTCTGATGAGGCCCATTGTGAGCGACCACGGTTCGGTCCCGTATGTAATCACTGGCAACACACACTGGTCATAGACTTTCGTCTTGAGACACAGCGGTAAGTTGGACGAGAAGATAAAAAAAATAAAAAATAATACGCTGCCCAGCAGAGTCGGATTCGACGATTGACCTCTTTCTCGAAGTTAGACATACTTAACTGGACCGTTTGTCCCAGGTAGACATAATCGTCTACAACTTTGAGTGTAGAGTCTCCGATCTTGATAGGAGTGGGTGTTACATGGGCATTCAACATAACTTTGGTTTTGTCCATGTTCATTTTAAGACCCACTCTTTCGGAAGCTCTACTGAGGTCATCGAGCATTGTACTGAGGTCCTCCATGGTCTCAGCCATGACCACTATATCGTCGGCAAACAGAAGGTGAGATGTACTCGCCATTGACGTTGATGCCTAGCCCTCTCCAGTCTAGAACCTTGAAGACATCCTCCAGTGCAGCGGTGAACAGTTTCGGAGATATGATGTCTCCCTGTCTCACACCTCGCTGCAGAAGGATAGGTTCCGAGGTCTGGTTCTGAAGTCGAACTGACATGGTGGCGTTTTTGTACAAACACTTAACACCTTGATGTACTGATAGTCGATTTGGCACCGTTGGAGAGACTGCAGTACAGCCCGTCTCTATCGAATCGAAGGCTTTCTCGTAGTCCACAAACGCTAGACAGAGAGACCGGTTATACACTTCGGTCTTCTGTATAACCTGTCGCAGCGTATGTATGTGGTCTACGGTGCTAAAGCCTTTTCGGAATCCGGCTTGTTCGGGAGGCTGAAAATCGTCAAACCTGCCCGCGAGACGATTCGTGATGACTCTTGAAAACAACTTGTAGACATGGCTTATAGTTCTTTAGCCGAGCCTTGTCGCCTTTTTTGATGAAGAGTACCACCACACCTCTGCACCATGCCTGTGGCGTTTTCCCCTCGAGTATGACGGAATTAAACAGCTTCTGAAGGGCCTTAAGTACCGGTTTTCCACCCGCCTTCAGGAGTTCGGAGGTAATTCCGTCATTACCCGGTGCCTCGTTTTTTTCAAGATGTTTCAGAGCCATCCTAATCTCGTACAGGCTGACATCCGGAATGTCTTCGGTATAGTGTCGGGTCAGTGTAGCTCTTGGGTCGTTTGCTAGATTTGCAACGGGTTTACTGGTTGAAGTGTACAACTGCCCATAAAATCTCTCTATCTCCCTCAGCAGCTCCGGTTTGGCGGATATTGCTTTTTAATTTAGAGACTGATTTAATTTTTATTTGAATACGTAATGATTGTTACTAGGTCAAACATTACTTCCTAAATAAAATTGTTTAAATAAACATACAGAATTTTTAATTAATTATAATGTTTTGTTTTATTTGTATTTTAGACTAAATTCAAGATGTACTTCTAAAAAGAATATTAGGTACAACGAAATGCGAGGACTTAAAAATTTACTTCATATTAGATACATCATAAACGATACCTAAAATTTTTAAGCTATTTCGTTGTGCCATATGTTACAACTACCAAGATACAACAATATTGCTTCTTCAAATTGAAATACCAATTGCTGTAACTAATATAAAAAGCATGTTAGACTAACTTTAGAATGCTCTCATTAGTCCCATCTGATAAATTTTATTATAAGATATAAGTGTTCCAAAAATTACCTGTATGATACAGCTAGTTTAAGAGTTATGAATTTTTTAAACAGTATTTTGGCTCTGGTTTAAAATTCAACTTTTCGAGATACTACAAGATTGCTTTCTTGCGTCGATATACACATATAAAATAAATACTAGTACTGTAAGTATGGTGCCGTAAAGACACGGTGAAACTCGCATCTTTATACGAGATCAATCCCCAATTGTGGGACACAGCAAGCAAAGATTATTCGATTTGCGAGTCTTGTATCGTACATGGCACGCGCGCATTGCATAGATCAGCACTTTTCCGTCACCTTGCACAAATTGTTGTGTAAAGCGACAGTACACAATCAGCGTTCATAGTCAGCTGTACTCATTCACGCATTATTCAAATAGCATTAGTTACATGGTACAAAACCATCATCTTTGGCGATCCGTGACTTATCATTCATCTAAACATACGGGTTCATATGACCCCAATCTATTTAAATCGCGAGTTAAGGCTTCTTTTGGGTTAGCACGTTCCATCGTCGACCTCATATCTGTCCTTTGGACTAGATCGGAGACAAGACTAAAAAAAAAAAAATACCATACCATCAAGATGTATGCGACCCATTCAGCAGCGCATACAATTATGAAAATAAAATTAAGGAAAACGTTTTCTTTTTACTTTTGAACAACAACACAATAGACGCAGCACGTATTTTTCTGCAGCTAGGCATCTTGTTCGACCGCCCTTGCTTAAGCAACTTGTATGCTACTTCTGTCGAAGCGGTTCTACAAGATCTTGCCGGAAGTTAACTTCTACACACTTCTAAAAGTGACTTTCAAATACAAAAATCGCAGTCAGTGGAAACAGTGTTCAATTGACTTCTGCAAGAAATTGCGGAAGTTAGGAGCACTCCAAAGAGACACAGACATGAAATTTCGTAATTTTCTTGATGCGAAATTTCATTTTGTTTTTTTTTTCTTTGTTTCTCTCGAAAAGCCAGAATACAAAAATGCTTTATTTATCTTTCATTATGAAGTGTTTTGTGTGGTAATAGTAAGTTAAATATGGTTTGAGAATAAAATAATAAAACAAGAGGTCCAAAAAAATTAAAAGTAGAGCAACACACATTAATAAAGTTTTTAAGTGGTTTAGATTAGGTATCACAGGAAGCAAAAAAAAAATACGCAGACAGATTTTTTCGACTTATCAAGCCCGCTGAAAACGCGTGGTTAGAGCCTTATACCCATCACAATGAATCATCCTGTCGCTTCACTCGCTACTCATTCGTATAGCGTGACGAGTATTTAGAAATGATTGAATATTGAAACTTAACGGAGTCTACCACGTGTCGGTGAACGAACTGATGTTAGATTAATTATTTAAATCTTACTCAGTTATTTAGTAAACAAAATGAAAATAGATCGTAATCAGGCAAATCTATGCATAAAACATCGTATGATAAGTAAGTAAATATAAAGGGCATTGAGTACGATTACCTTACAGAATTAATTAACAGGAGCATCCAAAATCGAAGGAATTATAGTTGAAAACGTATTCAAATTAATGCAATTGCAGTTTCCTTTTTAGTTTTGGACGAAAAGCCATACATTGAGGTTCGACTGTTACGTGAGAACTTCAATTTCGGTATCTTTATTATATTTTCTGCTACCAATCAGCCAATAATGAGTACAATTTCGCTACAGTTTTTCAGGTCCACAATGTCGACGTCGTTTTTAGCCACCCACAGCGTAATGACCCTTGCCCAGCTGTTCTGATCAATCATAAACTTAAAGTAAGGCATAATATCAAAATGTATGGTTCTCGCAGACTAAATCTTTCTGATGAGATCAGATCTTTTAGATGTGATTTTTCTCATTGAGAACGATCTCGATGAGAAAAATCTCAATCTCAATCAGGGAAAGACGTAATATAGGTAGGCAGACAAAAGGTGGACCGACTCCCTAGTAGACGGAAGGTTGCAGGATCAGCACGCTTGAAGCAGGCTTGGAGACAGTGCAGAACCGTGTAGTCGTGTCTTTGCTATATACCCCACGGAGATAAAACGACATTACTTTTCCTCATTTTTGACTTCATGATGTAGAAATCTTTCTACAAAGTCATTTACAACACACTTTCTCGAAACTGGTTCTTATCGCACTACGATTAGGTTCAACATGCAATGTATTTCACACCCGTGGATTTTTTATATTTTACCGCACATGTGCGGAAATAAAAATTTCCACAAATAACAATAGGTACCCATATTAGGTCCAAATGGGTTCAAAGACTATAGTCGGCGGTGATTGTTTTTATTTTTAATCTCGGCAAAGAGAAATGCGTCTTTACCGTATTTGCGTATTTATTTTATTTTTTATGTATTTTTTTTTTTGTGTTCTGTGTTTCGTATGAATTCCGCCTCGAATGCAATAACAAAGTTTTCCCATTTATATCAAAGTGTACTATTGTATGGTCTTGTGCCAGAAAATGACGGCCCCTTTTAACGTGGTTCTTTAACATGTCGAAATGTGAGTGGTGGACTACTGCTTCCCTGTTCCTTCGAGGAATAGGCGTGATGTTATTTGTTACGTTGCTATTATATGTTTTGAAAACCACATTATAAATATCACAAAAGTGTGTTTGCGAAAGTACAGATGAATACAAATCCATGCACAGGGATTATGCACCAACCTTCTTGATCCCTTTCTTTTCTTTCTTGACACGAGAAAAGACACGTATAAAGGTTCCCAGAACGAAAGTAATGCGAAGGACCACAGACATCTTGACTTGTCCATATTATAAATTGAATTCTCTTCTCGTGTTTGTCTGTCATTTAAATTACGCAACAGATTTTGATGCGGTTTTCACCATTTAGAGAACTTATTCTGGAAGGTTTATAATACATTGTATAAGGCACTGGTAATAAATACAATAAAGAAAACTCGATTTTTTGTCAAGTTGTAAAAGTGTAGGCAATAAAAGGCCTACCTGCTTACACTTCGATGAATAATGAATACGTCATTATTAATAGTCGGAAGTATCCAAATAATATGGTTCAGCGTCCCATGGCCAAGTTCAAATACGGTCAACATTAATTAAAGCATTTTTAATTCATATAAATAGAAGATAGTTCGTTTTTTAATCACTTGCACCGAGCTACCGCTAGAGTTTGGTGTGGGCTACCTATAAATTATTTTTAATTAATTGAAAATAAACACGTAAGTATATTAACTTTTATACCTACCTATAAGTATCTGTTTATTTTAATAAATTTACTCAACTTTTAGTAATTTCAATCTTATTGAAAACTAAAACAGTTTTGGTAAACATAGATTTCGAGGCTCAATTTATTAGTCTTTAATATTTTATATTATCTTACTTACCCATATCACTTTACTTTTTTTTTTCCAAATATTTTATCAATAACGTTACGGGATGCCTAGTACCTAATCTACTTGGCCCTGTGACTGAACTATTTGATATTTTGTACCTTTTACTGTTGATCTTTTAAAATCAAAAGATTTGTCATAATAATACAGATGTATGATGATTTGCACTTCGATGTCCAGGCTGTACCTGGACATCGAAGTGCAAACTAATTCTGTGAACGATCAATGTTATTCCCTTTCATAGTTGTACCCTTTCTTATTAATTAATTTTACTATTTTATACACAGTAGACAACACAGTAAAACTCTGTCTTTCTTGTTAATATTTTAAAATCAAATATAAACACAGGGAATAAGGATCTTTGATGCGTAAACTCTAACGGCTTCCCCTAATCCCCTTATACCGTCTATTGATGAAACCTACTCTTAACCAGCAGTTCACTTTCATAGCCAGCTGAATCATGACGCCAACTCCTCAAGAGCTAGCTCAACCCCTACCCCGCTCCGCGCCTGTGGGGGAGGCTTCACTGGCGTCGACGCCGGTCGCCGACGGCGAGAGAGTCGTGATATCCGGCATGTCGGGAATCTTCCCCTCCTCGCACCACGTCAAGGACTTGTCGGACATTCTGTACAACAAGGTGAGGCCTTAGAGATTAGTGGCTGACAGTGGGGTGCCAGCCTAACACACTCACAACCCAGTTTTGTCAGTTCAACAATTTTCTTTGGGTTACGTTATGAATAGTAGGGTTGACGAATAATTATGGCTACGATTTTTCAAGCAAGAAAGTGTGTGACACAATTAGGATGTCGGTGGGCTCCATATTACTGAAGAAGGTCCTGGCTGATACTGATACCCAAAGGATGAGAGTTTTGACAATAATAGATAGATATGAAAAAAGATATGTAAAATCCACCAGTAGAACAGTAGGCTACATAAACCTTATCCTCCAGGTGAACCCAGTGACTGCAGAGAAGTTACGTTGGACAGGCAACCACCCCGAGGCGTCTCAGCATATGGGCACAGTTCCAGATCTAGATCGCTTTGACGCCCAGTTCTTCAGAGTGCACTACCGTCTCGGAAACAGCATGGATCCGATGTCCCGGAAAATTCTCGAACAGGCCTATAATGCTATTTATGACGCAGGTGAGATATTATAAGTTTTGGAATGTTGCTGCTAGCTAGCTTTACTATACAAACTTTCAACCCCTATTTCTCCCCTTAAGGGTTGAATTTTCCAAAATCAAAAATATAATGAAATAAAATGAAGGATTTAATTTTTTATTTATTTATTTTTATAAATCGGAAAGTAACTCCGTCTTTCTGTGTTACCTTATCACTCTTTAATATTTGAACAGATTAAGAAGTACACAGGTAGACTATGAGCTGAGTTAGAACACGATCGTACTACCGGAAGAAGTTTCCTATACTATTTATCCCGGTACTACATCATTCCATTATTGAATAAGCTTATACAAAAAATATTTTTTAATAATTTTTATTTAATTTTTGACGTCCACAGGAGTAAATCCCGAGCAATTGTCTGGGAAAAAAGTAGGTGTGTTCGTAGGAACCTGTTTCTCCGAAGCTGAAAAAGCATCCTTCTACGACGCCGCGTCTAAATCAGGCTTGGGTATAACTGGGTAAGAAACGTTCACTTTAGACATTACATACAGACTTTATTTGGTACTGCCATATTCGCAAGTTTATTTAAATAAGTCTCATGTAGTAGACGTAAGGAAAAGACCGTGTACGAAACAAACGATAAACCCAGATGTAGTGCTATGTGCTTGCTATCCGGATTTTTTTAGGCGTGGCTGTGGGAATCAAATCCAGGAGTCACTCTAGCTACCACAGTATATACTGCACATCGGCGGTAACACTTTTACTTTGACTTGGCTTAGCGTAGCAAGGAGTTTCGGTATCTTATAACGGAATAATTACCATTGTCTTATGGCCTACAGTACCATTAGATTATTCAATCTAAATAAATACCTATACATATCATATTATTATCTTCAGCCAGCTCATTTGTAGGTTTGTTATTGGTCATAATTTATTGTGTTTTGTAGATGCTGTAAGGCCATGTTCGCCAACCGCATTTCCTATTGGTTGAACGCGAAGGGTCCTTCGATGGCGATCGACGAGTCGTGCTGCAGTTCCGCCGCGGCGCTGGAGCAGGCGTACCTCGCTATGAGTCGCGGTGAATGCGAGGCGGCCGTCGTGGGAGGATGCTACTTGTGTATGCATCCACAGTCCTCGGTGCATTACGGGAGGTAAAGCATTGATAAAAAACCATTTTCGTTATATGTATAACATATACATACGCCTTGCAAGCCGATTGTTTAAAAACATCTTAAAAAAATACAAAAACAATAAAGCTAACAGGATCGTGCTTGACTCTTAATGGATTATCAGACCAAAGTAATATTGTATAACGGCCCAAAGTGCCTAAAATAATAAATTCAACGTTAGTTCCATTATTTTCAGATTATTTTAAAATGATGTTTTTTTTAGTTCCAACTAGGGCATAAAAAACATCAGCAGTTCCATCATGGAACTATTATAACTATAATGGTACTAGTGGCAACGAAGGAATTTTTCTATTGAGAAACTGATTTCCAATTTAGAATTCTTTCCAAAAGCATTCAAATGTTTGAAATTGTACGATCGTGTTTTATTCATTTCCAGGATCATAAGACAAGCCATGGATGGTAAAACCAAGTCTTTTGATCAGAATGCCAATGGTTGTGTCAAGTCGGAAGCCATTAACGTACTGTTCCTGCAGAAGGCTAAGGATGCGCTGAGGTAAGATTTATAAGGACTTTTTACAAGAAGTAAAATTCAGGGGCTGTTCTATAAAGCTTTAGTGTAATAACTTTCTTTTGTGAGCACCATCTCTTTTTCGCAACGGAATGTGAGGCTCCTATTTCTGATTGAAGCAAATTATATAAACTTATTTACAGTAATAATGTATATGTTGGTGAATCCACCTACTTGTTGCGAAAAGTTTTATCTTTAAGACTAATCTCATTTGTCGTGTAATATACAGGATATACGCAGATTTATTGCTCGCTAAGACGGCGTTTACCGGTCTGCTAACAGAAGAAACAGGCCCTCAGTACGGATACTTAAGGAATCCTGACAAGACTGTCGACTTCTTGAAAAAATTCTATGAGGAAGCGCGAGTTCCACCGCACGCTGTGGAATACGTTGAAGCTTTTGGTTCAGGTATTCATTTCTGCATTGATTTACTCAAAACTGCTTAAGACCACGCCTGTATATCTTGAAGGGGTAGCTAAGTGTACGTCTTACATCTTAATTTTTTCAGTTATATCGTAAAGTCGAAGTTCCATGTTAGTAGGTCTTTTGCTATTATTCTAGGCACAAGTTCTAAAGAAACAGGATAGCCATGATACAAAACCGAAAAAAGTGGAGTTTTTGAAAAGACCTTCACTCCGCATTGGGCGACCAAAGATTAGAGAAGAGAAGCATAAATCTAGCCTCTTACAAATTTCTCTTTATTCGACTCGGGATCGAATTCATGACTATGATAAGCAGTCGTACAGTAGATCACACATCAACGGATTATTTTTTTACAAAATTAATAACAGTAACATTATTGCATTTCTTTGCAGGTACCCCTGAAGCTGACAAAGCGGAACTGGAGACTATTGAAAGGGTGTTCTGTAAGGGAAAAGAGGACACACTGTTAGTCGGCAGCGTCATTTCCAATATCGGATACGGAGAGGCAGCTTCGGGTATATCTGCTATAACGAAGGTAGGGTCACTCTTCATTATTGTCATCTTGACTTCTTGTTCTCACGAAGTGAAATTTTGTGAAAAGAGTATCAAATATTTTAAAGGGCATTATTGTAAAGGGCGTTAGAAAGCATTAGGGAGCGAATTCATTTGTTTCTAAAAGAATTTCGTATATTCTTTCATCGTGGATGTATTAATGGGTTCATTCGACGTGAATGTTTTTATTGATTCCATCAATTAGTTATTTGATTATTTCTCATCCTCAACAGGTGTTGCTCGGCTACCACACCGGTCAGCTGGCCGCCAACCTGCACTGCAGTACTCCGCGGCAGGACGTGGCTGCACTGCGCGAGGGGCGCATGCGCGTAGTCACCGAGCACCAGCCCTTCAGCCGCGCTTACGTCGCCGTCAACGGCATGTCCGTCACTGGCGTCAATTCTCATGTGTTGCTGCATGGACACTATAAACCCAAGGTACGAATGAAGGATCTAGCCCTAGCGCATTTTGCAATCTTGATCATCATTCGGTGTATTATTACTCCATCTGCAGGCAGTCCTTTTCTGTTGTACACTAGGCATCCCTGCTGGATGGGGTACGAAAGTTGATAGCGCCGATTTTGTCACCCGTTGTGTGGGTGTTTAAACTAACGCGAATGGTAGCGTGACTCCCGTTCAGTAAAGCAATAAACACGTGCAGTCGCATTCCAACCGGGATTTGCCGCAGTTTGACCAGTCCTAAATTCTTCGTCAACTTCTTACCATAAAATATTTTACATTTGTTCCAGGATCTGTCTCGCTACAACAGTAGTATTGCACATCTCGTGACTATATCTGCGCGACAAGACACAACTGTCCAGAAAATATTTGAAAACTTGAAATCACGGGCCATAGATCCTGAGGAGTTGGCTTTGTTGCGCAACATTCATCAGACGAGCATCCCTGGACATTTGGGTAGAGGATTCATCATTTTAAGTAAGTCCGTCATGAAGTTATTTCAACACTAATACCCTGTATCTGTAACAGTAGAATGGTATTGCATTAAACTGCTTTTCACACAACGATGGCCTAACCAATCGCACATCAATTCAACTCGAATCTCGGTCTTTCCATCTTACAGTGATCGCTTCCTATGCCAGAAGTTGTCGTTGTGAAGTTGTTGTTGTAGGGTCTTTCCTTATTATAAACATGTCTATTCGAACGGTCGTCGCTTCAACGGCTAATATGACCAGCCCAGCGCATTGCCAGTTTAACTTGCCTATTTTTGCATTTCTGTGGAATTATCTATGCAATACCTATTAAAATTAAAGAAATAGAGGCATAATATAAGTTTAATTATATCTTAGAAGTTTTACAAGGAAAAATGTTTTTCAGGAAGTGGAAGTCCATCGTTTCTTTTTATTCTTTTGAAGGATGTCAATGGTTATTCCATATAAGTATGAAGTTCCAACTACCCTTTAAAAGAGTTTTGATACAAACTCTAACAATAACCAAATCTGTTTTGCTTCATAATTCTAGAAACGGACGAAGAGGAAAATACTGTCAGTCTATGTGAGAAGTCGGCGTACTTCGACGACGCGCGGCGGCCGCTGTGGTTCGTGTACAGCGGGATGGGTTCACAGTGGGCGGGTATGGGTGCGCAACTCATGCGCATACCGATCTTTGCTGCTGCCATCGAACGGTAAGTGACATTTACAACTAACCTTTAAATAATCGTCTCTTGGCAGATTTTTGTTTCTTCCTGACGGAGCAAAAAATGGTTTGCATTAGGCTATTTCATATCTTCTAACTGAATTCAATATTTTAAGAATTATTAACATCTATGATCTGAATTCCAGATGCCGACAAACTTTGGAACCAAAAGGCATCGATATAGTTCATATAATTACTTCGCCCGACAAGACTATATTCGACAACATTCTTCACTCGTTCGTGGGCATAGCTGCTATTCAAATAGGATTGACTGATGTGCTTCGGGAACTTGGATTGGTGCCTGATGGCATTATCGGTAATAATAACATTTCTGTTACACGTTCAACTTGAGATGTGTCTTTTATTTTCTCGTTTCGGCACGGCGTCATCTGCCTAGCTTTTTCTCAACTATGTTTCGATCTGCCTATCTGAAATTCGCAACCCAGTCAGTAATTGGGTAACACGATCCCCTTGAAAAGACTGTCGGGCTAGAACTAAAACTGACAGCCAGGGTTTATATATTTATATTTATATATTCTACTATACATAATTCATTTCGTATCGAAATGAATTATGTATAGTATAGTAGTAGTATAGTAACTATTCTACTATACATAATACATTTCGTTAGTAGAATAGTAGAATAGCTCATGCCATGGTAATTAGACTAATCTAGTCAGTAAGGTGGTGATAACGGAACGAATGCCAAAAGGAACTCTGAAATACTCTGATTGAACATTTCAGTATCAAGTCGTGATGGCTATTTTATATCCTACCTCTAACAATTATCTACGCTTTTCTTGTACAGGTCACAGTGTAGGCGAGTTGGGCTGCGCGTACGCCGACGGTTGTTTGACGGCAGAGGAGATGATTCTGTCGTCGTACAGCCGCGGTCTGGTGTCGCTGCAGACTCCGTTTATTCGAGGATCCATGGCTGCCATCGGTGTGGGTTATGAAAAGGTAGGAGTATGTTTTAAATTCTATGTTCAACTGTGATTATTGTTATTGGAGTGCTAGCTTCTGCCCGCGGGTTCACCCGCGTGATCCGTAGGAAACAAAGGACATTTTTTTTTTTCCAGAAACGTACATTA
Organism: Noctua janthe; assembly: GCA_910589295.1. Classification (NCBI taxonomy): domain Eukaryota; kingdom Metazoa; phylum Arthropoda; class Insecta; order Lepidoptera; family Noctuidae; genus Noctua; species Noctua janthe. The sequence goes on along the minus strand of OU342573.1, from coordinate 4,724,519 downwards.
TAAGCGCACTCACTCTCGATTATACATACTAACAATATCCCCAACAAAGCAATAAGGACAAAGTTCACTGTAAAACTAATCTCTGGGATGAGATTAGTTTAAACGGAACTCAAAGCGTTTGTGACAAGATCTAATTATGAGACAACCAGAAGTGGAAAATAAATAATAAATATTGTTTACACCGAAATACTATACTTACTGCAGTATTTATTTGGCCACGTATAATTGACCGTCTGAAAAGCAGTTCTCCCTTCAGTCTACACCTGCTAAATTAAGAGTTTGGCGTTGAATCTTGTTAATAGGTATATTGTTTGGTGCTAAGGAACCCTTTGTTTGCAAGCCCGACTCACACTTGGCCTGTTTTTTTATAAGGTCTTAAGGTGGAAGCGTCTGGGTAGCCCGCGAAATTCAAATTTTCTTACTTTTTTTGTGATTTGGAAGTCAATGTCAGGTTGTATGTTGATTACAATATGATTGACGACCTCTGGGCTCGGTGTTGCGGTGGATTACAGCGCACTCTCTCAGTGAGAGCAGACCTGCGTCCTAGCAGTACGCTGATCTATATTTTCTTAAGAACCTATGATCTAATATCTGTCGTTCTTAATTCGTAGATTTCAAAAATGTGTCCTCCTGAGATTGAAGTGGCTTGTCACAACGGGCCTGAATCTAGTACCATTTCGGGACCTGCGGATATCATGAAGGAGTTCGTCACTGACTTGACTGCTAAGGGTATCTTCGCTAAGGAAGTACCATGTTCTAACATCGCCTATCATTCACGTTACATTGCTGATGCTGGTAAGCAAATATCACTCTTATTTTACCATATTTGGAGTCGTATGCCTTTTATTTAATCCATACGTACAAATAAATAAAATTTAATATTCTGTTTGTAATTTCAAAATCAATCATCAAACAGCTTTTTACTAAATGCATATGAAAGTACGTATTATAGTATATAAGGTCTCATGAAAATAGATGGTCACTTTTAACACCACGTTCAGTACGTCTAACCATATCCAAACAAAAATGATAAATTGCCGGCACTCTAGAATAAACACATCCATTATGGGTACGTACTTGCACTCGCGCCCCGCCACGCGCGTTCTCGTAAGTAGGTACCCAGTCAGTTCTGTTAATATCATTCTGTATTTAACCATAGTAACTTTCAGTTGATAAACATTTTTACTGTATTTTCGTTAGCTGATTTTTTTTCTTGTAAGTATCTAATGCGTTTTTCTTATTTTTTTACCATTTATTTATTTAAACTTCATGTACAGTAGACCTCAAAAGTGCAGCACCATGCTAAAGATTACATTGCTATGAACTGTGCCAGCGCGATACAGCAGTGTGTGTGCGTGTGCGTGTATGAGTGATGTCTCAACATTCTACACATAACACACACTAATGAACTGTCGTCACACTACGCGAAATAGCATTATATTTCTGTTGCATTTAGAATACACATCATAGTGATGACCTGTTCTTACCATTGCATTGTTAAAATTCGCGTAGTAATAACATGAGTTGGTAGCTGTTTGGGCTGAGCATGGGTTCACGATCAATGAAGTCCAAGTTCGAATCCATGTTATTACAATGTGTGGCTGTTTTTGTTTCTTTGAAACCTTAATTATATTTGTATTTTAAGCAGAAAGTCGTTAGGTATTTATGTTTATTTATGATATAGTTATGCTTATTATTTATTTTTTATAAGAAGTTAAATATTAGATAGTTATTGTATTATTATTTAACCTCATTAAATGATTTTTATTTTATGATTTCGGTGTTGGAAGGTGGAAAAAAAAAAACATGCTGAATGATAACAAAAATGTTTATTCGTTTTATTTATTTATAAAATTAACAAACTTTTATGAGAATGTGACGTCACATTCCTATCTAGGCAAAAAAAAGTTCTCTTATCACCGTTCATAAGATTTTTTGTTGTATACCCACTTAGTCAATTCATAATAAGAATAACATAACACGGAAAGGATATTCTAATAACACAAATATAATTGTTGATACCCGCTTATTATAGGTATCAGTATTCAGCAGAGTTAATCGAATACTATGAGTATGAGTATAATATTTGAGTTAGACTTTATGAACGTGTTTTTTTAATGTAACGTCACATTGAATGTATTGAGGTTATAGCTTAAGTGTTCATTTTCTTGACGAAAAGAATATTGAAACTAAACCCCAATTTAAGATCATTAAATTTAAAATTTATTTCTTAATTTTTTATTTATTATTTACGGTTATGTTAATATTACTAAATATTTAGTTACCCGGTCTACTTATTAAATTAAGTATTATTATTTTTTCGCCATAAATTAAGTCTTCCTTTTGGCAAGACTTGAAAGTCTTCTCGTCAGAAAATACAGTCACCTCCCAGTTAAAATGTAAATAATCTCGAGCAAAACGTAGTCTTTCCTCCCTGTGTTTTTGTGTCAAAAATGGTTTCTAGCTGGCTTCCGATGATGTAAACCTTCAGCATGGAATGCATGGCGAACAGTCTGTAATGTAGTATCCAATTGCTCTGCAAACATTATAGTTGGAATGAAACCATTTGTTTCATATTCTTCCACCATAAAACGTCGCTGAGTCGGGTTAATAAGCGGCGGCCTTTCACTTCTTAGACGACTCTTCAGACTACCTTCTTCCTCAAACCTCTTTACCCAACGGCTAACAGAATTTCTAAAAAAAAACAAAATATGATTACACACTTGCAACTAGCAATTTATTTAATAATAAGAAAATCACACACCACAACTATCATCATAATAATTATAATTTTTAAAAATAACTTACACATTTTAAGCCAGTTTCAGTTGAAATTTGAGAAATATTAAGCCCATTTTTACGCAAAGTGACAATATTTGCCCTGTCATCAATACTAATATTAGCTTGCATCTTGAATAAAGACAATCAAACAATACGCTAATCGTAATAATAACACAAACGCTCGAAACAAAGTTCACCAACTAACAACGTCATAACTAACTACTTTGTTCAATCCAGAAGTTTATTTTGTTTCACATTCACCCTCATCTTTTTTGTTAATAATAAGTTCCAACTAATATTTAGAAAAACATATCTCATCGGGTCTAACGTATCATTTATAATTAAAACACAAAAAGAGTAATGTCACTTGGGTTCGAACGCAGAGTATACAGTGCGAGACATTTTATCTATAGCGTTAACCGCTAAGCCAGATAGACACATAATTGTTTGTTTGAAATTAAATATCACTAACTTAATACTCCGTCGCGACATGACAGGCTTGTCACTAAGGCAAATGATCATTATATCGCACTCTTTCTGACTAGATAATAATGAAAGAGAGCGATATACGAGATCGTGTATGTGTGCAAAATGTTTGTTATGGAAAAAGGTCGTAAGTGCGACTTGTTTTGATGCGATTGTTTTGTGAAACTGCTACTGCACTTATGGTCTCTACTGTACAATAGTGGTACATAGGCGGACTTAATGCCACAAGGCATTCTCTACCAGTCAACCTTTGGGTTAAATAAGAAAACATTGACATGGACATTTCATTGTTCTTATTTTGGTGGTCTAAATGATTTCTAAAAGTTTGTCCATTTATTTTAATGGGACCTTAAATACGATAATATTTTTATAATAATATCACGCGGACGAAGGTCGCGGGCATCAGCTAGTAATTATAATGTTTAATAACAGGTCCCGGTTTGCTGAAATATTTGAGCGAAGTAATCAAGACCCCGAGGGCTCGAAGTGAACGCTGGGTGTCTACTTCCGTACCATTTGATAGGTGGGAGGAGCCTCTGGCTAAGTTTTCGTCTGCGGAGTACCACACTAACAATCTTCTGGTAAGAATTCACTATTGGAAAAAGGAAATATTCCCATGTAGAACAAAAGAATTAACCTGTAGAGACAAGCTCTTTGCCGTCACCTGCATGATATTGATGAAAGCCGAAACTATTTTTCCTACTTCTCCCAATTTGATTCTATGTTTTAGTTGTGGATACAGGGACAAATGTTTTCTTGCAAATCTTATAGATTATAGATTGCAAAAGTTGCAGTGGAAGGGAATTTAATTTTCCTACGTTCATAATGGCCTTTTCTTCAGAACCCAGTGCTGTTCGAGGAAACTCTGAAACACATACCGTCAAACGCGGTGCTGGTGGAGGTTGCTCCTCATGGTCTACTGCAAGCCATTCTGAAGCGGTCTCTACCGGCCGATTGCAGGAACATAGCGCTTACTAGAAGAGGGCACGAGGACAACACGTATCTGCTGCTTGAAGCAGTTGGCAAGTACGTGGCTTTTATCATTTATTTAATTTCGTATTATTTTTGTACTACGCTCTTTATTCTCGTGAATTCGATCTTCGTCGCGTTCCGATTTGCCTGTCCGAAGTACGATGGGATCGTGGCTATGGAGTAAGTTGTCGATCGCACTGGTGCTTTCTTCAACACACTGCTTACCGCCGTGAGTTAAAAATCCAACAGCACATCCTTTCTGGTTTATTCTCAATGCTCGGCTCGAAACCGTGAGTTTAAAATCAAGTATGCGTACTTGGGCTAAAAGCACCGTACTAATAAACACTAAGGAGCCAACCGTAAGATTAGTTAGTTTCTTGCGTCGTTTAATTACTGTTTCTGTTTCCAGATTATACATGGAGGGCTACCACCCAAAAGTCCAAATACTTTACCCAAAAGTAGAGATGCCGGTGTCCACTGGGACACCATTCCTTTCCCACCTGATAGAGTGGGCCCATGGAGAAAGCTGGTAACTCAAACTTATTTTTTTGTTCTATTATTAACAGAGCTTACAGATTTAGTATGCCATCTATAATGGGGGTATCTTGAGATAACGAAAGAGGTCTTCCTACGTCTAATTATTTTTAAAGTTACCACCTTTTCTGAACCTGTCGATGGCAATGTGATTCGAATCGGTCTAGGATTAGGCTACGAGTTTGGGCCATCAGTGGCGTCCATCAATTAGTAACCACTGTATTTTTGATGTTTATTTTTCAGGGCTTTGCCTCTCTACCATACTGCTAGTAGAAGGAAAGGTGCAGCTTGCACATGGACCATATCATTGCACGACAAGGAAAATGAACATCTGAAAGGACACGTCATTAGAGGTACAAATATATCTATATAAATACGAGTAGCATACTTATTTCATACCAATTTTAAATGCTATTTTAGTTTTTTGAGTGAGGCACCTAATAAATTCATAATGGTTAAAAAAAAAACAGAACTGCGTAGGCATGTCAAAGGGCTGTATTCATTTTGCAGTATTGAAACTATCATTGACTGTTATTATAAAGCACTGTCCTGCATGACACATGATTATGTAAATCACCCTGTCACAGGAACAATGACGCTCTTCTATACATTTTTCGACGATCGTTGTTCTTTTGGTAATAGTTAATGGTATGCCTAATAATGCAACATTGAATAAATATGTTTTTATTTCTAGAAAAAACGGTGTATCCATTCGCATCAACCTTGGTAGCTGTCTGGGACACCCTGGCCATGACCCTTGGTGTTCCGAAGAAGCAGCTATCCGTGGAGTTCCATGACGTTCACTTGTACGCACAACCTGTGATGAACACACAGAGTCAACTGAAGCTTAGAGTAGCATTGCAAAGAGGAACTGGATGTTTTGAGGTCTGAGCTGAAACGTCCGTAATATTGCTTGAATTATAAAAAGCCCTCGTTAGTGAAGGAAATGTAAATGTGATAGGTATTTCAGCATTCGGTGTGGGATAGCAACGATCTTACGATGCCTATTGTTTTGCAAAATGTCTAAATAGGATTATCACTCACCATTGCGTGACTTAGTCACTAGCCATCCTGTCCAGTACGAAAGCAAGAGTGTTCTAAGTATTTAATTTCACAGGTATTTGATGAGAAAATTAAAGTAGCGACAGGCACGATCGCTATTTTCAAACCAGGCGTTAAAAAGCCTGAAATAGAATTTAAAGAAAATCAAGACATGGACCTTACCGCTGAAGATATTTATGAGCTGTTGCGTGAACGAGACTACTCGTACAGGTAAGAAAACTTTTATCTTAAAAATGTATGTGAGTTGGTAAAGACTGGCTTTGAAGCGAATCAGAAAACAAAATTCAGAAGTAGTGGCAGGACCAAACCCACTAAGGTCGGATAATGTACAAAACCTAAGTATTTCGTTCTTTATTTCACTCGGTAAATGTCGAGGCGATGATAAGATTTATCGAGTCAACATGTGGGTGACGATAGGATCGACAAGACAAAAGATCGACAGTTTTAAACAGGAGCCGAGTCAGGTGCTAAATGGCGTTATTTGGTGTGTGTATCATAGTGAGCCCTATCATTTAATTTTCATTTTCTTCATTAATCTATATATCGAGATAAGACAAATGATGTTTTTCGTCCACAGTGGCCAGTTCCGCACTATCGAAGCCGCCAGCACTTCTCTGAATGAAGCTTTGCTGGTGTGGCGCGACAACTGGGTCACGTTCCTCGACGGCTTGCTGCAGCTGCACATGCTGAGACAACCGCACGACGGAGTCACCTTGCCCACTCACATCAGGAGAATCGGTGTAGATGTGGAGAAGCATCTCAACACGAAGACCGTTTCAGAGGACAAAGTTTTGTATAAGGCTGAAGTGTTAGAACAATTTGATTTTGTGAGGTAAACTAAAACATTTTCTAACTCAATATGACCATTCCGCAAACGACGAATTACTTAGATATTTGATTGTCTTTTATTTTTCGACATTTTCAGATGTGGAGGACTAACGATAGAAAACACCAGATACCAAAATTTACCAGCTGTTAATAAAAGGAACACGGCGTTACAGGCATTGAAATTCGTTTCTAATTTCCAAGTAGACCAACAAGTAAGTGTACTTTGAAAAAAAATTGAACATTAATAAAGATGACTAATGGAGTTATTCATAAGAAACTGGGGTATGGACAGGAAGATGCTTATGATTTGATTGACAACTGAAGTGATAGTGAAGTAAATAAGTAACATTTTAATTACCAGGTTTCAACATCACTGCAAGTTTTCCTTCAAATGGTTGCCGAAAATGTAAACAAAGAGTCAATCAAGGTTGTTGGTATAAAAAATAACCAAATACATGGTTCTGTCTTCGATGAAATAAAGAACATTGGAGCTAATGTTTGTGGTGTCAACATTTGTTACGAAGAATTTAATGTAGCAGACTTGAAGTCCACAAACAATTTTGGCAGCTCACTCAAGAGTGCGGACGTTGCTATCGTCCGTAATATATCAACCGACGACAACGTAAGAAATATTGGTTTTGCTATTGTTTATAAAGCTGCTATCGTGCTGATTTGGCAAGAAAAGTAATATTCTCTTTATGTATTGACAGATGTGTCAAATGCTACATTTTACACTCCGACGAGACTCCTTCATAGTGAGCGAAGAAGACAATGTTTTTGGAGGTCGCGTGCGACCGACGTCTCTGTATCGCCAACTGTCGGCTCACAGCAACGCTAGCTCGCGCCTGGACCTGGTGCGCTGGCGGCCGAGTAACGTGGCCGTGCCCACCACCGCCATCACAGTGCGCGCGCATCTCGATTTCTCCCTCCTCACCGCCGCACGCGCCAACCTCTCCCCCGGCCATCGCCTGCTCATCATTGCCCCCTACCCTGCCCCCTCTGCCGTCAAACAGTTAGTACAATGTTGGAGGAAGGACGAACAGCGTAACAATGTTTACCTAGTAACTGTCAATAACAAAGAAGGCAACAATTTCTTCTTGGACGATCTACCGGATATCGATCTAGCGTTCACCGTTCTGGATCATGTGAGTGCAAACATTGTTGATATTAAAACAGACTAGTGTTATTTGTCAAATTAAGTTTAGGCTAAGTTCGGCTTTGCAGTGATTCGTCATCGTACCTATGTGCCGTTCGAGTGAGATGGTATTTTTCTAAAAGTTATAGCTGAACCTAAGTGTCAATCTGACAATAAAATTTAATTGCAGGGTATGTGGGGAGGAGAGTATTACGTACCAGCACAGGAGACCGCGTCAGTGAGCAGCAAGGTGACGTTACAGTCCGCACAAGTCGGGGATTTGAATTCTTTGGAGTGGGTCGATGCTGCGGAGACATGCAGCTCTGGAGTACCAGTCACGGTACGTACGATTATTGTGAATACTAGTATACTTTATTATCTACTTATTTAAGAGTTTATGTACACATTTGTTAACAGACAAGAAGAAAATAACAGAAAAATACGTATACAAATGTGGTGCATATTTCTACGAAACTTCTTTAAGCAACATTTTAATTGTTTTAAACAGCAGACCTTGGAGGAGACACCAAGGGCACCCAAAGCCAGATATGTTAAGATTGATATTATGTACATTTATAAAATTATTAAAAAAAATTGCTTTAACATTTTCAGGTCCATTACGCCGGATTATCAAACACCGACATTAAGAAAGCAATTGGAAAAAAACATGATGGAGAAAACAACTATGGCATGGATTTCAGTGGAACAACAGAGAGGTAATGAAATTTTTAATACAGATGATGTGAAAGAGAGAAAATCTTAGGAAACAAAAATACCTATTGGTATAATTATGTATCTCGTGTAGAGAATTAATTATACCAATAAAACAAAAAACGATTTATTACACGATTCATTAATTAAGGCCGCGGCTGGAGCTGCCGGTGATAAGTCTTTCTCCTCAGTTAGTGCTATACACAATCAACTCGTTTCTAATTGGTAGCTCTTCTTGCTTTGCGCTAATTGTCGGCTGAGAGACAGGTGCCAAGCCTTATATTTTGGCATGATTCGCGTCACATCGGTGACTTAAACATTGTAAAAGAGTTATAAAAAATCCGATACATGTTACGTTACAGCGGCGACCGCGTGATGGGTCTGGTGCGCGGCGGCGCGTGCGGTAGCGTGGTGCGCGCGCAGCCGGAGCTGCTGTGGCCGGTGCCGGCGCACTGGAGCCTCGAGGACGCCGCCACCGTACCGCTCGCCTACGCACACGCGTTCTACTGCCTCGTGAGTATACACTTAGGATTCTAGCAACAATAAATTTTTCGTTTATTCTTACACTGAGTCTCTTGTAAAATCGGTCGTCTGAATGTGAAGGACCGGTGGGTCTGTAAGGGCTCTTCTGCGTTTGCGTCGTGCTCAGCACTTCTTACGTGCTCAATCATAATGGAACTCTGTGTCCGAGTATGTGTTCCCTACTACTTATAGCCACAGCATTAAAAACAAGAGTGAAATCTTAATCAATCGGCTAGATTACGAAAACATCCATGAATAAATAATTGAACAATTCTGTTTTCTTTTAGGGAATCAAATATGGCAAGAAGTTGAGTCCTGATGTCTCTGTGTTAGTCCATGGAGGGTCTGGGGCTTTGGGCCAGGCTGTGTTATCCATACTCCTTGCTCACGGCTGTGAAGTATACACGACCGTTAGTGACATTCGGAAAAAACGTTTCTTACTTAAACTATTCCCGGAGTTGAAAGGTAAACAAGTGATGTTCAACTATTTATGTATAAATACATATCGTGATTAGTCTAAGTAAAACTATAATTATTTATCTTTTATTTGTTTCCAGCTGATCATGTCGGCAATTCTCGAGATCAAAGTTTCGTAGATATGATTCGTAATGCCAAAAAAGGGGAGGGTTGTAAACTTGTTATAAGCTCAGTTAGGGGAATCTTGAAGAAGGTATGGACGTCGATATATTATTATATTAGTAATAAGCATAGCCTTATCAGAGTAAGGTTATTAACAGTAGCTACATTGGAGCGTTTTCTTTTTTTCAGAACACACTTGATTGTGTTTGTGCTGTGGGCACATGTTTTGATGTTTCCCAACTACACAATCTTGATGAAGAATTTGAATATGGAATGTATAACCTCACTAAAGAAAGAGCGTATGCTGCTATCGATTTCTCAACAATATTTGAAGCTCCCGAGGAAGTACAAGTAAGTAATTCAAGTAAACCAGCCGGCACTGCTAAATACAGGCAGGTGCTCTTACGAGCTGAACCAACGAATCTGTTCAGTCGCAATATTATGAGTTCATATAATAGAACTTGCGGCCTATTTTACTTTGAATGGGCTTGGAAGCTTTTTGTATGAAGCCCAGCCGGGCTTAATCCGTCATTTTTTTTTTTTTTTAAATTGGCGGCCACTCATATCACCTATATTAATCGATAGTCGGTATCAATACAAACAAGTTTTGTTTAAGGCAAAATGTTCTAAAGTGTCACGTTTCCGAGACACGAGCTATCAAAGTTAAAGTCCATTCACTGTTGGCATCTTCAGCACAACTTTGATAGCTTATATCTCGGAAACAAAACTTGTTAGTATTGATACCGACTATCGATTAATTATAGGTGTTATGCGTGGACGCCACTTTGAAAAAAATATAAAATGGCGGAAGTGGTGACACGCATGTATAAACGCCACCGCGCTGTTGGATTTGAGTTTGGGCGGTTGTATACACATAGACCATGGATCTGTTGTCAGTAAAACATTTACTTAAATCCACAGGAATTACAGGCGATGTTGAGCGAGGGTATTGCCCGCGGGTACGTGCGTCCTCTGTCGCGTGTGTCGTACGCGCCGCAAGACGCCGCGCGCGCCTTCCGACTGCTCGCGGCCAGCAGGCACCGCGGCAGAGTACTGCTGAAGATGGAGGGCCATTCAACGCAAGCACATCCCAGGTGATGATAAACTTATTTGTTTTGTTATTGTATAAAACCAACATTTTACTTTCATGTTTCGTTCTTATGAACATCACAAATGCTTTTGGTTAAGGTGGCTCATACGCAATATTATTATTTTACTTTCAGAATATCTTGCAATCCTAACCACACCCAAGTTGTAGTGTTGAATGAAGATAGTTTCGGACTCCAGATGGTCGACAAACTAGTTGCTCGTGGTGCGAGGAAGTTACATGTTCACAGCAAAGCGCATACAACTGCAAAGTTCCAGTTTAAATTACGGTAAGCAAATTGATTGAATTCAGTACTTCTAATTTCAATATAATTCTAATGACCGCAATGACGACAATGATCACGGTGATGTTACGTTCTTATCTATCCTAACAAAAAAAGTACTTTTCGGTTGTTCAGGAACTGGCAGAAGATCGGTGTGCAAATCCAAATATCGTCTCATGACTTGGACAAGGAAAGTGATGTATTAGAATTACTCAAGGACGCTACAAAATTAGGCTCTATTCAAGGCATATATACCACTACAAATGATGGTCGAATGGTAGAAGAAATCTTATTTGCTCACTTGGATACAGTTTCAAAAAGATTTTGCCCAGATTTAAGGTAACAGTGTAGTTATTTTGTGTTAATTTTCTTTTAAAGATAATACTTATACATAATTATAATCTTTCTTTGTAAATCTACATTTATTTAATCTTTCTGATTGTTCTCTTATTTTTCAGATACTTTGCGGTGATAAATGTTGGTGAGACTATGCTTGGAAAACCAACGTGTCTTTCTCGTGTTCAAAGTAAATTACCCGCTAAATTGATAACCCTACCTCTACTAAAGAATGTAAGTAGCAATATAGCACACCATCGGAATGATTTTCATCGAATCCGTGAAATTTTGTAAGATTTGCTTTTTTTACCAATGGCACAATTTGGAGTCAAAGGTCATTATTTAATTATGTACAACAGCACTGGCCCCAAAACAGAGCCTTGTAGTGCACGTCACTGTGTGCATAACCTAGTGTAATACTTTTAACACATTTTATTCTTCCATGGCAATAAGAATTAATGACGTAAGGGCACATGATTATTATCTGAATTGACTAGGAAGGATATAGAGTCGAACTTGTTCAATTGCTTTATAAATATCAATAATATGCATTAAAATGTATCTTAGATGTCTTTTATTTATTATTTGAGTAAATAAAGGAAATTAGTTGACGGGCAACTAAGTAAATAACCATAATAAGAAACAGACGATAACTAAATTATTTTTGATCAGGAGTTGAGTGCCGGTAATGCAGTGGATGCGGTGGAGCGTGCGCTCTGCGGTGTGGACACCTTGGTGGTTGTACAGAGGATCCATAGGCAACAACCCGATCTGTTAGCACACATTGCTGAATTGGCTGGTCAGTAGTATTGTTTTTTTTTAATGTTTTCTTTTACGCCAGAATTCTGACAGACTGTGATAAAAAGAAAAATACCGCATAATTTTTCATTTTTATTTTTTCAAACCAGTTAATTTTTAACGTTTATGTTTGATTTTCAGATATATCTTTGACAAAGAGAACACCAAAAACGATGACTTTGGAAGAACTCGGAATTCAAGATGATAAACTACTACTGGTTGCTTGTCATTTGAGAATTCACCATAATGTTGAGTTTTCCGAACAAGAAATACTACAGCTAACGGTTGAAACGTAAGTTCTTTTAAAAAATGTTCTATAAAATCTCGTCTACTTTACAGAATTAACGGTTTTTGTATAATTTTAATCACCAGAATCCTGAATTTGAATAAAACAGAAAACGCCTTTGAGGATGTTAAAGGTTTAGCGACATTCATATCTTATGTGGACACGGACGAACTACTGGCGACTTCAGAAATAGTCTGCATGCCTACAATCACTAGCGGTGACGTTTTGGTAAATACTCGTTTTATTTATTCGATTAAGAACTTTTAACATACATTTGAAGTGCGAAATAATACTCGACAGTATACTTTTTAATATTATGCGCAATTGAAGGTTTTACAGATGGAAATTAAGTTATAGCGAGAAAAGAAAATATTTAGAGTGAGGAAGAATATAAATCAAAGATGTAGGTGATAGCAAGAATAAAAAAATGATTTACGATAGGCAATATAATGAACGCGGTAGCGAGCTAAAGCGACATGAATTCGCGATGAAGGCGTCTAGTTGACTTTACTTTCTTCAATGGGTGTGATGTCTGGTGGGCAGTAGCCCACAGTAGAACTTTGAAGAACTTTACACCCTGTTCTTCATGCCCCCAAATACATAAGCATAATTTAAATAGCTTCATGGTTAGTTAACGTTTTCAAGGTGGCTTATTTGAATTTGTAGTCGGAGCAGTATGGCTGAAATCTTCAATACATCCTAAAATGCCATCATCTTCTTAGTTAGTATTCATCTTCTTTTCAGCCCTATCGTCTAACACAAATCATACATTGTGGTCTAATATTATTTAAATATTTCAGCGTGAAGACGAATTTGACGCAAGCCAGACGTATCTATGCATAGTGCCGGGCATGGAAGGTCACCACGAGCGGTTCCGCGTGCTCTGCGAGCGCCTCAAGTTGCCAGCGCTGGTGCTGCAGCCGGGCCTCGACCATCCGACGGAGACCGTGCGAGAGACTGCACAGAGATACGTTGACGTATGATCTCATAAGTTAAAAATAACAAATTCTAAAATTTAATGGGTACCAAGTGCAAAAATAACCTTACTTTTTCATAATTTTAGGTGCTGCTGAACAAGACTGGAATGAAAAATACTTTCTACTTATTGGGTTATGAAACTGGTGTTCTGGTGGCGATGGAAATGGCAGCTATAATCGAGGATCATGGTGAGCAATATGACTAACTACCGTATTTAAAAAAAAATGTTTATTGTTGTCAAAAGGAGAATGGGCCTTGTAACTGTCTCAAGGTCCAATAGCCATTAGCTATACATAATTGAAAAGAGCTTTTTAAGGAGAACCTTTCCTTACTAACACGACTTTTGGCAATTCGTAGTTCGGAGTTATTGAGCTTAATAGGTAACTAGTTGGACAACAAAGTTAAGATTTTCTTGGCAACAAATTAAGGTTTTCTGGGTAACCAATAGTAATAACCTATAATCCAATGCATAGCGGTTTTCAAGGAGAACCTTTACTAGTAACACGACTATAGACAATTCTTTGTCCGTTTGGAGTTTTGACTGATAGGTGACTATTATTTTTCGTCGGTTATTGAAAAAAAAAAACAGATGTTCCTACAAAAGTGCAGTACCTACACGGTCAAAATGTAAGGAACAATAGATTTGTTTTTTTTTTTAATAACCGATGAAAAATTTCGATGAATGATGAACTGAATACGTGGTAACCGTTTTCGCATCGGTGTCCCTTCCATCCCGTTTATACCATTGGAGAGAACTTTTTAATGACAACTTTATTCGCAGTCTGTTCGGAGTTACCTAAATAGGTCACTACTTGGACACCGAAGTTAAGATTTTATTACTCATTAACAGTTTACAGGCCACTAATCTTCATAAGATAGACACTATTGGATAGAGCTTCTCAAAGAGAACTGTTGCTACTAGAACCACTTTTCCTAATTCGTAGTCTGTTCTAAATTATTGACCTAAATGTGTGACTAATTGGGCACTGAAGTTAAGATTTTCTGGGTGTAACCAATAGCTATAAGGTATAAACGATTCGAAAGAGCTTTCAACAACATTTGCTACTAATACAACTTTTGCTAATTCGAAGTCTTTTCGGTTTTATTGATCTAACTATGTCGTTGATTGGGTAAGGATTTGTTCCTAAAACTGGTTCGTTATGGGTCGTGTTACACCCTATATATCTTAACGTTATTGGACGCTAGGGCAATTTTGCCCATTCTCCTTTATGACGTTCATTTCCAATTTTCAGGTTTAACCGGTACTGTATATTGTCTCGGATGTGCACCGGACGAAGTTCAAACTGTGATTGAACAAAATATCGCAGAATACAAGACAAAAGAGCAACTGGAAAATGAGGTGATCAAGCATATGTATAAGTTGATGGTGGGTGACGACGTTGCGGACCTGGAGGGAGCACTTAAAGATGGAGCTTCGTGGCCAGAGAAGGTGAACGCGTGCGTGCGGACTCTGTTAGGTCGTGTGCCGCACTCGGTGCAGTACTCGCGCGCGCTCATAGAAGCCGCACTGGCGCGTATCGAGCGTGCGCGCAGTTATGTGCCACCAGTGCGTGCGCTGCGCTCTCAGCTGGTGCTGCTGCGCGCCGCGAATGCGCACGTGACGCCACCCGCGCAAGCGCTGCAGCAACATTCACAACGCCCGGTCGCCATACATCAGTTAACCGCACCAGTGGCACACGCAACTAATGACATAAGCTGTGCGTCTGTGATTAATGAGTATTTAGATCTAACGATTCTAGAATCATTTAAAGAGAAAAATATTTGCGAAGCATATCTACTTAATCCTTATTCTTTTATGATTGCTCATAGTGAAGACTCCTAAAATTTTATTCATCTACATGTGAGTTATTTAAATATTTAAAATAAAATAAACGATGTCTTGATTAAAAGTTGCATTTTATTTTAAAAAACCCCCGATGTTTTTAGTCCAATGCGAATAAAATCAATCGTCTGAAAGTTTTTCTCAGGTCTTTCTTTTTATTTTACAACTTCTTATTTAAATCTATCTATTGTAATAATAAAATAAATAAAATTACATTATTTCGGAGAATCGAATATGACATAACACATTTGTATCACTTAGAGTTTCCTTACTGATACAAATGTCATACTTATGCTATTCCATTCCTTCTCTTCGTGTCTGTAGGTAGTTTTTAATAGTCGTTCGTTTGAAATATTTATAGAAACTTTTTCCTGTTCAAAAAATTTTTAAATATTGTTTTTTAAAACTGGGTTGTGGAGGTCAGATAGGCAGTCACTCCATGTAAAAAACTGGTATTCAGCTGCATCCGGTTAGACTGGAAGCCGACCCCAACATAGTTGGGAAAAGGCTAGGCAGGTGATTGTTTTTTAAAATCTATTCATCATCAGTTTCGCGAAATAAACTTCTGAGAGTATGTTTGTTATTTATGTCACCATCTGACGTTCTCAACTAGATTTCTTCGTCGCTGTAACTTGAAGCTTCTCTTATCTTAGGAAGCTTAACATTTTCCTTAGAATCTTGAAAATATTCAGAAAGATTGCAAGTTTCTTTTGCAAATGGAATATTGGGTCTTCTGTTTGTATAAAATTTTTGACTACTGGCTTGGTCTGTCTTTTTCCCTTGTTATTTTTTTCTTAAGTAACTAATTGCAAGTTGCTTTAAGTATTGTACATTATCTTGGTGTGGTTCAGTAGTTGACCTTGCTTATATTATAGGACGCTTCCATTGTCTTCGCTTGGATTTACGTTGCTTTAGTTCTCCATAACGTGTTTGTGTACGTCGTATTTTGTCACGTTGATAAACACTATGTTCAATAGAGTCTCTCTCAGTTTCCCCATTTTCTGGTTCATTGCCGCTTTCTGCATGAGCCCATCGTCTTACGTGTTCGTGCAACTGTTTGTGTCTTTGATGTCCACCACGGCTTTCACGATAGTTATGATGGCTTTTCCACTTATGAGACAAGGGATGATGCTTACTTTTCTTACCATGTTTAAAGTGTCGTTTTATTTTCTTAAATAATTTAGGATGCTTCTCTTGTAAATGTTTAACAATTCTCCTGTAGTTCATACTTCGTCTCTCGGTAAAAGTAGACTCGTTCTCGCCTGCAAAAAACGTCGTGTATTACCTACCTGTTTAGTCTTAAAACAGTTTCTTTTTTTGCAAATGACAGGCCAAGAAGCGCGCAACCCACTTGATGGCAAGTACACACATACGGATATCTGCAATACCAAAGGCACCACAGAAGCAATTACCTTGTGTTTTATTTATTTCAAACAGCATCATTTTTGCGTTACCCTGTAACTGAGTGGTTTAGGTCAGATAGATAGGCAGGCGGTCCATGGTCCATATCGGTATTCAGCTACATACGGTCAGGCCTTTTTTAATCTATTTGGGAAGAGGCAAGCCTACACAAATAAGTACAGATTAAAATAAGCGATTACCTGTCGCGTGTTCCAGAGAATGGGCAACAGCGTTCTCTGTGCTTTTGTAACACCGTACTGCGGTCCCCAAGCCAACCTGCCAAGCGTGGCGGTTATGGCAAAACCTCCCCTTATGATAAGCGCAAAACAGAAATGGCTTCTAGTACCCGGCAGCCCGACTACCCTCGACTATGGTAGCGGTCGAGGTACGGCGTGGCAAGGGGTGCGAATGACTTGACCTGGCAACACGTACATTCCGGATCGACGAGAAGATAACGGAACTCGAAGCAGAATTGAGCAGACAGCAATGGAGTATTGTGGGATTATCTGAAGTCCGAAGAGAGTACACGATAATTCTCAAATCCGGCAACCTGCTCTATTTCCGAGAGGGTGACCGGCAGTCCCAGACTGATTTATCGACCACAATACCTTCGTGAATAACGTGGTGAAGATCGAGAGTGTGTCGACCGGGGTGGCGTGCCTTATACTCAGAATGTCCTGAAGATATTCGCTGAAGGTCATACAGGTTTACGCCCCGACCTCGGCACACCCCGATGACGAAGTGGAAATCATGTATGAGGATATTTCAAAAGCCATGCATGGTTTTCAAACTCACTTCATGGTTGTCATGGAGAACTTCAACGCGAAACTGGCAAACGAGACGCAGATGAGGTGCAGGTGGGGCAATTTGGGGTTGGACGTTGAAACCACCGAGGTCACCAACTGGCTAGTTTTATGGAGAAGGAGGGCCCTCTATATATTGAACTCCTCCTTCAGACAGTGTGAGCACAGGAAATAGACCTGGCAGAACCCCGATGGTGCAACTAAAAATGAGATTGATGGTCAATTTGGCGACACTTGGGGGAGGCCTATGTTTAGCAGTGGACGTCTTTCAGCTGAAATGATGATGATGATTACCTGTCGTGGAGAGATTCACCTGAGTGTCACTGTTTTCAACTGATGACATTTGCTGTGCTCGATACAGCGGATTTACATCAATTGCATCCAGAACATTAATTAAATGTTGAATAAGTTTTCTTTGTTTTCTCTTGCCTTCTTCTCTAAAGTATGGAACAAACGCCGCTGTATATATGTTGTGTACCGTATCCTGGAAAGATACGTTTCCTGGGGATAACAAATTAATTACATGAAATGAGAAATTGGAATCAAGTTTTCTAAAAACTTTATTTTCTTTTGCATGTGATCGAATGGTGCATTGCGAATGATTTAAACAAAGGTTACTAATTAAATATATGTCGGATATATCAGGATTTATTCCCGTTAGGCTCGTACATCATGTGGGCAGAAGACGGGTTTATGCAATGAAAATACACTGGGTGCGATTGCGATACACTGTTTCTATTAAACTAACAAATTACTTGAAATTACAACTTAACACAATAACACGGGGCACAATGAAACGGGGACAGTTCCAGGACGTCTCAACTCCGCTGCGATCAGACATTGACTGTCGCCCTCGCCTCGAGCTGTAAAATAAGGGCTCTGTAGAAGCACGCTGTGGTGTGGGTAGACTTGTAAGTAGGTGGCGTGACGTCACCACCAGCGCACTTGCGATTCATTTTTTATCCGTACTAATGACCGGATCCGACATATATTTAAAGTTCACTATTTACTAACAAAGTAAAGTTTTATCAAAATCCGTTCTGTAGTTAATATTTCCGAAAACGAGTAACAAACATTTATCTATCCATTGTCACAAACTGTCGCGTGTATAATCGTAGTAGGATACCTATCCTACTACGATTATACGATTATACCAGGATACCTACCCTACTACGATTATACACGCGACAGTTTGTGACAATGGATAGATAAATGTTTGTTACTCGTACACATAGTAGTACATGATTAAATAGTTACCTAACTATTTAATCATGTACTTTATATCTTGCTATATTGTTGCATTCTATCATATGTAACTAAGTGTGTTTACCTCCGGGAAATACAAAAAAAGGGTGCAGTGCTTCGAATAGTGCTTCTCCTTCTTCCTTCGAAAACATGTCATCATAAAAATCCAAAAAATCATTGTATTCATCCCTAAAAACACGAGTTGAATTTTTGGCCTTGAGCATGAAGTGAAACACTCCTGCCTGTTCTGTAACAATTCAGTTCAAGTATTTTATATGAATTTATTTACAGTCAGCTACATTTAAACAATAATTTATTATTGAACTATCTCGTACTAAGTATATGATAAGAAGACAAAATACCCTTTGGGCGAGTTATTGTCTCTTTTATTTAGTATAGTTTAGTGCAACTAGAAGATGAGGTGGAACGAAGTTTATGGTGGTTGGATTTGAATGGGAATTTTTTATTGAGTTGCTAGGGGCGTGGAGAAGAAAGCAAAAAAGAAATCGCTGATCGATTTTTTTTTTAAATTTCATTTTTTACTTGAAATTCTATGAAGTTATCCTATTAACCTGTGTGCATTCATTAAAAACCAATTGGCCCAATTGATGTTTAATTGGGTTTGTTTATTTGTTCACAGTTTAAAAAAAAAAGCCCCTGTTTCGCGTTTCATTACGATTAAAAACCACATAACGCGCTTGGGCCACATTCCGTGCCGCTGAGTGTACATAGACTTATTTTTAAATGAAATCATCAAAAAACTTATCACCCATAATTTATTTACATCAATTAAATATTTTTTACATCAAAAATACTAATTGCACATCAAAATCAGAGCGTACAAACGTACTCACACATATGACAAATTATTTTTGCAGATTTTTATCGTAAAAAATAGTAGTTGAAAAAAAGTGGGAAGCAGGCGGGGTCCATTCCATTTTTATAATTTTATATTCAAATGGGCCCCGCCTGCTTCCAACTTTTGTTTTATTTAAAATGTGCTTGTTTTATGCTTTTCAGTTTTTCAGTCGGGTTTTTTAGTTTTTTCAACTACTTTATTTTTATTTCCATTTTTTTGTTATTATTTTATTGTTTTTTAGTTTCGTAACGTTTTTAATATATGAAGCGTCTCACGGCTATGCCACACGAAAGGAAAGTGTCCTTCCGTGCGGCATAGACGTGGGACGCCCTGTTTACGAGGTTCTATCTTTTTTATACGATTTGTCTCTTTGATTTACTTTTAAACTTATATGTTGTATATATTTGTGATCACCCTTTAAAACCCTTCATTTTGATACCCCACACGATGGTAATGAAGGAAAAAGAATTTCGGACGCTACGATATGGCACCTGAAACCCCGCCATTTTTCTTTGTTTTTATTGCAATGTAACCAGTGACACTCGCGCTACCAAGACAAATCTAACGACGTATAATTTATCTAAATCCGTTCATCCGTGTAGAAGTTACGAGGGAACATAGAAACAGAGATACATACATATATATACACACATACATGCATACAGGTCAACAACTCATAACCCTAATTTTGGGCTTCCCCGCAATCGGGTTAAAAGGCATTGCGGCAAGGACAGCATAGACATACATGCAACATGGACATATTTTTCATCTGTGTCTGTAACCTACTAACACTAGAACTTAAGTAAAATTGTTACTAACCCTATGGACCCTGGTCTGAAATAAAAACTTTCTATTCTATTCTATTCTATAGGATGCAAGAGCGAGCGAAGCGAGCTCGGGACTTTTGGCACCCCGATTCGGACAGGTTATGTTCGAAGGGGATGACGGGGGTGAGCGAGCGAAGTAAGTGAAGACCCCGTCATCCACTTTGTGTTAGGTTACTTTAAAACCTGCAGACAGAAATAGAAGCCCCGCGCAGAGGGGCTACGTCGACTCGGTTTCACCAAAATAAATTGCGATATGCGTTAAAAAAATAAAAGATTTGTTTTAACTAACATGAATTACAAAGTTTGTTGAGCGTTAGTTATTATTAGATATACGTTCATAAAAAAAGCTCTGCTTTTCAATTAATAGCGATGCGTCATGAACTCAAATTGTTGCTAAAATTATAATAATTAAATAATAATATTTTGCTGTGCAATCAGTAACTATTTTGCTGTACAATCACTATTTTTGATTAGGATAGGGGTTTTTATTTTTATATCACAAAGGAAGTTTTTTTGATTTACAGTTAAATACTAGCCTTTAACATATCCTTAAATATTTTTCTAGTTATTATGCCTCATTCGATAGCTACTAAAATTAGTATAATTAGTATTTGAACAATATTTTGCACATTGACTTTCATAGAAACATTTACAAATAGTACATTTTGATATAAGTGGGGAAACTTTGTTATTGCATTCGAGGTGGAATTCACACAACCGAGCTGCAGGCGAGGGCAAAGGGTTAGGCAGAGGTGAACAATGGTACGCCCACATTTCGCTAGTTTTGTTTAAGTCTCATATTATTTAATAGGGGGCGAACCTATTGCCATCAATTGGACACAAATCCCAATTCCGAACTGATACTGAGCTGATACTAAATTACGCATCGCCGACCTGGGAATCTAACTCAAGACCTTATGCTCAGCAGTAGTGCTTGCGACCACTAGACATTCGGCGGACAAAATGACGACGATATGTGTAATTGTAGACGACAGGCATTCATAGTGCCGTGAAGTAAGATTATCTGCTTAGCTAATTTAGACTTAAAGTAATTATCCTACTTACCCTTTATTAGATCAGGTCCTATTGCGTCGAACCAGGAAAAAATAGTTTTAATTCCAGTGACTAACATGTTATCCATGGCAAAGAACTTTCCTTCATCTATTTGTCTGCAATGTTAAATAGTGAGATCTCATCGCTCTGTATATAAAAATGATTCTTAAATTCTTAATTCTAAATGTTGAATGGGTGCAACTTGATGTAGAGCGTGCGGCTGTCATTCTTATACTGACGCTACTGTCCCTTCTCGTTACTTCTAACTGGGGTAAAGGAACTTTGCAATTTCCACATTAACTCCTGCAGTGACGGTTTGCTAATACAAACCCCGTGTCTGTTAAAGGGGAGGAGTGAAATGCTTTTCGCCCATGTCATTCTATGTGAGAAGAGCTCGGAAATTCTATGGAAAGTTAACTCGGGCCTATGAGCTTAGACGACGGGCTTCCCCAAGTTTGTCGCCTGCAGGCCACTAACCTGACCAAACTTGACCTAACCGCTTAGCCCCGTGCTGCAAGCTCAGGGGACACGTGCGTGGCAACAGTGACTGACGCGCAAACAAATTGCTTAGAGCATGACACCAATGCAAGTCACTTAACGCAAGTGGCATCGCTCGAGGGCTAAAGCTTGAAAGACACCCGCTCACTGAAAAATAAGCTTCTAAAAGTCCTTCTTTTATATTTCTGTGGATTCAAGCCGTATGCGTATGTAGCAATCCATTACCAAAACCGGTACCTAATGCTGCCCATACGCAGGCACTTTCACATTAACACAACTCGTACGTGTTCGGTTTCGGGCTGCATTTAATTTATTGTTGATCTGTCACTGAGAAAAACAGTGTGTAATGATTCTTTTGGCGCGTGCAATGGCCATCTTTTTTTTTCATTACAATTTCCACAGACTATTTCCCAAATGTTTACCCACAGCGGCAGCACCCTCCTGACAATGTCTTTCAGGCGCCAAAAGAACCATGAAGCGCTATAGGCATTTGTGATGTTTAAACAAAGTACGTAGATAAATAAATAAAGTTAGTCCTTTCACAGCTCTTTCATTTTTTTCAGATTTTTTTTCATTACAATAATGTTGCTGATGGCTTGCTGCCACTGACAAGTCTGACAAGATCAAAGGTAATCTTTATTCTTGAAATATTCTTAATTTCTTCTATTATATTTTGTCAGAGGCTAAATACTGTGAAAGGACTCCACGGATGCTGCTACATTACCTATCATCAGAAAGATACTGGTCTTGCAACTGTATAACACAAGACGCAACCGCCACGTGCGCCCATAATTGTGTCGCAATATGTTTTAAGGGCTCTAAACACCAAAGTTGCCGACCCGCCGACACAGTCTGGCGGCTTTACATGTATAAAAAGAATGATGTCGGCGACATGCGTACTTGCGTGCACTGCCCGGCGACAGTCAAGGTGTAGTGTAAAACAAAGTTGCACATCTCGGGTAGCCGACATGCCGCCTACAGATTTTTGACTTGCAATGTAGTGAAGTCGCCATAACGGCGGCTTTGGTGTGTAGAGTCCATTACGGCTAAATTGAGTCAAGGACAAAGCTCAACTCACGTCTTCATGGTATCCACCAGAAAATATACCATACCATATCCATAAGTCGTATTCTTTGTGTACACCAAATCCGTGAAGCGTGTTAGGAAAGCAGTGAAATAGCCGTGATTATCCGACACCATGGCGTTCTTCATATCAACCACGAAGAGTATTTTCTCCATATCTGTTGAATTTGTCCGTCAAATTATATATAGGAAGGGATTATATTGATATTTGAACACCTGTCAAGTGCAAGTCGGACTCGCGTATAGAACGGTAAAAAGATACAACATAAGATGGCGGCACAGGCAGAGTAGGCTAATCTAGTAATAGCGCCTAAACTCTAAAAATGTAATAGACTCAAAAATAAGATGACAGGTTTCTCCACAACGTACACACAGCGTCAGTATGTGATAACCCCTCAAGTTTGAAAATGTTAAACTGCTACAAAAAGAGTTCATTGTGTGAGCTGGACTTCCTTGTCGTTACCCAACTGCTGAGATTTATAAACTTTGGGATGTCCTAACAGTCAGGCAGAGCTTCATACTTTCCATAGTTTCCAAACAACGTAAACAAATGGAATATGAACCCAATTTTAACAAAGATAAGCGGAGGAAGTTTAATGTCTGTCCTACAAGCTTTTTTCGTACGATTCTCTCCCAAAGATTTTTCTGTTTTCTTGGAGGATATTTGTATAATAAAATCAACAAAACACAATTTACCCACTGCGGAGACCAGTCTGTAAACTATTTGTCTGTAAATGGTTAAAAACTAAACTATCAGGCAACTGAAAGTCTATTCCGCTATGATTCCAATCCGCTAAACATCTGTCTGCTACACAAACACACACTATCTCATCTACATAAGTCACAATTATAATTTTCTTATTTTTTATTGTTTACAACATTCTGTACCTAGTATTTAAGTTAAATCATTACGCATTAGTTCTTAGTTATTAATCTTAATTAGTTTTATACCTGCAAGTCTTGGGGCCTGGTGACCCGTAACACAGGTATTGTATGCCTATTTTGGGCAACAGTCTCTCACAAATGTTTACCATGTTTATTAGATTTAATAATTCCTGTTCACTGTGACGTTTGTGATGGGAAAATAAACATATTTTTTATTATTGTTTCGACTTGGATTCGAACCATCGCCGTCGCATCACCGGACGTCGTCTTACCCATACGAATAATAGTTTGATGAACTAGCTAGCGATCTCATATGAATTGTGATAAAATTGTTATCTACTATCGTCCGAGTTACATTATCTTTAGGTCTCTGTCTAATCGATATATGTTATAATTTGAGGGTATTCATTAATTTACTTACTTTAAAGTTTACGGGAACTAAAATACCTAAGTCTACGAGACTGACCAACTCATCTTTAACTTTATTTTTAAGGGCAAAAGGAATAGAACGCGGCTTCAACAAAATAGGCCTTGCCCCCTCTTTGAGCTGAAAATCTATTTCAAACTTATTAAAACATCCTAGTTCGTCCTTCCAAAGGTCAGGAAACTCATTTAACACATGCTGCACCTCCCCTTGACATTGATTTTATTTACATAAGTTGAAGAAAATTATATTTTAAACTATCGCGGCCTAGTAACGGTAGTCCGCCGTTTTGTATAACATAAAACTTAATAGCTGTTTTGACATGGAAAGAAAAATTCTAGTGCGAGCAGGGTTTGAACCTGCGACCTTCCGATTCAGTACACCGGATGTCTTAACCGATTTTTATACGCAGGGTTTGCGTATAAAAATATTAAAAATAAAACTTAATGTTCTGTAATATGAAACTGTGCAAATGAAATAGTCATGACCAGTATATCTTCGGTAAACCGAAGGTGAGAGATGTACTCGCCATTAACGTTGAAGCCTAGTTCTCTCCAGTCCAGAACCTTGAAGACATCCTCCAGCGCAGTGGTGAACAATTTCGAAGATATGACGTCTTCCTATCTCACACCTCGCTGTAGAAGGAAAGGTTTCGAGGTCTGGTCCTGAAGTCAGACTGACATGGTGGCGTTTTTGGAAAACACTTTAACACCTCGATGTACCGATAATCAATTTGGCACCGTTGGAGAGACTGCAGTACAGCCCAAGTCTCGATCGACTCGAAGTCTTTCTCGTAGTCCACAAACGCTAAACAGAGAGACAGGTTATACTCTTCGGTCTTCTGTATTATCTGCCGCAGCGTATGTATGTGGTCTACGGTGCTAAAGCCTTTTCGGAATCCGACTTGTTCGGGTGGCTGAAAATTATCAAAGCTGCGTGCGAGACGATTCGTGATGAATCTTGAAAACATGGCTTAGAAGCGAGACGGGCATTTAGTTCTTCAGGCTGGCGTTGTCACCCTTTTTGAAGAAGAGTGCCACCACACCCCTGCACCATGCCTGTGGCATTTCCCCTCGAGTATGATGGAATCAAACAACTTCTGAAGGGCCTTAAGTACCGGTTTTCCACCCGCATTCAGGAGTTCGGCCGTAATTCCATCATCACCCGGTACCTTGTTGTTTTATGCTATTTCAGAGCCATCCTCATCTCGTACAGGCTGACATTCGGTATAGTGTTGGGTCAGTCTAGCTCTTGGGTCGTTTGCTAGATTTACAACGGGTTTACTGGTTGACGTGTACAACTGCCCATAGAATCTCTCGATCTCCCTCAGTAGCTCTGTTTTGGCGGATATGATCCTGCCATCGTCGGTCTTCAGTTTCGTGAGCTTGCTTGCTGTTGTCTTAACCTGTGTACTAATATAAGAGATCGTCTCGTAAATACGCGTTCGATGCGTTCGTTTTGTTTGAGGAATATAAACACGTCGCGTTGTCGTTCAATCGCTTTATTGGCACTTAAGCACTTACCTTCGCCTGGTTGAAGGAACACTGCTGTAGCAGGAGTTGTTTGAAAATGTAAAGTAGTCGGCTTTGGTATAATTGTAGAAGTAGTATCCAGTGTAGTCACAAGTTTGCCGGATGCGATGGTGCTATCTGGAACTAAGTAATGTAGAATAGTTTTTATCTGAGACACTGATCAGTCTCATAACGTTGCCACTGCTGGGACACATACCTCCTCTGAGCGGGAAAGAGAGAGGGCCATAATCCAAACCGTGGGCTTAGTGCGGGTTGGTGGATATCATGTCATATTCTTCAAATATTTCCTTTATCTTTTAGAGATCACTACTGGTGATACATAAATTAGTTACACAAAATTATGTGCCTGATTGGGTTCGAACCACCGATATAAAGTTCATCATCACTGCTATAGAGGCCTAGTTAGTTTAATTAAGTTAATTCTAAACGAACACGGTTTGGGCTCGCTCTACCAGAGAGGCGGGCTGTAGTGGAAAATTATAAGCTAAAACCTAATTCTCGATACTTCATTATTCCATTTCAGTCATTTGCACCTTCTGGCCGAGTTGTTGCGTTGTCGTATTGCCACCAAATGTTAGCGTCGTAATAGTCCAAATTTTTGTCTAGATATACTTGACCCCCTTTGTGATTCAAATCGCGGTCAATTTTGGACAGTGTATTCCTTTCCTCTTCTACTTTTTCTTCGATGTCAACCAACATTTGTCTAATGTTTACTAATGATTTAGCAAGTGTTTCTTTTACCAACACGTTCTTATTTCCTGTAGCTGAAAGTACAATAGGTTTGTTGGTTATTTTTTTTTAATAAGTACATGTTACAAAACTTCGTTAGAAACTGCAGTCTGTCGCTATGGTTGGCTTTGCCGCTGCTGCTTTCGGTCTGCTGTCGTCCTCGGTATTGCTTAATACCAGATTCGAACGCAGTCTGTCACTATTGGAGCATTTTTGTGTGCTCTGTATACAGAAACGACACTGCACTGCTTTCAATTACGGATATGACGTTACATTTTCGGTACAGTTTGTGCAGTACCGCTTAAATCCTCGGGTGAAAATGTCGTCTTCCGGCATTTGTTAGCATAAGGACAGATTCGCTTTACACCAGATTCGCGTTAGGTCAGATTCTCGTTAGGCCAGATTCGCTTGAAGACAGAAGTACAGTCGGATTAAAAGTAATTTTATTCATTAATACGAAACATCTGAAAAAATAAAAAAAACCTTACAGACATCGTAACTTACAAAAAATAAATTCCCTGTACTAAGTTTTAATCCTATTTTTTTTCTATATTAACCAAATTCGCTAAATGTTTTAAACATTCTAAAGTTGAGTCCTTGTAACGCATTGTTGACATTTTTTCATTTTTTTTTAATTCTTCTAGCCCTTGATTGTAAAGACTTAAACTTAATTTTCTTTCCTGTATTTCAGATTCTTTTTTTAGCAACTAAAGAAAATATATAAGGCTTGTTTGGTTTGTTATTCATTGGACAAATATTGCCCTATGGTGTAATAATCTGGCGTAAAGCGATTCTGCCCTTATGCGAACAAAGGAACTTTATGCAGCGGTCTGTACATATTCTGTCTTTAAGCGAATCTGATCCAACGCGAATCTGGTGTAAAGCGAATCTGTCCTTATGCTAACAAATGTCTTCGAGTGATGAAGATGCTGTAGCATGTTATATTTATAATAGTTCGGGGCAAAAGTCATTTCGTATTTTGTATGTATAAAATACCTCTTTGGTTGTACTGTTTGTATCGGGGCGGTTTAAATATCAATAAATATAGGACATTACGAAAAAGAAAAATAAAAAGTAAAAAACACTTTCCCGCCTTATTTCAATTGTTTTTCTGCTTTTTCTGCCCGTCGAAATGAGTGAATCTAACGAAGAAATTCGTTACGATTCGATTTGGGGTATGGAGAACAGGGTGTAAAGTTCTTCATCCCCCATAGCAAAGGGAAGATCCTGACAGTTGTTGTCGGGTTCTTCTATATAGTCTTAAGTCGCGGATAACTTTACTTGTGCGATGTAGAAGTTACACACATCAACACTGTCTAGGGTTATTTTGGATTTACTCAATTTACTCTAAATTTATTAAAATAACATACAACATATACATATTTTTATAAAGCCCAATTATCAGAATAAAAGAAAACAATTTTTTTTTTGCGTAAACAAATTTTTATTCAAATAAAGAAAAAAACGTGAAATAATGGTAAAACTAACAATTAATGTGTTTCTCAAAAAAAAGTGAAAAATTAATCTGTTTTTAACAGTTATATGAAAAATCAGTAGTGAGTAAAACCACTCATGACGTTAATAACGGTCCTGCAACGGTTTTTCATGCTTTGGATTAAGTTATCCAAGTCTTGCTGGGGTATTTTGTCCCAGGTCCGGCTAAGATGCAAAAAAAGTTGCTCTTCCGTCACAATGTTTGCAGGGACATTCCTCAAAGCCCTTCTTTGGAGCATGTCCCACGCTTGTTCTATGGGGCCAGCCTAAGACCGATACGTCGTGGTCCTGCAACCAGCTCGTCACCACGCTCGCTGTGTGCGAACGGTCGTAATCGTGCATGAGCATGAATTCTTGGCCCATTTGTTGTCGATGGGGGTAGATTATTGGTACTAGCACCTCGTTACGGTATTTTTCAGCCGTCATGGTGTTTCTGATCCAAACGAGGTCTGTTCTTCCACCAACACGAATTTCCGCCCAAACCATAATTGTCCCGCCGTGGTATGAATGGACTTCCTGAGGATGTTGCAGACGGCTTTCACGACCAGGAACTCGCCAAACTCGTACTCTACGTGTATCGGGATGGAAACCGAACCGCGACTCATCGGTAAACAGCACTACAGACCACTGGTTATCTTCCCAGAACAAATGTTCACAAGCCCACTCTAGTCGTCGTCCACGATGGCCTCGGCGTAGTGCTGGAGTACGAAGCGATCTGCGAGCATGAATGTTAGCTTCATGCAGCCTCACAATTTGGTCACTCACAAGCAACTGGTGCTCTGACTGGAGCCTCTGAACCAACTGCATGGCCGTAACATTTGGTTGTCTTCTCGCGGCAACTTGCAAAAATCGGTCTTGTCGTTGAGTGGTTATGCGCTTCCCGCCTGGGTGTCTTTCAGCCACTTCACCAGTAGCACGATAACGTGACCATAACCTTATCACGTTTTGTCTTGTTCCAATCTCCTCAGCAATACTCCGTTGAGTAGTCCCAGCTTGCAGCATGCGTACTGCCCTTAACATTTCCTCTCTCGTTAAATGGCACCGCTGCATGATGCACACAATAACATTAATTCGAAATTAACCGATAACTTGTTATAAAACTTAAATTTGACACAAAAAAACACCCAATAACTACCGTAGGTAAATGAAACCTTCGAACTTCGCAACTATTATGCCGCTTAAATCTTTTGTTTTTAATTTATTGTTTTCAAATTCAGTAATTGACATAAAGAGAGTCCTCTCTTTACGTCAAAACTACTTGATGCATTTTTTTGATCAAAAATCTCAAAATTTCTACAGCAACGGGATTATGCCACTACCTACAAGACGGCAACAAGTTATCAAACAAAATTAAACCTACATATTATAATTAAATGTAATTAAACTTTGAAAAAATGTCTTGAATTTGTATACAAAATTCGAAGAAACTTTTTCCCCGACCTTGGCGAACAGTTACCGGCTGCTAGTATTATAAAGACGTGTATTATAAAATATCAATCAAAATTCGATCGAATCGGTATGTACAGTAGACCTCAAAAGTGCAGTACCATGCTAAAGATTACATTGCTATGAACTGTGCGAGCGCGATACAGCAGTGTGTGTGCGTGTGCGTGCATGAGTGATGTCTCAACATTCTACACATAACACACACTAATGAACTGTCGTCACACTACGCGAAATAGCATTATATTTCTGTTGCATTTAGAATACACATCATAGTGATGACCTGTTCTTACCATTGCATTGTTAAAATTCGCGTAGTATTAATATGGGTTGGTAGCTGTTTGGGCTGAGCATGGGTTCACGATCAATGAAGTCCAAGTTCGAATCCATGTTATTACAATGTGTGGCTGTTTTTTGTTTCTTTGAAACCTTAATTATATTTGTATTTTAAGCAGAAAGTCGTTAGGTATTTATGTTTATTTATAATATAGTCATGCTTATTATTTATTTTTATAAGAAGTTAAATATTAGATGGTTATTGTATTATTGTTTAACCTCATTAATTGATTTTTATTTTATGTTTTCGGTGTTGGAAGGTGGAAATAAAAAAATCATGCTGAATGATAACAAAAATGTTTATTCGTTTTATTTATTTATAAAATTAACAAACTTTTATGAGAATGTGACGTCACATTCCTATCTAGGCAAAAAAAAAAGTTCTCTTATCACCGTTCATAAGATTTTTTGTTGTATACCCACTTAGTCAATTCATAATAAGAATAACATAACACGGAAAGGATACTCTAATAACACAAATATAATTGTTGATACCCGCTTATTATAGGTATCAGTATTCAGCAGAGTTAATTGAATACTAATATATGAGTTAGACTTTATGAACGTGTTTTTTTAATGTAACGTCACATTGAATGTATTGAGGTTATAGCTTAAGTGTTCATTTTCTTGACGAAAAGAATATTGAAACTAAACCCCAATTTAAGATCATTAAATTTAAAATTTATTTCTTAATTTTTTTATTTTTATTTACGGTTATGTTAATATTACTAAATATTTAGTTACCCGGTCTACTTATTAAATTAAGTATTATTATTTTTTCGCCATAAATTAAGTCTTCCTTTTGGCAAGACTTGAAAGTCTTCTCGTCAGAAAATACAGTCACCTCCCAGTTAAAATGTAAATAATCTCGAGCAAAACGTAGTCTTTCCTCCCTGTGTTTTTGTGTCAAAAATGGTTTTTAGCTGGCTTCCGATGATGTAAACCTTAAGCATGGAATGCATGGCGAACAGTCTGTAATGTAGTATCCAATTGCTCTGCAAACATTATAGTTGGAATGAAACCATTTGTTTCATATTCTTCCACCATAAAACGTCGCTGAGTCGGGTTAATAAGCAGCGGCCTTTTACTTCTTAGACGACTCTTCAGACTACCTTCTTCCTCAAACCTCTTTACCCAACGGCTAACAGAATTTCTAAAAAAAAAACAAAATATGATTACACACTTGCAACTAGCAATTTATTTAATAATAAGAAAATCACACACCACAACTATCATCATAATAATTATAATTTTTAAAAATAACTTACACATTTTAAGCCAGTTTCAGTTGAAATTTGAGAAATATTAAGCCCATTTTTACGCAAAGTGACAATATTTGCCCTGTCATCAATACTAATATTAGCTTGCATCTTGAATAAAGACAATCAAACAATACGCTAATCGTAATAATAACACAAACGCTCGAAACAAAGTTCACCAACTAACAACGTCATAACTAACTAATTTGTTGAATCCAGAAGTTTATTTTGTTTCACATTCATTTTTTTTTGTTAATAATAAGTTCCAACTAATATTTAGAAAAACAAATCTCATCGGGTCTAACGTATCATTTATAATTAAAACACAAAAAGTGTAATGTCACTTGGGTTCGAACGCAGACTATACTGTGCGAGACATTTTATCTATAGCGTTAACCGCTAAGCCAGATAGACACATAATTGTTTGTTTGAAATTAAATATCACTAACTTAATACTCCGTCGCGACATGACAGGCTTGTCACTAAGGCAAATGATGATTATATCGCACTCTTTCTGACTAGATAATTATGAAAGAGAGCGATATACGAGATCGTGTATGTGTGCAAAATGTTTGTTATGGAAAAAGGTCGTAAGTGCGACTTGTTTTGATGCGATCGTTTTGTGAAACTGCTACTGCACTTATGGTCTCTACTGTACGGCGAAATTGTGAGTTCGGACACCGGACTTTGACAGATAATTTACTAAAGTATTATCAGTGTCCGAAGTCCGCATTTATCCATACCGGTTTGACCGAACCTTTACACCTTGTATAAAAATCTACGTACTTCTGCTTACCGATTCGCTAAAAACGAAAAAACAAAATAAAAATGAAGCAAACATTATTTTTTAACTTACATTGCCAAATGCAAAACATACCGACCAATATAAAAGGTCTTATGGCCAATAAAATAAATCGAAATCCATCAAATATATTATATCAGTGCCTATCAAATAACAAAGTAAAGAACTGAGGTGTGTTGTTTCGTCATTCTATGTGCACGAACGCGCACAGTAAACGCAACGTAAATAAGGACGATTTTAAAATTGAAAGATTAAAACGAGAAGAAAGTAATAATGCTTCTGGACTGCTTGTTTTTTTTAGAAACTATAATATTATCGGTGTCAACAAGGCTAGGCAGACGATGATGATAATTGTCGGTGCCAAAATCATTCCTAGAGAACATAATAGGTAGTAACATAGATAGATTTAAATAAACTTTGAAATGATTCATATTTTTAAAGCAAGCTTTTATTAAAATGTTGTGATTAAGAGGAAGTTTTTAAAATCACTTTAAATCCCGAAAGTAATGCCCACATCACTGTTTCAGGTTTCTTCGTGTCTCTAGGTATACCTAGGTACTGTTAATTTCTAAACCATTGATATACTGTTTCTGGCATTTCTGTTATATTTAAAGAAACCATCCTTCTTCCTGTTCAAAAACTTTATAAATATTGTTTTTTATTACCCATTCATTATCAGTTTCGTTAGATAAAACTCTGAGAGTTTGTTGGTTATTAACATCACCACCTGACTTTCTAAGCGACTCAAATGTCCTGTTACCATGTCTTAATGCATCGTACACATTATTTCTCAACTTCTCTGTTTCATCGCTGTAGCTAGAAGCTTCTC
Source organism: Noctua janthe (assembly GCA_910589295.1). NCBI lineage: Eukaryota > Metazoa > Arthropoda > Insecta > Lepidoptera > Noctuidae > Noctua > Noctua janthe. The sequence goes on along the minus strand of OU342573.1, from coordinate 4,691,796 downwards.
TTATCTTATGAAGCTTATCATTGTCTATAGAATCATGAAAATATTCAGAATTATTGAAATCTTCCTCCGAAGGTACATAAGCTCTTCGTCTTGGCTGCTCTGGTTCGTTTAAATGTTCGTCACGGTTTTTACGATATGTTTTAATAGGCTTCTGTTTGTATGATTTGAAGAAGCGATGATCTTTATTGCTTAGTTTTAAGTTCATACTACGTCTCTGAGGCTGTACTGTAGGGGGTAAATCTGGAAACAAATTGGCAAAATAATTTCAATCTCTCAAATTGAAACATAAAACAAGCAAGTAGGTACTTAAAATATTTTAAACAAATTTAACTTTACAGTGTATGTTCAGTATTTCGGTTATGATCTAACAGTTATTTAAGAGTTAGTTTATTTTTTATTGAATAATGGTAAGAAAAGACCGGATCTGGGACATTTGCGCGAAAGACATATGCGCGAAGGACACTTCCGCGAACCCACTTGCGCGAAAAGACATATGCGCGCATGGACTTTTGGGCGATTAGACTTTTGCGTGAATGGACTTTTGCGCCCATAGACACTTACGCGCATAGACACATGCGCGCAGAGACACTTGCGCGAATGGACACTTGCACGAATGAACTTTTGCGCAAAAGGACACTTCCGCGACTAGATTTACTCGCGACTGGCTACGGTTAATCTGTAGAGTAAACATAACATCATATTGTTTCTTATTTTCAATGAGATAGAGCGAGAGAAGTGGCAACACTGCCCGAGTGACATCTCAAATTATTTTTTCGTATCTAACATGAATAGTGTTGCCAGATATAATTATTGTTTATTCGATTTACAATATCGATTTCAAAATAATTTTACTCTCTGTTCAAGCTTTTTGGTTTCATTAATGTCAATTTTTAAGGTCATTCAGTTGTTTTAATGTCTATTATGACAAATGTATATTGATGTATAGAACATTCTTGTTACTTTGTACAAAAAAGATTAATCAATCGATTCCGATTTAGAAGAACCTCAGTGTTATGTTTACTCTACAGTTAACCTAACCTAACCATTCGCGCATAAGTCCTTTCGCGCATATGTCTTTGTGCGTAAATGTCCGTTCGCGCATAAGTCCATTCGCTCAAGTGTCTTTGCGTGCAACTGTCTATGCGCCCAAAGGTCCATTCGCGCAAAAGTCTAATCGCCCAAAAGTCCATGCGCGCATATGTCTTTTCACGCATGTGGATTCGTGCAAGTGTCCTTCTTTCAAATGTCTTTCGCGCTAGTGTCCTGATACCGAAAAGACCCAAAAACCAAGCCAAGAGTTACACATTCGTCCTATCACTTGGTATTACGCGACGTGCAACGCTGGGTATAGACTGATTATGGAGATATTGATGGTCAAAGCCTCATTTTATTTTATTCTTAGGGTTCGAAAACAAGTTTTTTTGGATAGATATATTGTGAGGCCAATATGCACATATATATGGAGGGAAGGGAAGGCCTTTGTCCTGCAGTGGGACGACATAGGCTTGTAATAATAATAATATGCACAGTATTGCGTGAATTATGCCCGGAGAGGAGACGTGCGGGAATCAACCATCGCACTGTATGAAATCCATATCGTGTCTTCTAATTACTTCTGTGATTGGTCGAATCTACCATGCATCTGCACTGTTCTGCTCGCCTCCGATTTGGTGGACTGGTTCTGCCACTGCGTACTACTATTTACTGTGCTTTTTCATACCAAACTTCATCGTGCTGGGACAAAAAGTCCGACCGAAATGAAACTCAGGTCTGGAAATATTTTCGAGATGAGTCTTTTCAACCCTTGTACAGAACGTGTCTTCTTTCTTTTTTGTACCTTTTATTTGCATGTAAGGTCTCAACACCGCATCTAACATCATATTGCTGACCTGCGTAGCGGTTTTTTGTCCTAAAATAATAAAGTTATTAAACAAAGAAAGAAATTGGAAACACACAGGTAGGTCATTGATTATTTCCCTGTTTTAAGAGCATTAATTATTCTTCGCATTGCCTTGTGGTAAGAAACTTGCCGAACCTAAAAAGTATTCTTGACAGGCACATTATTTACAGCCCGTCACGGAGGTCCGCAGCGACGGAGGAGTTTACATACTCTTATAATACGTATTTCCATGTATGGGGTGTGGCTAGGTAACAGCGTTACATTCGCCGGCGGTAGTCGTTGTTGGTGTCGGCTTCCAGTCTAACAGGATGGATGCATGCTGAACAATAATATGGAGCAACAACTGCCTTCGGCCCCCATCTTTAGGGCTAGGCAGTGCAGTGCACACCGATCCATGCCTCTGTTACTATTTAGCCAAGAGCCCCTCTTGAGTATGCTTACCTTCAGGATATTCAGCAAAACCTTCCAGCGCCTGAAATAACAGTTCTCCATCTACTTCTTTGGTGAATAAGTTCGCAAAGAAATCAATCACAGAAGCGTACTCAGCCAACATCGTGTCGTTCTTGAGCATGAAAAACGCTGCTGATGCCTGCTCTGTAATGGCCAATGTGCATTATAAATAATACCAAAGAAAAAGTTATATTTTTGCAGACACATTGTACCCGTATATACAACGCGTAACAAAATAAACGCAATTCCTGAAAGTAGTTGGTTCAGAATCGGCTTCTGAATCGATTTCCGTCATAAAAAATAGGTGTTAAATTTTGACGGAAAAATCTTTTAAATAACTTAAATTAGAAACACAGTATCATGACAAATTAATACAATCCTTAATTCAAGGAAATTGAAACCTTAACTCAGAGCAATAAGGGCTACTAAAACGCACGACATTACTTGTAGTTCGCTCATAGCTCGTAATACACACACGTAAATAAGATCAATGCATTTTACATTAAAAGCAGTGTGCGTCAAATAAAGAGGTAATTTAAAGGAATTCCAACTTTATCTCCAATGAGTAAGGCTTATTTGAATACACGACCTAACTTAGTTGGTCATCAGAGTATCCCTACAAACATATTTAAGAATTTTTACAAAATAAAATTATTTAATTTGAAGAAATTTAGAACTTATTGCAAAGAGAAAAAGCATTTGTCGGAAACCTCTTTGACGGTTATGCGAAATGCCGACACACACGCCGCCGCCACCGCTGAATACCACAAGTACAATATTTAACATTGCATTGCTAGTCATCCGCCGATAGCGATGCGGTGTGGATGTTCTTAAATTTACTTCCATAATATTTTTTTTTTCGCGCGCGATGGCTTTCCGGTATACCAACATACAATACACGGAGATGGTGAGGACACTGGCTCGCTGTCTTGATAATGACGCGTTAGTTTGTCGGGAGTTCAATGACCGTTTTGGCTGCAGTGTGAGCGCCAAGACGATGCTGGCTGCAACTCAGCAACTGAGGCATCTAGATGCGGAGTAAGGCAGTCGTTGGATAGGTCACGGAGGACCTGTGCCGTAGCCTCCCAGATCGCCTGACTTAACACCATTAGACCTTTATTTGTGGGGTCGCATAAAATCATAATTCATAATAATTCATAATTCATTTATTTATTGTTTGCCACAGGTGAAAAGACAGATCTTATAATTAGCGTTATTGTATCACTGTAACATACCCATGAGGTGTACAATATTTGTATATATGTCAATATCATGTAAAAAATAATAATAATACAAATTTTACACATTTTATCCGTTAATCGCTCGTGTACGTCAGGCAATCTACGAGTGTCGAGGCTCTAAAAAAAAATTGAACAAGCATTTGTGACGGTGAAAAGTGATACTGAAGTGCTTACAAAATTGAAATACAATTTAAGAAAGCGTGCAAATAAGTGCATAGAACAAGGCGGTGGTCATTTTGAAACTTTAATGAAAGTGGATCGCAGAAATATTGCAAATTAATAAGCTAATTGTAAAGTGTAAATAGTTAAGTTCTGTAAGTACCTACCTATTTCTACCTACTTCTACCTATCAATACGATTGTATTCTTATCACTGTAAATATTATGATTAAAATCTTACTGATCTTTTAAACACGCCGTCTTTGGATATTTTTTTAGTACAAACAATAAACTGTACCTAAACACAACTTATCAGAGAGATCGAGGGGTTCGCGGGGGTGCAATCTCGAAAGATAAAGTCGCTGTTTTAAATGCATCCCCGTTACTAAGCCTAAAGTCTTAGATTCGTGTTGATAATTTCACTTACTAGAAAATTTCGTTCATTAAACTAACGCATATCTAATGCTTACAGCTATGGTCAGCTGGCGGGCGCACGAGTGTGCGTGTCGCGTCGCCCGCTAACATTGCATGAGTGTGTGTGCCATGCACAAACGTTTTGCGTTTATTAATAATAACTATTTTATAAAAATGACTAGGTTTGGTTTCAATTTATTTAATTACGGATGTTGTTTAAGACTATTGCGCTTAATCTGTTACACGTTGTATATACACCGTGACTTTTTAGTCGTCTTACAACGGCAGCCCACTTCATGTATCTAATGAATATTAAACATTCATAACAAAAAATAGGTATTTATGAGATTTTAATAATTTAAAAATAAAAATATAATTCAGTATTATGACGCATGACGTAGTTAAAACACCCTGTAGCGAGCGATGATCTACTGGACTCGAGTGCTGGGTGTGGGTAGGTAATATTCTCCCGTTTGACACGTAAACATCGTTAACAGGATGTTTCATAATTTTATTCTAATTTTTTTTTTTTTTTTTTTGTACCTATTGTGGAAGATAAAAAGAAATCGCGCTAAGAGCTATTTTATGTCGGGTACATTGATTGGACGACCTTTGTAAGACGACTAAAAAGTCACGGTGTATATACAGGACACATTTGCGTGAATGGAGCTTTGCGCGAACGTCACGCCTGATATTACGGTAAGTCCTAAACAGATTGTAAGGAAATAGTTAATATCGCTGTTTTGCCCGCGTGGATGTCGAAAAATATTTGATTACTTACCTTCATCCCCCTTTTTAACCCTTTGGGGGTAGAATTATTAAAAACGCTGAGACACGTATAAATACATTTTTAATCGTCAGCTTAAACAAAAAATTTGAATATCCTAACTTCAAAACTGACGGACTTTCATACAAACTTCCATCCCCTATTTTACCCCTTTAGGGGTGGAATTCCCAAATATCCTTTCTTAGTGGTCTTACTCATCACAAAGAACACACCCTCCAAGTTTCATGTCTCTAGTACCAGCGATTTTGGCTGTTTGTTAATATACCACCCAGTCAGTCAGTCAGTCAGTCAGTTTACCATTTTATATATAGATTTTAACGGGTTTTATTTTCAGTGTTTTTCAAATTGAAAATCCTCATGGGTATCATTTTAATGGTTTTCGGGGTCGCTGATAACGAAAATGAGGTCTTAATGAAAATCTGTAATGAAATGGGTGTCATTTTCGTTATCAACGACCCCGAAAATCATTAAAATGACACCCATGAACCTAAATTCGGAATAATTCCATCGCCGTCATCTTGGATTTTTATTCTGAAGAACACTACAAGTGACACAAAAAAAAAACAGCGATCATAACCTTCTAGTCTGTCTGGGACTTACCGTTCACAGTTACAACTCAGCCTACCCTCCAAGAAATATCAAGCGTGATGCTATGTTTTGTTTGTAAACCAAATCATTTTAAAAGAGTAACCATGGAGTTTCTTGCCGGTTCTTCTCCGTAGGAGACGTCCACCAGAACCGTGTGCCTTTTCTCGACGTTTTATAAGTGCTCATGTAGGCCTATGTAAAATAAAATATTTTGATGATTTTGATCGATTTTAAGGAGTCTCACGGGCCTAAGTTGCGCAAGTGTAAGTCGCGCTAGTGTTACTTCGCGCATATGTCCATTCGCACAAGTGTCCGTTCGCGCAAAAGTCCAACCGCATAAAACTCCATGCGCGCAAATATCTTTTCGCGCAAGTGTCCTTCTCGCAAATGTCCTGGACCCTGTCTATAGAATACAATTTATATTCTACTAGCCTTTGCCCACGGCTTCGCTCGCGTTTATTTAGATTTTGACAATCAATTCGGGTTGTACTGCTTGTAATAATATAATTCAATGATGATTCGAAAGACACGTGGCGCCATCTATTATTAAAAGAGCGTTATTGTTGTATTCCTCGAGAACTGTACTGTTTTTCAGAATAAAAGATGCCCTATATCCGTTTCTGTACACCTGACAACGTATATGCAAAATTTCAGAATGATCGGTTCAGTGGTTTTGGCGTGAAAAGGTAACAAAGAAACAAACTTACTTTCGCATTTATAATCATCTGCCTAGCCTTTTCCCAACTAGATTGGGGTCGGCTTCCAGTCTAACCGGATACAGCTGAATACCAGTATTTTACATGGAGCGACTGCCTATCTGACCTCCACAACCCAGTTAGTACTGGGTAATACGATACCCCTTGGTAAGACTAGTTGTCAGACTTTTTGGGCCACTGACTGCCTAACGACTGTCAAAGATCTACAAATGACAGCCGGGACCAACGGCTTAACGTGCTTTCCGAGGCACGGAGGAAACTCGGTATTTAATGGGCGGTCACCCATCTACAGACCAACCCAGGCAAGCACGGCTAAACCTAAAGATCGAACCGAGCGGCTGTTATTATTTAGCCACGAGCTACTTTCGCATTTATAATATTAAAGTAAAAGTAAGGAAGTGAGGATTGATAGGGTAGTGGGAGTATAGTATTATTGTTATACTCCCATAACTCATTACGTAAACCATATGAATTACACAAAATTATGGTGCCATCCAACGGGCGGTCTTCTACGTATATCTATAGTTATTTTCACATCTATATCTATAGGTATCTAAACAGTACAAAACAAAGTTGTTCGAGTTCAAGCGTGTTAAGCTAAACTATACATTGGATTTTAATGCGATTCCGGAAGGTTTACGCATCTAATGAAGGGTGTAAATAGACCCTTAACGAAGCCGAAAGGCACCTTGTTCTCCCCGTCTTTGCGATTATTTTTTTTGTTCTAGACCATACCTGGTAATTTTCTAGTTACGGATATATTGGGGGTCTAAGTTCCAACTTAGACAACTATCATCAGTTTTTTTTAAAATACACTTTTACTTTAAACACCTCCACGGCCCCCGTACTATTCAATCCATCCGTTAGCACAATTCTTTGAGTGCGTTCCATCGAGTCCAACATCGAGTTTTGCGTAAAGTTACTTAGTTTGATGTACAGAATGCTTGGTAGACGGCTACGTTAAGGGTACTGTATGCATAATATACACATTTCATTGAATAAATAGGACATAGCTCTTTAATATTTGACATGAAGCCATTGCATCCGTGCAAAACAGGGGTGGGTCGAGACTTCGCGGCTGCTAGTATGAAAACCTCCCCAATCCCAAGACCTTCACTTCGTCATCATTACGCCTGTCACCCATGTCCAGCATTTGAGCATTCGGTTGATAACATTATATCAGAATCTTTCAATTCTTAAACGGTGGACAGACATTTTACCGTGAGGACAGGTTCCTTTTCTAGTTCAGTTATTGTTGTTATTGTTGTTGTCAAATTATTGATACCACTTACCGTTTAATTCGGATGTTGTCATATTACCCACCATGGCGATTACAAATTTTATTGGCATTATTAATCTTTCAGTAAATTTGTTATCAAATGTTCCATCGTTTAGTTTACTGTAACGTTAAAACGGAAGGGTCAGGTACATAGTACTCGCTACGGGCGTGGGAGTATGACCTGCCGGGCGTATATGGTAAAAGGCGTTCTGTAATTTCTATCTACTCCGTAGGGAATAAAAAGCTATTTTTTTTTAAAAAAAAAACAATAACCGACTTCAAAAAAAAACACTACAAAATTGGAAAATAACTTTACTCATAGCGCAAGATCCCAGAGCTGCCAGACAATACTTATTTTCTCATTATCAAAATGTCAGTTTGTACTGTGAACGAATGCATACCTGCTAACTTGTGCCGACGGCCAATTTTTCAATATCAGTTGCCAAAGATGCGTAATACTCGTAATATTAATAGTAACTTTTCTTAAAGCCTGAGTGCTGTTTTTATGTTGTATTTTTAGTCTTAATTTTTTATATTTAAAACTCAGCGAATCATTTCAGTACTCATTGTGAGCCAGATAAAACATAGGAGGGGGGGGGGGTGGGGCAAATATACTCAGAAGGAACTTGATGCCCTGGATAGGAAAGTCCGCGCACTCCTGACCGATAATCGAATGCATTACTCACGGTCGTCGGTGATGAGACAGTAAATCCCGCGGAAGTGCGTGGGCCGTGGCTTCTTAAATGCTAAGACCCTGCACAACCGTCAGGGAATACTTTCTAGACGCCGACGTGGGCATAGACCGAGATGTGGTCTCAGTGGACGAGGGCCTCACTCCGCTGTGCGCCGATGTAGACTTCTTAGCGTCCGTATCTTTGCTGCGCATCGGTGACCTATTCGGGGAAACCGAGGGTCTTGTCGGAAAGGACGGAATGCACGAAGTTATGATGACGAATAAATACCAAAAATAGAAGAGGCGTTCTCCGACGTATTGCGTTTCGTAGCAGATTTCACGTTTTCTTGTAGCAGTACAAATATTCGTAGCACACCTTGTAGGCGCGTAGCTAACTCGGTGTAATGTTTGTTGTCGCTCGTAGCCACGTAGCAGAACCAGTTTAGTAATTTAGCGCGCTGACATCTACGTCGCCGTCGATTTGGCGTGGCGGCTAGTCGCGTTGACTTGAGTGCACGGCGACTACGGTTCGAATCCAAGTGCCGACAACGACTTTTCGAGATTCAAAACAAAATCTTGATTTAGTTGCACTCACCGATGGCTAGCTTCACCGCACCTACCAAAGAGCGAGATATCCGACCTAATAAATATGTCTGCCGTGTCTTATGGGTAAAGCTCCAACATGAAACAGGAGGGTAAACTATTTAAATTAGAATTGCGAAAGACTCGCTCCTTACAGAGACCAGAGAGAGAGGATCTTAGAGCATTAGGATAGCATCGACATAGACGAAGGAGAATATACGTATTACAGAAGCTAACTCATAAAATTACCCTAGCAAAGATAATAATTAATATGGGGCCACCGCGCGGGCTTTCTCTACCAAACGATAAAATAAGCATGTATCACTCACTGTACATAAAAAAAAAGATGCTGGTCGAATTCATAACCTCCTCCTTTTTTAGAAGTCGGTTACAAAGATGTGAGGTTATGGATGTTTGTTAAAACAGTAGCAGGCTATGGTACCTATAGCTTAAAATATTTTGCACTATTGTTTGTCGTATTATTGCGTACATATTATATTACTGTGCAGATACAGTCCGCTTAACGCAATATCAATTTTGCGATTCTGTAAGCTAGTGCAATGCTGATGGAATGTGTAAGAATGAAAATTGAACGCTTGATACAGTCACAGGCAGCGTGTTGGGGCGGCATTGTCAACCCTTTCCATACTACACTACGACTTAAATGACGAACAAGAACCTTGAAATACTTGCCTATAATATTACATACAGCAGCTACAGCAGAAGGGGACGGTATCAGGAGCGCTCTGTCCGGGTCGAGTTTTCGTAGAATCTAAAGTTACTAAGACTGATCTTGGTAAGGGATGGTCTCACTCACTCATTCACTAATTTTGACAATAAATGGATCACAGGCATTGTCTCTGCTGGGTCCTTAATAGCTATCAATTCCATGAATCTTGCTAGGAAAGCAGTGAAGTAATTCTGTCTATCCGCCGCCATGTCCTTTTTCAAATCTTGTATGAATGGACTATCCGTTACGGTCGGTTCGGTAGTTACTGCGAACCAAAAATGTGACTGTGTTCCAATTTTAAAACTTGAGGGGTTAGCACATACTGATTCTGTGTGTACATGAGACATTTTCATCTCTGTGTTTAGGATGGTATCTGTCATAGATCTATTTAGACAGTATTAAACCTTAACAACTACTTCACACCTAAACAGCACTTGAAACTTTGTCTCTGTTCGTCTGTTTGATCTGAAGCCGCGCATGTTGGCTATTTGAATACTGGGAAAGTAGTTATGAACATGAAGTCCCGGGTTAAATGTTGATTTCTTCAGTAGTAGCCCGGAACCTGGATCAATCTGGGAATAGGCTCACTCCCTATTACGTGGAACTTGAATATAACTTGCGAAATATTGCACAAGTTATGCACACACAAGACGAGACAAGTTATGTGTTACTTATACAGTTCTGCCTTATGCTTCGGGGAAACAGGCGTGAAAGGTTTTGTTTAGCTATTCGAAATAATGATAACAACTAACTTGGAGCTACTGGGTTGGACGATTGCACTGAAATGTCTGTCACTTTCTCGTTGTTCATTCTAGCAATTGCAGGTCGATCTGTGTTGTTTAAATTGTCGCCGATCTGCGACAGCAATGACCTCTCATGTTCTATTTTGGCGTCGATCTCAACCAACAAATCCTTTAGGTGTGTTAGTGACTTTGCGAGCTTTTCTTTTAACGGTACGTGTTTAGTCTCCGTAGCTGAAAATACAATATTAATAATAAGTATCTTCTAGGGATTTATTTAACATAAATCTGTTAACTATAAATCAATGTGTTTCATAAAATATTATGCAAAATTCAGTTTAGTTTAGTTTCAAAACCGTAAATAGATCCAGGCTTGGATGCAAGATGCAGCACGTGCTTAACTCGAAACGTGTTTCGCCCGACCACGGGGCGAGAATGTCTGTAATGTCATGGGTATCTGCGAAGTAACACCTGATTTCATAACTTCTTCCATAACTATCATGTGTTTTTTGTTTGTTTTCATTAAAGAGATATCTTATTTTCATGTTATATTGAAAGGCGATTGTGAGTATGAGTGTCGAGAACATATTTTCATAACGGTAACTTTGTATCTGTGCTCTATTTTAGGACACCGTTGCCTGTTTTCATTTACTCTTAGTGACATGGAAATATTATTGGACTGTTGAAATTTCCACTCATGCAGCTGAGCTCTGAGCACTGAAAATCCAACAGCGGTTTTATTTAAGCATTCATTTAAGTGTCGCCTCAGGTTAGTAAAAAAGTGTGAATGGAGTCGTTTCATCGATTGTAAGTCTAGCTCCAGCAAGATGGGTGATGTATCAAAAAGAGAAGTCAGTCAGTATGTTCTCAATACCTACATAATTCTTAAAAGTCACTATCGTTATCTTTCCAGCAAAACGTAAAAGTAGTTTAGTAGTAGTTTATCGCAAGCTATTGTGTTGGCTGGCTTGACGTGTGTGTAAAAAATTGTTCTGCATATCATTCCAACCTCAGGACTATAGATGTTTCTTTTGGCACATTAACGACATGACCACGAGGGTGCTGTTGGTACATTTGTGATATTGTCTGTGGTAATTGTATTGAAAAAACAAGATGGCGGTGTCAGTTCTGACTATGGTCACGCGCCAATAGAAGCATGACGCACTTTTGGTACCAAGTGCTCATCAATTGTTTTGCATTATAGATTTGAAAAGAGGTTTTTCTATTGATGGAAAGTCATGTTTATTTATATTCATTTATGTGACTGCCTCGTTGGTCTAGTCGTCACAAGCCCAACTGCTGAGCATGAGGTCCCGGGTTCGATTCCCGGGTCGGGCAAGTGATATTGGGCCTTTCAATGACGAATTTCCCAGTACAAGAAGCCATGGAATCTGGATTGGTCCCCGGTTGATGGCAATAAGCTCGCCCCCTATTACATGGGACTAAAAACATAACTGGCGAAATGTGGGTGTACTATTAGGTACACCTCTGCCTAACTCTTCGAGAAGTACAGGCGTGATGTTATGTTATGTTATATGGGAACTTATTATTTAGTTCTAAACTTGACAAAAATCTACTTACTTCGGCCGACCGATAAGATTAAAACGAAAATAAAACTTATAAATATAACAAACATTATTTTTAACTTACATTGCAAACGTAAAAATGTCTACCAAGACATTGGTAGACATTTTATTTTTATTTTATGGCCAATAAAATATATTGAAATCGATGAAACTAATTTTGAAGCCTTTATTTCAATGCAAAAAAAAATTAAAGTTTTCTTATTACTAGTGTTTGAATACAGAGATCATTCTGCAATGTTTAAATGTCACTTTTTAGTTTTAATTCCGACATATATAAAAATGTATTTATTCATGGTTATTATCCTCGCTTGAGAAAGGATGCAGAAGTGGCAGTGACCTGGCTATGTCTGTAGAAGTCCTAAAGTGAAGACCGTGCATCGGAAAGAGCAGCGTTGAACGCCTCATAGCTAGACGGACCGATGACCTAAAAAAGTTTGACGAGACAGTCTGGATGTGGAAGACGGAGGACATGGTGTCGTGGCGCTGGGAGAGGCCCATGTCCAGCTGTGAACTGCGATAGGATGAATTGTTTGATAGATCCTTGCTTTGTTGTAGTTAGCTACGAGTTTGACAATTCAAAAGTGCCTGTAACTGGCCTACTTGAAATAAATGCATTTAACAAAAAACAAATTGTAAAGTCTAGTTGTAAACAAAACTCGTTGAAATTGTCAAAAGGATTAACTAAATAATGGCATGTCTAAAACAATAATTTTTCAAGATTTTCAGAAGACCTTTATCACACACATCATCATCATTATCATTTCAGCCGAAAGACGTCCACTGCTGGACATAGGCCTCCCCTAAGTATCGCCACATTGACCGGTCCCGTGCGACTCGCATCCAGCGGATCCCTACAACCTTCACCAGGTCATCGGTCCACCTAGTGGGAGGCCTTCCAACGCAACGTCTTCCGGTTCGTGGTCGCCACTCCAGAACTTTTTGGCCCCATCGGCCATCCGTTCTGCGAGCAATGTGCCCTGCCCACTGCCACTTAAGTTTGGCTATTCTACGGGCTACGTCGGTAACATTGGTTCTCTTGCGAATGTCCTCATTTCTGATTTGATCACGCAAGGAAACTCCGAGCACAGCCCTCTGGGTGACTTTAAGTACTCTTCTGATGAGGCCCATTGTGAGCGACCACGTTTCAGTCCCGTATGTAATCACTGGCAACACACACTGGTTACACATACCTTGGGTAACAATAGGTAATTATAAAAATAAAAACATTTCTTTTATTCACCCTAAATATTTATTTGTCTGCACATCACATACATTGTTGGTTGTTTAGTTTATTCCAAGTCCTTTAGTCTATGTTGGTATCAATTCCCATGAAGGTATAAGCGTTTCTGAGATAAGTGTTGCAAATGTTCTTTTTATTGAACGTTTCTAGTATTGTTGGGTCTAAGTATGTGTTGATGATGGCCGCACACTGTAGATCTGAAGGGGCATGCGCTAGCGGTGCGCTCAGCTGGTGCACGGCGACCGGGCGCTGCGAGTGGCGCTGAAGCGCTTGAAGCGCGGGCGCGGGGTGCGCGGACGCGGCACGTAGCAGCACCAGCCGGGAGCGCAGCGCCTGCACCTGCGGCACGAAGCCGCGCGCGCGCTTCACGTGACTCAGCGTAGTATCGATGAGCGCACGCGCGTATTGTGCTGAGTGTGACACTCGACCTAATAGAGTGCGCACACACGCGTCTACCTTCTGCGGCCATGTGCTCGCAGTCTGCAGTGCATTATCCAGACCCGTTGTGTCTCCTCCTGCCATCAACGTGAACATGTGACTCGCTACGGCATCTTGCAGCTGTTCTTCTGTTTCAAACTCAGCGAGTTGCTCTTCGAGGTGCTTGTCGAATTCGTCCGGCCCGTATCCAACACAGTAAACTGTACCAGTCATACCTATAATAATATGTTGTACGTTACAATAGTGTTATAAAAAGTATATTCTGTCACTTGTATCTATTTACCTTAAACATAAAATAACTGTCTTACCGCGACTTTCCAAGATAGCTGCCATTTCTAAAGCAACGAAAATTCCACTTTCATATCCCAAGAGATAGAAATGTTTCTCCAGTCCCACCCTCTTCAGGAAGACCTGAATTAAAAAATAGCGTGAGTCAGTTTTTGGCCCTAGACTATGAAATACTATAGATGAAAAAGATGTAATTAACCACTGCGTAATGGAATGCTAACCTAAAGAAGTTCGTGATGCGGGGTATTCCTCAAAGCGCAACCATGATGATAAATAGAGAGGGGTATCATGGATTCATTATTTTTTTTTCAATCATGGTTGCGCTTAGTTGGTTATAGTAGCGCTTTGAGGAATTCCTCGTGATGCAACTAGTGACTATTGCACTCCTAGGCTAAGTTTTACGAGATACGTTTCATACCTTTGTTAATCTCTGGGCTGTTTCTTGTATGGTTTCGTTTGGGTCGTCGAGGCCCAGCTGCAGCACAATTGCTGGCAGCTTGAGGCGCTCGCTCAGCACGCGGAACCTCCCGTGGTGACCCTCCATGCCCGGCACCAAACCCAGGTATATTAGACTTGTATCAAATTCATCGTCTCTCTGTAACAGTCCCATCAGTTGACATTATTTTATTTGTGCAAAAAAACTTTTTTTAATGTTAATCCCAGTCACAGAACTGGCTAAAAAACCAATTAATGAACATATTTTGGAACAATTAATGTGTACGTCCATGCTAGCATATGACTGTTTTATTGTTATGCATTATTTTTTTTTGTTTTCATTTGTTTCTCAGTACCGTGAGAAAAAAATGAAATAGCCTGATGAACATTTGGCAACCTCAGGGCAGGGACCCAAAAACAGAACTTAATAACGTAGCAATAAAAATTGTGTACCATAACAGCATTGTTGATGAGCGTCGGCATAGCCACGAACTCAGTGGTAGCGAGCAGTTCATCAGATTCTACGAAGCTGAAGAATGTAGACAAGCCCTTAGTTTCTGGGAAATCTGTCTTGAAGATAGATTTTTCTAACTGATGTATCCTTAAAAAAACGTTTTCCTATTAAACTACGTCAGTTAAAGACTCCATGAAAACACGATAGAATTTAAATTAAGGTATAAGAGATGAAAGAGAACAAAGTTAAAGGTGAACGGGGATTGCTTGTCTTGGTTGGAACTTTATGGAAAGTGATGAGGAGCCGCGAGACATGGTGGCCAGAAGAGTGATATCGATGAAATCTGAGATGTAAGTACACTTACGTGTCCATAGTAAACAAGGGTATTTCCTCCTCTTCAAACACAACATTGTAATGAATTCTTAGGAAATTATAAATTAATGGTATTTTGTCGCATTCCAGACCCAATGCTTCCAAAGTAGTATTCTTGTCCGTATCAGCCTTTATGGTTACATCTGTCAAAAATATAGAAACTTGAATGAAAATATTGAATTTAACGTTTTATACTATTTAATGGGTATTATCGATATTCATGCATTCATGTTGAATGCCCATGTAACACCCACTCCTATCAAGATCGGATACTCTACTCTCGAAGTTGTAGACGATTATGTCTACCTGGGACAAACGGTTCAGTTAGGTAGGTCTAACTACGAGAAAGAGGTCAATCGTCGAATCCAACTCGGCTGGGCAGCGTTCGGGAAGTTGCGTGGTATGTTCTCGTCCAACTTACCGCAGTGTCTCAAGACGAAAGTCTATGACCAGTGTGTGTTGCCAGTGATTGCATACGGGACCGAAACGTGGTCGCTCACAATGGGCCTCATCAGAAGGCTTAAAGTCACCCAAAGGGCAATGGAAAGGGCTATGCTCGGAGTTTCCTTGCGTGATCAAATCAGAAATGAGGACATCCGCAAGAGAACCAAGGTTACCGACGTAGCCCGAAGAATAGCTAAACTTAAGTGGCAGTGGGCAGGGCACATTGCTCGCAGAACGGATGGCCGATGGGGCCGAAAACTTCTGGAGTGGCGACCGCGAACCGGAAGACGCTGCATTGGAAGGCTTCCCACTAGGTGGACCGATGCCCTGGTGAAGGTTGCAGGGATCCGCTGGATGCGAGTCGCACGGGACCGGTCAATGTGGTGACACTTGGGGGAGGCCTATGTCCAGCAGTGGACGTCTTTCAGATGAAATGATGATGCTGATGATGATGATCGAAATGCAATAAAATGTAAAATATTAACTATCAGCAGCAGCAGTTAGTAGAAAGAGTGTTACGCGGTCCTGTCACAGATATTTTACATCTGACAGCAGCTATCCAACAGCAACCTTACTGTCATGAGATTATAGAACATTGTGAATTTGATTTGACAGAGTCGCAAAGTCATCACTTGCCTGCCTTGCCTTCTCCCAAGAATACTTGGGTCGGCTTCTAGTCCACCGGATGCAGCCCAATATTAATATTTATCGTGGAACGGCTGCTCCACAACCCAATTACAGGTTAAATTGTGAAAGAAGTATAGATGGTTTTCTCAAACTAATTGAAATATTCGTAAATTACCAGCAATTGCAAGAATTTTCTTCAGTAGCGAAGTTTGTGGTGCAGGCGCCGTGCTTGCCTGGACTACACTGTGGGAGCCGCGCAGCGCTTTCTCGGTCACTTCCACTGCGCCGCGGTACCATGCCCCGATGTTACTCGACTCCTGCGATCGAAAAGTAATCAATATCAGTATAATGTCACCTTGTTATAAGAACAAGAAGAGAAGTTTTAGTTTTTAGAACGTTTTCTCGTAATTATAAAAACCAAGAGTAGGTATTCAAAAATGTTTGCTAACAGTGCTTTAAGATGCAGTAAAAGCATAAACTAGCTAAGGGACCAGCGCGTCGGTTCATAAGACATTCCATGGTGGTTCGTCAAGTAGTAAGATCACTCCTGAAGAGTCAATACCAAAAGTATCCATGGCGGATGAAATGGCTGAAGAAAGATAGACCAAACGTCTTACTTGACTTAGTTCAGGTAGCGACAATATTGTTGCCGGTAAATTGTGTCGTTCTCGACGGAGACACACTTCCTTCCCAATTGCATTGTCACCGGTGTTAAGAACTGCAAAATATCTGTCATACAAAACAATAAAATCTTTAATTAGATTGATTAGGGTCTTCTGGTTGTAAAAAAAAAACGTCTGATGTCTATGATACGATTCTGGTGGCAACGACAAACTTCAGCGGCAATCCAGCTCAGCTAAAATGAAATGTCGCAGCGACACTTTTATGTAACTCCATGAAAACGCTTCTGCCAACTGCTGCTGCGGTCGGCGTCGGCAGGCTAACGCAGACAGCTTACCAGTAGTACTGTCAGTGACTGTCAACTCACTAAAAGAGCGACAAGGCGTAATTGTTTTTCAAATGACTTTCGCGAAGCTCTAGAAGAGAGATTCCGTGTGCTATCTAAGTTGTGTATTCGGAATTAAAACTAGCAGCGGCACGGTCGGTTGCGACTATTGTCAAACGCAACGCCGCTGCTGTCTACATGCTGCCGTTACGTACCGAATTATAATTTTATGAATACTTACTTAATATCCGGACACAATTTTCTTGATACAACATCTAAAGTTTCAAGAAGGGTTTCATTGATATCCTGCTGCTTATCGCCCACACTCACATACACCCCCTCGACGGGCCCAATGCGACTAGCATTGTTTAATAGTGCGTTGACGTCAGTTTCTTTTGACAAGTCATCAGAAAATACTGCGACTTCAACGCCCGATTGCTGCCATGATCTAAAGAAAATAATAAATATGTTAATAATTTAAAATTTTAAAAACAAAATTACAGAGACCAGTATGGTCAATTGGTCTTACAACATATTGTGCAGCCAATATGCCAGATGTTATTGTAGTGATCGATCGACAACAGCGCCGTTCAAAAATTGACAATATGTCACTGGTACTGTCCCTCTTGGCGAGAGTGTTGTGCAACCCAAGAAAGAGAAACAAATCTGAATTATTTACCTTATCTTAATTTGAAGGTAGCTCATGGATTGCCTCTTGAAATGCACACAAAGCTTTCTAGCACCTTGTTCCACAAGTTTGTCGCCCAGCTGCAGTCCAAAGGTGGCATCATTGCAGAGTATTAGATGAGTATGATCTGCCTTGAAAGTTAACCTGTGAAATAATATTGTACGAATAAATACATGCTTGAAGGCTCCTTTTTATTAATAGCGATGTGGTGGAGTTGTCAATGTAAATAAATATCTAGAAGCAAAAACTGTTGGATTTATTCGACACGGTACGATATTCCTTGTGTCCTAAAACTAATAAATAATAGTTAAAACAAACACGCTTCTGTAACTGGCCGAACTAAAAAGTAGAAAATAATTATCAATAGTTCAAAAAAAGAATAGAGTGATTAAGAAAATAAAAACATTTTATCGTAAAAAGGGTGAGGTGTTTTTCAAGATATTTTTTAATGACTTTTGGCAATATCTGTCAATAAAATATTTACAACAATTGACATCTAGCACCCCACACTTTTTGACGATATTTTTTTAGGAGGGGGAGGGTAGCAGCTGCGCCCCTGACGACGCCCATGTCTCAGAGAATAAGCCAGATAATTATGCTTCAATACACGCCTTAGTACGTAGCACGAGACACTATGCTGTGTTTTCAGATATGGAAAAAATCGTTAATACTTAAGATCCTGGTCACGATAATCGGACAAACTTATTAAATCATTGTATTGTCATCGGTCCTTGATAATTGTGCAAAATTTCTATTCAATGCGACGTTTTGAAGTGGGCGGACATCACGTTCAAAGAGTCCGTTACATAGATTCGTAGATACATAGATACATACCAAGCTAATAAACTGTTACTGTGTGTTAAAAAACTAACAAATTTAGGGTCGAAAACACAGTTTGACAAACATAAATGCAGGTTCTTAAAAGTACCTGGGCTGAGCTTCCAGTGCACAGTCTTGTATCCTCAGCAGCACCTTGCCGCGGTGCCTGCTGGCCGCGAGCAGTCGGAAGGCGCGCGCGGCGTCGTGTGGCGCGTACGATACGCGCGACAGAGGACGCACATACCCGCGGGTAATACCTTCGCTCAACATCGTCTGTAAAAGCTATGAAACACAAAATTAGATGCATTTTCAAACAGTTATTTATAACCAGTAATCTATTTGAAGATAGTAGATAGGATCAACTATGACAAATGGCAAAAAAAATCTGCTAAATACATAATGTTGCACTGCATCGTTGGTTGAGTGGTCGCAAGCGCGACTGCTGAGCATGAGGTCCTGGGTTCGATTCCCGGGTCGGTCTAAGTGTTATTGGGTTTTTCCACCGTGGATTTCTCAGTTGCAGCCACGGAGTCTATATTTGTACCCGTTTTATGATAATACGCTCGCCCCCTGTTACATGGGACTTAAACATAACCAGCAAAATGTGGGTGTACTATTAGGCACACCTCTGCCTAACCCTTCAGGGATTACAGGAGTGATTTTATGTTTATGTTTCATCATCATCATCTGCCTAGCCTTTTCCCAACTATGTTGGGGTCGGCTTCCAGTCTAACCGGATGCAGCTGAATACCAGTATTTTACATGGAGCGACTGCCTATCTGACATAATGTTTATTATTGCGACTGAAGCAGTGCCGCTCCACCTTCATACCACGGAAGGATGTCAATAGTATTTTTTTACACTCTGTACACCAATAAAAATAATTAAAAATAAATAAACCAAAAAAAACACTAGGTATATTCACATTTACGAGACATACCTTAGCATCCTCGATATTTTCAAGATCATATATTGAAGAGATGTCAACGGCGGAGTAAGCTCGCTCTCTAGTGAGGTCGTACATCCCATAAGCGAAATCATCTTGATTGTGCAGCTGGGAAACATCAATAAATAACCCGAAGCTTTTGGTACAATTAATTCCATTCTGAAACAACAATATAAAATATTATTTTGTTTGAAATTATTACTTAAAAAAACATTAAAAGCGGTATTCATACTTTCTTCAGGTCTTCCCCAAGGCAGCTAATAACCATGTCACAACCATGCCCCTTTGTACCACTACGAACCATATCTTCAAAACTGTTATTCCGCGAATTTCCGATGTTTTCGGCTAAAAAAAAGTTAACATACCAATTTAATAATATGTGTAATTCATGTTCGTCTGCCATCCAAAACTTAACACCTTCAAATATATTAGGTATATTCGTACCTTTTAATCCTGGGAATAATTTACGTAGGAAATGTTTCTTGCGCATGTCACTAACGGTTGTGTATACTTCGTAGCCGAAAGCAAGGGCTATAGATATTACAGCTTGACCGAGAGCCCCAGCCCCTCCATGAACCAACACATTGTATCCAGGGGTAACTCCCTTGGGATTTTTGAGTACCTAAAATAAATTAGGATTTAATGTGAGTTTGGCAAATTTAACGGAGAAATTTTATTTGCACGTGTCTTGAGTATGAACTCACGAGACAGTAGAATGCATGTGCGTAGGCGAGCGGTACGGTGGCTGCGTCCTCGAGGCTCCAGTGCGCCGGCACCGGCCACAGCAGCTCCGGCTGCGCGCGCACCACTTTGCCGCAGGCGCCACCGCGCACTAGGCCCATCACACGCGTGCCACTACATAGCGAATTAATATTACTGGCACATTAATGTTATAAAAAGAAAATACCTAGTCCCCTAGGATGTAATCGTAATCAAAGCGTTAAAACAATAGTATAAACGTAAAGATAACGGACAAATAAAATAAAAAAAAACCGTCTTCAAAAACACAAAAAGTTCAAGTGAATAATAACTTTAGCTTCAGAAGTCGGTGACTTTTATTTATTTGATTTAGTTTTTTTATGACCGACTTCTGAAGCTGAAGTTATCTATTATTCAATTTTGTGTTTTTGAAGGCGGTTTTATTTGTTTTGCAAAAACTCTTATTTTTACCATTTTTAGTCCTTTAAAAATATTTGCTATGCATTTATTTTATATTGTTAACAATACAATGCATTTCATGATCATAAGCTTGTCCCCAATAAAATGGAACTTAACAAACCCAACTGTGTAAAATGTGGGTGTACTGTACACATCTGCGTACCCCATCAGAGCATACAGGCGTGATGTTATGTTATGATGTTGTGTAAACAATAAACATCCAAGCGATTGCAGCAATCACGACATTAGTTGCTGTCTATTATTTAAGAGTTCCGTTCCATATCTCCGAAGTCCATGATCAGATCATGACAATATTTCTATGGGACGAACTGGGGAATATACTCTTTCGAACAAAAAACTAATTTTCCAAATCGGTTAAGGCGTCTTTGAGTAATCGGTGAACATAAATAAAAAAAAGATTCCGACGAAATGAGAAACTCTCCTCCTTTTTTGAACTCGGTTAATAAATATTTTTTTAAATAAATCAAGCTTGAATGCTATGTGCTACAACTACAACAAAATATGCAACTACTAATAACTTTGATAGTAAATGTGGGGTACCCTGATATACTGAATACGTCTGCGTAACCCTTTCGAGTGCACAGGCGTGATTTTATGTTGTGTGATTGCATAAACAATGCACATTTGTGCGATAAATACAATCGCGGTTGATTTACTGTCATTTTTTGAAGAGTTCCGTTGTTTGTCTCCGAAACTCATCATAAGATCTATAAAAAAATTTTAATGGGACCATTTCGGAATAAACCCCTTTCGAACAAAAAAGAATTTTGGAAATCCGTCTCGGACTTATGCCCGAACATATATAATTTTTTTTTATAAACATCCGAATTGATAACCTCCTCCTTTTTGAAGTCGGTTAAAAATCGAATTCAATGATTCGTACAAGAAGACAAGCTTTTGAAAATTAAAAGCTGTGCTCGAGGACCTTTCTTGATATTTTATCTGCAAGTTTTTGATATTATGAAACTACAGATAAGCTACTGACCAAACTAAGTAAGCATTAAATAGTCTATCCACTTTCACAGATTTCAGGTGACGCTGGGCGAAACATGATCCAGATTTGTTTAATGTGAAGTTGTTGTACCACAGGGATTACTTTTAGGCCCAGTATTGCATCGAAACTACTACTAAATGTAAATTAGCTAATGTGGTATGATGAACAATAATGACAAATAAAGAACAGAAACGAAAAACATATATGCTAATGTAATTAATTGAACGAGTTCGTAGTCTGCATTTTTTTAAAGTTGTTATATACTGACCTGGCTGTGGTTCCACTGAATTCCATTCCAAAGCTATTTTTAATCTTTGATTTATACAATAAGGCGCCACTGGCTTTTTTGACGTCATCAAAATTAATACCAGCATATTGAACCTAGAGAGATTGAAATTATGATAGAAGAATTGTTCATAATTTAAGAGTCAAACGATTCCAAGGCAATTAAAATAAATTCAGTTATACCTGCACAGGGACTCCAGATCCGGATGGCTCAAGCACTTCAACCCACGTGAGCGAATCCAAATCACCAAACTTGGTACATTGTAACGACATGTTGTTGCTCACTGACGCAGCTGGATCTTCTAAGGGTACGTAGTACTCTCCTCCCCACTTAGCCTGATGAATGTATGAGAATTATTTCATTAGATAATTGTCAATAGTAATGTAATTTTAATTTCGACAAAAATAAATATAAAAAATCTTCTTACGTTGTCAACTACGTTGAATGCCAAGTCAATGTCGGGAATGTCGTCACTATAAAAACTATCGTTGCTCTCCTTACCGACCATGATTAAATGGATCTTGTTACGATTAGCTTCTTTACGCCAGCCGCCTACAAGTTCCTTAAGACCTGGCAGTGATGGGTAAGGCGCAATTATCAAGAGCCGATGTCCTAAACCGAGGTTATTGCGCGCTGTTATGAGTTGTAGAATATCAGCGTTGGTTCGAATTGTGACAGTTGTTGAAGGTACGGCCGCAGACGCACCCCATCGAGCTAGCTGTAGCTGTGAATGCTGTTTGCTGCCGTTTCGAACAATGGAATGAACGGAAACCACACGGTAAAGGGAAGAGGGGCGCGAGCGACCACCAAAAGCGAGGTCTTCTTCACTCGCTACAAACTGATCTCTTTGTAGGAAACGATGCAGTAACTGGCACATCTGTTGAAGGTTATATTAGTTAATCATAATGTAACACATTTGAAAATAAACATTTCAAACCTTTTAACTTACGCTATCGTCTGTTGACAGGTTTTGAACCAGAATCAGGTCAGCACCTTGTAGGAAGTTGTTTTGTTTCTTCAGCGCCGCTTCGCCGCTAACTTCTTCGTATTTAACATTAACTCCAAAGATGTTTCTAACAGCATTATTTATTTCAGAGAATATAGCTCCTTTTCCGGGCTGGTTTACTATTCCCACAACATTAATGTTTTCTTTGTTCACATTTTCCGACACCGTTTGTAGAAAAACTTGAAGTGATGACGACACCTGTGCGAGTTTGAAATTAAGCGGTATTAATTTTCTCTTTAATTTCATTTCATCATCATCATCATCATCATCATTTCAGCCGAAAGACGTCCACTGCTGGACATAAGCCTCCCCCAAGTGTCGCCACATTGACCGGTCCCGTGCGTCTCGCATCCAGCGGATCCCTGCAACCTTTACCAGGTCATCGGTCCACCTAGTGGGAGGCCTTCCAACGCAACGTCTTCCAGTTCGTGGTCGCCACTCCAGAACTTTCCGGCCCCAGCCATATAATTTCATTTATATTATTAATATTATAAAGATAAAGAGTTTGTTTGTTTGGTTGAACATTGGCTAAAGGATTACCAAATGCTTATTAATTATGAGAACTATGCGGTGGGTAGCTGTTTTAACCGTAAATCTATGCTGCATGGAGGTTCCCTAATATTATTGAAAAATTGTGTTAAATATAAGCAACGTAATGACATAGTAGGTCTCTCGGCGGAACATTGCGTCGAACTGTCTTGTGTTGAGCTAGATAAGCATGTAATTGTGTGTGTGTACAGACCCCCAAACTATCAAAACTTTTCCTTATTTGAATCAATAATGGAAGATGTCCTGGCAAAACTTGCAGCCAAACCTATAATTATTTGTGGTGATTTCAATATCAATATTTTAGAAGAAAATTCTAATAGCAGTCGATTATTAAATCTTTTCGAGTCATTTGACTTGACTAACATTTTTATTGAACCTACGAGAGTCACTTCATCTTCTGCTACTTGTATAGATAATGTTTTCTGCAATTGTGATTACTTAGATAAAGCCATAGTAAATTGTTTGCCGTCTGACCATAGCGGACAAACTGTAACTTTTAGGTGTATGTTACACCTAAAAGTTACCATTGCAAAAAGTTCAGATTCAATTTAGACCTATAACTACTAATAATTTAAAGAGGTATAATATTTCCCTACAGAACAAGTTAAGTGTTATGAGCCATCATATGGACGATATTAATATAAATCAATTGTATGATAATTTCTATTCAATAGTTCACACTGAATTTAACAAAACTTTTGAAAAGAAGACAAAATGTAGTTGCCCTAAATTTATATTTAGTGATTGGGCAACTAGAGGTATCAGAAAAAGTAGGGAAAGACTATTTGAGCTTTATGGCCTTAAGCCTTATATAAACTCTGAAACTTTTAACAAGTATGTTGCTAAGTATTCAAAAATTTTTAGAAATACATGCAAGGTTGCCAAAGCCTTGCACATTAGCAACAAGATCAAAACAGCAGAAAACAAAATTAAGACAGTTTGGAAAGTCATAAATAACGAGACTAACAGGAAGAAAATACGTAACACTAGCTACACATTAGATACAGCATGTGGTCCTAAAAGCTCTAATCAGGAAGTAGCTCATGAGTTTGTAAATTTCTTTACCGATATACCGTTAAAAACTACGGAGGCTCTTAATTCCTCTCCTGAAGTCTCAATTGGTTTATTAAAGGCGAATGTGTCTGACTGCCCGGCTGAATTTAAATTTAAACATATAAACCCTATGATAGTTATTAAAGCGTTCCGGCAAATAAAAGTCAAACTGACCGAAGATTTTTGGGGAATGTCTATCAAAGTTTGTACATCCATAGTTGAGACTATAGCATCATACTTAGCTTTAATTTTTAATTTGTGTGTAGATCAAGGAGTTTTCCCGGACTTAATGAAATACAGTAAAGTCATACCTCTGTTTAAATCCGGAGATAGTAAAGATACAAATAATTATAGACCGTGTTGCCAGTTTTTAGCAAAGTGTTTGAAAAGGTAATGCTAAATCAAATGCTCAATCATTTTAACACCAACAGAATCTTACACGATCAACAGTATGGTTTCACCAAGGGACGTTGTACAACTGACGCCGGTGTAACCTTATTAAAGCACATATTTACTGCGTGGGAAGAGTCCCAAGACGCCATTGGAATTTTTTGTGACCTCTCCAAAGCATTTGATTGCGTAAATCACGACACATTACTTTTGAAACTTGAGCATTACGGACTAGGGAAACTTGCACTTAGTTTGGTAAAATCTTATTTGAGTGATCGACAACAACATGTGCAAATAAATGGTGTTAATTCACAGGGTTTAAAAGTAAAAATGGGGGTACCGCAAGGCTCAATATTGGGTCCTTTCCTCTTTCTAGTATATATAAATGATCTCCCCTATTTATTGAAAAACCAACCTCAAAACATGGTGTTATTCGCTGATGACACTTCCCTAATTTTTAAGATAAATAGACGGGCCCAAAATCTAGATGACGTGAATAATGCCCTACTTCAGGTCCATAATTGGTGCACAGCAAACAATTTAGTGTTAAATGAAAAAAAAATGAAATGCGTAAGGTTTGCTTTACCGAATGTTAAAAGTAGCGATTGTGATATAGTATTGAATAAAGAGAAACTTGAATTTGTAGATAAAACGGTTTTCCTGGGGATTACGCTTGATTCAAGGCTACAATGGGGTTCTCATTTAACATCTCTTGCGGGGCGGCTAAGTTCAGCAGCGTATGCTATAAGAAAAATCCGTCAATATACTGATGTAGATACCGCTAGACTGGTCTATTTTAGTTACTTTCATAGTATTATGTCTTATGGCATTTTAATGTGGGGACGGGCTGCAGACATTGAGCCTATATTTATTCTGCAAAAAAGAGCCATCAGAGCCATATATAATCTTCGTAGGCGCGATTCTCTAAGGGAACTGTTTAAGGAAATTAACATCATGACGCTACATTGTCAATACATCTACGAAAACATAATGTATGTAAGAAAAAATCTACATCTTTTTAATAAAAGAGGTGACAGACACAGTTACAGTACTAGAAATAGAGACCAATTAGTTCAGCCAGGCTTCAGACTCGCTAAAGTAGACTCATCTTTCATGGGGTACTGTTTGAGATGCTATAATAAAATTCCACAAAGTATTCTTGAACTGAATGAAACGAAATTTAAAACATGCATTAAACGCACACTATGTAAGAAAGCATATTACAAGTTGGACGATTATATCACTGATAAAAATGCTTGGCTCAATGCCGGTCCTGCTCCACAAGAACAGGGGCGCCTAAATTGATAGCATTAAATAGTATTGTTGGAGCTGCTGAAGATTGTATAACTATCTTTGCATTGTATAGATTCAATCTCTTTTGTATTATATAGCCGCCTAGCCCATATTGTGTGAGTACTATGTACTAGAAAGCTGTCATTCGCTGGAAACCTGCGTCTTTTCTTGACTTGAATGTGCCCTGGCGGTTAGGAGTATGTCATGCTCACTCAAATGTCTCGCTGATGGTGGCGCGTGTGTCGGATCATTTAGTTACCTTCAAAATGGTGTTGAATGGTGCTAATACATGCGTCATGTTCGTGAACGGGCGCTGTCAGTTGTGACTGGTCATCTCTTATTTGCCACGGCTTATTTGAATTAATTATTTTATTTTTGAATTGTTTTTACTATGGACACTTTTAACGTACACATCTTGCTGCATCGTTCTCACATAATGTACCATCTCAAAATGAATTGATGTAACCAAGGTTTTGTTAAAGTATTCTGATTTAAAAGAGTGTCCATGGAGTTTCTTGCCCGTTCTTCTCCATAGAGATCTACGTTAGGGAATGGGCAACTACAGTACTTTCACAGTTTTTTTGCCTTGTAACTGGGACTGTAGCTTTATTTTACTGTTGCCTTTGTTTCGACAATTCAAAAGTGCCTGTAACTGGCCTACTTGAAATAAATGCTTTGATTTTGATTTTTTGATTTTGATCATGTATGACGGAATTGTTACACTTAAAAAGTTCTAAAAAAATTCCATAATAACATCTGTCTATCTTTTAAGGTTGACTCACTAAAAGCTTTTTGTTAGTTATCAATTTTTTTCTAAAATAATGCATTATTTGCAAAGGTGTTTTATAAACATGGTATTAATCCTTATCCAAATAAATACGTTATTCATCATAAGTGTTTAATTTTGAACAAAACTGCCCTTACATAGTTTGATTTCAATGAATATCTTAGGAGATGCCACAGTTTTATGTGACGCAGACGATGCTGCGCGGGTCAGCTAGTATTTAAATTTAACTTGATTGATTACTGAAAGGTGTACTTACATGTATGTCTGGTTGAAAATACGGAACGAATTTTAAAGCCCTTAACGCCATATTTCTGTTACTCACTGGAGGCAAATTTTCCAACTTAACATTCCTTATAGTAACACCTCCACACCTGTTAAAATAAAAAAAAAATATTATTTAATTAACTGACACATCATTTTCGGCTCAAATAATAGAAAGTACGGTACCTTAATAATGGACACTCACCTGGTAATGTCAGAATTGTCTAATATTTCTGCTTTCAACAGAACTTGATAGTCCGACACGAACGATTTTGCTACGACATTTTGGTGATATTCAATATTGATCTTTATATTTCTGATATGCGTGACTAGTGACACCCCATCGTGCGGTTGTCGCAGCATGTGCAGCTGCAGCAAGCCGTCAAGCAACGTGACCCAGTTGTCGCGCCATACCAGCGAAGCTTCGCTCAGCGATTTATTAACACCCACAATGCTAAGGAACTCACCGCTAAAACAATTTATATCGTGTTAAAGGATCACATTTTGTAAGTTACTTTTTATAAATTCTTCTTTATTTAAAACTTACCTGTACGAATAATCTCTATCTCTTAATAAATGGTAAATATCTTCAGCAGTGAGGTCTACGCTCACTTTAGTTTCAGATTTTTCATTTAGTATTCTTTGTTTTGTATCCACTACATCATCCATTGTGTTTATATAGCCGGTTGCAACTTTGGAGCCTTCATTGAGAATCTATGTCAAAATATTAAGTGACTATTATGTAAAGTAGCATATTATAAATTGAGTATTACTACGAATACAAATGAACTTATTGATTCCGACATGAGGTGATACATATACGTCGTCATAGGTGGACGACTAGTTTTCTAACTTAGATGATCGTCAGCTGTAGTCGCAATAAACGCCCTATGGTAGTTAAGCAAACAAGTCAAACTGATGGCTGTTAGAAACTTAGAATAGGACGCCTTAAGGCCTTTTGCGCCCTACCTCGCTAGCATGACAAGGGGGGAGGCACGGCTCCCTGTCGTTTTGCGACGCAGGTGTTCTCGGGGCATGGTTGCTTCGGAAAGTTTCTGTCTCGCATAAATAGGCTGTGAAACCGTCATCTCACAGAAGGAGACTGCGGAAAGATTGAGGGAGGTCGAAACCACTCTCCCGACCCACAGCAAAAATACCGGGCATCGGCGGAGGGCAGACAAAGACCTCTTCCACTTCCTCTTCCTCTCCTTCCTAAACGGGTCTAGAGGGACGGATGACTTGAGGACGTTCACTGCCCCTCCCATATAACTAGACCGGAGGCGGCGGCGCGTAGTGTTCCGTGCACGCCCCTATTGGACGTCGCGGTGGGAGGCTTACACCTTACTTCCTCTGCGGACTTGTAGAGGCCCGTAGACGCGGGCCGGCACTAGCCAGGGATCGTGGAAGGCGCACTAGTTCCCATGAACCCGGTGCAAGTGTGGGAAGGGAACACCGGGGTGGTTTTAAGTCAGTAAGAGTCTGACAGACCATGAGGATCACAGATGAGGAATTTCAACCCCGAAACGAAAAAAAAAGGGACACCTTAGGGCTAGGTGGGGCAAATATCGTTACAGGACGACGTGCGACGCTGGGAATGCGTGGATTGGAGAAGGCGATGCTTGCAATTTGAGAGGCCCATCGGATGTTGGCAAGAAAGCTGCAGGCTGAAGGCTAAAGTGGGATTGGGCGGGTCGCGTTAGCTACATGCACGATGACCGCTGGGCAAAAGTCTCCACACCATGGCTGCCGGAAGACGGACGGCGCCGTCGAAGCCGGCTCAGAAAGTGGCGGCCTAGCCGATCTGCACGGGTGATTCGAGGAGGCACGGCAAAAGAGCTCATGGAAGGAATTGTGGGAGGCCTCTGGAAATCTTATTACCTCAAAACTACCATGTCCCCTATGGATTTCAACGTTAATGCGAATCTGACGTTGATCGTGTATTATCGGTTGCGTATACAGGCGCAGGTTGCTGAACTGCACAGAAATTTGCTTCTTCTGGTGTCCCATCGTCATGGCATAGGTATCCCACACTAGAGCCAGTGTAGCAGCAAACGGGTATACGTTGTGTCCTAAAGAGGAACATCGTTCATATTATTTAATGTGTATAGTTGGGATAACAATAAACAAGCAAAGAGGGCGAGAATTATTTGAAAAGAGGACATACTGGAAACAAGTGTTGGTCAGAGAAAGCTAGGAAATAATTTGAAGTATTTTAATAAGTCTATGAAGTAGTAATTAAATCGACAAGTAAATGCACGGTGTTCAAAATACCTCTCATAGAGTGACCTTGCAGGTAAGCGTGTTCAACATCTTGTACCGAGGTGATATAGTCGAGAGAAGCTGCTGGTAACCGATTGGCCATGCGATAAGTTGTCATTGGCCTATAAGTAAAAAGTAAAACACAAATTGTGAATGTACGGAGTGTTACGTTTTTTGGAAAATGTGAAAAGAGTAGTGCTAGATACTTACCATTTCTCGCCATGAGCCCATTGGACTAGATGCGACAGCATTGGTGTCCCCGTAGAAACTGGTAACTCGACTTTTGGATAGAGAACATGAACTTTAGGATTGTAACCCTCCATGAACAACCTGAAAACAATGGATATATTATACATTAAAAATAAAAATAATAAAACAGGTAACCTAAAATATGTATTCAAAAACTCTTCTTCAATGCTGTCAACCGGTAATGGGCCCAAGAGAGTGATATTCATTGTCTCGTTGTATGGCAATGCTTGGCCTCCGGCCAAGGTAAAGATCAGCCCTTGGGTCACGAGAACCGTTAAGAATAAGAAGAAGAATAAGAATAAGAAACTTTTATTTGTAAACATAGGTAGTTACACGGTGTGTGAGATGTTACAATATACAAGTTAGATTCTCTATGTTTTGCCGTGAAGCGTACAAATATGAATGAAATAAATGTATTAATTTAAAAATAATTGCATGCCGTCATTATTTTATGAAGTTGTTATATAAGAACTGGAATTTAAGATTACGATAACATATTCAATTAAATGCAGAAATAAAATGACAATTATTTAAAAACAATATAAAAAATTTGAAACTGAATCTCATCATCTCATCTCGTCTCTCTCTCTCTCTCATTCTCTCTCATCTCTCTCTCTCTCTGTTTCTTTTGAATTTGATTTTTTTGGGTTTTTTTTTTTTTTTTTTTTAACTAATCGTTTTATTATCCATATTTCCTTAAAAAGGCTGTGAGCCACATGGTTCGAGGGTTTAAGCCCCAAACAGCTTGACAATATAGTTAGTTACCCGCAAGGATTCTATATTGACGCCGCTTGAGGTTCTTTGCAGCTACCGCAGCAGCGCAAGCACATGCTGA
This sequence comes from Noctua janthe, assembly GCA_910589295.1. Taxonomy (NCBI): domain Eukaryota; kingdom Metazoa; phylum Arthropoda; class Insecta; order Lepidoptera; family Noctuidae; genus Noctua; species Noctua janthe. The sequence continues at coordinate 4,661,114 of OU342573.1, read as the reverse complement.
GCTAGGAAGATGAAATGGCGAAAGAGTTCGACACAATATGTTGTATTCCACACTCAAAGATATTTTGAAATAACATAGCGGCAAAGTTCCCTGAAAGGGCAGGGATGGGTTCACCCTAACGCCAATTCAGATTATGGACTGCTAAAAAAATAGGAAATTCCTTAAAAAATCTTTGCTCAAATCAAGGGTACATAGAAATAATATCAATGGATTATACCCCCGGATTGTACCTGGGACGGCACTTTAAGCAGTCGGAGGTGCAGAAACTAGACCCACTACATACTATAGTCTGTTACTAGGGCACGTGGAAAAACGGTTAGCGAGCTAATACACTAGCGATTGTAGTCTCTCTGCGCAATGTTTAAACCAATTTGTTATCTCTGAATGACCTCGTCGCTCATCATCTCCTAATATTTCCACGATCTTACTTACTTGCCGATACCCTCGAGTAGTAATAAAGTGTTGTCAGCATGCTTCCTCCTAGTCAGTGCGATGTTAGTGCAGGTGCTTGCTAATGAGCGCTTGAGGATGGCTTGCAGCAGGCCGTGAGGCGCCACCTCCACCAGCACGGCGTTGCTAGGTATCAGTTTTGACGTCTCCTCGAATAACACTGGGCTCTGTGGGAATAATTGATTGTTTGAAATGTGAAGTGTCTTGAGTTTTGCGTATGAGTGATTCTTCTGCATTATAATTTTCCTGCCATAGTCCCAGGTTATACTTAAGGTCAGCGCGAAAGGTTTTTCTTCCATTCTTCATTGTCTGTCGTCACTTTATCATTCACTCCGTTACCTTTCATCATTCCTCGCCAAATCCATCCACTTTTATCGAGTGTGCATCTGCGCTAGTTAATAAATTAGGCTCAGATTTTGGGCATTAATCACAATAAGACTTTTCGGGCTCTGAGTTAATCCAGTCTACTGCCGTACATACAACTGCATCTGAATCAGAAGTATCTGGACATCGAGATATTCAGAGGCTTTTTTTTTTTTTTTTTTTTTCCGGATGGGAAATCATCAAATGACCCCCCCCACTCTGGGCGGAGCCGAAGGGAGTGTCAGACTTGTACTGACTAAAACCCATCCATGTTCCTTCTTTGCCCTTTGTGTTCCAGGGCCACGGTATCTCTTTCGAACAGTCCCGCAGCCCTGGCAGGCATCGGCCCTTGCGGACCCCTACTTATTTGCTGACATCTCTTTGAGGCGCACGTGGAACACGAACGCGCCGTCGACACAGCCTGTTGTCATAAGACGGCTGGACGGCGAGCTGGCCCATAACTCGCCGTCCACAGGCCCGCGCCTACGGTGGCCGGGAGCCACCACGTGACCCCCGACGCCCAGGGCGTCTCCCGCGGCGACTGGGACGTGAGGTTCTTTCCCTCTCACGTCCCACCACCTCCTTCACTAGCATGACTGCTTCGCAGAAGGAGGTGACGGCTTCCCATTCCCTCTCGCTCCGGACCATGGCTTGAACCAAGGCCGGACGCGAGAGATCGCCGCCGCCAATCGCCGCTACGAGGACACGGCGGTGCTCCGCCCAAGCGGGGCAGACCTCCACGGTGTGCTCCACCGTGTCCTCCGGACGATCCTCGCAGTGGAAACACCCGGGCGTTTCCTCCCGCCCGATTCGGTGCAGGAACCTCCCGAAACAACCGTGTCCGGTGAGGACCTGCGTCAGGAGGTAGGTGAGGGCGCCGTGGCGCCTCTCTAGCCACTCCTCAAAGAGGGGACTTATTGCCACTATGGTGGCCTGCCCTGCACGGGGTTGCGACAGTCGCTCTCTCCATGTCGCCATGAGATCACAACGGAGATCTGTCCGCTGAGCGGCAATTTGCCGCGGCAGCGGAGTTTCCTCCCGACGTAGTGCCTCCGCGCGCCATTCGTGCAGGCGTGCGAGGACTATCGCCTCCAGATCCCAAGGCGGCAATCCGGCAAGGAGGCTAGCCGCTTCGCCGGAGATCGTGCGGTACCCCCGGATTAGCCTTATGGCTATTACCTTTTGGGGCGCGTTCAGGTAGTGGGCGGCTTGCCGCCTCAAAGAACGCGCCCACACCGGGGCCCCGTTAAGGGCATGGACCGCACGACCCCTGCGTAGAGCCTCCGGCAGGAGGCGTTTGGACCCCTCAGGTTGGGCAAGAGCCGCTTGAAGGCAGCCCCTGTCCGTTCCAGTTTTGGAGCCAAACGTCGGAAGTGCTCCACGAAGTTCCACCGGCTGTCGAGGACGAGTCCTAGGTACTTCAACGTCGACCCGACGCCGATGGAAACCCCTCCTGCCGTCAGTAGGGATCCCGACGGTGGCGCATTCCGAGGCCCATGAAAACAAATGGCCTCGGACTTGTGCAGTGCCACCTCGAGTCCCAATTGCCGGATCCTCTCCACGACTATCGCAACCCCGCGCGTCATGTCTTCGGCCGCCGCCTCGTGCGACTTCCCTTGTGCCAGTACCAGCGTGTCGTCAGCGTAGCAAACTACGCTGACGCCGGTAGGGAGGTCGGCGCGCAGCACCCAGTCGTAACCGATGTTCCACAAGGCCGGCCCCAGAACCGATCCCTGTGGAACACCGCACGACATCTCTCGCCGGTTCCATTCTCCGCTTCGACCAGGGTAGATGATGGCTCTATCCGTCAGGTAGTCCCCGACCACACGACGAAGGTAGGTCGGCACCCGGTGATACCAGAGTGCCTCCCCAATGCAGCTCCAGGGCATGGAGTTGAAGGCGTTGGCGATGTCGAGAGACACCGCCAAGACGACCCCGCCCCGGGACACCGCGTCCCCCGTCGTGAGGGCTCTCACGCGCATGATGGCGTCCACCGTCGAGCGCCCCTTGCGGAAACCAAACTGGTGTTCCGCAAGATCCGGCCCCATCCCCGCAAGGTGCCCGGCGAGGCGGTTGGCAATGACTCTTTCAAAGAGCTTGCCCACCTCGTCGAGCAACACGATGGGCCGGTATGCGGACGGAGAGTCCGCAGGGCGCCCTGGCTTCCGAATGAGGACCAGCTTCCCCGTCTTCCAACGAAGCGGAAACTGGTCTCTCTCCAAGCATGCGCTTAGGAGCCCTTCCAGTCGGGGCCCGAGAGCCTCAGAGGCCAGGACCCAGGCTTTGCCAGGCAAGCCATCGGGTCCCGGGGCGGTATTTCTGGCTTTCAGCCTGCGTACCGCCACTCTCAGGTCTACCCCAGTCACCTCCGGAACGTCGTCATCGGTGTGGTCCGCTTCCGGCACCGCACGCGGCGGCGGAGCCATAGGCGGGGGAGGATGCTCCCCTCGCGAAGGGAACAGAGCGCTCACCACGTCCTCCACGAGCTCAGGCCGGAGACTCTGCGTCAGCGGGGGGGCCCGGGTGCGGAGTTTGTCCCGCACCATCTTGTAAGGGCGCCCCCACGGATCTCCGTTCAGAGACTCCAGCGGCGGGCCAAGAACCTAGCCCGCGAGGACGCGGGCTAGGTTCTTGGTCCGCCGGACAGCCTCTTGGAGGGCGGTCTTTGCCGTTCTGTATCCCTCGTACAGCTCCGCCTCAATGGCTGCCGCATCCGGAGGGCGGATGCGGACCCTGCGATGCCTGGCGTACAGGCGTCGCGCGGCAACGCACGCCTCGCGCAATATTCAGAGGCTTGAAGCATTTTATAAAGTAAAAAAACATTCCCGATTCCTAGGACCAGGACCCAGGATTCCGATAAAACTTTAGCAACTTTTTGCACCGATACGTCATCACATCACTATTACTACTTACCAGCAGATTGTTGGTGTGATATTCAGCTGAACAGAGCTTCGCAATCGAATCTTCCCACTTCTCTTTCGGTACTGAAGTTGATAGCCAACGCTCTGTTCTTGGTTTCGGATCCTTGATCACCTCCGACAAGTACTTCAGTAATTGGGGTCCTGTGTATAACAAGGATTTATGGCAGATGGATGGCAAAAAAATCAATAATCATTATTTAAGTTCATCCATAACAAAAGAAAGTGATGCCTTTAATTTGATTGAAATGAGAAACTCACCGGCATCAGCAATATAACGCGAGTGGTAGGCAATGTTGGAACATGGTACTTCTTTAGCGAAAATACTCTTAGCAGTCAATTCTGCGACGAACGTCTTCATGATATCCGCAGGTCCCGAAATCGTACTAGATTCGGGCCCATTGTGACAAGCCACTTGAATTTCAGGTGGGCACAATGGCAAAATCTGAAAAAAAAAATTACCAAGCTAGTGATTCGTTATTTTCTTCTTACCCACAGAGTTGAAGTGTCTTCTCCTAAAAGTATCTACTCTAGGGCAGAACGGATACAGGTAATATGCTCACTTGTTCATATCCCAGGCCGATGGCAGCCATTGATCCACGGATGAATTTAGTCTCCAGTGACACGCGCCCACGACTGTAAGCCGAAAGTATCATCTCCTCCGCCGTCAAACAACCGTCGGCGTACGCGCATCCCAACTCTCCCACACTGTGACCTGTTTCATATTGCAGTTATTATAATTTTTTTAATATTTTTTTTTATATGTACTGTGTATGTCAGCAGCGAAGATTCAATTTTTGTAAGAGGTAAGCCGGAGTACATATCTTTCATGTGATTATTATTATTTGTCTATAGAATACGGACTGTGCCATTTTTCAAATGAAAGCTGGTAGGAATCGAGTTGAATGGAACCGTCGCTACTGGTACCTGTCATTACTTGTATCTGCTTTCTATTTATGCCTGTCCTTTACACAAGATTCTGGTTCATCTTGCCCAAATTATCTGTTTTTTTTTAATCGTTAGATCTTCTTCTTACCAATAATTCCATCTGGTACAAGTCCAAGGTTTTTAAGAATGTCAGTCAGACCGATTTGTACAGCGGCTATTCCGACGAACGAGTGTAAAACGTTGTCAAAGGTAGTTTCATCCGGTGATGTTAATAATTCAACAATGTTGAGTCCCCTTGGCTCTAAAACTTTGTGGCATCTGTAAATTATGATTAAAAACGGTTAAAGTGTTTATAAGTTTCTTATTTACTGTGACTCCTTTGCATGAAATATGTGAGTACCGTTCGATAGCAGCAGCGAAGATCGGTATGCGCATGAGTTGCGCGCCCATACCCGCCCACTGCGAGCCCATTCCGCTGTACACGAACCACAGCGGCCGCCGCGCGTCATCGAAGTACGCAGACTGCTCAGATAGACACATGGTCTTCTGTTCTTCGTTTGTCTCTACAAAATATATTGATTTATAATTAGAAATGTGTACAGTTTATTCCGTTATTTTTTTCTGGCTGTTACGCTGTTTGGGACCCATTGTGGGGTTAATATTGCCCATAGCGACACACACTATTGAGAAAAAAAGTATTTACGAAGTATGACGAATCCTCTGCCCAAATGTCCTGCTATATTCGACTGATGTATGTTATGTAACAATCTCAACTGTTCGGGATCTATCGGGTTTTCTTTCAATTCGCCAAGACAATAAGTCACCGCTTCTTCATGTCTTGCCGAAATGGTTACGAGGTGAGCAATGTCCGACCGGTACCGGTTGGGGTCCTGGAAATAAAGTAATTGTGGTAATAAAAAACTTCATATTCTTTTCAGTAATTTACTTAAAGTAACGGTGGATGGTGCGCTATTGCTGAATATAAAAATGGCTATTATATAGAATACTATAGAAAAGATAAAGAAAAACAAACTTGACGACATGACGACCGTTAGATATGTATGAAAGAATAGACATTCTGCGCCGGCCCCAAACATATCGGAATAAGGATGAGTTAGCAATTTTTAAACCTTGGGTTTATAGTGTCCATGCAGCAGTACGTGGGAGTTGACGCCGGTGACGGACATGCCGTTGACGGCGACGTAAGTGCGGCGGAAGGGCTGGTGCTCGGTGACAACGCGCATGCGCCCCTCGCGTAGTGCAGCCACGTCCTGCCGCGGAGTACTGCAGTGCAGGTTGGCGGCCAGCTGACCGGTGTGGTAGCCGAGCAACACCTGCGAGTGATAGATGAAAATAATGCTCTTAACATATACGGCAAACAAAGGAATCTATTTACGTAGGGTAGATTTCACTGAACGCCCGTGCGTTGTTTAAAAAAACCATCTTCACTAATATTTGTTGTTATTTTATCAATTGTGTCTTTCATAATAAATTATCTATATTGTAGCTACGATTACTAATACCGTAGTTTCTGAATTGAGTAATTGATCGGGACTTGAAAATCTCTAGTTTTTAATATCCTTCTCCTACAGGAACCGTCATGATCAATCCAAATTGTGACAAATTTTATTCAAATACGTCCAGCGTTAGCGCGTGAACGCTATTAGACAAACACAGTTAGTTTTGCAATTATAATATTAGTATGGATAGTACGAATTCTGGGGTAATAACGGCCTACCTTTGTAATAGCAGTGATACCAGAGGCAGCTTCATTGTATCCAATGTTAGACATAACGCTGCCGATAAGAAGAGGATCTTCTCTGCCATTACAGTACACTTCCTCGATGGCTTGCAACTCCACCTTATCGGCCTCTGGTACAGCTGTAGAATAAATTCAATCAGTTATTATTCAGATCTCTTCCTAAAGTAGATAGTCATTTTGGGGCCCTCTTTATTTCAGAAGCGTTCATCATTGAAAGTGATTATAATCAAGTGATAACGGGGCTTTTCTTTCCATGTCATATATTTTTTTATCAAGCTGCACAAGTAAAAATAAAAGAAACAAATATTTTACTAAATCTAAACATCTAATGTCGAAATGTAGATACAATGATGGAAACAATGGAGTTACCATAATATTCAACAGCATAAAAATATAAATTCCATTATTTTTTTACTTTATTCATTCTTTCTCTTATCTAATACATTTTTTAATATTTTTACAAAGAAAAGTAAACAAAACATTTAAAAATTTAAAAAATAGATGGCCCATCGGCATCAGGAACAAGGTCCAGGCTGCCGGTGGTCAGGGCCCCAGAGAGAGGAACCGCCTCGCTATACGTGCCGTGTCCAGGAGTACTGCTTTCTGAATCAAGCCCTTGACCCAGCCGCGTAATGAGAGCCTCCTAAGGTGTTGGTCGAGGCTCTCTGCTATTAGTCCATTAACCGTAACGACTATCGGTACAATGATTGCAGAGTCCACGTCTCACATGTCGACAACTTCGTGTAAATATATAAATTCCATTATTATTTCCTTTATTTATTTTTACACAAATCTTATACATTTTTAAATATTTCTTAAACTAAAAACAATATAAAAAACATTTAAAAATATAAAAAATTGTAGCCCACCGGTATCGGGAACAGGGTCCAAGCTACCGGCGGTCAGGGCTCCAGAGAGAGGAACCTCCTGACAATACGAGCCGTGTCCAGGAGTACCGCTTTCTGAATCAAACCCTTGATCCAGCTGCCTAACGAGAGCCTCCTCAGGTATTGGTCGAGGCTCTTGGCAATTAAGCCATGGGCTGATACAACTATCGGCACAATGATCGCTGAGTCCACATCCCACATGTCGACAACCTCGCGAGCCAAGTCAAGATACTTGATTTGCTTATCTTTCTCGGCTTTCACGAGGTTCCCATCATGCGGGACCGTTATGTCAACAATCATTGCACGCCGCTCTGATCGATCCACCACCACTATATCAGGCTTATTGGCTACAATAGTCCTGTCAGTGACGATGGATCGATCCCAGTACAATGTGATACTGCCATTTTCGAGAACTGGGTCGGGCACATACTTATAGTACGGTACTTCCGATTCCACAAGGTTGTATTTTAGAGCAAGTTGTTGATGGATAATCCTGGCTACAAGGTTGTGTCTATGCAAGTACTCTCCGTTAGCCAGACGAGAACACCCGGAGATAATGTGACGGATTGATTCGCCTGGACGGTGGCATGCCCGACATATGTCAACCGTACCGTCCTTCACAATAAATCTCCGGTAGTTATTCGTCATCATAACTTCATCCATAATTGCACAGACAAAACTTTCGGTTTCTCCAAAGAAGTCCCCGGAACGTAGCCAGGCTACGGACGCTGATAGGTCTACATCGGGCCCATGCAGGCCCCGGAAAAAGCGTCCGTGAAGCTCCTTACTCTGCCATACTTCCATGCGGTCGTTAGTGTCAAGCACTACAGGTTTGCGCCAGTTCTCTTTAGCCAAGGAGAGCGGGGTGAGCCCCTTGTCCACTGCGACCACATCTCGATGCATCCCCACGTCGGTTTCAAGGAAATATTCCCTGAGACTGCATATGTCGCGATTGTGAAGAGTCTTAGCATTTAAAAAGCCTCGACCCCCACACCTCCGCGGGATATACAGTCTCATAACAGAAGAACGCGGGTGATGCATTCGATATGCCGTCAACAATGTACGGACCCTCCTATCCAGGGCGTTTAGTTCTGCCTGAGTCCATTTGAGTATGCCCAAAGAATACATCAAAACCGGCATGACCCAACCGTTGAAGGCACGCACCTTATTGCCGCCTGATAAAAGACTATTAAATACTTTTTTCAGACGGCCAAAGAAGCGCTCCTTCAACGATTGCTTCATGTCTGCAACATTGATGCCCAGCGCTTCCGACATACCCAAATACTTATAGGTTTCGGTTGCTGAGAGGGATCTAAGATTTATGGAATCCGAGAGCTGGGTTCCCACAGATTCCACAATCTTCCCTCGCTTTACATGCATGACCGCACATTTGTCCACACCAAATTCCATCCTGATGGCGCAACTGAAAGTTTCAGTTATTTTCAGTAGCTCCATCAGTTGCAAATCGTTGGGGGCAAAGAGTTTCAGGTCATCCATGTAAAGGAGGTGAGATATAACTTGACCACCTCTCCTCAACCGGTAGCCTAGACCTGAATCCTCTAGCAACGTGCTAAGAGGATTCAAGGCTAAGCAGAACCAAAGTGGACTCAAACTATCGCCCTGAAATATACCTCGCTCTATCCTTATCGGTTCGCTATTCCTCTGGATTTGCCGACATCCTGGATAGCGAAGGACTGTCCTCCATTGCCCCATACATGACATCAGGAAGATGCGCAGAGTTGAATCAACTTTATACAACTCTAGCACCCTCATGAGCCATGTATGTGGCACCGAGTCATAGGCCTTCTTATAGTCTATCCAACATGTCGACAGATCTCTTCGGGAACGGCGAACCTGTTGACTAATTCCATTATTATTGTTATGGAATTAATTTTTTTTATCTTAATACTAATGAGGGGGATTTTGGTGGTAGTAATAGTGGGTATCATGAGACGTTTGCTACCTAGTATTACAAGACGTTTTTTTGTGTCATGAAATTCAAACCATTTTGGGTATGACTCCTTGGAATCCATCTTTGGAAACACAAGAGTTCTTTGCTTTTTCAAAATTCAAGTTCAGCTATTTATTTCGAGCGGAGGCTCATATGTAGGGTAAACAACACGATACGGTGACGCAAGCAACTGACAGCAGTGAATCACATAAGGACAGTTCACTCTGCCAGCAATCATTTCCAGAACCCTGTTAGGGCTGGCCATGACTCAAACCACCATCGATGTTGCACGCTTGTGTAAAAAAATCTACACGCGCCTCAGGAAACATCTTTGACGCACTGCAGCGCCATGGCAACCTTATCAGTTTCCAGAACGCATTACTGAATTGGACACGAAGGGCTCCATACGACGCTTGCGAATAATTTTCCCACAAGCTGTATGTGTAAAAGGGGGTACAGAATGCTTTTAGAGCGTCACTTTTACGACTGCAGTACAACGAGCAAACCTGCCGGCTATCATATTCACGCATACGGACAGAGCCCTCCGTTACCTTTCAATGTCAGCATTGTCCTTAAGGTCAGTGGTGACCCAGTGACCCAAGTATTTAAATTGTTCCACTCGCTCAAGAGGAACACCGCTTAGCCGTATGGGAGGCACATCAAGATGGTACTTGGTCCCCGCCTCAAAAACAATGTACTGACTCTTCTGAACATTGTGCATTAAGCTATGTTCCGTTACGTAGCGCTCACATATAATAATAATAATAATAATAGTGTCGTAAGCCACCACATTCATCATCATTCCATCATTCCATTCCATTTCCGCATTTTCATTTGATTCATTTCCGCATTTAACAGATGGTGTAGTGTTGTGTATCAACCGAGTTTTATCCGGTAAAGTGTTGTTATTATGGAAATTAAAAACAATTGAATTATAATAAACATAAACACAACATCGCGCAAATGCTGCTGAGTTCTGCTGTGTCTACGACGCAGTTGCCCATATCGCGTTTGCATTACTCCACAAAGATTGAGGAAGTTGTTGAGTATTTGAGAGTGAAGACTGACTGGATTCTGAGGGTAGAAATACCTTCTTCAAAGAGGACGTTCATCGAAAGGTGTCGTACCTAAAGGGTGTAAATGGACCCTTAACGAAACTTAAAGGCCGTTTGTTCTCCCCGTCATTGCGATCATTTTTTTTGTTCTTTTCTCCGTAAGTAAAAGCTTCCACCTTGAAAGCTTTTACTTACGGAGATATTTGTGGTCAAACTTTCAATTTTTTCACAAGTTTTTTTTAAAATAAATGTTTTTAATTTAAGATTTTTACTTTAAACACCTCTACGACCCCCGTACTATTCAGTCCATCCATCAGCACAATGCTTTGAGTGCGTTCTATCGAGGCCTACCGTAAAACGTGATTTTTCACCTCAAAAAAAAAAGTCGTTTCCCAGCAATAATTTTTGTGTAAAGTTACTTAGTTTGATGTACAGAATGCTTGGCTCTGTATATCGACGTTTCCGAGGATGGGACAACGTTACGTCGTACATAGTTACAGTTTAATAAGGTTTTTAATATGTTTTGGTTTATTATTTTTTTGTATTTTATTTACGGGCCTCAGTTGCCTGATAATAAATTAAAATGATGATGATGATGTTATCCCAGTATTTTTAATTACCGTTTAAGACATTTATTTCCCAAACAGAATACAATCACGTAATATCAGAAATACAAGTTAACGAAATATAAGAATTACATATGAAGAAGGTAAGTACTCGTAAATAATAAGCTAATTAGTAGACATAAAATTTTTAGTTTTGTGGGTAAAAGCAAAAAGTGAGTGTGCTTTTATATGTATACCGACTTTTGAAGGCAAGTCAATATCAAATTACGCTTTGAAATATTTATATGTACTATAATGTTTCGGAAATTCAGAGTAGACCGTATCCTATTAGCAACAGGCTCGCGCCTATTACATGTAGCTTAAAAACATAGCTGGCGAAATGTAGGTTTACTTTCGGTCCTCTGATGTCCCTTTGGGAATTACAGACGTAACGACGTGTATTTTATATTTTGTTGAATACTGTGTAAGCACTTACCACTGCCAAAGGCTTCTACGTACTCTATAGCCTGTGCTGGGATATTTGCATCCTCGTAGAAGTTCTTCATAAAGGTGACTGTTTTACCCAAGTCCCTGTAGAATCCGTACCGAGGACCCGTCACTCCAGGCAAAACACACGTGAACTCCGTTTTGACGTGCAAAACATCGCCGTAGATTCTGTAGATTATTATCAGAATGTTAGTTTCTATATCACATGAATTTAAATAAACCTTAACTGTTCAACGTCAAAATAGATTTTACCTTAAGGCATTTTTTGCTTTTTGTAAGAATAAAACGTTGATGGCTTCAGATTTAGCACATCCATCCGCATTCTCATCGAATGATTTATGCTTTCCATCCTGACAAAGCTTCATAAGCCTGTAACCAGAGAAAGTATTATTGTTGTCCTTCGTCTACACCAAAAAGTAGTAGAAAATTAAAGTTTTTATGACAGTACCTGCCGTAGTGCACAGCAGACTGTGGGTGCAGGCACAGGTAGGCGCCGCCGACGACGGCCGCCTCGCATTCACCTCGACTCATAGCGAGGTACGCTTGCTCCAACGCCGCGGTAGAACTGCTGCACGACAGGTCGATCGACATCGAAGGACCTTTCGCGTTCAGCCAGTAGGAAATGCGGTTGGCGAACATTGTTTTGCTGCATCTAATATACGAAACAAATATAAATTCGATTTTTCTATTAATTTGTGTCTTGTGAAGGTATTTTCTCCGTGGCCGTCGATTTAGTTATAGTCGTAGCTATAAGATATTCTTGAGGCGACTTTAACTGTAGCAACGGAGATCGATTGGTAAACGTAGTTGTTTAATAAATTAATTTATTTTAATACGTAGTTGTCTTGACTTACCCAGCGATCCCTAAACCATTTTTATGGCCGGCTTCATAAAAACAAGCCTTTTCAGTTTCGGAGAAACATGAGCCAATGTACACACCAATCTTCTTACCGGAAAGTTCTTCCGGATTCATACCTAAACAAAAGAAGAAATTCAAACCCAGTTCATTATGAATGCCTACGTGATATTTTTATAAAGAAGAGGAACCAGTTCTTGTTTTATACAGAACGAAAACGTTGGCGACATCTGTTTTAGCGAAACATGGTAAATATAGTCAAAATCCGTTCGGTCACTGTGGCTTGCATGTGGTTAGCATATTGAAGTTACAGAACATTTATATATCCCCAAAGTGTATCTGGGGTGGCAAACCACTTGTCTAAGTACGGCCAAACCGAGTGGAGAGGAGAGCGGTGCGGATTGTAGATAGCTGACTTGAACAGATAATGTACCGAAATATCTGTCATAGTCAGGTGTCCGCAGCCAGTTGGCGGCTCGGACACCGAATACCTAAGGTAAACCAAAGTTTACCCAGCGAAATGTCGGTATACCTACTATTAGACACCTCTGTCTAACCGTCAGGGAAATCAGGCGTGAGATCTTGTGTTAGTGAACTAACCTGCATCGTAGATGGCCTGGTACGACTGCTCCAGGATCTTGCGGGCCATAGGGTCCATGGTGTTCCCGAGCCGGTAGTGCACCTTGAAGAACTGCGCGTCGAAGACGCTGAGCCCAGGCACGCTGCCCGCATAATGCACCACTTCAGGATGGTTGGACTTGAATCGGAGTGCTTCTTTTGTTATCGGGTTTATCTGTGTTACATTAACAAAATATTAGAATTTTGTTCCCTATTTTGATAGCTTGGGGCCTAGACAAAGTGGCGTTCTGTCAGCGATAACCATGATGTTAAACTCAAGAACGGCTATGCGTCCATCCTTTTTCTAAACGAAGCTAAGCACGAAACGACATGACAAAATGGCGTCGGAGTCGCAACGCAGGCACAGCTCCGGGTCGTCTGTGCGACTGCGACGGGCCAAACAGAGGTAGATGAAAAATTACAATAATTTGAGAATCGATAAAAAAGGTTTACCTTATTGTATAGAATGTGCTGAAGATCCTTGACGTTGTGCGAGTTGGGGTACAGGCCCGACATGCCAGAGATGACGACCCTCTCGCCAGTCTGCGCCGGCCCGATTGGGATGTCGTGTGCTGCATGCTCCTGCGGTGTTGGCGTCATCGTTTGGCCGTTTGAGTGGTAGTATCTTAAAGCATAGCATTAGCATGATTAGCGTATAATGTTCTCTCTGCTGCGATACCGACGTTTTCTATGCGAGGCAGTGGTCTATAATCCACCACGCTGGCCAGTGCGCGTTGGTAAGTCTCACATGTCTTCGATTTTTTAGTCCTAGGACATGCCGGTTTCCTCTTTATGTTTTGCTTTACCGTTTTGAGGCTAGCGGTGATGAAATAAATAAGGTTAATTACAAAGTCATTCACCTGATTGGGTTCGAATGAACTACCTACCAATCGTAAGTCCGGGCCGTTACCACTGGGACACCACTGTTCTCTTCCGTCTTTAAAGATTAAGGTCGAATACTAGAGTTTATAAATGTAGTCTAGTCTAGCTGGTTGCTAGTTGGTTTGACTTATGAGTCGTTTTTTTAGTTGGGACAAGCCCGCGACACTATTCCCAAACCACTGTTACTCCTGAAAGCCAGAATCAACAGTGGCAACCACCAGAAAAGCGCCGAGACAATGAAGCTCGACGAAGTTCCAGCGAAACAATTTAACTGTCTTGGTTCCCGTAACGAAATTAATCAGAAAAGTATAGCGGTGGAGAAGGAAAACAATAATTACCACTTCCCTCCATATCAGCAGGAGACAGAACGAAACAAGGCCAATATACACAAAGGGACATTTACAACTGGGACTTACAAGTCAGTTGCCTCTAGTTCAAAGCCAAGCGACGCACAGCGCACCAATTATTTTCCGAATGTGCGTCATTATCTGCCTAACCTTTTCCCTAATATGTTGGGGTTGGCTTCCTGTCTAACCGGATGCAGTTGAATACCAGCAGTAATACTGGTTGAAAGACTTGCGGGTTCTATCTGTACGTATCTGTCAAAGATTTATAAATGACAGCCAAGACCAACGGCTTAACGTGCTGTCCGAGGCACGGAAGAGCTCAAAAAGCGAGAGTTTATAATATTCGAAGGAATTCGTGGCCGTTGTAAAGCCGTGTAAGAAATTAATTATCTCATGCTTGAATTGGAAACGAAAACACCACAACGAAACATACACATCTTAAGAGCTGTCCATAGCCATTTTTCACACGGTAGGAGAACCGACTTTGTAGTCGGCCGGTTTCCACAAAAACGGTGGAAAGCGGATTAGAGAGGAGACGTACGGGAATCCACTAATCACATTGGTTGAAATTCACATCGTGCGTCTCGTCTCTCCTGTGATTAGTAGAACCTTGCACACCTCCGAATATCTCCTTTCTCCTCCGTTTTAGTGGAAACCGGTCCTCATCCTGGGCCTTTCCACAGAAACACCCGGGCTCTGTTTTCCTACTTATTTCACAATTGTAGGTAATTTTCCCGTTCCACATTCACTGCTTTTTATTGACTAAATATGTCGAAACCGCACACTTTTGAGTTTGACACAGGTACCACGCAATATTAATATGAATATGTACTTAAACCATTCCCGAACTTTTACCTTAAAATACGATATCTTATTCTTTTTCAAGTACAGATAAAATCAGCAAAAGCTCACCTAATTTAGAGATTTATTAAACGGCACTCTTCAGACGGACAATGCTGTAATGCGCGTTTCTGAAACGATTAGGCGTATATATAAACACATTTGATTGTATGTTAATATTATAATATATGTTTGAATGATGTTCTTTAATGTATATATTAATATAATTACATTCTTGTTTACTTGACATACGAGTATTACATAAAACAAAGGAATTTTAATGAGCGAATGGCCATTAAAATTCTGTTTTCTAGTAATTTAGATATAAGTGTATATACAGGGTGGACAAAAGACGGTTAGTGGAGAAAATTTCCACAAAGAAAACATTGTTCAATTTCGTATAAAAAAATAGGAGCAAGACAAATTAGTAGAATGAGTAATTTGATTTTTTTGTCGCACATCGCTATAGTTAATCCACGGTCAGTCTGAAGAGTCGTATTTCTCTTTTATACACAGTAAAAGTTTTATTAAAACCGCAAGATTTTTAAATGAATGTCATTTTAAGATTAAATTATTTGTGTATTGTGTCAGTTCCGCCAAAACAAAACAAGTGGTGCAACGTGCAAGATTCGATCTATCTGCACAAGAGAGGCGTGAATTTCAACAAAATGTGATTAGTAGGTTCTCGCACGTCTGTTCTCTGCTCTACTCGTGCCTGGTTTGATGGAAACCGAAACTTAAGCCTTAGACAAATGAAAACGGTGCTTTATTATTATTAAATATTTTATTTTCAGACAACATGGCCCATAAGACTATGCTAGTAGACACGATTATAATTATAATATTATCTTAGGTAAGTTTATCAAGCCCTATGCTTGACATGTACCTTGACAAACCTGCCAATTGTAGGCCCATCCAGTCTTCCGCAAGTACCTTCAAAATGCCATTTTATTTATTGTCATCGTTATGTTGTTGCGAGCTTGCATTTTATTGTGATGTCACCAAAACCATCGGTAACAAAATCCATATTGCACATTCAGTCATTATATAGAGAAAGATGTCAGGTTCGCTACCATAAAGACTTTATAATTTTATCTATGGGCCTTAGTTACCTGACAATAATGGAATTGTTATTATCGTGGTTTTAACTTTCGTTTTTTCAGGTTAATACCTGGTATTTTAAGAATCTCATGGATGTGAACCAAAGCGAAATTCATTGAATTCATGGTGAAGGTAAATCACTTTGTACTGCAGCCAAATTATTGTCTAAGAGCTTTTGCACACTACGTTTTTTTTTATGCGCTGACGACGCGCGTTTTTGATTAGCGCGTCCTCTACGCGTTATCACCACGTTTTAGCAGATTTTTCATGTTTGTTCCAATTCAAACGAGCACTTACAGCGCGTTTGTGCCATTGGTGATGGCGGGAAAGGAGGTGATTTAAGAGGAATTTGCGCCGTTTTTTTTCTGTTTTTATTCTTGGTCGTCGTTTTAAAAGCAGTTGTCTCGAACGATGCTATCGTAATACTTTTTCTAATGCGGTGGCTTTCTGCGCGTTTGCATCTCTACAAACGCGCGTTTACAACGCGTTTGTAGCGATACAAACACAAGGATCGCGTGCAAAGGTAACAACGTGACTTCGGTCTTGCGTTTGCTGAGCGTCCTGATTGCGTTGTACTCGCGTCGTCAGCGCATAAAAAAACGTGGTGTGCAAATGCCCTGTCTAGTTGTATTTTTTTCTTACAATACGGCAAGTGTTTAGTAGGGCAGCCGGCCAGGTAATATTGCCAAAAAAGAGGATCACAAGTAAGATCAAATAAGCAGTAACAAGGTGAAACACGTTCGTAAGACCTATATTGTCAATTGCTTATTGTCAACTAATTCTCTGTTTGTCTACAACTCGTATGCCATTTCACAATAACAAGTGATGCCATTTTCAAAATTCTGGAACATTGACATTATGACATTACTTGTACCCCACTTGTATGGATTGACATTGAGTTTAAGACATTATAAACTAATTTCCATCGCCCTTCAGCAAGTTAGAGATACTACTACCTACTAATACTATACATAGACCCGTTCTCACTGCAGGGCAAAGCTCCTCCGATTTCTCGATAATAATATCTGATACATCATTATCGTCGTCCACAGCCCGACTTCACCCACTGCCGGGTATATTATGCTTCTCTTGACTTATGCCACGCTTCTTCCTGTGTCAGCCACATTCAGGATATATCTGCTATGGCAACAATGTTGTCTGTCCATCTCGCCGCCGAAAGACCAACATTTCTCTTTCCAGTCCTTAGATGCCACTTGGCCTACAAGTTTTATGCTAATTGTATTATTAACGAGGGTCTTCAGCCAGTGTGTTGGCTGATTAGGAATATCGTACCTACACACTCAAGCTGTGTTACTCTCAATATCTTCGTTTCTTGATGCTTTTTGCTATAGGAAAAAAAAAATGGCCAAGATAGACATCTGAGACTACTAAGAAGGATCTTTACCCTTTTTTTTTTTTTTTCGGATGGAAAATCATCAAATGGAAGGGAGTGTCAGACTTGTACTGACTAAAACCCATCCATGTTCCTTCTTTGCCCTTTGTGTTCCAGGGCCACGGTATCTCTTTCGAACAGTCCCGCAGCCCTGGCAGGCATCGGCCCTTGCGGACCCTACCCTACTTATTTGCTGACATCTCTTTGAGGCGCACGTGGAACACGAACCCGCCGTCGACACGGCCTGTCGTTATAAGACGGCCGGACAGCGAGCTGGCCCATAACTCGCCGTCCACAGGGCCGCGCCTACGGTGGCCGGGAGCCACCACGTGACCCCCGACGCCCAGGGCGTCTCCCGCGGCGACTGGGACGTGAGGTTCTTTCCTTCTCACGTCCCGTTACCTCCTTAACAAGCATGACTGCTTCGCAGAAGGAGGTGACGGCTTCCCATTCCCTCTCGCTCCGGACCATAACTTGAACCAAGGCCGGACGCGAGAGATCGCCGCCGCCAATCGCCGCTACGAGGACACGGCGGTGCTCCGCCCAAGCGGGGCAGACCTCCACGGTGTGCTCCACCGTGTCCTCCGGACGATCCTCGCAGTGGAAACACCAGGGCGTTTCCTCCCGCCCGATTCGGTGCAGGAACCTCCCGAAACAACCGTGTCCGGTGAGGACCTGCGTCAGGTGGTAGGTGAGGGCGCCGTGGCGCCTCTCTAGCCACTCCTCAAAGAGGGGACTTATCGCCACTATGGTGGCGTGCCCTGCACGGGGTTGCGACAGTCGCTCTCTCCATGTCGCCATGAGATCACGCCGGAGGTCTGTCCGCTGAGCGGCAATTTGCCGCGGCAGCGGAGTTTCCCCCCGACGAGTTTCCTCCGCGCGCCATTCGTGCAGGCGTGCGAGGACTATCGCCTCCAGATCCCGTGGTGGCAATCCGGCAAGGAGGCTAGCCGCTTCGCCGGAGATCGTGCGTTACCCCTGGATTAGCCTTATGGCTATTACCTTTTGGGGCGCGTTCAGGTAGTGGGCGGCTTGCCGCCTCAAAGAACGCGCCCACACCGGTTCCCCGTAAAGGGCCATGGACCGCACGACCCCCGCGTATATCCTCCGGCAGGAGGCGTTTGGACCCCTCTGGTTGAGCAAGAGCCGCTTGAAGGCAGCCCCTGTCCGTTCCAGTTTGGGAGCCAAACGTCGGAAGTGCTTCACGAAGTTCCACCGGCTGTCGAGGACGAGTCCTAAAGATCTTTACCCTATTCAGCAGCTATTGTAATTATTGTAAACATCTCTGCGTTCTCTTCTCTGGGAAAGGAAGACCAAGGAAACGATGGATGGATTATGTGAGGAATGATAAGAAAGAAAAAGGAGTAAATGATATCTTTACGGTTGACTGAGGAGAATGGAAGAAAAAAACGTGTTGCGCCGACCCCAACTAACATGGGACAAGTGCAAGAAGATGATTATGACCTCTGCTTTCTCTTAGACTGCTCAGATATAGACCGCACTATCGTAACAGGATTTTTCTAGCTGTCGTAGCAGGTGACGTTCTGCATTTATGCAGACAATAAATTAAGCTTCGTCTTTGTCAGGTGTGTTTTTAAGATGTGTGTTTAGAGCAACCTCAGCTCAGTTATTTCATTTTATTACGAAAACATTTAAAGGATTGTTTTTTTTTTGTAATTGCGCAATAAAATCACGATTGTAAACGGTGTTCATTAGTTTATTAGTACATCCATAAAAGACTTAATGTTTATGACACCTTTTATTGTTTGTGTTATTCATTGCTTTAGTGCGTGTACGTAATTTCAATGTATTAATTAATTATTACTAGAGTCCGACTGAATTTCGGTTTTCGGCCAATAATATGAATTTTGGCTACTTACGTGTTTGGCCGATTTGCCGGCTCAGACAAGTAAATTGATAATCAGTAAAAATATATTCCTGAAAAAAATGCTAATCTTATTGCAGAATAGTATCTGATCGTTTGATCTGGCTACAATAATGATTATGTTTTTGAGATAATTGATACAAACTAATATTGAAACTATAATGGGCACTACAAACTAGTTATTATCCACTGACACTCACCATCCGTTAAAATAACATCCTTTTGAGAACGCGACTGGTTAATTTTCACATCTGGCCCTTTGCTCTACGCTCAACTGTGTACGGATGCAAGGCTTGGACCATCCAAGAAGATCTCAAGATACGTATTGAAGAATCATTTGAAATGTGGGTATACCGACGTAACCTTTCCTTAAGCTGGACTCGGAAAGTCACAAATAACGAGGTCTTCAGACAAATGGGCCAAGACCGCAAGTTCGTGCAGATCATCAAACACAGAAAGGTTGCTTACCTCGTACACTTTTTTCGTTACGAGAGGTATTTACTACAACTGATAATTATGGGCAAATTCGCGAGGAAATGAGGTGTTGGTCGGAGAAAAAAATCTTGGCTGAAAAACATTTCCTAATTGACCAGAATTACGAGTGTTGCTGACCTGTTCAAAAGGCAAGGAGAAATATTTGGAGTTTATGGCAATATCAATTATCATCAGTAAGAGACACCAGAGGAAGTATCTTGTTATGTTTTAATTTTATTTTACTTTAAGTAACATTTGTTCGATGGATAGTAGAAAGCAGCGTTCTGTAGTTTGTGGGTTTAAGAAAGAACAGGGCTTGCGAGGAGTTTGAAAAATAGGCATTTGAAGAAACTATTGCCGTCGCGCTACCTCAAGTCTGCTACCGTAGAACGCGATAGGCAGAGCTGCAGTTCAGACCGATTAATTCACAAAAATGTTGACGAGATCGACGTCTCGTAGTACCCTTTTTTCTCCTCGAAAACTGAGCCGATTTGGACATTACAATTTTTAGAAAGAGTACCTAATGTCTAAGTTCCCATTCATTTCTTCTAAGTTGAAAACTGTTCGAATTTGTCTGGTGACTACCAGTCTAATCACGGCCGTAGAAATTGGGCATTTTTTGGAATTTTTGGATGGTCCTATTTTCCCAACTTATTAGTTGATTTAAAAAAAAAGGAAATGACAGGGCGTGTCTACAGCTGACCAAGATGTTATGCAAACAAAATGCTCTAGAGGCCATTATACAGGAAAAAAATAAGGGAATACAATTGTATGGAGAATGGCAGCCTCTGTTCCCTTCTAAATATATTCGTGTGTTGATTTTTTTGGTTTCAGTCCATTTTTTTACTAGCAGTCCCAACTCTAGTCTTACTTTGACCTATGACATAATTGTAAACGTCATATTAGTAAATAAATTCCACTATCCATAGTCAAAATGCAAATGTTTGATCCAAAGTTTAAATTAAGTTTCACATTGCAGATTCTATTCGAAAAATAAACGGTACAACAACGTAGAGCAAAACAATACATAAATTTGAAAAGGCAGGCAAACCGCAGAATAAAAAAATAATAATATTCAAATCGTCACATTTCACTACGCATCTTACAATGTTAATAGTATTTAACATTGTAAGATGCGTAGTGAAATGTGACGTATTTTGCTGCATCTGGTTGGACTGGAAATCGACTCTAATATAGAGAAAGGCTAGGCTGATTGGTGACTGTAATAACTTCGTGATAATACCAGGCGTATTATCTGGGCGTACATTAAAGGTTTTTTTTTAAGTACGATAACTGCTCGACTCTGCAGCACAGAAGCACTCATTCATGATGCAAAGTTTATTTTTAATTTAAAGGCTTCCACCAACGGAACTGAACCCAATCATCACACTAAACTGCTTTCAAACTGCTGTCAATGTCATCATTGTTATGGAATATTGACACTGACAGCTCTTAAACGCGTACCGTAGTTTCACTAAGAAACTAATGTTTGATTTGAGTAGGTATTTGATTATAGAACTATGTAACACAAAATAACGTGTTTCTTTCAATGCAATGTAGCAAACGAAATTAAAAATGCAAACCTTAAGTAAACTCCAATTACTCAATTCAGAAATCAGCAATAACAGCTTTGTTAGTGACACTAATACACGAGTTAGAATAGTGTTACGTTACACAAAGGTCAATGTCAGATCGTCCCGAGGTCACTGACGCACGTGAAAGAGTAAATTAAATAAATAAATAGTAATATACTTAATCGGTAGCCGTAATTTACATTTAAAGCACATTGCTTCGACCTGTAATACGTCTTATTTGGTCAAGCTACAGACGTTTCAGGAAGGCATTGACAGTGTTTTGCTCGTTAGTATATGGAATTATAAATTCCTACTTTATTAAAGAACTATACTCTCTGGGGGTTTACCACCTCATCTAATAGTACTATTTTACTTTGTGTTTTTACACCACGATGACGTAATAGAGCTAATTACATTCCTGTTAGGATTAGCAGTTTCGATGATGTCACCTCTTAGCGATGGCCCCCAAAATTCATAAGATTTAAAACGAATTCAGTATAGAACTGCCATGTAATCCCAAAATTTTGTACATATCAACGCCGTGTGAACCCTCGTTGCTTCAAGCTAAATTAAACATATGTGAAATGAAAATTCGAAATATGTAATTATCTTTCAAGGCTTGCCTATTTCTTATAATATTGAGGAAGGCTTGACTGGATGTAGCTGAATACTAACATAGAGCATGGAGCAACTTCCTGCGTATGAGACCTACAGCACCCAGTTACTGGATAATGCAAACATAATACTGATTGAAATAAACAGAACGCAAGAGGCGCGATACGCGATGAACGCTTACCACCAAGTGGGTTGCACGCTGTTTGCCAGTCTATTGTATAAAAAGGATTTTTTTTTATCACTAGTCTGCCTTTCCTGAGAGACGGAGTATGAACTACACATATTTGTTCAACATTTTCTAGTCACTTGCATCATCACTTGTCCCATAAGCGAAAGAGTCATCATAACTATCGTGAAAGCTGTGGTGCACATTAAAGACATAGAAACAGACAGGGCTTGTGCAGAAAGTGGCAATGAACTCGGAAATGGGGAAGTGAGATAGACTCTATTGACAAATTGTGCGTGAGGGCCAAATCAAGATACTTGATTTGCTGATCTTTCTCGGTTTTCACGAGGTTCTCATCATGCGGGACCGTTATGTCAACAATCATTGCGCGCCGCTCTGATCGATCCACCACCACTATATCAGGCTTATTGGCTACAATAGTCCTGTCAGTGATGATGGATCGATCAGATTATTATTATTTATCATTTATTCTCTCTTCACAAAGCTGACTTAAAGTTAATGTGTACAAAAAAGTCTCAGCTGTGTTCAACCTTTGTGAGAGACTGGTGCCTGATGTAGGTTTTTGGGAAAAACATGTGATACAGGTTCGGGAGGTTCCTGCACCGAATCGGGCGGGAGGAAACGCCCGGGTGTTTCCACTGCGAGGATCGTCCGGAGAACACGGTGGAGCATACCGTGGAGGTCTGCCCCGCTTGGGCGGAGCACCGCCGCGTCCTCATAGCGGCGATTGGCGGCGGCGATCTCTCGCGTCCGGCCTTGGTTCAAGCCAGAATGCCTTGTGGCGTTAAGTCCGCCTATGTACCACTATTGTACATTAAGTTTAAATAAATAAATAATTCCGTGTGCGAGAAGAAGTTAAACAATATGTATAACAAAATTAAAAGCACAGTAGAAGGTAAACAATATGAATAACACAAACATAAGAAGAAGTAATAACAACAAAAAAATAAAATTATAATAATATAAAGTTATAGTATACCGGAAGATTTTAATCATATCACCCTTTTTAAAGAAATGAAGACATTATATATATAGCCTATAGCCTCCGGACCCGTCGCTCAGCTCCGCCTCGCCGCCGCCGGAATCCAGCCAGAGTGCACACACCGGCCGTGGCCGTTGCGTCGAGCTCGAGCGACGAGTATTTTTCTCCACCCACGACGCCACCACCTGTTCGTCGGCGGGGAGGACGCCGGCCGCCGGTCGGCTTAGGACCTCGAGGCCCACCGGCCTCTGATAGGGTCCCAGCTCCTGGCGGGAGTGTGCAGCACATGCTATGGACGCAATCCATCAAGGTAAACGTCATGTGCGCATACTATAGAGGGGGGGAAACAACCTGACCGCGTACCGTGTTCGGATGCTCTTTCTGTTCCAGATGCTTGAGCATCGTTTCAGCCCATGGCTTAATTGCCAAGAGCCTCGACCAATACCTGAGGAGGCTCTCGTTAGGCAGCTGGATCAAGGGCTTGATTCAGAAAGCGGTACTCCTGGACACGGCTCGTATTGTTAGGAGGTTCCTCTCTCTGGAGCCCTGACCACCGGTAGCTTGGACCCTGATCCCGATACCAGTGTGCTACAATTTTTTATATTTTTAAATGTTTTTTTATATTGTTTTTGTAAGGAATATTTAAAAATATAAATAATTTGTATAGAAATAAATAAAGGAAATAATAAAAAAAAGTTCCTAATATTGTGAAGTGTTAATCTTAACAGAACTTGTTTATGGTTATTTTGTCTTAAGATGTCTAAACATAGTGATTTCAATGATAATAATCTTGCAGAAGTTGTGGAGTCACGTGTGTGAGTGAGTATCTAGTGTGATGTGTAAGACTTGTAGTGCGATTCTGATGAGCAAAGTACATAACTAGTGTTATTAAGTGTTAACGTATATCCATTGTGATTTTGCAATAAAAAAATCCCACAATCGATTTTCTTTGCAAATGACTAAATACATCAAGAGGTTTTTTTTTTAAATAAAAATGCTACGTTTTGGTCAAGATAGTATTTATTTTAATTTTAATATTTCAATACATAAACACATACCATAAAATAAATATTTAGTTAACAAGGAATAGATAAAAAAGGAGAACGCCAACCAATAAGTAAACCAATATCAAAGCCGAGTTAAGCGCAGGCCACACGTGGCGAGCGAGCGAGCGAGCCGAACGAGGCATCGTTTCACCTCTTTTCATACTTTGGTTCACACGCGAACGACGAAAAGGGCCGACACGAAGTGTGAAAAGATCCTCGCCCACCTCGCGCGCTAGCTCGCGGGGCGGCCTGCGCTTTAGATCTTCTCTGGAGAAGTCTGCTACTTCTGTGGCTACTTCATTTAAAAACAATAAAATATTGGGTGGCCGAGTTTAAACGAGGTAATGATGAAGATGAAGGGAAATAATAAAGCTTCCGAAAAACCAATTAACTTCCAACGATTTGTGGTTGACTGTAATACAAAGCTTGGTTAAAATGAATTACCAAAAAATTAATACAAAATGAACCAACAAAAAATGTTGTATTTGTATGATCCCTTGCTAGACCATACATTACTTTTAGATGAAGGGTGATTGGAATTAAAGAAGGTAAAGTACTTTAAACCACTACTGTATTGTCCGAAAAATACTAAAGGTAAACTGAGCTTAATGAACTGATGGTGTGGAAATGAAGTGAGTGACGCGGCCCTTGTTGGCTGTAACGAGAACGCCTGGCTGACTTGATAGCTCAACGCGAACTGAACTAAATATTATGAGTTGAAATGAACGTGAAGTAAACTGCTGAATTGCAGAATGTGCGGTTGCACAGTACAGTATTTAACAAACAAACATGAGCTTATTCAAATTACAATTCAATGAAAAATAAATGTAAAACAAAATTTTCAAAAAATACCCAACTAACAAAAATACTGCGTGGTACTTCCTGGCCGCGCCACAAAAGCAATTTGGATCGGAGTTAATACAAAAAATGTTTATAAAATGTTCATTATTGTTCATGATTTCAATAAAAAGTACGGGTTTGCGAGAAATTGAACAAAATTGGTGGCGCGGCCAGAAACTATGCTTCCTAGCCGCGCCACCACGTACACTGTTATAAATAGTCCAATAATGTACAAAATCATTGGTAAAAAAATGTTCATCTACTGTTCATTCTATGTATCATTAGATACTGCAAAAAAAATCACTTTTTATTATTAAAAACTACGGAATAAAAATTGTCAGGCGTTCGTTCGATGTATTTTATTCGGAGGTAATATATTAATTTATTACTAGCTAATAATATGTTCATTAAGGTACGTGATTAACAGAAACAGTACTATAACGATTTACGAGAAATTGAACAAAATTGGTGGTGCGGCCAGGAAGTATGCTTCCCAGCCACGCCACCACGTACACTGTAATAAGTAGTCCAATAATGTACAGAATCATTAGTAAATAAATTTTCGTCTATTGTTCATTCTATTTATCTTAACGTACTGCAAGAAAAACGTTTATAATTTTATAAAACTACTGATTCGAAATACTGTCAGACGTTAGTGCGATGGATTTTATTCGGAGTTTATATTCATTTATTACTATCTAATAATATGTTCCTTAAGTGACGTGATTAACAGAATCAGTACTAAAACTGTTTACGAGTAATCGAACAACGTACACTGTAATAAATTGTCTAACAACGTACAAACTTATTGGTGAACAAATGTTCTGTTGTGTGTTTCTGTTAATCATGTATCTTAATGAGCATATTATTAGCTATAAATTAATTTTTAATTACCTCCGAATAAAATGCATCACACGAACACCTGACAAATTTTATTCCGTAGTTTTATAATAATAAAAAGTGTTTTTTTTGCAGTATCTAATGATAAATAGAATGAACAATAGACGAACATAAGTTTACTAATGATTTTGTACATTATTGGACTACTTATAACAGTGTACGTGGTGGCGCGGCTAGGAAGCATAGCTCCTGGCCGCGCCACCAATTTTTTTCAATTTCTCGCAAACCGTTTTAGTACTTTTTTTAAAAATCATGAACAATAATGAACATTTTTTTGTATTGACTCCGATCCAAATTGGTTTTGTGGCGTGGCCAGGAAGTACCACGCAAAATACAAAATTTGCGAAAAAAATGCAAAGTACAGTAATGTGCAGTACCTTTGTGCTCTTCTATCTTAATGTAATGTCTTGTTAAGTATTTTGTGTGTACATAAATAAATAAATAAATAAATAAAGTTTCCGAAAACGTATTCTGTTAAATTAATCATTTTCTTAAGCTCTTTAACTAAGGATGCAAGAGCGAGCTCGGCACTTGTTACTATAAACCCTGCAAACAGAAATAAGGGCCCCGCGTAGCAGGGTTACGTCGACTACGCCTTACTTACTACAACATTTTGATATTTATCTTGACGTTGATTTTATTCCTGTTTCATTTATTTTATAGGTTACAACGCAATTTAAGCTGGTGGAAAAATATTACGTCAGCAAATGTGTAGACTTTCGGAATTTTCAGTATTTTATTCGGTCGTTTCTTTGTACTTTCAGTTGTCGGAAGATCAGTATTTAAAGCAGTAAATTTCATATTTTGAGTATGCTCATATTTTTTTTTCGGAGCTTTTATTACTACCCAAAGATGTACATCGCATTGCTCGACTAAATGAGGTGACTACACCAGAAATTTTACATGTGAAACGAGTATTTTTCATTTTAAAATCGACGTATTGAGACACGTTATGTTTACACCGCGTGTGCTCCGTTTGAATTTATTGGGGTTTGGCAAACGTGTAGTTCAAACAAAAAAAACGATATTGAATAAAACTTTCAATTTTTTTGCCAGTTTTGTATAAGAAACTATTTTAATCTTAGTTACGAATGGCATACAAAATTTTATTCTGAGTGTTACGTTTCTTCCATAAATAATGTATTCTCTTATTTTCAATTAAAAATGGAATATTTGTAATAGTTGCGATAGTGGCTTACCGGAGCCAAAGCGGCTAGACTGTAAAAAAAAGCAAATAAAATGCACCTCCATAGCTTTAAAACAAAAAAATGTTGGTGTGAAGTCATTTTGTTTTGTATTCTACTCAGCAAACCCATGTAACTGATTCCCAAAGCATGGGCGTGCATAAAAATAACTAGTCCGCCATATTGGATTTAGAAAGATGTCACTTAGCTAAACACGCATTAACATCCTAACTAAACGTATATGCAAATTTCAACTCAATCGTTTGGGGATAACTTTGTTAAAATTCAGTTGCAATATTAGACCTAAACCAACAAACAAACACACAAACATTGCAAGTTAAATACAAACTTGTAAAAAATGGTTATCCCTTGAGGCGTTATTTGCTACATAATACAACATTATTTATATAAATGTTTCAGTTTCTTCTACAGCCTAGTTTGTGTCATTCGTCTTCATAAAGGTATACGGGTTAAGTAGATACGATTCGCAAATACTTTTCTCATTGAACGATTCTAAAATCGTTTGATCTAAATATTCATTAATTACAGACGCACAGCTTATGTCACTAGTTGCGTGTGCCATGGGTACGGTTAGCTGATGTACGGCGACCGGTAGCTGCGAGTGTCGCTGCAGCGCCTGCGTGGGTGACGTCACTTCCGCAGTCGCGGCGCGCAACAACACCAGCTGAGAGCGCAGCGCGCGCTCTGGTGGCACATAGCTGCGCGCGCGCTTGATACGCGCCAGTGCGGCTTCTATGAGCGCGCGCGAGTACTGCACCGAGTGCGGCACACGACCTAACAGAGTCCGCATGCACGCGTCCACCTTCTTTGACCACGAAGCTGCATCTTCAAGTGCTCCCTCCAGGTCCGCAACGTCGTCATCCACCATCAACTTATACATATGTTTGATCACCTCATTTTCGAGTTGATCTTTTGTCTTGTATTCTGCGATATTTTGTTCAATCACAGTTTGTACCTCGTCCGGTGCACATCCGAGGCAATATACAGTACCGGTTAAACCTTGAAAAATGGAAATGAACTTCAAAGTTTTGTCAATAATAAATACATTACAACCACGTACGTTAACTAATATTGCTCACCATGATCTTCAAGCATAGCTGCCATTTCCATCGCCACCAGAACGCCACTTTCGTAACCCAATAAGTAGAAAGTATTTTTCAATCCAGTTTTATTCAGCAGCACCTTAACACATGAGAATCTAAGGTTATTTAAGTTCTTTTGTAGTCGGTACACAACGAATTGTCAGAATTAGTTAATTTTAATTCTTAAGTTCATACGTCAACGTGTCTCTGTGCAGTCTGCCGCACGGTCTCCGTGGGGTGGTCGAGGCCCGGCTGCAGCACCAGCGCTGGCAGCTTCAGGCCCTCGCACAGCACGCGGAACCGCTCGTGGTGACCTTCCATGCCCGGCACTATGCATAGATACGTCTGGCTTGCGTCAAATTCGTCTTCACGCTGAAATATTTTAAAACTTATTAAAACACGATGAATAGTGTTTTTAAGACCATATGGCTTAGATGATAGCGATACTGGTCCCACTCCAAGTTATTGATATCATTTTAATGTTAGTGAATTATGTTTGTGTTTAGGTTTGTTAGTATTTATGTTATGCTTTTTTTTTGTGTTTTAATGGTGTAAAAAAATAATAATGTTGTTGGTTTTAATTTTTGTAATTTTTTTTTATTGTATGTATATGTTTCAGTATATTAGTTTAAGTTCTTAACTGTCGCATTAGAGTAAACCCTGTAATGATAGTCTAAGCCGTTATTAATAAATCAATAAATAACAAAACATGCACAAGCAGAGGTATTTCTAATAGTACACCGACATTTCGCCAGTAATATTTAAGTCCCTTAGAGAGGGGGCGAGCCTTTTACCATCAACTGGGCACAAATCGAGACTCCGTGACTGCTACTGAGAAATTACTGGGAATCGAACCTACACTAGACCAACGAGGCAGTCACCTCAAAAATTATAAAATCAATCAGCAAGCGGTTTAAAGAATACAAACGTACCTATAATATAGAAATACGAATGAATAATATTTACCAAAAGGTCGTTAGCGATTGTAAGCATGCATACTATTTCTGAAGTCGCCAGTAGTTCGTCCGTGTCCACGTGAGATATGAACGTTGCTATGCCTTTAACATCTTCTAATGCGTTTTCTGTTTTATCCAAATTCAGTATTCTGTTGGTCAAATAAACCAGTTAATTTCATATTATTGGCGAGCTTTTTTATGTAGGTAAGTAATACAAAGAACTTACGTTTCAACTGTTAACAGTAGTATCTCTTGTTCGGTGAACTCGACATTATGGTGAATTCTCAAATGACTAGCCACCAGGAGTAATTTATCATCTTGAATTCCAAGTTCTGCTAAAGTAGTAGTTTTTGGCGTTTTCCTTGTCAATCTTATATCTGGGAACCAAACATAAATCACAAAACTGCATAAATCATATATCTGAAATGTTTTGTCGTCATACTAGTAACCATAAGTTAATCTGTAATATCTGTAGTATCTGTCGTGTAAAACATTAACAAATGAATATTACGACTGCTCAGCATGAGGCCCTGGGTTCGATTCTTAAGTCGGAAAAAGTGTAATTAGGTTTTTCCATCAGAAATTTCTCAGTAGCAGCCACGGAGTCTGGATTTGTGCCCGGTTGATGGCAATAGGCTCGCCCCCTATTACATGGGACTTACAAACATAACTGGCGAAATGTGGTGTAATAACAGGGACACCTCTGCCTAACCCTTCGTGGATTACAGACGTGATGTTATGTTTATGTAAATCAATATTACTGACCAGCCAATTCAGCAAGTTGCTTCAGCAATTCGGGTTGTTGCTTATGTGTTCTCTGTACAAGCACCACGGTGTCCACACCACAGAGTGCACGCTCCACCGCGTCTATTGTGGCAGCAGAACTCGACTCCTGATGGTTTTTTGTTGTTTCGTTATCAAACAAGAACTTAAAGACCATCTCAGGTTAAAATTAAGTGCCCAGAGAACTTTATCATTCGAATGGGTTCAACAACACACATCCTAGGAAATTCAGCTAAAGTGACGTCGTTAGTTCTTATTTCAGTGGATGATAATACCTACAATGTGTCAAAGAAAGAGTAATAATTGTACTGAATTAATTACACAATGGCACAAAGCTCTGAATCAGGGCGTTTTTTTATTTCACACTGCCAAACTAAATTATACTTTACTAGCTTATGCCCACGGCTTCGCCAGTGTGGAGTTCGGTAATTGTCCCACAGGATCATACTATGGCGATAAAAAGTATCCTATGTGTTAATCCAGGCTATAAACTACGTGTGTGCCAAATTTCATCCAAATCCGGTCAGTAGTTTTTGCGTGAAAGAGTAACAAAGGTCCAGATATTCAGACATCCATACATCCTCACAAACTTTCACATTTATATTATTATATATGGGTGAATATCATTTCAGCAAATTTTACGTGTCCACGTTGAGAATCGAGGTGTAAAATGATCCTCTCCCGCCCCCTAAGCCTTCCGCGGCCGAGACCGGGTGGCAGGTGGCCGGAGAAAAAACGAGGGAGCGAAGGGCGGCCAAAAAGGCCAGGAGGCAGGAGCGGAAGCGCCGCCAAAAGGAGCGGGGTGTCGCGGTTAGGCGCAGCGCCCCGAAGACCGCAGCTGTAGTGATAACGCTACAGCCGGACGCGGAAAAGAGGGGCGTGACCTACCGCGACGTGCTCGCTAAGGTGAAGGCGACGGTGGATCTCGGAGAGCTCGGGATCGCCGGGGGCCTCCGGCTTAAAGTCACCGCAACAGGGGCTCGAGTGCTGGAGATCCCTGGCGAAACGTGTGGCTCGTCCGCTGACGCTCTGGCTGGCTCTGCCGCCTATAGCTGGAAAGCGGACCACATCGATGACGATGACGACGTTCCGGAGGTGACTGGGGTAGACCTGAGGCTGAAAGCCAGAAATACCGCCCCGGGACCCGATGGCTTGCCTGACAAAGCCTGGGTCCTGACCTCTGAGGCTCTCGGCCCCCGACTGGAAGAGCTCCTAAGCGCATGCTTGGAGAGAGGTCAGTTCCCGCTATGTTGGAAGACAGGGAAGCTGGTCCTCATCCGGAAGCCAGGGCGCGCAGCGCACTCTCCATCCGCATACCGGCCCATCGTGTTGCTCAATGAGGTGGGCAAGCTCTTTGAAAGGTGTTTCCATCGGCGTCGGGTCGACGTTGAAGTACCTAGGACTCGTCTTCGACAGCCGGTGGAACTTCGTGGAGCATTTGCGACGTTTGGCTCCCAAACTGGAACGGACAGGGGCTGACTTCAAGCGGCTCTTGCCCATCCTGAGGGGTCCTAACGCCTCCTGCCGGAGGCTCTCCGCGGGGGTCGTGCGGTCCATGGCCCCTAACGGGGCCCCGGTGTGGGCGCGTTCTTAGAAGCGGCAAACCACCCACTACCAAAACGCGCCCCAAAAGGTGATAGCCATAAGGTTAATCCGGGGGTACCGCACGATCTCCGGCGAGGCGGCTAGCCTCCTTGCCGGATTGCCACCATGGGATCTGGAGGCGATAGTTCTCGCGCGCCTACACGAATGGCGCGCGGAGGCACTACGTCGGGGCAAAACTCCGCTGCCGCGGCAAATTGCGCTCAGCGGACAGACCTCCGGCGTGATCTCATGGCGACATGGAGAGAGCGACTGACGCAACCCCGTGCAGGGCACGCCACCATAGTGGCAATAAGTCCCCTCTTTGAGGAGTGGCTAGAGAGGCGCCACGGCGCCCTCACCTACCGCCGGACGAAGGTCCTCACTGGACACGGTTGTTTCGGGAGGTTCCTGCACCGAATCGGGCAGGAGAAACGACAGGCCGTGTCGACGGCGCGTTCGTGTTTCACGCACGCCTCAAAGAGATGCCAGCAACCAAGTAGGGGTCCACATGGGCCGATGCCTGCCAGGGCTGCGGGACTGTTCGAAAGAGATACCGTGGCCCTGGAACACAAAGGGCAAAGAGACATGGAGGGGTTTTAGTCAGTACAAGTCTGACACTCCCTTCCGCTCCGTCCTGAGTGGGGGGGTCATTTGATGATTTCCCATCCGAATTTTTTTTTATTTTTTTATAAATGGATATTAATGATCAGGGAAAAAAATCGATGATTTTGATGTAATTGCGTTCACCAATGTAACAATTTGAGGTACAATAAAAAATAAACAATTAAGTTAGTATATGCATAAGACACATTATCTAAAAACAATTAAACAATATTATAAAATCTTATTTAACAGCACAGGACACTCGATCAAAGTTTGTCCAAGCAAAAATAATTTTTTTTAGCACTTTTTCAACTTACGTTACTTACGTTTCGTGCGTGTGCGATCAATCGCGTTATTTATTTCGCATCTGTCAGAGAGCTGCTGCAAGCTGAAAAGCTTGAACTTCAGACTCGTAACGAGTGCCTAAGAAGCTCATTTGACGAATACAGTTCGTGGAAACTGTCCATACGGGTCTAAGTTCTTCAAGACACGTCGTGCACATAAGAACAAAAAACTCTCTGATCATACTCTCAAGCTCATGCAGGAGCGAGAGATGATCCTGCAGTCTTCAGACGAGGCGTGGAAATACCGGCAACTCAATAGACGGATCTTTAAATACAACATATTAAAGATGCAATTGAGTGGCTTCTAGGAATTTGCAAGAAATCTGGCTACTGGGCAGAGCCCGCTCACGGAACTGAAGACCGACCATGGTAAGATCGTATCCGCCAAACCGGAGCTACTGTGGGAGATCGAGAGATTCTCAATTGTACACTTCAACCAGTAAACCCGTTATAAATCTCGCAAACGACTCAAGAGCTAGACTCACTCGACACTATACCGAAGATTAGGATGGCTCTGAAACAGCTTAAAAACAACAAAGCACCGGTTGATGACGGAATTAAGGGTTTTCAGAAGCTGTTTGATTCCGTCATACTGAAGGGGAAAACCCCACAGGCATGGTGCAGGGGTGTGGTGGTAATCTTCTTCAAAAAAGGCGACGATTCCCGGCTGAAGAACTATAGGCCCATCTCACTTCTAAGCCTACAAGTTATTTTCAAGAATCATCCTGAACCATCCGGATTCCATAATGGCTTTAGCACCGTAGACCACATACATTCGCTGCGGCAGGTTATACAGAAGACCGAAGAGTTGCCTCTCTGATTAGCTTTTGTGGACTAAGAGAAAACCTTCGATTTGATCGAGACTTGGGTTATACTGCAGTCTCCCCAACGGTGCCAAATCGACAACCGGTACATCGAGGTGTTGAGGTTTTTGTACAAAAAGTTATTAATACTTCCCGAGAATTTTTGAGATTAGTCACATTTAGCTTTATTAGTGAGATTGACGTTTCTGACAGAGAAATCCAATTTTGGTGCCACTGATTTTCAATTTTGGTGGGCGATTTTCAATTTTGGTGGCCACACTAGACTTTGAACTAAAATTTCTCAAAAATTTATGGAGATATTCTGAGACCTTTTGAAGATCCTTCAAGCTTGGACTTTCTATTCTTATACCAGTAGGCCTAGCCAAGTTGACAATCTACAATCGTTAACGCTAATAGAAAACTAACAAATGTATGGGAGTGACGTCATCTCAACGTTAAGTCACGTGGTCAAAACTAACGAATAGAAAACTCGTAGACAAGTTTACAACTTATCTGAGCGTTCAAAATGATAGAATGAAATATAGTAGTTTCTACAATGTTGATCGCTAGATCCCATATAAATCGTAGCCAAGTTACAGTTTTGACAAGCGCTAACGAAACGATGTCGAAGTTTTTGAACGACCACTGAGCGATTGCCGACACCCAAGAGTTAACGATAACAATAGGCGTCTATATAATTCAGCTGTGTCGTGCATAACGTCATTGTTTATGTTTCAAACTTTCAAGCGCCCGAGTATGATAGAGTTTCGAATAACACAGGTAGATATGTAAGAAATAACTAATAATTTTTGTACCTTTCTATGAATTCCAATAAAGCTGCGAACTTCCTCGAGATCTAGATTCCATCCTATAAAAGTTATCACTTCACTTATGGTATCTTTCATTTAAATGCAGGAACAAATCATATTATCATTTCGAGTCACAGTAATGTTTAAAATTACATTCCGCACTGTTATATTATAATAAACCAATTATAAGAAGAACTTGTTCGTTATTTCGCTTACTTTTTATCACTTAAAAGAATTATTCCTTTCTTAACAATTCAAAACAAAAGTTCAGCCCGCGCACAAAGTAAACAACTGTGACTTTGACGTTAGTTTGACGTGGGTAGGAACGCTCACCATAGACTAAAGTATGGGTTTTTTCTACAAACATTGGAGAACGAGCGATCGACAGAGTCGTGTCAAGTTGGCTACCAACTTAGCGTTTTCTCTAATCGCTTACCGCCGAGGCGTCAACGATTGTAGAAAGAGAATCGATAAGAAACGTTTGTAACTTGGCTAGGCCTGCAGATCCTTATTTTTTACGAAAACTAAAGAAAAAATTCAGCCACGAACATGGAAAAAAAATGAACTTTGTTGACCCATATGTCGCCGCAACAGTGTCTATCTGCCAAAATTATTAGTTAATTGTGACTGTCTGTCACTTACTCCTAATAATTAAGTAGATATTTTAGTATTGATTTTTATTCAAAATCATCACACGGTATGGGCCACTTACAAACACATTAAACTTCTATTTTATGGCTTGGCAGGCTGACACATTATTGTAAATAATCCGAATGAATTCTTCCTTTGAATTGTAAAAAATACTGCATCACTTAGAAACGCATAAATTCTTTACTTAATGGTAAAGGGACTAGGGACTGACAGGCCAAATATAAAAATATATCTAATTTCAATACGTAGTTCTGAATGCTAGTGCGACATGTGGTTGCAATTTACTCCGGTCTTGGGCGTTCGAAGGGCACTTCATACAATTGAGACGTTTGCACAAAAAAGAACAGGATTCTGAAAAGGCGACCCAAGCGTGGTGGTTTTTTGGAGGCTGGGCCGGGGAAAGCTTGGTGGATTCGAGGCAGTTGATTTGAAATCGCGGAAGAATCCACACGTGGAGGCTAGTCGAGCTAAGTCAGGTGGTCGGTCTAAAACGGTTAAAATGCTAGGACGTCCTAGGTTAGGTTCATGTAGTTAGCGTAATCTTGGTACCAAGATGGACATGTCCCAGAGGACTGTCGTAAGAGAGCGATTAGTATTTTATAATTTAAATATAAGTAGAAGCTATATGCCTAGTTAAAGTGAGTGACGAGATCCTGAAGGAGACGCTGTAGCGGAGGCGAGACTGGTAATGTGTGCAGTACTCTGTAAGTAGCTGGCGACTAATCCTCCTCAATGAACAATGAACACGTGGTAAGTGTTAACGATAATTAACCCCTAGCTTAAGTAGCAGTTTGGCGGAAACGCAGCGATGTTAATAATCACTTATTTCAGCATGACAGCAGAGCCGCTTCATCATCACAATGTATATTATTATCTCATGTGTTCTTTGTCCTAATAACTCCGAACCTTGGCACATATTCGTCATCTGCGTTTGGTTATATGGACGGAGACCGCCTTTCGCAACACTATACACATATTTCATGCATACGACAAACACACTATACACCAACACACCCGATTATTGACGAATGTTGACTTTTATCTGACTCACCACAAAATGAAAGGCAGAACCGTAATATTCGCATTCCGATTGGGATAAAATATATTGTTCAGTGGTGAAGGCAATCAATTCACGGATTGATTAAGACAAATTATATTGCTCAGTGATATAATGCAGACTTGTACTTGTGGTACAAATCAACCAAACGTTGCTGATGAATACTGCTTCCTGTAAAGTTCTAGCTCAGAAACATTGCGTAGAGATTGTTGGCGCACATTTCAGGGAGCGGGGGTAGGCTTCACCAAGTATCCTAAACTGATTGGATAGCTACGTTCTTAGGAACGCTAGGGACTGTGTCTCGTTAAAACTAACCCCGGCTGTCACAGGCCTATTACTGAATCGACACTATTTAGCGAGACACGCAACCACGACATGGGGCAGAGTAAAGAAATGTGAAGTGACGATGGAATAACCACCTCGGCGTCCACCAATAACAATCGCAATATGTTCTGCTACAGACTGAGTCTACGGTACGCTTGTGCAAATTGTGTTATAATATAGTAATTGGGGTAATCTGCCGTAAGGGTGTTATTAACGTGAGTACGCGTATAAGTAGAAATACTAGAAACTTGCCTTCCTCAATGGCAGTGGCCTCACAACCCACTGCCTTAAACGTTGTAAAACGGTTCCATGTTGTAACATGGAATCGTTTGCGTTTGCAAATCGGCAACTAGTATTTTGAAATCATTAAATTATCGTATCTGGAAATAATTAAACCTTTACTAAACTTTCATCATATTTATATATATATATATCTTTGCGCCCTCTTGTCTTATTAGCTTCATACTTTATTACTGATTTAGTTTTATAGGATTTGATATTATTCATGTATATGTCTTAACTGTGACCTCCCAATATTAACTACACCTTGTACCCCTCCCTGTCCCCTAGCTTCTAAAGTCGGGACAGGGCTGGAGTTCAATTTAGTAGTCGGTGGAAAGATGACCAGTTTGGTGTCGAGTCTTACAAGGCCGTGCGGACGGAGGGGCGCGGCCTCTCCCCCTTCGGGGGGAGCCGACATTATTACTAATATTTACATGATTTAGGAAAAACGAAAATTTTATCAGCCTAGGGTAATTTACGAACAGTCACATAATCTAATTAATAACCAACTTATAATTCTTATTCATTATATTGAAGCGAACCTGCCATCTGTGGAGCGACATATTACAACGATCGAATCGATTGATAAGAGAGATTAGTGCCATCTATTGGCTTGTGTCTTAACTACTACTGAGTTGTTTCGTGATTAATTCTTCTGTAGATTAATTAATAAACAAAAGTATTTAGCTAGAACTATAGTTAAAATTAAGATAAGCAAATATTTGACAATTGGGATTTAACACTAAGATTTGTTTTGAGGCAATATTCCACAATATTGTGGAAGATGGCGCCGAATACGATTTTAATGATCAATAACTCAATTTTATAATTGAAATTACAACTAAATCAGTTTCTGTAACTAATTACAAACTAAAAAGTAACAAGATTATTTTACAGAGCAATGTATTAGTGAAAGACCTGTTTGTATTAAATCCTTTAATCTGCCGGAAATGGTTTTAAGCAAGAGGGAACATTGTTGTAAAAAGTAATGAAGCCACTAATTAGCTCTAACTCAACAACACCTTTGCATTTATGGGTATTGGTATTGTATTTCCTTTATTCATTTCTATACATATAATTTACATTTTTAAATATTTCTATACAAAGTAATATAAAAAAAAAATATTTAAAAATATAAAAAATAGTAGCCCACTGGTATCGGGAACAGGGTCCGAAATACCGGTGGTCAGGGCTCTTGAGAGAGGAACCTCCTAACAATACGCGCCGTGTCCAGAAGTACTGCTTTCTGAATCAAGCCCTTGATCCAGCTGCCAAGCGAGAGCCTCCTCAGATGTTTGTCGAGGCTATTGGCTATTAAGCCATTGGCCGACACGACTATCGGCACAATGACTGCTGTACTCACGTCCCACATGTCGACAACCTCGCGAGCCAGATCTAGATATTTGAATTGTTTATCTTTCTCTGCTTTCACGAGGTTCTCGTCATGCGGAACCGTTATATCAACAATCATTGCGCGACGCTCCAATCGATCTATCACCACAATGTCAGGTTTATTGGCAACAATAGTCCTGTCAGTGATGATAGATCGATCCCAATACAACGTGATATTACCATTATCGAGAACTGGGTCGGGCGCATACTTATAGTATGGTACTTCTGATTCCACAAGGTTGTACTTCAAAGCAAGTTGCTGGTGGATAATCCTGGCAACGAGGTTGTGTCTATGCAAGTATTCTCCGTTAGCCAGACGAGAACACCCAGAAATAATGTGTCGGATCGATTCTCCCGGACGGTGGCATGCCCGACATATGTCAACCGTGCCATCCTTCACAATGTATTTCCGGTAGTTATTCGTCATCATAACTTCGTCCATTATTGCACAGACAAAACCTTCGGTTTCCCCGAATAGGTCACCGAAACGCAGCCAAGATACGGACGCTAAGAAGTCTACATCGGGTCCATGTAGGGCCCGGTAAAAGCGTCCGTGAAGCTCCTTGCCCTGCCATACCTCCTTGCGATCATTAGTATCTAATACTCTAGGTTTGCGCCAGTTCTCGTTAGCCAGAGAGAGCGGGGTGAGGCCCTTGTCCACTGAGACCACATCTCGGTGCATCCCCTCGTCGACTTCTAGGAAGTATTCCCTGAGGCTGCATATCTCACGGTTGTGCAGGGTCTTAGCATTTAAGAAGCCACGACCCCCGCACTTCCGCGGGATATACATTGTATAATTATTAGAGTAATTAATTGTGAAGTATTCTAGTATTGTTTTTAATTTAATGAACTTACTACGTAATAAATTATTGTACTGGATGTGTGTCACTTCCGCCCAGACAGAGATTGCGCGTAGGTACAACGAGAAGTCGAGTGGTTAGCTCGCGATTAGAATAACAATTGAAGTATGTAATTGTAAGTGGATTTTGAAGTGAGCATTATTAAGTTGTGTAAATGAAGACTGTAACACGGTTTAAAAGAGTGTGTAAGGAGTTTCTTAGTCCAGGGCTGCGGGACTGTTCGAAAGAGATACCGTGGCCTTGGAACACAAAGGGCAAAGAAGGAACATGGATGGGTTTTAGTCAGTACAAGTCTGACACTCCCTTCCGCTCCGCCCAGAGTGGGGGGGGTCATTTGATGATTTCCCATCCGGAAAAAAAAAAAAAAAAAAAAAAAAAAAAGGAGTTTCTTAGTTCGTTCTTCTCGTTACTTATAACCAACCATGTTTGCGAACGGACGGCTCAACTCTAAAAAGTTTATGTGCCTGTAGAAAATAAAAGTTTGGAGTTTGAT
The DNA here is from genome assembly GCA_910589295.1 of Noctua janthe. NCBI lineage: Eukaryota > Metazoa > Arthropoda > Insecta > Lepidoptera > Noctuidae > Noctua > Noctua janthe. The sequence goes on along the minus strand of OU342573.1, from coordinate 4,622,020 downwards.
TCAAGTGTTGTTTGTGATTTTTCCTTATCCGGTCAGTTATTTTTATATTCAGTATGCTACGCTTGATCGCTCGTTGGCAAACCTTGAGTTTGTACTTCTGGACGTTAGTCAAAGACCAAGACTGCACCATATGTCAGAATGAGGAGAAAATACATGTCCATTAGCTTGCGATTTAAGGGGATGGGTAAATGGCCCTTGAATAGCTCTTTCATGGACCAGTAGCTCTTCCAGGCGTTTTCCGTGCGTCTTGCCACTTCTTTATCTTGTTTCGCCTGGAAGGAAACTACTTGGCCCAGGTAGATGTATTCTTGGACATAGTGTATTTTCTCCTCGTTTAAGTGCACGTTGAAAGGAGAACTAATGGTCATGAGCTTTGTCTTTGACATGTTCATCTTCAGTCCGACCTCAAGGTTTGCTTTGCCGAGTTCTTGAAGCACATTTTGCAGCTCCGCAGCTGATGAAAAGTACAATGTCGTCAGTGAAGCGTAGATTTGTCAACCTCGCCTCACCGAGACAGATACCTGTCTCTTCCCTGGCGGTCGCCAACGTTCTAAAGACTTCTTCTGGGGTACTGTAAATAACTTTGGAGTTAGCAGGTCGCCCTGTTTCCTTTAGGATTCTTAATTGCGGACCTGTCCTTTTTAATTTTATAGCGGCTATACTGCTGGTATAGATATTCTATAAAAGATGTATATAGGTAGATTCTACATTTGGATTGCTAAGAGCGTTAAAGATGGCAGAGTGCGTTATACTATCGAATGCTTTCAAATAGTCCACAAATGCAAGGTAAAGTGGGATATTAAATTCTAGAGATTTCTTTCAATGATCTTATTATTATTGATCTATTATCTGATTGATGGTATGCAAGAGGTCGGTGGTAGAAAGTCCGGGATGGAAGCCTGCTTATTCAGGAGGTTGATGTTTATCTAGATCACCAGCTATGCGATTTTATGTCGGGTACATTGAGTGGACCACCTTTTTTCAGATGACTAAAAAGTAACAGTGTATTTGCAAAGCTTACAAAACTGAACTTTTTGTAAGTTTTTATGATGCCAGTATTACTTACATTCTTTAGTTGAGGCACAGTTATCAATTTAGCTGGTAATTTATTTTGAACACGAGATATACACGTCGGTTTTCCAAGCATTGTCTCACCGACATTTATCACCGCAAAGTATCTAAAAAATAAAGAAAGATACATTATTTCTAAATGTTAAAATGAAAAATTATAATGATACGAAGAAAAATAAAACTGTTACCTTAAATCTGGGCAAAATCTTCTCGAAACTGCATCGAGGTGAGCAACTACAGTTTCTTGATTCATTTGATCATGATTCGTTGTGACATATATGCCTTGAACAGAACCCAATTTAGTAGCATCCTTGAGTAATTCTACTATATCGGTTTCATTGATAAAGTTCTGAGACGATATTTGTATTTGTACACCGATCTTTTGCCAAATCCTGAAAAATCGAAAAGTACTACTTATTAGGTTAGGTTATAACATCATGATCATCACAGTAATTGGGATTATTGGCATTAACGATTTTGAATTGAGTCATTTGCTTACTGTAATTTAAACTGGAACTTTGCAGTTGTATGCGCTTTGCTGTGAACATGTAGCTTCCTCGCACCACGAGCAACTAGTTTGTCGATCATCTGGAGTCCAAAACTATCTTCATTCAACACTACAACTTGAGTGTGGTTAGGATTGCAAGATATTCTGTAAGTATAATAATCATATTGAAAATGAAAATAAAGAAAGGGCCAGTTTAATCAAAAGGATTTGTAGTGTTGTAATTGCACACCAAAAAAAGGATATCTCTTCACCTGGGCTGCGCTTGCGTTGAATGGCCCTCCATCTTCAGCAGTACTCTGCCGCGGTGCCTGCTGGCCGCGAGCAGTCGGAGTGCGCGCGCGGCGTCTTGCGGCGCGTACGACACACGCGACAGAGGACGCACGTACCCGCGGATAATTCCCTCACTCAACATCATTTGTAACTCCTGTGAATTCGAGAAAATGTTTAAATGATATATCAGATCTATGGTCTATGATATAACCGTCCAAGGGGAAAAACATTTTGCGGTGTCATATTGCGAAAAAAACCGTATAAAAAGTAAAAATAATCGTATAATAAGAAAAGTTAAATCGTCTGCTAAATTATTCACATTACTAAACTAAAAGAGCTACCGGTCCGGTCCATGAAAGAGCTAATCAAGGGCGATTTACACATCCCCTTAAAATGCAAGCTAATGGACATGTGTGTTCTCCCCATCCTGACATATGGTGCATAGACTTGGCCTTAGACTAACGTCCAGAAGTCCAAACTCAAGGTTTGCCAACGAGTGGTGGAGCGCAGCATACTGAATGTAAAAATAACTAGCAGGATAAGCAACACCACACTGCGCTCCAAAACACAAATAGTCGACGTAGCTTAATTTTGCGAGACTAAACTGGGACTGGGCAGGCTATGTCTGCCGGATGCACAGCTGTGGGCCCGAATATCGTAAGACTAGAGCCCTGAGACAGCTAGACGGGGTAGCGGCAGACCGAAAAGAAGATGGTGGGACGTCTTGGATGGTCATCCTCGCGAATCAGCGAGAAGAAGCACACCATCGTGAGAAGTGGAAGGAATGAGGGGAGGTCTTTGCTCAGGAGTGGGACAATACGGGCTAACTAAAAAAACAACAGGAAATTAAAAAAACGTTTTTTCAGCCGGGTTTTTTAGTTTTACTTACTTTCATTTCCTCGGGAGTTTCAAATATTGTTGAGAAATCGATAGTAGTATAAAATCTTTCTCTAGTGAGGTTGTACATTCCATATTCAAATTCTTCGTCATGATTGTGAAGTTGAGAAACATCAAAACATGTGCCCGTGGAACCAACACAGTTAAGTGTATTCTAAAAAAAGGAAACACACCAATGTAGCTACTGTTAATAACCTCATTATGACGACTAATAATAAATATAACACGGTACATACCTTCTTCAAGGCTCCTCTAACTAAGCTTATAACAACTATACAACCGTTTCCTTTTGTTGCGTTAAGAATCATATCTACGAAACTATCATCCCGAGAATTACCAATATGATCAGCTGGAAACAAATAAATGATAAATAATTATAGTTTTACTTAGACTAATCACGATATGTATTTATACATAAATAGTTGAACATCACTTGTTTACCTTTCAACTCCGGGAATAGTTTAAGTAAGAAACGTTTTTTCCGAATGTCACTAACGGTCGTGTATACTTCACAGCCGTGAGCAAGGAGTATGGATAACACAGCCTGGCCCAAAGCTCCAGCCCCTCCATGGACTAACGCACGCATACCAGGAGTCAGCTTCTTGCCATATTTGATTCCCTAAAACGAATCGGGACTTAAAGCGATTCCTTAATTATTAAAAGGCTTAATCTTTACATTGATCTCGCCTGATGGGATTATGGAATTAATTAGACACGAAGAGAAGACACGAACGAAGAGTTCCACACTGTATAATAAATGTGGCGGAGAAGCGCTGAGTGCGACTTGCCAGTTGCCAGGATATTAAGGAAGCGTGGATAAGACCCTCCCTAGAAGTTTAAGAACGAACGTCAAAATGATTGTTCCTATCAGCTTGAGTATATACTCACGAGACAGTAGAATGCGTGTGCATAGGCGAGCGGCACGGTGGCTGCGTCCTCGAGACTCCAGTGCGCCGGCACCGGCCACAGCAGCTCCGGCTGCGCGCGCACCACACTGCCGCAGGCCCCACCGCGCACCAGGCCCATTACACGCGTGCCACTGTAATATATTTAACACAGATCTCAGAGCTCTTTTAAAATAATTTTCTTTTGAATTTTGCACGCACGACGACCAATCAAACATTAGTTTCGGAAGTCGGTGGCAAAAAAGAGAATAAACAACTAAAAGTCTCCGACTTCCAAACACGGCAATTTTTGGTGTTCTTTTCTGAGGCGGTTGTAGTTTTTGCGAAAACAATTTTTTTATCCTAAGTTGATTTCAGCTCTTTCCCATCATAATTATTCTCTTGCCCTTGTCCCAATTCATTTGGTGTCGCCGCAACATGTCTTCTTCCAAACTGCTCTATTACTCGTCATCTCATCAGACACCTCCTTTCGTGCCATATCATCCTTCATACAGTACATCCATCGTTTTTTTGGTCTTCCTCTACTCTTAACCCTTCCATATACGTTCTCAAAACTTAACTCACGACATTTTCCTTGTTCTTCCGCATCACATCAGCTTTTTCCCATCACCTGTTTTAAAATATGCATCCATTTGCCCTCTGCCATGTCAGAGTAGAAGACCACTTTGGGCAAACGGTAATGCTTCATGCGATGTACGTGCCCACACCATCTGAGTTGGCGCTACATCAGTAGAGCTTCTATGTCATACATATCAGAACGGCGCAGAACCTCAGTATTAGCAACGCGGTCCTGCCACTTAATGCCTAGGATGGATCTCAGACACCTTAGATGAAATGTGTCAAGTTTCCGAATGTCTGGTTTGTATACCATGTCTCTGCGCCATAAAGAAGGACAGGTAGGATTAGTGCCTTGTAAACACTAATTTTTGTCTCTAGCTTTACGTCATGGGATCTCCAGACACGGTCATTAAGTCGTCCAAAGTTCGCAGAGCCTTTGCAATGCGCGATGGTATCTCCGAAGCCAAGGTGTTATCATGCCTAATGTTGCTCCCAAGATATTTAAACTGCATGACTTCCTCTAGTGGTTTCCCATCTAGATTCAGAGTGGCATCATCAGCTTGGCAAGCTCGTAGTGGTGTGCTCGTAGTGTTTCAGAAATTGCGTCTTGGAAGCATGGCGTCAACATCTCCGCTATAAGGACGTGATCAAGAGGCATCTTAACGCTTGCTCTATTGATGCGACCGATTGGGAGAGGCTCGCTTTGCATAGGTCATCTTGGCTCTCTACTATCTACCATAATATAAAAACCTTCGAAAACCAGCGACTCGATATATTTAACGAAAAGCGCCAAATACGTAAAGAGAGACCTAAGCCCTCCTACACCTATAACTCCACCAGTCAACTTTACAGCTTTAGTTGTGACCGGGTATTTAAGAGCAAATTCGGTCTGGCCAGCCATATAACGCGAGGAAATAGCATTAAAGGTCGCCGTTACCGAAATCGGTAAGGAGGACTATATATATATTAAAATATGTATCACCTCTCTGTTGTCCCACTGAAGTCCATGCCATAATTGTTTTCTCCACCATGGTGTGATGATATTTTTCCGATTGCTTTTTGAATGTCGGTGTTGGATAACCCGGCGTAATGTACCTAAAAATAATAAAATACTATGAAATAGTTTCAAAGTAAGTAATGGGTAAAAATAGACCCTTAAAGAACCCGAGAGGATCTTTTTTTATTGTTCTGGACCATGCCTGGAACCATTTTTGTTACGGAGATATTAGAGGTCAAAGTTTCAACTTTTCCTTGAACTTTAATTTAAATACCTCCCTGTACTATTCAATCTATCGATTAGCTCAATGTTTTGGGTACTAATTGAGCCCTACCGTAAAGTGTGATTTGTACCCAAAAAAAAATAAAACTATTATACAACTTATTATATACTATGTTACATTAAAAAAAAAAAAAAACTTGTAAACTCTAATAGCTTCCGCACTACATGAATTCGATATGAGGCTTTGCAAAGCACCCAGATCTAACCTAGTGTTTAATTCGGCCATCAATTCGTCTCTTTCTCTGCTATTACGTACACATTCCACTAGCAAATAATGCACAATTGCACATCCTCCACAGTTCTGCAATGTTCGCAATATGGGCTGCTCACTTTTTTCATCAGAAAGCCAAACTTCTTAAGAGGCATGTGTCCCGTCCTTAACCTTTGTGCTATAATTATATATTTTCGACTGGTTCTCACATCGGTAAACCAGGGAATCCGAGGAGGTTCGCATTGTAATGTTTTGTACCAAATTCCCTTTTCTTGAGACTTTTTATCAAAATATTGTTTCCACATGCTATGACAATTTAATTTATATTTACCTACAAATTCGGAGTAATGACACCTCTGTACCCAGAGGCGCATCGAGCTATATGCTGTAGGGCACTCTTGCTGTCTGTGAAAATAACTACAATATTGTAACCTTTGTTCTTCACGTAAGTTAGAGCTTCTGAGATCGCAGTTAATCGTAGTTCCAATGTCATTATTGATAAATCATTATTGTGTAGTTTAAAACAGCCTCTTTCACCACATCTAGGCTCATAATAATATGCCCCTAACCCAACAGGGCTCTTTGAACCGTCAGTGTATACTCTATACCAACACTCATACTTAGTAAATAATTCGTGTAAGATTTCGTTTGTCAGATTATTGTAGTCTTTTTTCTACATTTATTGGTATCTAAATTATACTTGATAATGTTATAAATCTAAATGTTGGTAACCAAAGTAGGTATCAATGTAAACATTTGCTGCGGATAGCTGGAAAATATCTCGTCTTCTTAAAAGATTGAAAAAATCTCAATAAAACATAAAAATTGACATATCTCCTAAACTATAACCCTTTAGCTAGGGAAAGTTAGGTCTAATAATTAGCAAATGACTCCTCTATATGCGAATTTGTTACGGCTGGTCCAGATCCAATCACCCTGTATAAAACTACCATAATCTATTTCTACTCCTAATTATGACCAGTGTGTGTTGCCAGTGATTACATACGGGACCGAAACGTGGTCGCTCACAATGGGCCTCATCAGAAGGCTTAAAGTCACCCAAAGGGCAATGGAGAGCGTTATGCTCGGAGTTTCCTTGCGTGATCAAATCAGAAATGAGGAAATCCGTAAGAGAACCAAGGTTACCGACGTAGCCCAAAGAATAACCAAACTTAAGTGGCAGTGGGCAGGGCATATTGCTCGCAGAACGGATGGCTGATGGGGCCGGAAAGTTCTGAAGTGGCGACCGTGAACTGGAAGACGTCGCGTTGGAAGGCCTCGCACTAGGTGGACCGATGACCTGGTAAAGGTTGCGGGGATCCGCTGGCTACGAGACGCACGGGATCGGTCAATGTGGCGACACTTGGGGGAGGCCTATGTCCAGCAGTGGACGTCTTTCGGCTGAGATGATGATGATGATGATGATGACTCCTATTTAACGCGATATTATAATCTTGTAATAATTTGTTTGGGATGAATACCCCATGAACTCCCGGATAATTATTTTAATAAATTGAGATATTTTTGAGTTTATGACTTGTTTTCCCCAACGTAATGATCTATCAAGGAAGCATGTCATTGAAGGGATATTAATCCCTCCTCTTTCCTTCCATATTATTTCCTCATCTCTGTCCTCAGGACTAGATTGAAGTCAAGTGTAAGCCCATATAGTATAAAATAAAAATAAAAATGTATGTGGCAAATAAGTCTTAAAAACGCATCCAAACTCGACTGAGCCGTAGTTGTGGGTGAAAAAACCTTTTCTTTCTTAACGATCCATTCCAGACGTTTGATAATCATAGTGTGATTTTGTTTTACATAAACATGACATAAGAGCAATAGGTCTTAGCTTAGTCGCAGAGTCTCCACTACTAACCTTTGGAATTGTCAAAACGTTTATTGCGAACCAAGTGTTCAATGTGGTGGTTCGGGGACAAAACTATTACAGAAAAGCGAGTTAAATATATCTAAAAGATAAAGTATGATAATTATGAAGGTTGTATATCATAGAGTATGTAATACAGTCCTCGGTGTCTTTTTTCTTAAAGAATTTCTCCATTACTTCAAGACTGAAATCAAAAGCCTCTAGAGATGTGCTCGAGGAATTAATGGATGGCATCAAAGGGAGAACAGAATCTGGCGCCAAATTACACAATAGTTCTTGCTTTTGTTGGTCTGAGGATTTGATTGGTACTTTTTGATAACCTGTCATCCACCGCATCCTATTCTATATCTTTGAGGCCGTACTCGTCTCTTATCTCGTCGATGCTATCACAATAACCATTCCAACCCTGTTGCCTAGTTTTACATATTATTAGTTTCTTGGAATCAGCAATACACTTTTCAAGTTTAGAAAGGTTTGACGGAGTGGGATTTATTCTAAATTCTTTAAGCATCAGTCTCTTCTGGGCAACAGATTTAGATAGGTTAGGATTCCAGTATGGTTTTGGTTTCAATTTACTAGTAGGGTCGGTGCACGTCTTAATGAATGGTATGCTTATATAGCCGCGGCATTTTAAAAATTATATTTTATTTTTTGGAATGGTAGTTGGCGGTAAGGTTGATTCAAAAGTTGTGGTAAGGTATTCTTTATATTGTTTCCAATTGGCTAATTTATAATTACGCCTCCTAACTATTTTGCAATTACCGTGAGAATTTAAACATGATTTTATTACTAAGTGGTCTCTACCTAATGTTTCATTAATTACGATCCAATTAAAACTGACAGCTATGTCCGATGATGCAAATGTTATATCTGGAGATGATTCTTGTAATACACTACTAACCAACCTAACTCTTGTCGGGCTACCGTCGTTTAAAGAAATTAATCATTTTCGATTGCCGAGTCTAAAATTTGTGTTTCCCTTGTATCATTTTTGAAAGACCGATTTGTATGGTGAGTATTGAAGTTCCCAGCTATCAGCGTTTTTCCGGAACTAAATCTAAATAGATTATCCCAGTCAGATTAGTTAGTGTGAACACTTGATTGGCAATAAACTGATATGACATTTTCCAAATTAGTGCAATTTAACAGTTTTACTAAGCAGACTTCTATTTCTATATTACTTAATTTAATTACTGACGACTGTCTCTTAAGCGATTGGCGAAATACAATGGTAACACCACCGTATGAATCTTTCCTGTCTTTCCTGACTTCTGTATCTATGTCTAGCCATGTTTCACTGATAATAGCTAAGTGAATCATCTCTTGATCTAATAAATTCTCAAATTTCAAACGTTTGGGCTTGAGGCTTTGTGATTTCCATAGCAGTTTATTGATCGTACTTACTTTAGAGGTACTATTCATCGCTTAATAAATCATTGAATCCTATGGACCACTTAATTTTGTTAAATATCTCTATTAAATACTTTTTGCATTCTTCCATGATAATCTTCACAGCTGAGATTAGTTTTTCTTTCCAATTGGACGTCATTATGTCTTTTATTTTTCTTACTATACTTCTGTTTCTAAGAATTTGCCTTCTCTGTTCTTCTTCATTTTCACTTGTTGCCATATAGTATTTTATTTATTTAAGGAAAAACAAACAGTAGCACAAAAATTGGAAGAACAACATCAACAAGACAAAATGGAATAAATCTGCATAATTAGCAACAACAACAGCAATAAGATTTTACATGTTGCCGGAGAACGTTTTGCTTTTCTGCCAATAGTTACAAATCCATCATCTTCATTTTCATAAGTATCCTTTTTCCGGTCCTCTAAGTTCAACCTTGTATTTTTGAATAATTTTACACATATGTAAGATATAAATATAATATAAATCTAAATCAAACTTAAAAGCAAACAAATAAATAAAAAGATTATCTAATAGATGGTAAAGATATTTGTTTACAAATAAATATCACTTTTGCTCGTATTTTTCTCTTCCTTTCTGCATATTCAAATTCAAATTCAAATTTATTTATTGGTGTGAATTTTGGTACATTTTACATGAGATCTTAATAATAAATAATTAGTTCCTCAAAAATCTACCTTAAAGGTGTACACTCTTTTACATTATTGGTCATTATTATAAAAAAGAAGAATAATCAACATTTTAAAATAAAATAATTGCAACAAAACACAACATAACTTAAAACAGAAAAAAGCAAGCAAAACATTAACAATTGAGTATACTTATAAATAATGAATGGAATAAAGATAATAGTACAATGTCAAAATTAAATAAATATCAATGTCAATTTACAATTACAATTTATCATTAAGGAATTCGTCAATAGTATAATAACATTTTTCCAATAATATATGTCTTAATTTGTTTTTAAATTGAATAATATTTAAGTCCTTAATTCCATTTGGTAATTTATTGAATATTTTTGGGGCCATGCAAAACTTTTGTGCATCAAGGCGGTCTTTGATGGTCGAATGCATAATTCATGTCTATATTCTCGTCTAATCATTTTATAGCGATGTTCAGATGCTTTTCTGAATAGATGCATGTTCTTTTTAACAAATAAAGCAGTCTCAAATATGTACAAGCAAGGTAAAGTCATTATTTTTAACAATATAAAATAAGGTTTGCAGCTATCAGTTATTTTTAGACCGGTAATAGCTCGAATGCATCTTTTTTGCGATTTGAACACCATGTCCTTATTGCAGGAGTTACCCCAAAACATGACTCCGTAGCGTAGTATAGAATCGACATATCCATAGTATGCAGTGAATGCAGCAGCTTGATTGACTACTTTCTTTAGTTTATACAAAGCAAAAGCAAACTTACTAATCTTTTTAATTAATATCGAAGTATGTTGTTTCCAATTAAGTTGGTTGTCGATTGTTAAACCTAAAAATTTTGTATTCGCAACTTCTTCAATAACTTCATTATTAAAGCTTACATTTAGTTCCGAATTACCTACTCTTTGACGAAAATTCATAATTTTTGTTTTCTTTAAGTTTATAATTAAGTTGTTATGTTCTAACCAGTTAACGGCTTGTAGTAAAGCATTGATTATGTCAGCTTCAAAGTGTTTATTATTTTTGTCAAGTTTAACAATGATAGTACTGTCGTCGGCAAACAATGTCATAGGATAGGGTATAAGAATAAGAATAAGAATAAGAATAATTTATTTAAAAAGTATTACAAAAAGTGTACATTTAAGCGCAGTAGTATTATTTCTCATACTAATTATAAGTACTTATAAGTAATCTATAACTAAAATATATTTTACAGTCGCAAGTATTCAATAGTTCAATTTAGATGTCAGCGACCTGCCCGAACTAGGTTTATTTAAACCTGTGTTTCAGGCCATCACTTTACCTAGCACAATTCAATAAGAACAATAAAATTATAAAATAAAATTAATCTATTAACAATTATAACTATGCATCAAGTTGGTATAAAAGAAAAACCCTAAAACTAGCTTAAGTAAATATGTACAAATAGATACGATAACATAATCAAACCACAACTTCTAGAAGTTTTTCCGTGTCTGTGTAATTAAGTACCGCTAAATAATCTGACATTACCAAACTACATTTTTTATAACTTAAACTGTAGAAGTTTAGTATCTTGTTGAGTCTATTGTAAAGAAAAGGTCCTAAAAACACATAAAAACGATTTGCAAACGCATGTCTAGTTTGAGGTTTTGTGCAAACTAGGTCCTTCCTTCTCCTATCGGAAGGAACTGGGTGATAGGGAAGTGTAGAGTGCTGGTGCTGTATTATGTAAAGAATAAATAATTGCCGTACTGTAAGTACATTACATGTTTTATAGAGCTGGTGTGTAGGGAATCTAAAAGGACGGAAGGTAGCAACTTTTAGAACTGCTCTTTGAGCACGTTCTAGAGGGAGAAGAATTGAATTTCCCGCCCCACCCCAGGATATTATACAATATGTTAGAATAGATTGACACAACGCTAAATAAATCTGTTTTATCAAATTATAGTTAGCTACATTACGTAAATTCTTAAAAACATATATTAATTTTCGCACTCTAGTACACAGTAACTCGATATGTTTACGGAAATTTAGATTGGAGTCAATAGTGACACCTAGATATTTCAAGTGGTCAGCTTTATCTAAAGTAGGGCAAGAACATACAGTGTCAGCGAACGTGCTACAGTTATGCGCGTAAATGTTTAGATTAGTAAGCGGTGTGTTAGTATTTCTCATTGTAAATAAAATGTATTTTGTTTTTTCAGCATTTAATGTAAGTAGATTATTCTGGAGCCAATTAGACACAATGTTGAAGCCATTCTGAGCATGTTCATAGGCCTCAGCTCTAGTTTTAGCTGCAAACAACAAAGCAGTATCATCTGCATAAGACATAATAACACCATTTTGGAGTGGCAGGCAGCAAAGGTCATTAATATAGATCAAAAATAATGTAGGGCCTAGAATACTGCCTTGTGGAATTCCGAAACAAGTATTAGAAAGGTCAGAACTTGTATGCGGGCCAATTTTTACAGTTTGCTGTCGATCCCTTAGATAATCTGACAATAGTAGAAGCTGTGCTCCTCTTACTCCAAGTGTTTCAAGCTTCTGCAAAAGAGTAGTGCAAGAAATAGTGTCGAAGGCCTTGGCAAGGTCTAGAAAGATCCCAACTGTATGCATTCCACTATCCAGATTTGTAGCAATGTAGTTGGTCAATTTGTTTACTGCTTGGCTTGTTGATTTTTTAGGCCTAAACCCAAACTGATTGTCTGAAAGTAGTTTATTATCTTCCAGATATTTTATCAATCTACTGTTAATGATTTTTTCTAAAATTTTTGAAAGGCCTGTTAGCACTGAAATGGGTCTGTAGTTATTCACACTCATTTTGTCTCCAGACTTGAAAATTGGTGTGACGACAGACTTTTTTAGCAATTTTGGAAATATCCCTTTAGATAAACATAGCTGAAAAATGTGGGTCAGTGGAGGGGCCAGAAGGTATTTAAATCTTTTAAGTATATTATTGGAAATATCATCCCACCCAGTTGCGCAGACATCCTTTAACCCGTTTATTATTCTAATTACTTCGTTGACGTCAGTATCTAGTAAAACAAAAGAATTTAATGCGGAAGATGTCCTAGTTGGGTTTTGAGTGGGTGGACGACTAATACTTGAGGATTTTTCAGCCAAGTTTTTACCAACGTTGACAAAATAGTGGTTTACCCTATTCGTTGCTTCCGATGGGTTTATATCTATTGATAGTAAATCAAGCGGAGGTTCGGAATTTTTCGGCCTCAATGTATTGGTTTTTATAAATTTCCACACAAGTTTACTATTTTTTCCCGCCTTCTGTAGTTCATGTTTATCGTACTGGTTTTTTAGTTTTTTCAAAAGATTATTACAGAAATTTCGATATCTTTTATAGGTAATAGAAATTATTACGTCATCCGGTGCAAGTTTGGATTTTAGGTGAAGTTTGTCTCTGTGTCTTATACAACGAACGAGACCGGGTGTGATCCAAGGTTTAATACAACTATACTTTCTAGGGATTATCTCAGTGTAAGAGTTTTTCCTAATTGCATATTGTAAAGAATTTATGAAATATTGTAAAGAAATATTTGCATCAACAGAATCGTAAATACGGTTAAAATTAATGCCGCGTATGTCACTTTCAAGGTTTGTCATATTGACTTTAGTGAAGCTACGCTCGCAGTTTTTTCTGGGTGAATTTATTTGCAATGTTAGTAAAACAGCTTGATGATCGGTAAGCGAAGAGTTAGTAACCAATGTTTTGGATGGATTTTTTGATTTTAGAATGATATGGTCTAAGCAAGAACCGCTTTGATGCGTGGGGTAATAGTGAGCTGGTAAAAGTCCATGAAATGCACAAATATTTAGATAATTATGTGTATGGGTATCGGGATTCCCGGAAGAAATGTTAATGTTGATGTCTCCTAAAAGTATTATGTTTTTGAATGTACTTATGTTATTTAAGTTTGTGTCAAGTGAGTCTAAAAATCTGTCGATATTATGAGAGGGAGGCCTATAAATAGCTATGACTACTGTATCGGGAATAATTTTAATGATTAAGCAATTACTATCTGGGGATAGTGGTTCTTCTTTGATAGTTCGCAAATTATTTTTAACATAAACTACTACTCCGTCGTTTTGGTTAGTGTTTCTATCTGTTTTATATGAATAAAAACCGTTTAGAGATGGTAAGTTGACTGTCTGTTTTGACAGCCAACATTCTGTTAGTACGATAATATCACAGCTTATGTCAAGACTTTGTAATAACACTTCAAAACCGTCCATGTTCCGGTTTATGCTGCGAATATTTTGTGTAAGTAAGGTAAGCGTTTTGTCGCCAGAACGAAGAAGGTGTTTACAGTCCTCAACATTACAGATTTTAGATTCAGACACAGTAAAACTATCTAGATCACTGATTAGCTGATTGCTCATGATAACTACAGACTAAGAAGAAATATAAATAAGTGATGAGCTACCTGTTTGTGTGCCTACTAAATAAAATATTCTGTGGCGCTCTTAGGCGCCCTCATAGTCTATGGAGTTAATGTAGTTGGTCTCTGCATGTTTACGTGCCGGGCAACTAACATCACCGGTTGGATGGTCACATTTCCTCCTGTATCTTTTGCACGTCGCACACTGGGGGGGAGAAGATTTGCAGCTGCAGTCCTTCACGGAGTGTCCCGTCTCTGCACAGTGGTTGCAAGTAGGACTAGTCTCACGGCAAAACTTAGCTGCATGGCCGAACTGCTGGCAATTGTAGCACCTGGTGACTATCGTAAAATCTCTCACCGGGCATGAAGTCCAATTAATAAAAATTCTGCTCTGGATGATTAGCATTTTTCTTATGCCAGCGGGTACTTCCAGTATGTAGTTGCAGGTAGGAAGGCCTTTCTTACCCGATTTATGGCTCAATTTAATGGTCTCAAGGAAGGATTCACGAGTTGCATTGGGCAATTTGTCTGATAAGTTTTGCTCGTAAATGCAGTCGAATACCTCCTTCTCAGAAAGAGCTACGGGAACACCAATGACAGTAACCCTAGGGCGGCGTTTAGATGGTTCTTCTATTGTTAGGCCCGAGGTGAATATCTTCTCTGAATTTTTCAGTTTATCTATATCGCCTTTATTTTCTGTGCTAATCAGCACTCCCCCATTTTTCACTTTTTTCAGGCCACGGACTTGGAGCTTCAGTTCTTCGGGAGATATTAACTTTTGAACAAGTGACTTGGTGTCGTCACTTGTTTTGGTCTTATCGCTGGGATAAATGGCGATCGAACTCAGGTTTGCAGGACGGACGAAGTTGTCGGAGCCTTTCTTCACCATGCTAGCATAGGAATTGTCGGACGGATTCAGCTTCGACTCAATAACCTCTTTGAACTGGTTGAGAGAGTGCGCCACGTTTTGCTGCTGCTGTAGGTGCTGAACGGTACTGCGTGACTGGATCATTTTCTGCTTCACCGATTGGTAAAGGACAGCCATCTGAGCAGTCCCACTTTGGACCTTCCGGCAAAGGGTTGAGACACGTTGCTTCTGGTCAGAGTTCATTTTTCCTTCACCAACAATAGAGCAGACTTCGTTCAGAATGCCATCTATAGACAATAACCATGTCTGGATCTCATGCGTGCTGACAAGATCACTCGGCAAAGCATTCTCTGCAGGTGCTGGTAGAGGTGGTGGTGGTTCACTCGGCGGCAATCGTTCGGTAGCCGATGGCGGAGGACTTCTTCGTAGTAATTGGCTACGACCAAACGGGCTCGATTGTGGGTTAGACATACTAACCTTTATTTATTTACAATAGAAAACAATTATAATTCAGTTCATCTTGCACATAAAAGTTAGTATGGCACTAGTCACATGTGACACACTTATTACTTTGATTTTAACTGACGCCGCAAATAATTATTGATATATTTTGTCGTAATTGTTTATAGATATTTCATTTTAGCAAGTACAAAAAACACGTCCACTAAGTCTCACGATTCGTGAAGTCAAAATTTCGTGTATATTCTGAGGAAAACATTTATATATATAAGAAATAATAAAGGCCCTAGCACACTGCCTTGGGGTACTCCATAAGATATTTTTCGTTCTTTAGATATGTATTTTATAACAGTTTTATTTAATTTGCAAATTCGACTTATTTCTGTACATTGTGTTCTATTTTTTAAGTAAGAATTTATTAGTGATAAAACATTTCCCGTTATCCCGTACGCATTTAATTTGCTCAGCAGTATATCGTGGTTGACCAAGTCAAATGCCTTGGTCATATCCATGTATATTGCTGATATTGGGACTCTTTCATTCATGTTAGCTATGACTATGATAACATTAAGAAAATCATATATTGCCATATTTATTGAATGATCTTTCCTAAATCCTTTTTGTTATTTCACAAGTATATTATGTTTGTTGAGGTATCCGTCTACGGACCTATAGATCCATTTTTCGAATATCTTGAATATTACCGGAATAAGAGCTATTGGCCTGTAATTTTTAATGTCTTTCTCGTCGTCTTTTTAAATAAAGGTTTTATTACAGTAGGTTTAAGCTTATCAGGGTAGGTTCCAGACTTAATACTTAAATTAATTATGTAGCTGAGAGGATCTGATATTATTACTGAAACATACTTTAGAACCTTTGTTGAAATATCGTCGTATCCTACACTATTTTTATTTTTTAAGCCTTTTATAGTTTTATTTACTCCTTCTGGTATGATTGGGGCTAAAAACATTGACTGTACAGAGAAATTTATTTTATTATCAGTGGTCAGTTGTGTCGAAGCAGTAGAAAGTTTTTCTGATTGGCTTATGAAGTAGTCGTTAAAGGTATTTGCTATATCTTTGGGTGTAGTAAATGTAACTCCGTCATAATTTATTTCTTTTATATACTCTGGTGGAGAGTTGCTTTTATTTCCATTTATTATTTTCCACGTCATTTTAGATTTATTATAAGCTGTCTCTATTTTATAATTATTCTTTGCTAATTGTGTCAATTTTATAATTTTCTTAAGTCTGTATGAGTAATTTTTAAGTTTCGTCACATTTATCTTAGATGGGTTTAATCTATGGTGCCACAACAACTGTCTTTTTATTTGGCTACACCGTCTAATACCAGGTGTTAACCAATTTGGATTCTTTTTTAATTTTCTTTTTTTGTATGTAATCGGAAAACATAAATTATAAAACAATTGGAATAGTTCTAAAAAGTTGTTGTATGCTACGTTAGGGTCTTTAGTGAGGTAGACATCAGAAAAAGAAATTGATTTCAAAATGTCTTTGAATTTCATCAAGTTTTTACTACTATAGTCACGCACTTTTATATTCCAACTTTTGATTAAACATGTCTTTTTTACTGGAAGCTTTAGAGTTTTTGCGGTGTGATCTGACATATGTAAATCAAGGACATTATGAGTACAGTTTCGTGAAATATTGATTTATTTGTAAACATAGATTGTACTTCAATAGGAATCTAGTAAATTCTAGAGATAATTTATCTTGTTTTAAAATATTAATGTTGAAATCACCACATAGAATTACATTCTTGTTCGAGTCGTAACAGTATTTTGATAATATAATGTTTAATTTTGAGTAGAAAACCTCTAAATTGTTTAATTTTGGTACTCTATATATGTAAATATGTATATACTCTATAATCATTATTTGCATATATATGCAAATAATGATTGTGTTATGTGGTATTAGTTCAACTGCACAAACTTCGACAACGCCTTCAAAAGACATTTTACTGACATTCGTAAGTTCTTTGTATTGGAGACCAAATTTTACCAAAATACAGGCTCCTCCCCTTTTCGTACTTCTTGTATAGTAAGCGGCTAATTTATAATTAGGTATTGAAAGTAGTTCCTCGTGTCCTGGCTCCATAAAGTGTTCCGTGACGCAAATTATGTCTATACTGTTTCTTTGTTCGGCTAGTTCTTGCAGGTGTAGTTGATCCACCTTGTTGATGAGTCCCGCGATGTTTTGATGCATAATAACCAGATAATTATAGAAAAAACGTGTCTGAATGCTTAATTTCTGAGGTAGAAGAATTAGATGTTGTCATATTAATTTCAGTATCGATGTCAGTTATTGTCTTCTGGAGATTAGTGAAAATATTCTTGATTCATGTTCCATTTATGTGTCCTTGTTGCGCAGAAAACATTTGATAGTCACAAGTTAATTCTGCATTAGAATCTAGTAGATAGGCATATTCGTGAGTTAAGTTATCTAGATACAGGAGATTATTAAAAGTTTCTATTCTAGTATTAAATATAGTTGTATAATTGCCACATCTGTAGGTCGGAAGGCAAATAATCACATTGGTGTTCTTGATTTTTCCAATGGTTTCTCTAATAAGAAATATAATGTCGTGATAATTTCCACTCTGTATGAAGTCCATCTCTCCCATCATAATAACACAATAGTCATTTTTATTAAAACTTTTTATTTTATTATCAATGCCCTGTAACATTTGTTGAATATCACCGCCTGGATTTAGATAGTGGCAGTAATCATACATATAAAAAGTGTCCTCAATTAAGTTACTTAATTTATTCCTTGTATTATTGCTAATTATACATAAATTCCTTGTTTTTTTTTTTTTTAAGAAATGGTTTTTATCGCCTTGCAGGTTCGTCATTAAATTTGTATCATATTGTGTTGATTTGTCAGCAATCTGCGCGGGCAAATAGTTAGTTGTAATTTTGGTAGTCTTGGGTGTTGTCTGGGGGCTGTTATGTATAGTATTTGTTTTGTTTCTCCTTTTCTTGTTAGTTATTGGAGATGTACTGTTGTCGCTAACTATATTGGTTGTTATTTTTTTATAGATATTTTTCTTCTTAGTTAATTCGTCGATAGTGTTTTTAAGTTGAGTATTCTCTAAGTTTAAACTCTCCACTTCTGCGTGTGCTGCCTCTAATCCCAATGTTAGTTCGGCTCAGGCGCAAAACGTCTCTTTCGCAAAATGTTTACTGGTAGTAAAATGTCTCTTTCTCAAAATGTCGCTTTCTCATAATGTCGCTTTCGCAGAATGACTCCTTCTCAAAAGGTCGCTTTCTCACAATGCCTCTCTCACAGAATATCTCTTTCGCAAAATGTCGCGTTAGAAACTTAGAACAAAATTTAGCCAGGTTAAAAAAAGGTTGTTTTTTTTTCCAATTTCTTATTAAATATTTACAATAGTTCCCTACGCTGGGTTTGCGTATAAAAAAAATATAAAAAATATTTACAAGTTTTACAACATATTCAATCGTCGAATCTGACTCGGCTGGTCAGCGTTCGGGAAGTTGCGCGGTATCTTCTCGTCCAACATAACGCAGTGTCTCAAGGCGAAAGTCTATGACCAGTTTGTGTTGCTAATTCAAATTCAAATTCAAAAACTTTAATTCGAGCGGAGGCTCATATAGGGTTAGTAACACAATCCTTAAAAACAAAGTGTTAGTAAAATACAATGATTACATACAAGACCGAAACGTGGTCGCTCACAATGGGCTTCATCAGAAGGCTTAAAGTCACCCAAAGGGCAATGGAGAGGCTATGCTCGGAGTTTCCTTACGTGATCGAATCAGAAATGATCAATCTCAAAATGGATGGCCGGTGCACGATGGGGCCGAAAAGTTTTGGAGTGGCGACCGCGAACCGAAAGACGTTGCGTTGGAAGGCCTTCCGGTAGGTGGACCGATGACCTGGTGAAGATTGTGGCGGGGATTCGCTGGATGCGAGACGCACGGGATCAGTCAATGTGGCGACACTTGGGGAGGCCTATGTCCAGTAGTAGGCGTCTTTCGGCTGAAATGATGATAATGACATGCCAAAGGAGATGGCCAAAAATTGCATGAGCCTATTCCCCAGAATGTACATGTATTCTATATTATCTATGTAATTTTAATAGTAAAGATCTTCTACAACAAAAATAAAAAAAGGAATTGTCGCAATTTTTAAAGAGAATTATATTTTTACAATGTTCAAAATAAATATTAGGTGACTTTGAGATGAAACGTGTAAATGCAAAGTAGGCCTTGTTATTGTTTTCAAATCAATAAAAAAATAAGTAGATTACAGTACCTACTTACCAAAGTGAAGACGTATATGAATTGTTTCCTTTTTTACAATATATGACTTTAACAAAATACGTTATTTTATTGTTTTAATTTTTATTATTTAAATGTTTAACGTACTATACCACTATACCAGATTCTGTAAAGAACTCATAATAAAAGTATTTGTATTTTTGATTTCACACGAAAATTCGAATTTACAACGTTGCCATACAATATTAACAAAGAACAGAACAGAACCAACCAAGAATAAGAAATTGAAAAAAACAACCTTTTTTTTAAACCTGGCTAAATTTTGTTCTAAGTTACTAACGCGACATTTTGCGAAAGTGATATTCTGCGAAAGAGGCATTGTGAGAAAGCGACCTTTTGAGAAGGAGTCATTCTGCGAAAGCGACATTATGAGAAAGCGACATTTTGAGAAAGAGACATTTTACTACCAGTAGACATTTTGCGAAAGAGACGTTTTGCGCCTGAGCCGTTAGTTCCTTAATTTTATTTTGTAGTTGGGTAATTTCATCGCAATGTTCTTCGTCTGACATATCCGGCAAACTATTGCTAGTGGTACAATTTAAGTCAGTAATTATGTTTAAATCTTCATTTGTATCCGAATGTCTGCGCTGGCGCTGACGTCGCTGAGTGATATTTCCAAAGAAGTTCATTGTAAGATAACTAAAATAGTCAACTTAACAATTTTATCTATTACAAAAAGTGCTCCAGCCGGCGGTGTTTGAACGCACGACTATGTGCGCGGCAGTCGACTTTGTGACTTGTCTCACCAACTGAACAGTTGCAGTAGAAATCGAAATTGGTGATTGTTTTATGCGAGAAAGATTTTTAAATAATAAAAAGTCGTTAGTAATGAGTCATACCAATGGAATTTTTTCCTCACAACTCAAGTGATTCAAGTTTGAATTGCGGATTATTTTATAAGTTTTGTTCACTTTTTATGCACTTTTAGTCACTTGTTTTAAACTGTTGCTTCACTTGAGTTTATATCTTGTTACTATTGTTTGTAAGAGGGCTTTTTACACTAATCACAAATGTTGAATTATCTTCCATAACACTTAAGTTTTTTCAAGGATAACGTTGTCACTTAATATTTATAACTTGCTTAATGTTTTTGGTGCACACTTATTACTATTACACTTTGTTTATTATTTTTAGTGAATTTTAAAAACAGAGAACAGCAATTCCAATGCTTGTCGCTAAAGCGCCATCTAGCGATTCCCATAATCTGTTAATATGTGTACATAAACTGTTAAATAATAATGTATTACTACTATAATCACAATAATCTTACGTACCGTGACTGGTACTGCAGAGCTGCATGTCTCCGCAGCATCGACCCACTCCAAAGAATTTAAATCCCCGACTTGTGCTACTTGTAACGTCACGTTGCTGCTCACTGTCGCGCTCTCCTGTGCTGGTACGTAATACTCTCCTCCCCAGTTACCCTACAATTAAACCTTATTTTCAATTTGACACTTAGGTACAGCTAATATGGAACATAGACTTGAAAAATACTATTACACTCGAACATCATAGAAGTACGATGACGAATCACTGCAAACACGAACCTTTTTAAAACATAACTTTCACAAATAACACTTATAGTCTATTTTAATATCAACAATGTTTGCACTCACATGATCCAGAACGGTGAACGCTAGATCGATATCCGGTAGATCGTCCAAGAAGAAATTGTTGCCTTCTTCGTTATTGACAGTTACTAGGTAAACATTGTTACGTTGTTGGTCCTTCCTCCAACATTGTACTAACTGTTTGACGGCGGAGGGGGCAGGGTAGGGGGCAATGATGAGCAGGCGATGGCCGGGGGAGAGGTTGGCGCGTGCGGCGGTGAGGAGGGAGAAATCGAGATGCGCGCGCACTGTGATGGTGGTCGTGGGCACGGCCACGTTATTCGGCCGCCAGCGCACCAGGTCCAAGCGCGAGCTAGCGTTGCTGTGAGCCGACAGTTGGCGATACAAAGACGACGGCCGGACGCGACCTCCGTATACATCGTCTTCTTCGCTCACTATGAAGGAGTCTAGTTGTAGCATGATATGTAGCATTTGGCACATCTGTAAATATTAAATAACAATGTAGTTTCCTTGCTAAATCACTTAGATATAAACAAAGCAATAATGGTTTCTTACGTCGTCGTCGGTTGATAGATTACGGACGACAACAAGGTCCGCTTTCTTTAGTGAGCCGCTAATATTCTTCGTTGTGTTCAAGTCTCCTAGATTAAATTCTTCGTAACTAATGTTGACGCCATAAACACTAGTTCCAATGTTCTTTATTTCATCAAAGACGGAACCTTTCATTTGGTTGTTTGTGATACCAACAACTTTGATTAAGTCTTTATTAACATTTTCGGCAACCATTTGTAGGAAAATATGTAGTGTTGTGTATGTTGATACCTGTTAATTAGAATGTCACATATTTATCATTACCATTTTATTCATAACCAGCTGTGCCCGCGGCTTCGCTCACTTCATTCTTTTGTCATTGTCAAAGTTTATGAACGAAAGCAAAATATAGATGCAACTCATTATCTATCAGGTCCCAACGGTACTTAACAATTCAAAAAAAATCTTTCAGCTCTGGGAGCTCGATCAGCCGATGGAAAAAATGTGATGGACACCAACGATGGACACTATAGTGAGAATGTGCAATAAACATGTAATTGATAAATACTGTAAACTTGAATTTAATGTATTTAGCAATAGAACCAGAAAGACTATGCGCTTCGATAATCATCATGTTTCTGAATTAACACAAACGTCGCGTTGCAGTGTAACCGACAGATACAAAACTTATAAGTTTGGTTTTTCAAGGCATTGTAGTGTATTTCTTACGCACTTTTACGATTTTAGTCGTATATCTGTAATATTCTAACAATGATGATACATAAATCCATAAATTAAATCATACGAATTTTATGATTTATTGACCGGAGTGGTCAAAAACTCCGTCCTTATCAGAGCTGGTCAATTTTTGTCTCCCCCCTCCTAAGTTGCAAAATATATGACGTCACAATCACATTTGCAATTTGACATGCTCCCGCTGATAGAGTGAAATATTTCTTTAATAAGTGTTTCGTTAATAGTTCACGTGTTTTAAAACTTAAGCAATATTAGATTTTGAAATGTGACGTCACCAAATATAGGACCCCTCCCACCCCTTGTCACACAATGTCACACTTCGTCGACACCCCCGACACCTTTAACGTATGACGTAATTAAATTACGTCTTTAATTACGTAATTAAATTAAATTACTAACTATATGTTAAAAATAAATATCTTTTGCGTCTGTTGGTCGATTTTGATGAAATAAACGCTAAATAATACTTCTTATTTTAACAATGCTTCTTATTTTGTATTATTTCGAATTTGAATACAATGAGGGGTTTTTACGTGATGCGCGCACAAACGAACAGACAAACCGACAAACAGACAAAAATTTAAAAAATATTTTTTTACTTCCTCTTACTTATTTCTCGCACCTTTAAGTGATTTTTTTTGCAAAAATCTGTAATGTACAGACTCGGAAAGTATACGATTTTATTATATGTATAGATAGATATATATATAGATAGATTGAAATTACTCATGATCACTTTTCTACTCTTACTCCATTTTATTTGGGCTGTGGATCTATATCTTTCATACATTTCTATCAAATGTCATCTCACGAGCCACTCGCAGTCTTACCACAGAATCCTTATAAAGCGTGTAAATAGACCCTTAGCGAAGCCGAAAGGCACTTCTTCTCCCCGTCATTGCGATCATTTTTTTGACCTAGATCATACCTGGGAACCTTCTAGTTACGGAGATATTGGGGCTCAAATTTCAATTTTTTTTTAATTTGTTATACTAGGGTTTAAAGCAATAACTTTACTTTAAATATCTCCATGACCCATTTACTATTCAATGTATCCATCAGCATAACGTTTTGAAAGCGTTACATTGAGTTTTACCGCAAAACGTGATTTTTCACCCCCAAAAAAAAGTAGTTTCACATCTAAATTTTTGCGTAGGGTTACTTAGTTTGATGTACGGAATGCTTGGTTGACGGCTTCGTGATTTAATGATCCGAGTAAAGATATAATTTTAACAGCCAAATAATAGGCACACTTACTTGTTGGTCTTCTTGGAAATTAGAAACGAATTTCAATGCCTGTAACGCCATGTTCCTTTTATTAACAGCTGGTAAATTACGGTATCTGATGTTTTCCATCGTTACTCCTCCACATCTGAAAATGGCAAAAAAGGAAATCAAATTACAACCTATTACGTATATCGGTTAAATTGTGATAAGAAATGTTTTAATTTACCTTGCAAAATCATATTGTTCTAACACTTCGGCCTTATACAAAACTTTGTCCTCTGAAACGGTCTTCATGTTGAGATGCTTCTCCACATCCACTTCGATTCTCCTGATTTGAGTGGGCAGGGTAACTCCGTCGTGTGGTTGTCGCAGCATGTGCAGCTGCAGCAAGCCGTCGAAGAACGTGACCCAGTTGTCACGCCACACCAGCGAAGCTTCTTTCAGAGAAGCGCTGGCGGCTTCGATAGTGCGGAACTGGCCACTGTGGGCGAAAATTATCATTTTATTTATATCGATATGCAGATTAAATAGAAATATTAGTAATCTCGTAAGCGATCGAATGGTGCGCGACGCGCACGCACCTGAGTCAGGGACTTGGCTCCCAAACACACACTTTTAAAGTTCTCTTCCACATGACCTAGCAATGTGTTATTTTGAATGAAGAAAAGGAATGAAATTGCGATCTTTTTCTCTGCCTCGGATCTATTAAGATCCGGATTCTGTTACTCAGAATGACTAATCTGACTTCATAGCCCACAACTTCACTTTTATTTACGACTAGCTATTGCCCGCGACTTCGTTCGCGTGGAAATTTTGTTATGTATGCGTGTTTGATTCCCGGTTGGGTAAAGTGTTGTTTGGTTATTCCATCAGGGATTTCTCAGTAGCAGCTACGGAGTCTGGATTTTTGCCCGATTGATGGCAATAAGCTCGCCCCCTATTACATGGGACTTCAACATAACTGGTTTCATGTGGGTGTTCCCTTCAGGGATTACAGGCGGGACGTTATGTGTGAGAACTGAAGGCCTGACCAAAATGTGATAATGTGGGTGATGACTACAAAAGGCGTCTTTTGGGCGCTATAATTCTGGGCGGCATAGGTCTAAAACAAAATTTAAAAGCGTTGAGGCGACGATATGGCTTAAAAACCGGAACATTATGGTGCCATACGACTTTTTTTCAAAGTGAACAATCAAACGCCTTTTTGGGTGCTTTTTATTTATTTATTCGAATACCGTTTTGTATACAACATTAAATGATTTGTTTAATGACCGTGTCAGAAGCATGAAGTGCCCAAATGTATGCCTGCCACTTTTAAGGTTTTTCCTTGGAATTTGTTGACCGTCATTGTAAAAGCCAATTTTAAGGGAAATTGCAACTACTTAAATTGAAATGGCAAGTTATTTGGAATAACGGGTATGCGGGGAATTAAACCACTGTCTCCTTTAGCAACTCCTGTAATAATGGTGGCTATTATAATATTACTGGCCAGCTCTGTGATACGAAGCCTGGTTCCATTACACAGTCTGGGAGTTAACCCCAGAGAGTTGAGAAATTCAACGGGGTGGGCAGTACTATCATCATTAGCCATCACAGGGTCTATGGATGTCGACGCCGACGATCATAAAATTTTTGTTTTATTCGATTGTGCCACTCGTTCTTTGGCGACAGTACTACCCCTCACACAACCACCCTTCATTTTTATATTAACCTCCAAATTGAGAAAAACGTGCATGATGTGATGACATCATCACATCATGCACGTTTTTCTCGATATGCGTGCATCCTCTGTAGCCACTAGATGGGAAAATTCTTCGGAAAATAGTATTTTCCCATCTGCGCCCGATTCCAGACGACCCACTCCCATTTGCAGGAGCATATTCGCAAAGACACCTGCTTCGTGGTCGTTGTACAGTTGAACGCGCATGTTGCAGGTAATATGGATCTTTTCGATCCCAGACAACAGTGGCGACGGTTTTGAGACGTGCGTTTATTTCATCCGCCGGTGTCGCACTCAATAACTTACAGTATCTGTCTAAAGTCGCCTGCGAGCAAAACGACAACGCATCCATTAGCGCCTGGTTGCCGTGGATGTCCTGCAAGCTGCGATTCAACGCCTCTTATACACTTTAAGCTTGCACTGCTGCAAAAGGACTCCCCGGCCGCTGTTTATGGTGATGTTGCACGTTGAAGTATCTTCACTTGCAAGATTTAGCGGCAGTATGAAAACGGCATGTGCAGTCCGGCCACCGTTAAGCAAAGTTGCAGCAATGTCCGAGGGAGCCACAGCCACAGCTATGTGACGGCATGGTTGGCGCAGTGGCTGAGCGAATGGCTGCTGCGCTGCGAGTATCGTGTTCGATTCCAGCACGGAACACATTTTTGTATGGCCTACTCTTAGTTGTTCCGGGTCTGGTTGTTTGTGAGTTTAACTGTCTGTAAATACACCCACAATACAGGAGAAATTCCAAGTGTGGGCCTGGACTGGGGCAAGGTTAAAAAAATCTTTAAAGCTGTATACAGCGGTTCTTGCGGAGTTGGGCCAGCAGAAGATTCAGCACAAATGCAATGTCGAAAAAACACCATCAATACCTACCTACTGGAACCTTTTGTGACAGAACACCTACAGTTCACGGCTATAAGAGTAGAAGATCGATCAGGCCTTATTAACATCTCAGCGGTATATTGCCCTCCTAGACACAAAATCAATGAGGAAATGTTTACTGAGTTCTTTAAGAAGCAAGGCAACAGATTTATAGCAGGTGGCGACTGGAACGCCAAACATACGGATTAGGGTTCTAGACTCACCGTAACCAGGGGCCGTGAACTAAAAAAAATGTATCGATGCAAACAATATGTCAACTCTGTCCACAGGTGAACCTACATACTGGCCTACGGATGTTAACAAAATCCCTGACCTCCTTGACTTCTGTGTCACAAAAAACGTATTCCACACATTCACTCAAATAGAATCTAGCCTAGACGGGTCTTCAGACCACACCCCAATCATACTAAGATTGAGTAAAACAACTGCAAAATGTAACCCAAACTATGACATGCTCTACAACTACAAAACCGATTGGGATAACTTTAGAGAGTACCTTGAAGACAACATTAATCTCAAAGTACCTCTGAAGTCCCCTGAAGACGTAGACGACGTCTGCTTGTATTTCACCATTTTTTACAAGTGGCAGCGTGGATAAGCACCCCCGAGTTAAAACATTCTGCTCATAGTACACCTACCCCGACCGAAGTCCGAAGAAAAATCGCAGAGAAGAGATGATTTCGTAGAATCTGGCAGTCGTCACTTAATGAACGGGACAAAACTAGTCTTATCCGTGCCATTAAGGAACTCAAACACCTTCTTGCGAAAACTAATAATGATGCCCTACAACACAGGCTAGAGAGAATAACCCCTGAAGCTAAAGGAATTCACTCCCTTTGAAAAGCAACTAAGAATTTAGCCCAACCTCAGCAATGCTTCCAGACAATTCATGTCAGACAATTCATGGGCTCGTTCAGATCAAGAAAAATCTGAAGCTTTCGCCACTCACCTTACCAACGTCTTCAAGCCAATTGAATCTGCAGTTGCTGATGATCCTGAAATTGATGACATTTTCAACGAGGACTTGCAACTTTGTGCCCCACTGCGACCAACATCCCCACGGAAACTGTCTAGATTGATATCTAAGATGAACTCCAAAAAGGCACCCGGATTCGATCTGATTACTCCGAAAATTCTTAAGGAGCTGCCTAGAAAGGGAGTAGTATTTCTTACTATCCTCATTAATGCCTCTCTCAGATCCTCTAATGATCCTGCCCTCTGGAAAATATCACAAATTGTAATGATCCATAAGCCTGGAAAGCCGGAAAATTAAGTTTCATCCTACCGCCCTATTAGCCTTACTCCAGTACTATCGAAGCTATGGGAAAGGGTTGTCCTGAACAGGCTGAAACCTCACCTACTAGAAAACTAAGTTGTACCTGATCACCAATTCGGATTTCGCGAGCAACACTCCACCGTAGAACAGGTACGCCGAGTCTACCGCACCATAAGACAGTGCCTAGAAAAGAAGAAGTATTGCTCGGCAGCCTTCCTCGACGTCCAACAAGCCTTTGACCGAGTATGGCATAAAGGACTATTATGCAAGATAAAGTTACTCCTGCCCCATTAATTCTACTTGCTAATGAAATCATACCTTAGTGATAGGCAATTTCAAGTAAAGGTACGAGACGCTAGATCCTCTCTCGCCAGGTGCCTTGCAGGTGGACCCCAGGGCTCCGTCCTGGGCCCAGTTTTATAATAAATTTACTAGCGACCTCCCTCAATGCCCTGACGTGTTTGTTGCAACCTACGCTGATGATGCCGCATTCCTGGCCTGTAATCAGGATGCCAACATAGCGAGCAGTACGCAAAATCAACTTGACAGGACCCATGACTGGCTAAACAAATGGCGCATAAAGGCAAGTGCACCCAAATCGCATCACATCACCTTTGCACTCAGACATGGAAATTGCGCTCCGGTCAAATTGGGTCAAGACACTCTACCACAGTCACCATGCGTAAAGTACCTGGGATTCTACTTGGATCGTAGGTTGACGTGGAAGGATCACCTAAAGAAAAAAAAAAAAGAAATAAACTACAGATTCAAGAACTTGCTTTGGCTACTAGGCTGACAATCTTCACTCAACCTGGGTAACAAACTGAGAGTTTATTGTGCCATCATAAAACCAATATGGACATATGGGAATCAATTATGGTCTTCCGGAAGCAAATCAAACATCATGTGCATTCAAAGAAGTCAAAACAGTATCCTGAGGGTCCTAGCAGGAGCGCCCTGGTACGCTCGCAACTCAGAAATCCATGAGCACCTGGAAATCCCAACAATCCTAGAAGAAGCGCTACCTAGAGAATTACAAAGATAGATTAACCAATCATCCAAATCCCCTTTCACATTCACTATTGATGCCAAATTGTACTAAGAGACTCAAGAAAGCTGATATTGTGCTGCCTGATTAAGTAGAATTAGAACACTGGTCTTGATTCTATAAAAAATGATGTATCTTTCCACACTTCTAATCATAGTCAAGGATGACTGATAGCAAGAAGAAAAAAAAAAATGCTATGTGACGGCACAGTTGGCGCAGTGGCTGAGCGATTGACTGCGGCGCTGTGTGTCGCGGGTTCGATTCCCGCACGGAACAAATTTATAACGTCGTTGGTTTTATCTAATTTGAATTTTTGTTTTTATTTCAATTTTTTTTTTGAGTTTTTTTTTCGGCCTGTGAAAATTGATCAATTAATATTTGTTAATTTATGATTACCTGTCTTTTGAATTGTTAAAAAAAACCAAAAGTATATTAATCTACTTTATAATTATTTGAAAATCGTAAAGCATTAGAATAAAACAAAATATCTGGTTACAAAAAGTGAAAACCGGCTGGGGATCGAACTCGCCAACCATGTTTATTGTTTTTGGAAAAAATAATCACAAAAAGTGGATACTGGCTGCGACTCGAAATTGCGAACCCTGGTTTACAGGGAGGTCTGTGAACCGTCAGCCTACCTCGCTTCGCTACGATGACAAATGGGCTAAAATAGTCGTTCTATTCTAATGCATGTTATGAAAGTTGTCAGTTGTCAAACAGTTGCGGAATATGGACATAATGCAATATTGCTCATCCCCCTAATCATTGCTTATCCCCTGTTATTAGCACGATAATCTACCTCTGTGCCAAAGTTCATCTACATCCGTTCAGTCGTTCTAGCGTGATTGAGTAACAAACATCCATCCATTCGCATTCGCATTTATAATAGTAGTAAGATACAAAAGACAGATATGATAAAGATACCTTAATTATTTTTCAAGTAACGAATTACGTGCTTTTTTTATCAATCAAGACGCATCAGAAATCATACATTACAATCATCCACCCTCCTACAAAGACAACAAAGACAAATTTATTTTTGAGCATTAACGATGCAGAAAAACAACCTGAACCCATTATAGTTGTGCAAAAATAAGATCAACGACACAACAAAATAGTTTCAAATTAATTTCAATAACTGGTATTATTTTTATTGGGAGCGACAGGTGAAATTCAAACCATTGAGTCTGACAGCACCTTTGTCAGTTCAGAACACCATCGACCGGCCAGATTCAAATAGGAGGAAAGAGATTTTACCAATAATTTAACTTTATTTATAAGAATTTATTATATTATACTTAAAAAGGAGAAAATAAATAATAATAATCTCTATCAAAAAAATAGAACCAATTACAAATAATATAACTTAACTGGGGATCGAATTTGCGACGTGATGCACGTAAAGCGGTCATGAAACCGTTTCTCTATTTGTTTCACTGACATATACTTTGAAATAGTCGTTGTTATGCATATCATGACTGAAACGGTAAACAATTGAATAATACTGATATAATGCAATATTGCTCACCCCCTTAAACAACTATCATGATAATATTAAGCCTAACGTTTGAAGAAGCCTGTTATAAATATTTGTGCAAAATTTTAACAGGATCTATGAAGTAGTTTTTGCGCCAATTCGGAACAACGATTTGGAAAGAAAACATTTAAAAATATAAAATATTTGGCCCACCGGTATCGGGAACAGGGTCCAAGCTACCGACGGTCAGGGCTCCAGAGAGAGGAACCTCCTAACAATACGAGCCGTGTCCAGGAGTACCGCTTTCTGAATCAAACCCTTGATCCAGCTGCCTAACGAGAGCCGCCTCAGGTATTGGTCGAGGCTCTTGGTAATTAAGCCATGGGCTGATACAACAATCGGCACAATGATCGCTGAGTCCACATCCCACATGTCAACTTCGTGAGCCAAGTCAAGATACTTGATTTGCTTATCTTTCTCGGCTTTCACGAGGTTCTCATCATGCGGGACCGTTATGTCAACAATCATTGCGCGCCGCTCTGACCGATCCACCACCACTATAATCAGGCTTATTGGCTACAATAGTCCTGTCAGTGATGATGAATCGATCCCAGTATAATGTGATACTGCCATTTTCGAGAACTGGGTCGGGCACATACTTATAGTACGGTACTTCCGATTCCACAAGGTTGTATTTTAGACCAAGTTGCTGATAGATAATCCTGGCTACTAGGTTGTGTTTATGCAAGTACTCTCCGTTAGCCAGACGAGAACACCCGGAGTTAATGTGACGGATTGATTCGCCTGGACGGTGGCATGCCCGACATATGTCAACCGTACCGTCCTTCACAATAAATCTCCGGTAGTTATTCGTCATCATAACTTCATCCATAATTGCACTGACAAAACCTTCGGTTTCTCCGAAGAGGTCCCCGGAACGTAGCCAGGCTACGGACGCTGATAGGTCTAATATGTATTTATTATTTCCTTTATTTATTTTTACACATATTAAATACATTTTTAAATATTCTAATATAAAACAATATAAAAAAAAAACATTTAAAAATATAAAAAATAGTGGTCCGCCGGTATCGGGAGCAGGGTCCAAGCTACCGGTGGTTAGGGCTCCAGAGACAGGAACCTCCTCACAATGCGAGCCGTATCGAGGAGTACTGCCTTCTGAATCAGGCCCTTGATCCAACCGCCTAAGGAGAGCCTCGAAAGATGGTCGTCGAGGCTCTTGGCTATAAGGCCATTGGCCGTCACGACGATCGGCACAATGATAGCCGAGTTCACATTCCACATATCGACAACCTCGTGTGCTAAGTCGAGATATTTAATTTGTTTCTCTTTCTCAGCTTTCACGAGGTTCTCGTCATGCGGAATGGTAACATCGACTATCATTACACGGCGCGCTAATCGGTCTATCACTACTATGTCAGGTTTATTGGCGACAATAGTCCTGTCAGTAATGATATACCGATCCCAGTACAACGTGACATGGTCTTTCTCGAGAACTGGGTCGGGCACATACTTGTAGTACGGTACCTCAGATTCCACAAGTTTATATTTCAAGGCAAGTTGTTGGTGAATAATCCTGGCTACTTGGTTGTGCCTGTGCAAGTACTCGCCGTTAGCCAGACGAGAATAACCAGAAATAATATGTCTGATGGACTCACCCGGACGGTGACATGCCCGACACACGTCAACCGTCCCGTCCTTCATAATATATTTCCGGTAGTTGTTCGTCAACATAACTTCGTCCATAATCGCACAGACAAAACCTTCAGTTTCCCCAAAGAGGTCGCCGAAACGTAACCAGGACACGGACGCTAGAAAATCTACATCGGGCCCATGAAGAGCCCGGTAGAAGCGTCCATGAAGCTCCTTGCCTTGCCATACTTCCTTGCGGTCATCGGTAGTAAGTCTACAGGTTTGCGCCAGTTCTCTTTAGCCATACACAGTGGGGTGAGTCCCTTGTCCACTGCGACCACATATCGGTGCATACCCACCGCGGCTTTTAAAAAATATTCTCTGAGACTGCATATCTCGCGGTTGTGAAGGGTCTTCGCGTTTAAAAAACCTCGACCCCCGCACTTCCGCGGGATGTACAGCCTCATTACCGATGATCGTGGGTGATGCATCCGGTTTGCGGTTAACAGTGTACGAACTCTTCTATCCAGGGCATCGAGTTCGGTCTGAGTCCATTTGAGTACGCCGAAAGAGTACATTACAACCGGCATGACCCAACCGTTGAAGGCGTGCACCTTGTTCCCGCCTGAAAGAAGGCTATTTAATACCTTGTTCAGGCGTCCAAAGAAGCGCTCCCTCAACGATTGCTTCATGTCAGTTACCTAACACTAATGCCTAACGATTCCGACATACCCAAATACTTATAGCTTTCGGATGACGAGAGGGATCTCAGGTGTATGGAATCCGAGAGTTGAATTCTCTCGGATTTCATAATTTCCCCTCGCTTTACATACATGACTGCACATTTGTCCACACCAAATTCTATCCTAATGGCATTACTGAAAGTTTCAGTTACTTTCAGTAGCTCCATCAGTCGCAATTTGTTGGGGGCAAAGAGTTTCAGATCATCCATGTAAAGAAGGTGAGATATGACCTGACCACGTCTCCTCAACCGGTAGCCTAGACCTGAATCCTCCAGCAATGTGCTCAGAGAATTCAGGGCTAGACAGAACCAAAGTGGGCTCAGACTGTCGCCCTGGAATATTCCCCGTTTAATCCATACAGGTTCATCATTCCCCTTGATTTGTCGACATCCTGGATATCGAAGAACCGTCCTCCATTGCCCCATACACGACTCAAGGAAGGCACGTCGAGTTGCATCTATCTTGTACACCTCCAATACCCTTTTTTTTTTTTTTGGATGGGAAATCATCAAATGACCCCCCCCCCCACTCTGGGCGGAGCGGAAGGGAGTGTCAGACTTGTACTGACTAAAACCCATCCATGTTCCTTCTTTGCCCTTTGTGTTCCAGGGCCACGGTGTCTCTTTCGAACAGTCCCGCAGCTCTGGCAGGCATCGGCCCATGCGGACCCCTACTCGGTTGCTGACATCTCTTTAAGGCGCGCGTGGAACACGAACGCGCCGTCGACACGGCCTGTCGTCATAAGATGGCCGGACGGCGAGCTAGCCCATAACTCGCCGTCCACAGGCCCGCGCCTACGGTGGCCGGGAGCCACCACGTGACCCCCGACGCCCAGGGCGTCTCCCGCGGCGGCTGGGACGTGAGGTTCTTTCCCTCTCACGTCCCGCCACCTCCTTCACTAGCATGACTGCTTCACAGAAGGTGGTGACGGCTTCCCATTCCCTCTCGCTCCGGACCATGGCTTGAACCAGGGCTGGACGCGAGAGATCGCCGCCGCCAATCGCCGCTACAAGGACACGGCGGTGCTCCGCCCAAGCGGGGCAGACCTCTACGGTATGCTCCACCGTGTCCTCCGGACGATCCTCGCAGTGGAAACACCCGGGCGTTTCCTCCTGCCTGATTCGGTGCAAGAACCTCCCGAAACAACCGTGTCCGGTGAGGATCTGCGTCAGGCGGTAGGTGAGGGCGCCGTGGCGCCTCTCTAGCCACTCCTCAAAGAGGGGACTTATCGCCACTATGGTAGCGTGCCCTGCACGGGGTTGCAACAGTCGCTCTCTCCATGTCGCCATGATATCACGCCGGAGGTCTGTCCGCTGAGCGGCAATTTGCCGCGGCAGCGGAGTTTCCCCCCGACGTAGTGCCTCCGCGCGCCATTCATGCAGGCGCGCGAGGACTATCGCCTCCAGATCCCATGGCGGCAATCCGGCAAGGAGGCTAGCCGCCTCGCCGGAGATCGTGCGGTACCCCCGGATTAGCCTTATGGCTATCACCTTTTGGGGCGCGTTCAGGTAGTGGGCGGCTTGCCGCCTTAAAGAACGCGCCCACACCGGGGAACTCCAGTACCCTCATGAGCCATGTACTCGTATGTGGCACCGAGTCGTAGGCCTTCTTATAATCTATCCAACTTGTCGACAGATCCTTGCGGGATCGACGAACCTGTTGGCTAATGGCCATGTCGATGAGGAGTAGCTCCTTCGTACCGCGGGACCTATTCCTACATCCATTTTGAGAGGCAGACATAATAAAGTTTTTGTCAATGTGTGTATTAATTTTCACTCTCAAAATGGATGTAAGAAGTTTATAGACCGTCGACAAACACGTGATCGGTCTATAATTTTTGGGTTCCGCGGGACTACTTGACTTATGGAGCAGGTGGGTAACGCCTGTTGTTAAAAACTGCGGTAGGGACCCAGACTCTAAGGATGACTGGAATTGGGCCAGAAGTTGTGCAGTCCGTCCGGTCCCGGGGATTTCCAATTCGGTAACGGACGAACTGCTCTGGCTATATCTATAGGTTTTATTAAAAGAGATCTAATGGAAAACTACCGGCCTATTGCTCTTATTCCAGTCATGTCAAAAATATTTGAGAAATATATTTATAAAGAACTGTTAGAATTCGTTCAAAAAAATAAGATTTTATGTGATGAACAGAAGGGCTTCCGACAACATAGGACTACCAACATGGCAATATATGACTTTTTATATAATGTTATTGGCAATATCGACAAGCGAAACCCAGTGTGTGGCATATTCTGTGATATGACCCAGGCATTTGACCACGTACATTATCCTACACTATTAAAAAAGTTAGAAACATATGGCATAAGAGGCAATGTCCTTAATTTAATTGAATCATATTTAAGACATAGAAATCAAATTACTGAAATTAGACATATCAATACCGTAAAGAAGATAGAAGAGATTTATCGATCATCAGGGCGTGAAGTAGTATATGGGGTACCGCAGGGAAGCGTATTAGGACCATTTATCTTTATATTATACATTAATGACTTACCTAGATGCATTGAAGTACCGGTGACCCTATTCGCGGATGACAGTACTTTGACAATACCTTATAAAAGCGTAGAGACGTATGAGAATGATATTAATAATTCCTTAAAATCAGCTATACAATGGATGCAGGAAAACAATTTGAAAATAAACTTAAAGAAAACGAAGGCTATACATTTTACGCAACGGTTACCTAGCATGAACCTTAACATACAATATTGCAATGAAAACATAGAAGAAGTTAACACTACAAAATTTCTTGGCCTCCAGATTGATAAAAATCTTAACTGGAAAACACATATTGAGATTTTATGTAAAAAACTTAGTATATCCGCATACGCTTTGCACACACTTTCATTCACATTATATACGGATGCTCTACTTACAGCGTATTATGGTTTAGTAGAATCCCATCTACGCTATGGGCTTATATTTTGGGGTAACTCGACGGAAAAAGAATCAGCATTCAAGTCTCAAAAAAGATGTTTACGGGCGATGTTTAAACTTGACAAGACCGATAGCTGCATGCCTTATTTCAAAAATTACAAGATATTAACCCTACCGTGCTTGTACATATTAGAAGTAGCTGTGTTTGTTAAGTCGAATCCACATTACTATAAGCGTCTAGCCGACATATTCCCACGCAATAGACGTGACAATGATCAACTTTGTCTCCAATCCGCTAAGACGACCCTAATGCGAAAAAGTGTATACTGTATGGCTCCAGTCATTTTCAACAAAGTACCTAAAAGTTGGAAAGAACTACCTTACTCTATGTTTAAAAATAAACTTCGTACTTTTTTGACCACCAGGGCATATTATAGCGTTACTGAGTTCCTTAATGAAAAAGAATTTGTCTTAACATAGTAGATTCATTTGGAGGTACTTACACAATAATGCTAATTTTACTCTTTAATTTTATATAATTTGAATAACCCATTAGTAATTAAGTATGACAACTTTAAATATTTTGTTATTTTGATTTATTTATTTTTTTGTTTGAGTAATAAATTTAATAAGTTAATAACTTTATAACATTAATAATAATTGTTCGAACTTTGCACGTCACGTAGTGACAAACATGTCTGCACTTAATTCACTTTTATTTTCATCTTGTATGCATTTTTTATGTATGTACACACACATGTTTAAGCAAATAAATAATCTTATCTTATCTTATCTTATCTTATCTAAAATTGGCTCCATTTCTGGGATAGGTTCACACGGTCGCTCTACATCAAGCATCCAGTCAGCCTCAGTATGACAGACGGGCACCGACCAGATGCTGCGCCAGAAAGAACTCGTGGCAGCATCATCCGGGCGGCACACGTCTGTCATATTTTGGTCGGGTCGCTCCCAAGCTCTGTATACCCACCTCTCATCGCTCTGGAATATGCGATTCTGTGAGTACCGATCAACCTGCCGCTTATACCGCCGAATACGGTTCGCCCATGCATAAACTTTCTACTTCAGGAAGTCGATGCGCTCTGTGACACGGGACATGTATTCTTGAGGACTGATTCCAGTCCCCGAGAATGCATGTATTTATTTATTATTATATGTATAGATAAGAGTCATTAACATTATTTAGTTGTCTTACCTGTACGAGTACTCTCGTTCACGCAACAAGTCATAAATATCTTCAGCGGTGAGGTTCATGTCTTGCCTTTCGTTAAATTCTATTTCTACTTTGTTAATGTTTGGTTTTAAACTCACAATCGTGCCTGTCGCTACTTTAATTTGATCATCAAATACCTGTAAAATTTAATGCTTATTATAGTTTTGTTTTCATACTGGTAAGAAAGATATAGGTAGGTACTGATGTTCAATAGTATAGTTTGCCAATTAGTCAGTCACGTGATGGTGAGTGATCATAGCGTAAACGGACATTTCCAAAACATGAAGGCATTACATGTTGCTACCGCACAGACAAGGCTGAAATGCCCCATGTGTCCTGTTCACGTGTCCTGCGCGTCTCCACAAGTCACTTCACGATCACTCGTGGCATACTCTAAACAATTCCTTTTGTTTCAAGAGGTTGGACAACAGTTGTTTGGAGGGGTTTGGACATAACTTAAGTAATATCACAGAAGTTACAGTACAGACCTCAAAACATCCAGTTCCTTTTTGCAATGTTACTCTTAGCTTCAGTTGAGTCTGTGTGTGCATCACAGGTTGTGCGTACAAGTGAACGTCACGGAACTCCACGGATAGCTGCTTCTTCGGAACACTCAGGGTCATGGCCAGGGTGTCCCAGACAGCTACCAGGGTTGATGCGAATGGATACACCGTTTTTCCTAGGAATAAAAACACATTTACTCAATGTTGCATTCAGTGTATACCATTTACTACTACAAAAAGAACAACGATCGTCGAAAAATGTATATATATATATTTATCTGTGAGATTGAGCTACATACTCAAGTAAAAGGTATACAGTGCTTTATTATAACAGTCGGTGATAGCTTCAATACTGCAAAATGAATACAGCCCTTTGACATGCCTAAGCGGTTCTGTTTTTTTAACCATCTTGTATTTATTCGGTACCTTACTTAAAAAACCAAAAATGACATTATTGAAATAAGTGTGTTATTTAGTAGGTACCTCTAATGACTTGTCCTATCAGATATTCATTTTCCTTGTCGTGCAATGATATGGTCCATGTGCAAGTTGCACCCTTCCTTCTACTAGCAGTATCGTAGAGAGGCACAGCCCTGAAAAAATTTAAATAAAAAATGCAGTGGTTACTAATTTATGTCGTTGAGCTCCTTGAGATATAAGTCGAGCTACATGATAACAAAGAAATGCTTGGTCTGACTGGGCAGGTCCACTCAAATCTTTGTGGTTCTTTCTTCAAAAGACCATCTCAGATACTAATTTGCATAGTCCTCATGTGAGTTGACGAAGAAAATGTCTGGACCTCTGAGTTTGTTTCGGCTGTTTATTCTCAGAGTAGTCAGGTACTAAACACCGGACCCAACTAGTTTAAAAAAAAATGACAGAAGGGTGTTAAACAGGGTGACCCGCTCTCTCTTAAGTTATTTACAAGCACTCTTGAGGAGATATTTAGAATACTAGCAGCCTCATGGACCACCAGAGGCATTAAAGTCGGCAGTAAGAGGTTGACGAACCTCCGATTTGCCGACGGCATAGTCCTGTTTGCCCCCTCAGCTCTGGAACTACAGACCATGCTCCAAGAACTGAACACGGCCAGCTTTAGAGTGGGACTTACGATGAATCGGTCGAAAACCCAGCTTATGACCAACAGCACTAAGAGTTGGGTCAAGGTAGATGGGCAGGAAATACATTATGTCGATGAGTATATCTGGTTGGGCCAGTTAGTATCTTTCGAAAACAGGCCAGAAAGAGAAATACCGCGAGGGCTGGTTCGAGGAGGCAAGGAAAGAGAGCACATGGAAGGAATTGGGAGACGCCTTTGCCCAGCAATTGCACAGTAGAGCATACTAAAAAAGAAAAAGTTTGTAAAACCTATTTGCAAAATAAATATAATTTAGGCTAATCCTGGACTGATTCGATTTATATTGCCATCGACAGGTTAAGAAGAGATGGAAGCTTAAAAAATAATTACACGTAGGAAGATCTCTTTTATATTTCAATGTTAATTAGAGTTCAAAAAAGTAATTTAAGTTACCATCTTTCTCCATGAGCCCACTCTACCAGGTGGGAAAGGAATGGTGTCCCAGTGGACACCGGCATCTCTACTTTTGGGTAAAGTATTTGGACTTTCGGGTGGTAGCCCTCCATGTACAATCTGGAAACAGAAACAGTAATTAAACAACGCAAGAAACTAACTAATCTTACGGTTGGCTCCTTCGTGTTTATTAGTACGGTGCCTTTAGCCCAAGTACGCATACTTGATTTTAAACTCTCGGTTTCGAGCCGAGCATTGAGAATAAACCAGAAAGCGGATGTGCTGTTGGATTTTTAACTCACGGCGGTAAGCAGTGTGTTGCAAAAAGCACCAGTGCGATCGACAGCTTATTTCATAGCCACCATTCCATCGTGCATCGGACAGACAAATCGGAACGAAATCAATATCGAATTTACAGAGGATTTTAATAAGCGTAGTACAAAAATAATACGAAAATCAATAAATAATAAAAGCCACGTACTTGCCAACTGCTTCAAGCAGCAGATACGTGTTGTCCGCGTGCCCTCTTCTAGTAAGCGCTATGTTCCTGCAGTCGGCCGGTAGAGACCGCTTCAGGATGGCTTGCAGTAGACCATGCGGAGCAACCTCTACCAGCACCGCGTTTGACGGTATGTGTTTCAAAGTTTCCTCGAACAGCACTGGGTTCTGAAGAAAAGGGAATATTATGAACGTAGAAAAAATAAATTTCTTTCCACTGCAACTTCTGTAATCTATAAAATGTGCAAGACAACATTTGTCCCTTTATCCACAACTAAAACATAGAATCAAATTAGGAGAAGTAGGAAAAATAGTTTCGGCTTTCATCAATATCATGCAGGTGACAGCAAAGAGCTTGTCTCTACAGGTTAATTCTTTTGTTCTACATGGGAATATTTCCTTTCTCCTATAGCGAATTCTTACCAGAAGATTGTTAGTGTGGTACTCCGCAGACGAAAACTTGGCCAGAGGCTCCTCCCACCTATCAAATGGTACGGAAGTAGACACCCAGCGTTCACTTCGAGCCCTCGGGGTCTTGATTACTTCGCTCAGATATTTCAGCAAACCGGGACCTGTTATTAAAAAATATAATTAATGAAATAAAAGACTTACGACTCACTCATTGTAAAATAAGAGTGATATTTGCTCACCAGCATCAGCAATGTAACGTGAATGATAGGCGATGTTAGAACATGGTACTTCCTTAGCGAAAATACCCTTAGCAGTCAACTCTGCGACAAACTCCTTCATTTTATCTGCAGGTCCCGAAATGGTACTAGATTCAGGCCCGTTGTGACAAGCCACTTCAATCTCAGGAGGACACATTTTCGAAATCTAGGAAATAAGTATGACGGGATTATGTTACCTTGGTAGTTTTTATTTAAATAAGGTTTAAAGGGTGACTGGTAATAAGTGACCGATACTTAAAGTCATGATAAGATACAACTTTCCCAAAGAAACTTTTTTTTTACTCGTTCACTTTTATCCCAATAACACATCAGCCGTATGAAATTCGCGCGCGCGCTCGCCTGTGACTTATCAGCTGTTAGCCGTGTGACGCCGTTCTGTCCAACTGTGCCTACCCACTGTTGCACGGCACTAATTAGTAATGAGACCGGCGTCACGCGGCCAACAGCTGATAGGTAATTTCATACGGCTATTGTGTTATTGGTATAAAAGTGAGAATTTCTTTGAGATACTCGTAGTTGTTTGTTATCATGAGTATTATCACGTGTCTAAGTATCGGTCACTAATTACCAGTCACCCTATGTAAGTAAGATTTATACAGACTACAAATAGAACTAAAACTATGATAAAAGGACGACTAAAAGTAAGTACCTACATATAAACGACGACGACAATAGGACACTTAGGCGTCAAGGTACTCCTCCGCATAGCTGTCATCCGGAAACGTGCCCAGAAGAGAAGGAGCATTGCTATGTAGAATAGCAATGTTAATTCTTTGGCCAAAAAAAGAGCCAGCCCTATCTCTGGTCACACAAAGTGTCGACCAGTCAGCGAGAGATTTCCGTAAAAAGGAGACGCGTGCTCGAGCCCCTTGACCCGAGCGTTTCGATCCAAAACTGCTCAAAACTGTAGTTACCATTATGGTTACAGTATTTGCGCCGCTTGTGGATTTCAGCAGCCGCAGCAGCAGCGCCCACACAGCCCGCCGTGCTTGCAACGTGAGAACGCGCAAGGGTGTCGACACAGGTTGTGTCCCACACTAAAGGCCTACCCACCTTCCAAAGCACTAACGTCATGCCGTCTGGTTTCTTCCCATCGTCACGTACCAAGCCGTTTGGTTCTAAAACCGCTCTGGTACGCCGGCGCTGGCAAGGGCTCGACGAATAATGCCGTTAAGGCTGGCGTGCCGTGCAATCTGACCTGCGCTCCTGTAGCAGGACAGGCCATGGTGTCCGAGTCTGTCGACAGCTTTACCGCAGTGACACCGATGTGGAGCAACATAAGGTGCGCCTAAGCGAAGACTTGTACCGACCCGGAACGATGTGTTATCCATCATAGTTCCAATGGTGGATGATGGAAGTGCATCAAGCATCAAGTCCGACTCCCATTCCCCCACGGCCATTAGACGGGCCCACTCCACAGTATTGATTGATGTATTTAAAAGGGTATTCCGTACTGCAGAGTAGCACGTCCCACTGTCTCTGGGAGGGCAGGTTGTCAGGCAAATCCGTATTGGGACAAGCCATTTTCTAAGCGCTCAACGCATCGGTCAAACACGGTACCTCAAAATCAACCAGTGAGGAAGACAGAATATCCCAGGTTAATTTTTCGGTACAGTAGACCGAGGAGAGGAAGGCTGGCGAAGTTATACTTCACCCACCCAAGCGAATGGGAAGTGTGGCTTGCTGCCAAGCTCGGACGTCCAGGACCACATTAAGACATTAAGTATTGAAGTTCGAGTGTTCCTAATAATTTGGTCTACTTTTTCTAAAAATGCTTTTAAAGATGAGAGGAGCGAAGGTTATGCGTGAATTTTGGTCCAAAACAACACTATCAAATAAATGTGAAGGCCGAACGAATGTTAATTTTGAAAAGTCTCTCCGAAACATCATTAAAATTGACTATAGAAGGGTTCCAATGAACTTAAACATAGTTAAGTACCACTGTCGCAGTAAACAAAAGCAAGATCATTAAAAATGAACCCGTGTCAGTAAAATGGACTCTATACATATGTATGTCAGTTGACATACATGGCTTTGGTGTGTAGAGTCCAAAAGAGATACATTTATATGAATAGTTGATCGCGGACTGTTCAGCACTATCCGCGAGAACTCTCTCTTCGCTAGTTAGTGCCACACACTAAAAAAACAACTCGTTTTTAGTCACTACTCTACCCGCTAATCGTCGGCAGTGACACATGGAGTTTAAAAAATACCTTTTCATATCCCACACCGATAGCAGCCATGGATCCTCGAATAAACGGAGTCTGCAGCGACACCAGACCGCGGCTGTACGCCGACAGAATCATCTCCTCTGCCGTCAAACAACCGTCGGCGTACGCGCAGCCCAACTCGCCTACACTGTGACCTGAAGAAGAGTAGGGATCATTATTGGAGCTACGTTTCATTGGAACAAACAAAAGAGAAAGTGAAATAGCTGTGTATCAATTTTGGTGTGTGATACAGTACACTATCTAACTATTTCAATATTTTAATATCTCAAGCGAGAGTTTACACCCACACTCTCGCTTGAGTTGCTTTGTTGTGTTGTTTCGTGCACTTGTAACATAAATGATAGTTTTACCGATAATGCCATCAGGCACCAGTTCAAGTTCCCGAAGCACATCAGTCAATCCTATTTGTATAGCAGCTATGCCCACGAAGGAGTGAAGAATGTTGTCGAATATAGTCTTGTCAGGCGAAGTAATTATATGAACTATATCGATGCCTTTTGGTTCCAAAGTTTGTCGGCATCTGAAAATAACAGTTGTTAATAATACAGAAAATGTTACAGTATCATGTATCTTTAAAATATATACTCAGATTTAGATTTCTAAAGAAACCTCAGGCTATAAGAAAATATTCAAATAGCTACCTTTCGATAGCAGCAGCGAAGATCGGTATGCGCATGAGTTGCGCGCCCATACCCGCCCACTGCGAGCCCATCCCGCTGTATACGAACCACAGCGGCCGCCGCGCGTCGTCGAAGTATGTCGACTGCTCAGATAGACTGACAGTCTTCTCTTCTTCGTTCGTTTCTAGAATGAACAGGCAAAACAGATAGGAATGGAAAACGCAGTTCACTTGAAAGCAATATTTATTTAAATAACCGAGTCAAATTGGGACAGTTGAAGGGACGATTAATTAAAGCAGCTGGATAAAAGTTTTCGAGAATCGATTAGGTGGTGTGAAATGCTTACGATGATGATGAATAGGTACTTTAAGATATTCATATGAAATTTACTTAAAATGATGAATCCTCTGCCCAGATGTCCACGAACGTTTGTCTGATGGATGTTTTGCAACAAAGCCAACTCCTCAGGATCTATGGCGCGTGTCTTCAAGTTATCAAATATTTTCTGTAGAGTAGTGTCTTGTCTCGCAGATATAGTCACAAGATGTGCGATACTACTGTTGTAGCGAGACAGATCCTGGAACAAAATAGAAATATTTAAAGGTAAGAAAAGATCAAAAGAGGATTGACACAGCAGTGAGAATCATCATCATCATCATCATTTCAGCCAAAAGACGTCCACTGCTGGACATAGGCCTCCCCAAGTGTCTCCACATTGACCGGTCCCGTGTGTCTCGCATCCAGCGGATCCCTGCAACCTTTAGCAGGTCATCGGTTCACCTAGTGGGAGGCCTTCCAACGCTGCGTCTTCCGGTTTGCGGTCGCCACTCCAGAACTTTTCGGCCCCATCGGCCATCCTTTCTGCGAGCAATTTGCCCTGACCACTGCCACTTAAATTTAGCTATTCTTCTCTTTCTCGAAGTTAGACCTTCCTAACTGGACCGTTTGTCCCAGGTAGACATTACAACTTCGAGTGTAGAGTCTCCGATCTTGATAGGAGTGGGTGTTACATGAGCAATCAACATGACTTTGGTTTTGTCCATGTTCATTTTAAGACTCACTCTTTCGGAAGCTCTACTGAGGTCATCGAACATTGTACTAAGGTCCTCCATGGTCTCAGCCATGACCACTATATCGTTGGCAAAGTCATGTTCATTTTAAAACTCACTCTTTCGGAAGCTCTACTGAGGTCATCGAGCATTGTACTAAGGTTCTCCTTGGTGTCAGGCATGACCACTATATCGTCGGCAAACCGAAGGTGAGAGATGTACTCGCCATTGACGTTGATGCCTAGCCCTCTCCAGTCTAGAACCTTGAAGACATCCTCCAGTGCAGCGGTGAACAGTTTCGGAGATATGACGTCTCCCTGTCTCATACCTCGTTGCAGAAGGATAGGTTCCAAGGTCTATTCCTGAAGTCGGACTGACATTGTGGCGTTTTTGTACAAACACTTCAACACCTCGATGTACGGATAGTCGATTTGGCACCGTTGGAGCAGTACAGCCCAAGTCTCGATCGAATCGATGGCTTTCTCGTATTACACAAACGCTAAGGCGGGAGGCAGATCTCTCTCTTCGGTCTTCTGTATAACCTGCCTCAGCATATGTAGTCTACGGTGCTAAAGCCTTTTAGAAATCTGGCTTGTTCAGGAGCCTGTAAATCTTCAAACCTGCGCGCGAGACGATTCGTGATGACTCTTGAAAACAACTTGTAGACATGGCTTAGAAGTGAGATAGGCCTATAGTTCTTCAGCCGGGCATTGTCGCCCTTTTTTA
Organism: Noctua janthe; assembly: GCA_910589295.1. Lineage (NCBI taxonomy): Eukaryota > Metazoa > Arthropoda > Insecta > Lepidoptera > Noctuidae > Noctua > Noctua janthe. The sequence continues at coordinate 4,577,452 of OU342573.1, read as the reverse complement.
AGGAGAGTACCACCACACTCCTACACCATGCCTGCGGCGTTTTTCCCTCGAGTATGACAGAATCAATCAGCTTCTGAAGGGCCTTAAGTACCGGTTTTCCACCTGTCTTCAGGAGTTCGGCCGTAATTCCGTCATCACCCGAAGCCTTGTTGTTTTTAAGCTGTTTCAAAGCTATCCTAATCTCGTACAGGCTGACATTCGGGATGTCTTCGGTATAGTGTCGGGTCAGTCTAGCTCTTGGGTCGTTAGCAAGATTTGCAACAGGTTTACTGGTTGAACTGTACAACTGCCCATAAAATCTCTCGATCTCCCTCAGCAGCTCCGGTTTGGTGGATAAGATCCTGCCATCGTCGGTGTTCAGTTTCGTGAGCTGGCTCTGCCCAATAGCCAGATCTCTTGAAAATACCTTGGAGCCTTTATTCCGCTCAATAGCGTCTGTAATACGCTCGGTATTAAACCGGCGGAGGTCGCGTTTCAATGATTTAGAGATCCGTCTATTGAGCTGCCGGTATTTCCACGCTTCGTCTGAAGACTGCAGGATCATCTCACGCCGCTACTTCATGAGCTCGAGAATATGATCAGAGAGTTTTTTGTTCTTATATGCACGACGTGTCTTGAAGAACTTAGACCCAGTCGTATGGACAGTTTCCATGAAGCCATCGTTGTATTCGTACACTGAGCTTCCTAGGCACTCGAAACGATTCTGGAGTTCAAGCTGAAAGCTCTCGGCGTTTTGGATCTGGATCTGTGCTGGACGGAGCGTAGACTTCATCAGTCGAGTCCTTTCAAGCTTGATATTGCTCCCGGTTTTCGCCGAATTGATCACAGAGATATCATTGAACATTTGCTTGACATGATAAAGTCAATCTCATTTTTAGTTACACCATCGGGACTCTGCCAGGTCCACTTCCTGTGTTCACGCTTTTTGAAGAAGGAGTTCATCATATAGAGGCCCTCCTTCTCCATGAAACTAGCCAGTTGGTGACCCCGGTGGTTCCGACGTCCAACCCCAAATTGCCCAACCTGCAGCTCATCCCCGTCTCGTTTGCCCACTTTCGCGTTGAAGTCCCCCATGACAACGGTGAAGCGAGTTTTGAAACCATGCAGGGCTTTAGAAATATCCTCATACATGGTCCACTTCATCGTCGGAGTGTGCCGAGATCGGGGCGTAGACCTGTATGACCTTCAGCGAATATCTTGAGGATATTCTGAGTACAAGGTACGCCACCCTGGTCGACACACTCTCGATCTTTACCATGTTATTCACGAGGGACTTGTGGACGATAAACCCAACACCACCCTGAGACTGCCGGTCACCCTCTCGGAAAAGGAGCAGGTTGCTGGATTTCAGGATTATCGTGTCCTGCCCCTCTCTTCGGACTTCAGATAATCCCACAATACTCCATCGCAGCCTGCTCAATTCCTCTTCGAGTTCCGTTATCTTCTCGTCGGTCCGAAGTGTACGCGTGTATGTTGCCAAGTCAAGTCGTCGGTATAGGCAGCCTGATCCCTTCCGGAGATTCTTCGCACCCCTTGGCACGCCGTAACCTCGACCGCTACCATAGTCGAGGGCAGTGGCGGATTTACAAGTTTTCAAGGTATACAGGCTGTACAGTTTTTGCCGCCCTTTTATTTTGATGGCTAATGAATAACAACTGTGATAATTCATTGGAAAGGGCTTTTTGTTGTAGAAAATAGAAACATATAATGTTCTTTTTTTACTCAAAATTCACTGAACAAAAAAAAAAAAAATTGCAAATACGTTTTTTTTTTTTCGTAATTGGGAAATCCTTCAATCAATCCCATATTTTTCTGTATTAGATAAACCTATCAACATAATATTTACACAAGTACCTATAGGAACTTGTCTTTCAGATAGTAACTATATTTTTAATTTTCGTGAAACGGTATAGTCGTAATAAATTATTTAATTTAGTTGAAAAATTATTCACAAAATTATTTACTGTATTCAAATTAAAATAATATACAAACCATCCAGTTTGCAGCCTCCAACCAGTAGTAGGACTGGTACGTATGGGTTGATAGTGGGAAGAGGGAAATACATTTTTTACAATTTTCGCTCTTTTCACTCATAAAAAGTGTGAGCCGATTACTGGTTGGGGGCGGCGTAGCTGTTTTACTCTAGAATATGGAAGGTTGCTACTCGGAATGTGCAATGAAAAGTGAGATGGGAAAGTCATCGGCAAAATTTGTTACTATCTGTAAAACATCAGAAAACCGTCATGCCAAAATCTTTTTGATTTCTATGAGGTAGCAATCGGTCCCCAAACTTGCCGCACCAAAAATCTGCCGCCCTCGGCTCAAGTCTACTCAGCCTGCTGGTAAATCCACCGCTGGTCGAGGGTAGACGGGCTGCCGGGTACTAGGGGCCATTTTTGTGTTGCGTTCATCATTGAGTTGGTTTTGCCATAATCGCCACGCTTAGCAGGCGGGCTGGCAATCGCAGTATGGTTGTTATAAAATCACAGAGAATGCTGCTGTCCATTCTCTGGGAAGTCCCTTAGTCGCCTTTTACGACACCCACGGGAAGATGTGGGATGGTGCTATTCTTTACGTCCTCCACCATACGGAACCTTTACGTCCGCCACCATACGGTACGGTAAGAATCAGGCAAAACAAATAAGGTCGTTCTTGTTTTTTTATCGGTATTATCTCCGTTTGTACCTTGGGTTTATAATGTCCATGTAGCAGCACGTGTGAATTGACGCCAGTGACGGACATGCCGTTGACGGCAACGTAAGTGCGTTGGAAGGGCTGGTGCTCGGTGACGATGCGCATGCGCCCCTCGCACAGTGCAGCCACGTCCTGCCGCGGAGTACTGCAGTGCAGGTTGGCGGCCAGCTGACCGGTGTGGTAGCCGAGCAACACCTGTTGAGGATGAGAAATATCAGAATAGCTAGATAATGGCACCAATACATCTCTGAATATTTATTTATTTAGATAACATGGGAGACTTACAAGATAAAACAAGCAGATCAAGGACAGTACAATAGTCTAAAAGCCAATTACAGGTCTCCACTTATAAAATACAGAAAAAAAAGTAAATTCTACGGACATTCACACCAAGGAATTTCATCAACATGTATTTCAAAACTAAGCTTAGAATCATGATGAACCCCCAGATCACGGATAGAGTTTGATCTAGATAGAATTTGATCACCTAAGATATACGATGTAGCAATGATTGAGCGCTTCCGAGAATACGTAATAACCGAGAATTTAGCGAAATTAAGATCCAGCTTGTTTCTTTGGCAATAGTCCTCCAGGTGACGTAGGTCATTCTGGGATGATATTGTGGCATAAATTTTCATGTCATTGGCAAAACACAGTAGTTTGGATGAAGTCAAGCAAGAGTCGATGTCGTTAATGTAGATTATGAAAAGCAAAGGACCGAGTAATGAACCCTGCGGGACATCCACTAGAAACAGGGACCCAGCGTGATATATAATTGTTAAGTACCACTGCTTGGGACTTGTTGACAAGGTAGGAAGAACACATCTGAGTAGATCGCCACGAATTCCCATGCTTGGATATCAGAAAGGTATGATCGATTCGATCAAAGGCTTTGCCGCTTAGGCTTTTTAATCAGGTTCGTGGCAGTAGACCTCCCTTTTAGGAAACCATGTTGGAACGAGCTAAATGAATTTTTCAGAGCAAAATAAACCTGATTATATATTATCCTCTCAAAGACTTTTGCTATGATACATAATTTAGATATCGAACTGTTATTTTCTATGTCTGTTTTAACACCTTTTTTATGAACAGGTGTTATAAACGCAGATTTCTATATTTGTGGTACAACACAGGTATTCAAAGATTTTCTAAATAAAATTGAAATAGGTTGCGCTATCGAAGGTGCACACCGAACAAGAAGTTTGGATGGTATGTTATCGGGACCTGCCGATTTACATGTATCCAAGTTACGAAGCAAGTTAGTAATTTCGTCAGTTTCAACAATGATATTGCAGATGTCAGATGTTAGGCTCGACGAATCGTTAAAAAGAGAATGAGAAGAGATTGGATGACTAACACTGGGATTGAGGAAAGTAGAATGGAAGTATTCCGAAAAAGCCTTTTTTTATTTTTTTATTTATCATCCAATGACCCCCCCACTCTGGGCGGAACGGAAGGGAGTGTCAGACTTGTACTGACTAAAACCCATCCATGTTCCTTCTTTGCCCTTTGTGTTCCAGGGCCACGGTATCTCTTTCGAACAGTCCCGCAGCTCTGGCAGGCGTCGGCCCATGCGGACCCCTACTCGGTTGCTGACATCTCTTCAAGGCGCGCGTGGAACACGAACGCGCCGTCGACACGACCTGTCATCATAAGACGGCCAGACGGCGAGCTAGCCCATAACTCGCCGTCCACAGGCCCGCGCCTACGGTGGCCGGGAGCCACCAAGTGACCCCCGACGCCCAGAGCGTCTCCCGCGGCGACTGGGACGTGAGGTTCTTTCCCTCTCACGTCCCGCCACCTCCTTCACTAGCATAACTGCTTCGCAGAAGGTGGTGACGGCTTCCCATTCCCTCTCGCTCCGGACCATGGCTTGAACCAGGGCCGGACGCGAGAGATCGCCGCCGCCAATCGCCGCTACAAGGACACGGTGGTGCTCCACCCAAGTGGGGCAGACCTCTACGGTGTGCTCCACCGTGTCCTCCGGACGATCCTCGCAGTGGAAACACCCGGGCGTTTCCTCCCGCCCGATTCGGTGCAGGAACCTCCCGAAACAACCGTGTCCGGTGAGGACCTGCGTCAGGCGGTAGGTGAGGGCGCCGTGGCGCCTCCCTAGCCACTCCTCAAAGAGGGGACTTATCACCACTATCGCAGTTGCACGGGGTTGCAACAGTCGCTCTCTCCATGTCGCCATGAGATCACGCCGGAGGTCTGTCCGCTGAGCGGCAATTTGCCGCAGCAGCGGAATTTCCCCCCGACGTAGTGCCTCCGCGCACCATTCGTGCAGGCGCACGAGGACTATCGCCTCCAGATCCCATGGTGGCAATCCGGCAAGAAGGCTAGCCACCTCGCTGGAGATCGTGCGGTACCCTCGGATTAGCCTTATGGCTATCACCTTTTGGGGCACGTTCAGGTAGTGGGCGGCTTGCCGCCTCAAAGAACGCACCCACACCGGGGCCCCGTAAAGGGCCATGGACCGCACGACCCCTGCGTAGAGCCTCCGGCAGGAGGCGTTTGGACCCCTCAGGTTGGGCAAGAGCCGCTTGAAGGCAGCCCCTGTCCGTTCCAGTTTGGGAGCCAAACGTCGGAAGTGCGCGGCGACCTCCCTACCGGCGTCAGCGTAGTTTGCTACGCTAACGCCGGTAGGGAGGTCGGTGCGCAGCACCCTGTCGTAACCGATGTTCCACAGGGCCGACCCCAGAACTGATCCCTGTGGAACACCGCACGACATCTCTCGCCGGTTCCATTCTCCGCTCCGACCGGGGTAGATGACGGCCCTATCCGTCAAGTAGTCCGCGACCACACGACGAAGGTAGGTTGGCACCCGGTGATACCGGAATGCCTCCCTTCTTTTTTTTTTTTTTTGTTTCGTGGTGGAAAATCCTCACGGATGTCCTCCGCCCTGGGGCGGGCGGAGGGGTCTGTCAGACTCAAACTGACTAAAAATCACCCCGGTGTTCCCTTCCCACACTTGCACCGAGGATCATGGGAACTAGTGCGCCTTCCATGATACCCGGCTAGTGCCGGCCCGCGTCTGCGGGCTTCCTCAAATCCACGGGGGGAGTGAGGTGTACACCCCCCGCGACTTTCAATAGGGGCGCGCGTGGAACACTACACGCCACCGCCTCGGGTGCAGTTATATGGGGGGGCGGCAGACGTCCCCAAGTCCGCCGTCCCTCTGCACCCGTTTTCGGGGCTGGAAGAGGGCATTGTCCGCCCTCCGCCGACGCCCGGTACGTCTGCTGCGGGTCGGGAGAGTGGTCTCGACCTCCCTCATTCTTTCCGCAGCCTCCTTCTGTGAGATCACGGTTTCACAGAAGGAGATCACCGCATCCCACGACTCTGCGCTCCCGACCATCGAGCGAGCGACGGCCAGCAGCGACATACTCTGCCAGCGTATGCCGCGCCGTGTCCTCCAGACAGTGGACGCAGTGATGACACCGGGCGTCCGGCTCCCTGTTTATGCGGAGCCGTGCCTCCTCTCGAGCCATTCCTCGAGCACTGGTCGGATCGCCTCGATGGTAGCGAGACCGGCGGTAAGGCGCAAAAGCCTGTCCCGCCATTCCGCCACCAGGACCTCGTGGAGCTGGGACCGACGCAGACCGATCTCTCACTGCATCGGCTCACCGCCCCGCGTCCGCGCCTCCTCGCGCCACTGGTACAGTGACGCGAGGACTCTTGCCTCTAGGTCCCAGGGTGGCGAACCGGCCAGTACACAGGCCGCCTCGTAGGAGATTGTACGATACCCCCTGATAGACCTGACGGCCATCGCCCTCTGCGGTTTTTGCAGTATAGCGATGCTTCCGGCCGTCAAGTCAGAGGCCCACACCGGGGCCCCGTACAGGGCCATGGATCGCAAGACCCCTAGATACAATCTCCTACAGGCGGTGCTCGGGCCCCCCAGATTGGGAAGCAGCGTTGCAAGCGCGCCTGCCGCGCCCATCAACTTGGGCACCAGCCGCCGGAAGTGGGGGCCGAAGTCCCAACGGCTGTCAAGCACCAATCCCAGATACTTCATGGTGGACTCGACAGCAATCTGGGTACCCCCGACCACAATATGTGAAACCGGCGGCGGCGCCCGCCGTTGGCCATGAAACACCACGGCTTCCGACTTGTTGAGGGCCACCTCCAGACCCAGGCGCCGTATGCGGCTCACAACCTGCGAGACAGCAGCTGTCGTTAGCAACCCTGTACGAGCTTCCCCAGGCAGTGACCAGCGTGTCGTCGGCGTAACACACCAGGGCTACCCCCGGTTGGAGCTCGCCTCTCAGCACCCAGTCGTACCCGATGGTGCACAGGGGTGGGCCAACGACCGAACCCTGCGGGACATCGCACGACATGTCGCGCCGGCCTCCGCCGTCGCGTCCCCTGTAGGTAACACACCTTTCCGCTAAATAAGCCCCAACGACGCGACGGAGGTACGGAACACCAGTGCACCCTGTGGTAGCACAGCGCCTCCCGAATATAGCTCCAGGGCAGGGTGTTGAAAGCGTTGGAGATGTCCAAGGCAAGGACACCGCCAACATCACCCCATCCCGGGACACCGCTTCCTCCGCCAGGACTCTTACCCGCATTATGGCGTCCACAGTGGAGCGCCCATGCCGAAAGGTCGGTGCGCAGCACCCTGTCGTAACCGATGTTCCACAAGATCCGGCCCCTTCCCCGCAAGGTGCCCGGCGAGGCGGTTGGCAATGACTCTTTCAAAGAGCTTGCCCACCTCGTCGAGCAGCACGATGGGCCGATATGCGGACGGAGAGTCCGCAGGGAGCCCTGGTTTCCGGATGGGGACCAGCTTTCCCGTCTTCCAACGAAGCGGAAACTGGCCTCTCTCCAAGCATGCGCTTAGGAGCCCTTCCAGTCGGGATCCGAGAGCCTCAGAGGCCAAGACCCAGGCTTTGCCAGGCAAGCCATCGGGTCCCGGGGCGGTGTTTCTGGTTTTCAGCCTGCGTACCGCCACTCTCAGGTCTACCCCAGTCACCTCCGGAACGTCGTCATAGTCATCGGTGTGGTCCGCTTCCGGCACCGCACGCGGCGGCGGAGCCATAAGCGAGGGAGGATGCTCCCCTCGCAAAGGGAACAGAGCGCTCACCACGTCCTCCACGAGCTCAGGCCGGAGACTCTGCGTCAGCGGGGGGGCCCGGGTGCGGAGTTTGTCCCGCACCATCTTGTAAGGGCGCCCCCACGGATCTCCGGTGCGCTAACGTCACCGTAAGATGTTATTAATGGAACGAAAATTTCGAGAGCTGTGAGCATGGTGCGATGGTCTAATTGGTTAAGACGTCCGGTGTACTGAATCGGAAAGTCGCAGGTTCAAACCCTGCTCGCACTAGAATTTTTTTTCCATGTCAAAACAGCTGTAGTTCCCTTCGCAGGGTTTGCGTAAAAAATATAAAAAATTGAAGATGTAGTCAATAATTGAAAATTAATCGGTACGATATACGAGTATTAAAATAACAGCATTCGTTAAACAATAATAATTAGAATTATAATGTATATTAAAGCAATAAAAGTATAAATATGCAAGGAAGGTAAGCTTTAAAAAAGTTTGCGCGTGAACGTAAGTCATATGACAGTAAGTAACAAACAGCTGTGCGAAAGAGCAAGCAGTAATGCGTGGTGCGTACAAGCGAGAGCGGGTCAAACATATTGGAATTTATTTGAGCTTTGAAGTAAACAGCGCCATAAGAAACGAGTGTCATGCTCGTAGGTGCGATTGAGGTGGTAAACCTTTTGTAAGCAAGTATTGCGATACTCAGGATCATAAAAAATATAAGTGATTGAAATGTAATAAAAGAATGAAATAAAACTAAAATAAAAAAATTACTTAATACAAATAGGAAGTACTTTACACAATCTTGTTTAAATCAGATTCTTTACGTATAATACAATTAGCATTTTTCAATACCTGGATTTTCCCATGCTTTACCCAAACGAATTCATAATATTTCTCCTTGGCCATAGTCTTAACCCTACTTAATAGCTTCTTATACTCAACGCTCAGGTGATCATTGACATATATACGCTGAGATGTGCTCTGAAACCCGATGTGGGATGTGGATAGGTCCTTAACGGCACGTGCAGCTGCGATGAAATCTTCTTTAACATACCGGTTTAAAAAACTCACAATGATCAGTTTTTCGTTGGAATTGAAAATAGGCACCCTTGAGATATAATTCACCAGTGATTCAGGGCAGCTGTAATTGACCTTCCGGCCGATCGCTTCAATAATCGAAAAAAGATTTTCATCTTTTTTTATAGGGACTCCTTTGATTTCAACGTTGTTTAATCGGGATCGCTGTTCATACTTTGGGAGTTCGAACCTGGATTTCTCTAAATCAGTCTGCAAACAACTTACTGTTTCCTGAAGCTTATCAAGTTCCGATGCTTTTATTTCAACCTCCGCTAGTCTTGTGTCAAATTCATCGAGCCTAGCGCTAGTGCCTTCACAAGTAATTTTTAGCTCGGTTAACTCGTCCTTGATTACTCGAATATCATCAAACAGGGTCGGCAAATTAAGCAACTGGCGCTTCATGTCACGAATTTCACTCAATATGGTTTCGAGGGAGGCTGGTTCAGGAGCAACCAGAGCTGGTGATGACGTTCGACAGGTGGGGCACTTTCATTGCGCCATTCTGCTGGCGCCGAGCTTTCTCCATCCGGCTTCAGATATATTAGCACATCCAAAATCCAGATGTTTCTTGCAGCTCCCACATTGGACTCCGTCATTAAACTGCAAGTTGCAGGCTGCGCAAGTTTTTATTGTTGAAACTCAAGATGAATAAAATTACAATTAAAAACAAAACTAGCAAAGTTTGAACTTGGTGTAAAAGTTAAAAAAGGTTGACGATCTATTATTTCGAGCGACGCGTACTGTACTTATGAATGTCCACAGCCGAATGATCGCTTCAAAATTCCAACAATGTCTGAATCTCTTTCTACAATCGTTGACGCCTCGGCGATTTAAGAAAACGCTAAGTTGGTAGCCAACTTGACACGACTCTGTCGTTCTCTCGTTCTCCAATGTTTGTAAAAAAAACCCATACTTTAGTCTATGGTAAGCGTTCCTACCCACGTCAAACTAACGTCAAAGTCACAGTTGTTTACTTTGTTCGCGGGCTGAACTTTTGTTTTGAATTGTTAAGAAAGGAATAATTCTTTTAAGTGATAAAAAGTAAGCGAAATAAGGAACAAGTTCTTCTTATAATTGGTTTATTATAATATCACAGTGCGGAATGTAATTTTAAACATTACTGTGACTCGAAATGATATGATGTAATCCTGCATTTAAATGAAAGATACCATAAGTGAAGTGATAACTTTTATAGGATGAAATCTAGATCTCGAGGAAGTTCGCAGCTTTATTGGAATTCATAGAAAGGTACAAAAATTATTAGTTATTTCTTACATATCTACGTTTGCTATTCGAAACTCTACTCTCTAACTAACTCTAACTATACTCGGGCACTTGAAAGTTTGAAACATAAACAATGACGTGATACACGACACAGCAGAATCATATAGACGCCTATTGTTATAGTTAACTCTTGGGTGTCGGCAATCGCTCAGTGGTCGTTCAAAAATTTCGACATCGTTTCGTTAGCGCTTGTCAAAACTGTAACTTGGCTACGATTTATATGGAATCTAGCGATCAACATTGTAGAAACGATTACATTTCATTCTATCATTTTGAACGCTCATATAAGTTGTAAACTTGTCTACGAGTTTTCTATTCGTTTGTTTTGGCCTCGTGACTTAACGTTGAGATGACCTCATTCCCATACATTTGTTAGTTTTCTATTAGCGTTAACGATTGTAGATTGTCAACTTGGCTAAGCCTACAGGACGTGAATCCACCAACTATTATTGAATACACCACCAATTATTTTTTTTTAATGAAGGATTATGTATTTGAAAACAAATGAGTTCGTCCCCGACTACTATGTAGTTTTCTGTACTTAAGAATCTTGGAATCTAACTAGAACTATAATTATTAATTGTTTTTCTTTATTTGATTTACATTGATGGCATGGTAATAAACCATGATGATGATAACAATACAGTGTGACCCCAGTACAAAAATTACCTTGATTATCGCGGATATACCAGAAGCGGCCTCGCTATATCCAATGTTGGAAATGACGCTGCCAACTAAAAGTGTGTCTTCTTTTCCTTTACAGAACACCTTTTCAATGGTCTCCAGTTCTATTTTGTCAGCCTCAGGCGTTCCTATAACGAAATTGCGAAAATCAGTACCTACCTACAAGAATTTTCAATGTTTTTTCTTGATCTTTGTGTCTTTGGTCTACTACGCGACTGCTGATCCCGTAGTAATGATTCCGATCCCCAAGTCGGGTAAAGAGTTATTAAATATGTAAGAGACGAGCTTAGTTTATAGCAATAGAGTCACTTGCGTCACTTGCACTTTACACGTGGGACTTAAATAACTGGAGAACTGAAGATATAATGATGTACACTCAGTTACCCCTTTGGAATGTACAGATGTGGTTAAAAGCAGTTTCATTAATTATTGAGTCAATCATTAAAGAAATGGATACCTGAACCAAAAGCTTCAACGTATTCCACAGCGTGCGGTGGAAATCTCGCTGCCTCATAGAATTTTTTCAAGAAGTCGACAGTCTTGTCAGGATTCCTTACATATCCGTACTGAGGGCCCGTTTCTTCTGTTAGCAGACCGGTAAACTCCGTCTTAGCGAGCAGTAAATCTGCGTAGATCCTGTATGTTAGACGACAAATGAGACTAGTCTTAAAGAGAAAACTTTTCGCAACAAGTAGGTGGATGCACCAAAATCAAATTATGTAACTGCAAATAAGTTATAATAATAATTTGCTTTAATTAGAAATGGGAGCCTCACATTTCGTTGCGAAAAAGAAATGGTGCTCCCAAAAGAAAGTGCTGACACAAAAATTTTATAAAACAGCCTCTGACTTTTATTTCTTGTAAAAAGATCCTTATAAAACTTACCTCAGTGCATCCTTAGCCTTCTGCAGAAACAGTACGTTAATGGCTTCCGACCTGACACAACCATTGGCATTCTGATCAAAAGACTTGGTTTTACCATCCATGGCTTGACTTATGATCCTGGAAATAAATAAAACACAATTGCACAATTTCAAACATTTGAATGCAATTGGAAATTAGTTTCTCAATGGAAAAATTGGGCCATTATACAATATCACTTTGGTCTATATTTTTTTACGATTTTTTGGAACGATCGGCATGCAAGGCCAACCATAACATATATTCGACGGGTCCTACGTATACTAGTACAAGTGCAAAATCACATCTTTACAGGAGAGCGGTTTAAAGCTTCTGTACCTTGTAATTTTGACATAAATCCATAGAAATATTTGAAATTTTGTAATTTTATATTTGAATATCATATGAAAAAGACTACATTATTTGTTTTTCTTATTTTTTTTATACTTTAGAAAATAGCATCACTTGCATTGATGTAGCGTGTTTTCCAAACTATGATAGAACCGGTAAACTGGTACAAGTGACCACTTATACCAGTATATAGTGTACTTATTTATACATATAATTTAGGAAAATAGAAGGATATTACCTTTTTTACATGCATTATTTTATCTATTGATTTAATATAAGCTTATAATATTAGCAAAAACATCTTCTCTTATTGACTTTTTAACACATGCAGCAGTTTACTTAGTACCGCTAAACTACTTGCAACAGTTTTCTATATTGTTCTTTTATTATCAAATAAAAATATTTGAATGGGTATAGCAGTAAATGAAATGAAAATAATAAAAAAACATAATTAAAGTTTGTTTCAAATATTAACCTCATCAGACCTACGCTTAATAGGCTGCTATTATTCTGATGTTAACTTATTATGGCAAACAAAAACAAAATTGGCGTTTCCATCTTATTAAAATAAAAAGTAAAAAAAAAAATTCTTAACTTAAGTAGAAACTGTAGTATTAATTAAAATTTCCATAACTACTTACTATGACTTTTAGACATTATCAAAATAGTCCTACTCACATAGATATCTACCGTAATAACAGTCTCAGTAGGTAATGGTAGAAAATACATAATAAAGAGAGAAACAATATCTCAGAAAATAAATTGTATGGCTTTTTTTTAAATAACCTACTCAGAGTGTCAGACATCTCCAGTGTTATCGGTCCGTATCTTCAAATGATTGTTAAATGTGTGGTACCGCTCAGGAATCACATTGGATTTGCAAAAATCTTGAAGATCTTTAAATTTTTCTTGTCAATTGTAACAAACTTTTATAAGCTACATCTGTTTTGGGAACGTATTGTATACTAGCATGTTGTGTATTATTGTAATTCTCAGACATTTTATAACTTTGTAAGCCCCTTCTTCAAACGCATATTTATAATTAAGCATAAATAAATCTTTGACTTGAACATTAAGTTCGCAAACCTTACTCTACACAATAAGTTCCCCGATGGAATTCAGTTATCAAAAAGGCAAGGCAACACTTACAATCGATGACAAAAGTTTGAGTTACTACTTTAACAGTGTATGGGTTTGCTTTTAGTTGTCGCCATTTGGAAGGCCAGGGTCCACTGCTCTGGAGTAGAAATTAAAATATTTCTGGTTTTCCTTTTAATTACTGAGTGAATGCTGTCACCCTCATTTTGAGTATGACCAACAACAAGAAATCTATGGGTAATGTTCACGTTAAACCAAGCGCAATACATAAGGAAACAACAGCTGTCTGATCAGAATATAAAAGTGATGACATCTTGTTCCACCTTCATACCACTAAAATCGAAAATACAGCTGGGTGTTTTATTGACTCCTTTTTTAGTAGTCTGTTTGTATATGCTAACAACTTTATTAATGGACGACATGTCTTCAGCTAATAATTCCGCACTTGGAGGTAGGCGGGAATCAAAAACGATACAATACGGGGTGGAAGGGATACCGACGCGAAAACGGTTACCACGTATTCAGTATTTTTTCATCGGCTATTTAAAAAAAAACAGCCTTTTCATACATTTTGACCGTGTAGGTATTGTAGTTTTGTAAGATACAGCAGATTTTTTTTAATAACCGATAAAAAAATCTATAAGGGGATTATAGAATTTTCTACCGGTTGATGACAGAATGATGTACTGAATATGTGATAACCGTTTTCGCGTCGGTGTCCCTTCCACCCCGAATAATAATTTATGTAGATAATTGTTGCTAAATTGTATTATTAAATAATTGTTTTTCGATTGATTGTATTAGTAAATAAGTATTAGTGTTAAAATAATGTAACATATCAGTTTACAATATAACGGAAAAAAAAAACACCAGGTGAGACCTTGTATACTGATACAAGTGAAAAAATTATTAAAATGCATTCATAAATAATAAGATCACATTTAATTTATCTTGTATAGTCGCTTTACCTAGATTTCCCATTCGATTTTTTAAACAAAATCCGAATATTTACGCATCGCAGTTACACCAGTGTTTGACGTTATCTCTGCAATGTCGCTGCGCGCATACTGGAGTAAACTCCACTTGCGCTCACGCGTCGCGTTGTACGCGACAACCTACACTGGTGCAAGTGACTTACATCAGTGTAGGCAGTCGCGGTACTAAAAATGATGTCACTTACATCAGTTTACAAGTTTGTAACTTTGAAATTATTTGATATTTTATTATAATTTTTACAGGATACAAAATAAAGATAATTTTAAGGCTTTTGATGCGAAAAAACTGTTTTCTCTGTTTTGCGGGTTACACCAGTATACGTAGGACCCGTCGTATTTATGTTATGTTCTACATATAACTAAAATGTTTTTTTTTTTATCAATGCTCTACCTTCCGTAATGCACCGAGGCTTGTGGATGCATACACAAGTTGCATCCTCCTACGACGGCCGCCTCGCATTCACCGCGGCTCATAGTGAGGTACGCCTGCTCCAGCGCCGCGGTGGAACTGCAGCACGACTCGTCGATCGCCATTGAAGGACCTTTCGCGTTCAACCAATAGGAAATGCGGTTGGCAAACATAGTCTTACAGCATCTAAAAAACGAAATAAATTATGACCAATAACAAACCTACAAAAAGACTAGCTGAATATATGTATATTTAGATCTAAAAATCTAATGGTACTGTAGGCCTTATGACAGTGGTCACTATTCCATTATAAGATATCGAAACTCCTTACTACGCTAGGCCAAGTCAAAGTGTTACCGCCGATGTGCAGTATATACTGTGGTAGCTAGAGTGACTCCTGGATTTGATTCCCACGGCCACGCTAAAATTATCCGGAAAATAAGCACCGCATCTGGGTTTTTCATTTGTTTTTAACCCGGTTATTTCCTTACCTCTACTACATCAGACTTTTTTAAACTGGCGAATGTGGCAGTACCAAAGAAAGTCCGTATGTAATGTCTAAAGTGAATTGTTACTTACCCAGCTATACCCAAGCCTGTTCTAGACGCCGCATCATAGAAGGTTGCTTTTTCAGCTTCGGAGAAACAGGTTCCTACGAACACACCTATTTTTTTCCCAGACAAGTGCTCGGGATTTACTCCTGTGGACGTCAAAAATTAAATAAAAATTACTAGCTTATGCCCACGGCTTCGCCCACGTGGAGTTCGGGAATTGCTCACGGGATCTGACTACTGGACTAATAAGTAATCTATGTGCTATACCAGACTATAATCTATCTCTGTGCTAAGTTTCATCCAGATCTGTTCAGCCGTGCTGGCGTGATTGAGTAACAAACATCCATCCAAACTTTTGCATTTGTAATAGTTTATGTAAGATATTTATAATTATGTAATATTAGTTAGTGTTAGTGTACCTAAGTTTTTAATTTTATTTGAGTGATACAGACACATTCGCGTTTTTTTAAATGTACTTACTTATAACTTGCAAATATTAGTTCATAGTACTATCAATTAAATTATATTTATGTCAAATATTGATACCTTGGTTTGAAATTGGACACCGGTGACAACAATCAAATGATTTATTAGAAATCAATTTATAGACATAGTACTATTACATAATATTTATTACTAGCTTATGCCCGCGGCTTCGCCCGCGTGGAGTTCGGAAATTGCGCACGGGATCTTACATCTGGGATAATAAGTAATCTATGTAGATATATATATATTATATAGTACAGTTGAACCAAGTATTTGATTTACGGTTTGTGTGCATGGATGAAGTCATAGTTATGCACACAAACACAAAATAAAACGAGCGAGCTCGGTTTTTATTGGTGTATATATCAATATATAGTCATCATACACATTATGCTGAAGGAGATATAATATTTTGCATAATGTTACTATAGCAATCCTGGCACAATGGCTATCGTCTTTGGTCACTGAACGAGAAGCCGTAAGTTCAAACCATGCATGCAACAATATATTCCTTTTCTTTTTGTATTCATTATTTTGTTAAAACATTACTTAAAGTAGAATTTATAACAATTCGATCCGGTTCATGGTGGTGAAATGAAGTTTCCAACGTTTGAGACAAACATGGAGCTCTCAGGCCATTTTATTTTGACTGTTTAGAAAATAACTACCGACAATTCAAAAGGGTATCAGGACACTAGCGCGAAAGAGATTTGCGCGAAGGACACTTGCGCGAATCCACATGCGTGAAAAGACATATGCGCGCATGGACTTTTGGGCGATTAGACTTTTGCGCGAATGGACCTTTGGGCGCATAGACAGTTGCGCGCATATACACTTGAGCGAATGGACTTATGCGCGAACGGACATTTACGCACAAAGACACATGCGCGAAAGGACTTATGCGCGAATGGTTAGGTTAGGTTAGCTGTAGAGTAAACATAACACTGAGGTTCTTCTAAATCGGAATCGATTGATTAATCTTTTTTATACAAAGTAACAAGATTGTTCTATACATCAATATACATTTGTCATAATAGACATTAAAACAACTGAATGACCTTAAAAATCGACATTAATGAAACCCAAAAGCTTGAACAGAGAGTAAAATTATTTTGTTCAAAATCGATATTGTAAATCGATTAAACAATAATTATATCTGGCAACACTATTCATGGTAGATACGAAATAATTATTTGACATGTCTCTCGGGCAGTGTTGCCACTTCCCTCGCTCTATCTCATTGAAAATAAGAAATAATATGATGTTATGTTTACTCTACAGATTAACCGTAGCCAGTCGCGAGTAAATCTAGTCGCGGAAGTGTCCTTTTGCGCAAAAGTTCATTCGCGCAAGTGTCCATTCGCGCAAGTGTCTCTGCGCGCATGTGTCTATGCGCGTAAGTGTCTATGGGCGCAAAAGTTCATTCGCGCAAAAGTCTAATCGCCCAAAAGTCCATGCGCGCATATGTCTTTTCGCGCAAGCGGGTTCGCGGAAGTGTCCTTCGCGCATATGTCTTTCGCGCTAATGTCCCAGATCCATTCAAAAGTATTGTTTTTAAACACCTTCATTTATTAAAAGCCAGGTGTTGCCCGCGACTTCGTTCGCGAGGAAATTTTGTTGTGTATGCGTGTTCCCGGGTAGGGTAAAGTGTTGTTTGATTACTCCATCAGGAATTTCTCAGTAGCAGCTAGGGAGTCTGTATTTGTATCTGATTGATGGCAATAGGCTCGCCCCCTATTACATGGGACTTCAACATAACTGGTGAAATGTGGGTGTACGATTGGGTACACACCTGTGCCTAACCCTTCGGGGATTAAAGGTGGGATGTTATGTGTGAGAACTGAAGGCCTGATCAAAATGTGATAATGTGATGACTACAAAAGGCGTCTTTTTGGGCACTGTAATTCTAGGCGGCATAGGTCTGAAACAAAATTAAAAGGCGTTGAGGCGACGATATGGCTTAAAAACTGGAACATTATAGTGCAATACGACTTTTTTTTTCAAAGTGAACAATCAAACGCCTTGTTGGGCGCTATTTATTTATTTATTCTAATTACGTTTTGTATACAACATTAAATGATTTGCATAATGACCGTGTGAGAAGCATGAAGAGCCCAAATGTATGCCTGCCACTTTTAAGCCCTTGTAATTTTTTGACCGTCATTTTAAATGCCAATTTTAAGGGAAATTGCAACTTCTTAAATTGAAATGGCCATTTATTTGGAATAATGGATATGCGGGGAGTTAAACCGCTCTCTCCTTTAGCGACTCCTGTAATAATGGTGGCAATTATAATATTACTGCCCAGCTCAGTGATACGAAGCCTGGTTCCATTGCACAGACTGGGAGTTAACCCCAGAGAGTTGTGAAATTCAACGGGGTAGGCAGTACTATCATCATTAGCCATCACAGGGTGGTGGTGGTCGCCGACGATCATATATTTTTTTTTATTTGATTGACACTCTCGTTCTTTGGTGACAGCACTACCCCTCACACAACCACCCTTCATTTTTTTATATTAATAACCTCCAAATTTGGAAAAACGTGCATGATGTGATGATGTGGATGTGCGTGCATCCTCTGTAGCCACTGGATGGGAAAATTCTTCAGAAAATGGAATTTTCCCATTTGCGCCCGATTCCAGACGACCCACTCCCATTTGCAGCAGCATACTCGCAAAGACACCTGCTTCGTGGTCGTTGTACAATTGGACGCGCATGTTGTAGGTAAGATGAATCTTTTCGATCCTAGACAACAGGTGCGACGCCTTGAGACATGCGTTTATTTCATCCGCCGGTGTGCCCCTCTCAATAACTTGCAGTACTGTCTAAAGTCGCCTGCGAGCAAAACAACAACGCCACACGTCAGCACCTGGTTGCCGCGGATATCCTGCAAGCTGCGGTTCAATGCCTCTTATGCACTATAAACTTGCACTGCTGCAAAAGGACTCCCCGGCCGCTGTTTTTGGTGATGTTGCATGTTGAGGTATCTTCACTTGCATGATTCAGCGGCAATATGAAAACGGAATGTGCAGTCCGGCCACCGTTAATCAAAGTTGCAGCAATATCCGAGGGAGCCACAGCCATAGCTATGTGACCGCACGGTTGGCGCAGTGGCTGAGCGAATGGCTGCTGCGTTGCGAGTATCGGGTTCAAATCCCGCACGAAACACATTTTTGTATGGCTTACAGGTAGTTGTTCCGGGTCTGACTGTTTGTGAGTTTAATTGTCTGTAAACACACCCACGATACAGGAGAAATTTTAAGTGTGGGCCTGGACTGACGCAAGGTTAAAAAAAAAAAAAAGCTGGATATAGCGATCCTTACGGAGTTGGACCAGCAGAAGATTCAGCACAAATACAATGTGACGGCACAATTGGCGCAGTGGCTGAGCGAGTGACTGCAGCGCTGCGTGTCGCGGGTTCGATTCCCGCACGGAACAAATTCACAACGTCGTTGTCGTCGGTTGTATCTAATTTTAATTTTTGTTTTTATTTTAAAGTTTTTAGAGATTTGGTCAATTAATATTTGTTAATTTAGGATTACCTAACTGTCTTTTGAAAGCTTAAAAAAAACCAAAAGCATATTAATCTACATAATAAATATATTATTTAAAAATCATAAAGCATTAGAATAAAACAAATATCCCCCTAAATTATTAGCACGATAATTTATCTCTGTGCCGAATTTCGTCTACATCCGTTCAGCCGTTCTGGCGTGATTGGGTAACAAACATCCATCCATCCACCCAAATTTTCGCATTTATAATAGTAGTAAGATACAAAAGACAGATATGATAAAGACACCTAAATAATTTTCAAGTTACGAATTACGTGCTTTTTTTTAACAATCAAGAAATCATACATTATAATCATCCAACCTCCGACAAAGACAACAAAATCGAATTTATTTTTGGGACCTAACAATGCAGAGAAATAACCTGAACCTATTATAGTTTTACAAAACTAAGAACAACGACACAACAAAATAGTTTCAAATTAATTTCCATAACTGCTATTATTTTTATTGGGAGCGATAGGTGAAATTTAAAACATCGAGTCTGACAGCACCTGTGGACAGCAGACAACGACGTTGTCAGTTCAGAACACCATCGAACGGCCAGATTCAAACATGAGGAAAGAGATTTTACCAATGATTTAACTTTATTCATAAGAATTTATAATATAATACATAAAAAAGAGAAAATAAATAATAATAATCTCTATAAAAAAAAAATACAATCAATTACAAAAAGTATAACTTTACTGGGGATCGAACTTGCGACGTGATGCACGTAAAGCGGTCATGAAACCATTTCGTTAATTGTTTCGCTGACATATACTTTGAAATAGACGTTCTTACGCATATCATGACTGAAACGGTAAACAATTGAATAATACGGACATAATGCAATATTGCTCACCACTTAAGCAAGTAGCGTGATAATTTATAGCCTAACATTTGAAGAAGCCTATTTCAAATATTTGTGCATGAACAGGATCTATGCAGTAGTTTTTGCGCCAATTCGGAACATCAGGGTGGATTTTAACGATTTTAATATATATTATTATTTATTTATTTATTTTTACACATATCCTATACATTTTAAATATTTCTTAAACTAAAAACAATATAAAAAACATTTAGAAATATAAAAAAATTGTAGCCTACCGGTATCGGGAACAGGGTCCAAGCTACCGGCGGTCAGGGCTCCAGAGAGAGGAACCTCCTGACAATACGAGCCGCGACCAGGAGTACCGCTTTCTGAATCAAACCCTTGATCCAGCTGGCTAACGAGAGCCTCCTCAGGTATTGGTCGAGGCTCTTGCTCTCGATGATGGATCGATCCCAGTACAATGTGATACTGCCATTTTCGAGAACTGGGTCGGGCACATACTTATAGTACGGTACTTCCGATTCCACAAGGTTGTATTTTAGAGCAAGTTGCTGATGGATAATCCTGGCTACAAGGTTGTGTCTATGCAAGTACTCTCCGTTAGCCAGACGAGAACACCCGGAGATAATGTGACGGATTGATTCGCCTGGACGGTGGCATGCCCGACATATGTCAACCGTACCGTCCTTCACAATAAATCTCCGGTAGTTATTCGTCATCATAACTTCATCCATAATTGCACAGACAAAACCTTCGGTTTCTCCGAAGAGGTCCCCGGAACGTAGCCAGGCTACGGACGCTGATAGGTCTACATCGGGCCCATGCAGGGCCCGGAAAAAGCGTCCGTGAAGCTCCTTACTCTGCCATACCTCCATGCGGTCGTTAGTGTCAAGCACTACAGGTTTGCGCCAGTTCTCTTTAGCCAAGGAGAGCGGGGTGAGCCCCTTGTCCACCGCGACCACATCTCGATGCATCCCCACGTCGGTTTCAAGGAAATATTCCCTGAGACTGCATATCTCGCGATTGTGGAGAGTCTTAGCGTTTAAAAAGCCTCGACCCCCACACCTCCGCGGGATATACAGTCTCATAACAGAAGAACGCGGGTGATGCATTCGATATGCCGTCAACAATGTACGGACCCTCCTATCCAGGGCGTCTAGTTCTGTCTGAGTCCATTTGAGTATGCCGAAAGAATACATCAAAACCGGCATGACCCAACCGTTGAAGGCACGCACCTTATTGCCGCCTGATAAAAGACTATTAAATACTTTTTTCAGACGGCCAAAGAAGCGCTCCTTCAACGATTGCTTCATGTCAGCAACATTGATGCCCAGCGCTTCCGACATACCCAAATACTTATAGGTTTCAGTTGCTGAGAGGGATCTAAGATTTATGGAATCCGAGAGCTGGGTTCCCACAGATTTCACAATCTCCCCTCGCTTTACATGCATGACCGCACATTTGTCCACACCAAATTCCATCCTGATGGCGCTACTGAAAGTTTCAGTTACTTTCAGTAGCTCCATCAGTTGCAAATCGTTGGGGGCAAAGAGTTTCAGGTCATCCATGTAAAGGAGGTGAGATATAACTTGACCACCTCTCCTCAACCGATAGCCTAGACCTGAATCCTCCAGCAGCGTGCTAAGAGGATTCAAGGCTAAGCAGAACCAAAGCGGACTCAAACTATCGCCCTGAAATATACCTCGCTCTATCCTTATCGGCTCGCTATTCCTCTGGATTTGCCGACATCCTGGATAGCGAAGGACCGTCCTCCATTGCCCCATACATGACATCAGGAAGGTGCGCAGAGTTGCATCAATTTTATACAGCTCTAGCACCCTCATGAGCCATGTATGTGGCACCGAGTCATAGGCCTTCTTATAGTCTATCCAACATGTCGACAGATCCTTTCGGGAACGGCGAACCTGTTGACTAATGGCCATATCAATGAGGAGTAGCTCCTTAGTACCGCGGGACCCGTTCCTACATCCATTTTGAGAAGCGGACATTACAGAATTGTCATCAATGTGAAAGAAAAATGATGTAAGAACTTTATAGACTGTCGGAAGACAGGTAATCGGTCTATAATTTTTGGGCTCCGCAGTACTACCCGATTTATGGAGCAGGTGGGTTATCCCTGTTGTCAGGAACTCTGGCAGCGACCCTGACTCTAAGGCTGACTGGAACAGGATCGCCAGGCGAGCGTGCGACCTTGTAAACCATTTAATCCAGAAGTTGTGCAGCCCATCCGGCCCTGGAGATTTCCAGTTAGGCAACGGACGGACTGCACGAACTACGTCTTGGGGGCTGATAGTGATTGCCCCCATTTCTGGTACTAGATCGCATGCTCGCTCGACCTCCCGAGTCCATTCACCCTCGGTATGGCTAACAGGCACCGACCAGATGCTGCGCCAGAATGAACACATGGCATCATCATCCGGCAGGCGCGTGTGAGCCACACCTTGGTCCGGTCGCTCCCAAGCCCTATAAACCCACCTTTCATCTCTTTGGAATGTGCGATTCTGAGTGTATCGGTCCACCCGCCGCTTATACCTACGAATACGGTTTGCCCATGCATAAACTTTCTGCTTCAGGAAGTCGATGCGCTCTGTGACACGGGACATGTAGTCTCGAGCACTGATATCAGTCCCCGAGAACGCCCGCCTCACAAAACGCATCACTCTAGGGCGAGTATTGCCCTCCCTGAAGCAGATCAGTTTGCCGATGAGTGCTCTGGCCTCACCAATACGTCGTTCAATCCTGTACTGCCATGACGGTACGGCTGGTTTAGGTCGTGTAGCTCTGTCATCAGAAAATTTGACATGAGCTACACGACATGCCGCTACAGCCGCACTATACAGGACTGAGTGAGCATCGGTGAGGTCTTCGCAGTTATCAAAATAGTTTGACAACTGCGAATCCAGAACTGCCACCAGCACCCTATTTTTGTTATGCATGGGCAAACGAGGTACGCGTGGTCTAAGATCGGGTTGCATGAACCGATATTCTCGAATCGCACCCTCCAAAGCACACCTCATTTCCTCATTGCACTGGGTACTTACATTAGTAACCATGTCATTACTCACGTTGTTATCGTGGGTTGGTATTATGGTAGACTGTGGTGGAACCACAGTCTGCGGCGGCGTGGCAATGACATGGCTACTCTGCATTTCAGTCCGCAAGCGATCAAGTACGGTGTCATCCAACATACCATTACGCTGGATGACTCGCACCTGATCCGACAGTCGTTGTGCCGACACGTTGACAGCTGGCTCAAGCACCTGAAACAGAGAGAGCATCCGAACACGGTACGCGGTCAGGTTGTTACCCCCCTCTGTAGCCCCATAGTATGCGCGCATGACATTTGCATTAATGGATTGCGTCCATCGCATGCGCGGCACACTCCCGCCGGGAGCTGGGACCCTATCAGAGGCCGGTGGGCCTCGAGGTCCTAAACCGTCCGGCGGCCGGCGTCCTCCTCGTCGACGAACAGGTGGTGGCGTCGTCGGCGGAGAGAAATACTCGTCGCTCGAGCTCGACGCAACTGCCACGGCCGGTGTCACAGCACTCACGACGGGGCTGGATTCCGGCGGCGGCGAGGCGGAGCTGAGCGACGGGTCCGGAGGCGATAGGCGTGCGCGTCGTGCCGCTGATCTCGTCAACATTTCTTCATATCTTTAATCTTTACTAAAATTTTTTGATAGACATTGACAGACATTGTGTCAAATCAATGGTGGTGGTGTGGTTTTTTCTTATTCTATTTACTTTTTGCATTTTCATATTGTTTCTTCATTGATTATTGTAATAAAAATTGATATTATGAAATGTCGTATGATTTAAATCTTCCGGTATACTGTAAGTTTTTAATTTTAAAAATATTTTGTAGATCTTATATGAAGACGTAATTGTTGACGTAAGTGTTGCCAGCTTATTGACGTAAGTGTTGCCAGCTTATTTATTATTCTATTTATTGTTTGCATTTTCAAATTGTTTCTTGAGGAGCTCGTGGCTAAATAATAACAGCCGCTCGGGTCGATCTTTAGGTTAAGCCGTGCTTGCCTAGGTTGGTCTGTGGATGGGTGACCGCCCATTACATACCGAGTTTCCTCCGTGCCTCGGAAATCACGTTAAGCCGTTGGTCCCGGCTGTCATTTGTAGATCTTTGACAGTCGTTAGGCAGTCAGTGGCCCAAAAAGTCTGACAACCAGTCTTACCAAGGGGTATCGTATTACCCAGTATAGACTGGGTTGTGGAGGTCAGATAGGCAGTCGCTCCATGTAAAATACTGGTATTCAGCTGCATCCGGTTAGACTGGAAGCCGACCCCAATATAGTTGGGAAAAGGCTAGGCAGATGATGATTTTCAAATTGTTTCTTCATTGATTATTGTAATAAAAATTGGTATTATGAAATGTGGTATGATTTAAATCTTCCGGTATACTGTAAGTATTTAAATTTAAAAATATTTTGTAGATCTGATATGAAGACATAAGTGTTGACGTAAGTGTTATTATTATTTTTATATGTATAGAAGATAGATATAGATATAGATAGATAGACAAGCTCTTGCCAGAAACTATGCTCACGCGGAGCTAGAGAAGTATGCCACGGATATATACATCCGAAATACAAAATATAGGAAACTTCTTCCGGTAGTATGTTCGCGTCCTAACTCAGGTCATGGTCTACCTGTGTACATCGAAATTTGTTCAAACATAAAGGAGTGATAAAGTAACACAGACAGACAGGGATACTTCCCTTTTTCTAATAATAGTATGGCTTTTATGAAGGATATTGGAAAATTCAAACCCTAAGCGGATGAAACAGAGGTTGAAAGTTTGTATAGTCAAGCTGCTAGCTAGCAGCAACATCCCCAAAATTATAATATCTCACCTGCGTCATAAATAGCATTATAGGCCTGTTCGAGCATTTTCCGGGACATGGGATCCATGCTATTTCCGAGACGGTAGTACACCTTGAAGAACTGGGCGTCAAAGTGATCTAGATCTGGCACTGTACCCATATGCTGAGACGCCTCGGGGTGGTTGCCTTTCCAACGTAGCTTCTCTGCTGTCACGGGGTTCACCTACAAGATAAGGTTTATGTAGCCTACTGTTCCGCTGGTAGATTTTAGCATATGTATTATTGTCTAAACTGTCATCGGTTGGTCATCAGTTTCAGTCAGTAAATTCGTTCCACAAAAATCAATAATTTGGGGCCATCCAACACCCTTATTATATCACACACTATCACAATCCGGAGGATTAAAAAAAATCGTAGCCAGTCTTGTTTGAATAAATAATTTATCAACCCCACCCTTCGTAACGTAACCCAAAAAACATTGTTGAACTGACAAAACTGGTTCGTGTGTGTGTTAGGCAGGTACCCCACAGTTAGCCACGAATCTCCAAACTCTCACCTTGTTGTACAGAATGTCCGATAAGTCCTTAACGTGGTGCGAGGAGGGGAAGAGCCCCGACATGCCGGAGATCACGATCCTCTCGCCGTCGGCGACCGGCGTTGGCGCCAGTGCAGCCTCCCGGAGCTCAGTGGCGGGTTGAGGTTGGGGTTGAGCTAGCTCTTGAGGAGTTGGCGTCATAGTGGAGCAGGCTGATAAAGTAAAAAGAACAACTGAAAACCAACTAATCACCAATGAATTGTTTTTTTAAATCGTGTCACTGTCCACCAGCAAACAACAAACCGTTGGTGGTCATCGAGAATAATCGATGATCGTAATAATAATAATAATCATCGCATGTAAATTACGTTGTTATTGTTACGTCGTATTGTCACTGCGACTCTTAATCGCGGCTTAGATGTGCTGACTGTGTTAATTTAAGCTTTAGTGATTACGTAATATTGTTTTGTGACTTCTAGAAGACTGAATGGGTTCAACACGATTCCAATAGAAGCAGAAAAAAAAACAAAAAAAGTATGATTTTTGTAAATACAAAATGAAGGGCTACAACTTCTGGAAGGGCTCCTAAGCTGGAAGGGCTCCTAAGCACATGCTTGGAGAGAGGCCAGTTCCCGCTTTGTTGGAAGACGGGAAAACTGGTCCTTATCCGGAAGCCAGGGCACCCTGCGGACTCTTCATCCGCATACCGGCCCATCGTGTTGCTCGACGAGGTGGGCAAGCTCTTTGAAAGAGTCATTGCCTACCGCCTCGCCGGGCACCTTGCAGGGATGGGGCCGGATCTTGCGGAACACCAGTTTGGTTTTCGCAAGGGGCGCTCGACGGTGGACGCCATCATGCGCGTGAGAGCCCTCAGGACAGGGGACGCGGTGTCCCAGGGCGGGGTCGTCTTGGCGGTGTCTCTTGACATCACCAACGCCTTTAACTTCATGCCCTGGAGCTGCATTGGGGAAGCACTCCGGTATCACCGGGTGCCGACCTACCTTCGTCGTGTGGTCGGGGACTACCTGACGGATAGGGCCGTCATCTACCCCGGTCGTAGCGGAGAATGGAACCGGCGAGAGATGTCCTTGTCCTTGTGGAACATCGGTTACGACTGGGTGCTGCGCGCCGACCTCCCTACCGGCGTCAGCGTAGTTTGCTACGCTGACGACACGCTAGTACTGGCAAAAGGGAGGTCGCATGAGGCAGCGGCCGAAAACATGACGCGAGGTTGCGATAGTCGTGGAGAGGATCCGGCAATTGGGTCTCGAGGTGGCATTGCACAAGTCCGAGGCCATCTGTTTTCATGGGCCTCGGAATGCGCCACCGTCGGGATCCCTACTGACGGCGGGAGGGGTTTCCATCGGCGTCGGGTCGACGTTAAAGTACCTAGGACTCGTCATCGACAATCGGTGGAACTTCGTGGAGCATTTCCGACGTTTGGCTCCCAAACTGGAACAGACAGGGGCTGCCTTTAAGGCTCTTGCCCAACCTGAGGGGTCCAAACGCTTCCTGCCGCAGGCTCTACGCGGGGGTCGTGCAGTCCATGGCCCTTTACGGGGCCCCGGTGTGGGCGCGCTCTTTGAAGCGGCAAGCCGCCCACTACCTGAACGCGCCCCAAAAGGTGATAGCCATAAGGCTAATCCGGGGGTACCGCACGATTTCGCGAGGCAGTTAGCCTCCTTGCCGGATTGCCGCCATGGGATCTGGAGGCGATAGTCCTCGCGCACCTGCACGAATGGCGCGCGGAGGCACTACGTCGGGGGAAACTCCGCAGCCGTGGCAAATTGCCGCTCAGCGAACAGACCTCCGGCGTAATCTCATGGCGACATGGAGAGAGCGACTGTCGCAACCCCGTGCAGGGCACGCCACCATAGTGACGATAAGTCTCCTCTTTGAGGAGTGGCTAGAGAGGCGCCACAGCGCCCTCACCTACCGCCTGACGCAGGTCCTCACCGGACAGGGTTGTTTCGGGAGGTTCCTGCACCGAATCGGGCAGGAGGAAACGCCTGGGTGTTTCCACTGCGAGGATCGTCCAGAGGACACGGTGAAGCACACCGTGGAGGTCTGCCCCGCTTGGACGGAGCACCGCCGTGTCCTCGTAGCGGCGATTGGCGGCGGCGATCTCTCGCGTCCGGCCCTGGTTCAAGCCATGGTCCGGAGCGAGAGGGAATTGGAAGCCGTCACCTCCTTCTGCGAAGCAGTCATGCTAGTGAAGGAGGTGGCGGGACGTGAGAGGGAAAGAACCTCACGTCCCAGCCACCGCGGGAGACGCTCTGGGCGTCGGGGGTCACGTGGTGGCTCCCGGCCACCGTAGGCGCGGGCCTGTGGACGGCGAGTTATGGGCTAGCTCGCCGTCCGGCCGTCTTATGACGATAGGCCGTGTCGACGGCGCGTTCGTGTTCCACGTGCGCCTCAAAGAGATGTCAGCAACCAAGTAGGAGTCCGCATGGGCCGATGCCTGCCAGGGCTGCGGGACTGTTCGAAAGAGATATCGTGGCCCTGGAACACAAAGGGCAAAGAAGGAACATGGATGGGTTTTAGTCAGTACAAGTCTGACACTCCCTTCCGCTCCGCCCAGAGTGGGGGGGTCATTTGATGATTTACCATACGAAAAAAAAAAAAAAAAAAATGTCTACAACTTACTTAGCGCAGATCGAGGATCCTAACAACTTTAATGAAGGACTACAGAATTAAGACTTGTCTTCTACTGTACGTGCACAGTTTTATAAATTGATAAGTAGAGCACATAGAATCAATTTAAATACATTTACTTAGAAACACAATGATTAATTTGCATTTAACATTGGTTCATTAGTATAAATTAGAATTCAGCGCATTTGATTAACTTTAATGTGATTTACATAACCCTCGATCCGTCGCGTGGGATGTTTGGAAGCCTGGCTTTTACAAAGTTCTCAAATATGCACTCTTACAACTCCACGTAACCTTTACCGGTAATTTCCCAAAAATAAATACTCGCACCGGTGACATTTAACCTGCTCATACGCACCGTGACATGTCCATGTTGAATCTACGCTCGTGCGGCTAAATTTCTTGCCCTTAACACAGATCCTAAGTACTTCTTTACTAACCCATAATTAATCTTGTTGTACGAAATAAATAATTATTTGATTTGATTTAATATAGACGTGTGTTTCTGCGCGGGACTCTGAGTTGATACCTATGGGAAAGCGGTATATTCACTGTCTACGTCGAACATATTATTACAAATTTGACTATCAAAATTTGTTCAACTCATACGAGAGATGCTCCAAAGTAATAACTTACTAAATATTTTTTTGCTGTTTGTGTTTTATTTTATTTTAGTCTTTATTTTTTGTTGATCTCAAATTTAATAATTATAAGAAGGTAAGAAATTGTTTAGATTTTGTAAAAATAAAGTTAATCTTACGACGAACACAAAAACAATACAAATAAAATTATTGGTCTTCCTTCTTATGTAAGTTTTAAGAGTAATTAATAAGTGACTGATTTACAATATATTTTTTTTTATAGATGTGGTCCTATTACCTAACTTTAATCCGTTAAAATAAAACATAAAATGTATGTTCTAATGTGAATTAAAAGCTGTTTATTTTTGGGGTCTTTAAATACGCCGCGCATCTGCACACGGCACAGAAAAGGCACGACGACGGGTGAAGGGTTAATATTATTTCGACAGTGTAAATATATTAGCAATATTCAAAGTAGTTGTGTGAAAATTTTGTTGCTAAAGTAAATTGTATCTATCTATTAAATATAAAATTTGTATGTTTTACTGTAAATCATTTTATCGTTAAATTAATTACAAAAACGAGAATATTCAAGATGTAGGTAATAATTGATCGGTTATTTTTAATGCACCATGGGTGCATGAAAACTAACATCTTAACACATCAGACTGGTCGGAAAAACTATCTGTCAAGTCAGGATTCAATAACAGAAGATACAATAACTGGCGACGTGGAAAATTAAGACAAGCGTTAACTTTAGAGAATTTTATTTTTCTCGAAAAATAAGGATAAACCTTTTCATGTGGTAAAAAAACCCACCAACAGTAAAAAGACTTTCTCATGTCAGCTGAAGAAAAAATGGAAAACACCTTCCTTCCAAAGGAGACTGATCTTTGTATGGAAAGTGGTATATGGACCAATAGCTTAATGGTATTTCTGTGGGGATACTTGAGTTACATATCACAAACTCCTGGATAAATAATAACAGCTGCACGGGTTGATCTTCTAGGTTAAGCCGCACTTGTCAGGGTCGGTATGTGGATGGGTGACATTGGGTTCAATTAATTACATAACTAGTTTCTTCACTACCTCGGAAAGCATGTTAAGCCGTTGGTCCCGGCTGTCATTTGAAGATCTTTGATAGTCGTTACCAATATTCAATGGCCTGAAAGTCTAACAACCAGTCGTAGCAGTCCAAAGGGTACCGTATTTCCCAGCACTAACTGGGTTTTGAAAGTCAGATATAAAGTCGCTCCATGCAAAATTCTGGTATGCGGCTGCATCACGTCAGAATCGAAGCCGACTCCAACATAGTTGGGAAAAGGCCAGGCTTTGCGGAAGACAACAAAATTCGTTAAATCGGTATCTGTGGCGAGCACTTTGGAGGCGGCGGAGCGGGATGCAGCCGCTGTTGACAGGCGGGGCTACGTCAAAGGGCCGGCCGCGGCCGCCGCGTGCCCTTTCGCGGCGGCAACTACTTACATACTAGGAAGGTTCGAGTACTAACACGCTATCGCGGCGTAGTTCGGCAGCATTTGACCAAGATGGAGACGTAAATCGTATGCAAGTGGGAGGATGCGCTGCATACGGGGATTACAGACACATGAAAATGAAATGCAGATTTTCTAAGTATCAGTGTAGTAAATGTAAGGAAGTTGGGCATTTGCGTCGGATGTGTCAGGATGATGGTGCACGTGGTTTCGTAAACCATCGAGACCGCGGCCAATTAAGGAGCGGTGGCGGCGGAGCAGGCAGGACGGGGAGCGGCACCACCGGCGCGGGCGCTGGGGGTCCCGCACGGCCAGCCGGGGCAACGGGCAGACTGGGAAGGCGCGGCCGGGTGTATCAACAATGCAAATTGATACCGGGTCTCCCTTATCTTGTATCTCGAATAATACATATGAAGAATATTTTTCTGATATACCGTTGTTACCGTGTAAATTATCAGTAAAAATAATGGAAGCAAAGTTCAGGCTACGGGGTATCTAAGAGTAGAAGTAACTGTTACCTATAAAAACCAGAAAAAGATGTTACATTTATATGTGTTTAAAACTGGAAGTAGGTATTTATAAGATATAACTGTTTGTAAATATGAGCAATGACAATTCAGTTTGTTGTTATGTAGACATTCGTACGAATGACCTTTCACTCCCACTGTCCACAAATTATTTTTATTTAGTTTTACTGATATTAATTATAATGTCATTATCATGTGCCCCTGAACTACACTGTCAAAATCGTTTTGAATATCTTGCTGTATTCGATCAATATTATTATGGCTATAAACCAGGCAAGTATCGTCAGCATACATAAATGCCTTACATTTTTTTAATACGCAAGACATGCTGTTTATTTGCATAGCATATCATAATGGCCCTAAATACTGAACCGGTCGGAATGTAGTACATCTAGTGGTTGAAGAGAACTTTTAGACAAGAATTGCCCGTGTTAGGTCACTTCGCTCTTCCGAAGCTTAAAGTTACGTGGTGTACCAACAGTTTTGAATCTTATTATCTTAAGAAAACATTTCAAAGGAATTTTACGAAAAGAAAAAGATATACATAAAAAACAGAAAATAAATAATAATAATCTCTATAAAAAAATTTAGAATTTACATAATTAATTAAGAATAAAATTTACACAATTATGTTATTTAGCAGCTAATAATACTTATACGTGGCGTGCTTTTAAGTTAAGAAAAACAACTAGAACCTTATAGTACTTTTTTATTGTTTTTCAAAGTATTCACTACTTAGTTTAATACACATTTCCATTCGCTCGAACCCTTTAATAAAACATTTATTCCACTCCAAAGTAAGGGTGTTCAATATGGCTGATTTGAAAGCATTGACTGCTTCTTCACCGGACTGGAACCTTTGACCACGAAGAGTTTTCTTAATTTTAGGAAATTTAAAGAAATCGTTAGGGCTTAGCTCAGGACTATATGGAGGATGGTCAAGAATTTCTAATTTTTCCTGTTTCAAATACCTAATCGTTCGACGAGCGCTTTGTGAGCTTGCGTTGTAATGGTGTAGGATGATGCGTCGGTTTGGGTTAGATTTCCGAAGTTCGGCGATGACTTGTGGTAAACATATTGTCGTATACCACTCTGCATTAACTGTTCTACGATCATCATCAAGTACAATCGTCGCAACTTGACCGGTTTTCGCCACGAACGTAGCCACCATCTTTGAAGCGCTTCGAGAGCGAACAACTTTAGTCGGCTTGAGGTCGTCTTGGAAGACCCACATTGTGGATTGTTGTTTCCAATCAGGATCGTAGGCATAGATCCAAGATTCGTCACCGTTGATGATGTTGTAGACGTGATTTGACTCTTCTCGGTTGAATATTTAAAGGCTTTTCTTACAGCAACTGACGCGGGCCGCCTTGTGATCGTCAGAAAGCAAATGTGGGATCCAACAGGAAACAAGCTTTCTCACACCAAGCGCCTCATACGAAATTTTCTGAATGGTTGTCCCCGAAAAGCGTAATAACGCCTCTATCTCTCGATATGTCACATGACGATCTTCGAGGATTAGGTGTCTTACAGCAACGATGTTATCTTCAGTGATGGCGGATTTTGGACGTCCTTCACGAGATTTATCACTAAGACTGGTATGTCCACGCTGGAATTCTAAATACTAGCGTTCAACAGTCCACAGACATGGGACTTTATCATGTAACACACACGTTAGCTCTTCGAAAGCCGTGTTAGGCCTCTTCGCAAGTTATAGAAAATTATTGCACGGACATTTTCCTTAGTGAGATTCATTTTCGTACGTGACCTGACAAAGTCAAAACAACGCTGTGACTAAACAATTGCATTAATCCTAGTTCCTTCAATATTTTTGATATTCTA
Organism: Noctua janthe; assembly: GCA_910589295.1. Lineage (NCBI taxonomy): Eukaryota > Metazoa > Arthropoda > Insecta > Lepidoptera > Noctuidae > Noctua > Noctua janthe. The sequence goes on along the minus strand of OU342573.1, from coordinate 4,544,981 downwards.
AATTCCAACAAAGAACAATAGCGATGTTCGATGTATTTTGGGACCCACTCTTAGAGGTAGCATTCATTATGGCAACTTATACATAGTTGTAAAACGGCTAAAGACTAACAGAAAAGTAAATGCAAAGTAAGACGAACAAGTTGGGAGAAAAGAGATATACGTCTTTATATAAGATAACCTAAAAATCTTACGATTAAGGTTTCTAACTGTGAATGTCTGCTTATTTATTTGAAATGAATCAAAAAATAATAATGTTTAGGATGAATCATAAAGGAAGATTCGAATAAACTACTCTTAGATAATTTCCTTTCCAACCTACCCGGTCCGAGTAGAAGTTAAAAGGCATGCCGCGTTGTGCACGGCCTCTTTGAATGATGCTCTGTGCTTTTTGGTTCTCTTTGGTTTTTGGTACTACGCAATTGACAGGTGCCAGGGGAGGTAATAAATTGGGTTCGGGTCGTGTTATATTATTCTGATGTACTTATTATTTACTTATGTGCTAGTTGTTGATTAAAGACAAATTATAAAAAAACATAACTTTCTATTTCGCTTCTGGTCTCCAAGAACTAAAGCTGCGAGGGAAATACAGTAATGTATTTCCCTCGCAGTTTTGAAGGTACGTGTGTTGCTGCTCGTCTTAAGCCAAAACCAGAATTTTTACTTCATTGCCTGTACCTAATTGATGAATCATAAAACTGGCAGACTGCGGCTAGAGACTATACTGATTACTAACCTAGTAATTATTTCAATCACTATTAGAACTATGTTGTTACGACTTTGATCTTTATAGATCAAAGTCGTAACAACATACCCTTCGCTTTTTCCATTTATTTTATTATGGTAACATAATAAATAACAAGAGCTCGAAAACCTCAAAAGTATACCTCTCTCTGACAATACCATTCAACGCAAGATAAGCGATATTTATGTAGAAAATAAAAGAAAGTAACTTTTGTGTCCATGCAATTTGATTAATTTACGGATATGGCGGGCTGTGCGCAGTTTGAATTAGGAATTTCTCCTAAATCGTGAGTGCGTTTACAAACATTTAAACTCACATATACAAACAGCCAGACCCGGAACAACTATCTGTAAGCCATACAAATATTTGTTCCGTGCGGGAATCGAACCCGAGACACGAAGCGCAGCAGTCAATCTCTCAGCCACTGCGCCAACCGTGCCGTCATGTTCATTGCAACAGCGTCAAAATATCGGGAGCTCAAAATAATGAACAATCACGGAAGATATTCCGTAAGTGACAGTATAAGTTTAGTGAAATTAGTTAATGAACAACAAGCGCAACCATCGTATTATTAAGATGAACTAGTACTCATACGTTTTAATTTTTTGTTAATTTTTATTAACATACAAAATATTTATATCCACAAGTTACATTACACATTTTCTTAACAAATGCATCCTTTTTAAACATATTTTTTTTTTTTACTGAGGTAGTTTTCGCGATCTCTATAGAGGCTTCGCGACCCCCTCGGGGGTCGCGGGGGGTCGCGACACACACTTTGAAAAACACTGGAATAGATTATGACAGATCTTACAGTGACAGTAGTGACGGTACTCAAACGATCACCATTGATAACGTTCCTTTATAACATTATGGAATGCAATAAAGTATTATTTGGAGTATTGAGTATTGAGATATACTAGGAAATCCCCATAGTTTCATTTTTATTACATGGCTTTGGCGTTTTAATATCAAGTTTACATGTTTTTTATAAATATTGTACTTTATAGAATGTATAAAAACGAAGAGAAAGAGCCATGTATAGGAGCAGAAACACATGTCATTGGATTGGAACGTCATCGGAAAAAAAGTTGCGTTTTGTAATTGCACGATTACTTAATTTTGAGTAAATTAAAATATTTATAACTTTTGATTCCCGTGTCGTAAAAATTCAATATTTTTTAAATAAATATCTCATAAAATTGTAGTTATAATTATTTTATATTTACACTTGCATGGAGCTTCGTTAATTTTTAGATTCCTTGGGTCCAATTTCGCCGGACTCCTTTGTTCAACAGTTAAACAGTTTTAAATTCAAAATTGGCGGCAAATATGTAAACGACAGAACTTAAAAGGCATGCCTGGTCTTATAAATGTATATAGAACAGTATTAGTGGTGTGCGTGTTTTGTGCTAAATGAATAGTAATTGAATCCATCTCGCCACTTACCCCTTTGGATTCTTGAACTGTAATAGCCATTTCAATGCAACATGGTCAGTTCGGTAACTGGAATTTACGTTCCAGCAAATATTTAGTGAAGTGCTGCAATGCCTTTACTACGGCGAGTAACTCCCGTCTCGTAACGCAGTAATTTCTTTCTGGTTTGGATAAAGACTTGCTGAAGTAAGCTATGACAACCTTCTGGTTTGCTTTCCGATGAGACAACACTCCCCCAATTCCAGTATTATTCGCATCTGTGTCAACTACGAAGACATTTTCAGTGTCAGGATATTCCAAAATAGGAGTATTGCAAAGACATTTCTTTAATTCCTGAAATGAGACGTCGCAGTTCTCATTCCAACAGAATTTCCGTTTTTCCTCAGTGCTTTTGTGTAGGGGCTTTGCAATGTCGGCAAAATTCTTGACAAACCTCCCATAGTAGGAGCACCAACCCAAAAATACTCTGACCTGCCTCTTGTCTTTCGGAACTAGCCAATCCTTGACGGCGACTACATCCTCTGCGTCTATTTGAACACCTTCTCCTGAAACTATTTGTGTCTTAAAAAGTTCACTTGTCTGAAAAACGAGCACTTTTTCGGACTTAACTTGAGATTTGCTGTTTGGATTTTCGAAAGCACTCGGTTGAGGTTTTTAAGGTGATGGTAAACGGAATACGAATTGGCGAAAGATCGCCAATTCGTATTCCGTTTGGCCTAAATAGGTGACTAGTTAAGATTTTATTTGCTATCAATTAAGAGTTTACGGGCAACTAATAGCCAAGAGATTTATAGTCTTTAATAGAACTTTTGCTACCGGTACCTTTTTGCTAATTCGTAGTCTGTTTAGAATTATTGAACTAAATGTGTGTCTAATTGGGCACCGAAGTTAAGATTTTCTGACCAATAGCAATAAGATATACACCAATGAAGAGAGCTTTCAATGAGAACATTTGCTACCATACAACTTTGACTAATTCGTAGTCTGTTCGGTTTTATTGATCTAACTAGGTAGTTGATTGGGTACCGAACTGTAGGTCTTCTCTGACTCTGAAATGATGAATCGAGGAAAGTTGTCAAAGCAAGAAATATTCTTTTTGTTGAGATCAATTCATTAATACATATCTTAACGCTATTCGGCGTTGGGGTAGTATTAACGATCTGTTCAAGATACTGTTACTATATGGATTAGCTCCTAAAACAGAATCTAAGATTTTTAATATTTTTATACGCAAACCTTGCGTGGGGAACTATAGCTGTTTTTGACATGGAAAGAAAAATTCTAGTGCGAGCAGGGTTTGAACCTGCGACCTTCCGGTCTAATTGGTTAAGACATCCGGTGTACTGAATCGGAAGGTCGCAGGTTCAAACCCTGCTCGCACTAGATTTTTTCTTTCCATGTCAAAAACAGCTAGAATCTAAGATGTCTGTATATTGAAAATGACGTTTATATGCGTATAATATGATGTTTTGAAACGTACAGTATCAATGAAAGTTAAAAAATTGACGAAATAACAGTATTTAATTAAACCTGATTTCTCATATCTAGAGCTCTATAGCTCCTAGCTGACTCTGAATCGAGAGAAGTCGCCAGAATAAGAAATATTCTTCTTAAAGAGATCTATCCATTAGTATGTCGGATCCAGTAATTAGTATGGACATAAAATGAATCGCAAGTACGCCGGTGGTGACATCACGCGACCTATTTACAAGTCTACCCACACCACGGCGTTTACAGAGCCCTGATGTTTACAGCTCGAGGCGAGGACGATCTGTCAGTGTGATCGCAGAGGAGTTGTGACGACCTGGAACTGTACCCGATTCATTGTGCCCCGTGTTGTGTTAAATTGTAATTTTAAGTAATTTGTTAATTTAATAGAAACAGTGTAATTTCTACCCACATGATGTACAAGCCTAACGGAATAAATCCTGACATATCCGACATCAGGATTGGGATCAAATCGTGCTAGTGAAATCATACGCGGAGACAGTGACAATAACAATCAGTGACGTTTACTTTTTGAAATAGCCGAGTGCAATTTTATTAGAATTAGAGTGTAATTAATTAACTGCCATGATATCTTTGATTTATTTTGAGATCAATTAATAAGGTAATTATTCTGAGCTTTTTGAGTGAGATTTATAACTTTTTTTTAGTCTTCGTGAATAAGTTTTAAACGTATTTTTACTTTCACTTGAAGGTTCTTTTCTATTATCTGGGTACAGGGGGCACTGCCCAGATGGACTTTTTATTTCCCCCATACTCGTGGGAACAAAATGAAAAATATTTTAATCCAAAAAACGGCCGGTAACGGCGAAGGAAGGGAGGAGAGAGATGCGGGGTCGGAGTCCGGCGCCGCATCCAGCGATGTGAGCGCGGGAGGCTCAGAGAGCTCCCGGCGCGGGAGGCCCGGGGCTGCTGCGGGGAACAGGGAGTTCCTTCGCAAGCGGTCCAGGCCGGTAGGCGACCGAGAGTCGTCATCAGAGGGGGAGCTGGCTTCGGCTCGCAAGATCCCCACCAGCAAGCGTGGCGGGATCCGCGGCAAGGGGAGAGGCCTCTCTGCCACCGAGAGGTCGGCACGGCTTGCCGCGGAGGCGCGCCACCCGGGGGTGGCTGCTGGTCACGGGGTGGCCCGTTCGGGCTCCTCTGGTGGCGAGGCGGGCGCAGACGGCGGCTCCGAAGCGGAGCGTAAGGCCGGGCTTGCAAAGGAGGTGGAGGCGGCGCTGAGGGCTGTCTCCTACAAGCAAAAGCCCTCCACCAGGCAAAGGGCTATACCCTCAGCGGTCGCCTCTATCATGGCGGCAGCGGAGGCCAGATATGCGGCGCCCCCACCAGACGGCATGGTCAAACTGCGGGCGGAGGTTGCTCGACTGACGGCCGCCACGGAGCTTCTGAAAGAGGAGAACAGGAGGCTCCGAGCAGACTTGGCCAGTCTGCGTGAGTCCGGCTCTCGCGAGGCGCCCCAAAATGGCCAGCAGCGACCAAGCCAGGCCGTGCCGGTGGAGAACCAGGTCCTGAACCTGGTTCAGCAGGAGCTGGCTGCCTTTCAGGCGCGGTTCTCCGTCCTGGAGGGCATTGTTCTGCGCCCCCCCTTGGCGGCAAACAAGGCGCCCTCGGGCCCGAGGGCGGCCACATATGCGGCTGCAGCGGCTTCCGCACCGGGGCCGTCCGGCCAGCCCTCCGGCAGGGTTACGTCGGCTCCCGGAGGGCTGGCTCCGTCTAAATCGGCCCCGGTTGGGGGAGCGGCGGCCCTGAGGCAGGGCAAGGCGGCGGTCCACAAGAAGGGCAAGGCGGCGAATGTGCCAGCGCTAGCCGCGAGACAGCCGCCACCGCCGCCCCCCCCGCCCCCTAAGCTATCCGTGGCCGAGACAGGGTGGCAGGTGGCCGGAGAGAGAGCGAGGGAGCGAAGGGCGGCCAAAAAGGCCAGGAAGCGGGAGCGGAAGCGCCAAGGAAAGAAGCGGAATGGCGCTGCTAGGCTCAGCGCCCCGAAGACCGCAGCTGTAGTGATAACACTACAGCCGGAGGCGGAAAAGAGGGGCGTGACCTATCGCGACGTGCTCGCTAAGGCGAAGACGATGGTGGATCTCGAGGAGCTCGAGATCGCCGGGGGCCTCCGGCTTAGAGTCACCGCAACAGGGGCTCGAGTGCTGGAGATCCCCGGCGAAACCCGTGGCTCGTCCGCTGACGCTCTGGCTGAAAAGCTTAGAGCGTCCCTAAATGCGGACGAGGCCCGAGTGTCCAGGCCCGTCAAATGCGCAGACCTGCGCATCCTGGGTCTGGACGACTCGGTGACCGAGGAGGAGGTGGTGGCCGCCGTCACCAGGACCGGTGGGTGCCCTGCCGAGCAGGTCAAGGCAGGCACCTTACGTCCGGACCTGTCGGGCATGCAAACCGTAAAGGTAAACTGCCCTGTGATGGCGGCGAAAGTCATTGTGGAGGGCCGAAGGCTCTTGGTGGGCTGGGTTTCAGCGCAGGTGAAGCTGCTGGAACCCAGACCTCTGAGGTGCTTCCGCTGCCATGTGGGGCACCACGTGTCGGTCCGGTGCACCTCGGAGGTGGACCGCAGCGGCCTGTGCTTCCGCTGCGGCCAGCCTGGTCACATGGCCGCGGCTTGCTCCGCCGCGCCGCGCTGCGCCGCATGTGCGGCAGCTGGCAAGCCGGCCGATCACCGGGCAGGGAGCAAGTCCTGCGGTACTCCCGCCAAGGCCAGGGGTAAGGGAAGGCCCTCCGCCACCACCGCCAAAACCCCCACCGTCGCCACCACCGCAGCCGCCGCCACTGTCGCCGCCACTGTCGCCGCCACTGTCGCCGCCGCTGCCGCTACTGCTGCAACTTCCGCAGCGGGGCCCTCGCAGGGGGCCCGGGAGGGGGCTGAAATGGAGTGCCAGTAACGGCCCCATTACGCCTTCTCCAAGCGAACATCAACCACTGCGCCTGCGCTCAGGATCTGTTGCTCCAGAGCATGGCGCAGTGGTCGATTAACATCGCCGTGGTCGCTGAGCCGTACTTTGTCCCGCCCAGGGATGACTGGGTGGAGGACCTTAGCGGCTCAGTGACCTTAATTGCGTCGGTCGCCGCCGGTACCCCGACCCTTGAGAGTGTCAGGAAGGGTCAGGGGTGCGTAGCAGCACGGTTCGGGGAGATCGTTGTAGTGGGAGTCTACTTCTCCCCGAGCCGAACTCTCGCCGAGTTCCACAACTCCCTCACGGAGTTGAGTGTCGTCATCGGAAGCCATTCCCTCCCCGTGCTTGTGCTCGGGGACTTCAATGCCAAGAACTTGGCTTGGGGTTCTCGTTACACGGACGTGCGGTGTAGAATGGTGGAGGACTGGGCTCTGGAGACAGGCCTGGTCGTCCTAAATCGGGGTTCTGTCCCCACGTGCGTGCGGATGCGGGGCGAGTCGGTGGTGGACATCTCGTTCGCCAGCCCCGCTCTGTCGCCGCGTGTTGTTGACTGGCGCGTCATGGAGGGGGTGGAGACCTATTCCGACCACCAGTACATCCGGTTCGACGTCTCCACCCAGTCCTCAAGCGTGCCGGTCCTACAGGCCCCGAGTGGTCCGCGATGGGCGCTGAAGCAGCTGGACCGGGAGCTCCTCCTGGAAGCCTCGATCGTGCAGGCCTGGATGTCATCACCAGTCAGGCCTGCTGACATCAACAACGAGGTGGGTTGGTTCCAGGAGGCCATGTCCGAGATCTGCGACGTGGCAATGCCCCGAGTTCGGCCAAGAAGCGCCCGGCGTCAGGTGTACTGGTGGTCGCGAGAGCTGACGTCTCTGCGCAAGGCGTGCGTTGCCGCGCGGCGCCTGTACGCCAGGCATCGCAGGCTCCGCATCCGCCCTCCGGATGCGGCAGCCATTGAGGCGGAGCTGTACGAGGGGTACAGAGCGGCGAAGACCGCCCTCCGGATGCGGCAGCCATTGAGGCGGAGCTGTACGAGGGGTACAGAGCGGCGAAGACCGCCCTCCAAGAGGCTGTCCGGCGGGCCAAGAACTTGGCCCGCGAGGAGATGCTGGAGTCTCTGAACGTAGATCCGTGGGGGCGCCCTTACAAGATGGTGCGGGACAAACTCCGCACCCGGGCCCCCCCGCTAACGCAGAGTCTCCGGCCTGAGCTCGTGGAGGACGTGGTGAGCGCTCTGTTCCCTTCGCGAGGGGAGCATCCTCCCCCGCCTATAGCTCCGCCGCCGCTTGCGGTGCCGGAAGTGGACCACACCGATGACGATGACGACGTTCCGGAGGTGACTGGGGTAGACCTGAGAGTGGCGGTACGCAGTCTGAAAACCAGAAACGCCGCCCCGGGACCTGATGGCTTGCCTGGCAAAGCCTGGGTCCTGGCCTCTGAGGCTCTCGGGCCCCGACTGGAAGGGCTCCTAAGCGCATGCTTGGAGAGAGGCCAGTTTCCGCTTCGTTGGAAGACGGGGAAGCTGGTCCTCATCCGGAAACCAGGGCGCCCTGCGGACTCTCCGTCCGCATACCGGCCCATCGTGTTGCTCGACGAGGTGGGCAAGCTCTTCGAAAGAGTCATTGCCAACCGCCTCGCCGGGCACCTTGCGGGGATGGGGCCGGATCTTGCGGAACACCAGTTTGGTTTCCGCAAGGGGCGCTCCACGGGTGGACGCCATCATGCGCGTGAGAGCCCTCACCACGGGGGACGCGGTGTCCCGGGGTGGGGTCGTCTTGGCGGTGTCTCTTGACATCGCCAACGCCTTCAACTCCATGCCCTGGAGCTGCATTAGGGAGGCACTCCGGTATCACCGGGTGCCAACCTACCTTCGTCGTGTAGTCGGGGACTACTTGACGGATAGAGCCGTCATCTACCCCGGTCGGAGCGGAGAATGGAACCGGCGAGAGATGTCGTGCGGTGTTCCACAGGGATCGGTTCTGGGACCGGCCCTGTGGAACATCGGTTACGACTGGGTGCTGTGCGCCGACCTCCCTACCGGCGTCAGCGTAGTTTGCTACGCTGACGACACGCTGGTACTGGCACAAGGGAGGTCGCACGAGGCGGCGGCCGAAAACATGACACGCGGGGTTGCGATAGTCGTGGAGAGGATCCGGCAATGGGGTCTCGAGGTGGCATTGCACAAGTCCGAGGCCATGTGTTTTCATGGGCCTCGGAATGCGCCACCGTCGGGATCCCTACTGACGGCAGGAGGGGTTTCCATCGGCGTCGGGTCGACATTGAAGTACCTAGGACTCGTTCTCGACAGCCGGTGGAACTTCGTGGAGCACTTCCGACGTTTGGCTCCCAAACTGGAACGGACAGGGGCTGCCTTCAAGCAGCTCTTGCCCAACCTGAGGGGTCCAAACGCCTCCTGCCGGAGGCTATACGCGGGGGTCGTGCGGTCCATGGCCCTTTACGGGGCCCCGGTGTGGGCGCGTTCTTTAAGGCGGCAAGCCGCCCACTACCTGAACGCGCCCCAAAAGGTGATAGCCATAAGGCTAATCCGGGGGTACCGCACGATCTCCGGCGAGGCGGCTAGCCTCCTTGCCGGATTGCTGCCATGGGATCTGGAGGCGATAGTCCTCGCGCGCCTGCATGAATGGCGCGCGGAGGCACTACGTCGGGGGGAAACTCCGCTGCCGCGGCAAATTGCCGCTCAGCGGACAGACCTCCGGCGTGATCTCATGGCGACATGGAGAGAGCGACTGTTGCAACTCCGTGCAGGGCACGCTACCATAGTGGCGATAAGTCCTCTCTTTGAGGAGTGGCTAGAGAGGCGCCACGGCGCCCTCACCTACCGCCTGACGCAGATCCTCACCGGACACGGTTGTTTCGGGAGGTTCCTGCACCGAATCGGGCGGGAGGAAACGCCCGGGTGTTGCCACTGCGAGGATCGTCCGGAGGACACGGTGGAGCACACCGTAGAGGTCTGCCCCGCTTGGGCGGAGCACCGCCGTGTCCTTGTAGCGGCGATTGGCGGCGGCGATCTCTCGCGTCCGGCCCTGGTTCAAGCCATGGTCCGGAGCGAGAGGGAATGGGAAGCCGTCACCACCTTCTGTGAAGCAGTCATGCTAGTGAAGGAGGTGGCGGGACGTGAGAGGGAAAGAACCTCACGTCCCAGCCGCCGCGGGAGACGCCCTGGGCGTCGGGGGTCACGTGGTGGCTCCCGGCCACCGTAGGCGCGGGCCTGTGGACGGCGAGTTATGGGCTAGCTCGCCGTCCGGCCGTCTTATGACGACAGGCCGTGTCGACGGCGCGTTCGTGTTCCACGCGCGCCTCAAAGAGATGTCAGCAACGAGTAGGGGTCCGCATGGGCCGATGCCTGCCAGAGCTGCGGGATTGTTCGAAAGAGACACCGTGGCCCTGGAACACAAAGGGCAAAGAAGGAACATGGATGGGTTTTAGTCAGTACAAGTCTGACACTCCCTTCCGCTCCGCCCAGAGTGGGGGGGGTCATTTGATGATTTCCCATCCAAAAAAAAAAAAAAAAAAAAAAAAATGCAATTGTTTAGTCACAGCGTTGTTTTGAATCTGTCAGGTCACGTACGAAAATGAATCTCAATAAGGAAAATGCCCGTACAATAATTTTCTATAACTTCCGAAGAGGCCGAACGGCTTCAGTGTTTCGAAAAGTTAATATCTGTGTTCCATGATGAAGCTGTAAAGTCTGCGGACTGTCGAACGCTGGTATTTAGAATTCCAGCGTGGACATACCAGTCTTAGTGATAAATCTCGTGAAGGACGTCCAAAATCCGCCTTCACTGAAGATGACGATCTTCGAGGATTAGGTGTCGTTGCTGTAAGACATCTAATCCTCGAAGATCGTCATGTGACATATCGAGAGATAGAGGCATTATTACGCATCTCAGGGACATCCACTGAGAACATTTTACACGAGGCGCTTGATGTGAGAAAGCTAGTTTCCCGGTGGATCCCGCATTTGCTTACTGACAATCATAAGGCGGCCCGCGTCAGTTAGTGTAAGAAAACTCTTCAAAGGTTCAATCGAGGAGAGTCAAATCACGTCTACGACATCATCAGTGGTGACGAATCTTGGATCTATGCCTACGATCCTGATTCCAAACAACTATCCACAATGTGGGTCTTCCAAGACGAGCCCAAGCCGACTAAAGTTATTCGCTCGCGAAGCGCTTCAAAGAAGATGTTGGCTACGTTCGTGCCGAAAACCGGTTATGTTGCGACGATTGTACTTGAAGATCGTAGAACGGTTAATGCAGAGTGGTATACCACAGTTTGTTTACCACAAGTCATCGCCGAAATTCGGTAATTTAACCCAAAGCGACGCGTTATCCTACACCATGACAGGCAAGCTAACACAGCGCTCGTCAAACGATTGAGTATTTGAAGCAGGAAAACGTAGAAATTCTTGACCATTCTCCATACAGTCTTAACCTAAGCCCTAACGATTTCTTTACATTTCCTAAAATTAAGAAAACTCTCCGTGGTCAAAGGTTCCAGTCCGGTGAAGAAGCAGTCGACACTTTCAAATCAGCCATATTGAACACCCCTACTTTGGAGTGGAATAAATGTTTTAATAACTGGTTCGACCTAATGGAAAAGTGTATTAAACTACGTGGTGAATACTTTGAAAAACAATAAATAAGGTTCTAGTTGTTTTTTTTTTGTTCAAACGACAAACCTTAAAAGGCACGCCACGACATAGTTCTAGAAATAAACCCGTTGCTGCCCGTTGTTGATTTTGAAAGTACCGAAAATCTTAATTTTGCCAGCAATATTTAGGACTTAGGACAATCGTTTATTTTGGTACTCGGACTTGCACTGCATACTAGTCAACACTCAAACTTTATGTAGAATATTCATCCGAATATCTGATCTACTTATAACGCATCATTATCTAACACTTTTTTCGTATAATTCTGTGCTATTAACCTTTAAGGAGTTCCCTCCTGAGAAGACGTTCCTGGCTGTAGGACAAGGTCATGATAGAAATCATTTTTATACATCAAATATGAACGTGCATACAAAATTTCGTGTCGTCACTATTTTCAGGAGTACCCTTGTTAGGAGACGATTCTGGCTGGAGGATTAAGTAATGTCTGTCATAGAAATGTGTTGTCATCAGAACCAAAGGTGTCTGCAAAAATTCAGCTCAATGGGTTGGGGGGCAGTTCCCCCAACCGATTGAGCTGTTTGAAATTCAGTTCCAAGATGTGAGCAATGCATACTAACAAACAAACAAACTAACTAACAAGGCAAGTTTAATAAAAGCATATTTTCTTCTTTTTTTAATAAATAATGTGATTACCACTTTAAGTCTGCCTTTCCCGAGTGACGGAGTATGAACGACTCATACATATTTGTTCAGCATTTTCTAGCCACTTGCGTCATCACTTGTCTCATAAGCGGAAGAGTCATCATAACTATCGTGAAAGCCGTGGTGCACATCAAAGACATAGAAACAGACAGGGCTCGCAGAAAGCGGCAATGAACCCGGAAATGGGGAAAATGAGACAGACTCTAATGACAATAGTGCTTTTATCATGAAAAATCTAAAGCCCGTCAATAAAAAAACACAGAAAAAGTAAGACAAAATAATACGAGCGGACGTACACAATAACGACTTTAACGCGAAACAAAGACAAATTAATACGTTTTTCACCATGCATTGTATCCACAGAGATTTTTAATAACTAGTGTTATTAAGTGTTTTTTTTTATTTTTTTTAAATCTACTGTACATTGAAAGAAAGCAAAACTTTCACACTGCTGATTTTCTTCGCATTAAACTAAATACTTACATCAGGAGTTTTTTTTAAATAAAATGCCACGTTTAGTCAAGATAGTAATTATTTTAATTTAAATATTTAAAAACATAAACACACACCATAAATATTTAGTTAACAAAGAATAGTTAAAAAAGGAGACCCAATTTTACATGAGACTGGCTGTTCTTATGACTGAATCACTGCTAAAACAAAGGAAATATACCTAGTCTAGCTTATGTATAAATAAATCATTATAAATCATTTACATTAGCTTCCAGTTGGTATCCTGCCTTTCCACCTAAAATTAATTTACAAATTTTCATTTGACAAAGCAACGATTGGCAAAAACATGGTTGGTCATTTCATCATTTTACACCAAAAGTTTGGCAAATAATTCACTTAAAAAATATTTACTCGATAAACTTTTATTTGATAGCGAATTATTTGACAAACATTTCATTTTATATTCATGTCATCTCGAAAATCAACGTTTGAAATAAAAACGTTTTACATTTTTTTATTGCATTATACATTACGCAATTTATTGGGTATTTATTGCGCTGGTATTCAGCTGCATCCGGTTAGACTAGAAACCAACCCCAACATAACACAACAACACACAACATTGTAGTTGTTGTTTTCCACAACATAGTTGGGAAAAGGCTAGGCAGATGATAACACTTTACGCAATTTCAATTAATAAAAATTCAACTGATTAAATATTTAATTTTAATTAATGGAACAACAAACACTTATGATCCAAGAGCAAGCGCAGCGAGCTCGGGACTTAGAGCACCCCGACGTCAACTACGCCTATTACAAAATATTGATATTATTTACCTTGGCTTTAGGTGAATTTGTACACTAAAAAAAAAATCGAAACTAGCCAAAAAAATTGTACTACGAAACGCCGTCACAAAATTTAATGTGCCTCCTGGCCATGAAATCAATCGGCAGTGCCATTTGTCATCGTAGGTGTTTTGCACAGTGACATTATTACTATGTTAGATAATTTGAACCATTAGGTAAATCAGCCGTCAGGAATGTTAAACTTGATCACTTCGTGACTGGTTTAGAGGATTTATTATAAAATGATATTTAGGTTAAACGTGATTTTGTCAAAAGAATCAAAATATTAAACGAAAAATGTAGAATTGAATAAATATCATGTGAAACATTTGTAAAGCGAAGCGTTTGCCAAATGAATACTTGTAAAGTGAGTGTTTATAAAATAAAACATCTGCGGAATAAGTTGTTTTTGTAATAAATAGTAAATGAAACGTTGTTTGTAAACTAAAACTTTGTCAAAGGAGTGTAGGTGAAACATTAGTGAACCCTTCCAGTTATAATTAATCATAAATCATGTTACACACAGTTACACGGTGAAAGAGACCTATCACTAAGTATTAAAAACACGCACCGAACTAGCTGATAACCAAAGGAGGTTTGTAAAAGTAAAGAAAGCTTAGAATAACAGTTTTCCACAAATGAATTGAGAATGCAAGGAAAAAGTAGGTAACAACCAAAAAGTTTTTAAGATTTTGAAAAGTGTTTGTCACATTGGGGAAGGATACAGTGCAAACGCTTGCCACAAGTGTCCTTTGATTTATGCAAAAGAACATTATTTTTCTCGAGCAGATCGTAGCAGCCTTACATTACTAGACAAGCCAAACGTCCTTTTCGTTTGAATTTATTGGATTTTGGCAAACGTGTAGTTAAAAAAGGATATTAAATGTTACTTTCAATTGTTTAGCCAGTTTTGTAAAAGATACTATTTGAATCATAGTTAGTAAGCAAATTAGTTACGAATGGTATGTACAAACAAAACTGCATTCAAACTGTTATGTTTCTTCCATACAATGTAGGTATGCTCTTATTTCCTGTTAAAATGAATTATTCATAATAATTATATTGGACTCATTTTGCGATAATGGCTTACCGGAACCAAAACAGCCTGGACGCTAATCCAGGACTGTAAAATATTCCAAAAAAGATGCATGCTTATTTACTACATAATGTAAGATTATTTATAAAAGGGTTAAGTTGCAACTACAGCCTAGTTTGTATCATTCAGCCATAAATGAATACGGGTTAAGTAGATACGATTCGCAAATATTTTTCTCTTTGAACGAATCTAAAATCGTTTGATCTAAATACTCGTTAATCACAGACGCACAGCTTATGTCATCAGGTGCGTTTGCCACGGGTGCGGTTAATTGATGTATGGCGACCGGTAGCTGCGAGTGTCGCTGAAGCACCCGCGGGGGTGACGGCACGTGCGCAGTCGCGGCACGCAGCAGCACCAGCTGAGAGCGTAGCGCACGCGCTGGCGGCACGTAACTGCGCGCACGCCCGATACACGCCAGTGCGGCTTCTATGAGCGCGCGCGAGTACTGCACCGAGTGCGGCACACGACCTAACATAGTCCGCATACACGCATCCATCTTCTCTGGCCACGAAGCTGCATCTTTAAGTGCTCCCTCCAGGTCCGCAACGTCGTCACCCACCATCAACTTATACATATGCTTGATTACGTCATTTTCCAGTTGCTCTTTTGTCTTGTTTTCTACGATATTTTGTTCAATCACAGTTTGAACCTCGTCCGGTGGACATCCAAGGCAATATACAGTACCGGTTAAACCTAAAAAATTGATAATGAATTTCATAAGTTTTGTCAATGATAAATACATTGGAAACGGGTACACTACATAAATACGATAAACTTTATTCCGACAGTCACAAATCCGAATTTAAAAGTACCGATTTTTATAATTCCGAATCGTTCAAAATTCCTAATATTTGTTATGTTCGATTTATCATTAAACCTATTTTTATAATTCCTAAATTTCAATATTCCTAGCGTTTATAATTACTATTCTCAAAATACCTAGTTTCAATAGATCGAGTAACAAAAAGTACGACTTAATGGTAATACGAAACATCAAAAACACGAACTCCGGTTATTAAAATACCGATTTATTAGAATTCCGAAATTAAAACGGCATGAAAAACTGAATATCAAGACAAATAAACACATAACCAACAATAGAGGGGATCTGATCAACCCAAATTATTCACCAAACCTAACCCAAATGATTCACCAACAACAGATGGTACCATCTATTGTTCGTGAATCATTTGGGTTACCGCAACAGGTACATAAGGAGAAGAAAACACAAAAAATAATATTATAAGACAAATGTAATATACATGCAGCATGCAAGCAAGCATGCAGTATGCAGCATGCAAGCAAGCATGCAGCAGGCATGGTTCCTGTCAAGGCTCTGGCGCTGCGGGGCTTCGGCGGTCCCACGCGAGCTTATCGTCGCAGATGTGTTTAACATTCGCCGCCGCGGCTGAGGCTGGCTGGCAAGGCCGGCCAGCAAGCCCTCAGCTCCTCAGCCCCCAATCAGAATCCTAATTTTAGCAGTTTATTCAAAGTATTGAAAATCGAAATGTTGTTTTTCGGACCGACAACCCATCGAGCATTTGATTCTTCGAACATATCAAAATCGGAAAACAAACAAATAAACAAATTTCGTGATTTTTAATAATAGACATTACATTTCTTATTATGAAATTCGGACAAAAAATCGGAACATCAAAATTCGGAATAAAATATTTCGGAGTATTTGGGTGTTCCCATTGCAAACACGTAAGTTAACCAATTTTACTCACCATGATCCTCGAGTATAGCTGCCATTTCCATCGCCACCAGAACGCCACTTTCATAACCCAATAAATAGAAAGTATTTTTCAATCCAGTCTTGTTCAGCAGCACCTTAGCATAAATGAGAAAGTAATGTTATTTTGTAGTTGGTACACATCGAATTTCAAGAATTAGTTAATTTTAATTCTTAAGTTCATACGTCAACGTGTCTCTGTGCAGTCTGCCGCACGGTCTCCGTGGGGTGATCAAGGCCCGGCTGCAGCACCAGCGCTGGCAGCTTCAAGCCCTCACACAGCAAGCGGAACCGCTCGTGGTGACCCTCCATGCCCGGCACTATGCATAGATACGTCTGGCTTGCGTCAAATTCGTCTTCACGCTGAAATATTTTAAAACTTATTAGAAAACGATAAATATTGTTTTTAAGAAGATATGGCTGAAAAAAGATTAACACTTAGCCACGGGCAAGAAATTTTTGAAGATGCTAGCGATAATTATAATAAAGTGGGGGCTAGCTTTTTGCCATCAACTGGGCACAAATCGAGACACGGTGACTGCTACTGACAAATTACAGATGGATAAAACCCAACAACACTTTGACTCGACCCCGGGACTTACGCTCAACAGTCGCGCTTGCGACAAACAAGGCAGTCAAATAAGCCAAGCTCAAGAATTAAATCAATAATTAGCAAGCAGGTTAAAGAATGCATAATTATGTACCTATAATATATCAATAATATTTACCAAATTGACATTAATGATTGTAGGCATGCATACTATATCTGAAGTCGCCAGTAGTTCGTCCGTGTCCACGTGAGATATAAATGTTGCTATGCCTTTAACATCTTCAAATACGTTTTCTGTTTTATCCAAATTCAGTATTCTGTTGATCAAATAAACCAGTTAATTCCAAATTATTGGCGAGCTTTTTTATTGTATGTAAAGTAAAGAACTTAGGGGTGCGTTGTCAGAATTCCTCCTCGTGTGCCTGATGGCTGCCGGTCCCTCTCGATACGTCTAGAGGGAATAGCAGCTGCTGGGCCGGTGCACCCTGGGCGTTGGCAGTATCCTTCCCCGAAAAATGGGAAGAGATTCTTATTCCTCGGGAAATGTTACTGCCCATGGCTAATATTCTGACATGGGGGGGTTCCTCATGGACCAAGGGGGCGTTGCTCCGCGTGACCCTCTGAAAAGCAGAGGGCACAGCGGAGGAGCAAGGGCGGGCTCGGTGTGCACTTACCCTGCCTCCGAGCAGACAGTGATGGACGTGCGTCATCGTGTGGCATCAGCGGAGGCCAGATTTGCGGGGCCCCCGCCAGACGGCGTGGCCAAACTGAGGGCGGAGGTCGCTCGACTGATGGCCGCCACAGAGCTTCTCAAAGAGGAGAACATGAAGCTCCGAGCAGACCTGGCCAGTCTGCGCGAGTCTGGCTCTCGCGAGGCGCCCCAAAATGGGGGCCAGAAGCTTCCAAGCCAGCCCGTGCCGGTGGAGAACCAGGTTCTGAATCTAGTTCGGCAGGAGCTGGCTGCCTTCCAGGCGCGGTTCTCCGTCCTGGAGGGCATTGTCCTGCGCCCCCCCCTAGCGGCAAACAAGGCGCCCCCGGGCCCGAGGGCGGCCTCATATGCGTCTGCTGCGGCCTCCGCATCGGGGCCGTCCAGCCAGCCCCCCGCCAGGGTTATGTCGGCCCCGACGAAACCGGCTCCGGTTAAGAAGGCGGCGGCCCTGAAACAGGGCAAGGCGGCGGCCCAAAAGAAGGGCAAGGTGGCGAATATGCCAGCGCCAGCCGCGAGACAGCCGCTATCGCCGCCCCCCCCCCGCCCCCTAAGCCTTCCGCGGCCGAGACCGGGTGGCAGGTGGCTGGAGAAAACGCGAGGGAGCGAAGGGCGGCCAAAAAGGCCAGGAGGCAGGAGCAGAAACGCCGGCAAAAGGAGCGGGGCGTCGCGGTTAGGCTCAGCGCCCCGAAGACCGCAGCTGTAGTGATTACACTACAGCCGGAGGGGCGTGACCTACCGCGACGTGCTCGCTAAGGCGAAAGCGACGGTGGATCTCGGAGAGCTCGGGATCACCGGGGGCCTCCGGCTTAGAGTCACCGCAACAGGGGCTCGAGTGCTGGAGATCCCTGGCGAAACCCGTGGCTCGTCCGCTGACGCTCTGGCTGAAAAGCTTAGAACGTCCCTAAATGCGGACGAGGCCCGAGTGTCTAGGCCCGTCAAATGCGCAGACCTGCGCATACTGGGTCTGGACGACTCGGTGACCGAGAAGGAGGTGGTGGCCGCCGTCACCAGGACCGGTGGGTGCCCTGCCGAGCAAGTCAAGGCAGGCACCTTACGTCCGGACCTGTCGGACATGCGAACCATAACGGTAAGCTGCCCTGTGACGGCGGCGAAAGTCATTGTGGAGGGCCGAAGGCTCTTGGTGGGCTGGGTTTCGGCGCAGGTGAAGCTGCTGGAACCCAGACCTCTGAGGTGCTTCCGCTGCCATGTGGGGCACCACGTGTCGGTCCGGTGCACCTCGGAGGTGGACCGCAGCGGCCTGTGCTTCCGCTGCGGCCAGCCTGGTTCGGCCAGGAAGCGCCCGGCGTCAGGTGTACTGGTGGTCGCGAGAGCTGACGTCTCTGCGCAAGGCGTGCGTTGCCACGCGGCGCCTGTACGCCAGGCATCGCAGGCTCCGCATCCGCCCTCCGGATGCGGCAGCCATTGAGGCGGAGCTGTACGAGGGGTACAGAGCGTCGAAGACCGCCCTCCAAGAGGCTGTCCGGCGGACCAAGAACTTGGCCCGCGAGGAGATGCTGGAGTCTCTGAACGGAGATCCGTGGGGGCGCCCTTACAAGATGGTGCGAGGTGACTGGGGTAGACCTGAGAGTGGCGGTACGCAGGCTGAAAACCAGAAACACCGCCCCGGGACCCGATGGCTTGCCTGGCAAAGCCTGGGTCCTGGCCTCTGAGGCTCTCGGGCCCCGACTGGAAGGGCTCCTAAGCGTATGCTGAGAGAGGCCAGTTTCCGCTTCGTTGGAAGACGGGGAAGCTGGTCCTCATCCGGAAACCAGGGCGCCCTGCGGACTCTCCGTCCGCAGACCGGCCCATCGTGATGATCGACGAGGTGGGCAAGCTCTTTGAAAGAGTCATTGCCAACCGCCTCGCCGGGCACCTTGCGGGGATGGGGGCCGGATCTTGCGGAACACCAGTTTGGTTTCCACAAGGGGCGCTCAACGGTGGACGCCATCATGCGCGTGAGAGCCTACGGGAGAAGCGGTGTCCCTGGGCGGGGTCGTCTTGGCAGTGTCTCTTGACATCGCCAACGCCTTCAACTCCATGCCCTGGAGCTGCATTAGGGAGGCACTCCTGTATCACTGGGTGCTGACCTACCTTCGTCGTGTGGTCAGGGACTACCTGACGGATAGAGCCCTCATCTACCCTGGTTGAAGCGGAGAATGGAACCGGCGAGAGATGTCGTGCGGTGTTCCACAGGGATCGGTTCTGGGGCCGGCCTTGTGGAACATCGGTTACGACTGGATGCTGCGCGCCGAGCTCCCTACCGGCGTCAGCGTAGTCGACACGCTGGTACTGGCACAAGGGAGGTCGCACGAGGCGGCGGCCGAAAACATGACACGCGCGGTTGCGATAGTCGTGGAGAGGATCCGGCAATTGGGTCTCCAGGTGGCACTGCACAAGTCCGAGCCCATGTGTTTTCATGGGCCTCGGAATGCGCCACCGTCGGGATCCCTACTGACGGCAGGAGGGGTTTCCATCGGCGTCGGGTCGACGTTGAAGTGCCTAGGACTCGTCCTCGACAGCCGGTGGAACTTCGTGGAGCACTTCCGACGTTTGGCTCCCAAATTGGAACGGACAGGGGCTGCCTTCAAGCGGCTATACGCGGGGGTCGTGCGGTCCATGGCCCTTTACGGGGCCCCGGTGTGGGCGCGTTCTTTGAGGCGGCAAGCCGCCCACTACCTGAACGCGCCCCAAAAGGTAATAGCCATAAGGCTAATCCGGGGGTACCGCACGATCTCCGGCGAAGCGGCTAGCCTCCTTGCCGGATTGCCGCCATGGGATCTGGAGGCGATAGTCCTCGCACGCCTGCACGAATGGCGCGCGGAGGCACTACGTCGGGAGGAAACTCCACTGCCGTGGCAAATTGCCGCTCAGCGGACAGACCTCCGGCGTGATCTCATGGCGACATGGAGAGAGCGACAGTCGCAACCCCGTGCAGGGCACGCCACCATAGTGGCGATAAGTCCCCTCTTTGAGGAGTGGCTAGAGAGACGCCACGGCGCCCTCACCTATCGCCTGACGCAGGTCCTCACCGGACACGGTTGTTTCGGGAGGTTCCTGCACCGAATCGGGCGGGAGGAAACACCCTCCACTGCGAGGATCGTCCGGAGGACACGGTGGAGCACACCGTGGAGATCTGCCCCGCTTGGGCGGAGCACCGCCGTGTCCTCGTAGCGGCAATTGGCGGCGGCGATCTCTCACGTCCGGCCTTGGTTCAAGCCATGGTCCGGAGCGAGAGGGAATGGGAAGCCGTCACCTCCTTCTGCGAAGCAGTCTTACTAGTGAAGGAGGTGGCGGGACGTGAGAGGGAAAGAACCTCACGTCCCAGTCGCCGCGGGAGACGCCCTGGGCGTTGGGGGTCACGTGGTGGCTCCCGGCCACCGTAGGCGCGGGCCTGTGGACGGCGAGTTATGGGCCAGCTCGCCGTCCGGCCGTCTTATGACGACAGGCCGTGTCGACGGCGCGTTCGTGTTCCACGTGCGCCTCAAAGAGATGTCAGCAAATAAGTAGGGGTCCGCAAGGGCCGATGCCTGCCAGGGCTGCGGGACTGTTCGAAAGAGATACCGTGGCCCTGGAACACAAAGGACAAAGAAGGAACATGGATGGGTTTTAGTCAGTACAAGTCTGACACTCCCTTCCGCTCCGCCCAGAGTGGGGAGGGTCATTTGATGACTTCCCATCCAGAAAAAAAAAAAAAAAAAAGTAAAGAACTTACGTTTCAACTGTTAACAGTAGTATCTCTTGTTCTGTGAACTCAACATTATAGTGAATTCTCAAATGACTAGCCACCAGGAGTAATTTATCATCTTGAATTCCAAGTTCTTCTAAAGTAGTGGTTCTTGGCGTTTTCCTTGTCAAATTTATATCTGGGAATCAAACATAAATCAAAACTAAACTATCTTACACTATCATTCCACTGTTACGGTTTGTAATCTGCTTTTTTATCTTCATACTAGTAACCAGTTAAACTGTAATTTCTGTCGTACATACAATAAAACTTTCATAAATGAATATTACTCACCAGCCAATTCAGCAAGTTGCTTCAGCAATTCGGGTTGTTGCTTATGTGTTCTCTGTACAAGTACCACGGTGTCCACACCACAGAGTGCACGCTCCACCGCGTGTATTGTGGCAGCAGAACTCGACTCCTGATGGATTTCAATCATGTTGTTATTTGTAGTTGTGTCCAGTTTTGACGTGAATACGTTTTTAAAATTGCTTCCATAGTGGGAGGCAAGTCAAAAAACGAATGATAACAAAATCTGGGGTTACAGTTTGGGGTCAGGTGTGCAGCTTCATATCTATTATCTCTAACCTAAATTCAATCACACCATTGCTAAAGAATTAAAAAATTCATTACGCCAAGGGAGGACTGTGACGCATCGCGCGGGGTGGAGGGGGAAGGAAGCGCCGCCATTTTAAGGTCATTTTGCTGCGTATCGAGATTTCTACTTAGTTTCAAGTTTTGACTCGGAAAAGCTACGACGTACGTTTAAGTTTCAATCGTCAGCTCTTGTCAAAATCAATCGATTGTACCGAAACTTTAGTGTAAAATAGTGACAGTGAATATTTTTATTTTACACTGTCGAACTACCCCTGAAACTAAAATTTGACTGGTATAAAGTTTACATGGCGTTTGCAAACCTTATAAAACAGCACTTTTTCTAAATAGATGAGGAATGTTTTTATGATGCCAATATTACTTACATTCTTTAGTTGAGGCAGAGTTATCAATTTAGCTGGTAATTTGTTTTGAACACGAGAAATACACGTTGGTTTTCCAAGCATGGTCTCACCGACATTTATCACCGCAAAATATCTAAAAAACAAAGAAAGAGAAATTATTTCTAAACGAAAAAATAAAATATTATAAAGATACGAATAAAAATAATACTGTTACCTTAAATCTGGGCAAAATCTTCTCGAAGCTGCATCGAGGTGAGCAACTACAGTTTCTTGATTCATTTGATCATGATTGGTTGTGACATATATGCCTTGAACAGAACCCAATTTAGTAGCATCCTTGAGTAATTCTACTATATCGGTTTCATTGTTAAAGTTCTGAGACGATATTTGTATTTGTACACCAATCTTTTGCCAAATCCTGAAAAATCGAAAAGTACTACTTATTAGGTTAGGCTATAACATCATGATCATCAAAGTAATTGGGGTTTTTGGCATTAACGATTTTGAATTGAGTCATTTGCTTACTGTAATTTAAACTGGAACTTTGCAGTTGTATGCGCTTTGCTGTGAACATGTAACTTCCTCGCACCACGAGCAACTAGTTTGTCGACCATCTGGAGTCCGAAACTATCTTCGTTCAACACTACAACTTGGGTGTGGTTAGGATTGCAAGATATTCTGTAAGTATAATAATCATATTGAAAATGAAAATAAAGAAAGGGCAACTTTAACGAAAAGGATTTGTAGTGTTGTAATTGCACAACAAAAAAGGATGTCTCTTCACCTGGGCTGCGCTTGCGTTGAATGGCCATCCATCTTCAGCAGTACTCTGCCGCGGTGTTTGCTGGCCGCGAGCAGTCGGAAAGCGCGCGCGGTGTCTTGCGGCGCGTACGACACACGCGACAGAGGACGCACGTAACCGCGGACAATTCCCTCGCTCACCATCATCTGTAACTCCTGTGGATTCGAGCAAATGTTGCATTTTATTCTTATTCATTTGCATTTTTTTTTATTTTTATGCATTTGCATTTTTGTAATTTTTGGAGGGCCATATTTTCTTTAATTATTTTTTGATAAAAAATGAAGTGATTGGGACGTGTCTACACTCTAAATTAGACCTTGATCTTATGAAAAAAAGTGATTGCTCTAGAAGCATTATTCAGCAAGAAAAAGGGGAATACTTTTGAATGGACCATTGCAGCCCCTATTCCCTATTAAGCGCTGTTAGGCTTACAAGACTTGATCTCAGACTGTTCTGACATCGCTTCGAATCGCTTGTCTCCTGACAATATTATTTTTCATAGAAATGTCGTATTGTTCTATTTTGGAGTGCATAAATGACAGTAGGAGAAATGATCATAAAATTTGAAGTTCTATTATCGTAAAGTACGATTTTATTTGTTTAATAACTAAATCTTAGTTTATATCAATTTAATAATATTTAACAGCATGTTACGTTAAAATCAACCTTTTCCCATTAAAATAAAGTTTGTTTGGGATCGATTGTTGATCTATTTCGTTCTCGAAAGTTACTTACTCAATTAGTGATGTACTTAGGTCAGATGCAGATTGGATCCATAGACATCGATAACAGAAAATTTAATACGTTTTTGTATAATATTGTTGTGTATTCTTAGGCATACATATATTTTTTATAATACTACGATCTTTTTTCGGAGTTAAACAAGAAATCGGGTCTATCGATAATATTGAGCAAAGCTCAATGTGTCAACTGCCATTTGTCGAGGAGCAGAGTAGAGTAAATATAGACCTATGACGCGAATATCATCCTTATTTCTGAAGACATTAATGTTTTTTTTAATTGCGATCATTAAGATTACCGCCATCTATGGTCAAGTAGCGGAATTTACTCGTCAATCTATTCTATTTTGATTTCAGGGGCCTATTTAATAAACGTGACAATCCGACAATTTTGTCAGTTTTTGACAAATAAGTCGAATTGTAGCGACATGTTCCGTTTAATAAAGATCACAATTATGTTCAAATGCGACAAGTAAATACTGTCAGAATTGTCAAGCTATAAAAGACCCGTGAAATTGTCACGACAAGTCCACATATTTGTGGATTTTCCACCGTGACAAATTTGCCAGTAATAATCTTAATTAACCAAAATTTGTGAAATTGTTGAACCTGTCATCTGTCATTGTCTTGTTAATTAAATAAGCTCCAAATTACTAAACGTCGCATTTTTTCCTGCAAAGCAACGACATGATTTTGTTTTTGCTCTTTATCTAAATTATTAAAGTATATTTTAAAATGTAGAATCTAAGACTTATGCAGTTATGTGACTAAAATTAAACCAACCAAACAACCAACAAATGACGATCAAACATATTGTTTTAAATGGAAAATTGCGGAGATTTTTTCTGAAATTGATTTTTTTTTTTTTCAATAGAATAATATAAGAATAATTTATTTAAAAAGTATTACAAAAAGTATACATTTAGGCGCAGTAGTATTATTTCTCATACGACATTGTATAACCATAATCAATTTGGTACAAAAGAAAAACACTAAAACTGGATTAAGTGAATATGTAACAATGGGTACGAGGGGATAACATAATCAAATCACAACTTCTAGAAGTTTTTCCGTGTCTGTGTAATTAAGTATCGCTAAATAATCCGACATTACAAAACTACATTTTTTATAACTTAAACTATTGAAGTTTAGTATCTTCTTGAGTCTATTATAAAGAAAAGGTTCTAAAGCACATAAAATCAATTCGCAACGGTATGTCTAGTTTGAGGTTTTGTGCAAACTAGGTCCTTCCTTCTCCTTTCGGAAGGAACAGGGTGATAGGGAAGTGTAAAGTGCTGGTGTAGTATTATGTGAAGAATAAATAATTGCCGTACTGTAAGTACATTACATGCTTTGTAAAACTGGTGTATAGGGAATCTAAAAGGACTGAAGGTAGCAACTTTTAGAATTGCTCTTTGAGCACGTTCTAGAGAGAGAATAATTTAATTTCCCGCACCACCCCAGGATGTTATACAATATGTTAGAATAGACTGACACAACGCTAAATAAATCTGTTTTTATCAAATTATAGTTAGCTACATAACGTAAATTATTAAAAACATATATTAGTTTACGCACTCTAACTTACACAGTAACTCGATATGTTTACGGAAAGGATGATGAAAATTTTGGTCCCACCCTTCAATAGCTATGTGTTATATATTGTTGTATAGGTATTTTTAAGCTGCACAAAACTTATTAAGGCGCTAACTTCCAAATTTTAGTCTGTTCAGAGTTATGCAGTATTAAACAAGTCAGTTTAATAGTTAAAAATAATGTTTTCTGTAATATATTGCACTTTTTGAATTATATCTACTTAACTACCGCTATCATCATATACCGATGGGTGTATAAAAGTGATTTGTGATAGCGGCAGCAATTCTGAAATCGGAAAACATATGTGGCAACTCATTGTTGAAATATTTTTGGCGTAACAGCTAAAAAATTGCGCTTGAACCTGCCGTTAACCACCTCCACTACCCATCGGCAAATATTGACCAGTCGATATTGATTGGCCTGATCTGTGGTAAGTTGGAATTCGTGTCTATCCTTTGAAGGTGGGACATGATATTCGTATCCACAAGCTTCTATACAGGGTGTAAAGGGATCCTTTACGAAGCCGTCAACCAAGCGTTATGTACTTCAAACTATGATGAAAATTTTGGTCCCACCCTTCAATAGCTATGTGTTATATATTGTTGTATAGGTATTTTTAAGCTGCACAAAAGTTATTGCTGGGAAACGCCTTTTTTTTTGGGATGAAAAATCACATTTTACGGTAGAACTCAATGTAACGCACTTAAAACATTGCGCTGACGGATGATTTGAATAGTTAACGGGTCATGGAGTTAATTAAAGTAAAGTCATAATCTTAAAAAGTAGCAAGACTGCTCGGCAGGAATTGGGGCACGAGCCCATCATGAGAACATGAGAACATCACCCACTGCCGCATTACAGGTGATGCTGGGGTTGCCACCTCTACGACGTGTATCATAAGAAAAGGAGGGGACCATAGCGACTTTTGCGGCTCGAAGTATTCGGTACCCTGAGTAAAGATTCCAGAATTTCATCCTCTTTTATACACGCATAAAAGAGGATGAAATCAAACAATAGCCCATGGTGGCATCACCCAGCGACAGAACCATGAAGACCCACTGCTTTCAAAAACACAACAACATAGAGTTCACAGCGGAGATGTGTGACTACTTAGGTCCAAAAGAGCTAAGGATCTACACTGATGGATCAAAGACCGACGACGGAACAACTGTTGGTGTCTTCTATGACGATCTAAGCATTAAAATATTCAGACCCCTGGGTAGGCTCAACTTTGTCTATCAAGCTGAGTGGGTAAGTATTATCCAAGGGCCACACGCTATAGGGGTCAGGGAACGGATAAACATATTCATATGCTCTGCGACAGTGCCTCAGTTCTTCAATCCTTAAAGAGAAACCAGATCACGTCGAGACTAATACTACAATGCCATAATACCCTAGAGCGAGTTACGGTACTAAACCGCAACACGGTGATACTACAATGGATCAAAGGACACAGTGGATCACTTTGAAACGATGCAGCTGATGAACTCGCCGGAAGGGAATCCAGCACAAAAGCCTTCGGACCCGAATCCATTGTGCTCATTTCTTTCAAGAAGCTAAGGAGTTGGTTAAACTTAAACACAAGAGGAGAAATGCTGGACCTCGACACCAGGGTGTAGGTAATCCAAGGAAGCTTCTTTGGATGCCATCCCTGGATAGGAAGCTGACCAAGCGCCTTCTGCGCCTATTCAGAGATAGCCAACGACTGGTGGCGGGAACCATCACTGGACACTGCTCACTGAACAAACACTTCCACACCCTAGGTATCACTGACAGTGCAGAGCGCGCATGGAGGCGGAGGAAACGGTAGCCCATGTACTCCTCGAGTGCACCGGCGTCATCCAAATCAGCCAGGAGACTCTTGGAACACCAAGATCCCTTTCGGATGTAGACATAACAGAAACGAGTGGAGAAATAGATTACAAAACAAGTTAAAAAAAAAAATAACACATCCGAAGTTGAAATTCGTTGAAACAAAAAAGAAGGATTGGGATATTGTAAAATCAAACTCCATCATCAAGAAGATTGAATTAAAGCGTGAAATACTACAACAGTCACAATATTACTTAAAAAACAATTGTGATGAGGTTTATTTTAATTGAATTCTTTTGCCGCCTAACTGATCTCGTATGATTAAGAGAATAAATACCAATGAAAACTGATTTGATTAAGAATGTATACATACTTTAAATTATATTTTACTAGTGTATTTTGTTACTCTTTAAATTTCTAAACGCGTCACTTTCAATCGTGATAAAATAACATACAAGGAGTATGTTATTTTATCAAGCGTACACTGTAATTAGATTAATAAGTGTTACCAAATTTTTTTGGCCCTATATTTGGAGTTTGTTACCAGTGAGATTACTTAAATGAATCTTAGTTTTTGTAATCATTAAGTTCGAATAAAGATTTTTAGTATTTATTTGTGTTTTTTTAGTATGTAAATTATGTGTGTATCTTGACGGGCAAAGCCGCGAATAAAAACTAGTTTTATTATTTTATCAATTATGGCTTTACTATTTTCCGGTGTGTTATATTATTTCAAGTGTGTTATTGCGTGTTACGGTTTCACGTGTGTTATTGAACAATTTTTCGTGGCCTTGCCCATATTTAAGTTAATTTTTTAATGACAATTTGAATTTTAATGTTTTTTTTGTTATTGAATGTAATAATTAATTTAATGTTTTAATGAGAATTTTAATTTTAACAATTTTGTATAATGAAAATGTTTGCATGGTGAAATATGGCGGAACTCTGATGTATACATACTACTACCTACTTATGTATTACCCATATTTGCAAATAAATGATATTCTATTCTATTCAATATATCTGTAACTAGAAGGTTCCCAGGTATGGTCCAGAACATAAAAATTATCGCAATAACGTGGAAAAAAGGGCCTTTCGACTTGGTTAAGGGTAGTTTTACACCCATTGTAGAGAAACGAAACTACTAGAAACTCATATCCGATACGTGAAAAAACACAAAACCCTATACAACAGCAGACAGTGTGTCTGTTGCGATGCATGTACAGTAGAGACCATAAGTCCATTAGCAGTTACACAAAACGATCGCATCAAAACAAGTCGCACTTACTACCTTTTTCCATAACAAACATTTTGCACTCATACACGATCTCGTATATCGCACTCTTTCATAATTATCTAGCCAGAAAGAGCGCGATATAATGATCATTTGCCTTAGTGACAAGCCTGTCATGTCGCGACGGAGTATTAAGTTAGTGATATTTAATTTCAAACTAATAATTATGTGTCTATCTGGCTTAGCGGTTAACGCTATAGATAAAATGTCTCGCACGTTGTAGCCTGCGTTCGAACCCAAGTGACATTACACTTTTTGTGTTTTAATTATAAATGATACGTTAGACCCGATGAGATTTGTTTTTCTAAATATTAGTTGGAACTTATTATTAACAAAAAAGATGAGGGTGAATGTGAAACAAAATAAACTTCTGGATTGAACAAAGTAGTTAGTTATGACGTTGTTAGTTGGTGAACTTTGTTACGAGCGTTTGTGTTATTATTACGATTAGCGTATTGTTTGATTGTCTTTATTCAAGATGCAAGCTAATATTAGTATTGATGCCAGGGCTATTTCTCAAATTTCAACTGAGACTGGCTTATAATGAGTAAGTTATTTTTAAAAATTATAATTATTATGATGATAGTTGTGGTGTGTGATTTTCTTATTATTAAATAAATTGCTAGTTGCAAGTGTGAAATCATATTTTGTTTTTTTTTTTTAGAATTTCTGTTAGCCGTTGGGTAAAGAGGTTTGAGAAAGAAGGTAGTCTGAAGAGTCGTCTAAGAAGTGAAAGGCAACCGCTTATTAATCCGACTCAGCGAAGTTTTATGGTGGAAGAATATGAAACAAACGGTTTCATTCCAACTATAATGTTTGCAGAGCAATTTGATACTACATTACAAACTTTTCGCCATGCAGTCCATGCTGAAGGTTTACATCACCGGAAGCCAGCTAAAAACCATTTTTGACACAAAAACACAGGGAGGAAAGACTACGTTTTGCTCGAGATTATTTAGATTTTAACTGGGAGGTGACTGTATTTTCTGACGAGAAGACTTTCAAGTCTTGCCAAAAGGAAGACTTCATTTAATGAAAAATGTTAATGAGTAGACCGGGTAACTAAATATTTAGTAATATTAACATAACCGTAGTTAAAAAAAAAAAAAATTTTTTTTTTTAATATTTTATATGCAAACCCTGCGTAGGGAACATAGCTGTTTTTGACATGGAAAGAAAAATTCCAGTGCGAGCAGGGTTTGAACCTGCGACCTTCCGATTCAGTACACCGGATGTCTTAACCAACTAGACCATCGCACCCCGCTCACAGATCCCCATTGAATGTATTGAGGTTATCCTCAATACATTCAATGTGACGTTATTTTAAAAAAACACGTTCATAAAGTCTAACTCATATATTAGTATTCAATGAACTCTGCTGAATACTGATACCTATAATAAGTGGGTATCAACAATTATATTTGTGTTATTAGAATATCCTTTCCGTGTTATGTTATTCTTATTATGAATTGATTAAGTGGGTATACAACAAAAAATCTTATGAACGATGATAAGAGAACTTTTATTTGCCTAGGTAGGAATGTGACGTCACAATTCTCATAAAAGTTTGTTAATTTTACAAATAAACATTTTTGTTATCATTCAGCATGATTTTTTTATTTCCACCTTCCAACACCAAAAAGATAAAATAAAAATCAATTAATGAGGTTAAATAATAATACAATAACTATCTAATATTTAACTTCTTATAAAAAATAAATAATAAGCATGACTACATTATAAATAAACATAAATACCTAACGACTTTCTGCTTAAAATACAAATATTATTAAGGTTTCAAAGAACCAAAAAACAGCCACACATTGTAATAACATGGATTCGAACTTAGACTTCATTGATCGTGAACCCATGCTCAGCCCAAACAGCTACCAACACGTGTTAATACTACGCGAATTTTAACAATGCAATGGTAAGAACAGGTCATCACTATGATGTGTATTCTAAATGCAACAGAAATATAATGCTATTTCGCGTAGTGTGACGACAGTTCATTAGTGTGTGTTATGTGTGGAATGTTGAGACATCACTCATGCACGCACACGCACACACACTGCTGTATCGCGCTCGCACAGTTCATAGCAATGTAATCTTTAGCATGCTAGTGCACTTTTGAGCGTCTACTGTACGAAAAGCAATTTTTTTTCATGAATCAGAATTGGGTTTCTTGGGGAATTTTATGTCACGTGACGGGAAGGCTCACCTGCGCCACCTTGTATATAGTATATGCACGATTAAATAAACGTATACACACGAACTATTAAAAAAATAAGATGTTGATGTGTCGATACTGCCAGCTTCTTGCGTACCTATGTGCTCGCGAACTTTAATTTTAAAAGGCAAAGTGTTTTTTGTAATCTTGATTTTCTGGACAAGCACATTCCACAGAGAGAAATAGACTGGACGCGAAGGAACGGTGAATGAGGTCAGTGCGGTGAGAGGCATACTGAAGAATATGATTATCGGATGACAGCAGCCTTCTATTGTGGTTGGTCAACGCCCTTTGCTTGCGACGAGATCTGCATTCGGGTCACGGTAGCACTCATTACCATAATCGAAAATATACAAAATTAAGGACTGCACAAGTACTGTCTTTTAATTTGGCGGTAGAATTTTTTTCAATCTGTGTAGAAGCCGCAGCCTACCAGTAACCTTCTGTCGGACACGAGCGACTTGAGACTCTATTTGAGTTTACAGCCACCCCAAATTTATTAAACCAGCTTTATAAGGCCATTAAGTTACTTATTTGAAACTATCCTTATTTTTACTCGACTGACCCATAATGTTTTTTAGCGAGCATTTATGTATGTGGGTATGAATGTCCGTTCCATTGTGACTTCGTAACTTCTAAACAAAAGAACTGATTTGGATAAATTATACGTCGCGTAGTTAGATTAGTCTACGACTTAAATAAAAATCCGGCCATGTGAGAGTCGTTCTCACGCGCACACAGGGTTCCGTAGCACCAAAAATATAATAAAAATATATTTCATATGTTGTATTGTATTACATTCAACAGAAAACTAAATTTGTTTTTCATAGTATGTTAATGAAAACCAAAGTTACTGTTGCAGCTTGATGAAAAAGTCCCTTATCTCAAGAACTAAACATCAAATCTAATTCAAACGAATTTTCGTTAAAAGTTTTTTTTTAACGAATTTTTTTAATTTTTTTTACGTTCTACAATCCTAAATTTTTTTCAGAATTTTCCTCCTCTTACTTTAGAAATTAGAGGGGGGGGACACACAGTTTACCACTTTGGAAGTATCTATCTATCTAACGACTGGCTTTGAGAACCTCATGCTTTTGGAACCTCAATGTCGTTTTTAAAGACCTATCTATAGACATTCCGCACGTATAGGTTTGATGATATTTTTTTTAAATTTCAGTTTAGTCCCTTAATTTTTTTTTTTAGTTGGAATACCTACCAAGTTTCAACTGTGTAGTCCTAATAGTTTCGGAATAAAGTGGCTGTGACATACAGACGGACACACAGACAGACATGACAAATCTATAAGGGTTCCGTTTTCTGTCATTCGAATTCGAACGAAAAAAACAAACTTACATTTACAGTAGAAAAACCTGTGCCCATACAATATTAGGAAAATATGTTATCCAAGATCATTTTATAGGTTGGTCGACTACTACTCGTAAACTTGTAAAGCCTACTTAGCTGTGATAGTTTACCTTTTAACTTTGTTAAATGTCACCGTAAAATTATAAAAACCGTTAGATTATAATCTATCTGAGGTCAAGAGTAAGGGCATTTAGCATAAAAAAAAAAAATTACAAATAAATGATATTGATTTTGAAACAAATATGGCGGCTCGGGGCACATGACGTTCAACCAAACAGCGCGCGAAGTGCGATCCGTCGCAGGCTATTTCATAATTTGACAGTTTCACTTCGATAGATTATAATCTACCGAAAAATAAAGCGTTAAATTGTAGTCAGTATGCTACGGTTCACAATCTTTCAATAGTTTATAATCTGGCTAGATAGATTATAATCTAACGGTATTTACAATTTTACGGAGACATATACTGGGTCTTAGGGACAGCCTTCCGTAAACTGACAGGGTGCATTCAGCTCCCTATTTTGAATCATAATATACCGGAATTCTTCTCAGGGTAATTTTCATTTTATTAATTTAGTTTTCAGTTACTATTCCTTTATTTCAATGTATTCTCTGTACGCAGCACTCCATTTATGTAAATAATACGGCTAAAATAAAAAATAAAAACCCACAAAGGATGTTGAATACTCTAAAGAACGACGCGTGAAATCAGCTGTTCACTTCCTGCCTAGCTACAGAGTTCATCGAAATCGTCGTCCCGCTTGCCGTTCGCTACGTGCGCTTTGCCACGGTAACGATAAATTGCATTTGTGACGAAATAAACAAAAACATATTTATTGAATTCCCATAAAGTTCCTGAAATTATTTCTTGTACCGGTCATCTTAAAACAATATACTGACTTCACCCATCAGTCTGCGGAGGGCTGTCCCTTACATCCAGCATATACTACCACC
This sequence comes from Noctua janthe, assembly GCA_910589295.1. Taxonomy (NCBI): domain Eukaryota; kingdom Metazoa; phylum Arthropoda; class Insecta; order Lepidoptera; family Noctuidae; genus Noctua; species Noctua janthe. Next base: position 4,512,193 of record OU342573.1, on the reverse strand, counting down.
GTGAATTTTTTCACACACCCAAACAAACCGGTTAGCTGGTAGAGTAGGGGGGACACTTGAGTCTAACAAAAAGTAGCACTTTAAAGTTTAATATTTTACCAACGAATCCCTTAATCGAAAACTTATTTGTACAAACTCGCAATTCGTTTTAAAGACCTATCCAACGACATCCCATACTATGGGACGCACGAGAGAAAAAAAAATCCCCACTTTACGTGTACTTTACGAGATACCCTCAAAAATATACTGAGATTTTATTTTATCACCTTGTTTTACCACTTTGTCGGCGTAACTAATCTGTATATTCATGCCAAATTACAGTTTTCTAGTACTAAGAGTCCGTGAGCTAAGCTGCGGATAGACGGACGGGCACGGCAAAACTATAAGGGATCTTTGTTGACTACGGAACCCCAAAAACGAAGAAAAATGCCGGATTTCGGGCGCCATATTGCGAAACGATAAATCGTAATAAAAGTAAAAAAAGTATAATAAGAAAAGCAACTCCAAAATTTTTCACATTAACTAACAAAAAAGCCCGACTGAATAACCTTTTTTTATATGTACTTACTTTCATTTCCTCGGGAGTTTTAAATATTCTTGAGAAATCGAGAATAGAGTAATGTCTGTCTTTAGTGAGGCTGTGCCATCCAAATTCAAATTCTTCGTCATCATCGTGAAGTTGAGAAACATCCAAACATGAGCCAGTTAAACTAACACAGTCAAATGTATTCTAAAAAAAGGAAATACTCAAATGTAGCTATTGTTAATAACCTCATTATTACGACTAATAATGAATATAACGCGGTACATACCTTCTTCAAGGCTCCTCTAACTGAGCTTATAACAACTGGACAACCGATCCCTTTTGTTGCGTTAAGAATCATATCTACAAAACTTTCGTCCCGAGAATTACCGATATGATCAGCTGGAAACAAAAGAATCATAGATATTTATAGTTTAAGTAAGGGTCAACTCAGCTGACCCTTAGACTAATCAGAAAATGTACATATACATAAATAGTTGAACATCACTTGTTTACCTTTCAACTCCGGGAATAGTTTAAGTAAGAAACGTTTTTTCCGAATGTCACTAACGGTCGTGTATACTTCACAGCCGTGAGCAAGGAGTATGGATAACACAGCCTGGCCCAAAGCTCCAGCCCCTCCATGGACTAACGCACGCATATCAGGAGTCAGCTTCTTGCCATATTTGATGCCCTAAAACGAATCGGAATTTAATGCGATTCCTTAATTATAAAGCTCAATCTTAACCTGGATCTTGCCTGATGGGATTATGGAACAAATGAGGTCCACAAAGTGCCAGAAGATGCCAGTTCAATGATACTTTCCTATAAGTTGTAGAGAACGCAGAGACGCAAACTAAAATAAATATGGCGGAGAAGCGCTGAGTGCGACTTGCCAGTTGCCAGAATATTAAGGAAGCGTGGATAAGACCCTCCCCTCGCAGTACGCGGAAGAAGTTTAAGAACGAACGTCAAAATGATTGTTCCTATCAGCTTGAGTATATACTCACGAGACAGTAGAATGCGTGTGCATAGGCGAGCGGCACGGTGGCTGCGTCCTCGAGGCTCCAGTGGGCTGGCACCGGCCACAGCAGCTCCGGATGCGCGCGCACCTCGCTGCCACAGGCGCCACCGTGCACTAAGCCCATCACACGCGTGCCACTGTAATATATTTAACACAGATCTCAGAGCTCTTTTAAAATAATATTCTAAATTATTTTAAAAGAGCTCTGATAATTAAAAAAGTGACTGCTCACTACACGTATGACACTTGAACCTGTAGCTAATAGCCTAACAGTAGTTGCATCAGCACACTAGGCAACTTCGTACTCCGCCAGCCATTCCGATATATGGTGGTATATTGGAGCCCGCACACTCGGCGGCCACGTATAACAGGCTGCGCCAGCCATAAGAACGCGCATGATTGCACGGCAGCTGAATGGCTGAGTGCAACTAGAGCAAAATATACCAGAACATAATAAGCAAATATATGTCCCGCTTTTTATTCTCGGAGTGGAAAATTTGTGTACGTACTCTTCAGTTAAAATTATGAGATACTTGTATCACAGTTTTTCCAAAATCATCCCACAATTTAAAATTCAATGTCCTGACTTACTGACTGATATATCAACGCACAACCTAAATTGCTGTTCTTAAAGACATGAAATTTGATAGGTGTATTCTTTGTGAAGAGTATCCACTATGAAAGAGTTTTTCGAAATTCCACCCCTAAGAGGGTGAAATGTGGGGTTGCATTTTCTGTAAAAATTAATATTTTCTGGGTCGATTGACTCGCGGGCGAAGCCGCGGGCATAAGGTAGTTACAACTAAAAGTGAAATTAATAAAATTGTTAAAATTTCAACTAAATGAAAAAAAAGAGAATAAACAAATAAAAGTCACCGACTTCCGAACACGGCAACTTTTGGAGTTTTTTTCTGAGGCGGTTGTAATTTTAGCAAAAATATATTTTTATCCTAAGTTGATTTCAGCTTTTTCCCATCATCATCATTCCCTTGTCCCAATTCATTTGGTGTCGGCGCAGCATGACTTCTTCTTCCAAACTTTTCTATTACTCGTCATCTCATCAGACACCTCCTTTCGTGCCATATCATCCTTCATACAGTCCATTCATCGTTTCTTTGGTCTTCCTCTACTCTTAAACCGTCCACATTCATACTCAAAACTTAACTCACGACATTTTCCTCATTGTTCCGCATCACAACATCTTTTTCCCATCATCTGTATGAAAATATGTATTACCTCTCTGTTGTCCCACTGAAGTCCATGCCATAATTGTTTTCTCCACCATGGTTTGACGATATTTTTCCGATTGCTTTTTTAATGTCGGTGTTGGATAACCCGGCGTAATGGACCTGAAAATAATAAAATACTATGAAATAGTTTCAAAGTAAATAATGGGTAAAAATAGACCCTTAACGAACCCGAGACGATCTTTTTTTTTGTCCTGGACCATGCCTTCAAACATTTTTGTTACGGAAATATCGGACGTCAAGAAGTTTCAACTTTTTCTTAAACTTTAATTTAAATACCTTTCTGTACTACTCAATGCATCGATTAGCACAATGTTTTGAGTACTAATTGAGTCCTACCGTAAAGTGTGATTTGTCACCCCAAAAAAAAGTCGTTTCCCAGCAATAAATTTTCGAACAGTCACTTAGTTTGATGTTCAGAATGCTTAGTTGACGACTTCGTGAAGGGTCCGTTTACACCTTGTATTTTGAATAATTTTATACATAATATGTAAGATATACTATAATATAAATCTAAAACAAACTTTATAGCAAACAAATAAATAAGAAGGTTATCTATTATGTGGATAAGATATCTTTACAAATAAATATCACTTTTGCTCGTGTTTTTCTATTCCTTTCCACATATCTGTTAATATGTGTACATAAACTGTTAGGGACCTCCTTTTATGTAAAAGATATACCTGTGCTAGGAGATCTCGTTCTTCAGTGCCAAATTTTGCAAAGGTAAAATTGGTGTACAAATAGAAAATAGAATTCAAATAAAAAATCACAAATAAAAACTAACAAGACAAGACTTGAGCTACACTAAATAAATGAATTTAAAAAAAAAGTTAAATAAACTTAAGGATATATCCTAAAATATGTGTGTGAGAGTCTGTATGTGTGCATGTGTGTGTGTGCATGCGAGTGTGGGTATATGCATGTGTGCCTGTGTATATTTTAACTTCATATTGACGATGCTTGCAGCAACAATTCAATGTCATCATAGGTGAGAATACCGCTCAGCGAGTATAGCTCATTGGTTGGGAATCTGTACGGTTTGGTATATATGACCTTGATAGGAGATCTCTGTGTTCGCTCTAGCTGAAGAAACTTCGTTTTTGTCGCACCGCCCCACACTGGTATGCAGTAGGTAACAATTGATTGAGCCAGAGCGACACAGATTTCAGTTAACATTATTTTAGTTGTCAAATGTCTTAGGTTCTTAAATATCCAGATAAGTTTTCTCAAACATAATCATATCTGAATGAGTATGCCAAGGTAACTGCTGATCAATAATTATACCTAGGTATTTTATATGAGTCACCTTTTCAATATTTTTACAAGAGCAATTTGTGCTAGATATATGACGAGTGTGGATTTTGAGAGTTACGTTAGGTCCAGGTTGATTGTTGTTTTAGATTGTAAATGCAATATATTTTGTCTTAGAAATATTTAGTATAAGATGATGTGAGTTCAACCAGTCAGCAAAAAATAATAATGCATTCTAGTATTCACAATAATCGTACGTACCGTGACTGGTACTCCAGAGCTGCATGTCTCCGCAGCATCGACCCACTCCAAAGAATTTAAATCCCCGACTTGTGCGACTTGTAACGTCACCTTGCTGCTCACTGTCGCGCTCTCCTGTGCTGGTACGTAATACTGTCCTCCCCAGTTACCCTACAATTAAACGTTATTGTCAATTTGACACTTAGGTACTGCTAATAAGGCACTTTGACTTGAGAAATACTATCACACTCGAACATAATACAGGTACGATGACCACTAATGACCAGTCATTGCAAAGATGAACTTATCCAAAACTTAACTTTGTGTTTTTTTTTTTAATATCAACAATATTTACACTCACATGATCTAGAACGGTGAACGCTAGATCGATATCGGGAAGATCGTCTAAGAAGAAATTGTTGTCTTCTTCATTATCGACAGTTACTAGGTAAACATTGTTACGTTGCTCGTCTTTCCTCCAACATTGTACTAACTGTTTGATAACGGAGGGGGCAGGGTAGGGGGCAATGATGAGCAAGCGATGGCCGGGGGAGAGGTTGGCGCGTGCGGCGGTGAGGAGGGAGAAGTCGAGATGCGCGCGCACTGTGATGGTGGTGGTGGGCACGGCCACGTTACTCGGCCGCCAGCGCACCAGGTCCAGGCGCGAGATAGCGTTGCTGTGACTCGACAGTTGACGATACAGAGAGGACGGCCGGATGCGACCTGCATACAGATTGTCTTCTTCGCTCACTATGAAAGAGTCTAGTTGTAGCATGCTATGTAGCATTTGACACATCTGTAAATATTTAAGCACAATGTAGTTTCCTTGTGAAATCACTAAGATATAAATCATAATATAATAAGATATAAGCAATAATGGTTTCTTACGTCGTCGTCGGTTGATAGATTACGGACGACAAGAAGGTCCGCACTCTTTAGTGAGCCGCTTCTATTCTTCGTTGTGTTCAAGTCTCCTAGATTAAATTCTTCGTAACTAATGTTGACTCCGTAAACATTAGTTCCAATGTTCTTCATTTCATCAAAGACGGAACCTTTCATTTGGTTGTTTGTAATACCAACAACTTTGATTAAGTCTTTATTAACATTTTCGGCAACCATTTGTAGGAAAATATGTAGTGCTGGGTATGTTGATACCTGTTATTTAAAATGTCACATATTATTGTATTCGTAATTGAAATTAATTATGATCACTTTTCTACCCTTACTCCATTTTATTTATTTTTATTTTATTTATTTATATTTATTTATTTATTTAGGATCTCCAACAAAGGATATACACAGACACATGAAATAAATAATCGACAAAAAATGTATCACGTAGGTATACTCCTTCACTTACAGTAGACCACAGCATGCATAATAAGATGTACAACTAGCCAACAAAGTTATAGTAGCATTTAAAAAATAAAATCAAAACACATTATTTAGTACTAAAATTAAATTAGAAAATAAAATAATTAACAAAGTCATAATAGCAATTAAAAAAATCGAAACACATTTGGAAGTAATTTGGAAAAAAAATAAAATTTAAAAATAAGTTAACAAAGTCATAGTAGCAATTAAAAAAAATATATCAAAACACATTTGGTGATAAAATTGGGAAAAATAAAATTAAAATAGGTGAATAGATTATATTAAATTAAATTGAACAAAATTAAATTAAATTAAATTAAATTAGATTAGATCAAGTATTATATTACATAAGGTTAAGTTAAATGGTATAATAAATTAACGGATTACTGAAATTTAAAATTATTGTTATTATAATATGATTCATGTCTCTGCAAGTGAATTATTTACAACTACTTTAATAATTTTATTAATACTGTCCTGGTTTATATCCACTAAATCACTACAGTTGTTGAGAATTTTACATAATCTAGGTATAGGTGAGTTTGTGCCAAGTACAGACCTACGTTGAGGTGGGCATAGCGGTGTAATTATATTTCTCGGATATCTAGAAGGAGCACGGAATCTAATAAGACCTAAAAATTTAGAGCAATCAATTCGATTTCTAACTATTTTGTACAAAAATATGGCGTCGGTGACGACTCTGCGTGTGGATAACGTGTGCATTTTGAAATAATGCAGGCGGGTTTTGTAGGAGGGTAGCTGATTAGCTTTCCCTTCACAAAAAGCTAAGTGCCACACAAAACGCTTCTGCACTCGTTCTAACCGCAGCATATGAGTGGCGTAGTGAGGTCTCCATACCACGCTGCAGTATTCAAATATGCTACGTACGAGACTGTTGTGTGTTTAATGATACGTTCAAAGTGAGGTATAACGCTAATTTTTCTATCGAAAAGTACTCCTAGGTCCTTGATTGTTTCGAATTCTTGAACTTTAACTTGGTCAATGTAGTATTCTCTACTTATATAGTTATTTTTTCTCGTAAATTTAACGTGATAACATTTGTCAGAATTCAGTTGCATTTTGTTATTTTTACACCATTAAATTACTCTGTTAAGGTCAAAGGTCAGGACAACGAGCTTCTACAGTCTATTGGGGATTCAATCATTCGTGCAAACTTCAAATCATCGGCATACAAAAATGATTCTGAATATTGGAAACATTGGGGAAGGTCATTAACAAATATATTAAATATTATTGGAGCTAAATGCGTACCTTGAGGAGCGCCAGAAGTTATTAAAAACCAAAGAAGATTTAAAAACCAAAGAAGATTTCTCTGAAGATTTAAAACCATTCACAACGACGTAGAAATTGCGTTCTCTTAGATATGATTCAAACCATTTTAGTAGGGACCCCGATACACCGTAAGCTGCAAGTTTGTAAATTTGTATGGCGTGGGACATTTTGTCAAACGCCTTACTGAAGTCCGTAAATATTACACCAAATTGTTTGCTTTTGTCTACTGCCTGAACTAATGACGCGAATTTGCGCAGTATGTCTTCATCTTTCATACATTTCTATCAACTGTCATCTCATAATCCGAGTAAAGATATAATTTTAACATACAAAATAATAGGCACACTTACTTGTTGGTCTTCTTGGAAATTAGAAACGAATTTCAATGCCTGTAACGCCATGTTCCTTTTATTAACAGCTGGTAAATTACGGTATCTGATGTTTTTCATCGTTACTCCTCCACATCTGAAAATGGCAAAAAAGAAAATCAAATTACAGCCTACTACGCGTATTGGTTAAATTGTGATAAAAAATGTTTTAGTTTACCTTACAAAATCATATTGTTCTAACACTTCGGCCTTATACAAAACTTTGTCCTCTGAAACGGTCTTCATGTTGATATGCTTCTCCACATTCACTTCGATTCTCCTGATGTGAGTGGGCAGGGTGACACCGTCGTGCGGTTGTCGCAGCATCTGCAGCTGCAGCAAGCCGTCGAAGAACGTGACCCAGTTGTCACGCCACACCAGCAAAGCTTCATTCAGAGAAGCGCTGGCGGCTTCGATAGTGCGGAACTGGCCACTGTGGTTGAAAATTATCATTTTATTTATCTCGATATGTAGATTAAATAGAAATATTGGAAATCTCGTAAGAGATTACTATGGTACGCGACACAGACGTACCTGAGTCATGGACTCGGCTCTCAATCACACACTTTCAAAGTTCTCTTCCACATGACCTAGCAATGTGTTATTTTGAATGAAGAAAAAGAATGAAATATGACCTTTTTCTCTGCCTGGGATCTATCAAGATCCGAATTCTGTTACTCAGAATGACTGATCTGCCTTCATAGCCTACCACTTAACTTTTATTTACGATTAGAGTCAAATTATTTAGTTGTCTTACCTGTACGAGTACTCTCGTTCACGCAACAAGTCATAAATATCTTCAGCGGTGAGGGTCATGTCTTGACTTTCGTTAAATTCTATTTTTAATTTGTTAATGTTTGGTTTTAAAATCATCACTATCGTGCCTGTCGCTACTTTAATTTTATCTTCAAATACCTGTAGAATTTAATGATTATTATAGTTTAGCTTTCATACTGGTAATAAAGATATAGGTACGGATGTTGTATAGTATAGTTTTGCAGTAAGTCACGTGATTGTGAGTGATCATAGCGTAAATAGACATTTACAATACAAGAGGCATTACATGTTGCTTTGCACAGACAAGGCAAATGCCTCATGTGCGTAAAGCGTGTCATCAGCCCCTTGAGGCTCCGTTCACGTGACTTGTAACGCGAGTTGCGTGTAACGCGCGACACGCACGCTTCACGTGTTCCGCCCGTCTCCGCAAGTCACTTCGCGGTCACTCGTGGCATGCTCTAAACATTTATTTCTTTCGTTTCAAGAGGGGTTTTGACATAAGTTAAGTAATATTACATAAGTTACAGTACAGACCTCAAAACATCCAGTTCCTCTTTGTAATGCTACTCTAAGCTTCAGTTGACTCTGTGTGTGCATCACAGGTTGTGCGTACAAGTGAACGTCACGGAACTCCACGGATAGCTGCTTCTTCGGAACACCCACGGTCATGGCCAGGGTGTCCCAGACAGCCACCAGGGTTGATGCGAATGGATATACCGTTTTTTCTGGAGAATTAAAATAATATAAAAAGTGTTTAAATGATAATTTAATCCAAACTGGGAAATCAATGTTCCAGTTACATACATTTTGTACAATCCTTGTTCATTTCCTAATTCAGGTCATAAAAAATGAACAATACTATTGTATGTAAGAGCATTATTATTCCAGTGACAGAGAGAGATGAAGCTACAAAGACAGTAGCACTATTCGTTAATAGCTGACAATAATTTGATGGCCAAGCATAAAATTACCGCGATAGAGTCACGATGTGTTGCTGGCTGTGTACCTTCGCGTTTAGGTACATGGGTATCGCGTTGCTGTCGCGCTTCAGTCGCGATGCAAACGCGTCCTCCGTCCTCCAATCTTGGTTATCCCGATTTTGTCAGAAACAGTCGCACGTTTGCATCGCTTCCGTCGCGCGTTGCAAATACGACTGATAATAGCGATGACTGCAACGCTATAAAAAGTTGCAATTTCAAATTAAGTAGATAGGTACTTCTAATAACGTGTCCTTCCAGATATTCATTTTCCTTGTCGTGCAATGAAATGGTGTATGTGCAAGCTGCACCCTTCCTTTTGGTGGCAGAGTGGTGCAGAGGTAAAGCCCTGAAAAGAAAACATCAATAACTCAGAGGGTACCTAAAAAGAAACACTAAACAGAAGAGTTTTTTATGCTCGTGAACCCTCCACTTTAAAAAGAAGTACTAGTTTCCATAGTTAAAAAAGGAAATAATTTTGCTCACCATCTTTCTCCATGGGCCCACTCTATCAGGTGGGAAAGGAATGGTGTCCCAGTGGACACCGGCATCTCTACTTTTGGGTAAAGTATTTGGACTTTCGGGTGGTAGCCCTCCATGTATAATCTGGAAAAAGCAATTAAAAAACAAGAATACACTGTGCAGAAAATGCAACAAACTTTCAATACTACCTACGTTGTTGAGTAAACAATTTTTTGAAAATGAATTGATGAGAAAGGAGCCTTTTCAAAATGTATGACGCCCCGGAAAGGTTTTTGTACACTGTACTCAAACATGGGGAAACACACGTTAAACGGTGATCAATTATCCAATTACTAAAAAAAAAGAAACAATACAGTACTTTAAGTTGGGTTTGTTTGATATTAACACACAAGAATATAATATACACTTGATTTTGCAACACACAATAACAACCCGTCATGGCGGTAAGCTCTCATGTTGATTGATTATATTATTGACATTTGAAATGTTTCTTTCTGTAGTAGATGCAAGTAAAACGGCAATTTATGTTTTAAAATTCATTTTATTCATGAGGTTATTGGGTTTTCTGTCAAGAATTTCTCGGAAGCAGCATTTCTCTTGAGTTTTCAAGGTAGTGTACATATACCTGGCCCGATTTGAAACATCTCCTTACTTTCAAAATCATTCGGATTGTGATTGAAAGTCTGTAATGAAATTGAGGTCAAGTCTGACCAATCTTTTTGCTTTTGTGTTTATTAGTGCGAAGCTCATAGTTATGAGCCCATCGTGCTTCGGCAGATTTGAAGGAAACAGAAAATAAACAGGGCACGAATCTCGAATTTACAGGAATAAAAGCAGTAGCAAAAATCATGACAGAACCACACGAAAAACATGTAATTTAAAACAAGTCACGTACTTGCCGACTGCTTCAAGCAGCAGATATGTGTTATCCGCGTGCCCTCTTCTGGTAAGTGCTATGTTCCTGCAATCAGCCGGTAGAGACCGCTTCAGGATGGCTTGCAGTAGACCATGAGGAGCAACTTCCACCAGCACCGCGTTCGACGGTATATGTTTCAAAGTTTCCTCAAACAGCACTGGGTTCTATTATGAACATAAGAAAATTCAAAATGCAGAATGTTGACATTAGTTTATTTGCAAGAAATTCAAAACCCTTCCACTGCTACTCTTATAATTCTAGACGTGGGTGAAGATGTTTGGATGTTTCTGAATTCGCAATGAAAACAAAAGATCAGAGAAGTCGGAAACATAGTTTCTACTTTCATTTATAGCAAATGACAGAAAAGAGCTAGCACCTATGATCGTGCATTTTTTTTCTGTAGTGTGTTCCTACCGTGTTATTGGATATTATGCTGTATAATGAGTTCTTACCAGAAGATTGTTAGTGTGGTACTCCGCAGAAGAGAACTTAGCCAGAGGCTCCTCCCACCTATCAAATGGTACGGAAGTAGACACCCAGCGTTCACTTCGAGCCTTCGGGGTCTTGATTACTTCGCTCAAATATTTTAGCAAACCGGGACCTGTTATTAAAAATTATAATTCATGAAAATAAAAGACATACGACTCCACTCATTTTTAAATAAGAGTGTTATTTGCTCACCAGCATCAGCAATGTAACGTGAATGATAGGCGATGTTAGAACATGGTACTTCCTTAGCGAAAATACCCTTAGCAGTCAACTCTGCGACAAACTCCTTCATGATATCCGCAGGTCCCGAAATGGTACTAGACTCAGGCCCGTTGTGACAAGCCACTTCAATCTCAGGAGGACACATTTTTGAAATCTATGAAAAAAGTATGTCGTGATTATTAGATGGGTTCTAATCAATATAAACATAGTTAAGTACTACCGCCACAGTAAAAAAAAGATAAGTGTCCTTACCCGTGACAATAAAATGAAATTTACACATATTGTGTCAGTTGATATGGCTTCGGTGTGTAGAATTTAAAAGAGATACATTTATAGCATAGCATAGCAGCAGCCTATAATGTTCCCACTGCTGGGACACAGGCCTCCTTCTCTATGAGAGGGAACATTTATATGAATAATTAATCGCGGACTATTCTGCACTATCCGTGAGAACTCTCTCTTATCTAGTTAGTGCGACACACTAACAATCAACTCGTTTTTTAGTTACCAGCTCTACCCGCTAATCATGGGCAGTGACACATGGAGTTTAAAAAATACCTTTTCATATCCCACACCGATAGCAGCCATGGATCCTCGAATAAACGAAGTCTGCAGCGATACCAGACCGCGGCTGTACGCCGACAGGATCATCTCCTCTGCCGTCAAACAACCATCGGCGTATGCGCAGCCCAACTCGCCTACACTGTGACCTGAAGAAAAGAGATCATTATTGGAGATAGGTTTCACTTGAACAAAACGGAAAGGGATAGAGCTGTGTATCCATTTTGGTGTGCGATAAACTACACTCTATCTATCTATTTACCCGACTATGGTAAAGCAAAAAGGAGGGTTATTGACTAAGTGTTTAAATAACTCAAGCGAGAGTCTACACCTATACTTTCACTTGAGTTACTGTGTTGTTGTTTCGTGCACTTGTAACAGAAATGATAGTTTTACCGATAATGCCATCAGGCACTAGTTCAAGTTCCTGAAGCACATCAGTCAATCCTATTTGAATAGCAGCTATGCCCACGAACGAGTGAAGAATGTTGTCGAATATAGTCTTGTCGGGCGAAGTAATTATATGAACTATATCGATGCCTTTTGGTTCCAAAGTTTGTCGGCACCTGAAAATAACAGTTGTTAATAATACAGAAAATGTTACAGTATCATGTATCTTAAAATATATACTCAGATTTAGATTTCTAAAGAAACCTCAGGCTATAAGAAAATATTCAAATAGCTACCGTTCGATAGCAGCAGCGAAGATCGGTATGCGCATGAGTTGCGCGCCCATACCCGCCCACTGCGAGCCCATCCCGCTGTATACGAACCACAGCGGCCGCCGCGCGTCGTCGAAGTATGCCGACTGCTCAGATAGACTGACAGTCTTTTCTTCTTCGTTCGTTTCTAGAATGAGGAAGCAAAACAGATAGTTATGGAAAACGCAGTTCACTTGAAAGCAATATTTATTTAATATAACCGAGACAAATTGAGACAGGTGACGGGACGATCAATTAAAGCAGCTGGTCTTCGAGAATAGGGAATATGCATGTAATTTTTTCTTCACTTAAATCAATAAAATATAGTACTATCAACCCAAGAAAATAATTAAAAGTTAAGTTCAACTACTACTTGTCGCTCAAAAAAAAAATTAAACTCCTACAATTTTCTACGACAGTTCAAACGTCCGTGACTGTTGCGGCCATTCATTTGACGTCACTTACCTCTGTCCTTTTAAATCTAATTTTTTGCCCTTAACAGAATAATTTTACTATTTGTATGTGCTTTATTCAAGTAAACATTGCAATAACAATATTATAATAAAATCTTAGTGAAACTCTAAGTACTTTTCAAATAAAAGTGTTTCTTTGACTCATAGACTTTGACGTCACTACCAAGGGACGATGCGTTCTGAGTTTGCATTCCGTTTCACCAAAAACACGTTAAGTTAAATATTAAATTGTAAAATAAGCGTTTTATTAGAAAATTAAACAAGTGTACCACAATGTTTTTATGGGCCAAATAATAAAAGTTTTGTATTTCTTGCATATTCCCCATTGTTAAGGTGGTGTGAAATGCTAAATTAATAATATCTTAAACTACCTCTTCATAATGATGAAGAGGTAGTTTAAGATATTATTATGAAATTTACTTAAAATGATGAATCCTCTGCCCAGATGTCCACGTATGTTTGTCTGATGGATGTTGTGCAACAAAGCCAACTCCTCAGGATCTATGGCGCGTGTCTTCAAGTTCTCAAATATTTTCTGTACATTAGAGTCTTGTCTCGCAGATATAGTCACAAGATGTGCGATACTACTGTTGTAGCGAGCCAGATCCTGGAACAAAATGCAAATATTTTACGGTAAGAAATTGCTCAAGCGGATTGATCATTATTGAGGTCATTCTTGTTTTTTATCGGGTATAATCTCCGTTTATACCTTAACTTTATAGTGTCCATGCAGCAGCACGTGTGAGTTGACGCCGGTGACGGACATGCCGTTGACGGCGACGTAAGAGCGGCGGAAGGGCTGGTGCTCGGTGACGACGCGCATGCGCCCCTCGCGCAGTGCAGCCACGTCCTGCCGCGGAGTACTGCAGTGCAAGTTGGCGGCCAGCTGACCGGTGTGGTAGCCGAGCAAAACCTGTTGAGGTTGAGAAATATCTGAATAACTAGATAATGGCACCAATACATCTCTGAATATCGCTTCGAAATTCCAAAAGTGTCAGAATGTGAATCCACCACGACGCCCCGATTCATTTGTTTCATGAAGGATTGTTTAAAATCAAAAGAGTTCGCTCCAGAATAGGTACTATGTAGTTTTCTGTTCTTTAGCATCTGATTAGAACGATATTAATTGTTTTTATTTATTTATAAATAGGGGAACCAACAGCTATAACAGATGGATAACAGTTGCATATGTAACACAGAGCCCATCACAGGTTCTCACCAGTAAAAACAGAACAAGTTGTAGAAAACTTAGGATCACTAACAAGCACGATAAAAAAAGGAAAAAAAAGAAGAAAGCACTACGCGCTTTTAAAAAAGTTAACTTTCAGCCAGGTGCGTGCAGAATAGATTTTGGTAGTAAATGGGTCAAATGAGAACTCTTTACAAAGAATATTAAAGTTAAATAAAAATAATATTAAAGTTCATTAAAGTTCTTACTCGCTTGCACTATGTATGAGTTTCACTTGTAATTAGATGAATAAAAAGGAATGGAGATTGGTGGATTAAATGAAACTGATCTCGGGGGGATATTGAAATGCAGTTTATACAGGAGATCAGGACAGTCAATCTCGTTAGCTAGTTTTGTGTTGAGTATATTAAACTTAGAAACACACTTAGTTACCTAATTTAATGTTTGTTTCACTTAGGTATTGTGTTTTGGATTTAGCGTCTTATTCAATAATGTTTGCATGCCAATTTTATGGCAAAATGTGTCATTGAACTGCATAAACTGCAAATAAATAATTTTGACTTTGACTTGGACTAAAATTAAAAAAAAAGTGCTATCTGCTAGTTTTCGATGTTTTATATAGCATAGCATAATCAGCCTATTAATGTTCCCACTGCTGGGACGCAGGCCTCCTCTCTATGAGAGGGAATGGGCTATAATCCACCACGCGGGCCCAGTGCGGGTTGGTAGATGTCACATGTCTTCGATTTTTTTATTCTAGGACATGCCGGTTTCCTCACGATGTTTCCCTTCACCGTTTTGAGAGCAGTGGTGATGAAATAACTTACACAAAGTAATGCGCCTGGTTGGGTTCGAACCTACGACTTACTAATGTTTTATAAATGGGTGTAAATGAAATTGCTTGCAAACATTTATGTAATTATCAGAATGGTATGGCATACGTAACCGAAAACTAATAAATCTTTTGTGTATGCTCTCAATAAGATTATGTATTTGCCATAACCCGGGTTACTTTGTGACCCATATTAGAAATGACTTCTAACAAAAGATCAATAGATAATCTTGCGGGTTTTTGACTTTCTTGAAACACCTAGTGAGTTTTATCATAAAACCCACTGACTTCGAAACTTTTGCTACTATTAATTTGCTCAATGTGCACTTAGGAATAGTGAAAAACACATAGGTGGCGAATACAACGTCGCGTCTCTGTAATAGTTGCCTTTAAGTATATAATTTGTAGGAAGAGGGACGCGTTTCCTGATAAAATAGATTACTGAACATTTAGCAGGGTTCAAATCTAGTTTATTAATCAGACAATAATCATCCAAGCATGCCAGGTACATTGTAGAGCATCCATGGCGTCATCCGATGATGTTGACGAAACTTATTATATCACCAGCGAAACAAATTAAATTTGAGTTGTGGAAACACGAGTCGATGTCGCTAAAGTAACTAATAAAAAAGTAACGGACTTATCAAGAAACCTTGAGAAACACCGCTAGGAGCTAAAATCCAGCTCGATATGTAGTTATAAGTAAAATAAATCTCAGGCTATCATAAAGATAGCCTAAGATTTATTTTCAAGGTATGAGGTATACCAGCGAAAATGATCTCCTCTGATGCCATTGTTAAAAAGCTTGGTTTTAAGAACGTTGTAGTCGATCCTAACAAAAGCCTTACTGAAACCCGTGTAAACAACGTCGACTTGTGCCTTATTGTCCATTCTATTCGTTAGAAAGTCATTCAGCAAAGCCAGGTTTGATACAGTTGAAAGACCCTAAAGAAAACCATGCTGAGAAGGGCTAAAAGGCTGACTCAGTGATGCGAAAACTGGGTCGTAAAAAAACCCTCTCAAAAACTTTAGATAATATGCACTTATGCGTTTTTCTTCATTTGTTTTAAATTGATCGCATGGTAATAAGCCATCATAGGGATGATAATCCATTGTGACCCTAATTCAAAAATTACCTTGGTTATTGCGGAAATACTCGAAGCGGCATCGCTATGTCCGATGTTGGAAATGACGCTGCCAACTAAGAGTGTGTCTTCTTTTCCATTACAGAACACCCTTTCAATGCTCTCCAGTTCTGTTCTGTCAGCCTCAGGTGTACCTATAAGGAAGTTATGAAAATCGGTACCTTAAAAAATTTTAAATATTTTTTTTGATCTTTGTCTCTTTAGTCTAATGCGCGATTTATAGCAATAGACTTACTTGCCATTTAATACACACGAGCCTTAAATAAAGTAACTGGCTGGAGAAATGAAGATGTAATGGTGTACACTCACAAACAAAGGGGTTACTCCCCTTTAGAATATACAGACGTGATCAAAAGCAGTTTCATAAATTATTGAATCAATCATTAAAGAAATGGATACCTGAACCAAAAGCTTCCACATATTCCACAGCACATGGTGGAACCCTCGCTTCCTCATAGAATTTTTTCAAGAAGTCGACAGTCTTGTCAGGATTCCTTACGTATCCGAACTGAGGGCCCGTTTCTTCTGTGGGCAGGCCGATATACTGCGTCTTCGCGAGCAATAAATCTGCGTAGATCCTGTATATTACACGACACATGAGACTTGTCGTTAAGAGATTTTTTTGGGAATGAGTTGGTGGAACGAATATGATTTGATCAGAAACATGGTTCATTATGATTCTCTGTGGCACTGGAAAAGTGCTTACTTTAAAATCTTGATACGGCCCCTTGTTGATAATATAATACTGGCCACTTATTTGTGTCCGTAGCTTACTTTTTTTTACTGCAGTCGGCCATATTTTTAAGCGTAAATAAGCGTTGTATTCGGGTAGAATACAAATCGTTGAAAAAGGGAATAAATCTAGAATTCATTAAAACATTATGTGTAATCACTTGTTAACAGTGTGGTTTAAGTACGAATAAATAGTTGATTTGTTATTTAGTATTAACTGTTTTATTGGTACACTTCGAACGATATTATAACTCTATTTTTGAAAGCATCTGGGGTGCATAAAGAGGAATGTGGTGTTTAGGCCAATTTACTGGTCAATCTGATTAGACCTGAGGGGTCTTCAATATTTATGAGACTTTTACGTTTGATCAAGATAATGAAAGGATGACGTCACTTTGTTAATCAAGAAGTTTGATGAATTTTTGGCGTCATTAGGTAAACTTTTTTACGAGAAATCAGGAAAATGGTGAGTCTATAAATCAATATGTAACAACATTGAAATTGTTGAGCAGAAATTGTTGTTTTAAAAGTTTCGAGGAGGACGAATTAATTCGTGACCGTATCGTTGGTGGTATGAAAAGTACGGTAGTACGAGATCGCTTATTAAGGCGAGGTTATCCAGATAAACGTTGTTTTGTATTGTGTTTTATTCCTATATAGCACGGATTTAAATTCTGAAAAAAAACATATTACATATTTCACACTTCGATCTAGATATTTCGGGAATGCAATACACGATTACTTGCAGTTTGTTGCATCCAAGTAAATAAAAAAAGACAAGTCTAAATGATGGTTTAATTATTATTTCATTTGAGTTATATTAAGTTTTTAACAATAAAACTTATAGCATAATAAAAGTCGTCAAAAATGTGACAAAAATCGGGAACCATAATTTGAAATATTAAAAAAACCTGTACAACCATTTCATTAAAGAAATGGATACCTGAACCAAAAGCTTCCACATATTCCACAGCACATGGTGGAACCCTCGCTTCCTCATAGAATTATTTCAAGAAGTCGACAGTCTTGTCAGGATTCCTTACGTATCCGAACTGAAGGCCATTTCCAAAATTAACTGTTTTCATCATTTCATGCGCTCGCACCGCGTGCTTTAGTCCCGAGCGGAACGCGTTGGAGGTCGGATGTGTGCCAATTTTTCGAACCCCCGCTAAGTTCTGTTACGAGCTAAGCCAACAATAGTTTGTAAAATATAATACTAAGTAAACACCGAGCCTAGGTTTATTTGAAATGTCATTTGTTCACAAAAGTACAGTACCTAATAGGCAACGTAGTCAGAACAGAAGGTATAAGATAAGAGTTACGCAATAGAAAGAGAGGCAGCTTCTGGAATATAACTGTAGGTAATTAGCGCTGTGCGGCCTGAATTGCACTTTATTGTGTCGTAGCAAAAGTTGCTATTTATGATTTCGCATTAGAATTTTGAATCTTCTGTACTTGTCCAGAAGATTGTAATTGTGTATTCTGCGGCCGTAGTGTAGAAATGTGACAGTATGACCATTTCGTACGAATATTATTTTTAATTTTCGGTAACTTTGGAATGGGCAACTACAGCACTTTCTCAGTTATTATGCCTTTTGAATGGGACTGTAGCTACATTTTATTATCTTTTTTTTTCGAAAATTCAAAACTGCCTGTTACTGGCCTACTAAAATCAAAACATTTATTCCAATAATTTTGTTTTGCAAGGAGTTCTAAAAAAGTTTTGTAGGGAGCCCGGTAAGCTGAAGATTACCGAGTTCAACATGGGCAGAAATAGAAAGTATGTAGGGGAGAACGAGATAGAATGAGTAATGGTTGATATCGTATTATATGTATTTGAAAACACAGCAATGAGATGAAGAAGCAGTCCTTACGATTCTGTGAAAATACGAGAATATCCTCCCAAATCGGTAGGAATATCGAGAATACCTTCTTATTTCTGATATCAGAGGGCGCCGTTTTGCACTTTACCGCCTTTTCAGCTGTCAAGCGTCAATGCATTCTTGTGATTCTCAAGTGAATGTCGAAGAAAAGAATTTATACCACGAAAAGACGTACAAAAGTAGTGTTAACTTTGTTTTAGTGTCTTTTTGTGAAACAGCACTGTATTATCAATGGAGCCGGTAAGTATCGAGAACGCAGAGCGAGCCGGTATTGTTGCTTCGGATGAAGAACAAGTACCGGCAACAAGCTCGGGGACTTCAAAGAGCAGCTCTTCCTCATCCTCGGAGTTTGAGGAGGGCACGGCATCACCCCTACCAAATAAACGTTCTCGTACCGCGACGCGACGTAAGTACAAATCGAGATCGGTTCATACCGATCCGCGAGTTGAGACTCTAATATCACAGGTTTCATACATTTCAAACTATTTAAGCCAATGTGGCAGTGTTAATGTTATACCTAGTACTAGTTCGCAACAAGCCAATAAGAACGATTACGCAAATAGTTCGGATCATTTTATAACGTTACCCACTCAGCCCGAGTCAATGTGTCTAAACTGGGATTCTTTAAATACTGACATTGATGATAAACAAGGGGATCTTGGAAAGACCAGTAGGTCTAGACCCAGACTTCTTTTCAAAGATGTTCTTGATAAAGAAGTCGGATGGGGGATTACGCCCAATTTTCGACCTCAGGGCTCTAAATACTTTTGTAGCAACAAAACACTTTTATCTAATATCTAAGGTAGAAGTAGTAAATTTTATTAAGGCAAACGACTGGTTAGTCAAGATCGATCTTCACCAGGCATATTTCCATCTGAGTGTCGCGGAGACTCACAGAAGGTTTTTACGGGCAGTGTACAGGGGAGAAGTTCTTCAGTTAACAGCACTGCCATTCGGTCGGTCTTCGGCACCCCGTACGTTTGCAGCAGTTTCAAACTTTGTAGCCGAAATCCTTCGAAGTCGGGGGATACGCCTCTTAGTGTATCTAGACGACTATCTCCTGGCTTGTCAGGACAGATCCAAGCTTATGGCACAGGTTGCGGAAACGCTGGCCATCTTGGAATCCTTGGGTTGGCATGTAAATTACCAGAAATCCATAACCGAACCCACACACAAGTTGGAATACTTAGGGCTGGTCTGGAACAGTCACAGACAGACTGTAGCTTTACCCTCCCGAAAGATTCTGGGTATAAAGAACTCTCTGACAAATATGTTGAGTCGAGACAGCTGCTCATTGAGAGAGCTTCAGAGTTTGTTGGGCATGTTAAATTTTGCCAACCATGCGGTCCCTCGGGGCCGCCTTCACTGTCGCAGGGCACAGCTCTTTCTGAGAAGGTTTGCTCAAAGAAGGCAAAGGAAAGCGCTTTGCCCAGGAGTACGAGAGGACTTGCGATGGTGGTTGGATGCGATAGAAGACAGTCCAACCCCACTACACAAGAGAGAAATAACACATTTCTTGACCACAGACGCAGCGGATGCGGGCTGGGGAGCGAACTTAAACAGTCAATACCTATCAGGCAAGTGGGCTACCAACCAGTTAGCCTGGCACTCCAATATGAAGGAGATGTATGCCGTCTTTGCTGTCATCAGGTCCCAGGGTGCACGTTTACGAAATGCCCACATACTAATACAATCGGACAACAGGACTCTGGTAGCATACATTCAAAATCAAGGCGGAACTCGTTCGCTAAACTTACTAGGATTGACGACCAGGTTATTGGTGTGGCTTGTCAATACAACATAACTATGACAGCATCCCACTTACCAGGCAACCTAAACGGCATCGCAGATTGCCTGTCAAGGGGAAGACCAGTACCCGAGTGGCATCTGCTACTACCAGCTACGGAGGTAATATTCAGACGGTGGGGCATTCCCGAGGTGGATCTCTTCGCTACAAAAGAGACCGCTGTCGTCCCACGATATGTGACTCTAGACTCAAGAGATGGCTCCGCGCTTTTCTGCGACGCTTTCAGTCAAAGGTGGGTGTTCCAAACAGCGTGGGTATTCCCACCTTCAAGCATGATACCTAGGGTCCTAGCACACCTAAACGAGGCAATAGGGACATACTATGTGATAGCGCCACGGTGGACCCAGTGCTTCTGGTTTCCTGATCTCCAGGCACGCGCGCTAGCCCCACCCCTGCCGATAGAGAATCTGAGAGAGGTTCTGTTAGACTGGACGACCGGGATGACCCCTCCGCAAGTTGACAAGCTAACACTTCAGGCTTGGAAAGTTGGGGGTGGGAAGGTCAAGTAAAGGATTGGAGTAAGGAAGAGCAGCAGTTATTGAAAAGTAGCTGGCGTCCTTCTACTCTGAGCAGCAATAGTGCCCCATTAAAAAGATGGTTACATTGGAGTAAGTCACATGGTATAAACAGTAGGTGTCCAGACGGAAAGGACCTTGCTAGGTTTTTAGCCAATCTATATTTACAGAGATCATTCCAGCTAGCGATAAGGAGAGGTTTATTGAATTGAACAAGCTTCAGCAATTCAACTCTTAGGCATGGAAGGGCCATACGATACAAGCAGGCCCTACAGGGCTGCTTAGCAACCTTAGGTTTTATAGGTCTCCAGATCAATGATGAGCTATGCCATTTTAATAAGAGCAAGCTGGCTTGTCTAATAAGGTGTTAGAACAGAGACAAGGTTTACGATCGGGTTTACAGTCCATTGTTGACTGGGCAAGTGCTAACCCACAGGGCTTAGACGCTAAGACGCTATTTGAAAAGATTTCGGTTATTTTTGGACCGGGTTCATCATGTCACAAGAACTCGGAGACGACAATGCAGATAATATGTGGAAAGCGTTCCGAGTGCATTGAGGTTAGGCGTGAACGCATTTTGAAGGAAATTTGTAATGAAAACCTTAAGAACACGTTAAGAAATATCCCACCCAGCTCTGAATACCCATTTAGTAGAGAGACTCTGCAGCCGGTCATACAATCCCTTGGAGGGTCCCAGGTCTGGTTAAATACTCCTAACTACCTAAAAGAGAGGAAGGTATCAGAGCGGAGGGAACCATTTCAAAGAAGGAAAGGGTACAATAGTAACAAAAATAAAATTACGAAGTCAGAAAAGAAATTAAGGCATAGTGGTCGTAAGACTCGGCCCTTTCGTCAACGTCGTTCCAATGCCGAAGGGTCAAACTCTAAGCCCAAAGAAAATTGACTCACAACAGGGTTTCAGAGGGGGTTGTCTGAAATTTGCCATAGAGAAATGGGCTCAATTAGGGGCAAACCAGTTAATTTTAAAGTCAATAGCAGACCATCGCTTACCCTTCAGGAAAAAACCTCCTTTGAAATACCCAACCAAAAAATTTTTAGAATGCCTAACCACCAAAACATCCCTAAAAATGACTCGGATGGTAGAAGAATTGAAAAACAAATTTTCATACAGTACAATTCTTTTACATAAATCAGCTATCTCAACATACTGTGCAGCAACAGTAGAAAACTTATCAAAGATTTTTTTTATTCAACAAGTCTTAAAGGCTGTTTGTCTTTCTAAGCCACACCCAACGAAACTCCCTGTATGGAAAGTTATGATTTTTTTTGACTGGCTAAAGTCATCTGCTTGTTCAAATTCTCTCTTTGATCAGAGCAGACGGACCGCATGATCCTTTCGCTAGCCTCTGGTCGAAGATTACATAACCTTACCCTTTTAGAACTCAATGAGCAGGGGTTCGCAGAGACTGAGGACAGTGTGACGTTCTGGCCAAGATTTGGTTCAAAAACTGACACAGGTTCACACAGGCAGTCAGACTGGCACCTCATACAGCACAAAGACCCTAAACTTTGTCCAGTAACTCACGTTAAGGAGCTGATTAAAAAATCAGAGGCCAGGCGCTGTCAGGGTAGTCAGGTAACATCTCTCTTTATCTCCATCACAGGAGTAGTCAGGCCTGCATCCAAGACAATGATTGCAGGTTGAGTGCGGTCAGTCTTTAAACTTGCCAAGATTGATGACTCCCCAGGAAGTATAAGATCAGCTGTAGCTTCTAGAGGATGGTTAGACAATAGACCAGTACAGGAAATTTTAGAACGGGGAAACTGGAAGAGAGTTCAAACTTTTTCAAAATACTATAGCAAAGAAATAAACCACCGCACTGTTAGTGAAGATGCTACAGCGGGTTTGCTTTATAATAACTTTAAAACTGTTTAATTGAAGATTGTTTATTGTGTCATTAATTTTAAAAACAGAATCTTGTTTTGTTTTCATGTTATTGTTTGTTAGTCCTTATAGTTGACTGAGAGATAAGTTTTGAAAATCCAAGATGGCGCCTATTTTCGTCATTTTTACCTCATTTTCATTATCAGCGACCCCGAAAACCATGCAAACGACACCTATGACGAAAAATCCAAATATTTTCGTCGGCGCGATCTTGGATTTTAATTTTGACTTCAGTTTCGTTTTCAGCGACCCCGAAAACCATGAAAATGACACGCATGACGACTAAACCCAAAAATTTTCGTCGACGCCATCTTGGATTTTCATTTTGACCTCATTTTCGCTATCAACGACCGCAAAAACCAACGAAAATGTCACCCATGACAACAAAACCAAAAAAAAAGTAAAGCATAAAAATATGGAAAACCGAATGGCGCGCGGCGTGTAGTTTTGAATCATACCCGTATTCATGATCTTAGTGTCAGTCAGATTTTAAATTTACCTTATTCACAAAAATAAATAAGTATACCTACTTATTTTTAATTATATCTACTTATTATAATTATTAGTAATTAGGTTCACGTTCATAAAATACGTAGGTTCCTAACCTATCTATAACCAATACTTTCTAGAAAAATAAAACAAAATGAACGTATACTTATCAAATCAAGTTGATGTACTGCATCGCTCTACTCTGTAAAGTAACTAGCACCTATCCGAGTTTGTGAACTCATGACCAGTGCGCTAAACGCGCGCGTTTTCGCGCCGCGTAACGTATCGCCTCTCCGTGCGGGGGCTGGGATAAGCGTTTAATGCATACGGCGCTCGGGTTACCCTCGCCTTAAGAACAAAAGATTTGACTTTAAAAAAAGCGTATAAAATCTGTCAAGTCAATGCAATTTCAGGACTGCAACCTCATGCTGGAGATTCGGGGTGCAATTGGTTTTGCAGAATCGGTGCCTGTGCAAGTCGATATAGTCGGAGTACGCGGTGGTGTTGGTGGCCGCGGCTGGCGCCATTTTTTTGTATCTGTTTTGTATAATGATTGCGAGATAAATACTTCGTCCGAGGACTGGTTTGAAGTGCTTCGAGGGGAATGTGATTATTAAAAAATTAAATTAGGTATGTGATCAGACATAATTGTTGTATCCTTGAAACGATTTTTATCTTTATGGGTATGACAAGTAAAGTAAGGGTATGACACTAAGTTAATAAAAAACAGTAATCATGTTGAATTGCAATGTTACAGTGGCGATTTTATTCCAATAAAAGGCGTTTGTGATTTAAAATGACCATATAGAATATTGTTTACATATTAAAATTTGCTATGGCTGTAAGTATGGGTGTAAGTTGTAATGGACTGTCATAGTATGCTGGCATTGCAATCATGTTAACTTTAGGTTGAGTAAAAAAAAAAACGCTTTGACTGTGACTGGTGACTTTGTTTGTTTCATTGAGTTTTCTACCACCGACTTCCGAAAGTAAAGTTATTTTAGACTTTTTTGTGTTTTTTGGAAGTCCGTTTTTTTTTGCAGATTTTTTTTTGTTATTTCACCCCGTTTAGTTGTAGTATACCACACAAATTCTTTTCATGAATTATTTTTACATTGTAACTAGCAATTATTAAGAGATCATCATGTCATCAACCAGCCCCAGATCTTGAATTATTTCGAAGCGGGGCAAAAACTGAAAAATGCTGCCCCCGCCTGACAATATTTTTACCTATAGCATCATCATCATTTCAGCCATAACACGCTCACTGATGGACATAGGCCCTCCTCCAAAGGACGCCACAACGACCAGTCAAGCGCTGCTCTTTCTCTGTTGAGCCTATATTTTTAAAAGCCTAAGCCAGCCTGAGTCTTTCGGGGAGGGTTAGGATTTAAACATATTTAAAATTAGTGTGCACATTTTTAATTACTAACAATAAATGAATTGGCTACTAAGCTACAGGATGCTATTTTTCAGTTTTAGATGCAAATTCAGAATTTTGGTAGGTTAAATAAGATTATGCCAATGCAGTATTATGTACATTTTGGTCGATATCAGTATATGCGATTACCCTTTGGGTCGTATTTTACGCAAAAATTAATCAATTTTTCGAAGGCTTAGAGGGGGTAATTCTTTTACTGACGATATCTTTTGTAGGGGTAGAAATAAAATGAACACGATATGCGATTTTCCGAAATTAATTTTCCGGGCTTTTACCCGGAAAATTAATTTAAAAACAACAAAGATAGTTAAATGTCAGATATGTGTGGAGGAGGTAACGTATTTTGGTCATATTATTAACAAAGATGGAATGAAAATGGATCCTGAAAATGTAAGGTTAATTAATAATATGCCCAAAACAACGGATCGTAAAAGCTTGTAAAGATTTTTAGGCACAGTAAACTATCAGCCATTTATACTAAAAAAGATGTTTCAGGGAGTTGGGAAGTTGAACGCAAAACATATTCGAGAAATTAAAGAAGTCAATATTTAATGCACCGGTATTATTACTGTATAATGTTTGTTAGTAATCAGTAAAATTGTAAGTGGACGAGAGCAGTGTCGCCCTGGGGGCCGTACTCGTGTAGGCCGGGCGTCCAGTTGAGTATGCGTTTCGCACGCTTACTAAAACACAGCAAATGTACTCACAAATCGAAAAGGATATATTGGCAATTGTATTCGCGTGTGATTTTCTCCAATACATTTACGGCAATAAAACTGTAGTTCTCGAATCAGACCGCATACCAATCAGACCGCATACCACTTGAAAATATTTTTAAGAAATCTTTGAATGCAATCCCAGCACGCTTACAGCGTATGATGTTAAAAATTGAAGGTTATGATTTGTTAGTTACTTATAAACTAGGCAAGTATATGTATTTAACAGAGACAATGTCGCGTGCGCCACTTCCAGACTTATATATTGATAGTATTAGCAGGGTCATTCTTAGTCAGATTTTGCACGAAATGGGATACCAGATAAAAACTAACCTCAGGGCATCCTTAGCCTTCTGCAGAAACAGTACGTTAATGGCTTCTGACTTGACAAATCCATCGGCATTCTGATCAAAAGACTTGGTTTTACCATCTGTGGGTTGCTTTATGATTCTAGAAAAAAATAAAACACAATCGTACAATATTTAAAAAACCGGCCAAGTGGGAGTCGTACTCACACGCACACAGAATTCTGTAGCACCAAAAAATATAATAAAAATATTTTGAAGTCTCATTAATATGTTGTATTATATTACATTTAACAGCAAAATTAAATTTGGTTTCATAGTATGTTAATAAAAACAAACATACTGCTGCAGTTTGAAGAAAAAGTCCCATATCTCAAAAACTAACCATCAAATCTTATTCAAACCAATTTTCGTTGACAGTTTTTTTTAACGTTCTACAATCCTAAATTATTTTTAGAATTTTCTTTCTCTTTAGAAATTAGAGGGGGTTTACACTCATTTTACCACTTTGGAAGTGTCTATCTTTCAAACGATATTTTGAGAAAAAATGGTTTTAGAAACGTCAATGTCATTTTTAAAGACCTATCTATAAACATTCCGCACGTATAGATAATATAAAAAAAAATTGGTTCAATTCCATGTATGGGCAAATTTTATTTAATTTTTATAAAATTTTTAAAACGGTTCACAGAATACTCCTAACGGTTTCGGAATAAAGTGGCTGTGACATACGGACAGATAAACAGATAGACAGACATGACGAATTTATAAGGGTTCCGTTTTTTGCCGTTCGGCTATGGAACCCTAAAAATTGAAATGCTATTGAAAACCTTCGAAAACGAAGGATTTCCGAAAATTCATCATCTATAGTTTCTAAAGTTTAGTTGGTTTGTATAAAAGTTCGTCATTTTTGAAAATTCTTTTTTTACACATAATTATGTCGTCACCTTCTATAATGCACAGTGGACTGTGGATGCATGCACAAGTTGCAGCCGCCAACGACGGCCGCCTCGCATTCACCGCGGCTCATAGCGAGGTACGCCTGCTCCAGCGCCGCGGCGGAACTGCAGCACGACTGGTCGATCGCTATCGAAGGACCCTTCGTGTTCAACCAATAGGAAATACGGTTGGCGAACATGGCCTTACAGCATCTACAAATAACATAAATTATGACATTATATTGGCACGCTGAACTTATGTATAATTTGAGATCAATTAATTTCATGGTAAAGTAGACCTCATGTCAGTGGTAACTATTCCAGTATTCTTATGAAACTCCGTTGTATGTTAGGTCAGCTCGAGGTGAAAGTGTTACTACCGACGTGGGGTCTACTCTACTGTGGTAGTAAGAGCTGCTACTCCTGTGTTTGATTTCCACGGCCACGCTAGCAAATGAACCGCACAGCTAAGGTATCAAAATTTTACCATGCAAATAGCAGTGGACAGTCGACTGCATTGGGTTTTTCCTTCTGAAATCTTGAAGTACGTAGAACTTTTTAAGCAAAACTAAAAAAATGTGGCTGTACCACAGTAGCACATTACATGTTCAGTATCTATAATTCTAAATTATATCATTCATTTTCATTTCTTACCCAGTTATACCTAAGCCTGATATAGTGGTGGTGGAATAAGAGAAAGCCTTTTCAGCTTCGGAGAAACAGGTTCCGACGAACACACCTATTTTTCTTCCGGACAAGTTCTCGGGATTTACTCCTGTGGACAACAAAAATAAAGTTAAAGAATAGGATACGAATAATCCGTTTAGACATTAAGACTAAGTTACTTTCACATTTATAATATAAAAAACCGGCCAAGTGCGAGCTGTACTCACACGCACACAGGGTTCCGTAGCACCAAAAATAGATAATAAAAATATTTTGAAGGCTCATTTATATGTTGTATTATATTACATTTAACAGCAAAACTAAATTTGTTTTTCATAGTATGTTAATGAAAAACAAAGTTACTGTTTGGTGAAATAGCCCCAATTCAAAAATAAAACATCAAATCTTAATCTTATTGAAACTAAATTTCGTTGAAAGTTTTTTTGACGTTCTACAATTTTTCCAGAATTTTGTCCTCTTTTTTTCCTCTTACTTTGCAAATTAGAGGGGGGCGGGGGGACACATTTTGACTGTAAGAAAAAATAGTTTTAGGAATCTCAATGTAATTTTCAAAGACCTGTCTATGGACAGCACGTATAGGTTTGATGATTTTTTTTTAGTTTCTATTTCATGTATGGGGTCCCTCCCTTAATCGTTTAATTTTTTATTTTTGTATTAAAATCGTAAAGCGGTTCACATAATACATCTACCTCCCAATTTTCAACTGTGTAGTCCTAATAGTTTCGGAATAAAGTGGTTTGACATCTTACGGACGACAGAGACAGACAGACAGACATAACGGACATTCGGCTACGAAACCCTTACTGGCAACCCGCTCCGACTTCGCACGAGTAGTAGAGTATAAGTATGCCTACATGTTTTGTCTGTCGTAGGGTCGTATCAGTTTGATGTGTCGAATTAGGGATCTGATTTAAATGTAATATAATGTCTACACTACTTGAAGTATTTTCATGTATTTTATTATGCAGATATTATGAACATAAAAACAAACTAAAATATTTCTTCAAATACAACATCGGTAACTTCAGCCTGGTTACATGTAAAAACGAACATATTTCGTTAAGAAGTTACACGTGGCAATGCAACATACAATAAAATTGTCCCGTCATCTGCATCGGTGTGAGAAACGCGCTTGAATTTATTTTCGCACGCGTTATTTTTTTTGCGATAAATCCTAAAATATTACAAAATAGAATGGGTATAATAAGATATCCTTATAGATACAAGTCATCGCAGACTTTATGAAGATATATAAAATAGGAATATCGCACCATGCATTGTTTTGTTATATCTCAAAGGGATTAGGCAGCGTTTTCAATTAAAGCTCCCAGGCGGCTTGTGTTTTTCCGACACTTCCAGCAATTATCGTCATATTTCAGCCAATTTACACAAACCCTTGAAAAATTTTATACCTAAACCTACCTCTTGAATCATTCTAACTATTGGAGAAAATTGCATGAAAATCCGTTTAGTAGTTTTTGAGTTCATCGCGAACAGACAGACAGACGCGGCGGAGGACTTTGTTTTATAATATGTAGTGATATGGATTTTATGAAGTGAAGAATTTGCTATTTCTTATTTTTACTTTTATGCTACGAATACAATAGCTAAAGGTTATGAAAATGTTCAGATAGCAAATTCAAATTTGATATCGCATACATACAGGGACCTCCAACAGTTAGTTGAAAATAACCACTTGTAACATTGTCATTTAAAATAAGTACTAACTACTACTACGAGTATATAATAAGCAGTACACTTCCGTAATTACTTGTAGCGGCACTACAAAAACCACTTCAGCAACATAGTACCGAAAGTGCGACAGCGCCATTTATGCCACAAATTATGATGTCAATCCAAGGAAAGATAAGAAGTACTATCAAGCTAACAGCATTATCTCAGAACATACAATATCTTACCTGCGTCATAAATAGCATTATAGGCCTGTTCTAGGATTTTCCGGGACATAGGGTCCATTATGTAGGCGAGGCGGTAGTGCACCTTGAAAAACTGGGCGTCAAACCGCTCTAGCTCTGGCACTACGCCCAAGTGCTGAGACACCTCGGGGTGATCGACTTTCCAACGTAGCTTCTCTGCAGTCACTGGGTTCACCTAGAGGATAAGGTTTATGTATTTAGTGTTCAACTGGTAGATTTTGCCAAATAATTGTCTGAACTGGCATCATTTGGATATCATCATACTTCATTATTTTGTATATTTTATGTGAGTGTTATAAATAAGAAATGAATTGCATTTATTTCAGGTCCGAGACCCATATAATAACAAAAATAGATAAAAATGCAAATACAAAAACATAAATTATAGTTAAAACCTAAATAGCAGGATTACATTATATTAGAAACATAATTGAATTAAATTAAAAAGTCAAAAGTAAAATACACAACCGATTTAGAATAAATTAATAAATATCAAAATAAATTATCATATTATAAATACAAGTTTTAATGTTATAACTATATTTACATTATTTACATACTACAAATAGAACTAAACTAATGATAAAATAAGACTAAAAGTAAGAAAATATATACATCTAAACAACGACGACAATAGGACACTTAGGCGTCAAAGTACCCCTCCGCATCGCTGTCATCTGGAAACGTGCCCAGAAGACTGGCAGCATTGCCACGCTGAATACCAATGCTAATTATTTGGCCAAAGAAAGAGCCAGCCCTCTGGTCACGCGAAGTGTCGACCAGTCGGCAAGAGATTTCCTTAAAAAGAAGACGCGCACTAGGGCCCCATGACCCGAGCGTTTCGACCCCAAACGGCTCAAAACTGTAGTTACCAATAAGGCAGCCGCAGCAGCAGCGCTCGCACAGCCCGCCGTGCTTGAATGGTGAGATGGCGCAAGGGTGTCGACACAGGTTGCGTCCCACACCAAAGGCCTACCCACCTTCTAAGGCACTAACGTCATGCCATCTGGTCTCTTGCCATCGTCACGTACCAAGCCGTTTGGTTCTAAAACCGCTGGTACGTCGGTGCTGACAAGGGCTCGACGAATAATGTCGTTAATGCTGGCGTGCCGTGCAATGCGACCTGCACTCCTGTAGCAGGACAGGCCATGGTGTCCGAGGCTGTCAACAGCTTCACCGCAGTGACACCGATGCGGCGCAACACAAGGTGCGCCTAAGCGTAGACTCGTAGCGACCCGGAACGATGCGTCATCCATCATAGTGCCAATGGTGAATGACAGAAGTGCCTGAAGCCATAAACCCGACTCCCATTCCCCCACGGCCAGCAGACGGGCACGCTTCACAGTATTAAATGACGTGTTTAAGAGGGTATTCCGTACAATACTGCAGAGCGGCACGTCCCACAGTCTCTGGGAGGACAGGTTGTCAGGCAAATCCGTATTGGGACAAGCCATTTTCCAAGCGTTCAACGCACCGGTCCAATACGGCACCTCAAAATCAACCAGTGAGGAAGACAGAATATCCCTGGTTAATTTTTCGGTACCGTAGACCGAGGAGAGGAAGGCTGGTAAACTTATACTTGAAATCAACATCCACACACGACCAACACTGCTCACTACAAAAATGTCCAAGTTCGTTTAAAAACAATTCATGTAAATCAACATTGAAATCGCCTAACACAAATATAGACTCAATACCATATTCATCTACAATTGCACTCACTGTACTTAGACAGTCCGTAAAATCCGGCAGGTTTTTCACCGAGTTCTTAGGCATGTAGGTACTTTTTACTACAATCGCTGGTTGAACACATGATATCTTAATAACACATTTACGAGCACTGTCACCCTGCAATACTGACACTTGCTGGAAAACACTGCTTCTCCACAACAGAGCGATACTGCCATACGGCCTCCCGCGTAGTATGCCAGCGGACGTGTCGACCGCAGACATTCCCGTGCACCCGAAGCCACTGTTAATCGTGTTTAGATATGGTATATCATCCGGTAGCAACCATGTCTCTTGCAAGGCAATCAGATCACAGGTGTCACATAACTCCCTTATGCTATCAATGGAGCGTTTCACATTTTTACAGTTGAAACTGGCGAACCGACAAGCAGACTTTTTCATTATTTGTTTTCACTATGGCCGGCCGCAGACGACAATCTGTCTAAATATTATTATACGTTATAATTGTTTCTTTTATTTTTATAATTTTAGTTACTGTAATTGGTTGTTAATACAACCGTTGTAATTAAATAAATAAATCAATATTAGTCAGTATATTTAACGAATTCCTCAGTAATTGAGCATCAAAAATATGTAACATGGAACCTTCTAGCACCCTAGGGCATTCTCCAAAAAATTCAACCTGTATATTACTTTTCTAAATGTTGCAATATTTGAATATTACTAATTACTTATACTAATTTGAATATTTTTGAAATTCAATGGCTGGTTTAATTTACATTTTAATTTTAAAGTTTTAGGCATTTGTTAGCATAAGGACAGATTCGCTTAAAGACAGAAGTACAGTCGGATAAAAAGTAATTTTATTCATTTACGAAACATCAGAGAAAAAAACCTTACAGACATCGTTACTGACCAAAAGTAAATTCCCTGTACTAATTTTTAATCCAATTTTTTTAAATATTAAATTGCCAACTTGTTCAAGAAGCATTTTAGGGTACTTTCTCCACTGGAACCTGTGACGACCACCACAGAGGTGGGAGGTACTAGTGTGGCGAAACCGCTTGATCGGATCACTGTGCAACAGGTTGCCAAGGTGATCAGAGACATGAAGCGAGAAAAATCCTCGGGTCATGACTCGCTCGGCATAGAACATTTGCAGCATGCGGGTGTTCATCTGCTCGCTATGTTGTTTACATTCTTCATAAGGCATTCATACCTCCCTAAGGCAATGTAGAGAACTATAGTTGTCCCCATAATAAAAAGCAATACAGGAGACGCCTCTAAATTAACGAAATTCGTTGAAATATGTCCTTGTAACGCATTGTTGACAATTTTTCAACCTTTTTATCTTTTTAAGGCTTCGTCTTTTCCCTTGGCTATAAAGACTGAAAACTAAATTAGAAAATAATATAAGGCTAGTTTGGGCGGTATTTCTGAATTCAGTCTACGATGGTATCCCTCCACCCCATTTGTTATTCTGATATTTTCTCCGTAACAAGAAAATTGTTCAGAAGTGACTTTGCCTCTGGGTCGAAAAATAGTTTTGAAACTTAACAAATTCCTCTTTAGCAGGGTCAGC
The DNA here is from genome assembly GCA_910589295.1 of Noctua janthe. Taxonomy (NCBI): domain Eukaryota; kingdom Metazoa; phylum Arthropoda; class Insecta; order Lepidoptera; family Noctuidae; genus Noctua; species Noctua janthe. The sequence continues at coordinate 4,479,478 of OU342573.1, read as the reverse complement.
TTCTAATAAAGATAAGTAAGCCTCAGGGATTGGAAACTTGGAGGTAGCAGTGCTAATTGAGTAAACATCCTTGTTATATTTTTGCCCTCGTTTGTTTTATCCAGGTCAATTTTCTTACTCATTTTCGATAATGCATTTAAATAATGGTAAAAACAGCCCTTTATATGGATAATGTTAATTGTTGCCATTTCGTTGTGGCATTAATAGTTGCCATTTCAAAATCACACTTAAATTAAACAATGTCCAATGAAGAATAGTTTTTTAAGATTCTAAACATTCTTTCGTATGTTTGTTGAGACTTATTCACTAGACAATTATTACCCCTAGCAGGATCCGAACCCTTTGCGTGGCAGTTCGGGTGCTAGACTGTTCGGCCACAGAGGTCGTCGAAATTCGTTCAAATGTCGTTCGAATCTGTCCTTAGCGAACAAAGGAACTTTATGTTGCGGTCTGTACATATCAGTGGCGAAGGTTCCATATAACACGATTCCTACCGGCTTCCCTTTGAAAAATAGTGGAGTCCGTATTCTATAGACAAATAATATAATCTTATTAAAGATATGTACTCCGGCTTACCTCTTACAAAAATTGACCCTTGGCTACTGGTACAAATTCTGTATTTAAGCAAATCTGACCTAACGTGAATCACGGGCTCGTTCAGACACGAGGGAACCGCGCGATTTCCGTATCCATACCTGAACGCAGGCTTAAGCGTATTTCACGATATTTCTTCTCGAGATAACTTCATTGAAGGTCAAATAACCACATTTCTACATGAAATAAATGATTAGAGACCTTATTCCTCAAAATGGTTTTGCAATTAGCTCATTTTTTTTTAAAACTGGACAAACCCCATTCCGTCACACTCTTTCTATCACAATCTTCTTATTTTGAAAAAGTCGTCAGTCCAACAAATTCGTAACACAATAAATACAGGGTACTAGACCTAATTTGCAACAATTTTGACCCGATAACTTGAGGTCCAAACTGGGTTGTTTTTGAGATATCGAACGTTTAAAGTTTTTTTGGAAATTATCCTCCTCTCCACCATAAACTGCGAATTGAGAGGTGGAAATTATCCAAAAAAGTTTGATATCTTAAAAACCCTTTTTGAGTTCGGACCCCAAGTTATCGAGGTCATATTTGTTGCAAATTAGGTCTAGTATCACCCATTTCAAGGAATGCATCCAATTACCAATCACTCTGTATTGTTGAAATGACAAAACTAATTGCATTAGGGTTGTAAGTGTGTTGGGCAGTGACCCCTCAGTTACCGATGGATCTCCAAACTCTCACCTTGTTGTACAGAATGTCCGACAAGTCCTTGACGTGGTGCGAAGAGGGAAAGAGCCCCGACATGCCGGAGATCACGACCCTCTCGCCGTCAGCGACCGGCATCGGCGCCAGTGCAGCGTCGCCCTCAGTCGCGAGGTGAGGTTGGGGTTGAGCTAGCTCTTGAGGAGTTGGCATCATAGTGGAGCAGGCTGATAAAGTGAAGAGAGTTGACAAGGAACGGTCAAAAAATAAAAACCAGTTAATCATTAAATAAAAAAATATTTTTTAAAATCGTGTCACTATCCACGGTGGGGGACAAACAGGTGGGGGTCGCGCTATTTATGCTTTAGTGCTTAAGTATTATTATTCTGTGACTTCTAGAAGACTGAGTAGATTCAACACGATTCCAGTAGAAGCAGAAAAAAGAATCAAAAAAAGATTTTTCAAATCAGAGAGACAGAATTGGCTGATTTATGACTTTTGTTAAAATAGTAAATGATCGGCAACAACTTACTTGGTGCTGATCGAGATCCTAACAGCTTTAATGAAGGACGAGTGCAACTAGACTTGTGTACCCAGGGTACTTGTGCAACAGTTTTATAAACTGGTAATTAGTACCTATAGAATGGATTTAAATACTTTTGGAAACACAATGATCAATTATTTGCATTAAACATAAATTAAATTTTGAACATTTGATTAACTTTACTTAACCCACGATCCGTCGCGTGAGATCTTTTTAGGTCGAAGTTTTAGAAAGTTCACAAATATGCACCCCTACAAGGTTTCCACGGATCCCCTACTTTAAGTAACTTCCTAAAAAGAAAAGAAAAGAATAGACGTGTGTTTCTGCGCGCGACTCTGACGGACCCCATGCGACGACTGGCGTAAGTAAAATTTTGCTGGTCATTTCTTTTGTTTTTTAGTTATAACTAGCTGATGCCCGCGACCTACGTCCGCGTGAAATTATTATAAAAATATTACTTGCCTATTTCAATCGGATTTCGTTAAAAAAAACAGTTTTTTTTTGCACGGAACCCTGATACTTTTTTCTATACTAATATTATAAAGAGGAAAGATTTTTTTGTTTGTTTTTTTGTTTGTACCGAATAGGCTCCGAAACTACTGGACCGATTTAAATCATTTTTTTCACCATTAGAAAGCAAAATTATCAGGAATTAACATAGGCTATAATTTATTTTCAAAAAAATTAGACATCCTTAAGAAAATTGCAATAATATAACACAAAGTAGCAAAATTTTGCCTATAAAATTTATTATTTGGCGTGAGCTGAGAAAACTATTGATGATACTTAAAATTATGTCCTACTTGATTAAAGTACTCATTATTACCTACAAAAAAGTCTTGGAGAACATATATCTAACTATCATAGTTAAGTCACAATAGCAGCTTTTGTGTTCTAAAATTTAATTAGATCGCCCCGGTAGAAACAAAAGTTGGTTACATTCGTATCGTAGTATTAATTCTTATTCAAATCGTTTTATTATCAAGGGTATTTATGTAGCAGTAATATACTGAGTGTTCAAAAAGAACTTATCATCAATATGAAAGATACATGCAGCGACATCTATTGAACCAAAATGGTACTAATGAATAAAAATGTGCTCACAAGATAACTTTAAAATTGACTGACCGGCTTTGTTAAAAAGTTATGATAGCGTACTTTAGATATGTCTACATGACACTGCTTGAAAATCTATACATATAGCCTGTAGAGTGTGTGTTCGATCGCTTTCTATGCGTTTTGAATACGAAAGGCAAGAGGTCCGCAACAGTTTACAGCAGCTATATCGTGTTTCGGCTCATTTCATGCACCTTGATGAGAACATTACAAGGTAAACAACGAATATCCAAGGGATTGCAGCCATCGCGACCGATTTGCTGTCTATTATTGAAGAGTTCCAGTGTTAATCTCCGAAGACCAGCGTCAGATCTTCACCAAATAAAAAATGAGACCACCGCGGAATAATATTCTTCCAAACAAAAAAAGAATCATCAAAATCGGTTCACAATTGGCGAAGATATCGCTGAACATACACCCTCCTCCTTTTGGAAGTCGGTTAAAAATGGACAATAGACAGTGTCAACGTATTTTAAAGTGGTTGGAAGAAGAAAATGATGAAATTATTGGTGGTGAAGATGATGATGATTATCCAGTCAGTGCCACCTGATGATTTTATCAGTTTATACCTATGAGAAAGCGGTATATTCACTATGTCAAACATATTGTAAATGTAATCAAATTTTGTGCAACTCATACGAAAGATGCACCAAAGTAATAATACTAAAAAACTGGGTGCACTGGTGGTACTGTTGACTGATAGAAAATGCCTATGGCATTAAGTCCGCCGCTGTATTTTTGTGCTTGAAGTGTTAAATAAATAAATAATAACTTACACTGAAAATATTTTTTGTTTGATTTTTATTTTTTTTAAGTCGTTATTTTTTTTTGATCTCAAATAATTATAAAAAGGTAAGAAATTGTTTAGATTTTGTAAAAAAAAGTTAATCTTAAGATGAAATAAAATGATTGGTCCTCGTTTTTATTGAAGTTTTAAGTGTATTAATAAGTAAGTGATTTAAATTATCTTTTTTTATTTAATTGCGGCCATATTACCCAACTATAATCCGTCAAAATAAAATATAAAATATATGTTATAATGTCAATTGATAGCTGTTTATTTTTGGGTCTTTAAAGACCCCGCGCTTCTGAACACATCACATAAAAGGCACGACGGATGGAGGGTTGATATTCTTTCGACTGTGTAACTGTATTAGCAACATTCAAAATAGTAGTGTAAACATGTAGTTGCTAAAGTAAATTCTATCTATCTATAAAATATAAAATTTGTATGTTTTGCTTTATATATTTTTATGGTTATATTAATTACAAAAAGGGGAATATTAAAGGCGTTATAATTGATCGGTTAGTTTTCATGGGCCCATGTAGCTATTGTACCTACCAAGTAAAAAAAGACTTTCTCATGTCAGTTGAAGAAACAATACACCTTCCTTCCAAAGGAGACTGATCTTTGTATGGAAAGTTGTATATGTGATAAAATGATCAATAGCGTAATGGTAGTTCTGTGAGGATACTTGAATTACGCACCACGAACTCCTGGCTAAAAACAACCGCACGGGTCGACCTTCTAGGTTAAGCCGCACTTATCAAGGTCGGTCTGTGGATAGGGGATATTGGGTGTAATTAAGTGCCATTAATTACATACCGAGTTTCCTCACTGCCTTGAAAAACACGGCTGTCATTTGTAGATCTTTGATACTCGTAATGAGTATTCGGTGGCCCGAAAGTCTGACAACCAGGCTTACTAGCCCAAAGGGTACCGCGTTTTCCATTACCAACTGGGTTTTGGAGGTCAGATAGGCATTTGCTCCATGTGAAATACTGGTATGCACTAGTATAATTAATACGGACGAAGTCGCGGTCAAAAACTAGCTGCAGACATACCTACTTAGGTATGTACATAATTAATACTTTATTAGGTTGCTGAACTCACCGATTTGGTGATTAAATTAATTTATACTATACCGATCTAGACTATATTAGTTATTGCCTATTTCATGTTTGCGGAAACTTTGAAGTTTATACTAGTTGTTAAACGCGCCTCCGTACGCGTTAAGTTCGCGATTTGCTTAGAATAAGATTGGTTTGTTACAAGGAATATTACCTTAAATCATTTTTGTAAACAAAATGATTTGAATGAGTAAACTACATAAATACCAAAAACTTTATTCCGTCAGTCACAAATCCGAATTTTAAAATACTGATTTTCATAATCCCGACTGGTTCAAAATTCCTAATACCAAAATGCCGATTTACTATTTATTCTATTTTATTATTCCAAAAATTCAATATTCCTAACGTTTATAATTACTAATCTCTAAATACCGAGTTTCAATAGATACAAATAACAAAAAGACTTAATGATATTACCACGAATTCCGATTAATAAAATATCAATTAATTAGAATTCCGAAATAAAAACGACTTGTTAAACAGAATATCAAGACAAATAAACACATAACCAATAATAGAGGAGATCTGCGGATCTGATCCGTCAATGGTCATATTTCTAACCTAACCTAACCCAAATTATTCACCAACAATAAATGGTACCCGAAGAAGGTATATAAGGAAAAGAAGAAAACACAAAAATTAATATTAATACACAAATGTTAATAACAAAGTAGACGTTTTTAAATTTCATCAAACGTTACTTATAGGGCTGGCTTGTATTTATGCTTTTGCGGTTGCACAACGACATGCTTTGCTTTCGCTTTGCTTGGTAGTATAGATGCAGGCCTACCTTACTGCTTCCCTAAGAAGTGGTAAGGTGGCGAGGTCTTGAGGGTGAGCGCTACAGTCGTGTAGATCCTCAAGGCATGTCTGGTGGGCTCACCTTTACGTGGTTGCCGCCCTGTTATTGGTCTAATTCCATAAGAAATAGACGCAACAGAAACCACCAGGCGCTTTCCAACCTAACCATGACCCTTTGGGTGGTTGCAGCTGGCGTCGAGTAGGTAATCTGGTCACCTGTGCTAGGACCTGCACAGTTGAGCGCCGTAAGCAGGGATGAAGGAGTCCTGGAGGGTTGAGCCGATCGAAATTGTGGTAATGCGTCCGTGAGGCAACACTCCCTTTTTGGTCTGGATTTCAAGTAAAACGGTGGCCCTACCCAATAGCCAGGGGTAGGGAAATGGCTACAGTGTCCCGTTAGAGGGCCACGGCGAGGGGCGGGTGGTCCGCGGAGGTGGTTCTAGGATGGCCGAAGCGGTGGGTGAAGGTCATGCTGACGGTATAAGTGAGGGTTGATCAGTTCAGAAGGGACGGGCGTTCAGGCCCCTATGCCAACCCGATCAAGCACCCGATGTCGCACTGCAAGCCAGCCACACGCCCCTATATCTCGATGGTACTCCTAACGATCGAGCTAGTTTGTAGCAAGACGTTCCCAGGTGCGGGCTCCATGGAGGGTGGGAAGCCGGAGAGATGAATTTTACCAACACAGTCATGGACAACTCAAGCCCATTCGACACCACACACACACGCACACCAAACACGCACACAACAACCACACATATACATACACCCCCCACACACACACGCCACACACACACTCACAGGCACACTACACACACACACACACCGGAGTGGAGGCGAAAGCCAAGAATGCTCCCAAGGGTGCTTGCATCACCTCTCTAGCCCCCGGATGCTCTACTGCCAACACAGCGAGCTCCAGTGCGGGTACCGGTCCGGCAGTGGCGAGAACCGCTGCTAAGACCAAAACCAAGTCCCGTAACAAACGGAGGACACCGGCGCTGCTTGGGACAAGTACCGCTCCTCCTTCTTTTTCAGGCGCAGAGCCCACCACGACGGTTCACTCTGGTGGCCGAGCTCCCCTCATACATCCTTCTCCGCCTATAGTTATACAAGCCGCTCCCCCCCAGCTGGCCGTTACTGGTCAGAGTAGGCACAAGGGCAGGAAGGAGGAACTTACTCCGGCAACACTTAGCCACCGCGCTGACTCGTCAGCGCCAGCTACTCCGGCTTCTTCAGCGTCTAGGACGAAGAGGAAGAACAGGCCGTCCAAGAAGCAGCGGCTTTAGACACTGTGGAAGCGTAAGTCTCCACAAACCATACAGGCTAATGCCGCGGGCCGGGTAACACCAACCAGCGGTAATGTCAACTTCTCCGCAGGCAAGCGGTCGCAGGCAGAGGCCGACCAGGGCCAAACCAACCAGCAGCCAGCGGCGAGAAGGGACGAGCCCAGAAAAAAACACAGCGACCCGTTCGGAGAGATCAGGCCGCGGCCAAGCGGGCTCTAAACGAGACTAAAACACCTCGTGGAGAGCGTAAGCGGCCGCGTCTTGATAAATCCAAACGGGACGCCAACCAAAGCTACGCCCAAGCTGCAAGCTTCGAACTCGACGTCGCAGTCACCTGCGGCCGTACGGGGCTAATCAGCAGAGAGGCGTCGAACCAGGTTCTCGCGGCGATCCAGAGGAGGATAGTCGCCGAGGCCTCTTCACCCATACAGGGCTCACCTGCACCGACCTTCAGAGCGAAGCCGGTGTTCAGCGGCGGGGCCCTCAAACTGTGGTGCGGCAGCGATCACACTTTGTCGTGGCTGGGGACTCTGGTCTTCGAGCTGGCTCCCATCATTGGCACCTCGCTAGTAATCAGGAGGCAGACGGAGATCCTGCGTCGGATAAAGTGTGGTGTGCTCATCCCCGACGAGCAGGGAATCTTCGCAGAGCCGTCCAACATTGGGCGTGCTCTGTGCTACCAGAATCCCTGGATAGACGTCAGGGGATGGTTATTGCTTTGCGCCAACAAACGTGCGTACGTGGTTGTTGAGGTCCCTGATTACCAAATTCCGACCCTGATGCAAGCCGGGCGCCGTCTCTCTTTTGGTGTAGGGACGGTGGACGTCAAGTTCCAGGGTCCGAACGGCAGATTTGTCGACGTCCCTCGGGGATATCCGGCCGCTGTAACCAGCGCCGTGACACAGGAGGAGGAGGCAACTCCCCCCACAACAAACACCGCGGCGGCACCCGCGGTTGTGCCTGCAGCAGCAGCGCCGGCCGCCCCTGCCATCGCCAGCGTGGGCGCCGACCCCTCGGGTGGGGAGCCCGATGACAGTAGCCTGTCCTCGGCCTCTGACCTTGAGGAGGGCGGCTTCGACGCTGGCGACCTATTTGCCGGGCTGCGGCTTGAAGGCGACGAAGAAGGAACGTCCAGCGATGGCGACCCCTTCGTTGACCTGTTGTAAGGTCCTGCAGGCCAACCTCCACCACAGCCAAACCGCGACGGCTCAGCTGCGAAAGTGGTTGGAGGTTCAACATATAGCCATTGCCTTGATTCAAGAGCCGTGGATTAGGCATGGCCGAATACAAGGTCTCTCCAATCTTGGGGGTAAGCTCCTAGTTAGTACAGATCACGATAAGCCAAGATCGTGCATCTATATCACACGTAGCATAAAAACACAGCCACTAACAGATTTCTGTTGCAGGGATATCTCTGCAGCTAGGCTACTGATACAGCGAGGGGACACAAAAGCAGCGGTAGTCTTCGTCTCCGCTTACATGCCCGAGGCAGAGGAGCCGCCCCCGCATGACCTCGCCCGTCTCGTGACCTACTGCGAGAGCACAGGGCTGGAGGTTGTCATAGGCGCTGACGCAAACGCTCATCATCCTCTGTGGGGCATGGACACGCAAAACGCAAGGGGTAAGGCTCTAGTTGACTACTTGTTCACAACTAACTGAACCCTACTTAATACAGGTTCCGAACCAACCTTCGTAAACAGACGTAGCCAAACAATCATCCACGCCCACTGTTGTAACGATGGTGGGGAGCGGATCTGGAGCGAAAGCGCGGGAAGGTAAGGGCAGCCCTAAACAGAGCCATGAATACCTGTGCTGATAAGGATTGGGACGCGTACTACGCGGCCAAATCTAGCTACAAAAAATGCATCAGATTCAGGAGCTCAACCGGATGGCGGAAATACTGCGGCAACATCGAATCCTGCCAGCAAGCAAACAGGGTAAGGAAAATACTGGCACAGCAGAGCCCGTCTGGGCCCGCTGTTCTCCGAAAACCCGACAACACACTTACCACCTCACCAGAAGAGGCGATGCGCGTCCTTATCGAAACTCACTTCCCAGGTTGCGCTTTCGCTCAGACCATTGACTGGACTGAGGTAGCCCAAACACCCACAGAAAACGACTGGCGCTACGCACAGAAAGTGATAACACTGGAGAAACTCCAGTGGGCGATCAGGTGCTTCCATCTCTTCAAGGCGGCTGGTCCGGACGGAGTCTTTCCCGCCTTACTGCATTGGGGAGGAGCCTCTGTCGCCAGTAGACTGGTACCCATAATGAGAGCATGCCTGGCCTTCAGATACGTTCCAAAGGGATGTATTGAAGTGAAAGTTATATTCATTCCTAAGCCAGGTAAGAGTGACTATACCAACGCCAAATCCCACCGATCGATCAGCCTGACCACCTTCCTCCTTAAAACCATGGAGAGAATTTGCGAGAGAGAGCTGAGGGATGGCGTGTTAAAAACTATCCCATTACATGCTAATCAGCATACATACAGCTCGGGTAAGTCCACTGAATCCGCTCTCCATCTAGTGGTCGGCCGGATAGAAGAAGCGATACTTCAGAACGGCACCTGTCTGGGTACTTTCATAGACATCGAAGGAGCCTTCGATAAAACAAACTTCTCCAGCATTAGCACCGCCCTCTCTCCACACGGAGTAGAACAGGTACTGACTGACTGGATTACTAACATGTTAAGTAAACGAGTGGTTCGTCTTGCAGAGGAACAGCAGATGGCCATGATAGCCAGAGGCTGTCCCCAAAGAGGTGTACTATCCCCCCTCCTCTGGAATCTGGTGATAAATGATCTTATCACTATTCTCAACGCGAACCATTTCTATACAATAGGGTACGCTGACGACCTCGCCATACTCATCTCGGGGAAAGTGACGGGCACAATCTGCAATCTCACTCAACAGGCGCTACGCATCGTTGAACGGTGGTGCAGAGATTTCGACCTATCAGTAAACCCCACGAAAACAGTACTAGTCATGTTTACCCTTAAACGAACACTAGGCCTCTATCGCCTACCCAAACTTTTCGATACAGAACTCCAGTTAGCCGACGAGGTCAAGTACCTGGGAGTCATCCTGGATAGTAAGTTAAACTGGAGCAGTCATCTAGACAGCAAACTAAACAGGGCCTGCATCACCTTTTGGCAATGCAGAAGGATGATAGGTAAGAAGTGGGGCCTGTCCCCTAAAATTATACTTTGGTTATATTACGCGGTGATCCGACACATGATCACCTACGGGGCAGTAGTCTGGTGGCACCGCACCAGACTAGCCATGGCCTCCATTAAACTGCAACGCATGCAAAGGCTTGCCTGCATGGCGACTACAGGTTGCATGAGGACTACTCCGACCACAGCTCTCGAAGCCATGTTGGGCCTCAAACCGCTCCATCTGTTTATACAGCAGGAGGCGACGATGACGGCAGTACGCCTTAATACAGTTCAACTCTGGGGTAAGAAAGAAACACAACACACTGCCGTACTGGAGGGATTCTATAATGAGTTCCCCCTGGCAAAAGCAACAAACGATCGGATACCCAAACAGTTCGTATTCGACAAAAAAATACAAAATCCAACTCCATGAGGACGACCGCTGCGAGGGACTGAGCCCTGCGGAACTACGGATCTTCACAGATGGATCTAAAACAGGTACTGGCACTGGAGCTGGAGTCTTCTCGGAAGATGTCAACATCCATATTGCCACACCACTGGAGGCCCACAACACGGTTTTTCAGGCAGAATGCATGGGCATTTCCCTGGCGGCATCAGCCATCTTAGCCAGGGGGGTTGTGGACCACTCTATTCGTATACTCTCAGACAGCATGGCTGTTCTGCTAGCACTAAACAACCACATAGTCAACTCTGGGTTAATACACGAGTGTCATCAACGCCTGAACCAGGTTGGTAATCACAATAATATAACCATCCAATGGATCAAAGGACACAGCGATTCCCGTGGCAATGATGCAGCGGACGAACTCGCAAGTAGGGGATCGAGCATGGCAGCAGTGGGTCCCGAACCCATTGTGCCACTCCCCTTCGGGTACCTACGCACACTGGTAAGGAAACGAACCAGCGAACAACACCACAAGCTGTGGCTGGACCATGGCGAGTGCAGGCAGGCCAAGGAAGCACTTCCCACTATCGATGGCCGCCTCACCAAACGAGCGCTTAGGCTGACCAAACTACAGCTGCGCACACTTACAGCCGCCATCTCTGGACACGGCTCTTTTAATAAACACCTCTTTGTCATAGGAGTCACAGACAGCCCCCTGTGCCGAGCCTGCATGGAGGAAGACGAAACAGCAGCCCACGTGCTTCTACATTGCCCAGTGGTTGCAACATACAGGGCAAAGTACTTCGGTACCCCAGGTACTCTCCGCGAGATTGTCAGCAACACCAAGGCGCTGCTGGCCTTTCTCGAGGAGTTAGGGTGGATCGAATAGATTTCCCACCCGCACGCAAAATACGCACTTTGACGTGGAGTTGCGGACACCAGCCCGTTATACAATACAATACAATACAATACTTATAGATTTTTAATTTATACGCGTTATATTATACTAACTGAATCACAATCAGAAGGGTCTACCCTTCATAGCAGAACTTTTTATGTCATAATATTATTTTGCATAACAGGGGACAGCATAAACTTAATTTCGCAGAAAATTGTTTTTAAGACACCCATCATCATCATCATCATCTGCCTAGCCTTTTCCCAACTATGTTGGGGTCTGCTTCCAGTCTAACCGGATGCAGCTGAAAGACACCCAAGTCACTCAAGAAGAACAACACACACACACACATTCACATTCACATCATCACATTATGATGATGATTGATGATTTATTGTAATATTCACAATATAAATACAAGGAATAAACATAAATTTATTGTACCCACAACAAGGATCAAGAAAATAAGTAGATCATTTAGATGCCAATGTATACACTTTTATAATAAACTACCAGGCCACTGTATATCGTTATATTGTTCCGTATGGTGTCGGACGTAAAAGAATAGCACCATGCCATATCTTCCCGTGGGTGTCGTAAGAGGCGACTAAGGGACTTACCAGAGAATGGGCAGCAGCGTTCTCTGTGTTTTTAACAACCGTACTGCGATCGCCAACCCGCCAGCCAAGCGTGGCGATTATGGCAAAACCCCCCCAACACAAAAATGGCCTCTAGTACCCGGCGGCCCGTCTACCCTCGACTATGGTAGCGGTCGAGGTCGCGGCGTGGCAAGGGGTGCTAAGAATCTCCGGACGTGATCAGGCTGCCTATACCGACGACTTGACCTGGCAACATACAACACGCGTACACTCCGGACCGACGAGAAGATAACGGAATGATGAGCAGGCTGCGATGGAGTATTGTGGGATTATTTGAAGTCCGAAGAGAGGGGGAGGACATGATAATCCTGAAATCCGGCAACCTGCTCTATTTCCGAGAGGGTGACCGGCAGTCCCAGGGTGGTGTTGGGTTTATCGTCCACAAGTCCCTCGTGAATAACGTGGTGAAGATCGAGAGTGTGTCGACCAGGGTGGCGTACCTTATACTCAGAATATCTTGAAGATATTCTGCACAGGAACTGGACCTGGCAGAATCCCGATGGTGCAACTAAAAATGAGATTGACTTCATCGTGTCAACCAAGAAGCAAATGTTCAATGATGTCTCTGTGATCAATTCGGTGAAAACCGGGAGCGATCACCGCATGGTAAGAGGCACATTGAACATCAATATCAAGCTTGAAAGGTCTCGACTGATGAAGTCTACGCTCTGTCCAGCACAGATCAAGATCCAAAACCCCGAGAGCTTTCAGCTTGAACTCCAGAATCGTTTTGAGTGCCTAGGAAGCTCGGTGGACAATTACAACGATGGGTTCGTGAAAACTGTCCATACGACTGGGTCTAAGTTCTTCAAGACACGTCGTGCACACAAGAACAAAAAACTCTCTGATCATACTCTCGAGCTCATGAAGGAGCGGCGTGAGATGATCCTGCAGTCTTCAGACGAGGCGTGGAAATACCGGCAGCTCAATAGACGGATCTCTAAATCCTTGAAGAGCGACTTCCGCCGCTTTAATACCGAGCGTATTAAAGACGCTATTGAGCGGAATAAAGGCTCCAAGGTATTTTCAAGAGATCTGGCTATTGGGCAGAGCCAGCTCACGAAACTGAAGACCGACGATGGCAGGATCGTATCCGCCAAACCGGAGCCGCTGAGGGAGATCGAGAGTTTTTATGGGCAGTTGTACACTTAAACCAGTAAACCCGTTGCAAATCTAGCTAACGACCCAAGAGCTAGACTGACCCGACACTATACCGAAGACATTCCGGATTTCAGCCTGTACGAGATTAGGATGACTCTAAAACAGCTAAAAAACAACAAGGCACCGGGTGATGACGGAATTACGGCCGAACTCCTGAAGGCAGGTGGAAAACCGGTACTTAAGGCCCTTTAGAAGCTGTTTGATTCCGTCATACTCGAGGGGAAAACGCCGCAGGCATGGTGCAGGGGTGTAGTGGTACTCTTCTTCAAAAAGGGCGACAATGCCCGGCTGAAGAACTATAGGCCCATCGCACTTCTAAGCCATGTCTACAAGTTGTTTTCAAGAGGTTTCACGATTTTCAGCCTCCCGAACAAGCTGGCTTGTTCGGGAGGCTGAAAATCGTCAAACCTGCGTCATTGTAAAAGCCAATATTAAGGGAAATTGCAACTTCTTAAATTGAAATAGCAAGTTATTTGGAATAACGGGTATGCGGGGAATTAAACCACTGTCTCCATTAGCGACTCCTGTAATAAGGGTGGTTATTATAATATTACTGGCCAGCTCTGTGATACGAAGCCTGGTTCCATTGCACAGTCTGGGACACAACCCCAGGGAGTTGAGAAATTCAACGGGGTGGGCAGTACTATCATCATTAGCCATCACAGGGTCTATGGATGTCGACGCCGATCATATTTTTTTTTTATTTGATTGTCCCACTCGGTCTTTGGCGACAGTACTATCCCTCATATAGTTTAGTTTAGTTTAGTTTATTTATTAATAATTATCAAAAATTACAGGTCATATTTTGAAAAAAGTAAAAAACACAAATCAAAATATACATTAAAAAAAACAAGTCATTATACATTAAAAAGAGCATTAAACACAAATTATCATAAATTAAAAAAACAATAATAATACACAATAAGCAGAATAACAGAACCTTACAGTATACTAATCACATAAATTTTCTTAAAACCATTATTTTAGGTCATATAATGCCTGGTCGGTTAGCCAACCTTTCAGTTTAGTTTTAAAAACAGTGTCAGACGTCGCGCTCAAAATATTATCCGGTAGCCGGTTGTATACCGATGGACCCATAACATGAATTAACTTTCCAGACTTAGATAGGGTGTGTGGGTAGCCAGCCAATTTGTTTCTACCACGAGTACAGTAATCATGTCTGTCTCCGCGTCTATTGTATTCGTCTAGATGGTGCCTAACGTATACCGCCGCCTGCAATATCACAATAGCGGGAACAGTCAATATTTTTAGACGTTTAAAAAGTGGTCTCGCGGTGGCATCCCATTGTGAACGCGTAATAGCTCTCACGGCACGCTTCTGCATCCTGAAGGCTCGCTCCCAATCGGCATATAACCGCCCTTCTTTTTTATACTAACCTCCAAATTGGGAAGAACGTGCATAATGTGATGATGTGGACTGGATATGCGTGCATCCTCCGTAGCCAATAACTTACAGTATCTGTCTAAAGTCGCCTGCGAGCAAAACTACAACGCCACCCATTAGCGCCTAGTTGCCGCGGATGTCCTGCAAGCTGCGGTCTCTCTACTCCCCGGCCGCTGTTTTTGGTGATGTTGCATGTTGAAGTATCTTCACTTGCAAGATTTTGCGGCAGTATGAAAACGGCATGTGCAGTCCGTCCACCGGTAAGCAAAGTTGCAGCAATGTCCGAGGGAGCCACAGCCACAGCTATGTGACGGCATGGTTGGCGCAGTGACTGAGCGAATGGCTTCTGCGTTGCGAGTATCGGGTTCGATTCTTGCACGGAACACATTTTTTTATACACCCACAATACAGGAGAAATTCCAAGTGTGGGCCTGGACTGGGGCAAGGTTAAAAAAAAATCTTTAAAGCTGTATACAGCGGTTCTTACGGAGTTGGGATTTTTTTTCGGCCTGTGAAAATTGGTCAATTAATATTTGTTAATTTATGATTACCTGTCTTTTGAACTGTTAAAAAAACCAAAAGCATATTAATCTACTTTATAATGATTTGAAAATCGTAAAGTATTAGAATAAAACAAATTATCTGGTTACAAAAAGTGAAAACTGGCTGGGGATCGAACTCGCCAACCATGTTTATTATTTTTGAGGGCGCGCGGCGGCGCGCTCCGTGCCTATTGCCTCGAGTGTCGTAATATTTTATAAGATTACCTACATCACTTGCACTCATATGAGTGTGGAAACTAAGGGAGGCCCCCCAGGCCCTCCCGAAAACAGTGAAACTAGTGAAATGGACACGGACAGTGCAATTGTGAACAATAAAAAGAACAGTTACTATAAATTAACTAGTGTAAGTGAACTTTCCCCGGACAATGAAGGACAATACGCAGTTGCTTGTTGGTACTGCGCAAAAATTAACGTAATAAAAAAATTCCATGAGTGGCAGGGACTCCAAACGAAGATTAAACAATTAACTTGTAGATTGTGTAACAGTGAAATGTTTTATAAAAACTTCTACAAATATTTCAAACGGGCACCTTGTGAACAATGTAAACGAAATTAATATATATTCGTGTAATATAAATTTCTGCAAAATAAATAAGGTAGACTGCTGCAAATGCAATGGACGGTTAAATGTTAAGTACATGCCCATTTTGCTACCCAGGACTCATAGCAAGAGGGTTGAAACATCGCTGTGTGGGTCGAGCCGCCCCACTCGCCGAGCGCCGCGTTACGCCTCTGGTGGCGCTTGCGCGACGACGGCGCCCGGTGGAACGCTGACAGGTAACGTCTCAACTAACGACACCGAATGAAGCCGCCGCTGTTGCGCGAGTGAGCAATGTCACCTCCAGTGCGCGCGCGCGTCAAGACATGACCATCTCGACGCTTCTGCACGCCGACTCCGCCACTCAGTCTGGTCACGCGACGGAACAGGTGCGCGCCGCTAGTCCGACCGTCGCCTCGTAGCGACAGCCCGGCGGCATGACAACAAGTAACCGCTTCTCCTCGCTCCCCACCGAAGAGGACCACACAAACGAATTGGAAAGGAAAAAAGACTACTTACAAGCAACTTTTACCTCACCTAAACCCAAAAAGAGAAAGAGAGGCGTCGTCACTCCTAATTCGACAGCGACCCAGCGACAACCGAGAGTGATCACATCATCCACTCACATCCCCGACATAATCATAACCGACGTCAAGAAAGTCAACGAACCGGAATACCTTAGCAAAATTAGAAAAATAACCACAGAGCATGGAGCAAGACACGTCATGGCTAGTAACAAAAGAACCATGACGATCCGCGTATACACCGCGGCCATGAGGAAAATAATTATAGAAGAGTTGAGGAAACTTGACGACGGGCTCAGCTTCGTGGCACGGGTCCCTAAAGCCCAGCAGACCCATCAGACAAAGGTTGTGCTCATCACAAACATCAACGATGAGACGAATGAGGCATGCCTAGAGGAAATGGAGAGGTGCATCGGTGTGAGACCGATCAAAATGAGAACAATTAAAGGTAGCCTACAATTATTTTTCTTTGATGGTGCCCACTCATACGATGAAATCGCTACGCTTATGAAGACAACAAAGCATGCGTACTTCGGGGCCTTCAGCATGAAGCCTCAGGAATACAAAGATAACCCCAGGAGAGTAGTACAAGACATGTTTCCTCTTCACGCATGCGACATCAGCGTGTCACGGTGAGAAGTAACACCCCACCTTTACAATTCAAAACGAAGAAGGTATAGATATCGAAATATGTGCAGCATGCAAAAAACCGGGCCATGGGGCCAACCAAGCCAGCCGAGAAGTTCCAGAAGGCAGTGGACCGCCAGTTGGCACCGCATGAAGAAAAAGAAAGGAAAAAAAGAGAAGCAACTGAACGCAGATACGCAGCACTGAGGTCCCGTCGGGAAAACGTCTCATACTTGAACATCACCTCCACTTCCCAATTTCCACCGTTGCCCAAACAGGCACCTCAATCACAACCACAGTACCAGCCACCAATGCAACTAAATGAACCCAAAACAAACAAAGAAAACAGCATGGAACACCTAGGACAAGAGCTTCAAACCACTATGAAACAAATATTACACCAGCTACAGCTACAACACGAAATCCTCCTAAAAATTCTCAACAAATAATCCGAGAAATCAATATCATAAGTTGCTTATACTGCACCGTAATGCGCAAGGGTTAAAATCCTTTTTTTTTTTTTTTTTTGTTTCGGGGTGGAAAATCCTCGCGGATGTCCTCCGCCCTGGGGCGGGCGGAGGGGTCTGTCAGACTCAAACTGACTAAAAACCACCCCGGTGTTCCCTTCCCACACTTGCACCGGGGATCATGGGAACTAGTGCGCCTTCCACTCCCCGGCTAGTGCCGGGCCCGCGTCTGCGGGCCTCCTCAAATCCACGGGGGGAGTGAAGTGAACACCCCCCGCGACTTTCATTAGGGGCGTGCGTGGAACACTACGCGCCACCGCCTCGGGTCCAGTTATATGGGGGGCGGCGGACGTCCCCAAGTCCGCCGTCCCTCTGAACCCGTTTAGGGGGGCTGGAAGAGGGCATTGTCCGCCCTCCGCCGACGCCCGGTACGTCTGCTGCGGGTCCGGAGAGTGGTCTCGACCTCCCTTATCCTTTCCGCAGCCTCCTTCTGTGAGATGACGGTTTCACAGAAGGAGATCACCGCATCCCACGACTCTGCGCTCCCGACCATCGAGCGAGCGACGGCCAGCAGCGACAGGTCGGTTCCGACTTCTGTTATAAGGGCACGGCGCGGTTCCTCTCATGCGGCACACTCTGCCAGCGTATGCCGCGCCGTGTCCTCCAGACAGTGGACGCAGTGATGACACCGGGCGTCCGGCTCCCTGTTTATGCGACACAGGTACTTCCCGAAGCAACCATGCCCCGAGAAAACCTGCGTCGCCCGAAACGACAGGGAGCCGTGCCTCCTCTCGAGCCATTCCTCGAGCACTGGTCGGATCGCCTCGATGGTAGCGAGACCGGCGGTAGGGCGCGAAAGCTTGTCCCGCCATTCCGCTACCAGGACCTCGCGGAGCTGGGACCGACGCAGATCGATCTCTCGCTGCATCGGCTCACCGCCCCGCGTCCGCGCCTCCTCGCGCCACCGGTACAGTGACGCGAGGACTCTCGCCTCTAGGTCCCAGGGTGGCGACCCGGCCAGTACACAAGCCGCCTCGTAGGAGATTGTGCGATACCCCCTGATAGACCTAACGGCCATCGCCCTCTGCGGTTTTCGCAGTATTGCGATGCTTCCGGCCGTCAGGTCAGAGGCCCACACCGGGGCCCCGTACAGGGCCATGGATCGCAAGACCCCTAGGTACAATCTCCTACAGGCGGTGCTCGGGCCCCCCAGATTGGGAAGCAGCGTTGCGAGCGCGCCCGCCACGCCCATCAACTTGGGCACCAGCCGCCGGAAGTGGGGGCCGAAGTCCCAACGGCTGTCGAGCACCAATCCCAGATACTTCATGGTGGACTCGACAGCAATCTGGGTACCCCCGACCACAATATGTGATCCCGGCGGCGGCGCCCGCCGGGGGCCATGGAAGACCATGGCTTCCGACTTGTTGAGGGCCACCTCCAAGCCCAGGCGCCGTATGCGGGTCACGACCTGCGAGACCGCAGCTGTCGCTAGCAACGCTGCCTCCCTGTACGAGCTCCCCCGGGCAGTGACCAGCGTGTCGTCGGCGTAACACACCAGGGCCACCCCCGGTTGGAGCTCGCCTCTCAGCACCCAGTCGTAGCCGATGTTCCACAGGGGTGGGCCAACGACCGAACCCTGTGGGACACCGCACGACATTTCGCGCCGGCCTCCGCCGTCGCGTCCCCTGTAGGTGACACATCTTTCCGCTAAATAAGCCCCAACGACGCGACGGAGGTACGGGGGCACCCTGTGGTAGCACAGCGCCTCCCGAATACAGCTCCAGGGCAGGGTGTTGAAAGCGTTGGAGATATCCAAGGACACCGCCAACATCACCCCACCCCGGGACACCGCTTCCTCCGCCAGGACTCTTACCCGCATTATGGCGTCCACAGTGGAGCGCCCATGCCGAAAGCCGAACTGGCTGTCGTCCAGATCCGGCCCCTCTCTGTACAAGTGGCCGGCGAGGCGGGCAGTAATGATCCGTTCGAAAAGTTTACCCACCTCGTCCAGCAGCACTATGGGCCGGTATGCGGACGGCGAGTCCGCTGGGCGCCCCGCCTTCCTGAGCAGGACCAAACTACCCGTTTTCCACTGACTAGGGAATTGGCCCCGCTTAAGACAAGCTGAGTAGAGTCCTCTCAGCTGGGGCTCTAACTCTTTCAGAGCGAGGGCAAGCGCGCCGCCGGGAACTCCGTCGGGTCCCGGGGCAACGGTTTTGGCCCGAAGCCGTGTTATTGCCGCCCTCATCTCTGCTTGTGTCACCTCAGGGACGCTGACGTCATCGTCATCCTCTGACTCCGTGGCTGTGGGCAAAGCCATCGGCGGCGGTATGTGCTCCTCTCTAGCAGGAAAGAGAGTTGCGACCACTTCCTCCAGCAGCTGAGGCTGCAGACTCTCAGTGAGTGGGGGCGCCCAGGAACGAAGTTTCCCTCGGACCGCACGATAAGGGCGCCCCCACGGATTTACGTCTAGTGTCGACAACATCTCTTCCCTAGCTCGGGTCTTCGCCTCGCCGACGGCTAGCCACAGAGCCTCCTTCGCCGCGCGGTACACCTCATACAGCGCAGCCTCTTCTTCCGGAACCCGACGACGTCTCCTCCGGTATCGGGTGTACTGGCGTCTCACCTCCACGCACGCCACGCGCAACTGCGCGATGGCAGCGGACCACCAGTACAGCTGGCGCCTTGTGGGTTGGGTGACACGGGGCATAGACGCATCGCAAATTTGCGCCATCGCCCCGCGGAACCACTGCGCCTCCGCTTCGATGTCGACGGGTTCGTTCGACGGCGTTTCCCGAACCCAGGCCTGGAGGATTGCGGCCTCCTCGAGAAGTTCCCTGTCGATTCTCTTGTACGACCAGCGAGGACCGTCCATTTGCGGGGCCGACGGGCGACCACCGCCTGCAGCCTGGGTGGAGACGTCAAATCGAATGTATCGATGGTCCGACAGCGTCTCCACCCCTACGGCAACTCGCCAGTCGCGTACACGGCCCGCAACAGCGGAGCTTGCGAACGACACGTCCACTATGGACCCGCCCCGCTGCCGCACGCACGTGTACACCGAGCCTCGGTTTAGGACGGTCAGGCCGGTCTCGACCGCCCACTCCTCCAAGACCTCACCCCTAGAATCGGTGATCGGAGATCCCCAAGCCGCAGACTTGGCGTTGAGATCCCCGAGCAATAGCACCGGGCGAGGGTGGAACCGGCTCACGACGGCACCTAGCTCGACAAGGAAGTCCTCGAAGTCAGCGAGACTCTTGTTGGGAGAGAAATACGCCCCAATTGTGACTATGCCGTCCACGAAGGCGGCCACCCAACCATGTCCTCGGGACGGACTGACAAGAGTCGCGCCAATGATGGCCACCAAACCATCCAGGTCCCCCGCCCAGTTATCGCGGAAGGGGACAAAATACGGCTCGGCGACCACAGCCACGTGGATCAACCACTCCGCCATGCTCTGGAGCAATAGATCCTGAGCTCTGGCGGCGTGGTTGATGTTAGCTTGGAGGAAACGGAATTGTGCCATCAATGACATTCCATTTCCTCGGCTCCTCCTTCCCTGAGTCGGGAGTCAGGCTTTGGGAGAGGCGCAGGCACTCCGAAAGCCCTAGACCTTCTTTTTTTGGACTTGGGTGCCTTGCAGGCCTTCCCGCCAAGTCTGTGCTCCGTGGGCATTCCTGCAGCTGCGCATAGGCTGCAGTTTGGCACTCCGGAGCACTGGGCCGCCTTGTAGCCGGCTTGACCGCAGCGGAAACACAGTTCGCTGCGATCAATTTGTGCAGTGCACTGTGCCCGGACATGCCCATTTTCCAGGCACCGGAAACACTGCACAGCCCGCCTTGGCAGGAGTTTGACCCTGGCAGACACCCAACCCACCAGAAGCCGTCCGCCGTCTGCAGCCTTGTTCGCAGCCGCTACCGGGCACCGCACCCAGACTGTGCCCAGCCCGTCCGCGCCGCTGTGAATTTCGCCTGCCACCACACTCTCTGGCGGACATTCACCGATTCGGGCAATGGCCGCCACTACTTCCTGTGCGGTCACCGAGTCGTCCAGCCCACCTACGCGCAATTCAGCCGTGACAGTGGGCCTGGACACTCGGGCGTCCTCTGGCTTGAGGACTTCCCGGAGCTTGGCGGCCAAATTGTCCGCCCTCTCTTGTCTTGCAGCACCCGACACTTCAAGCACCTTGGCACCCGTGGCTGCCGTTCTGAAAACGAAGCCAGCCGGGGTGCCAAATTCGCTAAATTTCAGCTTCTGCCTCATTTCCGCCAGGACTGACTTGTAGGTCACTCCCCTGTTTGCGGCTTCGGGCTGCAGTGTAATAACTACAGCCTCGGAGCGTGGGGTAGTGACCTTGGGCGGCCTCGTGGTCTCTGGTCGAGTCGGTCCCTGGCGGGGTGTTGCCTGCGACGCCCTCTTTTTGCGGCCCCTCTTCACCACCGTCGTCCACGCCTCCCGAGTGGGAGGTGCGGTCGCCGGGAGCGCTGTCTCTTTTGAGGTAGGGGGCGCGGTCGCACCCGCCGCCTTCTTCTTGCGGAGGCCCCCTCCACCCACCGTCACATTGGTGGGAGAAGTGGTCGCTGGAGGCTGGGAGGTTTGGAGGAGGAGAAGCACGGACGCACCCTGCACTGGCTTCCTGGGTCCCGCCGCGGACTTATTGCCCCCCTCTGCAGGTTTCTGAGCCACCTGCGTGGACTTCATCTTAGCGGACTCTTCCGTCCTCCGCCTATCCGCCGCAAGCGGGGGCCGAAGGATTTCAGCTGGGGGGAGTCGAGACTCAATTGCCTCCAAGCGGGCACTCACCATACCACCACACTGCACCATGCAGATTCTCGCCACCCTCTCTATGTCGTAGTCCGACAAGCTTAGAGATGATGGCGCCGCAGGTGCAGGCGCCGACGTGGGAGCTGCCTGCTGCTGCCCGACACTCCGCTGAGCGGCAAACTCTCGCCTGAGGTCCTCCAGCTCGGATCGAAGACGGCTGTTCTCCCACCACAACCTCGCCGTCTCCTCCGAGGTCGTGCGGCCATGAAGAGCCTCCACTGCCTCCCTGATCCCCTCTGCCGCTTCTTTGAGGGCGCGCATGAACGAGCCCTTCAGGTTGCCGGACTTGGTCGCAACCTTCAGGACAACGTCCACGCCGTCCATCACCTGGCGGTTGAGAGCCTCTGCCGTCAGGCTCTCCCCATTGGCCGCCTGGGCAGACCGCCGCTCTCGGGCCTGACGGGCCATTTCGGCGACCTCATCAGCCGCGACCGCTCTGCTCTGCGCACGCTTCGCGGCGTTGGCCTCCGCCTTTGTGCCCAACAGAGAGACGGTGACCCCTCCCAGCTCGTCGATCGCGGATGAGACGCGATCCGAATCACTCGCTCCGCTGGCCATCGGCGTATCGGGGCGCTTCAGGAAGCGGCCCCGGGTGTCACGTGACGCTGCCGGAGCGTTTGTTCCGGAAGCTGTCCCGCGACCTCTGCCCCTCCTGGCTGCCGGCACCTTCGCGGCCGGCAGGTTCTCCTCGCTTGAGGACAGACCCGCCGTGCACGCGTCCGACTCACAGACACGCGGCCGCTTCCCCCAAAACCTTGAGGGAGTGGCCGCAACTGTTTGCGGTATGTCGTCAACCTCCAACAACACATCCACCCTTTCTAAAACCACGCGAGGCTCCGCTGGAGCCTCCGTTCCCGGCCTCAGTGACGCAGCGCGAGAGTTTGACACTGCGTCCGCCACGTGGCGCTCGACCAGTCCTCGGTCATTGTTTTTAAAACTAAAAGAGATGAGGTCTTGAAAAGACCTCGATCTCGAGGAGCCTCCTCGGCTATCGTTGCCATTGGCAAGTGGTAAACGACTGGTGCCCTCCCCAGAATACGAGGGGCTTGACGATCCCGAAGGGACCGTGGCGGATTCTCCAGCTGCTGTGCAGCTGGTACCGCCCTGGGGTATGTTTTTCCTAATCGTCTCTTTCATGATTTTATTTTTCCTTTGAAGGGTGTGGTCCCTTTCACCCACCTTCTCATCATTCCCCCCCCCACCCCCCTTATGACCAGTCCATCACCCTCACAGTCACGTCTGATGGGCAGACGCGTACCAGAGGGCGACGAATGTCACATCCCAGCACATGCCCCGCAACGATGTCCCGTCGCGTGACATATGATGGAAGATCAACGACCCTGATTCACTCCCCGAGAACTTCGAGGAGTGAATCCTTAGCCGACCGTCACAAACCACATATAATCGTAGTCAACGAGTGCGGGTGGACTTTTCAAAAATCCGCATGAATCTCCTGAACTACGACAAGATCACGCACTCGATCGCGTCACATCTAACTACAGCCATGTATGTTATGCGAGGAATACGCTGGAGTCAGACTGACGTTACCCCAGGTACCGAAGAAAGAGACCGCCTCATCGAAGGCGTCGCTATCAACCTCACCTATGATCATCTGACAAGAGATTCCATAAAAATTAAATGGATATACATACCGCACAGATCAGAACACTTCGATGCCGCAGCGCTTAATGATGAGCTAGAAGACATCATAACCGAAGCTCCAAACATCACCATTGGGGACCTTAATCTTAAAATGACCACACTCAACCGAGAGACGAAGGTGCGGGAATACTCGTCCGCGACCTCTGTAACTCTGACGTCTGCACCATACACCACACTGGCCTACCCTCGCGACCTAATAGCGCGGGCTATGGCATCCTCGATGCAGCCATCTTCTCGTACGATGCGCAAGGTTTTGACTCCATAACATGCAGTCAAACAACACCGGTTGGCTCCGATCATGTCCCTTGGCTACTGGACCTAAGCATAGTGGTGGACAGAGAGAAAACACTGGTAAGGAATACCCGCGCTATTGCAAACAACTAAGAAATTACACACCAATTCCAACAAACCCTATGGGCTAAAACCACGCACCTACCTAAGGAAATTACAACCGATGCAGAATGCGAGGAATATATACTAAAACTGGAAATAGCCATCATAGAAACCTTGGATGAGTATGCGCCACTACATGAAAACAACAGAAGAGATCAACTTCCAGAAGATATTAATGAATTGATCGACAAAAGAAACCAAGCAAAAAGTAAAGCGTGGCGACTACGCTTCAACCAGGACAGAATTACGGAACAAAGAAGAACCTACAATCGTCTGAAACAGCAGGTCCAACAAGCACTTGTGGAATATAGCAGCGAAAAATGGCCCCGGATAATAAACGATCCGCAGAACAACAGAGCTCAGATGTGGCGAGTCCAATGCAAAGTAAAGGCTCCAGTACAGAGACTCCCTCACATTGAGGGTTGCAACAGCGAGAAAGAAACCATCGATGCCCTGGTTGATGCAGCGATCGTAACAGAAGCTGAGATAAACAACGAAGATAAGAGCACAGAAAAGATTACACCGTTCCAACCTCTCGACCCCACCTCTGTAGAAGAAATTAGATTCGCACTGAGACGCTTTAAAAATAAGAAGGTGCCAGGCCCGGACAAAATCAAATCAGACGCCCTCAAACTCGGAGGCGACCCCTTCTTCATCAGGTACAAAACGATAGCTGACTACCTGTTACTGACAGGTTATTATCCCAACAGATGGAAAAACGGAGAGTGCATCTTTCTTCATAAAGCTGGCAACAATCATCGAGACCCTAACCCGTACCGACCTATCACTCTTCTAAACATCATGGGTAAACTACACGAACGGCTGCTATTGTCGCGACTGCGACAGACGGCCGACAGACTCCAACCACCATTCCAACATGGCTTTACTAAGAACAGAGGGACAGGCACACAGATCCTTCGCACCGGCAAGTTCATCACGGAGTCTTCACCACGAAGTTCTGATGAAGAAACTTCAAACAGCTGACGTCCCGAATAACATCATCAAAGTAATTGAGAATTATCTGAGCGGTCGCAAAATCTACGGACGCTTCAGAACCACCAACGGCGACGAAAAACCGGTGCCACACGGGGTCCCTCAGGGCTCTATCCTGGGTCCAACCATCTTTACTACTTACAAAAAATTGAACGCCAATATCGAATGGCTCTCAAGACCAGCGGACAATTCCCAAGACGCCTAGAAACCTCTTTACTCTGGGATATCCTCGATTGGGATCCATGGCACCTCCGTGCACAAGATTTGAACGAGGACATGCTGCGCCGACTCCGCGAAATGCACATCGAGGATCTAGAGACCCCTGGTGACGCCTACCTCGGATACGGACAGCACAACCCCCTCCTCTCTAGAAATAACTAGGTTAACTAGGTTAACTAGGTGAAATCGACTATGTATCAAAAAAAGACAGGAGTCGGCTGCTCAGCAAGAGAACGACCGCTCCACGTCCCCATAGATTGTAATTAGCTTTAAGTAGGATAGGTCAATATAGAACTACATTATAAATTTATATAAATTGATACTGTACATACTAATAAGCTCACAGCACACACTACACGACACTTCTATAGATCTCTTATAGACAAACATAAGTAGACTGTAAGTAGCTGAAACACCCACAGGCCGAATACACCACCGACCTGTGGACACAATGTAACATAAATGAACTAGGGAAAATAAACATATTCTATTCTGTTCTATTTATTATTTTTAGAAAAAAATATTAAACAAAAAGTGGATACTGGCTGTGACTCGAAATTGCGAACCCTGGTTTACAGGGAGGTCTATGAACCGTCAGCCTCGCTTCGCTTCGATGACAAATGGGCTAAAATAGTCGTTCTTTTCTAATGCATGTTATGAAAGTTGTCAGTTGTCAAACAGTTGCGGAATATGGAAATAATGCAATATTGCTCATCCCCCTAATCATTGCTCATGAATGAGCTGTCATTAGCACGATAATCTACTTCATTGCCAAATTTCATCTACATCCGTTCAGCCGTTCTGGAGTGATTGAGTAACAAACATCCATCCATTCGCATTCGCATTTATAATAGTAGTAAAATACAAAAGACAGATATGATAAAGATACCTAAATATTTTTCAAGTAACGAATTACGTGCTTTTTTATAAATCAAGACGCATCAGAAATCATACATTACAATCATCCACCCTCCTACAAAGACAACAAAGACGAATTTATTTTTGAGCCCTGACGATGCCGAGAAACAACCTGAACCCATTATAGTTGTGCAAAACTAAGATCAACGACACAACAAAATAGTTTCAAATTTATTTCAATAACTGCTATTATTTTTATTGGGAGCGACAGGTGAAATTCAAACCATTGAGTCTGACAGCACCTTTGTCAGTCTGTTCAGAACACCATCGAGCGGCCAGATTCTAACATGAGGAAAGAGTTTTACCAATAATTTAACTTTATTTATAAGAATTTATTATACAGGGTGTTTGATGCATCGTTTGCCAAATTGAATTGTCCGATTGGAGAGGTCATTTGCTATCTCTTCAGGCCCAAGAACTCACTCTTGGCCACACCGGTATTTTTATTCGGTTTTTCTAATTTTTATTTTGAAAAATTCCCAAACTTAGCATTAAAGCTTAAATTAAAAACAAAGGTATTAGTATAATCCTTAAATTACATTTTAATGTTTATACGTACTGCTGTACGGTTCTATCAAATTCAAAACTAGTCGCTAGTAACATCTAGTTTTTTTTTAATAACTCACAAAGCTTTTGGAAGAAGAAAAAATAATCTCCAAACTCAACTTTAAATTGTTATAAAAAAAAAAACTAAAAGCGATCGAGATTTTCGAGTTATTTTAAAAAGTTCTCTAATCTGTCCTCTTTGCAACGGTCTGCAATATGCTAAAAAAATCGTTTACCTTTGTTTTTCTCTATCAAAAACATAGAACCAATTACAAAAAATATAACTTTACTGGGGATCGGACTTGCGACGTGATGCACGTAAAGCGATCATGAAACCGTTTCTCTATTTGTTTCACTGACATATACTTTGAAATAGACGTTGCTACGCATATCATGACTGAAACGGTAAACAATTGAATAAAACTGACATAATGCAATATTGCTCACCCTTTTAAGCAAGTAGCGTGATAATATATAGCCTAACATTTGAAGAAGCTTGTTACAAATATTTGTGCAAAATTTGAACAGGATCTATGCAGTAGTTTTTGCGCCAATTCGGAACATCGATTTGGATTTTTACGATTTTATTGTATGTATATGTCGAAGCGTGGACGAATATCAGTCTTTCTGGATCAGCGCCATCTTTCTCTTACTAGAGGAACTATGTAGTTAGATTTGATAGCTAACGTTTGAGAACGTCAAGTAATAACTTGGGGATGGTTAGCGTGGAGTAATGGCGACACCGAGCGAATAATCGAGTGAAATGTCGATCCGGATCATTGACAGGTACTGACGTTACAGGTACAGGAAGGTTGGCTAACCTGTATCTAGGGTAGTGTGTGTGCGGGAACGGTTGAGTGAGAGCACTTTGAATCGGATCGGCAGTCTGGGTAGACATTCGTTACTCCACGCTAAACTTCCCGCGTTCCTAAGTTTTTAATCGAGCCATATCTCAGGCATCCTTGATTATTTTGTATTCAGAGCGTGTTACCAAGTAATTACTTGGTAACACGCTTTTAATTAAAAGTGTTAACAAAGGTTTTGTGAGTGTTATTTCCGATGTCGCGACCCACTGATAACGAACCTCCGTTATATAATAGGTCTTTACCTATGTAATTGGAGATTTCAGCATTTTCAGATTTATTTATGTGGATTGGTGTGCAATTCGAAATTCAAATCAATTTTATTTGAAAGCCGTGGTCTTTTAATTTTAAATTCAGTCATTTGTTTTTAGATAGTTTTTTGTTTTTGTGAAATTGTAAAAGTTTTTGGCGCCACGGATAAACTGAAAATTCGTACAATTTTCGAATATGAGTTCCTACGTGGACATACCGCTGCAAACAACACTAAACATTAACGACGTGTAAGGGCCTAACACTGATTGCATAAACACGGTCCATTATTAGTTCAATCGTTTTAAATCTGGAAATTTGAATTGAATAATGAGCCTCGCGGTCGGCCGGTAACCATTGTCGACAACGACGAATTGAAGGCGGTAGTGGAAACGGATCCAACTCAATCTACGGCTGAGCTTGCTGCAGGCCTTGGAGTTAGTTTCAAAACGACATTGAAGCACTTGCGTCAAATCGGAAAAATAAAAAAGCTAGATAAGCTAAAATAAAAAAAAATACAAATTTTTTTGTTTTTAAAATTTTCATACAAATCTCCAATTTCATAGGTAAAGACCTAATATATACAACGTGTAACAGATTAAGCGCAATTCAGACACCCCCAATTAGAATATTAAATTATAAGTCTAAAACAACATCCGTAATTAAATAAATTTAAACCAAACCTAGTCTTTTTTTAAAAAATAGTTATCCTTACTAAACGCAAAACGTATGTACATCAACATCCCTGCACACACACTCATGTAATGTTAGCGGCCGACGCGACACGCAAACTCTAGCGCCCGCCAGCTGACCATAGCATTAGATGTGCTTTAGTTCAATGAACGAATTTTACGTACCTAAACACTCACAGGCTGATATTATGAATAACTTTTGATACTTAATTGAGTTTACCGTGTAATGATTGATAATTTTAAGTGAAATTATCATTACGAATCTAACACTTTAGGCTTGGTAACGGGGACGCATTTAAAACAGCGACTTTTTACCGGAACTACGAAACTAACGAAGGGCGAAGCGCCCGGACTCCGTGCGGCATACGCGGGTAAAAAATGTATCTCAGATGCGTAACTTTCGCGACAACAACTACCCCCTGATAACACGACTTATAGGTACAGTTTATTGTTTGTACTACAAAAATATTCAAAGAGCCGCGTGTTTAGAAGATTTGAATCATAATATTTACAGTGATAAGAATACAATCGTATTAATAGGAAGAAGTAGGTACTTACAGAACGGGACTATTTACACTTTACACTTAGGTTATTAATTTGCACTATTTCTGCGATCCACTTTCATTCAAGTTTCAAAATGACCACCGCCTTGTTCTATGCACTTATTTGCACGTTTTTTTAAATTGTGTTTCAATTTTGTAAGCACCGTCTTGACACCGTCGAAGATGGAATGGGTGTTCACCATCAGCACGCAACGTTCGCCACGTACATGTGGCTGCAGTTGAACTGGGGTGCAGCTTCTCTCGAGCTGTCCTCTGGATGTTCGTCGAGAATACGTTCTTGCAGACGAGTAGTCCGCACATTCGTCCCTCTGTCCAAAGCCGTATTAGGAAGGAACGTCCCAGAGTCCCTCAGTCGCTGAGTTGCAGCCAGCATCGTCCTAGCGCTTACACTGCAGCCAAAACGGTCATTGAACTCCCGAAAAGCTAACGCGACATTATCAAGACAGCGAGCCAGTAACCGGAAAGCCATCGCGCGCGTAAACAGAAATGTCACGGAAAGAACAACTTCACTACATTACTACCGGCTGATGACTGACTCAATGTTAGGTAGTCGGCGTAGCGCCGGCGTGTGTGTCGGCATTTCGCATAACCGTCAAAGAGGTTGCCGACAAATGCTTTATCTCTTTGCAATAAGTTCTAAATTTCTTCAAATTAAATAATTTTATTTTAGTAGGGATACTCTGATGACCAACTAAGTTAGGTCGTGTATTCAAATAAGCCTTACTAATTGGAGATAAAGTTGGAATTCCTTTAAATTACCTCTTTATTTGATTATTTACGTGTGTGTATTATGAGCTATGAGCGAACTGTAAATAATGTCGTGCGTTTTAGTAGCCTTTATTGCTCTGAGTTAAGGTTTCAATTTCCTTGAATTAAGGATTGTATTAATTTGTCATGATACTGTGTTTCTAATTTAAGTTATTTAAAAGATTTTTCCGTCAAAATTTAACACCTATTTTTTATGACGGAAATCGATTCAGAAGCCGATTCTGAACCAACT
Source organism: Noctua janthe (assembly GCA_910589295.1). Classification (NCBI taxonomy): domain Eukaryota; kingdom Metazoa; phylum Arthropoda; class Insecta; order Lepidoptera; family Noctuidae; genus Noctua; species Noctua janthe. The sequence continues at coordinate 4,449,231 of OU342573.1, read as the reverse complement.
ACTTTCAGGAATTGCGTTTATTCTATTACGCGTTGTATATATATATTTATATTAAAAGCTCATAATTTTGTAAGTCAGAATCATCTTTAGGCATTAATTTAATATCCATAAGAATTAAAAGGTCGAAACATAACATCGCAAAAAGTTCACTGTCAGAATCGTCTTTATATTATAAAACAGTTGATCGTGAACATATATAGCTTTTATTTTCCCGAACGAAGCATGCAAACATGCAAACAAGCATACGCCATACATGCATGCAAGCATTCAGCATGCAAACAAGCATGCAGCATGTAAGCTAGCATGCAAAATGTAGCAGGCATGGTTTGTGTCACGGCCCTGCGCTGCGGGGCTTCGGCGATCCCACGCGAGCTTACCATCGCAGATATGTTTAACGCTCACCAACACGGCTTTGGCTTGGTTGCAGCGGCGAGTGTTAAAACCACCTGCTCCTCAGATCGCGGTCCATCATGCCCCTCCGCGCCTACGCGGGTTTAAGCTACACTCTAGGGGTAGGGCAGACAAGACCACGTGGAGTCGGTTTTGCAGCCATTTGTTTCTGTCACTAACTTTTGTAGCACAACATATTTACTTTTCTAGACAATATTTTAATTTTAATTTGAGGTTAAAAATGAAATTGAAGTTCTACCAAATAATCGTCGCTCTAAATAAACGTTATGCTAAACGAAATTAAGCGGAATTTAACTTTCCCAAAGGTGGAAGTAAAATTCTGCCATCTTAAAAGTATGACATTGTTAATTCGGACGTAAACATTCGGCCAAACAATAATTATATTAAATATTTTTTATGCCTTAAAACATTCGTTTAAAGAAGATTATGCCAAGAGTGTTATGCCAAATAAATTTCGGAGCATCAAGATTCTGTCAGATAAAAGAAACCCCAATCACAATCCTAATCTTAGCAGTTTATTCGAAGTATTGAAAATCGTAATGTCGTTTTTCGGACTAAATCTTGACATTATAATTCTTAGGTATTATAAAATTCGGACTTTTGAAAATCGGAACATCGAGATTCGGAATAAAATATTTCGGAGTATTTGGATGATCCCGATTTAAATACATTCCGTGTAAGAATACTGGAGATATCAGGTAACAAACACAAACAAAAAATGCAAGTGGCAGTGGGTAGCATATTGATCGCAGAACAGATGGCCGATGGGGTCGAAAAGTTCTGGAGTGGCGACCGCGCACAGGGAGACGTTGCGTTGGAACGCCTCCCACTAGGGGGACCGATGACCTCGTGTAGGTTGCGGGGATCCGGGGACCGGTTAATGTGGCGACGCTTGGGGGATGCCTATGTCCAGCAGAGAACGTCTTTCGGCTGAAATAATGATGATGACAAAAAAATATATATTATTTCAGTTTTAAGGCAGTGTGGTTTTGTTCGTCTCGTCGGTCAATGCGTATGTTATACAGCTATGTTCCTTGGAGATTAAGGGTTGCGCCACATCCATCAGCTCGGAATCGCATTTCTCCGTGCTTCTATCCTGACAGAGCAGAAGTGTTATCGCGGCAGGATCGGCAATGCGCTCGACAGGATGCTCTGTATCTCGCTCTAGCTAAAAGATAGGAGCATGCAAAATGCGATTCCGTGCTGCGTGTAGTGTCACTGTGTTGGTGAAAGTGGATTGTGCAAAAGAGATTTATGAACCAGTAGCGATACTGTTTTATTTATGTGAGGATACCCTTGCGCACAGTTACGCCAAAAGCTTAGAGAACAATAATATTTTTGAATTTATGCTTGTTATTTCATTTTATTGTTGTTTGAGAAACGTTTTAATAGATATTTCTGACATTATCATTAGCCTAGCCTTTTTCCAACTATGTTGGAGGCGGCTTCCATTCTAACCGGATGGAACTGAATACCAGTATTCTACATGGATCGACTGCCTATCTGACCTCCAAAACCCAGTTGGTACTGAGAATCGCTGGTTACCCAATCCAGTTGGTACTGGACTGGTAAGCCTGGGTGTAAGACTTTCGGGCCACCGACTACCTGTAACGACTATCAAAGATCTACAAACAGCCGGGACCAACGGCTTAACGTGCTTTTCGAGGCAGTGAGAAAATTTGGTATGTAATTAGCCATTGCCGTTAGGTGCCATACCTAATGGCACCTAATGGCGACTAATGGCATCGAATGGCACCTAATGGCTCCTAATGGCAATTAATGACACCCATCCACAGACCGACCTTGACAAGTGTGGCTTAACCTAAAAGATCGACCCATGCGGCTGTTATTATTTATCCAGGAGTTCGTGGTGTGTAATTCAAGTATCCTCACGGAAATACCATTACGCTCTTGGTCATTTGGTTTACAAAAATGATTTAAATCATTGCTCGGTGGATCGACGATCTTCGCAGGGTGGCCGATAGCAACTGGATGAGAGTTCCCGAGAATCAAGTCAGGTGGCGTGCGATTGAAGAGGCCTATGTCCAGGAGTGGACTGGTGTAGGCTGATTATGATGATGCTGGTTATTGTTCTCTTTGTAGCCTAGGAGCTTCAGCTAATGCCTCAAGATCGAATCTATGCAAGCTTTGAGGTTGAACTGAAGATAAATATGTTGAAGACAAAAAAAAGTTATGTGCAATGAAACACCTAAAATAGACATAACACCTAGATCAGTAGACGAGGAGACAATACAACATATCCAGGAATGCCTGTACTAGAGCCTAGTGTCTTTCCAGGCGAGGCAAGACAAAGAAGTCGCAAGACGAACAGAAAACGCCTGGAAGAGCTACTGGTCTATGAAGGAACAATCAAAGCGAGAATTGCCTTTATTACTGAACTAGCTGACCCGCGCAACTTCGTCTGCGCCACATAAGAGAGAGGGTTAGAGAGAGTGTGAGGCAACCTTAAAAGATAGACATATGCTACCGCGGACTCATGATTGTTGCGTAACTTTAAGCGTTTACACAACGCACGCAACGGAAGCGCTTAAAAGGAATACATTGTCCCTGTTTTTGCAATATTTTTCATTGATGCTCCGCTCCTATTGGTTGTAGCGTGATGTTATAAAACCTATAGCCTTCCTCGATAAATGGGCTATCCAACACTAAAATAATTTTTCAATTCGAAACATTACTTCCTGAAATTAGCTCGTTCAACCAATCAAACAAACTCTTCATCTTTATAATATTGGTAAAGATTCAATATTTGCATTAATCGCTAAAATATTCTACTTATGTTTTTTTCCAAATAAGGGCTTCCCTCGACAGCTTTAAGTCTTCATCCTTAGACACTCGATGACAGTCATACTCCAGCTAGATCGAAAGTTCTCATCAAGGTGCATTAAATGAGCCGAGACACGATTAAGCTTCCGTAAACTGTTGCGGACCTCTTGCAACTGTCTGCCGTCTCCATCGTCAGTCCCTTGATGACAGTCATACTCCAGGCAGGTTTAAAGTTCTCACCAAGGTGCATGAAATGAGCCCAATAACAATATAGCTAATCTGTTGTAGCTGCAATCTGTTGAGGACCTCTTGCAACTGCCTTCCGTTTCCATCGGTAGACCGTCGATAACAGTCATACTCCAGCTAGATCTAAAGTTCGTCATCAAGAAGCATGAAATGAGCCGCTGTAAACTGTTGAGGACCTCTTGCAACTGCCTTCCGCCTCCATCGTTAGACCGTCGATGAACGTCATACTCTAGTTAGGTTTAATGTTCTCATCAAGGTGCATGAAATGAGCCCAAACACGATATAGCTGCTGTAAACTGTTGCGGACCTCTTGCAACTGGCTCCCGTATGCAAAGCGCATGGAAAGCGATCGAACACACACTCTACAGGGTATGGGCTATGTAAATTTTCAAAGCAGTGTCATGTAGACTAAAGTACGCTATCATAACATTTTAACAAAGCCGGTCAGTCAATTTTAAAGTTATCTTGTGAGCACATATTCATTAGTACCATTTTTGTTCAATAGATGTCGTTGCATGTATCTTACATATTGATGATTAGTTCTTCTTGAACACTCAGTATATTACTGCTACATAAATACCCTTGATAATAAAACTATTTAAATAAGAATAAATACTACGATACGAATGTAACCAACTTTTGTTTCTACCGGGGCGATCTAATTAAATTTTAGAACACAAAAGCTGCTATTGTGACTTAACTATGATAGTTAGATATATACTCTTGCCGACTTTTTTGTAGGTAATAATAAGTACTTTAATCATGTAGTACATCATTTTTAAGTAACATCAATAGTTTTCTCAGCGCACGCCAAATTTGGTCTCTATTTCTAGTACCGTAATTGTGTCTGTCACCTGTTTTATTAAAAAGATGTAGATTTTTTCTTACAACATAATGTATGTTTTTGTAGATGTATTGACAATGTACCGTCATGATGTTAATTTCCTTAAACAGATCCCTTAGAGAATCGTGCCTACGAAGATTATATATGGCTCTGATGGCTCTTTTTTGCAGAATAAATATATACTCAGTGTCTGATTTTTCAACAAATAGGGGAGATCATCTAAATATTGTATAAAAGCGAAAGGTCACTCACTCGCTTACTTATAATCACTAAATATCAAAAACTGCTTGACATATAAAGATGAAATTTGGCAGGGAGGTAGGGTATAGTTAGTAGACGTACTAAGAACGGATTTTGCGACAGGGCCGGATTAAGCAGGTTTAAGGGCTTTCGCAAGTTTGTATGATTGTCCTTCATTTTTTGTGCGACAAACTTAATATTTGGCAGGGAGGTAGTTTACAGTTAGTAGACGTTCGCTAAGAACGGATTTTGCGACAGGGCCAGATAAAGGAGGTCTAAGGGCTCTAGCAACAAGTCATTAAATGTTGTATACAAAACGGTATTAGAATAAGGAGCACCCAACAAGGTACACTTTTAAAAAGAAGTTGTATAGCGCCAAAATAAACCGGTTTTTAAAGCCATATCGCAAATGTTTCGGATCTCTGCCGCCCAGAATTACAGCACCCAAAAGAACGCCTTTTGTTGTCATCAGTACATTATTTATTTATTTATTTAACACTTCAAGCACAAAAGTACAGAGGCGGACTTAATGCCATAGGCATTTTCTACCAGTCAACCTTTGGGTGATGCAGAGACAAGCAGTGGAAGGTATATACTTTTAAATAATACTAAGATTAGCTACAAGGATATGCAAAATATTATAAATATATATCAAATACTATAAATATATATCAAAATCAATCGCATTATCACATTTTGATCTGGCAATCAGTTCTCACACATAACATAACATCACGCCTTTAATCCCCGAAGGGTTGGGCAGAGGTGTACCTAATCATACACACACATTTTACCAGTTATGTTGACGTCCCATGTAAAAGGTGGTGAGCCTATTGCCACCAACCGGGCACAAATTCAGATTCCAAATACTATTATTTATAGAAGTTTTCAATTGCATATACATTGTTTACTTTAAATGGAAGAGCGGAGTCACCTCACGGCGTCGAGCTGAATCTCACCCAATCTCACGAGAGAAAGAGGGCGGTCTCGGCAAATATCACGTAATTTTTTTCCCCGCAAGAAACTGTAAAATTGCGAGAAAACTGGGTTTAATTAAGAAAACATTTTTTTTTCTCAACAATTTTTTTTTATTGAATTCAACGCAATCAAACGCAGATTACCGTATTATACTAAAATACGCAATTTTGATAAATCTCACATGAGATAAGGAGGATCAAGGGATCAAGCCAAATCTCACGACATTCCACCAAGAGGAGAGGGGGGGTCGAAAAATCGCCAAAATTGCCTCAATTAATGAACGCCTCCCAACAGAAGTAGGTGATTTTGGTAGTTTATATGTACTAGAAAAAGGAAAGGACCCAATATTGAGCCTTGCGGAACCCTCATTTTTACTTTTAAACCCTGTGAATTAACACCATTTATTTGCACATGTTGCAGCCGTCCAGTTAATATTGCCAAAAAGGCACACAAGTAAGATCAAATAAGCAGTAACAAGGTGAAACACGTTCTTAAGACCTATATTGTCCATTGCTTATTGTCAACTAATTCTCTGTTTGTCTACAACTTGTATGCCATTTCACAATAACATGTGATGCCATTTTCAAAATCCTGGAACATTGACATTATGACATTACTTGTACCCCACTTGTATGGATTGACATTATAAACTAATTACCATCGCCCTTCAGCAAGTTAGAAATACTACTACCTACTAATACTATACATAGACCCGTTCCCACTGCAGGGCAAAGCTCCTCCGATTTCTCGATAATAATATCTGATACATCATCATCGTCGTTCACAGCCCGATTTCACCCACTGCCGGGTATTTTATGCTTCTCTTGACTTATGCCACGCTTCTTCCTGTGTCAGCCTCATTCAGGATATATCTGCTATGGCAACAATGTCGTCTGCCCATCTCGCCACCGAAAGACCAAAATTTCTTTTTTCAGTCCTTGGATGCCACTTGGCGTACAAGTTTTATGCTAATTGTATTATTAACGAGGGTCTTCAGCCAGTGTGAAATTTTGGCTGATTTAAGAATGTCGTACACACCAAAGCTGTACTGTTCTCGATAGCTCCGTTTCTTATGATCTTTGCTAAAGAAAAAAAAAATGACCAAGATAGACATCCGAGGCTACTAGGAAAGATCTTTACCCTATTCAGCAGCTATTGTAATTATTGTGAACATCTCTTCTCTGGGAGAGGAAGACCAAAGAAACGATGGATAGATTATGTGAGGAATGATATGAAAGAAAAAGGACTAAATGAGCATGACGGTCGCCTGAGGAGAATGGAAGAAAAAAACGTGTTGCACCGACCCTAAGTAACATGGGACAAGTGCAGGAAGATGATTATGATCTCTGCTTTCTGCTTTCTCTTAGAGTGCTCAAACATAGACCGCTCTATCGTAACAGGATTTGTCTAGCTGTCGTAGCAGGTGGCGTTCTGCATTTTTGCAGACAATAAGTTAAGCTTCGTCTTTGTCAGTGATACAGGTGTGTTTTTGAGATGTGAGTTTAGAGTAAACACAGCTCAGTTATTTCATTTTATTACGAAAACGGTTAAAGGATTGTTTTTTTATAATTGTGCAATAAAATCACAATTCTAAATGGTGTTCATTAGTTTAATAGTACATCCATAAAAGATTTAATGCTTATGACACCTTTTATAGTTTGTGCCTTGTGCATGTGTGTTTGTGTGTGTGTGTGTGTGTGTGTTTGTACATTGTTTTAGTGCGTGTATGTAATTTAAATGTATTAACTATTACTAGAGTCCGACTGAATTTCGGTTTAGGCCAATAATATGAATTTTGGCTAATTGCGTGTTTGGCTGCGTTGCCAGCTGAGACACAAGTAAACTGATAATGAGTAAAAATGTATTCCTGAAAAAAATGCTTATCATTATTGCAGAATAGTATCTGGGGCCCTACCATGACGTCTTAAAGCAGTCTTATTTTAACCTTACATTGGCTTATCGTACAGAGAATATGTATGGGAATAAAGAATTTGAAAAATAGTTATTGCTTTTGAGTGAATAGGCATGTATCAGGCATGTGTTACTTTTGTCAACTTTTGTTTTGATCATTGATTCACATAGTGTAAGGTAATAAAATAAAACTATATTTTCCTATAAATTGCACTTTTATTTTCTTAATCGTATCATAATATCACATCGTCATAACATAATCGTACACCCATCCTTCAGATAGTCAAAATATTTTTTAAATACGCGCCACCTAGTGGTCCGTCTTTGTAACGATTATTAGAGTATTAGATGTATTACAAATTAATATATTCCGATATAATTCAATTAAACTTATCTTAATTTCGTTTGATTACATACAAATTATAAATAACGAATTATTACAATTCCAATTCCATTAAATTATTGATTCGAATTAGTTCAGTTCCATAAAATTGAGTTCAATATATTTGAAATCAAAATAATTCAATTCAGTTTAGTGTAATAAAATTCAGTTCAATATAATTCAATACAAAATAATTCAATTCAATATAATTCAATACAAAATTATTCAATTCAAAATAAAATACAATATAAGAATTGGGTGGATTTTGAGGCAATGTTATAATCAAGTTCAATGAAGTGTAATGTCCGAGTGGCGCGTCAACTACTTCTACGGCTTACTAATGTTCTTATTACAAATAAAACAATAAAAACTAAAAATATTGACTTCAGCGCCATCTAGCTGCAAAATGAAAACGAGCAGACTGAAGGAACTGCCTAAAACAAGCTTATTGTATTTCAGCTAAAATTTGCAGTTTTGACGAAGTCACCTCAAATAGTTCATTCAGTTGGTATCACGACGAGCCTTTTGACAACCAACAATAATGTTTCACGTCAAATAGCAGGAATGTTTGACAGTTAATAAAAGTTGCTCCGGCCGGTGGATATAATAATATTCTGCAAATTATAAAAACTGTAAACTGCCGTGTCGTATAAGGTGAGATAAACGTATTGATTTACGTGTGAGGGGTGTACTTAACACCACTGCTCAATCCTTCGGGGGGTACAGGCGTGATGTTATGTTATCGAAAACTAGTCGACTGAATTGGAATCCCGGTGATTTCAGTGCATCATAATATCACCAGAAGACGACTAATACCGGAAGTGGGCCTCCCCTAAGCGTCGCCACATCGACCAGTTTAGGGTTTCTCTCATTCAGCCACGTTCACCAGATCAGTTAGTTTAGAGAGAGAGAAAGTTTTTGGAAGTGATAACGCAGATGGCAATGGTACATGAAAGTGGCGTCACTTAAGGCTTATAAAATGAATGTGGCCTTATAACAAGACTTAGTACGCAATGGATGGATATTCGAAGATGAAGAGCACAAAAAGGAGCTCATCATAACTATGCCGAATAACATTGTGTGTGATAAACTGATACCTAATAACCATTTGTATCGACGTCCGAAATAATGATGAGTAAATTATACTGTTGCTATAGATAAACAAACACACAAACATAATACAAACTTGTAAAAAATGGTTATCCTATAATACAAGATTATTTATATAAATGTTTAAGTTGCTTCTACAGCCTAGTTTGTGTCTGTCGACTTTATAAAGGTATGCGGGTTAAGTAGATACGATTCGCAAATACTTTTCTCATTGAACGATTCTAAAATTGTTTGATCTAAATATTCATTAATTACAGACGCACAGCTTATGTCACTAGTTGCGTGTGCCATGGGTACGGTTAGCTGATGTACGGCGACCGGTAGCTGCGAGTGTCGCTGCAGCGCCTGCGTGGGTGACGTCACTACCGCAGTCGCGGCGCGCAGCAACACCAGCTGAGAGCGCAGCGCGCGCGCTGGTGGCACATAGCTGCGCGCGCGCTTGATACGCGCCAGTGCGGCTTCTATGAGCGCGCGCGAGTACTGCACCGAGTGCTTCACACGACCTAACATAGTGTGCATGCACGCGTCCACCTTCTTTGACCACGAAGCTGCATCTTCAAGTGCTCCCTCCAGGTCCGCAACGTCGTCACCTACCATCAACTTATACATATGTTTGATCACCTCATTTTCGAATTGATCTTTTGTCTTGTATTCTGCGATATTTTGTTCGATCACAGTTTGTACCTCGTCCGGTGCACATCCGAGGCAATATACAGTACCGGTTAAACCTTGAAAAATGGAAATGAACTTCAAAGTTTTGTCGATAATAAATACATTAGAACCACGTACTTTAACTAATATTGCTCACCATGATCTTCAAGCATAGCTGCCATTTCCATCGCCACCAGAACGCCACTTTCATAACCCAATAAGTAGAAAGTATTTTTCAATCCAGTTTTATTCAGCAACACCTTGACACATGAGAAAGTAAAGTTATTTAAGTTCTTTTGCAGTCGGTACACAACGAATTTTCAGAATTAGTTAATTTTAATTCGTAAGTTCATACGTCAACGTGTCTCTGTGCATTCTGCCGCACGGTCTCCGTGGGGTGGTCGAGGCCCGGCTGCAGCACCAGCGCTGGCAGCTTCAGGCCCTCGCACAGCACGCGGAACCGCTCGTGGTGACCTTCAATGCCCGGCACTATGCATAGACACGTCTGGCTTGCGTCAAATTCGTCTTCACGCTGAAATATTTTAAAACTTATTAGAACACGATGAATAGTGTTTTTAAGACGATATGGCAGGAAAAAAGATTAATAAACTTAGATGATAGCGATACTGGTTCCACTCCAAGTTATTGATCTAATTATAATGCATTAAATAACATAACATAACAACAGGCCTATAATTTCTGAAAGTTCAAGCAGAGGTGTACCTAATAGTACACCGACATTTCGCCAGTAATGTTTAAGTACCTTGGAGAGGGGGCGAGCCTTTTACCATCAACTAGGCACAAATCGAGACTCCGTGACTGCTACTGAGAAATTACTGGGAATCGAACCCAGGACCTCATGCTCAGCAGTCGCGCTTGTGAACACCAACGAGGCAGTCAAATAAGCCTCCTCAAAAATTATGAAATCAATCAGCAAGCGGTTTAAAGAATGCAAATGTACCTATAATCTAGAAATACGAATGAATAATATTTACCAAAAGGTGGATAGTGATTGTAGGCATGCATACTATTTCTGAAGTCGCCAGTAGTTCGTCCGTGTCCACGTGAGATATGAACGTTGCTATGCCTTTAACATCTTCTAATGTATTTTCTGTTTTATCCAAATTCAGTATTCTGTTGGTCAATTAAACCAGTTAATTTCATATTATTGGCGAGCTTTTTTATGTAGGTAATACAAAGAACTTACGTTTCAACTGTTAACAGTAGTATCTCTTGTTCGGTGAACTCGACATTATGGTGAGTTCTCAAATGACTAGCCACCAGGAGTAATTTATCATCTTGAATTCCAAGTTCTGCTAAAGTAGTAGTTTTTGGCGTTTTCCTTGTCAATCTTATATCTGGGAACCAAACATAAATCACAAAACTGCCTAAATCATATATCTGAAATGTTTTGTCTTCATACTAGTAACTAGTTAATCTGTAATATCTGTCGTGCAATAAAACATTAATAAATGAAAATTACGACTGCTGAGCATGAGGTCCTGGGTTCGATTCCTAGGTTGGAAAACGTGTAATTGAGTTTTTCCATCAGAAATTTGTCAGTAGCAGCTACGGAGTCTGGATCTGTGCCCGATTGATGGCAATAGGCTAGCCCCCTATTACATGGGATTTACAAACATAACTGCCGAAATGTGGGTGTAATAACAGGGACACCTCTGCCTAACCCTTCGGGGACTACAGACGTGATGTTATGTTTATGTAAATCAATATTACTGACCAGCCAATTCAGCAAGTTGCTTCAGCAAATCGGGTTGTTGCTTATGTGTTCTCTGTACAAGCACCACGGTGTCCACACCACAGAGTGCACGCTCCACCGCGTCTATTGTGGCAGCAGAACTCGACTCCTGATGGTTTTTTGTTGTTTCGTTATCAAACAATAACTTAAAGACCATCACAGGTTTAAATTAAGTGGTCAGAGAACTTTATCATTCGAATAGGTTCAACTCGACACACACTCTAGGAAATTCAGATAAAATGACGTCGTTAGTTCTTATTTCAGTGAATGAATACCTACAATGTGTCAAAAAAAGAGTAATAATTGTACTGAATTAATTACACAATGGCACAAAGCTCTGAATCAGGGCCCTTTTTTATTTTACACTGCCAAACTAAATTATTTTTTACTAGCTTATGCCCACGGCTTCGCCCGTGTGGAGTACGGTAATTGTACCACAGGACACAGGACAGATACTGTGGGGATAATAATAATAATAATAATGGCAACCCCGTACATCAAACATCAGTTAAATCGTCGTAATTTCTTATTTTAATATTAATTTTGGTTTAAATACAAAGGTCTTTACAATAGTTACCTAAAAACAGTCAATCCATACCTTTTTAACAAAGTAAATAATAGAACATTGGAAAAATACAATAAAACCAGAAAGTGAAAAATTTTAAAAACCCTTCAACTACAATGACATTATGTCAACGTCAATAGAAAATCAAAAATACAAAAAACAGAGAAGAAAGCATGATGTGATAACATGATTACGAGAGCTGCCTACCGACGCGCACGCCTTACAACCCCGGACTCGTCGCTCAGCTCCGCCTCGCCACCGCCGGACCCTGGATCCCCTGTGTCACCGGCAGCGGCAGTTGCGTCGAGCTCGAGCGACGAATATTTCTCTCCGCCGACGTCGCCAACACCTGTACGTCGGCAGGGGAGAGGCCGGCCACCGAAGAGCTTGGGACTTAGGGGCCATCCGGCCCCGAGCCGGGTCCCCGCTGCCGGTGGTTGTGTGCAGCGCATGAGATGGACTCAAACAATAAACGAGAACGTCATGCGCGCATACTACGGGTCTACAGAGGGGGGAACTAACCTCACTGCGTACCGTGTTAGGATGCTGTCTCTATTCCAGGTACTTGAACCAATCGTCAACGTCTCGGCCCAACGATTGTCGGATCAGGTGCGGGTCATCCAACGCAATCACATGTTGGACGATGCCGCACTTGATAGGCTGCGCTCAGAGGTACTGAGCAACCGTATCGTCTTAACTCCGGCACAAACCGCGGTGCAAGCGTCAACTATTGACGCAACCCCGCCGCGGTCCAACCCAGCTGTTGTAGAGGAAGATGATAGGGTTGCCATGGTAAGTAGCCAGTGCAACGACCGATTGAGGAGCGCTCTGGAAGATGCGCTTCGCGAATATCGATCCACTCCTACCAAACTTAGACCCCGATTACCACGGTTACCCATGCATAATAAAAATAGGGCGCTGGTGTGTGCCTTGGACTCGCAACTCAAGAATATTTTCGAGAGTAGCGAGAACCTCGTTGATACACACTCGATCCTGTACTGTGGGGCTGTTGCGGCATGTCGTTTAGCTAATGTCAAATTCCCAAATTATGACGTAGCTATTCGACCAAAACCAGCCGTACCAACCTGGCAGCGCAGGATCGAGTGCCGCATCGACGAGGCCAGGGTACTCATCGGCAAACTACACTGCTTTAGGGAAGGCAATACACGACCACGTGTGATGCGCTTTGTGAGGCGGGCATTCTCGGGGACTGGAATCAGTCCTCAAGAATACATGTCCCGTGTCACAGAGCGCATCGACTTCCTGAAGCAGAAAGTTTATGCATGGGCGAACCGTATTCGGCGGTATAAGCGGCGGGTTGATCGGTACTCACAGAATCGCATATTCCAGAGCGATGAGAGGTGGGTATACAGAGCTTGGGAGCGACCCGAGCAAAATATGACAGACGTGTGCCGCCCGAATGATGCTGCCACAAGTTCTTTCTGGCGTAGCATCTGGTCGGTGCCCGTCTGTCATACTGAGGCTGACTGGATGCGTGATGTCGAGCGAGCGTGTGAACCTATCCCAGAAATGGAGCCAATTTTAATAACATCTATAGATATAGCCAGAGCAGTTCGTGCGTTACTGAATTGGAAATCCCCGGGACCGGACGGACTGCACAACTTCTGGCTCAAATGGCTTAGTAGTTCACACACTTGCCTGGCATCCCAATTCCAATCATCCTTAGAGTCTGGGTCCCTACCGCAGTTTTTAACAACAGGCGTTACCCACCTGCTCCATAAGTCAGGCAGTCCCGCGGAACCCAAAAATTATAGACCGATCACGTGTTTGTCTACGGTCTATAAACTTCTTACATCCATTTTGAGAGTGAAAATTAATACACACATTGACAAAAACTTCATTATGTCTGCCTCTCAAAATGGATGTAGGAATAGGTCCCGCGGTACGAAGGAGCTACTCCTCATCGACATGGCCATTAGCCAACAGGTTCGTCGATCCCGCAAGGATCTGTCGACATGTTGGATAGATTATAAGAAGGCCTACGACTCGGTGCCACATACATGGCTCATGAGGGTACTGGAGTTGTACAAGATAGATGCAACTCTACGTGCCTTCCTTGAGTCATGTATGGGGCAATGGAGGACGGTCCTTCGATATCCAGGATGTCGACAAATCCAGGGGAATGATGAACCTGTATGGATTAAACGGGGAATATTCCAGGGCGACAGTCTGAGCCCACTTTGGTTCTGTCTAGCCCTGAATCCTCTGAGCACATTGCTGGAGGATTCAGGTCTAGGCTACCGGTTGAGGAGAGGTGGTCAGGTCATATCTCACCTTCTTTACATGGATGATCTGAAACTCTTTGCCCCCAACAAATTGCGACTGATGGAGCTACTGAAAGTAACTGAAACTTTCAGTAACGCCATTAGGATGGAATTTGGTGTGGACAAATGTGCAGTCATGTATGTAAAGCGAGGGGAGATTATGGAATCCGAGGGAATTCAGCTCTCGGATTCCATACACCTGAGATCCCTCTCCTCATCCGAAAGCTATAAGTATTTGGGTATGTTGGAATCGTTAGGCATTAACGTAACTGACATGAAGCAGTCGTTGAGGGAGCGCTTCTTTGGACGCCTGAACAAGGTATTAAATAGCCTTCTTTCAGGCGGGAACAAGGTGCGCGCCTTCAACGGTTGGGTCATGCCGGTTTTAATGTACTCTTTCGGCGTACTCAAATGGACTCAGACCGAACTCGATGCCCTGGATAGAAGAGTTCGTACACTGTTAACCGCAAACCGGATGCATCACCCACGATCATCGGTAATGAGGCTGTACATCCCGCGGAAGTGCGGGGGTCGAGGTTTTTTAAACGCGAAGACCCTTCACAACCGCGAGATATGCAGTCTCAGAGAATATTTTTTAAAAACCGAGGTGGGTATGCACCGAGATGTGGTCGCAGTGGACAAGGGACTCACCCCGCTGTCCATGGCTAAAGAGAACTGGCGCAAACCTGTAGTACTTACTACCGATGACCGCAAGGAAGTATGGCAAGGCAAGGAGCTTCATGGACGCTTCTACCGGGCTCTTCATGGGCCCGATGTAGATTTTCTAGCGTCCGTGTCCTGGTTACGTTTCGGCGACCTCTTTGGGGAAACTGAAGGTTTTGTCTGTGCGATTATGGACGAAGTTATGTTGACGAACAACTACCGGAAATATATTATGAAGGACGGGACGGTTGACGTGTGTCGGGCATGTCACCGTCCGGGTGAGTCCATCAGACATATTATTTCTGGTTGTTCTCGTCTGGCTAACGGCGAGTACTTGCACAGGCACAACCAAGTAGCCAGGATTATTCACCAACAACTTGCCTTGAAATATAAACTTGTGGAATCTGAGGTACCGTACTACAAGTATGTGCCCGACCCAGTTCTCGAGAAAGACCATGTCACGTTGTACTGGGATCGGTCTATCATTACTGACAGGACTATTGTCGCCAATAAACCTGACATAGTAGTGATAGACCGATTAGCGCGCCGTGTAATGATAGTCGATATTACCATTCCGCATGACGAGAACCTCGTGAAAGCTGAGAAAGAGAAACAAATTAAATATCTCGACTTAGCACACGAGGTTGTCGACATGTGGAATGTGAACTCGGCTATCATTGTGCCGATTGTCGTGACGGCCAATGGCCTTATAGCCAAGAGCCTCGACGACCATCTTTCGAGGCTCTCGTTAGGCGGTTGGATCAAGGGCCTGATTCAGAAGGCAGTACTCCTCGATACGGCTCGCATTGTGAGGAGGTTCCTGTCTCTGGAGCCCTAACCACCGGTAGCTTGGACCCTGCTCCCGATACCGGCGGACCACTATTTTTTATATTTTTAAATGTTTTTTTTATATTGTTTTATATTAGAATATTTAAAAATGTATTTAATATGTATAAAAATAAATAAAGGATATAATAATAATAATAATAATGGCAACCCCGTACATCAAACATCAGTTAAATCGTCATAATTTCTTATTTTAATATTAATTTTGGTTTAAATACAAAGGTCTTTACAATAGTTACCTAAAAACAGTCAATCCATACCTTTTTAACAAAGTAAATAATAGAACATTGGAAAAATACAATAAAACCAGAAAGTGATAAATTTTAAAAACCCTTCAACTACAATGACATTATGTCAACGTCAATCATCATCTTCCTGCCCTTGTCCCATGTTACTTGGGGTCGGCGCAACACGTTTTTTTCTTCCAATCTCCTCTATCAACCGTCATGCTATCATTTACTCCTTTCACCTGCATATCATTCCTCACACAATCCATCCATCGTTTCTTTGGTCTTCCTCTCCCTCTCCATCCATCCACGTTTATATTCATCACTCTTTTAGTCACATGCGATTCGTCCCTCCTCATCACATGCCCATACCAAGACAGTCGACAATGTCAACGTCAATAGAAAATCAAAAATACAAAAAACAGAGAAGAAAGCATGATGTGATAACATGATTACGAGAGCTGCCTACCGACGCGCACGCCTTACAACCCCGGACTCGTCGCTCAGCTCCGCCTCGCCACCGCCGGACCCTGGATCCCCTGTGTCACCGGCAGCGGCAGTTGCGTCGAGCTCGAGCGACGAATATTTCTCTCCGCCGACGTCGCCAACACCTGTACGTCGGCAGGGGAGAGGCCGGCCACCGAAGAGCTTGGGACTTAGGGGCCATCCGGCCCCGAGCCGGGTCCCCGCTGCCGGTGGTTGTGTGCAGCGCATGAGATGGACTCAAACAATAAACGAGAACGTCATGCGCGCATACTACGGGTCTACAGAGGGGGGAACTAACCTCACTGCGTACCGTGTTAGGATGCTGTCTCTATTCCAGGTACTTGAACCAATCGTCAACGTCTCGGCCCAACGACTGTCGGATCAGGTGCGGGTCATCCAACGCAATCACATGTTGGACGATGCCGCACTTGATAGGCTGCGCTCAGAGGTACTGAGCAACCGTATCGTCTTAACTCCGGCACAAACCGCGGTGCAAGCGTCAACTATTGACGCAACCCCGCCGCGGTCCAACCCAGCTGTTGTAGAGGAAGATGATAGGGTTGCCATGGTAAGTAGCCAGTGCAACGACCGATTGAGGAGCGCTCTGGAAGATGCGCTTCGCGAATATCGATCCACTCCTACCAAACTTAGACCCCGATTACCACGGTTACCCATGCATAATAAAAATAGGGCGCTGGTGTGTGCCTTGGACTCGCAACTCAAGAATATTTTCGAGAGTAGCGAGAACCTCGTTGATACACACTCGATCCTGTACTGTGGGGCTGTTGCGGCATGTCGTTTAGCTAATGTCAAATTCCCAAATTATGACGTAGCTATTCGACCAAAACCAGCCGTACCAACCTGGCAGCGCAGGATCGAGTGCCGCATCGACGAGGCCAGGGTACTCATCGGCAAACTACACTGCTTCAGGGAAGGCAATACACGACCACGTGTGATGCGCTTTGTGAGGCGGGCATTCTCGGGGACTGGAATCAGTCCTCAAGAATACATGTCCCGTGTCACAGAGCGCATCGACTTCCTGAAGCAGAAAGTTTATGCATGGGCGAACCGTATTCGGCGGTATAAGCGGCGGGTTGATCGGTACTCACAGAATCGCATATTCCAGAGCGATGAGAGGTGGGTATACAGAGCTTGGGAGCGACCCGAGCAAAATATGACAGACGTGTGCCGCCCGGATGATGCTGCCACAAGTTCTTTCTGGCGTAGCATCTGGTCGGTGCCCGTCTGTCATACTGAGGCTGACTGGATGCGTGATGTCGAGCGAGCGTGTGAACCTATCCCAGAAATGGAGCCAATTTTAATAACATCTATAGATATAGCCAGAGCAGTTCGTCCGTTACCGAATTGGAAATCCCCGGGACCGGACGGACTGCACAACTTCTGGCTCAAATGGTTTAGTAGTTCACACACTTGCCTGGCATCCCAATTCCAATCATCCTTAGAGTCTGGGTCCCTACCGCAGTTTTTAACAACAGGCGTTACCCACCTGCTCCATAAGTCAGGCAGTCCCGCGGAACCCAAAAATTATAGACCGATCACGTGTTTGTCGACGGTCTATAAACTTCTTACATCCATTTTGAGAGTGAAAATTAATACACACATTGACAAAAACTTCATTATGTCTGCCTCTCAAAATGGATGTAGGAATAGGTCCCGCGGTACGAAGGAGCTACTCCTCATCGACATGGCCATTAGCCAACAGGTTCGTCGATCCCGCAAGGATCTGTCGACATGTTGGATAGATTATAAGAAGGCCTACGACTCGGTGCCACATACATGGCTCATGAGGGTACTGGAGTTGTACAAGATAGATGCAACTCTACGTGCCTTCCTTGAGTCATGTATGGGGCAATGGAGGACGGTCCTTCGATATCCAGGATGTCGACAAATCCAGGGGAATGATGAACCTGTATGGATTAAACGGGGAATATTCCAGGGCGACAGTCTGAGCCCACTTTGGTTCTGTCTAGCCCTGAATCCTCTGAGCACATTGCTGGAGGATTCAGGTCTAGGCTACCGGTTGAGGAGAGGTGGTCAGGTCATATCTCACCTTCTTTACATGGATGATCTGAAACTCTTTGCCCCCAACAAATTGCGACTGATGGAGCTACTGAAAGTAACTGAAACTTTCAGTAACGCCATTAGGATGGAATTTGGTGTGGACAAATGTGCAGTCATGTATGTAAAGCGAGGGGAGATTATGGAATCCGAGGGAATTCAGCTCTCGGATCCCATACACCTGAGATCCCTCTCCTCACCCGAAAGCTATAAGTATTTGGGTATGTCGGAATCGTTAGGCATTAACGTAACTGACATGAAGCAATCGTTGAGGGAGCGCTTCTTTGGACGCCTGAACAAGGTATTAAATAGCCTTCTTTCAGGCGGGAACAAGGTGCGCGCCTTCAACGGTTGGGTCATGCCGGTTTTAATGTACTCTTTCGGCGTACTCAAATGGACTCAGACCGAACTCGATGCCCTGGATAGAAGAGTTCGTACACTGTTAACCGCAAACCGGATGCATCACCCACGATCATCGGTAATGAGGCTGTACATCCCGCGGAAGTGCGGGGGTCGAGGTTTTTTAAACGCGAAGACCCTTCACAACCGCGAGATATGCAGTCTCAGAGAATATTTTTTAAAAACCGAGGTGGGTATGCACCGAGATGTGGTCGCAGTGGACAAGGGACTCACCCCGCTGTCCATGGCTAAAGAGAACTGGCGCAAACCTGTAGTACTTACTACCGATGACCGCAAGGAAGTATGGCAAGGCAAGGAGCTTCATGGACGCTTCTACCGGGCTCTTCATGGGCCCGATGTAGATTTTCTAGCGTCCGTGTCCTGGTTACGTTTCGGCGACCTCTTTGGGGAAACTGAAGGTTTTGTCTGTGCGATTATGGACGAAGTTATGTTGACGAACAACTACCGGAAATATATTATGAAGGACGGGACGGTTGACGTGTGTCGGGCATGTCACCATCCGGGTGAGTCCATCAGACATATTATTTCTGGTTGTTCTCGTCTGGCTAACGGCGAGTACTTGCACAGGCACAACCAAGTAGCCAGGATTATTCACCAACAACTTGCCTTGAAATATAAACTTGTGGAATCTGAGGTACCGTACTACAAGTATGTGCCCGACCCTGTTCTCGAGAAAGACCATGTCACGTTGTACTGGGATCGGTCTATCATTACTGACAGGACTATTGTCGCCAATAAACCTGACATAGTAGTGATAGACCGATTAGCGCGCCGTGTAATGATAGTCGATGTTACCATTCCGCATGACGAGAACCTCGTGAAAGCTGAGAAAGAGAAACAAATTAAATATCTCGACTTAGCACACGAGGTTGTCGACATGTGGAATGTGAACTCGGCTATCATTGTGCCGATTGTCGTGACGGCCAATGGCCTTATAGCCAAGAGCCTCGACGACCATCTTTCGAGGCTCTCGTTAGGCGGTTGGATCAAGGGCCTGATTCAGAAGGCAGTACTCCTCGATACGGCTCGCATTGTGAGGAGGTTCCTGTCTCTGGAGCCCTAACCACCGGTAGCTTGGACCCTGCTCCCGATACCGGCGGACCACTATTTTTTATATTTTTAAATGTTTTTTTCATATTGTTTTATATTAGAATATTTAAAAATGTATTTAATATGTATAAAAATAAATAAAGGAAATAATAATAATAAGTTCTTTATTTCTCCTCACAATGACAAGCTTATTCTAGGTTTCACATATTATTTGTCTTTTTAGCAATGTGAGGGGCTGGTGTTTGAGTTAGGCGTATAATGCCTGTGTTACAAATCACCACCCCACGGAAGAACAGAAGTTTTACTTAAAAAATATGATATTACAATCCAATGTTACAGATAAGGAGATTTAGAACTAAAAACTTATAACAATTTAAGACTAAAAACTTATAACAATTTTGGGGGTAGAAGTTAAAAAGAAACTATGATCAAAAAGTTAATCAGAGCGCCTGTGGCTGTGCGTATGTGTGTGTCTATGAGAGTGTATAATGTTAGTGTGTAGTGTTGAGTGTCAGGTGAAGTGTGCGTATGTGTACGTGAGAGGGTTTTGGTGCAAGTTATAAACTTATATCGTAATAATTTAATTTGACTGAAGTAGACTTTCTGTAAAATTATAATCCAAATTTTTTAACCAGCCCGAAACCAAAGACTTACATCTAGTTTTTGGCAAGGGATATAGCGTTAGTGCTCGATTTACCTTATTGTATAGATTTGAACCCTGGTAGCAGAAAAACCGACGTGCAAACTTAGTTTTGAATGACGATGAAGAACAGACTGCAAGTTTGCGACGTTTGTTTCTGATTTTTTCTGGTTCAAAAGATGTTACAGCATGTTGTTTCATAACCGTTCTCAAGATGAATAGCTGCCTCACAGTAAGTACCTCCCATTTCGAGTAGAGATCAGTAGTTGGGTGATAGAAAGGTAGAAACAAACTAACCTTAAGGAGTGCTCTTTGTGCTCTCTCAACTTTTAAGAGATGAGTTTTACATGTGCCACCCCATGTGGTGATACAGTATTCAAGCTGAGACTGACAGAGAGCATAGTAGACCGATTTTAAAACAGATTTTGGTGCAGTGTTTCTTAAGGCTTTAAATATTACTATAAGTCTACGCACTCTCGCTGATAGGAGATTAATATGATCATGAAATTTAAGATTTCTGTCAATAATTACTCCTAAATACTTCGTAGATTCAGTGTTTTTAAGCTTGGGACACTGACAATTTGTGTCATTTGCATTTGGGCACGAATGGGAGACAATACTCAAGGAGGGATCTGGTTTGTCATTAGTTTGGATGGAAAACGTGATGAAGGTCGTTTTTTCTACATTTAATGTAAGTAAATTCTTATTTAACCAACTGATCACAGTGTTCATACCTAGAGAGACCACTGAAAAGTAAAACCGTATCATCAGCAAACGCAACAATTTTCGAGTCCGTAAACTTTAACTGACATATGTCATTTATATAGACTAGGAAAAGAGTCGGTCCAAGAATACTGCCCTGTGGAACTTCAAAAGTCACTGGGACCTCTTCACTATTAATGTTACCTATTTTAACACATTGTGTCCTGTCGGTTAGGTAATCTTTAAAAAAATTTAGTTGAAGACCCCGGATACCCAGGCTTTCGAGTTTTGTTAACAGAATAGGGACAGAGACTGTGTCAAAGGCCTTTGCTAAATCTAAGAATATTCCAATGGTTTTCCTCTTCGAATCTATGTTCTTAACTATATAATTTGTTAGTTCTGACACAGCGTCGGCGGTGGATCTCTTGGCTCTGAAACCAAATTGTGCTTGTGAGAGGAGATTCTTATTTTCTAAATAGTTAACAAGTCTTCTGTTAATGATGCGCTCTAAAATTTTTGATAGGGTAGGGAGAATTGAGATTGGCCTATAATTATTGACACAGTCTCTGTCACCATTTTTATGTATCGGGTGAACCCTTGACTTCTTATAGATCTTTGGAAATATACCGGTTGTGAGCGACAAATTACAGATGTATGTTATAGGTATTGTTAGAATATCCATATTAGATTTCAAGATGTCACTAGATATCAAATCAAGGCCCACCGAACAATCACTCTTTAACCCAGTTATTAAAGACCTAACCTCATCTTCGTCCGTAGGGAGCAGACAAAAAGAATGGCTACACGAATTAAAGGTGATGGGTCCCGTTTGTAGATTGTTCTTAATGATTTTTTCTGCTAGCGTTTTACCAACATTTGCAAAGTATTGATTAACATTGTTTGCTGAATTTAGGGGGTCATTGGTGCTTATAAGTTCAATCGGGCTGTCTTTGGGTTTAGTTGAGTATGTGATCTCTTTAACTATTTTCCAAATTTTTTTACTATTTTTGCCTGCGTTTTGAAATTGTAGCTTTTCATATTCTCTTTTAAGTTTTTTTAATAAAGACGAACAAAAATTTCGGTACCGTTTGTATGTAGTTTTATGTATCTCATTGTCTGGGTGTTTTTTAACTTTTTTATATAGATTATCGCGGTTTCTAATGCACCTCAGAATGCCTGGGGTTATCCAAGGTTTTAGAATATTTTTCTTGTTTGATATTTTGACTTCTTTACTATTGTTTTTGATAGCCCTATATAGGATATTGTGAAAGAAATTAGCAGCCTCGTTGGCGTTTTTAATTGTGTATAGTGGACTAAAGTCAACACATTTAAGTTCCGCATTCAGAGAGTTGTGATCTAAGTAATTTATAGTTTTGGCAGGTTTTTGTTTAGGAAGACTAGCTATGTACAAAGCAACGCTATCATGATCTGTAATTGCTGTTTGGAGTATAAGACAACGAGCCGTTAGTTTGGTCTTTAGGAACGTGTGATCCAAACATGTTTTATTGTGCGTAGGAGATGTGTATACAGGCATCATACCGTGGAATGCCATCATATCTAGATATGCAGAAAGGTTGCTGTCCGCACTGTGCTCGGCAATATTAATATTAATGTCCCACAATAATATGACATTATGCATAACGAATATTTTAATAGTACCTGATTAAGAGACTGCAAAAAGTTATCGATATTTCTGTACCCAGGTGGCCTATAAATAGCCAAGGCTACTGTATCCTTATTTAGGGTAATAACAATACAGTTTGCATCTTCAATTACAGGTTCTTCAACTGAGATAAACAAATCGTTCTTATAGTACACAACAACACCTTCATTCTGTGTAAGGTTGTTAGTGGTGGCGAAACTGTCATATCCATCCAGGGAGGGTAAGAACACAGTTGATGACAACCAGCACTCTGTCAAAACAATGCAATCCCAATCCACCGCAGTTCTGACTATTATCGGTAATAATCCAGGTAGATTACATTTAACACTCCGAATATTTTGTTGAAACATTTTAAGACATTTTTTGGAATTCGGTAACAGACTCGAGCAGTCCTCCGCATCACAGATGACAAAATCAGCAACATTAAAAGAGTCTATTTCACTTTGTAATTGCGTTAACTCGTTGAATTTCGTCCAAATAACAATTTAGCAGGATCATACTTGTCGGTTAATTTGGGCATAGTATTATGTGCTGATATATTTTTATGTAAAACTATATTATTACATACGAATTCCAACCTTGTTAAATGGTTGAGACAAGTATTAAAACTGGTAGTAGCTACGACATAATGTTTTAGAGACTGTGCGACACTTTGGAGGTGTGAATGTGTTATGTGAGTATATTTTGATAGAATATGGTGTAGAGTACTATTAATCAGTTGTAGTGTGAGAGTTGTTTTATTGTTGTGTATGCGGTGTACATGAACAGTGTTGTGGTAGGCGCTTATTAAATAAGTTATGTAAAAAATAATGCATGCAGTTGGAATGTATACCAGCCGTTCAGATAAAAAGTATCCTATGTGTTAATCCAGGTAATAAAGTATAAAATATAGTATTATATAATCGCATAGCCAATATGAGTACCATGTACTAGAAAGCTATCATTCACTGGAAACCTACGTGTTTTCTTGACTTAATTAACGTGCCCTGGCGGTTAAGAGTATGTCATGCTCACTCAAATGTCTCGCTGATGGTGGCGCGTGTGTCGGATCATTTAGTTTCCTTCAAAATGAATGGTGCTGATACATGCGTCATGTTCGTGAACGGGCGCTGTCAGTTGTGACTGGTCATCTCTTGGTTGCCACGGCTATTTTAATAATTTATTTTATTTTTGAATTGTGTTTTTGTTTTTACTATGGATATTTTTAACGTGTACATCTTGCTCCATCGTTCTCACATAATGCACCATCTCTACATGAATGATGTAACCAAGGTTTTGTAACAATATTATGATTTAAAAGAGTGTCCATGGAGTTTCTTGCCCGTTCTTCTCCATAGAGATCTACCCTAGGGAATGGGCAACTAAAGTACTTTCACAGGTTTTATGCCTTGTGAATGGGACTGTACATTTCAGTATTGTCTTTGTTCCGACAGGAATAAAGTGTTGTCAAATACATATTTGCAAAGCTTACAAAACTGAACTTTTTGTAATTCAATGAGGAATGTTTTTATGATGCCAGTAGTACTTACATTCTTTAGTTGAGGCAGAGTTATCAATTTAGCTGGTAATTTATTTTGAACACGAGAAATACACGTCGGTTTTCCAAGCATGGTCTCACCGACATTTATCACCGCAAAGTATCTAAAAAATAAAGAAAGATAAATTATTTCTAAATGTTAAAATGAAAAATTATAATGATACGAACAAAAATAAAACTGTTACCTTAAATCTGGGCAAAATCTTCTCGAAACTGCATCGAGGTGAGCAACTATAGTTTCTTGATTCATTTGATCATGATTGGTTGTGACATATATGCCTTGAACAGAACCCAATTTAGTAGCATCTTTGAGTAATTCTACTATATCGGTTTCTTTCTTAAAGTTCTGACACGATATTTGGATTTGTACACCGATCTTTTGCCAAATCCTGAAAAATCGAAAGGTACTACTCATTAGGTTAGGTTATAACATCATGATCATCAAAGTAATTCGGATTATTGGCATTGACGATTTTGAATTGAGTCATTTGCTTACTGTAATTTAAACTGGAACTTTGCAGTTGTATACGCTTTGCTGTGAACATGTAATTTCCTCGCACCACGAGCAACTAGTTTGTCGACCATCTGGAGTCCGAAACTATCTTCATTCAACATTACAACTTGGGTGTGGTTAGGATTGCAAGATATTCTGTAAGTATAATAATCATATTGAAAATGAAAATAAAGAAAGGGCCACTTTAATCAAAAGGATTTGTAGTGTTGTAATTGCACACCAAAAAAAGGATGTCTCTTCACCTGGGCTGCGCTTGCGTTGAATGGCCCTCCATCTTCAGCAGTACTCTGCCGCGGTGCCTGCTGGCCGCGAGCAGTCGGAAGGCGCGCGCGGCGTCTTGCGGCGCGTACGACACGCGCGACAGAGGACGCACGTACCCGCGGATAATTCCCTCACTCAACATCATCTGTAACTCCTATGAATTCGAGCAAATGTTTTAATGATATACCAGAATCCATGGTCTATGATATAACCGTCCAAGGGTCCAAACATTTCCGGTGTCATATTGCGAAAAGAAAAACCGTAAAAAATGTGAAAAAATCTATCTATCTATATATATATATATAATATATAATAAAATCGTTAAAATCCAAATCGATGTTTCGAATTGGCGCAAAAACTACTGAATAGCTCCTGTTCAAATTTTGCACAAATATTCGAAATAGGCTGCTTCAAATGTTAGGCTATATCACGCTACTTGCTTAAGAGGGTGAGCAATATTGCATTATGTCAGTATTATACAATTGTTCACCGTTTCAGTCATGATATGAGAAAGAACATCTATTTCAAAGTATATGTCAGCGAAACAAATAGAGGAACGGTTTCATGACCGCTTTACGTGCATTACGTCGCAAGTTCGATCCCCAGTAAATTATACTTTTTGTAATTGGTTGTATTTTTTTTTTGATAGAGATTATTATTTATTTTTTTCTCTTTTTTATGTATAATATAATAAATTCTTATGAATAAAGTTAAATCATTGGTAAAATCTCTTTCCTCATGTTTGAATCTGGCCGTTCGATGGTGTTCTGAACTGACAACGTCGTTGTCTGCTGTCCACAGGTGCTGTCAGACTCGATGCTTTGAATTTCACCTATTGCTCCCAATAAAAATAATAGCAGTTATTCAAATTAATTTGAAACTATTTTGTTGTGTCGTTGTTCTTAGTTTTGCACAACTATAATAGGTTCAGGTTGTTTCTCTGCATTGTTAGGTTCCAAAAATAAATTCGTCTTTGTTGTCTTTGCCGGAGGGTGGATGATTGTAATGTATGATTTCTGATGCGTCTTGATTGTTAAAAAAGCACGTAATTCGTTACTTGAAAAATATTTAGGTATCTTTATCATATCTGTCTTTTGTATCTTACTACTATTATAAATGCTAAAGTTTGGATGGATGGATGGATGTTTGTTACTCAATCACGCCAGAACGGCTGAACGGATGTAGATGAAATTTGGCACAGATATAGATTATCGTGCTAATAACTTAGGTAGATATTTGTTATATTCTAATGCTTTACGATTTTTAAATCATTATAAAGTAGATTAATATGCTTTTGGTTTTTTTTAACCATTCAAAAGCCAGTTAGGTAATACTAAATTAACAAATATTAATTAACCAATTTTCATTGGCCGAAAAAAAAACTCTAAAAACTTTAAAATAAAAACAAAAATTAAAATTAGATAAAACCAACGACGTTGGAGCCCTGAGACAGCGAGACGGCTCGCAGTAGACCGAAGAGAAGATGGTGGGACGTCTTGGATGGTACCCTCGCAAATTGGCAAGAAGAAGCACACTATCGTGAGAAGTGGAAGGCATGAGGGGATGTCTTTGCTCAGGAGTGGGACAATACGGACTAACTAAAAAAAAAAAACAGAAAATTAAAAAAAAGTTTTTTCAGCCGGGTTTTTTGGTTTTACTTACTTTCATTTCCTCGGGAGTTTCAAATATTGTTGAGAAATCGACAGTAGCATAAAATCTTTGTCTAGTGAGGTTGTACATTCCATATTTAAATTCTTCGCCATGATTGTGAAGTTGAGAAACATCAAGACATGTGCCCGCGAAACCAACACAGTTAAGTGTATTCTAAAAAAAGCAAACACTCGAATGTAGCTACTGTTTATAACCTCATTATGACGACTAATAATAAATATAACGCGGTACCGGTACGTACCTTCTTCAAGGCTCCTCTAACTGAGCTTATAACAACTAAACAACCGTTCCCTTTTGTTGCGTTAAGAATCATATCTACGAAACTTTCATCCCGAGAATTACCGATATGATCAGCTGGAAACAAATAAATAATAAATAATTATAGTTTTACTTAGACTAATCACGATATGTATGTATACATACATAGTTGAACATCACTTGTTTACCTTTCAACTCCGGGAATAATTTAAGTAAGAAACGTTTTTTCCGAATGTCACTAACGGTCGTGTATACTTCACAGCCGTGAGCAAGGAGTATGGATAACACAGCCTGGCCCAAAGCTCCAGCCCCTCCATGGACTAACACAGACATATCAGGAGTCATCTTCTTGCCATATTTGATTCCCTAAAACGAATCGGGATTTAATGCGATTCCTTAATTATTAAAAGGCTTAATCTTTACATTGATCTCGTCTGATGGGATTATGGAACGAATTAGGTTTACAAAAGGACGAGCAAGCCAGAAGATGCCCGTTCAATGATAATTATTAGTTATAGGGAACGCAAAGAGTTCCACACTGTATGATAAATGTGGCGGAGATGCGCTGAGTGCGACTTGGCAATTGCCAGGATGTTAAGGAAGCGTGGATAAGACCCTCCCCTCGCTGTACGCGGAAGAAGTTTAAGAACGAACGTCGAAATGATTGTTCCTATCAGCTTGAGTATATACTCACGAGACAGTAGAATGCGTGTGCATAGGCGAGCGGCACAGTGGCTGCGTCCTCGAGGCTCCAGTGCGCCGGCACCGGCCACAGCAGCTCCGGCAGCGCGCGCACCACGCCGCTGCAGGCGCCACCGCGCACCAGGCCCATCACACGCGTGCCACTGTAATATATTTAACACAGATCTCAGAGCTCTTTTAATATAATTTTATCTCGATTCTTGCACGCACGACGACCAATCAAGCTATACGCAATCAGTAAAAGCATGTCTCATGACGTTTATAATTAATTTTTAACAATCTTCTAAACAACATCAGCACTAAGGCTTTAAGAAAAGTTAGCTAATATTTTTTTTACGCAACTTTAGTAACTGATATTCAAAAATTGGTCGTCGGTACAAGTGAGCAGGTATGCATACGTTCACAGTACATACTAACATTACTCGATGCCACACATTTTGTAAGTAATGTGTGGCGGTCTTTGGATCTTGCTCTGTTACTCATGGCATGCTCTAAGCAATAAAATTTATTTCGTTTGTTTTCTCTGCAGGCGCAGTCACTAGGTACACGTATGACACTTGAGCCTGTAGCTAATAGCCTAACAGTAGGCGCACCAGCGCACTAGCAACCTGGCCGCAAGCCATTCCGATGTATGTTGGTATATTGGAGCTCGCACACTCGACGGCCAGGTATAACAGGCTGCCATAAGCACGCGTATGATTGCACGGCAGCCGAATGGCTGAGTGCAACCAGAGCAAGACAAAGCAAACGTATGTGACTGCCACTTGGTTCCCGCGCACTTGTCGTAGCAGCCAAAGGTGTGTTGTGTTCGAAAACTGTTGCTTGTAACAAAACGGTCACGACTTGCCGTCGAGTGGTTGCTTATATTGATTGCTCCTTAATTCGGTCGCAGCAGCCTGACTGCCGCAGACAGGCTGCCAAGTGCGCGGGTGTCCTACAGCTATAACTTCTAAGAATTTATGTTACTATTTAAATTAACAAAACGTTTAAGTCTAATTAATAATAAATTCCTAAATTCTACAGGAATCAATTTCATTCAGCAGTATTGCAGTATTGACAACTTACTATAAGTATCATTATGTACGTTTCTATTTATGCGTTGTCAATAAGGTGTCGCTTTCTTAGCGGAGTGGAGTTGGAACGGAGAAAGCTCCATCACCTAATTAGAGGTTAAGAAACTTAATCAATCAATAAATGAGTCGTAGAAGGAAGGAGTCCAGGGTGAGGATTAAAGATTTTCCAATTATGAGGAAGTAAGTAAGCTGTGAGTATTATTATTAGAAATTTTAACAAGTGTTCACACAAGGTGCTAGCACCTCGTGTGAACACTAGGTGTTAGTTATGTTCATTGGAATTTCAACATAAAGACATGTTGAAATTCCAATGGCAGGGTCCTTGCGATATTTTTTGAAAATGAATGAAATGGTCTCCCAAAAACTAAAGTCAACTCGGCATAGACAAACAAGCGTTAGGTTCCGAATGCAGGTGTTCACGTGGAATTGGAGCTTCCAAGTCTGATGTCCTAGGCTATCGGTACTGGATATGACAGCATACGTCTTGCTGGCTAATAAGGGTTACTTAATCCCTCACTTAATGTATGTAGTTCTATTATTATTATTATTTATTGTATTAGAGACGTCATAAAGATCCTGCTGTGATCGCTGTAACTTATTGATTAAAGAGTATTGAGAAGACCGCAAGAAAGACTTTATTTCATTCTAAACCACAAGCGAAAACCCTATAATGTCTACCCCTGAGTAGGTAAGCTGGTGAGTAGGAAAAACTAGCCCTCCACACTTTCAAAAGGAGGAGGTTATCAATTCGTCAATATTCTTGAATTAATGAAGTGATCCTATAAGGGTTCCGTACCTCACTAGGAAAAACGGAATCACTTCGCTGTCCGTCTGTCTGTCAAGACCTTTTTTTTCAAGGACGCGTGGTGGTATCAAAATTAAATTAAAAATTTCTAATATTTAGGTCTACAGTCTCTGGGACATATAAAATAATCAAGCTTTCTAGTCAACGCAATAAAAAAACGTGATCATTTATGTGGCATATTCTGTTCTTCATCATCATCATCATTTCAGCCAAAAGACGTCCACTGCTGGACATAGGCCTCATCCAAGTGTCGCCACATGTGTTGCGCTCATCATTAGGGGGGTTTTGCCATAATAGCCACGCTTGGCAGGCGGCTTGGCGATCGCAGTACGGTTCTTATAAAACACAGAGAACGCTGCTGCTCATTCTCTGGTAAGTCCCTTAGTCGCCTCTTACGACACCCACGGGAAGATATGGGATGGTGCTATTCTTTTACGTCCGACACCATACGGAACATATTCTGTTCATTCGCAAGTAAATCAAAACCTACAGGGTGTGACCTAGAATCATGAAATTCAGTAAAAAGCAAAGTCTTACTGCGCAAGCAAGGTCTTACTGCGCAAGCAAGGTCTTACTGCGCAAGCAAGGTCTTACTGCGCAAGTAAGAAAAAAATCCGATAGTCGTTAATTCGTAGTTACATCACATAAAAAAGCTGTTTTGCCATTACAAATTTATATAAGTCACAGTAAAATTGAGATTTGATTTGATTGATTGATACCGTTAGATTATAATCTATCTCGCGAGATTGTAATCGGTCAAAAGATTGTGAACCGTAACATACTGCTTAAAATTTAACGCATTATGTTTCGGTAGATTATAATCTATCGACGTGAAACCGTTAAATTGTGAAATTGCATGCGACGGAACGCATTACGCACCTCGCGCGCTGATTGGTCGAACGTCATGTACCCCACGCCGCCATATTTGTTTGTTAAATGTTTTGGTGACTGTACATTGATTTCGTGTTAAAAATAACTCAAAGCTCTCTTTAGAAATAGTTGTGGAAGTAAAATGAATCTGTGATTAACAAAAGAAGTGCAGTGTGAATGAGAATGAGGAATGCCGTCGGCGGTGATCCTGTTTAAATTTGGAGATGATTTTCTTTTTTTAAACTTTGCCTCACACTAGGAATTTCTCCTGTATCGTGGGTGCGTTTACAAACATTTAAACTCACATACACAAACAGCCAGACCCGGAACAACTATCTGTAGGCCATACAAAAAAAAAATGATTTATCCGATATCTTGGGTACTCAAAGAGAAGGCAATTTAAATATCCCTCCTACCTTGACATACTATGCTGCTACAAAATGAATACCCTAGAAGCTCGAAGGGAGCTCTCTGATTTGAGATTCGCATATAAACTGCTCAATAACACCATTGACTGTCCACAATTGGTACGTAAGTTCAATTTTAGAGTACCCCGTAGACTCCTCGCAAACCTATAACACCCTTAGCTCCACCTCTTCGCCGTACAGTGTTTGGTGCTAACTCGCCTACACCCCACGTGTGCAAACTCATAAACGAACCCAGCGACCTGGTTGACGTCCACGCAGACTGAATATCGACGTTTGTTAGACGTAATTAGTATTATTATTTTATCCGGTATCTAGAATTTAAGTACCTACATTAAGTCTTTAACATAAAATTTATAATTAAAAGAGCATTTTGTATGTGGTGTTTCCCTGTAATTGGTTGTGCAGGTAAGATACAATTACTTATATGTTCCTATCTGTATAAAATCTGTAACAACTGTTGTTGAACCTTAATTAAATAAATAAATAAATAAATAAAAGCTATAATTATGATGCTATCCTTCTGAGATAGACAATGGGATATCTTAATAATAGACAGCAAATCTGTCGTGATTGGTGCAATCGCTTGGATATGTCTTGTTTACACAACTCCATAACATACCATCACGACTATGTTTGCTTTGAAGGATTAAGCAGATGTGTACAGTACACCCAAATTTCGTCAGTTAGAAGCCTATTAACATGAAGTATATTGTTAACAATGTAACATTAAAACATAGTAAGCATATGTATGTAGGATATTACAAGTAAAAGTGAAATAAATAAAAATTGTTTAAAAGTCAACTGAATGGAATAACATTAGCTTCGGAAGTCGGTGGCAAAAAAGAGAATAAACAAATAAAAGTCACCGTCTTCCGAACTCGGCAATTTTGGGTGTTTTTTTTCTGAGGCGGTTGTAATTTTTACAAAAACAATTTTTATCTTAAGTTGATTTCAGCAATTTCATCATCATTCTCTTGCCCTTGTCCCAATTCATTTGTGGTCGGCGCAGCATTTGTCTTCTTCTACCAAATTTTTCTATTACTCGTTACCTCATCAGACACCTCCTTTCGTGCCATATCATCCTTCATACAGCCCATCCATCGTTTCTTTGGTCTTCCTCTACTCTTAACCCGTCCACATTCATACTCAAAACTTAACTCACGACATTTTCCTCATCGTTCCGCATCACATTAGCTTTCCCATTACCTGTATGAAAATAAGTATTACCTCTCTGTTGTCCCACTGAAGTCCATGCCATAATTGTTTTCTCCACCATGGTTTGATGATATTTTTCCGATTGCTTTTTGAATGTCGGTGTTGGATAACCCGGCGTAATAGACCTGAAAATAATAAAATTCTATGAAATATTTTCAAAGTGAATAATGGGTAAAAATAGACCCTTAACGAACCCGGGAGGTACTTGTTCTCCCCGTCAGTGAGATCTTATTTTTTGTTCTGGCCCATGCCTGGAACCATTCTTATTACGGAGATATTGGAGGATAATTTTTAAATTCAAGGAAAAGTTGAAACTCCACATACTTCCCTGTACTATACAACGCATCGATTAACACAATGTTTTGAGTACTAATTGAGTCCTACCGTAAAGAGTGATTTGTCACCCCAAAAAAAAAGTTATACAAAGTGAAGCAGGACGTTCGACATTCCTTCAAACCACGTAAAGAGTGTCATGTTTTTAACCCGTATACAAAAAATCAATCAAATCCAATGAATACTTTAGCCACAGGAAATTATTTTTCATTTTCTTAATTTACAACATGTTGTAGATCTGAGTCCGTAATAATAGGTAAACATTGTAAGGTCAAGAACCTGTATAAAACGTACGATTCTATTCTCTACGTCTCAATATGCTTGAAAGACAGAGAAAGGTGTCATACTATTCCACTCTAACGCGCCCCGCCCAGTCACACAAAATACTACGATTAGAAAGAATAAGAAATATTACTTACGCAAATTATGCATTAGTGGTGCATAGACCATTGCGCATGTGTGTGTGAGCGGAATTTTTTGTCAAAAAGTCTCGCACTATGTCGGTCAGTGCATAGGCCCT
Organism: Noctua janthe; assembly: GCA_910589295.1. Lineage (NCBI taxonomy): Eukaryota > Metazoa > Arthropoda > Insecta > Lepidoptera > Noctuidae > Noctua > Noctua janthe. The sequence continues at coordinate 4,416,105 of OU342573.1, read as the reverse complement.
TTGAGGAGACACACGCCTAATTTTTTATCACGAAACGAGCCGCGCGCGCATTGTCGTGTTTGATTAGTGCATAGGTTAGTGTGACTTATTGTTAAGTGTTAGTGTAATATTAGTTAGTTAATAAGGCATTTAATAGGTAGCTAGGTTCGTGATTTAGGTTAGGTTTGTAAGTTTGTAGTTTAATTATGCCTCTAATAAGGTACCCAGCTGCCGAGGACACCGACGTGGTACTGACGTAAAGAGAATGTATCCAAAATGCGGCTTTACCATTGCATACATATCGGGAGAGATATGGTGACACACGAACGTTTGATGGTGTAAATTCTGATTGTGATGGGATATTATGTTATATTAATTATTCCATCAGTGATCTTTTAATTAACAACGCACAATTTAGTGAGTTTATGCCTCTGATTTGTTGTTCTGCAACTAAAGTACCTACCCTACGTTCAACTAAGCCCGGCACTGCCGCGCGCCGCTGCCCGGTGCACCCCGCACCGCACCGCTGCCCGGTGCGCTCCGCACCGCGCCGCGCAACCGGTCAGTGACTTTTCAACAAACAAAGCGTCTGCTATTTATTTTGTTTGAAAATTGCAATTTTTTAATTTTCCATTAACTACTAATTTTCGTGTTTTAAAATGTTTAGATGGACTAGTACTGTGCCCGTTCTAATCTAATGTCGTAGTTAGTTCCAGATTCACGTTGTATAACTTATTATACAGGGTTTAAGGGACAGCCCTCCACAAACTGACAGGGTGCATTCAGCTCCTTATTTTAATCTATTCCGTCGGAATCTTTCTCCGGAAATAAAAATTATTTTTACTTTTTTTTCAGTTACTTTTCCTTTACTTCAATGTAAAATTACATTTCCTGTACGCAGGACTCCACTTATATAAATAATACGGCTTAAATAAAAACTCAAAAAATGGATGTTGAAATAGTTTAACGACCGACGCGTGAAACTTGCAGTTTGCTACGTGCGTTCTGCTACGGTAACGACACATTGCGTATGAGGAAATAAAACAAATCCAATTTATTGAATTCCCATAACATTCTTGAAATAATTTCTTGTACCGGTCATCTTAGTATGATTTACCGAATTCACCCCATCTCTTTGTGGAGGGCTGCCCTTTAGACCCTGTTTACTATTTTACTTGAAAGAATTGTAAATAAACTTGTAAACTCTAATAGCTTCCGCACTACATGGATTAGATATAAGGCTTTAATTCAGCGTTTAATTTTAATTCAGCCATCAATTCGTCTCTTTTTATGCTATTACGGACACATTCCACTAGCAAGTGATGCACATTCACCACAGTTCTGCACTGTTCGCAATTTGGTAATAGGTAGTTAGTATGTAGGTAGCAGGTAGGTAGTATGTAGGTAGTAGGTAGGTAGTAGGTAGGTAGTAGGTAGGTAGTAGGTAGGTAGTAGGTAGGTAGTAGGTAGGTAGTAGGTAGGTAGGTAGTAGGTAGGTAGTAGGTAGGTAGTAGGTAGGTAGTAGGTAGGTAGTAGGTAGGTAGTAGGTAGGTAGTAGGTAGGTAGTAGGTAGGTAGTAGGTAGGTAGTAGGTAGGTAGTAGGTAGGTAGGTAGTAGGTAGGTAGTAGGTAGGTAGTAGGTAGGTAGTAGGTAGGTAGTAGGTAGGTAGTAGGTAGGTAGTAGGTAGGTAGTAGGTAGGTAGTAGGTAGGTAGTAGGTAGGTAGTAGGTAGGTAGTAGGTAGGTAGTAGGTAGGTAGTAGGTAGGTAGTAGGTAGGTAGTAGGTAGGTAGTAGGTAGGTAGTAGGTAGGTAGTAGGTAGGTAGTAGGTAGGTAGTAGGTAGGTAGGTAGTAGGTAGGTAGTAGGTAGGTAGTAGGTAGGTAGTAGGTAGGTAGTAGGTAGGTAGTAGGTAGGTAGTAGGTAGGTAGTAGGTAGGTAGTAGGTAGGTAGTAGGTAGGTAGTAGGTAGGTAGTAGGTAGGTAGTAGGTAGGTAGTAGGTAGGTAGTAGGTAGGTAGTAGGTAGGTAGGTAGTAGGTAGGTAGTAGGTAGGTAGTAGGTAGGTAGTAGGTAGGTAGTAGGTAGGTAGTAGGTAGGTAGTAGGTAGGTAGTAGGTAGGTAGTAGGTAGGTAGTAGGTAGGTAGTAGGTAGGTAGTAGGTAGGTAGTAGGAAAAGGTGCATTGCAACGCTAAAATCACTAACGCGGAACAGCTAGTAACTATAAGACTGATTCTCACATCGGTTAGCCAAGGAATCCGAGGAGGTTCGCATTGTAATGTTCTGTACCAAATACCCTTTTCTTGAGACTTTTTATTAAAAGATTCTTTCCACATGCTATGACAACGTAATTTATATTTACCTATAAATTCGGCGTAATGACACTTAACTTCAATAACGAAACTTTCTAATGCAGATATTTTCGCTAGTAAATCAATCTCGTCTTTTCCCAGTAAGCCAATGTGAGATGGAACCCACTGCAACCTTATCTGCTTATTATTACAATTAGACTCCCAGATTTGCTTTGACATGGCATGGCATAGGTAGTAGGTAGGTAGTAGGTAGGTAGGAGGTAGGTAGGAGGTAGGTAGCAGGAAGGTAGCAGGTAGGTAGCAGGTAGGTAGCAGGTAGGTAGTATGTAGGTAGTAGGTAGGTAGTAGGTAGGTAGTAGGTAGGTAGTAGGTAGGTAGAAGGTAGGTAGTAGGTAGGTAGTAGGTAGGTAGTAGGTAGGTAGTAGGTAGGTAGTAGGTAGGTAGTAGGTAGGTAGTAGGTAGGTAGTAGGTAGGTAGTAGGTAGGTAGTAGGTAGGTAGTAGGTAGGTAGTAGGTAGGTAGTAGGTAGGTAGTAGGTAGGTAGTAGGTAGGTAGTAGGTAGGTAGTAGGTAGGTAGTAGGTAGGTAGTAGGTAGGTAGTAGGTAGGTAGTAGGTAGGTAGGTAGTAGGTAGGTAGGTAGTAGGTAGGTAGTAGGTAGGTAGTAGGTAGGTAGTAGGTAGGTAGTAGGTAGGTAGTAGGTAGGTAGTAGGTAGGTAGTAGGTAGGTAGTAGGTAGGTAGTAGGTAGGTAGTAGGTAGGTAGTAGGTAGGTAGTAGGTAGGTAGTAGGTAGGTAGTAGGTAGGTAGTAGGTAGGTAGTAGGTAGGTAGTAGGTAGGTAGTAGGTAGGTAGTAGGTAGGTAGTAGGTAGGTAGTAGGTAGGTAGTAGGTAGGTAGTAGGTAGGTAGTAGGAAAAGGTGCATTGCAACGCTAAAATCACTAACGCGGAACAGCTAGTAACTATAAGACTGATTCTCACATCGGTTAGCCAAGGAATCCGAGGAGGTTCGCATTGTAATGTTCTGTACCAAATACCCTTTTCTTGAGACTTTTTATCAAAAGATTCTTTCCACATGCTATGACAACGTAATTTATATTTACCTATAAATTCGGCGTAATGACACTTAACTTCAATAACGAAACTTTCTAATGCAGATATTTTCGCTAGTAAATCAATCTCGTCTTTTCCCAGTAAGCCAATGTGAGATGGAACCCACTGCAACCTTATCTGCTTATTATTACAATTAGACTCCCAGATTTGCTTTGACATGGCATAAGCTTTCGAAACACCTCTGTACCCAGAGGCGCATCGAGCTATATGCTGTGGGGCACTCTTGCTGTCTGTGAAAATAACTACATTATTGTAACTTTGTTCATCACGTAAGTAAGAGCTTCTGAGATTGCAGTTAATCGTAGTTCCAATGTCATTATTGATAAATCATTATTGTAGAGTTTAAAACAGCCTCTTTCACCACATCTAGGCTCATAATAATCTGCCCCTAACCCATCAGGGCTTTGAACCGTCAGTGTATACCAAGAACCAATCCTCATTCTTAGTAAATAATTCGTGTAAGATTTCGTTTTTAAGAATGTCAGAATTGTAGTCTTTTTTTCTACCTTTAAAGGTATCTAAATTATCTATACATATAATAAAATCGTTAAAATCCAAATGTTCCGAATTGGCGCAAAAACTGCTGAATAGATCCTGTTCAAATTTTGCACAAATATTCGAAATAGGCTTCTTCAAATGTTAGGCTATATATTATCACGCTACTTGCTTAAGAGGGTGAGTAATATTGCATTGTCAGTATTATTCAATTGTTTACCGTTTCAGCCATGATATGAGTAAGAACATCTATTTCAAAGTATATGTCAGTCAAACAAATAGAGAAACGGTTTCATGACCGCTTCACGTGCATCACGTCACAAGTTCGATCCCCAGTAAATTATACTTTTTGTAATTGGTTGTATTTTATTTTTGATAGAGATTATTATTATTTATTTTCTCTTTTTTTATGTATAATATAATAAATTCTTATGAATAAAGTTAAATCATTGGTAAAATCTCTTTCCTCATGTTTGAATCTGGCCGTTCGATGGTGTTCTGAAATGACAACGTCGTTGTCTACTGTCCACAGGTGCTGTCAGACTCGATGCTTTGAATTTCACCTATCGCTCCCAATAAAATAATAGCAGTTATTCAAATTAATTTGAAACTATTTTGTTGTGTCGTTGTTCTTAGTTTTGCACAACTATAATAGGTTCAGGTTGTTTCTCTGCATTGTTAGGCTCCAAAAATAAATTCGTCTTTGTTGTCTTTGCCGGAGGGTGGATGATTGTAATGTATGATTTCTGATGCGTCTTGATTGTTAAAAAAAAGCACGTAATTCGTTACTTGAAAAATATTTAGGTATCTTTATCATATCTGTCTTTTCTATCTTACTACTATTATAAATGCTAAACTTTGGATGGATGGATGGATGTTTGTTACTCAATCACGCCAGAACGGCTGAACGGATGTAGATGAAATTTTGCACAGAGATAGATTATCGTACTAATAACTTAGATAATCGTGCTAATAACTTAGGTAGATATTTGTTATATTCTAATGCTTTACGATTTTTAAATCATTATAAAGTAGATTAATATGCTTTTGGTTTTTTTTAACCATTTAAAAGCCAGTTAGGTAATACTAAACTAACAAATATTAATTGACCAATTTTCATTGGCCGAAAAAAATTCTCTAAAAACTTTAAAATAAAAACAAAAATTGAAATTAGATAAAACCAACGACGTTGTAAATTTGTTCCGTGCGGGAATCGAACCCGCGACACGCAGCGCTGCAGTCACTCTCTCAGCCACTGCGCCAACTGTGCCGTCACATTGTATATGTGCTGAATCTTCAGCTGGCCCAATTCCGCAAGGACCGCTATATCCAGCTTTAAAGTTTTTTTTTATTTTAACCTTGCACCAGTCCAGGCCCACACTTGGAATTTCTCCTGTATCGTGGGTGTGTTTACAGACAGTTAAACTCACAAACAGCCAGACCCGGAACAACTACCTGTAGGCTATACAAAAATGTGTTTCGTGCGGTAATCGAACCCGATACTCGCAGCGCAGCAGCCATTCGCTCAGCCACTGCGCCGGATGCACGCACGAACGAGTGCGTCAATCAAATAAGAAAAAATGATATGATCGTCGGCGACCACCACCACCCTGTGATGGCTAATGATGATAGTACTGCCTACCGCGTCGAATTTCTCAATTCCCTGGGGTTAACTCCCAGACTGTGCAATGGAACCAGGCTTCGTATCACTCTGCTGGGCAGTAATATTATAATTGCCAAATAATTATTACAGGAGTGGCTAAAGGAGAGAGCGGTATACCGGTTATTCCAAATAACTGGACATTTCAATTTAAGAAGTTGCAATTTCCCTTAAAATTGGCTTTTAAAATGACGGTCAAAAAAATCCAAGGAAAAACCTTAAAAATGGCAGACATTCATTTGGGCTCTTCATGCTTGTCACACGGTCATTAAACAAATCTTTTAATGTTGTATACAAAACGGTATTAGAATAAATAAACAAATAGCGCCCAACAAGGCATTTAATTGTTCACTTTGAAAAGAAAAGTCGTATGGCACCATCATGTTCCAGTTTTTAAGCCATATCGTCGCTTCAACGCCTTTTAATTTTGTTTCAGACCTCTGCCGCCCAGAATTACAGCGCCCAAAAAGACGCCTTTTGTAGACGTCACCCACATTACCACATTTTGATCAGGTCTTCAGTTCTCACACATAACATCCCACCTGTAATCCCCGAAGGGTTAGGCACAGGTGTGTACCTAATCGTACACCCACATTTCACCAGTTATTTTGAAGTCCCATGTAATAGGGGGCGAGCCTATTGCCATCAATCGGGCACAAATCCAGACTCCGTAGCTGCTACTGAGAAATTCCTGATGGAGTAACCAAACAACACTTTACCCAACCCGGGAATCGAACAAGCAATACACAACACGTTCCACGCGAACGAAGTCGCGGGCAACAGCTAGTACTTGATAATGCTATAATTCTGAATGTTGGTAACACGAGTATTCAATGTAAACATTTGCTGCGGATAGCTGGAAAATGTCACGTCTTCTTTAAAGGTTGTAAAAATCTCAATAAAATATAAAAATTGACATATCTCCTAAACTATAAAACTTTAGCTAGGGAAAGTTAGGTCTAATAATTAGCAAATGACCTCCTCTATATGCGAATTTGTTGTGGCAGGTCCAGATCTATATCATCCTGTATAAAACTACCATAATCTATTTCTACTCCTAATTAACGCGATATTATAATCTTCTAATAATATGTTTGGGATAATCCCCATGAAGTCAGTTTTTTACATGTTTTCCCCAACGTAACGATCTATCAAGGAAGCATATCATAAATAAATCATATTTATTTCTGTAAATTGGTTTAAAAAACTCTTTTACATGTCAACATGTTGTTTTAAAACTAGATGGGGCCGGTGTTTCGTACCTGACTACTCTGATAAGAAACATCCGAAACAAACTCAAAGGTCACCGTCTCTTTTAAAATCCAGACATTGCTCAAGTCATATGAGGACCATGTAGATTAATGTCTCAGATGGTCTTTTGAAGAAATAACCACACAGATTTGAGTGGACCTGTCCAGACAGTTCAAGCATTTGTCAGTGATCGTGTAGCTCGACTCATAATCCAAGGAGCTCAACGACACGACGAAAAATACCAAAGAAAGGGCATTTGGGTAGGCCGCTTAAAATACTCAAACTGCCAGACAATCGTGAAACTAACTAAACTAAAAAATAATAATAACCACCCACGTAGTCCTCATATTCACAGTAGTAAACAAAATAATTATAAAACGACACTTGAAAAAGTAAATAAAGTCAAGAAAAATAAAAATAATAATACCATAGGTACTTGAAAAAGTAGATAATGGCAGCTAAAAAAATGTCAAACTGTAAAAAATAAAATAAAATGGAATGATGGGATATTAAAAAAAAATGTATGTGGCAAATAAGTCTTACCAACGCATCCAAACTTGACTGAGCCCCCCTAAAACCCGTAGTTGTGGGTGAAAAAGCCTTTTCTTTCTTAACGAACCATTCCAGACGTTTGATAATCATAATGTGTTTTTTTTTTACATAAAGAGGACATAAGAACAATATAGGTCTTAGCTTAGTCGCAGAGTCACCACTACTACCTTTGGAATTGGCAAAATTTTACTCTGTGTCCATTGTCAAATTCAAAAGTTAATTTATGGCAAACTAAGTGTACAATGTGGTGGTTCGGGGATAAAACTATTACAGAAAACCGAGTTAAATATATCTAACAGATAAAGTCTGATAATTACTGGAAGGTTGTATATCATGAAGTATGTTATACAGTCCTCACCCGGAGCGGTGTCTTTTTGCTTAAAGAATTTCTCCATTACTTCAAGACTGAAATCAAAAGCCTCTAGAGATGTGTTCGAGTGATTAATGGGACTAAAGGCATCGAAAGAATAACAGAATCTGGCGCCAAATTACACAATAGTTCTTCCTAGTGTTGGTCTGAGGGTTGGAATGGTACTTTTTGATAACCTTTCATCCACCTCATCCTATTCCCTATCTCTGAGGCCGTAGTTGTCTCGTCTATGCTATCACAATAACCATTCCAACCCTGTTGCCTAGTTTTACATATTATTAGTTTCTCGGAATCAGCAATACACTTTTCAAGTTTAGAAAGGTTTGACGGAGTGGGATTGCTTCTAAATTCTTTGAGCATGAGTCTCTTCTGAGCAACAGATTTAGATAGGTTAGGATTCCAGTATGGTTTTGGTTTCAATTTACTAGTAGGGTCGGTGCACGTCTTAATGAATGGTATGCTTCTAAAGCCGCGGCGTTTTAAAAATTATATTGTATTTTTTTAATGTTAGTTGGCGGTAAGGTTGATTCAAAAGTTGTGATAATGTATTCTTTTTTTTTCCAAATTGTCTAATTTATAATTACGCCTCCTAACTATTCTGCAATTACTGTGAAACTTGATTTTATTACTAAGTAGTCGCTATCTAATGTTTCATTAATTACCATCCAATTAAAGCTGACAGCTATGTCCGATGATGCAAATGTTATATCTGGAGATGATTCTTGTAATACACTACTAACCAACCTAACTCTTGTCCGGCTACCGTCGTTTAAAGAAACAAAACCATTTTCGATTGCCGAGTCCAAAATTTGTTTCCCTTGTATCATTTTTGAAAGACTGATTTGTATGGTGAGCATTGAAGTTCCCAGCTATCAGCGTTTTTCCGGAGCTAAAGCTAAATAGATTATCCCAGTCAGATTGGTTAGTGTGAACACTTGATGGTCAATAAACTGATATGACACTTTCCAAATTAGTGCAATTTAACAGTTTTACTTAGCAGATTTCTATTCCTATATTACTTAATTTAATTACTGACTACTGTCCCTTAAGCGATTGGTGAATTACAATGGCAACACCTCCGTATGAATCTTTCCTGTCTTTCCTGACTTCTGTATCTATGTCTAGCCACGTTTCACTGACAATAGCTAAGTGAATCCTCTCTTGATGTAATAAATTCTCAAATTTCAAAGGTTTAGGCTTAGGCCTCGGTGAGTTCAATTGCAGTTTATTGATCATACTTACTTTAGCGGCACTATTCATCGCTAAATATATCAAAGACTCCTATGGACTACTTAATTTCGTTAAATATCTCTTTCAAATACTTTTTGTTTTCTTCCATGATAATATTCACAACTGTTTATTAGTTTTTCTTTCCAATTGTACATGGAATTTCATCATGTCTTTTATTTTTCTTACTATATACTTCTGTTTCTAAGAATTTTCCTTCTCTGTTCTTCTTCATTTGCACTTGTTGACATATGGTATTTTATTTATTTAAGGAAAAACAAACAGTAGTACAAAAACTGTAAGATCAACATCAACAAGACAAAATGGAAAAAAAAGTCTGCATAATTAGCAACAACAACAGCAATATTATTTTACATGCTGCTGAAAAACGTTTTGCTGCGTTTTGCGTTTTACGTTTTTTTTTGTTTTGCCAATAGTTACAAATCCATCATCTTCATTTTCATCACCATCCTTTTTCCGGTCCTCTATGTTCTAATAACTTTGTATTTTTTAATAATTTTACACATAATTATGTTAGATATAAATACACATAATTATGTTAATCTAAATAAATCTTAAAAGCAAACAAATAAATAAAAAGATTATCTAATAGGTGGAAAAGATATCTTTACAAATAAATATTACTTTTGCTCGTGTTTTTCTCTTCCTTTCTGCATAATCTGTTAATATGTGTACATAAACTGTTAAATAATAATGTATTACTACTATAATCACAATAATCTTACGTACCGTGACTGGTACTCCAGAGCTGCATGTCTCCGCAGCATCGACCCACTCCAAAGAATTTAAATCCCCGACTTGTGCGACTTGTAACGTCACCTTGCTGCTCACTGTCGTGCTCTCCTGTGCTGGTACGTAATACTCTCCTCCCCAGTTACCCTACAATTAAACGATATTGTCAATTTGACACTTAGGTACTCGAACATCATACAAGTACGATGACGAATCATCATTCTAAAACTTAACTTTCACAAATAACACTTATAGTCTATTTTAATATCAACAATGTTTGCACTCACATGATAAAGAACGGTGAACGCTAGATCGATATCCGGTAGATCGTCCAAGAAGAAATCGTTGCCTTCTTCGTTATTGACAGTTACTAGGTAAACATTGTTACGTTGTTGGTCCTTCCTCCAACATTGTACTAAATGTTTGACGGCGGAGGGGGCAGGGTAGGGGGCAATGATGAGCAGGCGATGGCCGGGGGAGAGGTTGGCGCGTGCGGCGGTGAGGAGGGAGAAGTCGAGATGCGCGCGCACTGTGATGGTGGTGGTGGGCACGGCCCCGTTACTCGGTCGCCAGCGCACCAGGTCCAAGCGCGAGCTAGTGTTGCTGTGAGACGACAGTTGGCGATACAAAGACGACGGCCGGACGCGACCTCCGTATACATCGTCTTCTTCGCTCACTATGAAGGAGTCTAGTTGTAGCATGCTGTGTAGCAATTGGCACATCTGTAAATATTTAATAACAATGTAGTTTCCTTGCGAAATCACTAAGATACAAACGAAGCAATAATGGTTTCTTACGTCGTCGTCGGTTGATAGGTTACGGACGATAACAAGGTTCGCATTCTTTAGTGAGCCGCTACTATTCTTCGTTGTGTTCAAGTCTCCTAGATTAAATTCTTCGTAACTAATGTTGACACCATAAACATTAGTTCCAATGTTCTTCATTTCATCAAAGACGGAACCTTTCATTTGGTTGTTTGTTATACCAACAACTTTGATTAAGTCTTTATTAACATTTTCGGCAACCATTTGTAGGAAAATATGTAGTGTTGTGTATGTTGATACCTGTTAAATGAAATGTCACATGTTGTCACATTATCATTTTATTCATAATTGAAATTACTCATGATCACTTTTCTACCCTTACTCCATTTTATCTATATCTATCATACATTTCTATCAAATGTCATCTCACGAGCCACTTGCAGTCTTACCACAGAATTCTTATGAAGGGTGTAAGTAGACCCATAACGAAGACGAAAGGCACTTGTTCATCCGTTCCCCGTCATTGCGATATTTTTTTTAACTATACCATACTTGGGAACCTTCTAGTAACGGAGATATTGGGGGTCATAGTTCCATTTCTTTCACGTTTTTTTTTTTAATACTAGGGTTTAAAGCTACAAACTTTACTTTAAAGATCTCCATGACCCATTTACTATTCAATGTATCCATCAGCATAATGCTTTGAAAACATTACATTAAGTTTTACCGTGGAACGTGATTTTTCACCCCTAAAAAAAGTCGTTTTCTAGAAAAAAAAATTTGCGTAGGGTTACTTAGTTTGATTTACAGAATGCTTTGTTGACGGCTTTGTGATTTAATAATCCGAGTGAAGACATAATTTTAACAGACAGAATAATAGGCACACTTACTTGTTGGTCTTCTTGGAAATTAGAAACGAATTTCAATGCCTGTAACGCCATGTTCCTTTTATTAACAGCTGGTAAATTACGGTATCTGATGTTTTCCATCGTTACTCCTCCACATCTGAAAATGACAAAAAAAGAAATCAAATTACAACCTACTACGTATATCGGTTAAATTGTGTTAAAAAATGTTTTAGTTTACCTTACAAAATCATATTGTTCTAACACTTCGGCCTTATACAAAACTTTGTCCTCTGAAACGGTTTTCATGTTGAGATGCTTCTTCACATCCACTCCGATTCTCCTAATTTGAGTGGGCAGGGTAACTCCGTCGTGCGGTTGTCGCAGCATGTGCAGCTGCAGCAAGCCGTCGAAGAACGTGACCCAGTTGTCACGCCACACCAGGGAAACTTCATTTAGAGAAGTGCTGGCGGCTTCGATAGTGCGGAACTGGCCACTGTGGACGAAAATTATAATTTTATTTATCTCGATATGTAGATTAAATAGTAATATTGGAAATCTCGTAAGCAATCACTATGGTGCGCGACGCACACGCACCTAAGTCAGGGACTTGGCTTCCTGCCAGGGCTGCGGGACTGTTCGAAAGAGATACCGTGGCCCTGGAACACAAAGGGCAAAGAAGGAACATGGATGGGTTTTAGTCAGTACAAGTCTGACACTCCCTTCCGCTCCGCCCAGAGTGGGGGGGGGTCATTTGATGATTTCCCATCCCATCAAAAAAAAAAAAAAGGGACTTGGCTTTCAAACACACACTTTCAAAGTTCTCTTCCATATGGCCTAGCAATGTGTTATTTGGATTGAAGAAAAATAATGAAATGCAATCTTTTTCTCTGCCTCGGATCTTGATCTCAAGATCCGGATTCTGTTACTCAGATTGACTAATCTGACTTCATAGCCCACCACTTCCCTTTTTTTTTATAAGAGTCATTTAAATTATTTAGTTGTCTTACCTGTACGAGTACTCTCGTTCACGCAACAAGTCATAAATATCTTCAGCGGTGAGGTTCATGTCTTGAATTTCGTTAAATTCTATATTTACTTTGTTATTGCGTGGTTTTAAAATCATCACGATCGTGCCTGTCGCTACTTTAATTTTATCATCAAATACCTGAAGAATTTAATGCTTATTATAGTTTTGCTTTTATTCAGTAAGAAAGATATAGGTACTGATGTTGTATAGTATAGTTTGCCACTTAGTAAGTCACGTGATGGTGAGTTATCATAGCGGAAATTGACATTTCCCAAATAAGAGGCATTACATGTTGCTACCGCACAGACAAGGCTGAAATGCCTCATGTGTCCTGTTCACGTGTCCTGCGCGTCTCCGCAAGTCACTTCACGGTCACTGGTGGTGTGCTCTAAACAATTCCTTTTGTTTCAAGAGGTTGGGCAACAGTTAGTTAGAGGGCTTTGGACATAACTTAAGTAATGTCACAGAAGTTACAGTACAGACCTCAAAACAACCAGTTCCTCTTTGCAATGCTACTCTAAGCTTCAGTTGACTCTGTGTATGCATCACAGGTTGTGCGTACAAGTGAACGTTCCGGAACTCCACGGATATCTGCTTCTTCGGAACACCCAGGGTCATGGCCAGGGTGTCCCAGACAGCTACCAGGGTTGATGCGAATGGATACACCGTTTTTCCTAGAAATAAAAACACATTACTCAATTTTGCATTCAGTGTATACCATTATATATACTACAAAAAGAACAACGATCGTCGAAAAATGTATAAAAGAGCGTGTTGTTCCTGTGACTGCATGAGATTGAGCTAAATAATCATGTAGGACGAATACAGTGCTTTATAATAACAGTCAATGATAGCTTCAATCCTTCAAAATGAATACAGCCCCTTGACATGCCTAAGCGGTTTTGTTTTTTTTAACCATCTTGAATTTATTAGGTACTTTACTTAAAAAACCTAAAATGGCATTAATGAAATAAGTATGCTATTTAGTAGGTACCTCTAATGACGTGTCCTTTCAGATGTTCATTTTCTTTGTCGTGTAATGATATGGTCCATGTGCAAGTTGCACCCTTCCTCCTACAAGCAGTATCGTAGAGAGGCACAGCCCTGAAAAAATAAAAATAAAAAATCCAAAAAAAAAATGCACTAAAAACCACATTTTGCTGACGCGAATTGTCTTAGTTGTCGCATAGAGGATGTTACAATAGTGGCTATTTATCGCCCCCCTTCTTTTAAAAGCATTAACAATTTTAATGATAGTCTCGACAACGTACTTAAATTAACAACTCCTTCCGCGGTTCTGGTCGGTGATATGAACATTGATATTAAGATTGACAACATTGATAGTCACTCAGATGAGTATTTAACCTGAGCTGCCTCTAACGGACTTCTCCCAGCTCATCAGTTTCCGACACGGCTCACAAACTGTTTAGACCACATTTTACTAAAAAAAATATATCCGCTACGACCTTCGTTATTTAGTCATCCATAACGGATCACGAACTGCTGCTATTGTTTCTTCTAACTAGGAGTGCCAACTCAGATGTGACACGCACTAGATCAAAAATAGACTGCGATTCCGCTATAGAGGATATCAAAACAAATGACTGGTCTCCAATGCTATCAATCTCGGATCCTAGTGAAGCTGCAGATGCGTTATTAAGTAATCTCTCCTCTATTGTCATTAAGCACACTCGGGAACAAACTGTTCGAAGAAGAGAACGTAACTTGACGCCCTGAATTACGCCGCTGTATACGACACCTTGACCACATGCATGTCAAACTCAAAAAGTCGGATGATAACCTAATATTAAAAATCACCTACACTCGCTATCACAATTTCTGCAATTTCTGTCTGAGAAAACTTAAACGCTCGTATAAAAAGGAACAGTTTCCTAAAGCAAAAAAGTAATGTTAAGGCTACTTGAAATGTTATTAAGAAAATCTCAGATCTTTAAACTCAATCTTCTCCCTCTTTTGACTGGTTACATTTATTAGATAATCCTAAAGCTTCGCTTAATCATGTCAACAACTTTTTTGTTAATGTAGGCCGTATCTTGGCGTCGAAATTCAAATCGCCTTCAATGGTGGTCAATTCTGTGTTGAATTCAAATTCGTGTAGCTTAATGGCCCTCTTCGAGGTAACAGAAGACGATGTTGACTCCATTATTTTGGGTCTTAGGTCTGATCGTGCTACTGGGTTAGACTGTAGACCGTCTAAAAGAATAAAGGCCTCGAGATGCGTATTAGTTCCGGTTATTCCGGATATCTGCAATTTGTCTATAAGTGCATGCGTCTTTCCTACGGCGTTTAAAAAAGCAGTAGTTCACCCCATTCACAAGTTTGGGCGCAGAGATGATATCAATAACTACGGAACGAATTCTGAATAAGAACCTGACCAGTTTTCTCGACGCAAACAACATCTTAGTGAAACCCAAATATGGTTTCAGAAATGGACTTAGTACCGAAGACGCAGTCCTGGATTTGTTGATCGAAAACACAAATGCCTGGCAATTTTCCTTGATCTGCCAAAGGTATTTGACACCGTTTCTGCCTCACCCTTATTGAGTAAAATTGAAAGCTCTGGAATACGTGGACACCCTTTAAAAATCTTCGCAGATTGTCTCAGCGATCGTAAATAAATAGTGAAAATCGGCCCACACGGAAGTGATGAGCTTCCAATCATATACGGCGTTCCGCATGGCAGCATACTGGGGCCTACTCTCTTTCTCATTTATACTAATAAACTCTGCAAACTGCCTCTCGAAAATTGTAAGATATCTACGTGCGCGGATGACACTGCCCTTGTTGTAGATGGTTATGACTGGCCCCAGATATACCATAACGCCGAGGCTGTGCTGTCCCCGGTAATGAAATGTTTGGCCGATAAACTTGCTCACTTTAAATGTTGATAAATCGGTATATGTTCCCTTTGCCATCCGGTCGAATTTGTTTCCCCCAAATTTCCTTACTCTTAAACGCATGCTTGCAGATCCTCAACGCAGTGTAACTGCCTCTTCCTCGCCAAATCTACTTGTGTATGGTATCTAGGTGTACTCATTGATCAGCATCTCAACTGACACCCTCATATAGACAAAGTCACGTCCCGCATACGTAAGCTAATATAAGTTGTCACGAAGATACGAAACTCTGCTGATAACGAAATGCTAAAATTAGTATATTTTGCCCTGTCTGTCCTAAAGTACTGCTTGCCCGTGTGGTTTGGAGCCACCCAAAATTTATTTATCCGCCTTGAGAGAGCCCAGAGAGCGATCCTTAAGGTAATGTTCTATTTTCCACGTGGGTAACCCACTCAGCTGTTTCTTGTCAGAGTACTCAGGTACTAAACACCGGCCCCAAATAGTTTAAAAAAAATGACGTTTAAAAACGTTTGTGCAGGTCTTTCGTTTTGTATACAGAAGGGTGTTAAACAGGGTGACCCGCTCTCTCCGAAGTTATTTGCAAGCACTCTTGAGGAGATATTTGGAACACTAGCAGCCTCATGGACCATCAGAGGCATTAAAGTCGGCAGCAAGAGGTTGACGAACCTCCGATTTGCCGACGCAATAGTCCTTTTTGCTCCCACAGCCCTGGAACTGCAGACCATGCTCCAAGAACTGAGCACGGCCAGCTTTAGAGTGGGAATTACGATGAAACGGCCGAAAACCCAGCTTATGACCAACAGCGTAGGATCGAGATAGATGGGCAGGAAATACATTAAGTCGATTAGTATATCTACTTGGGCCAGTTAGCATCTTTCTTTTGAAAACAGGCCAGAAAGAGAAATACCGCGAGGGCTCGTTCGAGGAGGCACGGGAAAAGAGCTCATGGAAGGAATTGGGGGAGGCCTTTGTCCAGCAGTGGGACAGTACAGCATACTAAAAAAAAAAAGTTTGAAAACCTATTTGCAAAATAAACATAATTTATCGTGTATTGACGCCACTGATGGCTCAAACTCGTAGCCTAATCCTAGACCGATTCGATTTATGTTACCATCGATAGCTTAAGAAGAGATGTAAACTTAAAAAAATAATTAGACGTAGGAAGATATCTTTTATATCTCACGAAACATTATAGATGACATACTAAATCTGTAAACACAATCAGAAAGAAGTAATTTAAGTTACCAGCTTTCTCCATGGGCCCACTCTACTAGGTGGGAAAGGAATGGTGTCCCAGTTGATACCGGCATCTCTACTTTTGGATAAAGTATTTGGACTTTCGGGTGGTAGCCCTCCATGTATAATCTGGAAACAGAAACAGTAATTAAACAACGCAAGAAACTAACTAATCTTACGGCTGGCTTCTTAGTGTTTATTAGTACGGTGCTTTTAGCCCAAGTACGCATACTTGATTTTAAACTCTCCGTTTCGAGCCGAGCATTGAGATTAACTAAAACGCGGAAGTGCTGTTGGATTTTTAACTCCCGGTGGTAAGCTGTGCGTTGAACAAAGCACCATTGCGATCGACAGCTTACTCCATAGCCACGATCCCATCGTACATGTAGTACAAGAATAATACGAAAATAAATAAATGATAAAAGCCACGTACTTGCCAACTGCTTCAAGCAGCAGATACGTGTTGTCCTCGTGCCCTCTTCTGGTAAGCGCTATGTTCCTGCAATCGGCCGGAAGAGACCGCTTCAGGATGGCTTGCAGTAGACCATGAGGAGCAACCTCCACCAGCACTGCGTTTGATGGTATGTGTTTCAAAGTTTCCTCGAACAGCACTGGATTCTGAAGAAAAGGGCATACCATTATGAACGTAGGAAAATTAACTTCCCTTCCTCTGCAACTTCTGCAATCTTTAATCTATAAGATGTGCAAGAAAACAGTTGCCCCTATATCCACAACTAAACCATAGAATCAAATCTTTTCCGTACAGAATTCTTCTCCATAGAGATCTACGCTTTGAAATGTGCAACTACAGTACTTTCTCAAGTTATTATGCCCTGTGACTGTAGCTTCGCTTTTTTTTTTGTTTTTTTTTGACATTCAAAAGTGCCTGTAATGGTCTAATCTGAAATAAATGCTTTGAGTTTGAGTTTGTTTTTAGAGAAGTAGGAAAAATAGTTTCGGCTTTCATCAATATCACGCAGGTGACAGCAAAAAGCTTGTCTCTACAGGTTAATTCTTTTGTTCTGCATGCGAATATTTCCTTTTTCCTATAGTGAATTCTTACCAGAAGATTGTTAGTGTGGTACTCCGCAGACGAAAACTTAGCCAGAGGCTCCTCCCACCTATCAAATGGTACGGAAGTAGACACCCAGCGTTCACTTCGAGCCCTCGGGGTCTTGATTACTTCGCTCAAATATTTCAGCAAAGCGGGACCTGTTATTAAAAATTATAATTAATTAAATAAAAGACTTATGACTCCACTCATTGTAAAATAACAGTGATATTTGCTCACCAGCATCAGCAATGTAACGTGAATGATAGGCGATGTTAGAACATGGTACTTCCTTAGCGAAAATACCCTCAGCAGTCAACTCTGCGACAAACTCCTTCATGATTTCCGCAGGTCCCGAAATGGTACTTGATTCAGGCCCGTTGTGACAAGCCACTTCAATCTTAGGAGGACACATTTTTGAAATCTAGGAAATAAGTATTACGTGATTATGTTAATTTGGTAGTTTTTATTGTGAGCATAACAAACAACTTTCCCAAAGAAACTTTTTTGTTTATACTCGTTCACTTTTATCCCAATAACACAATAGTCGTATGAAATTTGCACGCGCGCGCGCCTTTGACCTGTCAGCTGTTAGCCATGTGACACCGTTCTGTCCAACTGTGCTCTACAGCTGTGCTCTGCCTACCCACTGTTGCTCGGTACTATAGTAATGAGACCGGCGTCACGCGGCTAACAGCTGATAGGTAGGGGTAATTTTATACGCAGGTATAGCTGCTTGTATATACAGGGTGTTAGTGTAAACACCGTTATCCTTGAAACGAGTGCAAATCAACCTACAAAAACGAGCGGAGGCATGTGAGGCCGTACATGGATGCCATTTTGAACAGTTGTTGATATTAATTTAGGTAAGTAGAGATATTCAATCAGTGTAAAAATCGGTGATTTTTAACTGTACATAAAATTGTCATGAACTTTTTAAATGCACCAAAAATACCTACCTTAGATGTTGTGACTTTTTCATTTTATTTGTTGTCAAATCAAATTTACATTTAGACTCGTCTCGCAACACCTAAGGTTTTTCCTGTCCTAAGCCAGGAAAAGTATGAAGGAAAAGTTGCATCCCAGGTTATGTTACGACTATTGTGTAGCTGTAGGTAGTTAGGATGGGCGGCGATTACGTCACTCGGGCGCATACCATGAATTCGCGAACTGTGCGGGATAATTTATTGTCATTTATTTTTAAAGTAAATTACTTATTCTGTTTTTTTTAACTCGGTCCTATATTTTTTATTTATTCAACTACCCGTGGTTTGAGTGACAACGGTGTTTACCCTTACACCCTGTATATATATATAAGCAGGTATAAAAAAAAATATTTGGGAAAGTTGTTTGTTATCATGATTATAATTACGTGTCTAAGTATTGGTAACTATTTACCAGTCACCCTATACACCGTGACTTTTTAGTCGTCTTACAAAGGTCTTTCACTCAATGTAACCGACACAAATAGCTCTAGGCGCGATTTTTTTTTATCTTCCATAATAGGTACAAAGAAAAATAATAATAAAAAATTTGAATAAAATATGAAACATCCGGTTAATGATGTTTACGTGTCAAACGGGAGAACATATACCTATTCAGCACTCGAGTCCAGTAGATCATCGCTCGCAACACGGTGTTTTAACTACGTCATGCGTCATAATACTGAATAATATTTTTATTTTTAAATTATTAAAATCTCATAAATACCTATTTTTTTTTCATTTAATTTCATAGGATACATGAAGTGGGCTGCCGTTGTAAGACGACTAAAAAGTCACGGTGTATAAGTAAGATTTAAACAGACTACAAATAGAACTAAATTAATAATAAAAAGACGACTAAAAGTAAGTACATACATATAAACGACGACGACAATCTGATCACGCGAAGTGTCGACCAGTCGGCGAGAGACTTCCTTAAAAAGGAGACGGGTGCTCGGGCCCCATGACCCAAGCGTTTCGACCCAAAACTGTAGTTACTAATAAGGTTACAGTATTTGCGCCGCTTGAGGATTTCAGTAGCCGCAACAGGAACGCCCACAGAGCCCGCCGTGCTTGCAACGTGAGAGCGAGCAAGGGTGTCGACACAGGTTGCGTCTCACACCAAAGGCCTACCAACCTTCCAAGGCACTAACGTCATGCCCTTTGGTCTCTTCCCATCGTCACGTACCAGGCTGTTTGGTTCTAAAACCACTGGTACGCCGGCGCTGTCAAGGGCTCGACGAATAATGTCGTTAAGTGGCCGGCGTGCCGTGCAATGCGACCTGCGCTCCTGTAGCAGGACAGGCCATGGTATCCGAGTCTGTCGACAGCTTCACCACAGTGACACCGATGCGGAGCAACACAAGTTGCGCCTAAGCGTAGACTTGTAGCGACCCGGAACGATGCGTGATCCATCATAATGCCAATGGTGGTTGATAGAAGTGCCTGAACCATCAAGCCCGACTCCCATTCCCCCACGGCCAGTAGACGGGCACGCTCCACAGTATTGATTGACGTATTTAAAAGGGTATTCCATACAATAATGCAGAGTGGCACGTCCCACTGTCTCTAGGAGGACAGGTTGTCAGGAAAATCCGTATTGGGACAAGCCATTTTCTAAGCGTTCAACGCATCGATCAAATACGGTACCTCAAAATCAACCAGTGAGGAAGACATAATATCCCAGGTTAATTTTTCGGTACCGTAGATCGAGGAGAGAAAGGCTGGTAAACTTATACTTCACCCATCCAAGTGAATGGGAAGTGTGGCTTGCTGCCAAGCTCGGTCGTCCAGGGCCACATTAAGTATTGAAGTTAGTGTTCCTAATAATTTGGTCTACTTTTTTTAAGTTGTGGTGTGGATGCTTCTGAAGATGAGAGGAGCGAAGGCAATGCGTGAATTTTGGTCCAAAACAACAGTATCCAATAAATGTGAAGGCAAACAAAGGTAAACAAAAGCAAGATCATTAACAATGAACCGATGTCACTAGTGCTAGTTAGTGTTACACACTAAAACACAACTCGTTTTTTAGTTACTAAATCTACCCGCTAATCGTCGGTTGTAACACATGGGGTTTAAAAAATACCTTTTCATATCCCACACCGATAGCAGCCATGGATCCCCGAATAAACGGAGTCTGCAGCGACACCAGACCGCGGCTGTACGCCGACAGAATCATCTCCTCTGCCGTCAAACAACCGTCGGCGTACGCGCAGCCCAACTCGCCTACACTGTGACCTGAAGAAGAGAAGGGATCATTATTTAAGCTACGTTTCATTAGAACAAACAAAAGAGAAAGTGAAATAGCTGTGTATCAATTTTGGTTTGTGATACAGTACAATATCTAACTATTTCACTATTTTAAGGGGAATTATAAAACGACCGAAGAAAAAAAACTTATCGATTGATGATGAGATACTGTTTTAATAACTTGAGCGGTGTGAATTTGAGTAAGCAAAAAATTAACTAAACTAATGACGAATATTGATTAATAATAAAATCCAGAACGAGCTTACTAAAAGTGGGTTGTGATTAATCTATAATAAAATTCTAGCCGTGCGACTAAATTACTAAGTGAACGACTAGAAATACAGGGAGGGCAACTTTAATATTAAGACAGAGACGATTTTTCCAATTGAGGTTTTACATAACGAACTAAATAAATATGGGTAGTATTTAAACGAGCGAACATAAATTCAAATTAAAGGTGTCAAAAATATTGAAAATGGGCTACTGAAATACTAAGTGAGCGACAAACAGTGGGTTAATACTAATGTTTAAAACAGCGACTTGAAAATAGAAATTTGAGTTACTAGTTGTTCAGTACGATTATGTGATAATTCAAGGACTCCTGTAAAAAACTTAAAACAAGGTTATTAATCACTAGATTGTAGATAAGGCGTAGTCGACGAACCCCCGCTGAGCGGGGCTCCTATTTCTGTTTACAGAGTTTAAAGTAACCTAACACGAAGGGGATGGCGGGGTCTTAGTTCGCTCACTTCGCTCGCTCACTAGACCCCGCCATCCCCTTCGAACCTAACCTGTCCGAGTCGGGGTGCCACAAGTCTCTCTCAGCATTCGCTCGCTCTTGCTTCCTTAATTCTCCTTGCCGCAATGACCAGATAAATAGTTACTTACTTTGGTACAATAGTCGCCCATTTAGTATATTGGTCGCCAATTAAATTTTTATTCGCCCGATTAATAATTTCCCATAAATAGTTACTTACTTTGGTACAATAGTCGCCCATTTAGTATATTGGTCGCCAATTAAATTTTTATTCGCCCGATTAATAATTACCCAATAAATATTTACCAAAGGGAAATTATTAATCGGACGAATAAAAATTTAATTCTTTCTTTATTTAATTATTCAATATACTGAATGGGCGACTATTGTACCAAGTAAGTAACTATTTGTCCGGTCATTGGGTTGGCAAGGAAAATATAGGAAACAAGAGCGAGCGAAGGTTGAGAGAGACTTGTGGCACCCTGACTCGGACAGGTTAGGTTCGAAGGGGATGGCGGGGTCTAGTGAGCGAACTAAGACCCCGGAATCCCCTTCGTGTTAGGTTACTTTAAACCCTGCAAACAGAAATAGGAGACCCGCGCAGCGGGGCTACATCGACTACGCCTTATCCACAATCTAGTGGTTGATAACGTTGTTTTAGGTTTTTTACAGAGTCCTTGAATTATCACACTGATCGTATTGAACAACTAGTAACTCAAATTTGTATTTTCAAGTCGCTGTTTTAAACATTTGTATTCGCCCACCGTTTGTCGCTCACTTAGTATTTCAGTAGCACATTTTTAATATTTTTGACACCTTTAATTTGAATTTATTTTCGCACGTTTATATACTACCCTTTGCCAAATATACGTTGACACTTCTCATTTTGTAATTTAAGTAACTCAAATTAATGTTTGTAAGTTGCTGTTTTGTTGATTTCTCATCACTCGCAGTTAGTCGCACACTTAGTAATACTAAAATGTAAATGAATTATTTTTGTCACTTTAAACTTTAATTTACAGTCACTCGTTTAAGTACTACCCCTATTTTAGTACACCCACACTCTCGCTTGAGTTGTTGTTGTTGTTTCGTGCACTTATAACAGAAATGATAGTTTTACCGATAATGCCATCAGGCACCAGTTCAAGTTCCCGAAGCACATCAGTCAATCCTATTTGAATAGCAGCTATGCCCACGAACGAGTGAAGAATGTTGTCGAATATAGTCTTGTCGGGCGAAGTAATTATATGAACTATATCGATGCCTTTTGGTTCCAAAGTTTGTCGGCACCTGAAAATAACAGTTGTTAATAATACAGAAAATGTTACAGTATTATGTATCTTTACAATATATACTCAGAATTAGATTTCTAAAAGCACCTCAGGCTGTAAGAAAATATTCAAATAGCTACCGTTCGATGGCAGCAGCGAAGATCGGTATGCGCATGAGTTGCGCGCCCATACCCGCCCACTGCGAGCCCATCCCGCTGTATACGAACCACAGCGGCCGCCGCGCGTCGTCGAAGTATGCCGACTGCTCAGATAGACTGACAGTCTTTTCTTCTTCGTTCGTTTCTAGAATGAACAGGCAAAACAGATAGTTATAGGAAACGCAGTTCACTTGAAAGCAATAATTATTTAAAATAACCGAGTCAAATTGGGACAGGTGAAGGGACGATCAATTAAAGCAGCTGGATAAAAGTGTTCGAGAATTGATTAGATGGTGTGAAATGCTTACGATGATGATGAATAGGTACTTTAAGATATTCATATGAAATTTACTTAAAATGATAAATCCTCTGCCCAGATGTCCACGAATGTTTGTATGATGGATGTTTTGCAACAAAGCCAACTCCTCAGGATCTATGGCGCGTGTCTTCAAGTTCTCAAATATTTTCTGTAGAGTAGTGTCTTGTCTCGCAGATATAGTCACAAGATGTGCGATACTACTGTTATAGCGAGACAGATCCTGGAACAAAATAGAAATATTTTACGGTAAGAAAGGTCCTTCTTGCTTTTTATCGGGTATTGTCTCTGTTTGTACCTTGGGTTTATAATGTCCATGTAGCAGCACGTGTGAGTTGACGCCAGTGACGGACATACCGTTGACGGCGACATAAGTGCGGTGGAAGGGCTGGTGCTCGGTGACGATGCGCATGCGCCCCTCGCGCAGTGCAGCCACGTCCTGTCGCGGAGTACTGCAGTGCAGGTTGGCGGCCAGCTGACCGGTGTGGTAGCCGAGCAACACCTGTTGAGGATGAGAAATATCTGAATAGCTAGATAATGGCACCAATACATCTCTGAATATCGCTTTAAAATTCCAACAATGTCAGGACGTGAATCCACCACGAACTAATGCATTTGTTTTAATGAAGGATTATGTATTTGAAAACGAATGAGTTCGTTCCCGACTACTATGTAGTTTTCTGTACTTAAGAATCTTAAAATCTAACTAGAACTATAATATTATTAATTGTTTTTCTTTAATTGTTTTACATTGATGGCATGAAAATAAGCCGTCATGGCTTGGCATGGCAGTACAAAAATTACCTTGATTATCGCGGATATACCAGAAGCGGCCTCGCTATATCCAATGTTGGAAATGACGCTGCCAACTAAAAGTGTGTCTTCTTTTCCTTTACAGAACACCTTTTCAATGGTCTCTAGTTCTATTTTGTCAGCCTCAGGCGTACCTATAACGAAATTGTGAAAATCTGTACCTACCTACAAGAATTTTCAATGTTTTTCTTAATCTTTGTGTCTTTGGTCTACTGCGCGACTGCTGATCTCGTAGTCCTGATACCGATCCCCAAGTCGGGTAAAGAGTTATTAAATTTGTAAGAGACGAGCTTAGGTTATAGCAATAGAGTCACTTGCTATTACTCGCGGGACTTAAATAACAGGAGAAATGAAGATATAATGATGTACACTCAGTTACCCCTTTGGAATGTACAGATGTGGTCAAAAGCAGTTCCATTAATTTTTGAGTCAATTATTAAAGAAATGGATACCTGAACCAAAAGCTTCAACGTATTCCACAGCGTGCGGTGGAAATCTCGCTGCCTCATAGAAGTTTTTCAAGAAGTCGACAGTCTTGTCAGGATTCCTTAAGTATCCGTACTGAGGGCCCGTTTCTTCTGTTAGCAGACCGGTAAACCCCGTCTTAGCGAGCAATAAATCTGCGTAGATCCTGTATATTACACGACAAATGGGACTAGTCTTAAAGAGAAAACTTTCCGCAACGAGTAGGTGAATGCACCAACATTAATAAAGGGTGTAAGTAGACTCTTAACGAAGCCGAAAGGCGCTTGTTCTCCCCGTCTTTGCAATATTTTTTTTGTTATAGACCATACGTGGGAACCTTCTAGTTACGGAGATATGGTGGGTCATAGTTCTAACTTTTTCACAAGTTTTTAATGTTGTAACTTTACTTTAAACACCTCCACGACCCCCGTAATATTCAATCCATCCATCAGCACAATGCTTTGCGTGCATTCCATCGAGTCCTACCGTAAAAAGTGACTTTTCACCCCAAAAAAAAATCGTTTCCCAGCAATACCTTTAGCGTAAAGTTACTTAGTTTGATGTACAGAATGCTTGGTTGACGGCTTCGTGAAGGGTTTGTTTACACCCTGTATATTACCTACTGCAAATAAGTTTATATAATTTGCTTCAATTAGAAATAGGAGCCTCACATTCCGTTGCGAAAAAGAGATGGTGCTCCCAAAAGAATGTGATGACACTAAAACTTTATAAAAAAGCCCCTGACTTTTATTTCTTGTAAAAAGATCCTTGTACAACTTACCTCAGTGCATCCTTAGCCTTCTGCAGAAACAGTACGTTAATGGCTTCCGACCTGACACAACCATTGGCATTTTGATCAAAAGACTTCGTTTTACCATCCATGGCTTGTCTTATGATCCTGGAAATAAATAAAACACAATCGTAAAATTTCAAAAATTTTAATGCAATTGGAAATCCGTTTCTAAATAGAAAAATTGGGCCATTATACAATATCACTTTGGTCTATATTTTTTTCAAGATTTTTTGGAACGATTGGCATGCAAGGCCAACTATAACTTTATATTTATGTAATGTTATACATATAACGAAAATGTTTTTTTTTATTAATGCTTAACCTTCCGTAATGCACCGAGGACTGTGGATGCAAACACAAGTAGCATCCTCCTACGACGGCCGCCTCGCATTCACCGCGGCTCATAGCGAGGTACGCCTGCTCCAACGCCGCGGTGGAACTGCAGCACGACTCGTCGATCGCCATCGAAGAACCCTTCGCGTTCAACCAATAGGAAATGCGGTTGGCGAACATAGACTTACAGCATCTAAAAAAACAAAATAAATTGTGACCACATTCGTTGTGTGTGTGAATTGTGACCATCACAAACCTACAAATGGGCTAGCTGAAGATAAATGTATATTTAGATCGAATAATCTAACAGTACTGTAAGCCTTATGACAGTGGTAACTATTCTGTTATAAGATATCGAAACTCCTTACTACGCTAGGCCAAGTCAAAGTAAAAGTGTTACCGCCGATATGCAGTATATACTGTGGTAGCTAGAGTGACTCCTGGATTTGATTCCCACGGCCACGCCAAAATCATCTGGAAAATAAGCACATAGCACCGCATCTGGGTTTTTCATTTGTTTTAAACCCGGTTTTTTCCTTACCTTTGGCAGTACCAAATAAAGTCTAATAGTAGTAATGTCTAAAGTGAATCGTTTCTTACCCAGTTATACCCAAACCTGTTCTAGACGCCGCATCATAGAAGGTTGTTTTTTCAGCTTCGGAGAAACAGGTTCCTACGAACACACCTATTTTTTTCCCAGACAAGTGCTCGGGATTTACTCCTGTGGACGTCAAAAATCAAATAAAGAATTACTACCTTATGCCCGCGGCTTTGCCCGCATGGAGTTCGGGAATCGCCCACGGGATCTTACTTCTGGGATAATAAGTAATCTATGTAGATATGTATAGTAAATACATAGATTTACATGTACAGTAGGGACCATAAGTCCGTTAGCAATTTCACAAAACAATCGCATCAAAACAAGTCGCACTTACGACCTTTTTCCATAACAAAAATTTTGCACACATACACGATCTCGTATATCGCACTCTTTCATATTTATCTAGTCAGAAAGAGTGCGATATGATGATCATTTGCCTTAGTGACAAGCCTGTCATGTCGCAACGGAGTATTGAGTTAGTGGTATTTAATTTCAAACTAATAAATATGTGTCTATCTGGCTTGGCGGTTAACGCTATGGATAAAATGTCTCGCACGTTATAGCCTGCGTTCGAACCCAAGTGACATTACACTTTTTGTGTTTAATTATGATACGTTAGACCCGATGAGATATGTTTTTCTAAATATTAGTTGGAACTTATTATTAACAAAAAAGATGAGGGTGAATGTGAAACAAAATAAACTTCTGGATTGAACAAAGTAGTTAGTTATGACGTTGTTAGTTGGTGAACTTTGTTACAAGCGTTTGTGTTATTATTACGATTAGCGTATTGTTTGATTGTCTTTATTCAAGATGCAAGCTAATATTAGTATTGATGCCAGGGCAAATATTATCGCTTTGCGTAAAAATGGGCTTAATATTTCTCAAATTTCAACTGAAATTGGCTTATAATGTGTAAGTTATTTTTAAAAATTATAATTATTATGATGATAGTTGTGGTGTGTGATTTTCTTATTATTAAATAAATTGCTAGTTGCAAGTGTGTAATCATAAAATTTGGTTTTTTTTTGGAAATACTATTAGCGTTGGGTAAAGAGGTTTGAGGAAGAAGGAATTCTGAAGAGTCGTCTAAGAAGTGAAAGGCTGCCGCTTAATTAACCCGACTCAGCGACGTTTCATGGTGGAAGAATTTGAAATAAATGGTTTCATTCCAACTATACTGTTTGCAGATCAATTTGATACTACAACGCAAACTGTTCGCTATGCACTCCATGCTGAAGGTTTACATTATCGGATGCCAGCTAAGAAACCATTTTTTGATGATTCATGACACAAAAACACAGGTAGGACAGACTACGTTTTGCTCGAGATTATTTAGATTTTAACTGGGAGGTGACTGTATTTTCTGACGAGAAGACTTTCAAAAGGAAGAGGAGGAGGAGGAGGTCTTGCCAAAAGGAAGACTTCATTTATGGCGAAAAGTTAATAAGTAGACCGGGTAGGTAAATAAATATTTAGTAATATTAACATTTCCGTAATGAAATTTTAAATTGAATGATCTTAAATTGGGGTTTAGTTTCAATCTTCTTTTCGTCAAGAAAATGAACACTTAAGCTATAACCTCAATACATTCAATGTGGCGTTACATAAAAAATAACACGTTCATAAAGTCTAACTCATATATTAGTATTCAATGAACTCTGCTGAATGCCGATACCTATAATAAGTGGGTATCAACAATTATATTTGTGTTATTAGAATATCCTTTCCGTGTTATGTTATTCTTATTATGAATTGACTAAGTGGGTATACAACAAAAAATCTTATGAATGGTGATAAGAGAACTTCTTTTGCCTAGGTGGGAATGTGATGTCACAATTCTTATAAAAGTTTGTTATTTTTTTAAATAAATAAAACGAATAAACATTTTTGTTATCCTTCAGCACGACTTTTTTATTTCCACCTTCCAACACCGAAAAGATAAAATAAAAATCAATTAATGAGGTTAAATAATAATACAGTAACTCTCTAATATTTAACTTCTTATAAAAAATAAATAATAAGCATGCCTACATTATAAATAAATAAACATAAATACCTAACGACTTTCTGTTTAAAATACAAATATTATTAAGGTTTCAAAGAAACAAAAAACAGCCACACATTGTAATAACATAGATTCGAACTTAGACTTCATTGATCGTGAACCCATGCTTAGACCAAACAGCTACCAATACATGTTAATACTACGCGAATTTTAGCAATGCAATGGTAAGAACAGGTCACCACTATGATGTGTATTCTAAATGCAACAGAAATATAATACTATTTCGCGTAGTGTGACGACAATTCATTAGTGTGTGTTATGTGTGGAATGTTGAGACATCACTCATACACGCACACGCACACACACTGCTGTATCGCGCTCGCACAATTTATAGCAATGTAATCTTTAGCATGTTAGTGCACTTTTGAGCGTCTACTGTACTTGCTTATAACTTGCAAATATTAGTTCATAGTTATATCAATTAAATTACATTTTTGTGAATACCTCTTCTTTATTTCTGGGCGCAGCGGAAGGGAGTGTCAGACTTGTACTGACTAAAACCCATCCATGTTCCTTCTTGTCCCTTTGTGTTCCAGGGCCACGGTATTTCTTTCGAACAGTCTCGCAGCCCTGGCAAGCATCGGCCCATGCGGACCCCTACTTATTTGCTGACATCTCTTTGAGGCGCACGTGGAACACGAACGCGCCGTCGACACCGCCTGTCGTCATAAGACGGCCGGACGGCGAGCTAGCCCATAACTCGCCGTCCACAGGCCCGCGCCTACGGTGGCCGGGAGCCACCACGTGACCCCCGACGCCCAGGGCGTCTCCCGCGGTGGCAGGGACGTGAGGTTCTTTCCCTCCTGCAAATATTAGTTCATAGTTATATCAATTAAATTACATTTTTGTGAATACCTCTTCTTTATTTCTGGGCGGAGCGGAAGGGAGTGTCAGACTTGTACTGACTAAAACCCATCCATGTTCCTTCTTTGCCCTTTGTGTTCCAGGGCCACGGTATCTCTTTCGAACAGTCCCGCAGCCCTGCGAACAGTCCCGCAGCCCTGTGGCTATCACCTTTTGGGGCGCGTTCAGGTAGTGGATGGCTTGCCGCCTCAAAGAACGCGCACCGGGGCCGTAAAGGGCCATGGACCGCACGACCCCCGCGTAGAGCCTCCGGCAGGAGGCGTTTGGACCCCTCAGGTTGGGCAAGAGCCGCTTGAAGGCAGCCCCTGTCCTTTCTAGTTTGGGAGCCAAACGTCGGAAGTGCTCCACGAAGTTCCACCGGCTGTCGAGTACGAGTCCTAGGGTCCTAGGTTCGTCGACCCGACGCCGATATAAACCCCTCCTGCCGTCCCGACGGTGGCGCATTCCGAGGCCCATGAAAACACATGGCCTCGGACTTGTGCAATGCCACCTCGAGACCCAATTGCCGGATTCTCTCCACGACTATCGCAACCCCGCGTGTCATGTTTTCGGCCGCCGCTTCGTGCGACCTCCCTTGTGCCAGTACCAGCGTGTCTTCAGCGTAGTAAACTACGCCGACGCCGGTAGGGAGGTCGGCGCGCAGCACCCAGTCGTAACCGATGTTCCGCAAGGCCGGCCCCAGAACCGATCCCTGTGGAACACCGCACCACATCTCTCGCCGGTTCCATTCTCCGCTCCGACCGGGGTAGATTATGGCCCTATCCGTCAGGTAGTCCCCGACCACCCGACTAAGGTAATGCAGCTCCAGGGCATGGAGTTGAAGGCGTTGGCGATGTCAAGAGACACCGCCTAGACGACCCCGACGAGGGCTCTCATGCGCATGATGGCGTCCACCGTCGAGCGCCCCTTGCGGAAACCAAACTGGTGTTCCGCAAGATCCGGCCCCATCTACGCAAGGTGCCCGGCGAGGCGGTTAGCAATGACTCTTTCAAAGAGCTTGCCCACCTCGTCGAGCAACACGATGGGCCGGTATGCGGACGGAGAGTCCGCAGGGCGCCCTGGCTTCCGGATGAGGACCAGCTTTCCCGAATTCCAACGAAGCGGGTACTGGCCTCTCTCCAAGCATGCGCTTAGGAGCCTTTCCAGTCGGGGCCCGAGAGTCTCAGAGGCCAGGACACAGTCTTAGCCAGGCAAGCCATCGGGTCCCGGAGCGGTATTTCTGGCTTTCAGCCTGCATACCGCCACTCTCAGGTCTACCCCAGTCACCTCCGGAACGTCGTCGTCGTCATCGGTGTGGTCCGCTTCCGAGCCATAGGCGGGGGAGGATGCTCCCCTCGCGAAGGAAACAGAGCGCTCACCACGTCCTCCACGAGCTCAGGCCGGAGACTCTGCGTCAGCGGGGGGCCCCGGGTGCGGAGTTTGTCCCGCACCATCTTGTAAGGGCGCCCCCACGGATCTCCGTTCAGAGACTCCAGCATCTCGTCGCGGGCCAGATGTTTGGCCCGCCGGACAGCCTCTTGGAGGGAAATATTCATGCCTTGGTTTGAGATTGAACACCGGTGACAACAATCAAATGTGTGCGTTTCATATCATATTGTTACGAGCTGGGTATGGAATAAATGATATACTACCGATTAAACAACAAATAACTTTAATAATCACAAAACACTTGAAACTCAATCACAAATACACTACTGATCACTATTCGCTTAGATATCGCATTTCTAGTTCACTTCGATTCGCTTCGTAGTATCGTCTAAATCAGACTTACTGCTCCCGCAAATACGACAGCTATTTATATGGCGACCGATCCTTCGAGAAGGCTCCACAACTTTCAGGAACCTTCTTCACAGTTCTTAGTGGAACATTATCCTACGAATCTTCTAGAAAGCTCCATAGCAGAACATTGTACTTCGTGAAAGTTCCACAACTTTCTCGAATCTTCTAGACAGTTCTATAGTGGAACATTCTAGACTCTAATCTTCTAGACAGGTCCTTACAGGAACACTCAAGACTCGCACGTAATCTAGAATGTTCTCGTAAGGCAACCGACGTAATAATGTAAAGTTATTTGGTATATTTTCATTTCAGTAATGTTCAAAAGATTTAATAAACGTGAGATATACCAACTGTTGATGTAATTTCTTTACATATAACATTTATATACTCTAAAACTTATTTCGTATAACGTTATTGGATGTAACGTTTATTTAATCGAAAATCATTAGGTCTATCGTTTAAAATATAATTATTGGTACCACTATGGTTAACACACTTATCAGCCCGATTCAGAACAATCCAACAAGGATAGGTTTGGTTAAAGGCTAAGGCGAGAGCGACCGAGCACCAATTCCCCTCTATCGTTGGTGAATCATTTGGGTTAGGTTAGAACAGTGACCATTCACAGTTAGTGCCAAAAGTTAGTGACAGAAACGAATCACTGCAAAATCGATTCCACGTATTCTGGCCTGCCCTACCCCTAGAGTGTAATTTAAACCAGGGCTTGGAAACGTTATTTAAAATAACGTTTTTGAAATAACGATTTGAACGGTTCTTTGTAGATCATTTTGTTCGGAACGAAAACGAAATGAGAACGTTTATTCCGCAGGGTAAAAACCGGTTTATTCCGCAAGACACAGGCGCGTACGGCAGCATGAACTTGTTTAGTTGAATCGGGTCCCGTATGTAATATATTCATTTCATTACATCATTCATTCTGATGCGCGTCTGACGTATTGATAAGGGTTGTATTGCGATTTGCAAGTGATTATTTAGTTATCGGTACTTATTACTTGCTCACAAAATGGGACGAAAAAAAATATAATTTACTCATATTATATTTACAATGATGAAAGTAACAAATTCCTTTTTTTAGGTTCGATACGAAAGGAGAATGAATAAAAATATCCACCAGTAATGAGACAAAAAAAAATAAGCTGTCAGTAAAAAGTTATGACTATATGAAAAATATTAATAGTTTAATTTTTTTTGCGACTTAGCTATCGTTTATTCAAATTTTTCAGAGTCAACAAACAGACAGATAGATAGCTTTTTTGTTATAAGTACCTATAAAGGGTGTAAATAGACCCTTACCACATCCGAAAGGCACTTGTTCTCCCTGTCTTTGCGATCATTTGTTTTTTAGAAAACGCCACAGGCATGATGCAGGGGTGTGGTTGTACTCTTCTTCAAAAAGGGCGACAATGCCCGGCTGAAGAACTATAGGCCCATCTTACTTCTAAGCCATGTCTACAAGTTGTTTTCAAGAGTCATCGCGAATCGACTCGCGCGCAGTTTGACGATTTTCAGCCTCCCGAACAAGCCGGATTCCGAAAAGGCTTTAGCACCGTAGACCACATACATACTCTGCGGCAGGTTATACAGAAGACCGAAAAGTATAACCTGCCTCTCTGTTTGGCGTTTGTGGACTACGAGAAAGCCTTCGATTCGATCGAGACTTGGGCTGTACTGCAGCCTCTCCAACGGTGCCAAATCGACTATCGGTACATCGTGGTGTTGAAGTGTTTGCACAAAAACGGCACCATGTCAGTCCGACTTCAGGACCAGACCTCGGAATCTATCCTTCTGCAGCGAGGTGTGAGACAGGGAGACGTCATATCTCCGAAAATGTTCACCGCTGCACTGGAGGATGTCTTCAAGGTTCTGGACTGGAGAGGGCTAGGCGTTAACGTCAATGGCGAGTACATCTCTCACCTTCGGTTTGCCGACGATATAGTGGTTATGGCTGAGACCATGGAGGACCTCAGTACAATGCTCAATGATCTCAGAAGAGCTTCCAAAAGAGTGGATCTTTAAATGAACATGGACAAAACCAAAGTCATGTTGAGTGCCCATGTAACACCCACTCCTATTAAGATAGGAGACTCTACACTGGCTTCTGATGATGCCCATTGTGAGCGACCAAGTTTCACCCAAAGGGCAATGGAGAGGGCTATGCTCGGAGTTTCCTTGCGTGATCAGAAATGAGGACATCCGCAAGAGAACCAAGGTAACCGACGTAGCCCGAAGAATAGCCAAACTTAAGTGGCAGTGTGCAGGGCACATTACTCGCAGAAGGATGGCCGATAGGGCCGAAAAATTCTGGAGTAGCGACCGCGAACCGGAAGACGTTGCGTTGGAAGGCCTCCCACTAGGTGGACCGATGATCTGATGAAGGTTGCAGGGATCCGCTGGATGCGAGTCGCATCGCACGGGACCGGTCAATGTGGCGACACTTTGGGGAGGCCTATGTCCAGCAGTGGACGTCTTTCGGCTGAAATAATGATGATGATGATGATGAGTACATAATGTTCATTTTAATTATATCAGTTCTATGTTAAGTGTAAGTAAGTAAGACATGGATAAAACTATTGTGAAGCATTCTTGTGTTTTCTTTCTTCTGGGCCTTTGATCAAGATCTAATTCAGCGAGAACCTAACACCGGACACTAATCGGTATGACATAACATGCGTAGATTAGTTCAAAATGTGCGATAGACGGAATGATTTTGACGATAATTTTCGCAAAAAAAAAGGTCATAAAACATGACTTTTCATTCAGCCATAACTTTGTACTGACAGCATATTTTTGGCTGCGGTCTGGTTATAATATCTCATTATTTCGTAGACTATTTCATTACATAGGTCTCGTTAGTGGTGGATATTTAGACCAAGCTCCATACACTTTTGTTCATTCTCCTTTTCGTAACGAACCCAAAATATGGAATAAAACTGTTTAAATGTTTTATTAACCAAGAACGATTAAAATGTTATTGTTCGTCAAAAACGTTTTTATAACGTTCAGTTCGAACGTAACCAAAACAAATCGTTTCTTAGGTATTTAAGACGATACCGTTTTGAAAAATATTCCGGTATCCGAGCCCTAATTTAAACCCGCGTAGGCGGGGAGGGCGAGGCGGCCCGCGGAGCTGAGGAGCAGGTGGTTTCGCGCCGGAGCCGTTGACTTTTTAATTCTTATGGATATGAAATGTATGCCTAAAGATGATTCTGACTAACAAAATGATGAGTTTTAAATGTATGATAAATGAGTGTTTGCCATACGATTTTGCGCCAAATTGAGTTTATGCTATCCGCTGTTATGCAAAATAATATTGTGACATAAAAGTTCTGCTATAAAGAGTAGACCCCTTTTTATCATATAAGACTAAATAGGTTTTATGTCTTTTGGTGGTGGTTTATCAAACGATTTTATATTCTACTAGCTTTTGCCCGCGGGTTCGCCCGCGTATATGTCGAAAAATATCCGATTACTTACCTTCATCCCCTTTTTAACCCTTCAGGGGTAGATATGTAGTAATTAATTTTCAATCGTCAGCCTAAACACAAAATTAGGAGATCCTAACTTCGAAACTGACGGACTTTCATTTGAACTTTCATCCCCTATTTTACCCCTTTAGGGGTGGAATTTCCAAAAATCCTTTCTTAGTAGATACTTACTCTTCACAAAAAACACACCCTCCAAGTTTCATTTCTTTAGGACCAGCGGTTTGGGCTGTGTGTTGATATATCACCCAGTCAGTCAGTCATTCAGTCAGTCAGTTTATCATTTTAAATATATAGATGTAAGTTAAGCTTTAAAATCAATCAAATCAAATCAATCAAATGTACGTAAACAATTGATCTCTAACTAGATTTACGTAACTGTGATATTTAATCTACAAAGATGTTTAGTTTGTATAAGATGATTATTAATATTTTTTTGCTAATTAAAAGTTTAAGCGTTACGCATTTTTGCCGCCTGGCGGCGCTACTTGTACTAAGAAGCCTAAGTACTAAGGAACTTTACCTTAACGAGAGCCTTTTTAATATTTTATTTATTTTGAGGCGTCAAATAAGGGTTTTCGTATTGTTTTTTTTTTTTTTTTTTAAGTTTATGTAAAATAAACCCGTCCTGATATAAGGGTTATAAGAAAACATTGCAAAGGATGTCCGACCACAAGAAAAAGCATAAATCAAAATTCCTATAGAAAAGCCACCTACGCTCTGATTGGTTGAAGGGCAAAACATAGTGCCGTGTGCAAAATTAAGGGGCTGTGATTGGTCAGAGCTGCCTATAAAAAAAGAGGCACTTTTCCGTGGTCAGGTCATCATTCCGCTCTCGGCCGCCGTAGAGTGTACACGTGCGCTCTGACCGCTGCGCCCGAACGCCCCGCGCACCCCGCGCCCTCCGAGTCGATCGTGTCTCGCGTCTCGTCGAGTGCTACGTCGTAGCACTCCGGACTACGCCACCGCATCGCCGCGCCCCGCCTCCTCGTAGCACGGCTACGAGACTGCTACATCGTAGCACATCTGCTACGCGTTGCAAAGCAACGGTAGTCGACTTGCTACGATCGCGTTTCGCGTCATATCTTTGGCTCCATAAGAGCTAAATCCACCAATTTTTCAGTGGTACTTGGGTGGTGACCTGCCACACCCGCCGACCCCTTCAGGGCTAGGCAGATAGTCGGAAGGGCTCTGACTGCGGCCTTGGGGGATCTCCTAGCCGCAGTCTGGTAGCACCTAATCCCCGTTTGTTCACAGCTGCACCCGGGACGTCTGGGTGTCTCTACCCCAGCGGCCCGGATCGGTCGCAAGACCCATAGGGCCCTGTCGCACAATAAGATTGGCGTCAGGTTTACAAGCTTAGGGCTCACCCTAGGTACTCACCTCCCTGTTTAACCCAACAGGGAGGGTACACATCCCCGGGGAGTTAGGATTGTAGGAGTTATTGATAGGAGAGCTTCACTATATGTCAGCGAATTAAGTAGCTGACAAGGATAGACAATGGCGGACAAACTCATTTGGGAGTTTGTCAAGCACGTCCTGCTAGAGGACCCCCTCTTCCGTAAAAAAAACGGAGCCAAGTTTGCGGCGTTAGAGCATGCCGCTATCAACGACTTTAGTGACGCGCTTGATAGCCCGTTATCTCCCACGCCCGCTGCCGACAAAGGCATTCTTAGAAAGCCTGAGTCAGCGGCGGCGTCTTTTGTCAACGAGGCTCTTGACAGCCCGTTATCGCCCCCGCTCGCCGACAAAGGCGTTCAGGATAACGCCGCCGTCATTAGAGGCGCCCATCATTCGGTCGAAATTCATTGTAGCAATGGATCCCCCCAGTCCGATTCCTTAGAGATGATGTACACGACCATCCCAGTTTCCGAGCCAGAGTTCTCGGAAACATCTTCTACCTCTTCCTCGGAGGACAACTATCAGGTCGTCGGTAAGGGGAAGAGAAAGAAGAGCAAAAGTGCCCAATCCAGCTCGGCCAAAAAGGCCGTAGCTAATGTCCCCACTTCCGTGTCATCGCGTCCCTCTTCCCCCGCTGTAGCGGCCTCTGTCCCTACCAGTAGGCCAGCTAGCCCTAAAAAGGTCATACCGCCGGTCGCTTCCACCAAGAAGCTAAGACCGCCTCCCCCGCTTTTCATCCAAGACAAAGCACAGTGGACTGCAGTGTCCAAGATGTGCTTGGATAGAAATATCCATTACACGAGCGCCCGTAACACCCAGCACGGCATTAAAGTCTCGGTCCCCTCGGCCAACGACTACAGGGAGCTATCCCGCCAGTTGCGTGAAAGGAACATCGCCTTCCATACCTACTCCCTACCTGAGGAGACGCCCACCTGCGTGGTGATTCGGCGTATTCCAAAGAAAATTCCCGCTGAGGACATTTTAAATGACCTCAAAAATCAGGCTATTCCAGCCACAGCAGTTCACCGCCTTCACAAGGCACGTGGGGGAGAGCAGTACGACATGGTACTGGTCGTGTGCGACCCCGTTGAGGGGCTTCACCCGATTTTCAGGTTTAAATCAGTGTGCTCCTTTTCTGGCATCTCGATCGAGAAGCCATTCCGTACTAATAAAGTTGGGCAATGTCATCGTTGCCAGCTCTACGGTCACAGCCAGAAACATTGTTTCGCACCACACAGGTGCGTAAAGTGTCTGGGCGATCACGCCACGACCGACTACTCCCGTCCAAAGGACTTAACTCTATGCACAGAGCCGCCTAGTTGCGTCCTCTGTGGTCAGTCGGGACACCCGGCTAATTAGAATAGAATAGAATAGAATAGAAACTTTTTATTTCAGACCAGGGTCCATAGGGTTAGTAACAATTTTACTTAAGTTCTAGTGTTAGTAGGTTACAGACACAGATGAAAATATACAAGTTAAAATGCAGCATGGAGCCGCATCCACCTTCGCAACATCGGGGAATCCCACCGATCTGCGAACACACCGAGAATACTGTTGGTGCTGCCGCGAACACGAGTAATCAGGGATGCACATCTATTTCTAATAATGGCGGCAAAACCATCAATATTATTATCTGCAAACATCCCCGACGCACTATTACGCCACGGCAGCCGCAGCAGCACTCTCAGTGCATTATTGTATTGAACGCGTAGGTCGCTGTATGTCCGCTGAGTAAAGTTGACCCACAGGCTGCACGTGTAGAAGGACTGGCAGTAAGCTTTGAAAAGCGATACTTTAACTGGCTTCGTATAACGTGCGAACCTGCGAGCCAGCATGTTACAACGGACAGCCAGCGACCTACGTTCCCTTTCAATGTCACAATTATCTTTAAGATCTTCAGTGACCCAGTGGCCCAGATATTTAAACTTGTCCACTCCGTGTTGTGTGTAATTACCACTACACACTAATTGCAATAAAAATTTGAGTATTGAGTACCGCGGTTGCCCTAAAGCCCCTAAGACTTCCTCCTCAAAGCTGGTGAAGCGTGCTCACGCCCGCCAGCAAAGAGAGAGCCCGTCTGTAAGGATCCCCTCAACCCAACTGCCCGAGAGGCTTAGTCCCCAGAGGCCATCTCCTTGGACCCAGCTCAACCACCAGAGAGCTTTTCCAGCTCTCGGTAAGGTTAAGGCCAACCCCATCCCCGGGCTATTAGACGCCCCTATCCCTCCCGCTGCGCCCCGCATGGCCGCTCCCGCGCCCTCTTCTCGGGTTGCCCCCGCGCCCTCTTCTCGGGCCGCCCCGGCGTCCTCTTCTCGGGCCACCCCGGCGCCCTCTTCTCGGGCCACCCCCACGCCCTCTTCTCGGGCCGCTCCAATTATCCCAGAGCGCTCCCTCGTCCTGCTCCTCCCAGTCACGAGGTAGAAGTCGAATCCTCATTCGACACTATTGCTAGGTTTCAGGTGTTTGTCACCCCTGAAGCTGATCGCATGGCGGCAGAACTAAGGACTGCCACTGACATTAACGAAATCCGTAGGATATTCAAGGCTTACCCAAAAATTGAGTCAGCCCTCCGCGCTCTTTCAAAGTAAATCTCTACTATGGATATAACGAATAGAATAGCAAGAATTCAACCCCGGTCCCTTAAATTAGGATTCTTCGACGCCAATGGCCTTAGAGGCCAACGTGATAAGATCGCCACCTTCCTCCGCGACCATCAAATTGATATCCTCCTCATTCAGGAGACATTCCTCAAGCTACCGTGACCCGAAGATTGCCAACTATCGCTTAGTTCGCAACGATCGTTCACGCTGTCATAAGGGCGGTACTTTGATTTATTACAAAAAGGAACTGTACTGCATCCCTATAGACCCCCCTCCGTTAGAGTCTCTGCTTGAGACTTCCATCTGTCGGCTTGCCATGACCGGTCACTCGCCGATCACCATCGTCGGCTTATATTCCTCCCGGCGGTTCGTCCGAGGAGCACACGCTACTCACTAAGGACCTCACCGTTCTCCTTGGCCTGAGTGACTCCGTTATCCTAGCGGGCGACTTCAATGCCAAACATCCGCTCATGCCGCTTGGAACAGCACGTTGACCTCTCCCAGAGGGAAATTCGTGTTCAACCTAGCGGTGTCCCTTAACTTCGATCCCATCGCTCCCATGGAGCATACTCACTATCCCTACGACCCAGATCTTCGTTCTGACGTACTCGACATAGCGCTGCTCAAGAATATCAACCTTAAGTTGCATTCTATCGAGACGCTACACGAGCTCGATTCTGACCACCGTCCAGTGCTCATGCACCTATACCCCCGCTCCGGCCCCTCTGACCCCAGCCAAACCCCGCCTTCCCAAGTGATAACCGACTGGAGGAAAATCAGCGCAAAGCTGAAGTCCACCACGTCCCCTCACCTGGACAACATTTCCGATCACATTGTATCAGTCGCAGACACGACGGCCTCCATCAACTCGTTTACAGAGCACGTACAATCCGTACTGAAGGACTGTTCACAGCAAGTCCCAGCTATGAGTGATCATCGCTGGAGACTGCCCGCTGACGTACGTGATCTGATAACCGAGAAGAACGTGGCCATCCGTGCCTACAGTAACTTTCCTTGCGACGTGTACAAGGCTCACATGCGCTACTTGCAGCGTGCTGTAAAGAAGCGCATAAGTGAGCATCGTTCCGCTCAATGGGACAAGGACCACACCGAACTCGAGCCTACCCACTAAACTTTCTGGCAACTGCAAAGAAAGATGCGCGCCACCGAGGAGGTTACGACGCCTCCTCTCACCCACCCCGACAAAAGCTTCGTCTTCGACGACTCTGAAAAGGCTGAATGCCTAGCCGACAGCCCGGAGTCTCAGTGCTCTCCCAGCTCTCAACCAGTAGACAAGCGTCATCTCGACATGGTGAACGCTGAAGTCGAACGTAGAGCAGCCCTCCCTCCCTTCGAAGACTCTGATGATCCTCTGCCTAAAGTCACACCAGACGAAGTGCAAGACCTCATAAAAAGGCTTCAACCACGAAAAGCACCTGGCTCTGACAGAATCACCAATAAGGTGCTCAAACTTCTCCCCGCCCAGTTAATGATGTTAATGGCAGCCATCTTCAATGGCGCCTTGAGCAACAACTTCTTCCCCCAAGTTTGGAAAGAGGCCACTGTTATCGGTATTTCCAAGCCTGGTAAACCCAAGGCGGAGCCCTCGAGCTACCGTCCTCAGTCTACAGAACGCACTCGGCAACGTCTATGAGAGGCTTATTTATAAGCGACTCAAAGACTATGCCGAAGCTAAGAGCCTCATACCTAACGAGCAATTCGGCTTCAGGACCGAACACTCGTGCATCCAACAGGTCCACCGCATCGTTGAACATTTGAGCGCTGGCTTCCAGCGTGGAACGATGACGGGCGTGTTGTTCTTCGACATAGCGAAAGCGTTCGACAAAGTCTGGCACAACGGCTTATTATACAAGCTGTACAGAATAGGAGTGCCTGACCGTCTCGTGCTCATCTTACGAGACTTTCTGTCGAATCGCGCCTTCCGGTATCGCATAAGAGACGCTCTCTCCTCCCCCCCACCCTATTCGAGCCGGAGTCCCTCAGGGCTCGGTCGTCTCCCCGCTCAATTTTACGCTATTCACTAGCGACATTCCCAAGAGCAAAAAGGCTCAATTAGCCCTGTTTGCGGACGACACGGCCATCTACTACACTGGCCGTTGTAAGAACGCTATCGCCAAAACCCTTCAAACCTCAGCCGACGTCCTAGGCGCGGAAGTGGATAATTGAGGTTAACCCCGATAAGAGTCAGGCGGTTCTTTTCTCGAAACCTCGTATCAAGCCCACCTTCCCCAGCCCGATCACTATGTACGGTAAGCCTATCCCTTGGGAGATGCAAGCCAAATATCTAATAGTCTTACTCGACTACCATCTGTCCTTTGGGCCAGATATCAAAGCAGCTCGTGACCGATCTGCCTTCTCTATGAGTAGGCTCCATTACTTACTTACGGCAAAGAGCAAGCTCGCTCAGGTGCAAGTTGCGCCTCTATACCGCAGTGATCCGTCCCATAATGACCTACGCTTGTGTTGTGTTCGCACTTAACAAGCCCCGATACATCCAAAGGATGCTAGTACTCCAAAACCGGTTCCTACGTAAAGTCATGGGCGCCCCTTGGTACGTTCGAAACGATCGTCTTCACTTAGACCTTAAAATGCCCACCATTCTCCAATTCATGAAGCGCCTTTCCAAGCGCTTCTTTGATTCTGCTGTAAAGCACCGCAACCCCCTGATCGCATCGGCCGCCCGATACTAGCCCTCTAAAATTAGTCAAATTCGCCGACCACGGCATACTCTAGTCACTCCCGATGACGCTATATCCTGCAGGAGAGCAGTAGGGAAACTAGCACTCCTAAAAAACCCAGACGCAAGCAGCCGTCCTTCCGTCCTCGCCGTCGAGGCCCGTCGCGACACCCCGTTTTATGCCCTCCCCGACCCTTGCTCGAGCCAGCCCGCGATGCTGAGCCAGTAGTATTAAATCAGCCCCTAAATAATCTAAATCAGATCCAGCCTTTGCTGCCCTCTCCCAGCGACGCCCTAAGCCGAGGCTCATACCCCACAGGGGGTGCCCTTAGCGTGTAGTCGCTTTTTTACCCTGGCTGGAGGCCTTACACTCAAGGCACCCACAGGATAGTCCGGTTGAGCAGACGACAAAAAAAAACGTGGTCAGGCATTCCGAATCCGACAGTATCATGAAGAAGCAACAATAAATAAGAAGAATCTCTGAAGACTAGTGTTATTACTCCACACTCTCCAGTCAACATCCCGCCAGCGAACCCGCTCCACACAACATCACACAAGAGCGTCAACATATAGATATAATACTTTTACATAATATTTAATATCAGTGTCGCGTATCTCGAGCCAACCCGAAAATCGGTTTTATGAACCATCTTTACAGACACGTCTACTTCAGAAAAATCCTACCTACTTACTAATAGGTAAATAGTCCCGCGCTTCACACGCCCCGCGTAACAATATGCGCCATGCGCCCAGACACGTGAGCTTCGAAGCCGTATTTTACTCTGTTGGGGGATGATTTTGGAAAAACTGATACACACGTCTCATAATTTTAATCGAAGAGTGTGTACA
The DNA here is from genome assembly GCA_910589295.1 of Noctua janthe. NCBI lineage: Eukaryota > Metazoa > Arthropoda > Insecta > Lepidoptera > Noctuidae > Noctua > Noctua janthe. Next base: position 4,374,101 of record OU342573.1, on the reverse strand, counting down.
CCAATTTTCGAGTCAATCGACCAAGAAAATATTAAGTTTCACAGAAAATTCAACCCTACATTTCACTCTCTTAGGGGTGAAATTTCGAAAAACCCTTCCTTAGCGGATACTTACTCTTCACAAAGAACACAGCCTGCAAATTTCATGTCTCTAGGACCAGTGGTTTGGGCTGTGCGTTGATATATCAGTCAGTCAGTCAGTCAATCTAAAGTTTAAAAGTAACAAAGTGTGCCCTACCACAAACTCATCCTAATAAGTCACAAAAATACTTTATTTATTATTTAAACAGTGCTCATTGTGTATTTCAATACATTAATGTTTTAACATTAAAAGTGCAAGAAAAGTGACATACACTAACAAAAAGCAAACAAAATGTGATCTATCAAAACAAACAAAGAAAACGGAATTTGAACTTTTGAACATCAATATTCAAATCTGTCCAACGGATCTTCTCTACTGGACCATACAATTGACACCGTAATTTCTAGATTTAGTTTTGTGTTCGAGTGGCGCGTTATTCTAAGAAGCGCTTAAGAAGTGGCAAGCAAACAATAGTCGGCGGATCGATTTCCACTATCGGTTTTACTTTTTGTGTTTTTGTTTTTTCTTTTTTTTATTGTTTATTTGAACAGTAAGCATATAATCAAAGTAAAAATAATAATACATTGTAAAATGTCACCTAAAACGGGTACAAAAAACGACCGCAAGATGCCAGAGAAAACTATTTGTTTTAAACGCAAGAAGTCGGTTGACATCACATAAACAGCTTCTTGTTCAATATGTAACAACCGATATGAATTGGATTGTGATGGCTTCCCAGAACAAACCTACTGGCTAATGAACCAAGAATCTAAGAAAAATTGGAGATGTAAAAAGTATGAATGTTCAGGAAAGTAAGCAACCAGTAGCTATAAAGTCTGCCGTACAAAGCAGTTCTGACATCTTGGATTCCCACATACTATCCGAATACGAAACTCCAGATGAATCATTCAACACACCCAATAAAGTCTCTCATAGCGTCAACGGTACAATTTCTGAAACTTTGACCTTTCTAGAAATGAAATACACCATAACAGAGCTTACATATAAATTGGATAGTACTGAAAATGAGTTAGAAAACACGATACTCGAAAATAACAGTCTTCATTAACAATTAAATAAGTTAACTGCAGAAATCAAAATGTTGAAATCACTCTGTAACTCTTCGTCTGTCATTGGAATTAGCCCAGACATGAAACCTATAAGAAACTCTCTGCTACAAAATGCCTTTTCCACACCTTCTACTCCCTTTGGGGAATAAGTCGAATGTTAATTGTGGCAAAAGCATAGAAATAACGCATCTGCAACAAAAAATAATAGAAGCACAACAGCAGATTGTAGCTCTCACGAAACTAGTACACTCGGTAAAACAAAACAACAGAATACCTAAACAATCCTCGGTTTCAAAAATCTACATACCTACGCCTAACCATACCGAAGAGAAAAAAATGAATCGACAAATAAAGTACTCATAATCGGCTCCCAACAGTGCGTCGATCTAGCAGCTGCCATGATGCAATCAAGACAAAGTATGAAAAGTATAGGATTATCGCTGATACAAAGCCTAATGCACTAAGTAGTCAAATAATAATGACATTCCGTCATGCCAAGTTAAACTGCAATGATAAACTTGTGATTTGTATAAGAGAAAATGATCACAATTTAAAATAAATCTTATCCCATAACTTGATTATTGTATTAAATGTGTTTAAAATGAGTATTTAGATGTAAGTAAACTTAATTGTCGTATCAAAAATGTATGTCTTAACTTTAAAAAATGTAAATTCCTAGAAAGCCAAACCTATAAAATGCCTGAATTGTGTACTAAAATTATCACCTTATAGATTATCATGACTGTAATGAAAACTATTTAAATCCTAGAGAACTTGTAAAGCGCATAGCGAGTAACAGATCAAGTCTTAAAGTAAATACTAATTATATTGAACCCAAAAAAAGGAACAATTCCTTTCTATTTCGGTCAGAGAGCCTTAAAACTACAAGAAACGGATAACGTTTTAAATTCCACCGACAAAGCAGAAAAAGGAACAATTCCGTATTACTTTTCTGTAATAAAAAAGGACGTAACGTTTTTTCGGGCACAAAAACTCCGCCATTTAGAACATATAATTTCAAAACACTCCATCAAAATATTGCTAATCTCTTATCAAAAAAAGAACTTCTCGAAATAACCTTACAAGACCTACGTGAAGTACAAAATAACCCAGATGTAATATGCCTCTACGAAACTTTTATATAAAAGGCTATGAATCTTATATCAAAATTCATGACTATTATATGGCTACCAACTTCTGCAGGGAAAAACAAACAGGCGGGACCTGCGTAAAAAAACCTTGTCTTCAAAGAACTCTCATTTACAAATTCCCACGCTATACAAAATACGTTCGAAACATGCGGTATAGAACTAACTTATCAGAAATTGATTATTATTTGTGTTAATAGAACTTCTCAATCCGAACCCAAGCAATTCCTATTTAAGTAGAGTGGTCTTCTGGAACACGTATTTCATACATATAAATCAAAAATAATTGTTGTTTTAGTAGGTGACTTTAACATTAATACTCTCAGAAACAGGCAATATAACTAATCAATTAATAGATCTGCCGTACAGTTATAATCTAAAACTGCATATAAATGAGCCAACACGTAAGTCATCATGTATCGATCATATTCTCAGTAATACTCCGGATGCTGTAGCTACAATTATGCCACTCATCTAACCGACCATGATATAGCCCAAATGTTGAGTATTCCTTTAAGAGATGAGATACAAATAAAACAGGCAGCATCCTATATCTACAAAAGAGACTGCAACTTGAATAATATTCAGAAGTTTATGGAATGTTTACAAAACGTGTCCTGGTCAGAAACTTACGCAAAAAATGATATAGATGTAGCATTCTGTTATTTTCACGAATTATTGTGCCTTTTCTATAATTTGTGCTTCCCGAAAATAAAAGTAAAAGTTGTAATAAAACAAATCAAATTTATTGGATTCCCATAACATTCATGAAATAATTTCTTGTACCGGTTATCTTAGTATGATATACTGAATTCACCCCATCAGTCTGTGGAGGGCTGTCCCTTACACCCTGTATAGATCAATGTCGCGTATCATTAGCCAACGCGAAAACCGGGATTTCACATAAAATTATATTTACAGACTCGTCTTCCTCAGAAAAATACTACTTACTAATCGGTATATACTCCCGCGACTTCCGCGCCCAGCACGCCCTGCGCCACTTTGCGCGCCACGCGCCCGTCTACGTGAGTTTCGAAGCACTATTTGCCTCTGTTGGGGGATGATTTTTGAAAAACTGTGATGGACGTGTCTCAAAATTTTATTTGAAAAGTGTGTCCACCAATTTTCGAACCAATCGACCCAGAGAATATAAAGTTTCACAGGAAATTCAACCCCCCATTTCACCCTCTTATGTGTGTAATTCTGAAAAACCCTTTTTTTGAGGATACCTACACTTCACAAAAAATACATTCTCCAATTTTGATGTCTCTAGGACCAGCGGTTTGGGTTAATTGATTGACTGATAGACAGTCAATCAATCAGCCAGGACTTTGAATTTTATATGTATAGATTTAAAAATATTTTAAGGGTAACCTTATTATATACAAGCTCTTGCCAGAAATTACGCTCACGCGGAGCTAGAGAAGTATGCCACGGGAATGTACTTTCGGGATATAAAGTATCGGAAACTTCTTCCGGTAGTATGTTCGTGTCTTAACTCAGGTCCTGGTCTACCTGTGTACATCGAAATCCGTTGAAACATTAAGGAGTGATAAGGTAACACAGACAGACATCGATACTTCCCTTTTTATAATAATAGTATGGCTTTTATGAAGGATTTTGGAAAATTCAACACCTAAGCGGATGAAATAGGGGTTGAAAGATTGTATAGTCAAGCTAGCTAGCAGCAACATCCCCGAAATTATAATATCTCACCTGCGTCATAAATAGCATTATAGGCCTGTTCGAGGATTTTCCGGGACATGGGATCCATGACATTTCCGAGACGGTAGTACACCTTGAAGAACTGGGCGTCAAAGCGGTCTAGATCTGGCACTGTGCCCATATGCTGAGACGCCTCGGGGTGGTTGACCTTCCAACGTAGCTTTTCTGCTGTCATTGGGTTCACCTGCAAGATAAAGTTTATGTAGCCTACTGTTCCGCTAGTAGATTTTAGCATATCTTATTATTTTCTAAACTGTCATCGAAATAATTTTTTTTAATTTTTCAACCCGCCATTCGTAATGTAACCCAAAAAACATTGTTGAACGGACAAAACTGGTTTGTGAGTGTGTTAGGCAGGTACCCAACAGTTAGCCACAAATCTCCAAACTCTCACCTTGTTGTACAGAATGTCCGACAAGTCCTTGACGTGGTGCGAGGAGGGGAAGAGCCCCGACATGCCGGAGATCACGACCCTCTCGCCGTCGGCGACCAGCGTTGGCGCCAGTGCAGTCTCCCGGACTTCAGTCGCAGGGTGAGGTTGGGGTTGAGCTAGCTCTTGAGGAGTTGGCGTCATAGTGGAGCAGCCTGATAAAGTGAACAGAGTTGACAAGAAACAACTGAAAAACAACTAATCATTACCTAAGAATTATTTTTTTAAATGTGTCCACCAACGGCTTGGGCCCCAAGCCGTTGGGGATAATCGGGAATAATCGCATCTAAATTACGTTGTTATTGTTACTTCGTATTGTCACTGCTACTCTTGAACGTGGTTTAGATGTGCTAACTGCGTTCAGTTATCTTGGTGAAATTCGATCTAATTTAAGTTTTAGTGATTACGTATTATGATTATGTTTTGTGACTTCTAGAAGACTGAATGGGTTCAACACGATAGAAGCAGAAAAAAAAACAAAAAAGTATTTCAATAAGTGGAACAGAATTTGCTGAAATGATTTTTGTAAATACAAAATAAACGGCTACAACTTACTTGGTGCAGATCGAGGATCCTAACAACTTTAATGAAGCACCACAGAACTTCGACTTGTCTACTACTTTACGTGTAACAGTTTTATAAACTGATTAGTAGTACCTAATTACGTGTAGAATCAATTTAAATACATTTACTTAGAAACACAATGATTAATTTGCATTTAACATTGGCGCATTGGGTTAAATTAAAACTCTGCGCATTTGATTAACTTTATTGTGATTTACATAACCCTCGATCCGTCGTGTGGGTTGTTTGGAAGCCTGGCTTTTACAAAATTCTTAAATATGCACTCTTACAATGCCACGTATCCTTTACCGGTAACTTCCTAAAAATAAATACTCGCGCCGTTGACATTTAACCTGCGCATACGCACCGTGACATGTTCAATATACGCTCGCGCGGCCAAATTTCTTGCCACTAACACAGTTCTTAAGTACTTTTTTACTAACCCATAATTCTGCGCGTGATGAGTTGATACCTTTGAGAAAGGTATATTCACTGTCTAAGTCGAACATATTAGAAATTGGTTTGTTCAACTCATACGAGAGATGCTCCAAAGTAATAACTTACTAAACATTTTTTTGCTGTTTTATTTGTATTTTTTCGGCGCCTCACATATGCGTGGATAACCGCGGGGAGGGCGCGGGGCTCGGGGTACCGAACCCGGCTGCGCGAGCGCCGCTGCGCGCCCTACCACGACACTTAACTCACAGACACCGGCCACTCCGGGTATTTCTTTGTACGGTATTCACAGTAAATGTTAATTATGGTATTACACCTATAAATACAGTCCACTAGTTTCTCTTATAAAGTCCCAACCGAGTCTATTCATTGGTCCTTCGATTGGGCAAAAATAATTACCGGTATTGCCGTAGTTAACGCCGTCAAAATCATAGGTCGACGTGTTCACCTGTGCGGACTTGACCGCGCGCGAGCGCCACGCGGTTCGACCACGAAGATAGAACAAAGGAGTCGTTCCCGAAGCAGCCTGCATCGTCACCATGGGAGCTCATGTCATACTTACGGGAGTATAATACTGTATTTGAGTGAGTCCGTTCCAATTGGTTATTTTATTGTAGTCTTTATTTTTTGTTGATCGAAATTGTTTAGTTTTTGTAAAAATAAAGTAAATCTAAGGGACGGGACTAACAGACAAGACGTAAGACGAGGACGCGTTTTTCATTTCCGCGTCTCGTCCGCGCCCTGTCTTTTCTGTTTATTTTGTGTCGCAACGCTTCTATACATTTAGTAGGAAAATTTATTGAATAGGTGCCGCGTCTGCGACGTATCCTCGTCTTACGTCTTTTCTGTTTGTCCCGCCCCTTACGACGAACACAAAAACCATAGAAATAAAATTATTGGACCTCGTTCTTAAAGTGTATTAATAAGTGAATAATTAATAATATATTTTTTTTGGTCCTATTACCTAACTATAATCCGTTAAAATAAAACATAAAATGTATGTTCTAATGTCAATTAATAGCTGTTTATTTTTGGGGTCTTTAAAGACCCTGCGCACCTGAACACGTCACAGAAAACGCACGATGGAGGGTTAATATTGTTTGGGCAATATAACTGTATTAGCAATATTCAAAGAAGTTGTGTGAAAATTTTGTTGCTGAAGTAAATTTTATAATCTATCTAAATAAATAAAAGTGAAAGGTCACTCACACACTCACTCATTAAACACGAAATATCGAAAACCGCTTGAAGTACAAAGACTGAAATGAAATTTGGCAGGGAGGTAGATTATAGTTAGTAAACTTCCGCAAAGAACGGATTTTGCGACAGGGCTGGATTAAGGGGGTCTAAAGGGTCTCGCAAGTTTGTATGAAAGTACTTTATTTTTTGTGCTACAAACTTGAAATTTGGCATGGTGGTAGTTAATAGTTAGTAGACGTTCGCTAAGAACGGATTTTGCGACAGGACCGAATAAAGGAGGTCTAAGGGGTCTCGCAAGTTTTTACGAAAGTCCTTCATTTTTTTGTACTACAAACTTGATATTAGGCAGGGAGGTAGTTTATAGGTAGTAGACGCTCGCTAAGAATGGATTTTGCGACAGGGCCGGATTAAGGAGGTCTAAGAGCTTTATGCAAGAAAAAGTCATTTAATGTTGTATAGAGAATGGTATTAGAATTAAAAGCGCCCAACAAGGTTCACAATGAAAAAAACGTTCGGACCTCTGCCGCCCAGAATTACAGCACCCAAAAGGCCGCCTTTTGCAGTCATCAGTACCTACATTATCACATTTTGATCTGGCAGTCAGTTCTAGCATAACATGACGCCTTTAATCCCCGTAGGATTGGGCAGATGTGTACCTAATCGTACACACACATTTCGCAAGTTATGTTGAAGTTCCATGTAATAGGGGGTGAGCCTATTGCCATCAACCGGGCACAAATCCAGATTCCGCGGCTGCTACTGAGAAATTCCTGATGGGATAACCCAATAACACTATAATTTATAGTACTTTTTCAATTACATATACTTACATTGTTTAATGTTATGGGGAAGAGCGGAGTCACCTAAAGGGGCGTCCATTAATTACGTGAGGCGTTTGAGGTGGGGGGGTGTGAGCGTCGAGCCGAATCTCACACAATCCCACGAGGAAGAGAAAGGGGTCTTGGCAAATATCACGTAATTTTTGTACTGCAAGAAACTGTAAAATTGCAAGAAAACTGTGTAAAGTAAAGATTTTTCCCTAATTTTTTAATTCTTCGGAATCACAGATTACCGTATTTATACTAAACTACGCATTTTGTTAAACCTCATGTGAGATTAGAAGGGAGGAAGAAGTCAAACCAAATCTCACGACATCTCACCAAGGGGCGGACCCTTGGTGTGATGTCGTGAGGTCGAAAATCGCCAAAGTTGCCTCACGTAATTAATGCATGACCCCTAACACAAGCATCTCCTTGATTAAAAGGTGATCTGCAAATCATGTCTGTGATAACTTTATGTAATTGAAAAAATACACATATTTTTTAACACTGTGCCCGGCCCGGCAATCGTCCCAGGACGCCATGCTTAGTAGTCGCGCCTGCGAGGTGGTTGCACCTAAACACACCAAAATTTCCACACGAACGAAGTCGTGGTCAACAGCTAGTTAAATATAAAATTTATCGACTAACGAGGCAGTCTCACACAAACGTCACACCAAAATTTCCACGTGAACGAAGTCGTGAGCAACAGCTTGTTAAATATATGTCGGATCCGATCAATAGTACGGACCTAAAATGAATTGGAAAGCGCGCCAGTGTACAGTGGTGACCAAGGAACTTATATACTAACTGGAATGATTACGAACTAAATTTTTATATCAAAAAACGAACAATGAACTTTATCTCATACGCGTAGAGTTCATATTACTTTAATTAATTCAAAGGGGGAAGAATACTTCAGAGCGACAAAGCGACCAGAATGGATCGTGTCCTTGTCTAACAATTGCGAGAAAAGAATTTTTTTTTTTTTTTTTTCTTGATGGAAACCATTTTGATAGCTAAACTAGCACATAAATCGTAACGGGATTAATTTCAAATTCAAATACTAAATATTAAAATAATAATTTCTTGCGAAATAAAGTAAGCTTAATATAAATTAAATTATTTATGAATTAAGTTATTTCTGAATGGCAACATAGATGACACTCATAAAAAACAAACAATATGGCCGATTTAATTTCGCGCTGAAGTCATATTTTTGCTTTATCAAATTCTTTTTACATTACTTAAGTGAAATCTTCCTCTTTAAATATGGTGAAATCGAGTTGTGTGAAGGGGTATAATAGTGAAGGGTTTGCTGGATGTGGAATTTCTTTTTTCAGGTAAGTTCTTTTAACTTTGTTTACAAATTACGACTAGGGTGACAATGTTCTAGATATGTAAACGGGGATCACGAAAATATTGTAAAGAATACGCCTTTTCTATTACCCATATCGGTATTTATAGTCTTGTGCAAATGCATACAAAATACATCATTTATAATACAGTAGCAAAACTTAATCAATTACTCCATTTTAATAATAATAAAAAATAGCTGGCAACACTTACGTCAAAGCAAACGTCGTCATATCAGATTTACCAAATTTTATTAAATTTAAATAGTTATAGTACACCGGAAGATTTGAATCACACCACCCTTTTATAATACCAATTTTATTTTAAAAAATCCATGAAAAAATACTAAAATTCCAGTGAAAATAAATTAAAGCCAATAAAGAAAACCATGAAACCAATGATTTGACACAATGTGTCATTGTGTGTCAAAAATTTTCCGAAATATATAAAAAGAAATGAAGATATGACGATGATATTATGTTGACGAGATCAGCCGTCGCTCAGCTCGTCCTCGCCGCCGCCAGAATCCAGCCCCGTCGTGAGTGCTGTGACACCGGCCGTGGCAGTTGCGTCGAGCTCGAGCGACGAGTATTTCTCTCCACCCACGACGCCACCTCCTGTTCGTCGGCGAGGAGGACGCAGGCCGCCGGACGGCTTAGGACCTCGAGGCCCACCGGCCTCTGATAGGGTCCCAGCTCCCGGCGAGAGTGTGCAGCGCATGCGATGGACGCAATCCATCGATGAAAACATCATGCGCTCATACTATGGAGCTACAGAGGGAGGAAACAACCTGACCGCGTACCGTGTTCGGATGCTCTCTTTGTTTCAGGTGCTTGAGCCAGCTGTCAACGTGTCGGCGCAACGACTATCGGATCAGGTGCGAGTCATCCAGCGTAATCGTATGTCGGATGACACTGTACTTGATCCTGATACCTGCGAACTGAAATGCAGAGTACCCATGTCATTACCCCGTCGGTGCAGGCTGTGGTACTACCACGTTCCACCAGTCTAGTACAATATCTAATCGCGCTAATGACGTGAGTAATGACATGGTTACTAATGTAAGTACCCAGTGCAATGAGGAAATGAGGAGTGCTTTGGAAGGTGCGATTCGAGAGTATCATTTCATGCAACCCGACCTTAGACCACGCATATCTCGTTTGCCCATGCATAACAAAAATAGGGCGCTGGTGGCTGTTCTGGATTCACAGTTGTCAAACTATTTTGACAACTGCGAATACCTCACCGATGGTCACTCAATCCTGTATTGTGCGGCAGTAGCGGCATGTCGTGTAGCTCATGTCAAATTTTCTGATGACAGAGCTAAACGACCTAAACCAGCCATACCAGATTAGCAGTACAGGATTGAACGACGTATTGGTGGGGCCAGATCACTCATCGGCAAACTGATCTGCTTCAGGGAGGGCAATACTCGCCCTAGAGTGATGCGTTTTGTGAGGCGGGCGTTCTCGGGAACTGATGTTAGTCCTCGAGACTACATGTCCCGTGTCACAGAGCGCATCGACTTCCTGAAGAAGAAAGTGTATGCAAGGGCAAACCGTATTCGTAGGTATAAGTGGCGGGTGGACCGATACACTTAGAATCGCACATTCCAAAGAGATGAAAGGTGGGTTTATAGCGCTTGGGAGCGACCGGACCAAGGTGTGGCTGACACGCGCCTGCCGGTTGATGATGCCATGTGTTCGTTCTGGCGCAGCATCTGGTCGGTGCCTGTTAGCCATACCGAGGGTGAATGGACTCGAAGGATCGAGCGAGCGTGCGATCTAGTACCAGAAATGGGGGCAATCAATATCAGCCCCCAAGACGTAGTACAGGTATAACCCATCTGCTCCATAAATCGGGTAGTACTGCGGAGCCCAAAAATTATAGACCGTCTTCCGACGGTCTATAAAGTTCTTACATCTATTTTGAGAGCATTTTAGCTCTCAAAATAGATGTAAGAACTTCATAGACAAACACATTGATGACATTTCTGTAATGTCCGCTTCTCAAAATGGATGTAGGAACGGGTCCCGCGGTACTAAGGAGCTACTCCTCATTGATATGGCCATTAGTCAACAGGTTCGCCGTTCCCGAAAGGATCTGTCGACTTGTTGGATAGACTATAAGAAGGCCTATGACTCGGTGCCACATAGATGGCTCAAGAGGGTGCTAGAGTTGTATAAAGTTTATGCAACTCTGTCTGTCTCTGTGATGTCATGTATGGGGCAATGGAGGACAGTCCTTCGCTATCCAGGATGTCGGCAAATCCAGAGGAACAGCGGGCCGATAAGGATAGAGCGAGGTATATTTCAGGGCGATAGTTTGAGTCCGCTTTGGTTCTGCTTAGCCTTGAATCCTCTTAGCACGCTACTGGAGGATTCAGGTTTAGGCTAACGGTTGAGGAGAGGTGGTCAAGTTATATCTCACCTCCTTTACATGGATGACCTGAAACTCTTTGACCCCAACGATTTGCAACTGATGGAGCTACTGACAGTAACTGAAACTTTCAGTAGCGCCATCAGGATGAAATTTGGTATGGATAAATGTGCGGTCATGCATGTAAAGCGAGGGGAGATTGTGGAATCTGTGGGAACCCAGCTCTCGGATTCCATAAATATTAGATCCCTCTCAGCAACTGAAACCTATAAGTATTTGGGTATGTCGGAAGCGCTGGGCATCAATGTTGCTGACATGAAGCAATCGTTGAAGGAGCGCTTCTTTGGCCGTCTGAAAAAAGTATTTAATAATCTTTTATCAGGCGGCAATAAGGTGCGTGCCTTCAACGGTTGGGTCATGCCGGTTTTGATGTATTCTTTCGGCATACTCAAATGGACTCAGACAGAACTAGACGCCCTGGATAGGAGGGTCCGTACATTGTTGACGGTATATCGAATGCATCACCCGCGTTCTTCTGTTATGAGACTGTATATCCCGCGGAGGTGTGGGGGTTGAGGCTTTTTAAACGCTAAGAATCTCCACAATCGCGGGATATGCTGTCTCAGGGAATATTTCCTTGAAACCGACGTGGAGATGCATCGAGATGTGGTCGCGGTGTACAAGGGGCTCACCCCGCTCTCCTTGGCTAAAGAGAACTGGCGCAAACCTGTAGTGCTTGACACTAACGACCGCATGGAGGTATGGCAGAGTAAGGAACTTCACGACGCTTTTTCCGGGCCCTGCATGGGCCCGATGTAGTTCTATCTGCGTCCGTAGCCTGGCTACGTTCCGGGGACCTCTTCGGAGAAACCGAAGGTTTTGTCTGTGCAATTATGGATGAAGTTATGTTGACGAATAACTACCGGAGATTTATTGTGAAGGACGGTACGGTTGACATATGTCGGGCATGCCACCGTCCAGGCGAATCAATCCGTCACATTATCTCTGGGTGTTCTCGTCTGGCTACCGGAGAGTACTTGCATAGACACAACCTTGTAGCCAGGATTATCCATCAGCAACTTGCTCTAAAATACAACCTTGTGGAATCGGAAGTACCGTACTATAAGTATGTGCCCGACCCAGTTCTTGAAAATGGCAGTATCACATTGTATTGGGATCGATCCATCATCACTGACAGGACTATTGTAGCCAATAAACCTTATATAGTGGTGGTGGATCGGTCAGAGCGGCGCGCAATGATTGTAGACATAACGGTCCCGCATGATGAGAACCTCGTGAAAGCCGCCTGTGCCTAAGATAGACGACTTATTTACTAAGTTAAGTGGTAGTAAAAAAAAAAACCGGTATTTTTAGATGAATCCAAGGAATTTATAGTTACTAATACACATGTGGGTCTTTTTAGATACAATAGATTAGTGTATGGACTCGCGTTGAGTCCAGGAATTTTCCAAAGAATAAACACAGTTGTGTAATAAAATACCAAATCTGACAACATTTTTAGATGACAATTATTAATTACTGGAAATACGATTGAGGCACACACGCCATTGACTTTGGTTTTGGAGGTTGGCATTTAGAGACAATATACAAGGTTCTTAAAATATTGCAAGAAAATGGTTTAAAAAAAAAAGGAAAAGTGTGATTTTTTGAGTAAAGCAAAATATTTAGGGTTTTTAATTCGTAGAGAGGGCGTCACAGTGGATCCAGAAAACTGCTATCTTACCTCCACAACCCAGTTAGTACTGGGTAATACGATACCCCTTGGTAAGACTGGTTGTCAGACATTTTGGGCCACTGACTACCTAACGACTGTCAAAGATCTACAAATGACACCCGGGACCAACGGCTTAACGTGCTTTCCGAGGCACGGAGGAAACTCGGTATGTAATGGGTGGTCACCCATCCACAGACCAACCTAGGCTAGCACAGCTTAACCTAAAGATCGATCCGGGCGGCTGTTATTATTTAGCCACGAGCTCCTCATGCATTTAATCAAATAAAGGCTGCAACGTTGCACACTTTTAAAACACCTCTGCTGCGTGTGGTGGGGTCTTTTCACAGCCGCACAACTGGTACATTTGTGACACCAGTCCTACACATCATATCGACAGTGGATCCAGTTAAGGCGACTACACGAGCTAAAAGCATGTTTTACAAAGCCTTAAAGTATATGATCCCCTGCAGCAAAGAAAAACAGAAAAATATATGATATTCTTCAGGATATATGCTAGTACGATAGTGTTTTGAAAACATAATACTACAAATTTGATACGATAGAAAAAAATCACAAAGATGCCTCCAAACATTTCTGTTCACGAGTAAAAACCATACTAATATACATGCAATCAATCTGATTTATCGACAAATTATTTTTCACGCAACATACTAACGTGATACTGTTTTAGTTTTTTAATCCAATCTATAGATTTTTTGTAAATCGCATATTCATATCTCTGAGCAAAATACGTGCGCATGTGTGCGTAAACGCCTGTGTACCGACACTGCCGGCCGAGGCCTGATGCTATATGGACGTGTCGCTCGTTTTGCCGCATTTTTCGCCGCATTATTACGCCAAGATTATTTACTGTTTGTATAATTTTATTCATAAATTCATTGTTTTATGTCCTCTTTCCGTAAATATTGTAGTTTCGTGTAAATATAAAATATTTTAACTTAAAATAGCGTAATAAATAAGGTACTTCTTGTCATTTGTAAATATGGGAAATAAAGTGAAACCCGTTACAACATATGAACTATATTTAGTAATAATAAAACGTAAGAACATTTTATTATTACTAAATATTTATTTTTATAACAATATAAAACTATGAATTTTGAAAAAGTCCTTCTGGACGTTTGACGGACGGATGTCAGTTCGCATATGGTCAGTTATTTCGACCAGTAGCGTAACTGTTACAATAGTGTATTTGGAAGAGGTACGGATTTGCAATCCAGGGTATCCGGGTTCGATTCTAGGAATATGATGCTGTATTTTCTTTTTGCTTTATGATCTGAAATACTACGGAGTATATTAGTATAAAATTAAATATTCAATAATAAGTAACTAAATAAAACATTTGAAATGTAATTATTTTTTACTGGAGAAAGTTGAAAATGTCGACACTGAAGTTATTGTCAATGCGTATGTACCTACAACTTTTCTAAGCTATAACAGGCCAGGCGCACTCCGCAGTATATGTATGAAGCTACAAGTACGCGGCGGGTCCGTCTTCTGGACTAGCCGCGCCGGCCGCATTGCCAGTTTATGCTGATATCTCTTTGTACGGGAAATGTATACAGAGCGAGGCCATGTTGCATGCCAGGAAAAATCCAATACGGACTCAATACGTCAATAAATTATGTCAAGTGAAATGTAAAACTGCACTAATGAAAAAAAGTTTATTTGGTATCGCCCCACGCATATATAATAGATTACTCAATGTTATAAAAAACATGACTGTATTAAAATTTAAAAGGGCGCTAAAGGAAATTTTAATTATGAAAGCTATTACTCAATTGACGACTTTCTAAATGATGATTCACTGACTGATTGATATATACCTATTGTTATTGACCGATTTATAATATATACCTACTTTTACTCTAATCGACATATTGTTATTCAATTTGGCATAATACTATTCTGTTTGACATTATTGATAATATTTTAATTTTTTTTATTACTTTGACCATATCGACATTTTTTATTTTTCTTTTCTTTTATTGTATACAATTCCAATGACATGCCACTTATTTTAAATTTATATTTGTGAACAAATTATTTGCATGCCCATGTGACGGCAAAATGTGGAGAACCTCATTATAAAAGAACATCTATGCCCTTAATACCAATGTTAGCAAAGAAATAAATGATTTAATTTGAAAAAAAAAAAAAAAAAATGTTATACTGGAAATTTATAGCTTGGTGTATCGCCGTGTGTACATCCTTGTACTATTTTGTATTCTGTGACTAGAATAACCAAAGTATAATTAAAAATAAGTAGGTATACTTATTTATTTTTGTAAATAAGGTAAAT
This sequence comes from Noctua janthe, assembly GCA_910589295.1. NCBI lineage: Eukaryota > Metazoa > Arthropoda > Insecta > Lepidoptera > Noctuidae > Noctua > Noctua janthe. The sequence continues at coordinate 4,358,816 of OU342573.1, read as the reverse complement.
ATAAAATCTGACTGACACTAAGACCATGAATACGGGTATGATTTAAAACTACAAACCACGCGCCATTCCGTTTTAAAAAAATTTTATGCTTTACTTTTTTTCGGTTTTGTTGTCATTTTCATGGTTTTCGGGGTCGCTGATAACGAAAATGAGGTCAAAATTTAAATTCAAGATGAAGCCAATGAAAATTTTCAGTTTTGTCGTCATGGGTGTCATTTTCGTGCATTTTGGGGTCGTTGATAACGAAAATGAGGTCAAAATGAAAATCCAAGATAGCGCCGAGGATAATTTTCGGTATTTTCGTCATGGGTGTCATTTTCATGGTTTTCGGGGTCGCTGATAACGAAAATGGGGTCAAAATTTAAATTCAAGATGGCGCCAATGAACATTTTCAATTTTGTCGTCATGGATGTCATTTTCGTGCTTTTCGGGGTCGCTGATAACGAAAATGGGGTCAAAATTTAAATTCAAGATGGCGCCAATGAACATTTTCAATTTTGTCGTCATGGATGTCATTTTCGTGCTTTTCGGGGTCGCTGATAACGAAAATGAGGTCAAAATTAAAATCCAAGATAGCGCCGACGAAAATTTTCGATTTTTCGTCATGGGTGTCATTGTCATGGTTTTCGGGGTCGCTGATATCGAAAATGAGATCAAAATTAAAATTCAAGATGGCGCCAATAAACATTTTTAGTTATGTCGTCATGGGTGTCATTTTCGTGCTTTTCGGGGTCGCTGATAACGAAAATGAGGTCAAAATTAAAATCCAAGATGGCGCTGACGAAAATTTTCGATTTTTCGTCATGGGTGTCATTGTCATGGTTTTCGGGGTCGCTGATAACGAAAATGAGATCAAAATTAAAATTCAAGATGGCGCCAATAAACATTTGCAGTTTTGTCGTCATGGGTGTCATTTTCATGGTGACAAAAAAAAAATTGTTTCTATGTTAATTTTGAACTTAAACACTAAAAAAAAAACTTGTTGGTGCTATCGAATTTTCATTTTGACCTCATTTTCGTTATCAGCGACCCCGAAAACCATACAAATGACACCCATGACGAAAAAACCGAAAAAAAAAGTAAGGCATAAAATGCTAAGTAAAATAAAAAAAATTAAAGTGATTTTATCTTAAATATGTAAATAAGTCAACAAAATAAAAAAAAAACTAGTAGGTACACACGGCGGCACATGAAGCTGTACATTTCAAGTATAAATTACCCTCGCTTTGTATAGATTTTCTATGCAATGAGAGATCCTCATAAACTGGTTTTGTTCAGCTTGATCGGCCGTCGTGCGTACCAAATACGATATCGACCATTACTCATTCTATATCGTTCTCCCTTACATACTTTTTTTTTCTGCCCATGTCGAACTCGATAATCTTCGGCTTACCGGGCTCCCTACAAAACTTTTTTTTAAAACTCCTCACAAAAAAAAATTATTGGAATAGATGTTTTGATTTTAGTAAGCCAGTTACAGGTAGTTTTGAATTGTCGAAAAAAGATAATAAAATGAAGCTACAGTCTGTGAAAGTACCTACTGTGAAAATTATAAATAATATTGCGAAATCATAAATAGCGACTTTTGCTAGGACACAATAAAGTTCAATTCAGGCCACACAGCGCTAATTACCTACAGTTATATTCTCCTGGAACCTGCCTCTCTTTCTATTGCGTAACTCTTATCTTATACCTTCTGACTATGTTCCCTTTTAGGTACTGTACTTTTGTGAACAAATGACATTTCAAATAAACCTAGGCTCGGTGTTTACTTAGTATTATTTTTTACAAATTATTTTTGGCTCAGTTCGTAACAAAACATAGCGGGGGTGGGGTGGCGGGTTCGAAAAATTGGCACACGTCCGACCTCCAACGCGTTCCATCATCATCATCATCATCATTTCAGCCGAAAGACGTCCACTGCTGGACATAGGCCTCCCCAAGCGTCGCCACATTGACCGGTCCCGTGCGTCAATTTGACAATATTACTGTATGTAAATAAGAAATATGGCTAACTAGTGAACTAAAGTATTAATTATTAAATGCAATAATTATCGTAACACCGAATATTAAGTTTTAGATGTAAAAAAAGTATTTGGATACTTTCCAAGAGTCTTTTTTACACTTATAACGGTTACAACCTCAAATTCAGTGTTTTAATTGCAATTCATTTTTAATATTCATTTTTATTTGTCTGGTCTTATTTGCGCGCCATCTATTAGAAACTCGGGCGTTATCTCGAGAGTCTTGAGAGTTAATTGTTATAGGCGTCGTCGTTAGATGGCGTTCACGTCTATTGTGTAAATGTGTGCGTGCGTCACTCAAGGTCACTTAGCTCGTGTAATCCTCTTAAATCGCTCTCAGATCTTCAAAAGAGTCCCCATATGTCCTCCTAAACATCCATCGTGAAAGATACAAATAGAAATAACTTGTTTTTTTTACACAAGTTATGTACTACATCTAGTGGTTTAAGTGACCTTTTAGACAAGAATTGCCCGTGTTAGGTCACTTCGCTCTTCCGAAGTTTAAAGTTACGTGGTGTACCAATAATTTTGAATCTTATTATCTTAAGAAAACATTTCAAAGGAATTTTACGAAAAGAAAAAGATATGCCGAATTTTGAATTTACATAATTACAAAAGCAACATAATTATGTTATTTAGCAGCTAATAATACTTATACGTGGCGTGCTTTTTATTTATAGTTCTTTTAAAGAGTTGACTGCTTCTTCACCGGACTGGAACTTTTGACCACGAAGAGTTTTCTTAATTTTAGGAAATGTAAAGAATTCGTTAGGTCTTAGGACTGAATGGAGGATGGTCAAGATTTCTAGGTTTTCCTGCTTTTTTTATTTTTTTTTTCCTGCTTCAGATACTCAATCGTTCGACGAGCGTATAATGATACGTCGGTTTGGGTTAGATTTCCGAAGTTCGGCGATGACTTGTGGTAATGTGGTATACCACTCTGCATTAACCGTTCTACGATCTTCACGTACAGTCGTCGCAACATGACCGGTTTTCGCCACGAACGTAGCCACCACCTTGTTTGAAGAGCTTCGAGAGCGAACAATTTTAGTATGTTTGAGCTCGTCTTGGAAGACCCAGATTGTGGATTGTTCTTTGGAATCAGGATCGTAGGCATAGATCCAAGACTCGTCACCACTGATGATGTCGTAGACGTGATTTGACTCTCCTCGATTGAACATTTGAATACTTTTCTTACACTAACTGACGCGGGCCGCCTTGAAAGCCAATGCGGGATCCAACGGGAAACTAGCTTTCTCACACCAAGCGCCTCATGCAAAATCATCTGAATGGTTGTCCCTGAGATGCCTAGCAACGCCTCTATCTCCCGATATGTCACATGACGATCTATAGATATCTATAGACATCTATACACATGATGCTTGGCTAAAAAAGTCAATCTTTATCATTTCGAATTCCCTTTTTAAGGCCTTATTTGCAGTCTTTTAACGGTGCTATAAGTGTCTTTTAATGAAATTATGTTTAAATCACTGAAATGCTTAGGAAAAAAACTAATTTGATTATTAAAATCTGGAAAGAAAAAATAACTGGTAAAAATACGGTATTTATGTTTTTCACGTTTACAACAAATATGATTCTCATATGAATTGCATTGAGTATGATTCTGCTTTTATGTGTCGCCATTTTACGAAAATTAGAGGAATTGCTAATGATCTGCTGGCAATTCGGAACACGAATTACTTTAAGAGGAATTGCCTGAAAGTGGCTATTTTAGAACCCCTATACTAGTGGCGTTTGTGTTTTGTGCTAAATGAAATAAGTGAGTGGGGTGTATGTGTGATGTATTTGTATGAGTGAGTGAGGAGTGTAAGTGTTTTTGTGAGTGAGTGTTCGTGTGCATGACATAGTTATGCCGTAGAACATCCGGTACCTTGGCTTTAGGGACAACCATTTGTAGATGACAGCTGTCCCCCCGAACGTTTTCGCATTTACGGCACACGACTCCATTCTGTATCACCAAGGTTTGGGGCAAGAGCTCTGATCCACTCGAAGATCGGTTTGATGTCCGAGTCGTTTCGCTGAGCCTACGTAGGGATTCCTTTCATTCTTCGCTGAGATCCATTCTAAGCATCTTCACGGGCACTAGTTCCTTAGTCTTTTGCCCGGCACAGTGCTTACAGTCTACATGACAAGGTCTTCTTGACAAGGCGTCAGCGTTACCGTGAGTTCTCGCGATGTTCAGTTACGAAGTCAAACTCTTATAGTAGTTGAATCCATCTCGCCACTTACCCCTTTGAATTCTTGAACTGTAATAGCCATTTCAATACAGCACGTCAGTTCGTAACTGGAATTTACGTTCCAGCAAATATTTAGTGAAGTGCTGCAATGCCTTTACTACGGCGAGTAACTCCCGTCTCGTAACGCAGTAATTTCTTTCAGGTTTGGATAGAGATTTGCTGAAATAAGCTATGGCAACCTCCTGGTTTCCTTTCCGTTGAGACAACACGCCCCCAATCCCAGTATTACTTGCATCTGTGTCAACTACGAAAACATTTCCAGTGTCAGGATATCCCAAAATAGGAGTATTGCAAAGAAGTTTCTTTAATTCCTGATATGCGACGTCACAGTTCTCATCCCAACAGAATTTCCGTTTTTCCTCAGTGAGTTTGTGTAGGACTTTTGCAACTCTGTCTTGATTAATAAAAATCTTAATGTGTGGTATTGTTATGAATAGTTGTGTATTTTAGTTGTTTACTAGCTTACGCCCGCGGCTTCGCCCGCGTTGAGTTCGATAATAATTGTCCCACGGGATCTTACTATCGGGATAAAAATCTGTGTGCTATATTTCATCCAAATCTCTTCAGTACTTTTTGCGTGAAAGAGTAACAAAAAACCTCCAAACTTTCGAATTTATAATATTACTAGCTGTTGCCCGCGACTTCGTTGGTCGAGTGGTCGCAAGCGCGACTACTATGCATGGGGTCCTGGGATCGATTCCCGAGTCGGGCAAAGTGTTAAAAAAATTTCGTTTTTAAGTTAAGTTTATTTCAATTACATACCTAAAGTTATCACACACTTGATTTGGAGATCACCTATTAAGCAAGGAGATACTTCTGTTAGGAGGCGATCATTAATTGAGGCAATTTTGACGATTTTTCGACCCCTCACTCTCTTGGTGGGATGTCGTGAGATTTGGCTTGATCCCCTCACCCCCCTCCTAATCTCATGTGAGATTTATCAAAATTGCGTATTTTAGTATAGGTACTGCGTTTGATTGCGTTGAATTCAATAAAAAAAAATGGAGAGAAAAAAACATGTTTACTTAATTAAACCCAGTTTGCTCGCAATTTTACAGTTTCTTGCGGGGAAAAAAATTACGTGATATTTGCCGAGACCGCCCTCTCTCCCTCGTGAGATTGGGTGAGATTCGGTTCGACGCGGTGAATGTTAAATGGAAGAGCGGAGTCACCTCGACTCCGCTCTTCCATTTAACATTAAACCAAGTATATGCAATTGAAAACTTCTATAAATAATAGTGTTTGGAATCTGAATTTGTGCCCGGTTGGTGGCTATAGGCTCACCCCCTTTTACATGGGACGTCAACATAACTGGTAAAATGTGTGTGTATGATTAGATACACCTCTGCCCAACCGTTCGGGGATTAAAGGCGTGATGTTATTTTATGTGTGAGAACTGACTGCCAGATCTAAATGCGATAATGTACTGATGACAACAAAAGGCGTTCTTTTGGGTGCTGTAATTCTGGGCTGCAGAGATCCGAAGCAAAATTAAATGGTGTTGAGGCGACGATATGGCTTTAAAAACCGGTTTATTTTAGCGCTATAAAACTTCTTTTTAAAAGTGTACCTTGTTGGGCGCTTTTTATTATAATACCGTTCTGTATACAACATTAAATGACTTGTTGCTAGAGTCCTTAGACCTCCTTAATCCGGCCCTGTCGCAAAATCCTTTCTTAGCGAACGTCTACTAACTATAAACTACCTCCTTGCCAAATATCAAGTTTGTAGCACAAAAAATGAAGGACAATCATACAAACTTGCGAGAGCCCTTGGACCTCCTTAATCCGGCCCTGTCACAAAATCCATTCGTAGCGAACGTCTACTAACTACCTCCCGGCCAAATTTCAAGTTAGTAGCACAAAAAATGAAGGAGTTTCATACAAACTTGCGAAAGCCCTTAACCTCCTTAATCCGGCCCTGTCACAAAATCCGTTCTTAGCTGGGCCTCAAGTCTGCTATTACAATTGTGTCAGAATGGTCTATCATTGATTTCATAATTGTTGATTTTGACAAGTTTGGTAATCTACTAATATAATGGCGTCATTATGACTTTCCAATGGTCAACCACTGACACTCCATTGAAAGAAATGGCATAGAATGGTAATCTGATAAATATTAAATATAATGTAGAAATATATATAATTGAAATCTGGCATGAATAAATGTTCTTTAGTAGTAGTTTTTCTAAAATCATTTCTACTAACGGGTTTTATAATAATGGCAATACGACAATGTCATTATAACACAATTCTATTACGAGACCATTGACCGACCAATGATCGACCATTTTAAATTTAGCAGATTACGAAATTTTAGCAAAATGACAATGGGATCGTGTTGGATTGAAGAATTTATAAAAATAGCAGACTAGGGCCCCTGACGTCTACTAACTATACACTACCTCCCTGCCAAATTTCATCTTTATACGTCAAGCGGTTTTCGATATTTCGTGATTATAAGTGAGTGAGTGAGTGACCTTTCGCTTTTATATATTTAGATACAGGGTGGAAGGGACACCGACGCGAAAATGTTTACCACGTACCTACTCAGTACATCATTCTGAACCCCCATACATAGAAATTTTTCATCGGCAATGTTCCTTATTTGTCCTTTGTGTTCCAGAGCCGCGGTACCTCTTTATTATTATTAGAATACAAGTATAGATATAACCTGACCCCGACCCCGACCTGACTCCGATGACCTGGTGAAGGTTGCAGGGATCCGCTGGATGCGAGTCGCACGGGACCAGTCAATGTGGCGACACTTGGGGGAGGCCTATGTCCAGCAGTGGACGTGTTTCGGCTGAATTGATGATGATAATAGATATAATTCTAGTTTAGCAATGAGTTATGTAAATAAAAACAGTAATGATATACTAGAAGGTTAGATTAATGTTCTGAATGAACGGCCTTTGCATTCGATTAAACAGGTATAATCGAATGCAAAGTAGAATTCAAATTTGGGGAGCCCAGAGGGTTTTTCAGCGAACATATTCAGCAACTTTACTTTGATTGATTACTTGATAACTGAGTAGGTAGAACGTGATGAGAAATCGCTGATACAATTTATCATCAACATAGTCCAACACATTTATTGAAAAAATAAATAAGTGGACCCACACATGCACACCCACACCTTCATGTTACACGCTTTATAAACAATTTAATGAAATGATTAAACTTATCTTGCAATTTCTAAAAAATAATAACTGTTATAAATTTGTCTCTTTTTCCCTCAAGCTCATAAGCATTTCAAACAGTTTCTTCAATTTCAGCGCTTGTTAGAAACCTTTGGCTTCGGCCAAAACCTCGGCTTATTTTATGGTTTGGCCGAAGGTGTTTTTTTATAGCCGAAGGTGGCCAAAGCCGTAGCCGAAGCCGATGCTTCGGTCGGAGACTATAGTTGTACATGCACTAATACTTAAATATGAAAGGGTTGCCATCAAAAAGAAAACAATCATAATATCAACCATACGGTATGTTGCAGCCGGCCTGTGGCGCGGGCGCCGCTTACGGAGCGAGCTTACGAGCCGCGCGGGTGTTCTGCCTACCCAATGTAGCATGGTACCATAGTAATGAGACAGAATTGCGTCACGCGGCTAACAGCTGATAGGTGACAGGCGCGGGCGCGCGCGAATTTTGTACGTGTTATTGGGATAAAAGTGAACGAGTATAAAAAAAATGTTTTTTTGGAAAAGTTGTTTGTTATCATGAGTATAATCATATGTTTAAGTATCGGTCACTAATTACCAGTCACCCTATACACCGTGACTTTTTAGTCGTCTTACAAAGGTCGTCTACTGAATGTATATTTTTTTTATTATAAATTAGGTATAAAGAAAAATAATAAAAAATTAGAAAATTATGAAACATCCTGTTGATGATGTTTACGTGTCAAACGGGAGAACATTACCTACCCAGCACTCGAGTCCAGTAGATCATCGCTCGCAACAATGTGTTTTATCTACGTTATGTGTCATAATACTGAATTATATTATTAAATAAATAATAATTGTTTTTTTTTCCTTTATTTATTTCTGTACAAATCAATTATATTTTTAAATATTCCTTTCAAAAAAAAAAATATAAAAAAAAAAACATTTAAAAATATAAAAATTGTAGCCCACCGGTATCGAGAACAACCCTGTTCTCGATACCGGTGTACCAGTGTACCGGTGAGTTTCAGTTACCTTCAGTAGCTCCATCAGTTGCAAATTTATTTATTTATTTATTTATTTAACACTTCAAGCACAGAAGTACAGAGGCGGACTTAATGCCATAGGCATTTTCTACCAGTCAACCTTTGGGTGATGCAAAGACAAGCAGTGGTAGGTGTAAATCTGAAAATAATTTTAAATAATAATAAGATTAACTACAAGGATATATAAAATACTATAAATATATATCAAAATTTAAATTAATGTAAATAAACATTTCCACGAATATACCAAAATAAAAACACAAACCATGGGGAAAACATTACCGTTGTGACGAAACTGCCAGCTTCTTTCGAATGTACTCACGAACTTTAATTTTAAAAGATAAGCGATTGGTTGCCATCCTGATTTCCTGGGGAAGCGCATTCCACAGAGAAATAGACTGGACAAAGAAAGATCGGTGAATGAAATCAGTGCGGTGAGAGGGACATTGAAGCATACGGTTTTGCGATGATTGCAGGCTCCTATTATGGTTGGCACAAATATACTGAAAGTGGGGAGCAAGGTAACTAGGGGAAGTGGGAGAAACAAGAAAAGAAAACAAGGTGGTAAGCGCCCTTTGCTCCCTACGCTGACGTATGGGCAACCACTTAAGAAGAGTCCGGTGTTCGGAGACATAATCATATTTACGCAAATTGAAAACGAATCGAATGCAGTTATTTAGAAGACGGTCAAGTTTGTCGAGGAGATCCGCATTCAGGTCAAAGTAGCACACGTCACCGTAATCGATGATAGGAAAAATTAAGGGGGCAAATCGTTGGGGGCAAAGAGTTTCAGGTCATCCATGTAAAGGAGGTCATAAATAACTTGACCTCCTCTCCTCAACCGATAGCCTAGACCTGAATCCTCCAGCAGCGTGCTAAGACAGGATTCAGGTCAAAGTAGCACACGTCACCGTAATCGATGATAGGAAAAATTAAGGGGGCAAATCGTTGGGGGCAAAGAGTTTCATGTCATCCATGTAAAGGAGGTGATAAATAACTTGACCTCCTCTCCTCAACCGATAGCCTAGACCTGAATCCTCCAGCAGCATGCTAAGAGGATTCAAGGCTAAGTAGAACCAAAGTGGACTCAAACTATCGCCCTGAAATATACCTCGCTCTATCCTTATCGGCTCGCTATTCCTCTGGATTTGCCGACATCCTGGATAGCGAAGAACTATCCTCCATTGCCCCTTACATGATATCAGGAAGGTGCGCAGAGTCACATCAACTTTATACAACTCTAGCACCCTCATGAGCCATGTATGTGGCACAGAGTCATAGGCCTTCTTATAGTCTATCCAACATGTCGACAGATCCTTTCGGGAACGGCGAACCTGTTAACTAATGGCCATATCAATAAGGAGTAGCTCCTTAGTACCGCGGGACCCGTTCCTACATCCATTTTGAGAAGCGGACATTACAGAATTGTCATCAATGTTTTTGTTAATTTTAGCTCTCAAAATGGATGTAAGAACTTTATAGACCGTCAGTATAGGTCGTGTAGCTCTGTCATCAGAAAATTTGACATGTGCTACACGACATGCCGCTACAGTCGCACAATACAGGACTGAGTGAGCATCGGTGAGGTCTTCGAAGTTGTCAAAATAGTTTGACAACTGCGAATCTAGAACAGCCACCAGCGCCCTATTTTTGTTATGCATGGGCAAACGAGGTATGCGTGGTCTAAGGTCGGGTTGCATGAACCGATATTCTCGAATCGCATCCTCCAAAGCCAGTGCAATGAGGAAATGAGGAGTTCATTTCCTCATTGCACTGGGTACTTACATTAGTAACCATGTCATTACTCACATCATTAGTGCGATTAGAAGATATTGTACTAGACTGTGGTAGTACCACAGCCTGCACCGACGGGGTAATGACATGGCTACTCTGCATTTCAGTTCGCAGGCGATCAAGTACAGTGTCATCAAACATACGATTTCGCTGGATCTCTCGCACCTGATCCGATAGTCGTTGCACCGACACGTTGACAGCTGGCTCAAGTATCTGAAACAGAGAGAGCATCCGAACAGGGTACGCGGTCAGGTTGTTTCCTCCCTCTGTAGCCCCATAGTATGAGCGCATGACGTTTTCATTGATGGATTGCGTCCATCGCATGCGCTGCACACTCCCGCCGGGAGCTGGGACCCTATCAGAGGCCGGTGGGCCTCGAGGTCCTAAGCCGTCCGGCGGCCGGCGTCCTCCCCGCCGACGAACAGATGGTGGCGTCGTGGGTGGAGAGAAATATTCGTCGCTCGAGTTCGACGCAACTGCCACTCACGACGGGGCTGGATTCCGGCGGCGGCGAGGTGGAGCTGAGCAACGTGTCCGGAGGCGATAGGCGTGCACGTCATGTAGCTGACCTCGTCAACATAATATCATCGTCATATCTTCATTTCTTTTTATTTATTTCGGAAAATTTTTGACACACAATGACACATTGTGTCAAATCAACGGTGTGGTTTTCTTTATTGGTTTCAATTTATTTTCATTGTAATTTTAGTATTTTTTCATTGATATTATTAAATAAAATTGGTATTATAAAAGGGTAGTATAATTCAAATCTTCCGGTATACTATAACTATTTAAATTTAAGAAAATTTGGTAAATCTGATATAAAGACGTTTGCTTGACGTAAGTGTTGCCAGCTTATTATATATAATATAATTGTTTCCTTTATTCATTTCTATACATATAATTTACATTTTTAAATATTTCTATACAAAGTAATATAAAAAAACATTTAAAAATATAAAAAATAGTAGCCCACTGGTATCGGGAACAGGGTCCGAAATACCGGTGGTCAGGGCTCTTGAGAGAGGAACCTCCTAACAATACGCGCCGTGTCCAGAAGTACTGCTTTCTGAATCAAGCCCTTGATCCAGCTGCCAAGCGAGAGCCTCCTCAGATGTTTGTCGAGGCTATTGGCTATTAAGCCATTGGCCGACACGACTATCGGCACAATGACTGCTGTACTCACGTCCCACATGTCGACAACCTCGCGAGCCAGATCTAGATATTTGAATTGTTTATCTTTCTCTGCTTTCACGAGGTTCTCGTCATGCGGAACCGTTATATCAACAATCATTGCGCGACGCTCCAATCGATCTATCACCACAATGTCAGGTTTATTGGCAACAATAGTCCTGTCAGTGATGATAGATCGATCAAATACAACGTGATATTACCATTATCGAGAACTGGGTCGGGCGCATACTTATAGTATGGTACTTCTGATTCCACAAGGTTGTACTTCAAAGCAAGTTGCTGGTGGATAATCCTGGCAACGAGGTTGTGTCTATGCAAGTACTCTCCGTTAGCCAGACGAGAACACCCAGAAATAATGTGTCGGATCGATTCTCCCGGACGGTGGCATGCCCGACATATGTCAACCGTGCCATCCTTCACAATGTATTTCCGGTAGTTATTCGTCATCATAACTTCGTCCATTATTGCACAGACAAAACCTTCGGTTTCGCCGAATAGGTCACCGAAACGCAGCCAAGATACGGACGCTAAGAAGTCTACATCGGGTCCATGTAGGGCCCGGTAAAAGCGTCCGTGAAGCTCCTTGCCCTGCCATACCTCCTTGCGATCATTAGTGTCTAATACTCTAGGTTTGCGCCAGTTCTCGTTAGCCAGAGAGAGCGGGGTGAGGCCCTTGTCCACTGAGACCACATCTCGGTGCATCCCCTCGTCGACTTCTAGGAAGTATTCCCTGAGGCTGCATATCTCACGGTTGTGCAGGGTCTTAGCATTTAAGAAGCCACGACCCCCGCACTTCCGCGGGATATACAGTCTCATCACCAACGACCGCGGGTGATGCATTCGATTTGCGGTCAGCAGTGCGCGGACCCTCCTATCCAGGGCATCAAGTTCCGTCTGAGTCCATTTGAGTATGCCGAAAGAATACATCAAAACCGGCATGACCCAACCATTGAAGGCGCGCACCTTGTTTCCACCTGACAAAAGACTGCTTAGTACTTTATTCAGGCGGCCAAAGAAGCGGTCCCTCAATGATTGTTTCATGTCGGCAGTATTGATACCTAATGCTTCCGACATACCCAAATACTTGTAGGTTTCTGTTGAGGAGAGGGATCTAAGGTGTATGGAATCCGAGAGTTGAGTTCCCACGGATTCCATAATCTCCCCTCGCTTCACATGCATGACTGCACATTTGTCCACACCAAATTCCATCCTGATGGCGCTACTGAAAGTTTCCGTTACCTTCAGTAGCTTCATCAGTTGCAAGTTGTTGGGGGCAAAGAGTTTCAGATCATCCATGTAAAGAAGGTGAGATATGACCTGACCACCTCTCCTCAACCGATAGCCTAGACCTGAACCCTCCAACAGTGTGCTGAGAGGGTTCAAGGCTAAACAAAACCACAATGGACTCAGACTATCACCCTGGAATATACCGCGCTCAATCTTTATCGGTTCGCTGTTCCCCTGGATCTGTCGACATCCTGGATAGTGAAGGACCGTTCTCCAGTGCCCCATACATGACATCAGGAACGTACGCAGAGTTGCATCAACTTTATACAACTCCAGTACCTTCATGAGCCATGTATGAGGCACAGAATCATAGGCCTTCTTGTAATCTATCCAACATGTAGACAGATCCCTTCGCGAGCGGCGAACCTGTTGGCTAATGGCCATATCAATAAGGAGCAGCTCCTTAGTACCGCGGGACCCATTCCTACATCCATTCTGAGAGGCAGACATGATAGAATTACTATCAATATGATGATTGATTTTAGCTCTCAAAATGGATGTAAGAACTTTATAGACCGTTGGTAAACAAGTGATTGGTCTATAATTTTTGGGTTCCGCAGTACTACCTGATTTATGGAGCAGGTGGGTAATTCCTGTCGTCAAGAACTGGGGCAGCGACCCTGACTCTAAGGCTGACTGAAACTGGGATGCTAAGCGAACATGTGATCTCTGGAACCATTTAATCCAGAAGTTGTGCAGTCCATCCGGCCCTGGAGATTTCCAGTTAGGCAACGGACGGACTGCACGAGCTACATCTTGGGGGCTGATGATAATTGCCCCCATTTCAGGTATCGAATCACACGCTCGTTCAACCTCCCGGGTCCAATCACCCTCAGTGTGACTGACAGGCACCGACCAGATGTTGCGCCAGAACGAACACATGGCGTCATCATCTGGTAGACGCGTATCAGTCACACCTTGGTCCGGTCGTTCCCAAGCCCTATATACCCACCTTTCATCACTTCGGAATGTGCGATTCTGAGTGTAACGCTCCACTCGCCGCTTGTCCCGACGAATACGGCTTGCCCATGCACAGATCTTCTGCTTCAGGAAGTCGATACGCTCTGTGACGCGGGCTAAGTAGTCTCGAAAACTAACATCAGTTCCCGAGAACGCCCGCTTCACAAAGCGCATCACTCTAGGTCGAGTATTGCCCTCCCTGAAGCAGATTAACTTGCCGATGAGTGCTCTAGCCTCACCGATACGCCGCTCAATCCTGCATTGCCAAGCTGGAACAGCAAATTTTGGTCGTGTAGCTCTGTCGTTGTTGGGAAATTTGACGTGAGCTACACGACATGCCGCTACAGCTCCACAGTACAATATTGAGTGGGTATCGGTGAGGTCTTTGCTGCTGTCAAAGCAGTTTGACAGCTGTGAATCTAAAGCACACACCAGCGCCTTGTTTTTCTTGTGCATAGGTAAACGAGGTAGACGTGGCCTAAGTTCAGGCGGTGTGGATCGGTACTCCCGGAATGCACCCTCCAAAGCGCTCCTCAATTGTGCGTTGCACTGGGTACTCACGGATATAACTTCGTCATCATCTTCTTCACCATCGTGTTCGGATCGCGGTGGAGCACTGGATACATTTTGTAGCTGTACCGCAATCATTGGCGAAGCAGGTATAACTAGGTTACTCCGTGAATCGAAGCGTAGTCGCTCAAGTACGGTGTCATCCAACATGTGGTTACGCTGTATGACCCGCACTTGATCCGACAGCCGTTGCGCCGACACGCTGACACCTGGCTCAAGCACCTGAAACAGAGAGAGCATCCGGCCACGGTACGCAGTCAAGTTGCTTCCCCCCTCAGTAGCCCCATAATATGCGCGCATGACGTTCTCATTAATGGACTGAGTCCATCGCATGCGCGACACATTTCCACCGGCAGCGGGGACCCTGTTCGGGGCCTGTTGGCCTCGAGGTCCCAAGCCCGCTGGTGGCCGTCCTCTTCCTCGTCGTCGTGGTGGTGATGGGGTCGACGGCGGGGATAAAAACTCGTCACTCGAGCTCGACGCAACTGCAGCGATCGGAGACACAGCACTCACGATTGAGGCGCGTCCCGGCGGCTGCGAGGCGGAGCTGAGCGACGAGTCCGGAGATGGTGGGTGTGCCTGATGTTTTGCCCGGCTTCTTGTCAGCATTCATGTATATTTTAAAGTATATTCCAAAAATTTAGGGTCCGGTTTTGTAAAATAGGTTTTCTGTTTTTTTTTTCTTATCATTGTTATTGATGTAATTAATATATTATTGTTTAAATATGGGTTAAATCGATAAAAACATTAAATTAAAATTCAGTATCGTAAAAATTCGTGCTGTCAATTATATAATTGTATAATTGTTTATTATTATATTTTTAAATTATTAAAATCTCATAAATAGAGTCTGTCAAGCGAGTCTAGTCCCATGAAAAAGGCGGCAAATTCAAAAATCTTTCAGGTGTCAACACTGATATAGCACGCTGAAAACTTGTTGATACTTGAATTTTGATAAAAAAATTACTTGGGATAAATTAAAAAAAAAGCATTTCAATGTACGTATTTATTCATCAGAACTAAAATCAGAATCAAGAAATTCAATGCCTTCAAATGAGAAATCACTGTCAGTAGAATCATTACGCACAGAAATGATGAAGGGTTCCAACTCGGTTTCGGATATCCTGTCTCTTACTTTATACTTATTTTCGACACTAATAGTGTGATCTGTGCATTTTTTCCAATCATTGGCTGTGACACTATTAAAGCATTCTTTTATAAGGTTCTCCATTTCTTTACCTGGAATCCCTAAGTTTTTGCTGGCTATTTTTCTTTTAGCCAAACTCCATATGAGTTCAATTGCGTTCAGGTCACAATGATATGGCGGAAGTTTCAAAACCTCATGGCCATGTTGTTTCAAAAATTCTTCAGCTTCATACATTGGAGTTGTTTTATGTTCATTCACAAGGCACATAAGCTCAGCCTTTGTAAAGAATTCTTCATAATGAATTCCATTTTCAGTTAGCCATTTCTGAATGTCAGCCTTTAAATCATTCATAGATGGTGGCTTATTTATTTGTGTTACATGGTAGCTAGCGTTGTCCATAACAATGACACTGGGCTGACTTAAATTGGGTATTAATTTTTCACGTAACCATTTAATAAAATTATTTCTGTTCATATCATCATGATAATCTGTCATTTTTGATTTAGTACTGAATACCAATAATGCATTGGGAACAAAACCTTTTTCGGATCCAGCATGAACAACAATATGTCTTTTGCCTGATGATATTTTGTCAATTACACCGCTTGTTGATGGCCCTTGCCATGATTTTTTAACTTTATAATTTTGGTGGACATAGGTCTCATCAAGATAAACTATTAATTTTCCTTGTTTCCGCTTTTCATCAATAGCTCTGAGATACCTATGTCGCCATGCAGCTAGTTCATACTTTTCAATAAGAAGAGATCTCTCATTTTTATTTTTTTTGAATTCAAATCCATTTTTGAGTAATAATTGTCTCAATGTTTCATGACATCCAGTAAATCCAATTGACTCTCTTAAATCTGCAAGCAAACTTCGTAGAGTTGGAACTTGCTTTTTCACACAGTAAAATTCATTAATTTTATTGCGTATGGCTGATAAGTCAAAATTATCCAGATTGGCTACAGTTGGCTGTCGTGGACGTTTTTTCCCCGGTGTGTTCCACTCGCCTTGGTTAATAGCACCTTCTTTTTTAATTCTTCGCAGTGTTTTCACACTTAAATCTGAAAGTTCAATATGTCAGTTCAGTATCAAACGCACAAATTTTATGATAATATTTGTAGAAAATGCAAACAATGTAAACAAATAAATCTGTACTAACCTGTCATAGCAGCAATTTTTGTCAAATAGTCTGTTTCAGATTTCATTTTTTTATTCTCATCTATGGCTATGACTTTCTTAACTAAATTATCAATTGTGCTTTTTATTAATTCATCATCCAAGGTGGCTGAAAAAAGATGACAACAATCTCTTATAATACTTTTCACTTATAGGTGCCCCATTGAGATTCAATGTCATGTATACGACGTCTGAATCTAAACCAAAACCGAAATCGTGATCACATCATAGTAAAATAAACAAAATTAGACAATTGTGCTAAAAGTATCAACATTTTGTAGCCAACCTACCTGTTGTTGAAACAATTTCATCCAAAAGTCGTCGTTTTTCTGTTAACACGTCATCAGATTCAATCTTTACATGATTATATTTATTAATCATTGTAAACAGCAGGCTCCTGACACTACTTTTAATAGGTTTTGGCATTATAACATTAAAAAATTCAACAAAAACCGGAATGCTTCGAGGTTAGAACAGAAATTGTGACAATCTGTTTGACAAATAATAGTATTGCCATTATAAGAAATCAGTAAAATGGTTGTGGACTCGACTCGCTTGACAGACTCTACCTATTTTTTTATGAATGTTTAGTATTCATTGGATACAAGAAGGGGGCTGCCGTTGTAAGACGACTAAAAAGTCACGGTGTATAACGAGTTATGCATTTACCTACCTATTATGACACGGTTTACGAATGAATTAAAAAATCGGAAAAATATTGTTATAAGTACCTACGGAGATCGGTTCAATGACGGGATAGATAGAGATATATCATAGATCGGTGCAGGGACGGTTATCGTTACCAGAAAAATACCGTTAAAATTACGAAAACCTTATCGTTATGCTACGTTAACTATTAATGTTAAAAATATCGTTAAATCATAGGATTTACTGGTATTTCAATAGCGTTACCAATAGCGTTATTTCGCTTAAAACTTACAATATTTGGTGCAACGTTGCCAAACCGACCGCGCGCCGCGAGTCCTTTCGTTCGGCTCTTCTAATCGGAGCGGCAACAGCTTGCATTTTACGACGATCGGACAGATACCTACGAAAACGCGACGACTCGCGCGTTTTTCATTTTATAGGACCAGACGTCACACAAATATGGCGTACGCCAAATACATCTATTTGTATTGTTATTCTAATTATTAGAAGAAGTGCAACAAAGTATATCAGTATTTTAAACTTTTTAAAGAAAAATAAATCTAGTTACCTTCCTACTTAAACCATGGTAGTGGATCACACGAAACGGGGCATTATGATAAAAGGACTTCGAAAAATTTTCACCATAATCCATCGCCTAATCAAGCCTTCGGGACCCGGTGGGATGTGGGAGTAGTAGTGTAGGGGAACACCATGGGACCTCAAGGGCATTGACCTTGAGGTCAAGGTCAAAATTCCGAAATTCAAAACCCGCGGTTCTCAGAGACAGTAACAGATCATTGATATTCATGGTTAGTGACCTTGAAGTGAAAGTCAAGTGACTTTAGGTTCAAGGACAATTGACTTTGAGGTCAATATCAAGTGATCTTGGAGGTCTTGAAATCTTGGAGGTCAAGGCTGAGTGACCTTGGGAGTGTCCTTGATATTTCAGTGCCTTGAAACTACCGACCTCTTGACTTCGAGTGCAATTTTTTTTTTTTTTTTTCTTCTAAATTAGCTTATATCTCGAAAACGGTGTGTTTCTATCGCAAAAATAATGAAAAATTTGCCCCCTTAATAACCGCCTGCCACGTTATTCTCAACATGAAGGTAATTATTAATTAAGAAAAATTCAAATTTTATTATCCATACAAAAAAAAACATATAAAAACAGGGTTGTCAATTGTAGGTGTTGGGCCTTTATTAAAGGATCCCATCGACATCGCTTTTACGACAAACGGTTGGTCAGACAAAAAACAGCAAGACGCTTTTACCCTTATGTTTAGGTGGTATATACGATAGAATCGAGAAAATAAACGATTTGTGAAAAATACACTTTTTTGGCAAAATTTTTGTGTCTTTTTCCTCAGCGGCTTTTTCGGTTGTATGTAACGGGGCACCGTTACATACAACCGAATGCTCTACTATGGAACTGTCTAAAAGATTCGAGAATAATCCTAGAATCTTCCACTATGGAACTGTGAATAAGGTTCCAGAAAGTTGTGGAACTTTCTCGAATTATGGTTCAGCATATAAATAGCTGTCGGGTTTGCGGGAGGAGTCAGCCGCCCGATACGAACCATCGTGTATCAGTATGACTCGCCGACAAAGGTTTACTCTAATCACCCCCGACGACCCTATCACCCTCCGTTAGGAAAGCAGTCTGTAGGGCAACCAGTAATTTACGCAAACACAAACCGGCATCAGTCCGTCGCGACATCGTAAGATGCTAGACTCCCACCCGACATGGTTAGAAAGAGATAGGCGAATAAATTACCCGTATACATATTGTTACTTTTACCGATACTAATATTAGTTATTAGATAAAGTTTACGGACTTACGGGTATCGTTATAAATATCTTTACTTTTTTATCGTTAGCATAACGGTAATTGGTAACGTTAAGAAAAAAGTAACGGTAATTCGGTCCTTGATAACCTGCGAGGGCATGGATACCTATATTATAATTATTATGCTTTCAAATAGATATAAAACCTTAACAGGTATTTAAAATATCTAATTTGTACGTAATGATGAATACAACAAATCTCAAAATAAGGAATATAAACGAAAACAAAAGCAGTATGTTTTGCACTTCGGAGAACAGTTTAGTAGGAAACAGATAGCCGAAGCAAAGTGCAAACGAATATCATTCTTAGCAGGTACAACTAAGGTTGATAATCGAGTGAATAAATCCTACCTAATATACGATATAATAACGGCTTCGCTTGTTTATTTTTTTTTATTTGCGTGTGAAGAGCAGAAATTTGAGAAAGGAAAACATCTAGAAATAATTGGAAAAGAATGGACGCTTTACTTATAATAAAACCTGTACGGACAGAATAATTGTTTTTTTTTTTGAAAATGAAACAAAAATTAAAATTGTTCAAATTTCAAAACTATAATATGACAAATCCGTTTTTCGTTCAATTATTATATATTTTACAAGATAATTATATTTACATTATATACAGACTACAAATAGAACTAAACTAATGATAAAAATAAGACTAAAAGTAAGAAAATATGAACATCTAAACAACGACGACAATAGGACACTTAGGCGTCAATGTACTCCTCCGCATCGCTGTCATCTGGAAACGTGCCCAGAAGACTGGCAGCATTGCCACGCTGAATGGCAATGCTAATTCTTTGGCCAAAGAAAGAGCCAGCCCTCTGGTCACACGAAGTGTCGACCAGTCGGCGAGAGATTTCCTTAAAAAGGAGACGCGCACTCGGGCCCCATGACCCGAGCGTTTCGACCCCAAACGGCTCAAAACTGTAGTTACCATAAGGTTACAGTATTTGCGCCGTTTGAGGATCTCAGCAGCCGCAGCAGCAGCGCTTGCACAGCCCGCCGAGCTTGAAAGGTGAGATGGCGCAAGGGTGTCGACACAGGTTGCGTCCCACACCAAAGGCCTACCCACCTTCCAAGGCACTAACGTCATGCCGTCTGGTCTCTTGCCATCGTCACGTACCAAGCCGTTTGGTTCTAAAACCGCTGGTACGCCGGCGCTGGCAAGGACTCGACGAATAATGTCGTTAATGCTGGCGTGCCGTGCAATGCGACCTGCGCTCCTGTAGCAGGACAGGCCATGGTGTCCGAGGCTGTCAACAGCTTCACCGCAGTGACACCGATGCGGAGCAACACAAGGAGCGCCTAAGCGTAGACTCGTAGCGACCCGGAACGATGCGTCATCCATCATAGTGCCAATGGTGGATGACGGAAGTGCCTGAAGCCATAACCCCGACTCCCATTCCCCCACGGCCAGCAGACGGGCACGCTCCACAGTATTGAATGACGTGTTTAAGAGGTTATTCCGTACAATACTGCAGAGCGGCACGTCCCACTGTCTCTGGGAGGACAGGTTGTCGGGCAAATCCGTATTGGGACAAGCCATTTTCCAAGCGTTCAACGCACCGGTCGAATAAGGCACCTCAAAATCAACCAGTGAGGAAGACAGAATATCCCTGGTTAATTTTTCGGTACCGTAGACCGAGGAGAGGAAGGCTGGTAAACTTATACTTGAAATTTTGCGGACGCCGAGACCACCCAAGCGAATGGGAAGTGTGGCTTGCTGCCAAGCTCGGTCGTCCAGGGCCACATTAAGTATTGAAGTTAGAGTGTTCCTAATAATTTGGTCTACTTTTTCTAAAAGCTGCGGATGCTTCCAAAGATGAGTGGAGCGAAGGCTATACGTGAATTTTGGTCCAAAACAACAGTATCGAATAAGTGTGAAGGCCGAATGAATGTTAATTTTGAAAAGTCGCTCCGAAACATCATTAAAATTTTGATTTTTTTCTTCAATGAGCGACGGAAAAGTTTCGTCAAATATTGGTGACCCTAGGAGGTGAAGAGAACTTTTTTCGGTAATTTTGATATTTGGTGCTAAAGAGTTAAATTTAGAAATGGTAGACTGTCTGTCAGTGGTTTCAGGAAGGTAAATTTCGCACTTCGAAAGGTTAAGGTCTAAGGCAATGGAACTGAATTTTTCTTTTAAAAAAGTTAAATCTTTTAGGACTGTATTCACATCACCACCCAGGGTTCCATCATCCAAATACCATAAGTTGAATTTAGAATTTAGCTGCCGAATAATTGGATTAATTGCTAAACTAAAAATGACTGGCCCAAGAGGATCACCTTGTTGGCAACCAACGGCTGATTCCAAAAGGTTGTCTTTATAGAGTAATTTTGATGGGTTCCTGTAGCATTGGTAAAGAAAACTGTAAATTTTGGGTATTTCTTTTTGAACCTCTGTCAACAAGGTGTCCCTGTTTACGGAGTTGAAAGCATTTTTAATGTCAACCTTAAGGATGACCTCACCCTTATCACTATTAAGGTAAGTGGACAGTGCGTGTACCGCAGCCTCACAGCCCCCTTTGACCAAGCTGAAGGGGATGGAATTTACTGGCCAGTGTTTCACTGTAAAAGGCGCAGCAAATTTTGGCTGCGATACGACGGTAAGTTGACCCTACGGCAATGGGACGGATGCCGCCATCCTTCTTGCGCAGGGCGCAAAGATTGGCCCCGTACAAAATATCGATGACGGTATCGTTCACACTGCCGGAGAGAATGAGATTGATGAGGGCCGTCAGCTCCTTCAAAGGGACTCACCAGCTACCCCGGCGCCTGAACAAATTAGATCCTTAAGGTGTTGCGGAGTCAGGCCATCGAGGCCGCCGGCAGAGCCACTTCAAAGGAGCAGACGGCCGCACATACTTGCTGAGCTGTAATTTGTAGAGTGTTAGTTTCTGGAACGGGGGGGTCGGGAAAGGTGAGGTCATCTGCCGGGGCTGGGTGTTTACTCTCCAGAGCTGTAAGGGTCTCTGGAAAGTACGGCGCAATCACATCGCTGCTAAAGATGTTCCTAGCTGCATCACTGATATCACCCTCGCCTAAGTTAGATTCTACATGATGCAATAAATCTCTTTGGGTCAAAACTGTAATGTACTGTAAATTTTGGGTCAAAACTTTGGGCCGAAATGTTACAGTTGTCTTTAATTTGAGTTGTTAAAGTTTTTTTGTTTGCCAAATTTTTTTGCACATGCAGAATTCTAAATGGGAAGGTGAGTAATTGCTCCCAAGCACTTTGAGAGTTCTCTCGGGCGGCAAGGCGGACACAACGCGCCAAACTTGATGCTACTGAAGGTCGCGCGCCACGAAGAACTCTCTTTAAAAAAGGGGTTGTAGTTTTTAATTTTGAAAGATATTTCCAAAAAGGTTGAGTGCGTAGATCAGGTGTAAGGGGAGTGGGAAATGTAGGGCATGAAGAAGGAACATTGTGGGGAATGTGAGGCTTATGTTTTTTCCCCAAATGTATCTTCAAGCCTCTTTCACCCTTAAAAAAACGTGCTTGGGAACAGTGTGGGCATCTTACTAGAACATCCAGCGATGTGGTAGCTTGACTGGCACTCCGTTCGGCGTCACTACAGTCATTATTGAACATTAAAATAAGAATTTAAAAGAAACTTAAATATAATGTATAAAAATATAAAACAAACAACACCAGTTAAAAAATACGTCAAGAAAGACAGATGTCAGCAAAGTCGCGCAGGCGGCCTGGGACGCCGCCGCCACCGCGCCGACCACGCTGACATTTCTGGCGCAGCCCTAGTTACTGTTCCCTGTTGCTGACGGGCTCGGCGTCGCGTTGCGTCAAAACTCCAAAACTTCAAATTTTCAAATGTTATATCTTAGGTCATTCACCCCTTTATTTGTTGTATTTCGTCTGGGATATCTGCCGTGTAAGTTTAGTTGTAAACCGTTCAAGTTTCTACTCAGCTATATTGCAAGTAATTATTTATACGGGTAGAAATATTTTCAGGCAGGAAAAAACTATCTCGGCACCCGGATCGAATGAAATCACACTAAAATTGTTAACGCAGCAAAAACAAATAAACTCTGAAGGTCACACCGAGTACTGATTTATTTATTTTTATATTTAGATTGAATAACGTTTATTTTTTACTCAAAATAAGGACAATAAGTCAATAACTTGTTTATCTCATATTATTAAAACATTAATTATAAAATGTGAAATTACGGGAACGATTAAATGTCAAATTAATAAGATAATAGCTATTAGACCTTAACAACATGCCGGTTACAACAGTGCCTCGTGTAGGAACAATCAAGTGTCCTCGTAATCATTGCCAGGACAGCGTTGGAGCTGGCTCGCACCTTGCGCACCAAGGAAGCGCAGCGCTTGCGCATGGTGGCGTGGAAACAGTCGGTGCGTGCTTCCGCAAACATGCCCGAATCACTGCAGAAACGAGGCAGTCCCAACACTGCCCTGAACGCAATGTTATACTCTTGATGATTGAGGCCACGTATTTTTCCAAGTATCGAACCCCAACAACCTGATTAGGCAACCCAGCACTGAACACTCCACTTGCCGACCCCAGAGGAGACTGTATAGAAAAATGCTCCCTAAAAACATTCGTAAATTCCCTTATGGTCACCATCGACGCTCACAGGAAGACTCGGCCTACCGTTAGCTTTGCTCTTGTGTTTCCAAAACCCACAGAAGTCACCACCGGAATGCTTCTCCGCAAAGGTGTCCATCCTTATCTGTACTTCACGATATTGAAATGCCTTCAATCGTGATTTAAACATCCTTCTGATCTCACACATTTCTGCAAACATGATGCCAGACCTAGGCGTACCACATGCTACCCACTCCGAAAACTTCAACCAAGCCCTTCTGTGAGCCTCTCTGACAAGCTCGTTCCACCCCACTAAACGCCGACCACTACCATCCGCTCTGGTGTTCCCTCGACCCACCAAAGACGCGCCACGAAGGGCAGACACAATGTCACAGTACAGACTGTCCTGTCCTGTCTGTATGCGTGTGACCATACTCATTACAATGTTTATCAGCACAACTCATACACTCGGCAGGAAAATTAATTAAATCCAGACGCCTATGACTCTCATTGGTATATTTAAAGACCTGTTTATCATTCCTAACACCCCACACAACGTTGTTATAAGTACTTGTAGTATTGGGTGAACTAGAAAATTTGTGTCAATTAGTGTCATATACAATAAAAACATTCACAACAGCTCGCTTTGCCACCGAGTCACAATGCAGTGATTTAGCCAGCTACAGGTCCCACGCGCCCTACTAATAAAGGTGTACGCTCCCGAATCAGTACCCAAAAAATCAACATCCACACACGACCAACACTGCTCACTACAAAAATGTCCAAGTTCGTTTAAAAACAATTCATGTAAATCAACATTGAAATCGCCTAACACAAATATAGACTCAATACCATATTCATCTACAATTGCACTCACTGTACCTAGACAGTCCGTAAAATCCGGCAGGTTTTTCACCGAGTTCTTAGGCATGTAGGTACTTTTTACTACAATCGCTGGTTGAACACATGATATCTTAATAACACATATACGAGCACTGTCACCCTGCAACACTGACACTTGCTGGAAAACACTGCTTCTCCACAACAGAGCGATACCGCCATACGGCCTCCCGCGTAGTATGCCAGCGGACGTGTCGACCGCAGACATTCCCGTGCACCCGAAGCCACTGTTAATCGTGTTTAGATATGGTATATCATCCGGTAGAAACCATGTCTCTTGCAAGGCAATCAGATCACAGGTGTCACATAACTCCCTTATGCTATCAATGGAGCGTTTCACTTTTAAACAGTTGTAACTGGCGAAACGACAAGCAGACTTTTCCATTATTTATTTTCACTATGGCCGGCGCAGACGACAATCTGTCTAAATATTATTATACGTTATAATTGTTTATTTTATTTTTATAATTTTAGTTACTGTAATTGGTTGTTAATACAACCGTTGTAATTAAATAAATAAATCAATATTAGTCAGTATATTTATATATTTAACGAATTCCTCAGTAATTGAGCATCAAAAATATGTAACATGGAACCTTCTAGCACCCTAGGGCATTCTCCAAAAAATCCAACCTGTATTTTACTTTTTTTAATGTTGCAATATTTTCAGTATTTTAAGAAACTATGTTTAATATTTTTGAAATTCAATGGCTGGTTTAATTTACATTTTAATTTTAAAGTTTTAGGCATTTGTTAGCATAAGGACAGATTCGCTTAAAGACAGAAGTACAGTCGGATAAAAAGTAATTTTATTCATTTACGAAATATCAGAGAAAAAAACCTTACAGACATCGTTACTGACCAAAAATAAATTCCCTGTACTAATTTTTAATCCAATTTTTTTAAATATTAAATTGCCAACTTGTTCAAGAAGCATTTTAGGGTACTTTCTCCACTAGAACCTGTGACGATAACCACAGAGGTGGGAGGTACTAGTGTGGCGAAACCGCTTGTTCGGATCACTGTGAAACAGGTTGCCAAGGTGATCAGAGACATGAAGCGAGAAAAATTCTCGGGTCATGACTCGCTCGGCATAGAACATTTACAGCATGCGGGTGTTCATCTGCTCGCTATGTTGTTTACATTTTTCATAAGGCATTCATACCTCCCTAAGGCAATGTAGAGAACTATAGTTGTCCCCATAATAAAAAGCAAGACAGGAGACGCCTCTAAATTAACCAAATTCGCTTAATGTTTTAAACATTCCAAAGTTGAAATATGTCCTTGTAACGCTTTGTTGACAATTTTTCAACCTTTTTATCTTTTTAAGGCTTCGTCTTTTCCCTTGGCTATAAAGACTTAAAACTAAATTAGAAAATAATATAAGGCTGGTTTGGGCGGTATTTCTGAATTCAGTCTACGATGGTATCCCTCCACCCCATTTGTTATTCTGATATTTTCTCCGTAACAAGAAAATTGTTCAGAAGTGACTTTCTTTAGCCTCTGGGTCGAAAAATAGTTTTGAAACTTAACAAATTCCTCTTTAGCAGGGCCAGCTTCTAATAAAGATAAGTAAGCCTCAGGGATCATGGAAACTTGGAGGTAGCAGTGCTAATTGAGTAAACATCCTTGTTATATTTTTGCCCTCGTTTGTTTTATCCAGGTCAATTTTCTTACTCATTTTCGATAATGCATTTAAATAATGGTAAAAACAGCCCTTTATATGGATAATCTTAATTGTTGCCATTTCGTTGTGGCATTAATAGTTACCATTTCAAAATCACACTTAACTTAAATTAAACAATATCCAATGAAGAATAGTTTTTTAAGATTCTAAACATTCTTTCGTATGTTTGTTGAGACTTATACACTAGACAATTATTACCCCTAGCAGGATCCGAACCGTCGAAATTCGTTCGAAAGTCGTTCAAATGTCGTTCGAATCTGTCCTTAGCGAACAAAGGAACTTTATGTTGCGGTCTGTACATATCAGTGGCGAAGGTTCCATATAACACGATTCCTACCGGCTTCCCTTTGAAAAATAGTGGAGTCCGTATTCTATAGACAAATAATATAATCTTATTAAAGATATGTACTCCGGCTTACCTCTTACAAAAATTGACCCTTGGCTACTGGTACATATTCTGTATTTAAGCAAATCTGACCTAACGTGGATCACGGGCTCGTTCAGACACGAGGGAACCGCGCGATTTCCGTATCCATACCTGAACGCAGGCTTAAGCGTATTTCACGATATTTCTTCTCGAGATAACTTCATTGAAGGTCAAATAACCACATTTCTACATGAAATAAATGATTAGAGACCTTATTCCTCAAAATGGTTTTGCAATTAGCTCATTTTTTTTTAAAACTGGACAAACCCCATTCCGTCACACTCTTTCTATCACAATCTTCTTATTTTGAAAATGTCGTCAGTCCAACAAATTCGTAACACAATAAATACAGGGTACTAGACCTAATTTGCAACAATTTTGACCCGATAACTTGAGGTCCAAACTGGGTTGTTTTTGAGATATCGAACGTTTAAAGTTTTTTTGGAAATTATCCTCCTCTCCACCATAAACTGCGAATTGAGAGGTGGAAATTATCCAAAAAAGTTTGATATCTTAAAAACCCTTTTTGAGTTCGGACCCCAAGTTATCGAGGTCATATTTGTTGCAAATTAGGTCTAGTATCACCCATTTCAAGGAATGCATCCAATTACCAATCACTCTGTATTGTTGAAATGACAAAACTAATTGCATTAGGGTTGTAAGTGTGTTGGGCAGTGACCCCTCAGTTACCGATGGATCTCCAAACTCTCACCTTGTTGTACAGAATGTCCGACAAGTCCTTGACGTGGTGCGAAGAGGGAAAGAGCCCCGACATGCCGGAGATCACGACCCTCTCGCCGTCAGCGACCGGCATCGGCGCCAGTGCAGCGTCGCCCTCAGTCGCGAGGTGAGGTTGGGGTTGAGCTAGCTCTTGAGGAGTTGGCATCATAGTGGAGCAGGCTGATAAAGTGAAGAGAGTTGACAAGGAACGGTCAAAAAATAAAAACCAGTTAATCATTAAATAAAAAAATATTTTTTAAAATCGTGTCACTATCCACGGTGGGGGACAAACAGGTGGGGGTCGCGCTATTTATGCTTTAGTGCTTAAGTATTATTATTCTGTGACTTCTAGAAGACTGAGTAGATTCAACACGATTCCAGTAGAAGCAGAAAAAAGAATCAAAAAAAGATTTTTCAAAAAGTGAGACAGAATTGGCTGATTTATGACTTTTGTTAAAATAGTAAATGATCGGCAACAACTTACTTGGTGCTGATCGAGATCCTAACAGCTTTAATGAAGGACGAGTGCAACTAGACTTGTGTACCCAGGGTACTTGTGCAACAGTTTTATAAACTGGTAATTAGTACCTATAGAATGGATTTAAATACTTTTGGAAACACAATGATCAATTATTTGCATTAAACATAAATTAAATTTTGAACATTTGATTAACTTTACTTAACCCACGATCCGTCGCGTGAGATCTTTTTAGGTCGAAGTTTTAGAAAGTTCACAAATATGCACCCCTACAAGGTTTCCACGGATCCCCTACTTTAAGTAACTTCCTAAAAAGAAAAGAAAAGAATAGACGTGTGTTTCTGCGCGCGACTCTGACGGACCCCATGCGACGACTGGCGTAAGTAAAATTTTGCTGGTCATTTCTTTTGTTTTTTAGTTATAACTAGCTGATGCCCGCGACCTACGTCCGCGTGAAATTATTATAAAAATATTACTTGCCTATTTCAATCGGATTTCGTTAAAAAAAAACAGTTTTTTTTTGCACGGAACCCTGATACTTTTTTCTATACTAATATTATAAAGAGGAAAGATTTTTTTTGTTTGTTTTTTTGTTTGTACCGAATAGGCTCCGAAACTACTGGACCGATTTAAATCATTTTTTTCACCATTAGAAAGCAAAATTATCAGGAATTAACATAGGCTATAATTTATTTTCAAAAAAATTAGACATCCTTAAGAAAATTGCAATAATATAACACAAAGTAGCAAAATTTTGCCTATAAAATTCATTATTTGGCGTGAGCTGAGAAAACTATTGATGATACTTAAAATTATGTCCTACTTGATTAAAGTACTCATTATTACCTACAAAAAAGTCTTGGAGAACATATATCTAACTATCATAGTTAAGTCACAATAGCAGCTTTTGTGTTCTAAAATTTAATTAGATCGCCCCGGTAGAAACAAAAGTTGGTTACATTCGTATCGTAGTATTAATTCTTATTCAAATCGTTTTATTATCAAGGGTATTTATGTAGCAGTAATATACTGAGTGTTCAAAAAGAACTTATCATCAATATGAAAGATACATGCAGCGACATCTATTGAACCAAAATGGTACTAATGAATAAAAATGTGCTCACAAGATAACTTTAAAATTGACTGACCGGCTTTGTTAAAAAGTTATGATAGCGTACTTTAGATATGTCTACATGACACTGCTTGAAAATCTATACATATAGCCTGTAGAGTGTGTGTTCGATCGCTTTCTATGCGTTTTGAATACGAAAGGCAAGAGGTCCGCAACAGTTTACAGCAGCTATATCGTGTTTCGGCTCATTTCATGCACCTTGATGAGAACATTACAAGGTAAACAACGAATATCCAAGGGATTGCAGCCATCGCGACCGATTTGCTGTCTATTATTGAAGAGTTCCAGTGTTAATCTCCGAAGACCAGCGTCAGATCTTCACCAAATAAAAAATGAGACCACCGCGGAATAATATTCTTCCAAACAAAAAAAGAATCATCAAAATCGGTTCACAATTGGCGAAGATATCGCTGAACATACACCCTCCTCCTTTTGGAAGTCGGTTAAAAATGGACAATAGACAGTGTCAACGTATTTTAAAGTGGTTGGAAGAAGAAAATGATGAAATTATTGGTGGTGAAGATGATGATGATTATCCAGTCAGTGCCACCTGATGATTTTATCAGTTTATACCTATGAGAAAGCGGTATATTCACTATGTCAAACATATTGTAAATGTAATCAAATTTTGTGCAACTCATACGAAAGATGCACCAAAGTAATAATACTAAAAAACTGGGTGCACTGGTGGTACTGTTGACTGATAGAAAATGCCTATGGCATTAAGTCCGCCGCTGTATTTTTGTGCTTGAAGTGTTAAATAAATAAATAATAACTTACACTGAAAATATTTTTTGTTTGATTTTTATTTTTTTTAAGTCGTTATTTTTTTTTGATCTCAAATAATTATAAAAAGGTAAGAAATTGTTTAGATTTTGTAAAAAAAAGTTAATCTTAAGATGAAATAAAATGATTGGTCCTCGTTTTTATTGAAGTTTTAAGTGTATTAATAAGTAAGTGATTTAAATTATCTTTTTTTATTTAATTGCGGCCATATTACCCAACTATAATCCGTCAAAATAAAATATAAAATATATGTTATAATGTCAATTGATAGCTGTTTATTTTTGGGTCTTTAAAGACCCCGCGCTTCTGAACACATCACATAAAAGGCACGACGGATGGAGGGTTGATATTCTTTCGACTGTGTAACTGTATTAGCAACATTCAAAATAGTAGTGTAAACATGTAGTTGCTAAAGTAAATTCTATCTATCTATAAAATATAAAATTTGTATGTTTTGCTTTATATATTTTTATGGTTATATTAATTACAAAAAGGGGAATATTAAAGGCGTTATAATTGATCGGTTAGTTTTCATGGGCCCATGTAGCTATTGTACCTACCAAGTAAAAAAAGACTTTCTCATGTCAGTTGAAGAAACAATACACCTTCCTTCCAAAGGAGACTGATCTTTGTATGGAAAGTTGTATATGTGATAAAATGATCAATAGCGTAATGGTAGTTCTGTGAGGATACTTGAATTACGCACCACGAACTCCTGGCTAAAAACAACCGCACGGGTCGACCTTCTAGGTTAAGCCGCACTTATCAAGGTCGGTCTGTGGATAGGGGATATTGGGTGTAATTAAGTGCCATTAATTACATACCGAGTTTCCTCACTGCCTTGAAAAACACGGCTGTCATTTGTAGATCTTTGATACTCGTAATGAGTATTCGGTGGCCCGAAAGTCTGACAACCAGGCTTACTAGCCCAAAGGGTACCGCGTTTTCCATTACCAACTGGGTTTTGGAGGTCAGATAGGCATTTGCTCCATGTGAAATACTGGTATGCACTAGTATAATTAATACGGACGAAGTCGCGGTCAAAAACTAGCTGCAGACATACCTACTTAGGTATGTACATAATTAATACTTTATTAGGTTGCTGAACTCACCGATTTGGTGATTAAATTAATTTATACTATACCGATCTAGACTATATTAGTTATTGCCTATTTCATGTTTGCGGAAACTTTGAAGTTTATACTAGTTGTTAAACGCGCCTCCGTACGCGTTAAGTTCGCGATTTGCTTAGAATAAGATTGGTTTGTTACAAGGAATATTACCTTAAATCATTTTTGTAAACAAAATGATTTGAATGAGTAAACTACATAAATACCAAAAACTTTATTCCGTCAGTCACAAATCCGAATTTTAAAATACTGATTTTCATAATCCCGACTGGTTCAAAATTCCTAATACCAAAATGCCGATTTACTATTTATTCTATTTTATTATTCCAAAAATTCAATATTCCTAACGTTTATAATTACTAATCTCTAAATACCGAGTTTCAATAGATACAAATAACAAAAAGACTTAATGATATTACCACGAATTCCGATTAATAAAATATCAATTAATTAGAATTCCGAAATAAAAACGACTTGTTAAACAGAATATCAAGACAAATAAACACATAACCAATAATAGAGGAGATCTGCGGATCTGATCCGTCAATGGTCATATTTCTAACCTAACCTAACCCAAATTATTCACCAACAATAAATGGTACCCGAAGAAGGTATATAAGGAAAAGAAGAAAACACAAAAATTAATATTAATACACAAATGTTAATAACAAAGTAGACGTTTTTAAATTTCATCAAACGTTACTTATAGGGCTGGCTTGTATTTATGCTTTTGCGGTTGCACAACGACATGCTTTGCTTTCGCTTTGCTTGGTAGTATAGATGCAGGCCTACCTTACTGCTTCCCTAAGAAGTGGTAAGGTGGCGAGGTCTTGAGGGTGAGCGCTACAGTCGTGTAGATCCTCAAGGCATGTCTGGTGGGCTCACCTTTACGTGGTTGCCGCCCTGTTATTGGTCTAATTCCATAAGAAATAGACGCAACAGAAACCACCAGGCGCTTTCCAACCTAACCATGACCCTTTGGGTGGTTGCAGCTGGCGTCGAGTAGGTAATCTGGTCACCTGTGCTAGGACCTGCACAGTTGAGCGCCGTAAGCAGGGATGAAGGAGTCCTGGAGGGTTGAGCCGATCGAAATTGTGGTAATGCGTCCGTGAGGCAACACTCCCTTTTTGGTCTGGATTTCAAGTAAAACGGTGGCCCTACCCAATAGCCAGGGGTAGGGAAATGGCTACAGTGTCCCGTTAGAGGGCCACGGCGAGGGGCGGGTGGTCCGCGGAGGTGGTTCTAGGATGGCCGAAGCGGTGGGTGAAGGTCATGCTGACGGTATAAGTGAGGGTTGATCAGTTCAGAAGGGACGGGCGTTCAGGCCCCTATGCCAACCCGATCAAGCACCCGATGTCGCACTGCAAGCCAGCCACACGCCCCTATATCTCGATGGTACTCCTAACGATCGAGCTAGTTTGTAGCAAGACGTTCCCAGGTGCGGGCTCCATGGAGGGTGGGAAGCCGGAGAGATGAATTTTACCAACACAGTCATGGACAACTCAAGCCCATTCGACACCACACACACACGCACACCAAACACGCACACAACAACCACACATATACATACACCCCCCACACACACACGCCACACACACACTCACAGGCACACTACACACACACACACACCGGAGTGGAGGCGAAAGCCAAGAATGCTCCCAAGGGTGCTTGCATCACCTCTCTAGCCCCCGGATGCTCTACTGCCAACACAGCGAGCTCCAGTGCGGGTACCGGTCCGGCAGTGGCGAGAACCGCTGCTAAGACCAAAACCAAGTCCCGTAACAAACGGAGGACACCGGCGCTGCTTGGGACAAGTACCGCTCCTCCTTCTTTTTCAGGCGCAGAGCCCACCACGACGGTTCACTCTGGTGGCCGAGCTCCCCTCATACATCCTTCTCCGCCTATAGTTATACAAGCCGCTCCCCCCCAGCTGGCCGTTACTGGTCAGAGTAGGCACAAGGGCAGGAAGGAGGAACTTACTCCGGCAACACTTAGCCACCGCGCTGACTCGTCAGCGCCAGCTACTCCGGCTTCTTCAGCGTCTAGGACGAAGAGGAAGAACAGGCCGTCCAAGAAGCAGCGGCTTTAGACACTGTGGAAGCGTAAGTCTCCACAAACCATACAGGCTAATGCCGCGGGCCGGGTAACACCAACCAGCGGTAATGTCAACTTCTCCGCAGGCAAGCGGTCGCAGGCAGAGGCCGACCAGGGCCAAACCAACCAGCAGCCAGCGGCGAGAAGGGACGAGCCCAGAAAAAAACACAGCGACCCGTTCGGAGAGATCAGGCCGCGGCCAAGCGGGCTCTAAACGAGACTAAAACACCTCGTGGAGAGCGTAAGCGGCCGCGTCTTGATAAATCCAAACGGGACGCCAACCAAAGCTACGCCCAAGCTGCAAGCTTCGAACTCGACGTCGCAGTCACCTGCGGCCGTACGGGGCTAATCAGCAGAGAGGCGTCGAACCAGGTTCTCGCGGCGATCCAGAGGAGGATAGTCGCCGAGGCCTCTTCACCCATACAGGGCTCACCTGCACCGACCTTCAGAGCGAAGCCGGTGTTCAGCGGCGGGGCCCTCAAACTGTGGTGCGGCAGCGATCACACTTTGTCGTGGCTGGGACTCTGGTCTTCGAGCTGGCTCCCATCATTGGCACCTCGCTAGTAATCAGGAGGCAGACGGAGATCCTGCGTCGGATAAAGTGTGGTGTGCTCATCCCCGACGAGCAGGGAATCTTCGCAGAGCCGTCCAACATTGGGCGTGCTCTGTGCTACCAGAATCCCTGGATAGACGTCAGGGGATGGTTATTGCTTTGCGCCAACAAACGTGCGTACGTGGTTGTTGAGGTCCCTGATTACCAAATTCCGACCCTGATGCAAGCCGGGCGCCGTCTCTCTTTTGGTGTAGGGACGGTGGACGTCAAGTTCCAGGGTCCGAACGGCAGATTTGTCGACGTCCCTCGGGGATATCCGGCCGCTGTAACCAGCGCCGTGACACAGGAGGAGGAGGCAACTCCCCCCACAACAAACACCGCGGCGGCACCCGCGGTTGTGCCTGCAGCAGCAGCGCCGGCCGCCCCTGCCATCGCCAGCGTGGGCGCCGACCCCTCGGGTGGGGAGCCCGATGACAGTAGCCTGTCCTCGGCCTCTGACCTTGAGGAGGGCGGCTTCGACGCTGGCGACCTATTTGCCGGGCTGCGGCTTGAAGGCGACGAAGAAGGAACGTCCAGCGATGGCGACCCCTTCGTTGACCTGTTGTAAGGTCCTGCAGGCCAACCTCCACCACAGCCAAACCGCGACGGCTCAGCTGCGAAAGTGGTTGGAGGTTCAACATATAGCCATTGCCTTGATTCAAGAGCCGTGGATTAGGCATGGCCGAATACAAGGTCTCTCCAATCTTGGGGGTAAGCTCCTAGTTAGTACAGATCACGATAAGCCAAGATCGTGCATCTATATCACACGTAGCATAAAAACACAGCCACTAACAGATTTCTGTTGCAGGGATATCTCTGCAGCTAGGCTACTGATACAGCGAGGGGACACAAAAGCAGCGGTAGTCTTCGTCTCCGCTTACATGCCCGAGGCAGAGGAGCCGCCCCCGCATGACCTCGCCCGTCTCGTGACCTACTGCGAGAGCACAGGGCTGGAGGTTGTCATAGGCGCTGACGCAAACGCTCATCATCCTCTGTGGGGCATGGACACGCAAAACGCAAGGGGTAAGGCTCTAGTTGACTACTTGTTCACAACTAACTGAACCCTACTTAATACAGGTTCCGAACCAACCTTCGTAAACAGACGTAGCCAAACAATCATCCACGCCCACTGTTGTAACGATGGTGGGGAGCGGATCTGGAGCGAAAGCGCGGGAAGGTAAGGGCAGCCCTAAACAGAGCCATGAATACCTGTGCTGATAAGGATTGGGACGCGTACTACGCGGCCAAATCTAGCTACAAAAAATGCATCAGATTCAGGAGCTCAACCGGATGGCGGAAATACTGCGGCAACATCGAATCCTGCCAGCAAGCAAACAGGGTAAGGAAAATACTGGCACAGCAGAGCCCGTCTGGGCCCGCTGTTCTCCGAAAACCCGACAACACACTTACCACCTCACCAGAAGAGGCGATGCGCGTCCTTATCGAAACTCACTTCCCAGGTTGCGCTTTCGCTCAGACCATTGACTGGACTGAGGTAGCCCAAACACCCACAGAAAACGACTGGCGCTACGCACAGAAAGTGATAACACTGGAGAAACTCCAGTGGGCGATCAGGTGCTTCCATCTCTTCAAGGCGGCTGGTCCGGACGGAGTCTTTCCCGCCTTACTGCATTGGGGAGGAGCCTCTGTCGCCAGTAGACTGGTACCCATAATGAGAGCATGCCTGGCCTTCAGATACGTTCCAAAGGGATGTATTGAAGTGAAAGTTATATTCATTCCTAAGCCAGGTAAGAGTGACTATACCAACGCCAAATCCCACCGATCGATCAGCCTGACCACCTTCCTCCTTAAAACCATGGAGAGAATTTGCGAGAGAGAGCTGAGGGATGGCGTGTTAAAAACTATCCCATTACATGCTAATCAGCATACATACAGCTCGGGTAAGTCCACTGAATCCGCTCTCCATCTAGTGGTCGGCCGGATAGAAGAAGCGATACTTCAGAACGGCACCTGTCTGGGTACTTTCATAGACATCGAAGGAGCCTTCGATAAAACAAACTTCTCCAGCATTAGCACCGCCCTCTCTCCACACGGAGTAGAACAGGTACTGACTGACTGGATTACTAACATGTTAAGTAAACGAGTGGTTCGTCTTGCAGAGGAACAGCAGATGGCCATGATAGCCAGAGGCTGTCCCCAAAGAGGTGTACTATCCCCCCTCCTCTGGAATCTGGTGATAAATGATCTTATCACTATTCTCAACGCGAACCATTTCTATACAATAGGGTACGCTGACGACCTCGCCATACTCATCTCGGGGAAAGT
The DNA here is from genome assembly GCA_910589295.1 of Noctua janthe. Classification (NCBI taxonomy): domain Eukaryota; kingdom Metazoa; phylum Arthropoda; class Insecta; order Lepidoptera; family Noctuidae; genus Noctua; species Noctua janthe. The sequence continues at coordinate 4,322,898 of OU342573.1, read as the reverse complement.
GACGGGCACAATCTGCAATCTCACTCAACAGGCGCTACGCATCGTTGAACGGTGGTGCAGAGATTTCGACCTATCAGTAAACCCCACGAAAACAGTACTAGTCATGTTTACCCTTAAACGAACACTAGGCCTCTATCGCCTACCCAAACTTTTCGATACAGAACTCCAGTTAGCCGACGAGGTCAAGTACCTGGGAGTCATCCTGGATAGTAAGTTAAACTGGAGCAGTCATCTAGACAGCAAACTAAACAGGGCCTGCATCACCTTTTGGCAATGCAGAAGGATGATAGGTAAGAAGTGGGGCCTGTCCCCTAAAATTATACTTTGGTTATATTACGCGGTGATCCGACACATGATCACCTACGGGGCAGTAGTCTGGTGGCACCGCACCAGACTAGCCATGGCCTCCATTAAACTGCAACGCATGCAAAGGCTTGCCTGCATGGCGACTACAGGTTGCATGAGGACTACTCCGACCACAGCTCTCGAAGCCATGTTGGGCCTCAAACCGCTCCATCTGTTTATACAGCAGGAGGCGACGATGACGGCAGTACGCCTTAATACAGTTCAACTCTGGGGTAAGAAAGAAACACAACACACTGCCGTACTGGAGGGATTCTATAATGAGTTCCCCCTGGCAAAAGCAACAAACGATCGGATACCCAAACAGTTCGTATTCGACAAAAAAATACAAAATCCAACTCCATGAGGACGACCGCTGCGAGGGACTGAGCCCTGCGGAACTACGGATCTTCACAGATGGATCTAAAACAGGTACTGGCACTGGAGCTGGAGTCTTCTCGGAAGATGTCAACATCCATATTGCCACACCACTGGAGGCCCACAACACGGTTTTTCAGGCAGAATGCATGGGCATTTCCCTGGCGGCATCAGCCATCTTAGCCAGGGGGGTTGTGGACCACTCTATTCGTATACTCTCAGACAGCATGGCTGTTCTGCTAGCACTAAACAACCACATAGTCAACTCTGGGTTAATACACGAGTGTCATCAACGCCTGAACCAGGTTGGTAATCACAATAATATAACCATCCAATGGATCAAAGGACACAGCGATTCCCGTGGCAATGATGCAGCGGACGAACTCGCAAGTAGGGGATCGAGCATGGCAGCAGTGGGTCCCGAACCCATTGTGCCACTCCCCTTCGGGTACCTACGCACACTGGTAAGGAAACGAACCAGCGAACAACACCACAAGCTGTGGCTGGACCATGGCGAGTGCAGGCAGGCCAAGGAAGCACTTCCCACTATCGATGGCCGCCTCACCAAACGAGCGCTTAGGCTGACCAAACTACAGCTGCGCACACTTACAGCCGCCATCTCTGGACACGGCTCTTTTAATAAACACCTCTTTGTCATAGGAGTCACAGACAGCCCCCTGTGCCGAGCCTGCATGGAGGAAGACGAAACAGCAGCCCACGTGCTTCTACATTGCCCAGTGGTTGCAACATACAGGGCAAAGTACTTCGGTACCCCAGGTACTCTCCGCGAGATTGTCAGCAACACCAAGGCGCTGCTGGCCTTTCTCGAGGAGTTAGGGTGGATCGAATAGATTTCCCACCCGCACGCAAAATACGCACTTTGACGTGGAGTTGCGGACACCAGCCCGTTATACAATACAATACAATACAATACTTATAGATTTTGAATTTATACGCGTTATATTATACTAACTGAATCACAATCAGAAGGGTCTACCCTTCATAGCAGAACTTTTTATGTCATAATATTATTTTGCATAACAGGGGACAGCATAAACTTAATTTCGCAGAAAATTGTTTTTAAGACACCCATCATCATCATCATCATCTGCCTAGCCTTTTCCCAACTATGTTGGGGTCTGCTTCCAGTCTAACCGGATGCAGCTGAAAGACACCCAAGTCACTCAAGAAGAACAACACACACACACACATTCACATTCACATCATCACATTATGATGATGATTGATGATTTATTGTAATATTCACAATATAAATACAAGGAATAAACATAAATTTATTGTACCCACAACAAGGATCAAGAAAATAAGTAGATCATTTAGATGCCAATGTATACACTTTTATAATAAACTACCAGGCCACTGTATATCGTTATATTGTTCCGTATGGTGTCGGACGTAAAAGAATAGCACCATGCCATATCTTCCCGTGGGTGTCGTAAGAGGCGACTAAGGGACTTACCAGAGAATGGGCAGCAGCGTTCTCTGTGTTTTTAACAACCGTACTGCGATCGCCAACCCGCCAGCCAAGCGTGGCGATTATGGCAAAACCCCCCCAACACAAAAATGGCCTCTAGTACCCGGCGGCCCGTCTACCCTCGACTATGGTAGCGGTCGAGGTCGCGGCGTGGCAAGGGGTGCTAAGAATCTCCGGACGTGATCAGGCTGCCTATACCGACGACTTGACCTGGCAACATACAACACGCGTACACTCCGGACCGACGAGAAGATAACGGAATGATGAGCAGGCTGCGATGGAGTATTGTGGGATTATTTGAAGTCCGAAGAGAGGGGGAGGACATGATAATCCTGAAATCCGGCAACCTGCTCTATTTCCGAGAGGGTGACCGGCAGTCCCAGGGTGGTGTTGGGTTTATCGTCCACAAGTCCCTCGTGAATAACGTGGTGAAGATCGAGAGTGTGTCGACCAGGGTGGCGTACCTTATACTCAGAATATCTTGAAGATATTCTGCACAGGAACTGGACCTGGCAGAATCCCGATGGTGCAACTAAAAATGAGATTGACTTCATCGTGTCAACCAAGAAGCAAATGTTCAATGATGTCTCTGTGATCAATTCGGTGAAAACCGGGAGCGATCACCGCATGGTAAGAGGCACATTGAACATCAATATCAAGCTTGAAAGGTCTCGACTGATGAAGTCTACGCTCTGTCCAGCACAGATCAAGATCCAAAACCCCGAGAGCTTTCAGCTTGAACTCCAGAATCGTTTTGAGTGCCTAGGAAGCTCGGTGGACAATTACAACGATGGGTTCGTGAAAACTGTCCATACGACTGGGTCTAAGTTCTTCAAGACACGTCGTGCACACAAGAACAAAAAACTCTCTGATCATACTCTCGAGCTCATGAAGGAGCGGCGTGAGATGATCCTGCAGTCTTCAGACGAGGCGTGGAAATACCGGCAGCTCAATAGACGGATCTCTAAATCCTTGAAGAGCGACTTCCGCCGCTTTAATACCGAGCGTATTAAAGACGCTATTGAGCGGAATAAAGGCTCCAAGGTATTTTCAAGAGATCTGGCTATTGGGCAGAGCCAGCTCACGAAACTGAAGACCGACGATGGCAGGATCGTATCCGCCAAACCGGAGCCGCTGAGGGAGATCGAGAGTTTTTATGGGCAGTTGTACACTTAAACCAGTAAACCCGTTGCAAATCTAGCTAACGACCCAAGAGCTAGACTGACCCGACACTATACCGAAGACATTCCGGATTTCAGCCTGTACGAGATTAGGATGACTCTAAAACAGCTAAAAAACAACAAGGCACCGGGTGATGACGGAATTACGGCCGAACTCCTGAAGGCAGGTGGAAAACCGGTACTTAAGGCCCTTTAGAAGCTGTTTGATTCCGTCATACTCGAGGGGAAAACGCCGCAGGCATGGTGCAGGGGTGTAGTGGTACTCTTCTTCAAAAAGGGCGACAATGCCCGGCTGAAGAACTATAGGCCCATCGCACTTCTAAGCCATGTCTACAAGTTGTTTTCAAGAGGTTTCACGATTTTCAGCCTCCCGAACAAGCTGGCTTGTTCGGGAGGCTGAAAATCGTCAAACCTGCGTCATTGTAAAAGCCAATATTAAGGGAAATTGCAACTTCTTAAATTGAAATAGCAAGTTATTTGGAATAACGGGTATGCGGGGAATTAAACCACTGTCTCCATTAGCGACTCCTGTAATAAGGGTGGTTATTATAATATTACTGGCCAGCTCTGTGATACGAAGCCTGGTTCCATTGCACAGTCTGGGACACAACCCCAGGGAGTTGAGAAATTCAACGGGGTGGGCAGTACTATCATCATTAGCCATCACAGGGTCTATGGATGTCGACGCCGATCATATTTTTTTTTTATTTGATTGTCCCACTCGGTCTTTGGCGACAGTACTATCCCTCATATAGTTTAGTTTAGTTTAGTTTATTTATTAATAATTATCAAAAATTACAGGTCATATTTTGAAAAAAGTAAAAAACACAAATCAAAATATACATTAAAAAAAACAAGTCATTATACATTAAAAAGAGCATTAAACACAAATTATCATAAATTAAAAAAACAATAATAATACACAATAAGCAGAATAACAGAACCTTACAGTATACTAATCACATAAATTTTCTTAAAACCATTATTTTAGGTCATATAATGCCTGGTCGGTTAGCCAACCTTTCAGTTTAGTTTTAAAAACAGTGTCAGACGTCGCGCTCAAAATATTATCCGGTAGCCGGTTGTATACCGATGGACCCATAACATGAATTAACTTTCCAGACTTAGATAGGGTGTGTGGGTAGCCAGCCAATTTGTTTCTACCACGAGTACAGTAATCATGTCTGTCTCCGCGTCTATTGTATTCGTCTAGATGGTGCCTAACGTATACCGCCGCCTGCAATATCACAATAGCGGGAACAGTCAATATTTTTAGACGTTTAAAAAGTGGTCTCGCGGTGGCATCCCATTGTGAACGCGTAATAGCTCTCACGGCACGCTTCTGCATCCTGAAGGCTCGCTCCCAATCGGCATATAACCGCCCTTCTTTTTTATACTAACCTCCAAATTGGGAAGAACGTGCATAATGTGATGATGTGGACTGGATATGCGTGCATCCTCCGTAGCCAATAACTTACAGTATCTGTCTAAAGTCGCCTGCGAGCAAAACTACAACGCCACCCATTAGCGCCTAGTTGCCGCGGATGTCCTGCAAGCTGCGGTCTCTCTACTCCCCGGCCGCTGTTTTTGGTGATGTTGCATGTTGAAGTATCTTCACTTGCAAGATTTTGCGGCAGTATGAAAACGGCATGTGCAGTCCGTCCACCGGTAAGCAAAGTTGCAGCAATGTCCGAGGGAGCCACAGCCACAGCTATGTGACGGCATGGTTGGCGCAGTGACTGAGCGAATGGCTTCTGCGTTGCGAGTATCGGGTTCGATTCTTGCACGGAACACATTTTTTTATACACCCACAATACAGGAGAAATTCCAAGTGTGGGCCTGGACTGGGGCAAGGTTAAAAAAAAATCTTTAAAGCTGTATACAGCGGTTCTTACGGAGTTGGGATTTTTTTTCGGCCTGTGAAAATTGGTCAATTAATATTTGTTAATTTATGATTACCTGTCTTTTGAACTGTTAAAAAAACCAAAAGCATATTAATCTACTTTATAATGATTTGAAAATCGTAAAGTATTAGAATAAAACAAATTATCTGGTTACAAAAAGTGAAAACTGGCTGGGGATCGAACTCGCCAACCATGTTTATTATTTTTGAGGGCGCGCGGCGGCGCGCTCCGTGCCTATTGCCTCGAGTGTCGTAATATTTTATAAGATTACCTACATCACTTGCACTCATATGAGTGTGGAAACTAAGGGAGGCCCCCCAGGCCCTCCCGAAAACAGTGAAACTAGTGAAATGGACACGGACAGTGCAATTGTGAACAATAAAAAGAACAGTTACTATAAATTAACTAGTGTAAGTGAACTTTCCCCGGACAATGAAGGACAATACGCAGTTGCTTGTTGGTACTGCGCAAAAATTAACGTAATAAAAAAATTCCATGAGTGGCAGGGACTCCAAACGAAGATTAAACAATTAACTTGTAGATTGTGTAACAGTGAAATGTTTTATAAAAACTTCTACAAATATTTCAAACGGGCACCTTGTGAACAATGTAAACGAAATTAATATATATTCGTGTAATATAAATTTCTGCAAAATAAATAAGGTAGACTGCTGCAAATGCAATGGACGGTTAAATGTTAAGTACATGCCCATTTTGCTACCCAGGACTCATAGCAAGAGGGTTGAAACATCGCTGTGTGGGTCGAGCCGCCCCACTCGCCGAGCGCCGCGTTACGCCTCTGGTGGCGCTTGCGCGACGACGGCGCCCGGTGGAACGCTGACAGGTAACGTCTCAACTAACGACACCGAATGAAGCCGCCGCTGTTGCGCGAGTGAGCAATGTCACCTCCAGTGCGCGCGCGCGTCAAGACATGACCATCTCGACGCTTCTGCACGCCGACTCCGCCACTCAGTCTGGTCACGCGACGGAACAGGTGCGCGCCGCTAGTCCGACCGTCGCCTCGTAGCGACAGCCCGGCGGCATGACAACAAGTAACCGCTTCTCCTCGCTCCCCACCGAAGAGGACCACACAAACGAATTGGAAAGGAAAAAAGACTACTTACAAGCAACTTTTACCTCACCTAAACCCAAAAAGAGAAAGAGAGGCGTCGTCACTCCTAATTCGACAGCGACCCAGCGACAACCGAGAGTGATCACATCATCCACTCACATCCCCGACATAATCATAACCGACGTCAAGAAAGTCAACGAACCGGAATACCTTAGCAAAATTAGAAAAATAACCACAGAGCATGGAGCAAGACACGTCATGGCTAGTAACAAAAGAACCATGACGATCCGCGTATACACCGCGGCCATGAGGAAAATAATTATAGAAGAGTTGAGGAAACTTGACGACGGGCTCAGCTTCGTGGCACGGGTCCCTAAAGCCCAGCAGACCCATCAGACAAAGGTTGTGCTCATCACAAACATCAACGATGAGACGAATGAGGCATGCCTAGAGGAAATGGAGAGGTGCATCGGTGTGAGACCGATCAAAATGAGAACAATTAAAGGTAGCCTACAATTATTTTTCTTTGATGGTGCCCACTCATACGATGAAATCGCTACGCTTATGAAGACAACAAAGCATGCGTACTTCGGGGCCTTCAGCATGAAGCCTCAGGAATACAAAGATAACCCCAGGAGAGTAGTACAAGACATGTTTCCTCTTCACGCATGCGACATCAGCGTGTCACGGTGAGAAGTAACACCCCACCTTTACAATTCAAAACGAAGAAGGTATAGATATCGAAATATGTGCAGCATGCAAAAAACCGGGCCATGGGGCCAACCAAGCCAGCCGAGAAGTTCCAGAAGGCAGTGGACCGCCAGTTGGCACCGCATGAAGAAAAAGAAAGGAAAAAAAGAGAAGCAACTGAACGCAGATACGCAGCACTGAGGTCCCGTCGGGAAAACGTCTCATACTTGAACATCACCTCCACTTCCCAATTTCCACCGTTGCCCAAACAGGCACCTCAATCACAACCACAGTACCAGCCACCAATGCAACTAAATGAACCCAAAACAAACAAAGAAAACAGCATGGAACACCTAGGACAAGAGCTTCAAACCACTATGAAACAAATATTACACCAGCTACAGCTACAACACGAAATCCTCCTAAAAATTCTCAACAAATAATCCGAGAAATCAATATCATAAGTTGCTTATACTGCACCGTAATGCGCAAGGGTTAAAATCCTTTTTTTTTTTTTTTTTTGTTTCGGGGTGGAAAATCCTCGCGGATGTCCTCCGCCCTGGGGCGGGCGGAGGGGTCTGTCAGACTCAAACTGACTAAAAACCACCCCGGTGTTCCCTTCCCACACTTGCACCGGGGATCATGGGAACTAGTGCGCCTTCCACTCCCCGGCTAGTGCCGGGCCCGCGTCTGCGGGCCTCCTCAAATCCACGGGGGGAGTGAAGTGAACACCCCCCGCGACTTTCATTAGGGGCGTGCGTGGAACACTACGCGCCACCGCCTCGGGTCCAGTTATATGGGGGGCGGCGGACGTCCCCAAGTCCGCCGTCCCTCTGAACCCGTTTAGGGGGGCTGGAAGAGGGCATTGTCCGCCCTCCGCCGACGCCCGGTACGTCTGCTGCGGGTCCGGAGAGTGGTCTCGACCTCCCTTATCCTTTCCGCAGCCTCCTTCTGTGAGATGACGGTTTCACAGAAGGAGATCACCGCATCCCACGACTCTGCGCTCCCGACCATCGAGCGAGCGACGGCCAGCAGCGACAGGTCGGTTCCGACTTCTGTTATAAGGGCACGGCGCGGTTCCTCTCATGCGGCACACTCTGCCAGCGTATGCCGCGCCGTGTCCTCCAGACAGTGGACGCAGTGATGACACCGGGCGTCCGGCTCCCTGTTTATGCGACACAGGTACTTCCCGAAGCAACCATGCCCCGAGAAAACCTGCGTCGCCCGAAACGACAGGGAGCCGTGCCTCCTCTCGAGCCATTCCTCGAGCACTGGTCGGATCGCCTCGATGGTAGCGAGACCGGCGGTAGGGCGCGAAAGCTTGTCCCGCCATTCCGCTACCAGGACCTCGCGGAGCTGGGACCGACGCAGATCGATCTCTCGCTGCATCGGCTCACCGCCCCGCGTCCGCGCCTCCTCGCGCCACCGGTACAGTGACGCGAGGACTCTCGCCTCTAGGTCCCAGGGTGGCGACCCGGCCAGTACACAAGCCGCCTCGTAGGAGATTGTGCGATACCCCCTGATAGACCTAACGGCCATCGCCCTCTGCGGTTTTCGCAGTATTGCGATGCTTCCGGCCGTCAGGTCAGAGGCCCACACCGGGGCCCCGTACAGGGCCATGGATCGCAAGACCCCTAGGTACAATCTCCTACAGGCGGTGCTCGGGCCCCCCAGATTGGGAAGCAGCGTTGCGAGCGCGCCCGCCACGCCCATCAACTTGGGCACCAGCCGCCGGAAGTGGGGGCCGAAGTCCCAACGGCTGTCGAGCACCAATCCCAGATACTTCATGGTGGACTCGACAGCAATCTGGGTACCCCCGACCACAATATGTGATCCCGGCGGCGGCGCCCGCCGGGGGCCATGGAAGACCATGGCTTCCGACTTGTTGAGGGCCACCTCCAAGCCCAGGCGCCGTATGCGGGTCACGACCTGCGAGACCGCAGCTGTCGCTAGCAACGCTGCCTCCCTGTACGAGCTCCCCCGGGCAGTGACCAGCGTGTCGTCGGCGTAACACACCAGGGCCACCCCCGGTTGGAGCTCGCCTCTCAGCACCCAGTCGTAGCCGATGTTCCACAGGGGTGGGCCAACGACCGAACCCTGTGGGACACCGCACGACATTTCGCGCCGGCCTCCGCCGTCGCGTCCCCTGTAGGTGACACATCTTTCCGCTAAATAAGCCCCAACGACGCGACGGAGGTACGGGGGCACCCTGTGGTAGCACAGCGCCTCCCGAATACAGCTCCAGGGCAGGGTGTTGAAAGCGTTGGAGATATCCAAGGACACCGCCAACATCACCCCACCCCGGGACACCGCTTCCTCCGCCAGGACTCTTACCCGCATTATGGCGTCCACAGTGGAGCGCCCATGCCGAAAGCCGAACTGGCTGTCGTCCAGATCCGGCCCCTCTCTGTACAAGTGGCCGGCGAGGCGGGCAGTAATGATCCGTTCGAAAAGTTTACCCACCTCGTCCAGCAGCACTATGGGCCGGTATGCGGACGGCGAGTCCGCTGGGCGCCCCGCCTTCCTGAGCAGGACCAAACTACCCGTTTTCCACTGACTAGGGAATTGGCCCCGCTTAAGACAAGCTGAGTAGAGTCCTCTCAGCTGGGGCTCTAACTCTTTCAGAGCGAGGGCAAGCGCGCCGCCGGGAACTCCGTCGGGTCCCGGGGCAACGGTTTTGGCCCGAAGCCGTGTTATTGCCGCCCTCATCTCTGCTTGTGTCACCTCAGGGACGCTGACGTCATCGTCATCCTCTGACTCCGTGGCTGTGGGCAAAGCCATCGGCGGCGGTATGTGCTCCTCTCTAGCAGGAAAGAGAGTTGCGACCACTTCCTCCAGCAGCTGAGGCTGCAGACTCTCAGTGAGTGGGGGCGCCCAGGAACGAAGTTTCCCTCGGACCGCACGATAAGGGCGCCCCCACGGATTTACGTCTAGTGTCGACAACATCTCTTCCCTAGCTCGGGTCTTCGCCTCGCCGACGGCTAGCCACAGAGCCTCCTTCGCCGCGCGGTACACCTCATACAGCGCAGCCTCTTCTTCCGGAACCCGACGACGTCTCCTCCGGTATCGGGTGTACTGGCGTCTCACCTCCACGCACGCCACGCGCAACTGCGCGATGGCAGCGGACCACCAGTACAGCTGGCGCCTTGTGGGTTGGGTGACACGGGGCATAGACGCATCGCAAATTTGCGCCATCGCCCCGCGGAACCACTGCGCCTCCGCTTCGATGTCGACGGGTTCGTTCGACGGCGTTTCCCGAACCCAGGCCTGGAGGATTGCGGCCTCCTCGAGAAGTTCCCTGTCGATTCTCTTGTACGACCAGCGAGGACCGTCCATTTGCGGGGCCGACGGGCGACCACCGCCTGCAGCCTGGGTGGAGACGTCAAATCGAATGTATCGATGGTCCGACAGCGTCTCCACCCCTACGGCAACTCGCCAGTCGCGTACACGGCCCGCAACAGCGGAGCTTGCGAACGACACGTCCACTATGGACCCGCCCCGCTGCCGCACGCACGTGTACACCGAGCCTCGGTTTAGGACGGTCAGGCCGGTCTCGACCGCCCACTCCTCCAAGACCTCACCCCTAGAATCGGTGATCGGAGATCCCCAAGCCGCAGACTTGGCGTTGAGATCCCCGAGCAATAGCACCGGGCGAGGGTGGAACCGGCTCACGACGGCACCTAGCTCGACAAGGAAGTCCTCGAAGTCAGCGAGACTCTTGTTGGGAGAGAAATACGCCCCAATTGTGACTATGCCGTCCACGAAGGCGGCCACCCAACCATGTCCTCGGGACGGACTGACAAGAGTCGCGCCAATGATGGCCACCAAACCATCCAGGTCCCCCGCCCAGTTATCGCGGAAGGGGACAAAATACGGCTCGGCGACCACAGCCACGTGGATCAACCACTCCGCCATGCTCTGGAGCAATAGATCCTGAGCTCTGGCGGCGTGGTTGATGTTAGCTTGGAGGAAACGGAATTGTGCCATCAATGACATTCCATTTCCTCGGCTCCTCCTTCCCTGAGTCGGGAGTCAGGCTTTGGGAGAGGCGCAGGCACTCCGAAAGCCCTAGACCTTCTTTTTTTGGACTTGGGTGCCTTGCAGGCCTTCCCGCCAAGTCTGTGCTCCGTGGGCATTCCTGCAGCTGCGCATAGGCTGCAGTTTGGCACTCCGGAGCACTGGGCCGCCTTGTAGCCGGCTTGACCGCAGCGGAAACACAGTTCGCTGCGATCAATTTGTGCAGTGCACTGTGCCCGGACATGCCCATTTTCCAGGCACCGGAAACACTGCACAGCCCGCCTTGGCAGGAGTTTGACCCTGGCAGACACCCAACCCACCAGAAGCCGTCCGCCGTCTGCAGCCTTGTTCGCAGCCGCTACCGGGCACCGCACCCAGACTGTGCCCAGCCCGTCCGCGCCGCTGTGAATTTCGCCTGCCACCACACTCTCTGGCGGACATTCACCGATTCGGGCAATGGCCGCCACTACTTCCTGTGCGGTCACCGAGTCGTCCAGCCCACCTACGCGCAATTCAGCCGTGACAGTGGGCCTGGACACTCGGGCGTCCTCTGGCTTGAGGACTTCCCGGAGCTTGGCGGCCAAATTGTCCGCCCTCTCTTGTCTTGCAGCACCCGACACTTCAAGCACCTTGGCACCCGTGGCTGCCGTTCTGAAAACGAAGCCAGCCGGGGTGCCAAATTCGCTAAATTTCAGCTTCTGCCTCATTTCCGCCAGGACTGACTTGTAGGTCACTCCCCTGTTTGCGGCTTCGGGCTGCAGTGTAATAACTACAGCCTCGGAGCGTGGGGTAGTGACCTTGGGCGGCCTCGTGGTCTCTGGTCGAGTCGGTCCCTGGCGGGGTGTTGCCTGCGACGCCCTCTTTTTGCGGCCCCTCTTCACCACCGTCGTCCACGCCTCCCGAGTGGGAGGTGCGGTCGCCGGGAGCGCTGTCTCTTTTGAGGTAGGGGGCGCGGTCGCACCCGCCGCCTTCTTCTTGCGGAGGCCCCCTCCACCCACCGTCACATTGGTGGGAGAAGTGGTCGCTGGAGGCTGGGAGGTTTGGAGGAGGAGAAGCACGGACGCACCCTGCACTGGCTTCCTGGGTCCCGCCGCGGACTTATTGCCCCCCTCTGCAGGTTTCTGAGCCACCTGCGTGGACTTCATCTTAGCGGACTCTTCCGTCCTCCGCCTATCCGCCGCAAGCGGGGGCCGAAGGATTTCAGCTGGGGGGAGTCGAGACTCAATTGCCTCCAGGCGGGCACTCACCATACCACCACACTGCACCATGCAGATTCTCGCCACCCTCTCTATGTCGTAGTCCGACAAGCTTAGAGATGATGGCGCCGCAGGTGCAGGCGCCGACGTGGGAGCTGCCTGCTGCTGCCCGACACTCCGCTGAGCGGCAAACTCTCGCCTGAGGTCCTCCAGCTCGGATCGAAGACGGCTGTTCTCCCACCACAACCTCGCCGTCTCCTCCGAGGTCGTGCGGCCATGAAGAGCCTCCACTGCCTCCCTGATCCCCTCTGCCGCTTCTTTGAGGGCGCGCATGAACGAGCCCTTCAGGTTGCCGGACTTGGTCGCAACCTTCAGGACAACGTCCACGCCGTCCATCACCTGGCGGTTGAGAGCCTCTGCCGTCAGGCTCTCCCCATTGGCCGCCTGGGCAGACCGCCGCTCTCGGGCCTGACGGGCCATTTCGGCGACCTCATCAGCCGCGACCGCTCTGCTCTGCGCACGCTTCGCGGCGTTGGCCTCCGCCTTTGTGCCCAACAGAGAGACGGTGACCCCTCCCAGCTCGTCGATCGCGGATGAGACGCGATCCGAATCACTCGCTCCGCTGGCCATCGGCGTATCGGGGCGCTTCAGGAAGCGGCCCCGGGTGTCACGTGACGCTGCCGGAGCGTTTGTTCCGGAAGCTGTCCCGCGACCTCTGCCCCTCCTGGCTGCCGGCACCTTCGCGGCCGGCAGGTTCTCCTCGCTTGAGGACAGACCCGCCGTGCACGCGTCCGACTCACAGACACGCGGCCGCTTCCCCCAAAACCTTGAGGGAGTGGCCGCAACTGTTTGCGGTATGTCGTCAACCTCCAACAACACATCCACCCTTTCTAAAACCACGCGAGGCTCCGCTGGAGCCTCCGTTCCCGGCCTCAGTGACGCAGCGCGAGAGTTTGACACTGCGTCCGCCACGTGGCGCTCGACCAGTTCTCGGTCATTGTTTTTAAAACTAAAAGAGATGAGGTCTTGAAAAGACCTCGATCTCGAGGAGCCTCCTCGGCTATCGTTGCCATTGGCAAGTGGTAAACGACTGGTGCCCTCCCCAGAATACGAGGGGCTTGACGATCCCGAAGGGACCGTGGCGGATTCTCCAGCTGCTGTGCAGCTGGTACCGCCCTGGGGTATGTTTTTCCTAATCGTCTCTTTCATGATTTTATTTTTCCTTTGAAGGGTGTGGTCCCTTTCACCCACCTTCTCATCATTCCCCCCCCCACCCCCCTTATGACCAGTCCATCACCCTCACAGTCACGTCTGATGGGCAGACGCGTACCAGAGGGCGACGAATGTCACATCCCAGCACATGCCCCGCAACGATGTCCCGTCGCGTGACATATGATGGAAGATCAACGACCCTGATTCACTCCCCGAGAACTTCGAGGAGTGAATCCTTAGCCGACCGTCACAAACCACATATAATCGTAGTCAACGAGTGCGGGTGGACTTTTCAAAAATCCGCATGAATCTCCTGAACTACGACAAGATCACGCACTCGATCGCGTCACATCTAACTACAGCCATGTATGTTATGCGAGGAATACGCTGGAGTCAGACTGACGTTACCCCAGGTACCGAAGAAAGAGACCGCCTCATCGAAGGCGTCGCTATCAACCTCACCTATGATCATCTGACAAGAGATTCCATAAAAATTAAATGGATATACATACCGCACAGATCAGAACACTTCGATGCCGCAGCGCTTAATGATGAGCTAGAAGACATCATAACCGAAGCTCCAAACATCACCATTGGGGACCTTAATCTTAAAATGACCACACTCAACCGAGAGACGAAGGTGCGGGAATACTCGTCCGCGACCTCTGTAACTCTGACGTCTGCACCATACACCACACTGGCCTACCCTCGCGACCTAATAGCGCGGGCTATGGCATCCTCGATGCAGCCATCTTCTCGTACGATGCGCAAGGTTTTGACTCCATAACATGCAGTCAAACAACACCGGTTGGCTCCGATCATGTCCCTTGGCTACTGGACCTAAGCATAGTGGTGGACAGAGAGAAAACACTGGTAAGGAATACCCGCGCTATTGCAAACAACTAAGAAATTACACACCAATTCCAACAAACCCTATGGGCTAAAACCACGCACCTACCTAAGGAAATTACAACCGATGCAGAATGCGAGGAATATATACTAAAACTGGAAATAGCCATCATAGAAACCTTGGATGAGTATGCGCCACTACATGAAAACAACAGAAGAGATCAACTTCCAGAAGATATTAATGAATTGATCGACAAAAGAAACCAAGCAAAAAGTAAAGCGTGGCGACTACGCTTCAACCAGGACAGAATTACGGAACAAAGAAGAACCTACAATCGTCTGAAACAGCAGGTCCAACAAGCACTTGTGGAATATAGCAGCGAAAAATGGCCCCGGATAATAAACGATCCGCAGAACAACAGAGCTCAGATGTGGCGAGTCCAATGCAAAGTAAAGGCTCCAGTACAGAGACTCCCTCACATTGAGGGTTGCAACAGCGAGAAAGAAACCATCGATGCCCTGGTTGATGCAGCGATCGTAACAGAAGCTGAGATAAACAACGAAGATAAGAGCACAGAAAAGATTACACCGTTCCAACCTCTCGACCCCACCTCTGTAGAAGAAATTAGATTCGCACTGAGACGCTTTAAAAATAAGAAGGTGCCAGGCCCGGACAAAATCAAATCAGACGCCCTCAAACTCGGAGGCGACCCCTTCTTCATCAGGTACAAAACGATAGCTGACTACCTGTTACTGACAGGTTATTATCCCAACAGATGGAAAAACGGAGAGTGCATCTTTCTTCATAAAGCTGGCAACAATCATCGAGACCCTAACCCGTACCGACCTATCACTCTTCTAAACATCATGGGTAAACTACACGAACGGCTGCTATTGTCGCGACTGCGACAGACGGCCGACAGACTCCAACCACCATTCCAACATGGCTTTACTAAGAACAGAGGGACAGGCACACAGATCCTTCGCACCGGCAAGTTCATCACGGAGTCTTCACCACGAAGTTCTGATGAAGAAACTTCAAACAGCTGACGTCCCGAATAACATCATCAAAGTAATTGAGAATTATCTGAGCGGTCGCAAAATCTACGGACGCTTCAGAACCACCAACGGCGACGAAAAACCGGTGCCACACGGGGTCCCTCAGGGCTCTATCCTGGGTCCAACCATCTTTACTACTTACAAAAAATTGAACGCCAATATCGAATGGCTCTCAAGACCAGCGGACAATTCCCAAGACGCCTAGAAACCTCTTTACTCTGGGATATCCTCGATTGGGATCCATGGCACCTCCGTGCACAAGATTTGAACGAGGACATGCTGCGCCGACTCCGCGAAATGCACATCGAGGATCTAGAGACCCCTGGTGACGCCTACCTCGGATACGGACAGCACAACCCCCTCCTCTCTAGAAATAACTAGGTTAACTAGGTTAACTAGGTGAAATCGACTATGTATCAAAAAAAGACAGGAGTCGGCTGCTCAGCAAGAGAACGACCGCTCCACGTCCCCATAGATTGTAATTAGCTTTAAGTAGGATAGGTCAATATAGAACTACATTATAAATTTATATAAATTGATACTGTACATACTAATAAGCTCACAGCACACACTACACGACACTTCTATAGATCTCTTATAGACAAACATAAGTAGACTGTAAGTAGCTGAAACACCCACAGGCCGAATACACCACCGACCTGTGGACACAATGTAACATAAATGAACTAGGGAAAATAAACATATTCTATTCTGTTCTATTTATTATTTTTAGAAAAAAATATTAAACAAAAAGTGGATACTGGCTGTGACTCGAAATTGCGAACCCTGGTTTACAGGGAGGTCTATGAACCGTCAGCCTCGCTTCGCTTCGATGACAAATGGGCTAAAATAGTCGTTCTTTTCTAATGCATGTTATGAAAGTTGTCAGTTGTCAAACAGTTGCGGAATATGGAAATAATGCAATATTGCTCATCCCCCTAATCATTGCTCATGAATGATATCCTCGATTGGGATCCATGGCACCTCCGTGCACAAGATTTGAACGAGGACATGCTGCGCCGACTCCGCGAAATGCACATCGAGGATCTAGAGACCCCTGGTGACGCCTACCTCGGATACGGACAGCACAACCCCCTCCTCTCTAGAAATAACTAGGTTAACTAGGTTAACTAGGTGAAATCGACTATGTATCAAAAAAAGACAGGAGTCGGCTGCTCAGCAAGAGAACGACCGCTCCACGTCCCCATAGATTGTAATTAGCTTTAAGTAGGATAGGTCAATATAGAACTACATTATAAATTTATATAAATTGATACTGTACATACTAATAAGCTCACAGCACACACTACACGACACTTCTATAGATCTCTTATAGACAAACATAAGTAGACTGTAAGTAGCTGAAACACCCACAGGCCGAATACACCACCGACCTGTGGACACAATGTAACATAAATGAACTAGGGAAAATAAACATATTCTATTCTGTTCTATTTATTATTTTTAGAAAAAAATATTAAACAAAAAGTGGATACTGGCTGTGACTCGAAATTGCGAACCCTGGTTTACAGGGAGGTCTATGAACCGTCAGCCTCGCTTCGCTTCGATGACAAATGGGCTAAAATAGTCGTTCTTTTCTAATGCATGTTATGAAAGTTGTCAGTTGTCAAACAGTTGCGGAATATGGAAATAATGCAATATTGCTCATCCCCCTAATCATTGCTCATGAATGAGCTGTCATTAGCACGATAATCTACTTCATTGCCAAATTTCATCTACATCCGTTCAGCCGTTCTGGAGTGATTGAGTAACAAACATCCATCCATTCGCATTCGCATTTATAATAGTAGTAAAATACAAAAGACAGATATGATAAAGATACCTAAATATTTTTCAAGTAACGAATTACGTGCTTTTTTATAAATCAAGACGCATCAGAAATCATACATTACAATCATCCACCCTCCTACAAAGACAACAAAGACGAATTTATTTTTGAGCCCTGACGATGCCGAGAAACAACCTGAACCCATTATAGTTGTGCAAAACTAAGATCAACGACACAACAAAATAGTTTCAAATTTATTTCAATAACTGCTATTATTTTTATTGGGAGCGACAGGTGAAATTCAAACCATTGAGTCTGACAGCACCTTTGTCAGTCTGTTCAGAACACCATCGAGCGGCCAGATTCTAACATGAGGAAAGAGTTTTACCAATAATTTAACTTTATTTATAAGAATTTATTATACAGGGTGTTTGATGCATCGTTTGCCAAATTGAATTGTCCGATTGGAGAGGTCATTTGCTATCTCTTCAGGCCCAAGAACTCACTCTTGGCCACACCGGTATTTTTATTCGGTTTTTCTAATTTTTATTTTGAAAAATTCCCAAACTTAGCATTAAAGCTTAAATTAAAAACAAAGGTATTAGTATAATCCTTAAATTACATTTTAATGTTTATACGTACTGCTGTACGGTTCTATCAAATTCAAAACTAGTCGCTAGTAACATCTAGTTTTTTTTTAATAACTCACAAAGCTTTTGGAAGAAGAAAAAATAATCTCCAAACTCAACTTTAAATTGTTATAAAAAAAAAAACTAAAAGCGATCGAGATTTTCGAGTTATTTTAAAAAGTTCTCTAATCTGTCCTCTTTGCAACGGTCTGCAATATGCTAAAAAAATCGTTTACCTTTGTTTTTCTCTATCAAAAACATAGAACCAATTACAAAAAATATAACTTTACTGGGGATCGGACTTGCGACGTGATGCACGTAAAGCGATCATGAAACCGTTTCTCTATTTGTTTCACTGACATATACTTTGAAATAGACGTTGCTACGCATATCATGACTGAAACGGTAAACAATTGAATAAAACTGACATAATGCAATATTGCTCACCCTTTTAAGCAAGTAGCGTGATAATATATAGCCTAACATTTGAAGAAGCTTGTTACAAATATTTGTGCAAAATTTGAACAGGATCTATGCAGTAGTTTTTGCGCCAATTCGGAACATCGATTTGGATTTTTACGATTTTATTGTATGTATATGTCGAAGCGTGGACGAATATCAGTCTTTCTGGATCAGCGCCATCTTTCTCTTACTAGAGGAACTATGTAGTTAGATTTGATAGCTAACGTTTGAGAACGTCAAGTAATAACTTGGGGATGGTTAGCGTGGAGTAATGGCGACACCGAGCGAATAATCGAGTGAAATGTCGATCCGGATCATTGACAGGTACTGACGTTACAGGTACAGGAAGGTTGGCTAACCTGTATCTAGGGTAGTGTGTGTGCGGGAACGGTTGAGTGAGAGCACTTTGAATCGGATCGGCAGTCTGGGTAGACATTCGTTACTCCACGCTAAACTTCCCGCGTTCCTAAGTTTTTAATCGAGCCATATCTCAGGCATCCTTGATTATTTTGTATTCAGAGCGTGTTACCAAGTAATTACTTGGTAACACGCTGTTTGTGGGTTTGCGGGTCAGACTTCTTCAATGATTCGATTTATTTTTTATGGTGTTAAGACGTTTATTAAAACGAATTTACATGTGTATTTAATTATGATTAAGGTGAACAATAATGGTGAACCGACTACCATGTTGTTTCTTCTGTAGTGATTTATATATTGACGGACGCGCCGTGGTACGAACGAGTAGAAGCTTCTCGGCGCGAGTTCCTCAGCGCCGACCAATCAGCGCTCCGCGCACCGTCGTTGCTCCGCTCCTATTCGCTGATTCGCTACCGCCAAGCCTCGGTCCACTCGACGGTAGAGGGCCACACGTAATTTAGCGTCCTCCTCCACTAGATGGCGTTAACATATGCCCCCGGCCTTGGAAGCTCCTGCTTTCCAACGAAGTACCGATGACGTTGAAAGTTCTTGAATGGATAATGAATGTTTATTGTGTATCCGTCTTCTTCTTCTCTTCTGGCGGTAACAAAGGACATATTTTTGAGAATGCCCTTCGCACCGTCCCGGTCGCCGTTTTGATGTCAGCGACTCTTGACAGGCCATCTTTCCCAGGACAGGTATGGAGAATTCTTCCCAAGCGCCACTTGAGAGGTGGAAGATTATCCTCCTTGATGAGTACAAGAGTGTTAGGTATCAATTCTTCCTTACTTGTCTTCCACTTCGTTCTGGTCTGTAGCTCCGCTATGTACTCCTTTGACCATCTCTGCCAGAACTGCTGGCGCATCTGTTCCACACGGTCGTAACGGGATAGGCGATGTGAAGCTGTAGCTGTCAGGTCTGGGCTGGCATGTGCGGTGAGCGGTCGGCCAATCAGAAACAGAGAAGGGCTGAGGGGAAGAAGGTCAGTTGGGTCTGTGGACAGTGGATACATGGGTCGAGAGTTTAAGACGGCCTCGATTTGGGTTAGTATCGTGCTAAACTCCTCATACGTTAAGTTCGCGTTGCCAATAACACGACGGATGTGATATTTGCAAGACTTTACTCCTGCCTCCCACAATCCCCCGAAATGCGGAGTATATGGTGGTATGAAATTAAATTTAATATTATCCTCAGCTAAGAGCTCTATAAGATTATCACGATTATACTTAAGAAATTGTGTAAGTTCCTTCATTGCTCCAACAAAATTCTTACCATTGTCAGAAAATATTTCAGCAGGTTTACCCCGTCGAGACATAAACCGTTTTAGAGCTAATATGTAAGCGTCAGTTGTTAAATTAGTAACTAATTCTAAGTGAACTGCACGCGTTGAGAAACAAACAAATAGACAAATATAACATTTCTCCAATTTAGCGCCCCTCCCTTTACGGTTCAAAATAAACATGGGTCCTGCATAGTCTACACCGCACCTTAAAAACGGATAACCTGGTTCTAGCCGCTCTACAGGTAAGTTACCCATTTGAACTGAAACAGTTTTACCCCTAATACGTGTACATGTCACACATGTATGTACAACGTTTCTAGCCAGATTACGGCCTCTGAGGGGCCACCAATTTTCTCGTATGCTAGCTAACAATAATTGAGGACCGGCATGAAGCTGGCGCTTATGCTCATATTGAAATAACAAGCGTGTAAAAGTATGTTTGCTACACAACAGGATGGGGTGTTTTTTATTGTATGAAAAGTTTAAAGAATTATCTAATCTACCCCCAACTCTAATAATGTTATTATCATCAACAAATATGTTAAGACCAGAAATATTACGGTTAGCCTTTAAGGTGACATTCCCCTTTGAAGAAATATCAAGATCAGGAAACGACTGGTTTTGTGACATTTGAGTTAATTTATTAATAGATTTATTTAACTCATCTACTTGAAGCGGGCCGTATTGACGATTTACCTTTATTTTATTACGAACGTTATCAATGAAACGCAAAATATAAGCACATACACGCTTCATGCGAGTAAAAGAAGAGAATCTCTCGAACGGAAAAGTATTCTCATTAGTATGATGTACTAACAGTGTAGTGGTTACTTTAATATCTGGCAATTCGTTACAGTTGACATTATGACAACTGTGATCATAACTGAAATCACACAGCCGTTCGTGTAAAAATGCCGGGCCGTGCCACCAAATATCAGCTGTGCGCAGCGCGTCAAGCGTGACCCCGCGTGACACCAAGTCAGCTGGGTTGGATTTACCTCCTACGTGTAACCATGGTAAACTTCCCGTAAGTTCATTAATTTGAGCCACCCTGTTTTGTACAAACGTTTTAAGAGTGTTAGGTGGCATTCGTAGCCATCCCAGCACAATTGTGGAATCAGACCAAAAATAAACATTCGTGAATTTTGAACGAAGTGAACTTATAATTTTCGAGTACAACTTTGCACCTAACAGTGCCCCACATAATTCCAAACGCGGTATGGTTATCGGTTTGACAGGCGCGACCTTCGACTTAGCGCATAACAAGGCTACGGATACATCAGTATTGTTATCCGAGTACATACGCACGTAAGCACAAGCGCCGTAAGCACTTTGAGAGGCGTCAGTAAATATATGTAATTCTATATATTGTATTTTACTGTTTATAACCTGACGTGGTATACGTAAATTACCCAAATAGTCAAGAGTGTCAACGAATTTTTGCCAATTAATTAAAATATCATGAGGTACCGGATCGTCCCATCCGATTTTATACATCCATAATTTTTGTAGTAATATTTTTGCAAGTATTACAATAGGCGCTAATAGACCTAACGGATCGTAAACTTGCGAGATTGCTGATAACATAATGCGCTTAGTAACGTGACTCCCGTTTAATTTAAGTTTAGTCGTATAATGTAACTCGTCTGTATTTGCGAACCAACCTAAACCTAACGTTTTACTTTGACAGGTTTCGCCTAGAGATAAATTCTTTGACACGTTTAAAGTTGACAAATCGAAATTAAATAACCATTTTCGTAAACAGAAACAACCCGATTGTAATACCGTAGAAACTTTATTACAAATGTCTAATAATTCCATTTTATCGTCACAACCCGATATCAGATCGTCAACGTAAAAATCTTTGTTTATAATATGAGCGATGTCGTTATCAGCGCATTCCGACGCCAGCTGTTGTAAACATCGCATACTTAGGTATGGCGCGGACGCCGTACCGTAAGTTACTGTGTTAAGCCGGTACACACCGAGCGCATCTAACGGGTTTTCTCTCCATAAAATTAATTGTAAACATTGTTGATCGGGTTGAATTAATATTTGTCTGTACATTTTCTCGATGTCTGCACAGGCAATATATGTGTACTGACGAAATCTTAAGAGAATGGCAACAATATCATTTTGTAAAGACGGGCCAATCAATTGTATGTCATTTAGCGATTGACCGGAAGTAGTTTTAGCACTAGCGTCAAATACTACTCGTAATTTCGTAGTTGTACTATGTTCTCTAAATACACCGTGATGCGGTAAGAAGTAATGTGGAGATGTATAAGTATCTATTTTTGTCATATGACCGAGTTCCAAATATTCACGCATAAAATCAAAGTATAATTTTTTATAACTCGGTGTGCATCGACCCAACTTGCGTTCGAGCGCGAGGAACCGACTCTCGGCTTGTAAGTATGAGTCGCCTAGTTGATCAGCTGATTCGCGTAGTGGAATGCGCACAGAGAAACGACCGTCACTATCACGCGTAGTTGTTTTAATAAATAAATTCTCACAATCATGTTCTTCTTTAGACATAATATAACCGGTTTTTGAACTTATCTCCTCTAATTCCCAAAATTTAGTTAATTGAGTATCTAAGTTGTCGTGCGTGTGCGTAAAGTTGCATTGAACTCGATTAACGAATGAACCTTTTATATTATGTATGACACCAGATACAACCCAACCTAACTTAGTATTCTGTAGGTATGGGCCGTTTGTCAGTCGAATTAATCCTTCACTTAAAAGTTCCCAAAACTTATCTGCGCCGATTAATAAATCGATTCTGTTAGACATAAAAAATTTAGGATCGGCGAGTGATACATGACTCGGAATCATAAACCTTGCGATATTATGAGTAACAGAAGGTAACGTTGCGGTAATGCAAGGTAGGACGAGACAATTCAAGTGTGTGTTAAATTCACTATTTTTAGATCGCAATTGCACTTTGCATGATTGTGTAGATTGGGTTACCGAATTACCTACCCCTGCGACTTGTACTGTGGACTGTATCAAAGGAATTTTTAATTTTTCGCATAACGATTTTGTGATAAATGAATGTTGACTACCATTATCTAGAATAGCACGAATAGTGTGATGTTTGTTATCACGATCTAATACTTCTAATAATGCAGTCGAAAGAATAACGGGTTCTTGAAATGAGTACTCGTTGTCAACTTGTTGACGCGTTGAAGTTGACGCACTGTGTAGCGCTGTACTATGTGCGCCGCCCGTAGCTTCGGACTCGCGACACGATGTGGACGCCGGCGCTTGCGCGTCGTGCGGCCCTACAGGTTTTGACATGTTGCCGTTATCACAGCACTCACCATGAAGAAGCGAATGGTGTTTACGATTACATAACTTGCAGGCGCCGAACCAGCAATGAGACACTGTATGTCCAGCACGCAAGCAATTTTTACATAATTTGTTCTCGTCTACGAATAATAATTTGTCCTTCATAGAAAGGTCATTGAACTTGCTGCACGAATAAAGCGGATGATTCTTTTTGCACATAATACACCTTTGGTAACGTTTTGAATCATTGTTCGAATTAGGTTTTTGTGATGATTTAGACGAATTATTATTATTACGTGTTGCGACGTAACTATGCGAGTTAGCATGCTTTGATTGATTGGATGATGATGATGATTTCTTTACGGAACCATCGGAGGTTTGCTTACCAGAATCATGTGTACCTTTAATAGATTCTAACATGTCCGCCCTGTCAGTAAGGAATGTAATCATATCGTTTAGAGTTAATTTTTTATTAGCGTGACTTGGTAATTTAGAAAGTGCACTTTTATGGTTTTCCCATTCTTTTTCAGTAGTTGAATCCATCTTAGTAACAATAAGGAATATGATTAACGTATCCCAATGATCTGTGGGCTCATTTAGACCTTTAAGAGCACGAATATTTTTTAGTACGTTATCTATCAACTTACGAATGTGAGATGCAGATTCTTTGTGTAAAAACTGCAATGAGAACAGAGCTTTAACGTGGTTTTGAACCAGTAATCTATTATTATTAAATCTGTTCTCCAATAAACTCCAGGCTATTGTGTAATTTTCAGCAGTAAACTGTAACGATTTTATTATTTGACTAGCAGTGCCAGTGAGCGCGGAACGTAAGTAATGGAATTTTTGAATACCGTCTATAGTTTTAGAATTATGAATCAAGGATAAGTAGGTATCTCTAAATTCTAACCACTGTTCAAATGAACCGTCAAAGGAAGGCAATGAAATAGTGGGTAATTTGATGCTAAAGGTCTTGTTGGAACCTTCAACATCGTTATCAATAATTTCTTTACTCTTAAGCGTGCATTTCGCCTTAGATGTGATCTCATAGAATAGACTTTCAAAGGTTTCTCTTTCAATTAATTGTTTTTCTAACTCTAGTTCAGAATCCTGTATGTGAAATTCTATATCATCCTGAATGTTTGTAAACTGTTCTAATAGTGACATAACGTTATTACAACGATCTTCTAGAGCTATCTTTTGAGAATCTGTTATTTCTAGATCTTGTAACGATTGCACATATTTAATGAATACAGTAAACTTTCCTTTCACTACACCTCTTTTCTTAACCAAATCTTTATAATCGTCGAGTGGCATTCTGGGAGATTGCAAGAGAAAGAAGAAAGTACTTACAGATTTTAACTCGCTCGATCGAACTCGAAGCAACGCCGCTCAAAATGGCGGTAGTTAGGTACTCGTGTTTCAAACGCGGGCTCGCGGCACGTCTATGTAACTGGAATTTTGCACAAGAATACACGATATTAACACAAATGATCCTTGAGGATGGGTTTGGATAGGAACACTGAATGGCCTGACCGTGTTATTTCCTGCTGGTTGCCGACTTCCACCTGTACGTTTTCTTGAAGCCGCTCCGATCCGGTTCGAAGGTCCAATATGTTTGTGGGTTTGCGGGTCAGACTTCTTCAATGATTCGATTTATTTTTTATGGTGTTAAGACGTTTATTAAAACGAATTTACATGTGTATTTAATTATGATTAAGGTGAACAATAATGGTGAACCGACTACCATGTTGTTTCTTCTGTAGTGATTTATATATTGACGGACGCGCCGTGGTACGAACGAGTAGAAGCTTCTCGGCGCGAGTTCCTCAGCGCCGACCAATCAGCGCTCCGCGCACCGTCGTTGCTCCGCTCCTATTCGCTGATTCGCTACCGCCAAGCCTCGGTCCACTCGACGGTAGAGGGCCACACGTAATTTAGCGTCCTCCTCCACTAGATGGCGTTAACACACGCTTTTAATTAAAAGTGTTAACAAAGGTTTTGTGAGTGTTATTTCCGATGTCGCGACCCACTGATAACGAACCTCCGTTATATAATAGGTCTTTACCTATGTAATTGGAGATTTCAGCATTTTCAGATTTATTTATGTGGATTGGTGTGCAATTCGAAATTCAAATCAATTTTATTTGAAAGCCGTGGTCTTTTAATTTTAAATTCAGTCATTTGTTTTTAGATAGTTTTTTGTTTTTGTGAAATTGTAAAAGTTTTTGGCGCCACGGATAAACTGAAAATTCGTACAATTTTCGAATATGAGTTCCTACGTGGACATACCGCTGCAAACAACACTAAACATTAACGACGTGTAAGGGCCTAACACTGATTGCATAAACACGGTCCATTATTAGTTCAATCGTTTTAAATCTGGAAATTTGAATTGAATAATGAGCCTCGCGGTCGGCCGGTAACCATTGTCGACAACGACGAATTGAAGGCGGTAGTGGAAACGGATCCAACTCAATCTACGGCTGAGCTTGCTGCAGGCCTTGGAGTTAGTTTCAAAACGACATTGAAGCACTTGCGTCAAATCGGAAAAATAAAAAAGCTAGATAAGCTAAAATAAAAAAAAATACAAATTTTTTTGTTTTTAAAATTTTCATACAAATCTCCAATTTCATAGGTAAAGACCTAATATATACAACGTGTAACAGATTAAGCGCAATTCAGACACCCCCAATTAGAATATTAAATTATAAGTCTAAAACAACATCCGTAATTAAATAAATTTAAACCAAACCTAGTCTTTTTTTAAAAAATAGTTATCCTTACTAAACGCAAAACGTATGTACATCAACATCCCTGCACACATACTCATGTAATGTTAGCGGCCGACGCGACACGCAAACTCTAGCGCCCGCCAGCTGACCATAGCATTAGATGTGCTTTAGTTCAATGAACGAATTTTACGTACCTAAACACTCACAGGCTGATATTATGAATAACTTTTGATACTTAATTGAGTTTACCGTGTAATGATTGATAATTTTAAGTGAAATTATCATTACGAATCTAACACTTTAGGCTTGGTAACGGGGACGCATTTAAAACAGCGACTTTTTACCGGAACTACGAAACTAACGAAGGGCGAAGCGCCCGGACTCCGTGCGGCATACGCGGGTAAAAAATGTATCTCAGATGCGTAACTTTCGCGACAACAACTACCCCCTGATAACACGACTTATAGGTACAGTTTATTGTTTGTACTACAAAAATATTCAAAGAGCCGCGTGTTTAGAAGATTTGAATCATAATATTTACAGTGATAAGAATACAATCGTATTAATAGGAAGAAGTAGGTACTTACAGAACGGGACTATTTACACTTTACACTTAGGTTATTAATTTGCACTATTTCTGCGATCCACTTTCATTCAAGTTTCAAAATGACCACCGCCTTGTTCTATGCACTTATTTGCACGTTTTTTTAAATTGTGTTTCAA
The DNA here is from genome assembly GCA_910589295.1 of Noctua janthe. Classification (NCBI taxonomy): domain Eukaryota; kingdom Metazoa; phylum Arthropoda; class Insecta; order Lepidoptera; family Noctuidae; genus Noctua; species Noctua janthe. Next base: position 4,296,172 of record OU342573.1, on the reverse strand, counting down.
TTTTGTAAGCACCGTCTTGACACCGTCGAAGATGGAATGGGTGTTCACCATCAGCACGCAACGTTCGCCACGTACATGTGGCTGCAGTTGAACTGGGGTGCAGCTTCTCTCGAGCTGTCCTCTGGATGTTCGTCGAGAATACGTTCTTGCAGACGAGTAGTCCGCACATTCGTCCCTCTGTCCAAAGCCGTATTAGGAAGGAACGTCCCAGAGTCCCTCAGTCGCTGAGTTGCAGCCAGCATCGTCCTAGCGCTTACACTGCAGCCAAAACGGTCATTGAACTCCCGAAAAGCTAACGCGACATTATCAAGACAGCGAGCCAGTAACCGGAAAGCCATCGCGCGCGTAAACAGAAATGTCACGGAAAGAACAACTTCACTACATTACTACCGGCTGATGACTGACTCAATGTTAGGTAGTCGGCGTAGCGCCGGCGTGTGTGTCGGCATTTCGCATAACCGTCAAAGAGGTTGCCGACAAATGCTTTATCTCTTTGCAATAAGTTCTAAATTTCTTCAAATTAAATAATTTTATTTTAGTAGGGATACTCTGATGACCAACTAAGTTAGGTCGTGTATTCAAATAAGCCTTACTAATTGGAGATAAAGTTGGAATTCCTTTAAATTACCTCTTTATTTGATTATTTACGTGTGTGTATTATGAGCTATGAGCGAACTGTAAATAATGTCGTGCGTTTTAGTAGCCTTTATTGCTCTGAGTTAAGGTTTCAATTTCCTTGAATTAAGGATTGTATTAATTTGTCATGATACTGTGTTTCTAATTTAAGTTATTTAAAAGATTTTTCCGTCAAAATTTAACACCTATTTTTTATGACGGAAATCGATTCAGAAGCCGATTCTGAACCAACTACTTTCAGGAATTGCGTTTATTCTATTACGCGTTGTATATATATATTTATATTAAAAGCTCATAATTTTGTAAGTCAGAATCATCTTTAGGCATTAATTTAATATCCATAAGAATTAAAAGGTCGAAACATAACATCGCAAAAAGTTCACTGTCAGAATCGTCTTTATATTATAAAACAGTTGATCGTGAACATATATAGCTTTTATTTTCCCGAACGAAGCATGCAAACATGCAAACAAGCATACGCCATACATGCATGCAAGCATTCAGCATGCAAACAAGCATGCAGCATGTAAGCTAGCATGCAAAATGTAGCAGGCATGGTTTGTGTCACGGCCCTGCGCTGCGGGGCTTCGGCGATCCCACGCGAGCTTACCATCGCAGATATGTTTAACGCTCACCAACACGGCTTTGGCTTGGTTGCAGCGGCGAGTGTTAAAACCACCTGCTCCTCAGATCGCGGTCCATCATGCCCCTCCGCGCCTACGCGGGTTTAAGCTACACTCTAGGGGTAGGGCAGACAAGACCACGTGGAGTCGGTTTTGCAGCCATTTGTTTCTGTCACTAACTTTTGTAGCACAACATATTTACTTTTCTAGACAATATTTTAATTTTAATTTGAGGTTAAAAATGAAATTGAAGTTCTACCAAATAATCGTCGCTCTAAATAAACGTTATGCTAAACGAAATTAAGCGGAATTTAACTTTCCCAAAGGTGGAAGTAAAATTCTGCCATCTTAAAAGTATGATATTGTTAATTCGGACGTAAACATTCGGCCAAACAATAATTATATTAAATATTTTTTATGCCTTAAAACATTCGTTTAAAGAAGATTATGCCAAGAGTGTTATGCCAAATAAATTTCGGAGCATCAAGATTCTGTCAGATAAAAGAAACCCCAATCACAATCCTAATCTTAGCAGTTTATTCGAAGTATTGAAAATCGTAATGTCGTTTTTCGGACTAAATCTTGACATTATAATTCTTAGGTATTATAAAATTCGGACTTTTGAAAATCGGAACATCGAGATTCGGAATAAAATATTTCGGAGTATTTGGATGATCCCGATTTAAATACATTCCGTGTAAGAATACTGGAGATATCAGGTAACAAACACAAACAAAAAATGCAAGTGGCAGTGGGTAGCATATTGATCGCAGAACAGATGGCCGATGGGGTCGAAAAGTTCTGGAGTGGCGACCGCGCACAGGGAGACGTTGCGTTGGAACGCCTCCCACTAGGGGGACCGATGACCTCGTGTAGGTTGCGGGGATCCGGGGACCGGTTAATGTGGCGACGCTTGGGGGATGCCTATGTCCAGCAGAGAACGTCTTTCGGCTGAAATAATGATGATGACAAAAAAATATATATTATTTCAGTTTTAAGGCAGTGTGGTTTTGTTCGTCTCGTCGGTCAATGCGTATGTTATACAGCTATGTTCCTTGGAGATTAAGGGTTGCGCCACATCCATCAGCTCGGAATCGCATTTCTCCGTGCTTCTATCCTGACAGAGCAGAAGTGTTATCGCGGCAGGATCGGCAATGCGCTCGACAGGATGCTCTGTATCTCGCTCTAGCTAAAAGATAGGAGCATGCAAAATGCGATTCCGTGCTGCGTGTAGTGTCACTGTGTTGGTGAAAGTGGATTGTGCAAAAGAGATTTATGAACCAGTAGCGATACTGTTTTATTTATGTGAGGATACCCTTGCGCACAGTTACGCCAAAAGCTTAGAGAACAATAATATTTTTGAATTTATGCTTGTTATTTCATTTTATTGTTGTTTGAGAAACGTTTTAATAGATATTTCTGACATTATCATTAGCCTAGCCTTTTTCCAACTATGTTGGAGGCGGCTTCCATTCTAACCGGATGGAACTGAATACCAGTATTCTACATGGATCGACTGCCTATCTGACCTCCAAAACCCAGTTGGTACTGAGAATCGCTGGTTACCCAATCCAGTTGGTACTGGACTGGTAAGCCTGGGTGTAAGACTTTCGGGCCACCGACTACCTGTAACGACTATCAAAGATCTACAAACAGCCGGGACCAACGGCTTAACGTGCTTTTCGAGGCAGTGAGAAAATTTGGTATGTAATTAGCCATTGCCGTTAGGTGCCATACCTAATGGCACCTAATGGCGACTAATGGCATCGAATGGCACCTAATGGCTCCTAATGGCAATTAATGACACCCATCCACAGACCGACCTTGACAAGTGTGGCTTAACCTAAAAGATCGACCCATGCGGCTGTTATTATTTATCCAGGAGTTCGTGGTGTGTAATTCAAGTATCCTCACGGAAATACCATTACGCTCTTGGTCATTTGGTTTACAAAAATGATTTAAATCATTGCTCGGTGGATCGACGATCTTCGCAGGGTGGCCGATAGCAACTGGATGAGAGTTCCCGAGAATCAAGTCAGGTGGCGTGCGATTGAAGAGGCCTATGTCCAGGAGTGGACTGGTGTAGGCTGATTATGATGATGCTGGTTATTGTTCTCTTTGTAGCCTAGGAGCTTCAGCTAATGCCTCAAGATCGAATCTATGCAAGCTTTGAGGTTGAACTGAAGATAAATATGTTGAAGACAAAAAAAAGTTATGTGCAATGAAACACCTAAAATAGACATAACACCTAGATCAGTAGACGAGGAGACAATACAACATATCCAGGAATGCCTGTACTAGAGCCTAGTGTCTTTCCAGGCGAGGCAAGACAAAGAAGTCGCAAGACGAACAGAAAACGCCTGGAAGAGCTACTGGTCTATGAAGGAACAATCAAAGCGAGAATTGCCTTTATTACTGAACTAGCTGACCCGCGCAACTTCGTCTGCGCCACATAAGAGAGAGGGTTAGAGAGAGTGTGAGGCAACCTTAAAAGATAGACATATGCTACCGCGGACTCATGATTGTTGCGTAACTTTAAGCGTTTACACAACGCACGCAACGGAAGCGCTTAAAAGGAATACATTGTCCCTGTTTTTGCAATATTTTTCATTGATGCTCCGCTCCTATTGGTTGTAGCGTGATGTTATAAAACCTATAGCCTTCCTCGATAAATGGGCTATCCAACACTAAAATAATTTTTCAATTCGAAACATTACTTCCTGAAATTAGCTCGTTCAACCAATCAAACAAACTCTTCATCTTTATAATATTGGTAAAGATTCAATATTTGCATTAATCGCTAAAATATTCTACTTATGTTTTTTTCCAAATAAGGGCTTCCCTCGACAGCTTTAAGTCTTCATCCTTAGACACTCGATGACAGTCATACTCCAGCTAGATCGAAAGTTCTCATCAAGGTGCATTAAATGAGCCGAGACACGATTAAGCTTCCGTAAACTGTTGCGGACCTCTTGCAACTGTCTGCCGTCTCCATCGTCAGTCCCTTGATGACAGTCATACTCCAGGCAGGTTTAAAGTTCTCACCAAGGTGCATGAAATGAGCCCAATAACAATATAGCTAATCTGTTGTAGCTGCAATCTGTTGAGGACCTCTTGCAACTGCCTTCCGTTTCCATCGGTAGACCGTCGATAACAGTCATACTCCAGCTAGATCTAAAGTTCGTCATCAAGAAGCATGAAATGAGCCGCTGTAAACTGTTGAGGACCTCTTGCAACTGCCTTCCGCCTCCATCGTTAGACCGTCGATGAACGTCATACTCTAGTTAGGTTTAATGTTCTCATCAAGGTGCATGAAATGAGCCCAAACACGATATAGCTGCTGTAAACTGTTGCGGACCTCTTGCAACTGGCTCCCGTATGCAAAGCGCATGGAAAGCGATCGAACACACACTCTACAGGGTATGGGCTATGTAAATTTTCAAAGCAGTGTCATGTAGACTAAAGTACGCTATCATAACATTTTAACAAAGCCGGTCAGTCAATTTTAAAGTTATCTTGTGAGCACATATTCATTAGTACCATTTTTGTTCAATAGATGTCGTTGCATGTATCTTACATATTGATGATTAGTTCTTCTTGAACACTCAGTATATTACTGCTACATAAATACCCTTGATAATAAAACTATTTAAATAAGAATAAATACTACGATACGAATGTAACCAACTTTTGTTTCTACCGGGGCGATCTAATTAAATTTTAGAACACAAAAGCTGCTATTGTGACTTAACTATGATAGTTAGATATATACTCTTGCCGACTTTTTTGTAGGTAATAATAAGTACTTTAATCATGTAGTACATCATTTTTAAGTAACATCAATAGTTTTCTCAGCGCACGCCAAATTTGGTCTCTATTTCTAGTACCGTAATTGTGTCTGTCACCTGTTTTATTAAAAAGATGTAGATTTTTTCTTACAACATAATGTATGTTTTTGTAGATGTATTGACAATGTACCGTCATGATGTTAATTTCCTTAAACAGATCCCTTAGAGAATCGTGCCTACGAAGATTATATATGGCTCTGATGGCTCTTTTTTGCAGAATAAATATATACTCAGTGTCTGATTTTTCAACAAATAGGGGAGATCATCTAAATATTGTATAAAAGCGAAAGGTCACTCACTCGCTTACTTATAATCACTAAATATCAAAAACTGCTTGACATATAAAGATGAAATTTGGCAGGGAGGTAGGGTATAGTTAGTAGACGTACTAAGAACGGATTTTGCGACAGGGCCGGATTAAGCAGGTTTAAGGGCTTTCGCAAGTTTGTATGATTGTCCTTCATTTTTTGTGCGACAAACTTAATATTTGGCAGGGAGGTAGTTTACAGTTAGTAGACGTTCGCTAAGAACGGATTTTGCGACAGGGCCAGATAAAGGAGGTCTAAGGGCTCTAGCAACAAGTCATTAAATGTTGTATACAAAACGGTATTAGAATAAGGAGCACCCAACAAGGTACACTTTTAAAAAGAAGTTGTATAGCGCCAAAATAAACCGGTTTTTAAAGCCATATCGCAAATGTTTCGGATCTCTGCCGCCCAGAATTACAGCACCCAAAAGAACGCCTTTTGTTGTCATCAGTACATTATTTATTTATTTATTTAACACTTCAAGCACAAAAGTACAGAGGCGGACTTAATGCCATAGGCATTTTCTACCAGTCAACCTTTGGGTGATGCAGAGACAAGCAGTGGAAGGTATATACTTTTAAATAATACTAAGATTAGCTACAAGGATATGCAAAATATTATAAATATATATCAAATACTATAAATATATATCAAAATCAATCGCATTATCACATTTTGATCTGGCAATCAGTTCTCACACATAACATAACATCACGCCTTTAATCCCCGAAGGGTTGGGCAGAGGTGTACCTAATCATACACACACATTTTACCAGTTATGTTGACGTCCCATGTAAAAGGTGGTGAGCCTATTGCCACCAACCGGGCACAAATTCAGATTCCAAATACTATTATTTATAGAAGTTTTCAATTGCATATACATTGTTTACTTTAAATGGAAGAGCGGAGTCACCTCACGGCGTCGAGCTGAATCTCACCCAATCTCACGAGAGAAAGAGGGCGGTCTCGGCAAATATCACGTAATTTTTTTCCCCGCAAGAAACTGTAAAATTGCGAGAAAACTGGGTTTAATTAAGAAAACATTTTTTTTTCTCAACAATTTTTTTTTATTGAATTCAACGCAATCAAACGCAGATTACCGTATTATACTAAAATACGCAATTTTGATAAATCTCACATGAGATAAGGAGGATCAAGGGATCAAGCCAAATCTCACGACATTCCACCAAGAGGAGAGGGGGGGTCGAAAAATCGCCAAAATTGCCTCAATTAATGAACGCCTCCCAACAGAAGTAGGTGATTTTGGTAGTTTATATGTACTAGAAAAAGGAAAGGACCCAATATTGAGCCTTGCGGAACCCTCATTTTTACTTTTAAACCCTGTGAATTAACACCATTTATTTGCACATGTTGCAGCCGTCCAGTTAATATTGCCAAAAAGGCACACAAGTAAGATCAAATAAGCAGTAACAAGGTGAAACACGTTCTTAAGACCTATATTGTCCATTGCTTATTGTCAACTAATTCTCTGTTTGTCTACAACTTGTATGCCATTTCACAATAACATGTGATGCCATTTTCAAAATCCTGGAACATTGACATTATGACATTACTTGTACCCCACTTGTATGGATTGACATTATAAACTAATTACCATCGCCCTTCAGCAAGTTAGAAATACTACTACCTACTAATACTATACATAGACCCGTTCCCACTGCAGGGCAAAGCTCCTCCGATTTCTCGATAATAATATCTGATACATCATCATCGTCGTTCACAGCCCGATTTCACCCACTGCCGGGTATTTTATGCTTCTCTTGACTTATGCCACGCTTCTTCCTGTGTCAGCCTCATTCAGGATATATCTGCTATGGCAACAATGTCGTCTGCCCATCTCGCCACCGAAAGACCAAAATTTCTTTTTTCAGTCCTTGGATGCCACTTGGCGTACAAGTTTTATGCTAATTGTATTATTAACGAGGGTCTTCAGCCAGTGTGAAATTTTGGCTGATTTAAGAATGTCGTACACACCAAAGCTGTACTGTTCTCGATAGCTCCGTTTCTTATGATCTTTGCTAAAGAAAAAAAAAATGACCAAGATAGACATCCGAGGCTACTAGGAAAGATCTTTACCCTATTCAGCAGCTATTGTAATTATTGTGAACATCTCTTCTCTGGGAGAGGAAGACCAAAGAAACGATGGATAGATTATGTGAGGAATGATATGAAAGAAAAAGGACTAAATGAGCATGACGGTCGCCTGAGGAGAATGGAAGAAAAAAACGTGTTGCACCGACCCTAAGTAACATGGGACAAGTGCAGGAAGATGATTATGATCTCTGCTTTCTGCTTTCTCTTAGAGTGCTCAAACATAGACCGCTCTATCGTAACAGGATTTGTCTAGCTGTCGTAGCAGGTGGCGTTCTGCATTTTTGCAGACAATAAGTTAAGCTTCGTCTTTGTCAGTGATACAGGTGTGTTTTTGAGATGTGAGTTTAGAGTAAACACAGCTCAGTTATTTCATTTTATTACGAAAACGGTTAAAGGATTGTTTTTTTATAATTGTGCAATAAAATCACAATTCTAAATGGTGTTCATTAGTTTAATAGTACATCCATAAAAGATTTAATGCTTATGACACCTTTTATAGTTTGTGCCTTGTGCATGTGTGTTTGTGTGTGTGTGTGTGTGTGTGTTTGTACATTGTTTTAGTGCGTGTATGTAATTTAAATGTATTAACTATTACTAGAGTCCGACTGAATTTCGGTTTAGGCCAATAATATGAATTTTGGCTAATTGCGTGTTTGGCTGCGTTGCCAGCTGAGACACAAGTAAACTGATAATGAGTAAAAATGTATTCCTGAAAAAAATGCTTATCATTATTGCAGAATAGTATCTGGGGCCCTACCATGACGTCTTAAAGCAGTCTTATTTTAACCTTACATTGGCTTATCGTACAGAGAATATGTATGGGAATAAAGAATTTGAAAAATAGTTATTGCTTTTGAGTGAATAGGCATGTATCAGGCATGTGTTACTTTTGTCAACTTTTGTTTTGATCATTGATTCACATAGTGTAAGGTAATAAAATAAAACTATATTTTCCTATAAATTGCACTTTTATTTTCTTAATCGTATCATAATATCACATCGTCATAACATAATCGTACACCCATCCTTCAGATAGTCAAAATATTTTTTAAATACGCGCCACCTAGTGGTCCGTCTTTGTAACGATTATTAGAGTATTAGATGTATTACAAATTAATATATTCCGATATAATTCAATTAAACTTATCTTAATTTCGTTTGATTACATACAAATTATAAATAACGAATTATTACAATTCCAATTCCATTAAATTATTGATTCGAATTAGTTCAGTTCCATAAAATTGAGTTCAATATATTTGAAATCAAAATAATTCAATTCAGTTTAGTGTAATAAAATTCAGTTCAATATAATTCAATACAAAATAATTCAATTCAATATAATTCAATACAAAATTATTCAATTCAAAATAAAATACAATATAAGAATTGGGTGGATTTTGAGGCAATGTTATAATCAAGTTCAATGAAGTGTAATGTCCGAGTGGCGCGTCAACTACTTCTACGGCTTACTAATGTTCTTATTACAAATAAAACAATAAAAACTAAAAATATTGACTTCAGCGCCATCTAGCTGCAAAATGAAAACGAGCAGACTGAAGGAACTGCCTAAAACAAGCTTATTGTATTTCAGCTAAAATTTGCAGTTTTGACGAAGTCACCTCAAATAGTTCATTCAGTTGGTATCACGACGAGCCTTTTGACAACCAACAATAATGTTTCACGTCAAATAGCAGGAATGTTTGACAGTTAATAAAAGTTGCTCCGGCCGGTGGATATAATAATATTCTGCAAATTATAAAAACTGTAAACTGCCGTGTCGTATAAGGTGAGATAAACGTATTGATTTACGTGTGAGGGGTGTACTTAACACCACTGCTCAATCCTTCGGGGGGTACAGGCGTGATGTTATGTTATCGAAAACTAGTCGACTGAATTGGAATCCCGGTGATTTCAGTGCATCATAATATCACCAGAAGACGACTAATACCGGAAGTGGGCCTCCCCTAAGCGTCGCCACATCGACCAGTTTAGGGTTTCTCTCATTCAGCCACGTTCACCAGATCAGTTAGTTTAGAGAGAGAGAAAGTTTTTGGAAGTGATAACGCAGATGGCAATGGTACATGAAAGTGGCGTCACTTAAGGCTTATAAAATGAATGTGGCCTTATAACAAGACTTAGTACGCAATGGATGGATATTCGAAGATGAAGAGCACAAAAAGGAGCTCATCATAACTATGCCGAATAACATTGTGTGTGATAAACTGATACCTAATAACCATTTGTATCGACGTCCGAAATAATGATGAGTAAATTATACTGTTGCTATAGATAAACAAACACACAAACATAATACAAACTTGTAAAAAATGGTTATCCTATAATACAAGATTATTTATATAAATGTTTAAGTTGCTTCTACAGCCTAGTTTGTGTCTGTCGACTTTATAAAGGTATGCGGGTTAAGTAGATACGATTCGCAAATACTTTTCTCATTGAACGATTCTAAAATTGTTTGATCTAAATATTCATTAATTACAGACGCACAGCTTATGTCACTAGTTGCGTGTGCCATGGGTACGGTTAGCTGATGTACGGCGACCGGTAGCTGCGAGTGTCGCTGCAGCGCCTGCGTGGGTGACGTCACTACCGCAGTCGCGGCGCGCAGCAACACCAGCTGAGAGCGCAGCGCGCGCGCTGGTGGCACATAGCTGCGCGCGCGCTTGATACGCGCCAGTGCGGCTTCTATGAGCGCGCGCGAGTACTGCACCGAGTGCTTCACACGACCTAACATAGTGTGCATGCACGCGTCCACCTTCTTTGACCACGAAGCTGCATCTTCAAGTGCTCCCTCCAGGTCCGCAACGTCGTCACCTACCATCAACTTATACATATGTTTGATCACCTCATTTTCGAATTGATCTTTTGTCTTGTATTCTGCGATATTTTGTTCGATCACAGTTTGTACCTCGTCCGGTGCACATCCGAGGCAATATACAGTACCGGTTAAACCTTGAAAAATGGAAATGAACTTCAAAGTTTTGTCGATAATAAATACATTAGAACCACGTACTTTAACTAATATTGCTCACCATGATCTTCAAGCATAGCTGCCATTTCCATCGCCACCAGAACGCCACTTTCATAACCCAATAAGTAGAAAGTATTTTTCAATCCAGTTTTATTCAGCAACACCTTGACACATGAGAAAGTAAAGTTATTTAAGTTCTTTTGCAGTCGGTACACAACGAATTTTCAGAATTAGTTAATTTTAATTCGTAAGTTCATACGTCAACGTGTCTCTGTGCATTCTGCCGCACGGTCTCCGTGGGGTGGTCGAGGCCCGGCTGCAGCACCAGCGCTGGCAGCTTCAGGCCCTCGCACAGCACGCGGAACCGCTCGTGGTGACCTTCAATGCCCGGCACTATGCATAGACACGTCTGGCTTGCGTCAAATTCGTCTTCACGCTGAAATATTTTAAAACTTATTAGAACACGATGAATAGTGTTTTTAAGACGATATGGCAGGAAAAAAGATTAATAAACTTAGATGATAGCGATACTGGTTCCACTCCAAGTTATTGATCTAATTATAATGCATTAAATAACATAACATAACAACAGGCCTATAATTTCTGAAAGTTCAAGCAGAGGTGTACCTAATAGTACACCGACATTTCGCCAGTAATGTTTAAGTACCTTGGAGAGGGGGCGAGCCTTTTACCATCAACTAGGCACAAATCGAGACTCCGTGACTGCTACTGAGAAATTACTGGGAATCGAACCCAGGACCTCATGCTCAGCAGTCGCGCTTGTGAACACCAACGAGGCAGTCAAATAAGCCTCCTCAAAAATTATGAAATCAATCAGCAAGCGGTTTAAAGAATGCAAATGTACCTATAATCTAGAAATACGAATGAATAATATTTACCAAAAGGTGGATAGTGATTGTAGGCATGCATACTATTTCTGAAGTCGCCAGTAGTTCGTCCGTGTCCACGTGAGATATGAACGTTGCTATGCCTTTAACATCTTCTAATGTATTTTCTGTTTTATCCAAATTCAGTATTCTGTTGGTCAATTAAACCAGTTAATTTCATATTATTGGCGAGCTTTTTTATGTAGGTAATACAAAGAACTTACGTTTCAACTGTTAACAGTAGTATCTCTTGTTCGGTGAACTCGACATTATGGTGAGTTCTCAAATGACTAGCCACCAGGAGTAATTTATCATCTTGAATTCCAAGTTCTGCTAAAGTAGTAGTTTTTGGCGTTTTCCTTGTCAATCTTATATCTGGGAACCAAACATAAATCACAAAACTGCCTAAATCATATATCTGAAATGTTTTGTCTTCATACTAGTAACTAGTTAATCTGTAATATCTGTCGTGCAATAAAACATTAATAAATGAAAATTACGACTGCTGAGCATGAGGTCCTGGGTTCGATTCCTAGGTTGGAAAACGTGTAATTGAGTTTTTCCATCAGAAATTTGTCAGTAGCAGCTACGGAGTCTGGATCTGTGCCCGATTGATGGCAATAGGCTAGCCCCCTATTACATGGGATTTACAAACATAACTGCCGAAATGTGGGTGTAATAACAGGGACACCTCTGCCTAACCCTTCGGGGACTACAGACGTGATGTTATGTTTATGTAAATCAATATTACTGACCAGCCAATTCAGCAAGTTGCTTCAGCAAATCGGGTTGTTGCTTATGTGTTCTCTGCACAAGCACCACGGTGTCCACACCACAGAGTGCACGCTCCACCGCGTCTATTGTGGCAGCAGAACTCGACTCCTGATGGTTTTTTGTTGTTTCGTTATCAAACAATAACTTAAAGACCATCACAGGTTTAAATTAAGTGGTCAGAGAACTTTATCATTCGAATAGGTTCAACTCGACACACACTCTAGGAAATTCAGATAAAATGACGTCGTTAGTTCTTATTTCAGTGAATGAATACCTACAATGTGTCAAAAAAAGAGTAATAATTGTACTGAATTAATTACACAATGGCACAAAGCTCTGAATCAGGGCCCTTTTTTATTTTACACTGCCATACTAAATTATACTTTACTAGCTTATACCCACGGTTTCGCGCGTGTGGAGTTCAGTAATTGTCCCACAGGATCATACTATGGCGATAAAAGTATCCTATGTGTTAATCCAGGCTATAAACTACGTGTGTGCCAAATTTCATCCAAATCGGTCAGTAGTTTTTGCGTGAAAGAGTAACAAAGGTTCAGATGTCCAGACATCCATACATCCTCACTAACTTTCACATTTATATTATTATATATTATTAGGATTTTACCCGAATCTAAAGTTTATCTGAGTGTACCTTGAATTTTTAGTCGTCTTACAACGGCAGCCCACTTCATGTATCCAATGACTACTAAACATTCATAAAACAAAAATAGGTATATTTAAGAGATTTTTATAATTTAAAAATAAAAATATTATTCAGTATTAGGACGCATGACGTAGTTAAAACACCCTGATGCGAGCGATGATCTACTCGTGCCGTTACGTAAACATCTCTCTGGGCATTTCTCTGGCGGCATCAGCCATCTTAGCCAGGAAGGTTGAGGGCCACTCAATTCGCATACTCTCAGACAGCATGGCTGTACTGCTAGCACTAAACAACCACGCAGTAAACTCCGGGTTAATATACGAGTGTCATCAACGCCTGAACCAGGTTGGTAATCTCAACAATATAGTCATCCAATGGATCAAAGGACACAGTGATTCCCGAGGCAATGATGCAGCGGACGAACTCGCTAGAAGGGGATCGAGCATGGCAGCAGCGGGACCTGAACCCATCGTGCCACTCCCTTTCGGGTATCTACGCACACTGGTAAGAAAACGAACCAGTGAACAACACCACAAGCTGTGGCTGGACCATGGCGAGTGCAGGCAGGCCAAGGAAGCACTCCCTACTATCGATGGCTGCCTCACCAAACGAGCGCTTCGGCTGACCAAACTACAGCTGCGCACACTTACAGCCGCCATCACTGGACACGGCTCTAACACCTCTTTGTCATAGGAGTCACAGACAGCCCCCTGTGCCGAGCCTGCATGGAGGAAGACGAAACAGCAGCCCACGTGCTTCTACACTGCCCAGTGGTTGCAACATACAGGGCAAAGTACTTCGGTACCCCAGGTACTCTCCGCGAGATTGTCAGCAACACCAAGGCGCTGCTGGCCTTTCTCGGGGAGTTAGGGTGGATCGAATAATTTTCCCACCCGCACGCAAAATACGCGCTTTGACGTGGAGTTGCGGACACCAGCCCGTTATACAATACAATTATACAATACGTAAACATCATTAACAGAATGTTTCATAATTTTATTTTAATGTATTATTTATTTTTCTTTGTACCTATTAGTGTAGGTAAAAAAAAAAGACGCCTAGAGCTATTTTATGTCGGATACCTACATTGAGTGGACCACCTTTGTAAGATGACTAAAAAGTCACAGTGTATTTGCAAAGCTTACAAAACTGAACTTTTTGTAAATCAATGAGGAATGTTTTTATGATGCCAGTATTACTTACATTCTTTAGTTGAGGCAGAGTTATCAATTTAGATGGTAATTTATTTTGAACACGAGAAATACACGTTGGTTTTCCAAGCATGATCTCACCGACATTTATCACCGCAAAGTATCTAAAAAATAAAGAAAGATACATAATTTCTAAATGTTAAAATAAAAAATTATAATGATACGAAGAAAAATAAAACTGTTACCTTAAATCTGGGCAAAATCTTCTCGAAACTGCATCGAGGTGATCAACTAAAGTTTCTTGATTCATTTGATCATGATTGGTTGTGACATATATGCCTTGAACAGAACCCAATTTAGTAGCATCCTTGAGTAATTCTGCTATATCGGTTTCATTGTTAAAGTTCTGAGACGATATTTGGATTTGTACACCAATCTTTTGCCAAATCCTGAAAGATCGAAAAGTACTACTTATTAGGTTAGGCTATAACATCATGATCATCACAGTAATTGGGATTATTGGCATTAACGATTTTGAATTAAGTCATTTGCTTACCGTAATTTAAACTGGAACTTTGCAGTTGTATGCGCTTTGCTGTGAACATGTAACTTCCTCGCACCACGAGCAACTAGTTTGTCGACCATCTGGAGTCCGAAACTATCTTCATTCAACACCACAACTTGGGTGTGGTTAGGATTGCAAGATATTCTGTAAGTATAATAATCATATTGAAAATGAAAATAAAGAAAGGGCCACTTTAACCAAAAGGATTTGTAGTGTTGTAATTGCACACCAAAAAAAGGATATCTCTTCACCTGGGCTGCGCTTGCGTTGAATGGCCCTCCATCTTCAGCAGTACTCTGCCGCGGTGCCTGCTGGCCGCGAGCAGTCGGAATGCGCGCGCGGCGTCTTGCGGCGCGTACGACACACGCGACAGAGGACGCACGTACCCGCGGATAATTCCCTCACTCAACATCATTTGTAACTCCTGTGAATTCGAGTAAGTTTTAATGATATACCAGATCCATGGTCCGTATATATAACCGTCCAAGGGGACAAATATTTTGTCCCCTTGGACGGTGTCATATTGCGAAACGACAAACCGTATAAAAAGTGAAAAAATCGTATAATAAGAAAAGTTAAATCGTCTGCGAAATTATTCACATTACTAAACTAAAGCAGGTCTACCGGTTCATGAAATAGATATTCAAGGGCGATTTACCCATCCCCTTAAAACGCAAGCTAATGGACGTGTTTATTCTTCCCATCCTGACTTATGGTGCACAGACTTGGTCTTTGAATAACGTCCAAACTCAAGCTTTGCCCACGAGTGATGAAGCGCAGCACACTGAATGTAAAAATAACTGACCGGATAAGGAACACCACACTGCGCTCCAAAACGCAAATTGTCGACGTAGCTTAATTTTGCGAGACTAAACTGGGACTGAGCAGGCTATGTCTGCCGGATGCACAGCTGTGGGCCCGAATATCGTAAGACTGGAGCCCTGAGACAGCTAGACGGGGTAGCGGCAGACCGAAAAGAAGATAGTGGGACGTCTTGGATGGCATCCTCGCGAATCAGCGAGAAGAAACACACCATCGTGAGAAGTGGAAGGAATGAGGGGAGTCTTTGCTCAAGAGTGGGACAATACGGGCTAACTAAAAAAACAACAGGAAATTAAAAAAACGTTTTTTCAGCCGGGTTTTTTTAGTTTTACTTACTTTCATTTCCTCGGGAGTTTCAAATATTGTTGAGAAATCGACAGTAGTATATAATCTTTCTCTAGTGAGGTTGTACATTCCATATTCAAATTCTTCGTCATGATTGTGAAGTTGAGAAACATCAAAACATGCGCCCAAGTAACCGACACAGTTAAGTGTATTCTAAAAAAGGAAACACTCCAATGTAGCTACTGTTAATAACTTCATTATGACGACTAATAATAAATATAACACGGTACATACCTTCTTCAAGGCTCCTCTAACTGAGCTTATAACAACTAAACAACCGTTCCCTTTTGTTGCGTTAAGAATCATATCTACGAAACTTTCATCCCGAGAATTACCGATATGATCAGCTGGAAACAAATAAATGATAAATAATTATAGTTTTACTTAGACTAATCACGATATGTATTTATACATAAATAGTTGAACATCACTTGTTTACCTTTCAACTCCGGGAATAGTTTAAGTAAGAAACGTTTTTTCCGAATGTCACTAACGGTCGTGTATACTTCACAGCCGTGAGCAAGGAGTATGGATAACACAGCCTGGCCCAAAGCTCCAGCCCCTCCATGGACTAACGCACGTATATCAGGAGTCAGCTTCTTGCCATATTTGATTCCCTAAAACGAATCGTGATTTAAAGCGATTCCTTAATTATAAAAAGGCTTAATCTTTACATTGATCTCGTCTGATGAGATTATGGAACGAATTAGGTTTACAAAAGGACGAGCAAGCCAGAAGATGCCCGTTCAATGATAGTTATTAGTTATAGGGAAGGCAAAGAGTTCCACACTGTATGATAAATGTGGCGGAGAAGCGCTGAGTGCGACTTGCCAGTTGCCAGGATATTAAGGAAGCGTGGATAAGACCCTCCCCTCGCAGTACGCGGAAGAAGTTTAAGAACGAACGTCGAAATGATTGTTCCTATCAGCTTGAGTATATACTCACGAGACAGTAGAATGCGTGTGCATAGGCGAGCGGCACGGTGGCTGCGTCCTCGAGGCTCCAGTGCGCCGGAACCGGCCACAGCAGCTCGGGCTGGGCGCTCACCACGCTGCCGCAGGCGCCACCGCGCACCAGGCCCATCACACGCGTGCCACTGTAATATATTTAACACAGATCTTCTCTTGCCCTTGTCCCAATTCATTTGGTGTCGCCGCAACATGTCTTCTACCAAACTTCTCTATTACTCGTCATCTCATCAGACACCTCCTTTCGTGCCACATCACCCTTCATACAGTCCATCCATCGTTTCTTTAGTCTTCCTTTACCTACTCTTAACCCGTCCACATTCATACTCGAAACTTAACTCACGACATTTTACTCTTTGTTCCGCATCACATCAGCTTTTTCCCATCAACTGTATTAAAATATGTATTACCTCTCTGTTGTCCCACTGAAGTCCATGCCATAATTGTTTTCTCCACCATGGTTTGATAATATTTTTCCGATTGCTTTTTGAATATCGGTGTTGGATAACCCGGCGTAATAGACCTGAAAATAATAAAATAACATGTAATAGTTTCAAAGTAAATAAGGGGTAAAAATACACCCTTAAAGAACCCGAGAGGATCATTTTTTTTGTTCTGGACCATGCCTGGAACCATTTTTGTTACGGAGATATTGGAGGTCAAAAAGTTTCAACTTTTCCTTGAACTTTAATTTAAAAACCTCTCTGTACTCCTCAATGCATCGATTAGCACAATGTTTGAGTACTAATTGAGTCCTACCGTAAAGTGTGATTTGTCACCCCAAAAAAAAGTTATATAATAATTATAAATAAACTTGTAAACTCTAATAGCTTCCGCACTACACGGAGAGGCTTTGAAAAGCACCCTGATCCAACCTGTTGGTGTTTAATTTTAATTCAGCTATCAATTCGTCTCTTTCTCTGCTATTACAGACACATTCCACTAGCAAGTGATGCACATCCTCCACAGTTCTGCACTGTTCGCAATTTGGGCTACTCACTTTTTTCATCAGAAAGCCAAACTTGTTAAGAGGCATGTGTTAGTTGGCGGTAAGGTTGATTCAAAAGTTGTGGTAAGGTATTCTTTATATTGTTTCCAATTGACAAATTTATAATTACGACTCCTAACTATTCTGCAATTACTGTAAAAATTTAAACTTGATTTTATTACTAAGTGGTCGCTACCTAATGTTTCATTAATTAACTTTCAATTAAAGCTGACAGCTATGTCTGGAGACGATTCTTGTAATACACTACTAACCAACCTAACTCTTGTCGGGCTACCGTCGTTTAAAGAAACAAAATCATTTTCGATTGCCAAGTCCAAAATTTGTGTATCATTTTTGAAAGACTGATTTGTATGGTGAGCATTGAAGACCCCAGCTATCAGTGTTTTTCCGGAGCTAAAGCTAAATAGATGATCCCAGTCAGATTGGTTAGTGTGAACACTTGATGGGCAATAAACTGATATGACATTTTCCAAATAGTGCAATTTGTGTAAAGATAAATAAAGATAATAATTCTTTATTTTTCGGACAACAATGATCCAACTAGTTAGTAAACAATAAAATAACTTATTACTAGTATTAGTACTTAACTAAAATAGAAGCACAGAATAGATAGTATTGTGAAAAGGACAACCCCAAATTAATGTTGAGTGATTGTCCTTCTCACAAAACCTTTAATAATCGGAGAGTCGATACTCTCCGCCACAGTTTTAAGAATGCTGTTGGCACTCGCCCGCAACCTTGACAACATTGACGCGGTTTTCTTGCGAATGACGGCATGGAAGCCGTCAGTTCGGTTTTGCGTAAACATCGCAGAAGCGCTGCACCATCGAGGCAGTCCCAACAGCATCCTAAAAATATTATTATACTGAACGCGTAGGCCATCCAGCGTTCTTTTGGTATAGTTGACCCAAAGATTCCCCGTGTAAAAGCTCTGGCAATATGCCTTTGCTAATAGCTAAGTGAATCATCTCTCGATGTAATAAATGCTCAAATTTCAAACGTTTAGGCTTGAGGCTCTGAGTTTCATTGCAGTTTATTGATCGTACTTATTTTAGAGGTACTTTTCATCGCTAAATATATCATAGACTCCTATGAACCACTTAATTTCGTTAAATATCTCTAGAAAATACTTTTTGCACTCTTCTATGATAATCTTCACAACTGAAATTAGTTTTTCTTTCCAATTGGACGTCATCAAGTCTTTTATTTTTCTTACTATACTTCTGTTTCTAAGAATTTTCCTTCTCTGTTCTTCTTCATTTGCACTTGTTGCCATATGGTCTTTTATTTATTTAAGGAAAAACAAACAGTAGCACAAAAATTGGAAGAACAACATCAACAAGACAAAATGGAAAAAAAATCTGCATTATTAGCAACAACAACAGCAATAATATTTTACATGTTGCCGAAGAAGGTTTTGCTTTTCTGCCAATAGTTACAAATCCATCATCCTCATTTTCATCACTATCCTTTTTGCGGTCCGTTATGTTCTAATAACCTTGTATTTTGAATATTTTTACACATATGTAAGATATACAGTGATGGAATATGCACAAAAGTCATAAAAACAGTCTCTCAATACATAGCCCCACACCTAAGTTGTATAATTAATTTAAGTATTCAGAATGGTATCTCTTTCTCAAAACCTCCATAGTTACTCCACTATATAAAAACCAAGACAAATGTCTAATGAAAAATTACAGACCTATTGCTTTGATACCCATATTAGCAAAAATATTTGAAAAAGTCATAAATAAAGCACTTTATAATTACTTAGAGAAATCAAACATTCTACTGGACGAACAGAAAGGATTTCGCAAGAACAGGACAATTAACGTGGCTATCCATGATCTGATACGCCATATCTTATCAAATGTAGACGAAAGAAATGCCATATGTGCTATATATATGGACCTTACAAAGGCTTTTGACTACGTAGATTATAAAATACTATTAAATAAATTAGAGAAATATGGTATAAGAGGCAACATTCTGAATCTTATTGAATCTTACTTACACAACAGAAAGCAGATTTTAGAAATAAAACGTATATCGCACTGGTTTCGAAAGAAGATACAGATCTAGTAGTAGGATTATTAAGTACGGAGTCCCACAAGGTAGTGTGTTGGGACCTCCACTATTCTTAACTTATATAAATGATCTGCCTAGAGAAATAAAGCATCCGATGGTATTATTTGCTGACGACAGCACAGTAGTGGTAAAATGTGACGATCCTAATACATACGAAGCAGAGATAATTTTGACAATGAATAAAATAATTACTTGGCTAAATAATAATAATCTTGTCAATTCTGTAATGTCCGCTTCTCAAAATGGATGTAGGAACAGGTCCCGCGGTACTAAGGAGCTACTCCTCATTGATTTGGCCATTAGTCAACAGGTTCGCCGTTCCCGAAAGGATCTGTCGACATGTTGGATAGACTATAAGAAGGCCTATGACTCGGTGCCACATACATGGCTCATGAGGGTGCTAGAGTTGTATAAAATTGATGCAACTCTGCGCACCCTCCTGATGTCATGTATGGGGCAATGGAGGACAGTCCTTCGCTATCCAGGATGTCGGCAAATCCAGAGGAATAGCGAGCCGATAAGGATAGAGCGAGGTATATTTCAGGGCGATAGTTTGAGTCCGCTTTGGTTCTGCTTAGCCTTGAATCCTCTTAGCACGCTGCTGAAGGATTCAGGTCTAGGCTATCGGTTGAGGAGAGGTGGTCAAGTTATATCTCACCTCCTTTACATGGATGACCTGAAACTCTTTGCCCCCAACGATTTGCAACTGATGGAGCTACTGAAAGTAACTGAAACTTTCAGTAGCGCCATCAGGATGGAATTTGGTGTGGACAAATGTGCGGTCATGCATGTAAAGCTAGGGGAGATTGTGGAATCTGTGGGAACCCAGCTCTAGGATTCCATAAATCTTAGATCCCTCTCAGCAACTGAAACCTATAAGTATTTGGGTATGTCGGAAGCGCTGGGCATCAATGTTGCTGACATGAAGCAATCGTTGAAGAAGCGCTTCTTTGGCCGTCTGAAAAAAGTATTTAATAGTCTTTTATCAGGCGGCAATAAGGTGCGTGCCTTCAACGGTTGGGTCATGCCGGTTTTGATGTATTCTTTCGGCATACTCAAATGGACTCAGACAGAACTAGACGCACTGGATAGGAGGGTCCGTACATTGTTGACGGCATATCGAATGCATCACCCGCGTTCTTCTGTTATGAGACTGTATATCCCGCGGAGGTGTGGGGGTCGAGGCTTTTTAAACGCTAAGACTCTCCACAATCGCGAGATATGCAGTCTCAGGGAATATTTCCTTGAAACCGACTTGGGGATGCATCGAGATGTGGTCGCGGTGGACAAGGGGCTCACCCCACTCTCCTTGGCTAAAGAGAACTGGCGCAAACCTTTAGTGCTTGACACTAACGACCGCATGGAGGTATGGCAGAGTAAGGAGCTTCACGGACGCTTTTTCCGGGTCCTGCATGGGCCCGATGTAGACCGATCAGCGTCCGTAGCCTGGCTACGTTCCGGGGACCTCTTCGGAGAAACCGAAGGTTTTGTCTGTGCAATTATGGATGAAGTTATGATGACGAATAACTACCGGAGATTTATTGTGAAGGACGGTACGGTTGACATATGTCGGGCATGCCACCGTCCAGGCGAATCAATCCGTCACATTATCTCCGGGTGTTCTCGTCTGGCTAACGGAGAGTACTTGCATAGACACAACCTTGCAGCCAGGATTAACCATCAGCAACTTGCTCTAAAATACAACCTTGTGGAATCGCAAGTACCGTACTATAAGTATGTGCCCGACCCAGTTCTCGAAAATGGCAGTATCACATTGTACTGGGATCGATCCGTCATCACTGACAGGACTATTGTAGCCAATAAACCTGATATAGTGGTGGTGGATCGGTCAGAGCGGCGCTATGTTTGTAGACATAACGGTCCCGCATGTTGAGAACCTCGTGAAAGCCGAGAAAGATAAGCAAATCAAGTATCTTGACTTGGCTCACGAGGTTGCCGATAGTTGTATCAGCCCATGGCTTAATTGCCAAGAGCCTCGACCAATACCTGAGGAGGTTCTCGTTAGGCAGTTGGTTCAAGGGTTTGATTCAGAAAGCGGTAATCCTGGACACGGCTCGTATTGTTAGGAGGTTCCTTTCTCTGGAGCCCTGACCGCCGGTAGCTTGGACCCTGTTCCTAATACCGGTGGGCTACAATTTTTTATATTTTTAAATGTTTTTTATATTGTTTTTAGTTTATGAAATATTTAAAAATGTCGAAGATTTGTCATAAATCTAGAAAAAACTAAAATAATACACTTTTATCAAAGGATTCCTAATATAAACCTTGACATTAACTACTTGGGCACTAAAATAGAGTCGGTAACTATGACTACATTTCTTGGTGTTGTTTTAGATAATAACTTGACCTGGAAACCTCAAACGGAAGATATCTGTAAAAAAGTCAATAAATTTGCATATGCCCTCTATAAACTGGCTAAAATTGTTAGCCTAGAATCTCTTTTAAAGGCTTACCATGGCTATGTGGCATCCACACTAAGAATTGGCATAATATATTGGGGCAATTCAGTAAATAAGGACTATGTCTTCAAAGCCCAAAAAAGATGCATCAGAGCTATGTGTGGTTTACAAAGTACCGACAGCTATCAACCTCTATTTAAAAGTCTCAATATCTTAACCTTGCCTTCTCTGTATATTTATGAGGTAAATGTATTTGTGAAAACAAACATGCACCTATATGAAATAGCTTTTAAAAATCAATATAGGAAACTACGGGACAGAAATAAGTTAGAGCTTAAAGTACCAAATGCAGGTACGGCTTTAATGAGGAAAAGCTTTTTTGTATGGCCCAAAGGATATTTAATAAGTTATCTTGCTCAATAAAAAATCTAAATTTAGTAAATTTCAAGCGTACTATTTTAATACAAAAATGTTACTACTCTCTCAGCGACTACTTTGATGACATCTCTTTGACATAAAATATTTGTATGCTCGTAACATGACTATAAAAGCATGACAACTCTCACAGTTCTGTGGATAATATCAATTTTAGACATTTTTCTTAGCTTATTGACATCATAACCATTTAATATTGACATTACCTGACATTACCTAATGCATTATATTAAAATTGATATTGATATTACGAACTAAACTTTTACCTCTTGGTAATACTAGTACCACCTATAGATTAATTTACCTAACTGGCAAAAGCCTCCTATAAATGTATATTTGTATTATGTTTAACAATTATTGTAACATCTTGCACACTGTTATAACCTATGTTTACAAATAAAACCTATTGATTAATTGATTGATATAAATATAATATAACAAACTTAAAAGCAAACAAATAAATAAAAATATTATCTAATAGGTGGAAAAGATATCTTTACAAATAAATATCACTTTTGCTCGTGTTTTTCTCTTCCTTTCTGCATAATCTGTTTTTATGTGTACATAAACGGTTAAATAATAATGTATTACTACTATAATCACAATATATTCACAATAATCTTACGTACCGTGACTGGTAATGCAGAGCTGCATATTTCCGCAGCATCGACCCACTCCAAAGAATTCAAATCCCCGACTTGTGCGACTTGTAACGTCACCTTGCTGCTCACTGTCGCGCTCTCCTGTGCTGGTACGTAATACTCTCCTCCCCAGTTACCCTACAATTAAACGTTATTTTCAATTTGACACTTAGGTACAGCTAATATGGCACATAGACTTGAAAAATACTACCACACTCGAACATCAAACAGGTACGATGACGAATCACTGCAAAGACGAACTTTTCTAAAACTTAACTTTCACAAATAACACTTATAGTCTATTTTAATATCAACAATGTTTGCACTCACATGATCCAGAACGGTGAACGCTAGATCGATATCCGGTAGATCGTCCACGAAGAAATTGTTGCCTTCTTCGTTATTGACAGTTATTAGGTAAACATTGTTACGTTGTTGGTCCTTCCTCCAACATTGTACTAACTGTTTGACAGCGGAGGGGGCAGGGTAGGGGGCAATGATGAGCAGGCGATGGCCGGGGGAGAGGTTGGCGCGTGCGGCGGTGAGGAGGGAGAAGTCGAGATGCGCGCGCACTGTGATGGCGGTGGTGGGCACGGCCACGTTACTCGGCCGCCAGCGCACCAGGTCCAAGCGCGAGCTAGCGTTGCTGTGAGCCGACAGTTGGCGATACAAAGACGACGGCCGGACGCGACCTCCGTCAACATCGTCTTCTTCGCTCACTATGAAGGAGTCTAGTTGTAGCATGCTATGTAGCATTTGGCACATCTGTAAATATTTAATAACAATGTAGTTTCCTTGCGAAATTACTTAGATACAAACAAAGCAATAATGATTTCTTACGTCGTCGTCGGTTGATAGATTACGGACGACAACAATGTCCGCATTCTTTAGTGAGCCGCTAATATTCTTCGTTGTGTTCAAGTCTCTTAGATTAAATTCTTCGTAAGTAATGTTGACACCATAAACATTAGTTCCAATGTTCTTCATTTCATCAAAGACGGAACCTTTCATTTGGTTGTTTGTGATACCAACAACTTTGATTAAGTCTTTATTAACATTTTCGGCAACCATTTGTAGAAAAATAAGTAGTGTTGTGTATGTTGATACCTGTTAATTAGAATGTCACATATTTTATTACATTATCATCTTACTCATAACTAGCTGTGCCCGCGGCTTCACTCACGTGAGCGCACATTATTTTGTGAAACGTGAAAGCAAAATATAGATGCAACTCATTATCTATCCTAGGTCCCAACTGTTAATATCCTTAACAATTAAAAAAAATATCTTTCAGCTCTGAGAGCTCAATCAGCCGATGGAAAAAATGTGATGGACACAAACGATGGAAACTATAGTGAGAATATGCAAAAAACATGTAATTGAAAAATACTGCAAACTTGAATTTAATGTATTTAGCAATAGAACCAGAAAGACTAATAATTCGATAATCTCCAAAGCTTCTAAGTTTGGTTTTTCAAGGCATTGTAGTGCATTTATTCCGCAATTTTTGGGATTTTAGTCGTATATCTGTAATATTCAAACAATGGTGAGACATAAAGGACCATCCATAAATGACGTCATACGAATTTTATAACTTATTAACCGGAGTGGTCAAAAACGCTAAATAATACTCACAACAATGTTTCTTATTTTGTATTAATTCGATTTTGAATACAATGAACTAATTGTATTCAAAAACAAAATTGTGAAACATTGTTGTGAGTATTATTTAGCGTTTATTTCATCAAAATCGACCAAGAGACAAAAAAGATATTATTTTTTACGTGATGCGCACATAAACGAACAGACAAACCGACAAACAGACAAAAATTTAAAAAATATTTTTTTATTTTCTATTACTTATTTCTCGCACCTTCCAGTAACTTTTTTGCAAAGACTTTCTGTCTGTAATGTACAGACACAGAAAATCTACGATTTTATTATATATATAGATAGATATACATAGATTGAAATTACTCATGATCACTTTTCTACCCTTACTCCATTTTATTGGCGCAGTATATCTACATCTTTCATACATTTCTATCAAATGTCATCTCACGAGCCACTCTCAGTCTACCACAGAATCCTTATAAAGCGTGTAAATAGACCCTTAACGAAGCCGAACGGCACTTGTTCTCCCCGTCCGCGTCATTGCGATAATTTTTTTTAACTAGACCATACCTGGGAACCTTCTAGTTACGGAGATATTGGAGGTCAAAGTTCTTTTTTTTTATTTGTTATACTAGGGTTTAAAGCTATAACTTTACTTTAAATATCTCCATGACCCATTTACTATTCAATGTATCCATCAGCATAACGTTTTGAAAGCGTTACATTGAATTTTACCGTAAAATGTGATTTTTCAGCCCCAAAAAAAAAGGGTATCAGGACATTAGCGCGATGACATTTGCGCGAATGACACTTGCGCGAATCCACATGCGCGAAAAGACATATGCGCGCATGGACTTTTGGGCGATTAGAATTTTGCGCGAATGGACCTTTGGGCGCATAGTCAGTTGCGCGCATAGACACTTGAGCGAATGGACTTAAGCGCGAACGGACATTTACGCACAAAGACACATGCGCGAAAGGACTTATAATAATAATAATAATAATAAAATTTATTTCAGACCATAAGTCCATAAACAAACACATATTACAATTTTAAACATACAACATCAATATATACATGAAAACACATTCTACACAAAAACTACACTATAAACAACTTATTTCAAATATTGGAATGACGTACGATGACTGGTCATCCATTGCCACATTATTGGACTATCCATCCTGTCGGCTACTATAGCCACCAAGCTGTTGGAGCTGTCGCGCACTCGCCGCATCAAGGATGCTATCCGTGTCCGCATCAGTGCGTAAAAATCTGGCACGCCATTCTCCGCGAACATCCCCGATGCACTGCAAAAGCGCGGCAGCCCCAACATAACTCTGAAGGCGTTGTTTTATTGGACTCGCAGAGCATTGTACGAGCTTTTTGTATAGCTGACCCATAGGGCACACGTGTACATAGATTGGCAATACGCTCTAAAGAGTGTAATTTTCACCTCCCTAGTACAACGTGCGAACCTACGAGCCAGCATGTTACATCGAACTGCCATTGCTCTGCGTTCCCTCTCCACGTCCACATTGTCGGACAGACTATCGGTGACCCAATGCCCCAGGTACTTGAACTTCGTGACCCTGGAAAGCAGAGCGCCCCCCAAGGTGACTGGTGGGACAGTATCATAACATTTGTTACCTGCTTTGAAAACCAGTAGCTCGCTCTTGGTCACATTGTACCTAAGGCCGTGAGCCACCGCATAGTCTTCACAGATGCGTAGAAGCCTTCTAAGTGCACTGATCGATGGGCTCAGCAATACCATATCATCAGCGTAACTGATGTTATTGACGCAGTGCCCGTCAATGGAGCACCCGATATTGGCATTGCTGAGCTCACAGATCAGCTCGTTTACATATAGGTTGAATAGCTTGGGTGAGCTGATTCCCCCCTGCCTCACACCGCACTCCAACCCGTATGCATCCGACAGGACACCCGCCCATTTAACATAGTTGTATTGGTTTTTATACCAATACTTTAGCATCCTAATGACATCGCTTGGGAGGTTCTTAACATTTGACAGTTTCCTCCATAGGCAGTCATAAGATACGAGGTCGAAAGCCTTGGAGAGGTCCAGAAAACACGCATATACAGGTGTTTTCCTACTTGCATAGTATTGAACAGTCTGTTTCAGGCATAGTATAGCTGTTTCCGTGGATAAATGTGGCTTAAACCCAAACTGGGCGTCGTGGAGTGTTAGATGCTTATCCAGTTGCTGATCAGTCAGACTGTTCAACACTTTTGCAATAATGGTAGCCAGGGATATAGGCCTGTAGTTGTTCTTGTCACTCGCATCTCCAGTCTTATTTTTAACAATGGGCACAACAATAGTTTTAAGTAAATCAGATGGAAGATACGAGTGACTCAGGCACAAACTAAAAAACATTGCTAGCACTCGCGGTAAGTGCTTACCAGCATATAGCAAATGCTCTATACTTAGGCTGTCATGACCCGGCGACTTGCCTCTCTTTAACTTGCGTATGACAGTAGCTACCTCCCTGGCCGCAAACCTAAAAGGCATGTCTTCGGATCCCCCCACCACCTCCGGCCCGCCAGACGACGTACCTAGGGGAGACCCAACCCTAAAGGCTCTGCTGAATAGGTTGGCGATATCATTGGGATCACTAAGTCCTTTAACACTCACAGGTAGACCCGACCTGGGATTCAACCTGTTTGTGGTTTTCCAAAAACTACCAAAATTCTTTGCGTCATGATGACTTGCAATTATGTTCATTTTTATTTGGTCTTTATTATTTTGACACCATTTTAATTTACTTTTAAAAACCCTTCTACTTTCCACCATTTTTTCATACAAGTCACCATTTTTCGGCCTACTAAATAATGTCCAGGTTTGAAAATCAAACCGAGCCTTTCTGTGTGCGTCTTTCACATGCTTATTCCAGCCCGTTATGTAACGCTTTTTGTGCTGTATGCCATTCTTACAATTACTGGCGATTGCACCTTCACAGAGAATACGTATAATTTCCGCGTACATATTATCTAAAATGGTTTCATGTTCCTTAATTCTACATCTACTTTTACTCATCATCTGCCTAGCCTTTTCCCAACTATGTTGGGGTCGGCTTCCAGTCTAACCGGATGCAGCTGAATACCAGTATTTTACATGGAGCGACTGCCTATCTGACCTCCACAACCCAGTTAGTACTGGGTAATACGATACCCCTTGGTAAGACTGGTTGTCAGACTTTTTGGGCCACTGACTACCTATAACGACTGTCAAAGATCTACAAATGACACCCGGGACCAACGGCTTAACGTGCTTTCCGAGGCACGGAGGAAACTCGGTATGTAATGGGTGGTCACCCATCCACAGACCAACCTAGGCAAGCGCGGCTTAACCTAAATATCGATCCGAGCGGCTGTTATTACTTAGCCACGAGCTCCTCTACATCTACTTTTACTACATTCAGTAAATTCTAAGGGAAAGTCTAAATTTTTCAAGAGATCATTACAATAATTGCTATATAACTCAGTCTGCTGCAAGTTTCTGTCACCCCATGTTACTTTGTTACATTTAGGTAGTCCAGGTGCAACTTTTGGCTTTAATAAATTAAGATCACACTTTACAATTAGAGGTAAATGGTCCGACCAAGACACATCGTAGAGCACACTAGCGTCTCTAATGGTATTCCACGCCGCGTCTGTCACTACGCAGTGGTCTAACCAACTAGTAGAACCATGTGCATCACTTACGTAGGTATACGTGTCCGACTCACCACCGAGCAGGCAAACGTCAGCGCACCGCCACTGTACTTCAGTCGAAAAACTCAATAGTTCTTTGCCGAATAGACTATTCGGTTGAGCATTAAAATCCCCCAGAATATAGACCGCGTCTACACCACTACTTTCTATCACTGCGTGAATCTCACTTAAACACTCGACAAATTCACCAAGATTATCCATCGATTCTGTCGGCATGTAAATCGAGAATACTAAGAGAGTTTTATTTTGATAGCCACAAGACGCACACTTTTACACTGCACGAAAGACACATTTTCATAGGCGCTCTTGCGCCACAGTATAGCAACTCCGCCATAAGGTCGCCCTCGTAGGATGCCCGACGACGGATCTACCGCCGATTTTCCCACGGAGTCGAACTGAGGGTCTATGCTGCTCAGAAAAGGAATGTCGTGTGGTAGCAACCAGGTTTCTTGCAATGCGATTATATCAGATGTTTGACATAATAGTCTGACATAATCCACCGATCTAGTAATAGATTTACAATTAAAACTCACAAATGTACTTGCTTTTGAATTAATATCGTTATTGTTGCAATCCATTGTTGATATTTTTGTGAGATCCTTCGGCTCGTTCTTTAAAGTCTATGTATCTACGAAAAGAAATTCCCTCTGGCCATAAATTGTCGTCTAAAAATAAATGCAATTTATGCTTTTGTACAAAAATTTTATAAGCATCGTAGTCTTTCTGTTTTCTCATATTTATTTTTTCAATTTGCACACTAGTTTTTGTTTTTTCCATTATGTACTTATGTATGTCGTTAGTAGACGCATTCTGATCAACGTTATTGATGAACAACGGTATTTTAATGTCAGCTGCTTTAAATTTTACAGTATGATCTATGTTCGCACGACCTTGATTTCCTATAAACCTGTCCCTCAGTCTCTTTTTCTTTTCCGCTAAGATCCACCCTTCATTTCGATCATCATCCTTCTTTGTTATTAAATTAGTTATTGTATTTATTGTTCGCGGTGTTGATATTGCTAGCCGCGCCGCGGCGGCATACGAAGTAGGTGTCCCTATCCCTTCCAAAATCACGTTGCACGCGCCGTTGAGGCCCACCGCGGCCTGCGCATGCACCTGACGCTCCCCACCCGCTTCCGCGTTCGAAACCGCGGTGCGGGCCTCCACGCGTGGCACCGAGGCGGACGCGTCGAAGAAGTCTTCGAGCGAGATGTTGATACACGCGTCAGCTTCGTGGGAGGAAGATGGACATAGCTCCGCACTTTTATCGGTAGCTTTTTCTACGACGATGACGTGAGGTAGGTCCGGTAACTTGTTGTTGGATAATTTATTTTTGCTGTGATTTAAGTCGTAAGGACTGGTATGACTAATGGTGTATGAACTTTTGAGTTTTTGTAAATCCTCTTTAACTGCATCAAACTGCTCTTTGGTGACATATGTTTCTTTATGATTCTTAAGTTCGTTTTGAATTAACAGAATATCTTTTAACAGCCGGGTAGCGTCTACATGGTCAAAAGTGATCGGAGGTAGTTTCTGTAATTCGCGTGCCACAAAAATCGGTACAATTTCGGGATCAGTTTCTTTTAGCATTGTTATTATGTCATATAAATCTCTTTCATTTTTTCCTGTTCCTCTCCTCGTAACTTTACGTTTTGATGACGGCGCCGACTCAAACAGTAATTTCTTGGCATTTGAAACCTCTTCTGTACTAAAAGAGGATGCACAGATACGGACTAGGCTCTCCTCGTCCATCACATCAATCTTGTTTTGCACAAAGGCAAGCACTTCACTTATCACTACATTACACGCATTACACTTGACCGTAGTCGATGTCATTGTTATTCGCAACTTATAACTGAATCATGTGTTCGAATTAAATAAATAATAATAAAACACGTTTTCTTTTCCTTCCTTCTGTTATTTCGTTACCATGACACTTGGGCCACTTATGCGCGAATGGTTAGGTTAGGTTAGCTGTAGAATAAAAATAACACTGTGGTTCTTCTAAATCGGAATCGATTGATTAATCTTTTTTGTACAAAGTAACAAGATTGTTATATACATCAATATACATTTTTCATAATAGACATTAACACAACTGAATGACCTTACTCTCTCTCGCTCTATCTCATTGAAAATAAGAAATAATATGATGTTATGTTTACTCTACAGATTAACCGTAGCCAGTCGCGAGTAAATCTAGTCGCGGCAGTGTCCTTTTGCGCAAAAGTTCATTCGCACAAGTGTCCATTCGCGCAAGTGTCTCTGCGCGCATGTCTATGCGCGTAAGTGTCTATGGGCGCAAAAGTCCATTCGCGCAAAAGTCTAATCGCCCAAAAGTCCATGCGCGCATATGTCTTTTCGCGCAAGTGGGTTCGCGGAAGTGTCCTTCGCGCATATGTCTTTCGCGCAAATGTCCCAGATCCAACAAAAAGTAGTTTCACAGCAAAAAAATTTGCAGCAAAAAGTTTTACTTAGTTTGATGTACGGAATGCTTGGTTGACGGCTTTGTGATTAAATAATCCGAGTATAGATATAATTTTAACAGACAAAATAATAGGCACACTTACTTGTTGGTCTTCTTGAAAATTAGAAACGAATTTCAATGCCTGTAACACCATGTTCCTTTTATTAACAGCTGGTAAATTACGGTGTCTGATGTTTTCCATCGTTACTCCTCCACATCTGAAAATGGCAAAAAAGAAAATCACATTACAACCTACTACGTGTATTGATTAAATTGTGATAATTTTTTTTTAATTAATTTACCTTACAAAATCATAATTTTCTAACACTTCGGCCTTATACAAAACTTTGTCCTCCGAAACGGTCTTCATGTTGTGATGCTTCTCCACATCCACTCCGATTCTCCTGATGTGAGTGGGCAGGGTGACTCCGTCGTGCGGTTGTCGCAGCATGTGCAGCTGCAGCAAGCCGTCCAAGAACGTGACCCAGTTGTCACGCCACACCAGCGAAGCTTCATTCAGAGAAGCGCTGGCGGCTTCGATAGTGCGGAACTGGCCACTGTGGACGAAAATTATCATTTTATTTATCTCGATATGTAGATTAAATAGAAATAATGGAAATCTCGTAAGCGATCACTATGGTGAGCGACGCTCACGCACCTGACTCAGGGACTCGGCTCCCAAACACACACTTTCAAAGTTCTGTTAGACATGGCCTAGCAATGTGTTATTTTGAATGAAGAAAAATAATGAAATGCGATCTTTTTCTCTGCCTCGAATCTATCAAGATTCGGATTCTGTTACTCAGAATGACTAATCTGACTTCATAGCCCTCCACTTCACTTTTATTTACGATAAGAATCACTTAAATTATTTAGTTGTCTTACCTGTAAGAGTACTCTCGTTCACGCAACAAGTCATAAATATCTTCAGCGGTGAGGTTCATGTCTTGACTTTCGTTAAATTCTATTTTTACTTTGTTATTGTTTGGTTTTAAAATCATCACTATCGTGCCTGTCGCTACTTTAATTTTATCATCAAATACCTGTAGAATTTAATGCTTATTATAGTTTTGCTTTCATACTGGTAATAAAGATATAGGTATGGATGTTCAATAGTATACTTTGCCAGTTACTAAGTCACGTGATGGTGAGTGATCATAGCGTAAATGGACATTTCCCAAATAAGAGGCTTACATGTTGCTACCGCACAGACAAGGCGAAAATGCCTCATGTGTCCTGTTCACGTGTCCTGCGCGTCTCCGCAAATCGCTTCACGGTCACTGGTGGTGTGCTCTAAACAATTCCTTTCGTTTCAAGAGGTTGGGCAACAGTTGGTTGGAGGGGTTTGGACATAACTTAAGTAATATCACAGAAGTTACAGTACAGACCTCAAAACAACCAGTTCCTCTTTGCAATGTTACTCTAAGCTTCAGTTGACTCTGTGTATGCATCACAGGTTGTGCATACAAGTGAACGTCACGGAACTCCACGGATAGCTGCTTCTTCGGAACACCCAGGGTCATTGCCAGGGTGTCCCAGACAGCTACCAGGGTTGATGCAAATGGATACACCGTTTTTCCTAGAAAAAAAAACACATTTTTCAATATTGCATTCAGTGTATACCATTTACTACTACAGAAAGACCAACGATCGTCGATAAATGTATGGAAGAGCGTCATTGTGGGTGAAGACCTATTCCGACCACCGGTACATCCGGTTCGACGTCTCCACCCAGACCTAAAGCACGCCGGTCCTACAGGCCCCGAGTGGTCCGCAATGGGCGCTGAAACAGCTGGACCGGGAGCTCCTCCTGGAAGCCTCGATCGTGCAGGCCTGAATGTCATCACCGGTCAGGCCTGCCGACATCAACAATGAGGCGGGTTGGTTCCAGGAGGCCATGTCCGAGATTTGCGACGTGGCAATGCCCCAAGTTCGGCCAGGAAGCGCCCGGCGTCAATTGTACTGGTGGTCGCAAGAGCTGACGTCTCTGCGCGAGGCGTGCGTTGCCGCGCGGCACCAGTACGCCAGGCATCGCAGGCTCCGCATCCGCCCTCCGGATGCGGCAGCCATTGAGGCGGAGCTTTACGAGGGGTACAGAGCGGCAAAGACCGCCCTCCAAGAAGCTGTCCGGCGGGCGAAGCATCTGGCCCGCGAGGAGATGCTGGAGTCTCTGAACGGAGATCCGTGGGGACGCCTTTACAAGATGGTGCGGGACAACTCCGCACCCGGGCCCCCCCGCTGACGCAGAGTCTCCGGCCTGAGCTCGTGGAGGACGTGGTGAGCGCTCTGTTCCCTTCGCGAGGGGAGCATCCTCCCACGCCTATGGCTCCGCCACCGCGGTGCCGGAAGCGGACCACACCGACGACGACGTTCCGGAGGTGACTGGGGTAGACCTGAGAGTGGCGGTAAACACTGGACCCCTGGACCCGATGGCTTGCCTGGCAAAGCCTGGGTCCTGGCCTCTGAGGCTCTCGGGCCCCGACTGGAAGGGCTACTAAGCGCATGCTTGGAGAGAGGCCAGTTCCCGCTTCATTGGAAGACGGGGAAGATGGTCCTCACCCGGAAGCCAGGGCGCCCTGCGGACTCTCCGTCCGCATACCGGCCCATCGTGTTGCTCGACGAGGTAGGCAAGCTCTTTGAAAGAGTCATTGCGAACCGCCTCGCCGGGCACCTTGCGGGGGTGGGGCCGGATCTTGCGGAACACCAGTTTGGTTTCCGCAAGGGGCGCTCGACGGTGGACGCCATCATGCGCGCGAGAGCCCTCACGACGGGGGACACGGTGTCCCGGGGCGGGGTCGTCTTGGCGGTGTCTCTTGACATCGCCAACGCCTTTAACTCCATGCCCTGGAGCTGCATTGGGGAGGCACTCCGGTATCACCGGGTGCCGACCTACCTTCGTCGTGTGGTCGGGGACTACCTGACGGATAGGGCCGTCATCTACCCCGGTCGGAGTGGAGAATGGAACCGGCGAGAGATGTCGTGCGGTGTTCCACAGGGATCGGTTCTGGGGCCGGCCTTGTGGAACATCGGTTACGACTGGGTGCTGCGCGCCGACCTCCCTACCGGCGTCAGCGTAGTTTGCTACGCTGATGACACGCTGGTACTGGCACAAGGGAGGTCACACGAAGCGACGGCCGAAAACATGACACGCGGGGTTGCGATAGTCGTGGAGAGAATCTGGCAATTGGGTCTCGAGGTGGCATTGCACAAGTCCGAGGACATGTGTTTTCATGGGCCTCGGAATGCGCCACCATCGGGATCCCTACTGACGGCAGAAGGGGTTTCCGTCGGCGTCGGGTCGACGTTGAAGTACCTAGGACTCGTCCTCAACAGCCGATGGAACTTCATGGAGCACTTCCGACATTTGGCTCCCAAACTGGAAAGGACAGGGGCTGCCTTCAAGCGGCTCTTGCCCAACTTGAGGGGTCCAAACGCCTCCTGCCGGAGGCTCTACGCGGAGGTCGTGCGGTCCATGGCCCTTTACGGGGCCCCGGTGTGGGCGCGTTCTTTGAGGCGGCAAGCCGCCCACTACCTGAACGCGCCCCAAAAGGTGATAGCCATAAGGCTAATCCGGGGGTACCGCACGATCTCCGGTGAGGCGGCTAGCCTCCTTGCCACACTTGCATAGTGGCGATAAGTCCCATCTTTGAGGAGTGGCTAGAGAGGCGCCACGGCACCCTCACCTACCGCCTGACGCAGGTCCTCACCGGACACGGTTGTTTTGGGAGGTTCCTGCACCGAATCGGGCGGGAGGAAACGCCCGGGTGTTTCCACTGCGAGGATCGTCTGGAGGACACGGTGTAGCACACCGTGGAGGTCTGCCCCGCTTGGGCGGAGCACCGCCGTGTCCTCGTAGCGGCGATTGGCGGCGGCGAACTCTCGCGTCCGGCCCTGGTCCAAGCCATGGTCCGGATCGAGAGGGAATGGGAAGCCGTCACCTCCTTCTGCGAAGCAGTCATGCTAGTGAAGGAGGTGGCGGGACGTGAGAGGGAACCTCACGTCCCAGCCGCCGCGGGAGACGCCCTGGGTGTCGGGGGTCACGTGGTGGCTCCCGGCCACCGTAGGCGCGGGCCTGTGGACGGCGAGTTATGGGCTAGCTCGCCGTCCGGCCGTCTTATGACGACAAGCCGTGTCGACGGCGCGTTCGTGTTCGACGCGCGCCTCAAAGAGATGTCAGCAACCACTTAGAGGTCCGCATGGGCCGATGCCTGCTAGGGCTGCGGGAGTGTTCGAAAGAGATACCGTGGCCCTGGAACACAAAGGGCAAAGAAGGAACATGGATGAGTTTTAATCAGTACAAGTCTGACACTCCCTTCCGCTCCGCCCAGAGTGAAAAAAAAAAAAAAGCTACATAATCATGTAGGTGGTATACAGTGCTTTATAATAATAGTCAATGATAGCTTTCATACTGCAAAATGAATACAGCCCCTTGACGATGCCTAAGCGGTTCTTTTTTTTTTAACCATCTTGAATTTATTAGGTACCTTACTTAAACAACCAAAAATGCCATTAATGAAATAAGTATGCTATTTAATAGGTACCTCTAATGACGTGTCCTTTCAGGTGTACATTTTCTTTGTCGTATAATGATATGGTCCATGTGCAAGTTGCACCTTTCCTTCTACTAGCAGTATCGTAGAGAGGCACAGACCTGATAAAATAAAAATCAAAAATACAGTGGTTAATAATTTAAGTCGTTGAGCTCCTTGAGATATAAGTCGAGCTACATGATAACTAAGAAATGCTTGCTCTGACTGGACAGGTCCACTCAAATTGGTGTGGTTCAACTCAACACTGCCCCAAACTAGTTTTAAAAAAATGACGTGTAAAAAAGTTTGTGCAGGACCTTCGTTTTGTATACAGAAGGGTGACCCGCTCTCTCCGAAGTTATTTACAAGCACTCTTGAAGAGATATTTGGAACACTAGCAGCCTCATGGACCACCAAAGGCATTCAAGTCGGCAGTAAGAGGTTGACGAACCTCCGATTTGTCGACGACATATTCCTTTTTACCCCCACAGCCCTGGAACTACAGACCATGCTCCAAGAACTGAGCACGGCCAGCTTTAGAGTGGGACTTACGATGAATCGGTCGAAAACCCAGCTTACGACCAACAGCACTAAGCGTTGGGTCGAGATAGATGGGCAAGAAATATATTATGTCGATGAGTAATTATCTACTTGGGCCAGTTAGTATCTTTCGAAAACAGGCAAGAAAGAGAAATCGATCGCCGAGTCGACAACGCTTGGAAAAGCTACTGGTAAATGAAGACGCTAATGAAGGGTGATCTTCCGATCTCCCTGAAGCGAAAACTCAACGATATGTGCATTCTGCCCTTCCTAACTTACAGTGCTCAGACCTGGTCCCTCACCGAGACTCAGAAGTTCCGCTTTGGAGTTTGACATAGGGCAATGGAACGCAGCATTCTGGGTGTCAAAAGACAAGACAAGGTTCGCATCACCACGCTGCGTTCTAAAACGGGTATAGTGGACGTTGGCAAGAAGGCTGCTAGGTTAAAATAGGATTAGGCGGGTCACGTCAACCGCATGCACAATGGCCGCTGGATGGAAACTTAAAAAATAATTAGACGTAGGAAGATTTTTTTTTATATTTTATCTCACGAAACCCCCATTATAGCTGAGATACTAAATCTGTAAGCATTGTTAATCAGAGTTCAAAAAAGTAATTTAAGTTACCATCTTTCTCCATGGGCCCACTCTATCAGGTGGGAAAGGAATGGTGTCCCAGTGGACACCGGCATCTCTACTTTTGGGTAAAGTATTTGGACTTTCGGGTGGTAGCCCTCCATGTACAATCTGGAAACAGAAACATTAATTAAACGACGCAAGAAACTAACTAATCTTACGGTTGGCTCCTTAGTGTTCATTAGTACGGTGCTTTTAGCCCAAGTACGCATACTTGATTTTAAACTCTCGGTTTCGAGCCGAGCATTGAGCACTCCATATCCACGATCCCATCGTACATCGAACAGGCAAATCGGAACGATACGAATATCGAATTTACGGGAATAAAGTGCGTAGTACATAAATAAATAAATGATAAAAGCCACGTACTTGCCAACTGCTTCAAGCAGCAGATACGTGTTGTCCTCGTGCCCTCTTCTAGTAAGCGCTATGTTCCTGCAATCGGCCGGAAGAGACCGCTTCAGGATGGCTTGCAGTAGACCATGAGGGGCAACCTCCACCAGCACCGCGTTTGACGGTATGTGTTTCAAAGTTTCCTCGAACAGCACTGGGTTCTGAAGAAAAGGGAATACTATTATGAACGTAGGAAAATTAAATTCCCTTCCACTGCAATTTCTGCAATCTATAAGATGTGCAAGAAAACATTCGTCCCTGTATCCGCAACTAAATTATAGAATCAAATTAGGAGAAGTAGGAAAAATAGTTTCGGCTTTCATCAATATCATGCAGGTGACAGCAAAGAGCTTGTCTCTAGAGGTTAATTCATTTGTTCTACATGGGAATATTTCCTTTTTCCTATCGTGAATTCTTACCAGAAGATTGTTAGTGTGGTACTCCGCAGACGAAAACTTAGCCAGAGGCTCCTCCCACCTATCAAATGGTACGGAAGTAGACACCCAGCGTTCACTTCGAGCCTTCGGGGTCTTGATTACTTCTCTCAAATATTTCAGCAAACCGGGACCTGTTATTAAAAAATATGATTAATGAAGTAAAAGACATACGACTCCACTCATTGTAAAATAAGAGTGATATTTGCTCACCAGCATCAGCAATGTAACGTGAATGATAGGCGATGTTAGAACATGGTACTTCCTTAGCGAAAATACCCTTAGCAGTCAACTCTGCGACAAACTCATTCATGATGCCAGCAGGTCCCGAAATGGTACTAAATTCAGGCCCGTTGTGACAAGCCACTTCAATCTCAGGAGGACACATTTTTGAAATCTAGGAAATAAGTGTGATGTGATTATGTTACCTTGGTAATTTTTATTTAAGTAAGGTGTATAGGGTGACTGGTAATTAGTGACCGATACTAAGACACGTGATTGTACTCATGATAACAAACAACTTTCCCAAAGAAACTTTTTTTATACTCGTTCACTTTTATCCCAATAACTCAATCACACATTTTGACATTCAAAAGTGCCTGTGATGGTCTAATTGAAATAAATTCTTTGCGCGCGCGCGCGCTTGTGACCTATCAGCTGTTAGCCTTGTGACGCCGTTCTGACTAACTGTGCTCTGCCTACCCACTGTTGCACGGTACTATAGTAATGACCGGCGTCACGCGGTTAACAGCTGATACGTAGGGGCATTTTATACGGCTATTGTGTTACTGGGATAAAAGTGAACGAGTAGGTAAAAAAAAATCTTTGGGAAAGTTGTTTGTTATCATGAGTATAATCACGTGTCTAAGTATCGGTCACTAATTACAAGTCACCCTATATAAGTAAGATATATACTATAATAAAATGGAACGACATATCCGGCGGCTTTGGTGTGTAGGGTTCAAAAGAGATACATTTATAGGAATAGTTGATCGCGGACTGTTCAGCACTATCCGCGAGAACTCTGTCTTAACTAGTTGCGATACACTAACAAATAGTTACTAACTCTACCCGCTAATCGTCGGCAGTGACACATGGGGTTTAAAAAATACCTTTTCATATCCCACACCGATAGCAGCCATGGATCCTCGAATAAACGGAGTCTGCAGCGATACCAGACCGCGGCTGTACGACGACAGAATCATCTCCTCTGCCGTCAAACTACCGTCGGCGTACGCGCAGCCCAACTCGCCTACACTGTGACCTGAAGAAGAGAAGGGATCATTATTGGAGCTACGTTTCATTGGAATAAACAAAAGAGAGATATAGCTGTGCAATTTTGGTGTGTGAAACAGAACACTATCTAACTATTTCAATATTTTAATATCTCAAGCGAGAGTATACACCCAAACTCACGCTTGAGTTGCTTTGTTGTTGTTGTTTCGTGCACTTGTAACATAAATGATAGTTTTACCGATAATGCCATCAGGCACCAATCCAAGTTCCCGAAGCACATCAGTCAATCCTATTTGAATAGCAGCTATGCCCACGAACGAGTGAAGAATGTTGTCGAATATAGTCTTGTCGGGCGAAGTAATTATATGAACTATATCGATGCCTTTTGGTTCCAAAGTTTGTCGGCACCTGAAAATAACAGTTGTTAATAATACAGAAAATGTTACAGTATCATGTATCTTTAAAATACATACTCAGATTTAGATTTCCAAAGAAACCTCAGGCTGTAATAAAATATTCAAATAGCTACCGTTCGATAGCAGCAGCGAAGATCGGTATGCGCATGAGTTGCGCGCCCATACCCGCCCACTGCGAGCCCATCCCGCTGTATACGAACCACAGCGGCCGCCGCGCGTCGTCGAAGTATGCCGACTGCTCAGATAGACTGACAGTCGTTTCTTCTTCGTTCGTTTCTAGAATGAACAGGCAAAACAGATAGTTATAGAAAACGCAGTTCACTTGAAAGCAATCTTATATATATATATGTCGCCGCACGAGCGTCTATCTGCTAAGAATATTAGTTAATCTAATTAATAACCAACTTATAATGTCTCATCCATCATAATATTGATCCTGCCATCTGTGGGTTGCAAGTACAACTATTACAATGATCTGTATCGATTGAGAGACAGAGAACGCGCGTAGGTAGAACGAAAGGTCGAGTTAGTAGCTCGCGATTGGAAAACAATTGAAGCATGTAATTGAAAGTGGTTTTTCAAGTGAACAATATTAAGTTGTGTAAATGAGAACTGTAACACGATTTAAAAGAGTGTGTAAGGAGTTTCTTAGCCAGTTCTTCTCCTTATAAACAACCATATTCGCGAACGGGTGACTCAACAAATGGTTTAATAAAAATAAACGTTTGAAGTTTGAGTCAAGTATTGTGTGTGATTTAAACTACCCACCTACCTATCTACCAACAAAAACAATGAAGAATCGTGTGCCATGGTTAAAGACGCGAAGACAATATGGCGGCTGGCAGATGGCGTCGATGTTTGGGATTAGTGTTCCTTCTAATCAGTTCCCTGTCATAATAATAGGTCTTTACCTATGTAATTGGAGATTTAATAACCAGCATTTTCAGATTTAATTATCTGTGGATAGGCGCGCAATTTGAAATTCAAAAAAAAATTATTCGAAAGCCGTGTTCTTTTAATTTCAAATTCAGTCATTTGTTTTTAGATAGTTTTTTGTTTTTGTGAAATTGTGGTAGTTTTTGGCGCCTTGGATAAACTGGAAATTCGTACAATTTTCGAATATTAGTTCCTAGTACCTACTTGGACATACCGCTGCGCAAACAACACGAAACATTAACGACGTGTGTGGGCCTAAAACTGCTTGCATAAACACGCTCCATTATTAGTTCAATCGTTTTAAATCTGGAAATTTTGAGTTGAAGAATGAGCCTCGCGGTCGGCCGGTAACCATTGTCGACAACGACGAATTGAAGGCGGTAGTGGAAACGGATCCAACTCAATCTACGGCTGAGCTTGCAGCGAGCCTTGGAGTTAGTGTCAAAACGACATTAAAGCACTTGCGTCAAATCGGAAACATAAAAAAGCTAGATAAGCTAAAATAAAATAAAAATACAAAATTTTTGTTATTAAAATTTTCATACAAATCTCCAATTTCATAGGTAAAGACCTAACGTATATTTATATATATCAATGAATCCCTATTTCCCTTGGTCACGGCATCACGAGTGAAAGGCTGGACCGATTTGTTCTGTTTGGGTAGGTAATAGGTAGGTAGTAGGTAGGTAGTAGGTAGGTAGTAGGTAGGTAGTAGGTAGGTAGTAGGTAGGTAGTAGGTAGGTAGTAGGTAGGTAGTAGGTAGGTAGTAGGTAGGTAGTAGGTAGGTAGTAGGTAGGTAGTAGGTAGGTAGTAGGTAGGTAGTAGGTAGGTAGTAGGTAGGTAGTAGGTAGGTAGTAGGTAGGTAGTAGGTAGGTAGTAGGTAGGTAGTAGGTAGGTAGTAGGTAGGTAGTAGGTAGGTAGTAGGTAGGTAGTAGGTAGGTAGTAGGTAGGTAGTAGGTAGGTAGTAGGTAGGTAGTAGGTAGGTAGTAGGTAGGTAGTAGGTAGGTAGTAGGTAGGTAGTAGGTAGGTAGTAGGTAGGTAGTAGGTAGGTAGTAGGTAGGTAGTAGGTAGGTAGTAGGTAGGTAGTAGGTAGGTAGTAGGTAGGTAGTAGGTAGGTAGTAGGTAGGTAGTAGGTAGGTAGTAGGAAAAGGTGCATTGCAACGCTTGCCGGGAACAGCTAGTAATTATATTAAATAACCGAGTCAAATAGGGACAGGTGAAGGGACGATCAGTTAAAGCAGCTGGATAAAAGTGTTCGAGAATTGATTAGGAGGTGTGAAATGCTTACGATGATGATGAATAGATACTTTAAAATATTATTTTGAAATTTACTTAAAATGATGAATCCTCTGCCCAGATGTCCACGAATGTTTGTCTGATGGATGTTTTGCAACAAAGCCAACTCCTCAGGATCTATGGCGCGTGTCTTCAAGTTCTCAAATATTTTCTGTAGAGTAGTGTCTTGTCTCGCAGATATAGTCACAAGATGTGCGATACTACTGCTGTAGCGAGACAGATCCTGGAACAAAATAGAAATATATTACGGTAAGAAATGATCAAAGGGAATTGACTCAGCAGTGAGAATCATGATAAACAAAAAAAGGTCTTTCTTGCTTTTTAGTGGGTATTATCTCCATTTGTACCTTGGGTTTATAATGTCCATGTAGCAGCACGTGTGAGTTGACGCCAGTGACGGACATGCCGTTGACGGCGACATAAGTGCGGTGGAAGGGCTGGTGCTCGGTGACGATGCGCATACGCCCCTCGCACAGTGCAGCCACGTCCTGCCGCGGAGTACTGCAGTGCAGGTTGGCGGCCAGCTGACCAGTGTGGTAGCCGAGCAACACCTGTTGAGGATGAGAAATATCTGAATAGCTAGATAATGGCACCAATACATCTCTGAATATCGCTTCGAAATTCCAACAATATCCGGACGTGAATCCACCACGAACCAATTCATTTGTTTTAATGAAGGATTATGTATTTGAAAACAAATGAGTTCGTCCCTGACTACTATGTAGTTTTATGTACTTAAGAATCTTGGAGTCTAACTAGGACTATAATTTATTAATTGTTTTCTTTATTTGTTTTACATTGATGGCATGATAATAAGACATGATTATGATGACAATACAGTGTGACCCCAGCACAAAAATTACCTTGATTATCGCGGATATACCAGAAGCGGCTTCGCTATATCCAATGTTGGAAATGACGCTGCCAACTAAAAGTGTGTCTTCTTTTCCTTTACAGAACACCTTTTCAATGGTCTCTAGTTCTATTTTGTCAGCCTCAGGCGTACCTATAACGAAATTGTGAAAATCAGTACCTACAAGAATTTTCAATGTTTTTTCTTGATCTTTGTGTCTTTGGTCTACTGCGCGACTGCTGATCTCGTAGTCCTGTTTCCGATCCCCAAGTCGGGTAAAGAGTTATGAATTTTTTAAGAGACGAGCTTAGTTTATAGCAAGATAACTGGAGAAATGAAGATATAATGATCTACACTCAGTTACCCCTTTGGAATATACAGACGTGGTCAAAAGCGGTTTCATTAATTATTGAGTCAATCATTAAAGAAATGGATACCTGAACCAAAAGCTTCAACGTATTCCACAGCGTGCGGTGGAACTCGCGCTGCCTCATAGAAATTTTTCAAGAACTCGACAGTCTTGTCAGGATTCCTTAAGTATCCGTACTGAGGGCCCGTTTCGTCTGTTAGCAGACCGGTAAACTCCGTCTTAGCGAACAGTAAATCTGCGTAGATCCTGTATATTACACGACAAATGAGACTAGTCTTAACTTTTCGCAACAAGTAGGTGGATGCATCAACATTAATATATTACTGCTTATAAGTTTATATAATTTGCTCCAATTAGAAATAGGAGCGTCAAATTCCGTTGCGAAAAAGAGATGGTGCCCCCAAAAGAATGTGATGACACTTAAACTTTATAAAACAGCCTCTGACTTTTATTTATTGTAAAAAGTTCCTTATACAGCTTACCTCAGTGCATCCTTAGCCTTCTGCAAAAACAGTACGTTAATGGCTTCCGACCTGACACAACCATTGGCATTCTGATCAAAAGACTTCGTTTTACCATCCATGGCTTGTCTTATGATCCTGGAAATAAATAAATCACAATTGAACAATTTTAAACATTTGAATGCAATTGGAAATCAGTTTCTCAGTAGAAAAATTAGGGCATTATACAATATCACTTTGGTCTATATTTTTTTTTCAAGATTTTTAGGAACGACCGGCATGCAAAGCCAACCATAACATTATATTTATGTTATGTTATACATACAACTAAAATGGTATTTTATCAATACTTTACCTTCCGTAATGCACCGAGGACTGTGGATGCATACACAAGTAGCATCCTCCTACGACGGCCGCCTCGCATTCACCGCGACTCATAGCGAGATACGCCTGCTCCAGCGCCGCGGTGGAACTGCAGCACGACTCGTCGATCGCTATCGAAGGACCCTTTGCGTTCAACCAATATGAAATGCGGTTGGCGAACATAGACTTACAGCATCTAAAAAACAAAATAAATTATGGCCAATAACAAACCTACAAATCGACTAGCTGAAGATGTTTATATTAAGATCGAATAATTTAATAGTACTGTAGGCCTTATGACAGTGGTAACTATTCCATTATAAGATATCGAAATTCCTTACTACGCTAGGCCAAGTCAAATTAAAAGTATATACCGTGGTAGCTAGAGTGACTCCTGGATTTGATTCCCACGGCCACGCTAAAATCATCCGGAAAATTAGCACATAGCACCGCATCTGGGTTTTTATTTGTTTTGAACCCGGTTTTTTCCTTACCCATGTAGAGGTAAGGAAAAAGCTTTTTTAAACTGGCGAATGTGGCAGTACTAAATAAAGTCTGTATGTAATGTCTAAAATGAATCGTTTCTTACCCAGCTATACCCAAGCCTGTTCTAGACGCCACATCATAGAAGGTTGCTTTTTCAGCTTCGGAGAAACAGGTTCCTACGAACACACCTATTTTTTTCCCAGACAAGTGCTCGGGATTTACTCCTGTGGACGTCAAAAATTAAATAAAAGTTACTAGCTTATGCCCGCAGCTTCGCCCACGTAGAGTTCGTTAATTGCTCATGGGATCTTACTTCTTAATAAGTAATCTTTATGCTATACCAGACTATAATCAATCTCTGTGCTAAGTTTCATCCAGATCTGTACAGCCGTTACGGCGTGATTGAGTAAC
Organism: Noctua janthe; assembly: GCA_910589295.1. Taxonomy (NCBI): domain Eukaryota; kingdom Metazoa; phylum Arthropoda; class Insecta; order Lepidoptera; family Noctuidae; genus Noctua; species Noctua janthe. The sequence continues at coordinate 4,251,704 of OU342573.1, read as the reverse complement.
AAACATCCATCCAAACTTTCACATTTATAATAGTTTATTTAGGATATATAATTGCGTAATATTAGTTTTTACTTTTAAAGTTGAATAGGTAATAAAGAATCGTGTACCGGATGGGAAATCCCCCCCCCCCCACTCTGGGCGGACCGGAAGTAAGCGTCAGACTTGTACTGACTAAAACCCATGGATGTTCCTTCTTTGCCCTTTGTTCCAGAGCCACGGTATCTCTTTCGAACAGTCCCGCAGCCCTGGCAGGCATCGGCCCATGCGGACCCCTACTTATTTGCTGACATCTTTTTGAGGCACACGTGGAACACGAACGCGCCATCGACACGGCTTGTCGTCATAAAGACGGCCGGACGGCGAGCTAGCCCATAACTTACGAGTACCATCTACAGGCCCGCGCCTGTGGACGGCGTGTGGAAACGCCCAGGGCGTCTCCCGCGGCGGCTGGAACGTGAGGTTCTTTCCTTCTCACGTCTCGCCACCTCTTTCACTAGCATGACTGCTTCGCAGAAGGAGGTGACGGCTTCTCATTCCCTCTCGCTCCGGACCGTGGCTTGGACAAGGGCCAGATGCGAGAGATCGCCGCCGCCAATCGCCGCTACGAGGACACGGCGGTGCTCCGCCCAAGCGGGGCAGACCTCCACGATGTGTTCCACCGTGTCCTCCGGACGATTCTTGCAGTGGAAACACCCGGGCGTTTCCTCCCACCCGATTCGCTGACTCCCGAAACAACCGTATCCGGTGAGGACCCTGCGTTAACTTGCCCACCTCGTCGAGCAACACGATGGGCCAGTATGCGGACGGAGAGTCCGCAGGGCGCCCTGGCTTCTGGATGAGGACCAGCTTTCCCGTCATCCAACGAAGCGGGAACTGGCCCCTCTCCAAGCATGCGCTTAGGAGCCCTTCCAGTCGGGGCCCGAGCGCCTCAGAGGCTCAGGCTTTGCCAGGCAAGCCATCGGGGCCCTGGGCGGTATTTCTGGCTTTCAGCCTGCGTACCGCCACTCTCAGGTCTATCCCAGTCACCTCCGGAACGGTCGTCGTCGTCATCGATGTGGTCCGCTTCCATCACCGCACGCGGTGGCAGAGCCATAATCGGGGGAGGATGCTCCCCTCGCGACGGGAACAGAGCGCTTACCACGTCCTCCACGAGCTCAGGCCGGAGACTCTGGTGGAGGCGGTGGCGGAGGGCCATCTCTTGCCCTTGGCCTTGGAGGGTGTACCGCAGGCCTTGCTCCCTGCCCGGTGATCAGCCGCCTTGCCAGCTGCCGCACATTCGGCGCAGTGCGGCGCGGTGGAGCAAGCCGCGGCCATGTGACCGGGCTGGCCGCAGCGGAAGCACAGGCCACTGCGGTCCACCTCCGAGGTGCACCGGACTGACACGTGGTGCCCCATATGGCAGCGGAAGCACCTCAGAGGTCTGGATTCAAGCAGCTTCACCTGCGCCGACACCCAGCCCACCAAGAGCCTTCGGCCCTCAACAATGGCTTCGCCGCCGTCACACGGCAGCTTACCGTCACGGTTCGCATGCCCGACAGATCCGGACGTAAGGTGCCTGCCTTGACCTGCTAGGCAGGGCACCCACCGCTCCTGGTGACGGCGGCCACCGCCTCCTCCTTGGTCACCGAGTCGTCCAGACCCAGGGTGCGCAAGTCTGCGCATTTGACGGGCCTGGACACTCGGTCCTCGTCCTCATTTAGGGACGCTCTAAGCTTTTCAGCCAGAGCGTCAGCGGACGAGCCGCGGGTTTCGCCGGGGATCTCCAGCACTCGAGCCCCTGTTGCGGTGCCTCTAAGCCGGAGGACGATTCCAGCGATTCATAATATTATGACTTAAAAGTTGTGCTATAAAAAGTAGACCCCTTTTTATCATATGAGACTAAATAGGTTGTATGTCTTTTGAGTGGTATATCAAACGATTTTATATTCAATGCAAGTTATGCTTATAAAAATAGTTATTTTCAAATTATATCAATCATTTATTATATTAACTGATAATTATATCAAATAGATTTAGTTGTTATAAATCTTGTAAATATTAGAGATTTTGTTATTACATCATATATTACTGACCCCAATCAAATGATTCATTAGGAATCTATTTATAGACATTATACTTTTACATAGTATTTAATATTAATTTCGCGTATCCCGAGCCAACGCGAAAATCGGTAGAATAAATCATCTTTACAGACACGTCTACCTCAGAAAAATTCTAACTACTTACTAATAGGTAAATAGTCCCGCGCCCCGCATGCCCCGCACAACAATGCGCGCCATGCGCCCAGACACGTGAGCTTCGGAGCCGTAATTTACTCGGTTGGGGGATGATTTTGGAAAAACCGATACACATGTCTCATAATTTTTTATTAATATATATTTTTTGATTAATTTGATTTGAATGAATTTCATGTCTTTAAAAACAGCAGTTTAGACTGTGCGTTGATATATCAGTCAGTCAGTCAGACTTTGAATTTTATATTGGGGCAATTTTGGAAAAACTATGATAAACGTTTCTCATAATTTTATCTGAAGAGTATGTACACTAGTTTTCAAGTCAATTGACCCCAAGAATTAAGTTTCACAGAAAATTCAACAACCCATTTCACCCTCTTAGGGGTGGAGTTTCAAAAAACCCTGTCTTACTGGATATTTACTCTTTACAAAGAGTACACCGTCCAAATTTTATGTCTCTATGACCAGCGGTTTGGGCTGTGCGTTGATATATCAGTCATACATCAGTCATGACTTTGAACTTTATATAGAGAGATGGCGCTAGTGCCACGCGTAACTTCTGCACTGTGTATAAAAATTAATGAAAAATATAAAACACGAAGTTTAGACACAAATAAGTGGAAAAATATAATCTGAATAGTGTAACAACCAAACGCAATTGTTATCTCAGATAAATTTACGCGAAAAGTGCAAATAAATAAATAAAGGACAGTGACCAGAAGCTTTGTTTACATTTAGAAATATCAATGATTGACTTTGATATAACTATTGTTGACTAGCGCAGTGTGGTTCTAATATCAATCGAAGATAATTTAAGCTTTAAATAAAGTTTAACAGAAACAAATTGTTCCCTACCACAAACTGATGCTGCTAATTTTATTATAAGTCACAAACATATTTTATTTATCATTCAATATAAAACAATAGTAAAACATTAAGAGTGCAAGAAAAGTGATAAACAGTAACAAAAAGCAAACAAATGTGATCTATTTAAACAAACAAAGAAAACGGATTTTGAACTTTTGAACATCAATATTCAAATCTGTCCAACGGATCTTCTCTACATACAATAGATACCGTAATTTCAAGGTGGCACGGTTGGCGCAGTGGCTGAGCGATTGACTGCTGCGCTTCGTGTCGCGGGTTCGATTCCCGCACGGAACAAATATTTGTATGGCCTACAGGTAGTTGTTCCGGGTCTGGCTGTTTGTGTATGTGAGCTTAAATGTTTGTAAACGCACCCACGATACAGGAGAAATTCCTAGTGTGGGGCAACGTTTTTAAAAAAAAAAAAAAAAAAAAATTTCAAGGTTAAGTTGTGTGTTCGAGTGGCGCGTTATTCTAAGAAGCGCTTGCCACTTGACAAGCAAACAATAGTCGGTGGATCGATTCCCACTATCGGTTTTACTTTTTATGTTAATGCTTTTTCTTATTTCTTTTTTTGTTATTGATTATTTGAACTATAAGTATAATTATAATCAAAGTAAAAATAATAATAGATTATATAATGTCACCTAAAACTTGTACAAAAACCAACCGCAAGATGCCAGAGAAAACTATTTGTTTTAAATTCAAGAAGTCGGTTGACATTAAGCCGCGTATAGACATCGTGAGGCGTGCGTCGCGACTGGCTCGTCACACATGCCTCAACCTGAAGCATACGTCGGTACATTAACGAACGATACGCGCTCAAGCTGAGCACGCAAACAACCATGCCGGCTCGCACTGAGGCGACGTTCGCTACGATGACACGAATGCTCACTATGAGCACACACGACCACACAGCCCGAGGCATGCGAGACGAACCATTCACAACGCACGCCTCGCGATGTCTGTACGCGGCTTCACAAAAACAGCTTCATGTTCAAAATGTAAAAACCGATATCAATTGGATTTTGATGGCATCCTAGAACAAACCTACCGGCTAATGGACCAAGAAACTAAGAAAAATTGGAGATGTAAAACATGCAGGAAAAATACTAAAGTCCTGACGACTAGCCGTGTGTCTAACATCACAGCGAGGAAAACAGGAAATCAACAGCTAAAGAGCTCCTCTCCGGGAAAAAGTGTGAATATTCAGGAAAGCAAGCAACCAGTAGCTATGAAGTCTGCCGTACAAAGCAGTTCTGACATCTTGGATTCCCACATACTATCCGAATACGAAACTCCAGATGAATCATTCAACACACCCAATAAAGTCTCCCATAGCATCGACGGCACTCCATCATTAATATAACCAACCATAAATGTATATTATTTGCTGATGATATTACTATTATTGTAACAACTGATAGGAAAAATAATACGATTGACGATCATGAGACTGAAATTAATAACACTATTGAAAGACTAATTGAATATCTAAATAAAAATAAATTTATCAATAAATCTTAAAAAATCAGTTTATATACAATTTAATAAGTCTAATAATACTAAATACCATGTTAAAATGAATATAAATAAAATTAATAAAGGAACTCAAACAAAATTTCAAGGTGTAATTTTGAATCAAGACATAAACTGGAAATCACATATTGATACCGTCTCTAAACGAATAAATAAGTTTTTATATGCACTTAAAAAAGTCAGAAATATAACGTTAAAACGGCAATAACGTCATATCATGCATATGTTGAATCGGTGCTCCGCTACGGCTTGATAATGTGAGGTAATAGCGCAGTTCAAAATAGAGCATTAATTGCACAAAAAAAATGCATTACAGCAATTTACCGACCTCGACCTGACGAATCCTGTAGACCGATATTTAAAAAGCTTGGCTTGTTACCAACATCGTCTCTTTACATATACGAAACATGTATGTACTTGTGAGGAAGCATAAAGAATTGTTTATTAATGCAAATGATTTTTATCCTCGTCACCGGCGAGACCCCCACAGGCTAGTTCTGGATACCCTTCCAAGACTAGCTAAATATAACAAAAGTTGTCTTTTTTTTTTTAAAGCCTTGCCCCACACTAGGAATTTCTTCTGTCTCATGGGTGCGTTAACAAACATTTTTATTCACATACCCATACAGTCAGACCCGGAACAACTACCTGTAGGCCATACAAATATTTGTTCCGTGCGGGAATCGAACCTGCGACACGATACGCGGCAGTCAATCGCTCAGCCACTGCGCCAACCGTGCCGTCAAAAGTTGTATTTCTATGTATGTTGTGTGTACGTACACAACATTATTTTTAGTATATACGAAACCTGAATATAGTTTAAAAGAATAATAGTATGGCATTTATGAAGGATTTTGGAAAATTCAACCCCTTAGCGGATGAAATAGGGGTTGAAAGTTTATACACCGTGACTTTTAAGTCGTCTTACAACGGCAGCCCACTTCATGTATCCAATGAATACTAAACATTCATTAAAAAAATTGGTATTTATGAGATTTTAATAATTTAAAAATAAAATTATTATTCAGTATTATGACGCATGACGTAGTTAAAACACCCTGTTGTGAGCGATGATCTACTGGACTCGAGTTCTTGGTAGGTACATATTCTCCCGTTTGACACGTAAACATCATTAACAGGATGTTTCATAATTTTATTCCAATTTTTTTATTATTATTTTCTTTGTAAATATTATGGAAGATAAAAAAAATCGCGCCTAGAGCTATTTTATGTCGGGTACATTGAGTGGACGACCTTTGTAAGATGACTAAAAAGTCACGGTGTATAGTCAAGCTAGCAAGTAGCAACATCGCCGAAATTATAATATCTCACCTGCGTCATAAATAGCATTATAAGTCTGTTCGAGGATTTTCCGGGACATGGGATCCATGCTATTTCCGAGAACGTAGTACACCTTGAAGAACTGGGCGTCAAAGCGATCTAGATCCGGCACTGTGCCCATATGCTGAGACGCCTCGGGGTGGTTGCCTTTCCAACGTATCTTCTCTGCTGTCACTGGGTTCACCTGCAAGATAAGGTTTATGTAGCCTACTGTTCCGCTGGTAGATTTTAGCATATCTCTTTTTGTCTAAACTGTCATCGGTTGGTCATCAGTATTAGTCAGCATCTGTGGTAAATTCTTTTCACAAACATCAGTAATTCGGGGCCATACAACACCCACTCTTGTTTGAATAATTTTTCAACCACGTCATTCGTAACGTAACAAAAAAACATTGTTGAACTGACAAAACTGGGTTGTCACTGTGAGTGTGTTAGGCAGGTACCCAACAGTTAGCCACGAATCACAAACTCTCACCTTTTTGTACAGAATGTTCGACAAGTCCTTGATGTGGTGCGAGGAGGGGAAGAGCCCCGACATGCCGGAGATCACGACCCTCTCGCCGCCGGCGACCGGCGTTGGTGCCAGTGCAGCTACCCGGACCTCACTCGCGGGGTGTGGTCGGGGTTGAGCTAGCTCATGAGGAGTTGACGTCATAGTGGAGCAGGCTGATAAAGTGAAGAGAGTTGACAAGGAACAACTGAAAACCAACTAATCATTACCTAAGAATTTTTTTTTTTAAATCGTGTCACTGTCCACTAGCTGGGGACAAGCCGTTGGGGGCCATCGAGAATAATTGCATCTAAATTACATTGTTATTGTTACGTCGTATCGTCACTGCTACTCTTGAACGCGGTTTAGATGAAATTCGCACTAAAGTATTATTGCTCTGTGGCTTCTAGAAGACTGAGTAGATTCAACGCGATTCCAGTAGAAGCAGAAAAAAAAAACAAAAAAGGTTTTTCTAAATGTATGTGAGCTTAAATGTTTGTAAACGCACCCACGATACAGGAGAAATTCCTAGTGTGGGGCAACGTTTTTAAAAAAAAAAAAAAAAAAAAATTTCAAGGTTAAGTTGTGTGTTCGAGTGGCGCGTTATTCTAAGAAGCGCTTGCCACTTGACAAGCAAACAATAGTCGGTGGATCGATTCCCACTATCGGTTTTACTTTTTATGTTAATGCTTTTTCTTATTTCTTTTTTTGTTATTGATTATTTGAACTATAAGTATAATTATAATCAAAGTAAAAATAATAATAGATTATATAATGTCACCTAAAACTTGTACAAAAACCAACCGCAAGATGCCAGAGAAAACTATTTGTTTTAAATTCAAGAAGTCGGTTGACATTAAGCCGCGTATAGACATCGTGAGGCGTGCGTCGCGACTGGCTCGTCACACATGCCTCAACCTGAAGCATACGTCGGTACATTAACGAACGATACGCGCTCAAGCTGAGCACGCAAACAACCATGCCGGCTCGCACTGAGGCGACGTTCGCTACGATGACACGAATGCTCACTATGAGCACACACGACCACACAGCCCGAGGCATGCGAGACGAACCATTCACAACGCACGCCTCGCGATGTCTGTACGCGGCTTCACAAAAACAGCTTCATGTTCAAAATGTAAAAACCGATATCAATTGGATTTTGATGGCATCCTAGAACAAACCTACCGGCTAATGGACCAAGAAACTAAGAAAAATTGGAGATGTAAAACATGCAGGAAAAATACTATAGTCCTGACGACTCGAAACGAAAAAACGAAATCGTGTCACTGTCCACTAGCTGGGGACAAGCCGTTGGGGGCCATCGAGAATAATTGCATCTAAATTACATTGTTATTGTTACGTCGTATCGTCACTGCTACTCTTGAACGCGGTTTAGATGAAATTCGCACTAAAGTATTATTGCTCTGTGGCTTCTAGAAGACTGAGTAGATTCAACGCGATTCCAGTAGAAGCAGAAAAAAAAAACAAAAAAGGTTTTTCTAAAAGTGGGACAGAATTGGCTGATTTATGACTTTTGTAAAAATACTAAATGATCGGCTACAACTTACTTGGTGCTGATCGAGATCCTAACAGCTTTAATGATGGACGAATGCAACTAGACTTGTGTACCACGGTACTTGTGCAACAGTTTTATAAACTGGTAATTAGTACCTATAGAATGGATTTAAATACTTTTGGAAACACAATGATCAATTTGCATTAAACATAAATTAAATTTTGAACATTTGATCAACTTTACTGCGATTTATTTAACCCACGGTCCATCGCGTGGGAACTTTGGAGGCCCAAGTTTTAGAAAGTTCACAAATATGCACCCTTACAAGGTTTCCATGGATCCCTTACTTTAATTAACTTCCTAAGACACGCGCCGGTGACATTTAAACTGCGCATACCCACCGTGACAAATAGATGTGTGTTTCTGCGCGCGACTCTGACGGACCCCATGCGACGACTGGCGTAAGTATAATTTTGCTGGTCATTTCTTTTGTTTTTAGTTATAACTAGCTGATGCCCGCGACCTACGTCCGCGTGAGATTATTATAAAAATATTAATTCCCTATTCGAATAGGATTTCGTTAACAAATTCAGTTTTCTTTTTTTGCAAGGAAACCTGATACTTTTTTCTTAAATAAAAGTAGCTTAACTTACTATAACACTATGACATCAGCTATCTATCAGTAAAAGTCCCATCAAAATCAGTCCAGTCGTTTCGGAGATTAGCCGGAACAAACAGACAGACAAACAGACAAAAAAAAATTAAAAATGGGTTTTTTGTTATAAGTACCGCATACACTTTTATATGTATGCATGCAGTAAAAAGCAACTATTTTGAAATTACAAACAGACACTTCAATTTTATTATAGATATTTTTATTATTATTTATTTTTGTTCAAAGTCAGTAGTAATAATAGTAAAATGGACAATTGACAGTGCCAACGTATTTTAAAGTGGTTGGAAGAAGAAAATGACGAAATTATTGGTGGTGAAGATGATGATGATTATCCAGTCAGTGCCACCTGATGATTTTATCAGTTTATACCTAAAACATATTGAAAATGTAATCAACTTTTGTGCAACTCATACGAAAGATGCACCAAAGCAATAACTTACACTGAAAATATTTTTTGTTTAATTTTTATTTCATTTTAGTCGTTTTTTTTTATCTCAAATAATTATAAAAGGTAAGAAGTTGTTTAGATTTTGTAAAAAAAAAAGTTAATCTTTAGATGAACATAAAATAATAGAATTAAAATGATTGGTCCTCGTTTTTTTGAAGTTTTAAGTGTATTAATAAGTGACTGATTTAACTTATCTTTTTTTAATTAAATGCGGCCATATTACCCAACTATAATCCGTCAAAATAAAATATAAAATGTATGTTATAATGTCAATAAATTGATAGCTGTTTATTTTTGGGTCTCTAAAGACCCCGCGCTTCTGGACACATCACACGAAAGGCACGACGGATGGAGGGTTGATATTCTTTCGACAGTGTGTGTGTGTTTCGTGTGTGTGTGTGTGTTTATCAGCAACATTCAAAATAGTAGTGTAAACATGTAGTTGCTAAAGTAAATTCTATCTATCTATAAAATATAAAATTTGTATGTTTTGCTTTATATATTTTTATGGTTATATTAATTACAAAAAGGGGAATATTAAAGGCGTTATAATTGATCGGTTAGTTTTCATGGGCCCATGTAGCTATTGTACCTACCAAGTAAAAAAAGACTTTCTCATGTCAGTTGAAGAAACAATACACCTTCCTTCCAAAGGAGACTGATCTTTGTATGGAAAGTGGTATATGTGGTAAAATGGCCAAAAGCGTAATGGTAGTTCTGTGAGGATACTTGAATTACGCACCACGAGCTGGCTACATAATAGCCGCACGGGTCGACCTTCTAGGTTAAGCCGCACTTGTTAAGGTCGGTCTGTGGATGGGTGATATTGGGTGTAATTAAGTGCCATTAATTACATACCGAGTTTCCTCACTGCCTTGAAAAACACGTTAAGCTGGTCGCGGCTGTCATTTGTAGATCTTTGATACTCGTAACGAGTATTCGGTGGCCCGAAAGTCTGACAACCAGGCTTATCAGTCCAAACGGTACCGCGTTTTCCATTACCAACTCGGTTTTGGAGGTCAGATAGGCAGTCGCTCCATGTGAAATACTGGTATGCACTAGTCTATGCAGTTGCTCTCAGTCGTTCTCACACGCACACAGCACCAAACAATATAATAAAAATATTTTAAAGTTTCATTCATATGTTGTATTGTATTTCATTCAACAGCAAAACTAAATTTGTTTTTCATAGTATGTTAATGAAAAACGAAGTTACAGCTGCAGACAGAAAACTAAACATCAAATCTTATTCAAACTAATTTTCGTTAAAAGTTTTTCACGTTCTACCTACAATCTTAATTTTTTTCCGAATTTTCCTTCTCGTACTTTAGAAATTAGAAGGGGGCGAAAACACATTTTACCACTTTTGAAGAGTCTTTCTTTCAAGCGATTGACTTTGAAAAAAAATAGTTTTAGAAACCTCAATGTTATTCATCATCATCATCATTTCAGCCGAAAGACGTCCACTGCTGGACATAGGCCTCCCCCAAGTTTCGCCACATTGACCGGTCCCGTGCGTCTCGCATCCAGCGGGTTTGCGGATATCCGCTGGATGCTAGACGCACGGGACCTTTACGAGGTTAGAAGGTCCACCTAGTGGGAGACCTTCGCAACGTCTGCCGGTTGGCGGTCACCACTCCAGAACTTTCCGGCCCCATCGGCCATCCGTTCTGCGAGCAATGCCCTGCCCACTGCCACATAAGTTTGGCAATTCTTCGAGCTACGTCGGTAACCTTGGTTCTCTTGTATCTTTTGTTCCTGAAATCAATATGGACGAAGTCGCGGTCGAAATCTAGCTGCAGACATACTTACTTAGGTATGTACATAATTAATACTTTATTAGGTTGCCGAACTCACCGATTTGGTGATTTAATTAATTTATACTATACCGATCTAGACTATATTAGTTATTGCCTATTTCATGTTTGCGGAAACTTTGAAGTTTATACTAGTTGTTAAACGCGCCTCCGTACGCGTTAGGTTCGCGATTTGCTTAGAATAAGATTGGTTTGTTACACGGAATATTACCTTAAATCATTTTTGTAAACAAAATTATTGAAATGAGTAAACTACATAAATACCAAAAACTTTACGTCGCCTGCGAGCAAAACTACAACGCCACCCATTAGCGCCTGGTTGCCGCGGATGTCCTGCAAGCTGCGGTTCAACGCCTCTTATACACTTTAAGCTTGCACTGCTGCAAAAGGACTCCCCGGCTGCTGTTTTTGGTGATGTTGCATGTTGAAGTATCTTCACTTGCAAGATTTAGCGGCAGTATGAAAACGGCATGTGCAGTCCGGCCACCGTTAAGCAAAGTTGCAGCAATGTCCGAGGAAGCCACAGCCACAGCTATGTGACGGCATGGTTGGCGCAGTGGCTGAGCGAATGGCTGCTGCGCTGCAAGTATCGGGTTCGATTCCCGCACGGAACACATTTTTGTATGGCCTACTGGTAGTTGTTCCGAGTCTGGTTGTTTGTGAGTTTAACTGTCTGTAAATACATGGGTGTATTTACAGACAGTTCTATCTCTATCTATCAGACAGGTCTATTATTTTTGGAAAAAATAATCACAAAAAGTGGATACTGGCTGCGACTCGAAATTGCGAACCCTGGTTTACAGACAGGTCTGTGAACCGTCAGCCTACCTCGCTTAGCTTCGATGACGAATGGGCTAAAATAGTCGTTCTATTCTAATGCATGTTATGAAAGTTGTCAGTTGTCAAACAGTTGCGGAATATGGACATAATGCAATATTGCTCAACCCCATAATCATTGCTCATCCCCTGTTATTAGCACGATAATCTACCTCATTGCCAAATTTCATCTACATCCGTTCAGCCGTTCTGGAGTGATTGAGTAACAAACATCCATCCATTCGCATTCGCATTTATAATAGTAGTAAAATACAAAAGACAGATATGATAAAGATACCTAAATATTTTTCAAGTAACGAATTACGTGCTTTTTTATAAATCAAGACGCATCAGAAATCATACATTACAATCATCCACCCTCCTACAAAGACAACAAAGACGAATTTATTTTTGAGCCCTGACGATGCCGAGAAACAACCTGAACCCATTATAGTTGTGCAAAACTAAGATCAACGACACAACAAAATAGTTTCAAATTTATTTCAATAACTGCTATTATTTTTATTGGGAGCGACAGGTGAAATTCAAACCATTGAGTCTGACAGCACCTTTGTCAGTCTGTTCAGAACACCATCGAGCGGCCAGATTCTAACATGAGGAAAGAGTTTTACCAATAATTTAACTTTATTTATAAGAATTTATTATAAAGGGTGTTTGATGCATCGTTTGCCAAATTGAATTGTCCGATTGGAGAGGTCATTTGCTATCTCTTCAGGCCCAAGAACTCACTCTTGGCCACACCGGTATTTTTATTCGGTTTTTCTAATTTTTATTTTGAAAAATTCCCAAACTTAGCATTAAAGCTTAAATTAAAAACAAAGGTATTAGTATAATCCTTAAATTACATTTTAATGTTTATACGTACTGCTGTACGGTTCTATCAAATTCAAAACTAGTCGCTAGTAACATCTAGTTTTTTTTTAATAACTCACAAAGCTTTTGGAAGAAGAAAAAATAATCTCCAAACTCAACTTTAAATTGTTATAAAAAAAAAACTAAAAGCGATCGAGATTTTCGAGTTATTTTAAAAAGTTCTCTAATCTGTCCTCTTTGCAACGGTCTGCAATATGCTAAAAAAATCGTTTACCTTTGTTTTTCTCTATCAAAAACATAGAACCAATTACAAAAAATATAACTTTACTGGGGTGACTTGCGACGTGATGCACGTAAAGCGATCATGAAACCGTTTCTCTATTTGTTTCACTGACATATACTTTGAAATAGACGTTGCTACGCATATCATGACTGAAACGGTAAACAATTGAATAATACTGACATAATGCAATATTGCACACCCTTTTAAGCAAGTAGCGTGATAATATATAGCCTAACATTTGAAGAAGCTTGTTACAAATATTTGTGCAAAATTTGAACAGGATCTATGCAGTAGTTTTTGCGCCAATTCGGAACATCGATTTGGATTTTTACGATTTTATTTTATGTATATGTCGAAGCGTGGACGAATATCAGTCTTTCTGGATCAGCGCCATCTTTCTCTTACTAGAGGAACTATGTAGTTAGATTTGATAGCTAACGTTTGGGAACGTCAAGTAATAACTTGGGGATGGTTAGCGTGGAGTAATGGCGACACCGAGCGAATAATCGAGTGAAATGTCGATCCGGATCATTGACAGGTACTGACGTTACAGGTACAGGAAGGTTGGCTAACCTGTATCTAGGGTAGTGTGTGTGCGGGAACGGTTGAGTGAGAGCACTTTGAATCGGTTCGGCAGTCTGGGTAGACATTCGTTACTCCACGCTAAACTTCCCGCGTTCCTAAGTTTTTAATCGAGCCATATCTCAGGCATCCTTGATTATTTTGTATTCAGAGCGTGTTACCAAGTAATTAAAAGTGTTAACAAAGGTTTTGTGAGTGTTATTTCCGATGTCGCGACCCACTGATAACGAACCTCCGTTATATAATAGGTCTTTACCTATGTAATTGGAGATTTAATAACCAGCATTTTCAGATTTATTTATGTGGATTGGTGTGCAATTCGAAATTCAAATCAATTTTATTTGAAAGCCGTGGTCTTTTAATTTTAAATTCAGTCATTTGTTTTTAGATAGTTTTTTGTTTTTGTGAAATTGTAAAAGTTTTTGGCGCCACGGATAAACTGAAAATTCGTACAATTTTCGAATATGAGTTCCTACGTGGACATACCGCTGCAAACAACACTAAACATTAACGACGTGTACGGGCCTAACACTGATTGCATAAACACGGTCCATTATTAGTTCAATCGTTTTAAATCTGGAAATTTGAATTGAAGAATGAGCCTCGCGGTCGGCCGGTAACCATTGTCGACAACGACGAATTGAAGGCGGTAGTGGAAACGGATCCAACTCAATCTACGGCTGAGCTTGCAGCAGGCCTTGGAGTTAGTTTCAAAACGACATTGAAGCACTTGCGTCAAATTGGAAAAATAAAAAAAGCTAGATAAGCTAAAATAAAAAAAAATACAAAATTTTTTGTTTTTAAAATTTTCATACAAATCTCCAATTTCATAGGTAAAGACCTAATATATACAACGTGTAACAGATTAAGCGCAATACCTCAGACACCCCCGATTAGAATATTAAATTATAAGTCTAAAACAACATCCGTAATTAAATAAATTTAAACCAAACCTAGTCTTTTTTTAAAAAATAGTTATCCTTACTAAACGCAAAACGTATGTACATCAACATCCCTGCACACACACTCATGTAATGTTAGCGGCCGACGCGACACGCAAACTCTAGCGCCCGCCAGCTGACCATAGCATTAGATGTGCTTTAGTTCAATGAACGAATTTTACGTACCTAAACACTCACAGGCTGATATTATGAATAACTTTTGATACTTAATTGAGTTTACCGTGTAATGATTGATAATTTTAAGTGAAATTATCATTACGAATCTAACACTTTAGGCTTGGTAACGGGGACGCATTTAAAACAGCGACTTTTTACCGGAACTACGAAACTAACGAAGGGCGAAGCGCCCGGACTCCGTGCGGCATACGCGGGTAAAAAATGTATCTCAGATGCGTAACTTTCGCGACAACAACTACCCCCTGATAACACGACTTATAGGTACAGTTTATTGTTTGTACTACAAAAATATTCAAAGAGCCGCGTGTTTAGAAGATTTGAATCATAATATTTACAGTGATAAGAATACAATCGTATTAATAGGAAGAAGTAGGTACTTACAGAACGGGACTATTTACACTTTACACTTAGGTTATTAATTTGCACTATTTCTGCGATCCACTTTCATTCAAGTTTCAAAATGACCACCGCCTTGTTCTATGCACTTATTTGCACGTTTTTTTAAATTGTATTTCAATTTTGTAAGCACCGTCTTGACACCGTCGAAGATGGAATGGGTGTTCACCATCAGCACGCAACGTTCGCCACGTACATGTGGCTGCAGTTGAACTGGGGTGCAGCTTCTCTCGAGCTGTCCTCTGGATGTTCGTCGAGAATACGTTCTTGCAGACGAGTAGTCCGCACATTCGTCCCTCTGTCCAAAGCCGTATTAGGAAGGAACGTCCCAGAGTCCCTCAGTCGCTGAGTTGCAGCCAGCATCGTCCTAGCGCTTACACTGCAGCCAAAACGGTCATTGAACTCCCGAAAAGCTAACGCGACATTATCAAGACAGCGAGCCAGTAACCGGAAAGCCATCGCGCGCGTAAACAGAAATGTCACGGAATGAACAACTTCACTACATTACTACCGGCTGATGACTGACTCAATGTTAGGTAGTCGGCGTAGCGCCGGCGTGTGTGTCGGCATTTCGCATAACCGTCAAAGAGGTTGCCGACAAATGCTTTATCTCTTTGCAATAAGTTCTAAATTTCTTCAAATTAAATAGTTTTATTTTAGTAGGGATACTCTGATGACCAACTAAGTTAGGTCGTGTATTCAAATAAGCCTTACTAATTAGAGATAAAGTTGGAATTCCTTTAAATTACCTCTTTATTTGATTATTTACGTGTGTGTATTATGAGCTATGAGCGAACTGTAAATAATGTCGTGCGTTTTAGTAGCCTTTATTGCTCTGAGTTAAGGTTTCAATTTCCTTGAATTAAGGATTGTATTAATTTGTCATGATACTGTGTTTCTAATTTAAGTTATTTAAAAGATTTTTCCGTCAAAATTTAACACCTATTTTTTATGACGGAAATCGATTCAGAAGCCGATTCTGAACCAACTACTTTCAGGAATTGCGTTTATTCTGTTACGCGTTGTATATATATATTTATATTAAAAGATCATAATTTTGTAAGTCAGAATCATCTTTAGGCATTAATTTAATATCCATAAGAATTAAAAGGTCGAAACATCACATCGCAAAAAGTTCACTGTCAGAATCGTCTTTATATTATAAAACAGTTGATCGTGAACATATATAGCTTTTATTTTCCCGAACGAAGCATGCAAACATGCAAACAAGCATACGCCATACATGCATGCAAGCATTCAGCATGCAAACAAGCATGCAGCATGTAAGCTAGCATGCAAAATGTAGCAGGCATGGTTTGTGTCACGGCCCTGCGCTGCGGGGCTTCGGCGATCCCACGCGAGCTTACCATCGCAGATATGTTTAACGCTCACCAACACGGCTTTGGCTTGGTTGCGGCGGCGAGTGTTAAAACCACCTGCTCCTCAGATCGCGGTCCATCTTGCCCCTCCGCGCCTACGCGGGTTTAAGCTACACTCTAGGGGTAGGGCAGACAAGACCACGTGGAGTCGGTTTTGCAGCCATTTGTTTCTGTCACTAACTTTTGTAGCACAACATATTTACTTTTCTAGACAATATTTTAATTTTAATTTGAGGTTAAAAATGAAATTGAAGTTCTACCAAATAATCGTCGCTCTAAATAAACGTTATGCTAAACGAAATTAAGCGGAATTTAACTTTCCCAAAGGTAATTATGCCAAGTAAAATTCTGCCATCTTAAAAGTATGACATTGTTAATTCGGACGTAAACATTCGGCCAAACAATAATTATATTAAATATTTTTTATGCCTTAAAACATTCGTTTAAAGAAGATTATGCCAAGAGTGTTATGCCAAATAAATTTCGGAGCATCAAGATTCTGTCAGATAAAAGGAACCCCAATCACAATCCTAATCTTAGCAGTTTATTCGAAGTATTGAAAATCGTAATGTCGTTTTTCGGACTAAATCTTGACATTATAATTCTTAGGTATTATAAAAATTCGGACTTTTGAAAATCGGAACATCGAGATTCGGAATAAAATATTTCGGAGTATTTGGATGATCCCGATTTAAATACATTCCGTGTCAGAATACTGGAGATATCAGGTAACAAACACAAACAAAAAATGCAGTTAAGAACCTCCTGACACGGAGTTTGAATCAATTGAATCAATCAATCAATCAATCAATCAATCAAACTTTATTTGTGAACATAGGTATTACAATAAAGGTCTTAGGTATACAATTTAGTCGAGCTCTATGTCCTACCAATGAAATTGGTGTACAAATCTATTAATTTTTTAGGAATAAGTCTGAATTTATATAATAGAAAGTCAAGTTCGAATAAATAATGTCAATTAATAATACTGTTATTAGGCAATTAATCAATTATAATTTATTGTTACATGCATGTCATAGGTAAATTGTATTAAAAAGGTTAGTAATGTCATATTTTATCATTTAAAAATTCTTCTATGGAGTAGTACGTCTTATCTAATAAAAATAAATACAATTTACTTTTGAATTTGCGGACATTATCTTCACTCCTTATACATTTTGGTAATTTATTATAGACCCTTGGTGCCATTACAAAGATACTATTTCCATATAGCGCAGTTCTAGACCCAACTGTTTGTAACCGATCACAACGGCGCTGACTAGTTACTCGAACAAATTTACGTAAATTATTTTTGACGAACATAGACGTTTCATAAATGTACAGCGAGGGCATCGTTAATATTTTAGTATTTTTAAAAAACGGCTTGCAGCTATCTGTTGTCTTTAAATTGTAAATAGCTCTAATGCACCTCTTTTGGCACTTAAATACCATTTCTTTACCCGTGGCATTCCCCCAAAATATAATTCCGTATCTCAATGTTGAGGCTACTAAACCATGATAAGCCGTTAAAACTGTTGCTCGATTGGCCGTTTTACTTAACATATGCAAAGCATAGGAATGTTGGTTTAGCTTACTGCATACTTTGTCAATATGTGAATTCCATTTTAAAGTGTTTTCTATGTTTAGTCCAAGAAATTTAGTCACATTTGTTTCATTAATAATTTTGTCCTTGTATTTAATATTTAAGTCTAGATTGTAATTTACTCTTTGTTGAAACTTCATTAATACTGTTTTGTCAAGATTTATAACCAAATTATTATTTTGTAGCCAATTCACAACAGATAGTAGTGTAGAATTAATCTCAGGCTCTATTTTACTCACGTCGTCACAATTGAAAAGTAAAGTGCTGTCATCTGCAAACATTGTCATGGGATATGATGATGCTGTCGGAAAGTCATTAATATAAACAATAAATAGGGGTGGTCCCAGTACACTACCTTGTGGTACTCCATAATTTACCGTTCTCAGGTTAGATTTGTATGTTACTACGGTTTTTTTAAATTCTACTGATTGTCGTTATTTGCTGTCTATTACAGAGATAAGATTCTATTAAGTTTGATATATTTCCCCTTATGCCATACGCATTAAGTTTACTTATTAGTGTTTTATGGTCTACGCGATCAAAAGCTTTTGACATGTCCATATAAAGCGCCAGAGTTGGTAGTCTCTTATCCACTCTGCCGGTAACCATATGTAAGAAATCGTAGATGGCCATGTCAATAGATCTATTTTTCCTAAAACCTTTCTGGTTATCAACAAAAAGGGAGTTTTTCTCAAAGTATGAGGTGAGTTGAAAATATATTGCTTTCTCAAATATTTTTGAGAAAATCGGTACTAACGCAATGGGTCTGTAGCAGGACATATCTTCTTTGTTGTCTTTCTTGAAGAGTGGTTTTATAATTGTTATTTTTAACTCTTCTGGAAAGTGACCATGACATAATATGCACATATTGATAAGATGACTCAACACAGGAGCAATTATTGTGGATACCTGTTTAATAATGCTTGTACTTATATCATCGTACCCAGTGCTAGATGTATTTTTTAGCGACATAATAATTTTGTGAATTTCTAGCGGTATCGTAGGTGACATAAATATAGAACTAATTCTATTGTTAATTTTATGTTTATTTTTATGAATGTCTGAATTAGTAACTGGTTTCACTTGATCCACAAAATAATTATTAAAAGCTTGTGCTATTTCAACAGGATTACTTAAGATTTTGTCGTTTGATTTAATTTTTTTGATGGTTTCGTCTGGTAAATTATGTTTATTCTTGTTTTTATTTATTATTCTCCATGTTGCTTTACATAGATTTTGAGCTGATTGTATTAGACGATTGTTATGGGCTCTCTGTGTGAGATTTATAACTTTTTTCAGCCGATTGGAAAGATTTTTAAAGTTTATTTTATTTTGCTTATTTGGTAAAGACCGATATTTCCACAGCAATTCTCTTTTTCTCTTACTGCAAATCCTAATGCCACGACTAATCCATTTTGATCTTTCTTTAGTCGATATCCGTATTTTTATATTTGGAAAGCATAAATCATAGAGCAACTTAAACAGATCATAAAATAATTTGAATGCCTTAGCGGGATCCGTTTCCTCGTATACGTCAGAAAAAGTGATAGCTTTGATGTTGTCTATGAATTTTTGAACATTTTCTTTCGAGTAATCTCGTTTAGTTGAGAACCAGTAATTTAATATGCATGTCCGTCTAACTGGACATCGTAAAAGTTGTGCCGTATGATCGGATACTGCTAGCTCTAAGACTTCTCCATTTGATCCTCGTACATTGTGAATAATGTTATCTATGCAAGTCCCACTGCCTAGTCTGGTTGGAACTTTTATTTCTAATTTGAGATTGTAACCCGCCAGAAGATACTTGAATTGATCTGAATATGTAGTCTTTTTTAAAAGATCAATGTTGAAATCACCACACAGAATAAGTTTTTTGTTTGTGTGTAATGAAAAAGAATTCAAAAGAATACTAAGGTTATTGAAAAATACCTCAAGTTTACTATTTACGTCCCTGCTATGTGGGCTCCGATAGACACACATCACAGTGACGTTGTGGTCAGTGAGTTCTACTGCACAACATTCAATTATATTAGAAACAAAGTACCTTTCCACGGACTCCAATGGTCTATACTTAATTCCGTTTCGTATCATTATACATGTGCCACCGTGTCTGGATTTCCGAGTGTAATGCGCAGCAAGTGTAAAATTAGGAATATGTAACAATTCAACATCAGATAAAATCATATTATGCTCCGAAAAACATATTACATCGATTATTTTTCCTGTATTGAGTAATTCACTAAGTGCGACAGTAAATATATGAGATTTGTTTAGAAGACCATTAATATTTTGATGTAGAATATTAACATTTTTATACACGAAAAAAGTTTTCATAATCATAATTTCTTTCATCTGCAGAAGATTCACATTGGGTTGATGATATCTCTGTTAAGGTTAACAATAAATTTTGAAAAATTTTACGCAGAGCACAGTCATTAATTTTTTTATTGAATTTAGAGAACATAGTGAAGTCATAAAAAAGATTTCAATTAGAATCAAATGCAGTTGCGTAGGCATATGTTTGTAGGTCTAGATGCAACAAATTATTAAACGTCTCTATACGCCAATTAAACATTAATGAGTAATTACTTAATTTGAAAGTAGGAACACATAAGATAATATTTGTATTCTGTACTGTCATCAATGTTTCCCTTAGTTGTATAATGATATTAACATAATTTTCAGTATGCAAAAAGTCTTCTTCCCCAATTAAAACAACACAATAGTCTTCCATAGAATAGTCAGTAACTTTTTTGTGCAAGTCTTTAATAAGTTGAAGTAAACCACAATTGGGCGCGAGGTAATGACTTACTTGAAAGTTTTTAAATACCTCTTGAGCTGTGGACAAAACTTGGTTGTTTTTATTTGCACTTACTAAGCACAGTTTTCTTTTTATGGGAATAGATGGGTGGGGGTCACTTTCTTCCTTCTGTGTTGTTGCATTATTTAGGTCTTCCATTGAAGTATTAATTATTCCTTGTTTTTTCGAATACAGTTGTGATTTCATTGTCTTCTTTTTGGACTTTGTTGGAGTTACTGTTTGGCTAGATTTATCTACCAGGTTATTTTTTATTGGAGTCGATGTTAGTCTTCGCACTTGAGGTTTTGTATTTGAGACCTTTCGTTTTGAACATGGCGTGGAGCACTTGGCCTCTCCTGTACCAACTTTCTTGTATAACTCTATAACGCGATTAGATTTCTCTAGATCTGACTTTAATTTTTCATTTTCGCTAAGCAAATTGTCAATTTCTTGATGCGCGCTTTGTAACTCAACTCGTAACCCATTGACTTCTTCCTTTAGTTTAGTAATGGATTCATTGTCCTGCAGTGAAGTATCAGGCATACTCATTACTGTAGCATTGAATAATGACGTCTCTGAGAACGACGTAGACAGGACGGGTATTTTTCTAAGTGTAATATTTTCGTCCGCCATACTTGTAACTTTTCCACCAAAAACGAAATATTTTTTACTGTGGTATCATTAATCGCCCTCTGGTGGCGAGTGGCGGTACTTTTTAGTTTGCCTATTCGCCGCTTGTGGCTGCCTTGGCGCTAGTTGTCATACATTGAACATGGGGTCAAAGTTCAGTTTTAAAAATATTTTTCGTAACGGTGATTAAGTTTTTTATTTTATTCACTGGCGTTAATAAAAGTGACACTCAACGCATTTATTTATTGTGAATAAATAAGGTCTATGATTTTTGGAAAGATGAAAGACCAATTCGTTGTTTATCACTGATTATAGTTCCTATATAATACTATTGTCATAATTGTTATTTCACTGGGTCTAAATTGTCACAAACAATATCACTGCATCAAAATACTTATTACACTACTTTGCACCACTTTTTATTTAATTTAAGTTTTAGAATGTATTATTTATAAATTATAATAACGCAGAGATGTAAACAGTTCGAATGTTGCCAGCCAATCTCCAAGTCAATCTTATTCTAAGCAAATCGCGAACCTAACGCGTACGAAGGCGCGGGTAACAACTAGTATTACCATAACTTAAAGTTTCCGCAAAGATGAAATAGACAATAACTATTGTAGTCTGGATCGGTATATATAAATTATTTTAATCACCTAATCGGTGAGTTCAGCTACCTAATAAAATATTCATTATGTACGTAACTAAGTAGGTATGTCTGCAGCTAGATTTCAACCGCGACTTCGTCCATATTGATTTCAGGAACAAAAAATACAAGAGAACCAAATTTACCGACGTAGCCCGAAGAATTGCCAAACTTAAGTGGCAGTGGGTAGCATATTGATCGCAGAACAGATGGCCGATGGGGTCGAAAAGTTCTGGAGTGGCGACTGCGCACAGGGAGACGTTGCGTTGGAACGCCTCCCACTAGGGGGACCGATGACCTCGTGTAGGTTGCGGGGATCCGGGGACCGGTTAATGTGGCGACGCTTGGGGGATGCCTATGTCCAGCAGAGAACGTCTTTCGGCTGAAATAATGATGATGACAAAAAAATATATATTATTTCAGTTTTAAGGCAGTGTGGTTTTGTTCGTCTCGTCGGTCAATGCGTATGTTATACAGCTATGTTCCTTGGAGATTAAGGGTTGCGCCACATCCATCAGCTCGGAATCGCATTTCTCCGTGCTTCTATCCTGACAGAGCAGAAGTGTTATCGCGGCAGGATCGGCAATGCGCTCGACAGGATGCTCTGTATCTCGCTCTAGCTAAAAGATAGGAGCATGCAAAATACGATTCCGTGCTGCGTGTAGTGTCACTGTGTTGGTGAAAGTGGATTGTGCAAAAGAGATTTATGAACCAGTAGCGATACTGTTTTATTTATGTGAGGATACCCTTGCGCACAGTTACGCCAAAAGCTTAGAGAACAATAATATTTTTGAATTTATGCTTGTTATTTCATTTTATTGTTGTTTGAGAAACGTTTTAATAGATATTTCTGACATTATCATTAGCCTAGCCTTTTTCCAACTATGTTGGAGGCGGCTTCCATTCTAACCGGATGGAACTGAATACCAGTATTCTACATGGATCGACTGCCTATCTGACCTCCAAAACCCAGTTGGTACTGAGAATCGTTGGTTACCCAATCCAGTTGGTACTGGACTGGTAAGCCTGGGTGTAAGACTTTCGGGCCACCGACTACCTGTAACGACTATCAAAGATCTACAAACAGCCGGGACCAACGGCTTAACGTGCTTTTCGAGGCAGTGAGAAAATTTGGTATGTAATTAGCCATTGCCGTTAGGTGCCATACCTAATGGCACCTAATGGCGACTAATGGCATCGAATGGCACCTAATGGCTCCTAATGGCAATTAATGACACCCATCCACAGACCGACCTTGACAAGTGTGGCTTAACCTAAAAGATCGACCCATGCGGCTGTTATTATTTATCCAGGAGTTCGTGGTGTGTAATTCAAGTATCCTCACGGAAATACCATTACGCTCTTGGTCATTTGGTTTACAAAAATGATTTAAATCATTGCTCGGTGGATCGACGATCTTCGCAGGGTGGCCGATAGCAACTGGATGAGAGTTCCCGAGAATCAAGTCAGGTGGCGTGCGATTGAAGAGGCCTATGTCCAGGAGTGGACTGGTGTAGGCTGATTATGATGATGCTGGTTATTGTTCTCTTTGTAGCCTAGGAGCTTCAGCTAATGCCTCAAGATCGAATCTATGCAAGCTTTGAGGTTGAACTGAAGATAAATATGTTGAAGACAAAAAAAAGTTATGTGCAATGAAACACCTAAAATAGACATAACACCTAGATCAGTAGACGAGGAGACAATACAACATATCCAGGAATGCCTGTACTAGAGCCTAGTGTCTTTCCAGTCGAGGCAAGACAAAGAAGTCGCAAGACGAACAGAAAACGCCTGGAAGAGCTACTGGTCTATGAAGGAACAATCAAAGCGAGAATTGCCTTTATTACTGAACTAGTTGACCCGCGCAACTTCGTCTGCGCCACATAAGAGAGAGGATTAGAGAGAGTGTGAGGCAACCTTAAAAGATAGACATATGCTACCGCGGACTCATGATTGTTGCGTAACTTTAACCGTTTACACAACGCACGCAACGGAAGCGCTTAAAAGGAATACATTGTCCCTGTTTTTGCAATATTTTTCATTGATGCTCCGCTCCTATTGGTTGTAGCGTGATGTTATAAAACCTATAGCCTTCCTCGATAAATGGGCTATCCAACACTAAAATAATTTTTCAATTCGAAACATTACTTCCTGAAATTAGCTCGTTCAACCAATCAAACAAACTCTTCATCTTTATAATATTGGTAAAGATTCAATATTTGCATTAATCGCTAAAATATTCTACTTATGTTTTTTTCCAAATAAGGGCTTCCCTCGACAGCTTTAAGTCTTCATCCTTAGACACTCGATGACAGTCATACTCCAGCTAGATCGAAAGTTCTCATCAAGGTGCATTAAATGAGCCGAGACACGATTAAGCTTCCGTAAACTGTTGCGGACCTCTTGCAACTGTCTGCCGTCTCCATCGTCAGTCCCTAGATGACAGTCATACTCCAGGCAGGTTTAAAGTTCTCACCAAGGTGCATGAAATGAGCCCAATAACAATATAGCTAATCTGTTGTAGCTGCAATCTGTTGAGGACCTCTTGCAACTGCCTTCCGTTTCCATCGGTAGACCGTCGATAACAGTCATACTCCAGCTAGATCTAAAGTTCGTCATCAAGAAGCATGAAATGAGCCGCTGTAAACTGTTGAGGACCTCTTGCAACTGCCTTCCGCCTCCATCGTTAGACCGTCGATGAACGTCATACTCTAGTTAGGTTTAATGTTCTCATCAAGGTGCATGAAATGAGCCCAAACACGATATAGCTGCTGTAAACTGTTGCGGACCTCTTGCAACTGGCTCCCGTATGCAAAGCGCATGGAAAGCAATCGAACACACACTCTACAGGGTATGGGCTATGTAAATTTTCAAAGCAGTGTCATGTAGACTAAAGTACGCTATCATAACATTTTAACAAAGCCGGTCAGTCAATTTTAAAGTTATCTTGTGAGCACATATTCATTAGTACCATTTTTGTTCAATAGATGTCGTTGCATGTATCTTACATATTGATGATTAGTTCTTCTTGAACACTCAGTATATTACTGCTACATAAATACCCTTGATAATAAAACTATTTAAATAGGAATAAATACTACGATACGAATGTAACCAACTTTTGTTTCTACCGGGGCGATCTAATTAAATTTTAGAACACAAAAGCTGCTGTTGTGACTTAACTATGATAGTTAGATATATACTCTTGCCGACTTTTTTGTAGGTAATAATAAGTACTTTAATCATGTAGTACATCATTTTTAAGTAACATCAATAGTTTTCTCAGCGCACGCCAAATTTGGTCTCTATTTCTAGTACCGTAATTGTGTCTGTCACCTGTTTTATTAAAAAGATGTAGATTTTTTCTTACAACATAATGTATGTTTTTGTAGATGTATTGACAATGTACCGTCATGATGTTAATTTCCTTAAACAGATCCCTTAGAGAATCGTGCCTACGAAGATTATATATGGGTCTGATGGCTCTTTTTTGCAGAATAAATATATACTCAGTGTCTGATTTTTCAACAAATAGGGGAGATCATCTAAATATTGTATAAAAGCGAAAGGTCACTCACTCACTAACTTATAATCACGAAATATCAAAAACTGCTTGACATATAAAGATGAAATTTGGCAGGGAGGTAGGGTATAGTTAGTAGACGTACTAAGAACGGATTTTGCGACAGGGCCGGATTAAGCAGGTTTAAGGGCTTTCGCAAGTTTGTATGATTGTCCTTCATTTTTTGTGCGACAAACTTAATATTTGGCAGGGAGGTAGTTTACAGTTAGTAGACGTTCGCTAAGAACGGATTTTGCGACAGGGCCAGATAAAGGAGGTCTAAGGGCTCTAGCAACAAGTCATTAAATGTTGTATACAAAACGGTATTAGAATAAGGAGCACCCAACAAGGTACACTTTTAAAAAGAAGTTGTATAGCGCCAAAATAAACCGGTTTTTAAAGCCATATCGCAAATGTTTCGGATCTCTGCCGCCCAGAATTACAGCACCCAAAAGAACGCCTTTTGTTGTCATCAGTACATTATTTATTTATTTATTTAACACTTCAAGCACAAAAGTACAGAGGCGGACTTAATGCCATAGGCATTTTCTACCAGTCAACCTTTGGGTGATGCAGAGACAAGCAGTGGAAGGTATATACTTTTAAATAATACTAAGATTAGCTACAAGGATATACAAAATATTATAAATACTATAAATATATATCAAAATCAATCGCATTATCACATTTTGATCTGGCAATCAGTTCTCACACATAACATAACATCACGCCTTTAATCCCCGAAGGGTTGGGCAGAGGTGTACCTAATCATACACACACATTTTACCAGTTATGTTGACGTCCCATGTAAAAGGTGGTGAGCCTATTGCCACCAACCGGGCACAAATTCAGATTCCAAATACTATTATTTATAGAAGTTTTCAATTGCATATACATTGTCTACTTTAAATGGAAGAGCGGAGTCACCTCACGGCGTCGAGCTGAATCTCACCCAATCTCACGAGAGAAAGAGGGCGGTCTCGGCAAATATCACGTAATTTTTTTCTCCGCAAGAAACTGTAAAATTGCGAGAAAACTGGGTTTAATTAAGAAAACATTTTTTTTTCTCAACAATTTTTTTTTTATTGAATTCAACGCAATCAAACGCAGATTACCGTATTATACTAAAATACGCAATTTTGATAAATCTCACATGAGATAAGGAGGATCAAGGGATCAAGCCAAATCTCACGACATTCCAAGAGGAGAGGGGGGGTCGAAAAATCGCCAAAATTGCCTCAATTAATTAACGCCTCCCAACAGAAGTAGGTGATTTTGGTAGTTTATATGTACTAGAAAGAGGAAAGGACCCAATATTGAGCCTTGCGGAACCCTCATTTTTACTTTTAAACCCTGTGAATTAACACCATTTATTTGCACATGTTGCAGCCGACCAGTTAATATTGTCAAAAAGGCACACAAGTAAGATCAAATAAGCAGTAACAAGGTGAAACACGTTCTTAAGACCTATATTGTCCATTGCTTATTGTCAACTAATTCTCTGTTTATCCACAACTTGTATGCCATTTCACAATAACGTGTGATGCCATTTTCAAAATCCTGGAACATTGACATTATGACATTACTTGTACCCCACTTGTATGGATTGACATTATAAACTAATTACCATCGCCCTTCAGCAAGTTAGAAATACTACTACCTACTAATACTATACATAGACCCGTTCCCACTGCAGGGCAAAGCTCCTCCGATTTCTCGATAATAATATCTGATACATCATCATCGTCGTTCACAGCCCGATTTCACCCACTGCCGGGTATTTTATGCTTTTCTTGACTTATGCCACGCTTCTTCCTGTGTCAGCCTCATTCAGGATATATCTGCTATGGCAACAATGTCGTCTGCCCATCTCGCCACCGAAAGACCAAAATTTCTTTTTTCAGTCCTTGGATGCCACTTGGCGTACAAGTTTTATGCTAATTGTATTATTAACGAGGGTCTTCAGCCAGTGTGAAATTTTGGCTGATTTAAGAATGTCGTACACACCAAAGCTGTACTGTTCTCGATAGCTCCGTTTCTTATGATCTTTGCTAAAGAAAAAAAAATCCGAGGCTACTAAGAAAAATCTTTACCCTATTCAGCAGCTATTGTAATTATTGTGAACATCTCTTCTCTGGGAGAGGAAGACCAAAGAAACGATGGATAGATTATGTGAGGAATGATATGAAAGAAAAAGGACTAAATGATAGCATGACGGTCGCCTGAGGAGAATGGAAGAAAAAAACGTGTTGCACCGACCCTAAGTAACATGGGACAAGTGCAGGAAGATGATTATGATCTCTGCTTTCTGCTTTCTCTTAGAGTGCTCAAACATAGACCGCTCTATCGTAACAGGATTTGTCTAGCTGTCGTAGCAGGTGGCGTTCTGCATTTTTGCAGACAATAAGTTAAGCTTCGTCTTTGTCAGTGATACAGGTGTGTTTTTGAGATGTGAGTTTAGAGTAAACACAGCTCAGTTATTTCATTTTATTACGAAAACGGTTAAAGGATTGTTTTTTTATAATTGTGCAATAAAATCACGATTCTAAATGGTGTTCATTAGTTTAATAGTACATCCATAAAAGATTTAATGCTCATGACACCTTTTATAGTTTGTGCCTTGTGCATGTGTGTTTGTGTGTGTGTGTGTGTGTGTTTGTACATTGTTTTAGTGCGTGCATGTAATTTAAATGTATTAACTATTACTAGAGTCCGACTGAATTTCGGTTTAGGCCAATAATATGAATTTTGGCTAATTGCGTGTTTGGCTGCGTTGCCAGCTGAGACACAAGTAAACTGATAATGAGTAAAAATGTATTCCTGAAAAAAATGCTTATCATTATTGCAGAATAGTATCTGGGGCCCTACCATGACGTCTTAAAGCAGTCTTATTTTAACCTTACATTGGCTTATCGTACAGAGAATATGTATGGGAATAAAGAATTTGAAAAATAGTTATTGCTTTTGAGTGAATAGGCATGTATCAGGCATGTGTTACTTTTGTCAACTTTTGTTTTGATCATTGATTCACATAGTGTAAGGTAATAAAATAAAACTATATTTTCCTATAAATTGCACTTTTATTTTCTTAATCGTATCATAATATCACATCGTCATAACATAATCGTACACCCATCCTTCAGATAGTCAAAATATTTTTTAAATACGCGCCACCTAGTGGTCCGTCTTTGTAACGATTATTAGAGTATTAGATGTATTACAAATTAATATATTCCGATATAATTCAATTAAACTTATCTTAATTTCGTTTGATTACATACAAATTATAAATAACGAATTATTACAATTCCAATTCCATTAAATTATTGATTCGAATTAGTTCAGTTCCATAAAATTGAGTTCAATATATTTGAAATCAAAATAATTCAATTCAGTTTAGTGTAATAAAATTCAGTTCAATATAATTCAATACAAAATAATTCAATTCAATATAATTCAAATACAAAATTATTCAATTCAAAATAAAATACAATATAAGAATTGGGTGGATTTTGAGGCAATGTTATAATCAAGTTCAATGAAGTGTAATGTCCGAGTGGCGCGTCAACTACTTCTACGGCTTACTAATGTTCTAATTACAAATAAAACAATAAAAACTAAAAATATTGACTTCAGCGCCATCTAGCTGCAAAATGAAAACGAGCAGACTGAAGGAACTGCCTAAAACAAGCTTATTGTATTTCAGCTAAAATTTGCAGTTTTGACGAAGTCACCTCAAATAGTTCATTCAGTTGGTATCACGACGAGCCTTTTGACAACCAACAATAATGTTTCACGTCAAATAGCAGGAATGTTTGACAGTTTATAAAAGTTGCTCCGGCCGGTGGATATAATAATATTCTGCAAATTATAAAAACTGTAAACTGCCGTGTCGTATAAGGTGAGATAAACGTATTGATTTACGTGTGAGGGGTGTACTTAACACCACTGCTCAATCCTTCGGGGGGTACAGGCGTGATGTTATGTTATCGAAAACTAGTCGACTGAATTGGAATCCCGGTGATTTCAGTGCATCATAATATCACCAGAAGACGACTAATACCGGAAGTGGGCCTCCCCTAAGCGTCGCCACATCGACCAGTTTAGGGTTTCTCTCATTCAGCCACGTTCACCAGATCAGTTAGTTTAGAGAGAGAGAAAGTTTTTGGAAGTGATAACGCAGATGGCAATGGTACATGAAAGTGGCGTCACTTGAGGCTTATAAAATGAATGTGGCCTTATAACAAGACTTAGTACGCAATGGATGGATATTCGAAGATGAAGAGCACAAAAAGGAGCTCATCATAACTATGCCGAATAACATTGTGTGTGATAAACTGATACCTAATAACCATTTGTATCGACGTCCGAAATAATGATGAGTAAATTATACTGTTGCTATAGATAAACAAACACACAAACATAATACAAACTTGTAAAAAATGGTTATCCTATAATACAAGATTATTTATATAAATGTTTAAGTTGCTTCTACAGCCTAGTTTGTTTCTGTCGACTTTATAAAGGTATGCGGGTTAAGTAGATACGATTCGCAAATACTTTTCTCATTGAACGATTCTAAAATCGTTTGATCTAAATATTCATTAATTACAGACGCACAGCTTATGTCACTAGTTGCGTGTGCCATGGGTACGGTTAGCTGATGTACGGCGACCGGTAGCTGCGAGTGTCGCTGCAGCGCCTGCGTGGGTGACGTCACTACCGCAGTCGCGGCGCGCAGCAACACCAGCTGAGAGCGCAGCGCGCGCGCTGGTGGCACATAGCTGCGCGCGCGCTTGATACGCGCCAGTGCGGCTTCTATGAGCGCGCGCGAGTACTGCACCGAGTGCTTCACACGACCTAACATAGTGTGCATGCACGCGTCCACCTTCTTTGACCACGAAGCTGCATCTTCAAGTGCTCCCTCCAGGTCCGCAACGTCGTCACCTACCATCAACTTATACATATGTTTGATCACCTCATTTTCGAATTGATCTTTTGTCTTGTATTCTGCGATATTTTGTTCGATCACAGTTTGTACCTCGTCCGGTGCACATCCGAGGCAATATACAGTACCGGTTAAACCTTGAAAAATGGAAATGAACTTCAAAGTTTTGTCGATAATAAATACATTAGAACCACGTACTTTAACTAATATTGCTCACCATGATCTTCAAGCATAGCTGCCATTTCCATCGCCACCAGAACGCCACTTTCATAACCCAATAAGTAGAAAGTATTTTTCAATCCAGTTTTATTCAGCAACACCTTGACACATGAGAAAGTAAAGTTATTTAAGTTCTTTTGCAGTCGGTACACAACGAATTTTCAGAATTAGTTAATTTTAATTCGTAAGTTCATACGTCAACGTGTCTCTGTGCATTCTGCCGCACGGTCTCCGTGGGGTGGTCGAGGCCCGGCTGCAGCACCAGCGCTGGCAGCTTCAGGCCCTCGCACAGCACGCGGAACCGCTCGTGGTGACCTTCTATGCCCGGCACTATGCATAGACACGTCTGGCTTGCGTCAAATTCGTCTTCACGCTGAAATATTTTAAAACTTATTAGAACACGATGAATAGTGTTTTTAAGACGATATGGCAGGAAAAAAGATTAATAAACTTAGATGATAGCGATACTGGTCCCACTCCAAGTTATTGATCTAATTATAATGCATTAAATAACATAACATAACAACAGGCCTATAATTTCTGAAAGTTCAAGCAGAGGTGTACCTAATAGTACACCGACATTTCGCCAGTAATGTTTAAGTCCCTTGGAGAGGGGGCGAGCCTTTTACCATCAACTAGGCACAAATCGAGACTCCGTGACTGCTACTGAGAAATTACTGGGAATCGAACCCAGGACCTCATGCTCAGCAGTCGCGCTTGTGAACACCAACGAGGCAGTCAAATAAGCCTCCTCAAAAATTATGAAATCAATCAGCAAGCGGTTTAAAGAATGCAAATGTACCTATAATCTAGAAATACGAATGAATAATATTTACCAAAAGGTGGATAGTGATTGTAGGCATGCATACTATTTCTGAAGTCGCCAGTAGTTCGTCCGTGTCCACGTGAGATATGAACGTTGCTATGCCTTTAACATCTTCTAATGTATTTTCTGTTTTATCCAAATTCAGTATTCTGTTGGTCAATTAAACCAGTTAATTTTATATTATTGGCGAGCTTTTTTATGTAGGTAATACAAAGAACTTACGTTTCAACTGTTAAGAGTAGTATCTCTTGTTCGGTGAACTCGACATTATGGTGAGTTCTCAAATGACTAGCCACCAGGAGTAATTTATCATCTTGAATTCCAAGTTCTGCTAAAGTAGTA
The DNA here is from genome assembly GCA_910589295.1 of Noctua janthe. Taxonomy (NCBI): domain Eukaryota; kingdom Metazoa; phylum Arthropoda; class Insecta; order Lepidoptera; family Noctuidae; genus Noctua; species Noctua janthe. The sequence goes on along the minus strand of OU342573.1, from coordinate 4,219,768 downwards.
GTTTTTGGCGTTTTCCTTGTCAATCTTATATCTGGGAACCAAACATAAATCACAAAACTGCATAAATCATATATCTGAAATGTTTTGTCTTCATACTAGTAACTAGTTAATCTGTAATATCTGTCGTGCAATAAAACGTTAATAAATGAAAATTACGACTGCTGAGCATGAGGTCCTGGGTTCGATTCCTAGGTTGGAAAACGTGTAATTGAGTTTTTCCATCAGAAATTTGTCAGTAGCAGCTACGGAGTCTGGATCTGTGCCCGATTGATGGCAATAGGCTAGCCCCCTATTACATGGGATTTACAAACATAACTGCCGAAATGTGGATGTAATAACAGGGACACCTCTGCCTAACCCTTCGGGGACTACAGACGTGATGTTATGTTTATGTAAATCAATATTACTGACCAGCCAATTCAGCAAGTTGCTTCAGCAATTCGGGTTGTTGCTTATGTGTTCTCTGCACAAGCACCACGGTGTCCACACCACAGAGTGCACGCTCCACCGCGTCTATTGTGGCAGCAGAACTCGACTCCTGATGGTTTTTTGTTGTTTCGTTATCAAACAAGAACTTAAAGACCATCTCAGGTTTAAATTAAGTGGTCAGAGAACTTTATCATTCGAATAGGTTCAACTCGACACACACTCTAGGAAATTCAGATAAAATGACGTCGTTAGTTCTTATTTCAGTGAATGAATACCTACAATGTGTCAAAAAAAGAGTAATAATTGTACTGAATTAATTACACAATGGCACAAAGCGCTGAATCAGGGCCCATTTTTATTTTACACTGCCATACTAAATTATACTTTACTAGCTTATACCCACGGTTTCGCGCGTGTGGAGTTCAGTAATTGTCCCACAGGATCATACTATGGCGATAAAAGTATCCTAAGTGTTAATCCAGGCTATAAACTACGTGTGTGACAAATTTCATCCAAATCGGTCAGTAGTTTTTGCGTGAAAGAGTAACAAAGGTTCAGATATCCAGACATCCATACATCCTCACTAACTTTCACATTTATATTATTATATATTATTAGGATTTTACCCGAATCTAAAGTTTATCTGAGTGTACCTTGAATTTTTAGTCGTCTTACAACGGCAGCCCACTTCATGTATCCAATGACTACTAAACATTCATAAAACAAAAATAGGTATATTTAAGAGATTTTAATAATTTAAAAATAAAAATATTATTCAGTATTAGGACGCATGACGTAGTTAAAACACCCTGATGCGAGCGATGATCTACTCGTGCCGTTACGTAAACATCTCTCTGGGCATTTCTCTGGCGGCATCAGCCATCTTAGCCAGGAAGGTTGAGGGTCACTCAATTCGCATACTCTCAGACAGCATGGCTGTACTGCTAGCACTAAACAACCACGCAGTAAACTCCGGGTTAATATACGAGTGTCATCAACGCCTGAACCAGGTTGGTAATCTCAACAATATAATCATCCAATGGATCAAAGGACACAGTGATTCCCGAGGCAATGATGCAGCGGACGAACTCGCTAGAAGGGGATCGAGCATGGCAGCAGCGGGACCTGAACCCATCGTGCCACTCCCTTTCGGGTATCTACGCACACTGGTAAGAAAACGAACCAGTGAACAACACCACAAGCTGTGGCTGGACCATGGCGAGTGCAGGCAGGCCAAGGAAGCACTCCCTACTATCGATGGCTGCCTCACCAAACGAGCGCTTCGGCTGACCAAACTATAGCTGCGCACACTTACAGCCGCCATCACTGGACACGGCTCTTTTAATAAACACCTCTTTGTCATAGGAGTCACAGACAGCCCCCTGTGCCGAGCCTGCATGGAGGAAGACGAAACAGCAGCCCACGTGCTTCTACACTGCCCAGTGGTTGCAACATACAGGGCAAAGTACTTCGGTACCCCAGGTACTCTCCGCGAGATTGTCAGCAACACCAAGGCGCTGCTGGCCTTTCTCGGGGAGTTAGGGTGGATCGAATAATTTTCCCACCCACACGCAAAATACGCGCTTTGACGTGGAGTTGCGGACACCAGCCCGTTATACAATACAATTATACAATACGTAAACATCATTAACAGAATGTTTCATAATTTTATTTTAATGTATTATCTATTTTTCTTTGTACCTATTAGTGTAGGTAAAAAAAAAACACGCCTAGAGCTATTTTATGTCGGATACCTACATTGAGTGGCCCACCTTTGTAAGATGACTAAAAAGTCACAGTGTATTTGCAAAGCATACAAAACTGAACTTTTTGTAAATCAATGAGGAATGTTTTTATGATGCCAGTATTACTTACATTCTTTAGTTGAGGCAGAGTTATCAATTTAGATGGTAATTTATTTTGAACACGAGAAATGCACGTCGGTTTTCCAAGCATGGTCTCACCGACATTTATCACCGCAAAGTATCTAAAAAATAAAGAAAGATAAATTATTTATAAACGTAAAAATAAAAAAATTATAAAGATACGAACAAAAATAATACTGTTACCTTAAATCTGGGCAAAATCTTCTCGAAACTGCATCGAGGTGAGCAACTACAGTTTCTTGATTCATTTGATCATGATTGGTTGTGACATATATGCCTTGAACAGAACCCAATTTAGTAGCATCCTTGAGTAATTCTACTATATCGGTTTCATTGATAAAGTTCTGAGACGATATTTGGATTTGTACACCGATCTTTTGCCAAATCCTGAAAAATCGAAAAGTACTACTTATTAGGTTAGGCTATAACATCATGATCATCAAATAAATTGGGATTATTGGCATTCACGATTTTGAATTAAGTCATTTGCTTACCGTAATTTAAACTGGAACTTTGCAGTTGTATGCGCTTTGCTGTGAACATGTAACTTCCTCGCACCACGAGCAACTAGTTTGTCGACCATCTGGAGTCCGAAACTATCTTCGTTCAACACTACAACTTGGGTGTGGTTAGGATTGCAAGATATTCTGTAAGTATTATAATCATATTGAAAATGAAAATAAAGAAAGGGCCACTTTAATCAAAAGGATTTGTAGTGTTGTAATTGCACACCAAAAAAAGGAAATCTCTTCACCTGGGCTGCGCTTGCGTTGAATGGCCCTCCATCTTCAGCAGTACTCTGCCGCGGTGCCTGCTGGCCGCGAGCAGTCGGAAGGCGCGCGCGGCGTCTTGCGGCGCGTACGACACACGCGACAGTGGACGCACGTACCCGCGGATAATTCCCTCACTCAACATCATTTGTAACTCCTGTGGATTCGAGAAAATGTTTTAATGATATACCAGATCCATGGTCTATGATATAACCGACCAAGGGGACAAACATTTTGCGGTGTCATATTGCGAAACGACAAACTGTATAAAAAGTGAAAAAATTATTCACATTACTAAACTAAAAGAGCTACCGGTCCATGAAAGAGCTATTCAAGGGCGATTTACCCATCCCCTTAAAACGCAAGCTAATGGACATGTTTATTCTCCCCATCCTGACGTATGGTGCACAGACTTGGTCTTTGAATAACGTCCAGAAGTCCAAACTCAAGGTTTGCGACCGGATAAGGACCACCACACTGTGCTTCAGAACGCAAATTGTCGACGTAGCTTAATTTTGCAAGACTAAAATGTGACTGGGCAGGTCATGTCTGCCGGATGCACAGCTGTGGGCCTAAATAGCGTAAGACTGGAACCCTGAGACAGCTAGACAGACCGAAGAGAAGATGGTGGGACGTCTTGGAAGGCATCGTCGCGAATTAGCGAGAAGAAGCACACCATAGTGAGAAGTGGAAGGCATGAGGGGTCTTTGCTCAGGAGTGGAGAATACGGTGTAACTAAAAAAAAAAACAGGAAGTTAAAAAAAGAGTTTTCAGCCGGGTTTTTTAGTTATACTTACTTTCATTTCCTCGGGAGTTTCAAATATTGTTGAGAAATCGACAGTAGTATAAAATCTTTCTTTAGTGAGGTTGTACATTCCATATTCAAATTCTTCGTCATGATTGTGAAGTTGAGAAACATCAATACATGTGCCCGTGAAACCAACACAGTTAAGTGTATTCTAAAAAAGGAAACACTCCAATGTAGTTACTGTTAATAACCTCATTATGACGACTAATAACGCGGTACATACCTTCTTCAAGGCTCCTCTAACTGAGCTTATAACAACTAAACAACCGTTCCCTTTTGTTGCGTTAAGAATCATATCTACGAAACTTTCATCCCGAGAATTACCGATATGATCAGCTAGAAACAAATAAATGATAAATAATTATAGTTTTACTTAGACTAATCACGATATGTATTTATACACAAATAGTTAACAACACTTGTTTACCTTTCAACTCCGGGAATAGTTTAAGTAAGAAACGTTTTTTCCGAATGTCACTAACGGTCGTGTATACTTCACAGCCGTGAGCAAGGAGTATGGATAACACAGCCTGGCCCAAAGCTCCAGCCCCTCCATGGACTAACGCACGCATACCAGGAGTCAGCTTCTTGCCATATTTGATTCCCTAAAACGAATCGGGACTTAAAGCGATTCTTTAATTATTAAAAGGCTTAATCTTTACATTGATATCGTCTGATGGGATTATGGAACGAATTAGGTTTACAAAAAGACGAGCAAGCCGGAAGATGCCCGTTCAATGATAGTTATTAGTTATAGGGAACGCAAAGAGTTCCACACTGTATGATAAATGTGGCGGAGAAGCGCTGAGTGCGACTTGCCAGTTGCCAGGATATTAAGGAAGCGTGGATAAGACCCTCCCCTCGCAGTACGCGGAAGAAGTTTAAGAACGAACGTCGAAATGATTGTTCCTATCAGCTTGAGTATATACTCACGAGACAGTAGAATGCGTGTGCATAGGCGAGCGGCACGGTGGCTGCGTCCTCGAGGCTCCAGTGCGCCGGCACCGGCCACAGCAGCGCCGGCTGCGCGCGCACCACGCTGCCGCAGGCGCCTTCGCGCACCAGGCCCATCACACGCGTGCCACTGTAATATATTTAACACAGATCTTCTCTTGCCCTTGTCCCAATTCATTTGGTGTCGCCGCAACATGTCTTCTACCAAACTTCTCTATTACTCGTCATTTCATCAGACACCTCCTTTTGTGCCACATCACCCTTCATACAGTCCATCCATCGTTTCTTTGGTCTTCCTTTACCTACTCTTAACCCATCCACATTCATACTCGAAACTTAACTCACGACATTTTACTCTTTGTTTCGCATCACATCATCTTTTTCCCATCAACTGTATTAAAATATGTATTACCTCTCTGTTGTCCCACTGAAGTCCATGCCATAATTGTTTTCTCCACCATGGTTTGATGATATTTTTCCGATTGCTTTTTGAATGTCGGTGTTGGATAACCCGGCGTAATAGACCTGAAAATAATAAAATACCATGAAATAGTTTCAAAGTAAATAAGGGGTAAAAATACACCCTTAACGAACCCGAGAGGATCATTTTTTTTGTTCTGGACCATGCCTGGAACCATTTTTGTTACGGAGATATTGGAGGTCAAAAAGTTTCAACTTTTCCTTGAACTTTAATTTAAATACCTCTCTGTACTACTCAATGCATCGATTAGCACAATGTTTTGAGTACTAATTGAGTCCTACCGTAAAGTGTGATTTGTCACCCTAAAAAAAGTTATATAATAATTATAAATAAACTTGTAAACTCTAATAGCTTCCGCACTACACGGAGAGGCTTTGAAAAGCACCCAGATCCAACCTGTTGTTGTTTAATTTTAATTCAGCTATCAATTCGTCTCTTTCTCTGCTATTACGGACACATTCCACTAGCAAGTAATGCACATCCTCCACAGTTCTGCACTGTTCGTAATTTGGGCTACTCACTTTTTTCATCAGAAAGCCAAACTTGTTAAGAGGCATGTGTCCTTAACCTATGTGCTATAACTCTCGGTAAACCAGGGAATCCTAGAAGGTTCACCTTGTAATGTTTTGTACCAAATACCCTTTTCTTGAGACTATTTATCAAAATATTCTTTCCACTTGCTATGACAATTTAATCTATATTTACCTAGAAATTCGGCGTAATGACACTTAACTTCAGTAACTAAACCTTCAAATGCCGATATTTTCGCTAGTAAATCAACCTCCTCGTTTCCAGGTAAGCCAATGTGAGATGGAACCCACTGCAACCTTATCTCCCTATAATTACAATTAGACTCCCAGATTTGCTTTAGAATGGCATAAGCTTTCGAAATACCTCTGTACCCAGGCGAGGCACATCGTGCTGTATACTGTAGGGCACTCTTGCTGTCTGTGAAAATAACTACATTAGTATAGTATAGTATAGTATAGTATAACGGGCTGGTGTCCGCAACTCCACGTCAAAGCGCGTATTTTGCGTGCGGATATTATATATATTTTTCTTCCTTAATTAAACTACATTATTGTAACCTTTGTTCTTCACTTAAGTTAGAGCTTCTGAGATTGCAGTTAATCGTAGTTCCAATGTCATTATTGATAATTCATTATTGTTTAGTTTGAAACAGCCTTTTTTTACCACATCTAGGCTCAAAAAATCTGCCCCTAACCCATCAGGGCTCTTTGAACCGTCAGTGTATACTCTATACCAACCCTCATACTTGTAAATAATGTTTTTAAGAATGTCAGAATTGTAGTCTTTTTTCTACCTTTAAAGGTATCTAAATTATACTTGATAATCATTGATAATGCTATAAATCTGAATGTTGGTAACCCGAGAATTCAATGTAAACATTTGCTGCGGATAACTGGAAAATATCTCGTCTTCTTTAAAGGTTGGAAAAATCTCAATAAAATATAAAAATTTACATAATTATCTCCTAAGCTATAAAACTTTATCTAGGGAAAGTTAGGTCTAATAATTAGCTAATAACCTCCTCTATATGCGAATTGGTTATGGCGGGTCCAGATCCAATCACCCTGTATAAAACTACCATAATCTATTTCTACTCCCAATAAAATAAACGCGATATCATAATCTTCTAATAAAAGTAACAATCTCAAAAGTAAAAGACAAAACGTTTATTGCGAACTAAGTGTACAATGTGGTGGTTCGGGGATAAAACTATTACAGAAAAGCGAGTTAAATATATCTAACAGATAAAGTGTGATAATTACTGTCTATCATGGAGTATGTTATACAGTCCTCACCCAGAGCGGTGTCTTTTTTCTTAAAGAATTTCTCCATTACTCCAAGACTGAAATCAAAAGCCTCTAGAGATGTGTTCGAGGAATTAATGGATGGCATCGAAGGAAGAACTGAATCTGGCACCAAATTACACAATAGTTCTTTCTTGTGCTGGTCTGAGGGTTGGAATGGTACTTTCTGATAACCTATCATCCACCGCATTCTATTCTATATCTCTGAGGCCGTACTCGTCTCTTGTCTCGTCAATGCTATCACTATAACCATTCCAACCCTGTTGCCTAGTTTTACATATTATTAGTTTCTTGGAATCAGCAATACACTTTTCAAGTTTAGAAAGGTTTGACGGATTGGGACTGCTTTTAAATTCTTTGAGCATCAGTCTCTTCTGGGCAACAGATTTAGATAGGTTAGGATTCCAGTATGGTTTTGGTTTCAATTTACTAGTAGGGTCGGTGCACGTCTTAATGAATGGTATGCTATTAAAGCCGCGGCGTTTTAAAAATTATACTTTATTTTTTTAACTTTAGTTGGGGGAAGGTTGATTCAAAAGTTGTGGTAAGGTATTCTTTATATTGTTTCCAATTGGCAAATTTATAATTACGCCTCCTAACTATTCTGCAATTACTGTAAAAATTTAAACTTGATTTTATTACTGAGTGGTCGCTACCTAATGTTTCATTAATTACCTTTCAATTAAAGCTGACAGCTATGTCTGGAGACGATTCTTGTAATACACTACTAACCAACCTAACTCTTGTCGGGCTACCGTCGTTTAAAGAAACAAAATCATTTTCGATTGCCAAGTCCAAAATTTGTGTATCATTTTTGAAAGACTGATTTGTATGGTGAGCATTGAAGACCCCAGCTATCAGCGTTTTTCCGGAGCTAAAGCTAAATAGATAATCCCAGTCAGATTGGTTAGTGTGAACACTTGATGGGCAATAAACTGATATGACATTTTCCAAATAGTGCAATTTAACAGTTTTACATGACAGACTTCTATTCCTATATTACTTAATTTAATTACTGACGACTGTCCCTTAAGCGATTTGTGAATTACAATAGCAACACCACCGTATGAATCTTTCCTGTCTTTCCTGACTTCTGTATCTATATCTAACCATGTTTCACTGATAATAGCTAAGTGAATCATCTCTCGATGAAATAAATTCTCAAATTTCAAACGTTTAGGCTTGAGGCTCTGAGTTTCATTGCAGTTTATTGATCGTACTTATTTTAGAGGTACTTTTTATCGCTAAATATATCATAGACTCTTATGAACCACTTAATTTCGTTAAATATCTCTAGAAAATACTTTTTTTACAATTGGACGTCATCAAGTCTTTTATTTTTCTTACTATACTTCTGTTTCTAAGAATTTTCCTTCTCTGTTCTTCTTCATTTGCACTTGTTGCCATATGGTCTTTTATTTATTTAAGGAAAAACAAACAGTAGCACAAAAACTGGAAGAACAACATCAACAAGACAAAATGGAAAAAAATCTGCATTATTAGCAACAACAACAGCAATAATATTTTACATGTTGCCGAAGAAGGTTTTGCTTTTCTGCCAATAGTTACAAATCCATCATCCTCATTTTACTCACTATCCTTTTTGCGGTCCTCTATGTTCTAATAACCTTGTATTTTGAATAATTTTACACATATGTAAGATATACAGTGATGGAATATGCACAAAAGTCATAAAAACAGTCTCTCAATACATAGCCCCACACCTAAGTTATATAATTAATTTAAGTATTGAGAATGGTATCTTCCCGGAGAATCTCAAAACCTCCATAGTTACTCCACTATATAAAAAGCAAGACAAATGTCTAATGAAAAATTACAGACCTATGTACGGAGTCCCACAAGGTAGTGTGTTGGGACCTCCACTATTCTTAACTTTTATAAATGATCTGCCTAGAGAAATAAAGCATCCGATGGTATTTTTTGCTGACGACAGCACGGTAGTAGTAAAATGTGACGATCTTAATACATACGAAGCAGAGATAAATTTGACATTGAATAAAATAATTACTTGGCTAAATAATAATAATCTTGTCAATTCTGTAATGTCCGCTTCTCAAAATGGATGTAGGAACGGGTCCCGCGGTACTAAGGAGCTACTCCTCATTGATATGGCCATTAGTCAACAGGTTCGCCGTTCCCGAAGAGATCTATCGACATGTTGGATAGACTATAAGAAGGCCTATGACTCGGTGCCACATACATGGCTCATGAGGGTGCTAGAGTTGTATAAAATTGATGCAACTCTGAGCACCCTCCTGATGTCATGTATGGGGCCATGGAGGACAGTCCTTCGCTATCCAGGGTGTCGGCAAACCCACAGGAATAGCGAGCCGATAAGGATAGAGCGAGGTATATTTCAGGGCGATAGTTTGAGTCCGTTTTGGTTCTGCTTAGCCTTGAATCCTCTTAGCACGCTGCTGGAGGATTCAGGTCTAGGCTATCGGTTGAGGAGAGGTGGTCAAGTTATATCTCACCTCCTTTACATGGATGACCTGAAACTCTTTGCCCCCAACGATTTGCATCTGATGGAGCTACTGAAAGTAACTGAAACTTTCAGTAGCGCCATCAGGATGGAATTTGGTGTGGACAAATGTGCGGTCATGCATGTAAAGCGAGGGGAGATTGTGGAATCTGTGGGAACATCCATAAATCTTAGATCCCTCTCAGCAACTGAAACCTATAAGTATTTGGGTATGTCGGAAGCGCTGGCCATCAATGTTGCTGACATGAAGCAATCGTTGAAGGAGCGCTTCTTTGGCCGTCTGAAAAAAGTATTTAATAGTCTTTTATCAGGCGGCAATAAGGTGCGTGCCTTCAACGGTTGAGTCATGCCGGTTTTGATGTACTCTTTCGGCATACTCAAATGGACTCAGACAGAACTAGACGCCCTGGACAGGAGGGTCCGTACATTGTTGATGGCATATTGAATGCATCACCCGCGTTCTTCTGTTATGAGACTGTATATCCCGCGGAGGTGTGGGGGTCGAGGCTTTTTAAACGCTAAGACTCTCCACAATCGCGAGATATGCAGTCTCAAGGAATATTTCCTTGAAACCGACGTGGGGATGCATCGAGATGTGGTCGCGGTGGACAAGGGGCTCACCCCGCTCTCCTTGGCTAAAGAGAACTGGCGCAAACCTGTAGTGCTTGACACTAACGACCGCATGGAGGTATGGCAGAGTAAGGAGCTTCACGGACGCTTTTTCCGGGCCCTGCATGGGCCCGATGTAGACCTATCAGCGTCCGTAGCCTGGCTACGTTCCGGGGACCTCTTCGGAGAAACCGAAGGTTTTGTCTGTGCAATTATGGATGAAGTTATGATGACGAATAACTACCGGAGATTTATTGTGAAGGACGGTACGGTTGACATATGTCGGGCATGCCACTGTCCAGGCGAATCAATCCGTCACATTATCTCCGGGTGATCTCGTCTGGCTAACGGAGAGTACTTGCATAGACACAACCTTGTAGCCAGGATTATCCATCAGCAACTTGCTCTAAAATACAACCTTGTGGAATCGGAAGTACCGTACTATAAGTATGTGCCCGACCCAGTTCTCGAAAATGGCAGTATCACATTGTACTGGGATCGATCCATCATCACTGACAGGACTATTGTAGTCAATAAACTTGATATAGTGGTGGTGGATCGGTCAGAGCGGCGCGCAATGATTGTAGACATAACGGTCCCGCATGATGAGAACCTCGTGATAGCCGAGAAAGATAAGCAAATCAAGTATCTTGACTTGGCTCACAAGGTTGTCGACATGTGGGATGTGGACTCAGCGATCATTGTGCCAATAGTTGTATCAGCCCATGGCTTAATTGCCAAGAGCCTCGACCAATACCTGAGGAGGCTCTCGTTAGGCAGCTGGATCAAGGGTTTGATTCAGAAAGCGGTACTCCTGGACACGGCTCGTATTGTTAGGAGGTTCCTCTCTCTGGAGCCCTGACCGCCGGTAGCTTGGACCCTGTTCCCGATACCGGTGGGCTACAATTTTTATATATTGTTTTTAGTTTATGAAATATTTAAAAATGTAGAAGATTTGTATAAAAATAAATAAAGGAAATAATCTAGTCATAAATCTAGAAAAAACTAAAATAATACACTTTTATCAAAGGATTCGTAATATAAACCTTGACATTAACGACTTGGGCACTAAAATAGAGTCGGTAACTATGACTAGATTTCTTGGTGTTGTTTTAGATAATAACTTAACCTGGAAACCTCAAACGGAAGATATCTGTAAAAAAGTCAATAAATTTGCATATGCCCTCTATAAACTGGCTAAAATTCTTAGCCTAGAATCTCTTTTAATGGCTTACCATGGCTATGTGGCATCCACACTAAGATTTGGCATAATATATTGGGGCAATTCAGTAAATAAGGACTATGTCTTCAAAGCCCAAAAAAGATGCATCAGAGCTATGTGTGGTTTACAAAGTACCGACAGCTGTCAACCTCTATTTAAAAGTCTCAATATCTTAACCTTGCCTTCTCTGTATATTTATGAGGTAAATGTATTTGTGAAAACAAACATGCACCTATATGAAATAGCTTTTAAAAATCAATATAGGAAACTACGGGACAGAAATAAGTTAGAGCTTAAAGTACCAAATGCAGGTACGGCTTTAATGAGGAAAAGCTTTTTTGTATGGCCCAAAGGATATTTAATAAGTTATCTTGCTCAATAAAAAATCTAAATTTAGTAAATTTCAAGCGTACTATTTTAATACAAAAATGTTACTACTCTCTCAGCGACTACTTTGATGACATCTATTTGACATAAAATATTTGTATGCTCGTAACATGACTATAAAAGCATGACAACTCTCACAGTTCTGTGGATAATATCAATTTTAGACATTTTTCTTAGCTTATTGACATCATAACCATTTAATATTGACATTACCTGACATTACCTAATGCATTATATTAAAATTGATATTGATATTACGAACTAAACTTTTACCTCTTGGTAATACTAGTACCACCTATAGATTAATTTACCTAACTGGCAAAAGCCTCCTATAAATGTATATTTGTACGCCAAATGGCAAAACATAGAGAAACTATATTATGTTTAACAATTATTGTAACATCTTGCACACTGTTATAACCTATGTTTACAAATAAAACCTATTGATTGATTGATTGATATAAATATAATATAACAAACTTAAAAGCAAACAAATAAATAAAAATATTATCTAATAGGTGGAAAAGATATCTTTACAAATAAATATCACTTTTGCTCGTGTTTTTCTCTTCCTTTCTGCATAATCTGTTTTTATGTGTACATAAACGGTTAAATAATAATGTATTACTACTATAATCACAATATATTCACAATAATCTTACGTACCGTGACTGGTAATGCAGAGCTGCATATTTCCGCAGCATCGACCCACTCCAAAGAATTCAAATCCCCGACTTGTGCGACTTGTAACGTCACCTTGCTGCTCACTGTCGCGCTCTCCTGTGCTGGTACGTAATACTCTCCTCCCCAGTTACCCTACAATTAAACGTTATTTTCAATTTGACACTTAGGTACAGCTAATATGGCACATAGACTTGAAAAATACTACCACACTCGAACATCAAACAGGTACGATGACGAATCACTGCAAAGACGAACTTTTCTAAAACTTAACTTTCACAAATAACACTTATAGTCTATTTTAATATCAACAATGTTTGCACTCACATGATCCAGAACGGTGAACGCTAGATCGATATCCGGTAGATCGTCCACGAAGAAATTGTTGCCTTCTTCGTTATTGACAGTTATTAGGTAAACATTGTTACGTTGTTGGTCCTTCCTCCAACATTGTACTAACTGTTTGACGGCGGAGGGGGCAGGGTAGGGGGCAATGATGAGCAGGCGATGGCCGGGGGAGAGGTTGGCGCGTGCGGCGGTGAGGAGGGAGAAGTCGAGATGCGCGCGCACTGTGATGGCGGTGGTGGGCACGGCCACGTTACTCGGCCGCCAGCGCACCAGGTCCAAGCGCGAGCTAGCGTTGCTGTGAGCCGACAGTTGGCGATACAAAGACGACGGCCGGACGCGACCTCCGTCAACATCGTCTTCTTCGCTCACTATGAAGGAGTCTAGTTGTAGCATGCTATGTAGCATTTGGCACATCTGTAAATATTTAATAACAATGTAGTTTCCTTGCGAAATTACTTAGATACAAACAAAGCAATAATGATTTCTTACGTCGTCGTCGGTTGATAGATTACGGACGACAACAATGTCCGCATTCTTTAGTGAGCCGCTAATATTCTTCGTTGTGTTCAAGTCTCTTAGATTAAATTCTTCGTAAGTAATGTTGACACCATAAACATTAGTTCCAATGTTCTTCATTTCATCAAAGACGGAACCTTTCATTTGGTTGTTTGTGATACCAACAACTTTGATTAAGTCTTTATTAACATTTTCGGCAACCATTTGTAGAAAAATATGTAGTGTTGTGTATGTTGATACCTGTTAATTACAATGTCACATATTTTATTACATTATCATCTTACTCATAACTAGCTGTGCCCGCGGCTTCACTCACGTGAGCGCACATTATTTTGTGAAACGTGAAAGCAAAATATAGATGCAACTCATTATCTATCCTAGGTCCCAACTGTTAATATCCTTAACAATTAAAAAAAATATCTTTCAGCTCTGAGAGCTCAATCAGCCGATGGAAAAAATGTGATGGACACAAACGATGGAAACTATAGTGAGAATATGCAAAAAACATGTAATTGAAAAATACTGCAAACTTGAATTTAATGTATTTAGCAATAGAACCAGAACGACTAATAATTCGATAATCTCCAAAGCTTCTAAGTTTGGTTTTTCAAGGCATTGTAGTGCATTTATTCCGCACTTTTAGGATTTTAGTCGTATATCTGTAATATTCAAACAATGGTGAGACATAAAGGACCATCCATAAATGACGTCATACGAATTTTATAACTTATTAACCGGAGTGGTCAAAAACGCTAAATAATACTCACAACAATGTTTCTTATTTTGTATTAATTCGATTTTGAATACAATGAACTAATTGTATTCAAAAACAAAATTGTGAAACATTGTTGTGAGTATTATGTAGCGTTTATTTCATCAAAATCGACCAAGAGACAAAAAAGATATTATTTTTTACGTGATGCGCACATAAACGAAAACGAACAGACAAACCGACAAACAGACAAAAATTTAAAAAATATTTTTTTATTTTCTATTACTTATTTCTCGCACCTTCCAGTAACTTTTTTGCAAAGACTTTCTGTCTGTAATGTACAGACACAGAAAGTCTACGATTTTATTATATATATAGATAGATATACATAGATTGAAATTACTCATGATCACTTTTCTACCCTTACTCCATTTTATTTGCGCAGTATATCTACATCTTTCATACATTTCTATCAAATGTCATCTCACGAGCCACTCTCAGTCTACCACAGAATCCTTATAAAGCGTGTAAATAGACCCTTAACGAAGCCGAAAGGCACTTGTTCTCCCCGTCCGCGTCATTGCGATAATTTTTTTGAACTAGACCATACCTGGGAACCTTCTAGTTACGGAGATATTGGAGGTCAAAGTTCTTTTTTTTATTTGTTATACTAGGGTTTAAAGCTATAACTTTAATTTAAATATCTCCATGACCCATTTACTATTCAATGTATCCATCAGCATAACGTTTTGAAAGCGTTACATTGAATTTTACCGTAAAATGTGATTTTTCAGCCCCAAAAAAAAAGGGTATCAGGACACTAGCGCGAAAGACATTTGCGCGAATGACACTTGCGCGAATCCACATGCGCGAAAAGACATATGCGCGCATGGACTTTTGGGCGATTAGAATTTTGCGCGAATGGACCTTTGGGCGCATAGTCAGTTGCGCGCATAGACACTTGAGCGAATGGACTTAAGCGCGAACGGACATTTACGCACAAAGACACATGCGCGAAAGGACTTATGCGCGAATGGTTAGGTTAGGTTAGCTGTAGAATAAAAATAACACTGTGGTTCTTCTAAATCGGAATCGATTGATTAATCTTTTTTGTACAAAGTAACAAGATTGTTCTATACATCAATATACATTTTTCATAATAGACATTAACACAACTGAATGACCTTACTCTCTCTCGCTCTATCTCATTGAAAATAAGAAATAATATGATGTTATGTTTACTCTACAGATTAACCGTAGCCAGTCGCGAGTAAATCTAGTCGCGGCAGTGTCCTTTTGCGCAAAAGTTCATTCGCACAAGTGTCCATTCGCGCAAGTGTCTCTGCGCGCATGTCTATGCGCGTAAGTGTCTATGGGCGCAAAAGTCCATTCGCGCAAAAGTCTAATCGCCCAAAAGTCCATGCGCGCATATGTCTTTTCGCGCAAGTGGGTTCGCGGAAGTGTCCTTCGCGCATATGTCTTTCGCGCAAATGTCCCAGATCCAACAAAAAGTAGTTTCACAGCAAAAAATTTTGCAGCAAAAAGTTTTACTTAGTTTGATGTACGGAATGCTTGGTTGACGGCTTTGTGATTAAATAATCCGAGTATAGATATAATTTTAACAGACAAAATAATAGGCACACTTACTTGTTGGTCTTCTTGGAAATTAGAAACGAATTTCAATGCCTGTAACACCATGTTCCTTTTATTAACAGCTGGTAAATTACGGTGTCTGATGTTTTCCATCGTTACTCCTCCACATCTGAAAATGGCAAAAAAGAAAATCACATTACAACCTACTACGTGTATTGATTAAATTGTGATAATTTTTTTTAAATTAATTTACCTTACAAAATCATAATTTTCTAACACTTCGGCCTTATACAAAACTTTGTCCTCTGAAACGGTCTTCATGTTGAGATGCTTCTCCACATCCACTCCGATTCTCCTGATGTGAGTGGGCAGGGTGACTCCGTCGTGCGGTTGTCGCAGCATGTGCAGCTGCAGCAAGCCGTCCAAGAACGTGACCCAGTTGTCACGCCACACCAGCGAAGCTTCATTCAGAGAAGCGCTGGCGGCTTCGATAGTGCGGAACTGGCCACTGTGGACGAAAATTATCATTTTATTTATCTCGATATGTAGATTAAATAGAAATATTGGAAATCTCGTAAGCGATCACTATGGTGAGCGACGCTCACGCACCTGACTCAGGGACTCGGCTCCCAAACACACACTTTCAAAGTTCTGTTAGACATGGCCTAGCAATGTGTTATTTTGAATGAAGAAAAATAATGAAATGCGATCTTTTTCTCTGCCTCGAATCTATCAAGATTCGGATTCTGTTACTCAGAATGACTAATCTGACTTCATAGCCCTCCACTTCACTTTTATTTACGATAAGAATCACTTAAATTATTTAGTTGTCTTACCTGTAAGAGTACTCTCGTTCACGCAACAAGTCATAAATATCTTCAGCGGTGAGGTTCATGTCTTGACTTTCGTTAAATTCTATTTTTACTTTGTTATTGTTTGGTTTTAAAATCATCACTATCGTGCCTGTCGCTACTTTAATTTTATCATCAAATACCTGTAGAATTTAATGCTTATTATAGTTTTGCTTTCATCCTGGTAATAAAGATATAGGCATGGATGTTCAATAGTATACTTTGCCAATTACTAAGTCACGTGATGGTGAGTGATCATAGCGTAAATGGACATTTCCCAAATAAGAGGCTTACATGTTGCTACCGCACAGACAAGGCGAAAATGCCTCATGTGTCCTGTTCACGTGTCCTGCGCGTCTCCGCAAATCGCTTCACGGTCACTGGTGGTGTGCTCTAAACAATTCCTTTCGTTTCAAGAGGTTGGGCAACAGTTGGTTGGAGGGGTTTGGACATAACTTAAGTAATATCACAGAAGTTACAGTACAGACCTCAAAACAACCAGTTCCTCTTTGCAATGTTACTCTAAGCTTCAGTTGACTCTGTGTATGCATCACAGGTTGTGCATACAAGTGAACGTCACGGAACTCCACGGATAGCTGCTTCTTCGGAACACCCAGGGTCATTGCCAGGGTGTCCCAGACAGCTACCAGGGTTGATGCAAATGGATACACCGTTTTTCCTAGAAATAAAAACACATTTTTCAATATTGCATTCAGTGTATACCATTTACTACTACAGAAAGACCAACGATCGTCGATAAATGTATGGAAGAGCGTCATTGTTCCTGTGACAACGTGAGATTGAGCTACATAATCATGTGGGTGAAGACCTATTCCGACCACCGGTACATCCGGTTCGACGTCTCCACCCAGACCTAAAGCACGCCGGTCCTACAGGCCCCGAGTGGTCCGCAATGGGCGCTGAAACAGCTGGACCGGGAGCTCCTCCTGGAAGCCTCGATCGTGCAGGCCTGAATGTCATCACCGGTCAGGCCTGCCGACATCAACAATGAGGCGGGTTGGTTCCAGGAGGCCATGTCCGAGATTTGCGACGTGGCAATGCCCCAAGTTCGGCCAGGAAGCGCCCGGCGTCAATTGTACTGGTGGTCGCAAGAGCTGACGTCTCTGCGCGAGGCGTGCGTTGCCGCGCGGCACCAGTACGCCAGGCATCGCAGGCTCCGCATCCGCCCTCCGGATGCGGCAGCCATTGAGGCGGAGCTTTACGAGGGGTACAGAGCGGCAAAGACCGCCCTCCAAGAAGCTGTCCGGCGGGCGAAGCATCTGGTCCGCGAGGAGATGCTGGAGTCTCTGAACGGAGATCCGTGGGGACGCCCTTACAAGATGGTGCGGGACAACTCCGCACCCGGGCCCCCCCGCTGACGCAGAGTCTCCGGCCTGAGCTCGTGGAGGACGTGGTGAGCGCTCTGTTCCCTTCGCGAGGGGAGCATCCTCCCACGCCTATGGCTCCGCCACCGCGGTGCCGGAAGCGGACCACACCGACGACGACGTTCCGGAGGTGACTGGGGTAGACCTGAGAGTGGCGGTAAGCAGACTGAAAGCCAGAAATACCGCCCCTGGACCCGATGGCTTGCCTGGCAAAGCCTGGGTCCTGGCCTCTGAGGCTCTCGGGCCCCGACTGGAAGGGCTACTAAGCGCATGCTTGGAGAGAGGCCAGTTCCCGCTTCATTGGAAGACGGGGAAGATGGTCCTCACCCGGAAGCCAGGGCGCCCTGCGGACTCTCCGTCCGCATACCGGCCCATCGTGTTGCTCGACGAGGTAGGCAAGCTCTTTGAAAGAGTCATTGCGAACCGCCTCGCCGGGCACCTTGAGGGGGTGGGGCCGGATCTTGCGGAACACCAGTTTAGTTTCCGCAAGGGGCGCTCGACGGTGGACGCCATCATGCGCGCGAGAGTCCTCACGACGGGGGACACGGTGTCCCGGGGCGGGGTCGTCTTGGCGGTGTCTCCTGACATCGCCAACGCCTTTAACTCCATGCCCTGGAGCTGCATTGGGGAGGCACTCTGGTATCACCGGGTGCCGACCTACCTTCGTCGTGTGGTCGGGGACTACCTGACGGATAGGGCCGTCATCTACCCCGGTCGGAGTGGAGAATGGAACCGGCGAGAGATGTCGTGCGGTGTTCCACAGGGATCGGTTCTGGGGCCGGCCTTGTGGAACATCGGTTACGACTGGGTGCTGCGCGCCGACCTCCCTACCGGCGTCAGCGTAGTTTGCTACGCTGATGACACGCTGGTACTGGCACAAGGGAGGTCACACGAAGCGACGGCCGAAAACATGACACGCGGGGTTGCGATAGTCGTGGAGAGAATCTGGCAATTGGGTCTCGAGGTGGCATTGCACAAGTCCGAGGACATGTGTTTTCATGGGCCTCGGAATGCGCCACCATCGGGATCCCTACTGACGGCAGAAGGGGTTTCCGTCGGCGTCGGGTCGACGTTGAAGTACCTAGGACTCGTCCTCAACAGCCGATGGAACTTCATGGAGCACTTCCGACATTTGGCTCCCAAACTGGAAAGGACAGGGGCTGCCTTCAAGCGGCTCTTGCCCAACTTGAGGGGTCCAAACGCCTCCTGCCGGAGGCTCTACGCGGAGGTCGTGCGGTCCATGGCCCTTTACGGGGCCCCGGTGTGGGCGCGTTCTTTGAGGCGGCAAGCCGCCCACTACCTGAACGCGCCCCAAAAGGTGATAGCCATAAGGCTAATCCGGGGGTACCGCACGATCTCCGGTGAGGCGGCTAGCCTCCTTGCCACACTTGCATAGTGGCGATAAGTCCCATCTTTGAGGAGTGGCTAGAGAGGCGCCACGGCACCCTCACCTACCGCCTGACGCAGGTCCTCACCGGACACGGTTGTTTTGGGAGGTTCCTGCACCGAATCGGGCGGGAGGAAACGCTCGGGTGTTTCCACTGCGAGGATCGTCTGGAGGACACGGTGTAGCACACCGTGGAGGTCTGGCCCGCTTGGGCGGAGCACCGCCGTGTCCTCGTAGCGGCGATTGGCGGCGGCGAACTCTCGCGTCCGGCCCTGGTCCAAGCCATGGTCCGGATCGAGAGGGAATGGGAAGCCGTCACCTCCTTCTGCGAAGCAGTCATGCTAGTGAAGGAGGTGGTGGGACGTGAGAGGGAACCTCACGTCCCAGCCGCCGCGGGAGACGCCCTGGGTGTCGGGGGTCACGTGGTGGCTCCCGGCCACCGTAGGCGCGGGCCTGTGGACGGCGAGTTATGGGCTAGCTCGCCGTCCGGCCGTCTTATGACGACAAGCCGTGTCGACGGCGCGTTCGTGTTCGACGCGCGCCTCAAAGAGATGTCAGCAACCACTTAGAGGTCCGCATGGGCCGATGCCTGCTAGGGCTGCGGGAGTGTTCGAAAGAGATGCCGTGGCCCTGGAACACAAAGGGCAAAGAAGAAACATGGATGAGTTTTAATCAGTACAAGTCTGACACTCCCTTCCGCTCCGCCCAGAGTGAAAAAAAAAAAAGCTATGAATACAGCCCCTTGACGATGCCTAAGCGGTTCTTTTTTTTTAACCATCTTGAATTTATTAGGTACCTTACTTAAACAACCAAAAATGCCATTAATCAAATAAGTATGCTATTTAATAGGTACCTCTAATGACGTGTCCTTTTAGATGTTCATTTTCTTTGTCGTATAATGATATGGTCCATGTGCAAGTTGCACCTTTCCTTCTACTAGCAGTATCGTAGAGAGGCACAGACCTGATAAAATAAAAATCAAAAATACAGTGGTTAATAATTTAAGTCGTTGAGCTCCTTGAGATATAAGTCGAGCTACATGATAACTAAGAAATGCTTGCTCTGACTGGACAGGTCCACTCAAATCGGTGTGGTTCAACTCAACACCGCCCCAAACTAGTTTTAAAAAAATGACGTGTAAAAAAATTTGTGCAGGACCTTCGTTTTGTATACAGAAGGGTGACCCGCTCTCTCCGAAGTTATTTACAAGCACTCTTGAAGAGATATTTGGAACACTAGCAGCCTCATGGACCACCAAAGGCATTCAAGTCGGCAGTAAGAGGTTGACGAACCTCCGATTTGTCGACGACATATTCCTTTTTACCCCCACAGCCCTGGAACTACAGACCATGCTCCAAGAACTGAGCACGGCCAGCTTTAGAGTGGGACTTACGATGAATCGGTCGAAAACCCAGCTTACGACCAACAGCACTAAGCGTTGGGTCGAGATAGATGGGCAAGAAATATATTATGTCGATGAGTAATTATCTACTTGGGCCAGTTAGTATCTTTCGAAAACAGGCAAGAAAGAGAAATCGATCGCCGAGTCGACAACGCTTGGAAAAGCTACTGGTAAATGAAGACGCTAATGAAGGGTGATCTTCCGATCTCCCTGAAGCGAAAACTCAACGATATGTGCATTCTGCCCTTCCTAACTTACAGTGCTTAGACCTGGTCCCTCACCGAGACTCAGAAGTTCCGCTTTGGAGTTTGACATAGGGCAATGGAACGCAGCATTCTGGGTGTCAAAAGACAAGACAAGGTTCGCATCACCACGCTGCGTTCTAAAACGGGTATAGTGGACGTTGGCAAGAAGGCTGCTAGGCTAAAATAGGATTAGGCGGGTCACGTCAACCGCATGCACAATGGCCGCTGGATGGAAACTTAAAAAATAATTAGACGTAGGAAGATTTTTTTTTATATTTTATCTCACGAAACCCCCATTATAGCTGAGATACTAAATCTGTAAGCATTGTTAATCAGAGTTCAAAAAAGTAATTTAAGTTACCATCTATCTCCATGGGCCCACTCTATCAGGTGGGAAAGGAATGGTGTCCCAGTGGACACCGGCATCTCTACTTTTGGGTAAAGTATTTGGACTTTCGGGTGGTAGCCCTCCATGTACAATCTGGAAACAGAAACAGTAATTAAACGACGCAAGAAACTAACTAATCTTACGGTTGGCTCCTTAGTGTTCATTAGTACGGTGCTTTTAGCCCAAGTACGCATACTTGATTTTAAACTCTCGGTTTCGAGCCGAGCATTGAGCACTCCATATCCACGATCCCATCGTACATCGAACAGGCAAATCGGAACGATACGAATATCGAATTTACGGGAATAAAGTGCGTAGTACATAAATAAATAAATGATAAAAGCCACGTACTTGCCAACTGCTTCAAGCAGCAGATACGTGTTGTCCTCGTGCCCTCTTCTAGTAAGCGCTATGTTCCTGCAATCGGCCGGAAGAGACCGCTTCAGGATGGCTTGCAGTAGACCATGAGGGGCAACCTCCACCAGCACCGCGTTTGACGGTATGTGTTTCAAAGTTTCCTCGAACAGCACTGGGTTCTGAAGAAAAGGGAATACTATTATGAACGTAGGAAAATTAAATTCCCTTCCACTGCAATTTCTGCAATCTATAAGATGTGCATGAAAACATTCGTCCCTGTATCCGCAACTAAATTATAGAATCAAATTAGGAGAAGTAGGAAAAATAGTTTCGGCTTTCATCAATATCATGCAGGTGACAGCAAAGAGCTTGTCTCTAGAGGTTAATTCATTTGTTCTACATGGGAATATTTCCTTTTTCCTATCGTGAATTCTTACCAGAAGATTGTTAGTGTGGTACTCCGCAGACGAAAACTTAGCCAGAGGCTCCTCCCACCTATCAAATGGTACGGAAGTAGACACCCAGCGTTCACTTCGAGCCTTCGGGGTCTTGATTACTTCTCTCAAATATTTCAGCAAACCGGGACCTGTTATTAAAAAATATGATTAATGAAATAAAAGACATACGACTCCATTCATTGTAAAATAAGAGTGATATTTGCTCACCAGCATCAGCAATGTAACGTGAATGATAGGCGATGTTAGAACATGGTACTTCCTTAGCGAAAATACCCTTAGCAGTCAACTCTGCGACAAACTCATTCATGATGCCCGCAGGTCCCGAAATGGTACTAAATTCAGGCCCGTTGTGACAAGCCACTTCAATCTCAGGAGGACACATTTTTGAAATCTAGGAAATAAGTGTGATGTGATTATGTTACCTTGGTAATTTTTATTTAAGTAAGGTATATAGGGTGACTGGTAATTAGTGACCGATACTAAGACACGTGATTGTACTCATGATAACAAACAACTTTCCCAAAGAAACTTTTTTTATACTCGTTCACTTTTATCCCAATAACTCAATCACACATTTTGACATTCAAAAGTGCCTGTGATGGTCTAATTGAAATAAATTCTTTGCGCGCGCGCGCGCTTGTGACCTATCAGCTGTTAGCCTTGTGACGCCGTTCTGACTAACTGTGCTCTGCCTACCCACTGTTGCACGGTACTATAGTAATGACCGGCGTCACGCGGTTAACAGCTGATACGTAGGGGCATTTTATACGGCTATTGTGTTACTGGGATAAAAGTGAACGAGTAGGTAAAAATTCTCCAATTCCCATCACACGTTAAGGCAATGCTTGTACAGTCCCTAATCTTTCCCATAATTGACTATGGTGATGTGTGCTACTACGACCTGAATGCAGATCTGCTCAACAAACTTGACCGGCTTCTTAATAACTGCATTCGATTCGTCTTCAATCTCCGCAAGTATGATCATGTATCTACGCATAGATCGCTTTTAAGATGGCTGCCCATCCGGCAGCGCAGAGAATTGAGGGCTTTGACAACCCTGTTTTCTCTTCTTCACAAACCCACTTCTCCCTCTTATCTGACGTCTAATTGTCAATATTTATGCTCTGCGCACAGCAAGAATCTTCGTTCTGCTAATAATTGTCTTTTACGATGTCCTTCTCACCGCTCTGGTTTTATAAAATCTTCTTTCTTTGTCCAGGCGGTTTTCCTCTGGAATGCGCTCCCTCAGAGTATCAGGACGGTGACCAGTCAGTTCACTTTCAAAGTGAAAGCTCGGGAATATATACACAAGAAGTTAGCAGATTCGTCTCTGAACTAAGTTGTTATAGTTTTTCTTGTTTATCTCTCTTAACTTTATAAAGTTTAATATATGTATGTATATAAGTATTTATTCTTATATATTTTAGTTATAAATATTTTCTAGTCTTTTTTTCTGTTATTGCACCTACTGTATATTGTCTCTGCATCACCCTAAGGTAGACTGGTAGAAAATGCCTATGGCATTAAGTCCGCCTTTGTACAGTTTTTTTACTTGTGCATAAAGTTTTAATAAATAAAAAAAATCTTTGGGAAAGTTGTTTGTTATCATGAGTATAATCACGTGTCTAAGTATCGGTCACTAATTAGAAGTCACCCTATATAAGTAAGATATATACTATAATAAAATGGAACGACATATCCGGCGGCTTTGGTGTGTAGGGTTAAAAAGAGATACATTTATAGGAATAGTTGATCGCGGACTGTTCAGCACTATCCGCGAGAACTCTGTCTTAACTAGTTGCGATACACTAACAAATAGTTACTAACTCTACCCGCTAATCGTCGGCAGTGACACATGGGGTTTAAAAAATACCTTTTCAT
Source organism: Noctua janthe (assembly GCA_910589295.1). Taxonomy (NCBI): domain Eukaryota; kingdom Metazoa; phylum Arthropoda; class Insecta; order Lepidoptera; family Noctuidae; genus Noctua; species Noctua janthe. The sequence goes on along the minus strand of OU342573.1, from coordinate 4,195,680 downwards.
ATCCCACACCGATAGCAGCCATGGATCCTCGAATAAACGGAGTCTGCAGCGACACCAGACCGCGGCTGTACGCCGACAGAATCATCTCCTCTGCCGTCAAACAACCGTCGGCATACGCGCAGCCCAACTCGCCTACACTGTGACCTGAAGAAGAGAAGGGATCATTATTGGAGCTACGTTTCATTGGAATAAACAAAAGAGAGATATAGCTGTGCAATTTTGGTGTGTGAAACAGAACACTATCTAACTATTTCAATATTTTAATATCTCAAGCGAGAGTATACACCCAAACTCACGCTTGAGTTGCTTTGTTGTTGTTGTTTCGTGCACTTGTAACATAAATGATAGTTTTACCGATAATGCCATCAGGCACCAATCCAAGTTCCCGAAGCACATCAGTCAATCCTATTTGAATAGCAGCTATGCCCACGAACGAGTGAAGAATGTTGTCGAATATAGTCTTGTCGGGCGAAGTAATTATATGAACTATATCGATGCCTTTTGGTTCCAAAGTTTGTCGGCACCTGAAAATAACAGTTGTTAATAATACAGAAAATGTTACAGTATCATGTATCTTTAAAATATATACTCAGATTTAGATTTCCAAAGAAACCTCAGGCTGTAATAAAATATTCAAATAGCTACCGTTCGATAGCAGCAGCGAAGATCGGTATGCGCATGAGTTGCGCGCCCATACCCGCCCACTGCGAGCCCATCCCGCTGTATACGAACCACAGCGGCCGCCGCGCGTCGTCGAAGTATGCCGACTGCTCAGATAGACTGACAGTCGTTTCTTCTTCGTTCGTTTCTAGAATGAACAGGCAAAACAGATAGTTATAGAAAACGCAGTTCACTTGAAAGCAATCTTATATATATATATGTCGCCGCACGAGCGTCTATCTGCTAAGAATATTAGTTAATCTAATTAATAACCAACTTATAATGTCTCATCCATCATAATATTGATCCTGCCATCTGTGGGTTGCAAGTACAACTATTACAATGATCTGTATCGATTGAGAGACAGAGAACGCGCGTAGGTAGAACGAAAGGTCGAGTTAGTAGCTCGCGATTGGAAAACAATTGAAGCATGTAATTGAAAGTGGTTTTTCAAGTGAACAATATTAAGTTGTGTAAATGAGAACTGTAACACGATTTAAAAGAGTGTGTAAGGAGTTTCTTAGCCAGTTCTTCTCCTTATAAACAACCATATTCGCGAACGGGTGACTCAACAAATAGTTTAATTGAAATAAACGTTTGAAGTTTGAGTCAAGTATTGTGTGTGATTTAAACTACCCACCTACCTATCTACCAACAAAAACAATGAAGAATCGTGTGCCATGGTTAAAGACGCGAAGACAATATGGCGGCTGGCAGATAGCGTCGATGTTTGGGATTAGTGTTCCTTCTAATCAGTTCCCTGTCATAATAATAGGTCTTTACCTATGTAATTGGAGATTTAATAACCAGCATTTTCAGATTTAATTATCTGTGGATAGGCGCGCAATTTGAAATTCAAAAAAAAATTATTCGAAAGCCGTGTTCTTTTAATTTCAAATTCAGTAATTTGTTTTTAGATAGTTTTTTGTTTTTGTGAAATTGTGGTAGTTTTTGGCGCCATGGATAAACTGGAAATTCGTACAATTTTCGAATATTAGTTCCTAGTACCTACTTGGACATACCGCTGCGCAAACAACACGAAACATTAACGACGTGTGTGGGCCTAAAACTGCTTGCATAAACACGCTCCATTATTAGTTCAATCGTTTTAAATCTGGAAATTTTGAGTTGAAGAATGAGCCTCGCGGTCGGCCGGTAACCATTGTCGACAACGACGAATTGAAGGCGGTAGTGGAAACGGATATAACTCAATCTACGGCTGAGCTTGCAGCGAGCCTTGGAGTTAGTGTCAAAACGACATTAAAGCACTTGCGTCAAATCGGAAACATAAAAAAGCTAGATAAGCTAAAATAAAATAAAAATACAAAATTTTTGTTATTAAAATTTTCATACAAATCTCCAATTTCATAGGTAAAGACCTAACGTATATTTATATATATCAATGAATCCCTATTTCCCTTGGTCACGGCATCACGAGTGAAAGGCTGGACCGATTTCGCTAATTCTTTTTTTGTTCTGTTTGGGTAGGTAATAGGTAGGTAGTAGGTAGGTAGTAGGTAAGTAGTAGGTAGGTAGTAGGTAGGTAGTAGGTAGGTAGTAGGTAGGTAGTAGGTAGGTAGTAGGTAGGTAGTAGGTAGGTAGTAGGTAGGTAGTAGGTAGGTAGTAGGTAGGTAGTAGGTAGGTAGTAGGTAGGTAGTAGGTAGGTAGTAGGTAGGTAGTAGGTAGGTAGTAGGTAGGTAGTAGGTAGGTAGTAGGTAGGTAGTAGGTAGGTAGTAGGTAGGTAGTAGGTAGGTAGTAGGTAGGTAGTAGGTAGGTAGTAGGTAGGTAGTAGGTAGGTAGTAGGTAGGTAGTAGGTAGGTAGTAGGTAGGTAGTAGGTAGGTAGTAGGTAGGTAGTAGGTAGGTAGTAGGTAGGTAGTAGGTAGGTAGTAGGTAGGTAGTAGGTAGGTAGTAGGTAGGTAGTAGGTAGGTAGTAGGTAGGTAGTAGGTAGGTAGTAGGTAGGTAGTAGGTAGGTAGTAGGTAGGTAGTAGGTAGGTAGTAGGTAGGTAGTAGGTAGGTAGTAGGTAGGTAGTAGGTAGGTAGTAGGTAGGTAGTAGGTAGGTAGTAGGTAGGTAGTAGGTAGGTAGTAGGTAGGTAGTAGGTAGGTAGTAGGTAGGTAGTAGGTAGGTAGTAGGTAGGTAGTAGGTAGGTAGTAGGTAGGTAGTAGGTAGGTAGTAGGTAGGTAGTAGGTAGGTAGTAGGTAGGTAGTAGGAAAAGGTGCATTGCAACGCTTGCCGGGAACAGCTAGTAATTATATTAAATAACCGAGTCAAATAGGGACAGGTGAAGGGACGATCAGTTAAAGCAGCTGGATAAAAGTGTTCGAGAATTGATTAGGAGGTGTGAAATGCTTACGATGATGATGAATAGATACTTTAAAATATTATTTTGAAATTTACTTAAAATGATGAATCCTCTGCCCAGATGTCCACGAATGTTTGTCTGATGGATGTTTTGCAACAAAGCCAACTCCTCAGGATCTATGGCGCGTGTCTTCAAGTTATCAAATATTTTCTGTAGAGTAGTGTCTTGTCTCGCAGATATAGTCACAAGATGTGCGATACTACTGTTGTAGAGAGACAGATCCTGGAACAAAATAGAAATATATTACGGTAAGAAATGATCAAAGGGAATTGACTCAGCAGTGAGAATCATGATAAACAAAAAAAGGTCTTTCTTGCTTTTTAGTGGGTATTATCTCCATTTGTACCTTGGGTTTATAATGTCCATGTAGCAGCACGTGTGAGTTGACGCCAGTGACGGACATGCCGTTGACGGCGACATAAGTGCGGTGGAAGGGCTGGTGCTCGGTGACGATGCGCATACGCCCCTCGCACAGTGCAGCCACGTCCTGCCGCGGAGTACTGCAGTGCAGGTTGGCGGCCAGCTGACCAGTGTGGTAGCCGAGCAACACCTGTTGAGGATGAGAAATATCTGAATAGCTAGATAATGGCACCAATACATCTCTGAATATCGCTTCGAAATTCCAACAATATCCGGACGTGAATCCACCAAGAACCAATTCATTTTGTTTTAATGAAGGATTATGTATTTGAAAACAAATGAGTTCGTCCCTGACTACTATGTAGTTTTATGTACTTAAGAATCTTGGAATCTAACTAGGACTATAATTTATTAATTGTTTTCTTTATTTGTTTTACATTGATGGCATGATAATAAGACATGATTATGATGACAATACAGTGTGACCCCAGCACAAAAATTACCTTGATTATCGCGGATATACCAGAAGCGGCTTCGCTATATCCAATGTTGGAAATGACGCTGCCAACTAAAAGTGTGTCTTCTTTTCCTTTACAGAACACCTTTTCAATGGTCTCTAGTTCTATTTTGTCAGCCTCAGGCGTACCTATAACGAAATTGTGAAAATCAGTACCTACAAGAATTTTCAATGTTTTTTCTTGATCTTTGTGTCTTTGGTCTACTGCGCGACTGCTGATCTCGTAGTCCTGTTTCCGATCCCCAAGTCGGGTAAAGAGTTATGAATTTTTTAAGAGACGAGCTTAGTTTATAGCAAGATAACTGGAGAAATGAAGATATAATGATCTACACTCAGTTACCCCTTTGGAATATACAGACGTGGTCAAAAGCGGTTTCATTAATTATTGAGTGAATCATTAAAGAAATGGATACCTGAACCAAAAGCTTCAACGTATTCCACAGCGTGCGGTGGAACTCGCGCTGCCTCATAGAAATTTTTCAAGAACTCGACAGTCTTGTCAGGATTCCTTAAGTATCCGTACTGAGGGCCCGTTTCGTCTGTTAGCAGACCGGTAAACTCCGTCTTAGCGAACAGTAAATCTGCGTAGATCCTGTATATTACACGACAAATGAGACTAGTCTTAACTTTTCGCAACAAGTAGGTGGATGCATCAACATTAATATATTACTGCTTATAAGTTTATATAATTTGCTCCAATTAGAAATAGGAGCGTCAAATTCCGTTGCGAAAAAGAGATGGTGCCCCCAAAAGAATGTGATGACACTAAAACTTTATAAAACAGCCTCTGACTTTTATTTATTGTAAAAAGTTCCTTATACAACTTACCTCAGTGCATCCTTAGCCTTCTGCAAAAACAGTACGTTAATGGCTTCCGACCTGACACAACCATTGGCATTCTGATCAAAAGACTTCGTTTTACCATCCATGGCTTGTCTTATGATCCTGGAAATAAATAAATCACAATTGAACAATTTCAAACATTTGAATGCAATTGGAAATCAGTTTCTCAGTAGAATAATTGGGGCATTATACAATATCACTTTGGTCTATATTTTTTTTTCAAGATTTTTAGGAACGACCGGCATGCAAAGCCAACCATAACATTATCTTTATGTTATGTTATACATACAACTAAAATGGTATTTTATCAATACTTTACCTTCCGTAATGCACCGAGGACTGTGGATGCATACACAAGTAGCATCCTCCTACGACGGCCGCCTCGCATTCACCGCGACTCATAGCGAGATACGCCTGCTCCAGCGCCGCGGTGGAACTGCAGCACGACTCGTCGATCGCTATCGAAGGACCCTTCGCGTTCAACCAATATGAAATGCGGTTGGCGAACATAGACTTACAGCATCTAAAAAACAAAATAAATTATGGCCAATAACAAACCTACAAATCGACTAGCTGAAGATGTTTATATTAAGATCGAATAATTTAATAGTACTGTAGGCCTTATGACAGTGGTAACTATTCCATTATAAGATATCGAAACTCCTTACTACGCTAGGCCAAGTCAAATTAAAAGTATATACCGTGGTAGCTAGAGTGACTCCTGGATTTGATTCCCACGGCCACGCTAAAATCATCCGGAAAATTAGCACATAGCACCGCATCTGGGTTTTTATTTGTTTTGAACCCGGTTTTTTCCTTACCCATGTAGAGGTAAGGAAAAAGCTTTTTTAAACTGGCGAATGTGGCAGTACTAAATAAAGTCTGTATGTAATGTCTAAAATGAATCGTTTCTTACCCAGCTATACCCAAGCCTGTTCTAGACGCCGCATCATAGAAGGTTGCTTTTTCAGCTTCGGAGAAACAGGTTCCTACGAACACACCTATTTTTTTCCCAGACAAGTGCTCGGGATTTACTCCTGTGGACGTCAAAAATTAAATAAATGTTACTAGCTTATGCCCGCAGCTTCGCCCACGTAGAGTTCGTTAATTGCTCATGGGATCTTACTTCTGGGATAATAAGTAATCTTTATGCTATACCAGACTATAATCTATCTCTGTGCTAAGTTTCATCCAGATCTGTACAGCCGTTACGGCGTGATTGAGTAACAAACATCCATCCAAACTTTCACATTTATAATAGTTTATTTAGGATATATAATTGCGTAATATTAGTTTTTACTTTTAAAGTTGAATAGGTAATAAAGAATCGTGTACCGGATGGGAAATCCCCCCCCCCCCCACTCTGGGCGGACCGGAAGTAAGCGTCAGACTTGTACTGACTAAAACCCATGGATGTTCCTTCTTTGCCCTTTGTTCCAGAGCCACGGTATCTCTTTCGAACAGTCCCGCAGCCCTGGCAGGCATCGGCCCATGCGGACCCCTACTTATTTGCTGACATCTTTTTGAGGCACACGTGGAACACGAACGCGCCATCGACACGGCTTGTCGTCATAAAGACGGCCGCGGACGGCGAGCTAGCCCATAACTTACCATCTACAGGCCCGCGCCTGTGGACGGCGTGTGGAAACGCCCAGGGCGTCTCCCGCGGCGGCTGGAACGTGAGGTTCTTTCCTTCTCACGTCCCGCCACCTCTTTCACTAGCATGACTGCTTCGCAGAAGGAGGTGACGGCTTCTCATTCCCTCTCGCTCCGGACCGTGGCTTGGACAAGGGCCAGATGCGAGAGATCGCCGCCGCCAATCGCCGCTACGAGGACACGGCGGTGCTCCGCCCAAGCGAGGCACACCTCCACGATGTGTTCCACCGTGTCCTCCGGACGATTCTTGCAGTGGGAACACCCGGGCGTTTCCTCCCACCCGATTCGCTGACTCCCGAAACAACCGTATCCGGTGAGGACCCTGCGTTAACTTGCCCACCTCGTCGAGCAACACGATGGGCCAGTATGCGGACGGAGAGTCCGCAGGGCGCCCTGGCTTCCGGATGAGGACCAGCTTTCCCGTCATCCAACGAAGCGGGAACTGGCCCCTCTCCAAGCATGCGCTTGCTCCCTGCCCGGTGATCAGCCGCCTTGCCAGCCGCCGCACATTCGGCGCAGTGCGGCGCGGCGGAGCAAGCCGCGGCCATGTGACCGGGCTGGCCACAGCGGAAGCACAGGCCACTGCGGTCCACCTCCGAGGTGCACCGGACTGACACGTGGTGCCCCATATGGCAGCGGAAGCACCTCAGAGGTCTGGATTCAAGCAGCTTCACCTGCACCGACACCCAGCCCACCAAGAGCCTTCGGCCCTCAACAATGGCTTCGCCGCCGTCACACGGCAGCTTACCGTCACGGTTCGCATGCCCGACAGATCCGGACGTAAGGTGCCTGCCTTGACCTGCTAGGCAGGGCACCCACCGCTCCTGGTGACGGCGGCCACCGCCTCCTCCTTGGTCACCGAGTCGTCCAGACCGAGGGTGCGCAAGTCTGCGCATTTGACGGGCCTGGACACTCGGTCCTCGTCCTCATTTAGGGACGCTCTAAGCTTTTCAGCCAGAGCGTCAGCGGACGAGCCGCGGGTTTCGCCGGGGATCTCCAGCACTCGAGCCCCTGTTGCGGTGCCTCTAAGCCGGAGGACGATTCCAGCGATTCATAATATTATGACTTAAAAGTTGTGCTATAAAAAGTAGACCCCTTTTTATCATATGAGACTAAATAGGTTGTATGTGTTTTGAGTGGTATATCAAACGATTTTATATTCAATGCAAGTTATGCTTATAAAAATAGTTATTTTCAAATTATATCAATCATTTATTATATTAACTGATAATTATATCAAATAGATTTAGTTGTTATAAATCTTGTAAATATTAGAGATTTTGTTATTACATCATATATTACTGACCCCAATCAAATGATTCATTAGGAATCTATTTATAGACATTATACTTTTACATAGTATTTAATATTAATTTCGCGTATCCCGAGCCAACGCGAAAATCGGTAGAATAAATCATCTTTACAGACACGTCTACCTCAGAAAAATTCTAACTACTTACTAATAGGTAAATAGTCCCGCGCCCCGCATGCCCCGCACAACAATGCGCGCCATGCGCCCAGACACGTGAGCTTCGGAGCCGTAATTTACTCGGTTGGGGGATGATTTTGGAAAAACCGATACACATGTCTCATAATTTTTTATTAATATATATTTTTTGATTAATTTGATTTGAATGAATTTCATGTCTTTAAAAACAGCAGTTTAGACTGTGCGTTGATATATCAGTCAGTCAGTCAGGACTTTGAATTTTATATTGGGGCAATTTTGGAAAAACTATGATAAACGTTTCTCATAATTTTATCTGAAGAGTATGTACACTAGTTTTCAAGTCAATTGACCCCGAGAATTAAGTTTCACAGAAAATTCAACAACCCATTTCACCCTCTTAGGGGTGGAGTTTCAAAAAACCCTGTCTTACTGGATATTTACTCTTTACAAAGAGTACACCGTCCAAATTTTATGTCTCTAGGACCAGCGGTTTGGGCTGTGCGTTGATATATCAGTCATACATCAGTCATGACTTTGAACTGTATATAGAGAGATGGCGCTAGTGCCACGCGTAACTTCTGCACTGTGTATAAAAATTAATGAAAAATATAAAACACGAAGTTTAGACACAAATAAGTGGAAAAATATAATCTGAATAGTGTAACAACCAAACGCAATTGTTATCTCAGATAAATTTACGCGAAAAGTGCAAATAAATAAATAAAGGACAGTGACCAGAAGCTTTGTTTACATTCAGAAATATCAATGATTGACTTTGATATAACTATTGTAGACTAGCGCAGTGTGGTTCTAATATCAATCGAAGATAATTTAAGCTTTAAATAAAGTTTAACAGAAACAAATTGTTCCCTACCACAAACTGATGCTGCTAATTTTATTATAAGTCACAAACATATTTTATTTATCATTCAATATAAAACAATAGTAAAACATTAAGAGTGCAAGAAAAGTGATAAACAGTAACAAAAAGCAAACAAATGTGATCTATTTAAACAAACAAAGAAAACGGATTTTGAACTTTTGAACATCAATATTCAAATCTGTCCAACGGATCTTCTCTACATACAATAGATACCGTAATTTCAAGGTTAAGTTGTGTGTTCGAGTGGCGCGTTGTTCTAAGAAGCGCTTGCCACTTGACAAGCAAACAATAGTCGGTGGATCGATTCCCACTATCGGTTTTACTTTTTATGTTAATGCTTTTTCTTATTTCTTTTTTTGTTATTGATTATTTGAACTATAAGTATAATTATAATCAAAGTAAAAATAATAATAGATTATATAATGTCACCTAAAACTTGTACAAAAACCAACCGCAAGATGCCAGAGAAAACTATTTGTTTTAAATTCAAGAAGTCGGTTGACATTAAGCCGCGTATAGACATCGTGAGGCGTGCGTCGCGACTGGCTCGTCACACATGCCTCAACCTGAAGCATACGTCGGTACATTAACGAACGATACGCGCTCAAGCTGAGCACGCAAACAACCATGCCGGCTCGCACTGAGGCGACGTTCGCTACGATGACACGAATGCTCACTATGAGCACACACGACCACACAGCCCGAGGCATGCGAGACGAACCATTCACAACGCACGCCTCGCGATGTCTGTACGCGGCTTCACAAAAACAGCTTCATGTTCAAAATGTAAAAACCGATATCAATTGGATTTTGATGGCATCCCAGAACAAACCTACCGGCTAATGGACCAAGAAACTAAGAAAAATTGGAGATGTAAAACATGCAGGAAAAATACTAAAGTCCTGACGACTAGCTGTGTGTCTAACATCACAGCGAGGAAAACAGGAAACCAACAGCTAAAGAGCTCCTCTCCGGGAAAAAGTGTGAATATTCAGGAAAGCAAGCAACCAGTAGCTATGAAGTCTGCCGTACAAAGCAGTTCTGACATCTTGGATTCCCACATACTATCCGAATACGAAACTCCAGATGAATCATTCAACACACCCAATAAAGTCTCCCATAGCATCGACGGCACTCCATCATTAATATAACCAACCATAAATGTATATTATTTGCTGATGATATTACTATTATTGTAACAACTGATAGGAAAAATAATACGATTGACGATCATGAGACTGAAATTAATAACACTATTGAAAGACTAATTGAATATCTAAATAAAAATAAATTTATCAATAAATCTTAAAAAATCAGTTTATATACAATTTAATAAATCTAATAATACTAAATACCATGTTAAAATGAATATAAATAAAATTAATAAAGGAACTCAAACAAAATTTCAAGGTGTAATTTTGAATCAAGACATAAACTGGAAATCACATATTGATACCGTCTCTAAACGAATAAATAAGTTTTTATATGCACTTAAAAAAGTCAGAAATATAACGTTAAAACGGCAATAACGTCATATCATGCATATGTTGAATCGGTGCTCCGCTACGGCTTGATAATGTGAGGTAATAGCGCAGTTCAAAATAGAGCATTTATTGCACAAAAAAAATGCATTACAGCAATTTACCGACCTCGACCTGACGAATCCTGTAGACCGATATTTAAAAAGCTTGGCTTGTTACCAACATCGTCTCTTTACAAATACGAAACATGTATGTACTTGTGAGGAAGCATAAAGAATTGTTTATTAATGCAAATGATTTTTATCCTCGTCACCGGCGAGACCCCCACAGGCTAGTTCTGGATACCCTTCCAAGACTAGCTAAATATAACAAAAGTTGTCTTTTTTTTTTTAAAGCCTTCCCCACACTAGAAATTTCTTCTGTCTCATGGGTGCGTTAACAAACATTTTTATTCACATACCCATACAGTCAGACCCGGAACAACTACCTGTAGGCCATACAAATATTTGTTCCGTGCGGGAATCGAACCTGCGACACGATACGCGGCAGTCAATCGCTCAGCCACTGCGCCAACCGTGCCGTCAAAAGTTGTATTTCTATGTATGTTGTGTGTACGTACACAACATTATTTTTAGTATATACGAAACCTGAATATAGTTTAAAAGAATAATAGTATGGCATTTATGAAGGATTTTGGAAAATTCAACCCCTTAGCGGATGAAATAGGGGTTGAAAGTTTATACACCGTGACTTTTAAGTCGTCTTACAACGGCAGCCCACTTCATGTATCCAATGAATACTAAACATTCATTAAAAAAATTGGTATTTATGAGATTTTAATAATTTAAAAATAAAATTATTATTCAGTATTATGACGCATGACGTAGTTAAAACACCCTGTTGTGAGCGATGATCTACTGGACTCGAGTTCTTGGTAGGTACATATTCTCCCGTTTGACACGTAAACATCATTAACAGGATGTTTCATAATTTTATTCCAATTTTTTTATTATTATTTTTCTTTGTAAATATTATGGAAGATAAAAAAAATCGCGCCTAGAGCTATTTTATGTCGGGTACATTGAGTGGACGACCTTTGTAAGATGACTAAAAAGTCACGGTGTATAGTCAAGCTAGCAAGTAGCAACATCGCCGAAATTATAATATCTCACCTGCGTCATAAATAGCATTATAAGTCTGTTCGAGGATTTTCCGGGACATGGGATCCATGCTATTTCCGAGAACGTAGTACACCTTGAAGAACTGGGCGTCAAAGCGATCTAGATCCGGCACTGTGCCCATATGCTGAGACGCCTCGGGGTGGTTGCCTTTCCAACGTATCTTCTCTGCTGTCACTGGGTTCACCTGCAAGATAAGGTTTATGTAGCCTACTGTTCCGCTGGTAGATTTTAGCATATCTCTTTTTGTCTAAACTGTCATCGGTTGGTCATCAGTATTAGTCAGCATCTGTGGTAAATTCTTTTCACAAAAATCAGTAATTCGGGGCCATACAACACCCACTCTTGTTTGAATAATTTTTCAACCACGTCATTCGTAACGTAACAAAAAAACATTGTTGAACTGACAAAACTGGGTTGTCACTGTGAGTGTGTTAGGCAGGTACCCAACAGTTAGCCACGAATCACAAACTCTCACCTTTTTGTACAGAATGTTCGACAAGTCCTTGATGTGGTGCGAGGAGGGGAAGAGCCCCGACATGCCGGAGATCACGACCCTCTCGCCGCCGGCGACCGGCGTTGGCGCCAGTGCAGCTACCCGGACCTCACTCGCGGGGTGTGGTCGGGGTTGAGCTAGCTCATGAGGAGTTGACGTCATAGTGGAGCAGGCTGATAAAGTGAAGAGAGTTGACAAGGAACAACTGAAAACCAACTAATCATTACCTAAGAATTTTTTTTTTAAAATCGTTCACTGTCCACTAGCTGGGGACAAGCCGTTGGGGGCCATCGAGAATAATTGCATCTAAATTACATTGTTATTGTTACGTCGTATCGTCACTGCTACTCTTGAACGCGGTTTAGATGTGCTGACTGCGTTCAGTTTTCTCGATGAAATTCGCGCTAAAGTATTATTGCTCTGTGGCTTCTAGAAGACTGAGTAGATTCAACGCGATTCCAGTAGAAGCAGAAAAAAAAAACAAAAAAGGTTTTTCTAAAAGTGGGACAGAATTGGCTGATTTATGACTTTTGTAAAAATACTAAATGATCGGCTACAACTTACTTGGTGCTGATCGAGATCCTAACAGCTTTAATGATGGACGAATGCAACTAGACTTGTGTACCACGGTACTTGTGCAACAGTTTTATAAACTGGTAATTAGTACCTATAGAATGGATTTAAATACTTTTGGAAACACAATGATCAATTTGCATTAAACATAAATTAAATTTTGAACATTTGATCAACTTTACTGTGATTTATTTAACCCACGGTCCATCGCGTGGGAACTTTGGAGGCCCAAGTTTTAGAAAGTTCACAAATATGCACCCTTACAAGGTTTCCATGGATCCCTTACTTTAATTAACTTCCTAAGACACGCGCCGGTGACATTTAAACTGCGCATACCCACCGTGACAAATAGATGTGTGTTTCTGCGCGCGACTCTGACGGACCCCATGCGACGACTGGCGTAAGTCTAATTTTGCTGGTCATTTCTTTTGTTTTTAGTTATAACTAGCTGATGCCCGCGACCTACGTCCGCGTGAGATTATTATAAAAATATTAATTCCCTATTCGAATAGGATTTCGTTAACAAATTCAGTTTTCTTTTTTTGCAAGGAAACCTGATACTTTTTTCTTAAATAAAAGTAGCTTAACTTACTATAACACTATGACATCAGCTATCTATCAGTAAAAGTCCCATCAAAATCAGTCCAGTCGTTTCGGAGATTAGCCGGAACAAACAGACAGACAAACAGACAAAAAAAAAATAAAAAAAGGTTTTTTGTTATAAGTACCGCATACACTTTTATATGTATGCATGCAGTAAAAAGCAACTATTTTGAAATTACAAACAGACACTTCAATTTTATTATAGATATTTTTATTATTATTTATTTTTGTTCAAAGTCAGTAGTAATAATAGTAAAATGGGCAATTGACAGTGCCAACGTATTTTAAAGTGGTTGGAAGAAGAAAATGACGAAATTATTGGTGGTGAAGATGATGATGATTATCCAGTCAGTGCCACCTGATGATTTTATCAGTTGATACCTAAAACATATTGAAAATGTAATCAACTTTTGTGCAACTCATACGAAAGATGCACCAAAGCAATAACTTACACTGAAAATATTTTTTGTTTGATTTTTATTTCATTTTAGTGGTTTTTTTATCTCAAATAATTATAAAAGGTAAGAAGTTGTTTAAATTTTGTAAAAAAAAAGTTAATCTTTAGATGAACATAAAATAATAGAAATAAAATGATTGGTCCTCGTTTTTATTGAAGTTTTAAGTGTATTAATAAGTGACTGATTTAACTTTTCTTTTTTTAATTAAATGCGGCCATATTACCCAACTATAATCCGTCAAAATAAAATATAAAATGTATGTTATAATGTCAATAAATTGATAGCTGTTTATTTTTGGGTCTCTAAAGACCCCGCGCTTCTGGACACATCACACGAAAGGCACGACGGATGGAGGGTTGATATTCTTTCGACAGTGTGTGTGTGTGTTTCGTGTGTGTGTGTGTGTGTTTATCAGCAACATTCAAAATAGTTGTGTAAAAATGTAGTTGCTAAAGTAAATTCTATCTATCTATAAAATATAATATTTGTATGTTTTGCTTTATATAATTTTATGGTTATATTAATTACAAAAAGGGGAATATTAAAGACGTCATAATTGATCGGTTAGTTTTCATGGGCCCATGTAGCTATTGTACCTACCAAGTAAAAAAAGACTTTCTCATGTCAGTTGAAGAAACAATACACCTTCCTTCCAAAGGAGACTGATCTTTGTATGGAAAGTGGTATATGTGGTAAAATGGCCAAAAGCGTAATGGTAGTTCTGTGAGGATACTTGAATTACGCACCACGAGCTGGCTACATAATAGCCGCACGGGTCGACCTTCTAGGTTAAGCCGCACTTGTTAAGGTCGGTCTGTGGATGGGTGATATTGGGTGTAATTAAGTGCCATTAATTACATACCGAGTTTCCTCACTGCCTTGAAAAACACGTTAAGCTGGTCGCGGCTGTCATTTGTAGATCTTTGATACTCGTAACGAGTATTCGGTGGCCCGAAAGTCTGACAACCAGGCTTATCAGTCCAAACGGTACCGCGTTTTCCATTACCAACTCGGTTTTGGAGGTCAGATAGGCAGTCGCTCCATGTGAAATACTGGTATGCACTAGTCTATGCAGTTGCTCTCAGTCGTTCTCACACGCACACAGCACCAAACAATATAATAAAAATATTTTAAAGTTTCATTCATATGTTGTATTGTATTTCATTCAACAGCAAAACTAAATTTGTTTTTCATAGTATGTTAATGAAAAACGAAGTTACTGCTGCAGTTTAACGATAAAGTCCCATATCTCAAAAACTAAACATCAAATCTTATTCAAACTAATTTTCGTTAAAAGTTTTTCACGTTCTACAATCTTAATTTTTTTCCGAATTTTCCTTCTCGGGTTTGCGGATATCCGCTGGATGCTAGACGCACGGGACCTTTACGAGGTTAGAAGGTCCACCTAGTGGGAGACCTTCCAACGCAACGTCTGCCGGTTGGCGGTCACCACTCCAGAACTTTCCGGCCCCATCGGCCATCCGTTCTGCGAGCAATGCCCTGCCCACTGCCACATAAGTTTGGCAATTCTTCGAGCTACGTCGGTAACCTTGGTTCTCTTGTATCTTTTGTTCCTGAAATCAATATGGACGAAGTCGCGGTCGAAATCTAGCTGCAGACATACCTACTTAGGTATGTACATAATTAATACTTTATTAGGTTGCTGGACTCACCGATTTGGTGATTTAATTAATTTATACTATACCGATCTAGACTATATTAGTTATTGCCTATTTCATGTTTGCGGAAAGAAGTTTATACTAGTTGTTAAACGCGCCTCCGTACGCGTTAGGTTCGCGATTTGCTTAGAATAAGATTGGTTTGTTACACGGAATATTACCTTAAATCATTTAACAGTTAAACTCACAAACAACCAGACCCGGAACAACTACCAGTAGGCCATACAAAAATGTGTTCCGTGCAATACAGGAGAAATTTCAAGTGTGGGCCTGGACTGGGGCAAGGTTAAAAAAATCTTTAAAGCTGTATACAGCGGTTCTTGCGGAGTTGGGCCAGCAAAAGATTTAGCACAAACGCAATGTGATGGCACAGTTGGCGCAGTGGCTGAGCGATTGACTGTGGCGCTGTGTGTCGCGGGTTCGATTCCCGCACGGAACAAATTAACAACGTCGTTGGTTTTATCTAATTTTAATTTTTGTTTTTATTTCAAATTTTTTTTAGAGATTTTTTTTCGGCCTGTGAAAATTGGTCAATTAATATTTGTTAATTTATGATTACTTGTCATTTGAATTGTTAAAAAAACCAAAAGCATATTAATATACTTCATAATGATTTTAAAATCGTAAAGCATTAGAATAAAACAAATTATCTGGTTACAAAAAGGGAAAACTGGCTGGGGATCGAATTCGCCCAACCATGTTTATTATTTTTGGAAAAAATAATCACAAAAAGTGGATACTGGCTGCGACTCGAAATTGCGAACCTTGGTTTACAGGGAGGTCTGTGAACCGTCAGCCTACCTCGCTTCGCTTCGATGACAAATAGGCTAAAATAGTCGTTCTATTCTAATGCATGTTATGAAAGTTGTCACTTGTCAAACAGTTGCGGAATATGGAAATAATGCAATACTGCTCATCCCCCTAATCATTGCTCATCCCCTGTTATTAGCACGATAATCTACCTCTGTGCCAAATTTCATCTACATCCGTTCAGCCGTTCTGGCGTGATTGAGTAACAAACATCCATCCATTCGCATTCGCATTTATAATAGTAGTAAGATACAAAAGACAGATATGATAAAGATACCTAAATATTTTTCAAGTAACGAATTACGTGCTTTTTTATAAATCAAGACGTATCAGAAATCATACATTACAATCATCCACCCTCCTACAAAGACAACAAAGACGAATTTATTTTTGAGCCCTAACGATGCAGAGAAACAACCTGAACCCATTATAGTTGTTCAAAACTAAGATCAACAAAATAGTTTCAAATTAATTTCAATAACTGCTATTATTTTTATTGGGAGCGACAGGTGAAATTCAAACCGTTGAGTCTGACAGCACCTTTGTCAGTTCAGAACACCATCGAGCGGCCAGATTCAAACATTAGGAAAGAGTTTTACCAATAATTTAACTTTATTTATAAGAATTTATTATACAGGGTGTTTGATGCATCGTTTGCCAAATTGAATTGAATTTAACTTTCCCAAAGGTAATTATGCCAAGTAAAATTCTGCTATCTTAAAAGTATTTGTTAATTCGGACGTATAAACATTCGGCCAAACAATAATTATATTAAATATTTTTTATGCCTTAAAACATTCGTTTAAAGAAGATTATGCCAAGTGTGTTATGCCAAATAAATTTCGGAGCATCAAGATTCTGTCAGATAGAAGGAACCCCAATCAGAATCCTAATCTTAGCAGTTTATTCGAAGTATTGAAAATCGTAATGTCGTTTTTCGGACTAAATCTAGACATTATAATTCTTAGGTATTATAAAATTCGGACTTTTGAAAATCGGAATATCGAGATTCGGAATAAAATATTTCGGAGTATTTGGATGATCCCGATTTAAATACATTCCGTGTAAGAATACTGGAGATATCAGGTAACAAACACAAACAAAAAATGCAGTTAAGAACCTCCTGACAAATCAATCTTATTCTAAGCAAATCGCGAACCTAACGCGTACGAAGGCGCGGGTAACAACTAGTATTACCATAACTTAAAGTTTCCGCAAAGATGAAATAGACAATAACTATTGTAGTCTGGATCGGTATAAATAAATTATTTTAATCACCTAATCGGTGAGTTCAGCAACCTAATAAAATATTCATCATGTACGTAACTAAGTAGGTATGTCTGCAGCTAGATTTCAACCGCGACTTCGGCCATATTGATTTCAGGTACGAAAAAATACAAGAGTTTGGCAATTCTTCGGGCTACGTCGGTAACCTTGGTTAGGTTACCGACGTAGCCCGAAGAATTGCCAAACTTAAGTGGCAGTGGGCAGGGCATATTGATCGCAGAACGGATGGCCGATGGGGTCGAAAAGTTCTGGAGTGGCGACCGCGCACAGGGAGACGTTGCGTTGGAAGGCCTCCCACTAGGGGGACCGATGACCTCGTGTAGGTTGCGGGGATTCGGAGACCGGTTAATGTGGCGACGCTTGGGGGAGGCCTATGTCCATCTCATGGCAACATGGAGAGAGCGACTGTCGCAACCCCGTGCTGGGCACGCCACCATAGTGGCGATAAGTCCCCTCTTTGAGGAGTGGCTAGACAGGTGCCACGGCGCCCTCACCTACCGCCTGACGCAGGTCCTCACCGGACACGGTTGTTTCGGAAGGTTCCTGCACCGAATCGGGCGGGAGGAAACGCCCGGGTGTTTCCACTGCGAAGATCGTCCGGAGGACACGGTGGAGCACACCCTGGAGGTCTGCCCCGCTTGGGCGGAGCACCGCCGTGTCCTCGTAGCGGTGATTGGCTGCGGCGATCTCTCGCGTCCGGCCTTGGTTCAAGCCATGGTCCGGTGCGAGAGGGAATGGGAAGCCGTCACCTCCTTCTGCGAAGCAGTCATGCTAGTGAAGGAGGTGGCGGGACGTGAGAGGGAAAGAACCTCACGTCACAGTCGCCGCGGAAGACGCCCTGGGCGTCGGGGGTCACGTGGTGGCTCCCGGCCACCGTAGGCGCGGGCCTGTGGACGGCGAGTTATGGCCCAGCTCGCCGTCCGGCCGTCTTATGACGACAGGCCGTGTCGACGGTGCGTTCGTGTTCCACGTGCGCCTCAAAGAGATGTCAGCAAATAAGTAGGGGTCCGCAAGGACCGATGCCTGCCAGGGCTGCGGGACTGTTCGAAAGAGATACCGTGGCCCTGGAACACAAAGGGCAAAGAAGGAACATGGATGGGTTTTAGTCAGTACAAGTCTGACACTCCCTTCCGCTCCGCCCAGAGTGGGGGGGGGTCATTTGATGATTTCCCATCCGGAAAAAAAAAAGAAAAAGGCCTATGTCCAGCAGAGAACGTCTTTCGGCTGAAATAATGATGATGACAAAAAAATATAAATTATTTCAGTTTTAGGGCAGTGTGGTTTTGTTCGTCTCGTCGGTCAATCCGTATATTATACAGCTATGTTCCTTGGAGATTAAGGGTTGCGCCACATCCATCAGCTCGGAATCGGATTTCTCCGTGCTTCTATCCTGACAGAGCAGAAGTGTTATCGCGGCAGGATCGGCAATTCTAACCGGATGGAACTGAATACCAGTATTCTACATGGATCGACTGCCTATCTGACCTCCAAAACCCAGTTGGTACTGAGAATCGCTGGTTACCCAATCCAGTTGGTACTGGACTGGTAAGCCTGGTTGTAAGACTTTCGGGCCACCGACTACCTGTAACGACTATCAAAGATCTACAAACAGCCGGGACCAACGGCTTAACGTGCTTTTCGAGGCAGTGAGAAAACTTGGTATGTAATTAGCCATTGCCGTTAGGTGCCTAATGGCACCTAATGGCGATTAATGGCATCGAATGGCACCTAATGGCTTCTAATGGCACCTAATGACACCCATCCACAGACCGACCTTGACAAGTGTGGCTTAACCTAAAAGATCGACCCATGCGGCTGTTATTATTTATCCAGGAGTTCGTGGTGTGTAATTCAAGTATCCTCACGGAAATACCATTACGCTCTTGGTCATTTGGTTTACAAAAATGATTTAAATCATAGCTCGGTGGAGCGACGATCTTTGCAGGGTGGCCGATAGCAACTGGATGAGAGTTCTCGAGAATCAAGTCAGGTGGCGTGCGATTGAAGAGGCCTATGTCCAGGAGTGGACTGGTGTAGGCTGATTATGATGATGCTGGTTATTGTTCTCTTTGTAGCCTAGGAGCTTCAGCTAATGCCTCAAGATCGAATCTATGCAAGCTTTGAGGTTGAACTGAAGATAAATATGTTGAAGACAAAAAAAAGTTATGTGCAATGAAACACCTAAAATAGACATAACACCTAGATCAGTAGACGAGGAGACAATACAACATATCCAGGAATGCCTGTACTAGAGCCTAGTGTCTTTCCAGGCGAGGCAAGACAAAGAAGTCGCAAGACGAACAGAAAACGCCTGGAAGAGCTACTGGTCTATGAAGGAACAATCAAAGCGAGAATTGCCTTTATTACTGAACTAGCTGACCCGCGCAACTTCGTCTGCGCCACATAAGAGAGAGGGTTAGAGAGAGTGTGAGGCAACCTTAAAAGATAGACATATGCTACCGCGGACTCATGATTGTTGCGTAACTTTAAGCGTTTACACAACGCACGCAACGGAAGCGCTTAAAAGGAATACATTGTCCCTGTTTTTGCAATATTTTTCATTGATGCTCCGCTCCTATTGGTTGTAGCGTGATGTTATAAAACCTATAGCCTTCCTCGATAAATGGGCTATCCAACACTAAAATAATTTTTCAATTCGAAACATTACTTCCTGAAATTAGCTCGTTCAACCAATCAAACAAACAAACTCTTCATCTTTATAATATTGGTAAAGATTCAATATTAGCATTAATCGCTAAAATATTCCACTTATGTTTTTTCCAAATAAGGGCTTCCCTCGACAGCCTTAAGTCTTCATCCTTAGACACTCGATGACAGTCATACTCCAGCTAGGTCGAAAGTTCTCATCAAGGTGCATTAAATGAGCCGAGACACGATTAAGCTTCTGTAAACTGTTGCGGACCTCTTGCAACTGTCTGCCGTCTCCATCGTCAGTCCTTTGACATACTCCACGCAGGTTTAAAGTTCTCACCAAGGTGCATGAAATGAGCCCAATAACAATATAGCTAATCTGTTGTAGCTGCAATCTGTTGAGGACCTCTTGCAACTGCCTTCCGTTTCCATCGGTAGACCGTCGATAACAGTCATACTCCAGCTAGATCTAAAGTTCGTCATCAAGAAGCATGAAATGAGCCGCTGTAAACTGTTGAGGACCTCTTGCAACTGCCTTCCGCTTCCATCGTTAGACCGTCGATGAAAGTCATACTCTAGTTAGGTTTAATGTTTTCATCAATGTGCATGAAATGAGCCCAAACACGACCGCGGGAGACGCCCTGGGCGTCG
Source organism: Noctua janthe (assembly GCA_910589295.1). Taxonomy (NCBI): domain Eukaryota; kingdom Metazoa; phylum Arthropoda; class Insecta; order Lepidoptera; family Noctuidae; genus Noctua; species Noctua janthe. Next base: position 4,175,080 of record OU342573.1, on the reverse strand, counting down.
GGGGTCACGTGGTAGCTCCCAGCCACCGTAGGCGCGGGCCTGTGGACGGCGAGTTATGGGCTAGCTCGCCGTCCAGCCGTCTTATGACGACAGGCCGTGTCGACGGCGCGTTCGTGTTCCACGCGCGCCTCAAAGAGATGTCAGCAACCGAGTAGGGGTCCGCATGGGCCGATGCCTGCCAGAGCTGCGGGACTGTTCGAAAGAGACACCGTGGCCCTGGAACACAAAGGGCAAAGAAGGAACATGGATGGGTTTTAGTCAGTACAAGTCTGACACTCCCTTCCGCTCCGCCCAGCGGGGGGGGGGGTCATTTGATGATTTCCCATCCGAAAAAAAAATAAAAGCCCAATCATGATATAGCTGCTGTAAACTGTTGCGGACCTCTTGCAACTGGCTACCGTATGCAAAACGCATGGAAAGCGATCGAACACACACTCTACAGGGTATAGGCTATGTAAATTTTCAAAGCAGTGTCATGTAGACTAATGTAAAGTACGCAATCATAACATTTTAACAAAGCCGGTCAGTCAATTTTAAAGTTATCTTGTGAGCACATATTCATTAGTACCATTTTGGTTTAATAGATGTCGTTGCATGTATCTTACATATTGATGATAAGTTCTTCTTGAACACTCAGTATATTACTGCTACATAAATACCCTTGATAATAAAACTATTTAAATAAGAATAAATACTACGATACGAATGTAACCAACTTTTGTTTCTACCGGGGCGATCTAATTAAATGTTAGAACACAAAAGCTGCTATTGTAACTTAACTATGATAATTAGATAAATACTCTCGTGGACTTTTTTGTAGGTAATAATAAGTACTTTAATCATGTAGTACATAATTTTTAAGAACCATCAATAGTTTTCTCAGCGCACGCCAAATTTGATCTCTATTTCTAGTACCGTAATTGTGTCTGTGACCTGTTTTATTAAAAAGATGTAGATTTTTTCTTACAACATAATGTATGTTTTTGTAGATGTATTGACAATGTACCGCCATGATGTTAATTTCCTTAAACAGATCCCTTAGAGAATCGTGCCTACGAAGATTATATATGGCTCTGATGGCTCTTTTTTGCAGAATAAATATATACTCAGTGTCTGATTTTTCAACAATTAGGGGAGATCATCTAAATATATAAAAGCGAAAGGTCACTCAATCACTTACTTATAATCACTAAATATCGAAAACGCTTGACATATAAAGATGAAATTTGGCAGGGAGGTAGTGTATAGTTAGTAGACGTACTAAGAACGGATTTTGCGACAGGGCCGGATTAAGGAGGTTTAAGGGCTTTCGCAAGTTTGTATGATTGTCCTTCATTTTTTGTGCGACAAACTTGATATTTGGCAGGGAGGTAGTTTACAGTTAGTAGACGTTCGCTAAGAACGGATTTTGCGACAGGGCCGGATAAAGGAGGTCTAAGGGCTCTAGCAACAAGTCATTAAATGTTGTATACAAAACGGTATTAGAATACGACGACAGCACTGTTATTTATGATTCTGGCACTACAAAAGAAATAGAAGAGCATGTAAACAACAGTCTTATTCCTATTATCGACTGGTTAAATGCTAATAACCTTAAAATAAATCTAACCAAAACTAAAGTTATGAATTTTAAAATAAGACACAAAGAACAATCACAGTTTCAAATAAACTATAAGGGGAATGACATTCTTGAAGCTAATGTTACAAAATTTCTTGGACTACATAATTATTGACAATGACATGACATGGAGAACTCAAATTGAAAGCGTTTGTGGAAAGCTTAGTAGATTTTCATATGCTCTTTATATGCTGGGTAAAATTGCGAATAAGACCGCCCTACTAGCAGCCTATCATGGTTATGTTGCCTCGGCTCTGCGGTATGGCCTCATATTCTGGGGTAATGCCCCTAAGATTCAAGAAGTGCTTATAGCACAGAAAAAATGTATTCGTGCTATTTGTAAAATAAAACAAACAGAATCATGCAAGCCACATTTCCATAAGCTAAAAATATTAACTTTACCGTCACTCTATATTTATGAAGCCTGTATTTTTATAAAACACAATATGAATTTATATAGATTTGTAGAAAGTAAACGGCGCTCAAAAAAGTTGCAGGTGTTAGCAACAAAAACAAAATTTTATAGCAAAAGCTTTTATGCAATGGCTCAAAAACTATATAATAAGTTACCAGGACAAGTTATCTCAAGTATTAACATTATCGAATTTAAAAGAAATTTGTTTAAATTGCTAAATAACAAGGTGTATTATTCTGTTGACGAATATTTAAATGACAAATTTTAATTTTAATTCGCTTTTACCGGAATCGAATCTGTTTTATGTGAGATACTAAATGATTTTGTTAATTTTGTTTATTGTGTATTAATGAATTAGTGACATTATTATTTTTATTTTTGTATTTTTTGGTTCTTTTTACTTTATTTTATTTGTTATTTATTTGACATTTTATTTGACATTTTATATAATTTTGACATGATTTATAATTATTGTAGAATTCTAGAATTATTGTTTGAATTTCGAAAATGTATTTGTTTAAGAAAAAAAAAAATCCTTTGATATTTTGTATGCCTTTTGGCGGGGCACAGCTCGGTCCTAATTTATTTATAACATCTTTTGTATACACCCTGTGTTCACGAAATAAATGAATTTGAATTTGAATTTGAATTTGAATAAGGAGCGCCCAACAAGGTACACTTTTAAAAAGAAGTTGTAGAGTGCCAAAATAAACCGGTTTTTAAAGCCATATCGCATATGTTTCGGATCTCTGCCGCCCAGAATTACAGCACCCAAAAGAACGCCTTTTGTTGTCATCAGTACATTATTTATTTATTTAACACTTCAAGCACAAAAGTACAGAGGCGGACTTAATGCCTTAGGCATTTTCTACCAGTCAACCTTTGGGTGATGCGGAGACAAGCAGTGGAAGGTATATACTTTTAAATAATACTAAGATTAGCTACAAGGATATACAAAATATTATAAATATATATCAAATACTATAAATATATATCAAAATCAATCGCATTATCGCATTTTGATCTGGCAATCAGTTCTCACACATAACATAACATAACATCACGCCTTTAATCCCCGAAGGCTTGGGCAGAGGTGTACCTAATCAAACACACACATTTTACCAGTTATGTTGACGTCCCATGTAAAAGGCGGTGAGCTTATTGCCACCAACCGGGCACAAATTCAGATTCCAAATACTATTATTTATAGAAGTTTTCAATTGCATATACATTGTCTACTTTAAATGGAAGAGCGGAGTCACCTCACGGCGTCGAGCTGAATCTCACCCAATCTCACGAGAGAAAGAGGGCGGTCTCGGCAAATATCACGTATTTTTTTCCCCGCAAGAAACTGTAAAATTGCGAGAAAACTGGGTTTAATAAAGAAAACATTTTTTTTTCTCAACAATTTTTTTTTTATTGAATTCAACGCAATCAAACGCATTATACTAAAATACGCAATTTTGATAAATCTCACATGAGATTAGGAGGATCAAGGGATCAAGCCAAATCTCACGACATTCCACCAAGAGGAGAGGGGGGGTCGAAAAATCGCCAAAATTGTCTCAATTAATGAACGCCTCCCAACAGAAGTAGGTGATTTCCAAATCAAGTGTGTGATAACTTTAGGTATGTTATTGAAATCAACAATTTTTTTTAACACTTTGCCCGACTCGGGAATCGATTCCAGGACCCCATCCTTAGTAGTCGCGCTTGCGACCACTCGACCAACGAGGCAGTCTCACACATACACACCAAAATTTCAACGCGAACGAAGTCGCGGGCAACAGCTAGTTTATATATACTAGAAAGAGGAAAGGACCCAATATTGAGCCTCGCGGAACCCCCATTTTTACTTTTAAACCCTGTGAATTAACACCATTTATTTGCACATGTTGTATGTTGCAGCCGTCCAGTTAATATTGCCAAAAAGGAGGATCACAAGTAAGATCAAATAAGCAGTAACAAGGTGAAACACGTTCTTAAGACCTATATTGTCCATTGCTTATTGTCAACAAATTCTCTGTTTATCCACAACTTGTATGCCATTTCACAATAACATGTGATGCCATTTTCAAAATCCTAGAACATTGACATTATGACATTACTTGTACCCCACTTGTATGGATTGACATTATAAACTAATTACCATCGCCCTTCAGTAAGTTGGAGATACTACTACCTACTAATACTATACATAGACCCGTTCCCACTGCAGTTCAAAGCTCCTCCGATTTCTCGATAATAATATCTGATACATCATTATCTTCGTCCACAGCCCGACTTCACCCACTGCCGGGTATATTATGCTTCTCTTGACTTATGCCACGCTTCTTCCAGTGTCAGCCTCATTCAGGATATATCTGCTATGGCAACAATGTCGTCTGCCCATCTCGCCGCCGAAAGACCAAAATTTCTTTTTTCAGTCCTTGGATGCCACTTGGCGTACAAGTTTTATGCTAATTGTATTATTAACGAGGGTCTTCAGCCAGTGTAAAATTTTGGCTGATTTCAGAATGTCGTACACACCAAAGCTGTACTGTTCTCGATAGCTCCGTTTCTTATGATCTTTGCTAAAGAAAAAAAAATCCGAGGCTACTAAGAAAGATCTTTACCCTATTCAGCAGCTATTGTAATTATTGTGAACATCTCTTCTCTGGGAGAGGAAGACCAAAGAAACGATGGATAGATTATGTGAGGAATGATATGAAAGAAAAAGGACTAAATGATAGCATGACGGTCGCCTGAGGAGAATGGAAGAAAAAAACGTGTTGCACCGACCCCAAGTAAAATGGGACAAGTGCAGGAAGATGATTATGATCTCTGCTTTCTGCTTTCTCTTAGAGTGCTCAAACATAGACCGCTCTATCGTAACAGGGTTTGTCTAGCTGTCGTAGCAGGTGGCGTTCTGCATTTTTGCAGACAATAAGTTAAGCTTCGTCTTTGTCAGTGATATAGGTGTGTTTTTGAGATGTGAGTCTAGAGTAAAGACAGCTCAGTTATTTCATTTTATTACGAAAACGTTTAAAGGATTGTTTTTTTTTGTAATTGTGCAATAAAATCACGATTCTAAATGGTGTTCATTAGTTTAATAGTACATCCATAAAAGATTTAATGCTTATGACACCTTTTATAGTTTGTGCCATGTGTGTGTGTGTGTGTGTTTTTGTGTGTGTGTGTTTGTACATTGTTTTATCGCGTGTATGTAATTTAAATGTATTAACTCTTACTAGAGTCCGACTGAATTTCGGTTTAGGCCAATAATATAAATTTTGGCTAATTGCGTGTTTGGCTGCGTTGCCAGCTGAGACACAAGTAAACTGATAATGAGTAAAAATGTATTCCTGAAAAAAATGCTTATCATTAAGCTGGGGCTAATATTTTTTAAATACGCGCCACCTAGTGGTTCGTCTTTGTAACGAATCCCCAATCACGTGTGTGTGTCGGTGTGTAAACGATACTATATTCAATGAGATATTATTTTGGGATTTTATGTCAAATTTTATTTTTATTTTATTTATTAGGGACATAAAACAGTTACATGCTGCGGAAAATACAAAAAAATCTTAAAAGAACTTACTTTATTCTTTCTTTCTTTTCTTATTCTTCTTTTCTTGTTTGTTTTCTTATCACAAACATGTAACCCACACCAATATCCAAGTCTTAACAAAAGAATAACAGACTATGGTAGATTTTACAGAATACAGAGTGTTTTGTGACAGCTGTATTAGATGTATTACAAATTAATATATTCCGATATAATTCAATTAAACTTATCTTAATTTCGTTTAATTACATACAAATTATAAATAACGAATTATTACAATTCCAATTCCATTAAATTATTGATTCGAATTAGTTCAGTTCCATAAAATTGAGTTCAATATAATTCAATACAAAATAATTCAATTCAATATAATTCAATACAAAATTATTCAATTCAAAATAAAATACAATATAAGAATTGGGTGGATTTTGAGGCAATCAAGTTCAATGAAGTGTAATGTCCGAGTGGCGCGTCAACTACTTCTACGGCTTACTAATGTTCTAATTACAAATAAAACAATATAAACTAAAAATATTGACTTCAGCGCCATTTAGCTGCAAAATGAAAACGAGCAGACTGAAGGAACTGCCTAAAACAAGCTTATTGTATTTCTGCTAAAATTTGCAGTTTTGACGACGTCACCTCAAATAGTTCATTCAATTGGTATCACGACGAGCCTTTTGACAACCAACAATAATGTTTCACGTCAAATAGCAGGAATGTTTGACAGTTTATAAAAGTTGCTCCGGTGGATATAATAATATTCTGCAAATTATAAAAACTGTAAACTGCCGTGTCGTATAAGGTGAGATAACCGTATTTATTTACGTGTGAGGGGTATACTTAACACCACTGCTCAATCCTTCGGGGGGTACAGGCGTGATGTTATGTTATCGAAAACTAGTCGACTGAATTGGAATCCCGGTGATTTCAGTGCATCATCATCATAATTTCACCAGAAGACGACTAATACCGGATGTGGGCCTCCCCTAAGCGTCGCCACATCGACCAGTTTAGGGTTTCTCTCATTCAGCCACGTTCACCAGATCACCAGTTTTAGTACATGCAGGGGAAGGTACTTCATTTTTTGTCTGAGTTTAGAGAGAGAGAAAGTTTTTGGAAGTGATAACGCAGATGGCAATGGTACATGAAAGTGGCGTCACTTGAGGCTTATAAAATGAATGTGGCCTTATAACAAGACTTAGTACGCAATGGGTGGATATTCAAAGATGAAGAGCACAAAAAGGAGCTCATTATAACTATGCCGAATAACATTGTGTGTGATAAACTGATACCTAATAACCATTTGTATCGACGTCCGAAATAATGATGTGTAAATTATACTGTTGCTATAGATAAACCGACAAACAAACACACAAACATAATACAAACTTGTAAAAAATGGTTATCCTATAATACAAGATTATTTATATAAATGTTTAAGTTGCTTCTGCAGCTTAGTTTGTGTCATTCATCTTTATAAAGGTATGCGGGTTAAGTAGATACGATTCGCAAATACTTTTCTCATTGAACGATTCTAAAATCGTTTGATCTAAATACTCATTAATTACAGACGCACAGCTTATGTCACTAGTTGCGTGTGCCATGGGTACGGTTAGCTGATGTACGGCGACCGGTAGCTGCGAGTGCCGCTGCAGTGCCTGCGTGGATGACGTCACTTCCGCAGTCGCGGCGCGCAGCAACACCAGCTGAGAGCGCAGCGCGCGCGCTGGTGGCACATAGCTGCGCGCGCGCTTGATACGCGCCAGTGCGGCTTCTATGAGCGCGCGCGAGTACTGCACCGAGTGCTTCACACGACCTAACATAGTGTACATGCACGCGTCCACCTTCTTTGACCACGAAGCTGCATCTTCAAGTGCTCCCTCCAGGTCCGCAACGTCGTCACCCACCATCAACTTATACATATGTTTGATCACCTCATTTTCGAATTGATCTTTTGTCTTGTATTCTGCGATATTTTGTTCGATCACAGTTTGTACCTCGTCCGGTGCACATCCGAGGCAATATACAGTACCGGTTAAACCTTGAAAAATGGAAATGAACTTCAAAGTTTTGTCGATAATAAATACATTAGAACCACGTACTTTAACTAATATTGCTCACCATGATCTTCAAGCATAGCTGCCATTTCCATCGCCACCAGAACGCCACTTTCATAACCCAATAAGTAGAAAGTATTTTTCAATCCAGTTTTATTCAGCAACACCTTGACACATGAGAAAGTAAGGTTATTTAAGTTCTTTTGCAGTCGGTACACAACGAATTTTCAGAATTAGTTAATTTGAATTCGTAAGTTCATACGTCAACGTGTCTCTGTGCAGTCTGCCGCACGGTCTCCGTGGGGTGGTCGAGGCCCGGCTGCAGCACCAGCGCTGGCAGCTTCAGGCCCTCGCACAGCACGCGGAACCGCTCGTGGTGACCTTCAATGCCCGGCACTATGCATAGACACGTCTGGCTTGCGTCAAATTCGTCTTCACGCTGAAATATTTTAAAGCTTATTAGAACACGATGAATAGTGTTTTTAAGACGATATGGCAGGAAAAAAGATTAATAAACTTAGATGATAGCGATACTGGTCCCACTCTAAGTTATTGATATAATTATAATGCATTAAATAACATAACATAACAACAGGCCTATAATTTCTGAAAGTTCAAGCAGAGGAGTACCTAATAGTACACCGACATTTCGCCAGTAATGTTTAAGTCCCTTGGAGAGGAGGCGAGCCTTTTACCATCAACTAGGCACAAATCGAGACTCCGTGACTGCTACTGAGAAATTACTGGGAATCGAACCCAGGACCTCATGCTCAGCAGTCGCGCTTGTGAACACCAACGAGGCAGTCAAATAAGCCTCCTCAAAAATTATGAAATCAATCAGCAAGCGGTTTAAAGAATGCAAATGTACCTATAATCTAGAAATACGAATGAATAATATTTACCAAAAGGTGGGTAGTGATTGTAGGCATGCATACTATTTCTGAAGTCGCCAGTAGTTCGTCCGTGTCCACGTGAGATATGAACGTTGCTATGCCTTTAACATCTTCTAATGCGTTTTCTGTTTCATCCAAATTCAGTATTCTGTTGGTCAAATAAACCAGTTAATTTCATATTATTGGCGAGCTTTTTTATGTAGGTAATACAAAGAACTTACGTTTCAACTGTTAACAGTAGTATCTCCTGTTCTGTGAACTCGACATTATGGTGAATTCTCAAATGACTAGCCACCAGGAGTAATTTATCATCTTGAATTCCAAGTTCTGCTAAAGTAGTAGTTTTTGGCGTTTTCCTTGTCAATCTTATATCTGGGAACCAAACATAAATCACAAAACTGAATAAATCATATATCTGAAATGTTTTGTCTTCATACTAGTAACTAGTTAATCTGTAATATCTGTCGTGCAATAAAACATTAATAAATGAAAATTACGACTGCTGAGCATGAGGTCCTGGGTTCGATTCCTAGGTTGGAAAACATGTAATTGAGTTTTTCCATCAGAAATTTCTCAGTAGCAGCCATGGAGTCTGGATCTGTGCCCGATTGATGACAATAGGCTCGCCCCCTATTACATGGGACTTACAAACATAACTGCCGAAATGTAGGTGTAATAACAGGGACACCTCTGCCTAACCCTTCGTGGATTACAGACGTGATGTTATGTTTATGTAAATCAATATTACTGACCAGCCAATTCAGCAAGTTGCTTCAGCAATTCGGGTTGTTGCTTATGTGTTCTCTGCACAAGCACCACGGTGTCCACACCACAGAGTGCACGCTCCACCGCGTCTATTGTGGCAGCAGAACTCGACTCCTGATGGATATCAATTAAATTGTTATTTGTTGTTGTGTTCAGTTTTTTGGTGTTTCGTTATCAAATAATAACTTAAAGACATCTAAGGTTAAAATTAAGTGCCCAGAGAACTTTATCATTCGAATAGGTTTAACTCGACACACATCCTAGGAAATTCAGCTAAAATGACGTCGTTAGTTCTTATTTCAGTGCATGAATACCTACAAATGTGTCAAAAAAAGAGTAATAATTGTACTGAATTAATTACACAATGGCACAAAGCTCTGAATCAGGGCCCTTTTTTATTTCACACTGTCAAACTAAATTATATTTTACTAGCTTATGCCCACGGCTTCGCCCGTGTGGAGTTCGGTAATTGTCCCACAGGACAATTTTTTATGCCTTGTGACTGGGACTGTAGCTACATTTCAGTGTTGTCTTTGTTTCGACAGTTCAAAGTGCCTATAACTGGCCTACTTGAAATAAATGCTTTGAATTTGTTATAAACTGTATGTGTGTGTAAAATTTCATCCAAATCCGGCCAGTAGTTTTTGCTTGAAAGAGTAACAAACGTCCAGACATCCCCACAAACTTCCACATTTGTAATTATCATTAGGATTTTACCCGAATTTAAAATTTGTCTGATATAAAGTGTTATTAAATACATATTTGCAAAGTTTACAAAACTGAACTTTTTGTAAATCAATGAGGAATGTTTTTATGATGCCAGTATTACTTACATTCTTTAGTTGAGGCAGAGTTATCAATTTAGATGGTAATTTATTTTGAACACGAGAAATACACGTTGGTTTTCCAAGCATGGTCTCACCGACATTTATCACCGCAAAGTATCTAAACAATAAAGAAAGATAAATTATTTCTAAACGTAAAAATAAAAAATTATAAAGATACGAACAAAAATAATACCTTAAATCTGGGCAAAATCTTCTCGAAACTGCATCGAGGTGATCAACTAAAGTTTCTTGATTCATTTGATCATGATTGGTTGTGACATATATGCCTTGAACAGAACCCAATTTAGTAGCATCCTTGAGTAATTCTGCTATATCGGTTTCATTGTTAAAGTTCTGAGACGATATTTCGATTTGTACACCAATCTTTTGCCAAATCCTGAAAAATCGAAAAGTACTACTTATTAGGTTAGGCTAGGGGCGGGCTTGTATTTATGCTTTTGCGGTTGCACAACGACATGCTTTGCTTTCGCTTTGCTTGGTAGTATAGATGCAGGTCTACCTTACTACGTCCCTCAGAGGTGGTAAGGTGGCGAGGTCTTGGGGGGGAGCGCTACAGTCGTGTAGATCCTCAAGGCAAGTCTGGTGGGTTCACCTTCAAGAGGTTGCCGCCCTGTTATTGGTCTAATTCCTTAAGAAATAGACGCAACAGAAACCACCAGGCGCTTTTCAACCTAACTACGTCCTTCTGTGACTGAGTGGGCGTGGGCTCGTCCGTCACTAAACTCAGCTGACGACGGGTAGGTAAATTTAGTCACCTGCGCTAGGACCTGCGCAGTTGAACGCCGTAAGCGGGGATGAAGGAGTCCTGGAGGGTTGAGCCGAGCGGCGCTGGCGGTAATGCGTCCGTGAGGCAACACGCCCTCTTTGGTCCGGATTTCAAGCGAAACGGTGACCCTTCCCAATAGCCAGGGGTAGGGAAATGGCCACAGTGTCCCGTCAGAGGGTCACGGCGAGGGGCGGGAGGTCCGCGGAGGTCGTCCTTGGATGGCCAAAGCGGTGGGTTAAGGTCATGCTGACGGTGTAAGTGAGGGTTAAACCCGATCGAGCACCCGATGTCGCACTGTAAGCCAGCCTCACGCCCCTATATCTCGATGGTAGTCCTAACGGTTGAGCTAGTTTGTAGCGAGACGTTCCCAGGTGCGGACTCCAAGGAGGGTGGGAGGCCGGAGAGATGAATTCCAAACACTAAACTATGGATACCTCAATAAATACCACCACACACACACCACACACACACACACCAATCACACATACACCAACCACGCACACAACACCCACTCACACACATACGCACACTACACAGCTACACACTGGAGTGGAGGCGAAAGCCAACGAGACTCCTAAGAGAGGTGCTTGCAGCACCTCTCTCGCCCCTGGGCGCTCTGCTGCCAACGCGGCGAGCACCAGCGCGGGTGTCGGTCCGGCAGTGGCGAGAACCGCTGCTCAGACCAAATCCAAGTCCCGTAATAAACAAAGGACACCGGCGCTGATTGGGACCAGTACCGATCCTTCCTCTTTTGCAGGCACACAGCCCCCCACGACGGTTAACCCCGGTGGCCGGGGCCCTCTCATACATCCGCCCCCGCCTACGGCTCCTCAAGCCGCCCCTCCCCTGTTGGCCGTAACTGGCCAACCGGAGGAGACCAGCACCTCCGGCGACGCGTTCGCGCTCACCTGGCAGGTGCAGAAGAAAAGGCGCCGGGATAAGGATAGAAACACTCGGGATATACAACGCCGCGCAGAACCCTCAGGACAATCTGCCACAGCTCCTTCGGCAGGTATTGCCAAAAGGAGGGACAGACCGTCCAAGAAGGAGCGGCGTCAATTACGGTGGAAAGGTAAGACTCCACAAAAAACACTGGCTAATGCCACGGGTCCGGTTAAACCGACCAGTGGCAACGTCAACTTCTCCGCAGGCATGCGGTCGCAGGTCGAGGCCGGCACTAGCCGACCAGAACCTAGCCGACCGTCAACCAGCGCCGAGGAGGGACCAGCCAAGAAAACAGCACAGCGACCTGTTCGGGAGGATCAGGCTGTGGCCAAGCGAGCTCTCAATGAGACCTCCTCACCTCGAGGGGAGCGCAAGCGGCCGCGGCTTGATAAATCCAAGCGGGCCGCCAATCGCAGCTACGCCCAAGCTGTAAGCTCCGACCTAGATGTCGCAGTCACCTGCGGCCGCACGGGGCTGATCAGCAGGGAAGTGTCGGAGCTGGTTCTCGCGGCTATCCAAACAGGACTCACCCGCACCGACCTTCAAAGCAAGGCCGGTGTTCACTAGTGGGGTCCTCAAACTGTGGTGCGGTGACGACCACACCTTAGCTTGGCTAAGGAAGCTTATCTCCGAGTTGCCTCCCCCCACCAGCACCTCGCTAGTGGTCAGGAGGCAGGCGGAGATACTTAACGAGTAAGATGCGGCATACTCATCCCGGATGAGCAGGGTATTTTCGCAGAGCCGACCAATATTGGGCGCGCTCTGTGCTACCAAAATCCTTGGGTGGACATCAAGGGATGGGTGTTGCTGCACATCAACAAACAGGCCGATGCATGGTTTGTGGTGGTCGGGGTCCCTAAGGACCAAATTCCGACCCTGATGAAGGCTGGACACCGTCTCTCTTTTGGTGTAGGGACGGTGTACATGCGGTTTCAGGGTCCGAACGGCAAATATGCCGACGTCCTTCAGGGATGGGATCCGACATCGGAAACCATTATCGTGACACAGGAGGAGGTGGCACCTCCTTCTACAAACACCGCGGCTACACCCGCGGATGCTCCTGCAGCAGCAGCGCCGGCCGCACCTACTGCCGTCAGCGTGGGTACCGTCCTCTCCTCGGGCGATGAGCTTGACGGCGACTTCCTGTCGTTGTTGTCGTCGGCATCGGACGTGGAGGGGGAGTTTTTCGACGCGGGCGACCTGTTTGCCGGGCTGCGGCTAGCAGGCGACGAGGAAGGATCGACCAGCGATGGCGTCCCCTTCGTCGACCTGTAAAGTTCTGCAGGCTAACCTCCACCACAGTCAGACCGCGACGGCTCAGCTGCGGAAGTGGCTGGAGGTTCAACAAACGGCCATTGCCTTGATCCAGGAGCCGTGGATCAGGGCTGGCCACATACAAGGACTTTCCAATCTTGGTGGTAAGCTCTTAGTTTGCACAGATCACGATCAACCAAGATCGTGTATCTATACGACACGAAATATTAAAACACATCCACTAACAGATTTCTGTTGCAGGGATCTCTCTGCAGCTAGGCTGCTCATACAGCGTGGGGACACGGAGATGGCAGTAGTCTTCGCGTCGGCATATATGCCTGATGCAGAGGAGCCGCCCCCGCATGAACTAGCCCGCCTCGTAAGACATTGCGAGAACACAGGGGTGGAAGTCATCATAGGCGCTGACGCAAACGCCCATCATCCTCTGTGGGGCATGGACACGCAAAACGCAAGGGGTAAGACTTTAGTTGATTTCTTGTTCACTACAAACTTAACCCTACTGAATACAGGTTCCGAACCAACCTTCGTAAACAGACGAAGCCAAACAATCATAGACCTCACTCTGGCATCGGAGGGTGCAGCGGCCATCACCACCGGCTGGCAGGTCTCCAAAGAGGCCTCCTGCTCCGACCACAGATGGATCCGCTTCGACATCCAGGTATGTATTACACCAACGCTGCCACGGCGGAACCCACGCAACACAGACCGTGCGGCATATACGCGCATCCTCGAGACCAAGCTTGCGCCAACAAACTACTGGATGACCTTCGAGGACACGTCGCAGATCGACGGACGAGTAAGTCATCTCACGAAATCAATGCTAGACAGCTACCGATCATCCTGCCCGGAAACCACTCCGCACATAACAGCAGGGAAGCAACCTTGGTGGGGAGCGGATTTGGAACGAAAGCGCAGGAAGGTAAGGGCAGCTCTAAACAGAGCCATGAACACCTGTGCTGACGAGGATTGGGACGCGTACTACGCGGCCAAATCCAGCTACAAAAAATGCATCAGATTCAGGAGCTCTACCGGATGGCGAAAATACTGTGGCAGCATAGAATCCTGCCAACAAGCAAACAGGGTAAGGAAAATTCTGGCACAACAGAACTTAAATGGGCCCGATGTTCTCCGCAAACCCGACAACACACTTACCACATCACCAGAAGAGGCGATGCGCGTCCTTATCGAAACTCACTTCCCAGCTTGCGCTTTCGCACAGACTATTGACTGGACAGAGGTAATTCTAACACCATCAGAAAACGACTGGCGCTACGCACACAAAGTGATAACGCTGGAGATACTCCAGTGGGCGATCCGGTGCTTCCATCCTTTTAAGGCGGCCGGTCCGGACGGAATATTTCCCGCCTTACTGCAGTGGGGTGGGTCCTCTGTCGCCAGCAGACTAGTGCCCATAATGAGAGCGTGCCTGGCCTTCCGATACGTTCCAAAAAGATGGAGGGAAGTGAAAGTTATATTCATACCTAAGCCAGGTAAGAGTGACTATACAAACGCCAAATCCCACCGGCCGATCAGCCCGACCTCCTTTCTCCTTAAAACCATGGAGAGAATTTGCGAGAGAGAGCTGAGGGATGGGGCCTTGAAAACGATCCCACTACATGTAAACCAGCATGCATACAGCTCGGGTAAGTCTACTGAATCAGCTCTTCATCTAGTGGTCGGCCGGATAGAAGAAGCGATACATCAGAAGGGTACCTGCCTGGGCACCTTCATAGACATCGAAGAAGCCTTCGATAAGAGAAACTTCTCCAGCATCAGCACCGCCCTCTCCCGGCACGGAATAGAACAGGTATTGATAGACTGGATTACTAACATGTTAAGCAAATGGTTCGCCTTGCGGAAGAACAGCAGATGGCCATGATAGCTAGAGGCTGCCCCCAAGGAGGCGTACTATCCCCCCTCCTCTGGAATTTGGTGATTAATGATCTCATCATGAAGCTCAACGCAAACCACTACTACACAATTGGGTACGCGGACGACCTCGCCATCCTCATCCCGGGGAAAGTGACGGGGACAATCTGTAATCTCACGCAACAAGCGCTACGCATCGTTGAACGGTGGTGTATAGAATACGACCTTTCGGTGAACCCCACGAAGACTGAACTAGTCATGTTTACCCAAAAAAGAGTACTAGGCCCTTATCGCCTACCCAAACTATTCGATACAGAACTCCAGTTAGCTGAAGAAGTCAAATACCTGGGAGTCATCCTTGACAGTAAGTTAAACTGGAGCAGACACTTAGACAACAAACTAGACAGAGCCTGCATAACCTTCTGGCAATGCAGGAGGATGATAGGTAAGAAGTGGGGCCTATCCCCTAAAATTATACTTTGGTTATACTGCGCGGTGATCCGACCCATGATCACTTACGGGTCAGTGGTCTGGTGGCCCCGCACCAAACTAGCTACAGCCTCCAGCAAACTGCAACGTATGCAGAGACTCGCCTGCATGGCGACTACAGGCTGTATGCGGACTACTCCGACCGCGGCTCTGGAAGCCATGCTGGGGCTCCCACCGCTCCATCTGTTCATACAACAGGAAGCAACGATGGCGGCAGTACGCCTTAAAACACTTCAACTCTGGGGTAAAAAGTACACACAGCACACCGCAATACTGGAGGGATTCTATAACGAGTTCCCCCTAGCGAAAGCCATAAACGATCGGATACCTAAGCAGTTCGTATTCGACAAAAAATACAAAATCCAACTCCACGAGGACCACCGCTGCGAGGGATTAAGCCCCGCAGAAGTACGGATCTTCACGGATGGATCAAAAACAGGTACTGGTACTGGAGCTGGAGTCTTCTCGGAAGATCTCAACATCCACATAGACACACCACTGGGGGCCCACAACACAGTATTTCAGGCAGAATGCATGGGCATTTCTCTGGCGGCATCAGCCATCTTAGCCAGGAAGGTTGAGGGCCACTCAATTCGCATACTCTCAGGCAGCATGGCTGTACTGCTAGCACTAAACAACCACGCAGTAAACTCCGGGTTAATATACGAGTGTCATCAACGCCTGAACCAGGTTGGTAATCTCAACAATATAACCATCCAATGGATCAAAGGACACAGTGATTCCCGAGGCAATGATGCAGCGGACGAACTCGCTAGAAGGGGATCGAGCATGGCAGCAGCGGGACCTGAACCCATCGTGCCACTCCCTTTCGGGTATCTACGCACACTGGTAAGAAAACGAACCAGTGAACAACACCACAAGCTGTGGCTGGACCATGGCGAGTGCAGGCAGGCCAAGGAAGCACTCCCTACTATCGATGGCCGCCTCACCAAACGAGTGCTTTGGCTGACCAAACTACAGCTGCGCACACTTACAGCCACCATCACTGGACACGGCTCTTTTAATAAACACCTCTTTGTCATAGGAGTCACAGACAGCCCCCTGTGCCGAGCCTGCATGGAGGAAGACGAAACAGCAGCCCACGTGCTTCTACACTGCCCAGTGGTTGCAACATACAGGGCAAAGTACTTCGGTACCCCAGGTACTCTCCGCGAGATTGTCAGCAACACCAAGGCGCTGCTGGCCTTTCTCGGGGAGTTAGGGTGGATCGAATAATTTTCCCACCCGCACGCAAAATACGCGCTTTGACGTGGAGTTGCGGACACCAGCCCGTTATACAATACAATACAATACAATAGGTTAGGCTATAACATCATGATCATCAAAGTAATTGTGATTATTGGCATTAACGATTTTGAATTAAGTCATTTGCTTACCGTAATTTAAACTGGAACTTTGCAGTTGTATGCGCTTTGCTGTGAACATGTAACTTCCTCGCACCACGAGCAACTAGTTTGTCGACCATCTGGAGTCCGAAACTATCTTCATTCAACACTACAACTTGGGTGTGGTTAGGATTGCAAGATATTCTGTAAGTATAATAATCATATTGAAAATGAAAATAAAGAAAAGGCCAATTTAATCAAAAGGATTTGTAGTGTTGTAATTGCACACCAAAAAAAGGATATCTCTTCACCTGGGCTGTGCTTGCGTTGAATGGCCCACCATCTTCAGCAGTACTCTGCCGCGGTGCCTGCTGGCCGCGAGCAGTCGGAAGGCGCGCGCGGCGTCTTGCGGCGCGTACGACACACGCGACAGTGGACGCACGTACCCGCGGATAATTCCCTCACTCAACATCATCTGTAACTCCTGTGTATTCGAGCAAATGTTTTAATGATATACGAGATCCATGGTCTATGATATAATCGTCCAAGGAGACAAATATTTCCGGTGCATATTGCGAAAAGAAAAACCATATAAAAAGTAAAAAAATCGTATAATAAGAAACGTTAAATCGTCTGCGAAATCCCAACATAGTTGGGAAAAGGCTAGGCAGATGATGATGACTTACTTTCATTTCCTCGGGTGTTTCAAATATTGTTGAGAAATCGACAGTAGCATAAAATCTTTGTCTAGTGAGATTGTACATTCCATATTCAAATTCTTCGTCATGATTGTGAAGTTGAGAAACATCAAAACATGTGCCCGCGAAACCAACACAGTTTAGTGTATTCTAAAAAAGGAAACACTCCAATTTAGCTACTGGTAATAACCTCATTATGACGACTAATAATAAATATAACGCGGTACATACCTTCTTCAAGGCTCCTCTAACTGAGCTTATAACAACTAAACAACCGTTTCCTTTTGTTGCGTTAAGAATCATATCTACGAAACTTTCATCCCGAGAATTACCGATATGATCAGCTGGAAACAAGTAAGTGATAAATAATTATAGCTTTAATTAGATTAATCATGATATGCATTTATACATAAATAGTTGAACATCACTTGTTTACCTTTCAACTCCGGGAATAGTTTAAGTAAGAAACGTTTTTTCCGAATGTCACTAACGGTCGTGTATACTTCACAGCCGTGAGCAAGGAGTATGGATAACACAGCCTGGCCCAAAGCTCCAGCCCCTCCATGGACTAACGCACGCATATCAGGAGTCAGCTTCTTGTTATATTTGATTCCCTAAAACGAATCGAGATTTAAAGCGATTCCTTAATTATTAAAAGGCTTAATCTTTACATTGATCTCGTCTGATTAGATTATGGAACGAATTAGGTTTACAAAAGGACGAGCATTTGAGATGATGCCCGTTCAATGATAGTTATTAGTTATAGGGAACGCAAAGAGTTCCACACTGTATAATAAATGTGGCGGAAAAGCGCTGAGTGCGACTTGCCAGTTGCCAGGATATTACGGAAGCGTGGATAAGACCCTCCCCTCGCAGTACGCGGAAGAAGTTTAAGAACGAACGTTGAAAAGATTGTTTCTATCAGCTTGAGTATATACTCACGAGACAGTAGAATGCGTGTGCGTAGGCGAGCGGCACGGTGGCTGCGTCCTCGAGGCTCCAGTGCGCCGGCACCGGCCACAGCAGCTCCGGCTGCGCGCGCACCACGCTGCCGCAGGCCCCACCGCGCACCAGGCCCATCACACGCGTGCCACTGTAATATATTTAACACAGATCTCAGAGCTTTTTTTAAAATAATTTTCTTTTGAATCTTGCATGCACGACGACCAATCAAACATTAGCTTCGGAAGTCGGTGCAAAAAAGAGAATAAACAAATGAATGTCACCGACTTCCGAACACGGCAATTTTTGGTGTTCTTTTCTGAGGCGGTTGTAGTTATTGCAAAAACAATTTTTTATCCTAAGTTGATTTCAGCCCTTTTCCATCATCATCATTCTCTTGCCCTTGTCCCAATTCATTTGTGGTCGGCGCAGCATTTGTCTTCGTCTTCCAAACTTTTCTATTACTAGTCATCTCATCAGACACCTCCTTTCATGCCATATCATCCTTCATACAGTCCATCCATCGTTTCTTTGGTCTTCCTCTACTCTTAACCCGTCCACATTCATACTCAAAACTTAACTCACGACATTTTCCTCATTGTTCTGCATCACATCATCTTTTTCCCATCATCTGTATGAAAATATGTATTACCTCTCTGTTGTCCCACTGAAGTCCATGCCATAATTGTTTTCTCCACCATGGTTTGATGATATTTTTCCGATTGCTTTTTTAATGTCGGTGTTGGATATCCCGGCGTAATAGACCTGAAAAAATAAAACACTATGAAATAATTTCAAAGTCATCATCTGCCTAACCTTATCCCAACTATGTTGGGGTCGGCTTCCAGTCTAACCGGATGCAGCTGAATACCAGTATTTTACATGGAGCGAATAATAATTTCAAAGTAAATGATAAAAATAGACCCTTAACGAACCTGAGAGGCACTTGTTCTCCACGTCAGTGAGATCATTTTTTTTTGTTCTGGACCATGCCATGGAACCATTCTTGTTACGGAAATCTTGGAGGTCAAAGTTTCAACTTTTTCTTGAATTTAAATTTAAATACCTCCCTGTACTATTCAATGCATCAATTAACACAATGTTTTGAGTACTAATTGAGTCCTACCGTAAAGTGTGATTTGTCACCCCAAAAAAAAATACTATAATACAACATTAGTTTTAGTATAAGCGAAACCTGAAACACGTGTCTAGTATTTTTATGTAAAATGTGTAAAATGTGTATCATGAAAAATCACAAAGTTATAAGCTTGTTCTGTTATCTGGTTGTCCGCACAAAAACGTGATCACCACGCGGCGCACCCGCGTGCGCGCCTCCAGCGTCGTCTTGAGCTCATTGATAACAATAATTTGGCAGTACGTACCTTAATGATTGCGCTAGCTACTTAATGTCGCTCGGTGTTCAACTTGTAACCTTTTTTTAAATATTTTTGGAACAAAATATAACATGGTTTAAAAATTATTGGAATCGATTCTGTTACTTATTCTGAACAAACTATATTCAGGTTTTACATATACTAAAAATAATGTTGTATAACTTATTATATACTATGTTACTTAAAAGAATTGTAAATAAACTTGTAAACTCTAGCTTCCGCACTACATGGATTCGGGTTCGCTACTTGAAATCGAATAACTTGAGATCGAATAACACTTGCTCAAAAATGTTAACTAGATAGTACTTGAAATCGATAAATTATGAGCGTGACAGTTCACCATTTCGATGCTAAGTGACAAACATGGTGAATGATTCCATCAAGATATATCGACAATGGAAAAGAGATACCAGGGCCAATGGAATGCATCAATGTTAGCGGACTACTGCTGGAATTCATGGATTCGATATGAGGCTTTGAAAAGCACCCAGATCTAACCTAGTGTTTAATTCGGCCATCAATTCGTCTCTTTCTCTGCTATTACGGACACATTCAACTAGCAAGTGATGTCGTTTAAAGAAATAAAACCATTTTCGATTGCCGAGTCTAAAATTTGTGTTTCTCTTGTATCATTTTTGAAAGACCGATTTGTATGGTGAACATTGAAGTTCCCAGCTATCAGCGTTTTTTCCGAGCTAAAGCTAAATAGATTATCCCAGTCAGATTGGTTAGTGTGAACACTTGATGGACAATAAACTGATATGACATTTTCTAAATTAGTGCAATTTAACAGTTTTACTTTGAAGACTTCTATTCCTATATTACTTAATTTAATTATTAAGCCCTGAGTCCCTTAAGCGATTTGTGAATTACAAGGGCAACACCACCGTATGAATTTTTCCTGTCTTTCCTGACTTCTGTATCTATGTCTAGCCATGTTTCACTGATAATAGCTAAGTGAATCATCTCTTGATGTAATAAATTCTCAAATTTCAAACGTTTAAGCTTGAGGCTCTGTGAGTTTATTGATCGTACTTACTTTAGCGCTACTTTTCATCGCTAAATATATCATAGACTCCTATGAACCACTTAATTTCGTTAAATATCTCTATCAAATACTTTTTGCATTCCTCCATGACTATCTTCACAACTAAGATTAGTTTTTCTTTCCAATCGGATGTCTCATGTCTTTTATATGTCTTACTATACTTCTGTTTCTAAGAATTGTCCTTCTCTGTTCTTCTTCATATTCACTTGTTGCCATATGGTATTTTATTTATTTAAGGTAAAACAAACAGTAGCACAAAAACTGGAAGAACAACATCAACAAGACAAAATGGAAAAATAAAATCTGCATAATTAGCAACAACAACAGCAATAATATATTACATTGCCGTTTTGCTTTTCTGCCAATAGTTACAAATCCATCATCTTCGTTTTCATCACTATCCTTTTTCCGGTCCTCTATGTTCTAACAACCTTGTATTTTTGAATAATATAATTTTACACATATGTAAGATTTAAATATAATATAAATCTAAATCAAACTTAAAAGCAAACAAATAAATAAAAAGATTATCTAATAGATGGGAAAGATATCTTTACAAATAAATATCATTTTTGCTCGTGTTTTGCTCTTCTTTTCTCTATAATCTGTTAATATGTGTACAAAAACTGTTAAATAATATGGTGTTCTCGTCTGGCTAACGGAGAGCACTTGTATAGACACAACCTTGTAACCAAGATTATCCATCAGCAACTTGCTCCAAAAAACAACTTTGTGGAATCGGAAGTGCCGTACTATAAGTATGTGCCCGACCCAGTTCTCGAAAATGGCAGTATCACATTGTACTGGGATCGATCCATCATCACTACTACTGCGGAGGCAGGTACGAGATTTGGGCGTGCAGATGGTCTCTGAGCTAACTTTTCGCAAACACATAGTGGAGGTATGCGGTAGGGCCTTCAAAAATCTTTGTTTCATCTTAAGACAGTGTAAGGATTTAACTGATACTGCTGCTGTTAAGGTTTCATATAATGCACTTGTGAGAAGTCACCTAGAAACAAGTGCATTCATTTGGAATCCACATGAAGCAAAATACAGCCTCATGTTGGAAAAAATGCAAAATAAATTCTGTAGATTTCTCTACCTTAAGCAATACGGAGTTTATCCCTTTTATCCCCTAATGTACCCAAGTCTGTTCGTCCTGGACATGGTTGGTTACACCAGACTGGCAGTAAGAAGGGACGTGGCGCTTGTCAAGTACGTGGCGAGCATATTGCTAGGGTTACTGCACCACCCCGAGGTGCTGGTTGCGCTACGGCTGCGCGCACCGGATGGGTGCGTGGGAGCGTGTCGCCGCCCCGCACTGTTGGACGTGCCAGCGGCTAGGACTAACCTGCTCAAGTTTACCCCTATGTCGCGAGCCGCACGTATTA
Organism: Noctua janthe; assembly: GCA_910589295.1. Classification (NCBI taxonomy): domain Eukaryota; kingdom Metazoa; phylum Arthropoda; class Insecta; order Lepidoptera; family Noctuidae; genus Noctua; species Noctua janthe. Next base: position 4,152,771 of record OU342573.1, on the reverse strand, counting down.
TTAATATTATAACGGTATCGGAAGATATATTTGGGCAAAACCTGCCGACATTTGTTCAAAGGCCACTAATAATAATTGAAAGTGGTCTCAACTATGAGCTTGGTCATGTTTAAGTATTAATGTTTTAACTATAGCTATTATAATTTATAATATTTTTTTTTAACGTAATTTTACTGTTTATATTTGTTATATTCGTAAGGGAGATGTAAGGACGGGGCGCACGTACTGATCACACGGTAGCTAGTTGCACACTGACTTTATTAAAACGTTCAACGCTCGGTCGCGCGCCGACGCTGCGGCGCGTAGGTATCTAATTACTTGTACATTCATAACAATATTGTTTTATTATATGTTGTAGCATCGTATTGGACTTGGTCTGTAATGTGGCTATAATTTGGTGGTAAATAAATAAATAAAAATAAAAAAATAAATAACGGTCTTGCATGATAAGAACCTCGTGAAAGCCGAGAAAGATAAGCAAATCAAGTATCTTGACTTGGCTCGCGAGGTTGTCGACATGTGAGATGTGGACTTAGCGATCATTGTGCCGATAGTTGTATCAGCCCATGAATTAATTGCCAAGAGCCTCGACCAACACCTGAGGAGGCTCTCGTTAGGCAGTTGGATCAAGGGCTTGATTCAGAAAGCGGTTTTCCTGGACACGGCTCGTATTGTTAGCAGGTTCATCTCTCTGGAGCCCTGACCGACGGTTGCTCTGACACTGTTCCCGATACCGGAAGGCTACAATTTTTTTTATATTTTTAAATGTTTTTATATTGTTTTTTTTCTAAGGAATATTTAAAAATGTAAATGATTTGTAAAAATATAAATAAAGAAAATGTATTACTAGTATACTATATTCACAATAATCGTACGTACCGTGACTGGTACTCCAGAGCAGCATGTCTCCGCAGCATCGACCCACTCCAAAGAATTTAAATCCCCGACTTGTGCGACTTTTAACGTCACCTTGCTGCTCACTGTCGCACTCTCCTGTGCTGGTACGTAATACTCTCCTCCCCAGTTACCCTACAATTAAACGTTATTGTCAATTTGACACTTAGGTACAGCTAATATGGCACATTGACTTGAATACTACTATCACATTCGAACATCATACAGGTACGATGACGAATCACTGCAAAGACGAACTTTTCTAAAACTAACGTACACAAATAACACTTATATTTTAATACCAACAATGTTTGCACTCACATGATCCAGAACGGTGAACGCTAGATCGATATCCGGTAGATCGTCCACGAAGAAATTGTTGCCTTCTTCGTTATTGACAGTTATTAGGTAAACATTGTTACGTTGTTCGTCCTTCCTCCAACATTGTACTAACTGTTTGACGGCGGAGGGGGCAGGGTAGGGGGCAATGATGAGCAGGCGATGGCCGGGGGGGAGGTTAGCACGTACGGCGGTGAGGAGGGAGAAATCGAGATGCGTGCGCACTGTGATGGCGGTGGTAGGCACGGCCACGTTACTCGGCCGCCAGCGCACCAGGTCCAGGCGCGAGCTAACGTTGCTGTGAGCCGACAGTTGGCGATACAAAGACGACGGTCGGACGCGACCTCCGTATACATCGTCTTCTTCGCTCACTATGAAGGAGTCTAGTTGTAGCATGCTATGTAGCATTTGGCACATCTGCAAATATTTAATAACAATGTAGTTTCCTTGCGAAATCACTAAGATTGATACAAAGCAATAATGGTTTCTTACGTCGTCGTCGGTTGATAGATTACGGACAACAACAAGGTCCGTATTCTTTAGTAAGCCGCTACTATTCTTCGTTGTGTTCAAGTCTCCTAGATTAAATTCTTCGTAACTAATGTTGACGCCATAAACACTAGTTTCAATGTTCTTTATTTCATCAAAGACGGAACCTTTCATTTGGTTGTTTGTGATACCAACAACTTTGATTAAGACTTTATTTACATTTTCGGCAACTATGTGTAGGAAAATATGTAGTGTTGTGTATGTTGATACCTGTTAAATGAAATGTCACACGTTGTCACAACATTATCATTTTATTCATAATTGAAATTAATCATAATCATTTTTCTACCCTTACTCCATTTTATTTGGGCAGTAAAGGTACATCTTTCAAACATTTCTATCAAATGTCATCTCACGATCCACTTGCAGTAAATAGACCGTTAACGAAGCCGAAAGGCACTTCTCCTCCCCGTCATTGCGATAATTTTTTTTGTACCTGGGAACCTTCTAGTTACGAAGATATTGGGTGTCAAAGATCCATTTTTTTCACAAGTTTTTTTTTAAATTCTAGGATTTAAAGCTACAAACTTTTTTTTGTATATCTCCATGACCCATGTACGATTCAATGCATCCATCAGCATAACGTTTTGAAAGCGTAACATTGAGTTTTATCGTAAAACGTGATTTTTCACCCCTAAAAAAAAAGTTTTTTTGCGTAGGGTTACTTACTTTGATGTACGGACTGCTTAGTTGACGGCTTTGTGATTTAATTATCTAAGTAAAAATATAATTCAACAGACAAAATAATAGGCACACTTACTTGTTGGTCTTCTTGGAAATTAGAAACGAATTTCAATGCCTGTAACGCCATGTTCATTTTATTAACAGCTGGTAAATTACGGTATTTGATGTTTTCCATCGTTACTCCTCCACATCTGAAAATGGCAAAAAAGGAAATCAAATTACAACCTACTACGTATATCGGTTAAATTGTGTTAAAAAAATGTTTGAGTTTACCTTACAAAATCATATTGTTCTAACACTTCGGCCTTATATAAAACTTTGTCCTCTGAAACGGTCTTCATGTTGAGATGCTTCTTCACATCCACTCCGATTCTCCTGATGTGAGTGGGCAGGGTGACTCCGTCGTGCGGTTGTCGCAGCATGTGCAGCTGCAGCAAGCCGTCGAAGAACGTGACCCAGTTGTCACGCCACACCAGCAAAGCTTCATTCAGAGAAGCGCTGGCGGCTTCGATAGTGCGGAACTGGCCACTGTGGACGAAAATTATCATTTTATTTATCTCGATATGTAGATTAAATAGAAATATTGGAAATCTCGTAAGCAATCACTATGATGCGCGACGCACACGCAAATGAGTCAGGGACTCAGCTCTCAAACACACACTTTCAAAATAATTCTCTTCTACATGGCCTAGCAATGTGTTATTTTGAATGAAGAAAAAGAATGAAATGCGACCTTTTCTCTGCCTGGGATCTATCAATCCGGATTTTGTTACTCAGAATGACTGATCTGCAGGCCTAGCCAAGTTACAAACGTTTCTTATCGAATCTCTTTCTACAATCGTTGACGCCTCGGCGTAAGCGATTTGAGAAAACGCTATGTTGGTAGTCAACTTGACACAACTGAGTCGATCGCTCGTTCTCCAATGTCTGTAGAAAAAACCTATACTTTAGTCTATATTAAGCGTTCCTACCCACGTTAAACTAACGTCAATGTCACAGTTGTTTACTTTGTGCGCGGGCTTAACTTTTGTTTTTAGTTGTTAAGAAAGGAATAATTCTTTTAAGTGGTAAAAAAGTAAGCGGAAAAAGGAACAAGTTCTTCTCATGATTGGTTTGTTATAATATCACAGTGCGGAATGTAATTTTAAACGTATTTAAATGAAAGATACCGAAATGAAGTGATAACTTTTATAGGATGGAATCTAGCAAGCCCAGAACAGTTCGCAGGTTTAAGGTACGAAATTTATTAGTTATTTCGTAAATATATTCCTGTGTTATTCGAAACTCTATCATACTCGGACACTTGAAAGTTTGAAACATAAACAATGACGTGATACGCGACTCAGTGGAATCATATAGACGCCGATTTTTATCGTTAACTCTGGGGTGTCGGCGATCGCTCAGTGGTTTAAAAACTTTGACATCGTTTCGTTAGCGCTTGTCAAAACTGTAACTTGGCTACGATTTATATGGGATGAAGCGATGAACATTGTAGAAACACTCACATTTCATTCTATCATTCTGAACGATGTAAACTTGTCTACGAATTTTCTATTCGTATTTTGTATTTGTTTTGACCACATGTCAACGTTGAGATGACGTCATTCCCATACATTTGATTAGTTTTCTATTAGCGTAAACGATTGTAGATTGTCAACTTGGCTAAGCCTACTGACTTCATAGCCCACCACTTCACTTTTATTTACGATAAGAGTCATTTTATAAAATTATTACATATTAAATTATTTAGTTGTCTTACCTGTACGAGTACTCTCGTTCACGCAACAAGTCATAAATATCTTCAGTGGTGAGGTTCATGTCTTGACCTTCGTTAAATTCTATTTTTACTTTGTTAATGTTTGGTTTTAAAATCATCACTATCGTGCCTGTCGCTACTTTAATTTTATCATCAAATACCTGTAGAATTTAATGCTTATTATAGTTTTGCTTTCATACTGGTAAGAAAGATATAGGTACTGATTTGTATAGTATAGTTTGTCAATTAAAAAGTCACGTGATGGTGAGTGATCGTAGCGTAAATGGACATTTCCCAAATAAGAGGCATTACATGTTGCTACCGCACAGACAAGGCTGAAATGCCTCATGTGTCCTGTTCACGTGTCCTGCGCGTCTCCGCAAGTCACTTCACGATCACTCGTGGTGTGCTCTAAAAAATTCCTTTCGTTTCAAGAGGTTGGGCAACAGTTGGTTGGAGGGGTTTGGACATAACTTAAGTAATATCACAGAAGTTACAGTACAGACCTCAAAACAACCAGTTCCTCTTTGCAATGCTACTCTAAGCTTCAGTTGACTCTGTGTGTGCATCACAGGTTGTGCGTACAAGTGAACGTCACGGAACTCCACGGATATCTGCTTCTTCGGAACACCCAGGGTCATGGCCAGGGTGTCCCAGACAGCTACCAGGGTTGATGCGAATGGATACACCGTTTTTCCTAGAAAAAAAAACACATTTACTCAATGTTGCATTCAGTGTTTACCATTTACTACAAAAAGAACAACGATCGTCAAAAAATGTATAGAAGAGCGTCATTGTTCCTGTTACAACGTGAGATTGAGCTATATAATCATGTAGGAGGTATACAGTGCTTGATAATAACAGTCAATGATAGCTTCAATACTGCAAAACGAATACAGCCCCTTGACATGCCTAAGCGGTTTTGTTTTTTTTAACCATCTTGAATTTATTAGGTACTTTACTTAAAAAACCATAAATGGCATTAATAAAATAAGTATGCTATTTAGTAGGTACCTCTAATGACGTGTCCTTTCAGATGTTCATTTTCTTTGTCGTGTAATGATATGGTCCATGTGCAAGCTGCACCCTTCCTTCTACAAGCAGTATCGTAGAGAGCCACAGACCTGAAAAAATAAAAATAAAAAATGCACTTTACTAAAAATCACATTTGGCTGACGCGAACTGTCTAAGTTGTCGCATAGAGGATGTTACAAAAGTGGCTATTTATTGCCTCCTTCTTTTAAAAACATTAACAATTTTAATGATAGTCTCGACAACGTACTTAAATTAACAACTCCTTCCGCGGTTCTGATCGGTGATATGAACATTGATATTAAGATTGACAACACTGATAGTCACTCAGATGAGTATTTAACCTGTGCTGCCTCTAACGGACTTCTCCCAGCTCATCAGTTTCCGACACGACTCACAAACTGTTTAGACCACATTTTACTCAAAACAAATAAATCCGCTACGACCTTCGTAATTGAGTCATCTATAACGGATCACGAACCGCTGCTATTGTTTCTCCTAACTAGGAGTGCTAACTCAGATGTGACCCGCACTAGATCAAAAATAGACTACGATTCCGCTATAGAGGATAACAAAACACATGACTGGTCTCCAATGCTGTCAATCTCGGATCCTAGTGAAGCTGCAGAATAGAATAGAATAGAATAGAATAGAATAGAATATGTTTATTTCCCTAGTTCATTTACGTTACATTATGTCCACAGGTCGGTGGTGTATTCGGCCTGTGGGTGTGTCAGCTACTTACAGTCTACTTATGTTTGTCTGTAAGAGATCTATACAAGTGTCGTGTAGTGTGTGCTGTGAGCTTATTAGTATGTACAGTATCAATTTATATAAATTTATAATGTAGTTCTATATTGACCTATCCTACTTACAGCTAATTACAATCTATGGGGACGTGGAGCGGTCGTTCGCTTGCTGAGCAGCCGACTCCTGTCTTTTTTTGGTACATAATCGATTTCTCCTAGTCTAGTATTAGTGAGGAGGGGGTTGTGCTGTCCGTATCCGAGGTAAGCGTCACCAGGGGTCTCTAGATCCTCGATGTGCATTTCGCGGAGGCGGCGCAGCATGTCCTCGTTAAAATCTTGTGCACGGAGGTGCCATGGATCCCAATCGAGCATATCCCAGAGTAAAGAGGTTTCTAGGCGTCTTGGGAATTGTCCGCTGGTCTTGAGAGCCATTCGATATTGGCGTTCAATTTTTTGTAAGTTGCTCTTACTGTAACGTGAGAGTAGTTGTACAACGCCATAATCCAATATAGGAAGTAGGCAGGCCTGAATGACAGCAAGTTTCACAATTATATCTGTCTTGGCGTGCCAACCTATGATAGGGGCTAGCGCGCCGCGTGCTCGTCGCGCCTTCTGCACGACGTAATCCGTCTGTTTGCCCATGGTCATGGTCTTGTCTAAGTATACGCCCAGATATTTTATGCTGTTTTGATATCCGATTACCTCGTCTTTGATGCGAATGGTTCTGCGGTAATTTCTCTTATGAGTGAACATAGCACATTCCGTTTTGTCTACATTGCATTTTAGCCCCCAGCGACGGTAGTAGTCGATAACGGTGTCGGTGGCCCAGCCCGTGCGCTGTGTCGCGTAGTTTGGGTCGGGAGATCTGTTAAGGATGCACAGGTCATCTGCGTATTGAGAGAGCTTGAGTCCGCGGATACGGTCCCGTAGGTCCCAAACATCGTGTACGTACAGGTTAAAGATGGTTGGACCCAGGATAGAACCCTGAGGGACCCCGTGTGGCACCGGTTTTTCGTCGCCGTTGGTGGTTCTGAAACGTCCGTAGATTTTGCGACCGCTCAGGTAATTCTCAATTACTTTGATGATGTTATTCGGGACGTCAGCTGTTTGAAGTTTCTTCGTCAGACCTTCGTGGTTTATTGAGTCAAAGGCCTTCGAAAGATCCGTCAGGACCATGGCCACACTTTCTCTTGCTTCCAACGCATCCGTGATGAACTTGCCGGTGCGAAGGATCTGTGTGCCTGTCCCTCTGTTCTTAGTAAAGCCATGTTGGAATGGTGGTTGGAGTCTGTCGGCCGTCTGTCGCAGTCGCGACAATAGCAGCCGATCGTGTAGTTTACCCATGATGTTTAGGAGAGTGATAGGTCGGTACGATTTAGGGTCTCGATGATTCTTGCCTGCTTTATGAAGAAAGATGCACTCTCCGATTTTCCATCTGTTGGGATAATAACCTGTCAGTAACAGGTAGTCAGCTATCGTTTTGTACCTGATGAGGAAGGGGTCGCCTCCGAGTTTGAGGGCGTCTGATTTAATTTTGTCCGGGCCTGGCGCCTTCTTATTTTTAAAGCGTCTCAGTGCGAATCTAATTTCTTCTACAGAGGTGGGGTCGAGAGGTTGGAACGGTGTAATCTTTTCTGTGCTCTTATCTTCGTTGTTTATCTCAGCTTCTGTTACGATCGCTGCGTTAACCAGGGCATCGATGGTTTCTTTCTCGCTGTTGCAACCCTCAATGTGAGGGAGTCTCTGTACTGGAGCCTTCAGGTTGCGTTGGACTCGCCACATCTGAGCTCTGTTGTTCTGCGGATCGTTTATTATCCGGGTCCATTTTTCGCTGCTATGTTCCACAAGTGCTTGTAGGACCTGCTGTTTCAGACGATTGTAGGTTCTTCTTTGTTCCGTAATTCTGTCCTGGTTGAAGCGTAGACGCCACGCTTTACTTTTTGCTTGGTTTCTTTTGTCGATCAATTCATTAATATCTTCTGGAAGTTGATCTCTTCTGTTGTTTTCATGTAGTGGCGCATACTCCTCCAAGGTTTCTATGATGGCTTTTTCCAGTTGTAGTATATATTCTTCGCATTCTGCATCGGTTGTAATTTCCTTAGGTAGGTGCGTGGTTTTAGCCCATAGGGTTTGTTGGAATTGGTGTCTAATTTCTTCGTTGTTTGCAATAGCGTGGGTATTCCGTACCAGTGTTTTCTCTCTGTCCACCACTATGCTTAGGTCCAGTAGCCAGGGCACATGATCGGAGCCAACCGGTGTTGTTTGACGACATGTTATGGTGTCAAAAGCTTGCGCATCGTACGAGAAGATGGCTGCATCGAGGATGCCATAGCCCGCGCTGTTAGGTCGCGAGGGTAGGCCAGTGTGGTGTATGGTGCAGACGTCAGAGTTACAGAGGTCGCGGACGAGTATTCCCGCACCTTCGTCTCTCGTCTGATTGAGTGTGGTCATTTTAAGGTTAAGGTCCCCAATGGTGATGTTTGGAGCTTCGGTTATGATGTCTTCTAGTTCATCATTAAGCGCTGCGGCATCGAAGTGTTCTGATCTGTGCGGTATGTATATCCCCTTAATTTTTATGGAATCTCCTGTCAGATGATCATAGGTGAGGTTGATAGCGACGCCTTCGATGAGGCGGTCTCTTTCTTCGGTACCTGGGGTAACGTCAGTCTGACTCCAGCGTATTCCTCGCATAACATACAAGGCTGTAGTTAGATGTGACGCGATCGAGTGCGTGATCTTGTCGTAGTTCAGGAGATTCATGCGGATTTTTGAAAAGTCCACCCGGCACTCGTTGACTACGATTATATGTGGTTTGTGACGGTCGGCTAAGGATTTTAGCTCGAGGAATTTACCTTTTAACCCTTGCGCATTAAGGTGCAGTATACGCAACTTATGATATTGATTTCTCGGATTATTTGTTGAGAATTTTTAGGAGGATTTCGTGTTGTAGCTGTAGCTGGTGTAATATTTGTTTCATAGTGGTTTGAAGCTCTTGTCCTAGGGGTTCCATGCTGTTTTCTTTGTTTGTTGTGGGTTCATTTAGTTGCATTGGTGGCTGGCACTGTGGTTGTGATTGAGGTGCCTGTTTGGGCAACGGTGGAAATTGGGAAGTGGAGGTGATGTTCAAGTACGAGACGTTTTCCCGACGGGACCTCAGTGCTGCGTATCTGCGTTCAGTTGCTTCTCTTTTTTTCCTTTCTTTTTCTTCATGCTGTGCTAACTGGCGGTCCACTGCCTTCTGGAACTTCTCGCATTTGGCTTGGTTGGCCCCATGGCCCGGTTTTTTGCATGCTGTACATATTTCGATATCTATACCTTCTTCGTTTTGAATTGTAAAGGTGGGGTGTTTCTTCTCACCGTGACACGCTGATGTCGCATGCGTGAAGAGGAAACATGTCTTACATTGTACTACTCTCCTGGGATTATCTTTGTATTCCTGAGGCTTCATGCTGAAGGCCCCGAAGTACGCATGCTTTGTTGTCTTCATAAGCGTAGCGATTTCATAGTATGAGTGGGCACCATCAAAGATAAATAATTGTAGGTTACCTTTAATTGTTCTCATTTTGATCGGTCTCACACCGATGCACCTCTCCATTTCCTCTAGGCATGCCTCATTCGTCTCATCGTAGATGTTTGTGATGAGCACAACCTTCGTCTGATGGGTCTGCTGGGCTTTAGGGACCCGTGCCACGAAGCGGAGCCCGTCGTCAAGTTTCCTCAACTCTTCTATAATTATTTTCCTCATGTCCGCGGTGTATACGCGGATCGTGATGGTTCTTTTGTTACTAGCCATGACGTGTCTTGCTCCATGCTCTGTGGTTATTTTTCTAATTTTGCTAAGGCATTCCGGTTCGTTGATTTTCTTGACGTCGCGTCGGTTATGATTATGTCGGGGATATGAGTGGATGATGTGATCACTCTCGGTTGTCGCTGGGTCGCTGTCGATTTAGGAGTGACGACGCCTCTCTTTCTCTTTTTGGGTTTCGGTGACGTAAAAGTTGCTTGTAAGTAGTCTTTTTCCCTTTCCAATTCGTTTTTGTGGTCCTCTTCGGTGGGGAGCGAGGAGAAGCGGTTACTTGTTGTTATGCCGGGCTGTCGCTGCGAGGCAACGGTCGGACTAGCGGCGCGCACCTGCTCCGTCGCGTGACCAGACTGAGTGGCGGAATCGGCGCGCAGAAGCGTCGAGATGGTCATGTCCTGGCGCGCGCGCGCACCGGAGGCGACATTGCTCACTCGCGCAACAGCGGCGGCTTCATTCGGTGTCGTTAGTGAGACGCTACCTGTCAGCGTTCCACCGGGCGCCGTCGTCGAGCAAGCGCCACCAGAGGCGTAACGCGGCGCTCGGCGAGGGGGGCGGCTCGACCCACACAGCGATGTTTCAACCCTCTTGCTATGAGTCCTGGGTAGCCCTATATATTTCGATACTATTTTGTTCACTGTGCCACATTCACAGGTCACGTTTTCTTCACTTTCAAGTCCTAAAATGGGCATGTACTTAACATTTAACTGTCCATTGCATTTGCAGCAGTCTACCTTATTTATTTTGCAGAAATTTATATTACACGAATATATATTAATTTCGTTTACACTGTTCACTAGGTGCCCGTTTGAAATATTTGTAGAAGTTTTTATAAAACATTTCACGGCACTTCTCTTGTTACACAATCTACAAGTTAATTGTTTAATCTTCGTTTGGAGTCCCTGCCACTCATGGAATTTTTTTATTACGTTAATTTTTGCGCAGTACCAACAAGCAACTGCGTATTGTCCTTCATTGTCCGGGGAAAGTTCACTTACATTAGTTAATTTATAGTCACTGTTCTTTTTATAGTTCACAATTGCACTGTCCGTGTCCATTTCACTAGTTTCACTGTTTTCGGGAGGGCCTGGGGGGCCTCCCTTAGTTTCCACACTCATATGAGTGCAAGTGATGTAGGTAATCTTATAAAATATTACGACACTCGAGGCAATAGGCACGGAGCGCGAGAGAGCTCCGCGCGCACGTCCGCTCGCCACGGCTACCGCCGTTTTTTTTTTTTTTTTTTTTAGAATGCCAAATCAGACCAGCGAAGAGAAGCTGCTTAAAGGCACTTCAACGTTGTCATGGAGGACTTCAACGCGAACGCAACGGTGGTGACCGTTGCTGCAAGCTGAAAAGTTTGAACTCCAGAATCGTTTCGAGTGCCTAAGAAGCTCATTGGACGAATACAACGATACGTTTGTGGAAACTGTCCCTAAGGGTCTAAGTTCTTCAAGACACGTCGTGCACATAAGAACAAAAAATTATCTGATCATACTCTCAAGCTTATGCAGGAGCGGCGTGAGATGATCCTGCAGTCTTCAGACCAGGCGTGGAAATACGCCGCAGCTCAGTAGACGGATCTTTAAATCCAGCATATTGAAGATGCAATTGCGTGGCTCCAAGGTATTTGCAAGAGATCTGTCTATTGGGCAGAGCCAGCTCACGAAACTGAACACCGACCATGGCAGGATCGTATCCGCCAAACCGGAGCTACTGTGGGAGATCGAGAGATTCTATCGGCAGTTGTACACTTCAACCGGTAAACCGTAAATCTAGCAAACGACCCAAGAGCTAGACTGACCCGACACTATATCGAAGACATCCCGGACGTCAGCCTGTACGAGATTAGGAAGGCTCTCAAAACTGCTTAAAAACAACAAAGCACCGGGTGATGACGGAATTACGGCCGAACTCCTAAAGGCGGGTCTAAAACCTTACTTACGGCCCTTAAGGCCGTAAGTACCGTTACCGTACTTAAGGCCCTTCAGAAGCTGTTTGATTCCGTCATGCTCGAGGGAAAAAACCCACAGACATGGTGCAGGGGTGTGGTGGTAATCTTCTTCAAAAAAGGCGAAATTGCCCGGCTGAAAAAGTATAGGCCCATCTCACTTCTAAGCCATGTCTACAAGTTGTTTTCAAGAATCATCTCGAACTGGATTCCATAATGGCTTTAGCTCCGTAGACCACATAGATACGCTGCGGCAGGTTATACAGAAGACCGAAGAGCTGCCTCTCTGTTTAGCCTTTGTGAACTACGAGAAAGCCTTCTTTTCGATCGAGACTTGGGTTGTATTGCAGTCTCCCCAACGGTGCCTAATCGACTCCCGGTACATCGAGGTGTTAAAGTGTTTGTACAAAAACGCTACCATTTCAGTCCGACTTTAGGACCAGACCTCGGAATCTATCCTAATTTTTAACGAAAGAGAGTTTTATTAACTGATAAAAGTTATTGATACTTCCCGAGAATTTGTGAGATTAGTCACATTAAGCTTTATTAGTTAGGTTGAGGTTTCTGATGGAGAAATCCAATTTTGGTGCCAATAATTTTAAATTTTGGTGGGCACTTTGGAATTTGGTGGGCGATTTTCAATTTTGGTGGCCACACTAGACTTCGAACTAAAATATCTCAAAAAGTTATGGAGACATTCTGAGACCTCTTGAAGATCCTTCAAGCTTGGACTTTCTGTTCTTATTAATTAATTTTGCCATCAAAATTGACAAAAAATTAACTTTGTTGATATTGACCCAGATGCGAATTAGTTCCGGTTATTACACATATCTGTAATTTGTCTATAAGTGCAGGTGTCTTTCCTGCGGCGTTTAAAGAAGCAGTAATTCACCTCATTCACAAGTCTGGGCGCAGAGATGATGTCAATACCTACCGTCCAATCTCGATTCTAACAGCAATGTCAAAGATCTTAGAACGAATTTTGAATAAGAACCTGACCAGTTATCTCGACGCAAACAACATCTTAGTGAAAAACCAATATGGTTTGAGAAATGGAGTTAGTACCGAAGACGCAGTCCTGGATTTGTCTAGTCGGGTGGCTAGGACGCTTGATCGAAAACACAAGTGCCTGGGAATTTTCCTTGATCTGGCAAAGGCATTTAACACCGTTTCTACCTGATCCTTATTGAGTAAAATAGGAAGCTCTGGAATACGTGGACACCCTTTGAAAATCTTCGCAGATTACCTCAGTGATCGTGCCCAAATACTGACAATTGGCCCACACGGAAGTGATGAGCTTCCAATCTCATACGGCGTTCTGCAAGGCAGCGTACTGGGGCCTACCCTCTTTCTCATTTATACTAATGAACTCTGCCAACTGCTTCTCGAAAATTGTAAGATTTACGTACGCAGATGACACTGCCCTTGTTGTAGATGTTATGACTAGCCCCAGACATACCATAACGCCGAGGCAGCGCTGTCCACCGTAATTAAATGTTTGGCCGATAACTTACTCACTTTAAATGTTGATAAATCGGTATATGTTCCCTTTGCCATTCGGTGGAATTTGTGTCCCTCAAATTTCTTTACCCTAAAACGCACGCTTGCGGATCCTCAATGCAGTGTAACTGCCTCTTCCTCGCCAAATCCACTTGTGTAAGGAATCTAGGTGTATTCATTGATCAGCATCTCAACTGGCACCCCCATATAGACAAGTCACGTTCTGCATACGTTAGCTAATATAAGTTTTCACGAAGCTACGAAACTCTGCTGATAACGAAACTGTAAAATTAATATGTTTTGCCCTATGCCGTCTGTCCTAACGTACTGCTTACCCGTCTGGGGTGGAGCCACCCAAAATGTATTTATCCGCCTTGAGAGAGCCCAGAGAGCGGTCCTTACGGTAATGCTCTCTCTTCCACGTAGGTACCCCACTGTGCAGCTCTATTACGATTGCAAGTACTCACAGTCATTCAACTTTATGTGCTCCTGTCGACCCTACGCAAACACTCTGCCCACCCTCCTAAGAAACCGGCTGGCAGGTTTAAACATAATGTCTTCCCCCACGAACGCCACAGAACTGCCTTCGCTATACGCCAATTCTACGTTGGTAGCATTAATATGTACATCATCATCATCTGCCTAGCCTTCTCCCAACTATATTGGGGTCGGCTTCCAGTCTAACCGGATGCAACTTAATACCAGTATTTTACATGGAGCGACTGCCTATCTGACCTCCACAACCCAGTTAGTATTATGTAATACGATACCCCTTGGTAAGACTGGTTAACATTAATATGTACAACCTCGTAAATAAAAAGATTAAAATTTATTCGTGCCCTAAATATAAATGTAAAAACTTACTTAGAGATTATTTCCAAACACTAAGTCATGCTGACACTGAGGGTCTTCTGCTGGGCAACTTACAATGATAATGTACAATATAAATATAAGTCTAAATCTAACCATCAACATTCTTTCTTACTACACACACCCTACATCTACACACCACATACGACCACACACAACCTACACTTACTCACTACACACAGACACAGATCCTACATTTGTTTACCACACCACACATTTAAACGTTTTTCATTTTGTGTTTTCTTTACACAAATTAATTTAATCCTGTTTTCTTTTACACCATTTGTTTATTGTTGTAACGTCCCGTTTTAGTATACTATGGCTTTGTTTACATATACCTAGTTTAGGAGTCAAAGTATTAACATTACTGTGACCTAGTTATTAGCCTTACATGCTCTTAGTCTGTGGATCTTGTACTGTGATGGCTTTTGGTGAAATAAAGAATTTATTTATTATTTATTTATTTATGTCGTTGAGGTCCTTGAGATATAAGTCGAGCTACATGATAACTACGAACGCTTGCTCTGACTGGACAGGTCCACTCAAATCTGTGTGGTTCTTTCTTCAAAAGACTATCTCAGACACTAATTTGCATAGTCCTCATGTGAGTTGACGAAGAAAATATCTAACCTTAATGGACCTCTGAGTTTGTTTCGGCTGTTTCTTCTCACAGTACTCAGGTACTAAACACCGGCCCCAACTAGTTAATAATTAGACGTAGGAAGATCTCTTTTATATCTCACGAAACCCCCATTATAGATGACATACTAACTCTGTAAGCACTGTTAATCAGAGTTCAAAAAAGTAATTTAAGTTACCAGATTTCTCCATGGGCCCACTCTATCAGGTGGGAAAGGAATGGTGTCCCAGTGGACACCGGCATCTCTACTTTTGGGTAAAGTATTTGGACTTTTGGGTGGTAGCCCTCCATGTATAATCTGGAAACAGAAACATTAATTAAACGACGCAAGAAACTAACTAATCTTACGGTTGGCTCCTTCGTGCTTATTAGTACGGTGCTTTTAGCCCAAGTACGCATACTTGATTTTAAACTCTCGGTTTCGAGCCGAGCATTGAAGAAAGCACCAGTGCTATCGACAGCTTACTCCATAGCCACGATCCCATCGTGCACGTAGTACTAAAATAATACGAAAATAAATAAATTATAAAAGCCACGTACTTGCCAACTGCTTCAAGCAGCAGATACGTGTTGTCCGCGTGCCCTCTTCTGGTAAGCGCTATGTTCTTGCAGTCGGCCGGAAGCGACCGCTTCAGGATGGCTTGCAGTAGACCATGAGGAGCAACCTCCACCAGCACCGCGTTTGTCGGTATGTGTTTCAAAGCTTCCTCGAACAGCACTGGGTTCTGAAGAAAAGGAATACCATTATGAACGTAGAAAAATTAAATTCCCAACCAATACAACTTCTGCAATCTATAATCTATAAGATGTGCCAGAAAACATTTGTCCCTGTATCCACAACTAAAACACAGAATCAAATCTTTCCCATAGAGAATTCTTCTCCATAGAGATATACGCTTTAGAATGTGCAACTACAGTACTTTCTCAAGGTATTATGCCTTGTGACTGTGACTGTAGCTTCGCTTGTTTTTTTGACATTCAAAAGTGCCTGTAATGGTCTAATTAAAGTAAATGCTTTGAGTTTGAGTTTGCAAATTAGGAGAAGTAGGAAAAATAGTTTCGGCTTTCATCAATATCATGCAAAGAGCTTTTCAAAGAGCTTTTCTCTACAGGTTAATTATTTTGTTCTACATGAGCATATTTCCTTTCTCCTATAGTGAATTCTTACCAGAAGATTGTTAGTGTGGTACTCCGCAGACGAAAACTTAGCCAGAGGCTCCTCCCACCTATCAAATGGTACGGAAGTAGACACCCAGCGTTCACTTCGAGCCCTCGGGGTCTTGATTACTTCGCACAAATATTTCAGCAAACCGGGACCTGTTATTTAATTTATAATTAATTAAATAAAGGACATACGACTCCACTCATTGTAAAATAAGAGTAATATTTGCTCACCAGCATCAGCAACGTAATGTGAATGATAGGCGATGTTAGAACATGGTACTTCCTTAGCGAAAATATCCTTAGCAGTCAACTCTGCGACAAACTCCTTCATTATATCCGCAGGTCCCGAAATGGTACTAGATTCAGGCCCGTTGTGACAAGCCACTTCAATCTCAGGAGGACACATTTTTGTAATCTAGTGAATAAGTATGACGTGATTATTTTACCTTGGGAGTTTTTAACACGTGATTATACTCATGATAACACAACTTTCCCAAAGAATTTTTTTTTTAAATACTAAAAGTGAACGAGAAGGTATAAAAAAAAATTCTTTGGGAAAGTTGTTTGTTATCATGAGTATAATCTCGTGTTTAAGTATCTGTCAATAATTACCAGTCATCCTATATAAAAAAGATATACAGACTACAAATAGAAATGAAATAATGATAAAAACACACATAAACAACGACGACAATAGGACACTTAGGCGTCAAGGTACTCCTCCGCATCGCTGTCATCCGGAAACGTGCCCAGAAGACTGGCAGCATTGCTACATTGAATGGTAATGCTAATTCTCTAGCCAAAATAAAAGCCAGGCCTCTCTCTGGTCACACGAAGTGTCGACCAGTCGACGAAAGATTTCCTTAAAAAGGATACGCGTGCTCGGTCCCCATGACCCGAGCGTCGTTAAGGCAGGCGTGCCGTGCAATGCGACCTGCGCTCCTGTAGCAGGACAGACCATGGTGTGCGAGGCTGTCGACAGCGTCACCGCAGTGACACCAATGCGGAGCAACATAAGGTGCGCCTAAGCGTAGACTAGTAGCGACCCGGAACGACGCGTTATCCAACATAGTTCCAATGGTGGATGATGGAAGTGCCTGAAGCATCAAGCCCGGCCACTCCCATTCCGCCACGGCCAGTAGACGGGCACGCTCCACAGTATTGATTGACGTATTTAAAAGGGTATTCCGTACAATACTGCAGAGTGGCACGTCCCACTGTCTCTGGGAGGACAGGTTGTGAGGCAAATCCGTATTGGCACAAGCTATTTTCTAAGCGTTCAACGCATCGGTCAATTACGGTACCTCAAAATAAACCATTGAGGAAGACAGAATATCCCAGATAAATTTTTCGGTACCGTAGACCAAAGAGAGGAATTCTGGCAAACTTATACTTCCCACCCAAGCGAATGGGAAGTGTAGCTTGCTGCCAAGCTCGGTCGTCCAGGGCCACATTAAGTATTGAAGTTAGAGTGTTTCTAATAATTTGGTCTACTTTTTCTAAAAGTTGTGGTGTGGATGCTTCTGAAGATGAGAGGACCGAAGGCTTTGCGTGAATTTTGGTCCGAAACAACAGTATCGAATAAGTGTGAAGGCCGAATGAATGTTAATTTTAAATAGTCTCCCCGAAACATCATTAAAATTGACTATAGATGGGTTCCAATGAACTAAAACATAGTTAAGTACCACTGCCGCAGTAAACAAAAGCAAGATTGACATGCCGCCGACATGTCGGCGGCTTCGGTGTGTACAGTCCAAAATAGATAAATTTACATGAATAGTTGATCGCGGACAGTTCAGCGCTATCCGCGAGAACTCTGTCTTCAATAGTTAGTGCTACACACTAAAAAAACAACTCGTGTTTTAGTTACCAGCTCTACCCGCTAATCATGGGCAGTGACACATGGGGTTTAAAAAATACCTTTTCATATCCCACACCGATAGCAGACATGGATCCTCGAATAAACGGAGTCTGCAGCGACACCAGACCGCGGCTGTACGCCGACAGAATCATCTCCTCTGCCGTCAAACTACCGTCGCCGTACGCGCAGCCCAACTCGCCTACACTGTGACCTGAAGAAGAGAAGGAATCATTATTGGAGCTACGTTTCATTGGAACAAACAAAAGAGAAAGTGAAATAGCTGTGTATCAATTTTGGTGTGTGATACGGTACACTATCTAACTATTTCACTATTTTAATATCTCAAGCGAGAGGATACACCTACACTCTCGCTTGAGTTGCTTTGTTGTTGTTGTTTCGTGCACTTATAACAGAAATTATAGTTTTACCGATAATGCCATCAGGCACTAGTTCAAGTTCCCGAAGCACATCAGTCAATCCTATTTGAATAGCAGCTATGCCCACGAACGAGTGAAGAATGTTGTCGAATATAGTCTTGTCGGGCGAAGTAATTATATGAACTATATCGATGCCTTTTGGTTCCAAAGTTTGTCGGCACCTGAAAATAACAGTTGTTAATAATACAGAAAAGTTACAGTATCATGTATCTTTACAATATATACTCAGAATTAGATTTCTAAAGGCACCTCAGGCTGTAAGAAAACATTCAAATAGCTACCGTTCGATGGCAGCAGCGAAGATCGGTATGCGCATGAGTTGCGCGCCCATACCCGCCCACTGCGAGCCCATCCCGCTGTATACGAACCACAGCGGCCGCCGCGCGTCGTCGAAGTATGCCGACTGCTCAGATAGACTGACAGTCTTTGCTTCTTCGTTCGTTTCTAGAATGAGGAAGCAAAACAGATAGTTATGGAAAACGCAGTTCACTTGAAAGCAATAATTATTTAAAATAACCGAGTCAAATAGGGACAGGTGAAGGGACGATCAGTTAAAGCAGCTGGATAAAAGTGTTCGAGAATTGATTAGGTGGTGTGAAATGCTTACGATGATGATGAATAGGTGCTTTAAGATATTCATATGAAATTTACTTCATCATCATCATCACCATTTCAGCCGAAAGACGTCCACTGCTGGACATAGGCCTCCCCCAAGTGTCGCCACATTGACCGATCCCATGCGTCTCGCATCCAGCGGATCCCCGCAACCTTTACCAGGTCATCGGTCCACCTAGTGGGAGGCCTTCCAACGCGACGTCTTCCAGTTCGCGGTCGCCACTCCAGAACTTTCCGGCCTCATCGGCCATCCGTTCTGCGAGCAATATGCCCTGCCCACTGCCACTTAAGTTTGGCTATTCTTCGGGTCCCAGATAGACATAATCGTCTACAACTTCAAGTGTAGAGTCTCCGATCTTGATAGGAGTGGGTGTTACATGGGCATTCAACATGACTTTGGTTTTGTCCATGTTCATTTTAAGACCCACTCTTCCGGAAGCTCTACTGAGGTCATCGAGAATAGTACTGAGGTCCTCCATGGTCTCAGCCATGACCACTATATCGTCGGCAAACCGAAGGTGAGAGATGTACTCGCCATTGACGTTGATGCCTAGCCCTCTCCAGTCCAGAACCTTGAAGACATCCTCCAGTGCAGCGGTGAACAGTTTCGGAGATATGACGTCTCCCTGTCTCACACCTCGCTGCAGAAGGATGGTTCCGAGGTCTGGTCCTGAAGTCGGACTGACACGGTGGCGTTTTTGTACAAACACTTCAACACCTCGATGTACCGATAGTCAATTTGGCACCGTTGGAGAGACTGCAGTACAGCCCAAGTCTCAATCGAATCGAAGGCTTTCTCGTAGTCCACAAACGCCAAACAGAGAGGCAGGTTATACTCTTCGGTCTTCTGTATAACCTGCCGTAGCGTATGTATGTAGTCTACGGTGCTAAAGCCTTTTCGGAATCCGGCTTGTTCGGGAGGCTGAAAATCGTCAAACCTACGCGCGAGACGATTCGTGATGACTCTTGAAAACAACTTGTAGACATGGCTTAGAAGTGAGATGGGCCTATAGTTCTTTAGCCGGGCATTGTCGCCCTTTTTGAAGAAGAGTACCACCACACCCCTGCACCATGCCTGCGGCGTTTTCCCCTCGAGTATGACGGAATCAAACAGCTTCTGAAGGGCCTTAAGTACCGGTTTTCTACCTGCCTTCAGGAGTTCTGCCGTAATTCCCTCATCACCCAGTGCCTTATTGTTTTTTAGCTATTTTAGAGCCATCCTTATCTCGTACAGGCTGAAATCCGGAATGTCTTCGGTATAGTGTCGGGTCAGTGTAGCTCTTGGGTCGTTAGCTAGATTTGCAAGGGGTTTACTGATTGAAGTGTACAACTGCCCATAAAAAACTCTCGATCTCCCTCAGCAGCTCCGGTTTGGCGGATACGATCCTGCCATCGTTGGTATTCAGTTTCGTGAGCTGGCTCTGCCCAATAGCCAGATCTCTTGAAAATACCCTTTTTTTTTTTTTATACCCTGTAGAGTGTGTGTTCGATCGCTTTCCATGCGTTTTGCATACGGTAGGTCCGCAACAGTTTACAGCAGCTATATCGTGATTGGGCTTTTATTTTATTTTATTTATTTTTTCCGGATGGGAAATCATCAAATGACCCCCCCCCACTCTGGGCGGAGCGGAAGGGAGTGCCAGACTTGTACTGACTAAAACCCATCCATGTTCCTTCTTTGCCCTTTGTGTTCCAGGGCCACGGTATCTCTTTCGAACAGTCCCGCAGCCCTGGCAGGCATCGGCCCTTGCGGACCCCTACTTATTTGCTGACATCTCTTTGAGGCGCACGTGGAACACGAACGCGCCGTCGACACGGCCTGTCGTCATAAGACGGCCGGACGGCGAGCTGGCCCATAACTCGCCGTCCACAGGCCCGCGCCTACGGTGGCCGGGAGCCACCACGTGACCCCCAACGCCCAGGGCGTCTCCCGCGGCGACTGGGACGTGAGGTTCTTTCCCTCTTACGTCCCGCCACCTCCTTCACTAGCATGACTGCTTCGCAGAAGGAGGTGACGGCTTCCTATTCCCTCTCGCTCCGGACCATGGCTTGAACCAAGGCCGGACGTGAGAGATCGCCGCCGCCAATCGCCGCTACGAGGACACGGCGGTGCTCCGCCCAAGCGGGGCAGACCTCCACGGTGTGCTCCACCGTGTCCTCCGGACGATCCTCGCAGTGGAAACACCCGGGCGTTTCCTCCCGCCCGATTCGGTGCAGGAACCTCCCGAAAGAGCATGACTGTAGCAAACTACGCTGACGCCGGTAGGGAGGTCGGCACGCAGCTTGAAAATACCTTGGAGCCTTTATTCAGCTCAATAGCGTCTTTAATACGCTCGGTATTAAAGCGGCGGAGGTCGCTCTTCAAGGATTTAGAGATCCGTCTATTGAGCTGCCGGTATTTCCACGCCTCGTCTGAAGACTGCAGGATCATCTCACGCCGCTCCTTCATGAGCTCGAGAGTATGATCAGAGAGTTTTTTGTTCTTGTGTGCACGACGTGTCTTGAAGAACTTAGACCCAGTCGTATGCACAGTTTCCACGAACCCATCGTTGTAATCGTCCACCGAGCTTCCTAGGCACTCGAAACGATTCTGGACTTCAAGCTGAAAGCTCTCGGGGTTTTGGATCTGGTTCTTTGCTGGACGGAGCGTAGACTTCATCAGTCGAGACCTTTCAAGCTTGATATTGATGTTCAATGTGCCTCTTACCATGCGGTGATCGCTCCCGGTTTTCACCGAATTGATCACAGAGACATCATTGAACATTTGCTTCTTGGTTGACATGATGAAGTCAATCTCATTTTTAGTTGCACCATCGGGACTCTGCCAGGTCCACTTCCTGTGCTCACGCTTTTTGAAGAAGGAATTCATCATATAGAGGCCCTCCTTCTCCATAAAACTAGTTTCGCATTGAAGTCCCCCATGACAACGGTGAAGTGAGTTTTGAAACCATGCATGATGAAATTTACTTAAAATGATGAATCCTCTGCCCAGATGTCCACGAATGTTTGTATGATGGATGTTTTGCAACAAAGCCAACTCCTCGGGATCTATGGTGCGTGTCTTCAAGTTCTCAAATATTTTCTGTAGAGTAGTGTCTTGTCTCGCAGATATAGTCACAAGATGTGCGATACTACTGTTGTAGCGAGACAGATCCTGGAACAAAATAGAAATATTTTACGATAAGAAAGGTCTTTCGTGCTTTTTATCGGGTATTGCCTCTGTTTGTACCTTGGGTTTATAATGTCCATGTAGCAGCACGTGTGAATTGACGCCAGTGACGGACATGCCGTTGACGGCGATATAAGTGCGGTGGAAGGGCTGGTGCTCGGTGACGACGCGCATGCGCCCCTCGCGCAGTGCAGCCACGTCCTGGCGCGGAGTACTGCAGTGCAGGTTGGCGGCCAGCTGACCGGTGTGGTAGCCGAGCAACACCTGTTGAGGATGAGAAATATCTGAATCGCTAGATAATAGCACCAGTACATCTCTGAATATTTCTTCGAAATTCCATCAATGTCAAGACCTGAATCTTCCACGAGCCAATACATTTTGTTTTAATGAAGGATTATGTATTTGAAAACAAATGAGTTCGTCCCCGACTTCTATGTAGTTTCTTGGAATCTAACTAGAACTATAATTTATTAATTGTTTTTCTTTTTTTGTTTTACATTGATGGCATGATAATAAGCCATGATGATGATAACAATACAGTGTGACCCCAGTACAAACATTACCTTGATTATCGCGGATATACCAGAAGCGGCCTCGCTATATCCAATGTTTGAAATGACGCTGCCAACTAAAAGTGTGTCTTCTTTTCCTTTACAGAACACCTTTTCAATGGTCTCCAGTTCTATTTTGTCAGCCTCAGGCGTACCTATAACGAAATTGTGAAAATCAGTACCTACCTACAAGAATTTTCAATGTTTTTCTTGATCTTTGTGTCTTTGGTCTACGACGCGACTGCTGATCTCGTAGTCCTGATTCCGATCCCCAAGTCAGGTAAAGAGTTATTAAATTTGTAAGAGACGTGCTTAGTTTATAGCAATAAAGTCACTTAAGTAACTGGAGAAATGAAGATATAATGATGTACACTCAGTTACCCTTTTGGAATATACAGACGTGGTCAAAAGCAGTTTCATAAATGATTGAGTCAATCATTAAAGAATTCATTTCTTTACCTGAACCAAAAGCTTCAACGTATTCCACAGCGTGCGGTGGAACTCTCGCTTCCTCATACAATTTTTTCAAGAAATCGACAGTCTTGTCAGGACTCCTTAAATATCCGTACTGAGGGCCTGTTTCTTCTGTTAGCAGACCGGTAAACTCCGTCTTAGCGAGCAGTAAATCTGCGTAGATCCTGTATATTACACGATAAATGAGATTAGTCTTAAAGAGAAAACTTTTCGCAACAAGTGGTGAATGCACCAACCTTAATATATTACTGCAAATAAATTTATATAATTTGCTTCAATCAGAAATAGAAGCCTCACATTCCGTTGCGAAAAAGAGATGGTGCTCCCAAAAGAAAGTGATAACACTAAAACCTTATAAAAAAGTCCCTTGACTTTTATTTCTTGTAAAAAGATCCTTATACAACTTACCTCAGTGCATCCTTAGCCTTCTGCAGAAACAGTACGTTAATGGCTTCTGACCTGACGCAACCATTGGCATTCTGATCAAAAGACTTGGTTTTACCATCCATGGCTTGATTTATGATCCTGGAAATAAATAAAACACGATCGTACAATTTCAAACATTTGAATGCTATTGGAAATCCGTTTCTAAATAGAAAAATTTGGCCATTCTACAATATCACTTTAGTGTCTATTTTTTTTATATTTTTTGGAACGTTTGGCATGCAGTGCCTACCATAACATATATTTATGTTATGTTATACATATAACGAAAATGGTTTTTTTATCAATGCATTACCTTCCGTAATGCACCGAGGACTGTGGATGCATACACAAGTAGCATCCTCCTACGACGGCCGCCTCGCATTCACCGCGGCTCATAGCGAGGTACGCCTGCTCCAGTGCCGCGGTGGAACTGCAGCACGACTCGTCGATCGCCATCGAAGGACCCTTCGCGTTCAACCAATAGGAAATGCGGTTGGCGAACATAGACTTACTGCATCTAAAAAACAAAATAAATTATGAAAAATAACAAACCTACAAATGGGCTAGCTGAAGATAAATGTATACACCGTAACTTTTTAGTCGTCTTACAAAGGTGGTCCACTCAATGTACCCGACATTAAATAGCTCTAGGGGCGATTTTTTTTTACCAAACAGGTACAAATAAAAATAAATAATACATTTGAATAAAATTGTGAAACATCCTATTAACGATGTTTACGTGTCAAACAGGAGAACATACCTACCCAGCGTTCGAGTCGAGTAGATCATCACTCGCAACAGGGTGTTTTAACTAAATATGTCATGCGTCTTCTGAATTTTACGCACATTCCTCACATTGCTAGAGCATTGCTTTCATGTGTATAGAATCACTGTTTTTTGAGGTACACTCGTCATCCTGATATTCACGAATAATCTAATGGTACTGTTGGCCTTATGACAGTGGTAACTATTCCGGTATAAGATATCGAAACTTCTTACTACGCTAGGCAAAGTCAAAGTAAAAATATTACCGCTGATGTGCAGTATATACTGTTGTAGCTAGGACGTGACTCCTGGATTTGATTCCCACGGCCTCACTAAAATCATTCAAGCACCTCATCTGGGTTTTTCATTTGTTTTGCACCCGGTTTTCCTTACCTCTACCACATGGAACTTTTTTAAACTGGCGAATGTGGCAGTACCAAATAAAGTCTGTATGTAATGTCTAAAGTGAATCGTTTCTTACCCAGTTATACCCAAGCCTGTTCTAGACGCCGCATCATAGAAGGTTGCTTTTTCAGCTTCGGAGAAACAGGTTCCTACGAACACACCTATTTTTTTCCCAGACAAGTGCTCGGGATTTACTCCTGTGGACGTCAAAATTCAAATAAAGAATTACTACCTTATGATCTTACTTCTGGGATAATAAGTAATCTATGTAGATATGTATTGTACATACTGCAGAGTTACCTCTTCATTTTAACCTTTTTTTTTTGTGGATCCTCGAGGCCAAATATTTTTTTTTTTTAATTGTCAATTCTAAATTTGAAATGAAAACTGTTTTTGGAGAGATTATTTTTTCATTTTTTTTCATTCGTGTGCCAAGCTTCAAAGAGCAACTATTGATTTGGAAAATAAACCCAGAATTTTACGATGAAGAATTAGTAATGGTGAGCGGGTTTGAGGCCCCGAGTGTGAGGCAGTTTGTTGATGTCGTCATAACGTATGTGATGTGAAAAACATTTTATTTCCTGGTACGTATTGATGGTTGAATCGTCTAGTTGAACATCCTATTTATCCTGGTATTTTACTCTTCCTTATGATCTTGTCCTTGAAAACTGATATTTTAGACCGAATTTGAAATTTGGAGGGTGTATTCTTTGTGAAGAGTAAGTATCCAGTATGGAAGGGTTTTTCGAAATTCCACCCCTAAAGAAGGTGGAATGGGGTTTTAATTATCTGTGAAACTTTTTAATCTCTGAGTCGATTGACTTCAAAATTAGTGTACATACTCTTCAGTTAAAATTATGAGATAGTTTTTCCAAATTCATCCCCAAATTTAAAATTCAATGTCCTGACTGAGGACTGATATATCAACGCACAGCCCAAACCGCTGGTCAAGAAATTTGGTTGGTGTATTCTTTGTAAAGAGTAGGTATCCAGTAAATAAGGATTTTCATTTAATTACACCCCTAAGAGGGTGAAATGAGGTGTTGAATTTTCTGTGAATTTTTTTATTCTCGGAGTGGATTGACAAGACAAATTGTGTACATACTCTTCAGTTAAAATTATGAGACACGTGTATCATAGTTTTTCCAAAATAATCCCCCAACGGAGTCAAATAGGGCTTCGAAACTCACGTAGACGGGTGGATGGCGCGCAGTGTGGTGCAGGGCGTACGGGACGCGGGACTTACCTATTAGTAAGCAGGTAGGATTTTTCTGAGGTAGACGTTTCTGTAAATATATGTAAAATCTCTATTTTCGCATTGGCGTATACACCGTGACTTTTTAGTCGTCTTACAAAGGTGATCCACTCAATGTACCCGACATAAAATAGCTACAGGCGAGATTTTTTTTTACCAACCATAATAGGAACAAAGAAAAATAAATAATAGATTAGAATAAAATTATAAAACATCCTGCTAAAGATGCTTACGTGTCAAACGGGAGAACATACCTACCCAGCACTCGAGTCCAGTAGATCATCGCTCGCAACAGGGTGTTTTAACTTCGTTATGCGTCATAATACTGAATATTATTTTTATTTTTAAATTATTAAAATGTCATAAATAGGTACCATTTTTTTAAATTTAATGTACAGTAGTCATTGGATACATGAAGTATGAGAATGGATGGACGGAAGGATGTTTGTTACTCTTTGTTACTTTTATGAAATTTAGCAAACAGATAGCTTATAATCTGGATTAACACATAGGATACTTTTTATCCCTTTAGTATGATCCCGTGTTACAATTATCGAACTCCACGCGGGCGAAGCCGCTGACATAAGCTAGTATATATAAATATGTCGATGAACAATTGAAAGTCGGCGGTAAGGTTGGTTGCTTGTCCTGTTTTGAACGAGATTCCGAAAGGAGCGACGAGACGTTGTTGAGCAGAATGCAAATTTAAAAATTTATCTTTGGAATCATTTCATTTATTCTGAACAAAAATACATTTGTGTCGAATACAGGATTAATACAATAATAATAATCAATAAAAGTTACAATCAATAATATAGTTAAAATGTCAAAAATAAAATAAGTAATATCAAGAACTTAGTTGAAATAAAAAATAAAACATAAAAAAATAAAAACACAATTAGCCTAGTCAAAAAAAAAAAAACAAACATTCAATTTAATAAAAAAATAACATGTCAAGAACTAGACTTAAACTTAAACAAATAAACAAGTTACACTGTGGCATTATTTTTGTCCCTAAAAAACTCTTCTATACTATAGTAACACTTCGTCAATAGGAATGAGTTTAATTTGAATTTAAATATTCTTGGACTATTAATCATTTTTAGTTCTAATGGCAATTTATTGAAAATTTGTACAGACTGCACTTTGGAGCTATGTTTGACAACATTTAATTTTGGCTGCAAATAATTAGGCAGATCTTTCCTGCGCGTTTGCACCCTAGTTTCCCTTTCTTCCTTTGTCTCGTATTTATCTAGGTTTTTTAGAAAACTACTTAGTAGAACCAAAATATAAAAAAATATAAAATCGATTTAAGAATACTATAATCAGCAGCATTGGATATTTAAAAGATAGGTTAATATATTTTACGTTGTTTTAGCCATTTTGTCAAATGTAATTGCGTATTTTGTTGTATGTTGTTAATGTTTCGTTGTTAAAATTAAACATGCTCGGGATTGCATTTATATTATGACGTTGTTTAACAAAAGTCCAAAATTGTTTTTGGTTATTTTTAATAGACTTTTCAGTAAGTTTCAAATAATTTGCGTAACACTGACTTTCAAATGTTTTTACCCTATCACGAAGAAGTTTAAATGTTAGTACGTCAGCTTTATTGCCATAGGTTTTAAGTTTTTTAAAGTATTTATATTTTTCTTTTATTATTTTTATTAATGAGGAACTGTACCAGGTCGGATATAACTCATTACGGTAAAGTTTCTGAGGAATATATTTCGATTGTAGATTGTAGATAACTTTATTGAAAAAGCTTACAGAATCGTCAGCTGACCTTACTGCAAACTCCTTTTCCCAGTCGGTCTCACAAATGTCACGATTAATGGATTCGTAATCACCCTTATCATGTAGAAATTGTATACGTGACGCACACCCAAGGGGAGTTGTTTCAACAAGATCTATAGTAATTAACAATTCTGGGTGATAATCATCGATTGGTACTACATAGTAGGCTTAAACTTTCAGTCACGTTGACTGCCTGGTTCGAGAGGACTAAGTCAAGTATTTTACCGTATCTGTTAGTCACGTCATTATATTGACCAAAATCAAGAGTACATAACTCATATCCAAATAGCACTTCATCACCACTCTGAAGATTCGTTGGGACGAGCGATATATTGTCAGATGGGACCAACTTATTCCGCTCATATTGAAATCACCTATAATAAGAAATTTATCAGAACCATTACCAATCACAGACCGATTTAATGACGAAGAAGATTCATCAATTGCGAAGAAAAGGAATGACCAAGATTTTGTTTACATAAATAAATCCCACAGAGATAAAATAGTTTTAAGCGTATTCGAATTTTTCAAGTGTATGCTTATCCAGAGATCTTCAGCTGTAGAATGAAAATTTTGTTTACATGTTACTGATAATTCTCGACGAGCAGCTATTAGAACTCCTCCACCACGTGATTGTCCAGTCAGAGCATAATCCCGATCCCTACGCCATACAATATACCTTTCATCAAAAAAATCTGAGTTCAAAATACCATACAATAACTAAGTCTCAGTGAGAACAATAACATCAAATGAGCTGGCTACCATTTGACGATAGAAAGTATCGGTTTTAGTTCGTAGACCAGGAACGTTTTATTCTAAAAAATATAAATTAAACGAGGGTGGTTGGAAAATAAAAATACCTGTAGTAAGCAAACGGCGACTATTATTAATGTAGTAGAAGAATTATTCGACATTGAGCGGAAAATAACTGTGGGTAGGCAAGCAATAGTGTGTAGTTCGTGCAAGCGCGAGCGTGCAAAGCGTATTATTTTACACTAATACTTTAAAATGAACACTATGAACAGCGTGATAAGAAACATAAAGGATTTTTTTAACAGAACAAAAGATTGGTGACGGCCTCTTTAGTGCGGCAAAGGTGCTAAACAATTTGTAACATCTTAGTAAAACAAAATGAAATATAATAAAACGGTAAAGCAAAGACGATTGTTTACGGTGCAGGTGACATATTAGGCGATTTTGTTTAAATCCGATTGCCTTCGCACTATAAGAACTTTGGAGTTGGTGTTTTTGAGTACGTGAATTTTTCGATGTTTCACCAAAATGAACTCGTAATTCTTATCCTTGGCGATGGTGTTAACTCTACTTAGCAGCTTCTTATATTCTACACTAAGGTGATCATTAACAAACACACGCTGAGAAGTAGCTTGGAACCCAAATCTTTGATTTATCTGTTCAGGAAACTCACTATAATAAGTTTATCGTTGGAGTTGAAAATGGGCACCCTCGAAACGTAGTTGATCAGTGTTTTAGGGCAGCTATAGTTTCCTTTACGACCAATGGCTTCAATAATCGTGAATAAATTCTCATCTTTTCTTACTGGAACTCCCTTGATTTCCACATTATTCAATCGAAACCGCTGATCATTTGATGAGAGTTCGAACTACACCTTAGATAAATCTGTCTGCAAGTCGTTTATAGTCACCTGCATTTTCTTAAAATCAAAATCAAAGCATTTACTTCAAGTAGGCCAGTTACAGGCACTTTTGAATTGTCGAAACAAAGATAACAGTAAAATATAGCTACAGTCCCAGTCACAAGGCACAAAAACTGTGAAAGTACTGTAGTTGCCCATTCCCTAACGTAGATCTCTATGGAGAAGAACGGGCAAGAAACTCCATGGACACTCTTTTAAATCAGAATACTTTAACAAAACCTTGGTTACATCATTCATGTTGAGATGGTACATTATAACCGTGGTATTAACGATGCAGCAAGATGTGTACGTTAAAAGTGTCCATAGTAAAAACAATTCAAAAATAAAATAATTAATTCAAATAAGCCGTGGCAAATAAGAGATGACCAGTCACAACTGACAGCGCCCGTTCACGAACATGACGCATGTATCAGCACCATTCAACTCAACCATTTTGAAGGGAACTAAATGATTCGACACACGTGCCACCATCAGCAAAACATTTGAGTGAGCATGACATACTCCTAACCGCCAGGGCACATTCAAGTCAAGAAAAAACGCAGGTTTCCAGCGAATAACAGCTTTCTAGTACATAGTACTCACACAATATGGGCTAGGCGGATATAATACTAAAGAGATTGAATTTATACAATGCAAAGATAGTTATACAATCTTCAGCAGCTCCAACAATACTATTTAATGCTATCAATTTAGGCGCCCCTGTTCTTGTGGAGCAGGACCGGCATTGAGCCAAGCATTTTTATCAGTGATATAATCGTCCAACTTGTAATATGCTTTTTTACATAGTGTGCGTTTAATGCATGTTTTAAATTTCGTTTCATTCAGTTCAAGAATACTTTGTGGAATTTTATTATAGCATCTCAAACAGTACCCCATGAAAGATAAGTCTACTTTAGCGAGTCTGAAGCCCGGCTGAACTAATTGGTCTCTATTTCTAGTACCGTAATTGTGTCTGTCACCTCTTTTTATTAAAAAGATGTAGATTTTTTCTTACATACATTATGTTTTCGTAGATGTATTGACAATGTACCGTCATGATGTTAATTTCCTTAAACAGTTCCCTTAGAGAATCGCGCCTACGAAGATTATATATGGCTCTGAAGGCTCTTTTTTGCAGAATAAATATAGACTCAATGTCTGCAGCCCGTCCCCATATTAAAATGCCATAAGACATAATACTATGAAAGTAACTAAAATAGACCAGTCTAACGGTATCTACATCAGTATATTGACGGATTTTTCTTATAGCATACGCTGCTGAACTTAGCCGCCCCGAAGAGATGTTAAATGAGAACCCCATTGTTGCCTAGTGTTTGTGGGTTTGCGGGTCAGACTTCTTCAATGATTCGATTTATTTCTTATGGTGTTAAGACGTTTATTAAAACGAATTTACATGTGTATTTAATTATGATTAAGGTGAACAATAATGGTGAACCGACTACCATGTTGTTTCTTCTGTAGTGATCTATATATTGACGGACGCGCCGTGGTACGAACGAGTAGAAGCTTCTCGGCGCGAGTTCCTCAGCGCCGACCAATCAGCGCTCCGCGCACCGTCGTTGCTCCGCTCCTATTCGCTGATTCGCTACCGCCAAGCCTCGGTCCACTCGACGGTAGAGGGCCACACGTAATTTAGCGTCCTCCTCCACTAGATGGCGTTAACATATGCCCCCGGCCTTGGAAGCTCCTGCTTTCCAACGAAGTACCGATGACGTTGAAAGGTTTTGAATGGATAATGAATGTTTATTGTGTATCCGTCTTCTTCTTCTCTTCTGGCGGTAACAAAGGACATATTTTTGAGAATGTCCTTCGCACCGTCCCGGTCGCCGTTTTGATGTCAGCGACTCTTGACAGGCCATCTTTCCCAGGACAGGTATGGAGAATTCTTCCCAAGCGCCACTTGAGAGGTGGAAGATTATCCTCCTTGATGAGTACAAGAGTGTTAGGTATCAATTCTTCCTTACTTGTCTTCCACTTCGTTCTGGTCTGTAGCTCCGCTATGTACTCCTTTGACCATCTCTGCCAGAACTGCTGGCGCATCTGTTCCACACGGTCGTAACGGGATAGGCGATGTGAAGCTGTAGCTGTCAGGTCTGGGCTGGCATGTGCGGTGAGCGGTCGGCCAATCAGAAACAGAGAAGGGCTGAGGGGAAGAAGGTCAGTTGGGTCTGTGGACAGTGGATACATGGGTCGAGAGTTTAAGACGGCCTCGATTTGGGTTAGTATCGTGCTAAACTCCTCATACGTTAAGTTCGCGTTGCCAATAACACGACGGATGTGATATTTGCAAGACTTTACTCCTGCCTCCCACAATCCCCCGAAATGCGGAGTATATGGTGGTATGAAATTAAATTTAATATTATCCTCAGCTAAGAGCTCTATAAGATTATCACGATTATACTTAAGAAATTGTGTAAGTTCTTTCATTGCTCCAACAAAATTCTTACCATTGTCAGAAAATATTTCAGCAGGTTTACCCCGTCGAGACATAAACCGTTTTAGAGCTAATATGTAAGCGTCAGTTGTTAAATTAGTAACTAATTCTAAGTGAACTGCACGCGTTGAGAAACAAACAAATGGACAAATATAACATTTCTCCAATTTAGCGCCCCTCCCTTTACGGCTCAAAACAAACATGGGTCCCGCATAGTCTACACCGCACCTTAAAAACGGATAACCTGGTTCTAGCCGCTCTACAGGTAAGTTACCCATTTGAACTGAAACAGTTTACGTGTACATGTCACACGTGTATGTACAACGTTTCTAGCCAGATTACGGCCTCTGAGGGGCCACCAATTTTCTCGTATGCTAGCTAACAATAATTGAGGACCGGCATGAAGCTGGCGCTTATGCTCATATTGAAATAACAAGCGTGTAAAAGTATGTTTGCTACACAACAGGATGGGGCGTTCTTTATTGTATGAAAAGTTTAAAGAATTATCTAATCTACCCCCAACTCTAATAATGTTATTATCATCAACAAATATGTTAAGACCAGAAATATTACGGTTAGCCTTTAAGGTGACATTCCCCTTTGAAGAAATGTCAAGATCAGGAAACGACTGGTTTTGTGACATTTGAGTTAATTTATTAATAGATTTATTTAACTCATCTACTTGAAGCGGGCCGTATTGACGATTTACCTTTATTTTATTACGAACGTTATCAATGAAACGCAAAATATAAGCACATACACGCTTCATGCGAGTAAAAGAAGAAAATCTCTCGAACGGAAAAGTATTCTCATTAGTATGATGTACTAACAGTGTAGTGGTTACTTTAATATCTGGCAATTCGTTAAAGTTGACATTATGACAACTGTGATCATAACTGAAATCACACAGCCGTTCGTGTAAAAATGCCGGGCCGTGCCACCAAATATCAGCTGTGCGCAGCGCGTCAAGCGTGACCCCGCGTGACACCAAGTCAGCTGGGTTGGATTTACCTCCTACGTGTAACCATGGTAAACTTCCCGTAAGTTCATTAATTTGAGCCACCCTGTTTTGTACAAACGTTTTAAGAGTGTTAGGTGGCATTCGTAGCCATCCCAGCACAATTGTGGAATCAGACCAAAAATAAACATTCGTGAATTTTGAACGAAGTGAACTTATAATTTTCGTGTACAACTTTGCACCTAATAGTGCCCCACATAATTCCAAACGCGGTATGGTTATCGGTTTGACAGGCGCGACCTTCGACTTAGCGCATAACAAGGCTACGGATACATCAGTATTGTTATCCGAGTACATACGCACGTAAGCACAAGCGCCGTAAGCACTTTGAGAGGCGTCAGTAAATATATGTAATTCTATATATTGTATTTTACTGTTTATAACCTGACGTGGTATACGTAAATTACCCAAATAGTCAAGAGTGTCAACGAATTTTTGCCAATTAATTAAAATATCATGAGGTACCGGATCGTCCCATCCGATTTTATACATCCATAATTTTTGTAGTAATATTTTTGCAAGTATTACAATAGGCGCTAATAGACCTAACGGATCGTAAACTTGCGAGATTGCTGATAACATAATGCGCTTAGTAACGTGACTCCCGTTTAATTTAAGTTTAGTCGTATAATGTAACTCGTCTGTATTTGCGAACCAACCTAAACCTAACGTTTTACTTTGACAGGTTTCGCCTAGAGATAAATTCTTTGACACGTTTAAAGTTGACAAATCGAAGTTAAATAACCATTTTCGTAAACAGAAACAACCCGATTGTAATACCGTAGAAACTTTATTACAAATGTCTAATAATTCCATTTTATCGTCACAACCCGATATCAGATCGTCAACGTAAAAATCTTTGTTTATAATATGAGCGATGTCGTTATCAGCGCATTCCGACGCCAGCTGTTGTAAACATCGCATACTTAGGTATGGCGCGGACGCCGTGCCGTAAGTTACTGTATTAAGCCGGTACACACCGAGCGCATCTAACGGGTTTTCTCTCCATAAAATTAATTGTAAACATTGTTGATCGGGTTGAATTAATATTTGTCTGTACATTTTCTCGATGTCTGCACAGGCAATATATGTGTACTGACGAAATCTTAAGAGAATGGCAACAATATCATTTTGTAAAGACGGGCCAATCAATTGTATGTCATTTAGCGATTGACCGGAAGTAGTTTTAGCACTAGCGTCAAATACTACTCGTAATTTCGTAGTTGTACTATGTTCTCTAAATACACCGTGATGCGGTAAGAAGTAATGTGGAGATGTATAAGTATCTATTTTTGTCATATGACCGAGTTCCAAATATTCACGCATAAAATCAAAGTATAATTTTTTATAACTCGGTGTGCATCGACCCAACTTGCGTTCGAGCGCGAGGAACCGACTCTCGGCTTGTAAGTATGAGTCGCCTAGTTGATCAGCTGATTCGCGTAGTGGAATGCGCACAGAGAAACGACCGTCACTATCACGCGTAGTTGTTTTAATAAATAAATTCTCACAATCATGTTCTTCTTTAGACATAATATAACCGGTTTTTGAACTTATCTCCTCTAATTCCCAAAATTTAGTTAATTGAGTATCTAAGTTGTCGTGCGTGTGCGTAAAGTTGCATTGAACTCGATTAACGAATGAACCTTTTATATTATGTATGACACCAGATACAACCCAACCTAACTTAGTATTCTGTAGGTATGGGCCGTTTGTCAGTCGAATTAATCCTTCACTTAAAAGTTCCCAAAACTTATCTGCGCCGATTAATAAATCGATTCTGTTAGACATAAAAAATTTAGGATCGGCGAGTGATACATGACTCGGAATCATAAACCTTGCGATATTATGAGTAACAGAAGGTAACGTTGCGGTAATGCAAGGTAGGACGAGACAATTCAAGTGTGTGTTAAATTCACTATTTTTAGATCGCAATTGCACTTTGCATGATTGTGTAGATTGGGTTACCGAATTACCTACCCCTGCGACTTGTACTGTGGACTGTATCAAAGGAATTTTTAATTTTTCGCATAACGATTTTGTGATAAATGAATGTTGACTACCATTATCTAGAATAGCACGAATAGTGTGATGCTTATTATCACGATCTAATACTTCTAATAATGCAGTCGAAAGAATAACGGGTTCTTGAAATGAGTACTCGTTGTCAACTTGTTTACGCGTTGAAGTTGACGCACTGTGTAGCGCTGTACTATGTGCGCCGCCCGTAGCTTCGGACTCGCGACACGATGTGGACGCCAGCGCTTGCGCGTCGTGCGGCCCTACAGGTTTTGACATGTTGCCGTTATCACAGCACTCACCATGAAGAAGCGAATGGTGTTTACGATTACATAACTTGCAGGCGCCGAACCAGCAATGAGACACTGTATGTCCAGCACGCAAACAATTTTTACATAATTTGTTCTCGTCTACGAATAATAATTTGTCCTTCATAGAAAGGTCATTGAACTTGCTGCACGAATAAAGCGGATGATTCTCTTTGCACATAATACACCTTTGGTAACGTTTTGAATCATTGTTCGAATTAGGTTTTTGTGATGATTTAGACGAATTATTATTATTACGTGTTGCGACGTAACTATGCGAGTTAGCATGCTTTGATTGATTGGATGATGATGATGATTTCTTTACGGAACCATCGGAGGTTTGCTTACCAGAATCATGTGTACCTTTAATAGATTCTAACATGTCCGCCCTGTCAGTAAGGAATGTAATCATATCGTTTAGAGTTAATTTTTTATTAGCGTGACTTGGTAATTTAGAAAGTGCACTTTTATGGTTTTCCCATTCTTTTTCAGTAGTTGAATCCATCTTAGTAACAATAAGGAATATGATTAACGTATCCCAATGATCTGTGGGCTCATTTAGACCTTTAAGAGCACGAATATTTTTTAGTACGTTATCTATCAACTTACGAATGTGAGATGCAGATTCTTTGTGTAAAAACTGCAATGAGAACAGAGCTTTAACGTGGTTTTGAACCAGTAATCTATTATTATTAAATCTGTTCTCCAATAAACTCCAGGCTATTGTGTAATTTTCAGCAGTAAACTGTAACGATTTTATTATTTGACTAGCAGTGCCAGTGAGCGCGGAACGTAAGTAATGGAATTTTTGAATACCGTCTATAGTTTTAGAATTATGAATCAAGGATAAGTAGGTATCTCTAAATTCTAACCACTGTTCAAATGAACCGTCAAAGGAAGGCAATGAAATAGTGGGTAATTTGATGCTAAAGGTCTTGTTGGAACCTTCAACATCGTTATCAATAATTTCTTTACTCTTAAGCGTGCATTTCGCCTTAGATGTGATCTCATAGAATAGACTTTCAAAGGTTTCTCTTTCAATTAATTGTTTTTCTAACTCTAGTTCAGAATCCTGTATGTGAAATTCTATATCATCCTGAATGTTTGTAAACTGTTCTAATAGTGACATAACGTTATTACAACGATCTTCTAGAGCTATCTTTTGAGAATCTGTTATTTCTAGATCTTGTAACGATTGCACATATTTAATGAATACAGTAAACTTTCCTTTCACTACACCTCTTTTCTTAACCAAATCTTTATAATCGTCGAGTGGCATTCTGGGAGATTGCAAGAGAAAGAAGAAAGTACTTACAGATTTTAACTCGCTCGATCGAACTCGAAGCAACGCCGCTCAAAATGGCGGTAGTTAGGTACTCGTGTTTCAAACGCGGGCTCGCGGCACGTCTATGTAACTGGAATTTTGCACAAGAATACACGATATTAACACAAATGATCCTTGAGGATGGGTTTGGATAGGAATACTGAATGGCCTGACCGTTTTATTTCCTGCTGGTTGCCGACTTCCACCTGTACGTTTTCTTGAAGCCGCTCCGATCCGGCTCGAAGGTCCAATATGTTTGTGGGTTTGCGGGTCAGACTTCTTCAATGATTCGATTTATTTCTTATGGTGTTAAGACGTTTATTAAAACGAATTTACATGTGTATTTAATTATGATTAAGGTGAACAATAATGGTGAACCGACTACCATGTTGTTTCTTCTGTAGTGATCTATATATTGACGGACGCGCCGTGGTACGAACGAGTAGAAGCTTCTCGGCGCGAGTTCCTCAGCGCCGACCAATCAGCGCTCCGCGCACCGTCGTTGCTCCGCTCCTATTCGCTGATTCGCTACCGCCAAGCCTCGGTCCACTCGACGGTAGAGGGCCACACGTAATTTAGCGTCCTCCTCCACTAGATGGCGTTAACACCTAGAATCAAGCGTAATCCCCAGGAAAACCGTTTTATCTACAAATTCAAGTTTCTCTTTATTCAATACTATATCACAATCGCTACTTTTAACATTCGGTAAAGCAAATCTTACGCATTTCGTTTTTTTTTTCATTTAACACTAAATTGTTTGGTGTGAAATAATTATGGACCTGAAGTAGGGCATTATTCACGTCATCTAGATTTTGGGTCCGTGTATTTATCTTAAAAATTAGGGAAGTGTCATCAGCGAATAACACCATATTTTGAGGTTGGTTTTTCAATAAATAGGGGAGATCATTTATATATACTAGAAAGAGGAAAGGACCCAATATTGAGCCTTGCGGTACCCCCATTTTTACTTTTAAACCCTGTGAATTAACACCATTTATTTGCACATGTTGTTGTCTATCACTTAAATAAGATTTTACCAAACTAAGTGCAAGTTTCCCTAGTCCGTAATGCTCAAGTTTCAAAAGTAATGTGTCGTGATTTACGCAATCAAATGCTTTGGAGAGGTCACAAAAAATTCCAATGGCGTCTTGGGACTCTTCCCACGCAGTAAATATGTGCTTTAATAAGGTTACACAACGTCCCTTGGTGAAACCATACTGTTGATCGTGTAAGATTCTGTTGCTGTTAAAATGATTGAGCATTTGATTTAGCATTACCTTTTCAAACACCTTGCTAAAAACTGGCAACACGGATACAGGTCTATAATTATTTGTATCTTTACTATCTTCGGATTTAAACAGAGGTATGACTTTACTGTATTTCATTAAGTCCGGGAAAACTCCTTGATCTACACACAAATTAAAAATTAAAGCTAAGTGCTATAAGTCTCAACTATGGATGTACAAACTTTGATAGACATTCCCCAAAGATCTTCGGTCAGTTTGACTTTTATTTGCCGAAAAGCTTTAATAACTATCATAGGGTTTATGTGTTTAAATTTAAATTCAGCCGGGCAGTCAGACACATTCGCCTTTAATAAACCAATTGAGACTTCAGGAGAGGAATTAAGAGCCTCCGTAGTTTTTAACGGTATATCGGCAAAGAAATTTACAAACTCATGAGCTTCCTGATTAGAGCTTTTAGGAGCACATGCTGTATCTAATGTGTAGCTAGTGTTACGTATTTTCTTCCTGTTAGTCTCGTTATTTATGACTTTCCAAACTATCTTAATTTTGTTTTCTGCTGTTTTGATCTTGTTGCTAATGTGCAAGGCTTTGGCAACCTTGCATGTATTTCTAAAAATTTTTGAATACTTAGCAACATACTTGTTTAAAATTTCAGAGTTTATATAAGGCTTAAGGCCGTAAAGCTCAAATAGTCTTTCCCTACTTTTTCTGATACCTCTAGTTGCCCAATCACTAAATATAAATTTATTGCAAATACATTTTGTCTTCTTTTCAAAAGTTTTGTTAAACTCAGTGTGAACTATTGAAAAGAAATTATCATAAAATTGATTTATATTAATATCGTCCATATGATGGCTCATAACACTTAACTTGTTCTGTAGGGGGTCTGTACACACACACAATTACATGCTTATCTAGCTCAACACAAGACAGTTCGACGCAATGTTCCGCCGAGAGACCTACTATGTCATTACGTTGCTTATATTTAACACAAATTTTCAATAATATTAGGGAACCTCCACGCAGCATAGATTTACGGTTAAAACAGCTACCCACCGCATAGTTCTCATAATTAATAAGCATTTGGTAATCCTTAAGCCAATGTTCAGTAAAACAAATAATATCAAACATTCTTCTTTCTAAAAATAATTCAATTTCTAATAATTTGGAAGAAATGCCTTGGATGTTTTGGTGGAATAATTTTAAGGTGTTCTGCTGAGGCCCTTTTTTACTAACTAAATGAGTGCAAGAAGGTACCTTAATGTTGGTAGGTTTAACAAAATTGTTAATGGTACCTTCTGTTGTCTCACTTCCTAGTTTAAATTAATATTAATATCTGGAGTGAGCCCCGAGACTCCCGTGCCATCACCAGACAATAAAATCCTATTACTAATATACCCTAATTGAGAATTTTCCATGGTGACACATGGATCCTCCTCAGTACAATTTTTGTAAACATTTATAGCACTAATGCTATATTTATTTAAGGTCGCAGTATTAATAATATAACTAAACTTCGACATACTACTTTGTCTGAGTGAATATTAAAAGCTAATAGCCGAGCTATTTTGTGTCTACATCTAATAGGTAGATACATTTTACCCCGAGTCGACTGAAGTTTATCAACAAAAGTGTTGATATCAAGATACATAAGTTTGTCACTATAGTGACCTACCAAAAAATGTAGGTACTTGTTTATTTAACATGTGTATAAAATTGTTTTTTCTATTACATAAATTTTCAAAATATGGAAAAGCACACAATATGATTTTATTACAATTTAATTTTAACAACTCTGATACAGAGTCAGTGATGTCTTCCTTTTTAATCTTAGAACTATTACCAACACATATAGTAATGGTGGTATTAGGATCACAAACAGTTTTAGTTCAGATACTTTGGTTTCAATTTCAGCAATCCTCGCATCGAATTCATCGAGTTTGCTAGTAACTTGACATAATTATCGACTTCAGCTCAGATAGCTACTCCATATAAATTAAGTAACTGACGCTTCATGTCCCGAATTTCACTCAGAATGGTTTCAAGGGACCCTTGATCAGAGGTGGGTACAACTGGACATGAGATTCTACAAGCTGAGCATTTCCACTGTGCCATTCTAGTAGTACCCAGCTTTCTCCATCCAGCTTCAGATATGTTTGCACATCCAAAATCTAAATACTTCTTGCAGCTCCCACACTGAACGCCATCGTTGAACTGCACGTTACATAATGCGCACGTTTTCATGTCTCCAGGACCCCAGCGGTTTGGGCTGTGCGTTGATATATTAGTCAGCCAGTTAGTGCATTGAATTTTAAATTTGGGGATGATTTTGGAAAAACTGTGATACACATATCTCATAATTATAACTGAAGAGTGTGTACACAAATTTTCAAGTCAATCGACTCCGAGAATAGAAAGAAGAGAAAAAGTTGCACAGAAAATTCAACACCGCATTTCACCTTCTTAGGGGTGGACTTTCAAAAAACCTTTTCTTAGTTGATACCTACTCTTCACAAAGAGTACACCGTCCAAAGTTCATGTCTCTAGGACCAGCAGTTTAGGCTGTGGGTTGATATATCAGTCAGTCAGTCAGTCAGGACTTTGAATTTTATATATAGAGAAGATGGCGCTAGTACCATGCGTAACTTCTGCTCTGTGTATAAAAATTTATTAAAAATATAAAAAACGAAATTTAGACACAAATAAGTGGTAAAATATAATCTAAATAGTGTAACAACCAAAAACAATTGTTATCTCAAATGAATTTACGTGAAAAGTGCAAATAAATAATTAGACTCTGGACCTAGGTTGGTCGCAGCAAGGAAAACCTGCTCAGGTGGAGATTCATTAGTGACTCTGCCCTGGAGTGTAAATGTGGTGCTGTTCTACAAACGATGGGGCACTTAATATCGTGTCCTGCGTGTCCTGTTATTTGTTTACTACAGGAACTGATGGACGCTACCGAAAGCGCCAAACTAGTAGCTCAGTTCTGGGCTGACACAATTTAGATTACCATCGACAAGCTAAGAAGAAGAAGAAGAACAAATAAATAAGGGACAGTGACCAGAAGCTTTGTTTACATTCAGAAATATCAATAATTGACTTTGATATAAATATTGTTGACTAGTGCAGTGTGGTTCTAATATGAAACGAAGATGATAAGCTTTAAATAAAGTTTAAAAGAAACAAAGTGTTCCCAAACTTATCCTGCTAGTTATAAGTCACAAAAATACTTTATTTATTATTTAAACAGTGCTCATAGTGCATTTCAATAATATTATTATAATAGTAAAACATTAAAAATGCAAGAAAAGTGACAAACAGTAACAAAAAGCAAAAAATGTGATCTATCAAAACAAACAATGAAAACGGACATTGAGCTTTTGAACATCACTATTCAAATCTGTCCAACGGATCTTCTCTACCGCAGCATACAATAGACACCGTAATTTCAAGATTTAGTTGTGTGTTCGCGTGGCGCGTTGTTCTAAGAAGCGCTTAAGAAGTGGCAAGCAAACAATAGTCGGCGGATCGATTTCCACTATCGGTTTTACTTTTTGTGTTTTTGTTTTTAATAATATCTTGTTTTTTGTTATTGATTAAAAAAAAGTAAAAAAGTAAGCAAAGTAAAAATAATAATACATTGTAAAATGTCACCAAAAACAGGTACAAAAAACGACCGCAAGATGCCAGAGAAAACTATTTGTTTTAAATGCAAGAAGTCGGTTGACATCACAAAAACAGCTTCTTGTTCAACAAGTAACAACCGATATCAATTGGATTGTGATGGCTTCCCAGAACAAACCTACCGGGTAATGGACCAAGAATGTAAGAAAAATTGGAGATGTAAATCATGCAGGAAAAATACTAAAGTCCTGACGACTAGCTGTGTATCTAACATCATAACGAGGAAAAGAGGAAATCAACCCCTAAAGAGCTCCTTTCCGGGAAAAAGTACGAATGTTCAGGAAAGTAAGCAACCAGTAGCTATGAAGTCTGTCGTACAAAGCAGTTCTGACATCTTGTATTCCCACATACTATCCGGATACAAAACTTTAGATGAATCATTCGTGTACAATAGTTTATATTTTCTTGTTTTTATAAAATATGATAGTCTATAAGGTATATATGTTATGGGTCTTTGTTACCTGAAATAAATGATATATTATTATTATTATTTAAACCTATAAGGAAAAGAGACTCTCTGGTACAAAATGCCTTTTCCACACCTTCTACTCCCTTTGGGGAATAAGTCGAATGTTAATTGTGGCAAAAGCATAGAAATAATGCATCTATAACAAAAAATCGCGGATCTGCAACAAAAATTAATAGAAGCACAACTGCAGATTGTAGATCTCACGAAAGTAATACACACGGTAAAATAAAAATAAACAATCATCGGTTTCAAAAATCTACATACCTTCGACGCCTAACCATACCGAAGAGAAAAAACATGAATCGACAAATAGAGAACTTATATTCGGCTCTCAACAGTGCGTCCATCTAGCAGCTGCCATGATGCAATCAACACAAAATATGAAAAGTATAGGATTATCGCTGATACAAAGCCAAATGCACTAAGTAGTCAAATAATAATGACATGCCGTCATGCCAAGTTAAACTACAATGATAAACTTGTGATTTGGATAGGAGAAAACAATCACAATTAAAAATAAATCGTATCGCATAACTTGAATATTGTATTAAATGTTTTTAAAAATGAGTATTTAGAGGTAAGTAAACTCAATTATCGTATCAAAAATGTATCTCTTAACTTTAAAAAAATGTAAATTCCTAGAAAGCCAAACCCATAAAATGTCTGAATTGTGTACTAAACTTAATTACCTTGTAGTTTCTGATGACTGTAATGAAAACTATTTAAATACTAGAGAACTTTTAAAGCGGATGGCTAGTAACAGATCAAGTCTTAAACTAAATACTAATTATATCGAACCCAAAAAAGGAACAATATTTCTATTTTCGGGCCCAAAACTCCACCATTTAGAACATATAATTACAGTATTTTGTACAAAATACTCCATCAAAATATTGCTAATCTCTTATCAAAAAAGAACTTCTCGAAATAACCTTACAAGACCTACGTGAAGTACAGAATAACCCAGATGTAATATACTTACTAATATTACTTATTAATATTACTTAATTGTAATATACTACGAAATTTTTATATAAAATGCTATGAATCTTATATCAAAATTCATGACTATTATATGGCTATCAACTTCTACAGGGAAAAACTAACAGGAGGGACCTGCGTTAAAAAACCATGTCTTCAAAGAACTCTCATTTATAAATACCCACGCTATACAAAATATGTTCGAAACATGCGGAATAGAACTAACTTATCATAAGTTGATAAATTTGTGTTAATAGAACTCCTCAATTCGACCCCACCTAATTTCTATTTAAGTTGAATGGTCTTCTGAAACACGTATTTCATACATATAAATCAAGATTAAAATTTGTTTTAGTTGGTGACTTTAACATTAATACTCTCAAAACCAGGTAATATAACTAATCAATAAATAGATCTGCCGTACAATTATAATCTAAAATTACATATAAATGAGCCAACACGTAAGTCATCATAATATTGACCATATTCTCAGTAATACTCCGGATGCTATAGCTACGATTATGCCACTCCATCTGTCCGACCATGATATAGAACAAATGTTGAGTATTCCTTTAAGACATAAGATTAAAAAAAACAGGCAGCATTCTATATCTACAAAAGAGACTTCAACT
The DNA here is from genome assembly GCA_910589295.1 of Noctua janthe. Classification (NCBI taxonomy): domain Eukaryota; kingdom Metazoa; phylum Arthropoda; class Insecta; order Lepidoptera; family Noctuidae; genus Noctua; species Noctua janthe. The sequence goes on along the minus strand of OU342573.1, from coordinate 4,109,295 downwards.
TTCAGAAGTTTAAGGAATGTTTACAAAACGTGTCCTGGTCAGAAACTTACGCAGAAAATGACATAGCTGTAGGATTTAGTTATTTTCACAAATTATTGTGCCTTTTATATAATTTGTGCTTCCCGAAAATAAAATCATTGGGCGAAATCCGACCCGGTCGCGGACGTTAATGAAAATGGTACAAACTGAAAGCGTATTTATAAATTCACTAAACATTATATATCGTTATTTTATTTGAAATCCATGGGAGAGCAAAGTTTGAACCAAAAATATATTTATTAAAAAAATCGAATACTTTATTTAAGTAATACATATAAGTTGTCGTCCTGAAATAGCTACTAAACGGTTGGTAATCACGTGGGACGCTCATGTACTCGCCAGATGAGCGTCCCACTTGATCAAATCGGCAGGTATACGTTTGCTAACTCTCCCTCACACATTATGTCGCGTCTCTTATTAGTGTATTAGTATTATTAGTGTATTGTAGCAGTTTCGATATACGGAATTTATTAACATTATAAATGAGAATGAAAAGAAATAACAAACTGGCGCAATACTTTATTGAAAAGAACATAAACAGACAAAGAGTTGCATTCATGCCATTATCTGGAAACAATCCAGATTTTAGAGATTTCCCACAGTTAGCCTGTGAAGAACTGATATTATTGAATACATTGGGAAGCTGTCATTTAAGATTGGTCAGGTCGTACTGCCATTAACACATGAGATCAAATGGTGTCTAGTTGATAGAGCTCTATCAGCACCAAGGCTTAATAAACAATAAAATATATTAATAAAGGGACGAATTCAGTCGCGACATGTTAGAGCGCGACAATACTACACATGTATTTTAATAAACCCAGCGAGACAAGGGAGACAAAGTGTTGAAGATTACTACTGCTCGTGTATAACAGTTAAAACTTCTAATCGGTCGAAACCACTTTTGACTGGTGTCAGTCAAAATCCTTAATATGTTAAAATGCGTACCGTCGGAAGCTGCGCGCATATTGCCAGTATAGTTTATTTTTTATCCTGTGCTAGGCACCAATAACAAATCGAAGGCCCTGCGGTATTTTTAGATGAAATCACAGTAGACACTGATCACGCCGACTAAATCATGTGAAATAAGAATAAGGTTTTTTTTTTCAAAATTCCCACAACTCACAAGAAACCGACCCTTACCATGCCAAACTAGATATATATCCTCATAATTTCATTTCTGTCTGCCGTGTATTTTTCTCACATACTATTTGCCCATTGACCTTTATTGGATTCCCATAAAATTCCTGAAATAATTTCTTGTACCGGTCATCTTAGTATGATATACTGAATTCACCCCATCAGTCTGTGGAGGGCTGTCCCTTATACCCTGTATAGATCAATGTCGCGTATCACGACCCAACGCGAAAACTGCGATTTCACAGAAAATTATATTTACAGACACGTCTACCTCAGAAAAAATACAACTTACTAATCGGTAAATAATCCCGCGTCTCCCGCGCCCAGCACGCCCTGCGCCACACTGCGCGCCATGCTCCCGTCTACGTGAGTTTCGAAGCCCTATTTGACTCTGTTGTGGGATGATTTTTGAAAAACTGTGATGGACGTGTCTCAAAATTTTAATTGAAAAGTATGTACTTACACCAATTTTCGAGTCAATCGACTCAGAGAATATAAAGTTTCACAGCAAATTCAACCCCCCATTTCACCCTCTTATGGGTGGAATTTCGAAAAATCCTTTCTTAGTGGATACCTACTCTTCACAAAGAATACACCCTCCAATTTTCATATCTATAGGACCAGCGGTTTGGGCTAATTGATTGACTGACAGACAGTCAATCAATCAGCCAGGACTTTAAATTTTATATGTATAGATTAAAAAAATGTTTTAAAGGTAAACTTATTATATACAAGCTCTTGCCAGAAACTACACTCACGCGGAGCTAGAGAAGTATGCCACGAGAATGTACTTCAGGGATACAAAGTATAGAAAACTTCTTCCGGTAGTAAGTTCGTGTCCTTACTCAGGTCATGATCTACCTGTGTACATCGAAATCTGTTCAACCATTAAGGAGCGATTTAAGGTAACACAAACAGACAGGGATACTTTCCTTTTTATAATAATAGTATGGCTTTTATGAAGGATTTTGGACTTTTTTCAACCCCTAAGCGAATGAAATGATGAAAGTTTACATAGTCAAGCTAGCTAGCAGCAACATCCCCGAAATTATAATATCTCACCTGCGTCATAAATAGCATTATAGGCCTGTTCGAGGATTTTCCGGGACATGGGATCCATGGTATTTCCGAGACGGTAGTACACCTTGAAGAACTGGGCGTCAAAGCGATCTAGATCTGGCACTGTGCCCATATGCTGAGACGCCTCGGGGTGGTTGACTTTCCAACGCAGCTTCTCTGCTGTCACGGGGTTCACCTGCAAGATAAGGTTTATGTAGCCTAATGTTTCGACGGTAGGACTTTAGCACATCTATTATTGTCTAAACTGTCATCGGTTTGTCCTCAGCATCAGTCAGCACCTTTGGTAAATTCGTTTAAAAAAAATCAGTATATTGGGGCCATCCAACACCCTTATTATATCACACACTAACACAATCCAGAGAATTTAAAAAAAATCGTTGCCAGTCTTGTTTGAATATTTTTTCATCCCCGCCATTCGAAACGTAACCCAAAAAACATTGTTCATTGTTGAACTGACAAAACTGGTTTGAGAGTGTGTTAGGCAGGTACCCAACAGTTAGCCACGAATCTCCCAACTCTCACCTTGTTGTACAGAATGTCCGACAACTCCTTGACGTGGTGCGAGGAGGGGAAGAGCCCCGACATGCCGGAGATCACGACCCTCTCGCCGTCGGCGACCGGCGTTGGCGCCAGTGCAATCTCCCGGACCTCAGTCGCGGGGTGGCGTTGGGGTTGAGCTAGCTCTCGAGGAGTTGGCGTCATAGTGGAGCAGGCTGATAAAGTGAAGTGAGTTGACAAGGAACAACTGAAAACTAACTAATCATTACCTAAGAATTATTTTTTTTAAATCGTGTCACTGTCCGCCAGCGGGGGACAAACCGTTGGAGGTCATCGAGAATAATCGCATCTAAATTACGTTGTTATCGTTACGTCGTATTGTCACTGCGACTCTTGAACGCGGTTTAGATGTGCTGACTGCGTTCAGTTTTCTTGGTGAAATTCGATCTAATTTAAGTTTTAGTGATTACGTATTATTGTTTTGTGACTTCTAGAAGACTGAATGGGTTCAACACGATTCCAATAAAACCAGAAAAAAAAGAGTATTTCAATAAGTAGAACAGAATTTGCTGAAATGTTTTTTGTGAATACAAAATGAACGGCTACAACTTACTTGGTGCAGATCGAAGATCCTAACAACTTTAATGAAGAACCACAGAATTTGGACTTGTCTACTGCTTTACGTGTAACAATTTTATAAACTGATAAGTAGTACCTATCAGTGGCGAAGGGTGAAAATTGAGTCAGAGGAAGCCGAAGAAAAAAATTAAAATAATTTTTTTTTTTTTGTTTTTTTTTTATGTTTATTTTGACCTTATTTTCGTTATCTGCCACCCTAGAAATCACGAAAATGACACCCATGAAGAAAAATTCGAAAATTTTCGTCGGCGCCATCTTGGATTTTCATTTTGACCTCATTTTCGTTATCAGCAACCCCAAAAACCACGAAAATGAACCCCATGACGAAAATGAACCCCATGACGAAAATCGGAAAAAAAAATATCGGCGCCGTTTTTAATTTCACAGCGTACTGTCAGTCGTTCTATACATGCAGTCTGTGGGTCAACTACACGCAGAGGGCATACAGCACTCTGCGGGTGCAGTACAACAATGCATTCAGGGTGTTGATGGGGCTACTGCAGTGCTTCCGGCATGTGCGCAGAAGCAGGCATTGATGGCTTTCACGCCATCATGCGCAAGCGATTCGCGTCCATCATGCGCAGGGTACGCGTCAGCCCCAACAGCATCCTGAAAACTATAGCTGACAGGTGGGACAGTCCTATACTGGGGCATTGGATGCACCTACATGCAACTGTGGCGCATAATTAATAATTGTATTGTTTTAGTTCTTCGGGTAGACATAAGTACTAACACTAGTTTCTAAGTTGTGTGTTGCACTAACCAAATGGACTTAGTCTGAATAAAAAGCATTTTATTTTTATTTTATTTTTTATTTAATTTTCATTTTGACCTAATTTTAGTTATCAGCGACCCCAAAAACCACGAAAATGACACCCATGACAACAAAACTGAAAATGAAGGAAAGCATAAAATGCAGAGGAATTATATTAAAAAAATAAAGTGATTTAACTTAAATATGTAAATAAGTCAACAAAATAAAAAAAAAACTAGTTGGTACCACCGACCATTACTCATTCTATCTCCTTCTCCCTTCTTACTTTTTTTTTCTGCCCTTGTCGTAACTCGATAATCTTAGGCTCACCGAGCTGCCTACAAAACGGTACTGCCAGCTGCGCAGTCACGTGTGCGCGTCTATACGATTGTAGTTCTGACACCCGAGCACCGGTTTATTTGGCGCCACCGGTTGCTTTATTTGTTGACAAGAAAAATTTTGTCATTTTTTAAAAACACACACACACACACACACACACACACGCTATTGACTACAGTGTCTACTGTAGTCTATCTATACATATAAAATTCAAAGTCCTGTCTGACTGAATGACTGATTGACTGATATATCAACGCACAGCCCAAACCGCTGGTCCTAAAGACATGAAATTTCCTCTTTTTTTATTTCACCCTCCGGTGTATTCTTTGTAAAGAGTAGGTATCCACTAAGAAAGGTTTTTTTGAAATTTCACCCCTAAGAGGGTGAAATGGGGTGTTCTGTGATGCATTTTGTTCTCTGGGTCGATTGATTACTTTACACACGGATAGATTATGGTTTGGTATAGTACATGCATAAATTACTTATTATCCCAGAAGTAAGATCCGTCGGCAATTCCCGAATTCCACACGGGCGAAGCCGCGGGCATAATTGATTTTCCCGCTGCTCTGAACTAGTAAAAATAACGTTGTTTAAAGCATATTGTCAGAGCTTTTATACGGGAAGTTTGTGGGTCAAGCACACCAAAAGATCGCTGGATGTCCTGCGCGTCCAATATAACAACATCTTCAGGATGATGTTGGGGCTGCCTCGGTTCTGTAGTGCATCGGGGATGTTCGCGCTGTGTCGAACTGATGGCTTTTATGCCGTCATTCGCAAGAAAACTGTTTCCCTGATCTGCAGAATGCGAGGCAGCTGCAACGGAATTCTGAAGACTTTCGCAGACAGGATCTCTTCTCCATTATGGGTGACGTTTATTAAGTGGGTAATTTGAATGTTTTAGATTTATAGATTTATCTTATTTTTATTTGAATGTTTAATATTTATTTTATCTTATTTAATTTGATTGTTTTATTTTATCTTTTTTAATTTTGAATGAATTTTAATTTTATCTTATTTTAATTCTCATTTTAATGTTAATTTTAATTTTGATAGTAATTTATTTTATTTTGTTTGTTTTTGATTTTAAATGTTAATTTATTTTATTTTTAATACTGATTTCACTTCAGTGTTAATTTAATTTAATTTTAATTTCACTGTATGGATCAAGTTATCTGAATTAAATGAATTTTATTTTATTTATAAGCTAGTCAAATAGTATGTAAGCTGGAGTACATATCTTCAATGTGACTATACAACATTATTTTTAGTATATGCGAAACCTGAATATATTTTGTTCAGAATAAGTAACTGAATCGATTCCAATAATTTTGAAACCATGTTATATTTTTTCCCAAAAATATTTAAAAAATTTAAAAGTTAAACATCGAGCTAATTTAATTACCGAATTCGAATTTCGACGCTCGCTCGTCATCGTCGACATGAGTTACAAAATTTTTCGAGTATTCGACAAACATTTTCAAATTCGAGTTGGACACATCAGCTGTTTATTAGTTTACAGATGTGTAGGTAGGTAGATGCTGTAGAATACGATTTGTTTTGATCGCACCTAGGTTCCTTTTCGTAAAGTTGTAAGGAGGCAGTTTATTTAACGTAGGCTACATCTTAGGTTTAGATGGTATTGTTATTTAAATTCTCATTTATTATTATTGAATCTATTAAAATAAGACTAGATTGAGTTATGAAGTCTACCTACGTTCATACATTGGTTTATTTTTAACGGTGTCATGACGTGCGGACATAACCCCTCACGCTGCCCAGCATAGAATAAACAAGATGCATGCCGCCCGACGCCGCGTCGGCACGGCGTCGGTGAGGGGCGCGTCTCATTCATAGAGTAGGTTTTATGCAAAATGTGCCAAGAAATTTTAGAATTATAATAATTTCGTAAAAACAAAAACATTTAGATAAACATTTTTTTTCGTTGGAGTGGCCTCTTTACTACTTATAGAAGTTACTTTTGAAACATTTCGTGTATGAAAAGATAGACCTTATATTATTTTTCTATACAATACTGACTGTGCCATCTTCAAAGGGAAGCCGGTAGGAATCGAGTTCTGTGGAACCTTCGCCACTGGTACCTATAAAATCAATTAAAATACATTTACTAGGAAACACAATGATTAATTTGCATTTAACATTGGCGCATTGGGATAAATTAAAACAGCGCATTTGATTAACTTTAACGTGATTTACATAACCCTCGATCCGTCGCGTGGGATGTTTGGAAGCCTGGCTTTTACGAAATTCTTGAATATGCACTCTTACAATGCCACGTATCCTTTTACCGGTAACTTTCTAAAAATAAATACTCGCGCCGGTGACATTTAACCTGCGCATACGCACCGTGACATGTTTAAAAATTAAAAAAAAAAAATAAAAAGAAAAATTTCTTGCCACTAACACAGTTCTTAAGTACTTCTATAATAACCCATAATAAGGTCCATTATGGGATGTACGAAATAAATAATTATTTGATTTGATTTAATGAAGACATGTGTTTCTGCGCAGGACTCTGAGTTGATACCTATGAGAAAGCGGTATATTCACTGTCTTAGTCGAACATATTAGAAATTGGACTATCAAAATTTGTTCAACTCATACGAGAGATGCTCCAAAGTAATAACTTACTAAATATTTTTGTGCTGTTTGATTTTCATTTTATTGTAGTCTTTATTTTTTGTTGATCTCAAATTTAATAATTATAAGAAGGTAAGAAATTGTTTAGATTTTGTAAAAATAAAGTTAATCTTACGACGAACACAAAAATCATAGAAATAAAATTATTGGTCCTCGTTCTTATGTAAGTTTTAAGACTGATTTACAATATATTTTTTTAAAGATGCGGTCCTATTACCTAACTATAATCCGTCAAAATAAAACATGAAATGTATGTTCTAATGTCAATTAATAGCTGTTTATTTTTGGGGTTTTTAAGGACCCCGCACATCAGAACACGTCACAGAAAAGGCACGACGACGGATGGAGGGTTAATATTTTATCGACGATATAACTGTATTAGCAATATTCAAAATTAGTTATGTGAAAATTTTGTCGCTAAAGTAAATTGTATCTATCTATCTAATCTAAATATATTATTAAAGCGAAAGGTCAATCACTGACTCACTAATCACGAAATATCGAAAACCGTTTGACGTATAATCTATCTTCTTCTTCTAAATATATAAAAGCGAAAGGTCACTCAATCACTCACTAATCACGAAATTGGCAGGCAGGTAGTTTATAATTAGTAGGATTCCGCTAAGAACGTATTTTACGACAGGGTCGGATTAAGGAAGTCTAAGGGCTCTCGCAAGTTTGTATGAAAGTCCTTCATTTTGTGTGCTACAAACTTGAAATTTGGCCGGGAGGTAATTAATAGTTAGTAGACGTTCACTAAGAACGGATTTTGCGACAGGGCCGGATTGAGGGTCTAAGGGCTTTCGCAAGTTTATATGAAAGTCCTTCATTATGAGTGATAATAACTTGAAATTTGGCCAGGAAGTAGTTAATAGTCAGTACACGTTCGCTAAGAACGGATTTTGCGACAGGATTCCTTAATCTGACGATTAAGGATGTCTAAGGGTGCTCGCAAATTTGTATGAAAGTTCTGTTTTTTTTTGTACTATAGACCTTAAATTTAACAAGTCTAGAGTTTATGATTAGGAGACATTAGCTAAGAAATAATTTTGTGACAGCCTGGAGTAAGGGCTCTCGCAAGTTTATATAAAATCATTGGGCCTTTTTTATTTTCCTTTTTCATTACCAATTTTCAGGCACAAAAAGTGCCTGAAAATTGGTAGAGATCACAGATAATATAATACTACGTAGTAGAGATATAGAATATAGTTAAGACTAGACTAAGATATGCAGGTAGGAACAGATTTTATAACGGGGCCGGTTTAAGGGAATATAATCGCTTTCGCACCCTATGCGTTCAAAACACATTTATTGATGACTTAGTTATAATACAACAAACAGAAAATACAACTAAATTAAATTCAAACGAGGGCGTCGAGCCGAATCTCACCCAATCTCACGAGGGAGAGAGGAGGTCCCGGCAAATATCACGTAATTTTTTTCTCCGCTAGAAACTGTAAAATTGCTAAAAAAAACTGGGTTTAATTAAGTAAATATGTTTTTCTACTAAAATATGGCCAAATATGGAAAAAGTTAAACAAATTATTATTTTTTAATGAATTCAACGCATTCAAGCATAGATTACTATTTTTTACTAAACTACGCATTTTGATAAATCTGACATAAGATTAGGACGGGGTGAGGTCAAGACAGATCTCACGACATTCCACCAAGAAGGGAGGGGGTCGAAAAATCGCCAAAATTGCCTCACTTAAATTAATGAACGCCTCCTAACAGAAGTATCTCCTTGATTAAAAGTTGATCTCCAAATCAAATGTGTGATAACTTAGGTATGTAATTGAAATAAACATTTTTTTTAACACTTTGCCAGACTCGGGAATCGATCCCAGGACCTCATGCTTAGTAGTCGCGCTTGCGACCACTCGACCTACGAGACAGTCTCACACATACGTCACACCAAAATTTCCACGCGAACGAAGTCGCGAGCAACAGCTAGTTAAATATAATTTTTTTATGTTTTAATGTAAAACATTTTATCGTTAAATTAATTACAAAAAGGGAATATTCAAGACGTCGGTAATAATTCATCGGTTAGTTTTCATGCATCCATGTACCAACCGTAAAAAAGACGACTCATTTACGGTTGGTACATGGATGCATGAAAACTAACCGATGGATTATGACCTTCCTTCCAAAGGAGACTGATCTTTGTATGGAAAGTGGTTTATGGACCAATTGTGTAATGGTATTTCTATGGAGATACCTGAGTTACAGACCACAAACTCCTGGATAAATAATAACAGCCGCACGGGTTGATCTTCTAGGTTAAGCCGCACTTGTCAGGGTCGGTCTGTGGATGGGTGACGTTGGGTGTCATTCATTACATATCGAGTTTCTTCACTAACTCGGAAAGTCGCCCTCGCGACTAATGTTGAGACATTAATATGTGCCTGCATTTTGAGAACTAACAACAACAATACCGCTATCTATTAAACCACACGTCACTAAACTTTAACTTCTCTGGAAAAACCTAAAATCTATCACATATACAAATAAATCTACTAGAACTAATACTGAATTAACTAATCTAAAAGCATCCCCTACGGAATCAGCAAACTTCATTAATAAATATAGTATCGGTCGTGTCGCAAATATTGGTAACCAACTGGCAAATGACATCCAACAAACCATAACCCACAATGAACTAAATCAATACCTACTTTCCTTACCTAGACTCTCTAAATCTTTTGTTCTGCTTGATACAGTTATCAACGAAGTAAATAGTATAATAAACACTCTAAAATCAGATAGTGCCCCAGGATGGGATAATATCTCCACTAGTTACCTCAAACATGTAAAACATGAAATAACTCCAATTATAACTCATTTAGCTAACATTTGTTTTAAACAAGGCACCTTCCCTAATTTTTTAAAGAAATCAATAATAACTCCCATACACAAAGGCGGGCAGGAGGGCGACGTTAATAACTATAGGCCAATTTCTGTTATTCCTGTTATAGCTAAAATATTAGAAAAACTTCTAAATTCCAGATTATTAAGCTATCTTCAAACCAACAACATTTTGTCTCCATCTCAATTTGGCTTTAGACGCGGTATTTCTACGGAAGACGCTATCACGTCTTTAACGACAGTACTAACAAAAGAACTTGATAGAGGAACTAGGTGTTTATCAGTTTTTATAGACCTAAAAAAGGCCTTCGACACGGTCTCTATTCCCATCTTGGTTCAATAATTAGAAAAAAATGGTATTAGAGATACACAGCTATCTATATTCACCAATTACTTGACAAACAGAAAACAGAAGGTTAAGCTCGATAATTTTGTCAGCGAGGACATTGATGTAACATGCGGCGTACCCCAGGGAAGCGTTCTGGGGGCTACCTTATTTTTAATATATATAAACGACCTATGTAATATTTAAATCAATAATGCAAAAATATTTTCGTATGCTGACGACACCGCAATCGTCTTCACTGGCTCAACCTGGGCTGAAACAGAAACCAAAACCGAAATAGGTATATTACAAGTGGCTTCGTGGCTAAAAACAGATTTGTTTTTAGTCCTTACGTTAAACACGAGCAAAACTAATTTTATTTGCTTTTCAGTATATAAAAATGTCCAACCAGAACCTAATTTCAACATTAAAATACATGAGTGTAGGCAGACGGTTCATTATGACTGCAATTGTCCAACCATCAGTAAAGTAAACCACGTCAAGTACTTAGGTATAATGTTGGACCAAACCTTGTCCTGGTATCCTCAATTGAACAAATTACTGCGAGAATACGAAAATTTATTTGGATTTTTAAAACATTGAGACACATAGTCCCCAAGAGTGGCTTGGCAAAAAATCTTCTAAATGAAGTGTATATCTCACTAGTTCAATCAGTAATAACATGTTGTATCTCCATTTGGGGGGGGGCGCGCGTAAAATACGTTTTCTTGATGTTGAAAGAGCGCAACGGACATTAATAAAAATAATGTACTTCAAAAAAAGAACATTTCACACCCATGAGCTATACCAAACACGTAATCTATTATCAGTACGAAAATTATATAATTTTACACATAGTATTAAAAAAACATAAAACCCTACCCTTAGATCCTAGTATATTAACTAGAAGAAGGAAACATAACATTGCTTCCACCACTTTTGTAAGAACAGAATTTGCAAATATTCAGTACGACAAACGCTCGTCTTTCATATACAATAAAATAAATAAACAAATAGATATACATTCTAAACCATATAAAGAATGCAAATCGTTGCTGATTAAGTGGATGAATAAGTTAAGCTACGATGAAGTAGAGAATATTCTACTAAATATAAGGTAAAACCCTTTCCGTAAAAAAACAACCACACACGCACTCATACATACATTCACATTTAACACATACACATACACATAATCACACACGCACCCACACATATACACACACACCAACAGACTAAATAAAAATAATAAATTCATTAACTTTTAACTTTTTTTTCATAATTTTTGTTTAACTTTTGTTTAATAACATGTTACACTAATATTAAGATATAAAGGAGCGGCGCCTCCTGGCACAGGCATCTATATGCTTAAAAGGGGACGCCACCAACTGTATAACGTATGTACAACGTGTAATATTGAAACAAACATTTTTGTATTTTTTTGTATTTTGTACTAACCAACAACTACAACCAATCGACAAAGTTCATTCCGATCAAGTTAAATATTCATAAAACTATGTGTACCTTACAGAACTTATTTTTCTATTGCTTTCAACTTTACGAGATATGTGAACAAAGCGATCAAAATAACGAATATAATATTTCTGTCCCATTGCATCCAATCGAATAAAAACTTACAAAAATTCTAAATGTTACTGCGTGAGATTTGAACACACGGTTTACTGATTCACGCATAGATCTAACTGAACGCGCCTAACCGATAGGTCATCTTGACTTATATAATATAAGTACGTTGAAATTATAAACTACAATCACTTGTTGACGACAATGTCTATTTTCTTGAAAATAGAAGGTCGTAAGTCAAACGAAACGTCAAGCTATTGCTTTGTGAGTTTGCCTATGGACTTTTAAATACATAAATAAATATTTATTTCAAAATCGCTTCTATATTTGTTAGTAACAATGAAAACTTATACCCTAGTGAAAAGTATCCTGTGCCTAAGATAGACGACTTATTTACTAAGCTAAGTGGTATTAGGTATTTCATAAAATTAGACTTATCTCAAGCGTACAATCAATTATTTTTAGATGAGTCCAAGGAATTTACAGTTATTAATACACATACGGGTATTTTTAGATACAATAGATTAGTGTATGGACTCGCGTCGAGTCCAGAAATTTTACAAAGAATAAACACAGTTGTTTGATAAAATATCAAATCTGAGAATATTATTATACAGGGTGTTTAGTGCATCGTTTGCCAAATTGAGTTGGCCGAATGGAGAGGTCATTTGCTATCTCTTCAGGCCCAAGAACTTACTCTTGGCCACACCGGTTTTTTTGTTCGATTTTTGTAATTTTTATTTTGAAAGTTCCCAAACTTAGTATTAAAGCTTAAATTAAAAACAAAGGTATTAGTATAATCTTTAAATTACTTTATCAAATTCAAAACTAGTCGCTAGTAACATCTAGTTTTTTTTTTAATAACTCACAAGGCTTTTGGAAGAAGAAAAAGTAATCTTAAAACTCAACTTTAAATTGCTATAAAAAAAAAAACTAAAAGCGATCGAGATCTTCGAATTCTTTTAAAAACTGTCTACGCCGCGGAAATTCAAACTAGGGATGATTTAGTCCAACGCATTGAGGCGGCCTTCATGACCATAAAAGCAAAAATAGGTTTACGCACCACTACAGTCGAGATAAGACGAATATGTCGCACTCTATAGTGGCGGACAATTTGAACAAGATTTGTAATTAGGTATTTATTAAATAAATTATTATTTTTAATTTTCTCTTTCATTTCAAGTTCGAGGAAAGTTAGAACCCCATGTAAGAAAGAGATAAGAAACTGCGTAAAAGTTGGATAACAGTATTTACCTACTTACAGCATGTTATTTATGCAAAAACTAGTGTTTTGTCCTGAATATTGAGTAGGTGCGTCCCAATACACAAATTTAACGAATTAGCGAGGTTATTAAAAGATTTTTTTAGAATATTGCATACCGTTGGAAAGAGGACAGACTAGAAAACTTTTTCGATCGCTTTTAGTTTTTTTTTTAGCAATTTAAAGTTAGTTTTAAGATTATTTTTTCTTCTTCCAAAAGCTTTGTGAGTTATTAAAAAAAACTAGATGTTACTAGCGACTAGTTTTGAATTTGATAGAACTATACAACAGTACGTATAAAAAATAAAATGTAATTTAAGGATTATACTAATAACTTTGTTTTTAATTTAAGCTTTAATGCTAAGTTTGGGAAATTTTCAAAATAAAAATTTGTAAAATCGAATAAAAAAACCGGTGTGGCCAAGAGTGAGTTCATGGGAATGAAGAGATAGCAAATGACCTCTCCATTCGGCCAATTCAATTTGGCAAACTATGCACCAAACACCCTGTATTATCATCAATATTAATAATCACGGGAAATACGATTGAGGCACACACGCCATTGACTTTGATTTTGGGGGTTGACATTTAGAGACAATAAACAAGGTTCTTAAAATATTGAAAGAAAATGGTTTAAAAATAATAAAGGAAAAGTTTTTAATTCGTAGAGAGGGCGTCACAGTAGATCCAGAAAAAAATAAACCCATAATTTTACATCACATTCTCAGGCATTTAATCAAATAAGGGCTGCAACGTTGTACACTTTTAATACACCTCTGCTGCGTGTGTGGGTTCTTTTCACAGCCGCACATTTGTGACACCAGTCCTTCACATCATCTCGACAGTAGATCCAGTTAAATTACTCTCGGATCTTCAAGAGTCCTTTTTACCCCCATATGTCCTCCTGAACATCCATAGTGATAGATACAAATACAAATAACCTATTTTCTTTCACAAGTTACGTAGATGTACTACATAACTTGTGAAAGAAAAGTGTTGAAGTGACCTTTTAGACAGAATTGCCCGTGTTAGGTCACTTCGCTCTTCCGAAGCTTAAAGTTTCGTGGTGTACCCATAATTTTGAATCTTATTATCTTAAGAAAACATTTCAAAGGAATTTAACGAAAAGAAAAACGTATGCCGCCGAATTTTGAAATTATATAATTACAAAAGCAACATAATTATGTTATTTAGCAGCTAATAATACTTATACGTGGCGTGCCTTTTAATTATAGTACTTTTTATTGCTTTTCAAAGTATTCATCACTTTGTATAATACACTTTTTCATTCGCTCGAATATTTATTAAAACATTTATTCCACTCCAAAGTAAGGGTGTTGAATATCACTGATTTCAAAGAGTTGACTGCTTCTTCACCGGACAGGAACTTTTGACCACGAAGAGCTTTCTTAATTTTAGGAAATGTAAAGAATTCGTTAGGGCTTAGGATAGGACTGTATGGAGGATGGTCAAGAATTTCTAGGTTTTCCTGCTTAGGTAGCTACCACCTTCTTTGAAGCGCTCAGAGAGCGAACAACTTTAGTCGGCTTAGGCTCGTCTTGGAAGACCCAGATTGTGGATTGTTGTTTGGAATCAAGATCGTAGGCATATATCCAAGATTCGTCACCACTGATGATGTCGTAGACGTGATTTGACTCTCCTCGGTTGAACATTTGAAGAGTTTTCTTACACCAACTGACGCGGGCCGCCTTATGATCGTTAGAAAGTAAATGAGGGATCCAATGGGAAACTAGCTTTCTCACACCAAGCGCCTCATGCAAAATCTTCTGAATGGTTGTCCCTGAGATGCCCAATAACGCCTCTGTCTCCCGATATGTCACATGACGACATTGATGTATTAAAAAACCCAAGATACACATTCAGCGTCTCAAAACCGTCCGTCCGATTGTACGCCTATTTTATGCGGACAATTACAAATTGTGCGTCCATTTCAGATCTCGCGACGCTCGGGTCACTGAACGCTTGTTAAAAATGCAAAAGTGATCGTTGAGAAATTGTAAAAATATTACGTCGAGAACGTTAAAAAAGGATGGGATATCGTATTTTCGGTAAGTAAAAGAGTTTGTTGATTTGTTTTTGTTGTTTTTAGGACTTAATATAGAAAGCAATATGTGATTTTGATTTAATTTGTCTCGATACTTCACTCGACGGTCCACGAACGAAACGGATAAACGGAAAATTCAAAACGGAAAATTCGAAGGGCCGCTTTGTCAGTGTAAGAACGATGTATTTACAGCCATCTTTTATTTTGGTCGCATAGTACAAATGACCCTATTCTTATTCAATGGAGTCATTTTTTTATTGTGTTTAGTTTTTTAATTAATAAGTTTATTAACTTTTGAACTTTTATGTTTTAAGTTTTTACAAATATTTTTATACTTTATATATTTTAACATAGTTTTTAATGAAATTCCAAAAGGAGAAGAGGTCGTCAATTCGACTTAGTTTTTTTTTAATGTTCGTAATTATACTAAATATCGATTAATAGGGATGTTAACTGAATTAAAAAATTTGATTCTATTTATTCCATCAGTTAGATTATTGAAAAATATTGAAAATGTATTTTTTTGTTTTATCAAATCAATAAAAATTGACGACGATAAAACGCATCTAAGATCATGTGGGGACTTGTGACGTTACTTTCAGTAAGGATGAGCCGTAGTAAATACAACCTTACACTTGATAATTTGAAATTTGCGGGCAACCCGCTACGCAATCACCTCAAACTAAATAACTATGTACTTAGTTTATTAATATGTTCGACTAAAACCTTTTATACCAAAAATTTAAGTAAATGATTTTACGAGTTAATATTTGTTTCATTGATATACACAAATGTCCTACCCAAAGACATTAGGGTTGCAGGGCACGCCACCATAGTGGCGATAAGTCCCCTCTTTGAGGAGTGGCTAGAGAGGCGCCACGGCGCCCTCACCTACCGCCTGACGCAGGTCCTCACCGGACACGGTTGTTTCGGGAGGTTCCTGCACCGAATCGGGCGGGAGGAAACGCCCGGGTGTTTCCACTGCGAGGATCGTCCGGAGGACACGGTGGAACACACCGTGGAGGTCTGCCCCACTTGGGCGGAGCACCGCCGCGTCCACACAGCGGCGATTGGCGGCGGCGATCTCTCGCGTCCGGCCTTGGTTCAAGCCATGGTCCGGAGCGAGATGGAATGGAAAGCCGTCACCTCCTTCTGCGAAGCAGTCATGCTAGTGAAGGAGGTGGCAGGACGTGAGAGGGAAATAACCTCACGTCCCAGCCGCCGCGGGAGACGCCCTGGGCGTCGGGGGTCACGTGGTGGCTTCCGACCACCGTAGGCGCTGGCCTGTGGACGTCGAGTTATGGGCTAGCTCGCCGTTCGGCCGTCTTATGACGACGGGCCGTGTCGACGGCGCGTTCGTGTTCCACGCGCGCCTCAAAGAGATGTCAGCAATCAAGTAGGGGTCCGCATGGGCCGATGCCTGCCGGGGCTGCGGGACTGTTCGAAAGAGATACCGTGGCCCTGGAACATAACGGGCAAAGAAGGAACATGGATGGGTTTTAGTCAGTACAAGTGGGGGGGGTCATTTGATGATTTCCCATCAGGAAAAAAAAAAAAAAAAAAAAAGACATTAGGGTTTTTTAATATATCAATGCATGACAATCTTCGAGGATTAGTTGTCTCACAGCAACGATGTTATCTTCAGTGAAGGCGATTTTTGGACATCCCTCACGAGATTAGTCACTAAGACTGGTATGTCCACGCTGGAAGTCTTAATACCAGCGTTCGACAGTCCGCAGACATGGGACTTCATCATGGAACATACATGTCTCTCATTCATGTCTCTTCAGAACACTGAAGCCGTGTAAGGCCTCTTCGGAATTTATAGAAAAATTATTGCACGGACATTTTCCTTAGTGAGATTCATTTTCTTACGTGACCTGACAAATTCAAAACAACGCTGTGACTAAACTATTGCAATAATCCTAATTCGTTCAATAGTTTTGATGTTCTAAATTCCAACAAATTTGAATATTGAACAGTTATAAATTCAAAATTGGCGGCAAACGACAGAATTTAAAAGGCATGTCTGGTAATATACATTTATATAGAACAGTAGTGGTGGTGTGCATGTTTAGTGCTAAATGAGATAAGTCAGTGGGGTGTATGTGTAATGTATGTGTGTGAGTGAGTGAGTAGTGTATGTGTTTTTGTGAGTAGGTGTTCGTGTGGATGACAGAGTTATAGCCGAAATAGAGCCGTAGAACATCCGTTACGTTGGCTTTAGGGACAACTATTTGTAGATGACAGCTGTCCCCTCGAACGTTCTCGCATTTACGGCACAAGACTCCATTCTGGATCACCTCTTCGTGATGGAACTCATCGCTGCCACATCCCTCCACTTGGGTTTAGGGGCACCAACTTTGATAGTGGATCAAAGCTGGTGCCCCTAAACCGAAGATCGGTTTGATGTCAGAGTCATTTCGCTGAGCCTACTGTAGGGTTTCCTTCCATTCTTCACTGAGATCCATTCTAAGCATCTTCACGGGCACTATTTCCTTAGTATCTTGCCTGGCACAGAGCTTACAGTCTTCAAGACAAGGCCTTCTTGGCAAGGCGTCAGCGTTACCGTGAGGTTCACTCACGAAGCCAAACTCTTATAGTAGTTGAATCCATCTCGCCACTTATCTCTCTGGATTCTTGAACTGTAATAGCCATTACAATGCAGCATGGTCAGTTCGGTAACTGGAATTTACATTCCAGCAAATATGTACTGAAGTGCTGCAATGCCTTTACTACGGCGAGTAACTCCCGTCTCGTGACGCAGTAATTTCTTTCAGGTTTGGATAAAGATTTGCTGAAGTAAGCTATGGCAACCTCCTGGTTTCCTTTCCGTTGAGACAACACTCCCCCAATTCCAGTATTACTTGCATCTGTGTCAACTACGAAGACACTTTCAGTGTCAGGATATCACAAAATAGGAGTATTGCAAAGATGTTTCGTTAATTCCTAATAAGCAACGTCGCAGTTCTCATCCCAACAGAATTTCCGTTTTTCTTCAGTGAGTTTGTGTAGGGGTTTTGCAACTCTGTTTTGATCAATAAAAATCTTAATGTGAGGTTTTGTTGTGAATAGTTGTGAATTTTAGTTGTTTACTAGGTTACGCCCGCGGCTTCGCCCGCGTTGATTACGATAATAATTGTCCCACGGGATCACACTATCGGGATAAAAATCTGTCTGCGTCAGGATGGCTGGTTGCCTGTATCGGTTTGCGTCAGGCTGGTGACCAAAAATTGCTACCTATTTGCTATGGGTTCTCATAAAAGTGATGTTAAGTCCGAATTTGATAGTCTGCCACGGCGGAACTTGCCGAAAGTAAAAAAAAAAAACATTTTCGATGCGAAAAAGGTTTTTCTTTTACTTACTTTACCCATCTGATACTGAAATAATAGTTATGGCTTCAGTTAGAAATTTACTGGTAGATACAGAAAAGCGAAATCTGTCAGAATTTTTTTTGCCGGAAGTGCTTGGCAGACGCTCTCAATGGTGACCCCATCGGGACCCCTAAATATACCCATCTGATACCAGCATGAAACCAATTCCAGTCGGTAGGTATGAATCCTCATTTCTGGAATATATAAGTCTGCCAACGCTTTTTCTGCCGAAACACCTTGACAGACGAGATTATGTAAGCAACATCCGTAGAACCCGTATTTTGGAATTGTACAGATTACGGACATTTTAATTACTGAAGGCTTATTGTATTGCATGTATAATCATTATGAAGGTCTGTGTTAGGTACTTATAAAAATATCTACAGGTGAGTTTTTTTCACTAGTTTTGAGAATATTAGCAATTCTGGTTTAGCAGCTAGTTTAGTATATCCTCTTTAACGCGTTCCCGCAAAGTTTTGATTGTAATTATATCGACATGATACCTGGCTTAATCTTTAGGTATAGCCATAAAAAAAAACAGACGGTTAACGCCACCGCCCGCCATTTGCATTGCCGCTTGACTTGGTACTGGGAACTGTTTTGTTACAATGACAGAATGTTTGGTTGTTTGGAATGTCTGGGTGCTGCTTGCCGAGCTCCCTAGTGCCGTCAGCGTGGTTTGCTACGCTGACGACACGCTGATGCTGGCACAACGGAGGTCGCACGAGGCGGCGGCCGAATACATGACACGCGGGGTTGCGATAATCGTGGAGAGGATCCGGCATTTGGGTCTCGAGGTGGCATTGCACAAGTCCGAGTCCATGTGCTTTCATGGGCCTCGGAATGCGCCACCGTCGGGATCCGAGTATTTTCTGCCTTCACGCGGCTCTTGGCCAACCTGAGGTGTCCAAAGGCCTCCTGCCGGAGGCTCTACGCGGGGGTCGTTCGGTTCATGGCAATTGTTGAGGTCGCTTGGGTGGTTGTAGTAAGGAGAGTAAATAAAATGCACAAGTCCGTAAAACCAGTCTATTCGATATTCACGCTAACAGTGTTAATACAGTGTTACACAAGTTACCGTTTCGGCACGGCGCAAACGACTGCCGGATAAACCATATGCGCGGGGGAACATTACCATTTGCAGCATTAGCACATTGCTGCCTGTAGTCCCTACAGCCCCCTCTTTGAGGAGTGGCTAGAGAGGCGCCACGACGCCCTCACCTTCCGCCTGATGCAGGTCTTCACCGGACACGGTTGTTTCGGGCCGGACACGGTGGAGCATACCGTGGAGGTCTGCCCCGCTTGGGCGGAGCACCGCCGTGTCCTCGTAGCGGCGATTGGCGGCGGCGATCTCTCGCCTCCGGCCCTGGTTTAAGCCATGGTCCGGCCGAGAGAGAATGGGAAGCTGTCACCTCCTTCTGCGAAGCAGTCATGCTAGTGAACGAGGTGGCGGGACGTGAGAGGGAAACAGCCTCACGACCCAGCCGCCTCGGGAGACGCCCCGGGCGTCGGGGGTCACGTGGTGGCTCCCGGCCACCGTAGGCGCGGGTCTGTGGATGGCGAGTAATGGACTAGCTCGCCGTCCGGAGATGTCAGCAACAACGTAGGGGTCCGCAAGGGCCGATGCCTGCCAGGGCTGCGGGACTGTTCGAAAGAGATACCGCGGCCCTGAAACACAAAGGCCAAAGAAGGAACATGGATGGGTTTTATTCAGCAGAAGTCTGACACTCCCTTCCGCTCCGCCCAGAGAAGGGGGTCAATCGATGACTTCCCATCCGAAAAAAATAAAATAAAAAAGTGTCATTTCGATATAATTACTATCAAAAGTTACGGGAACGCGATAAAGAGGATATACCAAACTAGTTGCTAAACCAGAATTGCTTATATTAAAAACAGTTAGTGAAAAAAAAACTCACCAGTAGATATTTTTATCACTTACTACCTAACATGTACCTTCCAAAGTACCTAGGTGTCACGTTGGACAGAGCCTTAACGTATAAGTCACATTGTCATAGTACAAAACAGAAAGTCGCGACCAAACAACTTGTTACGTCGCTTAGTTTCCACGAGCTAGGGAGCAGCACCCGAAGTTCTTAGAATAACCGGCATGTCCCTATGTTTTTCTGCTAGAGAATTTGCGTGCCGTGTGGTATCGATCCGTTCACGCAAAACAAGTAGATACTGCTCTAAACAAGACGTGTCGGATAATATCGGGCTGCCTAAAACCGACTCCTCTCAATAAGCTGTACTCGCAAGTAGGTATCGCACCACCTGCTGTACGAAGGGATGTCGCATGCGCGCTGGAAAAAAAGAACCAAGAATATTATTCCCGACATCCCCTCTACGACCACACACCTAACCCGGGAAGACTAAAAAGCTGTAAAATCTTCTTACGCTCCACTCAGGCATTCCAAAACAGGCCACCCAAAGTACGCGGTAAGTTATGGCAAGAGAAATGTCTACCACCCCACGACTTCTTAAAGCTCCAAGAACACCTGGCTCCCGGCAGTGAACTACAGTGGCCTATTTGGAAAGCTCTGAATCGACTGCGTACCTAATTAGGCCGCTGCAAACATAATCTGGCAAAATTGGGGTATTACTGGTCCCTCCAACACTTAGTGCGAGTGCGGCGTTCCGGATCAAACTATGCCCCACCTGCTGGAGTGTCCCAGGTGTCTCTTGACGACCTGAAAAGCGCCTCTGCCGCTGCAATAAACGTGGCCACCTACTGGGCCCAAACCGTCTAATATGGAAGGAACATCGATACGATAAGAAGAAGAAGACAGACCTTCATATTGATTATACATGCAATACAATAAGCTTTCAGTAATTAAAATGTCCGTAATCTGTACAATTCCAAAATACGGGTTCTACGGATGTTGCTTACATAATCTCGTCTGTCAAGGTGTTTCGGCAGAAAAAGCGTTGGCAGACTTATATATTCCAGAAATGAGGATTCATACCTACCGACTGGAATTGGTTTCATGCTGGTATCAGATGGGTATATTTAGGGGTCCCGATGGGGTCACCATTGAGAGCGTCTGCCAAGCACTTCCGGCAAAAAAAATACTGACAGATTTCGCTTTTCTGTATCTACCAGTAAATTTGTAACTGATGCCATAACAACAACTGCTGTGTTGGCTGTCAACACAGCTGTCAACTGAGAGTGCAATCTTGTGCCTCAAGCAGACTGTCCAATACTACACAGACAGGAAGACTTCTATTTTTGCTTGTTTTCTGGATCTGTCAAGGGCATTTGATCTTGTATGTTACGATGTATTGTGGCGTAAACTTGAATGTGAAACTACCTTACCATCTGAAATAGTGTCGATATTTAAGTACTGGTATGGTAGTCAAAGCAATAGCGTGAAGTGGAATGGTTCGCACTCGGACGTGTATCGGTTGGAGTGCGGGGTAAGGCAAGGGGGGCTCAGCTCCCCCAGGCTCTTCAACTTATACATGAACCAGCTGATCCTTGAGCTCAGCAGCACCAGTGTCGGATGTCATATTGACGGGGTGTGCATTAACAATATTAGTTATGCTGACGATATGGTGTTGCTGAGCCCATCGATCGGTGCTCTGAGGCGACTGATCGCTATTTGCGAATGCTATGCGGTGAATCATGGGCTCAGATATAATGTCACAAAAAGCGAACTAATGGTTTTTAAAGCAGGAAATGTGACATATTCATGTATTCCGACTGTCGCTCTTTGTGGAGAACCACTGCAAAGGGTGGACAAGTTTAAATATCTGGGCCACTGGGTCACTGAAGATCTTAAAGATAATTGTGACATTGAAAGGGAACGTAGGTCGCTGGCTGTCCGTTGTAACATGCTGGCTCGCAGGTTTGCACGTTGTACGAAGCCAGTTAAAGTAACGCTTTTCAAAGCTTACTGCCAGTCCTTCTACACGTGCAGCCTGTGGGTCAACTTTACTCAGCGGACATACAGCGACCTACGCGTTCAATACAATAATGCACTGAGAGTGCTGCTGCGGCTGCCGTGGCGTAGTAGTGCGTCGGGGATGTTTGCAGATAATAATATTGATGGTTTTGCCGCCATTATTAGAAATAGATGTGCATCCCTGATTACTCGTGTTCGCGGCAGCACCAACAGTATTCTCGGTGTGTTCGCAGATCGGTGGGATTCCCCGATGTTGCGAAGGTGGATGCGGCTCCATGCTGTATTTTAACTTGTATATTTTCATCTGTGTCTGTAACCTACTAACACTAGAACTTAAGTAAAATTGTTACTAACCCTATGGACCCTGGTCTGAAATAAAAAGTTTCTATTCTATTCTATTCTATAACTATTATTTCAGTATCAGATGGGTAAAGTAACGCCCCCTTTTTCGCACCGAAAATGTTTTTTTTTTTTACTTTCGGCTAGTTCCGCCGTGGCAGACTATCAAATTCGGACTTAGCATCACTTTTATGAGAACCCATTGTGCATTTTATCGCGGTATCAAGTAGGTT
Organism: Noctua janthe; assembly: GCA_910589295.1. Classification (NCBI taxonomy): domain Eukaryota; kingdom Metazoa; phylum Arthropoda; class Insecta; order Lepidoptera; family Noctuidae; genus Noctua; species Noctua janthe. Next base: position 4,086,197 of record OU342573.1, on the reverse strand, counting down.
GGAAATTTTGCAGTCGGTTCTCCTACTATAATCCATTCCCTGTAAAAAAATCAAATGGTCACAACTTTTTACTCGTTAAAGTTACAAGGTGGACATTGAAATATGTGAGGGTAGCAATTAAGTAGCAATTATTCAAGTAAAAATAATAACACGAATTTGAATAGTTCACACAAACGGAGGGTTGACCAGCCATCCTTATATCAGAATGGCTGGTCATTTTGAAGTCCCATTATTTTGTTTCCAAGTTAGGTAGCAATTAATTGACTATAGGTAGTAAAAGGTAGCAAATAGGTAGCAATTTTTGGTCACCAGCCTGACGCGAACCGATACAGGCAACCAGCCATCGTGACGCAGACAAAAATCTGTGTGCTAAATTTCATCCAAATCCGTTCAGTACTTTTTGCGTGAAAGAGTAACAAAAAATCCTCCAAACTTTCGTATTTATAATATTATACAGGATGGAAGGGACACCGAAGCGAAAACGTTCACCACGTACCTACGCAGTGCATCATTCTGAACCCCCATACAAAGAAATTTTTCATCGGTAATTTGTTTTAAATCATTTGTTCCATACATTTTGACCGTGTAGGTTTTGCACTTTTGTAGGTAACAGCTGTTTTTTTTTTTAAATTACCGATGAAAAATGTCTACATTATTAGGGGGGTTCAAAATGATGTACTGAGTACGTGGTAAACGTTTTTGCGTCGGTGTCCCTTTCAACCCTTGTAGTAGGACTAGTCTTATTTGTTTTGTGGTAAAAAATAGAACACGAGAAATGTACTCAAACAGGGTGTGCAGAGATGATCGAGGCTATAGCAATGCTGTAGATTACAGTTGCTACTATCATGTGTCAGGAGAATCGTACGGTGAATATGGTAATGCCAACGATGATGGCATGCCCGCGCAGGTCGCACAGTTATTTAAATAAGTTCTTCGAAGATATAATTTATATTGCTTAAAATAAATATTTTATTTAACTTCTTATTAAAAAAAATGTTTGTTTGTTGCGGTCATCGGTAGTAAGTACTACAGGTTTACACCAGTTCTCTTTAGCCATAGACAGTGGGGTGAGTCCTTTGGCCCCTGCAACCACATCGCGGTGCATCCACCTTTCACCTTCGGCTTTAAAAAAATATTCTGACTGCTATCGAGACTGCACACCTCGCGGTTGTGGAGGATCTTCGCATATAAAAAGCGTCGACCTCCGTACTTCCGCGGGATATACAGTCTCATCACCGATGATCGTGGGTCATACATCCGGTTTGAGGTCAGCAGTGTACGAACTCTCCTGTCCAGGGCGTCGAATTCAGTCTGAGTCCATTTGAGTATACCGAAAGAGTTCATTAAAACTGGCATGACCCAACCGTTGAAGGCGTGAACCTTGTTCCCGCCTGAAAGAAGGCTATTTAATACCTTCTTCAGGCGACCGAAGAAGCGCTTCCTCAACGATTGCTTCGTCATCATCATTTCAGCCGAAAGACGTCCACTGCTGGACATAGGCCTCCCCCAAGTGTCGCCACATTGACCGATCCCGTGCGTCTCGCATCCAGCGGATCCCCGCAACCTTTACCAGGTCATCGGTCCACCTAGTGGGAGGCCTTCCAACACAACGTCTTCCAGTTCGCGGTCGCCACTCCAGAACTTTCCGGCCCCATCGGCCATCCGTTCTGCTAGCAATATGTCCGCCCACTGCCACTTAAGTTTGGCTATTAATCGGGCTACATCGGTAACCTTGGTTCTCTTACGGATTTCCTCATTTCTGATTTGATCACGCAAGGAAACTCCGAGCATAGCCCTCTCCATTGCCCTTTGGGTGACTTTAAGCCTTCTGATGAGGCCCATTGTGAGCGACCACGTTTCGGTCCCGTATGTAATCACTGGCAACATACACTGGTCATAGACTTTCGTCTTGAGACACTGCAGTAAGTTGGACGAGAAGATACCACGCAACTTCCCGAACGCTGCCCAGCCGAGTCGGATTCGACGATTGCTTCAGACATTCCCAAATACTTATAGCTTTCGGATGAGGAAAGGGATCTTAGGTGTATGAAGTACGAGAGCAGAAGTCCCTCGGATTCCATAATCTCCGCTAGCTTTCCATACATGAGTGCACATACGTGATATGTCCTCACCAAATTCAATTCTGATGGCGCTACTAAAATTTTCAGTTACTTTTTGTAGCACCATCAGTCGCAACTTGTTGGGGGAGTGTTACAGATCATTCATGTAATAAAGAAGGTGAGCTATGACCTGACCTCATCTCCTCAACCGGTAGGCTAGACCTGAATGATCTAAAAACGCTACTACTTTTTTTGTTTAGGATGGGAAATCATCAAACCCATCCATGTTCCTTCTTTACCCTTTGTGTTCCAGGGCCGCGGTACCCATTTATTACTATTAGTATAGAAGTATAGATATAATTCTAGTTTAGCAATGAGTTGTGTAAATAGAAACAGTAATGATATACTAAAAGGTTAGGTTAGGTTAATGTTTTGAATGAACGGCCTTGGGAGGTTAATGTTTTGAATGAACGGCCTTTGCATTCGATTACACAGGTATAATGCAAAGTAGAATTCAAATTTGGGGAGCCCAGAGGATTTTTCAGCGAACATATTCAGCAAGATTACTTGATAGCTGAGTAGGTAGAACGTGATAAGAAATCGCTGATACAATTATTCATCAACATAGTTCAACACAGTTATTGAAAAAAATAAATTACTGGACTCATACATCCACACACCTATATATAAAAGTACTCTGTGATCCACACCCACACCTTCATGATACACGCTTTATAAACAATTTAATGAAATGATTAACTTATCTTGCAATTTCTAAAACATAACAACTCTTCGAAATGTGTCTCCTTTTCCCTCAAGCTCATGCGCATTCCAAACAGTTTCTTCAATTTCAGCGCTTGTTAGAAACCTTCGGCTTCGGCCAAAACCTCGGCTTATTTTATGGTTTGGCCGAAGGTGTTTTTTTATAGCCGAACGTGGCCAAAGCCGTAGCCGAAGCCGATGCTTCGGTCGGACACTATAGTTGTACATGCACTAATACTTAAATATGAAAGGGTTGCCATCAAAAAGAAAACAATCATAACAGAAAAGAATCATAATAACAACAATACGGTACATGGCAGCCGGCCTGTGGCGCGGGCGCCGCTTACGAACCGCGCGGGTGCTCTGCCTACCTAATGTAGCACGGTACCATAGTAATGAGACAGAACGGTGTCACGCGGCTGTTGTGTTAAAAGTGAACGAGTATAAAAAAAATGTTTCTTTGGGAAAGTTGTTTGTTATCAGAGCACAATCATTTGTTTAAGTATAGGTCACTAATTACCAGTCACCCTATATAACGAGTTATGCACTTACCTACCTATTATGACACGGCTTACGAATGAATTCAAAATCGAAGAAATATTGTTTTATGTAGGTACGTACGGAGATCGGTTCAATGACCTGCGAGGGCGTGGATACCTATAATATATTATGCTTTAAAATAGATATAAAACCTTAACAGGTATTTAAAATATCTAATTTGTACGTAATGATGAGTACAACAAATCTCAAAATAAGGAACGTAAACGAAAACAAAGCAGTATGTTTTGCACTCGGAGAACAGTTTAGTAGGAAACAGATAGCCGAAGCAAAGTGCAAACGAATATGATTCTTAACAGGTACAACTAAGTTCGATAATCAAGTGTATAAAACCTACATAATATACGATAATGATAACGGCTTCGCTTGTTTATTTTTTTTTATTTGCTTGTGTGGAGCAAAAATTTGAAAAAGGAAAACGTCTAGAAATAATTGGAAAAGAATGGACGCTTTACTTTTAATTAAAAGCTGCACGGACAGAATAATTAAAAGTTTTTGGAAAATGAAACAAAAATTAAAATTGTTCTAAATTCAAAACTATAATATGACAAATGCGTTTTTCGTTTAAATGATGAAATTAATATTTGGAAATTTGTGAGAGGGAATTAGAATGAATTTTAGAATCTAAAGTTCCCTGGTTTCGGCATCAAAAAAAATATATATGCGAGGAACAATACCTACACACATTTGAGGGCAGCCTAAGAATGCTTTTCGAAGCGGCTGTAACCATCAGAACACTCGCCTAGAGAAAGGAAATTCTTACCTCCAAGTTACTTCCGTCATCCGCTTGTTACATGGCTTGTCCAATGGGATTACACACACAAATACACACAAATTAAATAGGTAGTTCCTTAGTGAGATTTACGTAGCGTTCGGAGATGGGAATTGTACTCATTGTTTTCTTCTGACAGGCCGCATGAATGTTTTTTTTACATTTGTCTCGGAGTTCCAAATTTCTATCGTGAAAGGGTTTGACACAGAATGTGCACTTCGCATAATGTGCACTTCGCATAATCTGCACTTCGTATAATCTGCACTTCGCAAAATGTGTACTTCTTAAAATAGCACTTCTCAAAATGAGCACTTCTCAAAAGGAGCACTTCTCAAAATGAGCACTTAAAATGACCCCATCTAAAAATTAATGTGAATTTTATCACAATGGGTCAAAATAAAAACCGTTTGCTAACATTTTTTTTTGTATTATTTTGCACCATTTTTAGCACGAGAACTTTGTAAAAAGTAATCACGTTCAGGAAATGTTTGACTAAGTATTTCCAGTACACGTCAGCTATACACATAATATAAGTACTCCAGCCATTCATTATAATATGCTGTGCACTGCATCAAAATGAACATACATTATTAAATATTATTTTAACCTCCTTTTAACTAATCGTATTGATCACGCTTACAAAGAATACAGTTCTCTATAAAAAAATATAGGTACATATATTATTTCGTAAGTATTGAACTCAATTTACTCAAAAATAGGAAATAGGTAAAATAGGAAGCATATTAAATGCTATATTCGTATATGCTGTATTCATATACTTATTAATTATAATAAATACATAATTATAATAATAATACATAATTTCATTCTCTATGTAAAAAAATATAGAAAACTAAAATGGCATAACTATATGTATAAAAAAACGTAAATATGTAAATATGTAGGCCAGTAATGATAACCTTGGCAAATCTCCTACTCTATATTATCAAAAATAGCCGTGGTGGACGTCAAAGACACAAACAGTTGCACGAATACGTAAGACGAACAGCTCGTGCAGAAAGCTGCAATGAACCAGAAAATGTGGAAGATGGGCTGATAAGGACTATTTTCAATAGAGTCTTCTATTGTATAGATTATAAATACAGACTGGTTCCCATATCAAGACTATATTCCAGATATTTTCAAATTATCAATAATCCAAACGTACTTTATGCACTTTGTACTTAAATATGTCATGGAGAGTTTGAATTTATTTTGAAATTTAATTTATGTTTTGTTGCTGTAATTTTTAAGCATTTTGAATATAGGTAATAAGCTATAAATAAATAAGAAGTTTATTTAAAAAATAAGTCGGAATTATTAGAAGACTAATGTAGATAGTTTTAATTTTTTAATGATATGTCTACAAAAACCGCAAATCGCTTTTATAGTTGTTGGCATAGTAGTCGGAAGCGAGCATGAGGTCCTCGGTTAGATTCCGGGGTCGCGCAATGTGTTATTGAGTTTTTCCACCATGAAATTCTGTGTAGCAGCTACGATGTCTGGTTTTGTGCTCGGTTGATGGCAATAGGCTCGCCCCTATTTCATGGGACTTAAACATAACAGGCAATGTGGGTATACTACAACGTACACCTCAGCCTGACACGTCGGGAATTACAGGCGTTGAACTAACATAACATCACGCCTAAAACATCGAGCTTCACTCATCTGTCTACCGAATGAAAAAATGTTTAATATCCACGAAAAATCTCAGCGAATGGATTGCCTGATAATATTAAGTAAAATCTATTTAAAATCTAAGGCAATTTTTCGATACTAGGCAGGCTATATTTACAATTGTAGAGATACCCCAGAGTGAAGAGAGTTAATAAGTCCGTAAGAGCAACTGCTAACTCATTGCCATCACTGACCACGCGAGACGACACGACCACAGGCGTTGTTCTAATTAGTTCGTGACGTATCGTTTAGATGGCGCCACTTTCTTCAGATCTATCACAACCATAAAGCAATAATCATGTTTTTTGTGTGACTTCATATTATCTATGTTACCTAAACTTAAAATTAGCTAAATCATTATACCATTTTTGGAACGATCAGCAACGTTCTTTTAATATTTATTTTATTCTTTTAATTTGTCGGCACGGTTGGCGCAGTGGCTGAGCGATCGGATGCTGCGCTGCGTGTCGCGGGTTCGATTCCCGCACGGAACAAATATTTGTATGATCTACAGGTAGTTGTTCCGGGTCTGGCTGTTTGTGTATGTGAGTTTAAATGTTTGTAAACGCACCCACGATACAGGAGAAATTCCTAGTGTGGGGCAATGTTTTTTAAAAAAAAGAAAAAAAAGAAAAAGAATTGGTCTCCGCCCTGCTGACACGCTACAATTCAATAACAATTTGACCTGCGAGCCACATCTAAAGCGATCACCAGCGACCAGACTGGAGAAAAGCCTGGAGAAATTCGACCACTAGTGGCCGGCCGGGAGGAGTGTCTTCACTCATGGGCGTAAGACCTTTCCACACCCTTACCCCACATATACTCTTCACACATTTGTCCCATTTGTACTAAAATCGCCTTATATCTTTATAGGAACAACGAGAATCAGAATCAGAATATTTATTTGTGTAACATAGGTATTTACATAAAGGTCTTAGGTTAATTATATGGGCGCTATGTTTTGCCGTGAAGGCGTACAAATATTATTGAAAACAAAAGCAAACAGTAAAGCAAAACACAAAAAACTAACAGAAACGGCAAAATAAACAAAATTAAACACTTACAAGAAAATAAACAAAAAATAAAAACTATTTTAAAGAAGCCTGGCGAAGTTCCATGTATTTTGGGACCCACTCTTAGAGGTAGCATTCATTATGGCAACTTATACATAGTTGTAAAACGGTTAAAGATTAACAGAAAAGTAAATGGAAAGTAAGACGAACAAGTTGGGAGAAAAGAGATATACGTCTTTATTTAAGATAACCTAAAAATCTTACGATTAAGGTTTTTAACTGTGAATGTCTGCTTATTTATTTAAAATGAATCAAAAAATAATAATGTTTAGAATGAATCATAAAGGAAGATTCGAATAAACTACTCTTAGATAATTCCCTTTCCAACCTACCCGGTCCGAGTAGAAGTTAAAAGGCATGCCGCGTTGTGCACGGCCTCTTTGAATGATGCTCTGTGCTTTTTGGTTCTCTTTGGTTTTTGGTACTAGGCAACTGACAGGTGCCAGGGGAGGTAATAAATTGGGTTCGGGTCGCGTTATATTATTCTGATGCACTTATTATTTACTACTACTTATTATTTAAAGACAAATTATAAAAAACATGACTTTCTATTTCGCTTCTGGTCTCTAAGATTACTTTATTTCCCTCGCAGTTTTAGTTTTGACGGTACGTGTGTTGCTGCTCGTCTTAAGCCAAAACCAGAATTTTTACTTCATTGCCTGTACCTAATTAATGAATCATAAAAGTGGCAGACTGCGGCTAGAGACTATACTGATTACTAACCTAGTAATTAGTTCAATCACTATTAGAACTATGTTGTTACGGCTTTGATCTATAAGCGAATTATGGTCAAGTAAAACTATTCTTACTACGCTGAAAGAAGATATACTTTTACATAAATTACAACAGCCAGAGCTCACTAGCTATCTACGAGTACATCTATTGAAAAGCAGGGTTTGTTGAATAAAAAATGTGTATTGTGACGTAATAAATCTCGTTTATTGGTATTTTTACATGGTTTTTTTTTCATATTTTTCAACAGTGTTATAGAAAAAAATATTATCTTATTAAAAGATTATCTGAAAAGGAAGCTGCTGCAGCGATATAGCTTTGGTGTCTGGCAGAGTCCATATAGCATAATATGCTCATGACATGAGAGCAACAACCCGCTGTCCGTGTCCCAACAGGACAGTGGCAACAATAGCCTAATACACCACTTCGCCCCTGTAGCTTTCTATCTACTGCGATATATGTATAAGAGGACTTGCTTCTTATGTGCATAGATTTAATTCTGGCACGTAAAATAAATGGGTGGTTGCCATGAAATACAGTATAGGTAATAGGTACAGGATGTATTTCTTCTGAACATACATACAGTTACACCCCTCTCTGCACTTTTTGAAACATCTGAGCACCTTCATCAGAGATACGATGCCTCCGTAAGCGCGCAAGTCGTAAATGGCAATTAACGCAACTCATGATAGCGGTTAAAATCAAAGTCCAAATCAAAAGCAACTCGTTGTCCAAAGAAGAATGAGGTAGTCCAAGTCAGGGTGCAGTATCGTCAGTTCAAGATGCAAAGGCCAAGTCGTCGAGAATTCACACAATCGCAATGATAAACATAAAATCGCACGCAAAAATACAAACGTATCGAACGATGGAATAGAAGTGTTTTTCAACCTTTTTCATGACACGACCCCATAGTAAGAAAAATTTTTCGCGACCCCCGACCCTTCGTTTTTTTCCATGTATTTTATTATGGTAACATAATAAATAATAAGAGCTCGAAAAGCTCAAAAGTATACCTCTCTCTGACAATACCATTCAACGCAGGATAAGCGATATTTATGTAGAAAATAAAAGAAAGTAACTTTTGTGTCCTTGCAATTTGATTAATTTACGGATATGGCGGGCTGTGCGCAGTTTGAATTAGGAATTTCTCCTGTATCGTGAGTGCGTTTACAAACATTTAAACTCACATACACAAACAGCCAGACCCCGAACAACTATCTGTAGGCCATACAAATATTTGTTCCGTGCGGGAATCGAACCCGCGACACAAAGCGCAGCAGTCAATCTTTCAGCCACTGCGCCAACCGATATTTCGACGCTGTTGCAATGAAAATGACGGTATTTTCATTGCAACAGTGTCGAAATATCGGGAACTCAAAATAATGAACAATCACGGAAGATATCCCGTAAGTGACAGTATAAGATTAGTGAAATTAGTTAATGAACAACAAGCGCAACTATCGTATTATTAAGATGGATTAGTACTCATACGTTTTAATTTTTTTTTTAATTTTTAATAACATACAAAATATTTAGATCCATAAGTTACATTACACATTTTCTTAACAAATCTATTCTTTTAAACTTTAATATTTTTTTTTTACTGAGGTAGTTTTCGCGACCCCCACGGGGGTCCCGACTCACACTTTGAAAAACACTGGAATCTTACAGTGACAGTAGTGACGGGACTCAATCAATCACCATTGATAACGTTCCTTTATAAAATACACTACCAAATCCCCATAGTTTATTTTTATTACATGACTTTGCCTTGTTAATTGGCGTTTTAATATCAAGTTTACATGTTTTTTATAAATATTGTACTTTATAGAATGTATAAAAACGAAGAGAAAGAGCCATGTATAGTAAGAAAACCCTTGAGCAAAAACACATGTCATTGGATTGGAAAGTAATCGGAAAAAAGTTGCGTTTTGTCATTGCACGATTACTTAATTTGAGTAAATTAAAATATTTATAACTATTGATTCCCGTGTCCTAAAAATTCAATATTTTTAAATAAATATCTCATAAAATTGTAGTTATATTTTAAATTTATACTTGCATGGAGCTTCGTTAATTTTTAGATTCCTTGGGTCCAATTTCGCCGGACTCCTTTAACCTAAAAAGAGAAACAGACTTAAAAATATTTAAAAATTACATCAAACGTTTATTACACATAAAATGTTAAAAATTATCATTGAGAAAATCTTCTACAGTATAATAACATTTTTCTATTAACAGCGAATATATACTTTTCATAACTTTAATAGTGGCAAATTTTTTATGCTATCGGGTATTTTATTATAAATTTTCGGACCCATGCCAAAAAAACTCTTTTTCACTAAAGCGGTTCTGCATTTTCTGTCGCACAGTTTATTCACATATTGAGAACGCATTGAAGTCTTTTTTACTTAGGATAGTTTTTGAAACAGGTGTGAATTGGTTTTAACAAATAAAGCAGTCTCGTAAATGTACATAGCTGGCATAGTCAGTAATTTTAATGATTTAAAATGAGGTTTACAAGTTTCGATAGTGTTTAAGCCAGCATGGACCGAATACATCGTTTTTAATTGCGCTTTAAAAACATTCTCTCGATCTGTAGATTGGCCCCAAAAAAGAATACCAAACCTCAGAACTGATGCAACCAATCCGTAATACGCTATTAAAAGTGTTTGTGTATTAACTTTTCTCGACAGCTGAAACAATGCATATTCAGATTTATTTAATTTCAGACAAATTTCTTTGATATCAGGTTTCCATGTTAGTTTACTATCAAGCATTATACCTAAAAATTTTGCCTTGTTTGTATCTTCTATTTGGTACCTATCATAAGTAACATGAACTTAAGGTTTTTCACACCATTGATGACAGTGCATTACTTTTGTTTTATTTAAATTAATCACTAGGTTATTGATATTCAGCCAGTTAATTATTTTATTGAGGCAACCATTTATATCATTCTCGTAATAGACAGGATTATTACATTTTACCACAGCTGTACTGTCATCGGCAAAAAGAACCATATTCTGAGAAATGTATATTGGGAGATCATTTAAGTATATTAAAAAAAGTAACGGTCTTAGCACGCTACCTTGAGGCACACCGCATTTTATAGCTCTTGGTTGATATGTGTAAATGGTTACTAAATTGCTTTTTTGGCATAGTTGTGATATTTCTGTGCACTGGGATCTGTTATCCAGATATGATTCCAAAAGTTTTAAAATATTATCTCGGATTCCATACCCATACCGTTTTTTTAGCAAATCTTATGATTCACATAGTCAAATGCTTTCGTCATATCGGTATATATACACATACCGGAGCTCTTTCATCGGCAGACGTAATATAAGAGAGTAGGTTGAACAATGCCATATTTATATTAGTATTTTAACGAAATCCTTTTTGTTCGTTGCAAAATAACTTAATTTTTCAAAATAATTATAAATGCAATTGTAAATTACCTTTTCGATAACTTTTGAAAAAATGCCTGGTGCGAGCCTGGTGCGCATTATTCACCACAGTGGTTGGAGGATAACCGTGAGTACTCTTTCTTTCCATAAATCTTCAATATGAGTGAGGCGATTAAGGAATTAGTCAGTAAAACGGGACCCTATTAAGTGTGGTTTGACGCTGTTAGTAAAAGTGTAGAGTTTTTGTTAAATTCCGCTGAGTTAACTGCCAAAGAAATAAACGGCAGCAGTCGGCAGTTAACTTATTACAAAACTTTAATACTATTCAATATGCTATTGAGAAATTAGTAGATGAAAAGGAATAATTATGATAAACAGTTGTTAGAACGTGAAATGTTTAAAAATTCTTATTACAGTGCAATGTCTACTATTGAGTGTCTGTTAGAAAATCAAAAATTAGTGGTACTAATAGTGACAATTGTCATAACTGCAAAAACAAGTTACTGGTTAAATCGCTCACTATATCATTGCCCTCATTCGATGGATCTTACGAAAATTGGCTAAAATTTAGAGATACATACAATGATTTACAACTCTAAAAAGCTAGATGATGTACACAGATTTCACTATTTAAGATCTGCTCATACGGGTAATGCCCTTCAGGTAATTAAATCTCTAGAATTTTCTGCAAGTAATTACAAAATAGCTTGGGATCTGATCGAAGGTAGGAATGATAATAAAAAATTGCTAGTACATAATCATGTTAAAGTCAGTTTTTCTGTAAAACCCCTTACAAAAGAATCAGCAGCTTATATTCGTAAAATGGTTGATTCAATTATTAAAAATCTACGCGCTCTAAAAATGTAAAAGCAAAGTATCCGTAATAATTTCCTCTAGAACCTATTAAGGATACTTTGCTAATTTACATCATTGTTTCTAAGTTTGATCCGGCCATACACTAGGACTGGCAGCAGGATAAAATGAATTTTATTAAAACTACTAACAAATCCATAAAATTTGACACATTGATTACCTGGCTGAAGTCTTAGACTTGGTTAAAGCAAGTCATTCCAATCATTCGAATGGCAGGGTATCTCATGATAACAATAGATGACAGACATGAAAGATTCAAACTTTTGTGTCTACACAAAGTAAACAATCTTCGAATAAGAATAACAAAAATAGATCGAAGCGTGTATGTGCTAAGTGTGAAGTAAATCATCCTGTTTAGGTTTGTAGTCAATTCTAAAGTTTATCCTTGCAAGATAAACTAAACTTAGTTGAGAGTAAAAATCTGTGCTTCAACTGTTTACGTGTGGGTCATTCCAGTAAAGACTGTTTTTTCGGACCTTGTAGGCAGTGTAATGAAAAACACAAATCTTTGTTGCACTAGGTTGTCAACAATGGAGACATAGAGTCTGCCGTATCTCATGCTGCCTCTGATGCCTCTGATCTTCAATCGCAACCCACAGGTGATAATTCTTCAGCTAGTTTGCACACACGCCACACACCACTTTAGAACCGGTTTTGCTATCAACCGCTGTGGTAGAAGTCGCTGCAGATGATAATACACAGTATATCAGAGCTCGTGCTTTACTGGATAGAGGTAGCCCGCACTACCTCAAATCAAGTTTATTGTGTAAAAAAAAATCGCGCTAAAAAATTACAGTCCACTTAAAAAATCAGTGTTAAAGGTAAAACAGTTACAAAAACGAACGAAACTTGTTACATAAATTACGTTCTTTAAAGAATAATCACACAATACGCATACATTGTTGGCCATACCACAATTAACTTCCACTTTACCCGCTTCTATTAAATATACCCGAAAATATTGATCTCGCTGATTCATCATTTTGCACACCTTCTCAAATAGATATTTGAATTCGTGCAAACTACCTTTGGGATCTATTACTCAAAGGTAGTATTCGGTTACGTAGTGGTCCATATTTGAATTCGAACGTGACCCAGTTGTCACGCCACACCGGCGAAGCTTCATTCAGAGAAGCGCTGGCGGCTTCGATAGTGCGGAACTGGCACTGTGGACGAAAATTATCATTTTTTTTATCTCGATTTAAATAGAAATACTGGAAATCTCGTAAGAGATCACTATGGTGCGCGACGTACACGCACCTGAGTCATGGACTCGGCTCTCAAACACACAATTTCGAAGTTCTCCCTAGCAATGTGTTATTTTGAATGAAGAAAAAGAATGAAATGCGACCTTTATCTCTGCCTCGGATCTCTCAAGATCCGGATTCTGTTACTTAGAATGACTGATCTGACTTCATAGCCCACCACTTCACTTTTATTTACGATAATAATTAATATCTTCAGCGGTGAAGTTCATGTCTTGACGTTCGTTAAATTCTATTTTCACTTTGTTAATGCCTGGTTTTAAACTCGCGATCGTGCATGTCACTACTTTAATTTTATCATCAAATCCCTGTCAAATTATTGATTATTATCAGCTAATCCCCGCAACCTTCACGAGGTCGTCGGTCCACCTAGTGGGAGGCCTTCCAACGCAACGTCTTCCGGTTCGTGGTCACCACTCCAGAACTTTTCGGCCCCATCGGCCATCCGTTCTGCGAGCAATGTGCCCTACCCACTGCCACTTAAGTTTGGCAATTTTTCGGGCTACGTCGGTAACCTTGGTTCTCTTGAATTTTTTTTTGACAAAAACCCCTGGTGCAGTTTGACGACGGTGATGCGGTGAACTGGGTGAAGGGACGGTGTATTCCGGTCCATGCCGTCTCTATCTGGCTGGTGTAAAGGAGCAGGGCAGGTCGTTGTGTGGAGAGAAACATGTTATCCGGTCTATTAGTTTTGATGGTTGAAGAGACGATTGCTTTCAGTGACTGATGTAACTTTGTCTAAAGGTGATGAATAGGATTACTGGATTGTATTTACTGTGAGTTATGGGTATAGTTACTGCCGCTAGCCGTTAGATACATGTCGTTAATATCAGGAGATCGCCAGGACGGACAAACGGATAACTTTGAGACTTTCTCTATTCTAGAACTACGAAGTCACTAGGAACTACAGAGGTGGGATAAGAGTAACACTGGCTGATAACTACCGCTGTAGCGGAGTGTCGTAACGGTGGTGCTGTTTAGGAGCGGCTGTCGTTACCACATCCACCTGACACTACAACTGCTGAATATCTCGGCCCGATCCCGATGGTAAAGGCCGTCCCTCGCCGATAGATTTATAGTTGCACGTTGCAATAAAGAATTCCTTAGTGAATATGAATCTTACAAGCTGAGTGTAGAAATAATTAAAAAAATAAAACGCTTTCAAACAATGTTATATAGAAACTATTTAGTATATTCACAAGCAACACAAAAAATAACTTATAGTTTTACAACTAAATAATTGTAAATGATCATCACTGAAAATACTATCTGAAATACATCATAAACCTTTCCCTTTTGACTTTACTGGTATGAACATTGAATATTTGCAACATGGCTTTCACAACGGTTTCTTTTATTAAACTTGATCAATATTTCATCGCCTAAATACTTATTAATTAGAGAAGAACACCTTAAATCACGCGGAGCATGATCAAGTGTGGCTTCTAGATCATGAATCACAATATCCTGATGTGAGAATTTCCATGATTCCATTAGCATCATTTTGGGCAGCTTAGCTCGTAAAATGATTATTTTAGCTCTCAAAACGTTGAACTCAGTATGACAATGACGCATTAATTGAATTCTAGAATAGGCAACTTCCATGAGTATCTCCATGTACTGACTCGAATACGGTACGCGTCCATGCAGACTGCCAACACAAAACTTTACTTTATCCGAGTATTTTGCAAAATCTCGCAGTTTTATGTCCAATTCGGGAGTTTTCTCTCCCAATATTAAATAGTGCAGATGTTGGAGCAGTGACACTTGTAAAGTTTCTTCCGTCATGCCATTTAACTTGTGCTCAAGATTTGCACGGATTTCGTTTGGCGTGCCACCTAAGCAATACACGGTGCCGGTTAGCCCTGTGAATGGAGAAATGAATCAAACAAATGATAATTACCAGTTAAACATAACATTTAGGCAAATTGAAAGCCAGTTTTTATAAGTATCTCCCTGAACATTAAGTTTCTTAGGTCTCCGTTATCTAACTGGGTGGGTGAATTAAGGCTACATAATATTACCCTTTTGTATTACATAGTTTTATTTAGCTTAATTTGTTTTAATTTAGTTTAATTAATTAATTAAGTTTATTTCTATTTTTTTTTGTAAGTTACGACCACGTTTTGTGTGCATGCAAAGTTTACCTGTAAGTGATTGTTACACTCTATTCTGATTTGTTGCTGCTGTTTCATTTGCTTATACCAGTGTAAACAATTGTTGGTGAACCAAATAAATAAATTAATAATTCCCAAATTTCTTTCCCTTATTGGATGAGGATGTACGTAAATAACTTTTAACTTACCATAGCTTTCCAATATTGAAGCCATTTCAATTACAATCGATATACCAAACTCATAACCCAGCAAGCAGAACTGATTGCGAATTTTCAGCTTTTTCATCAAGACCTGAAAATATGAAACCGACTTCTTAACCATTTCCTTAGCCACATGTCGTTAACAAGAGCTTAATAGCATATATGCATAAGCCCACGCTGTTTCCTTTGAGGGTAGACAGAACTACAGAACGCCACATATTACGATCCATACATATGCCACTTTTTGCATCGCCATTGTTCATACATCTGATCATATATGCACCTCGGATGCTTGTACTATGCACCTAACTTTTCTGAAGAACATCACCAATTAGCTAGGGCGTCGCCTGGCATTTCCACTCACATCTTCCTTAGTCACCTTTCATTTATCCTTTTAACATGACGAAACCATCTAAGAGTAATATTTTCAACACATAGAATACTTTTTATTCCGGCAGTATGATCTTGTGGGACAATATCGAACTCAACGCGGGGGAAGCCGCGGGCATTAGCTAGTACTAAATATATTTACATCAACGAGCCGTTTAGCTATTTCATGTATGTTCTCTTGATATTTCTCAACGCCCAGCTGTAGGACCACAGCCGGTATCTTCAAGAGTTCGCACAGCGTTCGGAATCGCTCGTGATTGCCTTCTATGCCTGGCACTATATATAAACATGTTTCGTCGTCTTCATGTTTCTCAGGTGTCTAGAACAGGACAAAATCAGTCATCATCCGTCATGTCTTCTCCTAAATATCTCGGGGTCAACCTTTAATATAACCGGATGCAGCTAAATACCTGTATTTTACATGGAGCGACTACCTATCTGACTTCTAAAACCTATTTACTGGGTAATATGATACCTCTTGGTAAGATTCGTTGTCAGACGTTCGGACTTCTGATTACCCGTTACGACTGTCACTGCGTTAGACAAAACATATAGCCGAGTCCAACGGTTTAACGTGTTTTCTAATGCATGGAAGGAACTCGGTATGTAATTGACGATCACCCATGCATGGATTGACCTCAGCCAGCGATGCTTAACCTTGAAGATCAACCCGCGTGGCTTTTATTATTTAGCCATGAGCCCCTCAAGTCAGAACACAATCAGTACCTACTTGAAATATTATTAACCGAAATAAATTTATTTATTTACTATCTTGGAATTTTGAAGTCACTACTTTACCTATTATTTATTTATATAGTCGTTCCTTGATCAGCGTAAGTTATTCTTGAAAATATAATTTCCTGTTGTTAACATGCAAATGAATAAAATCCTCACTTTACCATGTTCGGAGTATGAAGAGTAGGCATGAAGACAAACTCGGTGCTAGCGAGCATTTCATCCCTACCAACGTAAGATAGATATCCGCCGAAACCAGGCTCTTCTTTGTCTATATCCATCATTTGAATTTTCAAATTCTTCAGCCTGTAAAATGGAAAGGTTATATTAAATACGAAAACTTAAAATCATTGTAACTCCATGGTTTTGTTGAGATTTAGACGTTACTGGCCGCGCACTTATCTACTCGTTATCAAGACAATGTTATTGAATACAGGTGTTTGTTAGTCTGTTGTCCGCGACCTTCGACCGCGTGAAATTATAATAAAATATTACTTCCTATTTGAATCGCACTTTGCTAACAATTTTAAGGGCTTTACTTTTTTTTTGATCTACCAGTTAAAGTCCCATCCTAATCGGTCCAGCCGTTTTGGAGATTAGCCGGACCAAACAGACAGACAAAATGTAAAAAAAGAAAAAAATTGTTAGTAGTAGCGATATATTTTAATATGCATTCAGTAAAAAGCTGTTTTTTTTTAATTACAAACAGACACTTCAATTTTATTTAATTTGTAAAGAACATCACTATAAGGTCAGTGTATGTCTTTCTAGGGCGTCTCATCTCATTCATAATTATATACCTTGTATCTGTGATTAGTCACCTTTCATTCAACCAAACTATCTATGCATACTAACTGTACCTACGTTTCATGTATCGTACGCACGCGCATTGCATACATCAGCACTCTTTGACGCGAAGGTGCCTACACAATTAGCGTTCATAGTAAACTGTACTCATTACCGGTCATATGCAGCATTTATATGTACAGGGTGGAAGGGACATACAAACGGTTACCACGTGTTCAGTATAATTATCATTTCACATAGAAATTATTCATCGGCATTTTTTTTTAAATCTACTGTTCACACATTTTGATCGTGTACGTATTACACTTTTGTAGGCAACAGCGGTATTTTTTTTTTTTATATCGATGAAAAGTTTCTTTGTGGCCCGGTTCGGAATGATGTTCACGTGGTAACCGTTTGTGCTTTGATGTCCCTTCCACCATGTGTAGCATTTGTTACGTGGAAGTTAAACCTGTTCAATAAACCATCATCTTTGGCTATCCGAGACTTATACAAGCTAACATTCAAGATGTGTGTGACCCATTCACAATTTTTTTTTGGTCGCTACGGCTGGAGATATAAATTAATAAATTAAACATAAACTCACTGTCCAACAGTCATACATGGAATAATTTCCTTGGGAATATAAACGTTGAACTGGTCTGCTAGTATCGAGCATAGTTCCTGATCACTGCCGTGATCTATGCCTACTTCTCTCAACGTTGCGTCCTCATCTGTATCTCTTGTTATAACGACACCTAAAATTATAAAATTAACATTATCCTTCCTCTCTTACCCTCCGGGGTAATCTGTAATCGCCAAGGGTAAACCAGATATTATTTTCCTATAGTATACCCACATTTCTGCCGTTATGTAAATTCTTTCTTTCTCTCTAATACGGGGTGAACCTACCTCCTACGACCTACTTGATCTTCCGGGCACAAATTTAGACTCCAGGCTGCTACTAGACATTCCTAATGGAAAAACCCAATAACTCTGCTCAACATGAAAATCGAACCCAAAACCAGTAGCTCAGCGGCCACTACACTAACGAAACACTCATAATAATATTAGCACAGAAAAAACCATTATATCATTGTTTTCAATTTCTCACCTGAAATCTTAGCGACTTCTTTGAGGACATCTCGTGGCTGATCAATACAGTTAACTACCACAAAGGTTTCACTGCCTAGTAAAGCTGATTCAATGGCTTCAACAGCAGTTTGCCACATAAGCGCCTTATTCCTCTTATCTTCTTTCAAGCCTACATCTGCGAACTATAATGATTTCACAAATTTTCAACTGCATCATTTTCACAAAGAAACTTTCAGAACAAAATAAATATTTGACTTACCTTTTTCAGTTTTACTTGTATTGATAAAGAGTTCATATTGCATTGTTTTCTCATCAGGCATACGTTACGACCTATGGAGTCCTGCTCGCTTATCACGGTAAAATATCTAAAATTATAATTAATTTAACTACTAATACTTCGGTTTAATTAAGTAATAACTTTGATCTTATGACCAGAATCTGTATTATTTCATTACCTAAGTCTTGGACAAAGTTCTCTAGATGCAACGTCAAAGATGTGTATTGTCGAGTTAATGTTTTCTTCGACGACCTTGTTCATTAAATCTGTGGCTACCAAATAAATTGCTTCAATTGGACCCAAAAAACTGGCTTCATTGAGCAGTTTTTGTACGTTTTCAATCGAATTTAGAACATTAGTAACCATTTTCACTACTACTCCAAGATTTCCCCAATGCCTGAAAAAAATATTATATAATGGTTTATATTCTGTTGATTTCTGCAGATATACAGACTCTTTATCGATTACTTACTTTCTCTTGAATAGTAAATAATTCGAAATCACTGGAACATACAGGTACATCTGCTTAACTCCCCGTTGCACCAGTCGATCAGCAAGATTTATAGCAAATCCGTCATTGTCACACAGCAAGACGTGACATGAATTAGGTGAATATGATAATCTGTAAGTGAGTGAATTGTATTTACTGTCTTGCAATTACCTTCTGTAATACAAGAGACAGGAAAAGAAAAGATATGGACATGATTGATTGTGGGCAAGATGATTTTAATAGCATGCAAGTGAACACTGAGATGACGGCTGATAGAAAAGTGAGTATGGAAAGATCAAGACGCACTGCACCTGGGCTGAGCTTCCAGTGCAGAGTCTTGTATCTTCAGCAGCACCTTGCCGCGGTGCCTGCTGGCCGCGAGCAGTCGGAAGGCGCGCGCGGCGTCATGTGGCGCATACGACACGCGCGACAGAGGACGCACGTACCCACAAACAATACCCTCGCTCAACATTAATCGAATTCTCTGAAAAAAAAAACATATTTTAGTTATTACAAGAGTCCGTCCGAAATTCGTTTTCTGGCCGAAGCTGAAGCCGATTAATCGGCTATTGCCACAATCTTCGGCCGTAGCCGAAGGTTTAATGACCCTAAGAAATTGAGTTCTAGATCGGCTAAAAGTGAATGACAGATTAAAATGACTAAGCAACTTTAAAAAAAATATTACAGTCTGAAATATTACGTAGCGCCTGTCTCCCGAGCGTCGCCTCTGACATCGCGCTCTTGCGCATTCGTATTCTTAAATTTCAGGGCTTGACTCAGAAACCTTCGTCTTCGGCAAAAACTTCAGCCGATTCTTGGCCGACCCGAAGGTTCGGTCGATTCGTGGCCGAAGCCGAAGCTTCTGTCGGACACTAATTAAGTATTATAAATTTTTAAATAAGTTTAGTAATTTAACGACTCACTTTGAAATCTTCAATGTTCTGGCTATAAAATATGGAAGATACATCAATCGTTACGTAATGTTTTGAGTCCATCAGGTCGTACATTCCAAACTCGTAATTCTCTCGCGTATGTAATTGAACGATATCAAATGTAGTACCCCCAGTGACGCAACAACCAAACGAAGCCTGAAAACAGTGCATGTCAGTTTTAACTTAATCATTAAAATATGTATTAAGGACCGATTCTTCTTCTTCTTAGCGTCTAAATTGTATATAAATTGTGTCGGCTCGGGAGCCACTTGTTTGGCGCCTTCGGTAGTGTCCATCAGTACCTGTAATGAACAACCAAGACACGCAGGACACAATAGATTTATAGTTTGACAACTTTTATTAGGATTATAAGTAAAATAGCTACTTGCTACTACGGCACTCATATTATTTTCTGTACAAAGCTACCAAGCCGTAATATTATTTTTTTCAGACAAGAGTATGATAATTGATAAATTAGCTAAAACAAAAATATAATTAAATAAACAACAGAATGATTATTTGTTTCTACCAGATAAGTACAACACTTATTAAGAAGTGTTAGAACAGCCTTACTTTTTTAAGCGTTCCTTCTACACAACTGAAGATGATATCGCAGCCTTGTCCTTCGGTAAAGTGCATGACCATATCTTTGAACGTAACGTCACGAGAATTTCCAATATGTTCAGCTGAAATCAAGTTTATTTACCAGCTTTAATTTGATGATGATAAATTCAACCCAGCTCAAAACACTAAGTGAACTAAAAAGATGGAAACAATAGAAAGAACTCAAACGATTTAAACAAGAAGTACTTCTTATCTGCCATACAGTCGGAGGCTGGTCACAAACTGACTGACCAAAAACATGTATGATTGAAGAACATGATTGTCTGCCTAGCCTTTTCCTAAATTATGTTATGGGTTGGCTTCCAGTCAAACCGGATGCAGCTACCAGTATTTAGTTATATGAAGCGACTGCCTATCCGACCTTCACAACTCAGTTACTCTATAATACAATAACCGTGGTAAAACTGATTGTTACAGTTTCGGACTAAATTAAAGAGCATGATTTTTCAAAAAACAAACCGGGTAAGTCCGGGAACAAATTCTTCAAGAGCGTTTTCTTGTTGTGATCACTGACAGTGGTGAACACTTTGCAGCCGATGGCCAATGCGATGGAAATAGCTGCCTGGCCCACGGCTCCAGTTCCTCCGTGTATCAAAAGGCTCGTGCCGGGAACTAGTCTACTCTTAATACCCTGTCGATACAATATCAATCATAATAGGAAATGGAGTAAAAACAAATAGTAATAAGTAAATCATGTTAATATCGCACGTATTTATTAAAGAGATTACAATAAAACAAAGGATACTATTGATGAAAGATTGACACCAAAGAAATTTGGAAGAGTGCATATATATAGTAGTGAAATTTAAAGACACGACTTTAACATTGTCAAAGAAATAAACTGTTTGTATTTCACAGCTCTTTTTTATAAATTTTAATGCAGTAGCTTATAAAGCTTTTGATTTCGTTCATAAAACGAACACGCTAAATGTAAACAGATATATATATTTAGAATAGTTAACAAAATGTAATAACCAGGCAATAAAATGCGATGATGTAAGCAAGCGGTACTGTGGCGGCATCTTCTAGACTCCAATATGTTGGTACTGGCCACAAAAACTCGGGGCTAGAGCAGATTTGTTGTGACACACTGCCAGATGAAGGCATTAAGCCCATCACTGATTCCCCACTGAAAAAAAGACAATGTAACGAAATCAAAGGCTCCGTAATTTGGCACCCGAGGATCAGAAAAATAATATAGAATGGATATACCTTTCAGTAATTCCACTAAAACTCATCCCGAAGCCCTGGTCTTGAGTATTTTTAATCGCTATCTGAGCTAGCACTCGCTGTGCATCATAGCGGTTCAACTCGGCATAGTGAACCTAAATCAAAACAAAGTTTTCATTCCATCACTCACACTAAATCAATTAAGTTATTCCTAATCTCACAAACTGCACATACCTGTACGTTAACGCCGTCTAGTTGTTGATCGAATTTAGGCATTTGTGACCAATACAAAGAATTGAGATCACCAAGTTGACTACATCGAAGCACAGCGTCACGCGCCTTAGTACAGTTTCTGGTAAGTGGGACGTAATATTCACTTCCCCATGTGTTCTGTAAAAAAGTCACTCGTAATTTTCTAGAAAAAATTAAAATTTATTCGACTTTAATATGATTACCTGATAAAATATGTTGAACGGTAACTCAAAGCTCGGAAGTAGCTTCATGTCCAATCTATGCCTATCATTCACCATCGCTAGGTACACCTGGTTTCGATCTTTTTCCCGTCTCCACTGCTTCACTAAACTTTTCAAATCACTCGGTGGTGGATACGAAGTGAATATGACCAGTTTCTGGTGGGGTTGTAAGTTGGTCCTTGAAACGATCAAGCATTGTAGATCTTCAGGTCTCACCAATGTTAGAGCCACGGCAGAAAGAGGCTTTGATTTCCAATGAGCTAGCTCTAATCTTGATAGACCTTTGCCAACCACAGACACTCGTGTGTACAATGAAGATGTGTAAATGTCGTTAACATTTACGCCCATAGTTACTAGGAAAGCATCAGGATAAAGATGGTATAGAGTTTCCAACATCTGAAATTAAAATTTAATGAAAATATTACATACAGAAAAATATAAAAGACATAGGTAGAAACATTGGCATAGGTTAAATTAAAAGATTTAGAGTATCTTACTCACATAAGCATTACAAGTAGTACGATTTAACATGATAACATCTGGATTTTTATCAGACTCCGTTTTTCCATTCCTTACATCTTGTTCCTTAACGTCTATTACATGAATTTGTTCCATTGGAGATCCATTTATCATTGAATTTAGTTTATTCAGTATAGAAGGTTCACTTGAGTCGTCAATATTTAAAACGGTTAGTTGTTCTTCACCAACATGTTCAGCAATAATTTGCATGAAAACGTAAAGCGTTGTCAAAATCTGTCAAATATACGAGTAGTACGTATTACGGGCACATCAATTGAAAATTTTAGGTCTTTGAAAATGTATTTTATTATCTAATGATATACTAACATCTCCGTTTGCATCTTGGAAGAAAGGGATAAACTTTAACATTTTCGAAACTACAGGCTGCCTTGGTAGTGGTTTATGTTTAAATGTAATATCTTCGATTGACAATCCACCGCATCTGAAATTACATGTGGCTCATTATTATAGTATTGTTCTTGAAACGTGGCACAAAATATTCATAAATATTATATATTTAGTGTATCACCTGACTGTATCTTCTAATGCTTTAGCGTCAAGTAATGTATCATTCATGTTCCCGGTGTCTCTTAACTCGAACAGATGTGTGTTGACATCGATACAAATACGTTTAATGTACTGTGGTTGAGAAACTGCGTTATGTTCATGTCTTAAGGTGCACAACTGAAGAGCTCCTTCGACAAAGGTAACCCAATTATTTCGCCAGATTATCTGAGCCTTTGTTAAACTGAGATTAGAGCTGTGGATAGCACGTAAATCATCCCTGTAATTTTAATAATATTTTAATATGTAAAACGTAACATGCTTTCATATTTTTTACGTGTTTATTTTAATTATGCACAATCGTCATTGTGCATAACCATCTGTGCTGCAGTAATTTAAACATCAATACTTACTTATACTCATATCCTCTTTCAAACAGCAATTTATAGATGTCCGAACTTTTGAGCTTCATTTCATATTCTGTTTCGTTTGAGAGAACTTCCATGTTTGTCCTGACTGCTACTATACGGCCTTCAACCACTAGCATGTTTTCATGTGTTACCTGAAACGCGAACATTATCGGTCAACAGAATCTCTTTCTCATCGTTGAGGGTCATAACATAACCAAGCCATGGATGACTTTTTACAAGCTTTTATTTAACTTGCAATGTTTTTACGTATTTTTGTTTGTATGTTTAAGTCAAATCAGTCAGCTAAGTGTCGTCATTCTAAATCTTATATGGCGGCCTTCAAAAATGGCGGACCAGTTATTTTTTATGTACCCCCATGATATGGGTATCAATTAAAAGGGTTTGCTAAGAAGAATCGAAACCAGCGAAAACTATCACCAAATGGCTCCCCTCCCGCTCTCGGCGGAGCGGAAGGTAGTGTTAGACTTGTACTGACTAAAACCCATCCATGTTCCTTCTTTGCCCTTTGTGTTCCAGGGCGGCCCGGTATTTGTTTCAAACAGTCCTGTAGCCCCGGTAGGCATCAGCCCTTGCGGACCTTCCGTTTTGCTGACATCTCTTTGAGGCGCGCGTGGAACACGAACGTGCTGTCGACACGGCGGCCTGCCGTCATAAGACGGACGGACGGACGGCGAGCTAGCCCATTACTCACCGTCTGCAGGCCCCCGACGCCCGTGGCGTCTCCCGCGGCGACTGGGACGTGAGGTTCTCTCCCTCTCATGTTCCGCCACCTCCTTCGCTAGCATGACTGGACTCTTTTTTCGTTACGGTGTATAGCTTTGTGCATGTTCGCTTCGAGTATGGTGCACATTTGTTGAGACCTCGAGCTCTTTTTAGTTTGTTGTTTAGCCCTACTCTATCTTTAATTTTTCAGTTACCTCAAACTGTCCACTGCCTCTCTGCAGCATGATCACCAGTCGAAGAACTTGGTTGTCGTTCAACACTGGCTGTTTATGACACTTCACCTTATGAAACTGGACTGATGTTTCTCGTAAAGGCCTGCCAGTTATCATTGATAATGTGTCCCAAACGAACATTAGTGAGCCACCTAATGGGAATAATCTGGTACCTGAAACAAATAACGCGTTATTTTGAATTATAAAACTTTTGCCAAGATGCATTACAAATAAGATTTATCGTTTAGTAACAGTTTAAATATTTGTTATTACCTTCAACAATGGAGCCCTCCACGAATTTATATTCCTCATCATATACCGTTACTATTGGCTTGTATATAGCGGTATACTGACGATCAGGGTTCTTATACAGGCATGTATTCCTGAAATTATTTGACTGTTGTCAGACTAAACCCTTAACGCTTTTCTTACACACTTCCTCTTTCATTCTTACCATTCCTCCGTGTGAACCCACTCTACTAAATGCGACAGCTGTCGTGTCTGTGTGGATACAGGAAACTCAATTCTTGGATACAAAGCACTAATGTCTATATTGTAACCTTCCACGTAAAGCCTGTGAAAATATTGTTTGTTTATTTTTGGGCCTATTTGAACACTACCGAACGGCTAACTGTTCGGTAGTGTGTGTTTAGACTTACCATCTATTGGCGTATTTATAAAATGATCTAGCAGGCAATTGTATAGAAACATTTCGAGGTGAGGGAAATAAAATGTTAGAGCTCCATCGTTTCTCCAGCATGATTTTACTCACGTCCCCAAAGCTTCTAGTAGAAACTCAACGTTGTCTGGATGTCCCCGCCTGGTGAGAGGCACGTGTCTACAGTCTGCAGACAGGGAGCGCTTGAGGATGGCCTGCAGCAGTCCATGCGGCGCGACCTCCACCAGCACGGCGTTGCTCGGTACCAGCCGCGACGTCTCCTCGAATAACACTGGATTCTGCACAGATTAAAGGCTTTTTTATTTTTCATACAGTCAGTGTTAGATAAAAATATCTTTTTTGTTACTCTAGCCAAAACATTTACTCTGCTAGCTCCTGTTCTTTGATCTAGAAATTACTCAGATTGCGCCCACTTTTTGTTGTTGATTCAAGACTATATGTATTCCAAAGAAACACTTTTAGCGATTATAATTATTTATTTCAATTAATTATAATCGCTCTAGAAAGCATAAATTGTTTAATGTCCCATTTTGTCGACTGTAGCTCGATCTACCTCCCCTATGCCACATAAACTTGCGACACTCAACGCGCTCATACCAACCCTGGATAGGAATTGTTTGCTGATGAATTCGAGACCATAATGTTAGAATGTTCGTGGTTTTGTGAGAAGATCGATTAAAAGGATTACTTAATTTAGTATTAGTAGCTTAAGCTGTACTTAATGTAATAAATAAATAAGACTGTAAATTATGATTTGCTGTCTATAACATTTAGATTTTTTTTAATGTCTTTCTTACCAACATGTTATTAGTATGATACTCAGGTGATGAATATCTAGCGGCGGTCTCATGCCACCTGCCCGGTTCCACAGATGTGGATAACCAGCGCTCACTCCGAAGTTTTGGCTCCTTGACTAGTTCTTGATATGCTCGTAGTAACTCAGGCCCTGACGAAGATGTGTGATATTATTGTTGTCATATCTTTAAAGTATAATAGGTATTTAATGATATTCTAGTAATTCTATTATAGAATTCTAACACTCCAAATTAATCACGAGAATGATTTTTTAAACGACTTCAAAAAAAAGAGGAGTGTTTGTCGACCGTCATCTTTTCACTTGTTGAAATCAATCATCGCAGCCAATCACCATATTCATCATCTTCTGCTGGAAATAGCCCTCTTCTAGACTCACCACCGCACCCGGCTCTCCATCCTCCGCATTCAATCCATCGGATTGCTCAGTAACCATATGCGTCAAGTACTTACTTGACGCACATGGTGTACTGAGCTATGCGATGTTACTCTGCAAGAAATGTTACTAAGATTCAATCATGCTCAGCTTTACGCGTCGTCCTAATTAGCTAACGATAAAACAACAACAATTCGAAAATGGCTGTTTACAGATATTGCACAGTTTTTGCTGTTGGACAAAATTGTTTTAAAAACTAAACTTCAAATGAAACGTTAAAAAAAAGTCGTAGATCACATATAGATCCAGAAATTAGCGTTCCACCTGTCCGATTAGAGATCTCTGAATCACCGGTACCACCCCTCGCCCATGGCGTTGCTGTGCTCGTGAGATAACGCGTGACCAATTAGGAGACTCAAAAAAGATCTGCAACTTGCTGATTGCACGATCAAACCCACAGTAAGATCGTTATTAAACATTTCCTGTCTTGCGAGCTTCTATTGGGAGAAATAGATTTATTTGTGTATTTAGTCTCATAGTACGACGAAATCGTATCGTTTACTCGTACGGTAGTTAGCAAATTAGAACGACGCCTTATTCACCCACCAGCTTTAGTGATATAGCGGGAATGATAAGCAATGTTCGAGCAATTGACTGCTTTAGCGAAGATGCCACGTCCATTTAGCTGACCGACGAACTTGCACATAGCTTCGTCAGGGCCAGAGATCGTGCAGGAGTCGGGTCCATTATGACAAGCTACGTCAATCTCTGGTGGACACATCTTCGACATCTGAAACAGACAACGAAATTCCCGTTGGTTTCTAAAATGACTTTGGCCTAGTTGTGGTCTTCTCTAAAATCAGATAGGATTAATTAACAAAAAAAGATGCCTTGCTGCATGACCAGTTAGCACCATGGTAGCATATGGCAAAACAAAACTTATTAATGACCTGCTTAAATCCGATGCCTACAGCAGCCATAGAACCCCTTATGAACTCCGTCTGCACTGATACGAGTCCTCGACTGTAGGACAGTAAGATCATCTCCTCAGCTGTACAACAGCCGTCTGCATAGGCACAGCCCAGCTCACCGACGCTATGGCCTGGAAACAATAAACTTTTCATGTCTTCAAAAGTTTACCATATAGTAGGTAGTCCAAAACAAAAAAAACGTTTAGTTCTGGTAAATTTAATACAGGTAAATTTAAACGGACAAAAAATATCTATTAATAAATATGATTTGAAAGTTCAGGAGGCCTAGACAAGCGGCAATTGCTTGCGAAGCGTTTCTTATTTCTACAAGGGCAGGATTGACTTAGCTTTCCGCCAGTTTATTTCATTCGGGTACACTTTTGGAAAAGTCATCGTTGCTTAGGCTCTCAGGAAGATTTACCTGACATTTTGAGCCACATGCCCAATCAGCGGAGTTCGCTGCTGGCAGTAGCTAAATTTTGGGTCAAAAATGTATCCACTTTTACCATCGATACGCTAAGAAGATTTGGCTTTTACCAATAATATGATCGGGAACCACTCCCACTGCTCGTAACACATCAGTCAACCCAATCTGAATGGCGGCGATACCGACGAACGAGTTGAGGATATTATCGAACACAGTTACATCGGGGTTTGTGATAACGTCCACTATGTCCACACCCTTAGGCTTCAATGCTTTGTCACATCTGGAATGTAAAACGGGCACTTTATTGTTAGAGTTCCGTTGCCAAATGGCAAAAACGGAACCCTTATAGATTCGTCCTGTCCGTCTGTCCGTCAGTATATCACAGCCATTTTA
Source organism: Noctua janthe (assembly GCA_910589295.1). Classification (NCBI taxonomy): domain Eukaryota; kingdom Metazoa; phylum Arthropoda; class Insecta; order Lepidoptera; family Noctuidae; genus Noctua; species Noctua janthe. Next base: position 4,057,678 of record OU342573.1, on the reverse strand, counting down.
CTCAGAGACTTTTGGCACCACACAATTAAAATATGGAGAGCAAGGATTTTCTATAAACCGATACACAAAAGTGATGTGAAGTTACGATTACGAATGAAAAAAACGGGTGGCCCTCCATACAAATAATTATAGGGTGAAAAAAATCTACGCATATAACAGTCAGTGGTTGATGAGATATTCGCTTCTGAAGCCATTAAAATTGTACCAACCCTCCAATTTCAATTTTATTTCCGTGTAACCGCAGCATTAACTTTGTTTTTCATTAACATACTGTGCAGACAGTCGGTCCATGTGCTGGTATTCAGCTGCTTCCCGTTAGACTGGAAGCCGTCCCCAACATAGTTGGGAAAGGCTAGGCCGATGATGATGTTGAAAAACAAATTTAGTTTTGATGTTGAGTGTAAATTGACCTATGAATGAGCGTTAAAAATATTTTTGTTTGCGAACCCTTTGTGTGCGAGTCCGATTCGCACTTGGCCGGTTTTTTTAAACTCGGCATGTAATGGGTGGTCACCCATCCACGGACCAACCTAGGCATGCGCGGCTTAACCTAAAGATCGACCCGAGCGGCTGTTATTATTAGCCACGAGCTCTTCAAAGGACGGCATTATGTTATGTGTTTTAAAAACTGTCCCTATTATACTCTCTGTATAGTTTAGTTAGAAAGTGGCATCAACAACAAAAATATTTAATGCATTTTATGAATGTGGCTAATATGGGCCGGAAACATTTACTGATATTTCAATAAAATTGGTAGTTACCGTTCGATGGCAGCAGCGAAGATCGGTATGCGCATGAGTTGCGCACCCATACCCGCCCACTGCGAGCCCATTCCGCTGTACACGAACCACAGCGGCCGCCGCGTGTCGTCGAAGTATGCATACTTCTCACAATGAGCCACTGTCTTCTTATTTTGAGAAGCTAAAAATTTATAAGATTTATTTTTAACTTGTTGTGCGCTAAATGATTTCGAGCGGCCCTTTTCATTCTCGTCATTGTGATATTTTTTTTGTACCTTCCATTTACAGAATTAGCGTTTTTTTTAACGAAAAGCACATTTAATTTTGATATAAGTTAATTAAATACCGCACTGTTGCAAACACCCAATTTACCAAAAAAGAACAGTCATATCCCAGCATTTTTTTTTTGCTCTTTATTGTTTTGTTTGATGCACAGAATTCATTGATAGCGGCTATGTCTTTTTACACCATGTATAATCAGGCTGTAACATTCCTTCTGCTGGGAGACAGATGTGCTTTGTGAGGGGGAGTGCAGGTACACCCCCTTTATCCTTACCGTATATCCCGTACCCTCTTGCCATATGTTTTTGTATTCTCTTCCTGTGTATTGCATGGTACAGAGCCATCTCCTCAGGGTCCAGCTCGTTCTCTTTTATATAGTTCAAGAGTTTCTGTACCGAAGACTCTTGTCTCCCTGACACCAATACCATGTATGGGATGTCACAGTGATAACGGGCGACGTCCTGAAATATTTTGTAGAGTACATAAATGTTACCGGAAATTTATGAAACATATACAAACGGAAATATATACAATTCTGAGCCTACTTAGGAAATGTGTAAAATAATGTTTCATATATTCTTTAATACACACATTTCCTGTGAAATGTATGTATTTCCTAGGAATTGTATGCAATTCCGAGATGAAACTAGGAAATAAAATATATAAAAACGAATAAAACACAAATAAAATCAACGTCAAGGTAAATATCAAAATGTTGTAAAATGGCGTATTCGACGAAGCCCCACTAGCTATGTGGGGCTCCTATTTCTGTCTGTAAGGCTTAAAGTAACCTAACACGAAGGGGATGACGAGGTCTTATCCTCTTCGACGTTAAACTGTCCCGAGTCGGGGTGCCGCAAGTCCCAAGCTCGCTTCGCTCACACTTGCATTCGAAGTTTAGCTCTAGCCACAATACCTTGTTTATGTTGGTGTGGTGTGTAGTGTATTAGGATAACAAAAAATAGTAGTACAATAGACGCTCTCGAATGTGTCTAGTGGCCCCTCGCACCCTGTCCCCGCTGTACTTAAAAACATCAAGAACGTAAAACATTTCCGATCGATTTAGGAAATGTATTAGTGGCAATGGGTAGGGGACATTTCTCGCAGAACCGATGGCCGAAGGGGCCGGAAAGTTCTGGAAAGGCGACCGCGAACTGGAAGATGTTGGAAGGCCTCCAACTAGGTGGACCGATGACCTGGTGAAGGTTGCGGGGATCCGCGGGGTTGGGGGAGGCATATGTCCAGCAGTGGATGTCTTTCAGCTGAAATGATGATGATGATTTAGGAAATGTAAGATTTCCTAGGAAAAGTACATATTACAAAATATATCATAGATTTCCTATCTAGGAATTGTACACATTTCCTAGGAATTGTATACAATGACGGATTACATACTTTTCCGTTAACACATATAACACAATCTTCACTTTTTACCCGACTGAGGGATTATCAGCCTATATACATTGTACAATGTTTGTTCCTTTGTGGCACTCTAAAGACCAAACACGTAAGCCGACTTTGTTGATTCTTGCGTCAATCGGTTTGTCCTAATCTTGTGAGTGTCACTAAAGTGTGTTACAGTGATAAGTAGGAGTAGGTGGTAAGTAGGTAGGTCGAGTAGTAAAAAATACAAGGAGGTAGTACTACGGTAGTAAAAAGTGCATTGCAACACATGCGGTGATACAGCTAGTATTAAATAAATATAAATTATATATCAATGCCACTAATGGAGAAGTATGGAAGAAGACAAGCTGCAGCGACTCAATGTAAATTAGGACAATGACAGAAGAAAGCATTGTCAACTATAAAACCCACCTTCTGTTTATAGTGACCTTTCAGCAGTAGATGCGCATTGATGCCGGTGACCGACAAGCTACTGAGTGCAGTAAACGAACGATTGAACGGCTCGTGTTGTGTCACTATTCTCATGCGGCCATCTTGGAGAGCCAGTATGTCTTGCCTCGGGTTGTCACAGTGCAGGTTAGCTGCTAACTCCCCTCTTTGATAAGCTAGTAGCAGCTGCAGATAGAAATTAAATAGTGAGTTTATGAGAGTCTCCTTCAATGGCATAGCTGAATAAGTTTTTACTCAGTATCATGTGGTAAAGAGAATGTTAACAACTGTGCGGGAAGGGTCATAACATCAAGAAAGAAGCATTAAGTCAATTACACTTCCGTTGTACCTTTTTTTAATTCAGGCAGTCTAATTTAATGCCAAACTAAAGGGAGGAGAAAAGTAAAACGTATTTATTAAGAGCCATTTATTCACGTGAGGATATTTAACTGAAATGAGAGTTAATATTTATGAGAAGTTTTTTTTTCTGAGAAATTAAAATAATATTCAAAAGTTTTACCTTTACAACAGCACAAAAGCCTGAAGCTTCACCAGCGAACCCCATATTGGAGGTGACGCTGCCAACGAGCAGAGGCTTCATCCGATCCTTACAGAACACTTGCTCCATTGCTAGTAACTCGGCTTTATCAGACTCGGGCACAGCTGTAGGAACAACAAACAGTGTAGGTCCTAAGAGAAGGTGTATCGGAGACAAGGCTCGATTGAGACATCGGATTATAAGATTGAACACATGATGAGGAATCCTGAATCATCAAAGAGACATCAAGAACTCCAACAAGGAGAAAGCAAACCTGGTAATCAATGACATTGAGCGAAAAAACCAACCAACTAATCAATCATTGAGCGCAAAAACACTCTTTGAGCGCAAAACCAGAACACAACACGTGGCATTTTCAAAAGCACTAAGCGAAATTCGAGTAGTGGATCTTTTCAAAACGCATTCTGAAAAACAAAATGATCACGAAGTGAAATTGGCGTCATAACTGATTTTAGATAGCCACAACGCGCGCGTTGTGGTCGATTTTTTTGCTCAATGAGCGTTTTCGGTGTTTGAGCGTAACGTAAACACAGAAATAGAATTGATTTGTAAATTAATTCAAATTACTGTGAATGAATGTTTAGGTGCGAGCATTGATTGTGCGTTCAGAATGTTAGCAACGTCGCAAATTGCGAACAAATAATATTGCACTGTTTTGATTATTTAATCAATATTACTGAATGAAATTATGAAATATTTCACTGTTTTGCAATAGAATATTGAATAGTGACACTGGGTAAGGTGGGTTGCAGCAGTGCAGTTGTAGATGCAAAAAAATCATTTGGAAAATTTCCTGGTCCTTTTTTGTACCTAAAACGAAATATTCAGTGTAATTATACAGGGTGGAATTTATAATCAATATTGTAGTGCAACACACATTTATATTTAGTACTTAATATTTAAAAAAAATGCATCATAATAGCGATTATATTTGACAAGGTACTACCTTTCTTCTCCTAAAATTGTTTGGCTGAAAATCATTATCCATAACACGTTTGCTATAAACTTCAGTAACCATAATGTTAAAAAAATCGAAATTTTGTTTTACATAATTATCTTAACTTCGAAAACTATTTTGCCATAATATTTAGTACTATAGTAATTGAATCTCCGATTTAAAAAAAAATAAAGTCATGTGTCCTAAGTATTGTGTTAAATAATGTGTATTATTCCGAATGTTCATTTATAATAAATAATTTTAGTCCTAAAATATTTGCTAAAAATTAGGTTTTAGTGACAGAAAAGAATCGCTGTAAATCCGACTCCACGCAGTCTTGTCTGCTCTACCCCTAGAGTGTAATTTAAAATCACGTAGGCGCGGAGGGGCGAGGCGGCCCGCGAGTTGAGGAGCAGGTGGCTGTAAAACTCGCCGCCGCTGCTGAAGCCGGCGAAGCCGGCTAGCATGCCGAAGCTGCGGTGGTGAGCGTTAAACCCATCTGCGACGATAAACTCGCGTGGGACCGCCGGAACCTCGCAGTGCCGGAGCCGTGACAGAAACCATGCCTGCTGCATGTTGCATGCTTGCTTGCATGCTGCATGCGGCGTGCTTGCTTGCATGCTGCATGCTGCGTGCTTGCTTGCATACTACATGCTTGCTTGCATGCTGCATGCTTGCTTGCTTACAAAAACTACATGTTCACAATCAACTGCTTTATTGAGTACATGTATAATATATTTATTTATGTATAATAAAAAATTATAATGCATAATTAGATATTTTTTAATTATAACAAAATGATACTTGTACGTATACAACAATTATTAAATAAAAATAATAAAAAATAAAAAAAATTACTAATTTAATGATTAATTTTAATTCGTAGACAGATTCTAAGCTAATTTGATATTAGCTGCGATTGCCTTAAAAAATCACATTTTGTATATTCTGATCAAATTAATAAAACAAAAATGTATTTATCCTGCTACTAAACAGAACTACATAACAAGTAAACTATCTCAAAACAAGTAGGTAGAAGAAAAAATATTGCCTTCTCGAATCTACGTAACGCCTGAGAGAAGTTCATAGCAAAAGCTTTGTTATACAAATTTGTTCTAATTTGTTTTGTGTTTGTTTGTTGTTCTGTTTGTTCTTTGTTTGTTCTTATTATTATAAATACCATTATTTAATTTGGATTTAGGACTTATAACCTTTATTGAAAACGGTTTTATGTCTTTTGTATATTAATGATTGTAATATTTATGACAAACGGATTTAGGACATATTTAGGGATTTCAATTTTATGGCATGTGATATTAAGTGATATTAAGTTCGGGTAAGTTATCATTCGGACAAAAAAAGTTATGGCACTTTAAATTATGGATAAAAAAGTTAGGTGACACAATAGAGAACCATCATAAGGATTTACTGGCTTATATTATATGAAGATAAAGATAGACAGTTATGTCCTGCATCAGAGGCATATTCTTACCTGCTCCGAACCCCTCAATATACTCCACGGAAGAAGGTGACACTCCAGCTTCCTCATAGAATCCATTCAAGAAATCTGATAGCTTTGAGGGATCTCTGTATGATCCAAAGTCCTCATTGTTTGCGTCGCCCTGCTTGCAACCATAGTCAGATTTTATGTGATATATTTCAGCGTAAACTCTGGAATAATGTCCTTGTTTATTGTAGCGGTACTTAGTGCTTGACCCCAAGGAAGGTCTATGATTTTAAAAGGGGTTTTGCCATCTATTGGAAGTAATACTCGAAAGACGTAAAATTAAAGATAGGACCAGTGTCTAACGTGGAGTCACGTAAATTCTTCTAATCTTTTTCTAAGGTTTTCCTTTAATTTGAATTTAGATGGCTGGTTCGAGGTGGTTTACAAAAAGAGTACTAGGACAATTATGGGTAAGGTTGCAAAGTAGTGGGACACCAAAGGCTGTTAAAAAAAAATGGATTTGAATTATGGTGAAATCGGTCGGGCGTACCAAGACGTGAACGGATCATGTACAACAACCCGTCTAAGACTAACCTTCGTGCATCTTTATACTTCTGCAGAAAAAGAGTGCCAACTGCTTCTACCATTGTCTGACCATCCGCATTCACGTCGTAGCATTTAGTCTTGCCATCGAGGTTCAGTGGTACCAATCTGCAAGTAATTGTGTGATGTGGTAAATTATTTTTCAAGTTAAATTGTTTGTTCAATGAAGTCGTTTAAGAGTAATAGTACCTATAGTTAAGCATCTAACTAAACAAGGTGATTACAACATAAAGAAAACCATGAATTCATAACATGATTGTAAACCCCATTAAAATGTTTTATTTTTGTATCTAGGTACTGTACTTTTCTACGGAGCAGCTGTTTAATTATGTTATCGCTACCACCAATTTTCTTTATTTTTACCGAAACAGAGTCCCTGGGACTAGGGGGAGCTCTTTGCTTTGCAGTGTGGCAATACGCCCTATTAAAAAAAAACATTCGGTCATCCATATGTTCAAAGAAATAAGGATGATCGTAACTATTGGACCTACCTTCCATAAATTATAGAGTAGTTCGGATGCAGTAAGATCCGAGCCCCGCCGACAATAGCTGCGTCACAGTGGCCATGTGTGATGGCGTGGTGGGCCAGCTCGAGGGCCACCACCGAGCTGGAGCATGATGCTTCCAGAGTGTACGACGGACCCTTCACGTTCAGCCAATATGAGATACGATTCGCCATCATTGTTCTACTAGCACTGGAAGCAGATTTTATAAACAAACTACATATTATAAATCTAGAAATATACAAATAAAGTATCGTAGACAACGTATTTGTATTTAAATTGTATTAATATATTTTAAAGAAAAGAGTACTCAGACGCTTAATCTGGCTGATTTCTAAATATAAACGTAAAACAAAAAATAAAAAACGCCAAAAATAGAGGTAACATTAAATATTTTAATGGCCTATAATTTAAATTCAAAATAATACATGAAAGAGGTCATTATTTTTTCTTTTGCATTTCTGAGTTTGCACAGAGTATAGAAGACCGAACAAGAAAGATATATTGTGTCTGTCAAGTATTTCAAATATGTACACACAGTATAACTTTCACCTGAAGAATAAATATGGCCAAAATAAAAAAAAAATACTCGGGGAAGTTAACTAAACATCTCAAAATTATCCAAAAACTGTACATAAGTATCTATAATATTTTTCTGACCCCAACAATCCTAACCCGTTTGCGATGGTCGAATACATTAGTTGGTGCGTTTCATTGACTCCAATGGCGATAAAAACGCCTACATTTTTGCCTGAAAGCTCGGTCGGACACACTCCTGAAAACATATTTCAATTTCAGTATTATACTTTTAGTCATGTTGTATTATTTCATTGCTACACTGCTAAGTAAAGTCCCGCTATTCTTTCCAAGTCACCGGTGTTGGTCTTTTTTCTCTTCAAATCAACGTTTGTGTGTGTAGTTTGCTTGGAATTGTTTTTATACCCAGAAAGAACATTGTACTTTATTACCTAATAACTTAAATCCAAACCTGCATCAATGATGGCCTGGTAGGTCTGTTCAAGTAATTTCCTGGACATAACATCAGTGGACTGGCTGAGCCAATGGTGGATCATAAAGAATTGCGCATCAAACCGTTCTAACTCCGGAACTGCTCCCGTGAATGGTGAGATTTCCGGGTGGTTGCACTTCCATCTAGTATCCTGATCGGTAACCAGGTTTTCCTGCCATTTAAAAATATAGTTAAAAACACCTAAGGGGGCCCTTATTCCGCGGCTGGGTCAACGGCTTGATCCAGAAAACAGTACTTCTGGACTCGGCACGCATAGTGAGGAGGTTCCTCTCTTTGAAGCCCTGACCACCGGCAGTCCGGCATCCTGGGCTACTATTTTTTGAAAATGTAAAATAATATCTATGCACAGAAAATAAATGACTGAATAACAATAAAAGCCGAAGCGAATCAGAGGTACTCAGATTCCACAAGCCCTGTCACACTGTACACTGGGATCGGCCTATCATTACTGACAGAACTATTGTCGACATAGAGCGATCAGCGCGCCGCGTAATGATAGTCGATGTTACCATCCCGCATGACGAGAACCCTGTTAAAACTGTGAAAGAGAAACAAATAAAATATAATATCTCGACTTGGCACTCGAGGTTGTCGATATGATGTGGAATGCCAACTCTGCTGTCACTGGGCCGATTGTCGTAACAGCCAATGGACTGATGACCAAGAGCCTCGACGAACATTTTTCGAGGCTCTCCTTAGGCGGTTGGATCGAGGGCCTGATCCAGAAGGCAGTACTCCTCGATACGGCTCGCATTGTGAGGAAGATCCTGTCTCTGAAGCCCTAACCACCGGTAGCTAGGACCCTGCTCCCCACTCCGGCGGACCCCTATTTTGAGACAGTTTAAGAACGAATGTTTGACTACTAAACTAGGCAAGAAGCCTGTGTTTTAGAAGCCATATATTATCCACGAACTGCGGTGCATACTTCTATACATTTAATATATATTAAATGTATAGAAGTATGCATTTGCAGTATGTATTTGAGATGAATAAAAGCAGTAAATGAAAATTCATTTATTTTGAGGCTACAAGGACCCATAGATCTTAAGTATCGAAGGTCAAAGTACCAACTTCATCACTTTTTTTTAATACAAGTTTAGCGCAATGGTTTGAGCGCACTTAATTGAGCGCTACCGGAAACCGAGTTAAGCGTTGTTTCCCAGCAATATATTTTTTGCGTAGAGTTACTTAGTTTGATGTACAGAATGCTCTACTGACGATTTATAAAACTGACTATATTTTTGGAAGATTTCAAGTTTATTGCTCCAAAGGTAGTAAATAATTTGTAAGTGCGAGGCCCAGATGGGAGCGGGGGCTGCGGAGCGGTGAGCGGATGCGTCCTTACAGAATTGGTTGTCCCAATCGGCCAGCAGGGCGAGCTGTTCACTGCTCACTAGATGAGCGTGTAAATCAAACTGGCGAGCGACAAGACCCGTCTCGTGGCTACTCGGTACTCGCTTTTGATTAGGACGCATCCGCGCGTTTTCTTTGTAATTTCTTGCAAATCCCAAACGTTTGTTTTACACGCTGACCGCTCCTCTGCCCGCACCCGCTCCCACCGGTGACACCCACTTACATTACAGTTTGCCATTGCCATGGCAATGCCAGCCTTTTAGGCACTTTTTCTACTGACCGTTTTAATGCCCAGTGATCTTCACTGAGACTTCTATTTAAAGACATTTACGTAAATATCTTTAAAGTTCATGTAAATGTAAAATAATGTGTGTAATTCCTAGTGGGGGCAACGTTTTTTAAAAAAAAATAAAAAAAAATAAACAGTGTAGACTACTCACCATATTATAGAGTTTCTCATTAAACTCGTCAAGTCCTCGGCAGCCAGGCATGACCGCAGACATGCCGGATATGACGACACCGTCCTCAGACACCAGTGGCTCAGGGTTGGTGGGCAGGTGCTGCCCAGACATCGAGCTGCTGTCGTCAGGAGTCGGAGACATGCTACAGACAATTTTTAAATTGCTTATAGTAACTATCTTCTCTTGTAAATTGTACAAATTATAGAAAAGAACTAGATAATAACAGCCGCAAGGTTCGATCGTCGTGGTTAAGCAGCTGATTGATTGGCCAGGGAAAGCATAACACCGAGAGAGTTGGTAAAGGGATGGTTAGGACTTTAACCAGCAGTAGGACAGCATAGGCTAATTTAAAAAGAAAAGGCAGATGTGAGTGTAAACGCCGACCGGGAAACGCCGTACAATGAGATACTCGTAACATTCGAACAGGCGCGCGGCGCCGCGCCGTTCTTGTATAGACTATGAACGCAGATGAAGTAAATTATAAAGAGTATTATTTTAGTCTAACGATCATTCCAGGTGGCGCTCTCTAGTTTCTACTAACCCCATAGGAAGATGGTGTAAGTTTAAGTGTGTGTGTAACTTATTTGTCTTAATTCCAAGATTTTCTTTCTAATTTATGTGTCATCCGTTCAAAAATAAACACGAAGGTGTTATGAATTCAATATTACACAGTAAAACAAAGCACATAATTATAACATTGTCAAAACTCACGTTTCGAAGTAACAGGAAACGGTAGCTGACACAAATACCCAAAATCAATTCCAGGAACTCGCCGAGTGCACTGAGCATTGAGGCATTTGCCCAAACTTATATAACGTGGTGCAATATATTTACATAATTATATATTCGCCATTATTGTTGAACGTTTATTAATGAATAAATTCAGTGACCTGACTTTAATAACTGTGCATGAGTAGGTTATTAATTGGTATTTCACCAACAGTTTTATACTCGGGATAGTACTTACTCAATTTAACGAAAACCTTTAGGTAGATGTATAACTGCCTTGCTGGTCTAGGAGTCGCAAGTGCGACTGCTGAACATGAAGTGTTGGGTTCGATTCCCAGGTCGAGCAAAAGTTATTAGCTTTGTTGATTAGGAATTTCTCAGTAGCAGCTACGGAATCTGGATTGATGGCAATGGGGTCAACTCCTATTACATGGTTCCTAAACATATCTAGTGCAATGTGGATGTACTATTAGATACACCTCTGCTTTAACCCTTCAAGGATTGCAGGTGTGATGTTAAGTTATTATCATTATGTTAACCACTATGCTCGACAAGATTTTGACACATGACACACCAGCTGAATCGGCGGGGTGATGCGAATTGTCATGAATTTCAAGAATTTTCGTGAACTTTCAACATTCGATTTTATTATGAAAAATATGTCTGACGTCAAAATGGCGATGACCGTATATTATGCACTTGGATTTTTAAAGGGTAAATTAAGAAACTTGCGCGCTAAATACAGAAGTTATATGAACTTTTTATCCAAGTCTCTTAATTAACGCACACTCTTAGTATTTGATAATCAGAATATTAAATATTTACATAAATAATAAGGATGACGTATGACTTAAACGCTAGACCCCTTCGGGGGCCGGTACCAATCCAGCGGAGGTTTGAGTGTCAGACAGTACCGAACTTTATGGTTAAACTAACACAACTAACAACTAACTGTAACTTATGAACAAATATATTACCTAGGTAGGTATTATAAATTTAAGTCGCTTTTCGTGTCTGTCTGTGTGACCGCGTTTTTAATAAACTCCTTAGGCGTCTGTAGCTTTCCGGTGCCGAAAGGACTAGTACTCAGGGTTGTCAAATAATATGAAAAATACAAGATGGCGGATGGTTAGCTTTCGAAACAATACACTACTTATTTTTTTATTATTCTACAGAGTTTTTTGTACAAATCTGGCAAGAAATACATTCAGTTGTAGGTATTATTCAGCAAAAGTCTTAGTGAGTTTATCGACAATGATGCGAGTCCTCTCAGACAGGTACTGGTCAATCTGGCCCAACACTTTGACGACGTGCAGCATCTTCTGAACGCCCTTCTTGAACTTCTCCATTCTCTCTGCACTGGATTCTTCTCCGATTCTCATGACTGCTGTGGACGTCATCGGCGACCCTATTCTGGGTGGGGTGAAGGGACCGGGATGTTCTTTTAACATCGGGACGTTTAGTGACGGTATGCGTAGTTTCGGGATCTTCAGCTTTGGTATTGCTGGTAGAAAGCCAGCTGGTGGGGCGATCGATATAGGTACTTGTGTGTCACTGTATCCCGATTGGTCGTCGGGCTCGATAAGGATGAACTTGCCGTCTTGCACTGCTTTTGGGAACGCATTGTGGATTAGGTTGCAGAAAGAGTCCACGTCTAAGCGAGAGTTGCTGTTGTAGTCGGACGAACGAAAAGAGGAACTGTACGGGACCTGGAACATAGAACATAAATAGTGTGAATTTTAAAAACTGTATTGTAAATTACGATTTACTTTGTGTCAGGCTAAAACAACGCGTACAAACAAAACAACTTATATGAAATATTAAAATCAAAAATACTGCTGCCAAAAATACCCAAAAAATTGCCTAAAATGGCAAAATATGCGCCCGGGTTGTCAGGTCTTTGCTCGCGGTCTTTGCTGTATATTCTTCTTAATTGTAATAATATGTTAATAGGTAAAAAGTCAAGTCTACAAGAGTAAAGGCAATCGACAAAACTTCAAATTCCTTCTAAAAATAAACTTATTTACCTTACCCTTTCATCGGAGCAGTCGACAGTCCAGCGAAGGGACGGGGGAGCGCCGACTATGTAATTTACCTGAAATCGCAAACAACAATATTTCATTAGAATTGAAACATAAATTCCACTAAACATAATCAAATATTCAACCAGTCTAATGTTAGGATTCTAATGGCAAACCTACGTTAACAAGTTTTCCCTAAACTTATTTCAGCAATGTTGAGAACAGGAAACGTTCACATTTTTTAATATTCACTTTCCGATCCTTGGCGAAAAGTTGGCCTTGACTGTGGTAAACGTATGACTACCATTATTTACGTGCGTGAATTTAGTTAGGTTAGGTACAATTTTTTTGTTAAAAGATACAACAATAATCACCTGACTTCATTATTTATGTAATCTTGTGCAATAACAATTTATGTCTACGCTTCCAAAGCGTCCCCAACTACGTTACCATAATTATTCAGAAACCCACAAAAAAAAACATGAACGCGCGACGTACGCAGCCACACGTAACAAAATTCGTACAATTTTGTAATTGGCTTACATTTTGCGACACGCAAATTTAGTATTACCCGTATGAATAAAGTCAATCTTATGAGTAAAACGTTACGTTCATTCCCCTCGATCGTGGTACGTCCCCTGAACATTCATTACATCACAAATATCTTTGTATATTGCACAATCAAAGCACACAACCTGGAGCAAAAGTTCCTCTTTCATAATCAACATCTAAAATATCGTCGCTATCGAACACTGAGATACGAACCAACAAGATTGCCACCACCACGTACCGACACATATCGTCTCTTGCGCACTCTCACGACATCTTAGCGTTTGAAACAAACTGCCATCGATCACGTATAACGTCGACGTACGGGCTTTTAGCGGAGTCAGCAAAAACTCGGCTGGTTGTAGATTTTCCATCTGTTTTATTGATATCTTAGGACAGTCTGAGGCTTGGTGATGTTAATTTCATTAATTAATACCACAGAAGGATTCATCAAAAGGTGAATTTGTTAATACATAGGTCTGGGCTGGGCTGGGCACCGAAGATCTCAGCTTGCTATTTATAACTCGCTACTAGATTTGAAGTTCAATACCATTTCCGTAGCTGATTAAAAAAAAAACCATTACATTTAAGTTTCAATCACACAAATCCCTTTTGATTAACTTATGCTCGAGCTTCCTTTAAAGGTTGCAAACAACTGTTCCTCTGTTTTAAAGAAAATCCTTTAAAACTCAGAATAATGGCTACCTGTCACACAATCCAAGTTTCTGTCCCCACAAGGTCACAAATAATCACAAAGAACCGAGTCGTCAGTAGCATCTTATCTATCTTACGTGTTCATTCACGCAGATTGTTCACCTACTGTAAGATTTGCGGCGTATAAGGCTGCCCCACAGTCAGGCTGTGCCATGCAGTGGGTGTACAGTAGTTGCTATGCCTGCAGCGTAGTGGTGTTCCTTGCAGTCAAGTTGTACTACGAGCATGAAGTTAAAAAGAGTTCTCATGTGGACTGTGATCGCCGTGGCTGCCTTGACTGTTGTGGAGGTTCGATATTTGATAGTTTTTTGCTTTGTGTCTCTATGGTTTTTTGCCAAAGTTATCATCGTCATCCTTAAAAAAAAAACCTTCCCCTAATATAATATGCAAGTATATACTAACGTTATCATAGATTATGTTGTAACATGACGCTAAACTGATGCAAATAGGCACGTTCCGGAAACGTTTAAAATAGCTACTATGTGAACATAGTAATAAATAGTATACGTTTATTTGGTATATTATATTTTACCTATCTTTTTAACTACTACTAAACTGTTGTTGTTTGATCTTATATGTTTCAACATTGGGTTAGCATCCAGAGTGACTAAAGCTGTCCAGCAACAGAGTGATCATCCTTGTCCAATGTTTCTTTTATTCTCACATTACCGTCCCGGTATCATTTACTCATTTTATTTTTGAACATACCTAATTATGTGAGTTAAATTGTAATTGTAACGTGTTTGTTCCCCTTCCAGAGCAGTGTCCTGCTGCGGGAGTCGCTGGTGCGTCCCCGGCGGCCGGAGCCCTGCTTCTCATGCCGGGGCGAGGACCGGCCCTTCGCATACCCGCTCATCAGCTACCTGTCCAAGGTCAAGGACATGTTTGTACGAGGACTCAACGCTTTCCTGGCCAACACTAAGAAGAGAAAGCTCAAATAGATCCTAATTGTTAATTTATAAGATTGTTATTTGTCTGTAAGGTAGTTTTAAAGATCTTGTTATTGTTCCTTTTTTACTATGATTTTTTATTTATGCTTTTCTAATCGATGGAATCTTTCGGTAAACAGTTACTTTACCTGTTTACCGAAAGGAAAGGCAGTAAATGTGTCTATTACCATCAACCGCGCAGAAATTCAGACTGAAGCAATTGGTCTCACTCGCAGTCACTGCTGATTGAAAATTGTAGACAGAAGATGATAAGAAAAACGATGATAAATTTCAAATATTCTTTAATTTATTAATAAATGAAATACGTAATAAGTAGTAGTACATGTATCTGCGCAGGCTCCACCTCGGGCTCCACCTCAGTAGGCCTTTAGTAATTGTCACTAAAGCCTCATTAATAAATTCTTAAATCGAATATAGTCGGTAGTAGACAAGACGCCCTCATGTTTCATCTGCAGCAGATTCTCATGGATCTGAGCGTTACGCTGGTTCCACCCCATTAGGCGGGACAGCTTAGTGATCGGGCTAGGTTTTAGCAAATTCGGCAGGGCAACAGTTGGTATTGGAAGCCTTTTTAGGAACAACGGAAGGAGCGGAATCTTCGGAATCAAAGGCACACGATAAGGCACCAGAGGCAGCTTCGGCGCACTCAATATGGATCGAGTTAATCTTTTACACATCTTCATAGTCTTCGGCTGTGCTTTTAACTTATGTACTCCTCCTGTGACATGCGGGTGTTCTTTAGACATCATATTAATGTACACAGGCTGCGGGTTTTGCGAGAACTTGAAGATCTTATTGCTCAAACGTTTCATATCAGTTAGCTGACCCGTGTTTATATACGTGGATGGCTGCTCTATACTGCAAGATGAAGTTATCTGCAACAGAAGAGATATTTGATAACCTCACTTCTTATTCTTAAAAGACCGAGTAGAGCCAGCTTCAGCCAGATAGAGTGAGCCGGAAAAAGGGATGAAATCATACAATGGGCATCAATGAGCCTTTTAGTAGTTTTTAACCAAACGACATGTAGTTTTAGCTTACTTAGAATATACTATGAAAAAAAACCGTCGTAATTTCTCTTTGTTTCAAATATACTTCTATGGCTAACACTGGTAGAAATAGAAATCAGTAAGTGTTATTTGATTTAGGGTAATGTGGTACTACAGAAAGGTATATACTACCTTTAGGTGATGTTTAAGTTTCAGGACCCCGAATAGAATAGCTTGGGTATACAGCTACTGAACAATTTATCGAAACACATCATGAATACGTCACAGAGCTCAGCGCTACACTTTGCTCGACTTTGAAAGTTTTCCAACATCGCTTGGAAACCCTACTAAAGTTCTTCCTTCAGACAAAATGGGCCGAACAAATTGTGGAAATTTGCATTTGCGCACACATTCACTTATTGAAAATTAATGTAATGAAGTAATGTATAATGTCAGTGTCCGGTGTTCGCAGCTGGTCCGCAATCTGTCCGTACCGGTTTGACCGTTATAAAATAAATAGGCAAAATAAAACGCTAAAATCTTATACTTACACATCCAGCTAAGAACACAACAACATTGATTTTCCTTACACTGAACACTCTACTTGCCCCCATATTATTCGGATTACTGATTTGATAAAACTTCTCGTTTTTTTTTCACCGCTATATAAAGACCACTGTATTGAAAACACCATTGTCTTGCTATCTCACAGAATCAATGATTAAACACGTCTCAGAATTGTCAATTGTTTTGAACAACAAAACAATAATCAGTCGATAATGGGCATAGGTACTTCCCAAGATGCGCCACAACACAACACCCTGTGCTACACCTTCCACATCAAGTCTATGCCACAGCCACGAATTGTTGGAGAGCCTTCTACGATATGCTTGCGGATACGCACTTTCCACTCGAAAACTCGTTGTCATTGACAGCACAACGCACTGGTATATCTAGTAGTCAAATATAGGTATAACAAGCAAATATGTACCGTAGATTATATCCTTCGTACCAAGTAATGCTCTATGTTCTCACTGCTGAGACACAGGTCTCACAAAAAAGAGAGTGGACCATAATCCACCACGCGGGCCTTATGTGGGTTGGTGGATGCCCAAGCAACACAGATTGGCTGAATAATCTTTGTATAAAAGCATTTCTGAAAACTTCAAGCTGTCATAGTTGACTGGTTAATGTCTGGATAAACGCCTACACAGATGTTATTCAAGCAATTTGGGCACAAAATAAAATACTTTAATTTTAATAATAGCACAGCAAAATTCTAGCTGAATAAATATACAATAAGCTTAATATTTTCTCTATAAACTCTGATCTACCCTTTTAACAGCTATAAGAACTCTTATATCCAGTTGAAACTATTCAGTATATCGCAGCATTTAGATTATTTTCCTACTTTTATGGAGAGACTATGAAAATAACATTTGAAAAATTGAGAAATTTAAAATGTATTCTGCACCAACACTCACCATAATGGCGTAATATTCTGTAATCGGTGTATTATTAAATTTTGATAAGTAAATTTGTTTCAAATTATCGTTATGGGAGTGAATTATTATTGCATGTAATGTTATTTTGAACATACATAATTATATCTTTATGGTATTTTTTAAAGCGCCCCATTATAAAGCCAGCGTTCAGGAAATAAACAAGCGTTTTATAAATAGCTTGGTTTTGATGAATGTAAAATTTTCTATGCTTTTGTTCTTTTCAATGTGCAAAAACAGCGTGGCTAATACTATGCACCATTTTAAAAGTGGTTCTATTAATAAAACGCAGTATTTAATTAGATAATAGCTTATGCCCGCGGCTTCGCCCGCGTGGAATTTGGGAATTGCCCACGGGATCTTACTTCTGGGATAATAAGTAATCTTTGTGCTATACCAGACTATAATCTATCTCTGTGCCAAGTTTCATCCCGATCTGTTCAGCCGTTCTAGCGTGATTGAGTAACAAACATCTATCCATCCAAACTTTCGCATTTATAATAGTTTATGTAAGATATACAGAGTGTAAACAGACCCTTCACGAAGCCGTCAACCAAGCATTCTGTACATCAAACTGAGTAACTTTACGCAAAAATTATTGCTGGGAAACGACTTTTTGGGGTGAAAAATCACGTTTTGCGGTAGGACTCGATGGAACGCACTCAAAGCATTGTGCTGATGGGTGGATTGAATAGTATGGGATCGTTGACGTGTATAAAGTAAAAATCTTACATTAAAAACATGTATGTAAAAAAAATCTGTGAAAAGGTTGGAACTTTGACCCGCAATATCTCCGTAACTAAAAGGGTCCCAGGCATGGTCTAGAACAAAAAAAAGATCGCAAAATCGAGCAGAAGAAGTGTCTTTCGGCTTCGTTAAGGGTCTATTTACATCCTTTATGTGTAATATTTAGTTTTTACTTTCAAAGTTGAATAGGTAATAAAGAATAATTAGTGTAAATATTTAATTTTATTTGAATAGTTATTGTAAGTATTTAACATATTAATGAACTTAGTGCATTTTTTTAACCTAAAGTTCAACAAACTTTTGAAACGTGACAACACTATCTTCGTCATTAGTAAGTTCGATCGTCAACTGTTTGCCCGAGCCCCTGTGTTGCCATGTAAGTTTCCTCATTTTAGTACATTTTATTTCATTTGTTATCCAAAAAGGTTTCCATAAATAGAATCTAACCTCGATACCTAATAATACCCTCACGGATCGGAAAGGCTTTTCTTAACATATTGTATATTTAAAACTAACTCCTTCAATTTTTCTACAAGAGAGTGTCCCGAACTTAATTTATAAATTGATCGAAACGCTTTTTTCTGCAAAACAAAGATGATCTGAATGTGTCGCGGCATTCCCCCACAACAGAATACCGTAAGACATGATATTAGGAAAATAGCTGACATACATTAATCGAGCTGTCTCTACATCAGTTAAATTACAATTTTTTCTAATTGCGTATGCTGCAGAGCTCAGTTTTTTCGATAATGTACAAGGTGTAAACGGACCCTTCACGAAGCCGGCAACCAGACATTCTGTACATCAAAATATGTAACTACGCAAAAATTATTGCTGGCAAACGACTTTTTTTTGGGTGAAAAATCACGTTTTACGGTAAGACTCAATGTAACGCACTCAAAACATTATGCTGATGGATGCATTGTATAGTATTTAAAGTAAAGTTACAACATTAAAAACTTGTATTTAAAAAAAAATCTTTTGAAAAAGTTGGAACTTTGACCCCAATATCTCCATAACTAGAAGCATCACAGGTATGATCTGCTTTAAATCTCGCGGCATTGTCAGTAACCAGCTGCTAACGTTTAAGTTTAAACGAAAGTGAAGGATGATCCGCAAAGAACACTATTCCATGGTTATTCTTTATGAGATAAGGCAAGTCATTAATATAAATAAGAAACAAGGAAAGACAAAGAATAAGCCCTGTGAGACGACGAGGTGGGCAAGCTCTTTGAAAGAGTCATTGCCAACCGCCTCGCCGGGCACCTCGCAGGGATGGGGCCGGATCTTGCGGAACACCAGTTTGGTTTCCGCAAGGGGCGCTCGACGGTGGACGCCATCATGCGCGTGAGAGCCCTCACGACGGGGGACGCGGTGTCCCGGGGCGGGGTTGTCTTGGCGGTGTCTCTTGACATCGCCAACGCCTTCAACTCCATGCCCTGGAGCTGCATTGCGGAGGCACTCCGGTATCACGGGGTGCCGACCTACCTTCGTCGTGTGGTCGGGGACTACCTGACGGATAGGGCCGTCATCTACCCCAGTCGGAGCGGAGAATGGAACCGGCGAGAGATGTCGTGCGGTGTTCCACAGGGTTCGGTTCTGGGGCCGGCCTTGTGGAACATCGGTTACGACTGGGTGCTGCGCGCCGACCTCCCTACCGGCGTCAGTGTAGTTTGCTACGCTGACGACACGCTGGTACTGGCACAAGGGAGGTCGCACGAGGCGGCGGCCGAAAACATGACACGCGGGGTTGCGATAGTTGTGGAGAGGATCCGGCAATTGGGTCTCGAGGTGGCATTGCACAAGTCCGAGGCCATGTGTTTTCATGGGCCTCGGAATGCGCCACCGTCGGGATCCCTACTGACGGCAGGAGGGGTTTCCATCGGCGTCGGGTCGACGTTGAAGTACCTAGGACTCGTCCTCGACAGCCGGTGGAACTTCGTGGAGCACTTCCGACGTTTGGCTCCCAAACTGGAACGGGCAGGGGCTGCCTTCAAGCGGCTCTTGCCCAACCTGAGGGGTCCAAACGCCTCCTGCCGGAAGCTTTACGCGGGGGTCGTGCGGTCCATGGCCCTTTACGGGGCCCCGGTGTGGGCGCGTTCTTTGAGGCGGCAAGCCGCCCACTACCTGAACGCGCCCCAAAAGGTGATAGCCATAAGGCTAATCCGGGGGTACCGCACGATCTCCGGCGAGGCGGCTAGCCTCCTTGCCGGATTGCCGCCATGGGATCTGGAGGCGATAGTCCTCGCGCGCCTGCATGAATGGCGCGCGGAAGCACTATGTCGGGAGGAAACACCGCTGCCGCGACAAATTGCCGCTCAGCGGACAGACCTCCGACGTGATCTCATGGCGACATGGAGAGAGCGACTGTCGCAACCCCGTGCAGGGCACGCCACCATAGTGGCGATAAGTCCCCTCTTTGAGGAGTGGCTAGAGAGGCGCCACGGCGCCCTCACCTACCGCCTGACGCAGGTCCTCACCGGACACGGTTGTTTCGGGAGGTTCCTGCACCGAATCGGGCGGGAGGAAACGCCCGGGTGTTTCCACTGCGAGGATCGTCCGGAGGACACGGTGGAACACACCGTGGAGGTCTGCCCCGCTTGGGCGGAGCACCGCCGTGTCCTCATAGCGGCGATTGGCGGCGACGATCTCTCGCGTCCGGCCCTGGTTCAAGCCATGGTCCGGAGCGAGAGGGAATGGGAAGCCGTCACCTCCTTCTGCGAAGCAGTCATGCTAGTGAAGGAGGTGGCAGGACGTGAGAGGGAAAGAACCTCACGTCCCAGCCGCCGCGGGAGACGCCCTGGGCGTCGGGGGTCACGTGGTGGCTTCCGACCACCGTAGGCGCTGGCCTGTGGACGGCCAGTTATGGGCTAGCTCGCCGTCCGGCCGTCTTATGACTACAGGCCGTGTCGACGGCGCGTTCGTGTTCCACGCGCGCCTCAAAGAGATGTCAGCAATCAAGTAGGGGTCCGCATGGACCGATGCCTGCCAGGGCTGCGGGACTGTTCGAAAGAGATACCGTGGCCCTGGAACATAAAGGGCAAAGAAGGAACATGGATGGGTTTTAGTCAGTACAAGTCTGACACTCCCCTCCGCTCCGCCCAGAGTGGGGGGGGTCATTTGATGATTTCCCATCCGGAAAAAAAAAAAAAAAAGCCCTGTGAGACTCTCATTGTTAACTAGTTAATAGATCCGAGAGACCTTTTTTTCGTTGAAGGCTTCGTGAATCATATTACTCAAGTTTGAGGTAAGAAGATCCAGAGCGCTGTGCCGGATTCCGTAGTGACGGAGTTATGAAATAAACTTATTAAATCAAGTGCCTGCTTGGGGTCAAACCCCTGGCCTTCATATGACATTTAATTACCAAATACCGTTAGGCCACCTCTGCTCTCAATTGTTGGTATTCATATATAAGTGCACTTGAGTTAGATATCATGAATCAGCAACTGGAGCTGGCACTCCCTAAGGCTAGGGGGAGCGAATTTCTTTGCAGGGTACCTACCTGATAGCAGCTGAGTAGAAGGAGAAGCAGCCCAAGGTCGAGTTAAAATTAACTCCCAACTGGAAATAACTACTATGTCCAGCCGTGGAATACTACTAAAGTCGAATATTGATATTTCATCCATACACTGTACTAGTCCAAATAGGGGATACCACTATTCACCACACTAGTACCCCGGAAAAGACTTTTGGCTGATTTTAGTATTTGTTTGTTAAAAATTGAAGGTTGCTAAACTCGACTTTATTACCCTTGTAGGTGCATTAATACGTAGGTTTTTCCTAAAAATCGCGGGACAGGCACATATGGGGTTCCTGCACTCCTGCCCCGGTGTTCCACTCAACATTCCGTCGTGAAAAATACTTTTGGTTTAATCGAACCAATCTGGAACCAGTTTAAGCTGTAAACCTACATAATTTCATAAAAAACATCAGTAAACAATGAAAAAGAAAAAAATGTACCAGATTTATATCATTCAAATGAACAAATATAAAATATCACCACTTTTAACCAACTTTATCAGAACTACCATAATTTCAAGACTGCCAACCATAAGGTTGCAAAACTCCCCATTTATTTTTAGTCATATAGCATAATCTTTACGTATTCGATAAATCAGTATTCATGTGATATCACCAAAGATAAAAGCTTGAAATAAGAACCTTTTGTCTGTTATCAGCACGTTTAATCTTATCAGGCCAAATACTTGATGTTTTTAACTTACCCTATAATCACTTACGCAAATTCTTGATAAAATTAACAACGATAATCACGTAGAAACTGGTTGATGTCAAAAACATCTCTTTAAATACGAATACAATGTTATTCTTTGAACCATAATTTGTTTGAGATTCTTTCGTGTACTTTGAACATGGGGGGTCAAAAGGTGTTTTGGTCCTCCATAGGGATCCTGCTGATCTCCTCTTGCTACGTCATGGCATGTGATGAGAAAGGACTGTGCTTGGTATGGTTTTAATTTGATTTTTTTACATTATTCGTAAACAATGAAAAAGTGAAAGTGTTTTTGCAAAGTAACGGAGTTTCACTGATTACAAAATGGAATAGAATTATCTTCTGGAAGTAAAACCTAATGAAAAGTTTCATACATAAGCATTAAGCTTCAGGATAAAATTCGAGAGACACTAATGTGTAACTAACAATAACAAATTTAATATTCTTGCAGCTCGAAGCATTGAAGGAAATGAAAGAATGCAAGAAAGCCGTGCTGGCTTCGTAAGTTATTCTTCTTAATCCTTGAAAGTTACTAACGGTATGTCCAGCCATAATGTAATAGCATTTAAAACTTTGCAGGTTGCTGAAACCGCTTCTTGCCACCAAGCTGCTCGGTATGTATTTCGTCAAATACTACAAGAAAGTTTTCGGTAAAAATAATCAATCTTTAATTTTTTTATAACTTTGACGTTTATTTCCAGATAAGGACAAGAAACTTTGCTGTAAAGAACTTCCGCCGCCTCCTCCAACGATCATGCTGATGCCAGCAGCCCCTCCACCATGTGGAGCGGCCCTGCCGCCAATTCTGCTGGCACCTCCCGCTCCCCTAATGTTGCCAGGACCGGCGCCCATATACCTACCCGCGCCTGCCTCTGCTCCGGTCTGTTTGCCGCCAATGATGTTGCCACCTCCACCAGCTCCATTGGTACTACCTGCTCCTGCACCCACTCCCCTGTGCTTGCCAGCACCTCCACAATGTCTACCACCACCTCCTCCGTTCAAGTTGCCAGCGCCACCACCGTCGTTGATGCTTCCTCCACTTCCACCAGCGCCTATTTATCTTCCAGCGCCTCCGCCTGCGCCTATGTATCTACCGGCGCCTCCACCTGCGCCGCTCTGCATGCCACCCGCAGCGCCTCCACCACCAGCACCGCTGGTCATTTCTCTTGTTCCCCCGCCTCCTCCCTGTCCCCCGCCGCCATGCTGTGGTCCACCACCACCTCCTCCTGGATATCCTATGACAGCTTACATGGTGGCCCCTCCGGTTCCCATCACACTAGAGCCTAAACCCTTGGAGCTCCCACCCCCTCCATGCCCGTGTTCATACAAATATTATTAATCAATTCTTGTTAATGTTAGTTTAGTTTTATTTATTTCCGTTCGCATTATAAATAAACACTCTGGCTCAAACAAAGGCTTGTTTTATTTAGTGTGTCACAAAGGTGGTCGTTACCGAAGGCTGTTATTTGCCAGAGCCCTGTAATTTCGACGTGGATACGCCTAAATTGCTATGAATGGATTTCGCATGTAGTGGTACAGGCGATACGATAAACAAACATAAATAAATACACAGTATGATTGCATGTAAAAAAATGTGCAGTTTTTTGTGAAAGCAAACTAAAAGGGTACCTGTTCAGGTAATCAGTATCTCACCATTGTCGTTTTATTTGTAAGATTTGTAACAAGTTTATAATTGGATATATGAACCGCAACGTTAAGCATTGCAAACAATTCAGTTTGATAATTATATTTAACAATGAAGTTTGCGATTGTACCGGTTATACATTGGAAATATAAATTGTTTACCTAATTGTTTAAAACACAAAATTGTACTTAATTTATTACTGAAGTAGAAGTTTGTGTTGACAACATGTTGGTTCAGGCAGTGGTGGACTTGTTCAAGCACAAAGTAGTCAGTAGTATTATAGTACTGGCATGTTGGCCCCCAGTAGGTAAGCAAGACGATATTGTTTTCAATATTATACGTTTTTGGAGATTAATATAAGAAATATAACACGTAGAATTTTTGTTTCTTTAAATACTACGTTACGTACTAGGGACGGATTTAAAGGCGCTTAGAAAACTCTTAGAAAAGAGAACTCTCTTAGAAAGACTCATCGGGAGCATATGCCTGCAATGTAACAGCACTGTTCGAGGACAGTAGGTACGCTCCTTATTGGTCCCATCATAGGATGTTAGAACAGTATGACTATAAAAATATTAATTGTTTCAGACAGATTTTCTAATAAAATGTTCGGTACTTTTAAACGTTCAAGCAAAGTCATCATCATCTGCCTAGCCTTTTCCCAACTATGTTGGGGTCGGCTTCCAGTCTAACCGGATGCAGCTGAATACCAGTATTTTACATGGAGCGACTGCCTATCTGACCTCCATAACCCAGTTAGTACTGGGCAAAGCAAAGTATATAATTAAAAAATATTCCATACTTTGTCTGAACGTTTTAGCCATTCTACAGAATGCCTAGGTATTATATAGAATACCGGATTATATAGATCGCCAATAACAAAGTTATGAAGAAAACACAAATGGCGTTATAACTAAAAAACTAATATTATAACTAAATTTTAAATTAACTTTTTTTTTTCTCTCTCTTTTATATTTTATGTTTGTAAACACTTTTAATGCATGCCATATCTTATAGTGTACCCCCATTTTTTTTTTTTTTTTTTTGTCTATCGTTTTTTATATGTTCCCTGTGAATTTAGAGGTCTGGCTCTTGTGATACAGGGAATCCTAGTACAAGAGCCAGAGCTACACTGATGTTACTAACAATAACCTGTTAATAAAGATTTTTTTTTTTTTTTTTTTAACTATTTAAAAAAAACTTTTTTGCAAATAAAAAACCGACTTCCAAATAAACACTAAAGAAGTCTAAAATAACTTTAATTTCGAAAGTCGGTGGCAAAAAAGACAATGAAACAAACAAATTCAGTTAGTAAAAGTAAAAGTAGTGTTTATTTGGAAGTCGGTTTTTTATTTTCAAAAAAGTTTTTATTTTAGCCTTTTTAGTTCTAGCATGCCTACCACACAAATTCTTGTCTCGTATTATTTTTTTACAACGTAACTAGAAAGAAAAGAAAGATTGTAACTAGGAGTCATGTCGTCAGCATACTCAACATAGGCCAAGAAGAAAAAACCAAACTACTGAAGCGATTTTGATGAAATTTCTATGGGACCAATCAGAAAGTATATCTTTTCACAAGTCGAAAGAGAAACAACCTTTATTTAAATGAATTCTGTTTCAGATCAAATAAAGTTCACTCGCCAGCTCTCACAGCATGGGATGACAGCCACATTCTCCTGTAATCCGGCCATCTTGGACCACATTCGGCATCACTACCTACAGGGAGTTCTTTACATGACCCATGAATATGATAACATGCCTATGTTTAAAAAGGTGCAATTAATATACTCGTAACAATTGATTAGTTTTTTATGGAATCTTATTTTATCATTAACATCATTCGTAAAGATTGACATTGAAAATCTTGTGCCCCGGAAAGCACGTTAAACTGTAGGTCCTGGCTCGTAAGTAGTCAAAAGCCCGGGTAAATACTAAGTCTGACAGCCAGTCTAACCAAGGGATATCATGAAATCTAGTAACTTAAAAAAAATGGTATTCGGTAGTTTAGCTTCAAACTGTTAGACAATACCACCCATAGTTGTAAAAAAGGCTCGACAGATATGACTTCCCTGCCCATCCAATACCTGTCAAATAGTTAATAACTTCGCTAACTGCGACAAATAAAAGACTTTCAAACAATAAGGCTTTGAATGATGACGATCAATAAACTAGTGTTTTCTTGGAACCAATAACATTAAGCTTTTTGAGACTGATAAACCCTTAATTAAACTCAAATAATGCGTGAAACACACAGGTCGATCGCGGGTCGGGCGCGGTTTGGGTCGGGAGTACGGGATAATTCCAGCGCCCGTCCCGCGCGCATTCTGTGTGTTGTGGTCTTCCAAGCCAAACATGAAATTGTACTCGCCGCACTGCTGATCCGACCCGCTCCCGCTCTCACTGTGTTTCAAGCTTAGAATAACAGCTAGATTGAACTACTGATTTACTAGACATATTTCGAGGTGTTGGTTTGGCATAACTTTACTCGGTGTTTACTAAAATCGGCTACTGATTACCCAGGTAAAGAAAACACACTTTATGATGAAGTACAAGTGGCTCATATTAGGCAAACATGTGCCTGACGTTTTGCATAAGATTCGATACGACTCCGACATATCCTTCTTGAAATGGGAACATAATATCGCCAGCAATGAAACCAAGGACTCTACAGGTAAGTGTCTAACCGTGTTTCATATTCGTTTTCGTTTTTTTTTTTGTTTTTTTTTTTTTTTTTCTCTTAGATTTTAACACGACAATACCTAAGTAATCATTGCTAGTTATTGTCAAAAAATCAAACTGTATTGAATACCTTATTTTTTCTCACATACAAACATGACGTCTGTAATCCACGAACGATTAGGCAGGTGTACCTTTAATTATTACACCGAGATTTAACCATTTACCGGTATGTATAAATCCCTTGTAATAAGGAGTGAGCCTATCGCCAATAATCGGGCGCAAATTCAACCTCCGGACTGCTACTGAAAAATTCCTGATAGGAAAAACCAATTAAGCTTCGCTTGACCTAGGAACCATACCCAGTAGATACGGTCTGCTGCATTGCGTCTGCTGTACCTCTGCGGCAGCAAACAGTTAATACAACCCTTCTCATCGGGATATTTACCATGTAGAACATAGTGAATACCCCGTTTTTAGTGTTAGTGACCATGTCAGTTTAAGAACTTATAACCCTTCTCATTTTAGCAATATCTGCGGACCCAAGCACCCCTATTCACATCTACGATGCCTACGTGCACCCCAGAGATGGAATCTCCATAAACCCCTGGGCGTATTGGACCAGCTCCTCCGGCCTGGTTCTGACGCACGAGCGTGAAAGAATACTGCGGAGGCTTGACTTGAAGAGATATCCTCTGAGAATAGCTACCCCAGTATGTAACATTAATTGTTTTCATTCAATAAATAAAACTAAAACCTGACTACGGAAAAACAACTGTTAAGTTACGTTAGTAGCAAGACAATATTCAAGACATCATTACCGAAGCATCATGAATAGAGATGCAAAACGGATTTTCAACGTTTTAAACCATTTGGTTTTAAACCGCACTTAGCCGTTTAACAATGGTTTTAATTTTTAAACCGCTAAGTGCGGCACCGTTGGCGCAGTGGCTGAGCGATTGACTGCTGCGCTTCGTGTCGCGGGTTCGATTCCCGCACGGAACAAATATTTGTATGGCCTATTACCATATTTGTATCTGTACAGGTAGTTGTTCCGGGTCTGGCTGTTTGTGTATGTGAATTTAAATGTTTCTTAACGCACCCACGATACAGGAGAAATTCCTAGTGTGGGGCAACGTTTTTTCCTTTTTTTTTAAAAAAACAAAAGCAAAAACAATTTTTTTTATTGTGTGCATTTGTGGCATGTTCCAAATAAATGTGTTTTCTTCTTATTCTTCTCTCTCCTCATACCTACGTTGCGATTTTGGTAACAAAGTGCAAAATAAAAATACGGCGTTGTCGTTATATTATAATAAACACGCATATCATGATTGTTTTCAGTCTGTCTAATCCTAAAAAGTTGTATATTGTATGATATATGACTTCACATATTAATAAAAACGGTAAATTATTTCAATGCGCCTTTTAAAGTAATTCGTAATCAATGTACGGCCCACATGGTCGTTCTTTTAAACCGTTTTAATCAAATTTAAAACTGGTTTTAAACCACGGATTTTCAAACGGTTTATTTACGACTATAGTCATGAAGTATCTTAGTCAATTGGTTCTATTAAACGTTGAAGTAAAACTTAATGCATGTCGAATCATGAAGTGGTAACTGGTACCATGAAAAAACCAAGGAAACATAATCCACAGAGCGCAGCAGAATGCTACAACGGCTACGACTTCTTTCTGCGCCATAGTAGGCATAGGCTTAAAATTACAAAGAATTTATTGAGCGCATTATTTAAGTACAAGTTACAGTAGGGCTAACAAAGTTTGCTCTACAGGTAGGACACTATTCCAGTGACAAGTATGACGGTACCTTCGTGGACTTTCTGGAGGACGAGTCTAT
The DNA here is from genome assembly GCA_910589295.1 of Noctua janthe. Lineage (NCBI taxonomy): Eukaryota > Metazoa > Arthropoda > Insecta > Lepidoptera > Noctuidae > Noctua > Noctua janthe. Next base: position 4,029,322 of record OU342573.1, on the reverse strand, counting down.
GTCAGACCAGGAACCCGGTATTCGAAGTGGATACGGAACAGCTATGCTCCTCACTGAAGTCGTGAATGCACAGTAAGTTAATCAGGATGGAATATTATTAAATAGGCTACTTTTCACACGGGAGAAATACGGTTTCTTTAGGAATCCAATGCGATTAGATAGTTAAAAACAAAGTAATATAATGTCATCTTTATACATTCTTTACTACCAAGCTAAAGTGCCAGTGGGCTGGCCATGTTTGACTCAAGCAAGATGGATCGACTTTAAAAAGTTTGCTGAGACAGACTGGCTGCTGTCTGAGAACATGATGTTGTGACGCAGTTTGGGAGAGTCCTAATTCCAGCAGTATATTTTACAATAGGCTGAGTTGATTATTTGTTTTAATAATAGTAACTAACAAATGTTTCAGAGATGTTCTTATAGAGAACGAGTTATGGGCAGCCGAGATCAACAACAACAGCATGTACGTGATGGTTTCCACCGGTGAAGCGGACATCTCGGGGGCAATACTGCGCATTTTGTGGGAGAGAACCTTCACTCTTGACTATGTCATGCCGATATGGCCGTTCAGGTACCTATTGAAAGTAAACTTCAATACTATGTGCTAAGAATTATACCATTAATAATACCATATTTGTGTGCCCAACGTTTCCATAAATATATTTTTCAATATTTGTTGCTCCATTCCAACTGGAATTCTTATTATCACCTGAAAAATTAACAATAAGATACGTTCAACTACCAACGACCTAACAAAAACGGACGGCGGGCGAACAGAAGCATAACAGAGTTATCTTACTCGTGCCCAGTTGGTGACCACGTAAATTGGCAAAGTCTGTGAAAGAAAGGAAGAACAAGTAGGTATTTATTAGACTCACACAGGACAAAACAAAAAATAATGGTTAAATGGTTGGTTGGCTGTGTTAACTGGATTATAAACCCTTTGGTACTCATCAGGGTAGGCTTCACGTACTTAGCAGAACGCGAAAGCAGCAGCAACATGTACTTGGAGCCATTCTCTCCGGGTGTTTGGTGGTCCTGCCTGGCTATGATGGCCATCCTAGCGATGGTCGAGCGGATAACGTCCAAGACACCTAAGGAGAAAGATGGGGCCTTGTACACTGTACTTACTACCTGGTTGCAGCAAGGTAAGCCTCGATGGTTGAATTACGACTTAGCTGAGGTATCCTGTTAAGGACGTTCAAGCTGATTGGGCTAGTTTCAAAAAGTTCGATACAGCGTGCAATGCATTTCCATAATTGGCATTACTTTCTAATTATGTATCTGACTCCGGTGTCGTTGACCCGCGGCCACAGTTGAAATGTTTTTATAAGTACCTACCTCAGTAAGCAATCGGCTAACTATGGCATTATCTATGTCTATGATACTCAACTTTTTCAATTAAAAGTAATCGAAAAACCGTGACACCCGCAGAGAGTTTCTAGTTAATTTATTTTTTTCCACCAGACGCCAGTGCAGTGCCCGAAGGTGGGTCAGGCCGCTTTGCGTTCACGGTCCTCTCAGTGAGTGCGATGTTAGTGCATGCGTATTACACGTCTGCCATCGTCTCCGCGCTGATGAGCACTGGGCGTGGTGGACCTGACTCCCTGAAGGCACTCGGAGACTCCAAGTATGCCATCAGTTCGGAGGATTATGATTATATGCGTTATTTGTTCTTTGATGTAAGTGGTTTAAAAGCACAATAACTTGAAAATTATAATAATGAGAATCAATAACTATTTATAACATTAGCACAATTTATTCAGTGTCGGCGTAGCACGAGAAAAAAAATCTCTCGCTGTCGACAGCTAAAATAAAAACCAAACCGAATACATTTAAATGTACTTCACAAAGTTCACGAATCAACTACGGGACGCTAAAACGGTAAAATTTTCTCCAAGCCAACTTTACAAATACAGGTGAAAACCACATGGGACGACCTAGAATACTTGAAGAAGAAAAAGATGACGTCGAACTTCTACCAAGAATTAGAGCGTGGAGTGGAGCTGATCCAGCAAGGCAGCACCGCCTTCCACAGCGAGTACAACCAGATATACCCGCACTTCAAGACCTTCAGCGATGAGCACATCTGCAAGCTGCAGCATGTCGATACCATTCCTGAGGTATGTTGAGAAAACTACTGATTCAAAAGTGGATTGAAAGTCACAGGTTTTTAGAAAGTTATTTAGTAAAAGATAGACCAAACAACATTCCCACCGCGGGATACAGGCCTCTTCTCGTCCGTGATAAATAACAGCGGTTTGCGGCGCTGAGCGATTGGATGCTGCGCTGCGTGTCGCGGGTTTAATTCCCGCACGGAACAAATATTTGTATGGCGTACAGGTAGTTGTTCCGGGTCTGGCTGTTTATGTATGTGAGTTTAAATGTTTGTAAACGCACTCACGACACATGAGAAATTCCTAGTGTGGGGCGACGTTTAACATAGATAGATAGAATATTACTCACTAATTTTCCCTAAAATTGTAACACAGATCTGTAATGATCGTTCCACTTGTCTAGACGCTCTTTTAGAAACACAACTAATTTAATTAAACTACGAAGCAAAACCATGATATCAAAGAATTTTTGTTGCCTTTCATGTTAAAAACTTTTGATCTGCAGACATTAACATGGATACAATCAACCAAAGATGGGCAGTGGACGGAAGTCTTACGCACCGCTGGAGGATGGTTGCTCGAGACCGGTCTAGGGAAGCGCCTGGTTGCCCGCCTAAGGGTCCCGCAACCTCCTTGCAGAGCCTCCCTTCTCGCTGAGAGAGTTAAATTGGGAGACATTGCACCGTTACTTGCCCTTACTGTGTTTGGCGCCTTTTTGTCAGTAGTTTTGCTTGGAGTAGAGATAATGTTTGCTATGGCTAAAAGTGCAAGGTTGCGAGAAGGTGACACAAAACGAGCCTTAGAAGATGTTAATAATGCTTCTGAAGTCATTGAATATGATGATAATAAAATAATATAGAACCGTAAAGGTTTGATGTTGTCATTAGTGAGCATTTGCTACCTTTGCTTTTAGTGCAAATCAAGTAGAACCTTTGCCTGCAGTTTTTAATCATAACAACTTTGAAAATAAATAATTAATTGTTTGAATAATATTGGTTTTAAAACGTAGTTTCACATGTAGAAATAAATAAATATGTAATATCAATTACCATTCGTGTTTCATTAACTTTGCTCATGATGGTAATAATGTTCAAACCTTCGTCCTAAATTTTAAATTAGAACGAGAAATATGTACAGGTGACACCTGGCATACCTACTCGCACTTACGGTTTCAAGCCTTTTATCAAATTGGGGTAAGTTGACGAATTTTTAACATTGCGACACCGTTTTACGTGGTGTGGAAATGGTACTATCTAATAAAATGTATAGGCCATGCTGCAGGTACTTGATCTAAGCCGAAAACCTAAATAGTCTTTTATGAACATGAAACACCACAGGACATAAATTCATAATTATTAATATATTTTTTTAAAATTTAATTCATAATTAAATTATTAGTTAATTATTTTTATTTATTCTGAGCACCATAGTCGGGAGGCATGACAGCCCGTTGGTGAGCTCACTAGTCACCTGTACACTGTCTGTGTTTTTAGTAAAGTACTAACATAGGTTAAGAATATTGTTACTAACCCAATTGATCTTGGTCATGAATCTGAATTAATTAATGAATTTATATATAAATTCTTTAGGCGTCTCTATTTCTGCTATATCAGTTGGCAATCTGGTAAGTGAAAATATCTTAAGAATTATATATAGAAAAATCTGAAGTAGCCGCAAGAGCTTGAAAACATTAAATGACCTCTCACGACACGACGGAAGTACGGTCACAGAAACAGACTACTAACATTACAAGAACTATCTTATTTCCAACTAACCTATCTGTTTCACTATCCTCACGAACTTATCACAATTAAACTTATCATCTACGTATCAGATCTCCTCCGAACAACATCACGTTTGCCATCAGATTACACTTCAAATAATACTTTAAATATCTTAGTAGCATCAGTAATAATGTTGTGAAAAGACGTCTTGGAGATAGATCTTGGTACACTATACCGAACTGTTTTAGACTCTATCTTTGATTATGTTCGGTTGAAATTCACTGCGAACTTTTATCTGTTTTGTACCAAGAAGAACTTAGGAGTTAAACAGTGAGGTCTACCAGGGCAGCAGACATGTTGAAGACACTTGTAATATTCAGCGCGCTGTCGATAGGTTTCTGTTATGGAACTTCGAGTAGCTGCCAGAGTTTGCAGCAGTCACAGGTGAGTTTGTCTACCAATGTTTATTTTTTTTAGAATCTAAGAATATACTAGTATGCTGATTTATTTGGCTTGACTTACAAGGCGAATGGTTTGTTACACCGGTTCCATAATGAGGATAAAAGAAATAAAGGTGGTAGCTATTCCATGCATTTTGACCGTTCAGGTATTGCACTTATGTATGGAACAGCAGCAGATTTTGAACCGACGAATCATTACTGCAGGTTCTTGAATCATGAACAGTCAATCAATTCATGGAGACAGGTTGTGTTTCATGGTTAACTTTTCTGGCAGATATGATCAGACAAAATTGTATAAATTTTTAATTAATTTGGTGGGTGGAAGCTAATGTTAGTTTCACTTTTGGTGAAATTTCCTAACTACGTGACAAGTAGGAGTAATGTGAAGGTCAAGGTTCAAGATACCTCACAGACCATTGGACGGGATACCTACCTAAAATAATGAATACATACTTCATTGTTCAACGTATTGTTTTGTCAATGGCAAAAAGAAATCACCGAATCAGCTTATGTTTAGCAGTACCTACCTACTTACAATTTCAATTGTTTCAGAATCTGTAAAACACAAACCCGGTCTCTGATTTGAGAAGGTCAAAGACAAAGTCAAAACGAAGAAAGAGAATTAAACTTGAGTGACAAACTCCACTTTAGCATTGCCTATCCATCCATCTTATACTGCTTAAATAATTTTACAGGTTATATACTTAAAATTTTCAAATCAGATACCAGGAAACAGTCTCTGTAAACACTGCTTAGCGCGTGCTTTGATTTAGATATGTTCATTCATTTCGCGGGTAATACCTGGATGAGGGACGCACAGAACCAGGAAATATGGCAGAAAAAGAGGGGAGGCCTATACCCAGCAGTGGGTGATTCCGGGCTGATATGATGATGATGTTCATTCCTATCTGTATGTTGCACTTGTACTTATTTTGTCTTTTATGCTGAGCTGCAAGAATGACGCTAAGCCAAAGTATCTGGAAGACACTATCGTATTTTAAATCGTTAATGGTTTCAGTTTTCTTTAAAGATGGCGGCTCTTAACGAGCGAATGAATCAAATGATCAGCGCTCTATATTCTTCATGTAAGTATTCATGCTTGTAAGCAATTACTGCAAATATCGTGAGGTCAGTCACACAATTATCTAGATACCTAGTCTTTGACCGCGGTGCCATGCACCTCTTGACTGTGTCCTTTAGTCGCATTCCAAAATACTTTTCATCTTCTCTAGTGACTAACTCTAGAGTAAATATAGAATACTTTTTCTCCTTAAATATACGAAAAACCCCGCTCTACACAATGCACCGCTCTACATTACGTTAATGAAGACCGAACTCAATTAAAAATATGTTTTTAGGAACGTGTAACTGGCCTTAAAATTACATATCTTGTAGTACGTTTCACAACCGCGTGGTGTCAGCTGACGGTGCACCTTGAATAGAATGCAATTAATTAATTTGTTCAATAAAACACTGACCTAATCAAAATTACTCAGACACTTAAAACTAATAACATCACGACCGTTTACTCCGAAGGGTAGGCAAGAGGTATATCTACCTACTGTGTACCCACACTTCGTCAGTTATGTTTAAGTCCCATGTAAAAACTAATATTAAATTTAATATCATGTGAAAGATTGAATTTTTAGTAGAAGCTAGAAGTAAGCAGGAGCCTCTTATGCTAGCACATAATCCAGCGAGTATAAAATAATGGGTTCAAATGAAGATTTTCAGGAAAAGTGCAATAAAATTATAATACACTGTTTTTAGCTTTTGCAGTATTTGTTTCAACACGTGATACTCCTTTTGGGCTACGCCACAGTACCACTGTGGCGTAGCTCAAAAAATACTTACAATAACTAAAAGTGATATCTCACGGATAGCCAAACCGTAAATAAAAAGTAAGAAAATCTTAAAGAAGAACTTCAAAATATTTATTTCATTTTAGCACCGTTACTGCGTTCGATACAGCCGACTACGACAAGCGCTCCATCCAACGACACGCCAGCGTCATCCACTGAGTACACTTCAACGCCACCTGCGACCCCTTACGACCCTTCCACGTACAGCTACATGTACCCTCAAGTAGTGTACGTGCCGCCTCCGACCAAACCGCCTTCAACAAACCCACCACCAGCTGTAGCTACGTCTTCTACTGCTGCACCTACCCCATATTATTCTTACGAAAGCCCGCCTCCTGAACATCCTGGTCCTACGACTTCGCCAGCGCCACGGCCATGGCCATATGGTTATGAGTATCCTTACCCGCTGTACGCACCTCCTGCACCTACTTGCCCTCCGCAGTGCATACCGTATCCTCATCCTTACCCGCCGACTCAACACGAGTACCCACCACCTTTGTATAAGCCATACCCACCCCCTTCTGGATCACCGCCTGCACCTACGTATCCGCCAGCACCTACGTATCCGCCGGCGCCTGCATACCCGCCAGCTCCTATTTACCCAACAGTCCCTGGTTACCCACAGCCTCCTATATATGCATCGGCGCCTGTGCCTTACTCTCCAGCGCCGGCTTCTTTCCCTTCGGTTCCTGCTCCTTACCCACCCGCGCCAGCTTCTTACCCTCCAGTACCTGCCTCTTACCCTGCAGCGCCGTCATACCCTCCCCAGTATCAGCCTACGTACCCACCAGCTAGTCCAGCCCCATCGTCCTATCCCGCACATTATCCTAAATATCCTGAACGACTACGGTACGGTTAAAGTAGAGGAAATAGTATTTATAAACAAAATGTAAAGCAGGTCTAATTTATGATTTAATAAAAAGTATTGTTATTACTTCCTGCATTTTATTTTAAATGTTACGTACGTTATGATCATATATAAATAATGGCAACCATAACAATAGCCTATTTGAAAATATCAAGGTTGGTCGTCGTCTTATATTAATATGCAGTAAGTTTCCCGAAGCCACTGTGCACCGGTATCGTGGTGCATTATGTATTAACAATTAACTGACTATTTAACCTTTGCTTCATTGCGACAACATTGTGACGATACCGCAAATTTGCATTTCTTTAAAATGCAAATTTTGAGAAATTATACGGTTTTAATTGCCGATTTTTATGAAAGGGAAACGCTTTGCTTTTATTAAATTAGTACGATGAGCACAATTATTTATAGCTATAGCTGCCTAACGGAATATACAGTTTACAATATATAAATTATATTATAGTCTATAATAACAGAAAAGATAGTTTTTATTGTAAAAGCCGTCTGTTTATGCAACAACATTAATTACATTTAATAAAAATATACTTCTTCCGTACCTTACAGTAGAAAACCTATTTTAGAAGCAATCAATATCAGAAAAGAAGTATCTAACTGTCATTCAGAGAGAATGAGACTAATTATATAATTTAAAGAAACCCATTCAAAACAGAACGAAAACAGTATTTATTAAATTCGTATTACGTAGTTGAGACGTGTTAATAATGTGAATCTGATGTATTAGGCTTCACCGATAGGGAAATTGCATCTGGGCATAACAGACGACAGTAATAATCATAATTGTATCTTGCATAACCTACTGTTTGAGTGTTGAGACACTCACATGGAACAACCATTGTAGACGATTAAAAAAATAACAAATTTTGCATAGTGCTCTATCATCAAAGGCTAAGTAACACATTTTGTAAAAAGCATGTTGTATTATTGCTCAAGCTAAGAAAACATGTCCTATCTAATTTTCAAATTGTTGCTTGGAAAGTTACAAAATAATTTCCCAATAAATTGATAGTGTAACATATAAATGTATGTGTTGAAGGTAGAAGAGCACAACTTGTTCACCATGGGCCTCTTGTACATAATCATTGGCTTGGCCATTCAGGTAAGTCCCACAAAATTCATGACTAAATCTTTTAAGAAATCTTCGAAGACTTGAACACTTGCGTTGTTTGAACAGTCAACATTGGATGATTATTTTAACTGATTTACCGCAACTGATTTGATTATTCCTTATTTTTGTTGTTTCAGGGTTCATTCACTTTCGCCAACAAAACCAGCAGTGAAGAACATGTCAACAGTGGTGAGATTGCAAACAATGACACGGAAATAAACGATGAGACTATCAAAGAGTTTCCCACCGGACAGAAGGACTGGATCGATTTCTTACTTCTTCCTGACGTACACTTGTATCCAACGTCTTCGGTCGCTTTGATGACTCAAGCTACCAATTCAGAGAAATCAGTCGAAGAACAACTAGATGAAATCAAGGAAATCGCACAGAAAATCACTCTTGCTATGCAGAGCGAGATGGCAAACCTCCTTACTTACGCACTCAACAGCTCTGATAAAGAAGACAAAGTAGATGAAGAAGGAGAAGACAATAAACTACGCAAGAAGAGATCAGTAGAAACTCCAATGGCCAGCACACAGCTAGTAACAAGATTGTTGAAACATATCAAATCTAATAACGAATTCCAAAACATTGCCATTGACAAAATGATGACTGCACAAGAAATCGCTGACAAATACGGAGTTGAATTCAGCCCTGACACTGAAATCCTCTCCAACCTCGCTTTTGCTGCTAACCAGCAGGCTAAGGAGATGAACTCATTATTACAAGAGTCCATTGAAATGAAGAATGTTAGCCAGAAAGTTGAATATACTCCCGTTGAAGTACCGATGTATGAACCTCAAGAAAACGATGGTAATTATGTTTACCCTAAACAATATCCTGAAAAGAAACCTCTTACTAACGCTCAGCCAGCAGTGAACCATCACCACCACACAGATTCCTACCCAAGCTACAACTACTATTACAACTATCCTTATGAGACCCAGATCCCTCCTCCTGTCAACTACTACGACAGCCCTCCTGTGAGCAAGCGCCCCAACTTCTACGACACTGTGTCTTACGCTCCTCAAGACTACTACTGTTCCATGGAACCGGTTACTTCTGCGTCAACTATCGTCATGCCTTTCGAAGAGTTTGTAGAGCCTGAACCAGAATTAGTAGGAGAGGAACTTGAAGAGACAATTTCCTCTAAAGTGTACGTGGATCGTGGGGAAGAACCGGGTTCGGCCACTGTCAATCATGTCATGACTTACACTGTTGGTGAAAAGTCATACTTCAGAACCCCCGAGATTGAGAGGTTACCGCAACAAATGCAGTATAGTTTCTTCCTGATGTAAACTTGAATTTAGTTTTAGATTTATTATTATTTTTTTGTAAATAAATGGTATTTTATTGCAGCTACAACCTGTGTATTGGAATACATAATGAAAGTAAAATGCTGTGATTAAAGTATTTGTATTTTTCTCAATAGTTAAGGGCGCACGGGATGACAGCTCAAATTAAAATTTCACCCCGCTTTCCCAGCCACCTTTCTTCTATCCCTCTCGCACAATCGAAACGTTTCTGTTAGGGTGGCCTACACTTTTGATTGAACGATGACAAGTACTAAAACGAATAAACACAATATTTATTTTATTCTCTGCCTCGTTGATCTAGTGGTTGCAAGTGCGACTGCTGAGCATGCGGTCCTGGGATCCCGGGTCGGGCAAAAGTGTTATTGGGTTTTTCCATCAGGAACTTCTCAATAGCAGCCATGGAGTCTGGATTTGTGTCCGGTTGATGGCAATGGGTTCGCCCCCTATTACATGGGACTTCAAACATAACTGGCGAAATGTGGGTGTACTATTAGGTACACCTCTGCACGGTCTGCACCCTTCGGATATTACAGGCGTGATGTTATGTTATTTTTATTTATACACCTTCTATTTGTTTTAATAAAACCAACCATGTGCGTGTCGGGCCACGCACGCACAATGTAGGGTTCCGTAGCTACCCATCAAAATATGCGGATTTGCCTCCGACCGATGATTTTTGTTGTTATAATAAAAACAAATTTACATTTGCAGTTGAAAAACCTGTGCTTCCATACATTATGCTTAGGAAAATATGTTATCCAAGTACATGTTATAAGTTGGTCGACTAATTACTGGTAAACTTGTAAAGCCTACTTAGCTAGTTTACCTTTTAATTTCGTTATATATACTACCACCGTGAATTTTTTCACACACCCGAGCACAACCGTTTAGCTGGTAGAGGGGGGGACACTTGAATCTAACAAAAATTAGCACTTTAAAGCTTAATATTTCACAAACCAATCCCTTAATCATAAAATTATTTGACCAAACTCAATATTTTTTAAAGACCTATCCAACGTCATACCACACTATGGGGTACGCGAGAAAAAAAAAATCCCACTTTACGTTTAAGTACAGGAGATTCCCCAAAAAAAGAACTTTTCGAGATTTTATTTTACGACTTTGTCGACGTAACTAATCTGTATATTCATGCCGAATTACAGCTTTCTAGTACTTTGAACTAAGCTGCGGACAGACAGACGGACATGGAGAAACTATAAGGGTTCCTTTCGTTGTTCACAACAGAACCCTAAAATTGACACACAATATGTTAATGTCGTGTAATGGGTGTAAAAGTACCCTTAACGAAGTCGAAAGGCACTTTTGTTCTCTCCATCATTGCGATATTTTTTGGTTTCTAGACCATACCTGGGAACCTTCTAGTTACGCAGGTTTTAATATTTTTATTGTTATAACTTTACTTTAAACACCTCCACTACCCCGTACTACTCAATACATCTATCAGCTCAATGTTTTGAGTACGTTACATTGAGTACTACCGTTACGTGATTTTAATTAAATTAAAGTGAATGAAGAGATATGATAGAGAGCAGCGGTGGCCCAGTGGCGGACACCCCGACTTACGAGCAATAAGTCATGGGTTCGAACCCAGCCAGGCGCATTACTTTGTGTAAGTTATTTCATCACCACTGCTCTCAAAAACGGTGAAGGAAAACATCGTGAGGAAACCGGCATGTCCTAGAACCAAAAATTCGAAGACATATGACATCTACCAACCCGCACTGGGCCCGCGTGGTGGATTATAGCCCATTCCCTCTCATTGAGAGGAGGTCTGCGTCCCAGCAGTGGTAACATTAATAGGCTGATTATGCTTATGTTATGCTTATGAATGAAGCCATTCAAAAAACACAATTTGGGGTTATTCTGGAATCCTTCAGACATTCTTAGTTCGTGGAAGTTATAAAGCTTGAAAATAAAAACACGTTTTCGACTTGCGTCACTTTAATAGATTTAAATAAATATCCAAACATATTTACTAAATCTTAATCTATCTTAACATTAATTATGTTCCTTTGGTTATATTTGGCACTTGGCGTGTTGACTGGTGCATTCATATCACTTCTTTTTGTAATAAAATGAAGAAGAATGCGCGAGCGAGTAAAAACTAACACTATATTAGACTATGGTAATAAATACATTTATATTTGGTAACAAAATAGTTTCAATATGTTTTTATTTATAATATTGTGACAGAAAAGGCACATTCATTGCGTGGGCGTCGACAGTGCTTTACCAATAATATTTGAGATTAAATAAATTGTTAGTAGAATTTATATAAAATATTTGGTTCACTTTCTGCAGTACTTATATATCAAACTTTTCCTTTGGTTACTTATACAGGGTAACGTTTACATTTCACTATTATATATCTCTCTTTCATTAAATTAAATTACAACATTAAATTAGGTGTGCGTAACAATATAAAATATTTTTTATTTCGTTTTTAAAACCAACTTTTATTCATTGCCTAGGCACCATCTGGCAAATAACCGCTACTTACACATTTACTTACCAATGCCAAAAAATATCATTTAAAAATCCTTCGTGTTTAATTCTTTAAACATCCCTAAATAACGACTCCACATTGTCGCTTAAAAAACAAATTACTCACTAATTAATTTCTTTATAGAATTTCTACAAGATTTTTACACCAACTCACAAAAAAAACCTTCCAACAATTTTCAGAGTATTATTCCAAAATCACAATAATCTACGCTTTACAAAATATTGCGGCTCTACGGACATAGACAAAACTTTTTTTAAATACTATTCTATAGAATCTCTAACTTACACTGGAGGCCTTTCGAAATGGGAAGGACCTATTCCATAATCAGAGAGCCGCAATAAATTCACCACTTTTTTTTTAATTTTCCCTAAAGGCGGTAATATTGACAGATGGTGCGCGTTCCAGCGACGCGGTCGCTCATTTCTGTCGCATGTAGTCAGCGGGCGGCCGTTCTCTTAACAATCACTAGCTATCGCTCGGCGTCAGATAGCCAGCTATCTGTGAGCGTAGTAAGCACTGTAAGCGCTATTGTGGCCCGAGTGGGGTTGGTAACTGTAACAATACAAGGAATATTTTAATAAACATTTTATGAGGTATGTAGAGTAAGCATAATAATTTCATTTCATACGTGACTTGACTATTTAGCGCCTTGCAACTAAAGTGAGGACGTATTGTACTAAATGTATCGTTGCTTTTAAATAACTTAAAGGCGTTGGACGACACGTTGGATAGGTTAAAGTAGAGCGACCTATTTGAGATTCTCACTTGTGAACTTCAAACTTTTTATTGGTATAAACTACGGAATAGTTTATTTCCATAATATTCAAAGTCATAGTAGAAGTACCCTTTGATTAAAAAATAATAATGATCGATAGATCGATTGATTTGTGGAATTAAAATTGAATATTTCCGCAAACTAACACCTGATTCCAAAACGATATATCTTTGCTGAAGAGTTCCTCACGATTCTGCGACATCACGTTTAAAAATATGTCTCAAAAATTCTACCAAATTTTCATGGCGATATAGGCATTAGATCCACCTTGATTATCAACAGGCTAATAAAAGCATATCAAAGTAATTTTAAAGGTTGCACATCTAGCAGCACGGGATCACACGTTCCTACGCTCCTATCCCTTTCTGTAGCTCAGAACCGTCATTTGCTAGAGCAAGAAACAGAGCGAGAATGCTATAGCACTTGTCAGCATCGACGATGCGGTCAGCAACACGCTCTGTTTGGTGAGGTTCATCCGTAAGACGTACCGCACGGGGTGCGCGTGCGGCGAGTACAGCGGGCCGCAGGCGCTGGGCTCGGCGCCGTAGGGCTGCGCGAGCTGCGGGCACGCCTCCGCCGCCGACGACTCGCGCCGCCGCGCGCCGCCGCGCTGTTGACTCTGTTCGGGGGGACTGGACACACAAACACATCCATTATAAAATTACAAACCAAAAAAAACAAGTTGACAAAACTCCAAAAGTAACCATTTTCGACTGTACATAGATTCGTCGACATAGTTAAGTACTTTTTTTGGAACCAGCCCGCTACTCTGTTTCTTGATGAGAAAAGAAGATCGACTTACTCCGGAGCAACGAGTAACTGTCTTGGATCTCACATGTACATTTAATCAAAAAATAGCAACACAGGAGTGATCCTCGTTGTAGATTATGGCCGATTCCATTTCTCAATAAGATGATTACAAAAATTGTCAACTTTTTAAGTATTAATTACCCTCTGCTGTATCTACAACACTTCCCCAGTTTAGTTTGAACAATTAAATTTATTTATCATGCCAATCTGCAATTTATTTAACCATAAAAATCTCAGTTTGCATGTTGATAGAAATAAGTGGTCACAAATCAATCCCTAAAAATACTGATACTGAAACTGGAAACCGACTTAAATGCACCTATAGGTTAAAGCAAGCTTAACCGTCCCAAGACACGAAAACGTTTTATAAATGGACTTGTATCACTAATCATCTTTAGTGTCCAACTAAATTAATGACTGGCAACTATCAACATATATTATGATACTAATGAAAAAAAAAAACAATAATAATAGCTTCGCCCGCCCAGTAGGCGGGGTCGTATTACTTCGCGTTAATTCTCTATTATGACAGCGCGCGACAAATGGCACTGCTGATACGTCAGAATATTTCCCTCCCGGAGTTATTAATCTATGGTACCAGGAAGTAGGACAAGGACAAAAAAGTCTATGATATTTTTTGTCCCCCTCTAACTGTTTGTTCATGTGTAGATTGACTTTTCACAGAACTGCAGATACTTTATCACTTATTTTAATTGCTTAGATGACAAGTTGGTAATGAATTTTAGTTGCTGGTTGTTATTTTTTTAAAGCATGCTCTTCTTTAACTCAGACTAAAGCATCCTAATTTTTTCAATAAATTATAATAATATTCTATTGTTTTAATTTAATATACCTACTTAGTTTATTATTGTAATTCTTCACTGTCTACACCACGATTGGCGAATCCCAAAACAATCAATTCACCTAAAAACAGATTTCCTACACGATTGGCTGCCCATAGTCAAACAATTGCTATAAACGGTACATAAAACGTATGCAGTTTACCGTACCGTGAGAATAATGGTTGACAGCCTAGATTTATGGCCACACTGGTAGCCAATGCAGTGGGCAGGATGGCCGTAACCGAGGCAGGCTATAAACAAACCTTGTATGCCCGGCAGCAGACTGTTTAGTGTTTATTCTGTACAGTCAGTGAGAGCGCACTTTGGACTTTATGGCTGAGTAAGTGAGTTTTAATGTGGAGTACGTATAAAAAAGTGGGCTTATGTTTCTGGTAGCAATTTCCGAATTCCTTTTATGCCACAATGAAATTACAGATTTAATCAGGATGATAAAACGATGTCAGTTTCAGGACAGAACAACATTGTTTTTACAAAAACTATGTGGTTTGAACTACTTTTTACTTTGTACTGTGTTTGATTCATCGTAAATTACAAAATAAGAATCTTAACTTCAGCAGTTTACTAGCCAAAAGAAAATAAATATTTATCTTTGCTGAAGAGTTTCTGAGAATTCTGTTTATGGTGATATAGGCATTAGATCCACCTTGATTATTATCAACAGGCTAATAAAAGCATATCTTAATTTTGTTTTACTTTAATTGATCGGATCTGCATTTTTAAATCCAAGGAAAGCTAATAAATCTGATGAAGAAAATTCTAAAGTATGTTGCACCTGCCTGTACAGTTTTATATAAAATGCACTCGTCCACACCCAAAGTAAGTAGATAAACATCTGGAAGAGAATGTTTACAAAAGAATTAATC
Source organism: Noctua janthe (assembly GCA_910589295.1). Lineage (NCBI taxonomy): Eukaryota > Metazoa > Arthropoda > Insecta > Lepidoptera > Noctuidae > Noctua > Noctua janthe. The sequence continues at coordinate 4,014,010 of OU342573.1, read as the reverse complement.
TTGCAGTGTACGCGCCGCCTCCCGTACCGTTTGATACAAACCAGGTACACGGGCTTTAGGTACTGTTCTCTATTTACTTTGAATTAGTTGCTTCATATAAGATTAACTTTGCCTAATATACTCGTTTTTTTTTAATAATTTAGAGGATTTTAAAATAAAAAGAAATGGTTCGTATTTTTTTTAGACATTCCTAGTTTTTCGATGAAAAGTAATGTAGCTATAAAGAGCTTGAGAAAACAGTCCCAAAATGTATTACAGAAAGCCATTCAAAATAAAGGACGCTACCCCCTATAACAGCAGAGGTAAATAATTAAAACTTAAATCTCTCCAATCTCGCACTTCAAACTAATTTACTGAAAACAGAAAACTACAAAACAATAAATTTTAAGGTTAGAAATACTTATTTTTTATTTTGGCGGGAACGGGAAACGAGCCGTGTCCGCCATAACTGTCGTACGTAACTCTTTACTCTATGGGCACGTCGTAAAAGTAAATTGTCACCGGCTGTTGAAATGAGTTCCGAAGCGTCGCATGAAAACTTTGTAAATAAATTGATTCATAGCTCTTCTGTGGGGCGCGGGAGAAATGTGGTTACGTTTACCCGACCGTTAATGTCTCGTTAATTTCTTAAGATGATCTCATGTCAAAATACGGCGCATAATAAGTTGTGGAAATGTTTGGAAAGCCATAAAGTTGTGACTTGTTTTTAATCTTAAACATTTTATGGAAATTAGATCATCCTTTTTGAGATTAATATCTGTATTATAAAAAGCTCGTCATACTAAGTTAGAGTATGTGACAGTCAAACTCACCAATCGTCGGGGTCGCAGTCTCTAAATCCCTTCGCGAAGGGATTGCTCGCTATTTTCAATTGCGTTATCTGTAAAAACAAAAAGGAAAAATTTATTTTTGCAATACTTATGAAACTTACTAGCTGTATTTAAAGTTATTGTTTGCCAAAGAAGTCACCTGTCGCCTGTCAGTTATATTAAATGGTACCCTGGAGTATTTTGATCTTCATAACAGTATTTCAGTCAGTGCGAGGCATTTATTGACTTAACAAAGAAGTGTAGGGAAAGAGAGACCAGGTAATACTGGGCATTGACAAATCCACTGACCCTATGGTTCTGGTAAGCGGTGACGGCGGTGAAGCCGGTCTCCGGGAACACGAAGGTGCGGTGCGCGCTGCTCTGCCCCTCGCCCGGCAGGTACACCACGTGCAGCCGCGGCTGGTAGCGGTGCATCGAGTTCAGGATTATCTGTACGAAAACAAGAAAACTTAGATGATTCATAACAAACAAGATTGAAGATTATCAGCAACGTTTCCAAATTGTACGGCTAGTGCACTACGTAAAATACAAGGTAGAAGTTTTTACAAATTGGGAAAGGCTAAATATTAGGAATGGATTGAAAAACACAGTAGCTAGTTAGTACACCAAATGAAAGAAAATTGAAATGGTCCCAGGACATGGGAACCTTCTAGTTGCGAAAATATTGAAACCATACCCGGTATGGTCCAGAACAAAAAGTCGTTAAAGTCTTTAATGACAGGAAGAACAACTGCCTCTCGGTTTCGTTGAGGATGTTTTACATCAGTTATACAGTGACTTCCAGAAGTTAGTTGATTTTTTTTCACTTCAACGTCGTGTATGATGCGCAGTGTTTAGTCATAGATATCTATGCTCTCATGTAGTTGTAGATACTCACGTGTCCATTATCATCGAGCTGGTTGTTGGTGAGCTTGAGCTTGTCGAAGGAGACCAGCTGGCGCATCCAGTTGGATCCGGGCGCGGGCGAATCCGGGTGAACATGGATGCGCGGCGGTGACACCGGGTCCGCTTTACCCGCCACCACCCAACTTGAGCTACAATACAAGCAATTGATTGAACTTTCTTTATTATATCCATGGCGGAGGGTCCGTCTAAATGTTTGGGAAATCCAACCTGAGCAAAATGACCATGGTTGTGGTATGTCTAGTAAACTTCATACAAGCTCGAAGCGCTACATACAGTCAGTATAATATATAATTAATTAGATATTTAGGAATTATTTGAAGCTCACAAAAATGGGTGATTTATTAGGGTATCTACTAGTAATATTTGTAAGTAATCAAAATGGAAATTATTTGTGCTTTTATTAAATAGATGTCCTAATTAAATCTGCTATCAGACCTGCGGGTCCTAAGAATTAAAAATTATCAGAAAGTATTTCCATTTTGGTTTTGCCAAATGATTTGAATATCCCCGAAACTATGCCACATATAACATTGTTTACTATTGCGTTGCAAAAACCATTTTTATCCCATACCTGTGGAAAGCATATCGATATCTCTTATCGTCGAGAGGCACGAAGTCGACGAGCAGCAGATAGTCGGCATTGGGCAGTAGCCCCGCCAGCCGGGCTTGCAGCGCCGGGAACATGCGGCGCCCTGCCTTGGTGACAATCATCTCCGTGCCCAGTTCGTGGAAGCTACGCCATAATGCTGACAGCTCGAGTGTGGCTGTGCAGCGCGCTACCGCCGGGTGGAGAGTCACGTTTTGATTCGACGCCTGGATGCGAAAGTGGATTTCTATTAGAAGTTGGTCGAAGAAGGACCCGTATTGATAAATTGGCTAAAACTAATATCAGTCGCTTATCGGGTGACTGTTCGTTTTTGTTATAGGTTCACACGAATTACTTAAGAATGGTCGTTCATCTGATCCCTTCATAGTTTTTCATCATCGATAGGCGAGTGGAAGATGCAGAGTGGAGTGACGAAACCCAACATCGTGAGAACAGTTTTATTAGGTAAACCGATCTATCGGTATCGAATTCATTTTTGATTATTCTGTGTTCACTTCGAGTAAAAGACGCCAAATTAAAGACAAAAATTACAAAAAATTAATCGTTTGATATCATAATATATCCGTTAAACAATGAATTAGTAGCGACTTCAACTGCTTCACATCGAGATAACCAACAAATGAAAGTCGGCCTACCTCTTGCAGAATATTAATTTATTTAAAGACTGTGGAAGACTTACAGCTAAATACAATAGTGATAAATAACAGTATTATAATCTGACAGCCAATTACAAGTGTTCACGTCTAGAGCTTGTCTGGTATAAATATACTGTGGAACAAAATATACACACTGCCAAATAATGTCAAAAAATTAGAAAACATGCAAATAGATCAACACTTAATATATGTAAAAAATTAATATAATTCCAAGATGTTAAAATTCTAAAAAAAAAAACAATAATAAAACTAGTCTAGAGAATAAATTTCACCAGACTTCGACTCCACCACTACTCTTCCAACTGAACTTAAACATCCTGGTATAATAAAATTAATTCTTAATCACTTTTCTGCCGAGGTCACACTTGTTTCAAAAAGATCAAAGTCGAACTGCCTGCACACTTTATTAAAATACCTATTTTACTATTGTAAAGCCTTTATGGCGATCATCATCTGTTTTACTTTGATCTCCAAAACAAACTTCAGCCTGGCTGTTACACATATACTTCTAAGCTAACTGATGCCCGTTTTCTCTAACACTAAACGTAATGTTTTTGTGCATTAAGCAACAACATAGCGCAACAAAAATAATTTAACAACAGCTAGGTGAGACTAAAGTATCGCCGATATGCCAATGCGTAATATATATCTAAGCAAATTTTGCGGGTTTCTCGCAATAATTTCTAACAATATTGAAAGACTAAACTTAGGTACCTTAAAAAATGCATAGACAAGTTTAAAAATGCAGATTTGGAAGCTTACGAGTTGCCTACTAAGAAACGTATTGAGAAATGGTAGTTGTTGCTTAGAGATTTGCTCACGTTTGGAATTACCTAACTAGACGAAGCTTTTAAAAATTCAGTTAGTGTTGCTTCCTGGTTATTACAAGAACGTATGCATAGTTACATAATGTATAAAACTCATTAGGACTACAATATATTATACCTGCACACGAGGCGGCTGCGGCGGCGGCGGCGCGGACACGCCCGGGTCTCGACATGTGCTTTCACTGAGCGCCTGCAGTGGGGAGTATGTGCTGCGCGCGCATACTGAGTTCTACAATAAGAATAATCCAATTAAACACGATCAAAAAGGTGTACTATTAAAGATTTTGTAGAAAGACGAAGCACATTAGGTATCTGTCGGAGGCCGTTATCCGGTGCCGCGGCTACAATTTTTCCTGTACCACTTTGACCGAATCTTAAGAATTGACTGATGACGTCACTGCAAACGAATAAGTTGACGTACCGACGAAAATTGTTTTGTAATATTGTAAAACCAACCCTTATTGCGACTACAAAGCCTTCGGCGTTTCCAGATTTCACAACATTCACTAAAATAAGCGCTCCACCATGAATGCCACAAATATAACTCCTACCACCAAACATTGTACTTACATCTCTGATGGGATGGTGCAACGGCGGCAGCACAGGTAGCTGCTCATGGTCGCGCCCGAGTCGCTCCACCAGTGACTGCGACAGCGCGAACCCGCCGCGAGGACATCCGCTTGATGATACGAGACCTGCCACCAAACTTTAAGGTATCAGAAGGAATGCCATGAAAAAATGTGATTCCATGACTCAGGCACGCCTTTCAACAAAACGATAAGTTACCAAGTTTGGCACGCTACACTTGTACCGCACAGCACCCCGTAGGCTCTTGCAAATAGAACACGAATCCGTCCGAGTTGTCCCATCTATCTTTAGTATGTTTAAATGTCTTTGCGTGTCACCAAACATACTGACATTATTTGACAACAACTGGTATTACTTGCATTGAATTTCCTCTAACACTAGAATTAGCAGAAAAACAACGGAATCGAATGGATGAATGTATTCCGTTTCGGACGAAATCCGCCGTCAATCGTCAGCGTACTGTATGTAGGGCTACGACTAAGCAAACTACTATTACAAATGATAACACGATAGTTATCTCGTAGCAAGTAGCAGTTGATAGACATAGATATTTTGATACAATAGAACCTAAACACTAGGAGTTGAAGGCGTCAAGTTTCGCAAAGTGCTGCGATTGCATAAATGTTGTAAAAGTGCATTGAATCATCAAGTTATCTGCACCTAGTACTCAATAGTAAGTACCTACTTGATAGGTACTTAACAATCAATTACTAACAAGTACATTTAATCTTTCATAAGCTCCTGTTTTTAGTAATTTGAAACTTTTGCTAGTTAGGAGTTAAGAAAAGCTGGCGAAGTCTAAGACACTCTTTTTATTATTCAACTGCAAGTAGCCACCCTGATCTCACCCATGTCTGCCACGGCCAACAAATTGTTACCTACCCATAGCATAAAACCTCAATGCAATCAATAACTGATTTGTTGGAGATACAGAACTATTTCTGAAAAAAAATGCTGGTGAAACAAAAACCATCCCCTATGGGCCCCCTATACAGGCTTAGGGGATCCCATAAACTTGGGGGATGTCGGTGAAAACGGGCATTAGTTGGTTTCATTTTTTTATATTCGTTCGACATTTCTTTCCAAAATTTGCCGTATAATCATGGCATTTTAGAAGTGTGGAATAGTACATTTTGATATAAGTGGGGATACTTTGTTATTGTATTCGAGGCGAAATTAACATCCGAACTGCAAGCGTGGGTGTTATGGAGCCGAGAACTGCAGTAACAAATCCCCACGCGTATCAAACGACGTTTTTTCAATAATTTTCGAAGAAATAAAACATTGGAATGGAAAGTATTTTTTTCAGGAATTATTATGAAACTATGATTTATTTTTGCTCTTTTCGTCTTCATTTTTCCGCGCTTTGATTTCGCCAGGTTGGAGAAAAAGCAAAGGTATGATGCCGCTAAACAGCGTAATATGAAAAATAGAAAATTCAAATAACTTTTAATGTAAATTTTTTCATAAAAGTAAATATTTATTTATAATAATCATGTCTATCTTTGATATTCTATTAATAAACACAATTTAAATTCTCAAAAAATATTTACGCCGTAAAGACGCATATTTTATTTCTTTGCCGAGATTATAAAAAAAACAATCACTGCCGACTAGTCATTGAACCCATTTGGACTTAGTATAACTTTAGTTATCTCTGGAAATTTTTATTTCCGCACGTGTGCGGAAAAATATTAAAATTCCACGTGTGTGAAATACATTGCATGTTGAAACTAATCGCAGTGCGATAAAACCAGTGTTCGAGAAAGTCTATTGAAAAGATTTATTCTGAAACAGTCAGTAACCGTACAGTCATCGGGAGATGTGAGTAACGGATAAACGTACCATCATCACTAACCTACCAGTAACAACGTGCATACTTCAACCAATGGTAATAAAATATGCTTTTCATCGATAGAAACCGTTTTGCTCTGAAACAAAATACATCATGTATTTTTCTTCAGAGCTATTTCATAATCATTTCGGTTTTTGTTCTGAAAAATATTAAAATTCCACGTGTGTGAAATACATTGCATGTTGAAACTAATCGCAGTGCGATAAAACCAGTGTTCGAGAAAGTCTATTGAAAAGATTTATTCTGAAACAGTCAGTAACCGTACAGTCATCGGGAGATGTGAGTAACGGATAAACGTACCATCATCACTAACCTACCAGTAACAACGTGCATACTTCAACCAATGGTAATAAAATATGCTTTTCATCGATAGAAACCGTTTTGCTCTGAAACAAAATACATCATGTATTTTTCTTCAGAGCTATTTCATAATCATTTCGGTTTTTGTTCTTTATGTGTGTGTACTTCTACTGACTAAAATCCATCAATGTTCCTTCTTTGCCCTTTGTGTTCCATGGCCGCGGTATCTCTTTCGAAGAGTCCTGCAGCCCTGCGAAGTCTAGAATAACTAAGCGAACACTCAGACAGCGATTGGCGACACAATAAGCGACTATAACTTATAATATGGATAGACGACAATTCTGCATGTCGCCTCCGTTAAAAGTTTATCGGAGAACCGCATTTCCCACCAGAGTTTTCTCACACAGCAGATAATATTTTTCATGATTTGGTACTAGCGTTTAAATTGGAGTGGTTATGTTAACTTCTCTAATGTTAATTAAGATAGTGGGTTGGGTTCATGCTCTACAGTGCTACGAATGGGGATCAAACTTACGACTTCTTGCTCACCATTCAACGCATTAACCATTGGGTTATTATAAACTTTGAGTAGTTTGATATTCTCTCCTATATTTTTTTAATATTTATACCAATCTTGTTCTCCGCTACGGGTACTATCAATTTTCAATAAGTAAGTATTTTCCGGCGCGAAAGTGAAGAGCTCTCCACTTTCCTATTGGGACTATTTTTGTAATTAAATGTCCACTGTAATCATTCGTATGTCAAAATAGAGTAACAACGATTCATTTCTTTAAACAATCCAAAAATAACAACTCCATACCTCTTTCATACTCTACTTAAAAGTTCAAGGCACTGAAAACTAACATAACAGGCTACACACACTTTAGTCAAAACCACATTTGGACACATAAAAGCAAACACTATAGAAAAAAATAACAAACAGTCCCATAAAAATCGTAAAGCGTCCACCCGAGCGCGGACATCTCACTCAACTAATTGCTATAATGGCGGGAAAACTCAAAACGCGTCCAAAATGGCGGCAATAATTTCATCGCACGGTGTCAAGACGGAGATTATAAATAAGACGGGTGATGAAAACTATACTTACGTAGAAACGACAATGATCTTAGTTTTATTTTAGTGGGCGATCAAGTTTTATTTTTGTTGTACGTACGGCCTATTAATAAACCTATGCATAAACCGTAATAGATTTACTTTATTTGGAATTTTTTTAATCTTTTTGTTCAATCCGTACATCAAAAATTAGGGTTTACCTCAACAACAATGGCTAAAAACCCGAAATTCAAGCATAACGAGATTCAATCTCCGACATATTTCCTCTTAAACAATCAGACAACAATTTAATAAGAATGTGAGACATTTTTATTGGAATCATAACAACCGCGTGATGTCCCGGTGCATGTAATCGGAAACGATAAATTTTTTCGCATACGCGTTGAAAAACGCATAATTGTCACTTTATGAGTTATTTGTGTGGTGCCACGGGCGCTAATGTGGCATTCGTGTGTAAATCAACAAGAAATGTTGCATTAAGAATGTTTTGCTCATATTTCCTCAGTTATGTTGTTATATTTGACAATGGGAGTCAATAATGCGACAGTAACAAAATTAAGTTGTTATTGCGGCCCTGTGGGAAGTGTTTAGTAATTTATGTGAAATAAAGTCATAATATTTTGTCATGATATTTTTCAGGAATATGATGGCAATCAATCATACAAGCGATGAAAATCAAACTATTTAGAATGAAATCTTCATAATTTTCACCAGATATCATAAATGTTTTTCAAAAGCTAGACATTTACATCGTATAAAAGTTCATAATAAAAAACCTGGGACTTCTCTGTGGCTTACCTAAGACGTGATTACGATGCAGCGACCAATATCTTGTTTCTCTCTGTCCCATTTCAGCGCAATAAAATAATGACAAAATTGATGACCAGCTGTAAATCACATATCTGAATGGCAAATACCGTAGACCCATTCATTCAGTGGGTATAATTAGACGGATCGATTAAATGTGGGCCGATAGTTTGTTGGACAATAAATATTGATGGCATGGACAGCCAGCACAAGGTAGGACGTTTGTTCCACTCCAGTTGCTGTAATATTCGATGCACTTGCCAAGACTGTGCGTGTGTGCTTTGATGATCACTGTAGCTGATAGTTACTAATGACTGTGTGTGTATAACGTACCTATTATTATTTTTTTAAGATATAGCTGAAAGCTTTCAGCGCTTTTAAAGTATATTTTAAATGACTCATTCGGCCGAAATTAATTACGACACGTAATTTTCATCTTGTCTGTAAATAGTGAATTGAGATTATCTTCTATCTAATGTTCTTCTAATGAATAAACTAGCAACAAGCAGTTGTACGCGTTAAGGCAATAACAAAAAATAATTAAACATTAAATTCCGATTAGTAAGTACCAACCTACTACAATGTCGTGATGAAAGTTTTTAGGTATAAATGTGTATCGCTGTTAGAGTAGGAAAACACCAAAGAAACGATGGGTTGCCACTCTGAAAGATAATGTAGCTAGAACGAGCTGGCGATTAATTGAAAAGTATGCAAGAAAAAGACCGACCGCTAATAAATTGGGATAGTGAGATAGGTAATCTATAGAATGACGAAGAAGACTATACAAATAATAAGTAGGTATGTCTGAATTTAGAAACGCATTATCAAACCATCATAACCAAATAACAAATTGATTTGATTTTAATGACATTGTCATCTCAAGAAAAAATAACGCTCGTGTCTAATTATAAAATTGTTAGAACACCGCTATATAAAATGACCGACAATGCCTCATTGCAAGTACAAGGTACTACCTATGTTAAACGACAAAGACAGCGTACAAGGTCTACAACTTTCAAATGAATACTTACAATACCCGCAGGATATGTCCGAATTCGTCACATTGAACAAATGTAAGGAGTTAGGGACCAATTTGAAAAAGGTGGTTATTGGATAGATGTTTGGAAAAATGTTCTCCTTCCCTGGAAAAACTTTTTCAATACACTTTCTCGAAAACTGGTTCTTATCGCACTATGATTAGGTTCAACATGCTAAGTATTTCACACGTGTGAATTTTTAATATTTTTCCGCACACGTGCGGAAACTATACTTATACTAAGTCTAAATGGGTTCAATGATTATTGTAGTCGGCGGTGTTTGTTTTTCTTTTAATCTCGGAAAAGAGATATGTGTCTTTACGGCGTATATTTTTTGAGTATTTAAATTGTGTTTATAAATCGAATATCATAGATAAACATGATCATTTAAAACAAATATTTACTTTTATGGACAAATTAACATTTATTTGTGTTCTAAATTCAAAAATATTTGAATTTCCTATTTTTTTTATACTGTTTAGCGGCATTATACCTTTGCTTCTCCTTCAACCTAGCAAAAGCAAAGCGCGGAAAAAAAGCAATTTAAATCATAGTTTCCTAATAACTCCTGACAAAAATACTTTCAGTTCTAATATTTTATTTCTTCGAAAATGTAATGAAAAACGTCGTTTGATACGCGTGGGGATTTGTTACTGCAGTTCTCGGTTCTATAACACCCTCGCCTGCAGCTCGGGTGTTAATTCCGCCCCGAATGCAATGACAAAGTTTCCTCACTTATATCAAAATGTACTATTTTAAAACTATATCAAAGGCTATATCATTAGTAGGGTAAGCTTATATATCTAACCATGTCATGGCATTGTGCCATCAAACAATGTAAAGTCCAATTAAATTTGTTAATTGAGAAAAACTTTCAAAATATCACTAGAACATGTGGTTTTCAACAGAAAATATAAGTTCAGACAAACAGACATAAGTACCACTACCAATAAATTGTTCTAGTTACAGATAGTTATCTTGCATTGGAGAATAACCAAACTAAGTAACCAGTGTTAGTTCGGCCCACATAACTATTTAGGGTTCCGTTAAACTTCAATAAACCCATGGTCATAGTTCCCCCGATCCCATTAATTGAGGAATCTCTGAAATGATTTCATACTTATTTGTATTCCGTTAAGACCCAAGCGATCAAAATTTTGCCTGATCAAAAAAAGCGTAAGCTCTAACAAATCAAGCATTACGAGTACAATGTTAGGTGAATTCAAAAGTAATTTGTATTGCAAACAAATTATTTAATTTGAAGAAGATACGCTAACAGGTTTTCGATCACAACCTCGGTCATTTGTAAGCGTGGTTCTATTAAGTTACCCAATGCTCAACTCGCTAATAGGTACAGAACCTTCGTCGCCTTAACCTCATTCAAGGTTTCTATGTAAATGACGAAGACGGAAACTTTGCGTACATAAGTTTGGTTATTAGAAATATAGTCATCATTCATTGTTGATCCGTGGTACGGGATGAATGTGGTGGTGCTGTTCGTTTTGTTCGCGTCAGTGTATTGTGTAGTGGGGGTTCCTTCAATCCCAAGAGTTGAGTCGAAGTTCCCTTATATCCCTTACGATGATGAAGCGCAATGTGTCGACGAGGACTGTGTGTGTTACGAAGTCATTGACGGTGAAGATACTGATGTGATGGATGAAGTGACAGTGCCCAGTCGAACAGTCGGAACTAACAGTAATCGAGGAACTGGTACGATGAACAGTGGGGTGACCGAGTCAAGTCAAACTACTTCCAGGGGACCAGGAGCGAGTTTAGATGCAAGTGCCTGCCCTAGTGGTCAGACAAGACTTCGAGATCTGTGTGATGACTGATGATTAATAAATATTAATTTAGAAATATTGTGTGTTCATTCACCTTTCCTGAAAATTGAGCACTGATAGATTGCGTGACATAGATACCATTTGAGTTTGTGTTCTTTGTAGTCGCATATGAAAAGACATGCAGATTTTAGGAAGGAAAATAATTGTAGATAGGTTTGTTTGTCAATTTTTCTGATTGAACTTCACCACGATTGAAGGATTTAGACCTAGGTTTTCCTTGAAACATACCAACTAATGATGTGTCATCCTACTTGCGGCTTAGAATTCTATTCCTTTTCAATCTTCTTTAACATGTGTAGTGTATCTGTGTCTCTGTAGCATCGTAGCTTTCAAACAGATGAACCCATTTTGTTTTTTTTTTGTAGTAAAGGTGATTTGATCGAGAGTGTTAACTATGATTTAAAAAAATTGCTTAGCCGTTTAAATATCATTAACTGTTTTTAATAATAAATATTTGCAGCCTACCCAAGTATCCAAAATGTTGTCTCATGAACGTGACAATTGAGAAAAGATTTACATTATAAATATGTACATATATATGTAAATCTCATTATTATTTGTGGCATTGACAGAGACAAACCATATTTTTTTATATCATTCTGTGGTATTATTTAATATCGTGTTAATATATTTTTTTAGAGTACGTTGTAGAGTGAAGGAAATTAAAATAATATTTAAAAAGAAAAGTGTGAGATAAAAAGTGATCAATATTGAGTCTACATCACACTTTTAAAAACTAGATTCCTTCTTTAGTAGATTTTGCACCAAGGGAATAAAGCAGTGTCTTGCGTGCGCTATTTTGAATGAAAGCAGTGGGGGATTTTAGGGCTCCCCTCAATAGTAGATCGGGGGAGCTTTGAGTTAACTCTCGATCAAAGCGACGGAGTTAAGACTAGAACACTGAGAGCAGTGAGGGATTTCAGCTAGCCTTGGAACGACGATCACTTTCTACTGCCAGGAAATAAAAACCAATTCGATTATTTTGGAAAAAAAAAATCAAAACGTATCTCGTGCTAAATTAATGACTTACTTAACGTTAGGTTTGTATCTCGTGGTGTGAAAAATAAATAATTACACGCACGGTTTGATCGAAGGTTAAGCTAACTTTGCCGAGGTTGGTCCGTGGATAGATGACCATTTGTTACATATTCAGACTCCTCCGTGTCTTCAGAAAGCAGGTTAAGCCGTTGGTTCCGGCTGTCATTTGTATATATTTGATAGTCGTTACAGATAGTCAATGGTCCGAAAGTCTGACAACCAGGCTTACCGAGGGGTATTACCCAGTAACTGGGTTGTGGAGGTCAAATAGGCAACCCATGCGTAATACGCTCCTTGTAAAATCACTGTTATTCAGCTGCTCACCGGATGCAGCTGAATACCGACCTCAGCATGGTTTGGAAAAGGTTAGGCAGATGATAATGATAAGTTTTGAGATGGACCAATCCTACTATCCTACTAAAATTATAAATGCGGAATTTTGAGAGGATCTATTTAAGTCTGGATGTTTGTTACTCTTTCAGGCAAAAACTACTAACCGGACTTGGATGAAATTTGGCACACCGATAGTTTATAACCTGGATAAACACATATGTACTTTTATCCCGGTAGTACGATCCCGTGGGACAATTAACGAACTCTACACGGCCGAAGCCACGGGCATAACCTATTTATTTGAAATAAATTATTGAAGCTAGACGGATATCAAATCAATACGGTATCAAACAAACCAAATTATACTTATAGTCATGCCACCTTCTTGAAATGATCGAAATCGCTTTGTGTTTGTCACGTTTCCATACATCACCATGATATTTACTCATAGTAAGTCCTTGGTGGTGACCTTCCCATGGAATCGAGGCCGATAGGTAACTCGCTGATTAAGAACAATAGTATGTCACCTTGGTGCCCATATAAATCGAATAACTCGTAAATCCGATTTTGGAAATAGAATTCGTTAGATAAACTAACTTTCAACAAAAAGATTGATTGTCATTTATCAACTTACATTTTGAAGAACGAACTAGAATTTAATTTTTAATTAATATAAAATAAATAGTTTCAGAAGTCTTTCACTTTGCGTATAATATTCATCACCACTGCTCTCAAAACGGCCAAGGCAAACTTGGTGAGGAAACAGGCATGTCCTAGCACCAAAAAAATAGAAGACATGACATCCAGCAACATGCACTTGGATCGCGTGCTGGCCGATTACCGCTCATTCCCTATCAAAGAGAGGACGCTTGTGTCCTAGCAGTGGGAACATAAAGGTTAATTATGCTATGGTGTGCTGATTCACAAGCACTTATAAGAGATTCACACATTAAAAACGAGACGCTTTTCACATAATCAAGTAATTAAAAACCGTTGTCACAGCCAGTATTCAATAATAATGACATCACATACAAATGAGCAATCGTTCGGCGATAATTAAGGTAAATTATAGAGCCAATTACATCGAAGGTGTTCTATATATACGTGCAACAAAAGGCGAGAGCTGGTCGCTTCCTCAGCAATAAATCCGCATTGATTGAGCGCTATAAATCTACTGTGCGCCCGCGCCGTCGCATCGGTTACACCTTGTAGGGTTGGTACAAGACAAAATATATTAAACATACATCTGAAGACAGTTTTGGGATTTTGAATACAAAAGTACCATACCTACATACGTACTTGCTCCTTCCATACTCTTTAGACGAAAGAATAAATGAATGTGTATTGAAAAAAAGCTTGCGTTTTAAAATAGAACTTGATAATTAATGAGCCTGTTTATTACCCTATGTTTTACTGGTTTGAGTAAAAAAGCAACCTTGAATCGTCATTAATCGCCTGATTAAATAGACTATAAGAACACTTTAATTAATGACAATATTATTAGTACAAAAAATGCTATGATAACTCAACAAAGAAGGTACGGGAACGATTTGCTAGACCTCTTGGTCAGCAGAAAAAACAGCACTTATCTGTGTTGTGTAACACGCTTACTTTCATTACCAACATTACATTGAGCTAATAGTAATAGTAGAAAGTAATGTAGAAAATGTTAATTCCATACATTTGGTGCGACTAATACCTACTATTGAATGTTATTATAAACTTTAGTAATCCTTGTTCCCATTTAATGCAAGTGCTAATAATTAGATTTTAGAATGACTAAAAAAAATAATTTCTATTGAGAAAGCCAAAAAATGTTTGAGATGATTGTATAAACTGAACTTTACGTGGTGTGTATTAAAGTTAAATATCCAATAATGCGTTTTTTTACATGTTTGGAAACTAAACCGCAAACACAAATTAGGGTGCAGTTTTCATAACATAACGAAATGCGATGGCTATTTGTTTTTCAATTAACAATTATTGGTGAAATCACTAAATAAATAACATGATTTGCACTTTTATTACTTACTCATCAGTTAGCACTGTTATTCCGAGTGTCTTGGGTAATATACAAAGGTCAGACCATTTTGTTGATGCCATAACTATTATAATTTGAACTTCGAACCCCCAATCATATTGCTAAAACGTGTAATTCGGAGTCTAAAAATAAACCCATGGAAATTCCATTAAAAAAGCCTCCTGCCTTCGTTTGGGTAGATTAAAACCACTTGCACCACCAATTCACTATAAATGCGTTCCCCGTGGAGCGAATTTTAAACATCGTTGTGACTGGTCAATTTTATGAAGCTGATGGTGACAGAATAGTGATTTAAATATGATTAATACTAAACGAAGACCGTAGATATGTACTGTTCTGTGGTGGAATTGTTGAGTAACCGTCAATCATCGAGGGCCACTTGCACTGACGTACATTGACGCTCAAAATTTGTCGCACCCGGGACTATCCGCCCCGCTACCACCTTGCTAACTGGAATTCTACCATGAGTCTACTTGGGGATGATCTACAAAGGACCGCAGGTAAGACTACAGATAAGTATATTTGGTAAAACCTGGATGAGACTCTCATTTGGCCAATCAATCATGTGGCAAAGAGAGAAGATCTATACTAAGCAGTGGGAAGAACAAAGCTGCCAATGATGATGATCATCATTGGCAGCGTTAGCACTTCACCATACAAGCTGCATCAGTCAAGGGCACGGTTGAACCCGTCATACACTAAACAACTTTGCTATAAAACTCATATCCGATTCGTAAACTAAAACTTATCGTCATGCATCGAAACAGGCTGTCCACTTGTAAAGGAATTTGATCGTTTTCCTCCGGTACAATCAGCCACTCGTCGGATGCTGATGACGAAATCGCCACCCCGTATTATATTAAAGTGTAAGAAGTAAAGTAATACTGAGTAAGACTGCCTCGTTGGTCTAGTGATCACAAGCGCGACTGCTGAGCAGGAGGTCCTGGGTTGATTCCCGGGCGGGCAAAGTGCTATTGGGTTTTTCCATCAGGATTTCTCAGTATCAGCCACGGAGTCTGTACTTGTGTCCGGTTGATGGTAATAGGCTAGCCCTTTATTACATGGGACTTAAACATAACTGGCAAAATGTGGGTGTTCTATTAGGTACACCTCTGCCTAACCCTTCGGGGACTACAGGCGTGATATTATGTTAAGTAAAGTAATCATTTCTATCGTTCTTCTAGGTACTCGTGCAAATTCAATATTAGTCAATGTAAAAATAATAAATGCTCGTGTTATAATATAATACAGGCAGCCCTAGTCCACGGCAACACGTGTGCCGCAGCGCAGGCGCAGTCGGGAGACACGTTTGATTTACGCGCCCCCAGCGCGCTACAAATTGCCGCTCATACAGCTAACAAACGCAGTATTATCATATCCCGATATGACGAGCATTGTATTACACATTTTGATGTATTGTTTCACTATGTTGTTCTGCTTCTTATTTAGTCACAGTATACCCGGCTTGGTATATTTTGATCCAATCGTTAAAGTATCTTTTACGTACCTAATCGACCTTGGTCAGTTGTGTATCAATTATTTTTCATTGATCTGATGTTTATATCTCGTCTAATGAACATTGAAAGCTTAATCTAAGAAATCGACGCTTGGGTACCTTAAACATTGTTTAAAGGTTTTGATCTTCTTGCTCCCACCGTTGACAACCCGCCATTTATGCCTGCATGATGTCAACTGTGTCAGGAGTACTACAAGATGAAGGGCAAACACCTATTTTAAGGCTCCATATGATAAGTTTCTTCTTGAGGAAAAATATGATTAAGGTAAGGAGTGTGTTACTAGCACACCTGTCACCTGTCATAACATTCTAACTGTTGATGTTTACGTTGTATCAAAAAGCCCGCGCCGCGCCGTGGTGCTTCGTTTATGAAAATGTGGGGAGCGAAGGGCTTTGGAAAATATTGAAGTTCACGAATGAATAAAGATAGGAAATTGACGTTACATAACATCACGCCAATAATCGCCGAAGGTGGAAGGTTTAGGCAGAGGTGTGCCTATCCCATATGATAAGGGGCGAGCCTATTCTAACGAGCACAATCCCAGACTCCTGGCTGCTACAGAGAAATTCCTGTTAAAAACCCAAAAAAAACCATTTACACTTGTAAAACGGACGTGGACATTTAAAAACTGAAGTCTAGTAATAAACTATGATAGAAGAATATGGTATCAGCAAAATGCAGAAAAGTTATGTATAAAAAGTTATATAAAGATAATCTGTAACTACCTCTAGTTCCTTAGCAAAAAAAAACCAACATATTTTACAAACCCTATCAAAAGTACGATAAACAAATAACTGGCAATAATGTTTATGCTAAAAGAGACTCAAAGAAAAACGTTGCGGTGAATCATTGGGCTGGCGGGATGAAATCCGCTTTGCTTACAAATAGACAATGCTGGGAGGAAGCACTAACGAATTAGCAAGCAAGTGAGTGGGAACTTTGATCACGGAGTGGTGTCAACATAGCTTGCGGGCCTCGTTAACAAGCCGATGGGCACACGTCACTGGGGAGGATTCTTTAAATGTTTGGACGGGTAGGAACTTAGGCCGTGTTAGGAATTAGATTTTAAAATAAGTGGTAATTCAAGTGAAATCTTTACGCTTGCAAATTGTTTGTTGTCTCATCTGTAATTTGAATGTTAATCTATAAAAAGTTATTCGTGTCTCTTTCTAATTGCTGTGATAGTAGACGAGTATAAAAAGGCAATTTGTAAGATCCGTCAATATAGATGTAACGTGGCTAATGTGGCTATTAAGTACATTTGAAAGTACCTTCCATATGGTAGTATAACAGCTCTTTTAAAACAATTTCTACAATCAATGCATTGTTTATTTTCAATTTTCACCAATATAATCTAAAAGGACTTTTATCTTAATTTAGTTCCGACAACCAAAAACAATTTAGGCATTGATTCATTCAACAGCAGACACTTTCCCGACATAAGACTATCACGTCCCGAATTTGCAATTAAATTAAAATCTTCTTTCTACATGGAACAGCGACGAAAACCTTTGATTTGGTATGCAACGTCATCAGTTAAATCAGAGTCAAATCAGTCACGATTATTGTTCCTTGATTCGATTATAGTAAATTCCGATTTTACTGTTCAAATTAATCCCATGTGTGCCAATAAGGTAGCGTAAATTCCATTTTTTTTTTAAATACATCATTAGGAGCAACCGCAGACGCAAAATTAATAGAAACAAATTTGAATCACGATGATGAAATCTAATTAAGTACCTACCACACAGTTCGTTCAAAACGATTCATTGCTCATCATAATCCATACTTTAATCAGGTGTCTTCTAGGAATATTATTCTACCCATTAGATACAAATCAGCTTTGCGATGAAGAAAAACATTACCATTACAAGTAAAGAAGATGACTTTGGGGTAAATTATGAATATTATTTTATGAGGTATTAAATTGAACTTTCGACACAAACCACCAAAAATGAAGAAAAATGTTAAACCAGTAAAACGATTCCTAGCTTTACAGCAGATATTAATACACGTAGCAGAATTATTTTGAAAAGACCATTAAGAATCTCTTTTTTTTTAAACAAAGTATTGAAAATTATTTTGTTTCTTCTTATAAACGATTCGTTTCTGAAATAAACTAGGCGTTAGTACACGTAGCAGATGTGTTCTAGGAACAGCATTGTGTAAGCGAGGTGTCGCCTCTGTTGTGACTGCTGATTGACTGATGCTGCCAACTAATCCGATGCTATTCCACGCTATTCTCGGAGCCGAGCAAATATGCCTCCGTTTGATACTATCAATGTTTACATGTTCGTTTCTATATCTGCAGTAATGTGCACGTGATTCTGCAATGTTGCCGATTAGATCTTTGATTACGGTAACGTTATGACGGTTGGTTATTAGATCTGTCTTTGTGTGAGCTCAGTCTGCGCCTAGTGTTTTAAGAACTTGTGATTTGATGAAATTAGGCTTAGCTACGCTATCAAGAACTGTTTTGGCCGTATTTCGCTTTCTTTCAGCTACGTACTGGTTTGTATTGTATAACGGGCTGGTGTTCGCAATTCCACGTTCAAGCGCGTATTTTGCGTACTGTACATACTGGTTTACGAGCTATTCAAAAATACCCTCCCTATCTTAACTTAATTTTATGATGAAATAAAAAAATATTTCTTTATTTTCACATTAAGATTCAATTTTGTTTTTTTCTGAACCTTTTTGGAATACTCCTTCAATATTAGGTATACTCATTTCCACCTTACAATCAAGGTGAAAATTCTTAGCATCATTAATATCCACATCAAAAGAGTTTGATTCTATTGTGTTTATTTCCTAAACATTTTTCACAAACTACATCCCTAAACTCAATTCCACCTTGATGATCACAATCATCCGCATCATTAGTACTCGCATCTATCACAACAGATCTGCGTCGATCATCACGTCTACCTACCTTCCCTCTAATACTCTCAAACATAAGAATGCCAGGTACTCTCGCGGCGCAAGTACCGAAGTGTTGTGATTGCTGACAGAGAGGTGCCAACTTCTATTCTGAGAGACGGCGAGGTTGCCGATTGGCTGCGGTGTTGCTGGCATCATCAGGGCGTGTTATACAATGGTAAAGGTGAAATTATGTAGCAAATACGATTTTGATGTTTTACTTTGATCGCAAGAGTAAGTAAATCTAATTAATTTATTTTAATATTATATTCGTGCAAAGTGATTTGTGTTCTTTGAAATATTAGTATGATCAATTCGACGATGTGTATCTGTAATGAGACAACGTTACTCAATCATAAATAGTAATAAGTATTATTGCCATAACAAAAAGTTATGTATTATTTTACACATCGTTTATTTACGAGTAGGTACAGACGCTAGCACATCAAGTTATCCGAAACTGTCAAATTTCCCCAATCAACCCTGAACCTAATGCTTTAGTGATAAAGTTGAAAATGTTTTAAAGTAATTAATATATTGTAATGGAATATATTGTAGTAATTAGACGTGCTGACGTCTGTAACAAAAACCTTAAGTTTACTGACAGACAATCCAGAAGCTTGAAATTTTGCAAATGAGTTCGTTTTAGCACTGAGAAACGATATTTGAAAATGCATCCTGTACATTGGAGTGAAAGTTTGTTAAAGTAGAAATAAAGGATAAAAGTTTGTATAGAAGTTAATATTTTTCACTGAAGGAAAATCCTTGTCCAACGGGAACACACACGACTTCTTCACTTGTAAAATTCATCAAAAATTTTTTTGTTTCGAACGATTAAGTAACTTAAGTACTTTCCACTTGAAATCATCTAAATCACGCGTAGTACTGTATGCTTCTCAACTTTCACACGCTCTGTTTGTAACACTAATTATATTCTTAAAGTTATTGTTACCCTGAAACATATTCAACGCAACAATTTTGTCTCTCACTCTGAAAATCCATTGATCAGGTAGCGAAATAGTAAGTTGTAAAAAGAAATTATCATGACTCAAGGATATAATTTATTGATTACGAAAACAGCAACAGGCTGGGTCCAGAAATAAACTAAGTGGTTAGAGTCTCTTTTAAAATACGTCATAATGGTTACATCATATGAAAACCGTGAAGGTGTAAATTGCAAAAAGCATCTCACAGGTATCAGTGGACCAGACAACGCACAGCGTGAGTCAGTAGAATTAGATATGTGAAAAGGTTTGAAAATTGAATTCCAAGGTTCTAAATGTAAATCACCAGCATCAAACTCATAGGATAATGCTGCCAGACTAGCTGCAGCTAGCAACTATTCTGGCAGCTGGTAATACGGTCCAACGCTATCGCTAATAGACAATAGTGATTTGTGTACCAGGCCTCATTGGCTGTTAACTGATCCTATCAGCCATTACGTTTTATTAATTAGATCATTATGGCTCTTGTTTAGAGTTATAGGTAGCTAAATTTGTTCATATAGGTGCCTACAGTATTGTCTATAGCAATAGTATTGTAGGTCACCACAACGATTGGCTGATTCTGTTGGTATTGAATCAAAGGATTTGGTGAGTTACGTTAAAAGGGGTCGTTTCATAATTCGTTTTTGCCAAATACATGACTAAATCTATAACTAACACAGATCAGAGAGCTTATACAAGTGGAAATCGCTATAGCGTTTGGTATTTCCATAACTAACTTTAAAAGGTTTGACATAATATAAGCTTTTCAGTAGGGACAAAACATTTTTGTCATAATATTTTTGACGTTTCATAACATTGACACGTCTTATCGCTGATAGAATGTCACTTTGTCTAGTACTCTAGAATGCCTTGCTCACAACACAACACAACACAACACAACACAGGAGATCTATACTCAGCATTGGGTGGAACAAGGCTTTGAATGATAATGATGATCTGTATGAAATCAACTAGGTATTTAAAAAACTTGACTACTATTTCAAACTGGAAAAACCGATAATTGTAGAACTAACATCGTCCGAGTTCGTTTCAATAATTTCAATCAATATGCACAAGTAATCTGTCAAATACAACAGAAGTTTACACAAACAAAGGGTTATATGACAACCTTCCTTTATTTTCGGTGAAATCGGACATATTCGAGATGTGACCGAATATCGGTTCGCTCGCTCGGCGCTCACGGTCCATCACCAACGCTAATGGTGATTTGTGTCGCAGGCCTCGTTAGCTGTTAACTGATCCCACACTACGTCATTAGCCGAAGCTTTTTATAATATTGTAGCCCTGTTATGTGACAAAATATTTATTAAGTTTTACAAAGATTGTATATGATTGGTGGAAATGAATTCCAAGATTTGTTAAAGCAAAGTCGTTAGCTTGCGTGAGGTTTTTTTTCCAGGCTGGTAATATGCAAATAACAAATATCGTTGTTTACAATTTGACAGAAGATTAAAAAATATGGTAAAAAATCAGACGACTTTCACCATGCAAGTTGCATGAGTCAAATCAATTTTACAAGCTATCTATAAAAATCTTACATGAAACCACGTTGGAAATGCCAATAATGACAAGGAATCTTGAGCTCGCTGCGCTCGCTAATACATCTTAATATTTCTGAATTCTTTCAAATTCCTGGTTGTTACTAATATTTCTAGAAGTGAGTTCATGACAGACAGTGCGACATTTGGAAAATACTCTGGACCTTTCACTTTTTGTGAAAGGCAATGTCAATGACAAGGCAATCCAGCAGGATAGTAACCGTACGTACCACGGTAAGTACGTACCTACTGAAGTTGACTGACTTTTTTTTATCCAAACAAATGTATCAGTATACATTAATAAGGTCCATAGTTAGTCACATCTTCTCCAAATACTACGCTAATTGCAAAGCGTCCTCCAAAATTTCAAGGAAAAAGAAGTAAGTTCCGAAACCCGATCACGGAGTTATTCATTCTCGTGTGTTTATTATCCCGTGGAATCCGACCAAATGTCAAACAAATAAATCGTACGCGTCCTACAGAAAAAGTAATGTCTTTTGGAACATTTAATTACTCAAGGAAAAGTTTGGGTGGCAAAGGATTATTGTTTCAGAATTACAAAAAGAAATGACAACATCCAAAAATAAAATGTTTTTGTGTGGAAATAATTGTGTTGCAAAATAAACAAAACAATCTTCGATACGTGGAAAATGAAGTTTTTAAAATTGAGTATTTTCATTACAGTTCGTAGATGTTTGGAGACACGAGATTCTTATAGATTGATACAAAGATATTTTTCTAAAAAATTTAGAACTAATATAAAAATGGAATGACATTTTCATCACCAATGTAATGACCTACTTTAGTTCTACAGATTTAAATCTGTTTAGTTCCCATCCACCTGACTAGCGTTGCGATCAGTTTCCACATAAAATGAAAGACGGACGATTTTAAACTTCCAAAATTCTCCTTCCACTAAGTGACATCAATATTTACGCCAACCTCCTGCAAAACCAATCCACAGATTAGCTAAACGATCACTCCAGCAATAAAGACGATACTTTACTCGCGAAATATATGAAAGAGCCGTCAAACAATGCCCGGAGTAATGAATGCGATGCCACAGAATAAAATTATGACGCCGGGAGGGAAGTGAAGACCTGACCGACGCGTAAATCAAACCTTCAGGGTTTGATGGTTACCACACACGATTGTTTGAATAACTTACTACATGTACTGCCAAGGGAGATTAAGACTTGGGAAGAGATGAAGAAGGTGTAGTTTTGATTAGAAGGATTCCGGGAAGGGGGCGTTGTGAGCTTATGAGAAAAATAGTTTTGAGAGTAATGTTTCTTCATTAGTGCTGTTGTACTTTTTGAAATTGTTACTCATAATTATATTTGGGTAAGTACTTCCGCTAATACGGAATATAGTTGCATTTGAATGATACCTGTTTCATTAAATTCTTTTACGTGTGGCTTACTTATTTATATTGTTACTTTTTACAGTTAGGGTATTAGCAGATACCCTCATTTTAACAATCACCATTGCAACCTTAATAGACTAAGTTATAGTCATATGGTTACCAACTATTTTTCAAAAAACAACTCGCCTACTTCCACATTGCAACATAAATACCGCCCTCAAGTAATTGACATCACTCACAAAGAAAAAATTCACCCAATAAATAACCGCTGTTACGCAGCAACCCTATCTTTTGAAAAAGAAACAACTTGCGTACACGCAGCGTCGTTTCGACATCGGAACTAATTGGTCTAATTTATCCGGGTTACCGTCACCGAGACGAAGCCGGGACGAGACGGCGATGGGACGGCATCGTGACGGCCGAGACGGTAACGTAACGGGACTGGAACGATATATGAGGCACGGTGACTCGCATAGTTCGGATTACGAGGAAGATTGGTGATTTGTATCTACGGTAATAATATGCGGCAGACGTAATTAGGCGGCCATTCCTTTTGGTGATTTAAATGTTAATTACATGGAAACAGTAATATCTTGCTCTGATTCCTTTTTATATAATCCTTAGAAGAAACGTCAGCAACAAAACTATCTGTCAAGTCGCTACCGTAATGTACAAACTTAAATAAACAATATAAATATTATGTAAAAGACTAACTCGTTGGTCTAGTGGTCGCAGACTGCAGAGCATAAGGTCCAGGGTTCGACGCCCGGGCAAATTGTTATTGGGTTTTTCCATCAGGAATTTCTCAGTAGCAGCCACGGAGTCTGCATTTGTGCCCAGTTAATAGGCTATGGCAATAGGCTCGCCCCCTATTATATGTGACTTAACATAAATGGCGAAATGTGGGAGTACTATTAGGTACTCGTCTGCCTAATCCTACGGGGATTACAGGCGTAATGTTATGTAGTATGTAAAAGTATCAAAAGGGGAAACTAATTACCTACAGGGTGTCAAAAAATTCGTCTAAATCGCTGACACTGGAGAAGTGGCTGGAAAGAAGGCAGCAGTGTCACGATGGATGGGCAACGCAAATTTTTTGGCCAAGCTTAGCGCTGTCCCGAAAGACTAAGTGGGCACGGGCACTTCGACCACATGGCCTAGTGTTTCAACCCCAAACGGCCCAAATACACAACTACAAATTAGGCTACTGTAGTACTTGCACCGTATGAAGGTTTTCAGCAGTCATTACCATTAGATATAGCATCGTTTACAAATTACTTCCTACAAGTTATTAACCGACATATTGTCGTAGGCGAAAACCAGTTAGCGAAAATATTGAAATACGTAAATGATTTCAGGATTTCACATTTTCTTTAAAATATTACAAATCATGTGAATGTTTCTCCCTAAACTTCAACAAACAGGAATTCAGTCCTATTTGAATTTGGCCATGTATTTCTTCGTTTTTTTCAGGCGCCACCAACATACCACTTGGTTGCGCCTGGTCCAGAATGTACCGCAATGACACACGTGTTAACGATAACGATACTTCATGCGCATGAGTCGTGAGTCGCGACTCTTATGAGAACAATAAGTTTTATAAAAAAAAAGGCAAATACAGATCAAGACAACTATAATGCGCTGACTGTCTACAGTTTTGTGATGAATTCTCTGAAATTCTAAACAATTGTTGTAAATTACAGAGGAGCTCGTGGCTAAATAATAACAGCCGCTCGGATCGATCTCTAGGTTAAGCCGTGCTTGCCTAGGTTGGTCTGTGGATGGGTGACCACCCATTACTTACCGAGTTTCCTCCGTGCCTCGGAAAGCACGTTAAGACGTTGGTCCCGGGTGTCATTTGTAGATCTTTGACAGCCGTTAGGTTTAGTGGCCCAAAAAGTCAGACAACCAGTCTTACCAAGGGGTATCGTATTACCCAGTACTAACTGGGTTGTGGAGGTCAGATAGGCAGTCGCTCCATGTAAAATACTGGTATTCAGCTGCATCCGGTTAGACTGGAAGCCGACCCCAACATAGTTGGGAAAAGGCTAGGCAGATGATGATGTTGTAAATTACAAAAAGATATTAAGTTGTACTACTAAAGAATAAAGAGCAAAGAACACAGGAGAAATAGATAAAAAGAGAGCGATTTCATAGTAATTCCGGTTAAAAAAATAGACATAAAACAATTGAAGAAAAGATAAAGCTGTCCAATGAAATCAATAAAAAATGGATTTTGAACATACCATGATTGAACCATAAAAAATAAAATCAAATGGTACTATAATTGAAATCAAACAAACATTGAATATAGATACTTCAAAAATTGAAGAAGAGGCGCTTATAACAAACGCGTTCAAAATTAAAATATTACGAAAACAAACAAACGACGGAGCCACTGTTTATTTGACTTACGATGCTATATCGCGCCGTACCGAAGACGAACAGGATTTCAGCGCCAACATACATTAGAACACTATTCCTTTGTGATTTTAATCGTGTTTCCTACAAAATCTAACAAAACAAACAGAAATTAATAAATTTCTTCACACTGTTTTTATTATTGATAGTGAAAACAAATAGTTTTATGAGAACATTATGAATAGGAACGTAATTTCATTATAATTTATAGACGATTGTAATTATACGATTCGTTGCTGGATATGAAACACTTTATAGATACAAAACAATGTTTTGTGATGGGAGTAATTAATTAAAAATGATGGGCATATTTAAAAAAAAAACAATCATTTTCGTTATCGAAGATTTGAATTGTTACAGTTTTCTAGAGCTTACAACAGAACAATTATGAGGAAAATTACATCTTTCATCTTTCTAACCGAATGAAATTTTAGACTCATCAAATGTCATGTATCGAAAACTAGCAATTACCTAAATACGTCACCTAACTTTACTAAGCGATAGTAAGTACATAGTACGAATAAGAAACTTGTATCCAA
Organism: Noctua janthe; assembly: GCA_910589295.1. NCBI lineage: Eukaryota > Metazoa > Arthropoda > Insecta > Lepidoptera > Noctuidae > Noctua > Noctua janthe. The sequence goes on along the minus strand of OU342573.1, from coordinate 3,987,963 downwards.
TTGAATTGTTATTGAGTTAATCATCACGTTGCAATAAAAGTTAAAAGTATCAAAGCATCGTAAAACGATAAAGATAATAATAAATTCTTGGTAAATCATGAGATGTGCGTGAGAGTTAAATCTAAATTAACCGAGACCGAGGGAACTATTCTCAAAGTTATAATAAACAAAGTCGGTCCAATGTCTTTACCCAGAGTTGATTTGACTTCTGTTGAGTATGGCTATAAGACAAAAAGACAAAAAAAAGATTGATGGACACATCTTTGTCTTCAGCATATACATCCTGAAGACAAAGATGAGGCTATAAACTGGATTTAGCATGTAAATCATCTCATCAATATCATTCATTCAAAGTATCGATCGCGTTTCGTTACAAATACAATCCAAATGTGAATTTTAATTCCATTCATATTTCAATCATCTTGCAACTTTATTCCACATCTCGAGAATATCCTCCCAGCTGCGGCCGGCACCGTCCGTCGTATCATGACTTATGCCCCAATTGTTTGTTTTCATTACGAGCTCTCGTAATCCTGTATATTTTTTGTTTCATATTTTTTCCAGCACTCAAAATAGATGGTTTGTTTGTGAGCCGTGAGAATTTGAAAGGGCATGTCAACGGTGGATTAGTGATTGATATTGCGTTATGTAGGTGGTCCGATTAAGTTTGAGAGAGCATTTACACCTTCGTATTTGTGATTGTTCTGGGTTTCGAATTTATTACTTCCGTTCACCACTCCATCATCGCTATTGCAGTTGGAATAGTTACTGTACTAACTCAAGCATAGGTAGTTAACTCAACTTAAGGAAACTGTTCGACCCAAAAGTTGAAAGTGGAAATATCTTCAAGTTCGCTATACCAACGGCTAAAAAGACAAAATAATTTCAACATCATCATTAAAGAAAGCCAAACTTATACGCTTTAAGAGGATTGACGAACCAGAAAAAAATGTCGTTCGCAAACTCTCAGCCGAAACATCTATTTTTGAGAAACAAATTGCACAAGATAATGTTAAAACGTCAAGTTTACGAGAAAGGTATCGAGGTAAAACTTGTAAAACAAAATGTGTAGATAAGATAAAGGCCACGTGCAGGCGTCGAGACTGCAATGTGTTAACTTTTTTCCGCCCTTGTAAAACTTTTACAGATAGATGATCGTAAAGCTGTCTACGATTTGCTATGTTTTTGAATAAGTTGTAACGTGAAAACTGTTGTTTCACAGGTTTTAAGCATCATTTCTTATATGTATGACTCTTCATTCTGCAGTGTATTTTTCGTACAAAATAGTATGTTACGGATATGCAACTTCTTGTCAAAATTATACTCGTGTTTTTTTCATTTAATATCGAAGATAAGATGTTTGATCAATAAAATATCGTATTTGTCTTCCTTTTAATATTGTTGTTCTATTCGATCGCTATAACAAACATCCATTTAATTTATGCCTTATTAGTTTTGCAAGACTCTTTAGCTACCAATCGAATGCCTCTTTACTTATAATCCTCAAAAATCAAGCCATCCTAATATTCCTACCCGGATGTAATTAATTCATAACCTACTGCTCTACAACTCCCTGAAGCTCTTAATCTTTAGTTTACATTACAGTTTTTGCAATAATAATCAATCGTCCGTTTATCATCACGACCACGTGTAACTGTGGCGCGTCTCCTTGGACGCAAAAACTTGGTCCTACAAGATTTATGGAACTCTTGAGTATCGGGTAGGGTTGGGTGCTTGTGATACGCGAGTTTTAGGGACATAAAGTGTAAGTTACGAGTTTCCAGGAAAAAAACTGGCATAGTAATGTCGATGGCTCTGTATATTGATGGTGTTAGCAGGATTTTTTGCGACTCTAGATATTCTACAGCAAAAATAATGTTCTTTTCAACTGCATTTGTTTTGGTTGCTGTAATGTTGTACAAATTTTGCTTCCGCCAAGATTTAGTAATAATGTCAGAATTTTTAAAGTTATGACTACCCGACTTTTGCTTGTAAGAACTTAGGTATAGTCCCAACTCATAGATAACACATTGGATGTTAAAACATTTAGTCCTGTTTTTTTATATAGTATATCTACTTTAGATATAACAAAGTACTCATTGTAATGATTCAAATTGATTCTGAAATGGCTATCTCATATTAAATTGTGTACTATGAGATACTTTAGGAAAACATTTCTGTAGAATGTCATACTATTTCTCGTCACACATAACACGACACAATAAATAGGTACCGGAAAACCTACATCTTCTTTAAATTCTTGTAAACGATATTTATTAGGGAAACCATTCATCTAACCTGCTGCTGATTCATTATTATTTTTATGTTCAACTGGTGGGTAGTGATGATGCCTAGTTAGTAGTGGATGATTCTGTTTCCAGGAGATATCCAGCAAAAATATTTTTTTTAATACCTCTTCTTTGGTCTTATACCTATATCTACAATTTATTTATCTACGACTTTTGGAGTCCGCTTTTTAAGAGAAATGCTTAATCCATTAGGACTCTTTTGGATGTCTTCTTTATTAATCGGTACACAAGTTTATCATTTTATTCAAACTATAACAATCAATCTGTAGGTATTTTAATTAAAAATTAAAATGCTTGCATTCTAAAAAACTATATACATTCTGTTAAAACGTCTTCGTTAATATGTCATATGACAGAATTGATGATTAGGAATTTTACGGAATTAAATGAGAAAACCATTTGCAACAAAAAATATAACACAGATGTCAAAACCAAAAATAAAACTAACAGTAATTAGTAACCTTTGAAATAACAAAACGGACGAATTGGAAGTATTCAAGTCAAGTAGCATTGAAGTTTTTTTACGTCCGCCGCCGGACGTCGGTTAATTACCACAAAAAATGTTGCCCACCCCTGTCGGGTCATCAATCTAGATTGACATGTTTTGAACCAGGCTTGTTGCTCTATTGTTTCATTGTTTCAAAAACATTCATAAAATTGGAGTTCAATATCAAATAAAAAAATATAATTGGACCATGTGTGTGTAACTGGCCAGCTATAAAATTGAAGAAGAACAAAGAAACGAAGAATGGATTGTGTAATTGTCTAAATCGCAAGACTTGAAAGTAATAATACGAGATAATGGCTGTTAGTTATGTGTTGAAAAAAAAAAGACTTGTTTCGCAGTTGTAATTTTGTAATTTTAATCGAATCATGCCTATTTTTTTTAAACGAGATTTTTTTTAGAAATTGTAGCAATGACCCATATAACTATTGACATTTACATAATAGTTTATTTGCGAACAGTCGAAAAGAACATTTACCTAATACTCTAATTTTTTTCAGAAACAGTCCTCAGTCAACAATCGTTCAATCATTTGAGCTGAAACTTTTGATGTTGCGCTTACAAGCTTGCGACCGATTTGAAATCAAGCGTGCATTATCCGAGGGAGTCACAAAATGTTCGCGAGACAAAAAGATGAGTCTAAAAGATCTGAAAGCTGTGCGACATGGCTGGGTGTCAATCGTCGGTGCGGGCGTCGATCGCAGCCGCGCTGCTGACGGATAGATGAATGAACACTATCACAGAAGAGCGATGGGAACGCGAACGATTTGATGCACACATACCAGGGACCGAGAATTGCTGAGGAATTAGTTTTTTACCTTATAAGACTGGAGATATGTTTGGGTTGGATTTACAGTCTAGACTAAAGAATTTTATAGTCTAATTTGGTCTTCGGTTTTTTGGCGAAAAGTCTCTACCTTCAACAATAAAGCTAGGTATCGTAAGATTTTTAAAATGTAGAACATTTAAAAATTAAAGGAATTTCACAAGTTTTTGTGGGAATATTTCTTTGCCGTTAATTTCCTCTTATTGGTAGAATTTTGGTTTAATTTTCGTGCTCTTAGAAATACCAAGTTTTAACTACATATCATGGCAGATTACAAAATTATTTTAGTTATCACACTTTAAAATAAGAATTATTTAACAATAACGCGTTACCAAATTGGTTTATTTACTTTGTCATGAAAAAAAATATTAAAAATACCTCTGGTGTCGTCATGGAATGCTGAAAATCTGAAGAATTTGACATCCGTGCATATGTCTTCTCCGTAGGTGGTTAAATTCATGCAAGTCATTCTGTATACAAAAAAATAAGAGCAAGTCTTTTGTGCCGACGTCTTGGAGGGTCCAGTCAAGGGGTTGGTGCTTTCTCAAGAATTAGCAAAAACTATATGTCACAATTGCCACTGAAAGAAATCTTCACAAATTGCACAACACTGAGTATTTGAAATCTTTAACACAAAATGGAAATCAGTATTATAGTCGGACCTCAGACAATGTGCTAAACATACGTACTAAACGGAAGAACTAGAAAATAGATAACATTTTCCTTTTTCTTTTTTTCAAACAACTAAATCTTTCACTTCAACTGAGCTGAACCTTACCCTCTTTCTCTCAACCTGGACTTGGACAAAACAAAGGCAATTTACCGGTTGAAGAGCCAGGACTTCTCTTATTGGGGCTCCGTCAATCGGCACAAAAGAGCTGCAGACACACAGGATCAATCACTGACCATCGAGTTGGCGCGGCTGCTGCCATTCGCCCCGCCACTCTTGTCCCTCCATCACATTTCTTCACCGGCGGCCGATTATTTTTTCAACGCGACACAATAAATCAGTTTTCTGTGCGTTAATCAAGTTATGCGGCGCGCGCGCAGACGGCGGCGCGAGGAGAACGCTTCTGTCGTCGGCGCACGTCGCCAGCGCCGAGCCCGCCCCGGCCCGCCCACCGCCCAATCGCGAGAGCTTTTATTCCCACAGCACTTCACGCGCTTTATTTATTTTCATCTGAATTATGTACTGCACTGTTTGTTGGTTCGTCTTTACCTGAACCGGTAGACGAATGTTATCGACGATGTACGTTTTGATTTAACTCTAAACTTATGTACCTATTCAAGCCCACTCAGCCTGTGAAAGTATCCAGAGCCGTTTGTTAAGTCCAAGTTATATTTAAAATCAAGACAACACTGTACCGATGCATATTGGCCATATTTTAGCGTGTTAACTACCTGCAGACAACATTAATTACGCAGACAAAGTCAAATAACAGGTATATTTTCTATTAGCTTCTAGAAAACAAATTGTACGATAAACAAGTTTTAACGAAAACTGAGCTACTAAGTGCTTAAAAGGCACCAAAAACTACCAGAACACCGTCATAAGGATATTTTTGGTGAACCAAAGATAAAACAAAGAAAATATAGATTGAACAAAACTTTTCTCTCCACCGTTAAAATTAATTACCTTCACCAATCTCACAACTCAATCACCTAAATAGGCTAGGAGGTTGTACCTAATGGGCTTCAATTAATGTCTTCAACAAAACGAGGTTCCTACTCTAATCGCCACGAAAAAAAGAAACGGCTGATTTAATTTATTAGTGTTCCACAGACTGAAACATCATAACATCATCATCATGGAACAATTCTGAAATCTGGATTATGAGCAAATCTATCGACAGCAGTCGAGATATCAATCAAGATCCCGATTACGGGCAAGCGACTCTTCTGCGGTTAATTTCTTTACGGACAAAACATCAAGGTATCTTTATTTCTTGTTAAATGGTATTAAACACATAAGATTCACTATCAAATACTTCACTATTCTCTAGGAAAAAAAAATTCTCCTAGAGGATAGTGAAGACCACATCCAAGTTCGTTATGTGATTTAGAAGCACAGCACGGTCACAGAATTACACGATAAGTTTTGATTTTCAAATGTTTAGAAAAAGGTTCTTTAATCAAACCTTTGTACAGTTCCTTCTGTAAACTTTACAATATCGGAAATGCATATAAATAAACAACGGTTTTAGGACTTATCTGCAATTATTATCGCAGAATATACAGCGTTATATACGATGGCTTTATGTGATATCAATGTTTAACTAAGGATACATAGATTGTTGCATTTTATTTTAACACAATAAAATATATAAATAAGTATTTTTTTATTTCAGTAAACACATTTAAGGTTCACAAAAACAATTTTCCGAATAAAAATGAACATGACAGACAAAAGTGTATCGTTGGTGCCTTTACTAGTGAATGAAAATCAAAACAATACATATATATTCAGGTAGGCATATTTACACATAAAGTACCTATGTGCATTGCCTACTCATATAATTGAATCAGATTATGAAGATAAAAAGCAACATGTTGGTGGCTTGACCCTAGGTACCTGAAAATTACATGACATAACAGAATCTTCGTTTTTCCTAGACTCTTCCTTTCCTAGCTCCTAGGCAGCTTCCCTAGACTGCATCAAATCTTTCGTCTAACATAATAAGTTTCTCTTTGATTTACAATCCATTTATCAAACAAAATAGTTAAAATTAACCTAAATTCTTACTAACAAACGTAATTTATACTATACCTAGTTTGCACAATCTCTGATGCATTTTCAGCTCTAGTAGATAGTCTATAGTTTTTCTGGTAAGCAATCTCTCAACACATAAGTGTGTAAGTGTGAATAGTGTTTATCTGGGCGAGATCGTTGATCAATCCGTGCAGTAAACAGAGTGCCACTTCAGTGCAGCTACTGAATCACAGGTACGAATGCTAACAGTAAACAACATAATGTATTGATTCTAGGTACCCATAACTAGTATTACGTTTTTATGCATATAACTATCAGTCACCTTTTTTCTTGTAAATGTAGTGCGAAAATAATATAAGTTTTTGTTATTTAGAAAAAACATGAACAATGAATGAATGAAAAAAATAATTTAAAAAAAAATTAAAATTATTTTGAGAGTCAGCACTAATTGAACATGCAATTAAATGAGAAAAAATTACAAAACGCCCCCACACCATCTCCTAGTGTCTTAGCTGTCGGAACAAACTCCCCAGCAACAAACGCCAGTATTACGAACTAAGATGACGCCTAGTACAGAAGTGAAATACCAAGCTTCACCGACCCAAAATACAACAAATGCATAGGAGCAGTTCTTGTTTCCATCGAAACTACCCAACATAAAAAACATTTTTGCAAAAAAAAAATACATTCGACTTCTAAAAACATACATCCGACTTCTAAACAATTGCAAAATAACCGTAACTTCGGAAGTCGGTGACTTTTGTCAGTTTAATTGATTTTTTACCACCAAATTCCGAAATTAAGCGTTTATTATTTTTTTAAGATAATCTGAGCCTTTTTAAATTTTTAGTTGTGGTACATTTTAACTTGAGTATCATCAACATAGATGAAGTATATTCAACACGTATTGAAAGATGTTAATCCAAAAATTATTAATCAGAACTTGACCATTTCATGGAATTACCCCTGAAGAACATTCCAAACCACCTACCACCTTCCCATTATAATAAATAACATGAAACTTAATCATAAATGGTGAAATGTGGGTGTACTGTACTGTATGCGTCTGCTATCCCTTCAGAGTACACAGCCGTGATGTTGTGTAAACAACACAATATACATGTAGGGACAGCAATCACGGCATAGGTATTTGCTGTCGTTAATTGAAGAGTTCCATTGTCTATCTCCGGAGGGGGACTATCTCGGAAGAGTACTCTTCCAAACAATCCTACTTGAAATTCTTGTTATGGGATTATTGTGACATCAACTAGTACTGGTGTCGTAAGATCATCACCATAGGCGTAGTAGTTTATGTACGCATTATGGAAGCTACCTCTAAAACTACTCATCAGAACTTGACCAAATAATATGAGAGCACCCCTGAGATGCCTTCGTTCCATTAAAAAAAGTATCTTCCATATGCCAAAGTGGTTCAGAATTATCGCTGGAAACACCGACAAAAAAATACATGCAGACGAATTGACAACCCCTTTTGCAAGTCTGTTAAAAAGTAAAAAGCCATTCGTACTTATAATTTAGTATAGAATTTAAATCACCTAGGTGACCCACGCAGTGACTCGTATTAGTTGCAGGAACGAAAACAAAACACGGGTAGGCAGAATAGACAAAAATCCATTTTCAAAGGCAGAAGTTGGGTTTAAAAAATTATACAATGACACCTTAAATGAAAACAACAAGTTAAATAAAACTGAAAGAAATTTATTCAGCAGTAGTCTACTACCATATACTTTTACACAACATTTATTGCAATTTACAAAGACCAAGTAAATAGCTGTAAATAAAAAAGGTAATTTCTAATGAAGAAATGGAATTAAAAACAAATTTATAAATTGCTACGGTCCAGCTACGATCGCTACGTGGCTACGATTTCTCGTAGCAAATATTTAAAGGTCTGGATTCTTACATTAATTAGAAACTATTATAATAAACACAGATCAGAGAATCCAAGAACAGTTTCTAGAAACTGCAACCGATACACATCAAGATAAACAGATATTTGCGTCGCTACTGTAGAATTCACTGACTTGGAACCGCATCCTGGTTGGTCGGTAATTTTAATTCTGACAGCAACAACAACCTCATTGTAATGAAAGTAAAGCAAAGCTCTTTGAAAGTAAAGCTGTTTGTGCTTTTGGCAGTGTTAAAAAATTAGAGATAAAATAAGTGAAAGGACTGTAGGTAACTGCGCAGCCAGCGACAGACGACGCATCCAGATGTAACATGATATCCTGTGTATTTTTATTAGATTAAGTCTGAAAAGAAACCAAATATTTTTCGTACGTAAATATTTTTACCGAACGGTAAATGCTTTAAATTAACTTGTACCACCCATATTTTGTCCAAGATCGTATCTTTTCTGACTAATAAACAATTCGAATGTGAGAATCCGTAAAAAAATACAATCTAGCAACACTGGTTGCCACGTCCAAGAGAACATTATTTCATTTAAAAACAATTCAAAACCCTATGTAGATTTTTAAAACGAAAAGAATTATTGACGTACAATTTAATATAAGCAGTTATGACACATCCAGAACATCGACCATTTAAAAAAAGAACCATGTAACTGTCGAATATTATAAAAATATTTCACGGAGCTAATTTATTTTTATTATCACTTTATTTTTTATTCGGAACAATCCTGTCGAATGATATCCGAACGAAACATAACAACATAATAATTCATAATATTTTATTCTATTATCTGTAACATTAGATATTCTGTTCATATTTTCAGTCAGGAGAAAAGCTTTTTTAAACTGTAGGCGTGACTTACATATTCTCCTCTCACTCCAACGTGCGTCCAGATAGCAAGTGTGAAAGTGATGGGCTTATAATAGGTGGAGTTTCGCCGTGCACAAAGATCATCCCACGCATGCTACAAAACAGTTCGGTTAAAAAATAAAACAAATCACCAGTTAATAGGTTGTTTAATGTACCAGTCTATTTGGGTATTGAATGCAAAGATTTAATGTGTGGTGTGGCAACGGGTCATTTGTCAAGACGTACAGAGCCTAGTCGTTGAACCTACAAGCTGCGTGCGTATGCGCATCAGTCTAGGTTGTTGAGACACGTATTCTTGGAGACAATGAATAGAATAGAATTGAATTTTTAACAATGATCCTACATGAACCTTAAAAAATTCTTGGGATATCTGAAACCTATTTACACCTTTTGTATTCATATTATTCGTTATGCTATGATTTGAGTCGCCAGTTTCTTATTTTTTGTAGATACCTAATTCTTAAATTCAAGAATGCATATTTTAATTACGAATTATTAATTTTATGTAAGCTTCTTTAGACCTAATTACGTAAGTATTTGCTACCAAGACACCATACAGACTCAAAACCCTTTTAAAAAGAAATAAAATACTTTAATTTACCCTAAATGTGACGAATTAAGCACTCGAACACACAAAGAACAAGTTGGGGTAAAAATGCGCCACTTCCACGCAAAACGGCCCACTTTTTTCTTAAAATCTCCTAATTTCTACAACTTCAAAATCTTAAAACACTTTCTCTACAAAATTATCTCAAAATAAAGTACTCGCATCTATGCAGTGAAAAATCCCTCGCAAGCTAACTGCGCTGGTTTTATTTAAGTTTAGTGCGCAGGCGACGACAGCGCTAACGACGCCGCTCTTCCTGCAAGCGTTTGTCTGTCAGCGGGCACTCGCGCGCCGGATGCATGGGCAGAAAAACGGCTGAGTAGTAACAGTACGTGCTGTTGGAAAGTTGGGACATGGATGGGGATGCGGAATTTTGATGAAATTTTGGTAAAAGAATCAATATCATCAAGTATTACTAGTACTACGTGTGTCGAGATTCGGTCAAACCAGTTCGGGCTAATTGCGGACGCAGCTCTGGACACCACAGTTTGACAGATGTGCAGTGAAGTATCTGTCAGTGTCCGGTTTCCACAGCTGGTTCTCTGTTCGTACCAATATACAGATAGTGCCTAGGTAACCGATTGTTAAGAATGTGCCTACTTTGACAGCATTTTCACTAGCTAAGTCACTTCCTGCAAAAATCGTCATCCTAGGCAAAGTAGGTAGGTAGTTAGAAGAGTTCGAACAATAATTATGATATCACTGTCATTAGCCATAGCTACTCTTATCCTATGTGTATAATATTAGGTATAAATTAATGGTAACTGGTGAATACTGAAAATAATACTGGTTGTATGAGAAAACGGACTGGCTGTCCCTTCATATCTAACAACCTTTGTTCTTAGATATGAAGGGACTATAAATCTCCGTCGCTGTTTCTTCTACCTAAGCTTTCTTAAATTTGATCTAAGTTCGTAAAACGCTCAAGGCCTTTATAAGTAAAACATACATCTTCATAGCAAGAGGAACTGACATCCTGAAGAAGAGAGTGTCGACAGAGCGATGTCGCGTGGTGAAAGAGCGATGTTGTGGTACAGCTTAGAAGATATCCGTAAGTGACAATATAAGTTTCACTTAAAGGATACCTGCGCCTACGGTGGCGCTTTGGTGGAGTTTCCCCCCGATGTAGTACCTCCGCGCGCCATTCGTGCAGGCGCGCGAGGACTATCGCCTCCAGATCCCATGGCGGCAATCCGGCAAGGAGGCTAGCCGCCTCGCCGGAGATCGTGCGGTACCCCCGGATTAGCCTTATGGCTATCACCTTTTAGGGCGCGTTCAGGTAGTGGGCGGCTTGCCGCCTCAAAGAACGCGCCCACACCAGGGCCCCGTAAAGGGCCATGGACCGCACGACCCCCGCGTAGAGCCTCCGGCAGGAGGCGTTTGGACCCCTCCGGTTGGGCAAGAGCCGATTGAAGGCAGCCCCTGTCCTTTCCGGTTTAGGAGCCAAACGTCGGAAGTGCTCCACGAAATTCCACCGGCTGTCGAGGATGAGTCCTAGGTACTTCAACGTCGACCCGACGCCGATGGAAACCCCTCCTGCCGTCAGTAGGGATCCCGACGGTGGCGCATTCCGAGGCCCATGAAAACACATGGCCTCGGACTTGTGCAATGCCACCTCGAGACCCAATTGACGGATTCTCTCCACGACTATCGCACCCCACGTGTCATGTTTTCGGCCGCCGCCTCGTGCGACCCTTGTGCCAGTACCAGCGTAGTTTGCTACGCTGACGCCGGTAGGGAGGTCGGCGCGTAGCACCCAGTCGTAACCGATGTTCCACAAGGCCGGCCCCAGAACCGATCCCTGTGGAACACCGCACGACATCTCTCGCCGGTTCTATTCTCCACTCCGACCGGGGTAGATGACGGCCCTATCCGTCAGGTAGTCCCCGACCACACGACGAAGGTAGGTCGGCACCCGGAGTTGAAGGCGTTGGCGATGTCAAGAAACACCGCCAAGACAACCCCGCCCCGGGAGTATTATCTATTCTTCAAAGAGATACCAGTGGTTGTTATGCTACGCGTACTTAAGTACATCAAATGTATCCGAAACATGGTGACCCTATTGTAACAAAACTTTCTCTGTAAACACGAAACAGTAGCGTTTGTTTACTGGAAGAGATCGTAAAGCGGCGTGAGTGTGCACGGCTAATTTTGTTTTCAAACAGCCTCTTCAAAAGAAAAATTCTCAGAAATAATATTTGGAGAAAAGAAATTAACGTAGAATGTTAAAGGAAGGATGAAAGGAATGTAAAATAAATGAATAAAAGAATATTCACTTAACAGGTCCTGCCAGATTTACAGGATAGATTTACTAATACATATGTACGTAACCCCGTTTTAGCAAATATAAAGTAGTTAACAATTTTTTTTTTTGTAACGATAAAAAAGTCCTCTAATACTTGAATCAACAAAGACAAAGAAAACGTCAAAAGCTGGATTAGATGCATGAATGACAGACAAACTGGAAGGAAAAAGTGCAGGTCCGCGAAATAGTGGTCTTTTGCACTGAAATGCAACAGCAGAGCTAGAGAAAAAGAAGGTAGGTACCCATGTACGGTTGGTACCTATAAGATTAACTTAATTGAGTAATTTACTGAAATTAACAAGTTAAACGTCTAAAAAGTAACCGAACGGGCACGGGAGTGTTTGGAAAGAAGAAAAGTCGCGCAACGTCCGTCTCTGTATCACTTTAAACTACATACATACGCTTTCGTGCCTAGTTAAGTGTTGTTAAGTGTGTGATTAGAAGCTTTCTAAATACCTATATTTATTTTTCCTTAAAAGAAGACTAAATCCAGCCAAATGAAATATGCTCTTTGGGAAATACGAGTCTACCCTGATTAGGGAACTACATAAATACAAATATACATGGAAGAACTAAAGCTGCTAAAAATCCTGCTCCTAATGTAATATGTTATCTGTAAGTCTCCAGTCTTACCAAATGTAGTTAGCTGAATACCAGTCATTCAAAGGACTTGCAGCGTGCATTCTGGGTCAGAATGCCATTTCAACTAGGCAAATTTGTTGCCCACGAAAATACGAGCAAAATTACTATGAAACTACTTTGCATTTTGTATAACATAAAAACATAACAATTTGACCGATATTCACTCCGTGGTCAAGGTGTTACTATTATTTTTATCATCGCAAAATATAGAGGGATGTCGTAAAACTATCGTCGCGGTTCAGGTGAACGGCCGGGCGGCGGGCGCATGCGCGTCGTTCGCAAGATGGCTCCCATATATCCGTCATCGGGGTGCCTGATGCGCGCCAAAATAAGATTATTGGAAATTTGACAGAGACGAGCGCGCACACTTTACGATCGACGCTAGACGGGGTTTATGAGAAAAGATCTGATGCCGATGACGCATGTAAGTGGTCCTTGGGTATTTCTGGACGCTGGAGTATTTTTATTAATTTCTGAGGGCATCTAGCTTGTGCCTTTTTCAGTCTGCCATGAACTTGTGTTGAAACTGTGCCCTGCATTTTAATATAATTATTTTTTTACCATCGATTCGAAAAGAAGACGAAGTAGTGAAACTTATTTAAATAGACTTAATATAATCAGCCTGTAATGTTCCCTTTGCTGGGACGCAGGCCCTCTCTCTATGAGAAGAAATGGGCTGTAATCCACCACGCGGGCCTAGTGCGGGTTGCTAGATGTCACATCACATGTGTTAAAATTTTTAGTTCTAGGACATACCGGCTTCCTCACGATGTTTTCGTTCACTGTTTTGACACAGTGGTGATTAAATAAATGACACAAAGTAATGCGCCTGCCTGGGTTTCAACCCACGACCTAGTCACCCACGAAATCGCAGCTATTACTACTGAACCAGCACTGCTGTGGTCTATTCTATTACCTAGGCACACAGGTATTCTATTAGGTATCTATTTGGTATTATACATATATTCTGATATTCTATAATATTATTTATATTAGGAATATTGGGTATCTATACCCTATCTGGTATTCTATTAGGTAGGTATACACAGGCGCTCCCTCACAGAGAGCATTCGACTGTAATGTAGGTAACAATCCAAGATTCGATTTTGTACAAAACAAGTGAATTTATCCGTTACATTACAGGCGAATTCTTCCGGTGAGGGAACGCCCTTATGTACTACTTTATGTAGATGTAGATTAATTCGATACATTCCATTGCTATTCCGATTTTTGCTCGTTTTTCCCTCCCTTCCCACCGCAGAAAAGTTCTAATAAGATGTTAAGGCTTAAGATTTTTTATCTCAACAACACCTGAGGTGGGTTTCCGCAGGGTGCCGTTCTAGAAGCATTTACGAAGTTATTATACCTAATTACAAGAATTTAGTACCTAGATATGTTATAGTCAAACTTTGAAGCTCTGGCGCCTGTAGGCTTGGCTAGCCAAACAAGACAGGAAAGAAGAGACAAGAAGTCTTAGTCAAAATCCAAACCAATTGCAAAGCCCGTGTCTGCAAAGACAATGGACCGGGCTGATGATGACGGTTTCGTGACTGTGCAAAGGAGGAATCGTGGTCGAATCAGGGTGGCGTTTGCCAGCCGGGCCCCAGCCTGCGCCGGCACCCCATGGGCCTGTTTTTGAAACGTATTCTGCCTGATACCACAGAATTAGTAAGTACGTATTTAATTGTAGCGTATTGTAGAATCACTAAAAAACAAAAAAAAAAAAAAAGTCTAAAAATGAGCCTCTGAGTACTCGTACTACCGCTACAAAGTTACAAATTTTCTTAAAGCCAACGCGCGGTTCTTTCTTTGAACCCTGCGAAAAACTTTTACCACATAGGCTCCTTTTTTCTGCCTGTAGATTGGCACTCCTATTGGATTTTCACATGATCGACCGGTGTAGACAGAGGCTTAATAAATTAGGAGATACTTGAGTACCTCCGATAATATCCTCAATAGAAAGTTATTTTAGTTCCTAGTCAATAATACATTTGAAATTGTTTCAGAGATATTAAAAGAAAGGTTAGCTGAAAGTTAACCTCTTTTTAAAAAATGAGGATTTGCTAGCTTCATATGTATTTGTTATATTTTTGGAATCCAGTTTCGGGCCCGAGCTTGGGGGAGCCACCCGGGCCCTTCCGGCCTAGTCCGACCCTGAGCCCAACGTTAAACTGCGCGGCGCGAAGCCGAACACCCCGGTGTGCATTTCTCGCCACATTACACCACTGGGGCAGAGGATATCGAGAAGTACACGCCAAGAGTACAGCTACAGGAGCCGCGCCGCAACGTCAATTTCAAGGCGTTTGTGGTGCGCATACCAACGTGTTTGCTCCATTTGGTGTTGGAAGACAGTTTTCGGCCGCCAGATGTGGTGTTCCATCGCTTCCGCGGACAAATTCCACAAAAACGCACAAAACATAGTGCAAGTGAAGTGTAACTAACATAGTTTTAAGTTGCTCATACTAACAAAAATATTGTTAGTATGTATGTATATTTAGGTTAAGGTTTGTTTCTTGGGTTTCCCTTCAAAACGCGTTGTGTATATTTATATTTATGAATTTATGTCTAATCATAGAATAGACAAACTTGGACAGTCCAACGCCAAAACTGAATACGATCAAATCGGAGTATGGCCAATAAGTTAACTTGACCTAAAGTTCAAGGTCAAATATCAATACTTTGCAATAAGGCGTAACTACTCGATGAAGCCCCACTGCGCGGGTTCCTATTTCTGTTTGGGATGACGGCCATCCCCTTCGAACCTAAACCGAGTTGGGGTGGCCCAAGTCCTGAGCTCGCTTCGCTCGCTCTTGCTTCCTAAGTTTTTCTTGTTTTATTAATTATCTACTCCGTATGCCAAATTGCCAACACCGTTTTCTGTTATTTTTTCCAAAGTCAGCGCCGGAAGCAAATTCAACAAACGGCGCTGGCAGCTAGTTTGTATAAAGTAAGGTACTTCTAGGTTTGCCTAAAAATACATCAGTCAAATACAGAAATTGGAATCTATTTTTCGGTTTGCCGAAAGGTGTTCGTCAAACCTAGGATAAACCAATCATTCCGCGAAGAGGCGACATACCTATCGATCTTTGACTATAACAGATAAATCGAATAAGACTCATTCAAGTAATACGTATGTAGTTACAGAATTAACGACTCATTTTTCGTCAACATACAACCTGACACAAACTTGCAAATTGCAAAAAACGTAAGAAAGTTTGAATATCGGGGGCTACCGGTAGCCCGCGAAATTCAAACTTTCGCCAACGCCACGCCACGCTTTTTCAACTTTTCGGTGTCGCTTTCGGAAACGCCAGCGTTTCCACCTTAAAGAAAATAAACGCTAATTTGCTAAGCATACTCTGCCATTTTAACCAACTTAAAAAAGGTTCTCAATTCGGTTGTATTTTTTTTTAATAGAGTCAATGTGGAGCATTGACTCTATTAAAAAACAGTCACACAATACCTACAAAGTACGAAGAAATTATGCACAGCTGTCCTCTCATAGCGAGGACATACATTATAGGCTGATTAAATTATGGTATGCTAGTAGTAGTAGGTAAGTATGTGACATCTCGAAAACTAGCTAATTACGTCTGTTTTGTTACCAAAAAATCTCTTTATTTTGTACAAAAAAAAATTGTTTTTTCACACAAAGGATACTGTTGGTCGTCAAAACCGGAGAACTTTTGTTGAAATTGTTAACAACGCCATCTATATTTTATAGTACCAACAATTTTAAACAACGACATCTAGTGTATATCATGAAAAACCTCTTATGACTCGTACTGCCATCTAGCTTAATAAACAAAACTTATTTTGAGTAAAAATAAGTGAAAAACTTAAAAAAGAATTCTAAAATTACCAACATTAACATTATAAACTTTCTACTAAATAAGTAAATATATTTATATATTATATTATATTATATTTACACTTTGAAATTCTGCAGACAGAAAACAAACACATTATTTTTCGTGAATGGCAACAAAACTTGTTTTCGCGAGAAAACTTGTGATAGCATCGTGAATTTTATTTTGATTACAAAATTGGCATGAAACTTGGTAATAAGCTGAAAAATAGTGGATCGTCATTACTAGGCTATAGTGTTTAATGTGGTGTATTAAATATCCGCCTTCCAAGTGGAGCTGTTAAAGAAATTGCTTGCCATGGCGGGCCCGTCCGACGGCGATCCCGACGGATGGGTCGAGTTCTGCGAGCGTCAGGCCAAAGCTGCCGCTCAGGACTTCGCCAAGGCTTGCTTGCAGTACGTACAGACCGGTGCCAACGACCCCACGGCCCGGCAGCAACCTTCACACAAGGACCTACTGAAGAAATTCGTTGAATGTTTTTCGGAACAATTCGAGTATGAAATTGGGAAACTGAAAGCTTTGCACAAGCTTCCTAACGGCACGCACACGGGACACGATGAGAGTGACTACTCAGAAGACACGGACTCGCCTAAAACGCAGCACAAGCCCTTTTTCCGAAGGTTATCTTTCAAAGGTCTGAGACGCGGAAAGGGGTTATTTCACAAGCAACATTCGGACGAGGTGGAGCTCTCATCGAATCTGAACAAACACAACAAGACTAAATTAGCTAAGATAGTTGTAGAGTGTAGGAAGGAAGGGTTGGTGAATTATTTAACTCCTGAGAGCTTGGAGCAGCCTGGAGGTCCACAAAAGTGGGAAAGATGCAGGCTAGCGTTAGTGAAGACTGTCGGGGGGTACATGCTGGAATTCTACTCACCTCCAAAGGCTCAGAAACCTCGCAGTGGAGTATTCTGTTTCCTCATATCAGAGGCTCGGGAAACCACTGCGTTGGAGATGCCTGACCATGAAAATACTTTTGTGTTGAAGGTAAATGGTTTTAATTATTAGCTTTATAGTATTCCATTCATAAAAAAGGTTTCCTGGATTTAATTATACAAGTTATAGTGAGAAACATGTTTTTATTTAACATAGCTCATCTTCTTTCTTTATCGTGTTGTTAATGCCTAACTTGGTGTCAGAGTTTTTATGCTGCCCATGGGCCTCTGACCTGGCTTAGCATGCCACCAAGAAATATCTCTCCTTAAAATAGCAATAATAGTAATAGGACTAAAAAGCAAACTATTTAAGTACTTTGATTTATAAATTACATATTAATAAGACTTATGATTCTAGTATTGTAAGTAAGTAACATATTCATAATTATGTTTTAAGATTTTCCTGTTATGTATTTTCTTCATAGATATTATAATATATTATAGGTAGGTACTGAGTCTAGTTTTCCTGCCAGTTTATATATTCAGCCCCATCACAAGAATTTGTGATAAAATAGAAATGAATGTATGCTGATAGTATCCCTTCCTCATAAGAACCAATAAGAATTATATTGTCATGTCAGTGTACAGTTGCTAATAGTTATTGTTTAGTATCACAATCAATCTATGATAGTATTGTTTCCTCATTTTTGTTATTACATGTTCTTTCCATAGATTCAATTACCATTTTTTTTGTTGTTGCACCTTAAATCAAATGGATTTAGCACTAAACAAATGTAAAACATCATTCTATTTTGGTCAATTATTTGACGATCTAATAAACATTTTAGATATATTTAAGATTAAATGCATTTTCTAGTGCAATTGGGCCTTAGTTTCCAGGTATTGTGAATTTGAATATCAAATAGTAAAAACCATTTCTATGAGTAACATAATTATTGTTTATTCCATACAGGTTTCACTTTTACTCTTTTTCAAGGAAAAACACTAACTCACAAATATTTTCCCACAGGTAGCTTACAATGATTACTCATGGAACTAGGAAAATCCAAACACAAATAAATATTTAAAGTCATTTAACAAATTATTTCTCTGTGTGGGATGAGATGCTCAATTTTAGCACTTATACACAAAATACACTGGATGTGGCATTGCAGAAGCCCTATACAATACCATAAAATGGCCCTTCCACTGCGGAGCAAAGGTTGCCCCCTAATTACTACATTAACAGAATAGAAAAGAACCTAATAACCCCACTCCCATTACAGGCAGACAACAACATGGAATATGTAATAGAAGCAGCAGATGTAGACGACATGAAGTCTTGGCTAGCTACCATCAAGTACTGCATGCGGTCGCCTCCGACGACGCAGCCTCCGCCCGATGCGCTGCCAGGCATGCCCGAACCGGCGCCGCCCGACCTGCCTCCCAGGAGGGACTTGCCTGCCAGCTCTAGCAACATTGACTTAGCTACTGATACTCCTGATGATGCTGAATTAGGTAAGTCTTGCTTTTTAGGGTTCCATCCTGAGATCACATAGCCATTTTAAGGGAGGGGTTTAATTCTAAGGGAGACTATCAGAACTATATGGGGATTTTATAGTGTTTTCTGTGCACCAGTGATAAACAATGGTGCAGTGAAATTACGATAAAATAATTAGGGATTGAACTTCTCACCTCATACATACATATATGATGCAAAGGGTGATGGTTGACGAGATGGTTCTAAATTCGCGGGGATTTTTGCAAATGTCGTGTGCACTTACCTTATCAATACTCTGTAGTCAATCCTTACCGAATGTTTATGAACTTATGCTGTATTTTCTGCAATTACATGTAGTGGTAAGTATTCTCTATAAAGTTCACTTCGAGCCTCACACATTTCTTTAAACGGTTCAAATGTCGAACCTATGTTTAGACTGACTTCTGCAGGAAAGTCAGCTGACCGCCTCTCAAACACATAGTTGACCAACTGATGAGCTGATGAGCAAGTACTAACTGCAATTATTTACACTATCGGCCAAAAGAATCGACTCATTCACCTTTTCATTCATCTCGCCGGACACAATCAGTATATTGTCTACAACGGACTGTGACACTATAGTTTACGTTTTATTTCGCGTAGTGAGTGCGTACTGAGGAGAAGGAAGGTCGGCCTTCTGAACGAACTTTTCAACAGTGACTGGTGTAGAAGTATTTGTAGTAATGTTAAGTACGTAACGGCGAACTATGATGAACGCTGCTCGCATTCATCATAGTTCGCCGTTAAAAAAGACATTGTTTTTATATGGCGACTTTATTAAGTCAGGCAACTTTCTCATCTTTCTTACTTCTTCTTAAACTAGGTAATTTGCCGACATTCTACCGTCAATTATTTTTGATACTAAACTGTACATCATATCTCTAGTCCCGAAACCCTGAGCCCCTACTTCTTCATTTATGTCGATGGTACGGCTTATCATATTACTTAGACCAGGTAGGTGGCCACTAACTGCGGCGTCTGTTGCGTTGGCTATGTCCTCGTAAATCGTAGGCGTAATTGTAGACAATTAGCAAATGGACAATGTTCGGGAGCTGAGAGTGATATTCTACTGAGAAATCGTACACATTTAATTATTTTATCATCCCCCAGGTTCAATAGCAGAAGAAGCATGCGAGTCATCGTCCCGAGTCTCCCTGGCCGAATGGCCGTGGTTCCACGGCACGCTGGCGCGGGCGGCGGCGGCGGCTTGCGTGCTGGCGGGCGGCGCTTCGGGCCACGGATGCTACCTCGTGCGGCAGAGTGAGACGCGACGTGGGGAGTATGTGCTGACGTTTAACTTTCAGGTGAGGGTTTCTGGCATATTTTATGAAAGTAACAGGTCATCTCAGGTAAAAAGCTATGGTAAAGTCTGCATCATAGTGTTTTCCGACTTAGATGGTTTAATGGTCATGCAAATAGCTTTCTACTCTTTCCAATTTGAAAGCTTGCTGTAATTTTCAGGTGGGATATTTTTAACGTTAGGCGAGTTGCGGCCAAAAGCAAGCCTATATTTCTTTACAAACTGGTATCTACATAGATGTTATTTTGTAATAAGGTTCTCCATATTTTACCGTAAAAACATTTTCCTAAATAACTACTTAAGCAGTAGAGATGGCCTTTATTGGACAATGAATCAACATAGCCGATCGCAGTCCACTGCCAGGCATAGGTTACTCCCCAATAGAAACGATTCGCCTCGTTTCACATCCAAGCCATCGTTTGCAAACCCACTTATTTTTCCGTAATAAGCTGCTTGCTAACTACCAACCTGCACTAGGCCCACGAGGTGGGTCACGGCCCATTCCCTTTCCGGAGGGGCTTGTGCCCTAGCAGCATTTATTTATTTATTGTTTTGTAGGCTGCTTTATTCTAAACTAAATCCCTATCCCACAGGGCCGCGCCAAACACCTGCGCATGACCCTAAGCGAGACCGGCCAGTGTCGGGTGCAACACCTCTGGTTCCCCAACGTGCACGACATGCTGGAACACTTCCGTGCGAACCCGATCCCGCTGGAGTCAGGCGGCGCCGCTGACGTCACGCTGACGGAGTACGTCGTCTGCCAGGAGGGGAACAGACAACAAGTGAGCATCGCACAAATGGTTTCTTAGCTATGCTAAAGGTACCGGTTTCTGAAAGGCGAATAAAGGCGAAAATTGTCTGCTACGGTTTTATGAATACATCGTAACTGATTGGCTGATCGGAATATTAACATATCATTACACGACTCCTACAACCTAAAATCTCGAAGGGTTAGGAGAAACTTGACCTATACTTAGTACACTCATGGGCGGTGCGGAATATTTTTGGCCCTCATCAGCTCGTTTTTGGAAGCACGTGTGGCAAGAAGCCTGCATACACGCACCTCCTATTGCCATACCCGCAACGAGCGTTGACGCGCTTATAAAAGAGCCGTGAGGAACGGCTTCCCGCGCGCACACTTACCGCGCACGAATTCGTTGGAATATGCACGAGTACGCACTATTGGTTTTTTGGAACGCAAAATGTGGTGCGAATGTAAGTACGTAAGCCGATACGAGCTTATACGCGCGACAAAATACGCTAGTCTGAAACCACTCTCGAGTCCCTCGTATTAAGGGGCGAGCCTATTGCCATCAACCGAGCACAAACAAACAAACTCCGATCAGAACCTAAAATCATTATTTTATGCAGATTAGGTTGAAAAAAAAGCTCGTTTTGAAAGTCAAAGTGACAAAAGAACTCTCATAACGCCCATCACCCCTTCTTAATGTTTTAGCTAGGAGGAAGAGGCGAAACTCCAACAAATCTCTTGCTTTGACGACGTGTCAGCCAATTTTTGTACAAATTAGCCTTTCAGAAACTGTGTGTGAGGCTACCATACATGGGGAGGTACTGCACAGGCGTATGCCTGGTCGGATGCGCGCAAATACATGAATCTCATCAGTTTTTAACTATTATTATTGGCTTTTCTGGCTATAACCTGCGCGTAAGCCATGAGGTCTTAGCATCCTTAAGACCTGAACGTAGCTATACCTGATCAAGTATGATAGCCTTCCGAATGGTTCCCGATTGTTGATTGAATCTGTCTGTACCAGTAAATAGAGATATTTACAATGGCTTGAATAGTATAAATTCTTAAACGTTGACTCAGTCTGTGAATGTAAAACCGATGAATACCGAACGCAATGTTTCTTTTAAACAATCGAGAATCATCACACAAATCTATTCGTCGATCTTCACTTGATTATTGAAGTTGATCACAAACAAACGCACTTTTTGATGTCACGCTACACAACCCAATCCTCGATATTTTACATCGAGTTTTGACTAGAAAAAAAACAGCCTTTTACAGCCACGAGCATAAATATGAATATACTCGTATGTTCGTTGGCGGCTGTAACTTTTAAAATAAGACCAATTTCATAATAATGTGCGTCCCAAAATCTAATTAAAAATTACAAGCTTATTCAATCTCATATCACTTAGCAACTTATAAAAGTGATGTTTCACGTTAATAAGTTTCCAAGAGATTAGATGTTTGTGTACGTGGCTGTACAGCGTCGACGCTGTCACTCGTACATGGGAGGCAGTCTCCTTCGAAAGCCCGATGAGTCATTGACCCGTCAATTTTAACTTCAGTTTTAACAATGAGGCATATTGACCCACCGAACCTTACTGCTGCAAGCTTTAAAATCAGACAAAGAATATTAAGGTTCACAAGCTAATTATAATGTAATTATAATTGGCTATAAATATACTTACATCAACAGGCCTTACACTCAGTGAACCTGAGGTTTATGTGCTAACTTTTAAGGTCTAAAATTCGTTGATTTTAGAAACTTTCCGAGGCTCAATACTGCTCCATGCCATTATCGTTTCAAGCAGAAGCTAGATGGCAGTGTTACCCTAAAGTTTGGGTATATCATTATACACACCATGCTACTTTCGAAGCATGAGTTATATTTATGCATAGAAATGTTTTTTTTTAATGTTTCGCCTTCAAGTAGCGTTTGTTCATATTTTGTTGCTATTGATGTTGTTAGTATGTAGCTTGTAGTTATATTTGCTCAGCATTGTTTGTTCTCATACTCATTTATGGCCCAGGACTTAACAAGATGGCCAAATATAGTCTCAATATTTGTGCCAATTTTCTAGAAGACTATAAAAAAATACTTTAAAAGTTACTAATTAAGGTCCTTTTTTAAATGAAAACCATCTTAAGACATGGGTCAATAAGTGATTCACTTGTACGCATTAGAAAACAATATTAAAATAGAACTTTAATCTATTAAAACAGTTTGCCAATCTTTGCCAATAAACACAACCATGGTGACCATGCTTTAATCTAAGATGGCTACGTCTTTATAGCTTTAAAAAGTAGCTCTTATGTACTAGAACCTAGAAACGGTTCTTGAATATGATTATTACGAACAATATTACGATTAAGTTTAGTACTTGTACCCACGATTCCTGTACGTGCATTTTATTTATTAATGACAATAAATGTAAATTTATTTAAACGTCATATTTAAATAAAAAAAGTTAAGATATTATTAGGTGTATACTTAAGTGCCTATATAGATATAGGTTTAAAGGAATCACAATGTTCTATTGAATAATCGCATTTAAACTTAGTACGTATTGTATGTGTAGTAGAACACAAGTTCGTTTGCATTTTCATTGATTTCGGTATGAAACTAACATTATATGCCAATTATGTAGGTATTTACTAGTAGTATACCCAAACTAGTTGGGTTTGCAAAGGAATAGTTTGGTTCTAGGGAGCAATGAAAAATACATATATTTTTCAATGCTACTAAATTAATTTGTGATTGCATTAGATGAATGTCTGGTGACCTTATCTGCCAGACCCTGTAGCTAGTAAATAATAATATTTACAAAATACAAATTAAAAATAACAGCCAAAGGCAAACTTTTTTGGCTTTGGGTAATTAAAGATTGGCCAACAAAAATTCAGACTAGGGCCCAATTATTCCTTTATTGTTGTAGAATTTATTTATCGTCATAACTCATGTTTGATCAAATGGACTGTTAATATAATGTACTAACAATGGAACTTAAATATAATTTATATTGTTTATAATTTGTACAAAATCATGTTCTTCCGAGCTTTAATTTTAATTTCTTGGTTGTAAATTTTTATTATTAAACTTTATTCTATGGAATGGCTTTGTTTTTTATTTTGCTGTGTTTTTTCTTCGTTTTTTTTTGTCTGTGTGTTGTGTTGCAAGCCTACTCATTACTGGTAAGTTTTTTATTACAATATTTATGCTTTTATATATAGCTTGTACTTGTATACGTTGGCCGCGTAGCTGTTGATGTAAATGTAATGACCAGCATAGAAAACGTAGCGCTTTTAAACTAATAACTGGCTAAGAAGACGAAATAATTAAACGATAATTAAAATACATCAAATTACGTATCCAAACACATCACTACGGTTGGCAGGTCCCTAATCCTTTTCAATCTTAATAATTACGCAAAAAAAAAAACAAACTCTACAAAAACAAAACTTTCCATCTATGCCCCCCATTTGCAATACTCATGAGTAGTGTACTCCTCAGTTGGATGTGACCCACGGCAGCGACGTACGCATGCGCCGGGCCGAGCTCGAAGCTCTGCTCGTCGCTAGCGGCGCCCACCACGATATCCGCGCCGTGGACAACCAGTACACGTTCGTGTAACAATCACCGTACTGTGGAGCGACTGACGGCGGCGGCGGAGTGCTAGCTGTCATCAACAGGGCACTCTGCTGCAACGAATACGGTTCTGTACCTATTAGTCTTGTGTGAAGTGTGGTTTTTGTAGTCTCTTTTGGTAAACTAATATGGCGTTCGATTTTGGAGAAGAGTTTGCCAAACAAGACATGAAAGAAAAACACACTGTAAGTTTAGCCAATTTTTGTATGTGTCTGACACAAGTCAATATATATCATTTACTGTAAACTTTAGGTACAGTAGATCGAGACTGATGGCTCTTGATTGAGGATTTGTTAGCACAGAGTAAGGGACTCATTTGTCAGCTATTTTGAGATATTCATCGAAGTGGAATGCTGACAAGTGTGATTGGAACTTAAAGGCTCGTTTACACGGCTAAGGTACTCAAATTTAGTAACAAGAACAGCGTTAACTGCCGGGTCAGTAGTTCATTTTGCTCTTGTCACTAAATAATTGGACTAAAGACTTTCTCTACTAAATACTGGAGACATGTAAATGAGTTTAGTGTTTGATAACCCTTACTCTGCTAGAAAGTGTTTGTAAGTATGTGAAAGTATATCTAACACACTTATTTGTACCTAAGTAAGGTCTTCATAAGCACAAAGTGAAATCGGGTAGTTAGGTTGTATAAAATGAATGCTGGATGAGTTTACTCCACAGTATGAGTATAGGAATATAATATTTAATGTAATGTAATTATTACTATATGTACTGTTGTAGGACAATTAGTTTCATTGTCAGGTGTAAACCTGAACTAGTTTAAGTATCTTTAAGGACTGCAAATTTAATTTGTGTAACATTACTTTGCAGTTAATAATGTAGCTCACGTGTTGTTCTAAGGCTGAGACTTCTAGAATCTGCTAACTCAGGCCATATTTTGTTTATCTTTTGCCCGATTCCTATGCAACTAAAAAACTAGTAATACAAAGATCTTTTGGCGTTCAAATGATTTTGATAGGGGGGCGTTGTTTGTAACCTAGCACAAGTATTTCATGAAATTGTATTGAAATACATAATAAGATGGCAGAGATACTTCCGGTTTTGACCACGCCCCTGAAGAGCCATGTACAACTATATCTATGTCCAACGGCAACACTTAAAAACTGCTTTTGAAATAACGCTTCAATATTATATATAGACGACGACTACCGCCAACCAAAACCGATTGGTAAATTCTCAGACCAACAAAAAAAAGAAGACGGCACGCCGCGAACAGCAAAACTGAAGCCATCTTTTTATCTGTGTGTTTGTCGAAGGGTTGCCATTTGTTATAGTTTTGCCCTATAATTTGGGGAATAATATTGTATGGGTAGGATAATATTGTACGAGTAAGATATTGTTGAGTATGATTATTATACCTCAATTGTTGAGTATTAATTGGAAATCTAAAATATTAAAAACATAAAAAAAGAAAACAGTTACTCGAAGTCTTACTTCGATGTAATGTATTCATGTTTAAATTTGTTTAATCGAATGGGGAAATTTGAAATCATATTATGGCAACCCTCGCACTTTATGTCACTGCTTTCATTCGTTGAGGTTTTTTGTTCCAAGTTACAAAATTCATAGTTAATTAATCAAAAAACGATGTTATTTCAAGAACTTACAAGTGAAAAGTGATTCCGTGAGACTTTTTATGTGATTTGCTATTGTTTTTACAAGTTTTCACTACACAGGAAGGCATAAATCTATTTTTTTTAACAATGTTATCTAGACGACGACTCGTGACGTACTAGGAGCGATGAGCATGGTTGTAGTGTAGGTGTGTGCGTCAGCGTGTATATTTACTTGCAGGAGCACGGTTTTGTGGCTTCACCTGTCCGCGGCGCGCCGTCTACCTTTTTTTTGTTGGTCTTAGGGTAAATTATAAAAAAATTGACCCTGTATGTATATGGCCTGAATATTCCGCAATTATTTATTTGTGCAATAGGTTTAGTATATTTATTGTAGTATAAATTTATCGTCATAATAAGGCTTAGCCAAATTTATGTTACGTATTTAATGTACTTACTTAAATTAATGTTTTAGATATTAAGTACTAATTTATTGTATTCTTCACTGCCAAACTGCCCCCCTTAAATAGACAAAATTGTAAAAAATATAGAAATGGAAAAAAAATGCTTGAGATGCTTATGAGGCGATAAATCTTGTGCAAATCATTTTATAAAATTATTTGATTAGTTGTCATCTTTCGTTAAAAAAATATTCCTGAGTTTTAAGCAGTTTTAGTAAACCTAGGGCTTTAAAACTAAACCAAGAATTAATACAGGGGCTAGTCTGATTGTTATAATAAATAATAGGTAGGTGGAATATATCGTATTACAGTTCCATACCTTCCACTTGTCATGTACAAACTGATGGCTTATTTACAAGGAGATTTCAGTGTCTCGTCACGAATAGGCAATGGGGAATAAAACTGTCAAATTAGTTTCACGTAGATGCAACTTTCTTTTATTCAGCTACCATTTCTGCTGAAACCTTGCCGCGAGATGGCACTAAATGTTTTGTTGGTCATTATTCATATATAGTAAGACCACTTTAACTGTGCAGTTCAAGGTGGCGTTACTTGTCAAGAAAATTTGCAGCGATATGTCAAGCTACATTTATTTTAGTTCTGTTTTCCCGCCTGCACACATAAGTTGGTTGAAGTGTAAAATAACTTTGACAAAAATGACCAATACTTAACACTCTCTCACCCGATTCCATAAAGAGATTAAAAAGTTGACTCGTGCTAACGCGCAGAAAGGCGAGAATTGCATAACCTTTAGAAAATTACAGCGTCCGTGTAAATAAAACGGGCTGTCAAATCAGTTTCCTTGAAGAGTCTCGGATGGACGTTCTCGCCTCCCGACGGTCGTGAAACTCCTCGTGTAAATAAGTCTTAAATCTGAGTCATATACTGTATCTATGTAGTCAGAGGTACAAAAAGAAGCATATCGTCCTACTATGCGATGATTATTAAATTTGTCCGATATGGTAACTGTCGGAACACTATTCGTCTGTATTGTAATTTATTTAATAGGATAATGTATCTGTATGAAAATCAATCATAATGAAAAAAAAAATTCTATTGTACTGAGAAAATACTAGAACAAATTGCTAACTGTTTATGAGCATCGCATAAACAATGTATGTGAATGTCAATACAATTCACATACACATACAGATTGGTAATACGTAACATGAAATGTAATACACATTTAAACAAATTCCGCTAATTGTGTTACATTTCATGTTGCATTGCGTAACATTTCAACGAATGATTTGTGTTATATTTTATGTTACGTTTCGCTGATCTGTAGCCGGGATTATAGATGTTGATTGAAAGTGCAATTTGTATATCAATATTCCCGAAACGACGAACTTTCCATTTCGATCAATTACCGTTTGGTCCTTCACAAGGCAATCAAACAACTGATGTCTAGAATAAAATTAGTATAAACATTATTACGTGTAAAATTAAATGTTGTTGGAATTGATAACGATCATTATAAGGTATTAACGCATTAACGAAATTATATAACATGTTTGTTGGTTCTCGAAAACTGCATCACGCTAAATCAAATTTACGACGATGGGAATAATAATGTGCCGTGGATTTGCAACGTTCAGGTCGGCGCCTAGAGTTGATAATCCAAAAGCATGCTTAGTGTCCCTTAACGATATTTGAAATTTTCAGCAATGTTGTCTTAAGGACAATGTAACTTAGACATAAGTAGGCTTAATTTGTATGAGAAGAAGCCAAGCGAAGTCGTAATGACAATCTCTATGTACTCAACAACAGTTCAACCAGTGTTTACTTAACAAACATTCCTTATAAGTTGTATGTCATTTTTTGAGAACGAAATATAGTCAATATATTTTACAAATATCATTTTATTTCTTATAAAATATTCTTAAACTCTAATAACAGTATTAATCGTCGAGTAACGGGACTATGAAGAATTCAGAAAACATTTGCCTTTGGTCTTCTTTTTCTAATTTTAATTGTAGTAGCATAAGGCCGTTAGAGCTGCATCTTAGGACTACCTGTAACCAGATTATACAACAGAGAAGTTTTACTTTGGAAATAATAAGCCGCCGTGAAAGTGTTTATCAGATTTCGTCTAACCTTGTCTGATTGCCTTGTCTAGTCAATATGGCAAAGCTGTAACAGACTGTCTACAAGGTTATGAAAGGTCTGAAACTGTCTATTTATTTTTTTTTGGTCTATAATAATATTACATAAATTATGAACAAACCTTGGTAGAAATAGCGAGTGCCTTCATAATGCTCCGTATGTGATGTAGCTGGTACCTCAGTGTGACGGGCGATTCACAGCTAAAGCTCTGGACCATGTCGGAGGATTTCGGCATGTCGATACAAGATCGGTCCTATAAAGAATAGGGTTTTTATTTACATTAAAATGACTGTTTCACAATTTCTGGATCGGCAATATTATCGTACATATTTAATAAATAGTGGAGATGTTTTTATGGTGTTCCCTCTCAGATAAGCCGAATCTTGTTCCGTTCAGATACGCGCGCGTATCGCAAACGTGATTCCAGATGCTCGAGGCCAAGGTGTCGTGCTGCGTTTAGTACATGTGCTTTTCTGCAGTTCTTAGTTCACGTTTTGCTGCGGTTTGTTAATGCGACTGGGCGACGTTATCCCTGATTTTGGGCGTCTTATTTGTAAGAGCACCCTGAAACGTGTAAACTATGAGAATGATCTTTTTGATTATCTTCACTGCTTAACAATATTACCTGCATGCCATAAGTAACAATGCTGACATTCGGGTGTTCAGGCGTCAGATTAAGCTCAAACACCTCGCAGGACCGCTCAATATCTGCCAGTAGACCCAAAAAGGCGGGGGCTTTCAGTACCAACTTGGCGACTTCCTCGGCATCCTCGTCTCGAAGCTCCAGCACCGAGTCTGCTGTTTGTGTAGATATCTCGCAATCTGTCATCACATTGTGCACTGACTGGGGTTGAAGTCTGGAAAGTTTATGATTTTTGGAATAAGTTTTTTCTGGGGTGAGATTTCTATGTTCATATTTTATGCCATCATGTACTAATTGGTATTGGTGTCTGAAAGATACAATACGGATCACTTTTTCACCCGTTTTGTTTATATTTTTTGAAGTAAGGAGGTGAAACTTACACTAAAAGTAAAGGTGATCCTTCACCTCTGTAGTACATCTTCAAACTAGACTCCTCACCTGACCCAAATATGTTCAGACATTCTGATAAAACTGCTATGCTGATCTGTAACATAAAATGTTATATGTAGTTAGCAACAATTCAATCACGATAATGATCATATGATTTTTTTGACACAGTACAAACGAATATCTGAAGACAACCAAATCTCGTGTCACGGTGTTTGTGGTAGCACTCCTCCGTAATAGCTTGACAGATTTTTATGACTTTTTTTTTTATGTATATTTGTGAAATATACATTCACGAGGACGAAAGTCGCTAATATTAGATAAAATAACTAGAACATGATATCAGTTAGTCACTGGTATTCTGCTGGTGCCTATGTCAAGCAGTAGACGTCTTTCGGCTGGAATGATGATGATTCTGCTGTATGTGATTAGACTTGAAGTCAACCCAAACCGACTTGAGGAAAGAGTAGGCAATGACAATGTAATATGATCTAGTTACCTTAAACATGACATCTACATCATCTCTGACATGATACTCAGTGAAGTTATCAGAGGGGACATAGGCAGAAGCCTGCACACACTTGCCCTCCTCCACCGTCAGCTTCAGACCCTCAGGTAGGGCGCAGAACACAGCTGACTGAAATAAATCATTTATTAATTTCATCATGTTTGTTTTCTGTAGCCTGTTATTATGAAGTCGGCTGTTGAAAGCTGAGCTAAGATTATTAAATGGCTCCAGACTCTATACATACATATAAAAATAATGTCTGTTTGTCTGTTTTAAACCTATCAACAAATGAACTGAATTTGATGAAATTTTGCACAGTTCTTGATCTTATTACAGTTGTTCTACATACTTCAGGAAAGGTTTCTGAAGGGGTGAGTCGAGTAGTAAAAAATACAAGGAGGTATTAAGTAGGAAAAAAGTGCATTGCAAAACATGGTGCAACTAGTGAGAAATAAAAATGGAACAGGCTGATTCTGGTTGTCATTCTGGTTATAGCTGTACATAAAAAAGTCTCAACTACTTTTATATCTTATTCAGTTAATTTTAAGACTAGACAACACAAATGACATTACCTCTTGAAACTGGATAGCTTTCAGCAAGCTGCATAATGTCTTCCCAGAGTCCATAGCAGCAGTAAAATAGTACTGTGAAGTTCCTTCATCCATTGTTTTCTTCAATAGTGTACATGGAACGTAATAACATCAAGTACTGGTCTTGGGTTACCTCATGGTCGGTAATCCTGCCGAGAATATGAGCTATTCTAGCGGCTAGTACATGTTTGCATAGTACTTGCGCTTTTCTTTCAAGAACTTGATGTTTGAACGAACGGCAAGGGCAGAAATTAATGTGCGGGAATATACGGTAACACCGATCGTTTTCACCTTTGATCTCTATTAAAGTTCTTGATTTATTCGCCGTTGAGTATGCAACGAATGTTGGATACTTCTCCAAGATGTTCAATGCTCGTTCTAATACAACTCCGAACACAGAATGTAGCGATAGAAGCTCCTCATCTAGAACTGTTATTAGTAAGAAAGAAATTAACCAAGTGAATAATGCAAGGTTTGGTGGTAACCTGATAAATATAACCAAACTTACGTTGTTTACTCTCGGAGTTTTTTACTCGTTTTTCTAGTTGATTTAGAACACACTCAGCTGCTAACGGTATTATAGATGAAGAAGAATTGCTCATATCTTTAATTCTATAGGTTTATTGCGTTGTGTTGATAAACTTGTGTCTATCTTCATTCTCCCGCAATTTTGTTTAAATGAAAATGTAATGTCACTGTCAGTCAGTCAACACCACTGACAGTTGGTATACTTTTGTGGTTCTGATATAAGCAAAGACCAAAGACTTAAATTTTTACCTACAGGCTTAGAATAGAATAGAATAGAATAATTTATTTGTGTAAAAACATGGTACATTAAGGTCTTATAAATAGGTTTGTGAACTTACATGTTTCGCCATAAAATGGCATACAAATTTTTGAACATCATTTTATTACAACAACAATTATTAGTGTATATATTTATATTTTTATATGTCTAGTTAATAAAAATAACAATAATAGACTCATTTAATAAAAGAAAAATTAAATCAACTTAAAGAACTCAGAAGCCATATCTATCGGATACTTTTTTATCAAGAAATTCTTTCAAACTATAAAAACAATTGTCAACAAGCCATTTATGCAATTTCGATTTAAAATATTTTAAAGGGAGTTCTCTTAACTCTTTTGGTATGTTGTTAAAAATTTTTATTGCAGTGATTAAACAATTTTTTTGACATAATGTGCTTTGATGTGAAGGTATTCGCAATCTTGTGGGGTCTCGACGAGTGTATTTCGAATGCAGGTCACATGCTATAAAAAATTTAGAGTGTTCCTTCACAAATATACCAGCCTGCATTATGAAAAGACCTGTTAAGGTTAATAGTTTTAATTTTTTAAACAGTGGTCTACAGGATATTAATGGGCTGATACCACAAATTGCTCTTAGGCATTTTTTTTGAACAATAAATGCTTCACTTACATTTGTGGAGTTCCCCCAGAGTAGGAGTCCATACCTAAGTACAGAGGATACATACCCGTGGTAAGCAGTAACGGCGACTGCTTCACTAGCGGTACGTCTTAAACGTTTAAGAGCAAACACAAATTGATTCAGTTTCTTGCACACTTGTTCTATAAGTAATTTCCAGTTACAATACTGATCAAGAATGAGTCCAAGAAATTTGTATTCACCAACTTCACTAATTTGATGTCCTTGACAAATAACTTTGAATGTTTTTGGTTTTGAGTTGTAATTTTGAAAATTTATGTACGTGGTTTTACTAAGGTTTGCTTATGTATCAGAGTAGTATAGATAGGATTTGTGCTATAGTTCACGCTGTAGCTATGCTTTAGAGTTCAGCCTACAGGCATTGTCTTGTCTTTATGGGCTAAGTCAACTGGTGAATTATTAAAACATCATTGGAGAATTTGAAACGGTGTTTAACTGCGTGAAATGAAACGTAAAAATGGAAATGGAAAATGTCAAATAAAAACGTCAAACTAGAAAGGAAAACCTACGAAAATTCTGAAATTGGAAATATCTTTGACCGAGTATTATTTTTATCGGTCTTGCGTTTTATAATGGGATTGCTGAATATTTAAGTGTGAAAATATTATTATAAATTATATTTCAAACAGGAATTCCCGAAAGAAAGGTTTGTAAATGTTACACAAATAAATTTAGTAGTTATGAATATTTCACTTCAAATAACATAGCAGGGTGCGGTTTCAGGTGGCTTATGTGGAGCTATGCCGGAGCATTTAGAACTTCAACACCTAGTGGACTTGTCAGCGGGAAGTGGCGACGAGACCCTGCCGAATCTACTTGAAAATAAGAGACCTCTCATAAAAAGATGTCCCTACCTCGGCCTGATACTGGCGACGCTATCGTCTTTGTTCTTCTCACTGTGCTCGGTCATCGTTAAGAGCCTCGTCAACATCGACCCCATGCAGCTAGCCATGTTCCGGTTCATTGGAGTACTATTACCTACAATACCTGTAGTGATATACACAGAGCAGCCTGTATTTCCTGAAGGGAAACGCATCCTCCTGCTATTGCGGTCCATCGTAGGGACAGTAGGCTTAATGTTAAGTTTTTATGCTTTTCGGAACATGCCATTAGCAGATGCATCCGTTATAGTATTCTCGGTGCCTGTTTTTGTAGCATTGTTTGCTCGAGTATTCTTGAAAGAACCATGTGGTATTTGGAACACGATATCCATAATATTAACTCTTATTGGAGTGATATTAATTACTCATCCACCATTTTTATTTGGTGATGACCCAACTGCAGAACATAACCAGAATTATAGTAGTCTTAGAGGTGCCGTGGCTGCCTTTATTTCAACAATTTTTGGAGCTAATGCTTATGTTTTGCTTCGAGTGCTCAAAGGGTTGCATTTCTCTGTAATAATGACAAACTTTGGTGCTATTGCTATATTACAAACTTTGTTTTACTCTTACATATTTGGTGTGTTGTGTATGCCTATTTGTGGTACAGAGAGATTTCTTGTTGTTTGTCTGGCACTGTTTAGTTATTTGGGACAAATCTTGTTGACAATGTCTTTACAAATGGAGCAGGCTGGTCCTGTGGCTATTGCTAGATCTGCTGATATTGTGTTTGCGTTTTTGTGGCAAGTCATGTTTTTCAACGAGATTCCGAGCAAGTATTCTGTTTGCGGGGCAGTATTAGTTCTAAGTTCAGTTATGTTAGTTGGTTTACGTAAGTGGGCATTGGCATTGCCTACAGATTCACAGCTGAGAAATAAACTTGGTGCACTAGCACGGTAAACAGTAATTGATTGAATCTCACTTGCATACATAAAATTGCCACATTGATTTATAATTGTGTATTGTTACGACTTGATATTCAGTTGTGAATGGCTCAGAAGCACTTGAGTGACATTTGTGTTAAGATCTTTAATATAATAATCTGGTTTCTGGCTATTCAATGCGTCAAATAAAAGTTGCTATTAGTTGCAATTGACAAACAACCAATCGGCTACCTTTTTTGAGTAGTCTTACTTCACCTTTGGCTGGATAGATATCCTATATATGTTGATGATTTGATCAATTCAGGATCAAGTAAGAATACACAAAGTACTTTATTAACCTACTTGGTGTGCTAATTTCTTCCTATGAAATAATCCATTCTTGACTTCCTAGGACACATGTCATGTTGACTGATATTTTGACACCTCATCTGCAGAAGTTAGATAGTACCTGCTTAGGTTCCTAATTTCCAAGTGTTTAAGAGCCATTTTATTTACATACATCTATTCAGTCTTTGAACGGAAATTATTTTTGCTTTAAGTGCTTAAGTACGTATAAGAATGGACAGAAACAATAACTATTATATTGTAATATTTAAGTAAAACCTTTCACCCTAAAAGACTGTTAAGTAAGTCCACTCGAACTTGCGTTGTGTGCATTGGCCTCTATTTATCACTTTGCCTAGTCATTGTGTTCCTCATTGGCTTTAATATTTTAGTCCTTATATTTATTGATTTAAAGTTAATTGTTGTTGAAAAGCTATTTGCTTATATTATATCCGTTCGTTATAGCGTTCATAACATTACCTTTATAATGATCTCTAAATGTCTACATTTCATAGTTACATATCACCAAAGTTATTTAGTTTTGTTTATTAAATTGTCCCTTTATTTTAATAGATGAACTCCATATACCTAACAATTTTAAGCTGTTACATGTTAATTATTTTGTGAATCATCAAGTTACGAAAATATTGTCATTGTCACCTAGTCATGTGTATTTACTAGTCATTTTAATGTAGATATTTTTAGTTATTAGAATGAAATCTTATATTTTTATAGAAACAAGAGCTGGACATTACTCAGTATGGATAAATCTCATTAATCAAGTACTTAGAATATTATGAAGGATAGGCTCTGTTTTGATTTTGTAATTCAAAAATTAAACTAGTCATTAATGATATAGATATGGCACAATAGTAACTTATAGTTTGTTATAATAATTTATTGATCCAAGGAATGTTTGATCACCAGCACAGTACATGTATGTACAATATGTACATAGTCGTTGTAAATAATGAAGACGCGTTTTGTGACTTACGTATGTGACATAAGGTTCAAATTGCAAAGATTGATGCACACTCATGGAATGCAATAACTAATAGGTACAATCAACACATCTGAAATACATAAATGGAAATTTGTTTTAATGCCAAGCTTTTTATAGTTTATTGAATTAAATATATGCATAATACAGATACTTTAAAAAATGTTTAACGGCAAAATTGGTGTTGTTGACTGTACATAATTGATTGGATTGTGATATTTTTACTTCTAGTCATAAATACTATGTACACTGCTTAATTTAATAAATATAATGTTCAATATTATATTTTGGTTTAGTGGTCTACTTTTTCCCTTGATCCATGCCCTAAAATATGATTCGCGACTGTACCACGTACCTATATTCTTACAGAATTATAATCATCAATACAAGTTCATTTAATTCCATTCAACGAACATTTCATGATAAAGTCATTCAATCAGAGTCTGTTGTATCGATGAAAATGTCAGAAACTCAGTCAAAAATATATTAATTACCACTTTTCATTTATCGTCGTCATATCGAGTTATGTCTCATCACCTCTGCATTGTTCCTAAAACTGAATAAAATCATCTAGAGGAAACGGGCTTGTCCAAGAATCCTAAATTCCGAGACATGTGACATTTGAAAATCTACACCGGGCCATTCTTTGAAAGAAGAGTTCTAGCCGAGTTGAACTGAAAATGTTATAGGCTGCTTATGCTGGAAATAACGATACCTACTTCATTCATTATTTGCAACACATCTCTTCTCTTTGGCCGCAGGAAGGCTCTGTTCTCAAAGTAAAGACGAACAGAACGGAGAGGAGACGCGCGGGAATCGACCAATAATATTGGTTGGAATTTATAACGCGTCTCTCGTCTCTTCTGTGATTGGTCGAATCATGCACCGCTCCTCTTTGATTTGATGGAAACGGGTCCTCAAAAAGTTAATTACAATTTCAGAATAAAATTCACCCACTTAATATTGCCGACTTGCCCGGACACAGGTGACATTGACGGTAGTGTGGCGTTCGCGATTGGCCGGCGTCAAATAATTAAGACATCGAAAGAGCTTGGCCTGATGCATGAAACATGTGTGTCTAATGGTAATCATCATCATTTTCAATATTGTGCCACCCACTGCTGAATATAGGCTTCCTCCTTTTCGTCAACCAGGTCTTACCCTTGATCTACTGGATGCAATGTACATATCAGCACAACCTACCTAGCTGTTGGTCAGATAACACTATTTATACCGTATCTCAGCAACCATTTAGTTTGGACTCTGTTACACTTGTTATCTGTACTGTATCATATCAGGTCCTTATTAACTACCTACCGCTTACGGTTACGATGCCACCAATAAAAGTCTCCACGAGTGGTGTATTCTGAACAGTAAGCCTTGCTACCTACTAACTTATCCTACTTCCTACTAATATTATAAATGCGAAAGTTTGTGAGGATGGATGGATGT
The DNA here is from genome assembly GCA_910589295.1 of Noctua janthe. NCBI lineage: Eukaryota > Metazoa > Arthropoda > Insecta > Lepidoptera > Noctuidae > Noctua > Noctua janthe. The sequence goes on along the minus strand of OU342573.1, from coordinate 3,950,995 downwards.
TTGTTACTCTTTCACTAAAAAACTAATGACCGGATTTGGATGAAATTTGGCACACAGGTAGTTTATAACCTGGATTAACACAGGATACTTTTTATCCCGGTAGTACAATCCCGCGGGACAGTTAGGTACCGAAATCGACGCGGTCGAAGCCACGGGCATATTAAGCTAGTAGACTATAATGTCAATTCAAAAGAAATACACAAAATAAAACGCATGTACTCAAACTCAAACCATTAATTTATTACAAACATTTATATTACAGGCACTTTTGAACATTCAAGGTCAAAAATCTGAAGCTTATTGCCTGTTCGAAAACGTAATCTTCACGGAGAAAAACAGGAAAGAAACTTCATTGACTTAGTTGACAAATAAATACTGTTGCAGACAGGGAATGCAAAACCAGGATCCCGCATGCAATATACTTCGGGGGGAGCCGACATTAATACTAATATGTGCATGATTTAGGAAAAACGAAAATTTTATCAGTCTAGGGTAATTTACGAACCGTCACATGTGGTGAAACTAATCTCGCTCGTAAACTGAGCGGGATCCAGCGCGTGATTTGGGGGAATGAGGAGAGACAAAAGTGCGGTTGTTGCTACTACTGTCGGAACAGAAAGAGCGTTTTCCGCGGCTACCTAGTTTGCAAGGACAGGAGCCAAAACTTTGTTTTTTTTAGTAAATTATGTTGTTACCGTTTCGACGTTCAGTGTCTTTAAACGCCTAATAACTAGTAGTTATTCGGCGTTTTGTCGTTTTCGTAAAGAAAAAATATCGCGAGAGTATAACCGCTGGGTTATAGGTATCCATTTTTTTTCTTTTTGTGAGGCTACTAAAGGTCGTAGAGTGATGTTTAATAATGTCTACGAAGATGCAGCAACAGCATTCTGAATGCGATTGCTGCCCGTTTTGACTGTCCTTTCCAGATTCAGTGGATAAGGACAGCCATAGGCATCAGTTAGTTATAGGTACTAAAAATACTAACATATTTTTAGGTACATTTTTGTTTTACTAACACTAACATTTTATGTTTTTAATCTGTGTTTTTTTGATATATATTAATTTAACTAATATGGAGAAACTCTGAAATAAATGAATAATAATAAATAGGCTATTACCCTACTTTTCTCTCTTCAAGAGAGTAAGCGTTCTAACAAATAAACTTGCAGCACCCTGCGGAAATCCACAAATACCTGGATGCAGCGGGATTGAGAATGGTCAGTCCCGAAAGTACCAGGATTGAAATTATCACGCGGGATTGCATTCCCTAGTTGCAGGTCCTACTCAACCCGGTCACATATTTGAAACATTCTATTTTTTTCTCAATTTCAGGTAGTTCTCAGTGCCTACAACGAGTCTGAATGCACAGCCTTCTACCCACCACACAGACTGCTCCAGCACGGGCACACCATACCACACAAATGTGTTATGTATCAACGTAACTTTTGAGGTAAGATCATAACATAATGCCCCGCAGGTGTCCGTAGGCGTGTATACTCACAAAGCGACCGAATAGCTTCTAGTCTTAACCCACAAATTCCGACTTCAGGCTGCTCGACACATAGATCTAAAGGGATTGAAATAGGCTATGGATACAACTTATACGTTGATAGCCTGAAAACAAACGCTTGCATTAAAAACACAAGGAAAACGCAGAACCTGGTAACCATATATCGTGCAGTGACTGCCAAAAAAACAAATGAAGAAATTGTATGGAGCATGCCACTGGTCACCGCGACGTGACTTGTGACACAAGGGTACTCACGCGAAAGACTAAGAAAAGTGACATACGCACGTGTCGCTTGACGTAAGTTGTATCGCCTGAGGTCGTGAAAGGGGCTTTATACGAATAGGCTGTTGGCTTAACTTACACAAGAATAGAATCTGATTTGTAGGTCTAGTTTACAAGTCTCATTGGTGTAGAGGTAGCAAACGCGTCTTTTGGGCATGAGGTCCTGGGTTCGATTCCCAAGTCGGGCAAAGTATTATTGGGTGTTTCCATCTGGAATTTCTCAGTAGCAGCCACAGGGTCTTGAATTGCACTCGGATAATGGACATAGGCTCGCCTCCTATTACATGGGACTTAAACATAACTGGTGAAATGTGAGTGTACCTACTATTAGGTACACCTCTGCCTAGCCCTGCTGAGATTATAAGGCGTGAAGTTATGGTAGGTTAAAAGTAAAACTAAGATGTATTCAAAGCACCTTACCAAACCAAAAAAAAAACAACTAATCAGGGCTTCTCTCTCCCGTCTGACAGCGGCCGCCTCCTCCAGGTGCACTCGGAGTCGTCGTCGTGCGTGCACACAGTGATAGGTGTGACCTCCCACGGCAAGTCCTGCGGCTTCGGCATCCATAGCAGGCTCTCCTACTATGTGCCGTGAATTGAGAGCACCGTGTGATCTTGAGGAGAAAGGAATAGAGGCATGAGGAGTTGTAGATGAAAGACAAAGTGGCGGAGTGTTTTTGTAGTTTTAAATTCATGTCCGTATTCCTTCTTACTTATTTAACCACCCAGTCAGTCAGCCTGTCTACAAAATAATGTCACAAGACTCTTACGTATTTTACTGTGTCAGAAATGGTCACACATCCAAGCACTGAGTTGACCATCCCACATAATTTCCACCAACACAAGGCCACCCACAAGGCTGGTTAGTTACTCCCAAAAGTCTGTCAAACTATCTTGGAGGGGCGAAAGAAAAGTGCCAAAATTAAAACAATTAAATTAATCTAACATCTAAGAAATGCCTGATTCGTGCTTCTATCTCGTCTGCCGACTGCTCTACCTCCATCCTATATCCTCAGGGTATAGCCCTCCACCGGGTGCACTCAACAAGTACTGTGGCTACGGCCTCCACATCTCTCTCGGGGCCACATCAGGCTCGTCTAGTATGTGCCTTGGATTGAGAGCACCATCTGACCTTGAGTAGAGAAGACTAGCTGACCTTTGATGAGTTGTAGATGAAGTAAATAATGATGGAAAGTGTATTTTTCCCTGACTACGGCAAAGCGAACGAAAACTAAGGACGGGTTTTGATTTCAACAGTCTAAAATATCATGTACCTATGTATGTTTGTAACATTTTATGCTCCACCGTAGAGTACATAATGACCCGATTTTGATGAATAATGTGTGATCGTTGAGTGAGGTATGTGGTGTCGATCAATTTGTAATTATGGTCCGGGTGACATGGGCTACGTTTTATGGGCAAACAAAAAAATATGGCGGATGCTACATCCAAAAAAGTAGGAGTAATTGATTTTATTGTTATCCTTTTGAGGGGGGAGCCAGCTTTTTGAAGGATAAAATTCTGGGTTCTTATATAAAGTACAACATTCAAATAAACCCGCAGGTCTAAAAAGCAGTCCATTCATGTAAAATATTGATATTGTATAGCTGTATCCGTTAGATTGGAAACCTACCCCAACTTGAGGCTAGGCAGATGGTGAACCAAACAAATAAATAAACTTCGTTTTAACCATTCTTTCAGTATTTATTACAATAATAAACTAATCGCCATTATACGGAATGAGTTTCACTATTACACTGATCATCGCTATACGGGATGTTTCAGTTTTACTATTACACTGATCACCGCTGTACGGAATGTTTCAGTTTCATAGTTGTACTGATCACCGCTATACGGGGATGTTTCAGTTTCACTATTACACTGAACACCGCTATACGGAATGTTTCAGTTTCACTATTACACTGATCACCGCTATACGGGATGTTTCAGTTTTACTATTACACTGATCACCGCTGTACGGAATGTTTCAGTTTCATAGTTGTACTGATCACCGCTATACGGGATGTTTCAGTTTCATAGTTGCACTGATCACCGCTATACGAAATGTTTCAGTGCCATAGTTGCACTGATCACCGCTATACTAAATGTTTCAATGCCATAGTTGCACTGATCGACGTTATACGGAACGTTTCAGTTTTACTATTACAATGATCACCGCTATACGGAATGTTTCAATTTCACCATTACACTGATCACCGCTATACGGAATGTTTCAGTTTTACTATTACACTGATCACCGCTATACGGGATGTTTCAGTTTTACTATTACACTGATCACCGCTATACGGAATGTTTCAGTTTCATAGTTGCACTGATCACCGCTATACGGAATGTTTTAGTTTCATAGTTGCACTGATCACCGCTACACGGGATGTTTCAGTTTCATAGATGCACTGATCACCGCTATACGAGATATTTCATTTTCATAGTTGCACTGATCACCGCGATACGGAGTGTTTCAGTTTCATAGTTGCACTGATCTCTGTTATAAGGTACAGGGGCCGGAATGTTTTCCAAACAAAAAATTATTATATTTGAAAAAAAAAGAAAAACACAACACGAAATTAATATTTAGGTATAAAAATTTAGGGATGGAAACAAAATAGCTGGCAGCTGCACATCGTGACTGCAACGAGAAGGCTTCATCATCCGCCTAGACTTCCAGTCTAACCAGATGCAGCTGAACACCAATATTTTACGTGAATGTTCAGACTTTCAGGTCAGCCTCCACAACCCAGTTACTAGGTATACTATTAATATTATGATACCATAGAAAAGAGAAAATAAAAAAGCTATGTGTTTTGTAACCAATTGACAATAAAAAATATTGTCATAGAAAGCAAATTTAAAAGAAATTGGTGTTGGTTTTTTTTCAATGTCAAGGTGAAATATAGAATGTATGTTTTATGCTGTATTATCGTAGTTCAGTGGTTTTAATTACACGAAACCCGATTTCGGTCCCATAATAAAACCCGGGGAAAATCGGTTTTAGTATGGGGCCAAAACCCGGTTCCGCATGCCCTAGTATTAAGCACTAGGTACTGACTACTGCCTAATTGTTATTGAGTTATCCCACCAGGAACTTGTCAGTAGCAGCCCAGAATCTAGATAAGTGACCGGTTGATGGCAATAGGCTCATTTCCTACTCAGTGCATGAACACATTAAATGGTGAAGTGTGTAAGTGTACCTCTGCCTAACCCTTCCGGGATAGCAGTCGTGAAGTGTGTCCACAGTGTCTTCCACAAAATGTACCTACCTACAACTAATGTTTGTACAAAGTAATGTTTTAGTACAGTCAACCTCTTAATTACTTTTTATTCGTGTTGGTCACAGTAAGATAAGTTCAACCTTAGATAAGTTTTATACAGCTATTTAAAAAAAGGAAAATTAAGAATAAATAATTTATTGTAAGACTATGTCTTATTTTTCTTATTATTGGAAATTATGGACGTTTCAGCAGAATTTCCCTCGCGTTCTGGTCACAGAGCTATATTAGGAATAATTTAGTGTAATTTTTTTTGATAATTGTTGTCAAAACTGGCGAAGTAATTACGAGATCAGCTACCTATACAAGTTCTTGAATAGTTATAAAAGCTGATTATTTTCATTTTATGAGATTAATGTAAACAAGTTATAAAAGAAGTACTTACGTTTTGTTCTTTCATCAGATCTGGGTATTGTGGCGGCATCTACTTACACACTTCACACAGTGACCCATGATACCTGACGACACGCGAAATCCTGCGTCGCGTCAGCAGTTATCTGCTAAATTAAGATACATAAAACCGCCCGACAACAATCGTCGGGCAGATAAGAGCCCACCAATAAATAACACCTATCTGCACGTAGAGGGAGAATCCCAAAGAGTAAAATTAATACTTATACGAATCCTTCCATAAAGCATTTGCTTTTATTCGCCGGAATAGCGTCATGTTTCCGGATGAATCCAAGACTCAACAATAAACGAATATGAATTATTACAGTTAGCGCAATGTTCATACGAATTGTATTGAATTCGTCAAAAATTCTGAATACCTTTACACTTGATAATTTATACTTCACGATTATTAGACTGCATGTTAAAAATATTTTTAAACTTTTTACAACAACACGCACGCCATTTTTACTTTTTTTTTTCAAATTCCCACACTTCTAATGGCTGATTGCTGTGCCGGTGATTACGACGGACGCGTCAGTTACATATTTTTTGGGGGACCTTAGACGATCGATTTTGTATCAGTTCTAATCCATGTTATTGATCTTTGCAAAACGGCCACGATGCTGTCACTGAATGTGTATTTCACTCACGTAACCACAACTGTAATGTTCCTATCGAGAGACGTCAAGATTGCCCATGTTCACGATAGTCTTCTATAATCGACTAAATCTGCAAAACAGGTACTACCATAAATATGTGTATAATCTGCGGGATAGTTTGACAGCCCATCAATTTGCGGGTTACTTCACTTCAGTTTCGTTCGCGTCCAGCTTTTGCTTATGTTGCGTTCTTTCAATAAATTAAATTTCGCCGTATTTGTATCAAAGTTCGTAGGTAAACGAATTTGAATTACATACTAATCATGGCAGACCGACTTACCCAGCTTCAGGACACCATAAACCAGGTAACATAACGTGAATTCGGTCGTAATTTTGGTGTAGCCCCACTGTATATTTACATCGTTATTGACTGTTTTGCAGCAAGCTGAGCACTTTTGCAACAGCATAGGTATATTGCAACAGTTCTCTACGCCGAGTAAGTTCCCTGGTTTCGACCGCAGTGGGTCACAGACGCCGCAGCAGCAACAGAATCAGGAGGATTATGCTATGCTGTTCGCTACGTTGATATCTCGCTGTGCCAAGGATATAGATACGTTGATAGAATCTTTGCCGAGCGAGGAGAGCTCGACGGAGCTGCAGGTGCAGAGCTTGAGGCGTTTGGAGGCTGAGAATAAAGAGGCTGCTGAGCAACTTGAGGAGGTATTTTGCTATTTATGGTAAAAGTTGAAATTCTTGAGAGCTTCAGATCCAGTTACTTTCTTTGAATTTGTTATTCATCCTCTTTTCTTACAAAATCTGTGGTAGTTATGGAGCACTGTGGTTATTGGTAGCTTAAAGTATATGTACCCTAACACATGGCATAATTATGTGAACATAATACTTTAATATCAGTTATGATTCATTATTATAACTAGAAGACAGGATATTTACCATGTTTATTGTTGTTTGTCTGCTCTTAAACACCCACCCGCAATAACTTCAGTTTATCTGTGATCATGGTGCTTGCAACAGCGCCGAAATATCAGGAACTCAAAGAAAACAAACATGGTAAATAACCCGTCTTCTAGTTAATAATGTTAGTGACCACGATAGTTATGATTCAGTAAAAATACCTTATAATCCATTACCCTACAGCACAATAACTTTGTCCATGACTGCATACAAATAGTTATACACTTTATATAGGACAAATCTTTATCTGAATATCTCATTCCAGGTGGTCCGCCAAGGAGAGATTCTTCTAGAGAAGATCCAGGGAGCCCTCAGTGACATAGCTCAATGTCAGTTAGACATGCAGAACCCAGCCCTGATCCTCAATAAGGATGTGAAGCCTCAGTTATAGGGCTCAGAGACACGGTACTGACTACCGTTGGTGATGATCTGATATAGACAATTGATACAAATTGTTAAGTGTTATATGATTTTTGTACACAAAGATAACTGTAATACTATTTGGTCTTGTCTACCCTAAGGCCTAGATGCTAAAAGTCAAATATATGGGCACAAAAATATTAATTAATGAATTGGAAGTATTCATTAGTAGGATATACCTACAACTGCTTGGTTTGTTTATGTTATCTGTGATTCTTCATTAAAAACCACTTAACTCGAGTACTTTTTTAACAATGTTCTAAGAATAAAATAACACTGTTATAAAATTTGTAAGGCATTGGTGTGCGGGAAGCTTTATTGAAACAAACCTAGCTTGAAGACCTGTTTTTATTAATTACATATTTTAGTTAAAAAAATGTGTTTAGTGTGATAGGGATAAATAGGTTAAAACTACCATAATTTTAACTGGTTGCAGCAAAAAGAAACCAATGTTTGTTTTATTTGTTGTTCTAAGTATGTAAGTATGTAAGGTGTGGAAGAAATAAATTAATGTTATCCAAATAGAAAACGATTTTTCAGTAAATATCTAAACCACCCACTTCCAAATTTAGTCAGATGTATGTACTTAGATGGCGTTCTACGTCTTCAGAAAATAGCACGCATATCAACTCGGAAAGGGATCGTCACCGTATTGCCTTCCGCCACGGCGGTTCGTGAGCTTGTCCCGAGGCGAGGCGATTACGTTACGATTCCGATTAGTGTGCGTTGAAGTAGGGAGTTTCATACTAAGAATACTGAATAGCTCGAATTGATACGGTGATGATCCCTTTCAGAGTTGATAATGTGTCGTGTCTTCTTACCTTCTTACCTTTAAAATGATTTTATTTGTGCTTCAGCGCCATCTTGTGTTAAAAGTAGTACTTGTGTAGTGGAGAAATGTTAGTTCGGAAAATGTGCGACAGATGCCGTTAGAAATACTTAGCTCTCATATCATTTAACTCCTCGCGGGTGTAAGCAGATATTACCATTCACTCTAGTGTTCATCATCATCATCTGCCTAGCCTTTTCCCAACTATATTGGGGTCGGCTTCCAGTCTAACCACTGCAACGAAAAAAAAAAAATATATGAGTGTTTTTTTTTTACAAAATTATTATAATTCTAAAATTTTTTGAGACTTTTTGCATCAAACATTTACTCCCATATTCTAACAATGACAGTTGGTAAATACGACGTAGTAAACTACCGTAATGGATGCTTAAAAATAAGGAGCCAGTATTTATTTTGTGGGTCAAGTAATTTGAAATTATTCATTTTTTAATAAAAAAATATACTCGTTTAAAAAAAACTCCCTTGAAATGGCTTTGTTATAGCCGTTAGATGATTCCCTGAAAATATTTCGTGTATGAATAGTTAGACCCTATATAGGTACTACCGTGATTTTTTTCACGCATCCAAACACAATCGTTTAGCTGCTAGAGAGAGGGGGGGGGATACTCGATTCTAACAAAAATTTGCACTTTAAAGCTTAATACTTCACAAACGCTTCCCTTAATCGAAAAATTGTTTGAACAAACTCTCAATACTTTTACGCTACGGGTATGTTAGAAAAAAATCCTCACTTTACGTGTAGGCAATACCACAAAAAAAATATTATTTTCGAGATTTTTTTTACCATTTTGTTGGCGTAACTAATTTGTATATTCATGCCAAATTACAGCTTTCTAGTACCTACTAAGTCTTTGAGCTTTGTTGCGGACAGAGAGACGGACATGGCGACGGGTTCCTTTCCTTGTTGACAACGGAACCCTAAAAATGCAGTGGTAGGTATGATGAGGTGGGGAGAATTATTGTACCTAAATCGCAGCTTAGACATGGGTACACATGTCTAAGCTGCGATTAAGGTACAATAATTTTCATACCACTCAATATTTAATTACCGCTCGTTGATGATTTATAGCCGTGAGCCACATCACGTACCTACCTTAATTACATTTACCTATTCGTATACACTTTCAGATTTCCAAGGAAATGGTATTCGAACCTTTTTTCTGAGGAAGGAAGGAAGGGAAGGAAGTTTCTCTTTGCCCATCCTGGTTCAGTCCCTTGATGTCCGGCTCAAACCGGCCACTCGAAGAACCTTTACAAGTTTACATTCACACGCGGCCCGCGCCCAGCCTCTCGCCGCCGCCGCCGTCGACGCTTCACTCACCTGCAGTTGATAACCAACCTCTTTGCCGCGAGCACGCTCCACGCCTCACGCTACCGGTTTTTGATCGCACCTCTTTAGTTACGAACGATTTTGAATTCGAAGTTTTTGAATTTACAACCCCTTTTGTTCATCAATTCGTGTTCCAAATTTCAAATTCCACAATGATGGACTCTGAACTGTGTGGCTGTTTATTTTTTAATTATTGAGTGTTATTTTTCTATGGGATTATTCCCTGAAAAGTGAGGGAGTGAATGTGAAAATTGGAACCGACCCGGAAGGACGGGTCTATTCTCCCTTCGCGCTTCCACGACAGGTATGTGATTATATGCCTTATTAGGTGACGGTTGAAAATATTAATTGTTTACATTATCGATATCCGGTATTATCTATTAATTAAAACGTTAAGTTCCTTATCGCTACTAATTGGCAAGCGGATTGTCACACAGGAGCAGGATTTTCCAGTAATTTTCCAGTTTTACGCGACATTGGTATTGAAAACAGTAGTTTTCGCTTCTGTCACTTTGCAACTTTCTATAATTACATATCTTAATATTATATCTACCAGTCGGAACTTAATTAGATTCTGATTGAAAACGAAGCACATGCATTACCTCAAGGTAGACCGAACAAAATTAAAGATTAAGAAGACCTAATTGAAAATACTTATCTACCTTAGTTGGCTTTATGACATTATCGCAGATAATTAAACTACACTCATTTCGTAAGCAAACTAAGCTAATAGCACTCAGACTTTATTGCTTTAGAGAAAATTGAAAATATTCAATATCATGAGTAGGAGAGGTGAAAACCGGTCGCCCTATCGCTCTTTCCCTCCATCTTTAAAGATTTTCATCGCCTATAGAAATTCAGACGTTCTCCTTACAACCAACATTTGAAATTACAGTCTTATAGATTAAGACAGCTGATGTACCTTAACTTGGTTATTTTTGTCTGCAAGTAGGTACTGTCCAGTACGGTCCTAGGTTAGCCTTCCAGATCAGGCAAAAGGTTTTTCCAATAAGAATTTATCACCAGCAACAACGACTCTAGATTTGTGCTAGGTTGCTGGCAATATGCTTACCCCTTAAGGGACCTAAAAATAACTGCAACAGCGAAATGTGGGTACCTAGTTTCGACAGCTCCTCCTAACCTTCGGAAAACAGTCGTACCAATAAATCATCGTCAGCATTCTCCAGCCTTTATTCCATTTTGATTGGGGTCAACTCCTCTGTTAGTCGTCATCTCAATTGTTTACGTATTCCTGTCTATGGCTTAGGTCACTTGTCAATATCGAAGGTTAAATATGGCTGTATTTCTAGTCCTAAGAAATAACATACGAAGTATCTATTGTCAGACTTTAATTGCGTTGGTTCGCAAACCTCATAACTGCGTTTTTTAATGCTCAACCAGCAATTTGTGGTAAATGTTATTGGTAATTAATTGCAAATCGACTCGTTTGGAACTCGTATTTATTTACTCGTGCAGAAAAATAATGGCCGCTGAATTTTATGATGTGAGTTTGGTTGGGCGTTGTGCCTAGTTTTCGACAACCTGTACCCACTAAATTAAGTACCTTGTGTCGTTTGTTAGGCGGTTTATCTGGCTTAGTTTTAAAGCTTGTTTTAAATCAGATACTTACTAAAATAAATTGTATCAGTCAAGTCCCTAATTAAATAAAAATATGCAATTTAAAAAATATAAGTGCTGATACGGCAACAGAACTAACATAAAGTGATACAGTTACTATCGGTTTGTTTGTTTTTCAATACCTAAGTAGCTGTACCTAAGTCTTACAAATATAACAAACAATAGTATCGAAATATGGATAAGACCATGAAAATGCAACCTAAAACTGAAAGCATCATTCCTAATTAAGCAGTAAACCACTATATAAGTTTCTTTCAAAACAAAGAGCCGCCATTTCCTAAACCACGTAACTGCCATTAACAGAAGAGCTCTTCAACTGTCCATTAACTTATGAACTGCATTATGTAGATGGATAGAAAACGCGGATGTCACAGACGATGCAAACGGAGTTTAACATATCTATGAGATTATTACGTTATAGAGAATATATTGAGGCGAAAATGTTCGCGGATGCTTTGTGAAAGTGTTGACCCCTTCGAAACCGGCTCGCTAGTCGAGGGTTTTCCATCTACTGCTTATATGTTGTAATATACACTTTATATGTGAGTAAACTTTGTTTCGTGACTGCATGTGTAATATTTTGACATTTCCGTTACTTCAATTTCCCTGGATTGGATCGGTGTTCGGGTGAATTCACACGTCACTCGTAAACAGAATTTAGAGTTTTGAGTCAATACTTTATTTTCAACCGCTCTCTTTCTGGTGTGGCTCTTGTAAGTCTCCAGTAATCATCCTCCTGCCAATACTATCTCAATTTACTTGGGTCCGGCACCGCTGCATGTTTATCACTTCCGTTCAATTTTATCAGTTGGCATACCTGTAGCCATCCGCTTTCTATATCTCTCCCCATAACATAACATTCTTTTCTCGTTCCTTTATCGTTTTCCGTATCCTTTTCTCGTTCATTACTTACATTTATATTTTCATAGTCTTTTTGTCGTGACTTAGAACTTATCTTTAAAGAGCCTTCATAGAGAGAAGGGCTACAAAATTCACTCCGTCCTTGTGCATACCTCAGCATCAACAGCTAGCTTCGTCCACATCCATGAATCACTTATGAAGCTCAAAAGCGAACTGTCCACTAGTTTTTAAACTTATTTGCGTGAATAGACTTCATAATCGTGGTTATTTTGTAACAATGATTTAAATGGCTTGTCAATCAATCAATCAGGTTAACCGATTGCAGGTTGTTGGACATGGGCACGCTTATAAGTAGTGCCACAAAAGCTTTCTAGTTACGAGTATACCCAATACTTAAAGTGCGAGTATGCCAAAAAAAAACGCGCACTATTGAATTTTCAGTCATCGGCTCATTGCCGATAGTTGAAATATCATTATCAGTACCTAGCTACATTTTTGAAGGTCAACACGTGAAACTACATCCATCTCATCATCACATAACTGTCCTCTAGGTAGGTCGTTGTAAGAATGGTCGTCTAAATAATCGATTTCAACTTGGTTAGTTGGGATAACTAAATGAGGTTCAAATATTCATCAAGGTCCGCCCGAGTCTGAAATATGCACTTTCTGATAAGGCGTAGGTATTCTTGTTCTAACCGTTTGCATTAGTGGTATATTATACTAGGAGCCCTATTTTTAACAGATGGTAAAGGAGATTTATAATATTAGTTGTTATCCTTTTCCGTAGGTATCATCAGGCAGGATCGGGAATATCTGGTTTAAGTGCAGTCAATTTCTTCCGATAATTGAAAGCACCAATTGCATTCCTACCCAGATCATATAACGTCCAAACCTCGACACTGATCGTGATTAAAATACCAATAGCGATCCATTTGAACGCCTTACAAAGCTGTCGGGGAAATCCTATTATAAAACATGAAATGAACGTGTTTTAATATATAATTACCATCAGCTGTATGTTTCTACACACGTGGTAGTAGCTCCTCGCCTTGTGACCTCCGGAATATGATAATATTTGATAATAAATCCGATGCAAACGTAAACCTCGAATTTCCAGTTATTTGACGATGCTATTTAAATCAATCAGCGGTCAAGTGCGACCTGTGAAGTTGGGCGCCATTTTTGTTTGTATTTGAAATTAGAATTGAGGATCTGGGAGAGGTAAAAATCCTTTGATTGTCGATGACTGACGATTCAAATTGAGAGTATAAAGCATTGCAATGTAAATTTTTAAAAGCGGATTTTTTAAAGACAAAGAGATAATAGCTGATTTGGAAGAAAGAAGCGAACCGATACCCATCGAATACCCATATTTCGAAACGAACGGTGGTCTAAGATATACTTACATACCTAGTTTGGGAGGCGAATTATCAAGTCCCAAACATTAAATAGAAGTAGGTATAGATTGCAACATCTTTTAAGGTTGACACTACACCTACAGACATTGTCCTCACACACACTCACACATTGTCCTTATCCTCAGGGCTATCTTATAGGTTTATTAAAATTAGGCCAAAAACAACAACGCCGTTTATATAAAGTCAGACCTACTAAGCTATCATCCTTGAATACAGGTGCATTCGCTTATTCGGTCCACGTTAAAATCATCAAATAAACTCAATTTTGTAATCTCACGACACGGCAGCCTAATACGCTACGGTCACCAAATAAGTCAATACTCGAGTCGTTTAAACCAACACGATATTCAAATGGTTGTCAAATATAGCTGATTAGGAAGCAAGGACATTCGACGTATCTTGCTTACGTGTGGTCGAAGCCTTCACCTGTAATGTTTGAGTTTACAAGATAAACAAAAATCAAATGACGTTTCGTAAATTAGCAGTTGTTATTTTATTAAGAAGGTAGTTCATAAGCGGTGATTTTTGAAAGGTTTTTCTCTACGTGATGGAGATGTCAAAGGTCTCGAGGATTAAACGTTGCTTTTTTGTTTAAAGCTATTCTTTTTCGGTGTTGTTTAGTCCTTAGTCATAGTTGGTTTGTTCCTTAGTCTTTGATAAATTCAATTAGCAACATTCTTAATCACCCTTTTCACTCGAGTTCTAGTGAATATGAATATTGAATCCTTAAGCTGCTTATCAGAATCTACATTTCTTGATGTGTATCAAAATATAGCTATACTTATACTTAAGGAAATCAATAGCAATAACTAGTTTGCATCTCCATCCTGTACAAAACAAAAGTGAGAACGGTCAAGAAATTTTAAATTTCGAGTCTCCGCATTCGTCGTCCATTTTTGTTTTAAAAGCGCCATCTTGGAACTTACCTTGACATTTAATGCGTCGGAGCCGCGCTTGGATCCTCTTTTAATGTGTTTTAAATACTATAATGTCCGTTTTTTATTCATTACAATGTAATGGAGAGCTGGTACTATGCCATGTTGATAAAAAAACTCTTCAAGTGATAATTTTACTGTCACGAAAGGGTTTTACCTTATTTAACATTTGAGTTAACGTCAATTTTCTTCTGATATGATGGCGTGGATTCTCGGAACAAATACACGATCTATTAGTTCGCATTACGTCCAAATAGAATAAGTTTCAGTAGCTTCGGCTTATTTTAATACATGTCATCTAGTCGTTCATGCAGACAGCAAACACAATTTTTAACACATTTCCATTTCGAGTTTCACTCAGTTCGTTTCTCACATCGCAAATTGAACTTATAACCGATTCCTGTGACTGCAGTTTGAACTTTCCTAGTTGTTCATTGTTTGGTGACTTGATGTGCAAACACCAAGAAAGTTCAAGGCGGCTAGTTGCATCACAAATGGAGTCATAAAATGTAATGGCCGTAGAACGTACAACAACGCTTTAAATAACGATAGAGCGGTTTCACACGAACAAACGGTTTTAGCAAATCACGGGACGTATCTTTATTTGGGGATTAACAATAGCATTCGCAACGATGTATTGTTTGTTCGGTTCAATCGATTAGATTGGTTAGCATGCTATTTGAATTGTTTAATTAAGATCAGAAAATAGCGTTCACCTTTTCTAAAAGGTTAAAGCTCGTAGTCGTAGTCAATACAATACTTTGCTTAGGTATTAGGCAAAATCATTCAGGATTTTGCCTAATACCTAAGCAAAATTTTTAGTGTGTGTAACGTTTTCCTACATGTACCTAGAACTTACTGTGACGATTCTTACTAAAACCCTTTAAAACCATTAGAAGCTCGAATTCGAAATTAGAATCTCAAAGTTATATTGAAAACATGATTGATTTCGAACTGCATCTATCGCGCGAGTTTGATAATAGCCCCCTGACGTGTTACAAACCATTTTAGAATGGATGGGGTTTTCCGAGTGTTATCCAAAGCGTAGCTAGGTAAACAGAACAGAATAGTTATAGCGTTTCAAAATCGTTTTGCTGTCTTTTGTACACTTAGGTACCTTTACCTACCTACCTGCTTTAATGTAAAATTTCGCTTTTAGATAGAGACACCACAATTGCTATTTGTAGAAAATTCTATAAGAAAATAGTGCAAAACTTGCTACAGTCTGCATTTTGCCCTACCAACCTAAGTACTTATAACCATCAGTAGTGAACGGACGGCACTCTTTTTATTTTTAAAACTATAATAAAATTCAAATAATATTGGAATAAAGTGAAAAATACACTTATAATCCTACTAATATTATAAATGCGAAAGTTTAGAAGATGTATGGAACTGTATGAATGTCTGGATGTTTGTTACTCTTTCACGCAAAAACCACGGACCGGATCTGGTCATCTAAATCTTGGCACACAGATGGTTTATAACTTGGACATAGGATATTATTTATTCACGCGGGCGAGGCCGCGGGCTAAGCTGGTAGTTAAACAAAACTGGTCCTGAACTATGTTTGTATACTTACTTTGCATTTTAATTCAATTACATCATAATCATCAATTCTTATAAAAACAAAGATTATCTAACTTATAATATTCTGTTATTAATATGATGATATTAAATATGTATGCAGATCTACACTTTTATTTTTAGATTATTGATATGACATTTTGTTGAAAAACCATTTTAAAGAATGTGAGGATGAGAATAATTATTTATTACAATTTCGTACGTAAACAGAAGAATTTAGAGCCTACTTACATTTGTATTGCTAGAAAATATAAATCTATTTTCATCTGCGAAAGAACAATTTAAGTATTAGTAAGTAGGTGCCCAAATGACAACAAATATTGAAATAACAATTAAAACAACTTTAAGATTAATGATGTAACTTAGGGACCTACCCAAGTTTATGCAAAAAAAGCGTACTTCGTGCATTTCAAATTACTCAAAGGTTTCGCTCCAAAAACTGTTCTTTGGCGCAAACACCCAATTTTTCATTGAAATATCAGTTTCAATTACATAAACAAGATTTGAACTTTAAACCTGAGCGTTTATGAGCACACAAAAACAAGATCAATCGCTAATGTTGACTTCTTTTTGTTAACTCCAATGCCTATAAAGGATTTGTAAGAAAGCTTTTGTGCCTATTGCTCAAACGTCTCGACTAGTTCACGTTTACTGACTGAATAAGTAAATAGTTGTGCAATATCGATCCTAAACGAGAGATTTCGCGTTCGAGTGAAATATTTGTCGATGGATGTGGTAATCGGCGCGGTTGGGCCGACTTCGGAAGATGCACGACGAATGAAAATTAATCACGAATTAGTTCATTAGATTTATTGGAATATATTGGAGCAATAGATGTTTAAATGTTTAGAAAGAGGGCAAAGGAAGGTAAATGTAAGATATGAAGTAGAGGAAAGAACTGAATTCATCATAATCATACTTATTATGATGGCCTTCAGCCATCTTTCGGTAAATTGTTATTGTTGATTCACGTTTTTTGTCAGCGGTGGGTAGGTGCTGGGTTCGTCTTCCGTGTTCTAAATAAATAAGTTGTGTATACAGAGAGATATACCAAACTGAGATCAAACGGAAAGGGTAACCTAACCTACTGACAAACCTGGGTGGGTGCTTAGGTAGATAATGCTCTTCTTCGCTTTCACTAAGCGATACCTAAATGAATGCTTAATTAAACTGCACTGTTAGATTTGCAACGGCCTAGCATCGAGATTTGAAATCCCCAAAGTGAAATAATATTATTAATTCTACTGTTTACCTAGGAATCGCTTAGTGTTCATGGAAACGAGCATACCTAAGTATGTTATATTCCGAACACTTTGTTTACATGATGACGTTTCTTTTATTCACCGCCCAACATGCACATTACAATGTAGCTCCAATAACACCAGCTTGCAAATGTTATTTCAATAATAATAAAACCGTATCTGCAATCAATTGTGTTGGTAAAGGCATACAGGTATTGCTGTATTGCTCAAGCTGGGTCATTGACCGCTCTGTTGTTATTTTGAATAGGTGATTACGAGCTAATTCATCTTTAGTGTTCAATATTCATCTTTGTCATTATGTTCTTAATATGGTACGCGTTTTATATGGACCTCCTTTTTGTTTTGGGCCAATTAAAATTCTTTTTGAGGTTAGAATGTTTGTGCTTTATTCTTTATGGTGGGTATTATGGTAAATACGTGATTATAATTTTAATGGCTAAAAATAGGTAAATTACCTACTTTTTTAGCAAAGGTTGAAATTTTTAAACCGGGAAATAAACCGGGAAAGATGATTAATTATGAAGGCTGATTAAGATCTCATAAATTATTTATATCAAAAGAGTAAAAGCGAAAACATTTATAAAAAAAACCAGTTCGAACATGTAAGTTCGGTAAGCGTGTCAAGCACGTTTACTAAGCTGGCCGACGAAGAAAAAAAGTTGTAAAAAAAACAAGGCTGTACCTCTTTTCACTTTCGTCTGCTGTAGCGGTATAATCAACGTGGTGCCCTCCCTGTGTTTATACTCTTAAGTTGTAATACGGACTACGAAGACCTGTTTCATAAAGTTTGTAAATGTTTTAGAAGAATGTTTTGAATTGGCAATTTAAATGAACCGCTTTATAACTTATTCTTAGATCTGCTACAAATTATATTATAATTAAGTACCAATTTTTTAAGTAGAAAACTTAACAATACAAAGTGACTACATTTATATTTTCATAACAATATATAATTAAAAACGTACCTATGGACACCGTGAGCTATTGTTAAAAATAAATCCTTGTATAAATAAAAGAATTAGCAGATTTTCCTCGATGTTACCTGTCAAATCACGTACTTTTCAATGCTAGGTAATACAACCAACGAATAACATTGAAAAAAGTTTTCCTCACATTGATATATTTTTACGACTTTTTGACCAAGGATGATTTATTTTCCTAATTCTTTTATTGGTATTCAATATTCTTTGCTTTATTACACAGTAGGGAAAATACATTAAAAAATAATAGTAAATGTTATTTCTACCCATTTAAATAGCTTCTTAATTTTTCGTATGCAGTATCATAAGTATCTTGGCCTTATGAAAAGTGTTTTCAACACAAGTTAGCCAGCTAAAGTAAACAATCGCTAGTGCAAAAATCCCGGTTACGTTTAATATCAACAATTTATCTTCTTAATTATAAACCAATTCATAACGTACGGTAATGGCTGCCGCGATCTTATTTATCGGTTTATAAGTAATAAAAAGCTATTATTTACAATTTCCCCGCAACGGACAAGAAGGTCGGCGATGTGTCGTGTGATGACGTGTACAAATGATCACGGCCGTGAAATTTGGAGCGAAAAACTAGATTTTTACCATTAAAACATTGTTGTGGTCCGTTAATGTGCAACTAAGTGGTATAAATGCGACAATCATGGCGCACTGAACTTTATAACGCGACAGGGAACTTTATAGGTAGTTAGTTAGACTGCAAGACGTAAAGACGTTGGATGTCTTGGCCAATAAAGCTGGTGGCACACCTCTCAATTTAAATAATGTTCACCAAAAAAGATGTCAATCCATTAAGCCGAAAAATCACAATATTTCCGTTTATATGTATATATAAATGCTTACACGCATTTCTGTCCAGACATGGATGTACGAAGGTCTCTCTATCTAAGTAGTTCCTAAGTATAACGAACTTTTCATGGTTAACTCTTTGGTTCTCACTTGTCACTATAGTGTTAATAATTTACACAAGGATGGACATTCTTTCGTTAAAAAGATGTTCATGTCGTGTGGATTGTATATCAAACTCCGAAGACTGGCTTCCAAATATGTGTTATTAAGGTTTTAAGGTGTTGTTTGTAATTTCAACTAGGAACTGGTAGGTATCTATTATGTAGGTATTAGACTATTATGATTATTAACAAAAACTATCAGATGAATACAAAAACAATCGAAGCTCCTAAGAAAATGAGAGAGATAATACTGAGATATCCTCATCATAGGAAAAATTGGTGCTGTAAGTAAATTGGCAGATTAAAAGCAAAACGTAGGTAACGTTTAGATCGGATACTTGAACACTTTCAAAGCTCGGACTAAGCGCTACAAGTTGAAGATCAAACATCGCGCTTTTATTTAGGCTTTAATTATGGTCTCACCTGGTGTACGTGAAAACAGGCAGCGGGTAACACTTCAGAGGCATTAATAAAGTCTCTACAACACACATAGTCGCAGTTTCCCAGACTACCAGCCAATACTCTGTCTATTAAAACCCCGAGAAAAAGGTATTCCGAATGAAAGGCATTCCGGCGGTAACAAATAACATTTAATTAACATAATAGAATAAAAGACGTCATCATTATTAACAGAACCGTAGACGTAGAACAAATTAACTAACGCAATGTGGCGTATTAGCGAGTGATGGCCACTGTTATCATCTGCTCGTCACTGACTGACAGATCGAAATACAGCCTCAATTCAAGTTACACTGCTTCAACGATCTTTTAGCACTAGAATGACATTGCGTTGTGGTTGCACTTAGGTGTATACTTATTCCAATCAAATCGAATCAGTTTATTGCAAACATGTTGTACAGTTTGGAAGATTAAATTAAAAGTTTCAAACAGGCACTTTGTAAGGGCATTGCACAACAAATAAAATACAATACATTTCATAGTTATTATTATCACGATATTTAACATTTTGAGAAAAAAAGATTATAAGGATTAAACAATTATTAGGATTAAATAAAATTGATTTGTTCAAATAAATTCAATATGTACCTATGTTTTCTCACAAACAATGGTGAGCTATTTATTCTATATATATATTTTTTTTTTAATAATCTTTTGCAATGAGTAGTAGCACTTTTGGTTGAAAGAAGTGAACAATTTTGTTTTATTTCAATTGTTTCTTTTAATTTATTTTAAGTAAATCTTGATTCACATTACATACGGGCCTAAATCGAAATTATAAGTTCTATGGTTACTACTTACTAGTTCCATGGTGAAATAAATACATTGAAAAGAAAAAAATGGCGGCGTTAGTTCCGATTTCGGCCACACACCGGCAGATCTTTGTAATAGCCATTGTGTGTGATCATTACTCGATTAAATCACATTTAATTAAACTTAAAAGTATGTTTTATGAATGCGTGTGTAGGTACCTAAAACTTGTTCTGTAAAATATGAATGTATTCCTATTGCAATTGATCGCCAATGTTTTAGTTATTTGACCTTAGTCTGGCATTTGTAAAATAAACAGTCACTTTGGAATTTCGCTGCAACTATTAATACTATCGTCTGGTCAATATTACTGAATATTATATCTATTTGGAGTTGGTTTTTGTCAATTTTGGCGGTATGCTATTATTTTAGTTGCTAATGCTAATTATTATAAGTAGAATATTCAAAATTGGTAGCGTAATTGTAAAAAAAAAGCTAGGCAATTTGTGGGCTCGTTAACATTGTTTCCTGTCTCTTGTCATCTAAGCTGTCAATTTTGGCGCGCAAATTCTTGTTGGCCATTCTTAATTCAATGTGTATGTTAATAATTTGGAACTGGTTTTTTATACTTAAAAGTCATTTATATAGTCTGCTTAGTGCTTAACCATTTGTTATAGCTATTAATGGCTAATAAATATGACAATTATCTTTTTGCTTTTGGAAAATAAGAATAAAATATGTAATAAAGATCCATACCTAACGGTGCTAATAAGGACTAGACAAAAGATAATTAAATTGCAGACGAATTTCAATTAGCCTTTGGTCAGAATGTAACCGTTTATTTTTAAAGGAAACATCATCGAGGTGTGACCAGGCGAGGTCCAGTGTGAAATATGACATAATAGGTGTCTTATGAGCATAATCATTGACATTAGGTAAAGAACCAGTTAATGTTGTTAATCTTTTACTCATAATACCCGGTCATAAGACTTATAATCCAATATCACTTTTACTATTTATTTTGGTGATGTCACAAAAGTTCTTGAGGTTTTTTTTGTCACGTAGAAGGTCTTCTTGTTTATAAACCAATAAGGATTATATTGCTTATCCAAAGTAAAACATGTTGCTAAATTAACATGGAGTGGTCAGTAAAATTAATATCCAATGTCAATCAATTTAAACTTGGTATAGCTATTTTATCGATGGTCAACAAGAAGGACTTGCACATTTTAAGCAGGTATTATGTTAAAAGTTTGCAACTTTTTATGGAAAAGGAAGAATACTAAAATTCGACCAGGCTGTATGATTTTAGGCCTTGGCCTGCCTACCTTAATGAATAAATGAACAAAACAAACCATAAAAACTCTATCTATGGTAAGATGCTTTACTTACTGATGAGGAAACCATTCATTTGCGTTTTTCCGTATGTATAATAATCTATGTAATTATGTGTATGTATCTAGTCCACACATTTACGTAACGCATAAACTCGTTCACCGTGTTTTCTGTTTACTTACTCACATTCACAAAAACGGAAGTCCGTTCAACCGGAAACGTTGTGTCGAAATTCATCATGGGAACCGATGACAAGCCCTTGAATTCGATTGTTGAATCGATTACAATAAATCGTTATCGAGAATGACGCCCGTAAAATTGTCAATGGGCTTCTACAATGCGATGCTTCGCGACAAAACGATGACTTTAAAAAAGCAACAAAGTAGTGTAAAGTGAGCTGTGGTTTTCATGTCAATGTTAGTATTTACCTAACATTTTTAAGGATCTCCATCTAAAATTAGCATTAACTCGAAGCATAGATAAATAATTATGGGTCCGGTTGATGGCAATAGGCTCACCCTCTATTACTTACATAGCTTAAAGATAACTGGCGGAACTTGGATGCACTAAATAATAGGTATACCTTTGATTAACCTTCGGATAAACAGGTGTAATGTTAAAGTTTGCTTAAACGTTCTGACTACATCTGAATCTGTTTAATGACAAAACTTAATAATTGACCTCCACGCAATGCCTAAACATAACATTGGATCAAGTTAATCATATTGGGCTTTATCACCGTTGCTTTAAGAGTGAATGAATAGTACAGAATTAACGAATAAAAAACCGTGGCGTAGTGGTACGCTACGGTCTACGCCGTAGCATAACACTACGCTACGCCCTACGCCGTAGCACTATTTTTCGAAATTATCCTTAATAGGAATGATGAATAGTTTATTTATAATTTCATCTAGGGTAGTTAGCGCACGAAACTTACTTTAAAAATTACAATAAAGTATTCAAGGAGTTTTCAATTAAACTAAACCTCCATGGTACGTAAACGAAAGCAGTTCTAGAAACTCTAAAAACCGAACAGTACTAAATCGTTCTTGATTTCCCAGAAACTAGGTTTTTAGTCATTTATCTTGTCTAGGTAAAAAAATAGCAACGAGCCAATTATCTGATTTACTTTGCTGTGGGAAAGTACACAAAATCGGCGGTGAAGTGTGATCAAATCTCCTTCAATTACCTGCTAGCCTAGTACTGACTACTTTTGTCATCGTTTCAAAAATATACGAGAGAATATCTATTGTTATCTATTCATGGTCATTCTCTTTTTACCCGGCTGACCCAGAAGGAGGGTAATGTTTTTAGCCTAGAAGAAGCTAGTTAAATTTCAGCAGTTTCACAGATTGTGTGAGATGGTTTGTTATGAATAAAATAAGACTTTGAACACGATCCAATTTCTTCAAGACAAGCCGTAACCATGCGTAGCTTATAATAATATACCGAAGCATTCTTCAATTGTTTGCTATTTCTTAACAATACCCATCCACCAATATTGAGAAATGAGAACTCAATGGAACGAATTACTTGAAACATTCACACGTAAACTTTTATATAAATCAGTTAACATATAAATTAGACACAGTGTGGTCGAAACTATTGCTGTTACCTACTACGTAAGGTTGTTAATCAAGGAATCAATCTATTGCACGCAACTCGCGACGCATTGGGAACGCATCGCCCGATTGCGTCTAATAACAAACGAATAATTGACTCATTAATTATACGGACATGAATATACATGAAAATGTGTGTAACAATAGACGCCATGAATGTTTAATTTCTGCGTTTCTTTGATAATCTTCCCATGGGTATTGAAGTACGTGACGCGACGCATCATTGGGCGCGGTATGCTATGGTGGTGGTATCATAAATATTGTTTAAGACATAGTAATAATGACGAATGTAGGAAATATTAATGTCTAGGGAAAAACTGGAATATAAGACGCAAAAAGGCGCAATCTGCCCTGGCAGGTACTAAAAGACTTTTGGTAATTGTTGATTCAAACACGCACTAAATACCTACCAGTGAATAATGAGACGATGACTGTAGAAAATACGGAAGAAAAATACATACACAAATTGGAAGTAAGATGGTTAAAGACTGAAGCAACCATGAGGACTAAAATTCCAAAAATACACAGAAGCAACATCTGAATTGCACAAAGGCCAAACAAAAATAGTTTCGTTCAACAAAAAATCGATAGTAGTCAACCCGTGCAGCAGTAATCCGTCTCCCTCAATTAACTCTTACAGTTTGCACGGGATGATGAGCAGCGAAGCCACTCTCACTTTTTTTTCATTTCTAGACCACCGAGGAAATTAGACCAGAAACATTTGATTTAATGATACCAAAAACGCATGGCTTAATTTGCGTTTCAAAGAAAAACAAAAGTTTTTTTTGTGGAGTTACGAATGTGATTGGTGGAAGTTGCTTGAGTTAGAATTGAATTAAATGAGGCCAGTACACATCGTAAGGATGTTCTTTTTTTAATGTATACCTTATATTTAAAATGATTGTTTAAAATTATTTGTAAATTACCCCCATTTTAAAACTCTCAAAAGTCTTAAGAATTCTTTAGAAATCAGGATCGATAAGGAAAAACGAGCTTTCACTTTAAGCTCCTTCTTATATTCTAAATTTTAGAATGGCAAGTGACAATTTGTCAACGCATTCTAAAGCCACAATCACACTAAGAGTATTTCAAGCCTGCGACCACGTACCTACCTACCAATCTGTTCGAAAATCACGTAATACGTCCAAACATATAATTTGTAACTTGAAACGTTACGAAATGGATATATGACAGTCTGATATCAAATTGTCAAATGTTGGTTGTTTTATTGAACATGATATGATTCGTTTCGTCTCAGTGAAAGTAGGTTGGAATAATTTGGAGGCGTGTGCCGACAACTGGAGTGTTGCATTAAATAGACGATTAGCAAAAAACGCTAGCTATTATAATATGTCGGATAACTAGTCTGTATTTAAGTGAAAACGCAACAAGTATTGGAAACTGTATTATGAGTTGGTTGAATTCATCATGCTGAAAGAAGTTTTTGCCATCGCTTTTTACCTTCTTTCAGTATATTTTTTGATCGCGAATAGCGTGATGTGTATTCGTAATGGCTGCATGTATTATTTTGACAGCCAGTATTAACTGGAATAACCACTTTTATACCACGATTGTACAAACGAAACACCCTGATTTACAAAGCCCTGCACAATCGTGATTTATAACCTTGCAATGTGAAATTAATTAGCCGCTACAATTATAAAACGATATATTTAATCTCGAAGCCGACACTTACACCAATGAAACACATCGGTGTGGTATAAAACGCAGCGTTTCTGTCAATAATTAGGCGTTGACACGCGATGCGGCGCGGTATGCGGCCTGCGTTCGATTGGCTATTGCAGACGTTCTTAACATTCCGCCATGTTTATTGTTAAGACATTCGAAATTTGAATTGCGAAACGAAGAAATATTTTATTAATTACGTTGGTACTGTCGCTTTTATTTCTCTTATGCCAGTTACCTAAAAAGTTTTTTTTAAACAAATCAAAACATGTTTTCAACCTCCTTCGTAACAGTTTTCTTTATTGGAGCGAATACGTTATCGTTAAGAAATTTAATTACTGGTACAATGCATATTAATGGCTTTTAATACGTATGTTGATTGTAGATATAATGTCTTTCGGAAATGTGTGTGGTGGTAATGTCAATAACAAATTATCCGACGAATTTAAAACGAATGATTTTGTTCAAGGATTTCAACTCTATAAGGATAGCTAACTATAACCGAGCTTCACACAAAATAACAAGAGACATAGCACTTATGTGTTTATGAAATTCTTTCATTACCTTATTCAGCCATTACCCTACATTTAAAGTCAATTAATTACCCTCCTATGAAAATCTTCCGCATTCGTTACGTTACCTTAAAACCACGTTTGTAACGTGTTACACATGATAGGCTGAGAAAATGCTATGCGTTCTAAGCCTTATGTAAGGTACCATCACACAATGACGTAACGGAGAGATGCCAGAACCTAGTGCTTAATTTTGATTGGCAGCCTAATGTTTTGTGGAGTAACATTGCAATAGAATTGTTTTGTTCAATTGCTTGTTTGTAGGTATGGTACGATGAAGAGGTTTGACGGGTATTTGTTAAGAAAAGCGTTGTTTGAAGCAATTTAGATATATTTTTTTTTTTTCCCTTTAGTTGGTCTGATTATGTAAAGTTCCCTTCGAAACATATTCAAATCATTAAACTCGTTGGTTCTTAACGTTAATCATCTCGGATTCACTTATAAACCGTTCGAATTTCGAAATAAGAAAACAATTTGGCAAAAATTACGATCCTCCAGTAATAGAATGTGAATGAGTGAATGCATTGTGGGTTGCTTTAGAAACGTAGAAAATGAACACAGATATAAGATGGTCATTTAATAAATCCTGTTCAGCACCCAATAACTCTCGTAGCGTGAGATATTCCCAAAGAAAACCAGATAACAACACAATTAAGTGTTCAAATACCAAATCTAGTAACTTTCTCAGTGATCACGCAGGCAGCATGCTGGCTGCAAATAAACTTTGTCAAATAAATCTTTGTAAATTAAATTAAATAATAGCAAACGCGTGTAGAAAGCATGAAAAACATTAAATACATTTTTTGTTATGTTTATTGTTAATTGTTTTGCGTGTAGATGCCACTGTGGAAGGAAAAACATAGTTATCACAATTTGCACAATGTCTTTGTGAATGCACTCAAGTGCATCGTAAAGGCGGTTACATAAACAGCCACGGATTGAGTGAAGATTAACATATATTGTCTTGGAATATTCAATGATATGACAAGATTAACAATAAAGGCATGCTGATGATGGTTGTTTATAATTTCTGTACGTTGTTCTAATTGAATAGGAATCAATTTCAACCGTTACAAACAGTCAAGCAAAGTGCCCAGTAATTATTTAATTTTTAAGAAAAAATATTCATTAACTTTCATAGAATTTGTAGAGTCACAAAACATTGTATATTTTTTAACTATAGGAATGATTATTAAATGTTTTGTTTGTTGTTACAGTATAATTAAGAAAATGCATCTTTACCAAACAGTTAATTAACACTGATTGGTATGCGCCTGTCCACCATTTTTAAGAACGTCGCGTGCGCACAAAGCAATCGCTAAGTTATTGGGACGCCAAATAATTATCGTAAGTAAACGACCATAACCAGCAATACTTGCTTTTCACTTATTTATTGTTAAGTAAGTACTGTGAAGGTTCTGCGCGGATGACTTTGCCAACCAACCTTCATGAATATTTGATAAGTTAATATCATGCTTATGATTAGATTTCATATTGAAAAGAAAAAGAGACAGTCAGCTTATGTGAAATAAAAATTGCCCATACTGTTTTTATTAGTCTGCCTCATCCCACTGCTGGGCAAATATTTCTCTTTCTCCCCATGACTTCCAGTTCTTTCGATACTGAGCAAATGTGAGCAACTGGCCCTTGGTTTTAGTAAAGCTAATTGCGTGATTTTTAAATCGCGAAATCCAAATAAGAGGAAGTTTTGAGCTAAATAAGGAAAGGATTAAGATTATCATACTGATTATGATACTGTTAGCCTGCGTCATCCAACTGGCGGCACGGTTGGCGTAGTGGCTGAGCGATTGACTGCTGCGCTGCGTGTCGCGGGTCCGATCCCACACGGAACAAATATTTGTATAGCCTACAGGTAGTTATTCCGGGTCTGGCTGTTTGTGCATGTGAGTTTAAATGTTTGTAAACGCACCCACGATACAGGAGAAATTCCTAGAGTGGGGCAAAGTTTTTTTTTTAAGAAAAAAAAGAAGAAAAAACAACTGCTGGGCAAAGGCCTCTCCCCATGACTTCCAGTTGTTTCGATCCAGGGCTAATGTGAACCACTGGTCGTTGGTATTGTCCAGCTCGTCCCGCCATTTTCTACGAGGTCTGCCGCGACGCCTTCTCAATAATTGTTTATTAAATTGTAGAACATTGGCTAATGTAAATATGTAATAGCAATGATATTGTGTTATATAATAGAGGAAATGCAATCAGTGTCAAACTATTGCATCAAGACAAATAAAAAGTCAAAAGTAGTTTTAATTCCACTTTATTTTATATGCTCATTGTTATGCTCGACGATGCTATTTAAATAAAATTCAATAAGAATACATTTGGTTAGCTAGGTCAGCACTAAAATAAAATAAGTATGTTTTTTTATGCGTATTAGATTATGCTGACTACCTCGTTGATCTACTGGTCGTAAGTATGACTGCTGGACGTGGGTTCTCTCTTGGTTTAGATCCCTGAGTCGAATAGGTAGGTAGTTTCTTCCATCCAAAAACTCTCAGTAGCTGCCGGATTTCTGGAATTATGCCTGGTTGGCTCGCTTTTCAGAAACTCGGGGTGTGACAGCACTTTTCGAAATAATTTAATTTTGCAATAGATTTCATCTGATGATATGTCAGTAACTTCATTTATAAAATACTACGAGTACGTGACATATACATAAGTCATCGGCGTGTAGAGCCTCTTACTATTAAATTATTTCAAAACTATGTTACTGTATCATTACATTTATTACTTCAGTGTAAAATATTATAGGTAACGTGATTACGAAGTGTGTAACTATTGATTTACATAATATTGTAGGTGATAACATCTAATATTATGTTTGTCGCCGTATGTTTGAATTAGATTTTGTAATACTATTGGAAACATATTAAATTAAATATAATCGGTTGTGTAATTTATGTGATATGAAAATGGAAATTCCTAATTTCAGGTCACAATAATATAACTCTTGTGGCAAGAAAATTCAGGCTTTAAAAGAAAATTCTACTACGTAATACGATAGAAAAATCTCAGTTGTGTTAGACAAGTTTTATCGGAAGCTTTTAGTAAAACAAAATCGTAACGGTATGAGCAAGTTATTAATCGAATCAATTTAAATACGATTCCTTTGTAGAACCCCATAGTTAGAGACAATGTCTTGTCTCTTATCCTTGCTGATCCCTGATGTTGTTAAAACTGTACCGATATAGGAGCGTTTGATGTAGAACGGAAGAATATCATAGAAGAGAAGCATAATCAGCCTGTATCGTCTTCCCTGCTGAGACAAAAACTTCCTCTTTATAAAAGAGAACAGAACCATATTCCCATCTAAATAAATAAGCGACAAAAATCAATGTAATGTGACCTGAATTTGAACGATTGCTTAAATTGTCAAAATACACAATGTCGTGACGATCTCGATATGTTTGTGTCGAACCGAGGAAAGGCGTGACTCTCGTTCACAATAAACCTCAACGCCACAGGGTTGGCCAATGGTTTGATTAATATCTATCGAGAATTAATTTCCTTTCGAAATTCTGAATATCGATTTCGATTTTGTTGAAATTAAGTGGAACGACAATAGTCCTATTGCTACACAGTGAACTGTTTGTAACTGAATAGATGGGATAAATTTGCTAAGTGATTCAATTGAGCATTTTACAAGTCGTCAACTTTTTTAGAGAGTACATGTACCTACTGATAAAACCTGCTGATCTAAACTATCAGTAAAGCGGTTAAAAGTAAGTACTTATCTACTCAGACGAATCAGACATAACATCAATTAGATAAGTATGGACTTAAAATGTCTAATTAATGTTATGTCTGAGTAATGTTGTCTAATAAAAATTGTTTCAGCGAAAGGACCAGTTACTACCGTGTGTACAGACGCCAGCACATCAAGCTACAACAAAATGTTAAATTTCTTTAATAGATTTTTAAGTTTATCGCTACACCATTAGGTTCAAGGTTGATTGGGAAAATTTGACAGTTTCAGGTAGCTTGATGTACTGGCGTCGGTGCATTACTAAATGTCTTTCTGTCAGTACACAATAAAGGAACCTAGTCTAGGTATGGATTTATTATCATCATCCATAAAGTCAACATAATTATATTGTGTAACATCTAAATGCAATTCGTCCAACCCTGCACGTTGCCAACAAAAGAATCCATGACGCAACTGATGGTATTGCACTTGGTGGTCGATACAATTGCGTAACCATGTAGTGCAGTGAAATTTGATGATAGCCTCTTTGTGCTGGCTGGTGGCTTCCAGTTTATTTGGTGATTTGTAAACCAAATTTTGACAACATTGTTGCAATTCGCTACATTTTCTTGACGTGTAATTTTCTTACGTTTACAAAATGAATCAAGTACATAAGGTGTATGATTCTTTAAATGTATAAGTACATAAAAGTAGGTAAATTTGACGTAGAATAATATTGAACAAAAGATTAGTAACAGCATATTACAGGCGGGTACAATAACAAAGTTATGTAAAAGAAAAGTTTTATCAAAAAAATAACAAAACAAAAGCTGAATACAATCTACGTTCGATTCAATGACATCATTGTAAACTCGATTACAATAAAAAGCTAATAATGATCGAACAAAACTGGATTTTTAATACAATTGGTCACAATCTGAATAATATAACGTCTTTGGAAATTTAATACAAAATTTTTGTTAAAATTCTACATCCGCATTTGACTCTTATTTAAGGTTTCTTATCCACTTAGATCTTATTTAGAATGGGTAGTATAATCCAGGCAATATCCTGTATTATTTAAAAACCAAAATAAAAACTTTTCAAGTTTTCAATAAGTAACATTTTCTTTAGCACGGGCCTGTTAGAGAATTAAGAAGCCATTCAAGACTCGATACAGTAAAACTGATTTTTCCACTAAGCACACGAACAAAATTATAAAGTTACAATCAAACATTTTTTTATCGAATTAAAATGTTTTACTAGTTAACAGCCATTTGCTGTAAAATACTCGTAGCTGTCGGAACATTTCTATCAGTTGGTTCCTTTTATGAACAAAAAAGCAATAGAATAAAGACAAAATTTAAGAGAAAACAATTGAATACCTGTTCGAGATAATTTTGCTTTTGTCATTTTCCATTTGTGAGTAACATCACACTTCTGTGGCAGAGGGGTACCTACAATATTACACACCATTTCACCAGTTACGAAGTCAGGGGCACAAATGACTCCGTGCTGCCATTGAAAATTTCTAATGAAAAAACCTGGGACTCGAACCCAAGCCTTCATGCTCAGTTGTTAACGCTTGCGGCCACTCGACCAACGAGACATACAAGTTTGATTTCTCGGATTCTTTTATAAAGATCAATTTGCTTAAGGAACAGGAGGTATGTAGGTCGAAGGGCAGTTCTTAAAAAAATATCTACACCAATATTGTATTCAATGTATGTTTACTCAGCTATAAAGTACGTCGTTATAACTTGCAATATTTGTACATCTGTTTAAACTGTATTTAATTGTGTAGATATTAAACATTTATGATGTCATACGGCCATGGTTTTGTGAAAAACATTGTCAAAATTAATAGTTGACGCACAAAAGTACAAAATTTTATTTTGTTGTATTGTATTTAATCAACCTAAGTTTTAGATCTGTTTCTGTATTGAGGAATCTGAAATAGTTTCAAGCAGCAAGTAGTTGTAGTTTTATGGTTCACGCATATTTAAATTTTATTATTTTTATTTTTTATGTTATTGTTATGTTTCTAGGTGGTTAGTTTTATGTTTAAATACTTTATTTAAATAGCAATCATTTCTTAACATTCGTAAGATATTTTTTCTTAATTTTATTTTCATTTCTTATGAACGAAGAATGCTATTGCTATAGGTACCTATAACTCATATTCATACATAAAACTTAGAACAATCTAGAAACATACAGGTTTTGGGTAGTCTTCGAAATGATTACGTCATGTGTTTAGCTCAAGATTTATATCATAGATACCTCATGTATGTCAGTACACCATCTGTAGTTTATTCGATACTTTATGATCTCTGTTCAGACGTCTGTCTGTGACGGTAGCTAAGACTAAGTTCTATAAAACTTACTGACCACGGTACTTTAGCTAAACATTGCTCCCGACTCTGTCGCATAATTGTCCTACTACAAATGTAAGCTACAGACTGGAACATATCAAAGCTAAAGTACGTGCTAAGTAACGGTTATAAATATTGGTCTTAAAATAATTGGAAGCAAAACTCAGACGTTCATCAAATATGACCACATTTACAGCTAATCATAAATGAAGCGAATCATTCTGACATATCAGTTCTAAACCGACAGCTTATCTCTATATCAGCACCGAAGCAAATTCTAAAGGAAGTATCGTTCACAGTTAATAAAATCTAGATAGAAAATACCGAAACAGGTGCATAGCTTTGCAATCTAGGCCCAGTCTGGCCTAGGAACGCAGGAAGCCACGAGAATTCTTAGTTCTGGCTGTGTGTGGCAACTACTTTTAATGTCTCGTAAATAATTCCATTTTGCATATTACTGGCGATATCTTGGAAGTGTTTAGAGCTACGGCAAATAACTTTGGAACGGTTGAATTAAATGATTGGAGAGATAAAGATGGTAGCTGCTCGGCCGAGCTGTGAGTGGTTTATTTCATTCATGGATGATTTTTATCGACTAGGTAGGTACGTACTCATCATGATTTAGTTTTTTTTATGAAATCAAGGGGTTGATTTATCTATGAGCATTAATAAGCTCAAGTTAATTATTATTTGATAAGTTTTTCTTCATCGAACCTTATTTCGGAGATTATCAGGGCCTGACTTTTAGTCGAATGTCCTGCGTGTCCTGTTGTGTGTTCACTACAGGAACTGATAGACGCTACTGAAAGCGCCAAACTAGTAGCTCAGTTCTGGGCCGACACAATTTAGATTGCCATCGACACGCTAAGAAGAAGTCTAAAAACAGGAAATTCCTGCAAGCATAGATTAAAAAAACATAAGTATCTTACGAAAATAAATAAGCGAATATGTCAAGAACATATCTCTTGAGATTCGCGGAGTTAGAAGAACTTTAAAAGTCATCGGTCATTGCCACGCCGATGTTATTAACTGTGGTTAAACTATACTTACTGATGAACACTTTATACTCATTTAGAACCAAAGTACTGCTCCTGCGTGCCTTACATCTATTACTATGAAAATGATAACCTTTATGGCGCGTTGAAATGCTTATAAACAAACTTTTAGCCTGAATGACGTCCAGATAGCGATGCTTGTGCATAAGTTCCTTGTTTTTTTGCGCAATTTATGCACAAATGCGTTGCGCAACGTGTGATGTGAACTGCGTATACATAATGCGCATCGGCGTCAGTGATATGCATTGGTTAGGGTTCAATGAGAAAGCTTTTATAATTCATATTCGTACGGTTTTTTGATGTTGCCACGAAAACACAACGTAACACGTTTATTTCTAAAACTTTTGAAAGTTTTACATCAATGTGGTGTCGACCCTTGAACTACACCCTGTATGACAGGTGTCGAAGTACTCGTCTTTGTGTATCTCGTATTGTCTATGTCTATCAGATTATAAATATCACGGACAGGAGCGTCTCTCGTCGTCGTCATCTCTGCGCTAATGCGTCCTGCTGTAATCTAAGATGCGTCGCGCGTTCCTGGTTCCTCGTGATTATAGCATTATCCCTCAGGACCATTCGCTCTTGTAATATCGAAGCTTGCAAGGTACTTAGCTTCTTACCTCGACGTGTGTGTTTGAAACTCTCTCTGTTGTGGTGTAAAATGTCTGAAACAAAAACCCTTACATCATCACCTGCAGCCCGACTTAACCCACTGCTGGGAGGTTCCTCTCTTTACTTGTGACATCTTCACTCATCCAGTTTTACGAGCGTTAGCGCCAATGTTATCGGTCCATTATTCAGTTATAATTACTCTATAATTATGCTCTAGCGTCTTCATAATACTTAGCTTCAAAGGTTTAGTGTAGTTTTGTTTTATTTGCACTAAATCAGAACCCATGCATTTATTTCCTGACGCTTACTTTGTATACGTTTATGCAATAATAATTTCCGCGGATTCTTCCGTTTACATACCATTGTCTTTACCACTCGTTGAATACTCTCACCGGTTTTACAATCAGCTGTAATGTTGTTATCAAATCAACTGGTAGGTGTTATTATTTCAATAATAAGAATAAAAATGTCGCTTTACAAGTGATACTAAGTACTTGATTACTCATTCTGTAATTTTGTAATCTTCTCTGTAGTAATATTAAATGTTTATAAAAGAAAATACGTACCTAAGAATAAGGTTGTATTGCCACGTGCGGCTAGCGAAGTTGAAAAAGAAATGTGTTATACAGGGTGTAAACAATTTGGAGTCTCTCACTAATTGCGTCAGGCGATACGATATTTTTAGTAACAAATTCCATTGTCTTTCTCTCTATTTTCCTTAGGAAAAGTTGTCCAGTTTGATGATCTGAATCACACCCTAAGAAGTTTGCGCTTTTAGAGTCACACCTTGTATATAAGTAATTAGTACTTTGTTGTTTGATAAATAATTATTGTTTGTTTATTTGACGAATTTCATAGTGAAATGACACAAGGGAACGTCTGCTCTGTCAGCCCAACACAACAAATAAACATCAAACAAAGAGATATTTACAAACATTATTTATCAACACAACTACAAAGAAACACAACACAATGTAACCGGTCAATAAACAAAACATTCTTTCCATTCCAACAACAATTTATTTTTAACCCTATTTGCGTATAACTGACAGTAAGTGCAAAGAATGTACTTACATTAACACTGCACACGCGTGATTAGGATTTCCCGATCTCTAACTAATCACTTCGGCGTAATTTAGAGGAGGTGAGAACGTACTGGCTACCTACTTGCATATCAATACAATGGAAACGGATGTTCCTCGGCATTTAAGGGTTAAGTGGATGCTCTTTTGATATTTTACTTAAAGGAAATGCAAACAGGTTTTTGAACAGAGGAGATAGTACTCTGTGGTGAGAGTAGGGTAATGTGAGCGGGTTCTGTCTAAATAAGTTTGAGGAGGTTCCAAGTCGTCTAATAAAGATAGACCCTTATACTGAGCTCGTAGCTAAATAACAACAGCCTCACGGGTCGATCTTCAAGATTAAGCCGCGCTTGCCTAGGTTAGTCCGTGGATGGATGATCATCCATTATATACCGAATTTCCTCCGTGCCTCGGAAAGAACGTTAAGCCGTTGGTCCCGGCTGTCATTCGTAGATTTTTGACAGTCGATCCTGGTAGTCAGCGGCCCGAAAGTCTGACAACCAGTCTTACCTAGGGGTATCGTATTATTACCCAGTATTAACTGGGTTGTGGAGGTACGATAGGCCGTGGATCCATGTAAAATACTGGTATTCAGCTGCATCCGGTTAGACTGGAAGCTTACCCCAACGTAGTTGGGAAAAGGCTAGGCAGATGATGACTTATACTAATAAACTTTTACATTATATCGCTATAGGATTTATGATTATGATTTATGTTATTTTTTTAAGTTAGTTAATGAAACCACAGACGTGGGTGTATTAATAATAAAATGTCATTATTGAATAAGAGCTTTTTCTACAGCTGCTCATTATCAGCTGCCGTGCGTTCCTTACAGCAATTTTACATTCATCTAATTAATTCATATTTATATCATAATTGCTACAATATTTTAATTAACAATTGTATTCTTTGTTTCAGGTAACGCATCATTTTCATCTACGCTACTATTACTAGCGTTGTTCTCGAAGATTTCAAGGTAGGATTCGTTCTGCGCACCGACTTAAATTGTACTGTAGAATGCTATAATTTAACGAACATGGATGTAACTACTTTTTTATTAGATTCAGTCTGTGTTGGATTCAGACTGAGAACCATTTTATGATTCCTTATAATTACAGTTCAGTGCAAAATTACTGACACATCTAGAAATACCAATCTTTTAAGGAAAGCGCCGCAAAAAGCGTCACGAAAGATCGTAATAAATAGCAATAATACCTTATTTGTCATACAGAACGAAGGGCTTAGGAGAAAATTACGAACATCCCTATAAATACATATAAATGTAAGCTTTTACGGATGGCCGTCCGCTTTGATTGATCGATTGATTCATTACGTTTAGATCTCTCTGTGAAGCCGAGAGAAATCGATTTACACTTCCTGTAACGAAAATTGGCTCAGTAGTTTATGTTGGTATAATTTTAATAATGTAATTAAGGACAGGATACTATATTTAATATCTAGATATTAAATATACTATATTTAATATCTAGATATTAAATACTATATTTAATATCTAGATATTAAATATAGTATTTTAATAACGTGAGTTACGTCTATGACTTTGTGATGCGTAGTTGGTTTCTAACCTCAGTCGTTAAACTTGAATGCAGAATGCGGCACATTTAGTGATTTTACGTTTAATACTTAACTTTTATATAACCCGAATAGGGCTTGACTTTAAAGGTTACCGTTTAAGTTTAATCTTAAATTTTCGCAGCTCGCCAAGAACGGATTTCATCAATGAAACTTAGCACGATGAGTACATCTTAGAGCTATCATTGTTAATAGAAAAAATTACACTAAACAGCTATAAAATACAGTTTAAATGTGCTAACCGCGTTCAGTTTCATTGGTGAAGTTAATCCATAATGCCGCGACAAATTACCGCTCAGCGGACAGACCTCCGGCGTGATCTCATGGCGACATGGAGAGAGCGACTGTCGCAACCCCGTGCAGGGCACGCCACCATAGTGGCGATAAGTCCCCTCTTTGAGGAGTGGCTAGAGAGGCGCCACGGCGCCCTCACCTACCGTCTGACGCAGGTCCTCACCGGACACGGTTGTTTCGGGAGGTTCCTGCACCGAATCGGGCGGGAGGAAACGCCCGGGTGTTTCCACTGCGAGGATCGTCCGGAGGACACGGTGGAACACACCGTGGAGGTCTGCCCCGCTTGGGCGGAGCACCGCCGTGTCCTCATAGCGGCGATTGGCGGCGGCAATCTCTCGCGTCCGGCCTTGGTTCAAGCCATGGTCCGGAGCGAGAGAGAATGGGAAGCCGTCACCTCCTTCTGCGAAGCAGTCATGCTAGTGAAGGAGGTGGCAGGACGTGAGAGGGAAAGAACCTCACGTCCCAGTCGCCGCGGGAGACGCCCTGGGCGTCGGGGGTCACGTGGTGGCTTCCGACCACCGTAGGCGCTGGCCTGTGGACGGCGAGTTATGGGCTAGCTCGCCGTCCGGCCGTCTTATGACGACAGGCTGTGTCGACGGCGCGTTCGTGTTCCACGCGCGCCTCAAAGAGATGTCAGCAATCAAGTAGGGGTCCGCATGGGCCGACGCCTGCCAGGGCTGCGGGACTGTTCGAAAGAGATACCGTGGCCCTGGAACACAAAGGGCAGAGAAGGAACATGGATGGGTTTTAGTCAGTACAAGTCTGACACTCCCCTCCGCTCCGCCCAGAGTGGTCATTTGATGATTTCCCATCCGGAAAAAAAAAAAAAAAAAAAAAAAAAAAAAAAGTTAATCCATAATCAACTTTATGATTATAGATAGGACCTAAATTGACTCACAAAGCTTCCTAAATCCTAAAAGTACACACAAACCAAGCATTAACTCTAAAGGTCTCACTTACTTATTGCAGCGGCAATCCAAGCGAAATGTTTACACCGGCTGACCGCATTCCGCGCATGCGTCCGACGCCAGTCGCTCGCGCCGAATGTTCTGCACTCCTTTTACTGCAATGAACTGCACTGCACGTATTTGTGTGCAATCCAGTGCATTAGGAAATGAGTAGGGTGCGTCTATTCCGCTGGATGATACGGCGTACAAATATGTGGGGAAATTTTTTGGTATTTTTTGTACAATACAGAGTCATTGGGACCCAAAAGGTCACCCGTCCTTCACTTTTGCTCGTTTCTTTGCTGAGGAAAGCATAGCAACTGTAGTTAATTTTGTAAACAGATAAAAAGAGTCTAATTTGTTTACAGAATCAACGATAGTTACTATAGTCCCTGGGTGCGAATTAACTGTCTTCCATACGAAGTCTCCTTTGATGAATTTTCTGATAAATATCAACGCCATTTTTCCAATCTGTGAAACTAAGCTAGATGTATTTAAAATAGCTTCGAGGATTTCGTCACTGGTAAGGTGCGTCAAACTAGACAAGATTGATTATCATAATTGTGCATAAAACGACAGGTTGTTCGCAGTAGTAACCGTTGGTTATTCGTAAGTAGCTTCGCGGCGGCTACGGTCTTATAATTAACCACGATTATAACACATTTCCATCGTTGCTCGTTGACTTTTACGATTCGCCCGCGGTGATAGGCGATAATACTCAACGGGTCGTGAGTTAATCTGGGCCTAATAAAAAGTAATAGGTGTAGAAAATAATTGTTCCTGTGATTTTACCAAGCTGCGCCTAAACACCCGGCCTCCGCTTGCTGCACCCAGTCAGTCTCAATCGTCTGTACATCTAGCTGGGGGAAGTGCCACGCTACGCTTGTCTATTCGCAGAATACATCCAGCTTAGCATGATCAGCCTATACTGTTCCTCCGCTGGGTCGTGCTCACGGGCGTCCTCTTCGTGAGTGGGACTACTAGTGCGACACACCACGCGGGTCGGTGGATATCACATTACTTCGAATTTTCGGTTCCAGGACATGTCGATATCTTCACGATGTACACACAATACAGCGATTATAAAATATAACACTGATTCCAGGAATTTTTCGGTAGCAGCCTTGGGGCTCTCTCCCTATTACATAGGACTTAAACACAAACTGAGAAATGTGGATGTTACTTATAAACCTCTGCCTAACCTTTCGGGGATTACTGGCGTGATGTTATGATGTTTTGTTTGAAAAACTGTAGTTCAATCCGCCTACTGCGAACGTCTCAGACTGTAACAAATCAACAGCTTTTATTTATGTGTATTGTTATTTATTTCAATATAAAGCACATAATGCTCTTTTATTATATGACATTGTGTGTATAGGGCCTTAACCTTACTCCAGTGAGCGTGGTGGAGCGTGGCGGTAACCTCAGGTGTCAACATATTGTCAAGTTTGGAGCACAATACATGACACGTCGAAAACAAGGCTCAGGTTAAATACTGCTGTAGGCGATGATAAATAATCTAAAGCGGTTTTTAAATGTTTTTTAAAACAATTAATCACGTGTTTTGATGTCAGCATTGCATGGCTGTTATACATATAATAGGCCTTTTAACTGTCCTTATCCTTCCCAGTTTAATGTGTCCAGTACCTTCATGTCAGGTGCATAAAAGGTTAGACTGCATACACCCTCCTTTATGGTCCAGAGGCATCTGAAATTGGTTAACGCACATGGCAGGGGAAAGTTTTTCTATCAAGGATCTTTGTCGGTTTATATTCACTTTAGGTAGAACTTGATGTATAAAAAGATAAGAATAACCCTGAAAACAAAATATACAAAACCAAATGCACTATTTATATATCGGTTGTGTACACATTACAATAATGTGTTGAATAGCATTCTTTGGGCTTCACTTCCGCCGTATTCAAAGCGTTGCTTTCAACCTTTCTTTGCATCGAATACGTCGTTATTTGACAGCGTTCAATTGAGATTGTCATTTGTCGATCTGAATAGCGTGAAATTCGTGTGTGAGGTTTTATTCACAATTCTAGTAATAAGCACGTCACCGGTTCACTAGATAGTCATCGAAGATGGAGTGTGTATTCTTCTGAAAAAATAAAGCAGTTTCGTGATTGTTTGACTGACTGATTGTGTGACTGCATGAACAACTGAAGATAGAATGTCAGCTAAGGAACTCCAAACATTAGTTCAATGAGGGACTTAAACTGCAGTGAGAACTTTGCGAAAAATCGGTCGCTCATCTACATGTTGTGGAGTTCTGCGAAGTTAAATGTATGTACGGAGTTGTCGTTTTTTGTGCGATTTAAAGATGGGCCCCATAGTAAAAGTTGTTAATTTTTATGATAGGTTACATCTTTTTAAAGTAAGTCTCTTGATAACTATACACATTAAACATACTTGTCAATGATCGTCGGTAGACGTTTTCTCACAAAAAGCAGATATCAATTTCAGCACGCGAAAATGGACGCGTTCTTACTATTTTACCACGGCTATTGTAAGTTCACTTATTGAATTTAAGATTATCGTCAAAGATGGATTTCTATCAGTGCTTTCTTCTTCGACTATCTTTTAATATCATTCTTGTTAGTAACCATTTGATATAACAGAATGATAAGAAAGTTGGGTTTTCTTTCTTGATAGATGTGGTTGTATTCATGTTTTGTTAAAAGTTATTCAGTTTTGATTTACAAATTAACTTATGTTCAATAAAAGTGAGAGTAACACTTAGGTAACAGGTTTTAAAAGTGTTTTTCTCCTACTGTTCTGATTAAAATTTCA
Organism: Noctua janthe; assembly: GCA_910589295.1. NCBI lineage: Eukaryota > Metazoa > Arthropoda > Insecta > Lepidoptera > Noctuidae > Noctua > Noctua janthe. The sequence continues at coordinate 3,910,829 of OU342573.1, read as the reverse complement.
TGTTGTTACGAACATAGTATTCCAGAACTTATATTTTTATGAAAAAGATCCTATTTCCAAGTTGTAATCGTTTAGAAAAGATTAGAATTTGAGTTTTTTTATGTGCTAAAATGTTAAACTGGCAACTCGTGACATGGCTTTAAGTGTAGCTTTACTTCAACTAGAGAGCTAATTTTCCAAACCACGGAATGATTTCTTTATTATTGAATGAAAACTGAATTTATACAGAGCTACATGTACATTACGTTTACCAACAGTGTTAAATATTGTAAACATACACACAAACTTTTCAAAGTATAAGTATTATTACACGCAGGGCATAACGAATGCATGATACCTCTACTTTCAACACCCATTTATTCTTATTTATTCACTCACAAGGGGATAAAGTACATAGCTTTCAAATTCCCATCATATAGAGCCGCCTACTGGCTCAACGCTGAGTAATTAATTAGCGAACATAATTTCACTGACACGTGAAATAATTTCATTAATTAATGGCGACGCTGCGCATGCGGCGGGTGCGGGCACAAGTGTCACGCTTGTTACACTAGATACAGAGATGTAGAAGGCTCACTTCAAGTTAGAGTTAGTATTTGATTCTTCTAGCTTGCAAACATTTAAATTGCACATACGACATACGTATCATGTACATCGACTTTCGAGAGATGTGATCGTGAGTTCAACCTCAGGCAAGTTCCTCACTTTGTGTAGTTTATAGAAACCTCGTAAAGGTTTCCCACCTTTATGACCTAGAACCTAAAGTTCGAAGACATGTGGCACCCACCGACTCGAGCTAGGCGCGCGTGTCAATATGACTCTTCTCTTCCTCACAAAACGCCTGTGTCAAGCGTTATTGTTTGTTGAGGACAGTAGTAACGTTTCATCTGGTCGTGTGAGTTGTTGGATGTGGACCTTCTTCATTTACTTGTGTGGTGTTTCATGCATTGTGCCGTGTGAACAGGGAGAAAGCCGATGCGTTCGCAGAAGATATAAACAGTGGGGACGTGTTCATACAATACTCTATAAATATACCTTCCTCTCTACGTACCTAGCTGTCTAACCTATGGGGCTTTGTTGAGAGAAACGATCTGTTTGTTAGGGGTTTCACACTGGCTTCATTTATTTGTTTAGTTTCAATGTTTAGAGGTGGAGTACTTCACGGAAGTTGAATTTCGTTGCTACTCATAAGCTGATAAAGGTGTGATTCTTAATGAAGTAGACTCTCTATTTCCATCCTGACCCACAGCCACTTCATTGGGAAAAAGTATTACATTATTTAGCTGCACTAGGGACTCAGTTACTTAGGTTTGTACTTGCTTGATTAGTGGCCAAGTGCACTTATAATCATAGCACGTTTTGTGAAACCATTCAAATCGGGGAATGATTGAAGCGAAACCTAAGGTCACTAACTGACATTCTATCATTGATAAACTGATAACTATGATAAGCGGACAAAAACGTATTGGATTTGACTTAGCTACCGCAAAACCTACGTCAATCCAGTTGAAAGTCATTATGGTAATATGAAACGCTTTGAATGTGATATCCACTTGTCTAGGCCTCCTTGGCGGCAAAGCCTTTGGCAATGAAGAAGTTGCATAATTTCTGCATGCTCCTTTACAACTAAATAATCGTTTATAAAAACGTTGAAAGCAAAATAACCACATAAAAGCATTTATCCTTATTAAACACGAGCAAGTGCGACCTTCGGTTTTTTATTGTCATATTAGCTTTAAATTAAGTTGTTGCGAAAGTAAAACCTATGTTGCAATATTTGGGAATTAAGTCTCAATTTATAGGCCCTGACAAGCTCTATGCATTCTGTTGAGTAATATCTACTTGAGATGTCAGAAATGTTTATAAATAATTACATCTGGTTTTCGATTCTAAGGAGAGTACGACCAACAGTTGGCATCAAGAGAGACTTTTTCTTTTGACTTTCAAGTGTCATTTGATCAGCTTTTGAATAGGACAATTTATGATTCGAGAGCAACCCTATAATAGGTTTCTGAAACAAATAGGTACTGTTAGCTAGGCTGGGTTTCCCAAAAAGATTGAAATGGAAGTACAGTCCGATCAGTTATTGAGTGCAGCAAAAAGTATATGACATGTATGACATCATTAGAAAACTGAGAATACAACAAAACACCTTTATAAATATAATGGATGACGTGTTGTTATGTTCTTATTGACTTAAACTCGCAACGTTCTTAAATAAATATCACACTTACGTTTTACGTACGAAAACAAGCTGGTTTTGAAACTAACTACTTTAATACATACTTAATGACTTTCTTTCCAGCCAATATTTTCTTACAATAGACTAAAATTATCTTCTTTCAACCGACTGCTGACTCACTCGACTTCGATGATCGACAGTTAAGTAATTGCTTTCGACTTCCCATGTTAAGGTATAATCAGGCTTGTCAGAATGACGCCGCGGAGTTTCAGTGGTTTAGCAAGAAGCTTTCTTTATTGTTTGGAATATTTTGTTGGAATACATGAATATGTATGTCCCTATATAACGCCAAATCAATATTAAGTATTTAAGTATGAAGCAAGCTACCCGTATAAGTACTGATATATGTAGTATTGAATAAAGAGAAACTTGAATTCGTAGATAAAACGGTTATCCTGGGGATTACGCTTGATTCAAGGCTAAGCTTTGATTTGATAAAAAACATAATTTTCAGAACTCATATAACTTTTTAAAATTCAACAAATTAATTCGAAAGAAATTGAACTTTACATAGGCTTGATGCTTAATCCAACACCTTTTAACCATGTTAAATACATGTGTGTATTAAAAATACGGTTTGTCTTAATATCAAACTAGGTCGGAGTGTAAACTTCAGTGATAAAAGTGGCAGATATCTAAAAAATTTGTTTTTTTTGTTTGTTTGTTTGTGACAAATGGAAAAATAACTGAAAATACAGACCTATGAAGCATGTTGAGATTTATTATCGTCTGACTACTAAAATGGGAAATTGAAAGCCTGTTGTGTCATACCACCGTATAAGTTAGAAACAACTTTTCTTTAGGGGAACTTTATAAATTGTAGTGAGGTGTTGGAATGACTCTGCAACATTGTAAAGTTGATTCTAACCCTCGATAAGGGAGTAGTTTACTGATCATTGACCCGAGTTTCCCGAAGAAAGTAGAAGTTCACTTTGATTTAGTACCATCAGTGAATGAACTCACATAATATGTAGTTTTTTTTTTAATTTGAAAGCTAGAAAGATGTTTTATTTGATTTCATAGTTTCCTTTTAAAAATGATGTTAAAACAGTTGCCATAAACAATCAAATACTAACAAAAACCTAGACTGAAATATAAATCACATAACATTATAATATTGATGGAAAACGATTCCGTATTATATGTTTCGCTTAGATTTTTTAAATAATGAAATACAATCGAATATTTCTCGGAAAATATAAGTTATGTAAATAATGAATTATCTATTATCCATGAGCACGTTCAATGTAACTTCAAGAGATGTATTAAACAGAAACAAATAACTTATTTATGTGACAGCAGGTGTCTATTCCATTTAAGAGATTGAAGTAGGTTGATTGACCTTCTCCATATAAATGACCTTTCTTAATTATTTTAGACATGATTACATGTATTATACTTAATGTTTTAACTACTTGACGACTATCCATTTGATTGTGTTGACGTAAATGACTGATATTGTGTCGAAAAGAGTCAATTAAAATTAGTGTTTATACATACTTTGAGCGGGTTGTGGTATTGATTTATTAAAATAAATATTGTGTTTTCGTTTTATAGCGTTTTTTTTTTAAATATTATAAGTTGTTTTTGCAGTATATTGTATCAATCGGCGGACTATGACCTCCTAAACCCTAGGAGTTACTTAAAAGACCGCTTGTATGTATATAGTAAATATATATTATAGGGTATAGGGTATGGTACTTTTTGCAAACAGATTACCGATTCCAACTTCTCTACATAATTTATTATTGTGTTGAAATAAACATTCACTGTACTCGTCAGCTTTTATGAGAGGCGGAGCTGCACTTTGAAATCATAAAAGAAGAAGAAACATCTATTCTACATAATAACTAGGCAGTAGTTAAGTCGTGATTAGAAATGTGCACATCTTTACGAATCGTCACATATACATGGTGTATTGGTGTTAGAAAACGTCGCGACCAGTTCCCGCGACTTTTACAAGCATATAGGGTGACACTAGTACAGCTTGTTTCTTTCACTTATAGAGTAACTGAATAATCTTTTAGTCCGTTTTCTACATACATATTATTGAGAGATAAAGTTTGTAAGTTAGATGTACCATTCAATAGTAGGTATTCTTTTAGTGAAAAAACTTTGTGAAATACTACTATTGAATGGGACGCTACATATCTCCGAGTGCGGTTATATGTAAAACGTTTCCGTGGAATAATTTCCGACCACAACGAGAGATGTCGCGGGCAAAGGCTAGTTCTACATAAATAGGTCTCTTATGAATGCTATACTATTGAATAAAATAATAATTGAGCATATCATGACCGCTATGGCACCTCAAAAGATTTTAATGACTTGCCAAAATTATTGAGTTTTTTGCTTTTAAAGTAATGTAACCTAGAATCTGTATGTTCATTTGTAACCTATTTCTGAACAGTCTAGACTAGAAATGGCAATAGCACTTATATCTATGTACCTACGTGTGTGTTGCTTGCCTTCGATGACAAAAATAGAACTTCCGATTCCGTATTCAGTTTCGACGCGACTTTTCATACGATATACGACCTTCATCGTACGAAAGAATACCCAATGTTTCGTTTATTTTCATACTGGCAAGCAAAAAACACTTCAAGTGTCAGTCAACCCTGAAGTCTTTATAGCATTCACAAGTATCTATGATTTATTAATATGTCTTTGGGAAGTTTTTTATACATATAGGACTTTTCTAGGGCGTGTCGACACCGAAGCATTACCGAAAAATAAAACCGCTGTTCTACACATAACCTATGACAATAACCTATAACATCGTCCAAACAGGTTCTATTCTAAACTCGTAGAGAAAGCGATATCGTTTGCTTTTTACTTTTTATTTATTTATTTTGTTTGGTTAGTGGCCAGTCGTTAATGAAGCTTTACGATGTATGCGATGAATTACATTTGTAAAAGAGTGTATAACGATAAAATGCAGATTTTATTACATTTATTTGTTGGTAGCGAGCCTTTGGAAGTTTTATAGACCGATATCGTCGGCTAATTGATAGAATATTCTTATACAGGATGTTTTTCAATTTCTATTGAGATTGCTTTTGCCCACCATCACTTTCCTTGAATAAGGCAAGTGAGGCCATCATCATATCTACTTGGACACTTAATCCATTTGTCTGCATAGACTTGTGGTTACTGCGGCATAGTTTGCAATTAAAAAAACACAGTTTACTTCTTCATAAATTCTGCACTTTGTAGCTATTTGTTTGGGGAAATTGCCATAGGTATAGCTCAGTATACGTATTGCAATTGCCAACTATGCCGCAGTAATTTATTTTTTAGTAAGTAAAGTAAGTAAATCATTTATTTGCGTAAAACATGGTATACATTGATGTTAATATTATTACAGTAGCTCAACATGTTTCGCTAAGATATAACATAGCATGCAAAAATTTATATTTTGACAAAAGGTTAAGGTCATGTCTTTCTCATACAGAAAACCGTAATTTAATTCATGTAGCGTTGATACGACCATATGTGAAGATTTTGCGAAATAAAAAACATCTAATTCGTTATAATAAGTTCAGTCACCCTATAATCGTGTGAAAAACGTCTCTATCAAAGATTCGTTTGACAAAAGATAATAAAACCAGCAACCATTTTTAGATAAGGACCAGGCTATTTAAATTAGATTAATGTATGAGCTCATCAGTGTCTGACCATAATTTGTAACAATATGTGACTATTTTGCATAGGAAAAGCGATCAACGTCATGTGCCAAGACATCGTTAGTAACCTAACATAAAAATAAGTACCTAAGTAAATAACGCTTCTTTTATTTTTTCTAAAAATAAAACAGTGATTTAAGAATAACATTAGCTTTGTTCAGGGACTTTTATTTCTGGCAAGATATTTGTAGATAAATTGTTATATAAGACGATCACGAATGTTCTGGAAATAACTAAATGATCGGAAGGCATGACCGGAAAAAAACGGCGGCGGGCCCTCAGTTCACTATCCACAGTATAAACGATTCAATTGAACCTTTTAAATGGTGCTATTCTTTTTATTTTGTTGTTGGAAAAAACCAACTGATTTCCGATTAGTCTGTGAGTTGTAAGCATTGAGGTTAAACGCGAGTTTCTGGCTTGGAACAGTCAGGATGTTTGTTCTTTTTAGTTGAGATCTCTTGAGCAGCTTTGGAGTTGTGCCTGGTAGGTAAGTAGCAAAAGAGGTTCAACAATAGACTTTAAGATCTCCCAAGTGGTGACTAGAAGACCCGTCAAAGGAACCTGTGGAAAATATTTGGAATGTGTTCGTCTTTTAGAAGTCCCGTTCATCAATGGACTTGATCCTTTACCTAACCTGTGAAACATACAACCGTGACTATTATTATCAGAGTTGCCAAAATTACAATTGCACAATTAAGGATTTAATACGGTTTACAAAAGTTACGTTATTTCCTTAACAATGTGAAAAAAGTTCCTCGGAAACTTAACGGTCATTTTTAATTCATAATTTAATTTTCTTTTTAAAATTCGCGCGCTATCTCTAACCGCTGTCTATTGTTTTTTATTTAAATTAAACTAGTTACCGTCACCGTTCGAACTTCTTAAAAAAAATCACGCGATGTATCTGACTCATGTCTATTGTTCCTAATTATTTAAATAATTAATCTAGTTATTTTAATGATTTAACTATTATAATAGCTGGGGAGGCGGTTCAGCCGCATCCGGTACCTTGACGCGGTTGTTGCTCTCATTCTGTCTAGATTACGTCATCATACACGTTTGTAGGTAATAAATGGATCTATGTCTAGGTATTGAGTGCGTTCCCGTTTATGTTCATATTTAATGATAAAAAGAAAACTAAGCAAAACAGAAGACGGAGGAAATTTTAGGGAACTGAAACTATTATCTATACTAATATTATAAAGCTGAAGACTTTGTTTGGTTGAACTCGCTAATCTCAGGAACTACTGGTTCGAATTGATAAAATTATTTTAGTGTTGGATAGCCCATTTATCGACGAAGGCTATATAACGTCACGCTACGACCAATAGGAGCGGAGCATCAATGAAAAATGTTACAAAAACGGTGAAAATTCCATACGCAGATGAAGTTGCGCGGATCAGCTAGTATAATAATATGAAATTAGAGCTCGAATTTGAGAAAACAGTCTTTCATTTCTAGATTTTTTTTTAAAGTGCCTTTTTCTTGGGAACCCAATATACTTTTTTTTTTACAAAATATATATGTTAAGTTTAATTAATAATGTTCCTACCAGATGTGTAAAACTATAACTAAAACATACACGAACCAGCTGCAAAAACAACAAAGTTATTTCCTGAATTCATAAAGAATTTCCTCAATAGTTATTGTACCAAGTCATATTTCCTGCCTAATTTAAACGATGTATGAAATATGAAACAATTCATCCACCAATTATTGAACAGTTCTTTTTCTGGTTTATCTACTCACCATTCATTCAGATAAAAACTAAGACGCTCATTAATTTTGCTTTTACACTGCCTGCAGTTGTTGGACCCATTTTATTTGGGGTCAGCTTAGCGCTGCACGAGTTCTTCCACACATCCATATTAGCCGTCATCTCTGAGGCCCACTTTAACTGATAAGAATAATTATTTAGCTAGAATGTTCTAGCCAAATAAAACTTCGTCAGTTTCAATTTCAAATTCAGAAAATGGAATCGTGCCAATGCCATAGATAAAATACCAAAGACAATTCAAATCACAGTTTTAATGATGCTATTAAGAACATAGGCCGTAGCGTGCAGTGTCTGATAAGGGTAGGTGCCAACATTCGCCTTGACACCACCTGTTATGCTATTATGTGTTATAAAGATTTAATATCAGGCTTAAATAACTCTGATTCACGTGAGATTATGGTTTAAATTACAATTGAGTATTAATGAGATTTAAGACAGAGCTCAAGGAATTTTTGTTTTCATTTTTTATAAGAATTCATGCAAGTAGTTTATTAAGATTTTAGATTCGTATGTTTGCAAAATATGCGAGGCCCACCTATAATTTCGAAATATCGCCAAATGGTTGGTCGATTCTTCTCGTGAACAGAGGGTTGCTTATTTCTTGGCCATAACAGCAGATTGAAGGGTAATTCAACGCGGTTATGCTGCTAGCCTTCAGGGCACTTTCCCGTTGACAGCGATGCGGACGAACTTTTTGACGCCCTTTAATTCTTTTCTGCTTTTGATACATGAACATATTTTTTTATTATTTTAGGTCTGAATAGTAAATAATATTTAACAAGTTTTTTTTATTTAGGGAAAGTTTTAGTTTTATTTCATTAAGTAGAGTAAACTAACTATACACATTATTAATTCAAAACTATTAAATAACCTAAAATAAATAAATTAACAACAAACTATGTTAGAAAGTTAATAAATAGTAAAAAAAACTTATTTTAAGAGTAAATAATTGATTGAACAACTTATGTCCACCATGTCTTTAAAATCATGGCGTACCTTTACCTTACCTACTACCAAAAATTCTCGACAAACCTATAAACGGAAGTTTTACACACAGTTACACAACCGAATTATTTTCTAAGTCCAGGCGATGGTTCGCGCCCCCTAACATCTCACACATAACACACTCCCGCAGTTCTGACTGTTACGAGAGTTTATCAAGCAAACATCAGTCTTGATAACTTTAGCTTCAATGTCAAGAAGTTTTCTTGAAGAAAGTTTGACGCTGTCTGCTTGTAAGCGTTGCACAACTTTGCGGTCGAGTCAAGGTGTTAGCAAAAAGTTTTTATGGCTGAAGATACTGGCTGAAAACAGACCGTGTGTGATTTGAAAATATTTCGAACTTGCAATTTTTTTCAAGGATCAAAACCAAATTAAGAAAAAGAAGATCAGCGACTTTTTAAACAATTGTGCAATATACGCTAGATCCTTTTGGAAAGTAAAATTTGACAATAGCACTTGTTGTCAAATAAAATTGTCTCTGTTTAGACATAGCTTAGACTAACTTCCTAACTGACTTATATCATAATCTTTTTTGCCAAACATAGCAAAACATTAACTGAAAATTCCCCAATGAATAATAATCGCGCTAAAACGATCGAGTGCCAGCAAAACTATCGTCTACACACGCGATGTCGAAAATTTAAACGGTTTATAGCTGAGTTTGTTCATTCCGACGTAAATCAACGTTGAGACTGTTGGACATAGCTTGGCGACAAACAGCTACTATCGTTTTAATTCAAAATAACTAACTATCATATGATAATGTTTGGCCTGAAAGCATCCCGAAAGGGATAGCTCAACTAATAGTGGTAATACGACGCTAGACAAGTGACAAAACGGAGAGATTTCCTGAAACAAGAGATGCACCCAGAAGAAACTTTGTGATAATAAAGGCCCTTGAAAGAAGAACTACTATAAATTATTTTTAGGAGTACCTCTTTCAAGTCAAGCCGTTAAAGGTATTTTAAGTGTAGAAAGACAAGAAATGCCATCACCAAGTTCGTAAAATAGTCGGGGAGGAAAAAGCGAAGCATCGCTTTCAGTGACTTATAATCACAATAGATCGCTTTGCAGTGCGACTGTGCGAAATTCGTACGTAGTACATTCAAGTACTTTGCAGCTTTAGATTAAGCATTACCGGCTAATTTTCTAGTTCAAACTAGTTGCAACTGGGGCACCTTCGCCACACGATACTGGTAATAACATAATTCACACACGACAGCTATATTATGAATGTGAAATATTTCCTCAACTATTTAAAGTCTTTGAACATTTCATTGCTGTAATTTGCAAGGTTTTATTTGATAAATATTATGAATTTTACGCTGACGAGCTTTAAAAAGCATAAAATACAAACTAGTTCAAATAAATAAATTGAATTTGGAAATGAAAACAATAATTTTACCATTAGTAAAAGCTTTTTGATTTTACTTTGAGTGTATTTTATTGTTTTTGCATTTTAAGTGTTATGTCTAAAAGCCGTTGTGTTTGTATGTTTTCGTCTGGCAAAATAGCTTTAATTCTGGTCATTGATATCTTTAATATTATTTTTGTTTGTTTCTGTTAATATCTAGGGAATGTTAGTATTTTGTCTTTTCTGAACTGTACCCCCTCAATGTTCTCATTGTTTATATTTTCTAGAAAAACTTATTCTGCCTGCCAAATCCCCTAAAACATACTCGGCGGACGGCGGTGTACGCCGCTTTAGTTCTATTAAGTATATTGTACTATTATTTCCTCATTCCTGATTATGCTTGTAACACGTTTTATAATTAAAATATCATTAAAGATTTATATTCTTACCAAAAAACAGCACTAGTTACTTCAACGTTTAGTTTTTAATTAGACTACGACCCTAATGGTTGTAATTAAAACGTGATTTACAAAAAATAGATTACCTACTCAGACCGTTTTATTTTAAATTGAGACAAAGTTTTGAGACTTCGTCTATTTTCAACGACTTCATAATAATAAAACGTGTTTTGCATCATAAAACCATAATGATTCCATTTAGTTGAAAATGGAATTGGTATCATTTGTTCCTTTTTAAAGTTTGTTTTCGTCTTGACTGATAACTACCTATTCAGCTAGATCTAGTTAAGTACAATAAATACACCGTGACTTTTTAGTCGTCTTACAAAGGTCGTCCACTCAATGTACCCGACATAAAATAGCTCCAGGCGCGATTTTTTTTTATCTTCCATAATAGGTACAAAGAAAAATAATAATAAAAAATTAGAATAAACTTATGAAACACCTGTTAATGATGTTTACGTGTCAAACGGGAGTACATTACCTACCCAGCACTCGAGTCCAGTTGATCATCGCTCGCAACAGGGTGTTTTAACTACGTCATGCGTCATAATACTGGATAATATTTTTATTTTTAAATTATTAAAACCTCATAAATACCTATTTTTTTTTGAATGAATGTTTAGTATTCATTGGATACATGAATTGGGCTGCCGTTGTAAGACGACTAAAAAGTCACGGTGTATAATGGAATGTGTCCTCTATTGTTGTTTTTAACTGCAAAGATGGACAGTTTATTTTAAACATTTTACAAAAAAATATTAATAAAATTTACTATCCTATAGAATTTTATCACATTCATCTTAACATCTTAAGTCATCTTGACTTGAAGTCTTGAAGACAAGTCGCGTCTAATTGATGCTAATTGACTGACTCAATGACAAGTGGCTGATGACGAATGATACTAATCTTTTGCGTCCATGACCGGACTGTCCCGAAAGACATGAAAGATAAAAGATGTCTATTCGTTTAATGGCTGCGTCAATGTTCATAAAGAATATATCAATTGTTATTCTATGAAGTTGATATATGTCCGTCCCTACAATAATGAGCATTATTTTCAGGAATCAGGAACTCAATCGTGAACAAAATGATTTAGTCTTCTCTTTCTGTCTGTCTTTGCTGCCTCTCAACGTCAATATCATCGCAATGGACAGTGTTGCCAGTAAAGCCATTAGATAGACTTCGTTTTTATTTAAATGCTCACCTGATAAATAAATTGTTTACTTCTAAAACAGGAGTCGAGTAGGAATTACAATGTATCCTTGGATGTTTCTATTTTTTCCTTGATGACAGCTTTTGTGCAATGGAAAAAAAAACGTCTGCACACACATTTCTCTACCTACATTTGAAAGTATCGTTATCTTTTAAAAGTTTTGTGGCTTCTATTTCTAACTCTTTCTATACACAATAACTTGATTGCCTCGTACCCTCGTACTGACAGCAAAGTGATAAGTACGTGGTCTCACATTTGTTCAGCTTGTTAGAAGGTGATCGCTAGTTTCTATGTTTACCTGGTACCTACCTCAGGACAATATTCAAGCGAAAGTGCTTCTAGCAGACTATAATGAATTTCTTAAAAAAGATTATGTAGTGATCTTTTTAGAGTAGATACCAAGTAGAGTAGTCACCGGAATTACCTTATTTTAATGAAAAAAGTGTAAAAATTTTCCAGGTCCGTCTCATGGATAGTTGGGACCTACGATACGGGTATTCCTAAATAGGGATTCGCTCCTATCGGGATCTCGCTGACTACAAATTTAGGTTCCAGGCTACTAGGTGTAAGTATACCGAAATGTAATCTATCGCCAATTGTTAGTTTTGCGGCTTTCATTTTTTGCGAAACTATACTTGCAACATTGAAATATGATAGTGTCAAATACAACCAGAGAGCAGCTACAAATTTTCCGAAAATCACCTTACTTTATTTAAACAAACCAAGTAGTAGCAATTCGAGCACCCAAACAAAAGATTGAATAAAACTCTTCAACGTATCAAGCGTATCCTCAATTGAAACGATGTAAATAGCAAAAACGTTATTATTTAATTTCCTTAACCATTTCAAATTACTTCTTATATTGTCAAGGTCGACGTTGTAATTTGAAGTTAATTTCGTTGTTTAACCACGGTGTATCTGAAGTTCATGCGATTTTAATTCATTCAAAGATGCATGTTGGCCAAAAAAGGTTACGATAGCTTTTTGTCAATTCAATTTTCCGTTCTAGTTGACATGTCTGAAATGGAATATCTAAGGCTCTGTCAAATCCAGGACATACAGTTTATTATAATACCAATGAAGGGTCAGTCCTACTGGTGCGGATAAATTGTGGACATGGACACGTCCTTACTAAGACTGAAGCATCTGTGAGTATCCGTGTCCGGAACCGCGTCCGTATTTGTGTTTAATATCCCAGGGACTTCCACTACAGCTAAAATTATGTAGGTACAAAGTACCCAAAAGTAATTAAATGAGGTCCATAGTCCAGAGTGAACTAAACAATTAATCATAACGTCGGATGTAATATCTCTACGAATTACATAACGTTTTTAGTCCGGAAGTGTGAATATGTGCCTGCTAATTAGCGGGTTTGACAAGTGGTATGTTATGGCAGCGCGGCGCTCCGTTGTTGTGTAACGCTTAAAACGATAAAGGCAATTAATTCATCGACAAGAATTACCTCGTTATGAAGACATTACCAAAGTATCAATTAACCCTGTTTACAAAGTAACAATAATTAATTTAGTGTTAAGATATTCCCATAAATACATCTTCATCTACTGAACTATTTAGTTAAAATGCCATATCACAGTATCAATTTGATGTATCTCTAAATCTAACTCCGTTGTTTCATATTTCTTTGCTCTCATCCGACAGAAATCTTTGTTTTTGTTTTTCATTTCTACACTTCGTCTGGACCATTCCTCCTTATTAGCCCCGAAAAGCTTTTTACAGCTATTTCTCTATATATATTAAAGCTCTATTACTCTTACGCCTTAGCCCTAAGTTGAAGAATTTTAGCGCAACCACCAGACATTCGATAGACCCTCATTATCATTACTTTGCCAGAGTTCACCGCGAGCACGTGACAATACCGCTCATCCATACACGCGCTGTCATTTTGACAGGTTTATTTGACAGGTGTCAGGTGTATTACCAGCGCTGACCCAATGAGGTTGGTTCGCACGGTGCGCGCGTGCGTTCGCGATCAAAGGCCTCGCCGACGACGATGCTATAACCACTCCGGCGCGCCGGTGAATCCGTGCCCTTTCACTTTCTCGTAACGCAACTCCATTGTCTCACGGCAAGATCGTTTAACTTATTTTTGTTTATTGACTTTAATTTGTATAATGAACGCGAGTCGGGATGTGCTGACCATGGCATTACATAATGATCATGAATAGGTCAGAAAAAAGATTAATGATCATGTTCTCATGCGTTACTTTGATCTGTTCGTACTTTGTTTTACATTCCTACTAGGTCATTAATTTTAGTAACGATAATTTTGTGTTGCATTGTTTTTAAAGTAAAAAATGTTGTTGGTACTACGAAGCCTGCTGTTCGACCTCTTTAAATGACAAAAGTTGTTGTTTAAAACCTATAGAATGCAAATGAACGCAGAGATTGATTGGCCTTCTGCACTTCAGGCCATTTTTGGTCATCAGACCAAATTAGGATGTTATCGTTTGTTCCGGATTCGCGGGCATTGACCTCAGAGGCTCGCACATAAAACTTTCGTATCGTATCGACTTCACACTGCAAACTCGTCACTCCCACAAGGCGGGCCGACCCGCCACGACGGACGGTGGTTCCGCAACTTTTTGCGGCCCGCGGCTCTTCGGAGAAATGAAAGCTGATGCACGTAGAATCTCCACCACTCCTATACTTCGTAAATCGCACCCAACACCGCTTCCGCTCCACACGGAACTGTGGACAACACTGGCCACTTACAACTTGTTTACATAGCAATGACAGCAACTTTTGAAATTGGAATGTAGTGGGGCGATTGGGTGATTGGCGCCAAAACACGGCAGCTATATGTATTTTATTATGCAATCGGAACGGAACCAATTTACTGTCATTGTATCAGCTGATATGATTTGTTAATGACTGTGGGCAAGATAGGTAGTTAAGTATTATGTAGTTTGTTGCTTTTTTTCACTTTATATCATTCTAAATAAATAAGCAATCAATCGTTCCACTTAATCTCTCCGATCGTTTTTCCATATCTCGTCACAAAATTTTCCTATTCCATAGTGTGTTTTCAAGATTTTCCTATTTTTATAAATACTTTTTTTTCTTATATATAAGTAGGTAATAAGAAGTGTATCCAGTAAATTACAGCAGAAATGCTGTCGGCTGAATTGAGATACAGATTTCATAGTTTTATTCCTATAAAACCGTAGGTCACAAAATACAGATGAAATATGGATGACATGTAAGTTGACATCCAGAATATTTCACAATTCAATGTGAAATCTGAACGTGTTGTATATCATTGACAACCCGCATCAATATTCAATACAATAATGCTTTATTGCCGCAAAGCTCGTCGCGCCGGTGGTGGTCGCCAGCTTTCCTTCACCGCCCCAACACTTTACTGAAGCCTTAAGAATCGAATTGAGTACTCCGAGTATTCGATTCCGAAAGGGCATAAAGCTCATAATCGATTATCGACGCTTTAAGAATAATTGCTCGTTTGTTTTTTCAATACTTTATGGTTCTCGCCTTTGGAGAACTTTCAATGTGAAAGTAATCGATAATAATTATATGTTACATAAACGATTGCGCGAGATACAAAGATTTCGTTAAAAGTGAAATATTTTCAGCCATTCATATCAAGTTTTATGACGATTCGAGTTAATTTGTAACTATTTAAGTTTATTGCAGTTAAATGTTTATAACCTGTTTAAGTTACGGGTTAACGTTAAACTTGACTGAAGCTGTCGACAGTTCGATTTATATTTCTACCTGTCCGGCTGTACTGTAAGTTAGCCCCGACCGGCTAGGGAAATGTGTTGTTACTGTAATTTGTTACCGCAGTCCTTGGCAATGAGTTATTTATGTTTATCCTATAAATAACTGACTTTATTATTACTACCCAATGGATTTTCTGAGCAAATAAGATATTTTATTAAGGAATTTATTCATTGATCTTTTATTTATTCCTGAGTATCCTTATTACTTTTGCATAGATCTACAATTACTAAACTACGACTAAGGGCGAACTCTCCCCATGAAACTGACTGAACGCGATCAGCACATGTAGACTGCGTTCAAGAGGCCCCAGTGTCATGCTGTTTGAATATTGGCAATAACAGCTCTTGTGCGCGGTTTGGATCTGGTGATCGCGATCAGTTTCAATGATGAACTTCGCACTAACTCTACGGTGCTAATATTAATCATAATTCGTGCACTCCATCTAAGATTAATTAAGAAAATTCATATCAAAAACAGTAAAATAAATAATTAAACAGAATTCTAGAACAAATATTTAGTTCTTAATTGCTTTACGTAATTTGATCTTCATAAGATTTGGCAGTAATTACCTAATGTTTACCTATGTTTGGAAACCAAATTGGTACTCACGTCATATGCGTAGATCCGTGTTTTATAAGCATTTATTTGCTTTATATATCTGAATTCAGTTTAGACCATAATTACCTTAGCTTGGCTTTGGTTACCGTAGATGTTTATCTGAGAGCCAAATAATTGGTATTATAGGAGGTTCACTGGCAGCAATGGCAGGAATCATGTTCATTTAATTCAACTGCAGGTTTCTTTTACGACTGCGGCGGATCCGTAGATTTAAGACGTAACGGATAGTTTAACTTGATTGTTTGACATAAACAAATTTTACTTCACACTACGCCGTGAATTCTACTTTAAAAATAGCAGTCGTGTTCAATCCACCATCTCCTTTAGGCCAGCCCAGAAGTCATAGACCACCGTTTGGGCCATAATACGAAGTGGTTTTAAACTTATACTGTCACTTACGGGATAACTTCCGTGATTGTTAATTATTTTAAGCTCCCGATATTTCGACGCTGTTGCAAGCGCCATGATCGCGGGTTAAAATATCATCATCATATCGTCATCATATTATCAATCATTTAGTTGTAAACCGTGAAAGCTTAAAACAGTGTTCGATGTGGTTTTGTCTATGTAAATAGATTAATGACTAGTTATGAGTAACTACCCGCGTGATGATGCATTGCTTGAAGGAAGTTACTCAGTGAAATGAATCGGAAACAGGGAAGTGTTCAATCCACGCGCTATTTAAAAGTTAATTGCCCTAAGACCATCGAATTAACTTGCGCAGGTTATGCTCGCAGTGTTTGATTAAATTGGTACTACTCGAAGGTAGGTAAGTTAGAGGAGCTCGTGGCTAAATAATAACAGCCGCTCGGATCGATCTAGAGGTTAAGCCGTGCTTGCCTAGGTTGGTCTGTGGATGGTTGACCACCCATTACATACCGCGTTTCCTTCGTGCCTCGGAAAGGACCTTAAGCGTATTCAGCTGCATCCGGTTAGACTGGAAGCCGACCCTAACATAGTTCGGAAAAGGTTAGGCAGATGATGACTCGAAGGTAGGTAAGTTCAGTCAATGCTATCTATTACCTGACACTACATCGTATTCTTCTTTGAAAGCCGGTCAGGACACTAACTCAACTGACTGTACCTAGATAGTTGGACTGTAATAAAGAGCCTCGCTAATAACTACTCAGTTATTTTTCGTAACTCCATACAGTGCCTAATTTTCTTGTAACATTGACCAAGTGTAACTGAAGCAGTTTAGATACTCTTAACACTCAATTTTATAAGGCAAAAATGTCCTGAAAACCGTTATAATATTACTCCGTTTGTTTCTATTATTATGTAACAGGCAATACAGCTACAACTCAACCACAATATGAGTATTTTCAACGAAGCCGAGTCTCAGCATCTTCAATGCAAACTGACATTACCGTACTCAGAGTCACAGGAAAGGCGTTCACATTAAATGTGATATGTAGTTGAATGCATACGATTGCATACAAAGGCGCGATGTACTCGTATCATAGAAATCGTGTTGTCACGCGCCGACGCGACTTGACAGGGAGCTCTTCATACTGACATGTGATGATGTGACGTCACTATACAGACTATACTGCACTCGTAAGCAAAAAGTGATATCTCAGTTAAATCTAAATTTTTGTTATTTTTTGGCATCTGAAAACTTGAACCGAAATTGAGGCATTGGTGCATGATGGCAACAGGCTCGTCCCCTGTTACTCGGTACTTAATCATAACAGGCGAGATAGGAGTGTACCTACTGCCTGGGTATACCTCTACATACTTAACCCTTCTGGTAGTACAGCCGTGATGTTATGTGTGCTGAAAGTATGAATCATTTCGCATCGGATGGACTAATCCAAATAACCATAACTAAAAAGTTATAAATTATAAACAGTAAGAAAAATACGCACAATTCTCTCTTTTTTGTACCGAAAAAGAGAAATATACTTTTACATATTCCGTTTTCTCGAAACATAGATTTATTGAGTTACAGCTTTTGGCTTACAATAACCTACACGTGGCGTCGTCGTCGTATGAAAGTACACGATGTGTGAATTAGATTTGTTAATATTCTATTTATGAACGCGGTTGCACATTTTGTTACTTTTTATTCTGTGGTTGCTGTGGAATAAAAATGAAAGAAAAATATGTAGCCGTAAAATGTGGAATGTATGACTTATAAAATTTTAAAACAAAAGCACATAAAATGCAAATTGTTTTGTTGCAAACTATTATAGATCTTCCTAGAATAAAGTAACAATAACATTTGTAGTTGACGTCACGTTTTAACTTGTTAGGTATAAAAGGAGGAAAGATCGCAACAAAGCAAATAAGACATACAAAATGCAGCAACATTATTTTGGCGCGTGAATGATTGTCAGGAGCCGCTTTTGCTAAACATTTGTGCATTGGTCGGTGGAAATTTTATTGAAAAAAAAAATTACGGCGTTAGTTACGTCTATGGCCACGCGTCTTGTGGAATGGCTCTTGCTCTGTAAAAGGGAAGAAAGATTGCAAAGAAAACAAATGAGACAGTTCCAATTAACCTCAAAGTTTGACATATCAATCAACGCCACAGATAAAAAACCGCCAGTACAAATTAACCGAACTGTCACACAAGACAATAATAAAACAATTTAATAATCGTATCATCTATCATCTATCTACTGATCTCACTTTCACTGGCACTTGATAAATGTGGGAAGAGACGTGTTACAACTTCGGCGAATAGTTTCCGTTGTTTGTTGTAAAGCGTCTGGTAATGTGTCTTAGGAATTATATAACATGACATCTTGAATTTCCTAAAGTAATAAGTGTTTTTCAGTATTTAATTCCTTTTTGGAAACTGAGTCACCGGAAACGAGCATCTGGTTTGAGGTTTAAGACGTGCCAGAACATCACTTTGACACTGTCAAATTTGCTTTTCGTTCGCTCATGATTTGGATTGTTTTTGCTGCATTACATGACATAAATTAATCACACCTATAAGGGCTGGGCATCTATGTGAATAGAAACTGCCTAATTTCATCAATTATGTTTAAGTTACCTGTAATAGGGTGAATTTATTGCTACAAACAAATTCAAAATTCCGAAAACCTACGGAGAAAAATCTAGTGGAAAAGCCCAATAACAATAGACCCATTTTCGTATACAATAAAGAATAATTTATAAGGCTAACGAGGCACTCGGATATCTATCTTGTGTTATATTACAGCTCTTGAATCAAATGTGCGCCACAAAGGCCATAAATGAGATCGTTAGCCAAATTGTGTTTTTTGTATCATTTGAAGTAGTGCCACAGTAAGTATGTAAGCCAGTGGTTCAATTTAAATTTTAAAATGACTACGAATACATAATTATGACTTGTGTGCATGTCTCGATTATTGAAACGGATTCTGCTGTCCAAATCCTTATCCATCTGCAATATCTAAAGTAGTCTGATATAAGAATTTATTCTATCAAAAAATCATCAAGTTCTTCTTGCATTTTTTACGCTATAATTAAAAGGAATTCAGTAAATATTATTTTTAAACGCTGTATTTGCTGAGAGATTTGTTAATAAACGAATTAACAAAGCATAAAGTGTGTGTGTGTTTTCTAAGTAGGAGTATTTGGGCGGATATGACTTGGTGATAAAAAATATTGTTGATCAAAAATATTTTTGCATATTTAGAATGCTAATTAATTAATGCTGTTCCTCTAGTTAATGTTTGCTAATTACGATGATTTGGTTTGATAAATCTCCATCGTTAAAATAAATGATTATACCTATTAATTTAGTTTTTTTTTTCTGTTACAGGTGAAAACTGCGAAGGACATTGAAATCCGTAAGTACAAATTCTTCTCACTTTCGCTTTAAAGTAAAGCTTCTATGTTTACCATAGTGTCTTAGTCAGTGCCCTGCATTACTCGACCTCTTTTACCCTCGTCTTCTTTGTAAGTGGGGTCAGCTAAAGCAGGACTCTGACCGAACAGTGTTCAGGGAGATTACTATGACGTCGTAAAGCAGCAGTAATTCCAGTGTGGGAAAGAGACAGAGCTATTCAGGTCGTCTAGCGTCATCTCTTTCCCACACTGAAATTACTCCTGGTTTAAGACGCCACGGTAGGCCAGCAGGAGACATAAAAGTTTGATAAGAAAGAGACTGTCACCGAGGTATGAGTGACAGCCAGCGACGGTACTCTACAAAACGGAACTATTCGACACCCGACATTTACGGCTTGGATACGTAAATTGGGTAGATTTTCACGAAGAGCATTTCCTCAGTTCTATTTACTTTCATTCTCTTGTGTTGTTGATTGTTCTGAAGAAACCCAGCGTTCATTCATTCACACCAGTCATTGCAAGTCGTGTCGAAGCCGCACGAACTCGTATTCACACCTATAAATGAAGACAACGTGTCTTTAAACGTAATCTCTAGTTTCCTTTACTTTCACACATTATTTATTCCTAGGTAAAACTATAGATAAAATAATAATAATGCAAATCATGATTCCAAAAACGCGATATCTACAGTTTTGGGCACAAGATGGCTGGATGGACGTAGCTTAGGGCGTATAAAACGCCTTGTGCACCTTCCATACGAAATATTATTTCTGTACAAGGTTGGGTTTAATAGCCAAATGTTACTGCTACCGTTAGGCTACAATAAATTTATAGAACGGACCAAAGGATAATAATGAGCGAGTGAGCACATGCGATAAACAATAATCGTGTACTAATTACAAGTAGTACCTATTAACTGATGAAGTAAGACAAATAAAATATTTAGTACTTATTCGTCAGTAGTGGTTATGGTTTCGATGATTCCCGATGTCCTCCCCCGGGTTGTCCACCTTTTTTTTCGGATGAGAAATCATTAAATGACCTCTCCCGCTCTGGGCGGAGCGGAAGGGAGTGTCAGACTTGTACTGACTAAAACCCATCCATGTTCCTTCTTTGCCCTTTGTGTTCCAGGGCCGCGGTATCTTTTTCGAACTGTCCCGCAGCCCCGGCAGGCATCGGCCCTTGCGAACCCCTTCCTGCTGATATCTCTTTGAGGCGCGCGTGGAACACGAAAGCGCCGTCGACACGACCTGTCGTCATAAGACAGACGGATGGTGAGCTAGCCCATTACTCACCGTCCACAGGCCCTGGACCGGGTCGACAGCGAGCATTATTTTTAAAAATTGTGTCGCTATCCACCACTGATGGACAAGCCGGGGGTGGACACTGGGAATCATCGGTATGGTTTCGCCGTATAATTTTTATACACGGCATACCATAACACCTACCTTAGTTCCTCATCTCAGTTAAAGCGTGGGCACTTAGCACCATCCTCTAATATTTAAAGTCGACAGAGTACTAAAATAGTGATAAAACGCGAGACGTCGTAGTCACCCGTACTTGGCTGTGACTGCCAACGTCTCATAAAAAGTACCGTTAATACATACGTAGGTACTTACCAGCAAATAGTAATATATTTCGTGAGTGATAGTAAAGTATCAAGTTTACAGCCTCTAAGTTACAGGTAAAATGATAAGTAGGTACTATTTTTCTCACTACATTTTTTATTATAGACATGTATATTATGTCATTTTTTTTTTTTTTTTTCGTTTGGGATATCATCAAATGACCCCCCCACTCTCGGTGGAGCGGAAGGGAGTGTCAGACTTGTACTGACTAAAACCCATCCATGTTCCTTCTTTGCCCTTTGTGTTCCAGGGCCACGGTATCTCTTTCGAACAGTCCCGCAGCCCTGGCAGGCATCGGCCCTTGCGGACCCCTACTTATTTGCTGACATCTCTTTGAGGCGCACGTGGAACACGAACGCGCCGTCGACACGGCCTGTCGTCAAAAGACGGCCGGACGGCGAGCTGGCTCATAACTCGCCGTCCACAGGCCCGCGCCTACGGTGGCCGGGAGCCACCACGTGACCCCCGACGCCCAGGGCGTCTCCCGCGGCGACTGGGACATGAGGTTCTTTCCCTCTCACGTCCCGCCACCTCCTTCACTAGCATGACTGCTTCGCAGAAGTAGGTGACGGCTTCCCATTCCCTCTCGCTCCGGACCATGGCTTGAACCAAGGTCGGACGCGAGAGATCGCCGCTACGAGGACATGGCGGTGCTCCGCCCAAGCGGGGCAGACCTCCACATGTATATAATGTCTTGTGTAAAAGAATTTTCAAGACCTTTACCTTTACTTTTTTTTTATCTGTGCACAAAATTAAATAAGTTTTCAAAACATAACGTGTTACCACAGCATAACCCCTTGTCAACATTTTCTATTAATCTCATAGATATCCAATTCATATTTATTTTCTCATTGAGAAAGAATAACGTCAACAAAATCAAAATTAAAATTATTTATTTGCGCTAAATGTTGTACAAAATATGTAAATGCCCATAAAAATGGCATGCAAATATTAAAGAACAATATGCTAATTTCAATAAACAGCACCTACAAGTGAACACAATGATTTGGTCTTTCAATTTAGTAGTCTTTCTAAATAGGTAGGTAGTTTTATACTTGGCAACTTTGAGTAACAAGTAGCAATGAGGTTGGCAGCACTGCACTGAGTAGATTTCATTTCACCTATTTACATGTCACTGGCCATCCGTTAGATAGATTTAATTAACTCTATTGAATGTCGAGAGCTACTAATTCCAATGCATTTTCTTTTTACTCAAGGATGATTCAAGCCTGTTGTCTCGTTTTCTTTTCTGGTTATATGGTCCTTTCACAGTATATTTACCACTTGCACTTAAGTTGAGGTGTTCATGCGTCCCCTGTAAAACTTTTTTAAACAAAACTCTGGTGAACCAACTTTATAGGTAGCTTGGCATAAACAGGTGGTTAAATATAAATGAAATAGAATCGTCCAGAGTTAACCATAATGCAAGTAAGCAAACATGTAAATGAAATGGTATCAAAATATTGAATCTTCCTCCTAAACTTTCTTTCTTTTGGACAAGATTTAAATAGGTTTTGCTCTTTAAAAAATCAATTTAATGCAACTGGCTGTTTTTATCCAAAACGTTTTATTTTCAATTGAAATGAAAGAATTTTTTTGGTATAGAATTTTAAGGTTATAACTGTATTTATTCACTCTGCCTGAGGATTTTGGAATTACGTAGATCGTCTTTATTGTAAGGGGACTTTTTACGAAATCGACGCCACGTTTGAATACTTATTGCTTCCAAAATTGTCATTAGACAGTTTCGAAATTCAAACGATTACCAAGACGAATATTATTAGCCATCAAACCGTGAGCAATTATTCGTGCATAATAATAGGGACCAGCAATTATTGACAAATGACTATTGCAAGAACTTGCACCCTCGTACGTCGGGTCACGAGCGATTTGATGTACATTACACACGCTAATAATTGCAAGCACAATGGTCATTATGAAATAATACACTTTTACGATTGTCAATAATAATGTTATTCCTCAATCGTGCGTGATGCCCATACGTTATCGTTATCATCACGTTTTTCATCGATTAGAAAAATCGTTACAATCTTATTCGATTAGGATATCCGAATGCACGTTCTGACAGTATGTTTTTTTAATCAACACGAGGTCGCATTAAATTCGGCCTATTGCAAAATGTTGCCACAGCGAATGTGAAAAGTTGTGAAATGCATTTTTATTTTGTACATTAATAAACAGAGACGTGTTTAAAGTGATTGTTGTAAGTTTGGCTTGTAAGTGTAGTTAAACGTAAACACAAATTGTTATTCAATTAGCAGCCGAATTTTGATCAGAACAATCTTTTGTTAAATGATTTCCGTCAAGGTCCTGTCGTGATCTCAGATTACATAGTCTTTAAGCAGTAGCAGCCAATCAATGATACTTAAGAATTCGTTTTCAGCAAGTGATTAAAATATTTGTGTGAAATTGCGATTTTCTGAATTGTTTAGTTCGTGCCACACGCAATTAGGCTTACCATACTTAAGTCCGTTTTTCCGGACATACCTACATAGTATCTGTTTTTTTTTCAGCCCGATGTACTGACTTTGTCTGGCCTTGTTAATAGTCATCCACACGCTAAGAAGAAGAAGAATAGTCCAGTTTTTCAAAAGTGCAATGAATACTGAAAAAACAAGATTGACAAGTAAAATAATCGGACTTTTTTTTTTGCAAATGATCACAAATTCGCATATAACATCGTCCATCTTCCGAAATACAAACGATCGAGCGTTTGTGAGATCTTAAAGGTGGAAGAGCCGAGTAGTCCGCAAATTCCAGCTTTCTTGCGTTATTGTTATTTGTAGGTCAGTGCCAGGTTGTATGTTGATTAAAATATGATTCGCGACCGTAACACGTTATTTATTTACAGAATTATAATGACTGACAGAATGACTTTTTCATGAAATTAAAATCATCAATACAACCCTCGAAGTTCATTTAATCCCATTGAATGAATATTTCATGAAAAATTCGTCAGTCACTGCCTCAAAATAAACTTGCCTTAAATTCCTAGCCAGTACTAGCGCCAGTGCTTCCACTAGCATTCAATTATTCCAATGTACTAATTACCATCTATTACAGCAGCCCAACAATTTGTCTGCCCTGAAGTGTTGCGAACACAGTTATTACATAGTTAAACTAATGCCAATCCACTTCTGACTTTACTGTGCTGTGACTTGATTTGAATTTAATTAATTCGTCGTTTGCTGGAACAAGTACCTAAGCACGTTTGTTTGCAAAACATTTTATTTGTAACTCTTGCGATCTTTATCAGATACTTCTTTCTAGATTGTACAGAACTAATTTATCTTTACTTTTATTACTGCTTCTTTGGTCTAGTAGCCGCAAAGCAAGTTTCTGCTAAGCATGAATCCTTGAGCTCGACACCTTGGTCGGAACTTATTAGGTTTTTCAGGAATTCCATCAGGAATTATTCAGTAGCAGTCCAGAATCTGGATTTGTGCCCGGTTTCTGGCGATAAGCTCTCCCGCTATTACATGAGACTAATACATAAAAGGCGAAATTTGCGTGTGCTATAGGTACATCTAACCTAATCTTTTTAGGATTACAGGCGTGATAGTATGTTAGGCTAGCTTATGCCCGCGTCTTCGCCCGCATGGAGTTCTATAATTGTCCCACGGGATCATACTACCGGGATAAAAAGTATCCTATGTGTTAATCCAGGTTTTAAACTACCTGTGTACAATTTCATCCAAATACGTTCAGTATTTTTTGCGTGAAAGAGCAACAAACATCCACCAATCCATCCTCACAATCTTTCGCATTAATAATAGTACCAGTATGAAAGTAAGATGAAGTAAGTTTTAACAAATTATGTAAGAAATTCCGTCTTAAAATGATTAATTCTCCTCTATCGTGACCATAACATAGTTTGAATACAATAAGCTGACATTTAAAAAAAGTAAAGCTGCATTGTCAGAGCTAGTTCACACGATACGTTTACATTAATGATATTAGATTGTACATTAACGTCTCACACTTTCTTCCATTTACACACTCGTAATTAAATCAACTAACGTCATATTGTTTTGTTGGAGAAACATTCATTAACATTATCTTTCATCTGGGAAGATTTTGGCCACCTACGGCACTTGTTTCGTATTTCATGCTATTACTTTTAATTAATAAAAAATAGCCTCCATCGTAGTAACGGACGAAACGAAAGACAAAGTAACATATTGTAGTAGGTGAGATGTCAACAATTCAGTAAATACTAGCCACCTTGATGCTCCTGTCCTATTGTCTGTCCTGTCTATTATTTGTAGAATACGGATAAAACTGGTTGAGCTACGCATGCACGCAGACATGCAATACCTACCTATAAATCCCTCTAAACTGGAGAAGAAGAGGAATATTATAACTATATAAGATTCGTTGTCAATTATCATGAGTAATATAACGAGATTTGCATAATTAAATGTTTTTTTCTACGTTATGTAGACGAGGTGGATTAGTCTTAAAGGTCATGCAGTACACACGACACTCTCTCAGAGAGGATAGCACAGATAGTAAAGTAGGAATGTATTTAAATGTTTAACAGTCCTCTTGATAAATCTCCCAATCATAAATGCCCCTTCTCTAACATTTTACATAATAGTGCAATTTAGTCAAACGCACGGAGAATTTGAATAAACTGTTACATAGAAAGGTACTCTCTGAATAAGCTTTTATAACTTCATGTATTCGTGAATTTAAATATCGTGACTGACGTGAAAATTGATTTGTAGCTCTCAAAAATACCAATCATTCAACTGACTTTCCGCTGAATGATTGGTATTTTTAACAAATATGGAAGAGGGATAGTGTAAAATGTAGATATTGGTAAGAATACAGTCAAGTTATTCCACTAAGGCTCTCCTTAGAGGAATAACTCATTGGCTCATCAATTATCTCATCTGTTATTTTATGGCAGCTATAATATTTTATTTCCCGCCAATTTATGTTTATGTCAAAGTTATATGTTTTATTGTTATTTTGAACATATTGCAGCGAATATGTTGTCATCATGCCCTTGAATTCCTGCTATGATTGACGCACCATGCATAGACAATGCGACGTGAATCATTCTATTTTATAGCAAATTGTTGTAAGTATTGATTGTCTGTGGGCCATTGTTCATGCCTGTTTGGGTCACCTGCATCTGCACAACGAGAGGGAATAAAATGTACGGTTCTTGTGTAGTTTGAAATAATTAAGGTGAGTTCCTTGTTTTGTTAGCTGAATAATGATTACACGAGTTTACTAACTTCTGGTTTGTATGAATACTTAAAGCTTTTGTGCACATAAACACTCGTCTCATGCCTAATAGTAAAATACTGTCAGATTGTCATTGAAAGTTAAGTGATTGAAAGATCGTTGAAGAATTGCTTTCATTATTTGAACTCAAGTGATGCTACTAATGAAATCATTGTTGTCGTGACACATAGCACATTTTCTATATTTTCCCCGACCCAATCACTGTGAACCTACAATTTCAATGAGTCAACAAATCAGTCTCTCGATATATCACAAGCCATCATAATAACTGTACCGACATCTCATTATCATCTGTCTATTATGTCTACGGCACCCAATGAAAGTGAACTATAGCAAAAACTAATCGAAACTTTCATTTTCATCTTATTGTACGCGCCATAGTTGTACCGGTAAAAAAAAGTAATCTTTATCATCTGTGCGCGGGAACGTGAAAAGAGGCAAAGAAATCAGACCATTGTGCCAAAGTAAAGCGCGTGCTTGCTGATTGCTGCTTAGGCAATTCTGTTTTCAAATGTTTATTTGTTATTTTTTTTCTTGAAATCCAAGGTTTTGTCGTGTCATGATTGATAACATTCAGTTTTCTATAGCTGAAAATAATATTTATTAATTATACCCGTAAAATCTAGATCTGTTTTGTAGTAACAAGACACGGTTCTTTAACTGACAGATTACTTGCAACACGTCCAGACAATCGATTTTGAAAATGGAAAACTTACAAAACGTGTTGGTTTTCGTGTCTCCGTGTTTAGTAAACCTCTAGCCAATACCTTGACCAACTTCATGTGGCAATTTTGTTGTAACGATGATAACATTCTCATCCGTAAACAATGACAACTTTTTGCTGTCACATCGTCCTATTGTTTGCTATCAATATTAAATTATTTTGCACATAGGCAATGATCGTCATGTGGATAGCCTGGATAGGCAATGATTGGTCGGGGCACGATTGCAAAAAAATACTGATAGTAAAGTATTGTACGTTCCAATTACTTCCTCGATTGTGTAGAAAACGTAAGAAGCAGCGAGAAATCATAAACATTGTTATTGGTTTTTCGCTATTTGTCTCGGTGTCGGCGACCTTTTTAATTGGTTACGTCATCAATTCGCCATGGCTAATCTGTGGCTCACTTTGCCCATTCATTTGCATTATCCGTTACTGTCATTTACAATGGTCCGGCGCGCATTGAAATAGATTTGCCTGCCTTTCAATATCTAAGGCTTTTCTTGTAATACTGAAATGAGCGAGATTGTGTAGGATTATATTGATGTTTATTATGTTACTAAGTCAGTATATCCTAGAGAGTTCTTAAACTAAATGATCGTATTGTCATCTTGTAATTTAACAAAAGATCGAAGCTACATTTTCGTAGGCCATTTTTCCATTTATGCTCCAAGATTCATAATTCAAAAAGGCGTAAGTTTTTTTTTATTATCATGGCAATAGTCTCAACCCCTATTAATTAGCGAAGTGTGGGTACATTTTATTAAGTCATATCTGTTAAATTCTTCAGAGAAAACAGACATGACGTTATGATTATCGTAGTTAGCATTACACAAAAGCTCGTTGAAGAATGACCATTTCTTGTACATGTTGACGTAGGTACCTACTATCTCTGAAAGCTCTCATCTCGATAGCTAACTGCGTAAAATCGGAATTCACCACTTTCCCACGTACCTACACATCACTGAACTTTACTTCCTAATGTTCACGTTCACGATGAAATATCAAAGCTCTTCAAGTTATATAACTTTTGGGTGAGCATACACTAGTGTATTTCCATGTTCGCTACAAGTGGTAGCGCAGCTTTATTTGATGCATAGATACGATTTGCAAATAAAGAATGCACGTGTTGATATGCAATGTGCAACATTTGCATTTGCAACGTTTGGTATTTCATTCTGAGGAGGACATATTGTTGCCCACCTTCGTCGAAAATTCACCTTCAAATTCGTTCGTAGTAAAATCCAATTGTATCGAAACCTCGAATCAATTCAGTTTGTCGTTCGGGTAGTAGAATAAGAAGATAGTCTGTTCCAAGTTAATGCTGTAATGTGTGCTCACCTTTAGATCTTACAGCTAAATCATCTTTGCATCGCCGACGTTACCTTTTGACCAATTACGGTTTTTGTTTTTATATCCTCAATTATACGCCTCATTTTTCAAATCGGTTATGCAATCTGTAGCATCATTTAGTTATTTATTGAATCATATAAACTTGTATTTGTGTTACGTAACAAACATTTGGATAGGTGTGTTTATGTTAGTTTCCGATGAAGAATGGGTAAGTGCATCAAATTGCTGTTATTTTGAAGTATTCTGACCTAAATGAGTGAAATCGTGATTGATCTTACAACTCTCTTACATATTGGAGAGTGGTCATCGTCATCTTTAGCTAGATAGACAGATAGATAGAATACTCTTTATCATGTACACCATATAAATTTCAATTAACATAAAAGAAAACATTTCACAAAGGGTGGCGCAATAGGCGGTTTTATCGCTAAAAGCAATCTTTTCAAGACAACCTTTGGATGGATTAGAGGAAGAGGGAGACAATACTGCAGTATTGTATTATTTATATTTAGTATTATTTACTTGTATCTTTATTTGTACTATGTGTACGATGTAGAAATATTTTGAGAAGCGTACAATATTTACTTGCAGGGTCACCACCTCCTCCGCATTCCTCGCCAACATTCCCAAGTTTACAGACAATCAGTTAAACCTTCACTTCCCCATCGGCGTGAAATGTCAAAATCATCTTCGCATTACGTCACATCAGCGTCTCCCGCATTTGCGTACAAAAACTTGCCTTATCACGGCATTAGCAGCACCTGTGGGAGCTCGGACCACACGTAGCTGCGTAGGCGCCATTTTCTACTTATTTCTCATTTGCCTACGCCTTGACACTTCCTTGAGCGTATCTATCATTCACTTACGGTTATCGTGTAGCGGGAACCCGACACTCAAGTAATCGCCTGCCGTTTATTTACATTTTGAGATGTCCAGTGATTTATTGGCGGCAATCGTCGCCATTGGTCGTGGTCTGGCGAGTGGCGGACATTAGCGCTGATAGTTAGATTGCATCGCGCACCTTTGATGTTTATTAGCAATCCTTGGTGCTTTTGAACACAGGTACTTGAGAAATTAGCGTTGAATAGGTTTTCCTTTAACGACTATGTACGGTCACGCTTTTCTTTATGAAGTTCACACAATGAGTAGGGCAAATGAGTAATTCGATGGTAATTCAGCAGAATATTTTGATGATTGTGGTATGATGTCGCATAGGTGTCACTAAGAATTTAATAGGGACATTAAATGCCGTTTCAAATATGCAGCAGCTGTTTCATTATCATGTATATACAAGAACTCCTAGAAGATCTTGGAGATGGCTGAATGGCGTAAGTACCTGCGATAAAATACAAATAATTAGTTTCATTTAACCGATGTTTCAGGGATATTGTAAACTAAGGCACATCATGAGACGTTACAGCTTTATTTATATTATTTTGTCACCGGGATGGCCAAGCATTTTCCACGTTTCTGAGCTTTTCATAGGCGGTGGTGACCAATTAGATTCCACGAGCTCTGCTTATTTGCTCTTCCATAATGTAAAATCTTATGCATGAAAACAGTGCTACACGTCCAAAATAATTTGTATGTACCCATGAAGTCGTGTGGCTAATGTTAGCATATCGTGATGTGTTCCGATGCTCACTCGCTCATCAAATTGTCAATGTGTTATTTATGATCTGTTGTGTTATTGAATTATTTATACTTATCCGTAAGTATATAGGTACTGTAAGATCAACCGAAGGTTAAGTTATTCGATCGCAATATTCATAATATTGGAAATGGTTGTATGATTCACGTTATTGTGTTGTGGAATTGATTTTATAAATGGCTTGAGGTGCTGCTATGATACTGGAAGGTGCTTTTATAGGTAATCTGTGGGGGATTAATATTCGGGAAAAACACAGACACAATTGTAAATTTTACAATAAAAAAAAGAATCAAAGATTAAAAAATTCTCGGTCATAACAACTGATTACTACCATTGACCTATCAATAGAAAAAGAAATATGTTTATTATCCAGGTAATGCAAAAGCAGGTACAATTATACACAAGAGATGTTACAAGTGGCTTGAGCAAACTAGACAGTTAGTCTGTACCTTGGGGCTCAATGACAGTAACGGACTATTTGTTAAATTTGTCTTTAAAGGTAAAATGCGTGAGGCAGCTTAATGATCTGCATGACGCAGACTGCATTACTGCGGCTCCTGTAGTGTAACTTATACCTAAAAAAAATACATCAATGAAAAAATCAATAGATCATTTTAATTAAATGATCAATAACCAAAAACGATTTATAATTTTAATTATGTCTCAATAGTCAACAAAACTATCTGGAAACCTATCTGTTGGTATCTTCTAAGTTACGAACTTTTATCATACATGAAGCTATAAATTGCTTTTCTTTCGGAAATGACACATTAGAGCACCTGGCGGACGGTTTTATTTTCTAATTTATACTTTCTGTTTGATATTAAAATTCGCTCAGTTATCGCGGATTAGCATCTTGATGTCACGATGTGTTCCACTTTTTCTATTTTAAGAAGAAAGAACGGCTGGTTAAACTAATGTATGCTGTGATAATGATAAACAGGGTCAGCGACCTTGTGCATAGAGAACTATGAAAGTGTAGGATGTTAGATGTTGTAGAGATTAGCACCTTATTTCTTAGCTTAATATCTCTTAGAAATTAGTACAAATGTTTTATATATCTTTTGTGTATCCGGGTTAGGTGTAGGTATAATGAGTTAGGGACCATTAGAAACCGATTTGGTTTATTAGACCGGTTAAAGCGCGGGCCACACCGCCAGCTAGCGAGCGAGCCGGGCGAGCGTCTTTTCATACTTCATTCCGGCTCTTTCGGTAGTTCGCGGGTATGAAAAGAGATGAAACGATGTCTTCGCCCGGCTCGCCACCTGACGGTGTGGCTTGCGCTTGGGACTAGTTCGAAGTCCAAAATAATAAAACTGCCCAGGTTTTTGCAAAACAGCGGGCTCTTAGGACTAAATATTCTAAATAATACATAAACTAGGTTGTATCAATTAACATAAAATAACCGTGCTTGAAAAATGGTTATTCAAGAATGTAAGTACATCAGAATTCATCTTTAGGGAATTACGATGTGCCTACAAAACGTCTTAATGAAATTACCTAACTTGCGTGATAATAAATTGAGATACAACCTAGATTAAGAAATGAATGCTTCTAATAACCCATTAAAATACCTGTTAATTGCTTAGCGCGAAAATAACCAAATTATTGTCTTAGATAACGTTGATTAACGACTAGACCATTATGTCATATTACACTGGATGACAGGCCGACGAGTATTACCTACATTATTATGTAACTGTCCTACATGCTAATTTATCGAATAATTTATTCGAAGGCACATCCTTTTATGCATATTGATTAATTTTAATTATCTGTGACCTAGTTGCCGTGTTTTGACTGCCTCTTTGAGCTAGTGCTGCTGCTGCGTAAAGTTCGGGGTTCGTTTTCCAGGCTGGGCCAGGTGATTATTGGGTCTCTCCATCAGGAACTCCTCAGCAGCAGCCCAGAGTCCGGTGTTGTGCCCGGTTGGTGACAATAGAGTTGCCCCTAGTACATGGGAATTAAACATAACTGTCGCAATGTGGTAATATTATAGATTCATCACTGCCTGCCTCACACATAGCATAGGATTACAGAAGTGATCTTGTGTTATGTTATGTGTAGACGTGTTTTAATGTAACCGTAAGTATAGGTGGATGCTTTTCAACGAGTTTATATAACACTTCAGATTCAGAATTAATTATTCCAAACAAGAAAATGTCCATGGTATATCAGAGTACCCACAGATTTACACGTCATTAGCCGTTGCATAATTTTCAATACGTTTTCACCATCTGACCCGTTTGAACTTAACCAATAAATATAAATTCTAAATTCAAATCTGCCAATAAACAAGCAAGTGCATTCCGTTCGGGTTGCATCGTAAATAATCGTGTAACATCGGACGCGGGCATCTGGTGCCCGTGGGAGCGGCTGCGCGCACAATCTCACGCAAGTGGCTAGTCAGCGTTATTGTATACCTGCCTGGCTTCCTGGTTTCCTGGTAGCTTTGTTTATTAAACAACACATTTTATATTATTTTTTATACCCTGTCGTATAAAGTGTGGTGTTATAAGTTTGACGGCTCTGTCTGTCTGTGACATCGTTGCTCTTAAACGGGTTAAGTACTCAATTTCAATCTAGTTTTTTCGTCAGAAGGCTTGTTTAATCAGCATAGTTAATAACTTAGTTTGAGGAGCTCGTGGCTAAATAATAGCAGCCGTTCGGGCCGATCTTTAGGTTAAGCCGTGCTTGCCTGGGTTGGTCTGTGGATGGGTGACCGCCCATTACATATCGAGTTTCCTCCGTGCCTCGGAAAGCACGTTAAGCCGTTGGTCCCGGCTGTCATTTGTAGATCTTTGACAGTCGTTAGGCAGTCAGTGGCCCAAAAAGTCTGACAACCAGTCTTACCAAGGGGTATCGTATTACCCAGTACTCACTGGGTTGTGGAGGTCAGATAGGCAGTCGCTCCATGTAAAATACTGGTATTCAGCTGCATCCGGTTAGACTGGAAGCCGACCCCAATATAGTTGGGAAAAGCCTAGGCAGATGATGAGTTAATAACTTAGTTTCATAAAAATCTGTTCTGTCATTTTGAAGATAAATCAGCTCTTTTCTTTTTGATGCATCTCTGCCTAGTAGTAATTTTCAGTGACATAGCGAAATCTTCCAGTCGGAACTCAGAAGGGACTAAAGGAAGTGGGACATAAGGATATAAGAGAACCTATCTCATGAATACCACCGCTAGTTTTACACAACAAATTAATACCTACCTATTAAATATCTAGGCTGGTGGTTATCTGTGCGGCGGCTACTAGTTAGCCACCGTGGTTCATTTGTTTATTCGAGATACATAATAATGACATAATAAAACTTCAACTTGGACATTGCCCATCTTTCAAAGCCATTCATCTAAGAAACTACCGTCCGATGAATCTAAGATCGTAATTATAAGGTATAGCCAACTATCATGTCGATTGATTTGGAACTTTATGTTTATTACTATAGAGTTGTAAATATGTGTTATGTGTGTATGAAACATGGGTGATCGTAATAATTATAAGGGATAACCAGCCATTCAAATATAATCGATGGATTTCGAACTTTATGTTTATTAACATAGAGTTGTAAATACATGTGATGTGTGTATGAAACATGGGTGCCGCGTAAGCGTTTATCACCCACTACTTTCTCGACATGAAATAAAGTAAAAGTAGAAGAACTTGCCGCGTCTGTGACGCCGGCGCAGACGCCTGTCACACCGTGGCGTAACTTAACGTTTGTTATCTAATTATCACAATTTTTTCACACTTATCAATGTAATGTTACGAAGAAATCAAAGTTTTAAAATATTTCACTGCTGAAAGTGTAGATCTAAAAAAAAAAAACACTATAGCAACGGGCTGGCAGCAGGAAGGGTGAAAGATGGTTTATAGTTATAGAATACACCTAAATATATAAAGAGCAGATGAAGGTTCTCGCTACCTAACTGGTTATCAGTAGCGAAGGGTCATTTTTTGTAAAAGGTAAGCCGGAGTACATATCTTTAATGTAATTATATTATTTGTCTAATGTCTATAGAATACTGACTGTGTCATTTTTCAAAGGGAAGCCAGTAGGAACCGAGTCGTATGGAACCTTCGCCACTGCTGGTTATTAATTAATTATTTCCACGATCATTGCATAACTGGCAACAAAAAAAACCATTAAAAACTATATAAGTATGACCCTGATTACTTTAACGTTAATCGATAACAGAACCTTAAATAATTAATTAATGTTAACTTCAAGCGTTAAGGAGCATTCACGTAACATGTAACAATCTAAGATTCGATTTTGATCATGACTTTACAAATAGACGGTCCGGTGAGTGAGCTTCGGCTGCAATGTAACAATCCAGGATTGGATTTTGTCCAGAAAAAGAGATTGTTACAAATAGTGTCGTAACAGGTTGCACACTGTAATGCACGGATCTCCTCTCTCACTGATGTACGAGAGCGCTCTTACGTTGCGGTGTGAGCGTCCATCTTAGCGCTAATCAGTCGGAATGCGCAGACGCAACTGTGTGTAACGCGTTTAGACGAGATTGGCTAATTATCTCCGAATTATGTGCGCCTGGTAGTGGTGGGTGACGCTTTCTATTGATTTCTAATGGTTTTTAACATATCCGAAATTTGTTCATGAATCCTTAATTATTTTTGTTTGCAATTCATTCATGACAAGATATTTTTTGTAGAAGTTTTCCTTATTGAAATCAGATGAAGACCAAAGAAGATAGATTGTGTAGAAGAGGATTTAGTTGGGAACTGGGAGGAAGATTATTACAGACGTGATGGCTAGTAGATAACCTTCATAGATTATCTAATGTTGATCACTTAATGAAAATGAAGAACCAAAAGTACATTAATACCTTAGAAGAGTAAAACCAACTTATTGAATATCTATTAAATACTAGCGGCCAGTCCCGGCTTCGCACGGGTAACATAGACTGTTATTTAGGGATAATGTAGCATTCTAATGGTGAAAGAATTTTTGAAATCGGTCCAGTAGTTTTTAAGTTTACTCGTAACAAATATACAAATCTTTCCTCTTTATAATATTAGTGTAGATTTTCCTGCATATTTAATGGCGTTCTTAAAGTAAACCTAAACTAAAATGGATTAGTTAGTAACTCATGAAACATGACAAACAAGGTGTTGCGAACAGCTGTTTAAACCTACTTCAATAGAATAAGCATGATATTTATTTAAGACACCTTATGGTAACCTAGTTAAATCTATTACGTATCCATGTAAACTATATGTGGGCACGTGTTCTGCTATGCTTGGCAATCCCAGAGCATGACCGATAAAAAGTCATTGAACTTTTTTATTTAAGGTTTTATTTTCAGCAGATTTTGACAACATAAATTCATAATACAGTTTCTAAATCATAAAGTATTGTCCTGAAGCTAAAATACAATAGTGTTATAATTCCTCCCTCGTTGTATTCATCTCTATCTATTTGTTTGAGGACCTTATTTAGACATAAAGATATAAAAGGTTTAGAAAGCATAGGTAACTAAGTATAATCATGGTTAAGATTAGTGTTGGTAGGAGATTACTGCTGATCTATAGGTATATGTATGAAATAGCATAGTAGTGCATTCTTATAGAATAACAGTAATTTGAACAATATCTATGTAAGCCAATTCATGATCGGAACTTTCGTATTAATCTATATACAGATAACCAGATATAAACTTCATTCAAAAGTCAAATCGAAGCAGTCCTATGCCGTATACTATTTAGAATCGTTCTCCAACACAACTAGGAAACGGGGACCCTAGTCATTTGTACAGTGAAATGGCAGTGAGGTGCCTTTCCTAGAAATGCAATCATAACGCGTTCATAAGAAAAAAGATATAACCTCTTATCTCTATAATGAGAAACTCGTCAGTGCAGAGTTTTCACTTTTGTTAATGAATCCATCTACATACATTATAATCGTTGGAGGTGATACACTTTACAGAATAAGCCTGTTTTATTTTTGTAGACATGATTTAATATTTAAATTCGGAAAGCTCTTAGATTAATCCTGAATTCTTCATTGACGTAAACTATTTTCTTTTACCTCCAAAAATTATGGCAGAAAATATTCTTTTTCGAAACATGAAGACTCGTTACAAAAATAATGATATTATTTTGACGATGAGCTAATCAATCAAATTACTATATTTAATTACTCCCAAGAAAATAAAACCGGAATATTAAACCGGAATTAAACCTTAAAAGTGTCACGTATAAGCCATTGCTCTAACGATGTGACACCAAACAAAGCAGAGGAACAAACTTAAGACTTCACTTCACACCAAGCAAAACAAGCTTTGTTTCCACCACATAAGGTTCATGTACTTCATTATAGTTGTATAAATAAGTTGGTTAGTTACACAATAAGGGTATTGTGTGCTATTCCCAGGGAGATATCGCAGTTTCCAGAGAAGATCGAGAAAGTTGGCTTTCTTGTGAAGATTTCAGATGTAGATGTTGCTTGTCTATTTAATTGTAGTAAAAGATTAGACACAATTAGCTTCGAATTGCTTAAGAGATTGCTTCCTCATCAGATTGTGAATAAATTGTGCCATGTGTAATTAAAACTCTAAGACTGGAGTGCAGACGTCTCATATTTCTGCATAGTAATCATTGTGCATTCGTTAGTAATGTCTGTAAGCAACGAGGCGAATTTGAAATCAAAATTATTATGCGTGTTTGTAAAGGATTAATTAGCATTTATACTAAAATAACATAGGAACTCTTAAGATCTGTTTTTTCTTCTAATATCTGTTTTGGATGTTCAATTCACGCTCAATTAAAGGAGAATGCCCAACCATCTTTAAGAACGCACTTAATTACATCCCATACTTATGTACTTAATTACATACCGCATTGAATGCACTGACCAGCTGTGAATTAATTTCACAGTTCATTGCAATCGAGTGGCTTAACGCTTCCGCATGACCTGTCCTCGTCCTTGCACTATGGAAGGGCTGGCGCCTTTTTGTGTTTGTTATTAACTTTTTGTTAATCTGTGGTTAAATTAGTGATGGTTGGATGAACCGAAGATTTAAGTGGAGTTTTTATTGAGAAGTGATTATGTTATGTACCTTCTATTGTGATTGTTAATCCAATCAAATTGGACAGAAAATTGTTGGAGGCAAAAAGTTTGAAATGACCTCGCAGGAAAATTATACGGGACACTTTTCCTGATTTTATATAGAAACATTCGCTATAAGTAAGTAATTGAAATTTTTGTTGTTGGAAATGAAAATACAACATCAATCGAGTTCGAAATGGCTAAATTCATCATCTGCACATCACGATAGAAACTAAGCTCTGCATAGAAACCTAGACATCATAAAACATTTATCACTGATTCATAGATCATTAGCTCCATTTCTGTTTAGAAGTCAAGGTGTACCACTGACTCATTTATCCATATCACCATATTACTGGCAACCCTATACGGGTCATTCCATCGTTTTTTTGTCGAGGCCTACCACACTATTTGCCCTTTTATATCTCGGAAGAGATGTAAAAGGATAAAATCCACTTCCACATACGTTCTGGCTATTATAGTCATTGACCTAGTGTAAAGGACGGGCTATTTATAGCCTCACCTTAAATGGTCGCGTCCCGACAATGTCGAGAATATCTGCCCTGCTTTAGTAATGTAGGTCCAATTAGCGATGTTACTGTCAATGAAGCTAGTGGGTTACGTTTAAAAAAATGATTTATGGTTTGAATTAAGAAGCGAACTACAATCGTTTTCTTGCCAGTATTATTGTTTCGCACAACTTCATTTAGATACGATCTCTTTTCATTCAAAAGTAAAAACTCGTCTTTTGTTTTTATGAATCAATTTACAGGCTAGCTGCTCACCAAAAATTCTTAATCGAATAGTGCAGTGATCTAATGAAGTAATTTAAACTAAAAGAAATATGTTGGTAATCATTCTAGCATCTAATATTCTGCACTTTCATAAATTAGACAAAACATTAATTTCGTACCACCTAAATTATACAAGTAATTACGTATAATAACAGCCGGAGACAAACAGATGCTTTCTGTATTTTAATAGTGACGTGATATCAAACTGTATAATTATGAGAACAGGCATTGTCACAGTGAAAACAGTACAATGCCTACATGTGAACTCCTGCGATGGCGATGATGAGGATACTTTGTGAAAATTGTTTCCGCGTCTTCGTTATTATCACAATTAATTTTATATTCTAAGAAATTTTGAAATCGTTAGTATTGTTACTGGACAATGAGGGTACACTAACTCCTTCTCGCTCACTCTCTCTAATTGTCTATTTCTTTCTTTTCAACTGAAGACCCCATCAGCCACGACTGATCTCCTCGTTATTGTCATCAGTTCGTAGGCCGCTACGAAACTTTTTCGTAGCATTTTCGTAGCGGATCACCTATTGTCTAAATCTGTTTGTTTTTCTTTTAACTGTTACAAGAAGCAAACAAAGAACCGTTACAATTTTTATATTTATCATTATGACTCAAAGAGGCTAAAATAAAATACGTACTTTTATTACTTTTTAACCTAC
The DNA here is from genome assembly GCA_910589295.1 of Noctua janthe. Classification (NCBI taxonomy): domain Eukaryota; kingdom Metazoa; phylum Arthropoda; class Insecta; order Lepidoptera; family Noctuidae; genus Noctua; species Noctua janthe. The sequence continues at coordinate 3,871,750 of OU342573.1, read as the reverse complement.
ATCAATATCTATAATTTATTACATCATTACCAATTCAATTTCATTGACATAATTTTACCGTTTGCGTAATCTGCGGCAAAAGATTGATTTTATGTCTAGAATAGCCATACAATAGACTACAGGATCAAAAACTGACCACAAGGCTCATGGTCTATAATACTTAGTATAGCTTAATATACTTAATGACGGTCCATACTGGTCTAGGTAACCTATAAATTAATATGCGTTACCATTCTCTTGTCACATTACAATAAGGAAATCGGTATTATGTTAAATAAGCCATTAATAATGTTAATTCATCGCTAACTGTTCATATTAGTTGGTGACGAAAAAGTTGTTTTCCGGGACAAACAAATATTAAGTTATTTTTCAAGTATACAACAATTTTTGAATGATATTTTGCCGCAACAGACACCTTGCTTGTTTTTGACACCACAGCAACAGGGTTCTAGTTCTTATTAGTGTTATTTCTGTGAGCGCACACAAAGTCACATTATTTTATTAAGTGATAACGATAAAGAAAACGTCCTGTTGAAAGCTGTTTTAAAAATATAAAAAGCTTTACGCGTGCCGCTCGTCTAAATATGTTTAACCACTCATAAACTCATTATCATTCAAATCGTCTCATCTACTTAATCAATCCCACACCTGTAGGCTTAATTTAAAACTTGCTTGCCAAATCCGCAGAATCACACGTAAGATATAACTCAATTTCGCAACTAACCAACCCAAAAAAACACGAAATTTTCGAAACTAAAACTCAATTAAGTAAGCCCCATTGCTGATGATAATTCATAACTACTATTGTGACCAACAATGCCTCTGTAATCTGATAAGAGATTGCTCTAGTGGGTTACAAAAGTTCACCCAGTTTCTTGGGATGTAACTCGGATTCTTATAAGTCGGAAATGCACTAGATATTATGTAAAGCGATCTCTCACAGAGGTACTATTGTTGTGGAAACATCTGGAAGTGTGGCCCGAGATGTACGCATTAGCGGGTAATTATGGTGCTTGTAATCGGGTTATGATGTATTGTTAAATAGGTATTTGTAATCGTCGGGCTTTGGCAACATTTGATGTTGTTACCATCTTAAGTCGATTATGTAAAGTCTTCAGTGCTCTTATGTGCAAGGCTCCACGATTAAGGTCCGGTAAAAAAACCTTTAGAAAAGCTACCAAAACAGCACTATACGCCATATGTGTTGATACTTATAGCATACAAGATACAAACGGGACCCTGTTTGAAACTATTCTGCTACTCTCTGTCACAATTTTGGTGCAATTCTCTAAAATTGTGACACTTGGTTCAATGGCATGATTGATTAATCACACGAAAATATTGCGAAACGTCATACTTAAATACCCATTATTTATACAAATAACATCCATAAATATACAGATTTGTCAAGTTAAAGAAAGTAGGCAACACGTAGTACGTAACAAGATCCTTGCCTACTTGACACATAGGCTTATTTTGAAATACTTTACACAACCTCCATATTTTCACACCAGGTTGGGTAACACCGCTTATAACTTCTACCACATCATAATTATGTTCTCTAATTCATTGCTCATCACTAGGAAGTGTTTTTGCACGAAATGTCGCACGCTTACGACAAACTATTGTTTTTTTTTTCATATGATTACGCTTTCTCTTACACATAGGCACTTGTTTCATTAAAGAATTTTAATGGAACTGCTAGAGGTGAGATGAGGAAAAATGTCGTTGTATAAGCTGTTGGAGACGTAATTGATGAAAAAGTAACTAACAAGAAGATTGATAAGTCGACGCATGAGTATGAAACACTAAGTGAACTGAAAGCTGTTTGCTCCAACGCAACGACTAAGTTACTCACTTGTATAATCACTGTACCTACTATAGTTTCTTACGAAAGGAGAGATAATGCTTCAAGCTGAAGCGAAAAGCTCAAAACCTAAGCAGTCGTCAAACGCAAAAGATTCAAGAAACTTTATTTAGGAGCCACATTTCTGTGTGAAATATGATTTTTAGTGCAATTTACCAATAGCGTTTAGCCCGCCATTACAGCAGTGAATTCAATCACTTTAGATCACAGAGATATATTGAAAGAAAGCAAGTGAAAGCAAAGGTGTTAAAGTCATAATTACGCTTGCTTTACACTCAAAATGTTAACTCGTTTGAACAATATTGGTAGTTAATCGATTAGGAATAGATTGCCAATCGTTTAAGACGAGTATCAAATTGGGATCATTTCAAATATCATGCAGTCTATGATTCGATTGGAGACACTGGATATTTTCAGTAAATTGGTATTTAAAAAAGCTTTCTAATAGTATTAAAAAATAAATGCAATAAATTCCATTTTATTATCGTTTGAGTTCATAAAAAGAGCAGTAGGTCAATACTAATTGCATCTAGACTTAGATTTATTGAACTATAAACCGTTGATGAAAACCGTTAAGACAAATATGGAAAACATAATCTATATTTCTGATTAGATTCAATATTTATTCATTCTTTTCTCTTGTTCCAGAACAATGACTGTAAAGAAAACCGCCCGGACGGGCGGCTTCGCAGCCATGGTCGCGCGGCAGAAGATGCACAGCGCCAGCCAGCAGCTCGACATCATGACCATCACCAAGCCCTCATCCCTGCAGTCGTACAACATCGTGGTCGGGTTCAACGAGAAGGACCAGCTACAACTACTTACTAAAGAAGACATCACAGAGGAAGACAAAAAACAAATCAAAGACTACACAGAACTTAAACCTACCAAATGTGAAAATATTTCAATAGACGACATTTCAAATTGTGTCAATATCGAAAACTATCCCAATTGTGACAACACTCTAGTCTTTTACATAACCAAAAACATGAATAAGGAAGCCATCGCGCTCAGGTTCGAGAACGAGCAGGACTTCAAGAGGATATACTTCACATACAAATACTTCAAAATGCGGAACCGACTCACGAAAAACACGAACAACTATTCGAGCAGTGAAAACTTGTTTTCTAAAAAGAAAACTTATGACATTTTCAAAAGCAGAAAGAATAGTATGGACGACTATAGTATATATGATAAGGGACGCAATGATTACGACTTGATGCAAACTACGGATAACGACGGCGTAACACACATATCGGTGCAACAGAAGAATAACTTCAACAATCGATACGAGCAGCCTATGAGTCTGATCGGAATAAGGAACGATGTCAATGAGGCTGGTGAAATAGACAGCATAATATATACTGACATAGAGATCCCATCAAAGCCTGATAGGAAGAGATTGTTTCACAAGAAGCCTAAAGCTCCTCCGCCTCCAGTATTAAAAGATAATCAGCCTAAAGTGTTGAAAGGAGAGTTCGTGAGAGTCAACGTCGACCGAGCGCCGGACATAATACCAAAGGATAATAAACTGAACAAGGTACCGGATATTCTCATGTTCAGAGAGAACAAAAATAATAAGAAGAACGCGACGAACAACATCTGGCCAGCTAGTAATAAAGGTGAGTTAATCAGCATTTCATCCATCTTATCTACGTCCTTTTTATCTCAATAGTGTGCAGTATGAGACATACATCAGTTCAGTTGAGGATCTCGCACTGTTCATACCGTAAACTTTAGTTCGGTTTTGGATCAAATCATTTTTCATTATTCATATTATTGGATGTAGTATTCGCCGTAATAAGAAGTGCAGAATGAATCAAAAATCATAAATTAGAAAATGAAGATGTTATAGATCAGTCAGTAATTTCACTGAAGTTCAAAACCCATCAATCTAACAGTTACCGCATAAAATGTACGGATAGTTTATGTCTGAAAATACCATAGTTCATGTCATTATTATAGAGAATCAATACACAACATGGAGTAACCAATATTGTTATATAAGTTCTAGGAAATGTTGATGTCAGTAGTTACGTAGGAGAAGTTAATCATTTCGATTTCCATCATTCAAAGATAATTTATTTTATGGCCTGTTTATTATAACATCGAATGAGGCCTCTATGATTATTTCATCCATCAGTTAAGGTGAAGATGGCAAAACAATAGTCTATTTCATCACTACAACTTATTGTTCTATAAAACTGCTTCCTAGTTTCGTAAAATAAGGTAAAATGAGCTATAATTCTTAGCTTGTTACTTTCCTTATTTTAATATCATTGTCCTTGTAAGAGCCTTTGTCACTTTGCCTAAAAGCTTGACGATTTTTATTAAGGAATGAAAACATACAATACTACAGATAAGGACAGAGGACATAGAAGAAGCCATCGCTTCGCTATTCTAGAAAAACTTTCAACAGGATTAGCAAGAGCTAATCTATAGCTTATTATTATAATCGCATTTATTTCGGCCTACACCCAATCGCCCATAGCGTTAGCAGTAAAGGTCTTAATAACTAGTGTAAGACAAACGTGATTCATTTTATGTGGATTTCTGACTTTTCCATCATCGTAATCGCTGATAGTATATTAGATTGTCTATCTAGGCCCACAGGCTTTATTAGTTCCTATAAGTAGTATTAAAGTTTCATACCCTACAGCAAAAGATAGATAGGACAGTTAAGTAACTGTTTACTATTTCCTGATTCGTTGGACACTCGTAGGAAATATCATGTTGTATAGTTGCTAAATCTGTAATATGATTTTTTTTCTCTATATTTTTGTCTTGATCAGCTATAATTATCACTTTCATCAGCCTATCGTGGTAGTGTCGTATTTAAACGTAAACAAGCCAAGGCCAGTGCCCATCGTGTTTGCGCAAGCGGTCATTCACTTGCAGTTACATCTCTCACTGTGTCACTGTGGTAAACCATTTGTATGGGCAAAGTAACGCTGATTTCATCTTTTAAACATGTAATAAAGTTGTTGCAAAGTGTCTGATGGGTCTTTAAATAGGACGGAATTAGCTTTTTTTAAACATTATCATATTAATCAAGTTAGTGTTTTTGTCTTTTCATACTTCTTGATAGAGTTTTTCTTCTTGAGTATTGAAGTAAGATGGGGCAGCCTTTATCAGGGTATTGGCATTATTATCCAATAAGACACCTATCCATAGTGCCAGCAGTATTTTGATATTTCAGAGAAAGATACCTCAGCCACATTTTCGAAGACATGTGACATCTACCAACCCACACTGGGCCAGCGTGGTGGATTATAGCACATTCGCTCTCATAGAGGATAAACGATTAGGAACTGGTAGGTATCATTCGCACATGTTTTGTTAGTTGCAGAGCTCTTTATTCCTGTTTTTCTTCTCCATCGCCACTGATCCTAGATGCGCAATCTATTACAAAGTCCTACGTGTGACTATGTAGTGCTGTTTGGTATGGACAGTGTTTCACTCATTACGTTCCACTCTCGTACGGATAGCATTGCGTACCACATCAGGTTGTTTGGGAGCCGCGGCACGATCGACCCAGTCTTTGTTGTTGTGGATAAAACTAATGGTGATGGTTCATAGGTCGTCTCCGTACGTTTGTGTTTTAATGAGACCACCGGAGATATAAGTTGTTTTTGCGGAGTTCTTAATTTTCTACGATGTGTAGTTGCAGTGTCAAACGTTTCCAATGTTTTCTAATCAATTGATTGTTGCTTCTTTAAAAGAAATTGTTAGTTATGGTAATACCGTAGAAATTAATGTGTTGATCGTAATGAACAATTAATAACTTCATACCCGTGCCCATAAAACTGTCTTCGTTATAATATGAGATCAGACAATTATAGAATCGGACCATCCCATAAGCATCCAATCCTGTAAAGTGTAGCTTATTACTACACTGAACTACAGAAAGAAACTGCAATTGAAAAATCACAAAGCCCATTGCGTTACCATAAAATTACTCACGAAAGGGCTAATCAAATCAGGCGCCGTGATTGGCGGAACCGATTTATCAACAGTTACAGACGTCACTATTACAACACCTCGAGTTCGGACGACACAGATGTTTATACATGCTAATTATGTATTCTAAATCTCCATATAGGGTGTTACGTGCTGTCACGATGCCTCAACTAGTATCGTCCCGTGAATATATTGAGTTCTAAAAATAAACATAGGTACTATGCCGTCATACTGACTTAGGTAACGAGGTAAGCGGTAGGTACTGAAAAACTGTCGGCTTAGGAAATAATTCTAATAAGCCTATAGCGACTGGTGAAACATGCATGACTTGTGAAGTAATTCGAGATATGGATGGACATCATAATCATGCGTCTAGCGAAGATAAAGATGAAATGAAACATGAAGAAAGATCGGGTAGCGTGTATACCGCACATCTTGTGGAAAAACTAAACTTATGCCTGAGCTAGACCATGATAAAGTTCTTTAAGCAGAAAAAGCTTTAATAAAAACTTTTAAAAGTGTGGAAAATATAAGTATTACGCGCAGAAGTTACATTATTTTATTTCGAGGTTAAATTTTATTGAATTTACTCCAGACACGCCAATTAGCCAATTATTAAGCAGTTTAGTAATACAAGCATATGCTAATATTATGCGTTATAGGCTTGCGGTCTGAAGGTCACGAGAATCGAGCTTCAATCTAATTTTAGTCTCCATTATGCCTAGAACTTGGAAGCCATTAAAATATCTATCAAAATTCAGGGTTTCGTCATAAAATCACTCTACTTGATTATTCCTCGCAATAGCTAAGTTAAGCTCTGGTCAAACTGAAGCGTGTCCCGCACGGGATACGTGACTAAATCATCAGACTCTACTGGCGTGAATAGTCGCGTGACTTCTTAATCATCTCAAAACAAGTAGCGCGAGCAATTAGGTCCTGCGTCCCGCACGGGAATCGCCTAAGTTGAAACATTCATTTAGTCGTCTTCAGCAATAATGAATCGTTGAATGTTAACAATGAGAGAAAGACACGAACCTGCGCCGACGCAGCTGTGGCTGTGAGAAAACTAGTCGTGCTTTATTGTGTCCTCAGTAATTCGCTAGAGCTTAGATTGTTGTCGGACACACGATTATTGCAAATTAGTTTGACGTCCTTATGTCACGACAGGCTTCTGTTTTAGAGCAAACGTTATAGATGTTTCTGAAGTTAAAGATTGAGGATAAGGTGTTATTAGAAAATTCTTGAGATCCAAACACGATTCGTTTTGTCACACAAGGTAACGTTAGCGAAAACTGCGTCAAACGTTTCTGAGAAACACTTGTCGTAATTTTAGAACGCACAATTCACTACACTTTCCTTAAGTTTTCGGTACACAAATCGAATATTTCCGCCGTTAAATATTTTTATATTCTTCTGCCTTTATTAATTGCCAATATCTTTACACCACTTTTGTACCAATGTTTGTCCTCAAAAGTTCTCCACTTGAGAAATTAAGCAACAATCAATTTATACATGAGCCACTCTGCAGCATATTTCTTTAAGGTCAGTGGCTAAACAATTAGCTTTGTTTATATAAAGCCAATATATGCTTAAGGGTGCTTGAGAATAATATTTACTTGGCCCCAATTAACATGGTAAATTGATTCGAGTAAAATATTATGAACGTGTAGGTATTGATTTCATTGGAATTGTAATCTGATCACGGTATATTTGTTTGTACTATTTTTATTTGACTGTTCAGAGGAATGACATCATATTTTGCTTCTTCACCGACATCGTTCGATATTCCTCATTGACTAATCTAATTACGTCCCCATGAAGTAAAATATACAGAATGGAGTATTGAGACTGGGCAGTACGGGCCGGTTCTCTTACAGAACAACATTCTGAAGCGACTGCTCCAACTTTTAAGTACTGCAATTACAGATTTTAATAAAAATGTATCGTCAGCAAAAAAAAATTCGTCGATTCTCAAGTTTAGTTTTATGTTGCCGATCCATACAATCCTACTTAATAGTATAAATGCGAAAGTTTTTAAGGATGGATGTATGGATGGTTAGATGTTTGGTACTCTTTCACGCAAAAACTACTGAACAGATTTGGATGAAATTTTGCACACAGATAGTTTATAACTTGAATCCCGTGGGACAATTATCGAACTTCACGCGGGCAAAGCCGTGAGCATAAGCTAGTTTTATAAATATTATAATATTAAGTCTCTTCTGTACCAACTAAGGTACTAAGGTAAGAGAAATAGAAAACCACAAATCGTAAAAAAACTTTATCATAAGTAAATTAAATCGTGAAATTGAAATAGCTCAAGGACTGATGTGTTCGTCTGTGGTTCATCTCGAATTTCATCATTATCTTTTAATAGTGCCAATGTAAATTTGTGGTTTTACGTGAAACGTCTGTCTATCTTGATTGTGAACTCCACAACCTTTTGGGAAAGTAGATTTTCACATCATCTTGATGTCATTAGCCTTTAGTGCTTGATTTTAATGTCCTTGATTGTCCCTCTTGTTCCTAAGAGGTGTCCTATACTTTTTGGATAACCCACAGACCATATTAATTCATTTGATAATCTTGTCTATGATATCACTATCTAAGTATTTTGCATTCACGGGTCATATTTTAACTTGCATTAAATTTCATACGGAAATACACACTCCAATCTTATTCTTCATCCATAGCAACACTTAGATGTTTTGCAAATGATAATTTAGTAATCTTATAATCAGTCCCTGCTTCCCAATACGGCTTATCATACGTAGTCGCATGGTACAGTCACGTGCTTGAACTCAGTGCGGCTAATCATAGACTTGCATCAGCGTGTGTGTACCAACCCGACCCTTATAGTGGAAGTTACGTAAGGAGGTTTGTGTTGTGAAGGTTTCATATTAAGAAGAGCGAAAAAGAAGAAAACTAATTTCTTCGTCGATATGTGTTGGAATAACATTGGGTACAGAGCCATCATCATTCTCTTGCCCTTATCTCAATTCATTTGGGATCGGCGCAGCATGTCTTTTTCTTCCATACTTCTCTATTACTCGTCATCCCATCAGACACCTCAGTGGGTACACAACCGATGTATTTAAATCAGCAAAACTCGCTTCGGTTCGAAGCGAGTTTTGCTCAAGAAATGAAGACGAAACAAAAACACTGCTTTAAATAATGACTGAGTAGATCATACTGGATTCCACCATCTCAACATTCTTTCAGTTACAAGTTGACCTAAAACACCTTATGATATGTTAGCAAAGATATTAAAGTAATGTATTTTAGGGCCGTTTGCATCATAACTTACTTAATGCTAAAACGCTGATTATATTTAAACAACATTCTGACTGTACCTTCAACCGATAGACAGGAAAAAGACAATGCTTTAAAAACGTCTAGTGCCAAACATATTTTTATTAGTATTTAGCACATACTTAAACCTACAACAAGGTTCATCCCAAGCAAACTGTTGTAACCACACATACAACACATGGAACAACCGCAAACCGTCGTAACCGACACGCATCCGTGTCACCGATGAGAGCACATCAGTTCAAACAGTTTGTGCAACTCACAGACGAGACATACTCATAAAAGAGGATTGCGTTAAGACAAACACCACTTATGCTGCTCATAATTCCTGTGAAAATGTTCAGTCGTAGGTAGCTGGATAAAAAAAATATGGTGATCTGTTCTGCAAAAGCAAAACTATGGACAAAAAACGAGGAGAAATAAACAAATAAGAAAAATTGATTAAAATTGATATTGAAGATGATGATGAAGCAAAGTTCATAATAGTCCAGAATTACATTAGAAAAGATAGAAGACATATTTACATGCTTGCTAAACGGATAAATACGTCGTCACCACGAACTGCCATAACTAAACACATCTATAGATGACAGCTCTAGACGTCTAGACATCACCACACCTTGTAATAAGACTAAAAACCGTATGTAAACGAATAAAACTTGAAAGCACCGAGTATTAGATGTAAAAAAGTAGCAGCTGTTAACCCTTCTGAAGAAAATACAATCGTAAATCTAGACGAATTGTTTTTTTTATCTGCCTGTCGTTTCCTAACTTTGTTGGGGTTGGCTTCCAGTCTGAATACCACTACTTTATACGGAGCGGCTGCTCATAGGACTTCCACAACCAGTTAGGTACTGGTCAAAGCCATATCCCGCGGCGCGGTTGTACTTGTTGTCAAACTTTCGGGTTTCTGTGACGCTTAACGAACATCGAAGATCTTTGTTGGCAAATTGCGTTTACTGGTACGCTAATACATTAACTAACTTATTCTTAATGTATTTTAAGATGTACTTGTTGTATTGCATGTTGATGTCTGTATGTTAAGAACTGTCAAAATACAAGTACTTCACCTTGCAAAACCGCTTATTGCTGATTGGTCCATAGCACAATGGGCCAAAGGTACAGCAAATGTCAAAGGTGGTGAGTAGTGATCATATTATAGTCTCTATTGTGTAAAAAATAAGGTTCTGATTGTGAAAGAAAATGTGTTTAATTGAAGCAATAGTAATAAAGAATGGGTTTTACTACAAATGGGAGAATTATCATAAAGTTTTATTAGGAAATAAATACTTACGTGTGTACTGTGTGTAGTTACATATTTAACTTTATTTTAAGGTCCTTTTCTTTGCCAGTATTTAAATGTACTTATTAACCTTGTACTGGGTCAGACTTAAAAGAAGATGTACAATGACATTTCAACAGTGGAAACTTTTCTTTTACTGCGTTAGTGGGTAGTCAATATTGGAATAACTAACCTAAATTCTGGACTACCCAAGGATCTATTAAGGCAGCGATGTAAGCCATCGTCATTTATTACTTCGCATAAAATAAATAGAGCTGAATTCACACATTGATTAATTTGTTTTATAGATTGTGTCCCTCTTCTGGATTTAGGTACCAAATATTGTTGATCGGGTACAAAACGCAACAGCAAGATGTGACAAGAGTAACTCAAACAAAGCTACATGACCAATACATCAATATTAATATTTCAAAGTTTTCCTCTCCATTTAACAGAAGATCCCTAAAGGATGCAAAGATGACAAAGCATAAACCATTGCGTAAAGTTATGCAAATACGGATGTTTAAAATTTTAAAATTGACAGCCCGAAACGTCAGTGTCAAAATTAGTCAGACATATTGACCACAAAGTGAAAGGGGCGAAACGATTCCTTAATGATTCATCTAGACTTTTATTAGAATTCGTTTAGAAATTCAAATCTATACAAATAGAACAGTTCTGTGACTAATTAAAACATGTTTTACAATGGGGCAGCAGCTAAACACATGATTAATAAAAATATTTGGAATAAAGTTCCTGAGATAGTGTTAAACGATAAATAAAGAAAAGGAAGACAGATTGTGTTAGAAATGATAAATAATATAATTAGATTAAAATAAAAGAGAGTGAATGATAAAGTTACTGTTGACTAAACAGAATGGAACGCAAAATGATACTGTGCCGAACCCGAAATAACTTTGGATGATGGGAGAAAAATAGGTAGAAGAAAAGAAAAGAAAGCATTACCATAAACCATAGTTGACTTGGAAAATGTGAAAGAATCTGCGGGAACTTGCTAATAAAATTATAATTATTCCATTGACACAGATTGTCATGCAACAGTTGCCAGTAGTTACGGAAGCCAGTAAAGTGACACGGGCGGGAATCGAACCTGCCCTTCATGCTCGGATAATGTATCATATACGATTTCTGTAACCCTGATCTCGAGTTACATCTTTTTTTCTTGTAGTATGAGCAATGAGCATTATGTTTTTCATAATCATGATTTAGAATTTTAGATAATCTATTCACTAATTAAATTCATTCCTTTATACAAAATACGTATCATTCGGCTTCATTATGGAAATAGTTGATAACGTAACCATTTAATAAGAACATACGAAGAATCTAGAATTTCGCCCTTCTAGGTCATCATTATAACAGAGTCAACCAAGTCCATTCATCCTTTAGAGCACTCCTTATGGGTATGGCTGTGGATGCTAGTATTACTATGCATATCGTTAAAACTTAATCAAGGTTTTATTTCAATATAATAAATAGTTTGTCGTTGAACGTTTCCTTATCTCTAACATCTGTAGTATCTAAAGCAGTTTCTAGATGCTCAGAATGCGGGTACTTGAATAAAGCTATATAAATAGTCATTTAGTGTATAACGGTATGTTTTACGATCGTAGCAGGTACAACATTATGATCTTCATTTATTCATTGATTTATGATCTTCATTTTAGTTAGAGAAAATAAATTTATTTATTTATTTAGTTAGAGAAAATAAATTTATTTGTTTAGAGAAAATTAATTAATTTATTTATTTATTCAATTCTGTAACTCGGTTTTTGATGTTGCACCTATTTATTCGGTTCAATTAGATATGTTTTACAAGTTATTGCTTTCTTTTCTCTCTAACTATTAAATTCATGGTGTAAATATCGCGACACAAACTTTTACCAAGGATTCAGTTCATGTTCAGTTTACCCCCAGCGTTGAAATTTTTGTCGGATATAAAATAAAAAATCTCAACGGAGGAGCTCGTGGCTAAATAATAACAGCCACTCGGATCGATCTTTAGGTTAAGCCGTGCTTGCCTAGGTTGGTCTGTGGATGGGTGACCACCCATTACAAACCGAGTTTCCTCCGTGCCTCGGAAAGCACGTTAAGCCGTTAGTGCCGGGTGTCATTTGTAGATCTTTGACAGTCGTTAGGCAGTCAGTGGTCCAAAAAGTCTGACAACCAATCTTACGAAGGGGTATCGTATTACCCACTACTAACTGGGTCAGATAGGCAGTCGCTCCATGTAAAATACTGGTAGTCAGCTGCATCCGGTTAGACTGGAAGCCGACCCCAACATAGATGGGAAAAGGCTAGGCAGATGATGATGATAAAATAATAAATCTATATATTGTGACCGTGTAGGTATTGTCCTTTGTATGGAAAAGCCGATGGGGCGCTGGGGTAACACCATGTAAGTTATAGTGGAGTATTGGTAAAAGATTCTGTCACTAATAACCTTACACCCTGTAAACAAATTAGAATTAATTTTGCCATTTTCTTCAACCGTTTTTCTTTAACCGTTGAGGAAACCAATTTCTCTTGACATCAATTTCTGTTCTTCATTTGTGAATGAAAAAAATGCATGACTTATGTCATCATCATCATCATCATCATCATCATTTCAGCCGAAAGACGTCCACTGCTAGACATAGGCCTCCCCCTAGTATCGCCACATTGACCGTGACTTATGTAACACTTGTCAATATTCAAACCAAGCCATTATCAATTTAGGAATTTGACACAGATTCCAAAGATGCAGTCCAAATACCAAGGTTTTATTTAATTGTATCTGTAGCCCACTGATTGAATTTCGAAGCTCATCTCAACTTCCATATTGAAATTCACTCGTTAATACGAAGGCCACATTGTGTACCGGTCGAGTTCAGAAGGCAGACTTGCGAAATAAATGAACTTTTAATATTGTAATAACATGTTAAGTGACGAGTAAAATGGAAGGTCAAGTGATGCGGACATAGTGTAGTCGATTGTGGGACTCCACTAAAAATCTCAAAGTTAAAATTGTTCCGAAAAGGGGTGATATATTAAATTTCTGTTGTACATTTCGATATACCTTTGAAAATAGAAGATTCTAGAAGAAATGATTGATGATTTAAACTCTCATTTATAATCGTGTAATAAGGTTACAACCCCAGTATAAGATTCAAAATAGCCATTAATCATAGTTACATTTTCAAAGGACTAAGTTTCGCATAACTTAACTCCCCGGGTCGTGTATAAAAAGAAAATTCCATGAATCAGCGTTGACCAATGATTTTCTGATATTAGCGACTCCACAAAGTTGAATAACTGTTGTTCCTTTCTTTATTTATACAATTTGAAACAATGATTAAAATATATTACAGAACAAAACATTCACCTTGCCATTTCGAATTCAGATCTTATCGTTGCAGATCTAAATTTTAAATTATCTGATTCATCATCTTAGTGGTTTTATTGAGATGATATCAACCATCAATGGTTTGAATACTAGTAGACACATTGTTAGCAGTAACAAAGTAAGACAAAAGACTTCTTTTACGCACAAGAACTCAAAGCTGTAAATCGTCTAGATTCCGCAAAAACTACTAGTACGCACTAAATCAGAATTCCTTATTGTCTTTAATTATGAATGGAACTCACGTCTAACGAGCTCTAAGCTTGCGCTCATCTCACAGATGTAATTAGAAAGTAGGGAAGTCTTCTAGAAACGAAATAAGAGTATGTAGACGATTAGCATTACATATCTCTAAAATCTGAGCAAACATCACCGTGACGTCTAGAGTTCCTTTATCTTAGAAAACAAAGTTATGATTCGTTAAATTAACGTCAAAATTCAACATTTTCCTGTAAACAGCCGGCATCCTTGTAATGTGATCAGCTAGGTCATCTCCATCACTCATGTCTTGAAACTCGCAACCGATTCGTATGCGCGGGCGCACGGAAGCGCGTGCGTGTTCCGAATTCAAACGAACAGCTGATGTAACGCTTGCATCCAATTCGGACTTATTTACATACCCACGAATTACGCAGAACTTCTAACATATAATTATGAACCTACAGTTGCCTCATTAATATTCGTACTCATTATAATAATATATCTCCGATACATTCGTTTATTTTTTAATGTAGGAAGTGAAGGTCCATCTTGTATAACCAACCTGCAAATTAAGCACGACTTGTTTAAATAAGTGTTTTACGTTAAATATTGGTAAAGAGGTACCTTGGTTGATAGCAAACAGTTATACCTACTCCGAACAGAATTTATTGAATACCGGTTCTTTACGTGCTGCCGGAACTCTGTTTTACTATTGATGTTATTCCACTGAATTTTGTATGCGTGTAGAATCATGAAATATGTAACACGTATGTTTCAAACAGTTTATTTCTCAATTCCAGTGACCGGCTACGAGTCTGACCGCGAAGAGTGGAAGAGCAGCCGATCTCAGTTCTCGACGACGGCCTTCGACAGCCTCGCACGACCAACCAAGATGGCGATGGCGCTGACGCTACGGAAACCCCAAAGATTGGAGCCAGTACCCCAGTATTACCGAATGCCCAGCGAGAAACCAAAACTAACGCCGATGCCATTTAGACCGAATAACTTCTTACAACGACCGCCGCGGCTGCCACGACCAAACACAGACATGAAGAGGAACCTGTTGAATACAGACCACAGGAAATTCACCTCATTACAAAGCCTGGAATTACCCAAGAAGTTAAGCGAACCGAAGAAACAGCAAATGGACCCTAAGAAGAATAATAACTACACGAACATTTCACACAGAATAACTGGTTTGACAAATAAGTTAAGAGATTTGGGTAACCCTAGTAACACGATTGGTAGATTTAAGGCCCAGTCTCACGGTGATGTGGCGAATCTGAAGCCAGTGTTGAAGATGAATGGCCACGACGGAGCAAAGAGGTCGGTAGTCAGGACCTGCAGTGCGGAACCACCAAAGAAAGTTACATTCAGCGCTTTTGCTACCGTCCAAGTCGTGTAGTTGTTATTACTGATTTTAGTGCTAACTGGTCTGATTTCTCTAATTATCTTCATTAATTCAGTAGCTCTTATTTCGTCATCTTAGCGATGGTTGAATGATTCTTAAAAATAAGGGAGAGGCAAAATTAATCAGATATTAGTAAGATCAGACAAAGTTAATCGATTGTATCTAACATATTAATCCAAGGACTGACTGATTATAAGAATATTATTCAATGTAACAATAGATTGTAGATGTCGTCGGTCAAAGTTAATTTGTAATGTTTAAACAACGAGGAGGTCAGGCCGGGAATTCTGTGTAAATATAATTTAAAATGGCGTTTCAAGTCATGAACGCGTAATTTAACGTTTAGGTTTTCGTAATTATTATCCTCTTCATTTTAATGCTGTTTAAAGATAGCTTGTCTTCCAGTCTCTACTAGTGAATTGACGGCTTTTGCATCTTCAGTATTTTATGCTTCTTGAATCTTAAATTAAATTCCGCGATTAAAATAATTAAAATATAGTTATTTATTTAAAGATAAATATATCATTATTATGTTGTTTAACAATATGTATTTAAAGTGTCATAAAATTCTGATAGCATTTGATTCTGATCTGACAGTTGAGAAAGATAAGTCAAGCCTATGACATGAAATGTCATAAATATTCGATTACGACAAAATTTACGAAAATTGTAACATAATCAAATAAAAATTAAGTAATCGATTTAATGTTTCGCAAAAAAATTAGGTCGACATTCAATCATAAAGTTTTGTTTAATTTTATGTTGATGAATTTTGACATTCTATGAATATTAAATTAACAATATGTCAAAATATTTCTGTTAATTTTGTCGTAATTGGACATAATATTGACTAAGCCTAGGCTTGCGCACACCAAGGGTGCCGCACCGCAACGCAGAAATCCCCCTACATCACTTTGTCAAAATTGTAAACAGTAACAGAAAGCATCGCACTCTACAGGTAGGCCTAAAGACTATAATATACCTTATAATTGACGACACAGACATTTAAGAATTAACTAAAAGTGTAACGTGTATTTACAGACCGATTAATAGGGTTAAAAGTTTAATTATTCGGTTAAACTCTTATGTTTGGTTAACCATTATACGGGTTAACCCTTAATACATGGGTTAATCATTAAAACATTGCTGATTGACCAAAATGAAAGAGACGCGAGCGCGGGCTAACTCTTGAATTTTTTCTATGTACAAAAAGGAACTTTGTGCGCGAACCGTTTATTATAGGCTGATTAACGTTAATGTGATTTACCTTAACTCTAGGGTTTAACCTTTACTCTAGGGTTTGTCACCTAACGCTAAAAATAACATGACTAAATCCCCTACACGGGTAACTTTTTCTGACCCTATACTCACTTGACAATTAAATATACTTAATAATTATTCTAGAAAGTGTCACTGAGCCATGAGATAAAAAAACTGCTGAAATATCCTCTCTATCATAGTCTAAATCTGTTTGGGTAGGCCTTACCGCGCGTTTTATTTAGGATTGCGATGCGTTGCGGCCCGATGCGGCTATAATGTGCTCTAGCCCTTATAGTATGTGTGCTTACAACTCACAGGTTCCTCCGTTGCGCTGATGTAATGAAATGCCACCAATCTTTGTGTGAGAGATTGCGGTCGGTCAGTTTCACGCAAACCGTGGTTATTCGACAAAAATATTTATTGTTATTTATTTATTCTTTACGAATATATATTATAGACAGTAACGACAATATAGGCTTCAATATTTTGATCGATATGTTTTGTTCGAGTACGTCTATATTTAGTTTACTGCTTCTTCTAATATATTTCAAGAGTTGGTGAAAATACAATTTTCTAAACGTCCTTGTAAAGTTCAGTTTTCATTATTACATACAATATTTATCTTTTGTTGTAATTCATTTTAAATATAACATGTTTTTGCTTTATGTAGAAGTTAACAGTATCATCTCAATTCATTTTAATATGTTTGGTCTTAAAACAACGTGATTTTTATCTAATATCATCATCTGCCTAGCCTTTTCCCAATATGTTGGGGTCGGCTTCCAATCTAACCGGATGCAGCTGAATACCAGTATTTGACATGAAGCGACTGCCTATCTTACCTACACAACCCAGTTATTACCGGGTAATACGCGTATAATACTAATACCCGTCTTACCAATACTGGTTGTCAGACTTTTGGGCCACTGACTACCTGTAACGACTTTTAAAGATCTACAAATGACGGCCGGAAACAACGGAGTAACGTGCTTTCCGAGGCACGGAGGAAACTCGGTATGTATTGGGTGGTCACCCATCCACAGACCAACCTAGGCAAGCGCGGCTTGACCTGAAGATTGATACGAGCGGCTGGTATTATTTAGCCACGAGCTCCTTTTTTATCTAATAATCTTGAACAATCTAACAACGACGTGACCACCTAAGTTTCAATATACTTAGGTGCTGGGAAGGTACTTGATAAATCATCTAGTTTTTTATTCGGCACCTATCAGCATCTAGATCCTCATGAAAAATTTATACTAGTATTGTCTAAAATTGAGTTTATTCTAGAATTGAGTGATGGAAAATAATTATGTTATGTGGCATCCTAGTCGTAAAAATTTTGTAAAAAAAAAAACTATACCTACTATGTAACGGCAAGAAAGGTTTCAAGCTTTCTATAAAGATTTTCTTTATGTGATTTGATTCGATTTTAATTTTATTGACTTTGATATAGGAAGAAGCATATTTGTCAAACTTTGAATAGAAGTTTAATAATATTATGTATAGAAAACAATGTTTTTTGAGTTCCGTTATAATGGAAATAAGATAAGTGTGTTTATATGTCTTCGGTATAATTAGAATAATAAAACTTAATATAATTATTTTTTGTAAAATTGTAACTAGGTACTGTAAGTATTATTATATGAATAAAAGTCATAACTAGTTTGGCATAATATATAATTATTCGCATAATTATATTTTGAATAAGATTTGTTTGTATTAATTATTGTGTGTGCATTAATAATAACGCTGTTTGATTTATTTTGTTGTTACTACTTGTTTCTTTAGATTTTGTTTTGAAAAATAATAAAATGTTTGTTTATCAAAAATAATTTTATGTTTTTATTCGTTCCCCGGCTGCTGATTGGCTAAATCACTAATATTACTTACGGATGTAAGTAATAACATTATAATTGAAACCAGTCCAAGAAGTATTATTATGTGGATGGTCTAGGTACTCAGTGTCCAGGCCACTGCCTAGAAAATGACTTTCCTTGTAGACCTACAATAGAACGAATTATGATTCCCTACTGAGTATCTACAGAGTAATCGAGGTTTTTCCATCTTTTCCCTCCTTGTAGAATTATGCTGAAAATAGATATGTTTATTCATTCAGATGGAGCTAATTAATTACTCTACCTAGTTTTACATTTTTTTCGCCGGGAATTGTCATAAATAGGTACTCCTCCGTCTGGGGGGCACGGCACATTAGTAAATGAGTATTTTAAGGTAACAAGACGAGTGGTACAGCTTCTGAACTACCTATTTAACACACCAGGAATCCAGGCTCAAACTTGTACCAAATCGAAATGGCTACTCAACTCCGATATCTAACATTACATAACACTATAGCAGACATAATAAAAGCATTAAAACTTCTCTTTTACTTCCAAATATTATCTCAAAAAATAAACAATGACATAATTGTGTGATTAACAGCACTTTGTTCACATTTATTTAGACAAGTTATCATTTTAGAGGACCAATGTCAGGGTTATCAAAATTTTTATCGACTGCCATTAATCTTGAACACCAAATGGTCATTTTTATTTGCACTGAGAGAACTCTTAGCTTTCGTCTCTTCCTTTTGCATGGGTGATGAAAGAGAGGTGCATAGATTGGTTCACGTAAGACCGATAGTGTGCAAAATCATATTCGTGTATGCGATTTCATGAAGTTTCGTACTCAGTGTTGTTGAAGCAGCCGCGTGAAAAGGTAGGATTTTAAAATAGTAATATTTCTCGCTATAGTGTACCCAGATGGCATGTCAATGCTAATTTGTACATCTATTGATACAAAGCCTAGACTAGAAGTTAGCGTGTAAAGTTGGGTACTAATACTGGCACTTCTTTGATCAATATTCAATTGAATTGATTTGATGTGATGTGATACCTACCTATCATAATTTATCTAGACTTCCAATGTAGTCCTAGAAACTTTAGAAAACCATAGATTAAAGATTAACAGAAAAACTGCGAAATCCCATATTTTATTTCAATAGAATACGGAGCTAATTTGCTAATAAATCATTCATTATCCCCTATCATTGATTATCCTAATGATTCATTATTTCCTTGTGGCATTAAGTCCGCCTATGTACCACTATACATGAAGTAAATAAATAAAATTAAAAAAATAAAAAATTATTTCACATTATCAAATAATTTATTTTTTCTCCTGCCAGTCACCATGTCCCTGGTAGCACAAGCGTTCGAGGCGAGCAAGATCGTGCCGGAGGTCATCCCGACACCACCCACCGTCAACATTGAGGTAAGATCTAAGATGTGCAGTATTTCGGAGTTAGTTTTGAGATATATCTTTATCAGAGTTTCACGACATTCAAATCTGTGGGTAACTGGAATTTGCGTTTAAAAGTCTTACCAAGGGGTTTCGTATTATCCGGTACCAACTGGTTTGCGGAGGTCAGATAGGCAGTCGTTCCATGTAAAATACTGGTATTCAGCTGCATCCGGTTAGACTGGAAGCCGATTCCAAAATATGTAATTGGGAAAAGGCTAGGCAGATAATGACATAAAGATCTCAACCGTATAGGTTAGTACATATAGGCTGAGTCCCCTGCTTCCAGTGAGACCCTTCGTTTGATCGTTAGGTCAGGTAAAGGGTTGTTACGAGTTGACTTTTACAATTAGTACAATTTTGAATAATTAGTATAGAGTCCGGATTTGTGGTCAAATATATCTACAAATGTGGATTTGTAAATAAATATAATAGGTTGCTAACTGAGTTGTGATAAATTAATTAAAATTACGAGATGCATGTAAGACAGATCGTAGACGAGATAAAGTAATGTTGTTGATTATTTTATACAAATTATTATGTCATATTATCAGAAAAATGCGAAAACTTGTACTAATTAATTAGGAATCAATCATTCATTCATTATGATAAGATATTATTAAACAATCACGTATAATCTTAAAGAATCACTATTTGTCACGTCAAAACTGTCTCAACCGCGGTAATTTATTTATATATTTAATTCTCAAGTAACAGGACTCACAAAGTTAGTAACAATATTTCCTTACAACTATGTTAGTAAACTTAACCTACACACTTAACCTAACGCTGTCTTACATTATAGATTTATGCGAATCCCTGCTACAAGCTTAACACCGAAGTAGAAAGCTTGCAGCAACGATTCACACACAAACAGTCCAGTCTGCTCGCCACACACTGCAGTATAATGCAGTGTAATGAGAACAATGAAACAGGATAAAAAGATTGAAAGAGAACTTACCGAATTCTCGCGCTAGTAGAGAGAAGGTAGAGTCAGGAAGACTCTCATATGTCTAGCCAACAATTCTGTAAAGGTACGAACGAATGCGACACAAGATTCTACTGGTGAGAGAGTCCAATGTCTGTTGAACCATTATATCAGCTCATACCTACCTAGCCTACCTACCTATATATGTAGATTGCAATGATTGAAATAATCGCAGAATGGCAGAGATATCTAAAAAATGCATAGGTTCAAATGAATTCTTTGATAATCTGCGAGCAGAAGGTCGAATGTTATGCAGGCACAGCCTACTCGTATTATTGTAGAAATGTTTAGCTAAATTGTTTTCGAATCGTACGCGGCAACTCGATAACATGACTGTATTTAATGAGTGGACTCAAACAATTGTGGTATGGATGGAATTTGTACTATAGAGATTTAATAACACTGGTGGGTATTTAGATACAAGTGGTAAATGGATGGTGGTGGTTCACGGTAAGGGTAGTGACATAGCAAATATTCTTTTACTATGTAATTTTCTTTTATAATACACTTAATTTTTTTTTCTTTTACTTGTAGATATACGTCCTCGTACATTTAAGCACTGAACAGACGACGAACCATTATTTTGTCACTCCGGTTCACTCAGGTTATTTGATGCTGCTTTGCTTTTCGTTAATTGGTCTGCGGTGAAATTGTTCATCATCTCCATTTTATTGGCCGAAACTTGCTGTATGTAATCCCAACTCGATCAGACGATAAAGTCCAATAACAGTTTCAAATCCCAGTAACACTTGCCTCTGAGACGATATGGACCTTGTTTTTCAGTATTCTCCCTCCATTGTAACCCCTTCCCCATCTAATATATGAATATTTCCAGTTGAAGTACCCCAGCGGCGTGATCGCGTCTCAGGGCAATGAGCTGACCCCCACACAGGTGAAGGAACAGCCCAGCGTGTCCTTCAACGCTGACGCCGACAGCTTTTACACGCTCATCTTCACAGGTTAGTAGCAGAACCTATGTAGCTTCAGATAGTTTATTGTTACCAACTATATGGACTTCTTTGAAGATAGCCTTTAAGAAACAAAAATTATGAGTTCTTCAAACTTGCATTTTAAATTTTAAATATCTTTATACGCAAACCATGCGTAGGGAACTACAGCTGTTTTTGAGACGTCCGGTGTACAGAATCGGAAGGTCGCAGGTTTAAACCCTGCTCGCACTCGAATTTTTCTTTCTATATCAAAAACAGTAGCATTTTAAAAGTATCAAAAAGATTCTTTATACGTGGTGGAAGGGACACCGACTCGAAAACGGTTACCACGAATACCACGTATTCAGTACATCATTCTGATTTGAACTAAACTTATTTGATTTAATAGATTTAATTACACTATTCTCCGCACTCAGACCCCGACAACTACGATGGCCCCGAGCCCGTGTACCGCGAGTGGCACCACTGGCTGGTGGTCAACATCCCGGGCAGTGACGTCAGCAAGGGGGACGTGCTCTCGGGCTACATCGGCTCCGGCCCCCCAGAGGGCACCGGCATCCACAGATACGTGTACATCGTCTACAAGCAGCCTGGCAAGCTCAGCTTCGATGAGAAGGTCTTGACTAACAAGTGAGTATTTGTTTTTACGTTTTACGCCTGTTTCCCCGAAGACTTATGCAAAGGTACGTATAGTACGTACACCCACATTTCGCTTGTATTAGGGGACAAGCCTATCTTGTTAGTCTAGTGGTCTTAAGCGCTTCTGCTGAGCATAAGGTCATGCGTTCGATTCCCAGGTCGGGAAAACTGTTATTGGGGTTTTCCATATGGAATTTCTTAGAAGCATTGTCTAAAATCTGAACTGAGTCTGTACAAGTGTGTTCGATCGCCATTGCCCAGTAGTAATACTGTAACATCTAACTATTTCTTGAAGACTGAGCACCGTTAATAGACTGCTGTGATTGACTGAAAAAACAATAGAATATCACTGGACATGAATTGGGCAGTCGGTATGTTCAGTCGACTTTCAAATACCCGACGTATAGAATCCGCCTTCGGGAATTTTTATAGCATTCACCGAAGAGCTGTGAATGCTGTCATCTTAAAAATTGTACCAACACACTATAAAAACTAGGATTCAAAAAACAACATTCAACACACATAATATTTTGACATTCTGTTATCAGATCCATCGATGGTCGTGCCGCCTTCTCAACCAAGAAGTTCGCAGAGAAGTACAACCTCGGAGCGCCTTTCGCCGGCAACTTCTACCGCGCACAGTTCGACGACTATGTGCCGCTCTTGTACAAGAGTCTAGGCGTTTAGATCTATGGTAGTAATGTTGTGTAAATAGTTATTGTTTTTATAAGTAAACTTGTGTTTAATATCTGTGGAGTTTCATTATAGTTTCAAAAATAGGTAAAATTGTATCCTGAATTTCGATACCCTCCTACCTTATACCTTTGTCTCAATCGTCGTTAAACAAGCTCCTGCTTATTTAGGACAGCCTGCTACTTTACAGGCACGAGTTGTTTTCTAGCTAACGTGTTATTTTTGCCTTACACTTCGAGTGTAAGGCAAAAATGAACGAAAAGACCATCACTATATTACGGGTGGACCGATTTGTTGTTTTTTTTTAAGTTCTTAATAGTCCGACTGAGGTTTTTATGGGAAAGAAGCTCGGATATTTGGAAAACTCGATTTGGAAAACGTATGTCGGGTCAGCCTAGTAGGTTCTAATATAATACGTGTTCTTGAAGAGAGAAGGCTATTTTCGAGACATGCCAAAATAATTCCTATCCTATCCTAGCTACGTACATATCTACCTCAGTACCTACATTCAACAGTTTTTTTTTATGAGACTATTGTTTGTTCCAATATAAATAAACTGGCGATGTTGTTGGGTTTATAGCAAAAACAAAACCACGAGAAGATTTGTGGTTTATACCATTACCGAAGGAAGCACAAGTCATGTGGTAAATAAATGAATATCACATGATCACGTGCTGCCTATTTATTTTCGAAAATGTCTAGTTTACTAATACATACGTAGGACTCAGTGCCCTTAGCTATTTCAGTGGGTCTTTGAACCTACTTTACTATTTTACTTTGCTTTATTCACCAGGTATATATGTATGTATCTACAAAAACATTGTAGTTTAAAAGTTAGGGATATGCACTTAGCATTTATGTTCAGACGGACGTCTAAAGCCTAAATGATAGACTAACACTTTATAGAGCCCTATTAAATTATCATACTACAAATAATTTCAGACTTGTTAAATCCCTGTTTAACCGTGGTTAAATTAGCACTTAACCACGGTTAAACACGGATTTAACAAATCCGAAATCGTGTTTTACATCTAGCTAAGTACTAACCACTAGATTTTGTGGGACATTAGTGGAATACATACATCAAGTCAAGCCTTTTCCGTTGGCAGCAGAACGCCCCAGCCCATGGTTGAATCATTACATACTCCTTTTGCTTCGTCTACATACCTATGACGCAGATGTAAATTGAACCTTAATAATTTAATTAGTGTGTTGAATGGCAATGGCAATTATCGGGTGTACTTTAACTTAAAGACAAATAACAAAATTATTACGTAATACTTACGATGGTCAAATGAATACGTAGGTAATTTCTAATTTCGTATTGTCTCCAACATCGTAATCGTGAAAACATAATCAGCTGTCCCATATAAAATTTCACTACTTACTCGACCCAAATGTGGGACAGCTGATTATTTTCCCATGCCTCATGCAGAAAGTTGTTCAGTTTGATGGTCTGTAGCACACATTTTCATGTAACTACATAATATCCTTTCTATAACACGCTGTATAACTGTAAGTAAAGTACACCGTAGCAATAAGAAAGAAAGGACCTGAAATAGGAAATTTGTTTCCTACTGCCGCAGGGAAAATGAAACTTTTGTTTAAATTCAAATCATTTTAATGAGAATCCATACAAAAAGATTTTAAATCATCTACTGGCAAAAGTTACCCACTTAGATAAATAATTACTTTATACATAATAAATGGAGTCGTCATCGGGTTTTAACCCGTTTTCACGTATTGTTCATTGTAAAATAACTTAAATGTTAGATTTTCAGCCCTCGCCGCAACGCAGCGTCGAGAATTGAAAATCCAAAATCCAACTGTCATACGTGAAATATGCTCAGGAAGGTATAACTATCGAAAAATAGTAGGTATAATAATAAAATATGGTTTAACTCCACCGATGCTTTACCCAACCAAAACTTTTAATCATTACATGTGCCGTCAACGAATTTGCGTTGCACATAAAAGTGCCATAATGAGTAGTACTTACTTAGAGTGAGTAGTCGTTGCCGGTAGTCAGTGGCCCGCAAGTCTGACAAGCAGTCTTACCAAGGGGTATCGTATTACCTAGTACTAACTGGGAACGGTTACCGACCGCAACATAGTTAGAAAAAAGGCTAGGCAGATGATGATGATGACTGAGAAGAGTGAGCTCTCACATACGGCGTGGTTTTTTTTACGATTTTCAGTGTGACCAAGCGAGATAATAAGTACATATTCTAATTTCAACGAATGTGAAACGTAGCCGTAGGACGTATGTAACATTTTAAATATTTAATACCAACATTATAACACTCATAAAAACGACCATAGAGCTCGCTGTAGATAGTTGACCGCCGCTTGCGTAGGCAACGCGGGGGCTGGCGCGGGCGCCGAGTTGTTCGTACAGAACGGGCACGTAGTCGTCCCACTGTGCATAGTAGAAGTTACCCGCGATCGGGTTTCCCAAATTGTACTTCCATGCGAATTTACTAACCGAAAAGTGTGCGCGGTTGGCCATCGACCTGGGAAGGGAAGTAGATATTATGTGGTAGATTCAAAAAGACATCCTGAAAATAAAAGATAAAACAAGAGGGCAATGGAATTTCATTCAACTGCCGTAGCGTTCCTTGCCGG
The DNA here is from genome assembly GCA_910589295.1 of Noctua janthe. NCBI lineage: Eukaryota > Metazoa > Arthropoda > Insecta > Lepidoptera > Noctuidae > Noctua > Noctua janthe. The sequence continues at coordinate 3,845,859 of OU342573.1, read as the reverse complement.
ATTATGCGAGGTGGCGCTAAGTATTTTGTGTTGCCGCCATTTGGTCGCATTCCATTTAATAAATTTTGACAAGTGAAAAACAATGCCCTCTCACAGCGGATATTAACTCCAAAAGCTAAACCGATAGACGTATTTTGCTCCAACAGATATCTGCATTTCCAATCCAATCAAATAGGTACATAACAGGAAAACTTAATGAATAGCATACACAATTACGTTACCTACATCCAGAATAAACTACTGACCTGTTTGTGAGTCTAGGTTCATCAAACACCATGCTGTCAGGCTCAGGCTGCTCGTAGACTAGTAACACATATCTGTGCAGGCCAGTGTCCTTGGCGGGGCCCGCGCCAACGTACTCGGCGATAGTGTCCCCAGCTTCGACAATGTCGCCGGGGACGTTCACAACCAGCCAGTGTAGCCACTCGCGTAACGTCGGCTTTTTGCGGGAAGGCGCATCGGGATCTGGAATTGATCGGGAACTGGTTTTGTTACGACAGACATGAGGCCTTCTGTAAGTGCCTCGATTTATTACGTATCGAAAGTACCACCATGCATGTACTAAGTCCGAGCACTATTACATGTTACTAAGTAACATGACAGTTGACAGATACAAATATTCCCGACTCTATCTTGCACTTGTAGTTTGACATATAAGAGGAGAGGAGATAGCTATAACTTGACCTGTAATTCAAGTAGTTTGAGTTGACATCAAAATGACGTTTAATTACATTGGATTTGATAAAAATGGATATGACAAATGGACTTACTATAAAAAAACTAAATATGGAAAAATACGAAAGACATTATTGTATAAAATCTAACACGGAAGAAAATACCTATGGACGTAAGACTAGGCAGTATGGTCAAAAGACTTTAGCCTTCCCTTCGGGGTAAATCGAAAAAAAAAAAAAAAAAAAAATTGTAGTTTGACAGTTGTATGACAGTAACAGGATTATCGCTTAGCCGAAGTATGTGCTAAGCGACTGTTACAAATCTCGACCTAAGAACCTTGAGGATGGGCCCAGGGTAAATGCTTAACTGCACATGCACAGTGGGTTAAACATTGGCACACAGTCTTTTATAATCGCTATGATTATGTTACTCAAACTCTCAATTGCTTTACAACTTTGAACCAAATCACAGTAAATTGAATCTACAATATGATTGTCACATTAGTCTTAAAGTAAAAATAGACCTTGAAGTTTTATGACGTGCAAGGTGCACAAGTGACATTCAACCTAAGGGTGGTAGGTAAAGTATTTATGAGATCGACTGTAGGGAGGTCCCTTAACATGCACATGTCACATGCACCAATACGGTAACAACTCGTCAAATACTAACCAGTCATCACGAAAGTGTAAAACTTGCGAGGGGTGACATCCCATGTCACCCTGGGGGGGTTCTTAACCTGGGTTGGAGTCAAAACGTCGCCTACGCTCAGTGCTGAACTGTACGGGTATTTTACCTGAAGTAAAATTGAAATAAAATTATTTAATTCCTAAGTAAATACTTAGTAATAAGTTTATTAACATCATTAAAACAGAAGAAAACGAAAACGTTCTTCAATCCCACTGCAATATGCTCACCTTTGACGTTTGAACTTTCGATTGGTGGAAAGAGTGTTCTCCATACTTATAACGATTATAACATACACGTTTTACTGTCGTGATTTAAGAATATACGTAAGTACGTGTAGCTGCAATACATGAAAACACACATCCGATCGCGGTCACAGTAACATTTTAGTATGTAGGGTACATCGACAATATTGTGCCCGAACTAAGTTTCTAAATGTACCCACTATGCATTGATTGTAGTGTAGCAAACTTTGTATAAAAGGGACCGCCTTTTTCTAAATAGATTCATTCCACATTCCAATAAGCTTCAGCACTTGCAAACCTAAATATACTACGTCGTCATCATCTGGAGTATTATTCCACACCACCTAAGCGCTACATTGGTGACCCCGACGTGATTATTAAGAAGATACCTCCAGATCAAGATCTCGACGAAATCTCCGACATAATTCTCCGTCCACCTGAGAAAAACCGATACGAAGCATTGAAGAGTCGGTTGTTCCAAGTTTACGAAGAATCCGAGCAACTGCTATCTGAAATGGAACTCGGCGACATGAAGCCTTCACAGCTACTACGCCGCATGAAAAACCTCGCCGCCGACAATATCTCTGACTCAGCACTGCGGATTATGTGGACCAACCATCTACCACCGATCGCATCAAGATCGACGTAGATCGTTCGACAGACGACGCTCAAGATCGCGTTCATCGAGCAGAGCCAATCACAATCGCGCCCGAAACGACCAATCAGATCAACCGCCAGTCCTCTCACGTTATCCCCCAGCCCGTCGGTGCGCGAGGTGTACGGCAGCTCGCACCCGCAGCGCGCCCACCGACACAAGCAGCACAAGGCGCACGCCGCGCACGGCTCGCCGCAGCCCGCGCACGCCACATACGCTCCGCAGCCCGCCCACTCGCCGCACGCCGCGCACTCGCCGCACGCCGCGCACTCGCCGCACGCCGCGCACTCGCCGCACGCCGCGCACTCGCCGCACGCCGCGCACTCGCCGCACGCCGCGCACTCGCCGCACGCCGCGCACTCGCCGCACGCCGCGCACTCGCCGCACGCCGCGCACTCGCCGCACGCCGCGCACTCGCCGCACGCCGCGCACTCGCCGCACGCCGTGCACTCGCCGCACGCCGCGCACATGTCGCACAACTACTTGGAGTAGAAAGAACCCGTACTACTGCCTACCACCCGCAGAGTAACGGCATCGTCGAACGCTGGCACCGAACACTGAAGGCCGCACTCATGACACGACTAGCAAACAGCAACAAATGGATCAACGAGTTACCTATTGTTTTGATGGGGCTACGAGCCGCCACGCGCACCGATACTAACACAAGTGCCGCGCAGCTCACCTACGGCCAAGCAATACGGCTACCCGGCGATTTTATATCACCATCACCAGCCGCAACGAAGATTGACCACACCTACGTCGATCAGTTACACGACGTGATTACGAAGCTGACACCTACATACAAGCCGCATTCAAACAAGCGATGTATGTTCGTGCACAACGACCTACCAACATGCAGCCACGTGTTTGTACGCGATGACACCGTCCGAAAACCACTGCAGCATCCATACAAAGGTCCATACAAGGTCATCGAACGCAACGAGAAGTATTTCACGATACAGCTACCAGGCAGATCGAGCAACATATCGATCGACCGTCTCAAGCCGGCATACACTATCAACAGCGAAGATAACCACGAATACACGAGTACTGAGACACGCCAACCAGCTACAGCTACCACTGAAGATCACTCCAGCCTGCTTCCAGCCTCGAACACCAGCGACCAACGTACAAGATCAGGCAGGATCGTCAAGATGCCCGTACGCTTCGCTAAGGGGGGAGTACTGTAGCTGCAATACATGAAAACACACATCCGATCGCGGTCACAGTAACATTTTAGTATGTAGGGTACATCGACAATATTGTGCCCGAACTAAGTTTCTAAATGTACCCACTATGCATTGATTGTAGTGTAGCAAACTTTGTATAAAAGGGACCGCCTTTTTCTAAATAGATTCATTCCACATTCCAATAAGCTTCAGCACTTGCAAACCTAAATATACTACGTCGTCATCATCTGGAGTATTATTCCACACCACCTAAGCGCTACATACGTTTATTATCATAATTGGATGTAGTTCTACCACAATGAGTTAACCCATAATCTCTTATTAATCCAGTAAAATTCGTTGAACTAATCCAATGTTCTAAATACCTATATATCACGCCTGTAATCCCCGAGTAAGTCCCATATAAGAAAAAACCCAACCACACTGCTCGACCCGGGAATCGAACCCGGTACCTCATGCTTAGCAGTCGCGCATGCAACCACCTGCACCAACGAGGCAGTGCATTAAACTAATTACTTCAGTCAGTATAATTTCCATCCAAAACATATGCTCAGCAGATTCAAAATTACATAACCAGAGTATACCAAAATCATTACAATGACTTCGGGAATTGTGAGAAATTTTATGTGGATTGGTACATTTCGGCAGAACTACTTCATGGTTTTTTGGTTCTCAAATGAACGACCGACATCGTAACAATTTATAGCTGCATAAAGATAATTGGAACACATTTACGCTCGAAAGGTTATCTATCTCTTGGATATTTACTTGTTTTTATGCCCCTTAGTGTGCACTTTGTTATCTGTCTAGCTAAAGATTATAAAAAAAGAATTTTAAGTTCTGCATAAATGTTGATCTACATAAATGTATAAGACTGTCTAATTGCACGGCATTAAATATAATAAAACATAGTGTAGTGTTATGTTATGATTAAAGATTAAAGACGGTCATAGAGCGAAATGAATAGGCTACAACTACCTAAACAGTCAATCTCATATGAAAACTTCAATGCTGGTATTTGATTGAAGGGTCTGGTTGATGTGTGATGTGTGATTCTCAAACCCGCTGAATCCATTTATTTGCGGGATCTAATATTATATGAAATATTTACCTTATAGACATAATCTCAGTATACACCCGCATTCTAACCAATTCACACAAGCCACCCATCGTTTCTTTGATCTTTCCTTACTCTTCATAAAAAAAACTATCTTTTGACCGAGGCTTTGCTCGCGTTTTTGTCGGAAATTATCACAAGGGCGGGTCGCTAGTTTTACTATAAAAAAAATATAACTTACAGACATAAGCCCAGCCGGCACGACGTCCAACACATCAGGAATAATCTTACTGTGTATAAAAACCCGCTTTTCACTTGCTCCATAGTCCTGAGCTGTTACAAAACTATTCACGAAAGCAACAGCGACTAAGAAACACAACCGACTCATCTTGTTAGCCAAACATTAATGAAAAAACTAGGCTGAATCTTAAAAATATCTGTTTGTATACCTACTTATTTTTTTTTTTTTGATAAGTAAATGGTAATTATGACATAAGCTTTAGATAAGTTACTTTGGTTTATTTATTTCTGCTCTTCTCTGCTCTCAAAACAGTAAAGGAAAACATCGTGAGGAAACCGGCATGTCCTAGCACCAAAAATTCGAAGATATTTGACATCTACCAACCCACACTTACCAAGGGTGGCGGTTACAGCCCACTCTCTCTCATGGAGAGAAGAGCTGTGTCAGTTAGTGAGAAGTTCATAGGCTTATTATGTTCTAGCTAAGTTGCGTCTGTAAACCAATGGTACGACTGTCATTTCAACTGGGTGTGATGATGATGATCCAAATTATCGTTGTAGGTATTTATTGTAAACGATTAGAAACAATAAAAAAATAAAGGAAATCGCCTATCTTGGTATTGACATGTAATGACGGATGAAACGCATGTTATTAAAAAAGTGATAGAGAGGTGAGAGGTGTGGTGGTAGTGGTGGTGATGTTGGTGTATGGAGAGGAAGAGGAAGACCAAAGAAAAGATGGATGGATTATGTGAGGAATGATATGAAAGGGGAGAATGGAAGAAGAAAACGTGTTGCGCCGATCCAAGTAGAATGGGGCAAGGGCAGGAAGATGATGATTAAGAAACAAGACTACGTAGTACGAAGTTTCCAGAAGCCAGCCCATACTGGTTTTGTCACTACTGACGTGCGTCTTTCTGTACACGGTACAGTAAAAAAATAAAAAGTGTAGATCGCGCATGTAGCCAATAACTTCACATGCTGGAGTTTCTTGTAGTATGTAAAAGGCTGTGAGTTTTCACCCTGTACCTTAAGTTTCTATGTATTTGGACAAGTACACGTAGGTTACATGCAACGCGTAAGAAGCCGCTATGGTGGGAATGTGAAAGGGTGCGTACGCCTTTGGAAAATAAAAGGCTCATTAGTGCCCCCGCCAGGCACTACCGTGTCCTCAGAAACTACGTAGGTAATTATTGTATCCATACTTCACGTTCAACCTTTTTCTTGTTAAGATCTTACAGCACAGAGTACATTATATATTCTTACAGTGCCTGCCGTCCCTGTTGACGCTGCGCTGCATCCTTTCACACAAGTTTTGCAAAAAAAAATGAGATTAGTTTTGAGAGAAATTAAGTGTAGATATCTATTCAACTTTTTAATGTTAACTTTGGAGCAGTTTTACTATCATCACCCGTCACTTGGGTTGTTTATCAAATATCAGAAAAATTGAGTTCAGCAGTCTTCGACTAAATGCCAAGTTGCTCGTACAGGATGGGCACGTATTCGTCCCACTCAGCAAGGTAGAAGTTGCCGGCGATCGGGTCGCCCAAGCTGTACTTTTCGGCGAAATTTCCAATCGAGAAAAGTTCACGGTTTTCCGCTGACCTGAAAAGAGTTGATTATCTATATTGAATGTGTGACGTCTAGTATTTGTTTAATTGACGTATTCAGATAAAGAATAATTGGAGCTTTAAGAGGAGAAGAACAAACAAGACAGAATTCAGAAGAAGAGCAGAAGAGATCAAGATTAAAATGCTGCTACTTACGATTTATAGGCCGGCCACTTAATGCAATTTGTATAATCGTTGAGGTATAAAAGGCGTCGGTATAATTAAAGGTACATACGATTTATTCAGCTGCCTCTGAGATTACACTTAGATAATTATGTTGCTTCTAGTATCGCAAATGACTATAGGCAGTAGCAGACTAGCAGCCATACCTACCTACCATAAAGGAGCGCAGTTGTGGTAATCGTGTCCAATGTATTGAAGAACCATATTACCTCTCTGTTTTGTACTGACCTGTTTGTAAGTCTAGGTTCATCAAACTCTAGTCTCGAAGGTTGCTGGTACACTAGATAAACATATCTGTGCAGGTCGCTGTCTTTTGAGGGTCCGGAGCCGACGTACTCTGCGATAGTCTCCCCCGAATCGATGTCAGTGCCAGGAATGTTGCAAACTAGCCAGTGTAACCATTTGCGTAATGTCGGTGACTCGCGAGAAGGCGCATCGGGGTCTGGAATTTTAAATTCACATTGAGCTTGATTGGAAAATACCTACATTTAAAGTATTTATTGTGTTATTGGTCAAGGGAAACAAGGAATCTTTCAGCTCTGGGAGTGAGAAGGTACTAAACACGTTGCAATATGGGTTAGTCTAGGGTAAACACTCGACACAATACTAATGCAACGGTGTAAGTATAGCTTGTCAGAGGCATACTAACATCGCAACGTAGATGGAAGGTATGTATGAATGGTATGTTCATCTCTGCTGGATTGAGAACGTTGCCTTCTCCACTTCTCTGAAGGGTAACTAACTAAAGGGTAAGTACTCGACACAATACTAACCAGCCATCGCCACTGTGTAAAACTGGTCAGGGGAGGCATCCCACGAGACGGAAGGGATGTCTTTCACCTCTGTTGGAGTCAGCACATTTCCTTCCTGAACTACCGCGCCGCTGGGATGCAGCACCTGCATTAGTCTTTGATTATGATATAAAGGAATATAACCGAAATCGTATAGTCATAATCGAACCGTCGCGTCGCAATTTTGAATTTTCTTTATAGCAGCGCACAACGAAGCTTGCCTATATGGGTAGACGCCCAATGTGCGTCGGAACACTCGGAACTCGCACAGTGAAGAGTTCCGTACTTATACATTATTACATATATCAATGTTAATTTTATTTAGTACCTAGGTATAACTACATACATAAACACACGCCATTTTCCCATGGGGGAAGACAGAAATCACAGAACGCCACCTGCTACGATCCTTAGTTCCTTACATACCTATCGCCTCGTCCATGTTCATACTATAATATAAATAGGTAAACGATATACGAGTACCTAGGTATATATAGACATGATTTTATTATAACTTACAGTCAAATATCCCGCGGGTACAACGGACAACACATCTGGGATTATCTCATGTTCTAAATAGGCCGAACTGGACACCCCGTGACCGGCCACGTAACTATTTACACACGCAATAAGAACTAAGAGACACAACCGGCTCATCTTGATACTCAAACGTTTATCTAGACAAAATTGAGCTCTGTGACTGAGCTGTTTGTTCACCTGTATTTGTATTTTTTATACAAAATTATTTTTTTTGATGATAAAGAAATGACAAACTGATACTGATATTGATATTGTATCATGGGAATACCTAATGCGAAAGTATTGCTGTCTGTCTGTCTGTTTTCTTCATAATAGATACTGATGAACCAATAGAAATGTTTCTATGATTTGAACTCGGAGTAGGGACATCATCTTCTTGCCCTGGACCCATTCTACTTGGGGTCGGCGCAACACGTTTTATTCTTCCATTCTCCCCTGTCAGACGTCACAGACTTGCATACAAGACTTACAGGCAATTTCCAAAAGTCACGGGCAAAGCGAAGTCTAGATTAGATAAGTCACTCCTGTGATCATACATCACATAAACTGATTAGGTGGAAAATTCACCTCCACAATTTTAGAGATAATTGCATCCGCAATCTGCGATCACTCTCAATTCTTATCATTTGTCTGTACATAAATGATCCAATAAAATGGAAAAATCTATGTTAAAATGTTATGCAACATTTTATTTTAATTCCTCAAACAGGTCCAGGTCTGGGTGCAGGATAAAAAAAAAAAAAAAAGAAAAAAAGTTTTTTTGGAACAACTTTAGTTATACAGGTTACACAGGAAAAACGAAGATAGCTACAAAAGTAAAATACTGTGGCGCAGCTGTCAACGCCCAATTCAAAATACATAGAATAGACATTGTTCCAGATTAATCTAAAAGAAGTTAAATTATAAATTAACAAAATAAAGGGAATGAAAAAAAAATAATAATAAAAAATAAAAAATACAAAAAATATGCTAATTTACACTGTTTACGTGGTTACTGTGTTGTGTATATGTAGAGTGGAGGTGGGGATGAGGTGTGTGATAGTGTGTGTGAGTATATACCGCGTTTATGACACCATAAGTTGCTCAGTCTCATCATAGGACAGGCACTTAAGCCAGTTGGTCACTTTTCTCTTCAGTACATTCCCAGTCATAGGGTATATTTTAATACTTTTATTTAAGATATTATAGAGTTTAGAGCTGGTGTGAGTGAAGTGGCGACTGGCCAACGCTAACCTACAGCGTTCAGTCTGACAGACTCTGTCGGCACGACGGTTCTTTGTAAGGGACTGAGGGTCGTAAGGGAGAAGTAAATGTTTCCTAAGAACTGTTTGCAGCACGAACAACTGTCTCACTGAGAGGACCTCGCATATTGAGTATAACTCAGTAGTGGGAAACCTAATCGGTTTTTTAGCGAGTACTTTCAAAACTGCTCTCTGAGCCCTCTCTAGCCGCAGCATGGATGTCTTGTGCGTCCCCCCCCACGTGGTAATGCAGTAACTTAGGACTGATTGATTGAACAAGGGCAAAGTAGACCATTCTAAGGCACCGGAAATCAGCAGCCGCTCGAAGTCTTTTGAATATGTAAATCAATCTTCTGACTCGAATCACAACTGAGTTAATCTGTTTTTTCCATGTCAAAAGATTGTCCAATATAACACCAAGGTATTTTATGCTATCGGACCGTTATATTAGAGCACAGCTACAGGTGGTGGCCACTGGGCTAGCACACACATGACTCCTGATTTCAAACGACGAAGGTGGTTGGCTAAGGACACTCGGGGTGAAGGAGATGAACTTAGTCTTGGAGATGTTGAGCGTGAGCAGATTCGAAGTTAACCACATCATTACCATCCTCAGTGCCGATTCTGCCCTTTCACGAGTCTCAGACCAGTCCTTGCCATGAGTTATAAGAGCTGTGTCATCCGCATATGTAATAATTTTTGTGTTCGGAAAGAATTTCACAAGCCTGACGTTGATAAGTTTCTCGAAGATTTTTGAGATGGTTGAAAGGACGGATATAGGCCTGTAATTAGAAACAAGATCCTTGTCTCCTCCCTTGTATATAGGGTGAACTATGGCAGTTTTGAAGACATCCGGAAAAATACCAGTGGAGAGAGAAAGATTAAAAATGTGGACAAGAAGAGGGATAATTGTATCTTTTGTGGCCTTGATTATTGTGGATGGGATTCCATCATAACCAACAGCGCATTCATCTTTGAGGGTTAAAATAATGCTTTCAATTTCGGTGTCATCGACGTCGTACATGACCATCGATTCCAACGGGGCTGTCATGGAGGAGCTGGTCACCTGTTGCAAAACGTGAAGGTCTGGACAGCTACTTTGGGATGGAGAATTCGGGAACTTGGATGCAAGGGTACTGCCCACATTCACGAAGTAACGGTTTACCAGATTAACAGCGCGAAGTGGGTCGTCCTCACATTTCAGTAACTCTGAAGAAAAAGTTTTTCCCTTGTCCAAATGGGATATTTCTTTAATAACTTTCCAGGTTGCCTTTGGGTTTCTGCCGGCCTTCTGAAATTCTGACTTTTCATATTCGCGTTTGAGCTTCTTCCGTCAATTATTGCAGAAAGTTCGATAGCGATGATAGGTAGTTTTATGAGTGTTGTTTACTGGGTGTTTCTTGAAGGTTTTATGTAATTTGTCTCTTTGTCGAATACATCTGAGGAGGCCAGGAGTGATCCATGGCTTGATGATGCGCCTTCTACTAGGAATGACCGAGGAAATTGTGTGGATATTTACTGAAGAGGATAGTAGAGATACTATACTTTCGGCAGCAAAATTTGGGTTATTTGAATTTAGTATTTGAGTAAAGTCTGCCTTTTCGATGTCCGATTTTACTTTTGCAATATCAATTTTCGTTTTTACTAAAAGTTTTTTTGTATTTATTGCGATATTAGGATTGCAAAACAGTACAACTTGAGAATGGTCAGTTATACCACATTCTAGTACTAATGTTGTGGCAGCATGAGTTGACTTCAGCAATACATGGTCTAGACAATTAGCAAGCCTGGTGGGGAAAGAATGTGCAGGAAGCATAGCGTGTGATGCAGTAATGTTTAAATATTCATCACAATTTAGATCCACGCTCGTAGGTGCAATGTTAATATTTATATCACCGATAAGTGAGACAGTTTTGAATTTTCTTAAGTGGTGGAGCAACATATCTAGACTGCTGAGAAAGGGATTGAGGTCTTTAATCGAGGGTGATCTGTATACTGCGACAATAGCGAGCTTGTCAGAGAATTTCAGTAACAGGCAATTTGCATCATTAACCAAGGGAGTCTCAAAAGAGTATTGTAAATCCTTTCTGACGTAGGCAACTACTCCATCATTTTGGTTTTTAAAAGAAGTGGTACAAGTATTGTAGCCTGATAGAGGGGGAATATTTGGACATTTGCTCAGCCAACATTCAGACAACAAAATAACATCCAGTGTATAACTCAATCTGCCTAATAACAACGTTAGATTGTCAAAGTTACACTTGATACTTCGAATATTAACATGCAAAATTTTAAGTGTACATTCTGGTTTATTCAGATACTTAACACTTGCCTCCAGAGAGCAGATAAAACATTCTGAGACAGAAAGTTTTTCGATCTCGATATTAATTGAGTTTAGATCATGCATAATGATTATATGAACATAAAAAGGCAATTCTTTGTAGGGTCAGCTCTAGGCTGATGTCTGTGCAGGGTATGGATTTAAATTTATCACGAACAAACTTAGTTATGTATGAAATTGCTTCAGGATTAGGTAATTTTCTATTACAGAAACGATCGAAATTATGTGACGTGAAATTGCAAAACTTGCGGTATATGAAATGTAGTATTAATTTCAGAGTGTAGTAAAGGAGTTGTGTGTTGCGTAATAAAATTGTGATAAATTGGTTGTTAATTAAAATGATGGAATTAAATAATATTAACATTAGGAGATACAGGTAATAAACATAATAGAGAAATATATGGAACAGAAACCAATAATAAACAGAAAACGGCAAAGCGGGTAGTTTAGTTAGATAATACGAAATCGGGTATAGTCATGCGGACTTCAAAACAGTAGAAAGGTCAGCATCAGTCTTAACTTCGAAGTGTTTGTAACCCTGTCTCTCGCGGACGAAGATCTTGCCGTGTTTAATCCAGCAGAATTTATAGTCGTTGCTTCTAGCCGCCTCACGTGCCAAGAAGTATAGTCTCTTTTTTCTTGGTATTAGATTTTCAGAGACAAAGATTGGTTTGGTAGGGCCACTAATTTTAAGATGCTCCGTTGTCAATTTGAAAGAGTTCCTGTTGTGCTTACGGAAGTTTTCCAAAAATTCGTTCTTGCGTAGGACTGATGTAAAATCGACTATGATGGTTTTGTTAGCTGGATCTTTTGTTTGGACACGGAAAACATCTTTAATTTCATGAGGTTTAATTTGCAAGTTGATGAGATTGCCCGTATCCGTCACAGTTTTCAATAAAGATGTCTTTGTTTCAGTTTTAATCACAGGGATATTACGTATCTCTAGACAGGAGGACCTGGAACTCTGCTCAAAATTTTCGAGTTTTACCTCCAACTTATGGATGTAGGACAAATTTTCCTTTCGCTCGGATTCCAATAACTCAACTCGCGAAGTTATTTCGTTGAATTTTGCAGCCATGACGTCAACGGTGTCCCGGATGTCGTTCACCATAGAGTACAGCTTATTGAACTTATCCTCTTGTTGTTGTTTGAATTCACGAAACATTTCTTTTATTTCTAACATAGTCGCGGACAGGCTAAATTCCTCGTCACCTTCTAAGCGTAGGCGCTTCGCATTGCGGAAGGTTATGGCTGGCGACATATTATTATTTGGCGAATCTAAGTTGACATTTAGACTCGGTTCTGATGAGCTATGAGTCGTGAATAGAGTTGGTTGCGGTGTGCTGAAGAGCGGCGTAGTCGGCGGCTGAGCCTTTGGAGTAGGCGGTGGTGGCGAGCGTTGAAGGGGCATATTTACGGACTATGTATTTTACTTCCCAAAAAGTACCAGGCGCTCATACGTTGCGAAGGGATAAGAACACGTAGATCTTCTAATAAGTAGTGGTGGCTCAGGTAAGAGTGGGCGCTATCGACAGATTCGAAGAAAACAGCTTTCCGTCCAGTATAACTTGACCCCTGACTATCTTGCTCCCGCAAGAATGTCCGTCTCTGTCTGCACCTTTTACGTGCAGAGTTCATTAATTAAGTTGTGGTGGTTTACGGACAGGGGCGGGGTCATTAGTAGTAAGCTATTGTTGTTTTTGTGACTCACGCGCAGCGTTATTGGACGTTGGTGACTGTTTGGCGCGGCGCGACGATCTCTCGTATGTTTATGCACTCCTATTTTTGTACACTGATTAAATATTTTTGATTTTTGAATTAAATTATTATAAATTGAATAAATTATATAAGGTCTCTTTAGAAACACGTCTGAACTGCTCAGAGGTCCGGGGGGAAGGGGAAAAGATGCACCACCGTCCCGCCGCGGCCGCATATGCACATGCAAGAAGTATGAAAACTAGCATAAACATGCACCCATACCTACACAGGAACCTACTCGACACGTGTTTCGCCCCTCCTCGTGGCATCCTTAGATGTTGGCTCGCTGAACCCATTTCATGCATTAGTTTTTTTTTTGTAATGATTAGGTAAACGATTAGAAAAACGTAAGAAAAATTTAATTTCGCGGGCTACCCTGACGCTACACCTATCAGCAGGAAATTGCATTTTTTCATGCCCCAATCCTTTTCCGTCGCTCATAACTGCAATTTCGTAGACCGAGAAACAGCAGGAGTGTCGCACGCAGCATGGACGATGCACTCGGCAGCACGCTCTGATAGATCTGGCGTTACCCTTGTACAGATTACGACAAATTTATGCTGTGGCGTTCTAAAGGCTTATTACTCTCATTCAAGTGGGTGATCAAATAATAAAACAACAGAAACGGTGTATACCACTATAATAACCCCAAGAAGACAATTTAAAATCATCTACACACTTTCACTTACATAGTTACCTACTCATTATTAATGCTCCAGTCGTATCGTATGATATGATACTACCCGACCAAGATGGGGCAAAATGTCCCTAAAGACAAATGTTGGGACCTGAGCCGGAATCTTTTTGCCTTGGTCGATTGTTACATAAATATTCTTAATAAAAAAAAACACAAAGCTGGGATACAAACATTAAACCATTATTAAACTATTTGCGCAAACCGTACCTTTTTTGTGATATTGCTCAGCAACCTTTTATTCGCAAATATTACAGATTATATTATAAGTTTTCTTTAGGCAGGCGCCATTGATGGTTTAACGGTTTCATAAAATGTTACTTATTTTAGAAATAAGTCCCATTTTATAATTGAGAATGATCCACGATTCTATGATGGAAAAAGGAGCAATTACGAGTTAACGGAATTTAACAAGATTGGAATAGAACTAAGTTTTAATTTCATTAGTATAAATGCAACATAAAATATGTTAAAGTTCTGAATAAAATATTGACATAGGTACAAAAAAAAGTACACAATGTAGTATTATAAAACCGATCCTAGACACATACTTAGTTGGATTAAACTTATTTCTTCTTAAGTCGGCAAAACAATCTCTAAAATTGATTTTCGGCGCTTATTTATACGAAAGGTGTTAAAAAGGGGATGAAGAATAATATTTAAAAACAATAAATGCATATACAATACAATTACGACTCTTACACTAATAAAGGCAAACTCTTCACATACCGACTATATTTTCTTATAATACAAAATAATTCCCAAATTAAGGTATATTATTATTACCGGAGTTAGTTCTTAGTACACGGAGAAGTAAACAAATGGAGTAACCGAGATGACAATCATCCAAATTCAAAAGCAGTCTTCAAAAAATAAACAGATCAACCAAATCTTGAGGACTAAAACCACTGACAATCGCTTTCTTTGTATTTCTGCAAGGAGTTTCAGCAGGATTTACAATATGACCACTTCAAGTGTGCAGGTGGCGCTGCTAGTCAAGAAAAAATGCATTCATGTCAAACTTGGTATATTTATTTTAGTTCTATGTTTTCCCGCCTGCACAGATAATTCGGTTGAAGTGTACTTTTCATTTCGGCAGCTAATGTCAATATAATACATTTTTAACTTTTCTGTCATCGTTGTCACTGAAAGATTGTCACTGTTCTAAGCCCTCGGAATTAGCACTCGGATAAGAAGCTATAGCCCAATCATGGTCTTACTGGTTTGAATCTTGTTTAACTACTCTTATCATTAAACTGCTTATTTAATCCCCAGCAGTATATTTTTTACGGTTTTATTTAAGCCGAGTATAGTTTTAACACGTTTTAATTGCGATATTCAACAGTTTTTGGGTCTTATTCAATTAGGTTTATTAACGCTGCTTATAGTTAAAAAAAACTTTGGGCTTGGAATAATTGTATGCGTGTTTTATTTATAGATCGAACAACCCTTTACTTATTTACACTTTGTACTGTATCCAAACCAATAAAACAACTGGGTGCACTGCAAGACAGAAATTTTGTCAAATGGTAATCATGACTAAAAGGTTAAGAACCACTACCCTACATGATTACTCCATTTGTTCTTTTCTCTGTGGTTGTTAGTCCTATATCATCATATGAGCACGATGGAAATCGCTTAAGCGCCGAG
Source organism: Noctua janthe (assembly GCA_910589295.1). NCBI lineage: Eukaryota > Metazoa > Arthropoda > Insecta > Lepidoptera > Noctuidae > Noctua > Noctua janthe. Next base: position 3,830,305 of record OU342573.1, on the reverse strand, counting down.
TTGTTTGTAAAGAACGGGCACATAGTCGTCCCACTCAGCTTGGTAGAAGTTGCCCGCGATCGGGTCGCCCAAGTTGTACTTCTTGGCGAACTTGGCAATAGAGAACCCTCCACGATTATCGCCAGACCTGGAAAATAATTTTTTTTTGTGAAAGTTTAGATGCATGGTCTCAGTGTGTATTATCTCTTCACATCATATTTCGTTACACATTATGGTAAATAAATATAGTTTCTTTTTTTTTTTGAAAAAAAAAAACTCATTTAATGTAACAACTACTGTGGTTGCCCTGTGGCTGCTACTGAGAATTTCTTAATGTAAAAAACTAAAACTACACTTGTGCAACAGGGGGATCAAACCAGAACCACTCAAATAATAGCATTGTAAGTAATGTAACCATCACTTTCGAATAATTTGACTGCCAAGGATCTACCAAGTTCTTATCAAGGGGTGTTACCCAGTAACCAGGTTCTGGAAGCCGACCCCAACATAGTTGAATAAGGATGGAAGAAAGGGGCTAGCGAAAATCTACGAGATTGTACTACTAGGCTAAAAAGGTATCCTATGTCCTAAACCCACGTCATGGTCTACCTGTAATGCGTTCAGCCGTTGAGGCGTGCAAAGGTCAGAGTTACTCTTCCTATTATTATAATGTATTTATATTGTAGTATAGTATGGACACTAACTTGTTAGTAAGCCTAGGCTCATCAAATTCCAGCTTGCAAGGCTGCTTGTAGACGAGGAACACGTATCTGTGCAGACCAGTGCCCTGCGGGGGTCCGGAGCCAACGTACTGCGACAGGGTCTCGCCGGCCGCGATGTTGTTGCCGGGAATGTTTCCGACCAGCCAGTGGTGCCATTCGCGGAACTTCGGCTCATTTCGGGAAGGTGCGTCGGGGTCTGGAATGTAGAAGATGCTTGGTTAGTTTTATATTTGTATTCTTGCTTTAGAAGGTAGGCCTTTAAGCCTGATAAACCTTTTGGCCGCCAGAGCATAAACGCCCTCCACGCCAAGCCACAATTTCACCTACCATGTTGTCACATATTTGTGTAGTTTGGCGAGCAGGGCACGCGGTCGCGTGTCACGTATATGTGACTCTGGTGATCAAAAGGTTAAGGGTTTACGTCAAGACGAGAGTGTTAGGTTAGTGAGTGACTACTCTCATTCACGCGGAATCGGCTTGCACCGATCACGTTTCGCTTGATTTGTTACATTTAGTTCGGCGCGGTGTCGAGTCACGCGAATGACTTCATTTTCGCTGAACATACAGGTCTTTCGACACGCCTGACACTCTCTTAGGGACTGGTCATCAATAACAGCCAGTATGTCGAGTGCAATTAGACAATAAGGTGGAACGAAGTTAGTAATGCTCGGAATTTCATGGGATTTTTTTTATTGATTTCCTAGAGGAGCGGAGAGAGTAAAAAAAAAAAATTCGCCGCTTGCGCCTTTTTGTTTTGAATTTCCTTTGGAATATTTTATTTCGTTTACGAATTCATATTTTGGCGTAATAGTGTGACCTGCGTGCATCTATTTAACGCCAATTGGATCTGTTACTTGGTTCATTATCGATGTAATGCATATCTCAAGTATTTTTTTAAAATTTCCTATTTTCTTCAATTATTTTTAAAATATCGAATTTTAGGACTAAGATATCGTTTGAAATTGATAAATGATGCTTTATCACAGATAACTGGACCAGAAAATAGTAATGAAGACCACTTTCATGAGTGTAGTGACTTAAAATTCATTCACAAATGTCAGAAAATCGTCGTAATTTTTTCACTTTCTTCTCCACTCCTCTAGGAACTCAATAAAAAAGTCCCAAGAAAATCCGAGCACTATAAACTTCGTTCAAACTTTTGAATATTTTTTGTCTAATTGCACTCGGCTAGTATGCCTGCGATGGTTTAGTAGTGGCATTCTCTGCTCTCCTACGACCAAACAGAAGGCAACTGGGAGGTCCATGTTAGCAACTAGGCCATTATGTACTGAAACGTTGATAATGTAGAACTGGAACAAATAAGCATCTTCACAACAACTCACAATTGAAATAAAATATGTAAGTAGCAGATTTTGTAAATAAAAAAAAGCAATATTTGATGCAGATTATCATCTCTCTCAAATCTATATTATCTATAATAATATTATAAAGAGGAAATATTTGTATGTTTGTAATGAATAAACACAAAAACTACTGGACAGATTTCAAAAATTCTTACACCATTAGAATGCTACATTATCCCTGAGTAACATAGGCACCCGTGCCAGCCGGGACGGGCCGCTAGTCTTTCTCTAAGAGGTGGGCTGTGTCCCAACAGTGGGTTGTGCTATGATTACGGCATGTCGTCCTCAGTAGTTTGAAGAGCCAATGAGTTAATTCAGGACATTCCTAACCAAACAATTTATGACTTTACAAAACGGAAGACTTAATGAAATCGGAGACACTTTACCTTGAAACCATCAAACTACCTAAAAATGTCCATGCTGATTCTTGTAAGCAGAAACAATGCTCTGAAATGATTCAACGTGTTTGTTCTGCTAGTGTCTAACAATAGAAACCGACGTATTGGGCTAACTGTTTACTTTCTGTCATATGAAATGTTTTCATAAACAGAAGCTTCATGTAAATAAGCATTATTTTCAAGAGCAACATTCTCTAGAATAGTTTTCAATATTTTCTTCTTTTCTTTATTCATCTTTATAAAAATTCGTTACTTTTTTTTTTAATATTAAAATCAATAAATAATGTTTTCAATATTTTATTTATTTTTATTAAAACTTTATGCACAAGTAAAAGCTGTACAAAGGCGGGACTTAATGCCTTAATGCTTTATCTTTTTATTTAAATTCAATTTGCTATGCCTAATTAATAATTTTGATTATGCTTATTAAATATTATCGTTAGGTATGCTTGAATTAAATTAAATACTTGTTTTAATAACACAATTTAATGATTACTTTGCGTTTAATTTAAATGAATAGATCCATTACAGCAATGAATCAACAAAGAAGTTACCTACCATATTATTTCCTTTATTTATATATTTATTAGTCATTTACATTTTTAAATATTCCTTGGAAAAAAACAATATAAAAAACATTTAAAAATATTAAAAAAATGTAGCCCACCGGTATCGGGAACAGGGTCCAAGCTACCGGCTTAATTACCTAGCATTATTAATATCTTCTAGACTTTATATTACCGTAAAGCTTAACAAAAGGTATTTCCATAACATTCGTTCTCTTCTCAAAATATATTAAAATTGTTGATCTAGAATATTTTACGGGTAAAACCGCAGCTAATATGTTTTGATTTTGTTTTCTACCGTAAAATAAACACGTTTTTAACCAAAATATTCCATGCTCACTACACTTTGTAATTTAGTGATTCCTTTAGCACACAGAAACAATGGGATGTCGGAATTAAGCTAATTTCAAGGCGTAAGTCACAGGTAAGTAAGTAGGTAACTAGGTACACACGGCAGCTCTTGAAGCTGTACATTTCCAGTATAACTTGGCCTCGCTTTGTATAGATTTTCTATACAATTACACATCCTCATAAACTGGTTTGTATAGCTTGATCGACCATCGTGCGTACTCGACACAATAATAACCAGTAATCAATTAAACAATAGAATTGATAAGTCACCATTGCATGAGCAAAATTCAGTATGTCCCCGTCATAGGGTAAGTAAAAGAAACTTACCCTAAGACAGTGTCCTTTACTTACCCTATGACGTCAATAAAGGGTAAGACCTCGACATAATACTAACCAGTCATGGCGACGGTGTACAGCTGGTCAGGAGAGGCATCCCATGAGATTGAAGGGACGTCTTTCACCCGGGTGGGAGTCAGCACATTGCCTTCACTAACTTCCGCACCGCTGGGGTATTTGACCTGTAACAAAATAAAAATGTTATAAATATATTATATTTTTTTTTTTAAATTAATAAATAAAATCATCAACTTGTTTATGAGGTGTTTATTTAATTATCGAATGCGCAATCAAATAAAGAAAACATTGCCTCAATTTGGATAAGTTTGAGGTCCAAGGTCAGCTTACAAATTAAAACAAAATTGATGAGATATTGCCAAGTTATATTATCAAGTCTTAATTTTTTGTTGGTATTGTGTCAGTCACATGTATGAATGAACAATTGAAAATACCATTCCTGTTTGTTTTTTTTTTTATTAAGACATTTAAAACTAGAAAAATATTACGAAAGATTCATCGGAATACCTAGTTAACTATTTATTTATTTATTTTAATGCACAATGTACACAACCAATTTTACACGCTAAGCTTAAACTAGTGAGTAGGTACATGTCCCTGTTGGGGCACAGCAAGGTAACATAAAACTAATATTGCAGAGTATCTATTATTATTTATCTAATACGACTTACATAGATCATTAGAAACTTTCACATTTAAACATAATATTAATTAAACGTACCTATAAGTTTGAAAGTTCCAGTCTAGCATTTCAACATAATACCTACTTAAATTATCTACGTTAAAACTCTGTGGTGTCAAGGTAAAGGGGGATGAGTCTAAAAACGCCACTTTTCACCAGGAGCTAATAAAGAAAACGCTTGTTTGTTTTGTAAGATAAATGCAGTTTAATCAAAAATATATAGAAATACTTAAAACCAAATTATTTTAATTTTCATTTAACAATTTATTCGTCTTTTATATGTATCCAAAAAATATTTTTATTTATTAATTATTAAAATAATTGACATATCTCCTTTTTCCATATCAAGAAAAAAAAAAGAAACAATCCTTTTATTGACTCGTCTCTTTATGTGTTGTTTATTCATGTATTTAATATTGACAGTTTTTAATAATATATCCATAAATCATCACACCTGACTCCCCCTGAGGTAGGCAGAGACTATAGCACGTCAATTGCTTTGTTCCAAGCAAAGCTTTTTACTTTGCTTCATCATTCATCAACCTTCATGCATGAACGCTTTTAATAAAAATAAAAAATAAATGAAATTAAAGTACCATAAATGCAAAAATCATCATCATCATCATCATCATCATCATCATCATTTCAGCCGAAAGACGTCCACTGCTGGACATAGCCCAAGTGTCGCCACATTGACCGATTCCGTGCGTCTCGCATCCAGCGGATCCCCGCAACCTTTACCAGGTCATCGGTCTACCTAGTGGGAGGCCTTCCAACGCAACGTCTTCCAGTTCGCGGTCGCCACTCCAGAACTTTCCGGCCCCATCGGCCATCCGTTCTGCGAGCAATATGCCCTGCCCACTGCCACTTCAGTTTGGCTATTCTTCGGGCTACATCGGTAACCTTGGTTCTCTTACGGATTTCCTCATTTCTGATTTGATCACGCAAGGAAACTCCGAGCATAGCCCTCTCCATTGCCCTTTGGGTGACTAAGCCTTCTGATGAGGCCCATTGTGAGCGACCACGTTTCGGCCCCGTATGTAATCACTGGCAACACACACTGGTCATAGACTTTCGTCTTGAGACACTGCGGTAAGTTGGACGAGAAGATACCACGCAAGTTCCCGAACGCTGCCCAGCCGAGTCGGATTCGACGATTAACCTCTTTCTCGAAGTTAGACCTACCTAACTAATGCAAAAATACTGTAACCTTAAGCTTCGCTGAACTCCTCGAAATCGGGATCTATATCTCGTGTGTTTGTACTAGTTTATTTTTTTTATAAATGTCATGGCAACTACTATCAATTAAATGAACAATATTAAGAAGATCTCGTTTTTTTTCCTGACTTAAAGGCTTTTGACATTCATAACATTTCTCAGGATTCACTTGATTTGCTCCTTGAACTCGACAGAAAGAAATCTCCTTAAACTCGGTCAAATTGTCTAATTTTGTTTTAAACTTAACTACACCTAACTAATTACACCACACTTCTATCTTCAAAAAAATCTTCAAATCTAAACCATTTTACATAATGTCATGAATTTCTCGCCAGATGTATCTACTTTTCGTAGCTGCAATGGGCCTTTATACAATTTAGCGAATTTCAAAAGCATATTGTTATCCATTACCACGACAGAAATGTTTGGACTCGTCATTCTGACTAGGTTGTACCAATCCCTCGGCAAATGTTTGGCCATATCAGTTCTTCTTTTCTTCCGTTCGATTTGTGCATGCACAGAATCGCACTCCATGTGCGTATGCCCGGGAATTAAACATTTGTGATTTATTTGCAAACCTGGATTCATTTTTCTTATGCATAAAAACATAGCAGCAACGTGGTTATTTTTGTTTTGTCCGCCACACGTATCGGAATAAAAGTTAACTTCTTTTACATGTGATAGTAATGTCATTAAAAAATTGTAGAGGCACGACGCTATTTGATTAGGTTTATGTCCTCCGTCAGCTTCGCTCCACATGTAGCAAAACCTTTTTTTGCCATAACAATCGTAAATTGTTAAACGTCCGTCCGGCAGCCGTTTGTAAAAAACGATATTTGTCTTTAAAAAAGGGGTTGGAAGATATTGCTGGAGGTCAAAACAATAAACTCTTTTAACATCGCTCGACTCTTCTTTGTCCTTTTTTTTCATAGAATAACCTGAATCTGCTTCTGACTGGTGGACCTCAAGTTTCGTCTTTAAATTTTCTGAATCTGGCGGCAAAGCTAGTTGAATTTTCATTTTGTATGGGTCTCATGTATTGCAGGTGTCCAAAGAAGGATTCTTAAAAGATAGACCCCTGGTACGAAAAACATTCCCAAAATAGGTGTATGATACGGGATTGGTGACTTTTTTTTTGTACATTTGGTACATTATTGTTAGTGACTGTAAAAGTTATAAAACAATCATTTAGAACCTGTGAACATTATCTTGTTAATTCCATTCATTTCTATGGGTTCCAACACTCAAATACACACGTAAACCAAAATTTTGGGATTTTTACACAGGTCAAAACACGTCAACTTCGCGCGCGAAATGCAACAAACGCGGAACGACGAATACGAATTTAGGCACGAGTCGACTTATCTCTCTATGCTTAATTTTATAAGTAAGGAATTACGTGTGTAATAAGAAGATGACTACACATAACTCATTTTTACTTTTTAGGTTTTGCTGTTTATGACTAGACTCTATTTGTTATTTGAGATTCACGAAATAAAAATACATTGTATTGACTCATCTCCTTTTTACCTTAATACTTAGTAATATATTTTATCCAACTGTGTAAAAAACTCATTTTTCAAAATTTCTGACTCATCCACTTTTACCTTGACACCACAGAACTATCTTCGTTACTGAGTAAATTTTATGGTAAACCTTTACCTTTTTGTTTATTCGAAAGAAATTGGTCATTTTTAGTACCTAACTTTAGTTCAAATCAAAAATTTATTTGCATAATAATGGATAGACACAATAGGGTCTACATATTCACCATTTCTGATACGAAACTTAAAATAGCAATGAAACGAAATGGGCACATATAGTACTCGTTTATCATCTAATTGTTACACCTAACTATTACATGATTATGCTTTTTCATCATATATGAGTGAACAAATGGGATAATGGCGTCAATTCTTCATCTAGCCTTTGTAAACATATGTTCAACACTAATGAGCTGGATATGAGATAATTCGGAACATAATAGTTCAGTGTTCATCATCATCATAACAGCTAACAAGATTGTTATCCCAGCTAAATAAATCTGCACTTTTTGATATCATTTTATCATTTGCGAAAAACAAATAGGTGGGTACCTAGGTATTCTTTTTTGAGATTATGATGGTGATACCTACCTAAATTCTGAATGAATGATGATCTAAGTGCATAGTAACAACAATAATGGATTAGTTTTCATCATGAGGTCCTCTATGGTAGCTATTTTGGTTGGATTTAAATACTTAAGAGAGCAGCGGTGGCCCAGTGGTGGCGGCCCCGACTTACGAGCAGTAAGTCGTGGATTCGAACCCAGCCAGGCGCATTACTTTGTGTAAGTTATTTCATCACCACTGCTCTCAAAAATGGTGAAGGAAAACATCGTGAGGAAACCGGCGTGTCCTAGAATTAAACATTCGAAGACATGGACATCTACCGACCCGCACTGGGCCCGCGTGGTGGAATATAGCCCATTCCCTCTCATAGAGAGGAGGCCGGCGTCCCAGCAGTGGGAACATTAATAGGCTGACTATGCTTATGCTATGCTAAATACTTAAGGAACCCGTTCAGAAACTAACAAATGCCTTTGTGAATTAAAAAAATATGTAAGTGGGACACAGGCTCCAGGGCCGTCTGTCTGTGTCCCAGGAACATTACAGGGTCATATTCTGCCATCAAGAATTATAATTAAGATAATATGCCTGATTTAAGAAACAGCGTCCTACAAACAACATTTGGTAATTTAGGTCACTGGTTTTCTACACCTTTAAGATAAAAGATTTTTATTCCAGCCACGGCCACGGAAAATTATGGAAGCATGAACTTGAACACCTTGATAAGTAAACAATCGTGAGGCAGGTACCAAGTGCTTGCACTTGCTCATTATATCGTAGTACCTGCCTGTCAAGTAGGCACGTCATATCCGGCGAACGCTAATGACTTTTTATTGTTTCCCTAATAGGTACCTAGATGTTTACCTCTGTAAACACAATGTGTCCAATTTATCACGTTATATTGAGATAATGATGCGTTATTATGTCCATTTGTAATGTTATTAGGTAATATCTTTGCTAACAAGGTTGTCAGGCTACGTATAGATAGTATCTATAGATATACCGATTCTTATTTATGGTCAGTAGTTTTATTTTTGAATAGCAGCCTTTAATAAAAATCCTATTTACAGGAATTGTATCCGTTGTCAATATTGATAGTTTTCACTGAAGTTACAATAGGTACAGTAGACGCTCAAAAGTGCACTAGCATGCTAAAGATTACATTGCTATGAACTGTGCGAGCGCGATACAGCAGTGTGTGTGCGTGTGCGTGTATGAGTGATGTCTCAACATTCTACACTTAACACACACTAATGAACTATCGTCATACTACGCGAAATAGCATTATATTTCTGTTGCTTTTACAATACACATCATAGTGATGACCTGTTCTTACCATTGCATTGTTAAAATTCGCGTAGTATTAATATGTGTTGGTAGCTGTTTGGGCTGAGCATAGTGAGCATGGGTTCACGATCAATGAAGTCTAAGTTCGAATCCATGTTATTACAATGTGTGGCTCTTTTTTGTTTCTTTGAAACCTTAATAATATTTGTATTTTAAGCAGAAAGTCGTTAGGTATAGGTTATGTTTATTTATAATGTAGTCATGCTTATTATTTATTTTTTATAAGAAGTTAAATATTAGATAGTTATTATATTATTATTTAAACTCATTAATTGATTTTTATTTTATCTTTTCGGTGTTGGAAGGTGGAAATAAAAAAATCATGCTGAATGATAACAAAAATGTTTATTCGTTTTATTTATTTATAAAATTAACAAACTTTTATGAGAATTGTGACGTCACATTCCTACCTAGGCAAAAAAAAGTTCTCTTATCACCGTTCATAAGATTTTTTGTGGTATACCCACTTATTCAATTCATAATAAGAATAACATAACACGGAAAGGATATTCTAATAACAGAAATATAATTGTTGATTGAAAACTAATAAATGAGTTAGACTTTATGAACGTGTTTTTTTTAAGTACCGTCACATTGAATGTGTTGAGGTTATAGCTTAAGTGTTCATTTTCTTGACGAAAAGAATATTTGAAACTAAACCTCAATTTAAGATCAATAATTTAAAATTTGTTTTTTAACTTGTTTTTTTTTTTAATTACGGTTTTGTTAATATTACTAAATATTTAGTTACCCGGTCTACTTATTAACTTTTCGCCATAAATGAAGTCTTCCTTTTGGCAAGACTTGAAAGTCTTCTCGTCAGAAAATACAGTCCCCTCCCAGTTAAAATCTAAATAATCTAGAGCAAAACGTAGTCTTTCCTCCGTGTTTTTGTGTCAAAAAATGGTTTTTAGCTGGCTTCCGAAGATGTAAACCTTCAGAATGGACTGCATGGCGAACAGTTTGTAATGTAGTATCAAATTGATCTGCAAACATTATAGTTGGAATGAAACCATTTGTTTCATATTCTTCCACCATAAAACGTCGCTGAGTCGGGTTAATAAGCGGCGGCCTTTCACTTCTTAGACGACTCTTCAGACTATCTTCTTCTTCAAACCTCTTTACCCAACGGCTAACAGAATTTATAAAAAACAAAATATGATTACACACTTGCAACTAGCAATTTATTTAATAATAAGAAAATCACACACCACAACTATCATCATAATAATTATAATTTTTAAAAATAACTTACACATTATAAACCAGTTTCAGTTGAAATTTGAGAAATATTAAGCCCATTTTTACGCAGTGCGACAATATTTGCCCTGGCATCAATATTAATATTAGCTTGCATCTTGAATAAAGACAATCAAACAATACGCTAATCGTATTAATAACACAAACGCTCGTAACATAGTTCACCAACTAACAACGTCATATCTATCATACTACTTTGTTCAATCCTGAAGTTTATTTTGTTTCACATTCACCCTCATCTTTTTTATTAACTATAAGTTCCAACTAATATTTAGAAAAACATATCTCATCGGGTCTAACGTATCATTTATAATTAAAACACTTTTGTGTTTGCCTGCGTTCGAACTGAGCGGTAATGTCACTTGGGTTCGAACGCAGGCTACAACGTGCGAGACATTTTATCTATAGCGTTAACCGCTAAGCCAGATAGACACATAATTATTAGTTTGAAATTAAATATCACTAACTTAATACCCCGTCGCGGCATGACAGGCTTGTCACTAAGGCAAATGATCATTATATCGCACTCTTTCTGGCTAGATTATTATGAAAGAGTGCGATATACGAGATTGTGTATGTGTGCAAAATGTTTGTTATGGAAAAAGGTCGTAAGTGCGACTTGTTTTGATGCGATCGTTTTGTGAAACTGGTAATGGACTTATGGTCCCTACTATACTTACAATTCTTAGTTAAAAAACAGTTCTTATGTAAGAGACAGGTATCGTTGAAATAAATGAAGACTTGACTTGGCTTTTGCTCGAGATTCGCTCGGAAGCCTTGGATGCAAGCATTTCCATCATTTGGGATTAGGAAACACTTAACTTTACGAAACAATGCTTAGTTTGCGTGCAAACTGCTTGACAGTCGATAAACAACAGTATAAAATTACTTAGTCATTGTTATTCCCAGTGCCCTGGGAATTAGGGTAGAATGACAATATTTGCAAAGATAACATCAATGGTAACGGTAACCAGTGTTTATTCATTGAAATAGATAGGTAACCAGCCGTCAGCTGAATAGGTAACTTCGTAATTAATTATTTTGGAGTTTTAAGATGTCAAGCTTTGAAGGCGTTACGCCTGCGCCTAACGCCTCCAAAGCTTGACATAAGTTAGCATACCTACTCTCAGAAAGTATTTCAAGTAAAATAACGAGACCCTAGTTCTTAAAATTAAAGAATTCACGCTGTGAATACAACTTGACAAAATGGGGGGTGGACCCACACAATATGAGTATCATATTGTTCAAAACATACCCACTTACTAGAATGTCTCTCCCTAGTGTGCATACAACTGTACTTTTAAGGACACTGACGCTGTACTAGGCCGAACTGATATAAAAAGTACGTACTATTACGTCGGTTGCTTTACGAGAACATTCTAGATTACGCGAGAGTCACGAATGTTCCTGTAAGGACCTGTCCAGATGATAAAAGTCTAGAATGTTCTAGTATAGAACTGCCCAGAAGATTCGAGAAAGCTGTAGAACTTTCTCGAAGAACAATTTTCTACTATGGAGCTTTCTAGAAGATTCGAGAAAGTTGTGGAACTTTCTCGAAGGATGATGCCCACTATGAATTGTGAAGAAGGTTCCTAAAAGTTGTGGAACCTTCTCGAAGGATCGGTCGGCATATAAATAGCCATCGTGTTTGCGGGAACGGTCTGTCTGATTTTGGCTACACAACGAAGAGAATCGGAGTGAAATAGAAGTCAGATATCTAACTGAATTGTAATCAGTAGTGTATTTGTGATTAAGTTTTAAGTGTTTTGTGGTTATTAAAGTTATTTGTGGTTTAATCGCTAGTATTTAATTTATCCCGTACCCAGCTCGTAACAATACACTCGACTCGAAAAGAAGGAGCGCGCTGTTCAAGAGCCTAATAAGATGGCCAGAAAGACGTTGAGTCATATGTTGTAATTCAAATTATTAAACTTCGTAATGGATCCGGATTTCTTTCCCTCCATATTAATATAATTTAATCGTTTGGACAACGACGTCAACAAGCGGAAGAATCAAGACAATAGATTTAGCAGACTCACTGTGCCGACAAAATTATTTCAAATTTAATCGAGTTAGCTGCGCTGCGGCTCTTTAAACGACCATCCAATTTCAAACGGTTACAGTAGAGTTCTGTTTTAATAACAAGTATAGTATTCTATTGCAGCGATTACGAACACATTACCTAGTGCAATCTAGCATGTATTTATAGTTATGAATAATGGCGTCGCAGGAGTGTAGGATGTTTTCATGTTTTACTAATAGATGGCAAGGATCTACAACGGAATTCAATCAATTAAGCTTTACTAAATTCCGTAGTTTTGCCTTGGTGTCGCAATTTATGATATTAAGAGCTTAGAGATTTTTTTTTCACACATTCATCATTCTACTTTAAATGCATCTGGCGTTAAAGCATATCTTCACTTATCATCTGCCTAACCTTATCCCGACATCCTATGTTGGGGTCGGCTTCCAGTCTAACTGGGTGCAACTGAATACCAGTATTTTAAAGGGAGCGATTGCCTATCTGAACTCCACAACCCAGTTAGCACTGGATAATACGACACCTCTTGGTAAGACTGGTTGTCAAGTCTCTCGGGCCGCTTACTACCTGTAACGACTGTCAAAGATCTACAAATGACAGCCGGGACCAATAGCTTAACGTGCTTTCCGAGGCACGGAGGAAACTCGGTATGTAATGGATGATCACCCATCCATAGATCAACCTAGGCAAGCGCTTAACCTTAAAGATCGACCTGTGCGGCCTTTATTATTTAGCCACGATTTTTTATAAATGAAGTGGTAAAATAACGTTGCACAATTAGTAAAATAACATAATTATTGTAAAGGTAAAGTAACATTACTGAAATAAGGTAAAGTAACGTTACTGAAATAGCTGCAATAATTTATGTGGAGTATTGTTATATCACTGACTTTTAAAGTGGCTTTATGCGACATGAAATTGTAAACGAATATTTGATTAAGGTTTGAACTTGAAAGCTGATCCTGGAGTCTTTGGGGTATGAAGAACACGATGTAAAGTTCTTCATCCCACATAGAAAAGGGAGGCTCCTCCGACCAGACGGGTGTTGTGTCTGGTGGACTACTGCCGGCAGTTGTCGGGTTCTTCTATATAGTCTTAAGTCGCGGATAATTTTACTTGCGCGATGTAGGATTTCGATGTTTAGTTCATCATCTGTGTCATAGATGGCGCTGATATACTTTTTGTTCTATGTTGCTATAGTACTTCTTGTAGTGCGGCTACAAGTCAATTAGGAAGCGAGATAAGTGAAATATTTACTTTTAAAAACTTCTGTGAACGTTCTCTAATATTTTTGATCACGATTGTACCTAAATCGGAACCACCACTAGTTAGTTACCTACCCATATACATTTATCAAGTTACATATTTTTTTAACTCTCTCAGAATTGAGCTGTACAAAACTACACTACACAAATAAATAAACTAGGTAATCTAGGTGACTAGGTCACATCACCTATAGACATACAGCCACTACATACTTTCTCAAAATGTAGTCAACAATAAATACAACATGAGAATTTACAATACTGCAATGCTTATGAACCTACTTACTCGATCGTTATCAAGTAATCAAACTTCAGATAGATTGATAAATATAATAAAAAGGTTTTAATACTTACGATCGCCAACGCAGTGGGCGCCTTGGGCAGGACATCGGGCACCACCTGCTGCGCTTCAAAACTCTTCGCGACGCTCGACATGGTCCTCGCAAACACCCTAAAATTGACCATAGTGCCGTCTGCTATTAACAAAACAATCGCACATCTCAATATTCGCGTCATCTTCAAAATTGGGACAGCACATTAACAAATCAGGTTATTTTTTATTCGTGTGGTGGCGACGGATAACGCTTGCGTGCGGCGAGTGACTGGCCTCTGTAGTGTACCTGGTAGCTACTGGTTATATAAAGTGTTACTCTGACTACGAGTTTCAATATAATGATGGTGGGGTACAGGTGAGGAAAGAAATGTTTGTTTTTTGAATTTTCAATTAAACTAAAGTGACGTGTTTGACCAAATTAGTAGTTGATTGTGAAGTAAGTCGTTTTTGGGCCTCGGAAAATACATTTCCATCTATCTAAAAAAAGAAAAATGTATAACATTTATATAAATACCCTTAATTTACAAGGATTAAAGATTTTACTTTAGCATAAAACACCTATAGTGAATAATATTAGTCAAAAAGAGAAAGTATGAACTAATATTTAATTTTCTCAGAGATAGCACTTCTGCAACCAAGTACCTAACCTCAGTTACATGCTACCTAGTATGACTGGTGACGTGTGGGAATGCCTGTACCTTTCCACTGAAAGTTTATGAACTGTATGGAAGTCAACATCATTGTCATGGCCAGTCTGAATATAAACCAAGTGGTGGCTCTCATCATTCACTGACACACTCATAGAATCTAAACATTTTACTCAATTGATACACTTTGCAATACAGGCACAGGGTTTGAGGATTACTACTTTGTCATGAAATTGAGACGCAGACCTACTTTTAATTAATTTAATTTTGTACATGTGAGAAATTTAATAACTAAATATCTATGCTGCATAAAAAGAAGTCGCTTTTTGGGGCTGTCTTTGTGCCCACTTGGTTTTCTGACTACAAAATGGATTTTGATGTGAGTCTCACAATCATTTATTAGAGAATATTAATTATCTAGAGGATAAACCAGAATTAATAATAGTTGATAGCACACTATCGAATTATGTCTCGATCTGTAATGGTATTGTAAGTGGCATAAATAAATGTATAAATAATAACATTTATTCAAGAATATAAGGTACAATGTTTACAGTTTTTCTAAAATCTAAGTCAAGTTCACCCATGATTTGTCCCTGAACTAGGTAATCCTGTGTTACCTAGTTCAGGCACAAGTCATGGGTGTATGTATATGTATTAATGCATTTTTTGTTCAATAAACATCAACATTTATTAATAAACATTGTTAACACCCTGTTTTAAGTGTTAATGATAATGCATTCATATTTAACTAAAATATAGAACAGAAGTAACAAGGTTTGACATCATCAAATTAGCAACCTGCCTTGCACCCGTGCAAGGCAGGTTGCTAATTACAATATTAGACACTGTGACTTTCTTACAAAGGCAGCCCACTTCATGTAGCCATTGACTACTAAAAAAATATAGGTATATATGAGATTTATTACTATAGGTAAAATATAGGTATATATTTATATGCAAGACGTAGTTAGAAACACCCTGTTGCGAGCATGGTCCGTATTTATCTTTCTTTGAATCTATTATCTGTAATTGGTACCTAAATAAGAACCCTAACCTGTATTAATTTGTTGTTTAAATAAATAAATGATCTTAAATTATGGAAAAAAAAAAATTAATCATGCCTAGTGGTATGTTATGTCGAATACATTGAGCAGACCACGTTTGTAAGATGACTAAAAAGTCAGTGTATAATATGCTTTTTTATTTCCATAATAAAGGGGGCCGTAGACATGGTTAATTTCTGTTTTACATTGTTTCTGTATTTTTTTTTAACTTCAACTTCTCTTACTTTATTGTGCTGATATTTTTAATTTTTATAATAATTAAAACAATTTGCCCCCTTTGATGAGACTGACTATAATATTTTACAAATTGGTTTAGTGCACCTGTCAAATGATTCATTAATGAATACTTACAAAGTGTGCTAATGAATTAATGAATTAGTAGAATTAATTTATGATTTAAATATTGATATGGTAAAATATTAGAAAA
Organism: Noctua janthe; assembly: GCA_910589295.1. Classification (NCBI taxonomy): domain Eukaryota; kingdom Metazoa; phylum Arthropoda; class Insecta; order Lepidoptera; family Noctuidae; genus Noctua; species Noctua janthe. The sequence goes on along the minus strand of OU342573.1, from coordinate 3,814,175 downwards.
AGTTATTTTTATATTTCTGATCATGTTAATTTTTGAGCACAAAACCAGCCCAGAGGGTTTTCAGCTAGCATATTCAGCAAGAAAATTTGATAGCCAAGTAAGTCAAAACTTGTCATGACAATGTGGCCTTTCATTAAATCTGAAATTGAGTCCATTTTTTTAAGAATATTTCAGATCTTTTAAAGTTTATTATCTTTGAAAGCGTTCCTTGTCCCCAATAACTGTTTTTTGCCTGTTTAAGTTGTTTTAGTTGAAGCCCAATACAATGGGATGAAAATCTATGTTGCTGAACAGCCTGTTAGTTCTGAAAACCGGCCCTAGGACAAACCACTGACCCTATCATTATATTTGTTGATTATTATAGGTCATTTTACCCATTCTATGCTAGCACCTACATAAATTGGTAAAAAATACTAAAATGGAATATATATCCATTTGCAGTTTAAGACACTTTTAAAGATACAATAAATGTTGTGTATTTAAATTTCCTGTGCATGAAATGTATCGGATAATCTTGTTTATTGGATGAAGTTGTTCACAAAATGCCTTCATTTAATTACTTACTTAATTTAAAGTGTTGCACTGTACCTACCTGCAATGAATTCTATAGGTAATTGATTTCTAATTTTCCATACTAAACTGTTCACTATCATAAACGCTACGAGTTATGTAACGGTATAAATAAATCTAAATACACAGCTTAGCCGGCGGCATGCAAGCAAACTATTTGCCCTACAATTTTTTTTTGTTTTGTCTAGTGTGAAAGAATATAAATAGTTGATAGGAAACAAGGAAAAGTTGGTGCACATCTTACCTGGGTCTCAATGTAGATAAAAGTCAACGAAGTGTGAAAAGATCCGAAAAAATAAACTTCGAAATGACAACGTAGAGCTCGATGGCTGACTGAGCCGGCAATAATAACAGGGCTGCCAGTAGAACCCACTTATATTCTACCGTTGAGTCAAAAAATTATACAATACCAATAATTGGTATAGATTTTGATTAGAATTATTCTAATCAAGATTTATTGAAATAGGTACTTAAATACAAAAAAAAATAAGGACGGCGTGACGAACAAAAAATCGTCTTGATAACTCGTACATTTATCTAATACTAGCTTTTGCTCAGGGCTTCGCTCGCATTAGGTCCATCAGTTATTTAAAAAAAAATCAGCTGTTCAATAGGTACATTTAAACCGTAAATTTCTATGTGGGGGGCTCAGACTGATTTACTGAATACGAGGTAACTGTTTTCGCGTCGATATCCCTTCCACTCTTCCATTTTGTTCGATAACTTATTGCCATCTTTTAGGTACCGTAGTGACATAATTCCGTTGTTGTAGAAAACTTGGTACTTTTTATCAAAAAAAATGCGTCCAGTTGTTTTGACAGTACTCTCTTGATGTTAACCTTACACTCCCCAAAGAATTCTGAAGAGATAGAAACAGGTGAAAATCTGAGGGTACAACGTCAGGACCATACGGTAGATGCCAACCAAGATTTCTGAAGTTTTGATTTGTGGTATGTGTGTGGTCCGGCGTCAAACGGTATCAAGATTTTGTTTTCGTCCTCATTCCAGTTAGTATATAAGTTCCTTGCACAATCCACTCTTGATCGCGTTCTCGCTCTGAAGTATTTTTCCCCCTTTGAAATAATTAAAGTAATAAGTACTCTATTCGTTTGAGATAAAGTTCATTTTCAAACGGTTTTTTAATATCAAAATTTTGTTCGTACTCATTCCAGTTAGTATATAAGTTCCTTGGAGACAAGACAAGTTTTGACATGTTTTATTCCTTTATAAAACGTCAGGATGATAGGCACAAACACCATCAATCTAATCTAAACCAAGTATTAGTTTCATCAAGATCCATGGTTATGATAAATGGATAATATAACAGTCTGTTACTAAAAATACTAATGCCCGTCACAGACGTAGCTATAATATATATTAATATGAATAATAGCAAGGCATATTACGACATATTTACTATATTAATTTTCGAGTGACCGCACACGCGGCTATAATATATATTTTTTATGACGTCACCAAAATATGTCGACAAATATATCTCAGTATATTTTGGCATACCGAGTGAGGGCAAAATATATATCCACCCGTATGGTAGCTTGCTATACTATAATAATATATATCTCGATATAATAAAGCTACGTCTGTGACGGGCTTAATGATGTTAACACAATATCAATAAATGCTTACGCAGTTTGTATGGTTAAAACGGAAGATTTCAGGAGATAATTTATATTACAAAGAGAAAACGTTTAAGAAAATAAATGGAGAACTTGATGCCAAAATTAAATCTAAGGTAATATTACTCGTCCAATAAGTAAATAAACTCCAGCAAATGGGAAAGTAGAAAAAATGGGAACATGAAGCAACATTCAGGTGAACTATACATATTGATAAAAAAAAACCGGGTATGTTGTTCGTAAGACTCTCCGAGTTCTCCCACAGTCTAAATCGCTTAAATTATAAACTTTAATTTTGGACAGTAGTTGCTGTTTATTACGGAGGGGTGTCCGTACCAATATTATGAAAGAAAGGATTTTGCGAAAATCTAAAATTTTTATGCGAAAAATCCAATTCCTTGGTTTGGCTATATTCGTTTTTGAAAACAACCCTCCTATGGTGATTATTTTTTAAAGAACAGAGTATGTTTGTCGACTCCCACAGCCTTTGGGCCAAACCGCTAAACACTGAAACTTCAATTTTCGACAGGTATAGTTTATAACGACGGGGTGTATTAAAAAGGGATTTTACGAAAATCAACATATTCTATGGGGCCGAAAACGATAAACGATTCCCGTTTATATGAAAAATCTTATTCCTCGGGTTAATAATCTTGAAATTTGGCACGAATACGTGTAACAAAAAGGGTATAGTCATATGAAAAGATATGCTGCAGACCATCAAACTGAACAACTTCCTCCACGGGTCCAATTTCGTAAACATGCGATAAGCATAATATGCTTATCGCAATAATAATATCAGCTGATATTATCAGCTGTCCCATTATAAATACCTACTCGACCCAAATGTATGGGACAGCTGATGATTTTCACCGAAGCAAAGCGGCCTTTTGCTTAGGCCTATGCTGCAGACGGGACGCCCGGGCCATGGCCAACAATATAAACATGTAGGTACCTACACTGCTTACATTACATACACGGCATACAACGCGTGGCGGCCGGCCTGTGGTGTGGACGCCACTTACGGAGCGGGCTTGTCAGTCGCGCGGGGGCTCTGCCTACCTACTGTTGCACGGTACCATAGTAATGAGACAGAACGGGCGTCATATGTAAATTAAAGGCAAATTGACGAGTAAGACATACCTATATTAAACGATGTTTACTACTCAGAAAACGTCCAAAGTTGGTCTTAATGGCCAATTTGCGCCACTAAGACCTAACTTGGGACGTTTTCTGTGTAGTAAACATCGTTTTACGGGAGGAAATTAAAGGGGACTACCTACTTTCAGCAGCACCCATGCCCGGAGAGCACCTGTGTCAGTCAGAAACTAAGGGCACCATGCCGTCTCTCTAACCAGTTCTTGCCGTGTAATGATTGTTGACATCACTGCCCCTCATGACGAGAATCTCGAAAAAGCTGAAAATAATACAAAAATCAAGTACTTTGACCTAACACACAAGGTTAAGAAAGAGAAGGAGAAAGCAGTACTCCTGGACATGGCACGCTTAATGAGGCGGTTCCTCTCTCTTGAACCCTGACCGCCGGCGGCCTGAACCCCACCCTAGTCCTACTAATATGCTTTTGCATTTAGAAATATTAAAAAAATTAGAATAACAAGGATCCATATTATTCTACATTTATAAATATTTAAATGATACCTAGTACCTGTACCTAGCTTTAAGCCCTTTGTAACGTCTTTTTTTACAATATGGAATGCAAAATAAATGAATAAATATACGTGTCTTTGGATTTTTCGAAAATTATCGTCCAACTAGGTGAAAATGGGTAATCAAATTTTAAAGGCTTTTATTGCTTGCTTCGATTAACTTAAAATTGGCATGAGGAAACGTGTCAAACATAGGGCTGAAAATCGGTAACACGATTTGTATAATATTATTGGGGGAGGATTGTGTTCACTTGCTTCGACTTAACACAAAGGTTAGCATAAATCTTGAAGTCAAATAAGGGAACTTTAGAGAGAGTCTAGAAGAGTTGAAGTTTATAATATTTAAGGCATGACATCCGCGCAGACGAAGTCGCGGCTGCGAGCAAACTAGTAGTAAATGAATATTTACAGTGGCAACAATTTTGCTAATTTGCTATTGTCTATGGTATAATAATATACCCAAGGAACTTTTAAATACCTAAGAGCAGCGTCCCCACAAGGGCCGCGCGGCTCCGTGAGGCCGAGCCGCGCGGCCGAGCCTCGTGAGTGTGGACGTGAGCGAGGCCTGAGCCGCGAGGCCTAACAGGGCCGCGCGGCCGGCCTCGCGCAACCCGACGGTTATCGGTCTACTTCAAAGAAAGCCGCGCGGCTATGGATAGTGGGGACGGGCCGCGCGGCCTGTCAGTGCGCTACTGACCGCCTCTACATCGACTTGTGCTTTTATTCGCGCCAAGATGGATTGGACGGACGAGCAAACACTTTTTGAATTGTACCGGGAGTGCCCGGTGTTATGGGATTGTCGGAGTAGTTTTTATCAAAATAAAAACAAAAAAATGATGCCCTGGTGGAGATGGCCACCATTCTTGAGGTGAGCAAAGAGCAGTCAGATACTTGAAGTTTTACAATCTTTTTAGTAATTTTTCGAGACAGTTGCAGACAGACAGAGACAGACCCAAAAAACGTAATCGCCGCGGTTTATTTCTTATTTGCGCAGCGGTGCTTATAATTTTGAATACTGCTGAATCTAAAAGCACGTCGTCTTCTTCGTTCAAACGGCAGCACATCAAACTACTACAATCTGTTAAATTTCTTTAATAGATTTTCAACTTTATCGCTAAAGATTTAGGTTCAATGTTGATTGGGATTTGACAGTTTCGGATAGCTTGATGTGCTTGCGTCTGTACATCTCAAAAGAAACTGCCGGTAATATCTCTATGTAGTCTGTGGCATCTGCGCAAGGTGGGCCTCGCGGCTGAGCGATTTATGAAAGAGTGCATGGGAGGTGGTGAATTAGGAATCAAAACAATGAGGGGGAGACTCTACTGCAATCCGCTACCGCGTTTGATTTGGCAGTAGCCAATAACCAAGTATTGGCTACTGCCAAATGTCCAGAAGAACGACGAACACCTTATTACATACAGGAGTAGTAACCACAAAACACAAATAGATTACTTCCTAGTCCGAAGAAACAAATTAAAGTACATCAAAGACTGTAAAGTCTTATCGGGAGAAGACTTGGTTACAGAGCACAGACTCCTAGTTATGGAAAAAGCCACTGAAATAAAAGTCAATAAAACCAAAGACCGACCTCCCCCTAAAATAAAATGGTATATGTTTAGAGAAGGATGACTGTGCGAAAGAATTTAAAGAACGAGTGGTGAATAAAATGTTAGAGATGGGAGACATGAACGAGCGAAGTGTAAATGAATGTTGGAGTGAGATGGCTGGGTGTATTAGGAGTATAGTAAAGCATGTCTTAAGAGAGACGAAAGGAAAGGGTACGATAGATAGGGTTACATAGTGGTGGTCGACAGAAATCCAGAACGTGTTGAAAGAAAAAAGGAGGAAATTCAAGGAATGGCAGAGTGTTGAAGTTGCAAGTGTTAGTTTGAAAGTTGAAAGGAAGAGTGAGTATGATGCCCTCAAGAAAAAAGCCAAGAAAGCTATGGCCACAGCTAGAGCAAAGGCCCAAGACAAGCTTTATGACAATTTGGATAGTACAGCAGGACAAAAACAACTATACCGGTTTGCTAGAGCTAGAGAGAGAAAGGCGAGGGATGTATGTCATATAAAACGCGTAAAAGATGAAGCTGGAATGTTTCTTTCGGATGATAAGGAAATTAGGTATAGGTGGAACGGTGTGCTGGACAATAAACCAGTGAATGAGGGGTTAGTGAAAAATGTTAGTATGGATGAAGTGAGAAAATCAGTAAACGGAATGAAGAATGGTAAAGCTTTAGGACCTAACGGTATACTAGTATTACCAGTTGAAGTTTGGAAGTTATTAAGAGTGGATGGATGGACGTGGTTAGCTTTATTTTTCAATAAGTGGTTGCTGGAAGAAGCCATACCTGACGAGTGGTGCAACAGTTCGCTGATGCCCATCTTTAAAAATAAAGGTGATGTGCTAGAGTGCAATAATTATAGAGGAATAAAGCTAATGGCGCATAGAATTAAAGTTTGGGAGAAAGTTATTGAAAGAAGACTGAGAGAAGAGAGTACAATTTCACGAAACGGTTTTATGCCTGGTCGGGGAACGATGGATGCCATTTTTGCCATCCGCCAGCTGTGCGAGAAATACAGAAGTGCGCACAAAAACTTACACATGGTGTTCATCGACCTCGAAAAGGCATACGACCGGGTACCTCGTGAGGTTTTGTGGTGGGCCCTGAAAGAGAAAGGTATGCCTGGGAAGTATGTGCAGTTGATCCGAGCAATGTACAGTCGATGTCCAAGTCAGGTCTACAGCGGGCACTACCGGCAGCTTCAATGTGGCTGTCGGCTTGCACCAAGGGTCGGCTCTAAGCCCTTACCTCTTCCTGGTGATAATGGACGCACTTACGTCGGACATCCAGGAAGTGGCTCCCTGCTATATGCTGTTTGCCGACGACATTGTGTTGGTTGACGAGAGTGGTCTAGAGGTCCAGAGCAGATTGGAGGTGTGGTGGCAAAGACTGGAGACTGTTGGCCTGAAAGTCAGTAGGACCAAAACAGAGTACTTATTCTGTGATTTCGGCGGTCTCTCCAGTCCTGTGCCCATAACTCTTGTCGGAACGCCCATACCGATCTGTTTCGATTTTCGGTACCTCGGGTCGTTTGTCCAAGGGGATGGCGAAGTAGACCGAGACGTAATGCACCGGATCAACTTAGAATGGATGAAATGGCGACAGGTCACTGGAACAACTTGTGACCCACGGATGCCCCTCAAGCTAAAGGGGAAAATATACAAATCGGTTTATGGGTAGGAAAATGATGATGACCAGCAGTTTCTTTCGAGATGTACAGACGCAAGCACATCAAGCTACCCGAAACTGTCAAATTTTCCCAATCAACCTTGAACCTAAATCGTAAGCGATAAAAATGAAAACCTATTAAAGAAATTTGACAGATTGAAGCAGCTTGATGTGCTGGCGAAGAAGAGGACGTGCTTTTAGCTTCAGCAGTATTCATAATAATAAGCACCGCTGCGCAAATAAAAAATAAACCGCGGCGATGACGTTTTAGAGTCTGTCTTTGTCTGTCTGTTACGAAAAATGACTAAAAAGATTATGAAACTTCAAGTATCTGACTGCTCTTTGCTCACTTCAAGAATGGTGGCCATCTCTACCAGGGCATCATTTATTTTGTTTTTATTTTTATAAAAACTACTCCGACAGTCCCATAACACCGAGCGCTCCCGGTACAATTCAATTATTAAAAGTGTTTGCTCGTCCGTCCAATCCATCTTGGCGCGAATAAAAACACAACTCGATGTAGAGGTGGCCACTAGCGCACTGACAGACCGGGCGGCTCTTCCCCACTATCTAGAGCCACGCGGCTCTTCCCCACTATCTAGAGCCACGCGGCTTTCTTTGAAGTAGACCGACAACCGTCGGATTGCGCGAGGCCGGCCGCGCGGCCTTTCTAAGGCCGGGCGGGTCAGGCCTCGCTCACATCCACACTCACGAGGCTCGGCCGCGCGGCTCGGCCTCACGGAGCCGCGCGGCCCTAATGGGGACGCGGCTTAATACATACCATGCTATTGTCAATGTCATCTGTCCATAACGTCATGGATGGATGAAAGAAGCTTCATAGCTTCTCTGAGTATTTATTTTCTTGTGAATTATTATTGTAAAAGTTTTTTATCTGCTTTTAGTTTTATTTTCACTCTGAAATTGTCATTATCAGATCATAAAAATGCCGTAAACTGTGGAAAATGCTACTCGGTGACATCGAACTAACCAAACGCTTGTTGATTATTGCTGTCGTTCTGGGCATTATTTTGGTTTTGAAGGAATACGTATTTGTTCATCCACTATGACTCAACATAAAGTAGCTTATTTTTATAATGCGGATGTGGGGAACTTCCACTATGGGCCCGGGCACCCGATGAAACCCCACAGACTGTCTGTGACGCATAGTTTGGTGCTGAACTATGGGCTGCACAAAAAGATGCAAATATACAAACCGTACCGAGCAAGCGCTCACGACATGTGTCGTTTCCACAGTGAAGACTACATAGAATTCTTGCAAAATGTAACACCTCAAAATATACAAAGTAAGTAAACAATAATAAAAGTTGTTTACCAACAATTGATTAGAATTCTCTTTGTCTATTATCATAGGCAGGTGCATGATATACCTATAGCTTGACAAACTCTTCATAATACATTTAGTTCCCTAAAAACTTTAAAAAAATGTTACAAATATTTTGCATCATGCATGTATAGGCAGGCAAAACTAGTATTCTATTAAGTTTAAAATCGATTTCTCAGCACATGTTTCTTGTAAGTAAGTAATATTTATTAACATAAAATGTAGTACATGTTTACAGGATGTTACAAATGTTTTAGTGCAGGACACATTGCACACCATAAGAATAACATGCAAAGGGCTTGGAATATTTTTGTATGAAGCCTGCGTATCTTCCCCTATTTTAATATTTTCTCTTGCACATACCTATTAGTTGTTGCCTATCAAAAAGAGAATTCTAACATAAATAAATGGTTAAATAATCTTCAAAACCTAATTTTTATTTCAGGTTATTCCAAGGACTTACTGCACTACAATGTTGGTGATGACTGTCCCGTCTTTGAAGGCCTGTTTGACTTCTGTTCAATGTATACGGGGGCTTCACTGGAAGGTGCCATGAAGCTCAACAACAATGCATGTGATATTGCCATCAACTGGTCTGGTGGGCTGCATCACGCTAAGAAGTTTGAACCTTCAGGTATATTGTGTTAAAAAAAAAGAAAAAATTATATCAAATCAAAACTGTTTCCCATGGAGCAACCTGGCAGAGGCAAGTGTCTTGTTTTTTCCATTTTCTTGTGAATCAAGTTTATTTCCAGTAATAAAGCAAAAATCTTTAGTACCTATTCAGAATTCCCATGGAAAAACAAAAATCACAGCAACTAACACTACTGGATTTCGGAGGAGCCCAGCAGTTGCATTGAGTTATAGACAAGCTGAGAAACTATCTCTTAGACTTTTCTCTTAATAAATGATTACTTCAATTAAAACAAATGAGCGGGTCGAAAAAATGGTGGCTGAGAGGTGGTGTAAAAATACTACTTTTCAGCTACAATTACTTTTGTTCATCACTGGATTTTTCATATTATTCAAAATCAAACCATTTATTTCAAGTAGGCCAGTTACAGGCACTTTCGAATTGTCGAAACAAATACAACAGTGAAATATAGCTACAGTTAAAGTCACAAGGCACAAAAACTGTGAAAGTACTGTAGTTGCCCATTCCCTAACATAGATCTCTATGGAGAAGAACGGGCAAGAAACTCCATGGACACTCTTTTAAATCAGAATACTTATACAAAACCTTGGTTACATCATTCATGTTGAGATGGTACATTATGTGAGAATGATGCAGTAAGATGTGTATGTTAAAAGTGTCCATAATAAAAACAATTTAAAAAATAAAATAATTAATTCAAATAAGCTGTGGCAAATAAGAGACCAGTCACAACTGAAAGCGCCCGTTCACGAACATGAAGCATGTATCAGCACCATTCAACTCAACCATTTTGAAGGGAACTAAATGATCCGATACGTGCCACCATCAGCGAGACATTTGAGTGAGCATCACATACTCTTAACTGCCAGGGCACATTCAAGTCAAGAAAAGACGCAGGTTTCCAGCGAATGACAGCTTTCTAGTACATAGTACTCACACAATATGGGCTATGCGGCTATATAATACTAAAGAGATTGAATTTATACAATGCAAAGATAGTTATACAATCTTCAGCAGCTCCAACAATACTATTTAATGCTATCAATTTATGCGCCCCTATTCTTGTGAAGCAGGACCGACATTGAGCCAAGCATTTTTATCAGTGATATAATCATCCAATTAAAAAAATATGCTATCTTACATAGTGTGCGTTTAATGCATGTTTTAAATTTAGTTTCATTCAGTTCAAGAATTTTTTTTGGAATTTTATTATAGCATCCCAAACAGTACCCCATGAAAGATGAGTCTACTTTAGCGAGTCTGAAGCCTGGCTGAACTAATTGGTCTCTATTTCTAGTACTGTAATTGTGTCTGTCACCTCTTTTATTAAAAAGATGTAGATTTTTTCTTACATACATTATGTTTTCGTAGATGTATTGACAATGTACCGTCATGATGTTAATTTCCTTAAACAGTTCTCTTAGAGAATCGCGCCTACGAAGATTATATATGGCTCTGATGGCTCTTTTTTGTAGAATAAATATAGACTCAATGTCTGCAGCCCATCCCCATAACAAAATACCATAAGACATAATACTATGAAAGTAACTAAAATAGACCAGTCTAGCGGTATCTATATCAGTATATTGACGGATTTTTCTTATAACATATGCTGCTGAACTTAGCCGCCCCGCAAGAGATGTTAAATGAGAACCCCATTGTAGCCTTGAATCAAGCGTAATCCCCAGGAAAACCATTTTATCTACAAATTCAAGTTTCTCTTTTTCAATACTGTATCACAATCGCTACTTTTAACATTCGGTAATGCAAATGTTATGCATTTTGTTTTTTTTTTCATTTAATACTAAATTGTTTGCTGTGAACCAATTATGGACCGGAAGTAGGGCATTATTCACGTCATCTAGATTTTTGGCCCGTCTATTTATCTTAAAAATTAGGGAAGTGTCAACAGCGAATAACACCATATTTTGAGGTTGGTTTTTCAATAAATAGGCGACATCATTTATATATACTAGAAAGAGGAAAGGACCCAATATGGAGCCTTGCGGAACCTTCATTTTTACTTTTAAACCCTGTGAATTAACACCATTGATTTGCACATGTTGTCTATCACTCAAATAAGATTTTACCAAACTAAGTGCAAGTTTCCCTAGTCCGTAATGCTCAAGTTTCAAAAGTAATGTGTCGTGATTTACGCAATCAAATGTTTTGGAGAGGTCACAAAATATTCCAATGGCGTCTTGGGGTACTTCCCATGCAGTAAATATGTGCTTTAATAAGGTTACACCGGCGTCAGTTGTACAACGTCCCTTGGTGAAACCATACTGTTGATCGTGTAAGATTATGTTGGTGTAAAAATGATTGAGCATTTGATTCAGCATTACCTTTTCAAACACCTTGCTAAAAACTGGCAGCACGGATACAGGTCTATAATTCAGGTATATTTCAGGTTTATCTTTACTGTCTCCGGATTTGAACAGAAGTATGACTTTACTGTATTTCATTAAATCCGGTAAAACTCCTTGGTCTACACACAAATTAAAAATTAAAGCTAAGTATGGTGCTATATTATATACCAGACATATTTCTTTTTCCTTTTTCAGGTTTCTGCTACGTAAACGACATTGTCATAGCTATTCTAGAGCTCTTAAAATATCACCCTCGAGTCTTATACATAGACATTGACGTCCATCACGGAGATGGTGTTCAAGAAGCTTTCTATCTCACTGACCGGGTGATGACCGTCAGTTTCCATAAGTACGGGAACTACTTCTTCCCTGGAACTGGTGACATGTATGAGATTGGGGCTGAAAGTGGCAGGTATTATTCTGTCAATGTGCCGCTGAAAGAGGGTATTGATGATCAGAGTTATGTGCAGGTTAGTTGGTTTTAGATTTCTTTTTGATCTTGCTGGTTTTTTATGTCCACTGCTCAATTTTTGTTGCGAAAGTGCCCGCAAATGAGTAGTAAAAATTTGTCATTGACAGTGCATTTATGTTATACCAGCTTACTGCTGGATGATGCTAGTTAAATATCACTGTTATGTACTCTATCTATATGAAGAGAAGAAAATAATCTTCTTTTATTAATACAACGACTGTGAGGAAAGTGGCATGTCCTAGAACCAAAAATCGAAGACATGTGCAGCAATCTGCACCGGTCCGCATGTTGAATTACAACCTACTTACTCTCTGAGAGAACAAGCCTGTGTCTGCTGTGGGAACCTAGGCTGACTATTGCTCCTCTGAAGAATGACCAACAATTTTTAAGGTAAATTCCCTAAAAAGAGATGTCCACTTACAGCTGCAAAAACTCCATTCTTAAAATCTAATAATATCTTTGTAATAATAGCTATTTACCAAATCATTATCTATTTATTCCAGGTGTTTAAGCCCGTAATCTCGAATGTGATGGAGTTCTACCGTCCCACGGCAATAGTGCTGCAGTGCGGCGCCGACTCGCTGGCGGGCGACAGGCTGGGCTGCTTCTCCCTATCCACGCGCGGCCACGGCGAGTGCGTAAAGTTCGTGAAGAACTTGAATGTGCCCACTTTAGTTGTGGGTGGGGGAGGGTGAGTGCGAAAGATTTATTTGGTTGGCTAAAATGAAGGCAGGATGCTCCCATCGGAAAAAAAAAGATGCCAATTTCCGCTGAAGGTCGGTCAACTTTTAATTTGATTAGTAGGTAAGTAGGATTTGATTACCATTTCGATTTTTCTAAAAAAAATGTTTTGATTATGGTAGATTAGTGAAATTGCTTTGGTTCAACTAACGGATTAGTAAATAGAACGACATTTTGAAACCAGCCAAAATTCCGCAATTTCTAAAGTTCCGCCTCTATAACCAGTGTGTTTTGACCACAATGACGTACGGTGCTGAGACATGGACGCTAGGCATGCGCTGGTAGATCGAGTTCCTAACGTCGAAATCAGAAGGCGTACAAAGATCTTCGATATTGGAAATCGCGTTATAGAAGTGTCAAATGGAATGACAGGACACCTAGAAATGCGCGGTGACGACAAGTGGAGTAAAACTGACCGAGTGCCGGCCAAAGACTAGGAAACGATATGCTAGACGTCCGGCAGTGAATGGGCTAGGCAGACAACATTGTTGCTATCGCGGGAAAAGCCTGGTTGAGGCTGACATAAGAAAGAGAGAGGCCTATAACCAGCAGAAGGTGAATTCAGGCTGTGGATGATGATGATGAGCAGATTTTTTCTGATTCAACTAATATTATTTTTATGTGACGTTTGACTAACTGTGTTATTTGTTACATTTCAGCTACACACTAAGAAACGTTGCTCGGTGTTGGACCTACGAGACTTCATTGCTAGTAGACGAGAATATTTCAAATGAACTGCCCTACACAGAGTATTTGGAGTTCTTCGCGCCAGACTTCCAACTGCATCCGGAAATTAACAGGTACCTACTTTAACCTTTTTCTTTTTTAGCCCATACCGTCCCACTGCTGGTCAAATACATCTCCCAAGTCCCTCCTGGAACTTTTTCCCCACACCATTCCAGAGTTATACTAACATAATGTTTGTGGGTAATGTTGCAGTACAAACAACGCGAATAGCAAGCAGTACTTGGAAGCGATCTCAAAGCATGTGTACGACAACCTCAAGATGTGCCAGCACTCGCCCGCCGTGCAGATGACGCATGTGCCAGGTAAACTATTTATTACATAACATCACGCCTGTTATGCCCGAGAAGGGTTAGGCGGGGGGTAACTGTTTATTATTTGTCTCAAAATCAAAACTCACTTATTCAAACAAGGCTGAGAATCAGCAGTTTTCAAACGTAAAATTTTCAAGAAAGTCTCCCAATATGCCCGCCCTCCGCCACTTCTTAATTTTCCTAGCGTTGTGGAGAACACATCTGTCTGTTAAGTTAGAAGAAAGAAAGTAAAACAAATGTAAAACATATGTTTGGATGACTCCTCTATCTTACGGATTGGACTCTGACGGCAGTAGTCAGAGAACCTGAATGTTTGTAAAAAAAAAAAACGAATGTCTCCAAAAAAGTAGGTTGTAGGTAGGGTGCGTTCGGTATTTGGCCAAACCGTGTTACTAATACGGGGTAGAAGGGACAACGACGCACAAACGGTTACCGTATTCAGCACATCATTCAAAACCAATTCATAGAAAAATTTAATCAAAAAATTGTATTCTATGTAGGGGACATAGAAATATTCAGATGAAACTTTACTATACGTGGTAACTGTTAGTGCGTCAGTGGGGATTCCACCCTGTATAATAATATCCAGATTATTTATTGTTAAAAAATTGGGCCCGCGTGATGAATAATGACCCACTCCCTAACACACTCACAGAGGAGCTGTGTGCTAGTGCAGCAGTGAGAACATAATAGGCTAATTTTATTATACTAAATATAAATTATTCATCAACAGGCGACTTCTTCCCCGAAGAATACAGAATCAAAGACGAACCGGACCCCGACGTGAGGATCAGCCAAGAGGAGGCGGACAAGATGGTGGAGCCCAAGAACGAGTTCTACGAGGACGAGAAGGACAATGATAAGGAACCGCCGGCCGAGACGAAGGAGCCATAGCATACGAATGGCCTGACTGACCCACTGGCCATCTGACACGAAAAGGGTTATAGAAGATACAGAAAGAAGTTTCTGTGAGTGCGTGTGGATGAGTGACTGTTGTTAACAGTTTTTTTTAACTCTTACAGTGACGTGACTTATGTAGTGTTTTTTTTTCTATCAAGCTGTTTCTGCTTGCAAGTTGTTTCGATATTAATGTGTTGGTTTAACCCTTCTCACACGGCTGTGGGAAATAAATGGTTTGGTACTTTTCATCCATAGTAGGAGCTGGATAGCTAAGTCAGTTGGGCGTGATGAGAGAAGGCCGAAAAAGTATTTGTAAAGTTATAAATAGTCGCCTTGCGGATGCTGATCTCAACCACAAATTCCTTCAATTGATTGGTATTTACCTTCATTTTGGAATTTGTTATAGTCGATTAAAAAAAAGATTAGTGCCGTAAGAGAAGGGTTGATGTTTTTCTTTCAATTGCTGCAAAGCTGAATGATTTAGCATAAGAATTCAATCAAGTAATTAGATATAAATTAATCATTTACACGCAAACATGATGGACAGATGAAATTTATTTTTATAAACCCTATGACTAGGATGTAGTTTGTACACACGGCGGCACATGAAACCTGTACATTTCCAGTATAACTTGGCCTCGCTTTGTATAATTTCCTATACAATGAGAGACCCGCATAAACTGGTTTTGTATAGCTTGATTTGCCGTCGTGTGTACAATGAAATGGGTCAGAGCGCGCGGTTTAAACGTAACGTAAATACATCGATTTTAAATACTCATTTCATTTCACGTATAATATTTTAATAATTTTAAGACGTTGACGTTTTTACGTATAATATTGTATTCATATCTATGGATGATATTGATTGATTGCTAATTGCAAACAATTTAACTAGAATGCTATAGGGTAATTGTATTTTCAATTAAAAAAAAAACGTATTTACGTTACGTTTACATCGCGCCTCGTGCTAGGGCCTCATGACTGTCTCAAGTCTTTGCGAAAAATGCATGTTCATTTGTAATTGTGAACTTGCGTCAGGCGAGACCGCACGCTACTATGCTACTTTTGTAGTATGGGATATGCACGTAATATCGTAATGTATTCATACAAGCATTTGTTCTTCCTCTTCAAAGATTTTAGCACATGTGACTAGAAGTTTAAGATGTAATTTAAGTTGCTTATAAGATCAATATTTTGGTGCCTACAATGTAGGTTATTTAAAATGATGTTTCGTAAATATAATCGAAAATTTGAGTGAAATCATTCCTATATTTTTATGGTAGGTGACTAGCTGGGTATTAGGTCAATGGTTGTTGTTGCCTTATTTAATTAATATTACATGTTTATTAAAAATCTAATTTAAGAGTGATACAATGTTTTCCTGTTGTGAGCAAACAGCGTCTTAGACTATGTTAAAGCCTATGCACACGGTGCGTTCCGGCGTCGCCGCCGGAGCGACGTCGCAGCGGCATCCTGCATACAAAAATCCACGGTGTCACAGTGCCGCGCGACGCTGGGACCCCTGTATGCGTTGCGACGCTGGAGCGGCACCGCTCAGTTGTTTATGTGGTATACGACAGAGACCACACGCTTGCTTGTTTTATTTTGGTTAGGTACTAAGTATAAGGTTTTGTAATTTAAGAATAAAAATCATCAAGTCCAAATCATAAAAATATTCGCGACCGAAAAAAAAATGTATTTACCCAGGTATATAAGGTTTATCTTTTCATACACGAAATATTTTAAGAGTAACTTCTACATATAAGTAGTAAAGAAGCCATCCCAACGAAAAAAAAATTTATATCTAAATGTTTTTGTCTTTACGAAATTATTATAATTCTAAATTTTCTTGAGACATTTTGCATAAAACCTATTCTATGAATGAGACGCACCCCGCACCCGCGCCGTGCCGACGTGGCGACGGGGCGACGGGCGGCATACATTGTTGTTCATCGTCTTGTTCGCAGGTCATGAACGACCGCGCAAGAATGGTAGTCATTTCGGGAATACATACATATCTCCATATACATATATATCTACATATTTGGGTAATGCAGGCGTGATGATGTTAAAAATAAACCAATGTATGAACGTAGGTAGACTTCATAACTCAATCTAGTCTTATTTTAATAGATTATCGCTACAATAATAATAAATGTGAATTTAAATAACAATACTATCTAAACCTAAGAAGATGTAGCCTGCCTACCTACGTTAAATAAATTCCCTCCTTACAACTTTACGAAAAGGAACCTAGGTGCGATCAAAACAAATCGTATTCTACAGCGTCTACCTACCTACACATCTGTAAACTAATAAACAGCTGATGTGTGCAAGTCGAATTTGAAAATGTTTGTAGAATACTCGAAAAATTTTGTAACTCGTCGTCGAAATTCGAATATCCGTCAGCTGTTTTTTGGTTGTACTCGTACTACAGATGTGAACTGTCAGTGCGTAGTGCGGCTTGATTAGAACAATCGTACTAGAGATAGGCAGACGTGTCCTACTTACCTGTTACTACCTACCGACCTACCTACTTAACTGTTGCAGATACACGCTGTTTTCGAGAATTTCATTACCTACAGAAAACTAGTCTTTTTGTAGGTAAATAACACTAACCTTATACTGTCACTCACGGGATATCTTCCGTGATTGTTCATTATTTTGAGCTCCCGATAACACACAACACAACAAACACAACGCATAACACAGTTAATGGATCCGTAGTTGAATGATGCTGAATCGACGATGTCATTCTTAATTCTTGCTGACACTCGTTGCCTGACTCCGTCTGCAGCTGGTGGCGCTGTACGGCACCTAGGATAGTCTGCAGAGATGGTTTTCTCCTATAAAGCTCCAGGAAGAGGGCTTGTGCTCTGAGAAAAACATTTCCACATTCCCTGTAGCACATCACCATGTTCTGGTACTCCTGGTTCTTATACCTTTAGTTCGGCATTGTTACAATTGTTTCGCGACCGATCGTTTGTTAGCATACGGCGCGTGCGGCGCGTCAGGCGTACTGAGCGGGACTGAAGAGGCGCGGGGGGGAGGAGGGCGGTAAGCCGCGCGCGCGACTTTGATCTAACCGCGCCGCGCGCGCTCCTTTGACCTAGCCGCGCCGCGCGCCGCCCGCATCAATGATAGTAGGTAAATACGATGTAGTAAACTAGCGTAATGGATGTTGCAAAATAAGGAACCAGTATTTATTTTGTGGGTCAAGTAATTTTAATTTATTTATTTTTTATAAAAATATACTTAGATAACTTTTTTTTGCCCTTGTAATGGCTACGTTATAGCCGTTAGATGATTCTCTGAAAATATTTCGTGTATGAATAGTTAGACCTTATATTATTGATTAAAATCCTTAATACAAATCTCTCTGTTTGACTTCATGACATTGAAAGTACATACATTTGATTTAATTCATACCCACGTTCGCGTAACGAGACCATCATCATCTGCCTAGCCTTTTCCTAACTATGTTGGAATCGGCTTCTAGTCTAACCGGATGCAGCTGAATACCAGTATTTTACATGGAGGGAATGACTTCACGTACCTAACGAGACCATCAACCCAAATACTTAAAAGTATTTTGATACCCGTTTTCTGTACCGGGTATACGGCGATAACCGTACCTTCAAGTCCCGGTATTAAAATTTGCAGGTGTCTTATGCCTAATACTGACTGTATTCACACCGCACCATCCTCAATGCGGCCAAATCATGCCGCCACAACGCACCGTGTTCACAGGCTCTTACGTTCTTAGATTTTAAGTAGTAGTATGTATTAAATCTAATTTTATCCAAAAATAATGGGTGGGTCCGAAAGATATCCAAATAATAACACATGATAAATTATTTAATATGTTGTGTTAGGTTAATTAACTTGTTTTTCTTATCGGTCGGCATTGTTTAATAAGTTGTAAATATTGTAAAATGCCCAATAAACTTATTTTATTATTTGAAATCATCATTTTGTGTTTCCTTTCATGATGGGTGTCTCGATGTCAGGAGTATGGGAACAATCAAACGACTTTATTGTAAAAAATAGTATATCTTTTATTACGAATTAATTAATTAATTACAATAAATACATTTAGAGTGAAAATTCTAATAACTACCAAGCTTCAAATCCAAATTGTTTTCATTTATGTACTTGTGTACGTCCGTCATCTCCTCTAAAAAGTCAACTGTGAACATTTGAAGCCTTTCGCACATTTGTATTATTCTTTTGACCACATTCTTTGATACTTCTAATGTACAATCCAACCACAAATAGTTTACATTTCTAAAATGTCCCTTCTCTAATAAATGCAATAATGTTTCATCTATATTAGTCTTTGTTTGATATTTCAAAACTAGTCTCTGCAAATTATCTGTACACTCTACGAAAAAAGTTAACATCTGTTCTATAGAAAAATTTTCATTACCTATTGTTAAATTCCTAAGTTCTGAGAATATTTTATTTGGTCGCCGAAAAAACCGGGGTATTACCAACCATTTTGACTGCGTCATTAAACAGAGTGTGACCAAGTTTGGACAACACCTTCCTAGCGATATAACCGCGTCCAACGTTAACGAGTGGTCTATCTCCCACAGTGAGAAGTGTGTGAGGTAACTGCCTTTGACCGTTAAAAGCTGCTGCATCGAATCCGAGTAGGAAAAGAAAGAAAGATCCAGCCTATTTAATCTTAACTCGCTCATTGAAATCTGTTCTAAAATGGCGTCTTTATTATGTTCCGATAAATGCGTTACCGACAGCTCTCTGAGGAATGGACATATTTTGATTAATTTCCTAATACCATCTGCTGAGGCGAAATGACAATTTATTTTTCTGAGACTCAAGGGCCCTATGTCCATAGCACTACCGATTAACGTAGAGCCGATGTCGCAGGACTCGATTCGTAACTCCTCCAAGTAGGGCAGCTCGCTGATCAACATGATGATGCCGCCTTGAGACACGCACCGCCCGATACGATTAGCCCGCTCGTTCCTGGGGGGATCCATTGCCAAAATCCTTAACTGTTTCAAATTCGTGATAAAACAAAGACCTGCATCAGAGACGTTCCTAATCAAAACGGAAGCATTAAAAAGGGATTTGCAAATGTCTACTCTAGAGACAATGTTAACTTCTTCGAGTAAGGGGCAATTGTCGCCGATGACCTCGAGAATCTCGTCAGTGCAAATGAACTTGAGATCGAGAACAACTAAGCGGCTGAAGGTGGAGAGTGTAGCTATCCAGAAGCGCTGAGGTATGCCGTTATCGAGGTCGCATTTGCGGAAGACTGTCATGTTGGGGTGCGTCAGTACTTGCAGCTGAATGCGAGGGTCGCCGCGATACAGACAGCATGTTCTTTCTGAACAGAGGACATCGAATAACCTGAAAAATGTAATAACAAGTTAATATTTTAGGTAATCAGTATCTTCTGAATGGCAAAGTAACTAACCTTTACATTTAGAATGCTTTAACAGTGATTTAATAAGTTTTAGTGTTCAAAATCTGTCTCCATGATTTTTAGCTCTATTTTCCTCATTACCAAGATCATTTTGGGTAGGTAGGTAATCTCATCTACAAGTTGAATTATTTGCCCAATTATATTATGCACTTGATAAATTATGAGAGGGATTAAAATGCTTGAGTTTTTATTTGACTTTTATCACAAGAAAAAAAAAAACAAAGATAAGGATTGAGTTCTTTTTTCAGACAAATTAAACTAATGATGGTAATGTAATGTTTATAAAAGTATTTACTTATTGAAGTGCAACATTTATTTTTATTATCATGTGATAATATGGCTAGAAAGGAGGTGACTACAGAGATGGCAAGCAATAGAATATGGAAGAAGACATGCTTGCCAACCCCAAATAAATTGTAAGAAGGGCAAGAGATGTTGATGTTTTAACAAACACTAAACAACACCTAAATTAATGCCTAATATAATTGCACTGTTGGATTTTGAGCTCTGTGCACTCAGAAATACAACACCTCGTTTTTATTTTTCTTAGTGTTAGTGAAAACGGACATTAAACAGAAATGTTGTGGTATACAAAAAATATTTGTTTTATTTTTAATATATGACTCAGACATCTATTTAAAATAAAATCTCTTAAACCAAGGTGAGAAAAGGTTACATTGTGAAGTCATGTTTTTTGTTTGGTATCTTTCACACATACAAAGAAGTGGGTTAGCAATTAATGCAGCTGCCTGTACTTGCCATACAGTTTTTATTGCCTTGGAATATAATCTGAGGCATTGCACAATAATTTTATTTTATCATGGTACCAACACAGTTGTAAAATATTTATGGAACTGTGCCAATTTTAAATTGTTTTAAACTCGGGAGACAAATTTCTGAACACATTCTTATTTTATTCTATTAGAAATGAAATTAATAGATTGTAATCAATTGCATACTTTTTTTAAATTAATGAGATGAAATTAAATTTTCTATCCATGCACAATCTTGTAAGAAACCAAATCAGCTCAGTTTTTTATTGTTAAAAGTATTTTGTGCCTATTTCATAAAGGTATTTGATGCATGATTAACCAGAGAGCTACATCATAGCAAGCCAATAAAGTTCTTCAATAACAATGAAATAGGTACATTACATACAAAATATGGTAAGAATAGTGAACATAATTTCATACCATCATCTGTGAGGGATTTTAAAAAGTTTCTGAATATTTTATTTCAACAAGAAGCTATTAAAAACAAATTAGGAAAGGTTTCAAAGATAAGACTATAAACAAAGAAGTGTACCTGGCTGGCAGCATAGTCATCAGTTGGCATTTTAAATCAAATGCCTCTCTCTCACACTCGTGGAACTGATTCTCAGGGTACGCCTTTTCAATAACATAACAAGCTGAATTAATAAGACCAATAGAACTTTTAATACATAACTGAAATAGACTACAGGGCTGCTTAGGAGGCGACATCGCGACGCCTGATAATAACAATGGCAATCAAATTCGTTTCGTAGTGTATGAGTACGGTAACTGAATGTTTTAATACCGAACAAAATAAATTATTTAACATTATCCAATAAACCTAATTTGTAACTTTATTTTGTTTACTGTGTGCGATATTTTGCCATTGATTTCTTAATTTTTGACAGCTCTGATTTATACTACAGCGTTTGACGTAAAGAACAAGAAGTATGTAAATGAATGAATCTGCTGCTGTCAAAACATTGTTCATTTTCGTTTTATTCGTTCAATTTTCTCCACAGGCTATAAAGGAAAAACCTAAAATAAAGTGAAGGGAAAGGGTTTTATAATAACTTACCGATATCTAACTTCTTCTCGAATTCTTCTTTATCTTGTGGTTAGTGCCTAACCTGGTGTAGTTTTACCAAGGGGTATCGTATTACCTAGTACTAACTGGGTTGTGGAGGTCAGATAGGCAGTCGCTCCATGTAAAATACTGGTATTCGGCTGCATCCGGTTAGACTGGAAGCCAACCCCAACATAGTTGCGAAAAGGCTAGGCAGATGATGATAGTGCCTAACCTGGTGTCAGAGTTTTTCTCGGATTGATTACTTAAATCTTGTCCGACCAGTAAGTAGCGGTCTGCATAGCTATGTCATTAGCTTAAAGGCCATGAACGACGGACAGGAGTTAGGGTACGTAAGGTTACTAAAACAACTCATGCGTATGATTTATCAGGCCGTCAAAAATAAGTATAGTCGTGTGCGTCATGTTTCTTTTTTGCTTATATGACTTTGTCAGGAGGCTATTAGTAAACATTTGCGAAATTGTATTTACTCCCCAAGCTCTAGAACAAGATGGGTGACTTGTATAACTAACGTTAAGCAACACTCCAAGGTGTAGAACAAGATGGGTGTCTTGTTTAGCAAAAGTTAAGCAAAACTCCCCAAGGTATAGAACAAGATGGGTGACCTATCTAACAAAAGTTAATCAACACTCCCCATGGTATAGACCAGGATGGATGACCTGTCCTGGCTAATAATAGTTAAGCAACACCCCACGGTGTAGAACAAGATACTTGTCTAACAAAAGTTAAGCACCACTCCCCAAGATACAGAACAAGCTGGGTGTCTTGTTTAAAAGTGAAGCAACACACCATTTTTTTTTGTTGTTCCTTAGCCTATATTTTCCTACTGCTTAGCAAATGCCCTTTCCATAGCCCTCCACTCTTCTCTCCGTGCGGTTTTCTCCGGCCAACCTCTTACAAACGCCTTTAAGTCGTCACGTAAGCGTTATCTAGGCCTCCCTCGGCGACGACAGAAGACGGGACTTCTGGCACTCACTGCGTGACGTCTCTGGCCCATCAATCTTGATGCATTCTACAGACATGGCCTGCACAATCCTACTTCAACCCAGCAGTCTTATTGCCCACATCAGCGATTCCAGTTTTTGAGCGTATTGTGGTATTGCGAATTCTATCGCTGAGCTTAATACCCATTACGGTACTTCCATCGCCCTTTAGCAAACCTTGAGTTTGGACTTTTGTGACTAGGTCAGGGACCAGAGGGCTTCCTATACCAAATGAAACGGACCAGTACTCACGGAGTAATCAACTTTGATGCCGTTCGAAAACATAACCTCCTCCTTGTTTAGAATTCGGTTGAAAAGACCTAAGGCTGCAAGTGCGAGCGAAACGAGATGAAGAGCTCAAAGTCTCCTCGGACAGGTTAGATTTTATTTTATTAGTTTAGAATTCATTATTTTACGTTACATGTCCGTCTTTGGCTCCCCAACTTACAAATGTGTACCAAATTTTACTTTAATCGGTCCAGTAGTTTCGGAGTAAATTGGCTGTGACAGATGGACAGACAGACAGACAGACACACGAGTGATTCTTTAAGACTTCCGTTTTTTCGGTAGGTGGAGATCCCTAAAAAAAGTAGGGCGGGCGTTATCAAATAGCTACAGCGCCCCTGCCCTGCTCTCCCAAGGTAAAGTTAGTAAGTTTGGATGCAGAGGGTAATCTTCACAACTACTGATTCGAGTCCGATAATTCTTTCAATAATGGGAAGCTAAATTATTCCCGAGTGTCTTAAGCTGCATTTAAAACGTTCTCGTGGTATTATTTGCGACCTAACGCGAGTGAAGCTGCAGGCAGAAGCCATTCAATATTTTTCTGTACCTAGATTTTTCTGGACAGCAGTGGCGAATTTACAAGTTTTCGAGGTATAGGCTATACAGTTATTGCCACCCTTGCCTCTACAATTGTTATGTCCTACACTATTTTTACAATCCAACAATTTCGTTGAAATTGCACGTAAAATAATTTTTGGGTATATTACCGATTACTGGTTGAGGGGCGGCGAACTAGTTGTTTTACTCTAGGATATGGAAGATTGCTACTATGAGGTAGAAAAAAAAAAAGTTCGGTCCCTAAATTTGTCGCCCCAAAAATCTGCCACCCTAGGCTCAAGCCTACTCAGCCTGCTGGTAAATCCACCACTGCAGGACAGCGCGTGTCGGGTTGCGCTGACCCCAAGTATTATGGGTCAAGGGCAGGAAGGTGATTATGAAGATGACAACGTCTGTCGGGTCACCTAGTGCTTATTAAGGAGTCTAAGTAAAAACACAGGTTCATTTTAAATATTTTATTTTCATTTTTTCGCATGAGTTTACACCTAAAACTAATAATTTATGATTAATTAAAAATATACATTCGTCATAATAGAAATCCATCTCATCGAAAATGTGTTCTTCTGCAAAATTAAATACCTACTTTAATTTTACTTCATGTGAATTTGTATGGAGGTGATATTTGAGATATTATTCATATTATGAAAATTAATGAAATTATGACCATGAATATACTTAAGTCAGGTCATGGACCTGAGTTAGGAATTAGGATACCTTTTATCCTAACATAAAATATAATAGGTCCCAACTCCGGTCTAGCCGGGTGCGAAACATTAAAATCCTTTCATCTGTTATGGTGAGAAAAGGAGACGGTTACTTTCGCACGCGTGTATCTGTATTATTAGTATGAAGTATAGATTCCACGTTTAATCGATAATTATGAATCAGTACAAATCCAATCCCAATTCGATATCGCCAATATACAAATTCAGATATCCATAACAGTGACATACTCAATTGGTAGATCCAGTAATAGGGCATTTTTTTAATTAATAAATGTTATTTTAACATCGAACTCATTTGTAAGCTTGTGCTACAGTAAAAAACAATAA
The DNA here is from genome assembly GCA_910589295.1 of Noctua janthe. NCBI lineage: Eukaryota > Metazoa > Arthropoda > Insecta > Lepidoptera > Noctuidae > Noctua > Noctua janthe. The sequence continues at coordinate 3,789,359 of OU342573.1, read as the reverse complement.
TATTGGTACACCTACATTTATAAAGTGTAAAATTGTACCCAGTTGTTAAATGTTCAGTTTTATTTTAGATTATGATATTGAAATTCGGATTTCTTATTTTGGTGTGAATTTATTCTGGATATAATTATATTAAAAGTTGAAGAAATTTATTAAATAATCGCATACTTGGTGTGCCACCAAAAATGTAAGAGAAAAATAAATCATTCAATATCGTTGGGTGAATAGCATTTATGCCATTTCTAATAAAAAAAATCTTTGATATAATATAACCGATGGCTCTATCTAATGTAAACACAGAGGTAACATTGTCTCAAGATGCAACAAAACCGGACTGAACCATGTATGTTTGCCGGTTATAGTCGAAAATATACCGAATAAAGCCTATAAGTGCTGGGTAAACTTTCTGGATTGGTAGAATGGTTTATCAGCAGCCTTCTAGAACAGGGAGTGTGTAACCAACGTCTCATAAATAAATACACACATTATTTTAAATATTTTTCAATACACTTTCTCGAAAACTGGTTCTTATCGCACTACGATTAGGTTCAACATGCTTGTATTTCACACGTGCGGTAATAAAAATTTCCACAGATAACAATACTCCTACCAAGTCGAAATGGGTTTAATGACTGTAGTCGGCGGTGATTGTTTATTTGTTTTTAAATCTCGGCAAAGCGATATGCCTCTTTACGGCGTAAATATTTTTTGAGTATTTAAGCTGTGTTACAAAAATACCATCAGTTGTAATATTTTATTTTTTCGAAAGTGTATTGAAAAACGTCGTTTGATACGCGTGGGTATTTGTTACTGCAGTTCTCGGTTCAATAACAACCTCGCCTGCAATAACAAAGTTTCCCCACTTATATCATAATGTACTATATCTGTCATCATTATTAAATGTTTAATATTTATCTTTTTTTCAGAGAGTCGTACTCTATGGTATTGGAAGATATTCTATATTATGTACTATTTGGGTATGAGTCCAATTCTGACGAACTTACTCTGTCCCGATATAGTTATCAATCTCTCAAGTTTCTTAATCATTTACAGGTTAAAAATTATAATTTATTTATTATCATTATCTAAATTTATTGTTAGTAACATAATTGATACCTATAATATCTAAGTTTAGTATCATTAATTACCTAAAATCTTTGTTGTTATATAATAACACTCTAATTTACAATATGTTTTGAATAAATGATTTATTTAATACATTATTTACAATAGTAATCGTCTACATAAATTATTTAATTAAAAAGAGTCTACTGTAAATAGTTTTTTGGCACTAATATTAAAAACAAACGGACTTTGTTAAAATTAAATATTTTATACAACTACCTATCTACTTAGTATTAAGAGTTCATAAATTAATAGGATTTTTTATTAAATGTTATAATATTAATAATTTAATGTTGTGCTAATTTTTGTAAGGTACACAGCAAAGTAATAACACTTTTGTTCTATATATTTTTTATTAGTAGATAACAGTAAAAAAAATGTTTTCATAGTATTATCTATCATTGATTTTAAAGCAGTAGGTAACAATATTATAAGTTTTGTATTTGATCGATCCATTGATTTGATTTTGCAAACAAAATAATATGTTTATATTTTAAATTACCAAGAACGACCAAAATAGAGAGGTGATAATTATATTATTTATCCATCGGACGATTTATTTTCTTAAATATTATGTCTCTGTAACTTTTAACTGCTATAGATATTTTGAAACTCACATTAAATATTGTTCAAATAAATATATCAATACATTGAATGTATTTATTTTTAACGTTGAAAATCTTGTAACTAATAACATGCTTATCAATTAAATTTATTTATATATTGTGATTGGTATCTAAAGTAAAATAATATTACATTAAAAAAAAACTAAACAATGACTAGATTTTTAAGATTTTTTAGCTCCATACACAAAGTTCGCTATAAGAACTTATTAAAGCATTAAATGATAAAGTTGTATCGGGAGGAACATTTTATAGTACGTTTTTAAACATACTTCAATTACATAAATAGATTGATTTTATTTGTGCACCATAAAACAACAAGACTAGAATGTAAATATTTAAATTATTTAGTCCACTAAATAAATGTTAGATTCTATCACTATGCTAAAGTATCTACAATAGATTTCTAGATAGGTAGGAAAGAACTACGATAAGATTCGCTGAAAATCTCACACATAGCTCAGTGCTAGATAATTCTGGAAATCATTTAAAATGAAAGTTAACACAAATATTTGCATCCCGTTATCCTGAGAAACTTATAAATTATGCTACTACATTTTATGGTTTAAATGTAGTTTAGTTTAGTCGCCAAAGTGGAGTGAAGCAATCAAGCCATTTTTTTCTGATTTTGCTCACTCTCATAATTCTCCAAAATGACCCAGCACCGAGTATAAAAACAGTCATACATTTTCATCCATAACACAACACAGTTCACTTATTGTAGTACTAAGAACACTACATAGTCATATTCATCGTCAAAAAAAATGATGACGATCAGTAATTGACCGCTGACTGACAGCTGATCGAATATGTTCAGATTCGCATTCTCTCGTTCGTTATTATCTTTATTTCTAATCTCTCTATCATTTTGGCTTCCATTCCCCGCAGTCGTTCCTTGATCCATATCCATATTTTGATCAAGTGTACGCCTGTTTTGGTCACGTTTACCCCCATACCGATCACGTTTACTCTCATTCTGATCATTCTTACCCTTGCCTAAATCGTTTTGATTTACATCATTATTTACCAGAGAACTTTGAGCCGTATCTCGTATCACATTTCTTTCATTTGGACCTCTATGGAAGGCGTCGGACTGGGCGCGTCCGCTCGGCCAAGCGGATCAGAGTCTCTTGTGGGAGTCGGTGCTAGCGCTCTTGAGGGAGCCGAAGCGTCGCGTGGCGGCGGACGTGGTGGGCGTCGTCTCGCGGTCCAAACTCGCAGCGCGGAGTATCAGGCCCCGGGACTGACGAAGGGAGGATTCTGGTCGCACCTGGTGATCACAAATGATATGCATGAGTATAATGTTAGTTACGGAAGCTACCGGTGCTCTTATTAATATAATTTAGATGCGGGATCAGACTATAGAAATTGAGAAAGACTTTGGAGCAAAGTTATCGATTAAAGAATAAATCTACGCGATATAATAATATTTCACGTTTAGTTTTTGGCTAGCTAGGAAAAGAATAGAAGAAGATTTTTGAAAAAGTGTAATAACTGTATTCTTTACCGGTTCTCCCACGGATCCAACGCGCCTTTGCCTCGGCTCCCTCTCTGGTCTGCTCGTCTGCTCAGTGAAGGAGGTCTCCAGCGACCGCTGAGAGGCATCGCTGATGGACTGGGAGAGCAGGTGCGTGGTGGAGGAAGAGTTCGAGTCTTCAATGTTCGAGTACTCGTCGGGACTGTCGTCGCGTTGAGGGGTGTCTGATTCCTGAAGACAAAATTATTAGGAATTAATCTATGTCTGAATGGAATCCATTACCAATGTAAGGAAACCCAAGAAGCTGATCATGTTTAATTGTTTAAAGATTTTTTACCATTAGATAGCAATCTTTGTTTTTGTTTTTTTAACTGATATGGTTTGATTTAGGTTTTTGGCGTGGGCAACCTCGCACATTTTGCGATTTTTCTTAATGTAGCATTATTAACAAATTTTACCTCTTCCAAGTCTCTAAGAGTGGTGGGATAGAGATGCCGCCTGGCGTCTTCTCTCTCCTTTTCTCTTTCCCTCTTCTCGAGCTCATCTGCTAGCATCATGACCTCCCAATCCCCTCCATTCCCGGGTAACCCTGTAATCATAAAGTGCCCAGAGTTAGCATCATCCTTTTAAAATGGAAACGTCATGCTTCCCTGACTTAGCAAGTTTTCAAATCATGTACTGTTTGGTATCCTAGACAAAGGATTTGAAGAGTTTTCTATATTTTGCAAAGTTATCTCGGCAGTAGATTGTGAAGCAAACCTGCTTTTCTTTTCACTGTCTCGCTAATGGGAGCCCCCATTAGCGAGACAGTGAAAAGAAAAGCAGGTACTATTTAATAAATTACCTCTTATTGGCGACGAACTGCCATGGCTCGAGCTGCTTGGTCGACCTTTTCGGGAGCTACTCTCCACAAATTCTTCAAACATCGGAGTGCGAGGTAACGACTCTGAATCACTGCTTGATGATGTTGAAGCCCTAGAACAGAATATCGAGCAATTAGGATCTCTGTCGTCAGGAGAAAAAAAGTTAGTTTTTAAAATCTCTGTAATTGCAGTTTAATATGAAATTGTAGAGTCCTTTGAAGGGTGGTTGGTAGCAGACTGGATGAAAGTTGCCGAGAATCGACTTAAGTGGCGTGCAATTGGAGTGACCAGCAGTAAGTAGACTAAAAATGATTAAATTGTTGCTTTGAAGATGGACTTTCATAACTTCTCGGTACCATTAGAACCTTTTACCATTTCTAAATTATAAAAACAAGCATTGTTAGATTACCCGCGTTAAGTTAGCTATTACATTAAAATAGCAAATAGAAAATACAACTACTCACGCGTCACTCCAGCTGTAGTCACTGCCCATATCCAACACGACGTCGTTGCAGTTGTTCGTCGGCTTGTGAGACTGACTGCGATGGAAGAGTGAGCCCAAGCTGAACTTGCGATGTTGGCGCGGACGACCTTCTGGAAAACAGATGCCTGAACATTTCAATTAGAGGGTAGTTTAAAATTATTCGTGTTGCCGTGTAGTCTTTGTGTTCGTCGAAGTATTAATAAGAGTGATGATTGAAATAATTCGTGATGAAAATTGAAGATAAGTAGGAAAATAAATATGAGAAGATAAGTAAGGGCCAAAAGTAAATGTATGGTGTAAGGGACATCTAAAAAGGGGGATCGCAAACTGTCATCTTGAATTCAGTACTTGATTCTAGACATACCAGAGGTGAAATTTCTCATTCTAATATGAGTTAAATCTACATCGATGTTCCATTCTACCTCACTAAACAGTTAACAACCAGTATGGTAATGTCAACTATGTCGTTGATCGTATCACAAAAATCGCATTATAAACAAACTGAGTACGACTGATGGCTCCTCTGAACAAAAGACTACACGACAAAGTACTGACTAAATCATTCAACACTCACTCCTCTCATTCTTCCCAGTATGATGCATCCCCGTATCCACTGAAAGAGTCTTCTTGATTTTCGACTTGGTGGTGTCCAGGTGAGATCCGAAGAAGTGGAAGTGTCGTCTACTGGAGCGGAGGCTGGATTGTTCAGGGCTCAGTAGTGAGCGGTCTTCTGAGGTGGTGTGCGGAGACAGGGGCCTGAAAGAGGGATCGCTTCTGTCGCCTGTAGGTTGTAATCTTTTTTGTTGCTAATAATGTAATAATATGTGTAAAAAAACTTGAAGACTATAATTGAGGGCCAATAACAGATAGGATGTTGATCTACGCAAGCTGATAAAAAAAAAAAAATATATAAAAAAGCTGATAAAATAGAATTACTATTGTTAAAACAAAATGATATAAGTTTTTAACTGTTAACAATTACTAGACACACTAAAATGGTTGGACTTGCTTCGACCATAATTACAAGCTTGTCACTAATTTGTTCAACTTGGATCTAGATTTTCGTTATGATATGTAAAACCAATATCATATCTTTACCTCGTCAAGTCTTGCATCTCCATACTCTCCTGGTCACTCTGGTCCTCCCAAGACTTCCTCTGCCTTAACTTCGCTGCTCGTTTCCTCGAATACGTTCCAGCTTTTCCATCAAGATTCAGATCTAATCTCTTCGATTTGCTCACAGTCCACTGTTCCCTGCTTGACGAAGTTTTGTCAACTCGTGAAAGAGACACGGCTAAGCTTTGTAACTCTGCGTATGAAAGCTTTGATAGTTCAATTCCTTCAGTCAATTCTCTAAGGTTTTCTTCAGTAAGGTCTTCGGGTGAAAGTTCCCTTGCGCCTGCGTGTTCGCTTTCTGGTGATCTCTCTTTGTCCGCTTCGTCAGCGCTTGCTGTTGGTGGGGATGTTGCGAACACGGTGTCTAGTGAGTCTCCTCTCTGTAACATCCACAAAGTTAAAGGGAACACAGGCTTTTCATTTTCATTTATGTGGTTAACAGAATCATATTTTCCTTGCCTAGTACAGTTACTTCTTATTTGGTTATTTATTTAATTTTAATATTTTCGGAAAAACCAATTACAAGTTTTCACAAATAGCTATACAATAGTTAAATAAAACAAAAACATTTAACTAAGAGACAGTGGTAAGGATTAGTACACACAAAATCACCAAAGAAGAGGTTGAAAAGAGTCTTCTTCAATTTAGACACGTTTGTATTAAAGCCAGATCTCAGCCTCCAGGCAAGTCGCATTGTACACACGACTCACCCTAATCATGTACGAGTTTTGTCTGGAATTAGTCTTTGTCATTTGTATGTGCAACAAACGAGATTTACGCAGAAACGAACAAGATATAGCAGCCCAATCTTGCTTAGCAAATCAGGGACATCACTGAATCCGTTTGCAATATATATACGAGTATATCATACCTATCAATTCTCTTACCATGAATCCTTCTTCTGCAGCCGAAGCATCTTCACTCCCCGAGCTTCCATTCTTAGATATATGTAAACTAGTAGCAGTCACTTCTGTTGTTTCACCGGCTATCGTGGGGTCCTCTCCGGGGAGTTGAGCGGTCGGACTCATGCCAGCCAGTCCTAGTCTTTCTAACTCTTGAATGCGCTTTTGCAGCTGACTTATTATTTCATCGCGTTTCCGAACTTCATTTTCTAAACTGTTGAACCTTGAATGTAGAAGACACATTTCAAAGGGTTTTTCAGGCTATGAAATTATAATGATGATTAAAAATTATATTGAACTACATGTATAGGAGATGAAAAAGAATACTGTAGCAATGTATTACCTTTCCTGAAATTTTCCTTGGACATCATGTAGGTGCCCTTGAATAACTTGTTTGATACCTAGTAGTACCTCCCCAAAATATTCCTGTTCTTCAATCGAGCCTGTCAATGAATATAAACCTTAGTCAATTATTGATTGAAGAAGTTTGAATCCAAGCAAGTGTTCGCAGATCGTTAGAAAAAATAATTACCTCGCAGTAGTTTCTTTTGGTTAGCGACAGCTGATATTAAAGTAAGCTTAGGTTTCTCTGAAGGCACTTTAATTTCTTCAGGTCTTAGTGATTTTAAATCTAATATTGGATCAATGTTTTGCTGCAGTTGGTACTCTGCTCTTATGTTCAACCCATATTCTTGTGGTACAGTCTCATCTGCAGGTCTTGCAATTTGATTGTTAGGACTTTCAGGTGCAGTTACTTCGACCTCAGGAGGCGGTGGTGGAGAAATCTGCGGTATCGACTCAACAGTTACTTCTGGCATCGTGAAAACATCATCATTTTGGAAATCAGCAGGCGCACTGCCAGGAGGTGAGGGCAATGTATGACGATGAAAGGTAACACTCTTGGCAAACTTTGAATGTCGTGCTGCATATCCTTCTAAAGTTGGAGCTCGGATTAATCTCTTCAGCTCATTACTGCGCTCAGGACTTTCAGCCGGAGTTACATCTTCTGAGAGTTTCTTTAAAATGGACTTGAGTTCTCTCCTTTCTAGGGTTTCATTAGATTCATGACTTCTGCAAGAATCGATAGATTTCCGCTTGAATTTTCTTTTATCCATAGTGCTGCCTTCTGAATGACTCCTTGTTAACGTATCACCAAGCAAATCTTCCGATGAGCTCGTGCAATCTAAACTGGAACTGCGTATTTTAACTACTTTTTCTAGTTCTGCTAATTTTTGACGTTCATTCAAAATTTTTAGCTTTTTAACAAAAGGTAGTCCTCCATATTCAGGCGATAAGTCATCTATAGACCTATACTTTTTCACTCTGGGCAATAGCATCCCTGGTGTGTTGATTTGTGTCTTACATTCGTTTGGTTTTGAGGCGTTAGAAACTTTTTTCTTTGGAGATAAAGTTAATAAATCTAATGATTTCTCTTGGACGGGTTCCAAAGGGCCTGTTAAGCAAAGCTTAGGTTTATCTTTATCACTATCACTAGCAACTTCAACATTATTATTGTCTATTTTAACAAGCTCTGCCGTGGTAACTATAGGCACACATATATTTACAACTGCCTCCGCTATTCCTTCATCTTTTTTCTCACTACTCGTACTTATACTTTCATCTTTCTTTTCTTCTAAACTAGTTTTGCTTTGGCTTTTTGATTCCCCTAATATAGCTGCCTTTTTAAGTTTCGTCCAAGGCTTTTTACTTTTTGTTTCTTCTTTAACTTCAGCCACTGGCATAGGACTTATTTCCACTGGAGCTTTTTCTGCTGTTACTGGTTTAGGTTTTTCTGAGGCTGGCGTTTCGGTTTCTTTTGGTCCACTTTGTAGCAGTTTTAGTTTATCCCGGAAAGTCGAGCCTACTGCTTTAGCTGGGGATTTAATTTTGCTAACAACAGAATGTGGTATCGAAATGAGGTTACTTTCTGTTTTTGGCGTGGGTTCGACCACGGCTGCAGGCTTTTCAGTCGTATCTTTATGGAGTGGTTGACAGACTGCCGTACCGTCACTTTGCACTTGTAATATTTTATCTCTAAAGCTAACTTTTGGTCGAGACGCTCCGTCACTTGACCCAGACGAATTTTTCCTCGAAGTTTTTGTAGTTGGACTTTGAAGTTTACCTGGAGAGCTTGAATCGGAAGCTTTCCTGATTGGACTTAAGGTTTTTATCGTAGGACTTAGTGGGCTTTTGATGGACGTGGGGCTGATTGTGTCTGAACTAGAAGGTTGATTACTCATTGTTGGTGTTAGTTGGTTTTTGTCCCTCTCTTCTTTTGCTTTTAGTAATAGCAACCTTTGTATGAGTGGAAGACCAGCTCCTATGACTTCAGGTTCTATGTCTGGAGCTGAACTGGTTGAAGGAGTGGGTTGAGGTGTTAGAGATAGTACTGATGATGTGGAATGCCTTTGTTTGGCAACTTTTTCTTCGCGATCCTGAAATAAAATAATTATAGTAGATTTCATCAAAACCTATAAAAGTACGAGTATGTTGATAAAGCCACAGAATTTCTACCTGTTTTTCTTTGAGTAGCTTTAATCGCGACAGTAGCGGTAGACCGGCTCCGATTGGTGATATGCATTTCTCACCTTCTTTGCTACCAGACGTAGTCTCACCATTATTGTCCTGAAATTGCAGGAGTTATAAAGTGGGATTCATCAAGTATAAAACAAGTCACGATCTGAGTAACTAAACACTAGGAATATTAGTATTAACTGTAGTATTTCAATTAGGAAGATGCACACGCTTTTACACGAAACCTTAGCATGCTTCATGAAACATTAAGCTATGAGTTTCGTCGGGCTGTCGCATCGAGACAAGTGGTTGACTTTTATGTCCGTACTTTTCTGTATTTTACAAAAAGTTTGGTTGACAACTCTTATATCCGTTGGAGCGTCGTATGTGATATCAGGCCTAGTTGTGGTACTGGTATTAATGACTTACTTCTTGATTCTGTGGATGAGCCGAGTCATCGCTCTCGACTCTTGGCATTCTCCTCAACATCTTTCCTTCAGTGGCGCCAGCCCTCTCGGCACCAGCTAAAGCGGCTAGTTCCAAAGATTCTCCTGATCTACGCCCGACACGGGATCTGCTGCGGATGGCGTTACGGATGCCCTGGGAACGGTCAGTTTATCATGTAAATCTATTGTAAAGAAGACCAGTCTTCTCAAGTACAGGCAGACGAGTCACCTGTATCCGTCAAAGGGGCTGATTCTTTTCATCATCCTAAATAAATTTTGCTACTAAACTTCATAGCTGATTCTACCTCATACCTAAAATAACCTAAACAACAATGGACCAGTAGACAGACTATTTCGCATGTATATTTTTTAAGTTCTTTTATGATTTTCATAACCAAAGTATGACGGATAGAATCACATCCGTCTTTCTGTATAAAATTATAATTGATTGAAGGAATTATAAAACCCCAAATTACCTATCCAGCTATTCACCATGCGTACTAATTAACTGAAAACTATTTTATAAATACTCTATAATTGAACAGTTAGTACCAACCAACCACACTCACAGTTAATTTTGTAATTGTCAGTGTAAATTAAACTCTAATGAATCAGCACAAATCTACTGCTATCACAGTTGGGTTTTAGAGCCATTCATTACACAACCATGTTTGTGTCCAAATTATAGCTTTCAAATTCTAATGACATGAAATGTAAACTACGGTTTGCATTATTTTGCCCGAAATTATTATTTCGTTTATTTACTTATTCGTCAAATGGGGCAGTTTCTGCTTAAAATTGAATAGAGCATCTTGCATCTTGTACGAAATCGATATTTGATTCGCGGCTGGAATAAATAGGATACTGACCCGCTAATTTTTTTGCAATTGGCAGGTCAGTATCAGATTATATTATTATGTTCATCAATATGTGATTTGTGGCTGCAATAAATAGGTAATAACAGAATTTTGGAAATTATAATCATCAATACAAATCTCTCTAGGTTCACATTGCCCTTTTGAATGACTTTTTCATAAGTTCATGATATGAGGCTAATTCTTACTTAGATGTAGTATTTGACGATTAACGATAATTCTGTAAATACAAAATTCAGATACGGTCGTGAATCATATTTTTACCAATATAATAAATTAAATAAATTAAGTAAATTGCAAATTCATAGGCTACCCCCATAGCGCGTATTTGGACTATTACCCCAAAATACTGCTTTTGCTACTAAATCGATAGCTACTATACTTAAGCTATTTTACCTTGACGTCGCTCCGCAGTTTATGTACTATCCTCTTAGATGTACTGTCGTCGCCAGACAACTTGTCTGGACTTATCTCGCCTAGAAAAGACACTTCATTAATATTTCACATCGGAAATGTTCGTAATTAGATTTCTTATTAGCAAATATAAGGCATAAATAAACAAATATTTAGATTAATATGAGGAGGTTATTAGTTTTTGGGGATTTCTTTTTATATTATAGGATGCCAATTGCGTATAAATCGACGGTGGACATTTGAAATGCCATAAGGCACATTGAGCGCGTGTTCAATTTGCAGCGTTCGGCCCAACGCCGAAAGTTGTAAATTCAGCACGTTCAAAGCCCCTTACGTCACCTCATATTTCCACTATCGAAATGTGTGAAACCTTTTTGTCATGTATATTTATTTCGGCTTCCTCCCACTCGTAATTAGTTCCCGGGTCATCAGAATTGGGAACGTTATTATTCCTGTTTACCTTTGCCTTTTTGCTAACGTATTTTAAGCGTTTTGGCCTTTCGGCATTAAGTTCATTAGGCAATAAAAAATCTTCTAAAGGTACTTTTCCAAAAACGAATGCAATTGTAGAGTATTTATGTCATTACGTCAGGTGCAGCAGGCGGGTTATGGTACAGGCATGTTCATAGCCTGGTCTAAGGCAAGTGTAAGGAGCGCAGTTTGCCTACTTGTGTGTTAGCAGCAGAGGCGCTCCCTGCTGAGGATGTTAACCTCCGTCTGTAGATGCTGCCAGGTCCAGCTAGTCCCGCTCCTGACTAAGGGTGTGTGGTGGTTATGTGTGTATGAGAGCGGTATTGTGTTCTGTAACACCGCTCATTTTAGTGATAGAATTGCAAGCCGCAGTAGCAACGTCGAAAACGAAACTGACGGCAATCTCGTCATGTAAAGATGTATTTTCATTGAGTTACATAGAATACAGTCGTATCAGCGCGGTCTATCATTGCGATTGGGCGACGCGAGACGCTGCGCCTGCGGTTTGCGGTGGCAGTCGCCTTTGGAAGAGCACCTTAATATTATTTGATTGGTTCTCACCTTTTACTTTCTTCGAGACTGTTTTAGCGTCATGACGGGGCTTCCTTCCTAAAGTTTTTAATAGGTTTTTTTTTACAAACTCTACTACCAATTCAGTCTTAAAATTATTTAAATTTTGAGTAAATTGAGATTTAAATATAATTTCCTCCTACTGAGAATTCGTTTATGGGTCAAGAAAGGGGATCCTTATAAATACATTCATATTTACCTTTTTCTTGGTAGAGTTTATATTTACCCTGTAGCCTTTTGAGTAAGGTCACCGTCGGATATTTATGTTAAAATGTTAGTGTCACTGGTTACCTTTGCATTTCTTGGACATATTTTTAGCTTCTTGTAGGCGCTTCCTTCCGAGGGTCTGGAGAATGTCCTGGGCCTCCGGGTAGTCTTTCATTGCTGCTAGTACATCTTCACGAGATAATGAAAACAGTTCGGAATATCCTACTGATCGAACATCGGCTGTACGTCTAAAAAGAAGAACAAATAACTTAAATAAAATGAAGATATTTAAGTCAACATACACCTATCATCGCGGCTGAAGTCACCTAAGGGTTACGCAAAGGTGTGCCCACAGTACAATCACATTTCGCCAGTTTGATTGAAATCCTACGTAATAGGGGGCGAGCCTAATGGCATGAACTGGCACTAATCAAGGCTGTGGGCTGTTACTAAGAAATTCTTGATGTAAATACCCAATAACATACTGCCTAACCTTAGAATCGAACTCAGGACCCATTCTCATGCAGCAGCGCTTGTAACCATTGAATCAAGGAGGCAGACAAATAGAATATAACTCAAATAAATATGTGGTTATTAAATAAGTCGTCGATTCAAAATGGTTATTTCATAAATTGAATACAAATTGCAAACTCTGAATACATTTGAAGGGACTGAAAGGTGCAAATAGTAATTTAATTCAGTTCGGATAAATATTAAATAGTTCACTGGAATGTTGTTATATATTCATAAAGCTTTGAGTAGCTAACTGTAAACGGACGTACTATTCAAAATATTTCAAAAGATGGATAAAACAATTTTGTAAAATTATTTCATCACTTTCTTTGCTACCTCTATTTTCATGAATTCTAGGGCGCAGCGGATATTGCGACAAACATGACGGTTAGCGGCACTGCATAATGATATTATTAATAAAAAAATCATTTTTTACATCCCTAAAACCATGCCTCTCGGTCTGTTCTTTCTTGGCTTTCTCAAAAATCACCAATTTGGCATGTACTGTGATTTTAAATAAGGCATATAGCTTGATTCACATTTTTTTGTGCAAGTATCAAAACACCTTAAAAACTGCTAAAACACGATGCATAACAGAAGAAAGCATAAAAAGAATAAGTAGGGGAAAAATATTCCTCGCACCTACATAAAACGGCCATCACTCGGCATAATGCTGACCAACTAAACATGGAATAAAACCTAGATAATTTGGAAGTGACTTACTTATTCAGTCCATCTAGGTTTAAAATCCCGATCTCGCCGAAGAAGTCCCCTGCTTTCATCGTCGTGAGCACACGACCTTGTTCCGATATCACTTCCAGTATGCCATCGGCTATTATAAACATTTCACGGGCGACCTCACCTGAATTGGAGTGGAAATTTAAGTAAAGTTTAAAGTATGTCACGAAAAGGCTAAGGTTTAAATATTTAATGTTGCTTCTCTCTGAGTTTGCACCTACTTTATAAGATTACGTCTTCTGCTAAATCAATACTCTGTGTCCATAATGAACAGCAGCGGAATGAAAAGTCGGTCAGTTATGATGTGAATATAAATTGACGAAAACCTCAAAATGTTAAAAAACCGCATCGAAATCGGTTCAACCGTTTAAGAGCTACGGTGTCACAGACAGACACACAAACAGAGCGGTCAACCTTATAACACTCCACTTTTAGCGTCGGAGGTTAACAAATTAAGTCAATGACATAACAATGCTTTCATTCAAAAAATATTCAAGCTCATGACAATAACTCAACAGCAACCTTTTTGAAAATGGGATGAGGATCACTGTAATTTTCACAGACTATTAGAATTATTGCTTTTGTTTTGTGTATTGTAAAGTCAGAGATAAAATAACTGTGAAAGGATTGTACAAGATCCATTTTTTGATTTCCATCATACGTTTTCTATCAAAAGAAATACGACGGCACCATTCAAAGCATCGTCCCGCACGTTTTTACGACTTGCCTTTTCTACAAATGGAATCTCCGGGAGTGAATATGTACGCTTTCATTTTCAACACGAGGTCGTGCAGGAATTCTGGCTGGCATTCTTGAAATATTGTCACCTGGAAACAACAGTGTAAAGTATCAAGAGGGCCTGGACAACGTGAAAATACACCAGCGTTATCGATGATGGATAAATTTAAAAGGTATCTGGGGGGTTTACTATGACATCTTAAAGCAGGAGTAATTCCAGTGTGGGAAAGAGACAGAACTATACAGATCGTCTAGGGCCATCTTTTTCCCACACTGGAATTACGCCTGCTTTAAGACGTCATGGTAGGCCACTAGGTTGATAGCAAGGGGAACGCTTACGGCAATCCTTTTGAAAAAAATTACGATTCACTTTGAAAGCGATTTACGCTTGTCTAGGTCCTAAGGAAGAGTTTGTGTGAAATGTTTATGAATGAAACATTTTCCACCACACAAAATATCTTTCTGGGTTATGTAATGGTTGAAAGTGACCAAAAAACGAAGAAAATCGGTAACAAAGAAATGGATTTAGGCTTGCTTTGACTACCATACCTCTGTCCGTCATTCTGAAATTCTGTTTAGTTTCGAGTAAACGCCTGTTGAGTTTGACCCGGTGTTAAATAGAGTAGTGTTTACTCTTATTAGTTGACCCTTAAAAAACCTAAGCACACCTAACTTGAAATAGCTAACTTAAATAACCAAGAACCAACTCAAAACAACTGTGACACTTAATATAAAATTACGAGTTAGCTGGAGAGATTTTATGTGAATTCCCAGTTCTATAGCGGACTGGAAATTAAAGAACCGTTGAAAGTGTTCTGACCTTCTGGCGTTATGATGTCAACTGGCGCATATAGATCATCTCTTGTTCCCAGGTAGCTAGCAACTTGTCTATAATTAGACAGTAGATATGGCAACGTCTTTGTGTAAATAAAGATTTAAAGGCAATGAAGACTATAATAAGTAAGCCGTACATGTCAAAAACAAAAATGTGTTTTATTAAGGTGCTAAATAACGGCACCGACTAAAAGATTTTTGAGTTACTTAAATGAAATAGAATTTGGCAATAGGTATTAACAGATGGTTATACACTTTCAGCTAACCGGAAATTTCTCCCTGAAGTGGCGCTTAAGTGGCATCATAAAATGATGATTTATGCCCGTTATAACTAAAAGGAACTGTCGAATTTTCAACTTTCGACACTGAAAGGAGCGATGAAATTTTTTTAGCTCAATTTAATTAAGGCATTTCTTTAGGTGTCGCTTTACTGAAAACGGGCATTTTTAACTTAAGCATAACTACGAATTTTTCAATACAGTACCTTCTTCAGCACACTCAAGTTAACGTGCAACGCGAGCTCCGTCTTCAGCTTATCAGGCAACAGTCCCAGTGCAGTATTAATGTCGCCTCCCCCCTGAATGCGCCCCCTCGACCAGGAATAGTCGTACCATCGCAGGACCCTCCGCTTCATGCCACCTGGCACCTGGTAAATGTATTACAGACTTATGGGACACGGGATTTTTTGGTCCAGTGCCTTTTGAGTTGCTTCGCGGATTTACTGCTGTAGGTATGATTTTCGTGTGAAGATATTTTTGTCCGGATGCGTAGAGATTTTTGAAGTACCGAAAGCATTGCTATAGTGATGATTTCTACTACACACAATTAAAAACACTAGGCCCTTTTATCAGTAGATCAGAGGGCTGAGTTTTTTTTATATTTATTCGATCCCTCTAACGTCAACTTTAATTAGTATTGAAACTGAACTAGCACCATCTGTTGACAAGTCACAAACAATTGATTTCATACAAATCGATATTTACGGTAGGTTTTGTTACTGATAAAAACTTGCACTGGACTAACTGTTAGGTATTGTTAGCCGTTAGTATTGTGTTGAGAAAATGCGATTCAGCCGAATGGGTCATTCCAGTATCTGACTACATTAAAAACAATGTTTACAAAATTAGCCGCAAATATAAGTTTTCAAGCTGCTTGTAAAAAATACACATTTATTACAAGCTTAAGTTGTAAAAAATGTGTATTTTTTAAAATTTATTTTAAATTGCTTGTCTGTGCCTCCACGATGTTTTGACATATTTTTCTGGATTAATATGTTACTGAAAAAAAAATCATTTATTCGGAGAATATCGGATTTTTTCTCCTTCGTCGTATTGAACTGAAATATTACACGCAATTTAATATTTAGGTAAGATGGATTCTGCTGTGGCATAAATGGTATTGGTTGATACGAGGCTTTCAGGTACCTGAAAGTGTATTGCTTGCTTATTCAACGTGCGTAATATCACTTCTTAGACACACGCCAAAAGATCCTTGTACACTCACCTTATGATGTCGCATGTAAGTTTTGGCGCCATCCAGAAGTCTCTCAAACTCCAGTCTGTTGGCATTCCTGTTGGTGATGACATTCCCGACTTGTCCCACTATAGTGGCGAATATGAACACGCCAATCAAATAGCTCACTATTGTGAAAATGTACCTGAAGGAGAATGTACACGTTTATGTTTAGTTGTTGCTTGTAGTTGTAGTACTTAAAGTTAATGTTATCGGTTGCATTCGAAACGGTGTTAAAATAAAAATTGAGGTGTCGAAATTTAGAATCAAACAGTGTTGCTACAATCAAATAATAATCAAAATAATATTATTCACCAACAACCAACTACAATGAAGGTTCAAATTAAAACAACAAACTAAAATATAAAAACAGTGCAAAGTTTTCGAACAGTTGCGATAGTACAAAACACCCCAAAAGCAATAATAACGGACAAAATAAAGCGACACGTTTCACAAAATGGCGGAATCAGTGAAGGCTGTTCGAAAACTTTCTAAACCCGTTGTACGACATCGATGAGTGATTTAATAAATAAAAGTAACAAATAAAAGAAATACAGTTAATGATGAAGAAACTAGTCACATTTATAGTCGTCCGAAGTTTGTCGCTGCGAAGCGAACAGCCTCCAAATTTCTGCCGCCGCCATTTTTATTATTTTTATTACGCTCCACACTGGCTGTTTTCCTCCAACAAAATGTTTGAGACAGTGTTTATGGCGAATTAATGAACGGATTAATTTATATGTAGTGCCATAAAATACGGTGGAATTAGAAATCATTTGGTCTTCTAGTGTGTTGCTCGAATGTCTCGCTCTGTTGCCTTCGTATTTCTGAGACTAAGCGATACTTGTATAACTGTTTGTTTTCGTAAAGGTCTAATAAACACGTAAACTTCTAATAAATTTGATGTGCTTTGCAAATAATTGTGTGCGAAACCTTCAGTAAAATCCCTCGTGCCGCATAGCGGTGAAGCTGTAAAAATCCTTTCCGTGCAATAAAACGCGTTATTGCGTATGCTCAACTGCAATATAAGTCGCTATAATGGTTTTACTCCGTCCGTAATGCCTTTAAAATATGGGCTATATTCGCATGCAGTAAACACTGTCCACAAAACACGTGTCGAAAGAAAACAGTTTAAAAGATTTATATTTATATGAAAATGGTGTAATTGATATAAAGTATTTACGTTTTACGCAAGCCTGCGATTGGTCAGATCATAACGATGTTTATTAAAGTGTTTGTTATCATTAAATTATCATAACTGCCTTGTTATGCGGGCCTTAGTGAAAGAAATTAGGTAACCAAAGTACGTCGTGCGTGGTGGTGAATCTTCCAAACATTTTCGAGGTTACGTGGTAGTTAAATATTTTAGCCTAAGATTTCTTTGGTTTATGAGTCTGTTAAGTTATGAACGAAATTATATAAAATAAGTTCAGAGATACACAAATACAAATAATTGTACCGTCTACGAAACGAAAATAACAATTTTCAACGGAACATTTCCAAATAGAGTCTTACGAATTTCCTGTAAAAAAATAGCTTTTCCGATGTTTTGTATCATCCCAAATTGGTGTCTTTTATCTGTAATACTACACAGTTCAGAGAAAATATCGTTATATTTTCTGAAGACAAAATTAATTGAAAGATTAATCTAAGTCGCGGCTCAGTCGCACTTGCAAAAAGATATTCCCCTTTTGAAAGAAAATGAGTAAACATTATAAAGAAAACGAACTTTTATACATTTTGGTATTATGGAGTTGTACTTAAGTAAAAAATATAATATCCCTAAACGTAAGTACTCTATTAACGATTTGAATGGTCTTACAACGAATAACAATAAAAAATTATTTGGAAGGGAAATTGGTTAAACTTCCGGTAATTTTAACTTTAACCATTAAGAGATCTTCTCAATTTCCTCTTTATGAATGCAAAATACTAAATAGTTATTTTGTAAATATAAATTACAAAGTACCTATTAAAATATGAATAATATTCAATAAGAACAAAATACCTAATGTTCTGGCATTAAAGTTTTCGTTTCTTTTAGTTACAAATTTTAAATTCCACAAAACAAAATTTGACAAAATTCGAAATTCAAATCGGGACGGCCACAAACGAAAATTAACACAACGTTTGGAATTCGAACTTGACTTGAAATCTGTATGGAAAATTAAAGATGCCACAGACTAACGATGTTTGGCGCCTTGCAACCAACTTTAGGACCAACATCTAACTTTTAAACCTATTTAAGTTTAAAGAAATTTTCACCAAACCTTGGACCCAATGTGTGAGGTATTTTGTCTGTGGGTTGTCGTTGGTTGTCGAGAGTTATCTCAGTAATTAAAGCTCTCTTTCTAACGAGACAGAAAGAGAAACACCGGGCAGACTGTGTTTTGTTTTAGCCTTCCACTTACGTCTACGGAATTCCATTTTAGACGGTTAGGAATGGTCTGTGGTTAGTCTGTTGTGTAATCGGCTGTGGTTATCGATTTTGTGAGCTGGTAAGACGAGGATTTTAGCTAGATTAATTTATTCTGTTTTGGTCGGCTCTAGGTTTGGCTAAAGACCGCCTTTTATGTTTTAAGACAACCTTGTGTGTGTCTCTTTAAGGTAAACTTTTGTTCTTCATTATAAACTATCTTTTCGCTTGCGTTAATTTCGAATTTGATAATTAATCTCTTAACACACTACTAAAGTTTCTATAATAATATAATTAAATAACGATTCGAAAGACATGTGGCGCCATCTATTATCATAAGAACGTTATTGTTATTTTACTCGGGAATAGTACTTTTTTCAGGATGATAGGTACCCTATGTGCGTTTCTGTACACCTGACAACGAATATTCGAAATTTCAGGATGATCGGTTCTGTGGCTTAGGCGCGAAAAGGTAACAAACAAACTTACTGGCGCATTTATAATATTAGTTAGGAAGTTAGGATTGTGTGTCCTCTTTCGATAAAAACCAGTCAATATATATTTTTCTTTTTTTGTTATTTTAACAAAACTGCCATAAAATTTAACTATGCTTCAAAAAACACTCCCCACACTTGATTAAAACATGCCTTTAGGGTAGAAACACTAAATTTTCATTGTCCTAAACAATTTTCCGATACAATGAGTCGTGAAAAGTGGCGTCGTTAGGTTCAGACTAACTTCTGACTCCATTCATAAAGGTATTTGCGTTTAATACTATTTTCTAAATCATTAAGCAATAAAAAAAGTTGAAAAGTTGACAAATGAATTAATATTTTTCACATAGTCAGTTTTATCAAAGTTTCAGGTCGTAAACATGATGAAGTTGATTTTGATGAATTTTATAGGGCATCTAATCTGTTCAGTCCGCTCGTGTAAAGTAAAGCTGCCTGAAGATGCTCACGTAAAACTAAATTTTGAGCTAAGAAGTTCTCAATTTTTTTAGAAACTATATATTTCTGCACACATAACTATTTCAAGCCTAATAAGACATGTATCTGAAGTACTATTAATATCTCTACTTTCTGCAATACCATAAAAATGCCTGTTAAAAATCTCAGTGCAAGTCCTAAGAGGCGCAATTCACAGCCGACAGCTAAGACCGATTCAAAGCTAACCTATATAATATCCATTACGCCTAGCCTATTCAGTTTAGCCCGGTGATATCAACCGAGGTACTAGCGTCTTTTAAAGAACATTAGGAAATTAATAAAATTTCCTGTGAAAACATTCGTGGCTTTATAGGATCTAGGGGCTTAGGGTTTTTGCTGCCGACTTTTTTGTAAGAGTGGAAGACGCATGTTTAAAGCACCGAAAAGTTGAACAAAACTTAGTATTTGAGTTCGTGTTGCAATGCGACATATGTCAAGCGACACGCGCGCGTTACCTCCGTCTGGCGCTTCGCAAGTGGCGTCTTTGTGATTCGTGGCATCAAAAAGCATGCCACGCGTTCCACGCTACAGCTCCTTTCATTGGTTTTCTTGCAGACATTGCCGCAAGGCGCGTAATCTTTGAGCGTGGTGTTCTTGGCCGAATTTGTCAAACTTTCTGCGCGTTTCACATCGGCACAGCGACTGTGTAGTTATTATGCACGTGCTTATATTGCACACAAGCTATGACAACGGGAGTCGGCATCTCGTAATAAAAACGTCGTGACTATGTATTGACTTTAGTACTAAACTTGCATCTGTACCCAAGAATAGTACCTACGTATTATATGAATAAGATTTAATTTAACTTTCACTCAGTGTGACAAAGAGATTATATACAAGAGAGAAATTTGAGTTTGCCTCGTTTAATTTGTGTATAGCAGAAGTTGTTGACATTTTAATAGCAAAGTCAAAACTAAGAACGTCAACTTAGAGCTTAGACTGACGAGGGATTATGAATTAACTTTCTTACTGTTCATTAATTTCTCTGAAAATGTAAACCATTTCCACTATCGTCTAAACTTTGTGGCTGGTAATAAGATAAGGTATTTATTTACTTTCTTGTTAAGCTTTATCTATGAGTCACTCACTGATGTAGCTGGGTAAGAATGTATGGGAGTGGCTGAGGATAGAATTTAGTGACTTGTAATGGTGACTCATAGGTCATATTCCTGTCCAAAATATTGTATTGAGGGGAAAATTCCACTCCAGTGTCTCAGTATTATGTGCCTCTACTAGGAGTATTCCACTGCTGGACTACAGTCAATCGGTGGAATGCTGAAGGCAAATGATTTTTTGAGCTATTGTGAGTTTAGCATTATGTAGAAAAAGCAAATGTCAATCACAGAGTCGAAGAATCACTCAGAATTTATTAGAATAAAGATCGCTCTTGAAATTTAAAACAATATTTATCATAATTATTATTTTTGGGACTTCATTAGCTGGACTATTTACATTGAAGTCATATATATTTTTATAAATATTCACCAAATATATCTATCCTATAACTACCTAACTATTTCGAGTACAAAACGATTAAGAAACAAAATTGAGAAGTCGCATAACTCTTCGACCCTACCCATGCGCTTAACCTTTCTCAAAAAGGTGTTTTATAGCCAAATCTAAGGGATACCCTGGGAGGTCATAAATCAGACATGGAAGGCAGACACTTGGGGCAGTTTGACCTGAGGATATTTATGGAGAGGTTCCTTTGTTTCGACAGATTTATTGACGTCTAGTCGAATAATAACCACCAATTTTGGAGTGCGGCTTCAATTTTTTGACCGTGTTTTCGCATGGAACCTCCAAATTAAAAAAAAAGAGACTGTAGATACGTCGGTCTAGACAAAGTGCCAAAATAAGCGAGATTACTAGAAAAAGTAAAAAAAAAACATTATTAAATTAACCAAAAACTAATATTAATCCTGTTGAAAGAATTTGTAAAAAAAACTAAATAATTTGCTCTAAACATAATTTTCTAATGAATTTAAATATTTGTTGAAAAGTTCAAAATTTGAATTCTATCGTAAGATTGCCATGTTATTAGCACTAAATTAAATTTTAAATAGATTAACAAACTTGTGTTTACGAAAACAAATTAACTAATTATGAAAGAAACTGTCTAAGTCCTTGCATAGTAACAAAATGACAAACAAAAGCATTTTGTTTGAGCTGGCTGCTTGAGATAAAAACGCTACACAATTTAGTTCAAAGTTAGTGTTAAGTAATGTCTTGGTAATTAATCATAGCTTCTTCAGACGTTTAAGAACAAAAGAGTATTTTATTAAACTTTTATTTCAACACAAAAATGGTATTAGTTTTGCATCCCACATAAGCAACATCGTAGCATCTCGTAGCGGCGTTGCACTTCGTAGCACATTGCTACGAAGTCAAAAATCGAGAGAAATCCTTTTCTAAATTTATTTATATGAAATGAGAATCGAATACTGAACGGGTATTGTCGATTAGCTCCCTGAAATCTTGACAGACCAGATAGACAGACATGTCACTTGGTTTAGTCGCAGACATGTGATTTAAATCGATTTTGTCTGCCGAGTGGCACACAGTGTATTAGAGAGGCAATGATACCGAGATGTTTCTAGAAGGGGAAAAAGTATTCTCATGTTATGTCAATATTTATACGTGGTGTGGATATTTAAGAGAGTTTTGCTTTTAAGTAAATGGAAGGGATGCATTGTGCAAGATGAGTTTTCAGTTAAATATTACTTATTATTTCAGGTAGCGAGAGGTTTGGGATTTATAAAATGAACTGAAAATAAATAAAATATAAAAATACAATAACCTACTTTTTGTATTTTGTTTCGCATATATTTATTCCTCTAACAATATATCATTACAGATCTTGAACCAAACTCGATAGTGTATCTATCAACTACTATTAACACAGGTTAATTCTATAAATTATTTAAAACGAGATCATGACATATGGCTATTGCATATTGTTTTATTGCATATTTGATGCAATAAATGAATTGGATTGAACTGAACTGCTATCCAACCAATAAGTCTTTTGATTTCATAAACATCGTCATTTCATAAAGTAATTTCTAAATATGATAAAAAAATTACCACTTTTTCAGGTCTTCTAGCATTTTTTCATTAGAAACACAATAATAAATTTAAAAATTCCCTTGTTTTCCTCCTTAACGCTTATAATTTTTCGCTTAACTTACCCTCAAGAATTACACAGCATCGTTTGAAAAACATTTTTTCTCCAACCATGAAGTTTTCTCGACGCGTTTTACCGAACTAAAGCAAATACATCACTTTTATTTTACAAGTTTCATCTCACCAATTTTCACAGTTGAGTAAGCAAAGATTCGTTTACATTTCTTTCGGTATTTCGGTATACCGAATGATATAAAAAAAACATTCGTATATAGAACGGCTGTTTTATTTTTACTTATATATTTACAAAATAGGTACGTAACGTATTTTTGCTTTTCGGTGTGTGAATCCAAACGGTGTAAGAAATATTAAAAAAATCGAATAAGCTTTTCTGTGGCTTCTATTCAATATATTTTTTAAATTTTTATTTATAATATTTTTTTTTGCCTCCAAAAAATTAATAATACAAAAAAAGAGAAAATGCAAAAAAGAAAAAGAAAAAATCAAAAAAAGAAAGAAGATGCAAAAATCATGTTTTTTCTTCTATACTATACCATGGTTGACCTGCCAATTTTCGAAAGACCATAAGCATTATTATAATTTACTTTACCAATAACAGTAAACGTATAATCAGTCACAGCACTATATTTACTATTTTCTAAATATGTTCCTGTCTCCTCTTACCTTACTACCTTTATTTTTTGCAAAATATACTTCCGTAAACATGTATTCATACTTAAGTTGATCACATAAATATGTCCTTGCTGGGGCACACTCAATCATATTATGGAGCAATATCGACGGGAATTGGGTTATCTTATTAAGTGCCCATCGTTTACAATATTATTTTTATCAAACATTTTAACGTAAAGGTAAGATAAATGTATAATATTTTGCATAAACCTTAAGAGGGTGCATTTTAAAGTTGACTACGCCGCAAATTGCTTTAAAAAATCACTTTTTTTAAACTAAATTAATTTATGATAAATCACTAGTTGCAGTCCGGACCCTGGACACCTGGACAGTTTGACAGATTATGTACTGAAGTATCTGTCAAAGTCCGCTGTCCGAAGCCAATCCGGAGTCCGGTCCGTTAGACTGATCCGTGACTCAGTGAATGACAAATATAAGCATCATTATTATTCCTTTTAAAATTAGAAATCTGAACTCCCCAAAGGTCAATGAAACTGCAAAGAGTTACCAAAGCATTGATACAACCAAGTTAGTTTTATATCGTAAATGTTTACTCTATTTTGTTATCTCATCTCGCAACATAGTCGCCTCAAGTCCGAAAGAAAAATAGCAATAATTAGTTCGTGTCATAAGAGTAAATTGTGTTGTTTATCTTATTTTCTTCGCTACATTCACGCAGCTGTATTTGTGAATTCGAGAAAATAGATACTCTTGGGGCAGTCCGGTCTAATTTGAGGCATTTCATTAGACAAAATGTATTTGAATTTATAAATTCAAACGACCTTCCCTACTCCAGGTTTGTCCGAACATTTTAATTTTCTCAGAAATCTAGATTGCCGGAATATTCAGCTGGTTATCATTCAAATGTCCTTTTCTTATATCTCTCCGATCCATCAAATAGATCACACATTTTGTAGGAATAGAAAAGGCTTAAACAGCGGGTCCGCTATGTGGAAGTGATGTGATGAGAGTGCAGAAATACGATATACACAGGGTGCTTTTATTGGTAATGGGAGCCTGTCACTCAGTGAACGGTTTTGTGTGAAAACAAGATGGCGCTTATCGCTGGTTGAGTGTTGTTGGAGATTTCATATAAATGCTTGCTTTTGTGGGAGCCACTAACATATCCAAGTGATAAGTATTTTTTTTTGTTGCAGAAATCAAGAATCAGAATGAGTGTTTATGTTTAAACAACAATGATGATTCATAGTTGTGTTCTTGTTAAAGTAATCCTTCAAAGTTTTTTAACAAAACACTTTTATTCTTATATTATTTATTCGTTCGGCACAAACTTTGAAAGGCACCTTGTTTGCTACAAACTTTGATAGCACTAAGTGACTACCATTATAAACTTAAAGCGGTAATATTCCAAATTGTGTTTATCAAAGTTTCGACATTATTATAAGTTACACTGAAATCAGTACAAGTTAGTAAAAGTAAGATGTAATCTTAAGTTAAAACAACTCCTGAGTAATATTTGTGAAAAAGTTTTGATTAACAAATCTGGGATTAATTTTCAGACTCAACGACGATGTTCTGAAACGTTGTTTTTTTTTATGTTTTAATGTGTGAAGTACTTCTCTAAATGATAAGTCAAACTGGTGCGGACAAAATTACCGTCCGGACACAGACAGATAATTCAGTGTCTATATACAAGTGTAACATAATAAACGCAAGACCACCCGTGTGGTCTGTTAGACTATGAAACTGAACAATTTTTGTTCTAAGAGTTCTTGAAAATCGAAAAAAGAATTGGACTTTCTATAGGAACTAACGCCATCAGCTGATAAGTATGGAAAACTAAAAAATAAAATTATAGAACAAAAGTTGTTCAGTTACATGGTCTGAGACACCACACGAAAGTTCTTGCTTTTATTATGTTACACACGAAAGGTCTTGTTTTTATTATGTTACACCCTGTAGAGTTGTTTGAGTCGGCAGTCGCGTTGCAATATGTCTGCACCGGTTTGACCGATCGATCACATGACAGTAAAGTCAAGTAAAAGGTCTTGGACATTGCTTAAAATTAGTTCTAATATTATCGAGTCTTGGTTTATATTCTACGATAACTGTAAATAAGGAATTAGTTTTATACTGATTTTGATGATTAATATGTAGATTATACAAACGTTAACATTAAGTCAGTCAATAAAAAATAAATTCGATCTTAACCCTAAAGTCAAAAGTTTGAAACTCAAATTGAATTTGAGTTTCAAACTTTTGACTTTCGTCGTTTGTGTCTCACTTCTTAAAACATTTTCCCAAGTAAATCTTAAGTGATAAACAATACATTTTGTTTCTTTGGTTTAATTTAGATAACTTTTGAACAAATTCGGGAAAACAAACAGCGAGACACGGTCGCGATTTATAAAACGTTTCAAATGAGACGTTCGAAAATCAAAATGTTTATTCTCAATTTATGTTCTGAAAATCAAATTATAACCTCATTTACATTCGAATACTGGCTGGAAACTAAATAAAGTTTCCATAATTTAAAAAATCAATTCACAACTATAGCGCTCCATGATTCTTTTGGCGCGTGGCCATAATTGGAACTAAGGCCGCCATCTTGTTATTACGATACAATTTCCAGAGACAATTTCACAAATTTTTACCAACGACGTCATCCTTACACTGCCATTCAAGCGCCAAAAGAACTAAGATGCACTATAGTATTCTTGAATCAAATAATAACGTCATTTTAAGTTCAAATACTGGCTGTAGATTTAAAAAGTTCTTTTCTCTAGAATGATCTGACCAACCGCGTGGCGTTATGAGACATACCCTCGATTGGACCTGAACTGCAGCAGGCGGGATTTGAGTCCGCGACGCGGCAGAAATTTGGGGCCTCCTTGCGTGCTAGCACACATACAACCTTTGTTAATTCTGTTAGTCTTCAGCGGAAATCATTATACAACCGCTGGCAAGGTACCTTGGCTTTGAAATAAGTGACAGAACAAGACCCGCAAAGGAATAACTGATATGGATTAAAACATTTGATTTTAGACGTTCTAATTATAGTGAGACGGTAACCAGTGCTAACA
Source organism: Noctua janthe (assembly GCA_910589295.1). Taxonomy (NCBI): domain Eukaryota; kingdom Metazoa; phylum Arthropoda; class Insecta; order Lepidoptera; family Noctuidae; genus Noctua; species Noctua janthe. Next base: position 3,762,672 of record OU342573.1, on the reverse strand, counting down.
AAGTGCCTCTTTGCTAGTTATTACTCTGAGTTAGGAACTTGTTTCACAAAAACTTTAATATTGAAAAGGTTATCGTTATAACGCGCAAACATACAGCAAAGGATTGTGACAGTCCATACAGTCACATCCAACCCGCCATAGCATGCAAATCCATTGGTTCAGTAGCCGCTTGTTTCAAAACCCAGGTTTAACACTACAATGCCGTCCGCTCTTTACTGCGGGAAAGGTTGGACGCGGGAAACCTCTCGGAAAGCAATCTCGGGTAATTGTATTTTTACAAGAGCGTTGTTCGCAACAAAACCGGTACTTTTCCCGAGGTAAGTGCGTACGTGAAGGGAGGGTTAATCACAGCAGTATCGCCTTTCCTAATTGAATTACAGATCGTAATGCTCGGCGTAAGTATTTCTTTTGCTTTTATTTATTGTTTTATACATACGTTTTGGTAGGTACATTAAACCTACAAAGTTATTTCTTGGAATCAGAAAAACAAATATAATTAGAAATAAGTTTTGGGCAAAGACATGCGGTGGTTTTGACTACGTAAATAATTGTATAAATCATTTTACATTTATTTTTTGTATTAAACAAGGTTAAAATCTTTTCAAACAATCATGTTTTGAGATTTTATAAAACATAAATAAATAGTACTAAAAACTCTCTAAGAAAACGGTTTTGTTTTTCAACACAAAAACTACTACTAGTTTTTCTCTTTGAGCTAGGAAAACTTGTTCACCGAAAAAGAAAATACAGATATTTTAACACTGCAAAATTCTTCAGTCAATAAACAATTTCAGGTTAGACTTTTCTTCAAAAATCGAATCTAATCCAATGCTAATATATTTCTTATTGACCCCAATTTTATTTGAGTCTAGATCAAATTGTTTGAACTTCTACTCGAGTGGGGCGTTCTTAATCTGATTGAATATTTTATTCGATTCTCCAAACGAACTCTTTTTATCGAATAAAATGTCGACGTTTTACATTCTATAGCTTTTTACAGACAATTTGTTGTTAATTGTCAAAAAGTTTTTCATTAATTTCCCCGTTTTAAATATAAATACTTAATACAGTTACGAATGGTTGAATGGAAATAAAAATTGGAATAATTCCAAAAATTTACAGTTTCTTTTAATTATCAAACTGTTCAGTCTTTTCCAGTTTTTCAAGATTATTTTTAAATACATGATGGGCATACTAAGCTTCTGAAGATTGTGATTTTTAATAAATGCAATAAACTTACACTTACCAATAAATTACTAATTTGAAATCAAGTGTTCTGACAATAACAATTACCAAACGCAATATCAATAGAAAAAGTACTTTCATGAAAGTGTCCAGACTTATAAGCACTAAAATCTCTTATAAAAGATAGACTAAAGAATTTTTATTTAAGGCCTTCACACGTCTATTATTAGAGTTTTATATAAAAGACTAGGACAGCGGAAATTGATATTTTTATAGGCTATCAACACGATCCAGTTGCGAGCTCAGCATATAATACATTTATTACTTTACAATACATTAAAGTTCTGTTGCAGGTATTAAAATATTTAATACCTACGTAAAGGTTCAGTTAAACTGGTATGGACAAAATTACGGACCAGGTGCGGACACCGGACAATATCAATTACTTCAGTATAATACCTGCCAGTGTCCGGTATCCGACGAAGCGTCCGCAATTTGTCCGTACCGATTTGACCTAACCGTAATACCTACCATGATTTTAAAAGTGGAATTCAATATATTTAAGTGCATGTTCCACCATCTTCTATTACCGTTATATCATAATTTTAAAAGTGGAACGTTACTTTAATGTTTTTCTTTTTAAGTTTTTATGGGTCAGGCATCTTTCTTCTTGGTACTTATGAAAAGCTTAATGCTTATCCTTAGATCGATAGGTACTAACATGTTGTTGGTAAACAAAATTAATTGCTTTACCGTACCTTACATAAATAACAAACAAGTTTTTGTGAAACTATACAAGTATACATACTGAATGTTCTAGTATAGATAATCACTTTTAAACAATAAATTGCTATCACTTTTCGCCATCAGAAAGTAATTCAACTCCTACATCTAATTTAATTTGCGTGCATTCTTCAAGAGTTTTACTGATTTCAATTTATAATGATATAACCCTTCTAATGATTGCGGGAACCGAAATTGGAATTCAGCTCGGTTTAATGAGGCCTTTTAAAGACCTTCTGCACTAAAACGAAGTCCTTATTGGGTCATTAACCCTTGCTGGTTTATATTCGAATTAATTAATGTTGTAATTAGAACCCGACGATGTTTTTTTACATAACCTTTAAATCATTCAGTAATTTGTAATATTATTATTATTATTATTATTTTTTCAAAGCATTTTATATTTTAAAAAAATGTGGAATAAGGTTATTAAAAGTTAGAAATAAAACGAAAATTAATAATTAAAAACAAATAAACATACTCAGTTTAGACGTTTAACTTCTTTAAAAGATTTGCAAAATTAATTGTTTTCTGCTTGTTATATTCCTGCCGAAAACTCATATAACTTTAATCAAAATGGCGTCCTTTTATCCAAAAAGATATCATAACATAAAAAAAGTAGAAACACAAGTGGCAGGGTGATTGTAATTGTGTAAACAAGGGGTCGCCTTGGCCTGATTTTTTGACGATGAAAAAGAAAAAATAAACTTTTTCAACAAGAGTCGTGAAGAACCTTTTTTTAGAAACTGTCACCTCCTTAAGTATTCGTAACGTTGGTACTTGTTCAAGTTTTGAAGTTTGGTAGAACTGGAGTGAAGTGACAGTTTGTGTCACAAAGGTCTTAGGGGGGTGTAAAATGTCCTACAGGCCAAATAGGGTTGGTATACTCGGGTTTAACTGGGGTGGACTTTTGTAAAACATTTGATTTTAAGAGTACATGGATATAGACGAGAACCAAAATATTATTATACTTTCATTAAGTTAGTACCTATAACTCTTATAAAAAATCGCTTGTAAATAACAGATGTGAATATCAATTTCAGAATTGAATGTTTTTTAATTAAGTAAAACCGAGGGTTCCATCGCAGAACTAATTAAAAAAAAAGGTAAAATACCATCAATTTATAACGATGAAGTATGTGGAAATCTAAAAATGTTAGTTTTAGAAATAACTTTATGAATTTACTTCAAAACAAATAATAATAATATATGTGTTTATTTTCTCTAGAAATGTATTTTCTATAGAAGTTAAAAGATTCACGGGTCTATTAAAAACAGATAGAGACTGCCGTCTAACCCTCCTCACACATTTCAAAGACGAAAAGACAAGAAAAAAATACTTAATAAATAAATTAGTTAAGCCTATTTTCACTAACATTAGGCAACGTAAAAAAAAAGTCTTAATAACAGCGCTTTCAAATTTCTGTGCTCCGTGCTCAGACGAGATTCGAAATTCCAACAGTGTGATTATATTAAGGCATTCTTTTAGTTGTCGCTTAGTGAAAACAGGCATTAAATATAGATTAATAAACTTTTTTAATACTATAATTAAGTTATTGCGTCGGTATTTTGTCGCGTATATCAAATACGTATGTTTGTCTAAATCAGTGCGCTTTTCCCAGATAAGCAACGTGCAGTGTGTTCTCTAACTTTAAAGTTGGATACAGAGCAGGCTAACGAAGGCTAAATAGATTTGAATAACTTTTGCTTGGCATCAGCAGCAAAACGTCAGTTTACAATTTGCTAAGGGCAACTTTTTTTCATGACTTTTCAGGCAGCTGCAGTTTATCCAAAACATGTTCTTTTTTCTACTCACAAGACTCCATTTTTGTATGTAAGGTTTATTGCGACCGTTGACTGTTTGGGATTATTATGAAACAATATTAACGACTGCGATTGACCTGTGTCACTGCGGTTCGACTTCTGAATTGTATCTTTAAGAGAAATCACTTCAGCTGGCAACAACTCAACTTGCAGTGAATGTTTACATCAGGCAAGTCGATTGCCGCCATCAACATGTGCACAAAAACTAGCTAAAGGACCACCTCCAGCTATCGCAAAACTGACAAACCTTTTCATTTCATTTCATCTTCGTGAAACTGGCCTGCACACAGCTTTAGAGAAAATCAGTAAAACTTTAACAAACATGCAGCGTACTTACTCAGCGTTCGTCTCAGGTGTCGGCAGGTCTCCAATAGTGGTGAGCGTGAGGGTAGACCAGTAGAGGGAGCCGAGGTACTTTCTCGTGAGGGTGGCGTAGTCTCCGGGACGGTGGGGGTACACCCAGTCGCCCTGTACGAGAAAGAATAGGTAAATAATGTGATGTGAATATACTACTAACAGTGTGTTATATACTCCAGACTCGAAAATTAAATGACTTTTTAGTTTCTTCTTAATTTTGAGCATGGTAGAACAATAAACTATTATTCTTAGAGTTGTAATAAAGGCAAATAAAAGGATTTTCATTCTGTTAATTTGATTTCGGTTTATTTCTATAAGGTACACCTGTCGTATTAAGTATTACCTTTCAGTTTTTCGACAGTTCATGAATATTAATAAGACGTCGTGTACTGAAGTATGTTGCGAGATTTTTACTATATAGCCTGTAAAGGAATCTCGCCTTAAAGTTCTGAATACATTATGGTGTTCGCGGTAAAGTTGAATGAGATCATTTTCACTCAAGATTCGTTTATGTTTTACAACTTGTTATTCCATCAGCCTGTAGATGAGTGCCAGACATTTGACTTTTATATCATTTTCAGCTTATAATGTTCCTACTCAGGCTTCCTCTCAAGAAGAGAACCGTGATGGCACGGCACCGAGGGCTTATTCCGAATGATGTTCTATCCAATATGATGCTGGGAATTTCAAGAATGTTTGGGACTGAGATAGGTCTCCAAAAAGTTTGTAGAAGTACAAAAATAGCGATTGCCGTTTGTTTGACCCTTAAGTCCACATATGTAGTAACTTTTTACGAACACCCTAACATTCCGATTGGCGAGTCACACAAAAAGGCAATTTTTAGTCGACATCTCGCCCTAGCACGCTTAGCATGACCACCGTAGAAACGGGTTTTTTAGACAGAAGAATCGACGAAATGACAGATTGTGTCGACACATTGACAGATTCCTATGCACTATCTGTCATTTTTTCGATTCTTCCTAGCGTACCGAAAAAAACCTTAATTTATCTCTCCCGCAAAATACGAGACGCCGATGTAAAAAATCCTTCTAAGGGTTCGCAAATCAGCTTAGCCAGGGTCCGCAATGGCGCCTCGTCATTACGGAGACCGCTATAAACTTACTTTTCTACTATGACTGGACGACCGTACGTTAATTTTGTAGACAGAGTGGTAAGTTTAAACTCAATTGTTTACGAGTTACGGATCCTGACAATGTCAATTAAGGTTTCATTAGTTTTTTTGAGGGTAATGGAATCCACGTACTTAGTGACCACGAATTTATTAGTAGCGTCAGCATCATCATCATCATCATCATCATCATCATCATCATTTTTCTAGCCTTTTCCCAACCACATTGGAGTTGGTTTGTCACAAACCGGATGCCGATGAATACCAGTATTTTACTGGTAGCGAATGCCTATCTGATCTCCACAACTTAGTGAGCAGTTACTATATTTTTTTATTAAACGAGCTGGTTGCCATCTTTATTGTGGCATCAGTAGCATTATTTAGGTCATTAAAGGTGCAAGATTATGGGCACTTAGTACTACTCCAGCAATTGCGACTTGGTCTGATTTGAAGCACCGAACTCACACTTGGTTATGATGGGTCATGTTACAGTAACCCTAACGACGCGTGATATTGTGCGTGATATGTTCCATCTCGCCGAATTCAAATTCAAGATTGCCTTTAGTTCACATCAAAATAATGGCATCCGTTTACAACCAGTCAGTGTGTCCTAAAATCCACTGCGTTTATAACAGTTATATTGCTACTTGTAGACAGGTAGACGCCGGCCGCGGCGTCCAGTCTGTTAACTGATTCCCTTAGTCGCCGTCTACGATGAAGAGGGGTTGTGTCCCCTTCGCTATACAGGCATGGCACGGTGTAGTTATTAAATTAGCTTCGACTAAGAGTAACTTTGACAAGGTAAATGGCAATATAGGCGTTGGGTCTGCCTTAATACGATTATTTTTACTTATGCAGAAAGTTTTTAATAAATATAGTTTGAGGGGCTCGAAACATAAATATCCAGTGCCCGTTTACACATTGGTCCAAAATTATAAGAAGCTTTTCACCAAGAGCTTTCTAAAATACTCCAATGTATGTTCAGCGATTATTTATATAGTTTCGTAGAAAACTTACCTACCCTAAAGGAAAGACTTTGCTCGACATACGTTCCTGATTTTCAAACCTAAAAGAATTTGAAGCCAGAATGCTAGACTTTGTATAATTGTTAAAACTCATATGGACTGTGTCGAGTTACGCATGAGCATTAATGCTTGCATCAAAATGTTCTGTATGTGATTCATTGACAGTTAAGACAGTATTTACTGTTTACTGTGATACTGATTATTTCTCATTACGTATTGACGTATGTGCCAGCAAAGATTTTGACAAAAGAAAAATTTCAAAGCTGTAATTCCACACTAGAATAATAATCCCCAGCATATTGTGAGTGTTAATACCTAATCACTATGTTTTAGCATTCCCATCCGACGTTTGATGCTTTCTCATAAGAATAAAATTCAGAACAATAACTTTATAGCAGTCCCATAAACCCGCTCCACAGAAACACATCATTAAAAAGAAATAACTTTTAAAAGCGCAGTCTATAAACTTGTATTCTTTGAGGATGAAAGAGTGAAGTTTAATTTTAAACGGAAATTGTGTCATAATGTTACAGAGAATAGTTTTCTTCCATAGTTCCACCACGCGCTGTTAAGTTTGAGTTCAGACGGGTAGGTAGTAATGTTCATTTTGTTTGTGCTACTTTTGAATTATTTTCTTTTTTTGAATTTTTAAGGCCTTTTTTGCAGAAAATAGAACGACGAACGACGTATGGGTGAACAATATGTTATGGTCTAGTTATCCAAAGGTTTTCTTTCATCATCATCATCATCATCATTTCAGCCGAAAGACGTCCACTGCTGAACATAGGCCTCCCCCAAGTGTCACGATATTGACCGGTCCCGTGCGACTCGCATCTAGCGTATCCCTGCAACCTTCACCAGGTCATCGGTCCACCTAGTGGGAGGCCTTCCAACGCAGCGTCTTCCGGTTCGCGGTCGCCACTCCAGAACTTTCCGGCCCCATCGGCCATCCGTAACGTAAAGGTTTTCTTTACGTTAGACTTTTTCACGATGTTCACCAAAAGGTTCGGTGAAACCAGAACGAATGAATTGAACGGACTCTGTGTCCCGTCTGAGTGGGACCAGTTGAGCCAAGAGCCGCCAGATAATGTTCTGAAGTATCTATGAGTGTCCGGTGTCCGTAGCTGGTCCGTAATTCATCCTCGCCAGTTTGACCGAGTTAATACGATAGTGGGGTAGGTAAGAACTTGCATAGAGGCGCTTTACCAGTTGTCAACTATTGCGGTATCGGTAAGCACCATCAAAAACTGCACTGTAGTTCGATCAAGTTCACTGGACTTTAAGATGTTACCAGAAACAGACTTCATTAAGGAGCAGTGCTATATATTTATTATTATGTCACAATTCCACGTAATGGGACCGCCTTCTTAGTCTATAGTCTAGTGGTGGCAAGCGCGACTGCTGAGCAAGAGGTCCTGGGTACGATTCCCAGAATATTGTTTTTTTTTTCATTAGGAATTTCTCAGTAGGAGCCACGGAGTCAGGATTTGTACCTGGTTGATAGCAATAAGCTTGTCCCCTTTTTACATGAAACATTAATATAACTGGCGATATGTTGGTGTTCACTAAGGTAGGTACACCTCTGCCTAACCCTTCGTGAAAACAAGCGTTCCACGTAACCTAACAAACCCTTTAATGAAAGTTCCACAAAATTCTTTCAAGGAACGTAAACTGCGCAGTCCCAGGTAGCGCACCATTAACGAAGTATAAGTACGGGTCTCACGTCGACACGTGTCGTAATGAGAACTGTCGGCTGCTATTAGTTCTGGCTTGCTTCACGACCTGTGTTTTATCGCTCAGTGTTCTAACTGTAGTTGATGTGTCGTTTGTAGTCTTGTATACTAGTAGCAATGGTTTGGTATATCACTGTGCAGAGCTCAAGAGTGTTGTGGTGTGATATATTGTTGAGTATTCTTCTTTATCTTCGAATTGAAGAAGAGGCAATGGAAGCATTATAGGCTGATTATGGTGTTCCAACATAACATAACACCACGCCTGTAATCCCCGAAGGGTTAGGCAAAAGTGTACCTTAAAGCACACCAACATTTCGCCAGTTATGTTAAAAATCCATGTAATAGGGGGCGAGTCTATTGCAATTAACTGGATACCGATCCAGACTCCGTGGCTGCTACTGAGAAATTCGTGAACCCGGGAATCGAACCCCGGACCTCCTGCTACACAGTCGCGCTTACGACCACTATACCAACGAGGCAGTCATGGTGTTCCAAGTTAACGATAAAACACTTTCTTAAAACAAGAGGCTCTAACTATAACAAAAGGTCTGCTCTCATGCACAAAAGAAACGAGTATTTATCGTCACGCTGCTCACTTCATCTTGGCATCTTTAGACTATTAGGTCCAGGTTTCCACACGGTGGTTTTCTTTAAGTACCAATTTTTCATGCTTACTAGAACGAGTACATAATATATTATCATACTAACGTTACTAACTTCAACTTTATGTTAAAACACGTGATTGTTATTTATGTATTTTCTAAATCTAACTTCCTGGCCACCTTTGTCTGTATTTACATAATTTTGATACGAAACAACAAACGCTTAACTTTTCGTAAAGTTTCGATGTTTTTGATATTATTGTTTATAAAATTATCGTACGAGTTTGTTACCTTTTTATTTACAGCTGTTTTTTTATTGGCCTTCAGTCTATGACTGACAACTCGGGAAGATCTAAAGTAAGATGCCAAGGACATAGAGTTATTATGTTTCTGTCCTTTTAACTCTTTCTACTGAATCGAGCAAATGGGTCCTTGTCAAATGATTGTTTTAATTTTTGTATTTCGCTGCCTTAGCATAATCAGCCTTTGTGACGTTTCCACGGCACTGAGACACACGGATTCTTTCTTTGCCATAATTCACAAGTCGGGCCCAGTGTGGGTTCACGGGGGCATCCCAAAACAGGGACGCACTTAAAATATATGGTCAGTTCGTCACTCATGTACATACACTACACCCAAAGATTGATGATGATGGATGCCTGTTTGCTCTATACCTTGATTAAATAAATCACTCTGATGGATTTACGTAGGTGAAGAGTAACACATCGATAGGCGGCCATTTTCATTAAGACGGTTAACCGCGTTATAAGATCCGGCCTGTCTGAGGGTCGGTAGCACGGTCAGGTCCCTCTATGACCTGACCCTCGTCAACTGAATTGAATGTCCTAAATCTAATACTGAATTGAAGAGTACCTTGACAGGAATTTGAGAGGCTGTATGCTATTTGAATATTTTTGTTATAAATCATACATCTTCAAATATTAGATTTTCTGAATGAATCATTTGTCATTTTTTTCGTAGCCCGAGTAGTCAAGTGGATAGTGAATTTTCTGTCAAATCTCTTTGATACTTTATTCAAACAGTAAAAAAGTACAAACTAATCGAATAATGCCATTTAATTGAATGATATATCCACCACATGATGGCACATAATGACCTTTTCCCTTGCACAGATGTGAAGCGTGAGTACTATCGGTGTGAATATTATAGTCTGAATATGTAATCAAATTACTTGACATCGAATTGATATTTTTTTTAAACTTGACGAGAGAGAGAGAGGAAGACATGTTTTATGTAATTATGACTAGATTTATCAAAATCGAAACGAATCGAAAAAAAAATGGAATCGAATTTCTTTTAGAAAAAAGAAATCAGATATCTCCATGTAGATGATGACTTTTCCTTCTGCCCCTACTTATTTGATTCGTCACCAAATGAACAATTTGATAGTATTACTCGAGTCCATTTCTTCTTATTCCCTTCAAGAGTCAACTTACAAACATCACAGGACTGAAAGTATCCATTTGTGCGCTAATAACATTTGTACCGTGGTAATTGTAATGATTATGTCCTCAATATTAGTCGCCATTAATGTTTAGGTCCCAAGTGGACCGCAAAAGGAAGCTACGCTGTGTTAGATGATGTTAAGTCGATGTCCTTTATACGATTTTTCTATGTGTAACTGCCGAACTGCTGGTCCTTTCCGGCTATTACATAGAACATTAAAACATCAGTCCTTTAGACCACCAATATATATCGTATCGACAACGATGAAAAAAAAGAATTGGTCTGCTAAAAATCATGGCTTATTTCAAACTAAGAACTGAGCGGATCAAACTCAAAACGTATTCATCTGTGTCTTGGCTAATTTGATATACCGTACGTATTCCTGTATTTCGTGCATCACTTCTACCCAGAAAACTATATTATTTTCAACATACTTGCATGAAAAGTGGCCCTTATTGCGCTACTTTCGGTTCACAATGCAGTGTGTTGAACAAACTAGTGACTATAACTGAAGATTACTTTTATGCAATGGTAAACTTTGCACACTTTCATAAACATTTTGGTACTATTTTGGTAATATATTTTGAATAACAGTTACGCTTTTAATAATAAATGGTAACTCTGGGTAATCCAGATGTCACATCTAAACCCTGAATATTTAATAATACAGGTCCCTTGAAAGTCGTTTGGTGGTCAAAATTGTATAAATATACAAGTTGTCGCCCACAATATTGGTAATATTCATAAGAGAAAAATAACATTAATGACGAGAATATGAGATGACCTACCGTCGTTCTTTTGGGAATCTACCAATATAATATAAGCATAACTAATCTAGCTGGAGAAATGTCTTAATAATATAGTTCTATGCTATGCAACCGGGTTTTTACTTTTAACATGACATCACAACTATATTCCTCGAAGGATAAGGCAGAGGTGTACTTATACATCCATTCACATTTCGCCAGTTATGTTTAAGTCGTATGGATTAGGGGGCGAGCGTTTTACCATCAACCGAGCACAAATCGGCGGACTCCAAGCTGCTTCTGAACAATTCCTGATGTAAAAACCTAATAACACTTTGCCCGACTCGAAGGAATCGAACCCAAGACCTCACACGCATGCCCTCAGCCAGCAGCGGCGCTTGCGACCACTCGAATCAGTTTACTAGACCAACGACGTATTTCTTGAAATGTTCGTTTTCTGTAAAAATGTTCAGCTAGCATGAATTATATTCAATTCAAAGGCTTCCGGGTTACCAAGCGTGAAAGTGACTTTTTATGGTACTGAGCTACATTTTTAAACCTATTTCAGAAATGATAGTATCAGAACTATCAGAGTTAGCTTAGAGTGAGTAGAATGTTTTATTCTCTTATTACGCGGACTGGATTAGACAACTGCTTCGGTGTGATATTTATGGCTGTTATGTTTATGCGGAGTTATTATTACCAAAAAGTTTTTTATCAAAGTTACTGATTTTTTTAAATCAACTGCGTGATCATTCATTCTAGCATTGTCCTCAAAAGTTACAACAATTACAACCACCATCATCCCTCATCCCTTACCATTTTGTAGTGTTTCACCTAGAGAGGAGATGTGACCCATACAAGTCACCAGTAGCAGTAAACCGTTATGTGATCTTTAGTGTACCCATGTCTATCAGACACCGTTTGTAGACCAATAAAATTGTATGAGATAAAATAAGATACTAACCTGAAACCCTTCAGCTTCTGATAGCAAGAAGTAAAAGCAGCCGAACCAGTGCGCCAGGATGAGCAGGATGTGTATGAGGTTGATGACGCGCCAGAAGTTGGGGTACACCGTCCTGGACTCCACTATGTAGTAGAAGTCCACTGCTCTGTACACCTGGAGGGAGAAAAATGAATACAGAAGTATTAATTTTCAATATACAAATATTGACATTTCAATGGTACCAAAATCAGTAGTGTTACTACATAACATCACACCTTTATTTTTCCGAAGGGTTACGTCCCATGCAATAGGGGGCGAGCCTATTGCCACCACCCAGGTACAACTCCAAACTACGTGGCCGCGACTCAGAAATTTCTGATGGAAAAACCCAATAACACTTTACCCAACCTGGAAATCGAACCCAGGACATCATGCTCAGCAGTCGCGCTTGCGACTACTAGCCCAACTAGTCGGTTTTCGCAATTTTCATTACAGTTGGAAGCCATGTCTATTGTAAGAAAATCAACGGTGTTAGTATTGCTAATTATTCGTATAGCGGTTGACCGGACACTAAACGGATACTATTAATTTTTTAGCTATTTGTATCAAGTCCTATTTTGCTTTGTAAATGCAAATGCTTTAAATTGGTACCTACAGTGTGCCACGAACGTGTGACATATTGTGACGAAAATCCGAACGGTTTTAAAATCGAGATTAATCCTTTGTTAGACGAAAAATATAACCGGGGATTCGATAACTTCGAATTTACGTTACGTTTATACTTCGAACGTTCGTGTTAGTAGGGCTTTAGATATTTATAATTTCCCACACTTCAGCATTTTGTTAGCGAGTGCTTTCCAATGGATATACCATGGCATCATAAAACAATTGGAAAACACTCAGTAAATGTTGATGACCGAACCACCTAATCCCCTTTTATGGTACGTTTCGATTTTTATTTGTCCTGGTATATTCCCTATGTTCATTTCTAGTAGGACTTTACCTGCTGGGTTTTACAAATACTATAAAAAATTTGACTTTTTTTTAATTAAGCGAGTCGTAGGTAACTCCCACGCATTTTTATGTTTTTGAGTATGCTACTGTCTTTTTTCGCAGATCCTTAAAATGTTTGAGCTCATAATAAGTACCAAAACACACAATTGTTTGTAACTCAATACTCAATTCTTTATTGCATTCCATAATGTAGGCTTAGGTGGTAAACATTTTTCCAAAAGAACCAATCGTGGACTCTGTCTGGCACAGCAAAAGAAAGATATGTGGAGATGAGGACTTATCATTTAAGTATCTCATAATCTAACTTATTCTAAAAACATTTTTGTTTATTTAATACGAGTGTCAAGGATTTATCATTTAAATATTAGTTGACACTATAGTAACATTTGCTTATTAATAACTTTTGATTGATGATTTGATTGTGAATAGATGTAGTTTTTTTTCTTTTCTTATTGATTCGGGTAACATATTGTATATTGACATACCAGATGGCTTGTTGAATATATTTTTAAGCGGAAGGTAAGGTTTAGTCGTGTTTTGTATCGGAGTATGTATCTTGTTTGTATGTCTTCTCGTTTAGTGTAAAAGTCTTGGTGTTTGTGAGCGAATTTGCGTATTTTAGGTATAAATATACAAGGCAAAATTCTTATGAACACGTTAAGTACACGTTAATGTAGACGTTACACGTAATTTACACGTTAAACGTTAGACAAAATTTTTATGTACACGTAAAATTTGCAAGAAAGACTAGAATTAACATAGAAACGGTCTGAAACCGCGGTCAACTGCGGGTGAATCCGTTCTTACTGAAGTTTTGTAAGACATACTTACATAATAATTTAAATAAATAATGTAGCTTGTCTCTTTATAACGTTGTTCACATTTGACGTATTTATTCATTACGGCACCTACTTGTCTTCTTAACAGTATTAAAAAGTAATAAAATGTCGCAAAAATATTATCGATGTTCGATTTCAATATTATCTTTATCCTAGTTACCTAGGTTGGGTAGGTTGACTTTGGACATTTTGTGTAGGTATCGTAATTAATTGTCACCTAGGTATACTATTAACGATATAAATAGCTTTTATTTACCTAACCTACCAATTCAAATCTATTTACAATGCATTTCCGCTAACATTTGCAAAATGAAACATTTGTTCTTAGAATTTCAAATCAAACTAGCCACTGTTGTCTATGTCAATAATGCCAAATCAACCATTTCGTAATAGGTATACCCAGAGGCATTTTGTATTACTACTTGCACTATTAATAGAAAAGCGATAACATGTGCCCCTCGGCTACAGCAGTCCGCTGAAGGAAGTCATTACGCGTGTAATGAGGACACCGTGCAGTATCTGTGAGGCATTCATCACGATTGACACGCCATTAGTGGATTTAGTATGAAGCTGTCATGTAAATCTTTTATATAATAGACATTTTTTTCATCAGGTGCCTCAAAACGGCGACAGAAAGGATTGTGAGAAAATGGCATGTCTTAGAACCGAAAACTCTGAAGACATGTGACACCCGCTGACCCGCACTGGACCCGCGAGATAAGGCCTGGCCTAAGGTCTGTGTCTCAGTAAAAGGACCTTTTTAGGCTGGATTCAGAATGTTAAGTGTCTTGTACCCATTAAAATAATCTTTTTCCACTTTTTTTTTTAAATCTTGTAGCTAGATTTCCATACTGTTGCAATTATTTATCAGTATGTTTATCCGATTTTTCAAGTCATTAGTTATTTTAAATTCTAATAGCAGTGGTAGCTTAGTGGTGTGACTGGCGGACTGCCAAGTTATAGGTCTCAAGTTTGAACCCAAGACACGCACCTTAGATTTTTCGGATTCATGTGCGTATTGCATAATTATCACTTGCTTTGGGTGAAGGAAACCATCGTGAAGAAACCAGCATGCCTGAGAGATATTTCTCGGCGTCAAGTAAAGCCAAGTCATAGGCCCATGGGCGACATAAAAACTCTGACACCAGGTTAACCACACGATGAAGAAGATTTTAAATTCTGAGCCATTAATTATTCCATTTAGACATAAGACGCGTAATAGGAAGTCCTGAAAAATTCGACTTCAATACACACGATGTCATACATCATAGTAAAAGTAGTTGAAGCTATTTGCCTAGAACCTTTTCCCTTTTGTTGACAGTACCTAGCGCACATTCCATCAGCGGTCTTGATCGAAAGCTTTTACCGGTAACACGAGCCGGTTGTGTAGGCTCTATTGGCTTTGTTTTCTATTCTATTCTATTCTATTCTATTCTCTTCTCTATCTGCCAATAGACGCGGGTGTCGAATTAGGTGTACCAGTGATAGGAGATATTGTTTTGGATGGCAGTTATTGGATTTGGAGGGTGTTTTCAGATGTCAAAGTCAATAAACGTGTTATATGAGTTGGACTATTTTTGTAAGATAGTGAACGTGGACTGAAAGAAACAGAAATGTCTGTTTAGGGGTTTGGTGATTAAAAATGTATATTTTTTAACTAGAAGATTTACCTAGAGTTCATTAAAAATGTATAAGTAAAATTCTCCAGTATATAAACTTAAGTACCGAGTAATTTTGAATATAAAAACATTCCTGGATTCTGAAGTTCGTAACATCTAATTCAAAATGATGATAAGTACCATTCATTTGGAGACAGAGGTTACAGATACAGGAACTAGAGAACCACGATTATACCAAGTCTCAAACAGATCTTATAATTAAGATCAAGTATCTCGACTTCAAATCTCAATCAAAGACGTTAAGTCCTCTTGACACAATCTCGAAGTTCCGTATTTCCGTTCACCGAAATGTAATTCGATATTGTGCCAATCACAGCGACCTTTAAGCCTCGTATTCATGGTAAACATTTGTTTAGCAACATGGTTGCATAAACATGTTGCCGAGTTGCTGTCAACATATTGCGGGCAACACTTGTGTTGCGGAGTTGATCACGCCATGTTTCAGAGTTGACGCCCGGCGAGCGAAAACATCAGTTTATCAACAAAATGTTGACGTGTGTGGACGTGTTTGCAACTGTTTATAAACTTGGCGGTAGTGTGGAGCAACGATAAAATTATGCAATTAATTCGAGCAACATTTTAACGCAGACTGGCGTGTGTGGACAACCCATATTGATTTAAACAAAGTTTCCCGCAGCATTCTCGCCGTTCATCAACAACGTTGATCAACTGTTGCTAAAAAAATGTTTACCATGAATACGAAGCTTTAGGCTGTACGGATAATAATAATTATTAATAAACAACGTAAAACAACATATCCTTTAATTATCTTTTAATCATTTTGGCCGAAATTCAGTAATGAGATTGTAAGCGATCAACATTCTAAACCACGTTCAAGTGCTGTCAGGCCTGTCAGTGTCATAATTTCCACGACATATTAAAACTGACAGCTATTAAAAACTCACGCGGGTGCCCACAGTCAAATTTCCCTTAGAGAACCCGTCACACGCGCCCGCGCCTTTTAGCGTTGCCCATACTTATATTTTACTTACTATTATTTCAATAAAGACACGCGAGCGTGCACCCGCACGTGTTTTAGCGGACGCCCTTATACGCCGCTTAAGGCTGCGTTTCCACAAGAGATCAGGCGGTGATGTGTAGAGGACAGTGTATGAAACGTACTAATATATTGCTTGTTACTGGTGAAAACACAGCCTAGATGTACTGATCATTCAAAAAACCACTTAATAATACAGTCAGATACCGTAAACGTTCTAAACAAAAAGGGTGATAAAGGAGGGCATAATCTTGCAAATTATCATCGAAATTAAACCTTTTCAAAGCATTAAGCGAGCTCCAAAACGTTTTGATTGCAAATAACTCGTTCTTTATAGACCTGTTCCGATAAAACGGGTTTCAGC
Organism: Noctua janthe; assembly: GCA_910589295.1. Lineage (NCBI taxonomy): Eukaryota > Metazoa > Arthropoda > Insecta > Lepidoptera > Noctuidae > Noctua > Noctua janthe. The sequence continues at coordinate 3,745,982 of OU342573.1, read as the reverse complement.
GAGAACTTAATTACTACTATATAATGTTTTATTTCTAAATTAAGATTTAAAAACACTGAGTCGGATGCTCAATTTGACGATGTCTTAAAATTTCAGTCAGTAAAGTAAATTTTATGAAGTTAGGTAATGAATTAAGTGGGATTACAAGGAAACGATAAAAGTAACTTAATGTTATTTAAATAGTGTTTTACTTGAAAATTAATTCATGAACATAAAGATCGATCTTTAGGTTAAGCCGCGCTTGCCTAGGTTGGTCTGTGGATGGGTGACCACCCATTACATACCGAGTTTCCTCCGTGCCTCGGAAAGCACGTTAAGCCGTTGGTCCCGGGTGTCATTTGTAGATCTTTGACAGTCGTTATAGGTAGTCAGTGGCCCAAAAAGTCTGACAACCAGTTTTACCAAGGGGTATCGTATTGCCCAGTACTAACTGGGTTGTGGAGGTCAGATAGGCAGTCGCTCCATGTAAAATACTGGTATTCAGCTGCATCCGGTTAGACTGAAAGCCGACCCCAACATAGTTGGGAAAAGGCTAGGCAGATGATGAACATAAAATTGGCATTATTTTGTTTAATTAAATTTTTTCTTTCTTTCTTAATGCTAGAAACGCAAGACAATTTGAATTTCGCAAACCCGCGAAATTCAAATTGTCTTAAATTTTTGCTATTCGTAGGTCAGTTTTAGGTTGAATGTTGATGATTGATTGATAACAAATATATATTTGCAGGACTGTGACCAACCATGAGTGAACTGAGATGATCGCAGTAACTAAGCCAGGGCACCCTGACCAAATGGGTTAGGTTAGAACTGTGACCACACACATCCAAGTTGGTTTCATCAAATCACGGCAACTTGTAATCACATTTTTCAAGTTGCCATGAACCTAATTAATTTTTAGCCAAGGTGTTGCGGCTACATTTAAGTTTTATTATCTCACCCTTCCTCAGCTATATAAGGTCTAACTATTCATACACGAAATATTTTCAGGGAATCATCTAACGGCTATAACAAAGCCATTTCAAGGGATTTTATTTTTATAAGAGTATTTTTTTTCGTCTTTTTTTTTTGTTTTTTTTTTTGTATGCACGATGACCGCTGGGCGAAAGTCTCCACGCGATGGTTGCCGGAAGATGGACGGCGCCGCCGAGGCCGGCCCAGAAAGAGGTGGCGAGACGATCTGGACGCGTACCGCGAAGGCTGGTTCGAGGAGGCGCGGGAAAAGAGCACATGGAAAGAATTGGGGGAGGCCTTTGCCCAGCAGTGGGACAGCACAGGCTAACAAAAAAAAAAAAAATTTTTTTTTCATAAAAATAAATAATTTAAAATTACTTGACCTACAAAATAAATACTGGCTCCTTATTTTTAAGCATCCATTACGCTAGTTAACTACGTCGTATTTACCTACTGTCATTGTTAGAATATGGGAGTAAAGGTTTTATGCAAAAAGTCTAAAAAAAAATTAGAATTATAATAATTTCGTAAAAAAAAAACACTCAGATATTTTTTTTTTTTCGTTGCTATGGCGACTTTACGACTTATAGAAGTTACTCTTGAAATATTTCGCGTATGAAAAGATAGACCTTATATACATAAGTAAATATTTGCTTACTCACCTTACAAAACCTAGGGAAGCGGATGATGGGGTTAGTGCCGAAGTGCAGCTGCAGTAAGTCTAGTGGTACCAGCGATAAAACGTCCAGGAGAAAGTTGCGCGACTTAACATAGTGCTTCGCGAGTTTCTTTGAGTCGTACACCTGGGAACAAAATTATACTAAGTAGTTAAAATTGTTAAAAAATTCTCATAAAAAGAAGTTACTTTATAAACCACAATTTGACTAAGAAGTGAGAAGAAGAACGGCCACTTCTGGAAATAGGCCATCGTCACAACGACCGCTCCTGTGTTGCTACCAATTACTGAATTTCCAGGACCTTCATTCGGTATGCCATCAGTCAACCTACGGTGTACAAATGTGGTGCTTTCCAGTATGTGGCTGCCACACGAGAGCTTAATGTGAAGTTGAATTATCATCACCCATCATAATTCCCAGCAAAAATGCCTGAGAGATATTTCTCGACGGCATCTAAAGCCAAGCCCATGGGTGGCATAAAAACTCTGACACCAGGTCAGGCACTAATCACACGATAAAGAAAGAAAAATAATAATTGCCAGCTCATCTAAGCCTCTTCTACTCAACAACGGATATTGGAAAAATGGAAAATGTATGGGAATGATATAATCTAACGAAAACCTTGAGTCAGTCTTGTTGAAAGTCAATGTAGAAATACTCTTCTTCTCGTCTTTCTCACGAATATCATTCACTCATTGAATTTTGGTCTACCAATCTGCACAGCTTCATAAAAATCGGTAAATGTTTGAATATTATCTTACCATCAGTCCTTGCTCCAAGTAGCCAGTCCTCAGCTGAACGACGAGGTCCAGAGCGAAAACCACGTCGCTGATGCCGTCGCACGTCAACCAAAAATAGTGGCACATTATCTGCGGGAATTACCAAACAATTAGCACTTAATAAACCGTTTAACGCTAACATAGTATTTCAAATTCGGAATGGATCTCCAGAAGAAGATCAAAACACGTCGCGGTTATTTTTATAATCATTTATCCTCCTTGTCCACCTCCTCAACCAGATTTTCTGGCTTTAAAGTTTTAGCCAAATTCATTTTATTTAAGGTAGTGGTTTCATTGTGGTCAAGGAAAATAGAGTACGTAATTTTATGAGTCTTGAATGTAGCATACCTATTCTCCTTCGTTTCGTGGTCATGATTACACTGTTTCTAAATCTATTGTTTTATATCGTAGTTTATATAGTATTATATCTACAGAACCAACGCAAACAAACATTACGTTATTTTAAAATAACTACTCACAAAAATAACCTGCCATGAACTTTTGAAAGCGGTAACTAAAATTAAAAGTAAATAAAAACCGGCTACAAAACATTTTAATGTCCCATACAAATAGATCAAAAGCCGGTTTGGAACACAATTAGATCTATTTTTAGAACATGATAAAAATATCTTTTCATATTTGTTGAGAAGCAAGTTAGCTCGCTTTGTGAAAGTCAAAGAAAATCTCGAAATATTTGTTATTTGCTACAAACAAGATCGGACAGGCTGCTGTTTTATTCATACGTATTTTAGCCAAAATAAGATAAAAGACGAAACCGTAAAATCAGCAATCTATGTGTAGACGAAATTAGTTTGGTTGATATCTTGGATAAAATCTACAATAGACCTGAAATCCATGTTATTTCCCCATAGAAAAGTCCAAGAGTAAAACAAAGGACAAAATATATTTGATTATTAAAAAAGTTACAAAAGTGTTAACTGACTTTTGTCGTTGACCATACCTAAGTTTTTACGTCTACCTAATAAGTTCGTATCTAGTTCTTATTACGAAAAGTAACATTCTATTCTATCCGATAAAAAGTTTGATATTAAAAAAAAAACAGAAGGCACAACATTAAAAACATTTTGCTCAAAGCATTCGAAATTAAATAAAATAGGTATGTGAAATTAGAATTCCCTCAACATTGGTTTTACGACTTCTCATAAGTTCTGTGCCTAAAGTTTTGCAATTTTTCACTTTTATGTTCTCTGGCGCGTTAATAACAGAAATATCATTTATTGTGGAACTCAGTCAATTCTGGAACGAAAATTAATCTTGGGAAAATGTTTTTTTTTTCAGAATTAAATTCCTTTATTATAGGTCCTACGTAACAAAATACATGAAACATTGATAGCAATGTTTCATGTATTTTGTTACGTAGGACCTAACGCATGAGACATAAAAATACCTTCTGGCAATGGGCTCGTCCCATATTACATGGGATTTAAAATAACTGACGAAATTCCTGCTCACCTCTGCCTTTCTTTTCGGGAATTAAAGGCGTGACAGATTTTTAATGTTGGACCGACAAAACATCTAAAACTAACACAAGAACCTACACAACAGAATCTCTCTCTCAAAAATCGAATAACAAGGAGGAAAAATATCGAGAATTGGAGACAAGCACCTTGCAAATGCAATCGATTGTCGTTTTATGATGTGAATGGGGATTAAACCCTTTGAAGGAAAGTTATCCCAGACTCGTCGCGACCTTTGTTTGCGAAGTCCCCAGAGGGGAAAGGGTTACCCCGTATTGGGGTAGACCGCTGAAAATGGTAGGGTTATAAAAATGGTTTTGTTTTTGTCTTGCCCTATGAGTTTTTGTAAAGGTTTTTGTTCTTTGATTCCAATGCTTGGATCGTGTACTTTAGTTTTGTTTATATCGCGAATTTGAATAAAGTTCTCTAGAATGTGAACATAACAATAGCAGGTTTTCTGTTGTTTGTACGGTATAACTTTTTAAAAGTCCAGTTTTAATATACTTTCAAAAACATAAAAATACCTTTTGTTTGAATAATTACATTTTTTACGGCGAATATTATGAGTTCGTTCCAGTTTGAGTTAATATAAGTTTTTATGAGTATTCTAAATTTAGATCTCATAAATCAAATCGCCGTAGTCACGGGTTCTCTTTACGGATTTCATTTAATCGACACTTTCCTGAGAAAAGTAAATTCTGCTCACTCAATAATAAAGTTCTGGAACTGCTCGCTTAATAGAATAGCCAGCCCCAAAAGAAGAACAAAAATTCTACAAGCAATCAGTATTCCGAATAAAATTACTGACTGTGCCAATGAAATTTTTGGGTGTCATATTTATTATGTACTTAGATTTAGACAGAATTATGTGACGGGAAACAAATACATACACACTATTTTGGCGCATGAATGCTAAACATATTATGTGAAAATTACTGTGGAAATTGAACTAACACAGCAAGATATAAGAATTAATTTCGATTTAGATCCCATGCCAAAATGCCGATCTATCCAAATTTAATTTTCTTTATCGTGTGGTTAGTGCCTAACCTGGTGTCAGAGTTTATATGTCGCCCATGGGCCTTTGATTTTAGATGCCACTGAATGACGAGAATGGAATACATTTTTATGTGATTTTGTATTTTTTATTAATATTGAATAATTGAAAAATGTTTCTATTCTGAGCCTGATATAAATGAAGTTGTATTAGAATAATGGGGACAATTGCACTATCGTAGAAGTAAGTAGAAAGAAAACTGTATTTAATTTCTATATTAATATCTCTAAGAAAGTGAATGGTCAACGGTGCATGGGGCACATTTGAGTTTTCCAATTAGGGAGGACAAACAGAATCAATGCACGCTTTCCCAATTTAGCTGTCAGGACGTTGATGAATGCTCCGCCATTTTTATTTAAAAATACTCATTCCCCAAAATACACACCAATTACACACACAGCCCTTTCAGATATAGGACTGTTACATAACATCGCGCCAGTAATCCCTGAAGGGTTAGGCAGATTTGTATACCCACATTTCGCCAGTTATGTTTCCATCATCCCATATTTTAGGATGAGAACATTGGCTCGCCATATGGCAATAGTGTTATCAACCGGGTACAAATACAAAGTCCGTGGCTACTACTGATAAATTCCGGATGGGAAAACCCATTAACAATTTATCAGACCCGGGAATCGATCCAGGATCTCAAGGCCAGCAGTCGCGATTGCGGCCACTAGACCATCGAGGCAGTTTATAGAACTGTTAATTGGTATGTATTTCTTCGAATTTTAATCAAGCGTATTAAGTACATACATAGGTCTGTTTGTAAAATTAATGTATCTGCGGGTAGGTACCTATCTACTGTGTTAATGATATGTTTGCGTTGGTTTGTTAACGAACCTCATGTTACACGTATGATTATACAATTCACTGTTATGGATTTTTACTAACGTACAGTAGAGACCATAAGTGCAGTAGCAGTTTCACAAAACGATCGCATCAAAACAAGTCGCACTTACGACCTTTTTCCATAACAAACATTTTGCACACATACACGATTTCGTATATCGCTCTCTTTCATAATTATCTAGTCAGAAAGAGTGCGATATAATGATCATTTGCCTTAGTGACAAGCCTGTCATGTCGCGACGGAGTATTAAGTTAGTGATATTTAATTTCAAACAAACAATTATGTGTCTATCTGGCTTAGCGGTTAACGTTATAGATAAAATGTCTCATAATAGTCTGCGTTTGAACCCAAGTGACATTACACTTTTTGTGTTTTAATTATAAATGATACGTTAGACCCGATGAGATATGTTTTTCTAAATATTAGTTGGAACTTATTATTAACAAAAAAGATGAGGGTGAATGTGAAACAAAATAAACTTCTGGATTGAACAAAGTAGTTAGTTATGACGTTGTTAGTTGGTGAACTTTGTTACGAGCGTTTGTGTTATTATTACGATTAGCGTATTGTTTGATTGTCTTTATTCAAGATGCAAGCTAATATTAGTATTGATGACAGGGCAAATATTGTCACTTTGCGTAAAAATGGGCTTAATATTTCTCAAATTTCAACTGAAACTGGCTTAAAATGTTATTTAGTTATTTTTAAAAATTATAATTATTATGATGATAGTTGCGGTGTGTGATTTTCTTAGTATTAAATAAATTGCTAGTTGCAAGTGTGTAATTATATTTTGTTTTTTTTTAGAAATTCTGTTAGCCGTTGGGTAAAGAGGTTTGAGGAAGAAGGTAGTCTGAAGAGTCGTCTAAGAAGTGAAAGGCCGCCGCTTATTAACCCGACTCAGCGACGTTTTATGGTGGAAGAATATGAAACAAATGGTTTCATTCCAACTATAATGTTTGCAGAGCAATTTTATACTACATTACAGACTGTTCGCCATGCAGTCCATGCTGAAGGTTTACATCATCGGAAGCCAGCTAAAAACCATTTTTGACACAAAAACACAGGGAGGAAAGACTACGTTTTGCTCGAGATTATTTACATTTTAACTGGGAGGTGACTGTATTTTCTGACGAGAAGACTTTCAAGTCTTGCCAAAAGGAAGACTTAATTAATGGCGAAAAAATAATAATACTTAATTTAATAAGTAGACCAGGTAACTAAATATTTAGTAATATTAACATAACAGTAAATAAAAAATAAAAAAAATAAGAAATAAATTTTAAATAAGCAGTACCTTTGTACTCATATATTTTAATGTTATTTTCCTGTGTTGTCTTCTGTGTGTGCATAAACAGTTAAATAAATAAATAAATAAATATAAATAAATTTAATGATCTTAAATTGGGGTTTAATTTCAATATTCTTTTCGTCAAGAAAATGAACACTTAAGCTATAACCTCAATACATTCAATGTGACGTTACATTAAAAAAACACGTTCATAAAGTCTAACTCATATATTAGTATTCAATTAACTCTGCTGAATACTGATACCTATAATAAGCGGGTATCAACAATTATATTTGTGTTATTAGAATATCCTTTCCGTGTTATGTTATTCTTATTATGAATTGACTAAGTGGGTATACAACAAAAAATCTTATGAACGGTGATACGAGAACTTTTTTTTGCCTAGATAGGAATGTGACGTCACATTCTCATAAAAGTTTGTTAATTTTATAAATAAATAAAACGAATAAACATTTTTGTTATCATTCAGCATGATTTTTTCATTTCCACCTGCCAACACCGAAAACATAAAATAAAAATCAATTAATGAGGTTAAATAATAATACAATAACTATCTAATATTTAACTTCTTATAAAAAATAAATAATAAGCATGACTATATTATAAATAAACATAAATACCTAACGACTTTCTGCTTAAAATACAAATATAATTAAGGTTTCAAAGAAACAAAAAACAGCCACACATTGTAATAACATGGATTCGAACTTGGACTTCATTGATCGTGAACCCATGCTCAGCCCAAACAGCTACCAACCCATGTTAATACTACGCGAATTTTAACAATGCAATGGTAAGAACAGGTCATCACTATGATGTGTATTATAAATGCAACAGAAATATAATGCTATTTCGCGTAGTGTGACGACAGTTCATTAGTGTGTGTTATGTGTAGAATGTTGAGACATCACTCATACACGCACACGCACACACACTGCTGTATCGCGCTCGCACAGTTCATAGCAATATAATCTTTAGCATGGTACTGCACTTTTGAGGTCTACTGTACATCCCCTTGTTATTTTATCTCGGACAGTCGTCGACAAGTCCGTGAAACAACCTGTTTGGATCGGAATGCTGGGCAGTGAAGAAGACTGATGAAAAAAGATTGCATGCAGCAGAGGTGAGAATGTTGAGATGGATGGATGGAGTAGATAAGAGGAAGTTTGAAAGTGGCACTTATTACAGAAAAGATGATAGGGAGTCGTTTGACTTGGCATGGACATGTGTGCAACACCTAGGACTAAAAGAGTGATGAATATAAATGTTGATGGATGGAGAGATAGAGGAAGACCAAAGAAAAGATGGATGGATTGTGTGAGGAATGATATGAAGAAAAAGGAGTAAATGATAGCGTGACGATTGACAGGGGTGAATGGAGGAAAAAAACGTGTTGCGCCGACCCCAAATAACACGCGACAGGGGCTGGAAGTTGATGAGTCGTTACGGGTAGTCAGCAGCCTGAAAGTCTGACCACTCATCTCGCCAAGAGATGTCGTACTACCCAGTAAATAATTTGTGGAGGTCAGATAGGTAGTCCCCCATATAATTTACTGACTGAAATACATATAAATAGTAATCTAAGTGTTCTGGAAGATGTGGGTAACTCCGTGATTGTTGGCACCACACAGTTAAAATTTGGAGAGCAGGTGTCTTCTATAAAATGGCTGTGGCGTACGGACGGACAGACAGACAGACAGACAGATGGTCAGGACAAATCTATTAGGGTTACATTTTTGCCATTAGGAATGGAAACCTAAAAAGTATAAAAAGGCTGTCCTAGTAAAGTAGAGTGAAGATAATGTCTTCATAACACTAGTACGGTACACACACGTCCACGTCCGTCACTAGTCCGCACACGTCCAGTTCATGGCTTTATTGATTTCTCAAAGATTATAAGGTGCCACGTATAATACAGTCGTAACATTTGCATCAATGTGTGATTCTCGCTCCCGTTGCTTGATAGAATTAAATTTTGCTTGGACACTGCAGGTTACATAATATGTAGCGAGTTGTCGGATAATTTAATACCCGTTTTGATTAACAGTTCAACCGACTGACAGTAATTCATATAAGTGTCGTTCTAAATTAATTCCTAAATAAAAGCACTCTGTTGGATTCCGAACGTTTGGTTCAGTGCCGAGAATTGAAATTCTAACAATGAAATAATATTAAATCATTAATTTGAGCAGCGGTGGCCCAGTGGTGGCGGCCCCGACATACGACCAGTAAGTCGTGAGTTCGAACCCAGGCAGGCGCATTACTTTGTGTAATTTATTTCATCACCACTGCTCTCAAAACGGTGTAGGAAAACATCATGAAGAAACCGGCATGTCCTAGAAACAAAAAATCGAAGGCACGTGACATCTACCAACCCGCACTGAGCCCGCGTGGTGGTCTATAGCCCATTCCCTTTCATAGAGAGCAGGCCTGTGTCCCAGCAGAGGGAACATTATAGGTTGATTATGCGTATGCATTAATTTAGGCTTCACCTAATGTTCCTGAAACCTGTACCTGGTAGTCTAACTTTTACTGCATAAGCTTGTAAGTACTTCTAACTGATCCGTTATACAAAGAGGGTCCGAGCATTGTCCATATGACACGACAATGCTCGGAAGCATTGTCCATACTGCCTGCTAGGGCGAATTGTATCCTATTATCAAATTTTAAAGTTACTCTAACTTTCTCCACTCGTTCGTCATTAGGACAAAGTTCACATTATCAGTCATCCTGCTTTACTGAGTCAGCAAGAACACAGAGCTAAAGTTGCATATTTTGGTTACAGAGTCCCATCGTTGTACAATTCGTATCAGAAACTCTATTCTACTGTAGATACAGTTGAATTGAGTTCAGCAATTACCATATAGGATTTGTCGTAACTAAGCGAGTGACTAGCGGAATGCTCTGCAAATTACTTTGGTTAATGTTACTTCTCGGTCCGTGGATTGGAACCACCCATACACATCGAGATCCCTCCGTTAAGCCGCTGATCCCGGTTAATGGTAGATCTTTGGCAGTCGTTACAGGTAATTAGAAATCCAAAATTCTGCAACTAATCTTGCCAATAGTCTCGCATTACCAAAGAACTGGGTTGTGGACGTCAGATAGGCATATATACGGCATTAGTCTAGAAGGCACCCCAAAATATGTAATTAAAATAGGCAGATGATGTATTTTCCCTTTTTAATAAATAACACAATATTTAGATGTTGCTTAAAATTGAAAATAACGTTAAAAATCCATTTACTGAAACGATTCTAGTCATGAATCTAGATTTTTAATAAGATTGGTTTGATGTTAATCTCGACTCCCATCTAGGTTTAATGGATTTACAGTCACGGAGGCTGAGCAAATTAAAAAGAAGATTACCCTCAGAAAAATGTCTTGAAAAATCTCAGAGCAAACTTTTTTTGTTAATTCTTAATGTGTATATTTCTAGCGTACTCAGTGCTCATACAGAATGAGCATTAATTACCACTCTAACTCAAGAAGAATTTAATCGATTGAACTCAATAAACAAAGAATTTTGACTTCAAATATGCAAACAACAAAACAAAATAATCAGAAACTTTTGGCAAAAATTCTATTGGACAAGTTTACATTTCGAAATTCAAATACATTCAAAAACAGAACACCGGCGCTTCAACGATACATCTAGAAACTAGACTGCATAATAGATTCCTTCGAATGCATTTTTATCCTCAATTTAAAAGTAAAATCGTCCTCGAGCAGGCAATGGTGCGCAATAACAGGCTTCCGATACAGTAAACTGGGAGTCCCTGTGATTGTGTCGTTAGAAATACGCGGAACTACTATATTGTTCAGTTTTCCTTTATAGATGTTCTATGATAAAAATTTAGTTAAAGTTACGCGTATAACACTTAAGAAGTTCCGAAATTGGCACTGGTGCCTGCATACGACAGGGTCCTGAAAATCTTAAATGGCTTTTCGTAGAGTAGATGAATATTTTACCTGGGGAGCAAATAGCACTGTAGAGGTTACAGCATGAATGCTTAGATAATGTGAGTCTGCTGAGATAGTGGTTCAAGATTTTCTTCTTGTCGAAATCTAATAAGAGAAGTGACTCGCTTGTATGTATTATCAGTTATCACACCACCAGCCAACAATTTGCAGCGGTCAGAATTCACTATTAAACCACCTTCCGCGTACCCCATTTCTTGAGTTTGATTAGTGGTAAATATATAACTTCAAAATAATTATTTATTTCGATAATTACTTTCAAGAGCTTTAAATATTCTGTTGCACCGGTACTTTTCTTTCACAGTAAGACTATTCTCAACCTAACAATTTCATACCATTTCACGTCCACTTCCAGGCAATTCTACAACTTAATCCCTAGGTTTAAGGCATAGATTCCTCTGTAATTGAACTGTACGTTGGACTTGAATAATGTAACGGCCAATAGACGACGTGAAGTTACATAGACTGCTGTATTTTCATGACACGATATAACTATTATTAAGTATTCGAACTGTTTAGTTATTTATCGTGTTTCTGATACTTTTATTGAGGACGTGTGGGTAGGAATAGGTCAGTTTGATTAATAAATTATTATTATTACCAACGGATGGAAGGGAGGAGGATGGAGGTTTGAAATTTGCTTTGATTTTATCATCGCTTTATAACCGATTTGATTGTGTAGTGTTATTACCATCAGGCAGAATCGATTGTGTAATGGACCCACGAAGGTTGAGGAAGTCGTGGAGTATTTAAGAGTGAAGACCAACTGGGCTCTGAGGGTCGAAAGGTTGGAAACGCGCCACAACGTCAACTTCAATTCGTTCGTGGTTCGAGCTCCAACTCACCATCTGCAGACCTTCTTAAAAGAGGACTTTTGGTCGAAAGGTGTCGTATACCGACGATTCCGAGGACGGTTACTCGACACCACGCAGCAAAACACGACGCCGTCAACGATTCGTGTCTAGTTTTAGTTAAATTAGGGTTTTTAAATATAGTTTATTATTTTATAAGATTATTAGTATTTTTATCTATGGGCCCCAGTTGCCTGACAATAAATGACTGATTTATTGAATGGATTAAACTTTAACTTCAACTTTGCTTCTCATTTGAAAATTTTCGATAGACTTGTAGATACATTTCTTCAAGTTGTACAAAACCCATGACCATCTTTATGCCTACAATTGTCGTCAAAACTTGATGATCATAACATGGCCAGTCTTGGAATATTCGGCAGAGATTAAATAAGTGAAAACATTTACCTGTAACTCCGGAAAACTCTGCCTAACGATCAGCGTCCAAAGATTATAAAGCACGAAGACGGTGATCAGCCACAGCCAATAGAAGAAGAAGTTCTCGTCAGGGTTGACCACGGTGCGCGGCGCTCGAAGTTTGCGCCGCCTCTGTCTGTTCAATGCTCTGTGCTCGCCTGTCGCTCCCTCTGACCCGGTGTCTTCTACCTACGGGAAAGTTGTAGCTGTTATCGTACAGGACTTTTATTTTTTTCTGATCTTAAGAACTTAGTTTAAAAAAGAAAAATACTAATCACTTGACTTATAGAATTTGTGTGTCAAAATCATTATTAAGTTTTGAATATCAAACCAAATAAAAAAATAAGAATATCATCGATGTAGACCAAATTAAAAAGTTGCAAGATATTTATAAAACTTCATATGGTGAGACAGGTCTTTGTAAAGTAGTGTTTAATGTTTTTAAAGTCTCTTATCACATAACTACTGTGTCAGATTGCTTAGGCAGTAAAACGAAGACAGGTATGTCAGAAGAACAAGCATTTGGTGATAGTTTCTGTCTATATCCAATAATGAAAACTAAACGTGTGAAACACTTCCAAACTAGAAGGATTAACATGATATATTATCACAGGCGGTCATGATATATTATATATCCGTAAATTGAAAAAAAATGTGCTTAATATTTTCAGAGTAAAGGTTTTATCCCGTATAATATTCCATATTCCATACTCTGATCCATCAATCAATTTAAATCTAATAAATATGTTCAAGTTAATCCCATTTGTAGGTTTCATAACATATCGGATACGGTAACTACGACATAATGCGGTACATCAAAATCCGTTAACCAAATTTATATTTAAGAATTAAGGTTTCTTCATGCTTCACTTCCGTATAACTTGTTTTGGGATTGATTTTACTTTTTATATTGAATAAATAATTATGTGCTGTATTTTATATCTCTTTAATAACAATCTCATTTACATGGATGTGAGAGATTAAGTCGCTATTATTATTTTCTGTGTTTTCTTGTTTTGCGTCACGTTTTACGCAAATAAATGATTTCTCATTCTTTCTTTCTAATTAATTCTTGTTTTTGATTAATCTTTCGTATTTATACACTAGTTTTACTCGGGACTCAACCGCAATGCTCTTAATTAAAAACTTTAAAACTCCTTTTAAGTGCAAAACTAGTTGAGTAATAACGTTATAAATACCCACATGAGTCACCGAAAACATTAATAACTACTCCACTAATTTGAAACCTGAACAAATACTAATATCGCTTTGATACTAAATCGGTTACATATTTCGGCGATATGAAACGTTTTACGATTTTCTCATAAGAGCCTCGTAATCACTACAATTTGGCCAGCTCCTAAAGGTTAGGGTCACGCACGGTTTTACTTAGTTAATATTGCTTTAAAGTAATTCGTGAGGACACCACTAGCGAATGGCCTTAATCTGAAATGAGGCTTCAAAATTCAATATTGTTTGTTCGAATGCCGTTTTGCATGTTTATGATACCTGTATTTTACTTGTGTTGTATTGAAACTATTGGTTTGGGTATAAAATAGTTCTGTTCTAACCTAGTAGGATAATTGTAATTACTTTTCAGTTCAATGCTGACAACATGATAATTTGAAATTTATTGAATGCTGTAGCAGGTACCAGATGATGCAGTTCCCCGATTCGAGAAACCCAATTAGTTTAATCTCTTGACTTGTCAATCTTATGTCGAGTATGTCTTTGTTATTTCCGCCAATCAATCACAAAGTAGTAACACAAAAGACTTGAAAAATTAGATTAACAATTCATGAGACTTGATTAGCCTTTCAACAACAAGTGGATGTAACTGAAGCCGAATGTAAAAATCTTGATCGATGAAAGTTATTCCTGATAGTCTAAAGTAAAACCAAAAGAATACTCACAGTTTCTTGCGTTAGAGGTGTCTGCCTAGTGGAAAATCTCTTTAGGAAGGAGTCTTCTCTTTTCAACGGGGGTTTCTTTTGTATCGCTGAGCTGAGCTGCACCGTCGTTCGCAGCTTCATCCATCTTTGATTCGATTTTGTTCTGCAGTCATACAAACTAGTCAGTACCAAGCAATTTCGCCAAAACAATAATAGGGAGTTTAGTAAGCAAAAGTAGCCATGCTCTCAGATAGTTCAAGTATATTAGACAGACAAGAAATTACAGATTACTCAGTTTGTTAAGCACAGATTTCTGGAAGATTCTGTTCATTTATATTCAAGGAAAAGTGTTAGTCATATTGGAATATAATCTCTATTGTTACATTGTTATGTGCGGTGATGCACTAGAACTTCGTGAACAGAAAGATCTCAAACACGTGCAAACAAATACCTCTATTTCGACATGCGGCATGGCAACTCACACTATAGAAACAAAAAGACCAACTCGAATATATACGATAGTTTGTAGAGTGAAATATCAGTTAATCGAATCTATCTTTTCTAAAACTAGTAACTAGGCATCTAAAGTTAGGAGTTCGAAACTATTCTTCTATTGAAACATTAAAAATGCAATTAAACAATGAAATAACATTGAACACGTTTTTATTGTCTCAAGTTACAGTAGGAAAGTAGAATCATTTGGTGAACTAGTAAGACACAATATTCACAAGAAAAACACACATAATCCAGTGAGTAAAAGTACCATTCCCGAAGTTCCTATACACTGACGAAGGTAGCACATTAGTGGGAAATCATAAACAAACAATGAAATATAAGAACAATCGACAACGATGCGGCTTTACCGGTGGTCCGATAGTGTTCGAACCTCTTTATTTTCCTGAGTGCCTGGTAGTATGCCATGACAGCTTGGACGTGTCTCCATTTATGGCCGCGTTTGTCTGTGTCTGACTCCACCCTCTCAGTGTCCTGCATGGACTTGCGAGAGCTTGACGAACTCGATGCAATGATCGGTCGCCTATAAAGGGACGTATCGTGTTATACGGAGACAGTGGTGTAGTGTGTGCAATGTTGGTGGAAGCCTCCTGGGACCTTGTGTTACGCGCTTTGGTGAGCCTCGAACCCTCTTAGATGCTGAATTATGACGTGCCAAAATCTAGAGCTAAAATTCTATAAGTCTACTATCATTCGATACTAAAATTCTAATCAAAACTATCTATGAAAGCTAAGCGGACAACAAGATAAGAATGAAAAGTAACAGAGGTAGTTCGTCACCACCAAAGCGGACAACACAGGTCGCAGTACACGATACATTGTCAACGAGACTTCACAAAATGATCACATGCATAACGCCTACGATCTCGTTAACGGACAGAACAATGTAATAAGTGTTTATACAATATTTTAGCATTACGTGTAGTCTACACGCCCAGCTGTGCAAGGTCGTGAACTAACTTCAACAGTTATAACTATTGCATTATGCACAAATTATCGTGGTAGGCGTAGGGCACCAATTACGTATCAGTCGTTCGTTTAGTCGACGATTTAATGTGGCTTTCAAGTGACGTGCGGAATGGCCTTATAAAATCAATCACATCTCAAAGTTTGTTTATAACATTCATAATTATCATAATCGAAAACGAGGCTTTAAGTGTTTAAACATTTTTTTTTTCTATAGTCATTGCAAACGCCACTGAAAAGCCTCAGCTCATCTATCGGGCATACGTAATCAGCATTGGTATTGGATCGTGCTCGTTGCTAGGGTCGCAGCTAAGCGTATCCAAAGCGTAATGTGCCATTACATCAGGCCACTTACATATCGTCAGGCCTCGCATTTGGAGTGAATGGAGATAACTTGCTCAACAGCCTGAACAGGTTTAGAAAATTGCTTATCATCAAATTCTACTACATTTTATATTTCTATTACACTTGCTATGATATGGAATTGAAGCATCAGTTTGATTGCAGAGCGATTTGAAATTGATGTTGTTGTTGATAAGAAAGAAGTTATGTTAGAGCAGAAACTACAAATAATATTCTCTTTTACTAAAATAATATTATCTGCAGTTTGCGCGCTTTAATAAATTCCTTTCTGCTTTAACATTTAAGCATACCTTAGTAGGTAATGATTAGAATTGTATACTTATTTTTAATAGTTTATTTAATTAAATATAATAATATCTGAAAAAAAAAATGATAATCATAATATACTTATAATAAATACATTATAATAAATGTGTTTTCACCGTACTGTTAATCATAAGATTCTTATTTTACAAAATGATAATGATATTATGAGATTGTGGATGAAAAAAATAAATACATACAATTATACATATTATTATGTGCTGATTAGTAAATTATGATGAAATTTTGTACAATTTACACCAGTCAGTATCAAAGATATCTTTGTACGGATACATAAAATGCATGTATGACGTATGTACCTAAATATTAGTATGTATCTATTACTAAGCATGGGCCACTGTGTAAAGGATGTCCTAAACGTTATGACTATGTTGGTCGTATTCATACATCTACATAATTTGATCGTACATCACTCTTATGGCGTTCTGTGGAGACATCTAACATAAAAATGGCAGTATCAGCTTAATCTTGGCAATTTGGGGCAACATAGCAATAATTACCACCCGTTGGTATACTGGTTAATGGAGTCGGTAGGATGTTATTAGCTTAACATTACAACATGCTGCTATCTATAGTGCCCTGGTAGACTTTGGTCAATATTGTGGTAAAGAGAAAAAGCTGATCTGACAGACGCTGTCCTGACCCAATCGAGTTTACTAAATTTCTAATTACCCCGGCTTCTTTGCCCCGAAAAACCTAGAAAGTAAACCATCTGTCCTAAACCTGGCGAATTCTCTGGATTTCTATCAACAGGGACATGTTATATGACTCCAGTACACAGAATGTTTAGGTTAGTTAAGTTACAGAAGAAATAGTAATGAATAACCAATTAGTAAAATGTTCAGCCAATTAATATTACGTAAGTTACTGCTGGAGGCAGCTAAGAAGTGGTAGTGGGAAAAAGACGACCTATAAAAAGAGGTTTTCTTAAATTGAATTTTCGCTCGAAATGGATTTAATTGAACCGGTTAATTGGATTAACCCAAGCAATTAATTACTTTCGGGCCTAAGAAAGTTTGTTAGTGCTGAATTGGTAAAAGGGTCGGGAATGTGCCCCTATTATCGCCTGTTGGCATCATTTTACAGTAAATAAAAGGTAATTAGTAATTTAGTTTTACTTTACTAGTTAAAGGCATAATCCTTTTTGTTAAAATATTTGATGCGCATATGGTGGAGGGTAGTTGAACTTTTTCTATGCTTTTCATATTCATGGAAGATTCACCAGAAATGACAAAATAGAGGGAAGAGCGTCAGGCCCTGGGGGACACTTTTGTCTGGTTAGATAGATAAATTCAAAACCAAACAATAGAAAAAAAAAAAACACTTTCAAAAGGAAAGGACGGAATATAATTTACATCAGATACTTTATTCAGAAGTAGATAACGTAGAAAAAGAATTCCTATTAAAAATCATTTCAAATTAAGAACACAAAAGTGTGTTGTGTTTAAAGCTATGCTAGACCCAATGAAAATAGTCTAAATAGCGAACGAAGGAAGAACAGTTTCCAGGTTTCAAATAAAATATCGATTAAGTATAAAATATATCGTTAATTTTCTAAAAGCCCCGAATAGTTGCAGCTGACAGCCACTGACTAACTATTCTAGAATCGATATCTCAAATACTTGAATGTCACTAAGCGGCCCATATACACGAGAATACAACAAATCGATAAGCGACTCGATGCATAACTCGATTAGACTCGTCGCTGCCGGTGGCTTAACAGTAAGCCATGCTGGGATATAGGTTATAGTGATGTCACTAAATCGATTCAGGTTTAATTTATTTAGTCAAGTATTCAATCGATAGCAATTTACGGATTATTAAATTATGTTAACTTGGAAAACCAAAATGGATTCTGCGTTTCATCTTTTTGAGACTGAAAACCGAAAATCTGAATTGGAGTTTTAGTACCGAACTTCCTATTAACTAGTGTTTCCCGAACAACCTATATTTAAGTGCTGGGTAGCTGTCTACAACTAATTGGTGGCCTATCGATCAACGCTGCACTCAAACGCCTGCCTATGCGGAATCTATTCAAGCGGTATAAGTCAACCTGAGCGACACTGCCTCTCGATGTGAAGTCTATATTTCGTAAAATAACAAATTTAGGCTATTATGTAGGTTTCAATCACCAGCCAAGGTTTGAGGTGAACTGGTATAGCGACAAATCCACGGTTTCATGAAGTTCTGATACCTTCATGCATTTCTAGCTTTTCCCAGTTTATATGATGATTGGGAAGCAATCTTCTTCATAAGTCTTTTAAATGAGTGTCTCATCCTGCAGTGTATGTCATTGTGTCTTCTTCAAGTCAATATTTTACTTCTAAATTCAAACGAACTTCCTACACTTGTATGAGTTCCTGGTAAGTCTTTAAAGTAAAATGAAGTAGGGTGACTAACTCAGCATTCACCTGTGAACAGTTGAATGCTGATCTTAGTCATCATGTTGATGTAGTAAACTACAGTGTGACTGAGGCAGCGACAGTCACAATATTTAATTAAACTTCTACAAAGCGAACCTCTCTAGTTCTATGAGATCCTGGTACCAACTTAAACTGCAGATAATTGTACTTTTGAAGCCAAGGTAAAGGTAAGCTTGAAGTTAGTTTATTATGAGTTTTTGAGAAATGTCTGTTAAGTGAAAAACTATAACATTTTTGTTCTTTGCTTTTCAGATCGTTGCCTTTTTTGGCTAGTTATTGATTTATTTAGAAAAATCAAGGGCATTTTTGATCAATATTATTAAGAAAAACATTGCATAAACGTGTATGTACCTATACATGTACGGCGTACGCAATACTTCTATACAAGTAAGTGTTAAATGCAGCGAACTTTATATCTTCCACGACCGTGAGCAACACTTTAAATGCAATATCGCTACATTTAATGGTTCACGATAGACGTGCTAAAACAGTGTTAGCACGTAATTTAATGCAACTACATTTTAGGTAGAAACTTATCTGAAACGAATGAACGATACGCTTTGACAGCGAAATTAAATCTGAATAAGTGAAGTCCGAATTGCGTCATTTGCTTTTATTCGTGTGATTTAATTTATGGTCTGTGCATTAGAATGTAGTTTATAGACAATCATTGTTAAAGGTCGACTGGTAGACAAAGTCACATTGCATTAAGCACCTACGCTTTATGTACCATCAAATAAAATGTATCATTAAAGAATAAATTAAGAAATAATTGCCCGAGGCCTAGCACGAATGCTTGACGAAAATGTAAAGTAAACTCGAACGATTCTGAATTGTAACAACAACCTATACTTTTTTGCTACACGAATAATCTTACAACTAATTTAGAATTATGTGCAAATAGAGTATTTACAATATTTGAAATCGTGCGACTTTATGTATGTTACGGTATTGTAAATGAATGTTATGTATGATGTTAGGTAGACTTCATCAATGAACATAGGTAGAAAACATACATACTAAATAATATAAGTTACATAAATTATGTGTGTTTAATACATTTAGTGTGCCTATCGTACCTTTTGTAATGTGTTAGCAAATTATGCTTTATAACTCCATGAATTCTTAACTGTGCCCAGAAATATAACTTTCATATTAGTGAAACTTCTAAAAAGAAAACTTTAAAAATCTTGAAAAGTGTAAAAAAAATGAAGGAAGACGATTTTCTGGACGAAATCAAGAATCCAGGATTTTATTAAAACATTATATGTTAATTAAATTCATATTATGACTGAATAGTTTAAGTATTTAAGTAGTGAACTATAATATTGCTAAAATTTAAAAATATTTATATTTTGCTCCTGATATTGGCAGAATTGTAATAACTTTGAACGCATCAAATTCATTTGTCGAAAGGGAATACACATATTTCAAATTAATTTAGCACACTACACTGCCAGCTCACATTACTGACCGCCAGGTTTTCTGGGTAATAGCTTTATATTTAGCTAATTTTCCAATAGCTTTAAATTCGATATAATATTGAAAATTACCTGATACGTTCGTTGAAACTAGCCTATAATTATGAAAGCCCTTGGGTGAAATTCACCAATTAAATTGAAGGCGACTCTACGGCGTTCTAGAGCTGTCAGTGTCACCATTGCAATTATGACAGTGACAGCACTAGATATTATTCATTGTTAGTTTATCTCTGATTTTGCAGTGACCTTTATTCTCATGGGCACAAGGTTTATAATTCAGAGGTAAAATAACTGTGAAAGGACGTTAGCTTAGAAGAGCGGTTCGCATTCAATTATATCAGTGAAAATCCGCTGTTATTAATCTGTTGAACGATGATCAAAATGCTGAACCTGATGAATTAATGGTTAACATAAAAATAAATTAACAACTTAATCTACTCAGAAGGATTTCGATAAGGCCTCGCAATACTTATTATTGCTTTTATGTCATTCCAAGTTTTGGATCAACAAACATAAACATAGACAATCAAAATGATTTTTATCAAGATTTTTGTGCCTGTTTTTTATAGTGGGTAATTGATTTACTACGATGATGCGATTAGACATCTAAAACGTTATACCTGTCAATTATTTAAAACTAGTCTTTTTTTTGTTGAAATAATGTGAAGATGATTTTTATAATATTTCTGGCCTATTTTACCACCTCTGAGGCGCTAGCAAGAGCGGGCGGTGTAAAATAGGAATTTACTATAAGTTGGTTACATCAGCAACCGTGCTTCGTGCAATTTTTCAAACCACAGACTGTATAACAGGCCATTCATTTAAAAAGAAATCGTATCATCGTAGTAAAGCTTTTCAACTTAAAAATATTCTTTATCTTATTCCAAATTCAAATGAATGTAAACGAACCTCTGTCCAGGACTTTTGCTTTCACTGCTAGCATTATTACTGGAATCGTCATCTTCTTCTCTAGATGTGGCAGCAGATAGGACTCGGGATGAACCAGCGTTAACCTCGCTCCCATCATTGTCTTCACCTTCTGATGTTCTGTTTGTGCCTTCTTCTGCCTGCCGAATAAAAAAACCATAAAAGATTGGTGTGTAAGAAAGCTGAATTCTTATTCCTTATTTTTTTTTTTTATCTGTGGAGAATTTTGACATGCGCTCATGCTGTATTGTTTTGATTTTGTATCTGTGTTTTCTCGGTTTTTTAATTGTTGTAAATGTTCTAGTAGTTTAGTGTTTTGGCGTGAAATAACTTTCTTCTCTTGTTTGATAAATTGTGGAATTAGGATCTCGAATACGTTTTGTCTTAAGAAAAAATTGTTTAAAATACCACCTTATTATAAATTTTACCCAATACTTATTAATAACGTCAATACACTGAAAGCGTCTTCCTAATTTATATTAATTGAATTCTATCTTACAAAATGGCGATCTCTTCACGAGTTAATACAATTTTGATAAAAGATAAAACCATTTCGTCCAAATATTACCAGGAGCCTTGCGGAAATAAGTAAAATCGAATAATTTCCTCCTGACGCTATTCTGCATTGGTACTTTTATATCCAAGAGAAATCATTTTGGAAGAAAATGGCTCTTTTTGAACCTTTTTCGAATGAGAAAGGGTGATATAAATTATGATTATCTACACTGAAATAAAGGTTGAAGGCAATCAATTACTTTATTAGACTTTTATTTAAATTAGATTGATATGTTACGCACGTCAATGTAATAAAATCTGTCAAATTTCTTTAATTGACTTTCAAATTTATCTCTAAAGTATTAGGTTCAAGGTTGATTGGGAAAATTTGACAGTTTCGGGTAGCTAGATGTGCTGACGTCTGTATTATATATGTCTGTGTGACTAATGTTGAAAAATTTAACTGACTTCGTATTTTGATAGATCAAGATAAAATATCAGTGAATGGACATATATCTACCTATCTACTTCACCTGAAATTATGTGAACAACTTACTACGAATTTTACCATTGAAACTGAACGCGATTATTATATAAAACGGCGTTCAGAAGCTATAAATTCAGCAGCAAACAGCTCTTAAACGCAGTTTAATTGGTAAAGTTCGCTCAGTATATCTATGAATATTAATCAACGGTCTCACATATCTTTCTCGTCAACAGATGTAGGTACATAGTTACTATATCCAACTGATTGTTTGACAGTTACCTACCCATACCCAAAACTCCATGATAGCCTGGTAGGTAAAGGTGGTAGTATCTAATTAAATAGTAATTGATAGTGAAATAACGCTAATTTATCACTCCCGTGTATTGTGGCTCCATATCTATTAAAAACACTGGTAGATACTGTCATTAATTTACATTTTTACTACAGTTGGACTCGACAGTAATTTAATGGGTGTTGCCAGTATCCATTATCAAGCTTTATGGCAGTGCCGTCAGAGAAATTAATTGTTAAGCAAATTGACACCCTAACTGAATTTGTCGTGTTATAGATATTTCCTACAGAATAATAGTTGTGTTGGCAAACAGCTTGCTTGACAGTAAGTTTTCTTGACTTTACCTACTGGGAAGGTTTCATGATTAAAACGAATAAATGACCAGTTCAACTTTGCAGCACTTTTGCCGCTGTTAGAGGGACAGTTTGGGACAGTTTGAAAGTTTAAATTCAATAAGTTCCTACAGAAAATGATTTTTAGGCAACTTTTGATTATTTTATTTGTGAGTAATCAGAATTGATGGTTTTAAACAGAAATTTGGATTGGATTGTTTTTGTATCGCAAGCCATGTTTCTTTAGACATTAGACATATTTGACATCCATATCCTGTGTCATTTTGTAATAGGTACTTTTAGTACCAGAGTGTTACAAGTCATTTTAACGACTTATCTTTGATATAACAAAATATCTATAAGTCAAAGTAGTTGTTCAATCCAAATAAATACTCCTGAAAACGTCAGCCTAGCAATCCATAGATAATATTGATTGACTGTCTGTCGTCGAGACGGTCGGTCAAGGTTGAGGTAGTTTCGGAGCTCGCGATCACATTTGCGACTCATCCGAACTCGTGTCCGCGCCCTTACTACTGAACTACGCGATTCGAGAAAGGTCCATAACCTTGGAATTAGGTTTTTATGTATTTATACCACTTATCTATATTGGACGTTTTTCAAAGACAAACTCTAAAAGGGCCTTAATCTCGACCTCTAGGTATTATGACCCTTGAAAAAGGTGGACAGTGAGAAGGTTCTATTAACATGTTTTTTTTTTTTTTACATTAAGGTTACTTATTACAACGCTGATACTTGCACCCTCGGAGGATCAAGAGCCAGATTAATTTTTTTTGGTGATGACTTGTTTTCAAGGAAAAAAAAATTTTTATTTTTAAATATCTCTTCTGTTTATTTAAATTAACGATTTTAGGATTTCACTCAGTAAAGTTATTCGTTTTGAAATGAATAAATATGGAACGTAATATTAGTACATTTTGTTTTGAACATACCTAATGAAATATAAAACGTTTGCAATATCCCTGCTTCGATGATGGCAAAATTTTGATGGTTTTGCAAAATTATAAGGATTTTTAAACTATATTAAAATAAAATTATTTCAATGAGTCTGTGTAAATAATTTCAGTCTCACACAACATTAACATTTTAAGATGATCAAGCTAAAGTCTTGCAAGTAACAAGACTCCGTTACCTAAAACTTCACGTTTAGTTTGTACGTCTGACTCCAACTAATTTCTCTATCCTTTAAGTCTGAGAGGTGTGAGTCAACGTTAAAACTATCACAACTCTATTGAAACTTCGAGAAACTTTATCTGATTCCTACCCTCTTTCGTCAACACTAGATAACACCTAAATGGAAACGCACTGTTGGATTGTCGACTATCCGCTTAGGACCCAGAGCTGAAATTCCAACGTAATATAGGCATTAATTTAAGCGTTGCTTAAGAAGAGTAAAAACGAGTATCAGAGGTGTAAAGAAAACCAACGCTAAAACTATCTCAACTGTCTTGAAAGTTCGCGAAACTTTATTTGATTTTGTCAGCCTGCTAACTAAACTTTACATCAACTTCGGACTGTGAAGGTTTTGTAATTATTCACGGTGGCAGGCGCAAAGTAACGAGAAAACGATGCTGATTTATTTTTAGTAAGACAGCCAACGTTTTTGGTTAAAGAAGAGGAGGAGTGAGGATTTTTTTTAAAGATTTATGTGGCTAATTTGTGGGGCAATCTTTTTGCGCAAGATGAAGATTGGAATAAAATTACCGACATTACATATACATATAATTATACTTCGAAACGAATTTTGGGAGTTTAAAATTAAGTTACAAAATTGTTTGCAAAATAACACGATTGCTACTTCTTGTCGTGGATAAAAATAAAACAGAAGAGTCAAAAAGATAGACTAAAAAAAGGTGCTAAAAATTTAACTCAATTAAAATCAGGAAAGCTGCGAGCGAACGGCAGAAAGAAAGAATTAGGTGTCCAGGCACACAACATACGTTTACGTTAGCACGCAGCTCGGCATTAATTTAATGTGCAGTATACTACCTAGACTTGACTTTATTTAAATGACGCTTTAATTGTAAGTTGTAGTGGGTATATGTAGTTAAATAGGAATTCATCGTCTAAGTTATTACAATTCAAAGAAAAACTCCCTGCATTTCAGTGTCAATTTTACTAAATTAACCCTTAAACATATCCAAAAACAAACTAAACCAAACACACTTTAAATCTAGTTACAGTAAATCGCAATTAAAATAATTACAAAATGATGTCAAAACTTCCTAAGAGCGCTCAAATTATACGAATTAAAGTTATTAGTTAAAGTATCCGAGCCGGATGGATTCGACTACTTAGTTTGGCTGCCCGTCTATCGGTGCGTAACGAAGGAGCATGGAGTATCTCTTGCTAACCATTGAAATGGAGCAGCACGCAGCGAAGGCGAGGATGCATTAAACAAGCGACAAGACATTCGAAGCGGACAAAGCGAGCGGAGCGAATGGATACAGCTTTGCATAATTGTCACAGGATAATTGGAAAAATTAATTTAATTTTTGCTGTACGTCAACTTATATACCTTAGGTATTAAAGTTTATTGGCTGATAGCGTTACACACTGCCGAATACGTTCACCGGTTAACAGCGTCACCCCAAGATTTTGGATGGTGAATGTGATTTATTGATTAAAAACCATTTTTACAGTTATCCTGAGACACACAAATTCTTAAGAGTAATCGCTCCGTAGTAGCCATGGCAACTGGACCGGAGCATAGCGCGAGAGGAACATCGAGTTTTGAGGAATGCTTTTGTTTTACTAACTCCACTTCTCATCGCCCCAATGGACAAGCAGCCTTAATTGAAACTCACCTGGATCCGTATAAGTGGTATAGTCTCCTCTTTGTACATAATATTTGTGTTTAGAAGTTAAAATCACTTGTTTTCTTGATTCAATTGTATGTATAAAGTACTCAGTGTTGTCTATTTTACAGGAATTTACATAATTGTGTTATGTTTCTAACGAACTATGTGATTTTGTGTTATGGTAATGCTATAGTTAAAGCTCTAGTTTTGTCTATGTTGTCTATTTTTGGTTGATCCAGGGGCTCAAAATTATTAACAGTTGTGTGAACATTTTCAACAGTTAGCTAGCATCGATCTTGCAACTCAGCAAAAAAAAAATAACAAAACCTAGTAATTTTGTAATATTTTTTTGCATTGTTGCAAGATCAATTTTAGTGTTGAGCTCCTGGTCTATAATGAGAGTAATAGTGATGAATGAGGTGGTAACAGTGTGTTAAGGTGATGTAAGTGTACCTATTTTAAACAATTATTGTAAGTAAGGAACAACTAGCCACATTAGATTGTCTACAAATAGCGTCGTGATTGGTGATAAAACTGCACACACACACATAACACACACATACTATGCGTGGTACTTATAGCAAATCTAAATCAAATTATTTCAAAAATCTCCCAACGACAAGGCTCACTGCACCATAACTCATTAAAAACGTCAAACACTTCATATTAAATCAGCATTCAGTCTCTGCCATCTTCAAACGATTCACAGAAAACAAGACAATGTTTTAAGAATGTCCATGTTTCGTGCAAGCGGGCCTTAGTCATCAGTTCACTTTATCATTTTAAATACGATTTAATCTACTTAGACATAAGGCTTAGTTTCGATCAATTTAAACATGAATATTACGAATGGACCTATTACACTATATCTACTAAAATATTACTCCTAACAAGAATTTGATCCCCGAGGCGAGTGTATGCAAATGTACGAATTGAATTTGAATAATAAATTAATTCTAGGTCTGTAAAGATGAGCCAAAATATGAATATTATGTAGTATTATGAGATTAGAGAAATAGT
Organism: Noctua janthe; assembly: GCA_910589295.1. Classification (NCBI taxonomy): domain Eukaryota; kingdom Metazoa; phylum Arthropoda; class Insecta; order Lepidoptera; family Noctuidae; genus Noctua; species Noctua janthe. The sequence goes on along the minus strand of OU342573.1, from coordinate 3,719,292 downwards.
AATCTTTGTTCAATTAATTGGAACTAGTAGACAATCTAACCTAGAGAAAAAACCTTATGAAACTGAGGGCGGGAGAAGGTTAAATAGAAGTGACTGTTTTGTGGGGGTCAAAATGCTAGGAGGCGGACACGCCGCGATTGACGTGGCCACCTAATGGGGCTCCAAGAAATTTAATAAGTCGTACTATTGATACGAAAGAAGAAGAAAACGAAGTGTGGGGTTCAAAATTTGTGTCAATGCTTTGAACCAAGAACATAAATAATAATTGATCTGTTTAGAGCACTATTATGTTGTTGTTTTTTAAATTCAGTAGATTGCAAAATTAAAATTAAAGAGTAACAATATTTTAATTTCAACTCGAATCTTCCAAAAGAAATCATCATCGTATGATTTCTCGATTAATTGAGTTTCCAAGAAAATGATTTGCCAAGATTTGCGCGGTTTCTGTGTGGGTTTCTCAGTTTCACGAAGTTGAATCTCATCTACATCAAGTTATTGTTCTTAGCAGATGTGATATTTTGTCTATAATGTATGTACAATACTAAAAATATAGCTATCTATTTACAAAACATGTTAAACAAAACGAGCTAACTGTCCTAACAAGAAACTATAAGTTAATCTTTGTAGTTATAAAATATAAATAATTTATTTGATTTACAAATTGAGTACCTTCTGAACGTTGATCTAAAAAGTTGATAGTAATAAAACAAAATTCCAATTGTAAGTTTTAACTGTAAGTACTTATAAATTTAAAAGTTTTTGCTAATATTACAAGTACATAAACGTGCTTTTTGTAGTGAACTGGTGTGATTGAATTCGATGAAAACTTAATCTTTTTTACAATATTCACAGTATAATTTTAAATCATGCAGTGCAAATTTAAATAGAAGAGCAGACTTTTAAAATTCAAAATTAAAATAATAATTACTTACATACACATTACAGAATAAGTTGCAGATAAATTGGAACGTGCAAAGAATATAAGAAGAGAGATAAGGTACAAATAAAACTAACTACGATACTAAAAATTGTAATATACATAAAAATACAGTTGAGTAGAAAGCTTTAAAAATTTTTGAATAGTTTCACATGCCCTTGAAAATTAAGAGCAATAGAATTCTTAAACATAAACCTAATAATTTCCAATTCTAATCAAAATCGAGTGTTGTTTTTTTACAGAATATTATGTAAGGCCTAAGTTTACTTAAAAATATAAGCTACCCAACAGTTTTTTTTTCTAACCCATATCTATTACTACCTAACATAGCCCTTGACCCAATTTGAACGTCATCTGTCCATCACTTGTCCAAATTCCGAGCAATATACGCAAATACAGAGTGTCCGGGCAATGTTTTGTTCAGAAAGGAACTCTATGAAAAACGTACCTAATCCAATCGGATTTGTTTGAAGTGGGACGCTGACGGGTGACGGCTGCGATCACTGGCGGTAGTGTTGCCATGTGAGAAATGCTTTTAGTTAGAAAAAAAAGTATCGTTGTTTTTTTATTGTACGCAAAACACAATGATAAATAGAGCCCCATGAAAGAGAGATCGAAAAATATTTTTTTTCGTTGTAAGTTTATTTAGTATGAACAGTATAACTATTTGATAACCAACGGGGTAGTGATTTATTTGTGCTTTATGCAGAAGTAAAAAAAACTGCAGATAGCGAATTTAATTTAAATGTTTATTGAAATACGTCCTAAAACAAACAGAAGGTTTTTTTTTAACAGTAACTACAGTGGTCAGAAAAATTGCACTGTGCAACTTGGAAGAATTGAATTTTACATGTGTCAGATGTATTTTAAATGAATTATTAATAAAAAAAAACAATTGTACCTTTGATATACTAGCAACCCTACTATGTGGTTCAGCCGGTTCAGCAAACAGGCTGGATAAATGAAATCCCAGTGCTGACAGATTTCATACTCTTTTACGTTCGAAGCCAAACGTTGGAAATATGGATGTTTTGACAGGTTTCATTCTGCTATGATACTTTATTGGCTCTGTGTAAATGATTGATTGAGTGAAGGATTAAGATTGTATTACTTTTTTTTAAAGCAAGTAAACAACTTCTTCATTATCGTGTGGTTAGTGCCTAACCTGGTGTCAGCGTTTTTTTTTTATGCCTCCCATGGGCCTCTGACTTGGCTTTACATGCCGTCAAAAAATGTCTCTCAGGCATGCTGGTTTCCTTCACCGAACTATTAACAAAATTTTTGAGAAAATAACCAGGAATTAATGTTTATTTGAAAAACTATTAGGATCCGACCCCGCTGAGGTAATGGCCCAACACAATCCCAATTTTAATCAGAGCAGGCAAATTATCTAAAAATAATATTATTATTTTGGAGTCATGGATTTTTTTCAAAACTCATCGAATTGAGATAAAAGTGAAAAGTGGTAATTTATGACATAAGTGTGTAGTGTACTGTAACAGCGTGTTGTTTGTGTAACAACACAAATAGCACGCTGTTACAGTATCCTTGGCATTATAAGTCTCATATTCTTTAACATCAAGTAAAAAAAACATCTTGAAATCTTTTCTTTTTTTTATTGTTTACCCAAGTATAAGGCGACCATTATTAATCGGCTGACACTTTTCAAGCCTCCTTCATTATGTCGAGTTTTTGACAGCCTGTGACACCATCTTGTAATTAGTTTGTTCAAGTGGGGTTTCCGAGAAAATTCTGTAAACTGAACTGAAATTTTAAGGTCCACAGGGACCACCATCGCCTCAACTAAAGCCGCATAAATCAGCCTCTTCCCAACTATGTTGGGGTCGGCTTCCAGTTTAACCGGATGCAGCTGAATAACTGTATTTTACGTGGAGCGACTGGCGCTCACTTTAAGCATCGTAGTTTGAAATGAGGTGAGGTGATCCGACCCGGTGTAGTACTTATGTGTGTGCCATGAGCTGTATGGGTCCCTTCATACAATTGCCAATGCCTTGCTCGACCTTGCCGAGGTTAATACAGATACTGGCTATGTGCTGTAACTAATATGTGAGCGTATTTGGATAAATCTGACCCAAAATAAATAATTGACAGCTATTTTAGATGTTGCCAATTTTCAGTAAACATAGAAAAACGCCAAACCATTGTAACTTAATGCGTTGTTTGACAAGCACCTGACTTAAAGCCTTCTTTGAGTAGACTAATTGTCAGTAGCCTGCTAACAAGCACAGTCGCTTCGTTAAAATGAAGCATTTGAATAGAAATAGTAAGCCATAGGACGAGGAACAATAGAGATATTGTATGCCTCGGTGACGCGCTGACGGGTCCCGGTGACGGGTAGCGGGCGATAGGATTTTGTTTCAGTTTAGTTTTTGTGAAGTTGTGACAACATAACAAGACAAAATAGTTAAAAGTTTTTGTGTTGTTTTGAGGACTTTATGACTTCTCTCCCTTCTCAAGTACATAAACGTTGGGTCGGCTTCCAGTCTAACAGAATACCAGTATTTTATACAATATGGAGCGACTGCCAATCTGACCAGTCACTAGTTGGTTTTTAAAATACCTGTACCTAACAATATTTTTTCAAGAAGTGGAAAAAATATCATTAGGCACACAATTTTGTTTATTTATTTCAAACCAAACAAGGTTATTCCTAATATTTTCCGACGGCATACTATTTTTTTATTCAAGACCACCAAATATAAAGCACTGAGCCTCCTTTTGGATTGAATTTATTAAAAGGCCACCTCCAACACAATTCACAAAACTGAAAAAAGAAAAAAAAATGGCAACTGTCAAACCTCCAACTGTTCAAAAAAAGAATGAAGCAAAAACAAGCTACACCGCTGTATTTGAAAGTTAACTTGGTCCTCGACTCATAGACAAGTGCTGCCAAGCCAAGCACCGCTCATTATGACCCAGATTTGTACCTCAGTGAGGCTTCATTTTATCGTTCATAGAGCTATCAAGATCGTATTTAGAAGCTGACAGTATTTTTGTTTTTATTTTATGGTGAAATGAGAGTTCATTGGTTGTTTTATGGGTTATAAAGTAACATTGATTAGCAGTATACATAGTTGGACAAAGTTATCTTCTCGAACCTGAGTAGGTATTTCTTACATGCAGGGCAAGACGGTTTCACAAATTCAGAAAAATATTGTTTAATTTATTATAAACAATGGAACGAACATTTAAGAAATAAGCATAAACATTTGATTAATTATTTAAATTGCTAGTATTTGATTAAAAAAAAAATCTTCTTAACAGTACTAACACTGAAGCCTAGGTGACCCAGGTTCACCTCTAAAACCGCTTAAGTGAACAAGAAAGACAATTCTACCACAATTATTATCTCGCTTCGCAAACCAATTGGTAATCGGAGCTAGTGGCTATGTAAGCACGTACACGTTAATTAATTCAATTGATTAAACTTGAATAATTTTCTTACTTCAAAAACTTCTTCTAATTCTTTTCAATATTTTTTCATTTGACCTGTTATCAATATTGGCATTACGTTTTCCATGTTTGCTATTACATAAACATTACGCCTGTAATGTCTGAAGGGTTAGGCGGAGGTATACCTAAATGTATACCGACATTTTGTCAGTTATGTTTATGTCCCATGTAATAGGGGGCGAGCCAATTGCCATCAATGATCAATCAGGCACAAATCCAGACAACGTGTCTTACTGAGAAAATCCTGATGGTAAAACCCAATAACACTGTGCCCGACCTTAGAATCGATCAAAATATCATATGCTCAACCGTCGCGCGATATCACGTGTAGGTCCATTCATGTGTATTTAAAAATTCCAAACGTTTGAATTTCAATGTTGGAACAAAACATTTGTCCCAATCTGCAAACACGAAAAATATTTGTGTCAAATCGCACTACCATAGTGGCGGGTAAAATTGAATTTGTGATTCGAATTTGGAATGCACAATTGGACAGTCTGTTATTGCTTTATTGGCAGCTGTTCTTGCTGGTTGTGTTAGTTGAACTGTCAATTACGTCTTGCAAGTTGTACACATTTTATAACTTCGGGAGAAGATCTGGGTTGGTATCAAAATTAGAGAAACTAGGTAATTCTACTACAAATTTAAATAAACTTCCTGTAAATTATTACAATGCCATCAAATTGTAACTCCCATAAACAACTCTTTAGGAACGTATTATTTAAATGATAAAACTAACGTTATTTCTTGCAATGTTTCTTCATATTAATAACATTTTCATCAGAGACATGGCAGTAATCGAATTTATCCATTCCCTAGTCTGGTCCACGACGACTGTCCTTACCTACCCGTCTGTGAATAGATCCCAATTACACATGATCGGGGAGCCAGCTAAACAAAAATGTCAGATGTAGGCGGACCAAATGTGTGGAACTTCGAATATATGGCTATGTTCAAATCTGCGTGTATCTGAAGGTCGCGTACCTATTTGGTCACGTTTTTAAGGTTCCAAACAAAAACAAACGGAACCTGTATAATCTCAATTTCTGGTGGGTTTTTTTCACCGCAGCCGCAGCTCTAGATCATTTAGAACTCATGGAAGCCGTTTGGTGAGCTAAATACTTATTTCATGCCGAGGCTGACCGACGAACGTCATTATACTTGAAAAGAGTGTAGGTGTTTTCAAAGGGCTGTTTCAATTTTGCAACTTTGAGGTTAAAGCTATGATCACTCGTCTCAATATTTCAAAACGGCTTATCGATGTAGACAGTTCTTCATTTGACTCAATCAATAAAAAGCATAACCTAGCTGTACTTACCATCTAGGCAATGCAATGGCTACTAGTTGGTGGTTGGCGGTGGTTGCTACAAATCGACCGAATCTTTATTTTGCGTTGAGTTATGGTTGACTGTCTGATCAACCATACTACATTTTATGACGTTAAAACGGCTCTTAACTTTAAGATACTAAATATAAATCTATTACTGCGAACAAATTGTAATACAAACTCCAGATGATGCTTAGACGTAGAACAGTTCTGATTGGTTAAACTTTTAATAGATGCGCAATCAGCACGAATCCCGCATCCGCGATTGTGTACACACCCCAATACGCATGTGTAATTGTTTATTCAACGGTTGGGGACGAATTCGGGAATCAAAACAGTACGAGCGGAATACAAGAGCGTAGTGTTTCATTAGGTTTAGAAATTATTTTACGTAATTTTTATTCCTAAACCAAGTCTCTAATTCCTCATTTTGTTACTATGTAAAGTCAAACGCACATCATCGGTAATAATTTGTTTTGAGCTTAGAGTAGAATTTTGAGTATGGTTTTGTTTTTGTTTTGATCAAACTGCAGGAATTTACTTACTAGATGTTCTCAATAATTGAGTATAAATAACATTCAGCGTATAATTTCCCCACTATTGGGTCACTCCGTCAAAAGGGCCTGTTCAAAAATATTTTAGACCTGTTGGTTGCTCCAAAATCCGGAGCAGTATAATATCTAACGGAAAATTATGTTTGTTTACAGGTAAGCCTTACCTACATATGGCAGATTACAAAAATGTGGTACACAACAAATTCAATACCCACAAAGCTCCCAAATATTTGTGCTGTATAAGGGATCAATCAGTTGGCAGATATCAATGAGCTCATAATTCCTGTCAGCAGACGAATGACACGTGTCGAACCCGCCCAGACCAACATGTAAACACGGCTTAAGCCACAATAAACTGAATTGGTTTTTGAACAACACAAGTTGGATTTCAAAGTGTTATGATTTTTTCAACACGGGTAATTTTCGTTTGTTGTAAATATTTAATCTGATTATTAAAATTTAATCTTGCAATGAATTTTATCAGCGCCATTACCAAAGAAATTCAACATACTTATGATAGACGAAGCAACCGGAATAAAATCGTATTCTACTGGTAACAAAACGTTTAGTGGTCGCAAACGTGACTGCTGGGCATGAGGTCCTGGGTTCGATTCCGAGGTCGGGCAAAGTGTTACAGGGATTTTCTCAGTAGCAGCCACGGAGACTGGATTTGTACCTAGTTGACGGCAATAGGCTCGCCTACTGTTACATGGGACTTAAACATAACTGGGGAAATGCGAGTCAAAAGATAAATAATTCTTTTTTAATTCGCTGAAAGTAATTTTTTAATTCACTAAGCAATATTATTCTCTGTTTTTGTTACTGAAGCTGTTGTTACCACAATTCAGTTAAGGACAGTAACCACTGTGGTTACAATGGCATCGTGTACAAATCGATATTTCTATAGCCCTCCACGTAGTACAAAAGATTGACTTTGCTCCTTGTATATACTCAAATCTTCACTTTTCTCTATGTGTCTCTTACGGGAAACATTTGAGATGGCTTTTTTGTTGAGGGAAAAGATAAGTAAGTATCCACCTACGTCAACTTTTCAAAGTTACTTTTTGTGAAAATACTTTTCAAAGATTAAAAAAGACTTTTTAGTATTTCAGTTTAGAACTGCCTTTTTAGAACTTTGTAAAATATTTTCAACATACACATAGAAGAGATTTATTTTTAGTAGATAGTACTCTAGATTATCATAGATTATTCAATTATCGAAATTAAAAATTGAAAGTTAAGAGCATCGTTCAACTGTCAATTTGAATTTCGAAGGTTATTATTCTATTGTTTATAAACACATTTTAAAGAGGAGCTCGTGGCTAAATAATAACAGCCGCTCGGGTCAATCTTTCGGTTAAGCTGTGCTTGCCTAGGTTGGTCTGTGGATGGGACTACCCATTACATACCAAATTTAGTCCGTGCCTCGGAAAGCACGTTAAGCCGTTGGTTCCGGCTGTCATTTATAGATCTTTAACAGTCGTTACAGGTAGTCAGTGGCCCAAAAAGACACAACCAGTCTTACCAAGGGGTATCGTATTAACCCGTACTAACCGGGTTGTGGAGGTCAGATAGGCAGTCGCTCCATGTAAAATACTGGTATTCAGCTGCATCCGGTTAGACCGCGAAGCCGACACCAACATAGTTGGGAAAAAGCTAAACAGATGATGATAAACACATTTTAAAACAAAGTTAAAACTAATATTAGTCTAGTAAGATACATAATTAAAACTTAACCAATGTATTGTAGTTCAGTTCTAGTTTGTTTATCTTCACAACTTTGTTTGTTTAGAGACCACTTTATTAGCTACATTGATGGGCGTGTTACGTCGGCACAGGATGTTTTTGTTTCCTTATTGAGTCCGAAAGGGTAGTAAAATATTCATAGACACACCTTTTAAAGTTCTTTAAATAGTCTATTTATACAGTGCTTTGCATTATTTTTTCGTCTGCATAAAACAGCGTCATGCGCGAAACAAAACATCGTGAGTAAATTTGGACTTATAATATTAAGTGTGTCAATCTGAAAACGCCAACCTGCCTTCAGCAAGCGTGGTGAACTGGTGATCAATTCTCGTGCTTTCTCTGTATAAAAAAAGGCATTTGCGCCGCGGTGAGTCAGTTTCAGGCGGGTACCTATTATTGTTCACGTTGATAAAACAACAAAATTATTAGTGTGATTTTCCGTTCGAAAACACACCTTCCCTCCTAGAGCCTCCAAGAGACATTTTGACTGACAGCAGTAATAGGTATTTGTTGGCAAACGATGGAAAAACGGTAACGAGTATTACGACGCTGCGTGCACCCACACTCAGCGACCGTCAACATCATTTGTGGTAAAATAAATAAAGAAAAAATATTAAAATAGAATATTGTGTTAACTTGATACAATGTGGCGACACTTGGGGGAGGCCTATGTCCAGCAGTGGACGTCTTTCGGCTGAAATAATGATGATGATGATGTGTTAACTAATCCAAATCATCCAAAAATAACTACTCTTTACCAGAAATGTTAATTGTGATTTCATTCAACCACGAATCATTCTATTAGGGGGTGAAATATGTCATAATTTTCATAAATTAATTTGGACTTTCTTCTAACTTACTGAATCATAAATTTCATTACATAAAATAAAACACAAAAACATACAAAAAACAAAAAATAATAATAAAAAATTCAACAACAACAATAAAACAATAAGTAAAAAAAAAAAATAATTAATTAATTATTTTTAATTGTCTACATTTTATGTAATATCATTACATTAAATGTAGACTAACTCAAAACGACAATAAAATAAACCTTACTATTCGGAATAGAAAAGAAAAATCCTACTTCAATATTCAAGCCTGGAAAGCCACAGCCATATTCCCCGTTTCAACCAATCAGGAAACTCAACGATGTATACCCACAACTCTTTGTACAGGCTATTTCCATGATCATTCGGCTGCGCTCGGATAGACTCGTGTCATCTCGTGACAACTCGTGTCTGTAAACCTTTTCAGTGAATTCGGATTGTGTTGTTTACGATAAAATCCTTTTTATTTCTTTTTTGAGGTAGTTTTTGTTGATTCTATTTATAAAGGTGCGTTGCTTTTTATCGACATTCATATGATATTACTGTACACAATCTGTCACACGTATCTATCTTATTGTTTTTGATGTAGACACTTGTGACAAATCGATGGATAGACATACTGACGGGTTTACTGGTCGCGTTTGCACTGTTTGTGTATGAAACTGTATCATTATGTGGACTGGAAATAATTATACACGACTATGTTTGCCCCAGTTTGGAAATTGTCTTTTGGGAGCATTCTACAGGGATGAACTATAAATATTATGTTTAAACCCAAGTTATGTTAAAAAAAAGGTAACAAATAGACAGACAAATTTTCGAATTTTTAATATTAGTATGGTACACCATTATGAAGAATTTTTCATCTAACTTGGTAGCTAGGAAAGTAAGAACCAGCTTTACGAACTCAAAGGAAATTAAATTTCCATCAACATTAATTTATTTCGAAAAACAAAAAATCCCTCGCCGAAGGCAATACGACTTTTTTCCTTGTACACACTTCTTAATTTGCCGCCATCTTCGATTCTAGTAAGATTAAGTAACTGCAAGTGACTTCAAAGTTGCAAGTTGCTTCAGGCTGTATTTACATTGGGATGAAAGCAATTTATGATTTGCTTTAGTAAGTTGCTTTAAGCGGCTGAAAGGGGTATGACAGGTGAAATACTTTGATTTTATTAGCATTGTTTGCTGGGAGATTATTGAAACGGGGATAGTTCTTGACATTAATTGCTTATCCTTCAACCTTACCATTAGCCCCTTATGAAATGCTTTATAGTTTGCAATGTTTTGAAAAGTTTCGTACATCGAACCTCCTAGAAATATCTACCTACAACCTAGCTACCTCTTAGTTTTTTTTTAGTCTCAAGAAAGGCATCTCCGAAGTACATTTATTTATTTATAGTTAATTAAAACGGCAAAACACCAATTACAATAATTAACATAGAAACAGAAAACAAAACAAAAGTAAAACATTCAGTTGACAACATTCATTAAATTAAATTAAAACTAACAAGAAATAGTGGACACTCTTGCATACATTCTCTCACAAAACACCAGACATATACACATTACCTTACTCCATTCATACGCAAACACATCACATTCAGCGTTGGCAGTCAGAAGGGCGTTGAGCGTCTTAAGAGTACGACACACCGGAGATCAACTCTGGCGACAGTTTTGGATGACTGTGGGGCGAACAGCTTGTGCCGGCGGCCTCTGCTTCTTCCATGCTCATACATGATGATGTATGAGATACTGGATATTGGAAGAAGCAAAAAGAGTATGCAAGGATCGTAGCAGGTAACGTTCTTATGTTTCTGCTTACACCCATGGAAAAAGATATGAGTTATGTACATTTTGGATACCACTAACACAGCGAGGTACAATCATTATTCCATAATTATGTAAACAATGTAAAGGTACAAAACATAGTAAACAATTTATTTCACAGGCGGTCGGATACATAATAATATAAACACTCTATGTCCAAAACAGGGTAATCTACATAAATCTCACAAATATGTAAACAATAATCGTTCAAAAACGAGGTAAACAGATCTAAAAGGCTGTTAGAAATATGTCTGCCTTTGTCCTCCACTATCAATAACACCAGTACCTAATTTATTAAGTCGTTAGCTGTCATGTATGCTAAGTCAATAGCTCGACTAATGACAAGGTAGCTCATATGTCCATTATAATTGCGATAAGGAGATTACAAATGGCGATTTGTTTACAGAACCCTGAAGTTGGTATAAGAGCTGTAGAGGAATTTCTTAAAAGACGCATCAGTTATGAAAAGTCATGATTAGGGGAATCATGACTTTTCATAACTGATGCGTCATTCTTGTCATAAAACGGGCAATATAGCCTCAGTGATATTGATCCCACAATACATTAAAATATACACTTCGTAGTGTTCATGTTAATATACACCAGTAACAATAAAAACAATGATAGTTCAAAGAACAACAGTCGTAAAAGCACATGGACCTGTATTATTGCTTTCGATTGCTTCTCATATTGCGTTGCTACAAAAGTGATTGTTTTCGAGCAAATATTTTCTCGAAAACGACCCCATAATCCCCTAAAGAGTTCCTTTAAAATCCAAGACAATTTTGCTAGAAATGCTAGAACAATTTTTGTTTTTCAGCTCTATGTGCCTTTGCAACTGGTCAAGCAGAAATCAATTTAGACTACATTTACTATAAAGTGTATATTTGATTAACTGGCAATGACTGTCGCCTACGGTTACACTTGTATAGGAGAACGACCTATTTCGCAATTCCTATGCAAATCGTCATCATCATCTGCCTAGCCTTTTCCCAACTATGTTGGTGTCGGCTTCCAGTCTAACCGGATGCAGCTGAATACCAGTATTTTACATGGAGCGACTGCCTATCTGAGCTCCACAACCCAGTTAGTGAGTAATACGATACCCCTTGGTAAGACTGGTTGTCAGACTTGGGCCGCTGACTACCTAATGACTGTCAAAGATCGACAAATGACACCCGGGACCACGGCTTAACGTGCTTTCCGAAGCACGGCGGAAACTCGGTATGTAATGGGTGGTCACCCATCCACAGACCAACCTAGGCAAGCACGGCTTAACCTAAAGATCGACTTGAGCGGCTGTTATAGTTTAGCCACGAGCTCCTCATGTTCCTATGCAAATGTTAAGTGTCAAAAATCCTCACAAACTTACACATACATACTTTTTCTTAGCGTATCGATGGCAATATAAACTGTGCCCAGAACTGAGCCACAAGTTTCGCGCCTTCAGTAGCGTCCATCAGTTCCTGTAACGAATAAACAGGATACGAAGGACACGATACTAAGCGCCCTATCGTTTGGGGAACAGCACATTTACTGACTTCCATACTTATTATTGGGCTACGAAGCGATCAAGGCCTGGGTCCGACACAGGATCCTTTTTTGATCGCAGTAGTTCCTGTGGGATAATTTCCGACGGCCACGCGAGCGATGCCACGGGCAGAACCTATTATGCACTTAACTAAGTACATCAATATACTTAAGTTTAGAGATAACTGCGGTGTGAAGTAATAAATCATTTAACAGTTTAAACCTGTCGAACGTTTTTTCAATCCTTTCGTCTTGTATCTGAAAATTCTTCTAAAGTTTGTTTAGAAAAATTAGTTGGGGTACCTACACTAATGAGTTTAACTTTGTAGACTATTTGGGTCATGGAGTTGATCTAAAGTTGGACGAGGATGAAAAAGTGTCTTAAGTTGGCACTTAACACGAAAATACCTATATGGGCCTGTTGTAACTCTAACAGCTCAAAACAGACATCGTTTACTTTTATGTCGATGGATAAAATAATAAAATTAACAATCCAACATTTTACACTACTCCATATCACAAAACGTACGTGCAAATTGCACAACCAAAATATAGAACCGGTCCTACGAGCAATTCTGTGGTTTTTGGAAAAGGCCCTTGTGCAACGGAGGGCGGCGGTAAGCCAGTGGCAGAACGGGTACATTGGATATACATCTATACAGCTGACGGCCTCGAAAAAGTGACATTAGATCAGGTACAATATGATGTTCAAGTCATAAAGCATTTTAATGACATAAGCTACCGAAAAGTTAATGTCAATACCGCTGAATGTCATTGTAAAAATAAGAAGCACTTTGAAAGCGACTGCCTCTTCCCTAGGCAATTTGTATTTGGTTTTAAAAAAAATAAATAATTAAAAAGAAACAGAAAATTTAACAAAAATGGTACAATGTAATACCGGAAGACCGACACAGTTTGGAATAAGGCACTGCATGGGGTGCGTTGTCAGAATTCCTCCTCGTGTGCCTGATGGCTGCCGGTCCCTCTCGATACGTCTGGAGGGAATAGCAGCTGCTGGGCCGGTGCACCCTGGGCGTGGGCAGTATCCTTCCCCGAGGAATGGGAAGAGATTCTTATTCCTCGGGGAATGTTACTGTCCATGGCTAATATTCTGACATGGGCGGGTCCCTCATGGACCAAGGGGGCGTTGCTCCGCGTGACCCTCTGAAAAGCAGAGGGCACAGCGGAGGAGCAAGGGCGGGCTCGGTGTGCACTTACCCTGCCTCCGAGCAGACAGTGAAGGACGTGCGTTCCTCACTGTCTCCGTCGATATCGTAATCCCACCGTCGAAGTGTCGTGGAACACGTCTCGCGGCTTCGATTGGGACCGAGGGTCTTGGCTTAACCGCCCGGACCACGAGGTAGAAAACCTCTATAAAAAGTTACCCCGAATCTCAAGCGGCGGCGCACCGCGAGGAGATGTATGGCTGACGGGTTCCTTTGGAAAATCAGTCTCTAGTGCGAACCACTGCCGGGCCTGGCTATGGCTTATCTGGGTACAGGGGGCACTGCCCAGATGGACTTTTTATTTCCCCCATACTCGTGGGAACAGTATGGAAACTAATACAACCCAAAACACGGCCGATATCGGCGAAGGAAGGGAGGAGAGGGATGCGGTGTCGGAGTCCGGCGCCGCATCCAGCGAGGTGAGCGCGGGAGGCTCAGAGAGCTCCCAGCGCGGGAGGCCCGGGGCTGCTGCGGGGAACAGGGAGTTTCTACGCAAGCGGTCCAGGCCGGTAGGCGACCGAGAGTCGTCGTCAGATGGGGAGCTGGCTTCGGCTTGTAAGATCCCCACCAGCAAGCGCGGCGGGATCCGTGGCAAGGGGAGAGGCCTCTCTGCCACCGAGAGGTCGGCGCGGCTTGCCGAGGAGGGGCGCCATCCGGGGGTGGCCACCGGTCACGGGGTGGCCCGTTCGGGCTCCTCTGGCGACGAAGCGGGCGTTGATGGCGGCTCCGAAGCGGAGCGTAAGGCCGGACTCGCGAAGGAGGTGGAGGCGGCGCTTAGGGCTGTCTCTTTGAAACAAAAGCCCTCCACCAGGCAAAGGGCTATACCTGCAGCGGTCGCCTCCATTATGGCGGCAGCGGAGGCCAGATTTGCGGGGCCCCCGCCAGACGGCGTGGCCATTCTGAGGGCGGAGGTCGCTCGACTGACGGCCGCCACGGAGCTTCTCAAAGAGGAGAACATGAAGCTCCGAGCAGACCTGACCAGTTTGCGCGAGTCCGGCTCTTGCGAGGCGCCCCAAAATGGGGGCCAGAAGCATCCAAGCCAGTCCGTGCCGGTGGAGAACCAGGTTCTGAATCTGGTTCGGCAGTAGCTGGCTGCCTTCCAGGCGAGGTTCTCCGTCCTGGAGGGCATTGTCCTGCGCCCCCCCCTAGCGGCAAACAAGGCGCCCCCGGGACCGACGGCGGCCTCATATGCGTCTGCTGTGGCCTCCGCACCGGGGCCGTCCAGCCAGCCCCCCGGCAGGGTTATGTCAGCCCCGACGAAACCGGCTCCGGTTAGGAAGGCGGCGGCCCTGAAACAGGGCAAGGCGGCGGCCCTGAAACAGGGCAAGGCGGCGGCCCAAAAGAAGGGCAAGGCGGCGAATATGCCAGCGCCAGCCGCGAGACAGCCGCTATCGCCGCCCCCCCCGCCCCCTAAGCCTTCCGCGGCCGAGACCGGGTGGCAGGTGGCCGGAGAAAAAGCAAGGGAGCGATCGGCGGCCAAACAGGCCAGGAGGCAGGAGCAGAAACGCCGGCAAAAGGAGCGGGGCGTCGCGGTTAGGCTCAGCACCCCAAAGACCGCAGCTGTAGTGATTACACTACAGCCGGACGCGGAAAAGAGGGGCGTGACCTACCGCGACGTGCTCGCTAAGGCGAAAGCGACGGTGGATCTCGGAGAGCTCGGGATCACCGGGGGCCTCCGGCTTAGAGTCACCGCAACAGGGGCTCGAGTGCTGGAGATCCCTGGCGAAACCCGTGGCTCGTCCGCCGACGCTCTGGCTGTAAAGCTTAGAGCGTCCCTAAATGCGGACGAGGCCCGAGTGTCCAGGCCCGTCAAATGCACAGACCTGCGCATACTGGGTCTGGACGACTCGGTGACCGAGAAGGAGGTGGTGGCCGCCGTCACCAGGACCGGTGGGTGTCCTGCCGAGCAAGTCAAGGCAGGCACCTTACGTCCGGACCTGTCGGGCATGCGAACCATAACGGTAAGCTGCCCTGTGACAGCGGCGAAAGTTATTGTGGAGGGCCGAAGGCTCTTGGTGGGCTGGGTTTCGGCGCAGGTGAAGCTGCTGGAACCCAGACCTCTGAGGTGCTTCCGCTGCCATGTGGGGCACCACGTGTCGGTCCGGTGCACCTCGGAGGTGGACCGCAGCGGCCTGTGCTTCCGCTGCGGCCAGCCTGGTCACATGGCCGCGGCTTGCTCCGCCGCGCCGCGCTGCGCCGCATGTGCGGCAGCTGGCAAGCCGGCCGATCACCGGGCAGGGAGCAAGTCCAGCGGTACTCCCGCCAAGGCCAGGGGCAAGGGAAGGCCCTCCGCCAACACCGCCAAAACCCCCATCGTCGCCACCACCGCAGCCGCCGCCACTGTCGCTGCCGCTGCCGCTACTGCTGCAACTTCCGCAGCGGGGCCCTCGCAGGGGGCCCGGGAGGGGGCTGAAATGGAGTGCCAGTAACGGCCCCATTACGCCTTCTCCAGGCGAACATCAACCACTGCGCCTGCGCTCAGGATCTGTTGCTCCAGAGCATGGCGCAGTGGTCGATTAACATCGCCGTGGTCGCTGAGCCGTACTTTGTCCCGCCCAGGGATGACTGGGTTGAGGACCTTAGCGGCTCAGTGACCATAATTACGTCGGTCGCCGCCGGTACCCCGACCCTTGAGAGTGTCAGGAAGGGTCAGGGGTGCGTAGCAGCACGGTTCGGGGAGATCGTTGTAGTGGGAGTCTACTTCTCCCCGAGCCGAACTCTCGCCGAGTTCCACAACTCCCTCACGGAGTTGAGTGTCGTCATCGGAAGCCATTCCCTCCCCGTGCTTGTGCTCGGGGACTTCAATGCCAAGAACTTGGCTTGGGGTTCTCGTTACACGGACGTGCGCGGTAGAATGGTGGAGGACTGGGCTTTGGAGACAGGCCTGGTCGTCCTAAATCGGGGTTCTGTCCCCACGTGCGTGCGGATGCGGGGTGAGTCGGTGGTGGACATCTCGTTCGCCAGCCCCGCTCTGTCGCCGCGTGTCGTTGACTGGTGCGTCATGGAGGGGGTGGAGACCTATTCCGACCACCGGTACATCCGGTTCGACGTCTCCACCCAGTCCTCAAGCGTGCCGGTCCTACAGGCCCCGAGTGGTCCGCGATGGGCGCTGAAGCAGCTGGACCGGGAGCTCCTCCTGGAAGCCTCGATCGTGCAGGCCTGGGTGTCATCACCAGTCAGGCCTGCCGACATCAACAACGAGGCGGGTTGGTTCCAGGAGGCCATGTCCGAGATTTGCGACGTGGCAATGCCCCGAGTTCGGCCAGGAAGCGCCCGGCGTCAGGTGTACTGGTGGTCGCGAGAGCTGACGTCTTTGCGCAAGGCGTGCGTTGCCACGCGGCGCCTGTACGCCAGGCATCGCAGGCTCCGCATCCGCCCTCCGGATGCGGCAGCCATTGAGGCGGAGCTGTACGAGGGGTACAGAGCGGCGAAGACCGCCCTCCAAGAGGCTGTCCGGCGGGCCAAGAACTTGGCCCGCGAGGAGATGCTGGAGTCTCTGAACGGAGATCCGTGGGGGCGCCCTTACAAGATGGTGCGGGACAAACTCCGCACCCGGGCCCCCCCGCTAACGCAGAGTCTCCGGCCTGAGCTCGTGGAGGACGTGGTGAGCGCTCTGTTCCCTTCGCGAGGGGAGCATCCTCCCCCGCCTATGGCTCCGCCGCCGCGTGCGGTGCCGGAAGCGGACCACACCGATGACGATGACGACGTTCCGGAGGTGACTGGGGTAGACCTGAGAGTGGCGGTACGCAGGCTGAAAACCAGAAACACCGCCCCGGGACCCGATGGCTTGCCTGGCAAAGCCTGGGTCCTGGCCTCTGAGGCTCTCGGGCCCCGACTGGAAGGGCTCCTAAGCGCATGCTTGGAGAGAGGCCAGTTTCCGCTTCGTTGGAAGACGGGGAAGCTGGTCCTCATCCGGAAACCAGGGCGCCCTGCGGACTCTCCGTCCGCATACCGGCCCATCGTGCTGCTCGACGAGGTGGGCAAGCTCTTTGAAAGAGTCATTGCCAACCGCCTCGCCGGGCACCTTGCGGGGATGGGGCCGGATCTTGCGGAACACCAGTTTGGTTTCCGCAAGGGGCGCTCGACGGTGGACGCCATCATGCGCGTGAGAGCCCTCACGACGGGGGACGCGGTGTCCCGGGGCGGGGTCGTCTTGGCGGTGTCTCTTGACATCGCTAACGCCTTCAACTCCATGCCCTGGAGCTGTATTAGGGAGGCACTCCGGTATCACCGGGTGCCGACCTACCTTCGTCGTGTGGTCGGGGACTACCTGACGGATAGAGCCGTCGTCTACCCTGGTCGAAGCGGAGAATGGAACCGGCGAGAGATGTCGTGCGGTGTTCCACAGGGATCGGTTCTGGGGCCGGCCTTGTGGAACATCGGTTACGACTGGGTGCTGCGCGCCGACCTCCCTACCGGCGTCAGCGTAGGCTACGCTGACGACACGCTGGTACTGGCACAAGGGAGGTCGCACGAGGCGGCGGCCGAAAACATGACAGGCGGGGTAGCGATAGTCGTGGAGAGGATCCGGCAATTGGGTCTCGAGGTGGCACTGCACAAGTCCGAGGCCATGTGTTTTCATGGGCCTCGGAATGCGCCACCGTCGGGATCCCTACTGACGGCGGGAGGGGTTTCCATCGGCGTCGGGTCGACGTTGAAGTACCTAGGACTCGTCCTCGACAGCCGGTGGAACTTCGTGGAGCACTTCCGACGTTTGGCTCCCAAACTGGAACGGACAGGGGCTGCCTTCAAGCGGCTCTTGCCCAACCTGAGGGGTCCAAACGCCTCCTGCCGGAGGCTATACGCGGGGGTCGTGCGGTCCATGGCTCTTTACGGGGCCCCGGTGTGGGCGCGTTCTTTGAGGCGGCAAGCCGCCCACTACTTGAACGCGCCCCAAAAGGTAATAGCCATAAGGCTAATCCGGGGGTACCGCACGATCTCCGGCGAAGCGGCTAGCCTCCTTGCCGGATTGCCGCCATGGGATCTGGAGGCGATAGTCCTCGCACGCCTGCACGAATGGCGCGCGGAGGCACTACGTCGGGAGGAAACTCCGCTGCCGCGGCAAATTGCCGCTCAGCGGACAGACCTCCGGCGTGATATCATGGCGACATGGAGAGAGCGACTGTCGCAACCCCGTGCAGGGCACGCCACCATAGTGGCGATAAGTCCCCTCTTTGAGGAGTGGCTAGAGAGGCGCCACGGCGCCCTCACCTACCGCCTGACGCAGGTCCTCACCGGACACGGTTGTTTCGGGAGGTTCCTGCACCGAATCGGGCGGGAGGAAACGCCCGGGTGAAACACCCGGGCGTTTCACTGCGAGGATCGTCCGGAGGACACGGTGGAGCACACCGTGGAGGTTTGCCCCGCTTGGGCGGAGCACCGCCGTGTCCTCGTAGCGGCGATTGGCGGCGGCGATCTCTCGCGTCCGGCCTTGGTTCAAGCCATGGTCCGGAGCGAGAGGGAATGGGAAGCCGTCACCTCCTTCTGCGAAGCAGTCATGCTAGTGAAGGAGGTGGCGGGACGTGAGAGGGAAAGAACCTCACGTCCCAGTCGCCGCGGGAGACGCCCTGGGCGTTGGGGGTCACGTGGTGGCTCCCGGCCACCGTAGGCGCGGGCCTGTGGACGGCGAGTTATGGGCTAGCTCGCCGTCCGGCCGTCTTATGACGACAGGCCGTGTCGACGGCGCGTTCGTGTTCCACGTGCGCCTCAAAGAGATGTCAGCAAATAAGTAGGGGTCCGCAAGGACCGATGCCTGCCAGGGCTGCGGGACTGTTCGAAAGAGATACCGTGGCCCTGGAATACAAAGGGCAAAGAAGGAACATGGATGGGTTTTAGTCAGTACAAGTCTGACACTCCCTTCCGCTCCGCCCAGAGTGGGGGGGGTCATTTGATGATTTCCCATCCGGAAAAAAAAAAAAAAAAAAAAAGGCACTGCATATGATGAATGGGTGGTCATTAGAGAAAAGTCATTTTCCTCAGATAACTGTTGAAGTGGCATATAATAACGTGTATCTTGCAATTATCTCTTAAAGTACAGTAATACAGTTTAATGTAGCAATTTAAGTCGTCATAGCCTTCACAGTCGTGTTGTCCGTAACAAGTTTATGGCTTCAAGTAAGCACCTGTCTTGAAAGTGGAAATAAATACGGGCAACAACTTTAAATTGCTTTACAGTAATTTGTTATTACACTTAGAAGCTTTCATGGCTGCTAAAGAATTAAGTTTTATTTTAGCTCTTGCCCGCAACTTCGCAGCTTGAAATCTTATGAACGTCATAGGGATAAAACGTATCCTATGATTCAATTTCAATTATAAACTACCCGTGTCTTATTTATTAAAATTCGTTCAGCTGTTGAAGTGTGATTGAGAAACGTACAACAAATACTTTAATTTATATTACTAGGCTAGCAGAATTGCTAAGTTCAAGTTAATGTTAGAAGTCATCAGTCACTGTTTAAAGTAAGACGTGGCGGACACGGAACTACTCTAAACTGAGCTGTCTCAGACAGTTTTTAAGTCACATAACGTTATCTGTGTGCTGAATTCCCAGTACAATTGCATGGGTCTATGATATATTTAATAGCTCTACAAAACGTCATAAATGGTTGTATTGTTACTAAAATCCATTTATTTGTCAAGTTACCTTTTCTAGGATTTTCTTATTAGCTTGATCTGACCTACTCCGAAAAAACTTCCTTCATTTCTTTCCCTTTCTCAATATCGTTCTCCTTCTGGCCAATTCACGAGAAGTTCAACATTCAAGTTTCCTTTAATCTCGATCATGAGTATATCGTTTCGAAAAACCTCGTATAAAATCTTCACAATTCCTATACAAAACCAGTCAATAGCTTCACAGTACGGGTAGAGGCCTGAAATATTTAGTAATCAATCAGTAGCCATTGTAATATGGCCAACAATACCGATTGTGTACGCAAGCCGGGTTGAACACACAAGTAACCACAAACAACCAATAATAGTGAATAATGAAGGATTTTTGGTTGGTTTCGATAACCATACTTACTGGTTTCTAAGCTCTTGTCCAATCGTAAGTCAACGTTCACTCGACTGCAAATAGGTGGTAATATTCTACTTTTGAGCTGGTCTAGCGTAACATGAAGCTTCGATTGAATAAGAGACCAGGTTATACTGGTTTTGTTAACCCTGACGCGCACCTACACGGCCATTGATATAGCATATTGCTTTAGAACAAGCTAGGTTTTGTTGAGCATCGTCTCTGTTTCTCGGCATACTTCCCGTGTGCAAGAATTTCTCAGTAGCAGTCTCACTGCCAGCTTGTTGTTTGAAAGTTGGCAGTATGATATCCTCGTACCTTGGAAAGCACGTTAAGCTGTTGGTCCTGCGCCTAATCTCTTTACGAGCCTGTCGGATTGTCGTCCCATCGGACTATGAGAGTGAGTGCACTTTAATATGTCCTGCGTCGTCGACCAAGGCTGAGCTGACCAGAGATGTGCGTGGATGTGTGGAACTAACAAATTACATAGCTAGAATACCGTGAAAAAGAAGCGATTTGATTGGTTAGTTTTACACAAATCCCTCGCTACCCATCCTCGCACATCTCTGGTGGAAACGCAGCCTAAGTCTCCGCTGATATAAGCCGCCATTTCGATCTACCAAAAACAACGATGCTCGTGATGTTTGTCAGGGAATTTTCAAATTACACTTAATTAGGCTTTCAAAAATCACAGGCTAGTGACCTTAATTTGTTGTTTACTGAATGTCAAAGATTTGTTTTGGTTAATCAGGAAGGAGCAATGTTTAGAAAGTCGGAAAGTGTACCAAGCGTGTGATGAATAATATTACTGAAGGAAGAACTTTTATTTACAAATCGGAGACTAAGGATTTTCGAGAAACGGGAAGGCCTTCTTTTCTCGTCAGAATTTTCACATTTTTTTTCTTTTTACTTATTATAAATAATCTGAGTACGGATTTACCATAATGAGATTATTAACACTCTGATAATATTTCTTTATTTTATAATATTCAAAATTAAAGTATCTTTTTGTGCCTGTCTGTGTGACCGCGTTATTCTTCTATACTGTGAAACGGATTTTGACGCGGTTTATTTTGCATACTTTAATAAATATTAACTTATGGAGTATTTATTAGATTTCGGTAATTGTCTCACAATTTCGTACTACCGGGATAAAAATAGATCCAGATTATAAATTATCTGTGTGCCAAATGTCATGTAAATCCGTTCTGTAGTTTTACGTGAAAGAGTAACAAACAATTTAAACATCCATCCTCACAAACTTTCGCATTCATAATGTAAATCGTAGTAAGATAAGTTATATTCATGTGTAACTTTTATATGATAAATCACCATGTTTTTTTACGTCGTAAAAGCCTTGCGGAGAGAGGACAGTCTTTTTTACGAAGTGTAAACATTCGAGAGACGGGAAGGTTTTGTTTTCAGCTTTGTTTATACTTATCTTTTTCCTGATTATAAATAATCTTATATCCCTGATGAGATTATTAACAGGTGTTAAGTATCTGCTACGGCGACGCCCAAAATTATTCGTCTGATTAATTATTGTGTAAACATTGGATAAACTTAGTCCTTTCGGGTGTAAATTATGGGTAATTTCAAAGGTAATTTAATTAGGTAGGTAAGAAGGTAGGGCATTTACCCAGTACAGGGTACTGGGTAAATGTTGCTGGTTATAAAGTTCTTTTTCGCGTCTTTGTTACGGCGTTATTCTTCAATCTAAATAACTTTTTCCTTAAACATTATTCGGAGAATTATTTATTTCATTTTTTGTTAGTATAGACAGACCCCTATATTGAAAGGAAGTCGCAGTACAGGGGGTACTGCAACTTCCTTTCAATATAGATATCCATATATGCCCCTATATTGAAAGGAAGTCGTTTGTCTTGGTATGGAAATGCAATGAGGAGGGCTGAAACGCATGTGACTAAAAGAATGATGGACGTGAATGTTGTTAAAAAGGAGAGGAATGCCAAAGATAAGATGGTTGGATTGTGTAAGGAATGATATAAAAGAGAAAGGAGTACATTATGCCGTGACGTCTGACAGGGGAGAATGGAAGAAGAAAACGTGTTGCGCCGACCCCAAGTAGAATGGGACAAGGGCAGGAAGATACTGCAAGCCGTCGAAGCATGGGCGGGTCGCTAGTTATAAAATAATCTAAAACCCGGCAAAACTTGTAGTTTTATATTTTTGCAATACCTAGAACCAGCAACGTAAACTGTAATCAAAGCTAGAAAAACTTGTCGAGTGTTACCAGAATAACGCTGTAGGCAGAATCTTCAGGCATATTACTTTCATTGAGGTAATCTAAACTTTCTTCATCTCAATACTGCTAGCAAAGCGGCTTAGGCTTTATTACGAATATTGATAGATTTGTTCGTGTGGCTCGAGATAAAGAAACTATTGGCTACGAACAAGGCTCTCATTATTAGTGGAGAGATCTAGTATGACGGCTTCAAGATATGATTTATAGAATTACTAGCTTTTGCTTGCGGATTCGCTCGGGTTAATTGAGAATTTGACAATCAATTCGGGTTGTACTCTGCTTGTAATAGTATAATTCAATCATGATTCAAAAGACACGTGGCGCCATGTATTATCATAAGAACGTTATTGTTGTTTTCCTCAGGAACAGTACTTTTTTTCGGGATGAGAGGTGCCCTATATCGGTTTCTGTACACCTGCCAACGTTTATCCAAAATTTCAAGATGATCGGTTCGGTGGTTTAGGCGTGAAAAGGTAACAAAAAAACAAACAAACTTATTTTCTCATTTATAATATTAGTAAGGAAGTAAGGATGTTATTTGGATACCTACACTGAATTTTATTTTACTGGCTTGAAATGTAATCTTAAGATTAATTGCTATTTGAATTCTTATCGTTAGATAGCTTTGCCTTGAGTAAAAAGTCAGAAACAAAAATAACATACAAAATTTTTGCTAGGTTTGATTAATAATATGAAAGCAAAAAAACACCTAGTGTTGTTAATAATGATACATTAGCAATATCTTTACTTAGTACACATCGAATGTAGTGACTTATATTTTATTTACATTAAATGTCGCAAGAATCTTTCCCCAGAAAAGCAAAGGCATTTAGAATTCAGGTTACTGTGAAAGCAGTATCATTCACACATTATCATAATAAGTTGTAAATATCAGTCCCAATGGACCTAACCTAACCTAAATCAGACTTCAAACATAAACGCTCTATCTGACTCAGACCATTCCCAAAGGTACGGTACCAACACAGCGCTAAATAGTTCACTTTGGACAAAAACCTTCTATTATTGCAGTTTTAATTACGGCAAAAGGCTATTTCGATCTACAGGAATCCGATAATTGCTCCCTAATCACACAGTGTGGGTGAACAGTTGAATAATGAATGGAGTGTGGACAATAGGTCTAGGAGCCAGTGTGAACAGAATAAATGGTGGACAAAAGAATGTACAGGAGGTATTGGGATGAAATATTATTATATTGCTAAGGAAATTCCATTGTGAAAAGGAATTTGGTGGTCAATATAATTTCAATTTTTGTTTAGGTGTTAAGGATCATCATAAGTCATAATTAGATTGTCTGTTCCAGAGATGCTTGTTGAGTTTTTTTCGTCCAAGTATTTTTTGTTCATTTCTAATAGCTCGGAGCCTGGATATCTCCCTTGTTTAAGGCAATAGGCTTGCCTCCTATTTGGTACATGGTATATTTAAATAAAACTGGAGAATTGTTGACGCACTATAGGCACACCTCTGCCTTCACCTTCATGTTATGGACATTTTTATTTTCAAAGTACTTTCTTCTAAAACCGCATCCCAAACCTATGACTCATTTAACGGGCAGTTGTACGAGTATTTCTGACTGACATCTAACTATCCTTTGCGTGAACAATCCACTTCTATCTCTTTCACAAACCAAGCGAATGAGGGAAACCAAAGACGCATTAAACCGTAAATGTGAGTATAAATCTCGGCGCAGAGATACAAAACAGAAACATATCTCTTACATTAAGAGTCGAATAAAGCTCTCTTATCGCCGAAGACGAGAAATACGCTGAGACAATGAAACCCATTGAAATAATTACGATGATATATACTTTGTTACCTGTCTTATTGTAGGAGGATTTGGTTTTGTCAGAGGGTACTAACTTAATGCTTCTAATTAGAAAATTATTGTGGAAGGAAGGTATTTTGGAGGCTTCTGTTTATGATAGACTTTAATCTAGATCATCTTCAGCTTACGATGTTTTAGTTAAATGGTTGTTTTTTTAATTACTCAAAATCGTGAACAAAAATGTTTGGCCTTAGATTTTGAATGAAACTTCAAAAATAGATTATTTTAGTATACGAGAAACCTTGACCAAAGTTGATTGCCGATTGATTTTAATTGCCGGCTTCTGAGTAATTGATGTTTAGGACTTATTAAACTCTAATTAAGTTTTAAATTTCGAGTGCTATATTGAACGAAGTACCTTAAGTAGAGTTTAACTAGTTCTCTATTCAAAACCTAAATAAAAAACTGGGTATATATCTTACAAGACCTCAAAGATAAACAGAAATTTAATTTTGGCGCCCAACTTGGGACTCCGAGTCCCGCGCAGGGCGCCAATATTTTTATCTCGGTAGGTCATTCCCATGGGTTAATTTTCCCGCAAACGATTCCGCGGCCAAAAGCTAGTACACAGTAAAGGTAATAAACTTCTTTCAAAACTATAATTAAAAAAATTAAGTGCTGCGAAAAAGCTTCAAACTTTTTCAGTTTCAAACGCCGCTGGTGAAAATGTCTCAGTACTTTGACCTTCCGTTGCATTAAAAACTTGTATTTGAATATTTTCACCTTCAAAAGCTTAATAAAGTAAATATTGTTTATTTAAAATAAAGGGTGGAAGTCGAAAGTAAGTAAATTAAAGCCCCTCGAAAAAGAGTTTCTTCGTTATTAATTTTAATTTGAAGTTTATGGCCATGAAATCAGCGATTTCACCTGATCGCTACGCAAAAACAAATACCACAAATGGTTTGACCTGAGTAATCTATACTATAAAAGTAGTAAGAGGTAAAGTTTGTAAGTTTTGGTGTAGGGGCTAATCTTCAAAACGACTGATCCGATTCCGAAAATTCGTTCATTAGCAACACTATCCCCGCGTGTCATTGGCTATACTTAAACTTTACCGTGGGATAACGTGCGACCATAACGAGAGTGAAGCCACAGGAAAAAGCTAGTAATTAATTTAACAAGGTACCGACAAACTGCAGACCGGCTGATCTAGAACCCGTACCGATTTGACAGAAATTTTGACGTACCACGTACTTCTTAGATGACATGAGGGCAAAAAAGGTCATCGAGCTTTACGTAGGTCTAAGGCCCTGTTCACAAAGAGACAGAAAAAATAATAGTGTGGGGAAGTGGCCTCTAAGGGTGATTTCATTGTTGCGCTTAGGCCGGCGCGGGTGGTAAGCGGCGCGGGGCACGAGACAGATGTGCCTTGTACCTTTTTTTAAGTGAAAATTACCTACGCTTACTACCCACCCTGATTGCAATTCCAACGCGTTTGGTCAACGCTTCTGAAACGCGGTGACATCGTGACTGTCCGAGGCGGCAAACCGCGTAAGAATAAACTCGTTTCACGCATTCGCTCGAGTCATCCTCGCGCTTATGAGCCGCGCTGGCGGTCAGCTGTCTGTGAAACCAGCCTAAAACGTTCTCTTAATACATATTTTCAGTAAAAATCTGTTTAAGAATGTGTTTAAGGGATTAAGATATCCGTTCAAAAGAAGGATTTACACCTACCGTCGCCCTCTTGGTTCTATTTCGCCCTTTATTTTTCATGTGTATTTATATTTTGCTCGTTCTTATTTAGGAGGATTTTTACCCGGAAGAGAACACTTGTGCGAGATTTCAAAAGGGTTGTTCATGAAACGAATACAATATTTAAGCTGGGTTTTGTGTAAGGTTATAAACCCTGAACCGTTTACCTGCTTATTTTCAGATTCGTGAACAAGTAGTTCTAATAAGAGTTTTGTTGTCA
The DNA here is from genome assembly GCA_910589295.1 of Noctua janthe. NCBI lineage: Eukaryota > Metazoa > Arthropoda > Insecta > Lepidoptera > Noctuidae > Noctua > Noctua janthe. The sequence continues at coordinate 3,692,802 of OU342573.1, read as the reverse complement.
ATTCAGTCAGTTATCGTCTCTTTTCTCAATCACAAAACATGATTGTCTCTATCCACCAATTTCCAAACTTGAGAATTTAAAGTTTGAAAACTTTTGATGGTCTAAATACACTCTAAAGTTCAGAGTAACAAAAATCAAAACTCTATAAGTCATACAATAGATTTGACATATTTGCGAAAGACATGCACAGATGGTCTGGCCCTTGCCTATGTACATACTTCTTGTAGAATATGAAAAAAGTGACAAAGTGCCCTTTACGTCTTCAAAATTTTAGGCATTTTGGTAAATACGACCTTTTTTCCTCCGCCTCGCCGCGCTGCCTTTGTTGCCCCAACACTATGAAACTCATCCTTCTTTCGTTACTTTTTCCACAAAGTTAATAACGACTTTGTAATTGAGTCCACATTGTTAAAAATGTTTGTGTCACTTTACTTTCTTCTCCCTTTTGCAGAAATGTGAGAAATGAGCAATTAATGCTCTTCTTTACTGGAGAAGATACTTTGAGACGAATACGGAGCTACTTACTGACTAATGAACAACCATTATTTTTTATCTTTGTTGGCAATCTTGTCGAGCAGCTTCATCATCATCATCTCAGCCGAAAGACGTCCACTGCTGGACATAGGCCTCCCCCAAGTGTCGCCACATTGACCGGTCCCGTGCGACTCGCATCCAGCGGAGCGAGCAGCATAGTAACTAAAAATATTTAGACCATACGTTTCCGTTCTTTTAGTAAGGTATCATCAGAATCATTACCGAATAAATTATGTTTTCTATATTGCCTGCGACTACGCCATATTATTTTTATTTTCCGTGTTGAAAAGTATAATTTTTTAAAGTAAAATCCCCATCCATCAAGATCACTGACCCCTCCAATGAAAAATATGACAGAAGCAACAAAACACTAACAGAACAGCTGTTCCATACCCGAGCAAGTTGGACGTGTCATCCAGAAAGATTAATAACGTTACAAGTGGGAGGCTAATACCCTGTCACTATTTGCTTAGAGAGACATCCATTTTGTCCCCTGGGCACCTATTCAATGAGCGTGCCGGTTTACTCAAGATGTCTTCCTTTATCAGTTGATAAAGTGGGGTATGTTCTTTTGCACGGTGAGCAATATTTTTGGAGAAAAAATATAGTTACTAGCAGTTTATGATTATATTTTGACTACCAAAGAATTGAGAATATACAAGGTCTTAGATAATTTCAGTTCATGTACAAGAGTGGCACATACCAGTCAACCTTTGGGTCAAATAGCACAGCATTGTGATAGAGTGCAAAAAATTTATAAGAAAAATACAATTTTTTTAACATAAATTGACATACATAAATGGGTACATACTAACAACAACAGATAAAATTTCTCTTTTGGGGGGGGGGGGGAGGGTTCAGAATGATGTACTGAATACGTGGTGGTACCGTTTGTGTGTCGTTGTTCCTGCCACCCTGTATAATCAACATACATACCCCATATTAAAATATTATAAATGCCAAAGTAACTGACTGTCTGTTTCCTATTTATTGGCGGCAAACGGGTAGGTCATGACGTGGGTTAGGACAGGATATCTTTTTCTTTCTTTAGCTCGTTCCCTTGGGATCATTTCCGATCTCCACGCGGAGAGGCCGCGAGCAAAGACTTCTCATATCCAGTTATGCCAACATAATAACCAATTCTGGACTAAAAAAGGAAAATATTATAAAGTCGATCCCAAAAATCGTACTGAAGGAGGCTTGTAAAGTTACAAGAAGTAATTAAATCAATCTTCAAATTGATTTCTTGCTACAAAACAAAGTCGAGGGGCATAAACAATTTGTGTCACAAGCTTTTTTAATGACGTACAAGAACTCGGCAAAGAAACTTTGTTGTTATGCCAAAGGATTACCTAAAACTCTCTGTGCCAATGAGAAATTTCTGTGGGTGATTAGCGAAACCAATTTTGTGAGTTAATTAATAATTAAGACTTACTTGTGACATTTAATTTTATCATTATTATATTCATTCAGATGTTTTAATGCCACTGTGACGATGGTACTTCAGTTTTATTTAGCTGTTATTAATTTAAATTTCGGTTAATTAAACCTTTTCGTAACAGGAAAATTTTGGCATTTTGTACAGTTTAGCTCTTTTTATACAGTTTAAAAAACGGAATCTTGTCTGTATTTACTTGAATTTACTTTTTTAGATCGAAATCTTAATTTCTACTTAAGACTTGAAGTCAGATAATTGAGCATGAACTGTGAAAAGTTGCTTACCTTCAATCAAATTATGTTGACTTCATACTTCGTTGGAAACAAATAAGAATTTCACCAAGAACTTTTTTATTCCCTTGTAATTCTGCAAAAACAACCCCCTTCTCCTCCCAGCCTCCGAAGCTCAGACCTTTGCTAGATTCAACGCTCCCAAAAACCTTTTTACTTATGAGACAAGCCCTGTCACGAATTAGAACATTCTCACGTTCCTGGAGCTTTAGTGCCTACATAATATAATGTGTATATGTTTATTTATGTACCTACATTCACTTCTTAAGCGCTTGACGTACGTCCCTCTGGTAACCTGCGTGTACTCACAAAGTGTTACTACGATGCTACCTCTTATTAATGTGCCGGTAAAGCGGTGGTCATGCCAAAAGCGGAGCGAGTAAGGTCTGAAATTAAACAATTAAATAATCTTAAGATATGTTCCGTAAAATATGTTTTCATCGTAAGTAATTGCACAACGATAATTTTTTCACTTTTTGTGCATCTCTTCAGTCCTTTTAAAAATCACACGTAAATAATCCTTGTTTTTGAGTACCTTTAGATTCGCATCTTTACAAGACAGCCTCAAAAGAGAAAAGCAGCACCGACACCTACAGTATTACAAGGAATACTCCTTGAATAGTTCTAGTTTAAAATAAAACGAAAAAATCAGTTTAAAATACTGTGACATTACCTAAACTTCACGCTATTATAATTCAAATATACCTACCAAAAAAAATATACATCCCCGTTTACAGTATGACCCGTTCCCAACGAACTCCCTTGTAACATCAGCGATATTTGGTAGCAGCAATAAATTATGACACGGGCACCCATTCTTTCATACTTACGACGTATAAAAGTAACATTTGTACCAGTGTGTTACGAGGGAACTTAGTTTATTAGGGAATTTGTTGTATCTCTATGTACCTTGGTACAGAGGAATTGGGAAAAAAGAATGTGGAGAAATGTTTTGGTATGTCTTCTTGATAAGGTGAGGGTTGCGGGGATCCGCTGGAAGCGAGACGCACGGGACCGGTCCATGTGGCAACACTTGGGGAGGCCTATGTCCAGCAGTGGACGTCTTTCGGCTGAAATGATAATGATGATGATGATGTCTTCTTGAAAGATTTCTTTTTCTTTTAAGAAGATGTATTTAACGTGGCTAGACTTATTCTCATACTGAGTCGGAATTTAGGAATCTTACGTTTCTTCTGCGTTGTTTTTTCCTCACCGAAACTATTGAAATAAAAGTTAACTAACCATACAATATAATTATAAGGTAGAAGCGCACCGACGCTAAACACTTCTTATCTTCTGAACCCCCCACTTCATTAAAAAAAAAAACAGCAGTTCCATACATTTTGACCGTGTAGGTATTGAAGTTTTGTAGGAAATGGCTGTTTTTTTTAATAACCGACGAAAAATTTCCATGTGGGGTTGAAAATGGGATCTGTGACATTTGCGCAAAAGACATATGCGCGCATGGACTTTTGGGCGATTAGACTTTTGCGCGAATGGACTTTTGCGCCCATAGACACTTACGCGCATAGACACATGCGCGCAGAGACACTTGCGCGAATGGACACTTGCGCGAATGAACTTTTGCGCAAAAGGACACTTCCGCGACTAGATTTACTCGCGCCTGGCTACGGTTAATCTGTAGAGTAAACATAACATCATATTATTTCTTATTTTCAATGAGATAGAGCGAGAGAAGTGGCAACACTGCCCGAGTGACATGTCAAATTATTTTTTCGTATCTACCATGAATAGTGTTGCCAGATATAATTATTGTTTAATCGATTTACAATATCGATTTTGAACGTATGTTTCAAAATAATTTTACTCTCTGTTCAAGCTTTTGGGTTTCATTAATGGCGATTTTTAAGGTCATTCAGTTGTTTTAATGTCTATTATGACAAATGTATATTGATGTATACAACATTCTTGTTAATTTGTACAAAAAAGATTAGTCAATCGATTCCGATTTAGAAGAACCTCAGTGTTATGTTTACTCTACAGCTAACCTAACCTAACCATTCGCGCATAAGTCCTTTCGCGCATGTGTCTTTGTGCGTAAATGTCCGTTCGCGCATAAGTCCATTCGCTCAAGTGTCTATGCGCGCAACTGTCTATGCGCCCAAAGGTCCATTCGCGCAAAAGTCTAATCGCCCAAAAGTCTATGCGCGCATATGGCTTTTCGCGCATGTGGATTCGTGCAAGTGTCCTTCGCGCAAATGTCTTTCGCGCTAGTGTCCTGATACCGTTGAAAATGATGTACTGAATAAGTAGGAAGCGTCGGTATCCCTTCCATCCTGTATACGTGTAGAATAAGAAGGTAGTAAGTAAGGTAAAGTTAATTAATTAACAAACTGTAGACACTCTAGTGTAACTTGAGATCCAGTACATTCAAATCAAAGTTAATGCAGCTTCGTTAAACTACTGGTGTTAATTACCTAGAAGCAGGAATTTGCTTGCGTTACCTACTACTTATGACGTTGCCGAAATGGTATTCCAAGTTAGGCTACCTTTAGACAGTTTCTACTAAGCTACTGAATAATTGCATCAAAGTTGCGCCGTAGAATAAAGGAAGAGTTATGATCTGAGGTTATAGAATGTTATTAATCGTTACCTATTGATTAAAGTTATATAAGACTAGGATTAGCTGTACATAGTAACTATAACTCCTTTCGAATATAAGTCATTTTCACTAATAAGATAACAGATTACGTATTGGAAATGTACCACTGGTCATCAAAACGATTTGTTAAGTAACATAAATCAGGGGACAAATAATTTTGCTCCTAAAGAAAGAACACTTGGAGCGAAGATGTGCAACATTTGCTGATGGAGTCCGTTAGGAGCAAGAATAAAAGATAATCATTGATTAGAGAGTTTAAATTAAACATTCTGGACGTTGGGCTAATCCAAACTATTTTATCAAACCCTCAACCCATCAACGATTGCAAAGAGGTTGTGTGGCTTGGTGAAGATGTCTCGTCAATGATTCTCCTTCTAATAGGTACATAGTAAGTAAATATGCGACATTTGTAAATAGTTTATCAGGTACGATGGGGTTGGTATATCAGTATGGATAAAAACCCCCTTTTTGTTAGCAAAGAATAAAAAACTAAAAAAGACATGGAGCGACTGCCTATGTGGCTGCTACAACCTAGCTACTTGGTAACACGAGCCCCTTGGTAAGACTGGTGGTCAGACTCTAGGGTTCCCGACAACCTGCAAATAACGACAGTCAAATCTACAAATGAGAGACGTACCGTACCAAAAGAAAAATAATAGGTACCTAGCATATTTTTGGCTATTCAAAAGTGCCTGTCGCGAGTCTATTTGAAACAAAATGCTTTGAGTTTGAATCAAATAAAACCTGCTAAATCAACAAACACCAAAACAATGGTCTAAATTGTCATACTATTGAACAGACAAAGCTATGTTGCGTTTTATAATAACAGGCTGAAATAGATCTAAGGCCACGCGAACGAAGTCGCGGCACAGCTAGTAAATAAATATCTTCGAGAACAAATCAAGCGTGAAATGAAACATCCCCTAGTAACGCTTTCTAATTAATCTTATGATTTGTTTTTCCTTGTAATAATTCGTTTTCATCGGTAACTAACTTAATATTGGCTGTAACGTTCGTGTTTATCGGGGCAATATTTACTTTAGATATTGCGATGGTCTTTATTACCGAGTTTTTTGGTGTAAATGGTGGAATGTAGTCGTGTTTGTCTGTGGGTGGTTAAATTGACACTGAAAGAGTGTGTCAAGAGGTCTAAGATGGAGTTGTTGGTCCTTTTTTAATTTCTTCTTATTAGATACACAAGAGTTAATTTAAATTTTTTAATTTGTTAATGTTATAAATCTGTTTCTTAATTTATTGTAATGTACTTAATTTTTTTGTTGTTGTTGTTATTGCAAATTATCAAACATTTTTTGAAAGCTTTAAATTGTAAGTATCTTTTTTGGCGTTGTAATATTGTACTTATAGGTTCACAGGGAATTGTTGCACTTATAAACGTACTATTAAGCAAGTATAATTTTAAATGTTTTGTGTAAACAATTGTTGGATAACCTAAATAAATAAATAAAAATAAATAAATAAATAAATAAAGAGGATAAAACCTAGTCTTGACATTCTTAGAAAATAATAAGATGCTGTAATATAAGTATTAGTTAGTCGGTAAAGTTAATCTATTAAAAATAATAATCAACATTAACCTAGAGAACAGGCAATAACAGATTAGTTACAACCAGTTTCCTGAGTAACGAGCTCAGAAATAGCAATAAGAATAAAAACAGAAGTAAAATAAAATCCCGCTTTTTAACTTTTCATTAAAGAGATCCTGTCGAATGCTTCAATATAAAGAGAAAAAGTCCTCAATGTTTGATTGATGTACGGAACACGGGACCAGCGAAATGACGCTCTGAAAAATATTAAAACTGAGCCCACTTTATCAATCTTGTGCGGGATACGTATATTATTGATTCGGAACGTGTTGCTGATTTTTAGTCATAAAGCCATGTAGAGCGGACCTCTCACCATTGAAACTGAACGCGATTATCACAAAATCCGAAGTAAAAAATCAGAATATAAATAGATATAGAATATTCATAAATTTGTCTCTCCCTCTTCCTGTAATACATGAAAGGTTGTCTTGAAAAGATAGCTTTTAGCAATTAGACCGCTCACTACGTGAAATGTTTTATTTTATGAATATAACTTGTATGGTGTACATAATCTTTTCATTGTCAATATCTCATAGCAAATAATGACACTGACAACCGTTAATCATTGTCTAGATGTACTGAAAATCGCACGTATGGCCTAATATAATGTATAGCAATAAATCTGTAAGCCAACCCCAACATCATCGGAGAAAGGATAACGAGTCGTCAAAATATTGTTCCGTATTTTCATTTGGATTTGGTTATTCGCGAGCCTTGAATAAAATTCTTACACGTGTAGAAATAAATAGTTAACTAAGTTTGCATTTTGTAAGTCGTGGTTCGAACCCAGGCTGGCGCATTACTTTGTGTAAGTTATTTCATCACCACTGCTCTCAAAACGGTGAAGGAAAACATCGTGAGGAAATCGGCATGTAATAGAACCTAAAATTCGAAGTCATGTGACATCTACCAACCTGCACTGGGCCCGCGTGGTGGATTATAGCCCATGCCCTCTCATAGAGAGGAGGCTCGTGTCCCAGCAGTGGGAACTGCTGCTTTGCTAAGTTTGCATTTTTATCCAAGAGGGCCTACTCAGCCTTCCTCAGTCTGATGTTACTTAGAGGCTAAATAGCATTACGACTGGGTCAGTCTGTATATTGGTATTTGCTATTTACAAGCTACTACTTAAGGTTCAATCCAGTATGTAGAAATGGTTTTTTAGTCAAGACTCCATTGGCTAGGGACACTACACTCTTGACAGATTCTTCTGACAGATTCTTGACAGACGCTACAGTCAGGTTTCCGGGGCCGCGTCCACAACTTGTCCGTACCGAAATGCTCGATCAAACCGGTACCGACGTTATATGTGTAGAAATACCTCAAAACATAAAAAAAAAATCTCATAAACAAATCCATATTTACTTATTCCCTTATATAAAATAAAATGTGACGAAGACCGGGAAACTCCAAGAAAAAGCAGCCACAAGGAAGCAACAACATTGTTTAAGGGGTGAATATCGTATTTCTTTTTGTACATCACAGAGTGACGCCGATCAAAGGTTATATAATATAAAAGCAGCTCTGACTTGGCCGGGTTCTTCCGCGCATTAAACAATCGATACTCGTTTCCGCATCATAGATTCTAGAGATAAGTTGTTTATGAAAACGGTTAGTAGTTAACTTATAGACGAGACTCTTCATTACCTGACGTAGAAAATTTGTGCTACCTCAAACTTTTATAATCATAGCTTGAAAAACAGAGTAACTACCTCGAATAAACCTACATTTGCTAATGAGCGAGTAGAATCGATTCTATTTCCTTGTAAATTTGGCATTCAAAAGAGTGTCTTTTAATAAGTTGTTTATTTTTTTCACTTTATTTCGATTGCCATGTTAAATGTTTTTGTTTTCGGCAAAGCTTGTATGTAGAATTTATTTGAAAACAAAATAATAATCGCAGACGAAGATCTAAGAAAATGAAGTTTATTTTACGTAAGCATGAATAATATAAATACTTAGTGATAAACAGAAAATGTATCCCGTAAGGGAATACTTTCGGACCTTTCCTTTATCAAAACTTTATAAAATTATATTTTCATGATACATTTGGTAGTTTTTTATTCCCGGTACATTTTAAAGTTACAAACTGAAAAGTACGGTACAAAAAAAGTCTAAAGTTAAAAAACTAACAATAGTACTTCAAAAGTTATAAAAGTGGGTACCACTTTCAAGCCAACTAAAATATTGACACAAGATGGCATACAAGATAAGTGGTAAAGTGAGAGATCTAGAAATAAAAATAGATACAATTTTATTTCAAACGGACCGAGTATCGGGGCACGTTGGATGGATACATCGGGCCTCCAGTGTACGCTACGATGATTGGCACTTAGTATTGTTGTCCAAGTCGAGGGTCCTATTCATGGCAGGTTTAGATATTTAATGAGGTACGTGAAAAGGGCAAAAAACTGATTGTAATGTCGGATGTAACGTGGACGAAGCGAAAGGAGTATATGTAAGGATTGTAGCGGGAGGCATTCTGTGATTTCTGCCTACCGTACCCGAGGGGAGGGAGGGGGGGGCAGAAATCACTCATGGGAAAAGGCAAAAAATTATTTACTAGTAGAAACTCTGAATGTTCTCATAAATTTTTTTTCAAGATAACTATTGTTTGTTTTACCAAACAAGATTATTCTTGGCAGCCATTAAAACGAAAGAACTTGTTTTTAGGTTTTCTTTCATTACATCAAAGAAATAATATCACGAAACACAGAACTTTCCATGAATTCTTCACACACGAAAGCTTGAAACTTTTCCACGCTGACTATGACTACAAAATGTTTGAATACGTCTTTTAAAATGAGTTTCTAATGTTGTTTACAATGGTACCACAGAATAAAATCAGAAGACAGAGGCATAGTGCGAATGTTTTTAAGCACTAACAAAACCTAGTCAATCGGAATGCTTTCACATGTGGCACTTCAAATCGGTTTAAACGTCCCAAGTAGCCTAAAGTAACCCATTTTTTTCTGCTAAGAAGCGTATTATCGCCGAATTATAAGTAATATAACACTTTTTTGCTAAAACAGAAAACGCGGTTGAATCAATCGTGTTTAACTTCTAATTGTATAGAGTTGTGGTACCAATCTCTGTCACCAGACAGTACTAGTTTAGTTTCAGTATAAATTGAGGTTGATTTTAACTCGACCAAATAGGCTCTTTCATAAAGTAGGTAAGTACATACTTTATGAAAGAGAAGTCTCAAGCAAAAATATTACGTTACAATTTCCACGTGTGAACCACGTGTTTGAACTCTGAGCGACGACTCCACGAGTGACCTAATCCAATACCAGGTCACGTGTCTTATTACCTAGATAATAGTATTACTAATGGAAAAGAATAAGGAACTTTGTTTGCGTGTAATGAATATAACAAGACATTGTTTGTAATTGGGATTAAAGCAGACACAGAGTGTGATTCTTTTCGGTGTGTTCATGGCAGAACCAGACTATCTGATCTATTGATTTTATTTTCTTTAAGTTCATAAAAGGTTTTCTGCAAGATATCACATTAAGCGTCCATCTGCCCTTTGTAGCACCCCAACTTTTTAAAAAACTTTTTTAATTTATAAAACTATTGTATTTTTATTTATTTCGTTAATTGTTGTCAGCCGAAATGATCCTCCTGAAGTTATGTATTCTGTGGCATAACTTGCAAAGAAAAACAACTTGTGTCCATGACATAAACAAAACTTTTCGTTGTATCAGTAAAATAAAATAATGTTGTTTTACAAAAAAATATTTTTGCTACCGTCTTGTTTTTGATGCCTCCTTTATGCGTGTCTAACAAATTAAGGAAATAGTTGAGCTGTTATTACTTATTGAGAAAACCGTACCTTATTTATTGGTACATTATTTAATTTATTTAAGTAGATATATTATTGCGAATATTTGTTTGGGCTCTTTTCTTTGCAAACATTTTAATTATCTTGAAATTTATCTTCTTCCCAGCTGCAAAAATATGATAAAATAAGTAAAAGCTTTTGAATGGCCCTCATTCAAAAGCATGTTGTATTGGTATCGTCAAAGCCACGGAAAACGACTGCATGATGGACCCAGGGTACCTTTATTGAAAAAGTCATAAAATGTTTGAATTAGTAGCGCAATCTTAACATTATAATATGGAGTTGTTTTTACGAAAAACACATAATTGTTGACATGTTTGGAAACTAATTTACGAATTCAATATACTTATTTTGAATACTTGTTTTTTATTGTGATTTTTTTCCAGAAGGTTCTTCAAGCGTTTCCCATCACGGCCCCAAATGGTTGATACCTCCCCACATACACACATATAAGCCAGCACTCAATCAACATGGCTTCACCAGGCCGTCACCGCAACAACCACTCGCTATAAATGCGTCGCTGACAATGCGGTGATGCTCAACGTCACTCATTTCAGCTTGTAGCTTTGTTCGATTGGTTTCTAGCACCTGTGACGCTGCCAATTTATCGGTTAGGATGTGTTGTGGGGGTCCGCTGGATGCGAGACGCATGGGACCGTTCATTGTGGCGACACTTGGGGGAGGCCTATGTCCATCAGTGGGTTGTCTTTCGGCTGAAATGATGGTGATGATGTTTTATCAAAGGGGTAACTGTCTGGCTAATTCGTAAACGAAGTGATGGGATTTGCTTAAGAATGGGATTTGAATATTTGGCCTGCCTACCCATTCGCTATTTTAATTGTGTTCTAAATTGCTATAGCTTTAAATCAATAGCTTCAATACTAAAAGAATTAAATTGCGTGGCCGATATTTTGAAAATAGAATAAAATGGCGGTCAGCAAGGCAGGCCAGGCTTCATACTAAAATGCCCAAACCCCTTTGAGTAACTTGCCTAAGCGAATCGCATCAAACAACAAACAAACAAATTGAGTTAGTGTAATACCTAGTTTTTTTATTTAGAATTTAGACAAAGACAAAAATGTATTAGATTGACATATACTATCGAAAATCTAAATTATGTCAATACTGTTGAAAGTTGTTATAAGATTTGAAAAGTTAAAAAAGATAAGTGAAATTGGCTTGTAGGAGAGTCACTCTCTTATTCAACATTACCATTATTTGTCATAAATACTATGTATTTTGCACTATTGGCCTAAAAAGAAGCCAAAGGTATTGAAAGGCAAAACGCTTCAGTCCCCAATACCCTTTACACCGCCATGATGCCCATGATATAAGACATCATTCTGTAAACGACCATCCTTACCACCCGGAGACTCAGCAAAAAGGTCTCTTCGTCTCAAACGGAATTCTAAAAGGTCCTAACTCACATACAAAGCAGGCCATGTTACGTCATTTTAAATCTCAGAGTTTTTCAATACCGTAATATTGAAAATGATCTCGACGCGAGGGTCTTGTTATTTATTGCAACCATATTGTATTGGACGGGATACCGAGACTTCTGAAGTTTGCTCTTTTTTCATTTCGTATCAATCACTTGGACTTACATAAGATTGGTAGGAGTTTTATTAACTTTGCTTCTGTCGTGTGGTAGTCAAAATATTTACAGGATGTTATGTGAATTAGAATCGTCATTTCAGCGCGGAATCATCCTCTGCTGGGTTATACGAGTGAAAATGTAGTTTAATATGACTACCTGTACCTACTAGTCATACTAAAATCAACTTAATTTACATAAGTTAACGTCATAAATTAACATAGAATCAATCATTTGAATATGCATTAGTTATAACAGACTGTATATTTTCTTCAGTTTCAGATGCATCCGGTTAGACTGGAAGCCAACCCCAATATAGTTGAGAAAAGGCTAGGCAGATGATGATGATGATGATGAAGTACAACAAAGGGCTAGTTCCACCACCTGCTGATTAAGTTTTCGTTAATTTACTTGACAGACAATTTCATCCAAATTATGTTCGATTTTTTTAATTTATTCGAAAAATAGTGGCTGCCACTCAAGTGATGGCGATGGCGGACTTAAGTGATGAGTAGCAGAGTTGGCATAATGGGAACAGATTACCTATTTACGAAAATAATTCACGACCTCCTCGATGACTAAACGGCTAAATTCAAGATACAGATTTCAATGTTTTGTTCAATGCCGCGGAGGGAAATCTCCTTTGATGCGTTGGGGTCGATCTGTGTGTGTTTACTGTAAACATGGTAAATGTCCCGTTTCTAGTGATAATAATGTTAGTGACCATGATAGTTTAAAATCTTGTATCTTATTACCACTACCTACGGATGAATTTACGTTGGCTAAAGATGCTCTGCCCTGCCATCCGCGGTATGCGCTAGCCTTAAGACGGAGACTGAGCTATTCTGAACAGAGTAACCCGAAAGCACTATTTATACCTCCGAAATTAACATCTACATCAACATCTAATTAACATCTGAAACTAATTCAGCAACATTTAAGATTAATGTTAGTTTGCACTAAAGCTAGACTTCACCTAAATTAACACTTTAAAGTTGGGCATTTCCTAATTGCTGTGATGCACTAACTTTGGAAACAGCTTATTTCGTGCATTCTAAGTTGATACTTAAAGTCTCGTCTTAATTAGTAAGGTTTGTTATTACTTTGGCTTTTTATAAGGTTTATCTTATAAAGTCAAAGTGTTTTTTCTACGGTTTAATTTGAAGATTTGTTTATTTGGTAACACTTGTACAGCAACGAACACTAATATCACTCGTAATCTAAAACCCGTCTTAAGTCAATTTCTCAGCTTACCTTGACTCGTAGACTTGGAAGTAAGTTTAGTGGCCGTTAGAGATATTTTCGACAGCCAAGCAGGCGAAGCCGGGGGCAAAAGCAAGTTAATTTATAATTATGTGTGTGTAATATGTGTATGCATTATGTGTGTGTATTGTTGTGTATGTATTGTTGTGTGTGTTATGTGTGTTTTAATAAGGTTTTTTAAATATGTATCAGTTTATTGTTTAAGATTATCTTGTGTATTTTATTTATGGGCCTCAGTTGCCTGACAATAACATGATTGTTTGATTGTCAAAATTCCCGTAATAATTTCAACTCCGAAGCACAGAATAGTGAGCTAAATATGATATGTCAACTTTTGGGCCAAATATGATATGTCAACTTTCGTTTACAATCTCCAACACCTACTAATTACCTTCCCTACAACAGTATTCTACAAATAAATAAATGGATCCATCCCACCGTGATATATCAGAGCGGCCTATATTCACTTCTCCAGTCACATTGACTGTAACCGCTTGGCCGTGAGGGCCGTATCATAATCAATACGAAGGATAGTCCAAGCTATATTTATAAGGCACTCTTCCATTCCTGCGCCATAATTGAATGTCTACGGGGTGTTTTGCATTGATTTAGCAATTAAATAGCTGTCATGATTGACCACATTCTGATGTCTGAATATGAACGAGGCGAAGCGTACGTGTATATTGCATAACAACACGCCTGTTAACTACAAATGGTTAGGCAGAGATGTACCTATAATTCACCCACATTTTGCAAGTTATGTACGTATGTCTCAAGTAATAGGGAGCTGGTCTATGGCCGTCACGGACACGTCCAGCGGGCTGCTACTTAGAAATTCTTGGTGGGAAAACCCAATAACACTTTGATTGACACTATAAAGATTTCATCGTTTGTTCTCTAATCTTCATATTTAAAAAAATCCCTACTCTTCTTATAGCGTGGCAATGAGCCTGACACCCTGCATGTATGCCGCGAATTCATCACAATAGCGACATAGTACAATAGTACCTATGACTGTACATTTGTATAAATGTACGACTGTGATGTCATGTACGACTGAGGCGGACTGGACTAATCCAATTGTACACTTCTTAAGGTTTCAAGACAATGTTGGATGAGCATTCAACACGTATTTAGGTTTCAACACGTATTTAGGAACAGTAAAAGGTGTGAATCAATCGTAGGTACGCTTGTTCCTGCTAGCCTGCATCGTGACGCGTTATAACGAAGGTACAGGCCTACCGTGTGCCTGAGGAAGCTGTTCTGTGCAGAAGAGGTGTTCACGCCTGTGAGTCAGCGAATGTCTGACAATGAACTCTTGCAACACCTCTTCCGCACTGCGCTTAATTACTACACCAATCGATGGATCGTCGATCGATGCCATCGATCGATGGTAGAATGAATTAATCGACAACACCCTCAGACACTATCTCGCCGGTAGACAGCTTGTAGTGTACATGTTGCCAAAGGATTTGATATAACAAATAAAATGCTTGCTTACTGTAACCAGATTATGTAGTTACTGATTTCGCAAGCCGCACACCAACCTCTTAAGCTGTCTGTACAGAAAATATTTTAGTGAGAATTGGAAAGCACTAATACTGAGAACTAAGATAGTGATCTTTTCCCTAAATACAGCGAATTCCCAAACGAATTAAATCCTCATCAATTGTGAATCAAATGCACAGTTCAGAGAAAGCTCAACCGAAATGAGGTTTTAATTAAGTCAAGGCTTTTCGCCGAATGCAATTTATTTAGAACGAAGCTTCATTGAACTGGAGCATTAATCCGAACTGACAGTATTTCGCAAATGAATAAAATTTATACGAATACATATAATAAAGCGGAAGAGTTTGTTTGTGTTGACCAGTTGTATTTGAAAAAATATATTTGCATTTGTTGGGCAAATTGTTAAGGTTAAATATGGCTATTTAACTTCACGCTACGACACCTAGAAACTGAGTAAAAAAGAAAAAAAAGTAGAAAGAAGGTTAAGCGAAAATTACGGGGACGGGCGACGCGACGCGGTGGGTCAGGGGTTGATGGCGATTTGTTTCCTACAGTACTTTCTCAAGTTATTATGCCTTGTGACTGTTACTGTAGTTTCTTTTTTTTTTTTTGGACATTCAAAAGTGCCTGTAATGGCGTAAATGATGTAAATGCTTTGAGTTTGAGTTAAAATTAAAAAGCGGGTGAAACCACGGGACATAGCTTGTCGGGAATAAACTGTCAGTTTGACTTGATCCAGTAGTCTGATTGTAAACCAATGTGATTGATTTTAGCTTTGAAGTTTAGATTGGAGTGGTTTCTTTTTAGATAAGACTTTACTTTTAGAGTTTTTTTTCTTTTCTTGTGTTGTTGTTTACTCTTCCTTCAGTCTGTTGCCTTAAGATCGTGTTTGGCTGTTCTTGTACAATCGGAACTTTGCGGTCGGTCTCTAAGCTAAGTGAAGAAGGAGGGATATCTTGCGTCTTTCTGGAAACGAAACGTACCCTGGTTACAAATCAACCAAATCAATTCCTTTATTTTACTATTTCGTGAAGATCTAGAAGAACAAATAAAAAATCAAGTGAAACGCTACTTTTAAATTTTAAATAAATTAATGAATTCTTTATAACTTTTGTTCATTAAGAATAGTTATTTTTAATTTATAAGAGGCAAACTAATTGCAGAAACTTGCAACCTCATTATACTTTGTATCCAGTTTGCTCAACTTCGATGTTTGCTCCTCATTTTTCTTACAGATAATTTTCCCTTCAGGTTCTTATGTTTATTCTACAAGTTTACAATAATTATAATACTCGTGTAATGGGTGTAAAAAGACCCTTAACGAAGCCAAAAAGACACGTGTTGTCCCGGTCATTGCATTTTTTTTTGTTCTGTACCTTACCTGGGAACCTAAAAGGTTCCGAGGTATGGTTACGGAGATATTGGAGGTAAAAGTTCCAACTTTTTCGCAAGGTTTCATACATTTTTTATTGATATAACTTTACCAATACCTTCATGACCCCTGTACTATTCAATCCGTCCATCAGCACAATGTTTTGAGTGCGTTACATTGAGTCCTTCCGTAAGCCGTGAATATTCACCCCCTAAAAAGAAGTCGTTTCCCAGCAATCATTTTTGCGTAGAGTTACTTAGTTTAATGTACAAAATGCTTGGTTGACGACTCCGTGAAACGTCGGTTTACACGTTGTGTAATCAGTTTCACTACGTACCACGTGTGTAAACACACTAGATAGGTAGTAAGTCAGATAGAATACTCTTTATTTATTGTCACCATATAAATTACAACATAGTACATGGGTAACACAATGGGTGGACTTATCTCTAAAAACGATCTTTTAAAGTCAGCCTTTGGATAGTTTACAAGGAAAAGAGAGACAATACAGTAGGTATGTGGTGAACCATTTACATTTACAATACATTTAAAACAACACATACACACATTTTAAACGTTGAAAAGATTTTGAAGGTTGTCGGTACGAACTTATTTTTGAACTGAAAGCCGGAAGGGCGAAGTTGCCAAGTGTCGCCACCGGGCGCCGCTTGACATCTGTTGGCTGATATATTTCCTGAAAAACGACTTATTTGTGAGTTACACGTGTTGCAGGTTTAGTTATTTTACAAGAATAATGATGTGATATTCGTTCTGACAATTGGTGCTTTATTAAAAAGTATAAAAGCTTTCTGGTTATTAGACTATGTTTGCTACCCTAAACTTATGTAAATAGCAAAAGTAATTCTGCCCGTATTTTCTTTTCAAACATTAACTCATCATCTGCCTAGCCTTTTCCCAACTATATTGGGGTCGGCTTCCAGTCTAACCGGATGCAGCTGAATACCAGTATTTTACATGGAGCGACTGCCTATCTGACCTCCACAACCCAGTTAGTACTGGGTAATACGATACCCCTTGGTAAGACTGGTTGTCAGACTTTTTGGGCCACTGACTACCTGTAACGACTGTCAAAGATCTACAGATGACAGCCGGGACCAACGGCTTAACGTGCTTTCCGAGGCACGGAGGAAACTCGGTATGTAATGGGTGGTCACCCATCCACAGACCAACCTAGGCAAGCACGGCTTAACCTAAAGATCGACCCGAGCGGCTGTTATTATTTAGCCACGAGCTCCTCCCTCCTCCTTTTCAAACATTAGCTACTGAACGGAATTCGATAAAATCTGGTACTTAGGTAAATGAACGGTAATATACTCCCATGGAATAATTTCACTTTCCAACCTACAAGAAGCTGGAAGAGAAAAAGCTAGTGTATTGTAAATCACGTACCAACTAGGTATCGAGACAGAGATCAAAAATAAATTATCAATCACAAAATGGAAACCAATAAAATTACAAAATCAAACCAAAATATAAAAAAAAAACAAAATATACTCTCTTTACAACCAATAACTCTAAACTGCGCGGGTTACACAACCTCTGACTGTATCAATAAACCTCTTGGACCTAATCCGATCGTTATTCGGACATTATCCAGCCTGCCATCACCGACGTCGGCCGATGAAATAACAAGCTGCTGTGAAGCTGTGAAGGCTTCTGGAGAAATCTTGTCGCAGTGGAGTTATCTAGGTATTGGTATGTTTTTTTTATTGGAATTATTCAACAGTATACAACCTCATGTACATCAAGATTATGCTCACTAGTTATCCGATAAAACGTAATTGGTTATGTGCGCAAGATTGCCAGTAGATTATGGTAGTCAGCAGCCCGGAAGTCTGACTACCAGTCTTATCAAGTGGTTTTTATCGTATAACCCAGTAACTGGGTCGTCGAGGTCAGATTGGCAGACACTGCCTTTAAGATACTGGCATTCAGTTGCATCCAGTTGGACTGGAAGCCAACACCAAAATAGTTGGACAAAGCTTTGGCAGATGATGAATTATTTTGGATATCACTCAAGAAGAGACCACATTATCTGGTGATAGTTTTAAATGCAACGAGTTATTTCTGAAAGTTCCAATGGAACAAGCTTCTTATTTAGAATTCTGAAACTCTATTTAGGAAAAAGGATATTAATAATAACTTATTTCTTTTCAAACCACTTTATCTCCTAAAAGTTGTTATTTATCGGACTTGTTGGCGCCGTGCTCTTTTTACTGACCGACCTCTAGGGAGGACCCCGATAGGTATAGGTTGAGACTAGGACAGCACAAATATAAAGAAGTTTTTATGTACATACGTTTTTTATCCTAAATGTTTAGTCTACTGGAGTGTCTTGAAATACTGTTACTCAGTTGAAACCTTTGTCTTGAAATTAACAGGTCAAAGTCCTCATAATGTCTTAACCTCCCCGCTACTTCAACATTTTGGCGACGAACAAACAACTTATGTTTTCAGAAAATTTATTTCATCATCATTTGCGTAGCCTTTTCCCAACTATGTTAGGGTCGGCTTCTAGTCTAACCAGATGCAGCTGAATACCAGTTATTTTAAATGGAGCATTTGGCTAACTGACCTCGACAGCCCAGTTAGTTAATAACACGATTTCTTTTGGTAAGACTAGTAGTTAGACTTAGAGACAGTTAGGTTTATGATTACCCGTAACAACTGACAAGTCTTTTACATTTAGCGACTGCCTATCTGACCTCCACAACCTAGATAGGAAAGTCCCTTGGTCCCTGGCGCAAACTTCTTTATAAATACAAAATTGGCTTCACGAAAATATGCGTTTATGATGTGGGAAAACGAAATCTTTTACGCGTCTCGATTGAGTTGAAGGAGGTAATCTGCGGAGCAAATATGGAAACGTATTTCACTAGCAGTCATTTGGAAAAATATGAAAACATTAAATTATTCAATTTCAGTAAATAAAGATAGAATTTCGAAAATATACTTACGTAACTTTTTGAAGAGTGAACATATGGATTTTCCCTGATTGAGAACACGAGGCTCCAAAGCTAACTTTCGGAGAAAACTAAAGCCCGATCTAAATACTGCTCTAACCCCACGGTAACACTAATGCATAAAACAATATGTCCTATATGTTGTGCCAATGAATTTAGTTATTTGTTCGTGTCAAATATGTTTGACAAGCCTTTTACAAGACTTGTCGAAAAGTAGTGTTACAATTTGTATACAGTTTGTGGCGTAAATAATTAATTATCATTTCTGCGGGTGGCGGGTTTTTTTTGGACCTCATTTAAAACCAATGTGAAACTATTGGACAACAGTGGTAGTACTTATTCGATAGCACAACTATTAAAGAATAATATTAGTTAAGAGATTGAGAAAATCCCATGGTTTGAGATCATAGTATCAATAACAGTAACTGTGGATCGATGATGTCCCCCACCAGCAGGTAAAGGATTAGTTATTCCATTAATTACGCCACATTGTATTTCTGGTGAAGACCCTTCGTTTGACAAAAGCAATCGAAGTGATTTTCACAGATCCTATTTGGAACACCCCTATGCATCATTGACTACATTCCTAATCGAAATTATAAGTAGGAACCTAATTTGTGTGATGTAACATCAAAACAGATCTTTGTTTGATATTATCCAAATTCCTGTGATTATTGGCATTTATACAATTCGAATTAACAAAATGTTCATGATCGGGTGTTTATTTACACACATAACATAACATCACGCGTGTGATCCCCAAAGGATAAGGCAGATGTATTTATATTCTGTAAATAGCATATTAATATGTATGTACACAAATATACGATTTTGACTTCAAAGAATAAAAATATCGTATCATTGACTCCGTACATTTAAAATCCTAGATAACACGTTAATGTAAAAATCTGTTAATGGATTGTGTCCCAATAAATATATTGATGATCTATTTACAGGGCATCACAAGGCAGTTAATTGGTTGTTCATTATGTTAATGTACCAGGACACCACATCATAGTAGCAGGTATTATTACTATAAGTATTTATGCGACGTCATTACAAACTGTGCAATTGGACCTCCCAAGTGCATAGTTTGATTTTTAAATGAATAATAATTATATTCTGCTTTTTTTAGAGATAATAATTATACATAAAGGCTACCTTAATTTTAGTTTTGGGAATAGTGAGTTCTTTATTCATAAAAGAGACTATAGAAGAACAATAACGTATTTTTTTTTGTTTAGTATGTATAGGTACGTCTTAAGCAAATGGAAACGCCAGCTAGACATTGGCAATCTATTTTCTCGACTTCTAAAGGGTGGCTGAGACACAAGATTATTTAATACAAAACTTCAGTAGGCACTTTAAAGAAGAATGTTTGCTTCTATCGAAAACTATTGGTCCTTCGAGTCCGTTTTACGAGCGGACGTTCAAGAGCAAGAATTTATCAAGTACTAGAACAACATGAAAGGATAAGCTTGTTAAGTTCGATAAAGGCCCTGATATGATATTATGTGCGTGCCGAAAGTTCTCTCTGAGGGCATAAATTTGAGAAGTAGAATTGAATTATGTCATGTTCATTTACCTTTATATATTTAGGTACATAATTATGTTATGTTAATGGGCAAAGTTAATATGAGTTGCGAAACTTAGTAATATCAACGTTTAGTGTATCTTTGGCCGTTAACCGCACTGTCGTCCTTCCTAGAAGCCTCGAAATTAACTATTGACTTTATTTCTGTCTAAACTTCGTCAGTACTGCAAACTTAATATTGATGTTTTCAGCTTTTCAGACACCTCAACTTGATTGTAACTGATTTTCTCAGAACAACACGAAAATGGATACCAAGCGACCAAAGTTGTAAGAAGTCATTGGCACGATTTCACCTAACTAATGTTTCAGTTATGTTAAATTTTAAATGAGAAACATCTCATCTCAAATTCAAAAACCTCAGTGTAAATATATTATATTTGCACTTTACATAGAAACTCTACGAATCTCACGAAATACACGAAAAGTGTTATTATGATGAATATGTTAGCATTTTATTTTAAAAACCTCTTCTTAGTGAATACCGGAGATTCCGCAGTTTCTGACATATCAAAATCCAAGTATATGTAAGTACGTAGAATTTTCATTGTTCAATAATAAAGTTGAACAAGAATATGGACGTGGGGTGGTGCTGAAGTAAGTATCTACCCACATGAAACTTGACTGTTTCGTACTTCGTGGACGACATTGGAGAAAATGTAAAGGATATGAATCGTTAAGGTCACTACATATTGGGGCAGTGTACACAACGTTACGGTTTATTGACCCGAAGAGGACGAAAGAGAAAGGTATAAACTTTAGCAAGAAGACTGTTTACGACATTTTTTAAAGGTCAGGTGCCCGATTTAAAAATAAAAATAATCATCATCTGCCTAGCCTTTACCCAACTATGTTGGTGTCGGCTTCCAGTCTAACCGGATGCAGCTGAATAATTTTACATGGAGCGACTAAAAATAAAAATAATAAATCTTTCGAGGCTCTCCATAGGCGGTTGGATTAAGGGCCTGATACAGAAGACTAAGTACTCCTCGATACGGTTCGCATTGTGAGGAGGTTCCAGTCTCTGGAGCCCTAACCACCGGTGGCCCTGCTCCCGATATCGGCGGACCACTATTTTTTATATGTTTTTTTTTATAAGAAATATTTAAAAATGTAATTAGTAAGTAAGAAGATAAATAAACTAAAATAATAATAGCTTTTTAAACGTTTCGTGTCATTATATCTGCATGTGAAAGGATCAGCTACCGGTCAGGTCAATTTGTAAAATCGATTTCATAAATTCTCTTCTATCTGAAAAAGATATGAGCATGTCTATCCAGTAGATTGATCTTTCAGGTCAAGTCTTAAATGGGTGACCGCAGTTAGTAATTAGAACCGCGGCTTCCCTCGAGCCTCACGTTAAGCTGTCACTTCCATCTGTCAGATATTGAGACGGTTTTACGAAATTCGAAAGCCCTTGCATATTTGACTGTGAGTGTCTATGTGATCAATCTATTATTTCATTTTTGTAAACGGTCGCTTTGCGTAAGATGGTTTTCTGTTGTAATGTGTAAAATAGGAGGTAAAAGATATATCGAGACTATAAAGGTGTACTTATTTCGGTATTAGCTATTCTAAAATTACTTGTATTGAAGAACTATTCTGCGTTAAACAAATGTGTTTTTTTTTTTTTTAATTTATACGTTGCCCCGGGACACACATTTTAAATGTATGTCATGTCTAAATCACCTTGAAATTAAACAAATATATTTTCTTTTATTACACTGCGAGTGGAAATAACAAAATCTAGAAACAATTAATTTAAATAAACCATAGGTGAACATGCTTGTTGAACCTAAACGGCTTGTATACTCTTGTGTTTTCCTATACATAGCTCAGAAGTTCCTACTGTTCTTACAATCCAATTCACAATTTAAATTATTGTACACGAACAAACATGGAAACTTGAAACAAATATAGATCAAGTCTGGGCTAAGTCGAGGCAACTTGAACAAGCTAATTATATATCGGATCGATCCGATCAAGCCTATTGGACCACTTTCTATATTTAGTTAAATACTATCTGAGTCAGCACGTGTATTTTCTAAGGTTAACTTTCCGTTTTCAAAACTTATAATATGTTCTACATTGGTAGTTAATATTATTTATTTATTTATTTATTAAAACTTCATGCACAAGTAAAAAAACTGTACAAAGGCGGACTTAATGCCATAGGCATTTTCTACCAGTCTACCTTAGGGTGATGCAGAGACAATATACAGTAGGTGCAATAACAGAAAAAAAAGACTATAAAATATTTATAACTAAAACATATAAGAATAAATACTTATATACATACATATATTAAACTTTATAAAGTTAAGAGAGATAAACAAGAAAAACTACAACAACTTAGTTCAGAGACGAATCTGCTAACTTCTTTTGTATATATTCCCGAGCTTTCACTTTGAAAGTGAACTGACTGGTCCCCGTCCTGATACTCTGAGGGAGCGCATTCCAGAGGAAAACCGCCTGGACAAAGAAAGAAGATTTTATAAAACCAGAGCGGTGAGAAGGACATCGTAAAAGACAATTATTAGCAGAACGAAGATTCTTGCTGTGCGCAGAGCATAAATATTGACAATTAGACGTCAGATAAGAAGGAGAAGTGGGTTTGTGAAGAAGAGAAAACAGGGTTGTCAAAGCCCTCAATTCTCTGCGCTGCCGGATGGGCAGCCATCTTAAAAGCGATCTATGCGTAGATACATGATCATACTTGCGGAGATTGAAGACGAATCGAATGCAGTTATTAAGAAGTCGGTCAAGTTTGTTGAGCAGATCTGCATTCAGGTCGTAGTAGCACACATCACCATAGTCAATTATGGGAAAGATTAGGGACTGTACAAGCATTGCCTTAACGTGTGATGGGAGAACATTTTTCAACCGATAAAGCGACCGCAACGTTCCGGTGACTTTCTTGCTCACAATCGCGACCTGCTTACGCCAGTCAAGGCAAGTGTCAACATGCAAACCCAGATCCTCGACGTCAGAGCTAAACGAAATCACTGTGCCGTCAAAGGTCACCGGTGGCACCGCTAACCCATTCAGCCTTCTCAAGCTATGGCTCCCTATAATAATAGCCTGGCACTTGGTTGGGTTAACAGCCACACCGAAACGATCAGACCAGCTTTTGACTACACGTAAATCCCGGTTTAGCTCCTCGATCGCACCGGATAAGCTGTCATCAGCGTAAAGATGATACGCACACTGAAGTTCGGTAGTTATGAGATCAATAAAAATTGAGAACAAAAGTGGAGATAAAATACCGCTTTGAGGGACGCCAGTTTCAAGATTACGCCAGCTGGAGTTAGAGTCACCAACAAGAACTGACTGCTGACGCCCCCGAAGATAGGAAGAAAACCATTTCAAAACCTCGGGAGAGATCATAAGATAGGAGAGGATGGATAAAAGGACTTCGTGACTGACGGTATTGAAAGCATTCGAAAAATCGATTAACACTAAAACCGTAACTTTAGTGTCTTCCATTCCCCGCCTTATATCGTCAGTCACTTTAAGGAGAGCAGAAACGGTACTGTGCCCGGGCCTGAACCCGGATTGTAATGGACTGATGAGGGAATTTTTATGGATGAAATGGGAGAATTGCTTATGTACACAGGCCTCTAATACTTTGGATAAAAAGGTAAGGATAGAAATTGGACGTAAGTGACTGGGAAGTGTGGGATTAGGTATTTTAGGTAGTGGTCGGACATGGGCTTTTCGCCACAGGGAAGGGAAAACACCGGAGTAAAGGGAGAAGTTAACTATATGGGAAATTGCAGGAAGGAGCTGATCAACAACTGTCACAATCATGTGCCGACTGATGTTGTCACACCCAACAGCTTTGGATTTAATGGAAAGGATAATCTTTTTGATCTCTCCCGGATCGACTGGGGTGAAGGCAAAGGGAGTAATATTGGTTCGCGTCAGACCAGCAAGGTAGTCAAGGGTTTGACATTTGGTTAGACTATCAAGGGTGGGAGCAGTGGAGAAATGACGATTTAGATCGTCTAAACCAAATGTTTTAGGAAGGTCTGAATGCCGCGATCTGCCGATACCTAGAGTTCCAAGGAATTTCCAGATATCAGCAGGAGAAGCCGAAGTGATGTTATCAAGAATGTGGCGGCGTTTAGCGTTGCGTATCATCTGATTACAACGATTGCGAGCAGTTTTGAAGAGGGTCCAATTATCATTCGACCGATCCTTCTTAAACCTCCGAAACGCGCGGTCCCTTCGTCGCATCGCCAACCGGACTCCTCCATTCATCCATGGCGCAGGTGGACGCTTCAGCTTGTCTCTCCTGAAAGGAGCGTGGGCGTCGTACACCTTAACTACAACATTATTAAAAAAAGTAACTTTATTATCAACTGTAGTGGCTTCCTCTAGGGGTGTCCAGTCAATATTAGAAGCGTCTTGTGACAGATTTTCACTATTCATCCGCGCAAAGGCACGCCTGTACTGGAAGGTAGGTTTGGGTTTAGAAGGTTTAAGGACATAGGACAGAAAAATAAGGTCGTGATGGGAAAAACCAGGAGCGTCAAGCTGACCATGTGAGGAGACTAGCGAAGGATTGGAGGTGAGGATCAAGTCGAGCCAAGTATCATCACCGGAAGTGTTGTGATGAGTTGGTTGGAGAGGCAACACATGCATACTAGCTGACTCGACCAGATGGAGAAGTTTGCGGGATCGATGGGAGTTGTGGGCAAGGAGAATGGTGTTGAAATCCCCCATGACGATGTGATGTGCGTACTCCGAACCTAAAGATTCTAGGACCGATTCGAATTCGATGAAGTAATCAAGTACATGTAAATATTACATGTAACTTAGTAATGATGTTACAGGGTGGAAGGAATACCGACGCGCAAACAGTTACCACGTATTCAGTACATCATTCTGAACTCGTAGAACTAACTGAATGTTTTCCTTCAACGGTCACTTGTTTTTCTTCTTCAATCAATCTAGTTGGTGTATTCCCGTTGACCCCACTGCGATGGCCCCACTGGTGGGACCAACGGGAAAAATTAAAACCGTTGATTCGTTGGCCTCGCTATCCTGCCCCACTACCTCAATATCAGAAAAATGAAGGAATGAAACAAATCTTATTGATGTCATTGGGAATTAATAGACATTCCGATCCATACAGTACGACAGCTCTGATCACGGTCTTGTATATTTTCCCTGGCGACAAACGGGAAAAAAGTTCCCGTTTATTACAAGTGTAAAAAAAAATATATATATGAAATCCTTCTAGTAAAGTGCGGACACAGAAATTTTCACCGGTAATTATCATCAATTATTATTAATTTAATAAACAAGTCTGCTGTTCCATACGGTCGGCATATTTTTTTATTAAATTACCGATTATGAAAAATTCTGTGTCCGAACTCGATTGACTGAAGAAGAAAAACACGTGACTTTTTACAGGAAAACATTCACTAGGTTCTACGAGTAGTAGCCGGCCAGTCAATATTAAACTAAGAACAATGAATAGGGTGGGGAGACAATTTTGGAAGATATTGCCTCATAAAGATAGTCGCCCCTGATCAGCTGCAACAAACAGGACTTTTATTAGCAACCGTTACTGGCAAGGGGACGTAGGGCTGTCAAAATGGAGAAAAGTAAATTGCATTTTTTTGAAACAAGCATTTCTTTAAACTGAAATTGTTTTTGAGTTCTTTTTGTTTTTGACCATAATTTAGACAATTTATTTGGAAAGGTTATGTGTCTAATAAATAAATATTAAACCTTCATGTAAGATCTCGAGGTTTTGTCAAGGCGTAACGACCGTGCGGAACAACCAACGGTAGCTCGCCGAATAAAACTTTAGGGTTCCGTATTTTTCATAATGTTTCCTCTCCTTCTTTCAAAGTTATGAATAATGAACGGTAGTCAAGAATCAGTTTTTCAATTGGATTTAATGACACCCAAGTCAATCACATTGAGTATGAGAGGGTGACTAGATTAGAGCTATCTAGTTTATTTGTATATCACTACAATATTTGATAACTAACAGTAACAACTACTTAGTTGAAAGGTGCCTGTGTCACTAAATGTGAGTAATATTAAACAAATAGTATTAAACACGCAATAAAATCACAGAAATCACTTCAAGAAAATCGACGATTAGAGTATTATGACTAGCATAAATATAAGTTATGCCGTCGACACACCAATTTAAAAACAAATTAATTATACTGAAGAGACACTCCAAGGCCATTAACTCCCCAAGTACCAGGGACATAGGAGTGTATAGGAGTATACTACGGAAACATTTATATCTGATATGACAAAGCGAACGGTCGACAACAGCTGCGAGCACACGCTTGAGTTTCTCACAATAAATTCCATGCGAGGAATTATATGCAAAAGGTTTTGACAGTCTGAACTTTATAGTGGTGTATGAAATAGGAATGCTTTCTTGTTTTGTGTGTGTCTAGTCAAAGTGACATTCTATCAGCAATAACGGTGATGAAAAAGAAACAAGCTTCTAGTAAAAAAGAAAATTAAAACAAGCTTTTAAATATAGGTGTGACATCATTTTTTTGTATTCTTCTCAACAAACCCTTTTACCCATATCATAGGGTGCATAAAACAAATAGTCCACCATCTTTGGGAGTCCGCCATATTGGATTTAGAATGACGTCACTTAGCTAACCATAAGATTTCACCATTATGTTACTACAATAATTTATCACACGTTCGTTAAATCTTTACTGTGCTTAGTCCAAAAAAATTAAACCATTTTTCTTTTTATTCAAACGTAAGTATTTCTAATTTGCAAATCGCAACAGTCTTTGATGACCCTATTACTTAAGCAAAAGGCGACGATGCGCAGAAAATAAAACTTTCCTGCCAAAAATACGGAAAATGACATTTGTTACAGGCGCTACACTTGCTCCCTTGTAAATTATACAACCCAAAAACATGTTAATGTGGCAGGCGCAGAAAACCGTAGTTTGGACGCTACGGAACAAGTATTGGATTATGAACACTACTCAGTAACAAACATGGCACATCGAGTTTTAACAACATTTTTTGAACAAGTATTATATTATATCATCTTGTAAGAGCCTTGTCTAAAATGTCTTGAATCAAACATGTAGTGAGGTTGTTACACACATGTATTGTCCTCATTTTTAGGCTAGTGTTTTACAGTTGTCTACGACAGCTGGTTTTAGGTGTAAACTATAAACGAAGACAAAGGATACAACATGTAGAATACAATGTTTTATACCATCATTTTTAGTCATTATGAAGAAGAAGAGGAGAAGACAACAACACAAGAAGAGGCCCCACTTGCTGGTAAGCTGTTACTGTTGCCGCCTCTGAAAATCTAAAATACCAGAAACATAGCAGGACTGTTGCCATCCCACAGACAATGTTAAAATGTCCCACGTGCCAGTAATTACTCCGGCACCCAAACCCTTCAAATGAGTACACAGCAGCTCTGCTTAGCGGCAGCACTACGCCGGACGTGACAAGCTAACTAAATGCCGTGTTTAGTTGAACGTATATGCAGTTAGAAGTTTTCCTTAGTCAGTTGAGGGGAGCAAGCGTGAATATTATGTAACTGTAAACATGAGCTTGTGTAGAGGAATGCATTGTCTAGTAATTGGTGTTCCACCTAACAATTATCCCGCGTTTACACTATAAACAAGTTGTGATACTTGTTTCCAAAGAGTCTTGAAAACTACTTGTGGAAAATTGTTGTGTATATGTTACGGGTAAAAGCCGAAGTAAGGCTGCACATAGTTTTAGCCGGCTATACCTAGATGCGGCCTAAATTGGGAGGTTCGATGCAACCAATTTGGATGTAGTGTTTGGTCACAGTTCTAACCTAACCTAATCCGTTTGGTCGGTGTGTCCTAGCAATAAAAAGGATACACCTAACTATAACAAACTGTTACCGTCGCACCAGGTGTAACCTTACTTCGGGTTTTAGCCGTAACATATACAACATAAATTGACGTTGATTCCGACACATATTTTAATTGAAATTGTACACCTTATTGACAAGTTTTGTATAATTATTAGTCTTTGCTAAACGAATTGATTACGTTCATGTTTAAAACTTGGTCAAATAAGCCGTCGCTTCATGTAAAATACTGGTACTCGGCTGCAACCGGTAAGACTGGAAGCTGTCCCCAACGTAGTTGGGAAAAGGCTAGGCAGATGATGATGATGTTTAAAACTTGGTGTAAACGCAGGGTTAGAATTATTTACTTATTTGTTTAAGAAATATCTTCTCAACTCTACGTTGAATGAAAGCAAGGCCTTAGGATAACAAGTTATAACACCTCTAAAACAAAAAATACTGGTATGTGTCGTTCATTTGGTAAACTAAGAACGGTAGGCACACGGTAACACGTGAACCTAAAATAAACATACTCTTAGGGTCAAGAGAGAGTTATTTAATAAAGTATTGCTATTACCTTTATTATATCAAAAAGAGACCCTCTTATTTTCTGAAGAAAAATGCTTTATAATAAAAACCTTTGTTCACAAAACAAGGTACCATCATGGAGGTACTTAAAAATACCCGTAAAAGTGCTCGTAGATAATGCACTTGTCACTCAAGGATAGTGTTTCTGGGGAAAAGGGGAGGTATATATGAGGCGACCACAGAGTAAATGACACATGGAGTGAATGAATTGAAAAATGTGGCGTGAATATTTTTTACTAAAACGTGTACTTATGTCGTGTGTGAATAGTGAACATATCTCAGTCTCGTACTGTTTGAATTTGGCCACATGTGTCCCCATTTTAAAATTAATTAAATGCTTCGGAAAGTGCCGAAATAAAAAAAATCTTTGAGACAGTAACTGTCAATTAAACGAAGAGGAAAAAACAAATAAAATCAATCAATGCCAAAGGATTCCAAGAGTTTATTAAACGTGCTATTAGAACAAATGATTTGCCATAAGAAAAAAAGTGTAGGCGACTACGATTCAGCTTGCTCGACTCAATAGTTGCACAATTTCACACTAGCAATCCATTCTTTCTTTACTCCGTGGTTTCTATGAAGTGGTAAGCTTGACGGACGTCGACCTTATGTCCGAGCAATGTGTGGGGAGGTGTGAGCGTTCTGTACGACCAGGACCGTTCAGCTAAATGGATGAACTGTGTTGGTCGGAGATTATAATGATTAACAGATCTGTTAGCTGTCGGTGGGCTGTTTATAGGAGTAAAACTTGAACGGTACGATCAAACAACTTCTCGGTTTATTTCAAAAAAATAATAACCAGTAATAGTAACTTGTCAAGCTAAAGTTATAAAAAGATAATTTATTTGTCCAATGCTTATAGATAACAACTAATTGAATGTTCCATAAAGAGAACTTATTTAAATTCACCAATAGCAAAAACACAAACCGTTAAGCAAAATTTGTTTCAAAATTTGATTTATTTAATGCCTTCAAAGAGTTCTAACGTTCTCGACTAAGAAACTCGAAACCATGCCGTTATTCGTACTCGCACCAATTACCGACCTCCTGATTTATTAGCGCTGAAGACTTTTCATTATTACTTACAATGTCTAACAGAATACAAGTGGGTGGTTTATTTTGTAAAGCAGTAAAAAATATTTCGTCAACTACATGCTTTACAGGTATAGGTTATAGATAGCTCTCCATCTAAATGAAGTTTTTTTTTTTTACTACCATTGAGCCATACTTAAACCACTCTGTATTTTTTGTTGTTGTTGTCTTTTGGAATTCTTTTACGGCTAAGTACCTTAGTTAGTCTAGTTATACATACCTATAGGTATACGTACTTAAGTATGTAACTTATGTAGAAACTTGATATATTTAAACAGTCTTCATGCAATAATACATAAAAAACAACAACAAACCAAATCGAGGGTTCGCAGTTAGTTGAGTAAGGTTTTGTTTATAATATTTATTCATTTGTCAGTATTTCTTTTCCCAATGGCGAAAGCTCTTAATGTTATATATAAAAAAAGATCATCAATCAGTGTCAACAAAAAAAAATGTTATCATTCACGAATATTGACTCATTTAAATAAAAAAACCTGTTTAGGTCATTTTTCATTCGTTCTATAGTGAGTTATCGTACTTGATGAAAAACTCTTTAAAATAGACTTAATGTAAATAATAATATTTTTTCAAAAATATCGATAACTTGGCGCTTAACACTGTTTTCAGCATTGTAGACTCAAACAGGCTTCTGCATAGGTTTTGAGCACTCTGTATTCACTTGCACGCACGTTGATATTTATCAAACAATATTTTTGAGTATTTTACACTAAAAGGATCACGCTCGATTGGTATTTGTTTATTTTCATGGTCAGAATTACTGATATTCCATTTATTCAGTAGAATATATTTTTCATAAGGAAAATATCAGACACGTTTCGATGTTTCGCTAACATTTTCATCGGGTTTGTTTGCTTAATGACATCATGCGAAATAAACAAAACAAAATATTCCGTCATTTGCTGTTTTTGTATTTCTAATGAATATGATATTTTTGTGAAATTGTCATTGCTGTACATAATATTATTGGAATACCATCAGTAACTTAGAGCCGCTCGGGTCGATCTTTAGGTTAAACCGAGCTTGCCTAGGTTGGTCAGTGGATGGGTGACCACCCATTACATACAGAGTTTCCTCCATGCCTCGGAAAGCACGTTAAGCCGTTGGTCCCGGGTGACATTTGTAGACAGACAGTCGTTACGTAGTCAGTGGCCCAAAAAGTCTGACAACCAGTCTTACCAAGGGTTATTATTACCCAGTACTAACTGGGTTGTGGAGATCAGATAGGCAGTCGCTCCATGTAAAATACTGGTATTCAGCTGCATCCGGTTAAACTGGTAGCCGACCCCAACATAGTTGGGAAAAAGCTAGGCAGATGATGACCATCAATAACTTATCGAAGCTGTAGCTTTACTTTTTTTTTTAGTAAAGTGTGAACGTTTTATTGGATTCGCAGGTAATCTCAACCCTCTTTATATAATGGTACGGAAGATTCTTTCATCTATAATATTTAAAAAAAGATCTATTTAAACCCTCGCCTAAATCACACCTGTCAGAGCAGAGCACACATTATTAACCCTGTGCTGCCCTCTCGCAGCATGAATAAATTACAATTTTAATATCTACGTGATTGCAGAATCCTGGCTTTTGTCATAAAATCCAATTAGTAGACTAAACCATATACATATTTAAAACATAAAAAATGAGAATAAAACATCTACCTGTGCACATATCTGATGTACAGGATGTCTCTTTTGAAGAGTACAGGAATTAATTTATCGAGTTCTATAGAATTTTCCCAATAATGTGGTTTCCATTGTTAACAATGGACCAATTGTGCTGAATTTCATATTATCATTATGAACATATTTTAATCCGTTATTGAGAAAGATAAGGGTTCGTATTTCAGAGACATTTATATGGGTTTCAGAAAATGTTAATAAATTTCAATTTGGATGACATTAATTAAAAGTTTTGGTATTCAAATGCGAATGTTCTTTAATCATAAATAAAGGAGACCATTCAAATATAAAGGTTAAAACCTCGTTATTAATATAAACTATCACGACGATGCCATCTGGCCTATTTCGGCCACAGCGACTGCATTCGATGGCTTTCTAGGGTAGTGGCCGAGGGTTTTGGTGTGCTGTTCTTTCAATATAAACTATACGAATCAACCGACATGTCCTACACCTCAAAAATTAAACGGCTTGAGACGTCCACCAATACACATTGATTCCACATGAGCCAGACCTCGTTTCTGTGGTGTTTACGACATGGGCTGTATACAGGCTGGAAGGGACACGTATTCAGCACGTGTTTCCTACTACAGTGCAATACCTACACGGTCAAAATGTACAGAACAGCTGATTTTTTAAAAATAACCGATGAAATTTAAAAATCGATTCTATGTGGGGGGCTCAGAATGATGTACTGAATACGTGGTAACCGTTTTCGCGTCGGTGTCTCTTCCACCCTGTATACAAATCAACAAACCCGTTTTGCAATTGAAACTGATTTAAAACGTGCTAGAAACTATCCGCCCTTATCGTTTGCCTATCAATAAAGCAAGAGGGCAATGTACAATCCTAAATATTAAAGTTATAACACTTGTATGAATGTCACTGTCCGATTTCAGGTACCTACTATACAAAGTCAATCCATTTAAAATACTAAAGACGGGTTATTAGAAGAAATGTCACAGAAACACAGTGATGGCATCTCTCAGAGATGCCAATATAACAAAACGAAATACATACTATTTAATAATTGCTAAGTTTGACTAGATTTTTAGAGACTATCCCGTTGCTTATAATTTTGCAAAAGGATTACGATGACATTCTATCTTTAGTTGCAATATTTAAGTCTCTGAGACAATATATTTATCTTACGCATTTAATTATATAACACTTTTTTGGATATTTTGTCCGAGGAAGTAACACTTAACACGATAATAATCTATACCTTCCCACATGTCTATATCGGTTCGCTACCTCCTTGGTTACAAACTATTGTACTTTGTATGTAGACCTGATCATGTTACTAAGTATACAATTAGTATTCACATGTCGTTTTCCTCTCCCCCTCTCATATGTAACGCTTCGGGAAAAAGTGTATTGAAAGTACTCGTAGAATAATTGAATACATGAGGTAAGAAAGAATAGCTATTTAGACTGCGGAATAACAATTTCAATGTTTCTAGCTACCTAAGTTTTCGATAGAAACTATGTATTTATAAGTAATAGTTATGATTGTCTATAAACCTTCTTTATGGTATTGACAGGAGCTAGACTTTTTCTTTAAGGACTTTCGCGAGTTCATGAACCTAAATTAGTAGACCACTAAAATATACTACGCCACAAACCGAAAATATCCGTAAAATACCATAGGGTGTCCATTTCAACCTTTGTCCTAAGAAGTTCGATAAAATCTAGAAACATTCGGTATTCAAACACAGCTGTTAACTAGATTCAAAATCATCAAAAAAGGTGAGGTTCATTCTACACAACAACTCCAAATTTGAAAAATACCAGTTCTATAGCAATTCACCAAAAAGGTTGAGGTTCTCTCATAAAATTTGTCGCACATGTTTTCAATTCTAACTGGTCGTGCTAAACCCGTCCACGAAACCATTTAGATTACGTGTTTCTGAAAGGTTAATGCGATTAACCTGGATGGCCAATAGCCTTGATCACTAATAGACATTTCTTTTAGCATACCTTTTTGGGTCACAAACGCGTCTTTTAAGTGTTTTTCTACCAATTACATATGTAAATCGAGGACCTGAGAGAGTAATGGCGGATTTTCCGGATTTTCTACGTATATTGCTCGGATTTCGGGTAGGATCTTGAGTTGTAGACGGAATAATAGAAGTTTGGGTAAAAAAATAATGATAAAATAGATAAAAATACACCGGAATATTATCGTATGCAGAGAAATTGTAAAATAAAATATGTAGTCTTATACTTACTGCACTTTCCATATAAATGTTATATCACGTTATTCCAAAAGAAAATTCTATGTCTACATGTTTTGATAAATATTTTATACTAATAACACTGCAACAATAACTTTTTCAATAAACCAAGACCGTTATTTTCGCTTCACTGAACCAAATAACTTCGTAGATAAAACGCTACATAAAAGAGATCGAGCTAAATTATATAAACAACAAAACAAGCCAAGCTAACTACGTCGGAATCATGTAAAAACCTGTAAACATGCCACTATGTATACACTTTCATTGCATCCTGTGCATCGCATTAAAATCTCAAAATCTTACCACAGACGGCAAACGTACTACATTATTTTTTTTAGTTGCCATCAAGGCAGCATTTATTTTTTAAATTGGCAATTTTTATCACTGTCACATAATAAAAAAAAACACGCGCGTAATTTTTGACGTCTTATTTTTAAAATTTTATTTTTTTGTTGACACTAGGGTTGGCACTTATGTGTTTTTGGCTGTAATTGTTTTGTTTGTTGGAGTTTTTATGTTGTTCGCGTTGTTTTCGTGTTGTTTTTGTGGGAGCGTGCGCGGTCGTGACGGAACAACCGCCCGTGTCGTCGCCGACGTTAGACTGAGTTGCGACCACCTATAAACTGTACAGACGAGCGCTGAAGTGATTTGTCTTTTGATGTTTTAATTAGCAAGTCAGGTTTGTCAGCTTCGCATGTAGGTATTTGAACGTTTTGGCTTTATGTTCAATGGGTTTCATTACCTTTACGGAGATTTCTTTAGACCTTTAAGATTAATGTAAAAAATAGTCAATTACAACGATTTTATTCTCTATAAAATATTCTATAAAGAAAAACAAATCTTATCAAAATGAACATCGCTTCAAACTATTGTGCGAAAACGACGGGTGAGTTGTGGTCCAGAAACAGCGAATAGAAACACAAAAGAAAACGATAGTAACTTTTATTTGTTACAATCGTAACCTTTTCTACGTCAATAGTTTTACGTAAATACGACCTTTTCGCTCCCATTGTATTGAGGTCTATGGCGGATATTAATATTTAATGCTTTAATATTGAATGTGGGTAATACTCCTTTTATCCAATAAGCGAAGTTTTAGACTGCCTGTGCTCGGGTTTATTCTTTGTCTATAGATAAAAGCGGTCTGCATGGAATGTAATCGACAATAATATATTAAGATGTCGCCTCCCCAATGTTAATCCGAATTGTCCCGAGAAGTTCTGAAATTACACGAAGTCTCGACGATCCTTGGTGTTATGACAATTATCATAGATATGTAGGAGGTTATATCGAAGGTCGTAGTGACACTAAATAAGGTACTTAACAGAGAGAAATTGAGTGTGGGATTTTGTAGTTATGAAATGTAATTTTTACCAGCTACTTTAAATCTTTAGTTGGGTCATAATCAGACTAAAATGTTCTGACTGCTGGGACACAGGCCTTCTCTCCTTAAGAGGGAATCCACCACGCTTAGGCCCAGTACGGATTGGTAAATGTCACATGGTACTAGAGCATAACCGATTTCCTCCCGATGTTTTTTTTCACAAGAAACACAACACAGATTAATCTGCCTGCCTAGGTTTGAACCCACAACCTGCAATACGTAAGCCGGGATTGTCACAAGTGAGCCATCACTGCTCACTACACTGCTTTAGTAAGTTTAGATATTATATTTTAATGACTCTTTCTTCAAAGCACTTTTTCGTCAACCCTAAAAAAAGGCATAAAAAAAACTGAAGTGCCAGCAATCAATAGACCACCGGTTTATTTCCCGTGAGCTCCATAAATGGCGATGGAATGGCAGAGAGACCCTCTGTGTGTTGTATCAACAACCTTAGATTATTACGTAGTGACTATGTCAGCATTATAGCGTTATTGGAAGGGTTAAATTTAACTTTGGACATTTGAGGGTTATTTGTGTGATCATTTTTGAGATGTCTTTTTATTATAATATCAACCTGTACAGGTTCGGTGAAATTAGTACGGACAAATTGCTGACCGGCTGTAAAGCCGCACTGTTTTCTGACAGATTCATCAGTACAATTTCGGTCAGAATCCCGATGTCCGGAACCATGTCCGCAAATTGCTCGTACCGGTTTGACAAACCATAATAGTGTCCCTGCAGCAGAAGCACCGTAATCTCAAACATGGAAATCACGAACATTGCACTACTTTTCCGAACATTATGATTTTTTAATGAAGTGTCAAATAAACTGGGGCAGCATTATTGTTTGAGTGCATCAGTCGTGTGAGGTGCACCACGTCGCCAGCCAGAGGCATGGAACCCTTTCGACAACGTCTATCGCTTTTTCTTCGCCGTCTATTAAAGCTCTACTTGACGGAAAATGCTCGCTCAAATCTATTTACACTTTAATCATTTTGTTTCTCATTGTTTTATATCATACTAGCGACCCGCCCCGGCTTCGTACGGGTACAATATACATGTAAACTTTGTTCTTGAATCACTCTATCTACATATTGCTGAAAACTGCATTCAAATCCGTTGAGTAGTTTAAAAGATTTAGGCGAACAAACAGTGGGAGAGACTTTGTTTCATACTTAGATTGTCAGTGCTTCAGTTCAAAAAAGAGGGGAAGAGTATGGAGACTTCAACAAATATTGATGAACGCCACTTGGATGTGACGGCACCGTTGGCGCAGTGGCTGAACGATTGACTGATTGAGTGTGGCGAGTTCGATTCCCACACGTAACAAATATTTCTATGGCCTGCAGGTAGTTGTTCCGGTTCTGGCTGTTTGTGTATGATTGTAAACGCAAACACGATACAGGAGAAGTTTCTAGTATGGGACAACGTTTCTTGCAACTGATAATAAATGCGAAAGTTTGTGAGGATGTCTGGATGCCTGGATGTTTGTTATTCTTTCACGCAAACTACTGTTTGGATTTGGATGAAATTTTGCACACAGATAGTTTGTAACCTGGATTAACACAAAAGTATACTTTCATCCCGATAGTACGATCTCGGGGGACAATTACCAAACTTCACGCAGGCGAAGCCGCGGGCATAAGCTAATAATAAAATAAAACCAGGTTTCGAATCAAGAACAAAACCGTTACATAACAAGACCAAATTCTACAAGGTATCTTTCGGATCAACAATTTATAAATCCCGATTGCCTTTTGATTATAACTTAATATTATTGACACAATTCCATTCGTAAATAAATAATACTTCTATCTAGATTCCTCTCGGGCGACGACCGTAATTCATGGAACGCCTACGGCCTAACGTTTCTACCTCAGGTTTATTTGTTTGTTTATTATTAAATAACTTAGTTTGTTAGCAATCAGTGATACTTTGTTTGGGCACGTGTCTTGATTACTTGATTTTTATTCTACTGTTCTTAAGAGCATGAATTCTTGATGTTGGTTTCCAGGTCAGTCCTCCTAGGTTATTAGGTTTTTCCATCATTGATTGTACAGTAGCAGCTACTGAGTCTGGATTTGTGACCAGTTGATGGCCATAGGCTCACCCCTTCTAACATAGGAGTTAAAAATTATTGGCGAAATGTGGGTGTACTATGTATTAGATACACCTGTGCTGAACCCTTCGGCGATTACAGGTGTGATGTTTATGGTCCCTCATACAAAGAAGTGACCTGTGTCCGAGCAGAGGGTATATTATAGGCTGATTATTCTGTGCTTAGCGACAGCTAGGTGTATGAACGTGCACGCAGACTATGACGTAAAGCAAAGAAGTGAATAGGTATGAATGCATCGGCTTTCAATAGATTTTGGAACCTCAGGAAAAACGGATGAGCAAGTTTTTTTACTTTCTTGGTTTCAAAAATCTCATCATCATCGTATCAGCCCGGAATCACCCACTGCTGGATATAGGCCTCGCTTTTTATCTGTCACATTTCCCGATTCTGTGTATCCCATAGGTGTTTCCCGCGACTTATACGATATCGTCGACCCAACGACCTTTCGGACGGCCCTGGTTTCTTTGGCCTAACCTTGGCCACCACTCGGTCAAAGCCTTGCTCCATCGGCCATCTCCACGTATAGCCAGACTAACATTACAATAACTAGAATTTATGTTCCATGGTTTCGTCCCCAGATTTAAGTTTCGATATGGTTGAAAAATCTACACAATGCGTACCCGTGTCGGTAAGATAAATTCTCAATTTATAACCTGTAATTGGAATTTTCAGTCATGTAATAGTTTGGTCGTTACTTGTAACAATGAGATCTTATCGTTTTCTATGTTTAGTAGAAGATTTGTGAATACCTTTGCCTTTTCAGGACAATCAAAGAAAAATAGAAAAAAAATATTGTTGGAATAATAATGTCAATTGGTTGACCCAGTAGCCAAGTACCTATTTATTATTTCGCTTTAACGGTATAGAGTTCAATCACCGCTCGAATAAAACATTATTTTTCTGTCAAAACTGGAGTCATAACTTATTTAAAGTTCTCATAACATAACATCAACAATTTGTATGTATGCTCATTTTATATAGGTATAACTTTGTTTTAAGTTCCAATTTCAATTTTCCTGTTTTGTCTTTTCTACACACTGTGTCTAAATTTCTAATCCTACTTTCCTCTCGCAGGTCTACTGTAAGAGATTTCGCATGAAATAAGCGGTACCTTTGTGCTCTTCTATCTTAATATTATGTCTTGTTGAGTATTTTGTGTGTACATAAATAAATAAAAAAAAATCAACAGCCTATAATCCCCGAAGGGTTAGAAAGAGGTGTACCTAGTAGTACACCCAATTTTCGCCAGTTCTTTTCAATGCGGAGTTAGTGTGTTTTGTCACCGAAGGCCTTATAGTGTCTACAGCAACTTGTGTTTTATAATTAAACCTTTTTCAGGTGACTAGGCTGTAGACAGAGTTAAGCTACAGACAAGTCATTTTATAAAACTAATAAGAAAAGGGCAACATTTATAATTGAACCTAGAACATAGTCACAATTAGTTTTTGAAATACGTTGCTTGTAGTTTTGCCACGAGTGAGTAATATGGTCAAAACTCGACAAAATCCCAAAATAAGACATTTTTCTTAGGGCACGCTACCATAGAGGGCACGCTACCATAGTGGCGATAAGTCCCCTCTTTGAGGAGTGGCTAGAGAGGCGCCACGGCGCCCTCACCTACCGCCTGACGCAGGTCCTCACCGGACACGGTTGTTTCGGGAGGTTCCTGCACCAAATCGGGCGGGAGGAAACGCCCGGGTGTCTCCACTGCGAGGATCTTCCGGAGGACACGGTGGAGCACACCGTAGAGGTCTGCCCCGCTTGGGCGGAGCACCGCCGTGTCCTTGTAGCGGCGTTTGGCGGCGGCGATCTCTCGCGTCCGGCCCTGGTTCAAGCCATGGTCCGGAGCGAGAGGGAATGGGAAGACGTCACCTCCTTCTGCGAAGCAGTCATGTTAGTGAAGGAGGTGGCGGGACGTGAGAGGGAAAGAACCTCACGTCCCAGCCGCCGCGGGAGACGCCCTGGGCATCGGGGGTCACGTGGTGGCTCCCGGCCACCGTAGGCGCGGGCCTGTGGACGGCGAGTTATGGGCTAGCTCGCCGTCCGGCCGTCTTATGACGACAGGCCGTGTCGACGGCGCGTTCCACGCGTGCCTCAAAGAGATGTCAGCAACCACGTAGGGGTCCGCATGGGCCGATGCCTGCCAGGGCTGTGGGACTGTTCGAAAGAGATACCGTGGCCCTGGAACACAAAGGGCAAAGAAGGAACATGGATGGGTTTTAGTCAGTACAAGTCTGACAGACACTCCCTTCCGCTCCGCCCAGAGTTTTTCTTCTCTTCTAATTGCCACCAGCTGTTATAGCACGATTTTCTTTTTGTCAAGTAGTTATTTCCCAACTACATTCGATAATACCAGTTTGTAAGTGACCAATGATATCTCTAAATGCATAATATGTAGCTAATGTATACCATACTGTCCCTGCCAGGGATTCGGGACTGTTCGAAAGAGATACCGTGGCCCTGGAACACAAAGGGCAAAAAAGGAACATGGATGGGTTTTAGTCAGTATAAGTCTGACACTCCCTTCTGCTCCACCCAGAATGAGGGGGGGTCATTTGATGATTTCCCATACGAAAAAAAAAAAAAAAATTATGTATACCATGCTCTATCTACGAACGAGGCTTGTAGTTAAGGACATAGTTATAAAAATCAAAGGCAGATAAATAAACAACTTTAAAAAGTATCGTTTGTTAAGCAACAATTGATTTTAACGACTCAAGTTTCTTCGTACAGCCAAAAAAACTGTGCTTGTTACCTACCTCAACAGAAACAATACATCATCGTTAAAAAATTCCCAATTTTTCAACTGTCACACTTTTCCGTTCACCTGTACTGCAAATTGACAATGAAAGATAGAGGGTACACTCGTTAACAAAATTAATTGGCCTGATCAAATTGCTGATTGACTTCATGTGTCGGTAACCAAAGGTGATGTATCAGAGTTCATACATGACCGTAAGAATTATGTATAATGTGAATGTAGTATGAGGTTGACTAAAGCTTGACATGTTAAAGTTATTTTTATTTATTTTTTGACTTATTCAATGTAAATCGCATGACCGACTTAATTATGTCTTTTAATGAATGTTTCATGAGGTTGACAAAAAATGACATGTTATACTTACTTTTTTATTATTTTTTGACTAATTAAAACGTAAATTGTATGTCCCTAATAATTGTGTAATTATAAACGTAAAATGAGTTTGACGAAAACAATCAATGTAACGGATAAAATGTGTAAAATTTGTATTATTATTATTTTTTACATGATATTGACATATAAACAAATATTGT
This sequence comes from Noctua janthe, assembly GCA_910589295.1. Lineage (NCBI taxonomy): Eukaryota > Metazoa > Arthropoda > Insecta > Lepidoptera > Noctuidae > Noctua > Noctua janthe. The sequence continues at coordinate 3,651,890 of OU342573.1, read as the reverse complement.
ACACCTCATGGGTATGTTACAGTGATACAATAACGCTAATTATAAGATCCGTCTTTTCACCTGTGGCAAACAATAAATAAATGAATTATGAATTATGAATTATAGTTTATTTATTGACTTGGTAAATTGATTTTTGTTACCTAGGTAGGAAAAAGTAATTTAGAGTGTATCAGTTTCTACACGTATTTTATTTGGTGGTAAAGCCATTCTTTAAAAAATTAAAAGTAGTAAAATTGGATATGACATTGGAAGAGGGCAGGTATTGGTAAATCTTGAGAAATAATGTAACATAACATCACGCCTGTAATCCCCGAAGGGTTAGGCAGAGGTGTACTTAATAGTACACCCATATTTTGCTAGTTATGTTTTAAGACCTATGTAACAGCGCGAGGGCAGCGCGGGGCGAGCCATCAACCGGGAACAAATCCAGACTCCGTGGCTGCTTCTGAGAAATTCCTGAAGGAAAAACCCAATAACGAAATGCCCAACCCGGGAATCGAACCCAGGACTTCACGCTCAGTAGTCGTGATTGCGACCCCTAGACCGACGAAGCAGCTTGAGAAATAGTTTCGTGAAATTGATTTGAAAAATAGGCGAGATGGCGTCGTTAGTTCCAATTTTGGCCCCGCGCCAAGTGATCCTTGTACTAAAGATATTCTCAGAAACAAAATAAACAACAAAAATGACTACACCCAATTTCAGGAAGCATTTGTATACGTCAAGGCTACCCAATTAAACCAGACCTCTTAAAGCTCGCCAGTATTTCAATGGCTTTGTTTTCAAGGCTCCGTTACAAAAAGAAAGCTCACACAAAATCCTGAAAAATCTCAAGAGCCTACTCGATTTTCGGGTTTATTACAGACGAGACACTCACTCTCGTCCTTTGTGTTGTAAGCCCTCAATATCGGCGCCACTTCCCCTTCGCGTACTGTATACTCGTACATATTTATAACGTATAAAAAAAAACATGTATTTTCGTTCGTATAAGACAACATACATACATAAATACATTGACTGCTGCGTTGGTAGTGGTCGCAAGCACAGTCGTGCTAAGCAAGAGGTCCCGCTTTCAATTCTCAGGTAGGACAAGGTGTTATTAGGTTTTTCTGACGTTAACATAACTAAAAAATGTGGGTGTACTACATATTTGGGGTTCCACATTTTGTCTTCTGCCTATCCGTTCGAGGATTACAAGCGTGATGTTATGTTATAAAACCCACGAAATTCTTCCAATAGTTTTTGCTTGAAAGAGTTACAAACATAATATTCATCCGTCCCCCCTCAAAAACTTCCAGGAACTAAAAACAGAAAAAAAAAGAAAAATTCCATACCATGTATGTTCTTCTGAAATAAATGACTTATGACTTAACAAGTATTAGGTATAAGTATACACATATCTATCACTCCCATACATACTTTACCTACGCAGCGTCACCCCTTATCTTATCAGGTACGCCATAAACTGCGTTTGAGAAACAGGATCTGCTCGTAAATTCTGTGTCATGGAATTTGTCATCATTTTGCACCTTTACGTGTATTTATTGGAAAATACTAGCTTATGCGCGCGGCTTCGCAAGCGTGGAGTTCGATAATTATTGTCGCAAGGGATCATACTACCGGGATAAAAAGTATTTTATGTGTTAATCCAGGTTATAAACTACCTGTGTGCTAAATTTCATCAAAATCTGTTTAGTACTTTAATCATCCATCTATCCTCATCCATCCTCACAAACTTTCGCATTTATAATATTAGTAGGATACAGAGCTCGTCACGTCAATGTGTAAGGACACATCGACGCGACGAGCTACGTATATTTTTGTCGAAATGCATTTGAAGATTTAGTCATAGTATCAGGGTATATAAAACTATCGTAATTCCATCCGTAAACTTTATATTTAAAAGTTTCCTCAGTAAAGATGACTCCTTGAATCATAACGTAAAGGCTTAAGGGTGCCACAAGTCATGGTTGGGTCGGGCTGGTTTGGCCAAATATAATCTTTACATGTGTTTAAAGGGTGTAAACAGACCCTTCACGAAGCCTTCAACCAAGCATTTTGAACATCAAACTAAGTAACTCTACGCAAAAATTGTTGCTAGGAAACCGCTTTTTTGTTTTCGGGTGAAAAATCACGTTTTACGGTAGGACTCAATGTTACAGACTTAAAATATTGTGTTGGTCGATGCATTGAATAGTACGGGGTATTTAAAGTAAAGTTAAAACATTAAAACTTGTAAAAAAAAACTTGTGCAAAAGTTGGAAGTTGAACCCCCGATATCTCTGTAACTAGAAGGTTCCCAGGTATGGTCTAGAACATTTAAACGATCGCAATGATGGGGGGAAACTAGTTGCCTTTAGACTTCGTTAAGGGTCCTGTTACACCCTTTAGAATGCTTCCTTAAAAGAAATGTCGCATTAGACAAACATCGTACCTATTAATATAAAAATTACAACGAAAATTATCGGAACAAGTACTCACGGCGATCAATCAAGCTATACGAAACCAGTTTATGAGGATCTCTCATGGTACGGCAAATCTATACAAAACGAGGCCATGTTATTCTGGAAAATTATATCTTGATGTGTCGCCGTGTGTAGCTACTATGTGTTAATATTACGTTACCTTGATGGAGCTCTGATTGGAAATGCTTCAAAATCAGTGATGTGACGTCCCTAAGTTCCTGGTATCATAAACTGCAGTGGAAACATTGTCAGCATCGGTACCATCCATACTAGGAATTTAGGTGCACTGGGAATTATGCTATATACGAGTACCTTCTGCTGGAAATTCCAATATTCCGAATGTTCTATGGAACGGAATTTGATAGAGGCAAAATCCGATCAAAATTAGGTTATAATCAGAACATAAATTGTTTTGAAACTGTCTCCACTTGTTTACACTAATAATCAACTCGTGATTTTGGTTTCGACAAGTTTTGTAAAATACTTGTCAAAACATTTTGGTGTGTAAATCATATAGTGCATCACGCATGTGGTATTAACGTTATTTCTACAAGTTGTATTCAATCAGTCTAAATCCAGTTTTAGGTGTACCTATACTATAATCGAGGACAAAAGACTATTATTATTACCGACCCGTTTATTAAAACAATCATTTGTGTGGTATACAACTAAAAACCCGACTACTGAAAAATTACTCTCTAATTAAATTCGGGCTTTACAAGGTAAAATCGCCCCCTCCTATTGTTGAAGTTGGTTAAAATGTAGCTTATGTTATCCGGGCCATAATAACGAATCGATTGACGACTTATTTATCAAAATCTGATGAATAGTTTAGGCGCTACGGAGGAACGTACGTTAATACAAACATACATAGACTGCTAAAACTATAACCCTTCCTTTTGGCTTCGCCGTAGTCGGGTAATAATGTGCACCATTACTTTAAGACTGTCGTATTAAAAACACGTTGCATTTTACATAAAACTAAACGATTTAAAAGTACAAAAAAGTAAAGAAAGTAAAACGCACATATTAATGTCTCGGTAACTCACTTACTGAAGATTCAAGTAAGATTGTACAAAGACACATACGTCTGATGCGTCATCATCAATCATAGTGGATGTTGGTATAGGCTGTAGGCTTTATGTGCCTAATGCAAATAATATCAGTCTTTAAGGCACAATGATAATGTGTCGAAAATGCTTGACTTGCTAAGTTTTATCAACGTGAGTAGTCTATGATGGTAGTCAGTGATGAAAGACGATGGGAAATCCTTAAGTTCACTGACAGACAAGCTTGAAATTTTGCATTAAGGTGGAAGCGCCAGTGTAGCCCGCGAAATTCAAATTTTCTTACGTTTTTTTGCAATTTGCAGGTCAGTGTCAGGTTGTATGTTGATGAAAAATGAGTCACGCTAGTAACACGAATGTAGTTACAAAATTATAATCATTAAAATCATGAATACAACCCTCTAAGTTTTTTTAACCCTATTATCATTCACCTTAAAGTTCAATTATGTATATCTTATGGCTATTGGACCTTGGGGCAGATGCCCATACTTCGAAGCCTATTCTCCTTTATTAAGGATTTTTATGATCGAATATAGTATAAATAAAATAGTTCGAAAATAAACCGGTCAATTTTTGCTCAAATCCGAACACTTCATATAAAACTCATTGGTTTGAACCTGATATGCTGTTGACTCCACTCGCTGTAATTGAGTTTTCATTTGATCGCCCAGCTGTGCGACTATTCGAAATTCAATATTATTATTCAAATATAGAATGGGATGAGTTATAAATAAGCTTGGAACGGAATGTCTGGTGCAATTTAGGTAGATACACAATTATATTATTTTAGTATGCATTAATATGGATACGCCTGTGGAATTCTAGAAACAACGGAATATAAATATTTCGGGCGGCAAATTGAATTTTTGTATGCAAATATACTTCCGGGAGAAGCCGTTCGGCTTAGCTGAAATTATGCCGCGAAAGAAAATAGGCCGAGCCAATCCAAACATGAACCGAATGGGGTTTGCTTATCAGCACGACCCGAATTAAAACCAGGAATTTGTAGTAATTGCTTCGGGTTGGCTGTGTTGTTTAATAGATACTACCTTAGATGCTTAGCATTGCAGCACGTGACCCTTTGATCAGACGGCGCCACAACACAACAATATATAAACAAAATACTAAACGACAGACAGACTATAACAAAAACCGGCCAAGTGCGAGTCGTAGTGATACGCACAGAGGGTTCCGTAGCATCACACAATATTATAAAAATATTTTGAAGGCCAATTCATATGTTGTATTACATTCAACGGCAAAACGAAATTTGTTATCATAGTATGTTAATTAAAAACAAAGTTACTGCTGTAGTTTGATGAAAAAGTCGCATATCTCAAAAACTAAACATCAAATCTTATTCAAACTAATTTTCGTTGAAAGTATTTTTTTACGTTCTACAATCCTATTTTTTTTCAGATTTTTCTTCCTCTTACTTTAGAAATTAGAGGCGGGGGGACACACATACCACTTTGGAAGTGTCTATCTTTCAAACTATTGACTTTGAGAAAAAATGGTTTTAGAAACCTCAATTTCATTTTTACAGACCTATCTATAGACACCCCACACGTATAGGTTTAATTTTTTTTTTTACTTTTGGATCCATGTATGGGGAGCCCCCCCTCAATATTTTATTTTTGTATAAAATCGTAAAGCGGTTCACAGAGTACATCTACCTACCAAGTTTCAACCGTGTACTCTTAATAGTTTCGGAATAAAGTGGCTGTAACGTTTGTCACAGCCACTTTATGGACAGACAGACATGACGAATCTATAAGGGTTCCGTTTTTTGCCATTTGGCTACGGAACCATAAAAAGGTCTAAACATCTCATTGAAATCATTTCTTATTTACTAGAAACTCTATTTTATAGAAGTTTACTAACACAAATTAATTACTTCTCAAAGTGCTACGGAGCTACGCTCTGCTACGCCGTAGCCACTGGCACAGACATTGTGCTACGAGTAGAGTTAAAAGTTGCGTATTATTAAAAATAACATCACGCCTGTAATTCTGGAAGGATTAGGCCGAGGAGTACCAACAGCCGCCTTTCATCAGTTACGTTTTAGTCCCATGTAATAAGGGGTGAGCCTAGTGCCATCAACCGGGCACAAATCTAAACGCGCTGTGGCTACTGAGACAATGCTGATAAAAAATCCTATAATATTTAACACGACTTGGGAATCGAACCTACGACCTTCAACCTCATGCTCATCAGTAGCTCTTCCGACCACTAGACCAAAAAAGCGGCAAACCAATGAACACGAGAAAATAAAAAGTGTTGCGTTCAGGAAAAACATTTTCTTCCAAGTGTTTTCGTAGAATATCTTATTTCACTAATCACATTACGTTTTCATTGGCTGTGTTCCGCTTCAGGCATTTCTTACATATCTCTGGAGAAGCAATTTCCGTTTTCTTTTATTTGTTTTAAATTGAATTTGTTCATGTTTGAGCTTCCTTATTATGTTATGCTTTTATCATATCGCATCTGATTATTATAAGCAAACCAAGTAATGGTCGTTATCGTTTTAAACTCTCTTTAATTCAAGAAATTAAGTATTCGTAGAGACTTTAAAACTGTTGGTCTAGTGATCGCAAGTGTTACTTCTGAGAGGTTCAATTCCCAGTTCGGGCAGAGTTTTATTTGGCTTTTCCATGAGGATCTCTCAGCAGCAAACTGGTGAAATGTGGGTCTAATATAGTGTGGTGAAATAAAAACTAGAGTAGGTAGTCTTCGTGCTTGCAGTGACCACTATCAGCATCACCTGCCTAGTCTTTTCCCTAGCAGTCGGCTTCCAGTCTAACCAGTTACAGCAACCAGTACCATTATTTTACATAGAGCGATTGCCTAGCTAACCTCCACAACGAGGGTACTGGGTATTACGATAACACTAAACAGGATTAATAGAATTAATGTACCGTAAATATAGCCCTACAACTAATATTATTGTACCAAACCACATTTATTAGATTTCCTACATACTTCGAACAGGCAAAGTTCTCGAAAGCTCCAGAATAGTTTGCCTACCAACACTCAATCGGCAACTTTGACTCTGTAACGAATTAGTTTGCCAAAGAATAATTAATTAATAAGGTTTGGTTTCAATTTTAGCTTAGCTATGAATGGATTACTTTGATTATGGTTGTTAATCGTGTTTTAGTGGTAGTTGAGCTCAAAAGTGAAAAGCCTCGACAGAGGAAGGTCAGATAAAATTCATCGCAGTTCAGTGAAATTGCAAGCTTAATTTTGAGACATTTAAACTTTAAATCCAAGGGACTATTTTACGGTGTCGAATAGCCACTACTTCACTACATAGTATAAAACAAAGTCGCTTCCCGCTGTCTGTCTGTCCCTATGTATGCTTGGATCTTTAAAACTATGCAACGGATTTTGATGCGGTTTTCAATAATAGATAGAGTGATTCAAGAGGAGGGTTTATAAATACATATTGCACCCGTGCGAAGCCGGGGCAGGTCGCTAGTACTGAATAAATAAAAAAATTGAACAGCATTTGTATGGAATTATCTGCCAAGTGCGTTAACGGGAACTTAATCGTAGGTGGTGAAACAGGCCCTTTTTTTTTCTGATGGGAAATCGTCAAATGACCCCCCCACTCTGGGCGGAGCGGAAGGGAGTGTCAGACTTGTACTGACTAAAACCCATCCATGTTCCTTCTTTGCCCTTTGTGCTCCAGGGCCACGGTATCTCTTTCGAACAGTCCCGCAGCTCTCACAGGCATCGGCCCATGCGGACCCCTACGTGGTTGCTGACATCTCTTTGAGGCGCGCGTGGAACACGAACGCACCGTCGACACGGCCTGTCGTCATAAGACGGCCGGACGGCGAGCTAGCCCATAACTCGCCGTCCACAGGCCCGCGCCTACGGTGGCCGGGAGCCACCACGTGACCCCCGACGCCCAGGGCGTCTCCCGCGGCGGCTGGGACGTGAGGTTCTTTCCCTCTCACGTCCCGCCACCTCCTTCACTAGCATGACTACTTCGCAGAAGGAGGTGACGGCTTCCCATTCCCTCTCGCTCCGGACCATGGCTTGGACCAGGGCCGGACGCGAGAGATCGCCGCCGCCAATCGCCGCTACGAGGACACGGCGGTGTTCCGCCCAAGCGGGGCAGACCTCCTCCACGGTGTGCTTCACCGTGTCCTCCGGATGATCCTCGCAGTGCAAACACCCGGGCGTTTTCTCCCGCCCGATTCGGTGCAGGAACCTCCCGAAACAACCGTGTCCGGTGAGGACCTGCGTCAGGCGGTAGGTGAGGACGCCGTGGCGCCTCTCTAGCCACTCCTCAAAGAGGGGACTTATCGCCACTATGGTGGCGTACCCTGCACGGGGTTGCGACAGTCGCTCTCTCCATGTCGCCATGTGATCACGCCGGAGGTCTGTCCGCTGAGCGGCAATTTGCCGCGGCAGCGGAGTTTCCCCCCGACGTAGTACCTCCGCGCGCCATTCGTGCAGGCGTGCGAGGACTATCGCCTTCAGATCCCATGGCGGCAATCCGGCAAGGAGGCTAGCCGCCTCGCCGGAGATCGTGCGGTACCCCCGGATTAGCCTTATGGCTATCACCTTTTGGGGCACGTTCAGGTAGTGGGCGGCTTGCCGCCTCAAAGAACGCGCCCACACCGGGGCCCTGTAAAGGGCCATGGACCGCACGACCCCCGCGTATAGCCTCGCAGGAGGCGTTTGGACCCCTCAGGTTGGGCAAGAGCCGCTTGAAGGCAGCCCCTGTCCGTTCCAGTTTGGGAGCCAAACGTCGGAAGTGCTCCACGAAGTTCCACCGGCTGTCGAGGACGAGTCCTAGGTACTTCAACGTCGACCCGACACCGATGGAAACCCCTCCTGCCGTCAGTAGGGATCCCGACGGTGGCGCATTCCGAGGCCCATGAAAACACATGGCCTCGGACTTGTGCAGTGCCACCTCGAGACCCAATTGCCGGATCCTCTCCACGACTATCGCAACCCCGCGTGTCATGTTTTCGGCCGCCGCCGTGAAACAGGCCCTAAGGATAAAGATTGTTGGGTTGGTTTATTGTGTGACATGTATGCCCGATTATAACACTAAATCATGATTAAGACGAGTGAAATTTTGAAGCTTACAATTAACCATTAAACTCGTCAAAGGACCGTTACCATAACTTTTAGTTACGATCAATTGGTAAGTTAAACGATTTGTAAATTGAAAATGGAAATTGGGCAATAAATTGCTCAAGTTTATGCTGTAGGTACATTTACGTAAACGAAATCTTTAATCAATCCTGAGATATTTGCCAAGAATTTTAAGTATAACATTTTCGGTAAAAATACAAAAAGTATTCATGATAATGGCTCAATGCCCATATACTAAGTATTGATCTAAGTTTGAAACCAAACCTATCAGAACTTTAGAATCAATAAAATTTAGATCGATTCGTAAAATATACACTTTCATTTTCTTAAAATGAGTTTTAGAAACTTTGTGTAAGTGTATTTGAGTTGGTTAAAATGTGTGTACTTCTTTTTCTTTATGTGTAGCTTGAACTTGGAGTTTAACCCAGGTTTGTAACACTTCAAAGTTGACGAGGACTTTTTCGAGTGACTTTATTGTACTCTAGTATGAAGTGCACGTTTTCTCGCGATATTTTTCTGGCTTCTTTACAATCATACTGACGGAAAGCAAGAAAATGTATTCATTATACTCGCCAGACAATAACACATTGACAAAGTCACATTGGTCCTTTCAACATTTTGACACCGTGGCCAACAAAAAGAGTAACAACAATTTTCTATTTTGAAACACAGATTTATAGCCGTTTCACATGAAACTTTAGTGTTCACTTCAACATACCAAAATAAATATTTTGAACTCATAAACAAATGTTTAATTATAAATGTCGAACCCCCGTCAGCTCGTCCCGAGATTCTCTACCATCATTACAACACCCCTTGAATAGAAGTTACCTAATCAAGCTATTACTTGAATTACTTAATGACCCTTTGAAAGGGTGCCGAACGGCCAGAGAATTAATTTTATGCACAACGGCAAGCCGGGGTTGATAAATCTCTGTTTTAAACCCTTTTTTGTCTAATTTTAACAGAGTTAGGTCAGGCTTGGGCAATCGGTGGGTGTATTTTACAGTTTGCTCGAGTTATTTTGGGGTTCAAATAAACTTAATGTATTAAGTGCCTTTTTCAATGGAGTTCAAGGTAGTTTTCGGTACAACCAGATGTAACTGAAGTTTAGTGCATCTTTCATAGGGTTACGCGGCCTTCGCATTCATCATCATCATCATCATCATTGGCAGCATTTTTCCACCTATTGCGGAGAATAGGCCTCCTCCCTTGCTTCCCTGGCCAGTGCGAGTCTTATCAGCGATGTTCCCCGCGATCTTCTGCACTTTTACCCGCACCACACAATAAAATCGAAATAATAATTCATCAAAATCAACATACAATTGTTTTCTTTAAAGCTTTGAAATATTTTTATTTTACATAAAACCTAAATATTTCGTACAAAATAAATTCCAGACACTTTCGACGTGTTTATTTAGAACGAAAACAAGATAGAAACACAAAGTTTGAAGAGTACACAGAAATAGGTTCCAATTTGAATAAAAGGATTCCATCATGGCGACTCCATTTAAATAAAGAAAACCTAGCTAGGTTATAGGTTTTACGAGGGTCAATACTCTTTACTTCGGTAAAGTAATATATAATTCTATTTTAGGTATAGTCTTAGAAAATATAAGGTTTATACTTAGAAAAGTGAGAGGTTTTAGACACTTTAAGTTCGCACCTAAGTATAGTAAGTATTTTCTTAGGTAGATATAGACAGCTTTGTTCACAGTTACAATATTTTGTTTTTAAATAATTTAGGGCTGAATGTATTTGAATGAAAATGGCCTGCCTAACTTCCGCCATTTTATTTCATTTTTTGAATATATATTTTATAGCCACTGATATAAAATATACTAGCTTTTGCCCCCGGCTTTTCTCGCGTTAATTTAGAATTTGACAATTAAACTCTTTACATACTACTAAAGTTTCTATAATAATTATAATACAATGATGATTAGAAAGACACGTGGCGCCATCTATTGTCATAAGAACGTTATTGTTGTTTTCCTCGGAAACAGTACTTTTTTCGGGAGAAAGGTACTGTGCCTCCGTTTCAGTACACCTGACAAAGCACATGGAAAATTTCAGGATGATCGGTCCAGTGGTTTAGGCGTGAAAAGGTAACAAACAAACAAACAAACTTACTTTGACATTTATAATATTAGTTAGGATTAATCACTACAAAAGTTTTTTTTTTGAGACAAAAGCGTGACGTTTTTAAGATTTTTAATCTTAAAAACGTGACGCTATCAAAGTTACAATCTTCGCCATCAGAATAACTTGGGTAAGTTCTAGTAATACCGAAAGCGAAGGCGAAGAAGTTTTGCGAATCAATTTCACAAAAATTGAATCAATTTGTCACAAATCAGCTGTATATGTACAGTGTACCAATATAAGTTTTTAAAACTACCATGGACACAAACACTATCATTAACACAAGAAACGGGACACTTACCATGTTTACTTTTGGTTTGGTTGGTCAAAACCAACAGTAAACATGGTAAATATCCCGTTTCTAGTGTTAGTTATAATATCAAACGAATATCACTTTCGAACGGCCCGCAAGCGCCTTCCGAAGTAGGTAATAGTCTTGACAGCTGTTTTTTTCCCATGATCAATTGTATGTCATTTATATTTCAAAGATGTCGATTTTCTCACAATCTTTTTGCACCTTATGTTGTTAAGCTATTGAAAATTAATAATAGGACTGACTACTTACTTCGTAGCAAGCAGAGAAGTTAAAATAAACACTGTTTTAATTTAAGTTTTCTCGGATTATAACTAAACGTACACTGTCTCTTACTGGATACGCTGTTGCAAACGTCACGTCATCCCGCTATCATGGCGCTTGCAAATAAAGTAGTAGTGAAGGCACTTTATAGTAAGTGAAGTTTATATAGCATTGAATTTGTGGCATCATCTTAATTCAACATAACAAAACAACACGCCTGTAATCCAATAAGAGTTTAGTAGAGGTGTACTTCGGGCTGCTACTGATAAATTCCTGATGGAAAAAAAAAACAATAATACTTTACCCGACCTGGGAATGAACCCAAAACCATATGGTGGAGGTGTCAGGTCGAACTACAAGATTGATTTGCAAACAACGTAGTACCTAACTGTTATCTAATTTGTTAAGACGTCCGGTGTACTGAATCGGAAGGTCGCAGGTTCAAACCCTGCTCGCACTAGAATTTTTCTTTCCATGTCAAAACAGCTGTAGTTCCCTACGCAGGGTTTGCGTATAAAATATTAAAAACGTAGTAAGTACCTGTCATTATGCTAAAACTAAAAAAAAACCGTGGGTAAAAAAACACAATGGTCTAAACTAGAGATAAATACGAACAAAGTAACTAAAGAATTTAAAAATAAATGCCAGGATTATAATAATCTTTTACATTATAAATTAAGACAACTAATATCCCAGTCCTAATTACGACCATATCTTCCAGTTTATCACCGTCGTAAATCTGCAAGCCTGGTACCTACGTACAGGGACATGTTCCATTCTGTTCACGTACGACATGTTCTCGTATGAGGACGAACATGGCGATACTGGGAGCCCTATTGCATTCTTTTGACTGTCGAATTTATTGTGTAGATATATCTTAGGTGAGTATGGTTTTTTGATGAGGCTGGCACATGAACGTGGAGATAGAAAATAGATTATCCTAGAAACGGAATATTCACCATGTTTACTGTTGATTTTTAGTTCACGATATTTCGGCGGCGTTGCAAGCACCATGATCAGGAATAAACCGATCAGCCGGTTCGATCGGTGATCCTGCCGTTTCTAGTGTTAATGATAATACGAGTATTAGTGATTGATTGATTTGACACAGACATTGTGTCTATCAAAAATTTTTAGTAAAGATTAAAGAAATGAAGAAATGTTGACGAGATCCTGTCGCCTCCGGACCCGTCGCTCAGCTCCGCCTCGCCGCCGCCGGAATCCAGCCCCGTCGTGAGTGCTGTGACACCGGCCGTGGCAGTTGCGTCGAGCTCGAGCGACGAGTATTTCTCTCCGCCGACGACGCCACCACCTGTTCGTCGACGAGGAGGACGCCGGCCGCCGGACGGTTTAGGACCTCGAGGCCCACCGGCCTCTGATAGGGTTCCAGCTCCCGGCGGGAGTGTGCCGCGCATGCGATGGACGCAATCCATTAATGCAAATGTCATGCGCGCATACTATGGGGCTACAGAGGGGGGGGGGGGGGGTAACAACCTGACCGCGTACCGTGTTCGGATGCTCTCTCTGTTTCAGGTGCTTGAGCCAGCTGTCATCGTGTCGGCACAACGACTGTCGGATCAGGTGCGAGTCATCCAGCGTAATGGTATGTTGGATGACACCGTACTTGATCGCTTGCGGACTGAAATGCAGAGTAGCCATGCCATTGCCACGTCGCCGCAAACTGTGGTTCCACCACAGTCTACCATAATACCAAATCACGATAACAACGTGAGTAATGACATGGTTACTAATGTAAGTACCCAGTGCAATGAGGAAATGAGGTGTGCTTTGGAGGGTGCGATTCGAGAATATCGGTTCATGCAACCCGATCTTAGACCACGTATACCTCGTTTGCCCATGCATAACAAAAATAGGGTGCTGGTGGCTGTTCTGGATTCGCAGTTGTCAAACTATTTTGATAACTGCGAAGACCTCACCGATGCTCACTCAATCCTGTATTGTGCGGCTGTAGCGGCATGTCGTGTAGCTCATGTCAAATTTTCTGACGACAGAGCTACACGACCTAAACCAGCCGTACCGTCATGGCAGTACAGGATTGAACGACGTATTGGTGAGGCCAGAGCACTCATCGGCAAACTGATCTGCTTCAGGGAGGGCAATACTCGCCCTAGAGTGATGCGTTTTGTGAGGCGGGCGTTCTCGGGGACTGATATCAGTGCTCGAGACTACATGTCCCGTGTCACAGAGCGCATCGACTTCCTGAAACAGAAAGTTTATGCATGGGCAAACCGTATTCGTAGGTATAAGCGGCGGGTGGACCGATACACTCAGAATCGCACATTCCAAAGAGATGAAAGGTGGGTTTATAGGGCTTGGGAGCGACCGGACCAAGGTGTGGCTGACACGCGCCTGCCGGATGATAATGCCATGTGTTCATTCTGGCGCAGCATCTGGTCGGTGCCTGTTAGCCATACCGAGGGTGAATGGACTCGTGAGGTCGAGCGAGCGTGCGATCTAGTACCAGAAATGAGGGCAATCACTATCAGCCCCCAAGACGTAGTTCGTGCAGTCCGTCCGTTGCCTAACTGGAAATCTCCAGGGCCGGATGGGCTGCACAACTTCTGGATTAAATGGTTTACAAGGTCGCACGCTCGCCTGGCGATCCTGTTCCAGTCAGCCTTAGAGTCAGGGTCGCTGCCAGAGTTCCTGACAACAGGGATAACCCACCTGCTCCATAAATCGGGTAGTACTGCGGAGCCCAAAAATTATAGACCGATTACCTGTCTTCCGACAGTCTATAAAGTTCTTACATCCATCCATGGCCCGATGAAGACCTATAAGCGTCCGTAGCCTGGCTACGTTCCGGGGACCTCTTTGGAGAAACCGAAGGTTTTGTCTGTGCAATTATGGATGAAGTTATGATGACGAATAACTACCGGAGATTTATTGTGAAGGACGGTGCGGTTGACATATGTTGGGCATGCCACCGTCCAGGCGAATCAATCCGTCACATTATCTCCGGGTGTTCTCGTCTGGCTAACGGAGAGTACTTGCATAGACACAACTAGCCAGGATTATCCATCAGCAACTTGCTCTAAAATACAACCTTGTGGAATCGGAAGTACCGTACTATAAGTATGTGCCCGACCCAGTTCTCGAAAATGGCAGTATCACATTGTACTGGGATCGATCCATCGTCACTGACAGGGCTATTGTAGCCAATAAGCCTGATATAGTGGTGGTGGATCGATCAGAGCGGCGTGCAATGATTGTTGACATAACGGTCCCGCATGATGGGAACCTCGTGAAAGCCGAGAAAGATAAGCAAATCAAGTATCTTGACTTGGCTCACGAGGTTGTCGACATGTGGGATGTGGACTCAGTGATCATTGTGCCGATAGTTGTATCAGCCCATGGCTTAATTGCCAAGAGCCTCAACCAATACCTGAGGAGGCTCTCGTTAGGCAGCTGGATCAAGGGTTTGATTCAGAAAGCGGTACTCCTGGACACGGCTCGTATTGTCAGGAGGTTCCTCTCTCTGGAGCCCTGACCGCCGGCAGCTTGGACCCTGTTCCCGATACCGGTGGGCTACAATTTTTTTATATTTTTAAATGTTTTTTATATTGTTTTTAGTTTAAGAAATATTTAAAAATGTATAAGATTTGTGTAAAAATAAATAAAGGAAATAATTAATGTTAGTGACCGTGACAGTTTAAAAACTTATAATAAGAAAATAGATTCTTACACCCAGCAGTGGATGAATTCAGGCTGTGGATGATGCTGATGGTTTTTGGCAGAGAGTACAGGTCGTGATGGCCCAGAGGCCTCGCCTTTCATGCACGAGGTTGTGGTTCAAATCCGGAAAAGTACCAATGTCTTTTTCATTTTGTATGTACTTTCTAAGTTTATCTTGGACATCACCGACGTCGGTGAAGGAAAACATCGTGAGGAAACCTATATAAATATGTGTTTGAAATCACTAACTCGTCTTGAGCAAGCGTCCACGCTCGTGCCTTGCCTGTATGAGAATAGGTCTTTGCCCATCAATGGGACAGTAATAGGCTGTTATTTTTGTTTCAATGCCTTCTTACGGTGAGTATCCAGAAGACTTTAGACAAAAGTCATGAGCTACCAAAAGGTCAAACCTGTTGAAGGTCGTTTTAAAATTACGAAGCGCTTAAAAAACAATTACAATTTGTCTCTAAGCCCTCTGAAATACTTAAGGAGAAGCATCATTGCGGGATTAGCTCATAAGAATTACCATGATTAAGAATCCTTTAGTGCTATAATGCCAACATGTTGTAATTAAGTTCTAGGAAAACATGATGGAGCTATAAGGGCAATTTCCCTTTAGTGAAGCGGAACGGCATTTACAAGCACTCGTGATATTCGTGTTAAAAATAATGTGTAGAATGTTTATTTAAAGAGCCGTAGATTGTCTCTAAAAGAAGACATGTAGCTACATAATTATGGTACAGACAAGGACAAGATGCGTATTATGAGCTGTTTCTCGATGAAATATTTTATGTTGAAGTCGCCTTCCAGTCTAACCGGATGCGGCAGATTACCGATATTTTATTTGAAGCGACTGCTTTCGAATAGACAGATACTGGGTACTGCAATACCCTTTTGTAAGACGAACAGGATAGATACAAAGCCCAATATTTCAAAACAACATTAAATGGGACATCTAAGATCCCATTTTATCATCTTTAAAAAAGTTTACCTTTCAGTAATATCTTGTTCTCGATTTAAGAGCTCAACCTCTCGGCACAACCCGTCTTTACAACACTTGGGAAGTTATAAAATTATTTACGACAAGCATTCAGTTGAGCGACCCAATTTTTACGACATAATACTCATCACACTAAAATATAAACAAAATGGCTGCCGATGGAGCCGATTATTGGATTTGTTTACTACTCGGATCGTAATTGTACTCGAATTAATACTTAAATGGATTTATGGAATTAAACGAGGAACGGTGATTTGAGTTTTATGTGTTGTTTCTGTTTTAAAAGTACCATCAATTAAAACACGATAAGAATATGGAACATGGAACTGTAAATAAAATAAGAAAATGTATAGAAAACTTTCACGAAGATTTTAACAGATGCGTAACGCGATGGCATTCAATTTATTTGCAACACAAAGCAAACGAAGAATCGTATCTGAAAAATGCTGCACATGCATTGAATGCTTAGTAGTTATCATCGATTTAGTAAAAACATCGTAAGGAAACCAGCATGCCTGAGAGATATTTCTCGACGGCATTAATGCCAAGTCAGAGGCCCTTGGGCGGCATAAAACTGACACATGGCTAGGCACTAAACACACGATAAAGAAAAAGATTGATTCAGTAATAACGGAATACCAGCGACCGGTCTATAGAAAATTCAGCGTAGTTTGGGTTGGAATCCTAATTGTAAGTGTCGGGACAGGCTCTTGGCTTGTTTTTTGAAGGATAAGTGCTGTTTAAAAATAATATTCAATAGTGATGTGAAGCCGGTCTCGTGCATCTCGCATCCAGCGGATCACTGCAACCTTTACCAGGTCATCGGTCCACCTAGTGGGAGGCCTTTCAACGCAACGTCTTCCAGTTCGCGGCGGTGGCGGCGGTTCATAAAATCATCCATCAATTAAATTACAAGCAACCAAAAATCTTAACAATCCTAAACACAACATTAACAAAAAACATCTGCAACCTAAACAATCAGGAACACAGACTAACTACCCTCTTGAAACAAGCAAGACAGTACAAAACAGACTATAAAGGCGCTCCCCCACCGTGGAGTTCGCATTCACCCGTACTGTAACAATTCAGATTAGAGCATTACATCAGTGAGTGAGGAGAACCTGTAATGATACAATTTGTAACAACGGCTTGTTTTTGAACAAACTTGCATCTTAGATTGTTACAAGGGGCATCTATTTGTAAAGTAATGCTCAAAATAAAATCTTGTAAATTTTTCACTACAGGCGATTGCTCCTGTGAGGGAGCGCCTTACCAAGTCTGCTACAGGACATGTTTGTAACAAAACAAGTGCACTTTATTATCTGTGTGTCTGTATGGCTCCCTGGAGATAATTATCAACAGACGCTTAGACTGCACAATATATGGCCGTGAAAGCAGCGAGTGTGATAGTAAACTTTGTTGAGTGAAAAAAGAAAACGTTATTTTTCCAGTCGTGATTTGCAATGTTTGGGTAAGGTTGTTTCAACACTGTCCTCTCGTTCTTCATAAGGCTAAGGGAAGACTTAACGACGACAAGACGGCAATTGCTGTTAAAGTATTTCGTATTTCTACAACGACTTGCAAAAGATGGACATACGCTTTCGACAATTTGTTTCAGTCCCGTACATTTTTGACTTTCCCCTCATCGTTATCGCTGATAGAATGTAGGCCCTCAGGAGATCTATAGTACCAAATTGTGACTTTTTGAAAATCGGCCAGTCAGGGTCACCAGAGACAACCTCTATAGGTATATCAAAGTATCCACCCACACGCACCTCTGATTTTTCAGATTATTATGTATAATTATCACTTGCTTCGGTGAAGGAAGACATCGTGAGGAACCAGCATGCCTGAGAGATATTTCTTGACGGTATGTAAAGCCAAGTCGGCATAAAAACTCTGACACCAGGTTAGAGAAAGAAGATCAAAGTATTGAAAGCAAATGATGATTTTTTCTCAATGTCTTAGCTCCGCTGCTGTTACAGCCCCGTTCTAATAGTAAGGAGTAGAACACACGCACCGTTCTGTTCGCGACGGGAGCGCGGTCGTCATTACCGTCACAGCCGGAGCCTTGTAGACGCTGCTTTATAGAGGATATTGCTTGTATAATTCAATGATGGACTTCTTTAGCTAATGTGGGATTATCTTAGATGTCATTTGTTTTGAACGGGTTGAAGGAGAGTTGAAAATAAATGATTGCTCAAGAAATTCAGTCAAATATTAAACTAACTTAGTTGATCTTGCATATTGACCAACTACATAGTTTAAAATAACAACGCAACTAAAATACCGTCTCCATAATTTCAGTGCCTTTTAGCCTAACGCCACGTTCACAACCTCAAGCGATGCAACTTGCATCGTGGTTTTCGTCAAGAGACATGCACGTACTTCACCGGTTTCCTTCACGTGAGTACTGTCGCATCACATGTCATTTCTCGTCACATGTCCCGTTGCGTCACATGTCCTGTCGCGGTGACGCCTGGCATGCTCAAAACAATTTCTTTCATTTGTTTACTCCGCAGCTGCTCGCGCTGTGCGCTGCAAGAACACGCGTTGTTCGTGGCCAGGCGGTAAGATTGGCGTTAGTCTTAATTATAGAGCCGAACCAAGCACAACAACTAGTGACCGAAATCAAATATTCACCGGAGCCTTGGCATTTCGTTTGTCGCCTACCTACGACTGTTCGCGTGAATTAGTAAGGAGGTCGACAATTATATTTAGGAGTTGTGATTATTTGTAGTGGTGTGTCTTGTTTGTTATACAATATTAAAACCAAATTTGCTTTCACGCTCTTATTTGTTTTCATTATATTATTACATTATACTATCTTGTTACTCATGAACAAGAATATAAAAAACTTGTTTCATAAATCTTGGATTGTTACATAACACTTTATTTTATCAATACTTATCGTTCATACTACGCCTTAGCAGGAAATCTTCTGTAAAAAGAAAAGTAACTTGATAAGATCGAACTTTTTTCTCCTAAACACAATGTGTGGCGGAAATAGTGAGGATATTATTATTTTCGATAAAAATAAGGTCAAGCGAAGATCAAGGGTGTTATGTGTCTTTTTAGAGATTTTTTTGAACTACGAGTATATCTACTGTTACATCGAATAAAGTAAATATTTTTAGGCTAGATTGTCTCTGAAATGTCATATATTTTATCAGAGCCCAGCTCGCCTACGTGGTAAGCAGTTAACGGATGTAAAAGAACTGAAAAAAATTTTTTCAGTGCCGAGGGCATGAGCCATAGTACATAGTACCCACTAATGCTGTGCACATTTTTACAATAATTTGTGTTTTATTTGACTGCCTTAGTGGTCTAATGGTCCCAAGCACTGTGCAGATTATAAAGTCTTGCGTTCGATTCCCAGATCGGACAAAGTGATACTGAGCTTTTCGGCGGTACAGAGTCATGATACATATCAGTTGATAGTAATAGGTCCACTCTCTATTGCACAAGACTTAAAAAAAAATGTACAATGGTTCACCTCTTTTTATCATGTCTAGAAATCTGTAGAAAGCGAGAGAAAACTTATCAAAATAATCATGTTATATACCGCTCTGTCCAATAAAATATCAAACTCATAAATAACACGATGACAAACGCCGCGTTACCTAAATCACTTCTAACCCAGTAGTAGGCGGGGACATAGAAAATTTACGAGCTGTCCCAATTGGAAACTCTTACACGGCAAGGTTCTTCACGTCTTACATAATTGAGCACTTAGGTCTGTTGTGATTGCCTGGGAGAACTCACAGATGGCGCTGAAAGCACTAACTTAGGACTTTAGAACAAACACTCGAGCAAGGCTAAACCAGTGAGTCTAGCACGAATGCGTAGACTAAACTTTACTTAAATTCGAGCAATGTACTCGTTTCGCACTTCCTATTCACTTCATTTTATGATTTTATTCTTCATATCTGTTGGTGTCGATAATGATGATGAAATGTCAAAAATATACTGATTGATATTAGCGAAAAGCAAGCTTGTTGAAAATTATACATGCATAAACTCACGCCTTTTTCCTATGGAAGTAGGCAGTAACCACAGAATGTTATAAAAAATCATTGTAGAATGATTCGAAACACTTTTGAAGTGATTTCCAGGCCTGTTTAGCCACGAAGACTCCATCGGAGCCCTTGACTTTTTCAAATAGCAATAAAAATATCCCAAAGCATTTTATACAATTAAGCGAACATAAAATAGCTCCACCAATTGTCGCAAATAACCACAGTGTCAGCAAAGACGCAGTAAATGGCCTGAAAGTGATAAATGACCTCTATTAGTATTTTCTTTTAGCCTAGAATTCGGTTTTATTCTTCTATTAGGCATTATTGGCAATTGGGAGTAATTGCTAGAAACCGTGATTACTTAGAAGCCATAATGAACACTAAATTCCAACATTTTTTTGCTTAAACCTAAGTCTGCAGTGTCTAAAATAAGGGCGAAATGTTTACGAAATCTAGAACAAATGAAAATGGAATTGCCTGTTCTTGAATTCACAACTTCGTGCTTGCTTTAGAACGTTAAATCCCTAGACCACTATACACCTTTTCTTCTTAGCGTGTCGATGCCAAAAAGTTCAAATGTTATGTTTAGCCCAAAACTCAGCCACGCGAACCCCGCTCACTGATGCAGCAAGCAGATCATCAAGTGCGCAGGTGATAGGGCATGCGGTGCAAGATGGAAGGTGAGCCATTATCTGTGGGGAGACGCCACATACACCTTTTAGTGAATCTTAATGGAGTCATTTCGGACTTTTAAATATTCCTGGTTCCTGAAATTGAAATGACTTTCAAACAACCTCATGAAACGACTAAGATTGTGTAATAACCAAATAAAAATTCTATGCTGCAACTCTAGATCAGTAGAATAACAAAAATATCGTCTGAAAAACACCAAAATCAATCAAGACTTTCATTAAACCAATTTCAAATCCATCATAATCCTCACAATAGGCATCAAATCGCCAGACCGTACCAGAGACTCAAATTAATACCTTCAGTTCCTGAAGACCTAGTACACATAAAGATGTCAATACGGGTTTCTTGATCTCTGTAATGTGTCAGCCGCCTTGAAATTGATGATACTATAAAGTACAGGGTACAGATCCGTTATGCGTACGGTATAGCTACGGATGTATAGATGGTATCTTTTTTGCAGGGTCTTTGGGACACACGGCTTTGGCGGATGGGCAATGTAGGACTTATGGAAAGATGGCGCTGCAGTGCGCTCGTAAACAAACAGCTCCGTATTAAAAAAATATATAAAAAATAGTCCAAGTGATCATTGTATAAAGATATAGTGTTTTAGTGAAAACTTATGTGACACATAGTGAGAGTTATTGAAGAATTTGTGAAATATCCAGTTAAACGGGAAAAACTGTTAAAAAGTGCCAAGAAAAATAACGAACTTGGAATTCAAAAAAATCAGTACAAAACTGTTGAACTACTTCTAAAACTGCATCATTCCAAAACGAAGAAGGAGGAAGAATCCCAAAAGGTACATAAAAAATACCAAATATAGTAATAATCTACAATTTAACACAATATCGCAATATCATCTCGATTAAATTGATTTCATTGAACGCCATCTATCTACAACATATGGATAACAAACAATAAATCGAAAACTTCTCGCTACTCCACACTAGAGGCCGTAACCAACAGTCAATTTGTAGTAACTAAACACCTCAAGAGATGGCGCCTACTCCGCTTTGCCCAGGATGCCAACAAAAAGTACCGATAAGAGAAAATCTAACTTGTTTGCTATGCAAGTGCAGATATGATCTAGAATGCGCAGGTGTCTCAAAAGATCATTATATCAAAATAATGACTCTTGAACATAGAAAGTCTTGGAAATGCCAGACTTGCGTTTGCAAAATACCCAAGACGGGCAACACTGATACGCCAGTACGCTCTGCGAGGGACCCAGAATGTACCCAGTACCCAATCACACCACTAGAGAGAAACAATATCACCATGAGGAAAACAATAATAAACCCAAGTAATGACACGACTTGCTCAAACAACCTTAGCTTTATAGGAGATACTCTGCGAACTCAAGAAAGTATCGAAATTTGTAATGAGACACAAATCCAACTATCGATGCAAAGTTTAAGCGAATTAATAGTACTACGTTTAAAAGAAAATAATAAATCTATAATAGAAGAACTGCAAAGTACAATACAAACAGAAATCAAAAAAGCAATTGCCGAAATAAGACTAGATTTTGAGCTGAAGATTAGCGATTTAGCCATGCAAAATAACAATAGAAAACTAGAAATAGAAACAATTAACACCAAACTAGAAAACCTTTATATGGAAAATGAGGCACTTAAGAAAGAAATAAAGGAATTGCCAATCCATCCACACCAATCACCACACATCCCTGAAGTAAACTATAAAAAAATTGTACTTTACGGTCTTGCTGAGTACTATAGAGAACCCCAAAACGAACTTTATAATAGACTTATAGAACTATTCCGAGATATTGCAAACATGGACCTATCAGGGTACATTGAAGATATGTATAGAGTGGGAAGAAAAGGCTCAAAGAACAGACCACTGGTTATTGAGTTGCTCAGCAAAAGAATGATTAAAAATATCGTGAACAACAGCCAATGTTTTAAAGGAACTGGATTGTTTATATCAGAGTTCTTAGATGCGACTGCACGGAGGGAGAGAGCACAACTTAGAGAAGAACTACTTAAGGCCAGGAAAAATGGCCACCATGCAGTTATAAAGAATAACAAATTATATATAGACGGAAAAAACACCAAACCCACCGACATTAATGATACCCAAAGGAAAAATCAACAATTAAATTCGAGCTACCAGGGAAATGATATAATAACAATGAGCAATATTGACCAACTCTGCCGTACATCCATAACGAATGAAACTGAAAATTATACATTTCGTAAATAAAATTGACAACGACACATCATTTAAAATAATGTTCCAGAATCTGCAAAGTCTTTACAATAAACAGGATATTCTTGAAGCTTTCATTGCTGAAAATTTAACATACAAAGCAATAGGAATCTCGGAGACCTGGCTTACGCAAAAAAAGCTGGACATTATTAAATTTAGTGGATATAAGTTCGCAGCATCTTACTGCCGCAGCACTCGAACAGGAGGAGGAGTCTGTATCCTACTTAAGGATCATATAGACTGCATCCAGAGAAGTGACATTACGGACATGTCTATAGAATATGTTTTAGAGGTATGTGCTGCAGAACTACCTAAAGAAAATCTGTTAATTATAACCATGTATTGGAACAAAAGACAAGAAGAAACATTCTATCAACAAATTCAAAAAATTCTAAGATATGTAAACATGAAATACTCTACGCTTAATGTTATTATAGGAGGCGATTTTAATATAAACATCCTGCCTGGAAATTTAAAATCAAATCAATTCTTAAATCTCATGCACGAATTTAGACTCACACAACACATAAAAACCCCGACACGCATAACACCTACTACAAAAACATGTTTAGACCTCATATTCACAAACTTCATATATAAAGATATGTACACAACGGTAGAAGAGTTGGGCTTTTCCGATCACAATAGTATTATTTTACATTTAAAATTACCTAAGCAAACAAATAAAATAATTTGGTACACAACAAAAAGGCGATTCAACAATACAAATATGTTAAAATTTAAATCAAAATTGCACGAAATAAATTGGAATGATATAATAACGGCTGAAAGGAATATTAATGAAAATTATGAAGCGTTTAACGAAATCCTAATTAGTATCCTAAATCAATGTATCCCATTACAAAAATACATATTAAAAACCAGTTATAATAAATATTGGCTCTCAAAAGGTATAAAAACCTGTTGCAGAAATAAAAGACTATTGAAGATACTAGTTACCAAAACAAAAAACCCTATATTAATAAAATACTATAGGAAGTATGAAAAAATACTAAAGAAGACTGTAGTGACAGCAAAAAAACAACACTTTAAACATAAAATGATGAAATCAAGCAATACAGTAAAAACAATGTGGGGTATAATAAATGAACGGACAAACAAAAAAATGAGACGCGAAAAACAGAATATAACTATACAAACAAACAATAATAATATGACTTCGGAGCCTAAAGAGGTAGCTAACATCTTCAATGATTTCTTTGCTTCAATTGGGAAAACTAGTACGAGCTCAACTGGCAGTAAACGAAAAGTAACACCTATCATGTCTACAACGGAGAATTCGATCTTTCTGAGCCCAACAGATCCCTACGAGGTGAA
Source organism: Noctua janthe (assembly GCA_910589295.1). Taxonomy (NCBI): domain Eukaryota; kingdom Metazoa; phylum Arthropoda; class Insecta; order Lepidoptera; family Noctuidae; genus Noctua; species Noctua janthe. The sequence continues at coordinate 3,627,546 of OU342573.1, read as the reverse complement.
TGCCTTAATAAAAAATTTAAAAAATAAATCAAGCTATGGCGTTGATGAACTTCCACCTACACTACTAAGACAATGCGCAGATGAGTTAACTCTTCCATTCTACAAACTAATTAATCAATCTTTCGAGGAAGGCGTTTTACCCAACCTCTTAAAAAAGGCCCTTGTAAAACCAATACATAAGAAAAATTCAAAAACTGACCCAAGTAACTACCGCCCAATCGCTCTCCTACCATCTGCATCAAAATTATTTGAAAAAGCCATGTGCAACCGTGTCTATGCTTATTGTGAAAAATACAACATATTTAATGACTGTCAAAATGGCTTTAGAAAAAACCGATCCACAACCCTTGCCGTCTATAAATACATACAAGAAGCCCTCGATATTATTAACTCCAAAAAATATGCAATAGGATTACTGCTGGATATGACGAAAGCTTACGATAGAGTACAATTCAACATCTTACTAAACAAACTTTATGCCATAGGAATCCGCGGTAAATGTCACGAATATGCAATAGGATTACTGCTGGATATGACGAAAGCTTACGATAGAGTACAATTCAACATCTTACTAAACAAACTTTATGCCATAGGAATCCGCGGTAAATGTCACGAATGGTTCACGTCGTATCTACAACATACAGAGCAATTAGTGGAATTGGAATTTTTTAACCAAAAAACTAACGAAATAGAATCGTTTCGATCTGAAAACATACCAATAAACGCTTCAATCCCACAGGGCAGTGTAATAGGCTGTTTCCTTTTCTTAGTCTACATCAATGACCTCCCGAAGCATATTAGTGAAACTTGTGTTTTGTTTGCGGATGATATATCTATTGTTGCCTCATGTGAAACTAATCTCAACCTAAATGATAAATTAAATTCAATACTTGACGCTACAACTTATTGGATGATGGAACATAACCTAGAAATAAACTACAATAAGACAAAAATAATGACGTTCCACCCACGACAAAAAAAACCTATAAATATAAACTTCAGTTTTAATAATTACAAATTAGAAACAGTTAATAAATTCACCCTATTAGGAATAGACATAGACACACACATAAATTGGAAGTCTCATATTCAAAAATTACAAGCAAAATTATCAAAATTCTCATACGCCCTTCGGGAAATTAAAAAAACTACAGATATAAAAACTGCCTTGGTAACATATTACGCATACGCCTATGCATGGCTTAAATACGGCGTCATATTATGGGGAAATAGTACAGACTCGCCCACACTATTCACCCTACAAAAAAAACTTATTAGGATTCTAGTAAATATTGAACAAACGGATAGCTGCAAGCCTCATTTCCAAGAACAAAAAATTTTAACCCTACCGTGCCTTTACATCTTTGAGATCTGTAAATTTGTGCGTAAATATCCAAATTTCTACACAAAAAGAGAAAACATACAAACTGAAATTGCTTTAAGACATAAGAATAGATTAAACATACCTACATCCCGATTAAAAATTCATTCATCGAGTACTTATGTTATGTCGATTAAAATATATAATAAGTTACCGAAAGAAATAAGAAATTTAAATAAATACAACATCTTTATTAATAAATTAAAATTATTCCTAATTAACAAAAGCTATTATAATGTGAACGAATACTTGAATGAAAGATGATAAGTAAATATAAACATATTTATCAAGAAGATTATTTAGTTTAACGTAATAAGAAATAGCTAGCTGCTTACGAAATAATAAGAATTTTATGTTTTAGTTGTTTGTTAATTTTATGTTATTATTGTGTTTTGTGGATTATATGCAATTATTAAGTTTTCATGTATAATTTTATTTTAATTTTTAGCTTTGTACGACTGATATTTTAACTTTTAAGTATATTGTCTTTTTTGATTGAATTTTGATTGATTATTATTATTATATATTTTTTTTTTTTTTTTTTTTTTTTTTTCATCGCGAATGTGATTGTTTGGTTTCAAGTATATTTTAATTTTAAGTTTAAGATTGTACATATTACACAAAATTTTGCTGTGCCCCGACGGGGTCTACAACGGCTCTTAGCTTTAAGCCTTTTGTAAAACACCATGTTTTTACCTTGTAGAACGCAAATAAATAAATAAATAAATAAATAAATAAATAAATAAATAAATGTATGGAGTGACTTTTTTGTGTGATTTTTAAATGTTGGAGTATATTGTAGTCTTTATTAAGTAAATATCTACTTGTAATGTGGCGCTAATTTACAATCATATTGATAGCACAGTCAGACAAAGTGTCATTCGAATACTGATAACGAAGATTGAAAAGTAAAAATGTATTGAATTGACATGAGCTACCGAAATGCTAATGTCAATCCTGTTGAACGTAGTTGTAGAAACAAGAATTTTTTTGAGATTTTTTGTCATTTTTCTAGACTCTATAAATATAATTTATTTTTTATTTATTACAAGCACACTCGTCACCGGTGGAATCCGCTAACATAGCAAATAATTTCTTTGTTAATGTGGGTAAGTGTCTTACAGTAAAACATCTGGGACAATCCCAAAACCTAACGAACACTCCTTTACCATTTAACACTGCTTTAACATCCTTCGCGCTGCTAGATACTGACGAGACTGAGGTAGAAAGTATAATAATGACCTTGAAAGAAGATTGTGCAGTTGGCTGGGACAACATATCGAATAAAATTATTAAAAAATTCAAGGACATTTTGGTACCACCACTGAGTTATATTTTCCGCATTTGTTTATCTGCAGGTCATTTTCCAGAGTGTCTTAAAAAACCTGTAATTGTCCCTGTCTATAAATCAGGCAGCAAAGAGCAAGTGACAAATTACAGACCTATTTCTTTACTACCTTCTATGTCAAAAATATTGGAGAAAATAATAAATAAAAGGTTGTTGAAATATTTGGAAGATAAATAGATTCTGTCTGAACGGCAGTTTGGATTTAGACCTAAAGTTTCAACTGCCGATGCGGTACATCATCTGACTGACTAACTAGCGCAAGAACTTGACTAGGGTAACCACACAGTTGGAATTTTCCTTGACCTTGCCAAAGCTTTTGACACAGTTTGTATCCCAATTCTGTTGCGCAAGCTTGAGATCATGGGTGTGAGAGGCACCCAACTGAAACTATTCCAAAGTTATTTAGAAGATCGTTCCCAATGCGTAAAGATTGGTGATGTTGTCAGCTCTGTTCAAAAAAACACATTTTTTGGTGTTCCCCAAGGAAGTATTCTAGGGCCCACTCTGTTTTTGATCTACATAAATGACCTTTGCAATCTAAAGCTAGAGCATGGCACTATTATGACTTACGCTGACGACACTGCTTTACTTTTTTTGGCTGACTCAGAAAATGAAGTCTACAATTTTGCGCAACATGGTTTTAATATTGTAAATAAATGGCTTCAAAATAACTCACTAACTCTAAATGCAGGGAAGACAAATTATATTAAGTTTTTCATGCACAAGCATACATCGAATATCCCTTCAGCGTTGCATGCTCATTGTTGTCCAATTCCTGCAGATAGCCAGTGTAAGTGTCCCAATATTAAGAAGACTGATAAAATAAAATACCTGGGAATTATAATAGATGAAACCCTTTCCTTCAAACAACATATAGAAGCTCTAAATAGTAGAATTCGTAAGCTGATATTCGTATTCAAAAAGCTACGATTTATTACAGATCCAAAAGTTCTTAGACAAGTATATTTTGCTCTTTGTCAGTCAATTCTGACTTACTGTATTACTTCATGGGGTGGGACGAGTAAAACTCTGTTATTGCTCATTGAAAGAGCTCAAAGACCTATCCTCAAGGTGGCTACTTGCCGCCCTTTCCTTTTCTCCACTAACCTCCTGTATAAATTTTGTGAAGTACTAACAGTTCGACAGTTATTTATTATGAGCACTGTACTTAAACAACACGCAGCACTTCCATACAGCACTGAATTTACTAAAAAAAGACGGAAAGATATAGTTTGCCCCTGGAACGGACAGGGACTGCCTTCAAGCGGCTCTTGCCCAACCTGAGGGGTCCAAACGCCTCCTGCCGGAGGCTATACGCGGGGGTCGTGCGGTCCATGGCCCTTTACGGGGCCCCGGTGTGGGCGCGTTCTTTAAGGCGGCAAGCCGCCCACTACCTGAACGCGCCCCAAAAGGTGATAGCCATAAGGCTAATCCGGGGGTACCGCACGATCTCCGGCGAGGCGGCTAGCCTCCTTGCCGGATTGCCGCCATGGGATCTGGAGGCGATAGTCCTCGCGCGCCTGCATGAATGGCGCGCGGAGGCACTACGTCGGGGGGAAACTCCGCTGCCGCGGCAAATTGCCGCTCAGCGGACAGACCTCCGGCGTGATATCATGGCGACATGGAGAGAGCGACTGTTGCAACCCCGTGCAGGGCACGCTACCATAGTGGCGATAAGTCCCCTCTTTGAGGAGTGGCTAGAGAGGCGCCACGGCGCCCTCACCTACCGCCTGACGCAGATCCTCACCGGACACGGTTGTTTCGGGAGGTTCTTGCACCGAATCGGGCGGGAGGAAACGCCCGGGTGTTTCCACTGCGAGGATCGTCCGGAGGACACGGTGGAGCACACCGTAGAGGTCTGCCCCGCTTGGGCGGAGCACCGCCGTGTCTTTGTAGCGGCGATTGGCGGCGGCGATCTCTCGCGTCCGGCCCTGGTTCAAGCCATGGTCCGGAGCGAGAGGGAATGGGAAGCCGTCACCTCCTTCTGCGAAGCAGTCATGCTAGTGAAGGAGGTGGCGGGACGTGAGAGGGAAAGAACCTCACGTCCCAGTCGCCGCGGGAGACGCCATGGGCGTCGGGGGTCACGTGGTGGCTCCCGGCCACCGTAGGCGCGGGCCTGTGGACGGCGAGTTATGGGCTAGCTCGCCGTCCGGCCGTCTTATGACGACAGGCCGTGTCGACCGCTCGTTCGTGTTTTACGCGCGCCTCAAAGAGATGTCAGCAACCGAGTAGGGGTCCGCATGGGCCGATGCCTGCCAGAGCTGCGGGACTGTTCGAAAGAGACACCGTGGCCCTGGAACACAAAGGGCAAAGAAGGAACATGGATGGGTTTTAGTCAGTACAAGTCTGACACTCCCTTCCGCTCCGCCCAGAGTGGGGGGGGTCATTTGATGATTTCCCATCCAAAAAAAAAAAAAAAAGATATAGTTTGCCCTCAAAAAAGTACAAAACATGCTTTTACAGCGAAGTTTTATATGTACCTCGGACCGCTGCTATATAACAGGCTAAATGAAAAAATAAACATCTACTCTTTAAATATCAGTAACTGCAAGAAAACCCTTAAGGAATCTCTTCAAACTATGTCCTATGAAGATACAGAGAAGTTATTACTAGTGCTAAAGTAAATATTGTTCGTATTATTGTTATTTTTTTAATTAGTTAGCTAAGTTAAGATAATATAATTTTATATACCTTTTTTACATAGGTATAATACATACTACATAGGTACCAATAAGATTAATAAGATAATGTGATTATTTTGTCAATTAATGTTACCTCCAATCGCCTGAAACACAGGATTACCTAGTTCAGGCACAAATCATGAGTGAACTTGACATAGATTTAAGAAAAACTGACCGCCGCTGAAACCACCTCACTATGCGTGCCGTGTCCAGGAGTACTGCTTTCTGAATCAAGCCCTTGACCCAGCCGCGCAATGAGAGCCTCCTAAGGTGTTGGTCGAGGCTCTCTGCTATTAGTCCATTAACCGTAACGACTATCGGTACAATGATTGCAGAGTCCACGTCCCACATGTCGACAACCTCGTGTGCTAAATCAAGATACTTGATTTTTTTATCATTCTCAGCTTTCACGAGATTCTCGTCATGAGGGACAGTGATATCAACAATCATTGCACGGCGCTCTCGGCAATCTATCACCAGAATATCAGGTTTATTTGCTAAAATAGTCCTGTCTGTGATGATAGATCGATCCCAATACAATGTGGCATGACCATTCTCGAGAACTGGGTCGGGCACATACTTGTGGTATGGTACTTCAGAACTCACAAGGTTGTATTGCAAGGCAAGTTGCTGGTGAATAATCCTAGCTACTAGATTGTGTCTGTGCAAGTACTCACCGTTAATAAGACGAGAACAACCAGAAACAATATGTCGGATGGATTCACCGGGACGGTGGCATGCCCGACAGATGACAACCGTACCGTCCTTGATAATATATTTCCGATAGTTGTTCGTCATGATAACTTCATCCATAATCGCACAGACGAAACCTTCAGTTTCCCCAAAGAGGTCACCGAATCGTAGCCAGGATACGGACGCCAAAAAGTCTACATCAGGCCCATGTAAGGCCCGGAAAAAGCGTCCGTGTAACTCCTTGCTCTGCCATACCTCCCTACGGTTATTAGTATCCAATACCACAGGTTTGCGCCAGTTCTGGTTAGCCAAGGAGAGCGGGGTGAAGCTCTTGTCCACTGAGACCACATCTCAGTGCATCCCCACGTCGGTTTCGAGAAAGTATTCCCTGAGACTGCATACCTCGCGGTTGTGCAAGGTCTTAGCATTTAAGAATCCACGACCTCCGCACTTCCGCGGGATATACAGTCTCATCACCGATGACCTTGGGTGATGCATCCGATTTGCGGTAAGTAGTGTGCGGACCTTCCTATCCAGGGCGTCAAGTTCCGTCTGAGTCCATTTGAGTATGCCGTAAGAATACATCAATACCGGTATGACCCAACCATTAAAGGCGCGCACCTTATTTCCGCCTGATAAAAGACTGTTTAAAACTTTATTCAGGCGGCCAAAGAAGCGCTCCTTTAATGATTGTTTCATGTCGGCAGCATTGATGCCTAATGCTTCCGACATACCCAAATAATTGTAGGTCTCGGTTGATGAGAGGGATCTAAAGAATATGGAATCCGAGAGTTGAGTTCCCACGGATTCCATAATCTCCCCTCGCTTTACATGCATGACTGCACATTTGTCCAAGCCAAATTCCATCCTGATGGCGCTACTAAAAGTTTCAGTCACTTTTAGTAGCTCCATCAGTTGCAAATTGCTGGGAGCAAATATTTTGACATATTTTTATTATTATTATTATATGTGAATCATTGGTATTAATTACAATTATGATGAGAATAAATAGAATAATAATATACAAATGACAATTAAACTGACGCATGTCAGTTGTCATCATTGCATTAAGTATTCTTTATTATGTCTTTTATAGTCACATGTGCTTGGCTCACAAAGTACGCACGCCACATTCGATTTGGCAGTATGTGTTGCCTGACATAACTGGCCGTATGTTCGCCGATCGTTAACTCAAAACCCGGGCTGCCTTTTTTAGTGTCTCCGTCTTCACATTAGAGGAGATTATGTGGGTGCTTTCAACATTACTTCTTTCCTTATAAAACGACAATTTTATATCCTCTGAGATTATCTGGTTTTCTCTTAAATTTAGTCTAGATTATGATTATGTCTTATTATACAGTTTCATGTAAGTAATACCAATCCACACTGGGCCCGTGTGGTGGATTATAGCCCATTCCCTCTCATAGAGAAGAGGCCTATGTCCCAGCAGTGGGAACATTATAGGCTGCTGCTATGCTATGCTATGCTATGTAAGATAGGTTATTTCTTAATAGTTGATACAGACTCTTCTACAGCTACTGTGAAATTCTTGATGGTATAACCATATTACTCCTTGCCCGACCTGGAAATCGAATCCTTGACTGCATGCTCAGCGCTTGCGATCTCTAAACCTACGAGGTAGTCACAAGGTACACTTTTGCGCAATTCTTCGAGAATTACAGGCGTGATATTATGTAGTTGACATATTCTCGTATGTATGTACATCAATTTTATCCGACCATGCAGGAATGGAACCCAAGTCGCAACGCCTTCTTGCCAAGTCCACATAATAAAAGATAATTCTTTTTTTTTCTTTCACATTCAGGTTTTAATTATTTATCTTTAATTATGTCGAATGAGTCCCAAGCTCCCCACAGCCATTACTCCTAAAGCCACTATATTGAAAACCAATAAATTGTTTACTGAGCACATTTTTTACACCAAATGGGCTCTTTTTCGTTAATTGACAGTTGGAGTCATTAAGCTATCTTCGACGAGGGATTACGTTACTAATCTAATTTGATTGAACCTTTTTCAGAAGACCTTTGCGGTCCAATTGTTATCTTATGTTAGATAGTTGGTCAATTCGAAGATGTAATAATGTGGATTATTTGAAATATTGGAATTGAAGAAAACAATAAAAATGTTGAGTCAGAATGAATGAATAACAGTTATAAAGAAAATGTTCAAGAATTTTTTTGAGTTACGGTTTGAAGTTGTTTTGGAGACTTTATGGCAGTATGAGGGTTCAAAATATGAGCAGAACTAATGTAAACTTTTAAAGTTGTAGTGGTTAACAAGAAACACTGCTCCTTTACAGTAACACCAGACCAATTTGTTGTCTCAACAAAAGCATACTGATTAATTTTTAACACTAGGCGAAGTGAGGAGAATTGAAAATCCAACGTACACTATTAATTAAGCATAACATAGGTATCACCGAGTTTCTGTGAAAATGGGTTTCAATAACTTATTACTGTCAGATGTACCATCATCAACCATGGTGCTCTTTCTTACCTGTATTTTCTCTATGCAAGACAATAACGGACTCAACCATGATGTTACTGGTTTAATTTTCCAATTTTGTGAATCGTAAAATGTTTGATATCTCGCTGTATGCACAAAACAAAGAGAACCATGATACCGCAAGATCAAAACATGTCATAGTCATCAAACGACAACAATAGAAAATCACCAATAACCCTGCATCAATTCTATCGGTACCAGGAGAGCATATATTCTAAGTAGTAATCGAGCTCGAAGTATCAATCCATCCAGAGTATATCAGTATAAAGTACGCTGTCGTTCGAAATTCGAATGGTTGGGATCGTGGAACGGGGTTACATTTCTATTTCGGGAGAGGCAAAGGTCGTCGGTTGTGAGTCGGAAGGTATGAAGCGTTTTATAGAGGTTTATAGAATGAAGGCTATATGCTTGACGTAATGAGAAAGGGTGAAGTGATTTGATTTGTGGCGATACTGAGAAATGAGAGGTGTGAGTTTCCAGATTGTTAGTTAGATTAAATATAAAAGACAAGTTCAAGGACAAATAATTTTGAATTATGTAGTGGCATAAATAACCTAAGTTATAAATTGGGTAAATAGAGTTGCCGTAACTTTAATTCATGTTTAAAATACGAGTACATCAAATGACAACAGTATCTAGTTATTATTCGCCGACAGGAAACTAATACATTTTGTCTTGTTTTACAATTTTTATAATAAAATCTGCAGGACATAACTAGGAAATTCAGTAGGTAAATAAACACTTTAAACAAAATTCTAGCTATTCCCATAAAAAAAATAAACAAATAATCTATCCTAATAATCCTCTTTTGAAAAAAAGCGCGCATATTCTCGCGACCACCTATTTAATTAATTTATCGTAAACATCAATTGCCACTGGCCATAAACACGCCAAGAGCGGGCGCTGTTAAAGTAAAATATTCCTTTTTCAAATTATTCTTTTTTTCTGCTGGTTTAGCGTATTTTGGGCGCTAAAGAGGCGTTAGATGACAGTATTATGAATACTTCTGCAATTTTTAAGCTTTCTGGTTTTCCGACAAAATTTAATACCGAGGTTTTATCTTGTATTTGTAAGTACTTCAGAAATAAAGCAGGCATGTTTTATATATAAACTATTCAGTTAATTGCAAATTGGCCAAAATAACCTAGCGATATAGTTCTTCAACGAAAATTAAGAATTTAAAATCCGTGAGATAAGGATATAGAAAGAAAGAAAAAAAATCATTTGTCGCAGGGACATGACGTACATACAAAATGAGTAAAAAAAAAACAATAAACTTACAAGGCATAACAAATATTTATAAATACAACAGCACGGAACAAAAAACAATATACACATCAATCGTCTGACAGTAGCCCAACAGACACAACTCCCGTTTGGTCGGACAATCTCATCCATTTTCATTTTTACATTAGGACATGTAGGGCTTAACACCCTGTTCCCCATTACTTTAAATACACAAACATAATATCACGACTGTTTTCTCTGACGGGCGAAGCAGAGGTGGCGAATAATACAATTATATCACACTAGTTATGTCTAAGTCTCATGTAATAGGGGGACGGCCTATTGCCAATTGATATGTTATACGAAAGAAAATTAAAAATTGTTTGCAAAAATAAGTAAAGTACTTTTAAGACACTTAAAAGTGTAAATAATTAACACTCAGAGCAGAGAAAAGAGTTCCTTTGAATCCTTTCATAATAGAATGGCTGCAGTTTGGCTCGAGTCCAGGCAACTACATTCTAACAGCAAGAGACATAAATATGACACAATTGGACACAATTTATACGTTCATTATTGTGAAAAAAGTTCTTTGTTCTGGAAACATTTTTAAGGATTTGTTGAAGACTAGCTCCTGAATTTATGAAATAAGAAACTCCCTCGCCCTGAGGGAGATTTTTTATATCTTCTATTCATAGGTTTTATAAATTAAGGTTGCTTTTCATGTGTTTTAGTGTGGCCGCTCTGTTCTTCTTAACTAGATACACAGAGAATTTTGATATGATTTCTCAATAACGTGTTGATTTCATTTCGGTAGGTGCACTTTTAATAATAAAATTATTCACCTAATTATACTAAGTTATAATTATAGATATTGTAGAAATATCAATGTTAAGTCAACTCGCCATCAAACGTAAAAGTTTGGCGAGTTTAGAATTAAGCAACACCTCTGTACTATAATATCATTAATAAATTTTGTAATATTTTTTTTTACTATTAGTATAATTTATTTTGACATTTTTTTTTAAAATTTATTTTGTGTCGGTATTTAATTTATTTATGACTTTTAATTTTATTTAATTATGTTTCTTATTGAATGTAATGTAATTCTGATATTTAGGTTTAGCTATAATTTATGTGTTTGTATTTGTATTTTTGTCTATTTTTGGTTTTTATATGGGTCTTGGACCTGAAATAAATGGAATTTATTTATTATTTATTATTATTAAATAAATATATTAAAAAAAAAGTCATAGAAACTGCGTGAAGCAGAGGCGGGTCGCTAGTTGACTGTAAAAGCAAAATACTGCTCAGAAGTGGAACTTACTCATAAATATGTAAAAGGACTGCCTCGTTGGTCTAGTGGTCGCAAGTGCGACTGCTGAGCATGAGATCCTGGATTCAATTCCCAGGTCAGGCAAAGTGTTATTGGGTTTTTTCATCAGGAATTTCTCAGTAGCAGCCACGGAGTCTGGATTTCGTGCCGGTTAGAGGCAATAAGCTTGCCTCCTATTACATTGTACTTAAACAGAACTGGCGAAATGTGGGTGTACGAATGGGTACACGTCTGTCTGCCAAGCCTGCGGGGATTACAGGCGTGGTGTTAATATGTTATGTAAATGGAACTTAAATTACTTAAAATATGAACTTAAATGTTCAAGTTTGTTTTCTACATTTTTCCTTAGACGGAGTGTTCAGAAAGAAAAGATCATTAGAAATTAATAACTCAAGGATGTCGGCAAAAAAAGTTTGATTATGCAAGCAACGGTTAAACAGGGCCTAGAGCGAATTTAGTAAACTTCAGTTTGAATGAAATAATTAGCTGTTTCTCATTTTTGTCACCAGAGGGCGCGAGTTTGGTTTCAGTATAACTCAATAGTTTCTTTAACGACGTCAAATGGGTATAAAACACAGTAAGCAGTCTGGCTACCCACGTTTTACCTCAATAACAGGCAGGTGCAAAATAGTTCATGTGTTTTTCCTCTAATTGGAATTAATAATCTGTTTGCCTCAAAAACGTTGCCACAAAAAAAAATAAACAAAAATAAAAGCAACAGGAAGAGCCACTCCCGCCATTTAATTCCTTCCTTACTAATATCTAATTCTGCTAATGGGACGCTAATAAAATGGCGTTCGTAATGATGGCTACACAATGGGACACTTCCTGTTCCTTGTTTATGGCGTGTTTGTGGAAGTGTTTTCTATGGAGTCGTTTTTATTTCGAGTCAGTTCTTAGTTGTGTGTGGTTTCCTATGAGTGTATGATACAGTCATCAGTTTTCCTGCCCTTCGAGAATCGTGAGCAGGGTGCGATGGTCTAATTGGTTAAGACGTCCGGTGTACAGAATCGGAAGGTCGCAGGTTCAAACCCTGCTCGCACTCGAATTTTTCTTTCCATATCAAAAACAGCTGTAGTTCCCTACACAGGGTTTGCGTATAAAAAATATTTAAATAAAACATAATTTAAGGATTTGGTTAGACAAAGTATCTGAAGCTATGTGACGACACAGATGGCGTGAATGTGCGTGTGTTCGGAAGTCTATTTGACACTTTTGAAGAACTTCCTCTACCTCACCACGCACAATTAATTTGTGTAAAGTTACGTGGTGTGTATGAATGAAATGTTCAGCACGGCGAAAGCGCAAAATAATGTTTTATCGTACCTATTTAGAAAGTTTACCTTAGGATATGGTTATTTATTTCAATAACTATATACATCACATTCTTTACCTAGATAAAAAAATAATTCCCTAAAAGCATTATTTTAGTAAACAGGGGTTGATCCGAGAAAATATTGAAATAACTTATGAGAAAAATAATCATGTTAGATTCGAGCTATCCATCAGTTAGCTTGTCTGGAACTCGTCTAGACGATGAGTCTAGTCTTAGTCCGGCTTAAACCAAATCCGGACATCTGTAGTATGTTATGAAAATCTGAGACGCACCTGCCGTGAGTGTTTTTTGAATGTAGAAAATATAGAAGTGATACAAGTTTTTAAACTGTCATGGCCACTAACATTATCATTAACACTAGGAACGGGATATTTACCATGTTTACTGATTGTTTTGAGTACCCGTTATTTCGGCGCTGTTGCAAGCACCATGATCACGGATAAACAAAACAAATCAATCAGTAAACATGGTAAATATCCCGTTTCTAGTGTTAATGATAATATAGAAAACTGAATAAGAAGCCAATGTTTGCAGTTGGTAAACTGCAAACATTGGCTTCTTATTCAGTTCTATATTATCATCAACACATCATCATCATTTTCATCTTTTACATATCATTGGCTATATGGGAAAAAGGAAGCAACGATCAAAAGAACCGTATTCGTTTATGTAGTTGATTTCGGCAGAAGCCCAAATTCCAGTCATGCCAATAGGTATCGTATTACCCAGCAACTCGGTTGTGGAGGTAAGTTTGGCAGTCGCTCCATGTAAAATACTTATATTCAACTGTATCTGGTTAGTGTGGAAGCCAACACCATCAAAATATTGGTAAAATGCTAGGATGATAATGTACTAGATGTATCAGTTTCAAAAATGTGTAGGTACTACGAATGATTGTGAATTATTGTAGTTCGTAGTGCAAATTATCTATCTATGTTTATATAGTGAATTATATCTATTAACGATGCTGCCAAAAAATACCACACAAGACCAGTAAGAATGTACGTAAGAATCAAGAACAGACCTCTCTCATTCGGAAAGGGAAAGGGAGCTACTGCTGCAATCTTTACAACAATCTAAACGTACGAAGTTGAACGATCCCTATTATTTGCTCTAACAAAATAAACAAATATATCAGGTTCGCGCCAAAACGAACAGAGACAAGGGTCATTAGCCTAAGGGTTAGGGCAGACAGAGCAGCAAAATGTTTGAGCAGTTTTTCATTTATACATAAATTGATAATTTAATACTGTCCAATCTAATGCTCACAGGCGCTACTGCTGAATATGACGTCTTGGGTTCGATTTTCTGGTCGGACAATGTGTTATTGGGCTTTTGCATCAGGAATGTTTCAGTAGCGGTTGGGAGAGGATTTGTGTCCGGTTAATAGCAATAGGTTACTTGGGACTAAAACTTAACTAGTAAAATGTGGGTGTGTCTCAGGTTCATTTTTACAAGCTTTTTAGGTTGTTCAAGCACAGTAAGGAGACTCTTAGCGAAGCCATTTTTTGTACAGGAGGCACCTGCCTGCACTTGAACCGTTTATTTTTTAAAGTTGGCAGTTAAATTAATAACAGTTAAATAAAATGAACCAACTTCCTTTAATTAGTCAATCATTTGGGAGTACTATAGTGTTAGATTTTTGAATTGACAGTTAGTAATACAATAAAATATATAATTTAGGAAGTAACTGATGCAATCAGGAACTAATATTTTTTGTATTTATCTGTGGAGGCTTGTTATTAGCAATTTAGGTATTTATTTTGTTATTAGTCTGTAAGCTTCCCTAAAATGTAAAATCATCATCATCACCATCATTTCAGCCGAAAACGTCCACTGCTGGGCATAGGCCTCCCCCAAAAAGGGGGTTTTGCCATAATCGCCACGCTTGGCAGGCGGGTTGGCGATCGCAGTACGGTTGTTAAAAACACAGAGAACGCTGCTGCCCATTCTCTGGTAAGTCCCTTAGTCGCCTCTTACGACACCCACGGGAATATATGGGATGGTGCTATTCTTTTACGTCCGACACCATACGGAACGTAAAATATAAAATAAATAATATTTCTGACTAAGTCTTTGTTAATGAATTAATTAAAATTTAACAGGTAACAGACAATCTGAGTTCAAAATAGTGTGTAAGGAATTCCCTGTAGCTTGCGTGTATATGAACTATCACTAACTACCGCTCACTCAAACTTTGACAGTAAAAAAACGCACTCGAGGAAAGTGCTCTCTGTCAGTGCGACCCCTAAAAAGACAAAGAACGTCCCTATAGTTCCTATCTCAATAACACTTATTCGGGAATTTATGATTTTAGTTCCGAAGCGATATCGTAGCGTTATCTCTCAAAATATTATTAGTGTTTGTGTTTCTCTTGTATTTTATACTATTACTCGCAGTTTTGTTTAATTAGTAGAAAAGTTTCGTCGTTTGTCGAGATCGGATTGTTTCTCCCTGAGTTCACGTCTTGTTAGTGCGGGTCTGTACCTAAACGCAAAGAAAAGTTTACAATATATGATTGCAGTTTTTGAAAAAGTCCCAAGGCCAGTGTTTCTCTAAAATGATATTTAAGTGTGCACTTTAACAACATTTTAGAGAAACACTGGGTTTTAATAGGCATTTTATATTTACTAACGATTTATTTTTTAAATAACTTCATATGAGAGTTAGAGGTTGAGATAAACAATGATTTGGAAACAAAAACAAAAATAATAACAAGATGGATATATTCTTTATTATGTACACCATACATATTCATGGATGATTGGAAAACGTATCGAATAAAAAAGGAGCGCGTGAATAAGGGTATGAATGTGTACAAAAGTTTTCACGGATCGAAGCTTCTTTAGTTTGTCTCTAAAATATAAAAAAGTATGTAATTATAAAAATGGAAATAACCACACTATCAGATAAAAATGATTACCTTTGTAAAACTATAAATCATCTTAATCTGCCTAGATTTTTCCCAAACTATATTGGGGTCGGCTTCTAGTCTAACCGGATGCAGCTGAATACCAGTATTTTACATGGAGCGACTGCCTATCTGACCTCCACAACACAGTTAGTGCTGGGTAATACGATAATCTTGGTAAGACTGGTTATCAGACTTTTTGGGAAACTGACTACCTAACGACTGTCAAAGATCTATAGATGACACCCGGGACCAACGGCTTAACGTGCTTTCTGAGGCACGGAGGAAACTTGGCATGTAAAGGGTGCTCACCCATCCACAGACCAATCAAGCAAGCACAGCTTAACCTAAAGATCGACCCGAGCGTCTGTTATGATTTAGCCACGAGCTCCTTGTAAAACTAAAAATACAGAGCACTTTTTACCCAACCATTTACCGTTTAACCGTTTTACATAAGCCGTTACCTTTTGAAACTCCCCAAAGAAGCAACAAAAGCCTGGTCCACAATGTTCAGAACTCGAAACTGTTCTACAATTTTGAACTATCGGGTAGTTCCAAACTGACTGATGTATTCAGATGCGGCCATGTTAACAACTGACCGGGCTGTGTCGAGCTAGTTCTAGTGCCTATAAGTTAGGCCAGAGATATATAATTATGTACATTCTAAAGTGTGTTTGGAGGTTTTCTACGAAATTACGACGTTTTATTATGTTTAACAAACATGATTTTACTGATTCGTAAATTGAGCTGAGATATTAGAAAAACTGGCATTTTTTTCAGTGATAACGATAATAGAAAAGTCAAAAATGTATTGAATCTATACAAATAAAAAAAATTGAAGTGTCTATTTGTAATTAAAAAATAACCACTTTTTACTGAATGCTTATGAAAGTATAATTATACGGTACTTATAACAGGAAAACATTAATTTTATTTTTTTTTCTGTCTGTCTGTTCCGGCTAATCTCCAAAACGGCTGGACCGATTTTGACGGGACTTACTGGCCTTACTCCTTAAAAAATCAGCTATCTTCTGATGTTTTAAGGAGTAAGACTTTTTTTATTTTAGAAAAAGAATTGGGGCTCCGATCAAAAATATTAAAACCTGTGAAATTGTTGACAAAATTGGATTAAAATATCGAAGTCATATTTTTATAATAATAATTTCACGCAGACGAAGGTCGCGGGCAACAGCTAGTTTAACATAAGAAAGTGATAAACCTTGTCAAGAAAATTTGCATCGATAATATGTCAAACTTGGTACTTATTTATTTTAGTTCTGTGTTTTCCCACCTGCACAGGTAAATTGGTTGAAGAGTACAAATATACGAATTGTTAACGATTGTCGAGTGTACTGCATAGATGAAAGATGCAACCTTAAGATTTTTTTTTCTACCCGTTCGTGCTAATGTCAGATAAAAGAATTCCATTTCTATCGGCAATTCATTTCCATATTAGCCTATTACCCATAATATCCTCTAGCTTATTATTGTAATCTAACTATGATAATATGACGCAATTTTTTTTTTTTTGTATCTTTGTTGGGCTTACTCTTGACCTCAATCTAGTCCTGAAAACAGAGATGAGGTCGACGATGGAACGAGCAATTAAGTAATTGTGGCTCAGTATTCGGCCAATACTATTTAGAGTGCCATCGACATAGTAAGAATATGGTAACAATGTGGTGTTAACACCCTTTAATGAAACTCTCCAACTAAAGTCCTTGTAAAATCAAATAAAACTAAAAACACTGGAACATACATAGTAACTGTGCCCAGTCGTCACTCATTACAGTTACTAACAATGCCTCGGTGAAGTTAATTGGTTACAAACTCCCCACACGCTGCAAACGATGCTGGAGCCAATGTTCGAGTTTTAACATACGTTTGAATTGCTAAAGTTGTTGATCTAATTTGTTGTGAAACTGAGTGTATAAAATTGTATAATTAAATTTATTTTAACGTTTTTTGGTTAATTTTTAACAACAATTTATTATGTCGATTACTTTCTTGTAGCATTACTGCTACGGCGTAGCACCATGTGCTACGGAGACACAGTAAGTCGAAACAGATTTGCTACGAATACGACCACAAGATTTCATAAACAAAGTCATGGGGAATACTTTTGCCCAGCAGAGGGAGAATGCAGGCTAACAGAATTAGCATTTGAACTAAATAATAAGCATGAAATAATAACAGATTTGATGTAGTAGTTTAGGGTAAGTATCCTATCAATTTTATCATTAGACGATTTTATCTTCATCAGCATATAGTGAATTGTTGTATTTAAAACTTTCACTTTGGCCATTATTTCTATAGTAATAAAAGCAATATAATTGAACGATCAATAATAATCATGAAAAATGACATTCATCTCATGTAATATTCAATAACTTAAACCACAAATTGTTTTCAGGAGGTGTGTACCTTTAACTGTCTTCGGATGAAGAAGTTCAAACTACTTTTTGTCAGGCCATCATCATAGAACTAAACAAATAATCAGCAACTTAATTGCTAGATTTAATCTTAACTGTATCACCATCACCTAAGTTTTAACCTAATTCCAAAGTCTAATTACTTAGCTTCATCTCAAACAATGTCTGACCTCATTGTGAGTGATGTCTCGCGAACTCAGACTACTTTATGGGTAAACTTTGAGCAGCAATTAAAATTGCGGACAGCGCCATCTGTTATCGTGGCCCGCAGTTAATGCAAGTAATTAATGGTCTGTGAAAGTTGCGGGTTCTGTTGGTCTGGATCAATTTATCTTGGAATGATAATATATTAAGAATTAGAAAAGAATCTTATTCATTCAGACATTTGAAAAGAGACTTACTTTTACTAAGGGACATTTTGGCAAATTCAAAAATGGTGTTACACCATTTATTACCTTTTGGCAGTATTATTTTATCCCTACACTTTACTGAGTAATTCTTAAGTTAAACATTGATTGATTACTGATTAGGAGGCCTATAAAGACAGAGCTATAAAATTTCAGGGACTTCATCACTTCAATTAAAATAATGTAATTTTTATGAGTTTCTGATGGCTCGACTGTAATAACAATTATACGTTTAGCTCGCAATCACTCGACCAATTTTAATGATTGTTTATTTATTTAAGATGGAAGTTCATAACCGTCGTGCGTAGATGAAGCAAAAGGAGTACGTAAGGATAGTAACATTAAGCGTTCTGAAGTTTCTGCTCACCCCCATGCCGAGAAAGAGTCGTGAATGTGAATATAGGTTGGCTGGTAATTAGTGACCGATACTTAAACAAGTGATTATACTCACACAAACAACTTTCCCAAAATATTTTTTTTTGTACCTACTCGTTCATTTTTATCCCAATAACAAAACAGCCGTATGAAATTCGCGCGCGCGCGCCTGTTACCTATCAGCTGTTAGCCGCTTGACACCGCTCCCTAGCGCGCGCGCGAATTTCATAAGGCTGTTGTGTTATTGGGAAAAAAATGAACGAGTATAAAAAATAAAAATTCATTTGGGAAAGTTGTTTGTTATCATGAGTACAATGACGTGTTTAAGAATCGGTCACTAATTACCAGTCACCCATATACATATATGTAAAGTAGCGAGCAACATTCAATACATTCAAAAGCTCAATCACTAACAAAACAAGTGCCATAAACCTCGAAAATCCCAATACAGAAACACAATATTAAATAAAGGTATTTGAAAACCCTCAATACGCCCCCTTAACGATGCTCAATTCAATATTTCGCCCCTCAAAGCAAAGGTACGAAGTTATTCGAATTTATTTCCAAATGAAATAAATGTAAATGAGATTTGGCTCCATCATTTTTATTCACACCTCTTAATGTCTTTTCCGTTCGTTTTTGTGATAAAAAGATCTATAATGGACTTCTTTTTTTTATTAAAAAAATCAATTAATGTTATTAAAAACAGAATTTTATATTGCAATTATTTTTGCATTAAACATCAATGAAAATGTTAATTTCTGGATTTTGTTACATTTGGAAGTATTATTTCGACTGTAACAATGATTATTCAAGCTTATTAATTAAAATCTCGTAGTTAGTGGTCGCATTAGGTCCCGGGTTCAATATCCGGGTCGAGTAAGATTACTTCTCAGTAAGATCTCGGTTTGGAATAATAATTAAAATTCCTGTCATGGCAACAAAATTTTTCGTGAAATAAATTTCAACAAAATAGCGTAGTAAAAGGTACTCTTACTCCCTTGTGAAAAGTTATTGAATGTTGATGACACTATTCTGTGACAGAAAGACCTAGACCTAGTCCTAGACCTAGGTTTTGAACAAGAACCCCATTGCACTTACTTTATCATCATCGTCATCTTGCCTTCACCCACTGCTGGGTATAGGCCTCTCTTTGCTTGTGACAAGCTCCACGTTCCTATGTTAGCCTGATCTTTGATATACCCGTGATGGCAACAATGTCGTCTGCTTATTTCGCCGTACTTACTTAATTGGGTAATGGGGTATTCACTGTTTATGGGTATAAACAGTGAATACCTATTTTAAAATATTATCAAATCTATTTATTATTCCTTTATTTAATAAATATACATTATAATAATGTAAAACCATTAAATAGTCTAAAGTAACGCAACTAAACAAAAAAAAAATTGAATTAACTTCAAACATAATTCTAAAACAATTTAAATACCACAATATAGTTTAATTACTAAAATACTCGTAAATTGCTGAAAGTCAACACGGCAACCACGTCATTAATCACTCTTTACGTTAACGCGCGCGTTTACGTTAAGCACTTCATGTAAAGTGCTGAGGTGATGTAATTAAACTTGCGTTATGTTGTTATTGTAGTTAGTGAGTTCGGAGATTAAATTAGGAGTTAAGAGTACCTAATAAGTTTTGGGTAAACTGGTGATGTTTTTATTGAGTGCGAGGAAAAGGTATTAAAAGGGAAATGGTGTAACTTTACCTTATCTTAAAAGAGCTTTTTTTAACACTAGTGTTGGATTTTAATATAAACGTGATGGATGAAGAGGGAGAGGAAGTCCAAAGAAACGATATATGGATTGTGTGAGGAATGATATGATAAAGAAGTAAATGATAGCGTGACAGATGACAGAGAAGAATGGAAGAACAAAACGTGTTGCGCCGACCCCAAGTGACATGGGACAAGTGCAGGAAGATGATGTTGGATTTTATTATGCAAAATTTGGTGAACCGATAGCCTTGTAAAAGCCGCAAAAATCGTCATGATACTAAAAGCACAGGACACAGCGGTCACGGACACTCTTGGGGAGAAGACCTATGTACTCGTATCTCCATTTGCTGCTGAAATAAAGTCAAAGTCAAAGTTTTTATTTGTTAAACATAGGTGTAAAAGATGTAAGTAAACATAGAGAGATCGCTATGTTTTGCCGACAACGGCGTACAAATATTGAAATTGTACAATAAATTATTCTTAAAAACTATGTTAACTAAATATTTTCAGCCAAATTTGTTTTTAAACATACATAGTTGATGATATTATTGTACTGCTCAATTTACGAAAACCCTTCGAGCAATTCTCTTTTTTAATGCAACTTAATGTTGGTATTAGAACACAAAAGCTGTTATATATTCAAAATTTTGTAACAAAAAGCTGTAATATAGAATATTGACGTTTAAAAAGTACCTACAAAAAAGAACCAACATTTAAATTGCATTACGACGCATGATGAAATACCTACACAGCACATCCTACAAAGAATATTTCACTTCGTATCCCAAAAGTGTAAATCCCTTAATGCGATCATCCGGACCGTGTCATGCTGGACCGGATCGCAATGGATCGCACCGGCTCCAACCGGATATATCCATCGTGTGTAAAAGCTGCGAAGTTTAAGCTTCAGAATTGCAGTGCGACAAATGTTACAAACCTACAAAACTTATTTTTTTTAAGGGATCGATTTTATTATACTACTTTGGATGTAATAGACACACGTAAGTCAACCCCGAGAATTTAGGTTAGACAAAGACGCACCTATAGTACACCACAAATATGGGGCGAGAATATTACCATTAATTGGGCACAATCCAGTATAATTTCTTCAACCACACTTTGCCCAACCTGGGAATCAAAGCCTAAACCTGCTCCGTAATAGCGCATGTGACCAATAATAAAATACACCAACGAATCATTCAGTTAAACCATAAATCAAATCTATGTATTCTAAACCCTGTCAACGTTTTCTGCTGGATATGTCTCTCAACTCAATGATGACAACAACGAAAGGTAAGAGGAGTAAGCTTAACTCATTTTTTAGTTATTTTTTCAATTCTATGAAATGTATTCCTTTCAACAGAATGTGCATAATTCTGCCAAATTTATTTTATTTATTAAACACCATTAACAATTAAAAAATATATTCTATGTTTATATGATGCAAATGTGGACGCCACCGATGGTAACTAATTAATACTCATTTAATTAAGATAATTAGCTATTTGATACGATGATTAAGTTACTTTAAAACTTAATTGACACGTTGCAAATTGGTGATAGTTTGTCACGCCGCAAATTAATATGAGTAGGATGTATATTATTTATTATTCAGTCAACAACCGTCACATATCAATTATTCGTGATACGAAGGTAAATACGCGGAGACCTATTAGAGTATAAATAAAAAAAGTAGTAGTATTCATTAAATATTATAATTTCCTTACAATACACATTAAAACAAAACTGATCAAACAAAATCCCCGAAGAATGAAACCGAGGTGTATCTATACTCCACCTATACTTCCCCAGTTATGTTTCCGGCCCATATGGGACCCAAGCCGATTACCATCAACTGAACACGAATCCAGACCGTTGCTAATGAGAATTTTCTGTTGGGAGAATCCTAATAACACCTGTTAAGTCTATTTAAGTGTCCTGCCCACCTCCAAATCAGAGCTGCTACTAGCTGCTCTGACATCACAGACTGTAGTACTACGTCAAAGGAGAAGGGAAAGGCTCCATAGTATCCTAGGCCCAGGTGTTAACTCAATCAAACCAGTCTTATTTGTAAGAGGATGTAATAACAAGGCCTCACTGAAAATTTGGTGAAATTTGGCAATCCAGGAATCAAGTTATATGAAGTATAGTAAAAGTGAGGTTATATTATAACATTGTAAATTTTTGCAGGAGGTACGATATTTTCTTGGTATCTTGCCCAACTGAGATATAACATGGGTACAGCAGTCTACATAACAGTCCTTCTACCAACAATACAATTAAAATAATAGCCTAATATTGAACCTCATCCTCTTCAACAGCTGTCAACTAAAATGTAAACAAAATGTATGTTTTGCGACTTATTTGGCGGGATTGTATACGTCCTCGCAATAACCATGAAGTATTTAAAGCCAAAAGCTGTCGAAGAAAGCAGCTGCTACTGGCTGCTGTCCTGCACACTTTTATGATAAACCCATCATTTCCCGCATATGTTAACCAAAATAGGAATAACTGACAAAATCACCTTATCGTCCAAGACTCTTCTGCCAATAGAGTTACTACGACGTCTGCGACCAGTCTTAAAGATACAATATTCACACAGCGATCCATGTCGACAATATCCGATCGATAGGCGTAATCAGTTGCCCGAAACAGAGAGCCGGGCACAGAGCATCATATATAATAGCCGGGTAATTCAAAGTAGCAAGATCCGTTGAATAGTCCTGTATAATATGCAAAGCCGAGGTCGTGGGGTTATACAATAAAACATGGAAAAATTGAGAATGAAAGAAAACGAACGAGTGCTGGTTTTTTTCTGCCTGTCATCTGTCAGTCGGTGACCAGTGTTGCCAACTGAAGAAAAAATAAAGGAACTCGATTCGCTATGAATCGATTCCACGAAACGATTGATAAGGCACTTGTCACTTGATTTCCATACAAATTCTAAGATTACCGATTCATTCATTAGCGATTACTAAGATTCAGGCATGCATTTAATCGAGTATTTAGTTTAATAACATAATTTAACTTTTCTCACTTCCTAGATAGAAACATGGTCCTGTATTTTGTGATTTCCTTTAGAAAAATATAACAGTTTTTTTTAATACATATTTCAACTAGTTAACTGCTGGGCTCAGGATTTCCCCTCTGCTTTCTGAGTTATGGATACGGTCTACTACAGATATTTACATTCAATTTTTTTTTTAAGAGATTCAGAAACTTATATAAAATGTCTTATGTTTCTGTACAACATCTGCCTAGCCTTTTCCCAACTATGTTGGGGTCGGCTTCCAGTCTAACCGGATGCAGCTGAATACCAGTATTTTACATGGAGCGACTGCCTATCTGACCTCCACAACCCAGTTAATACTGGGTAATACGATACCCTTTGGAAAGACTGGTTGTCAGACTTTTCGGGCCACTGACTGTCAAAGATCTACAAATGACACCCGGGACCAACGGCTTAATGTGCTTTCCGAGGCACGGAGGAAGCTCGGTAAGTAATGGGTGGTCACCCATCCACACACCAACCTAGGCAAGCACGGCTTAACCTAAAGATCGACCCGAGCGGCTGTTATTATTTAGCCACGAGCTCCTCCTTATGTTTCTGTACATAAATCATAAATCATATTTATTTCTGTAAATTGGTTTAAAAAACTCTTTTAAATGTCAACATGTTGTTTTAAAACTAAACTAAACATGGTTAAGACATGGTTTAATTAAATGAAGAATGTAAAAATATTTACTTGACTTTACAATACATTGTAACAATTAACATTATTTTACCACGCTGTTTGTGAGTTTATTGAGTCCATATACAATTAATTATAATTATGTATGAGAGTGCTATAAAGTTATGTGGTGGAGGCGCTCGTATTTTGGATCGTAATGGTCGTAAAGTTTACGCCAATGATGTTTACACACGGCCACTGTATGTCAGATGAATTATTATTATAGCAGTCCGGAAGTATTTAAATAATTACATAGCAAAAGTTCTGTTTGTTTTATGTGTGAACTTCTCTTTTGCGACAGGAGTTTTATAGCTACTACGATGATTAACTGGGATATGTTTAATTTAATTTAGGTTGCAAACAAAGCGCACTTATTGCTCATAATACCTTTGTTTGGTTGAAAAATATATGGAAGCAGTGCCGAATCTTTGGCCCGACTTTTTATTGCAATGAACCCTACCGAAGTCAATTTGTAAATTAGCTTCGTTTCATTCAGTTAGACAAAAACGTGTCAATGAATCCCTATATTTAATATCCAATAAAGTTTATTCATACTTAGAAAGTATGAATAAACTTTAACTTCGAAAACATTTACAGAAACCGAACGACCTTTAAAAAAAACTTGTTCGAACCAGACATGAGATTTGTATCAGCGCCATCTATAGTTCTACCCCTGTACTCCTACAGCTCACTGTTCCAGGGTTGTAGTAGCGTTGGTATCGGTAACTTTTCAATAGGAGGCGCGTCTTGTATGTTGTTACTTTTAATGAATTGGAGGTAACGCGGCAAGGTAACGTGAATTGTGCGACTTATATAATCGCTACTAATGAAAGAAGGTGTTTGTGTGAAAGTTATAAAAAGTTTGCGATGTTTTATTTTCATTAAGTTTTAATACGATCTTGCTGTAAAGTTACTCAGTAGTAGTTTTGTGTAAAGTATAAGTAAACATAGGTATAAGGCATAAGGTGGTGAGTACAAATCCATATACGAACTACGTCTACTTA
Source organism: Noctua janthe (assembly GCA_910589295.1). Lineage (NCBI taxonomy): Eukaryota > Metazoa > Arthropoda > Insecta > Lepidoptera > Noctuidae > Noctua > Noctua janthe. Next base: position 3,602,423 of record OU342573.1, on the reverse strand, counting down.
CGGTTATGGAAAACAAAATAATGACACTCAATCGTAAGAAACGTATTAATACCAGGTACCTATGCCAAGGTCTTAAGATATAGTTCCTACAGATATTTATAAAACACGTAGGTAGGTAATGTTTTCTGACGAAAAAGCCAACCGTTGCCAGTTCTATTTCCTGAGAAAGAAAAAAAACAAATACTTCATAAAATATACAATATTCTAGTCTAAATTAAAATATCCTCACAAATAAAGAAGCGAGACATGATGGCTATCAGTTCTCTCATATCTTTGGCAGTCTTCCAAGATGGACGGAAATATTTCTACAGTTTTATTTAAAACGTCAGTTGTTTTCTTAAAATAGAACTTAATAAGGTTTTTAGTAAACAAGCGACGAGAGAAGTGATTATTTAAAATAATTAATTTGATAATAATGTTGAACTTAAGAGCCTAATTTACGGTAAAGTCAAATTAGCGTGTTGATTGACGTAATAATTATTAAGACCCTAGTATAATAGTAATATACTTCAAATAACTTTTAAAAATATTAAAGGACTCTAACAAAGAAGACATGATTTCAAAACCACTATTATTGACTTGCTAAACCACTGTGGCTAGCGGCGTAGCAAAATTGACTACGCCGTAGCAGTACTGGCTACGCCGTAGCAATATTGACTACGCCGTAACAAACACGTAGCAATTTCTTCTAAACACTTATAAATCTGTTACATCTTTCCTATGTCGGACAATTCCATGAAAAGGTGACTTTAGCAGTGGGTTCAGTAAGCGATTACAAGTTTAATATGTTTACACTAAGTATGACTCCGGGAGTTATTTGTATAGGACAGCCATTTTGTGTACACGACCTTGTTCGTTCTGTATCGTACTGCGGTCAATAGAACTGGGATTTACAGCTTTTATTTTATCATAATCTTAAACTAAATATGTTATGCTTTACTGACATTTATTATAAATCAAAATATTCGTACACAACAGGCTATTTGTCCAACTTTGTTATTTTTTAATTTACCTGAAATAAACAATGATAACTAGATCCTATTATATTATTTTTATTAATTATTTTTATTAAAGTTTTTCGCTTAGGTAAAACAGAAAGATTTTCCTAGAATATTGTAGTACAGAATTGTTTATTTGCAAGCTTTGTATACGCAAGGCATGGACGTCTTTTTTAATTTGAAAAAGGCTACTGCAGAGGGCGTATATTTAATTATGAAAAGGTGGCGTGCGGTTCTTTGTAAATACTCGACTTCCTTCTGTTATAATAAATGTTATTATTTTTATGTAAAACTTACTGAAATAATCTGGTGGTAAACGTAGATTCATTTGTTTGTGGCTAGCACTGTAAAACAAACAATATGAGGAAGTACGAATGATATTAGACTTTTGGATGAAAAAAATAATTAAATGAATAAAAAGAATTTTGAGAGTGTCTTTGCTAACGGCAGCTGGATATTCTTATTACTATCGATATCCAAATGATATTGAATTTTAAACAGCCATAATTTAGTAACTGGATAAATTATAAAGTAATTCTTTAAACGAGTAGTTGCACAATTCATATAACATTGATACAACTCCAAAAAAACTAATCCGAATTTAAATCGTACCAACAAAACTTTTTGGTTACCTCAAAATAGGAACTATATCGCTGTAACTTTAACTTGGCAACCCTTAGACTGTAAACTTTCTGATAAACAGTGTAAGCGGACACAAAATAATGATGAGTTAGAAGGATTACAAGCTTGTTTACAAATCTTCGATTACCAGGGGTTGAGCGTCAATAGAAGGTAAATTTTTGTTTAAAGGAATGGCTGTTTCGATAAATCATGAAGTTTGAATAAACCTACTTAAAATTTATGTAAACTCCGATTGTTGCTAATACTCAAAATGTCAAAAACTTTATTGAATGTGCCGGTTATGGGATGGGCCTAATACTGCTTCGTTAATTTAATGGTGGTAAGCGCCACTGCTGAGCGTGAGATCTAAGGTTTCTTGCTTCCTACTACATGGGAATCCTACTAATAATATAAATGCGAAAGTTTGTGAGGATGTATGGATGTCAGGATATTTGTTACTCTTTCACGCAAAAACTACTGAACGGATTTAAATTTATCCCGGTAGTTCGATCCCGTAGGACAATAACCGAACTCCACGCAGGCGAAGCCGCGGGCATATGCCAGTTAAATATTATTATTATAGCCAGACCATAGTGTCCCACTGCTGGGCAAAGGCATCCCTCCATTCCTTTCAAAGGTCACGATTCTGTGTGTGGAAAGAAGTACTTTCCAATTCTCAAGGAAGACATCCAGTTCGTCACGCCATCTCCTTCGTGGTCTGCCGCGACCCCAGTTAAAGATAACTGGCAAAATGTGGTGTAGTGGCAATTGCACACGGCACAACACTGCTGCTACTGCAGTTATTGGTAAACAACGAAAAAGAGCGGAATACTCATAGTAGTTCTTCTCCGGTAAAGGTTTTAACTAAGGATTGGCCTCTTCTCGCTATAAATCATGATTTATTGTAAAATTATACCTATGAAGGGTAGGAAAACTATTGTTATTTTTAGATAAATAATAGTTCTTTTAAACAATAGCACGTTAACACAAATAGCTAATATGAAAACGCTATTAATATTGAGTTATTGCTAGCATTAGGCCCGAAGCTTGCTTGTTCCGTGTAGTTGGGTTCGACCCTAGAATAAATTAATGCTTAAATTCTTTGTTATGTTTTCATGAGGTTGCCACAGTCACAAGTTATTTTGCTCAAATGAGGCTATTAAAGAGCTAACATTTTTTTAGATCTACGTTTTTTCTCAAACTCAGAACTCAAACTCAAAGTATATATTTTGATTAGACTATTAGACCATTATAGGCATTTTTTAATGTCAGAAAAGCATACAAGAAATAAGAACTTGTGAAAGTACTGTAGTTGGCCATTTCAAAGCTTAGATCTCTATGGAGAAGAATGGGCAAGAAACACCGTGGACACTCTTTTAAATCAAAATATTGTTACAAAATCTTGGTTTGATCGTTTGTGTACTTGTAACATGTGCCAAATATAATTATTTTCTTTCCTTCCTTGATAACCTTACTAGTCTTAGTTGTGGCGGCAAGCGCTGCTGCTAAGTATGCCTTTGCATCTGACACTAATTTACCAATTTGTTATCTTAAATCAGTCAGTTTTAAAGTTCTCAACTACTTAAACATTGAATTGATTGTGTGGTAATTTATTACAGGCAAAATAAAATATTTAATACGTGGGCGAAGCAGCTGGTGAGGCTAGTTATTATTAAGTAGGCGTACCGAAACAACAGAATACTTAGAGGTCCAGTAATATTATAATTGTATCTAATCAATTATTTATGGATGCTTAGTAATTTATTTAGATTGAATCACGTTGTAAATGTTTTCAAATATTTTGGATAAAATAACTGAAAATGTTGTCCAAACACGAGACTTGTTTCATGCGCTGAAGGCGGCCATTTCAGCTATCACGATAAGGTACAGGCTAAAACAACTTTTAAAATTATCAAAAAAGTCGACCAATATAATACAAAACAATTCCTTCCTTTTTGTTTCTTGCCCACTTAACTTAATACCTAAAGAATCCATTTCTTCCTTAATTATAAAACTTTGCGCAGCTAATTGAACAATGAACCCCTAATACCAGGAGCTCATGAAATTATAAAAGTATTCAAGCGAGTAAATATTATCTTCATTAAAATAACGTTGCGACACGAACTCCTCACGATTCTGAGAGCCTAGTCAAACAAGGCAATGCACTGAATCCCTCGCTCTGCGTTTATTGAAGAAAAGCAATTACTGTGAAACTCTACTAGAACCTTCGATGTATCTTTTAAACCTTTTGAAAACATTGCTTTTGTTCATTAAGTTTCTATAATAATATTTGTTGGGTACAAAAAGCAAACGGAGTTCTTAGAAAAATAAGGCGCTTTGTTTGTATTTTAAAATGTAGTTGTATTTCTCTTGTTTTATGATTAATTTCAGATGATATTTTAGGGGCCTTGATTTCGTAAAGGGTGCAATCACTAAAGCCAGTTGTGTATTTTAACTATTCATATTCGAGTGAATTGAACGTCATAAAATTCTCTAACTATCGAATTAGTTCTTTCGGTAACATTAAATAAATCGTTCTCATATTTTCTTTACTTTTTCAGAAGGATCACCACTCGGCAATTTTAATATGTGAGATGCTTCTAACAAAGAAACATAATATCACGCAGTCAGCTCAAAGGCTAATGTCCACTAGAAATAATACCTTTGCAAATCTAATAAGAAAAACAAAAGTTGATCCAAATTACCTACTCAAAAAGATCTGAAATCACTTGTACATACATAAACCAACCAGGCCGCCACATCTATCTAATGCGGCCGTCAGATGGCGCTATCGTCGAGTAATTAAAAGAGTAAGTGGGCACTAATCTTTATAGTCAGCTGCTATGAAACGTCATCAAAATGGCGGTATGGGCGGAAAACTGCTGTTTTATTGGTTTTACTGCTGCTACCGTTGTTAGGGTTATGGATGGAAAGACAATGGGTGTATGGTAGGTATATATATGGGTAGTGTAAAGTATGGAAAGGCGCGGGCCTGTGGACGGGTGAGTAAGGGGCTAGCTCGCCGAGATGTCAGCAACAATGAAGGCGACCGCGAGGGCCGGTGCCTGCCAGGGCTGCAGGATTGTTCGTAAGAGATACCGCGACCCTGGAACACAAAGGGCAAAGACATCGATGGGTTTTAGTCAGTAGAAGTCTGACACTCCCTTCCGCTCCGCCCAGAGAGGGGCGGGGGGGGGGGGGGGTCATTTGATGATGTCCTATCCGAAAAAAAAAGTATGGAATGTATGTTAGAAGGTATTGAATACCATCCACCACCATTGATATACGTCATGCTTGAGGTAAGTTGACCTTATGGCCCAGAGGTTTAAGGAACTGGTTTAGAATTACGTGCGTACTGTTTCAAAACTTAGCATAAGTATCAGTAAATTTTCAGATGTAAATCACAAAAATCTTTCTTCACTTTTTCGTGTGGTTGGTGCCTAACCTGGCGTTAGAGTTTTTATGCCATCCATGGGCCTCTGACCTTCTCACATGCCGTCGAGAAATATATCTCAGGCTGTTTTGGTTTCCTTACGATGTTTTCCTTCACCGAAGCAAGTGATAATTATAAATACGTACATGATTCCATAAAATCAGAGGTACGTGTCTTGGGTTCCAATTCGAGTCCTATGACTTGGCAGTCCGACGGTCACCCCACTAGGCTATCACTGCTACCAACACTACAATTATTATTGACTAAATCATGCTAATTACACGAAAGATCTGTCATAGCGAATGAACGGCTTTGCTGCTGCGATTTGTTGCGGTCACGTTCGGAGTTGTACCTTACGCATCCATTTATTAAGTGGTTGTTATTAAGTCAGGGCACTACTCACTAACTCCTACAACCGCTATTAACTAAACTTATACTGTCACTTACGGGATATCTGCCGTGATTGTTCATTATTTTGAGCTCCCGATATTTCGGCGCTGTTGTAAGCGCCATGATCGCGGGTTGACTGGAGAATGCGGGAGGATGGAAAATAAATTGTTAAGAGCAGACAAATCTATCTACCCTCTTTCTTTGAATCACGGAAGATATCCCGTAAGTGACAGTATAAGTTTAGTTGTAAACCGCGAAAGTTTAAAACAGTGTTTGCTGTTAACTATATTCTCAAACTACTTAATATTACAACGCAAATACAACTGGCTAAGTGTTTGAAATAGGATCAGCCTTGTTTGCATAATAGGGACGCGACTTTGTATCTCCGGATTTCGGGATCACGGTTGACGGAATAATTCGAAATGTAACCTCACTCACTATAACTGTATAAAATGTGCTGTTATTTATTTGATCCTAGTGAGACGTGACCTTGTTTATATTGTATTTTTAGGTATAAATATTCAACGGGTTTTTTTTCGGGCTTCATTGAAGAAATCAACTTTATTACTTTTGTGTAGAAGGCAATGTTTTGAATTAATTAACAGTTTAGCTAAATGTTTGTTTAGAAATTTTGAGAGTCCAGATTCTTCAGATTAATCACGCGGCAAGAGTGTCTAGACAAAAGACAATAAATTTAAAGTTATTCATATTTCGAAACTGACTGTTCTCTGTTTTCACTCAAAATATTTGTCTAGAATGCGTAAAATTTTCAATCCGAATCAGAAATGGTTACAAAACCTTACATTGCACAGCAAATTTGTACCTTAAACATACATAAAACACACAAATAGGTGGTAACTTGGCACGACACAGTGTGACCTTTGAATTCGCTCCAAACACTTCAGCGAACGAACGCGTCCTATTGTCTTTACAACTCTTTGCTTAAGCACATGACAGGTACTCGTATGTTTACAGAACAGTTGACGCAGAAGGTCAGCTTTATACAATAAGCGAAATCACACGCACACATGGATGGCATGTGCAGGCGTACTTGCATGCTATTGCTGGCTATCGACGAAAATAGGTAATCTAAGGCCGAGAGCAACAACATTTGTTTTTGTTTACCCTAAATCCGAAAAGGGGTATATAGAACCCTTTGAAACAGTTGACTTTTTAGGCGACTTTTGATTTCGAATGTTGTTCAAAGTGATTTACCTATATACAAAACTAATGTTGTATATTACCTACCGTTACTTAGAGCAAAATAACAGTTTTTTGATAAATTTATATTTTCATTAAATACACTACATGAGGTCGTTTGGCCCTAAAAAAATCATAAAATCTTTTTGATTTATTATGTCGATATTACTTATGATAACTGCGGTGTTTCACGACCTTAGTTAATTTTACCGTAGCGTATTTTTGCTTCGCAGCTTAGTGTGTGTGCTCATGTCTCCGCATTTTGTTTGGAGTTGACCTTCTGTAGGCACTATTCTGTGTGTATGTTTACGGACTACAAAAGTGTGTTACAGGCTTCTTAATGTGCCTCATCAAGGGCTGTCTTTCTTGAGAAGATTATTTAAGGAATTTCTAATTTGAGGAGAAAGAATGTTAAATTACTTTACGTGTGATTGTTTTGTAATTTCGTCTGGCTGTAGTATGAGTATTATAAATTGTTTACTTAGTACCATATATTCTCACTATACAAAGAAAATCTGTTTACGACCGACTTTTCGTACATACGACATGTAAATACTTATAAAATTAACCGAGTTTGGATACGTAGCGGTTAACCAATTTACAGAATGAAGCATTCAACTGAGTTCCTGAACAACACTCACGGGAATCATAAAAATACAGGCCTGTAGTCAGTCATGATTGCCAGTGAAATATTAATTTTGTCGTTTTTATTTATTTCAACACATATCCATGGACAACTTTCAAGGTCTCTAAGGGTCCACATATGAAGAAGTTAAGAGGCAGCAGTTTTCCTATCTAAATCATCCAATAATGTTGACCAACGAACTTAATCACGACGCGGTTACTCGCGACTCCAAAGGACAGCTTTCATTTATTTTTTAGGCAGCCGCTATCACAAGACGCGTGTATTTTTGTTAATAAATACATAAATAAAATAAATAAATAAACATATTAACGTAGACAACCAATAAAATCATTCCACCAAAATGATAACAAGAAACCTTTTCTAATCTGCATATTATTATAAACCATTTAAAATTAAAACACTCCTCACTTTTAAGTACCTTAAGTTTTGTACGACAAGCAAAGAGAAAATCCTTTCTTTTTCCACAGTGTAATTAAATTACCTCCATCGCCATTGAACACCGGCAGTGAGTCTAGCCAGCCTAATGAATTTTAGACAGGCTCTGCCATCCATGTTCCGTCGGCGGTTCTTTGGATGAAAACGAGTTTAATCGATATTGATTCCTTTTGTTGTTGAAAGTTGCTGTCTATCAATCTGTAACGTTTTGGCATTGTAGAAGTAACGAAGAAACCTTTTTAACAAGAATATCGTCCATAGACCGACCGCTTTATTGAGTCCTCCGTTTTGCCCCATCAAAGGCACATTAAGCGTTCACAAAGTCTTAATAATATTCTACAGGTTATTTGTTTTAAAATAACCATAACTCACGAAAGTATTACGATACTAATTGAACCAATACGTGAGCAACCTTCAGAATATTCCATTTAAATTGATACCTTCGCAAGGACTCATTAAAGCGGTCGGTCTATATGTGATAGCTTTTATCCGCGGATTAGTCTGCGTGGAGTTCGGAAATTATCTTGCAGGCACATAAGGTCATGGGCTACATGTGTGAATCATTGAAATCCGCCATTAGTTGTGTGTATTAGGATTTATTGTATGAGCTTACCATATATTCGCTGTAGGAATAGATATTGATACAGGGCTTACTTCAATTCAGCAGCCATAATTATTGCTGTACCAACTAGAATTAAATTAGATTATATTATTAGCTGCTTTCCATGGTACACAAATTTTATAATATTTGTATAAGGTTGTCGTTGTAAAAAATTAAGTTATTCACTCTCAAGTTAACAATAACTTTTGAATGGTGTACTTTAAACCGTGGCCACTAACGAATATTTACTGTATAACAGTAACATGTCAAAATAGTGAAATAGGCCGTCAATTCAATTAGAAAAACCTCTGTTTCACCCGTAAAATACCCTTAAAAAAAACTAAAAAAACATGTTGCCAGATTTTTCTCAAACCTCAAACGCAAAATGGCGTCGGTTGAACTTCAAACCCAGATAGTAGACGCGAAAGGCCGTAATTACCATGACAATGTGCAGTGCTCGCTTCCGCGAGATTAATGGCCACCGCTGGCAGCCGTCACTCATTAAATTGATGAGCGATGACGCGGACTGAGGAGGGCTTTGAAAACCACGGAAGAAAAAAGTTCTATGTTTTTGTTTAAGTATTCGCTGGCCACAAGATAGAGAGCTTTGGAAGGAGAAAGAGGAGGACTTTGAACAGCAGTGGGCGGCACTGGATAGGTTACAAAAAAAAAATTCAGTGTTGTAATAAATTCCTTATTTTCAGATAAATACTCATAACACAGAATACACTTAAAACAGACATGTAACAGTGAAACTGTGAAACCTGAAGGGACAGCAAAAAAGAAAAGTTTCGTTTCCATTCGAAATATTATAATTAATAATTTTGGACACTTCGTGCATCATTATAGCTGTTATCCAAAACTAGCAGTATTCTATGATTCTACTACCATCGCTTAAACCAATCACTATTTTTAACCAACATCAAACACATTCCACTTTTTGACACATTATTATTTTGTATTGCATCCCTTACAATCTGCTGTTTGCCTCGCCTGTAATTTTGTTCTAGACTGGTTGTGGAGTCATCGCGTCTAATGGCGTGAAGCAAATCGGACTGAACGCAGATTTAGAGGCCCAATCGTTACGCAATACCAGGAACAGTTTTATTAATTACTTAACGATGAAGGTGCTTAGGAAGTACCTAAGCACCTTCATCATAATGAAAAAAAAGACAAATATTCATTTATAACATACATAACATAATCAGCCTATAATGTTCCCACTGCTGGGACACAGGCCTCCTCTCTATGAGAGGGAATGGGCTATGATCCACCACGCGGGCCCAGTGCGGGTTGGTAGATGTCACATGTCTTCGATTTTTTTTGGTTGTAGGTAGGTTTCCTCACGATGTTTTCCTTCACTGTTTTGAGAGCAGTGGTGATGAAATAAATTACACAAAGTAATGCGCCTGCCTGGGTTCAAACCCACGACTTACTGCTCGTAAGTCGGGACCGCCACCACTGGGTCGCCGCTGCTCTCAAGCCGCCGTATATTCATTTATGCCACATCATAAAACAAAGTCTTATTTATCTACTAAGTTTGTCCTAACTATTTATTATTTTTGTTACTTTTTCTTCTTTCGTATCGACAGTACCACTTATCAAATTACTTGAGTTCAGTTGGTGGCCAGTGTATATAGGGTGACCGGTAATTAGTAACCGACCCTATTTTTTTGCAAAAAAGATATGGAATTAAACTAAGAGACATTTCTAATTCGGTAGAAACTTCCTTTACTGTTATATTGGTCTTGCCATTCATAATACGTTTGAAGTTACAACCAGGAAGGGTTACAAAATGCCCAAAAATATAATATTTCACAACTAATATTATAGATTAAATGTAGTTGCCGTTCAATGATTGCGTCGTAAACCCAAAAATGTGAATGTGACAATAAAACCAAGTTTTATTGAGTTAATTTAAGTCATAAGCGACAGCGGTTATATTTATTTGTGTCAGATGTTGTAGCATATTTCCCTGATCATCTTAATCAGATCGCAAATGTTGATACTGAGCATAACCTTCCTAAGAAGTAGAAACTTACGTCGTTACCATAATACTGAGACGCAGGTTATTTTAGTCGCCAGAAGAAAATTGAATACCGACTCATACGCGGTAAATAGTAACTTACTGACATTATTGCAAAATAAAACCGTCCCAAGATTTTTGAAAGATATCTATCTGTACGATGAGGCTGGCTTGCCTTTGACGATAAAGACCTATAAAATTCAAGAAAAAAAAACTCTGTGACTGACTGAGAAAACTACATATTTAAATGTCTTTAAATCTTTTTTCAACGTCTGATAATCATAGAGGAATTAATTATCGCTTCAAATTAATGTCACACATTCTAGATCTAAAAAATCGAACATTCGTCATCTAGTAACCCGCACTAGGCCCGAGTCGTGGATTTCTATCTTGAATTCCTTTCTAATCTCATAGAGAGGAAGCATGTGTTCCACAAACAGTGAAATCTCACTTGAGCATTTGTCTGTATTGTTTTTTTTTTTTAATATGCTTGAATGTCCCACTGCTGGGCAAAGGCCTCCCCTATATTCTTCCAGATACACTTCTCCCACGCCACCTCGAACCAGCCTTCGTGATGCGCGTCTAGATCATCTTGCCACCTCTTTCTAGGCCGGCCTCGGCGGCGCCGTCTATCCTTAGTATTGTATTGTAACCATCCAAATTTCGATTCTGAGCATTACGTTACAAACAGACGCTTCCGGCATTCGCTTGTATCTAATATTCAATTTTGTACAGGAAAAAGCCGTGATTGTTACTTTATTGATGTAAGTTGCGCGCTGAAATGATCAGTTCTCCTCACTGATGTAATGTTCGAACCTGGACAGTTACATTACAGGCGAATACTCCCGGTAATGCCGTCACTTTATAGGCTTAATATGCATACATAGCGTATGAAAGTTTCTTTTTTTAAATATCCCAAAAGTCGCCAATCGCTCACAACCTAGACCAAAGAACATTTCCAGCGGCATGTCACCAAAAGTTAGAAGATTATCAACTTACGCTTTTACGGCATTCTTCGTAAAGTCCTCTCGACACCGGGGATATCGAGGGATACCCTGAAAATGCCATTATATCACCGTCAACTTATATAATAGCTTTTAGTGGATTCGGTGGGAAAGAAGTAAAATATTGACGAAAACAAAAACTTTGAGATATTGACCATCTTTGTGCAATATTGAAACGTTTGACACACGGGTTAGGGATGGTAATTGCAAAATAGTGTAAAGGTTTTTCACCTGCTACTATCCATACATACAATATTTTCCTTTAAGAAAATCCTTTTTAAGTATTAACTTCGTAGTAAAATATAAAGTATCGTTGTGTGAGACGATGTTAGAAACTATTTACCTACCTTTATCAAAACGCAATTAGCGAGAACAGCTAGCTTTGTAAGAACTTGCGCGGAGTCTGCATGTGAGTTTAATCAGGAGTAACATGCTGAGGGCACTATTCACATATTTGCTATACTATAACTTTGTTATGCCAAGAAAAGTCAGCGATTCATAATAGAAAGAAAGAAGAAAGAAAATACATTTATTTGGCACATGCCACAAGTGCACACAGTATATATATAAAAAAAAATATAACAAATAAAAAACAAAAAATTAAAAAACTTAAAATCTAAACAAAAAAAAAAAAAATAGTGTGACACTGTGTGCCACACGGCTGCGCCAAATTGGCGCAGTTCAGCAAAATGCCGGACAACTAGTGCCCGACGCTGGTTTTCAACTGGACCTGAAATTAGTGAGGTCCCGGATGTGAAGCAGTTTTATATTTTGTGTCAATGGTGGTAGTGAATAGGTACTTAAATATGAGAAATAGATCTGCATACAAAAAAAAAAAATAGTAATGAATTTGTACCTTACAGATTTGCAAATAATGTTCATATTTTTTAATGTAATTATTTTACAGGTAACGTTGCGTTTCAAAATCCTTTCTTAAAAGCAAAGTAAAGTCAAAGAAGGCCTGTAAATTTTGTCCTAAATAAGAACATAGCATAACATCACGCCAGTAATCCTCGAAAGGTAAGGCAGAGGTGTACTTACAGTTCACAATTTTCCAGTTACGTTCAAGTCCAATGTAATAGGGGCGAGCCTAATGCCCTCAGCAGTCACATGATAAACCTCGTCTTCATAATAAAATCACCTAACTAACATACTTCTCATATGAAATTATTAACCTATAACTTGCCAAGACAAATTAGTCAAGTCATTAACTTAAGAGACAGTTAAGAGGCAGAATGGCTGAGTGTCAATTAAGTAAGACTTAGGAGACTAGGCGAGCAGGAATATCGCGGAGGTCTCATCAATATGCATGGTCACACAACCTCACCGGACCGTTGAGAAATTAAATCGTTCGTGGTGAAATGTTTTAGGGCAATTACCTTTAATAACAAAGATGAATATGAAATTTATTGTGTTTGGTCTGCGAAATTATACGGTTGAAAGTCAAATTAAGACTTGTGCTTTCATTGAAAATAATAATGTTCTGTTTTTAAATATCAATCTATTTATATAATAACCCAATGGCCTAGGCACGCGTCGATGGGAAGAGACCAGATGGTATGACCATAATGACATGGAAGTTGGTAGGCCTTTCGTGTGGATCCCATCTTCCTAGCACAGTGAGCTGCGCTGGGGCGGCTGCTGCAGGTGCTGAAAAAAACCTCAAACGGCGCAAATACAATATTTTAATTGTTAGTTATGTGTTTGAGCCGTTTGGGGTTGAAACACTAGGGCCATGGGGTCCGAGTGCCTACCTAGTATTTCGGGAAATCGGCACGCGGTTGTTCGAAACTTCACGTGACCAAAGGGCGGGCCTATTTTTTGGCCAAAGAATCAGCATTGCCATCCAACGTGGCAATGCTGCCAGCCTTTTGGGCACCTTTCCTGTTGACAGCAATGTGGACGAATTTTTTGACACTCTTACTATTATAGATTTGTAGTTTGTTAATTTATATAATTAACACTACAAATAATTTTGAGTTCCCAATATTTCGGCACTGTTGTAAGCACCACTGTGCGTGTGTGTGTGTGTGTGTTATTGCGGGTGAGTGTTTAGTGGTCAACATAACAAAAACAACGTCGAAATATTGGAAACTCAAAATGAATAGTAAACATGGTAAATATCCCATGTTTTAGTGTTAGTGATAGTGTTAGTGACCATCACAGTTTAAAAACTTATATCAGTCTATTTATGTTCAAATAAATATTTATTTTAATAATTATAAGGCAATTCTTAAAATAAATACTTATCATCAAATAAATACCGTCGGAACCACCGGGGTCACCAACTGGCTAGTTTTATGGAGAAGGAGGGCCTCTATATGATGAACTCCTTCTTCAAAAGCGTGAGCACAGGAAGTGGACCTGGCAGAGTCCCGATGGTGCAACTAAAAATGAGATTGACTTCATCATGTCAACCAAGAAGCAAATGTTCAATGATGTCTCTGTGATCAATTCGGTGAAAACCGGGAGCGATCACCGCATGGTAAGAGGCACATTGAACATCAATATCAAGCTTGAAAGGTCTCGACTGATGAAGTCTACGCTCCGTCCAGCACAAAACCCCGAGAGCTTTCAGCTTGAACTCCAGAATCGTTTCGAGGGCCTAGGAAGCTCGGTGGACGATTAGAACGATGGGTTCGTGGAAACTGTCCATACGACTGGGTCTAAGTTCTTCAAGACACGTCGTGCACACAAGAACAAAAAACTCTCTGATCATACTCTCGTGCTCATGAAGGAGCGGCGTGAGATGATCCTGCAGTCTTCAGACGAGGCGTGGAAATACCGGCAGCTCAATAGACGGATCTCTAAATCCTTGAAGAGCGACCTCCGCCGCTTTAATACCGAGCGTATTAAAGACGCTATTGAGCGGAATAAAGGCTCCAAGGTATTTTCAAGAGATCTAGCTATTGGGCAGAGCCAGCTCACGAAACTGAAGACCGACGATGGTAGGATCGTATCCGCCAAACCGGAGCTGCTGAGGGAGATCGAGAGTTTTTATGGGCAGTTGTACACTTTAACCAGTAAACCCGTTGCAAATCTAGCTAACGACCCAAGAGCTAGACTGACCTGACACTATACCGAAGACATTCCGGATTTCAGCCTGTACGAGATTAGGGTGGCTCTAAAACAGCTAAAAAACAACAAGGCACCGGGTGATGACGGCATTACGGCCGAACTCCTGAAGGCAGGTGGAAAACCGGTACTTAAGGCCCTTCAGAAGCTGTTTGATTCCGAATACTCGAGGGGAAAACGCCGCAGGCATGGTGCAGGGGTGTGGTGGTACTCTTCTTCAAAAAGGGCGACAATGCCCGGCTGAAGAACTATAGGCCCATCTCACTTCTAAGCCATGTCTACAAGTTGTTTTCAAGAGTCATCACGAATCGTCTCGCGCGCAGGTTTGACGATTTTCAGCCCCCCGAACAAGCCGGATTGCGAAAAGGCTTTAGCACCGTAGACCACATACATACGCTGCGGCAGGTTATACAGAAGACCGAAGAGTATAACCTGCCTCTCTGTTTGGCGTTTGTGGACTACGAGAAAGCCTTCGATTCGATTGAGACTTGGGCTGTACTGCAGTCTCTCCAACGGTGCCAAATTGAATATCGGTACATCGAGGTGTTGAAGTGTTTGTACAAAAACGCCACCATGTCAGTCCGACTTCAGGACCACACCTCGGAACCTATCCTTCTGCAGCGAGGTGTGAGACAGGGAGACGTCATATCTCCGAAACTGTTCACCGCTGCACTGGAGGATGTCTTCAAGGTTCTGGACTGGAGAGGGCTAGGCATCAACGTCAATGGCGAGTACATCTCTCACCTTCGGTTTGCCGACGATATAGTGGTCATGGCTGAGACCCTGGAAGACTACTACTATGCTCGATGACCTCAGTAGAGCTTCCGGAAGAGTGGGTCTTAAAATGAACATGGACAAAACCAAAGTCATGTTGAATGCCCATGTAACACCCACTCCTATCAAGATCGGAGACTCTACACTTGAAGTTGTAGACGATTATGTCTATCTGGGACAAACGATCCAGTTAGGTAGGTCTAACTTAGAGAAAAAGGTTAATCGTCGAATCCAACTCGGCTGGGCAGCGTTCGGGAAGTTGCGTGGTATCTTCTCGTCCAACTTACCGCATTGTCTCAAGACGGAAGTCTATGACCAGTGTGTGTTGCCAGTGATTACATACGGGACCGAAACGTGGTCGCTCACAATTGGCCTCATCAGAAGGCTTAAAGTCACCCAAAGGGCAATGGAGAGAGCTGTGCTCGGAGTTTCCTTGCGTGATCAAATCATAAATGAGGAAATCCGTAAGAGAACCAAGGTTACCGACGTTGCTCGAAGAATAGCCAAACTTAAGTGGCAGTGGGCAGGGCAAAATGATCGCCGAACGGATGGCCGATGGGGCCGGAAAGTTCTGGAGTGGCGACCGCGAATTGGAAGACGTCGCGTTGGAAGGCCTCCCACTAGGTGGACCGATGACCTGGTAAAAGTTGCGGGGATCCGCTGGATGCGAGACGCACGGGATCGGTCAATGTGGCGACACTTGGGGGAGGTCTATGTCCAGCAGTGGACGTCTTTCGGTTGAAATAATGATGATGATGATGATGATGATCAAATAAATATTTTAAGCGGCCACAGTTTTTCAGAGATAAACAGCGTTTTTTTGGTACAAAGTTCTTCACTATATTCTGTTAAAATTAAGATTTTTCATCGTCCGATAACTATTATTTCCAGAAAAAATGGCGATTTGACGAATCTAATCTTGATAAAACGTAAAACCGTCGCATCTGAAAAACCAGCCCTAAAAATATGAACGACATAATTTACTAATTTAGATATGGCTGCTCATAAAGTCATAATACGACAGAAGCTAACTCTATCTTCGCACAGTATGATAAGTCTCAGAATAAGAAAATTGGAAACGTCTTCAAACCAATTTATTCTAGCTTGTTACATAAATATGATTTTAATATGCACAGACAGAAAAGAGCAGCTACTACTGTGTAATTTTTCGTTTGGCGCCGATCCAGAGGCGATATTTTTTGTTATTTTTATTTTTTAACAATCAGATACTTGCTGAGGTACGAAGTTTAGTGTGTCTGCAGTTAGATAAATAAGTGTTAAGGGAAAGAAGAGAAAAGAAAGAGGAAAATTAAATTCATATATTTTTCTAGAGGTTTTTGGTCTCCAGTGAATGAATTGCCATGAACTAACTTTGTGACGAAACTTAAGTTATAAAAAGTGAGTCAAGTTTATTGACACTTTAGAACTCAAAAAGGGTGTACAAAATAACTTGAAAGAGACTTACGAACTTTGACCCACAAACCGGTACGTACCATAATATTAGTTGAGTTATAAGTTGAGCTACACGATAACTGGCAAATGCTCTGGTCCACTCAAATCTGTGTGGTTTTTTCTTCAAAAGACCATCTCAGACACTAATCTGTATAGTCCTCATGTGAGTTGACCAAGATTATGTCTGGACTTTAAAAGAGACTAAGACCTCTGAGTTTGTTTTGGCTGTTTCTTCTCAGAGTAGTCAGGTACGAAACACCGTCCCCAAATAGTTTAAAAAAATGACGTTTAGTATTTTTGTAAAAACCTATCATTTCAGCTGAAAGTCGCCACATTGACCGGTCCCGTGCGACTCGCATCCAACGGATCCCCGCAACCTTCACCAGGTCATCGGTCCACCTAGTGGGACACCTTCCAACGGTTCGTCTTTCGGTTGGCGGTCGCCACTCCAGAACTTTTCGGCCGCATTGGATACTAAACTCATCTATCATTTATCATGGCTAAATACATCAAAGAGAACGAATAAAAAAAACGAACGAACGAGATCACACTCAAATAACCATTTTCCATAATGAAATCCTGTCTTCTAAAAACTTTCGTAATTATGATGTCAGATCGATCTCAAAGTCTCTCAAGATGTAATCTTCAAAGTCAACGAGCGATCATTTCGTCAATATTTTTGTAAGAAAACATCTAAAAAGGACACGAAAAAAATTGATGGTAAAGAAAATGATGCTTTAATTCAATGAAACAAGGCTATATCCACGAAAAATAATTGGCTACTAAGCATAATTTATTAAAATTGCCCACAGAATTCTCAGTAACTGGCTCCCGTCAACCTGACGCCCTATAAATGCAAATGCCTTATATAACGGTACCGCAGCTGAAATTATTTCCACGAAATATAGATTGTTTATGCAGTATCAACTAATTTGCAGCTCATCGGAAAATGTTATCTTTGAGGGAACTTGGGTGTGGTTGTGAGTCGATTTTTGTATTTATGAGTGAAATAATTTACATCTCCACCTAAGGGGTAAGCAAACAGTACGGGATGCTACCATTATAATTTAATTTTCCCAATTTTATTACCAAATGTGTTTTGATGTTTTTAATTGCTACTATGACTTTGTTAATTATTTTATTTTCCTAATTTAATTTTAGTACTAAATAATGTGTTTTCATTTGAATGTTTAAATGCTACTATAACTTTGTTAGCTTAGTTATACATCTTATTATGCATGCTGTGGTCTCCTGTAAGTGAAGGAGTACACCTACGTGATACTTAATTTGTCGTCGATTATTTATTTCGTGTGTTTGTGTATATCCTTTGTTGGAGATCCTAAATAAATAAATAAACAAATAATAGTTTTTTCAGGTTTAGTGATCGTACTCGTAATCGCTGTCTGTCATACTTCGAAGTTTAAAATGCCGATGTCATCATCTGCCTGGTATTTTCCCAACTATGTTGGGGTCGGCTTCCAGTCTAACCGTATGCAGCTGATACCAGTAGTAGTAGAATACCAGTTTTTTACATAAAGCGACTGCCTATCTGACCTCCACAACCCAGTTAACACTTGGTAATACGATATCCCTTGGTAAGAATGGTTAACAGACTTTTCGGCCACTGACTACCTATAACGACTGTCAAAGATCTACAAATGACAGCCGGGACCAACGGCTTAACGTGCTTTCCGAGGCATGGAGGAAACTCGGTATGTAATGTGGTCATCCATCCACCTATGTCCTGTATTCATATAGTTGGTACACCTCTGTATTCATAAAGGAGGTACACCTCTATCTTACCCTTCGGGGACTTCAGGTGTGGTGTTACGTGAGTTTTTTTGGAAAATATTATATATAGGAACCAATAAATAAATTGAATTCGATAGATCGGATCGGAACGGATAACCATAAGCATAACCGACTACTGGCAAAATCAATCAGGCACATTGTCGGCGCGCCTCACATATGCGTCCACAACCGCGAGGAGGCCACGGGGCTCGGGTTATCCGAACTCGGCTGCGCGAGCGCCGCTGCGCGCCACACACTGAGCTCACAGACGCCGCCACTATGGGCATTTCTGTGTACGGTCTTCACACGTTGCAACTTATGTTAATTGTGGTATTACACCTATTTATACAGTCCACTAGTTTTAATTATAAAGTCCCAGCCGAGTCTATTCACACATACGAATTTCAATATTTGATGAGTAATGCGTATCACTAGAAATGCGCAACTAGCCTTCCTAGTAAACTCATTGAAGAGCAATTCCCTGAATATATTACCGTGTTCAAACGTAGATACAATATCAATACTTAGAATAATACTCAAGACTAATTGATTCACCTGAAATGCACAGGAGTGGTTTACCTAGCGTTTCCGGCTATAGACCGATCGCTTTAATGAGTCCTCCGCCTTGCCCCATCAAAGGCACATTAAGCGTGCACAAAGCCCTAACAATATCCCACAGGTCATATGCTTTAAAATAATCATAATCCACGTAGGTATTTTTTTATTTTTTTTTTGGATGGGAAATCATCAAATGACCCCCCCCACTCTGGGCGGAGCGGAAGGGAGTGTCAGACTTGTACTGACTAAAACCCATCCATGTTCCTTCTTTGCCCTTTGTGTTCCAGGGCCACGGTGTCTCTTTCGAACAGTCCCGCAGCTCTGGCAGGCATCGGCCCATGCGGACCCCTACTCGGTTGCTGACATCTCTTTGAGGCGCGCGTGAAACACGAACGCGCCGTCGACACGGCCTGTCGTCATAAGACGGCCGGACGGCGAGCTAGCCCATAACTCGCCGTCCACAGGCCCGCGCCTACGGTGGCCGGGAGCCACCACGTGACCCCCGACGCCCAGGGCGTTTCCCGCGGCGGCTGGGACGTGAGGTTCTTTCCCTCTCACGTCCCGCCACCTCCTTCACTAGCATGACTGCTTCACAGAAGGTGGTGACGGCTTCCCATTCCCTCTCGCTCCGGACCATGGCTTGAACCAGGGTCGGACGCGAGAGATCGCCGCCGCCAATCGCCGCTACAAGGACACGGCGGTGCTCCGCCCAAGCGGGGCAGACCTCTACGGTGTGCTCCACCGTGTCCTCCGGACGATCCTCGCAGTGGAAACACCCGGGCGTTTCCTCCCGCCCGATTCGGTGCAGGAACCTCCCAAAACAACCGTGTCCGGTGAGGATCTGCGTCAGGCGGTAGGTGAGGGCGCCGTGGCGCCTCTCTAACCACTCCTCAAAGAGGGGACTTATCGCCACAATGGTAGCGTGCCCTGCACGGGGTTGCATTAGTAGCTCTCTCCATGTCGCCATGAGATCACGCCGGAGGTCTGTCCGCTGAGCGGCAATTTGCCGCGGCAGCGGAGTCTCCCCCCGACGTAGTGCCTCCGCGCGCCATTCATGCAGGCGCGCGAGGACTATCGCCTCCAGATCCCATGGCGGCAATCCGGCAAGGAGGCTAGCCGCCTCGCCGGAGATCGTGCGGTACCCCCGGATTAGCCTTATGGCTATCACCTTTTGGGGCGCGTTCAGGTAGTGGGCGGCTTGCCGCCTCAAAGAACGCGCCCACACCGGGGCCCCGTAAAGGGCCATGGACCGCACGACCCCCGCGTATAGCCTCCGGCAGGAGGCGTTTGGACCCCTCAGGTTGGGCAAGAGCCGCTTGAAGGCAGCCCCTGTCCGTTCCAGTTTGGGAGCCAAACGTCGGAAGTGCTCCACGAATTTCCACCGGCTGTCGAGGACGAGTCCTAGTTACTTCAACGTCGACCCGACGCCGATGGAAACCCCTCCTGCCGTCAGTAGGGATCCCGACGGTGGCGCATTCCGAGGCCCATGAAAACACATGGCCTCGGACTTGTGCAATGCCACCTCGAGACCCAATTGCCGGATCCTATCCACGACTATCGCAACCCCGCGTGTCATGTTTTCGGCCGCCGCCTCGTGCGACCTCCCTTGTGCCAGTACCAGTGTGTCGTCAGCGTAGCAAACTACGCTGACGCCGGTAGGGAGGCCGGCGCGCAGCACCCAGTCGTAACCGATGTTCCACAGGGCCGGTCCTAGAACCGATCCCTGTGGAACACCGCACGACATCTCTCGCCGGTTCCATTCTCCGCTCTGACCGGGGTAGATGACGGCCCTATCCGTCAAGTAGTCCCCGACCACACGACGAAGGTAGGTTGGCACCCGGTGATACCGGAGTGCCTCCCTAATGCAGCTCCAGGGCATGGAGTTGAAGGCGTTGGCGATGTCAAGAGACACCGCCAAGACGACCCCGCCCCGGGACACCGCGTCCCCCGTCGTGAGGGCTCTCACGCGCATGATGGCGTCCACCGTGGAGCGCCCCTTGCGGAAACCAAACTGGTGTTCCGCAAGATCCGGCCCCATCCCCGCAAGGTGCCCGGCAAGGCGGTTGGCAATCACATCCACGTAGGTATTACGATGCTAAATGAACCAATACGTAATCAACCTTCAGAATTTTCCATTTAAATTGATACCTTCGCTAGGACTCATTAAAGCGGTCGGTATATAAATAATTTAGTTCTAGAGGAAATTGCTAAATTAGGGCACACTGTTGCAGTGATCTACGAGTACGTACCTACTACCAACTTCCTGCGGTATGCGGGTAGATCGAAACTATTCGGAGGGTTCGATTTTCAAAGAAGATTTCGTAGGATTATGTTGCCATCCTTCACCGGCACTTGAGTTAAAGTTTGTTGTTAAGGTTTGCTGACCACTTCGATGTTGGCAAGTTCAAGCAAGGCATGGCCATGTGAGTTTACAGTACAGAAACTAGTCGTGGTGCTGCGGTCTGTTATAGCGAACGGGGCGGTGCTGTCTGTGATTGCGAATCTTAAACCAGCGCTAAATGTGTATTATAAAAGGTATTAGTTTGGACGACGGATAAAAATCAAGAGGGTGTAGAATCTGGGAAATTAACAATTTCTACAAATGGGACTATGCGACCATGAAATCGTCGTCATTTAAGATCACATCTTTCGAAAAAATGTAGGGAACCGCTGATCTTTATCCTTAGCTCCTTTAAAATATGTGAAACAATTCACCCATCACATGCAGGCAGTAGTGAGGTTTGCTAACCAACCTCTTTTCTTTAGATCATTGCGATAGTTACTGTATTAACTTATTATATTCTTAGAAGAAACACAAACTCAGATTTTAATCTCTGGATCGTTTGACAAACAACACGACAAAAGAATCCAATTAAAGCACGAAAGCAAGTACAAAAATAAAAAAAATAAAAATATTTTTAGTACCGTATATACTTATATGCATTCAGTAAAAATCTGTTATTTTGACATCACAAACAGACGCTTCAATTGATGCTATGCTAAGCAGACACTTCAATTTTATTTATTTGTTGTAGATCAAGTCCAACAGTGGGCCAAGATCATACCAAACTTTAAAGTACAAAACATTTATTACTGTAAACTTAACCGAGGTGTACCAGGAACACAGCTTTAAAGAGAGCTCTTAACTTTCATTCAACTCCTTTTAAACGAGAGCGCTAAAGTCGGCTTTAGTTAAAGGCTTTGTATGTTTATGCAAATACTGTGCACAGTATAATATTCTAGAAATGAAGCACCATTATAGTTTAAAATACATCTCTTAGATCGTGCTGTACAACGTAGCTGTCTAGCTATTATAATATTCCTAAACATCACAAAATCTTCACTTTCCCGCAATGTCAACAAAATAAAAGGCATTGTATTGTATTGTATAACGGGCTGGTGTCCGCAACTCCACGTCAAAGCGCGTATTTTGCGTGCGGGTGGGAAAATTATTCGATCCACCCTAACTCCCCGAGAAAGGCCAGCAGCGCCTTGGTGTTGCTGACAATCTCGCGGAGAGTACCTGGGGTACCGAAGTACTTTGCCCTGTATGTTGCAACCACTGGGCAGTGTAGAAGCACGTGGGCTGCTGTTTCGTCTTCCTCCATGCAGGCTCGGCACAGGGGGCTGTCTGTGACTCCTATGACAAAGAGGTGTTTATTAAAAGAGCCGTGTCCAGTGATGGCGGCTGTAAGTGTGCGCAGCTGTAGTTTGGTCAGCCGAAGCGCTCGTTTGGTGAGGCGGCCATCGATAGTAGGGAGTACTTCCTTGGCCTGCCTGCACTCGCCATGGTCCAGCCACAGCTTGTGGTGTTGTTCACTGGTTCGTTTTCTTACCAGTGTGCGTAGATACCCGAAAGGGAGTGGCACGATGGGTTCAGGTCCCGCTGCTGCCATGCTCGATCCCCTTCTAGCGAGTTCGTCCGCTGCATCATTGCCTCGGGAATCACTGTGTCCTTTGATCCATTGGATGGTTATATTGTTGAGATTACCAACCTGGTTCAGGCGTTGATGACACTCGTATATTAACCCGGAGTTTACTGCGTGGTTGTTTAGTGCTAGCAGTACAGCCATGCTGCCTGAGAGTATGCGAATTGAGTGGCCCTCAACCTTCCTGGCTAAGATGGCTGATGCCGCCAGAGAAATGCCCATGCATTCCGCCTGAAATACTGTGTTGTGGGCCCCCAGTGGTGTGGCTATGTGGATGTTGAGATCTTCCGAGAAGACTCCAGCTCCAGTACCAGTACCTGTTTTTGATCCATCCGTGAAGATCCGTACTTCTGCGGGGCTTAATCCCTCGCAGCGGTGGTCCTCGTGGAGTTGGATTTTGTATTTTTTGTCGAATACGAACTGCTTAGGTATCCGATCGTTTATGGCTTTCGCTAGGGGGAACTCGTTATAGAATCCCTCCAGTATTGCGGTGTGCTGTGTGTACTTTTTACCCCAGAGTTGAAGTGTTTTAAGGCGTACTGCCGCCATCGTTGCTTCCTGTTGTATGAACAGATGGAGCGGAGGGAGCCCCAACATGGCTTCCAGAGCCGCGGTCGGAGTAGTCCGCATACAGCCTGTAGTCGTCATGCAGGCGAGTCTCTGCATACGTTGCAGTTTGCTGGAGGCTGTAGCTAGTTTGGTGCGGGGCCACCAGACCACTGACCCGTAAGTGATCATGGGTCGGATCACTGCGCAGTATAACCAAAGTATAATTTTAGGGGATAGGCCCCACTTCTTACCTATCATCCTCCTGCATTGCCAGAAGGTTATGCAGGCTCTGTCTAGTTTGTTGTCTAAGTGTCTGCTCCAGTTTAACTTACTGTCAAGGATGACTCCCAGGTATTTGACTTCTTCAGCTAACTGGAGTTCTGTATCGAATAGTTTCTGTACCGAGCTGTATGCATGCTGGTTTACATGTAGTGGGATCGTTTTCAAGGCCCCATCCCTCAGCTCTCTCTCGCAAATTCTCTCCATGGTTTTAAGGAGAAAGGAGGTCAGGCTGATCGGCCGGTGGGATTTGGCGTTTGTATAGTCGCTCTTACCTGGCTTAGGTATGAATATAACTTTCACTTCCCTCCATCCTTTTGGAACGTATCGGAAGGCCAGGCACGCTCTCATTATGGGCACTAGTCTGCTGGCGACAGAGGACCCACCCCACTGCAGTAAGGCGGGAAATATTCCGTCCGGACCGGCCGCCTTAAAAGGATGGAAGCACCGGATCGCCCACTGGAGTTTCTCCAGCGTTATCACTTTGTGTGCGTAGCGCCAGTCGTTTTCTGATGGTGTTAGAATTACCTCTGTCCAGTCAATAGTCTGTGCGAAAGCGCAACCTGGGAAGTGAGTTTCGATAAGGACGCGCATCGCCTCTTCTGGTGATGTGGTAAGTGTGTTGTCGGGTTTGCGAAGAACATCGGGCCCATTTAAGTTCTGTTGTGCCAGAATTTTCCTTACCCTGTTTGCTTGTTGGCAGGATTCTATGCTGCCACAGTATTTTCGCCATCCGGTAGAGCTCCTGAATCTGATGCATTTTTTGTAGCTGGATTTGGCCGCGTAGTACGCGTCCCAATCCTCGTCAGCACAGGTGTTCATGGCTCTGTTTAGAGCTGCCCTTACCTTCCTGCGCTTTCGTTCCAAATCCGCTCCCCACCAAGGTTGCTTCCCTGGTGTTATGTGCGGAGTGGTTTCCGGGCAGGATGATCGATAGCTGTCTAGCATTGATTTCGTGAGACGACTTACTCGTCCGTCGATCTGCGACGTGTCCTCGAAGGTCATCCAGTAGTTTGTTGGCGCAAGCTTGGTCTCGAGGATGCGCGTATATGCCGCACGATCTGTGTTGCATGGGTTCCGCCGTGGCAGCGTTGGTGTAATACAGACCTGGATGTCGAAGCGGATCCATCTGTGGTCGGAGCAGGAGGCCTCTTTGGAGACCTGCCAGCCGGTGGTGATGGCCGCTGCACCCTCCGATGCCAGAGTGAGGTCTATGATTGTTTGGCTTCGTCTGTTTACGAAGGTTGGTATAATAAAAGGCATATAACTGAATCGAAACGATACGATTTCAATATATCCCGGCGTAATCCGCTACATACGTGGATTGACATCATTTTCATTTCGGAGAGAAACGGGGACCCTTGGATTTATCGAACTATAAAATATCTGAACAACCTGTATAATCACAGGGCATATACATGGGGATTTTATTCGTGTTGGGAACAGAAATGCAGTAGAGGTAATATTATGAGATTTATTTTTGAAAATAATATAAAATATACACTCGCCCAAGGACAAATGAAAGGTGTACTATTAGTTACAACCCTGCCTTAACCCTGCTGGGATTACTGGCGTGATGTTATTTGCCATAGTCAGTTTACAACCTTGCTCTGCCGAAAATTTAAAAACATGAAAACTAATCTATAAACTTTAGTATAAAGATTTTTTTTTTCATAGGAAAACATATTTTATTGCTCTATGAACTTCACGTCGTTTCCACGATTCAAAAATATAAGAAAAACAATAACGTCATGTAAGGATTGTCATAAAAAGGCACCCTGTAGGTACTGACTACAGGTCCATGTCATAAGAACTACGACATTGAGTATTTTAACCACTATTAAGATTATTGATCGCTATCGGTCATTGCAATGCCCTTATCATCAATTCCTTATTTGTGTCTTCTTCCTTTGAATGCCCTAACGACTGAACTGATTGAGAGAAAATTTGGTATAGATACATCTAGACCATAACCTGGTTTACGACATAGGAGACTTTATATCCTGGTAGAATGTTCCCGTGGGATAATTTTACACCTCCAAGAGGGTGAAGTCACGCGCAAAATCTAGTACAGAATAAAGTCACATCGCTCAACAATTTCTTTACAGCTTTGTGAACTAAAACTGTCACTTTACAACTTTTAATAAAAGTTTACACCCGAAACTCGTGTACCATAAAAATAGAACCGCTTCCGCACATAACTTGAGACATAGGGACGTTTTTATGATAGTCGCACACACCAACTATTTTTACGAGTTGTATCCTTGCGGCAACGAATATGTGAACTTTACTCCGACACTTTGAAGATTAGGAACGAAGCTCCACTCCACTCGATTCTCTCTCTTTCCGTCTCCTCTCTGTCAATAGGTAACTATTAATATAGTTGCTTAGTTATATACAGCCTACGCCATCGTATTATGTTAAATCTAGTTTTATGCGGGCCCTCAAATTCAAAAGCGACTCACTATTAAAAACCTAATTTAAGTCTGAAAATAATAATATAATGTAATTACTTGCACAGAGAGCAGCGGTGGCCCAGTGGTAGAGACCCCGACTTACGAGCAGTAAGTCATGGGTTCGAACCCAGGCAGGCGCATTACTTTGTGTAATTTATTTCATCACCACTGCTCTCAAAACGGTGAAGGAAAACATCGTGAGGAAACCGGCATGTCCTAGAACCAAAAATTCGAAGACATGTGACATCTACCAACCCGCACTGGGCCCGCGTGGTGGATTATAGCCCATTCCCTCTCATAGAGAGGAGGCCTGCGTCCCAGCAGTGGGAACATTAAAAGGCTGATTATGCTTATGCTTTATGCTACTTGCACAGACGCAATCTAGAAGCTAGGATTATCCACCACCAACTTGCCTTGCAATACAACCTTAAGGGTTCTGAAGTACCATACTACAAGTATGTGCCCAACCCAGTTCACGAGAATGGTCATGGCACATATTGCAGCAAATAAGCCTGATATTGTGGTGATTGATCGCCGAGAGTGCCATGCAATGATTGTTGAGATCACTGTCCCTCATGACGAGAATCTCGTGACAGCTGAGAATGATAAAAAAATCAACTATCTCGCACTCAGCACACGATGTCGACACGTTGAACGTGGATTCTGCAGTCATTGTACCGATAGTCGTAACGGTTAATGGTCTAATAGCAAAGAGCCTCAACCAACGCCTTAGGAGGCTCTCATTGCGCGGCTGAGTCAAGGGCTTGATTCAGAAAGCAGGTTTCCTGGACACGGCACGCATGGTGAGGAGGTTAATCTCTCTGGAGCCCTGACCACCGGCAGCTTAGACCTTGTTCCTGATGTCGATGGGCTACTATTTCCATTTTTTTTATTTTTATAAATCAATATATGAATATTTCAAATTGTATAAAATAAGTGTAAAGATGAATAAAGGAATAAAATGTAATCAGATAAATAGAAACAACATGCGCTCTAAACTATAGTCAGACGTGTCTAGGCGCTCTGCTCGTGTCAGTTGTGGATAAATCTTGTAAGATTTTATCAAGATCACTTAGGTAGTGAAGTGAACCTTCTCGCCATATCTGTACCCTGTTCAATGTTCAACGTTATGCAGGTCTGAGTCAGCGCACATGGACTAGCTCGGAGATAGATGTAATAAACTCCATTCGGTTAGTCAGTAAGCGCGCTTTTATCTTCAGAGGGATATCCTGTCCACAGTCCTTATTAGATAAGCAAGATTGTAAACAAACTAAGTGACGATGATCGTTGCAAAATACAATAGTCTTATAATTGAAACTAAAGGTCATCGCAACTGCAAACCATAGCGGCGAAGTCATGCAACTCTAAGCTAATATTTCCGTAGATGACAGCGACATTACTGCCTGCTACCATTTTTGTATAGTTACTAATAGGCACTTCGTTTAGGCGGTTTTTCCGCCGCTGTTGTTTGTGGTTGTGATGCGAAAATTCTGGATGCGATATGTCGAGTATGGCAAGTGTAATTACTAAATAATGTAATTGAAAATGTTTAGGTTATCATTGTCCATACCGCCTTTGATCTCATGTCTAGCTATAGTTACTAATTTTTGTGTAATTTTGTTCTATACTGTTATTTATAACCCCAAGTTACGAGGTAGAATTTATTTATGGGCTAATCAATAATAAAGATTTAATTTTCTGTTGTACAACATCTACCTTTGATAAATCAGGCAATCTCTTTGATTAAATTAAGCAAATATTTGTATTAAAATTAAATAAATAATGGACCAACAAATCTCAAATATTTAGGGACCCCTGTAACCGTATAATTTTGACAAAGTTACCGAACGATCCAGTTACTCAATTTAAAGTTTAATGTCGTAACCGAAGCCAAAATTGAAGTCAACGTTAAGTTTACTTTGAACTGAGATTAACATTATTAACGGTAACATTATTAAAACTTAATAAGCCTTGTTTTCAATTAAAGTGATTATGGAAAATATGCAGCGAAGTGTAACATAACATCATTATATCATATCATCATCACGAATAATTATTTTGATCAATATACCAGATACAACTGCAAATTGCAAAAGGATCTCGCAGGCTACCTTAATAGTTTCCCGATATTATCGGATGTACACACAAATACGTTGAAGATCCTCCTTATAGTAACAAGCACTTAAGATATACACATATATTCTAACTTTCCTTACCATAAACCTTACCTTACATAAAATAAATAGAAAAATTATTTAAAACTACTAAAGTTATCAAGAAACTCTTACCATCATCTACTTCACCGGTTGGCTCTTCAGATGAATCTACTCGGTTCCTCAGGTCATGGAGGCGAGAGAGTACACGGTGGGATGCACATATTCCTTCGCCTGCATGGCCTGAGGAGCTGAGCACCACTGCTCCGGTATCCTCAGCTCTTATATCTTGTCGTTGGGGTAGGTTTTTGATTGGCAACACATACACTTAGGTACACAACGCATGCTGGTTTTCAATCGTTTTTTTTATGAAATTATCAATTAGGTAGTAAATTTATTTTTAGTCAAAAATCAAAGGAATAAAGAAAAAATGTGATAGTTTGAAATAACATTTTCTGTTTACTGCAATACTGCAATACTTTCTTGAGATAAAAGCTATCCGACTGTTGAACAATTTAAATTAAGTAGTTTTCCATAGTTTTAGAAAAGTAAACAAGACCTTAAAGCACAAGGTAAGACGATAAAGTACTAGGATAACATGAATTGCAAGCAATATAAAAGTGAGACATGGTCATTAGAATAATCTTACATCAAATCGTACTCAAGTGGCACGGTGCCAACACTGGCAACGTAGCTTTATTAATATATGGCTGTATGCCATCCTAACTCATTACATTTTGGCTACCAATATGAACTCATCTATTTTATGATTGCCTGGTTATAAAAGGATCGAATGGAAAAGTGGTATATAGTTGGTTATAGTAAGTTATTTCTGAAGTGGGCAACTATTTTTTTTCATGTTCACTGATGATTTTAGTATAATGGTTTTGATATTGATCCATGAGGCTCATTGCAAGATACAGACTTTTAAAATTAGATGAAAACTCCACCTTACTGTTAGTACTCATTATGGGTATAAAAAGACTCCTAACGAAGGCGAATGGCATTTATTCTTCCCAACATTCCTTTTTTTTTTTTTTCTGAGCCCTATATCCATTAGCCAGGTATAATGATACCTGGTGAACCTTGTAGTTACGGAGATATTGGAAGTCAAAGATCCAACCGTTTTATAATACGATAATTTTTATCCCAGTGGTAAGTTCTCGTGGAATTTTTCCGACCTCCACGTGGGCGAAACCACGTGCAATATCTGGTTTGAAACCACGTGTCTGGCAAGAAAAAAAACCTTATTTATTCATCAAAAATCTACAAGCGCTTACTTAATACTTAACCCTCTTCTCCGCAACAAAGGATAAGCTTGATAACTTTTTACAACGTAAACTCCTTGCCTTATCCATAAATCTTGGGCAAAACACCCCATTCTGAAACAAGTGGGTGTCTTATACTGACAAAATCCTCGATATACGGCCTCATGTAAGTCGCAGAAGAAATGGCCCAATAACACCCCCGCTTCACCCCCGTTTTACCCCCATTTAAGGGCGTTTTCCGCATAATTCGCTAATCAACCTTAAGCTTAGGATTCGGGGATATCCCTCTTGTACAACCTCTTTTACTTTTCTTCTAGTGACGTGACGTATAAATGGCGTGAGCGATTATTTATGAATGTCGTGAAAGCTCTGTTTGATGTGATTTGTGAATTTGTGTTAGTTCGAGTTTATTTTTAATTTTAGATGTAGTTACCAATGTTAACATACTGTGCTGGCCCAATAGTGCAGCCCCTATCTACGTGTCGTGGGACATGAGTTCGAAGTGTTCAAACGCTTTACTTTGAGTAATTTATTGATCGACACTGCTTTAAAAATGGTAATGGAAGACATAATCTCTCCTCTTAGAACTGGAAAAAATATCAAAGACTCACTATGGTCGCACTGAATCCTTGTGTTGAATTACCGCCCGTTTCCACACAGTCTTTCCACTACTTGGACACAGATTCCACAGGGTTGTGGTAAGACTATTATTATAGATAACTTGCACAACTGTAATACTTGTCTGTTTAGTGAGCACAATAGACGTGGTTTTCACATTAGGCTATTAGTTCAGATTGTCAATTAATGACGGCACGGTTGGCGCAGTGGCTGAGCGATTGACAGTTGAGCTTCGTGTCGCGTGTTCGATTCCCGCACGGAACAAATATTTATATGGCCTACAGGTAGTGGTTCCGGGTCTGGCTGTTTGTGTATGTGAATTTAAATGTTTGTAAACGCACCCACGATACAGGAGTAATTCCTAGTGTCTCTTCTTCCTCGTTTCCTCATGACTGAGGGTCGTGACCACATGAGGTCGTTGCTTTTTCCACCAACGCTCTCCATGTTTGACGATTTTCGGCCATGCGGACAAATGCCTGGAAATTCCCTCTACAGACTTCCTTTACCACATCTGTCCATCGGGTGGGTGATCTTCCACGGCCCCTTTTTCCGTCCACGTTACCAGCCACAATAAGCTTCTCCAAGCTATCAGGCTCCCTCCTTGCCACGTGTCCGAAGTAATGTAGGAGTCGTTTCATACAGATGGTCGATAGGCGAGATCTGACTTTCAATTCGTTCAGAATCTAGGCGTTTGTGCAGCGCGCCGTCCAGGGAATGCCTAACATTTTGCGCCAGCACCACATTTCGAACGCATCAATTCTGTTACGAATGCGTGCTTTCAATGTCCAGGTCCTAGTGTGGGGCAACGTTTTTAAAAAGAAAAAAAAAAACCACAGTCCAAAGTCCACAATTATTTACTTTCGAATTTTATATTCATATGATTGAAATCGGTTTTAAAATTTAAAATATTCTACAAAGTAAAAGTTCAGCCATCTTTGAAATAAAAATCAACGTTTCTGCAAACATTTACCCTCTTTAACATTCCGGATCGTAATTGACTTAGTTCATTTAATCGTTCGGAAACGAGCTACTCATTCATTTCTTGGGCGGAATGGCTACTGATTTTTAAAACGACTTACTTTGTAGATTTTTATAAAGTTTGAATATTCAACCGACTCGACTCGACAACCCTCATTGGTCAAAATATTTCGTATTTCTATCGTGACTTATACGTGATTTACATTTCGGTAGTCAGACACATACATTATCGACTTTTAGACAATAGTTTTTCGCTGATTGATTATATCTAGGCCCTCAGATATTTTTAATTAGCGATATTTCCCCATAGCACCCTGGTGTTTAGATTCGTAGCAATTTGATGGCAATAGGCTCTTTCCTTATAACCTTAGATAAGCATAACTGGCGAAAAGAATGTGTTATACCTGCCTTCTAACACTGCACACTACTTCCGGAAATACAGGTGTGATATTATGTTATTTTATTACCTTTAATCAAAGCAGCAGTCATATACATGGTGTAAGTACATGATTCTTCGAGACTCAAAAAAATAATCTGCTGTTTCGTGTCAAAGTGCACACCGATGTATTTGATGGCTACAAAAAACAATGCTCTCTGGTCTCTTATCATGAGTCCTTGGTAATAGTTAGTGTCACGATGTATTACACCGTGTATACTTTATAGGTAAAGCTTAGTAACAGTGAAGTAAGCAGGAAAATCTCCACGCTGAGTAGATGTGAGAGATCGGAACATTTATCACGGTGAGTAATTGTCTCAAAGTGCGGGGTCCACGTACTGTAACGCGATATCGTGTAGCCCTGACTTTAGGAACTGATTGTAATCCGGTATACTTGTCTGATAGGTGACGTGTAACGTGGAAGATCAATGGTAATCAATCACAGAGTAATTTTGTTGGCTCCATATACGGAGTGGTGTTATTTTCTTCTTCTTCGAACAAGAAGAAATCAGAGTTGTTAAAAGCATTAGAAACGTGTTATTTTCGAGCATGAGCGTTTGTTGAAAGTTACTGTAGAAGTACAAAACAGAAAACGCTAATAACGCTTTTAATGATTTCTTTAAGTTCCATAATACATCAATCATGACTGAATCTTTATGCTCCAAACGCGATAAATAAAACATTTTGTCTCACGAAAACACTTGAAAGTCAAATCAACGCTTCAAACACCTTTAACAAATTCCAGTACACACAGCGACAGTAAGTGCTAACCTCAAGCTTTAAAATTTTACTTTGCTACAACACTGAATTCGTTAAGAATAATCGAAAGAAAACTTCAAAAAGAATTCATTGTTTCAACTTGGATTCGAACCATCGCATCATCGAATGTAGTTTGACGAACTAGCCAGCGTGCCCATAAGCAATGCAATGAAATTGTTGGCTAGTATCGTCTGAGTCACTTTATCTTTATGTATTTGTATAATCGATAGATGTCAGTTATAATTTGAGGGTATCCATTAATTTTTACTAATTTTGTCTTTATAAAATTAATCCTAACCCTCAAGTTATAACTACAACGTTTGATGTTAACGACGAAGTTACCCTAGTTGTATTATAATTAACTTTACTACAACATCTTTGCAATCCTTAAGAATAATACAAAAAGTATTCACAAGCCCGGACGAGATTCGAATCAACGAATCAATTGGTTATACTGTGATTACCGCGAGCTTTTACCATCTAAGCCAGATAGGTAGTTAATAATTCCATGAATTATCAATATACTTCTCTTTTTTTTTTTTTTCCGGATGGGAAATCATCAAATGACCCCTCCCACTCTGGGCGGAGCGGAAGGGAGTGTCAGACTTGTACTGACTAAAACCCATCCATGTTCCTTCTTTGCCCTTTGTGTTCCAGGGCCACGGTATCTCTTTCGAACAGCCCTGGCAGGCATCGGCCCTTGCGGACCCCTACTTATTTGCTGACATCTCTTTGAGGCGCACGTGGAACACGAACGCGCCGTCGACACGGCCTGTCGTCATAAGACGGCTGGACGGCGAGCTGGCCCATAACTCGCCGTCCACAGGTCCGCGCCTACGGTGGCCGGGAGCCACCACGTGACCCCCGACGCCCAGGGCGTCTCCCGCGGCGACTGGGACGTGAGGTTCTTTCCCTCTCACGTCCCGCCACCTCCTTCACTAACATGACTGCTTCGCTGAAGGAGGTGACGGCTTCCCATTCCCTCTCGCTCCGGACCATGGCTTGAACCAAGGCCGGACGCGATAGATCGCCGCCGCCAATGCCGCTACGAGGATTATCAATATACTTTGCTTGCTCATGACATGTGTATTTTTATTTAGGTATGACTATAATAATTTATAATTAATATGATGTAAATGATAAAATTATATAATGTAATTAACGATGTCCTATATAAAATTAAATATTTATAACTTTTTTCTTTTTAATTAATGAATGTAAATAATGCATGTTCAACTGTTACTGTTACAATTATAAGCATATATGCATGATTAAATTGCAATGCCCTAACAGGGCCACTATGTTCTAAGAACTGATATCCTCTGTTAAGAACTTTATTTATGTACACATAGTTAGCAATAAAGAATTTGAATTTGAATTTGAATTTGTCATAAGGAATAATAAAAGTATTAATATTCTATTATTGCGAAACGAAATTTTATTATTTTATTATTTATTCACTAAAACAATACAATAATTTTAATAAAATGTTCTAGCAAAATACAAAAACTAACTTGGACCTATCACGAATTTAAAACCACTTAGTGGAGCTGTGTACAAAGAACTGGATAAAAATGTATTAATTCGAAGACAACCCCCTCTAAGAGAAACACGGAAAAGGCGAATATACGATTATTTAACAAAAACCGTCAGCTCCTAACGAAATGTATGGAAATATTAATCAAGGGAGACGATGTGAATGAAATGACGATGACAGGGAAAATTGCCGTCTTTTCCGGTTCCCCTTTCTGAAGAAAGAAGCCCATAGAGGCATGTTTCTTTTTATCATTATTATGTTAATAGCAACGATATTTTTCAAGCGGTTTTTTTATGTAAAGGGTGCCTTTTCATGTAAAGCCATGATTGAGCAATAGGGGTAGAATATCCGGAGATTAATATGGCTTGGGATCGATAGGAATGGGAGAGAGATTTGTCTAGGAACGGGACAGAGTAGGCTGCTGCTAAAACAACAATAATTGCCAAGTTAGGAAGCTGAAGTAGCAGTTAGTTGGCCATGTTTGTCGAAGAACCTATGGCCGTCAGGACAAACGAGTCTTGAAGTGAAGACGACGAATCGCAAGTGTAGCGAGAGACACCCCCAGCTAGGTGGACCGAGAGCCTTAGGAAACTGGTTGGAAAAGACTAGACGCGGAAGACTGAAGACAGTTGTTAAGCAGCTCGAGAGACCTACAATGACATTACACCAGTTAGTTAAGTTTAGGTGTAATGCAATAGAGGTTGAGCTTAAAATCAAAGGTAGACCCGAGACTCTATTTGAATTTCAAGACTTACAACACGAAAAAATACTTTTTCTGGCCTGAGGATCGAACCGAAGACCCCCTGGTCTGTTGCTTTCAGATGAAGATTGATAACAACTTGGGTAACCCTCTGATGACACAAATTTTACCATATTGTCAGATTATTTTAATATTGTCAAACAAAATATTTTACCCACCTGAGAGGTAACACTGTATATTAAATTAAATCAGCTTTAGTGCATTATAGCTGAGAGCTTTCGGCGATGCAATCAATGTGGAGTGCAAAATGATGTTCTCTTGTTCGGTGCGTCCTGTTGTTTTTGCATCGCAAGGCGAAATTACATTACTTTCGTACATAAACTTGACTGGTAGAAAAATACAATCAGTATGTAAGAAGAGAGAGAGTGTTTCGAAAAAGTTTTTATTTAACTTGTCGTGACTTATGTAAATAAAACAAAACACAGACCTGCATGAAACTAAATCGTTAGTTATCTATGTAAATACATATATTGTACGAAAAGTGTTTAGCTTTATCCAAAAAATATCAATTAAATTTGCTTCTACTGCGCCTTTTACTGTTGTCTTCCTAAATATTGCAAAACTCAATGTAAGTTTCACCAACTGCAGATTAATCTTACTTTGCTTTTAGACAACTTCAATTGGAGGCAGAAATCCGTAGTTTTAAGTTTACTTTAATTTTGTTACCAACTAAACCAACATTAGTTCCTAAACCTATTCCCAAAACAGTGCAGCCTAAAATCTCGTAGGTTTAGAATTAGTACTGAGCATAATATCCGTCACAATCCGTTTAGTGGTTGCCCCAGACGAACGAAACAAACAACATGCATTAGTGGCGACGCTAAGCCTACAGGACTAACAAACAGACTAATAGTGTGTCTATTTGTTTTATGAATTGAATGGAGAGTTGTGGCTTCATATAATATATTTGGGAAAAATTATCAAAGAAAAGTATGAAAATGATTTAATGAAAACGGTGATCCGTGTTTCTTCGTGATCATGGTGCTTGCAACAACGCCGAAATATCGGGTACTCAAAACAATCAGTAAACGTGGTGAATATGCCGTTCTTGTGTTAATGATAATGTTAGTGGCCATGACAGTTTAAAAACTTTTACGATAAAATGGTGGAATGGTTCAATCATTGCGTTTCGTACGATTTAATTCTAAAACAAAAAAAAAACTGATTAAACATTTTTCATACCAGCAGAATTACATTAGCGGCAGTACATTTAAGGTTGTATTCTACATGTATTTAACCGACTTGAAATAAAGATGTTTATTATAGTCTACAGTTTGATACATAGTTTTGTGTTTGAATTAAAAATAATTTACTTGTACAAACAAAGTCATACAGTATAAATTTGGGTGTGCCAGGTCAGGGTTGAGCTGTAAATAATATCATACATGTTTTGTCATACATATGTAAAAAACAAAATAAAAGTTGTGTAGCATAGAATAGAAATATTGCTAAAAATGGTAAAGCAATTACGAGGACGACTAATACCGTACTCGCTGCCACGAGAGAAATATTACAACTTTACCAAAAACAGATTCTAAACCAATTTCTATGAGAAATGGTTTTAGTATTAACACTACAATAAATGTTTATCATAGATAAACAGAGAAGCCCACTGCTAACAAATTAATAAGCCAATAAAATTTGATAATAATAATCTTCTTAGGACGGTACGGTTGACATCTGTCGGGCATGCCACCGTCCCGGTGAATCCATCCGACATATTGTTTCTGGTTGTTCTCGTCTTGCTAACGGTGAGTACTTGCACAGACACAATCTAGTAGCCAGGATTATTCACCAGCAACTTGCCTTGCAATACAACCTTGTGAGTTCTGAAGTACCATACTACAAGTATGTGCCCGACCCAGTTCTCGAGAATGGTCATGCCACATTGTATTGGGATCGATCTATCATCACAGACAGGACTATTTTAGCAAATAAACCTGATATTGTGGTGATAGATCGCCGAGAGAACCGTGCAATGATTGTTGATATCACTGTCCCTCATGACGAGAATCTCGTGAAAGCTGAGAATGATAAAAAAATCAAGTATCTTGATTTAGCACACGAGGTTGTCGACATGTGGGACGTGGACTCTGCAATCATTGTACCGCTATCGGTACAATGATTGCAGAGTCCACGTCCCACATGTCCATTAACCGTAACGACTATTCGTTACGGTTAATGGACTAATAGCAAAGAGCCTCGACCAACACCTTAGGAGGCTCTCATTGCGCGGCTGGGTCAAGGGCTTGATTCAGAAAGCAGTACTCCTAGACACGGCACGCATAGTGAGGCGGTTCCTCTCTCTGGAGCCCTGACCACCGGCAACCTGGACCTTGTTCCTGATGCCGATGGGCCATCTATTTTTTACATTTTTAAATGTTTTGTTTACTTTTCTTTGTAAAAATATTTAAAAATGTATTAGATAAGAGAAAGAATGAATAAAGGAAATAATAATCTTCTCTAGACAATTTAAACACATATACATAATTCAATTCAATTCTAGTGACTGTACAAAGTTATTCCCAAAACGTTTAGAATTCAAAACAGCGAGACTAATTAAAGTCGGTCAAAAAACAGCGGTGGGTAATAAATTTTGTTGTGGGTAAGTTTTGTCTAACTGAAGTATTTATGCTGTGGCTTGGGACATTTAGCGTTTTGGTTGTCCCATAGGAGATGTAGATTGTTTTGATTTTGTAATTTAATAGTTTAAAAAAAGTTAGTTAGTTAGTTTAAAATTCACTTTGTCACCAGTATTGTTGTTACAGTTTACAATAAATACGATATTTGTTTTAGTTTCACTCGAAATTAACCTCATGACTCCTCTGATTGCTTCTTCTATTTCTGTTTCAGATTTTTTTCTGAAAGTGTACATTTCTTGTGGCTGTACTAGTTTAAAATAATAATTTAAGCCCTTATTTTATTATGACGACCTAATCGTAGCTATAAGATAAAATATTTCGTCTTCATATTCCACCTAACAATGCCAAATTCTTCAAAGTGTCAAAAAATATAAACATTGTTTAATAATTCAATCCTTTTCGACACCAAAACGCATTCATAAAATAATTCTTAAAATGTAAATCACAGAAAATATAACACATTTTTAATCAACTAAAATTCAAGACGCACACTCAGTCGACATATTCCCCGACGAGCAGCTCTCATCACAGGCTCACACAATGGCGGCAAGGTACTGGCGCTTCCTGCAATTTGTCACTTCCGTCTCGGCTCCGCTAGACTCTTTATAATTGGATGAATTTAAATTAAGTTTCGAAAGTCATTGTGTTTTAATTGGTGAGTTTATTTTTGAATATGGAATTGAAATGAAAGAAGTTTTATGGGTTTTATTTTCACGAGTAGTGTATGTATTTTATTACTTAAATTCTGCGGAGAAGGTGGTCAATTTTATTGTAAGTTGCAGTCAAACTTACTGTTCTTGATATTTCTTGCACTAAATAAATATTTTTTCATCTCGCTACCTCTACTTTTACATACTGCGTTAGCTTAGATATTAGCTTTATATATGACCAGCTGGTAAATGGTATGCCATGCTACATGCCACTGTTTCTAAAAGGGAAATTATTAATCAAGCGAATAAAAATTTAATTGGAGACCAATATACTGAATGGGCGACTATTGTACCAAGTAATTAACTATTTATCCGGTCATTGCAGTAAGGAGAATATAGGAAGCGAGAGCGAAGGCTGAGAGAGACTTGTGGCACCCTGACTCGGACAGGTTAGGTTCGCTTCTCTGTTAATCCCCTTCGTGTTAGGTTACTTTAAACCCTGCAAACAGAAATAGGAGCCCCGCGCTGTGGGGCTACGTCGACTACGCCTTATCTAATGGTTAATTGTAGCTGCCAAACTATTATTTTTGCTACCCATTTTAATTATTTTTAAAACACTAAATCAGATTAGTTTGTCGCCGTGTTAAATATATGCTTTTATAAAACACAACATTTACATACAAGTATATTTTTGCATCTCACGTGGTACTTTCACCACCTGTACATTCTACAATTACAATGCACAACCAATCCCAGTCGTTTAAAAATTAAAACTTCCACGCAAATATCAAAATGTTTCAATTTTAGTCAGTCAGTCTTCACCAGCCATATCAGGCAGTCACGCGAGGCGTGTGAGACGAGGCAGCCATCGTATTACAAATCAGTGATGTGACAAGCCTTGTGTCTTATACACGGTACGTTTCGCTTCACGCTGAGTAAATGTTGAAAAAACCAGCTGAGATTTGTAGCAAGAGGTTGAAGGAATGCTGTGAGGATTATCTGTGAAGAGCAAATTTAAAAAATTAAACTTGAAAAACATTCGCACGGAAAATTATCGTACGAAAAAGTCTTACGATAATTTTTGATATGAAATCCATCTTGATAATTCTTTAATATTTGAATAAATTGTAGGGTAATATTCTCAAATAGAATGTCTTGTTATGGTTTGTCCAAAAGCCGTAGTTATATCCTGAATAGTTATACTGTGTTGCCCAATTACAATGCAAAATTTCTCTAAAGAGTGATAGGTAAAGTGTAATCACGTGATTGTACTGATCGTTACGTACAATTTTACTATAGATCTAATAGTAGAACAGGTATAGGTATATCTTTTCCTTAATGTTTTTACGCCATTCTAGAGAGTTGTCCGTAATGATGATTACAATCACGTGTTTCAGTGTCTGACAATAATAATTATTTATCAGTAATTTTATGTAGGTACTCTATTTTCTCCCTTAGAAGAACCATACATACATTTATACATATTCGTTCCTACACATAATAATAGCTGCCAAAAGCAATATTCATTCGTCCCAGTTATGAAGCAGCGTCGACGCGCCTCGCCTCACGACACGGAACGTTTAATTTCACGCAGACTCACCGGTGCCTGAGAACCAGATGTAAGTTACTGTGGAACATTATATTGTTCTCAGATATGTTTTAACTTCAGGATTGAGCAGCAATTTCAAATTATAGGACGGTTACGTCATCGTGATCTGCCTAGCTTTTTCCCAACTATTTTAGCACAGATGGATAAAAATAGACCATCTGATATTATACCTCCACAACGGCCTGGGTTACACGACCCTTTGGTACCCATTCGTATGGTCGTGAATTTCGGCCTTCTGACCACCCGCAACGACGACTAAAGATCTACAAATGGCAGCCAGGACCAATAGTATTGGTTATTAATACATTTCTGTTACAAGCAATATCAATAATATATAAAACAATGTAGGTGAACAACAGCTACTGTTATAAAATTGGGACTAATAGAAAATCGCGGATATTTAAAAAAATACTCACGGTCAGATTATTCTTTGTACTCGAACCAAATATCATAACTTCAAACTATTCAAAAGTAACACAAATAAATAACGTACAGTAAAAACGCTGAGAGTGAGCAGTCTGTTGTTATCTGGTGGTGCGGATAGAGCTAATTCTTAACTCGGTATCTTGTGCCATAATCTAGTGGCTAGCCGATTCCTTCCGCTGAACAGACGCCTTCTCTATATCTGTAAACGGCACTGAGTCAAAATATTCAGAAGACCAAGTAGTTACA
The DNA here is from genome assembly GCA_910589295.1 of Noctua janthe. Lineage (NCBI taxonomy): Eukaryota > Metazoa > Arthropoda > Insecta > Lepidoptera > Noctuidae > Noctua > Noctua janthe. Next base: position 3,562,124 of record OU342573.1, on the reverse strand, counting down.
ATAATATAACACAGAAGCGATTGATGCACAAACGACTACATTTATTACCTTTATCTTCATTTATTTTTCTACCACTGTCTCTGTATGTGTTAAATAAGAAATTAATGTGAATGAAACTAGACGACACTTAAGTAACAGTCTGAATGGATGCACTCAGTTATGTATCCAACACTCGGTACCTTATTTTTTATTTTTATTTATACCCTAAATGGCACTCTATTATAGAGGGTCTAGATAGTAGAAATTGAAGTTAATTATTTTGCAACAAAAATTGGCACGATCACCAACTTTTCTCATCATTCAGATTAACTTTCCCAATTCTACTTTTACGGGGCGAACAAAGTAGTCGTACTGTTACATTTACTCTGTGGCTCCGGATGAGAGGCGTCGGCGGAAACGTACATTGGCAACCGGCCGCAGATCGTTGCTGCTACGAGTACGTTTAACGTGCTGGAAACTATTGCTGGCTGATGGCTTATGCTTTACCTTATTTATTTTAATTTTATAGGTGTACGTAGGTATGATTGGTGGAAATTTGCAAAAGTTTCAGTTATAAATCATGTTCAGACGATTGGATGCTATGAATGATTAAAGCGATATGCGTGTACGAAAATCATAACCTTTAATGTAGGTTAAAAAGTGGGTAAATGAATATCTGTTTTCAGGCGGAGAAGAGCACAGCTTTTGAATGTACGAAAGTTCCAAGAGATAACAGATTTAAGCACTGATAAGACTTTCACATTTTTAGCATCATTAACTTTCATAGAATATGTTGTAAATAGTCGATTACGGACGTTTAAGTAGTAGTGTCCTGAAAAATACAATACCTACAGAAATAATTATTCCAAATTGGTAAATTAATTATACCTACTCACCTAAATATAAAACTTACACAATAACATGTTAAATCCTTCTAAATTAATAATTTTTATAATTAAAATTATTAATTTCACACGAAATACTTTCACCATATATTTTAGTTAGACATTGGAATGCTCTTTCAGCAAACTTCGTGAATATCCGCATACCTGACCCACGGTAGATACTTCGAGAAGTTTCCTAGATATTCGATGACAAAGTTAGTAGATATCTACTTGAAAGAGAATCGAAAGATTTATTAAATTCTATGTACAGGTCGATCGATGCTAAGCTATACTTGCTGAGGTTGGTTCGTGAATGGGCGCCCTAGACCTTTCTGTACGGCACGGAAACGTAACGCAAAGGTATTTATTACCTATATTATTGATCCAGGCTGTCATTGGTTACGTATAAAATAAACATAAATAAGATAAAGTATAAGCCATCAATAATTTCCAGCACGTTAAACGAAGCAGCACCTAACTGCGGCCGGTTGCCAATGCACGTTTCCGCCGACGCCTCACATCCAGAGCCACAGAGTAAATGTAACAGTAGGACAACTTTGTTTGTGGAAAGTTGATATGAATGATGAAAAAAGTTGGTGATTGTGGCAATTTTTGTTACAAAACTAGTTACCTTATCCGACCTCAAGTTGAGGCTGGCTTCACAATTAATTTCAATTTCTACAATTATACTAGAGTCCATTTAGAGGATGAATAAAAAAAAAATAAGGTTTCACACTATATTTAATGTTTCTTGACCCAGCTAGGTAGGGTAGGGTAGTTTAGGTTATACATTTTCTTTCAGTGAATTAATGAATTTAGGAATATAATTAAATTAAAAGTGTTTTTCTTCAAAATAATCTTGTTATGTATCGCAACCTTAGGTTAAGCATAGGAACCTGAAGTTAAGTTTAGTTTATTAACGACACAAATCAATATTTTATCGTAAATCCAACAATAGAAATATGATCATAACTTCAACTCTTCCCATAGAGCTTAATCTCATAAACAGCCAACTTCAATTTATCTCCTGAGCTCAGAAAATTGTAAATTCAAATGAACCCACTCATCAAAGTTACTCTGTGACGTTTACATATAGATCTCGCCGGTGTCTGCGAGCGGAAACATCTCGCTAGCCACTAAATTGGGAGATGGACTAATGAACTCTATTTTAGAGATCGGCTCGAGAATATTAAGTTGAAGCAAGTTAGTAAAAATGTTTGTTAAGGGAAACTACTGAGTTTATGGTGTGATAAAGGCAGGTTACGGCAAGCCGGTTTTGTGTAGGCAGCTTGAAATGGTTCACAAGCTTGAGTCATGCGCAAGTCCTTGCAATGAAAGGTTTAGTATCAAAAAGTGTTTGAGTATCTGTAACGAATTTTGTGTTCAATCTTCGGTAATAATAATCCATTTTTTTTATATTCAGCTTAGGGACTAATTGAGTGCCTAAATATTATTGCGCTGTTAGAATTTCAAATCTCTGTTCTGAGCCGAGTGTTGGATACATAACTGTTTTATTCAGACGATCATTGAAATGTCGCCTAATTTAATTCAAATTCGTTTTTTATGTAAGTGTGGTACTCGATATAAAAGCTAAAATATTTAACTACAACATCCAGAGACTCTGACAGAAAGATGAATGAAAACCAAGGTGATAAATGCATCAACGGCTTCTGTACTTTTTATTGTAACTACTTGGTCTACTGATTATTTTTACTCTGTGTCGTGTACAAATATAGAAACGGCATCTGTTCAGCGGAAGGATTCTGCTAGCTACTAGATTATGGCACAAGATACCCAGTTAGGAATTAGCTCCGTCCGCACCACCACTTTATGTTATTTATTTGTGCCAGCTAGAACAGCTTACAGGAGAAATGCTTAACTGGTGCCATTTTGATTAAGTGCAAAGAGTCAAAACTGTATGGCCTGACGGCAATTTCCGTATTTATAAAAAAAGTCTGTGTTTTAATCTCAGTCCCAATTTGTCAAAAATAGGTATGATTTTGACATTGGTTGTCGTTGAGATACTAGTTGTATTTTGGGAATCACCCTTGGCCTGGCTTGTGTTTATCGATTGCCTGCCGTCATAAAGTCAATGATGAGGAAACGTTGTCAATAATTCCTTAGAGAACTCAAACTCAAGCATCTGTTTCAATTAGCAGCTTCTTTGACAATTTCACAATTAGTTTGCCTCTATGGTTGTGGAGCAGGGCCAGAATTTTTATCATCAGTGTAATCCCCCAGCTTATAATATGCTTGCCTACATAGTACATAGTGTGCATTTTATGCGTCTCATTCAGTAAACTTGTAGTATATGAGGAGGTTTTTTGTTTAAACGTTTTAAACAGAACCTAACGAAAGATGATTCTACTTTAGCTAGCCTGAAGCCTGGCTGCACTAATTGGTCCATATTTCTGGTATTATGCCACCTCTTTTACTAAATAGATGCAGATTTTTTCAATACAGAGACTCGCCCTTATTTTTTTTTATTTTTTTTTTTCGGATGGGAAATCATCAAATGACCCCCCCCTCCACTCTGGGCGGAGCGGAAGGGAGTGTCAGACTTGTACTGACTAAAACCCATCCATGTTCCTTCTTTGCCCTTTGTGTTCCAGGGCCACGGTATCTCTTTCGAACAGTCCCGCAGCCCTGAGAGACTCGCCCTAACACAATAAAATTGTTTCTTTACATAGTTATAATTTGTACCGTTATGACATTTCACAGGACCGTCAATGTGGCGACACTTGCTTGATTGATGATGATGATGATGATGACATTTACACCCGTATTAATAGTCATTACTTATGGAAACATTTTAATGCACTAGACAAGAATTTAAACGAAGTCAGATAAAAAGAAAGCAAAGCCACGAAATCTTACTTTTGACAGTTCTAACTTCAAGCAATTACTAAGCCACAGAATAAAAATCGTATCTTAAATAATGACTTTTACTCAAGTAATCACCCAAAGTTGTTCACTGATTCCTAGTGTGGGGCAACGTTATTCAAAAATAAAAATAGATAATTACGGGTGTTGGAATAAGCACTACCCTGCCTACTTATTCGTAAATCTCTTCTGTAATTAATACCAATAGAGAGACCAATGACACAAAACCAACAACCGACTCTAAAACCCTAAAACATTTTCCATTACAAACTTATTCATCAAAAACCCTCAAGATTTTGTTCCGACGTCTGTAAACCGAACAATTTGGGAACAGTGATTACAATGCTCAAATACCGTATTATTAACCATTTGAACGGTCTCCCTAATACCGGCCGACAAAATAAATGGACTGCCTTCGGATGTTAGGGTGGGTACAGACGGTAATGATTTTGTATTGACGATTAACGTCTATTGATTTAGTTGGTGATCTGCGTTATTGACGAATTACAAATAGCTTCATAATTTTATTCATTTTTTATGAGTGGAGCAGTATTGACCAAAATGCCTGATGTGTTGCACAACGTCAGTTTGAACCACACATAACGCCCTTGTTCGAACCCAGACAGCCGCTTTACTTTAAGTTAATAATTTCATCGCCTAGAAACAACCACTTCGAAGACATGTGGCTTTCACCCCACACAGGGCAAGAAGGTATATATCTCAGCAGTGGCAACCTTATGGGGTGATCATGCGGTTCTTATGCGAAGTTTATCCATGGATTTTTCTTCAGAACTTAAGAACAATTGGTGTAGCAACTTGTCTTTAGATTGATCGTTTACAATTCACCTTATACCCAAAAATAATGTTGTGATTCGTGTAATTTATACAGCACTTATAGAGCCAATTATACAATTACTTGATTCATTAACCCTCTGTCTGTTTGCCGACGGGTTTATTTTGAAATTCGGGAGTTCAAAGCCGGCTGTTGATGTAAAGTAATTTTGTTAAAAACTTTTTGCAGTGGGATGCCAGTAGTTATTTTGTTGTTGAGAGTTTTTACCATTAACTTTATTGGTGATGAATGCTGTTTTATTGATAAACAAATTGTTTTGAAATTCTACTATTTGACATTGTATTTTTAACAACTATGTGTATCCATAAATGCTATTCTACAAAAATATGAACAGTAATAATAACTTTTAAAAATATTATCGTATATTGTGTTATTTGTAATAATAAAATCTCCCGATTTGATTTAGATCAATTTTCTAAAGAGTTCAACCGGCAGTTTTGCCACAACATTTAGTTCAGATTCGAAAACCCCCATGAACTCTTTTAAATCCCAGTAATAATTATACCTACCGACCCAAAACGATTCTGATCATTCACAAAACACCATCGTTCCACCGACTACGCTACAACTATGCAGCACTAACCAATATTAATGTGGAGGCGTAGCTCTACGCGTTCCAAATATAAACGCCTTTCCGAGAGTCGTACCGACAGCATCGATTCCATCTTATTCGATTCCTAGGATTCGATTATTGAGTTGTGGCCCAGATTTATTTCAGTAATTGCTTAGGGATCGAGTTGAGTAGGTATAATTGCTAGTATTGAAATTGATTGGTAGAAATAATAATGTTTAGAAATTGGTAGGTAGGCATAGGTGTAACTTTAGTACACCAATAATAACACAAACACAACAACACAATAACACACAAATTACAACCACACAATCACAATTTCGCTATATATGTTTGTGTCCCAAGTAATAAAGAGCAAGCTAATTGTCAAAAATCGGGTACCTACCTCTGCCTACCCTTTCGGGGATTACAAGCATGTTGTTAATGTTTTGTTAATGTTATATCAATAGGTAGCGAGCCTAAACAGAAGTTGATCGACTGTAAATACACCATAATTAAGAGCTAATCAAGGGGTCGAAAATAATAAGGCTTTTCCAAAACAGACAGGGAATAATATGTAAATGTTTTCGCGGAATTAAAACTAAATATTTAGCATGACCCCATCCCGCAAAGTAACGCTTGATTCTATGATTCTAATCTTTTAAACCTTAATGTGTTACTAAGGTCAAAATGCATTCTACATTTTATTTGAGGTCGAAGTAATGTAATACTAAGTTGGGTTAAATTCATTTCGCAATCAAAACCACTGTTTTCATAATTCGGTATTTGCCATTTCACTCATTTTATGTCGTTACAATTTTCGTCAGCATGTCTCGTGGCTGACATGTGATGATTACATTTTAATAATTGATGAAATATTAATGATGTGTGTTTTAATTTAATAATGTTTATTAAATTCCAACAATTTTGCGGTTAATTCTAAAGTGGATACTCAGCGCCTTCAAACAATGTATTTCTTCTATTTTGTAATAAGTTTAAAAGGAAGATTTAATCTATTTTGCAACGAGTTTAAGTCTCAAAGGATAATGCAGCTTTTGAGAAACCTCATTGTGCATATTTAAATATTATAAGCTTCTTTGTTTCAGACAGGCTCTGTTATATGAGGCGGAGATTAATAAGTAGGTACTAAATATTAAACATCAGTTGTTTTATTATATTCTAAAAATACAACATTAGTTTTAGTGTATGCGAAACCTGAAACACGTGTCTAGAATTTTTATGTAAAGCATCTATGTACAAAATTTCAGAACTGTATCATGAAAAATCATAAAGTTATAAGCTTGTTCTGTTACCTGGTTGTCCGCACACAAAACGTGCTAACCACGCGGTGCCACCACGCGCGCGCCTCCAGCGTCGTCTTGAGCTCATTGATAATAATAATTTGGCAGTATGTACCTAAATGATTGCGATAGGTACTTAATGTCGCTCGGTATCTAACTTGTAGCCGTTTTTTAAATATTTTTGGGACAAAATATAACATGGTTTATAAATTATTGGAATCGATTCAGATACTTATTAAGCAGGTTATGAACATACAATATTATAATAAATAATGTCTGAATGAATCATGCAATCGACGATGGTATGACACCATGTATTGAAGGGGGCGTGTAGTGTGGGGCGTGTCTTTTTGTATAAAGATTAGCATCCACAGACCGACCAAAAACCGGCAAAGTGCGAGTTGGAGTCGCGCACCGAGGGTTCCGTACAAAGTTGTAAGTATTTTGTTATTGAAATACATATTTACAGTTTTCTGACTTGTTCCTATAAATATGCCGTAAGAAATTACTTCCTGCCAAATTTCAAGATTCTAGGTCAACGGGAAGTACCCTATAGTTTTTTATTCCCTTGTGAAATCTCAAGATATGCCACATAAACGGTAATATTTTTTGATCGCGTCGACTTACAAGTTTGATTTTCACAGCTGAAAGAAACCGTAGACCCGAGTATTGGACATAAATTTCAACTTGATACCTCTACGCGTTCCTGAGAAAATGTTGAAAGGTCTTGACAGACAGATAGACAGACAACAAAGTAATCCTCTAAGGGTCCCTTTTTCCTTTTGTGGTACGGATTCCTAAAAATGGCAGTTTAAGTTCACAGACCCTATTATTTTACCACAAGCCTATTATTAAGCCACAAATCCCTTTAAAGACAGCAATGATCATAATACCCTCAGAATATTAGGGCAAACTTAAATCAAAAACAACAATATAACTCAACAAAATTTTTACGGGTCATCAGATAAAATATATACAAAGCAATGCTTATCCCCCGGCCATACCAGTGGGGTATACAACTCAATAACTTGGGGAGCTAGGGGGTCAATAAGGCCCCCAAGGATTAAGCTAACTGAACCGACGGCGATAGGAGTGTTGAGTCTCCGTTCATTCAATACAGCGAGCGTTTAACCCTTTCGGAGTCAAGGTTTAATTTTCAGGGTATTTGTTGCACATAGAATCTTTTGTGAGCTTTTTTATTGAGAGGTATGATAATCTTATTATTTACGGAAACAACAGTGAATAGGAATAGATTTTTACATAGGTATTTTGTGAACGAAAACTTCGGTTGTTTTTATTTGAAGAGTAAATAGATCCTTTTCTACACACTTTTTTTTTATTCGTGGCATTACTTTGGGCCCTATCAGAATACCAGCGTTTTATATATTACAGCCATTTAGTTTATTGAGTCTTATTTTTTGATTTATGGTGAATTTAATCATTTTGTTTTGTCAGACTAATAAATACTGTTCCTTTCTTTCTGACTTAGTAACTCTGCTTTTCAATGATTATTAATAAGCTATTCTTTTATATCCTAAGATATTTTAGAATTAAAGAGTTAGCTGTACTCTGAGCATGGCTTATAGGTAGGTACCTACTAAAAGAAAAATCAAATAGAGTCATTTTAAAATAACTAAATCAGACACAATACGAGGCTACGAAATTATTTCCCAACAATCCATTTACATGCATTATCCATTTACATGCATTATCCATTAATGTTAACACAATACTACTTTAATTAACAAATGAGTAACAAAAGGTCGAGTATCACGACTATACTTTTTATTTTTTAGCCAGCGTATCAGTTTTCAAAGTATTCTTGTAAAGCTGTATTGCCACGGCAACTGTTCGTTATATAGAAGTGCTCTTCACTTCATGCCAATCATAACAAGTGTTTACAAAGAAAATGTGGAAGAATTTATGTGGGAATAAGGATTTACCTCTTGCCAAGTGATGTTTATTGAGAGCTACATTTTTTTTTAAATTCCTAAATATTGACAACTTCAAATAGGACAACCACCTTATTGGTGATGTTTTTCAATAAAGTCAGGTGTGTAGTTCTCGCAGCCGACGTGCGTGTATGAGCGGGTACGTATTACAATACCGAAATTTAAAAGCCCGTATTTTAAAATACCTATGGACGAAATCCCGAAAAATGAAACGACGAATGATTGTTTGGTTGAAAGTTTTAAATCCCGAAAGTTCATTTGTCCGAAAGCTTAAAATCCCGAAGATCCATATCCCGAAGTTCAAAATCCCGAATTTCGTTGTTTTGTACGTCGGTATTTCATTTGAAATTTCGGGATTTTAATACGTACCCGTATGAGCAGATGTATGAAGGTGGACTAAGCACAAGGAGTATGTAAGTATCGTGGCAGGTGGCGTTCTATACTTATGATTATAAGTATAGAACGCCACCTGCCAAGATACGGCGTGAATTTATGATTATATCTATTGCCTCATTGGTTTGAAAAATCATCTGCTCAACGAAGTAAATCATCATCATTTTATCGACGGAAGCATCGACAAAATGACAGATCAACAAAAGAAATCTGTCATTTTGTCGATTCTTCCGTCGACAAAACCCGTTTCTACGCGTGCTGCTCTTATCCTTATTCTTATGCTCAACGAAGTGAATAAGGCAAAGAATTGTCAAAATGAAAGGTATTGTCATTATGTTTTACGGAATAACAATAGCGGGCGGTCAGACCATTGCGAATTGTACTTTTTATCATGTAATTCCCTAGGGTCCGCGTAATCTTAAGAGCTAATGTTTGTGATCGAAAGTGGAGCACAATTACTGTCTTTAAAAGCCTGTCGTAACTCATTTGTCTTGATTTTATTAAGCACTAACACAACGTAACTATACGTACAATATTGGAACAAAATAAGTTCTGTCAAATGAGATTGTTCTGAAACTTGAAGTTGCTTCGTATAAAGCCGCTTATGGGACTTAGACGGGATCTTTTAGTTTGAAATAATTTAGATCATATAAAACACAGAGATACGGTTTCAAATTGTCAGGTGATATGTCTCTGACTCTAAACCCATTGAAATCAAATTATATACATCATCATCATCTGTTTAGCCTTTTCCCAAACTATGTTGGGGTTGGCTTCCAATCTTACCGGATGCAGCTGAGTACCAATATTTTGCCTATCTAAACTCCACAACCCTGTTACTGAGTAATACGATACCCCTTGGTAAGACTGGATGTCAGACATTGACTTCTGACTACTCGTAACGACTATCAACTACTAATGACAGCCGTGACCAACAGCTTAATGTGCTTTCTGAGGCACGGGGGAAACTCGGTATGTAATGATGGTCACCAATCAAATTTACATAAAATAAGAAAAATAGTACCTAGATACCTACAGCTTTGAAAAGATCTTTGAGCGGGTGGTCAAAATCAGAATTAAAACCACCATCTTTTTCTTCAAAACATACTTTGACAAAATGTTTACCAACAGCGTCTGTCCCTCTGTCAGCGTCATTCGAGCGCCAAAAGATCCTTGTGCTATTGTACATGTGAAGTGGATAGTCGTCCAAAAGTTTCGTAACTTACTCTTCTTACATAAGACGGTACTCGACGCTATTCCGTACGAATAAGTTTACGTAACAAAAGCCAAGCCGGCCCTCTTCTCGCTCTGAAAAACTGAAATTATGAGACACAGAATATCACGTACTACATTTAGTGTAAATTATTTTCTTTAAAGGGATCGTGAGGTGCATACGTAATCGGCACTTTGCGTTTCTTTTTTTATACTTTTAGTGTTTTTTTTTTTTTTTGATTATTCTTTTGACATTTTTTTGTCTCTGAGGATTTTTTTTTTGAAAAAGCTTTTGTCTACCTTCTCAAATACGTAAATATTAGCATGATCGATAAGCTTAATCTTATTGCCGTAAATTAAATTACGTGTCCTACCTCCGACCAACGCGCACCTCGAGTGAACTTTGATTAAGCCATACCGTCATCTAACACCATCGTCACCATCATCAAGCACGGCAGCTGGATGGTCAACGAGTGCACATATTTTTACTGCTGTCTGCACAGAACTATTGTAAACCTCATCTTAACGTATTTCCTAAGACCCTTAACGGTCTCCCCAAGGTAGCAGGAAGCCATCACACCAATTTCGGCTGATGTGCATGCTACATATTTTTTCTTTTTTGAAAGAATTTTTAGTAACTTTCTATGAAATAATTTCTGATCTCCACTAGGGCTAAATCCGCGAGAAATTACGATATAATCTGCCTTGATATTCTAGGTCATAGTCTATCCGTGTGTAACATTGCATCCAAATCCGTTCATCTATTAAAACGTGAAAAGATAAACGTAAAACACACAAATAGGCAGAGTAACTTACGGCATGATTACGAATTTCAGTTCTGTTCCGTATTATGTAATTGAAGCCTAACTTGGCTGTTATCTAAAGATTAATAGATAGACGAGGAAGCTTTAGAGCTGTCAAACTAGTTTAGAAGTTAAACTTCAGAGTGTTTTCGGGCTATTCAACATAAACTTTTGCATATCTTTAGACGCTTTTGAATCGAGGCCCTATTCTTAAGTGTCTAAAGAAATGCAAAAGTTTTAGCTGACGGGTTTTATTTTCTTGTCTGTCTTTTATAGATAACTAGCTTCTGCCTGCGACTTCGCCTGCGTGGCCTACATGAAACAAATAATATTTTTTTTTTTACAGAAACAAACATAATAAACGCTATCATTGAAAATACGAACAGAATTTTCGAGTCAATCAAAACAAGAGAATATAAAGTTTCACAGAAAATTCAACCCCCCATTTCACCTTTTTAGTGGTAGAATTTTGAAAAACCCTTTCTTAGTGGATACCTACTCTTTACAAAGAATACACCCTCCAAATTTCGTATCTCTAGGACCAGCGCTTTGGCCTGTGCGTTGATGTATCAGTCAGTTAGGACTTTGAATTTTATATGTATAGAAGAAGATTAAGAATGACTGATTCCTGAATGAAATTCTCAGTAGTTGCTCGGAGTCATTTGTTTCCAGTTAATGGCAAAAAACTAGCTGTGAAAGACTTGCTTACCTACTACTATCTACCTGAGCATCATCATCATCATCTGCCTAGCCTTTTCCCAACAACCCTCATCACATCACAACACAACACAACATCATAATCATCTACCTAAACATAACAAAATAAAATTCCAATTCCAATTTCCCAATGCTGGGTTAAGCTCGCCGTTGTACATAAGCTATATTATTGCAATTTGTATGTATATTTATTATTTGTGTGCAATAAAGAATAAGAATAAGAATAAAATAAAAATAAATAAAATTTTGTTCAGTTCTTTTAACATGGTACAATATTAAAAAGCTAGTAACAAAAAACAATGAGCTTAAAGCGCTAGATTTCTACATTTTCCCGGGAGTCCACACTAGGATAACCGGCAAAATAAGGTGCCCCCCATACTCGTTTCAGAGAATTTTATTATAAGTGTAATTTCATCTGATTTTACGTTAATGAAGGCTAGCTAATCGTAAAGTTTCAATTAGTTTCGACTAACACAAAACTAAATACTAAATTCTTTATTGATAATTGGGTTACCCGAGAGTATTGGGTTTATACCCAAATCATAGCTATTACTTGAAACTTTTAATAAAATAAAACCAGAAACGTAAAACCCAAAATAAATTCAATCTCGCAGAATAGTTCATAAAGTCGGGAGCAGACGAGCGGTGCGTGATACTCTGTAGTCTGAGTTTTAATTGCGGACACAATGAGGCATTTCGCTGACATTAATGTTATGTAAAGGCAGGATTACACCGGTTCATTTATGTGGCAGTTTAAAATTGTTGATGCTTTTGTCTGTGGTCGTATGTTGATGTATTTTTTTATGTTAATTGGTGTTTCATTTTCTGTAATTATTCCACTATAGAAAGGGCTTTTTCCTAAATATAAGTATCTCACAATATAGGAGTACTATTGTCACCAATTTTTTTGACTTACATATCGTAACATCACGCCTTGTAATCCCCGAAGTTAGGCAGATGTGTACCTAAAAACTACACCCACATTTCGCAAGTTTTGTTTTTGAGTCCCATGTAATAGGACGCGAGCCTATTGACATCAACCGGGCATAAATCCAGACTCCGCGGCTGCTACTGAGAAATTCCTGATGGAAAAACCCAATACTTTGCCCGACCCGCGAATATAACCCATTAATTGCCTCATGATGCTCACTAGACTAACAGGCAGTTCTTTTGACTTGTATATGTCGGATATTCAGGATTTATTCCGTTAGACTCGTAGATCATGTGGGCAGATGATGGGTTTCGTGCTATGACAATACACTGGGTGCAATACACTACTTCTATTAAACTAACAACTTACTTAAAATTACAATTTAACGCAATAATACGGGGCTTAATGAATCGCGTACAGTTCCAGGACTGCGATCAGACATTGAATGTCGTCGTTGCCTCGAGCTGTAAACATCAGGGCTCTGTAGAAGCAGGCTGTGGTGTAGGTAGACTTGTAAGTAGATAGCGTGATGTCACCACTGGCGTACTTGCGAATCATTTTATGTCCGTACCAATGACCGCATCTGACATTTATAGATATTTTCAGTGAAAGTGGAAGGAAGAAATAGAAATTCTGTGTAAAACTAACGAGTTTCCTATTGAGGTAGAAAACAAACTTCAGTTGCTTATACCTCTACTTGTAAACAAATTATCTAGGTATTACTTTTCCTTAACCATGTAAGCTAACTTATCTTCAAGCTCTGAACTTTTAGGAACTCAATTGTCAGTTCTTGCTATTTGGCCCGTACCTAGTGGACTTTTAACAGGCTGATAAAAAAAACCACCACGATATTCTCAGAAATATAAGTACTATTTTAAATCTCGTAAGATCCAGATCTTTCTTGACAGTTTCAATTTAAACCACTCAAATATGTGCATCAGTGTTCAGTGTATCTAGTCCCGCCGTCAACCTCTGTAGTCAATAGCAGAGTGTAAACAAAAGTACGTAATATCCGTAAACCGAACCTCTCCCGTTACAGCCATGTTTATTGCTCACCCACACATGCAAACACACATAAAAAGACGTCCTGTTTAGTATTTTCAAATGACCAACCTATGTAGTATTAAATCTGATTACTGAATAGTTAAAGAAAAAATAGATTGGATAAAGAACCGAATGAAAAAAGGCTTTCTTGAGAGAAGTCTTTCAAGTTTATTTTTCCCTTCTTGAAATCATAAATTAGGTGAAATAGTTTTTTTTTCTTAATTCGTCTATTTCTCATTCATTCTTCTGTATTATACTAGATAGGTACTCGGTATCAGTTGGTCTCGCGTTAACATGTACTGACCGTGGAGCCCTAGGTTCAATTCCCGGGTCGGGCAAAAAGTTTTATTGTGTTTTTGAATTAGGGACTTCTGAGTAGCAACCTGGAGTTGGGAAATTGGAAGTATGATATCCCCGTGCCTTGGAAAGCACGTTTAGCCGTTGGTATTGCGCCTGATCTATCTCTGGTCGTGCGGAATCGTCCCATTGGACTATGAGAGTGAGAAAAACAGAGTGCACCTGTGTCTGCGCACACACTTGTGCACTATAATATCTCCTGCGCCGATGGCTAATCTCCGCAGGTGTTGGTCACCGGGAACGAAAACGGTCAGGAGGACTAATAGGACTAGGAACTAGGGATCTAGAAGCAGCAAGGCAGAATAAAAACACATGGGCCATGCCGCCTTGAACCCTATCAGTCCCTCTTTGGAATGTTTTGGTGTGAAGGGATCTAAAACAAAAGTGCCTATTGTGAATATGGGTAAAGGAAAGTTACAAAATAATTATTATTGTTGTACTAAGTGGGATAAGTTAAACGATGAAAGTAACATAGCTGGAGGCCTTGAACTGGTGATGAGTTTGAACTTTGCTTTGCTTTGAGAAAAGTTAAAACAATGTAGCGATTGTTACAGTTAATGTAAATACAACATTAACAATGTAACTACACGATTGTAATGAACATTTGTGTTTATGTTTTTAATACAATGTTTATTGTTGGAATTCGAATGAAGTTTTTACTAAAATCACAAAATATATGAATTAAACCAGGTTTGTTTTGCTATTGTAGTCTAGTCAAGTTATAAGATTCAAACCTTTTTTTTTCTAAATGATGCCTTAAAAAAGGTACCCCAACAGTACATTCATTTTACATTTAACAAGACGTAGGCACCAAATATGTGTACACAACATTCTCTTAAGTAGGTGCAATAAAGCCATATCACCGTAAAGTTATAGAAATATGATGTAACATAAAATAGAATAAATAAATAAATAATTGTTGGCATATAGGCCTCTCTGTGAGCAGGCGTGGACCACGCGGGCCCAGTGCGGGTTGGTGGAAGTCTTTGAATTTTTGAATTTAGAACATGCTACACAACGATGTTTTCTTACACCATAAAGAGCAGTGGTGATGAAATTATTTGCACAAAGTAAGTGAAATGCGTTAGAAACACCGCCCTGCGCTGCGCATAACTCAAGTAGCTGATGTTGGAGAAATGCAGCCAGGCTGGACAGCGCCGTCGAGGTCGACCGCGGCGAAGATGGCGTGATATCATGTTTGCGGGGATAATATGGCCAGAGATCACACAGGATAGAGAGGTATGAAAGGAGAAAAGGGAGGCCCTTGCCCATCAGTGGGACAATGTATGCTAGTAAAAATACGTTTCCAATAAAATAAGCGTAAAATAAACTTTTTTATTTTCTAAGTTGTTGTAGTAATGCGTCGTTGTTGCAAGGTCTATTGCAGATTCGTTTTGAACAATAAATTTTGCAATTAGAAATTGCACGCGTATGGAAGTTTCGTGTCCGAACTATTACCGTTAGGGGAGTTCCCCCGTGAGGAGATCGTGGCAGCAGGATTAGGTCATGTTTATCATAAAAAAATATTGTCAACAGAGCTAAAGGTGTATGCAAACAGCTCAGTCGAATACCAACAAGTGGTCGAAAAATGGTTTGCAAATTTTGAAACGGACAATTTACATACATACATACCAACAGTGCAAGTTAAATAAATAAAGCTTGTAAAAAAAAAAACAAGAATAACTCTTCCAAAAGAACCCTTTGTATTAAAGCATAGATATCTACTTGTCTAGTGTGAAGAACCTAGTCTGAGTGGATCTGTAGTGCCAATATATCACCCGCTTATGTTTCTGCCGCGACGTAAGATGCTTTGTCATAACGTGTTTGACTTTCTCATGTCCTTCCTCTTTGGGACACACTTGTATACACATACCGCTAAGTGGCTCGTACGTCTCTGTGAATTTAGTGGAGTAATTTAGCGATTTAGCTAGACTTAATCGATGGCCGTGGAGGAGCTCGAGGCTAAATAATAACAGCCGCTCGGGTCGATCTTAAGGTTAAGCCGCGCTTGCCTTGCCTGGTCCGTGGATGGGTGACCGCCCATTACATACCGAGTTTCCTCCGTGCCTCGGAAAGTACGTTAAGCCGTTGGTCCCGGCTGTCATTTGTAGATCTTTGACAGTCGTTACAGGTAGTCAGTGTCCCGAAACTCTGACCACCAGTCTTACCAAGGGGTATCGTATAACCCAGTACTAACTGGGTTGTGGAGGTCATATAGGCAGTCGCTCCATGTAAAATACTGGTATTTAGCTGCATCCGGTTAGACTAGAAGCCGACCCCAACATAGTTGGGAAAAGGCTAGGCAGATGATGATGAAGCGATGCCGTGGTCGAGAATTGAACCTTTCAAAAAATTTACGGATGAGTTAGTGCAGGAAAACCGCTCAGTGACGGCCATAGTTGGTTAAGGATATCGAAAAATAAGGCTTATACACAGCAGTTTTGACTTGATTATTTTTAGCAACTTGATCATTTTATAAGCGGGCCGGAAATATATTTATATGTTATACATATGAGAGCAGCTTGTCCGTGTGGTGTGCCGGACTCAAAGAATACCACCACCCCATCTCATCCAGCGGGTGTCGTAAGAGGCGACTAATGGAAAACATAGCATATTTACAATAATTTATGAAGATATGCACAATAGCATTCCCAAGGAGGGTTGACGTCAGGCAGGCGGCCGGTCATAAAATCTCTGCCAAAACCCAAAGCAGTATGTTGATAAGTAAAAATGGAAATAACGTTAGGGCTAGGGCGTACCCCGCAGGCGACGCGCAGGGGCAGCACCCGGCCCCTCCGGAAAGTGGACAAGGGTTGTCGCACCAGAACGGGCGGGTGCGACGTAAGACGCAAGCTCGGAGAGTAAGAGATGTAAGAATGAGGTGTGCGAGCTGGAATGTCGGTACGATGACTGGAAGAGGAAGAGAGTTAGCAGATGTTCTAAAAAGGCGACGGATAAAAATAGCGTGTCTGCAAGAGACTAAGTGGAAGGGTGAGAAGGCAAGAGAAATTGGAGAAGGATATAAGTTTTATTATTGTGGCAGTGATGGCAAGCGAAATGGTGTGGGAATAGTTTTAGATGGGGAGTTGAAAGAATGTGTGGTGGATGTTAAAAGAGTGAGCGATAGAGTGATAGCTGTAAAAGTAATTCTGGATAGTTTGGTGCTAAATATAGTTAGTGTGTATGCACCCCAGTCAGGAAGTGAGGACAGCGTAAAAGAGAAGTTCTGGGAAGACTTTGATCGAGTGATGTTGGATGTGCAAGAGAGTGAAGAAGTGTATGTGGGGGGTGATTTCAACGGGCATGTAGGAAGAATGAAGGATGGGTATGAGAGAGTGCATGGTGGCTGGGGGTATGGAGACCGTAACAATGACGGCGAGGCACTACTTCAAGCTGCGTCTGCCTTCGACCTGGCAATAACAAATACATGGTTTAAAAAAAGAGACGAACATCTCCTTACGTACAAAAGTGGCCACCACGCGACGCAAATAGACTTTTTCCTGGTCAAGCGGGACAGTCTTAAATACGTCAAAAACTGTAAAGTGCTGCCAGGCGAAGACTTAGTCTCCCAACACAGATTGGTCATAATGGAGGTCAAAGTCAGTGTCTCGGCCAGTAGAAACAAAGAACGGCCCCCACCTAAAACCAGATGGCGTATGATTGAAAATGAAGAATGTACAAGTATGTTTAAGAGTCAAGTAGTAGATAAGATGATTGAAATGAAGAATATGGAAGGAAAATCTGTAAATGAATGTTGGAAAGAGATGGCAGATTGTATAAGGAGAGTAGCAAAAGATGTTTTTGGAGAATCCAAAGGGAAAGGTATGATAGACAAGGATACATGGTGGTGGAATGAAGAGGTGCAAAAGAATCTGAAAGAGAAAAAGGTTGCGTTTAAAGAATGGCAGGGTGTAGCAAACGAGAACGACAGTTTGAAAGAAGAAAAGAAGAGGATCTATAAAGAATGGAAGAGAAAGGCAAAAAAGGCGGTAGCAGTTTCCAAGGCTAAGGCACAGGAGAAGTTATATGACTCACTGGACAGTCCTAGAGGCCAGAAGGAGCTCTACCGGATTACAAAAGAAAGAGAAAGGAGAACGAGAGATATGAATCATATAAAGTGTATGAAAGACGGCGCTGGTAAGGTTTTATCTAAAGATGATGAAATAAAAAGGAGATGGAAGGGTTATTTTGAAAAGCTAATGAATGAAGAGAATGAATGGAGCGGTGTGCTTAACGAGGTACAAGTAAATATGGGTTTGGTGAGGCAAATTAGCATGGATGAAGTGAGGAAGGCAGTTCAAAGTATGAAAAATGGAAAGGCCATGGGCCCTGATGAAATACCAGTAGAAGTATGGAAGTGCTTAAAAGAAGACGGATGTATGTGGCTGACTTTATTCTTCAATAAGTTGTTGTATGAAGGAGCGATCCCACAAGAATGGTGCAATAGTTCGCTAGTGCCCATCTTCAAGAATAAAGGTGATGTGCAAGACTGCAACAACTATCGGGGGATAAAGCTCATGTCACATAGTATGAAAGTATGGGAGAAAGTGATAGAGAAAAGATTGCGAGAGGAGAGTGAGATTACCCAAAATCAGTTTGGGTTTATGCCAGGTCGAGGAACAATGGACGCCACTTTTGCACTCCGCCAATTGTGCGAGAAGTATAGACGTGCACACAAAAACTTGCACATGGTGTTCATTGATCTGGAGAAAGCGTATGATAGGGTACCTCGGGATGTGTTGTGGTGGGCCTTGAAAGAGAAAGGTATACCAGGGAAGTATGTAGAGTTAATTCGTGCTATGTACAGTCAATCTTGTACCTACGTCCGGTCAGCTGCTGGCAACACCGATGAGTTCAATGTGGCTGTAGGCTTGCATCAAGGGTCGGCTTTAAGTCCTTACCTCTTCCTGTTGATTATGGACGCTTTGACGTCGGACATACAGGAAGAGGCACCCTGGTGCATGCTGTTTGCCGATGACATTGTTCTTGTCGGTGAAGATGGATCTGAGATCCAGAGCAGATTGGAGAAATGGCAACAGAAGCTGGAGAATGTTGGCTTGAAAATCAGCAGAACTAAAACGGAATACATGTTCTGCGATTTCGGCGGTCTCTCCAGTTCTGGAGCCATAGCGCTAAATGGCGCGTTTCTTCCTGTCTGCTCCGACTTTCGGTATCTCGGTTCACTCGTGCAAAGCGATGGCGAAATAGATCGTAGTGTAAAGCACAGAATTAACACGGGATGGATGAAATGGCGGCAGGTCACGGGAACAATCTGCGACTCCCGCATTCCCCTTAAACTTAAGGGGAAGATTTATAAAACAATGGTTAGACCTGCTGTCTTGTATGGATCAGAATGTTGGGCCACAAAAGGGATGAATGAAAGGCATTTGCATGTGGCGGAGATGAGAATGCTAAGGGGGATGTGTGGTGTTACGCGAATGGATAAAATAAGAAATGAGTATATAAGAGGAAGTTTAAAAGTGGCGCCGGTGACTGAAAAGTTGTGTGGTAATCGGTTGTCGTGGTATGGGCATGTGATGCGGAGGAATGAGGGAAATGTTGTGAGGAAAGTTTTGAGTATGAATGTGAATGGGTATATGAGTAGAGGAAGACCAAAGAAACGATGGTTGGACTGTGTAAAGAATGATATGGCAAGAAAGGAGGTGTCTGGCGAGATGACGAGTAATAGAGAAGTATGGAAGAAGAAGACATGCTGCGCCGACCCCAAATGAATTGGGATAAGGGCAAGAGAATGATGACATATGAGAGCAGCGGTGGCCCAGTGGTGGCGACCCCGACTTACAAGCAGTAAGTCGTGGGTTCAAACCCAGCCAGGTGCATTACTTTGTGTAAGTTATTTCATCACCACTGCTCTCAAAACGGTAAAGGAAACCATCGTGAGGAAACCGGCATGTCCTAGAACCAAACATTCGAAGACATGTGACATCTACCAACCCGCACTGGGCCCGCGTGGTGGATTATAGCCCATTTCCTCATAGAGAGGAGGCCTGCGTCCCAGCAGTGGGAACATTAATAGGCTGATTACGTTACGTTACGTTATACATAATCATCAAAATTAAAATCAAAATATTTTATTTCATATAGACCTAGATGGGCACTTATAGAACGTCGACAAAAAGGTGCACGGTTCGGATTGGTCGTTTCCTAAGGAGAAGATCCGGCAAGAAACTCCATGGTTACTCTTTTCAAATCATTTGGTATAACAATATTATTATGGTTACAGCATTTGTACATAAATCTTCACCAGTGGCTGTGACACCAATTTAGGATTCACCATTCATTCATTCATTCATTTCAGCCGAAAGACGTCCACTGCTGGACATAGGCCTCCCCAGAGTGTCGCCACATTGACCGGTCCCGTGCGGATTCGCCAGAGGGTGATTAATAGACAAAATGATATTCTTCAGCAACAACGACCATAACGAATACTCAAAAATGCAATGCAATCTTGTTTAAAGTTATTATAGAAATACTGGAAGCTCTGAAAAAGATTGCTACTTTCTGTGCTCTCAGGACCAGTTTTATATGTCTGCTTTTGGAACACAGGCCTCCTCTCTACCACAGGCGTAAGTTAATTTAATTCCATTAGTTTTAAATGCAAACGTACACTCCATTAATAATCCCGGACACCAAAAAGCACCTATCCGCACCAGGCTTAGCCAGCCAAGTTAAGTTAGTAATTAAACATTTCACTAATTACTAAGTTAGTGAACTAAGTTCATTATGCGTTGTCACGGACAGCCTAGTCGGACGCTAAGCTTCAAACACCAAATAGCATTGACACCAGGGTGCGCTACTGTGATGTGATCTAATTACATTAAATTAAACCTAAGTAACAGTAGGCCCAGCTGATGAATTATCCTGTCGCTTTCAGAGTGGGAAACATTATAGGCTAATTATTGCGTGCTTTTAAACCCATTTTGAAATGTAGCAGCTTTTATTAATTAGGCAATCCAACGGCGTGAGCCTACATAGTGAGCAAGATTTACAGAACTCATTGTATGAAGAATGTATAAATACGTTACCTACCTTCCGACGGTCAGTTACCTTATATTTATTGATGATAAAACAATTGTTTTTAGGGTCCCGTACCCAAGGGGTAACCAACAGGACCCTATTACTAAGCCACCGCTGTACGTCCGTCCGTCTGTCTGTCAGCGGGCTGTATCTCATGATCCGTAATATGTAGGCAGTTGAAATCTTCACAGAATATGTATTTCTGTTGCCGCCATATCAATAAAAATAAATTAAAACTTAAAGGGGCTCCCCTAGTATGGTGATGGTGCAGAACCCTTCTTGCGCGATTCCAACTCGAACCCGCACAACGGTTTTTTACAGATAACAGACATCGACCATGATCTAATAATTTAATCATTTAATATTTATTAAGTGTCGCCGCAGCAGTGAAGACGACCGTCTTCTGCCGTACTTCCCAATTACTCCTTCGACTAATCAATAAAACATTGAATAATTTATACCTGTTCATCTTTCAATCAAGCGCTAAACATTTACATGTATTAATCATAGAACAAAGGTTTGAAAGTAATCAAGACTGTTCTGGTACACAGGTATTCTACGTAGTCTGTTACATAAATGACAGTACTAGGTATTCGATATCAAAGGCTCTCCCGGAATCCGCGCACAAAGGATCGAAGGATAATTGAATTAAAAACAAAATGGCTCCGAATAGAACTGATGTTGTCTTCCTATACGTTACAATTATGTGTGAGAGTTAATGAATACTCCGTATTCTGCCCTCCTAACTAAAACAAACGTAACTAGGATTTTTTAGAAAAATAGAACTACAATGTTCTCTTTGACGTGTTTTTCAAAAAACCTTCTCTAACGGAGATAGTCATAGAATAGAATAATTTATTTCAATCAAGAAAGGATCATAAAATTCAACAGAAAATAACACATCTTAAACTACAATTACTTACTACTAACCTAACCTAACACTAAATATTCAAAACGATAGTCTGAAGCGAAGTAACTGGCTCCTTTATTGTACGTTCCTAGATATAAAAACCGTATGAGCTCTTACGGTCCTTCAGCTTAACGTTTTTATTTAAATTTGATAATGCATCGAAAATGTATACCTAAAATAAATACCGTAAGTTACTATAAGGTGGATATCTGAACTATATTTAGTTATTCTGCGAAACTAATTCGAGACAAATGACAGCAGTAACTATCACTTACGGTTCTAATAACAATATTAATAATCATTTTGAACTTAGAACAGAGGTATCGTAATTTACCATCGTCTTGTCTAGTAAACAAATTTTTTTTGGAACGGCATGCCTAGACATAAGAATCGTGAGTGTTAACTTACATTTATCATGTGGAATTTGACTATTACTTACAACGCGCGAACAGGTGTTTGCCAAAATTTAAAAATGGGAGTTTTGTTCGTCATACCGTGCGCCTTGGTTTTAATGACACTCGTTCGTGCAGAAAGAAGGATGATCTTATTTAATCTTTTCGTATTCTAAATCTTTCGTGGGAACGCGAATATTTAAGTTCTGTGGTTACATAATTGTGCAGAGCAAAATAGAAAGGCTCCATCCCGTTTGGTAACTTTCCTAATTCGCCAACTAAACAAAAGACGAACAAAACAAGTGAAAAAAGTGCTTATCGTAACTATTTTAATCTTCATACATTGAGTCCCGTGTCATCAACCATAAACTTCGACTGTTTTTGTACAGTACAGTCAGCTCCCAAAGTTACAAGGAAACTTCTTGTTGATGTTGTTATTTTTTGTCTCTCTCTGGCACACTAAAGTTTGTTACGAGAGAACTCAATTTAGAATTTCAACAGAAAGTACTAGGCGAACAGAATCATTAAGAAGATGTTTTTGCTGCTAAAATAGTATTTTTAGTACCCTATTAAAAGTACTAGGCTTACATGAATTCAAGGTGGTATTCATTCTAACAGTTCCGTTTGCATACACAAGTTAAAAAATGGGCGTTTACGTCATTCATTGTAACAATATGAACATTCATTTTGATTGGGACAGGGGCAGTTATTATCCAATATTTTGAGTTTGGCGTTTTGTTGTTTCTACTTTAAAAAAAAAAAGCGCAAGTTATGTCTCTATGTATGTATATTTAAAACTATTCCCAACAACCTTCACTAAACTTTCTCCATCATCATCTGCCTAGCCTTTTCCCAAGCTATGTTGGGGTCGGCTTCCAGTCTAACCGGATGCAGCTGAATACCAGTATTTTACATCAAGCGACTGCATATCTGACCTCCACAAACCAGTAGCTGGGTAATACGATACCCCTTAGTAAGACTGGATGTCAGACTATCGGCTTCTGACTAGTCGTAACGACTGTCAAGGATCTACAAATGACAGCCGGGACCAACGGCTTAACGTGCTTTCCGAGGCACGGAGGAAACTCGGTTTGTAATGATGGTTACCATCCACGTATCAACCTCGGCAAGCCTGGCTTAACCTTGAAGGTCGATCAGCTTTCTTCTTCCCCCTAAATTAGAAAACATCAATAAGCCGACCCGACCTTGACCTATTTTAAAACGTGCACAGCATTCAAAAATCACCTAATAAGCCCGCTGCCACTCCAATCGCTATGCTAATGGCCCTGCTGTCACACGGACCTGGCAAACATAGACGGTGGACGAGTGACTTGTTACCGCACTCATGCATTTTGTAAGTACTCTTTATACTAGTGCTGGGGGAGTGTCGATAGTTTTAATGTCGATGTGAAAGAGTAATCTTGTTGTAGGCTCAGTGGAGCAGTCACATTTGGGAATGAGAAACCAATTCAAAAACGGTTATATGTTTACACTGTGGTTATGGTTGGTCGTTGCTAAATTTAATAAAACAAAATGGTATTATAAAATGAGGTTAAGAAAAGAGTAGCTGGTGCAAACAAAAAAAAAATAGAAAATACAAAACTGAACAAAGAATATTCTGCATAACATGTTGATACCAATATTCTCATAGTTGTGCTACTTCCCGATACAATTAAGTTCCAGTTACAGAAAAGATACAATTGCTGCTAGCCAACCGATGTTATCGAAACAGGTAGATGTGACAGTAACTTAGAATGAGAAAACTAAACAACTGCATAATTGTGAAAATAAAACTATCGATAACTGAGCAGTAAACACAACACTGTCCTGCAAGTAGCCTTTGTACGCACTCTTCTGAAACATGCTGATAAATTGTGAAATGGTACTCACATAGGAAACCTAACCTTATTTACATTTATTTTATTTCTTATGTGCAGGAAAACATTATTTTTTGAAGTCACTATGAGTTTCTTCATACTCTCATGTAGGGTGGGTACTTTGAGTTTTACAAAAATCGTTCTAAGCGATTTTATTTTCTGTATTTGTAATGCTCAAAAGGGATTTTGCTGCTTTAAAAGCACTATGCTATATGCTAAGCTGCGAGGTGCGATGTAGAATCTTTTAGCCGATTTTAAGTTGAAAGGAGCACTGGAGTAGGTATGTCTGTATTTAAAGCCGTTTAACAAAATAATTTAGAATAACGACCAGCTGTTTTGGCCGTGCGTATCTTGGAGATGACACTACAATTATTTAATTGAATTATTTGTAACAGTAAACTATTAAAAGATACCGAAGCAGCATTTATTAGAAAACACAATACTAACCTGAAGTGCCTGATTTGAAATTAACACAAATTAATTAAACACTGTTTTAAGCTTTCACGGTTTACAACTAAACTTTTACTACCACGCCCGATCATGGCGCTTGCAACAGTGGCAAAATTTATTTATTTATTTATTTAAAATTATGAAATAACACCTATACCTAATATCGGGAGCTCAAAATAATGAACAGTCACGGAATATATCCCGTAAGTGGCAGTATACAAATTAATTAACAGAAAGACTGGTATCCAGCTGCATTCGTTTATACAAGAAACCGACCTCAACAGACTTCGGAAAAGGCTCAAAAGATAACTTAAATTGAGTACAATGAAAAATATTACCCGTTTCTAGAAAGCCGTCTGAAAACAATTTTAAGAGCTGAAAACTCTCTGAATTCGTTCCGAAGCTTCGTTGAACATCTATTGTATTCCCCAAAGTAATCGTTTATCCCAAAAACTCAGACTAAGCTATCATTCCTTGACAGAGTGTCTCCTCGAGGAATAGCAATTTAAAAACCTGTTTAAAATCTTTTTGGAGGCTGGAGGCTAAAACATAGCTCAATTTATTGAAAGTAGATTGAAACCAAGACTAGGAATATAAGCTTAATTTATCTCTGACATTCCTTCTGCTCGACACAGACCTAATCGCTATGAGGGGCAGTGACCTAAAGTCCACCCACGATGGCCACGATGGCGATGGCAGTGTGGGATGGTAGATGTCACACATCTTCTAATTTTTGGTTCTAAGACATGCCTATTCCCTCACCATATATTCCTCTAACTCCTTTATTCATTCCTTTTACATATAAATTACAATTTTTAAATATTTCAATCTCATAAAAAAAAAACATTTAAAAACATTAAAAAAAAATAAAAAAATAGTAGCCCACCGGTATCGGGTACGAGAGAGGAACCTCATAACAATACGCTCCGTGTCCAGGAGTACTACCGATTTTCATTTTTTGGCAGCTTTACATGAATATAAAATTTTAAATCTAATTGAAACAATATAAATTGCATCGAAAGAAAATTAAACAATCACTGTGGTAGCGAGTTGGTTCAAAGTATTTTAACCAACAAGTAATGCATTTTCAACTTTTTAACAAGTAAATAAAGTTATAAAAGTTGCGCTTTGTCACTAAAAGCAGCCTTACAAAGAGGAGAGAATAAACTTCTAAGAATAGAAGACTTTACATTTTCTTTGTAGGGTCCCGTCCACAGAGAGTGCCAACTGGCCTGTCCTTCCGTCTGTCTGTCTGTCCGTCTTTCACAGGGCTGTATCTTTTGAACCATAATAGGCAGACATTTAAAATTTTCACCGAATGTGTATTTCATATTTTTGGCCGCCATAACAACAAATTATAAATACTTAAAAGTTAAAGGGGGTAGCCATATAAGAAACGTGTTTTTGCAGTGTTTAGTACAGAACCCTCCGTGTGCAAGCCCAATTTGTGCTTGGCTGGTTTGGAATTATAACTTTTTACTTGACACACGTAAGCTCCAACTTACTAAAATATTCTTAAGTGAAAACCCTTTCAAAGAACATAATATTTTTATATATTTATTCAATATTTTTGAACCTCTGTCAAACCGATAACACAACTTAATTCGACACGTACCCGGTTTTGCCATTTACTTACAATTTCTGGCCAACATAATAATATATTCATAGCTACAAGGAGTTTACTTAAAGTTGTCGATAAATAAGGTTTTTGATTTTCTGAAAATTTCGCCTACTAATGGGAGGCTCCGACAACGTAGCCAGATTTTTACTTTTTTGCAAATTCCACTGCTGTCTCGTATCGGTATTGAATTTGAATCAACGTACAGTTGATTCAAACTCAATACCCGGTAAATTATTTATTAGGAAATAAGACTGTTAGTGAATTCAACGATTTCCAGCAATTGTATATTTTGATATATTTTCGGATGGGAAATCATCAAATCACCCCTCCACTCTGGGCGGAGCGGAAGGGAGTGTCAATACTGACTAAAACCCATCCATGTTCCTTCTTTGCCCTTTGTGTTCCAAGGCCACGGTATCTCTTTCGAACATTGGCCCATGCAGACCCCTACTCGGTTGCTGACATCTCGTTCAGGCGCGCGTGGAACACGAACGCGCCGTCGACACGGCCTGTCGTCATAAGACGGCCGGACGGCGAGTTAGCCCATAAATCGCCGTCCACAGGCCCGCGCCTACGGTGGCCGGGAGCCACCACGTGACCCCCGATGCCCAGGGCGTCTCCCACGGTGGCTGGGACATGAGGTTCTTTTCCTCTCACGTCCCGCCACCTCCTTCACTAGCATGACTGCTTCGCAGAAGGTGGTGACGGCTTTCCATTCCCTCTTGCTCCGGACCATGGCTTGAACTAGGGCCGGACGCGATATTTCGATAGCTTTATTGATGTTTCAAATCATTTTAATAATTAACGAGTAGAGGGAGAGACAATAATAAAAGAAAGATAGCTTTGACATAATGTATCAGATAGAAAGAATGCGTTTGCGCGAATTTCATTCTTACTGTAAACTTTATTAAATTATCACTTCAGGATATCTTCTCGCTGAGTTTGTTTTACCAATTTGCACTATACATCATTTCATCGACCAACAGAAAAATCCAACAACATTCATTCAAAATCCAAGCTCACGTGATTTCGTGATGGCACCAGTTTTCAAATTAAACGATCCGATTTGAAGGAAAAGAACTAAAAAAGTAACAGTTAGCGGCTGAAGCTTACTCTTCGCTTTGAACCCGCACAAAATTGGAGCAATTTAGCGTCATTTCGTGAAATGCACTCGTTTTCCCTTCGAAAAGCCTTCAGATTTCTTTGTTTCGTGTCAACGATTCGTAGCTAGACGCCGCATACCCAGATCTTCAGCCATTTGTTTTTATTTACTATATTTGCAGTTTTACAGTGAGTGAGGAGCTCGTGGTTAAAAAAGGTGTAAATACATTGAAGGTTCAGCTACGTTTACTGAGGTTGGATTGCAGATGGGTGTCCTTCCATTCCATACTCAGATCTCTTCCTATTTAGGTAAGCAAGTTAAAATGTAAGTCCCATCTAGCGGTAGCTGTCATTTATCGATCTTTGACGATCATTACAAGTAGTCAGAAAATCAAAATTCTGATAATCAATCTTCCCATGGGGAAAGGAGAAGGGAGTATTACCCAGTTACTGGGCTATGGAGATCACATAAGCTGTCACTCCAAGTTAAATGCAGGTATACAGCTGTATCCGGTTAGACAAGGAGCCGATCCAAACATGATTGGGAAAAGGCTGGGCAGATGATTTTAGTTTATCTAATCTATTTCTGTCACCAGCCAGTAATTCTGTTTTAGGTTACAGGATGTGAATGGCATGCAATAAGGTACATAGCTTCGTATCAGCTCGAACACCGTATGTGTAATAAAAAATAAGGAAGAAAAGTAACAGAGCTGCCGCGTAATATGAATTCATTCAATTTGCTACGATCGCGTAGCATGGTGCTACGGCGTAGCTGTGTCGTAGCACTACGCCCACTTACGTATTTTCATAAGTTAAATATATGCAGCACGTTTTAATCCTGTCAACAAGCTGTTATTTATTACCCTTATTTTGCCTTAAAGCGACTGCACCACAGTAGATAGCGAAATTTTAAATTACTTTTCTTTAAAATAATATTTGCGACTATGTAACAAATTTGTATTTACTGAAATTTAATTATTTAAATCATCATATCTAAGTTTAAATTACTCCATTCTGTTTGAGAACCTTTCTTAGCTATTGGTGATTTTCATAATTATTTTATTAAAACATATTTGTTACTTTAGCGATTCATATTTTAATCAACTGACAACCTTATATGTACCCGAAAATTATGAAAAAAAATCTTAAGAATTTTGGCTACTGTATCTGTCTCTGTCATGCCTCAGAGTAAAAATAACCCTTTTCCCCTATCCTAACTTTCTATTTAACGTCACCTGGGATGTAATCTGAAAGTGGTTTTGTTTACAAAGTGATGTATGGAACAATTTATCTTTCCACTTACGTAAGATTTATCACCTCTGATATCATGATCGCACCAAAAAACATTACGAAACGATACATCGGTGTGGTATTTGTTTTTCTTGAAAACAGATTACCTACTGAGGTACTGTTTTCTTCTTCTTTTATATAAGAAGTTCTATGAATTTTGTGCCCATTTTCACGCACTTGGCAATTGCCGAATGAATGCCTACATATTGTTTGCACTTTGGTTTGTTTTAAGCATTACATTCAGGTGTCACATTGTGTTTTTGAAACGGGTAGTAGTGTTTAATTAAAGCTATATTTAGTAACTACAGTTTTTAGGTAATTAAGTACAAAACGTCTTAATAACACTAAAGCATGATTTTCAGTAATCACAGCCTGTATTTCGCCAAGGAATTAGTGAGAGATGTACAATAGAACGCCCACTCTCGGTATAATTGTAATAAAGCCGTCTGTGTTTTTATTTGAAAAAAAAAAGAAACAATCATATTGCAGCACACAATTTCTCAATCACTATTATTATTGTTAAAAGTAAGAAACCATTACACGCACAAATAAACAAACATTCATCAACGCTTTGTCAACTCCAGACAAAACACAAACAAAACATGGAACACACAAAGAAAAATAGAATAATTACAAACATTATTAAGTTACTCTCATAAAGGGCAAGCTAAGTGTTTCACAGGAAATTTGAGTCACCGATCTATCAAACTCTTGCGCCTAAGTGCTCTGCTGAAGGATCACTGAAAGATGGCTGGAAGCTGAAAGCCTACCATTCAATACGGTGAGAATGTCTTCGCTTTTTCATTCAAATATTCTTTGGTAAGTTGATGAGTTTTATGCACGGATTTTGAGACATTGTAACTCGACTTTATTCAGTTGATTATGATGTTGGTTCGTGTTAAACACACACATTGAAATGATTATCTATCTAAGTTTATGCATGAATCTTAAAAACTAGACATTATAAGGTGTGTGTTTTAAAAGCAAACGTGACGCGAAAATTCGAGCGTTGCGTTCATTATGTTCGTTGAACTCGAACGGATGGACGTGCGTCGTGTT
The DNA here is from genome assembly GCA_910589295.1 of Noctua janthe. Lineage (NCBI taxonomy): Eukaryota > Metazoa > Arthropoda > Insecta > Lepidoptera > Noctuidae > Noctua > Noctua janthe. The sequence goes on along the minus strand of OU342573.1, from coordinate 3,532,527 downwards.
TTCGTATGTGGTCCTCGCGGACGGTAAACCTGGGAGTACATAAATACAATGATTGCAACTCTATGTCTGGTGTGAATAAATTTCACACTTCCAATTTAAACCACTTAAACCCACTCAAACATCACCTAACTCCATCAAACGAGCACAAATAGTAGTTCAAAATCTGTTACACAATACGTAGGGAAATCCAATATCGCACGAGTGTAGTTCAGTGGAGGACAAGACAGGCAAAACTCCAGCCGATGTCGCAACTTACTAGTCCTAACACTTAGCAACTTTACTGCGATATTGATAAGTTTATGACTATCGATATTCACAAAATAGAATATGAAATAGTGGACGAGTTGATAGTTTTGAAGTGCCATAAGATTTTGTGAATAGAATTGAAATGTTGTAACTATTCAGCGAATACGTCTTATTTAAGTCGATTGAACAATAGTTATCATACGAAGATTTGTGTAATCCAGTTTCGCCGTTTCGTTCCTCTATCTGTCCCATGCTGCAAAGCATTTATCTGAAAGGTGTGATCATATTTAGGTGCGTGTTACAGGCAATTAAACTGGACAACATGGGACCAACGTCGGAACTGCGAAATCATAATCCAGAACTTCAATACCTTCTCGACCTAAATGACAAATTGTATTAGAAAATATTTTTGAACAACTTCGTCCTGATATTCTGTCGATATTCATCCGATGCAATGAAATAATACTTGTACAGAACAATGTCGAATGAAATGACAAAAAAAAAATGGTCACTTACTTTTATGGAAAAATCACACTTGACAAAAAAAAAATTAAACCATAATTGTATACAGTTATAACGAAATTTTTCTAAGAAAGTTTCTCAATATTTCTTATGGATTCGGATTTCGTCATACTGTTCCACTTAAAAGAATCACTCTGTATTAATTAAAAGTAGAACTAAGTACACATCATCTGCCTAGCCTTTTCCCAACTATGTTGGGGTCGGCTTCCAGTCTAACCGGATGCAGCTGAATACCAGTATTTTACATGGAGCGACTGCCTATCTGACCTCCACAACCCAGATAGTACTGGGTAATACGATACCCCTTGGTAAGACTGGCTGTCAGACTTTTTTGGCCACTGACTACCTAACGACTGTCAAAGATCTACAAATGACAGCCGGGACCAACGGCTTAACGTGCTTTCCGAGGCACGGAGGAAACTCTTTATGTAATGGGTGGTCACCCATCCACAGACCAACCTAGGCAAGCACGGCTTAACCTAAAGATCGATCCGAGCGGCTGTTATTATTTAGCCACGAGCTCCTCGAAGTAGAACTAAGTACACATACAACCTTATTCAAAAATGCTAAGTGTTTCGGTCACTTTATTACTTTTTACATAAGTTGTGGTGTCATTCACACGCTGCCGACGGAATGGGTAATTAAAGAAGAAATAAATCTCACTTTTCCGCATAAAACCTACGACGTTTTAAATTAAATATTCAAAAGGAAGCCTTCCTCTATTTTGAAATGCTAAATAGTGGACGGTTTCTGATTTATATAATGGTACTGATTTATTCAGTGGTGTTATAAAAATGTGGCTTGTAAATAAATGTGGCTGATTAATTTCTTGCAAATGCTTATGGAATATTTTCGCGGCTCACTAAGACGTAGATAGTCGTTTTTTGTTTTCGAGTATTAACAATAAGTAAATAATTCTTATTTTATAAGTTTACCTACCGAAAGTAAATGTGTTTTTCGCCTGTGTTTGAAATGTAGATACTGTATTTTTAAAGCTTTCTTCAATAATATTATAAACGAGCATTCAAAAATCTGTAACAAAAGGTACTACCCACTAACCTGTGGTGTAAAACTGGATGGTTGAGGAGGAGGCACCGCGGTGCTTCCATAGTGTTGCTGGTAAGTCAGGATCTTCTTGTGCGCTGACGCCTGAGCACGGTATGCGCTCACACTCAACTTCATTATTCACTTTTCATACAAACAATTTTAAACTTCAACACTTTTTGATTAACGTCGATTTTGAATTGTAGTTTCCTAATAACATAATTATATATTTTTCTTTTATATATATTCATAGCACTTGTTTTGTTACTGATAATATTGTTACACAGTCATTGGCACGTTCTATTGTAAAATAAATAAGAAATTACTTGGTTATGAATATCTGCACACAACCGATGTTTTGAATTGACCCATTTTTCCATCTGTAACAAAAGAAACAATGTTTTAGGTAAATCACTTCAAAAGAGCACATAAAGAAGCGTCCTAGCCAAAGCGAACATCGTGTAAACACGTGATCTTAGTGTTCATTTGGTTTGATAACCTAAACGTGTTGTCATACAAGCTGATTTTCCAAACAAATGAGTGACCAATTAACGATTAATGATCGCTCTAGTTACGACATGGGGTAACAGACTCATTGTTAAAAACAACCGATACTTTATGCAAAGGTGCATGCATGCATTAAGAAAATAACGAAAACTAAATTTAAAAAATGGCATTCTTAATTACAAACAATTAGTAGTACTTTGTAGTACTACTAATTGTTTGTAATTAAGAATGCCATTTTTTAAATCAACTTTGGAATACTATTATTCCTAAATAACTAAAGCTTGAATTATATAGAGCTGATCGTACCACTTTAACTTTTTTAATTTACATTCCCGAAAACCGAAAATTTCAATTCCAATTTTATTGTCAATCATGCTGATATAATCCCTTGTCTGCTATAAACCCAAGAAGTGGGGTCAACGATTGCCCATCATGAAACGGGGCCTTTTATTATATTTAGAACTGAAATCCTGAGTAATAAAAAGTTTTATTCCTGTCGTTCTCCCCTCCCGGAGTCAGCATAATGACTGGTGTTAGGGTCTCACTTAACCCTAATACCGGGGAGCTCAATTACAGCTAATCACCGAACTGAATGACAAAGTTCTGTTGGAAGATGAACGAGGTAAAATTAATTTCGGTGACAATTCAAAAAACCAGTGATAAAAATAATATTTTTGATTTTATTTATCATTTAAGGTGTCATCATCGTATTCAGATGGCATTTTTTTTTTCAAATGGCTCTGAAAGCTTGTCGAAAAAGTAGACTGATGGTTCTTAAACAATACCTTAGGAGCACACAGAAACGAAATCTTCGTATAATCTTACGAAGATTTCGTTCACAAACTCCTCAGCCAATCTAGTTTGTAAGCAAACATTTGCAGCATGTTACCCAATGCTTTGCAATCAGCCGTACACTAGACGAGCTGGCTCAATCTACTTTATTTTGTTCACTCATTTCTCTCGGCTTTTCTAAGCAGACTCGTAAAATAGATAGCTACAGAAGGTCGCCTCCGTACAAAGATCTAAAATGCACGCACACATAGGCACGATTGACGAACAGCGAGTGTAAACGCTCTCGCAACTGGTATTTGTTTGAGATAAAGTGCTACAAGGATATTTTGGTATTCGAATGACAACGGATGGGCTGGTAGACATTTTGTATTTGTTTGTGAAATGATGGCGGCGTTAGTCCCGTGACTTGACACTTAGACAAGCTGTTAGAGGCGCACACTGTTTCCTCGTACTGCGACACAAATGGTGTATTGAAAGTAACGTCATCGAAGGCTATCCGCCTTCACATATTTAAATAGTACTGTAGCGTCTGGAGATGGCTCTTGCTGCCACCATAACTTGGGTCAATCAACACGTGCGTTCATTGTCCATTTTTTAACACGCCTTATTAGCTTCACCTGTAACGATGTAAAAAAATCTTAGAAGTCAAATTAGATACCCTTCCCGGTTTCCAATTGAGCAGAAGTTGCGTTCATGTTTAGTTTGGATGTCAAGGCTGGTTAGCTAAATGACATTTAAATTCAATATGGCGGACTCAGAGATGGCGGACTAGTTATTTTTTTTATTCGCATGATGTCATTCTAAAGCGTGAATTTTAGCTTTTTTAACTATAATATTTTATTTCGCGATTTTGTACCACCTGAAATTTAATAGAACTAGTGGGAATGAACCAGTACGTCACCCCTGTAGTCACATCGCAATCCATGTCGCGGTTAATCGTGGCATTGTTTCCAACTTCATTCATTTGTTTTACGGGGGTGGCTTGAGCATGTAGCTTGTGCCCTAGTTGTATGTGTGTGTGTGTGCCTGTTTCTCCTCATTACCGGAGAAGAACTTCTGTACCTACCTTTTGGGTGATAAAGTGATTGCACAAAATATACATCTCGTCTGAACTCGGTGATCCTATTTTATTTGTACTTGGTTACTAGTCTTCTATGTTTTCTCTCATCGTGTTTGTTGATAGCAGAGTGTTAGATTTGTGTGAAAAATGCGACCGTAGTCTTTGTTAATTTTGTTTGACCTTGTGGGTAAATGTTCTACGTTGTTTTAGTGTGATTACGTCAGTGTAAATTGTGATAATCTGGTATATGCGAGCAAATGCAAAAGCATCATCACTATACCTCACCAATATCGAAGTGTTTCATTGTTACGTTGATTTATTGGCCACAAGCATGACATCTGAGCACGAGGTTCTGGTAACTTTTCCCAGGTTATGTTCAACAAACACGTCACATCCCCAGGACCTATTGCTATCAATGGTAGAATAGTTTTACCTCGGGCAAACTTTGCAGTTTGATAAAAACAACTGTAGGAGGTAGAGCCTAACTGAAGAATTTATCTGAACTGGGCAGCTTGTTTGGGAAGTTTTATTGAGTCTTCTCATCTCGTATTCCTCAGAGCTTACAGAAGGTCTGCAATCAGTACATTAGCCGTAGGAGATCGATGACCGTTGGGTAGACGTATTCTTAAGTGGAGACCGCGAATCAGCAAGCTTAAGGTGGGACGCCTTCGAGCTCGGTGGAGCGACGATCTCCGCAGGGTGGCTGGTAGCAGCTGGATGAGTGTTGCCGGGAATCGAGAAGAGTGACGTGTAATAAAAAAAAATAGCGGTGACGTCATTTTACAATAAAAAATACTTCTGACAAACTGTAAAGTAGTTTGTTGGCAGATGAAGCTCCCGCAACCCCGTGCAGGGCACGCCACCATAGTGGCGATAAGTCCCCTCTTTGAGGAGTGGCTTGAGAGGCGCCACGGCGCCCTCACCTACCGCCTGACGCAGGTCCTCACCGGACACGGTTGTTTCGGGAGGTTCCTGCACCGAATAGAGCGGGAAGAAACGCCCGGGTGTTTCCACTGCGAGGATCGTCTGGAGGACACGGTGGAGCACACCGTGGAGGTCTGCCCAGCTTGGGCGGAGCACCGCCGTGTCCTCATAGCGGCGATTGGCGGCGGCGATCTCTCGCGTCCGGCTTTGGTTCAAGCCCTGGTCCGGAGCGAGAGGGAATGGGAAGCCGTCACCTCCTTCTGCGAAGCAGTCATGCTAGTGGAGGAGGTGGCAGGACGTGAGAGGGAAAGAACCTCACGTCCCAGCCGCCGCGGGAGACACCCTGGGCGTCGGCGGTTACGTGGCGGCTTCCGGCCACCGTAGGCGCTGGCCTGTGGACGGCGAGTTATTGGCTAGCTCGCCGTCCGGCCGTCTTATGACGACAGGCCGTGTCGACGCTGCGTTCGTGTTACACGCGCCTCAAAGAGATGTCAGCAACCGAGTAGGGGTGCGCATGGGCCGATGCCTGCCAGGGCTGCGGGACTCTTCGAAAGAGATACCGTGGCCCTGGAACACAAAGGGCAAAGAAGGAACATGGATGGGTTTTAGTCAGTACAAGTCTGACACTCCCCTCCGCTCCGCCCAGATAGGGGGGAGTCAGTTTGGTGATTACCATAACCCATCCGAAAAAAATAAAAAAATGTTCCCGTATATACAATTTTATATTTATGTTTAATATTTTACAGGTAGCACAAAGGCTGCTTAATTATTATTGCCTAATAACTTTTAAATAGCAGTAGACTGCTGTAGGCTGATGATGACTAGGTTCAAGTAATAAAATAGTCACGGTAACGACTAAACATCAGCTTGTTTGCCATCCATTTCCTTACATAGAAACAAAATTGTTTCGTGACAATCAAGCTAAGTGAGATGACCTATCATCTGCCCAGCCTTTTCCCAACTATGTTGGGGTCGGCTTCCAGGCTAACCGGATGCAGCTGAATGTCAGTATTTTAGATGGAGCGACTGCCTATCTGACCCTCACAACCCACTTAGTACTGGGTAATACGATACCCATTGGTAAGACTGGTTGTCAGACTGGTCTACTGACTACACTGTTACAACTGTCAAAGATTTAAAATTGACAGCCGGGACCAACGGCTTAAAGTGCTTTCCGAGACACAGAGGAAACTAGGTATGTAATGAACGGTCACCCATCCACTGACTAACCTAAGCAAGCGCGGCTTAACCTGAAGATCGATTTAAGCGATTGTTATTATTTAGCTACGAGCTCCTCTGAAATGACCCATCTCCCGGTACTACTTAACCTTGAGGCTTCAGGGTCAATGCCACTGACAACTCCGCGTATAATTTAACGACCAAAATTATAAGACCGTTAAATGCTTATCTCGGAAATAAATTAATTCAGAATTTAATTAAGAGCTTAAATCTTGTGTCTGATGTTAATTGTGTACTAAGTCTTACACTGGCGATAATTTATGTGTATTAGGGATTAACAGTAGGTAATCTCATAATGGAATCGTTGTGAAAATCTCTTTTAAATGTAACATGTTTTAATTATTACAAAAGTATCGTGTTAATTGCCGGATTTTTGATAAAGGTTCAAAATTATGTTTTTAATTGGGTGTTGATTTCCACTTTTTATTTCAGGATTTATATTATAATTTAGTAAGAGGGTTTTATTAATCAAATGCAATCTAAAAAAAAATATAAAAATTTAATCTGACTCCCACCTCAAGCTTTCTTTCAGCTTTTTACGTAGTGTTCTTCTACGTTCATCATTATTATAATAAATTGAAGTCGCTTTCTATGTCTGTCTGTATGATCGCATTGATCATCTAAACTTCCCCACGGATTTTGATGCGGTGTAAGGTTTAACAACATAACATCACGCCTGCAATCCCCGAAGTCTTAGGCAGAGGTGTACCAAATAGTACAGCCACATTTCACCAAACCCACATTTTACATTAAACCAGTTATGTTTACGTCCCATGTAATAGGGGGCGAGCCTATTGCCATCAACCGGGCGCAAATCCAGTCTCCGTGGCTGCTTCTGAGAAATTCCTGATAGAAAACTGCAATAACAATTTGCCCGACCCGGGAATCGAACCCGGGACCTAATGCTCAGCAGTTTAAGTAATAAGAAGGAAGGAAGGTTTAAATATTTAATTGTGTATAATAAATCTAAATTAAACTTCTCTAGAATAAAGATATCTCAATGTTTTATCAAGTCGTAAAAACCGGTCGAAATTGAAGCAGCTCGCTAGTTGTTTATAATAGCCATTTAAATAAATCTTATTACTACGCAAAAAGTAGTTTACCAAAAATCCAGAAAAGTACATTAGCAGAAACACCTGGACCGTCCCTTAAGGGCAACATAAGTTAGGAATTTATTACTTACCGTGCCTTCCTTTAACTCCAGATGTTTAAGGAAAACACCTCGAAAAACCCGAGATCTTCATAATAAATTCTATAACATTTAATGTGCACAAAACGATGTGGGTTAAATACCCGAAGAAACTGTTACTCTAAACTAAGCCCTATACTAGTGACATAAGAGCCACATGACGTACCATCCTTTGCTTTTATAAATAAGTTGTGTATGTACGTGGGAAAGGCCAACTGTTTCCTTAAGCATACATTAAAAAAACACATTTACCAGTAAGCTTTTATTAGGAAGTGTTGAATCAATACCTTCACAAACTGTGTCCCATCTCGTCTTTGCCACGAACCACACTGTAGAATTGGCGATGGTTTGGGTCAACAAGATGCGAAAATAAGTTTGTCTGTTACCTTTCACGCCTAAACCATCATTCTGAAATTTTGCATACAGGGTGGCGCCGACATTACGAAAATAAATTAAACAGCGTAAACTTATGACGTTCCCAGTCTGCATACAAAAATACAATCGAATATATCCAGTAGTTTAGTCACAGGACATTATTTTTTATTTTCAGCATCTTCTACATGATGTAGATTAATAGACTAGCACCGACACGGTAACGAAACGTACGTTAACGTTAACGTACGTTTTATTTTTGAATTGTTTTTACTATGGACACTTTTAACGTACACATCTTGCTGCATCGTTCTCACATAATGTACCATCTCAAAATAAATGATGTAACCAAGGTTTTGTTAAAGTATTCTGATTTAAAAGAGTGTCCATGGAGTTTCTTGCCCGTTCTTCTCCATAGAGATCTACGTTAGGGAATGGGCAACTACAGTACTTTCACAGTTTTTGTGCCTTGTGACTGGGACTGTAGCTTTATTTTACTGTTGCCTTTGTTTCGACAATTCAAAAGTGCCTGTAACTGGCCTACTTGAAATAAATGCTTTGATTTTGATTTTGATTTTTAAACCCCCGCATCGGAATTAACACCAAAAACATGTTGCCAACTCACTACTTCAAAAACCTTTGCCAAATTCGTTCCTTCAATTTTACATCCAGATGCGAATTAGTGCAAATTATACCTTAAGTTAGAAAATAAATATTCATAAATAGTGTTCTATTTCGTTAACAGTTTTGTGCTATTTAGTATGGTTAAATATTTTTTTTTTATTTCAATGTAAGGGTTTATTTGATGTTTCGGGAGGTTCCTGCACCGAATCGGGCGGGAGGAAACGCCCGGGTGTTTCCACTGCGAGGATCGTCCGGAGGACACGGTGGAGCACACCGTGGAGGTTTGCCCCGCTTGGGCGGAGCACCGCCGTGTCCTCGTAGCGGCGATTGGCGGCGGCGATCTCTCGCGTCCGGCCTTGGTTCAAGCCATGGTCCGGAGCGAGAGGGAATGGGAAGCCGTCACCTCCTTCTGCGAAGCAGTCATGCTAGTGAAGGAGGTGGCGGGACGTGAGAGGGAAAGAACCTCACGTCCCAGTCGCCGCGGGAGACGCCCTGGGCGTTGGGGGTCACGTGGTGGCTCCCGGCCACCGTAGGCGCGGGCCTGTGGACGGCGAGTTATGGGCTAGCTCGCCGTCCGGCCGTCTTATGACGACAGGCCGTGTCGACGGCGCGTTCGTGTTCCACGTGCGCCTCAAAGAGATGTCAGCAAATAAGTAGGGGTCCGCAAGGACCGATGCCTGCCAGGGCTGCGGGACTGTTCGAAAGAGATACCGTGGCCCTGGAATACAAAGGGCAAAGAAGGAACATGGATGGGTTTTAGTCAGTACAAGTCTGACACTCCCTTCCGCTCCGCCCAGAGTGGGGGGGGTCATTTGATGATTTCCCATCCGAAAAAAAAAAAAAAAAAAAAAAAAAAGGGTTTATTTGATAGTTTAAAAATATTCCTATGATCTAGAAGGTGTTACGAGTGTTTTTATTTATTGTTGTATCGTCGTCACCACCTTGTATACATTGTCAGGTATAGAGAAGCGGACATAGGGTACCTTTCAACCCGAAAAAAGGTACTGTTTTCGAAAAAAACAACAATAACGTGCTTATGACAATAGATGGCGCCACGTGTCTTTCGAATAATTATTGAATTATTATTATGTTAGAAACTTTAATAGTGTGTTAAGAGTTTAATGTGTGCAAAAATGCCCAAGGCAGTAAGTCTGCCTTTGTACAGTTTTAACATGTGCATAAATTTTTAATAAATAAATAAATTTGTCAAATTCTAAAGTAAAGCGAGCGAAGCCGCAGGAAAAAGCCAGTATAAAATACTCTCTTAAAGGAAGAATATAGCATTCGTGCAACATTTTAACACCATTAGGTACCAGGGTGTAAGGAAATGGTAAGAACTTCAAACGCACTCAAGCGCGCTTCTTTTGTTTATTCCAGATTTGTGCAACTCTTGTATTTGCCAGGGCTGCCAGTTTGTCTAAAAGGCAGGTACGACGATACTCTCAGGGTTATTTCACCCTTAGCTTTTATGTTGGCCAACTTCTAAAAAAAAATGTTTTTCAGGGGAATCATTTCAAACTCAGGTTAGCCATTTTGGATCCTATATGACATGAACAAGAAGGCGCTGTAACGCTGTTTATAAAAAAATTGTAAAATAGTCTGTGGAAATTGTATTGAAAAAACAAGATTACGGCGTTATTTTCGATTAAACCAAAGCGCCAAAAGAATTATTTAGCACTATATGTCAATAAGGCAAGTTGCCTGTTTCCTGATTTTGTCATTTGTAGTTCATTATTTTCGGTAGCAAAGTAACCTATAAAATATCCTGTTTGGTACAGAATCTATTCTTAGCTGGCTATCTAAACGGCCATACATAACAACTTAGTAATAAGTTAGGACAATCTTTATAGGCAATATGTTAGGCTCTGACAGGAAAGTACCCACTACAAGCCATGACAATGTTTGGCCCCTATTTTGCTGAACAAGTGAGATTCAGGCCTTTATCAAATCAAATCAAATCAAAATATTTTATTTCACATAGACCTAGATGGGCACTTATAAAACATCGACAAAAAGGTGCACGGTTCGGGTTGTTCGTTTCCTATGGAGAAGAACCGGCAAGAAACTCTTCTTACTCTTTTCAAATCATTTGGTATTACAATTATCATGGATACAGCATTTGTACTTAATTATGGGGGAACAGCGTAGGCCCGACAATAAGTCGTTGCTTACTACACAAAAAAAGTAGAACAAAATAAAAAGTTAACTAAAGTTAACAAGCAGCTGGGACTCTACTAAGCCTATAATGTTCACACATTCACAAACAATTGATAAAAAAGAATCTATACAAAGGTAAAAAAAAAATATTGTAAAATACTAAAAACATCACTTTAGTAAATTGTAACTGTCAACTTTGCCGAACATGTAGAATACTGCGTCTTAGGCAGAGCTAGCAGTGGATAATAAAACCTATTTCAAGGCCAACTACAGATTGTTTGCCTGTTCATCTACCAAGACTTTAGGCTAGTGTTATATATTCTGGGACCGTACCAATAGATCTAAAAGCAGTATTATTTCATTCATACTTCACTCTTGGGAAAAGATCCAGGACGCACAGAGGCCAATCACCAGGTTGACCCACAGAAGTCTTATCAATTGATGTTGGATTCTCTAGTGTTTTTTTTTATTTTTCTATTTCCTGTATTGCGGGTGCGTGTCCAAACATTTATTTTTATTTTTTTTATTCTTTGTTATCCATACGGATATGCCAACCCCATCGAACCTTATTAACTGTTTACAATTGTGTGATATTTACTCACTATGTACCTATTAGAAGGAGAATCATTGACTAGACATCTTCGCGGTTTGCTAAAATGATTTGGATTAGCCCACAACGTCCAGAATGTTTAATTTAAACTCTCTAATTAATGATTCCTTTTCATTCTTGCTACTAGTTCACTCCATCAGTAGATCTTAAATTTTGTTGCATATTTCACAACTAAGAAATGCGATCTTTCGTATTAGGAAATCAAACTTTGCCGAAGGATAGTGTCCAGAATGTAGCCTTTTTTTTTTTTTCGGATGTAAATCATCAAACTGTACTGTACTGTAGCCTTAGTGCTAACTTAACATAACTTATACCCAAACTTGTATCCTGTTCAAACATTTAAACTCACATACACAAATAGTCAGTCCCGGAACAATTAGCTGTAAACAGTATGTCATATAAATATTTGTTCCGTGTGGAGATCGAACCCGCGACACGCAGCGTTGCAGGCAATCGCTTAGCCACTGTACCAACTGTGCCGTGCCGTGCCATGCCGTGCCGTGTTGTTTATACGTATCTCGAATGCACAAGTATTGTTGTATGTCGGCCATGTCTAGCGTTGTGTGCACAGTACAGCGCAATGGTACGCGATGTTGACAGGAGTCCAAACGAGTTCCGTGGCAGGCATTTTGTTTTAAAGAGACAATTAGTCTGAAAATCTCTGGACACTCTAGTCCTGAGTCACTCTAGTCACTCGAGGTATAATTTAAACATAGTTTTATTTTCCTGTTATAATTCCATTGTTCAAAATAATAATGATGCCTGTTAGGTAGTTCTACAATGTTCTTTTGTTTTTGGTGTTCGTTTACCTTGATCGAAAACGTAATAATCTGTTATTAATTTTACGATAGATATTCCTTAATTGTGTTCTAATTTTTTTTTATGTCGTTATGTTGCAATCATGATAAAAAACAAGAAACGTGTTTCAATCGAATAGAACTTTTAACAGTCTCAGATTTATATTCGTAAGTGACAGTATAAGTTTACAAAGAAGAAGTTATTTTTTTGTTTTATTTTGTTTTGGTTAGATATTTACTCACTAATATCTAACCTGATTTTGCATTATATTCGTATACTTTCGTTTGAATGGGTATAACAATGAAAATCAATTACATTTATTACCAATAATTTAAATACATAAAAATAAAAAAACTCACTGATTACTTTTCTGTTTCGTTTAAATTTACATTTTAGTAGTATTATCTCGTTAACACACATACTGAAATTTGAGGGCCACATAAACAATTAAAATCTCTCTATAAAACACCTCATAGACGTTTTGAAGCTTAAAATATTCACTTCCAACAACTAAACTTTTGTTTCGATCTATTTAATCTAAATTCTTTCCATAATTCTCGATTTCTCTTCACTATGATCAAATATACAGCCAAAGTTAAAGCATTCAGTATTTCGAATACCATATACATTATTTCGATAGACATTAATTTTATTTTAAATACTTCTAATAAATTTATTAGAAATAGAACCTTTCCGAGCACAAATATCAATGTGGCTATGTAAAAACGACTCGTTTTGTTAATAGATGTACTCGCATTAGCTTCCTTACCACGGAACAGAGAATATAAAACTGCAATGTACAGTATAAAACCAATTACCACAGGTGTTAGTAAACAGCAGACCACAAATGGATATGTTATTTTTTCTATCCAACCATACATATACAAAAACAATTTAGCAACTAAGTATGTAGCCGAAAGTGTAAGAGGTAAACCCCAAGAAAATAGGCTACTCTTCAGATACCTTCTGCGAATCGCAAGATGTAAAACTTTCACAAAATCAACATAAAAAATATAACACAACACTAGTAACCAACAATGGCACGACAAGTAAAAGTACAACGTTATTGATATGAGTATAAACCACATTTCGGGATGCTCTGGAATTGTTTCCTCGTAATAAATTAACACAATTATTATAACAATATGCAACAACAAACGTCCGGCATTCGCTATGTTGGCATTGAGAAGTACATAGTTTTTGAAATGGCGGAACTTCTTGACGAGGCACCACGATGTCACGCCGTATATAATTGCAGCTAGAACCAGCACGAACACAATCACCCACACAAACATTACGATTTTACGTGTTGTTATATCATCAGTTTGTGTTGCGTCTTCGCTTGTATCGTATTCACTGGTATTATATGTACTATCGTTATCGGCCATCGTGAGAGTGGCGTGCTGAGCTCGACACGCGCTCCCGGGTAGTGCTGAAAACCGGGAAGTGCGTCTAAAAAATACAGCTTACAAAATCGTCGTATGTATTGGTATCGTAGGCTCTAATGCCGTATGCACTGATGTCATTATCGGACTTGGTGAGCGTCGCGTGCACAATTGACCGAACACTGGAGAGCAGTGCTGCTTACTGCGTACTTATCCACAAAGATACTAGCCGGAAAACGCGTTGAAAAAATAAATGTTTAAAATAAGTCTGTTGTTGTTACCATCATAGCTCTATGTGACTGTTATAGTCCCTTCACAGATGTTACCGCTAGCTTTTAAGTAAACTTAAACTCGTATAATGTGTTATGTAACAATTTAAAAAAACATCATATGTTTACAAGGTGATATTCCTTTTACAAGAAAAAAAGTGACAAGGTATAATCGTAATAAATACATCGATTTCGTTTTTTTCTTCCACTTTAAGGTAAAAACACAAACACAACTTAGTGAAAGGCCCAAGTAGGCAACATTAGCAAGATCAATAATGTCACAGCACTGTTGATTTGGGATCGCACCCGTCAAGCCTCCTGTCGACTTCTCGGCGCCTGGTAGGGGGTTGCCAAAAACATCACATGAATGGCAGCTTTTTTTTTCTTCAGAATGTATCATGACTTAGCAATAAAACAAGCCAAGTTAATTATAAAATAAACTACCGACCAAAACTATCCTATCTTTCAAACTGGAACTAACCATACATATTCACAAATTTATGAAGTAAATAAGCAATGTTCAATAGGTACTTGTTATCTTAAAATATCATTTTTCTTCCTCAATGTTATCCTTAAAGCCAATATAGTAAAAAAAACACATTTAAGTAATAACGGGACATGTTGGGATCGATACTGTCTTCCCTGTTGAGACGGGATCGCTCGGCGTCTGAGGCTCCTGTCGACTAGTTGGCGCCAGCAAGGGATGTGACACATGGCGGTGGTAAAAATATATCGATGATTTGATGATTTTAAGTACTGGAGACAGCATTTTGCATGTGAAATCTGTGAGGTATGTGATATAAAATTAAATTATCTTGAACAACGTAAACCGGGCATTATAAATAACGGATCAGTCGAAGCCAACGCAAAGTAACCACAAACGGATTGTTCGCGAACGCGACCGCCGCTTACTTCTTAGCGGCGGACGCTTTCTTGGCTGCCGGTTTAGACTTGGGTGTAGCCGCTGCCTTCTTGGGTTTAGGCGCTTTAGGTTTCTTGGTTGGCGGCTTGGCTGTTTTCTTAGCTTTCGGAACGGCGGCGCCCTTCGCCTTGGCCGGGGCGGCGGCCTTCTTGGGTGCCGGCTTCTTCTTAGCGTTATTACAATTTCGTTTTATAAATAAATAGAAATGAGGATGTTGCAGCCCATTTTTCTAATGGTTTTATAGCAGCTCTATGGCTTATGACAACCACACGGAATAATTTAATAAAAATTATCTAAGTTTTAATAAGAAAATTTATTTGTCTCATAAATCACCTTATCTATACAAATAAATAAAATTGTATTGTCTGGTTGTAATTTCAGAATAACAGCTTTTTTTACTGAATACTTAATAATATGAAAGTATATACGGTACTTATAACAAAAACATATTTTGGACTTTTACTGGCTAGCTGATGTTATAAGGAATAACTTAGGCTTCTTTTATTTTAGTTAAAGGATTAGGGTTCCGTGCAAAAAAAAATTTAAACCCATGAAATCGTTACCAAAATCCGATTCAAATAGGGAAGTAATATTTTTATAATAATTTCACGCGGACGAAGCATATTCAAATACTTACACGTGTAGTGCCAATTATACAAATAAGTCATGTAAACATCGATAACAAGATAACACATCACTTATTCACATCACTAAATGGCAAGGTACAATGAAGTGAAATCCTTCAGGTTTTTCAATATTCATTTAATGTATTTGAGAAGCTTATACTGAGAGTTCAGGAGGGTTCGCTTACACCACAAAAGTAGGTCGAGGTTCGGATCAAGGGTCATTATAACAAAAACAATAGCCTTAATGTTCCTTCTCATTTTTTTGTTCTTTTTATCTGTTTTTGTTTAGAAAGTAGTTCGTCTAATGGGTTCAACAAAAGATTTTTTTTTTTTTGCTGAACAATTTTATTCTACAAAATATTCCGTGGATACTGTGGTATTATAATATAAGGCGTGAAAGTAAAAACAAAAGGTAATTGTATATAAATTGTATTATATAACACGTGGTGATCTTTAGCAGTCGCTCCATGTAAAATACTGGTATTCAGCTGCATCCGGTTAGACTGGAAGCCGACCCCAACATAGTTGGGAAAAGGCTAGGCAGATGATGTGGTGATCTTTCTTAATCTTACTTCTTACTACTACGAGGCGAAAGTTTGGATGGATGGATGTTTGTAACTCAATGATGCCAGAATGGCTGACCGGATCTGGATAAAATTTAGCACAGAGGTAGATTATAATCTGGAATAGCACATAGGCTACTTTTTTTTCTCACTAATCAAAATTTCCACGCGAGCGAATTCGCAGGCAACAGCTAGTACTATTATAAATTCAAAAGCTTGTGAGGATGGATGTTTGTTACTCTTTGACGCAAAAACTACTGAATGGATTTTGATGAAATATAGCACACTGATAGTTTATAACCTGGATTAATACATAAGAAACTTTTTATCTCAGTACTACATTTCCTTGGGATAATTTCTGACATCCACGCGGGCGAAGCCACTGGAAACAAAGGCATAGTATGTATCTATATAATTTCTACATAGGTAGATATGCTCAAGGTAAAGTACATTATGTCGTGTTAAAACAGGTTCTCTCGTGAAAGCACTACCTAGAACTGAATAAGGACATATAGTACGGTGGTACTGTATGTTTTTATTCTGTTTCAATTGGGGCAACTAAAGCTTGAAGCACGTACCTAATATCCAGGTACAAGTAAAACCTTTTGCCAACGAGTTTACATAACATATTAGGGGTTAAAGTATAAAATTGCCTAATTCTATAGATAGGATCCCTTCCCCCTAGGATTCCCTCTCATAGAGAGGAGGCCTGCGTCCCAGCAGTGGGAACAATAATAGGCTGATTATGCTATGCTATACTATTATAGATAGGATAAATTGTGTGAGGAATGATATGAAAGAAAAAGGAGTAAATTATAGCGTGACGGTTGACAGAGGAGAAAAAACGTGTTCGCCGACCCCAAGTACCATGGGACAAGGGCTGATAATGATGAGGATGAACATGATTCAAGTAAGCAAAACTCACTGTCTCTCACAACATCACGCCTGTAATTCCCGAAGGGTTAGGCAGAGGTGTACTTAATAGTACATCCACATTTCGCCAGTTATGTAACTAACTGGGCAGTAGTATTTTTTTTAATTTTCTTTATACGCAAACCCTGCGTAACTACAGCTGTTTTTGACATGGAAAGAAAAACTCGAGTGCGAGCAGGGTTTAAACCTGCGACCTTCTGGTTTCTGTGCACCGGACGTCTTAACCAATTAGACCATCGGACCCTGCTCACAGTTCTCGAAATCTTCGTTCCATTAATAACGTCTTACGGTGACGTTGGCGCCATCTATTTAAGAAAGTATCAAACTAACTTAAACCAACACGTTGACATTACAGTCAAATCAATGTTGTATAGAAGTCGCCATACCAAACTAGTTTAGTAGTAGTTTTCATTTCACCAGTTTCTACTAAATATTTTCAGTAAGTAACCAAAGTATATTTTTATATACACTAGCATATTATTATGTAGGTATATTAAAAGCCATTCGTAATGTTGATGGAACTCAGTTCGTCCGTGCCTGGCGCTCCATCTAATTCGTATGGACGTATTCAAGCTAGGAACGTGAGCTGGCGTACCTACTCCAATCTGATATTTTTGAACTAAAATATCTTATGTACAGTACATTTAGTGATGGCGGCTCTATACTTGAATTAGTTTCTGAAAATGGGCCTTACAGCCTGACCACGGGAAGTTCGTTGAATTACGAGTAGCGGTTTAGATTAAGGGCACATTAGGCATTCCCATATCCTATTGGAATATGAATAAGTAAGGTATATCAATTCATTCATTTTTCTTCTTCAGTTATTAAAAATCTAAAGATCATAATGATCTTTTAGAATCTAGCCTAAACAGACTGATACGCAATTTAAGTCTGACCTAATATTTTATTTTATAATGTTATGACTAAGAATAGTGTCAATTTGCAGTTTTACACAGTTCCGTAGCACATGTTTTCGTACACCCGTAGGTATCTATAGTCAAGTTAAAGTAATTACTTGAGTTTAAGGAATTACTTATGCAAAGATTTTGTAACGTGGAGACGGCTCAGGCCAGTGTTCCGTACCCTTTTCTTTCTCTGCAATCAGGACTCGAGGCGGCCACGGAAAAATAGGCAAATAAATAGCTAGTATTCTTCCACCTAGCTCTTGTTATTTAAAACCCCGACCTACCTACCTACCTGCTGACCACCCCTTAACAAGGGCAAGTGTCATAATTTTTATATTCAAGCTATGATACTTACGACGACGACTTGACGATGTACAGAATATGTTATCACAAATAATAAAACTGTCATTATGGCCACACTATTGAATTAGGAAATACCTGTAATGATAGTGATGATGAGTTAATAAATAAATAAATAATAAATAAATATTCAAGCTAAGAATTCTAACTTTTGTCAGTTCTAACTTCAAGCAATTACTAAACTACAGAATAAAAATAAATAAAAAAATCGTATCTTAAATAATTACTTATACCTAAGTAATCACTTTGACTTGTTTATAGATATGGGAGTCAGAGTCTGAAATGTTAAAAACACTTAGTTCACATGTTACGTGTAAAGCAAAGTACTCATTCAAATAAGATTCAAAAACAAAAGCGGCCTTTCATACCTTCTTTACACACCATTTCACCTATCCTTCCTCACTCCGCAAGTACCATTATAAAAAAAATACACAACACTATTAAAAAAAAAAAAAAAAAATCTTTTAACAGCCTTCTGACAGACAGTAATACTTTTACAACA
Source organism: Noctua janthe (assembly GCA_910589295.1). Taxonomy (NCBI): domain Eukaryota; kingdom Metazoa; phylum Arthropoda; class Insecta; order Lepidoptera; family Noctuidae; genus Noctua; species Noctua janthe. The sequence continues at coordinate 3,513,978 of OU342573.1, read as the reverse complement.
TGTCATATTATTGTGTTTACAGTTACATGTCAAGCTTGTTTGTAGCTTGTATGAGAATATTAATCGTGAGAGTGCAATGCTGAGGTTTGACTGAGGGTAGGATGGTGTAAAATTATAATTTGGTAGTAAATAAATATATGCTGTGTTTGTAACGTCAATTTTGTGGAGTTACGATAAATTAAAAATGATGAAAAAAAAAATGTATGGTGGTAGATGTGGTTGATGGTGGTGGTTGGTGATATGGTGGTGGTGGTATAGTGGTGGGTTGAATGAATGGTGAAATTATGAAATGTTGTTTAACTTGAGACGTAAGTATTTTAAAGACTTTTTTTGATAAATTTAATAAGTATTTTGTTCTTGGTACTCGTCGGTACCATGAGCCTGAGCGCTGCTATTTGATTTAACTATGAAATAAATTAAACAAACGAACCACAACGTGTATTTTAATGTTTTAATATACTCTATTCTAACAGTACAAATAGTAGTGTGTGTAGTGTGTATGGGTGTGTGTGTAGTTGCGTGTGTAGTGTATCGTGCTCGAGACCCGTCTGTCCCTCTTGTGGTAAAATAATTGGCGCAGTGATATAAAACACACAGTAAATTTCGGTCAACTTCCCATATTGATAAGCCCGTAAAGGTAGGACTCCAAAGGCGACCCGCAACCACAACCCGTACCAAGAATACCGCTCAATGTTTATGACAGACCGAAGCGTCACTACTGATTACCTTTAACGACTGTCAGAGATCTACAAATGACAGCCGGGACCAACGTCTTAAAGAGCTTTCTGAGACATGTAAGAAACTCGGTATGTAATGGATGATCACCTATCCACAAACCGACATTGGCAAACGCGTCTTTACCTTGAAGGTGGACCCGTGCGGCTGTTATTATTTACTCTGTTAGCTTCCGTTGCTGCATACAGCCAGTAATAAAAATGCTATTTTTAGTTAAGACCATGAAAACATCTACAAATACTGAAGCTATTTGACCTTTACAAGGAGCGTGGGAAGCAAAGCAGCTTATGTGTTTTTATTGCATTTTCAAAGAACACAAAGTAACATAATTTATTTTTAACTTCTTTGTTATAATACAAAGCTTTTGAAATGAATATATCAAGAAGAAGTGGAAAAAGTTAGGAGTTTGTTTTTAAGTTGGCTACTAAATATAACTGTTCTATTGTTACAGGCACTGTGCAAGAACACTGACAGTTGGAGAACTAAATTGGCGACAGTGAAAATCAAATTTAGAACGTCAAGAAAAAAGCAATAGTGCTGTGATGTCTTCTACAGTGTTTTCATGGTTATTTTATTTCTGATTTTTGATGACCCTCAAAATCAAAATGAACTTTATGCCAGTTACTGCAAGGCTACAATTGGGTTAACAATTTAGATTGCCATCGACACGCTAAGACTGGGTTGCTGTCACTAGCACGTTTGTAAAAATCACAGTAATCTTTTATTTTGTAACAATAAGGTAACTTCATTACATGGGACTTTAACATAACTGGCGAAATATAAGGAAAAAAATGAAATGCTCGACAATGTACATAAGAATCAGAATAAGAAATGGGTGTACTATTAGGTACACTTCTGCCTCACCCTTCGGGGGTTACAGGTTTGATGTTATATTAAGACAAGGTTGGTAATGTTTCTATTGGGTTGCTTCTATTAGAGTCACAAGAATTTGTGTGGTATACTACAACTAAAAACCCGACCACTTAAAAAACACGCTCTAATTAAATTAGGGTTTTACAAGGTCACATCGACTCCTCCTATTGTTGAAGTTGGGTAAAATGTAGCCTATGTTACCCGGGCCATAATAACGAATCGATTGACTCCTTATTCAAAGAAATCGGATGAATAGTTTAGGCGTTACCGAGGAACATACGTAAATACTGCGAACGGAGTCGATCGCGCGTCGCAGCATACTTTCGGCTCCGACTGCGTGTCGCGGAAGACGCCTTACTTTAAATGCTGTGTAAACAATTTAATATAGTTTCAAGATTGTAAAATCCGTTCCGTCCATTCCATCGGATGATGCGATGCGATCCGTTTGGTGGAAATCATCCTTTTTTTTTTTTTTTTTTTTCCGGATGGGAAATCATCAAATGACCCCCCCCACTCTGGGCGGAGCGGGAGGGAGTGTCAGACTTGTACTGACTAAAACCCATCCATGTTCCTTCTTTGCCCTTTGTGTTCCAGGGCCACGGTATCTCTTTCGAACAGTCCCGCAGCCCTGGCAGGCATCGGCCCTTGCGGACCCCTACTTATTTGCTGACATCTCTTTGAGGCGCACGTGGAACACGAACGCGCCGTCGACACGGCCTGTCGTCATAAGACGGCCGGACGGCGAGCTGGCCCATAACTCGCCGTCCACAGGCACGCGCCTACGGTGGCCGGGAGCCACCACGTGACCCCCGACGCCCAGGGCGTCTCCCGCGGCGACTGGGACGTGAGGTTCTTTCCCTCTCACGTCCCGCCACCTCCTTCACTAGCATGACTGCTTCGGAGAAGGAGGTGACGGCTTCCCATTCCCTCTCGCTCCGGACCATGGCTTGAACCAAGGCCGGACGCGAGAGATCGCCGCCGCCAATCGCCGCTACGAGGACACGGCGGTGCTCCGCCCAAGCGGGGCAGACCTCCACGGTGTGCTCCACCGTGTCCTCCGGACGATCCTCGCAGTGGAAACACCCGGGCGTTTCCTCCCGCCCGATTCGGTGCAGGAACCTCCCGAAACAACCGTGTCCGGTGAGGACCTGCGTCAGGCGGTAGGTGAGGGCGCCGTGGCGCCTCTCTAGCCACTCCTCAAAGAGGGGACTTATCGCCACTATGGTGGCGTGCCCTGCACGGGGTTGCGACAGTCGCTCTCTCCATGTCGCCATGAGATCACGCCGGAGGTCTGTCCGCTGAGCAGCAATTTGCCGCGGCAGCGGAGTTTCCTCCCGACGTAGTGCCTCCGCGCGCCATTCGTGCAGGCGTGCGAGGACTATCGCCTCCAGATCCCATGGCGGCAATCCGGCAAGGAGGCTAGCCGCTTCGCCGGAGATCGTGCGGTACCCCCGGATTAGCCTTATGGCTATTACTTTTTGGGGCGCGTTCAGGTAGTGGGCGGCTTGCCGCCTCAAAGAACGCGCCCACACCGGGGCCCCGTAAAGGGCCATGGACCGCACGACCCCGGCGTATAGCCTCCGGCGTTTGGACCCCTCAGGTTGGGCAAGAGCCGCTTGAAGGCAGCCCCTGTCCGTTCCAGTTTGGGAGCCAAACGTCGGAAGTGCTCCACGAAGTTCCACCGGCTGTCGAGGACGAGTCCTAGGTACTTCAACGTCGACCCGACGCCGATGGAAACCCCTCCTGCCGTCAGTAGGGATCCCGACGGTGGCGCATTCCGAGGCCCATGAAAACACATGGCCTCGGACTTGTGCAGTGCCACCTCGAGACCCAATTGCCGGATCCTCTCCACGACTATCGCAACCCCGCGTGTCATGTTTTCGGCCGCCGCCTCGTGCGACCTCCCTTGTGCCAGTACCAGCGTGTCGTCAGCGTAGCAAACTACACTGACGCCGGTAGGGAGGTCGGCGCGCAGCACCCAGTCGTAACCGATGTTCCACAAGGCCGGCCCCAGAACCGATCCCTGTGGAACACCGCACGACATCTCTCGCCGGTTCCATTCTCCGCTCCGACCGGGGTAGATGACGGCCCTATCCGTCAGGTAGTCCCCGACCACACGACGAAGGTAGGTCGGCACCCGGTGATACCGGAGTGCCTCCCTAATGCAGCTCCAGGGCATGGAGTTGAAGGCGTTGGCGATGTCAAGAGACACCGCCAAGACAACCCCGCCCCTGGACACCGTGTCCCCCGTCGTGAGGGCTCTCACGCGCATGATGGCGTCCACCGTCGAGCGCCCCTTGCGGAAACCAAACTGGTGTTCCGCAAGATCCGGTCCCATCCCCGCAAGGTGCCCGGCGAGGCGGTTGGCAATGACTCTTTCAAAGAGCTTGCCCACCTCGTCGAGCAGCACGATGGGCCGGTATGCGGACGGAGAGTCCGCAGGGCGCCCTGGTTTCCGGATGAGGACCAGCTTCCCCGTCTTCCATCGAAGCGGAAACTGGCCTCTCTCCAAGCATGCGCTTAGGAGCCCTTCCAGTCGGGGCCCGAGAGCCTCAGAGGCCAGGACCCAGGCTTTGCCAGGCAAGCCATCGGGTCCCGGGGCGGTGTTTCTGGTTTTCAGCCTGCGTACCGCCACTCTCAGGTCTACCCCAGTCACCTCCGGAACGTCGTCATCGTCATCGGTGTGGTCCGCTTCCGGCATCGCACGCGGCGGCGGAGCCATAGGCGGGGGAGGATGCTCCCCTCGCGAAGGGAACAGAGCGCTCACCACGTCCTCCACGAGCTCAGGCCGGAGACTCTGCGTCAACGGGGGGGCCCGGGTGCGGAGTTTGTCCCGCACCATCTTGTAAGGGCGCCCCCACGGATCTCCGTTCAGAGACTCCAGCATCTCCTCGCGGGCCAAGTTCTTGGCCCGCCGGACAGCCTCTTGGAGGGCGGTCTTCGCCGCTCTGTACCCCTCGTACAGCTCTGCCTCAATGGCTGCCGCATCCGGAGGGCGGATGCGGAGCCTGCGATGCCTGGCGTACAGGCGCCGCGTGGCAACGCACGCCTTGCGCAGAGACGTCAACTCTCGCGACCACCAGTACACCTGACGCCGGGCGCTTCCTGGCCGAACTCGGGGCATTGCCACGTCGCAAATCTCGGACATGGCCTCCTGGAACCAACCCGCCTCGTTGTTGGTGTCAGCAGGCCTGACTGGTGATGACACCCAGGCCTGCACGATCGAGGCTTCCAGGAGGAGCTCCCGGTCCAGCTGCTTCAGCGCCCATCGCGGACCACTCGGGGCCTGTAGGACCGGCACGCTTGAGGACTGGGTGGAGACGTCAAACCGGATGTACCGGTGGTCGGAATAGGTCTCCACCCCCTCCATGACGCGCCAGTCAACGACACGCGGCGACAGAGCGGGGCTGGCGAACGAGATGTCCACCACCGACTCGCCCCGCATCCGCACGCACGTGGGGACAGAACCCCGATTTAGGACGACCAGGCCTGTCTCCAGAGCCCAGTCCTCCACCATTCTACCCCGCACGTCCGTGTAACGAGAACCCCAAGCCAAGTTCTTGGCATTGAAGTCCCCGAGCACAAGCACGGGGAGGGAATGGCTTCCGATGACGACACTCAACTCCGTGAGGGAGTTGTGGAACTCGGCGAGAGTTCGGCTCGGGGAGAAGTAGACTCCCACTACAACGATCTCCCCGAACCGTGCTGCTACGCACCCCTGACCCTTCCTGACACTCTCAAGGGTCGGGGTACCGGCGGCGACCGACGCAATTATGGTCACTGAGCCGCTAAGGTCCTCCACCCAGTCATCCCTGGGCGGGACAAAGTACGGCTCAGCGACCACGGCGATGTTAATCGACCACTGCGCCATGCTCTGGAGCAACAGATCCTGAGCGCAGGCGCAGTGGTTGATGTTCGCCTGGAGAAGGCGTAATGGGGCCGTTACTGGCACTCCATTTCAGCCCCCTCCCGGGCCCCCTGCGAGGGCCCCGCTGCGGAAGTTGCAGCAGTAGCGGCAGCGGCGGCAACAGTGGCGGCGGCTGCGGTGGTGGCGACGGTGGGGGTTTTGGCGGTGGTGGCGGAAGGCCTTCCCTTGCCCCTGGCCTTGGCGGGAATACCGCAGGACTTGCTCCCTGCCCGGTGATCGGCCGGCTTGCCAGCTGCCGCACATGCGGCGCAGCGCGGCGCGGCGGAGCAAGCCGCGGCCATGTGACCAGGCTGGCCGCAGCGGAAGCACAGGCCGCTGCGGTCCACCTCCGAAGTGCACCGGACGGACACGTGGTGCCCCACATGGCAGCGGAAGCACCTCAGAGGTCTGGGTTCCAGCAGCTTCACCTGCGCCGAAACCCAGCCCACCAAGAGCCTTCGGCCCTCCACAATGACTTTCGCCGCCGTCACAGGGCAGCTTACCGTTATGGTTCGCATGCCCGACAGGTCCGGACGTAAGGTGCCTGCCTTGACTTGCTCGGCAGGGCACCCACCGGTCCTGGTGACGGCGGCCACCACCTCCTTCTCGGTCACCGAGTCGTCCAGACCCAGTATGCGCAGGTCTGCGCATTTGACGGGCCTGGACACTCGGGCCTCGTCCGCATTTAGGGACGCTCTAAGCTTTTCAGCCAGAGCGTCAGCGGACGAGCCACGGGTTTCGCCAGGGATCTCCAGCACTCGAGCCCCTGTTGCGGTGACTCTAAGCCGGAGGCCCCCGGTGATCCCGAGCTCTCCGAGATCCACCGTTGCTTTCGCCTTAGCGAGCACGTCGCGGTAGGTCACGCCCCTCTTTTCCGCGTCCGGCTGTAGTGTAATCACTACAGCTGCGGTCTTCGGGGCGCTGAGCCTAACCGCGACGCCCCGCTCCTTTTGCCGGCGTTTCTGCTCCTGCCTCCTGGCCTTTTTGGCCGCCCTTCGCTCCCTCGCGTTTTCTCCAGCCACCTGCCACCCGGTCTCGGCCACGGAAGGCTTAGGGGGCGGGGGGGGCGGCGATAGCGGCTGTCTCGCGGCTGGCGCTGGCATATTCGCCACCTTGCCCTTCTTTTGGGCCGCCGCCTTGCCCTGTTTCAGGGCCGCCGCCTTCTTAACCGGAGCCGGTTTCGTCGGGGCCGACATAACCCTGCCGGGGGGCTGGCTGGACGGCCCCGGTGCGGAGGCCGCAGCAGACGCATATGAGGCCGCCCTCAGGCCCGGGGGCGCCTTGTTTGCCGCCAGGGGGGGGCGTAAGACAATGCCCTCCAGGACGGAGAACCGCGCCTGGAAGGCAGCCAGCTCCTGCCGAACCAGATTCAGGACCTGGTTCTCCACCGGCACGTGCTGGCTTGGACGCTTCTGGCCCCCATTTTGGGGCGCCTCGCGAGAGGCGGACACGCGCAGACTGGCCAGGTCTGCTCGGAGCTTCCTATTCTCCTCTTTGAGAAGCTCCGTGGCGGCTGTCAGTCGAGCGACCTCTGCCCTCAGTTTGGCCACGCCGTCTGGCGGCGGCCCCGCAAATCTAGCCTCCGCTGCCGCCATAATGGAGGCGACCGCTGCAGGTATAGCCCTTTGCCTGGTGGAGGGCTTTTGTTTGAAGGAGACAGCCCTCAGCGCTGCCTCCACCTCCTTCGCGAGCCCGGCCTTACGCTCCGCATCAGAGCCGCCATCTGCGCCCGCCTCGTCGCCAGAATAGCCCGAACGGGCCACCTCGTGACCGGCGGCCACCCCCGGGTGGCGCCCCTCCTCGGCAAGCCGCGCCGACCTCTCGGTGGCAGAGAGGCCTCTCCCCTTGCCGCGGATCCCGCCGCGCTTGCTGGTGGGGATCTTGCGAGCCGAAGCCAGCTCCCCATCTGACGACGACTCTCGGTCGCCTACCGGCCTGGACCGCTTGCGTAGGAACTCCCTGTTCCCCGCAGCAGCCCCGGGCCTCCCGCGCTGGGAGCTCACTGAGCCAGCGCTCACCTCGCTGAATGCGGCGCCGGACTCCGACCCCGCATCCCTCTCCTCCCTTCCTTCGCCGTTATCGGCCGTTTTTTGGGTTTTGAAAGCTTTTTCCATACTGTTCCCACGAGTATGGGGGAAATAAATAGTCCATCTGGGCAGTGCCCCCTGTACCCAGATAAGCCATAGCCAGGCCCGGCAGTGGTTCGCACTAGAGACTGATTTTCCAAAGGAACCCGTCAGCCATACATCTCCTCGCGGTGCGCCGCCGCTTGAGATTCGGGGTAACTTTTTATAGAGGTTTTCTACCTCGTGGTCCGGGCGGTTAAGCCAAGACCCTCAGTCCCAATCGAAGCCGCGAGACGTGTTCCACGACACTTCGACGGTGGGATTACGATATCGACGGAGACAGTGAAGGACGCAGGTTCTTCACTGTCAGCTCGGAGGCAGGGTAAGTGCACACCGAGCCCGCCCTTGCTCCTCCGCTGTGCCCTCTGCTTTTCAGAGGGTCACGCGGAGCAACGCCCCCTTGGTCCATGAGGGACCCCCCCATGTCAGAATATTAGCCATGGGCAGTAACATTTCCCGAGGAATAAGAATCTCTTCCCATTCCTCGGGGAAGGATACTGCCCACGCCCAGGGTGCACCGGCCCAGCAGCTGCTATTCCCTCCAGACGTATCGAGAGGGACCGGCAGCCATCAGGCACACGAGGAGGAATTCTGACAACGCACCCCGTGGAAATCATCCTTAAGAGGTCAACACGTTCAAATTCAAATTCAAATTCAAATCACTTTATTTGTAGATCATAGGTGAAAAAAATACATATATGCAGATGTTAGTGCTCTTAAAATTATCGCTATGTCTTGCCGTCAGCGGCGTACAAATATTCTAATTTTAATTCTAAAATATTCTAATTACAATTACGAATTATTACTATGTCAATTTCTAATTATATTAATATGTCAATTTTCAATTACTAATTATTACCATGTCAATTTCTAATTATATTAATATGTCAATTTTCAATTACTAATAATTACATACTATGTCAATTTCTTAATATGTCAATTTTCAATTATAATATCATGTCAATGTCAATTAATTACAAATAAATGGATTAAAATAACAATAAAATAATGAAATGTCAACTAATTAAAATACATCTTCTAAGAACTCATTGACTGTATAGTATGTTTTTGCGACTAATAAACGTTTCTTTACACTCTCACATATGAAGCAGTTCCTATATACGGCTTTGCTCATTCACACCCTGATTGGTCAACCTCACTACCAACTTTGCTATCATGCCAATCTTTATACCACAGTATCAATGCCCGTGCCAACATAACAAATACGCCGCCAAAATTCGGTTAGAGTCATACCGCAAAATTAAAATGGCAGTCGCTCTGCGTGAAATTAAAAAATAATAAAATACATAGCGAGAATTATGAAACAAACACGTAACAAAATATAAAACGAAGAAAGAACATATAAAAGTAAGAGTAAGAGTTAAATACAAAACCTATTTCTCTATGTCGTCGGCTCATAATCTTGCTTTGATTAACTTCAATTTGATTATTTATTAATATGGAAAAAAACTTGAAAGATATATATATGACTTATGGCATTAAGTCTACCTATGTACCACTCTTGTACATGAAGATTAAATAAATAAAGATATAGTAGCAGTTAATACTGAAGCAATTCTTTAAAATAAAAATAAAGACGGCTGAAGTCTTGGTCAGCAATAGCGCCTGCGACCACTAAACCAACAATTTTTGATTCGAGATCGGGCAAAGCTTTGTTGGGTTTTTCCATCAGGGCTTCTTAGTAGGAGGAGTAGCAGCCCAGTCTGGATTTGTACCGAGTTGATGGCAAAAGGTTCGGCCCCTATTACGTGCAACTTAAATATAAAGAAGTTTGCCCACTGTACCGTACTTACACCGTATCATACGATGACCGTACATATCAGGTATGGAAAGAAGCATGTAACGGACAAATGCCCACTAGAATTTATCAACGCATCATCCGTATTCATGGCACGGTCATCGGATGGTACGGTGGAGTTGGTAGACACCTTAACTGACGAAATTTGGATAATAGGTAAAGGTTCTTCGCCTAACCTTTCAATGAAAAACCAGGTGTATCCGTTATGTTAAAATAATTACATTTTATAATGAGTTTCTTTGTCAAAGTAGCTTTGAGCGCTAATCAGAGCGGCCACACGCGCTTGAACGATGAGAAGATAAAACACGATCAGTGATTGGAATCTGTATCCTAACGTAGTTACAGTCAGCGACAGAAATTGCTGATATTGAAAAAACACCTTTCTTTTGTATAAAATCATGAATTATTCAGGAAAAAATTTTTTTCTTTTTAATTCATTCTTGTGGACATTATGTATGGGCAATAATTTACACGTCAACAATGGACGAAGTCTGCTAACCAAAACGTGCTAGAATGGCCGATCAGTGACACAGTAGTCAGCAGTTGACAGTTTTGGTAATACCCTAATTGAAAAGCGTCAATGTGGTTTTCAATGCGTGCCTCTGACAAGTCATTGGGCTGGGAATAGGAGTGATTGTGTGACAATCTCCTATTATTTTGCCATTTCTCTCAACCACTGTCACGCCACATTATGCATTTATTTTTTTCATAATCATCAGCATCATTTCAGCCGAAAGAAATCCACTGCTGTTGTGTTCCGCCACTTTGACCGGTCCCGTGCGTCTGGCATCCGGCGGATCCTTGCAACCTTCACCAGGTCATCGGTCCACCTAGTGGAAGGCCTTGCGCACGTCACAACGCAACGTCTTCCTGTTCGCGGTCGCCACTCCAGAACTTTTCGGCCCTATCGGCCATCGGTGCAATTTTTTAACTTAATTTTAATTAATTTTTTACTTGCTTTTAATTTTTATGATGTGGAATTTACTTGCTTAATTCCTATGATACAATTTATCCAGTGACCATTATGAACGAACTACGAACATTTGGTACAATGGATATAGCGATGTCATCGTAAAGTCGTCATAATGACCAGTCATTGAAAATATTGCAGACTCAATGACTCACACTGAAAATATAATTGCACTACGTTCTTTTAAACAACATTTATTATATTATACAATCTTACTCAACTAATAAAAAACGTATACCAACATAAGAAAATTAATTCAACCATAAACCACTACGCAATCTTCTATACTTACTCTGAAACCTTTTCATCAACATTCATCCCTTTTGCCAAGCGGTACGTTCGGCCCAAGATAAAACCGTACTTGGAAAAAGTAGTTTTAAAAGTAAATACATCGGTCAGTCTTTGTGGTGTAGTTTATTACTTGGACTTGAAAGAAAGTACCAGTGAGGAGGCTTTAATCTAAGCAAGGTGGAACGAACTGTTGAGTCCTCTGATGTAAAAATATCTAGATCAGTACCTAGTTAGGACGTTTCTACGAAGATTACCTCGTTGTTCTTCTCTGCTTAGTTACTCTTGACCGAGTGGTCGTTGTCATAGGGGGTCGCCCGCAACTGTAGTCGCTGCCTTCACGATCCTTTTCCACTGGTCTCTATTGGCCGGGTGCCGAACACATTCTGACACAGGAATCTTGGTGACAGATTTGATGATGTCTATCCATCGAGTTGGTGATCGACCACGTGTTCTCTTGCCTTCGAATCCTGAATCACCAAACGCTCCATGAAATCATTGTTTCGGGTAACGTGTCCAAAGAATCTGAGGATTCGTAATTGCACAAGCGACGACAGTCTTTTTTTTTTTTTTTTTTTTCTTTTTTTTTTTTTTAGATGGGAAATCATCAAATGACCCCCCCCACTCTGGGCGGAGCGGGAGGGAGTGTCAGACTTGTACTGACTAAAACCCATCCATGTTCCTTCTTTGCCCTTTGTGTTCCAGGGCCACGGTGTCTCTTTCGAACAGTCCCGCAGCTCTGGCAGGCATCGGCCCATGCGGACCCCTACTCGGTTGCTGACATCTCTTTGAGGCGCGCGTGGAACATGAACGCGCCGTCGACACGACCTGTCGTCATAAGACGGCCGGACGGCGAGCTAGCCCATAACTCGCCGTCCACAGGCCCGCGCCTACGGTGGCCGGGAGCCACCACGTGACCCCCGACGCCCAGGGCGTCTCCCGCGGCGGCTGGGACGTGAGGTTCTTTCCCTCTCACGTCCCGCCACCTCCTTCACTAGCATGACTGCTTCACAGAAGGTGGTGACGGCTTCCCATTCCCTCTCGCTCCGGACCATGGCTTGAACCAGGGCCGGACGCGAGAGATCGCCGCCGCCAATCGCCGCTACGAGGACACGGCGGTGCTCCGCCCAAGCGGGGCAGACGTCTACGGTGTGCTCCACCGTGTCCTCCGGAGGATCCTCGCAGTGGAAACACCCGGGCGTTTCCTCCCGCCCGATTCGGTGCAGGAACCTCCCGAAACAACCGTGTCCGGTGAGGATCTGCGTCAGGCGGTAGGTGAGGGCGCCGTGGCGCCTCTCTAGCCACTCCTCAAAGAGGGGACTTATCGCCACTATGGTAGCGTGCCCTGCACGGGGTTGCAACAGTCGCTCTCTCCATGTCGCCATGAGATCACGCCGGAGGTCTGTCCGCTGAGCGGCAATTTGCCGCGGCAGCGGAGTTTCCCCCCCGACGTAGTGCCTCCGCGCGCCATTCATGCAGGCGCGCGAGGACTATCGCCTCCAGATCCCATGGCGGCAATCCGGCAAGGAGGCTAGCCGCTTCGCCGGAGATCGTGCGGTACCCCCGAGCGACGACAGTCTTTGTTTAATATTGAGTTCTTTGAGTATTGACACGTTAATCCGATGACCGGTCCAGCTTATACTGATTATGGGTCTCCATCACCACATCTCCAGGGCGTCAATCTTGCGTCGGTCCTGCATTCGTGGTTCCATAAATCCCTCTCACGTGTCTTATCGAGGATTCACACTTACATCATTACACACGCTACACTCTTAAAGAGTGGCTTTGAGAATAAAGCTACAATATAAAGTTAGCCTCGATTTATGCCCTGGATTTCTGGACGGTTGATGCCTCACACATGGGACTTAAACATAACTGGCGAAATATGGGTGTACACCCATATTACACCTCGCCACTTTGGAGGTTACAGGCGAAATGTTTATTTTTGTATAAAATCAGATTTTCAGTAGTTCAGAGTTTTTTGGCGAAGTCGCGGGTGAAAACTAGTTCTTCATTATTTGTACAGATTTTTACTCTCAAACTTTCTTGTGAGTAATAGATTTTTCCACTAGAAAATAACTTAACAATTAATCTTATTTTTTTCTTGAAAAATTGATTAAAGTAAGTTATTAAAAAGAAACTAATATTATTATACGTCTAGACTGGAACTAAATTGCTTACAATTAACTTTAACATAAACTTTGTAGCAAGTTATTGTTATACCTAGTACTTACAAATAAGTTGGAAATTCACTTTTTCTGATGCCTAGAAAAATACTGCCGATTTTCTAACCGTTGCGCGTTGGTTTATTAAGTTTTTATTGAATATTTAAATCAATTACTTCAGTTAAAAATGTTAGAATTTGGCAAAACTGTGAATGAACTTTTCCCACGAATACACCCACTTAGAGGTCGGAAATTATAGGGGAAAAAATTATCAATGCCAACGCGGATCATGGTCTACATGCGTACTAAAGATGCAAATCCGTTCAATTTTAAGGAATGATTCGTATGTGGATAACTTCACTACAACAAAACCCTTGATCCCCAAAAAAAAAAACAAAAAAGCACTCCTTCAAAGCAAACCAATAACGAGTAGCCAATACCAGCAATTTTCTAAGCAATCTATCGAGGATCGGTAGGCGTGCCATAAATAATATTATTTGTGACAAACACCCGAAACGGACGCGCCCGGAATAAGATACATTTCGACCTAGGGCTAAACGTTAATGCAAGTTTGTCAGAAGAATTAGATATTGGTACTCGTAGATAATGAAAAAGTAAATTCCTGGACAGTAAACACTACAAAAATCTTGAGAAAATATAAAAATAAGAAAGAAAACATAAGTTCAAGTGTAGTTTCGGCGTTAGGGTAGCGGTAAATTATGTGAGCGACGATGGATGTAGATGTACTTTGTGAAAAATTATATGACAAGAACAAGGGACTTCTGAGATGACGAGTAATAAAGAAGTGTGGAAGAAGAAAGTATGCTACGCCGACGCCAGAAAAAAAGGATAGGTCAGAAGAATGATGATGGTAGAGACTAAACATTCGGCTGTTGCGTTACGGGTAGTTGGTTGGATTCGATCACGAAAACAGTTGAATCGATTTAGAAGCAATTTTGCGTAGAAATAGCTCGTGCTCCGGAATTTTTATATGATACTTTTTTTACCAACTAATTTTGGTAAATCTATGGATTTCATAAAGTGGAGACACATCACAAAATGTTTTTAACCTCTGGCAGTAGGCACAAAGTTCAATGTTCAATTCTTCGTGTCCCGCGACCAGACTTTACCCAGTTTAACTTTTTTCAATTAAACTGGTACCAACTTTAAGTACCCCGTGCATAAATCATCACGATATTCAGCGCTGCACCACGTCAGAGCACGTTTGGTACAAACTTGGAAAGTTGCAAACTGACAACTTGCCAAGAAGCTATTGATTGTAAGGGCAAACATTGTATCTTTCTTGTATATCTAGGACGTTTATGACTTTCTTAAGATTAGTTACAAAGTAAATGACATAATGAGATACATAATGAGTAACTGCAGGTTTGCGATTGAGACTGTTATACTAATGATTTTTATATTCATACCTATAGCTGTATAAAAGACTCAAACATAAACATACGCCTTTTTTCCAAGGTGTAGGAAACTAGAGAATACCACGTGCTAAGATCCTTGAATACTCTGATAGAAGATAAATTGAAATTAAATAAGAGACAATATTATACGAGCTGTTGGAAATGTATTGCAAATGCAATGAAGTAGCCTAAGCCTCGGCTCAGGCTTGTAATTTATTTTTTATTATAGAAATGTAAGTTAATCCTATTATAAATTAAACCAATATTTTTTTTATATTTTCTAGTTGTATTACAAAACGATAGGTACACTTGTCAAAGCAAACATGGTTAGAATTGTGATTATACCTTATAGTAATTGACTAAAGTAAAAAAACAATACAAGATATAATTAGTTTATTTTGTGTTAGAAGAAACAGTACGTAGCAAGAATGTGCCCGGAGAGATGGGCAACGATCGTCACCCACTGGACGCCTGTCGGAGGAACTCGCCGTCGAGGTAGACCGCGGCGAAGGTGCTGTGACGGTCTGATCTCGTTTGCGGGGCGAACATGGCCAGATATCGCACAGGACAGAGAGGTTTGGAAGGAGAAAGGGGACGCCTTTGCCCAGCAGTGGGACACTAAAACACGCTAACAAAAAATAAAAAGAAGAAATAAGGTCAAATGCCAGCCAAGCTTGTGCCTCTAATTCGGGAACCGTATCACGGCCGCTTCACTTCCGAGAAAACTCGACAATATTGTAAAAGTACTAAGTAACAACTGAGGCGTAAGTTCTAAAAGTTCGTTGAAAAGAAAAACTCTCGACTTTCAAGACCAAAGGTTGAAAGAATTGTTTCGTTGAGAAATAAATATAAAAAAAAAATTCTCGTGTTTTTTCTTGGGATTTAGTTGATACCGAATCATTTACCTATTATTATTAAGTATTCCCCTGCACACAATGTATTATTTGTTGTTTTTCTTCCTGAATAATACCTCAAGAGCAATTCTTTTATTTGTAAAATCAAGGTCTACTGCAGACACGTCCCTGTCGATTCTTTTTTTTTCAGCAACTAATACTTAAAGAAAATATGGCCCTCCAAAACTGACAAAAATGCCCCATTTTTACGGCCGTGATTAGAGGACTACCAGACAAATTCGAAATAAAAGGTCGAAAGGTTTTTAACATGAAAGAAATTAATAGCAACCTAGACATACTCTTTCTTAAAATTTTAATGTCAAAAATAATTGAATCGTCTCAGTTTTCGAAGAGACAAAAAGGGAATACAAAACGTCGATCTCGTCAAAATTTTTGTGATATAATCGGTCTGAGCTGTAGCTGTCCGTATCGCACTCTACGGGGGCAGGCTTGTTGCAGATTCTTCAAATACCTACCTCGCAGGCCCTGTTCCCTCTTAATAGGCCGGGTGTAAAGTTGTAACCAGTAGGTATTACATTCTGATCTATTCTTTAATTTTAGAGGTTTACTATTGGCATAACTTCATTCCGTGTTTATTAATAATGGGGTCATGGTTTTAATTACTGACTTGTGGTAATCAAACGCAATATTTAATCATGTGGTTAGTATTATTGTGATGATTTAGATTAAATTATTTGTATTATCAGCTGTAGAAGTTTTCCGTTCTGTAGCATATTGCATCATCTGCGTCGGCTTTCAGTCTAACCGGATGCAGCTGAATAACATGTACCCCGACTCGGACAGGTTAGGTTCACGAAGTGGATGACGGGGTCTTAGTTCGCTTTCATCGCCCGCTCACTAGACCCCGCCATCCCTTTCGTGTTACTTTAAACTCTGCAGACTGAAACAGGGCTACGTCGACTCGATTTCACTTAAATAATTGCCATATGCGATAAAAAAATAAAGCATTGTTTAAAAAAAAAATTACAAAGTTTATTGTGCGCTAGTTCATCATCTGCCTAGCCTTTTCTCAACTATTTTGGGGTCGGCTTCCAGTCTAACCGGATGCAGTTGAATACCAGTATTTTACATGGAACGACTGCCTATCTGACCTCCACAACCCAGTTAGTACTGGTTAATACGATACCCCTTGGTAAGACTGGTTGTCAGACTTTTTTGGCTGACTACCTAACGACTGTCAAAGACCTACAAATGACACCCGGGACCAACGGCTTATCGTGTTTTCCGAGGCACGGAGGAAACTCGGTATGTAATGGGTGGTCACCTATTCACAGACCAACCTAGTGAAGCGCGGCTTAAACTAAAGATCGACCCGAGCGGCTGTTATTATGTAGCCACGAGCTCCTCTGTAGCATATTGCACCACATTTATAATGTCAATGTTATCCTCTAAGCAATTTCCGTTGGGCCTTGAGATTTGTTATCACACATATAACATCACGCTCGTTAGCCCAAAGGGTAAGGTGGAAGTGACTTATAGCCACCCTCACACATTTCACTACTTATGGCTAAGTCCCATGTAATAGGGCGAGCTTATTACCAAGAACCGGATACAAATCTAGACTTCAGGCTGTGTATGTTACTGATAAAATCGCAATGGAAAAACAAAATAACACTTTCGGAACTAAGCTTTGTTAGATTCTGATCAACTGAATCCAGTGGGCGCTATCGAACTGTCAATATGAAAGCGATTGTTATTAAGATTGTGGATTATACTGTCGTTCTTACAGCCTGGCCTCGGGAAATGACACGTGACGAGGAACGTGGCATGATAAGTAAATTGTTTCTATACTTTGTATTTTTTTTCCTAGTTAAATAAATTAAATTTCTCCCATATTGTGGGTGCATTTACAAACATTTAAACTCACATACACAAACAGCCAGACCCGGAACAACTACCTGTAGGCCATACATATATTTGTTCCGCACGGAAATCGGACCCGCGACACACAGCGCAGCGGCCAATCGCTGCGCCAACCGTGTCGTCTTTTTGTCGCTAGTCGCTTTGTCGTTCGCACCGCGTGGATTCGCGCATTCGAATTTCCCTCCAGGCTAGGCAAGCCAGGCAGTTAGGTCTTCTTAAAGACAGGAGAATTAACTGCTAAGAAAATAGACTACCAACTTAAATTTACCGTATATTCAATTACAGCCAGAAGGCAACGCGGTAGACCTCGTAGAAGATGACGGGACTAGCTGGACAAAACCAAAGACCAGTGGTCCACATTGGTCCTGGATCGAAGAATTTGGAAGTCATTGGGAGAGGCCTTTGCTCAGCAGTGGGATGGCCCTAACAGTAACAAATCACACGTATCATTCACTTGAGCCTATATCAGAATACCAGCGCTGTGACATTTTTTTTTAATGTTACAGCACTATGATGATTGGCCTCGTACAGGACCATATACGCCTAATTTTTGTGGTTGTTTTTTTATTTAATTTTGTTTTATTGTTTTGTCCTGTGCGATTCAAATAAATACTTTTTTTTTCATCATTTGTCTGTTGTATGAAATGGCTATTACACCGCAACATTAATACTCGTACCTTAGGCGATTTCTTTGTCTACGTCCTCAGACGATTTGTTGCCACCTACAGCGGTAAACATACAGCTGTATGGTGTCTGTCAGTCACGGAACCACAGATAAGGTGCAAATTAAACATTAATCGTTTGTACAACTTAAGTAATTGCTTGTTACACAAACACATGAATGATGTTTGAGCTCCCCTAGGTGAAGTCATGAATATCATGAATACTACAGGATATCTTTGCTAGATTAATGTATTTATTGTAATCATTAAATACACATAAAGTTAGAATTTATATTAATTGTCAATGACAATAATCTTAAGCACAAGACTCTTTATGGCCGTTTTCACCATTACTAGGTGATACCATTACGAATCGAAACAAATTAATAATATTTAAGTTTTTTGTAATTTAAAAATACATAACTGCTTCTTACTGAATGCGTGTATACGATACGTTCAAAGAAAAACATTTTTTTTTTTTTTTTTTTGTCTTTCTGTCCGTCCGTTTGTCTGTCTGAGTGTCTGTTTGATTTTGATTTGATTTTGGCGGATCTTTTACTGGCAGATAGCTGATGTCATAAGGAGTAACTTAGGCTACAGGTTTTATTTTAGAAAAAGGATTAGAGTTCAGTTAAAACATTTGAAATTGTTAACAAAATCCGATTCAACAAGGGAAGTAATAATTTCACGCGAACGAAGTGCGCGGGCAACAGCTAGTGCGTAAAAAAAAGCACGCCATTGGGTTTTCAGCGCTTGTCTCAGCGCAGAGGGATCAAACTCAAACAGCACAATTATATTTGGACGTTCACTTAGGCTGAGCCTTGATATTAGAGGTTTGTGTTTTAACGGGCATAATTTTGGAATAAATCAGATTCGACGAATCGCTCATGGTACATTTTTTTAAGATATTTATCGGCGACCTCTTTATATCAAAAATAGTATCTATAAAAAAATCATCAATTTTGGTATCTCCATAAAAAAAATCAATTAACAGAAAACAAACAACTCTTTCACATAAAAAAAAGCTATTAATTGAATTCCTGTTACTTAATAGAAATAAAATCTTTATCAAAACAACCCCTAATGGTTCCAAGGTATTTGTGAAAGCTCAATTTAAACAACTTTGTCATTATTGTTTTCTTTGAAATAAATACTTTGAGGAAACTGTTTATCGGGCTCTCATTATCCATTAAATTGAAGTTAAATAACTTTTCCCTGAGGGTTTCGACAGTAGCGTTCCTATAGCTGTAGTATAATCAGCCTGTAATGTTCCCACAGCTGGGCCTCAGGCCTTCTGTCTATAAGAGGGAATGGGTTAACTATAATCCACCAATTGCCCTAGCTGGAGGCTTTACACTCATGGCATCCACAGGATAGTCCGGTTAAGCAGATGACAACCTCCTAGGTTGAACTGCCAGATGCCATTTCGAAAAAAAAATAATATATATAATCCACCACGCGGGCTCAGTGCGGGTTGGCAGATGTCACATGTCTTCGAATTTTTGGTTCTAGAACATGCCGGTTTCGTTTCGAAGTTTTCCTTCAACTTTTTAAAAGCAGTGGTGTTGAAATAAATTACTTAAAGTAACGTCTTACGGTGACGTTATTAATGGAACGAAGATTTCGAGAGCTGTGAGCAGGGTGCGATGGTCTAATGCAGGGTGCGATGGTCTAATTGGTTAAGACGTCCGGTGTACTGAATCGGAAGGTCGCAGGTTCAAACCCTGCACGCACTCGAGTTTTTCTTTCCATATCAAAACAGCTGTAGTTCCCTACGCAGGGTTTGCGTATAACAATATTTAAAAAAAAAAACTTAAAATGATTAATTAGTGAGTAACGTACATGGTGTTTTATGCAACGTTCAGTTGTCAGAATCACGTTTCCCTTGTGAGTTATGGCTCTCTACGGTAAAACTCCGCAAATAAAAGAGAATTTTATTCAGCGGACATTTTGCCTAACGCTTTAAATGGGTTTAAATTTAATATTCACCATAAATTTTTGTAAAAGGACCGGGTGTTGTGACGTTGAGGGGCCTGTGTTCAGTATGTATAGAGCTGCAATCGGCTAAATTTATTGATTCCATAAAGGTATCAAGCTATTTCGCTGTTAATATTGGCATCCATCAAATTACTAAATAATTCAACGAACTAATTCTGCGATAATAACCACTCAACATCAAATAATGACACACGTTTGCAACGAACATAATATCCCTGTAGCCGCAACATGAAACATTGCCGCTATTAACATTCAATTTCCAAATGAAAATGACATCGTACCGTCGAATAAACATAACAAAATCATTTACCAACACATTCACACTTCTATCAAAGCTCTCAAACCTTTATAACTTTATCCATAAGGCGCTAATTCCAATGAGGGAAATCTGGTAATCAGTTTACGAAACACAAAGTTAAGTTTGCGCGATGTAGATGGTAATTCGTTTTGCCACGTTTCAAGTATACTTGAATTTAGTGGTTGACGCAGAAATCTATTCTTGTTTGCGGTAAATATGTTTAAGACAAGTAAAGGTAAGTAACTAAGAGGTGACAAGGAAACAATATGTCGTAGTCTAGAAAAGCGTAGTGAATGTGTCAACTATTGAATACTGTGCCTGTTATTTGTAAAGGTAAGTTTAGATCTAAAGTTTAATGTTATTTAGGCTACGCGTATATCATCCTGCAACAAGGGACTTAATAACAATCAACAATAATAATTTTAGAAAAGTTACAAATTTATTGTATTGGCTACCGAAAAGCTGCAAATCTTGTTGAAAGTCAATGTAGATATACGAAATGCTCGGAAAACGTTTTCCACTTTTCTAGGCTCTCAGGACATTTGTTGTAGCGTTGTTATCATAGCTACAAAGAAACATGTGCCTTTAATTAAAAAAAGCTCCCTTAAATGAGTTTTCGCAGCAATAGATCGTCAATTATTGAAAACTTTAACTACATCAAATCATCATCTGCCTAGCCTTTTCGCAACTATTTTGGGGTCGGCTTCCAGTCGAACCGGATGCAGCCGAATACCATTATTTTACATGGAGCGACTGCCTATCTGACCTCCACAACCAGTTAGTACTGGGTAATACGGTACCACTTGGCAGACTGGTTATTAGACTTTCGGGCCACTGATTACCATTGGCCCGAAAGCATATGCAAATGGGCCATTGACTACAAATGACAGCCGGAACCAAAGCCTTAACGTGCTTTCCGAGGCACGGAGGAAAGTCGGTATGTAATGGGTGGGCACCCATCCATAGACCAATCTAGGCAAGCGCGGCTTAACCTTTAGATCGCCCTGAGTGGCGGTTATTTTTTAGCCACGAGCTCCTCCAACTCCATTAACTACATCAAATAGTAACTCAATAAAAAAAAAAATCCGCACGCAAAATACGCGCTTTGGACGTGGAGTTGCGGACACCAGCCCGTTCACAATACAATACAATACCTCAATATTTTCAGCTACAAAAAAGGCTCAATAGTCAAACATTTTCATATTCAATACCTTAGAGAAATCATGACAAATCCAACGTTATTATAAAAAGCATCGATATGCAACGAGTTTTATCGAAACAAATAAACGATTCGAGACGAGCTGGCTCGCGCAGTCGCGCCTTCCACTCAACACCGGCTGTATTTTAACGAGATTAAAACACAATGAAGTGGCTTTTTAACCTGCATTCGGATAAAATCGAGAATGGTCCATCCATATAATATCGAATGAGGTTCGTTTCATCTTTTTTAATGGGATAGGACGCATATTAAGTGGTTAATTATATTGGTGTTTCGGATTATAGATGGTGTTTATCTGATTTATGAATTTCTGTGTAATCTGTAATGTCAGTTGAAATATTGAGAAAACTTATTTGACACGAATTCATGACATAAGGCTAACAGCATTCTCCGTCCTGGAGGGCATTGTTCTGCGCCCCCCCTTGGCGGCAAACAAGGCGCAGTCGGGCCCGAGGGCGGCCACATATGCGGCTGCTGCAGCTTCCGCACCGGGGCCGTCCAGCCAGCCCTCCGGCAGGGTTACGTCGGCTCCTGGAAAGCTGGCTCCGGCTAAATCGGCCCCGGTTGGGGGGGCGGCGGCCTTGAGGCAGGGCAAGGCGGCGGCCCACAAGAAGGGCAAGGCGGCGAATGTGCCAGCGCTAGCCGCGAGACAGCCGCCACTGCCGCCCCCCCCGCCCTCTAAGCCATCCGTGGCCGAGACCGGGTGGCAGGTGGCCGGAGAGAGAGCGAGGGAGCGAAGGGCGGCCAAAAAGGCCAGGAGGCAGGAGCAGAAACGCCGGCAAAAGGAGCGGGGCGTAGCGGTTAGGCTCAGTACCCCAAAGACCGCAGCTGTAGTGATTACACTACAGCTGGACGCAGAAAAGAGGGGCGTGACCTACCGCGACGTGCTCGCTAAGGCGAAAGCGACAGTGGATCTCGGAGAGCTCGGGATCACCGGGGGCCTCCGGCTTAGAGTCACCGCAACAGGGGCTCGAGTGCTGGAGATCCCTGGCGAAACCCGTGGCTCGTCCGCTGACGCTCTGGCTGAAAAGCTTAGAGCGTCCCTAAATGCGGACGAGGCCCGAGTGTCCAGGCCCGTCAAATGCGCAGACCTGCGCATCCTGGGTCTGGACGACTCGGTGACCGAGGAGGAGGTGGTGGCCGCCGTCACCAGGACCGGTGGGTGCCCTGCCGAGCAGGTCAAGGCAGGCACCTTACGTCCGGACCTGTCGGGCATGCGAACCGTAACGGTAAGCTGCCCTGTGACGGCGGCGAAAGTCATTGTGGAGGGCCGAAGGCTCTTGGTGGGCTGGGTTTCGGCGCAGGTAAAGCTGCTGGAACCCAGACCTCTGAGGTGCTTCCGCTGCCATGTGGGGCACCACGTGTCGGTCCGGTGCACCTCGGAGGTGGACCGCAGCGGCCTGTGCTTCCGCTGCGGCCAGCCTGGTCACATGGCCGCGGCTTGCTCCGCCGCGCCGCGCTGCGCCGCATGTGCGGCAGCTGGCAAGCCGGCTGATCACCGGGCAGGGAGCAAGTCCTGCGGTACTCCCGCCAAGGCCAGGGGCAAGGGAAGGCCCTCCGCCACCACCGCCAAAACCCCCACCGTCGCCACCACCGCAGCCGCCGCCACTGTCGCCGCCGCTGCCGCTACTGCTGCAACTTCCGCAGCGGAGCCCTCGCAGGGGGCCCGGGAGGGGGCTGAAATGGAGTGCCAGTAACGGCCTCATTACGCCTTCTCCAAGCGAACATCAACCACTGCGCCTGCGCTCAGGATCTGTTGCTCCAGAGCATGGCGCAGTGGTCGATTAACATCGCCGTGGTCGCTGAGCCGTACTTTGTCCCGCCCAGGGATGACTGGGTGGAGGACCTTAGCGGCTCAGTGACCTTAATTGCGTCGGTCGCCACCGGTACCCCGACCCTTGAGAGTGTCAGGAAGGGTCAGGGGTGCGTAGCAGCACGGTTCGGGGAGATCGTTGTAGTGGGAGTCTACTTCTCCCCGAGCCGAACTCTCGCCGAGTTCCACAACTCCCTCACGGAGTTGAGTGTCGTCATCGGAAGTCATTCCCTCCCCGTGCTTGTGCTCGGGGACTTCAATGCCAAGAACTTGGCTTGGGGTTCTCGTTACACGGACGTGCGGGGTAGAATGGTGGAGGACTGGGCTCTGGAGACAGGCCTGGTCGTCCTAAATCGGGGTTCTGTCCCCACGTGCGTGCGGATGCGGGGCGAGTCGGTGGTGGACATCTCGTTCGCCAGCCCCGCTCTGTCGCCGCGTGTCGTTGACTGGCGCGTCATGGAGGGGGTGGAGACCTATTCCGACCACCGGTATATCCGGTTCGACGTCTCCACCCAGTCCTCAAGCGTGCCGGTCCTACAGGCCCCGAGTGGTCCGCGATGGGCGCTGAAGCAGCTGGACCGGGAGCTCCTCCTGGAAGCCTCGATCGTGCAGGCCTGGGTGTCATCACCAGTCAGGCCTGCTGACATCAACAACGAGGCGGGTTGGTTCCAGGAGGCCATGTCCGAGATTTGCGACGTGGCAATGCCCCGAGTTCGGCCAGGAAGCGCCCGGCGTCAGGTGTACTGGTGGTCGCGAGAGCTGACGTCTCTGCGCAAGGCGTGCGTTGCCGCGCGGCGCCTGTACGCCAGGCATCGCAGGCTCCGCATCCGCCCTCCGGATGCGGCAGCCATTGAGGCGGAGCTGTACGAGGGGTACAGAGCGGCGAAGACCGCCCTCCAAGAGGCTGTCCGGCGGGCCAAGAATTTGGCCCGCGAGGAGATGCTGGAGTCTCTGAACGGAGATCCGTGGGGGCGCCCTTACAAGATGGTGCGGGACAAACTCCGCACCCGGGCCCCCCCGCTAACGCAGAGTCTCCGGCCTGAGCTCGTGGAGGACGTGGTGAGCGCTCTGTTCCCTTCGCGAGGGGAGCATCCTCCCCCGCCTATGGCTCCGCCGCCGCGTGCGGTGCCGGAAGCGGACCACACCGATGACGATGACGACGTTCCGGAGGTGACTGGGGTAGACCTGAGAGTGGCGGTACGCAGGCTGAAAGCCAGAAACACCGCCCCGGGACCCGATGGCTTGCCTGGCAAAGCCTGGGTCCTGGCCTCTGAGGCTCTCGGGCCCCGACTGGAAGGGCTCCTAAGCGCATGCTTGGAGAGAGGCCAGTTTCCGCTTCGTTGGAAGACGGGGAAGCTGGTCCTCATCCGGAAACCAGGGCGCCCTGCGGACTCTCCGTCCGCATACCGGCCCATCGTGTTGCTCGACGAGGTGGGCAAGCTCTTCGAAAGAGTCATTGCCAACCGCCTCGCCGGGCACCTTGCGGGGATGGGGCCGTATCTTGCGGAACACCAGTTTGGTTTCCGCAAGGGGCGCTCCACGGTGGACGCCATCATGCGCGTGAGAGCCCTCACGACGGGGGACGCGGTGTCCCGGGGCGGGGTCGTCTTGGCGGTGTCTCTTGACATCGCCAACGCCTTCAACTCCATGCCCTGGAGCTGCATTGGGGAGGCACTCCGGTATCACCGGGTGCCAACCTACCTTCGTCGTGTGGTCGGGGACTACTTGACGGATAGGGCCGTGATCTACCCTGGTCAGAGCGGAGAATGGAACCGGCGAGAGATGTCGTGCGGTGTTCCACAGGGATCGGTTCTAGGACCGGCCCTGTGGAACATCGGTTACGACTGGGTGCTGCGCGCCGACCTCCCTACCGGCGTCAGCGTAGTTTGCTACGCTGACGACACGCTGGTACTGGCACAAGGGAGGTCGCACGAGGCGGCGGCCGAAAACATGACACGCGGGGTTGCGATAGTCGTGAATAGGATCCGGCAATTGGGTCTCGAGGTGGCATTGCACAAGTCCGAGGCCATGTGTTTTCATGGGCCTCGGAATGCGCCACCGTCGGGATCCCTACTGACGGCGGGAGGGGTTTCCATCGGCGTCGGGTCGACGTTGAAGTACCTAGGACTCGTCCTCGACAGCCGGTGGAACTTCGTGGAGCACTTCCGACGTTTGGCTCCCAAACTGGAACGGACAGGGGCTGCCTTCAAGCGGCTCTTGCCCAACCTGAGGGGTCCAAACGCCTCCTGCCGGAGGCTATACGCGGGGGTCGTGCGGTCCATGGCTCTTTACGGGGCCCCGGTGTGGGCGCGTTCTTTAAGGCGGCAAGCCGCCCACTACCTGAACGCGCCCCAAAAGGTGATAGCCATAAGGCTAATCCGGGGGTACCGCACGATCTCCGGCGAGGCGGCTAGCCTCCTTGCCGGATTGCCGCCATGGGATCTGGAGGCGATAGTCCTCGCGCGCCTGCATGAATGGCGAGCGGAGGCACTACGTCGGGGGGAAACTCCGCTGCCGCGGCAAATTGCCGCTCAGCGGACAGACCTCCGGCGTGATATCATGGCGACATGGAGAGAGCGACTGTTGCAACCCCGTGCAGGGCACGCTACCATAGTGGCGATAAGTCCCCTCTTTGAGGAGTGGCTAGAGAGGCGCCACGGCGCCCTCACCTACCGCCTGACGCAGATCCTCACCGGACACGGTTGTTTCGGGAGGTTCTTGCACCGAATCGGGCGGGAGGAAACGCCCGGGTGTTTCCACTGCGAGGATCGCCCGGAGGACACGGTGGAGCACACCGTAGAGGTCTGCCCCGCTTGGGCGGAGCACCGCCGTGTCCTTGTAGCGGCGATTGGCGGCGGCGATCTCTCGCGTCCGGCCCTGGTTCAAGCCATGGTCCGGAGCGAGAGGGAATGGGAAGCCGTCACCTCCTTCTGTGAAGCAGTCATGCTAGTGAAGGAGGTGGCGGGACGTGAGAGGGAAAGAACCTCACGTCCCAGCCGCCGCGGGAGACGCCCTGGGCGTCGGGGGTCACGTGGTGGCTCCCGGCCACCGTAGGCGCGGGCCTGTGGACGGCGAGTTATGGGCTAGCTCGCCGTCCGGCCGTCTTATGACGACAGGCCGTGTCGACGGCGCGTTCGTGTTCCACGCGCGCCTCAAAGAGATGTCAGCAACGAGTAGGGGTCCGCATGGGCCGATGCCTGCCAGAGCTGCGGGATTGTTCGAAAGAGACACCGTGGCCCTGGAACACAAAAGGCAAAGAAGGAACATGGATGGGTTTTAGTCAGTACAAGTCTGACACTCCCTTCCGCTCCGCCCAGAGTGGGGGGGGTCATTTGATGATTTCCCATCCAAAAAAAAAAAAAAAAAAAAAAAAGGCTAACAGCATCACTGATTCGTACTAATCCTTAACAGATATAATAGTTTTACCAAGGGGTATTGTGGTACCCAGTAAAAGGGTTCTGATCTGGTACTTGCGTATCTGATCTCCCAGATAAAATAGGCAGTCGCTCCGTGTAAAATACTGGTATTCTATCGGATCAGTTAGATTTAATTGGGAAAGGCTACGCTGGACATAGAAGGCCAAAGCGTGAAGGTTGATGAGTGATCTTTTGCATCCACATCTCGTCCTATCAAATAAACCTTGCCATATGGTTCGTTCAGACGAATATAAAAATCTTCAGGTTTATGGGATACGGCTCATGTGTTGCCAGTAAAAATGATATTAATCAGTTTCTATTTTCATAGGCACCTAACATATAAATAATTATAATCCTACCAGGATTTAATAAATTCCGAAAGAGCCATGGTCTTAATAGGTTTCGATTCCAGACATAAGTAGCGAGGTCAATTGGCAAAAACTCACCTTCCATCTACCCATTTCATTTCTGGGTGGATTCACTGGAATTGGGTCAGGGACGCACCTGTCATCAATCGCGGGACACCTATACACGCATAGCTTATCGAGTGGTTGAAAGATCGGGCTATAGAGTTAGAGATAATTAGGATTAAAGCTCACAGAGCCAAACACATTCAAACCTTTTGCCATTGATACGCTAAGAGAAAAGAAACTCATGGTTTTTCTCCAATTAAAGGTTAGAATATGCTTGACTTATCATTGATCTTGTCGACATCCATTATGAAAAGTGCCTTCATTCTTCTTCTGAGCGTGTCAATGGCGATCTAAATTAGCCAAATCAGCCCAAAATATAAGAATTTGCCACCATCAGTAGCGTCCATCAGTCCCACTGGCACACTATAGGACACACAGAACATTATATTTAGTGGAGGTCACTAAATATCATGTTCTATGTGTACTGTCGACTGTCCAACAACGTCATATTTACGCTGTCGTTCAGAATCATCTATGAATAACCTTTTTCTTTCTACGGCCAATATGGGTCTAAAACTGTTATAACTAGACACGTTTTATTCATTCTATTCAATTTTTTCCACCACTTCTTAAGATTAAGTGTAAGAGAAAGCTTCAGCCCTAGATTCAAATAGCTATTCCGTCTAAGATCGCGAGCTTCGGAGCCGTACGACTAATCCGCTTACTATCTCAGAGACCCGACCTTAAGCTCAATATTATGCTTGGACTGAAGCTTGCAGACATTGGATTGTTATATTTTTCAATTACTAGATAATCTTTATTATGTCGATCTTAAGTTGTAGTTAATTTGATGGACATAAAGTTCACTTTTATGAGTGGTGAAGTACCACAAAGAGAGAGTACAGAGAGTGAATAAACACTTTAAATATGTATTAACAATTTATGCACCCATACTAATATTCAATAACAAACGAGTACATCAGAGGAAGACTGAAAGTGGTGCCGGTGACTGAAAAGTTGTGTGGTAATCAGTCGGCTTGGTGCATATGTGAGGCGGTGAAATGAGGAGAATGTTGTGAGGAAAGTTTTGAGTATAAATGTGGGTATAAGACTAGAGGAAGACCAAAGAAATGCTGGATGGACTGTTTGAAGGATGATATAGCGATAAAGGAGGTGTCTGAAGAGATGATGAGTAATAGAGAAGTATGGAAGCAGTAGACATGCTGCACCGACACCAAATAAATTGAGATAACGGCAGGAGAATGATGATGATGCACCCATACTAATATTAAAATTGCGAAAATGACTGTCTATCTGTTTGTTACCGATTTCGATAAAATTTGGTACACTAGTAGATTTACCCGGGTTCAGTGTAGCTAGTGCGCCAAATACCTACGAGATGAAAACTATCATATGTCGTACAATTCTGTTAGTTTGTTTCCGCGGCGTAATTTTCGATCTACCTTTACGTGGATGAATGTAAGAAGTTCGTTCATTTTAAGAGATAAATTTACTTTAGCACAATATAACCATCGGCCGTAGTGTCACAATTACACCGTCCTCTTATTGATAACCACTACACAATCCCTTTTAAATAATAATTCAAACCCAATAAAACCGTAATTAATTAATTTATTTCAAAACAAAGTTAATTACTAACCCCTCAACGGAATATAAATTCAGGCATCAATTACAATAATTTTGGTAAGTCAAACGTTCGGGGGACTTCGGCAATATTCGTGCATATTGGGAATCAGTGATGCTGAACCAACGCTGAACTCATAGTTCTCATTAATCATTGCTGATAAAGATGTACCTATTGGGTAAGAGAGAGCGAGATGTGAGCGGAAGTGAGATAGCGATATTGTGTTAGTACAGAAGTTATGGTAGTGATATGGCATTTTTGTGGTACGATATTTTTTTGAATGGCGAAGCTTTTTATTGATGGATGAGGGATTTAGGACGTAAAAAACTTGGGCAAAAGATGTTGTGGTGGTTTCTCATTTGGAAATACGAATTTCTACATAAGAACACTACTATTACTGTTGTGATTTACATATTATCATTTCTCACTGCTTTTCGGATCTGCCTTGTTGCGTTTAGTTATTTATTTATTATTTATTTATTTATACAAAATACTTAACAAGACATTACATAAAGATAGAAGAGCACAAAGGTACTGCTTATTTCATACGAAATCAATGTCATATATTTATATATTTTATTATATATATTATGTTATCTGCTATCTCTCTAAAAATTATACCAGCATCCATGCAATTAAGTGTGATGACTATATTTTAGTCGAGGCGCCGAGTGTGTATCTTGGTTTTTTATATATCAATGGTTCCAGGCGTATCAATCACAAATGTTCGGGGATAAGACACGAGTGAAAAAGTGAATAAACGTACACATTGCTGACAGCCGCCGTTTTCAATATACATTATAAACCAGTCGTCTCGTTGCCTTCAGTGAACGCTTTTGTTTACTTTACTAACTAAAGGTGCAGCTTTAGTTATCTCAGACAAGTATTTGATCACCATCGTTATCCCAATCTTCGTTTAAAATCTTGGTAGATAGTGGTCAGTCCCAATGTTAATCGATGCAATAAAAAAAACTATCACACCCAAATCAGAAGCACCAAAAATCACACCAGAAGGAGGTTAAAAAACTACAATACTGATGGACACTTAAAAAACGAGAAACTCATTATTTTTTTCCATATTGGCAGTACAGCTGCCAAAATTGATCGTGAATATTCAAAAGACACAATTTGTGGGGACTTGGGGCTGAATCATTTGCTTGTTTTCGCGGACACTAAGCTACAGCGAAACAAATGCCTAAAAAGATCACTTTTGAGATTTTTAGGACACGGCCAAGAGTTAAAGCTCCACCATTCAACTCTTGGCTGTGTCCTAAAAATTTTAAAACTACTCTCTTTTTAGGTATTCGTTTAAGTGCCGTATAGTGTTTGTGAAAACAGACAATACTAGCCATTCGCCTAAAATGTAGAGAAAATATTTACTGTTTATTTATTGGTGTTTTTTTATAATCTTAACCTTACCTTATTGTATCAAGATCATCGACTAACAAATTGCATTGTCCTTGGTATATTAAAAAAAAAAACATATTCAGATGACAAATTTTATTTACCTAATTTTTTACCTTATTTACCTGTTATGGAAATCGTATGAAAATTGCACAACGTAAAAATAACTAGACGAAGGTCACACCTTTGTTAGATTATCTAATCTACGTCGTAAAGAGAGTATAAGCCGCCGCGGGAGACGCCCTGGGCGTCGGGGGTCACGTGGTGGCTCCCGGCCACCGTAGGCGCGGGCCTGTAGTCGGCGAGTTATGGGCAAGCTCGCCGTCCGGCCGTCTCGTCGTCGTGTCGACGGCGCGTTCGTGTTCCACGCGCGCCTCAAAGAGATGTCAGCAACCACGTAGGGGTCCGCATGGACCGATGCCTGCCAGGGCTGCGGGACTGTTCGAAAGAGATACCGTGGCCCTGGAACACAAAGGGCAAAGAAGGAACATGGATAGGTTTTAGTCAGTACAAGTCTGACACTCCCTTCCGCTCCTTCTAGGACCTCAAAAAAGGAAAAGCGTTTACATGAAAGAAAAGTAAGAATCTAGTTCTTATTTTTATTTTAGTAAAACATTTAGGCACAATATAACGCTTTGAGAAAACAGTTTACCGTTTGTTTATGACCTTATTTTTTATGTTTATTACAGTGTTTATTCTGAAACAGGATGAATGGCCCGTACTTAAGTCAAGGGCAAAGATTGTTGATTACTTTCTTAGCTATACCGTTGATTTAAAAAATAAAGCTCTTTTTCGCAATCTCTGATAGGATTTATGTGAATTCACACTTTTTTCACAGTACTCAAGTAGGTCTAGTTAGGTAAGTCTTATAAGTTTTAGTAAAGACAATTTAAAGCAATCACAGTAGATTTTTTTGGAGCAGCGGTGGCCCCGTTTTAAGTTATTATTTAAGCTTTTATTTCTGTAACAATTTTAGCAAAAAAAGTAAGTATGAAAAATATTAACGACAAAAATATACAAAATTACAATTATACAGCTAAAGCAGGTGAGCTGTGGTGGCCCAGTGGTTAACGGTCCCGACTTACGAGCAGTAAGTCATAGGTTCGACCCCAGGCAGGCGCATTACTTTGTGTAATTTATTTCATCACCACTGCTCTCAAAACGGTGAAGGAAAACATCGTGAGGAAACCGGCATGTCACCAAAAACCAAAAATTCGAAGACATGTGACATCTACCAACCCGCAGTGGGTCGCGTGGTGGATTATAGCCCATTCCCTCTCATAGAGAGGAGGCCTGCGTCCCAGCAGTGGGAGCATTATTGGCTGATTATGCTTATGCAGTAGCCTACACAACCTTTTAATCACAACGCTTTCTTTTATTTTTAAATCGATCGTTTAGGGCAACTACAACCAATCATTCTGGGTATCACACTAAGTAACTTTACGCATAAATTATTGCTGATTGACTCAATGTAAAGCACTCAAAACATTGTGCTAATGGATGCATTGAATAATGCAGGGGTCACGGAGGCATTTAGAGTAAAGTTGAAAACAAGAACTTGTGAATAAGTTGGAACTTTGATCTCCAATATCTCCATAACTAGAAGGTTCCAGGTATGGTCCAGAACAAAAAACTATCGCAATGACGGGGAGAACAAGTGCCTTGCGACTTCGTAATGTTTTTTTTACACGAAATAATTACACCGAAAACTGTGACTGACTTAGTGACCTCATTGTAATTCGTTGGGTTGACAAGAGGACGCTACGTCAAGACATCTTTAAAAAAAAGATACGCTTTATAAGTTTTCCACCTTTTTAACTCCTATTATCTAACTTCGCCACCATTCCGCTTACGTGTGCAACCTCGTTTGACTCGCCATAAGATGGTCGGTTACTTCGTTAGGCTCCTGTCTCACCACTAGCGGTTAGGTTAGGTTAGGGTGTGCGTGAAATTATTATAGAAATATGACTTCCCTATTAAAGTAGGAATTTGCTAAAAATTTCAAGGGTTTTAATTTTTTTACATGTGACCTTAATCCTTTTTCTAAAATAAAAGTAAGCCAGTAAAGTCCGATCAAAATCGGGCCAGCCGTTTCGGAGATTAACCGGAACGAAAAGACAGACAACACACACACAAAAATTAAAAAAAAAGCTTTTTTTTATTATAGTACCGTTTAAACTTTCATTGCATTCAGTAAAAAGCTGTTATTTTAAAATTACAAAAATATACTTCAATTTTATCTATTTGCATCGATGTTTTTGTTTTCTAGTTTTGTAGATTTGGGCCCAGTAAGTAGCCACACTTATTGTAGAGTCTGAGGCGTTGTTCAGATCGTCAAGAGTTTAAACGAACATTTGGGACACTCCATTAGGTGGAGCATATTCTGATCAGGGGCGCCGAGCCGCATTCGGTGTTCGTACTCGCAAATAAAAAATAATGAGTTGACAAACAACGAACAGCGGGTTGGCAGGCGATTACCCGCTGCTATACGTATGTATGTGCCAAGTGAGGATTTCGCAGCGAGTGTTCAGCCAGACTAACGAGTACTACC
Organism: Noctua janthe; assembly: GCA_910589295.1. Lineage (NCBI taxonomy): Eukaryota > Metazoa > Arthropoda > Insecta > Lepidoptera > Noctuidae > Noctua > Noctua janthe. The sequence continues at coordinate 3,481,481 of OU342573.1, read as the reverse complement.
TTTGATAGCTCTTGCTGTACGTACACATATCTCTTTTACTTACATGGGACCTACCCATGTTTTGCACGTTTTCGAGCGAGAAGACAGGAAGTCGCTTCCTCGTCCGCGACGGTGGGACCTAAGATTGTCGGTCACATCGTTAGGGGCTCTCGCTGCGATAACGTTAATTTACGCCATGGGACCCGCGTAATGAAGTGCTGTTTAGAAGATGATGAGTGTTGCAATTTTTATGAAGGATGTTAGAAGCCTGGTAAGTGATGTTGCTGTGGTGGTTTAGATATTTTGACGTATATAAGGATATTTGCAGAAGTTGGACTGTAAAGGATTTTCCTATTTTGTTTCTTCATAAGTAAAAATGATAACCGTACTTGTTCTTACTTTTAACTTGAGTAAAAAGAAGGAATTTTGTTTGCACACTAAGAAGTCATTCTGTAAGGTTTTCGAAAGATTGCCGTCTTTTCCCTGAATTATTAGCTTTACTAATTGATACACGTAAAAGGTTTACCAATTTACAATAAAAAATTGAGAATGTACAGAAGAAGCTGAAAATGAGTCAATTTTGAAGAAAATCTTTGCTTAAATATGTGAACAAAGAAACTTAAAAAATTAAAAAATCTGTATCTATTTTAAGCGTGCATGTCTAAAGTCTGCCACAAATTCGCAAAACAGCCTTGTAATACAATGTAAATCTAATCCTGGGACCTAATGTAACAGCTAGTTGTTATGTAAGGATTTAGATAACATGGCCATTTGACCAGTGTGTATTTACACAAGTACTATAAAACCCTTGGTGAATGGAAATTGTCGACATTTTCCCCAATTTTGGGAAGATTTGAGAATATTTTGAAGTGGTAGTTCGGTCTCGGATTAAATTTCGTACTAAACTATGTGTTTTCGTGGAATCATCTGCCTAGCCTTTTCCCAACTATATTGGGGTCGGCTTCCAGTCTAACCGGATGCAGCTGAATACCAGAATTTTACATGGAGCGACTGCCTATCTGACCTCCACAACCCAGTTAGTACTGGGTAATACGATACCGCTTGGTAAGACTGGTTGTCAGACTTTTCGGGCCACTGACTGCCTAACGACTTCAAAGATGTGTTTTGATGTGTTTTCGTGGAAAACATTTCAAAATGTAGCCACCTACCTTAAACCTTTTGTAATAGAAACTGGCGCCTTTTAGATACTTGCACAAACCCTGCATATAACATAATTATGTATAAGTAGATGGCCTAATCGTTGCCAATTGTCAAGACAACTGAAAAGAAGTCAGTCAGTGGTTTTACAAAAGGAAAGTTTCCCTTGTACTGAAAACTTTTTAAATAGCTTCTTCAAAATCTAAACTAAGGAGCACATCACGCTCTTAATCGCCAATAGGTTGTATTGTTTAACAGGCTGGTGTCCACACCTCCACATCAAAAGCGCGTATTTTGCGTACGGGTGGTCAAATTATTCGATCCACCCCAGTTACCCTTGACAGGCCAGCACATGCAAATGATACACCATTATGAAGGTTTCTCTTGACGTTACATTTTTGACTTTTCTTAGCGCAAATACAAATTGGTTAATTTTCTTGTCGATACCCTCCAATTAATAATAAAGATGGTATCATTAGCATCTCTTGTAACTGAAAATATACATATGTCCAAAGATTTATGTTAGGAAACGGGAAGAAACGGAATATTTGCCATGTTGACTGTTTGTTTTGAGTTCCGGATATTAGAATTTTTTTTTTTTTATTGGACCTTGACATTTTAAAAACTTATAAAATATACATTACTCCATCATTCCATTCTTCTAGTACAGTCAGTGTCCTATATTACCTGCCCGTTATTACAAAAACACTAATGGAAGAGTGGTGAATCAATGCATGGCACTGACTGTACCTTCATTAGTTCATTGAACGTAAAAGTACAAACAACACAAGCTATTGAATAGAAGACCTATGAAGATCCGCACGACGTTCATATATCATTCATTCACCTCTCACTATCAGTTCGTTTCGGTCCACTGCTCTTGGTAAAGATGTCACGTCTTCTTAAACCAATAGAGAAGTATGGACCTCGTGTGGAAAGGGTTATTGCCAAAGATGTTAGATTATGGCTTAATGAGATCCCTAAGCTTAGTAGGTTACATACATAACATCACGCCTGTAATCCCCGAAGGGTTAGGTAGAGTTACACCTCACAAAGACCCAGACCCATATTTCGTCAGTCACGTTTTTACGTCCCATGTAAATAGGGGGCGAGCCTATTGCCATCAACCGGGCTCAAATCCAAACTCAGTGGCTGCTACTGAGAAATTCCTGATGGAAAAACCCAATAATAATTGGTCGCCTCGAGAATCGAATCCAGGTCCCCATGCTCAGCAGTCGCGCTTGCGACCACTGGACCAAAGAGGCAGTAGGTTTTCTCTTATAATAAATAAGTAAGCATGATAGCAATTTGAAACAGTCAACATAAGCCTTCTTACAGATAGTTGAAATCAAAATGGACACTGCTGATGTTGATTTTTCCATGTGTATACAAACAAATAACACTACACCGAAACTAACCAAAGATGGTACAAGTTCTAAGAATTCCACTTACACGGCTACATTCAAATAAATAATCCTTTCCCTGCAGCCACCCGAAAAATATCTTAGATAGACATATTACTTTTCCAATCGGTACATCTGTTGTCTCACATCGAAATAAAACCGGTAAACAAAAAACTACGACACATTCCCCCGAGCTCATACTCATACACCACTAAAGACGAGTAGCAAATCGTTTTCTATCTATCTCAAAACAAAACACGATCGGAGAAAAAAAATAAAAAAACACGTTTGAACTGTGTCGCCCCATTTGGTCTTCAATCCTTTCTGACGTTCGATACCAACTAGTGATGTCAAGTGTCTACGGGACGTCCCAATTTCCCGGGATTTATGTCCCGTCGTCCGGCCACCTGGAACGTTAAAATGTGGCTTCTACGTGTGAGCCATAATCGTAGCGTGCATGGTAGCCGATTTGTAAAGTGTCAGGACACTTAATCCAGAATGGGTACTTTTATGTTATGATCAAAAATATGGGTTAAAACCGGAATATCAAATATTCAGTGAATAAGTATTCTCACATCTCAGCTTTTTTAACATTATTGGCTGACAGCAGAATGAATTTAGTTGTAAGATACGATTCCGTTTACAAAGAAATCTCATTTGCATTTCATGATTTGTGGTTTACAGAACTAGAAGCATTGTTTTTAAATATTGAAAGTCGCGAAAACCAGCACGTAGAGATGTACCTATCCTGATCACCAAAATTTTGCCAATTATCAAGTATCAATCAAACGGCCGCATTGTTATTCACTACATTATAACAAACAATGATTCGATTCGTACAGAAACAAATGAATCTGAACTGTTACATCACAGGCAAATGCTCAAGGTGAGGAGTGTCTTCATGGTAAAAAAAGACAAGACGATATTATACGAATTTCATGAATTTTGTGTGAAAAAAAATCGGTTTTCGCTCAGAATCCTGGTACCTATTACCCGAGGCAGCACATCCCTACACAACAATCTTCTTGGCGTGCATGACCCGTTTTTATTCATGTTAGTTGGCACAACGTCTTCGCGCCACTCAACGAACAAATTAGTGATTCTAAACATTTCTCCCGATGCGTTTCGGAAATAATCTTACGAGGCAATGACACGGAAAGTTTGGCACACGCTGCTGTCAAGAGAGCACGTTTCGTAAAATGAAAATGGTGTTGAAAGTGGATGTTTGAGTGGTATTTTTTTCCACATGCTGGAGTAGGACGAAATATTGATTTTATTTTAGCCAAGTAAAGGTTCGGTCACACTGGAAGTCAACTCTCTTTCTTTGAAACGAAACTTCGTAAAAGAACGATAATTAATCAAAGTTTCGCATAAGACCCTGTCTCTTTCGATAGCATACCTGCTATCTAGGGAAGTTTTTTTATTACTTTTAAGCTGCAGTACTGAATATTAGATGTCTCCACCTGCGCACAATAATTGCTCATAAATAAGCGTGACTGCTAAAGCCAAAATCCTAGTTTTTTTTTAAATCTTTCAACAACTTACCACTAAACAATTATTATTATACTAATGACCTCTTATGTCCCTATTCGTTCTGGTAAATAATCATCAACAGCCGATACAACATCCTAGCCTCCTCCGACAAAGGGGACACTAGGATGCTAGTTGATATTGACATCGGTTAAAAAAGTAGATACATATAATTTTAATTATGATTCAACTATCTCTAATTACTAAAAAAACTTTGCAGAAAGTTTTTTATTTTACCCTTTTTACACAAAATCTTGTCATGAATTAATTTTTCCATTGTAACTAGAAGTTGTTATAGGGACAATATTATTTTATTTATTTGATCCTCTAAAATCTAATTGATCCATTGTAAATTAGCACTTTTAAAAATAAGTGAAGTATTATTATGTTTAATCTTTATATTAATTATTCCGTCTATATTAGTTGATTTACGGATAAATTATAAATGAACTGCATTCAATGTAACATGATAATTATGTTTAAACATACTCAATTATTATTTAGTACACAAAAATTATATTTTTTGATACGCTTTTTTAGATTTTAGTATTTTTGACAAGAGCGAGCGAACCGAGCGAACTAAGACCCCACCATCCCCTTCGTGTTAGGTTACTTTAAATCATGCAGACAAAAATAGGAGCCCCGCCTATAAATGAGATAATTTATCTTGACGGATTGATTCTGACTTTTGGTGTGTTCGAGATTGACTTCTGGGTGACATTTAAATTTAAATCGACAAAAATTAATTTACAGAAATCGAATTTTATAAAAAAAAAACAATTAAAAATATCAGATATTTAAAGCTCATTTGTTTTATTTTTGCAGCCCAACAAGAAACTATCAGACGTAATTACTACATCTCAAACTTGATTTGATTTATTTTATGTCTCAAAGAAAGAGGATCAATAATTTAAAAAGATGACAGTTTAGATTATTTACTTGCTGTTTTTGCAAAATTAAAACGATAACTTAAATACATGCCAACCGGGAAGTATTTCGTTTCACATTAAAAAAAATTTTTCAACTCGATTCATTAATGACGGAATTATGAGATAAAACATTAATAAAAATACATACAACCGAATTGATTTTTTTTTTTGATGTCTGGTAAAAATAATGAAGAAAAACCGAAAATAAATGAATTCAAAACCCCAACCAATATTATAACATAGGTACTATAGGTACTTCTATGAAAATTAAAATATGGGAAAAAATCGCTGTCCATTCATTCTCCGGCTACACGGAAAAAGGTGCTATTTTGTTACCGTATTTAAGGAAAATAGTGTCATATTCGTGGCTCATATCGTAAAGACATTTTACGGTGATGTGGCCATGGGTTAGGTAGCTGTAAATAATCCATTTTCCTTCATAAATATTAACATCGAACGCGTAAAGATAACCTTTTAGTTAGCTTTTCCTTTTTATTTTACACGGGAATTTTTATAACATCCGTATCAATGCTAGAAGCACAAAAAAATCTAATTAAATTGTTTGATTTAAAAATACTAATGTTGCTCCTGTGTTCTAGGTTACACGCATACAATACATAACTCTTGTGTTATTGTAACTTTAAGCTGATAGATGCCTTCCCTATGGATTACAATGACCGAAAGCCGAATGGCCTTGTGTTAGTGAAAACGGGCGGATGTTCCAAAATGTCAGGCGACAAGTATTTTGCATCCGACGCGCGATATAAACGTGGCAAAAACAAAAAAAGAAGCATGTGAAAACAATACCACCCCAACGCATTTGGCAGTTTTGGATCTACCTACTGGGATTGTTCACTTTTGCCTATGAAATAAAATAAATATCGCTTTTGGATAGCCTGTGAATTATTATATACCATGTTTATTGTTTTCTTTGAGTTCCCGATATTTCGGCGCTGTTGCAAGCACCATGATCACGGATAAACTGAAGTTATTGCGGCAGGGTGTTTATGAGCAGACAAATCGGTCTACCCTCTTTCTTGTTCGTTTTTTGCACTCAGTACCGCTACCACGTCACTCGCAACTCGATTCTGTTCCCGACACACGAAACTCACTGTGTCTGCTCGCGAACTTAGAGAATGACCTTTTGATGTTAGTGACCATGATAGTTTAGAATCTTAACTAGCCTGTGAATTGTTGAAAACTCCAGTCCGTCAAATTTTTCGCGTTTGTGTCGGGCTCCAATTTGGAGCCCTTGGTCTCTGTGTTATTTTTTGACGTAAATTGCTTATTAAAACTGTATCTATCTCGCTCAAACTTGCACAGAGTCTAGGAGACAGAACAAGAAAGATATATTTTCTCTGTCAAGTATTTCAAATGAACGAACAGCGGGTTGCTGTTAAAATTATCGTATCTGTGGACGGCTCCGCAGCGGAGTCGCTCACATAGATTTTGACCTAAATTGTTTATGAAAACTGTATCTATCTGACTCAAACTTGCACAGAGTCTAGGAGACAAAACAAGAAAGATATATTTTTCTCTGTCAAGTATTTCAAATAAAAAGAACCATAATATGCGTAAAATAAATCATTCACTTCAATAGTATCATCCTCGATTCATCCCAAACAGAATGCCAGTGTGGAGCCCTTCAGCAGGAAATGCTCCACCTCCTGTCCTGCCCATCCTGCACAACCACTTGCACCTTTCAGGATCTAATCGAAGCAAATGTTAGAGCTCTGCAGGTGGCTACATACTAGTCTAACGCAATTTGAGTTTCATCGACACGTAAAGAAGAAAAAGAAAAGTATCATCAAAATTAATAAGTAACGAACTCAAACAAAATAAAGCTTGTACCGACAACATGTTATCAATGAATGGCTTTTCATATGTTCTCATAAGTATATCTTATTCCTTTTATGGGTACGTAATACACTTAAGGTTTCTCAAGAAAGTCGCGTAATGGTAAAATCTATCCCTTTGTGCAACGTTAAGTTTATAAGAGGTTACGCTCTTTTATGAATTTTCTAGCAGATTAGATAAAAGGCAGTCATGTAGGATAAACTACATTTATGGGCACTTTGTGTGGGATTAAATTGTACTAGATAATCTTCTTATACGTAGTACAGTCGCCAGCACATCAAGTTACCACAAACTGTCAAATCTCATTAGATTTTGAACTTACATCAACATTTTATAGTTTCAAATACAGTTTTTTTTTGTAACTTGTTATGCTGGCGACTGTACATGTAAAACTGTTCCAGTTTGCTTTGTCAGATTATATGTATAGTATAGCTTCGAAGCAAGAAACATGTCTGGAAGACGGTTTCTCTGCAGAATATAGGGGTGTACCTTTCTACGAAGTATTTCTTTTCATTAGAAACTGATTGAGTTGCTGAGTGTTCAAAATTAGCATAATATGAAGTTAGTTTCAGGTGACTAGTGCTATCATGGAGCTTTACTATTTCAATTTCCTCTGGTCTTACCAGGATTAAGGTTTAATTTACATGCTCCTCCTTATTGAGGAAACAGTTGCTGGGTATAAAATAAAGCATTATTTGATTCGTCCTTTAGTCTGTCTGCGTCTAGGGAGCTGCACATTGCGCAATCTTAAGAAGATTTTGTACATACGGCCTTGAGCTGAAAACTCCTTTCCTGCAGTCATATTTCTTGGAAATAATTCGCACTATAATATAACAATTTCCCTTCCAAATTCGTCTGTCAACAAAATTCAACAACATTTTCGTCCAAGATGTCACATGTCTCATAAGATTAATAGCTGCTACTCATTTTCGGGCGGCGACCTTCATAAGGTCCAGTAAAAAGAGGTCTAGTCGGGACCTCTATGAGTACTAGGGTCCTACTCCTTATAACGGATTACAAGAAGTTTTGGTGACGTAATATATCACCTTTTTGTAAGTGAACATAGCAATCGTAAGGTGACAGGAACAGTTAACACAGAGAAGAAAATCTAAATCAAATATATGTGTTTTTATTCTATTATATTCTATTACACATTCTAAAATAATAATAAATATATGTACAAGTTTCAAAATAGGAATAGAATTACAAGAAGTGAAAGAATTCGTCTACACCGCTAACAATAGGAAAAGTACGCAGAAGACTGGCACAATTGCCACGTTGGATGCCAGTGCTGATTCTTTGGCCAAAAACTAAGGCCAGCGCTCTGGTCACGTGAAGAGTCGACCAAATCAAATTGATATTATTTCGAAAGAAAACGACACTACTAAAGAAAAAAAAAAAACAAATCAAAATATTTTTATTTCACATAAGCCTAGATGGGCACTTATAAAACGTCGACAAAAAGGTGTACGGTTCGAGTTGGTCTTTTCCTATGGAGAAAAACCGCCAATAAACTCCATGGTTACTCTTTTCAAATCATTTGGTATTACAAAGGAGACTCAAACGTAACTTGTTAAATGGGAGTGTACTAAAATATGTACCTGTACCAAAACAGAGGTGCACCCACAGTTCAACCACATTTCGTTAGCTATGTATTCATTAATGAGAAGCAATCCTATTGTCAACAAGGCCGAAATTTTACTCGACGCTGTTACTGAGAAATTCTTTCAAAAATTGTATCCATTAACTCTTTGGCCGAGAAAATACAAACTAGCAAAATCTAAGCTTCAAGCTTGCTTACATAACAAGTTAAAACTCATGAATCAAATTATTTTATCATGACCGACCCATTGCGGCTGGACTAAAGATTTGGCCGCAGGCCAGGCAACGTACGCGAATTAATATACCACCCGCTATTGTGACTAGGATGATAATGTAATAAGAGTGAAAAATTAATGTTGCCGCATAAGCTCAGTTTTTTTTGTTTGATATGTGGGTAGATTTGTTTTGTCTTGTTTTGTCTTGTTTAGTGTTGTGTGTGTTATTTATCGAGAGAATTTTGGCGATGTTATGTCAAGGATTTGTTTAGAACTTACAATTTAGTATCCTCTCACCGATTTTCGGTGACGGCGGCGCCAATGTCAACGGGGACTAGCCATGTACGCAGAAGATGTGAATAGAGCACAAGTGTGTACCGCAGACACTCTCTATTCTTTCCTTTTTTGATTCCCCAACTTATTCTTTTTTTTTCATTTATTTTGGGGTGCATATTTTTAAAGCATGACGTAGTGCAAATACATTATTTATTGTTAGTTTCTTTCTATAATCCAATGAGATAGCAATCAGACACGACCGAGGAGAGATCAGGCGCAGGACCAACAGCTTTACGTGGTCTCCGAGACTTATCACACCGAGAAATTCCGAACGGAAAATCCCAATAACCCTTTGCCCGATTTGGGAATAGAATCAATCCCAGGAACTCCCGGTCAGATATAGCTTACATCATTGGACTAACCAGACCACGGGTGACTGACGTCAAAATAGACGACATTATGTCATCATTTTGAGGCATTTGATGAAGGTATTGAGGAGATTGATGCCACGTTTTGAGTGGACATCGATCAACCGCAGTCTGGTTGCACCCTAATACAGATGTCTTATTTAATCGTAATATTTGGTTTGATTTTATAAGTCTCTCATAAAAAACGTATTTTTCAAAAAGACTTCTTCAATGTTTAGAAAAACTGCTAAAATTTACTGAGCTTGAAGCGAAAATAATCAGTAGTAAGTACCAACGGTCGCTATTTACTGAGTAAACCTTTTTAGGTGAAAGCTAAGAAAACTCATCAGTTAAAGTGAACGTTCAGTTTATGTTTAAAAAGTTGACGTAAATCCAACGAGCACCAGCTCATTTCCTATCGAACTTGTTTGGCACTGCTATAGCTCAAATTCTGGCATTCAGAAATGAAAAACTGTCAAAGTTCATGGGTTCCTAGTATACTCGTAGTTTACTGCGAAATTGGCTCGATGTCCTGAAATAAAATATACGATGTCGACTGTGGTTAGGCTATTTAGTGTTGTTACAAATAAGTTTTTCTACAACGAATTTCAACCGAATTGACTTAGGCTTTTCCTTAGATTTTTTGAGCCCCTACATATTAACCTTTCCATCATCGATAATACTGATAGAATGTTACTATCTGTATTGTTAAGAGGGTGTTTCTTTCTACTCATACTGAACCAATTCCCACATTAAACTTTGCTTACTTTTTATACAAGGCTAACCGCGTTTCTATTACGACAATAATTCATTAATTACCATATGACTTTTCCGCTCAACTGTTAAATTTTGCTAATGCCAATATTTAACCTCGTACAAAATACTGTATTTAAATTAACAAATCTCTAATCAAACTAAAAAGGCAATATATATCCCGAATGACAAAACATCACGATTCGACTTGCCATTTAACGACTAGAATGATAGCGTCCATTCACGTCATTCGTCGGTCAACAAGGTTCCTAGCTATTCTGTCAGCCTAGTAATCTTATAAACGAGCGGCCGTTTCAGACACAGTTTGAGGGCACACCTACTAATTTCTCAAGGGAATGTCTCTCACTGGCTATTATCTTTTTTATATTTGTTCTGTCTGTGTATATTGGACTAGATATAATAATCATAGTCTTTACAAACGATAAGATGCTTTAGATAAAAGATTGAACATTATGTAGATTCTTTTTTAAAAATTTTGTTTCGGATGGGAAATCATCAAATGACCTCCCCACCCCCGCTCTGGGCGTAGCGGAAGGGAGTGTCAGACCTCTACTGACTAAAACCCATCCATGTTCCTTCTTTGCCCTTTGTGTTCCAGGGCCGCGGTATCTCTTTCGAACAGTCCCGCAGCCCTGGTAGGCATCGGCCCTTGCAGACCGTTTTTTAAAGAAAATGTAAATGCTGTTTATAAAATCTACCAATCTATTTTTGCGTGCTGCTAAAGTGTATTTAATCTTAATATATAAAACAAAGTCGGGTTTGTTCGAACACCTAAAACTCAAGAACGACTGGACCGATTTTAATGATCTCTGATTTTTTGAATTCGTCTCCGTCCCGAATAGCAGAATAACTATTCAAATATTTTAAAAATTCAGCGGAAAATTATGATTAAGATCCAGAACTGTTAAAATACCAACTTGAATTCATGACAGCCTGGTACTTATTACAGAAAATTATGATAAAGATCCAAAAATGTTAAATTACCGTCTTGAATTCATGCCAGCCTGGTAAATTTGAGGTAATTTAGTAGTTAGGGTGGGTAAGGTAGGTAGGTAGGGTGGGTAGTTAGGTAGGTAGGTAGGTAGGGTGGGTAGGTAGGTAGGGTGGGTAGGTAGGTAGGTAGGGTGGGTAGTTAGGTAGGTAGGTAGGGTGGGTAGGTAGGGTTGGTAGTTAGGTAGGTAGGTAGGTAGGGTGGGTAGTTAGGTAGGTAGATAGCTAGGGTAGGTAGGGTAGGTACTGTAGGTATGTAGGGTGGGTAGGGTAGGTAGGTAGGTAGGGTAGGTACTGTAAGTATGTAGGGTGGGTAGGTAGGTAGTGTAGGGTAGGTAGGTAGGGGTAGGGTAGGTAGGTAGGCGAAAAGTTCCCGTTTGTTGCCAGTGTAATATGACACATATTCGCAAAAAAGTACTAGGCTGGCATGAGCTCAATGTCGTGTGCATTTTAATAATTCTGGGTAGGTACGGTCTTTGTACATCCATTGACAGTAAGGCAGTACGAAGTTCGCCGGGTCAGCTAGTTTTAAAATAAATACTTTTATTCATTTCAGTTTTCAGATGAGCAGACTCGAGGGTACTTAGGTTAACGATAATTTGGAAAAATAGGCTTCCACCGTAATACGTCAGGATGGATGTGTGTAACGCGATTATAAGGGTATCAGAAAAAGGAGGCGCTTTTATAGCCGTACCCAGAACCGTAAAAGTCACAAACGTAGAAAGATGTTGTAAAAACGTTACAAAATTATCTAGATGGATTACCTTCAACAGTTCGATGACGTTAACCTTCAGTTGCTAAGGTTGAAAATAATGATGTATTATTTTGTTTATACTACTACTACTACTATTCTTCGAGAAAAATAAAAGCTGGTTGCATACAGAAAGCATTATTCTACCTCACAAATGGCGATACCTACTCTTCAAACGAGCCTCATATTTTCAGTTTTCTTTCGAAATATAGAATCTCTATCCCTAAGTTATTTAAAGTTATCTCACCGAAAAATATTTCATATATAGTTTATTCCGTTGTATTCAAGGAAATTGGCAAAGTATTCCTTGAAAACCATCGTTAGAATCTGAATAAAAATATATATTTATGTGGAATCTACAGCTGAATTCAGATGTCTCATTTTGGTGAAAATGATTAATGTCGAGAATCTCTTGGCCCAACCATTAGTACTCGACCGAATGTAAAAGTTTTAACTGACCAGTTTACTGACAATGTTCCTATTTACTGTCTTCTTGAAAAAATAATGATGATATCTACAATTAAAACCCATCACAGTCATCAGTATCACAACTAGTCATTTGTCTATATTAGGCGAAAAACATATTTAAACACATAAAGAACGACGTTTTTAATTCGCTTAGTGCAACAAAAATGTGTGTGTTGATTTGTGGTGCAAGCAGGCCTATGTAGTACCAGGACATTAGCAATAAGTAGTAGTAGAGCTTACCCTTTACGATCACGATTTTAAATTGCCCTAAATAAATTCTCTCTTTGCGTCTGACTGTGTACATACCTGTGCAAAAACGATAAAATCTCATGCATGGGTGAAACAAATGCGTGTTTCTCAAGATTCCTTCCCCACATGACAGTTCTAAAAGCTTTAAATGCAAATACGGCGCACGCATGCGAACATTTATAACAACTTTAACAAATCTCTAAAAGCATGGCAGAGAAAAGATAGAATTTTCTTGCAAAAAGTACAGACATACATAACTACGTATTCAGTACAAATAATGAAAATAATTATGCAGTTTTCTTAAATTAAAAACTGACTAACTTTAGTATTTTTCTTCAAATATTCAAAAATAAAAATCACGTTCATTCTTCGTAGTAGGAGCCCAATCTGAATAAGGGCGCGAGAACGGTCTACGAAGAAAGTATACCTACGGTAAGGAGTGCTTGAGATTTGCCTAAAAACGATGAGAAGTCGACGTACTTCAGACCGCTCCTTTTTGTAACGTTTTCATAAGTGCGTGTTGTTAGCTCGGGAGTGAAGTATGACGGGATGTAAAATTGTAATTTTGTGCTACTAATAAAAGTAAAGAGAAGAGGTGTGAATGGACTTTGTTTGATCGCTAGTTTTGATTAAAGATAATTCCAGTGTGAGAAAGAGATGGTGCTAGACGACCTGTGTATCTCTGTCTCTTTCCCACACTGGAAATACTCCTGCTGTAAGACGTCGTAGTAACCCCCCTGGACATTCATCATCCACCTAGCATTTACCCGACTATGTTAGGGGGCGGGTTCCAATCTAACCTGATGCAGATGAATACCAGTTTTTAAAATGGTGCGACTGACTATCTGACCTCCACAACCCAGTTATTGGGTAACATGATACTCCTTGGTACAACAGGCTGTCAGACTTTCGGGCTTCTCAATTTATTTTAAAGCTGTGTTTTCCATTGCGATCCATCCAATTCGAAAAAAGTATTAAGTAATTTAAGGCGGTTAATTTCAACCTTGGCGATCCAGTTAACTGTACCTTCCACCCTACCCATGGTAAATTCTTCTCATAACATTAAATGAAAACAGAAAAACGGTTGACAGAGGAGAATGGAAGAAAAAAACGTGTTGCGCCGACCCCAACTAACATGGGACAAGTGCAGGCACATGATGATGAACGTTCAATACAAACATATGCTCATACTTAAAGCATGTTCACGAATTTAAAACTCGCTAAAGAATTTTTACACAGTATAAAAAACGGTCAGTAGCAACAGAGTTACGCCCACAGGGATTTCTGCATATTAATTTCCCTGCTACCGACGTTCATAAACTTAGCATCAGAACCAACCACAACATCTTAAGGTGGAAACCTTAACCGGGTGACCCGCGAAATTCAAATTTTCTTACGTTTTTTGCAATTTACAGGTCAGTGTCAAGTTGTAAGTTGATGAAAAAATGAGTGGCGCAAGTAACACGTATGTAGTTACAGAATTGTAATCATTAAAATCATTAATACAACCCCCTAAGCTCATGTAACCGTATTCAATAACTATTTCATGTAAAAGTCATTTAATGGGGTTAAATGAACTTTGAGGGTTTTAATATTTGTATTGCTCTATTTCTTTCTGAAGAACAGATTTACTTTTAAAATTATTAAAGAGGTTCGAGTTCGACGAACTTAAATATTCTTTTTTCAGATGTATAAAATATTTTTGGCCAGTTTTGTGAATGAGATTTGATGCTTTGAATTTTATATTTATATTAGATTTGAATTCATTATCATGCTTTGAGTAAAAAGTTTACAGTTTTAAAATAGGAAAAAAATAATTCAAAAACTTAGTGTAATGGTAAGTAATAAGTAATGTTGGTCTCTATTCACTGAGTGAGTATATATTAAGTCTATCTAGTTAGCCATAATTATGTCTCAATCTAGTTAACCAAAACAGGTATATCAAAGGAATTGAGTTCTATGGCCATTGAAACAGGACATTCGAGCATACAGAGCTAATTTACTGGTCGAATAATTGCCGAGATGATAGTAATTATAGGCGGTTGGGCGACTACATAATAATTATCACCTATGCATAAACGTGTTCATAACCATTTAAGTACCTATAGCGTACACTGATGGAACTCGCAAGCGATACCAAGTACTAAGTTACCATCAATGCAGTTAGGTGTTGGACCGGTCGATCAACAACATCGGATATTATGACGTGTCACCGGCTCACCACACTATCTATTATGTGGGTACGCGCCACTTGCAGGGCCAGTGATTGATGTTCCTTGAGTTTATGTTACCCTAGTACATTATGGGTGATGATGTATGACGGTTTGCATTACAGAGCTATGGGATTTTCTTAAGAATGGATGTAGTCGTAAAGTAGACAGACAAATTATAATCTGTAAAATAGATTACGAAAACAAAACGTTCATAGTAACCACGGAACAGAAAAAACAGATAATAACCGTTTATTATAACGCAGGATGTTTTTTTTTTTTTTAAGAAAATGCAAGATAAATCCCTTTTTAGAGAGAAGAGTAGTCAAACATGTGCCTTGCAACACGTAAAATAATAAAATTACCCTTATCCACCCAAAACAAGACCTAAATTCAGTTTAAGTTACGTGACATGCCAAGCAAGTTGTGTAAATCAGTTAAAATGGTTCGGACTGTACGCATCCCTGGTTGAAGGGACTGTGGCTTGACCCAATTGTGGTCGGGCGAAACCTTGTGCGACAGAGCAGCTAACGGCGACGTAGTGTTGATGTCTCTGTGTTTTATGATGTCCTGGTACTTGATTGAGGTACAAGATTGCTTGTCTTGTTTTACCGGAATAAGGTTTTGTACTTACTGTAGGTACTTGAAATATTTGAAGTTTGCTACGAATTTCACTTATTGGTTTACCTGAAAAAATAAAAATTACTATATTGTATTAAAAAAACTGGTAATAAAAATAGTTTTTCTTACTCACTAATTTATTATCTAATAAGCTTAATTTATTTATTCAATAATATTTCAAGTACATAAATATACAAAGGTGGCCTTAATAAAATACTAGTAATTAACTGCAAATCAAAAAATCTTTCTTTTATATTAAAAAAACCCAATGCTAATAAAATACTGATTGCACAGCAAAACCTCAAAATATTATTATTTTAGCAACAATTTGAGTTCGTGATGCAGCAATGAAATCCAGTCGACGTAGGCCTAATTCTGTCTGCAGAGTTTAAAGTAACCTAACACGAAGGGGATGGCGGGGTCTAGTGAGCGGGCGATGAGAGCGAACTAAGACCCCGTCATTCACTTCGTGAACCTAACCTGTCCGAGTCGGGGTGCCATAAGTCCTGAGCTCACTTCGCTCGCTTTTGCATCCTATGTTGTCTTTACCGCAATGCTATATGTGTGAGCATTACGGATATACTTTGCCCTCTGCCAGTCTCTTATAACATACTGCATATCCGTCTGGGGAGGTGCTCCAAAGACGACGCTCAAATCTATTGAGGTTGCCCAGCGTGCAATACTAAAGGTAAGTACCTTCAAACCAATACTTTTATCTACTGCCTCACTTTATCAACTATGTGAAGTACTGACCGTGAGACAATTATTTATATTAAAAATTATCACAATGCAACATTCGCAAATAATGTATAACCCCCAGATGTTGAATAAACGCAGAAATTACACGGTTTGTACACAACAAAGATCTTTCAACACAAAATTTATAACAAAATTCATTAATTCTCTTGGCCCTTATATTTACAACAAAATTAATAAACTCCTTAAAATATATTCACTCAGTACAGATCGCTGTAAGAGAAAAGTATTGGAATACCTACAAAGTCTCACTTATGATGAGACTGAGCAACTTCTAACCGTATCTAGATAAACAGCAAATATACACCTATATTAATATATATACCTATTCATAGAACCGTATCTCAGTCATGAACATGTCCACTCATATACTGCCACATATCACACACACACACACAACTATAGACACACCCTCTCACACTCACTCATTCACCTAGCATAACACACAAAGAGAGGAACAGACCACTATTACAAAGCTTTACAAGAGTACATACTATTCGTTGATACTATAAAATGCAAGCATATAAGAAACCTTATTTAATGTAACTCGAGGGTGCTGGCGCTGTAAACCGAAATACAGGTTCCTCCTAGTTCGGCTTCAGATGCTAAAACTTTTGTGTACAAAATACTGTTCATAGCATTTATCTGTAAACTAAATTAAGTACTTTTTTTGTAAAAGAAATAAATTTATTTATTATTTCCTTTATTTATCTTTACACAAATCTTATACATTTTTAAATATTTCTTAAACTAAAAACAATATAAAAAACATTTAAAAATATAAAAAAATGTAGCCCACCGGTATCGGGAACAGGGTCCAAGCTACCGGCGGTCAGGGCTCCAGAGAGAGGAACCTCCTGACAATACGAGCCGTGTCCAGGAGTACCGCTTTCTGAATCAAACCCTTGATACAGCTGCCTAACGAGAGCCTCCTCAGGTATTGGTCGAGGCTCTTGGCAATTAAGCCATGGGCTGATACAACTATCGGCACAATGATCGCTGAGTCCACATCCCACATGTCGACAACCTCGTGAGCCAAGTCAAGATACTTGATTTGCTTATCTTTCTCGGCTTTCACGAGGTTCCCATCATGCGGGACCGTTATGTCAACAATCATTGCACGCCGCTCTGATCGATCCACCACCACTATATCAGGCTTATTGGCTACAATAGTCCTGTCATTTACGATGGATCGATCCCAGTACAATGTGATACTGCCATTTTCGAGAACTGGGTCGGGCACATACTTATAGTACGGTACTTCCGATTCCACAAGGTTGTATTTTAGAGCAAGTTGCTGATGGATAATCCTGGCTACAAGGTTGTGTCTATGCAAGTAATGAACCCGGAGATAATGTGACGGATTGATTCGCCTGGACGGTGGCATTCCCGACATATGTCAACCGTACCATCCTTCACAATAAATCTCCGGTAGTTATTCGTCATCATAACTTCATCCATAATTGCACAGGCAAAACCTTCGGTTTCTCCAAAGAGGTCCCCGGAACGTAGCCAGGCTACGGACGCTGATAGGTCTACATCGGGCCCATGCAGGGCCCGGAAAAAGTGTCCGTGAAGCTCCTTACTCTGCCATACTTCCATGCGGTCGTTAGTGTCAAGCACTACAGGTTTGCGCCAGTTCTCTTTAGCCAAGGAGAGCGGGGTGAGCCCCTTGTCCACTGCGACCACATCTCGATGCATCCCCACGTCGGTTTCAAGGAAATATTCCCTGAGACTGCATATCTCGCGATTGTGAAGAGTCTTAGCGTTTAAAAAGCCTCGACCCCCACACCTCCGCGTCAGTCAGGCGAGTCAGTCTCATAACAAAAGAACGCGGGTGATGCATTCGATATGCCGTCAACAATGTACGGACCCTCCTATCCAGGGCGTCTAGTTCTGTCTGAGTCCATTTGAGTATGCCGAAAGAGTACATCAGAACCGGCATGACCCAACCGTTGAAGGCGCACACCTTATTGCCGCCTGATAAAAGACTATTAAATACTTTTTTCAGACGGCCAAAGAAGCGCTCCTTCAACGATTGCTTTATGTCAGCAACATTGATGCCCAGCGCTTCCGACATACCCAAATACTTATAGGTTTCAGTTGCTGAGAGGGATCTAAGATTTATGGAATCCGAGAGCTGGGTTCCCACAGATTCCACAATCTCCCCTCGCTTTACATGCATGACCGCACATTTGTCCACACCAAATTCCATCCTGATGGCGCTACTGAAAGTTTCAGTTACTTTCAGTAGCTCCATCAGTTGCACATCGTTGGGGGCAAAGAGTTTCAGGTCATCCATGTAAAGGAGGTGAGATATAACTTGACCACCTCTCCTCAACCGATAGCCTAGACCTGAATCCTCCAGCAGCGTGCTAAGAGGATTCAAGGCTAAGCAGAACCAAAGCGGACTCAAACTATCGCCCTGAAATATACCTCGCTCTATTCTTATCGGCTCACTATTCCTCTGGATTTGCCGACATCCCGGATAGCGAAGGACTGTCCTCCATTGTCCCATACATGACATCAGGAAGATGCGCAGAGTTGAATCAACTTTATACAACTCTAGCACCCTCATGAGCCATGTATGTGGCACCGAGTCATGGGCCTTCTTATAGTCTATCCAACATGTCGACAGATCCCTTCGGGAACGGCGAACCTGTTGACTAATGGCCATATCAATGAGGAGTAGCTCCTTAGTACCGCGGGACCCGTTCCTACATCCATTTTGAGAAGCGGACATTACAGAATTGTCATCAATGTGTTTGTTAATTTTAGCTCTCAAAATGGATGTAAGGACTTTATAGACTGTCGGAAGACAGGTAATCGGTCTATAATTTTTGGGCTCCGCAGTACTATCCGATTTATGGAGCAGGTGGGTTATCCTTGTTGTCAGGAACTCAGGCAGCGACCCTGACTCTAAGGCTGACTGCAACAGGATCGCCAGGCGAGCGTGCGACCTTGTAAACCATTTAATCCAGAAGTTGTGCAGCCCATCCGGCCTTGGAGATTTCCAGTTAGGCAACGGACGGACTGCACGAACTACGTCTTGGGGGCTGATAGTGATTGCCCCCATTTCTGGTACTAGATCGCACGCTCGCTCGACCTCCCGAGTCCATTCACCCTCGGTATGGCTAACAGGCACCGACCAGATGCTGCGCCAGAATGAACACATGGCATCATCATCCGGCAGGCGCGTGTCAGCCACACCTTGGTCCGGTCGCTCCTAAGCCCTATAAACCCACCTTTCATCTCTTTGGAATGTGCGATTCTGAGTGTATCGGTCCACCCGCCGCTTATACCTACGAATACGGTTTGCCCATGCATAAACTTTCTGCTTCAGGAAGTCGATGCGCTCTGTGACACGGGACATGTAGTCTCGAGCACTGATATCAGTCCCCGAGAACGCCCGCCTCACAAAACGCATCACTCTAGGGCGAGTATTGCCCTCCCTGTTATTTATTATTATTATTATTTATTACGTTTGAACTCTCTGAAAAATTTGATGTGCTATTAGTAATTTTGATGTAAAAAATATTTAATTGATGTAAATAAATTGACGGGTGATAAGTTTTTTGATGTGCATTTTAAATAAGTCTTAATAAAATAAGCATTTTCATTTTTCATTTTGTGACTGTCTGTCACGTACTCCTAATTATTAAGTAGATATTTTAGTATTGATTTTTATTTAAAATCCATTGTAATTAAAGTTCTTAAAACTACACAGACAGAAACGTGTTGCTGGGGAGTTTGTTGTGCCACTTCTTCTCCTCAGCTCCAACTCTAGGAAGTGGTGAAGGGTGGGCGCTTTTGGGGCTGTCTTTAGGGTTTCAATATAGTTGATCTCCAACTCTATTGCAAAATGGTTCTTGAGTTTTGATTATTTTCTCTGCTATCTGGTAATTCTTGAATTATGTATTCATTAGCTCTAACCAGCTGTTCAGCCCATTTGCCGTTTGGGTTTTGATTCTCAATCCTATTATGACCAACCATATAGTTATTCTAGAATAATTTGTTCTTATCTCTGACAAATGATTCGGTCAGGCTGACACGAACACGTGTCTTGCAGATTCGCTAGTTGTACGAATAGAGCACATGATCCATGGGGTGGAATTGGAATGGTTTGATACCACAACTATTATATAACCAGTCTAAGGATTGTTAGGGACCATGTCTACAAGTTAGCATGATGATCGACGTTCTGCCGCTGAAAACCCGCCTTTGTCACGTTCACCAGTTCGAAAGAACTGCTAGGGACAATGCTCACTAGGAGCATGATGTCGACGCATTGCCGCTGAAAAGCCGCCTACGTCACTTATGGAAGTGTTGCTCTGGGTGCTCCAGGTGCAGATGTGAAGTATCGTGGGAGTCACGACTGACCTATTACCAATTACGCTAGCGTAACGGTTATTTACAAGAACTATTGGTTGCGACATAAATATACTTTGTATCTCCCAGTTATGTTTTACCCTTTAAAACCACTTTCAAAATATTTCATCAACTATGAATTCCCTAATCTGATTTACTATATCTTTCAATCCTTTCCTTGTTCTAATAATGATACGAGGCATTGGACTTCTTCATGTTAAGGAATTCAGTTCTCTTAGTCGGTGAAAAGATGACCAGTCTCGGGCGTTTTATCAGCCTAGGATAATTTACGAACAGTCACAATTTCGTCACACCACGTTAAATAAGTCATAATACTAAATGCTTTGATCCCTTCACAATCATCAGTAGCTAGTATTATTAATGACCTATTTGACGTTACCCTTTCCTGGAACAATAAACACGTTCCCCAAGATAACCTCGCCTAATATACTTAGAAGGAAGCGGACTAGCGAAGCGGACTAGCGAAGCGGAACTAAGTCCAAACCATTTATGTCAATTTCGTTTCACTTCCACGGATTACCTGACAATAATACGAGTATAATTGCCACCATATAATTGGTTTATATTTGTTACCTAGGAATGAAAATAAACACAATAAACTAGACTAAGGCTGAGATTTCTGTGTGTACAGATTATTAAAACAGTTGCACAGTTAAATAACATAAAATAACATGACGCCTGCAATCCCGAAGGGTAAGGCAGAGGTGTACCTAATAGTTTACCCACATTTCGCCTGTTATTTATTTAGTAGTTATTTATTTATTTAAATAGAACGGCCGAAGCCAATTACACTATTTAAACATATAATTTATTTAACACAGTCATGCATTCTACTCAAAAAAATTCAAACATTCTATTTCAGTCCGATGTAATAGGGGGCGAGCCTATTGCCATCAACCGGGCGCGATTCTGTGGCTACTACTGCAAAACTCCTGTTGAAAAAACCCAATATCTATTTACCCGACCCGGGAATCGGACCCAGGACCTCTTGCTCAGCAGTCGTGCTTGCGACCACTAGACCAACGAGGTAGTCATCATCACATTTCCAAGGGCCGGACTCCACTGTTAAATATTGCCTGTTATATAAAAACCTTACATAAACACACGAGTTTTTCCTAAGAAAGTAGGCAGACATTACAGAACGGCACGTCTCGCTACTTATGTACCATTCGTACATACTCTGTACGTATACACTTGATACGTAATAGTATGTTTCAAAGTAAATGAGAACGCCTCGTGCCACGATCTTTACAAAATAACTTATTTGCTTCGTCCCAGTTCATCATATGTTCATACACGTGCGCCAGTCACTACATACCTAAGCACACGATGAACAACATTCCCATAAAACCCCGACCATTTGACGAAAGCGCTCAATATTCCGTCCACGTGAATACTTATCTAACTCTTTTTTGTCGTACAATTGCCGGGCCTAACAAAAGGTTTCGCGTAACGAACTCTAACGAGTTGGCATAGTCGCGACAGTTAATCTCTTTGAATTTTAACTTATGTTTGAGCTATGTACCTATCTATGTACTACGTACCTTACATACACATGAAAGGTAGTCTGAACCCAGCTTGGCGTAGAAATTATGTATTAACCATAGACTTAAACCGTTGTTAGTCAGTCAGAGATCAGAGTCAGGATTTGCCCTGTTGATGGCACTACATAGCAGGCAATATGTGGCTGTACTCAGGGTTGGACAGTATTTAATTACTTGTAATTAAATTACGTAATTGAAATACAAATACGTATTTGGTATTTGTGATTCAATTACAAATGTAATTTGTATTTTATATCTCAAATACCTGACGCTGAGGTATTTTGTAGTTAGTATTTCAAATACTTTTTCAAAATACATTTGAACATAAATACATTTAGCGATCTTATTAATAGATGCGTTCTGCAGAAAATAGCGCTCGATATCTTTCGTAAGCAAAATGCCGCCGCTAATGTCAACTTTTAAATTTGGCAACACTGCACCTGTACCGTATGTCAGATTGTCAAGTATCTTGTCAATTGTCATTTTCACTCTTAAACGGTTATTTTCACGAAACTTCTGTGTATTACTTAAGTTTATTGATAGGAAAGGGCGGCATAAAACTCTGACACCAGGTTAGGCACTAACCATACGATGAAGAAGAAGAAAGACAGAAGTACAAATTTCACGATGGATTATTCTATTCTATTTACATAACCTAACACCTGACTATAATTTGTAATTTGTATTTTAAATAAAATACTTTAAATACTGTATACATACACGACTTAAAAATATTTTGAATTTCGTATTTAAAATACATCCGAAACAGTATTTTGTAATTTGTATTTTAATTAAAGCATCTATTTTGCCCAGCTCTGTCTGTACTATAGGGCTACATCTGTCTAACTTTACCTATGCCTACCTATGGCATTAAGTCCGCCTCTGTACTTTGTGCTTAAATTGTTAAATAAATTACCTTTCGTGGATTACAGACGTGATGTTGTGATTCATTGTTTTATTCAATAATGGGCTAAACAGTACTGGGCTGTTCAAACGAATCAGAAACATCATTTATCTGATCGCAGTTGAATATTACCGTCTCACTTTTTCATGCAGTATCAGGGGATACGTCGTATCTGTTATATCCTGAATATAGTTCCTAGAGTATGTGCGGGTTAACTGTACTCAGTGTAAACGATTTATCGCAAGACCTAAGGACACATCTTTCGATTTAAATGTTTGGCAATGTAATGTCAGTTAGCTTCAAGATTGAATGGGGGTGGCAGAAACATCTATTATTTGTCTATTATCATCATTTCAGCAGAAATACGTCCACAGGTGGAAATACGCCTCCAAGTGAAATCTTTCTCTCCTATTATATAGAACTCAAATATAATTGGCAAAATAAAGGGACAAACACCACTGCTGACCCTTTTGGGAAGCATAGGACGCGAATTTTTTTGTAACTAGATTCAGGGTATTATATACTAATGATTAGAACATTTTTGTTAATTTTTTGTACAACCATCCACTGGTAAACCGTGGTTTGCAGAACAAGCAATCAGTTTAGTTTTTTTATGACGAGGCACGAGCAACGTGATCCGCAACTGTTAGAGCATACATTGCTCAATTTAGATAAAACGAAAAGGGTATAAAAACTGGCCGAGAGCAGATATCGAACACACAGTAAATGTTCCGTGCCACCGCACAACTCTGTCATAAAATGTCCATAAATTTGGAATTTTCATTAGTACCGACGACTTAAAAAGGATTGCATTGGCACCCTGTAGGCATGGAGCCCTAAAAATACAAACACGACCTTTCATTTACTACGGTAGTTTGTCATAAAAGTATTTCTAAATTTTCTGTCGACTTCTAGACCGTACATAAAGACCAAACACACATATTTACTCACATACATCATTTCAGTAACTAAGCAAACATTATAAATAACTCGTAAGATATTCGCTTCACCGGTTTTCGTTCTCTCTTCAATAAACACATTCAGCCTAATTCAGGTGTTCCAGCACGCTTGGCTACTGAAATATAAAACTTATTTGTAACGTATTAGTATTTTATTTTATTTGAACTTTTTTTTTCAAATTATGCGAATTCAATTGAAGTTTTAGCAGAATTTGTCGATGAAGAAGTATTAGGGCTACTCGTGGCAGAGGAGGTGTACTCGTGCGTTCTTTTGGGGACAAAAGAAGCTTGTCTCCATTTTCACTTACAACACATAGGTTTATGACATAAATATTATAAGTACTGCTGGAATTTTAACTGCGCCTGACTGAAACGCCGAACATCCAACAGTGCGATTTTATTTATGTATACATTTAGATGTCTCTTTGAGTTTAGTTAGGCTACCATAGTCGCAGGGTAGGGTGGCCTAACTAAAGACTATAAGCATATTTACACGACAAAAATAGTTTCTATTCTAAATAAGGTAAAAAATATTTAAAAAATCCGACACGTTACACTTAGAGCTAATTACTACACCCTGATAGAACCGCAATCATTCAACACAGATCACTTTCAAGCAGACGTATATTAATTTTACTTAAAACCCAAAATAAAATCTCCTTGACTAAATTACCTCGAGTAACTGATACCCCACAAAAATGTACTGCCGGCAAATTGTTCGGGACTCCAAAATAGCGTGAAAAATAAAAGTGAACAGAGCGTTTTTATTTTACACCGTTATTCCGGGTATTTCCACAAACATTCTCACGTTGCTTATACCCTGGTACTCCAGTGAAAGCGATATTGCAATTTGATATTTAGATTCTTGATTTTTTGCGGGTTTATTTTTGGTGTTGTTGTTATTCCTTGCATTATACTCCATTACTGGCATTACTGGGCGGTACATAAGTCGATTGTATGAGCCTATATATTGCAGGATAGTTCTTGTGGAGCTTGAATGACATTGTCAAGAGCGCTAGTTAGTTGTTTTGAAAAAATGAAATGGCGCAGTAGTTCGGGCTATATGTATACAGGGTGGAAGGAACACCGACGCTAAAACAGTTACCACATATTCAATACATCATTCTGAATCCCCCATAGAAAGTTTACGTTGGTTATTAAAAAAACACAGCCTTTTTCCTACAAAACCTACACGGTCAAAAACGGACCAGCTGATTTAAAAAAAAATAACTATGAAAATTTTCAAGGGTTCAAAATGATGTAAGGTATACGTGGTAACCGTATGAGAGTTGATGTACCTTCCACCTTGTACAGCCACGCGCCAAAAGGACCATGATGTCCATATGAAGCCATAATAGAAATGATTAACCAAAACTTAGATTTCGTACTAAAAAGAAAGAGTTGAGAGTTCATTAAGTAACAAATGAAAGCTATGTCAATACTTGTCGGCTCACACGTCCCGACAAACGCAAAGCCGTACCTCTTTGAAACGTGAAAAGAAAATAATGAACTATGAAATAAAACCATACCAGATCCCTCAATAAACAAGCAGTTTCATAAAAAATCTGGCGAGTCATGGGCATTCTCTACACAGATGAAAAGATAGTCTGATGGCTCGATCTATTATTCATTTTCTTTTTGCTCAATATTAAAAAAAATCTGATTCTAAAAAATAGACGCGCATTTAAATAGATTAAATAAAAACAGCACATTTTTGATCTCCTTCTCAATTCAAGTTAACTCAAAGCATTTATTCCAATTAAATTAATTCCAGACATTTTAGAACAGTCAACAAGCAGGACAGTCAGAAAAATCAAGCTAATTCCAAAGAAACTTCATTAATTTTCAGTGTTTACTATACTATAAAATGAGCAATATTTGTATATATTTGTAATCACTTGTAAACGGCTCCAACGATTTCGGTGAAAGTTGCATTAAATCGATCTAGTTTGTCTAATATCTGGGAAAATTTGTTTTCTCTATTTACACACGAGCGAAGCTCGGTCGCCCAGGTACTCAAAATATAAAATATATTTTTGTAAAACAAGTGGCTAGTGGTCTTTTGTGGCCAAGAGTGTAGAAAAACAAAAACTAATACCGTTATCGTTTTATTTTATTATTTCGATAAAGGTATCGAAAGACGCTTCTTCTGTAGTGACCAGGGTTGGCGTCAAAATGTCCGCTTTTACTTTGTTTGTAATGAAATAATTAACTTGAAATGTATGAATTTGTGTGGGTTAATTTGTTGTTACTTAAGTTATTTTTAAATCAATAATTATTATTTTTTGAAAAATCTCTCAGACCATGAAACTGAAAAACTTTAGAACAAAACAAAATAAAATTGGATTTGTATAGGAACTGACGTGATCCGCTGATACATAACATGTATGTATGGTGCAACTTAAAAACAAAAGTTGTTCAGTTTCATGGTCTGAGACACCACGCGACAGGACTTGTGTTTATTTTGTTACATCCTGTATACGTATCGATATAAAATACTGCTTTTTAATCGAACTATCTCTCGGACAGCCCTACAGACGTTAATATGGTATCCTTGTAACGAATCCGGAAAATTGGTTTATTTACCTAATCGTTCTCAATTTCCATACCAGGAAAATAGTTCAGATAAGTGCATAGAAATGAAGAGATTATGACACGAACTGGGTCAATTTTCTTTAACGTTTCATACAAATTGATAGTCAATAATAAGGAAATTAACAGGAACTTTTCTAACAACAAGGAGCCACCTAGCACTTGGGGTTGTGAAGGTCAGATAATGTGGAAGGAACAATGACGCTAAAACGGTTACTAAGTATTTAGTACAACATTCTGACCCACCACCCCCACCCCCTAACATAATTTTTTCGTCGATTATTAAAAAAAAAGCTGTTTCCTGCAAAATTATAATACCTACTCGGTCAAAATGTATAGAACTGCTGATTTTTGACCTTCCACGTTGTGTAAAATACTGGTAATAATTAGCTGCATCTGATTAGACTGGAAGCCTATTTCAACAGAAGAATAGAAAATTCCATAGCAGTGTGATGTTTTGAATATTAAACAAATAAATAACTAAGTACCAGTAAAACACACTTTAAGTGTCACAACGAAGCAACTCTTTCCAAGACCGACAAGTAACATGACTATATGCTACGCCGTAGCACCGTAGCCGTAACGTCATATTATTCAGCTACAAGACTACGCCGTAGCAACCATAGTGCAATCCTCTTAAATTCAAACCTGATTAGTTTCAAATAAAATATTTTTCGTCTAGATTCTTACAGACAGAAGGAAAAACAACGGGTAGCCTTATTCCGTTTAAACGTATAGGTCCCGGGGAAGCAATAAATTCAACTTTTTACGTGAGTGTATTCGCTTGAAAAATCTAGTTTATTGTACCTTTTTCACGTGGATGCAGTATTATTTATTGTCGTGATTACGAAAGGATTTGCAATGGTGAAGGAACCGTTGGGGTACAACAATATAAGGCATTTACATTGTAAAAAGAGTAAATTATTCCTTGAAAAATGACTGATTTTTCATCTTGATGAATCTTTTTTTTTTATCTTTATATCTTCCAACTATGCAATGTGTGTTTTTCTTCTTAAAATATCAATGCCAGTTACTTCATAAATTATCGCGGAGGTTAAATCTCTACAGTACCTACTTGTCCAAAAAAGCCGGATTTGTGATCTGAAAGTCACCAAATAATCCGATTTGTGTGTAAATGCGCCAGCAAAGATCAAACATTTGTTCATACATATTTATGTGATTAGTTACTGTGAATTTTATTACTCATTTCCCACTATCGGAATCTGATTCATGTATTACTACAATACATAAAATATTTTGTGGTATACAAATGTTCAGTGGAATATTCGAGGAATTTCGTCTAGACTTGAAAAAAATGTGGCGTTTATACAGATATCAAGATTTTATTTAATATGTTTTAAGCTTCATACATAGAATCGCTATGAGTACGAATCCATTCTTCCATACATTATTAATGCGAAAGTAGGTTTATTTGTTACCTTTTAACGCCTAAACCGAACCGATCATCCTGAAATTTTGCACATACGTTTTCAGGTGTACAGAAACGGACATAGAATACCTTTCATCCCAAAAAAAGTACTGTTCCCAATGAAATAACAACAACGTACTTATGATGATAGATGGCGCCACGTGTCTTTCGAATCATGATTGAATTATATTAATAAAAGAAGAGTACAACCCGAAATGATTGTCAAATTATAAATTAGGGCGAGCGAAGCCGCAAGCAAAAGCTAGTTATTTATAATTGGCTTCGCAAGCGTGGAGGGTGATAAAATAATTGTTCCACGGGAGCGTACTACCGGGATATACAAAAAAAAAAAAACATTTTTTTCAGGTTCATAACCCATATTAAAAAAAAACATCTTACATTATACACACAAATACATATACAACAACACACATACAAATACATTACACTGATAAAAATAAAATCAAAATTCAAAGACTCACTAAAATCAATTAATTACATTAGTCTCTTACGTGCGCCACTATTTATGTAACTTGCCTGTCACAACAGTGCCGCACATAAGGACAGTCCAACCTATTTGCTATCATACTCAGAACGGCATTGGAGCTGGCCCGCACTCTGCGTACAAGAGACGCGCAGTGCTTCCGCATGGTCGCATGGAAGCAGTCCGTGCGCGCCCATGCGAACGTACCTGAAGCGCTGCAGTAGCGAGGCAGGCCCAAAACCGCTCTGAATGCGTTGTTAAACTGAACGTGGAGGGTGTTATAGCTTTTTTACGTGTACTAAGCCCACAGGCTGCAGGTGTACATGGACGTGCAATATGCTCGGAAAAGAGTTGTTTTCACGCAATCCGAGCAGCGCGCGAACCTGCGGGCCAGCATATTAGCTCTTTTCGATAAAGCCCTCCGCTCCCGTTCCAAGTCAGCATGACCCCTGAGGTCAGCCGTGACTATATGCCCTAGGTATTTAAAGTGATTTACCCTGTCTAAGATAAAAGTATCCTTTGTTAATCCAACTAAACTATGTGCGTGCCAAATGTCCAAATCCGTTTTGAGAATTTTGCATGAAAGAGTAAATAAATATCTATTAATCCATCCTCACAAACTTTTGCATGTTTAATAGTTGTAAGATATTACATTGTGTGAAGATTTTTTAGTAACAGCCACGGAATTCAGATTTAAATATTACCCACCTACAATAAAAATAAATAAATATTCTGTTCTGTTCCTACCTTCTCTAACATCTCAAGTATTTGTATTCCTTTAGAAAATTTCTCGGAAGTCTTCTGGTCGACTTACAAAGACAGATCGTGCACAAAACTCGTCTTTTCACACTGCAATGTCCCAGCTTTCCGACTAAGGAAGTTTCTAGAAAACCATTAATAAAATGGAGTCGTTTGCAGTATGATCTGCAGTTTTAAGACAGGTTGAAGAGCTTGTTTCGAATGTAATTGAAATGTTAGGGTTATTGGCATTTTAAAGTTTATTTTAGTGTGGTTTCCCACAGCATTGTTTTAAGTATTTATTTGTTCGTTTATTTCTGACATATTTGTACAATAGGATGTATGTGTCAGACACATATGTTTGTGTCAGCATGATTTGGCACAGCCAGGCGACGAAACCTAACATATGCTAATATGTCTTCGAGCCGATCTAAAAGCCGTTCGGCTTAGCTCGAACAAGATTCAGCTTAATGGTTGTCAAAACTAGTTTGCCGATCGGCAAAATCCGAATGATCACCGCTTTACCAAAAGAGAATCCGTAGTCCGTCAACGAGTAGTCTATCTCACTATTTCTTAAATTAAATTGAGTAAACATTATCCTCGAAAAAATAGTATCCAAGTTTAAAAATACTCATATTATATGAAGACATTCTTGTAAGTCATTGAGAAAACTTGGTTCCTATACATAAAAGTCCTCATTATCACGGCCTATTTTAAATCTGCAAAGAAATCAAGATGGCGCCTGATGTAGGAAGGTTCCCTGTGTGGGCAGAACTTACTTACTTACTTCAGTCCTTGAGAAATGTTTATTTTTCTTCTTATTCTTTGAGTTCGAAAATACCTTTGCTTGTTTAGTTTTTCTTAGTAATTTGTTTAGTTATTGGTAACTTACGAGACTATGGGCTTATTTACTGAGCCTATTTGGCACAGCCGTAAGGCACACAGTGTCACACTATTTTATTTTTTTGTTTAGATTTAAGTTTTATAATTTTTAGTTTTTATTTGTTATTTTTTTATACTGTGTGCACTTGTGGCATGTGCCAAATAAATGTATTTTCTTTCTTCTTTTTTCTTCTTTGTGCTTAGTTTTCTTTAAAGTGGTAGAAGTTAGTAGAAGAATATTTATTTGAATAAAACAGAATAGGATGTCTCGCCACTAGTACTTCGCCCGCGATTTCGTCCGCAAAAATTGTGATAGCTCGGCTAATATGCATGATATGAATATAATTTATAGTCTACTAGCTATTGCCCGCGGTTTCGCTCGCGGTAATTTAGAATTTGACAATAAATTAAACTCATAACACACTACTAAAGCTTCGAAAGACACGTGGCACCATCTATTATAATAAGAACATTATTGTTGTTTCCCTCGGGAACAGTTCTTTTTTCGGGATTAAAGGTACCCTATGTCCGTTTCTGTACACCTGACAACGTATATGCAAAATTTCAGAATGATCGGTTCAGTGGTTTAGGCGTCAAAAAGTAGTAACAAAAAAAACTAACTTTTGCATTTATAATATTAGCTAGGAAGGATAGGATAGTTAAGATAGCACCCACGAATAATGTATCTTTCTACAAGTGATTTTTTTTTTAATTGGATCTTTAGTCCGGTGATTACCCTGTACATACAAACTTACAAACAAATTTGACTTTTTATAATATTAGTAGAGACTAGTTTTGTCACGTGGTTTCACCAGCCGTATGTTGCTACAATGGTGTTTATGTGAAGCTGTGTTACAAAGTACAGTCCAGCTCCTGTTTTATAACAATAATGGAGTTGAAAACCTCTCAATACCACCGTTGACGCCGTGGAAGTGGCGAAGTTTGAAAACAAAATTTAAAAGGCTAGCTACATGAAGATGAAGACTGAAAGGGGCAAATTATAAAGATTCTCGAATAGTAATACCCTACACGTATTATTACAGCTTGACCTAAACATAATGCAACGCAAAAGAACCAGCGTTTTTCACTCGAAATAAAACTAAGACGACGTCTAAAGACGTACTAAATGCAATTACATTTGAGAAGTGACAGTCGTGAGACTCGACACCGTTTTAATTCAAAAAGGAAACTTCAGACTTACAGAGAAATAAAGCAAACAAATTTCTAAGACTGCTTTTCCTGGAACTGTCCTAGCCGTAAAAAACAATTTGTATTTTAGAGGAGCTCGTGGATAAATACAACCGCTCTGATCAATCTTCAGATTAAGCCTCGCTTGCTTAAGTTGGTCTGTGGATGGGTGACCACTCATTACATACTAAGTTTCCTCCATGCCTCAGAAAGTTGGTCCCGGCTATCAACAGTTGTCAGAGATAGTCAGAGGCCCGATAGTCTGAAAACCAGTCATACCAAAGGATATCATATTACCTAGTCCTAACTGGGTTGTGAAGGTCAGATAGGCAGTCGCTCCATGTAGAATACTGGTATTCAGCTGCACCCGGTAAGACTGGAAGCTGACCCCAACATAGTTGGGAAAAGTCTAACTTAGTTTGGAGTTATGACAATGTCCCTAACTTTTCGGGTTTCATTTCCCACTACTCTTTAACAATTCTGAAGTGAATACAATCCTTCTTTTATATTTAAAGAACATATAGAAAGCGACATGTCAGGTGTAAAGCCTTAGATAAAGTGTGGTGGCATGTTGCCAACCCTTCTCTCAGATAACGATAATACAAGTCGGAACAAACACTTTCGCTGACGCGGATACGAGGATGTTTTCTATCATTTTTTATAGATCTGTGATTATTTTACTACTGAAGATGTCATATTTATAGAGAAGTCACAAAAATGATTTCTTTGAGCCCAAGATACTGTGACTGTCTGTCACGTACTCCTAATTATTAAGTAGATATTTTAGTATTGATTTTTATTTAAAATCATCCCACGGTTTGGGCCGCTTATAAACACATTAAACTTCTATTTTATGGCTTGACAGGCTGGCAAGTGACCGTAATTAATAAAGATTTAGTGAGCTTTCTTCCTTGAATTGTAAAACAATATTGCACACTTAGAAATGCATAAATTCTTTACTTAATGGTAAAGGGACTAGGGACTGACAGGCCAAATATAAAAAAATATCTAATTTCAATACGTAGTTCTGAATGCTAGTGCGACATGTGGTTGCAATTTACGCCGCTCTTAGGCGTTCGAAGCTCACTTAATAGAATTGAGACGTTTGCACAAAAAATAAACGGATTCTGAAAAGGCGACCCAAGCGTGGTGGCTTTTGGAGGCTGGGCCGGAGAAAGCTGGGTGGATTCGAGGCAGTTGATTTCAAATCGCGGGAGAGTCGACACGTGGAGGCTAGTCGAGCTAAGTCAGGGAGTCGGTCTGAAAACGGTTAAAGAGCTAGGACGTTCTAGGTTAGGTTCGTGTAGTTAGCGTAATCTTGGTACCAAGATGGACATGTCCCAGAGGACTGTCGTAAGAGAGCGATTAGTATTTTATAAGTTAAATATAAGTAGTAGCTATATGCCTAATTAAAGTGAGTGACGAGATCCTGAAGGAGACGCTGTAGCGGAGGTGAGACTGGTAATGTGTGCAGTACTATGTAAGTAGCTGGTGACTAGTCCTCCTCAATGAACAAAGAACACGTGGTAAGTGTTAACTATAATTAACTCCTAGCTTAAGTAGCAGTTTGGCGGAAACGCAGCGATGTTAATAATTATTTATTTCAGCATGACGGCAGAGCCGCTTTATCATCTCAATGTATATTATTATGTCCTGTGTTGTGTGTCCTAATAACTCCTAACCTTGGCACATATTCTTCATCTGCGTTTGGTTATAGGGACGGAGACCGCCTTTCGCGACACTATACACACATTTCATGCATACGACAAACACACTATACACCAACACACCCGACTATTGACGAATGTTGACTTTTACCTGACAAATGAAAGGCAGAACCGTAATATTCACATTCCAATTAAGATAAAATATATTGTTCAGTGGTGACGGCAACACCGTAATATTCACGGATTTATTAAGACAAATTATACTGCTCAGTGATATAATGCCGACTTGTACTTGTGGTACAAATCAACCAAACGTTGCTGATGAATACTGCTTCCTGTAAAGGTCTAGCTCAGAAACATTGCGTAGAGATTGTTGGCGCACATTTCAGGGAGCGGGGGTAGGCTTCACCAAGTATCCTAAACTGATTGGATAGCTACGTTCTTAGGAACGCTAGGGACTGTGTCTCGTTAAAACTAACCCCGGCTGCCACAGGCCTATTACTGAATCGTCACTATTTAGCGAGACACGCAACCACGACATGGGGCAGAGTAAAGAAATGTGAAGTGACGATGGAATAACCACTTCGGCGTCCACCAATAACAATCGCAATATGTTCTGCTACAGACTGAATCTACGGTACGCTCGTGCAAATTGTGTTACAATATAGTAATTGGGGTAATCTGCCGTAAGGGTGTTATTAACGTGAGTACGCGTATAAGTAGAAAAACTAGAAACCTGTCTTCCTCAATGGCAGTGGCCTCACAACCCACTGCCTTAGGATTGGGAAAGATATGTAGATGGAGCCTAGGGAACGTGGCCTGTTAGCAATGTTCATAGCAATGTTCTCAGTAGGACTATGCACTTAGGTCTAACAGTACACGTACGCCGAGCAAACGTTGTAAAACGGTTCCATGTTGTAACATGGAATCGTTTGCGTTTGCAAATCGGCAACTAGTATTTTGGAATCATCAAATTAACGTAACTGTAAAATAATAAATCTCTTAAGCGCAAGCGTAACGTTTCCTCTCACCAACCTTTCATCATATATATATATCTTTGCGCCCTCTTGTCTTATTAGCTTCATACTTTATTACTGATTTAGTTTTATAGGATTTGATATTATTCATGTGTATGTCTTAACTGTGACCTCCCAATACTAACTACACCTTGTACCCCTCCCTGTCCCCTAGCTTCTAAAGTCGGGACAGGGCTGGAGTTCAATTTAGTAGTCGGTGGAAAGATGACCAGTTTGGTGTCGAGTCTTACAAGGCCGTGCGGACGGAGGGGCGCGGCCTCTCCTCCTTCGGGGGGAGCCGACATTAATACTAATATTTACATGATTTAGGAAAAACGAAAATTTTATCAGCCTAGGGTAATTTACGAACAGTCACAATACCTAACCATAATTCTGTTAGAAGCATATAATAATAATCAACATCTACACAGCCTTGTGCTAACTCTGTGCTTAACGCTGCTTGTTTTAAAGCAAGCTTTTCAAAATCAGTATCTTATCGACTGTCACAATATCAACAATGAATTCGCTTCTGGATTTAAAATAAAATTGTAAAATAAAAAAATGATCATTATTAAGGTGTCTGGTCACTACACCGTACCATACCATGACCGTGCTATGAACGTATCAGGCACGGAAAAAAACATGACAAAGAATAGTATGCCCCCTAGAACGTATCAACATCGTATCATACCCGTTTATTACAGGCTTTAGAACGGTCATCATACCCGTTTCAAACAGTTTTAGAACGGTGATCTTACGCGGTTATAACCCTATATTTTTTATATTGAAAAGTATGAGACTAGACGAGACTTGACTGACTGAGAAGATGAGACCACATAGGCACAGTCTCATACCAATACCTTTCATACAATATACCTTTCAATACAATTTTTTGTCTAATATGTTCATGGTATGGTACGGTATAGTGAGCAGACTCTTTTACAACAATTTATTGCAATTAATCAGTTTTAAAAGAACTATTTCAAACACAGTTTATTTGAAGATAATTCACTTTTGTTTAGTAATAATTATGTAGTCAGTTGCAAATAGTAAGCGCTCCATCTCGAAACACAGCGGAAGGGAGACTGCTGAATAAAACATACACTCACTGAACGAAGGCGAAACAAACAAAATAACGAGCATATATACTGTTACTAGATGGGATATAAACGATATATTGATATAAAATAACGTCGTTATCTTCCTACCTTTTATCCAAGTTCCTTGAAGACGACTCGACACGTTTTTCGAACGGTTCCGTACCTCAAAAGAAAAAAACGGAACTTATAGGATCACTCGCGTGTCTGTCTGTCCGTCTGTCTGTCACAGCCAATTTACTCCGAAACTGCTGGACCGATTTAGTTGAAATTTGGTACACATATGTAAGTCGGTGACCCAAAGACGGACGTGTAACGTAAATTAATGAATTTTAAACATGGGGGCCACTTTTGGAGGGTAAACTAAAAAATTAAAAAAAAAGTTTAGCAAACTAAAAATTAAAAAAATACAAAAAATAGTTATTTTTTATAGATTACAGGAAAACCTATAAGAAAGCTATAACAACAAATAACAAAAATAAATTAAAAATTAAAGGGGGCTCGCTTACTACGGTACTTAAGGAACCCTTCATGCGCGAGTCCGACTCGCACTTGTTTTTCTTCACATTTCTTTTCATTCGTGTCATTCCTCACACAATCCATTAGTTTTTTCTTTGGTTTTCCTCTGTCTCTTCAAGTCTTTATGTGTTGGTTACAGATGCACTAATTACTAAGCATTCTATCTCTGTGAATGTTACTATAATATCCCTACAGCACGTCTAATCCTAGAAGTTAATTAACTAACCTCAGCTTAAAGCCCTATTTCGTCGGAAGTTTAGTCAATTATGTTCTGTAGAACATACTAATAACTCCTACGTCTCACCGGCAAAATACCACGACAACTTACAATATAATTTAACCTCCTCACCTTACCTACATTCCTGGTACCGCTACCGTTTCCATTACCCCTAAATCTTGACAAAATAAAGTGCAAACGGCCCGCCGACAGAACAATTTGTAGGCGCGAAAAATTCCATCCCCACTTGAGTTTCGCCGTGTTTAAATAAAAACACCATTATTTTTTATTACATCGTCGGTTTCGAGGGCAATTTTCACATTTTACAGAATACAGCCCGATTTGTTTACGGTTATTAAGCGCAATGGAAAGTGAAAAGATGATGCTTTTTCTTTGTGAGAAGTTTGAAAAAAAATTGGTTACCTTATAAAATTTTAGATGTTATAAAAGGTATAATGTGCTCAAACCTTTCAAGTATATTCCGTATCCAAAGACCACACAATTCCTTTTACTCAGTTTATTTTACGTACATAAGTAGAATTAATTTAAGCTACAAGGGTATTATTTTCTACATTTTGATGTCTTGCGCCACGTTTTTCTAGAAATCCCGACAGTGTAGACAAAGCGTAAGTTTCTTGATGAAAATTGCTAAATCAGGCAAGATGTTACTGCATTTTTCTGTTAGAAAAATGTTAGTCACCTTAATAGTTTCTTTGATTAAAAACAGATCGGTATAATATTATATATATACTTAGTAGGTATCTTAGTAGGCACTTGATATAAACGAGTGAATAAATCACCTAAGAAATGTAAACTTTATTGGATCATAAATACAGACCACTATTACAAAGCTTTAAAGAGTACATACTATTCAATGGTATTGTAAAACGCAAGCATATAAGAAACCTTATCTGATGTAACTGGAGGGGGTTGGCGTTGTAAGCAGAAATACAGGTTCCTCCTAGTTCGGCTCCAGGTGCTTTAACTTTTGTGTACATAATACTGTTATATATTATACATAGCATTTATTTGTAAAGTAGATTAAGTACTTTTTGTGATTTTTTTTTAAATTTTTTATTATTATTTATTTATAATAAAAAATTATTAATCTTAGTCAAGTAAGTCATAGTAGTCATGTATTACCTAACACAAAGTTTTCTTAGTAATTCTATACTAATATTATAAATACGAAAGGTTAAATGGATGGATCACGCCGGTCTATCTATATCTGTGATCCCGCTAGAACCGCTGAACGGATCTGGATGAAATTTGATACACACATAGATTACAGTCTGGAATAGAACATAGGATTTTTTTCTCACACGTACCCATCAGGATTTCCATGAGAACGAAGTCGCGCGCAACAGCTAGTATTTACATAAAACCTACTCATTTAAATAAGAATAAATCTCACAAAGCAATCTTACGCTACAATGTACCAGGACATTAGTGCCGCAGAAGAGATGTAACAATTATATAGAACAGCCCGGTGGGTGAATTAACTAAACAATGCTAACTAGGGAACGAGTTGCGAAGTTTTGAATGCACAAATTAATGTAAAGCGAACTCGAGTTATTAAAATAAACGGTTATAAATGGCTGTGGAATTGAGAGTAGCCATTTTAATAAAATTGGCTTCTTTAATTTGAGCGTTGAAAGATCGGTTGTTTAATACCTTTGCGTCTGTGTGACTTTGCTCGATACGTTTCAAGACTAAACACATGTTTTACGACATTTTGTATGGTTTAATCATATTTAAGGACACTTTATATAATTCTGGACATCAGAGAAAAATCTCAGGAATAACTTGCATTACCTCCTAAAACCATTACACATAAACACTGTCCGGGTATATGCAACATTTTACTTAAGTATTGTCCTAATAAAGACGCGATTATAACAATGCCATATTTAACCCCCAATTACTTAAACTATAGCAATAAAACAGCTCAATTATGTCCCGAAAGACCTTTTCTAAAACCTCCTAACAATTTGGGGGCTCCTCGTAACGACTCAGACGTAGTATGAACTATCCACAAATGGCTCAGAACGGCTGTTAAATTTTGAGCGTTTGTGCTCAATCTCGGCCTTAAGGGGGTGCTCTTGAGGTCTTCTTTATACTAAATTAATATTTGTGGCAACGCCAGGAGAGGACGCCTTAGAAGGACATACACTGGCCTATTTGGTGAGGTTCTTCAGAAAGGTTAGGTGCGTAGTACTCGCAACCGGAGTGCGTTTATGAGGAGATGTATGAACGTGGACGAGGCAGAAGGAGTATGTAACGACCGTAGAAATTGGCGTTCTGTGGTTTCTGCCTACCGCCATGGAAAAAAAGGCGTGAGTTTACGTCTGTATGTAATAGAACTGAAGTGATATTTTTTTAGCAAAAAGTGAAATTTATTAGAGAGAAGTGAATTTTTTTAGAGTTTAGTGATATTTTTTAGAGAGAAGTGACATTTTTTTAGAGGTTAGTGACATTTTTTAGAGAGAAGTGATATTTATTTAGAGGTTAGTGACATTTTTAAGAGAGAAGTGATATTTTTTAGCAAGAAGTGACATTTTAAGTTTGATTGAGAAGGTGTAGTAAAAGTATATTAATTTATGAGATGTGGTAATAAAGTAAATCTAATAAACACAACATCACGTGAGTCTGTCCCACAAATAATGCTTCTAAATGGATTTTCTTTTTGTCTTATTACTAAATTCACATTCACAACTCAACATTAGTGTACCGATACATGCAAATAAAAATTGATATCATAAATTATATACCATGTCTTTCATTGATAACTTATGTCGGAAGAACTAATTACAACAAAAGTACAAATTAAGCTTTGAGTATGAGAAATATTACTATGAACCGAGAGGCATCACTTTAAACGCACCCCACGTCTGTTAATAAATCTCAAAGGGATGGAGAGGCCCCGTACAAATTGTAACAGTTACAATCTGGAGCTATACGACACTCAACGTAGTTAGAGGACAAAGTTCATAATATGGTAATCATAAAATTAGGGTACAATTAATTACTTAGTGGGATCTTTGATACAAATGCGAAATATTTTGTTAGTATGCGCACTTGTCTTGTTATTATAGTATTACATTACATAAATTGTCAAAGAAGTATCTATATTTGTGTACCTTTTATAGAATCTATACTTATAATAAAACTGTAACAGGCCGATGTCTGTACACTGAAGATATTGAAAAAAAAATATATAGGGGGTCTTTATTAGGGCAACAGAAGCCAAAATAACAGTTTTTAGAATATTGTCTGTCTGTCTTTCTGTCTGTCTGTATGTTTGTACGCGCATCACGCAAAAACTACTGCATGGATTTAAACGCGGTTTTCACGGGTCTACTGCTAGATGCTTAACTTAAAATATTGGCTACATTAGATATCGCTGTGCGAAGCAAGGGCGGGTCGCTAGTCTTACATACAAATCATCATCATCAATTCATCATTCAGTTCCTGTCCTTATCCCAATTTATTTAGAGTCTGCTTCCATATCCCCATTACTTGTCATTTCAGTACCAATCCCCTCTTTATCTTTCGTTTATTAGGTCTTCCTTAAATTTGATTACCATCCACATTTATACTAAGACCTTCGTAAAGAAACTTCAAGGCAAAGTATCTTAGTACCTGATAATATTTCTAAAAGAAAAAATGAAACAGATTTTGTATAAAATTATCCTCAAAATAATTTTATCGATACTTACACAGAGGTATAAAATAAAGCAACTACAAAAAAAAATCTTTAGTCGAGGTCCAAAGAAATAATTAATTTTGAAAATTAGCTCATCGCATGGCTTAACCTAATCCCCTGGACCCATTATCTTTAGGTACGAAATTGGGCCTCAAACGCAAGTTTCTGCTTTTAGTATAAATTTTTCGGCGATGGATAAAACTGGCTTAGGAATGAAATAAATTGGCTTGTGGTAAATAAATGGAATTTGACGATATCGTAAAAATCAAGGGAAATACCTGGACGAGGGACGCACAGAACTGGAAAGTATGACAGAATAAATTGAAGAAATGGAAGAAATAGATAAAGTACGAAGATACCTAAGATACAGAGAGACAATCGGAATAAATGTCATAGAAAAAAAAATGAGTCCATACCTCGGTGAGTGCCAGTTGTATCTTTTCGATTTAGTTCGCGTTGTCCCGTCTAAAAGCAAGGAGCAGCATCTCTTTGCGCGTGGCCAAAATCGAAACTATTTTTTTTTTTTTTAACCTTAAAAAAAGCCTTGCTTCCATACTAGGAATTTCTCCTGTATCGTGTTTACGTTTACAAACATAAAAACTCGCATACACAAACAGCCAGACCCGGAACAACTATCAGTAGGCCATACAAATATTTACTACGTGCGGGAATCAGACACACTGCAGTCCATGCCGTGCACGTCCACGTTTTTCAAACAATGTCACAGAACTTTTTAAATTATGATTATCAACAGCGCAACTCTACAACGAGACAGAGTAAGAGTTCCTTGTTGCATTGTGCAGAACGGTTCTATCTACAAAGAACCAACACTATCTGAACCGTCGTTTGAGTATCGAATAAACACAACAAAACTCCTACACTTCTACAACTTACTTATGCTCCACACCTATCGTTCCTCGTTTTATGGAACCTTTCACAATTTCAGCACTTAAATCGCGTGTAAACTTGAGATTTGAAACAATAGCTGGGTCATAAAGATATGTACAATGCATGAAACATGGATGTCATGACGTAACACGGATGTCATGATATAACATGGATGTCACGATGTAACATCGAGGCTACATACTTGTTCAAGTCGGCACATTTGGATCGCAGTGTTTGTTAAAATTTGGATCAAATATGAAAAAAAATTGATAAATATTTGTAAAATTCCTCCTCCTCCGTTGAAAAGTGAGGATGCGGTATTGTATCTGGTGGGCTACTGTCCCACAGATAGTGTCGTTTTTCTAATTGTTCTTTAATTTCGGATAACTCGAACAATGCGAGGCAAGATTTTGATTTTAGTCATTTATTTGAGACAGATGTCACTAGTAGTATTGTCAACTTGATTATGTCCGCTACATTTATTCGGCTTTCAGTCGGCTCATACCAATCGGCATCAAACCCACTGAATCTGGTTCGGTTCAGATCGGTACAATTCAAGCTAAGCCGAGCGACTCCTTCCCGAACGTATTCTATCCATATTAGATGATACCGCTCTTCTGTGCCGAACGATGCGATCCAAACACCTACGTAGCATCCCTTACTTTGTAGAATGTTAACAAATGAATTAGATGACGTCACTTTAAGTGTTGGTGCAAAACTAGACGAGATATAAAATGGAGTTGTAAAACACGATTGGTAGTTTTACATCTGTAATCGAGCACGGATATTCCGCTCGTGTTTTTCAATGTCCAAGCATTTGCAATGTTTTTTGATATTTCAAAAACGTATATAGGGTGTAAACGGACCGTTCACAAAGCCTTCACCCAAGCACTATGTACGTCAAACTAAGTAAGTTTACGCAAAAATTATTGCTCCGTAACGACATTTATTTTTCGGGTGAAAAATCACGTTGTATGGTAGGACTTAATGTAACGCACTCAAAACATTGTGCTGATAGATGGATTGAATAGTCTGGGGATCGTGGAGGTGTTTAAAGTAAAATCATGCATTAAAAACAGGTATTTAAAAAAAAAACTTGTGAAAAATTTGGAACCCCCAATATCTCCATAACTAGATGGTCCCAGGTATAGTTTAGAACAAACACAAAAAAATGATCGCAATGATGGTGAGAACAAGTGCCTTTCGGCTTCGTTATGGGTCTTTTTATACCCTTTGGTGTAGAATTAGTTAAGGTCGCGGCTAGTTTGTTTCGGGATACATCTTCATCCTTGCCTATCTCTTTTTATTGGAGACGGAATTATAATTCTAAAACTGGAGGTGTAGATACCTACAGTCACATAATACCGCCAGTTATTAAGTAACAGGTGAACCTATTAGTCGAGCACAAATCCAGACTCCGATATACGTGCCTCTTTGCCCATCCTGGAAATCGAACTCTGATCTCATTCTTGCATTGCATACCATTAGACCAATGAAGCAGCTCAGAAAAAAATAGCAAGTGGAGTAGGTACTACGATATGTGCCAAAAACGCTGATTTGAACAGTGCATTATGTAAGCCAAACCGACAAACCAGGCTTTACATGAGGCAGCAAAAACTAAAAGGGATAACACCGCAAAAAGTCCAAGGATTTCCGCAAGCTAAATCCTAGTGATTCCGGTCAAGGAAACTATTTTGTAGGCAAACAAAACTTCCGCTAGTTTTAAATGATATTTATTTTACTTCTCTTTTGGATAAACAAGGTTTTTTTGATATCCTATAACTCTATGATATGCATGAGACCTTAGCAAAGAATCAACTGGCATATGAATTATTATGCAATTATCTTTTAATTTTTCATACAAAATAATTCGACAAAGTCACGGTTATTAATGTAAATCGCCCTAACGTGAAATATGACAACGTCGCCCTTTCTTAGCTTTAAATATGAATGATTGGTTTGAATGAAAATGAATTAATTTTTGGACCATTAATTGTGGGACTTTTTGTATTATTTTTACTTATAGAATATAATCTTTTGGGATATAAAAAAATAACACGTTGTATAGAATTTAACTGCCACGTTGATCGCAAAGCATTTTTGCTGAGCACGGGTTCTGGGTTCGGTTTCCAGGTTGGCAAGATTGAAAAAATTGGGTTTTTCCATAATGAATTTCTCTGCAGCAGCATGGAGTCTAGAACTCTGCCCGGTTGATAGATAGGGACTTGAAAATAACTAGCGAAATGAGTAAAGTAAATACACACGTACCTATCACTTCGAGGATAACAGGCTAGAGATTTTGGTGTTTCTGGGAATATAACTGAATTAATTAACGTGATTTAGTAACTAATCAGAATTACAAACATAGTTCACACTAATATTATAGTACGATTTCAGATAGGGGGGGGGGTAGGGTAGGGTAGGCCTTTGGTGTGGGACGCAACCTGTGTCGACACCCTTGCGCCATCTCACCTTTCAAGCACGGCGGGCTGTGCAGGCGCTGCTGCTGCGGCTGCTGAGATCCTCAAGCGGCGCAAATACTGTAACCTTATTGGTAACTACAGTTTTGAGCCGTTTGGGGTCGAAACGCTCGGGTCATGGGGCCCGAGTGCGCGTCTCCTTTTTAAGGAAATCTCTCGCCGACTGGTCGACACTTCGCGTGACCAGAGGGCTGGCTCTTTCTTTGGCCAAAGAATTAGCATTGCCATTCAGCGTGGCACGTTTCCAGATGACAACGATGCGGAGGAGTACTTTGACGCCTAAGTGTCCTATTGTCGTCGTTGTTTAGATGTTTATATTTTCTTACTTTTAGTCTTATTTTTATCATTAGTTTAGTTCTATTTGTAGTCTGTATATAATGTAAATATAATAAAGTACATTTCAGATTAATAATTTGCAATTGTAATGAAAGGTCAGGTGTGTAAAGGAACCGGGCGTCCGTGTATAACCAGATGTATGAACGTGGACTAGGCAGAGGGACAGTCTTACTGAACTTCGAACTTTAAAATACCGATATACCGTATACATAAAGTTTGAAAGTACGACTTACGCGAGACAGAAGGTTCATTAACGCGCTGTACGGATCTCCGAAAGGTTGCTATGACGAATTACTTACATCAGAATGTTTATAATCGAGATGTACGGAAGCTCGTGGCTAAATAATAACAACCGCTCGGGTCAACGGTTAAGCCGTCCTTGCCTAGGTTGGTCTGTGGATGGGTGACCACCCATAACATACCGAGTTTACTCCCTGCCTCGGAAAGCACGTTAAGCCATTGGTCCCGGGTGTCATTTGTAGATCTTTGTCAGTCGTTACGTAGTCAGTGGCCCAAAATGTCTGACAACCAGTCTTACCAAGGAGTATCGTATTACCCGGTACTAACTGGGTTGTGGAGATCAGATAGACAGTCGCTCCATGTAAAATTCTGGTATTCAGCTACATCCGGTTAGACTAGAAGGGGACCCAACACAGTTGGGAAAAGGCTAGGCAGATCATTATGATGTACGGAACTTCTAAAGCTTATAAGGATCGTAGCAGGTGGCATTCTGTGGTTTCTGCCAACCCCCATTGGAAAAAGGCGTGAGGCTTATTAATAATTTGGTCACCAAATTAACTTAAAATGGTCTTCCCTCAAACAATACTTACTTGAAAGACTGCATCTTCCTACAAGTACTAGGTATTTGATATTATAATGAAAGACTGCAACATTTTATAAAACTATTTGTATGTCAGGCAATTCCTCTGTCTGTCTAGAGGTTCATCTTCTAAGATGCATGGTTCCGTACACAATGATTATGAAATGTTGTATAATAAATTGTACTGTCAACACAATCTCTGCTTCTTTGATTTTTCAACGTTGCCTATACATTAGTATACATTCTTAAGCCAAACGTAATATTAATTATACTGTAACCTTATTGGTAACTACAGTTTTGAGCCGTTTGGGGTCGAAACGCTCGCGTCATGGGGCCTAAGTGCGCGTCTCCTTTTTAAGGAAATCTCTCGCCGACTGGTCGACACTTCACGTGACCAGACGGCTGGCTCTTTCTTTGGCCTAAGAAAGCGCCAGCCGCATGGCGTTCCGCATTAGTATTGACACTCAACGTGGCAATGCTGCCAGTCTTATGCGCACGTTCCCGGATGACAGCGATATGGAGGAGAACTTTGACGTCTTAGTGTACTATTTTTATTTGTTTACTTCAAACAAAAGAAAACACTAGGAATTTCTCCTGTATCTTGAGTTTTAATGTTTATATACGCATACAAACATTTAAACTCACTTACACAAACAGCCAGACCCGGAACAGCTACC
Organism: Noctua janthe; assembly: GCA_910589295.1. Taxonomy (NCBI): domain Eukaryota; kingdom Metazoa; phylum Arthropoda; class Insecta; order Lepidoptera; family Noctuidae; genus Noctua; species Noctua janthe. Next base: position 3,436,774 of record OU342573.1, on the reverse strand, counting down.
TATAGGTCATACAAATATTTGTTGTGGGAATCGAACTCGCGACACGCAGCACAGCAATCAATCGCTCAACCACTGCGCCAACCGTGCCGTTATTATCATCGTCGTTGTATATATGTAGATACTTAGATTTAGTGTTGATTTAGTCCTTTTTTTTAAATAAATTGTGGATAACTGTAATATTCTTTGCTATTTGTATCTATACATATAAAATTCAAAGTCCTGACTGACTGATATATCAAGGCACAGCCTAAACCGCTGGTTAGAGACAGAAATTTGGTGAGTGTATTCTTTGTGACGAGTAGGTATCTGCTAAGAAAGGGTTTTTCGAAATCCTACCCCTAAGAGGGTAAAATGGGGTGTTGAATTTTTGTGAATCTTTTTATTGTCCGAGTCAATGAATTCTAAAATTTGTATACATACTCTTCAGTTAAAATTATAAGATACGTGTATCTCAGTTTTTCCAAAATCAACCCCCAATTTACTGACTGGCTGACTCATCTATCAACGCACACCCTAAACTGTAGGTCTTTTTTTTTTTTGGATGGGAAATCATGGGAAAACCCCCCACTCTGGGCGGAGCGGAGGGGAGTGTCAGACTTGTACTGACTAAAACCCATCCATGTTCCTTTTTTGCCCTTTGTGTTCCAGGGCCACGGTATCTCTTTCGAACAGTCCCGCAGCCCTGGCAGGCATCGGCTCATGCGGACCCCTACTTGATTGCTGACATCTCTTTGAGGCGCGCGTGGAACACAAACGCGCCGTCAACACGACATAAGACGAACGGATGGCGAGCTAGCCCATTACTCACCGTCCACAGACCCGCGGATTGTCCACCTGACCTGAACCTGGTCGGTCTTGAACGTCAGGTCTTAAAGACATGAAATTTGAAGGGTGTATTCTTCGTGAAAAGTGAGTATCTACTATGAAACGTTTTTTCGAAATTCCACCCCTAAGAAGGTGAAATGGGGAACTGAATTTTCCGTGAAAATTAATATTCTCTGGGTCGATTGACTCGAAAATTGGTGTACACACTCTTCAATTAAAATTATGAGTAGTAGATTTTTCTGAGGTAGACGTGTCTGTAAATATGTGTGAAATCCTGATTTTCGCGTTGGCTCGTAATACGCGACATTGATATTAAATATTAGATAAAAGTATTATGTTTATAAATAGATTCCTAATGAATTATTTGATTGTTGTCACTGGTGTCCAATCTCAAACCAAGGTACTCGTATCAATATTTCACATAATTATGTAATCTAATTGATATTACTATGAACTAATATTTACAAGTTATAAGCATGTACAGTGATACCCTACACTGACTATTCTTTCATCATCATCACCATCATTTCAGTCAAAAGACGTCCACTGCTCAAAGGCCTCCCCCAAACTATTCTTTATTACCTATTGAACTTTAAAACTAAAAACTAATATTACCCGTATAAATGCGAAAGTTTGGATGGTTGCTGTTTGTTACTCAATCACGACAGAACAGCTGAACAGATCTGGATAAAACTTGGCACAGAGATGGATTATAGACTGGTATAGTACATACATAGATTACTTATTATCCTAGAAGTAAGATCTCGTGGGCAATTCCCGAACCCCACGCGTGCGAAGCCGCGGGCATAAGTTAGTTAAATATAAAATTCACTTTAGGTTTTACTTTGTGAAAAATTATAAGCTTCAAACAGTTTGTCTGTAATACTTCGATTGCTTTGTTAGTCTAGCGTTCGCTGCTGTGCATGAGGTCCTAGTACGGATAGTGTTATTAAGCATTTCCATCAAGGATTTCTCAGTAATTGTGCCCGGTTGTTGACAACAAGCTTGCTTTACATTGTATTACATGGAACTTAAACATGACTGGCAAAGTTTTGTGTACTACAAGTAGACTCCGGTTACCTTCGGGGTGACAGGCGTGGAGTTATACTATGTAATTAATTTTAGAAAAAAAAGATAGTGTTATTTCAAAAGTTATGATAATTATTATTTGGGTTAATTATTTCGTATCAAATTAATTGGCTTGGGTAACTAGACTTACACAACCGTCATTACAAATTCTAGACTAATTATGAACAAACATTTTCTTTTCATTTGAAATGTGTAGAACAAATGCTTCGTTGTTTAAATGTTTCAGAAAATGTATTTAGCTGACTATTGTTATAAATGAAAATGGGGCGCGGTAATATCTGGTACAAAAGGTTGATTATTGAATAAATAATTTTCAATTTCCCTTGCGAGATTGTAGAAAACGAGATGAACAGACAAGCATTGGAACCAGCATTGTTTTAATATTGCTTGAAGATTTATTATAGTGAAATACCTAACTGAAATTTTGGAACAGAATGAACACTGCGGTTCGCGTATATCTAAGGAACATAGTATGTTTATCTTTGGACATGTTCGCAAGCCGTTAGTACCTATATGTGTAGTGAGCAGTCCGAGTGCATGTTATAATGTCCTGCAGACACGAACAGTGTTGGCTCGCGTGCGTCTTAGAAGCATTCAATTAAATTGCGCTGGTGTGGATCCTTGAGCTGCAAGTTCATACACGCGTACCGTTGCGCGCGCGTCTAGTATGTGACACAGTTTGAACGCGTGCGCTTCCCGTCCGCAGATGTTTACCCTGTGCCTTGAAACATGATAAAACAGGAGAAAAATCTTATGATGATTTATGTTGGGTCAACGACTATAAAACATTGAAAGTGAGTTGAGGAATTCGCTATCTTGTTTAATTTAACACTGCATATTTTTTTACTTTTGATTATTACCAAAGCTACTTAAAGGTCTACAGAATGAGAGCTCATCCAATGCCCTACTTAAATCAGTTTTCAAAGCTAAAATCAATCATAATTTAGAGCCTTTATAACATCATCATCATCATATCAGCCCGGAATCACCCAGTGCTGGGTATAGACCTCCCCTTTTTTTCTGTTTCTACTTCCCGATTCTGTTTATGTTTATATCATGAGTGATTGTATACACCACATCATTTACCCCAGTTTTCTACCCAATAAAAACAAAGACACGATTCTTGATCAAGTAATATTCGAACAGGAAATAGGCAGTTTCAATAAATCTACCATGCTATCGTAACAGAGAATTGACGTAAAGCGTAACCGCTTTTAAATATCTGGTTGCCTGGTACTCTGGCTTGCTACCAGTCAATTTACTTCGCCGCAAAACCTGATGGGTGGTGCGTTTATACTATAAATATAATATCAGGTTTGTAAGTTTGCTTTATAGCTGCTAAAATAATTTAGTTTTTTTACTAGGACCATGGAAAACTTTGGTTCTAATCTATTGGATTGTGAAAAAAAAGTAGTATTGTTAACACAACATCAACATTCCGTGTGGTGTCGGACGTAAAAGAATAGCACCATCCCATATCTTCCCGTGGGTGTCGTAAGAGGCGACTAAGGGACTCACCAGAGAATGGGCAGCAGCTTTCTCTGTGTTTTTAACAACCGTACTGCGATCGCCAACCCGCCTGTCAAGCGTGGTGATTATGGCAAAACCCCCCCAATGATGAGCGCAACACAAAAATGGCCCCTAGTACCCGGCAGCCCGTCTACCCTCGACTATGGTAGCGGTCGAGGTCGCGGCGTGGCAAGGGGTGCTAAGAATCTCCGGATGGGATCAGGCTGCCTATACCGATGACTTGACCTGGCAACATACAACACGCGTACACTCCGGACCGACGAGAAGATAACGGAACTCCAAGAGGAATTGAACAGGCTGCGATGGAGTATTGTGGGATTATCTGAAGTCCGAAGAGAGGGGAGGAAACGATAATCTTGAAATCCGGCAACCTGGTCTATTTCCGAGAGGGTGACCGGCAGTCCCAGGGTGGTGTTGGGTTTATCGTCCACAAGTCCCTCGTGAATAACGTGGTGAAGATCGAGAGTGTGTCGACCAGGGTGGCGTACCTAATACTCAGAATATCCTCAAGATATTCGCTGAAGGTCATACAGGTCTACGCCCCGACCTCGGCACACCCCAAGGATGAAGTGGAGACCATGTATGAGGATATTTCCAAAGCCCTGCATGGTTTCAAAACTCACTTCACCGCGAAACTAGGCATACGAGACGGGGATGAGCTGCAGGTGGGGCAATTTGGGGTTGGACGTCGGAACCACCGGGGTCACCAACTGGCTAGTTTTATGGAGAAGGAGGGCCTCTATATGATGAACTCCTTCTTCAAAAAGCGTAAGCACAGGAAGTGGACCTGGCAGAGTCCCGATGGTGCAACTAAAAATGAGATTGACTTCATCATGTCAACCAAGAAACAAATGTTCAATGATGTGATCTGTGATCAATTCGGTGAAAACCGGGAGCGATCACCGCATGGTAAGAAGCACATTGAACATCAATATCAAGCTTGAAAGGTCTCGACTGATGAAGTCTACGCTCCGTCCAGCACAGATCCAGATCCAAAACCCCGAGACCTTTCAGCTTGAACTCCAGAATCGTTTCGAGTGCCTAGGAAGCTCTGTGGACGATTACAACGATGGGTTCGTGGAAACTGTCCATACGACTGGATCTAAGTTCTTCAAGACACGTCGTGCACACAAGAACAAAAAACTCTCTGATCATACTCTCGAGCTCATGAAGGAGCGGCGTGAGATGATCCTGCAGTCTTCAGACGAGGCGTGGAAATACCGGTAGCTCAATAGACGGATCTCTAAATCCTTGAAGAGCGACCTCCGCCGCTTTAATACCGAGCGTTTTAAAGACACTATTGAGCGGAATAAAGGCTCCAAGGTATTATCAAGAGATCTGGCTATTGAGCAGAGCCAGCTCACGAAACTGAAGACCGACGATGGCAGGATCGTATCCGTCAAACCGGAGCTGCTGAGGGAGATCGAGAGTTTTTATGGGCAGTTGTACACTTCAAGCAGTAAACCCGTTGCAAATCTAGCTAACGACCCAAGAGCTAGACTGACCCGACACTATACCGAAGACATTTCGGATTTCAGCCTGTACGAGACTAGGATGGCTCTAAAACAGCTAAAAAACAACAAGGCACCGGGTGATGACGGAATTACGGCCGAATTCCTGAAGGCAGGTGGAAAACCGGTACTTAAGGCCCTTCAGAAGCTGTTTGATTCCATCATACTCGAGGGGAAAACGCTGCAGGCATGAGCAGGGGTGTGGTGGTACTCTTCTTCAAAAAGGGCGACAATGCCCAGCTGAAGAACTATAGGCCCATCTCACTTCTAAGCCATGTCTACAAGTTGTTTTGAAGAGTCATTTTTTTTTTTTTTTTTTTTTGGATGGGAAATCATCAAATGACCCCCCCCACTCTGGGCGGAGCGGAAGGGAGTGTCAGACTTGTACTGACTAAAACCCATCCATGTTCCTTCTTTGCCCTTTGTGTTCCAGGGCCACGGTGTCTCTTTCGAACAATCCCGCAGCTCTGGCAGGCATCGGCCCATGCGGACCCCTACTCGTTGCTGACATCTCTTTGAGGCGCGCGTGGAACACGAACGCGCCGTCGACACGGCCTGTCGTCATAAGACGGCCGGACGGCGAGCTAGCCCATAACTCGCCGTCCACAGGCCCGCGCCTACGGTGGCCGGGAGCCACCACGTGACCCCCGACGCCCAGGGCGTCTCCCGCGGCGGCTGGGACGTGAGGTTCTTTCCCTCTCACGTCCCGCCACCTCCTTCACTAGCATGACTGCTTCACAGAAGGAGGTGACGGCTTCCCATTCCCTCTCGCTCCGGACCATGGCTTGAACCAGGGCCGGACGCGAGAGATCGCCGCCGCCAATCGCCGCTACAAGGACACGGCGGTGCTCCGCCCAAGCGGGGCAGACCTCTACGGTGTGCTCCACCGTGTCCTCCGGGCGATCCTCGCAGTGGAAACACCCGGGCGTTTCCTCCCGCCCGATTCGGTGCAAGAACCTCCCGAAACAACCGTGTCCGGTGAGGATCTGCGTCAGGCGGTAGGTGAGGGCGCCGTGGCGCCTCTCTAGCCACTCCTCAAAGAGGGGACTTATCGCCACTATGGTAGCGTGCCCTGCACGGGGTTGCAACAGTCGCTCTCTCCATGTCGCCATGATATCACCGGAGGTCTGTCCGCTGAGCGGCAATTTGCCGCGGCAGCGGAGTTTCCCCCCGACGTAGTGCCTCCGCGCGCCATTCATGCAGGCGCGCGAGGACTATCGCCTCCAGATCCCATGGCGGCAATCCGGCAAGGAGGCTAGCCGCCTCGCCGGAGATCGTGCGGTACCCCCGGATTAGCCTTATGGCTATCACCTTTTGGGGCGCGTTCAGGTAGTGGGCGGCTTGCCGCCTTAAAGAACGCGCCCACACCGGGGCCCCGTAAAGAGCCATGGACCGCACGACCCCCGCGTATAGCCTCCGGCAGGAGGCGTTTGGACCCCTCAGGTTGGGCAAGAGCCGCTTGAAGGCAGCCCCTGTCCGTTCCAGTTTGGGAGCCAAACGTCGGAAGTGCTCCACGAAGTTCCACCGGCTGTCGAGGACGAGTCCTAGGTACTTCAACGTCGACCCGACGCCGATGGAAACCCCTCCCGCCGTCAGTAGGGATCCCGACGGTGGCGCCGGCGTCAGCGTAGCAAACTACGCTGACGCCGGTAGGGAGGTCGGCGCGCAGCACCCAGTCGTAACCGATGTTCCACAGGGCCGGTCCTAGAACCGATCCCTGTGGAACACCGCACGACATCTCTCGCCGGTTCCATTCTCCGCTCTGACCAGGGTAGATCACGGCCCTATCCGTCAAGTAGTCCCCGACCACACGACGAAGGTAGGTTGGCACCCGGTGATACCGGAGTGCCTCCCCAATGCAGCTCCAGGGCATGGAGTTGAAGGCGTTGGCGATGTCAAGAGACACCGCCAAGACGACCCCGCCCCGGGACACCGCGTCCCCCGTCGTGAGGGCTCTCACGCGCATGATGGCGTCCACCGTGGAGCGCCCCTTGCGGAAACCAAACTGGTGTTCCGCAAGATCCGGCCCCATCCCCGCAAGGTGCCCGGCGAGGCGGTTGGCAATGACTCTTTCGAAGAGCTTGCCCACCTCGTCGAGCAACACGATGGGCCGGTATGCGGACGGAGAGTCCGCAGGGCGCCCTGGTTTCCGGATGAGGACCAGCTTCCCCGTCTTCCAACGAAGCGGAAACTGGCCTCTCTCCAAGCATGCGCTTAGGAGCCCTTCCAGTCGGGGCCCGAGAGCCTCAGAGGCCAGGACCCAGGCTTTGCCAGGCAAGCCATCGGGTCCCGGGGCGGTGTTTCTGGCTTTCAGCCTGCGTACCGCCACTCTCAGGTCTACCCCAGTCACCTCCGGAACGTCGTCATCGTCATCGGTGTGGTCCGCTTCCGGCACCGCACGCGGCGGCGGAGCCATAGGCGGGGGAGGATGCTCCCCTCGCGAAGGGAACAGAGCGCTCACCACGTCCTCCACGAGCTCAGGCCGGAGACTCTGCGTTAGCGGGGGGGCCCGGGTGCGGAGTTTGTCCCGCACCATCTTGTAAGGGCGCCCCCACGGATCTCCGTTCAGAGACTCCAGCATCTCCTCGCGGGCCAAATTCTTGGCCCGCCGGACAGCCTCTTGGAGGGCGGTCTTCGCCGCTCTGTACCCCTCGTACAGCTCCGCCTCAATGGCTGCCGCATCCGGAGGGCGGATGCGGAGCCTGCGATGCCTGGCGTACAGGCGCCGCGCGGCAACGCACGCCTTGCGCAGAGACGTCAGCTCTCGCGACCACCAGTACACCTGACGCCGGGCGCTTCCTGGCCGAACTCGGGGCATTGCCACGTCGCAAATCTCGGACATGGCCTCCTGGAACCAACCCGCCTCGTTGTTGATGTCAGCAGGCCTGACTGGTGATGACACCCAGGCCTGCACGATCGAGGCTTCCAGGAGGAGCTCCCGGTCCAGCTGCTTCAGCGCCCATCGCGGACCACTCGGGGCCTGTAGGACCGGCACGCTTGAGGACTGGGTGGAGACGTCGAACCGGATATACCGGTGGTCGGAATAGGTCTCCACCCCCTCCATGACGCGCCAGTCAACGACACGCGGCGACAGAGCAGGGCTGGCGAACGAGATGTCCACCACCGACTCGCCCCGCATCCGCACGCACGTGGGGACAGAACCCCGATTTAGGACGACCAGGCCTGTCTCCAGAGCCCAGTCCTCCACCATTCTACCCCGCACGTCCGTGTAACGAGACTTTCAAGAGTCATCACGAATCGTTTCGCGCGCAGGTTTGACGATTTTCAGCCTCCCGAACAAGCCGGATTCCGAAAAGGCTTTAACACCGTAGACCACATACATACGCTGCGGCAGGTTATACACAAGACCGAAGTGTATAACCTGCCTCTCTGTTTGGCGTTTGTGGACTACGAGAAAGCCTTCGATTCGATTGAGACTTGGGCTGTACTGCAGTCTCTCCAACGGTGCCAAATTGACTATCGGTACATCGAGGTGTTGAAGTGTTTGTACAAAAACGCCACCATGTCAGTCCGACTTCAGGACCAGACCTCGGAACCTATCCTTCTGCAGCGAGGTGTGAGACAGGGAGACGTCATATCTCCGAAACTGTTCACCGCTGCACTGGAGGATGTCTTCAAGGTTCTGGACTGGAGAGGGCTAGGCATCAACGTCAATGGCGAGTACATCTCTCCACATTTCGCCAGTTAGATTTTAATACCCTGTAATAGGGGGCGAGTCTATTGCCAACAACCGAGCTCAAGTCCAGACTCCGTGGCTACTACTGAGAACTTTCTGACGGAAAAACTAAATAACACTTTGCCTGACCCGTGAATCGAACCCTGGACCTCATGCTCCGCAGTCGCGCTTATGACCACTCGAAACACGTTTTTTTTACAATAAACTTTCATAATCACACGTCCACTAAGAAAAAAAAAAAAAGAAAAAGTAAAAGTTAAAATGAAAATTAAAAAAAAAAATAGTGAAAATGTAAAAGTTTGTGTATTGTTACTCTTTCACGCAAAAACTACTAAAAGTATTTTGATACAAGTTTACCATAAAGCTGAAACATAAGTATTCTTATGTATGTAACTATAATTTATACAGATAAAGGTATTGTTATTTCAAAAAATAATTTAAGACGGCGAAGCCGCGGGTGGAAGCTAGTTAAACTAGAAGAATACGTTCGACATCAAATATAAAAGATGTGTCAAGCTGCTTGAATGCATTTCTTGTTGGCCTCCTACACGACCATGTCGACCATGTAGCTAGATAATACAGACTATTAGCTGTGTATAGCACTGACCTGTGCCAACATAACACTTTGAATTAATCCTGGAGCGAACACCTCCATTGTCAAGACATCGTCTAATCTATAACAGAAATGGTTTCATGTTTCAAAGGCATTGTTACTAGAAATAAATAAACCCATACTTCTATAGTAATATAATAAAGGGGAAAGATTTTATATTATAAATGTGAGAGTAATTTTGTCTGTCTCTTTTTTTTATTACGTTTTAACGGCAAAAGGGAGTTCGATAAAATTTCAAAAGGTAGACAATGCCTGGTGTTAGGGCAAAGGTTACTTTTTATCCTGAGTACGTCGCCGTAATAATTTGTGGGTTGGGTGAAACCGCCGGCGTAAGTAATATTATAAGGGTAGGTATAGTCCTATATATGGATCGGAATGCTGGGCTGTAAAGAAGATGGATGAAAAAAAAATTGCATGTAGCGGAGATGAGAATATTGAGGTGGATGTTTGGTGTGACAAGAATGGATAAAGTAAGGAATTAGTATATTAGAGAAAGTTTGAAAGTTGCGCCAGTTACAGAAAAGTTGAAAGGGATTCGAGTATCATGGCGGACATGTGGTGATGAGGGACGAATCTCATGAGACTAAAAGAGTGATGAATATAAATGTTATGGGTGGAGAGGGAGAGTAAAACCACGGAAATGATGGATGGATGTACTGATTTATTAAGTAGAGTAAACTAACTAAATACATTATTAATTAAAAACTATTAAATAAATAATTGTACTGAATTAAAACATCCTTTATCGTGCATAAAATAATGCAATTGTTGATTTTAAATGTTTTAAGTATTAGATGGATTGTGTGAGAAATGAAATGAAAGAAAAAGAATTAAGTAGTAGCGTGACAGTTGACAGGGGGGAATGGAAGAAAAAAACGTGTTGCGCCGACCCCAAGTAACATGGGATAAGGGCAAGAAGACGATGAGGTACAGCCGTTCATTACAAGACTAGCGCACTTTGCCAGTGACATTTTCTGTTCATCCCAACTCCGTTCAGGAATTTCGAAATTCCGCCCTTACTCGTCTAACCTAGGCATAAGCCCATAGGTTCGATATAAAACGAACCAATTATCTTTCACAACAAGAGCACAGGACTTAATGGGTAATGCAGTGTGTGTTATACTTTAGCTCTTGTTTATTGAATAAAATATATTTTGTAATGCACATTCATTAGTAAATAGGTCACTCTTTGTAGCATTGTAATTAAATAAATAATTGCACTGAATTAAAACATCCTTTATCGTGCATAAAATAATTCAGTTGTTGATTTTAAATGTTTTAAAGTATTTTAAGAATGTAATCCAGCATAAAATTAAACATTAAATTTTCATCATTTGCATTTATTTATCCTGTCAAAGTACCTTACAAAATATTAACAATTTAATACTGAAAACAGTAATTTAAACATTCTCTGAATAACATCGTGTATTCAGGAATTATTTTATATAATAAAATGTTTCACGTTTATTTTTAATTCCGTGTACTATCAAGAGCGCTTTGATAAACTTAAATCGCTTTCAAAGTTTATTGTATTTCTACAGCGGGTTTCGACCAGTTCTTTAGTCAATGCAAGATATTTATGACTGTTCCATCATCATATTCGCTGTCTCTTTGTCTAGACGCTCGGGTCTTCCCCGTGATCTTCTGTAAGTCGTGCATCTATAAATATCATCATCCAAATACAATGGGTATAAAAGTACCTTTAACAAAGCTAAAATGTACTTATTCTCCCCGTCATAGCCGTCATTGCGATGTTTTTTTGCTCTAGACCATATCTGGGAACCTTCTAGTTACGGACATATCGGTGGTTAAATTTCCAACCTTTTGGTACGTTTTTTTTTAAAATACAAGTTTTTAATTTTTTTTTTATGTGTTCTTCACAACCCGTACTAATCAATGCATCCGTCAGCAAAATATTTTGAGAGCGTTACATTGAGTCCTACCGTAAAACGCGATTTTTCACCATAAAAAAAATGTCATTTCCCAGCAATAATTTTTGCATAGAGTCACTTAGTTTGATGTACAGAATGCTTTGTTAACTGCTTCGTGAACGGTCTGTTTACACCTCGTAGAATGTAATTTGTCCTAAGTCCTAAGGAGTCCGTACCTAGGTAGCTACTCAGTGTATCTATGGTAGCCATAGCTCATTCTGCGTCTTAATTAATACCGCTATTACTTGCTAATCTCAGTGGATTATATAGACAATGGCATCTTAAGCTACGAAGCCGAACAGCCACCAATCTTATCAGTTTAATTGATGGATAGTTAAGTAAAATCGATAGGCGATTGGTGACCCGCAAAGTAATGAGGTTTTTGTTAAATTTAAATACATATATATAATATTGTCAATAAAATTAGCAAGCATGAAACATTTAAAAATCATTCTTCCTCCAAGTACTAACTAATTAGATCCTAACTTGCTACTTAAAATGTTCAAGTCATAATTAAACACTGCTTTAAGCTTTCACGGTTTACAACTAAACGTATACTGTCACTTACGGGATATCTTCCGTGATTGTTCATCATTTTGAGCTCCCAATATTTCGACGCAAGATAAAGGTATTTTTGTTTATAATTCAGTTTCGCGGAACATAAAACAAAAATAACAGTTGCATGAAATAATACCGAGAATTGGAAATACCGAGTTTCCTAATCCAATAGGTTTTCATAATAGTTTTTTGTTTACACTGGGGCACAAAGGACACGTATATGCTAATTCCAGAAAATTCCGTAAAACATGTGAGTGATTGGCTAAACCCCGAATCAAAGCATACGTTCGCCCGAATATACATATTCGGGCGAACCTATCATATTTCAATAATATTTGCGATTCCGTGTTAGTGTCATGATCGCTTTGGTTAGGGCGCGGAACTGGATTCAATTGGTAAACGATGCTGATGGCACTGTATGTTTTAAAAGTAAGTAGCTGTTAGGCCTATTCGATGGTCAAGGACCAAAAAAAATGTAATGTATGTATGTCATGTATATGTGTGTGTATGTATGTGTGTATATTTATGTAATATGCGTGTGATGTATGTGTGTTGTGTATAATTTTTTTTTCTTTCTTTCTAGGTCGTCGTCTGACATGACAAAGTTAAAACCTGACCAACTGAGCGAGAAACAAAAAACTTGATACTTCTATGACAATTTATTATACCTAATCTGACTCTCACTTTTCGTTCAGCTGAACCTACCATACTAATTAGTATATTGCACGAAGCGACTACCCAACAGTCCCCCAGTTCTAGAAACTAATTTAGGTCAAGCAGTAAAAAGTCTAAAGAATCGTTCCCTGAAGTTCTGTTAACACAGGTACAGAAAATGTACTGAAATTTTACTGAAATTCCCTCAACACAAGGCAGATTCTCTCCTATTTTTATTCGAAACAAACTGTACATATTTGTGGCCTTCCCAATTCTTTGTCAGTTCACAATTTTTAAAGAAAATCGTGCCCCGACAAAACTAAAGCCTTATTTGACAGTCCATTGCTCGTTCTCAGGAGCGACAAGAAAGAACGTTAAAATAACAATGCTGCAAACGGAGTAATGGAACGCTAAAGTTTGAAGTTCTCGAGGAATTCGAACTGAGATAGCGACCACAGTCTTGTTTTATTCAGATGTTTACGTAATACTTGTGTACAATGAAGTTGGGGAAGCGTTTCGGTAACATATGGCCTAGAGATTTTTGTAGTATATTTACCTTTGTAGCAGTCGTTTGTTTTGGAGTAAAAGATAAAAGGATCGTCATGAACAGTTCGGCGATTCCAAACCAAGTAAATGTTTATATTGTAGGAGTGGAATGGTGGGCTGAATGAAAAGGATGACATAACTGACTATTGTTACGTCTCTTTTTGAGCGAAATTAAGCTGTGAAATATACGCGGTAGCACAGGAAACTTCAATGTATGAAATTCCACGTTTACATATTTTTTTACTACTACTAAAATTATTCGAAATGAAAGTCTTATTGATTTTGTTACTGAATATGATGTTGATATATTCAGTTCAGATTCGAATCGCGTTACAGCAACACCTCGTTATCAATAATTTTGATTTTGGACTCGTAACAAGTGAAATATATAGATTTATTCAATTTCCATTATCATCAATATCTGTCAGTAAAAGACGTAAATTAACCGTACATATTTTGGTCCTTCGAGCCGGATTTAAAAAAAAAAAAATCTACCTTCAATAAAATGTTCTTTTCTCAAAAAAAAAATTTTTGTTTTGCTACATTTAACTAACTTTAACGAGCTAGCAAAGCAAATTCTTTTTGAATAGATGATTGATTCCTACTATCAAATAAATAGAATAGGATCAGAATCAAATAAAATCTGTCTACGCATCCGAGAGGATATTCTTGTAGGGATTCCGAGAGATCCGGCGAATGGTATTACCGTACGTTTCAATTCATTTCTCCTATTGTGTCCGAGATATTATATTTTTGCCGTAGGGCTATTGCTTATTTTGTATGTTTTCCTGGCAGGTCACTCTACAAAGGTATTGTGTGTGATTGCTAGTAAAATTATTTTAGTTTTGTTTATTTATAAACACCGTGACTTTTTAGTCGTCTTACAACGGCAGCCCACTTCATGTATCTGTTACCGGCCAAACCCGATTTCAGGCCAAACTAGTTTGTCCCAGGCCAAACCAGTTCACGTGTTTATCGGGTCTGGATACACTAACACAAAGAAAGCAATTACAATGCGCCCAACTTTGCTGTGGGGCTCATCGGCCTTCTATGCGCCCTCGGCTCGCGTGTTCACAGTTCTAACCTAACCTAACCCATTTAGTCAGAGTGCCTAGTTTGGCCTAAAATCGGGTTTAGCCGGTAACATATCCAATGAATACTAAACATTCATAAAAAAATTTAGGTATTTATGAGATTTTAATAATTTAAAAATAAAAATATTATTCAGTATTACGACGCATGACGTAGTTAAAACACCCTGTTGCGAGCGATGATCTACTGGACTCGAGTGCTGGGTAGGTATATGTTCTCCCGTTTGACACGTAAACATCATTAACAGGATGTTTCACGACTAAAAAGTCACGGTGTATATTATTTAATAGTCACACATTCTTTGACTGTTTTTCAAATGTATTTGGGGTGCACAGCACATCTTCTTCTTCCATCAGGATTACAATGACTAAACCACAGCAATAACTTAAGGTTCACCGGTCTCTGACATTTCAGTGCATTAAGTGTCAAAGTCTCGTGTCCAGAGCCGCATTCGTAATTTTTCAATACTACATTAGTACTGCAAAACTAAACTTAACTCAAAAGGCTGCTATCTCACGAAAACATTAAATATAGCCTATGAAACTCGGGCATAAAGTAGATTCTCATTTGTGAAAGATTTTTCAGAATTGAATTAGAAATTCCGAAGATTACCCCCTACATACAAACTTATAAACTTTACCTCTTTATAATATACTAGCTTTTGCTCGCGGGTTTGCATCCGTTATGTACGGAAATTAACCCACTGGAAAGTTTTAAATGTACACTGAAGAAAATAAAGCTTACCGTTAGTGAAGGAATTTTCTCCCTACATGCTAACTTTAACTCTTTATAATAATATTAGTATAGACAGATGAAACTTTCACCTACCACAAACCAACCGCTTTCCAAATTAATGCCATTCATTCACTCATTCAACATTCCTCTCCAAAACTAGAGGTTTACTTTCCATTCGTTCACCTCACATGAATACGACTTGAATAAGCTAATACCGTGAGTAATGCTGTAGCGTATGTGACTGATGTAACATGCAAATAAGTTTGTTAGACTCAGCTAAATAACTCGCTTTATCGAGAGTTCTTTGATGTGCACAGTACAGGATGTGCTTTTATTTGTGGAGTGAGTGTTTGAAACGTGCGCTTTATTTTACTTTGGTCGACGTTTTGTTGAGTGTTGAGAATACGTTTTGCGACCACGACTACGGAGAACGAATGACTGAAATTGACTTGCGACGTGGCGGTCCTCACGCAATGGCAACAAGTGACGCCCGGATGTGTTGCTTGGTATAACTCGCGGCGCAGGTCCCATCACCCGAGTGTTAAACTCCGTGCAAGCTAAATAGCAAGACTTTATTGAGTGTATTTTGGTAGGGTGAAAACACTACTGAAGATCGACAGTCGCTAATTAGAAACCCCGAACATCCGACAGATTCAATAATTTAATTATCAAGATAAGCAAAACAAGTATCTTGACTTGGCTTGCGAGGTTTTCGACATGTTGGATGTGGACTCAGCGATCATTGTGCCGATAGCCGTGTCAACCAATGGCTTAAAGGCGTTTGTAGGGAAACTTTGCAAGAAGACTAATAAGCGAGATTAAGATAATACATAACATCACTCCTTGTAATCCCCGAAGGGTTAGGCAGAGGTGTAACAATAATAGTACACTCACATTTCGCCAGTTACGTTTAAGTCCCATGTAATAAGGGGCGAGCCTATTTCCATTAACCGACGTTACTGAGAAATTCCTAACGGAAAAACCCAACGATTTAACCGACCCGGGAATCAAACACAGGACCTCATGCTCAGCAGTCAAGATGGCGACCACTAAAACCAAGCCAACCAATAATGACCAATATTCTAAGGTCAAACTATAGAATATTGGTATAGCCAGTAATTGGGTTACGTAGGTCAGTTAGCTGCTCTATGTACGAAATATTGATATTTAGCCGCATCCGGTTAAACCGGAAGTGACCGCAACACAGTTAGGTTGGGGCGGCGATATCTGATAATGTTTAGTGTCGTAGTTAGTCGCCTAGCTGCTACATACCGGGTGCAGTGAATGGGCTGTTATCATAGCTAAGTCCTTTTGTTGTTATCAAAACAATGAGGATCGGTCATCATCGTTATGCTACATCATAGGCTCTTACCAACTATGCTGTGGCCGGCTTACAGTCTAACACAATCAGTTTAGTGATTTATCATTCTTTTCTCTTATTTTATACATTTTTAAATATTGTGATAAACAAAAGTAAACAAAACATGAAAAATAGATGGCCCATCGGCATCAGGAACAAGATCCAGGTTGCCCGTGGTCAAGGCTCCAGAAAGAGGAACCGCCTCACTATGCGTGCCGTGTCCAGGAGTAATGCTTTCTGAATCAAGCACTTGACCCAGCGGCGCAATAATTTAATTATTATTTATTTGTTTTTTTGTTGACAAACGAAGAAAATACAATAAAATAATAGACTAATCTACTATTTTATTGTATTTTCTCAATGAATTTTAAATATAAATGATAATTTGTGTTTAATGCTCCTTTTAATGTATAATGATTTGTGTTTTATTTTTTTTTTCTAAATCTGACATGTAATTTTGATAATTATTAATAAATAAACTAAACTAACTGGATTCAGTGGTGGTTCAGTATTTCACACGGAGTGACGGACTATCCGACCCAGTTTCTGAGTATCACGACGCCATTACCTCTTGGTAAGTTTGGTTGACAAACTTACGGACTTCGGACTACCCGTAAAGATCTTCAAATGAAAGCTGTGCCGAACAGCTTCAAAGCATTTACTACCATGCTCAGAATATTCTCAAACGCTCTATTAAAAACACGTGGGAATCCAAACAATATGCACACTTTAAATTAATACCTGCCTAGCATTTTCCTAACTATATTGGGGTCGGCTTCCAGTTTAACCGGATACAGCTGAATACCAGTACTTTACATGGAGCGACTGCTTATCTGACCTCCACAACCCAGTTAGTACTGGGTAATACGATACCCCTTGGTAAGACTGGTTGTCAGACTTTTTGGGCCACTGACTGCCTAACGACTGTCAAAGATCTACAAATGACAGCCGGGACCAATGGCTTAACGTGCTTTCCGAGGCACGGAGGAAACTCGGTATGTAATGGGCGGTCACCCATCCACAGACCAACGTAGGCAAGCACGGCTTAACCGAAAGATCGACCCGAGCGGCTGTTATTATTTAGCCACGAGCTCCTCAGCACACTTTAAATTAATAATAGGACATATTACACTAAAATCATTAAATTCTATCACCTCACGCCAAAAAAGTACTTGGATTAGAGACAAACAACCTGTAAATGAATGTTGTCGTAAATTGAAGGTGATTCCCACAACTTGCTGAACGGATAAGAAGGATTCAGGGTTGACAGATGCGTGACAGTTAGAGAAGTGACACGCCGTAGTGTAACCTCAAATGTAAGCGGCTAAGATTAGTGTCGTCATACGTTCTCGTGGGAGCTCCTTATGTTTCTAACGCCCTGGTAGATTATTTTGGAAGAGGCTCTTTATTTAGAAGATGATACTTCGATGTTTTATGGTGTTAGATTTAGGTATGTTGTAGATTTTTTACTTATTTACACTTCTACTGACCGTTTTCACTAACAATAAACAACATCTAAATTAATGCCTAAGTACATTTTATATCACTGCTTGGAATTTCAACTCTCAGCGCTAAAGCAAAATATTGAAAATTCAATACAGCAATTTCAAATTGAGATCATTTACTACTATGTCCGTTTTCACTATGAGCTTAATTTCAATTAAGTATTGACTAACCTTGTTAAATCAATGATGCGCAAAATAATCTCGGAGGTAGGTACTTAAATAATTATGTTGTTTAAAAAAAAATCTCGGCGTGTTCCTCATATTGGCTTGGGTGGAATATTTCAAGCTCCACAGCACTAAAACGTGTCAAACAAACCCAAACTCGAGCCGTTTACTAGTAGCCACTGAAGAATTCCACCATCTATCTCCTGACTCCATCATCAGATCAGCTCCAAGATACCAAATTACAGTATTGTCATCCAAACTACAAAAATACTAAATTTCATTCGATACGACCATTAAATGTAGGTTAAAATAAACTTGCAAGAATTAATTACATTTTTAGTTAGTTACAAGAAGCCTTCTAAAAAAATGCCATACAAATAGAACTTCACCAGACTCCGGCGCAATACCGGATGAATACAAATCGTTAGCTCAGTAGAACATAGACACAAAACAACACTACATAAAGACGTATAGTAGCAGAAAACTTACGTTGCCATAGCAACGAGATACTTCCCGTAACCTTCAGCATAACATCTTATTGGCGTCCATATCCGCATTGATTACGTGTTTATGTGTAGGAAAGCAATTATAACGTTACTTAAAGTTTTGTTTATATCAAGATAGTGTTGGGTAAGTTTACGGTTGCCGTATATAAATTGTTGTAGGTAATGTTGAATTATGGAAGGATTCGAACAACCCATAGACAGCCTAGGGGGTCGGTAACGACACAAAACTACTTGAATACCTGTAATGCACATTGATCGCTTACCAATTCTTAAAACAGGATGCAATATTTGTCATACTTAACATTGTAAACTCTTGGTTCTTTCGTTCGTCCTTCTGCGACAAAAACAAATTATTTTACTGATATTTTTTTAAACTCGTTTCTCAAATCTTTGTTTTTTTTATAGTTTACACGAATAGCAATTTCAACTTTCAAGTTTCGTTAGTGTTGTCAACAAATAGTTTGTGTTGTCGACACATTCCCCTGTGGTAGGCACCAGTAAAAAGCTCGGTCAAACAGCGGATGCAACTCCGGACACGGACAGATACTTCAATAAGTTATTGTATGATACAGGTGTCCGTACGCGTAGCCTGGTCCGCAATCTGCCCGTTGACTGATCCTTGCCTACAACAGAGGATCGAGCTCAAGGTTGGACCTCAGAAGCAAAATTAAAATACTGAAGCTTGCAAGGTATTCAAAGTGGCTTGTGCTGCTTCGCTAACTGGAATAAGTGTAGTAGTAGTTCATGCAGTTTCACTATCTATCTATTATAATAATTTCAAAATAAATAAACTGTGAACCAAGTTTGTTCTAGAATAATTGTTCATTCCCTAAGTATGGAAGAAGAAGACATGCTGCGCCGACTCCAATTGAATTGGGCTACGGGCAAGAGAATGGTGATGAATGCGGATGTTACTGCACGCATCAAGATTCCAATGAAACTGATACAAAAATATAACACATCAAATAATGAACTGTAGCTAAATCTTCTTTAGGTTTGAAGTCGGTCAGGTTCAAAATTTTTAATACTAATATACAAATTCGTTGAGGATTATTCTGAACAGGGGCAACGTCAAAGCGTCCTTTTCAAACACGGCATTAAGTGCTAGTTAAACGCTCATTATTACTCTAACCGCAGGCTGTGTAACTAGCCGGGTATATAAAAACATAACTCCACGCCACGAAAGGCTAAATAGAGGTGTATCTACCTATAGCACACCCACATAGCAGGTTATGTTTTAGTCCCAAATAAAATGGGAGCGAGCCCATTGTCATCAACCGGTCTCAAAATCAGCCTTCGGCCCACTTCTTCACATTGCCTAAGTTGGGAATCGTATCCATAACCTGTGCTCTGCTATAGCACTTAAGGCCAATATGCCAGTTTTTAATCTAAAATATGAAGCTATCTGTATTATCAGGAGCTACGTCAAAGTATTCATTTACTAAACGCGGCATTAAGTGCTAGTTAAACGCACATTATTACCGTAACCGCTGGCTGTGTCACTAGTCGAGCCAGTTCATTGATCTAGTGGTTACTCGGCTACCGATCACGAGGTCAAGGTCATTTTAAATGTTATTTTTTTTTCTAAACGTTTATTTCCCACCTATAATGTAAATAGATACCTTATTAACACAATATTACGATACCAGCTGAACTTACTATCGCGAAGGTCCACTAGTGCAACATAAAATATGTCTATAACGTATATATTTAAAATCAAACGCAGGTATGTATGACCAGATGTATGAACGTGGACGAGGCAAAAGGAGTATGTAAGGACCGTAGCAGGTGGTATTCTATGGTTTCCGCATACCCCCATAGGAAAAAGAAATGAGTTTATGTATGTAAGTATTATAAAAGCCCAGCATTTCATCATGTGTTCACAGAATCAAATATAAAAAATCAAAATGCAAATCAACTTCATTCATCCATTCAAGCACTTTAATCACCAGACCTTGAACAACAATCTTCCTGTTTCACGATAATGACCCATAACGACTCCAAAATAAAGGCTTAACTTTCGGAATTCGCGTATAATAAAACAAGAATCGATATGGAATCGTTACGAGTACTCGATTACCGCATCGCAGAGCTTAGCTTCGCGGCCCATTAGCTTCGGAGCAAGATCGAGACGAGTCAAGCGTGAATCGCGCACACAGCCTGTAAACAATTAATAATCGAGTTGTCGGTTATTTGGTTATTCGTTGTTGAAACAGGAAGGGTTTCTGTCGCTTGCTGTTTGGAACAAAACAATGAATATGCGGTGGCTACTTTTTCACAGTAAAATCATCATAATCATCATCTGATGAAAGACGACATAACATAACATAACATCACGCCTGTAATACCCGAAGGGATAGGCAGAGTAATTCATAAAAGTACACCCACATTTCGCCAGTAATGTTTACGTCCCATATAATAGGGGGCGAGCCCATTGCCATCAACCGGGCACAAATACAGATTCCGCGGCTGCTACTGAGAAATTCCCGATGGCAAAACCCGATAACAAAATTAGCCCGCCCCAGAAATCGAACCCGGAACTGATTGCGATTGCGGCCACTGGACCAACGAGGGAGACCATTGAAAGACAAAAGGTTCAACAATCATTAAAGGACCAAAAAAACAATCCCCTCAGGGCCTCAAAAGCACATTAATCTGTCGATTCTATTAAATAACAAATTGACACTAATTCGAATCATGAACATTCGATTTCATTCAAAACCCGAAGAAATTGAGACTAACTCAGTCGATTAAATATAAAAATATTGAGACCGCCTCGTTGATCGAGTACTTGCAAGCGTACTGATGAACAGTAGGAGGTCCTGTGTTTGATTACCAGGTTGAGCAAAATGGTATTGAGTTTTTCCAAATGAAATTCTCAGAAACAGCCCGAAACCAAACATTTTGCCCAGTTAATGGCCATAGGCTCCTCCGTTAATACATGTGTGTACAGTCACGAGCACCAATATGTATACACTTTCCTAAACCTACAAGCAATTTTCGCGAGAAATAACGACTGTAACTTGGAGATAGGATCTGTTACATAAAAATATGCGTTCCAAAATACTATGTTCGTAACAACATAAAATTTTAATCAGAACAGTAGGAGTAAAACACTTTTAAAAATTGTTAAGTGTTTACCTATTGGTGCTCGTAACTGAACTAATAGTACCTACACCTCTACCAAACCTTTCTGGGAAAATGGGCGTGAAGCTATGATAAATGTTAAAAATCTCAAAGCCTTAGTAAAACATTGTTCTAAAACCTTAGAATCACGGAACAAAACGTCAACAGATTTAACATAAATCCTCTTTTCTTAAATCTGATCGTCTATAACGATTTACCATCCCCCATCTCGGTCCCACGTATGCGATCTGAAGGGGAGGGAAATAATGTCGACGTTGAATGTTCGACACTTACATACGGCTTTGAAATCGATCTGCAACACAATTGGTTGCTTCCGGAACGAAAATATATGTGCATAGAATGGGATTTGAACACTTTATGATTAACTAGGTTTATCCGTGGCCTCGCCCGCGTTATGGTTGGAAATTATCCCAAGGGACGTCCTTTTTTAGCTCTTGGCATTCGGAGGACAATGTAGCTTCCCATTAGTGAAAGAATTTTTAGAATCGAATCAGATCAGACGTGTTAATTCAATAGATGTAAAAATATCCTTAACGAAGCCGTAAGGTACTTGTTCTCTCTGGTTCATACCTTTTAGTCTTATTCTTCGTAGCGCTGGCACGAGAAATGTTATATTTTGCTAGCCTAAAACATCACCACTTCCACCGCGTCGTCGGTGGCAGCGCAAAGGTCACTTCGGCTGCATGTTTTTGGGCCAAGAGGGCAGGATAGGAGATGAAGCATAGTTTGTGATACAGCTCCATAACCACACCCCGCTGCTGTTTCGTTGAGGTAAACCCACTTAACGAGGTTGGAGTAACATATTCCTACTTGAGTCCGGACACGGTTCAGGGACTTCCAGGTGGACCACGGAAGGTTAGACCCTGCAGGAAGATGCTCACTTGGTGGTAAGTAGTGAGTGGGAGGGGGACAGCTATTTTCCCACAGCTTACATCGGGCGTTTTAGTTACGGTGATATTGGCCGTTCAAAGTTCCAATTTTTTCACAAGTTTAAAAAAAAAGTTTTGTAGTCTAGGTCTAACCGGATGCAGCTGATACCAGTATTTTACATGGAGCGACTGTATATCTTACCTCCAAAACTCAGTTAGTACTGGGTAATACGACAGCCTTTGGTAAGACTGGTTGCCAGACTTCCGGGCCATTGACTACCTGTAACGACTGGCAAAGATCAACAAATGACAGCCGGGATCAACAACGGCTTAACGTGCTTTCCGGGAAACTCGGTATGTAACCCATCCACGGGTCAACCTAGGCAAGCGCGGCTTAACCTAAAGATCGAGCCGAGTGGCTGTTAATATTAAGCCACGAGCCCCGAAGGTTTACTTAATGCAGGTATTTAATGGTAGAAAACAGAGAAACATTAAAATATGAATTAATTTCATTTACCACAAGTCTTGAACACGGAGAAATATTCCTACTAACTTCAGGTACGTTAAACATAGTATATAGAAACATTTATTTTTAAAGCCTACTAAACCGAAATATTCTAGATGTCTGCCGAAATATACTTATGGCTAATGGGCCAAAGAAATATGGCCTAGAGTTATGTAAGCTTTCATGCGTAATCATTTATCATATTCAAATAGGCAATTTTATTAATTTTCTTCTTTAGAGGCTCTACTTACGCAAATTAGGATATTTTAATAGATTCAACTTTTCTTCAGACTTGTTTTTAGGGTTCCGTAGCCGAATGGCAAAAAACCGAACCCTTAAAGATTGGTCATGTCTGTCTGTCCGTCCGTATGTCACAGCCACTTTATTGCGAAACTATTAAGACTACACAGTTGAAACTTGGTAGGCAAATGTATTCTGTGAACCGTACGTAAAAAAAAACTGGTCCGCCATATTGGATTTCAAATGACGTCACTTAGCTAACCATGCCTTGATATCAAATTGAATATGCAAAATTTCAGCTCAATCGGTTGGGGATAACTGTTTTAAAATTCAGTCGCAAGATTTGACCTAAACAAACATAAATAAAAGTTTGAAAAAAAGAATAATGACATTTAAAAACAAAATAGAAGCGGTTTTAAATAATAGAATCTCCATTGGAATCCGATAAGTCCATTGCTGAAGGCGGGCATTATCTACAACAGATCCGTTTATTGAAAGCTGAAACTCTAGCCAGATTGCTTTATTATTTATAAACATCCGCTTTTAGTACCATTCAGTTGGGGTTATTGTTGTTTATTTAAAAGTTAAGTAGTTTATTGTTGAAGTAATATGATTAAATTAGGACAAACAGTTTTAAAATAGTGAATTTATAAGTTACTCACACTATAGAACTCGATAAGTGGAAGAAAAGATGTCGGATAAAGACAATTATGTTTTTATTTTCAATTATAAAAGCCTTTTTATAAATAAATGAGAAGGTGGCATGTTTTGTCAATTAGGTATGGCGTAGAAAGATTGTTGGCTTTACATTAATTAATTGTGAATTAATTTGTAACTTATAAAATATTGTATCTAAACAAAAACTCGGGCCTGCATATATTGAAATAAGGATATTTACTAGGAATTGCCAATCATCATCATCTGCTTGGCCTTTTCCCAACTATGTTGGGGTCGGCTTCCAGTCTAACCGGATGCAGCTGAGTACCATTTTATATGGAGCGGCTGGCTTCCACAACCAAGATAGTACTGGGTGACGCGATACCCCTTATAGGCATATAAGGGGTATCGTATCACCCAGTACTATCTGGGTTGTGGAGGTCAGAAATTGCCAATTAAATATATTCCTAAGCCCGTCATGTAAAACGAACAATTAATTCATGTAGGTCATACAAATGCAAATACACAAATTAACATTGTGTTGTCCCTAAGTTCACTTCAGAAGTTTAAATTTAAGTAACAGCCGAAGTCATGGAGAATTGAGAGAAAGAAGAAAAAGGCAATTGCCCAGCGGTGGGATGATACAGGCTTAGAGTAACTAAAAACTTGTATACTCGACAGTCACAAAAAAAGTTGTACCCGATAAATAATTAACACAACTAATAACAATAGTTACAAACAATTAGTGATTTTCTTTTTTTTTTTTTAAAGAGACACGATAGTATTAGGGTAATAAAAGTAAAACAATTTAAAAGAATGAAGAATGTAGGCATTATTACTCATGCTAAATATTTTTTTCATTACTTATGCCATCTTTCCCTACTACCTACTACATTCGATTTGAAGTTACATAACCCCAGAATTTGGCTCCGAACCAGTTTCTATTATAATCAGAATAAAGCTCCACAAGGCTGGATAACTTTGTAAAGGATGAGATTAAAATACGCAAGTTATTGAGCAAGAAGATTGTATGCAAGACGGTATATTACCTACGTACTAGCGTCTCCATCTACAGGAGTTCAGAAAGTTTTGCTGTAGGTATGTACTTGCATGAAGATTATGCATGAGTATGAGATATGTTTGATCGTAGGAAGTTCGCGAATGTGGTGCTGTAGTTTTTGAATGAGGTAATTTAATGTTTGTGGTAAGACGGAAGTTTTAGAACCACTGAATATCAAGCTAAGGTAACAGAACTTGGCAACGAGAACTAACATGACTGTCGAATTATCATGATTACTTTATTATCTAACTTGCCACTTACGTGCCATATGACTTACAAATACCTTTTTAGTAAACTATCGCCCGTAACTGTAAATAGTCAACTAAATCCACGAAATATGTAAGTTCACAAGTGTCATTTCTCATTTTAGCAAACAATTTCCGTATCAGTATGTTCTATCAAAAAACCTATAAATAACATAAAAAAAACTATAAGTCCTCAATAAAACACCTCATTACTCCCACACAATTCCTCCCTACGAGAGAATGCAGACGTCCACAATGAATCGCGCGGAATCCGCGCGGTTGCGTCACCGCTATTACGAGTACCCACATACCTGTGACCGCTATATCAATATGGTTTCGGTATAAATTGACAGAGTTCGATGGAACACCACACTTACGAGGAATGCCGGCTGTGTACAAACAATGGGATATTTTTGGTTGTTTTGTACATAAATGCTGTTGGTTCGTTTGTGTTGGAAAATAAATGACGTCATATCATTACTGGATTATTTATATGGCAAAAAAAAACAAATTTGTTATTTTTATCTATTACGTCAAAGGGAGCAATGACTTACAGGTCGTTATTTTTCGAGTGGGCTCGGACCCAGGCCAAAAACTTAATTATATGTGAATTATTTCACCACCGCTACCATCAGATTGGTGAAGGAAAACATCGTGAGTCCCACTCACACAGAGACAGCTTTAGCCCCAGCACCGGAAATGAATTTATGCTACGGCTTTGATAAAAGGATGAACAGAAAAATTAAAACAATGAGGCTCTTTCATCGCACCGTAGTTAATCCTAAAATAAAACCATTGTAATTTCAATAAAAAATCTCTTATCCAAGTCATTTCACTTTTAAAATTCTTCAAGAGCTCATCCGCAGGGTAGGAGCACCCATTATCTGCCGTCCACGTCAATATATTGACGCAATAAATTGACGTCACACTGACTGTAGCCTCATTGTGTGCACTGACTTCACAAGATTTATGGCAGTGCACGATTCGCGGGTACTTCGAAATATTCTTTCTTTTTTAGGAGAATGAA
The DNA here is from genome assembly GCA_910589295.1 of Noctua janthe. Taxonomy (NCBI): domain Eukaryota; kingdom Metazoa; phylum Arthropoda; class Insecta; order Lepidoptera; family Noctuidae; genus Noctua; species Noctua janthe. The sequence goes on along the minus strand of OU342573.1, from coordinate 3,410,707 downwards.
AAATGGATCTTGAGAATAGTTTGAGAAGTCATTAATTATTTATTAGATATTATGTTGATGGATTGTTGAGATATTGAGATTCACACATAAATTCTCGCCTATTCCCCGTGGAGGTAGGCAGAAACTACAGAACGCCGCCTGCTACGATCCTTAGATACTCTTTTCACCTCGATATTGAGATGTTGATGGAAAATACACAGTTTTTAAATGTATTGATGGACCCGAATTTGGAATGTACAGCCTTCATAGTTACCCACACTAATAGACTTAGTTTACAGGTGTGCAGTTAGTTGTAGTTGAAAATTAAGGTCAACCTGTCAGTACCTGTATACACATAACTAATGCTAAATTTACTAATTATAAAATTATAAATTATTATAAAATTATAAATTATTATAAAATTATAAAATAACAATTATAAAATTATAAAATAAATGCTATTTTGGTTACTTTCTAGCAACAATATTTTTCGTAAAAGTGAGTGCAAAATGAAAAATATATAATTATTAATTTTTTTTTTTTGTTTGCTGACATCTTGAACAATTGAGACATTCCTAGCCTATAGAGAAAAAACCCATTTCTCAACTAATTCTTCATCCTATCTTAAATCATTTCTGCTCCATTGGAGAATACTCAGATAAGGAAACTCGGTCATACGTGGTCTTACTATCTTATGCCATATGCTTGTCAGTTACACAGAATAGATAGACACAGAAGGCCAGTTATATCCATACATAAAAACTGGTGAAAATAGGCGCACATAAACTCAAAAGATACGCATTTCACGACAGTGCTTGCAGAGGAATCAAATGAACTAATTTCACGCAAAGAAAACAAGAGATTCGCTTGTGTGTCAAAATCAAAATCAAAATCAAAGCATTTATTTCAAGCAGGCCAGTTACAGGCACTTTTGAATTATCGAAACAAAGACAACAGTAAAAAATAGCTACAGTCCCAGTCACAAGGCACAAAAACTGTGAAAGTACTGTAGTTGCCCATTCCCTAACGTAGATCTCTATGGAGAAGAACGGGCAAGAAACTCCATGGACACTCTTTTAAATAAGAATAAGAGATGACCAGTCACAACTGACAGCGCCCGTTCACGAACATGACGCATGTATCAGCACCATTCAACTCAACCATTTTGAAGGGAACTAAATGATCCGACACACGTGCCACCATCAGCGAGACATTTGAGTGAGCATGACATACTCCTAACCGCCAGGGCACATTCAAGTCAAGAAAAGACGCAGGTTTCCAGCGAATGACAGCTTTCTAGTACATAGTACTCACACAATATGGGCTAGGCGGCTATATAATACAAAAGAGATTGAATCTATACAATGCAAAGATAGTTATACAATCTTCAGCAGCTCCAACAATACTATTTAATGCTATCAATTTAGGCGCCCCTGTTCTTGTGGAGCAGGACCGGCATTGGGCCAAGCATTTTTATCAGTGATATAATCGTCCAACTTGTAATATGCTTTCTTACATAGTGTGCGTTTAATGCATGTTTTAAATTTCGTTTCATTCAGTTCAAGAATACTTTGTGAAATTTTATTATAGCATCTCAAACAGTACCCCATGAAAGATGAGTCTACTTTAGCGAGTCTGAAGCCTGGCTGAACTAATTGGTCTCTATTTCTAGTATTGTAATTGTGTCTGACACCTCTTTTATTAAAAAGATGTAGATTTTTTCTTACATACATTATGTTTTCGTACATGTATTGACAATGTACCGTAATGATGTTAATTTCCTTAAACAGTTCCCTTAGAGAATCGCGCCTACGAAGATTATATATGGCTCTGATGGCTCTTTTTCGCAGAATAAAATATAGACTCAATGTCTGCAGCCCGTCCCCATATTAAAATGCCATAAGACATAATACTATGAAAGTAACTAAAATAGACCAGTCGTTCGAGTGTCGCTGGTCTCGTGTCGCAAGTAGCGTCTCCCGTAGCCGTTAATACAGCCTAAGCGTGCGTGCGATTTTCCTTATTGTGTGAAGTCGACCTTCTGTCTGTAGCTACATATTCAGTGTGTTGGTTGGTCATAAATAAATCTCATACACCCAGCGTTACGGTTGCAGCGTGAGATTTATTGCAGAAGTGCGTGATTTTGTGTACAATATGAATTTATTTGTAGGTAGTTCTGTTGCCAAGCTGCCTGTCTGCCTGAAGCGAGATTCACGTACAGTACAAGATGAAAAGAATCTCTACTCAATCTGCCACAGTTCTGTTTTTTTTTTAACCTTTGAAAGGGCTCCTCTCTATACAGGGTTTAAGCGGACCCTTCACGAAGCTGTCAAACCAAGCATTCTGTACATCAAACTAAGTAACAGTACGCAAAAATTATTGATGCGAAACGACTTTTTTTTTGGGTAAAAATCACGTTTTACGGTGGGACTCAATGTAACGCACTCAAACCATTGTGCTGATGATAACATTTCAGTATGGGGGTTGTGGACGTATTTAAAGAAAATTTATAACATTAAAAACTTGTATAAAAAAAAAACTTGTGAAAAAGCTTTAACTTTGACCCCCAATATCTCCGGAACTAGAAGGTTCCCAGGTATGGTCTAGTACAAAAAAATGATCGCAGTGGCGGTGAAAACAAGTGCCTTTCGGCTTCGTTAAGGGTACTTTTACACCCATTATTATTTAAATAATTTCCAGTTATTTACTTAGTAACTAATGTGTTATGTGAGAAGCAAAAGCAATATTACACTGAAAAATGAAGCTGATCAAAAGTTAAAAAGTGTTTCTGTAACATACCCGTAGAAGTAGTTACAAAATCAATTGCAGTTCGTTGTTAATATAGAAAGCAAGACGCCACCCTATTGACACAATCCATAAGTCACCTTTCACGACACCTAAGAGCGGATAAGTTCCTTTTTCTGTTTTTCTGGGGTACACGGAAATTAAATTATCGGTAAATTGACAACCCAACTGACTCTTATAGAAACTAGCGCCATAATGTATTGTGTACCTACTAGAATATTCAATTAACAAAAATATAGCATTAAGAACATATTTTTTTTTTTCGAGGTATAAATATTGACGTTTTAATATTTTATATAAAATTGTACACGAATCTTTTAGCTCGTGACCAAAATCGATTCTAAAATCACCATCTTGTTTTTTTAAATGCCCTTTCACAAAAACAAATGATAATCAACAGCGCCAATATCATTCAACCCTCAAGTAATTCTTGTAGCGCTGTATAAAACAATAATAAAACCAGCCATAAATCAACTAATTACACTTCACTTAAGAAAAAAACAGACATAAGAAGCCAACTTTAAAGGTTTGTTTACGTCGACGTAAGGCCGCAGGTTCTAGAGATGCTCTAGACACGACTCGAGCCTTGTCAGGTACCTTAACACTAATGAACCTTGCCACAGAACCACGGAGACCGCTTCATAAGAGTGGCTGCCTTGCTTATGTGACGATTTTGTGGGCTAAGGATGTTGTTTTTTACTTCAGTGTGTACTCTGCTTTTTATTAGGAGAAGCTTATGAGTGTTGTTCTGTGTTTTATGAGTTAAGTAGTACTGTAAGGAAGATATGGACGGCCTTGAAATAAATTGGGAATTGATAGGAGGATGATCTGAGCGGATATTTATTATCTAATCTTGACACCCAACGACATGGTTAAGTATCAGAAAATTTAAAACTTTACCCGTTATAGCAGATGTGGGCGCGACGATTTTCAGAGTAAACTGCTAGGATGTGAATAATAATTTTTTTGACCTGCATTTGGCCGCCCAACGTGAAGCGATGACGCGGCCTAGGGTGGAGCATGCTTGCCTAGAAGAAACCGATTCACTCGAGCTTTGAAGAGATCCAAATTACCAAAATTGTGTTATTTAAATGATTGTTGAAAGTAATTGTATAATATTGTTGTGACACAGTCAAAGCTTGTGATTTGCATGCCTCAAGGCGCCATTTGCATGCCTCAAGGCGCCATTTGCATGCCTCAAGGCGCCATTTGCATGCCTCAAGGCGCCATTTGCATGCCTCAAGGCGCCATTTGCATGCCTCAAGGCGCCATTTGCATGCCTCAAGGCGCCATTTGCATGCCTCAAGGCGCCATTTGCATGCCTCAAGGCGCCATTTGCATGCCTCAAGGCGCCATTTGCATGCCTCAAGGCGCCATTTGCATGCCTCAAGGCGCCATTTGCATGCCTCAAGGCGCCATTTGCATGCCTCAAGGCGCCATTTGCATGCCTCAAGGCGCCATTTGCATGCCTCAAGGCGCCATTTGCATGCCTCAAGGCGCCATTTGCATGCCTCAAGGCGCCATTTGCATGCCTCAAGGCGCCATTTGCATGCCTCAAGGCGCCATTTGGTGGAACAATGTTCTATTTTAAAAAACTTTATGTATAATTACCCACATTAGTAAATAAATGATTTTGAATTTGAATGATTGGGTAACAAAGAAGCCGGCAGTGAATTCCAAAGACAGGCGGTTCGCACAAAAAATGTAAGCATTGCGCTTTGTTCGGGTCCGTGGAACTTCAACCATATAACGGTGACGCTTCGCCGTATCTCTGCGCGTCCGATGAAAGAATAGGGATGGGGAATTAGATTGTGTAATTCCAAAGCACACTCTCCGAAATGTAACCGATAAAAATCGATAGGCTGGCAACTTTGCGGCGATGTTTAAGGCTTTGGAACTTGGCTTTGACAACAGAGTCGTTATCAATGAGCCTCTTGGTACGTCGCTCAATAGCTTATAACGCTTGCAGCTGTTACTTGGCTGATGCATTCCAAAGGTGCGAACAGTACTCCTTACACAATTTAACTTATAGTAACGTATATTTATCTTATCAAATAAATAAAATATCAACACCAAAACACTCACAATCACCCCAAACATCAAAATACAGATAACTCCAGTAGGTACCTGAAAAATAAAACGAACATTTTATTAAAACATTCATAAATACTTTTACAACGAGAGGCTTCTCGACTGAAGTGGTATCATCAATCTTATTTGTGCGTAGACAGGCAGAGACCCTGATTAATTGTCTACAATTAATCGGTAAAGATGTAGTGATACCGGCTTTTGTCACTGTGTCGTCGCCAGATATGATTCTGATAAACTGTTGTGTTGAGCCCTTTGAAGTACCAGGGGAGCATATTCGCGGAAGGGTCACAAAAGTATTGATTTTATATGATGAATTTCTCCGAGTTTGTTTGGGTCATCGCATCATGGGGATAACAATTAAAGCTCGTGAGGTACCAGGAAATCATAGTCATTGTGGGGGTGTTAATTATGAGACAAATATCATACCAGCAGCTACTAGACACACTGTGATTGTCATTTGTTTGACATAGCCGACTGCAATTAGACAAAAAATACCCAAAAGGCGTAACGAAGTTTATAGTGGTCGGATTTTCATGGGACTTTTTTTATTGAGTTCCTAGAGGAGAGGAGAAGAAAGTTAAAAAAATAATTTCGCCGCCCACGACATTTTTTTTTTATTTCGTTTGTTATATACTTTTTCGTTTATGATTAGCTTCAAATTCGATGGATTCATATTATGGCGTAATAGTGCGATCTGCGTGCATCCATTAAACGCCAATTTTGTCTGTTTCTTTGTTCATTATCGTCGATGCAATGCATATTACAACACAACAACAAACAACAAGTATTTTTTGAAAATATCCTATTTTCTGCAATTATTTCTACAAAAACAAATTTTAAGATTTCTTTTGAAATTTTTAGCTCATGCTTTTTCACAGACAACTGAAACAGAAAATTTTCATGATTTTTTTTTTTTTAACTTTCTTCTACACTCCTCCAGGAACTCATTAAAAATGCCCCATGAAAATCCGACCACTATAAACTTCATTCCACCTTATTGTCTTATTGCACTCGACTAACAGGCCGTTTTCGATATTTTCCTTTGATCGATTTTCGTTTAGTGTCATGTTTTGCCATATTGTTACAATCGGGGAAACACGCATAGTTGTTTTTAAAGGCAATGTGATGTTCCATTTTAAATTTTATCAGTTACCCAATCATTTTCGAGACGACTAAAGGTGCTGTCAAATCGATACAGACATAATGCAAACTGACGGCAGATACAAGACTCCGACAGATACCTGTCTGAGTCCGGTGTCCGGATCTGTGTCCGCAATTTTTCCGTACCAGTTTGTCCGATCCTAAGTGAAATACAAGTATCGAAGTACGCGAATAAAGTTGCGATCTATTATCACTCCCATAAAAAAACCCTAGACAGAATAAAATATAGCACAAAACTCATTAACCTGCTCGCTCACTATCTCCAGGGACTATCCCATACAAGACGACAGTATATTTGTACTTTCTATTATACATAGAATACATATGTACCCCAACACGTACTGAATTTGATATGGGTCGCTACTTCTGATTATTTCGTATCCTGTTTCCCTAATTATTTGTGAAAGAATTAGCTCATTCGGGTATCCGGTTCCCGTCATAGGTAAGAATAAGTAAGAGGCTTATTTATTTACGATTCCAAGATATTATTGGCTTGGTATGCTTTGGAGACAATAATGTATTATGTTTATTGTAAAAATAATCAACAAGGTTAGATAAATCATATTGCCAAAAAAAAGACGATGAACGCATTACCTTCTTCTAGCAATAGGGTTTAGGTGGTGGATTTCACTAAGAAGTCTGTCAAAATGATAGTGTTCTTTTTTTCACAACAATAATAATGTTATTGGAATGCAAATCTGTTCGCGCACCCTAGCCACAAGTGTAGAAGTGGAACACCGTGTGGAAAACAAATGAAATCGCATGGTTTCAAGTTCCACAGTTCCATTTTCAAAACGATTAAAACCATAAAGTTATTTAAACAAAACCATTTTTTTTCCTCCACAACCAAAAAGTTTCCTCAACATGACATTTTCAGAGCAAAGAGTAAAAAGTCAATATCAGACGCTCAGTTTAAAATCAGTTTCGTGCTTGGAGGCAAATAGGCGAATATTTTCGATACCAATATCTTCAATATTTATTCCAACGGTTGAATTGAGTTGGTTTCAATTTTCTTTGCTCAAGTTGTGATATTATTCTTGGTGATCGGAACCTGTCTATCTTGAGGGTTGGTTTTAGATAAGAAAATTATTTGATGAGTTTTGGATACTTAGTTGGCTTATCCGGTGGTATCAGGTGTTTTAAAAAAGTATAACGAACTTTTTTTTTTGTTATATAGTTTACCCAATAATAATCGTTGAACCAAGACAAAACTATAACGTTTTTCAGATGGAGTGAGAGAGTATTGGCTTTATAAACTGATTATTTATTTATTTAACCCATTTCAAAATGCAAAAACCTAAATTCCCAAAAATAAAATATCATATCAAAAAAACTTTTTTTTTGTGGTGCTGTTCTACAAATGATGGGACACCCTGCGTGTCCTGTTGTTTATTCACTACAGGAACTGATGGACGCTACAGAAAGCGCCAAACTACGAGTAGTAGCTCAGTTCTGAGCTGACACAATTTAGACTGCCATCGACATGCCCAGAAGAACATTAAAAAAAACTCGCAAAACAGTGACCACGTATTCAGTATATCATTCTGACCCCCCCCCCCCCCCCCCAAATATGTCGAAAGTATTCGTGTATTTTCCTACTAAAAACAATTTACATAAAAAGTTAGTGCCTCGGACTGCCTCGTTGCTCTAGTGCTCGCAAGCGTGACTGCTAAGCATGAGGTCCTGGGCAATTTTATTCGGTTTTTCCACCAGGAATTTTTCAGCTGTCTGGATTCGTGACCCCTATTACATTGGACTTAAGCGTAACTGGCGAAATGTGGGCTTACTTAGTAAGTACACCTCTGCCTAAAGCTTCGGGGATTACACGGCGTGATATTCAAAGCGGCGTGTTATAAAAAGTCAGTGAACTCTTCCTTCCCTGAACTTTTTCACCGTCTCATTAGGGACAGATGTCTAAGTTTCCCGCGCATCTACTATCCAGTTTGTTTTTCTAAGGCTACTCTCAATGAAAGGGGATTCATTAATCATTTATATGAAAATCCCAGCTGTGTGTAAAATAGAGATTCTTTTTACTCCTACAAGATTTGATTAGATCTTATACAGGCTTTTAGGAAGACGGACGAACACAATTCAATTTGGGAAAATCCTAGTTTTCTCTAGTGGTGGGAACAGCAGTGGCCCAGTGGTGGCGGTCCCGACTTACGAGCAGTAAGTCGTGGGTTCGAACCCAGGCAAGCGCATTACTTTGTGTAATTTATTTCATCACTACTGCTCTCAAAACGGTGAAGGAAAACATCGTGAGGAAACCGGCATGTCCTAGAACCAAAAATTCGAAAACATGTGACATCTACCAACCCGCACTGGGCCCGCGTGGTGGATTATAGCCCATTCCCTCTCATAGAGAAGAGGCCTGTATCCCAGCAGTGGGAACATTATAGGCTGCTGCTGCTAGTACATGCAATAATTATTGTGTAAAATAAATACTGCAAAATAATACCCATAACAATTACAGGTAAAAAACCACTGGGTATTAAGCAAATGGAGTAATAACAGCTAACGAACCCTGTAACATTGTAATTACTGAACAGCATGCGTCTGATCCTGATTGAAATTGTGCTTTAATTAGGTAGTACAAAATCCCTGCATTTTATGATATTAATGAGTACACGGGTTGGATTTTTGAGACCGGGTTGTAAGGGCTTTTTGATTGACTCATGATGAAAGAGTGCGATACACGGGTGTATATGTGTGTGACATGTCTTTATCGAAGAAGGTACGTGCGACTAGTTTTGATGCTTTGTGAGATTGAAATAAAGAAAAGAAAAAATATTTAGATTACTACAGGCCTTCTGACCGCGACCGTACCTTGACTATTGCAGCGATAGAAAAACATCTTTAGGAAACCATCTTTATCTTTTTGAATGTTTGTAAACTGAAGAATTCACAAATTTTGTGAAAAACTTTATTGTCCACAAAATGGGCAAATCACACAAGAACTGCTTTTGATGTCAATTGGTCCTGTTTCTCATAAGGATCAAAAGTTTCATAAAACAATTGAGATCTTATCTCAATTGTTTTATGAAACTTGTTCAATTTAGGTTTTCTGTAAGAAAAATCAATTCTGGGTTAAGCTTGCCATTGTAAATTGAAATTTGTATGTATGTATATTTTTTATTTTATTTGCAATAAGAATACTAAAAAAACACCTGTAAAAACTTTAATACTACTACTACTTTTATACTTTTTTTTTCGAGTTGCCGTGGTCGACTTGGAAATCTCTAAACAGACTTCGAACCCAAGTCGGCCGGAGCAAAGACAATCTCTGCAGATGGGGGTTCATGGACGGCTCAGATCTCAAGTGCCTATGCGGCGTCTCCCCACAAACAATGGCCCACCTTCCATATTGCCCCGCATGCCCAATCTCCTGCGCTCTTGCTGATTTATTTACTGCATCAGTGAGCGGGGTACGCGTAGCTGAGTTTTGGGCTAAGCATATTTAAAATTTTTGCCATCGAAACGCTAAGGAGGAGGAGAACTTTAATATTTATTTATTTTTCAGTAAAGTACCATTTCCTCTCTACTCCACGACCGCAACATCATTCAAGTCCCCAAGGAGATCATTGGCGAGAATCGAAGATATTAAACGGTGCTCCGTTACGAAAATTTCTAGGACAATGTTATCGATAAAGTAATCAGCGGCCATTATGATTTATTACCACGATTTTTCCTTTTTTGTCTGAGACTTGTCCCAGGCTTATAGTAAGGAGTTTGCCGAGAAATCTAGGAATTATTTCTTCAATCAAGAAATTAGTCTGATTGTGGAAAACTGATGTGTTATTTCAGATTTCGGTAAAAATAATGTTCATACGCCATGGTGGCCGATGGCGCGGAGGACCGGGAATCCGCTGGATGTCATGCTGATGGAGACTGAGGCCTAATGCCAATTCTGTGACTACCTTTGATAAGTATGAATGAACATATTCTGTAGGTATTGATTGCATTAGTAGTTTTAGTGGCATACCTAAACGATGAGAATCCCGTCCAGAATAATAATGAAGACAGTCTTAAAAACATAACATAATAGAGTTAGGCAGAGGTGTACTTATATTACAATAGGAGGCGAGCTTATTGCCTCTAACTGGGCACAAATGCACCGTGACTACTACTGAGAAATTTCTGATGGAAAAACCCAATAACACTTTGCCCAACCCGGGAATCGAACCCAGGACCTAGTGCTCAGTAGTCGCGCTTGCGACAAGGCAATTACTCTTAAAAATAACTTTCAAAATTATTCGATATAATATAAATATATATAAAGACGTACCTAATTCGTTGAGCTATATTATTCACCTCTCCATTGTCATTATTAAACATACCACAAGCAGCTCTTAATGAAGCGAAGTGTTTAAGAACACAAACGCAACATTGTGATTAAAGAGACGACCACGTTTTAATTCAGTTAAAAGTCAGTAGATTAAATGAATACTGAAGTGTTTCAAAGACTATTTTTGTTTAGCTGTAGGATCGAGTCACAAACCTATGCAATATCTGGGCGTGTTCGCCCCGTAAACAAGATTCCACACCACATTCACCGCGGTCATTTAAAAACAAGAAATTACGCAGACGTAAACGTTGCTCCTAATGGATGGAAGTCGTCATTAAGATGACGATTTTCCAGATTGTTCGAATAAATATGTGTGTGAAATGTGTGTGTGTTTATTCTGTGTGTTTACTCACTGGCGCGCTTGCGATTCATTTTATGTTCGTACTATTGACCGGATCCGACAAATATATCTTTGTAGAAATTTAAATTATCATGTGTGGACTCACTCTTCTCAGTAACTCACCTGTGAGAGACTAAAGTGCGGTGAGGGACCAATGGTTTATCATTCTCCATTTTTTATAACACTTGTGTTAAGTATGCCCACAGTTCTAACAGATTCAACTTATTGTGAAGTACTTGAACGTTGTAGTGAAGGGCTAAGGGCCCGGAACACCCCCGGGCGGCAATTAGGCTGTTATTCTGTGCGGCTTATCTTAATTAAGCAGTCACTGGCTGCAATCACGGCCTGCTCACACTTTTGTTAATCCTTCATGAAAATGATGAGATGATATTACATTGACAGTTGGTTTTTATTAGATTGATGATAAAAGACTGCCTCGTTGGTCGAGTGGTCGCAAGCACGACTGCTGAGCGTGAAGTCCTGGGTTCTTTTCCCGGGTCGGGCAAAGTGTCATTGGGTTTTTCCATCAAGAATTTAGTAGCAGCCCTGGATTCTCTCGGATGATGGCAATAGGCTTGCCCCCTATTACATGGGACTTACAACATAACTGGTGAAATGTGGGTGTACTATTAAGTACACCTCTGCCTAACCCTTCGGGTATTGTACCGAATTACAAAAAACGACAGCTTGTTTTACCTCCACAACCCATTTACTGAGTAACACAGCTGTTGTGAGTGGCTGACTGGTACAACAAAAGACACTAACTTTTTATTCTTGTTGTGTGGACACATCCTTACATAATAACAAAGGATTTATTTCTGGGGTAGGACGTCCCTTAAGCGATTTGTAAGGCCTCAATCATAAAAAATAGGCATTTCCCCGATGTAGTAAATCTAGGTTATCATTTGTTTTATGGGCTCTATCTTAACGATACAATGCGGATATCCTTAGTCAGATCGAAACATCTTTAGTTTTATTTTCTTGAAAGGCTATTTAATATTAGAGATTCTGTATTGTATAAATAAAATACAGGGTGTAAGGGACAGCCCTCCACAAACAGATGGTATATCAGTAAATCATACTGATGGTATATTCAGTATTTCATACTAAGATGACCGGTACAAGAAATTATTTCAGGAACGTTATGGGAATCCAACAAATTTGATTTGTTTTATTTCCTCATATGAAATGTATCGTTATCGTGGCAAAACGCACTTAGCGAACGGCAAGCGCGACGACGAGTTCGATGATCTCTGTAGCTAGGCAGTAACTGAACAGTTGATTTTACGTGTCGTTCGTTAGAGTATTTCAACATCCATTGTTGGATTTTTTATTTTAGCCGTATTATTTACATAAATGGAGTGCTGCGTAAGGGGAAATTAATTTTACGATGAAATAAAGGAATAGTAACTAAAAAAAAAATTAAAAAAAAATCCGGACAAAAATTCTGGTGGAATATGATTCAAAATAACTTTATGAGAATATATTATACACCCTAAAAAATCTCACTTTTAAAAATAAGGTAACATAACATCCCGTCTGAAATTCCCGAAGGGTTAGCCAGAGGTATACGGCCACATTTCGGGCCTTATGGTAAAGTCCCACGTAATAGGGGGCGAGCCTATTGCCGTCAACAGTGCACAAATCCAGACTGGAACTGAAAAATCCGTGGCTGCAACTGAAAAATTCCTGATGTAAAAACCCAATAACAATTTACCTAACCTGGGAATTGAACCCAGGACCTCATGCTCAGCAGTCGCTATTGCGACCATTAGACCAACAAAGCAGTCGAAAATCTAAAAAAAATAAAATTTTAAAAAAAAAATTCAATAAACCGTATTGAAAATTTTAAGCGATCGTTTTGACTTGCAAGAAGTTGGCTTTCCAGAAAGTTAAGCAATATTTGGGTTTTTCAGTACATGTGTTTTTCATCTTTCATAAGTTTATGTTCGTGCAATGTGCAGGCTCAATACCAATTACATAACTGAAAAAGCTTTGCCGAAGACCTAAATCCTACATAACAAAATGACGTCTTCAATAAAACGGCGTCAATTTCCGGCACCTACAGTAACCCGAGATATGAACGAGATATAATATTCTATTTTTATTCCTCTTCCTCAAGGCTAGAGAGTAGGGTCCTGATGTTTATTTCCTGAGGCTGTCAGCTCCAATGGTCCGGATGGCCTAATATTAGGCATAATCATGATGGTACATTTATGTATTTATATAAGTATTTATTAATATTTAGTTATATGTATATTTATATAAGTTAGTTAGTTAAGGCACATATTATACACATTATTCTCTTCCCTTTTACACACTATTGTCTACATTTCTTTTTCATTTCTCCTTTCTGTCAGGTCTGCTGGCAGAAATTTCTTTTGAAATAAGCAGTACCTTTGTACTCATATATTATAATGTTATTTTCCTGTGTTGTCTTCTGTGTGTGCATAAATAGTTAAATAAATAAATAGTTAAATACATTGAAGTCTAGATTGTATTGTTACATAAACTTGCCATAGTGTGTGGAATTTTCGAGAGAAATAGCGATTGTAACTTGAAGATATAATCTTTTTCATAAAAATATGAGTTCCAAAATGCTATGTTCGTAACAACATGACATTTTAATCAGAACAGTAGGAAAAAAACACTTTCAAAAGTTGTTAAGTGTTTACATATTGGTGCTCGTGACTGTACTATATTCAAATAGCATCCACTAGTGTGACAAAACTTAAAAGTAGGTACATACAGGGCGCACTCTAGGCGAAAAAACTATATTACCCAGTTTTATTAAAATACTAATACAAGAAAAACCGTTGTTTTCTGGTCTTACACTTGCTAAAAGTGGACACTATAGAACCATTTAAAAAAGCTAATGAGACAAGGTAGTGGTTCCCGTAATTTATACGCCAAGTGTCTTAGATTAATTTTGAGAAAAATACCTCGGAAAACAAGGGAAGTTTCTGAACGTGAACTTTATGGCGGCACTTAATTTCCAAAGGCAGAGGTACGTTTTTAACAAATTGATTTTCGAAGGATTTATTCGTGCATAAGCTATCAGAAAAGTATCAGTTTAACATCCTGAACGGCGTAGATATCTCACAATCAGCCGTTTATGGTGGAGAGATTTAAAATTTCCAAAAAACTTCCAAAACAGCCCACCAACCAGTCTGAACCCCAAGTTATCGGGGTCTAAATTGTTACAAATTATATCTAGCATCATCCATTTCAAGGAATGTACCCAATTACCAATGAATCACACTGTATAAACCGTACCTACCTACTTGGCACAAAGGCGTAGCACACTCTACTAACAGTGAGGCTCTAATTATATCGATTGTTAATCTGAAACGTGAGCTGCATAGGAAACGATCGCAGTGGCGACGCTCGAACTGATATTATTAATGGTGCTGGCATTCCGCGTGTTACACAAGCATATTAGTTAGCTATCTATTGTAAAAGAAGGAACAAAGAGTATTAAGTTTCAGAAGTTATTCAATACAATCATCAGCCTATAATTTCCCCACTGCTGGGATATTCCATCCTGGCACGTTGCGATGTCGTATCGTGGAAACGTACAACGTGAATCGTAAAGAATATTTTCGCAAGTTGGTTGTATGCCTCGGCGGCGCAAGATTGAACGTTAGTTTGTGTATGTAATCATTTTATTTGTGTACCTAATATTTGTGCACCCCACGTGGCAGAATGTGATGAGACCATTTATTAATGTAAGACCATGTAATGTACCATATTCGGACAAATAAATGAATTTGAATAAATCGGTTGGCCCATAGGCTTTCTCTCCGCGAAAGGAAGTTGGCCGTGACCAACCACGCAGACCCTGTGCGGGATGGTGCATGTCACAAGTCTTCTATTTTTTATTCTAGGAGTTACTTACTTTCCTCACGATATTTTCCTACACTGTTTTGAGGGCAGTGGTGATTAAAGATTCACAAATTAAAACATTTGCCTGGATTCGGACCAAAGACCTACAAATCATAAGCCGCAGCCGTATCCACTGAGCCATTATTGCTCACTGGCAGTGGTTTATCTTCACTGAAATATCTAGTTGAATGATTGACTGACAGACAAAATAGAAATATGAAACTATGCTAGAGTATTAGATCCGCGTAGCCATTTTCAAACTAGGTTGGGCTCGGCTTTCAGTCTATCCAAATGCTTTTGAAACTCGGTATTTCACGTTCATTAACTGCTGCTATCGGGCGTACAATCCAGTTAAGTACATGACAGTTTTACCGTTAAATACAATGTCATCTTTGACAATGGGTTTTTTTTTTAAATTGGTCAATTTGCTTAAAAAGAATTTGTAGAACTTTACATTATTTATCAACGTATATTATGTTTTATACAGGGTGTAAGGGCCAGCCCTCCACAAACTGACAAGGTGCTTCAGCTCTTTATTTTGAATCATATTTCACCGGAATTTTTCTACAGATTTTTTTATTTTTTCAGTTTTTATGCCTATATTTCAATGTAAAATTACATTCACTCTACGCAGACATCCATTTATGTAAATACTACGGCTAAAATAAAAAATCCAACAATGTCTGTTGAAATACTCTAACGAACGACGCGTGAAATCAGCTGTTCACTTCCTGCCTAGCTTCAGAGGTCATCGAACTGGTCGTCGCGCTTGCCGTTCACGACGTGCGTTTTGCCACGGTAACGATACATTGCGTATGAGGAGATAAAACAAATCAAATTTATTGGATTCCCATAACATTCCTGAAATAATTTCTTGTACCGGTCATCTTAGTATGATATACTGAATTCACAACATCAGTTTGTGGAGGGCTGTCCTTTATACCCTGTATAGAGCTTCCAACAATAACTTTATTATTCTTCACACGTCTACTCTGAGTAAAAATACTCCTCCGATAGATACGCATTAATATCCGATGATACGGCATCCAGGAAACGCGGTACATTATCAAAGACGAATCCGGATATCCAGTAACATGGGCTGACAGTCCGTGTTGGCTGACAAGGTACTAGGGCCGCATAACACTGAGATGGTGTGTATTTAATATGTAGTAGTAGTTACAATAGCATCTCGATATATAGACTAAGATCCCTCCCAAGGCCGACCTTCACTCATCTGCTTACCGAATTTACAACAATCTGTTTTGAACAAACATATTACGAATACGGTGGACTGATTAAATTAAGTCAAGATTATTTAAAGTATGACAACTGTAAGTCTTGACCGATTTTACTTGACAACCTAATACCAGCGTGTTTATAATAAAATTATTTGTATATTAATATGTATTTCAATAAGAAAACAGATAAATGAACATACATAATACTATTTATGCCTGACAACCCTGTAGTAGGGACATAAAGATAGACAACATAGTAGTTTCTTGTTCCTTATGCTTTTTACTTTCAATCAATATTTATTTCGTTTGAAAAAAACAAAATGTTTTTAGAAAAAAAGAAGAGTTCAGCTAAGGAAGGCCACACGCCAAAAGAACCATGCCAATAACGAATCCCAATGTTCAGTATATAGTAACACGGGCTGATAGGCCGTGTCGGGTGTCAAGGTACTAGGGTCGTATAACACTGAGTTGGTGTTTATGTAATACGCAGTTACAGTAATTACAATACTATCTCGATATTAGTAGGTACGTATAATTGATTGAGAACATTACGATGAAATAAGAAACTTGCCAATTAAGGACGAGGTAATGAACGATACTTGGTTTATGAAAGCCATATCAAATAATTCATCAGCAATCCGCTGTCAAATCATATGACGCGAATATAATAATATAATACGGGTCGAGATGTCAATTGGGAAAAATGACAGCGCTACCAAACTTGGTGCGGGAGACATAAACAACGAGGAGTTACGAAGCAACTTGCAAAGGTCAATGTTGAGCAGTGGACTGCGATAGTCCAAGGGATTTGAAACCACTATAATTCGAGTTGCAGCGGTTTAAAACCCTTAGATTGCGGCTATCTGTCTAACCTACACAAACCAGTTACTTAGTTACCTACACGATTCTACTTAGAATGGTAGTCTGACTTCGCTTCTGAGGTCTTGTAAATACTGTTAAAGATCTAGGAGTAACAGATTAGACCAACGGCTGAACGTGCATTCCGAAGGACGGAGTGGTCTTGGTGTGTAAAGATAGATTCACAGACTGATCTTGCCAAGCATAGCCTTACTTCGATTCTTCCTTAATCGATCGAGTCGAGCTACTAGAATCAATTTCATGTTTTCGTATACTTGATATTCAACAGTGCATTTCAATTGAAATGAACAGCTGACTCCGACAGCTGTCATCAATTCTTTATCAAAACAAACAATTTTTCATCAAACCCTTTTTGTTCTAACAGACAGACGTCCTCAAATTCCTGCCCTTGTTCCATGTTACTTGGGGTCGGCACAACGCGTCTTTTCCTTCCATTCTCCTCTGTCAACCGTCACGCTATCGTTTACTGCTTTTTCTTTCATGTCATTCCTCACACACTCCATCCATCGCTTCCTTGGTCTTTCTCTCCCTCTCCATCCATACACAAACACATTTACACATACACATTTATATTCATCACTTTTTTAGTCACATAAGTCTTTTTCGTCCCTCCTCATCACATGCCCCATACCAAGACAATTGATTCCCTTGCAACTTTTCTTTTTTTTTTTTAACAGACGAACTATAAAAATCACGCATGACATTTGAGTGACATTGAGGAGGCCGGTATATTATTAAAGCAAAATTCCGGCTTCGAGTGACACAGACAGTCAGTGTCGTGTGTCGCGAGTGTCACAAGTGTCACGAGTGTCAGCATATCTAGTGTCTAGGGCTGCCAGCTTGACATTTTAGTAATGTCAAGATGGGAGGATAAAGTATTATTTGATTTGGTAGTGAGGAATCTTGAAATAAAATAAACGGTAGAATACTATCTTAAAACGAGATATTTACCATGTTTATTATTTGTTTGTGTTGATAAATATCCAGTTTTAAGCGCTAATGATAGTGTTAGTGACCATGTCAGTTTAACTAATTGAATGGTAGATTGTTTATAAGTAAGAAGTGCTGGAATGGAGACCACGGACGGGACGGAGGAATGTGGGAAGCAACCAACTAGGTGGACAAACGATCGTGGTCGGAGGAAACAACAAGTCATGACACAAAACCGTCAAAACCGTGCTTCCTTTGCGCAAAGATTCTTCTCTTTCCGTGGAGGTGAATTATATAACAAACTAAATAAAATTATAAATACACCAAATTGTAGTAAAGTTAAATGTAAAACTAAAATTATCAAATGGTTATTGAAGTTAAACTATACGGAAACAGAAAAAATACTTGAGATAGCTAAGTAATGTAAGTAGGCTAGGCAGTCCATACTTACGTACATAATTGGTAGGTAAGATTTTAGTCATATTCTTATATATATTCTATATATATATATATAAATAAATATATATATACATACTTATATATATACACAAACACACACACACACATTTCCCAGCCCACTCCCACTTTAGCTTGGCTGTTTTTTCCCCGACATCTGCAACCTGAGTTATGGAACGCAGAATTAGTAGTATTTTTTCATGTGGTCTCTATCCTTAGTTATTTTTGACCTATGCTGGGCCTGCGTAGTGGGTTACGGTACACTGCCCTTTACAAAGAGATCTGTATCGCAGTAGTGGCGCAATTCTAGGTTGATTATACTTTGCTATCTTTCAAACTGTAATAAGTACTTAAACTTAAAAAAAAACTACTAACAAACACTCGATTTATCAAAGAAAAGATTTCTGCTAAGCAAAGTCTAATTTTTACAACTATCACTTTGCAAACGTTCTTGTTAAAACTTTATAAAAACAATCTCTAACAAGAATCTGAAAGTTTTAAAATCAATTTCAAATATTTGAATTCATAATAAGAATTGATATTAAGGGTTCTACACTTATTATCGTGTGCCTCCTGGGACCGACCTTAACTTAAAACCAAAGTTACCTCATATTATACTATTTAACTCTTTGACAACTCTACCAAACCTTCGTTTATTTTGGTAAATTGAGATGTTATCACACTAGCGTATGCGTACGCCCTTTATTTGTGTAATGTTTGGTTAACAACGTATATTATAAGTATAAAAAAAAACTTATTATTACCTATTCTACAAATACATCACCTGTTGTATTTTCCCAACTATGTTGGGGTCAGCTTCCAGTCTACCGAATGCCTATAATACGATACCCCTCGGTAAGACTGGTTGTCAAACTTTCGGGCTACTGACTACCTGTAACGACTGTCAAAGATCTAAAAATGACAGACAAGGCCAACGGCTTAACGTACACAGACCAACTTAGGCAAGCGCGGCTTAACCTGAAGATTTATTCAAGCGGCTGGTATTATTTAGCCACGAGCTCCTCTCATCTATTCTACAAATAATTACGAGATTATGGCCCCCCTTTTTAAATAAAATAATTTTACAGGCTGGCACCCGACCATTGACAATTGATATAGAGTAAGACCGATCTTTATCCAATATTTACTTATTAACCAGCTTTTTTGTTGCCATCCCAGACATAAAGCCATGATGACATGATGCCTTAAAACTATGATCAAATTAAATACTTAAATCGCTGGGTTTTAGTACTTTTAATTTTTACTAAATAAATGGTATTTAAAAGTTTCAAAATATATTTTGGTCGCGTACATTTTTACTTTAGTTAAAAAACTTTTGGGTACAAATAATTTGTTCATGAGTGGCCAAGTGTTTCATGATTAAAAGTTAGAAATAGATGTTTTGAACTTTGTAAGCAAAGCTTACAGTAAATTATTCAGCTTAAAATTAAAGAGAGGCAGTATCTAAAAACTGTGGAGAAAACGGTATGTCCTACAGCCAAAAGTTTGAAGATATGTGACATCTACCAGTACTTACGGAGATGTTTGAGTCTAAGCAGTAAAGACATTAAATGAGTCATCATCATCTGCCTAGCCTTTTCCAACGATGTTGGGCTCGGCTTCCAGTCTAACCGGATGCAGCTGATTACCAGTATTTTACATAGAGCGACTGCCTATCTGACCTCCAGAACCCAGTCGTCATTATGTAAAATACATCAGATAAATATTCTAAATGTTAGCACTATGCTGAGATAGGGACCTTTTGGAATCGTACAGGACCAATTTAATTGTTTTATCTTTTTCTTATGTTTACTTCTTTATATAATTTTCGTTTATTTTGAAATCAACCATGTTTTTTTTTTATATTGTCCTGTGTGAGTCTAATAAATACTTTTTCCTAGAGTATCGACGGCAATCTAAATAAAGTTGACTCAGAACTAGGGTACAAGTTTGGTGCCTTCAGTAGCGTCCATAAACAGCAAATAACAGGATACGTAGTATCTAAGTGCCCCATCGTTTGTGGAACAGCACTACATTCAGTCATCTATGAATCTCCGAGTGAGCAGGTTTTCCTTGCTTCAGCCAACCCGTCTTTTTAATGACTAACAAACCAGAAGGTAAAGTATTGATAATACCTGAAGACCCATAAAAGAAACTACCTCTCTATCCGTTCAACTATCATCTTTATAGTCCTCAACATTAAGACTATTATTAAAAACTATAACGCTCACGTTATCGATTAAAAAAACAATCAGGCAAGCACTGGGCGTATTAAAAGTTGGGGATAGCCGGCACAAGTTTGTAATGGAGTTAGCAGAACTACACGACGACGGGAAGCATCACAAATTGCATTATGAGCCTCCGAGGCACCAGTGAGTGAATGTTTGACAAATACTGACGTTGTTATGAGTGTTCCCCGTCTGGACTATAATGTTTCGTAGCTCTGCTATATTTAAGACAGTCTTCAGATTTTTATATATTAATAAAACTGACACGTTCGTCTAGTCGCAAGCGCGACTGCTGAGCATGAGGTCCCGGGTTCTATTCCTGGGTCGGGCAAAGTTTTATTGAGTTTTTCCATTAGGAATTTCTCAGTAGTAGCCACAGAGTCTGGATTTGTTCCCGGTTGATGGTAAGAGGCTCGCCCCTATTACATGGGTCTTGAATATAACTGGCGAATTGTGGGTGTACTTGTTAGGTACACATCTGCCTAATATTTCGGGGATTACAAAGCGTGTTATCATATGTATGTTATTTATAAATAAAAATATATAGCAATAATATGTTTGTCCAGATAATTCATACGATTGCGTCGAACTTGAGGTAAGTTGTGCACACTTGCTTTTTCCTAACAAGCTAAGCTGGGATAGAATAAAAATGGTGAAACTGAAAGATTAGATAACATTGTGGAATAGCAAACTATTACATTGCTTCTTGTTATTTTGTTATAGCGCACTGGGCAAGCTATGTTGAAATATTGCCTTATAGAACTCAAGTCCAATATAACAAAATATAATAAACAGTAAGTTATTTACAAACTACAAATCTATAATAGTAACAAATATGTAGTAGTATCCAAAGGGTTACAGGGCGTCAAAAAATTCGTCCACATCGCGGTCAACAGGAAAAGTGCCCAGAAAACTGGCAGCATTGCCACGTTGGATGGCAATGCCGATTCTTGCGCCAAAAAAAGGCCCGCCCTCTGGTCATGTGAAGAGTCGACTAACCGCTTGCCAATTTCCCGTAATACTAGGTGGGGACTCGGACCCCACGGCCCTAATGTTTGAATCCGAAACGGCTCAAACACATAACTGCCAATTAAATTATTGTATTTGCGCCCTTTGAGGTTTCACGTTTTCAGTAAGTTATCGGGTTTATCCATCTAGGATTTCGCAGTAGGAGCCCGGAATTTAGATTTGTCTCTGCTTGATGGCAATAGGTTCACCCCCTGGCACATAGGACTTTAGTAGAAGCAAAAAAAGTGGAATTCAATCCATTTCCTAGTACAGTCACGAGCACCAATATGTATACACTTTCCTAAATTTAAAAGCTATTTTCGCGACAAATAACGATTGTAACTTGGAGATAGAGTATTTTTCATAAAAATATGAGTTCCAAAATACTATGCTCGTAACAACATGAAATTTGAATCAGAACAGTAGGAGTAAAACACTTTTAAGAGTTGTTAAGTGTTTACATATTGGTGCTTGTGACTGTACGTCAAGCTTCTTAATATGAATTGAAAAGTTGTAAAAAAGTTTGTCGTGGACATTAATTATACCTCTGCCTAACCTTTAGAATATTACAGGCGTAATGTTATGTTTATGTTGTATCTATTTATGATACATTTTCACCAAGTTTAACACAACAAACAGGAGAAAACAGGCGCAAACCGGTGAGCTGTGTAATAATAACGACTAGTGACGTGTGAAGGCACATGTCATTCAGTTCCACAGACGTGTGAGGCGAGGAGGAAAAGGGATATCAATTATAAGAATTATGTGGAAACCAGGCTTTTGTTTCTTATTACTTACAATAACAATATTGAAATTATAATTCCTACTAATCTATACTTACAATAAAATGAAGCTGAAGAGTTTGTTTGTTTGAACGCGTTAGTCTCTAGAACTACCAGCCAGATTTTAAAAAAAAGCTTAGCATTTGATAGCCCAATTCTTGAGGAATGTCTTATGCTATTTAACATCACGTTACGAGCCTCAGGACCCGAGAAAAAATAAATAAACGGTTGAAACCGCTTGGCACAGCCAGTGTACATTAAAGAAAAACCGAATTTTTTTAAGATCTTATCTTCCTGAAAACCGAAGACTTTTTAGATGAATCTTATTCATCTAAAAAGTCTTCGTCTTCGTCTTCGGTCTTCGGGTTTCAGGAAAATTATAACCCAAGAACTAGCGCCTTTTTTAGAAAATGAAAACAAATTCCGCTGTCTATGTCCATTTAAACTTTCGATTTCAAATTGAATGTTGAACATGACTTAAACAAAAACACCAAAAAAAAATCAAACCAGTTTTAATAATTTTATAACATCGACACCATTTTTCACTACACACACATTTCGAAATGAAAACATTGTAGGAACTTGCGAATCACACCACGGTTCACTCGAGGCCGGATATCAGGCTCTGAAATCCGGGCAAAAAGAAAAAAAGACGGTTAAAAGCTTAGCAAGTATACCGAGCGCGAGCCCGGCAAGGGAGCAGGCTATCAGGTGTCCGACCGTCCGGGAGGTGTCCGCGTGTCCGGGGGTGTTGAGGTGTTCGGACGACCCGCTGTCCGGCCGCGAACCGCAGTTAGGAAAACTTCTGCTGAATTTAAGGTGTTAAGGTGGAAGTCCCCGTTTGCGCTGCAGGTAACGTTTGAAATTCACTTTGAGTTCTGTTCAGCTTTTTATTTTAAGTGCCTAGATAACATAACATTGCACTTATGTTTTGCAGTATTTGCTAAGTTTATTCTATTTTTTTTTATACTTTTCTACTCTAAATAAAAAATGTGCTGGTTTTTTTTTAATGGAGCAGTTTTAGTTATTACCTAGATTTTGCCTCACAAACTATCTAGAACATAATTTAACATAACGCCTGTAATCCCGGAAGGGTTAGGCTAAGGTGTATCTATAATACTCCATTTCGTCAATCATGTTTTAGTCCCATCTAAAATAGGACAAGACAAATTCTCCAAACCATATTAGCCCAGCTCAAAGCTAAGTTCCAAAGTTAGGAAACCACTTAGGTTAACCAAACCAATCGGGGTTAATAAACCAATACAGGCGGTTATGTTTCCTTTACCAAATCGAAACTTCGGTTTCATTTTGCCAAAGCTAACCTTTACTTCGAACTTGTATTGATCATTCTATTTCTATTTAGATATTCATCATCATTCTCTTGCCCTTATCCCAATTTATTTGGGGTCGGCGCAGCATGTCTTTTTCTTCTTTACTTCTCTATCCTTCACACAGTCCATCCATC
Organism: Noctua janthe; assembly: GCA_910589295.1. Classification (NCBI taxonomy): domain Eukaryota; kingdom Metazoa; phylum Arthropoda; class Insecta; order Lepidoptera; family Noctuidae; genus Noctua; species Noctua janthe. The sequence goes on along the minus strand of OU342573.1, from coordinate 3,387,115 downwards.
GTTTCTTAGTCTTTCTTTACTCTTATACACATTCATACTCAAAACTTTCCTCCCAATATTTTCCTTATTCCTCCGCATTTTATGCCCATACCAAACCACCCGATTACGACACAACTTATCAGTGACCGGCGACATTTATATTTAGATATTGTTGTATGTAATATCACCAACCCGCACTGGGCCCGCGTGGTGGATTACGTCCCACGTCATCCCTTATCATCTGCCTAGCCTTTTCCCATCTATGTTGGGGTCGGCTTCAAGTCTAACCGAACGCAGCTGAATACTAGTATTTAACATGGAGCGACTGCCTATCTGACTTCCACAACCCAGTTAATACTGGGTAATAAGATACCCCTTGGTAAGACTGGTTGTCAGACTTTTTGGGCCACTGACTACCTGTAACAACTGTCAAAGATCTACAGATGACAGCCGGGACCAACGCGGCAACGGTTTAACGTGCTTTCCGAGGCAAGGAGGATACTAGGTATGTAATGGGCGGTCACCCATCCACAGACCAACCTAGGTAAGCACGGCTTAACCTAAAGATCGACCCGAGCGGCTGTTATTATTTAGCCACGAGCTCCTCTTCATCCACTAGTCCCACGTCATCCCTATATAGACGATAAAGCCACAATCATGGATATTAAAATGGTTCGCACAAACAATTAATTTTAGTGTTTTAACGCATTGCCTGGATATCCACGCTTTCAAAATACAAGAAACCCATTTCTTTATTTTTTATTTTCAACATCCATAAGAAGATTAAAACCACATTGCTTTATTGCGTTCTCTCTGTGCCACGGCCTACAGCAAAGGCATGATAATAATTTGATTTTCAAACAAGTCAACGAGAACTGTAGGACAACAGTTAGTCACGTCACCCCACAAGACTTACAAACAGACGAAAAGTTCTTTGTTATCGGGAATATTTTGTGTTGTGCCCGCAAATGTTTTGAATCGTCGGGTTAAGTCGTCTAAAATCAAATAAAATAATAATACCTAATAGTAACTTGGTTTAGCGTCGAGTTATAACTCTTGCATGATTATTGGTAAAATATGGCTGAACCTTCCTTTTACATTTATAATATTATGTTTATCCCCATGGACAGTACCCATATTTGCAAAATAAAAATCGGCCAAGTGCGAGTCGTACTCACACGCACTCTAGGTTCCGTAGCACCAAACAATACATTAAAAATATTTTGAAGGCTCATTCATATGTTGTGTTGTATTACATTCAACAGCAAAGTTAAATTTGTTTTTCATAGTATGTTAATTAAAAACAAAGTTACTGCTGCAGTTTGACGAAAAAGTTCCATATCTCAAAAACTAAACATCTAATCTTATTCTAACCTATTTTCGTTGAAAGTTTTTTTTTTAATTTCACATTTTTTCAGAATTTTCCTTCTCTTACTTTAGAAATTAGAGGGGGGGGACACACATTTTATCACTTTGGAAGTGTCATCTTTCAATCGATTGACTTTGAGAAAAAATAGTTTTAGGAACCTCAATGTCCTTTTTAAGGCTACGGAACCCTAAAAATAACATAGACAGTTACCTGTTATACGGGCGATGTGATAGGGTCGAGGCTATTGCCAGTATTGCCGGGTTAACCGGGTACAAATCAAGAGAAATTATATATCCGCATGTTAATCACATTAACATTTTGCCCGACCCGGGAATCGAACTCAGGACTAACTACATTGTGTAATGTTCTGTTTTATCTAAACAATCTCGGTAAAAGGTATTAGATCCGCATGTTTCAAAAAGACATCTTAAATTCAAAAACCTTAAAATTAAATTCGAACAACGGCCTCCAACATATTTGAGAACTAGGCCCGTAAGTCATCAGTATGGTGGATCGCGGCGACAGCGCCATCTGTGCCGACTGCCAGATGTGGCAGATGGCAAGTTGGCAAGTTCTGATTTATTGCCACATCTAGGCAGATGCGCCGCTATTGATTAGAGTAGGCTAGAGATGAGGAATTGGGGGTAAATTAGAACTTGTAGGGGATGGAGAAACTGTTAATGAATAATATCGATAAAGGAAACCACGTTAGGTGCCCCTTGCGGGATAGCCCTTCGTTAGAGGTGTTCAAGAAACGAATAAAGGAACATTTCCTGTCAACATGATCAATATGTATGTATGTATAATATAAAGGGTTTTTAGGTATGTATATATATGTACTATATGTAATACGTATCTTATATTGTATGTATGTAGTTTAGTTTATAAAATCAATTAATTTAAGTAACAGAATGTAATGTTAATGCACATAAGTATATCCTCTTCTACAAATCTCGCAGTCAAAATTAGGTTTGGTGTAAAAAATCCAATTCTGGGTTAAGCTCGCCGTTGTACATAAGCTATATTATTGCCATTTGTATGTGCCTATATTTGTTATTTTGTGTGCAATAAAGAATAAGAATAAGGTGCGAACAGTTCAAAAAGCTGCTGATTATCAGCCCAATTTCAATGAATGACTTTTGATTTTGCAATTAACGAACATGAATCGACTACATACGATAGAAAAATATTGTACAAACAATTAGTATTTTATCTTTTGATTTTGGTGTATGATATTTAAAAAGTCGGCGCAGCAAACCTGTGTGGTGCCAACCTCATGAGACTAGTTCAGGTAAACTCGCGTGGTCCTCATATGATCCGATTATTACTGTGTAATTGTACGCACTTTAAAAAAGACCTCTGAGTTTTTCTTCTCAGAGTAATCGTCTAGAAACTTCTTAAATCAAGGTTTAAAAAAAGCATTGTTTTCAACTAATTTACAAAATAAATGTGATCATAAAGTATACCAAAATAAGGTGGATACAAAAATGGAGCGACTTAAGTAGTTTAATCAGTTTGTCGAGTGTGAAGTTTAGACACATGTTGTATACATAATTTATGCCATCCAATAACACGCTAAAGTTTGTGCTAAATTAACTAGTTTGATGTATCTAAGATGATCCATCTTCGGTAAAGGTTAGTTATAATTGGAGTTATGTTTGGTTAACATGCCACATGCGATGAATTTTATTTTAAGTCAATCGACGTGCATGGAAGAAAAATATGACACGAAAACTATATTTTTAAATACCTATAGCATATTTTTAACTGATGATAATTTCCACTTGTTCGAGCCTATCCCAAAGAAGTTTCTATAGCCTTCAAAGCAATTCGTGCTTCTACACCGGCTTTGGCATATATATGTCAGTTCAGTAATATTTTTGACTTTTCTATCACCTTTAGCACCTATGAAATTCATGTTTAGGCCAAACTTGTACTGTCACTTACGGGATATCTTCCGTGAATGTTCATTATTTTGAGCTCTCGATATTTCGGCGCTGTTGCAAGCGCCATGATCGTGGGTTGACTGGAGAAAGCGGGTGGAAGGAAAATTAAGAACAGACAAATCTATCTACCCTCTTTCTTTGTCTTTTGCTACGCGCACTACTGGAACTCGACACTAAGTCACGGCAAAACACGATGCCGGCTGCTACTTAACCAACAAGGCTGACAAGAGAAGCAATTGAAATAAGATACAGAAGAGATACGGAAGATATCCCGTAAGTGTCAGTACAAGTTTAGTTGTAAACTGTGAAAGCTTAAAACAGTGTTCATGTTTAGGCCCTCTAATATCCACATTCACAACTACAGATCCACAAACACCTTGCATCCTTTCATTTATCTCATCCTTGACGTATATAAATGATTCGGACACCACTTGACACATTCGGGAGCCTGCTTGACCCCGTCAGTATGCGGAACCGTATCTGATTTGCATGTCGATGCGGTGTCTTCTGGGTAGGAAGACTGATCGATAAAACTTGTGCATACCAAGTCTGTAATGGATAAGTAAGTTAGGCATTTGGATTGGTACGAGTAGGTAGATAGTACATATTTGAGTAAAAAATCAATTCAATAAGTTCTTATTTTGGCTTGTTTAATATCGTCTAGAAAGCCAAGAGCATGTTCTCTTTTTCGTTAATTTTGTTTTACAAGATTTCCTCTGCAAGTTTTTGCTGCCAAGACCACACGCAGTGTTACTTAAAAAATAAACATTGGTAATATATAATTGTTAAGCTAAACATTTTCTTTTGCAACGCTTAGATTTGAGATAAGTACATTTATATGAACAAAACTAAATTAACAATAGTTATTCATGAGATTCGAGATAGAATTAATTAAATTCTGTCTGACAAATAGATTCTATCCCCCAAAAAATTCGGATCTGGGACATTAGCGCGAAAGACATATGCGCGAAGGACACTTCCGCGAACCCGCTTGCGCGAAAAGACATATGCGCGCATGGACTTTTGGGCGATTAGACTTTTGCGCGAATGAACTTTTGCGCCCATAGGCACTTACGCGCATAGGCACATGCGCGCAGAGACACTTGCGCGAATGGACACTTGCACGAATGAACTTTTGCGCAAAAGGACACTTCCGCGACTAGATTTACTCGCGACTGGCTACGGTTAATCTGTAGAGTAAACATAACATCATATTATTTCTTATTTTCAATGAGATACAGCGAGAGAAGTGGCAACACTGCCCGAGAGACATGTCAAATTATTTTTTCGTATCTACCATGAATAGTGTTGCCAGATATAATTATTGTTTAATTGATTTACAATATAAAATCGATTTTGAACAAAATAATTTTACTCTCTGTTCAAGCTTTTGGGTTTCATTAATGTCGATTTTTAAGGTTATTCAGTTGTTTTAATGTCTATTATGACAAATGTATATTGATGTATAGAACATTCTTGTTACTTTGTACAAAAAAGATTAATCAATCGATTCCGATTTAGAAGAACCTCAGTGTTATGTTTACTCTACAGCTAACCTAACCTAACCATTCGCGCATAAGTCCTTTCGCGCATGAGTTTTTGTCCGTTCGCGCATAAGTCCATTCGCTCAAGTGTCTATGCGCGCAACTGTCTATGCGCCCAAAGGTCCATTCGCGCAAAAGTCCATGCGCGCATATGTCTTTTCGCGCATGTGGATTCGCGCAAGTGTCCTTCACACAAATGTCTTTCGCGCTAGTGTCCTGATACCAAAAAATTCGAACTTTATTGTCGAAAAATATTTTTTTTTAATAAAAACCACGTATGTTCAACTCGTTATTCCCCACAACAAAGCATCCAGGTACCAAAATTACATAAAAAAGCAGCTTGCATGTAATTGTTCGCTGGTATCGATACAAAATCGACGCGCCACCGACAAACAATAGGGCTTTGCAAATTGGAAACACAAAACGTGACACTATGCTACGTGTTTTCATTGAGATTTTATTATTTTCATACATCCCTAGTACTTTGTAGTATGTTGACATGAACAAAAATTTATTAAACAATGTTTCAGAATTAAAAAGGAATGTTGAAATTTTTCGTTTGCCTTCAATGGTGGAGAATGGGTGAAAATATATGCAGAATGTATTATTATGTGATTGATTTATATTGTCTTAATCGACAAAAAGGTTCTATACTTGTATTCACAACTGAAAAACAGGAACCTGGCTATGGCTTGTATAGAATGAGTCGTCTTATCGTGACAGAAACATAGTACCTAAATAGTGTCATTTTCCGAATGAGCCCCTGCCGACAACAGACCTAGACAATACTCGTGGTTTAAGTCTTTGATAAAATAAGGTAGCCAAAACTCCCAGCCGCCGCGGGAGACGCCCTGGGCGTCGGGGGTCACGTGGTGGCTCCCGGCCACCGTAGGCGCAGGCCTGTGGACGGCGAGTTATGGGCTAGCTCGCCGTCCGGCCGTCTTATGACGACAGGCCGTGTCGACGGCGCGTTCGTGTTCCACGCGCGCCTCAAAGAGATGTCAGCAACCGAGTAGGGGTCCGCATGGGCCGATGCCTGCCAGAGCTGCGGGACTGTTCGAAAGAGACACCGTGGCCCTGGAACACAAAGGGCAAAGAAGTCTGACACTCCCTTCCGCTCCGCCCAGAGTGGGGGGGGTCATTTGATGATTTCCCATCCAAAAAAAAAAAAAAAAAAAAAAGGTAGCCAAAATTGTGCCTTTGTCTTTAAACACATACAATAAAACAAACCTCTTTTCAAAAGTTTGAACAATCTTCCATTAGAAATATAAAATAAAACAAAGTAGCGAGGTACTAAGCACAATTTTCAATAATAAAAAATAAGTAAATCTAGACAACATGCTTAAAATTTAAGACAAGGTATATCCATTACAAAACTTTTCGCCTTAGTCCTTAAGTTCTCCGAATGTTGAAAATACAATTTACTGCTCTCAAAAATATACCTTTATTGGATAATGTTTCGGCAACTAAGCCTATAAAATTGTCAGTTTATATTTGATTATGGTAGAGTTCTTCCAGGTATCTGTTACTGGAAATATCAGAAAAACAAAAAAAAAATTATAATAACCAGCTTGAAATAAAGCAAAGGTATTCTAAAACAATTTTTTAAAAACTAAGTTGACTAAACTTCGGACACCAGCCCGTACCTCTATTTTTAAAGTAGTGTTAAAAAACTTAGCAAAACACCTCAACCAATATTTAAAATTTGTGCTCATCTGTATATCATTAATTTAATGATCATGCAAATACATTTCTTATTTTATCAAATCCAGTTTTTTTATTGCTTTTAAGACACTACCACTAACATCATAAACACGCTGGCCATAACAATCCGGCTCGAAGGACCAACATGGCGACCACAGTAATTTCTTGAATTCTTCAAGATATTGAAACAACTAGAAACCTTAACCCTAAACCAACTTAGAGACTCAACACCACCCGCCATATCACAAGACGATCAGATAGAAACGTGCCTGTCTTTGAGTCTGACATCGAAAACAATCCCAATAAACGCAAACAAGTATTGCTGCTTCTCTGTAATAGATGAATAAACAGTAAGAGACGCGTTTCGAAGACGTTTCAACGAATAATATTGACATTTGATGTAGATTCAAGCGGTGCATTGGGAGCTGTGCTGTGATTCGTTGATAGTGAAATGCAAGGTGCGCATGTAGTCATTTGATGTACTTGTACATGTATGTGGACAATTGTAGCACGTGGCTTTGTGAAGTTATGAAGCGAGAGAGACGTGAGGGTATGCTTGTATGCAGCTAGAAGGCTACTTTAGAGTTTCGGTTCTAAGGCAAATAATATGAAAGCTTGATCTTAAATTACGGGCGTGACACGAAAGATTAAGAGCAGTACCTACATCAATAAATGAATCTTGCTAAAAGGTTCTATTAATAAAAAAAAATTAAATGTAAGTTATAAAACTATTTTACATGAATTATTGTTAATTAGTAAGGCGGTCAGTTAGGAGTTCGGATAGGCAGTCGCTCCATGTAAAATACGGGTATTCCGCTGCATCCGGTTAGACTAGATCAACGTAGTTGGGAAAAGGCATGGCAGATGATGATTTTAAGAAAACTGGGTTTAGACCAAACCAAGAAGTGTTACAGTCACCTTTCCAATCCAACAGAATCCGCCACTCGTATTCTTAACTTCTAAAATAACTCCAGCCTTTTCCTTCGTATAAATAATATATCGCTAATCCGAAGTATCCCGGAGTTAGCTAAAACTCTCAAAGAGTCCCCGGCACTAATTAATTGGGTCTATTTATACATCTGATGCCGTGCGACTTCGTGCAAACTTCCTATCGATGTCCGAAATCGTTTTGGCAGACTTTTGTCGATAGGTTTCGTGTTTGTGATGTGTTTTAAGTTGAAATGAATGCTGATGAAGTATCGCTTTGAGGCCATGTTTATTAAATTAACTTTTAAATCTAAAATTAAGTATCTTTGACAGTCATTACAGATAGTCAGTGACCCGATAGTCTGACATAGGTAGTTGCTCCATGTAAAATACTGGTATTCAGTTACACCCGGTAAGACTGGAAGCCGACCTCAACATAGTTGGGAAAATACTAGGCAGATGATGATGAGACGTTTAAGCATTGTTTCTAAGATAGCAACCTACGATGCATTTGGGATTGTTGGTGTCCATAGATGTTAGTGACACTGGCAACCCTTGCTATCAGATTTTTCTGTTAGCCAATTAACTAAGCAATACAGAAATCATTCATTTCTACATAAAAATTACAAATTTCCGTGTTAGTTTACTGGTCTCAAAGCGCCACGGCTGGCCCAGGGTTCGATTCTACATAAATGATGTAACCAAGATTTTGTAACAATATCTTGATTTAAAACAGTTTTCATGGGGTTTATTGCCCATTCTTGTCCATAGAGATCTTAGGAATGGGCAACTACTGTACTTTTGAGAATTATTACGCCGTGTGACTGGGACTGTAGCTTCATCTTTTTGTTTTTTTGACATTCAAAAGTGCTTGTAATGGTCTAATTGAAATAAATGCATTTTTGCGAGGTGTGTAACAAGCGTGATGTTATACGTAAAATAAATTCATATGTTGCCCTTTTGCTACACCCACAACAGAAAATATTGTCAATTATTTATCGTTCTAAAGGCAAATAAGCATCAAATACATGTGGGTAGTCCCAAGAATCGTTAACAACGTGTTAGGTATCGAACGTAACAAGCAACACCCCACATTTGTTACTGAAATAGAATATCTTAGAATATTTCTAACAATATTTTCTGACACACCTACATCCTGTGTGAGCAATGGGCGACAGATTTTAATGAGAGATTAATTTTTATAATAGTCATTTAGTTCTGTGAATTGAACCGTACGATTTAAAGGTAGAATGAGTGAATGAGAGATGAAAGAGATGTATGAGCGTGGCCGGGAAATGAGTATGTAAGGAGCATGGCGGTTTCTGCCTACTCCCATGAGGAAAAGGCGTGAGGTTATGAATGTATGAGCGAGGGAATGTGGGGTTTTTTTTAGACGTTGCCCCGAATACTAGGAATTTTTACTATATCGTGAGTGCGTTTACAAAACATTTAAACTCACGTGCACAAACAGCTAGACCCGGAACAACAACCTGTAAACAAATAATTGTTCCGTGCGGGAATCGAACCCGCGACACGCAACGCAGCAGGCTACCGCTCAGCCACTGCGCCAGCCGCGCCGTCATTTTATGATCTGAATATAAATATAATGTGAAGAGAGCAAAATACACAGCAAAACCTGAACAAAATGTTTTTGCAAATCAAGCTTTACCTTTAAATAGTTTATCAGTGCTTCATCAGCTACACAATGCATGTTTTAGTAACGGTCATGCATATAGTACCTGAAATCAAAGAAATAAATAGTTATAGATCATTCACAAAGCATAACATAATCAACTTATACTATTGCATTCAGATTTATGGTATATTTAATAACAGAAAAAGAAAAACGACTCTTTTATTATCTTGCTTTTTAGTTTGTCTATCACCAAAGTTCTTTATAATTTTGAACGTGCGAAACAAGTGTGCATTTCAGAAAAATAAATGATGCAGAATTCAATAATACAATCATTTAAAATGATAGACCACTAATAGTTTGCATGTCTGGCTAAATATATCAACTAACAAAAAAATAGGGCTTTGTGCGGAACGAGTATTTATATGGCCTATAGGTAGTTGTTTCGGGTCTGGCTGTTTGTGTATGTGAGTTCCAATGTTTTTCAACGCACCTTCTATAGAGGATTAGTTCCTAGTGTGGGGCAACGTTCGCTGTCAAAAAAAAGTTTAGCACATAGGATTCTAAAAATCCTACCTGCCCCATGGCAAGAAGGCGAGAATCAATTACGCGATAGACCGCTGACTGGGAACACCCGTTAAACTACATTCAAGTAAACCCTAACTCACATCACAAACAACTTTCCATCTTGTCCTAAACGTCAAATAATGGTCATCAAATATCGTTCAAGACATGCAAGAAATCTTTCAGTGACTATAGTACTTAGTAACCATGATGAACTTTCTTTGCAAACACCGCTTCATATAGCAATGATCTTATTAAGCGCCCGTAAGGCAAGTTTACACTAACGACCGACGACGGAAAAGGTTACCCGTGTTAGGGTTTTAATCGAGATATTTTTAGGGTTAAGTGAAAAACCTTAAGTAAAGGTTAACCCGTTTTATAGGGTTAATCAGCCTGTAATATCCGGTTTAATCACAAAGTTCATTTTAGTACATAAAAATATGCAAGATAGTGACGAAGTGAGCCCAAACTCGGTGTTTTGTCCCTTTCATAACATAACATCACGCTTGTTAGGCAGAGGTGTACCAAATTATAGTACACCCACATTTCGCTAGTTATATTTAAATCCCATGTTATAGGGGCGGGCCTATTGCCGTCAGCCGGGCCAAATTCAGACTCCATGGCTGCTACTGAGAAGATAACTGATGAAAAACTCAATAATAACACTTTGTTCAACCCGGGAATCGAACCCAGGACCTCATGGTCAGCAGTCACGCTTGCGATCACTCGACTAACGAGACAGATTTTGTCCCTTTCATTCTGGTTAATTAACCTAACCCAACATACTTGAGCTAAGGTTAGGCAGGTAGATTCTTTTTACAATCAAATCTCAGCCATCATTAGACCCAACACGTGTGACGTAATTTCTAACCGTTGTGAACGTTCCTTATTTCGATCACGTAGCAGTCATTGACCTGTTCCTTTATTGTGTTCTCCGCCAATTTCATTCCCTCTTTAAGGGCCCATACATAAAACGTTTGGCAAATAGCACCGTGTAGTTATGTAGTCGTGTCTGTAATTTAGAAAGAAAGTGTGCCGTTTTAAATAATAGTCCAAGATAGATGTTTTATATTTATGTTAAGTATCCGAGGTTCCGCTCGCGTGGGAAATTTCAACTTGGACATAATTATGGTACCCATATCTGTATGACAAACTTCATCAAAATCCATGGATTTTGATGAAGTTTGTCATACAGATAAACATAGTAACTTTAAAAGACAGATAGACATAGTAACTTTCACATTCATAATATTTGTATGGAAATATAACTAATTCCTATTCCAAAAAGATCACACCCCAATAGCATTTCAATCGCCACCAATAATGTATCATTCTATGAACAAAAATATCCTTAAAACTCTCCACACAACTTGGACTACATCCAAACTAAAGATTGCTTTCAAAATTACCCGTTATTTTACATCATAAAACACAAAAGGACGTCCGATCGAAAAGTAATCGAGACATTAACTCATTATGCGACTACAGCACAATGGAAACGGAAAAATTATTGAACTACCCCCAAACGGAATTGAATACCGTTTCCGTTATGTCTTTTGTCTGTTTGCGGAATTCATTACTATCGGGAAACTGATACTATTTACTGGTAGCAAAACTCTGGAATTCGGACATGCTGAGAAGAAGAAGACTGCAATTATCAATGTTATGGCTCTGTGTATCAGTGTCTAGATAAGTTAACTGGAATTTAACCAGAGATAGTGAAACTAATAATTACTTACTCTATAAAACCATCAAGATAAACAACAAAATGGTTGTCCGTCTTAAAAAACCCACCAAGAGCCCTCGTGTAATCTAAAGAAACTGATTTATTACATCAAAAACCCAGCTTAATCGGAAAGAAGAAAATATATTCGACAACTTAATGGTGGCGGTGAATCAACATTAACTTTTTGTCGCCGCAGCAAATGATGGCAACTTAGAGCGTTATCACACTGACGGATTGCCAGCGTGTTTCTAGTGCGGCGATTTGTGAACGGGCTCTCCGCAGGTTGGAAGTGAGCTAGCCGTGAACACGCGACGAGGTCTGCGCTAGTTTATAATATTGTACACTCGCTTGTCTCGGTCTCACGAACGTGGCGTGCTCGCTACGCAGGCAGCGAGTTCGTCAAACCTAGCGTACTGGACCTGGCTGCGGTGACAGATATTTCAGTACATTATCTGTCAAAGTCCACAGTCCGCAGTCTGGGCTGCTCTCCAATCTGTTCGGTTTACGGCATCTGTACGGCATTTAAATCGCCAGTGTGGTAAGGCCCTTACAGAGACGCTGCCATATTTTGATTCCCTCGGACAAATTGTACCATTTGTCTACCGCATTCGAACTAACATGGATGGCGAAATGTCTGGAAAAACTGAACTAATGCAATTTAGTCGAGTTGAAGTTTGAAATGTGATTTAGTCCAGTCGGAGGAATTATTGTAACTTTTATGTGGACTTAGTTTTGAAACGTTTTGATTTGCTTTAAAATACGGTAACTTTTTGCGCTTTATATTTATGTGGGAGTTAAATAATTTTCATGAAAATAACAAACAACTCGTGCATGAAATGTATATATTAAAACTCTTCTAAAATATCCTTGAAAGTAAAAATAATACCATCATGCAAACTTGGAACAAAAACAATAGAGGGTAGGTACTTGAATAATCAGGACTTATTACCGGTTTCTGAATTAAGTCATTGAAGTTTAGAACTTCTTCTCAATCGCTCTCTCAATGCTGAGAATCATGACTCCATTTCAACTTGTCAACAGTTTTTTTCCATCTGTTACGATCAGTGGCCTGGTGGAGGGCGGTGCTGAACTGCTGATAGGTATGACTAATTGTTTGGATATTTGACCAAACCACCGTTTTGGACTTTGAGGAGCTCGTGGCTAAATAATAACAGCCGCTCGGGTCGATCTTTAGGTTAAGCCGTGCTTGCCTAGGTTGGTCTGTGGATGGGTGACCGCCCATTACATACCGAGTTTCCTCCGTGCCTCGGAAAGCACGTTAAGCCGTTGGTCCCGGGTGTCATTTGTAGATCTTTGACAGTCGTTAGGCAGTCAGTGGCCCAAAAAGTCTGACAACCAGTCTTACCAAGAAGTATCGTATTACCCAGCACAGACTGGGTTGTGGAGGTCAGATAGGCAGTCGCTCCATGTAAAATACTGGTATTCAGCTGCATCCGGTTAGACTGGAAGCCGACCCCAATATAGTTGGGAAAAGGCTAGGCAGATGATGATGACCGTTTTGGACTTTGACCCCTAGGACTTTTGTCCTCTATTTTTCCAATCACCATTAGCCGTTGCATATGGTACCTCTGCGGGTAATGCGACCAAAGTATCTCACGATACGTTGCAGGCAGGTTGAAGACAGTCGTCGTGGTTTATCTACTTTGAGTTATTTTAGAACCGAGATATTTGTGCGGTGAGCTGTCCATTGTATCTTTAACAGCCGGCGCCAGCAGCCCACTTCAAAGGCGTCAATTCTTTGTTCAGTTAAAAGTTTAAATTTTCATTGGAAATACCCTAATAGGAGTTTAAGTCGTTTTCTAATCAAATAATGAAATCAGAAACTGGTCTAAAGTATACCAGTTAGGAGATATAAACCTACAGCCACTATAAATTCAAACTGTGATAAAAAAGAGCTCGGTTCAAAATACCCCTTTTAAAACAAAGTACAGTTACACAGTTGAAAGACACCGATGCATTGAATTGTAAATACGAATACTTGAATAATTTACATAGTTTACATAAGATGAACAAGTTTACCTTTACATAAAGTGTATCGCTATTAAGCAGTCTTTAACCTTTCACTTTATGCCCCTTTTTTTCATTGCAGAAGAAATTCCTGTGCTGGGGAAGAAAAATGTAGGGAAATATCAAAGCAGCTAACGTTTTATATTGATAACTTTCATCGTGATAATTGCGAGTTAAGAAATGTTATAAATTGTAGCTTGTACGTAAGTCAGTTATCATAGCATATAAAAAGTGTAAACGGACGAAACTTTACACAAAAATTATTGCCATTTTGGGAAACGACTTTCTTTTTGGGGTGAAAAATCAAGTTTTACGGTAGGACTCAATGTAACGCACTCAAAACATTGTGCTGATTAATGCATTGAATAGTACGGGGGTCGTGGAGGTATTTAAAGTAAAGATGTCACAATAAAAACTTGTATTTAAAAAAAAAACAGAATTTTTTTTAATTTTTACCTAAAGCATCTCCGTAACTAGAAGATTTAGAACAAAAAAATGTTCGCAATGACGGGGAGAACAAGTGACTTTCGGCTTCGTTAAGGGTATTTTAACACCCATTATCGATGAACAATCTATAAACTTAAATTACTTTTGAGTCAAGAAAGTCAATTAAAACAAAGCACTAAAATTAGTGTAGGTAGCACAGTACGAGCTACGCCGTAGCACAAAGCGCGCTACGCCGTAGCACTGAGCTCGCTACGCCGTAGAACAGTGCTACTTCATAAGTTGTGTAGCGGAGCACTTTGGAACCACTAGTATTACTTTCTTTCTGAAAATCTGATTTTTGTAGCCACATGACCAAATATTTGCTTCCGTTATATAAACCATCTCTTTGTTAATTTCATTTGAAACAATTGCCAACTAGCAGAGAATAGATACTACATTCTACATTATGTCTAACTAATAACAAAGTCATTCAGAAACTCGTTCAAGACATAAAAGAAAATTGAATGGTACAGCTGAGCCGAACAGGTGTCCTTGAAAACAACTTGAATAGTATTACAATCTATTCGTTAATTAGAATTGTTACTTTATGTTAGAAAATCTATTTCGATTTAAAGGTTTAACATAAACTGACATTTTTAGTTACCGTAGAACTTATTGGCTTTAAATTGTTGATGATAAGGGTCTAGAAGCAATTCTTACCTAAAACGTGTTTATTTCTGAAGGATTCAAGTGAAAGGTACGTGTAGACTATGCAACTGCTGAATTAGCTCGTGGATTTGTAGATCTTTGACAGTCGTTACTAATACTCGTAATCAGGAGCCCTAAAGTCAGACAACCAGTCTTACCAAGGGATATTCACCCAGTTACTAAGATTTTCAGGTCAGATAGGCAGTCGTTCCATGTAAAATACTGGTATTGAGCTGCATCCGGTTAGACTTGAAACCGACCTCAAAATAGTTTGGGAAAAGGCTAGGCAGATGATGATGAAATTTCGTTTTCTCTGCCATATAAAGGGATAAACAACAACGAAAAGTATCATACAAAATATCATTAACAACGTCACCAATTGTCATATTTTACTAAAAATAGAATTTCAAAACACCTACGCAATATGTAGGCAGCTCATTACAAACGTATTAAGTATTCTTCACGACCCGTTCAAAGTCAAATAAGTAGGATAAATAAGGAAACGCTGGTGTTTGTAGGCGTCACATATTTATAATACGTATGATGTTAGCACGTGTATAAGTTCATACCGTTTGTGATTGTACCTTCCAGCTAGACCGTTTCAATAATATGTTCATAAGATATTTCTCCAAACATTTCTCAACGTAAATAAAATCATTCAGAGTATAACAATTATTATTTGAAAGATAGTAAGTACGTTAGCGGCGAAAGAAAGTGTTTTTTTTGGAATAAGACCTGCAATAAGAGGTGGTTTTCAATAACGTTTCAAATCTATAATAATAATTAAAAAATGTACAAGTATCAAAAGGGTTACAGAGCGTCAAAAAATTCGTCGACGTCGCTGTTAACGGGAAAAGTACCCAGAAGGCTGGCAGCATTGCCACGTTGGCTGGCAATGCTGATTCTTTGGCCAAAAAATAGGCCCGCCCTCTGGTCACGTGAAGAGTCGACGAATCGCTTGGCGATTTCCCGAAATACTAGTTAGGCACTCGGACCCCATGGCCCTAGTGTTTCAACCCCAAACGGCTCAAACACATAACTAACAATTAAATTATTGTATTTGCGCCGTTTGAGGTTTTCAGCACCTGCAGCAGCCGCAATAACATTTTGCAATAGAGCAATTTCAAATACGTTATGTATTGAAATAGTAGGTCTCATTAAAAACATCTCTGATCGAGTTGGAGTTAAGGTAATCAAATCAGATGCAGGCTAGCAAGTAAACAAAGAAGTAAATGATAATGTGTCTCTCAAAAAAATTATAATTCACAAAACTCGAGTAAAGTCAAGTAAACCAGTTTACCAGTCTACCTAGGAATTTCAATCGCAATACTTAGCGTCACCTAAATACGACGTTGACGCTGAAATTCAGTTTATATTCCTCACTCACGGCGACGATCTCATATCGGCTGCCTGCCGCCGATATTAGAAATTGTTACCGACTTCCAATATTGAAACGATTTCAAATTATGATTTATAGTATCACACTGTGAGAATTGTCGTTCTGGAATTTCTTGATAACTTGCATTTTCAAGGTACAAATTCACGCTCCAAAGACCTCTATATCACTATACTATTTAAAAAGAGTGACGATCACCTCGGGAAATATAAGCGAGACGTTCCGATTAGTTCGTTTATTTTATCACTCAGCTTTTGATATGGACCATCAAGTATTAGGTATTGAGATGGACAACCTGTCTTACCTAGGGGATTCGTATTACCCGTCGCTCCCTAAAATGCCGGTATTGAGCTGCATCCGGTTAGACTGAAAACCTACCCCAATATAGTTGGGCTGCGTTTTATTTAATTTCCATTATTTTAATTTATCTTTTATTTATAACATTCAACACGTCATAGTTTTGACGTGCAAAAATAAATCCCTTCATTTTACTAAAAATAACAAACAAATACCATTGTGTTCTAACGACAAACAATCACAAATTGAAATAGAAATTCAATGAAACTGTTTTCATCAAAACATGTTTGTTAACATGGCCTACAAAATCCTATTATTTATTATGTTTGAGTTAATTCTTCTTTTGTTTGGTTTTAGAATTTTACATTCGGTATTTTTTAAAGTCGGCTTAAAATTAACACTATTAAAGGCCACAAAACTACTCAACATTCTGGAATGAAAATAAGTAAATAAACGGGTAGTTATTCTTTGTACTTTCGAGTCAGTGTAAGCTCGCACAATACCTCGTTCTCCGTCTTCCGCAATCAGTCTATCACAGCCACCTTTTGGACCATCTAACGTCCCACTATGGGCCAGCTGACATGCGGTCTCCACCCCAAAACTCATTTCCCTCCCTATAAATTATTTAAGTTTTAAGTGTTATTGGGTTTTTCCATTAGGAATTTCTCGCAAGCAGCTACATAGTCTATATTTTTGACCGGTTGAAGGCAAACAGGCTCGCCCCCTATTACATGGAATTTAAACATAACTGGCGTACTGTTAGACTTCTGCTAAACCCTTCGGTTTACAGACGGCCTGTTATGTTTTTTCTCCACTAAGCGAACGTAAAAATAAAGCTTTTGAACTCAGATTAAGTTTCGACACATAATATTCTGATAGTCATTCAATGGGATTAATTGAACTCAAGAGGGTTGTATTCATGATTTTAATGATTATAAATCTGTAAATACATAGTATTACATACGTGCGTGACTAACTTAGAACATGAGAACGCACAATACAATGATCGAATAAAACTTGCGGAGCTTTTAATCTGCAATGAGATACTTATAACCTTGAAACCCGACGTCTTTACAGAATTTCCTTTTAGTCCCGATAAAAATCTCAACACGGAAGAGCTCACAGAACCTACACAACAAAAATACCAATATATCATACCGCTATGATAAATAACGGTAATGGAACACAAAAACACGTATCCATAGTGCAGGGAGTACAATCGGCGGATCGCACATCACATCGTTTATCATTCGAACGATTCCTGTCACTCAGGGCGATAACACCAAGTCAAGAGAAAAGATTTTCGCTGTGAAATTGATTGTCTAGTTGTTTTTATTTGCTCTTTTTGCGCTGTAGGGGTAATACTGGTGATTTTTTTAACAAAAACGGAGGGGCAAGAGGGTTGCTTTCGATTGTAGTTGTTTTGTTGACTTTTTATGACAATTCTGCAGTAAGGGCCAGAGCTAAAAGCTAAAATGAAAACTATCCGGCTTAAATCACAACACAAAGGTTCACTCAAATTTAATAGTAATGGCTATACCTTCAGTAATTCAACAACGTTAGTCTAGTGGCCGCGAGCACGACTGCTGAGAACGAAGTCCTGGATTCGATTCCCAGGTCGGGCAAAAGTGTTATCGGATTTTTCCATCAGGAATTTCTCAATAGCAGGCACGGAGGCTGGATTTGTGCCCGGTTGTTGGCAATAGGGTCGCCCCCTATTACATAGGACTTAGGCAGTAAATACACCTTGGCCTAAGCCTTCGGGGATTACAGGCATGATGTAATATTATATTATCCAATAAATTACTTCGTATTATGTTTGAAAAATTGTTTTAAAAAATATTTAGGATTTCGATAAGGATTAAGAATTTTCTTCTATATCATTTAGATTGTGTTTAAAAAGTATTATGTAATTAGGATGCTGGATGACTATTTTCCGAAGATCCTAATGTGGCACCAGCGAATTCATTCAACCGGTCTGACTCTGCAGTCATTAACATTCTATGTACCGCGGTTCAGGTTCCCAAAGAACATGGAATCACCGCTCCTGCGTCTAGAGAAAGCAGTACCATTAAAGTTCTGTGAACTGAAAGCGCGTTAAGCACTTACTTCTGCCATGGAACATCATTCAAAGCCATCAGTTTCTATACGTTATTTTTGTCGGTGAATGAGTGAACATGCTTGGTTTGTACGGAAAATATCGTGTTGATACCGTGGCTATCAGCGCCGAAACGTCTGCGTACTCTCTGGTTATCTCCAAGAATGTGATTCAAAAAGTAAAGTTATACAAACGTCGCCTCCCGTTTAATTTACAAGCGTCGGTAAATATTTATCACTGGCGGTTAAGAAACTTGGGTGGAACCTGTGAGTTTCTTAAGAACTTTCAATGTGTATGAGTATGTAAAGTTTACAAGCTAATTTATTTGTGTACAAAGATCGTTTGAACGGCTCTTTTGTACCTACGTTTATTCAATGTTTTAATACAAATTATTCTCAATTTGATGAAATAACGGTAATAACCTTTCTTTTTTTTAATTTTGTAATAAATTAAAATTTTAAACACGTCATGGTATATTTTGTAAATGTGTTTTCAGAACTGAGGCACAGAAAGCAATCGGATTTCACTTTTCGTCTAAATATTGAGCGCCCCGTACGTTTCTGTGATCCTAGTACTTAGCAATCTTTAGTCTGCTGAAATCTCTGAGTGGAAAAGGAATCCCAGATTACGAGTTTTATCTATTTACCCTTAGTAGATTTTATGAGACAGAATAAAATCAGTTCTTCTTATTTAATTTTACTTACTTAAGGTTGTGACTAGGCAATAAATCTCATGTATGAGATTACATGACTAAATTTATAAAATGCAAAAAGCGATATTTAATTTTTAACTAGGAACTAAAACGACCAGTGTGAACCACATTGGCCCTGGATCGAAGGATTTGGAAGTCATGGCGAGAAGCCTTGCCTTTGCCTAACAATGGGATGACACAGGCTAACAGTAACAGGGACTAGAAAAATGACAATTGCTTTCAAATTATTTCATATTTCTGAGACGACGTCCAATAGGATTTACTTACGCATTTCGGCAGTTTTATGTCAATCCAAAATATGGGTAACTTTTCCAATATTTGTCACTGACAAAATGATATTTTGTACCTATTCGAAAGTCAGTCATGATGTCCATTACATAAGAAACATATTCGCAAACAGTACTATCATCAGCCGTTCCTAAATTAGCATTTTAACTGTCAACTTAACGACGAAAAAGTTCATAAATACGAGAAAATTCACAGATAAAAAATGACAATAGAGCATTTTAAAAGAGCGAGGCCGAAATAATTTATGGTAGCCATTACCGAAAGAGAGTGAATATTAAAAGTCAAGTGGGAGAAGCGGATAATTATGATAAGCCGATGTTTTGTTTTCGTATAATGAGGGAGGACTTCGAAACGGCCTTTTTTGTTCATATAATCAACATCATTCGGGTTACGGGTCAGTGATTCAGTGAGATTAGCATTTTGAAGTGTAATTTATTAGTCAGAATCATTTCATGAATCAGCTGAATTTAGACAATGGGTACAGGAAGGCACACACAAGAGAGATTAAGAGTGCTTTCAATATATGTGCCTTAGCGAGAGACAGACTTATTCTGTTGTTCTCTGAGTGAATTCGCAAGGAATGCTTTATTTGTAATTAGTTATAGTTATTAGTTATAAATAACAAATAAGTTAAGGTTGTATTAAGGCACATTTACCGAATTGGTTAGCTGTAATGATAGATAAGTCAATAAATAAATAAAATAAACAAAAAACAATTAAAAAATGTACGGTTTCCATCCGAATTATAATATTCAGAACTTCTTTTTACACATCAAAACTTCATCACATGATATTAGTAATATGTAGTATGCCTAACATCTCAACATCTGTGAAACATTATTAATTATGAAAGCTATGCAGAAAATTGCTTAAAAAGTCACTTAAATCAAATACCTACGTTTCTCAAGTTATAAGCGCCTCAACGTGCAGACAGACATCGTATCGGTAGGTATTATGATATATGTAAGGAAGGAAATAACACATTTTATCAGCCTATCATCTCGGTTAAGCTATGGAGGCAATTTAAGGAAACAGCCATTTTGAGGGCAGTCTAATGGTGCTAGCGGGATATAGGAAGTGATTTATGTGATATTGCTGTTTTTATGCTCAAATACTGACCTAAATAGCTCAAGCTCAAAATAGTAGGGGCTCGCGGCTAAATAATAACATCCGCACGGGTTGCCAAGATCGGTCCGTGAATGGGTGACCAGCTGACCATTCACGAGTTCGCGATTCGCCGTTGGTCCGTTGGTCCCAGCCGTCATTTGTAGATCTTTAGGGTATCTATGAATTACTTATCTGACCTCCGCAACCCATTAACTAGATTATACAATACCCTTTACACTAGCAGTCAGACTTTCAGATTTAAAATGAAGAAATTCTCAAAGAATTTCTTAATTTTAGAACATGGTGTCAAAATAGACCATTACGATGTTACGATCTAAAAGGCAGGAAAACATGTGAGGTTTTATTACTGACACTCGTGTGAGATAAATCTCATTAAACTTTGTGAGCCATCAAACAATGTTATGTGAGTTAAACAAACAACATTATGTCTTGTTTTCAAGCTTTGTTGTGGAGTCATATTGTGTAAGAGTTACACGATATAGAAAGGGCACCGTCTCTTTATCTGTCGGTCAGGTAAAGAACAAAGGCGCTGCACCAGCAACTTTTAGAGTAATACATACGTACGTATTATAGTTTATTCATCTTCTTCTTCTCATATCGGTGTCAAATTTTGTCCGATCAGTAGGTACGTAGCGACCTGGACAGTGCTGTCGTTTGCCTGATTCAAGTCCTGGAGGGTGCAATTAGTTGTGCACGGCGGATAGGAGAGATGTGGCGATTTGTGGTGTGCTAAACCTCCTCTCCTATGTTGGGGTCCCACACTCGCATTGTGTACGAGATGATCGATTATATTCCATCTAGCCAGCGGCCAAAGTTTGTTAGTAAAGTTTATTGAAACGTGGGTGAAATACTTACAATTATTACCATAAGCATAATATTTGTCTATAAGTTGGCGATCACCATACTCGTACACGTGGAGGGCCCCAAACTAGGCGAGGCCTGCATCTTATATAGGGACCAGAGACGGTAAATACAGCAGTAGTGAGGTATACGTTTCGTGGACAATAACGTTCAAAAATTGTGTGAAATATCTGACTACCACCAACCCACAATAGGCCACGTGGTACGTGGTGGATTATGGCCTTGTCTCTCTCTCAGAGAGTGTGTCATAGCAGTGGGAACATTACAGTCTGATTGAACTGAAATTAAAGCTGTGCCTCGTTGGTCATGACGCAAGGTCGGTACTGATGAGGATAAGGTCCTAGGTTAGATTTTCAGGTCGGTCAAAGTATTATTGAGTTTATCCATTAGGAATCTGGATTTATACCCGGTTGATGGCATACAGTACATGGGTTGTAAACATAACTGGCGAATTGTGGGTGTAGTATTAGGTACACCTCTGCCTAGCCCTTGGGGATTCCAAGCGTGATGGTATGTTATTCTAGCACTTTTGAAACTACTGCTAGTAATTAAGTTCAAAACTTTTTCACTGGCTATTTCTGGTCATGTAATATCTGACCATACTAGGCACAACACTAAGAAAAAAAAATCATTCATTTGATCACACAGCGATAATAGTAACTACATTCATCAGTTCATTGAGTTACAACATACTATACGTTTTCAAAATACTAGTAGAAGTTGCAAGCTATTATAGACATTGTTGCTTTATTTACGTTAAAGTTCAATATTGTGTGAGTGTGATTGTGTGGCCGTTGACCGTTCAATAGGTACATCTGGTTTAATAAAGAGAGTTGAAGTGTTATTTTAAAGACTACAAACCATTTCCTTTGGATGGTATTTCAAGATTTTCACTATAAAGGGTGTAAAAAGACCCTTAACGAAGCCGAAAGGCATTTGTTCTCGCCGTCATCGCGATTATTATTTTGTTCTGGACCATACCTGAGAACCTTCTAGTTACGGAGATCTTGGAAGACAAAGTTCCAACTAATAATTTGACTTTCTTTATGACTCGTTTACTATTTAATGCATCCATCAGCGCAATGTTTTGAGTGCGTTACATTGAGTTTTACCGTAAAACGTGATATTTCACCCCAAAAAAAAAGTCGTTTCCCAGCAATAATTTTTGCGTAGGGTTACTTAGTTTGATGTATAGAATGCTTGGTTGACGACTCGTGAAGGGTCCGTTTACACCTTGTATAGATATTAAAAATGGTTCGAAGAGAAACGTATCATAAATTCATAACTGACTTGATTACTTGCAATATTAAAGTTTGATTTGTTCAAGATTTTCTCCAATCGACTGCTTCGTTGATCTTGGGTTTGATTCCCAGGTCGAGCAATGTGTTATTGGGTTTTTCGTCAGTTTTATTTTAGCAACAACCGGGCAAGACTCAGGGGGAGTCTTGCCCGGTTGATGGTAATAGGCTCACTCCATAGGGAGTATAACACGGG
This sequence comes from Noctua janthe, assembly GCA_910589295.1. Taxonomy (NCBI): domain Eukaryota; kingdom Metazoa; phylum Arthropoda; class Insecta; order Lepidoptera; family Noctuidae; genus Noctua; species Noctua janthe. Next base: position 3,364,287 of record OU342573.1, on the reverse strand, counting down.
ATTTCAAATTGTGTGAAATGTTACAAGAAGATATTATTAGTTAACCCAGATAATATTCCTTTTCAGATGGAACAACTCAAAATACGTAATAGTCACAAGTACTTATTAAAAATCTGTTATCACCACTCATTAACAGATGGTTGCCGAACGGAAAACATTAAAGTGAAATTGCCAACTCGTGCTCAAAACTTCCCAAATCGCTATTAAACTTGGTTTCATTACAATTTAAATTAATTTTGTGTTTCAATTTTGAAAGGTTGATTTTAATGTCTCCGTATTAAAATCAACCTTTCGATTTTAATTTATTTATGGCCTATTATAAGCCATGAAGTAGGAGTCATGTAGGAGGAGCTCGTGGCTACATAATATCAGCCGCTTGGGTCGATCTTTAAGTTAAGCCGTGCTTGCCTAGGTTGGTCTGTGGATGGGTGACCACCCATTACATACCGAGTTTCCTCCGTGCCTCAGAAAGCACGTTAAGCCGTTGATCCCGGGTGTCATTTGTAGATCTTTGACAGTCGTTAGGTAATCAGTGGCATAAAAAGTCTGACAACCACTCTTACCAAGGGGTATCGTATTACCCAGTGCTAACTGGATTGTGGAGACCAGATAGGCAGTCGCTCCATGTAAAATACTGGTATTCAGCTCCAGTTAGACTGGAAGCCGACCCCAACATAGTTGGGAAAAGGCTAGGCAGATGATGATATAAGCCATGAAGTTTTCACTGCTGATAAACGCTGGAAATTTCAAGAAAAATAAAGTCCCAAGACGCAACAACACTCTTGATTAAAAATATTCGACTTATTTTAAACGTTAAGGGACAACCTTCTTATAAATAAAAATCTCGTGTCCCGGTGTTTGTGGTCGCCTCCGAAACGGCTCGACCGATTTTTATGAAATTTTTAATGTATATTTGGTAGGTATGAAAATAGTTCGTAAAGTATATACACACCGCTAGGTGATTAGGGTGCGAGCGAATCCGCGGACAAAAGCTAGTATTTAGATTTTTTTATTTTAGATTTTTTTTGTATCGGGGGTCTAGTTTTGGTTCTGGGGTATGCCGCTTTTCTTATCATTCTATATCATTTCTGGCCACGCTTGCTCATGTAGGTACATAAAATAAATAAATAAATCTTTCAGATAAATTCTTTATGATGTTACAACGGGATTAAATTCCGTTGTGTAGAAAGACCTAAGTGATCACGCAGAAGGACACGAAAAGTGATTTTGTCGAATAATATGTATCGATAAATTTGTGAGACGCAAACCTCTTGAAAATAAAAACCAGACCATCCCTACAACGTGACACATAAAAGCAACCCCTTTTAAGCTATATAAACAGCATACTAAACTTATAATTTAATGTAGCGCAAGTAAAGATAGCTCCGTTTTGATAGGCACGTGTCGCACGTCTCCGGGTTATTACTAACATAACATTTTCTAGCCTGTTCTGTATTCAAATGGACACTCCATGTGTGTTGAAGCTTACATTAGTCATATCTTAGAATCTTCGTAAAATGTTGCAAAGCATATCATTACGATTATATTCTAAAAAACGGTACGCAGAGATGTAAAATTATACAGTAACTAAAGCATCGTCTCCGACGCTACTATTTTTTTTTTGTGTTCCTAACTCAAATCATCAAGTAGTAGCCAGAATGTTACACGTACTACTAAAAAAGGTAGGCAGAGATGTAAAATTAAACAGTACATAAAGCCGGTACAGAATCGGAAAGTCGCAGGTTCAAACCCTGCTCGCACTCGAAATTTCTTTCCATATCAAAGCAGTATATAAAGCATCGTCCACGACGCTACACAATTTTTTTGTGTTCCTAGCTCAAATCATCAATTAGTAGTCAGAATGTTACACACAGTACACTGTGCAATTAATCACTAACTAGTAAATAACACGCTAGTGAATCGCAACATGGACAGCTAAAGTTAAATAATTTAGAAAAGTAAATCAATAATAATGAAAAAGTTCACTCAAAACTTTACAGTGACTTGAAAAGACGGCAATCTCCTGTTATTTAATTAATGAATCCTGGCATATAAAAGCTGTAATAAATACCGGCTATTTTCACAAACTTCCGCAAGAAAACGAGCTTTAGACTTATAACCAGCATACTAAACATACTCGTATAATTTAATCTAGCGCTAGTAACAACTAGCTCCAGCTTGATAGGCGCTCGTCCCACGTCCCCGTGTTATTACTAACATAACGTTTTCTAGCCTGCTCAGTATTCAAATGAACACTCCATGCGTGTTGAAGCTTAGATTAGTTGTATCTTTGTAATATGTTGCATAATTTATCATCACACTTCTTCGTGGTGTCGCTGGCAGGACAGTATTTATATTTTGTTAGCCCAGAACCTCGCCACTTCCTCGGCGTCGTCCGTGGAAACCACGCTAATATTCACCGAAAAAAAAGGTAGAGATGTACAGCACATCTAACAGCTTGTTTTTAATTGGCATTGATTTAGGAGTCATTCGGTGTCAAAACGGGCATAAGTCCCATTTAAAAGTGAATGAACCCATACTATACGTTTAGCAGTTTCAAATAATTTAAGAAGACACCCTCTTACAATATACCTGGTAAATGACATAATTACTGGTCCCTCACATGTCCTTAAAAAAAAGGAACTCGTGGCTAAATAATAACAGCCGCTCTGGTCCATATTTAGGTTAAGCCGTACTTGCCTAGGTCGGTCTGTGTATGGGTTACCACCCATTACATACCGAGTTTCCTCCGTGCCTTAGAAAGCACGTTAAGCCGTTGGTCCCGGGTGTCATTTGTAGATCTTTGACAGTCGTTAGGTAGTCAGTGGCCCAAAAAGTCTAACAACCAGTCTTACCAAGGGGTATCGTATTACCCAGTACTAACTGGGTTTTGGAGGTCAGATAGGTAGTCCGGATGCACCTGAATACCAGTATTTTACATCTGGTTAGACTGGAAGCCGACCCCAACATAGTTGGGAAAAGGCTAGGCAGATGATGATGTCCTTAAAAAAAATATATAACGAATGAGTGAATAGGTAGCACACTTCTTTCGAATATGAAATGCCCCTACAACGGGTAGCCCGTATCGTAAAAGCAATTGATCATCCATCTACCCTTTTACTTATATTAGGGACGAAGCAGTTCTTATATAGTTTTCTTCTATACATCAGTGACTAAATGTTACCTAGTAACTGAGTTATGGGAGTCAAATAGGCAGTCGGCCCATGTTAAATACTGGTATTCAAATGTGTCTAATTTGAGGAGCTCGTGGCTAAAGTATAACAGCCGCTCGGGTCGATCTTTAGGTTAAGCCGTGCTTGCCTAGGTTGGTCCGTGGATGGGTGACCACCCATTACATACCGAGTTTCCTCCGTGCCTCGGAAAGCGCGTTAAGCCGTTGGTCCCGGCTGTCTTTTGTAGATCTTTGACAGTCGTTAGGTAGTCAGTGGCCCAAAAAAATCTGACAACCAGTCTTACCAAGGGGGATAGTATTACCCAGTACTAACTGGGTTGTGGAGATCAGATAGGTAGTCGCTGTATGTAAAATACTGATATCCAGCTGCATCCGGTTAGACTGGAAGCCGACCCCAATATAGTTGGGAAAAGGCTTGGCAGATGATGATTCAAATGTATTTAATTTGACTGGAAGCCAACCAGTAGTTCAGAAAAGGATCAAATCAAATGATGATAATATCGCTATCAGCCATCTTCTCAGAGCTCACTTCCTTCCTCGCCTTAATGTATTTCAATCCAATCAAGCTGCCAAAATACAAGACTTCCCGCAAATTGCTCAAACATTCGCCTTGTATGTGTGATTACTGTTATAGAACTTTCAGTCTCGCTTATTATTCAGTGAGAGTATAACTATAAGTTTCAGGACGTTAGGAGTCGCTCCCATAAATATTCTGAGCAAAACTGTGACCAAAAGCAAAAGTGACAAGTGATATTTTGTGTCGCAATTTGTCGATTTTTTTTTGTGAGATAAAGCTTTGCATTTTTGTCATGACAAGCCGCGTTTCCCATGGGGTTGCTATCGTTAAAAATGACGAATATTTATACAAAAATTCATCGTCTTTTCAGCCCCTTTAGGGGGTGAATTTTCAAAATCCACTCTTGTGCTCACTTTCAATTAATAAGGAACTCTAGTGCAAAATGTTGTCAGTCTGTGAATTACATTTGTATGATCTAGAAGGCTATCATAACCTGTTAGTGTGTCAGTATACTTACACCCAGTGTAAGAATGATGTTTCTGAAAAAGTAACTGATTCTTACCTAAGCCGTAATAGAAGTCGTCCCGACTTCGATCATTAATAGTTTTTTAAACTTTATAACACAAAGATTTTTATTGAGTTTACTCAACTTTATTTTAATGACTTTTCAAAATTTTACCTAATTAACGAAAGGTTTAGAAAATATTTATGAAAAAATAGCTGCGTTCAAAAGATCTATAGAAAATATTTGTTATGAGATGGATCCTATAATCCCCGAAAGATTAAGCAAAGGCGTACTTATAGTATACTCACATTTCAAAAGTTCTTTGTTATAAGGTAGGTACAAGCCTATTGCCATCAATCAGGCTCAAATCCAGACACAGGGCCTCTATCTAATCTAGTGAAAACTCCAGATGGAAGAAAACCAAAAACACTTTTTCTGACCTGAGAAATGAACTTAAGTCCCCATGAAGGTCAGTAGCGCTAGTGAACACTAGATCAGGGGCAATTTTTAACTTTGTTTCCATGATTCTTTTATTCACCATTAGAATCAGCCAACACCGTGAAACTCTTTCCCAACAACCCTACACTGACGTGCACACATACCGACACACTGAGCAGGCACTCATACATGTTCCTCCCTACTTAATATTCTGTGAAGGTACACTCGCTGTCACAAGCGTATCGCCGCTAATGACGTTATTCAAATAATTACTCTGTATTCACTTCTCTTTTATTGTTCACTTTAGGGTCGATAATGAAAATAAATGTTTATTTCTGTAGACATTATTTTGAGGATATTTTTAGATGTCAACGTATTGTCTGGTGGATTGTATAAAACTGAATGGTGTACTATTTTCTTCATAAAATATTGATACCCACCTACCGCAAATAGCTCGTACAAGCGAGAAATATTATTAATTTCATTCAGAACAGTGTTTAGTGTTTTACAGAACATAAAACCACGCCTGTAATCCCTGAAAAAATAGATAGAGGTGGAGGCCATATTTCGCCTTTGATGTTACAAGTCCTAAGTTACTTGCAATGACCCTATTGCCATCTCCAGATGGAAAAACCCAATAACACATTACCCACCCAGGGATCCTGGGTGGGTAATGTGTTATCATATAATCACACCTGGAGGTCCTGTGTCACCACTTGAGATTACTGTAGAGTTCTAGACCAACGAGGTCATTCAGCTATATCGGGTATTTACTTTTTTTACATGTATTGCAAACCATAATTTTACTTCGTCAAAAATAAGGAAATAGTTTAAGTAAAAGACTAAGAATTTAATAGGACACTATTACTAATTAAACGGTTTTTATTAAAAACATTTTCAATTTATGTTGTGTAATTTATGTCAAAATTCAATTAATAATTTAATCTGTTCATCTGAGGGCACACATCAAGAGCCCTAAACCATAAAGGATCTGTCGTCATACCCCTTGCCTATGGTATAAATTATAAGATCTAGCGAGTGAGATTAAAAATGCGCGAAAAATACTCAATGGGTTTATGAGTTGAAGAAAATCAACGGCCAGTGGTCCACACTAGCCCTGGATCGTAAGAACTGTAAATCATGAAAAGAGACCTTTGTTCAGTAGTGGGATGACGCATGTTAACAGTAAGTGAATATGAAACTTTATGGTTCATAAATAACGGATTGGATAATGACTACACACTAGATATTTGGCGCTAAACGTATATAAATCATCATGTTATATCTGTTAAACGTTTGAAAATAACAATCGAGTTAAAAAATCAGTCAAAACAATCAGTTTAACAAAGATTTTAAAAAATCACATCTCATATTTTTTTTTTAAACCCACAAAAAGTTTTATAAACGATTCAATTCCCACTCAAAAAACAAACATGAGAGGTAAACATTTTGTCACGCACCGCTTTCACCTTTACACCATTTGTCATCTCAAATCGTCCCCCAACGGACGCAAAGGCCTACCAGGGTCACATAACATCGCAGAGATTTTAATTTTCAAAAAAATATCTACATAATAAACTGAGCTTCCTGGGTTGTTTGCCAAATATAAATGATGATGAATGTGGGACTGAGGGTTTTTTATGGAAACCGCTACGTTGTTATACTAATTTTATAGTACGTCTGTTGAATCACAATGTGTGTCCTTTTATAATCAGGGATATTCGCATACATACGTTGGGTAAGAATGTCTGCTGCGAGGATGCTACGGCGTAGCGGTCGCTACGTGTCGTAGCAGTTACGTCTATTTAGTTGATTTTATAAATCTGATTGTGGAAGTGAAAATGCATCTTAAATAAGATGCATTTTTTACTCTTAGTAGTGGTTAATTGCCACAGTATCCTGCTACATTGATTGTAGTGTGTCTGTTGACAAAATAATAAAAAAACTAAAAACCTTAACTACGATATTCAACATAATACATTAATTGAATAAATAAATCAAATAACACTTTAATTCATCTCAATTGAAATAATTGAAGTAGAATGGAATTAAATTAGCCTGCCTACACTCCCAAATGGTTTGTTTTGTTAGTAAAATATCTAAAAGTTTTACCAAAACTGTTAGAAATTGATTGGAAACAAATTTCATGGATACTGTTGAAAGTTGTTCTGAAATATTCATAAATGGAACTTAATTTGTAATAATCTGGTAGTTAAACTGGTCTTTAATTTTAATGTATTAAGTACCAACTAGAAACTTTTAATTGGTGCTTGCTTATCGCATAACTAATTTAAATGTGGCTTGCAGATATTTGTCCCAGTGGTGCCATTCCGAGAAATTCACTTCCGATTCTCTCAAATGAATTAATTTTGTTTATTTCCAAATCATTTGAATCTTAGTCATCAATTTAGGAAATTTTAGCGCTAGTTTGGAAACCCATAACTTTTTGAGTTAGTTGACAGTTATGCCTTAGCTTTAAACCATTTTTTTAAATCTTGTCTAACATTACGGGATGCAAATAAAAATATGAGTACTCTTACACTTATTATATGTCTGCCCAGAGCTTAAGTTACTTTAAGTAGAGTTGATGTACGTTTCTTATGAATATTAATCTGTAAACGTACACACAGAAAACGAGTTTTGGATAATAAATCTAGAAAAAAATAATAAGTTTCTCGAAGCCTTATTTTCTTTCGTCGTGTTGTACAACGATATACGTTTTATACACGAGCTATATTCGCATCCCTTGGATTTATGCCTACCCCTAAAAAGAGAGGGACTAGTGATAAATGTTTGTACAAGGAAACACGGAAAGTTTCCACATGAGAAAAAGTTGTGAGTGACTGCAATCGAAACTTTTTCACGTACGATTATATTCGTATCGTAAATACATCAACATTGTATTTGTACACGGTACTAGTCATCATCTGTCTAGCTTTTTCTCCACTATGTTGGGGTCGTCTTCCAGTCTAAACGGATGCAGTTGAATGCCAGTATTTTACATGGAGCTACTGCCTATCTGACATCCACAACCAGCACTATCAATAATGAAAATCTACTTTTATTTAACAATCGTTTCAAATCATATTTGAGTCAAAATTAGACAATTTTTGAGACAGAAAACACTAGTTTTTATATAACTCTTGAGACATGTGTCTTTTTAAAAAATTTCAGCATTTTAAAATACAATGTTTCTGCTATTCCTGATCCCGTGCTCTTTTGAAACTAAATCCTTATACCAACAGATCGCGTCCCACAATACAGCTACTTCTTTAAAGTCCACCTCGTTCATAATGCCCTGGTAAATAAGAAAGAACGGCGCTTTGAAAGTAGTTTTAAAATAGTTTTCTTTTATTTGAAGCGCGGATAATACGAGTACATTAGTTAGTAATTAATTCTAGCGCCTAATTTAAAAACAGGCGAGCGTTAGTTCGGACGCCCTCAGGCTCGGTGGAACGATGACATCCGCGGGGTGATGGGTAGCGTCTGGATGAGAGCTGCCGAGAATCGAGTTAAGTGGCGTGCGATTATAGAGGCCTATGTCCAGCAGTGGACTGCTGTTAGCTGATCATGATGATGATGATCTGACCGCCACGTTTTTGTCAGCTTATAGGATGGATACACTGGAGATCAAATTCAGATTGTCATTACCATAACAATCTGAATTTGACTACGCTACACTTAGCGTTAGCCTTTTGGCGCTTGTATGACATTGCCAGGCGGGTGGTGTTTGTAAACATTGCGTATGCGGCATCTCCCCACAGACAATGGTCCACTTTTTATCTTGCACCGCATGCCCTATCACCTGCGCACTTGATGATCTGCTTACTACATCAGTGAGTGGGGTTCGTATTTTTCTTAAATAATAATATACGAGTATTCAAATTCAATGAAAACCTAATAGACAACCACCATACCTACTGTATGTAACGGTCGCTAAGTTTTGCTTTATTTCAGTTCAAAAACTCGATGCAATGATAGACGTACTCATATAATCTTTATAAATTGTGCATAAGTAGACAAGGCGTCGACGTGTAATTTTACGTTCTGCTTTTGAAAAATCCTAACTAAAATTGTAATAAATGAATTCACATAATTTGAGTGATTGATGTATAGCAAAATTACATAAATAATTACAAACTGTAAACCCTCAAATTAATCATTCATATAATTAAACGCTACTTCACCTCATTTTCTTAACTTAAGAAACGTTTAAATTACACTTTCACGCCTGGAAAGCGTGTAATTTACAGAATTTCCAACACCTTCAAGTATTTAAGTATTAGCTCTCATAAATTGTGCTTGCCTGGTCCTATTTTCTGGCCGGCGGTGTGCAAGACAAGTAGCTACACACAACGTGGCATCTCTTTGTTTTCTGCGCGCTCTATAATTGCATCCTTCAGTTGTTGCCTGAGCACAGTCTTGAGAGCTCTCTTCGCGTATGGACTCCTAGTATTTTTGCACGCAGATGGGAATTAAGAGGTGACTGATGCACCGTGTTAAATTTTGAAGGATATAAAAATTTAAAATTATTATTTACTCGTCTTTTATGATATACATATAACGTTATCGTAGAACTATTTCATTATTTTCATCTGAATATCGTTTTGTAGTATTTTTAACTCCTTCTTCCGATTAATTCAGATCTAACACCCTAGAACTTGTTAAAGACCTATAAGTCAGCTATGTAACTAAGCTCTTGATCAAAATGTTCTCCTAGTAACAAGGAACCGTGTAGACATTTCATTACTTAGGCGTTACGCTCCAAGACCCAAATCAGGTCAAGAGTTATGAGAGTTATGACAATGTCTTTCATACAATGAACGCATATTCTGTTACAGGAACCCCCTTTTCATTCATGAATGGGATGATGGATCCTTTCATGAAACGGAGGTAATGTAAGATATTGGCCAATAGAATTTCACATTCAATTGTGTTAGTTAGCAATTAATTAATTGGTACAGTCACCCTATTAAGCCGATGAATATTTCAATATTATGAAGTTAACTATAGAAGGTGAACGTTACTGTTATTGTTAGCCTACGTCATCCCACATCACTGCTGGGCAAAGACCTCTTCTGGCGATTCAGGACTGAAAGTGGGGTTACTGGTAAAAAGGTAATTATATAGCTATTCTATTCTAATTTTTTTTTTCATGCTATAACAAACACAGTTTTAATTCCAATATTTAAAAATTAATCTAATATTAATAGTTTAGTAATTTTTCATGCACAAAATGGAACATTCAACACTAACTTTTATGCTTCCAGTACCTTCTAAGGTCAGACAGAAAAAATCCTTTCAATCTATTTAACGTAGCAAATTTCTTAAAAAACAAGTCCCTGTAAAGTAATGAAGTTCGTAAAGTTAATTGGTAGTAATTGGCTTCGTTACGGTCAGGTAAGCCCTCGACCCAAGAAAATGATGTCTTTAACATTGCTACATCACTGAGGAAATCATTTTACAATTCGACGGAGCGAAAATATTAGGAAAGACTTCTTCTCCTCCCATAACCCCCTCTTTCCCAACATTTTAAAATTTTATTCTTGTGGCTTCATTAGAGGAGGTCGTGGCTAAATAATAACAGCCGCTCGGGTCGATCTTTAGGTTAAGCCGTGCTTGCCTGGGTTGGTCTATGGATGGACCCATTACATACCGAGTTTCCTCCGTGTCTCGGAAAGCACGTTAAACCGTTGGTCCCGGGTTGACACCCGTTTTTGTAGACCTTTGACAGTCGTTAGGTAGTCAGTGGCCCAAAAAGTCTGACAACCAGTCTTACCAAGGGGTGTATTACCCAGTACTAACTGGGTTGTGGAGGTCAGATAGGCAATCGCTCCATGTAAAATACTGTTATTCAGCTGTATCCGGCTAGGATGGAAGCCAACCCCAACATAGTTGGAAAAAGGCTAGGCAGATGATGATACTTGTGGATTCATTGTAGCGCTAATGTTTTCTGAAATAGATAATTGAGAACTGACTCACTAATATCGCTATTTTGAATTTTGGTATTGATTTCAGTAGGTTTGGTCCTTAAAAGTTTTTATACAGAACTTTACAGTATTGGAGCTGTCATAAGTAAGGTAAGCCACTTGGGTCGATCTTCAGGTTAAGCCGCACTTGCCTAGGTTGGTCCGTGGATAGACACTTGCATTTAAACTGGGTAGTCGCCCATTACATACCGTGTTTCCTCCGTAAGTTAAGCCGTTGGTCCCGGCTCTCGCCGTGGTCTGGAGTGGCCCGCAATTCCGGCAACCAGTCTTACCAAGCGATATCGTATTACCCATTACTAACTGGGTTGTGGAGGTCAGATAGACAGTCGCTCCACGTAAAGCACTGGTATTCAGCTGCATACAGTTGGACTGAAGGCCGGCTCTAACATAATTGGACTAGGCTAGGCAGATGATGATGTAAGGTAAATCATTTTGTACATATCGCTACGACCAAGTAAATTCCCACTTTGATGAATGATTCTAAATATAGACATCAATGAAAACCAAGCAAATTTTACTCAAAATGGTCGGTGTTTCAGGACGTTACTTTACTAGATTCAAGGGCGAACTTCAATGTTAGGTATATTTTTACTATTCGCATCAATGATGACAGTGACAGCTGTTGAACGCGGTGTCTACTTACATAGATCTAACACATACTATAACATTACGCCTGTAGTCCCCGAAGGGATAGGCAGAGGTGTAACTAATACACCCCCATTTCGCCAGTTATTTATTTATTTTATTTTATTGTATATGTATCAATAAAAGCATAATATAGTAACAAAGAATAGGACTAAATTTAATATGAAATTAAATACCTGCACAGGCAGGAATGCAGGCGCAACCACTATTAAAATACATCAGAAACAATGCAGCTTTGAGACAGCGTTTTTTTGTTATGTTTAAGTCCCATAATGTAATAGGGGGTGAGTCCATTGCCACCGGGTTATTTTTACCTGGCTCAATTCCAGACTCCGTGACTGCAACTGAGAAATTCTTGAAGAAAAAACCCAATAACACTTCACCCGACCTGGGAATTGAACCCAAGACCTCATGCTCAGCAGTTGCGCTTGCGACCACAATACCAACGAGGCAGTCATCTTAGATGTATTCTTCATTATTACTTTTACATTACATTAAACTTATAAAAGAACACACTCTCCTCTATCGACAGCTAATCACATCTGCTACTTGGTCATAGGCCTATACAGATCAAACATGTAACAACTCTTAATTTAATTCTGTAAATGGCACGTATCTAAATCGTAATACACAGAGAACACATGGGTTGCTCCTACGGCGTGTCACGTAACTACGGAACCCTTGATAAACTAATAACGTCTACGGTCACAAGGCTTGTCGATCTCTAAAAAAGGTTGATATTTTTTTACTGTGCTGACTCCCCTATTAGGTACATGGGACTTATATGACAAGCCATATGAGGGTGATACAGGAGTCTCCCAATACAGGCATTACTTGCTTAAAAGGAGGTTCCTATCACTAATTATGTTGTAATATACTTATGTTGAAGAAATAAATGATTTTTTGATGTTTTTTATACTTTCGATTTTTTTAGAGACCACAAACGTGATTTTATTAATTTGATTAATATTATGTAACAACTAGTCAATTAGTTTTGTATTGTATTGTATAACGGGCTGGTGTCCGCAACTCCACCTCCAAAGCGCGTAGTTTGCGTTAATTACTTTTAATGAACTACTTTCCCAAACCAAATATAACATTTAGGCCGATGTATTACCAAAAAAAATTAGATACGACTCCTTAAAGCAAAATCTACTAGAGAGATTTCGAAATATTTGCGTAATCAAAAGTTCATACATTAGACAACAAGCTATTAAATCAGCAGTTTCTTAAGTGATAAATAAAATGACATCTTTGAAAAGAGAGATTGATATAAATTAAAAAGTTTTCAGTTTAGCACTTCATCCGCAAAAATTATTTAATTTTCATGATACAAATAGATTTATATAGAAAATGAAGCTAAGCTACATTATTCTTTACCCACGAATAATGTAGCTTTCTACCAGGGAAAGAATTTTTAGAATTGGATCATTAGTCCCGGAGATTACTCATTACATACAAACTTACAAACAAATTTTACCTTGTTATAATATTAGTATAGATCAATCATCTCAACTCGCTAAGCTTTTGGTAAGCTCCATGCAAATAGTATTTACTCAACAAAATACAAAAATAACAGTGTAGCTGTTGTACAAAATTGCCTTTTCTTTAAAAGAAAGTCTCAGCGTTGTCGCCGAGGCAATTCACTGCCGGTCGCCGGGAACCTAGTCTATATGTATATTTATGTGTTTACATGCCTGTACGTAACACGACGACGATATTTTTTGTGTTAAACTGCAATTTGGTAAAACTTATTCATTGTGACCATTTTGTTATAAAGTCTCAATCATTTCTAAGAATTCTATGTTGGCTCAAAAGCTACTGCTGAGCATGAGCCCCCCCGGCTTCGATTCCCAGGTCGGGCACAGTGTTATTGGCAGTATTTCCATCAGGAATTTCGCAGTAATAGCCTAGAGTTTGGATCAGTGCCAGGTCGGCAATAGGTTCACCCCCTATTACATTGGATTTAAACGTAAAAAAGCGGTGAAAGGCAAAGTGTGACTGTACTATAATGTAGGTGAAGTGGCCGGTTGTGTGTGATGGTGAACGCTAACTGGACCACTTACTGTGCGAGCACTAGCAAGTTGGTAAGCAGGTAGGTAGGTACTTGTCGGGGTGCAGATGACCGATAGTAAAAGGCGAATAAGCTTGATAATATGAACTTATAATTTAGGCAAAATAATAATAATAATAAGCGGGCGAACAAAGCAGAAATGAGTATCAGTCCCATCAAGACACCAACATTTATACTCCTCAAGTAAACAAACTTCGTTAACGTCGTCGTGAACGGCCTCCGTGTGTGCGTCGACATCCAAGACAAAGGAATCGCGGGCGCCGGTCGTCCGAGTGTGCGCCTCGCTACGCACACCTAGTTGAGATCCTTACCACAGAGGCGGGGCTTAAAGGTGGCGTGATTTTTGGTGCTGCGTTCTAGTGTGCGAGTTGACTTGCCTACTCGCCACACCACTCCCCTGGTGAGTCGTAGCCTGGCTACGAACGATAGTAGTCAGGGAATCTGACTGTGCGCCCGCTCCTCGTCTTCTTGACAATGACCTGGTCTTCTGGAGGTTGCTGCTGTGACGTCATAGCAGGTTGTTCATTGGCTAAGTACGCTGGCTTTAGCCGGTCAAGTGTGACTTTTTGCCTTTTTCCCTTCACTTCGAGGTCGAAGGTCTTCTGGTCTCGTTGCAGGACCTTGTATGGTCCTAAATATGGAGCTTCTAGTGACCTTCGTGCTGGACCTTGCCGCAAGAAAACATGAGTAGCTGTGGTCAGGTCCTTGGGCACATAGAACGGTCGAGTGGAACTAGTGTGCCAGGAAGTAGGTTGTGGTGTTAGCCTACTCATGTGTGAGCGGAGTCTGCTGATCAGGCTGGTCACGTCGACTGTCTCCTCTGGAGTGGAGGCGAAGAACTGTCCTGGCAGACGGAGTGGTTCACCGTACACCAGCTCTGCCGCGGACGCTTGTAGGTCTTCCTTGTAAGCGCTGCGTATGCCCAGAAGAACCCACGGCAACACCTCGGTCCAGTTCGACTTGGCGTGACAGGTGATGGCGGCTTTCAGCTGGCGGTGTAGCCTTTCCACCAGGCCATTTGCTGCGGGATGGTAAGCTGTGGTTAGGTGATGTGATGCCCCGATTAGAGCAGCGAGTTCCTTGAAGGTGCGGGACTCGAATTGCCTGCCCCGATCGGTAGTGATGTGCTCGGGGCTGCCGAACCGCGCGATCCACCCTGACGTTAAGGCGGCTGCGCAGGTCTCCGCTGTGATGTCCTGCAGTGGGTATGCCTCAGGCCAACGCGTCACGCGGTCGACTATAGTGAGGCAGTACCTGTAGCCAGAACATAATGGTAAAGGACCAACTAAGTCAATGTGAATGTGGCGGAACCGAGCTGAAGGCGTCTGAAAAGCTGTCAAAGGTGCTGACGTATGTCTGGCCACTTTGCTTCGTTGGCATGCTTCACATTCCTTGGCCCATTGTCGACAGTCCCTTCTTATACCGGGCCATACATACCTTTCGGTTACTAAGCGGACTGTTGCCTTACCACCAGGGTGACTCAGACCGTGAAGGGTATTGAAGGCATGCTTGCGAAACCGTTTGGTGAGAAATGGGCGTGTCCCCGATGCAATGTCGCAGTATACTTCAAGTCCTGCTTCAGGCAGTCTGATTTTCTTGAGCTTCAGGCTGGAGCCGTTATCTATGAGGGCTTGGAGTTCCGCATCGGTTTCCTGTTCTCTGGCCAGGGACTGGTAATCTATGGGCAAATCGATTTCGTTTATTCGTGATAATGCATCGGCTACCACGTTGTCCTTGCCGGCCACGAACTTTATATCTGTTGTGTACTGGCTGATGAGATCCAGATATCTGAACTGACGTGGGGAACAGTTTTGCCGGGGTTTGCTGAATGCAAATGTGAGCGGTTTGTGATCGGTCAAAACTACGAATGTTCTTGCTTCTACCATGTACTTGAAAAATCGTATGGCCTCGTATATTGCTAGAAGTTCGCGGTCATATGGGCTGTACTTTGTCTGGGCAGGGCTTAGTTTCCTGGAGAAGAATGCCAAGGGCTGCCATTCTTTACCCTGCTTTTGCTGTAATACAGCGCCGATTGCCGTATCTGAGGCGTCTGTCTGAACTGCGAGTTCTGCCGTTGGGTCTGGATGAACTAGCAGTGTGGCCTCTGATAAACTTTGCTTACATCTATTGAAAGCCTCTAGGTGCTCTGGTGTCATTTCAATTTGTTGCGATCCTTTAATTTTGGGTCCTGTTAATAATTTGTTTAAAGGCGCCTGCATAGAAGCTGCTGCTGGTAGGAATTTCCGGTAGAAGTTTATCATTCCAAGAAATCTTCTAAGGTCCTTGATGTTTTTCGGGACTGGGTAGTCCTGGATAGCCTGGACTTTTGTATTTAGAGGCTTGATTCCTGCTGCTGAAACCTCGTGGCCCAGGAAACTCACTTTTGCTTGTCCGAACGTGCATTTGCTTGTGTTAATCAGCACTCCATATTCTGTCAGCCTCTCGAAGAGTTTCCTGAGGTGCTGTTGATGCTGGTCGATACTGCTACTGGAGATCAAAATGTCGTCAAGGTAGGTATAACAGAAGTCTAGGCCTCGGAGCACCTCGTCCATAAACCGTTGGAACGTTTGTGCAGCGTTGCGTAGTCCGAACGTCATGAACGGAAATTCGAACAACCCAAAGGGTGTCGTTATGGCTGTCTTGGGAATGTCTTCTTCTGTGACTGGTATTTGGTTGTAGGCCTTAACCAAATCAACAGTGGAGTAGATTGTGCTCCCCACCAGCTGATGAACGAAGTCCTGCACGTGTCGTACTGGATAACGGTCTGGAATCGTGCGTGCGTTCAAAGATCTGTAGTCTCCGCATGGCCTCCAGCCGTCGTTCTTCTTGCGTGCTAGATGAAGCGGCGACGACCAAGCGCTCTCGGATCTGCGCGCTGTTCCCTGCTGCAGCATTTCCTCGAACTCCTGTTTGGCTATTTTCAGCCGCTCAGGGTCAAGGCGGCGAGGGCGACCGTATACGGGTGGGCCTGGCGTAGTGCGTATGTGGTGCACCGTGCTGTGCTTTGTGATTCCAGGTCTACCAGCTGGGCGTGTGAGATCTGGATATTCTCTCAGCAGCTGTTGGTAGTCTGTGCCTTCCGTGGTTGTGCGGACTGACGAAATGGCCTCGGTTGCCTTTTGATTTGTCGCTGCCACCGTCAGTGCAGTGATGTTGTCGATTAACCGTTGGTTGCGGCAGTCAACGAGTAGGTTGTAGTAGCTTAAGAAGTCGATGCCGATGATTGGCTTTGAGACGTCAGCTACTATGAACTGCCATGTGAAAGCTCGACGAAGACCCAGGTCCAAAGTGAGTGGTTGATAACCGTAGGTAGCTATTATTGTTCCGTTTGCTGCGAACAATTCGTATTTGGTCTTGCAGCGTGGCTCCCGAACAGCGGATCGCGGGAATACACACAGGTCTGAACCCGTATCTACAAGATATTGTATCTTCGTCTTGCGATCCGTGATGAACAGGCGGCTCGTTACAGCTAGGCAGTCTTGTGCCGCCACTAATGGCTGCCTTGGGAGTTTACCGGCTGCTTGCTGTGCTTGCATGGCGGCGTACATTTCTGCGCCCTGTCACCAAACCGGTAATGATACCAGCACAGCGGGTGATCTCGGGGTCTGGAACTGGAACGGGAGCGAGAACGATGTGGTGAACCATGCCTTGATCTTCGTGACTGCGACTGACGATGACTGCGTAGCTCCATGCTCATGGTTTCCAGCTTACGGCTTAACTCGGCAACGGTTTTAGCCAGCGCGTTCACAGCAGTATTTTGCAGATCAGTCGTTACTGGCGGGCGAGTACTGGTACTTGCTACTTGCCCGGTTACTGGAACGATGTCATTTATGCGATCCGCTAATTCGGCCAGGTCTTCCAGGGTCATGGCAGTCTGCGACGCGACAATGGTTTGTAAGTTGGTGGGAAGCCGACTTGACCAGATTGTTCTGATGAACTCTGCTGGGACCGTCGGTCCTGCCAAATGTTGTAAATGGCGCAGGAACTGTGATGGTTTTCTGTCGCCGAGTTCTTCGTGCTTCATCAACTGCTTTATTTTCCGCTCTTGTGATGCAGAAAGCCTTTTAATTAATTCTGCCTTCAGCTTCTCGTATTTCCCCGTTGCTGGTGGAGTAACGACCAGGTCTCTAACCTCCGCAGTATGTTGTGGCTCCAGCTGTGACAGAACGAAGTAGAACTTGGTTGTGTCCTGGGTCATGTTTGTCAACGCGAACTGTCCTTCTAACTGGGCGAACCATAGTATCGGGTCGTCAGGGTTGAACGACGGCGTCCTTACTCCAACTCGACATGCTTCCTGGAATACGACATTCTCTTTGCTTGGCTCCATCTTCTCCTCTTGACAACGGAATCGGGGTCACCAATGAAGTGGCCGGTTGTGTGTGATGGTGAACGCTAACTGGACCACTTACTGTGCGAGCACTAGCAAGTTGGTAAGCAGGTAGGTAGGTACTTGTCGGGGTGCAGATGACCGATAGTAAAAGGCGAATAAGCTTGATAATATGAACTTATAATTTAGGCAAAATAATAATAATAATAAGCGGGCGAACAAAGCAGAAATGAGTATCAGTCCCATCAAGACACCAACATTTATACTCCTCAAGTAAACAAACTTCGTTAACGTCGTCGTGAACGGCCTCCGTGTGTGCGTCGACATCCAAGACAAAGGAATCGCGGGCGCCGGTCGTCCGAGTGTGCGCCTCGCTACGCACACCTAGTTGAGATCCTTACCACAGAGGCGGGGCTTAAAGGTGGCGTGATTTTTGGTGCTGCGTTCTAGTGTGCGAGTTGACTTGCCTACTCGCCACATAGGTATACCTCAGCCTAACCTTTGGAGATATACAGGCGTGATTTTATGTTATGAATTCTAAAGGTCACTTAGAGGTTTAGGCCCGCTTAGTAATTTTCATTCAAAACCTGGTAAGCATAACATAAACATAACATCACGCCTGTAATCCCCGAAGGGTTAGGCAGAGGTGTACCCAATAGTAGGTACACCCACATTTCGCCAGTTATGTTTAAGTTCCGTGTAATATGAGATAAATCATTCCGCAAAGTTTACTTTCTAAAACAGTCCTTTAGGCTTTACTGTTCTAAAGAACCGCTATTTTTCAAAAGCATAGACACTGAAATACAAAATCATTCTTGCTTCGTGAATCTTTTATCCCAAACTGAACGTAGACTTCAGACATAGACACTATTATTCTATTATTACTTCTTCTTTTATTTACTTTAGCTCACAAGGATCTCTTAGGCTGCCATCAGACTGTCTGCACATACGACAGCAACATAGTAAGCTTTGGCCAGGTGCGGCCGAGCGCATGGAAAATAGCGGTGTATTGAATATATCGACTACGCGCGGTTGCTGCGTTGCAGTCCGTGTGATAGCAGCCTTACTTTGTAGCTTAGTACTCGAAAATATAAATATTGAGATCATAAATCTTTTAAAAGTTTAAAAAGTAAAGCAAGTTCTTACCTTTTTCTAAGAAAAAATACCTTTACCACCAAAACCTTAATAAGAACCAGAAATATTTTATGTTCAGAAAGTTTTCCTGTACTTGGGTAGAAATCGAAAAAATTCGCGCAGTAACATAAAGTTTTATGAAACATTCCCTAAAATGTAGGACGATTAATCAATATACATTGCGTCATTTTACTACAATGTCATACTCATAACCGATGTATGTGGTAGTGATGTTACTTTGATAAAGTTTTTGTGGTTTTTAGGGTTGCGGAGCCGGATGGCAAAAAACGGAACCCTTATATTAGATTCGTCATGTCTGTCTGTCCGTATGCCACAGCCACTTTATTGCGAAACTATTAGGACTACACAGTTAAAACTTGAAAGGTAAATGTAATCTGTGAACCGCTTTACGATTTTAATACAAAAATAAAAAGATTTTATTCATTAACATACTTTTAAAAACAAATTTAGTTTTGCTGTTGAATGTAATACAATACAACATAATATGCATGAGACTTCAAAATATTTTTATTACATTGTTTAGTGCTACGGAGCCCTGTATGCGTGTGAGTACGACTCACAGTTGACCGGGTTTTTTTTCTTATTTTGCTTGCTGTAACCAAATTTTATTTTTCAGACAGGTATGACAAATGTGCAGAGACTCACATGCCCATCATCATCATCATTCCACTGCCCTTGTCCTAATTATTTTGGGGTAAGCGCAGCATGCCTTCTTCTTCCATACTTCTCTATCACTCGTCATCTTAACAGTTACCTCCTTTCTAGCTATATCATCCTTCATCATCAGCCCGTAAACTGAATTTTATACACCAAAAATAAAAGTCTTTTCCCAGCAACAATGTTGGGTCAATGTTACTTAGTTCTGGTGATGTGTACAGTCACGAGCACCAATATGTAAACACTTGACAACTTTAAAAAGTGGTTTTGTCCTACTCTTCTCATTAAGGTTTCATCTTGTTACGAACTTAGTATTCTGGAACTCATATTTTTATGAAAAAGATCCTATCTCCAAGTTACAAACGTTATTTCTCGTGAAAATTGCTTTCAAATTTAGGAATTTAGGAAAGTGTATACATATTGGTGCTCGTGACTGTACAGAATGCGTAGAAAACGGCTTTGTAATGATATTCTTTTACAGCCTGGGCAATCTCTATACCCATGTATAGAGATTAATTAAAAGTAAGAATACCGCGCGGTGCTAGAAACTTTGAAGATTCCGACCCGGTGAGGGACTGACGTAGTTACAGGATTATATAAAGCCCGCAAGCATTTTAACACTATTAAGTTACTCATCATCATCATCCACAGCCTGAACTCACCCACAGCTGGGCTCTTTTCTTGTGCCAATCTCTACGGTCATTCGGGATATCTCCTTTTGTTAATACTCTTTGGCAAATGATAGTTACCTACTAAGTTTACGTAAACATAATTTTCGAGCTGTCGTCGTTACAGTTTTTTAAGGGAATCAAACGCCTAGGCACTACAATCTCCAATGAACTAAAATATTCTTCAAGCCTTTCTTTTTTTTTAGGATGGGAAATTATCAAATCCTGCTCTGGGCGGAGCGGAATGGAGTGTCAGACTTGTACTGACTAAAACCCATCCATGTTCCTTCTTTGCACTTTGAACAAATTCTTAGCCTAATATAATTGTTTAAGTAAACACACACAACATCATATAATGTAGGTAATTCTTTACAATGCAATTCGGTAGTGATATGAGTGACAATTAGATTTTTTGAGAAATTCCGCTACGGAATAAAAGCTATGTGAAATAAGCCATTTTTTCAGGACTTTGCAGAATTTTATGTAAGGAAGGTCAGTGATAAAGTTTGGTAGAGAGTTAAAGATAAGTGGAGCCATATATACACAATTACGTCTGAATAATTCAATTCTAGGTACAGGCATTGTTAATAGACACTGTGTAACTGTACGTTTATTAAGATTGTTTTTAAGTTCAAAAAGTGAAGAGTTAGTTTTGACAAATTTTGCGATTTCATATATAGGTAGGTGTCGATAGGTAGGTGTCGATAGGTATACCTCTGTAACACTGTTGGTACACAAGTGTACCACCAAACCGAACTGTTTTAAACTCTATGTATTGGCAATTAATTGCAATTGAAATGTTGTACCAAGAGTGATTAAGGAGCTACTTTTTTTATTCGTACGTATAACGGATTTCCTTCCAGCGTAGTAGCATTCAGTCAGCATTTTGACAGATAATCGTTTTTTTGGAAAAACTAAGCTATTTACCCTTTAACACGGTTCTTAAGAATTAAATAGCTGTTTGGCATTAGTTGGAATTGGAAATGACTTTTAGAAGTGACTGCGCAGGTTTGTGCATATATGATCATCAACATCTGACTAGCACTTTACGTTTTAATAACAGTATTTTAAATGGAGCGACTGCCTTTCTGACCTCTACAACCCAGGTAATACGATACCCTTGGTAAGACTGATTGTCAGACTTTCGGGCTACTGACTCGGTAGTCAGTAGCCCGAAAGTTTCACACACAGAACAACACCGGTGTACCTGTTCCGACTGTCAAAGATCTTTTCGAGGCACGGAGGAAACTAGATAAATGTAATGGGTGGTCACCCATCCACAGACCAACCTAGGCAAGCGCGACTTAACCTGAAGATTAATCCAAAGGGCTGTTATTGTTTAACCAAGAGCTCGAAATTTGATCAATCAGATTATGTTTTTATTTTAGTCTTGAAATAGTTTATTTATCTTTATTTATGTGTGAAACTTTCGGGCTACTGACTACCGAGTCAGTAGCCCGAAAGTTTCACACACAGAACAACACCGGAACACGTACCGGTGTACCTGTTCCGACTGTCAAAGATCTTTTCGAGGCACGGAGGAAACTAGATAAATGTAATGGGTGGTCACCCATCCACAGACCAACCTAGGCAAGCGCGACTTAACCTGAAGATTAATCCAAAGGGCTGTTATTGTTTAACCAAGAGCTCGAAATTTGATCAATCAGATTATGTTTTTATTTTAGTCTTGAAATAGTTTATTTATCTTGATATACAAACCCAATTCCTAGAATTCAACAATTTCCTAAAATCGTCTTCGACTCACAAAACATCACAAAGTTCCAACTTTGAAAACATTTCTAAAGGGTAGTTCTCAGAATACATACCTTTGCACTTTGACTTTAATGTGTAACATGCAATGGCTTAAAAGGCTCTTCAGAATGAAAAATCCTTTGTCATATGCAACAAAACAAATAAAAACTAAAGCTTGCTGCAGTCAAACGACCTAAATCACCCGTTCGGTGAAATTCAAAGGACTTGGCTCCACTTCGACCTCATTCGATTCATAGTCACTAACAGTCGTTCAAAAGTGTTTCATTGTTTGTGTTTAAAATAAAGAAACATTTTTGCTTTTATAGTTTTACACGTGAAAATAGTGATCAATGCTCAAGAGTGTCAAACGACGGTTTTCAACACACTTTCAAAATAACAAAGCATAAAAAATTTAAAAACATTCCATTTTTGAACACAACTTCAAATGGTCAATCATCTGTGTTCACAGGAAATGAGTAAAGGAGGACACTAAATTGATTGACAAGGTGATGAACAAATTTGGACAGCAAACTAGACGCCTTAAGTTTTTATTAACACAGTAACATATTATAAAATCTAAATCTTCTTTACATATTTTTTTTCCACCCTGCTGCCGGCGCCCATACAACCAATTCAGGGCTCCTGCCTACCATACCATGATTCTTGGTATATGCGAGTGTCATCGTTACGAAATACGAGAGTTAATACTTAGTAATAAAAGTGGTACACTTTTTAGTACTAGACCGAAACGTGAAGCGTCAATCGTCACTTTCAGTGTCGACTCCAACGTATAATACACGAACTCAATCCAACTTTTATATTGAATTTTTAATAACGAACTTTGAAGGAGGCTCCGCGTCGCGAATCGCAATGGCGAAATATAAAACTGAATATTTTAATTCTTTGATCGTGTTAAATGAGTTTCTACGTGTTTGGGAAACGTTATTTTAATCTCTTTTTTTTTGACAATATTATTTGGTTTTAATTGATAAAAAGGATTATCTTAATGTTTTCGATCGAATTGAATGATATTTTGAGGAAGTCTTTTCCGGTTTTGTGCCCAGCGAAAAAGCAACACGTTTGCCGTCCATCTGACGTTTTATTTGACGTATCGATGATTCCAGAATACATGAGTTACCAAAAATCAACCAAGATGTCAAATTTACATAGGCCTCGCAAAGGTCCGACGGACTGTAAAAGCTGCGTAGAAAGACTGAAAGACCACCCAGATACCTTTGACAAAACAGAAATGACTACAGTCCTCGGAAATTTAAGTGGAACTGAGCAGTGCGTGTAGCAGTATACGCTTGTGTTCAAACCCGCTGGAGATTCATAGTACCCTAGTATCGGTGTGCCCTTAATGCAAAACGGGGGTTCTATCCGCTGAAATTGCTGCACTGTGCAAAATATATTTTTGACGTTAAAAGAGGAGCTGGAAAATCGGTATTCTTTTCAAATAAATTGGTGCATCGTTATTTCAGTTTTGTTGGTGCACTTCCAAACAAATACCTATCTTTCACAAGCACACAGGCACAAAGTGTGTACCAAACATCCATAACTAGTAACAGTAAAATGTGTAAGTAACTCCGAATATCCTGAACCATCTGACCGATAGTTATGATGAAAGACAGATAGGTAGCCTCGGCATTGGAGTTTCAAAAAAATTCACAAGTTTCTTTTTAAATACCGTTCCAGTTTTTAAGGTTATAACTTTACTTGAAATACCCCCATGACCCGTTTACCATTCAATGCATCAATCACGCACAATATTTTGAGTGCGTTACATGGAGTTTTAGCGTAAAACCTGAACATTTCACCACAATAAAAAAAACGTTTTCCAGCAATCATTTGCGTAGGGTTACTTAGTTTGATGTACAGACTGCTTGGTTGACGGCTTCGTGAAGGGTTCGTTTACACCTTGTAAATTGTGCTTTGCACGACTAACCCCGTAATATGAACTTACGTTGTGCAACAGTCAATCACCCTACCATCAAAACGCTCAATTACACCCAGGAAGTTATTATGACAACAATGTTTGTTTTACTTTAATGGGTCCCATAGTAGACTTCGCAAGGAAACCCCTGTGCCTTTACACAGGGTGATAGGCAATATGTTGTGAAAGCCGATATCAGTGCCATCAATAGCCATTGTGAGTACGATCGAGTACAGTGGGGGCGTATTATGGATCGATCATCTATTTAACGTATACTATCAACATTTTTGGAGTATATCCTTTTTTTAAGAAGGGGCACAAAATTTTAACGCTTTTAAATTTTGTACCTTTGTGAATTTTCTACATAACTCTAGACGCTACAGTTATGTAGTAAATTCATGGTATCACTTTTCGCTTCGATGTCGATTTCTTGTGTAAATCTTCCATTTGTTCAATTCCACTGTGACTGTACTTCACTTGTCGCGACTTCGTTCGCGTGGAAATTTTGATGTGTAAATGCGTGTAAAAAAGAATCCTTTGCGCTATTCCAGACTATCATCTATCTCTGGTCAAATTTCATCCAGATCCGTTCAGCCGCTCTGGCGTGATTGAGTAACAAAGATCCATCCAATCTTTCGTATTTATAATACTAGCCGGTGCCGGTGACTTCGTTCGTGTGGATTTTTTTTCCATCCAACCAAACTTTCGTATTTATAATTTTAGTAAATGTAGATAATCATTAAATAATGAACTATTTTGCTCCTAATTAACTGTAACGTAACGCTAAATACAAACACCAGGTTATTATAGTTGCTGACAAGTTTCGAGTCTCAATTAGCAGTTCCACATAGTTTAATGTTTAATAGTGACTATAAACGCACGTAGCCTCTTCATACACAGTGACATCATTATATACTATGCCCATTGTTTTGAGCCTGTAAACGTTTGGTTAGTGTTCTTCTTAATACAACGTTTTTTTTTTTTTGGGTCACTTTTGAAAAACAAATTGGGGTCACATTTTTGAATAACAGATTGGAGTCAATTTTGAAAAACAGATTGCATTGCATAAAAATTAACACAGAGAATGCCAGCTAAACTAGGACAAAACACTGCATATTATTTGGTGAATCCAACTCTTGAAAATGGCATATTCCTCAAACAGAGCCATAATCTGATATATGAAATAGTATCTAACAATAACAATTTAACTTCACAAGTGACCCGTAAGTCATTATCGCCAATCCAGTAGTCACAATAAACATGGGGACGCTGAGACCGAACTTGTAGAAAGATGTGCCAACAATATGATTCGAGTGATCGACCATACGGATACGAGACCTTTTCCAACAAATCTAATATGGCTGAAAGGTTGAAGGTATGTTTTAAAATAGATCTCTGTGATGTTATGTAAATTTTTGTTTGATATTTTATTGATTATATAAGTCAATTCTGATTTTGACAGCTGTCTTCATCATCAGCCTACAGCAGTCTACTGCTGGACATAGACTTCTACAATCGCAAGCCACATAACTCAATTCTCGGCAACTGGACAGTTGCTACCAGCTACCCCACGGAGATCGTCGCTTCAGCGAACCCTAGGGCGTCCCACCTAACGCTTGCCGATTCGCGGTTTCCACTCAAGAACACGTCTACCCCAACGGACATCGGTTCTACGGGAAATATGGCCGGACCATAGCCACTTCAGCTTACCTATTCTGTGAGCTAAGTCAACAATTTTGGTTCTTTGTCGGATCACCTCGTTCTGGATTCGGATTGGATTCTGAGGGATCTCAGAGAGACTTCAAGCATACGTTCTCATACGTTCCATAGCTCGCTGAGCGACCTTGAACCTATGGCCTACTCGTACGTGAGTGTCCACGTTTACAGAACCACAGACCCTAAAGACTAAGGTCTTCAATCAGTGTGTCCAGTTATGACTTACGAGGGTGGCTGAAAGTGTGACCAGAATTTAGTCAGCCCTGAATTAAAACTATGAGTTTACCCTTATAGTAGCGGCCATCAGTTATTGCTGACAACACGCAGGACACGACAAAAACGACGACGTCATCGTTTAAGGAACAGCGACATACTCCAGAGGCAGAGGCATGTATGAATCTTTACCTGAGCAGGAATTCCTTGCTTCAGTGTACCTGGGTCCCGAGTTTGTTTATATACTTCCAAGGACACATTGTGATAAAGATAAACGTTTTAAGATGGTTTCAATGTCGCCATTTCAAAATCTGTTTTTCAAGAATTTGCTAAAAAAAAATCAGTATCTAGCCTGCTCTGCCCTATTCCTGGGCAAAGGCCTCTCTTCACTCTTTCCACTTCTCACGAGCCCGTGCGTCCTCCTTCCAGTTATGACGGAATTTATCAAGTTCGTCCCGCCATCTGCTTCGTGGCCTGCCGCGACCCCGCCTCACTGTCTTAGGGCATCTGTTTTTCGCTATTTTGGCACAGAGTTTGAACAGCGTCTGGCAGACATACCATTTCAGTTGAGCAGCCTTTAGAAAATTTTATTACGCACTAGCTTTTGGCTCGCGGCTTCGCCCGTGCTGAGTTCGGTAATAATCCTACGGGATCGTACTACCGGGATAAAAAGTATTGTATGTGACATATTCAGGTTATAAAGTAACAATGTGCTAAATTTCATCCAAATCCGTTCAACCGTTTTTTGCGTGAAAGAGGAACAAACATCCATACATCCTCACAAACTTTCGCATAATTATAATAGTAGTAAGATTTAAAATCTAAACATCTAGATTATCTAGAAATTAACAAACTCCCTTTCGAATCTTATACTATCAGAGAAATTCTGTATTCAAGCTCGATTTTGTGAAAAATACTGCAATCTTTTTAGAACCTCTTTTAATATGCTGAGGGTCACTTAAGTATCTCGTCAGGGGTACAGGTACTAAAGAAACGTCTTAAAAGCGTTGAAAATCAAGTTGACACAATTTGAAGGTGGATTGATACTATGACTGTATATATACTGTATAGCTTACCTCTGATATAATATGACTTAGTAACACTCGCACAGATCAGGGAAGCATGGCTTAAAAGGGACGATGCTTAGAGTCAGCAGCGGGTGGCAATGATGATGAGATCTTTCTATCGGAACACTGTACTAGAACTGTCAATACCTAGCCTAGTACTTTATGGTTGGTTATCAATGTATTATTAAAAATACCGTGCCACCAGATGAGAGAAATGACTTTACTTATTAAAAGGACAGCCGTATTTCGTTTTTAATGTGACTGTACTCTGTGACAGCTATGTCGAGGCGAAACAAGAGACATACATCAAAACCAAGAAATATCATGAGTCGACGTAACGGGAATCGACATAGCCGGAATGATTCGTCTTTTCTACTGTAAGAACGACATCTTACAAGAACTTTAGTAAAATTAATCACCCCAAAGCAATCATAGAAAGTTACAAACAACATGAACCAATTAAATCCAAGCATTAACATCTTAAATGAAACCTCCTCGCTATCCTACCTCCCCTTTACTCAGATTCGAAGAAATCGTTAACAGTGCAATCAATATAAGTCGTGCCCTCAAGATGTACTAGGGATGTAGGTCACGCTGATAACGCACCTTATCTAGCCCACTCCACCACAGACTGTGATAGAATTAGAACGAAGTGATTTTGACTGGATTGAATTGTTTTAAGGATTATTAGGGCTTTCTTGAGTGGTTTCTTTCCGTGCTGGAAATGAAGGTTTCACTCGATTTTTGATCATTATGTGGAATTTCATTTGCTTTGTAGTATGTATCTGTAATTGCATAGATACTTATGCCTATTTTTACAAACACTCCCACCCGTATTCAATTTAAAGTAATTATTTGAGTTAAAGTAAAGTAAGTCAAGTAAGGAAGTAAAGTAAGTCAAGTAAGGAAGTAAATTAAGTCAAGTTAAAGTAATTACTTGAGTTTAAGTAGTTACTTATGCAAACATTTTTATCCAATATACAAGAATTTAAACGAAGTAAGAACCGTCAAAGAAAGCCAAGCTAAGAATTCTAACTTTTGACAGTTCTAACTTCAAGCAATTACTAAACTACAGATTAAAAACCGTATCTTAAATATTGACTTTTACAAGTTGATTTTTTTATCGATACTGGTATAAGTGAAACCAAAACGATTGCTCAGGGTGCGCCAGTGAAAAAACACAATTATACGTAAACTTTTCATAATGTAAAATCATTTAATTAAATTTTAAAGAAGCTGTATTTAAAGCCCAAAAGAAATGTATACGAGCCATAACTGGTATAAAGGTAACTGACAGTTGCAGACCATCATTTTTAAAATTCTTATGTTACCATGTATAAATATATTAGAGGTAATAATGTTTGTTGGAAAAAATAAAAACCTCTTTAATAAGTTACATAGCAAAAGATACAAATTCAATATATGTTTACCAATTAATAAAACAGCGTTATTAAATAAAAGTATATTATGTATGGCACCACGCATATGTAACCATTTACCAAACTCATTCCTGGAGATAAATGATTTAAACATAATTAAAAACAATATCAAAACAATGTTACTAAAAAAAGCGTATTACTCTGTCACTGAATATTTACAGGATAAACTTTTATAATGTGTGTAAATTTGCATGTCTCATGGTAGGATATGGCTAATGGACACTTGTTTGTTTAAGACCCTTTCTTTGTACCCATATTCGCAAATTAATAAATGATTATGATTATGTTTTTTTAGTCGGAGAACAATGGTTGCAACCTTGCTGTAAAGATGACCTCATACAGGTTCCAAAACACTATATTCGTAAGAATATTGAACAGAGACAATGAATAAAGTGGCAGATAATCACTTTTGAATGCAATGAAATATTTATACAAGCAGCCACTTTTGAAATGGATTTTCTCTTACTGTACTTAGTACTTCTTCGTCTGGAGTTCATCGATACCCTTTACGTATCGATGAGCTAGACCAGCGTGTAGCCACCTGCACAGCTCTAACATTTGCTTCGATTAAATCTTGGTAGGTGCAATGGTTTTACAAAGAATGAAGAAGATGGGCAGGACAGGAGGTGGAGCATATCCTGCAGAGGGGCTCAACACTCGAAATTAGTACTACTGCCATTGTAAGTCAACGTAGTTACGTACGGTGTGGTTATGTATAATCTCAACATGAATGAGGTAACCAAGATTTTGTCAATATTTTGATTTAAAAGAGTGTCCATGGAGTTTCTTGCCCATTCTTCTCCATAGAGATCTACGCTTTGGAATGTGCAAACTACAGTACTTGCTCAAGTTATTATGCCTTGTGACTGTGACTGTAGCTTCGCTTTATTTTTTATTTTTTTGATATTCAAAAGTGCATAATGTGCGTGTGTAATGATCTAATTGAAATAAATGCTTTGATTTTGAGTACATTGGTAGTATTTTGGCACCTATAAGGGTGTAATTCAGACTATCGAACTGAGCTACTTTCTCCATGCAACCAACATCCTTATCCAGAAAAAATAATAATCAGCTGTCCCACACAAAACTTCAAAACCTAGTCGATCCTAATGTATGGGACAGCTGATATATTTTTCTCGATTATGGTGTTGGTTCCCTGGAGAAAATTGTTCAGTTCTTTGGTCTCAATCACACCTTTGGTCAGGTACACGCTAAAGACTGACGTGTTAAACCATTGAGTTATAATATTACCTTTTATTTCCGTAACTGTTTAACGAGCTGTCACGATGCAAGCAGACGTCATTACCTGAAACGTAATTATGATAACTGTAGCGTAATTCAGTTTGAAATCAAGTTATAGCATGTAATTCAGGCTGTCAGTGTATGTGACATTTGCGTTGAAGTTTTGAACAAGTTGTTTGTAACAAACTATTAAGTTAGGGATTACAGAAAGTTTGAATGAATTTTTAACGAACCTGTAGCTGTAGCAACAAAAAAATTAAGCACATTCGGGGTTCTTATAACGTGTTTCACGTAACGTTTAAAATGCAAGAAAAAAGTTATTAAATGGAGATATATGTTCATCGAACCCAGCCAGGCGCATTACTTTGTGTAAGTTATTTCATCACCACTGCTCACAAAAACGGTGAAGGAAAACATCGTGAGGAAACCGGCATGTCCTAGAACCAAAAATTCGAAGACATGTGACATCTACCAACCCGCACTGGGCCCGCGTGGTGGATTATAGCCCATTCCCTCTCATAGAGAGGAGGCCTGCGTCCCAGCAGTGGGAACATTAATAGGCTGATTATGCTATGCTTATGCTTATATGTTCATCATTCGAAAAAGACATGGCTTTAGAAAATTACTTGAACCGTTTTATTCTGCCTATATACAACATTATTTTTAGTATATGCGAAACCTGAATATAGTTTGTTCAGAATAAGTAACTGAATCGATTCCAATTATTTTAAAAACCATGTTATATTTTGTACCAAAAATATTTAAAAAAAGTTACAAGTTGGACACCGAGAGACACTAAGTATCTATCGCAATCATTTAGGTACCTACTGCCAAATTATTATTATCAAAGAGCTCAAGACGACGCTGGAGGCGCGCGCGCGGCGGCGCCGCGTGGTGACCACGTTTTTGTGCGGACAACCAGGTAACAGAACAAACTTATAACTTTGTGATTTTTCATGATACAGTTTTGAAAGTTTGTACATAGATACTTTACATAAAAAACGTGTTTCAGGTTTTGCATATACTAAAACTAATGTTGTAGAACGACATTGAAATCATTCATCAAGCTCATTGTTCAAAGATTAAGATTCCCTCCTTTGCATACAATAAATCCGTTTAGACTTAAAGCCACTGTGAAATACCAAACTCCAAGAATTGAAAGCAAGAAAAAAGATTAGCCAAATGCAATTCAAATATCGAACAACTCAAGCCATAACAACTCCAAAATGTTATTCCAGAACGTTCTGTTACTAACAAATGCCTTTATAGCATGTAAGGGCAAGAGAAAAACTAGGCTAAACTATAAAAGCAGGGAACAACGATTTGGGACATGTGGTCAGTAGAATACTAAGTAGCGTTAGCATTATGCTAAATCCCAAAAACAATGGAAGTGTAGGATCCGCTGTGTTTTTTTACTAGAATTTGAATAATGTTTCAAGTTACTTTACTATGTTATCTTAATTTTACTATGTTATTTATTATATGGCTGATTTCGCTAATACTCCGCGATATCTAGTATAGTAACAAGGACTAGTAGTGTAACATAATCCCAACTAATATTATAAATGCGAAAGTAAGTTTGTTTGTCTGTTACCTTTTCGCGTCTAAACTACTGAACCGCTCATCCTGATATTTTGCATGTACGTTGTCCTGTTCCCGAGAAATAGTTGGCGCCACGTGTCTTTCGAATCATGATTAAATTATATTATAACAAGCAAGCAAGAATTCTAAATTAATGCGAGCGAAGCCGCAGGCAAAAGCTATTAATGTTATACTTATCAATTGGGGTTCAA
The DNA here is from genome assembly GCA_910589295.1 of Noctua janthe. NCBI lineage: Eukaryota > Metazoa > Arthropoda > Insecta > Lepidoptera > Noctuidae > Noctua > Noctua janthe. Next base: position 3,332,963 of record OU342573.1, on the reverse strand, counting down.
AAAAAATCGCTATATAATTATGTTAAAGCAAGTAGATACGTTTGGTACACCCTGGGGGCTGGCAATTCATCCTTTTACGTGTACAACGTTCCATTTCTATCAATATTTTACTCATAGCTATTGTAGTTTACTAAGCCCCACGGAAATAAAGACAATGCTCAATACATTGTCTATCCTAAACTAGCTTGAAAGACTAACATTACTCCGTTGAACGTACAAAAATTACAGATACAATAGACAATTAGTGCTTGAAAGTACCGAAAATTTCCTATACGGTATCAGTTTTTTGCCGGAATTTATTAATTATAATAATCAACGTTAACGGGCAGCGTAATTAATTAAACATGACATGCAATCTTTGATAATATAATAATTGACAAACCAAAGCATTTTGTATTTCATTTTGTACGCCTGAAATGTTTATAATCTCTGTATTATTTATTATTCAGTAATTTAGTGTGCCACGTTGGTCGAGTGGTCCTGGGTTCGATTCTCGGGTCGGGCAAATTGCTTTTGAGTTTTTTCATCACGAATTTCTCAACAGCAGCCACGGAGTCTGAATTTGCACCCGGTTGATGGCAATAGGCTCGCCCCCTATTACATGGGACTTAAACATAACTGACGAAATGTGGGTATACTATGTATTAGGTACACCACTGCCAAACCCTTCGGGGATTACAGGCGTGATGTAATGTTTATGGAATTCCTCAACAAAAATATTTTGCTTTTTTTTTATTTTGTACGCTTGAAATGTTCAAAACACTGTTATAGGTATTATCAGTCATATAGTGATACTACAAACTCCTGCAAGCTTCACATGTCCCTGTACCGAGTAGCAAGCGAGTGCATCCCTCTAGATAATATTTAACGAACCGTACACTTTCTACAAACGACTTCTGAGTCCCATCCCTATCCGTTTGAGTGATGTACTATGTCATCTCGTAATCCGGGACTGATCCCGACGTAGTGCGTAATCACATTACTGCTCTTTTCTGTTATCCTGGTACCCGTATTGGATTATGCTGACCGATTTCTGTTAGAATAATGGTTTTAATATAAAAGGAATCCAGACTAATATTTCGCCATTTATAGACGAATTTTACTTACAAAGTTGCTATTTTTATTTTCAGTAATAACTAGTAAAGTAATTAATACAGTTTTTTTAGGTTAAGCATAATATTCTTAAGCTATGTGGGTTCTACGATGGATCAAAAATGATTGAGAAGCCTACACACGCTTGCAGAATTACGATGTTATAAAAGGGCTTTTTAAAAATAAACTGAGGTGATCTGGAATTAATAGGGACAAATATTGAGTCTGACAGTTACCGGTAGGCGTAGATCAACCTACAACATCATTAAAAGGCAATAATTAATTATGCAATATGAAAAGGTATTTTTATTGACTATCTGACAAATAAACGCTCGCAAAATAGATTGTTCGTAGGTTGTTCAAATAGATCATTGTTGTGGCGTCAATCTGTCTGGCAAGTGGGTGTGCAAGAGACGTTTCCTTTGAAGGTGCATTCAATGTAAAGTATTTTGAGAAAGCTTGTCTTCAGTTTCCTTTGATAAATGTCAGCATTTTGTATTACAAATAAAAAGTTATGTTCACTTTCCTGAAATGACTTTCGGTGGAGCCTCACAGTTGTTCTCCTTAATAATAAGGAAATTGATTTAAGAAATATTTAAAAATATGTAAAATCTAATTCTCGTGTCACAATGTTTGTTCCCGTACTCCTCCGAAACGGCTTGACCGATTCTCATGAAATTTTGTGAGCATATTGAGTAGGTCTGAGAATCGGCCAACATCTATTTTTATATGGCAAAATAACGTTTGCCGGGTCAGCTAGTAAGTATATAAAATGAATAAAGTAATTTTATGAAAAAATGAACGCTTAGAAGAAAAACAGAAACCATTCTCTCACAGTATCCACTAGTGGTGATAGTTTAAACCAACGGACATAATCCCCGTACAGTACCAGGCTTGCATAAGCCGAGTAGCAGATAATAATAAACTTTCAATAACTCGATACGAGGATGCAAGTTTTCTTCATGTTCACCGCAATATTCTTACAAGGAGAAGTGAAAGTTTACTACGCGAAGCTAATATGCGAATGGAAGTCCAACAAAACCGGGAGAAGTTTCCCGCACTTTTTACTTGATGGGTAAAAGATAAATCAGTATGTTTAAAGCTGGGTAACGTCATCACTTAACGGTGTATTTGTGTTATGGCGGTATGGATAATGTTATCAATCATAAAGCTAGATTACCATGAATAAATCACACGATCGCAACATTCATAATCGTTTTAACCGACTGCTAAAAAAGAAGGTTTCATCCAGTATCTTTTTTAGGGTTCCGTAGCCAAATGGAAAAAAACGGAACACTTATAGATTCGTCATGTCTGTCTGTCTGTCTATCCGTCCGTTTGTCACAGTTTATTCTGAAACTATGAGGACTACACAGTCAAAACTTAGTAGATAGATGTATTCTGTGAACCGCTTTACGATTCTTATAAAAAAATTAAAAAAAAGATTAAGAGTGGGCTCATAATGATAAGATTATTATTATTTATTATGCTCATCCCATCCATGGAACTAAAACAAAATTTTTTTTTTCGTCATCCTTGTACGTGCGGGTTGTCTCTAGATAGGTCTTTAAAAATGATATTGACGTTTCTATTTATATAAAAAAATTGTTGTCACACTGCAAAAAATTTATGCTTTTTGCAAAAAAACCGGTGGTTTTTTTAAGTTTTTCTAGTTATTAGCATAAGCATATGCTATTCCTAGCATATGTTATTTATTCATACATATTATAAAATTAAATACTAATTGATGTAGCTCAGTTTATTTGTCTATTTACTAATATCTTAAATGTCTAACTCTGTCTATCTGTTTCCTATTTGCGCCTCGACGGTTTAACGAAGTTCGATGAAATGACGCATATGTAGGTGTTCTACATTATACAGAGATATTTAAAAAAAATCAGCTGTTTCCTACAAAAATGCACTACCTATACGGTCAAAATGTATAGAACAGCTGATTTCTTTTTTAAATAACCGATGAAAATTTTCCATGTGGAGCATTTCCATTAGAATGATGTACTGAATACGTGGTAACAGTTCTCGCGACGGTGTCTCTGCCACTCTGTATACCAAGATCTGGTTTGGAAATAGGATTTTGAGTTTTTATCCTGGTTGAAAAATCCTGGTAAAAGAATCCTGGTACATCAATGTACTTATTAAATAAAAAGTTATACACAACATAATCGATATAAAATTTGTTTTAGAATTTATTTAGAGAATTATATACATGGTAAAGATTAACGTTTTTATTGCAAAATTGGCCTGCTCTTGACCTCGCTCACGGCTGATGGAAAGCGATGGATGAGGTATTATTATTTTGTAGACACTATCATAAATCTCGATAGATTCTAAATTGGACGTCGTGCTACAAGTAATACACGAGTCAAAACAATACCCAAGAGGGCCCCGAGCACCTGACTTTGATAGGATCTCATATTAATTCCATTTATCGTTGTTTTATCACATGCGGGCTTCGCACACACAATTAACCGACGCCTGAGGGGTATAATAAATAGACAATGGATCTTGACAGACAAAATACTGTACTGAGGGGTAAAATATGACAGATCAAGCTTCACAAAGACATCTGTCACACAGGTATGAGAAATAAAGACGAAAGTCTACTTTTATCCGAACTTTTTCTCGCTTTTATGTCATCAATTCGAAATCCAAAGCGCAAAATGTTTGAATAAGTTCAGCCAGTGTTGCTGAGAGTAAAAAGAAATAATTGGTTCAATTTTTAAATTGTTCGGTTTGAATCGTTTTCTGAAATAGTTTTGAATTCAAAAATAGTTTCAACTGTACACCATAATGATGATCATTATCGAATACCTTTGTAATAAAATTTTATTTTTAACTCAAAGCATCTTGAACAGTTTCATGCAATTGAAGATCTAAAGGCTCTTCACTCAGCAATTAAAGAGTCACAGAGCAGTGAAAGAGAAAGACAGAAAACGTATGTGAGAGGGACGCAAATGTGGCCTGTCTGTGGCGGGTAGGGTTGCCACGAGTATACTTAGAAACAATCTGTGGAAAGGAGATTGGCAAATAGAAGTAATTGAATCTCTTTACAGGGAGACACATTTTAGCGTAAAGGCGGTGGGACGTGCGTCCTTTGGTGAGATACGTCTTTAAGTGGCATTATAATCATATGGATTTCTCGCAACGAGGAACAGTGTGCATTGAATAAAACCTGTACTTTACGCGCGCTGGTTTGTCTATTTTTTCTTTTTTCTTACACCTACCTATACTGTCTATAATTTGTAAAGATCTTGGTCTTTTTTAAATTTTTCGAAGGTAGGTCTATATTATGTATGTATTGTTATTGAGACCACGTAGTTCCTCAAACATAATTATCAACGGAATCATAAAATGAAATACCTACCTGTTTGTAATATAAAAAGGGGAAATATTAAAAGTGGTAATAATAGACACATATCGACATCCTACTTAATATTATAAATGCGAAAGTTTGTGAGGATGGATGGATGGATATTTATTACTCGGTCACGCAAAAACGACTGAACGAATTTGGATGAAACCACACAGGTAGTTTAAAACCTGGATTAACACAAAGGACTACTTTTTATCCCGATAGTATGATCTCGTGGGACAATTATCGAACTCCACGCGGCGAAGCCGCGGGCATATGCTAGTAACACCATACAAATATTTAAATATTCAACATTTATTTGATAAAACATTTCATTTATTGTAGCTGAGTCTTTGGCAACCCTAGTAAATGCCTACTATGGAGCAAGAACTTTAAAAAGTTGCACTTAAAAATAATTACAGCCACTTTCGTGGAAAGTTAATCTACACTTAAGTAGTAATGAAAAACTTTAAAAGACGTTTTCTCTGAAGTTCTTTAGTTCAATTGATGACTCTCTCCGGGAAACTGCTTAAAGTACCAGTGCCACATAAATTTGAAGAGGTCATAAAATCCAGACAGCATGCAAATCCATTGAACTGCGTCCAGCAAAAATTGAGTCAATAAATTGTAGAAAACATTAGTAAATTGTCTTCGCTCCATTTATTTGCAACTGTTCCTAGTCCTGGAGTCTTACCACCAGTGATGCATAGGTTTGAGGTCACAGTTTGTGTTCATATTGGCAACTGCTATCGCTGGCAACTACCCAGCGTTATTTGTTGTGCCTGCAGCGCTGATGCGGGTTAGTTTAGCACTGTCAAGCGAATTAAATGATTTAAGAATTTAACTAGAGATGATAAGCGATTGTCTCTTTAAGCGTTTTTAAAAGCATCGTCTTAACTGTTTTTTTTTCTACAATGACAGCCGAAAATTGACACAGGTTTCGTTCAAATCACTTCCAGACACACACCTCGAATTCGTAATGTTCAAGACCGTAACCTGTTTGTGTAGATATTTTTCATGCGCAATATATTTTACGTCATTAGCAGCGACGTTAGCTGTCAAATGACGAAATGCGAACGATTGATTCGAACGGTGATTACTGGCACACGTCAATTGCTGAAACGAGTGCGTATGCTGAGCATTGTAGGTAAGCTGGGGTTGTGTTTTAGGAAGACATGGTAACTTAATAATCCCGCGACTTTGTCCGCTATCTACTACGGTAAGTATTTTACCCTTTAAACACTGTTCTAAGCTCTTACGGGATATCTTCCGTGATGGCGCTTACAACAGCAAAAATATTCGAAATATCGGGAGCTCGGAATAATTGATAATCACGGAAGATATCCCGTAAGTGACAGTATAAGTTTATTATCCTTTATCCTTTTCCAAGTCTACATACACGGAAGACGCACTGAGTTGTTTTCATATTTTATTTAAAGGCACGTGGGTACCTATATCAGAATCATTCATCTTAAAGTGGGTACACACCGTGGGTACAGTGGGTGGTGGTCACGAGGTATTTTGGAAATAAGTAGACACGTGTTCGATCAGCAGCCTTATAATCACGATTCTCAATCCAAACCACAACAATCACTCAACTCAACACAGATGAAAACAGATTTAGTTTTGGGACGTAAGCGATTCGTCGTAACCGTCTAGTCCACGCTATCGTTCGATTCAAACTGCACGAGTCCGGTGGTTGTTTGACGTTTACGACGTTCCGCTAGAGTGACAACTATGTTGTCACTCTCGTCCGCACAATGTTCATTCGATAAATCATTCAATCAATGTCAAAATAGGGTTTTCAATCTCTACTACTAGATGGCGCCAGAGACGCGCCTTCACGGCCGGACTGACAATCGCCCGTCCTCGGGCGAATATGTATTCCTGCAACAAGAAGGTACCATACTGTTAATCGAGCCGCCATGCTCGTCCACCCTGACATGAGCCAGTGCCTCTTACTTTAAGCCACAGCCTATTTTGAACTCACTCTCGCAACTTGCACCGCTCTTTTTCCTCATACGATGCGTAGCCCGGACAAATGCGTCCCTTCGACTTGCCCCAAGTGCAAGACCGGACAACACCGTCCCTTCGACTAGCCATCGGCTCACTCATAATTATGATGCGTAGCCCGGACAAATGCGTCCTTACGACTTGCCCCAAGTGCAAGACCGGACAGCACCGTCCCTTCGACTCGCCATCACTCACGTCAACGAACTAGATTCGTACGTCCCTTCGACCAGCATCGCTAAGCCCGGACAATACCATCCATTCGTGACACACAGACGCATGCGTCCCTACGAACCTGCTAGCACTCTAGTCAGGACCGGACAACATCTCGTCTTTGGGTTTGCGTCCTTTCGAGTTACCAACCAATGGGCAAAACCGGACAACAACACCCACACGTAATCACATCACATAATCTGAACGTACCTTAGGTTCTGAACACTATGCTCGGTGGATGTCTACTTCTACGTCAAAGGCTATAGGTCCCTCATCTACCGAATCATCACTAGCTGTTTCAGAGGGGGCCGTAAGCGTTTCAGACGATGCAGTCAGAGTAGCGGAATCTGCAGTCAGGGTGTCAACACTGCGAGCCGACATAATCTCAAAATCGGCATCAATAATGCCTTCTGACTGCATATCTACCGCCTCCACGGCTTCCTCGTCATTCATAATGCCTTCAGCTAATTCTGTTAAGCCCTCATGACCTCCCGGCACCAAACGCAAATTTTCGTGCGAATACTTTAACGTACGGCAAGGACCATCAACACTTTTTAACTCATAGCGGTCATTTTCCAGAACATTGGTGATCACGAAAGGTCCCCTAAACTTTCGGTCAAGTTTCGTCTGATTGCGTTCCGAACTTTTTACGAAAACGTAATCACCTTTATTAAATGGCTTTACTCTTGCTCTTCCGCGATTAAAACGAATAGTATCAGCGTTAGCAGCTTTCTCTATATTCTTGGATGCATTTATGCGTATCGCTTCTAAATTTAAGCGATCGTGTGGACCATCTCCAGTTGAAAGCTTAGAAATTCCTAACGAGTACGATTGAACTCCAAACATTAATTCAGTCGGGGTATATTTCGTGACGGTAGACTTTGTGCTATTTAGAGCAAGTTGCACGTTGCCCAACTCATCGCGCCAATTCTTGTGCGGATCATTTTCAATAATTGTAAGTAAAGATTTAAGAGTTCGCATTACCCGTTCGACCTGACCGTTCGCTCTACTTGAGCCAGTGGCGATGAAGTGAAGGTCAATGTGGTGTTCCGCACAAAATTTCTTGAATTCACCGCTAATATAGCAGCGACCCTGATCAGCTACAATTCGTTTAGGAGCCCCGAACAAACAAACCGCTTTCTTCAGTGCCATAATGGCACTGGCCGCATCTAAAGAGGTGGTGTGTTCTAACAGGACGTTGGTTGGACTTGGTGAACGCATCAATGATGACAGAACAGTATTCTTTTTGATCACTCTTACCGGTCAATTTTCCAGTAAAATCTATGTGCAGTGTGTGCCAAGGGGTTGGCTCTTTAGGAATGGGGTGAAGTCTAACTGGTTGGGCACCTGAGGGACCTTTCGAGGCTTTACATATTATGCATGAGTCGACAAACCTGCGAACACTTTTCGACATCTCGGGGAACCAATATAGATCATAAATTTTGTCGAGAGTCTTATCGGGGCCCAAATGTTGAATTTCCGAATAAATGTGACTGATCAGAGTCCATACCAATGAGCGGGGTACTATAGGTAGCCAAGAAACAACTTTATTGCGGTTAATTTTCCGGTAAAGAATACCATTCCTAACGTCATAAGTTTGTGCTACATTCTCCGGTAAAACGCCTTCCGAAAATTTCTTTATAATGTCCTGTATTTCAGCGTCGCGCTTTTGCTCGACAGACAACCAACCTGCATGCAACTCTACGAACTTAACTGTTTTCTTTGCAGGAGTAGAATTAGGAGAAGCTTCAAATTTATCTGAACAATGTTCTGCAGTTGCGATCTCAGGTAGGTGATTTCGCGATAGATAATCGGCGTGTTCCATGCTTTTGCCTTCACGATAAACAATATCAAAATCGTACGCTTGAAGCATGGCCCACCACCTATGAACGCGGGGTGTCAAATTGACCTTTGATTTAGACGCCTTCAACGAGTTACAGTCTGTATAAACCGCTCGCACGACTGCCAGAGTCTCTAGTTCATATGAATGATAACGAGACTCAACCTCAGTCGTGCGGCGGCTAAAATAAGCCACTACGTGTGGCATATTGTTTCTTCTTTGGATAACTATAGCCCCGTATCCCTCCGAACTAGCATCACAGTGGAGCTCTACCGGCAGTTTTGGGTCAAAAATTGTCAAAACCGGCTCTGACGTGAGAATACGAATAACGTTTTGTCTGATCTCCTCGTGTTTTTCAGTCCACTTAATGCTTTAACTTTGTAAGAGGGTACAACGGACCAACTATCTGAGTAAAACTAGGAATAAATTTCCTAAAATACGAACATAGGCCAAGAAATTAGCGAACCTGAGTCGCTGTCTTCGGGGGAGGAGCATCGGCCAGAGCCTGAATTTTAAGGGAGTTAGGTCTAACCTCGCCGGCTTGGATAGCATAACCTAAATAGTTAACTTTGGTTTTAAGAAACTTACACTTACGTAAATTCAACGAAAACCCAGCTTTCGTCAGAGCTTCCAGGCATTGGTCTAACCGTTGCAGACCCTCTGCAACGTCCGAGGAATGGCATAGGACGTCATCCATGTACACCAGAGGTCCATCTTTCAAATATTTAAGTGCATTATTAATGCACCTCTGATATACCGACGGCGCATTGCGTAAACCAAACGGCATTGCAACATATTCGTATTGCCCCTCGGGCGTCACGAAAGCCGTCTTTTCTACGGATTCTGGGTGGATCAAAATCTGGTGGAAACCAGAGGCCATGTCTAAAGACGAAAAGTAATAAGCTCCCGTGAGCTGGTCTATTTGGTCGTCTATAAGTGGTAGGGGATAGTGCTCAGGTCGCGTATTTGAATTGAGTTCTCTGTCGACACACATTCTATCCGTGTCGTCTTTTTTCTTTACTAAGAGAATCGGACTAGCAAACGGCGAGGAACTCTCTCTAATAACGCCAGCTTTCAATAGCTCCTGAACCTTATCCCTGACCACCTGTTTTTCGATGGGAGATAAACGATACGGTCGCCGTTGGACTATTTTATTAGAATCAATAAGTTCAATTTTCATTAGACCCGTATTAACACGTTTAGTTGGAGTACCATTTATAAAGTGATCGTTATACTTCGACAAAATACGCAATAAAGCTTCCTTCCCGTCCCCGACTAGATCTGTATCTACAGCCGCGATGTCAATACCTTGTACACTTTCGCAAAAATTTATTTTCTCATTAGTGGAGATGAGAAGATTTTCGTTATCAATCTCAACCCGCACTCCATTTTCCAATACGTCCCTTCCTACAATAACGTTTTCCGAAATGCAATTGTCTGGAACTATATGAAACAAGAGAGTCAAGCAAAGATTATTAATTTGTACCTTGCTAGATATTTGTCTATTACACTCAATATCGTCTCCCCCAATGCCAGTCAAATAAACGGTGATATTGCGTTCAGTGCCAGGAAAATCCGAAGACACAGATTCTTTAATCAAAGAACAAGAGGAGCCACTATCAAAAAGGAAATAGATACGCTCACCAGATGCCGTCGTCAGTTCACCTCTCGAAGTCTTGTGCTCGCAAGTGTTGACCTCCCTGACCGCTGCGCCGCCTCTCTTCTCAGGGCATGACGTAGATACGTGGCCAGGCTTCCCGCACGTGAAGCAGGTGATTGGTGCCGACTTGTCCTTGACCTGATCCGTGTTGGAACCATCAGCTCGATTAGCTGGATCGTCACGTCGCCTTTTACACTCTGCTATTTTGTGTCCAGGAACTCCACACCGATGACATTTTCCATTGAACTTCGAGTCTGACAGGCGAGGTCTTTTTGCTTTATTGTCATTACCATCATTATCTTCAGTACGACGCTTTAAAGAAATCCCACCGAGTGTCCGGAAGAGTTGAGCACGAGTTGTGATAGCATAGGAATTCAGTTCACGACGAATCATGTGGTCTTTCGAGCTCAGAACAGAAATAACGAACCCAGTGATTGCCTCGTCTGACATCTCTACTTTAGGGATTCGCTCGATTAGTGCCCATAAACGCATAGCCGATTCACTAGCAGTCTCCTTTGCTCCGATCTGAAAGCGCAACACGTCATCGAAATAGTCCTGTATTAATTTGGGCTCTGCAAATTTCGCCAGCAATGTTTGCTTCACAACTTCCCAGGTTAAGTCTTCCAAACGCAACTTAGTCAGAACAGATGCCGCTCGTCCTTTTAGTGCGGTTGTCAGACCAACTAAAAGTTCCACGCCACTCAGATTCTTGCCGTTAATAATCAACTCGGAAACACGGCACCAGCCCTTAACATCAGCATCTTCATCATCTGGGTCGAACTTGATCAACTGAACCGCGTTAGTGTTTGCCGCAGACTGCGATGTTTGCTGCGGCATCGCCAACAAACGGGTTAGCAGGGCTTCCATATTGATGAGCAATCTAATGTTGCTAGGTTGATTATGCGGCTGAGCATCTTTATCCGACTCTTTTTCGAATCCCACTTCTGATAAAGGCACGTGGGTACCTATATCAGAATCATTCATCTTAAAGTGGGTACACACCGTGGGTACAGTGGGTGGTGGTCACGAGGTATTTTGGAAATAAGTAGACACGTGTTCGATCAGCAGCCTTATAATCACGATTCTCAATCCAAACCACAACAATCACTCAACTCAACACAGATGAAAACAGATTTAGTTTTGGGACGTAAGCGATTCGTCGTAAACGTCTAGTCTAGTCTAGTCCGGTGGTTGTTTGACGTTTACGACGTTCCACTAGAGTGACAACTATGTTGTCACTCTCGTCCGCACAATGTTCATTCGATAAATCATTCAATCAATGTCAAAATAGGGTTTTCAATCTCTACTACTAGATGGCGCCAGAGACGCGCCTTCATATTTTAATAAATGGGAAACGCCAGAACTAGGCAGTTGTTATTTGGTGATTGTCTCATTTCTTAAAAATGGCCCCATTGTTGGTAAAAACGTATTCACATTAACCGGGCGTTTATATATCATAACAACATTCCAAAAAGGAACTTTTCTATTAACGGCTGAGTATTTCCTTAGCCTATCAAAGACTTAATTTTGATCTTCAATATTAAACTTCAACATTCTCTCCACACATGTCTCCCTGGTACTTAAATCCCAAGGAAATAGTAGCACCGTAACAGTCTAGCAATCCAAGCGGGACGCTTTATCTTCGATCACGAACTAAACGAGTATTTTACAGCGCCCGAGCAATTACTACTACTATTAGTGCGACGTCTAAGCTCTATAGGGCGTCAATCGCCACGACCTCGTATGTTGGCGGAATTGGCGAAGACGTATTGTATGTGTTATTTTAGGAGCTAGATTGATTTACTAAGAGGCGCTTGTTAAAAATGCCAATACCGTTTACTTATGTGAAACGTGTTTTGTGTAGTGTCGGACGTAAAGAATAGCACCATCCCATATCTTCCCGTGGGTGTCGTAAGAGGCGACAAAGGGACTTACCAGAGAATGGGCAGCAGCGTTCTCTGTGCTTTTATAACAACCGTACTGCGATCGCCAACCCGCCTGCCAAGCGTGGCGATTATGGCAACCCCCCCCCCCCTTTGGGGGAGGCCTATGTCCTGCAGTGGACGTCTTTCGGCTGAAATGATGATGATAATGATGTTTACTTATGAAAGAACTTGAGTAAGATTCGAAGAACAAATATTATTAGTTTGGGACCAACACTGAATTATAGAAAAATATATCTGCTAACTGAAACAGCAGATGTTTTTGTTTCCATTTCCTCGTTGCAAACGTTTTTAATTATTCTAGGGATTAGGCGGCTAATCCCCTCTTAAAGTAAGTAAGTTACTTCTTTTATATTCTATACTGATATGGAAGATAAGATGCACTATTTTTCACTATTTTTGTTCTATTTTAAAAGCGTTGGGTTCGATTTCCAAGTCTAACAAAGTATTAAAAGATTGTCTCATCAAGAACTTTTCAGTAACAGCCACGGAGTCTGGATTTGCGCTCGGTTGATGGCAATAGACTCTGCCAATATTTATGGGAATTAAACATAACTGGCGAAGTGTGGGTGTACTATTAGACACACCTCTGCCTAACTCTTCGGGGATTACAGGCGTGATGTTATGTTATGTATGCTTATGTGTGAAATAAGAAGAATAAAGTAAGAAGTAAAATATTTATTTGTCGCAGGGACATGACGTGCATACAAAATGATAAAAAAAAATATAAACAAAACAATAACATACAAAGCATTACAAATAGGTATTTATAAAAACAACAGAAAGGGACAAAAAAGTTTAAAGCTTGCACGTCGTGACTGCGACAAGCAGGTTACCACTCAGCATGATGCTGTGCTATGGGGGCCCATAGCTCAGAAATTTGAGTGTACCGTACACAACACTGCCTAACCTTTCTGGGTCTAACAGGCGTGTTATACGGGGTGTAAGGGACACTGACGTAAAAACGGTTGCCACGTACTCCGTACATCATAACACATATAAATTTTTCATCGGTTATTAAAAAAAAATCAGCTGTTGCATACATTTTGAACATGAAAGTATTGCACTTTTGCAGGATACAGCAGATTTTTTTTAAATTAAATTTGTGATAACCGTTTTCGCGTCGATGTTCCCTTCCACTCTATAAATGTTGATTGTCGTCTACACTCAAACATAGGGTTTATGTCTTACCTATTTCAAACAGATTAGTCTTTGTCTCTGCTCCGCTATGCCCCTTGCTATTGTTGAATAAATGTGATGGATGACACGTCAAAATAATTTGTCACTGGCCGAAAAAGGTCAGATTTTTGAAAGTGTTCTGTTTTTAAAATAAAAACATCTATTTGTCGTTGGGAAATAAAGAAACAAATAAATTGTTTATTTGATTCGTAAAAATCGGCGTTGATTTGTTTTTCTTTGACAAAATTGTGTGTGCATATTTTAAATTCGGAGTTCTAGTTGAAAGTATACATTTACTTTTTATAATATTCGAAAGGCTTTTTTTGAAACTCACATTTTATTCTTTAGTAGCGTCTGGAAATCAAACCTAGAAAATTTGATGTATTGACAGAAAAAAAATACCTATGTTTTCATACGGGATGTTCCAAGAAAATCCACATGAAAAATTATCATGCAAAATATTCAGTGGAAAATTATGATAATGGTGCATAAAAATATCCCAGAAAATTTTGCTATCGCGTCTATTTATAAACTGTGTTTTTAGTAGCTAGGAATTCGATATTTAGGGTCTCATTACAAAAACCATTTTTTATCACAAGGTCCTATATAACACGGCCATTTTGATAATAAATATTCATGATAAACAAATCATAAAACTTTTCCACCTCTCCGTCAATACCATTACAGATACATAGAACAGAACTAGATAATAATCCATAAATAACACTTAATCCGGATTCCCATAGACACCCCAAAGAATAGAGTAGGTAGGGACTAGATTACCGAAATTATTTACACCCAAAAAGTAAACCAAAATCGAACTATCCATAAAGCGATCCTATTTAAATGCGCCTATAACCAGCGATTACTCTGGGCATACATCAAAGTAAAACCTTCACGTTCAATTTACTGGGCGCCTGGTATCTCCCGATTTTTAAGCAATCCCCTGGGGAGATTTTTACGCATCACTAAATTACGTACTTGTTTGAGAACCTTCCCTACGGCAATTAATTATGTTACAGCTATGTGTCGAACTTAGGTGTTGCTTAAATAACTTACAATTTATACCTGTCCGACTGGTATAGTCGTATATCACCTGCCTATAAAAGGTTTCGGCTCTTTTTCAATGAAGAATTATTGGTTTGAATTAATCAGAGTGTAAAGAACTTTTTTACCATCATTGATAATTTAATTCCTTTACTTTTATGAAAAACCTTACGCCCTGTATTTTTCGGGCACCAAAACAAACAAATGTCTCATTAGCAACATACCCAATTTATATGACCGAGAGAGAGCTAATGAATGTGGAGGCTCGCAAAATTAAACTGAAAGGGTTCAAAATTATCTAAAAAACGTATAAATTATGTAAAATACAGAGATAATAAACAAAGTATATATATAAAATAGTACTTGGATCTAATTAACAGAATTGATGGATTGATTAAAAAATATATTACTTTCGTTAAGTTTTTAAATCGTACCTATGACAAAAACTTACAAAATAAAGAAAGACAACAATAAAGTAGGCTTCTCATGTTCAACCATGTCATATCTTCATAATCATTATTTTCCCCTTTTCACATTTTGTACCAGGAGCACAGCAAACGATGATGGTAAACGTAATACTCTCTTTTATATTGAGTCACAAATAACGGGCCCTCAAAGTGGAGTGGTATTAGGGGGCACATACACAATTTAGGAGCGACACGACGACGAAATGAATGCGAGGACCAAATTAAACCTCTTTCCGGTACGAAAAAATCTATATTATTATCTCTACCCCAATTGGCACGAAGCGTTATATATACGGGAATATGTTATTAAGTCTTTGGTAGATAGGCCATTGACGCCCATCATTTATAGACTAGGCTGCCAGAATCTGTAGGCCATTGCTTTCAGTGAGATATTGCTTTGAATGGGGCATTCGTTTGCTATCAACATTGTGGTCGATGAGAATGAAATATTGTAAAGCGGAGTTACTTATCAAATACATCGGTTTTTTCAAGTAGTATATTATATTATTACGTCATGAACCAAATGGGACGTTTCCTGTAACTTTGAATGTTTATAACTATTCTATCCGTGGGTATAACTTAATTTCAAATTTCAATATATGAGATCCCATTAAAATAGGTGGACAAATTTTAACTCGGCTTTCAGTACGTCTGACAAAAGATATCCAAGCAAAAAAAACACTGACTAAAGTAATTTTTTTTTACCTAAAATCATTGGGTAACCAACATTTTTAGTGTATTTTCGTTAGCTGATTTTTTTCTTGTAAGTAAATGTCTAATGCGTTTTTCTTATTTTTTTTACTAATCTCCTTATTTTGGTGGTCTGAATGATTTCAAAAACTTTGTGTTTCTATTTTAATGGGACCTTATATATATGTATTATTTTATTGGAAGCTTATCACTTTGTCAGTCATAGACAAGTGCGATGTAAAATTGACAGAGCAAGAGTTGAAAATATCGCCAGTAACCATACACTGTCTAGAAAATTAATAGCAACAGTAACGGGTAACGATCTAAAAGTTGGGTCGTAATTATGAAGACATCAAGTTTACTGGAAATTATTTATTGCTATTTATTACTTTTGGCGTTAAACGTCAATTAGGAAGAGTGTAGAGTTTTTTTTTTATTTTTTTATTTTTTTGATGTGAATCATCTATAGCCGCACGTAAAACCGATTTGGCGTGGCGACGCATGCCGTGGCGACGCGTCGCCACGCTATAAGATGAATATAAATCAAAACATGAATCAACGCCATTAATTACGTTTCTCCAAGAAGAATTTCAATTGCAAATTAATAACAATCCAAGAGAACCTACCACCAGATACGGATCAACAACAATAGATGCTGTATTTATTAGATATCTTGATAATGTTATGTCAAATACTTTTGTAACATACTTCTGTTACCATCGACCAATTGTCACAGTAATACCGTCCTCAGAGGCAACATCGAATATAACTATTACCGAAGTCACTGATTAAACGAATTAAGTAGTCACGATTTGAAATAAATTCGGAAATTTTTGTATTTAATGAAAATAAATGTTTACTCAATAAATAGTCATCGTTATCTGGAAAAAAAGTCGTAATATTTTATTTTATCATTATGACATATTTAGTTCCTATCACAATCTGTTCTTTTCTGCATATTACTTTTACAAAATAATGTCGATGTTTCACATCTGCCAGGCGTCCCGTGACGGCTCACATTTTTTTTTCCAACCGTATATAACAATACGTGGTAATTTGAGTGTTGGCTAATTATTTTGCTTTAAAAATGTAATCAGCTCAGATATTTTTATTTATGTATACTATACTTTTGTTGTACCTACTTATAATTTCTACTTTTTATACCTATAATTTGTTTCAGATGTACAACGTACATAATAAAGAAAAAAGAAGGGTAAATTAAAATTAATTTCTATTCAGCTTACGTTTAATTAATTCCTAAACCTTAAGGAATTAAAGAAATCGTATGTTTACTGTTATTTCATACAGTAATACTAATTTACCGCAAATTAAATGATAACCGCCATTGTAATAAAAGACCCGCAAAACATATTATATAACGCTCATAGATATTAATTACAACCACGTGCTACCGATATAAATGTAAACAACCAATTATATTTCAAAGGAAATAATCAAAGGTATACATTCAATTGAATAAACTGGATCAGATTATGTAAACATCATGGTTATAGCTATGTTATTAAAACATAACAAATATCTTGTATCAGGAGAGTATAAATAAGACAAGCTTCTAAAAATCGGGATAGGATAAAGCCGTATATTTCTCTCGTTACAGTATCTGTTACCAGCCAAACCCAATTTCTGGCTAAACTAGTTTGTCCTAGACCAAACCGGTTTACAGGTTTGTCGTGGCAAGATATGCTAACTCAAATAAACTTTAGCTGCTTGGATTCATTTGTTTGACAACGTGGGTCTACGTTTCCACTGCAGTACACACTACACACCCACAACTATGTACAACTGTACCGTGCGTGGCCCACCGCGGCATAGTCGTACGCACAGCTTGCATGGCGTTGACAGTGTTGAGCTATTGGAGCGCCGTATTCGAGCAAGCCACGCATGTACTAATGACGCCAATTGATGCATAGCGTGTCTGTGATTCGCAGCGGACACAATCACATACATTTTCTTGCAAAGCGAAGCTTAAACACACGTGCGTGGCCTATCCGAGCACCGCGACGGGTAAGCGCCTTTACACTGCGACCAACTTGGATGTAGCGCTCGCCGGCTGCTGCGGCGGCATCGCTCACTTAGCTCGTTTGGCTCGCGCGTGGTTAGTAACCTTACCCATTTAGTCCGGATGTCCTGGGATCATCTTTTTGTGACGAACCCTAGCGTGGCAACTTTAGCCTCGGACAAACTAGTTTTACCTGATATCTGGTTTGGCCGGTAACATTGCTACGTGTATACACATTAGTGTACGTGACTGTACATGTGCGACGGACAGAGTTACTTTCGCATTTATAATATTAAGTAATGGTGAATTTTCAACTTTGCTCACGTATTTATCTCCCCCGTTTGCAATATCATACTCAAGTAAAGAGGGAAACAAACACTTTATTGCAAGAATAAATAACACTCATTGTTACCAGGGGAACATAAGAGATTACAGAGTGAAATTTAAATGGTTTAACACGAAAGAGGCAAAATTAATTCGAGTACTTAGCAATTCAAGAGGCCATATTTAATATATTCAATTAAATAAACCAAGCCATTTCTGATCCCGACACTGAAATATTTCAGGTGTATATATGTAAAATAACCACTTTATGTTAATGGCTGCTATGCAAGTTTGTGTAATAGAAACATTTGGTCGAATGTTGTTGTTAATAGGTTGGAAAATAAACCACGGGCGGTGTAGAGATACACGCACACACATCTGTCGTCTCGTCACGGGGTAATTTTGTGATTTGTTACAAAATTTAATATTGTTATTGTGTACACTATCGCATTAGGTAACCCTGTAAAGATAGTCGTAAGATGGAAAAGAAATAAATAAACCCGAAAGTCTGACAACCAGTCTTACATAGGAGTATAGTTTTAGCTAATAACTGTGATGTGGAAGTGAAATAGGTAGGCGCTCAGTTTAAAGTATTGGTATTCAGCTGCATCCAGTTAAACTGGAAGCCGATTTACACATAGTTGGAAAAAGGCCAAGCAGATGATGATGATGATTGGCAATTCCTAGTAATTATCCTTATTTCAATTTATGCAGGCCCGAATATTTGTTTAGATACAATATTTTATAATTAATTCATTCATTCATTATTTATTATTTTTTAGCTAAGTACACCGTTTAAAGTCAACAATTTTTGTACGCCTTAACTAAATGGTAAAACATGCTACCTTTACGTGTCAACTCAGATAATACTCGACCAGTATATATAGTCACCTGCATAGCTCTTTCGTTGGCTTTGTTTAAATCCTGGAAGGTGTAGGTGGCTGTGCAGGATGGGCAAGAAAAGTTGGGGGTTATCGTGCAGAGGGGTTCCACACTGGCTTTGTATTTGGGATGGGTCGATGGTACCCTATTTGGCCAAACTGTTTCTACAGCGGCCAACCTGGGCCCGCTAACGGTTAAGAAATTAAAGCTGACAAATATGATTTACCTAATCAATATCTTCGTAAAATTTATTTAACACGCCTCTCCAGAGCTGGTATTGTAACACATTCAAGTTTGAACCACTGTTAGTGTTCTCAAAAACAGGTCCAATTCCATGTCCAGGGACAATTTCACGGTAAACAAATCATAACTGCAAAATAATGTATGCTAGTAGGTCATTGCCTTAAGCTATTACATAAACTTCAACTACCCGCCAGAGTTCAAAGACTGTACTTACTCCTACAGAAACCAACCTATGTAAACACGGCTGCAGAAATGACTTAAGAACCATTGTCATCATCATTTTAGCCAAAAGACGCCCACTGCTGGACATAGGCCTCCCCCAAGTGTCGCCACATTGACCGGTCCTGTGCGATTCGCATCCAGCGGATCCCCTAACCTTCACCAGATCATCGGTCCACCTAGTGGGAGGCTTAAGAACCATTTAGATTAATTTAGAAAGATATACAATGGAATTAACAGACATTGTTTAGATACATAACTTCACGCTTGTATCCCTCAAGTATTATATCCATACTGAGGTTTTAATTTTCCCACTTTTGTGACGCGAGCCTTACCTCTGTGGGAGTGTCTGGTCCGGATGTTGCATCTCTCCGAATTTGATTATTCGATCAATGTTGACAAGGTAAAGTGCCTGTGTCTTTAACACACAAAAGACAGCACAATACACAAAAGCACAATTAAATTATACAAATTACATGAATATAAAAACAAAGTGCCAATATACAAAAAGAAAAAACAGATTTACGAAAGAAGTGTAGTACCACCATGACGTATTATTATGTACTTCAAATAAAATGACGAGTATACTAGGTGCGGTGTGAGCCTCAAGGTTACACCAAATGGAAGTCCAGCTCAGGATTTGTCAGGCATGCATCTGACGCTGATATTCTGCTGGATCCCTGACATACGGACGACGAGCAGACGAGATAAATTGACTTTATATAACACTAGCTTTTGCTCGCCGTTATGTACGGAAATTAACCCACGGGGAAGTTTTAAATGTAACCTGTGACACTCGGGGATAATGTAGCTTCCCGCTAGTGAAGGAATTTTTGGAATTTCCCCCCTACATACAAACTTACAAACAAATTTTACCTATTTATAATATGAGTATAGATAACATCACGCCTGTAATCCCCGAAGGTTACGGCAAAATTGTAAGTACCTATACTACATCCACATTTTGCCAGTTACGGTTAAGTCCTATGTAATAAGGGACGAGCCTTTGCCATCAACCGGGCACAAATCCAGTCTCCTACTCCAATTAAAAACAAAAAGTTGCTTAACCCTTAAAAGGCTGCCAACTCACATTTAATCGAGTTTTTTTTGTTGAAGCCTATGTTAAATGTAACAAGTTGAAAGTTAAAAACATACTGGGTGACGAGCTTAATTATTTAAATCGAACTAAAGTCTGAAGGCTGAACTGTAATTAACAATTCATTCGAAGTATCGATTAATTAAACGTTGTTTCGTACTGTGGGTTGTAAACGTGTGATTGTGTTTGTTAGTTATTATTTGAATTTTTAATGCCGCATGTTACTTAAACACTGTACAAAATAATCAGTCTGAGTGGCCTTTGTTTTTACTACGGTTAAGTTGAGAATTACAAAAGTTGTCCCGATAACTCGATAGATGGCGTTGTGCGGTTTAAATTCAGGATATCGTTTGCTTACACACGACTTAGATAAAATATAAGGAACGAAATATTTTTGGAATATATACCATAGACACCTTAAACTGTATCGTCTTGTTTTATTGTGAAGTCATGGGGTAACCGCATCTTAGTTTGGATTTGAACACTTAACCTAAATCTTGTAAGAGTTCATTGAAGTCATCATTACGAAGTTTTACTATGGTACAATACTGAGATTCAGTCATACGACAGACTTTTTATTCGCGATTTAATTTGGGCCCTCAGTAAAAGTAGTATTTATAGGTTTACAGTTAACAAAATCTCTGCTTTAGCCGAGTACAATTAGCCAAAATTTTCTCAAAAGGTGAAACGAAGTTTAGAAAAGTCGGATGGATTTTCATGCAAATAAAAAAAAATAAAAAATAACCGACCACTGTATATTTCGTTCCACCTTATTGTCTAAATGAACTCGACTACATTGTGAAAATGAAAATCTATTTTCATACAGGGTGTAACAAGACCCTTTTTTTTTTTTTTTTTTTTTTCGGTTGGGAAATCATCAAATGACCCCCCCCCCCCCGCTCTGGGCGGAGCGGAAGGGAGTGTCAGACTTGTACTGACTAAAACCCATCCATGTTACTTCTTTGCCCTTTTTGTTCCAGGGCCACGGTATCTCTTTCGAACAGTCCCGCAGGTGTAACAAGACCCTTACGAAGATGTCAACCAAGCATTATGTACATCAAACTAACTTTACGCAAAAATTATTGCTGAGAAATGACTTTTTTTGTGGCGAAAATCACGTTTTACGGTAGGACTTAATGTAACGCACTCAAAACATTCTGATGATGGATGGATTGAATAGTACGGGGATCATGGAGGTGTATTCAGTAAAAAAAATTACGCTAAATACATGAATTTAAAAAAAAAACTTGTGAAAAAGTTGGAACTTTGACCCCCAATATCTCCGTAACTAGAAGGTTCCCAGATATGGTCTAGAACAAAAAAAAATGATCGCAATGACGGGGAGAACAAGTATCTTTCGGCTTGGTTAAGGGTCTTGTTACACCCTTTAATTGGGAAAAAGTTTGACGCCATTTTTAAGTACTTATCAGATAAAAGCGTGTAGCTACGCCAAATTGTCCTATCACACGCACATCTCGTTCCTTTAAAATCGTATTTATACAAATTACCATCTAAATTGTAACTTTGACGTATCGCGGATTCCAATCTCCTTTCTCATATCCTAAACCTGTCGCTACTTCACAAAACGTGTCACATGTATTGTTCTAAATTTAAACTTCATTCTGTTACTGGCTGGTTTTATTTAACATCGCGCCTATCTTCCCCGAAAGGTTTATTTAACTACTAGCATTTGCCCGTGGCTTCACTCACGTTAATTTATTATTTTAAACTCTTTTTAACACACTACTAAAGTTTCTTGTTAAATATACGTAAATAACTTCTTTTATTCCTCTTATACTCCTCTTCCGACAAAAAAATTGTATTGAAGGCATGAATTTCGTGTTAAAATATAGACGGTAGACGACAAGCCGTGTCGACGGCGCGTTCGTGTTCCACGCTCGCCTCAATGAGATGTCAGCACACAGGAAGGGGTCCGCAAGGGCCGTTGTCTGCCTGCCCTGGAATACAAAGGGCAAAGAAGGAACATGGATGGGTTTTAGTGAGTACAAGCCTGACACTCCCTTCCCCCGCCCAGAGCGGGACCCCTCATTTGATGACTTCCCATCCGAAAAAAGAAAAAAAAGGAATGAAAATTACAAAAAAAAAGATAGTTAATCATGTATTCCTTGTATACAAGGAAAACAAACTAGATTATCATTTAAAAATAAAGGATCAAGAGCAACATCACTTCTTGAGGTCACTAAGACCTCGGGAGGTGCAAGTGCACTCTCTTGCACCCTACCGCCGCCGGCGCCCCTGAACAGACAACATCCATGCAATCACTATCTACAGCAAACTGATTTCACCATTCACCGCCCCAGGCATATACAAACGATCCATTACAGTAGCTAGTCATCTATCAATGGACACTGAAGTGTGGTCAACATCGTCGCTGTGGACAGACAGACTGGCAGTCTTTGTACAAAGGCTCAACATACTATTACTTGAAGGTGGTTGTACTAGGACTTTAGAAATCTACGGGTCTTAAACGTTTTGGTCAAAATAGATTATAGATTTCCGTATAACCGCAGTCGCCAAGGCACACTATTGCAGAAATAGTTGTTCTAGATCTTGGTGAAAACTGGATTAAACGGACATTCGTTTTACCAATTTGGTGACGCGATGGCCATATGACTGAAGTTTTCTACTAAAATGATTAATTTTACAGTCGGTACAGAGTACTTTTGAATTTTCAAAAGTTTATTTTAATAAGATTGCTACAGTGATAAACACATCGACGGTACAGGCATAATTCGACGTAAAATTCAAACTATTAAAAGGAGTCCCTAATGATTATTTTAGCTTACAAAAATGTATCTATCTATCACGGTTCGGGTTTTGTCGAAGGAAGAATCGACAAACTGACAGATTCCTTTTGTTGATCCGTTGAACGCGTGCAGGTCTTAATTTTTTCTAAACTCTGCAGTAAATGCCAAAGCATTTACTTGCCCAACAGAAGAATCATATCAAACTTAAAGATAAACAACGACGAAAAAAGCTCATATAACAAAGACAAATTAAAGAAATAATGAATCCGACTCAGTTGTCAAAGCCTATCGTATAGATTTTGAAAACTTTTTGCATGAAGAGCCTTGCCAAGTCATATAAGAAACTTGACTTGAAGACGGTATAACCGCTTTCAAGTTATTACTTGCCACTTTATAAAAGATTTAAAAACTATATAGCATTTTTACCTAGATCATGCAAAATGTTGACTTCTGTACCTAGCAAACTGGTTCAAAAGCTCAATTTAATTATCGAGTACCAATCTTATTACGTCATCATCCTGCTGCCCGTATACTAACTATTTTGGGTTAGTGCAGTACGTCATTTTCTTTTATATAGTTAATGGTTCAGTCACCAGCACATCAAGTTACAAACCACAACATGTTGATGGTTAAATTCAAAATCGAATGAGAAAATTTGTCAGTTTGTGGTAAAATTATGCACTGGCGACTGTGCATAGATCTTTTAATGTGTAACCGTAATCGTAACTACAGCGCCGCCATCTTGTTCTATTTATACACGTAGGTAATTTTTCAAATGATGTTTACCAAAATAGCGCTCCTGACAACGTCATTAAATAGCACAAAGATGCACCAAAAGTTGAATGCGTGCTCTATTAGCCGTTATCTCAGTGGTCACATTTGCTAATAAGTCCCCTTCGTTTCTAACTACTGAAATATTAATCCCATGTTTAAATTTTAAAGCACCAACTTTTTAACTGTTTCATACCTATGACGTCACAGGTAGTTGCCTACTAAAGTATTTCATTAAACGGGCGCTTTGTATGTCCCACAATGGCGTCTGGTCATCCCGCCACAATACTGATTGGAGATACCCGATGCTCGCGCTTTTTATGGCTCCATGCAGTCTCACGTCACATTTTAAAAGGCGTTCCTTTTTTACCTTTTACTCTTTGAGGTTTATGCGAACCCGGTACCTAATTGAAATTTTCTTCACTTTTTGTTAGGCTTTATTTTGAATTTATCTACAAACTCATCTCTGCCTTTATACGATCCTAGTACTTCTTTTTCAACGTTCGATTTTTAACAGGAAATTGAATGGAAGCCGGATTTGATAATTCCGCGTCCCAAGCCCGACTTTAGTTCTATTTTAATTTTCGCCTTTCATTTTAGGCTTCCTGACGACTGAAAAGAAAATTATGTTCTTTATTTTATTTTATCCTATTAGGAGCGATAGAATTTCAATTACTTTATCAGGAAGAAATCTTTTTGGTTAAAAAATATAATTTATGAGCTCCTGGACCAATTTTAGTGATGTTTTTCAGAGTTTAAAACTGGGACCTCGTAAAATAAGTTTCCAGAACGTATTTATAAGGTCCTATTAAAATAGATGGACAAACTTTTAGAAATCATTCAGACCACCAAAATAAGGACAATGGTAAAAAAAGTAAGAAAAACGCATTAAATACTTACAAGAAGAAGAAAACAGCTAACGAAAATACATTAAGAATGTTGGTTATCCAATGATTTTAGGTCAAAACAAAATCTCTTTAATCAGTGTTTTTTTTGCTTGGATATCTTTGGTTAGACGTACTGAACGCTATGTTAAAATTTGTCCGTCTATTTTAATGGGACCTTATACAACATTATGTTTAGTATATGCGAAACCTGAATATAGTTTGTTCAGAATAAGTAACTGAATCGATTCCAATAATTTTTAAACCAAGCTATATTTTTTCCCAAAAGTATTTAAAAGAGGCTACAAGTTGGACACCAAGCGACACTAAGTACATATCGCAATTATTTAAGTACCTACTGCCAAATTATTATTATCAATGAGCAAGATGACGATGGAGGCTCGCGCGCGGCGGCGCCGCATGGTGACCACGTTTTTGTGCGGACAACCTGGTAACAGAACAAGCTTATAACTTTCTGATCTTTCATGATACAGTTTTGAAATTTTTCAGGTTGCGCATATACTAAAACTAATGTTGGATATGTATAGCACAACTATTAAACATTAACAGTATTGTTATGTTTTGTCTTTGTATTATACGTTTGCTAGTATATTCTTATTTTATTATGTTTAAATAGTTCTGCTTTACGTTTTATGTATTCCATTTTCTCTTCTTCTTTTACACACTATGTCTACATCTCTTTTTATTAGTATCTCCTTTCGCAGGTATGCTGGAAGAGATTTCTTTAGAAATAAGCATCACCTTTGTACTATTTTCTGTTCCTTTCTTCTTTCCTATATTTAGTGTATACATAAATTGTTAAATAAATAAATAAAAAATACGCAATCTTTGTAAACTCCTTTCACAAACACTTTTGCAAAGGCTCGGTACAAATTAATCTTTGTACGATACCCTGGAGACCTGTGTTAGAATCGCTGGTTTATTGGAAGTATTGTATGGGACGCTGATTGCAGTGGTCTCTTTGTGATCAAACGGTTTATATCGGTGCGGTGTCGATTTGATTGGACACCCACTGAGAAGAGGAAATAGCTATTCTAATATTTTAGTTGTCGATTAAAAAAGGGTACTTACTTAGGTAATAAGTAAGAGTAAATAAATTACTATTTGCGGATTTGATAGGAAACTTGAATTCTACATAAGTGGTGCCAATTTGTCAAAATAATTTATATCGATAACTACTCTCTAAATAATTGAATAAGCCATTGTTATAGTGACGTTTGTGTCTTTCATGACAATCACGACAACGACAAATTCGATTTTCAACGAAGTCTAAAAGGACAATGTTAACAACAGTATATTGGTAATTATATTGTATCCGCAAATTTTAACAATGAGTAAAAATTTAGCACCAGAATTAATTTTATAAAACCAAAAACAATATAAACCACTAACCAGTTCTTTCATTGGCCTTACATAATATGTCTTACGACAGCAAACTACGGCCATACTATCTATGCTGGCAACGAACCAAACAGAAAGTTTATTTTAATTTTTGCGACAACTCCTGAAATCCAGAATCAACAGTAGCGACCATCAGAAAAGCTTTCAGTTAATATCTACGTAACTCCTGGCAGCATGTCGGGGGATTTAACTAGAATGGCAGGAACAGACAGACAGACATGGCACATAGTTCTACGAACTTTGTGAAGGATTCCTTCAAAGTTTCAAACTTCCTTCATAGTCCAAAATCCATAGATTAGGTATATACAACATTATTTTTAGTATATGCGAAACCTGAATATAGTTTGTTCAGAATAAGTAACTGAATCGATTCCAATAATGTTTAAACCATATTATATTTTGTCCCAAAAATATTTAAAGAAAGTTGGACACCGATCGACATTAAGTACCTATCACAATAATGTAGGTACCTTCTGCCAAATTATGTTTATAATTATGCATGGCCTTAAAGGGGATGAAAGTTTTTATCGCTGTTCGTAATTTTGACTGATAGTAAATAAAGACGCATTACTTGTGATATTATATTATGGCAATCACAAGTGATACGTGATACACTAAATAAAACGTTTAAAGGACTGATTCACACAGTCAATCATATGCTATGCTGTACCAGGGGTTCAAAGACCACAGTAGTCCAGCTGTTACAGACAAAAGTCAGATAATACCACTATTGTTGCCCATGCCACAACCCCGTGTGTCACTGCGGTAATGTAGACATTGTTCACTTTTACGGATTCAGGTCAGGTGTCATCGTTCGTAGTTGATTGTCATGCAAAACGCGACACAACCTTGTTTTAAAGGATTAGCGAATTTAACGAACGTACTGTACACTGTACCTATGTAATTATTGAGTTCTGTGATACAGAACCTTTTTATTTTTAATTGGGACCTTAGCTCGTGCTCGTGGTTAACTAATAAAGATCTTCAGGTTAAGCCGCGCTTGCATCGGAAAGCACGTTAAACCGTTAACAGATAATCACAGTCAGTGGGCCCGAAAGTCTATCAACCAGTCTTACCAAGGGGTATCGTTTACGCAGTACTAATTGGATTTTGGAGTTCAGATCAGTCGCTCCATGTAAAATACTGTTATTCAGCTGTTAGACTGAAAGCCAAACCCAGATCTCTTCAAAGTTCGAATGAATCGGTTTCGTCTAGTCAAGCGTGCTCCACCCTAGGCCGCATGATCGTTTCACATCAGGCGAGTTGCGGCCAAAACGAAACCCTAGTATTTAAAAAAAAAACACCTTAGGCAAGTTTCTATAATTCTTGTGTTATTCACATAAAATCAGGCAAACTTGTACCCACATTTCACCAGATGTAATAGGGGGTGAGCCTATTGCCATCAACCGTGCACAAATCCAGACTCCATGGCTGCTACTGAGAAATTCCTGATGATAAAACCTAATAACTGTTTGTCAGACCCGGGAATCGAACCCAGAACCTCTTGCATAGCAGTGACAATTGCGACCACTTGACCAACGAGGTACTAATATGCATCGCCAAAGCAACATAATATTTGTATTTCGTCAATTTCGTGCGCAGTATCAACGTTTTAAATTCAAATATTCGGTAGGCCTCAATGGTAACGAAACCAGTATAAGCTGGCCTCACATCCTATTAAAACTCCGTACTATGCTAGGCCAGGTTAAGGTCAATGTGAAACCGTCGACGCGCGGTCCATTATACCGGAATACTAAAATATTGCAAAGCATTCCATCAAGCAAACCAGAAATTCAATATAATGTTTATTTGGTAGAATACAGTGCAATATTTAGTCAATCCAATGTAATATTATTAGTTCCCGAAATTCCAGGATCCTCAATTTACTGCGTCTGTGAGTCGCAATTCATAGTTTCGATGTAAACAGGTTATGGATGTTTCCATGAAATTTTATAATTATTTCCTCTGCAAAAGCTTATAATAATCAGTCCAAATTGGAATAGTATTCTAGAATTAAAAATATAATACTACAAGTACTTTGCCCGCGACATCGTCCGCAAAAATTGTAATAGCTCGGTTAAAATGCATGACATGAATATAATTTATAGTCTATAGCACTCACGAATAATGTAACTTTCTGCCGGTGAAAGAATTTGTAGAATTCGACAATTAGTTCTGGAGATTGCCTCCTACATACAAACTAGCAACCTACAATCTTTTACCTCTTTATAATATTGGCATAGATATATTATCTATTGCGAGTTTTCCAACAAATATTGTAACGAAGGCAAATACTAGTTACTGAAATCAAATATTCATCTCGAGACCTGAAAATCTAGCGAAGAGCAGCAGTTTCCAGGTCTGTGCTAAAAAGCGGAAAGTGAATAGTTAGACACGGTGTCAAGATGTCAGAACCGAAACGAGGTGGAATAACGTCTTATTCGCTTTTATTGAGTGGACATTAAGATTTTTCTGCCCGGCTCAAGCTAATTCGGCGTCGATAAGTGCAGCCACTAAGTAGCTACCAGGAATATATTTTTTTTTAAATACAGCAAATTGTTCACCAGAAGATAAAATGGTATCTATAAAACAAAATACTACCAAACTTTTCCATTGACAGTACAAAAAGGTAATTTCAGCATCGAGCGGTAAAAAGAAGCCATAAGCAATTGAGACTGTTTGTCCCATTGAGCAGAACGATCAAAGTTTTTACCATTTCATGATAGCATCTCTATAGACTCTGATCAGGTAAAAACGCTGGAATAGGTATTCCTATTGGTTTATAGTCAGCTCACATTTCTTATGAGTATGGTAAAGTTATTTGCAGTACCAAACGCAACTATTTTCTTGGAAACATCAATATCGTATTAATTTACATTCAGGAGAATTGGAGAGACCTGTGTTCATTTATGTACGGCTATAATATCATGTTGATGAAATGTATATTTATGACAGACAGATACACAAATATATCAACGTTGGTAGTTACCGGTATGCTTGGTTTTATAATTAATTTTGACTTTTCAGTCATCGTTTTCGCTGATAGAAGAATGTCGCTTTGGGTGTTATCGATCGATCGTCGATCGATGGTAGAAGGGATTAGTCGACGCCGATCGATAGTTTCTCTCTTTCGACTAATCGATTCTACCATCGATCGATGATCGATCAATTGGTGTGGTAACGCCCTTTCTCCGGGCTCAGAGGTTTGACAAAAAGTCTTGTCACAGTGACCTCAGTCGCTATTCCGAACATTAATAAACTGGGTTAAAAATTAATAAAGTTAAATTATTGCTCAACCCTTCGCATTTCGACGGGCACGTCAACTTCTCTCCCCTCTTTGAAAAATGAAAGCAAATCTAATTATTTAACAATTTGTTGTTTGTCTTAAACGCTCGCTACAATATAGTCTTACATTGTTAAGTAACAGGAAAAATTCTAACGGAAATTAATAACCTCAAAAAATTTAAAAATTTTCAGTGTGCAATTTCCGGGAGTTAATAAAAAAGGAGACTATTTTATTTTATTTTTTAGGTACCAGGACTGCATAAACTGATGGAGGTTACAAATTCACATCGCCCAGACATCGTTAGTCTATTTATAGGAGCAGCGCAGCGTGGCAGCCCATTTCCCGCCTAATCAGCTTATGGAGGAACGGAATTACGCGATTCAACTTACCGTTTTCTTTCATGCCTTTTTTGAGAGTCACTTAATTTAATTTTCTCCAATTTCTGTTTGTACGCAATTAGATGTAAGCTCTATAAAGCATTGATAGGGTCTCCATTTGAGTAAAATTTTCCTCCTCCTTAGATATTTTTCCTTGCAATTATGAAATTAATTTGATGTGTAGGAGATAGATCAATTTATTTAACGATATTTTTAACATTAAAGTTGACATTTACAACAACATGTTCAGCCTATTTCATAATTCATAACCCTATTAAAGACGAAATTCTTAGTAAAATTTATCCAAGTCCCAGTGGTACGAGTTAATCAGTTTAGTAATTAAACGCCGATACGAAGTATGTGCCGGATGGGGCGATGAGTAATGGGCCAAGTCGAGAACTTCTGTAATTTATCGTGCGAACGTGACGGCTCGCGAATTCTTACATCACACTTATAAGGGATGGACCTTCGTACAGATAGCTCTTGATAGTCATGTCGTCTTGGTAAACATGGGATCGGAGTGGAATATATTGGATATCTTCCATCTATTTATTAAGGGTTTTTGAAAATACAGAACAGTCTCATTATTTTCAGTTTCTAGTGTAATTGTGATCCGTATGTTTTATCAAACTCTATCGAAGATTAAAACTATTCTCCTTCAGTGGAAGTTATATAGCTTTCATATAATTTCCTAAACACCAAGCCAAGACTTCTTTTCCGAAAAATAAGTTAACTTTGGGCAAAATATACCACCTAAAACCAGCGAAAAGGAACATATAAGGTACCTGACAAATAATTTATTGCAAACTTCCTTTTTTTATAAATCGCTAAAACGCAGAAACCGACCAAATAGTTTCAAAGATTTTTGCTCCTACCAATATTCAAATAAGTTCCCTGAGACGCGCTAGTACTCGACCAAAAGCAATGCATCCGGTTCGTTTCAGTGCCAAGAACTAAGAAATATTTATACTTTCCTGTCATGTATTAAACACGATTCATTGTAGTTTCTCTTTAGTGAGAGTTTACAGTCAGAAGTTTTATGTATTGTTGATTATTTTAGCGATGAAAGTTAAGCCAAGAAACTGTCAATATTTAAATGTGTGTACTACTACTGCAGAATACTTAAGAATTTTACAAAAAATATCTGCAACAGAGCAACGGTGGCCCAGTGGTGGAGACCCCGACTTACGAGCAGTAAGTCGTGGGTTTGAACCCAGTCAGGTGCATTACTTTGTGTAAGTTATTTCATCACCACTGCTCTCAAAACGGTGAAGGAAAACATTGTGAGGAAACCGGCATGTCCTAGAACCAAAAATTCGAAGACATGTGACATATACCAATCCGCACTGGGCCGCGTCGTGGATTATAGCCCATTCCCTCTCATAGAGAGGAGGCCTGCGTCCCAGCAGTGGGAACATTAATAGGTTGATTATGCTTATAATACAATATTAACTTTTAGGGTATTTTTCTTCCGGAAAAAAAAAACCATATAATGTTAACGATTTTTAGATTGATTTAAAGTTCTGATATGGTAAGACCGCCGATCAATTTTTTACACGTAATTCATGAAAGAGCCACTGGAAAAAAAATATTTGAAAAGCATATGGGTGCTGCCAAAACTGCTTTTTACATAGTGCCAAAATAGTATAGAACATTCATCATCCATTTTCACATAGTAAAAAATAACATGTACATGTACCAGGAGAACATATAACACAAGATAAACACATATCATGTTCTCTACGTACATCATGTACCGTCGCTTCGAGGCACTCACACGCTCGTTTACTTTATTACATTGTATAAAACATACTAAAACAAGTTACAAATCCTATTACGGAACCCTACAGGGCAGGTCGTTTAACCTCACGTTATATAAGGTTTACTATTACACATAATATATCGCATATAAGGATGTTTTCCAGCTAAATTAAACCATTCACATGCGCCGATAGTGGCAATAAAATTTCTCTATGGGGCTACTTTGCTCCAGACGATTATGATATCCTATGGCCTGGTTAAAGATTGACCCCTTTTGCTGTCCTGTCAAGGTTGTTTCCGGGTAATAAATATTATGAGGTTAGTATTTTACGATAAATGGGTGTTTATCGTTACCTTCTTGGAAAAATACTACAAGATGAAACCTTATATCTGCAGAAAACGACATAAGCTGCTTTTGATGTCAGAACTTACAATAACTAGCTTAAACGTAGGTTATAAAGTACCAGTTATTTTATATTTCTTCAACATCTTGTAAACAATATCAAAAACTGATCCCACCTCTCCAACTTATCAAAATCAAAGTACCAGGTCAACAGAAATCTCTACGAGCTGGAGAAACGGTTCCGTTGTTTACGTCAAGAGAGAAGTAAGTCGTCAATTCAATCAATAGCAAATAATCTATTTCCGTGGTGCAGTCGTCGAGGCAATCTCAGGGGGACGTTGGAAAATGAGAAATTCTACCGAGCTATCACCGAACTACTGCGGGCTATGCGCCCCTGGTGCTGTAAAGCAAATGATTGATTGTAAAATTGAGTTCTTTAATCATATTGGTGTATCAATCAGGCATTTTTCGCTTGCCATAAGTTAATATTACAAGTCGTTTGCTCATTGGGGTCCCAATCGCCAAAAATTATAGACTCCCAAACTAACTCAACATCCTCGGCTCTCCTCACCATCTAAATTAAAAATTCAACTCAAACGCAACACATCCCTGTTTAAATTGGTATGAAATTCTAAAAGCAGACCTTAGTGCTCACTTCCGTTAATTAATAAACTCTTGTGCAAAACAAATTTCTAGATCCAGCGTGTTAAGACTGTGCGATATCTTTTTTTTTGAGACAGTCCCGCCACACTATTCCCAAACCACTGTAACTCCAGAAAGTACAGAAACAGACTGAAAGCCAGAATCAACAGTGGTGACCACCAGAAAAGCGCCGAGACAAATATAGCCACCGTTTTCTGGGCCGGCCTCAGCGGCGCTGTCCATCCTCAGGCACCCAACGTGTTGAAGCCTCTGCCCAGCGGTCATCATCCATGCGGCTTAAGTGACCCGCCCAATCCCGTTTTCAGCCTAGCAGCCTTTTTGCTTACGTCTGTGACCCCTGTTTTTGAGCGCAGCGTAGTGTTCCGAATTTTATCAGCTCTCTTTACACCCAGAATGCTGCGCTCCATTGCTCTGTGGCAGACTCCAAGGCGGGACTTTTGTGATTCGGTGAGTGACCAGGTTTGAGCACCGTAGGTTAGGACGGGCAGGATACACATATCTATGAGTTTGCGCTTCAAGGAGATCGGCAGATCTCCCTTCATTGGCGTCTTCATGGACCAGTAGCTTTTCCAGGCGTTGTCGATTCGGCGATCGATTTCCTTTTCATGCCTGTTTTCGAAAGAAACTAACTGGCCCAAGTAAATGTACTCATCGACATAGAGAGTATTTCCTGCCCATCTACCTCGACCCTACGTTTAGTGCTGTTAGTCATAGTTTTCGTTTTTGACCGATTCATCGCGAGCGACCTTGAAGCTAGCAGCGGTTAAGTCTTGGAGCATGCTCTGTAGTTCGAAAGCTGTGGGAGCAAAGAGGACGATGTCATCGGCAAATCTAAGGTTAGTCAGCCTTTTACTGCCGACTTCAACGCCCTTGGTCTTCCATGAGGCTGCCAGTGTCTGAAATACCTCCTCGAGTAGCACATATTATCAATAAAATATTAATGAGTCCTAAGTTGTGAGCAGTTATATTTGTGAAGTTCTAGAGTGGCGACCGCGAATCGGGAGACCACCTACGCGTTTCCGTTGGAAGTCCTCCCTCTAGTTGGACCGATGATCTGGGAAGATTGCGGGGATCCACTGAATGCGAGACCTACGGGACCGGTCAATGTAGCGACACTTGGGGGAGGCCTATGTCCAGCAGCAGACGTCTATCAGCTAAAATGATGATGATGAAATTTTTGAACTGTGCGATTTCTATCAGGGATTTTTTTATTGAGCATCTTGCTTACAACAACCCTTATAACCTCAATATCCTACAATAACTAGGACATATTAAAAAATAAATTTACTTATAAATCACCCTACTAATATTTGAAACGGTCCATTTTCATTTCATTTCTGCAAACTGACCATATTTCCACCACATGCGCGGCTCCAACTAAAACTTTGACATATCGGACAGGGAGACCGACTGAAAATAAACAAAGTTTTGTTATATGCGTAAACAACAGAGCAATCCGTTTTTATGAATACGTTATCGAAGTACTAGGTTTTGTACTGGATTTGGTCCACGTGGACTTTCTTTTTTATTGAGATTAAAAGTACATCGTTTATTTATTTATTTAACTATTTATGCACACACAGAAGACAACACAGGAAAATAACATTATAATTTATGAGTACAAAGGTACTGCTTATTTTAAAAGAAATTTCTGCCAGCAGACCCGCAAAAAGGAGAAATGAAAAACAAATGATGATATCGTGGTGATATTTTTCCAGGCATATCGAGTATGTACAAAACAAGCTTTTACACAAATTCTTAATGCCTCTGTTATGCACCAAAACAAACAAATATGAAAAGTTCTGCAGTTTGGAGTTTGTTTATTTGATAAACTTTATTATTTTATTAGTGTTAATAGGTTGGTACAAACATTTTTACACCTAAAAAACTACATAACGATCAGATTTTGTAAGGTCCATGTAGATTATACCGTACATACGCAATCCGTGGATTTTATAATTAATTTTTGTCCGAAAGACATTGTTTAATGTATACAATATTGGGGAATAATTAATTTTAGTGTCCTACACATAATTTATCTCCTGAAGCAACTAATTTATTTGAATAGAGCGATATTTATAAATGAGCAAAGAAAAAACCACCCTCATCCATATTAATACCTTCCTACTTAATTACATTAATTATAGCAAGTGGGTGTCAGTAAAGTTGTAGGTAACTTCGACGCCTACCCACTAAAATTAAAAGCTAATTATGTTAAATACCTAGTGGGTAGCAACTAATAAGTATAACGAGGTAGACTCTTATTAATTTGCCATATTCATCACAAGAAGTTCAAAAATTTTAGATCGCATATAGGTACGTGTGCAACTCTTTTGAACCCTAACCGAAAAGCCATCTCGTCGCCATACTTTTAGTAGTTTAGCAGGAGGGTTACTACGATGTAGTAAAGCAGGCGTAATTCCAGTGTCGGGAAAGAGACAGAGCAATACAGGTCGTCTAGCGACATCTCCCACACTGGAATTACTCCTGCTTGAAGATGTCATGGTACGACCCCGAACCGAGGCGATGCCGTTCATTTTCTGAGCTGTGCGTTTCAGAATGGAGTTTCATGGAAAAAACTCGAAGGCCCAAACTGACAATACATTCTGCTGCAAACACATTAACAAAGCTGATATGAGTCTTGTGTTCAGAACCTAATTTTAATGTTTAAAGTAGCCCAAAATTTTCCGGTAAATTAGTAATGGCTGTCGTATTACTTACGCTATTAATCAATTTTGAGTCCATCGACAGCTTTTCACCCGAATGCCCCAGAAAGAGGGTAATGTTTTTATCTTCACCTTTGACGGTCCAAGGCCGTCGTTTTAATAAATTTTATAAAAACAAAACGCGAACTTTCGTCCAAAAGATCTTCATAATTTTATTTTGACGGATAACTTGCCTCCAGTCGGGAAGAGCCATAACGACTGTTTTATAGCAAAACTTGTTAACAGAAATATAATGTGCTTAAAAAAATTAACCACCGAACCGAAACTCCTGATTTTATTCATGTTTTTGTCACGACTTCATTGCTAAATGTACGTTGTGTAAGATATTCTAGAACAATGAACAAAAACAGCGTATGTTTTCCTTACGATCTGTTTCACTTTCATCGTTAAAGTACCGAGAAAGAGCCCAATCTATCGACAATATACAATAACTTTATGACAGAAAAAAAAGAAACTTTATTCAGTACAAAAATTAATACCTAGTTCTGGTTAACCAGGCACCAGGAACCAGATATAAAGGGTGAAACAAGACCCTTAACGAATGCGAAGGGCACTTGTTCTCCCCGTCTAGACCATATCTAAAAACCTTCTAGTTACGGAGATATCGGGGGTCAAAGTTCCAACTTATTCACAAGTTTTTTTTAATACGTTTTAGATGCAAGATTTTTTCTTGAAACACCTTCACGACCCCCGTACTATTAAATCCATCCATTAACACCATTTTTTGAGTGTCCTACCGTAAAACGTGATTTTTCACCCAAAAAAAAAAATCGTTTCCCAGCAATCATTATTGCGTAAAGTTACTTAATTTGATATACTTACTTAATGCTTGGTTGACGGCATCGTGAAGGGTCCGTTTATACCCTGTAGTTTCTTGCAAACTATTCAATAGATCAACAATCGTCGATGCATCAGGCGATGTACTAGCCTTACCATAATCATTCAGGGCAGGTCAAGTTAATAGTTTATATTTGGTACACATAATGTACCTGTACCTGTACCTTTAGTCACATTGCCTGACACTTCGCTTATCGTCTAATATTGGCGTATACTACGAGAATATGACTAGGTCGTTCTTGTGGACGTCAAATAGACAGTCGCTTCCAATAAATAATAGTATTTAGTTGCATCCATGCGGTGAGATTAGAAGCCGACCCTAATATAGTTGAGAAAAGTCCACGTAGATGTTGACAAGAGTAGATATTTATGCAAAGCCCCTGAACATTATGGAGGTCATAAATATGCGTTCCATGGACAAAATAAAGAAGTAGAATTTCCGTTTAAAATTAAAAATATCTTGACCTCTCTTAACTTTTCTGCTTTGTTACCTACGCACTTCGAGACTCCTTATAAAATATATTATCAAAGAACTCCCTTTTCAAGAAGGCGGTCCTTAGGAACGGACTATAGGACCAGAGCTATTTACTTTTAAGTTTGAAAGTCACGAGGTTACCCGTAAAATATCAAATTTTACTACTCCTATTAAACTTTTTCAATTTTCTCATAAAATAGAACAAAGTTTGGTTTATTTTAACTCCGTCGTAAACTAAATCGTTGTTTTATGTTAGCTTTACTTTAATAGATAACTACAGCCATGCATTTAACAACTACGACTACTAGGACCGCATATTACAGAGGAGGTTGCAGCTACAGATTACAAGACAAATAATATTTTTTATCAGTTTTTATTTTTGTATGTACTTCCTCCTCTATATTCAACTTAAAAAAAAAAATAAAAAAAAAATTGCAAAACAAATTGTAAATTGCCTTCTCATCGACCAGCAATCACATTCAATCACCAGGAGCACATATTACGCAAGAGGTTGTAACTCTAACACGGTGTAACAGATTATCAGGCCTATAGCTGCAACGTTGGGTGAATGGTCGTAATTAGAGGCTTGTAGACGCAGTCTGGTGGTAACACGATTAGGCTGAAGCCGTATATGGCGACAATTATCGGCAGGTGCGAGTTCCTTAGACATGAGTTTGTACTATCGATCACGGGTTCATGTTTGTTTCTTGTAAGGCGGATTGTGTTTGTGGGGGAGGGAGTAATTCTTCAATAGTGTGTTGCACTAATTTTGTAGATTTTTTTTTCGATTAGTTGCTTAGGTGTGTATACAAGGGGTTATCTATGACTAGGAGCTAACTAGACTTATGTACAGGGTGTAAACGGACCCTTCACGAAGCCGTCAACCAAGCATTCTGTACATCAAACTAAGTTACCTACTCTACGTAAAAATTGTCGCTGGGAAACGACTTTTTTTGGGGTAAAAAAACACGTTTTACGGTAGGACTCAATGTAATGCACTAAAACATTGTGCTGATGGATTCATTGAAAATTACGGGGGTCGTGGAGGTATTTAATGTAAAGTTATAACATTAAAAACTTGTGATAAAGTTAGAACTTTGACCTCCAATATCTCCGGAACTAGATGGTTCCAAGGTATGGTCTAAAACAAAAAAATGATCGCAATGACGGGGAGAACAAGTGAGGCTTTCGTTTAGGGTACTTTTTTACACCCATTATTTAAAAGTTTATGGCCGAATTTTATCTACTAACTTTCCAACTAACTACAATACCAAATAACCATAAAATTAATTTTAGAAAGTGTTTTAAAAATCTTAGAATTTTTTACTTTATCTTAATATTATCTGATAATTATAAAAATATCAATTTGTCTGCTCTAGAGTATGATAAAAATATTTTTTCTTCAAAAAATCATAAAGGCACAAAGTATCTTGTGTATCAAAGCTTTATTTAAAAAAAAAAAACAAGATAAACTTACGACATCACGTTTCATCTTTATAACTTTGCAGATACAGAACCAATTTTCGTAAAATCAATTCTTGAGAAAAAAAATACATGAACAGCAAAATATGTTAGTAACACAACGTAGGGTTTTAAAACTATAGATCGACCGCTATAATGAGTCCTCGTGAAGGTATCAATTAAAATGGAATATTCTGAAGGTTGATCACGTATTGGTTTAATTAGTACCGTAATACCTATGTGAATTATGGTTATTTTAAAGCAAATAACCGGTGGGATATTGTTAGGACTTTGTGGACGCTTAATGTAGCTTTGATGGGGCAAGGCGGAGCACTCATTAAAGCGGTCGGTCTATAGCGGAGGCGTACGTACGTCTCGTTAGGCAGCTGGATCAAGGGCTTAATTCAGAAAACGGTGCTCCTGGCCACGGTTCGTTTTGTTAGGAGGATGTTTTCTCTGTAGCCCCAGAATTCGACTTGACTTGACAACCGGTAGCTCGGAACCTTTTCCCGATGCTGGCGGGCTACTATTTTTTATATTTTTAATTTTACGTTTTTTTATGAAATGTGTAACAAATAAAAGATATGTGTAAAACTAAATAAACGAAAATAAAGTAAAAAGTTACGTACAAGTTTACAAAATCAGTGTTTCTTTTTAGGGTTCCGTACCCGAATACAATAATAACAAAAAATAAATAAAAAAACCCTTCATGCGCGAGTCCGACTCCCACTTGACCAGTTTATTTTTATTTTTATACTGTTTAGATGTCGACACCCATCACCTTTGAAGTTTCGCTAGCTAATTTCATTTCACCCTGCGCATTATTGCAGCCATGACACTTTGAAGCCTCTCTTGTTGACAAAGACGATCAGCTGATTTAAGGGTGTCGTAAAGTTACCCCGGAATCGCTTGGAGGCCGGTTTTGTATTAACATTTTCAATAAAACGAATCATCTCATTCGACAACGTGTTGTTATGATGTGACACAGAGTAAAATAAGTCTCATTGCTGGGCAAAGATCTCCCTATAATCTTCCACTTTTACTGTGAGCGATTTTCTCTGGCCAATCTCTCGAGTAAAATATTCAGTTGGTAAATGGTCCGTTCTACAAAAAATATTCGGACACCGTTAGCCTGTGTCATCCCACTGCTGGGACAACACCTCTGTGAACCCCAAACTTCCAGCTTTTTCAAACCATGGCTTATGCGATCTGGACAAAATCAACGTCCAACCAATTGTCCAGTTCGTCCCGCCATCTTCTAA
The DNA here is from genome assembly GCA_910589295.1 of Noctua janthe. Taxonomy (NCBI): domain Eukaryota; kingdom Metazoa; phylum Arthropoda; class Insecta; order Lepidoptera; family Noctuidae; genus Noctua; species Noctua janthe. Next base: position 3,293,632 of record OU342573.1, on the reverse strand, counting down.
GTATGAGGTCTGCCGCATTTAGGTAGATTTTATAAAATAATTGTTTTTTTTAAACACATAAAAAATATATTAAAAATCAGTTACAACTATCATACAGGCATGACAATTGCGAAGAACATCAATAATAAGGTCAATGTATCATTATAAAAGATACCTTTTAGTTTTAAGCTCAAATTACTTCGATAGAACCTGTTAGTAACTCGAGAAAATCTGTTTCCAATTGAATTGAAATAGTCAAGTAAATAGATTTCGACATCAGAAAATCGTTTCTCATTTTGAAATATATTTTTATAAAAATAACAGACAACAGTAAATACAGGGTGTAAACGGACCCTTCATTTTGTACATCAAACTAAGACTCTTTTTTTGGGGTGAAAAGTCACGTTTTACGGTAGGACTGAATGTAACGCACTCAAAACATGGTGCTGATGAATGCATTGAATAGTGTGCGGTTCATGGACGTATTTAAAGAAAGTGATAACATTAAAACTTGTATTTAAAAAAAAAACCAGAGTCGGCACGCAGTAGGTGCCAGAAGACGGGCGTCGTCCCCGAGGGAGGCCTAGAAAACGCTGGTGTGACGACCTAGAGGCGTTTGTCACAGATTGGCCAGAGAAAACCGCATGGAAAGAAGAGTGGAAGGCTATGGGCCTGTGCCCAGCAGTGAAACAATAGCGGCTAAGTAAAAAAACGGAACTTTGACCTCCAATATCTCCGTAACCAGAAGATCCCCAGGTATGGTCTAGAACAAAAAAAATATCACAATGACGGGGAGAACAAGTGCCTTTCGGCTTCGTTAATGGTACTATTACACCGTTTATTTTTCCTCTGTTTACTTTGCTCTGTGGTTTATGAAAACGAACGATGAATTGTACTTACAGGGTTGTAAAACAAATGTAAACATCACTCGTAACGTGATTCACGACTACAATCCTTCTGACATAAACCTTATGCCAACGATTATAAAGTTCACTGTACTGTGAAATCAGAGATAAAAAACAACCATGAAAGGAAAGTGCGATGCTTTCACAATCACAGTCGATGTTACCTACTTATTGTTTTTAATCAGCATATTATAAATTTCATGTGAGCAGTTATTGGAAATTGCAAACGGCTGAAAGCCGCACTTTCCTGTTTTGGTCGATGAAATTATGAATATGATTGAAAATATTGGAAAATAGTTCATGTACCAACATATATTTTTTTACTGGATTGACACAGAATATTAATTTAAAGTTCAGTCAAACCGGTACGGACATATTGCGGACGCATCTTTGGACACGGACATCGGACATTTCCAAAATCCAAATGCATACTTACTGTAGTATTTGTCAGTGTTCGTGGCCTTTGACTGATCTGATCTTTTATTTTTTATTGGTCCTTTCGAAAAGTATAGTTCCTATTTATACCGTTCTAAATAAAACCTTACTGGCTGCATCAAGCCAAAAGACCAACAAAAAAAAAGCATAATTTCATAATTCCATATTTAAACCAAAAAGGCGACCCCGAAATAAACTGTCGCGAAACAAATTCTAATCGCGGAACAAAAAAATATGGGCCGTGGAAATAAAAGGCGAAACGGCGCGAATATCAAGATATTGCTTTTGTAGTTTATAAGTATAGATTGTTATTACCTTATAGATTTTTTCTTGGAGTATTCGAAATCTTGCTTTTCTCATTTGTATTGTGAAAATATTTATGACAAATGGCCGTATTCTCTAACGATTATAAATATCGAATAAATGTGTTTTTTTTTTTACGAAGTGAATTTAATCTCTGGATTAAAAACTGAAAAAGTAGAACACCTAAGTCTTAATACCCACAATGACAGGGCTACAACTATGACAAGACTCGTTATTGTTAGTAACAACAACATAATAATGGATTTAGTCATTCTTTTCACTAAAAATCAAAACAAGCAATGTAGCTGAAAAATCTTTACGAGTCGAAAATGACAATGAAAGACCACGTCTCCTGTGTCATTTTTAACAAGACAAGGCCAATTTAAGGACACAACATTTTTTGAAATCAGAGACTTCTTAAAACCGTTAATAAATCAACAGTCTTGTAACTCAATGTACCTAAAACACAACTCATTGGTAAAGAGAAAAGAACATTCCCAATTTTTATACCAGTGTCTGATTTAGTGCGCCACATTTTCCCTAGTGGTCGTTTGGGGGTTTAATTAAGCCCCCTTCATGACCCAAGAGTGGAGGATTCAATCTTCCGAACAAGGGAACAGTGTTTTTAGGCTTAAGATTGTGATCAACTCTGACCTTGAATAGATTAGGAAGAAACTAGGCATGCAAATAGTAAAGCACGTGTTTTTGGTGAACTGCAAGTAGTTGGATTGTAGAAGAGTAAATTCTGTGTCGAATAAAAATCGGCTGAAAGTGATACCAAGCTGCGTTATACATCTCGGTAACAAAAAAAATAAAACGCCCACAAGTCAAGCATCTTGCCAAAATAGCAGAGTCAACTATGAAAATGGACCACCTATACTAATAATTATCGCATCAACTGAAAAGACAAGAAACTTCTCGGTAAATTCCTAGCTAGTGCAACCACTTTAAGGTACTAGAAACTTAGTCGGTGCAGCAGTGGTTAGCAGGTTCGGCCATACCGCAGAGTCGGCGGCACGTCGGATTGGCTGACACAACCGCAATACGACTGTCGGATTGAATCACGCGCTTGGATGCTTTGCTTCGTGTCTCAGCTAGCTCTTAATGTTGCAAGTTTGGGCTTTTGGTACCTACGTGAATTTGAAAATGACGATATTTCGATTTAGTATCAGCGATTGGCATTTCTTAATGCATCAGTCAGATCCAGCCTGTATCTTTGCTGCCCTATCCCAGTGACGCCCTAAGCCGAGGCTCGTTCCCCACAAAAAATCTTAATGGTTGTTAGAAGAACCAGATAAAAGATAGAAAGATTGGAACAAAAAGTACAAAGCGACAAAATGTGTGGATTTCCTCCCTATGAGTACAAAAAAAGGTGAAGGCTTTATGTAACTTGACGCTTTTCACAGAGATCCTGATTAATTTTCCCTTGATCTCGTCTTCCGTACGTACGATAGATTTATCTACATGAGTACTAGGATAACATAAAGGGCTTAGAAGTAACCGCACATAAACCTGCAGGTTGAAGCCGTTTCGCAATTTAGTGCCACGGATTACATTTTACGGAAGAAGAGAAGTTTCAACTAAAATATTTACCAGTTTTCTTCACATGAATGCCGTTCAATTAATTTCATAACTTTGTGGGACTAAGCAAAATTCATCCATTCAACGATAGCTTGGAAGTTCGAAACTTGGTAATTCATTGGCTCGCCGCCGCCTCGTAACAGAAAAGTAATCTGGATAAAATCCTGGAGGTCAGAGTACTAGAAGAACATGAGTGGGTAGGTCTTCTTATCTCTAACCAAACATTGCTTCGACGCAGTTTCGTTTTCCCTAAGTTTGTTTCGCGAGCTGTGAACTTACAGTACATGTAAGATTTCGAAGATATAAAATATCCCGCGTGTTATGGAAATTATTTATCTTGTGTGTTTGTGTTTATTTTGCTGAAAAGTTTGCAAAAATGTAGGTTTTCCTTTTTAGGTCTAGTTAGGTTCTATGATTCATGATGGGGTGTTTTGAGTATAAATCTATTTAAAGTTACCTATATTTTATTGAGATTTTAGCTAACCCAAAGATTCAAATCAAGCTAAATTAACTTCCGGAGGACACGGTGGAACACACCGTGGAGGTCTGCCCCGCTTGGGCGGAGCACCGCCGTGTCCTCATAGCGGCGATTGGCGGCGGCAATCTCTCGCGTCCGGCCTTGGTTCAAGCCATGGTCCGGAGCGAGAGAGAATGGGAAGCCGTCACCTCCTTCTGCGAAGCAGTCATGCTAGTGAAGGAGGTGGCAGGACGTGAGAGGGAAAGAACCTCACGTCCCAGCCGCCGCGGGAGACGCCCTGGGCGTCGGGGGTCACGTGGTGGCTTCCGACCACCGTAGGCGCTGGCCTGTGGACGGCGAGTTATGGGCTAGCTCGCCGTCCGGCCGTCTTATGACGACAGGCTGTGTCGACGGCGCGTTCGTGTTCCACGCGCGCCTCAAAGAGATGTCAGCAATCAAGTAGGGGTCCGCATGGGCCGACGCCTGCCAGGGCTGCGGGACTGTTCGAAAGAGATACCGTGGCCCTGGAACACAAAGGGCAGAGAAGGAACATGGATGGGTTTTAGTCAGTACAAGTCTGACACTCCCCTCCGCTCCGCCCAGAGTGGGGGGGGTCATTTGATGATTTCCCATCCGGAAAAAAAAAAAAAAAAAAAAAAAAAAAAAAAAAAAAAAAAAAAAAAGCTAAATTAACTCTATTTTTCTTTGTAACACTGTCTGTCTGTTTAAGAAAAAGTTTAATTATTCTTCAAGTTTCATTAGGTTTCAATAAATCTTAACGCCTGAGTTACATCGGGCAATTTATTGTTATTTAAAATTCCTTCTTCGAATCTGAACAAGGCAATAAATTCACTTGCGCCACGTCAATATCTTAAATTGTTTTCGACGAGATATGTTGTAAACTATTTTCGGTACCTAAGGATTCTAAATATTGTATCTGTATTCCTTTCCCCAAAATGTGAATTTACAAACAGCCAGACCCGAAGCAATTATCTATAAATTCAGTCAATGTGCTGTTGTTAATATGGTAGAAATTGAATTCGATATTTTTAACAGACTTCCAAAAAGGGAAAAAGTCTGCATTTTTTTTTGTGTATGTTCATCGATATCTTCGCCAATTGTGAACCGATTTTGATGATTCTTCTCTTCGGAGATATCAATGGAACTCTTCAATAATAGACAGCAAATCTGCCGTGATTTCTGCAATCGCTTAGATGTTAATTGTTTACACAATATCCTAACATAACATAACGCCTGGATGCTCTGTGTACAGCACAACCAGATTTGTTTGTTTTTGTTGACAATGTAAAATAAATGCATAGCAAATATTAATTGTATAGGATATTACAACTAAAAATTGAAAAATTAAAAAAACTTTTTTGCAAAAAACAAAACCGACTTCAAAAACACAAAAAAGTGAAAAATACTTTAGTTTAAGAAGTCGGTGACAAAAAAACTGAATCAAACAAACAAAAGTCACCGACAAAACGTTTTCTTTGCATGTAGGACGATTAAGCAACCACTTTTCTTTTGCTGTGTTGAAAGCAAGTTTTAAAGGCAGATCTTTATTAGAATAATTGGATATTATGAGTTCACCCCTTGAGTAATTAAGATTTCATCTCGAGATATTATTATTATGAAAACCCTTTCTTCATATAATTTGGTTCCAGAATACACCTTTCACAAGTAGGTACTTAACTGAATTTATTTTTGTATTTTATTTACTTTACTTCGAATATGACTGACTGTTAAAGACAGCCATATATTCATAACTAATTTAGATTTTTTTATGATTATTAAGAAAAAACCAGATGTGTTTAGGAGATTTATTTTTATGAAATTGACACCAATAGTTTCACTCCGATCAACTACTGCGTAGTTTACGATACCAGGATATCATAAACCACGTAGATGTGAGCCCAGCCAATAACGCACGTCGGTGATCGCGTGATACGATAAAACACGCTACTGGAATCCGATATGTTTCTGATGTGAACCGTTTCTTTCTGGATTTGAAAGCTTGACACTTGTAACATAAGGATTTTTATCCTTAAATCTTAGGAAAAATACTCATGATATCTGTGACAAAAATCTGTTACAAAAACTTGGCTACATTTTGTTTTGCGACAGCCGAAAATTATATACGAGTATGATCTCGTCTGCCTGAATTGTGCTAATGTTATGGGTTAATTGGCTTACATCAATTACTTATAATAAGACATCGAATTATATGCATTTGCATGTTTGCATATACAAATGCATAAATCTCTTATTTTTATAGCGTTATTGCATATTTAGTACTTTTACATCGATGTTGCTTATTAAGGTAGTTTAATGTGTTAGGCTCTTTGCTTTAGGTACGCTGTGCTATTATATGAAAACACAGGTCTTGCAGTAATAAAGTGAGTTAACGCATATATCGACGGCACCAGCCAAACCCTGCCTGAAGAGGTTTCTGCACAAATGACGCAAAACTTTAATTTATGCCCAGTAATATCAGTTGACGTTTGAGGTCATTTTGAGGTCAAATTTGCACGCATACTTTATCATTTTATTAGTGCATAATATATACCGATGTCTACTTCTAATATTACACAATTGCTAATACCTAATATGTTTTAACCGACTTCAGAAACAAGAAATTGTTACATTACTACATTCATTGAACTGACGTCAAATACTGGTGGTCGCGAGAGCTGACGTCTCTGCGCAAGGCGTGCGTTGCCGCGCGGCGCCTGTACGCCAGGCATCGCAGGCTCCGCATCCGCCCTCCGGATGCGGCAGCCATTGAGGCGGAGCTGTACGAGGGGTACAGAGCGGCGAAGACCGCCCTCCAAGAGGCTGTCCGGCGGGCCAAGAATTTGGCCCGCGAGGAGATGCTGGAGTCTCTGAACGGAGATCCGTGGGGGCGCCCTTACAAGATGGTGCGGGACAAACTCCGCACCCGGGCCCCCCCGCTAACGCAGAGTCTCCGGCCTGAGCTCGTGGAGGACGTGGTGAGCGCTCTGTTCCCTTCGCGAGGGGAGCATCCTCCCCCGCCTATGGCTCCGCCGCCGCGTGCGGTGCCGGAAGCGGACCACACCGATGACGATGACGACGTTCCGGAGGTGACTGGGGTAGACCTGAGAGTGGCGGTACGCAGGCTGAAAGCCAGAAACACCGCCCCGGGACCCGATGGCTTGCCTGGCAAAGCCTGGGTCCTGGCCTCCGAGGCTCTCGGGCCCCGACTGGAAGGGCTCCTAAGCGCATGCTTGGAGAGAGGCCAGTTTCCGCTTCGTTGGAAGACGGGGAAGCTGGTCCTCATCCGGAAACCAGGGCGCCCTGCGGTCTCTCCGTCCGCATACCGGCCCATCGTGTTGCTCGACGAGGTGGGCAAGCTCTTCGAAAGAGTCATTGCCAACCGCCTTGCCGGGCACCTTGCGGGGATGGGGCCGGATCTTGCGGAACACCAGTTTGGTTTCCGCAAGGGGCGCTCCACGGTGGACGCCATCATGCGCGTGAGAGCCCTCACGACGGGGGACGCGGTGTCCCGGGGCGGGGTCGTCTTGGCGGTGTCTCTTGACATCGCCAACGCCTTCAACTCCATGCCCTGGAGCTGCATTAGGGAGGCACTCCGGTATCACCGGGTGCCAACCTACCTTCGTCGTGTGGTCGGGGACTACTTGACGGATAGGGCCGTCATCTACCCCGGTCAGAGCGGAGAATGGAACCGGCGAGAGATGTCGTGCGGTGTTCCACAGGGATCGGTTCTAGGACCGGCCCTGTGGAACATCGGTTACGACTGGGTGCTGCGCGCCGACCTCCCTACCGGCGTCAGCGTAGTTTGCTACGCTGACGACACGCTGGTACTGGCACAAGGGAGGTCGCACGAGGCGGCGGCCGAAAACATGACATGCGGGGTTGCGATAGTCGTGGATAGGATCCGGCAATTGGGTCTCGAGGTGGCATTGCACAAGTCCGAGGCCATGTGTTTTCATGGGCCTCGGAATGCGCCACCGTCGGGATCCCTACTGACGGCAGGAGGGGTTTCCATCGGCGTCGGGTCGACGTTGAAGTACCTAGGACTCGTCCTCGACAGCCGGTGGAATTTCGTGGAGCACTTCCGACGTTTGGCTCCCAAACTGGAACGGACAGGGGCTGCCTTCAAACGGCTCTTGCCCAACCTGAGGGGTCCAAACGCCTCCTGCCGGAGGCTATACGCGGGGGCCGTGCGATCCATGGCCCTTTACGGGGCCCCGGTGTGGGCGCGTTCTTTAAGGCGGCAAGCCGCCCACTACCTGAACGCGCCCCAAAAGGTGATAGCCATAAGGCTAATCCGGGGGTACCGCACGATCTCCGGCGAGGCGGCTAGCCTCCTTGCCGGTTTGCCGCCATGGGATCTGGAGGCGATAGTCCTCGCGCGCCTGCATGAATGGCGCGCGGAGGCACTACGTCGGGGGGAAACTCCGCTGCCGCGGCAAATTGCCGCTCAGCGGACAGACCTCCGGCGTGATATCATGGCGACATGGAGAGAGCGACTGTTGCAACCCCGTGCAGGGCACGCTACCATAGTGGCGATAAGTCCCCTCTTTGAGGAGTGGCTAGAGAGGCGCCACGGCGCCCTCACCTACCGCCTGACGCAGATCCTCACCGGACACGGTTGTTTCGGGAGGTTCTTGCACCGAATCGGGCGGGAGGAAACGCCCGGGTGTTTCCACTGCGAGGATCGTCCGGAGGACACGGTGGAGCACACCGTAGAGGTCTGCCCCGCTTGGGCGGAGCACCGCCGTGTCCTTGTAGCGGCGATTGGCGGCGGCGATCTCTCGCGTCCGGCCCTGGTTCAAGCCATGGTCCGGAGCGAGAGGGAATGGGAAGCCGTCACCACCTTCTGTGAAGCAGTCATGCTAGTGAAGGAGGTGGCGGGACGTGAGAGGGAAAGAACCTCACGTCCCAGCCGCCGCGGGAGACGCCCTGGGCGTCGGGGGTCACGTGGTGGCTCCCGGCCACCGTAGGCGCGGGCCTGTGGACGGCGAGTTATGGGCTAGCTCGCCGTCCGGCCGTCTTATGACGACAGGCCGTGTCGACGGCGCGTTCGTGTTCCACGCGCGCCTCAAAGAGATGTCAGCGACCGACTAGGGGTCCGCATGGGCCGATGCCTGCCAGAGCTGCGGGACTGTTCGAAAGAGAAACCGTGGCCCTGGAACACAAAGGGCAAAGAAGGAACATGGATGGGTTTTAGTCAGTACAAGTCTGACACTCCCTTCCGCTCCGCCCAGAGTGGGGGGGGTCATTTGATGATTTCCCATCCAAAAAAAAAAAAAAAAAAAAAAACTGACGTCGAATAAACTTTATTCTTTCTTTACTATTTACAATGTTAAATTATTTTCAAAATTTCAAAGATTTTTCGACAAAGACTATGAAAATCTTCGACTGTGTAAATGTTCGTGTTTTTCATTTTCCACGTATACTCTGAACGGCTGAGCGTCTCGCGATATACGATTATGGATATCAAAGGATTTAGATCGTGATCGCGCAAACTGATACAGTTATCCTGTATCGGAAACATTTTATTCATCCCTGCGTTACTTATGCGAGCCTGGTAATCGCTGAGAATGCACCTGAATTTCGAATTCACTTGCTATGGAGTTAAGATCATTTCTGTCTTACTTACTTTTACATTGTTAATCAGATATTTTGGTTATGGATTTTACTTTACTTTACCTATAATTCTAATCAACTTATTTACTATCAATATCAACATTTACTTTACGAACATTAAAAACCCGTTCGTTCAATTAAAATGTAGGAAAAATCTGTCGACCTAAGTAGCTTTTGGTAAAATATTGTGTTTTTGTGTTAGAGAGTAACAAACATCCAGCCATCCTCACAAACTTTCGCATTTAAACTAGTGGTAAGATTACCATCATGTGAATAAACTGGATTAGTATTTAACCTCTACGTCTGCGCGTCTGCATGGTCCTTGTGTACAAACGCTAGAGCCAACTAGAAAAGTGTACATTATTGAGCACGGCCCAGCAAACACTACTTTTCTGTTTGCATACCTACCCAGCTATAGCGTTAGCAAAAGATTGCACTTTTTGTAATCTTTTTGCCAACGCTACAGGTATTACTTTTAAAATCTTTAACATTTTTTTTTGTGTATACAAAGTTTATTTTCACAATTGCCATGTGAATGGTGATAAAATCAAAATAACAAAAATCTTTCTTAAAAATCTTTGGTCTTTTTTTGAGAATGTATCAAATTGAATTATTTGCAAGAATTGTTAATGAAATGTACCTCATTGGTGCATGACTCCTAGTAACTTACAACATTTTATATTAAAAATTCAACATCGCTTCGACTCCACTGGTTATCGAAACTCATTGCACTAATGACTTTAGAGAAACTGTTATAAAATAAATAATATTACTGTAATAATCGAAAGGGCAGACTACAAAGAATCATTCGTTGTTTTATACAAAACACTTGAACATGTCATTGAGGATCAATTAATATAATTGTTTTCGTTGAAAACAGTATCGTAATGCACTTACGATGGCACTTACATAAATATAACGTCGGAGAAATGAGTGAAGCCTCAACCGTGCCGCGCTCCAGTTTCAAGAAACGCTATCTTAGCAAGAAACTCTTCAAGATAGCTAACGAATTCAATGATATGCAAGCTAAGATTTTATATTTTCTAATATTTTATGTACTTAGCAGTCCCCCGACGCAGCGATGCTTGGATTAAAATATTCTACTCATATTAAACGTAGATAGTTGAGAGCCGCAGTGGTCCAGTGGTGGAGACCCCGACTTACGAGCAGTAAGTCGTGGGTTCGAACCCAGCCAGGCGCATAACTTTGTGTAAGTTATTTCATCACCACTGCTCTCAAAAACGGTGAAGGAAAACATCGTGAGGAAACCGGCATGTTCTAAAACCAAAAATTCGAAAACATGTGACATCTATCAACCCGCACTGGGCCCGTGTGGTGGATTATAGCCCATTCCCTCTCATAGAGAGGAGGCCTGTGTCCCAGCAGTGGGAACATTAATAGGCTGATTATTAAACGTAATGGGACAATATTTAGATTTTTTTTTTATAATAGGTTTTTTGGGTCGGGGATTTCTTTAAATTTTTAATTAAATTTTTATTTCATGCATTTCATACTTGAACTACTGGTAGACACGCTACCATCGACTCTATCAAAGAAAGCTTTTTAATAGTCCTCATGACAGATCGGCTTTAGCAGAATTACAAAAGCTGAGAAGCAGTACTTCAATACTTTAATTTTGAAATAACTAATGAACTTCGATACTTACATTTAGAGTACCTGTAGATTATGACCCTAACCGACCAGCTTGCATTAGCATGTAGTCGTCAAAACGCATCGTATAAACCCATACACAAGGTAGATGCCATACACCGTTGAAGAGTGCTTCTGGCGAGTTGGGTATCCTACATGATCTTGGTGATGCCTGCCCATCAGGTCAAGGTTATCATACTTTTGTAATATCATTGATAAGTGACAGGATTTCAAATCGATCAGACCTTTGGAAGTTGTTTATATCCCTTCATCAACTAGAAAAGAGGTGATGATCTTCAAACGGCCGAGCAGATTTTCTTGAAACATAGCTAAGAACACTCTCGATTAAGACTCCTATCAAACGAAAAAACTCAATCAAAATCGGTTCATCCGTTCAGGAGCTATGCTGCCACAGATAGTCACACAGATACACACTTCAAACTTATAACACCCCTGTTTTTCGGTCGTGGGTTAAAAATAATTAATGTTATGATTTTCCACGGAACAGCGGTCAATAACTAAGGCTGCATGAAATATATTTATGATTTAAATTTGTAACCAAATAAATACTACCGTCACAGAAACCAAACAATGTCGTGTCTACGAGTATCTCACAAATGTGTCCACATTTTTGTAGTGCCTTTTATGCAACGCTTTGCATAGCCGTAATGCAATTCAAAAGCAGCACGTTGTTTAGATTTATGGTGCCCTAGTATCACGCGAACGCACTATTTTGAGTGTACGTTTTTCTTTGATAGATCATATCTAGAATATTAATAAACATTAAAGACACATATTTATTATAGTACTGGTATTCAGCTGCATCCGGTTAGACTGGAAGCCGACCCCAACATAGTTGGGAAAAGGCTAGGCAGATGATGACACATATTTATTATAGTGATTGGTTAAAAATTGTCTTGCAATGTATGCGCATGTGATGCGGAGAAATGAGGTAAACGTGAGGAAAGTTCTGAAAATTAATGTTGATTGGCTATAATAGTAGAGGAAGACCAAAGACACGATGGACACAGATGACAGAGATGTCTAACGAGTTAACGAGAAAAAGAGAAGTTGGAATAAGAATACACGCTGCGCGGACCCCAAATAAAATGGGAAAAGAGCAAGAGAATGATGATGATTGGCTAAAAACTGTCATTCCTAATACATATTACTCCGAAGATTTATGTAGGTAACTTATTGATTGCAATATTATTTAAAATGAAATTGAAACAAGTTTCGAAGTACCAATATTAGCGTAACAGCTAACGGCGACTGCAACTTCACACTCACGTGAGATTTGTTAGCAATAAAGTACTAGGTAAACATGAATTGAAAGGAGATGAGTACTTCACGTTATTACAAAAGTTTAAGACTACACTAACAGAGTCCACGCATTCACTGTGTCCTTAAATAAACAGCTTTATTATCAAATTGAAATAGCCTCACACATGGGCTTATATATTATTTAAAGGAGCAATAATGGTGCAATTATTTGAGATTTATGTTGAGTCGGCTTGTTGATTGGCAATTTATAAGACATCTATCTTCTTTAAGACTAGCAATTTTAGCCTTATCTTTTTCTCATACGAAAAAAACTAATATTTTCATTATTCATGCGGCAGTTTTGTGAATACGAATGGGTCAATTTATTTTAAAAGGCCCTTTCGTTTAATTTGACAATTTATAACGCTACATTACAACAATCAATGCAATCATGTTACAACCGTTTGAATTGTGAGGTGTGAGTTGCACATATTTTTTAGTTATTAAAAACCAACTTGAATTTACAGTTATAAACCACCCAAACAAGTTATAGGTCAGTAAACAAAAAAAATAATTTGAAAAAAGGTTAAATTATACAAAAACTAGATAAAATTATCTATAAAAAATTAAATTAGAAAACATAAAGTTATCATCTTAAAATTGTATGCTTGTTTTGTTATTTAGTATGTAAGATCTAATAAACACCTGAAAGATAATCTTACAAGAACAGGAACCATTAGGCTTATACCACTATACCGGACGTATATGAATGACTTAACCAGGACAGAGGAATCTAAAAGGAGATCGGCAATACATATATGTAGGACCATTATTTTTGTATTTCCTGCAACTATAAATACTATATCTATAACGGATGTCAAAAGACTTGTTTAACTTATGTTTGTAAACACACCCACGATCAGGAAAAATTCCCAGAGCTGGGAATCGTATACAAAAAAAAACTTCCTTAAACTAGAGTGATCTATTAAACTTAAACAGCATTTACAATAAAAAATTACACCCCGAAAGTGGCACGCAATGTTTATAATAATAGTCGAAGGATAAAAGAATCCAATTGTTTTTATTAGCCCACTTGAAATCGCGGCACAACTTTGAGATGCCTACTTCTAATCCGAAAGATGGCGGCTTCAGAAGGGTGCTAAGTATGACTTTCAACGTGAAAGAGGGTATAAGTTATACGTTTCCCCCCCTTTCTTTTGATATAGGAAGTTTATTAACAGATTGTCTCGAGAAAATGGGTCTAGATTTCGGATGCTTTGGAAATATAAGATCACAAGATGTTGGCAAAATGTTAACTTTGTGATTTGGAAAAGCTCACAACATTATTCTAAAAAAAAAAAAATTTAAATATCTCTGTGTAAACATGCAAATCAGAAATAGTGTGGAACTTTTACTGACATACTTGGGAAATTGCCCATTTTGTGCTGACGAAGTTCCCATTGTTGAAGACATAAAATGTTCTTCAATATCTATGTTGTTCCTTGGAGTCAGGATACAATCAGTCTAAAGAAGTTTTCTTGTACGGCTTACAAAGTTTAACCAGCCTTTTAGGGTTCCGTTACCAAATGGCAAAACACGGAACCCTTATAAATTCTTCTTGTCCATCTGTCCGTCCGTCCGTATACCATGGCCATTTACTCTGAGATTGTTGGCATCACACAATTTATTGAAGGTGTCTTCTATGAATCGCTACACAAAAATGATGTGAATTAATTACCCATTTAAAATAGGGTTGCCCTCCATACAAGCAACTGAAGGTTGTAAAACATCCAACGTATATAATTGTGTGAGGTATCTATCGACAGCTCTCAAAAAACGATATCGAGTTTCTTAAGATGCTTTTTCTTCTTCAGTCAATGGTTGATGAGATACAAATATTTGCTTCTAAAACTGTAAACATTGTGCCAAAACTAATTCATTAATACGAGTGGACCATTCTCTCAAGAGAAGATTTTATCATAACCACTGACGAGTTTATGCGCCATTGTTTTTTTTTTTCTTTATTTATTTATCCTAAACAATAATACTTTTCACAAAACGTGGGCAATGAATTTAAACAAATCCTTCGCATCGTCGCCATTTTTTTTGGGATAGAATTGTATGGAACATGCAATTGTTTGAACATCAGTTCTGTTCAAATTCAGGGATCTTACTAAATTATTTCTACTGGACTTATATTACACACATTGCATCAATAAATTTTGTAAGACCTCAATAACTCCACATTCCTCACAATTGAGTGAAGGGATTTTCATCATGATGAAGGCAAATTTTTTGCACGGATTGTGTCCACATCTGAGTTTAACAATTAGTAATAACAATAATTAGTAACAATCAGTTTTCTACTAACATCACTTTTCATGAACCTGGGCACGCTAAGAGGTTACTTCACCATATATTTAAATACCTCTGAAGTTTGTCTGCCCGCAGTGTATTTATCTTGACAGATCTCTAAATGTGGGTCAAATGAAATTAAACCTCATGGGGGTCGAGAATATCTCGTGGAAATAGAAAAATCAAACAACGGGTCTTTCTTGTGAATTTTTTTCCTGAATATCGTTCGTTGTGGTTATCTTTATAGAGGGATTTATTCAATAGTCATTAAAGTGATGGCCTCTGACATCTGGGTATTCCAAATTAAATTAGGTTGGAATGAATTTAATTGTCTTCAAATAAGTACCGGAAAATAATTATAAAGCTTACTTACTTATTTAAATTAAATTGAATTTTATTGAAACCCTTGTGTTTTATAATAATAAACCAGCATCTTTATAGAAAAAAAGTTAGCCGTCACGGGACACCCGGCAGATGTGAAACATCAATGTTAATATTATTATTCATAATTAATAAAAATCTATAACGAAATATGGAGTAAAATAAAGAAACACACAGAGAAGTAACATAGTGTATAGTACTTATACGCGCGTGCCCACGAGGGGGTCGAGAGGGTGGCGTAGAGGGGAGCATCACGTCCTGACAACGTCATGCCATTTGCCGTCACGTCGGTTTTCCTGCCAAAGCGCGCCGATAGATGTTTCACATCAAAAATTTGACAAGTACTATTTAACTATCTTAACTTGCAGTAGATATCAACCATCATCCTGCAACCATGGTATCAAACACTAAATATACAAGACAAATAAGTAAAAAGTGTTTATTAAATTTAATGTTCGCCATAGAAATTGTCACCCGCCATAAACTTATATATGTAAAAGTAATGTTGGTATTTGTGCCACGGATCAAAATCTATACTAGAAGTCTCTTATTTTCTATAATAATTTAATATAGCAGATTTTATACATAAATTAATTGGTTATGGATAATGTTTCCCTTTTTTTATTAAGCTGTGAAAAATGCCTAACGCATCTATCGCACTCTCCGGGGAGACGGTTTGATTATGTGAGGCTAGCACCCACTAAAAAACAACGCCTTAAAAAAAGAAACCTTTGTACGTCATCGGATTTCCATGTTAGAAACTCGATCTACCAGCTTTATGCCGAGCATAGAACGCTCTCAGTGAAACATCTAGTAACTTTATATTCGAAACAAAACACTAGCAAAAGTTGGAACAGAAGTAATCCGTATCATATTTAATGTAGTGTCATATCATATCGCACTATCGTACGTGCTCTGACTCCGATACTCGCCTCTCGGCCATTGAACGAACTCTCGATTTCTAATCCAACTTGCTATCTTTTTGCCGATGAATGGACAAGATTTTATTGTGGTGTTACTTTATGAGATGGGTTATAATGAGAGTTGCTGGTTTTTGGGGTTACTGTTATTGATCCGTCATAAAAATTTATATATTTTATTCAGCAAAATATGCCTGGAGTATTATGCAGAAGAGGACAGTACACCAGCAGCACGTTACTTTGTGTTTTTATGTCATTATCACTGCAGTGAAACAGTTAAAGAAAATATGGAGAGGTAACCGGTATGTCCTGCCACCTATTGGGCCACCTGGGCCACACGTGGTGGATTAGGATTATCCTTCTGACCGCCATAGCAAAAAGGCACGGGCGGGCATTCCACGCCAAGCCACAGTTTCATCTACCATATTGTCACATATTTGTGTCGTTTGGCGTACCTACAGGGCACGCGCTTGCTTGTCACGTATATGTGATGGGAGGAGGCCTGGGACACGTCCTAGCAGTGGGCGCGTTATAGGTTGATTATGTGAAATGCAGCGGCGAAGGACTCCGAACTACCCCGATTTAATGTTGTTAGACTTCCGAATTTGTCAACTATACTGATTCTTACGATACGATATGGCTGAATGATGAATTAATAATATGACATTAAGCACCGAAAAACGTGTGAGGCCCACAATCAACATCAATCAGCAAGTATAAAAATCGGAAACTACCTTCTTCATTTTATAAGTTGTAACAAATTAGCGCCGACACAACATAATATTAATGTTGGCCGTAATCAAACGCTCGCTACGTGTTGGTACACAAATAAATTATATACGTGTACCTTATTTTACCGTGTAGTTAACTGGGGAATACTGGAGTACTGTCAGAGTCATTTACTTATTGTCGCTTTTCATTTACTAAAGAACTATAAATAAAACAAATAATCATTCATTCAGATTCATCCTAAGATTACATCCATATTTGTTAGTGGAATTGCGAGACTGCAGACTAGTGTGACTATGTTTATTAGTAAGCGATATTTACGAAAAACGTTAAAATACCGTTACAAAGAATACACTAGTGTGCCATTGCGTGCAAGTTTTATCTCAATCTGAGAAACGAACCCAGGACCTCATACTAAGCAGTAACGCTTGCGACCAGTAGACCAATGAGGCAGTCTTATAATAGGTAACTAGACTGCAAACAACACCTAACTTTAAAAAAAAATTAAAACTAAATGGTAAAAAAACGATTCTGTAAAGTTCAGTTACAAGATAATGGCTAGAAAACTCATTAGGGTTTAAACTAATCATCATAATACTAATGATAGTGTTAGTCTGTGTACCAGGCTGCCATAATAACAAGCATACTATACAGTTAACAAGCTAATCAGCTGTTGTTCTGCCTAAAAATTACAGTTGCGCAATTATATCGACCAAACACTTAAATTTGTTAATCATCAGGGCTTATTATCGCGTGTAATTACAATCTATTGGCAGATAATAAGTTCTGTAATGGAAGGTTTATTAAGGGTAAGGTTTAAAACAGCATATTATTTATTTTATTTTATTATGTTTGGGTGGCTTACGGATGCCCGATGGGGCCGAAAAGTTCTGGAGTGGCGACCGCGAACTGGAAGACGCTGGATGCGAGACGCGCGGGACCGGTCAATGTGGCGACACTTGGGGACGCCTATGTCCAGCAGTGGACGTCTTTCGGCTGAAATGATGATGATGATAATGATGATGGGTGGCTTACAGCTAACAATACAAAAATTAATAGCGAGCCAAACAATGATAAGCCGTTTACAAGCCTCCACAGTTAGCAATATACTATTGTTGCACAAACTAATAACTAAGCATAATATCAAGAAAGATAAAAGAAGAAGAAGAAGATTGTAAGAAGAAGAAGAAGATTATACAGAAGAAGAAGAAAAAGAAGAAGAAGAAAAAGAAGAAAGATTTAATGAACCCCTCTTGCAGTCAATATGGACTACAGCCTAAGGTATTATTCTTACTTAGAACTTCCTTTGTAAGTAAATCAGACTTCTTGACGAATATAGTAGTAAGGTGGTTAGACGCATGCTGTCATTGCTTTATTTTTAAATTCAGTTTAAAGAGTGAGGATTGTATTTTATGAATTAAATGGTTCACATGATTTTTTTTTTATCCTCTTGCACTAAGGAAATCAGTAGCCCGAAAATCTGACCACCAGTCTTTCAAATTCAAATTTCAAATTCAAATTCAAATTCAAATTCTTTATTGCTAACTATGTGTACATAAATAAAGTTCTTAACAGAGGATATCAGTTCTTAGAACATAGTGGCCCTGTTAGGGCATTGCAATTTCATCATGCATATATGCTTATAATTGTAACAGTAACAGTTGAACATGCATTATTTACATTCATTAATTAAAAAGAAAAAAGTTATAAATATTTAATTTTATATAGGACATCGTTAATTACATTATATAATTTTATCATTTACATCATATTAATTATAAATTATTATAGTCATACCTAAATAATAATACACATGTCATGAGTTACCTGATTTAAAAATTATCATTATTCATTAATTCAATTATGTCACAGTATAGTAATCATTTAATATTAATTATCATAATCCTTTTAAAATATTTTACTGAATTATATTCACTTTAGTGATAGGTACTTTATTGAACAAAATTATTTTTCCTCAAGAAATTCTGCTATTGAGTAATAGGCCTTTTTAATTAAGAAAATTTTTAGCATTCTTTTAAAAATAATAATTGAATTTATAATCTTAATGTCCATAGGTAGCTTGTTATAAATCTTTGTGCTCATACAGAAAACACTATTACTGTACGCTCTAGTGTGGGACGTTTTATCTCTTAAGGTATGTTTAAGTCTTCTGCTTTTTAACGTATCATAGCTTGTAATGTTTGATTTAACTAAAATTGAGGCCAGGTAGATAAATAGAGCAGGGAGTGTTAAAATCTTGAGATTTACGAAATGTGGTTTACATGAATCCGTTTGGCGTAACCCACATATAGACCTAATACACTTTTTTTGGGCTTTGAACGCAATTTCTTTATTAGTCGAGTTTCCCCAATATATTAACCCATACGACAGAGTGGATCCCACATACGCATGGTAAGCAGTAAGAAGCGCGGTCTGGTTGGATACTTTTTTAAGCATGTATAGAGCGTAAGAAAATTGATTCAATTTGGTACATACACTATTTACATGTGTTTTCCATGACATATTCGAATCTATATGGATTCCTAAAAATTTTGTATTTGCTACTTCAGCTACTGTTTCATTATTGTATGCAATACTTAAAGGAATAGATGTCGCGTTTTTATTTTTAAAGTTCATGTAATGTGTTTTTGTGAGATTAATTTGTAAATTATTTATTTGAAGCCAATTTATTAATTTAGATAAGGAATCATTTATTTCTTGTTCATGATTTTTGTTTTTATTATTTGTGAAAAGAACCGTACTGTCATCTGCAAATAAAACCATAGGTTGCTGAATAGCATTAGGTAAATCGTTTATGTAGATGAGAAACAGTAGTGGTCCCAGTATTGACCCTTGAGGTACACCATATTTTATAAATCTAGGACTCGATGTATAATTAATCTCACTCTTTGTAAATGGACATAACTGTGTTATTTCAGTGAACTGTATTCGGTTACAAAGGTATGATTTGATTATTTGTAGTGCTTTACCCCGAACTCCGTATATTTCCAGTTTTTGCAAAAGAAGTTCATGATCAACATAATCAAACGCTTTTGTCATGTCCATGTATAGAGCTGTAACTTGGTTTTTTTTATCTAGTTCTGTAAGTATTTTTTCTAAAAACTGATGAATTGCTGAATTTACCGATTTCCCTTTTCTGAATCCTACTTGATTATCAATTATTATTTTATTTTCTCGAAATATTCAGTAAGTTTATTATTTAGTACTTTTTCAAATATTTTGGCGAATATTGGAATGAGAGCAATCGGCCTGTAACATCGTACATCTTCTGGGTTTCCTTTTTTAAATAGTGGTGTAACCACCGTAGTTTTTAAATATGTTGGGAAAATGCCTTCCTCAAGACACTGATTTATAATATGAGTTATGATTGGGGCAATTATGTACACTACACGTTTTATTATTTGCGTTGAAATTCCATCATAGCCCGTACTTTTGGTGTTTTTTAATGCCATGATTAATTTCACAACATCGTTTAGGGTAACTGGGGTTAAGAAACAGGAGTTTGGTTTATTATAAGTTAGAATCTTTGCGTAATTTATTTTATTATTTGTCAGTTTCGAGATGTCGTCAATAAAGAAAGTGTTTAATGTTTGTGCTATAGTATCAGGGGCCGTTATAACTTGATTATTATATCTTAATCTATCAATTTTTTCAGGGGGATTATTGTTTTTATTTTTATTTATTATTTGCCATATTGCTTTAGGTTTGTTTGTGGCTGTTTGTATATAATAATTATTTTGCGACTTTTGAGTAAGTTTTACAATTCTTTTAAACTTTTTTGCATAGTTATTAAAGTTACCCTTATCTGACTTTTTACCTGAGAGTCGATATATTTTAAGAAGCATTCTTTTACGAAGAGAACATATTTTTAATCCTTTACTAAGCCATTTGGTTTTGCGAATAATTGGAACTTTAATTTTGATGTTTGGAAAGCAGAGGTCATAAAAAAGTTTAAATACCTTATGGAATTCTTCAAAAGAAGCATTTGCGTCACTTTTCTCATAGCATTCAGTAAAATTTAGGGCTTTTAGACATTCAATAAATTTCTCAACATTTTCGGTGCTAAAGTCTCTTCTGAATTTATACCAATGGGTTATTGAGTAAGTTTTTCTAACTGGACATGAGAGAATTTGTGCTGTATGATCAGACAGAGCTAGTTCAATAACGCTTTGTTGACAGCCTCTAATATTGTGTGCAATGTTATCAATGCACGTTTTACTTTGCAAGCGGGTTGGCTCATTTATTGCAAGTTTTAGGTTAAAGCTCTGTAACAAGTTTTCAAACTCTCTTGAAACAGGAATGTCTTTCAGTCGATCAATATTATAATCGCCACAAATAACAATTTTCTTAAATTTACTACATAATTTTGCTAGTAAAGCCGCTAAACGGTCGAAAAATAATTGTATACAATCTTTTTTTGTCTTTGGAGGTCTATATATACATACGATAATCAATCCATGCTCTAACAATTCAATAGCCGAACACTCTAAAAGGTTGGGTATGCTTACAAGTTTTGCTTCTTGTATAGTCTTAAATTTATGATTATTTCGTACTAGGACACATGACCCACCATTTCTATTTGTCCTTGTGTAGTTTGCCGCTATAGAATAATTTGGAATATGGAGATGTTTTAAATCGTCTGCTATCATATTATGCTCGGTAACACATAGCACATCAATATGGTTATTTATAATATTATTTAGATTTACAGTAAATTCATCAGCTTTGCGTAATAAACCATTGATATTCTGGTGAAGTATATGGATTCTATTATACACGAAAAAAATTATTATTAGACTTATTATTTACTAAGTTTTCCAATATAGCATCAGCGTCTGTTACTTGTTTTTCTGTATCTGAACTTATATCTAGGATAAGGTCTTGTAAGTCACTTAAAATAATATTCAGGCCTTTGTTATTTAAACTTCCATTTCTTAAGGTATATGTTTCGTAAGTGAATGGGAGATTTAGGTTGGAATCCAATAGATACGCATATTTATATGTCTCAATATCCATGTATAATAAATTATTAAAGGTATCGATTCTACTGTTGATCATAACATTTTTATTTACCATATACTTAAAAGTCGGCAGACATACTAAAAAGTTCGTATGGGTTAGGGGTTGTAATTTTTCGCGAATGAAAGCAACTAATTCTATATAATTATGCGTCCTTCTGAAATCCTCTTCCCCAACATAGATGACACAGTAGTCTGAGCCTGAGAAATCTTGCACTTTTTTATCAATATTATCAAGCAGTATCTTCAATCCACAGTTTGGCATGCGATAGTGACATATATTAAAATTACATAAATTAGTTTTGTCTTTCCAAGGGGCATCGTATTATCAAGTACTAAGTGGGTTGTGGAGGTCAGATAGTCAGTCGCTCCATTGAAATACTGGTACTCAGCTGCATCTGGTGAGACTGGAAGTCACCCCCAAAATAGTTGGGAAAAGGCGAGACAGGAGATGATGATCCTTTTGAACTCACTTCTGGTCTAAGGTCACTCTGTCTGACTAGAGTAACAGACTCTTTATTTTTATTTAACTTCATGCTTCACACCAACTTTATTTATTTATTTAAAACACATACCACTATCATCACAGGCTTACCTAATACAATGGTGTAGTTATTGTTAAGTTTAAATTGCTTACAAAGATTCGAATTACAATTATATTATTTTATCAACAAAGAGTAACATTACAAAATGAGGCCCGTGTGAATTCACTGTCCGTGTAAGTACAAATTATTTGACACAGCAACACACATTTTAAATCAAAGCCACAAACTCATAATGGGCTTCCTAAAACACATGAAACTCAAAACTTTACTCAAAAATAATATATTCCTTTTCAACAAAAACATTAACTTCAAACACGAAGTACGAACCCACGTACAAAGAGTTATAATAACGAGTTTCTCTCAACATAAAGTGACATACTAGGATATCATGACAGTGATTACTATGTATGTGAGTAGAATATTGCATTTCCTCTCTGAGAAGTCTCTGGTTTTGAAAAAATATTTGCTCTTTGCTTTTCTTCGTCACAATCATGGGTTTTGACGTGGGGACGTGATACTTTGTGAACTGATTTAGATTCGAAATGCATTGGCCGGAACGCGGCTGTTGAGGATTAAAAATATACAAATTATAAGTATTGCGAAAATTCCGTCTGTGAGCCAGTAAAAATGTGTTCAAACACTGTGTGTGTTCAAACACTTTGTCATTGGAGTTCGCCAAAACAACGAGTGTGTTTTCATCACATAGCGGAATCTACATACCTGCTTAATACTAGGAGCTGCAGGCGTGTAGCTATGCATATTAATAAGCACGTGGTTCCTCCTGCGTATTTTACCACATAAAAAATGCAATATCAAGGAGTACCTTAGCTTCTTGCCTTTAGGGCACGCCACCATAGTGGCGATAAGTCCCCTCTTTGAGGAGTGGCTAGAGAGGCGCCACGGCGCCCTCACCTACCGCCTGACGCAGGTCCTCACCGGACACGGTTGTTTCGGGAGGTTCCTGCACCGAATCGGGCGGGAGGAAACGCCCGGGTGTTTCCACTGCGAGGATCGTCCGGAGGACACGGTGGAGCACACCGTGGAGGTTTGCCCCGCTTGGGCGGAGCACCGCCGTGTCCTCGTAGCGGCGATTGGCGGCGGCGATCTCTCGCGTCCGGCCTTGGTTCAAGCCATGGTCCGGAGCGAGAGGGAATGGGAAGCCGTCACCTCCTTCTGCGAAGCAGTCATGCTAGTGAAGGAGGTGGCGGGACGTGAGAGGGAAAGAACCTCACGTCCCAGTCGCCGCGGGAGACGCCCTGGGCGTTGGGGGTCACGTGGTGGCTCCCGGCCACCGTAGGCGCGGGCCTGTGGACGGCGAGTTATGGGCTAGCTCGCCGTCCGGCCGTCTTATGACGACAGGCCGTGTCGACGGCGCGGTCGTGTTCCACGCGCGCCTCAAAGAGATGTCAGCAAATAAGTAGGGGTCCGCAAGGGCCGATGCCTGCCAGGGCTGCGGGACTGTTCGAAAGAGATACCGTGGCCCTGGAACACAAAGGGCAAAGAAGGAACATGGATGGGTTTTAGTCAGTACAAGTCTGACACTCCCTTCCGCTCCGCCCAGAGTGGGGGGGGGTCATTTGATGATTTCCCATCCGGAAAAAAAAAAAAAAAAAAAAAAAGAAGCCAGTAAAAATGTGGAAAATGTGGTGAGGAAAATTTTGAGTATGAATGTGATGGATGGATTGTGTGAAGGATAATATGGCACGAAAGGAGGTGTCTTATGAGATGACGAGTAATAGAGAAGTATGGAAGAAGAAGAGATGCTGCGCCGACCCCAAATGAATTGTGTCAAGGACAAGAGAATGATGAAACATGGACATAGTAAAAACATGAAAAAACAATGATGTACTGCGGTTTTTATAATTAGCTTTGTCACATTAACTTTTTAATAGTAACGCTAAAAACATTTAAAAGCTTGTTAACTTGTATTTAGCAGAATACTACGCACAGTGCATGCTACGCCGTAGCACAGCGCGTAGCGTACGGCGTAGCACCACCGTAGCTTGTAGCTTGGTGCGAAGCAAGAGGTGCGCATGTGTAGACCGAATTACTGTTTATTGGTATAGATAGTTTAATTAATTTGGCAAAATACTGATGTGATATTAAATGTCCACTATGTGTAGTTCCCAATGTAAAACTACTTAACAAACTTAAATAATTATAAGTTTTGACTAACATAGTTTAAAAGTTTATTTTTCTTTTACTAACCTTCTAAGGAACTTGTCCGAAATAAACGTCATTATATTAATTTACAAATACAACATGTATTTTACTTTTTACTACAACGGACTGAAAACTAATAACCTCCTACTTTTTGAAGTCGGTTAAAAAGTAACATTATCATTCCTCGCACGTTCACTGCAGCTTTGTTTCGTCTGCCATGTTTAGCGCTGGACGTTTACAAACTGTTGACAGTGTTCCCTTGAGGTAACTATCCACAATGATCTGGACATTCAACAAATCTGTTGAAACTAAAACCAGTGTCCAAACTTCGTTGGATAGGTTAACTAGGGTTCCGTACCCGAAGAGTAACCTACGGGACCCTATTACTGAAGCTCCGCTGTCCATCTGTTTGTCTGTCTGTCAGCGGCCTGCATCTCATGATCCGTAATAGGTAGACAGTAGAAGTTTTCACAGAATGTGTATTTCTGTTGCCGCTATAACAACAATAAATTAAAAATTAAAGGGGGCTCCCCCTACTACGACGGTACGGAAACCTTTAAGTGCGAGTCCGACTCGAACTTGGCCGGTTGCTTTTAATATATTTGTTATTCAAATGATTAAATTTCACAAATGTTGCAACACAAATCTCCTGCCAAACTGCAGAACAGTATTCTCGTGGATACACCTATTTCCCAGAATAAATTTTAGAACTTCTTTAAAAAAATATATCGGATCCGGTCGTTAGTATGGACATAAAACGAATCGCAAGTGCGCCGGTGGTAACATCACGCGACCTACTTACAAATCTACCCACACCACAGCTTGTTTCTACAGAGCCCTGATGTTCAGCTCGAGGCGAGGGCGACATTCAATATCTGATCGCGGCGGAGTTGAGACGACGGAACTATACCCGATTCATTGTGCCCCGTGTTATTGTGTTAAGTTGTAATCTCAAGTAATTTGTTAGTTTGCTAGAAACAGTGTATCGCACCCAGTGTGTTTTCATAGCACAAAACCCATCGTCTGCCCACATGATGTACAATGAGCAGTTAGCTGACCCTTGCATAAATGGTTGAGATTTTTTAGAAAAAGCATTATTAGAATTTTTATAATTCCTTTATATTTTATTTAATTTGCTCAAATAAACAAATTACAAAAAAATTATATGGATTCGTTTTCTAAAAAATCTCAACCATTTATGTAAAGGTGGGTCAGCTAATTGCTATCACTGTACGAGCCTAACGGAATAAATTCTGACATATCCGACATAATTGTAAAAAGAAACTAGCAGCTATAAAAAAGTTAGTAGACTATTTTGTTCGCGTTGTCCTGGTTATCATAAGTATATTCAATTGTCTTTGGCTGAAAATCAACGTCATTACAATAGATAGTACCCCAAAATGCTCACCCATCACTACTTCTTGTCTTATGTCTTAGCTGAAGTGGCCCAATATACTCTCCATCCGTCTGTATAGTTAGCAGAACCTAGCCTAGCACGTGACAGTGAAATGAATAAAATATGAACTAACTTCTATTTTCTGTCTGATATCGATCTTTTGATGGACGGTTATTACTTAAACAGGTCAATTACGACCGTTTCTAGGTATAAGGTAATAGTTAGTTTGTTTTCAAGTGTTACAGATTATTTATTTAAGTTTTTAAGTATTTTTTTAGGGGGGGAGGCCTAGCGCCAAATTGGAAAATATGTGATAACAATCCATTTTTTTCAGAGAAGATAGTTTCCCAGCTGTGGGAACTGTGTAAGCTGATTGTATTTATGTGTTAAATTTTCCACGTGGAAGATTTTCGGTAAGCGCTGTTTGACTTAGGTGCTTACTTCTTCAGCTACACTAATAATGTTAGAAAGAGGAAAGATTTGTATGTTTGTAACGAATAAACTCAAAAACTACTGGACCGATTTCAAAAATTCTTTCACCATTAGAATGCTTCATTATCTCTAAGTAAGAAAAAAATAGGGGGGGGATGGGAATTAGGAGAAAATAAATGAACGCCCGTGCGAAGCCGGAACGGGCCGGTAGTGGTTTATTGAATACCTGTAACAGTAAACAATTCTCAGAATGGTCGATAAATAATATGGTAACATATCATCATCTTCCTAGCCTTTTCCCAAGTATGTTGGGATCGGCTTCCAGTCTAACCGGATGCAGCTGAATACCAGTACTTTACATAGAGCGACTGTCTATCTGAGCTCCACAACCCATTTAGTATTGGGTAATACGATATCCCTTTGTTAAGACTGGTTGTCAAACTTTCGTGCCACTGCCTAACTGTAACGACTGTCAAAGATCTACAAATGACAGCCGGAGGAAACTCGGTATGTAATGGATGGTCACCCATCCACGGACCAACCTAGGCAAGCGCAAGGCTTAACCGGAAGATCGACCCGAGCTGCTGTTATTATTTAGTCAGGTGCTCTATACAAAAAAAACTATAAATCAAAATATACCGATCGGCTGTTTTTTTTAAATAACCGAGTAACAATTTCATAGCTGGATGGAAAAAGTTTATGTTATGCCACTTCCACGGTGCATGATGAAAATAAAACAAAAACAAAAAAACTATATTAAAACAAAAAAAAAAAAACAAAACCAACAACCATTGAAACCAACCAAACCAAACCAAACCAATAACCATTCTATTTGTTATATACAGAGCAAATCTAACTGACTGGTAAAACATAACGGGTGACTGACAAAGGAGGCTCAAGTTCATTTCCAACTTACTTATTAGTTTCTGGTGGCATCTCCTTGGAGAGCCGACTTCCAAGTAAACGGCTGGTCTAGGGAGTAAGGCTCACTGCTCACTAATGTAGTAAGTGACATAATATTGTTGGTATTCATTATGCGAAGACGTATACTGTTCTATTCTAAACTATCGGGACTATTGTGTGGAGGAATGAGGAGCATGTTGTGCAATTTTTGAATACGGCTTTATAAGCGGGAAGGTTATGGAATCAGGCGTTACTTTACGAAAGTCCTTAACACTAAGGTTATGCAGCAACATATAGTTTTTATTCCGTAATTACTAATTCCATGCTTAATTTTAGAATGCGGCACCGCCATGCGAGTAGTGTAAGCCGGAAAAAACCGGTGGCTAAACCACCATAATGCTTTTCATTCTCCACAAATATTTACAGGAATTGACATTTTTAGACAGCTTTTCGTAGATATTTTAATTGGTATTCTTTAGTTTATAATAATGGGCTCGGTCATTTATTGATTCCACGAATTCTACGCTTATATACTTTAATTCAAAGGTACAAATGCTTTTTTACATAAATTCACAGGCAATTCGCAACACAGATCCTCAAAAAATCAGTGATATAAATACAATTAAAAACTCTGTTCGACTGTAATACATCGCCACTTAAAATAAAATAAAAAATTTAGCTAAAAAGTTATTCCAATGCAAGTTTCCCAAACATATTAGCTACACGAAATCTGAAACAAAGCCTGTTCTTGTTAAAGTTTCTGCGTAAACGGTAATTTTTTCGTAGAATTCATTCAAATTCTACGTGATGTACATCTACCCTCCACTGCTAGTTAGTTAGTGCCCATAGCTATTAAAATACCATCTTGAATTTAAGTAAGCCTAATACGTAAAGTATATATATATACATTAAAAACATGTATTAAAAAAAAACTAGTGAAAAAGTTGTAACTTTGACCCCCAATATCTCCGTAACTAGAAGGTTCCCAGGTCTAAAACAAAAAAAATATCAATGACGGGGAGAATAAGTGCCTTTCAGATTCGTTAAGGGTCTTGTTACATCCTTTATAACCTAACCTATACAGATACCCGATCCCTAAGGCCTTCTACGAACACACAAAGTTTTCTCTTCGAGCAAATGATGTCGCCTTGTAAAGAAAGATGCTGATTGTCGAAAGTGATTTTAGTTTCGAGAATGGCTCTAAAAATATAATTTTTAAGCTATCTTTTACATGAAGTACAAATAACATTTCAAAACAGTACGCATGTAACTTATAAAGGTTAGGCAGATGTGTAGGTACCTAAAATAATAAATAATTAGGATAACATTCACCATGTGAAAAGAAGTAGTAATAAAATAAATCCTGATTAATTAATTGCCTTTTAAGGCGCCCATAAAAGTGAGTTATCTAAGATGCCAAGAAAAGACACCGTAGGTTGATCTGCCAATTAAACGACAAATCAACAAAAAATATAATTGAACAAAAATATCTCGTTACGTGTCCAATTTTCCCCAACCCACCCTGAGCTTAGAATCTTCGATATTGTCATTGGAACCTAATAAAACGGTATAAATATAATGGGTGTGCTTATATCCCTATTACACCCACGCGGTGTCAACACCCACCTCTGTCGTGATTCGAGCGGGGAGCAAATTATATTAATGAAGTATCATGAATTTTGCGGCCACGCTGAATTATGTTTAGTTGCGATTGTGGTTAGGATTTATTAGTAATCGGGTAGGTATTTGGAATGGGCTCGTGCCTAAATAAAGTTTTAAATGAGATTAGGGAATGCTTGATGAGTCGGACCGTGGATGAGTGATCATCCATACATAACATCACGCCTGTAATCCCCGAAGAGTTCACACACATATTTCGCCAGATATGTTTAAGTCCCATGTATTTTGGGGCGAGCCTGGCGAGTCACAAATCCAGACTCAGTTGCTGCTACTGAGAAATTCCTGATGGAAAAACACAATAAAAATTAACCCGACCCGGGGGAATCGAACCCAGGACCCCAAGCTCAGCTATATATATATACCAACGAGGCAGTCAATAAACACAATAACAAACAAAGTCCGTTAATCAATTGGTCCCAGCTATCACTCTATCATTGACCGACGTTATAGGTGAAGCAAGATAGATAAGATAAATCAAAACCTGAATGTCTGACAACCAATACTGGCAAGGGGGTAATGAAAAAAAAAATGCAATTCTCATTTTTTTTCTTCGGTGTCCCCTTACACAAATTTGACTCTTCACCACTGCTGGGTTGGGTACCTGGGTTGTCAGTCACCACGAGTAATATCGGCCTTCAGCTGAAGCCGATTATAGCCCAACATAATTGGAAAAAGGCAAAACAGATAAAGACGATTTCCTAGACAAACTTGGGGACTTGTCAGAGCAGACCTATAACGTCAAGCAGGAATCGTGAGACAGATTGGTATTTACCATTGATCACCCAGCGAATTCTCGTGTATCGTCCTATGCTAGCCTAGTCCTCTTCTATCCTAACTGAAGGGCAATGTTTCTGTCCGATTTTAGTCGGTTACTCCGAAAAATTGAGGTAAGATCAATAAGAGCATTAAAAATGAACGTTCAAATTTTCTCATAAGACGAAAAGTTAATTAGGTATACACGTAGGCATCTCGACTGGCTTAAACTTTTATACCTTGCCTTTAGTTGAAAATCTTATGGAAACGCTGAATCAGACTTTAGAGCAGCAGTAAGTAGGTAATGGCAGTATTTCCCCCTAGGGTACCGTTAACTTATACGTTTCCTACTCGAGCACTTGAAGTACTTGAGTAACTTCTTGTTAGAGATCCGAACGGAAAGTTTTGTTTATAGAATATGCAGATCTATATTGTGAACTAAGTGAATTTATTTTAACGGAAAATGTACCCAGAGTTAGATAAACAAAAAACTGTGTTAAATATTTCAGCTGCACGGATCGATCTTCCAGGTTAAGCCGCTCTTGCCCAGGTCGGTCTGTGGATGGGAGACGTTAAGCCGTTGATTCTGGTAATTTCTGCAACTGTACTAATTCGCAACCGGCGCGGCTTGCGTATCTTGTATGAACGTGGTCGAAGCAAAAGAAGTAGCAACACACAGCGTCACGAAGTGCTAACCCCTCAAGCTTTAAAACGTTAAAGCTTGAGGGGTTAGCACTTACTGACGCTGTGTGTACGTAAGGATCGTCTGTCTTAGAAAAGCTTTGGCAGTCGTTACAGGTAGTCAGTGGCCCGAAAGTCTGATAAACAGTCTTCTTCTTGAATCGATGACTTAGAATTTGTCTGACCAGTACGTAGCAGCCTGGACAGCTCTGACGTTTGCCAAAGGATATTATATTACCCAGCACTAACTGCCTCAGATAGGCAGCCGATTCATGTAAAATACTATCGATATGCTGCGGCATCCGGTCAGACTGGACGCCGACGTCAACATAGTTGTGAAAAAGCTAAGCAGGTGATGTTTTAGTCTGTGGTATTAGTATTTCGTCAACTTTATAAATTCGAAGACATGTAACTTCCACCGACCAGGCCCACGTGGTGGAGTCGTGTCCACTTCCTCTCAAGGAGAGGAGGCCTGTGTCTCAGCAGTGGAAACATTATAAGCTGATTATGCTATCACTTAATATAGATTTGTTGGTCAAAATATTTGTTAACTGATAGGTATTTTCATTAGTAAATTCTATCTCTTTAGACAGAATTTTTTTTTTATTTGGCCACCTTTCTGTCAAAACCTATGTTTTGACAGAATGGTGGCCAAGTTTGGGCGTTAGAAACCAGGGCCATCCAAAAGCGCGTTGGGTTGACGATGTCGTTAAGGTCGCAAGAAACAGATAGATAAGGGACAGAACAGAGAAGAATGGCAGAAGAAAGGGGAGGCCGATTACCAACAGTGAGTGATTGCGGGCTGAAATGATGATGCTAAAATTCTATCTATTTACTAATTTATGATCGAATTGCATTGAAGTGCACTGAATTTAAGTTAAGCCTGTTGTAGTACAGAAGTGGCTGGAAGAAACTGGATGGCCATGACACAAAATCGCTAAAAGTGGAGAGATTTGGAAAAGACCTAAAGCGTTGGGTGGCCCAAAAATGAAGAAATGGAAAAAGACACTACATTCTTCGAATATTTTGTAAAATATATGTTCAATATATTTATATTTAATATGATTGCTTTCAACCTAATAATTATTATCAAAGGCCAAAGAGAGACAAAGGATCCTCCCAAAAAAATCAGAATTCAGTTTAGTTCTATCATCATTTTAATGCCCTTGTCTCATGTTACTGGGGGTCGGGGCAACACGTTTTTTTCTTCCATTCTCCTCTGTCCACCGTCACGCTATCATTTACTCCTTTAACTTTTATATCATTGCTCACACAATCCATCCATCGTTTCTTTGGTCTTCCTCTCCCTCTCCATCCATCAAAGTTTATATTCATCACTCTTTAGTCACATGCGATTCGTCCCTCCTCATCACATGTCCATACCAAGACAGTCGATTCCCTTTCAACTTTTCTGTAACTGGCGCAACACCACACATCCACCTCAACATTCTCTTCTCCGCTACATGCAAATTTTTTTCATCCATCTTCTTCACAGCCCAGCATTCCGATCCATACAGTACGACAGGTCTAATCACGGATTCAGTTTAGTTTTATACATAATTAAATATCCATATAAGGCATAATAAATGAGGAGCTCGTGCCTAAATAATAACAGCCGCTCGGGTAGATCTTCAGGTTAAGCCGTGCTTGCCTAGGTTGGTCTGTGGATGAGTGACCGCCCATTACATACCGAGTTTCCTCCGTGCCTCGGAAAGCTCGTTAAGCCGTTGGTCCCGGCTGTCATTTGTAGATCTTTGGCAGTCGTTACAGGTAGTCAGTGGCCCAAAAAGTCTGACAACCAGTCTTACCAAGGGGTATCGTATTACCCAGTACTGGGTTGTGGAGATCAGATAGGCAGTCGCTCCATGTAAAATACTGGTATTCAGCTGCATCCGGTTAGACTGGAAGCCGACCCCAACATAGTTGACAAAAGGCTAGGCAGATGATGTTCTCAGTAAATAATAATTATTTCTCAAATAGCGTCATTAGTATTTAAACTGTCCGTCGAAGCATTCACACATAGCAAATTCATTCAATCGTTCCATTCATGAATGAGGAATGTGACCTAACACTAATATCTTAGAGCCGTTCCAACAAAGTATTTTTCTATCAAAACGAATGTTCGTAAGAAGCTTTCTAAATTAAATAAGATTTCTTAATAAAGACGTTAATGAAGCGTTATGGCGAACGTTTCGATGAGAGCGTAATCCACGCTTAAGCGCGTGCTTAAAACTTCGTGAGACACCGCCAGGTTCTTTACGAAACAGCTTAGGGCGAATTTTACTAAAGAAACTGATCGAGATCAGTGCATCAAACCGTGTTTAAGTGCTATCAGAGGCATATTTTTATGGAATGTCGCCACGGACAGCCCCTTGAACTAGATGTACTGATCGCGTTGTGGAATATTGCTGTGTGTCCAAACTCATCACTATCATCTGCCTAGTCTTTTCCCAAGTCTACTGCAGTCGGGTTGGTTTCCAGTCTAACCAGATGCAGGTGAATACCAGTATTTTTCATGGAGGGACTGCCTATCTGCCCTCCACAACACGTAGTGGGTCCTACGATACCCCTTAAAAAGACTGGTTGCCTCAGTCCAAACTGTTCATGTTTTAAATATTCTTTCTCCATTTAAGAGCGAATATCGTCAAAATTGGAGCCGTCATCAATCGTAATCAACCGGGTTTTATTCCCCGAAATATCCCCAAATAGCGTCAATTTAAATGAAGTGGCTGTTAAATGGTTTCATCAATTATTTTCTCTTACAAATTAAACTTAATCATGAACCGTTTATAGGGAATTACTCGATTAAATAGGAGCGTAGGACGTGGGTTTAAATTACGATATATTTTTTTATTTTAAAGTTTATTTTTGAGGAAAAGAAACCTGTAATCTTTCCTAATTAGAAATAAAATGTCGTCAATTTTTTCACGAGGAAATAGTTTTATATTTAATCAGACTTAGTAATGTAGCGAAAACCCGCTGTATATTATAAAAGTAGTTTACAAAACTTGCCGGTTCTCTATAAAAGGTAAGTCGATAACTTGGGTACCTGCAGTTCATTAATATTGTAAAGGATGCCGAAATATCAAATCCAGATGAATACAATTTCAGAAGCAGGAAGTCAGAAAGTTTCATAACTTTTCCATAGCAGGAAGGAACAGAAATGGAAATAAATCTCGCTTACCTTATGAGAAACTTTCATAACGGCCAAAAAAACACAATTCAGTTCTTTAACAGTAACTTTCACATACTTATTTTGTTTTCTTAACAGAAAAAAAAATCAACCAATCACCGAACAGTTTTTTAAATTGTTCGTAAAACTTACACAGCCCTAATCTCACAGAAAATAAAATATTTATATATTTTTGAATTTAAATTATTTATTTTTTTGTTACTGGCACAGTTTAATTTTTTTTTAAAAGAATGAAATTTGAATTTTCCTTTGGCGGGCTTGGGTCGCGGAGCGCGCGTTTCACTCCGCCCGTCCCGAACATTTTATCACACTGAACATTGGTGAAATCTGCCATTAGGGACGTACCGAGATCTCGACTTTTATTGTTTGCAATAATGTTCGCTATCGAAAACAATATCTTACGTTCGCGCGGAACAAATAAACACTGCAATAAACGCCTTGCAGTGTTTTTTACGGATGTAATGTTTTTTATTGCGAAAAAAAGTGTGTAGTAAAATGGAGGGGCTATCTTATGGAGGCGGTTTATGTTTTAATCATGAATTGGCCAACGATTTGGCTCGACAACAACAGATTTACGATATTCAGAAAAGATTAAGATTGTCTTTGTCAGCGATATTATTTTTTACACGCTAGCGTTACTTCTGTTGCGAGTCACCGATCGACTAAGCCTTTTATTGGCCGTGATAGATAAAATCACTTCACATTTATTAGAACACAAAATTTATTCAACGTCTGCCAGCTACAATCCACTCCATCCATCCATACCTTCAGACAATAATCACAACCATTAAAAATTCATAATTACACATAATACTGAACAAAAAAATTACCTTATCAATCATCGACTGGATAGTATCGACAGCGCTCCCCTCCCTACAGCGTCTCGAGCGCCCGTCACGCACTGTCCATGCTCGGGAACAACATTGGTCGAGTTGGCGCATGCGCTCTGGGTGTTTTTCTCAACTCAACTTGGATATCAGTTCGTCTGTATTCGGCCTATAAATCTTCGGGATGAGACGAAGCGACCCATTTGCGAGTGTCACAGGTCTTAGTTGGTAAACACCTACATAAGTTGAGTTGAACGCCCCTGACATTGCTCGGGGTTTTCATCAATGAATTTTTTTTTTGTTTTTTTTTTTTTTTTTAAAGTTTTCGGACCTCAAAATTTGGAGATTCTGATGTTTTGTTTTATTATAGTTTTAACAGTAATTTAAACTTGTAACGTAATTCGACTTTTATGAAAAATATCAGGAGTTAGAAAGGAAATCCTCAACTTAAATGTATCCGATGTGCCCTGTACAGTCAGCCCCGCTAATTTTGATTGATATCATATGTTTTGATCACAACCTGTGCTTTACTTATACTGTCACTTACGGGATATCTTCCATGATTGTTCATTATTTTGAGCTCCTGATATTTCTACGCTGTTGCAAGCGCCATGATCGCGGGAATATGGGGAGCTCAAAATAATGACCAATCACGTAAGTGACAGTATAAGTTTAGTTGCAAACCGTAAAAGCTTAAAACAGAACTTGTGCTTTTTCTCATAACTCTAATTAGTGCCGAAAGATACGAGAAAGATAAAAAGAAACATGTTACAAAATGTGAGCAACATTTTTTTTGACACCTTTTATATCACAACCTAAATACATCAAGAAAGGGACTCGTGGGTGAACAATAATAGCCGCACGAGTCTAGGTTATGCAACGTTTACCGAGGTCGGTCCGAGGATGGGTAATCGCTAATAAAGTGTGTAACAAGACCCTTAACGTAACCGAAAGGCATTTCTCCTTGTCATTGCGATATTTTTTTTGTTCTAGACCATAACTGGAAACCTTCTGGTTCTGAGATATTGGGGGTTAAAGTTCCAAATTTTTCGTAAGTTTTTTTTTAAATGCACGATTTTAATGTAAGATTTTTACTATAAGCACCTCCACGACCCCCGTACTTTTCAATCCATCCAACAACACAATGTTTTGAGTGCGTTACATTGAGTCCTACCGTAAAACGTGATTTTTCACCCAAAAATCAAATTTTTGCGTTAGTTTGATGTACATAATGCTTGGTTGACGACTTCGTGAAGGGTACGTTTACACGGGGTGCGTTGTCAGAATTCCTCCTCGTGTGCTTGATGGCTGCCGGTCCCTCTCGATACGTCTGGAGGGAATAGCAGCTGCTGGGCCGGTGCACCCTGGGCGTGGGCAGTATCCTTCCCCGAGGAATGGGAAAAGATTCTTATTCCTCGGGGAATGTTACTGTCCATGGCTAATATTCTGACATGGGAGGGGTCCATCTTGGACTTAGGGGGCGTTGCTCCGTGTGACCCTCTGAAAAGCAGAGGGCACAGCGGAGGAGCTAGGGCGGGCTCGGTGTGCACTTACCCTGCCTCCGAGCAGACAGTGAAGGATGCAGTCCTTCACTGTCCCCGTCGATATCGTAATCCCACCGTCGAAGTGTCGTGGAACACGTCTCGCGGCTTCGATTGGGACCGAGGGTCTTGGCTTAACCGCCCGGACCACGAGGTAGAAAACCTCTATAAAAAGTTACCCCGAATCTCAAGCGGCGGCGCACCGCGAGGAGATGTATGGCTGACGGGTTCCTTTGGAAAATCAGTCGCTAGTGCGAACCACTGCCGGGCCTGGCTATGGCTTATCTGGGTACAGGGGGCACTGCCCAGATGGACTTTTTATTTCCCCCATACTCGTGGGAACAAAATGGAACATATTTTAACCCAGAAAACGGCCGATAACGGCGAAGGAAGGGAGGAGAGGGATGCGGGGTCGGAGTCCGGCGCCGCATCCAACGATGTGAGCGCGGGAGGCTCAGAGAGCTCCCGGCGCGGAAGGCCCGGGGCAGCTGCGGGGAACAGGGAGTTCCTTCGCAAGCGGTCCAGGCCGGTAGGCGACCGAGAGTCGTCGTCAGAGGGGGAGCTGGCTTCGGCTCGCAAGATCCCCACCAGCAAGCGTGGCGGGATCCGCGGCAAGGGGAGAGGCCTCTCTGCCACCGAGAGGTCGGCACGGCTTGCCGCGGAGGCGCGCCACCCGGGGGTGGCTGCTGGTCACGGAGTGGCCCGTTCGGGCTCTTCTGGTAACGAGGCGGGTGCAGACGGCGGCTCCGAAGCGGAGCGTAAGGCCGGGCTTGCGAAGGAGGTGGAGGCGGCGCTGAGGGCTGTCTCCTACAAGCAAAAGCCCTCCACCAGGCAAAGGGCTATACCCTCAGCGGTCGCCTCTATCATGGCGGCAGCGGAAGCCAGATATGCGGCGCCCCCGCCAGAAGGCATGGTCAAACTGCGGGCGGAGGTCGCTCGACTGACGGCCGCCACGAAGCTTCTCCAAGAGGAGAACAGGAGGCTCCGAGCAGACTTGGCCAGTCTGCGTGAGTCCGGCTCTCGCGAGGCGCCCCAAAATGGCCAGCAGCGACCACGCCAGGCCGTGCCGGTGGAGAACCAGGTCCTGAACCTGGTTCGGCAGGAGCTGGCTGCCTTTCAGGCTCGGTTCTCCGTCCTGGAGGGCATTGTTCTGCGCCCCCCCTTGGCGGCAAACAAGGCGCAGTCGGGCCCGAGGGCGGCCACATATGCGGCTGCTGCAGCTTCCGCACCGGGGCCGTCCAGCCAGCCCTCCGGCAGGGTTACGTCGGCTCCTGGAAAGCTGGCTCCGGCTAAATCGGCCCCGGTTGGGGGGGCGGCGGCCTTGAGGCAGGGCAAGGCGGCGGCCCACAAGAAGGGCAAGGCGGCGAATGTGCCAGCGCTAGCCGCGAGACAGCCGCCACTGCCGCCCCCCCCGCCCTCTAAGCCATCCGTGGCCGAGACCGGGTGGCAGGTGGCCGGAGAGAGAGCAAGGGAGCGAAGGGCGGCCAAAAAGGCCAGGAAGCGGGAGCGGAAGCGCCAAGAAAAGAAGCGGAATGGCGCTGCTAGGCTCAGCGCCCCGAAGACCGCAGCTGTAGTGATAACACTACAGCCGGAGGCGGAAAAGAGGGGCGTGACCTATCGCGACGTGCTCGCTAAGGCGAAGACGATGGTGGATCTCGGGGAGCTCGGGATCGCCGGGGGCCTCCGGCTTAGAGTCACCGCAACAGGGGCTCGAGTGCTGGAAATCCCCGGCGAAACCCGTGGCTCGTCCGCTGACGCTCTGGCTGAAAAGCTTAGAGCGTCCCTAAATGCGGACGAGGCCCGAGTGTCCAGGCCCGTCAAATGCGCAGACCTGCGCATCCTGGGTCTGGACGACTCGGTGACCGAGGAGGAGGTGGTGGCCGCCGTCACCAGGACCGGTGGGTGCCCTGCCGAGCAGGTCAAGGCAGGCACCTTACGTCCGGACCTGTCGGGCATGCGAACCGTAACGGTAAGCTGCCCTGTGACGGCGGCGAAAGTCATTGTGGAGGGCCGAAGGCTCTTGGTGGGCTGGGTTTCGGCGCAGGTAAAGCTGCTGGAACCCAGACCTCTGAGGTGCTTCCGCTGCCATGTGGGGCACCACGTGTCGGTCCGGTGCACCTCGGAGGTGGACCGCAGCGGCCTGTGCTTCCGCTGCGGCCAGCCTGGTCACATGGCCGCGGCTTGCTCCGCCGCGCCGCGCTGCGCCGCATGTGCGGCAGCTGGCAAGCCGGCTGATCACCGGGCAGGGAGCAAGTCCTGCGGTACTCCCGCCAAGGCCAGGGGCAAGGGAAGGCCCTCCGCCACCACCGCCAAAACCCCCACCGTCGCCACCACCGCAGCCGCCGCCACTGTCGCCGCCGCTGCCGCTACTGCTGCAACTTCCGCAGCGGAGCCCTCGCAGGGGGCCCGGGAGGGGGCTGAAATGGAGTGCCAGTAACGGCCTCATTACGCCTTCTCCAAGCGAACATCAACCACTGCGCCTGCGCTCAGGATCTGTTGCTCCAGAGCATGGCGCAGTGGTCGATTAACATCGCCGTGGTCGCTGAGCCGTACTTTGTCCCGCCCAGGGATGACTGGGTGGAGGACCTTAGCGGCTCAGTGACCTTAATTGCGTCGGTCGCCGCCGGTACCCCGACCCTTGAGAGTGTCAGGAAGGGTCAGGGGTGCGTAGCAGCACGGTTCGGGGAGATCGTTGTAGTGGGAGTCTACTTCTCCCCGAGCCGAACTCTCGCCGAGTTCCACAACTCCCTCACGGAGTTGAGTGTCGTCATCGGAAGTCATTCCCTCCCCGTGCTTGTGCTCGGGGACTTCAATGCCAAGAACTTGGCTTGGGGTTCTCGTTACACGGACGTGCGGGGTAGAATGGTGGAGGACTGGGCTCTGGAGACAGGCCTGGTCGTCCTAAATCGGGGTTCTGTCCCCACGTGCGTGCGGATGCGGGGCGAGTCGGTGGTGGACATCTCGTTCGCCAGCCCCGCTCTGTCGCCGCGTGTCGTTGACTGGCGCGTCATGGAGGGGGTGGAGACCTATTCCGACCACCGGTATATCCGGTTCGACGTCTCCACCCAGTCCTCAAGCGTGCCGGTCCTACAGGCCCCGAGTGGTCCGCGATGGGCGCTGAAGCAGCTGGACCGGGAGCTCCTCCTGGAAGCCTCGATCGTGCAGGCCTGGGTGTCATCACCAGTCAGGCCTGCTGACATCAACAACGAGGCGGGTTGGTTCCAGGAGGCCATGTCCGAGATTTGCGACGTGGCAATGCCCCGAGTTCGGCCAGGAAGCGCCCGGCGTCAGGTGTACTGGTGGTCGCAAGAGCTGACGTCTCTGCGCAAGGCGTGCGTTGCCGCGCGGCGCCTGTACGCCAGGCATCGCAGGCTCCGCATCCGCCCTCCGGATGCGGCAGCCATTGAAGCGGAGCTGTACGAGGGGTACAGAGCGGCGAAGACCGCCCTCCAAGAGGCTGTCCGGCGGGCCAAGAATTTGGCCCGCGAGGAGATGCTGGAGTCTCTGAACGGAGATCCGTGGGGGCGCCCTTACAAGATGGTGCGGGACAAACTCCGCACCCGGGCCCCCCCGCTAACGCAGAGTCTCCGGCCTGAGCTCGTGGAGGACGTGGTGAGCGCTCTGTTCCCTTCGCGAGGGGAGCATCCTCCCCCGCCTATGGCTCCGCCGCCGCGTGCGGTGCCGGAAGCGGACCACACCGATGACGATGACGACGTTCCGGAGGTGACTGGGGTAGACCTGAGAGTGGCGGTACGCAGGCTGAAAGCCAGAAACACCGCCCCGGGACCCGATGGCTTGCCTGGCAAAGCCTGGGTCCTGGCCTCTGAGGCTCTCGGGCCCCGACTGGAAGGGCTCCTAAGCGCATGCTTGGAGAGAGGCCAGTTTCCGCTTCGTTGGAAGACGGGGAAGCTGGTCCTCATCCGGAAACCAGGGCGCCCTGCGGACTCTCCGTCCGCATACCGGCCCATCGTGTTGCTCGACGAGGTGGGCAAGCTCTTCGAAAGAGTCATTGCCAACCGCCTCGCCGGGCACCTTGCGGGGATGGGGCCGGATCTTGCGGAACACCAGTTTGGTTTCCGCAAGGGGCGCTCCACGGTGGACGCCATCATGCGCGTGAGAGCCCTCACGACGGGGGACGCGGTGTCCCGGGGCGGGGTCGTCTTGGCGGTGTCTCTTGACATCGCCAACGCCTTCAACTCCATGCCCTGGAGCTGCATTGGGGAGGCACTCCGGTATCACCGGGTGCCAACCTACCTTCGTCGTGTGGTCGGGGACTACTTGACGGATAGGGCCGTGATCTACCCTGGTCAGAGCGGAGAATGGAACCGGCGAGAGATGTCGTGCGGTGTTCCACAGGGATCGGTTCTAGGACCGGCCCTGTGGAACATCGGTTACGACTGGGTGCTGCGCGCCGACCTCCCTACCGGCGTCAGCGTAGTTTGCTACGCTGACGACACGCTGGTTTTGGCACAAGGGAGGTCGCACGAGGCGGCGGCCGAAAACATGACACGCGGGGTTGCGATAGTCGTGGATAGGATCCGGCAATTGGGTCTCGAGGTGGCATTGCACAAGTCCGAGGCCATGTGTTTTCATGGGCCTCGGAATGCGCCACCGTCGGGATCCCTACTGACGGCGGGAGGGGTTTCCATCGGCGTCGGGTCGACGTTGAAGTACCTAGGACTCGTCCTCGACAGCCGGTGGAACTTCGTGGAGCACTTCCGACGTTTGGCTCCCAAACTGGAACGGACAGGGGCTGCCTTCAAGCGGCTCTTGCCTAACCTGAGGGGTCCAAACGCCTCCTGCCGGAGGCTATACGCGGGGGTCGTGCGGTCCATGGCTCTTTACGGGGCCCCGGTGTGGGCGCGTTCTTTAAGGCGGCAAGCCGCCCACTACCTGAACGCGCCCCAAAAGGTGATAGCCATAAGGCTAATCCGGGGGTACCACACGATCTCCGGCGAGGCGGCTAGCCTCCTTGCCGGATTGCCGCCATGGGATCTGGAGGCGATAGTCCTCGCGCGCCTGCATGAATGGCGCGCAGAGGCACTACGTCAGGGGGAAACTCCGCTGCCGCGGCAAATTGCCGCGCAGCGGACAGACCTCCGGCGTGATATCATGGCGACATGGAGAGAGCGACTGTTGCAACCCCGTGCAGGGCACGCTACCATAGTGGCGATAAGTCCCCTCTTTGAGGAGTGGCTAGAGAGGCGCCACGGCGCCCTCACCTACCGCCTGACGCAGATCCTCACCGGACACGGTTGTTTCGGGAGGTTCTTGCACCGAATCGGGCGGGAGGAAACGCCCGGGTGTTTCCACTGCGAGGATCGCCCGGAGGACACGGTGGAGCACACCGTAGAGGTCTGCCCCGCTTGGGCGGAGCACCGCCGTGTCCTTGTAGCGGCGATTGGCGGCGGCGATCTCTCGCGTCCGGCCCTGGTTCAAGCCATGGTCCGGAGCGAGAGGGAATGGGAAGCCGTCACCTCCTTCTGTGAAGCAGTCATGCTAGTGAAGGAGGTGGCGGGACGTGAGAGGGAAAGAACCTCACGTCCCAGCCGCCGCGGGAGACGCCCTGGGCGTCGGGGGTCACGTGGTGGCTCCCGGCCACCGTAGGCGCGGGCCTGTGGACGGCGAGTTATGGGCTAGCTCGCCGTCCGGCCGTCTTATGACGACAGGCCGTGTCGACGGCGCGTTCGTGTTCCACGCGCGCCTCAAAGAGATGTCAGCAACTAGTAGGGGTCCGCATGGGCCGATGCCTGCCAGAGCTGCGGGATTGTTCGAAAGAGACACCGTGGCCCTGGAACACAAAGGGCAAAGAAGGAACATGGATGGGTTTTAGTCAGTACAAGTCTGACACTCCCTTCCGCTCCGCCCAGAGTGGGGGGGGTCATTTGATGATTTCCCATCCAAAAAAAAAAAAAAAAAAAAAAAAAGGGTACGTTTACACCCTGTATACCGAAACACCTCTGTGCCTCAGAAAATACTTTAAAGTTAAACAGTTGATCCTAATGCTGTCATTCGTATATACAACATTAGTTTTAGCATATGCGAAACCTGAAACACGTCTCTAGTATTTTTATGTAAAGAATTTATGTATAATTTCAAAACTTTATCATGAAAAATCACAAAGTTATACGCTTGTTCTGTTACTTGGTTGTCCGCACAAAAACGTGGTCACTATGAGGCGCGCCCGCGCGCGCGCCTCCTGCGTCTTCTTGAACTCGTTATATAATAATTTAGCAGTAGGTACCTAAATGATTGCGATAAGTAGTTAGTGTCGCTCGGTGTCCAACTTGTAGACTTTTTAAATATTTTTGGGACAAAATATAACATGGTTTAAAAATAATTGGAATCGATTCAGTTACTTATTCTGAACAAACTATATTCAGGTTTCGGATATACTAAAAATAACGTTGTATATGACTCTCATTAAGAGTAATCAGAACGCAGAGTCTGACAACCAGTCTTGTCAGGGGTAAGGCGTTACACATTTGGTGGTGGTGGAATTCTGACAGGCAGTTGCTCCTTTAAAAAAAAATTGCATTCTGCTGCATCCGATTAAACTAAACGCAACTAAAGTCCACCATATTGAGGGATAGGCCAGGAACGTGGTGACATAACTTCATCAAGAAGAAAAGGTGCCTGACAGAATTTCATTAGAAAAATTTAGATTTCTTTCCTGAAATTGTTTGTTAAGACAGCGTATTTTATTTATTTGTAAGTAAGTACGTAAGTTATTTCATCACCACTGCTCTCAAAACGGTGAAGGAAAACATCGTGAGGAAACCGGCATGTTCTAGAACCAAAAATTCGAAGACATGTGATATCTGCCAACCCGCATTGGGGCCGCGTGGGATTATAGCCCATTCCCTCTCATAGAGAGGAGGCCTGCGTCGCAGCAGTGGGATCATTAATAGGCTGATTATGCTATGCTATGCTAAGTACGTAAATTAAAAGCTGCAGTTCCGCGTATCTTTAATGTGCTGTAGTTCTTAGCTCGGCAACGGAATGTGGCCCCGGGCAATTTATTATTGGTCTGTTGCAGGTGAGTAGTACGACTTACTAACCCTTATTAAAATTGCGAAAATGATTTAAGTTTGTCTATGCAATTATTGGCGAAAAATAATAGTTTTTTTTTTTTTATTGCAAATTTGTTAGGTTAATTATTCAGAAATACCATCACAACTATTTAATTTCATACGAAAGGTACACACATATACATTTATCAAGTTCTCTTTAAGTGTCATGTAATAGGGGGCGAGCCTATAGCCATCAACCGGACACAGATCCAATTTCCGTGTTGCTACTTCGAAATTCATGACAAAAACCCTATAATCCAATACTTCTACACGGTTTTAAAAAAAAATATCACAAAGAAATATTAACATGAAATATTTAGGTGGGTATGCGCCCTTAACCAAACGATTGCGACCCGACAGCTCAAAACTCGTAGCCACGTAGCAGCGTAGGCCGGCGTAGCACGTAGGTCTACGAACCAATGCCTACGCAGTTATCAGCCAGAAGAACATTATAATTCACTTAGTTTATCAGTTTCTACGAATCCGGGACTAAGAAAAACCTAAATGGTCCATAGTAAGTGAATTTATGTCCTGAATTTACATACTGTAATAAGAAATTGTAAGTATCTTAGTTTTGTATAGTCGTGGTGCTTTGATTTACTATGACGTTTGAGGATTTTTAAAGAGTTTTTAACCAGAGTTAAAAGTTACTAATAGAAGGCAACCAAATAAAAACCTTTTTTTGAAAATAGTAAAGGTCGCAATAATTTTGACACATCTGCACTTGACAGTAACCCAAAAGCTACTTAAAATATTGTAAGAAAAATTAAAATCTGGGGGCCTAAAGAATCATAACCTACAGGGTGTAAACAGACCCTTCACATAGCCGTCAACCAAGCATTCTGTACATCAAACTAAGTAACTTTACGCAAAAATTATGCTGGGAATCGAGTTTTTTTTTGGGGTGAAATAACACGTTTTAAGGTAGGTCTCGATGGAAAGCACTCAAAGCATTGTGCTAATGGAAGGATTGAATAGTACGGGGGTCGTGAAAGTGTTTAAAGTAAAAATCTTACGTTAAAACACGTATTTAAAAAAAACTTGTGAAAAAGTTGGAACTTTGACCCCCAATATCTCCGTAACTAGGTTCCCAGGTATGGTCTAGAACAAAAAAATGATCGCAAAGACGGGGAGAACAAGTGCCTTTCGGTTATGTTAAGGGTCTATTTACACCCTTTATACTAAGAAATAATAAAGAGGTAAAAGTTCGTTTGAAAGTTTGTAGGTTTGTTTTTGCCCCTATCACATAACTGGCTAACTGTGGCTGTACTACTAAGTACACCTCTGCCTAACCCTTCGGGGATTACGAGTCGTGATGTTCTACAACATTATTTTTAGTATATGCAAAACCTGAATATAGTTTGTTCAGAATAAGTAACTGAATCACAAACATGTTATATTTTGTCAAAAAAATATTTAAAAAAAAGTTACAAGTTGGATACCGAGTGACATTAAGTACTTATCGCAATCATTTAGGCACCTACTGCCAAATTATTATTATCAATGAGCTCAAGACGACGCAGGAGGCGCGTGCGCGGGCGCGCTGTTTGGTGTCCACGTTTTTGAGCGGACAACCAGGTAACAGAACAAGCTTATAACTTTGTGATTTTACATGATACAGTTTTGAAATTTTGTATATAGATTCTTTACATAAAAATACTAGACACGTGTTTCAGGTTTCGCATATACTAAAACTAATGTTGTATAAAACAAAACTGCTAAAACTTTTGAATTTTTCTGTGTCGTATTTGTGCTCGTTACTGTGGACTATGTAGTCCACTAAGTCACAAGAGCCACTCACGACCGCGACTAGTGCCCGCACCACGCCGCTAAATGTAGGTAGGGAAATTGGCTGTCGTGAACCACTAGAGG
This sequence comes from Noctua janthe, assembly GCA_910589295.1. Lineage (NCBI taxonomy): Eukaryota > Metazoa > Arthropoda > Insecta > Lepidoptera > Noctuidae > Noctua > Noctua janthe. Next base: position 3,248,939 of record OU342573.1, on the reverse strand, counting down.
TTGTCGCGAGTTCTCCATGTGCGGTTACACGTCGGTACATAGCTTTGCAAGTAAGTTTGAAAGGTAATTTTATGTTTCCATTAAATAATTCTTCTTAGCGTGACGATGGCAAATGTTTACTAAATATGTTTGGCCCAAAATTCAACTATGGGAACTCCGCTCGCTGATACAGTCATAAGATCGTCAAGTGCGCAGGTGTTAGACCACGCAGCGCAAGAGGGAATATGGGCCATTGTCTGTGGAGACACGCCTCATACACGTTTCAGCTCTGAGCCGTCCATGAACCCCCATCTGAAGAGATTGTCTTTGTTACGGCCGACTTGTGTTCGGAGTCTATTTAGAGATTTCTAAGTCGGCCACGGTAAAGCATGCCCAGGTGGACGGCTTTCAGACGGCTCAATTAAGCCATCAGCCATCAGGGGGCTTAAGCAGCTCCCGCCAGAAAACTCATTTCGCTGAGGAGGCATGGACTAGCTGGGCCAGCGCACCCAAAAAAGCTTTTACCGCTTTTCAACCTCTGGGGCACTGGAACATAATTGTCAATTGGGTGGCGTGAGTCAGCTTGTAGCTTTGTCCTCTCGGTGCGGCTGGCTATGGTCTTACGAACTTTTGGAGGTTGATATTTTATAGATAGTAGCTAATCAGGATCGCGATTGTGAGCTCACAAATTATAAATATTAATTTAAGTAAATTAAAATACTAAATTTACAAAAAGTGTACAGGTAGTTTAGTAATGGACCTATAACACTTTCGTACGTGACAATTAACTGGATAAAAACTAGGGAATTAAAGTTGCAAAAAATTTAATTCTTAATGGAATGTAACGAGTTGCCCGATCTAGGTTTATTTAAACTTGTGTAAACAAAGTCTCCTAGGTAGTGGATTCGAACCCATAGAGGCACCTTAGGTTGTGTAAATTATTTCATCACCGCTGTTTCCCAAACGGTGAAGTAAAACATCGTGAAGAAATTGTTGAACATGTGTACCATAAATTCTCTGCTTATATGTAAAACCCACTGACCAATTATGCCCCACCTTTCGCACAGAGCAATCATAATTTCCCAGCAATCAGAACGTTACAAGCTTATTAAACTTATGAACATTTTCTTTTTTGTAAAGAAACCTAATCTTTTGGAAATCCAGACTACGCTTCACTAAACGCCTCAAAAATTTCACTCACACACACAATAATTGTGCAAGATTCTGTAACCCAAATATGTCGTCGCTCATAATAATTTCTTCTCCATTATCCGCCGCTTACAGTAAGTGATTGATGACGGCCTATTGGGGCGCATGAAGGTGGATGTTACATGGATTCTGCGCGAATTTGCTTTAGCACATGTAGAGATAAGACTTGGATTTGTGATGTCTTTATTCGCGTTATGGGTGTGCAATTAACATGAAATGTGTGGTGGTACAAAAGGAATATAGCTAGTATAAGCTGGTATATGGTACATACAGGGTGTAAACATACCCTTTACATAGCCGTCAACCAAGCATTCTGTACATCAAACTAAGTAACTTTACGCAAAAATTATTGCTGGAAATCGACTTTTTTTTGGGGTGAAAAATCACATTTTACGGTAGGACTCGATGGAAAGCAATCAATTATTGTGCTGGTGGATGGATGAATAGTACGGGGGTCGTAGAGGTGTGTAAAGTAAAAATCTTACATTAAAAACATGTATTTAAAACAAAACTTGTGAAAAAGTTGAAACTTTGACCCCAATATCTCCGTAACTATAAGGTATAGTCTAGAACAAAAAAATGATCGCAAAGACGGGGAGAACAAGTGCTTTTTGTATATGTTAAGGGTTTATTTACACCCTTTATATCTAGCTAAGCTAGTTCAAGGTCAAAGTGGTGCTATCTATCTGCAGTCGACTGTTAAGGGTATGATGACGTGATATTATGCATATGACGTCCCAGTTTCTTCCTACGCATATAAAAACGAGCTAAATCTTAATTTACGTATGTCGTGGCTAGTAGGTACTTATCCTTGTCTAAGTTAATCATCGGGTTTTATAATTAACATGAGGTATTGTAGCCTATTGGAGCGCATGTAGGTGGAAGTAGAAGCTAGATCCTGCGCGGATTGGTTTTCGCACGGGATCCGGGATAAAATGGATTTATGACGTCTTTATTCGGTCAGACCGGCCACGGTCGGTCCGGTGCGTGGAACCCACTTACACATGGCCGTGAGTCTGTATTCGGGTGGTAATTATTTTCTTTGAAGAAATGTGCCTTGCAAAAAAAAACTTCTAACTTTTGATGATTCAGTGTAATTCCCTCATGTTCTCGCAACAATTTCATGATCCTCCTGTCCCTAGCCCAATTTATTTGGAGTCTGCCCAACACGTCTTTTCTTCCATAGCTTCTATTAGCCATCATCTCAGATATTTATTCCTTAATCATAATCATCATTTTTCTAAATATCTGTCCACCTTTTATTTTCTACCTATTAAATATTACCATTCACTTTCATACTCAAGTTTCCTTGTAGAAGTGTGGTGTGTTTCCATGAAGATGAAGCAACCAGCTTCTTCCTCCGTTTCAGTCCAGTTCACGTCAGGCCAAGCACGAACATGCGGAGCGAACGCGTCATGTAAATTGAAACGATTTTGGAACTGAAAATACTCGATCCGCACATTATATTGACTTCGTTTAACCTTTTGAACGCCAGAGCATAAACGCACGTGTGTGCCCGTCACGTCAAGCCACAATTTCACCTACCATTTTGTCCCATATTTGTTTCGTTAGGCTTACAGGGCACGCGCTTGCTTGTCATTCGGCATATCAGGCATTGTCCATATCTATGGATGACAAAAATAATGATTGTGCTTGTCGCCTAAATATAACCGGAATGCTATAGGATAGTTGTATTTTTGACGATTGTAAGTATTTTTGATTCGAAAATATTTTTAATTAACCTCACGATTACTTACGTCCCGTGTTCGTGCTAGGGCCCGAGTTGATTACTCTCCAGCTTTTCAGACAGAGGTGACGTTAATAAGGACAAAAAACACAGTTTTAAAGGCATGTCTTTATTATTTAAAAAATACAATCTAGGCGCTACTATAAGGACGCTGTATTATTATCACAGCGCTGAAATACTACCAAGACATTATTATAAACAAGACATTATTGCTAATACATTGAACGTTGATGCTGAAAAACGTGTTTAAACTGTAAACTGAGGTAAAAAATCAACAAACACAAGCAATGAAAACATTATAAATAAAAAGAGTTAGATATCGCACTAGCGCAGGGCGAATTGTTGCAGACAAATTCAGACAATTGTCGTAATTTAAGTACTTAAGCGCAATAGCTATCTCTTTCTGTATCATACGTTCCGTATTATCTATCGCAGTAGTAACAACGCAACGATATTTGAACGCCGCTCAGTATGAACGTAGCGTATCTTTCTTTATAATATCATTGATTACAAGTAATTTCGTTACCCATGGCCGCCCATTATTATAGTAAAGTTTGTGACAAGTATGAAATAGAGAGCAACTAAAACTGAGTACATTAATAAAAAATCATCAGATCCAATTGTTTTAACCTCTATTAAGTACAGTCATATTGAAAAAAGTTAATTCATTATTGTTTTTATTCACCTGTACGCAGTTCCATAGGACATGCATATGACTGTACGAAGAAACATTATATTAAATGTATACAGGGTGGGTAAAAAATCGTAGATCAAACGAAACAGGGCGATAGTTGGGGTTATCAGGGTAATTTTTTGGTAGTACTTACATTTTTTGTACAGTAAGGTTCTTAAGTTACAAATAATCTTGCGCGAGACTTAAAAGTTCTTGAAAAAAGTGCCAATACTCATAAATCATGGTACATACTGCCATAAAAGCACTTTTGTAGTGATGATACATTTCCTAGAAGCAACCCTTTTTACTCTAATTGCTTATTTAGTAAAAATGTTGGTATTTTCTTAAGTAGTCATAACTTTTAAAGAGATCAAGATAGGACTCTGCCATAAAGACATTTTTTACTGCACATAACCCCAACTATAGCCGTGTTTCGTTTGATCTACGATTTTTTACACACCCTGTATAAAAATGAAACAGCTAGGGTTTGCTTTTTCTTTTTTACTACACTAACTTATTAAACAAGGCCTTTTTGGAAAGAAGTAATCATTCATCACAAAAAGTATTAACAACCACCGTCTAATTTAAAACCAAGTAAAAAAACGTAGACACTAAGTAAAATGCATAAGTAAATGCATATTGTTATCTTATTTTATCTAGTAATTTCCGTTTTCACTAACCAAAACCTAAATGAATTCCTAAATAAAAGCACTCAGTTCGATTCAACGGTCGGCTAAGAGCCGAGTTTTGAGTTTCGAATTAAAACAGTGTTATAATATTTAGGCAAACATCACGATGGCGCGTAGTGTTCGTGCAAACGTATATAAAATGCCATGTGGAATGGAACAATTATTGATTAATCTCAATTATTCTTTTCATTGAATTTCGGCATTATACGTCACTAAGTTAATGCCTACCAAACAAGGATCTTGTTATTTCAATATATTAAGAGGGAACAGGTCCTGAAAACTAGGTTTTTGAAGAAACTATTGCCGTCGCGCTGCGTCAAGCCTGCTCCCGTTAGAGTGCGATAGGGACAGTTGCAGCTCAGACCGATTACCTCACAAAAATGTTGACACTGTGTCAGTGTCGTTGTTGTTGTTGTATTCCCCTTTTTTCTCCTCGAAAACGAGCCGTTTCAATTATTTTTAACATTAAAATTTTAAGAAAGAGTATGCTAGTGCTAGGTCCCTTACAATTACTTTTATGTTAAAAACTTATCGAATTTGTCTGGTACAGGTGGTCACAGTAGTAAAAACAGGGTTTTTTTTTGTAATTTTATGAGGGTCATAATTACTTTACTTTGCTGAAAAAAAAGAAAATGACAGGGACGTGCCTACAGTACATCTTGATTTTATGAGAAAAAAAAAATGATTGCTCTAGTCATTATTCAGGAAGACAAAAGGGGAATATGTTCCATCATAATTTTAAAAAAACAATTTCCCAAAGATCTTTTTCAACATCTTTCAATCGTCTATAGCACTACGAGGGCGGGTCAATAAGTCCGTGACTTTTTGAATTTCTGAACTCTTTACTGAAACAGCAACACTGCTCCTGTCAACAGGCATCTGTCAGTTGACTCCTGTCAAAATTTAAACTTGCTGCGTCAGTTAGTTTGTGTTTGACAGCTATTTTTATCAGACTACTCACTAATTTGAGGAGAAAATGGAAAAAAGTGAATTTCGTGTGCTTATTAAGCATTATTTCTTGCGAAAAAAAACCATTACCGAGACCAAGGCTAAGCTTGATAAATACTATGGGGACTCTGCACCATCGATTTCAATGGTAAAAAAGTGGTTTACTGAATTTCGTTGTGGCCGTACAAGCACTGAAGATGCCGAACGTCCTGGACGCCCAGTTGAGGTCTCTACACCCGAAACAATCGAAAAAATTCACGATATGGTGTTGACCGACCGAAGATTGAAAGTGCGAGAGATTGTGGAAGCCGTAGGGATCTCGCATGGCTCAGTGGTTTCAATTTTGAATGATCACTTGGGCATGAGAAAGCTTTCCGCAAGATGGGTGCCGCGTTTGCTCACAGTCGACCACAAACGCAATCGTGTAACAACTTCACAGGAAGCTTTGGCGTTGTTTAATCGCAATATGGAGGAGTTTTTGCGCCGTTTTGTAACCGTGGACGAAACATGGATCCATCACAACACACCAGAAACCAAACAACAGTCAAAACAGTGGGTTTCTAAGGGTGAATCGGCGCCAAAGAAGGCCAAGGTGGGTTTGTCAGCCAATAAAGTTATGGCGACTGTTTTTTGGGATGCACGCGGGATAATCCACATTGACTACCTTCAAAAGGGAAGAACAATCAATGGGGAATATTATGCCAACTTATTGGACCGATTCAATGACGATTTGAAAAAAAACCGACCTCATTTGGCCAAGAAAAAAGTTCTTTTCCACCAAGACAATGCAAGGGTGCACACATGTGCAGTTGCCATGGCAAAAATCCATGAATTGGGCTATGAATTGCTCCCTCATCCGCCCTATTCTCCAGATTTGGCTCCGAGCGACTACTTCTTGTTCCCAAACCTGAAGAAATGGCTTGGTGGAAAAAGATTTGACTCCAATGATGAAGTCATCTCGCAAACAAAGGCCTATTTTGAGGACCTCGACAAATCATTTTTTTTGGAAGGGATAAAAAAATTGGAGAAGCGTTGGACAAAGTGTATAGAGCTCAAGGGAGACTACGTTGAAAAATAAAATTATTTTTTTATCAAAAAATCTGTGTTTTATTCCAAAAGTCACGGACTTATTGACCCGCCCTCGTATAATCCGTTGGCTGTATTCAACACATCACTTGAATGCAGAATATCTTCCCAGCACATTTTTATCGAGTCTGTGGTGTAATCTTGTTACAGCTTAGTCATAGTAACACGGCTAAACTCATATACAATAGTTTTACTCAAGTCTACATGCTCGTTTAGTTACAATACGAGTGCATATGTGACAAAAATGATTCTAAATTCACAATCGAACAGTTATAGTAACAAAACTTGACGCCAAATAGATTTAAGTCATACGTCACAGAGTGCGACCCTATTGTCGTCAACCGGGCACAAATCCAGATTACTGATAAATTCCTTAACACGGAAACCCTATAACACTTCGCCTGGCCCAGGTAGCGAACCCAGGATACATTCAAGAATTATGCTCCTTAAGGAACGTATTTTCTCTGCACCTTTATACTCTGTGATTTCAATGCAATTTTACATTCCAAGAGATCTGTCAAATTAGTCAACCGAATAGTAGGTAACTTAGGGTGTTACCACACTAATCGACCGATCGTCGATCACCAATCGATCGATGGTAGAAATGACGACCGATTGATGTAGTAGAAACTGTCGATCGACGTCGACTTATCCATTCTACCATAGATCGACGTTTGATCTATTGGTGTGGTAACACCCTTACATACTACATGATACTTAGGGCGAATGTCACCAATGAAACTGAACGCGATTAACACATCTTAATGGCGTTCAAGAACTGCCAGAGTCAATATTCCATGGACAGCTTGTAAAATTCACTCAATCATAAACGCGTCACATTGGCCTGTGGAAACTTCAAACTTACCTATGAATATATGCCTTAGGTCTGGTATTTCGCACCTCGTCCACAATAGAGTAGAACTGAAGAAATCAGGGATTTATCTCTTTAATTCAGAATCTCAGATAATTACGCCATACATGACTTAAGTTCAAATGGCATTCCAAACGATTTAAGACTTTAGAAACGGTACAGCCGAACATATGTTAATATTTATCTAAGATTGGGGATTCCAGTTTAGCATCGGATAAGAAAACACATGATGTTCGTACCGTTTTTGCTCACAATAAAATATATTGTGAGGAAAACTAGTCTTATGTGGAGAAGGTACTGTATAATCATGATATAATGGAACTACCTAATACGTATTGAAATCTTACAATTACATGAAGTTTTAAAAGTAAAATAACTGTGTCCTCTAGTATTATGTCATGTTGGCAAGATGATATCTCACTATAAAACGGTAAACACTATTAGCATGTAGATAGATTTTCTTTACTTTTTGATAATCTTCTACCTTCGATCACTCACTCATTTAATGATAAGCAACGATTGACGATTTACTCAGAAATTAAAGACTTAAAACTTCTGTACGTACATGTGAACCAGGCATTTTTTAAATTCAAGAGATGCTGAATTAAGCCAGTTACAGTCAGTCAGAAAGCTGTTCAGCAGCAGAAATTACAAACGTCTAGTAAAAGATCAAAATATTCATCTAAAAATCTGAAATAAGTAGTCCACCTACACGAACTGGGCTCGTGTTGCGGAGTACGGCCCATCCCTGTACAGAGAGTAGGCCTGTCTCCCAGCAGTGGGAACATTATAGGCTGGATATGTTATGATTATGTTACGTATAGTATAATAGCAGGATTATAAAAAAAAACTTTTAACTTAATGTCTATAACTAGAGGACACAGTAGTTTCTTCCTTGGACGCAGGGCGATTAAATCTTTTTCCTTCGCTTTTCCGGAGTAGTTTGGAAGAGGGCCTCGTCGGCGCGAATCAGCCGGTTGACGGCGCGACTCAACGACACATCTGTCACCAGAAACAAACATCAACCCATTTAGTCGATTTTCCATTTAGTATGTTTTTGTTTTTGAGTATGGCAATACTATGTTTCAGGGTGGTGTAACTTTTTTTTAAAGAACTCGGCCTTTTACGTGGAAGCTCAGTGGATTCCAATTTTAAAATAAGGAACATTTCATTGTTTAAGCACAGAATATAAATAATAAATTTAGGAATTAAATAAATACATTACAATAAAAGACCAGACCGAAAATATATTAAACTAAATACTGTAAACGTCACTTTTAGTTTTTTTACATAAATTACTCATTTAAAGTATTTACAGCCAAAGAGAAAGCAATTATTACATCACATAGTGTTGCCATATTCTAATATTCTAGTAACGGTAAGCAGATTGTGTCAATTGAATCACCCATTGCGAACAAAATATTAGGTTAGTGATGTTAAAAATGAAACAAAAGTGATTTGGAAAATTCCTCTTTAATGTGATAGAATTTTAACAGTCCACTTACTTTCTTAATACATTACATGAACATGTAAAATAAAACACGAAAAAATCTTCGCACTAATAAATAATTTAAATTAAATATTCACTTTGTTTTTTGGCAGTGACTATACTTGGTTGTACTAAATTTTTTCGTGTAAATTTTACTAAAAATCTTAACTATATTGCATCTATTATGAAATTGTACTCATGAAAGGCATCAATACGTTTTCATTAATTATTTGTTAAACAATGTTGTAAATTGTAAAATTAACTAGAAAATACTTGAGATAAAACTGTCACCATGACTTGATTATATATTGACACTGTGACTGCTTTGAAAAGTGTTTTCGTCAGTCTTAAAATTTGGATCAAACTCACGAGCATAACACATGAGCATAACAGTCTAATTTGGGAACACCCAAATTGAGAAATATGAAAATCAGTCTTTGTATAAAAATATAAATAGTAAAGTTGTGGTCCATAGTGTATATAGTACTTTTACGAAAGACATAAGAGAGTATCATTTCATATTTAATGTATCTCTTTCAATAGTTCAATTGTCTATGTTGTTGGGGTACCATTTAAATGCTCACCAAATTATTTTTTAGACTCTAAGACTAAGTACCAAGTAAAATATATTCACTTCATATAGATTAAACCCACTCTATACCGAGGTGCCTAAAGTACAACGTTTTAAGTTTCAAAATGAATATACACTCATCAGAATAATTGTACGTTTTGTATTTATATTCATTTTGCTTACCAAAATGGATAAATGCTCACCAAATATGGTTTCCCCGAAACAGTAACATTAATACCGAAAATTACAGTTCTAAATAGCTTTAGTGTAATCAAATTATCCAATCTTGAATCCAAAATAATTATTGTCAAACTAAGATTACAGTGGTTTCCCTTTATTTAAAGTTTCGACGATTTTAGGCAACAGTTTTTCAGTGAATGGGAAGTAATGAGACCAATCAACAGTGGCCAGTCAACTGGCTAACCGGTAGATGTAACTGTCCTACATTCTTGAAACAGGATAATCTGTAAACAGTTGCTGGGTTTAGAGTTCAGTCTGAAGTACGTGAAACCACCTGCTGAAGCCAGCAGTAGTAACGGGTTAATTTTTTTAAGAGGTAAGCCGGAATACATGTCTTTAATGTGATTTTATTATTTGTCTATGGAATACTAATTGCGCCCGTTTTAAAACGGAAGCCGGTAGGAATCAAGTTGTATGGAATCTTCGCCACTGGAAGCCAGAAATATTCCAATTGTTGAGAAGAGAAAGGGAAGGCGGCCAGCTAAATCTAAAAAATCTCTGTTGTTTATTATTTTTTTTTTTTGTTTAGTTTTTTATAAAGTTTTCGTGATCGACTGATTATAACTATGTGTTCCTTAAAATGCCAATGATAAATCTTAAGTACAAATTAATCTTCTAAGTTATACATTATAATAAAACATAACTTCATTTTACTTTTGACTTTTCATTTTCCTACCAGTGATACCTTATTTTAATCAAATTCATAAAACAAGAAACAAATAACATGTGCTTGAGATACGTAAAGTTTATTTTGTATTAAAAAAAACCGTACGACAGACCGTTAGCTTTTTTGCCTCAGCAAAAATTACTAAATTGAAAGTCGTGAAATAAAATATTGGTAACATCTATTTAGGGATAATATAAAATATTTGGTCTGAAATTAACTTTAAAGGCGTTTATATACTTTTATAGCATAGAATAAAAGGAAAAAAGCTTCATTTCTACAATACTTCGAGAAACACAATTTGGTGAGCATTTATCCAGTCTGGCAGGTATTTCGAATTTATTGGTAGTAAAGTAGGTGCATTTCTGGTAGGCGTTTAAACACAAGTCATTTTAAAGTAGTCAAAGCGTCAATACATTTAATACCTCAGTCCATAATTGTAATATTAATACTTATAATTAATTAAATATTTTAAAACTGATTTGACTTTAACTTGTAAACAAAGTTAGCCTCAGAAACGCGTATTTTGTCTATTTTTTTAATATTCTATATTCTACTTGATTAGCTATTAAATTGTATTTAATTTATCTATTGTTTGCACGCTGTCAATAAAATGGCGAATTCTTTTTTGTGACTTCAAAGTTAATCATTATTTGAATTTATTGTAAGATTCTGTGATATTTTATATAAGTCATTATATTATCAAATCTATGTTTTATTAACGAAATTAACTACGCAGCCATTTATATGAATATCGGTAAATCAGCTGCCAATACTTTTAAAATCGATTATTAGAATCATTCGACTATATCACGTACAACTCGACTATTTACTTTTAATGACAACATCACCTTTTATTGGTATCGCACTGGCAACACTAAATATATCTTTTTAGGAAGACCAGTGTTTTATTTTTTATTAATTTGACTATGGAGGCAGCTCTGTTTATCAAAATCCTTAAACACTAAAGGTGCCTACAGACTTGATTAACTTTAACGATCAAATCCAAGACCGAAACAGTTAATGCGCCTTTCTTCCGTCCAATCGGCAAAATCTCTCACTTCTAGAGGCACCTTAACATAGCAAATTGCAGATTTTTTGACGGCGATGGTAAGATTACCGAAAGGTATTTCAATATAAAGTAAGCACATCCACCGAGTATAATTCGGTCTATAATAAATAATTAAGCCTCAGTGCCATTTATAATAATCGTACGACAAAAAATCCGCAACTTAAGCCAGTTCTAACTCAACATTGTAACTTTATTAAGTACCGTAAGCAAAAATATTTGTTTAAAATAATAACAACACCTAACTAACAGAAATCCCGTCAAAACTTGTATAAATGTATAATTATCCATGCAAATTCTACTAATTTGTTAATAATATAATTATCGTTGTGATAAATGTAAAAATGTATAATAATGTACTGATTTTCTATATTTGTCGAGTTTTTTTACGGGCAAGTGTGGATATGTTAAAAATAAGAAAAGGAGGGATGGCTATATTTGCAATGCGGACAATATTTATGATAGCTTCATTTCAACTTTTAAATCCTTTAAAATAAAAATTTAAAAAATAATAGCTCAATTTATTCTATTCTTATTTTTATTGATTTAGTTTCTACTACTGCTAATATACAAAGTTAGCATTTTTTCTGTCACCATGATTCACAAGCGTGTCTTTAAATGAAAGAAATAAGGTGACTACTGAGACGAAAGGGTAATAGAGAACTATTAGAAAAAGACATGCTGCGCCGACCACAAATAAATTGGGATAAGCGCAAGAGAAAGATTATGATCTTACATTTTTATTCCTCACATTATACGGCTTGTTCATATTTCGAACATATCCACCTTTCCCTCATATATGTATAGGGTGACTGGCAATTAGAGACCGATACTTATACACGTGATTGTACTCATGATTACAAACAACTTTCCCAAAGAAACATTTTTTTTAATACTCATTCACTTTTATCACAATAATACACCGATAACGGCACGTGGCGGCCGGACTGTGGCGCGGGCGCCGCTTACGGAGCGGGCTTGTGAGCCGCGCGGGTGCTCTGCCTGTACGCCTGTGACCTACCAGCTGTGCTAACAGGCAACTGTAGGTCACAGGCGCGCGCGCGCGAATTTCATACGGCTGATGTATTATTGTGATAAAACTGAATGAGTATAAAAAGAAATGGTTTTTTGGGAACTTTCCCAAAAAACCATTTCTTTTTATACTGTTTTGTTTTTTATCTTATTATTTGTTTGTTATCATGAGTACAATCACGTGTATAAGTATCGGTCACTAATTACCAGTCACCCTATATAATTGTAAACTTTATGTACTTATAAGTTTGTGTGAGTACCTACCCCAGTGTAATTGCATGCTGTATATTGTGATCCTATCACCTATGACTGACTTAAGCTATGGAGCTTCCACACAGTTCAGGGTTAGAATTTTCTGGTCTTCAGATTGCCCACACTTAGTCATCGTGTATATCTAGACTACTAAGGCCCATATATGGGTGAAGAATGTTATATAAAATGTATACAAGCAAAAAATTGACTGTTTTTGCAGAGACAGTGACCAGGCTCACAGAAGACTGTAGAGCTCTAACCCTGATATGTGTGCCAAGACCTTTGTCCAACATATTTACCCATTCCATACAACTATGCAGAAGACCTCTGCTTCCCCACAGATATAACTGTTGCATTTCACGTCTTATCACACTGACATAATGTTCAAATTCGTGAAATGCAACATCATAGGCGTCCAGTATATTTTGGTCCTCACAGCGCTGCTTGTAAACACAATTAATATCAAACGCCAAATTCAGTACTTTTAATTTTAGTATTCTACTTCGCCATATGTCAAGATATACTGGACATAGTATATTTCTGACTTTAATGGGCAGTATACTTGTGTATATATTAGTACAGTGTTGCATGGTACTTTTGGCATGTGACCATAATTGGAACTAACGCCACTAATTTTCATTTTTCGATACAATTTCACAAAATATGTTTACCAACAGCGCACCCTTCTGTCAATGTCATTGAAACGCCAAAAGATCCATGTACCACTGGTTTTGCATTTCAGGATGACACATTTCAAAGTGTTTTCGTGAAATACAACTCAACTATAATTTAGACTTAAAAAGTTGCTTTAGAATTAGGCAAGTAAGTTGAACAAGCCGCAGTTCCATCAAGCTAGTTTAGTTGGCATCGAGTAGTTATTACTCTCTCATACTGCACCCTGAGTGATAATATCTGCGCGTCCAACTTACTTGCACAACAAAATGATTTGAGTAAATATCCAAAAAAGACCAAGCCCAATCCTGCAGTGACGTGTGTATACATATAGGTATTTTAGCAAAAGCAGAAAACCAAGAAAATCATAGAATATGCTTTTTTTTAAAAAAGGCAGTGTTTTTTTTAAAAAAGCCAGTGTTTTTTTTCCTTAGATAGATGCATACTTTTTGGAGTAAACGATAATACCTTATGTGTGAAAAAATTGTCCCCTCTCTACAAAAGCTCGTAGCTATTTCATTTTCCACCCCCCCTTTGAGTCTGTGTCGGTACCAAATTTCTTCTTAGAGTAGTCAAGGAAGCACTAACTTCATCTAAATTTTTAAGGTCTCTTGGATATCTACTCAATCACGCAACCTTGCATTAAATCAGTATACGTTCATATACATAAGACTACGTAAGAGCAAGTCTACCAACCGGGCGTGGTGTTAGCGAGACGTCGCATGCGGCGCGTGTTGCGGTCCTGGTCGCGGATCTTCTTCTCCATCTCTGCGTTGGTGAGGGTCTCCAGGTGCGGCGCCCATTGTTCGGCTTCTGATGGTTGGCGGTATGGCGTCTAAGGGAAGATAAGGGAGGTTTTAGTAACTAATAATATCGGATTCCGATGACTAATAATATCGGATTCCGAGACTGATAATATCGGATTCCGATGACTATTAATATCGGATTCCGAAGAAATCTGCGGGAATTCTGAAAAAATGTAGGATTATAGAACGTAAAAAAAAACTTTAAACGCAAATTGGTTTGAATAAGATTTGATGGTTAGTTTTTGAGATAAGGGTTTTTTTCATCAAACTGCAGCAGTAACTTTGTTTTTCTTTAACATACTATGAAAAACAAATATAGTTTTGCTGTAGAATGTAATGCAATACAACATTTGAATGAGCCTTCAAATTATTTTTATTATATTGTTTGGTGCCACGAAACCCTGTGTGCGTGAGAGTACGACTCGCACTTGGCCGGTTTTTTCTATCTTATCATAGTATAATGTTTACCATTCACTCATCACGCCCTACCCTCTCAGCTATCAAGTTTTCATGCTGATTATATTATATGCTAGCTGAAAAATCCTCTGGGTTCCTCCACCACAACTCTAAGGTCACCAGTAGCTTTGTTGGAGAGTTTGTTACGTGATTACGTCACTTCTCACCAGCTCAAATATTAGAAAGTGGTGAATGGCGATTATTTTGTTAGAGACTCTTTGGTAGCCTCAGAGGCATATAATCTGTAACGTCAAATGGTCAGCTATTCACTGCTCACAGGCATATGAGGATGAATCTGACTAAGGGGCATAAATCTGACTAAGAGGCCATCCTTTGGCTGAGGAAGGGTAATAATATTTGTAAACAAACACTAAAATATAAATTAAAAACTGTTTTCCTCAATGAAGATGTTGCAAGATGTGAAAATGCCCACTAATTTGTTTTGTTTTAATGTAACTGTTGTGTGTGACAAACCTTATGTTAACAAGTTAAACATTGTAAAGATGAACTCTTAGGTATTCACTGAGTTAGTCAGTATGAGTCAGTTTTGACTATAGTTAAATTAATTTTTTATTTATTGTTTGTAATTCCGCATAATTGTGAGGGCACAGCCCGCCGCCTCCTTGGTGATACGACGTTATGCTTTAGGTTACCCCTCGTCCCAGCATCGCGTGTATTTTTTATTATTGAAACTATCAGATACTTCAAGAACACAAAATCCTTTTTTTTTTAAATTTTTTTTGTTAAAACAGTTAACAAAAAAAAAACGGATTATTTAAATAAAATTCGCTTGCTCGGGTTTTTAAATAATTTTTGGTAAAACATATTTTACAAGTCTAATCAATTTTTTGAATCCCACGAAAAATATGACACGTGACTGTCACATTATACCCTTCCCCCCGCATCGTTTCTGACCCCCTCCCCTCCTGTTCAAACCCCACGTGGTTAAAAGACGACCCCTAACAGCATGACTTTACTTGGAAATTATTCATTTAACATACATCTAAAACTGATCCTTATTTTCCACATTTTGTGGCATTAAGCCTCTTACCTCCACAACAGGCAGTGGTGCCTCACTAAAAGCATAAGTCCGCTGATGCCAGCTCAGTTGTCCTCTCACACTATAAGCGATGCCGGTGACGAACTCGCCTCCTAAGCCCAACTCAGCACACAGCTTCATCGCAAACTGCTCCGGATTGTTCTCCTTCTCTGACATGTCCCATTCCACCTGGAAATTGAGATATTATGTTTAGATAAATATTTCGATAAGTTAAGATGTTTTTTTTTCTCAGCTTTGAACATACATGGGCCTGTAATAATAAAATAATAATATCTAAGGAGGGTCTCGCTTAGCAGCTGGATCAAGGGCTTGATTCAGAAAGCAGTACTTCTGATGATCCTATCTCAAGAGCCCTACCACCGGTTAGCTCGGACCCTGTTTTCGATGCTGGTGGGCTACTTTTTTTTATATAAGAATATTTTAAAATGTAACGAATTAGGGAAATAATAACTAACTAATAATAATTTTTATATTTTTAAATGTTTTTTTTAGAAATAATTAAAAATGTATAAAATAAGATGATGGAACGAATAAAAGGAAAAATAAATGATAAAAATATTTATTTCATAAAACAAGAACATTGCACTGTATACATTGCAGATGTGATAAGTTTGATGACAACACTTTGGTCCAATCACTCCTTTTGTATCAAAATCAAATCTGATCAAAAGTATTGCCCACTTTATTCAGTTTGATGACAATTCTTTGTCCTGTGTGTTTCCCTTGTAAAAGGGCCACACAAACGTCGGGGTGGGAACATCACGAGTCGCGACCAGACGTCGTGTCGTAAAAACTAATGATACAAACTTGCGCCAATAATAGAAAGAAATGAATGGGCTCAGTATTTTCTATGCTTTGAAGTGCAACGTCATACGATACGACATCGAGTCGTGAATTTTTAAGATACAGGTGCACACGATGTCGCCTCGTGTGCTACGATGCGACGTAACGTGTTTGACCCTGATACTTTCACTAACCTGATCAACAAGCGAAGTGTTCCCCACATGTATGTTGAGTTTGATGACAACTCTCTGGTCTGGCTGCTCTTCTAGTATCGCGGGCGGTTCGCTGGGGTACGCGTCTATTTGCTGCCTGATGGACGAGGCGATGGCCGGGATGAATGTACTGGTGTTCAGCTCTAGGTCATCACATAACACTTCCGCGAACTGCTCTGGTGTTATTATTGACTCTGGAATATTTTAAAAAGATTTGATTAAAAGGGATTGACCACATTTGAAGCCGCTTGCGCTGGCCGGTTGCAATCAAAGCTGATCTGAAACAAGGCGAGTGATGTTCATTCCACATGGACATCACATTGGACATAAAGCTGTTTCTAACTGGGCTGCAAGGTTATTAAATAATTTAATACTTTACCACAAAATATTATGCTTCAGAACTAAAAATTTTATTCTATAATCACAAGAAATTGAGTTTCTTTCTGATTGATGAAATTCACTCCAAAAAAAAATATAATAGTTACCATTCTTGTTCCAAGTGAATGTATCTCTCAGTTTCTGCCCTTCAATCTCCATATCCAGTCTGATGGGCACCAGGATCTGCTTCTGTGAGGAGTTCTCTAGCATCGCTGTCATGTCCGTATCGTCGAAGCATAGAGGGAACGTGCGGACCTGAAGCATAATAGAATAAAGAATGTTAACACTTTTAGCGTAGAAGTTGCAACTGGCGTGCGTGCGACCACTGCGACCAGATGAATGAAAGTGGATGAAGCAAAAATAGTATGTTCCTACGGCTATAAATACACACGCCTCTCCCAATGGGGGTAGGCACCACGCCTATGTAAGTTGAGTGAAGAAGTTCATAGAACTGAAATCATATCTATTCTGTAAAATCAAAATCAAAGCATTTATTTCAAGTAGGCCAGTTACAGGCACTTTTGAATTATCGAAACAAAGACAACAATGAAATATAGCTACAGTCCCAGTCACAAGGCACAAAAACTGTGAAAGTACTGTTGTTGCCCATTCCCTAACGTAGATCTCTATGGAGAAGAATGGGCAAGAAACTCCATGGTCACTCTTTTAAATCAGAATACTTTTACAAAACCTTGGTTACATCATTCATGTTGAGATGGTACATTATGTTGTAGCAAGATGTGTACGTTAAAAGTGTCCATAGTAAAAACAATTCAAAAATAAAATAATTAATTCAATAAGCTGTGGCAACCAAGAGATGACCAGTCACAACTGACAGCGCCCGTTCACGAACATGACGCATATATCAGCACCATTCAACTCAACCATTTTGAAGGGAACTAAATGATCCGACACACGTGCCACCATCAGCGAGACATTTGAGTGATCATGACATACTCCTAACCGCCAGTGCACATTCAAGTCAAGAAAAGACGCAGGTTTCCAGCGAATGACAGCTTTCTAGTACATAGTACTCACACAATATGGGCTATGCGGCTATATAATACTAAAGAGATTGAATTTATACAATGCAAAGATAGTTGTACAATCATCAGCAGCTCCAACAATACTATTTAATGCTATCAATTTATGCGCCCCTGTTCTTGTGGAGCAAGACCGGCATTGAGCCAAGCATTTTTATCAGTGATATAATCGTCCACCTTGTAATACGCTAGCTTACATAGTGTGCGTTTAATACATGTTTTAAATTTAGTTTCATTCAGTTCAAGAAAACTTTGTGGAATTTTATTATAGCATCTCAAACGGTACCCCATGAAAGATGAGGCTACTTTAGCGAGTCTAAAGCCTGGCTGAACTAATTGGTCTCTATTTCTAGTACTGTAATTGTGTCTGTCACCTCTTTTATTAAAAAGATGTAGATTTTTTCTACATCTTTTTAATAAAAGAGGTAGAAAATATAATGTATGTTACATTATGTTTTCGTAGATGTATTGAAAATGTACCGTCATGATGTTAATTTCCTTAAACAGTTCCCTTAGAGAATCGCGCCTACGAAGATATATGGCTCTGATGGCTCTTTTTTTTCAGAATAAATACAGACTCAATGTCTGCAGCCTGTCCCCATAACAAAATGCCATAAGTCATAATACTATGAAAGTAACTAAAATAGACCAGTCTAGCGGTATCTACATCAGTATATTGACGGATTTTTCTTATAGCATATGCTGCTGAACTTAGCCGCTCGGCAAGAGATGTGAAATGAGAACCTCGTTGTAGCCTTGGATCAAGCGTAATCCCCAGGAAAACCGTTTTATCTACAAATTCAAGTTTATCTTTATTCAATACTATATCACAATCGCTACTTTTAACATTCGGTAAAGCAAATCTTATGCATTTCGTTTTTTTTTCATTTAATACTAAATTGTTTGCTGTGAACCAATTATGGACCGGAAGTAGGGCATTATTCACGTCATCTAGATTTTGATTCAATTTGAACACCATATTTTGAGATTGGTTTTTCAATAAATAGGGGAGATCATTTATATATACTAGAAAGAGGAAAGGACCCAATGTTGAGCCTTGCGGAACCCCCATTTTTACTTTTAAATCCCGTGAATTAACACCATTTATTTGCACATGTTGTTGTCTATCACTCAAATAAGATTTTACCAAACTAAGTGCAAGTTTCCCTAGTCCGTAATGCTCAAGTTTCAAAAGTAATGTGTCGTGATTTACGCAATCAAATGCTTTGGAGAGGTCACAAAATATTCCTATGGCGTCTTGGGACTCTTTCCACGCAGTAAATATGTGCTTTAATAAGGTAACACCGGCGTCAGTTGTACAACGTCCCTTGGTGAAACCATACAGTTGATCGTGTAAGATTCTGTTGGTGTTAAAATGACTGAGCATTTGATTCAGTATTACCTTTTCAAACACCTTGCTAAAAACTGGCAACACGGATACAGGTCTATAATTATTTGTATCTTTACTATCTCCGGATTTGAACAGAGGCATAACTTTACTGTATTTCATTAAATCAGGAAAAACTCCTTGGTCTACACAAAAAATAAAAATTAAAGCTAAGTATGGTGCTATAGTCTCAACTATGGATGTACAAACTTTAATAGACATTCCCCAAAGATCTTCGGTCAGTTTGACTTTTATTTGCCGGAAAGCTTTAATAACTATCATAGGGTTTATGTGTTTAAATTTAAATTCAGCTGGGCAGTCACATTTGCCTTTAATAAACCAATTGAGACTTCAGGAGAGGAATTAAGAGCCTCCTTAGTTTTTCACCATATAAAATGGTTTTACAAAACACTTTTACATGTCACATAATGTTATGTTTTAAAACTAGATAGGGTCAGTGTTTCGTACCTGACTACTCTGAGAAGAAACATCCGAAACAAACTCCCTCTGAGTCTCCCACTGCCTCTTTTATGGTCAAGTCATATGAGGACCATGCAGATTAATGTCTGAGATGGTCTTTTGAAGAAATAACCACCAGATTTGAGTGAACGTGTCCAGTCAGTGATCGCGTAGCTCGAATCATAATTCAAGGAGCTCAACAACATGACAACCAATACCAAAGAAAGGACATTTGGGTAGGCTGCATAAAGTACTCAATTAATAAATGAACAATTGAAGAATGTTTAACAAAATCGTCTTAACACCATTGTAATGTTCGCATGGTAATACTAGGGCAAAAGTAAGAATAGGAATGGACTGACTGAAGGAATAGGCACAAAGATAAAAGAAGAGCAAAAGTAGTTAAAGAAAGTGGACTGAATCAACCACATATTGTACCCTTTTTGGACAACAAGTCCCACCTGGACTTGTTGTAATCGCAAAAGCTTAAATAGAAAGAAAAATAATTTATTCTAAAAACCTTTTTATTATGCACCCTAGTCCTGCTAATCTGCGTGGCTTGCGGTACTGCATCCAAGTGTGAAGAGTTGGGCATTACCGGCAGCCATGATGGGTTATGAGGCTTCTTGCTCTTGCTCTCTCTTGGTGTTGCCAGCTCCTGGCTGACTGACACCGCTTTGTACCTGGTTGTGAAGAAATTGTGTTAATCGGACAGTTCACGTAATTGTTGCCATGTTAGTGGTAATTAGGATGTAACCGGCTGAAGATGCTGATGCGGAAACTTGAAGATCATGAGGGTCATTGAGTGTGCTGTTTGATTTTCAAGCTTTGGCACTGAGACAAATATCCAGCACTGCACCCATGTTCTTTAAGGCATTTCAAATTTCCACTATTGATATGCTGTACACATTGAATGGCCATAACCACGCGCTATTAGTTGATATGATAAGAGTTTAGTAAAAAAAAACCAACAAAACCAGAAAATAATATATAACACAATAATGATGAAGATCCACAACCTAGATTAATAACAAAACAAAAAATGTTTTCATGTATAGGACGAAAAAAGCAGGTCATAGTACTGTAGTGCCCAAATGGTTCCCAAATTATGTTTAAAAAGAAATATAACCACACCTTTGGCTTTGCCAGTCGGTAACTAGAGTGAAGGTTTAAATGATGATGATAAATTGGTAATAATAGGTGACCATCTCCAATAATCACTTACCAATGTCTCCACAAACACATCATCAAGATACTCATCACTCATATACCTAAAATAGAAAATTATTATTGTAAAACGTACACATACTTATCATCGTTGCCCTCAATAATATCTTCCACCTCAGAAGCCTTGAGTAGTGATACTGAACTGGAGAGAACGTGGGCTCCTAAGCCGTTGTCGATAAGACGTTTCCTTTCATCATTGGTGAGTGTACGCCGGGCCATGCCCGGGTACTTCTTGTATAGAGACCCACGGAATAACCGTAGGTAGTTGCCAACCTGAATGTGAAAAAAAATCTTATGATGTACTTCAATTACACTTCAGCAGAAATTGCGTTATAGATACCATCCATCTATCAAGAAAATCTGCATAGTTTGTGTCATCATGAACGCTAGGTATTTCTACACTATGTTATCTGGATTTTAGAGTCTGATCATAGGTTTGTTATTTTAATAAAAAAAGACGATTAACACATGGCTTCGGATCAAGTAAGGTTAAATAATACTTTAGTTATTGCTTGTAGAATTAAAGCTTCTGAATATAAACAAAATTAATGGCACCAACCTCTGAGCCGACACAATAAAACTCTCCTCCCTCTTCTATTTGGAAACTTATCGGCTTATCGCCGTATGTTCTTAACGCCATTTTTACTGTTTTTCTTAGCTTCCAACTAAAAAGAAACTAAATAATACTGTATATTTTCACTAAATTGATAAAACCATTTGCTACGTTATCGATAAGTTGAATGACATTGATTGAGTGAATGAATAAATGAAACGCCAAACAATAAATCTGTCAAACCTTGGCGTCTTCAAAAATGTTGTTACAACGAAAAATACTGAAACCTTATTTTCACTTTAGTCGATTTTGTTTCGACACTACTTCATGGGAATCCCCAACGTTGATGTTGGCAACACTGGCCCAGTTACCCTATTTCCCTCACTGTTTCCCACGATATTTCAAAACATTTCCCATTTTCCCATAACCCATTATTAGTTTCGAAATAATTTTCAAAGGGGGAAGTCGACGCAGCCGCTGTCGTAAACGACAAGTGCCTAAAAAGAAATAGTGATGTCTAATAGACCAGTAGCATTCAAAAATCCATTCTCTAGGCCATGGATGTCGGAAACTGGCGCGGCGGCTGCGGCTGGCGAGAAAGCAAAGGGTTTGAAAGGTGTTGTGGCCGGCGGAATAACTGGTGGCATTGAAATTTGTATTACATTCCCGACGGAGTACGTGAAAACACAGCTGCAATTAGACGAAAAAGGTCAGTTTACTCTTGTCCTCTTTCAACTTTGAACATAATTCATTCACAAATCAAAAATCCCGTATCGCTTCAAAATCCCGTGTATTTTGTAAACATCGCACTTAAAAAAACTATTCGCTAAAAATACTGTTCTTCGGACGTCATTCGTTGTTTTTATTTATTCTAATAACGGCTCGTTATTCATTTGTTTCTGGGTGTAATGTTCCTTTGACCACTCTAGTTAGATTCTAACTGGACTGAAAACTTATTAAATTATTGTAGGTTACTTAACCTTGGGCCTTTGGAAGTGCTTATTCGCTCGATATCGCTTGACGAAGTGTAGGCAATGTTTTGTACCAATAAAAGAGTTGGACTTTGGTCCGAAACCACTGTTATGTCAGACACAGACAAATAAAAATATTGTTCAAGGCCTTTTCCTTCGCGGCACTTGATTACTGAGTATCTTACGTGAATGACCACCTAATGAATATTTATTATTATTGTAGGAACCGTCTTTTGTTGATTATTCTGTACCTCTAGATGGAATAACTAATAGGCTTAATAATTGGCCTAGCTAAGTTACACTAAAATCAAATGTATAAATATCTATTTAAAACTATTCACACATCCTTTGGTTGTTGTGTAAATAGTCAATCTACTAATATTGAGTAGGCAAACCGAATTTTCGTTCTTAAAAAAACCAGCTATGCCTACAAGAATTACCTAAGTTCAGGATTCTAGTTAGAAAACAAATACTTGGCTTCAATAGTGCAATCACTTAATTATTGTTCAATTAAATTGCATGTGCCAGTACATGGAATAAGGAATTAAATGAAGTATTCTAAAAACATTTATTTTTAATTCCGCACTGTGAATAACTTGACAAGTCTAAAATGTCAATTTTACAGGACAGCCATTTTAAGCTCCTTTTAAGGTGACTGTAACTCGAATAATAACAAACATAATAAGTGTGGTTGGTATTATAGGTTATTTTATGTTGTGTTTTAGATGGTGACATGAAATCCATGAAATTCCATGTAGTTTCAGCAATAATAAAGATGCCAAAGGATGTACCCACATGAAAAAAAAATATTTATCAAGTTGGAGTTAACAATAAATGAAAATTGTTAAGTATGAAGTAATCAATGGAAAATTTTAAGTAGCAAATGACTACATTTAAATGATATTAAAATATTCCCTTTTCAGAGATGTCGTCATATCCATACAAATTGTGTCAAAATATTCAATATTTTATTTAATTTAATTTCATTTGGTATCAGAGGGGTTACTATGACGCCTTAAAAGCAGGAGTGATTCCTGTGTAGGAAATAGATAGAGCTATACAGGTTGTCTAGCACCATCTCTTTCCCACACTGGAATTACTCCTGCTGTAAGACGTCATGGTAGGCCACCAGTTCTTTTACATTTGTTTAGACTATGAAGTAAAATAAAAATAATTTATTTAAAACAAAAAAAAAGCTGGAAGGCCTCCCACTAGGTGGACCGATGACCTGGTGAAGGTTGCAGGGATCCGCTAGATGCAGTCGCACGGGTTGGGTCAATGTGGCGACACTTGGCGGAGGCCTATGTCCAGCAGTGGACGTCTTTCGACTGAAATGATGATGAATTGAACTTATCTAAATTATTTCAAAATTCTACAAATCAGGATTGTCTTCTGTCAAGTCTGGGCCAAATGATGCAGAGATATCATTGACAGATTTTATATTAATGGAAAACTTCTTAAATACGTCGTCAATTAAATCAATCATATCCATTAAATCTTTTTCGTTTCTGCACTAATTGGGAATGGCTCGTTTGAAATTTAGCTCGATCTAAATGAGTTTATTGAGGCTCTAATTTTTTTTTTTTATCTTTTAATTGGAAATCAGTTTCATTGGTTAGGCTCTCCTTGAATTGTATGTTCCCTATACTACTTTTATTGTATTGAAGCCGCTTGCCTGAATCATTTACTTTTTTATATAGAAAAAAATCCTTTCTTTGATTTCAATTTACCAAAATCAAAAAAGTCCTTTAGGGTCAGCTCACACCGAGACGCGACGCGATGCGTCAAGCCATTTTATGCTTTATCTCCATTAGGAAATGCATAGTATCGATTGAAAGACACGCGGCCGCTCGCGGCCCGACCCCCTTAAGGTCACAAAGTTGAATAGTTTCGTAACTTTGCATGTCTTTATTAGTTGCACCCAATCATTCAGATGATTAATTTTCAAGCGTTTTCTTTTTGATCTTTTCAATAAGAGCATGATCAGAATCACACTCCATATTTGTATGTCCACATAAAAGGAATTTGTAGTTGATTTTCTCTATATTTGAATGACTGCTTAGTAAAAATAAAACAATATTGTTTTTATTTTGTCCGCTACAAGTGTCTGAAAAAAAAGTTATTTCTTTGACATCTGATGACAGGTTAATTAAAACACAACAATAAATCAATCAATAGAATCACGAAACTTTCTTAATGAGACATAAACAAAATAATAATGTTGACTGGATGACGTAATTGTTTACTAATAAATAATACGAGTAAGCGCGTAACGAGACCTGACGTATTTAAACACTGTCAGCTACAAAAACGTCTTATAATAATATTATTTTAAATTTTATTTTTCCAACAGTATTTCCAGATGACAGTATTTAATTTTTTCTTAATTGCTATTATGACTTTGTTAATTATTTTATTTTTTTAATTTAATTTTGGTACTACATAATGTGTTGTGTTTTAATTTGATTTGTATGTTTAAATGCTACTATAACTTTGTTAGCTTAGTTATACATCTTATTACGCATGCTGTGGTCTCCTGTAAGTGAAGGAGTACACCTACGTAATACTTTTGTCGTCGATTATTTATTTCATGTGTTTGTGTATATCCTTTGTTGGAGATCCTAAATAAATAAATAAATAAATTATATATAGATAGTTAGGTACCCACTTTAAATGTATAAGACAAGACATTTTATACGACTTAACTTTAATATAAAACAAATATATAAAGTTATTTACCCCAGGCAGCAATAATATTATAAATAAAAAGACCTAACTCTTTCTATCGCAGTAGCAAATTGTTGTAGACAAATCCAGACAATTGTCGTAATTTAAGTACTTAAGCGCAATAGCTATCTCTTTCTGTATCATACGTTCCGTATTATCTATCGCAGTCGTAACAACGCAACGATATTTGAACTCCGCTCAGTACCTATGAACGTAGCGTAGGTATCTTGTATAAAATATCATTGCCTGGCGCGGAATTAAAGTGGATAGATTTAATGTTCTTGTGGTTTGTTATTGGTATGGAAAATAATCATTAAACTGAACAATCTGATTGTAATGTTTGTTTTATGTAACCCATTTTATTGTAACAT
Organism: Noctua janthe; assembly: GCA_910589295.1. Lineage (NCBI taxonomy): Eukaryota > Metazoa > Arthropoda > Insecta > Lepidoptera > Noctuidae > Noctua > Noctua janthe. Next base: position 3,223,315 of record OU342573.1, on the reverse strand, counting down.
CTTAATTTATATACCTACTATTTATGCAAATAAATTTTACTGATAGTTTATAATCGGGATTAACATATATGACCCTTTTTATCTTGATAGTACAAAGTCAAAGTCAAAGCATTTATTTCAATTAGCCCATCACAGGCACTTTATATGGAAAAAACACAGTTGCTTAGAAACTTTTTTATCAAAATGTGATCGTTTAAAATTAACATTCACTTGTCAAATTCAGAAGTACCTACTACAATATAAGTTATTAGCATCCCGTTAGCGTTCATCCCAATCAGTTAAGTCCCGCCTGGCAACAATAAGGAAACAACATGTACTTACCTAACAGTAAAATTATTATGGTACTCATATGTTAATCATTTCATTTTGTCATCCACCCTATTACCCATCATCTTCCTGCCGTTGTCCCATGTTACTTGGGGTCGGCGCAACACGTTTTTTACTTCTATTCTCCCCTGTCAACTGTCAAGCAATCATTTCCACCTTTTTCCTTTATATCATTCCACACACATTCTATCCATCGTTTCCTTGGTCTTCCTCTCCGTCTCCATCTCATATTTATGTTCATCACTGACTGTTATTACGGTTTATGCACCATCTCTTCCTACCAATTTGCACGCCACGATATGCAGCTGAACATGTTAGAACTTTCTGTAACTCATCATGTAGACCATGTTTAAACAAATAAAATTTTTAGTCACATGCGATTCGTCCCTCCTCATCACATGTCCCTACCAAGACAGTCGATTCCCTTTCAACTATGTGTCATCCAATAGGCATTAGTAATAGGGTTATTACTAATGCCTATTTTAACTGTCATGACTAGTTATTGTTACTTTTCTGAACCAATCACAAAGGTAATCATGTTTAACTACTGATTAACTGATCAGAGACTTGATAAAGGAGGTTTACAAGAACAGGTTAAACGGGGAGGGTTAAACTTAGGTTATCTGTAGATTATTTACTGAGATTCCGTGGGAACAACAAAGCCAGCTAACAGGTACATTAGGTACGTGCTGTTCAGATTATGAACTGATTAGGTAGGTACATTACCAGTGATAAGAGTTTCTTACTCGTAATGGTACAACTTGCACTATATGTGAGGCGTTGCGTGACAACTCGGTACTCATATTTCGGGCTAGGCTTATCGGTCCCCTAAACATTATGCTAGATAGTCAACTCAATAGTAGCTGATTCATTAAAAAGTATTTTTAAGTCAAATTTAACAAAGCTCCTCAAACGTGATGGGTGTCGATGTGTAAAAATGACAACAACAAAAATGGTGTTATAGGGATGTGAAGAACAGGTTGTAAAGTTCTTCATCCCTTGTAGGAAAGGGAGGATCCACCAACCAGGCGGGTGTTTTGTCTGGTGGACAAAAGTTATTGGGCTCAACAGTTATTGTCGGGTTTTTTTCTTTTTTTCTGTAACGATGCGGGTAACTTTAATAGCGCGATTCAGAATTTTGATATTAGTTCTTCATTTGTGTTATAGATGGCGCTGTAGTACTTTTTCGTACTACGTTGCTGTAGTACTTTTTGTTAAGCCTCGTATTCATGGTAAACATTTGCTTAGCAACAGTTGATCAACGTTGTTGATGAACGGCGAGAATGCTTCTGGAAACTTTGTTTAAATCAATATGGGAACACACGCCAGTCTGCGTTTTAATGTTGCTCGAATTAATTGCATAATTTTATCGTTGCTCCACACTACCGCCAAGTTTATAAACAGTTGCAAACACGTCCACACACGTCAACATTTTGTTGATAAACTGATGTTTTCGCTCGCCGGGCGTCAACTCTGAAACATGGCGTGATCAACTCCGCAACACAAGTGTTGCCCGCAATATGTTGACAGCAACTCGGCAACATGTTTATGCAACCATGTTGTTAAACAAATGTTTACCATGAATACGAGGCTTAATGACGCTAAAGTTTGGTCTTTTCGGGCTGATGACTGTAGGTAGTGTAATAACTAATAATAATGTAATTTCGTTAAATCTTGTTTCGGTATGTATACCTATCGCGTCCGTATAGTTTATCTAGCTAATTTAATTTGACCCTGTCTAAAAAAAAGTCCAAAACAAGAATAATAAAATAAAAGGAAATATTTTTGTGGTGTAAGATAATAAACATTCTGTTATCTTTATCAGTCGCTGTCATGTAACGCCGTTATCGATTAGTGATAACATGATCCATGGTATAAATTACCGTATCTGTTTACTTAAACCCAAAGAGGGCAGGACGGAGAAAATGTGCCTATAAGTTTGATTAGACATCGCCAGCAACTAAGCTATGATAATATTTATATTACAGTCTGTTACAGGCAGCCGCTTGATGACTTTCAAGGAGGCGGTAAAACCAGATAGGTACCAAAACGAAACATTCTTATAATTGTTATATCTAATATCTGACCGAATTCTGCTGTTTAGCGATCGCTATCTATGTCGAGACTGTAAGCTCAGCAAAGACTACGTAATTATCTATAGTTTCGATTGAGCATCAAATTTTGGACAGCTTAGATACGAAAAAGTTGATAGCGATTTTGCAATAATAATATTTAAGTATTTAGTTTTATCTTATGTCAAAAATTTATAAATATTTAAATAATACACACTTTTAAGTGTTCAAATTGTGTTGGAATTTGTCCATTTTATAATGAGAGAATACGGGAGTTATCAATAAATCTAGCTATTTCTTGTAAGTAGACAATAAAATATACTGTAGTTGGTGTAGTACAACTTGACCCATAAAATTCATGGTCAATGCGACCACGTATTAGCTTTATTACGTAATTTTTCAACATTTGTTACACTTATTACCTGTTTGGGCTGTGGCCCATTTAGTCCAGAATTATTGCGATAATATTATTAGGTTTTCACAAATAATGTTGGTATTTCCTGTAGCATTTTATATGTATATATAGAGTTATCAAATAGGCTCGGTGCAATTGGACGTCATGAGAACGGAAACAAAAAATAAAGTAGCTACACCTCTAAATTTTGCCTCCTACGCGTACTTATTTTTAAAGGCAGTCGGTAGTAAAACCGAAAATATTATATGCATGTAGCAACTGCAACGTTACTTCTCATTTATGTTGTTAAATTATTTTCGGCGCTGTTTTTAACCAAAGCGTTGATATAAAATCTGCGCCGACGCATGACGGAGTCGATATTCTATTAGAAAAACCTCTTGAACCTTAGTTAGACATGACATCGTTGTCTAAAAACCGTGTGTGAAAGTGAGCTAGCGTGATAATTGATGCTCTATCGGGAAAGGAAATCCAGGCCTAACGCGTCAAAACCGTGTGTGCAAGGCTTGTGGCATATTTGGGCGCCTCGAACAGGGGGTGTGATTACATGCTTCACTTTGTAATAAAAAAAATCATGCAAAAATTAAATCCAGCTCGGTTCGCTTACTCTTGCATCTTACGTTTTACGTGATTCATAACAAACTTTCTTAATTTTCGATCAATTAATGCATATTTCTGAATGAAGGTCAAGAGAAAGTAAGTAATCCGGGACCGGGAAACTAGGAAAGCTAGTAATAAACAAAATCTTAGTTAAAAGTTCACCCGTAATTAACGATTAACCGTATCCAAGCCAGCTCTAGTACTGCAAAATAACTGATGATGAAACGCCTCTCGCCGCGCCCTCAGTTCTTGTTTAGTGCGGATTCACGCACTTACTGTTTCATAAGCGATGTTTTTTTAAATGTTTTTTTGGTATCATCAGTTTAGTTGATGGCAACCCTACATCCGTACAGTGCACGCATTTGTCAAAACTCTATAGCCAAACTCCTCTCAATTTTCCAGGAGGTGCCAAGAAGTACACAGGCATCGGCGACTGCGTGAGGAAGACTGTGAAGGCACATGGAGTGTTCGGTCTATACAGAGGACTCAGCGTTCTCGTCTATGGATCCATTCCCAAATCTGCCGTCAGGTAAGCCTTAGCCCGTTGGGTCAAGTTTTCCCTACAAATATGATCACATCGTCACACTACCGCGGTCGAACTCATCATACAAATAAAATGATAGAAGAGAAATTAGATAAAGTGTGATATCCAACTTCGAGACTTTTATGATCATAACTGTGCCTCTGTTCTACCCTAAGGGTTACCGGCGCGTGTCGGAACATATTTATAAAACCAAATTGTTGCAGCAGCATTATCTTCTTATCAACTTGATACAATTGCGGCAAAAATTCAATGCGATTCAGAGTACACTTCAAGACTTTTAGGATCACATCAGAGTTAATGATTGAAAAAATTAAGTATTAAGTTTATTAAAATTCTCTTCAAACTTTATGGCGGCTCGGAAGTTAGCTGCGAGTGACGGTCTGCGCATTATACAGTCAAGCGAGACAATGCATCCTCTACGCCCCGCGGATACCTAAAATTGTGTTTTATGCCTAGCTTTACATTAGATGTTCCGAGACGACATGAAGATTAACCGTTAGACCCGCAGCTAACTTCCGAGCCGCCATAAAGTTTGAAAAGAAGTATAGTAAGAGGTAACACAACATGTGGAAAATAATAGCTTTCAGCAACGTGTCATTGAATCAAAAATAAAATTGTGCATTAAACTATGCTTGGTGCGTTAGCACTATGTCCCAAACAGTAATCTATTGCATAGGTAATACGTAAACCATACGATCTAGTTTTGTAATAAAGTTAAAAAAATATGGTGTACTGTTACGCAGTTACAGAAATGCTCCACAGAATCCGCTAAGATTATGAAATGTATGATAAACGCTTGTTTGACAAGCAACCGTGATAGATAAGATTGGTTTGGCTTACAGTATTCTGTTTATATTATGCGTGAAGTTTCATTTCTAAAAACATCACGCGAACTGAATTGATTACGTTGTTTTCAAATTGTCAACAGCCCATGGTATCTGCCAAAAATACTTACCTTAGATTCACTCTCTAAGACTCGACAGAAAATTAAGAATTGACCTCGTCCTAGATGTTCCAATCTGACAGGCGGTATCACCCTACATCATTGATACGTACCCCACCTAACAATTCACATTTGTTTCTTTCTATTTTGGACAGTTTTAGGTCAAATCGATAAAGGGCGAGACATCCACGTGGGGAAATATTTTTGAGTGAACTCATTTGAACAAACGTAAGCCACCTTCGATGAAGCCGCATTTTAGTTTCAACGTTATGTTCTGGGTATATTTTCTAGAGATATATGCCGTTATATCTTGTCAAATAATAATAAGCAACAGCGTGCAGCGTTCTGTTACGTTCTGTGGTGTCAACATCACTACGCTAGAAGCTAATATTAAGGAAAACATCGATAGTTACTTACTAAATAATGAGATTACCAAACTATTACGATAAAATGCCGTTAGCGTAAATTACTTAGATCTGATTGTACGGAAGCAATTGGGTACCTTTTACAACAGCTAAGTACATGTTATAAAATAGAGAAAGGTACCGATACGGATCCAACAAATAATTCTTTTCAAATCTGCGACAGATCCTGAAGCTCAGGTAACGGCCCCGGCCCCGAGTTATGATTTGTAGGTCATGTGTTGGACTCGAGACACGTAAATTTGTATTATTAATTTCACCACCAAGCTAGATTTGGCCCACGTTGTGGTTTACAGCCCACTCCGTCTCATAGACAGAAGACTTAAGACCCTGCAATGGTAAAATCATCATTGGAAGATTTCGCTTTTCCACAAAAAAAATGAAAGAAAGAGTTTAAACTTGTTTGTCGATCTTATTTGACAGCAGCTTAAATCTGTTTGTTTGTGAACTGATAAAGTTACATACATTAGACAATTTGGTCTGATTAAGAAAAAGGGATCCCAACTAAAATCTTTCGGGATTCAAGCCAACCTCACCTGCACGTGGTGCACCCTGTTAACAAACAAACGAGGATGTCGTCTCCAGTTCCAACTCTCAGTTCGCCTTTCGACAAGGCATGCACATAGTCAATAGTTTCTTTTCGAAGAAACCGCAACGACGACCTGGGTGTCACGCGCAACGAAATCGACTACGTTTTGTCATCGGACCGACATATAATAAAAAATATTAGTGTAATTAACAATCCGTGCGAAAATCAGAGTAGACTTTAAAAAAATCCACTGGGCCAATATGTTCTAAAAATCTAGCAACTACCGCCACCAGTCTCTTGGGCACCTTACCAGCTGACAGCGTTGAGAAGGAGTTTTTGATGCCATTTTATAGTTTGTTGTTAGTTTATTTAATAGTTTTTAATTAAAAATGCATATAGTTATACTTTACCCTACTTAATAAAAAAAAACCATTTATGAAAAAAAAAATTAATTACCAGCGTATAATTATGTCGCATAGCAAGCATTATATATAATCAGCATATAACGTCCCACCTGCTGGGACACAGTCACACAGGTCGCCTCTCTATGTGATCATGCAGCATGTGACAGATCACATGCTGCAATGGCAATTACCTACACAACTACTAGATATCAAATTGCTGCTGATATTGATACTTATTTATTACCATGACCTTTTGTTGACTTTGTTAGGTACATGTTCTATTTATGACAATGTTAATTGTATATTTCCTTAGTAATAGTACTAGGCTGTAAAAATTATATCTTTTGATAATTTTCTTCGCTGGTCTAGTTTTCGCAGGTTCGATTTCCAGGTTGGGGCAGTGTTATTAGGTATTGTTCAGATATTTTGCTAATAATAATAATACCTTTTTTGCCTTGCTTTAAAAGAAACATAAATAGTGAAATTACGGTAAGGGATTTGAAGCATGTTAAAAATTAGAATCGTTTACATAAGAGTGCTCAGTGGCGAGTAATTTAGGTACGCTGAAAACACGTTACTTGGCGGCGTCCTTGTCCATTTTGCAATACTATTGATACTAATGACAATCCATCCATTCAAGCAAATACTTGTGTCCGAAATCCATCAAACTGCCAGCCAAGTACCAGGCTTACATAACAGCGCAGTAGTTCTCACATTTCTCTAGCCTAATCTATCCGAGTAAAGTCGACACGTATATCTCACGTTACCGCAAAGTGGAGCATTAATGGCTGATAACAACAGTTCATTGTGTCACTTAGCCGAAGGTTGATGCAGATAAACAGACTCAATGACATTCAGGGCACTACGTTGCGAGGAGAATTTGCACGGATTTAATTTGTCTTGAATTTTATCGTCTACAATTCCTGCTAGATATTTTGTCGGTTGCACTAGGATGGTTTTTTTTTCTCAACTCTCAAATAGAGAGTGAAGCCAACTTAAAGCGTGTTTTTTGCCATTCATGGCACGAAGCACTAGTAACCGGTCAGGGTACCTAAAATTTTTATAGATTTTAGGTACCCTGTTCTTTGACCGGGATCTTGATTCACCTAACAACGAAAAGATTCCCATAATTTGATTGCCCATTCCCCCTAATCTTGGACACATCAATCACTTACAAAATGAGCCAAAGTAAAAAGACATCAGTCTAATGATCTAATCGTCTAAGTATCCATCGCAAAATATATTTAAATTAATAGTGTACCGGTAATTTTCAGTGTCCGTATTTGTAGTAATAAATCAGTGTCTAGACGAGACTAGAAAAACAAATGGATAGAAGATACGTCAATTTCTGTCCATTTTTTCACATGAAACTGTCCATTTAAAAATTATATCAACGATTGTACATTGGCCTTGGCACACCTTTTATTACTAACAACATAGCACGATTAAGGCTTCAAACTTTCCACTAAAGTACTAGGCAAGCATAAATCAAAGGCACGTGCCGTTAGTTTTGCACAAGTAACTTATCAAGCAGAAGGTGAACAAACCGTACCCACGCAAGATCACGTGAAAAGTGACCTATAAAACCGGATAGGAAAATTTTCGATTATTTTAGTAGCAGTTATAATTAGAACCGTAGCTGGCGGCGTCCGTATCTTTTCAAAATAATGTTATGGAAAAGTTTGTTTTTAACTACAAGTCACTGTGCTAACCGGCGACCGATGTTTTAACATAAACAAACTCAAGGTCAAATAAAATGATATTATTTAAATGACCTAATATCATGATAGTTACTGACCAACGTATTGCATAAGCAAGCCATCAATCTGTCTGGCTCTATTTTAGTAGGTAACTATTTCAAAGAGCTATATGACCTCAATCTCTATGAGCTATGGGACTCACATGGGAGTGTAGTATGGTTTCCCAAATTTTATGAAGGTGCTGTATAACTCTCTTTGTCTACTTTAGTATATTAAAATTGGTGAGGCTATAGGTAATCCATTTTTTTAAACCGGTCTAAGTTTCTGCTTTGAAAATGAAAAAAAACGAAGCATAACGAATATCGATGTTTACAGGTGTGAAACCCGTCACCTACACGATAATAAATCTTACTACAAAATACTATTGTTACACAAAACCTCGTTGTCACTATTACTCAAATTCTATAGCAGTCGGTGTTCTTGTACGAGGAAAATATTATGCAGTCCGGACTTTGTCGGACACAGTCGGCAAAATTCGTGACATAATATTATATCTTGTCACGAAAACGATGCTATATGTGCTGTTATATTGGACAACATTCTAGCTCAATCTGCAAAATTGTCAATACTAAAAACGCATTAATGCTTTCTTTAGTTTTGACAAATTAAGACCTTTCTTCATGTAATAGTTTTACTGTATGAAGTCTTAAGGTTTAAAGAAATAATCAACAATAAAGAAATAAGAAGTGACGGATTGCTCGGCCATAACTTCCAAGGTGAATATTTCGTAAAATATTGATCCAGAACTTATAATTCTTTTTTCGAAAATTTTTGACAAATTCAGTCTTCAATTGACAAAAAGAATTAGATCTCTAACCCAAGTAGTTGCTGAGATCTCCATCACACTGTTCCGGACGTACAGACTTACTACGATGTATATCTTACTGACAGAAGTTCTTTTCACGTGCCTGGCAAACCGATGAACTGCGAGCAATGAAGCTCTGCTGTATATTTAACAGATCTCCATAGTCATAGGCGCGAAATATACAGAAACGGCATAAGGTGAAGGCGCAGCGCAGGCTCGACGCAGCGCAGGCTTGATGCCGCTTCAAAACGTTTTCATACAAAATGTACGTAGACGTTTCGTGAATTGCAATCAAGCGTCGTACCGCAGGCACGCCGTTCTTTCGTTTCGTTATCCGTGTTTCACGCCTGCGCCGCGCCTTCACCTTACACCGTGTCTGTATAATTCGCGCCATAAAGAGAGACTGGTAAGGTGCATAAGTCTACAGAAGTTGAAATGTATTGTATAACGTGCTGGTGAACTCCTAATCCAATGCGCGTGTTTTACGTAGGTACGGGCGGGAAAAATTAATTATTCAATCCACTCTAATATTAAAAGATATAGAAAGAAAGAAAGAAAAAATAATTAATTGTCACAGGGGCATGACGTGCATCATACAAAATTATAAAAAAGAAACAATAAACTATAAATTCAGCAGGACGGAACAAAAAAAAAGAAAAAAGTTAACAGATAAGAGCCAGCTACCAGCCACAGCTAGCTATCCAGCTACTTACGTACTCACCTTCTTCCCCAGATTCGGCGTGTTCGAACAAGCTCGTCTGTACATGGTGACGGAAGATGGCACACTCTCCACGACCGGCAAACTGGCTTGCGGTCTGGCCGCGGGTGTCTCCGAGGCTATATTTGCAGTCACCCCTATGGAGACCGTTAAAGTCAAGTTTATCAATGACTTGAGGCTGGAGAAGCCGAGATTCAGAGGATTCTTCCATGGAGTCAGGACTATTGTTAGGGAAGATGGTGAGTACTACATTGTGGGACCTTAATTTAGCATAGAAAGTGGCGGGACGAGATGGAACATACGTAGAAATACCCAGTTAAGTAACTGGCTGCCAAAGAGGCAGGTCCTTGTCAACAGTGGGGACACAAAGGTTGGCAGTAACAGAAACTTTTACATCTAAATGTAATCTAAGGCAGACACCGAAATTCAGAATTAGATAATCCATTTACCAGTTCCAGGCATTTCTAGAAGTTAGATCTACTACAAATGTCTTCTTATGTTCACAAATGTTGGTTGGGCTTGCATTAGGAATGCCAGCTGTATTGCGACAAATGAACTAAATCCGCTACACAGAAGCCGATTATTAAGCCACTACCTCAATTTGTATGTCAACTAGGATCTCAGTATCTCACGTCCTTTCCTGTTCCCCAGGTGTCGGCGGCCTATACAAGGGCGTAACAGCGACGGTGATGAAGCAGGGCAGCAACCAAGCCATCCGGTTCTTCGTGATGGAGTCTCTTCGGGACTGGTACAAGGGTGGCGACCGAGACAAGCATGTGCCCAAGTACATTGTGGCGCTGTTCGGTGGCATGGCTGGTAAGATTCGCATGCTTTTACAATATCTTCCCTACTTGTTATGGCAACTTTGGAAGTGAAGAGGCGTTTTTCAGGTGATAAATATAGATAAATTCCTGCGGATTTAACTTATCGAATTTGGAAACTATTCAACAATGAAAAAAAACTAGATCAAAATCAACTCTTGTGCAAGCAAAAAACTCCAAAGTACAGAGACTTATGTATATCGAGTTTTAGGGTCAGCCATGACCATTTTAAAACTCAGTAGTAAGTTTTATACTATTTAGAACCACCCTAATAACATCCCTTCCATCCCGTATTACAGGTGCAGCATCAGTATTCGGCAACACACCGATAGACGTGGTCAAAACTCGAATGCAAGGCCTGGAAGCCGCCAAATACAAGAACACCTGGGACTGTTTCATCAAAACCTGGAAGGCGGAAGGTCCGTTCGCGTTTTACAAGGGAACCGTCCCCAGACTGTCCCGAGTAGTGTTTGACGTAGCTATTACCTTCACTATTTACGACTCAATCATGGATCTTTTTAACTATGCATGGAAGTAGTTAGTCGAGTCAACCATTTCTTGTTTGTTGGCTTTCATTTACGAGAATAAGTCGGTTTTTGTTAGGTCGTGGTGAAAAATAAGCAATGCGACAGAAAATCTTGAGAAATTGCACGATAAATACGAGTTCGTGACAAATATGGAGATATATCTAAGACTAAAGGATGCAAGTTATCTCGTCACGACTTAATGAAAACTGACTCCTGTATTGTAATAGGTTATGTGGCGGTAGACTATAGAACAGAACTAGTGTTGCATCCCTCGATATACCAAAGTAGCTTGAATCTGGTTCGAGCAACCAATGAATGCGCAAATTCGCGTGTACCCCGAATTACATAATGAGAATTTAATTACCTAAAAGACTGCTCGACTTTGTGACGTCAAACTTATTGTGGACTAACAAACGAGCATCAAATTACGATAATTATGGCTTTTTCGCAGTCATTTTACCTCTGACGGTAAGCCACTAATAACCTTAAGGCTTCGAAAATAAAGATACGAAACCAGAGGTTAAATAATTGCGGAAGGAAATCGGATTGTGTGGTGAGCTAACTGACGTTATTATTTTATATTACGTAATATCTCATTCCTAACTTGAATTGTCGAATGATTGCAGGGTAGTTTACTGTTGTTAATGCTTTTAAAAAAGGCCTATTGAACTTTGGCCTAGTGCTATAAAGAGCCTAATGGCAAAGTGTCCTAACGCTAAAACTTTCAACTTTTTTAAGAGACTTACGGTATTTGATACAAATATTCAAGTCTTTTTTTTCGAAATGACTGATGATTTTAATGAAACTTCATACGTTTAAGCAGGATACATAAGTCTAAAAAGTTGACAGCGAACTTTTCGAAATGTCTTTTAAAAAAAAAGATATTTGGATTTTATTTCTATGGAAAATCTAAAATCGGTCTAATTTAGCTGTAACACTATTTTCGAAAATGTTCTCTGTTAAATTTTTTGACCTACGTATCCTGCGCATAATGTTTCATTAAAATCGGTTCAGTCATTTCGAAAAAGAGAACTTGATACTTTGTATGAGATGCGGTAAGTCGTTAACGCTCTTAAATGCTTTTTAGTCGCAATTTTGACTAGAAAAATGCTCCAATATCTTTAAATCACTTACCTATAGTAGAACACACCGCCACATCAACCTTTGTTGTAGACTCAATTATTTAATGTAGATGTACAACTATCGGGATGCGCCTGCGATCAACATTCTAATTTTAAGTGTAACTTTTATTTGAAGTGTGTTGACTTTGAGGTCGTCACAGTTAGACCTATGACATTATATTGTATTTTTTAATATAACAAGGAGGATAGCTAGCTTCAACCAAAAATTTGAAGATGAGTTTGACCTTGAACCAAAAATTTGAAGATGAGTTTTACCAACCCGCTCTGGGCCCCTGTGTCGCAGCACTGGGGAAATATACAGGCTAATTATGCTCCCAAAGACCGGAAAAATACTGTAATGAAATTATGTTCTTCTCTATAAGAGAAGAGGCCTTTGGCGGACAAAGGAAAAGTTTACAGGTTGATTCCTACATACTAGCTCTGACTGTGACAACTTTAAAATCAAAAATCTATTACCGATCGCAAGGGCAGCTTTCGGGAAGTCCTGGGTTCTGTTCCCGGGTTGGGCACTATCAGCCCGAATATAATGAATTGGCTATATTTGAGTGTATCTTGACACACCGATGGCATGTGTGTGTAGTGACATGTTAATCTGATTCAGGGCAGGAAAAACTATTGTTACTACATACAAATGTAATTGTTACTGTACGTCGGTGGAATTTTGAAATGTCGTAAGGGTCATTGAGTGTGATGTTTAATTTTAAACTATCGGTGCTGGACCGAGCATAGCAAATCCAATGACGCGTTCGTGCCTGTTAGCATTTCAAATTGTTAGATTTTCCCAATTAGGGATGTATTAAAAATTGTGTAGTTTGTTGATCCGAACCAGGGTTTTTTATGTATATTTTAATTTGTATTTAGTATCGTAATTTTTTTCAGTTTAACGGCATTATGTATGTGATTTTTATTTACCGGGTTTTAAATGGCTGTATTATTATTATTTATTTTTACAATTTATATTATATTTATTTTGCGATTTTTTGAAATGGCTAAACTTTCCAGTTGTTATAAAGTAGATCCATAACGTTTTTTATGATTGTTATTGCTGACAAAGTAGATTTTCTACTATATTTTTATGTATATACTTGATTAAACCAATGTTTGTATGAATTTTCTAATGAAATTACTACTGTTTGTATAATCACTATTTTACTATCAGTTGTTCCATTTGAAAGAATCTAGATATCTAGATTGTTTATCAATGTTTTAAAATAACGTGATTATCATGTTTTATACACATAAGAAGCTAGACACACTAGAGTGTAATAAAACTATTGCCTGAAATCCGATTTCTCTATCGTACCAATAGTTATTGGTAATAGAATTAACAATCTGCATTTATAGGAATCAGGTTATCTAATATTTATGTTCCAAGTATGCATTTCTCTTTTACTCTTTTCAAGAATTAAGGTTTCTTTTGGAGTAGGCTGTATGGTCTTAGGCCTTCGACTTGAAACATTAAAATATTTTAACAAGCACATTTTAAATTAAACAAAGGTTGGACGCAGGCGCGGCCCATTTGAATTTAAAATAATGAAAATGGAATGGGCCGCGCCTATAGTCCCGCAGAAGCGAGCGAGCATCTCTTATCGTCAACCTATGAAGGTTGACGATACGAGATGCCAGTTATATAAATAAATGGGCCCGGGAGAGGGAGCACAGGTTTTTCAACTGCAAATGTAAGTTTGTTTTTTATTATTACAACAAAAATCATAGTTCGGAGGCAAATCGGACCGTAGGAAGTGGATTAAATTAACGTTGTAAGACTACGGAACTCTACATAGTGCGTGGCCCGACTCGCTCTTGGCCGGTTTTTGTACGATTTGTCCCTTCGAATTACTTTTAAACATATAAGTTACATATATTTTTGTAATCACCTTTAATAAAACCCTTCGTTTTGATAACCCACTCGATAGGTTTGGTTATTTTTTTATTTATTAACGTATTACTATTTCGCGCTAAAAATCAACCATTTTGTTTTTTTTTTTTCAAATACCTATCTAAGGATACTTGGATTTTTAAGACAAATATAAGGATACCTTAATTGTCGAAATCCATCCAGCTGTTTGGAAGATACGTAAGGTAATAAAGAAATTTACAAAAAACGCGCGAAAAACATAACACTTGCTTGGCAGTCGGGTAAAAAGGCATTCCAGAACTTCCACATTGACGCTAAAGATGAGTTTGTTAATTATTTTCTATCACTATGTTTTTATTGATGTTGACATGTTTATTTATTTATATTTTCATTAATAAAATTGTCAGACAATTAGACTATTTCTTTTATTTTTGGCTTATGGGTATCCCTTCCATCGTTCGTCTTAACCAGATAACCTAACTAAAGGAAAACAAAAATATTATTTAGAATGTAATATTGTTAGTATAAAAACTCCAAAAATATAACAAAAAAATTGTTTAATCAATAAATAAACATCATATTTTTGCATTATAAGTATGAACTTGCATTACAATATTATGTATTCCTTACGTATTAATATCACAATTATAGTTACCAAACCTTGATCATTTACCAGTATATAAACCACGATATTTGACGTCCAGTGACAACAAAACACTGGGCACACTATAACAACCAGTTATTCATCTTTAAAAGGGTAATTTTTCAATCCCTTGAAGGCAGTGGCTGGGACACACCTATGGTTAATATTGAAACTGTCTAATATTGCTATCTCGCTGTCCGTCAGTTCAAAATCGAAGAGGTCCAGATTTTCGGCAATACGCGATTTGGTGAATGATTTTGGAATCACTGGAATTCCGCGTTGGACCTGAAATTAAATGCATTATGAAGTATTTCATACAGAAATCACCCATCCAGCCAACATAGTTTAAAAGAAAGATGTGAAAATTGTATGACGACTTCTAACTAGCGGCACCCTCTACTGCGGCAGACACGCAAATTGGGCATGTGTTATGTTTGGACTCATCCTAGCCATTTTCTGCAACATTAAGGACCAGTAAAACGCAGTGCAATCACTGCGAAATAGCCCTTACTGCTGCGACATGAAGCTCAGTTTCAACCAAGTCAGTACCAACACAATCCTAACTTCTTAACTAATAATATAAATATATTTTCACGACTAAACCACTGAACCGATCATCCTGAAATTTTGCATATACGTTTTTAGGTGTACCTTACCGAAAAAAAGTAGCTACAGTTCCCGAGGAAAACACCAATAATGTTCTTATGATAATAGATGGCGCCCCGTGTCTTTCCAATCATCATTTCAGCCGAAAGACATCTACTGCTGGACAAAGGCCTCCCCCAAGTGTCGCCACATTGACCGGTCCCGTGCGTGGATGCGAGCATCCAGCGGATCCCTGCAACTTTCACCAGGTCATCGGTCCACCTAGTGAGAGGCCTTCCAACGTAACGTCTTCCGGTTTGCAGTCGCCACTCCAGAACTTTTCGGCCCCATCGACCATGTCTTTCAAATCATTATTGAATTATATTATTATATAAACTTTAATAGTGTGTTAAGAGTTTGATTGTCAAATTCTAAATTAACGCGAACTACGCCGCGGGCAAAAGCTAGTAAAAAATATTTCTTTACCAGATATCTCAACGCAATCTGGGCACGAGTTTTCCCATACTTCTCAGCTATTGCACCAAGCTTGGGATCAGTTTTGATCACATCCTTCCCAATGAACTCTGGCCGAGCTTCAGATATGAGACCCAGGGGAGTGTAAGCTACTGGCACCACTGAGTGCTGCTTGCAGAAGTCTACTAGTTTGTGCTGGGTTAGAGTTGGGTTTACCTGCAAAATTAAAATAATAAAACTTAAAATGAGTTATTTAGGGTCAGCAAGTGGACTGAATTTAATTTACTTAAAGCTCCCCCTAAATTCTCTAATTCCCCCAGCATTTCATCAGAATACTATATTATCCTTTAGCATAGTCAGCTCAGCCTGTAACATTCCCATAGCTGAGACATGATCTCTCTGTGAGAGGGAAATCTCTTAGATGTCAAAAACACTAATCCTCTAATCCAAGAAGAGAAGAAGAAGAATCCTCTAATGTATACGCAAGTAATTTAGTTATTTCTTACCTCAAACTGATTAATAACAGGCTTAATAGTGGAATTTTTCAGCAACCTCTCCAGTTGCTCCTCATTAAAGTTGGACACTCCAATGGACTTGGCGAGACCAAGCTTCACAGTCTGTTCCATGCCTCTCCATGTTTCTAGGTAATCTATACCAGCTTCATCTCCTTTATCCTAGAAATAAAGTTTTTTTTAACTTGATGCGCATTCTGAAAGTTGACAATGTTGCAAAAAGTTGTGAAAGGTCAATTTACATGATCAACTTTTACTGGAAAAGTAAGGTTACACCTAGTTCTAGCCGCCTATACGTAGTTGCGGCCAGTAACAGTTTTTTATACTTAGGTACATCCAAATTGGTTGCATCAAACCTCCAAATTTAAACCGCACCTAGGTTTAGCCGGCTAGAACTAGGTGTAACCCAACTTCGGCTTTTAGCCGTAACATATATATTTTGGTTCATGTTGATTTTTATGAGATATGGGTAATTAATTGACATACTGAACATAGCAATTACAGTATTAAATAATCTAAATATATATAATAATCTTTATTCAGAATCCTAGAAGGTAAAATACAATATGAATCTGAAACTAAAAATTTAGGTATAAAAATATTAGATGCCTGTACTAGGATAATCCTGTATCACTTTTAGACTTTTTTAAATTATTTATTTTCACATAAAGTTTTAGGATGATATGGCAAGAAAGGTGTATTATAAAATTACCAAGTAATAGAGAAGTATAAAAGAAGACATACTGCACCAACACCACGAAGTAAATTGAGATAGGCAAGAGAATGATCAATAGTGATACACATATACATTTTAGCACAAAGATGACAATGATGAGATGATGATGATGGGTTAGTAATAGCTTGGTAGATACTCTTACTGGCTTATTTGAAATAAAGCAATAATTGCCCTATAGAATAAAGGGCAAACAGGAATTGAACTGCCAAATTGATAGAAACTTACATTAACTGAGAATGGCCAATGCACTAGGTATAGATCCACATAGTCCAGCTTGAACCTTGCTAATGACTCCTTCAATGATGACACTACTTCCTGTTCAGCATGGCGGTCATTCCAAACCTGGAAAATAATAATTTAGTAACTTTAATTACCTTTTTTTTTTCTAACGGCATCACGGAACAGATTTGCTCATAGTCTTAGGGCTGATTGCAATACATGCAGAGAGAAAAAAACATACTAAGGTATGAGTATGTAGCCACCGCTGACCACAGCACATTACCACGCTTTGACGCTCTGACAAGAAATATGGATGCACACAGTTCTGACAAGAACTAGACTACGTTTTGACGCCCTGATCAGAAACAGTTCTGAGAAGAACTATTTTAACGTTTTAGACATTCTGTAAAGAAATAGGAGTGTCAGGAGCTGTGAGGCCACTCTTCTACTCTGCACTTCGCGTGTCTTCTATCTTCCGTCAACTCGATCCGTAACACAGCATCACTCGGCGGTGGCCTCCCGACACTGGCGCGCAAACTACGGAGCGCCTATATTTATGCCATCTGCGCGCGCGCCGAGAACCGCGCGCCTCCGTGAACACACAAGCGCCCCTCGTGGAAATAATATGGCAACAATGATGTAAGAAGAACTATTTTTGATCAGGGCGTCAAAACGTAGTCTAGTTCTTGTCAGAGCGTCAAATCGTGGTAATGTGCTGTGGTCAGCGGTGGCTACAAGTACAAAAGAAAAAAGTATGGACAAGAGGACATGCTGCACCAACCTCAAATAAATTGTGATAAGGTCAAGAGAATGATGATATTGGGTACAAAACTAGTCAGATAAACCGGAAATAATTACAAAAGATACACTTCCAGCAAGCACAACTTAACCAACACCAACTATTGACTAGCACTTAAGTTTTGGATTAAGTGTCTTAACTAGGGAGATACTGATACCTTTCCCTTATGAGAAAGCCCTTAAGTTAAAGAATCAATTACCTTAGTAGTAACAAACAGTTGATCTCTAATAACAGAACCATCTTTGATCTTGTTGTTGATTCCTTCTCCGACTTCCTCTTCATTACCGTAGAAAGATGCTGTGTCTATGTGTCTGTAACCTGCCTCGATGCCCCATTCTACGGACTGTCTGAACTGACCAGGGTCGGCTTTTCTCTGCAATCAAATTTTTAGAGTTGTAATTGTACTTATCACGTCAGTGCTACTAAGTCTACTCGCAGATATGATAATGAGTGAGATGTTACATCTATTAGTAATTTAGATAATGGTTAAATGTACTGATAAAAACTCACAGCATAAGTGCCAAGGCCAACCATGGGCATCTCTCGGCCACTCGATAGTTTAACACTTAGAACTTTCGACACCATTTTAAGAAGAATTTTTCAGTACTGCTGCTGCTGAGAACAAAACAGTTTATTGTATAACCTCTGAAAGTTACGCCAACAGTAATTTTCGTTCACAATCTTATCATTAAAATCATAAAAAGTTCAAGTTCAACAAATGACTTCAATCATAATTCAAAACAAGACAAGTGACAAAGTGGTAAACTGATAACACGTAACCGCAGTGTCGAGAATGTCATCTGACAATATATTATTATGCCTAATCGACTAAAAAATATATTAACACGACTCCGTGTTGGAGTAAATGAATGAATGAATGAAATCAATGTCAAATTGACTGACGTTTAGCTAGAATATCAACAAACCAAAAAGTACATGCTTGAAATCAATGGTGATTTGAGATTTATTACTTTTTTAATTGATTCATAAAATAAAAACATACTCAAAATGCCAGTAGAAGAGACTTTTAACAAAGGCGCCGCTGAAGCAATAGTTGGATTTTTAAAATCCAATATATCAAGATCAGCACAACAAAATATGGACGCCGAATTGAAAACAGATTTTGTTCTTGCTAAGAAAAAGGGTAAAGGACAAAACAGAAAATCGAAGAAGAAGAAAGTACGTTGTATTACAAGAGTAGAAAAGAAATTTTTAGGTTTTTATGCAATACCGAGGATTGGGCTGAAATACAATGATGTCTTGCCTTTAAACAAAATGTGGCTAAATTATATAAGTGATGTGCTTGAATTAGATAAACCTGTACCAGATTGTACGAGCAAAGCCTGGGAAACCTTTACTCAAACTCTCTTCAAGGCAGACTTTCATGGAAGCATCTTAAATGTCATCAGATCAAAATGCCCGAGCTATGTTGGTAAATCAGGAATTTGTATTATGGATACAAGAAACACTTTTAAAATTGTATCAAAAGACAATGTAACAACCACAATACCTAAAAGAGAGTGTGTGTTTGAAATGTATTTAGGGAAGAGTAAAGTAACTTTGTTTGGTAAACATTTATGTATCCGGCCTGCAGAGAGATCCACTAAGAAAATAAAAGGACATCTTCATCCTGATTTTTAAAAAATATTTCGTTTTATTTATAATTTTACAAACTCTTCCTTCCTACAGCCTAGCACAGAATCACCAAACCAATCATCCTTTAATTTACAATTTCAAATACACAAAATTACATCCGTCTTCCTTAAAATCTTTGCATAACACAATTAATTATGGATTAGATTGTTATACTTATTTGTACATTTTTAAATGTATTGTTTCTGTTCGTATTATCGACGTTATCATTGAACCAATAGCTCTTAACTTATTAAAAATTGTCATAGTGTCCTAAAATAACACATCAATTAGTATTTCCCCAATGAGAATGCCTCCTGAATTTGTTGGTAGATTTAACTAAAGTTTATTATTTATTTATTTTACACTTCAAGCACAAAAGTACAGAGGCAGACTTAATGCCATAGGCATTTTCTACCAGTCAACCTTTGGGTGATGCAGAGACAAGTGGTGGTAGGTGTATATCTGAAAATAATTTTAATTAATACTTAGATTAGCTAAAAGGATATCTAAAATACTATAAATATATATCAAAATTTAGATTAATGATTTTTTTTTTATTAAGTTTAACCTTTTCACCGCCAATGTAAACAGAACGCGCCTAGCGCCAAGCTATAAAATGTATAACGAAATGTACAGTAAACACACCATACTCATACTTTTATTGTGGATTGTAAAATTTATGTACCTCTACTGTTGGCGTACAGTCACAAGCAATAACATTGGCACATTTTAAAATATCTTCTACCATTAAAAAAATATGCGTTTGACATTTATTTCTAAATTACCTAACAATAAAACTGGGTACACATTGGTTTCACAGTAATATAAACGAAACAAAATCAGTAAAAATTTACACTTCTAATGTAATTTTTAAGTATCCATGACAATTTCAATAACATGTATACACCGTGACTTTTTAGTCGTCTTACAAAAAATATAAATATATAAAATAGCTCTAGGCGCGATTTGTTTTTTTTACGTACCATAATTTTGTACAAAGAAAAATAAATAATATCTTAGAATAAAATTATGAAACATCCAGTTAATGATTTTTAAGTGTCAAACAGGAGAACATACCTACCCAGCGCTCGAGTCCAGTATACGAGGGCGGGTCAATAAGTCCGTGACTTTTGGAATAAAACACAGATTTTTTGATAAAAAAATAATTTTATTTTTCAACGTAGTCTCCCTTGAGCTCTATACACTTTGTCCAACGCTTCTCCAATTTTTTTATCCCTTCCAAAAAAAATGATTTGTCGAGGTCCTCAAAACAGGCCTTTGTTTGCGAGATGACTTCATCATTGGAGTCAAATCTTTTTCCACCAAGCCATTTCTTCAGGTTTGGGAACAAGAAGTAGTCGCTCGGAGCCAAATCTGGAGAATAGGGCGGATGAGGGAGCAATTCATAGCCCAATTCATGGATTTTTGCCATGGCAACTGCACATGTGTGCACCCTTGCATTGTCTTGGTGGAAAAGAACTTTTTTCTTGGCCAAATGAGGTCGGTTTTTTTTCAAATCGTCATTGAATCGGTCCAATAAGTTGGCATAATATTCCCCATTGATTGTTCTTCCCTTTTGAAGGTAGTCAATGTGGATTATCCCGCGTGCATCCCAAAAAACAGTCGCCATAACTTTATTGACTGACAAACCCACCTTGGCCTTCTTTGGCGCCGATTCACCCTTAGAAACCCACTGTTTTGACTGTTGTTTGGTTTCTGGTGTGTTGTGATGGATCCATGTTTCGTCCACGGTTACAAAACGGCGCAAAAACTCCTCCATATTGCGATTAAACAACGCCAAAGCTTCCTGTGAAGTTGTTACACGATTGCGTTTGTGGTCGACTGTGAGCAAACGCGGCACCCATCTTGCGGAAAGCTTTCTCATGCCCAAGTGATCATTCAAAATTGAAACCACTGAGCCATGCGAGATCCCTACGGCTTCCACAATCTCTCGCACTTTCAATCTTCGGTCGGTCAACACCATATCGTGAATTTTTTCGATTGTTTCGGGTGTAGAGACCTCAACTGGGCGTCCAGGACGTTCGGCATCTTCAGTGCTTGTACGGCCACAACGAAATTCAGTAAACCACTTTTTTACCATTGAAATCGATGGTGCAGAGTCCCCATAGTATTTATCAAGCTTAGCCTTGGTCTCGGTAATGGTTTTTTTTCGCAAGAAATAATGCTTAATAAGCACACGAAATTCACTTTTTTCCATTTTCTCCTCAAATTAGTGAGTAGTCTGATAAAAATAGCTGTCAAACACAAACTAACTGACGCAGCAAGTTTAAATTTTGACAGGAGTCAACTGACAGATGCCTGTTGACAGGAGCAGTGTTGCTGTTTCAGTAAAGAGGTCAGAAATTCAAAAAGTCACGGACTTATTGACCCGCCCTCGTATCATCACTGGCAACAGGATGTTTTAACTACGTCAGGCGTCATAATACTGAATAATATTTTTTTTTAATTATTAAAATCTCATAAATACCTATTTTTTTTATGAATGTTTAGTAGTCATTGGTTACATGAAGTGGGTTGCCGTTGTAAGACGACTAAAAAGTCATGGTGTATATATGTCACGGTCAAATTGTAATTTGTAAATACCGTTAGATTATTATAATCTATCTCGCGGGATTGTAAACTGTCGAGAGATTGTGAACCGTAGCATACTGCTTACAATTTAACGCATTATTTTTCGGTAGGTCATAATTTATCGAAATGAAACCGTCAAATTGAGAAATGGCATGTAACGGATCGCACCTCGCACGTTGATTGGTTGAACGTCATGTGCCCCGCGCTGCCGTTTTGTATTTTTAACCGACTTCCAAAAAGGAGGAGGTTCTATGTTCGACTCGATATCTCAGTCAATTGTAGACCGAGGTGGTCCCATTGTCACCATGTCAGGATCTGATGATAGAATTCCAGGGAAATTTTGGGCAACCCTCAGTTTTTATTCGCACGTATTACGAGTTTCGTGTTTTTTCTGAGGAATTTATGAGGTAGAAAATTTCCCATCACTTTTCAAATTATTGGGTCAACATAAAATTACGCCAGTAATCCCGGAAGGGTTAGGCAGAGGGAATAATAATCTACCCACATTTCATCTGTTCGCGCAGGTTTGACGATTTTCAGCCTCCCGAACAAGCCGGATTCCGAAAAGGCTTTAGCACATATGTATGTGACATACGCTGCGGCAGAAGACCGAAGAGTATAACTGGCCTCTCGTGTTACAGTCTCTCCAACGGTGCCAAATCGACTATCGGTACATCGAGGTGTTGAAGTGTTTGTACAAAAACGCCACCATGTCAGTCCGACTTCAGGACCGGACCTCGGAATGTATCCTTCTGCAGCGAGGTGTGAGACAGGGAGACGTCATATCTCCGAAACTGTTCACCGCTGCACTGGAGGATGTCTTCAAGGTTCTGGACTGGAGAGGGCTAGGCATCAACGTCAATGGCGAGTACATCTCTCACCTTCGATTTGCCGACGATATAGTGGTCATAGCTGAGACCATGGAGGACTTCAGTACAATGCTCGATGACCTCAGTAGAGCTTCCGAAAGAGTGGGTCTTAAAATGAACATGGACAAAACCAAAGTCATGTTGAATGCCCATGTAACACCCACTCCTATCAAGATCGGAGACTCTGCACTCGAAGTTGTAGACGATTATGTCACCTGGGACAACGGGCCAGTTACGAAGTTGCAGTGTCTCAAGACGAAAGTCTATGACCAGTGTGTGTTGCCAGTGATTATGTAGAGTCTATGTGTGTATTGGAGGTTTTGGGAACTCTTCACAATAAACACAGCTCTAACAAATATATAAGTTTAGTACACTAAAATAACAATACAAGTTTAACACTGATTCGAGGAGCGATAACAAATTCATGCAGACCGATACGTTGGTAAGCGTGGACTGGCGTGGGCGAGCGCGGGGCGCATCTCCCCGTGCGGGGAGGAGGCGGCGGCTCGTCGAGCCGCAAGTCGCGCGGTTCGATAAACCTCGGCAATGTTCGGAACAGCCGAACCGCGGGCAGTGTAGGTAGCTATATCCTACAATTACATACGGGACTGAAACGTGGTCGCTCACAATGGGCCTCATCAGAAGGCTTAAAGTCACCCAAAGGGCTATGCTCGGAATTTCTTCGCGTGATCAAATCAGAAATGAGGACATCCGCAAGAGAACCAAGGTTACGACGTAGCCCGAAGAATAGAAAAGCTGCCCTGCCCACTGCCACTTAGGCAGTGGGCAGGGCACATTGCTCGCAGAACGGGTGGCCGATGGGGCCGAAAAGTTCTGGAGTGGCGACCGCGAACCGGAAGACGTTGCGTTGGAAGGCCTCCCACTAGGTGAACCGATTGCCTGGTGAAGGTTGCAGGGATCCGCTGGATGCGAGTCGCACGGGACCGGTCAATGTGGCGATACTTGGGGGAGGCCTATGTCCAGCAGTGGACGTCTTTCGGCTGAGATGATGATGATGATTTCATCTGTTATTATGAGTATGTTTAAGTCCCGTGTAATAGGCGTGAGCCTATTGTCATCATCAATCTCAATGTGTGTGTGTGTTGTTATTGTCAAATCATGGGTGAACTTGACATAGATTTAAGAAAAACTGTAATCGTTGTACCTTATATTTTTGTATAATTTTTATTTATTTATTTATTTTATCAAACGACATTCGTGATGGAAAAACCCAATAACACTAACACAATGCCCGACCCGGGAATCGAATCCAGGACTTCATGCTCAGCATTACCGCTTGCGACCACTAGACCAACGAGGCAATTATTGCACATTAGGTCTAGCATCACGGCATCACCTATTTCAAGGAATGCACTCAACTACCAATCACTGTACAAAAAACAAAACGTGTACAAAAACCTGGATCCAAACTCTCGCAAAAAAAATAAAATGTCAATTTGACAAGCGTTCCGTTGATGTCAATTGTGAATGTCAATAAAATTGTCATTCGGAGATTAATCAGCTTACGAATAGTGGAAAAATCGACCTATTCGCGTAAACAAAAATAAAAATCATCTTCCCTAATTGTATATCAGATTGTTTAAATTAAAAAAACAATGGCCAACACAAAAGATGAGCCAGTTATTCTCGCGCACGAGTGTTATGTAAAAAAGGATTACACTGGAGCATTACAACACCTCAATGAATTGGAAACTTTGGTTGGCACAAGTAATAAACGAGTACAGCACAACAAAGCAGTGGTTGAGTTCATGATCAGTGACATGAAAAACGTGGATAAGTTAAAAAAAGCCATCGCACAGTTAACAGGTCTCGTATTTCCGGACATCGACACTAAAGACCTCAGTTCACCTTTCTTGTTATACAATTATGCAGTGTTATTGTACCATTCGAGATACTACTATCAATGTACTGTGCTCTTAGAGAGATTACTTGGTTGTAAGAATGTCAAAGACAACAAATTATTTCAACAAATTGTCTTACTGTTGTTAGAGGCTTCACTGTGCAGAAGAACCTATGAGAAAACATTGGACATAGCTAAGACACATGGTGACCCTCTAAAAACCAACAATGAAGTGAGTGACCTGTTTGAAAGACTTGTCAGTAGAGCTCAGTTGCTATCAGGACAGAAAGTTAAGTTAAATCTCAAACCAGACTCAATAGAGAATGTATTTATTATAGCTCAACAGCAATATCTCAATGGTGATGTCAAAGAAGCAGCAACTACATTAGGACAATACAAAACACTCAAATATAATTATGATTTAAAAACTCAGGGAGAAGATATATGGGCAGCCATCAATAATAACCTTGGAGTCATATATTTATCAATAAAGAAACCATTTTTAGCATCAAAATATTTCCAACATGCAGTCAAGGAACACTTTAAAGCAATGGAATGTGAGGATAGTGAAAAGTTAATAGCATGTAGAGACAGACCTCTGTATGTGTTTAACTTGGGGTTAGCGTTACTAGCTGCCAACAACTCTGAAGGTGCCTTTGAGTGTTTAGTGGAGGCAGCCCGACACTACCCCAACAACCCTCGCATTTGGCTGCACTTAGCAGAATGTTGTGTGAAAAAGTGTTGCAGTGAAGAAGCACAACAGTACAGCGTAAAGAAACTTGGCAGTGGGCCACACACACGCATCTTATTGTCAAAGGAAGGGAAAGACAAATATTCAACATCAGGAGAATCATTCGCCATCCCATCATTATCATTAGAATTTGCTGCATTATGTTTAAGAAATGCAATAACATTATTGCCGAATCAGGAAGCCCCAGCCGATGTTACTGCACCTATTATTCAAGCACCTCCAGGCCCACCGATTAACTGGCAACAGAGGTGTGAACTGAAGAATTCCACATTTGTGCTTCAGAGTTACGTGCTACTACATCTACAGGACCCATTGTCAGCTTTGATGAGTGCAAACGAGTTGTTAAGTCAGACAGAGGCATCTAGTAGCCACAAAGCATGGGCACACATTTATGCAGCTGAAGCTCTAATAAATCTGGACCGAATAGCAGATGCAGTGGAGCATTTACACCCACCTATGATCCACGATCTTGTGTCAGTGTTGCCATATCAAATGAGAGATATGATAGCAGTCAGTGTGTGGGCAAAGGCAGCTGTTTGTCACATTTTGAGAGGTGATTTAGTCACTGCGAGAAAGATACTTTTGCAAATAAATTCGCCAAGAGTTTTGCCATTGCAAATGTATTTAGAAATATGTACAGGGAATATTGATAACTGTCACACATTACTAAGAAAACTTAGGTTTACTAACTTATCACAGTGAATTGTTAACTTTATAATAAAATGTTTATATACTGAATCTAAAACTGGTTTTGTATTCATGTCCCGAAATAAAATTGTAAACACCATTTTGTATTCTATACCTGCTACCTAGTTCTAAAGTTGCCACACTAGATATCGGTGGCGAAGGGTCAAAATTGTGTCAGGGGAAGCCGAAGAAAAAAAAATAAGAACTACTTTTCATTATCAAGTACCCTGAAAACCATGAGTATGACACCAATGACGAAAAAATCAAAAAAATTGTCGGTGCCATCTTGAATTTTCATTTTGATCACATTTTCGTTATCAGCGAACACGAAAATGACACCAATGACAAAAAAAAACAGGAAATTTTCCTGTTTTTTATGCACCATCATTAGTTAGTCGCGCTTGCGACCATTTGACCAAAGAGGCAGTCTCACCTAAACACATCAAAATTTCCACGTGAACGGAGTCGCGGGCAACAGCTAGTCGATTTACAAAATAACAAGCTTATATGCCCGCGTGAAGTCCGGAAACTTTCCCGCGGGATCATACTACTGGGATAATAATAATATAATACAGGGTGTAAACGTTTTCGCGTCGGTGTCCCTTCCACCCCAAGGCACTGACAGACAAAAATAAAAAAAATGTGGTATTGTTATACAATACCACATTTTTTTATTTTTGTCTGTCAGTCTGTTTGTTCCGGCTAAACTCCGAAAAGGCTGATCCGATTTTGACAGCACTTTTACTGGCAGATAGCTGATTTTATAAGGTCTAACTTAAGCTATTTTTA
Source organism: Noctua janthe (assembly GCA_910589295.1). Taxonomy (NCBI): domain Eukaryota; kingdom Metazoa; phylum Arthropoda; class Insecta; order Lepidoptera; family Noctuidae; genus Noctua; species Noctua janthe. The sequence continues at coordinate 3,196,279 of OU342573.1, read as the reverse complement.
TTTTAGAAAAATAATTAGGTTTCCAGTCTACAATGAAGACTAATCATTATTTTCTTCTTATAATATAACGTGAAGTTGCTTTACAATTATGTACGAGCCATAAAATAGCGGCTGGAGTGTATTCTGGAGCGGTTCCGGTATTTGTGTAAGTGGCCTACACAAGACCCAAATATAGTGTGTATATTTAATACCAGAACCCAAATATAGTGTGCAGGTTCACTCACTCCGAGTGGACCTACACACTCACTCTCTTGTTTTCCAGTGATTTATCATACTCCCATGTGAACTAACTGCCATAAACCGTGAGTTATCCACTTAAATGTATGTGTAAACTAGTAGGGTAGTTAAGGCCATGGCCCCAGAATATAAGCCCCGAAAACACTTTATTAGCCACCACGGTATACGGTTCCACCACGGGTGGAATTAGCTACTTACAAAAAGTCATAATATTTGCCTGCTACCGTGATACTCTTTATTTTCTAGCTAACAATGAAGTCACAAGATCAAAATAAACAGCTGCTGGAAAATAAAGCAAATGAATATTGATTTCTACTATTTTATACCATTTATTATACCCACAATTTTATTTTCTGTTAGCAACATTTTTTGCGCAAAAATATAATGCTTGTCAAAATTTTCTGTCAAAAGAAAGTTACGAGTTATTTTTATTTTAACTAAATTTCGAGAAACGGTGTTTAAAATACAAAAATAAATACTCTAAATATGTACTACAACTGAGCAAGAGATTAAAAATCTGAAATTTTCTGGCTATCCTTCCGAAAACAATATGATAACGAAATCAAAACACAAAGTGGGCAGGTGCACAATAATCGCGAAATCATGAATCAAAAAAATGTTTATTCTAAGGAGAATTGAGTTTACATTAGCAGTCATGTCGCGAAGATCGATATTTTTCCTTGCGGCTGCGGTGGTGATGTTATATTTCTCGATAATTCTGTTTGTGTTATCCCCGCGAACCATGCACCCTTTGCATGGTTCGCGGGGTCTTTACTACGCGGGCGGGTACATGAATAACTTCGCGTTTCGTCGTGAACGTCCTCTGAACTGGTGCAGAGAGCTGCGGTGGCGGTCGCCTCCCGCCCCGGACGTGGTCGCGCTGGTGTCGCACCCTGGGAGTGGCAACACATGGCTCCGATACCTGCTGCAACAAGTTACTGGTAAATAATACAAAGTTGTGTCACGTGAGTTATCTGTTTCTTCAATATATAATTGTATAAATAATTCTTTATTTTCAATGGCCTAGTGCTTACTATTGTGCTATAAAGAAAACGAAACAAAAAAACCCCTAAAATGAACCACTAAATTTTGACTGTTGGGTAGTTGTTATAACAAATTAAATCTGCTTTACTGTGTTAAAAATAAGTATCAAGGAGTTGATTTATCTGTTTGCGGGATCCAAATATCTTTTTCATTGTAAACAAAACTCCGCACTTTGCTATTTATTGCAATTGATAATTCCAAGGGACTACTCATAGCAATAGAATAATTTTAAAAGTTGGTAATTGTCTATTTGTTTAGTCTACACTTTATTCAAGCACAGTTTGCCCTATCTACCCAAAATTACATGGATACTGGTTATGGTGATAGCTTCTCTGCCTTTAATTCTTACGAGTGTAAAGCTTGTATGATTTTTACACCTTATTAAACATTTCCAGGTGTAGTAACTGGTTCTAAATACATGGACTATGGCCTAAGAGTACACGGTTTCCCTGCAGAGAATGTAACAGATGGCTCAGTGCTTGTAGTCAAAACGCATGAAGCCCCTGAGGAGTTCCGATCTGCTATACTACTCATACGGAACCCAAGGGATGCTATATTGGTAAGCAAAGAGCTTTTATGTCACAACTGGAGCATATTTTAGAAGTTTTGAACTTTTTGCCACCAAATTATTATTTTTTATACATTTTTTGTCTCTTCTTGCTTACAATCTGTCACTATTAATTAGGACATTAAGTAATTTCTATGACGTGTTAGATGGCTTGCTGGGTATGCGTCCTATGACACAACATCTTACTTAAAAAGCATAATGCTAAGATTGACTGTTTTAGCCTGCGGGTTCCTTTTTTATTCATGAGAGGGTTTGCCAAGATGGGTGGCTAGTTATTCTTTCTTTGTATGACTTGATGTAGCTTTTTATTTCTTCTTTGACTGGAAGTATCATCAGATCATGGTGTAGAATTTGTTTTATATGTTCATTTGGAACAAAGCATGGGATGTTTGTGATTATTCTTAGAAGCTTGTTTTGAAAGCGCTGCTGTATGATCCCTGTTAAGAGTGTGATGCTGTTCCTCATAACTGGATGCCATAGGTCCATATAGGCTTGCCTATAGCTTTGTATAAAAGGATTTTATTTTCTTTTATTTTATGTTTGCTTTTATCCTTCACTTTTTGAGCCAGAGGGCTATGTCAGCCAAACAGGTCTGCAGCATAGCTTGGGCGGAGCACCGCCGTGTCCTCGTAGCGGCGATCTCTCGCGTCCGGCCCTGGTTCAAGCCATGGTCCGAAGCGAGAGGGAATGGGAAGCCGTCACCTCCTTCTGCGAAGCAGTCATGCTAGCGAAGGAGGTGCCGGGACGTGAGAGGGAAAGAGCCTCACGTCCCAGCCGCCGCGGGAGAAGCTCCGGGCGTCGGGGGCCACGTAGTGGTTCCCGGCCACATTAGGCGCGAGCCTGTGGCCGGCGCCTAATGCGCGGAGAAACAACATTCTGCTACATGGGCTAAAAGAAACAGACACAAATAGTAACGAGCTCATGAATTTGGTTGTGGAATTCCTAAACAACATTGGGGATAAGTGTGGAATACGAGAATTTGACATCTGTGAACTTAATCAGGTCCAAAGACTAAGGAAAAAAGTGGATAATAAGCATAGATAGATTGGTAAAACTCACCTTAGCTTGGAGGAAAGTAGAAATCTTGAAGAATGCCAAATATTTCCCAGCAACAACATATGCTACAGAAGATTTCCCTAAAGAGGTATTAAAGATTAGGAAAGAACTAAAAATACAACAACACGAAGACAAGAAGAAAGGAAACTTTGCAGTCATTCGGTACGATAAACAAGGAGAAAACTAAAATACCTACAATAACAACGACAACAACAATCTACATTCCCCAAGCCGGCTGGTCACCGTGGGGATTAATGACCACTACCCTCCATCTGTGATAAACAGAAGAAGAAATAATAAAACTCTGCAAATAGGCACATACAGCGTAAGATCCTTGACCTCGACAGAGAGATACCTACAACTTATATATGCTCTTGAAAATGTAAACTACGACATTCTAGGTCCCTTCTGAAGTAAAAAGAACTGGTTACAACATAGAAGAATACCAAAACCATATCCTATACTACATTGGGAAAACTGGAGGAAAATACGGGGTTGGATTCCTAATGAAGAAAACATACAAGAACAATATCGTGAATTTCATAGGATTGTCTGAAAGACTCGTTTTGCTACGAATGAAGTTGGAAGATTTACACATTTTACTAATCCAAGTCTGCACCCACAGAGAAAGCGAGTGAAGAGGTTGTCTAAAATTTTGGGATGACATAGCAGCACTATCCAAAGCTGATGATAAAACGACTTTAACGCTAAAATAGGACTTCCCAAAGAGGGCGAGGACTCAATAAAGGGCAAATACGGTTATGGCGAGCGAAACGACCGAGGCGAACTACTCATCGACTTCGTTTTCGGAAACGAATTCTCCATAATTCTGAGAAAACTCCAGGGCCAGATGGCAAAATAAATGAAGCCATCAAACTAGGTGCACCTGTTTTACTCCACCACTTGACCCAGCTGTTCAATAAGATACTAGATTCCGAAATGGTTCCTCAGTAATGGTGTAGTTCGGAAATTATACTAATCTACAAAAACGGAAGCCCTACAGACATAGGAAATTAAAGGCCAATCAGCTTAATAGCAAGCACATACAAACTCTTCGCATCTATCATCCTAAACAGAATATCACCAGAAATCGATGGTTCACAACCCACAGAGCAAGCTGGTTTCCGTTCAGGTTTCAGTACAACAGACCACCTACAAACATTAGAACAAATAATGGAGAAGTACATTGAATTTAACAAAAGCCTATATTTAGCATTCTGACTACAGCAAGGCTTTCGATACTATCAGTCACAGCTCAATCTGGGAAGGACTGAAACACTTCAAGGTCAACTATTAGTATTTAAATATCCTGAAATATATCTACCCTCACAGCACTAGCAAGGTAAAGCTAGAAACAAGAGGTTACCCCATCAAGATCGAAAGAGGCGTTAGACAAGAAGATCCTATCTCACCTAAACTTTTTATTGCTGTTCTGGAAAGCATATTTCAGAAATTAAACAGGTCTCGAAAAGGCATAAAATAGGCAAAAGATGTCTCAGTGGCTGACAAGGGATGGCCCAATGGTCTACTTGCAGTACCTCCTTGTGGTTGTTTGAAATTCTTGATCTATCACAAAACTACCACACATAATAATTTGCATAGTTTCTGTTATTCACAACTGCATTGTGCCTATTTGCACTGTTAATATTTTTTAAAGCTTTTTTTATGTTTTGTGTACATTTTCAGTTTGTGTGTTGCCACTGTTTAAATGAAATGCCTTGTTTTTAACAATTTTAGTTGCGCTCACACTCACTCACTCTCACAATGCTTCATGTGCTCTAGCAGGCCTACCAGGGCGGCATCGGCAGGACCACAGAAGAGGTTCTTGATAATGGTAACACTGGTATACAAATTTTGTCTTTAAAAAGTATTCTTCAGATAAAGTAGCTTTTTTTATTAATTTTTAAGTGCTGAATACGAAAATAATGATTCTGTTTCAAATTTAGTTTCCATTTTAAAGAAAAAGATTACAATGTTTTGCAAATTTTTTTATTTTATTTTAACTTTCGACACTTTTTTCACTTAATAGTACAACAGGAGCACTAAATTACAATATTTTAACATTTGATGCCAACTAAGTCGATACCAACATTATCAATTTCACTGGTTAGAATCGTTAAATTCGGAAGATATCAGGTATCGTGAAAACTTAAACTAATAAATGACTTTTACTTGTCACCTCGTATTCAGCATGGGTAGACAAGCAGGAATTAGATCAGTGTAATTATTTTTGTTTTGCTTTGTTAGATCAGACAGTTTTTGAAAATGTACAATATCGATGTATCCACGTGATTATTGTTTTTCATTAATTTCATATACCATTTTAATTTCTATTAAAAAAGTAATTCAGTAGAGAAATCTAAACATCAATATTGTTGAAATATTTTCAGGCTGAGTTCCATAGACTGCACAGAGGGCATATAGGAACGGCGCCAAAATCTGCATTCAAAAATAAATATCATGAACATAATAAATTAGGTACAGTATCTAATCAAAGTATAAAGAGTTTTCAAAATGTTTGGTGTCGGCATAATATTACGCTCTGCATACGCATACGCAAGTAAAGTCCCAATGCATATTTAAGAAAATGTCTTTTTTATAAAATTTAACGTTTAAAAAAATATTTTTTAGATGTTGTATTGTAGCTTAACCTAAGTAAAAAAAATGCATTAAGTACTTAAACAATAATAACATTTAAAAAAAAAAAAGGCATGTGTAATGTGCAGCTCGCCTAACCTTATATAATACAGGGTGTAACAAGACCCAAGCGAAGTCGTCAACCATGCATTATGTACACCAAACTAAGTAACTTTACGCAAAAATTATTGCTGGGAAATGCTTTTTTTGGGGTGAAAAATCACGTTTTACGGTCCTACTCAATGTAACGCACTCAAAACATTGTGCTTTGTACTGGTGGATGGATTGAATAATACGGGGTTAGTGGAGGTGTTTACAGTAAAAATCTCACATTAAAAACATGTATTAAAAAAAACTTGTGAAAAAGTTGGAACTTTGACCCCCAATATCTCCGTAACTAGAAGGTTCCCAGGTATTTTTTTTTTTTTTTTTTTCCGGATTGGAAATCATCAAATGACCCCCCCCACTCTGGGCGGAGCGGAAGGGAGTGTCAGACTTGTACTGACTAAAACCCATCCATGTTCCTTCTTTGCCCTTTGTGTTCCAGGGCCACGGTATCTCTTTCGAACAGTCCCGCAGCCCTGGCAGGCATCGGTCCTTGCGGACCCCTACTTATTTGCTGACATCTCTTTGAGGCGCACGTGGAACACGAACGCGCCGTCGACACGGCCTGTCGTCATAAGACGGCCGGACGGCGAGCTGGCCCATAACTCGCCATCCACAGGCCCGCGCCTACGGTGGCCGGGAGCCACCACGTGACCCCCGACGCCCAGGGCGTCTCCCGCGGCGACTGGGACGTGAGGTTCTTTCCCTCTCACGTCCCGCCACCTCCTTCACTAGCATGACTGCTTCGCAGAAGGAGGTGACGGCTTCCCATTCCCTCTCGCTCCGGACCATGGCTTGAACCAAGGCCTGACGCGAGAGATCGCCGCCGCCAATCGCCGCTACGAGGACACGGCGGTGCTCCGCCCAAGCGGGGCAGACTTCCACGGTGTGCTCCACCGTGTCCTCCGGACGATCCTCGCAGTGGAAACACCCGGGCGTTTCCTCCCGCCCGATTCGGTGCAGGAACCTCCCGAAACAACCGTGTCCGGTGAGGACCTGCGTCAGGCGGTAGGTGAGGGCGCCGTGGCGCCTCTCTAGCCACTCCTCAAAGAGGGGACTTATCGCCACTATGGTGGCGTGCCCTGCACGGGGTTGCGACAGTCGCTCTCTCCATGTCGCCATGAGATCACGCCGGAGGTCTGTCCGCTGAGCAGCAATTTGCCGCGGCAGCGGAGTTTCCTCCCGACGTAGTGCCTCCGCGCGCCATTCGTGCAGGCGTGCGAGGACTATCGCCTCCAGATCCCATGGCGGCAATCCGGCAAGGAGGCTAGCCGCTTCGCCGGAGATCGTGCGGTACCCCCGGATTAGCCTTATGGCCATTACTTTTTGGGGCGCGTTCAGGTAGTGGGCGGCTTGCCGCCTCAAAGAACGCGCCCACACCGGGGCCCCGTAAAGGGCCATGGACCGCACGACCCCCGCGTATAGCCTCCGGCAGGAGGCGTTTGGACCCCTCAGGTTGGGCAAGAGCCGCTTGAAGGCAGCCCCTGTCCGTTCCAGTTTGGGAGCCAAACGTCGGAAGTGCTCCACGAAGTTCCACCGGCTGTCGAGGACGAGTCCTAGGTACTTCAACGTCGACCCGACGCCGATGGAAACCCCTCCTGCCGTCAGTAGGGATCCCGACGGTGGCGCATTCCGAGGCCCATGAAAACACATGGCCTCGGACTTGTGCAGTGCCACCTCGAGACCCAATTGCCGGATCCTCTCCACGACTATCGCAACCCCGCGTGTCATGTTTTCGGCCGCCGCCTCGTGCGACCTCCCTTGTGCCAGTACCAGCGTGTCGTCAGCGTAGCAAACTACGCTGACGCCGGTAGGGAGGTCGGCGCGCAGCACCCAGTCGTAACCGATGTTCCACAGGGCCGGTCCCAGAACCGATCCCTGTGGAACACCGCACGACATCTCTCGCCGGTTCCATTCTCCGCTTCGACCAGGGTAGATGACGGCTCTATCCGTCAGGTAGTCCCCGACCACACGACGAAGGTAGGTCGGCACCCGGTGATACCGGAGTGCCTCCCCAATGCAGCTCCAGGGCATGGAGTTGAAGGCGTTGGCGATGTCAAGAGACACCGCCAAGACGACCCCGCCCCTGGACACCGCGTCCCCCGTCGTGAGGGCTCTCACGCGCATGATGGCGTCCACCGTCGAGCGCCCCTTGCGGAAACCAAACTGGTGTTCCGCAAGATCCGGCCCCATCCCCGCAATGTGCCCGGCGAGGCGGTTGGCAATGACTCTTTCAAAGAGCTTGCCCACCTCGTCGAGCAGCACGATGGGCCGGTATGCGGACGGAGAGTCCGCAGGGCGCCCTGGTTTCCGGATGAGGACCAGCTTCCCCGTCTTCCAACGAAGCGGAAACTGGCCTCTCTCCAAGCATGCGCTTAGGAGCCCTTCCAGTCGGGGCCCGAGAGCCTCAGAGGCCAGGACCCAGGCTTTGCCAGGCAAGCCATCGGGTCCCGGGGCGGTATTTCTGGTTTTCAGCCTGCGTACCGCCACTCTCAGGTCTACCCCAGTCACCTCCGGAACGTCGTCATCGTCATCGGTGTGGTCCGCTTCCGGCACCGCACGCGGCGGCGGAGCCATAGGCGGGGGAGGATGCTCCCCTCGCGAAGGGAACAAAGCGCTCACCACGTCCTCCACGAGCTCAGGCCGGAGACTCTGCGTCAACGGGGGGGCCCGGGTGCGGAGTTTGTCCCGCACCATCTTGTAAGGGCGCCCCCACGGATCTCCGTTCAGAGACTCCAGCATCTCCTCGCGGGCCAAGTTCTTGGCCCGCCGGACAGCCTCTTGGAGGGTGGTCTTCGCCGCTCTGTACCCCTCGTACAGCTCCGCCTCAATGGCTGCCGCATCCGGAGGGCGGATGCGGAGCCTGCGATGCCTGGCGTACAGGCGCCGCGTGGCAACGCACGCCTTGCGCAGAGACGTCAGCTCTCGCGACCACCAGTACACCTGACGCCGGGCGCTTCCTGGCCGAACTCGGGGCATTGCCACGTCGCAAATGTCGGACATGGCCTCCTGGAACCAACCCGCCTCGTTGTTGATGTCGGCAGGCCTGACTGGTGATGACACCCAGGCCTGCACGATCGAGGCTTCCAGGAGGAGCTCCCGGTCCAGCTGCTTCAGCGCCCATCGCGGACCACTCGGGGCCTGTAGGACCGGCACGCTTGAGGACTGGGTGGAGACGTCAAACCGGATGTACCGGTGGTCGGAATAGGTCTCCACCCCCTCCATGACGCGCCAGTCAACGACACGCGGCGACAGAGCGGGGCTGGCGAACGAGATGTCCACCACCGACTCGCCCCGCATCCGCACGCACGTGGGGACAGAACCCCGATTTAGGACGACCAGGCCTGTCTCCAGAGCCCAGTCCTCCACCATTCTACCCCGCACGTCCGTGTAACGAGAACCCCAAGCCAAGTTCTTGGCATTGAAGTCCCCGAGCACAAGCACGGGGAGGGAATGGCTTCCGATGACGACACTCAACTCCGTGAGGGAGTTGTGGAACTCGGCGAGAGTTCGGCTCGGGGAGAAGTAGACTCCCACTACAACGATCTCCCCGAACCGTGCTGCTACGCACCCCTGACCCTTCCTGACACTCTCAAGGGTCGGGGTACCGGCGGCGACCGACGCAATTATGGTCACTGAGCCGCTAAGGTCCTCCACCCAGTCATCCCTGGGCGGGACAAAGTACGGCTCAGCGACCACGGCGATGTTAATCGACCACTGCGCCACGCTCTGGAGCAACAGATCCTGAGCGCAGGCGCAGTGGTTGATGTTCGCCTGGAGAAGGCGTAATGGGGCCGTTACTGGCACTCCATTTCAGCCCCCTCCCGGGCCCCCTGCGAGGGCCCCGCTGCGGAAGTTGCAGCAGTAGCGGCAGCGGCGGCGACAGTGGCGGCAGCTGCGGTGGTGGCGACGGTGGGGGTTTTGGCGGTGGTGGCGGAGGGCCTTCCCTTGCCCCTGGCCTTGGCGGGAGTACCGCAGGACTTGCTCCCTGCCCGGTGATCGGCCGGCTTGCCAGCTGCCGCACATGCAGCGCAGCGCGGCGCGGCGGAGCAAGCCGCGGCCATGTGACCAGGCTGGCCGCAGCGGAAGCACAGGCCGCTGCGGTCCACCTCCGAAGTGCACCGGACCGACACGTGGTGCCCCACATGGCAGCGGAAGCACCTCAGAGGTCTGGGTTCCAGCAGCTTCACCTGCGCCGAAACCCAGCCCACCAAGAGCCTTCGGCCCTCCACAATGACTTTCGCCGCCGTCACAGGGCAGCTTACCGTTATGGTTCGCATGCCCGACAGGTCCGGACGTAAGGTGCCTGCCTTGACTTGCTCGGCAGGGCACCCACCGGTCCTGGTGACGGCGGCCACCACCTCCTTCTCGGTCACCGAGTCGTCCAGACCCAGTATGCGCAGGTCTGCGCATTTGACGGGCCTGGACACTCTGGCCTCGTCCGCATTTAGGGACGCTCTAAGCTTTTCAGCCAGAGCGTCAGCGGACGAGCCACGGGTTTCGCCAGGGATCTCCAGCACTCGAGCCCCTGTTGCGGTGACTCTAAGCCGCAGGCCCCCGGTGATCCCGAGCTCTCCGAGATCCACCGTCGCTTTCGCCTTAGCGAGCACGTCGCGGTAGGTCACGCCCCTCTTTTCCGCGTCCGGCTGTAGTGTAATCACTACAGCTGCGGTCTTCGGGGCGCTGAGCCTAACCGCGACGCCCCGCTCCTTTTGCCGGCGTTTCTGCTCCTGCCTCCTGGCCTTTTTGGCCGCCCTTCGCTCCCTCGCGTTTTCTCCAGCCACCTGCCACCCGGTCTCGGCCACGGAAGTCTTAGGAGGCGGAGGGGGCGGCGATAGCGGCTGTCTCGCGGCTGGCGCTGGCGTATTCGCCACCTTGCCCTTCTTTTGGGCCGCCGCCTTGCCCTGTTTCAGGGCCGCCGCCTTCTTAATCGGAGCCGATTTCGTCGGGGCCGACATAACCCTGCCGGGGGGCTGGCTGGGCGGCCCCGGTGCGGAGGCCGCAGCAGACGCATATGAGGCCGCCCTCAGGCCCGGGGGCGCCTTGTTTGCCGCCAGGGGAGGGCGTAAGACAATGCCCTCCAGGACGGAGAACCGCGCCTGGAAGGCAGCCAGCTCCTGCCGAACCAGATTCAGGACCTGGTTCTCCACCGGCACGTGCTGGCTTGGACGCTTCTGGCCCCCATTTTGGGGCGCCTCGCGAGAGCCGGACTCGCGCAGACTGGCCAGGTCTGCTCGGAGCTTCCTATTCTCCTCTTTGAGAAGCTCCGTGGCGGCTGTCAGTCGAGCGACCTCTGCCCTCAGTTTGGCGACGCCGTCTGGCGGCGGCCCCGCAAATCTAGCCTCCGCTGCCGCCATAATGGAGGCGACCGCAGCAGGTATAGCCCTTAGGTTCCCAGGTATGGTCTAGAACAAAAAAATTATCGCCATGACGGGGAGAACAAGTGCCTTTCGGCTTCGTTAAGGGTCTTGTTACACCCTTTATATTTGTAACTGCACACACTAATTATTGACATTATTACACGAATCGTTGAACTTAACAGTTCTCTTTTATTTTGCCTACATCACTCTAATACAAACATTTCAGAGCATAAATGAACGCGCGTGCCCTCCACGCCAAGCCACAGTTTCACTTACCATTTTGACACATATTTGTGTCGTTTAGCGTACAGGGCACGCGCTTACTTGTCACGTACATGTCACTATGGCGGTCGAAAGATTAAAGTACAAAATTTTGCTAGAGGATTGGGCAGCCCACGTGTCGGAGCACTTGAAGTGGTGGGAGTCGCTCCACGTGATGTGCCTGACCTGGTTCCCCGGGCCGGTACACATCGTGTTCTATGAGGTTCTGGTACGCGACACCAGGCACGTCCTGCAAGGAATACTGGACTTTTTGAAGTATAATGTTACTGAGGTATGTATTTTATTAAAGATGGATGAATGAATTAACATGAATCTTATAAGAAAAATCTGCCCCACATTATAAATATTTTCTCTTTTGTATCATGAGTAGTCCTTTCAAAATGATTTTTCCCCTTGCCAGCAGTAACCCATTAAGCCTTATTGTAAGGAGAATGACGATTACTGTTATTTTGTGTTGTTTAAGTGTGTGTATATAACGTGACTGGTAATAAGTGACCGATACGTAATCATACGGGGGCTTTCGAAAATTCAATATATAGTTTTACAGAAAACGATGGTGCATGTGGTATAAACAAACATGACGTATAAAATGCTGTCTGGAATTTGGTATTTAATATGATATGTGAATACTAGGTTCAACGTACTATAAGATACTTTTTACCACGGAAAAGCGTCACGGAGGTACCCAGTTGAAAATACAAAAAAAATATTCGAGCAATAACTTGATGAAACTATTTTTTTTGTAAAAAAAAATATTAATAGGTTTAATCTTGGTTTAAATTCAATTTAGTTGATTTTTCTGTTTATTGTATTATAGGTCATCAATAAATGTGTTTGAACACATGGGGTTGCGAAAGCGATTATATTACCTTAAACCGGCCCTGTCATAAAATCTGTGGTGTGGTGTCCCTACCTGACATGTGTCTGTCTGTGTATTCTATCCCTCTACCAATTTTCAGATACAAAAAGCCAAGGACTTCATATAAACTTGCGAAAGCCCTTAATCCAGGCTGTCACAAAATTCTTTCTACCTACTCATAAAGTCTAGACTTGCTTTTCAGGTTGTAGTACAAAAAAAAATCAGAACTTTTACACAAACTTGCGAGAGCCCTTAGACGTCCTTAATCCGGCCCTGTCGCAAAATCCGTTCTTAGCGAACGTCTACTAACCATTACCTACCTCCCTGCCAAATTTCAAGTTAGTAGCACAAAAAATGAAGGACTTTCATACGGACTTGCGAGAGCCCTTATACCTTCTTAATCCAGCCCTGTCTCAAAATCCTTTCTTAGCGGACGTCTATTAACTACATATAAACTACCTTCCTGCTAAATTTAATCTTTATACGTCAAGCGGTTTTTGATATTTCATGATGAGTGAGTGAACTCACCTTTCACTTTTATACACCGTGTTCCGGACGGTATACATAAACTTCGACCAGATGTTCAGACCACGGAAGTAAGCATTTTTCATTATGGACACATTAATGAATTCTTATTTTTTTAAATTTTATTCCTCTCGTACGTACAAATGAAATGCAAATAGCATTTAATAATTTTATTGCACTAAGCGGCAACATAGGCCAAATTAAGACCCTTTCTTAGTGCATAGCTCAATTAAATTTCATTAAATGAAATTACAAATATTTGTTTATTTGTTTATTAATTTAACACTTCAAGCACAAAAGTACAGAGGCGGACTTAATGCCATAGGCATTTTCTACCAGTCAACCTTTGGGTTAAATATCTTTGTAACTATGCCTTTTTAAGTACTACTTGCTTTGTAAGATTTGAATTGTAAAAGCTATAGAAGCGTTTGCCAAAGTTTATGAAAAACGTGAAGAACACGGTGTATATTTAGATTAGATTAGTGTGATTCATGAGTCGTTTAAGCGTAAATTTCCGATACAGGGAAGAATTTGATAAGCTAACCTTATTGTTTTTAATGTTGGATAAATGTATTCTGTTTACCAGGCTGACATGAACTGCGCGATAGCTAACAAAGAAGGCATCTTCAGGCGAAAAAAAAAGCACCAAGACTTCGACCCGTTTACAGCCGACATGTACAAAGAATTGGATCAGGTGAGGAACAGGGTGCTCAATATGGCCATGGACTATAAGCAGAGACACCGTGAACCGCTGTCAGTAGGGTAAGAAAGTTGTTATGTAACTTAATGACACAAAGTAAATAGGTACAGAAGATTTTTTTTGATGATGAGGTCACGTTAAAACATTATTCGGTTCATAATAAAATGATACCTAAATGACGATGGTATTAGAGATACTTTAAGCCTAAAGCTATATTATATAGATACATTGAACTATAGACTAAATAATGCTATGAAAGTTCACTGTCATGTGGGGGAACCCTTGGGTACAGTATGTAAAGTTCACAGCCTAATTAAAAGGTAAAATAAGTAGATTTTACATAGGTTAGTTCTACGAACGGAACAATTTTATTTTTATTAAGCCATTTTTAGTGCTGTAGTTCCTCGGTTTCTGTCAAAATTTTTGTTAATTAAGTGCAGGGGGCTATTTATTTTTGGAGTTCGCCGCTAGAGGCGTTCGTGTAGAGTAAGGTCTTCAGAAATGTCAAAAGTCATAGTGTTTGCTCTTTTATATCACGTATTTTTATTAATATTTACGATTATGGTCAAGATTGAGCCATTCCTGATTATTTTAGGCTTGAAGATTTTAAGTAGCAAGTTAGGATCTAATTTGTTAGTACTTGGAGGAAGAGTGATTTTAAATATTTCATGCTTGCTAATTTTAGGGACAATATTGTAAATATTTACGGTATCTGAAGTTTACACTATATTGTTATACGTAATAAAATAAACTTTTAATGAAGTTATTGGTCCTCCCAACCTTACTCGCCGATGGCGCTGTCTAGTGAGCTGAAAAACAATAGCCCTCATTGTCTAGGAGATATCTTCTGTCCTATTAATTTTGTGTAGAACTAAGATCACAACTTGATAATAACAGTATTTTTATAATATAGATCACTTATGTAGATGAATGGCAAAGGAGTATAAAATAACTAGAGCAATATTGTGTTGTCCCTTTCTGTAACTGGATCTTATAAATCATTTAATGAAGAGGCTCAAACTTTAATTATGAAGCTTTTCTAGTTAATTGTGTAGTCAGTTATTATTAAGTATTAAGAATAAATTTAACGTAGTTTTAACAAAATGTACAAACGTATTGATTCTTGACGTGTTGTGATGTGATTGGATGTATTTATATCAAGTTATTGATGTGGAAAATGATCTATATAATAATTCAAACGGCATTACGTTTGCTTGACAACATAGTGCAATTTATAAGGGTGCCCGACCAACCGTGATGTATCGAAACTGTCGATGTCGACATACAGGCCAGTATATTTCTCTCACAGAAGATAATAACAATTGCGGACCTGCATGAAATAAACGTTGGTGTTCAGTTCATTTTGCATTAATAACAGGGCAAGTCTATGTATACAATCGAGTATAATTGAATGTATATTGTTATAATCAAAAAACTGTCAAGACGACCTCCTACTCCTACTCTTAATTAACCTTCAGTCTAGAAAATGATTTAAATTAAATTTTTTAGGTATTCCTAAATCTTTGTTTAGAGATTTGAACTGTATATCAAACGATTCGTGTTGACATATTTTAAAGACAATAGTACCTATGATGTGATTTATTTATTTCGCTAGTTTGTAGTGAATCATATAATTTGGTTTCGTTCCTACAATTATGCTAAAACCGCAATACTTAAAAAAATAATGATAGAGTTATGACTGTCGTCGTGAGTCACCTTTGTTTGTACATGAACCTTTAGTTCAGGTAATTCCACTGACTTATATGAGGTTGCTATGACCAAGTACCTTCCTGAGTGGCCTTTAAGAAGGAGGGTCCTTCCCACACCACAAGACTTCAACCTGCAGATGCTGAGGATCTACACCTCTGGAAACAAGATCTGTAGGGTTGAGGTGAGTGGGATCATGCCGTCACGTAAAACCCTGTGTCAACTCAATAATTGCAATGACGCGATTGGCTACAAATGCCTTTAAAAGGTAAGCTATGTACTACTGTTGAGTCGGTCCATCACAAAAGGTCCTATTGTGTTATCCAATGACATCGAATGGAGTGGATTATCTTTGTGAGCAACCGAACACCAAGTAGTGCGCTACACAATGCATAATTGTTCCTAATTTAAGGCCTAACTTTTTATTGTATTAGTAAATAATAATTAATACCTAGTCAAAACTTTACTCATGTTACTTTACTTTACACTGTACTTATGTTGTTATTTTATATATAAGTACTAGGATTGCATAATACACAAGTCCTCTCAGGCACATAGCTATTTTTAGAACCAAAAGAAATTCAACGAAATTCACATTGAAAGTTCAAAAAAAGTATAATGCACTTGATTAAAATATGCACTGCATAAGTTTATAAGGTCCTAGTAGGTACTCTCTAAATCGAAACTTAACTATTTTTTTTAGATAATTATTGTTGTTAGATATCGATGTTATAAATAAACCAATTTTTGTATAGTAGTAGAACTGTGAAATGATTATTTCATATGCGAAATTATTTTATTTCTGGCGATGTGCCTAACCCTTCCGGGATTACAGGCGTAATTTTATGTCATATGACTTACAATTTATTTAAAGAGAAATACTTCGCACAATCATTGGTAATAAATTGATTTAAATTATAAACTTGATAAATGTTTTGTTTATTTTTCTATAGAAGATGCATTTTATTTTTACGGTTTCTAGTCAGTAAAGTTATATTTTTGTATCCATATAAAATGCATGGTGTCTAGATATTAAAGATCTGTTTAGTGTTAATTCTAACAGCATTATGCAATGTATTCTATACATTCTGCTTTGCTAACATTTGTCTACAGAACGCCATTCGTAATGAAAATCATTCCAATGTTGATTAGTTGTAAGCACTACTGAGATTGATGTTAATGGATGCTACGAATAAATGACTTTCCGATAATCTTCTGTATTTCATTTCGAAAATCAAGCTAAAAATTTACAAGCGCGCGTCAACCCGCTATGATTAGTTGACTGAATTATCAGATTATTTAAAACATTACGGTCGGTTCAAACAGAAAGGAAAAATCCTCGAAATAATAACAAGATTAGGGATGATATTAGGAAAAATAAAAGATATCAATTCATAAAACTAAATATGCTTTATTTCACATCGCGTCAATATCATTGGTCACAAACAAGTTTTGCACTTCGACAATACTTACACGTTACTCCGAGCTTTTCCTTTACAATATAAAATATATGCAGTTAACAACAATCCCCTCAGTTTACGAATAAATTACAAAATCATTTTCATTTAAATACGAAGCAGTTACGCTGTCGCGCGGCCCTTGGCGACGAGCGGGTCTAACATTATTATATCCATGTATAAAAAAATGTATTAAGAAAATAACACCTATGGTAGTAGAATCATTTTTCGGCGTATTTCCTTTGACCCCACTGCCATGGCCACTGGTGGGGCCAACGGGAAAAATCAAAACCGTCGTTCGTTGGCCCCACTACTTCGAGATCAGAAAAATGAAGGAATGAAACAAACCTTAATGATGTCAGTGGGAATTAAAAGACACTCCGATACATACAGTACGACAGCTCTGATGACGGTCTTGTATATTTTCTCTGGCGACAAACGCGAAAAAAGATCCCGTTTGTTGCCAGTGAGGCATATAATATGACACATATGTTCTTCAAAAAGTACCAGGCTGGCATGAGCTCAAGGTGGTATGCATTTTAATAATTCTGGGTATAGGTACGGTCTTCTAGTAATAAATACCTTCTTAGATTCAGGCCATCCTAGTACTGTTCGTAAGGTTACTGCCCATAACTAGCACAACTGTATTAACACTACTCGATCCCATACAATGTGTTTGAGTAAATTCCCGCTGGCCCCATCAGGGGCCACGGGCGGTGGGGTAAACGGGAATACATCCATTTTTCAATTAATATATTATCTAGAGTAGATGTGTGTGTCGTTATCACTAGGGCCGCTCGTCGAGTGTGGAAGCTGGGCCGCGCTACACACTTGTCGCAGGTCTACTCTATCGTTGACACCACATGGACATTCGCTCCTAGTGCTTTCGACAACAGCTAAATCAACGCACCGCGAGGGTTAAAATAATCACCTGTAAAATTTAACTTCTAACAACATGTTATTAAACTCTTAATCATTATACAAAATTATCATCACAATATCACAAATAAAATACAGAACTCTGACGCTCTACTCTACGAAATTATTACGGCGTGAAAATTTAGTACACAATATAAATGTATCAACGTAATTATAAAGCTTAGTATGGATTTTATAAACCAATATGTCCAATATAGACATCTATTCTTATCCATAAGCAAATTCAGTCGAATATTTAATAGTACAAAGAAATGTATTTCATACATTTGAAATTAATGGAAAATGTCGAATATACAAATTAAGTCTTATATAAGGTTATTGCTCTCTGTAAGAGACCGACGCGCGCCGGTCAGCTCACGAGAGATTGTCCAGTGTCTGACCATGTGTGAAACAAAACCTTACTGTACAAAAATAATAATAGAACAAATGAAACACTATTCTACAAAATAAAAAGAATAAAACATGTTTAAACAAAGTGATACCTACGTGCCTGTATTCACATGAGTTGGGGCCAGTTACAACCATCGCTCTCTCGACTAACAAAAGAAACGGCAAAACAAATCGAAAAGAAATACATTTAGTGAATTTATTTATAGAGACCGAAAAAAACAGTCGTAGAAAAAAGTTTAAATATTAATCGTAGAAAGTCAGCCTTCGCGTAACAATTCACTATACCATTTCCTAACTACATTACCGCGAACAGCCAGCCAACATCCAGCATCCGACGCCAAACCACGAAAGACTAGATCCTCTACATCCATCTGTTACAGTTCGGTACGGTCGGTCAATGTCGTTAACACATTTAACATTTGGACAAACATAATGAAACAATAATGTCATGGTGATATTAATGAAAATAAAGATGACAATCAATTTTAATTCTCATACATAATTCGTAGATAAATAGCGTTTAGAAAACGTTTCACAAGCTAGTTATCGAAGCGGCATGACTAGTTTTAAACGTAAAACTGTTTAGACGTAACTATATACTTTACTATTGTTTTTATATTTTTATAGGAACGCTAATCTAGTAAGATCGGCCGGTAGGGAAGCGTGGGTCGGTCTAAACAGTTTCCGCACTCGCGCTGGAGTCGGGGCGGGGCGGGGGACGCGGGCCCGGTGACGTCACCGCAGCGCGCGGCAGCGCCGGCACACGCGCACCGCGCCGCAGTCGCCCCACGAGCTCATCTCGGAGCATGACCCGCAGAAGATCCCGCCGCACCGTCTGGGACAAAGCAACTAATGGTTAATTATGATAGTCTACTGTCGCGACACGTGGCTAAGGCCTGTCGAACTAAACTCTGGTGAGTTATGCGATCCTGGTAGGTTACCTGCAGTGGTGCCTGCGCCGGGCCAGCCAGAAGTGGTTCCTGCAGTACTGGCAGCGCGGCGCGGCGCTGTCGGGCAGCCACACCACGCCGCGCGCCTCCTCGCCCACCTCTACTTCGGACGCGCTGCCGCTGCTGCTGCCGCTGCCTCGCACTGACGCACTACCGCTACTTGTTTTCTGTACCAGGAGAATATGATTGATAGATAAGTGTTGAAAAATGCTTTCGGAAACAAACTAGTTTGCGGAACAAAAGTAAACCAAATTTATGAATGGGTATTAAACCAGAGTAATATGAGTCCTGAGAAGGGTATACTATATTGTAGCGGTGTATTACGCGTGTATATGTCGCCGTACTTGCGTGGGAGTGGTCGCGTGTGGGGCGGAGGCCGGCGCAACGGCAGGCGGAGACGACAGGCGCAATGCCTCCCGAGCCTCGCGCAACTGGCCACTCAGCTCCTCCACTACTTTCTGTAATGAAAATTGCATTTTAAGCGCAAGCTGTGGATAATGATAACAGCATTACGATAGCAATGTACTCGAACCAACGAATCTGCTGTTTACTCGTTCAGAGTTAGTAGCAGGTTAGCAGGCGCTGACCTTCTGGTAGAGTATGATCTGGTGCAGGCGGGCCTGCAGCGGGTCGAGCGCGGGCGGCAGGCCGTCCAGCGGGTCGGCGCGCGCGGCGGCGGGCGCGCCGCACACGCAGCGCACGCCGCGCACGCCGCACGCGCCGCACTGGCCGCGTGCGCTGCACGCGCCGCCCTGGCCGCGCGAGCAGCGCACGCCGCACGCGCCGCACACGCCACACCAGCACACCTCCGAGCCGCCCGACTCTCCCGACGTCTCGATGCCACCTGCAAATAACACTCAGTTCTAGTAATATTCGAACAGGAGCCGAGCAACAGGGGCCCCTGTTGCCCGATGTGTAGAGAAAAAATAACATAAAATCCACCTCCTGAGTTTTTTATTGATTGGAGGCCCATCATGGATCACAATAATAATTTGAAAATTTACTTCATTTGTTTTAAAATACATATTCTGTTATTATCTTCTACGACTGAATGAGCGTGAGGTGTACGTTACTCCAGCAGGAAAGTGGCTCCTAGAGTTATATGAGTGAAACGTATAATTAAGGCTAGATCAAGGGCTTGATTCAGAAATCGGTACTCCTGGACACGGCTCGTAGTGTTGGGAGGTTCCTCTCTCTGGAGCCCTGTCTCTGGTAGCTTGGACCCTGTTCCCGATACCGGTGGTCTACAATTTTTTATATATATATATTTATTTTTTTTTTAATTTATGACATTTGTATAGAAATAAATAAAGGAAATAATAATAACTATTCTTATACTAAGTCCAAATTGTACTTGGTTAGTATTAATATGCGCGTCTATAGGTTGCGACGGTGTTGGGCGAACTGCCCGTTCGCAGGGCGCTGCACATGGTTGTGAATACAGAATGTCTGTGACAGCGTTCCTACAGGTTCAATTTATTTATTTATTTATTTATTTAACACTTCAAGCACATAAGTACAGAGGCGGACTTAATGCCATAGGCATTTTCTACCAGTCAACCTTTGGGTGATGCAGAGACAAGCAGTGGTAGGTGTAAATCTGAAAATAATTTTAAATAATAATAAGATTAACTACAAGGATATATAAAATACTATAAATATATATCAAATACTATAAATATATATCAAAATTTAAATTAATGTAAATAAACATTTCCACGAATATACCAAAATAAAAACACAAACCATGGGGAAAACATTACCGTTGTGACGAAACTGCCAGCTTCTTCCGAATGTACTCACGAACTTTAATTTTAAAAGATAAGCGATTGGTTGCCATCCTGATTTCCTGGGGAAGCGCATTCCACAGAGAAATAGACTGGACAAAGAAAGATCGGTGAATGAAATCAGTGCGGTGAGAGGGACATTGAAGCATACGGTTTTGCGATGATCGCAGGCTCCTATTATGGTTGGCACAAATATACTGAAAGTGGGGAGCAAGGTAACTAGGGGAAGTGGGAGAAACAAGAAAAGAAAACAAGGTGGTAAGCGCCCTTTGCTCCCTACGCTGACGTATGGGCAACCACTTAAGAAGAGTCCGGTGTTCGGAGACATGATCATATTTACGCAAATTGAAAACGAATCGAATGCAGTTATTTAGAAGACGGTCAAGTTTGTCGAGGAGATCCGCATTCAGGTCAAAGTAGCACACGTCACCGTAATCGATGATAGGAAAAATTAAGGACTGTACAAGCATTGTTTTCGTATTTGAGGGTAAAAAGTTTCTCAAGCGGTACAAAGCCCGCAACGAACCAGTAACCTTCTGACTGACACGAGCAACTTGAGTATGCCATTTCATAGAGCTATCGATATGCAAGCCAAGATCCTTGACCTCAGCACTAAAAGGAACGACCGTACCGTCGAAAAGAACTGGTGGCAAGGTTGTACCATTCAACTTGCATAGACTGCGAGAGCTGCCAATGATGATCGCCTGACATTTATTAGGATTTACTGCCACACCAAATTTATCGGACCAGGTATTTATTGCTATCAGGTCCAGATTTAAATTGTCGATCAGATCTCGAATTTCGTCAACCCTCCCCTGACAGTACAACTGCAAGTCATCGGCATACAGATGATACGCACACTGAAGCTCAGAAGTAAGGAGATTAATAAAAATAGAAAACAGAAGAGGAGAAAGAATACCGCCTTGAGGAACACCAGTCTCCAAATCACACCAACATGATGAGGAATTCCCAACATGAACTGACTGCTGGCGTTCCTGAAGGTAAGAGGAGAACCATTCCAGTGCTCCGGGAGAGACCATGACATGGGATAAAATGGCTAAAAGGATGTCGTGACTAACGGTATTGAAGGCATTTGAGAAATCGACCAGCACCAGTACCGTTACCTTGGTGTCTTCTAGTCCTGCCCTAATATCGCCAGTCACTTTAAGAAGGGCGGAAACAGTGCTGTGCCCAGGCCTGAACCCAGATTGAAGTGGGCTGATAAGCGAGTTCCGATGGACAAAATCGGAGAATTGCTTGTGCACACAGGCCTCAAGCACTTTAGATAGAAAGGGAAGGATCGAAATGGGACGGAAATGGGCAGGAAGACAGGGATTAGGGACCTTGGGTAGCGGACAAACATAGGCTTTGCGCCACAGGGAAGGAAATGCTCCGGTAAAAAGGGAAAAATTCACAATGTGGGTAATCGCAGGTAGGAGCTCATCCAGAAGAGTTATGATCATACCACGGGTGATATTATCACAACCCACTGCTTTCGACTTGATGGACAGGATGATCTTTTTGATCTCTCCCGGTTCAGCTGGAACGAAGCAAAAGTGGTTAATATTAGGGCGCGTTAGACCAGAAATTAAGGACAAAGTTCGTTGCTTGGTTAAGCGATCCATGGAGGAAGCAGAAGAAAAATGTCGGTTAAGCTCATCCAGGTCAATAGAGTTTGGAAGGTCTAAATGTCGCGGTTTGCCGATACCCAGAGTTCCAAGAAATTTCCAAATATCGGCAGAAGAGGAAGAAGTTATATTATCTAAAATGTGGCGGCGTTTACCGATGCGTATCATCTGGTTGCATCTATTCCTTGCAACCTTGTATAATGACCAGTTCTCGTCAGTACGATCCCTCTTAAATTTACGGAATGCCCGGTCCCTACGTCGCATTGCCATCCGTATCCCTCTTGTCATCCATGGAGCAGGAGGACGTTTTAGTTTAATTTTTTTGATGGGAGCATGAATATTGTAGAGGTTGATCACAACATCGTTAAATATCGCAACCTTATCGTCAACCAAAGAGGCTTCCAACATAGGCTCCCAATCAGTCACAGATGCATCCTTCTTAATTTCCTCAACATTCATCCGCGCAAAACAACGCCTGTACAGAACCCTAGGTTTAGGTTTGGGAGGTTTCAGGATATAAGAGAGGAAAATCATGTCATGGTGAGAAAAGCCAGGAGCGTCATGTTGACCATGGGAGGATACAAGAGAAGGATTTGAGGTAAGGATCAGATCGAGCCAGGTGTCATCACCGACAGCGTTATGATGGGTAGGCTGGAGCGGCAACACGTGCAGACTAACCGACTCGATAAGCTGGAGGAGTTTACAGGACCGAGGGGCATTGCGGGAAAGGAGATTTGTATTAAAGTCACCCATTATGATGTGATGTGCATACTCTGAACCCAAAGATTCAAGTACTGATTCGAATTCAGTGAAGTAATCAACAGTGGGAGGACAGTAAACAACACCAATAACAGTTTTGGCTCCCTTGACACAGACTTCAAGGAAAATAAACTCAGCAGAAGCAGAATATTGTGAAGAGGAAGTGGCAAGTATTTTATAAGGAAAGTCACTGCGGAGGTATATGGCCACACCACCCCCTCCCTTACCAATCCTATCATTACGTATAAGAATGAAACCAGTAAGAGGATAAGTAGTGGACAGGAGATGTGGTTTGAGCCAAGATTCAGAGATCAAGATGGCGTGTACATTGCTGCTGTTAAAGGCGTCGTACAGCTCGCTATAGTGGCTCGGAACACTTTGAGCATTAATATGACACACGTTCAACAATCGATCAGACTTATCATTAAACTTTTGTTGCAAAAACTCACCAAGAGTATCACTGAACGAGCAAAAACTTCCATCGCTTGAAGAAGCAGCAGATTCATCCGCGGATAAGAAAATTTCATTGTTTGACATAAATATACACGTAACAAATATATATATATATATATATATATATAAATATATAAAACAATTAAGCTATTACTAAAAACAAACTAAATATCACCAACAGGTGCACAACTCCGCACCACCCGCCAGCTAACACCAACACTAGTAGCAAGTAGTAAAATAAGCATAGAATATAGCACATATACACAGCAAAATACAAAGGAAAAGTGAAAGCCGTAGTTCCCAGACACAAAAGAACAAAAACAGAATCAGAATAATAGTTAAATATAGAAAAAGAAGGAGACACACCCAACTGCAAATTATGTGATGGTACATGGAACGAAACGTAACTGATAACAAATAATCTGTGAGTTTACCAGAAACAAAATTTCGAAACGTTTATTTGGAACGTCACTGTCACTTAAATATTTCTAAACGTCAATTTGACAAGCCGCAGCTGACATTCATATAACAATATCAATCAATCACTCAAACTAATATTAGAAAAATAAACACAGTTGAGGGTATCTAAGTACCAATGCACCTCTTAATAATAAAGAAGTAGAAGTAAACAGTTGGAGTACAAAACATAAGGAAGATAACTATTAGACTGGACAACTACAAACTGGTAAGTAAAGATTTGGAATCTAAAACAACAATCAAGAAAAAACATCAAAACATCAACACTCAAACCTATAATTATCGTGTTATGGTTTTCAGATTCCCAGCAGCGCCGCCACCTCTTCCACTGGTAGAAGGAGCCGCGTCCGGTGCCTTGGGGTACTGGGCTACCAAGGGCTTCAGCTCATCAA
Organism: Noctua janthe; assembly: GCA_910589295.1. Lineage (NCBI taxonomy): Eukaryota > Metazoa > Arthropoda > Insecta > Lepidoptera > Noctuidae > Noctua > Noctua janthe. The sequence goes on along the minus strand of OU342573.1, from coordinate 3,171,967 downwards.
AGGAAGTTATCTTGTGCCGACTTCCGTCAGGAGCCTTTATGAAGATAACCCCGTCTTGGGTCCAACACGACCGCATGCTGAAGTGCTCCCGTGCTTTGCCGAAGATAGATTGCCTGGTCCTAGTCAGGAATTCTTTCACTGACATTTTGGAGCCTTTCAAGCCTGTCTTTGCCTTCCACACTGATGACCTCAAGTCTACACTGGCAAACCTAACAAGGATAGGCCTGTGATGATCCTTGTTGAGGGCCCCCAGCCTGTGACAAGCTTTAATAGAAGGTGCCGAGATATTCTTCAGCGCTAGCTTGGTGTTTAAAACATCCAAAATAACAGCCGTGCAGTCTTCATTCTCCGCTTCAGCAAGACCTTGGAAAACCAAAGCTTTCCGCCGGTGCCTGGTCTCTAAGCCATCAATTTGCTTGGCACACTCACTGATTTGGCTTCGCAGCAGCCCAAGCATGGAGAAAACAAGCTCCCGAAAACCACGAAACTCCTCAGCTATCTTTGCCACCGTATCCTTGGCTGGCCCGGCGCACTGTATTTGAGCCTCAAGCTCACCCATCTTCCTCAAAAAGTTCTCCTCCAGGGCTTTTTGTGCAGCCAGGACTTCAGCAAATTGTGACATTATGTGAAATGCTAGAAAACTTGTGCTGTGGTGTAGTAATTGAACAGCTGGCAGGTGGTGAAAATAATTGTCTAAGTCACATAAACGTGCACAAACGTGAGTAGTAGTTATATAACTGTTATTAACTTATTACAGATATAAACTTAATGAATTTTGAATTAATTGAATTTAAAATAAAGTTCCGGATTTTTAAACACGTCTATACTTTTTCACACCTACCCACAACTTTTTCAATTCGTTCGTTCGTTCAATTCCTAATAGTCGGCGGTTATTTTTTAATTTTGTCAAAGAGATATGCGTCTTTACGGCGTAAATATTTTTTGAGTATTTAAATTGTATTTATAAATAGAGTAACATAGATAAATATGATTATTTAAAACAATTATTGACTTTTATGAACAAATTAAAATTCATTTGTGGTCCAAATTCAAAAATATTTGAATTTTCTATTTTTCGTATTAGGCTGTTTAGCGGCTTCATACCTTTGCTTCTCCTTCAAACTGGCGAAAGCAAAGCGCGCTTAAAAAGCAAATTAAATCAAAATTTCCTAATAATTCGTTCTATTTTTATTTCTTCGAAAATTTATTGGAAAAAGTCGTTTGATAAGATACACCCTACCGATAACATACCATAACGACCTCGCCTGCGGCTTGGTTGTGAATTTCGCCTCGAATGCAATAACAAAGTTTCCCCACTTATATCAAAATAAACTATATCAGCCAATGCCACAATCTTGTTTTAAAATATTTTATATACGATGACACGATAATAAATCGGTACCTAATATGATAAATTAAAAAAAAAATTCTTAATGCTTGTATAACTTTTCCAAAAAACCAACACATTAGAAAAAGATAACAAAACAAACTACAAATGTTTCGTTATTGTTCAAAAATATTTTGCTTTGTTTTGTTTTTTTGTTTTAACTTTCTTCTCCACAACTCTAGGACCTCAACAAAAAAAGCCCCATGAAAATCTGACCACTATAAACTTCATTGCACCTTATAGTCTAATTGCACTGGACTATTCGTAGAAACTCGAGACTACGGGTCGCCCCTTGCTCGGGCAGAAGACATGTCGAGTTGTATAGAAAGAGCTGTCTATTCTTGGTAGAATAGAGATGTCATGGTGTTGGAGCCTTATAATGCTTTCATTATAACTTTATGAAAATAATAGTCATTGTATAAAAGTAGATTTATTGGATATTTTGATATAATATGTGGGGATGTTAGAATGACAAAATATAGTTTTTTATCGCCATCTAGCATAAACTATGTGCACTATTTTTTTTGTATAGTCTATACTTAATGAAAATTAAACTTAGTCGTTGGTTGTGTTCTTACGCGTTTAAATGGACGTAAGACTAGGCAATATGGTCGAAAGACTATAGCCTTCCCTTCGGGGTAAAGTAAAAAAAAATATTATAAAATTACGTGTTTAATTATACCACCTTCGAATTCCTTTTTGTTCTGCGAGCATGCACACTACATATGCGGTGGTGAAGAAGTATTAAGCTGTCATAAACTACTGGGAGTGCTAAGTTTCCTCCTGGAATGGTGGTTGTGAAGTGATCAGCTGAGTTTCCCTTTTTTTTTCCGGATGGGAATTCATCAAATGACCCCCCCACTCTGGGCGGAGCGGAAGGGAGTGTCAGACATGTACTGACTAAAACCCATCCATGTTCCTTCTTTGCCCTTTGTGTTCCAGGGTCACGGTATCTCTTTCGAACAGTCCCGCAGCCCTGGCAGGCATCGGCCCATGCGGACCCCTACTCGGTTGCTGACATCTCTTTGAGGCGCGCTTGGAACACGAACGCGCCGTCGACACGGCCTGTCGTCATAAGACGGCCGGACGGCGAGCTAGCCCATAACTCGCCGTCCACAGGCCCGCGCCTACGGTGGCCGGGAGCCACCACGTGACCCCCGACGCCCAGGGCGTCTCCCGCGGCGGCTGGGACGTGAGGTTCTTTTCATCTCACGTCCCGCCACCTCCTTCACTAGTATGACTGCTTCGCAGAAGGAGGTGACGGCTTCACATTCCCTCTCGCTCCGGACCATGGCTTGAACCAAGGCCGGACCCGAGAGATCGCCGCCGCCAATCGCCGCTACGAGGACACGGCGGTGCTCCGCCCAAGCGGGGCGGACCTCCACGGTGTGCTCCACCGTGTCCTCCGGACGATCCTCGCAGTGGAAACACCCGGGCGTTTCCTCCCGCCCGATTCGGTGCAGGAACCTCCCGAAACAACCGTGTCCGGTGAGGACCTGCGTCAGGGTAGGTGAGGGCACCGTGGCAACTCTCTAGCCACTCCTCAAAGAGGGGACTTATCGCCACTATGGTAGCGTGCCCTGCACGGGGTTGCATTAGTCGCTCTCTCCATGTCGCCATGAGATCACGCCGGAGGTCTGTCCGCTGAGCGGCAATTTGCCGCGGCAGCGGAGTCTCCCCCCGACGTAGTGCCTCCGCGCGCCATTCATGCAGGCGCGCGAGGACTATCGCCTCCAGATCCCATGGCGGCAATCCGGCAAGGAGGCTAGCCGCCTCGCCGGAGATCGTGCGGTACCCCCGGATTAGCCTTATGGCTATCACCTTTTGGGGCGCGTTCAGGTAGTGGGCAGCTTGCCGCCTCAAAGAACGCGCCCACACCGGGGCCCCGTAAAGGGCCATGGACCGCACGACCCCCGCGTATAGCCTCCGGCAGGAGAGCTGAGTTTCTCTTGACGCGGACATATTTGCTTAACATAAAAAGTAATATGCTGTTTATCATAAGATTCAGAGAGATGGTACTCACTGGTAGTGCTAGCTCTCCTGGAACAATAGCAGCACGCAACACGTCGCGGTGAAGTAGGACACAGTGTGAGTTGGCTGGCGACGCGCGTGCGAGTGTGAGCTGCTCGTCTGGGGTGTGTGTGAGCCTCGCTTTCGCTCTCTGAACTTATACTGCTGGATGTTGCTCCCCCTGAAAGAAAGAGAATGGTTATAGTACATTTTATAAGTGGGGAAACTTTGTTATTGCATTCTAGGCGGAATATGTTATGGAGCCGAGAACTGCAGTAACAAATTCCCACGCGTATCAAACGACGTTTTTCAATACACTTTCGAAGAAATGAAATATTTGAACGGAAAGTATTTTTGTCAGGAATGATTCGGAAACTATGATTTAATTTCCTTTTTTTCTGCGCTTTGCTTTCGCCAGGTTGAAGAAAAAGGAGCAAAGGTATGATGCTGCTACACAGCCTAATATGAAAAATAGAAAATTCAAATATTTTTTAATTTAGATCACAAATAAATTTTATTTTTTCATAAAAGTCAATAATTATTTTAAATAATCATGTTTATCTATGATATTCTATTTATAAATACAATTTAAATACTAAAAAATATTTACGCCGTAAAGACGCATATATATAGACTCTTTGCCGAGATTAAAAAAAAATACAATCACCGCCGACTATAGTCATTGAACCCATTTGGACTTAGTATAAGTATAGTTAGTTATCTGCGGAAATTTTTATTTCCGAACAAAAAAAATAAAATTCCACCAGTGTGATATACATTGCATGTTGAACCTAATCGTAGTGCGATAAGAAGCAGTTCGTGTTAATGAGACGACAACTTTCTTGAGTTGGTTTGTTTTAACTTTAGGGGTCGTCCATTAATCACGTGAGGCTCGAAATGGGGATGAGGTTCGTAAAAACGAAATATCACTAGGAGGGGGGGGGGGGGTTGTAGTGAGATATCACGTGTATTTATTTTTTCTTTGAACGCGCAATTTCTAAACCGAAAAGCGGTGCGTGACCTTGATAATTTCATCACGGTGGTTAATTTTCCAGAATTAAATTAGATTATACCTGTTAATCTGTACATAAAAGATAATATTCTGATTTTTTTAAGATACTTTATACAAAAAAATACGAGATTTTAGGGGGGAGGGGTAGTTTAAAACCTCACCACGTATCACCGTGGGAGAGGGGGAGTGGGTCCAAAAGTTGATTGATTACATCACAAAGATTAATAGCACATTATTATTTATATTGGAATCACGATCCCTTGGGCAATTCCCGTACTACACGCAGGCACAGCCGCGGATATAAGCTAGTATATTATAATTGTCTTACCATTTAGGTCGACTTCGAGAAACTTAGTAGTTGCATCCTCAACCCCATTCATAGTCCCATTAGTCGTCGCCCCATTCTCTCTTGTATGGTTGTTATCAGTGACCACATTATGGTTGGTCCTATCTTCAGTGGTACGGTTGTCGAGTGGCGAGGAGTCGTGGGAAGTGTTTCTGGCCGGTGGCTCCGCTCGACCCTCGTTGATCTCGAAGCCGGTGGAAGACTGGTTACTTGACTCTGATATGGAACGCCATGTTATGCTGATGTTGCGGGTTCGGGCGGATTCTCTTGCGGCCTGGGAGTAAAAAACATGATTTTTTGATATAGCTAGAGAAATATTAATTCTAAAACTCAACGCGGTTTCTGAAAATCTAGGTAATCCATACATTGTATCTGCATCTGCATTTCAAGTACCAGGCAAACATAAACCAAAAGGAGTAACCCAAACTCACCTCAGCCATTCCAATAACATCAGTATAAGTATCACAGACGAACACGGGAGGTTCTTCAGGAGTGTCCACGTCCGGCAAGGCCACGCTGGCGCCCACGCCGGCCACACTAGCGCCCACGGCCAAGCTGTGCTGGCTGTCGGCGTGCTCGCTGAGCTGGGCGGGCCCGCGCGCGCCCAGCTCGCGCTCCAGCGACGACGAGCCGCTCGTGAGGTCGCGCGCCACACGCACGCTGTTCTCGAAGTGGTCAGGGTGGAGGCCGTCGACCTGGGAGGAAGAAGGTAACGTTAGGTTTCCAAGCCTTTGGACTTTATTGTTGTCTTGATGTGGGGCAGCTCTATCTACTTCATCTTTATGTTACCCTAGTATACTGACCGTGTCGTTACAGTTGTCGTTGGAGAGCGGCAGTACGGGCAGCTCGTCCACACAACTGTCGGTGAGCGCTGCACGACACTCGCGACGGTTCTCACACTCGCTGTTCACTACCATTGATAGTTTCCTGCAACGGACATAGTAATATTTAGTACGCAATCATTGGAACTTAAAACATAAAATTGCATAATGCGTTATCCGACCACACGACACTAATTGCAGTTTAAACCTTATGTTGATCAATCACATGACACGCAAATTACTTGCTTTGGACGTCAACACTCCGATATACAATACAATACATGACGCATGTTGCATGTTCGACATTTGCAACGAAGAATAAGGTGAAGAATTCCGTCCTTGCAAAATTACAACCAGAGTTTACATAACCTGCCAACGAATAAATACAGCATGGGCTCGTCTGGTGGATCATGACACTCATCTCATAGCGAAAAAACAGTAGTGACAACGTTATAAGGCTGATTATGCTATACACAGCTAACTTACATAGAATCCGGCGATAAACTGGGGTCGCTACACCTCCTCTGCGCCGTTCGTTTCTCGCCTTCATTCAGCAGGTTATCACAAGATCTCGTCTTCGTCATCAAGCCTGGAACAAATTGAAAGAAGTTTTTATTGATAGAGAAGCCATGTCTATTTTAACTTTTGCGAAAAAGATCCATATGCGGGAGTTTTCCACTTTTTTGGAGTACTTTATTGGTCTTTGACTTTGGGTTTTCCATATTAACCAGTGAGTCAGGACCAATAGGTTTTAGGGTTATTAGGTTTTCAGATGTATCTTAGTAGGTGGCTTGACAGTTTACATGGACAGCGATTTAAATTTTTCAGTTTATTCTTTTCTATGTTTGAATAAAAAATATGTCCAGCACCAAGAAACGTTATCAGTCAATCTACTTGATCGGTTGACGAGACTCAAAGTAGTAAGTTTTAGTAAAATATATATAATGCTAACTGTATATCTTGATTTAATATGAAAACCAAAGGAGTAGAAAAAAAAGGATCTGTTATACTGTTACCGTTAGGGTTCTGTGTGGTATTTAACTGTTGCGCGGGAAGGTCGGGCTTGTGCTCGGAGCGCGGCTCGTCGCGCGGGCTCTGCGCGCAGAACATGCCGCTCCACACGCACATCGTGCGCACGGAGTACTCCGGCCAGATTGCCTGCTGAAATATTAACATGGGAGGTTAGTTTTAGGTCTTTTGAGCTTTTTACAATGGTAAGAAGGTACTATATTTTACATTATGGCATACCTATGCGGCTATGCCCAATTTTCAAAAAATTGGGCCGTATTTGTATGTAGCATCTTTATAATCACGAGTAAAATTTTAATATGCAAACAGATTGTGTGCCAGTTTTGGTACGGGAGACAACTTTTTTTTTCAGCAATAGCACATGCCCGAGTGTATGCTAACAAACCCACCTGTTCAAGCTGGTGCGGCGAGTACAGATGGTTCCTGTAGGCTGGCGCGCGCAGCAGATGCCACACGTGCGGCGTGAGGTCGCCGGCGCGGCACTCGGCGCGCTCGCGGCCCGTGTTGCACAGGAACGTGCCGAACATGCACGAGTGCACGTGTGTGCCCAGCTTTATCTGCGTACATGGTACACGGTCTTATAACATCTCCGTCATCTATGGAGATAGGGATAGAGGTTTAGTATTTGGTTGGATTTGGTGGTGCCCAAACGGTCGACGGTCGGCTTCATGTTACATTCTAAGGACCTTAAAAAGAAGTAGAGACATACGGAAGAAAAAGATATAAAAACAGTCTTAAAATAGAAAAGGATAAATAGAAAAAGGTGGGGGGGGGGGAGGTAATGATATCGGTTTCTACTAACCAAATAAGCCTCATTGAACTCAAAGCTGCATGGAAACTGCAGCATCATTTGGTGGACGACGTCAAGCCATTGGAGGAAGATGGGTGACCGCTCGTTAGGGTCCTCCGGACCGAACTGATGTCCGCATCGGTCCGCGAACTTGTGCCCAAAGTCCAACCATTCACGCTCGATTAGTATACGGAAGCCCTGAGGAAAAAGATGAATTAATTAATTCATGTTGCTGCATTGCACAGTGCACTACACTCGAAAATCCAGCATTGGTCTGCTATCCTAGTAGTAGCCTCATACTTGATTGAATATTTTATTTTGCTTAATTGTTGATCTCAAGTTTGATCAATATTAGGGCACCACTTTCACATCATGTTCCCCTAGTACGGCTGTACCATTCGTACGTCTGTGTTTGGCGAAGGTTTTGCTTCCCATGGAAGGAATAACTACTTTGAGGCCACTCTATCACCCCTGGTCCCGACCCTCTTCTTAAATTTTGCAGCTCTAGTACTTCTGCTAAATAACCTGTAGTACAGCTCACCGTAGAGTTCTGGGAACGTGACAAGTACCAACAGCGCCTGTTGTTTGTTTATTACCGGAACTGATTGAGACGCTACTGACGGCGCCAAACTAGTGGCTCAGTCCTGGGTCGACACAATTTAGATTGCCATCGACACACTAAGAAAAAGAAGCACCATAGCTTATTTTCGCAATTGAGCAATGAAGTACCAGTGGAACTATACGGGACTAATAAACAGCGCACCGCAGTGACTTCCTTCTTCAGCTGGCAGAGCGGTATACTCTCAGCTCAATATGTTATCCTAGTACTTTTTTTGTTTCTGAGAGAAACCTTCAAAAGGTGCCGCGGTACTAATACCGCGAGTCTTATCCGGATAAGACCTATCCACACCTATTTCCAAGATCAACTCACCTCTAAAGTTCTGTAATATGGATCTAGTATGAGTTGAGCAGCGGCGACAATCTGTGGCGTCCTGTCCCAGCCATCGGAACAGTGGACGAGCACCGGTCGGCCCGCGGCCACGGCGCGCGCCACCACGCTGGCCGCGCGGACTACGCCTGACACGTACTGCAGCCATAGTGTGCGCTCCAGGTTGCTGTGCCAACTAGGACAACAGAAAAGATTACATGAATTATGGAAATTCTTCGAAACATTTTTTTTAAATAATATGTTGTAAAAATTGTCGTCATCGCTGTCAACGGCAAAAGTGCATATAGTAATACATATCGATGAGAAGACGGCGGGACGTCTTGGATGGTTTCCTCGCGAATTGGCGAGAAGAAGCACACCATCGTGAGAAGTGGAACGAATGGGGGGCGGGAAGGCTTTTGCCCAGGAGTGCGACGAGTGGAAAGGCATTATTTTTTATTTCGCCCAAGAATGGATAATATTATAGTAACATAACATCACGCCGACGTACGCCTTTACTCCCCGATGCGGCGGAGCGGAATAGTACACGCACATTTTAATAGTTAAATGTATATTAATATGTGAGTCTCGCGTAATGGGGTGACCCAGAAACTAAATGGAAAATCCCAATAACATTTTTCGCACATGTTGGGACCTCTTCATGACCAAAGTTTTATTACAGATATTGTCATTCGCAGCTATAATAAATTTGAATCTTTCTTATTCATTAAGATGAGAAAAATTACAAGTCACGTTTCAGAAAAAATATTTTCATTTACTTGCAAAATCACGTGCATTCTTTTAAAAATACGCTTCGTAAAACACATTTGACGGCGCAATGTTTCCGGAAGAGATATTGCGGGTATTTGCGAGCTTGGATTCAAAACAATGAGTTCATTCGGGCACAATGCCAACTGACACAAAAAATCCGCTGTAATACTACCTAGGTCTGCGTAACGAACGGCGGCGTATCGTAAACATTGCCTATTTAGTGCAGGGACACTGCTTCGTAGCTCTGTAGCTCTAGTGGTCTTAACTTTGACTGTCGAGCTTGGGGCTTTGGTTTCGATTCCCAGGTCAAATAAAATATTAGGCTTTTCCATCAAAATTTCTTAGACGTTGGCAGGATTTTAAATTGGTACTTCTGCCTACCTTTCCTAATAACATAGGCGTGATGTTATAGTAGTTGCATTAAATGCAGGAAGTCATTTAACTGCCACAGGATGTGAATTGTAAAGCTAAACCAAACTAATAACACGATAATCGTCGTAGCTGTGTCCTAAGTGCATTACGGCTCTCCTTAAATGCGCCGCCCACTTCCATTGACATCCTGGTATCGAGTATCGATTATACTACGCAGTGATCTAGCTACGTCTATAGGTACTAGGCTATCAGGACCTCAGCCTTGACCTCGACCGTACTAACTTCATTCAGAATATTACCTGACTTCAGTTAGTTTCACAGCTAAAACAACACGGCGGGAGATAAATACTATCGATATTAATTTGTTCATTTTGTATTACGCATTCAAGTCTGTCTGTACTCTGTACGCTTTTTCAAGAACCACATCGTCGGTCATCGTCAATCCACATCACATAAAAAATAGTTGTTAATAAATTCATTAAATAAATTTGTCATTTCTTTAATGAATTTATTAACAACAATTTTTTTATATATTGATCTTGGAGTTTCTTGCTGGTTCCTCTGCCGTGCACCTATGTTTTGACGTTTTATAAGCGCTGAGTTTTCATAATCGAAATATTTTATTCAAATAAAATACTGCCGCAGCCGCCGTATACGCCGTTCTGTCTCACGTGCAACAGTGGGTAGGCAGAGCACAGTAGGAGACTGAACAGCGTCACGCGGCTAACAGCTGATAGGCCACAGGCGCGGGATAAAACTGAACGAGTATATAAAAAAAAGTTTCTTTGGGATTGTTGTTTGTTATCATGAGTACAACAACGTGTTTGAGTATTGGTCACTAATGACCAGTCACCCTATACATAAATGCTGTTATCACTGATCAGGCCTGACATTAGAGGAGATTCAAAAATTTAGTACAACTGATGAAAATATAACTAAAAATTTTTTGTCACTGTGGGGTATTCTGACTAACTGAAATAACATTCCTATACTTTTTAGTTTAAAAATAATAATATATATTTTACGTAGAAATAGTATTTATTTGTTAAAATGTAAAAATGTAAGGGGATGTATGACTTTATGTCAGTTTTGTTATCATACTTTGAATCGAATAATAAATAAAACTGTGGGGGTTTCTACCACTTTATAATATTTATTCGAAAAATACAGTCTTTTTATATTATTTATCGAATCAAAAAGTTACAAAAACATTTTAGAAAACAGTTAAAAATACAATTATCTCTCGGGTTTGTTACCACAGTCTCCAAATCAACATTTGTTTTTCACGCTTATGTTGTAAAATGAACAATAACTTAAAAAGAACATGTTCAGAAGTTGTAAATAATTAACATTTATAACCGAAACCAAGTATTTTCTTAAAAGTAAAGAATTTTACGACAAAATTAAATAAAATCTTTGAAAACCGAATAGGGACAGTAACAAAACCGACAGTAACAAAATTGTTAGGCTCGGTTTACATTGCCTCAACACAACAATAAAACTTAAAACATCTCTCGGCATTAATTAAATATAGCTTAAAAAAAATCTTATTTTTTTTAATGAGATCCATAGGAAGGAACACAGTCAGTATTTATCTATTTATTGAAAATTATGCAACGTTTTATTAGTTACCTATTTTTATATCTATTAATGGTATAAATAGTATTATTAATATTTAGGTATATCAAAATTTGTACTTTTTAGCATGCTATGGCTTCTTACAAAATAATCAACATTATTATGTTCATTTAAGTCTTCTTTAAATTAAAATAGTTTTAACAATCAACATTTCCAAGTAATAAAATTATTCTTCACTAACAAAAATTTTAAAATTAAAAACGTTGTATATTATTAAAGGCACTATTTTTCAATCGTTATTAAGTTGTTCTCACTAGGTCTAAGAACATAATTATTGTGCATTCGTCTTTTGGGTAATGATCGTAAATGAACGCATCACAATAATCACACCAACATTGTAAACGATTTAACAGCATCTTTATATCGTTTATGTTCATTATTAGGCTAAAGTGGAACGGTCGAATTCCCGTAGCACTGATAGGTGTTACATTTACATGGCATTTCCCACACTCAGAGGAAAGGATGAAATGTGTCTCAGCCCATGGCCAATTTAAATTGTAATAATAATATTGCAGCAAATCATATTTTGTTAAAACTTTATCAATGTCCACAACAAACACCATCTTTTTCGTAGGTTTGACTCTAATTTGTCTCAATATCGTTTGAAGAAGATAATCAATCTGTAAAAAAAACTAATATTACTAAAATAAAGTTGAAATAATTTAGGAACCATTAGACAACCTGGAAAACTCTAACGATAGGCGAGCGTAACTCGCTATAACAAAAGACGAAGAAGTAATAGAAATACAATCACAAGCTTAGCTACACCTACCTACACCAGTAGTTGAAACCGCTGTGGTTTGAAAATCATGTGTGTGTGTTTGCATGTGTGTTGCAAAAAGAAATTTGAATTTTTTGAACTCTCAGTCTAGGATGGCAATCAATCTGTAAAAAAAGGTAAATTAGGAGATATTAACATAATTGAAAATATAATTTAATCTAGAACTAAAGTCAAGCGCAACTACCTTCACTATCTTGAAAGCATTTATCACAAATATAATCAAAAAAACTGGGACCGCCGCCGACGCAATCTTCGCAGTAGAATTGTTTACATGCCATACATTTAACTACCTGGCCGCTTATCCTTTTTTCTTCTCTCCACTCTTTTCTTTTTGATTCTGCTTCAGCTTGTGTCATTTCTGCAATTTTTTTCTTTTTTGATTTAATTCTTGCTAAGTTCTTTTTTCGCTGTTCCTCATACTTCTCTGGATTTTCATTTTTTAACCTCTCTCTATACCTACGCATCTTTTCTTTTGCTGTTAAAGGCATATTTCTGAAAAAAAAAAATCTAAAATACCTTTGGAAAACCCAATATTTTTCTAATCTACCTACCTAGTAACAATAAAACACAACCAACTAGTCTCCATAAATCTTAGCAACATGTTTTAAGTAATTTTTGAAGGTAGTAGGTACCTACCTAATTCTCAGTTAAAACCGCTATGTAAACTTAGCTTTATGCTGTCGATTTTGTTACTTTTTCGGTCCAACTATATGTTACCATACCTGCAGTAACAAAACCGAAGTAACATAATGTGTTAACCCAACCTTAACAAATAAATATTGGCGGTTCAGTTTCTCGCTAAGTTAAACTACCTAAACCAATTTGTTCAATATAAACCATGCATTTGTTTATTAAATTTATTATAAGAAATGTGTGGATAAGTAATTAATTGCGTTAGTACAAACCTGACGACGAATTTCTTCTCAGTCCAATCGGTAACAAAACACACTCTCACTGGGCGACGAAATGACACTGTCGTTAAATTTTCAAGTTACCCGTTTTTTAGACTATTAGTGTTGCCATATTTGGAAAACCAAAAAAAGCAATTGGTAGGATTATTTTAAAGAAATTGGCGTAACAAACCTGACTTGTCCGGAAGTAACAAATTTCGGGGACACTTATTGTTTTTAAGTTTTAAATAGTTTTGGGGAATTATTAGGCATTATTAATCATTTTAAATATACTTAAATAAGTTTATTTTGTGTAAACAACAAAACATGTCCAGGTATTCCAGAAAATATTGATAAAATTTGAACTTAATGTTTTCATTTATTACTGGGGACAAGCCAAAATAAAGGGGAGAATTTTATTAAAATAATTTACAAATATTTAATTTTAGCTGGATTTCATTGGAATTTAGTTAAAAACGTAGTAAAAAGGGTAAATTTTCAATTATGAGGCTATTTTAACCTAATTAAGTAGAGAAACTCCTAGGAAAAAAAAAAAAACTTGAAGGACATGCCAAAATGAGAGTTGCACTAAATTTTTGAATCTCCTCATTAACTTATTGTTCACGCAGTGTGAGGAGCTTGTCCCCAATTCTGTCACCAAGCAGATGCAGCGTTGTTGTATTCCGGTCAATCGATAACTAACAAAAATTTCAACTGTGTCATATCGCCATTAACTTAACTTTGGGAACCCCCGAGTGTCGAGGGTCTTGAAAGTTACCACGGCGAAAACATGAAAAATTACATCACGACACGTTTTCCCCGATGGGTGATGTTTGCACAAACGCATTTCAAGCTAAACCTCTAAGTTAAGTTAGCGAGGAGAGTATCTTTATAGACGGCGTGCTATCCACTTTCCATCAGGTGACGGTCAACTTGTGGTAAACGGGCCGATGACGGTCACCATCATCATCTGCTTCGCCTTTTTCCAACTTTGTTGGGGTCGGCTTCCAGTCTAACCGGATGATGCAGCTTAATACCAGCATTTTACATGGAGCGACTACCTATCTGACCTCCACAACTCAGTTAGTACTGGATAATACGATACCCCTTGGTCAGACTGGTTTGACGGTCACCATTGGAATTAAAGTAAACTTGACTGCACGGGTGGCACACTGGCTGAGCGATTGGCTGCTGCGCTGCGTGTCGCGGGTTCGATTCCCGCACGGATCTAATATTTGTATGGCCTACAAGTAGTTGTTCCAGGTCTGGCTGTTCGTTTACGTGAGTTTAAATGTTTTTAAATGCACCCACGATGCAAAGTTTTTTATTAAATAAATAAAGTCCACACTTTTCTACTCACTTGGCCTGGTCACTGGGCTCGGCCGCTAGCGCCCTCATCTGCTGGAAGCTCCTCCGCACGTGGTGTATGTTGGGAAGGCACATGAACTGTATGTCTGCGGCCGGGTAGTACTGTTGGCACTCACAACCGCCGCCGCGAGCTCGGTTGGTTACTGCAGACGCGTATGAACGCGCGTCTACGATTAGCAGCTTCAGTTGCTGTAACAATAGATGGGTAATTTGTCAACGAAGAAATAATATCAGGACTTCACATACCGAACAACTAGAAAAGAGCTGCTAACGGCTGAACAGATTTTCTTGGAACATAGCTAAGAACAGTCTCGATTAAGACACCATTCAAGCGAAAAAAAAATTCATCAAAATCGGTTCATCCGTTCAGGAGCTATGATGACTTTTTTGGTCAGGGGTTAAAAAAGGCTTAAACCTTTTTTGAGACTCTTTTGCAAAAAGCAATTTATATCAGACAACCAATCAGTCGAGGGAAGAATCACTTAGCCGCAGTGAGCTAAGTGATTTTTCCCTTGAATTGGTTGCGTCCACGAACCCCTAAATGCATTTAACGTATTCAAAACCTAATTTTGTGACTGTCATCTTCGACCCAAAAATATACCCAAAAAGAAAGATGTTTGTAATAAGTTTCAACTTAACGTATTTACTAACTCGTGGAGCAAGTTACGTTTGCAGTGAACTGCAACTAGTTATTTATTATGGGTATAATACCAGTGGCGAAGGTTCCATACAACTCGATTCCTACCGGATTCCCTTTGAAAAATGACACAGTCAATATTCTATAGACAAATAATATAATTACATTAAAGATATGTACTCCGGCTTACCTGTTACAAAAATTGTCCCTTCGCCACTGGTATATACAAAAGTTATATTAATTTTTAAACGACCACAAGCCTACCAATGATGCGAATAATATGCTTTTTCCTTCTACAGTTCATTCACATTGTTCAGCGGACACTGGGGGGATTATAATGAATTAATAAGCAACGTTATGATGATGATAAAGTTATATTTGAGGTATAATTCGACGGCGACTGTCTCATTTCAAATTTTACCTTATATTACTGACATAAGGTGCAAAATTGTAAGCTAGGTTCTATGTTAATTGAATTTTAGGATTACAGCATCATTATAAACTTGTAATAAAGTTTCCTGTATCGTAACTTGTGTATTACGGACAGATACTGAGTGGGTAATATGACTAACTAATAAACTACAAGCTATAATTATCACAAGTAGGTACTTTCTGACATCACGGTTCTGTTTATAATATTGTCGGAACTGCTTATTGTATTATAGGCTAATAATATTGATGGTACTAGGGAAGCATGATCGCTAGGAAGTAGGTAAGATAGATTAGTTTGCAATGCTAATCTAGCTTGCTATTATTTTGTTACTAAAATAGCATTTAGTTTTACAGCCCTAACCAGCTGGATGACCAAATAGTGCCCAGTTTTCCAAGTGCCGCTCCTGTCCTGTGTCATCTACTTTGCTCTCATCGCAACATTACCATACTTTATTAAATCTACCTTATTGAACACCTTTACGTATTTGGGAACAGAAAAAGACCATGAAAACAAAAGATGAGGAGAGCAGATGAATTGGGTATGGGTTTGGGTGACTAGTGGACAGAAATCCTACCTTATTATTATTAGCCGGCTGCAACCCCCGGTCCTGGTTGCAGGCGCTGACGAAGGCGGCCAGCAGGCGCTCGTCCTCGCTGGAGCGCCACCCCAGCCAGCCCACCTCCGGCTGCGACGAGCGCGCGATCACTGCGCCGTTGGCGCGGTGCCGCCACACCACGGCCGGGACCCGGCGCATGGCGCGGAACCTACAGGCGAAGTGGATATTATTAGTGAATGTTCAAGACGGGGCTAAGCTGTGCTCAGAAACTGGGTAAACAGAGGTGGTCACGACGAATGAGCGATATAGTGACACTAGCTTTATAGAGTGATCACTTATCGACGGGGAATCGGCTTGGCAGTTCATATGATTTTGTCAAAGCAATAAACGCGAAAAAGACGTCATTCGCCTTGTTTGACGGCGCGACTCGACACTGCGTCGAACTAAATGAGACACATCTGGTGATACGTGATCGGCTCAAGCATTTTCCGCGTCGATAAGTGTGGCACTCACTATAATTATGTATAATTTAAGACCAGTAAATTAAAACCAATTTCAGTCCACAATTAGTTTTTAGCAGACAGATAGATAGGTCTCCAAATCAACATCTTCAAGAAACTCTGTCTGGGCTTATTCAAATAACTACATAACATCTCAAAATAATCATGTCTTGGAGTCCTTACCTCGCAACTGAGTCGAGGTCTTCATCACAAATAGACGCGGGCACTACAATGAGGGGAGGGTACGAGGGGCACAACTTGTGCTCCGCGTTAGCTGCCGTGACCCGCCACGCGCTCTTCGAAGTGAAGCCTAATCGCTCCACCTGTAGACAAAGCAACAGGTTAATATGGATTATAGGGGAGTAAAAAATGCTGTAAAATGTACATACTTGATGATAAATAAAAAAATGACAATGGTGTTTAAGGTAGAGAATGTCGTGTGCGAGTAAGATGCCAATAACGAGAAGATATTTTGAAGACTTCATCCCGATTTGAACATCCTGGTATCGAAGACTTCAAAATATAGCCTACTGAACCACAACTGGTTTCAGGAGTTATTCTAAACAAGCTTTTATTTTTCTCTATCTGCATAAATTACTCAAAAGTGATGAATTATTGGCAGTGAATTGAAGAGAAAGTTTTACTCGTAAAAGTACCAGGTAATCAGAAGGCACACGGAGACACAACCAGATTACATGCACTGAATGGACTAAGTGAAAAGATAACACGCAAACGAGAGAGAGAAAGTTGTTATCATAAAGGTACCAGGCAATCAAAAGACACGAAAAGTTTACTTACTTCAGGACCAAACCAATGTCTCTGAGGAGACTGAGACGCCCCCATCAGTGTTCTGTGCACTGACGTTGGCGGCTGTTCCTTGGCCCACGCCGCGTACGCCGCAGCGAAGGTCTCCTGGACGGATCCTATAGGGGCAAGCGCGGTGTTCAACCGCCTCCACCATTCTATACATTGATCCCCAGTGGTGAATGAGCATCTAGAACAAAGGGAATATTTTTCATGAGGGAAAAATCGTTTTATGCTAATACTTTGTTTGACTCCCGCATTCCCCTTGAACTTACGGGGAAGATTTATAAAACAATGGTTAGACCTGCTGTCTTATATGGATCAGAATATTGGCCCACAAAAGGGATGAGTGAAAGACATTTGCATGTGGCCGAGATGAGAATGCTAAGGGGGATGTGTGGTGTTACGCGAATGGATAAAATAAGAAATGAGTATATAAGAGGAAGTCTGAAAGTGGCGCCGGTGACTGAAAAGTTGTGTGTTAATCGATTGTCGTGGTATGAGGAAAATGACGTGAGGAAAGTTTTGAGTATGAATGTGGATGGATATGTAGAGGAAGACCAAAGAAACGATGGATGGACTGTCTAAAGAATAAAATGTCAAGAAAGGAGGTGTCTGATGAGATGACGAGTAATAGAGAAGTATGGGAGAAGAAGACATGCTGCGCCGATTCCAAATGAATTGGGATAAGGGCAAGATAATGACGACTTTGTTTACACAATCCCAACTCATGGAGAAATTTTTATGAGAGATTAACACCGAAGTTATTCGCTCATTCGGGAATCCCCAAAAGCACATGTAAGTATGTAACCGTATCAGCTATTTATAAAATAAATGTTCTAGTTCACGAGTAGGAAATAAACATTAGTCATTAGCAACTCAGATAATAAACATTAGTTTAAACAATCTTTATCTTATTATTGAAGGAAAATTTACATGTCCGCTTTCTTTGGTCGCTATGTGATTATCAGTCAGTACCCTCAATTTGGTGTTACGGTAATCGAAAATTAAGTCAATATTTTTTTCAATAATATCCGTTCATAAAGTAAATAATTATGGACTATTGTACTTGTTTAATCATAGACAAATAAGTGACTTCATGGCAAAGACAAAATAAAGTGTGAATTTTAAAATTTAAATATTGAATACCTACTTAGCACGTTTTTTGTTCAAACAAGATTATTTTTACACGTTTTTTCACCGTGGCATATTTACCTATTTGAATATGTCATAACTTTGTATGTAAACACTAGATAAGTTAGTTCAATTATTATAAAATACTTTAAGAACTATCTAATCAGCACTTGAACAGAGTGCTGTATACAAGTTGTATACCACTAAATTAAATGAGTAGGTTACTACCCGTATAAACTCATGTGCGTATTCAACTAATTTATAAATAGGTAGAACAAAAGTTTGCCGATTACGTTTGATAGTTTTTTACTAATTGATTATTGACTTAGACAAAAATGAAATAAACAATCAAACACTTTTGTCGGAACAGTGAATCGAACCCAGGGATTGGACGAAACCCCTTGTGCCCAATGCAGGACGAAGTCATTTCTTTTAGAGATCTAGTAGGGTAAGGTTCATTTTGATCAATGCTGGTGTCAATACCAGGCTATCATAACACACAAGGATACTAACTTGAGTTGTCTTCCATTTTTGCAGAGCACGATCAGGTGCAGCAGGTCCCGGATCTCCAGTGCGTCGATGAGTCGGAGCGGGATGGACGCTCCCGGTCCGTTCCTTCGACGGGGCTGGACGTGCAGACGGTAGTTGGACATAGCGATAGTTCCGCCATCCGCTGTTCGACCCACCCACTGCAAACAAATGATAAGGTTAGACAAATGGCACATATTTCGGAAGACGAGAATACTACTGTAGTTGTGTAAACGTTCATTCGTTTAGGTCTTAAATTCATTGGACAAATCTATAACATACACTCGAAGTAGGTGATAAGGAGTTCTTTTCTTGATAATTCATATACTCATGAGATGACACATTTATCACGTGCTCGTACGAGAGATATTGATAACATTTACTCGTCATGTATAGAGTACTATTTTCGCAATGCTGCAGTTTCTACCGGCGGCATAAGTGCACGCTTTGGGCTGATAACGCGAAGTCAATGAACTACCAGGAATGCAGAACTAGAACGGAGCTAAACACTATCGGAACGTCATTGCGGTTCGTTCAACCCGATGCATGCGACCTGCTGACCTTTTAGGCCACCAGCCGTATTAGTTACTTAATATGTGCGTGTTTTATCTATTTGTTACTATTTCGCTAGTTAAGTATTGACATGGACTCTGGACTAGGAAATACGACTGTTTACAGACGTGCTATAGCACATTTGTCATGGAAGCATTAAGACGTCATATCTATTGAAGAGGTTGCGGCAACCGTGTAATTACGTTGGGAAACAATACCGTACACGAGGTATACTGACGTTTATGAAGGTAACAAAACGTACTATTAAACTGCGATTACTACAATTTTCATTTTAAATTGCCTAATTCGTAGTTTCCCGTAAACAAACTGTTATTACCAAAAAAGTGCCTACAAATTGTTGAAATTGTGGTACGATTGAGTGGTTCTGCCGTCATATTGCTACAATGATTGTCTGGCTGCATTCAAGCCGATTATGAAACAATATTCTCCTCTATAAATACTATAGTAAGTACATATTTGTCGTTTTCCCTATATATTTATAATTTTATAGTTTATAGCTGTTGCTCGCGACCTTCGTTCGCGTGAAATTATTATAAAAATAATACTTCCCGTTTTGAATCGGACTTTGTAAACAAATTCAAGGGTTTATTTTTTTTTGCACGAAAGTTTAATTAATTTTCTGAAATAAAAGTAGCCTATATTAGACCTTATAACATAAGCTATCTGCCAGAAAAAGTCCCGTCAAAATCGGTGCAGCCGTTTCGGAGATTAGCCGGAACGAACAGACAGACAGACAAAAATTGAAAAAAAATGTGTTTTTGTTATAAGTGCCGTATATATATATTTGACGGCACGGTTGGCGCAGTGGCTGAGCGATTGACTGCTGCGCTGCGTGTCGCGGGTTCGATTCCCGCACGGAACAAATATTTGTATGGCCTACAGGTAGTTGTTCCGGGTCTGGCTGTTTGTGTATGTGAGTTTAAATGTTTGTAAACGCACCCACGATACAGGAGAAATTCCTAGTGTGGGGCAACGTTTTTAAAAAAAAATATATTTTCATATGCATTCAGTAAAAAGCTGTTTTTTTGATATTACAAACAGACATTTCAATTTTATTTTATGTATAGATTGTTTGTACAACATTTTACAAAATATCCTCGAATGATGTATCTACATCTAGGTGCATCTAAAGAGAGAAAACGGAAGGCACTTTTGCCTAATCAAGTGAATTATTGTCTTTGGGATCTGAAAATGGAGGAAATTACTTTCCCTGGGATACTACTATGTTCTCCTGTTTAACAAGTTCGTCAAATATCGCCCGTGAACAGGCTTTAGCATGAACAATCATAGGCTCATGCACTCGATTAAAACACATCTCTCTTGATCAATACAATCCTATTAGCTCACCTGCACAAACTCCCCACATATAGGCGTGAACCCGGCATCCAGGCCAGGCTCATCGTAGTGCGTCCGCAAGCGAGGGTACAGGTCGGCAGCACGAACGCGGTGCGGCGGCGGCTCCGGTTGTGGCGACGCGCGGTACCGCTCGCGGTCACCCATCTCGCTTGTCGAAGGCACTACCACCTGGAGACAAAGGAGAAAGACTGTTAGTTCAAGTTTATCCAGAAAACAATAGATTATCGCGAAAATCACCCACACCAGCATCTTCTTGTCTGGCACTATGCCATTATCCACTATTTATGTGAGCTCGGCGCCAATTTGGGCCCAATTAGGTTCCAATTTGTGAAAAAAGAATACATGCTGCTTCTTCCACTCATCTCTCTTAGCAAACATCTCAAAAACCCGAAACGAATAAGTACTTCCAAACGTATACACGTGCAAGATGCCAACTATATTTATTTCTGGACAAATTGTCCATAAACACTTCATTACGATTCCAACAGTTCCATTGAACAGAGTCATTTCCTGCGATCGTTAACGCTTAGAAAACTCAACAAAAGATTAAAGGCGCCATTATTATTAGATGCCGTGGCTTTTGGACAAAGTGAAATCCATTGCGTTGAAGAAAGCAGAATAATGTTTTCAAAAAGAGTAGGAAAATTAAATTTTGAAGTAAAGAAACAATTATTTACTCTCCATCCGCATAATACCTCGAGAAGGCCAGAGATAGTGAGACACGTAACATCCGACTTGGTCACGTACATATTCATATCGAGACAGATTTCGACAAACTCTCCATTAATAACGAATCTATTGAACAAATTAATGAACAATCGTTCATAAATTGTGCACACAATGAGCCACAAGGTCGAATTAAAATTCAACACGAGAACGAAAATGTAAACGGAACAAATTATTTACTATAAAGTATTGATCGGAACGCGTTCACTTTTGTATTCGGTTATTGTCTAACTGTTTCTATAATTTGATAATAACTCCTTCCAGCCAGCAAGATGCTCCTAAGGATCCCACAAGTGCGAGTGGGACGGCCATACACTTTCTTTATCTTTATTTGTGTATTAATACGGTATCTACAAACAGGGACTCTTGTATTTCCCAGACTGTATGTACGTACATTATCAAGAAATGTATGTCCATTGTTGGAATATGTTCAAAGTTCTGTTTTCTACGGATGAGCAGAGTGGTAGCCGAAGTAAGCACTAATTCATAAATGCAACATACTTAAGTTATCACAGGTCCTTATGATTCGGACGAAACTGTAACGGTGGCCACCATTTAAAATCAAAACACTAGATTTACAATCTAGACATGCTGGAAGACTATCACAATATAAGAAAAATACTAGGGTTTGTATACCTTATATACTTAAATGAATGCGTTAGCAGAAGGGTCAAATATTCTGCATAAGCAATATTTATGCGGCATCTCAAAAACTTACCATTGAGTAGCCTCTTTCAACTTACAAAGATGAAAAACCAATTTTGAAATTACATAAGGCCAATATTGATATTTTGCTTTCATTCAGGATCAACTTGGAACCCTTTTCTAAGCTTAAATATTATTCTTGAAAATACAGAGGGAAATTTCTCAAACCACAAACTGTACTTTGAAGTTGAACAATGGTTATTTAAAATCAGGCATGTCTTGAAAATTAGATTCTTCATAACTTTCGTTACATAATGACATGTACTATTACGATGCAGTAAAGTTAAATGCCTAAGTGCATAACGAATACATAGGCATTATGTAAAAGGCGCTGTACGTGAAGTTATGCTGCCTTGGTATCGTTTATCGCCGGTATATAATAACTAAAACGCTCAGTTATCGACAATCATACATAATGATCTTGCGTGCATATGATTCACTGTGGCGCTTCGAAACCTCTTGGTGGAATGTGGTTACTTCGTAGGTGTTGAACTTAATAACAAGCATAAGAAAACCTGTCCTGTTACTTAGTTGGATAATTGGTAAATGTTGTAGCAACTTCGGAGCACCGAATTAAATTGTTCATCGATTACTTTATTGATTTAGCAGAGAATACGAGTAAAAGTATTAAGGAGGTCGTTAGCAGGACTTTCGTTATAGTAGGCTGTTTATTTATAAATTTCCTCTATTAAGATAGACTTGATACTTTATTATTATTTAATAGTCTGGTTTTAAACCGTAATCGTCAATAATCAGAAATAAAAATGTTGTCCTTCGAGCCGGATATTGAGTAATTAGCCTGGAAAGCGATTTGATACTTCAGAAAAGCTATCAAACAGTCAAAGAATTCGTCAGTTAAAAGGTGCCCACCTAATCGGCCCTTAAAGTACCAAAGAATTACGTGATGGGAATTTTAAAAGCAAAGAAAACCCACCGTTTCCAACCATTGCACATACTATAAGGCAATTCACACTCGACTCACGCCCATACTGCATGCCTGTCCCTCGTTGGATACTACAGAACACGTTAGAAAGCGACCTTGCGTTACCTAACTTGCCACTCATGCGCATTACTTACTTATACGTACTTTTAAACGCTTGTTGGTTCTACAGGATAGGTATCAAGGACGGAATATAAAGGTTTACCATATTGTGCATTTTTTTATGAATCATTAGAATGCTATGCTGCTGGTGCTTCCTTGAAAACATACCAGTGAATTTTTTAAATTACTTATCTATTTATTATTTACTTAACAATTTACGAGGTTATAAAAAAAGGCCTTCACAATGCTGTAATGTTTCATGAATTTGGCTTTGAAATTCAGTGTTATCGCCATCAACGATGTCTTAGGTAGTCCATTTCTTGTTGCTGGATGTAATATTAAGTTATATTATAGTTTTTCAAGCCGTGTCTCCAATTATTGCGTCGCAACATTTGTCCGAAAACTTCACACAGCAGCTGGCAATCAAACATATCCATGATATGAACGATTCACACAATAGGCATTACCAAATGAAATACCAAGAGACCAACAAACAATGTACCTAGGTACTTTGTCATTGGCTCATAAGTCATACCTCCAGGTACCTACCAGGAGAGCATAATAAACAGCAGTAACTAAACAATTTTGCAAGAAGTCTCATGTTTCTCCTAAGAATTCCGACACACGTTGTGCCAGCTACGGTTCAAAATGTAAGCCATGGACAAGACATAACATTATCTTTCGTCAATGTTTAAGATGGTAAACAGTGCATTTCCCTACTTACATTTCAAGATTCAAACACATGATACACGGTTTACTCAATAAAATTCTGTCTTTAATTTTTCCACTTTATGGAAAAAAAACGTTTTAAAATGTTTAAATAATTAACAGATAATACCGCTCAGTAAAATTCCGTGTTTTGTTAATTTTAATTGAATAACCAAATACACCTAATTGATAAATAATATAGTACAGAAGGAAATAATAACGAAAGGTAATTAGTGGTATAATGTATGCTGTGACAGCGATAGCAACAGCGGCAATTGACCTAATTTGACCACAACTATTTTTGTTTAAAAGCAATTAAGTTTGACGTCTACAATACAAGTACAATACTATAATACATACGGAAACTGAGTTTACCGCAGCTAACAGTTTGTTATTAATTGATCTAAGTATTAAAAACCTAACACTGTTTTCAGCTTTCACGGTTTACAACTTAACTGCTAAACTTATACTGTCACTTACGGGATATCTTCCGTGATTGTTCATTATTTTGAGCTTCCGATATTTCGGCACTGTTGCAAGCGCCATGATCACGGGTTGAAATAGTTTTATTAAAAACCTCTTAAAAATGTTCGTATGAATTGAATATGGCAAAAAATGTAATTTTGCATCAACAACTATTCACAACTCGCACACATACACCGCATGTAATAATTTATACTTCGTTAGATATAAGCTCTACTTTCCATCAGATATAATTGGTGCAGCATTCCAGAGTAATGACGTAATCTCCTGCGGCGGTTCACAGAAGCTCAGCATAGAACATACACTTACATGGCCTTTGATTATGATTCATCTCGAGCGATTGTCTATTTATGCCGCTGGGCGATGGATGGGACTTAAGCTTGCATCTCAAGTTGCGTACATTGATAACTTACTTATTTTTTAACCGACTTTCTTCAAACAGGAAGCTGTTCTCAATTCGGTTGTATTTTTTTTTATGTTTGTTACCTCATAACTCCGTCATTTCTAAACCGATTTGAAAAATTCTTGTTTTAAGTGAAAGGATATACTTCCCGATTGGTCCCATGAAAATTTCATTAAAATCGGTTCAGTAATCTTGTGTCTTTCGTTACGTTAAATGCCACATCACGCGACCTCGCGTAGAGACAGGGGAGCCTGTCAGACGTCACGGCATTATTTACTCCTTTCTCTTTCATATCATTCCTCACACAATCCATCCATCTTTTCTTTGGACTTCCTCTCCCTCCCCGACCACCAATATTTATATTCATCTATCTTTTAATCACATGTTTGTCATCCCTCCTCATCACAAGTCCATACCAAGACAGACGATTGCCTATAAATACAGAGATTATGGGATATTTTATGACTTTATAAAGGGTTGAAGTACAAATACAATTTAGTACAATGACTACATGAACCATTGCCTAGTGAGGAATGGAGACATTAAAATATTAGTCGATCGTGGGTGTGCGTCCCACGGTGCTTTTAGCGCATTCACCCTCGGCAGTTCAATGAACACAAACTTTTGAGCAACAACGGAGACAATCGTCAAAGAAACTAAAGAGCTTTACTTATACTGTCACTTACGGGATATCTTCCGTGATTGTTCATTATTTTGAGCTCCCGTTATTATATTATTATTAGTTGTAAACCGTGAAACCTTAAAACAGTGTCTAAAAAGCTTTTTTTGTTAGCACTAACCAAACGTGACCAACTACGCCATTACAGACTTGCCTGTCCTTACATAAGAAAGAAAATATCGTACATTCTTGCGAGATGAGATAATAAAGTGTGTTGTTGACCGTATGACAAAAAAAAACTAGATCGAAATCCGAGCTGTATTTTTTGTTGAACAATACGTAACGTTAGACGGTTTATTGTTGCCGTGTACGGTGCTGAATCAGAATTTCAAACAAAACAGCGATATATCAAAAGGCGAGTATGGATACTTTTTATAAACCGTAGTGTAAATAAAC
The DNA here is from genome assembly GCA_910589295.1 of Noctua janthe. NCBI lineage: Eukaryota > Metazoa > Arthropoda > Insecta > Lepidoptera > Noctuidae > Noctua > Noctua janthe. Next base: position 3,146,161 of record OU342573.1, on the reverse strand, counting down.
AAACCTTACTGTTTAAAACAGAAACAAACTGTGCACTAAAGCATGGTCGTAATCATTAAAACAGTCATCAAACCCGCGCGGGTGGGCGCCTAGAGCCGACTACTACCGAATGACTAACCAACCAACTAGGAAAGCCCCACTGGTTGTTATAAACTTCCATTGAACGAGGATCCCCACACATATGGTTGGGTTAATAGTTGAATTTGAAGCGTGGGTCGTTCACCTCGTAAGCCGATGGATGGTAAACATGAAAAATAAAACTCGCCGCCTCTGAGGAGCACCAAAATATATTCTAGAACGTTTCAAACAGGTACATAACTACGTATATACCACCTTTGATTGAAACAAAACAGGATCTTGCTTAAATTTTGATCGTTGTGTCCTTGAAGTAATCGTTTTTGTATTAAAACCTAACAACGTAATACCGAGGTGGATGCCTCCCATGATTTTCTTTTATGTTAAGAAGCTTTTTAGGTGTTTACAGAATACCATCAGGGAAATGTATGTTTCTGGCACTTGTATTTAGGATATTCTATAACCGTAATTTGGCTAACCAGAACTGCAATAAACCGGGATAACAGTCAATCTGTAATCCTGGTTTTTCACTTGCTAACGTTGAGTTTGTGCTTCTAAAATTAAACTAAAAAAATCTTACGTTTCACAGACATAATATTTCCAACATTGTTGGCATTTGTAAGTCAGCTGGATCTTTTGTTTCTTCTAAAGCGAGGGAGCTGAGGTGTTCAAGTGTCAGCTTTAAAATACCAGGACAGCATGATAATAGCTGGTGTGAAAATTATGAATGAACTGTTGGGGGCAAGTAGTACCTACTGATGTGTAAATGGGGCTGGCAAGGCAGACATAATCTTCGAAAGATATGTCTTTGTTGATAACATTCTAGTTTCATATAAATTGCCCAAGACGAATTGATTACAAAAGTTGTTTATATTATTTGGTTATATGTATAAATATAACGTCTATTGACTAGGTACTTATGTTTTTGCGTCCATCTGTAAAACCCGTTTGTTTTTTTTTACATAACATAACGTTTATTCAAATGAAGTAGGTAATTTACAGAATTTTAAACAATGCATTGAAAATACGTCATTTGAGAAATACATACTTTTGAGAATACAAAATATTCTCAAAAGGTGGCAAACAACGATGGCACATACACATTGAGATTATTTTAATTTTGACACGTTCCTGGCTCCTGAGCCTGAGGTAGAGGCAGATTTATCGTAACTTGGTAACAGACAAGAGACATTTTTAATTCACTGGGATCGTACCTAGCCAAAATAGAATCCATCGCTCCATATGTTTGAAAAATTTGTCTGCTCAACGATGTAAACAACGCGATGGATGTTGTTAAATTGTCAAAGTTATTGGCATTTCTATTGTAAGTGTACTACGCAATTACCATTACATTGATTTGATAGATTGCCGAGACCTTCCCTTTACAAATAGCACTGCTATACATTTACGAAGATGATTGCATACGTCAGTTCTGCAACAGACAGATCCCCGACGCTATCAACCGTGGCATTAGGCAACAGCATCTGATCTGCGGAAGAAGCAAACCTTCGCTTGCATAACGTAAAGCGTGACTAATGCAACCGTAGCGTGCGTAGGAGATAGAATAAGGTCGTTCGAGGTTAACATGTGGACATCATCAGCTAACGTCCGCGTGTTGCAGAACTATACCATTATCACACTACTTGGAGCTATATCTGTAGGAGTATATGCTGGATATTCATATGATATGCTTTACAAAGAGACAATTATATAATTATGTGTAGCTGGAACAGTATATGAAACAAAGACGCAACACAAAGACTCGTAAAGAGTTAGAATAAAAAGATTTATTACCTAATTCAGTGCACTAAACTGACTATTACGGCTATCTCTTTGTTTTAAACGTGTTGGCAACCTCACATCTACGCTGAAATAGGTTTTGATACAGATAGTGAATGAATGAAAGGAGCGTTCATTATCCATTCACTCAATCATTTATGTCATTCAACCCTGCTCGAGGCCGTGTGTTGCATTGAAAGGCCCATTCAAGGTTTTGTACTGATATTTCCAGCATGTTATGAATTCCTGATACACTACACAAACTATTGAAACATGTGAAGGAGATAGAATATGCGTAGTAGCTGTATGAGCCGCAGAGGAGTGATCTGCAGACTTTTGTGTCACTCGTCATTGCAAACAACAATGGATTAAAAAGCTTCCGGTGTTTGCAACTATGGGCAGTATTATCTGTTTGTGCTCATGTGATCCTGGTTGAATGCATCTGTGACGTCAATGACGTAATGACAAATTGCTTGGCAAGATGTTCAATAACATTGAAAGTTATACATATAGATCTAAAATTAACTACTAGCCGCACGTTTCGTAACACTTAATTAATACTTACTTAATTTACATATACATATCACTCACTGTTTCAAATATCTTTGGGACACATGAGTTCCTTTTTAAATCATAAGACCTACGATATTTTTAGGTCAGACAGTAAAAGATAAATAGCAAGGCTGACAAGAGAAGCAATTGAAATAGCAAAACAAACATTTCAATCGCGTGGAGAGTTTCAAATTGTCTAGTACGTGGAATCCCGTTTTAAGTATGCTCAAAAGTAACAGCCGGCGTCGTAAAAAGGACTCCACCAAACCTAGTGATACTCAGTGTTTTGCAGTGACTTTGTATCGAGTTCCAGTAGTGCACGTAGCAAAAGACTAAGAAAGAGGGTAGACAGGTTTGTCTGCACCTAAAAATTTATTTACAGTCTCCGCATTCTCCAGTCAGCCCGCGATCATAACGCTTGCAACAGTCTCGAAATATCGGAAGCTCTGAAAAAAATATAATCACGGAAGATATGAAAGTGACAGTGTAAGTTTAGTAAAAGAGTAATTAACAGAGTTCAAATTAGGACTTCACACACAACACAACATGTGTTCAACAATGGCAGTAGCGCGGGAACATGTTTTTGTAATGCGTCACTATACTGTGCCTCATTACGGTGCATTCTGACATTGTACCGACCATTACAGCTCATATAACCCCACCATTAGTCTCAATTGATAAATTACGATTTTGACTGCGTCTCTTTTAAAGAGAAACTTTTAATATAGACTGATGGGTTGCCAGTGTAGATTAACAAACAAACAATGGAAGACGGTGGGCGTTATTTGATCCGAATGTTAACATCATTTGGAACATTTTTATTTTTTGTGGATGACTCAAGATATTCGTATTGATCGTAAACATGCGATTGTTTTCGGTCTTAATGCAATCATAGTTGTTGTCATCACCTTGTCATTGTTCTCAGTCTTACAACAGACAGGTTGACCTGAAACTGATAGCCTACACATTCCCAGTGCTAGGCAAAGGCCTCTCCCCATGACTTTTTCGATCCAAGGCTAATGTAGGCTTAACACTCGCGCGGGCCGCCTTGTTATATAATATTATATGTTTTTAAAACAATAAAAGACTTTTTTGAGAAAAAGTAACCATAGAATATTCTTCTAAACATCATTGCCAATTTTTTTACTTGTTTTTTGGGAGTAAAAGTTTGGTTTACCTCAAGTAAGACTTAAAAAACCATCCAAATTTTAACGTTTTATCGATTTTTTTATTTATTTTTTTATTTAACAATTTATGTACACACTACAAGAGAAAAAACAAACAAAGAAAATTTATAACCGACCCACATTCACCGCATCTAAAATCCCTTTCCACTCATTCCAGTTTTAAATAAAGTACAGGAAAATCATAAATAGAACTCAAGAGCTCTTATTTCTTTCTACTGCGGAAGTTAATTACTTTGAAAAGTTCCAATTACTCAGCGCAAAGCCCTACAAGTAATCATAGGTTGATAGTACTCTCGACCTTCCTCCCCCCGCTGAATGAACGGACGAGAGAGGGCGGTGTTGGGGGAGGGGGCGTCGACGTATACACAATAATTTATTAGTCTCAAGGTGAAGGACTCGTAGTATACCGTTACTTTTCCCCGGTTTGTCAATATTTTTAACTACCTGCTTTACATAACAAAGTACGAAGCGGCCAGTCATTTTTTTCAGAACTTTTTTGCTTTGACGCCCACTGGGAAGTATCGTATCGAATTATTGCAAGACGATATTCCAAAGTTACTTTATTTTGTGTATTAATTTCTATATTCTTGTGTAACTGTCTGTCAATGATATGTATTCACAACCAACTAGTATCGATTACATAGCTGAGAATAATTACAATAAATTGTTTTGTAATTTATGATAAAATAGGTATAAATAAACTATTTCAAAATAATGAAAACTGGAAGTGTAGGTATAATAATTACAATATTATTGTTTTTCATTTTGCTCTGATGGTATTTTTTTACAGTAATAGTCTTAGTGTTTCCTTTATCATTAGGAACTTCTCCACAGACGTGAGTCAGACATTATTGACAAATTGTAAAAAAAATTGGAAAGCCATGGAGGAGGCCTTTGCCCAGCAGTGGGACAGAGCAGGCTGATATAAAAAAGCAATAATTGACCAGGCTTCCATAAAGCGGGGAGGTGTATCTTAGCACAAACCTGTGAGTATTCTGGCGAGGGCGGTCTGGCCGGGTACTTGGACGCCATGCGCGCGCCGGCTCCACAGCCCTGCACGGCCGCAGGTTCATCCTCCGGGTAATACAAATGCACGAAATCCTCCGTGTCCAAAAACGTATTGATCAGCATAATCCACACGATATAAACACTAACTAATAAATAATTAAACGCAGTCTAACAGATCAGACTTTACGAACACTATGTACTAGTTTAAATTTAAATCACTGTTATAGGAAGCACGCCATCGTAACGTGTCGGATTTGTTACGTCCCATGTTTTGAGTCCTCATTGAATATCTGGATATGTTAAATAATAAATAAGTTAATACATTCACTACACTTGTATAAATATAAATTCACATTTGCACCGTTCAACCGCACACTTATCTGGTAAAAATGGTGTTATTTGGTTATTTTTATGTTGTCAGTCATCGTTTTTGACACTACTGTTATGGTTGTTATCGCAACTGAAAACGAGGTCTTTTCGGTCGCTTATCGGTGACGACACAGCTGTTTAAAGGCCACCAGCGAATGTAGGGGCGTGAATATTGCTTATCTTAGCGATGGGACAAAAATATCTACGAGGATAATTTTATGATACACCATCGAGCTACTAACACTTGAGATAGCAAGAGTTTAACTTATTACTACTACTCCACGTTGTTTTATTACCCGAACCAAAACTTATCTACAACTAAAACGTTCGTAACACGAGAACATTTCGAAAAACATTTAATATTTGCCCTGGCAACATGAGACGTGTTATTACTGAAGTAATGCGATGTAATATGGCGCTCAACGATCATTACGTTACGTTTAAGCGGATAATAATTACAGCAGATAAAACGACATAGTAACGAAATGCACTTTTGATAATAATTTAATACCAATGTAGAACACTATGTAATGAGGTGATAGTGTTATTGGAAAGGCCAATGATAACCACAGGACTGCGGAATTTTACTGGCCCAATATATATAGGAAAATATGTACTGATTAATTATTCATCAGTTCATCACCAAAAGTAAGTTGTCAAGTTGATAAGAAACCTATTACAGAAATGGAAATTTCGGAGTGACTTGACAATTCGTTTGTCTTTAGGTATTCCCTAAGATAAGCAAGTAGGTATTCTTGGAAGACATAGAACATGTTTTGATTAATCACGAGCTAATAATATGAATGTGGCGTCCTCAATAAATTCTCAACTTTATAAAATGTTTAACTACAGGGTGACTTACAAATCATTGGCAGTTGTTCAGGGGGTGAACGTGTACTTTGTACTTTGTGTCTTTATTTTTAATATTTTTATTTTTTAACTACAGCTGTTTTGACATGGAAAGAAAAACAGCCAGCAGCCAGCAGTTGGTCTAATTGGTGAAGACGTCCGGTGTACTGAATCGGAAGGTCGCAGGTTCAAACCCTGCTCACACTAAAATTTTTTTTTCCATGTCAAAACAGCTTGTTGTCTTTAGTACGAGTGCGACTCTGAAATAACGATATTTGTTTTGGTCAGAGTTAGTACGGTAGTTAATTTTGAGCTTGAAGATAGTCAATGGATTGACAGTTACCTTGTATAATATTCCTGCAGATGGACTAACTGGGCCGAGAAAAGCAGTTAATGTTACAAAAAAAATGTACCAGGGCGATATAGTAGTTCAAGAGGTCGCCAAATCAAATTCGAATCCAGCCGTGTTTACCGCTAACAGTAGTGTCATAAACAGTAATTAATAACTGTGCGATAGACACACATATTTTAGATCATGCGACCGATCGTGCGAGTATGAAGGTTCAATTGACGTCATTCAGAATAATATGGCGCTTGTTTATAATAGAAAACTGTCTGTGTTGTAATGCGAGTTTGTAATTGTGTCTTGGTAAATGAACATAACTAAATAAAGCCCTCAGCTGATGGTCTAACATTACGGCCTTTGACGTTCGAAATATTCATGCTAGAAACTTTTCCAAAAAAGGTAACTTAATAAAGAAAATAAACTTAAACAAGTATCTAATTATGGATACATTCAAAGTATACCATCATTAGTCATCAATGCAGATATACTTATATAATGTTAATATTCAAAACGAAAAACAGAAAGACGCAAAAGGAATATCAAAACATCTAAGTAATAAACATTGCAACAAAGCAGAGACTGACGACACTGCATGCAGTCATGGTTGCTAAAAAAAGACACAACTTTATCACCCATTGACCACTTTCGTTACGAATCGTATACCTAGACGATTTAAAAAGCTGACAGACAGAATTCGAGCCGCCTGATTATCTCAAAGCAAAACACTTGCTTTTCTTATTGTTCCGAGTATCTTTTGTTTCTTGTCATTCAATAGCATTTATTATCGCGAGCAAATAATGCATACGATAGATAATACAATTCAAAGTCGAATAGGTTCATTGACCTCGACGGATATGGGATCAACCATTGAAACAACTACTTGCATCAATTCTAGAATGGACATTTTCCACAACCAAGCACTTCCAAATATTAATTAAGGATTTTGTCACTAGTGTGATAATGTGTTTAATGATAACATTCCCGACCAGCAAAGAAATGAGAATATATTACAAAATATTGAAATACCAAACGAGGTCGGCAAACGTAAACTGACTGACCACATCGACAATGTGGAGAAAAATTTGAGTATCATCTAAGAAAGGCTATTGTATAACTTCTAATCCGTCTGAGTTTTTTTGCTGATTATAATAATAAAAATCAATAGGGAGGCTCTCGTTAGGCAGCTGGATCAAGGGCTTGATTCAGAAAGCGGTACTCCTGGACACGGCTCGTATTGTTAGGAGGTTCCTCTCTCTGGAGCCCTGACCGCTGGTAGCTTGGACCCTGTTCCCGATACCGGTGGGCTACAATTTTTTATATTTTTAAATGTCTTTTTTTTTTTGTTGTAAGGAATATTTAAAAATATAATTGATTTGTATAGAAATAAATAAAGGAAAAAAGAAATTTAAAGCAATAGAATAATGCTAGAGAAGTACCGTGGAAACAATGTAGAAGTGTGGCTTGCAGACGTTGGAAAATCACTTGAGGCTTTTTAGGTCCCTCCGCGACCGTGTTCAATAAACACAATTAATTATATCTTTTGTAAAACAGGCTCATGGAGACATGTTTGTTGACAAAACAATTCAATTCTATTATCATACAATTAAGTCTATTTCATTGTGATGTAACTAGATTACGATACATTTCTAAATCCATCAATATACATGACAGTATTAACACTGGCCATTTGATTTCCATTCAATAAAGTTAATGGCCACCTTTTCCTTTTCTTCCATTGTTGTGAAGTAAATCTGATGAATGACAACGAAGAAAATTATCATTTAAATTGAAAACTGCACAATAACGCTTTCCTTTGCATACATAAAGCCCTTTTTATATATATGTACTAGGAACCGTGACGATAACAAGAACTATGCTATTGCAAATCTTATAAACGTTGAACGGATGCTTGCTCCACTTTCAATACGCTGCGACGACGTAAAGAATGCGGTCACCGGCGCCTACCGAGTGATCGACACATCTGTAAAACTATACTGTCCTGGTACGAGCGTTAAAAGTAACGAAGTACAACATAACAATAGCAATAGTTAAAAAGGCAAACAACATGGTTTTGATGAAAAAAGTGTCAATGAAAATGTAAATGACGCTGAACGACACGAATCTAAGATAATAGATCTCCGTGAATTCAATTAAAAGAAACAAAGTAACTCAGCAAGGCCTTTTGAAAGACTAATAGCAATTATTCCAAGATTAGTTTTTTTACTGAACAATACGAAGTTCTTGCGCGAGTTGCAACATCAAATTGCGTGAATAATTCTACTGAAGAAGTAAGCTTGCGCTGTCAGTAATTACGAAACACTAAAGTGAGGTCAGTAAAAACATTTATCGACACTTTCCGTATGTAGTGATTAAACAATAATACCATGTTTATAAAAGTAGCCAAACCTTCTTGCGCAATTGAGAGGGGTATATTTGGAAACGGCATCATATAATTTCGGAAACCAGTCATTTAAAAAAGAAATACAGAGATTTACAAGGAGCATTATAATTAAATCAATAGAAAGAAGCGAGCAAAGCTCGCGTATCACATTCCTAGACCGCAAACTAGCGTAGTTGTCGCCGCTCGCCAGCATTCTCAAGTTACTTACGGCAAACATGTTTTTACATCTAACAAGTAAACTTTTCGCACGAAATCCACTCTTAGGCCTTAGAAAACACGGTATTTTAAGTTAGAAAATTGACTTGGATGTATGTTAATATATTTTTGTTGCGGTTTGTTTTACGGTTGGACGTAACATGATCCACTACATTCGAATTGACAAGCAGTTTCGTACTTGCGTAACATGTATATTCTTGAAACCAGGAAAACATTGACGATAAACATAAAACGTCTGAGTGAAGCCATCATTCAACAGACTTTAAGAAACTTGAAACAAAATGTAAATCGATCCTAGAAGTAGAAATACTTACCAAAAAGTAGTTAAGTCAGAAAGAAAACAAGGAGGTAGTACCTACGACAAAAAAAAACGATATGGAATGATAATGTAAATATTTATTATAAGAAAGATACAAGTCATAATTATTCGCCATTAGTGGGCCAAGGCTGCTTCCGCCTCAACACGTCGGAGATATGGAAATAGCGGCAAGACTGAAGAGAAAACTGTGCGAACAGACTTAAACAGTTGAAGATTAGCGGACATCGGACGCTGTTTATATGGCTCGTGGGTGACCTTCTCGCACATTCACACAGTCCGCTGATGGATGATCACATTGATTGGACCTGTCATTACACAAGGTCCGCGGCAATCGTCCGTCACAACTCACAAACTGTGATGACAAACATTCCGTACTCTTTGTATCTTTGCATTAACACAAGCTCCTTAGTGACTTGCAATATCTATATTTAGATTCACTTGAGATTAAGTGTGGACTTGCTTTGTGCAATGTTTCTGGCTACTTGCGGCGAAGATTTTGCGCAACGTTTCAATTTCAACGGCTCAAATAGCCAAGTATCGCGTGCTTAAGTAGTAAATTTCAATCAAGTGTCAACTCTGACCAATCAGGCGCGAGTCACAAGACAAACAAACGGTTATTATTGGGTAAATCGAGTCGAGCCGGTCGACGGTCGTAGAAAAAATGATAAACATCCTTGACAGTTGTTTACCACTGTAAATGGACTTGTTAGTATTACGAAGGATAAGAACCTCATTTCGCTATTAAAGCACAATATATTACGTACATTACATTTAGCTAAATCGAAAGAAGGACTATTACCCAGTCATTACGTGTCAGTTTCGAGGGAAATTATGACTTCAATAACTGTTAGAAAACCAATAATATTACAATGACCCGTTCCTTGAATTACCTTCGTTTAATTGGATAGACGTCAGTTTCATAGCGCTTTTCGATTGATAAATGGTCAATATATCAAATAGTTTTAAAGATAATGCTATTCTATAGCTTTGCCAAGAAGTAATAGAAGTGTCAAGTGTTAACACTAGGCATAAACGGAATGAAACATGAGATCGTTCCGGTACATTGTATTTAAATACATTATCTAGGCAATTAATTTTCCTCGGCGAATAGACTAGACGTATGTCCCATTGGATGGTGAATTATCACTATAGCATCCATTACCCTCATGTCATTTCTCTCGCAGTGGGGTTCTTATAAGTAAAAGCTTTTAATTATTTGCAACCAGAGATATAGTTTGCAGTTAGGGCTTTTAAATTTCCTCCTGTAGGTGTCTTGGTAGACTCATTTGGTTCTTCAATCGTGTGTGTTTGTGTCTTATCATTCTAAAGATCGCTGCCCGTTTATCCTAATTCCATAATATATTTCATTGAAGTTCATCAATATTTTATTCTGACTGAAGTCTAATAAAACACAGTCTCCCAGGTGAACAGGAGCTGACTTTCCCGATAATCTAGACAAACGTCATAGCAGCTACACAGAGATTTACAAAGAGCATATCAACAACAAGCGATCGTACGCTTGTTTATTTCAATGGAACAAAGGATAATTCGTTCGAAAAAAATATTTGTTCAGCTGTAAAACCTACAGCGACTTAATAAACAACATCGACAATATCGTACAAGAAATAATCAACAATCTTCTTATAACTTACTAACAAGACAGCAGTCGAGCTAGTACTTTTATCGTTACCTTTTCAGTTTAACCCAAACCTGTACATTGCTGGTGTGAAGGTGTGAATTATATCCATTTTGCAGCAGAAAGTTGTCGGCTAGAACGACACTTAAATAAACTACCGTTATCGGATAAAGTACAAGAGAAATAAATCAAGTCAATTTTCACCTTAATCTGTCTAAGGACAAAGCACGGACCTTATTCAATGAGGCTATATTATTCACCTTTCCCCAAGTGCTTACGGCTAGAAATCTAGTCTCGGCACAACAACAAGCGAACCGTAAAATAGTTATTTATGGTTTATTGCAGCATAAACAGTAACAGCTTTATAAATTATACCAGACACTGACTCTTAAGATTTTCTCGGTATTTTTACGAAATTAACAATTTATTGTGCATTGTCGCATAGAAACGTTAGTATCTCTTATAGTAATAAACAGTAAAAGAACTATACTCAAATGACATTAAAATAAATGTGAAGGCTTTTGATCGGCTTAGATCTCCTGAAAAGGAAAGACGAATAAAAATACATAGTTTAGAGAAGGTTGTTAGAAAGTTGGAACTACTCGGTTAACGCTTTGCAATTATTGAAGTAGTTTCCAAACAGTATTGCACGAGCTGTGAAAACTGAGGGTAAAGTAAACTTAGAAGAAAGCTGCTGTTGACAGATAACTTATTGAGGGCGCTAAGAAAGTTTTATAACGTGAACCTCATCTAAATGTTTAGAATACAAGGAAAGACGTGATTAGAATAATGCTTTTCAATTTATTGCCACAATTAAGCAACCACCTTAAACTTCCAGGAGGTCCAGAGAACGTGCATGACTTATAAGTTCATTACATCTATTTATATTCTAATTAGACACGACACAAGAAATGATAAAGTTCCATACGAAGACGGAATACTTAATGAACGAACCAATATTAAATAGTTAACCGTTAACGACAATGAGCAAGTTATAATCATTTTCAATGACATAATACATCCCAAACATTGAGATACCAAACAATGATTCGTCATTGTTGAAAAAGCCGGCGCGGTACAAACATACGGCCATTGTGATTAACCCAAATATAAATCCGACCATATGACTCAAGTTATAAGAGCAAGGTCTTTCCCAGGCGGCCTACAATGACGACCTTGCCGTACACTTGTCAGATTCAAATGTAAGGACAACTGAAAAAACATCTGGATAAGGAACTCTGAAAGTCAGTAGTTTATGCCTTAAATTGTCTATTCTTACTAGTATAAATCTATTTTCAGTACCGTCGTGTTCTATTATCGCGGAAGACTTATCAATGAACAAGCACTGCACGGTTTCTAGGAATAGAACGGAAATACTGAATGAAAATGTAATCTACGTTATTGGATATAAGGTTGCGTAAAAAGTGAAACGCTTTGAATAAATTCATTTAAGCAAACATTTTATAAGAGTTCATACAATGGACGGTAAGGAAAGCATGACCATATTAAGATACTACGACCAATTGCATATAGCTTGTCACTCGCACTAGAAGCAGAGATACTAGCATTTATGTAACGAGGTTCGTGAAAGCCGACCAATCGCGTTCGAACACGCCGCCGTGGCGCGCCGTCGCCGCCGAGCGCGTCGTAACGCGGCACATACAAACAACCAGTCATGTGAGTACGCCGCGTCCAGGCGCCTCGACCATGACCTTCACCTGTGCACGCCGACGAATCGCTGTAAACGCAATTACTATGTACACAAACCAAACACTAGTAAGCGCAACAAAGGGCTATAAATAAAACGAGAGAAAAAATAAAAGATCCTGACGGCATTACGGTGCAATTTGCACAATGTATTGTACGGAAGTTTAAATCTTCAGACAATGAGACCACTGACGTTATGGCGGGATTTCAATTAGCAAATAGAGTCATCATTTCAAGTACATTATGAGGAAAGCACGAATTTAAATGTTTGTGAATGGCAAATGATAGTACAAGGTCTTTAAACTTGGGATATAGAGATATAATGAGATGATAACTTTGAGATGGCAATAATGCAGAGGGCAAAAATAAAGTAAGTTAATTATGTAAATCTAGGAAGCGGCAGAATTCTTAATTTATTGTACCTATAAAGAGGTAAATACTTAAAGAGACGAGGGGCTTCCGCGTTAGATGCAAGCGCTTCCGTGATGCAACAAGATTGTAGATAAGTTCTTACTGAGTTAGCGATTGTGAAAGTTGACTCGCTGTAAATGTCATTTAACATGTGGCATTAATTGAAGCGGACGTAGAACTGACATTCTCCACTAACGGCAAGGTCGTCTAGACATGACCGATCAAGGTCGCACTCTCAAAACAAGACAAACTCAAAACCGATATATAAATAGAATGAGAACAAACAGTGCCTCAAAGTCAAAGCGTTATGCATTATCTGGTGTGCATTGTCTCCACATTGAAATTATTATTTTAAAATCCTTTGTGATGCCAATCTTTCTTCGGCAGATTCCGGGCTATACTTTGAGTATGGTGGGTACTTATAGGTGATTTTTTCAAGTGAACTTGAAATCAATAAACTCAATGTAATTGTACCTATTCAATTGTTATTCTACTGTGGCAGTATCACGAAACTAATGGGGGTTCCCCAGAAAAACACTAGGAGTAGTTCAATACCAAAACGTTTGACAGAGTTTTACTGTTGTTTCAATTCCATTTTCTAAAACTAACGTACGCCCAGTTTACTATTTTGATTATATCTATGGAAAATTTATGGGTTTGGATGCATCGGGGGAGAAAGTCGACTTGGCAGACACAACGATCACAAGCGAAAAGCAAATGCACGAGGTACATACTGAAATGGAAATAAGTCACGTGAAACTCGATAAAGGTCGGGCTGTACACGTCTTGGCACTGATACTTATGCAGTTTAATAACAAAGTCTCATGAATATAGAAGGATAATGCTGATGCACTATTCGATGGCATCGATCGAACATAAACACAAAAACTTCATGGATCATTAAACAATTTAATAGACGTCTAAGTAAAAGAGAAAGATGGTAATAAAAATCCCTGAAATGAAGCACGTGATGTGTTCGTGGCGACCACGACCTCAAAACATAACGATAAAACGATGAACTTTACGATTGAAGTTGGAGACCAACTTCCAGACGATACTTGAAGTAATTAAAAATATTTATTTATGCTTCAGGATACCTTCAAAGAAGTACTTATCTGAATATTCTACCAAATGATAACAAAAATGAACTTAAAAATATATGACAAAAGTTTATACTTCTATCCGTGGTCTTTTACGATAGTTTTTATAATATCCTAGACAAACTTTAAAGCAAATTGGATTACGGAACGATATTTTAATACGTTTTAACAAATTAAAAGATGTCAAATCATATCTGTCGTCCAATTTACTTACAAAACCTTTTATCAATATCAGCGATTAATAATCTCAAGCTTAATTGGAGCACCCATGGGCTCGGGACTGATAAAACTGATTAAGATTTCCTAATATTTTGTATATATAATTCATTTTGTAATCTAATCTACGGAACTACTAATGAAGGTGTAACATATTTTAGAAAGAAATAAGATAAATAAAAGAAAACAATAACAGTGAGTTAAGCTTGTCACCTTACCATAGATAGTGTATTAATTGAAGCATTGGATGCAGCTGCAATAAAAATTAAAAGAGAATTCTTTATAAAAGCCGTGAGATTTTTCGACATACCACGTGACGAAAAGTGGGTGCGTTGGACGATGGTAACGATTTTCTCAGAACACAGCTGAGACGAGGTTGTGGACTTGCGCACTGGAGTCGCCATCCACGTGGCTACTCCATCAATGTTTGATAGGATTCATAACTAAACAGATTATAAGCAGAAAGAAAATTTAAATAAAATTGTTGAAGGATACCAAGACAAGATAGTATTTATAACTTGACCGGGACTGTGTCCAAATTTAAAAGTCGGCAATTAAATACATACTGTGGGAGAGAGCAGACCCAATTTCTGAATGAAAAATGCCTTTAATGGGAAAGTAATCAAAAATTAAAACGACTCCGGACTTCCAGAATGACACTCCATTCTACGCTATGTCTAGAATATAGTTGCAATACTTGCAATGTCATGGATCTATCTCCCAGGCATGCGCAGAACGAAGGGCAGTGCCACGTGGCAATCGCCCGTTGCATAACCTTTCCCACATTGCGGTTATATCTCGTATAACCCCAAAAATCAAAAATTTTTGTACATCCCAAAATAAGATTAAGACTTTCTACATTGTTGTTTCTAATTTATAAAGCCTCAATGAAACTATCAGAACTCAATTCATAGATATCTCAGAATTCCTGGTAACTACTCCAACGATATCTATGATTCACAATTTTTTTTCCGTACGCAAAATATGCGCTTTGGATGTGGGGTTGCGGACACCAGCCCGTAATACTATACTACTATAATTCACATTTTTGTTCAAAGAAGCATGTGAGTGGACTAATATTTAACAAGTTTCAGATGTCAGTCCACGAAGTGTCAGGGTAGTCGTATCTATTCTAATTAAGTTAATTAGAATGTTTGGCGTGTCATGCATAATTAGCATATAATCGTTATTGCGGGTAAATGAACCGAAGTTTGTTTAGCTTCCATGCATTAAGTGAGTCCGACTTCAAAATCTATTCACATCTTCTGAAAAATGTTTGCATCTTATTTAATCTTTGCTGGGATATTTCGAGTTTAAGATGAAGCTATTGATGAAATAAGAAAATAATTTGACGCAGCTTGTTCAATCTATAACGAGTCCAAGTACCAGGAAGTCAGCAATCGGAGAATGTCTCCGACTACGCCTACAGTACCCTATTCCATAGTTAGTAATAGTACTATGGCATGTTGCAGCCACGTTGCACTGCTGTGACTGTGCGCACACATGCACAGTTTTAAACCCACACAAGTGCAAGTTCTGCAGAATGACTGCGGAATTCGCCCGCCATTTTAGACAGAATGAAAACTCAAAATTTGGACTCGATGGCAAGTGATTAATGTTTTATAGGATGATATTTGAGGGATACTGTAAAAGAATGCAATATGAGTTAAGTAAGGCTAGAAGAAGCTTGATATTGGTTGTATTGTATAGATTCATGCGATTCATTCAGTGGTGCGAAATGATTAGCCAACGTTTTCTTGAGCCAGTGACCTCGGACGAAATCGTACTTTGAAGTCTGAACAAAGCAATAGATACTGTTCACTTCAAGAATTCTAGACGCTCATTACAATAAATTCACTTCCACTTTTTGAAACATATGTCAACCATATCTACTAATTGTATCAACATCGTTGTATTTGTCATATCTCCTTTCAGCTTGGCTATTTTTAGTGAAACTTGTAGATGAAAAATATTAAAAACAATTATACGTACAATATTGCCAGAAAGCGAAAACCCGCCATAATGTAACGTGGACGCCACGAGTACCTATGCCATGCTGCGACGCAACTAAACCTTGAATGTAATTAAAAGAAGTATTTCTGAATATATCAGACACAATATTTACACTCTCGCTTTACCGCCACACAGACAGTTGTAAATCTTGACGTAATTTCCGCAAGCGCCATATTATTATGAAGCCATGTGCCGAACACGTCGTCGGCGCGCTACGGTTTGCCTTATTAGAAATTCCAATGCGGACCTTATAAAACTAATAGTTTCTTGTGGCACTTTACAATATAATCCATTTATATTTGTCGAAGACTTCGCAGAACCACAAATACGCGAACTGGATGTTGATAAGAACGCGGATTTGCTGTATATCCATATTACGGTAGAGGGATAGCGGGGTCGCATGGAGTATGCGACGGACGCGCGCGGCAGCTGCGGGGCAACTAAAGCGCGCTGACGGGTGTGGTGCCGCGGGGGGAGGTTCGGCGTGCCGGCGCGCGACGTGCAGGCCGAGGGGGGGGGGGAGGGCAGGCGGCGTCTGAACCGCGTCTCTAGTTCGCTAGTAGAGGCCCGCCGTGAATTGTGCAACGTCAGCAGGCGCGTGCGTACAGCCGTACCCGACTTCACAACAAAAACCTCGATACTTGCGTCGGCGATTATGCGAGCATCAAGTTTTCACACAAACTCGTTATACTATACCCCGATGTTACTTTATAATTATCGTGGGATGCGACTCGCTTCCATTAACAGTTTTTTCTTTACTCCAGTCAAGGCTGGCGTTGTTTTTATCACATTTATGATTGGTTAATATTGGCTTGTAAACGTGTTGCACGTTCATGTAAACACAAACTTATTTGAAGTCTGCGGTTTATACTTATAAAGAGGAAATTCTTGGCAAATAAGAAGAAACTGAAGACTTGATCAATCAAACAAATTCTAGGAATTATTATCAAGACTATTCTCTGATGTCTACTTGGCTCGAAGATTCAGTTGAAAAACGTAGTGATAATTTCCCTTGTCGATGAATGTTGATCGAAGTTATCATCGCAATCGATGACGGTGGAAAAACCAGACCTTGCCATAATTTTACGATTCTCATTCGTGACAAGGATATGAAATTTAAATTGGATGCTGGTGTATCAGTTCAAAGAACACTAACATTTGCATATGTAATTTAAATGGATGATCTAATCAAGCGGAGAAGATAAACAAAAATGCATTAGATTCAAACATGGATGACGTAGTGCAACTGGAGAGGTGCACGATGAAGTTAAAACAAACACTCATAATTATTATAGAGCACGTCTAGGGACTATGAACGAGACAAACAAAAAATAATCTATGACAGATTCTATTTTTGAATTAGAGGCTTTAAGGAAAACAGAAAAGTAATAAGCTATACAAATAAAATATTGGCAACAATACACAGCACCAGTGTCCTACTATTCAAGAGTTGGAAGCTAACAATGATAATGTTACAGGCGATAACGATTATGTAATCATTCTTTTTTCCATTTTTTACCAACTGAACATCAAATTGTGGATCCTCTTTGATGTTAACCTGACCAAGTATGCTTTACCGATTCAAGTTTTCTCGAAATATTTAAAAAATTCATTGCGTATGCATGCAGCCCAACCATCGCGTTTAAACATATATTTCCGGTCATAAAACATACTCGTACGACTACAAAAGCAGTTTCTTACTGACCAATTCAACATAAACCTTGTAACTAGTGGAAAATTTAAGATTTAACCGAGCAATTAATATTACGGAATTTTATGAAAAACGCACGACTCTTAAAGGGTCGTTAATGGCTACTGCTATGATATTTGTAGTTATGGCAAAATTTAAAAGAGCTAATCAAGAAATTTCGAGAACGATAAAAGTAAAACCTTGGTAACAGTTTTATAGTACCTATGTCCATGTTAGGGTACAAGTAAGTCAAGTGAAGAATTTAATCAAAGATCTCACGATTTATTTAATTTTCTTATTTAATATACTTTCGAATTTGGGTTGAATATTTCTTTACAATGCATCAAATAACCCTCTTGCAATATCATCATAGGTGACACTTGTAAGTAAGTATTAATCAGAAGAATGTTGCGTTACCACACAGGTGCAGAGTGCCAAAGTGACGTTATACAACAACGACAGAATGTTAATACAATTAGAAACGACGATAAGAATTAGCGTGAAGAAAAACCAATGGCGGACATTTCCTGCGATTGTTGACAGCCTCAACAGGGTTTATTGTCGATTATACCGTATCATGGTTTTCAATACTTGCGTTACTTGGTGGCTAGTGTGCAGATGGAAAATATATGATCATCATCATACTTTTTGCCCTTATTTTTATTTCTTTGTTGTCGATGCAAAATTTCTTTTACTAAAAATATTTTCTCTAATGATAATTATATCATGGACTAGACTGAATATGAAATGACTGGTTTTGATCGTGAGGCTTTTGCTTCAATTGTATTCTTATATACTAGGGATGTAAATCTAAACACCTGCTTTTGTAATCTTTTCATTTATTTTTTTGTTTCCACACTTTCATGGTGTCAATAAGTGTACATTTAATTTATTTTCACCTATCACGGTGGCGAATTAGTTCCAACTCACTCACAAGCGTGATCGAACGTCATGGTAAATTATGGCTGTGTTAGTCGTTATCAGGGCTGCAGAAGTATGGAGGTATACACGTGGAACTCTCAGTCGCTATGGGGACTAGTTGCAGCAGTTGCACATTACATAGTACAATGAGAGCGATAACGCAAATATTTTTATTGCTTTCTGCACACACGGTTTTACAACTGCTAATAAAACGATCTCAACGTTACCGGTTACTAGGCACAATTCGCTAGACTAAGTTTACAAACAGTATAAAACAATAATTTGAATAGTACCTACACAAAACAAAACAAAAACAATAATGAAAAAGAACAATACAAAACAGATGATAATTTTGTTCTGATAATTTAAATAATCAGTGACACACCTGCTTGATAACAATATAAAATGGCTTCTCGTAAACAAAATGGCAACAGTAAAAACGATATAAGAGCGACCCGAAATAATAAATTAAAGAAGCTTTGCCGAAATCCTTGCGAAGTTGTTGAACAAGGTTTTAGTTACAATGGTCCAATCCCGGCTTAGGTTCGTTAGTGGCGATAAAAAGACCGGACAAACCAGTACCTTGACACAAAGCTACAAAACAGACAGATGCCAAAAATAATGGAACAACTGTGTTTTCTGTATCGCACAAGATAGTTTCTCACACAAATACTTGGGACATGATTCGAGAATCATTTACTTCAGCCCCTAATGCTTCTTTGAGAGTGTAAGACGGACATAAGATGAAACAGGAGGAGCAGTGGATGTGCTAAACTATGAAGAACCAGTTCCTTGTAAATTCCTAGTGCTCTGGCTGGAGGTGTGGTGGGCGGTGGTGCAATTCCCTGCCCACATATTTCGCCCACAGTCGGGCGCCACTGAAATATATTGTGACGTTTTGCATTCGATAATGCCGACATAGTTACTCGTACTATTTTAAGTGACCTCGTTTACAATGAAACTTGTGTGCAAAGAAAATTTTCCGAATCATGCGCAGATTAAAATGGCAAAGCGATTCTTATTAATGCGTTAGTTGACCTCTCTATTTTTTCTAGCAACAGTGACAAGATTTTTGGAAGAATAGATAATTTGATTATTTGACTCTAAAATCACGGAAGTGCGTCAATGCTGAATGATGAACGCTCCAACAGAATAAATCAATAATGGGCATTGTGATCTTTATTTTTAATGTGCCCTTGGCTCTCCACAAAATTTCACAATAAACTGTTGAAGTTATTTTGATTCAGCTTTGAATATAAACATGCTTGTATCAAGAGGTTTATTTCCAACGACCACTCAGTGGATAATGTTGTTTTTGCATATAATATGACAAGAGGTTATCTGGTGATATAATTAGGTTTGTTCAAATAAATAATCCTATTTTAATCATGTGTGACGTATTTATAATTATCATGATACAAATGAATAATTATGTACATTGTAAATGCGTGTATCTGAATTAAAATCGCTATTGATACAATTTTCAAAGAAACCAACTTTGAAATTAAGAACAAATTATCTCTAGGAGTTTAGTCAAAGGTTAAAAATAAAATATACCCTTGGACTATGTTACAAATGGGACCAATCATCACATTTATAAAGTAAATGAAACAACTGTTTAATCAGGAAAATTGCTAGTGCGACAACTTTCCGTGCTCCATGCAATTTAGCTAACTCAATTCCACTATAAGTACGGCAACAGCAAATCCAACACGCCCAAACTAGTCTAGACGTACTCGGGAGAGAATTAGGCCACGGAAATCGATTAAGTGTTCTACGTTAAACTTGTAGTAGAATTTACTATTAACGCTGGAAACCATACTATTTTGAACCAAGTTCACAGGTATTTTCATAATAGGTTTGTGTGTGACCTCATCGTTTACAAAGTTGAGCATTTCGTTGAGAAAGCGCTTTTTTAAAATAGTATGCTTTCTGACGCAGCTGGTATATTTTGGGATTGCCTTGACTTGTTTATGCTTTAGCTGCACGCGTAGCATGACCACCGTAGAAACGGGTGTTGTCGACTATTTCATTTGTTGATCTGTCATTTTGTCGATTCTTCCGTGGACAAAACCCGTTGCTACGATGGTCATGCTACGTGTGCTGCAGTAAAATTACTTGAAGGCAGTTATCTCGAATACTTGTAGTCGCATAATGACTTACAAGGCTCTGGCTTTCATTTTCAGCATGGATAAAGTACTAGGTAACTCTTCCTTTACAGAGTTACCTAGTACTTCTATTTATTTCGGTGTTCAATTTATTAGCCATTTTTGAGCCAGCTGCTGTGAAGAGGTTCTTGCTGGTGTGAATAAAACTGGTTAAACATCAAACACAGTTTCACAGAAAGGAATATTACGAGTCAAAAGTCAATAAATAATAACGTATCACAGGTTAGTACAGAGTTTGGCAAAAGGTGCATTAAAGTACAAAATAACAAACGATTACTTATCGCTTGCGTCAACTTCGGTTACACGTTACCTTTGCTTGACTCCTACAAATTTGCAAAGCGATAACCAAAACACACATACACTTCTTCTGAGTAAGTCATTGTATTTAAATGTCAAAGCAATATTATAGTGTTTATTTTCAAAACAACGTTCTCACTGACCCCTCGGTGATTTAAAACAGTGGGGCGACTGGCCTTCCAAATGTATCTAGAGTATCTACTGACAGTAATCGCTACTATTCAGCTGGCTTCGAGTCTTAAGTCCAACGTAGCAAGAACAGCTATAAAACAAGCTACTAATTTCACTATCAACAATGTCTGCTAGGATAGTGAACTCATAAATTCACACACGGCCGATCTTACAATAAAACGTTTGCGATTATGATGCCGATTGCTTGCATGTGTTGCATATTAATGAGGTCCAGGCAGAATTTATTTATTTGAGTAACACTAACGCAAGACAGGTGCACCTCTCAAAGGCCAGTCGATGCCAACTGCATTTGGTGTCTCGCTCGTCATTTCCGCAGGACTTCCGTAAACAACACAACCTCGCGGTAAATGGGAAAAACGTGATTCACATCCTCATCTTCGTCATCGTGATCAAACTCTATGGTTTGTCAGTACGCCGCTTAAGATTGGTCTTGACGATTCCGTCAAGGTGGCCATTGATGACTTGTATTTGTTAGTATAATTAACTTTTTTGACATCTGTCAGTTATCGCTGGCGTGTTCAGCCTAATGTCACGCTGAGGCAAAGCTATTGTTCTATTTGTTTTTGTAATGAGGTGCTGAGCTTTTTGGAGTTGACTTCCAGGCATTGTTTATCTTAAGTGTTTAGAGAGAATAGGCTCTTCGAAACATTTGTACAGTTAAGAAGTAGGTCGGCGTCGGCAGTCTTAGCATGCTCAACTAGCACAGGCTCGGAATTGATTGCGCTGTGTACATTCTAAAGATAATAGATCCGTAAGTATCCAGTGATTAATGTATATGTTAAGTTTCTTCGACAAGTGCGTACTTGAGCGACCATCAACTTTCCAATTTCCCACACATATAAAGACGTGTTACAACTCTTAACAAACTGAACGGATGTCAAGTTAGCTTAGCCGCTTATTTCGTAGGAAGCACGATACAATGTTCCAACCAGTATCCGATTTATTATTCATATTACATTTTGGATCTTATGTTGCGGCAATAAGAATGGCCAGCATACGCTTGATAGTATTTCTTCCATATGAGGCAAATTCCCAGTCACACGCAATGTTTTGCATAAAGGCATTGTTTAAGAAAATTTACACAATATAAAGTTAATAACTGAAGTAACATGTTTTTATGTTTCACAGAAGCAAGCCGTGACAAGTCATTTATCAAATGTTGCTTACGTGAAAACATTCTCGCTCATTAGTAATGAATTTGCATAGATTGGTAATATAGACAACAGTTAAGGCACTATTCAAGTCTAATTTTGTATCCGGGACACTATTGCATACAGACAATTCTAACTACCAATGTGAATAAACTTCTGAACAGACGGCTTGACTTCAAAATTTAGATTGAGTTGGCAGTGTAACAATTTTCAACTACTGAGATGAAATATGTATAGCATTTAAATGGTAATCAAAATCATAACCTTAAATAAAATAAACAACTAAAACTGACGCTTTCGCTTCTATTTATTAGTCACCATAACATTAATTCGAATGACGTAACCAGGAGAACATAGGCAAGCAGAAGTTCAAAGAACTCGTAGTATCAATCAACAGCGGAACGACTCGAGTGACTCCCACAGCAGCTGATTGACCTAAAAAACAACAACCGAGAGAATTCTAGAAAGGGACAGCTATAGGAATAGAAAAGCGCGTGAAGGGCGTCACGTAGGCAAGCGACAACGAAACAGTGGGGCAAGGTCGTCAATGGAGTTTGGTTGATGATTTTGGTAATAGTAGGTTGTGGTTGCGTGTGCATTTTACTATGTCCTTACTTCTTAAGGAAGTAAACATGAGTAGTAATGAGTATGGAATCAACTCGGTTGATTCGTAACTGCTCAGATTTACTGAGGTTTCAGGTCGTGTAGGTCAGGGTTGTAGACACTCGTAAATAAGGTGAATAGAGGACGTTGTGAATATTATGTTGTCTTGCTGCTAGAATGTTATTCTACGTAAGCAAGAACATAATAGGAAAGGCTTCCATTCTTCCAAAAGTTGGAAAAAAACTATACACGTGTAACATTACAAGGACTTCGCCCTTTAAACGATCTCTTCCACTACTCAGCATAAGTATAATTATTTCGGTTTTCCGAAAATAATTTATTATTCTACAAGAAACTTCTAAAATCTGACAGCCACAGAGCAGTCACTTTTCAAACTTTTAAATGTCAAAGACGAAAGTTTACCTTCGCACAAGTTTTCCATTTGTACTTGAAGTTTTCCAAACTTTCTCGTTTCAAACAACGATATAAAAAATACTATCTTTATGAACTTGTTTATTTGTTTACTGGTTTCTTATCTGGTTGACAAATCGTATGTGGCAAGTGGGTCACTTTGATGTGTGAAGGCAACGGCGAGTCGTAACTATTTTAAAACCGTTTTGTTGGTGTACGTGGTTTCTGACAAGTCTACCAGAGCACCATAAGTGACGAGTGTTGTGTTTCACATTCCACATTCAACACCATTGTAATCTTTTCCCAGGCCTTTTGGAATATTCTGTTCCATTCGAATTCCAACCAGGTGCCCGAAGCCCGAATACCGTTCGCTTGATACAGAATTATTGCAGGCTGACCTCAAGGCGTGCAATGGACCAATTTTAAGATTAGATTCGTTGTCAAGACTTCCGGGTTCTGACTGCCCGCGGTGTCGCAAATATTCGCACGACCGTCCAAAAATATCCCGTCATGCATCTACAGTATCTATTATTTGAAACACAGTATTAGCACGGAGGTCAGTCTAAAACTGGTGTTCCAACGACTGCATCATTGTTAGCCAATAGTCTACAAGGTGTATTAGATGTAACAATTCCAGGGAATTACGATTGTATGGCTTCGTTACCATCGCGTGCCTATTCATGCGTTGATTTACTCGCCACTTTACGGTATTTGGTGTTTATTGTGTTTTATGTTGACGATCGGTCGGGCGACCAATGGCCGGTAACATTGTAATAAATATATTTTACTTTTTAGCTTTGTGCTTTAAATGAAAAACCAAACGGTCAGCTATACGTATTCCCAGAACGAGGTATGGGTTCAACGATTTATTTAATAAATAACGATTTTGGGCCCCATTAAATTTTTAAGAAGGAATTGGAACGTTTAAAAATAATAAGGCTGTGTTAGCTATTTGAATGCGCGTCACCAGATAGTTATCAATTTTGAAATTCATTTTTCACTTATGATAAACTATGAGTAATGATGATAGCAATATTCAATAAGAAAAGTCTTGTAAGCTCACTGTGGCTTTCTCTTTTCAATCAACTGCCATGATTAATAACGTAGGCGAAACCCGCTAGTGCATTGGAAAATAATCATGCACAGGGAATCAAATGGGCATTGTCTTATGTAGACACTTCTCATCTTTGCATACTCATTAAACATAAAAGTGAATATTGGGCAGTGCAGTTCAGTAAATTAAAAATACTTCTACTTATCTAGATTACTTCTCCACGTTAGTAAAAAGGGAGAAAGGAATTCCGACCGTAAAATAAAGGTAAAAGATACGGAGTACATAAAAGATTCTAAGCTCGACGCCGATGGCATTTAACTATTGCTCTTAAGGTGTGTCCAAACATTGAGCGGCAAGAGCGCGGCAGCAACACGCGGTGTTCGCATGACACATTTCTGCCGCGCTCTAGTTACAACTTAGGATTAAACCGACGCATGTTTGCGCGGCAGTACTGCGTGGCACATCCGCGACACGCCGCGCTCTTCAGTGGGTATCAGAACTAAAATGAAAGCGGTTGCATGTGTCGTAGCTCTATTCGAAAAAACTAAGAAAAAACATGTTAAAATAAAGAAATGCTGGATAAAACCACTTTATCAGCGGAGGTTACAGAATTTTGAATCAATAAATTACGGAATAAATTACCGAACACCACAGGTTTTAAGATTAGCCTTAGAAGACTGAACATTTACATAGCCTGGTGGAATTTATAAGAAGCAGCAGTAGCTTTTATAAGCAATCACAATAAAAGAGATATCCTTGGCTATTTCATTGCAAAAGTCTTAACGTTTGTTTCTATTATGGTATACTTTTTGTCGAAGATCCCATAACACATTAAAAGATCCATACATTTCGATCAGACGAATCGATGTTTCGTTGTCCATTTCGATACGTAGAAATCAGAAATACGTCCAACACAATTACTGACGAATACTAAAAATGTTTGTGCGCGGCAGGTAGACACAAACGTTCGCGCGCGGCAGTCGTCCAATCACAGCACGGCAGGCCGCGCGCTGCCGCCGCGCGTGATTGCCGCTCTAAGTTTGGACACACCTTTAAGGGTGTCGATGTCGTTGAGAATTTTTACTGGTGGCCACAGCCTTTTGTTGTTAAATACGTCACTGAGAATTTATGGATTTCTTTGAACTAAAGAAGACGGCGCCGGCCTTAAGACCAACAATTGTCCAAACAACAGAAAGTTCTCGACCATGATGCAGGGGTAACGTGTTACATCTATTATGTCATCATCGAAAATGAATACGAGAATAACATGAATTTATAGCCGGGGCGATCAACAAATAAATTTGCTGAACGAGTCTCGCTGTTATGCCAATTACCTTCCATTGTGATGATGTAACTTACTAGAAAACCTTATGCCTTATTTATTCAACTGTGAGCTCAATAACTAACTGAACAAATTGACTATATTGTGAAATAAACTGAATATTTTTTTTAAATCCGCCTGATTATCGAATATTACTTCAGCTTCAGTAGCCAAAAGATGGATTATTTGTGTTCCAAAATATAAAAACAGTAATAGCTCAAAGTCCACGCCGGACGCCCAAAAAGACTCGAAAAACAAACCAGTAAGACATTTTTAATATTTTTTATACGCAAACCCAGCGTAGGGAACTATAGCTGTTTTTGACATGGAAAGAAAAATTCTAGTGCATTAATTCTAGTGTATTAAGACATCCGGTGTACTGAATCGGAAGGTCGCAGGTTCAAACCCTGCTCGCACTAGAATTTTTCTTTCCATGTCAAAAACAGCTATAGTTCCCTACGCTGGGTTTGCGTATAAAAAATAAAAAAAATTGTTTGGTTTGGCGACTTCTATACAACATTGATTTGGCTACAATGTCAACGTGTTGGTTTAAGTTAGTTCGATACTTTCTTAAATAGATGGCGCTAACGTCACCGTAAGACGTTATTAATGGAACGAAAATTTCGAGAGCTGTGAGCAGGGTGCGATGGTCTAATTGGTTAAGATATCCGGTGTACTGAATCGGAAGGTCGCAGGTTGAAACCCTGCTCGCACTAGAATTTTTCTTTCCATGTCAAAAACAGTAAGACATTTTTTGTAGTTGACAAAGAAGTGTACTTTTTTTAATAAGTTAATGGAGCCCAAAAAACCTTTTAAAGTTTCAAATTCAGTAGACAGCCGCCCTTTTAAAGAGGGTTCATGTCGACGTCATAAAACCATCGAGTGGTACAAAATGGCGGCGAACGTGACCTTGAATAGTAGGGGATGGGGACTGTCTGAATCAGATTAAAATTGTATCGATTTTACGCATATTGCTCGTTCGTACTTTCACCCCTGAGTTGCACCTCATACGAGCGTGACAGCCGGTAGTATCGGTTCTTGGAAATTGGTCCGATATTCTCATTGATAAAATAACATTGCACCATAGCTGTTTGCTGTATATCACTCCGAACTGGAGACTTGTACGAGTTGTGGAGTGTATCGCAGTAAACCTCAAACACATTTAACCAGAGTTAGTAAAAATTGTGTTTAAGGTTTACTATGACTACTACTTTGCACAATTTCATCAAAGGTCCTAAGTCAGTGCCCTGCGAGACGCCAAGCGTCTTGCTCTGTTTATCAACGTTGCCCATTGTATATCCTGTTAGGCAGCTTCGCACAGTGTGTGCCTGTAGCGAGAATAAGTTTTGAGCTTAGATAGAATAGATAATTACATTAGCACATATTTTTCCAAGTAAACCTAGATATGATTAGCAAAGATCTAAGGCTTTGTTTAAATCGAAGATCAAATTCTTCTGAATCCACCTGTGATTTACTTACAGAGCTGGTTATCATTGTGATCTTTATGATTTCTACAAACGCTTATCAATTTTATTGTTTTATCTATCTTGCTTGATGGTCATTGCTAACAGATAACACCAATCAGTGGAGATTAGTAGAAAAGAATATTATTATTATGAATAGTGACCCCAAGACAAAGCAGATTGAGTGATGTAATAGACAGCTTAAGAATACTTCAATGACAGTCAAGTAACCCCAATTACTGGTAATTTTGTATTCTGACAAAATTCAATTAGCAGTATTACGTAAAGGTCGAACCTTTATCGAATAAATAAAAGATATTATTAGATTAGTAAAACAGGTTTGTCTAGAGTAATTAACGTACTTACAGCATTTCGTAACTTGTATTTGTTTATTTGTACCAGAGCAATATTCGAAGTTTTGTTTTTGCGGATTAATAATTCAATCTAAATACATTAGTTTTGATAATAACTATTATAACACAGATAAAATAGTAATATTAGTAAAGTTGATAAGGTAGGCTTTAAAAGTAGCGAACAGATAGTACAGAAAAATAACGTTGACATATAGTCCGATAATAAGTTGACATTCGACTCGCATGCCAGGTTGAAAACAGGCTCTAATGTGTTTCGGAAAAAGGCTAGGAAGATGGACATAAGCCCCAAAAGTGGTTCTAAGAATAAGAACTCTTCTAAATAAAAAGTGTCAACGTGACACTACTGGATTTTTGTTACAAGTTTAATTCAATGAAGAAGTTTTAAAAGCGGAATAATGTATAGATGAATATTAAACGTAGTTATTAATAAGTCTTTAAACTTCCATTCATTAAATTAAGTGCTAACAAAAGAACAAGGTTGGAATAAATTTCCACATCATAAAAATGTTAAAATCGGAGAGCACAACATTTAGGAACAAAGTCCAAAGGCTGCTGTAAAAAAAACATACAAGGGCAGGGGATACCTTTTTCATTCTATGACTCACCGGAACGAGAGTGTCAGCTTCGTGGGCTTACCTGAAAAAAAAAAAGAACGATACAATATGCGATAAGGGATTGGCCTTGGGTTCACATTACGACTCAATGTGGATTTCATTGAGTTAGAAGCAGGTGTAATCGAATATCGAATGTCAGGCGCAGTGTAATGGGAAAGGCGTACCGTTTTCGGTAGCACGTAAGTGATTTTGTTGCTCTTTATGAGGTACCAATTGACAGATGTTTATTAACTGTATGTGTATCTATTGAGTGAAATTGAGTGGTAAACGTTCAAAATCAAAGCATTTATTTCAAGTAGGCTAGTTACTGGCACTTTTGAACTGTCAAAACAAAGACAACAATGAAATGTAGCTACAGTCAAGTACAGTCCCAATCAAAAGTAAAAAAAAACTGTGTGTGAAAGTCCTGTAGTTGCCCATTCCAAAGCGTAGATCTCTATGGAGAAGAACGGGCAAGAAACTTCATTTTAATGCCTACAGCCGTGGTTGACGCAGGTTTCAAGCACAGCATGTGACCTTTAGCTTTAGCAACGAACGAATAATATGGATGGATCCACATGGATGTCACAAGGACTAGTTAACTTTTTAAATTGAAATTATTTGAAAAATTTGTAATTATTTGCCTGTTCTAGCTAGACACATTATTTAAGACTGCGAAAAATGCGTTTAATATAAACGGTTGGGTGATTAAGTGCACTTTATGGCGCCAAACATGATTTACTTAATAAGATCCAATTTAAAATGCAATTACCCGTATGAAACAGTTTTCCACAATTAGTATAGTAACAATACTAAGTGAACTAGTAAAATTATAAGCAAACATGAAAGACAGGCTGCGCTATCAAACATATGACTCAAGGATTGTGTAATTCGAAAATAATATATCTTATATTGATATTATTCATTATTTCATATAATATACAACAGCATACAATGATACATCAGTATTTAATTGACACAAGTGAATATGTCGTCTACCAAATATTATAAATTGTCAATTGACCTACATACTTTAATTTCATATTTGAATAAACAAGACGTTCCACTGTTACAGTTGGACGTAGATTAACGGAAAGGATCCAATCTATATAGAAAAATAACTAAGCAAATCTAGGTTCTAAAAATCCAGCTTAGGGATAAGACTGAACAATAAACACCTTCCGTTGATCATGATGAGCCAAAGAGCGTTTTATCCCTACAATTGTAGCTTATCGAAATTAACTGGCATATGAATTGCTGGCCATCCTGTTGATAGCAGTAGTTCCATAATCACCTGTACCGACGACTACTCTAGGTGATAAAGTGGTCCTATCTGTATTCAAGATGAGACCACACCAAGGGTTGCTGATAACTGGTTCTTAATTAGAGTTGAACATGAAATATATATTTTTAACAGAAGTGCCACAAACTTCACTTGTGTATAAATAAGGCGAAGTGTTTAATATACTGCATGACAAAAAATCTTAAAATATCCTCCGTTCCTTGTAAAATTAACAAAACGTGCTAAAGATAATAAAGAAGAACAGCACCGAACGCGCTCATCATGTTGTTTACTTCCAAAACCGGGTTAATTGTTTAAATATAAAGAGAACTCCTGTAACACGTGGGCGTTTAAGTTAATAAATATATACAAAAGGTCGTCGCACTTTCTGCGAGCGATAAACAAGTCTGAATTTAAAATTCAAGGCTGTACAATTGTACATAGTCAATTTACTGAAAATAATATTAAAACGTAACTGATTGTCCTTGTCCCTTGTTTACTCGACCAAGACATAATAAGTGTGTATTTGACTACTGAGAATTATTTTAAAACAGCTGTTTAACATAAATATACAAATTTCGTGGCGTGGGTCACGTACACGGGATTTTTCTAGAGATTCTTTAAATGGAAAGATCGAGACCATGGATTATGCTATGAGGACATTTGTGTTGACATGTAAAGCAAAATTCTTGACATCATACATTGGAAACAAAAAAGACAACAACATTCGCATTTCAGGTTAAAGAAAGATAATAAGAACAAATATTTATAGCATGCCCATCAGCTGAAATGCGTTTGATGGTTTCTTGCTACCCTGGAGAGACCGTTTAAGGGTCTTACGAAATACGATAAGATGAGGTTCACAATAGTTCTGTGCAGACATCAGTAAAGATATAGGCTGCGACCTGCACTCGCTGACCTTCCAGCTGCCGTTCCTGATGATGATAAAGATAACGATAGTGTTGGATGACGTTGAATCTAATGGCTTAACCAAAGTTTGATCGTTTCGTACATGGAAGATCGAGAGGTTTGATTTCAAACAAGAAAGCATCTAGTGAAGGATCCCATTTGAAGCCGAGGACCTTTAACGTTGAGGGTTCAGAATTGTCGGAAGGTATGGAACTTTGGAGATATGAAAAACAGAGTGTAAAGTTCTTCATCCCCCACAGAAAAGGGAGGATTCTCCGACCAGACGAATGTCTGGTGGGCTACTCGGGTTCTTCTATCTAGTCTTAAGTCGCGAATAACTTTACTTGCGCGATGTAGGATTTAGGCGTATTTCGAAGTTTAGTTCATAATGAAACCAATGACATATGGCCAGTTTCAATGTAATCTTTCATGAAATCTGCGTACTGATTGTGTAATTCTGTATCACGAGAAAGTCTTCGTTCGATAGCTTGGAATATTCTGAGCGCGTTATCACGAGAAACCTTGAATTCCGGTTCGGAATCCTATTTGAATGCTAACCGAACCATGTATCGTCCAGATGAGTCACGAGAATGCTCGGACAGAAACTTCCGCTCACAGAGCGCTTCATCTGGAGTCAACAGTGTCGCCTTCGGTACAGAATCGAGTTCCCAAGAGTGTTGAACTAAAGAGATGTGATCAATATCTATGTTTAAAGGAGAATGCACCAACATGTGGGAAACTAAGCTGGTTTTCCCTAGAAGTAGCCAACCAAAGGCAGAGTTAAACGCTATAGGTTGGTGGAAGTTCCCTTTGATATGTTGATTTAGAAGGGAATCCGCGAAAACATCGGCCGAGAGCAATAAGTCGATAGATCCTAAAACATCAAACATCCGCGTTATCGCATTAGGAATACACCTGTAATGATACTGTAAGGGAGATTTTAATAATAAATAATAAATCAAAACTGGGGTCTGCTAAGGGTAATGAATCTATAATGGGTGTAAATAGACCCTTAACGAAGCCGAAAGGTACTTGTTCTCCCCGTTTTTGCGAACATGTTTTTGTTCTAGATCTAGACCATACCTGGGAACCTTCTAGTTACGGAGATATTGGGGGCAAAGTTCCAACTTTTTCACAAGTTTTTTTTAAAATACGTTTTTAATGTTATATTTTTACTTTAAAATCCTCCACGACCCTCGTACTATTCAATCCATCCATCAGCACAATGCTTTGAGTGCGTTACATCGAGTCCTACCGTAAAACGTGATTTTTCACCCCCAAAAAAAAGTCATTTCCAGCAATTATTTTTGCGTAATGTTACTTGATTTGATATACATAATGATTGGTTAACGGCTTCGTGAAGGGTCAATTAACCCCTTTGTACAGTCGGGCCACTTTTTGATATCACCACTAAATATCGGTAGTCCAATTTTTGGTAACCGAATATTCGAAGAAGAACATTTCTGAGAACTAGATGATTCGGTTCTAGTTAAGTTACGATAAATCGCTAACACCTTGCAATACGCTTCGTCGAAACGTTATTGAATTTCATCACTTTCAGGCTCATCAAGAATTTCTTGAATGGTAGAATGTGCATCTTCGAAAGTTGCGGATACGATACGATAAAAAGAAGTCTTGCTGAGTTCGATCATTAGTAAAGTTTAAGCGCGATCGTCCGTTTTCTACGCAAAGACGGTAGATCCTGAGTGGTGTATTCGATCTCTTACTTTTTACGAGATGAATATTTTCCTAAAAGCGACATTTTTGTTACGAGTTGTTGATAGGTAAGGTACGAGTGCAGTTGAGTTGGTTATAGTTAAAGTCTCGTGTAAGGAATCTTTATATGGGTGGGTGAGTAACTTTTCGGATTTGCACAAAATATAACAAGTTTCATGGGTAATTAACATAAAGTTCTAATGTTCTTACGCAGGGATATTAGGAGCTACCTGTACACTGGACACTATATTTGCGCACCGTAACAAAGAACACATGAAAACTATTTTTTTTCCAATTAGGTCACTGTGAATGCGGAAACACTATGATAAAATGATGTCTTGATATTAATACGTAGAATTCACTACCACCAAGGCGTAAAGGTTTAAACTGAACCGAGTAATGTTTTTACGTTATGATAGTTCCACTATTAACGGAGTAGAAGAAGTACGCGTCGACCGAGTCTTATTTCGATCTACCCACAGAGTGAAAAAACGAATAATTGTAAAATGAATTTACGATTACCTTCCGATTTCAAAATATCGAAAAAATACGGTTGAAAACGTAGATTTCCACGGTATTTTTCAGATATGAAAAGGATCGACGGAGGACGACGTAATATCATGCACCGATGGTAATTTGCTAGTGATTGCAGTTTTACGGTTCTCACAACAAATTAACCTTAAACATTATCGAGTGATTAAGAAAAGTGATACGGAGGTATTCATATAGATTTATGAAAACTTTGTTCGATGGTGGAACATTGATTAAAAGTGATACGTATAACTGACGATTCGATGAAATAACTTAGAATTATCGCATTCTAAGTTATTTCATTTTATTTCATAACTCCGGTTTTTAGCTAAAACGATGGGTGTGATAGTATTCTAAGTTTCGATTTGAATAATTATAAATAACACAAGTGCGGAATGACGGTTAACGATAAGAACAATGAAAGGTCCAGGGTTTCGGCACCTAAAAAAATGTAGCATAAGCATCAGCCGAAATGGGTTTGATGGCTTCCTGCTACCCTGGCGAGACCGTTCAAGGGTCTTACGAAATACGATAAGATGAGGTTCACAATAGTTATGTGCAGACAACAGTAAACATAATATGTGCAGCGTACGTACTTTAGACAGCGACCTGCAGTCGTTGACCTTCCACCTGCTGTTCCTGATGATGATAATGATGATGATGGTGTTGGATGACGTTGAATCTCAAAGTTCACTCGTGGTGCGCGTTGGTCGGAGGTAGGACACGAAGTGATAGAACAATGTTCTCACGATGGCGGGTTCGGTCGTTCCAACGGTCGCGCGCTCCGTTCCAATTTTGAATTTTTGAAAATCGGACAGTCAGGTTGACCAAAGACAACCTCGTGCTGTCACTCTAGGTTTTGATCAGTACGTACGCGCATAATATCTGCGTTTCGTTACCGCTGTGCGCACAGACATACGTGAACCTCGGTTCTTTGTAATACGTTTCGTTATGGTAACGGAAAAATATTACTTCATGACATGGCAATAATGCTCCATACACAACCGTTTGTTTGTAGTGGCGGTGTGAGAAGCCTCACTATATCGGTAACGGTGACTAGATGACAATATGATATCCCATATTGACTAACTGACCATCATAATGTTATTTATTAGTCGTGGTTTCCTTAATACTCCCAGTGAGATTCTCTCAACTGTGCAATCGGGGAACCGAAGCCATTGATGAAAAACAACGTATCTCATTTCTTGAAAAGCAGAGAATATTCAATCAGCTACGAGATTGCCTTTTTAGGTCTTCCTTGCTCGCGAATCTGCACAGCAAATACGAAAATTTTATATCTTTAACAGCAGATTGAAAAACCGGCCAAGTGCGTGTCGGGCCACGCACAATGTAGGGTTCCGTAGTTGCCGCAGTTGAAAAACCTGTGCTCCCATACATCATGCTTAGGAATATATGTTATCCAAGTACATTTTGTAAGTTGGCCGACTATTACTAGTAAACTTGTGAAGCCTCCTTAGCTGTGTTAGTTTTCCTTTGAAATTAACTTATTTAATTTTATCGGCGTAAGTAACTAATCTGTATATTCATGTCAAATTACAGCTTTCTACTACTAAGAGTCTTTGAGCTAAGCTGCGGACAGACAGACGGACATGGTGAATAACTAAGGAACCTTAAAACTAACGAACGGGATTTCATCTTTCAATTTGACTTATTCAGCGACTGTCGGCAGTCGGATATTTGCCAAGTATCCGAGAGCCTTCAGAGAAAACTGTTAAAAAAACAATCGACTTTCGTATACTTAAAATGTTTGTTGTATATCCTGTCAAATTGAAACATTAAAGCCCGCATATGCTTGGCACAATTCCGCTTGAAACCATAGACAAGGCTTTAAGAATGAAGTGTCAGTTATGAAAGATCAATCGTAACTGAGGTTC
Source organism: Noctua janthe (assembly GCA_910589295.1). NCBI lineage: Eukaryota > Metazoa > Arthropoda > Insecta > Lepidoptera > Noctuidae > Noctua > Noctua janthe. Next base: position 3,111,406 of record OU342573.1, on the reverse strand, counting down.
GTGCTCAATAATTGATGTTTTTAATAGCATATTGCAAACAGTATTGGTCAATAGTACGATTGACTCATCGTTGAGTAGGTAAATCATTTGTTGTTGGTTACTACCAGTAGCGAAGGGTCAATTTTTGGAAAAGGTAAGCCGGAGTATATATCTGTAATGTGATTACCACATTGTACACTTAGTTTTGACTTTGATTTTATTATTTGTCTATAGAATACTGACTGTGATATTTTTCAAAGGGAATCCGGTAGGAATCGAGTTGTATGGAAGCTTCGCCACTGGTAACTACAGTAGTACTGTAGTAGCAGTTATTTAATTGATGAATAAGGTAAAACGTGGTCAAGAAGACTTAATTGCTTCAGACTTAAGCAGCTTGGGGAATATTCCATATGAACGGCTTTCTGTAGACTGGATTATGATAGGTGCGGAACACAAACGAATCACGAAATAGAATGATGTACACTTGTACAGTAAAACAAATCAAAACACATGCTTATCTATCAAACAAATATGTCACTCAAAACCTTGGTCGACCAGATCTGAACCAGTTGGGACTTATCGCATTACAATGAAAATAACCCAAGTCTCATTCAGATATCCATTGAGTTATGTAATCAAAGTATTAGCAAAACAATATGCCATGTGCCCTTCAAAGCGCGAAGGTCATATGTGTTTGTATAAACAGTTGATAAAGTATGATACGACTTATCTACTAATTTACAGAATAATTTCGCCGCGAAGTTCGTGATATGGCATGCAAATATTGTCATAAAAAATATAAATATACTTGAACAAGCTACACGATTTAGTAATTGCCACCTTCTCAAAATTGCAGAGATCCGAGACTCCGAGCCGAGGCGAGCGACAGTTGAGCTATCACAAACTTTAATAACTTGTTTAAAGTGTAGTTACGGTAACAGACCGGTTAAACTAAAAATAACTTGAGACTTAAATCGCCAACATCTCAGTGCGTACGCGCACAGTTTTAATCTATATGTTAACTGCGGCGAAGCAAAAATAAAGTTATCGATGATGTTCATGCAATGCTAGTCGTGATAGAAAGATGGATAGATCCGATGGTTCAAATTAAGAGTTCTGGTTCTTTGATAAATGCATTTTTGAAATGACAAGCATTCAAAACAATTTGGCACAAAAGAATGTAAACAATAACAATTCTGTTTTCAAAATGTTGGTTTGAATGAAATCATCAACACACGTATGAGACGCGACTGACTATCAGATATGCGATGAACGATTGCATTAGTTCATTGGAATGCATTCGAGGATAGAGAGAGATGAATCATAATCAAGTAGTTAGATGGCAGTGATGTAATCATTCCAAAAGCAGACTCGTTTACGTGCACAACTGGGTCAAACGTAAAATAAAATGCGAGCGCCATATTTGAAGACAGGTCGACAAATCGGGCGATAGCTTCAATTTGCCGAAGGACTTGGCGTATGACCAAATATTTCAACAGAAGAACTACTTTACCTGTTTTTGTAAGGAATTGCCAATAAAATGTTTACAAAGGTAAAGATTGGGTAATAACGCGTTGAAATATTTTTACCTTTAAAATGCTTGGTGTTGGTTCATGGAAAAACACGATTGGCTACGCGACGAGACTCGACAAAAATAGCTCGCATCAGTACGATACGGCATTTTGATATGGCCGCGCGGCGCATGCGTTTGGGCAGGGTGCAAGTACAGAAGATTTATGGAAAGCAATCCAAAATCATCTATCATATATAAAGATAATGTTCGACACAAAACTACCGCCAACTTTAATGACGATGGTGAAGTATTCCGAATTCAGACAGTGTAGTTTTAGAAATCATTGATAGAAAATCAAGATGCTTAAAAAAGGCATTGAACTAATTTTTTTTTTTTAAATAACAGAAATTGAAAGAGCTTGCACGAACGAAAATTCTTTTGAAAAGACGAGAATCAGACAAGAGTCTACTGTGCTAAAGCGTGACTGTCCAAATTAATATTAGACGTAACACGACGATGACCTTACTGGTCAGCCACTCATAATTTACGCAATCAATCTAAGACCGCTACCCGCCAGTCCCTTACACCGTGCCCTTACACCTCGACTCACGCGCATGCACGCTGAGTCAAGGCCAGCCGTGCATCTGCGGGCCTGCGTGCACGCACCGAGGCCATCCCAATATATTATTTGTGTACAAAAAAGTTTTATTACACTCTGGGAGACGAGGCGAAGCTCGTTTTAAAACCCAAGACTTTACCTCAACTTATATGATTGTTATGATCCCGACAACATCAATTTATGGACACCAGTTTGCTGTAATGCTCCTCTTTGCATATTTTGTAATAATGTGCCGTATCTTTTATCTGAACTGAATGGCGAGTTGTTTTTGAACCTTGATATGAGTGCAATGTTACGCTACAAATAGACTACACAATACTGGATAATACAGATACAAACTTAGTAACAGAGCGGAAGCTCGTACAGAACTCTCTTTATTAATGACGTGTCTGCAACACAATAGTCTTTTTTTTTCATGATGCACGATGTGCTATGGATTGTCTGTACAGCGGATACGCTAGTCTTGTTGATGCGCAATGCACGTGAGGTATTTGCATACTGCGTGTAAATACTCGTAAATAGCAATCGTGACCAGGAGGCGTGATGTCGCTGGGAAGACGAGATAAACATACGGACAACTAACTTGTTAATCGTTTAATTGTATTAAGGTGTTGGTTAAAACTTAAACAAGATTGTTGCCATGTGAAAGCTGTTATCCTCGATCAGGGGCTAGAGGTGAATATTGTAAGTGGCTGTGATCAGGCTGAAGGTGCATGCAGACGTCAGCTACATGCCATGCTTTAAGCACGACCCCGGAATTACAACCTATGTTTATAAAAAAAATATTCACTACCACGTATTTATATCATTATTATATGTAAGATATTATTTTTTATTGTAGAAAACTGATATAATCAAATACATTGACGAAGTTTTGATAAAATGATGGTGCCGAGAACAACACTTTGCCCAATCAGGGCCCCAAAGGCCCAAGGACATCTTCTAGTGGAGGAATTTTGATGCATTACATAATCAGCCTTTAATGTTCCCACTGCTGGGACACACGGCCTCCTCTCTATGAGTGGGAATGGGCTATAATAATGGCACCACGCGGGCCCAGTGCGGGTTGTACATGTCACATGTCTTCGAATTTTTGGTTCTAGGACATACCACGTTGTTTTCCTTTACACAAAAAATGCGCGAGCCTGGGTTCGAACCCACGACTTACTGTTCTTAAGCCAGAGCCGCCACCATTGGGCTACCGCTGCTCTCTGATGCATTATTGGTACGTAATTCTTACAATGTATTTTACGGAATATATATTTTTTTTAAAATTGCCTTGTGTTGTGTTATGATGAGTATGACTTATGAGAGTTAGACATCACGAAATTTTTCAATCTATCTTTTAGACACAAAAAACGTTCACAATATTCAGCATTATAATATCATTAAAGCTGGAGGAGGAAGGAGCTCGTGGCAAAATAATAACCGCCACTCGGGTCGAGTCCGTGGATGGGTGACCGCCCATTACATACCGAGTTTCCTCCGGGCCTCGGAAAGCACGTTAAGCTGTTGGTCCCGGCTGTCATTTGTAGATCTTTGACAGTCGTTACAGCTAGGTAGTCAGTGGCCCGAAAGTCTGACAACCAGTCTTACCAAGGGGTATCCAATTACCCAGTACTAACTGGGTTGTGGAGGTCAGATAGGCAGTCGCTCCATTTAAAATACTTGTATTCAGCTGCACCCGGTTAGACTGGAAGCCGACTCCAACATAGTTGGGAAAAGGCTAGGCAGATGATGATAATATGAAATTACAATTGAAGCATGAAATAGGCAATTCTGTAAGCGGTCCGATGGAAGCCTATGGACATTACGCTCAATCAAATGGCGCGATCAGGCGTGCAGTGGACTTTGACCTGCCGAGGCAGGGAAAAAATATACCTCAGACGGTAAATTAGCTCTGCAAAAAATACAAGTGTTGTTTTTCGTAAACAATATGCTTCCTCAGCCAAGTAATGTATTATTTCGTAAATTTACACCTACTGATATTTGAGGTGCGTAGGTTTTGAATTTTGTTTGCCTTTCTTTTTAAATAACAAAATGAGAAAGCATGTCGAAACTAAGTTTGTTCAACGTGAATTTTGGTGTAACCAAATCCACTTAGTTGTGGAAAATTAAACTGGAGCACTGAATTAGATATTCAACTTTGAGCTGGTTTTTATTTCTGTTCAAAACTGTTTCGGACAATGAATGTTTTTTTTTTAAACAAAAGAGTGCAACGCTTTTATGGCACAATGAAATCGACACCAGCTTGTGTATACGTACTTTACAAAGTTACAGCAATTCCAAAATTGTGGACTTTAAAATGGTACTTAATTAAAAAACCTGCTTCCAAGGCATACAGTTTATTTGCGTCCTTGATGTGTTTATCTGTCATTAAATTAATTTTCTGTCGTAGTTAATGCATGCATACGATTACAGTCGGACTTTTTATTTTATTGCGCCTTTTTAGAGCCAAATATACACAGTAGGTACCTACCTATCTTCTCAAGTTTAAACCAACCATTGTGTCACTTTATTTAGCTTATACAGTAATATGCGTTTTGTTGAATCATGCAACCCCTGTAAGCTCAAGTTTAAAATAGATTCAACAAATCAACTGGGGGATCGAGTCCATTTGTAGGCAATTGACGCAGGCGACGAAAGTGCAAAACTGAGTCAGTCGTTAGGACTTTGATCTGCATAACTGCGGCTTACGGGCTTGCTCATAAATTATGACAAATTCATAACATTGACAATCGCAATTGACGGTGTCATGTCCACGTAAGAACTCGTTAGAAAATAAACCGAGGGTGGGGGCGGTTCAACGCACTCGCAGGAACTGCAGTAACATATTTTAAACAGTAACCACAGCAACACGGTGTTTATAAACGCTGTGTTGTTAGCTGATTGCTTCATTCTCTTTGCGATTTACGGAAAAGATAAAACAATGCAACTTTCATGCTAATTAGCTTCAAGTTATGTGCAGTAGATGGCTGCAGTTGCAGTGAATTCAACGACCAATTAGGTCTAGCTGTTTCACTTTTAAAATAGTTGGCTGATGTGGAATGCTTTTAAGTAAATTCCAGGTTGGAAGGTAATATAAGATACTGCGGGTAGATTAACTTAAGGTAGATATTTAAATTCAAGGAAAATTAAACTTGAACTCGTAAATCACTGAAGAAAGACCTAGAGACCACCCAAGAATTGCAGGTATAATATTTCGCAATTAACTAAGACAACACTACAAATAATTTCACTCCGAAATCCGCTAATAACTTACAATAGGTACCAGTATTAATTAAACATGGTTTCCAAACACTTGGTTTCCACCATTTCGTAGTACAAAATGATATTTTATTAGCTTTCAATTTCAACAAGAATATAATTGTTCAACTAAGTTCGAAGTATAAATTATTGATACACTTTATCCGTTAATTAACATTGCTGCACCAAAACCGGTAAATTAATTAAACAGAAATTTTAATACGTTTTAAGTTCTCAAATGACTCAATGTGAACGATAAAATGTTATCCTTGTATGAAACAATGATTGCATTACTGCCATTATTCGAGTACTACTAACAAGGCTTGATAAGATCTTCTCATTGAGTATTCTTGGCAGTATAAGAGTAAAGCAATAACCTAGAATGAAATACGAACGTCATGTGAATCCTACAAAAGTAGCCAAAGCATTTTTGCATGATATTATAATTGAACATGTTAACTTACGTCCTACAATTGCGAAGTACTGAGAATTCTCAGCGTCCTGCAAATTCAAGGCCAATTTTGCATTCAAATGACTGCTTTATCTTATTAGTCGTTACGGCTATGTACCTACATGTATGTAAAATTTAATTACAAAGTGAGTAACCGTATTATGTACTCGGTTCCTGCATCAAAACTAGGCAGGTTAAATACTACGCCGATCTACAAACAAACAGCTACTACGCCGAAACAAAAAACTACTAAGCCCCTCCGTAACAAAATCGCTGGGTTTGCCATTTGATGAGGCGTCTCAGACACTCTCAGGTCAGAGGAAACTCCATCAAGCTGCAAGAAGAGGAGCGTGAGAGGCGTGATACCTATGTGCCCGAGGTATCTGCTCTAGAGCACGACATCATTGAAGCGGATTCGGACACCAAGGACATGATCAAGATGCTTGACTTCAACCACATCAACGGTCTGCAATTGACGCAGCCTGCCATACAAGGCGGTTATGGTGGCAGACGTAATTAAGGATAATAAATAATTAACATTACTGTGTCCCTGTCCTCTCTCTAAATTCTAAAACAACAGTTCTCATTTGCCCAGAGTTTCGTTCTTCCGGGTATAAAAATATTGATGTTGGTACCATATCGTAAACTCTGAATAAATTGTGTAGCGCCAAACTGTAAACATTTACACAAATACGTCCAGCGTTTAAAAAACGGCCTAGGAGTAAATTGTTCACAGATTGTTCAAATTGATGCGGTTACAGACATAAATATCGTAAATGTTGGTGCTTCATTTTACGCTACACAGTTATCGATAACGATGGAATTTATTACTAGATCATTTCACGGCTCTGACTCCGGTCTACAGCATGATCTAGATGGTCCGTAATCATAACCCATAATAGCTGCAGGGGCTTAGATCTCTTGCAGACTACAAAGAATGGCGGTGAAGACAATAAATCTGGTGGCTTTATAGAGGTCCGTATTTCTATCGGATTGCTATTTACTGATAATCTCTCAATACAGTTCGCAAAAGCAGCTGTACTGTAAAGTAAACAAGTGATATTTACGATGCTTTAAAGTCGTAAGCATCGCCTGATAAAATTGAATAGCAACTGTAAGCACAAGTGTGACTAAATAGTGTTAGTTGTTGCTCGGAAACTTTTCGCACGAATCGTTAAATCTAAGCCAATATCTGCGATATTTCACCGGAAGGGTTTAAATTATTTTGAGGTGTTAATATTCCCTTTTGCTTACCATTGTAATTTCTATTCCTCTCAGTAATTTAAAAAAGAGATCAACATTTTGTGATAAAGAACAGATACGGGTGCCCAATTTTAGCTCCCTTTAATCTTGCCCTCGGGCTTCACTTACTCTGTGCCGCCTTGTCGACCTCGGTTTTATTTTTAACTTGAACGCTGGTTTCATATCTCTAGACGGAGTATAGTATAGCGTATATAGTGTATAAAACTTCAAGCGATACATAAATTGCAAGGTTCTTCTTGCATTTAATCATCATCTTCCTACCCTTGTACCATGTTTTTTGGGGTCGACGTAACACGCGTTTTATTCTTCCATTCTCCCTTGTCAATCGTCACGCTGTCATTGAGTTAGTTTTTTCCATCATATTATTTCTCACACAATCTGTCCATCTTTTTTTTTGGTCTTCCTTTCCATCCATCAACATTTATATTCATTACTCTTTTAGTCACATGCGATTCGTTCCTCCTCGTCACATGCCTATTCCAAGACAGTCGATCTCAACCAGTCAGTCTTCTTGCATATTATATCACCCGAAAACCTATCAAGTTAAATTAGTTGTAGTGGAACTAAATTAGTTCATTTTTCACTTCTTCAAAGACATAGATCCTTTGAAAATGGAAATGATCAAAAGAAATGGAGAGCAATTAAAACATATGTCCTTGTTTGATCTTTCTTTTGATCTACAAAATTAAAATTAACAACAGGAATGTCTTGCTACACATAATTGCTCTACAGAGGATCAAGAAAACTCTAAGATAAGTGTAACTGCAGTATATAATTTGATAGTAACATGATCTATCTTTACACCGTGTGAGCACGCTAATTAGTTAATGGAAACCGTGGAATTACGGAACGAGTAGAAAGAACATGCTCATAATTATTATTGTAGGTCTCAGAACGACAACCAGATCGCGGATTAGTTGCGATTCGTGATTAATTGAGTAGAGAATTTTGCTTTATTAAGGTAAAAAAAGCTAAGCCAAGAGCCTAAGACCCATTTCGGGTCGCTTAAGCAACGGAGTAAGGAAGCACAAAAGAGGTAAGCGAAAATACACTTTTGTGTACCACTTATATGCTTCATACATTGCTGCGAAAAGACGAACGGATCGTTCCCAACTACCAGAGCTTAATAAAGAAGAGGGGAGACATGGGTAAGTGATTAACTACTTGAATGGGACGCACCAAAGCCCAGTGGTACATGTTACCATATTTCCATTGTATTACGAAATATTGGATACTGTATATTTCATATGGACATTGGTTTAACATTGAATACAGCAAACACGATTACGCAGTGGTTTAGTGTATTTATGATACCATACCACCCAGTTTGCAACAAATGTTGTAGTCTGAACGTCGAATCAAATCAGCTTTATCTAAAAACAGATCGACTTATAAGACAAGCATACAATATCAGTTTCATATGATCTTTAGGAACACACTATAAAGAAACTATATCTTTTATTTTCAACAGGCCATTTTGGTTTTTGATAGAGGTGATCCATTTATCTGTTTCCAGTGTTTCGTTGGCTTTTACCTAGTGATTTGATTCTTGTTTTTTATCTTTATAAGTTTCTGCCAAGATTATAATAGGGGTTCTGCATTCTTATTAGCAAGTATTGGGTATTCGTTGATATTTTTTGTAACTTTCACTGCTCCTACTGGAAACGTTTTTCAGTGAAGAGAAATAGGACACAGTTTACCACACTTTTTACTTTTATATACAAAAACTCATGCCTTTTTGCCATGGGGGTAAGTAGAAACCACAGACCGCAACTGCTCCGATCCTAATATACTCCTTTCGCCTCGTCTACGTGTATATGTTACCGGAAATGTATGAAACCAAGGAATTTACATATTATACAATTCCGAGCCTACTTAGGAAATGTGTAAAATGTTTCAAAAATTCTTTAATACACATATTTCCTGTGAAAATATTTCCTAGAAATTGTCTATGCAATTGCATATATGAGATGATACTAGGAAATATATAAAAACGAATACTCTCTGTGAATAAAATCAACGTCAAGGCAAATGTCAAAATGAAACCTGTCCGGAGTCGGGGTGCCTAAAGTCCCGGGCTCGCTTCGCTCGCTCTTGCATCATAAGTTTTTCTTACCACAATGCCTTGTTTATGTTGGTGGAGTGTGTAGTATATTAGTGTAACATAAATAACCTCCTCCTTTTGGAAGTCGACTAAAAAATAGAAGTACGACAGACGCTCTCGGCTGTGTGTAGTCGCCCCTTGCACCGCTAACCTCGATGTACTTAAGAACATCAAGAATGTTATACATTTCCGATCGCTATTTAGGAAATGTATAGAATTCCTAAGTGCATGTTACAAATTATACCATAGATTTCCAATCTATTTTAGGAATTGGACACATTTCCTAGGAATCGTATACAATGACGGATTACATACTTTTCCGTTAACATATACATCTGCCCCCGTAGCATGACCACCGTAGACAAGGATTTCTTTGACGGAAGAATCGACAAAATGACAGATAGTGCAAAGAAATCTGTCATTGTGTCGACACAATCTGTCATTTTTTCACGGGGGTTGGTCATACAGGCACACCGTTTGCGAGTAGGTACTACGCACCTGACCTTTCTGAGGAACTTCACCAATAAGATCAGGTGTGCTGTGCACTCTTATTTCAACCTCCCCCAAACCTTCTACTACTTTCCGACTTCTTTCCGACTTCTATGATTAACACTTTTGAAATAGTTTCGAGCAGGCCCTCTTCTTCGTGGCGCGTGTCATTATCGACTTCCTCAAGGTCTTCAATATTGACCAATTCAATTTATTTAAAAAAATACGTATACTCACCTGACCTGTCCAGTGTTGTCCTACTTCCGTGAAATGTTATCGTAACAATCTCTGTTTCACTAATATAACGAGATATGAGTGTTTATCGGCAATTGGACACTCCTTTTTGGAGTTAGGTACTAGCTTTTGGCCGCAGTTTCTCCCGGGTGGTGTTCGGAAATTATCCCATAACAACGTACTACCGAGATGTCCCGTATTACAGAAAGTCATCCAGGGTCAGGACTCCAGCATTACTAATATCAAGTTTGAACCAATTAAATGGCTTGAATCTAGTTCTAAGTAATTCTTGAGTATTGAATACTGTTCTGTAATACGGGCCATAAAGTCCTAACCCAGGTAACAGTTTATCCGTGTGCTAAATATCATCCAAATACGTTCCGTACAGACTGAGCTACTTTCGCATTTATAATATTAGTATGGAGTGGAGTGCATTTGTGTTCATATTTATTGTTTTACTGCGATAGTAAGGACTCAACGTAAGTGCTTTATCCAATAAGTTAACGACATGATAAAGATCTAAAAAGGAAAGTTCTCTTTTTGAGACAATTAAATTTGAAGAAACTACTCAAAGAACTAGCTAACTAGGCTGATCTGATGAATTTGATTTGATTTGGCTTAGGCTACATTATCTAGAGTCTTTTGTGATCATCTTGATTACTTACTATGAAACGTGAATTCAGCCTTTCAGTTTACAAAACCCTCTGTTGAATGAGCACAATGCTATCTAAATCTTTACACCAGTCTTTCTTCTTTCTACGGGTATTGTAAAGCTTTTAAAAATAATACCATTTGAGAACACAAAAGGCAATTCATCCAGCTCACAAACAAACGTTGAGGCTAGAGTGAGTTTTACTCTCGTTTAGTTTTATAGGAAAGCGTAGTGGAAATTCATACAATTCGCTTCAATAACATGCACTGTTTTCCCAGAACTGTAGGCCAAAGGGGGTTATAGTAGTCAGTGGAGCATTGAGGAGGTTGACCGTGCCGTGAGGGAAGGAGGGAGGGGGGGGGGGATCTAGACGTCCTTAATTTGCGCCCTTGCCCCCGTCTACGTCCCGCCAACGCAGATGCTGCGAGTTTAGCTATATCGTAGGTTTGGGATACCCCTCTGAGATCATAGTTGGATGTAATATCTTGTGTCATGTAATGAGACTCAATTCAGTGGCTAATGTTGAATGCATATGAAATCACGCTTTTCATTTTCGAACTTTACAGATAACATTAGTGGCAAATAGTATAGCTCTCCCGAACCTTCTAGAACTCTGATTCTGGAATAGCTCGAGAACAGTAAATAAAGATAGAGGCAGGAAGATGATGACTCGTGAGTAACCAAGGTGAGCGTTCGGCTGTCTCAATCAAACCACAGCAATGGGCATCTAGACTGGACTGGTAGTTCAGTGCCTGGAGTCGACACATAGATGACAATCCGAAAAAAAACACGAAAAAGCCGAGCAGAATGTTACTGATGGATACTAATAAGTACTATAAGTTTCGTGCCACAAAATCGATTTTATTAATTCATTAGCTGTCACACACAACATCACACTAATTCTTCCATTATCACAACAAGCAGCGCCATCTATGCAATAACTCGAGAACTAACTGAGTCTGACATTTGAACAGCTTTATCAAAAAAAAGGTTAAATACATGGTCAGGTCATCAGGCACAATGTACTACTCAGTAGTACTGAGTGCACTGACAGTCAACCTTTTTTCAACCTTATTACTTAGAGCATAAGGGCGAAAAGTGGCAGACCGTCAGTGAGCTCGGTAGTACATGAGGCCACAAGGCATTAAAATAAAATAACAATATTTATTACAATGTAATGCATGAATCGATGATTTCAATGAAAAAGAGTGATGAATATAAATGTCGACGGATGAAGAGCAAAAGGGAGACCAGCGAAAAGATGGATTGATTGTGTGAGGAATGTTATGAAAGAAAAAGGAGTAAATGATTCGCCTGATGGTTGGCAAAGGAAAGTGGAAAAAGAAAATGTGTTGCACTGACCCCAGGTAAAATGGGACAAGGGCAGTAAGACGATCATTTCAATGTAAGGTTTATCTGCTATTATTTAGTGAGTTTCGCTCTGATTTGTAACAATTTTGACTGGTGAAAAATAGTAGCCTATTAGAACATCATTGATATTGGCCATGACTAACGAATTTTGTTGAGACTTAGTTGTGGGATCAAAGGCAAGCAGGGCATTAACTCTGTATTATGTATTTTATCACCCTTGCTCTCAAAACAGTGAAGGAAAATATTGTGTGAAAACCAGAATGACCTAGAACTAAAAATTAAAAAGAACATAGACTATGCCATCTCTATAAATATGCACTGGGCCCACATGGTGAATTACAGCCCACACTCTTTCACAGAGGGGATGGCTCAGCCACAGAAATATTATAAGCTGATTTTGATAAACTTATGCTAATATGTTAATGAAGGTCTACCCTCATACTTGTCACTAATTCGTACATTGCTAATCTGTGAGCCACCCAACCAATTTCAATGAAATTTTGTGAATTTGTATGGTTGGTTCCAGATTTAAAGATAGCATAGTTTTGAACCCAAAAGGTGGCATCGTGCAAAGCAAGGGTGGATTGCTCATAATATACAGGGTGTAACAGAAAGGGTCTAGTCATATATGAAAGGATATGCTGCAGATCATCAAACTGACAAACTTTCCCCTTGGGTCCAATATCGTAAAGACGAAAAAAAAAAAAATTCATTTTTTTAATAAAACATTGCCCCACACTAGGAATTTCTCCTATATCATGGGTGCGTTTACAAACATTTAAACTCACATACACAAACAGCCAGACCCTAATATATATTTTAAACTAGAATATTGTAGTGAAAACCACAGCAGGAGTGTTTAAATTATTTTACATTTGATTTATTACTGCACTTGGGCACTATTAACATTTAGTTTCGGCAAAGCAGAGCCAGATATTTTTAATAAACAATGTTTAGTTCATAAAATCTAGGGCTACAACAATACATGTTTTTGTCTTCATCATTTGAAGCCATAACAAATATTACAGAAGTATTTATATTGTGGGCAGTGGGCAGGAACACAATTTGACAGCTAATTACATCCTGTTACATAATCTCTTATTGATCTTTGTGTTTTTAGTAGTACTTACATCGCTTAGTTTGGTCTCTAAAGATTTTATGAAATCACTGGTTATCTCTTCATAATAGATATGTTTGACTATGTTTTTTGTTTACAGTATGTTTGACTTTTAAAATGTTTACTTTACTTAGGATATTGATATGATATCACTGGCTTACCTCACTGGCGTATCAACAGCCAACCTTGTAATATGGCCCATGTTGAAACAGAACTACCAAAATATATTTTACAGATTAAATTAACATGCAAAACATACATATTTTTTCACAATTAACACTTAGGCCTTGAACATTTTTATGGTTCTAAATAAGGTAAAAATTTGGTTTTGTTGAATTATACTGTCTTTATAGTTATGGTCCTAAGACCTGAATAAATGTTGTAAATATCATGGAAAAATAGTGTTCATTAGCAGTGAAAGTCACTAGACATCATTTCAAAAGGTATTTGGGCCAAGAGGCTAACAAGGATCATTCCATTATGAAATCAAATTGATTTCACATACTACTTGAACAAAGAAAATAGCACCAAACTGGTATTTCATTGCCTCAAGGTTGTCAAAAAGATATTAAAGTACCAACAGTACAAAACATGATTGTCATTTTGCAATTGTGCGTAGTTTACTTACCTGATCAGAAAATCTTGCTGCTAGGAACTAAACACCGAAATCCAAGCTTTGTGTATACAGTCCACGTAAACTAATCACGGGATATAACTACTGATAAGGATAATCTGCAAAACACTGAAAAATGCAAGACCATCGGGACGGAACAACAAGCGAAAACATACCGAAAGACCAAGAAAGAAACGTGAAACAAGGACGGACAGATAGACATGTCAATATCAGGAAGACTACAGTTTGAGCCTGATATAGTTTTTACCTCTATCGTTTTGCACTCGAGTAAAAGAGAAAAGGCATCATTTGATTCGAATAAATTCACACATTACGATGCCGTAAGTATGAAAGGGATAAAAACTAGGCGACATAGAGTAAAATCAGCTGGCGACAGCTGTTGACAAGAGGTGGATGTTTGGATTTGTGGAATTTGTATTTTGACTTTATTTCATGTTTATATAGTGTTTTTTCGTATGGGGAAAGAAATTACCAATATTTCTCATTTAGTTTTTGATTATACTTTCATTTTTCATCAAGCTCAACTTTATCTCCAAAAATGATACACGAATTCTATATTTTTTTATTTCGATGTTTTAGTTATTATTTTTTTATTGTCTTTTAATATGTTTAATATATAGCTACTTTTCTCTTTGGAGCAAAGTGGTTGAAATGGTCTTGATTATTATTGAGTTTCTCAAATAATAACACAAGAATGTGAGATTGCTCTGTTTTCAGTTATGCTTACGAGACTTATATATCCGTTCATGGAGGACTGATGTTTTTTCGCCAAAGACAAGCCAGATACTAGGTCGAGTGTATAATCTATGGAATTGTTAGAGACATTTCTTGACACTGTCATTGTCAATTTGTGACTGACAGGTAGAGCCGTTCACAATTTTGTGATTTTACGCATATTGATACGCTAATTGATAATTTTTCTGAGTATATTGGCTTCAATCCAAACCTACAAACAGATTATAGTATTTACACTTTACATAAAGTTATTAACCCAGTGTTTTAAGCGCTATTATTAGGGTTTTTAACATCAAGCAAGTGGAAGCTGAAAAAGTGTTCTGTCAGTTGTTCACTTCACAACAATAACCTTTCGTCATTGTGGATAGGCTAATTACGTATAATTAGTACACGAAAATATAATAACATCGACAGTGAACGCGATGGCAAAGGAGGAAGACGACGACAACTTGCCCGATAAAGATGCGGCTAAAGAATTCTATGCACGATATGAGCCGAAAGAAATAATAGGCAGGTGAGAAAATAATTGTGGTGTTCACAAGTGTGTCGTGATAAGTTGCGTTGGTGCCAATTTTTAAAGAACTAGAGAATTATTTAAAGCGTCTGGGCATTATTACTAGTATTGTTACTCATAAGTCTTCTGCGTGACCTTGAAGATGAAACCATTAAGTTCCTTTGATAAATCAATTTTACTGCAGTGTAGTGTATAAAGTGATCGGATTCTTTGAATTTGACCTCTTTATTTGGCCTTCATTATTTGAATTTTTTGGGTAAACAAGTATGTTTATTACTATTTTTTATCGACCTTATATTTGAAGCATTCTATTCTTTTAGATTTTAGGTAATTATTAGCTGTCCAAGTCCCATAAGTTTTATTTTGATTATTTGCAATTCTTTAAACATATTGCAGAAATCCTAATTATGTATTTCATCTGTAATTTTTCCCACACAGAGGCATAAGCTCAACAGTCCGAAGATGCATAGAGAAAGAAACAGGAAAAGAATACGCAGCTAAGATCATAGATCTCAGTCAGGAGTCCCAGGATGGGGTGGACACGCACATCATGAGGGATGCCACTCGGCAGGAGATACACATCCTGAGGATGGTAGCTGGACACCCTTATATTAGTGAGTGAGTTGTTGGCTCTATATTGCTTGAATGGCTCATCAATAACTATGAAGCATGGATCAAGCATTAAAGTCTAGTGCTTTACAGGCTACATACATAATCTTATGCCTTATTCCCATTGGGGTAAGGTATGAACTTCAGAATACCACCTGTTATAAAGTTATTGGTTAGAAGAGGCTAACACTGCTTGTTGCCTATTAATAATAAATTTAAGTTGTTGTCATTCAAGTCTACCATCAATTAAAATGATTTCTGATTTTTAATAACTCATGTATTAAAAAATAATAAAAACTAATGTATTAAAAAAAAAATAGGCATTCGCATTCCAATCTAAGTTTTAATTTTAATGACTAACCAAAACAAATCACCTGAAGTAAAATAATTTGTTTCAGTTGAGCTGCAGGATGTGTTCGAGTCGGAGACATTCATATTCTTAGTGTTTGAGCTGTGCAAGAATGGAGAGCTTTTTGACTACCTCACGTCCGTGGTCACTCTGTCTGAGAAGAAGACTAGGTATATTATGAGGTATGTTGACAACTTTCATGTAAGTTTTTTTTTTGTTGCTATTAGAAATATAATGACAAATAAGTATAATGTCATGCTCATGGTATAGGAGACCATAGGAGTATTTAACTATATTATCAAATCTTTTTGTTTATGCCTTTTGTCAATGTGAGCTTTTGTGGTTTTTGATCTCTCATTTTGAAGGGAGAAATTCACAGCAAAGTAGAATCATGGAAACCACTTTACTGGGTTTTCTGCTAACTGCAAGAAGTAGCGTAGGGCTGAATGCGCATCGTCCAATTAAATGCAAAATCCTTATTGTCTCTCTTATTCCCTTAAATCATCTGTTGTAGCAATAAGAGTGCCCATAGTGTCACCATATGTAAATTTTTTACCTGTTAATTAATAGTGTACATATTAAAGATTGTTCGATTTAGTGTTTTATATCTCCATCAGAATTTCGACATATTTTACTACATTAAACTTTTTCAGAAAAACTAAAAAGCTTCTGTCCAAGACGCAGTAAACGTTATAACCTTTCTCACTCAAAACTTTCCATGCTTTAAGAAGTTCAAATAGAACATAAATGTGATATAACACTCACGTGTAATTCACAATAGAGTAACATTAGAAAGGCCTTAACATGCAAATACGAATGTTTATTAACCTATTGTGTATGCAACAAAGATCTATTTGTTATCAATCTGTGTAGGACTCGCGTATCTTAGAGAGTGTTCGCAGCACGCACTTGTTACTTTATCTCAATTAATTTGTCGCATCTGTGTCTGTAAAGGTTTCCTGACACGGACGCGACTCGTGATTCCTTCATGAGTCGCAGGTTCATATGCGCCCGAGTTTGCATGCAAATTCTCAGAAAATAGGTATAATGATATTTTTTTTTGTTAATTTGCTTAAAATTAAAGATACCATAAGTTTTTTATTTATGTTTCATTGACTGAATTCACCAACACAAACTGAAGTCTCTTTTGAGGACAATAAAATTACATTGCAATAGTCAGATCATAATATGAAGAAGACGGTGAATATGAAGGTGTCTGAGATGGTCTCTTGAACACCACAGGTTTGAGTGAACCTGTCCAGACAGTTGGATGCGTATGTCAGTTATCGTATAACTATCGTAGTAAGTCGTGTCATGCCTGTATGATGGAGCCCTAAATGGCCTGGCCTTTAAATTCTCCATTCTCGTGCATCCTTTGTCCCTTATGATGTGAAACTAATCTGCATAATTCGCTCATTGTTTGAAAATGTGGGTGATATAAACGGCCTACTTAAGTATTATTGAAGTAGGCCGTTTAGTACAATATTTTGTACCCAAAATAGCGCGTGATATTTACGTTACCCGCTTGGCTGATTTATTTCAAGGGTAATCTATTTAATTGTGCATTGTAGCTTGAGGTACGGGTCATTGGATATAAGCCGTTCTTATCTCTAAATGTCTAAGGTCATGATATTAATTCATTAAGTTTGGACTGTCAATATAGTATTGAAAAGGTCACCCCTTCCCCCCCGCTTATCTTTCTGCTAAAAAACCCTTTGATTAGGAATACATTCTGTCTGAAAATTGTTCAATTATACAAGTTATTGCTGTAATACTGGACTTTCGAAGACTAGATCTAAATGAAGTGTAATCCTTAAATATTAAACTTTAATATCTCCTCCTTTACTTCAAGAATAATCGAGTAAAAATTGCGCCTAATATTTTTTAAGTTGTTACAGTGGTTTGATTTTGAAAATATTATTTCCTGGGTAGTGTAACAAAGAAGTCGAACTAATACGAGTAGGAACTATGTCCTTTTGTACTTGCATTTTACTTGTAATACAATTTCCGGTATACTAGAATAGATTACAGCTAGGGTTGGTTTTGGTTAATCATGAAAGTAGGGCTTGTGTAGGCAGAGCATAGGAAAAGAAAAATATTGGACAGGTTTAGGTGCCTTAGGTTTTTCTGGCAGCACGTAATCGCACTTTTCCATTCTCTTATATCCTTTTCTGTCGCTCAGAACCGCCATTTGTTAGAGCGGCAAAACAGTGGGAATACTATCGCACGCGGCGGCATTGACGATGCGATAGGCAGCACGTTCTGTTTCACACTCTAGCAAATCATCATTCTCCTGCCCACAACCAAATTTATTTGAGGTCTGCGCCGCATGTCTTCTTCTTCCTATCTTCTCTATTACTCGTCGTCTCAGCAGTCACCTCCTTTTTAGTCATAGGTATCTTGCTTTAGCAATGGTGGTTAGAAATGGAAAAGTGCGATTCCGTGCTGCCACATGAGGTTCAACCCACATGCGACGTTGCCAAGTTTCTGAATGAACCCTCTGGACATTATAAATAGCTTATCGACCAAGAACAGGGTGCAGACGCCGTGTCGTGCTCGGTCTGGAGGAAAGGTTGCACTAAAAATAACAGTGCGCCAGAAATATACTTTCATGCTCTTTTGGTTCTATTCGCTAATCTTTCATACGTAGGGTAATATAACACAAGAATAAAATGTAGATGTAGTTGTAGTATGTAGTTTATTTTTATATCAAATGTCAGATATGTCAGGATTTACCCCGTTAGGCTCGTACATCATGTGGGCAGACGATGGGTTTCTGTCCCTAATCTGTTATTTAACGCCGTTGACCTAATTGGTTCCAGTTTTTTCTCGTAATCTCCACAATCTGAATCCGTACAAAACTAAATGGAGTGAATTCGGATAATGCTTGAAATCTTTTAAGTTTTTTTTTGGGTGACGCCTTATGTAGAACGACTTAGTTTGAGACATGGTGGCAAAAGGATTAATTATGATAAATCAGCAAGACCCTACGTTACCGAGTGCTAGTTGTCCAGGGTGAGCCAGACGTTTGAAATCACAATAACATTTCGATGAACCCCACTCAGGGTGGCTCTTTTGATGCACCACTAAACTGATGGTTAGCACTTAGCAAGAACTTAGAGCTTTAATTAAAAGAAAGATAAATAGGGCCTAAGTGACAAGTCTAGAAATCCGTTAGCATGGACATCCCCCATCGTAAACAGAAAAAAAAGTCTTCACCGAATTTTACGGGTTGTCCATTGACCATCGCACTTAGCTCTGCTTTCTCTTTTAAAACGTCGAACAATTTATAAATATACCTAGTACTCGAAAAAAGGAGGTTACCCAACTATAAACAGCATTTTATAACAAAACATCTATCGCAATTCCACATTTAAGAACGTTTTATGAGATCGTTGAGACGCCTACGCAACTTTTTATCGCTATGTCAGTGCGCGTGCGACATTAGGCTAGGGATTAAACTGAGCGAAAACGCGGCGACGACGATGATCGCGCAATTCCATTCCATCGTAGGCAGGCACTATAACTGTTCAAAAATGTTTATATTTACCAGTATTCTGTTGGAATATGGGCACGGGAATGATGATGTCCTGTACGGAAGAAAAGTTCCCCTCTTTAGCTTTCTGATCTTCTTCATCCTCATATAAATTTAGTATACTAAGTCATTATGACAGCAGAAGACCGAAAGTCTACGGTTAGTAGTTAAAATACTGGCATCCAGCTGCATCCGGTTAGACTGGAAGCCGTTGGTGTCGGCTTATTTGGGAAAAGACTAGGCAGATGATGATAGTTATTTAAAAGAGGCAGATCCAGGCGATAAAAGCGCGTATAATTACTTGGATTACCGGGAATTCATCGAGTATTTCTGCTCAGATTTGTCACTAGCCTTATAATCATTATTCGTGAAGCGGATAATTATAGCAAGCGTTGTTTGTAGGTGGTATGCGGGTGTGGCGGTAATGAGAATGGTGACCTACTTTACTAAATAGCTCTACAATTATTGTCTATAGCTACTTTTTTCCCTGTTATTTGTTTACAACGTTTTTTGCTCTTTATAAACATAGTATAGTGTGGTTATTTTAAATTGGCATGGATTTGTTGTCTTAGAAACACAAAACCTATTTATGTTATCATTACTGGTATTTTACCAAGTACTTGGTTAAGCAAAGTCTAAGCAGCTGGTAAACTTTTGTATTGTAACTTGGCCCATAACTGTTAAAGATTGAACGGTTATGTGAATGTATGAACCGGTCATGAATCTGTGTAAGTACATCTGTCATTGGCCATATTTTCTACTACGAGCCCCTTAACAACTGCTATCGTTTTAAAAAGGTCGAGGTGTCAGTTAGTTAGCCAAATAATATAATTTATCTACAAATAATATAATATATCTAAATAACTGTAGTTATTTATTAACATAAATGAGAAAATTGACCTCATGAAGTAACATTTTTATCAATTTCTAATACATGTTTGTGCTCACTCACTGCCCTAAATGGGACGGGGCTAGTTCAATTACGTATCGCCACACCTCCTTTGTTCTATCAGCGCCTAGTAAAAAAACCGCATAGTTTGAATATATGATAAATCTAGCATACATTGACCCTCTAATAAAGTCCGGCTAAATAAGAAACTTGTAGATAACACGCACATACAGCGTCATTCTAATTATGTTATCTGTGTGTGAGTCGTGTGCACAGATAAACACAGGGATTCGCGCAAATTATACGTTGTACGGATAAACCAGTGTTGACTTAACTTCTGCGCTGTTATAGTCTCCTGGTACTTCACCGCAGTGACTTTTGTTTTTGAAATACTTTTTTTTTGTTCAGTTTTTTCCTAAAATGGCTTTAATTCTGTTCTTCAAGTTTGAGATTGAGGAGAAATTCCTGAAACAGCACGAATCTATCGCGTGTGTTGAGTTTGTTGTTCATTATTACAATGTAGTTTTAGAAGTTTTAGTTAGTAAATATTTGAGGTAAATTAATCTTTCTTTTTTCCAAATTTTACTTTTATTTGTGGGCTCTTTGATTTAATTTGATTTTATTTTTTCTGTATTGGTAATATTTTGAGAGTTTTCTGTAATTTGTTATTATCTTTATTGGTGCAGCTTGATAAATAATATTAGACTCTTTTCCTGAGTTTTATATCGTTTCACCTTACCGACGCTTAATTATAAAGTGGTAAACATCTTCCTTGTGAACAGTCAATTGAAACCACGGCTCACGGAAATATAGATTATTAAAACCCCTCCAACAGACATCTGGAAAGTTAAAGTTGTATTATAAAACTAGCTGTGCCCCGCGGTTTCACCCGCCGCTTCTGAATTGTTCTTTTTTGCTCGGCTCCTGTTGGTCATAGAGTGATGTTATATAGTTTATAATAGCCTTCCTCGATAATTAGACTATCCAACACTTATAAGAATTTTTCAATTCGAACCAGTAGTTTCTGAGATTAGCGCGTTCAACCAAACAAACAAACTCTTCAGCTTTATAATATTAGTATAGATTAAATCAATTAATTATTAGAAAACAGCACTTAATTTCCTTTTCATGACACATTTACCTGATCGACAACTACCAGGAAAACATAACTGTAAACATTTTCTTGTTAATTATTTGCAGACAAGTCCTGGAAGGCGTGCGGCACGTGCATAGCAAGTGCATCGTGCATCGAGATCTGAAGCCCGAGAACATTCTACTTGACGACCAGCTCAACGTCAAGATCACAGATTTCGGGTTCGCTAAGGTGCTCAAAGATGGCGAGAAATTGTTTGGTAAGTTAAATACCTTGTTTTATTGAGCTTTATGAAAAGTGACAACTAACGTCTAGTAAAAAAAAGCAACTTCGATCTGTAAATCATGGGTTCGAACCCATTCAGGCACTTTGTGTAATTCATAACTTCACGAAATGCTCTCAAGGAAGTGAATGAAAACATCGTGAGGAAATCGGCTTGTCTCAGAACCAAAAATTCGAACACATGTGACTTCTACCAACCCGCACTAGGTCCGCGTGGTGGATTATGTTATAGCCCACTCCCCCTCATGGAGAACAGCAGTGGGAAACTTTTTACAGGGTGATTATGCTTGCTAATCCTTAGGTAATGATTTGAAGAAATTGATCAGAATGAAGCTGACCTAACCTAACAGAAACCACAGCCAGCTAACCTTGCAGAAAGATACATTTTCGTGATAGATCGCTTAATCCACTGACTTTTTATGTCAATCTATTTTAAATCCTTTGTCTACTTAGATGTTTGTTGTTCATCAACGAAACAACACGAATCTGTACTAATATTATAAAGCTGAAGTGTTTGATTGGTTGAACGCGCTAATCTCAGGACCTACTGGTTCGAATTGAAAAGTTATTTTAGTGTTGGACAGTCCATTTATCGAAGAATTCTAATGGCGATATAACATCACGCTACGACCAATAGGAGCGGATCACCAATGAAAACTGTTGCAAAAACGGAGAAAATAGTATTTTTAGTAATATGGGTTACTCGTTCGGATTGATCTTGAGATACTTAATCCCTAAACAATTCCCGAAAATTAAATAATTCCAGCTTGATACACTTGCTACCAAAGATATTCATGTAGTCTTTTAATAATTTAGAAAAAAAAACAAAAAGTCGTATAGCAACTGCATACAGATGCAACAGATAAGTACGGAGAGCTACTCGAGGGTCACGCTCTGCGACCGCGTCGCATCTAGTCTTACATCTGGTTCTAAGACAATACCCGATAGTTTCACTTGCGGAACAAAAGCTATTGTTTGCGTTTATGCTATCCTAGTACTCTCATAAACTACATTTGTATATCTTTCGATATATTAAGTCTATTTTTGATGAGTCAATGTTTTGAATCGATCATTTACTATCGTAGTAGTTGTCGAATTAATCTATACTTATTATAAGGTCTATCTTTTCATACACGAAATATTTTAAAAGTAACTTATATAAGTCGTAAGCAACGAAAAAAAAAAAAAATATCTGACGGTTTTTTTTTTACAAAATTATTATAATTCTAAATTTTTTCGAGACTTTTTGCATAAAACCGTTACTCCCATATTCTAACAATGACAGTAGGTAAATACGACGTATTAAACTACCGTAATGGATGCTTAAAAATAAGGAGCCAGTATTTATTTATGGGTCAAATAAATTTTCAAAAAACCCTTCTTAGTACACACTTACGTCATTTAAGGAACGTTTGTGCAAAATTTCTTGCTTCTACAGTCTAGAAGCAAGAAAATTTTAGGGTTTTTTGAAAATTCACCGCCTAAGGGGTTAATAATAATAATAATAATAATCATTTATTCGCAGACGTTGAAGTCCATAGAAATAGATAAGTAATAGGCAATAACAAAAATAACATAATCAAAATACATCACAAATTACATAATAATGTCATAATAGAAACGAATCACAAAACATAAAAATAACACAACACACACATAAAAATCACAAAAAGGCATAATAACAATAATGACATAAAGGAAGGAATTAAATTAAATGCACGTACAGCTATCTAGAGCCGATCTGTGTGTGCAGTCTCACCCATCGACCAAGCATCGGGCAGTCCCACCGGTCACTCAATGCTCTCAACATGCCGTGGGTGCTGATATCTGTTCTATACCGGAGAGAAGCGCATCGTTTTCGAATGATGGCATAAAAATCATCCACTCTCGCATCGGCAAACATACCCGAAGCGCTACAATACCGCGGCAGCCCCACAAGCATCCTGAAAGCATTGTTATACTGCACACGCAGGGCGCTGTATGCCTTCTGCGTACACTTGACCCAAAGGCTGCAGGTGTAAAAAGTCTGACAGTAGGCTCGAAAAAGCGTCATTTTAACGTCGTAAGAACACCGTGCAAACCTACGAGCCAGCATATTACTTCGAACAGACAGCGCCCTACGCTCTCTCTCGATATCTAAATCGTCGCACAGGTCCTCAGTGACCCAATGGCCCAGATATTTAAATTTTGAGACTTGCTTCAAGGGTGTACCTGCTAATGAGATGCATGGAACATTTAAGTATCTTGTCGCACCACCATTGAAAACAAGTAACTCACTCTTAGCAACATTATACCTAAGCCCCTGAGTCACCGCATAGTTCTCACAGACCTTCAGCAAACGTCTTAATGCACTGATTGATGGGCTCAGCAAGACCATATCGTCCGCATAGCTGATGTTGTTCATAGCAACTCCGTCAATATGACAGCCGACACCAGTATTGCCGAGCTCAACAATCAGTTGGTTTATATACAAATTGAAAAGGCGAGGGGAGGTGATTCCCCCCTGCCTCACCCCACACTTCAATCTATATTCTTCAGACATAGTCCCTGCCCACCTAACATTGTTTATTTGGTTCTCATACCAGAATCTTAACAATGACGTGACCTCAAAATCTACTTTTTTCTCATTACTTAGCTTATCCCACAGCTGGTCATAAGGCACAAGGTCGAATGCCCTGGACAGATCTAAGAAACATGCATTAACAGGTGTTTTCCTATCCGTATAATACCGGACAGTCCGCTTTAAACACATAATGGCACTTTCAGTCGACAGCCCAGGCCTGAAGCCAAACTGTGCATCATGCAAGTCAATCCTGGGGGCCATGTATGTATCCAGCAGACTATCCAGCACCTTTGCTATGACCGTTGCCAGTGATATTGGTCTGTAATTACTGGGATCAGCAGCATCACCGGTTTTATTTTTTATGACAGGTACAACTATAGTTCGCATAAGTGCACTGGGCAGATAAGAATGACTCACACACAGTTTAAAAAACATCGACAATACTCTTGGTAAGTGTACACCTGCATATTTAAGGTGCTCGACACTAAGGTGATCATGGCCCGGGGACTTGCCTCTAACCATATTTTTTATCACTTTCTTGACATCTTTAGTAGATAAATTCAATCCCCGCGCCATGCCCACATCAGCGCCAGTCACCTCCTGCGTCACATAACCAGCAGAGGAATTTGCCAAGGGCTTCACTTTAAATTGGTCTACAAACATATTAGCAATTTGTGTGGGATCATGTTTACCACCAACACTTACGGGGAGGCTCGACCCAGGATTCAGTTTATTCGAGTTTTTCCAAAAATTAACAAAGTCCTTAGATTTATGATTTTCAGCTATTAAATTTAGTTTAATTTGTGTTTCATTATTACGACACCATTTTAATTTACTTTTGAAATTTCTCCGCGTATCACGCATTTTATTATATTCAATACCTGTATCTGGTTTACCACATAACTGCCAACCGTGAAAAGCTAAGCGAGCCTCCTCGTAAGCTATTTTTACATGTTTATTCCACCCTGGCACAGGTTTATACGTACGGGGCTTATTCGCCGCCGCACTACACTCAGCAGACTGTTGGAGAATACATATTATGTTACTGTATAAATCATCCAGAACAATATTATGGTTCACATTTTTACAATGAATGTCTGCACAGTGACTGAATGCGTGCGGAAAATCTATTTCCCGTAAACCCACATTACACATTTCCTCATACATACTTATCTGAGTCGAGTCACGTTGCCCCCAGACAATGTTGTTACTGTCAGGTTTAGGTAATACTATATTAGGTGTAATTAACTTTAGATTACATTCTACCTCTATAGGCATATGATCCGACCAATATATATCGTACAGTACCTTAACATTAACGAGTGTCCGTTGCGCGGCCTGTGTCGTAATACAGTGGTCAAGCCAGCGCCTACACCCGTGCGCGTCACTCACAAAAGTGTATGAGTCACTCGGCAAGCACTCAATATCAGCACATAACCATTGTTGTTCCTCACAGACCTTAAGTAGTTCACTATGGAATAGCTCGCCAGTATGTGCATTATAGTCACCTAACATAAATACAGTTTCTATACTATTGCTGTCGATTATAGCTGCGATTTCACTCAAGCAGTCAGTAAACTCGGCGAGATTGTCACTGGAGTTGGTAGGCATATAAACCGAAAATACTAGCATCTCTTTGTCGCACAAACTCACTTTTATTGCCGCGATACGAACACTGCTGCACTTTATAACACTAACCATCGAGAACAGACTCTTCCGCCACAGAAGTGCTACACCTCCGTAGGGTCGACCACGAAGAACACCTGCTGCCGTATCCACTGCTGAGTTTCCGGTGAATGCAAAGTCGTTGTGTATGTTTCCTAAAAAGGCCAGATCATGCGGCAACAACCACGTCTCCTGCAGTGCGATAACGTCCGCAGTGTCGCACAGTCGTCTGATACAATCAACTGAAGTCGTAACACTTTTACAATTAAAACTTATTAGCTTAACAGGCTTATCCATTCAAGGCTTTTTTTTTAAATTCAATAAATTGCCGGAAAGACACACCTTCTGGCCATATATTTTCATCCATAAAAACTGGTAGTTTCATTTTAGGAATTAAAAATTTGTATGCCTCATATCCCTTGCGTTTCTTCATATTAATTTTCTCAGGTGATATCATTACTTGTGTCCTATTTAATACATAATCTGCTATGTCCTTGGTGGAAGCTGCCATATCCACATTATAAATATAAAAAGGTATTTTTATGTCTGCAGCCTTGAACTTATTGTCGGGAATAACTGCACCCTTCCCCTGATTACCAATAAATCTATTTACAGATTTATAGTTTTTCCGGAATTCTACCTTTTTCCACTCTCCATCCTTCACAGTATTCGCCCAAGACTTAACCGCCTCACATGTATCCAAGCATAAATTCCCTTTTTGCAAATTAGATTTTTTATTATGTTTCGCTGGGTGTTGTATAAGTACGCGGGCCTCATTCCCTTCATTACGGCTTGAAGAAACCGCAGTGGCCTCCACGCGCTGCGCACACGCCATGTCATTCGCGCGAGAGCGGGGCGTGGGCGTGTCTAAGTTGACTGTGCAAGTGAGAGCGTGCGGTGACGAGTGAGATGGTGAACCTTGCTTAGCGACAGTGGGGGCAACGGTCATTGACCCATTGTTCTGTGTCATTTTACCGTCATTCGTAATTATTTCCGTATTATGCAAGTCATTATGCGATTCATTACATTTGAAATCACTTAAATTAACGTAAGTGCTCTCATCTAATACAAAAGCACCTCGTCGTCTATTAATATTAGTTTCTGACCTTTCAATAGACGAGTGTTCTAGGTGTTGAGATTCACTTTTTCTTTTAATTAATTCCTCCACATGACTTATAGTTGCGTAGCTATCTTTAATGCACTTAACTTCTGATTGTAATATTATGATGTTTTTTAGTAAATTTGTCACATCTACGTGATCGAAGGTTAATACGAGGGTTAATTTTTTTTATGAAAGTTGGTCAATTTTGCGAACGAAGTCGTGGGCAACAGCTAGTATAATATAAACTGTTCTATATCATAAACTTGTCGTAGTTCTGATGAATTAGCGCCTTATTTTAACTGATTAGCACGCTAGTAACACCTCTTCATTAACACAATTAGTTTGGTTGCTTTAAGGATAGTACCCCGGTACTATCCTGTGTATGTCAGCTAATGTTTTGTGTTTCTGTTGTAATTCCAGTACAGAAAACTGGTATTCAGCTGCATCCGGTTAGACTGGAAGTCTACCCTAACATAGTTGGGAAAAGGCTAGGCAGATAATGATGATTGATAAATGCAATATAACTATCAGTACTAGCCGTAAAACTTCGAGTAATAGCAGCTGCGCGACCATTGATGTTTGGTTTCTTTTAAATGAAATGCCATCCGGGATGGATGGCATTTCGTCTTGGTGTCGTAAAAGATAATTAGAAATCATGTCGCTGGGTTAATTTCAGCATCCAATCAAACAAGCTTTGCTATTACGGCTACATACTTTAATTTAAATATAAATTATATTTTTTTTACGTTCCAGAACTGTGTGGTACTCCGGGCTACTTGGCTCCCGAGACACTTAAAGCCAATATGTTTGACGACGCACCTGGCTACGGCAGGGAAGTTGACATGTAAGTTACAATAATATCTTTTTTATACAGGGTGTAACAAGACCCTTAATGAAGCTGTCAACCAAGCATTATGTGCATCAAACTAAGTAACTTTACGCAAATACTATTGCTGGGAAACGACTTTTTTTTTGGGATGAAAAATCACGTTTTACGGTAGGACTCAATGTAACGCACTCAAAACATTGTGCTGATGTATGGATTCAATAGTACGGTGGTCGTGGAAGTGTTTACATTAAATATCTTACGTTAAAAACAGGTGCTTGGAAAAAAAATCGTGAAAAAGTTGGAACTTTGACCCCCAGTATCTCCGTAACTAGAAGGTTCCCAGGTATGGTCTAGAACAAAAACTTATCGCAATGACGGGGAGAACAAGTACCTTTCGGCTTCGTTAAGGGTCTTGTTACACCCTTTATTTTATCATCGCATCGCATTATTTTATCATCCAGCGCTTTCTGATAACCGTACACTTCATCTAAATTGGCAATTTGTAGGGCAATAGCTTTCCAATCAGTCTGCCTCGTTACTGCTGACCATGAGTACCTTCCAGAGTTTGATTCCGGGATAAGTGTTATTGAGTTTTTCCATCAGGAATTTCCCACTGGGTCGCCGTAATTACAAGCAACATAACAGGCAAAATATGGGTGTTTTATTAGGTTACACCTCTGCCTCCTGCCTAACCCTTCGGGGATTAAAAACGTGAGGTTATTTTATGGTAACTTACCAATCAGGCAACATTGATTGTAACAACAACAATCAACAATCAACCTTAAAATCAAAACCGTTTTAAATGGAGGCAGAATTACAGTTAGGTGCCGTCGATAGCACTAAATGATTTAAATTGTTTGAAACTGAAAATCTTTATGTCGTTTTTATAGTTGATTGTTTCTAATAAATAGAGTGATATTCAATTTGTTCGAGTAGTAATTAATTTTTGTCTGAAGAATGCAACAGATTTCTATGTTTGGCAATTTGACCTAGATGTTACGTACCAATTTATGTGCACGCGTGTTAAATTACAAACAATCTATTAACTAAAATCTGAGACTCGATAATCAGTTTGATATGTTTTATGTCTAAATTACTGAATCGGGTTTTTGCAACAGTGTACCGCAAGAACGTTCTGGCAATTAAATTTAACTTTACACACGTGCTATAAATGTTAGTATCTGTATTATTTGTCTCGAAAATATTTAAAAACATAGTATTTGACCCTCTACTTACGTAATAATTAAAATCTACTTATCATTTATAGATAAGAGGCAATTTTGTTCATAACTTTAGTGTAGCGTGAAACTCATACAATTGATCATTATCAATGTTTTTCGGACATAATCACAAAAAATGTTATACAAGTGGTATTGTTTACATACGTCACGGTATTATTTGCTTTACTCATTTTATTTCTCTGAATTTGGTCAACAACTAAATTGGTTGGTTTTTTGATCATTATACTGTGTTTGACTAGATAACTGCGACATAATATCACGCCTAAAATCACCCCCGAAGGTATGGGCAGAGGTGTCTCAGTAGCTGCACCTAAATGTTGCCATTTGTTTTAAGTCCCATGAACTAGGGTACGAGTGTTTTACCATAAACGGAATCCTGACTCGAGGCTGCTACTGAGAAATTGCAATGTTATGAAAAAACTCAATAACACCTGACCTAGGAATTGGACCCAGGACCTCATGCTCAACAATAACGCTTGCGATCAGTAACCAACGAGGCAGTAGCTAAAAATAATAATATATGTAACAAAGATTGCAATTGATTCTCGCGATCTTTAACATTTAAATTACAAAAATACTAACTAATCAATTGTGCTGAGAGCTGTGAAATAGGTACTTACAACTTTGTAACAAGAACGAGAATCGTCTTCACATAACATATAACACCACGCCTGTATTCCCCAAAGGGTTAGGCAGAGGTGTACCTAATAGTACACCCACATTTCGCCAGTTATGTTTGAGAATCGTCTTCGTAGATACAATCTACAAAATGTCATTAGGTTGTATACAAAATATTTATATTTTTAATTGATTTTTCATGTTAATTTAGTCGGCTCTTAATGTTTTTTTTATGTAGTATATAAGATCTAAATCAGACCAAAAGTGAATGAGGTACCTTAATGTCATTAAAGAGATATTTATGATAATTTTCATACATATGTATGGGACGGCTGCTTTGGTCCGGTTGATCTTGAGTTCAATTTCCCGGTCGAGCATAATGTAATTGGGGTGTTCCATCAGGAATTTCTCAGTTAAACGCTTGGAGTTTGCAATAGCCTCGTGCTTTAACATATTTGGCGTAATGCGGGTATGCTATAGGTACTGCCGAGTACACTGACAGGTTGCTGCTTTTCACCCTTATGTCCTAAGTAATAAGGTCGAAAAGTGGTCGACCGTCAGAGAGCTCGGTAATACATCCCTGCCTTACTTTACGAGGCATGATGTGTGCTATGTATATTATATTCATTTACTGATAGTATTGATTAACGGGAATTTGATTTATCTTTCCAGATGGGCGTGTGGAGTCATCATGTTTACATTGTAAGTTTATTATTTTGTTTACTATTCTTTCTGATTAGTCGAAACCTGACCGAAACCCATTAATGATAATATTTATCCGACTGGACTTATCCCAGTTTTAAACGTCCCTTTGTGCCTATTGGCCTTGTTTTGTTCTGTCTCCTGCTGATATGGAGGGAAGTGGAAATTATGGTTTTCCTTCTCCACCGCTATACTTTTCTGATTAATTTCTTTTCGGGATCCAAGACAGTTAAATTGTTTCTCTGGCGCTTCGTCGAGCTTCATTGTCTCGGCGTTTTTCTGGTGGTTGCCACTGTTGATTCTGGCTTTCAGGAGTTACAGTGGGTTGGGAATAGGGGGACGAGGATGTGCCAAAAAAAAATTGTCGAAACCTGACAGTTTGATAGACGTAAGACCCTTATCCAAGAATATGGTACGCCTAGTACAGCGTTTCTACAAGAATATGGTACGCCTAGTACAGCGTTTCTACGCGATAGCCTAGTACAGCGTTTCTACGCGATAATTACTGTTTTGGTGCAGATGCTATATTCCCGGAAAACTGATAGCGCTATTTCGGTTGTCTGCTGTTGATTAATAATTGATATCCCATTCGTTTTTTATGTAACTTTAATTAAACATTTTCAAAGTGATGTTTTATTGCCCTTGCTCTCTTAACACCGGATGATATTTACACATATTCATTAGTAGACACTATCTTTTAGTTAAAACTTCCTTTACGATTCTATTAAACAATATCTAAAAATGCCTAGAAAAAGAAACAATTATTGAAGTTGCTATTCTGTTATGTATCTCTGTTCCGTATACAAACGTGTAAAGAGGCCTTTTATGTTACATATCCATTAGCAGTTCTTCCGATTAGTAAAGACATAAAAGTATGTGCGAAGTTGCCGTAAATGTCTTAAATACTAAGGTTAGCGTCCTCTAGTAATATTAAGATAGTGGTGCTAATGTAGAAGCCTAGTTGAAAAAAATACGGTAGTGTGTTTTTTTAGTTTACACCACAAAACGTCTATTGTAGACGGTGATAATGCGATCTAGCCGATTTCGGGTGGTTGAGGGCTTAGGTGGAAAATGCTCGTCGCATAAGAATGCGACGAGCATTTCCAATTTTGAGAATAGAACTAAAAATCCATACATACAATAAAATTTGTTACAGGCCGATGTCTGTACATTGAAGATATGGATATATGGGGGGTTCTTTATTAGAGCAACAGAAGCCAAAATAACAGTTTTTAGAATTATTGTCTGTCTGTCTGTCTGGCTGTTTGTACGCGCATCACGCAAAAACTACTGCATGGATTTCTACGCAGTCAGTCACCGCTGTATTGCTAGATGTTTAACTTAAAATATAGGCTACATTAGATATAGTTTTGGAACCGATAGGTGTGCGACGCAAGGGCGGGTCGGTACTATTAAATAAATTATAAGATACGCTTACGTGAGCAGTACCTACGCAAAATATGCGCTTTGGGCACAGTTGCGGGCAGCCCGTTATACAATACAAGATACGCTTTTGCAATTTTAGAAACTACCTAAAAAGCGCATTTTAGAACATATGTATATTCAGTTACATTATAGAAAATTCGACAATATTCATTTTATCTCACGAAATTCCAAACATAATGACATGACCGACTTCCCTTTGTTCGCAAGCACATCACACACAGTCTGGTTTACTAATTTTATCTTATTCAGATAAATAACTAGGTTATTCATTTGAAAATAATTAATTCAATTGATCGATATCTATGTTTACAGATTGGTCGGTTGTCCTCCGTTCTGGCATCGTAAACAGATGGTGATGCTGAGGAATATAATGGAGGGAAAGTACTCCTTCACCAGTCCTGAGTGGGCGGATATATCTGGTGAGTTCATCTTGAATTATGACCACTTCTTCTTTACTTACCTGGTCATGGTAACCCATGACGTCTTAATGCAGGAGTAATTCCAGTGTGGGATAGAGACAGAGCTATACAGGTCATCTAGCGCCATCTCTTTCCCACACTGGAATTAATCCTACTTTAAGACATCATGGTAGGCCACCTGGTTATACCTAGAGCGCTTGAAGAGCTAATCGTCTTCATCCACATCCTTAATTTACCCACGACTGGGTACATGAGGTCTCTTTTTGCTTGAGCCAATCTCCAGGTTCATGTACCAGCCCCATCCTGAACTTACCCGCGATGGCAACAATGTTGTGTTCCTGTCTCGTCGCCGGGACCGACCGACCACTAAACTAGCTAGATGAACTATTTCGTACAAATGATTTCTCTTGCACGCGTAGGATGACCACCGTAGAAACGGGTTTTGTCGACGGAAGATTCGACAAAATGACAGATTTCTTTTGTTGATCAGCCAGGACATTGTCTTTCAATGTGTAATTTTTCATCGAAACCCATTAAGTTGTTTTAGCGTGGTTCAGTTACGAGCATCCAAATGCTTGTCACTTGACTCTGCATAAACCGACCTAGAAAACCTTACAAATTCGAGATAATATTGACAGTTGCTTCGTGAACGATAATTATGCCATAACGGCAAACGAGTAACCCATTATCAATAACACCATAATTAATTTTCGTCTACCTACTTTGATTGCGACAAAAAAATCATTAACCTAACCGCATAATGATTACAGACGACCCAAAAGATCTAATTAGACGGCTCCTAGTGGTGGAGCCGAGTGAGAGGCTTGACATCATTCAGGCGCTTAACCATCCCTTCTTCAACACTATGGTGAGTGCTGTTACAATTTTTGTTATCCTGGTAGCTAGCAAAGCGGTGTACTGATTTATAGTTTTCAAATGGAAGAGCCAGATTAGCTCGCGAATATCAAATTTGCTTAGGTTTTTTGAAATCAACAGGGGGCATGAAAAGGCCGTTTTAGCAGAGCAAGTGGTCAAATAGTGACAATTCATTATTTTACCTGCGTCTGCGACCATTTAACTGATTGAAACAAGATACATTTTAATATGAATGATGATTCTGCTAAAGTGTCAGTGAAGGATATTTACTTACAGAATTATATTCATCGATACGATTAATATGTTTGAAGTTGCGGACATCAGCCCGTTATACAATTCAATAGTGTTGGCCTCAAATTATTTCTTGAAATTTTCTTTATTATGCTACAGGCCTGCAAATTGCACAAAAAATATAATTTCGCGGGCTACTCTGGCGCTTTCGGCTTAAAAACAACGCGAGTATTTAGTTTTTTTTTAAATTCCAGTCGAATAAATATGCTACGATAAATCGACTATTTCGCCTCTGATTTCTTTTGCTTTACCGCTCTTTTTAAAAAGCTTATTTGACTAATAGAACATCGGAATATAGCAGATGTTAATAATTTTTGTTGTAAACATTGACTTCTATGTGCACTAAAACAGTGCATGATGCACTGTAGAGCTAATTATTTTATTTGCTTAATTTATGTGTTCCTAGTTATTCTAAATGTAAAATCGATTATTTAATTACAAATCGAGTTGACAAAAAGCCAAATTAAAGCTTGCTTGCACTATATTATGCTTTTAGCGTTAAACGTTTTTGAAATAATCGTTATATTTCTGTCAATCGTTTAAAATTATCAGAGACCGTACTTACAGTACAGATACTTAGCGCAAACGACAAAATGCATTTAGTTGATTCATTGTGCAAGCAGGCTAAAACTCCTTGCTTAGTTTTTCTGGAGCACGTAACTAGGATCACATAACTCAAAGCGATTATGTTAAAACACAATACAAGTGGTACATATTTCTGCGTCCCTGGTAGTTATGGGATCAAGACATGACGCCGCTCAAGAAGTCCTTGTCCAGTAGCAGCCGTCGGATGTCTAGGATCGACCAGTTGACTATGGTAATGTCATTGTGACTAATTTATAACATTGGGTAATAATAGATATGACGAGATTCTTTTTTGGGAAAATGGCATGCTTATAACATGGTGTTTTCATTACTGGTATCCTTTTCGAAGGTAACTATCCATTTTTGTATGTGGTGTAAATATTTCCCTATTTATTATGTACACACAATAGACTATCTTATTTCTGTTGAAATATGATATAGTTTCGAGAACTTATACCAACATAAAGCTGGCATATAAAGCTTATCAGTTCTGAGTAGCTGATAACAGACCAAAGAAGTTCGTACTACTATATGATAATCTACAAAGTAGTTATAATTTGCAATTCACGTCATACCTATTAATTGTTGCAACATTTTGTGTGAACTATAATGATGTTCTTAATTACTTTGTTTAAACCAAATTACTAAAAACCAGTCCCTCATATTAGTTTCCAATTTTTAACTTAGAAAGTTATCATTAACCTGGGGAAAACTTTTATCATTGAAACTTTCTCTGTATATGTTCTAATGGGAATTTGTTTGTGAACGTTTATTTTTAAGTTTCGGGTACCCGATAAACACTCATACACATTTACAGACACGCACAACGCTCATACATTTTTACATAGTTACACTCACACGAACAAAAATAAATTCAAATTAATGCTTATTTTGCAACCACTTTCTTTTGCATGTTAGCATGACTTTTCCTGCGTGGTCTCAATATTTCCTTACTACATAATATTACTACTGTTTTCCCTTACTACTGTCTTACCTTGCATTCATTTGTTTTTTTTTGTCTACTTTCTCCAATTTTAATGTCCGTCAGTTAAGGTAATGGTGTCAAACATTGGTTGTGGAAAACATAATAGAACTCATCTTATGTCCATACAAACTTGAATTACGAGTTGGTAAGAATATTTCATCGCAGGATCTGTTGGATTTTTAAGCAAAAACGAAAACTGGATCGCCTCACAGTTGGTAAGACATTGTGGCCTCATTAATTTTATTTCATTCACTATAGTTTTAAGACAAACCAATTGTTAGATTCGAAGCCCTTTTGGGCTTTGATGGCACCATTCCATATCCAATGTCCCATGAATTCCTGGTACACATGTATTAACGTAGTAGCACACACTCCAGGCCATAAAGAGCGGCGGGTTCAACGCACGCGCCAAGCTGCGCGTGGGGCTGGTGGCCGTGCGCGCGGCCGTGCGCCTGCGCCGCCTGCCGCACACGGCCACGCGCGCGCTGCCGCTCGGCGACGCGCTCAGGGACCCCTACACCATGCGCGTGCTCAGGAAGGTACCGTACACTCTTGGCTGTTCTTGATATACTAATATCCAATACCCATTATGCGCAGGAAATTCATAATGTCTTCTCTAGATTAGCATCTGGTATTGACCCAGTGCTAGTGCGTAAGGCACGGTGTTTAACTTTAAGTTTCAGCTGCACCAATGCTACGTCAAAAATGCCAAT
Organism: Noctua janthe; assembly: GCA_910589295.1. NCBI lineage: Eukaryota > Metazoa > Arthropoda > Insecta > Lepidoptera > Noctuidae > Noctua > Noctua janthe. The sequence continues at coordinate 3,075,693 of OU342573.1, read as the reverse complement.
GACAACCACACGACGCTCACGCACCGTATCCATTTCTATTTTTTTTTTGTTCTATAAGGCAATATGTGCCAATTTCAACAATTCAACCAATGTCAGATGTGTTCTGAAAGCATGTGCGGCAAAAAAAAACAAAATTGCATTGAATATTTTAAAGTCAACTTAATACGAACTCGTTACGGGGAATTAGTTGGTACGCTGAAACAAACATGTGCGTGCAGTGTTCACTTGGCGTCACCGCCAGCTGTTGACGCCTGCAGGTGTGCTGCCCTCCCACATCCCCACGGGTAACACCGGCACATCCATACCCTTACAACCAGAACTTGGCAACACTTCTTTGCGGCAAAAGAAACTCAGACCTCTACTACTACTTGGTACTGTTGTTACGTCTTTTAAATAGTTTTCTCATACATATACTATATCGTCAATTCCAGGTGATAGACGGATGTGCTTTCCGCGTCTACGGACATTGGGTGAAGAAGGGCGAGGGTCAGAACCGTGCCGCTCTGTTCGAGAACACGCCCAAGACCGAACTGAAGAGCCTGTACGTCAGCAACCTCAGCCGATAGCCGCCCCGACCGCTATGTCGGGAGACATCCTTGCCGTTGCTGCGATCCTGGTATCTTGGTGAGTGTCGTCTTGTTAGCTGAAAGGGAAACATGAACATGTTTCCAAGTAAAAGAATGAGAAGGACGGATTACACCATCCTTTTTTCGCACCATAAATATTGGAAGGAGCTGTTGCCTCTCTTTCCTTTTCCGGTTTCTTGGTGAATTTTGTTATTTATTGAAGTAGCATTACTTTTTTGTGGGATCGAGATATCACACTTCATGGAATCAAAGAATTATTGAAAAACCTCTATTCTTCGGTGTACTTTCTCACCTATCTTCCATTACTCTTTTTTAACTTGGTATAAGATATCGATAGGACTAGTTCTTCAAAAGAACGCTCGTGTTTATTCATTTTAACAATATGTTAGATCAGTAAGGTTACAGCTACCCACGTTCTACTCGATTGTTGATCAATTGCAACTTTCGAAAAATATCCCTTGATCTTGACATAGACAATTGATGTCAAGGTTGTAAAGATCCGGTATTAATCCAACTTATATATAATTGAATTAATACTTGAACCGTTTTAAATAAATATATTAATTAAGCTAATATTGATTACGGTAATATTCTATATATTTTATTTTTTGTGTGCTTTCTCCAGGAGCTCTTCACGTACCAGGGTAGCAGACTATTCGAAGATGTGTACTTCGGCCACCTAAACAAGCCCGAAGCCACGTGTTCAACGAGTGATGTAGGTTAGTCGTAGTTCAGTGAGTAGTATCATACACATACTACATAGGTACACTAGTTCAATTGTCTACCTGTATTATTGAATGGCTGCAGTTGACTATATACACCATAGTCAAATAAATAGTGTAAATTAAATTTCGAAATTAAATATAGTACAAGAATAAAAGATAAAGCAATAATCGTTGCTGTGATGACGAATTATCGTGTATTTTCTTGTGTTAATCGTTAATTGTTTTCTCACTATTTTAAGGTCCACATTAGAAATAATTTAGTATTACTGAAGTCCTGTATAAATATTGTATTGATCAAATTAGTTGGACTTGTAACGTTGGATTGATACGGCGTAGTACGTACTACATGTGTTATACATAGCAATATTGTGTCTATATGTTTTAACGACACAAACGAGTGATCTATTAAAATATCACAATAAGGTGCCTTCTGTGTTTTTGGTGCGAGAATTTATATCGTTTTAATAATATTTAATTTGAAAATGTTTGTCGTGTTAGTAAGAAATAGTGCAAAATTAGTACGGGCGTTCCGTTGGTTGCGATAGATACATAAGGATAATGATTACTGACAAAATAATGTGAGATGATAATATACGTATATTTGACCAAAAAGGTCAAATATACGTTTATTTGGAATAAAAAAAAATCAAGAAGATATTTTATTAAAACAATTTACCAAAAAAAATCATCATCATATCTGCCTAGCCTTTTCCTAACTATATTGGGGTCGGCTTCCAGTCTAACCGGATGCAGCTGAATACCAGTATTTTACATGGAGCGACTGCCTATCTGACCTCCACAACACAGTTTGTACTGGGTAATACGATACCCCTTGGTAAGACTGGTTGTCAGACTTTTGGGCCACAAAAAAAATATTATTCATATTATTTGATATTTTACAACCAGTACATAGTTATCACATTTAAATTCGTAGAACGGACTAATACCTACATACTTTACATACAATACTCAACTGTGAGGCTACACCCTGTTAGTACACTATGGAATTATAAAACACTCACAAGACTATATGACCACGTTTCTTGCCGTTTTTGCCTTACCGTGACATTTTTACACAGCGACAAGAAAGATACCTTTAGTATCACAATCAACCAATCAATCAATCGTCTAAAGGGTGTAACAAGACCCTTAACGAAGCCGAAAGGCTCTTGTTCTCCCCGTCATTGCGAATTTTTTTTTGTTCTCTACCATACCTGGGAACCTTCTAGTTACGGAGATATTGGGGGTCAAAGTTTCGACTTTTTCACAAGTTTTTTTAATACGTGTTTTAATGTAAGAACTTTACTTTAAACACCTCCACGACCCCCGTACTATTCAATCCATCCATCAGCACAATGTTTTGAGCGCGTTACATTGAGTCCTAACGTAAAACGTGATTTTGCACCCAAAAAAAAAAACTCTTTCCCAGCAATATTTTTTGCGTAAAGTTTCTTAGTTTGATGTACTTGGTTGACGGCTTCGTGAAGGGTCCGTTTACACCGAGTATGAAAAATACACATCCATACTAATATTTTAATGTGAATGTAACTCTGTCTGTCTGCCTGTCTGCTGAGTTTTCACGCCTTAACGGATTGGATGGTTAACCTGTGTATCAACAGGTTAACCATAACCTGGATTGCGACATGGGATATTTTTGTCCTCGTGGGATAAATTTCGACGTCCAGTCTAGCGAAACTGCGGCCCACGGTATGCTAGTAATTCATAAAGACAGGATATTATGTTTTAAAAATAAAGCATATTAGTTGAAGTTATGTAACTTACTTCACCTTCAGACATGTTATTATAAGTATAAAATGAACGTTCGCAACTAAAAAACTAGAAAACAAAGACAAACTTGTTTATTTTTTTGTAATCTATCGAATTTTTTTCTATCTCGGTCCGAACAGGATACAACTTATTATCTCCTTACTGGAATGTTATATTTAAATTATGTTATACCAACATACGATGTCCGTATTTATTTATACTATGTAAGTCTTATATTATTGTATTTGTATCGCCTTAACTATCATATTTTTATATATAAGATCCGACATAAGCACCAAAAATATAGTTTGTTATTCATCTTTTTATATGTAATGTAACTGATTCTAGATATTAGAAAGTAAATATAATTTTTTTGTACTGAAAATAAATCCTCTCTTAAAAAAGAAAAATATTTATAGAATTTCCAAAATATGTAAACACAGGCTTTTCTAGTGAATTTTTAATTTAACCATTTGTACATTTTTACTCGAAGTAATGTAGTTTATTTTTCCATACACGGCTATTTATGATTAAGACTAGATTTATGTGTACTTTTTCGTGGAATATGAATGTTATTCTGTGATGAGATGTGCCACATCAAAGACAGCTTCTTAGTTATCACAATACATGTTATTACCCTTATAGAAGAATACATTTATTTAAAACTATGTGTCATGAAGTTTTGTACTTCCCCCTCATATGTTCATTGACCTATCCTGCTTTGATAAAGTTCTGAGTATCTTTTTACAATTTTATGCAGACTAGAATGGATTTTTTTTTACTGCTATCAGTTTAAGTTTGGAAAAAAGGTTATTTATTATGTATCTAAATGAAATAAGTATATAATTATTTTAACTCATGGACAACATAAACATGCTGCATAACACCACATAATTGATATAATGCGTGTTATAAAAATAAAACTTTCCTGGATTTGTTCCAAAAAATGACGAACATTTTCCTTCAGCGCGTTGCAATCATTACTCCCTTCCCTCTCAACGTAACTGGCGCAAAGCACGTAATTGTGCGCTTGTTTACAACTCACTAACTTTTATGGGTACCGTTTTGAATCCATAGCTAACTGTATGGAGTTCATTTCACCTTTCAACAAAAAAGTCCTTTGTTAGACGAAATAGTGAATGAATAGGTTCCGTGAGCTTCGACCCTTCCGACCACACTTTTAATTTATTGCACCTTGTTCAACTTCTATAAAAAAGTAGTCAAAGTTACAAAACTACGTTCTTCTTGAAAGTCTGAGAGCGTCTTAGCGTCAGAAGATTGTTCATAAAAATTCAATGAACCTAGCAACTTGGTAAGTCCGCGATAACTGAGGAAGTGAAAGTCGGCCGGAGTTACGCACGTGCGCGACTCGGAGAGCGCTCTAAGTAGGCGACGGAGTAATGCAGCCGCAACTTTACTTATACCAAATAACGTTCAGATCAATTTTTATCAGGAACCAGCAACGAATACACAGGAAAAATATTAGATAAACAAAGCTAGAGCGTGCCGCGTCACCGGCTGGCGGGCGGGGGCATGCATTCGATCGCTGCAATGGCATCGATCGCGCACGCCCCGCGCCGCCGGCCGCGGGCCGCGCGCCCATTGGTCCGCGCCGCCCGCCACGTGACGCGCGCGCCGCCTTGCCATTGGTCGGCGCCGGCCGCGGCCACGTGAGCGGCGCGCGGCGCGCGTGGCCAGTCGCGGCGTGACAGCGGGCGCGCTTGTACCGCGCGCGTCGGCCGCGTGTCGACATGAGCCTGCTCGACACGCTCCTCGAGGCGGCGCGCTTCATCGAGCTGCAGGAGCGGCGCCTCCAGGCCGGTGAGTACCGCCCTGCCGACCGCTGGGCCGCCCGGCGCGCACGTGCGGCCCGGCGCGGCCCGCGTCCAGTCGCCGGCGCGCCGGTGCAGCGAGCCGACGCCCGACGCTCTTGACCTTGAACAGCACGCAGCCCCCCCCCCCCCCCCCCCCCGCAGCTCCACGCGCTCCCGGCCGGCCTCGCCCCACGTAAACAAAGGAAGCCTGAAATTTACTCGTCGGACGCCACGCACCGCACGTCCACCTCCGTTTACGATTACTGCCTGTTTCGTTTACGATAGCCCGATGCCAGCCGTTATCTGTCGTGTTCGTAATATCGTACGAGTACACGCACTCCCAAATGTTTTTATTCGTGCTCACAAAAACAAGTCAAAAAAAGCTACACGTACAAAACAATCTGTCACAGCGTATTTTCCTAGTGGGAGTGGGTGGTAGGTAAGCGGTCTGTGCAGTGTATACGTGGAGCGAGTTAGTCAACATAACGCATGACGCATTGCTTTGGACGAGGCAGGCAGGGGGCGCTCGAGAGTTCGGTCAGCTGATCGACGCGTGTGCCGGGGGAGCGGGGGGAGGGGGAGCGGTACAGTGCGGCGCGCGGGGGGGGGGGCGACGTGTGCACACGCATCGCAAGGCACGGCCAATGCGCTTCACTATATGCATTTTAAAGTAATTTTAACTCCACATCCTCTCAAAGTGTAGACACATAGGTTTTCGAATGTTTACCTCAAGAAAAACTAGCACAAGGCACGGTTGCGTAACGGTGCGTGCTAGTATCTACCTCATAGACACCTATTGTTCTTACTACTCGATAAACGCATTGTCTTATTGTGCATTATCGAATCTGCTGGTAAACGCCTCCTACTGCGCTAAATAAACTGCACCAATATTTGCAACGTTCACGTCGAAATGAGTTACCGTCAATCTTTCCTGCAAGACACCTGCCAGCATCGGTTTCAAAATCCCTTTAACGATGCGAAATATTCCTTTAAAAGCCTAAAAAAAAAAACCCGTTTCCACTAGAAAACTAACTTAATACCATGTAGTAAACAAACAATTTATCTTATCAGTTAATTAGCACGTTACGAAACACGATTAAAAAACACCAAAACATTGTTATGTTGTATGGAAAAATAATCTTTTGTATACTCACTTAGCAACGTGTTACGTTCTACACTTCCGCAATACTTCTTTGTAATGCAAAGCAAAAAATCTTGAATGCACAACTACGCCGCGTCGAAAATAGGGTCACTAATGTTATTGGATCGTAAAAAGTTTCTATTGTACTAAAAAGAGAGGTTTGATACATTTTTAGGCATATATAATGGATGTTAGATATAGAATTTATAATAAATTTCTGTACTGGAAGGGACGCCGAGACACAATTTTATATCCTGAATTTGGTTCCTACATGATTCGTCTTCTCAGGATTCGCAGATCTGTTGGAAAAAATATCTTAATAAAAAAGCAGTACCTTTGTGCCCTTTTATCTATACTTTATTTCCTGTATAGGTACGTGTTTTGTGAATACATAAATATTAAATAAAAAAAATGATTCTAGTTCCAGCAGCGATGAAACCATCGTCATAATAAAAAAAAACATCAGCTGTTCCATTCATTTTGACCGAGTAGCGATCACTTTTGTGTTGAACAGCTGATTCTTTTTAAACGACCGACGAAAAATTCCAACAGTAGGGGGTCTGGAATCATGTACTATCCATGGTAAAAGATTTTATCACGATATTCCTTCCACCGTGTATACCAAATGACGTTGAAGACATTTTAGTAGACACTATAAAGTCGTGAAATTGCCGTCTGGAAATATTAAATGAAAGTAGACTAAATGGTCTGGCGTTTATTGCTAAACCTATAAACATTAATGAAGAACGAAGGCTTTAAAATCACAACGAAAAGAAAATGATTCCATAACTTATAAAATCACAATTTGAACAGTAAGCTAACAGAAGAAACTTGAGTCCGTAACAGAAATGTACTAGAAGAAAGTAATCAAAATGCTACCTAAAAAATATGTGACATCAGAATGTTACTAATAAATATCTTGAGATACCTGAACAGTGAACTGAATAACAATTTACGTCACTAATGAAAGTAGAGAAAAATTTCTAGTACTTTCTTTGTAGTTCTATACAAATAGTAAAGCGTTGAAGACCCATCTACGACTGTGAAATGTAGGCCCAGATTTTTTGCTTTTCGCTTGGAAATGTAAAATACAGTTGTCCTGAAAGTTTACATAAAACCTTACCAGTGCCTTCTTTGTCTTATAAAAAGATATTAACAAATGTTGATAAACTCGCAAAGTAATAAACTTGCGGCCGGGAGTAAGAGAAGAAATTCAGTTGTGCGAGCTGGTAACACGTTGGTCTGCAAACCGCGTTATCATGTTTGCCCGACACTTATCAGTGGACGCCGCTAGCCGATACCTATGTATAGCTTTAGTACCGTTCGCCGACGTGACTAGAGGCGAATCACGATACCCTATCTACAATCAAAGCTTCACACTCTAACATTATTCTAATGACGTTGGATTTTGACTTTCCTTTCACACCAATCGACCCTTTCGTTTTAATTTCAACACGTATTTACATTATCTTTCATGCTATTAATATGTATTGTTTTATATCGGTGCTGTTTATTGCGACTTAACGTTTATGAGCGCGCACGCTCCTCCTATAGGTTCCAGCGATTGCTACGGTCGATTCATTGCATCACACAGGTTTCGAACTGCTAGTAGTAACTTTTGTAATCTATTCCGTCATGTAATAGACACTTATCGTGTACCCTTGTGTTATGTAACTTTCTGTTACACTATTGTCTCAAAAGAAAGGTCCCTTGGTTTTGCAGTTGCTTGCATTAAACGGAAGAGAGAGTAAAAGATCTGTTCAATTCACTTTGAGTGAACAATTGATTCTTGAGCGGGATGCACAAAGCCGGAGTTTTTTTGAACACCTTTAATCGAGCGCAGTCTGAAGAGTAAAGTTCTAAATGCCTTTTAATGCACCGATCTGAGATGATAATGCTAGTAATGCTATGTAATGCTTGCAGAAACTGCGCATATATCGAATCCAAAAGACCGTAGCCAAATCTAGCGTGTCTGCAATGAAGTCACGGTTGGTCGACGATATTCTGCTGTTCATAATAATACTTTTACGCCGCTTCTAATTAGTGGGCCCCTCGGTGCTGGCAGTTAAGTAGGCGCGGCAAACAATCGTATCATCAAGGCTCGCGTAAGGTCGACGCCGCGACGGTACCGGGCGGGCAGAATGGTGAAAGGGACCGCGTGACCTCGCCATCTGCGACTGGTCTGTGAGGACGCGTACGTGCGACGCGTAGTATATTGAACTTCGGAGGAAACGTCGCGCTGCCGCAGCGGCGATGCGACGCACGCCGTTGCAGACATTAGTCACACAAACGACTGCCTGTGTTTCTACTTGCAGAAAGCCGATAAGATAATCTGAGTGCCTCTACGCGTGGCAATGTCTTTACGTTTCAATACTTAGTACCTATCGCATTATTCGCTCAAATAAATGAAATACTTCGCCAAAACAAATTGAATTTTATTTTTCACGGATTCATTGCCCGCTTTTCCGAATGGTTCCAGCTAAACATCCATTAGACTTGTTAATATTTAGCCTGGAAACTGAATAGAGAGAGTGTATAACATTATCTAAATATTGCTTATGTATTAGAATTCGACGAACGGTAACTTCAGCCAAAAACCGTTACTTTTTAAAATTGCCAATGATTTGGAATGTCATCTAGAGTGATATTATTAGAAATGTAACAATATTCTCGCTCGTGGTATTTAGGAGCGATTTAATAATTAGCTCAAGACTATGAGACTAACAATATTTAACGTCATAAATGAAGATATAAACCATTAATCAATTCGTGTCTTGTCTCCGTTCATTTGCTATCATATTTATCTTTTCTATTAAAGTATTATAAGTTATGGGGCTTCGAAAATTAATATTGGATGCTCTACTTATCGGCAAAATCAATTGCATAAATCAGGGAGCTTTCAAACGACGCAGACGGCTCATATCTCGACATCCGGCGGGTGGATCCCCCCCTTTCCCAGTGTTTCCACTTCGACTCACATGTCGTTAGTGACATTAATGTTGTTATTGATTGTTCAAATACGAACTGTTTCTTTTTTTCTGTTCAGAGCTACAAGAATGTTCACTGGTGCTAATTGCATGTTGCCAACTTACACAGATGGGTCGTGTTTAATTTTGAAGACAGCTTGTGAATTGACATCAGCATACATTAGGTCAGTTTTTACAGCCTGTCGATCGACGCGTGAGAGAATACCATTGTTATCTTTTTCATTATTGAATTCATTGGTGGCTTGATACTTGAAGCACTTGATTTAATGTGGACTCTATCTTCCAGAAATAGAATCTAGGCACGGTGCTAGGTCGCATCGCAACAACCTGCTAAACCGGCAGGTGTGGTTGCAAAAGGTATAAGAAGAGCGAGGGAGGTATTTGTGCGGCGGCGTGGTGTTCCCCGGGCGCGGGCGGGGGCCCCCGGGGGCCGGGAGGGGGGGCGGTGCCGGGCTGCACGCTGCACCGCACCAAGGTCAGCCGCCGCACGCATGCGCGTCCCTCCCCTACCTGCCACCTTATCGGAACTCGGAACCTGCACCCGTGCCACTTATGCGTTCCTGTGAGTTGCACTCCAAGTAATGTCCGCACCGTCGCGAGAGGAGCTTCAACTTGTGGAATCTTTTATTTATTACTATACCCAGGGATGAATTTACAGGATAGTTTGAAATTGTACTTTTCTGCAAAATATAACTTATGTTCATGCTAGTGTTGTGCACCCTTAATAGCGTTCAGGGTGTTCATTATCCCTCCAGTTTTTTCAGACTCGTCTAAATTGGACAGCCTCAAACTAAGTTTTTGTTTTGAATCCAATTCTAATCCAATCAAAAACTTGTTCGCCTGTGCCCATCAATCGTTTCCGCATAAGATTTTGCAGTTCACGTCTGCAGTAAAATGGCTTGTTTTTTCCGCTTCCGCAAACCGACCAGGGTTCAGGGTTCCGCATCACTTATATGTATTCGACTATTCTTGGCGTGATCGGCGATAGCTAGACTGTATCTCGAATATAAGATAAATAAACATGATCATAGGTACGTGGAGATAACACGTGCCACTCGCGGCTCGCGCCGACGTAACGGCGTACCACCAAATACTGAACGTTCTGTCGTAAACTTGGAGAAATCCTATTATGAAGATTAGTACTTCTGACGTAAGTGCTTCGCTTAATTTACATGATGTGTACACAGTACTCCATATCATGTACTACCTTTAGGATTCTAATCTATACACTCCAGTCTTTGTTCATTTAACCACGAACAGTCGACGACATGTTCGATATAACGACTGGTCCTTCGAGCCGGATGCTCATAACTGTCCTGACTTTACAGTAATTCTAGCTTCATCTGGGTCAAACTTGTAAGGTTGTAGTTTTCTGCTAAAGTATGTTTGTGTGTAAGGGGAAGTCTGACAATGCTGGCTGCGTCGGCCACGTATCATTAGAAAGCTATTCGCCATTGTGGCTCGTGCATAAGGAGCGGCGCGTCGCAGCTACACGACTGCCGACTCCTACGTTACTTCGCACAGTTGCGCCGCTCGATTCGGTTGCAATGTTCCATTCACCTTATTCGTCGACGACGAGGTTCAGTGACTCCGCCGGCGACCGACTAACTCCTCGGAACACGTCATCTGCGTGCTAATGCCGCCGCTGTTTCATCACCTACGGCCGATCGCTACAAAGTTGTTTAAATTCTGTAGGTGTCCTGCGGTGCGGCCGTCGGGGCGACCTCTTTTCGCGGGCGACAAGCGAATGCGTCGCGCGCCGTCCATGCAACGTTATGTAAAGTTGAGAGCGGTGCAGCGGTGAGCGTTGCGCTCGACCGCGTGCGCGCCCCCCGCTCCCCCCCTTCCCTTCGCGATTTCGTTCGCCGTCGGTTTCACTCGCGGCTGGCGCGGGGCTCCGGAGGTCGCGCACCCCGCCTCCTCCGCCGCCCGAGACAGAGCCGGTCCGCGGTCCGCAGCGGCCACTCAGTCGTCGAGCGGATTGCGTCGGCGGCGGTCGGCTCCGCGCCTCGGCTGTCGCTGTCTAGTCTGATGACCCGCTATCGCGACATGCCGACTCTGACTTGTCTCGAGTGAATCGCACCGCCCGCGTCGTCGCGCTTGCAGTATACCACCGGTCGCGCTTCCGTTTCGGGAGTCTTTAGTGATTTCGCGGCTGCGTTTGCGACGGTCACGAACACGCTCGAGCTGACGACGTCGTGTCGAAAATAGCGTGCGTTATCATCGCGACCTCGAACGGCGAGACGAGATAGCGCGAGGTCGGCGGCACCTGCCCGCGCCGCGCCCCACGTGCCACCACGAGCTGCAGCCACTGGCGGCAATTAGCGAGTGTCCGACAACCCGCGACGCACCGCACTTGCCCAGTGCTTGGCGCCCGGCGCCGACTCCTCGCGCTGTCTCCTCTCGCCCTCGGCGCTCATGCAGCGCATCCCTTGGATTTTTGCAATTGACGTTCGGAGATAACTAAGCTAGATCGTAGTATCAACCCTCAACTGGACGGGTTTCCAGAATACCATCCAACCGACTTCAGACGTGGGCGCTTACGTGAGAAGTTCGATTCAGGCAAATATCTTGTCCACCAAGTAAACTAAATTCTTATAGGCAGAATCTTCGCAACGATGCGATGATTAGTAATGTGTGTACTTGACTGTAATGTTATTGTAATAATTCCTTACATAACTTAGTAACAATATTACCGATATGGATATTACAATGGTATCTTTATCGCTACGTAGTATAGGTGATCAAGCACTGCGGCACATATTCCGGATAATTTAAAAACTTCACAATCTTATTTTGGTCAGTACTTGCAAATATCAGGAGGCAGGTTGAGTGATTGTCTCGTAAAAAATTGTGTCATTGAGATTTCGTCCATGTCTAATGTTATTGAATTACATTCATAAATTGTTCGTCTGGTGTGAAAATCTTGATGTGGATATTTAAAATTGTATTGTTTGTTACGTTCAATCATTATTCTTGTTAACCCCAAACGACTGCAAAGTCTTTCAGTTGTCATTCATTCAGAATTGGGTCATCGTGCAATACATTTGTTTGTGAGTATTCTGTCGAGTCCTTCCGATCTTCCATTGTTATTTCTCACACCCAATATATTTTATAACAATCGTAACAGTCTTGCGAAAATTTCGGAGCAACATTTTCCTTCAAAGGGCGTTTTCTTACGACATGATGGAGGTGATATTTTTGTCGACTCGTCTTTACGAGATTTTATTTATGAAACAAGAATTTCTGTTTTGTCAAAGTTTTGATTGCCGTGAATAAATGTCACGTTAAAAAACAATAAAGTTGTTGTATCGGATGAGATAGTCCCGGATTTACGACAAACAGCGATAACCGTGATAGCTAATGAGTCGATCTATAAACGCCAAGAAGACGGCATTGAGGATGTCCCTAATAATATAATCTTGGTAAACAAAAATATCATACATCTCTTTTCAGAAAACATTATACTAAACTGTACTGTTATATGTATAAGTTTTTATGTCGATCAATAGTCATCATTCAATGAAAACAAAGCGTTAAAGTCGTAGATAGCGAAAACGTCACTCGGGAAATAATAATGTTGCAATTATAAGTTAATGGAATCAATAATAAAGTTTAATACCAAGCTGATTACCCGATAAGAAGAAAATGTATTGAGCCAATAATATTAATAAAAGAGCACATATTTGCTGAGCATACATACAAGCTACATTGGCAGATTTCCTTTGTTTATTCCGCTAATACAAATACTATGCTTTTATTTTTGTGATATGATTAATAAAAGATCTGTAAAGAGTCTTAGATCGTGATGGGAACGGCGTTTACATAGATGAAATATTCGTTTTATTATTCTTGCACAAGTAATAATCGCTCTTATGTTATGGACTATTAGCAGTTGCGCAATTTGTAAAAAATGCACGCTTGCCATCGTCTATCCTACGTGTCCGGTAGCTATGCCACTTTGCTGACGCGTGGCTTTTGTAGTCTTTGAATTGTTTCATTGTAATCACTAGAATTGAGGTAGGTCAGCTTTATATTTAACTTTATCCTTTTATTAATTTAAAATCAGATATAACAAGTTAATTGAGCTTATGTTTAGACTCTGTATTATTTTCCGGCGAGCAATTATCTCTGGACCCGGTTGTCGGTGAGACGATTGTGACGTCATAAATGCGTCGATTATTTACGAATGTTCTTCGTATCATGCGCTTTTATGTCTTCGGATCTATAGAAAATTAACAATAGCTATAACCTTTATAGAATTCAGAGAATAGTGTTTTTGTGTTCAGTAATAGAAGACTTGAATTCCACATGAAAATAAACTTTCTATGAAAACATTAATCATCTGGAAGATATAATGCTAAAACTAGATAATGCTGTAGACAATGTTAAATAATATGAAACTCAAATGCCAGCTATTAAATAGGTCAATAGATATCCACAACAAGAGATGTATGGGAATCATCATAACAGTGTAATTTTACTTCATGCAAGATTTTCTTTACGGTTGTAACGTTTAAAAAAAGCCAGCGTGGAGGAATCAAGATCTTGTAATAGAAAAATATTTCATCCTACTGCAGTCCAATCATCACATAGCAGTACCACGGCTAATAGGAATAGTAGTACACAAAGATTAGGCATGTATAGCTAACATTGCGCCCGCCGGTAGGTAAGCGTAGTTACATAATATAAACACGGACACGTGTCGTCGTTTGTATCGCTTATATAACCCGCGCGTGTGTACGCTCGCTTACGTTCGCCTCTCTATGACTGGGCCCTTACTTGAAATTGGCGTGGAAATTTATACTGACCTAAGTCTTGTTCATGATATCCTGGTTCAGTTCTGACGTTTATATGTCATTTAGAAATAACTTGATCAACCAACTTTACTCTGTTATTGTATTTTTCTATCTCTGTAATAATATCAAATGGAACATTACTCTTATCTCAAATACATTTCAGTGTTGATAACAGTTCTGAAAACACAAAATTATCTATCCCCACCATTTTTTTCATGATCTAGACTTTTCTGAAGCGGCGTTTGTTGTTGCATAAACTCTGGTTTGTTATTGCCTTTCCACGATAACAGAATGCTTTCTGGGCACGTGTACATGTACACCGAACGTTGTGACCAATCCGATAACGTTTCTCACTTCATTTTACGAATAGTTCAACACCTGTTCGCTTTTCTTTATTTTGTCATGCTCTAATGGTTATTCGCCTCCTAGCTTCCATTCAGTCTTGGTCTGCGTTATCTAGCCAAAAACACTATTCGATTCGCTTTTTAAAAGTTTCAGTGATGACAAAATGACAAAATTCTGTCAACATTTTATATTTTTGACTTATATCATAAATAATATGGTTTTATTGCATACATGGCGGAAAATTCGTTAACACGCCTGAATAACCTTTGGTGTACCTAACCTACCTGTCGAAAAAAAAGCATCCATTTCAATATACATTTTGCAAACTCAATCTGGTTACCTACATCCGTAAAAAAAACTAACTTTTCATTTGTATTGTAGTCGTCGCACCGAAACACATTTCCGCACGTTCTTTTGTTTGCCGGTGGAAATCCACTATGTCTGCCAATTCGGTCGGCCGCAGTACCAGGGCCGCATGGTGTGGGAGGAGTTACAACTAGCTGTCAATGTCTGTCGGAGGCAGGCGCGGGGAGCGGGGAGGGCGCGGCGAGTGCACGTGCCCGGCGGGTCGTGCCATGCGTTCGACGCCCTCCCCGCACTTGTTGAGCGCCGCGTCGCAGCCGCGCTTCGCTGCCACCGGCAGCACCTAGGTCGCTCGCACTTACAACACCCATTCTAACTAGCACCTTGACTTGCTCATGCAAGCGCCATCTCATTCTTGCGAACTTCATTCCGCTTAGGAATTGAGTCTATTGATTTCACTTGGTATTTGCTAATATGCAGGGTTGCCCTAATTTTAGAGCTTATTCTTCTGGTTTTTTGGTCGTTATATGATGAAATCTTTCTACGCATAGGTGAAAAATTGCATAGTTGAACTTTAGGGTATGAAATTAATCTGAACCAGGTAAATGAGCACTATGAGGAAACTCTTTATAATAAAGACAAAGAAAAGTTGGAAATTTTAGGAATGACTCTCTTTCAGAAGGCTAGGTACATTTGGACTTTACATCACAACGGAGAGTTGTTCATTGTTTTGAGCTGAAACTTTTTAATTTTTTTTTTCAATATACTGGTTACTCAAACGGTTACCCTACGACGCAACTCTTCAAAGAAGCCCTACGTTTTGAGTCACTTATTTTTTTGTGTAAAGCCCTCGCATTTCTTAATCGTTTCACAAACTTGTAACAATACGCTTTGAACGTCAATTGACTTATACAATCCTTTCAAACTTTAAAACGTACCGTATAGTAAAAGTTTTTGTTTGGTTTCTTCAGAAAACTTCTGCAGAGTATAACCAATGAATAAGTGAAAAAATTGTAAACAAGTAATCAAGAGACTGTACAGTTAATGAACTTAAGAATGAATAGGACGAAAGTGAGTCTATGACAATGAGGACTAGTAGTCGTAGTTAGTTAATATAGTGGCCCATTGTAGAATGGGTATACTTATGGAAACCACCGAAGCGAAACTGGGCACTGCTGGCTACCGGAGACGTCGCGTGCAGCCAGAACTGTTCGACGCGATGGGAGCCCCCGGGGAGTACTACGCCGACACGCTCCACACCATCGCGATTAACACCAGGGAGACAGAATTCGGCAGCATCGTCGAGCCGATACCAATAACGCTCAAAGCATACAAACAGCTGCAAGCACACGGGCACGCCATAAACGGCTATGGGTTCCCACAGCAACAGATGATAACATCTTTGGTGGCTGCTTCTCGTGTCCCCGAAGTTGAAAGGCCCTCCACAAGCCAGAACTTCGTCCCGAGTCCCGTGAAAGCTGAAGAAAAAGACGCTCAAATAAGACCACCCCCTAAGAAGAAGTGGATTAAAGAGTATTTAGGTGAGTCATAGATAAATAGCGACCCTGCTACACTCTCGTAACACGTATTTTTTTATTGAAGATAACTTTTCCAATTTTGTCGAGGTCGTCGTCGTGGGCATATTTTTTTTGTAAAAAGAAATTCTCGGTATGGAAGGTACCTATTCAAAATGTTGATAAGGTGAATGAACTCCGTAGTCCGCAATTTATGATTCCTCCTTTTGGAAGAAACAAACAAGTAGCTGAATACACTGCAAATATTTAAAGGATTTTATCTAACAAATCGAATACTGCCCCAGAAACTCTTCAGGCCATTCGACGTGTCAACAATTCAATTGTAGTGCGATAATTTGAAAGTGATTCAATAGGGCAAATTGTCCACACGAGCGCATTATTTGACCTTGCCGTGTAACCTCGTCTTGATTTTGCTCAACAGAATCCAAGAGCACGACTAATACGCATATTTAAAATACTTTAGTACATAAAGCGTTGTCAATATTATTTGTTTTCGATGCTCCTTCATTATAATTAAAATTAATATTAGATACGTACGCAAAATACGCGCTTGGACGTGGAGTTGCGGACACCAGCCCGTTATACGATACAATAATATTAGTATTTGATAGTCTTCTTTTATCCGTCGAAGTTAGTCACCCTTTCAATGCTATTCAAAAGCTATTTTGTTTTCTCTAAATGTGTGTTCAAGTCTATTTCGATCAGTAGGTGTTGTTCTATTAAATTCTGCGTAGTAAGCCTTCCCTTTGTTACTATTATCACAATTTACATCTCTTTAGATATCCCTTTCATTTGTATGAGGTACTTACTCAGCTATATTATTAAATGGAGTTAAATACAATGTATGCTTTAGTAAAGGTTATTTGTGATTCAAGAGTCTTGGCACTTAGAGGAAACATTGTATTGTTGGAAACGGGTCACTCTAGTATGTTGCCCGTAGTAAGCTATGACCTAGCAAGTATTAATGCTACACTGTTTGGAGCTAAGCAGCTTAGTGCTGAGATTGTAGCTTGTAGTGCGGGATAACCACAAACAATGATTGCTTACGTTCAATCGTTGGTTACATAGCAAAGTTATTCTTTACTTCTTTTTTTGTTCACAACCTTTGTATTTTGTTTCAAGTAAAGCGTTTGTTTGAATACTGAACTGACCTTACTCGCGATTTTGCAAATTGCATAAACTATTTTCGCAACTGTTGACAAAAATAATTTAATACTTTACAAACAAAACTAAAAATGTTAAATTGAATGTGCTAATAAGGATCTAATTAACTGTAAAGGAAATATTACCAACGGTATTGTATTAGGGCAGCATAAAATACGAGGAAGAGAAGCCACAAACCAAAACACAAAGGTATTGCGTGCGTACTAGTCAGCGTGTTGCCGTCAAGGCGTTCTTCTTCCCAAGGTCGTAAATATTGTAGCGTATGTGATGTTGTGTCCATATGTCGGTCTTGTGTAGACATGCGTGTTCCAAACTCGCTTTCCTTCGTGACCTTAGGTCTATAAAATATTTTCCTCGAGTCTGCTATACGCCTGTTTTATTATTGGGACGAGAGAACCTTTCATCCTCCTCCAAACTGGTCATGCATCTTTTTATGTGCTTACAGCAGCAAAAGGGTTGGTTCTTTGAGTCGAAGCCATCGAATTTTAAGCTGAAATCGAAAAAGGTTTTGCTGTCAATAATATATCAGTATCCAGACATTTCTGTCAGTCGTTTTCATAAAAAAAAAGGCGTAGATGTTATTGAAATAATAGCGAGATTAGTTATGTGGGACGTTACCAAGTACCTTACTGATACTTTATCTATTGTATGTAAGAGTTGCAGTTTTTACTACATTCAACAAGCATGCGTGTAACTTATGTAAATGGTGTTTTATTATTTCGAATATCGAATAATTTTCAACGGTCGAATAGTTTGAGTATGTTAACAGATAAGAGGATTGAGCAGCTTCGGTTCATATTAATCCTCTATTTTTTACGAAAACACAAACTGTCCAATTTTTTGGCTGATGTGGATGAGAATGATTGATCTTTCTAAGAACGGTAGTAAACAATTTGAGGCAGATGCAATAACAACGTATTTCTCTGCTATAAGCCAATAATTATAGAGGAAAATAATAGCAATATTTTACGTAATAACTGGCGGATATCGCACACAATGAAAGTCGTAATCCAATAAAGATGGCCGGCGTGTGTCAGTGTGACGTGGTGACGTGGGGCGGGCACGGTTGCGTAACAGACATAATTACATAGTTTTATGAGATTAACTACTTAAACAGGTGTATGTAGAGGTTCGCGACCATTCACTGCCACCGCGCTTCGTGTCAAGGGTTCACCACTTCACACCAAAATCCTAAATACAACTTCTAGCGTCGTCCACGAGTAAATAGAAAACGTTACATTTTGATGTTTTTGTTTTAAGGCTTCTTGTTATTTGGCACTTATGATAATGAAGCCATGTTTCAGTATTGTTATTCTGTCGCTAACCTCATCGTAATCATATTATTTGTTTTCATGAACATAATCTTATCGGAGTTTCTTTTGTTTCACTCTTTCCATACGGTTAGCTCTGGTCGGTACGTCACAAGCGCGTAATGAGTATCATTTTATTAGATTGTGTGCTCTTTGTGTTTTGTAATAACGCCTATATTGTGGACTTGTGGTCATCTATATTCACTGTACGCAAACTTTATCGTCGACGAGATACGCGCTTGACGCCACCTATCTTTGTTCTAGAACCAACTTAATTACAGGGTGACCTCTACTATTAATGGTTTATCGATTTAAGCTCTGCATTTTTCTGTTATTCTGGCGAATAAGTAATACGAAAGGGACGATTGATAAGAGGTATTCTTTGTATAACACGTAGGTAGCAGTTAAACGTGCTCATAGAAGTCTTGGACCATCACGGATTCGTCATTATCATCTAACTGGTAATGCTCAGTTGAGATTGCCAAGGCAAATCTAATTGTTATCGAGTGCGCTACACGTGTCGTGCGCTTGTCGCGTAATGGAGCGTTGTAAAAATGTGGAGCGAGCCGCCGCGTATTTGCGAGGTTATTGACATTGAGATAAAATATATATCACACCCCGAAATTGTAACACTTTGTTCAGTTTGGAAGCTAGCCTTAAATGTTAGCTTTCGTTGACGTCTAAAGTCCTTTCATTCTGGTCCTTTGATCCTAGTAAGTTTATTTTGAGTATTATAGTCTGTCAAGTTTAATGAACTACGAGCTTATTGCTAATAAAGGATACAGCCGTGTCCCTTGTAACCTTATTTCTCGGAAAATCTAAAGTTTACAATTCTATTGACTGAGCGCCCTAGAAACACGCAGTGCATGTTAATAACTCTCCAGAGTGTCCAGAGTTACAAAAGAGTTAATTTTATTGTCCCAGTCCGTTGTACTTGGAGGCAAGGTGTGAGTGGTGTGTATGTGCATGTGCTAGGTAGATTGTATACCCTACCCCCCCCCCCCCCCCCCCTACTCGAGAGCGTTGCAGCGGCGGCGGCGATGCGTTCGGGTGAGTTCGTGCCGCGTGACGGCTTGTCACGTGCCGATGCCGAGCACACCTTCCCCCCCGTTAGCCAGCACCTCCGCCCGCAATGGCCCGCCGCCCCGCTTATCACTTCCAGACCCGAAGGCTCCCTCAGCCCCCACTGCACTCCCTCCTCACTGAACTAGTGGCCCTCTCACTACTCTATATTAAATTTATTACACATAACGCTTTTGTTCGGTAGAAAACCTTATCTACTTATACCTACATACTCACGTTATGTCCAAATGGTTGCGTACGGGTACTTCGTAATGACTACCTTCGGGTAAGGGGTAATATATTTCTCTAAAGTTGGATTTCCAATAAAGTACAAAAATGGCCTGGTTTAAAATGTCCCAATCCGGCTCCAGACTGGATTCGGTAGAACTTTTCCTCCTTTCTAAGGATGCAAAATAGTTTTTGATGAAAAATTTTATTACAAAAGATATCCGAGTAAGTAATGCAACAGACACTAGGGCTCTGTTCCTAAACATTATTTAAATTTTCGTTGATATGCACAGAACTACACACTGGGGATTCGCAAATTGGGACTTTGATCCAAATTTCAGTCAAGTACATAATATGGCATAGGTCAAATGGCAATATATTGAACGCAAAATGTTGAGATTTTTGCTCTTAGAAACTGAGTTAACAAAACAACGTTTCATAAAACTTAAGAAACAAAAAGAAAATTTGTAAGACTGCGAAATCCACGGATCCGACTAAAGAAACCATTCAGGCATTATTTCAAAGTTACTCAAAACTGAGAATGAAATCCAAGCCACAACTTTTACCATTGTTAAAGTTCGCACTTTTATGTTTTTTAAGCTTCTCTGAAGAGGGTAAAGTATCGTATCACTTATATAACGTCGTTACTCAA
This sequence comes from Noctua janthe, assembly GCA_910589295.1. Lineage (NCBI taxonomy): Eukaryota > Metazoa > Arthropoda > Insecta > Lepidoptera > Noctuidae > Noctua > Noctua janthe. Next base: position 3,055,274 of record OU342573.1, on the reverse strand, counting down.
GGTACACGTGCTGTTTTCATTGTCCTATGATTTTTTTGTAATTTTGTAACATTCTGACTCAAAAAACTAAACTTTGAATGATGATGAAACATTTTGTAAGTTCACTAAAATTTCAGGTAAGTCTGTTTCATCATATTTGATGATTTAGTGCAGTACCTAATTGATAAGCAGGATTTAAAATAACGAACGGTTCGGTTAGTAAGTTAGGTTCGATAAATTAGGTTCTATAGTTGTGTCAGTTATTAAGGTTTTACAAATTCACATCAGTTAAAAAAAATCCTGGGCATGTAAACTATTTGCGTGATGAAACAGATCGTTTATTTCCAACTGATGGAAAGAGTACAACATCAGAAGCTTCGCAGAAATTGATCACCGTTTTGCAAGCCACATTCTCATACAACCAACGCCTATTTGGTGCTGGTATTTTAAATACCGGTCTCAGATCAGCAACAGATGCACATAACAACGATACCGGTTCAGTAGTGTCTGGAATCACAGTTTCACTTGCACGTGTGGGTGTCCGCGAGCCCGCGACGTGGGAGATGGTCGGTGTTTGCGTGTTCGTTGCTTGTAGGCGCGCGCCCGCCATGCGCAATTGTACCAGGCGAGCATAATCCAACAAGAGGTGTTTTGTTTCTTTTAGCGTAGTAGTTCTACCTGTGGATATGTAATGCTGCTCGTATAGAAATGCTTTCTCTTTATGAATTTTATGGGAGTTTTGGCACTTTAAGATTACTTTTTTTTAATTTCAATTAAAATTGACCAATACGATTGAAAGGATCCTTAGTGTCGATTTTTAGATTTTTTATAAACTGAGAACGAATTTAAGTCAAGTTTGAAGTATGGAATGAATCTCATTATTTATTTATTTATTTTAGTACATGGAGGACTTACAGCTAATAAAAACAAACAAACAAGGAAATTATAATCACCAGAAAGCCAATTACAAATCCTCACGTATAGACTTTGAATAAAAAAATGCAGAAACATAATGTTAGTGTAGCTTCAAACTACTTAATCTTGCTACTAAAATACTTTGATGAATACTTAGTATGAAAATGAAGACTATAACAGGATGTTATACCTACTCGCCGAGTACATTTAAATGATATTGTAAGTTTTTAAATGTGCAAATATCTTGCACAAGATATTATCGTTTTGCACAAGATATTATCGTTATTGCCGGATCATACATAATAGTCTTGTTATTTACGTTACTTCACGGACACAACCTCGTTTTCCTGTCCAGTTTTCAAAGGTTCTCAAGGACGAATCTCAGCGGCTACATAACAACCCCCTCTGAGGTTCTCAGAAGGCCGATGACGCACGTTACTGCTGCCCCTCCCCAGGCACTACCTACACGCTCTTTCTGCCCTGGTACTGCCTGCAATTGACAGCCAATAAGCCTACATCATTTTTTAATTTGCTGACAGGACAGGACAGCTGTCCTGTCCTGTCCGTCGATTTAAATGTTAGCTTGTTTATGAATAAAATATTCTGAAATTATCGTATCAAAGGTACATCACGAGGAAGCTCGAGTGTTAAGGCAGTTGATTTCAACGATTATAATTGTATTTCCTCAAATATATTTGACTTGAATCAATAAGTAAATTATCACCATAAAAAATACTGTTTTCAACTTTTTGTTCCCTGATTCTAATGCAATGAAGTCAGTTTCTACCAGAATACTGAATTATTTAATGCTATTTTCTCAAACGTATTGAAATAGTCAAGTTCAACACTCGTGTAAGTGATTCTACTTTATATTTATAGTGCAATTCTGTATGTTCTCCATATTATCCAAATCCTTGGTCATTGTCCTTTTCTATTCCAAGAATTATTTTTCAGAAACAAAATGTCGGGGCTTTGTTAGCAATAATAAATATTTTATCTTGAAGTAAAGATACTCTTAGTTAGAGATATTAATATGTGAATTTTTCTACACACATGGTGTACACTAAGTTAGATTGTACACCTAATCATTTTTGGGTACAAATACACATCCAAGAAAATGTCAAATTGAGACCTTAAAACCAGGTTCTGCAACCTAAAATTAAAGAGGTCAGATTATGGCCAAGAAAGTGGACATTTCTTATGGATTTATCGAAACCAGTGATACCAAAACGTTTTTATGTCTTACTTGAAAACAACCACGATTATTTATAAAGAACGGACAAAATATTTAGAAAATATTATGCAGACTTCGTTGTTTTCAAAAGAACAGCAAGAATAGGGAGAGATTTGTCTAAAGCATTTGACTTAACTAACAATAACTGAAAATTCACCATTTGAAGTTCTCGTGGGCTGATGTTAATAACCTCTTATTTACGTTATGGTGTAAGTTGAAGCCTCATTGATCTGGTTATCCACCAAGGCACCTATATAAAGTCAAGATGTTTGTCAAAGTCACGAGTGCAAACTCCTAGGCCACGTCTGGGACACGCTTAAACAATTGTAATTCATATTGAATACGATCGAATAAATCGGTCAATAACCACCCACCTTTTATGTTTTCCTATTATTTAGCTCGAGGCTCGTGTAGTTTGTTTCATTGTAGAAGTGAACTTATTTTCTCATCTTTGTGATGAGTGTCGATTGATATCATGCTTAGTGGCTATATTTTCATTCTGAAATTCTTTAACCTATTCATATTTTGGACTCGGTTCAAGATTATAAATCGTTGTTTGGTTGGAATTACCCATTCTTTCAAAATACAGCACATAGCTATCGCTAGAGATGTGTCTATTACACGTGCTGATTTCTATAAATATCTTCATTCACAGCAATAAGTTGACAAAGATCACGCAATATGAGGAGGTAGCTACGTTTCAGTCATTATGTTTATATTGTACTCGTACTTTGCAACTATAATGGTTTCTCTACTAACCATCCTACGTTAACGACATTCTATTATCCATAAATGGTATACCAATTTCATTAACAGATGATGATGAATTAAATAATATGACTGAAGTGAAGGATGGTAAAGTGTTTCTACCATTAGAAGGAGCATTAATATTGTAATTATAATGACTAATACAAAGAATCTAAAAGGTGACGATGCTCGTTACTCAGTTCACAATAATTAGTCATTCAATCGACATTTTATAATGCATGGAACTCATGACAAGAAATAACATACGAAGCCGTAGGTACTGCGTAGTTCCTGTAAGATAAGAAATCAATCATTATTGTTCGTAGGTACTGCGTTACTGAAGTATATGTAGAGTAAAGCCGGTACCGGCAAAGCAAACAGCTAGGTCTTACAAATATAAATAGCAGAGCTCTTCGTACAGAATATGTATCTTCGTTACGTAAAATATTTTTCCAGTAGGTACATTGAATAGGTATTCTAGATGGCAAGTAGTCTTTAGCTAAACGAAAACAACTTTGTTATGTATATCTCTCGGACGTGATATAATAAACGTCTGTGCTATGTACCTATTTATTATTAATAGTGATTCGTCGTATGTTCTCGATAATATTTTTTTTATCAGTAAAATATATGTTTTTTACCTACGCGGACAAGATCTATAAAACTGTAGAGTTGGCTCGACGCGCAACAAAACAAACCCACCCAATCTAGTAGTAGCAGACGCCAGTCATTTTACGGGCCGGTTACGATGCGACTTGTTTTTCTGGCACCTCGCTGAGCAGCTGATTTTCGGCGTGGCAACTGTTAACGCCAAACAAACCTAAAGCACGCGCGCAACCACATGTACTGACGTAATTGTATCGTCAGACCACGCCCCCGCTTCCGTCTCTTTTACTACACTTGGACCGATCCTCTGTCTCACTCGGCATTGCAGCGTGACTGATTATCTTTAGTTTTACTCTACTATAAACTTTATTGTATCTGCGTAAAGTTCACTATCGCGTACCGTTACTATCTGAAAGTAAAGTGGTGTGATGCTGTCTCATTCGATCCGATGTGGTTGTTTCATTCACACGACTCGATTGAACGCCTGCGGAATATGTTCGCCTGGTAGTTTACCGCCACGGACTGCAGCCGTCGACGAGCGGTTGACACGAGTTTGACAAGTGTTGACCGACCTAGGATCGCCTGCTCATTTCTAATAGGACCTTAGTAGACTGATGATAATATTTTCGTAATCATATTGGGTCCAAGATAGTAATTTGCGTTGTGTGTAGCTCCTTCTGACGTATCATCTTTGTTTACAGAGGAGGAGCCGAAGTCGCCAGTGTCGGTGCGAGTGGTGACAGGGCTGCCGGTGACGCCGCGCATCAACGGCGTGGTGCGGCCGACGTCGCCGGTGCCGGTGGTGCCCCCCTGCGCCCCCACGCCCGCCAGCGTTGCGCTCGAGCCGGTCCCTGCGGCGACCGCACCTCCTCCCGCGCCCCTCCTCGACTTCGCACAAGAACATTCCAGGCCGCGAACGACGAGTAACAGTCATGGGTATGTTCTCCTAGTAACAGCGGTGTCTGAAACAGCTGGAGATTCGCACGACGCGCGGCTGTCGTTGTTTGTTGTTGCTAAAACTTTTCGCAATGTTTTTATTAATTTTCAACTGGGTTTCGAAAGCATTTTTTTCTATTAAAACAAACTTTCGAGTTTTAGAACTAGGTATATCTATTGTTCCGCTTCTTTATCATTATCATCACTTCATTCAAATGTTAACACAACTTTTTTTCGTTAGAAATTATATTCAACTATTCTCATTCTCTTCTCTGCCTTCAGAGATAAAATATGAAAGAAGTTCGTTTTGCGTTGTTACATTAAGAAGCTCGTTTGCTACTATAGGGAGTTAATTGAGAATAATAAAATATACTAAATTGTAAAATTATTAGGATGGTATTTTTTAAAGACTATGTTTTTGTAGATAATTTAACCAGCTCGTTATACAATAACTATCAACATTACCACACAATTAGATTATTGTCGTTTCTACTTCAAATTCTTGATGAAATAGGGTTAGTGAAATAGAACTTTCAGCCTAAACAACGAACATCTTCAGTTGTATTAAGTGAACTTGGGCATAAATGAAAATCTTCCAAAATGGTATATTTTGAATGGCTTCAGTCACTAAAATATTGAAAAAAAAACATTCCATTAATGGAAAATTATCGGAGCCATGTGATTGATTTGATAAAAAATAAATGACATACGGCACTGACACACAAACCGATGGAGGAAAACTGTTTTATTCAATTTATTATAATGTACACGACATCAAGCGGTCCAGTTAACAAGTTTATTAAAAAAAATGAGGACACCTGGTAATGCACTGCTATATCTTACACTTACTCGCGTAATTTACAATGCACTGATGAATTAATAAAGCAGAACTAGAACGTTCCCATCATAGAAATACAATGAAATGTAAACAGGTCTTAATGGAAATTGTAATTTCATCCTTACGTGTCATCCTTGCAATGTTATGCTGTCCTAGTATAAGCGCGTATGGTGCTTCTATTTTTCAGTCGATTGCTGTCAAGGTTTGGATATTAACAACCATGAATTGAATATTTAATCTAACAGCTAAAGCTTTGTATTCATCAGGGAATAAGTCCTTGTCAGTATCAGTATCTGTATGCATCATTCATTCGAAGGTACGAGTGTACGAGACTGTGGTCCCAAATTAAGCGTGCGGACCATGTGACACGTCATTTACATCTATTTTAAGTCTCATTAATTAGGGAAAATATTGCTGATCTATGAATAAATTGCAAAGTGCATCCGGTAGCTAAACACAATAGTGAACAATGATACTTAATCATATAGGAAAATGTTAGATAAAAGCATTTTTATTTTTAGTATCGAATGATAACCTGTGAATACAATTTCTGTCCATAAATTCGAAGAGAGCATTTTGTAATACAACGTTCTCAATTTCCAACGTATATTTGTCGGTGGCCGTTGGGAAAAACTTGGACACGATTCTAATAAAAATGTCATACATAAATTGACCTTTTCTGAATGTAATTATAACTTATTTATTGGTATCCTGTTTTTTATGTTGCTGTGTTGATTTGTACGTTGCCAATCCTACGTTAATAATTCAAAATTTCATCTTTGCCTCAATGTTAGACAAGACGCTCTAAACTTAAATGAACAATTGATGGACAAAGATAACGCAATTATATTTAATTAATATTGTTACTGTCAGGTATGAAATAATGGAATAATCCAGACATAGTTATGTCTATGCCAATCATAATAATACGTAATTATCAACAAAGCTATGACACGCGCCAGCGTTATCTAGTTTCCTTATTCTCCGAGTTAGATTGATTATATTATGGACATTATTAAATCATAGACGATGCTCTCTGAAGAAATTATTATTATACGTCATTTGATTATACTTGATATAGAATTAGAAGGAATGAAATGGAAAACAGTCAACATTGACGTAAAGGATACCAGTTTACACACTTCTAAAGATCCAGTTAGAGCATCAAAGAATGAAGTAAATGAAAACAACGAGAGTACTGCGCACATAAAACGCGTGATTAAGTAGATTGCGCAAAAATGGTTACATGAAACACACACAAAATTGTTATGATTGCATTACGTGCATTATACGCTACAACGCAGGTGACGATATCGCGAGATTTAGAATCGAAGGTTTTGGTTTTGATTTGATATTTTATTAATGTTAAATATTATTTGGATGAAAAATCAAAAGCATAATAAAGTAATAAATAAATGATATTTAAACGAAATAAGATGGTAATGAAAGTTTCTCCCAAAAGTAAAATGCATGTAGAATCAGTTGGGCCTATTGATAAGTTCATTAATTCATTGTCAACAGGCCACCCCCCATCCCTTCCCCACCATCGGTTAGTAGTAACGGCAGTGGCAGCGGTTGCAGCAACGGCAGTGGCAGTGGGGGCAGCAGCGGCAGTGCCCCCCGCGCCGGAACCAGAGAGGTTCACAACAAACTGGAGAAGAACCGGCGGGCACACCTCAAGGAGTGCTTCGAACTGCTCAAGAGACAGCTCCCCGCCACACCAGATGACAAGAAAACCTCCAACCTTTCTATACTCGGCTCCGCTATCAGGTATATTCAGGTTAGTATCAATCAAATAACTCTTTACAGCTCTGTTTTCCTGGTAGTCAACGCCTTTGAAACTAATGTCGATGGCCTTCACGCTTCCCCAATTTGTTTTATTAACATCGTTAAACCGTTCAAAACATTTACTATACAAACAAATATTTTAGTTAAGCTAATTACTGCTCTATTATAATTTTGTTCAGAAAAATTGATTATTTATAACTAGGCAATTATGAACGGCAAATTAGAGCGTTCTTTGTAGTAACATCATCATATAAAATGATAAACTAAAGATCCGAATATTTTTTCAAGTTCTTGACGTGTTTGACTATCAATTTTTCACAACAAACAACAAATTATCTTAATTTGAAAGGTCGCGAAATTCCTCTTTCAATATTATTAAATCTATAAACATCAGACTGATTAAATTGACTTTGCAAATAAAAATTGCTATATTACACAAATCATGTCGTTTTTTGGAAAAGCTATATGAATAATTTTCATTAACAATATTTATCATTCGTCATACTTCAATCACCAATGTTGTATCTGCGCAAAGTGACCTCAATTCGAGACGAGAGCAGTAATTTTTCATTTTATCTAAAGAAATCTAGATGATACTGGTTTTAATCTAGTAAACGCATGCTCTTTTATTATACATGCATGCAGTATGTATGCATCTACGCAAGGTATGCATCCCCTTGTTTCATAATCGTTATTCTTACATAATTAAGTGTATCGTGCTTGACGACGATACCAAAGACAAGCTTTTTACGCCATCATGTTGTATTTTCTAGTTTATTCATAGATTACTGGTCTTTTCGATATTTAAGTGACATAAGTATTGGCATTTTACTCGTGAAGTTAATTTAACGTATTATTATTTGAAGTCACGCTAAACTCCGAACCCACTGAGAATTAATTAGTTGTAAAATTCTGTGAAGCTCAAATGGCATTAGGCTACATTTTGAACTCTCTGTTTGTAATATAATTTTCCTTTGCTTTTTGTTTATACTAAAAGTTTCTTAGAAGCACCTCAATAGCGGGTTAAATGAGCGAATACATTTCGCAATTCAATTAAAAACTACGGCTTCGCTCCTATTCGCAAATTGTTTCCAAAAGTTGAACACTTTTTCAAATTATGAGAGTTGACTAGGATTCTGTATTCTCATTTCAATTTGACTGATAAGTTTCCTCAAATCCTTTTAAAGTTTGTTAATGGGTAATTAATAAAATAATTTATAATAAGATAGTATAAACTACAATATTATTCGTAGACCTTCACCAATATGATGGTTTCACTGAAGGTACTGTTTGATTTACTGAAAGTGAGCTTCTTTTAAATTATGATATCCTGGTATTTTGTCCGCAGGTTCTTCGACGTAAGGAACGCGACTGTGAGCACGAAATGGAACGGCTGGCACGTGAGAAGATCGCGGCGCAACAGAGGCTCTCCGCCTTGAAAAGAGAGATCTCGGTCCGAACAACTGTTCGCCCTCTGAGTATTGGTGTGTTAACCTCCTATCTTGTTATGCGCGCCTGGTACATTTGGTCGAGATTATTTAATATTTGGCTTCGGTGCATTTTTTATTATTTATTGATTGGTTAACAAAAAAATAAAGGGTGTTTTATGTCATAATAAAATTCAAACTTTCTAATTATCTTTATAATAACAAAAAAATGTGAATAAATACAGACATCATGGACCCCTATCTTAGAAAGTTATAATTAATTTTATTGATAGGTTTTAAATTAATAATTATATAATGAACAATAATGGAATTATTATCTGTAATTAATATCTTTTGCTAATTTTTAATTTCATTTTGCTAGATGCCGTCATAGAAGACAAAGTTATAGAAGACCCTGTGAATGGGCAAGTTTTAGGAATCCCTTTAAGTGTAAGTATTATAATTCTTATTCTAATAAGAACTTATTGATTAATTACTATCTCGATCGATTCAATGATGTTGTTTACTAATAAAATATTGACACACAATTCTAAAACTGCAAGGTCAACTAATTAAACTGTCCCAATTTCAGATATCAGCGTCGCCACCGCGGTCCGTATCGCGAATGGAGACGTCTCCTCCCCGCACTCTAAACCTAAGCACGAAGTTGCGTACGCTGCCTATACAAATCACTCCCACCACCTCACAGGTATGCTCGCCTAGTACAATGTTAGAAATTAGAGCTGACCTAATCTTGGATTAGGATTTGTGTTACTCGATTGTTTAACAAAATGTTAATCCGAAAAATAATGAATTGTAAATTAGGTGATTTTGAACGTTAATGTAAATTGTGAATTTTGTTGATGTTTCAGGTTGTGCGGACGCCGTACGGTGCGAGAAACTCTACGCTCACGTTGACTACGCTTGCGCCAGCAGAACCTTCCACTCAAGTTAGTATTTTTGTGTCACTTTTTATGTACTCGTTTCTTTTTTGTTATCAATTAAATAAACAAATTGTAGGCTTAAACTGTGTTTTTGGTAAAAGATCATAAGCACAGATAAGCAGTTCTAGTATATCAGTAAATTATCGTAAAATACTAACTAAGATTCACAAAACACATTGGATGTGTACCCTAATGTTTGCTTGACATTTTTAATGGATACAAATATAACGGGCCCAAAGTATGTATACCTAAGGAGCACCGGATATTTTAATGATGTTGCGTTGAATCAGAACAGTAGCAGCTACATTAAAATCTTGCAACCGTGGCTCTATAGATTTGATTGAATTATTACGACGACGTATGTCGAATGATTGTGAAAAAATATTTACGCCAATTTATGCCAACTTGTTTTATAACTCATATTTTTACGTTAATGGACTTTGAATGAGATTCAATGCTATGTTAGAATAATATTGAATATAAAGTACCTCATAAAAGTAACGTGAAATACGCATATAGCAATAATACCGAATAGAAAATGCGTGCTAATTTTAGACAAGAATTTCACGAGTTCCAAATGTCAAATGAATGAGTCACGAATGACTGGCATACGTACATACACACATAGGTACGAATTTAAACTCTTTGTGAACGATATCTGTCATAAAACAATGAAGTCTTAGTCTATTTTTAAGTGCCACAAAAACACATGTGTATTGTTTTCATGATACAAATCATTAAATATTATGTAACATTGAGCGTGTATGATTCCGCCTCGTTTCAAGTAAAAAAAAAATAAGGCCAGGGTTTAGAGCACTATGATCTAACGTCACCTTGGTGTAATCTACTAGATCTTGTGAAAGTTCACGACGTTGCATTAGCATCACTAACAGAATAGGTAGTAATGGTAATGTATGCGCCTGACGCATCTGTATAGTGAATGACGTATATAGATTCAGTTACAAATATTATTTCCGCAATTTTGTGGACTCGAAATGTGGGACGTGAACAAAAAGGCTTAAAAGGTGGCGCATTTTGGACTTAAATTGATTTTTGATGGTCCTGGTAATTGGAATAGGAGATGTGACTGTCAACAAAGATGACAAAGATCTAGGAAAGTGTAAGATACTACAAAAGTATTATTATACGTTTAAATATATTTTGTTTTGTTCCAGAATGGGCAGACGGTAGAAAACGGTGTGACGAATGCGCTCAGCACCTTAGTACATCCAGCTCAATTACATCTACCCATATCGCAGGTGAGGCAGTTCTGTGTCATTTGTTTATTGACATAGCATCACACTCCTGTAATCCCCGAAGGGTTAGGCAGAGGTGCCTCTGTAGTACACCCTCTTATCGCTAGTTATATTCGAGTCCAATGTTACTAGTACATTTTATTTCAGTAACTAAAAAATAATCGCTAGCCATAATTGGATGAAATCACCATTGCGAAAACGAGGAGCTTTTAAAACTTATGCGAAATAGCCTGTAGAGAATATCATGAATGTGTTGAATCAATAAAATCTAAAACTGAGTATACGGATATTACATACTTTGCCAGTTTTAATGACTTTCAACCGTTAAATAAATACATATTAAGCTTGTTTGTAACGGTGCTTTAATACGGTAAATTATTATGGCTTATCGATATTAAGTTAGGGACATTGGACGCGGTATTTAAACGAAAATATGTAATCTCATGATTTTTTATTATGAGTGTACAATACGGCGTTTTATAGTTTTGATATATGTAGCGACATATTTCAAGAATATTGAAAAATATAGGCATAGTGAAGACCGCTTATTAGTATAAAGTTATGGATTAATTTAGTGATAGGTACCAGTGGCAAAGATTCCATACAACTCGATTCCTATCGGCTTCCCTTTGAAAACAGGCGCAATCAGTATTTCATAGACAAATAATAAAAATCACATTGAGGACATGTACTCCGGCTTACCTCTTAAAAAAATTAACTCTTCGCTACTGATGCTTATATAAGGTACCTATCACTAAATAAATCCATAAAACTAATGTACCTTTCACTAAATTAATCCATAACTACTTGTTACTGGGAGAAGAGGTCGATGTTAAGAGTGGACTGCACTTGAGATGATTCAGTTCCCTCGAAAGAGGGAAGGGCCAGAAAACGTTTCCAATAATTATCGTATCGTAATCGTAATTGGGGAAGATTTTGTGCCTAAAACCGAGTCTTTAAAAACTATCACGCATCTGTTAGTATTATTTAATTAACCTTTTTTGTTTTTCATTATCTTAGGTTGTCGGTAGCAGCGGGCTCGTAGTGGGCTCTGCGGCGCTGCAGCTGTTGTCAACTAGCAGCGGCCTGCGAGTGTTGCAGGCGCCTGTACATACCAATGGTGAGTTATGATGTCCTGGTACTTGATGCGCAGTAACTGTGTTACGTGACGAGGAAAACAAGAGGTTTTCTGCTATGTAGTTTTAAAATAATAAGAACAGACACTCAGACGGGCAACCAATTAATCCTATATAAGTTCTGTTTTAACCGTTTGAGATACGGAACCCTAAAAATGGTCAAGTTGTCAATAGGTTCTTTCCAAGCTCAAAAATAATCACTAAAATCTAAAAAGTCTTGTACTAAAACTGGTGTTTCACAAGGGTCCATTTTCGGTCCTTTACTGACCATTATCTTGCTGTCTATATCAAACCAAAAATACGTAGTTGCATCTAGAGTTATTTAGTACTTTAAAATATAGTCAGCCCTGGTGGCCTACCATGACGTCTTAAAACAGGAGTAGAGTGATTCCAGTGTGGGAAAGAGATGGCGCTAGACGACCTGTATAGCTCTGTCTCTTTCCCACACTGGAACCCCCCAGATGTTGTTTGAACTAAAACAAACGTATGTTTTGTTCTCAGGTGTAACAACAACTACCGTTGAAAGTAGGATAACTAAAGAAAACGGAATTGTATCTCCGACGCCTGTTTCCACGACTGCAGGTATGCCTTTAGCCTTACCTATTTAGTTTTTCCATCATCATCTTCCCGTCCTTGCCCCATGTTACTTGGGATGGGCGCAACACGGTTTTTTCATCCATTCTTCGCCGTCAACCGTTACGCTATCATTTACTCCTTTTTCTTTCATATCATTCCTCACACAATCCACCCATGTTTGATCAACCTCTCCCTCTCTTTTGATTTATATCAACTTACTAGTACGTCGCCCGCGACTTCTTCCACAAAAAATGTGATAGCTCGGCTAATATGCATGATATAAATATAATTTATGGCCAATAGCACCCACGAATAATATATCTTTCTATCAGTGATAATTTTTTTTAGAATTGGATTAGTTATGGAGATTACCCTCTACATATAAAGTTACAAAAAAAAAATTTCTTTATAATTGTATTAGTATAAATAAAAATCAGAAAGTAAACCCGAATAAGATACCCCGAACTATAATATTGCATAAGCTTAAAAATAACCACCGATTTCTGAAAACATTAGGTATTCAAATCAGCATAATGTAAAATGTTGTGATTGCTCGCCCGAAATAACGAACACCAATCAATTTCATTTGACATTTGATTTGAAAACAGAATAAATTGAGTTGGGTTTTAGAACTCGTGTATTCTTCGCCTATGTACTGCCTTGACGCTATTCACGTGTACATATTAAAAAAAAACGCACGTAAATGTTTTTGAAGATTTAAATTGTTTTTATAAATAGTAGGATATCATAAATAAAGATGATTATTTAAAAAATAATACTTTTAAGAAAAAAATCACATTAATTTGTGTTCTAAATTCAAAAATATTTTAATTTTCTATTTTCATATTAGGCTGTTTAGGGGCTTCATTCTTTTGCTTCTCCTTCAATCTGGCGAAAACAAAGCACGGAAAAAAACTCAAATTAAATCATAGTTTCCTAATAATTCATGACAAAAATAGTTTTCGTTCTGTTATTTTATTTCTTGGAAAGTCACTAAAATTATTATAACTAGAAGACGGGATATTTACCATGTCGGGAGGATGGGTTTCAACTGTCGAAAGCCTGGAAACCAGTGGTCCAGCTGTGTAAAAAGCGGAATAGTGCCGAAAAAAGTTCGCGAGCAGACACAGTGAGTTTCGTGTGTCGGGAACAGAATCGAGTTGTGAGTGACAGTGGTAGCGGTACTGAGTGCAAAAAACGAACAAGAAAGAGGATAGACCGATTTGTCTGCTCATAAACACCCACCCGCAATAACTTCAGTTTATCCGTGATCATGGTGCTTGCAACAGCGCCGAAATATCGGGAACTCAAAGAAAACAATAAACATGGTAAATATCCCGTCTTCTAGTTATAATAATTCTTGGAAAGTGTATTGAAAAACGTCGTTTAATACACGGAGGCATTTTTACTGCAATTCTCGGCTGCATAACAACCTCGCCTGCGGCTCGGGTGTGAATCCACCTCGAATGCAATAACAAAGTTTCCCCATTTATATCAAAATGTACTATTATTCATAAAGGTATTGAGTTTTGAGTTCTATTCTGTATCAGACATAAAAAAACAAACCAATTTTTTTCGATATGCTTTCATCAAATTATTACATTAAAATAACGCTCAATCTTTTTGAGATAAGATTATGTGCGCTATCCATTTAGATTTAAGTGTCACTCGCTCACAAGTCACAGGTCTTTGTCTAGTAGGCCCTCGCGTAGGCCCATTCTAAACTTTTCAACGGTAAAATAGACTTTTAAAATGTCTATTTTTCGAGATTTTTTGTGTTCTATTTTTTTGGCTATTTCCTTAGGTATATATATAATATCGTGCTGCCAATAATATTTTCCACCAGAAAGTTATCACTAGTATTTCGCAGCCTGGAGTCTGGATTAGGAATTATACAGGGTGGAAACTTTCAGCGGGGCAGTAAGGGGAACTGCCTTAACCGTTGTAGCTACACAGAAATGGTTTCAAGAGACTATCTATAATTTTTCATGAAATTTTGATTCACAGATTTTTGCAAAAATGTACAGTTAGCAAGAAAATTGACATTTTACACATTTTTTATTGATGCCCATCGATCCAGTTTCTAATACTGATCAAAAACGTTTATGAGACCAACTCAGGCTGGAGTAGTAAAAAAGTCAGAAATTAATAATAATAATAAATTATTTATTGCCCAAAGAAAGAGAAAATACATGACATGTTACATAATATCAGGCGTATGAGTTCTTTTTTACATTAATTTTATGAATAATGTCCCCTATACTAGGAAAATCCTGTATTATAGGAGCCATCTGTTCGTCCGTAATTACAATTTACAAGAATTTAGCGAACCAAATGTGTAACATTAACAATAACTTATGTACTGTGAGCACGCGTGCGAGAGTAGTATGTGTTGTGTAGTGTGTGTGTGAGTTTGAGAGAGAGAGTGTGATGGTGTGTGTATGTAACTGACGGTATGTGTGTGATAATGTCTGCGTGTGTGAATGTTTTCCATGGTGATTAAAGATTTATATGGGTGAGGGTTTTACCAGTGTTTCTGTCTCGTCATAATTTAGGGTAAGTAGAAACGTTTTCACTATTTTTTTACACTTGCGTATATTTTGGGAGTGGATATTTAGCCTTTGGTGCAATTTGTTGTAGATGCGTGCACTTAGGTAAGTGAAGTGTCGCCTAGCAAATGTAGTGTTTGTTTTTGTTGTGGGGCAAGGCGGTTTAGATCTTCTTCTGGCTGTTGGGCTGTTATTTCTGGCATACGGAATAGTGGCATGTTTTTTCATGACTGTGCGGAGGATGTAGTGTTGTCGGACTGTTAACGTTTTATACTCATTATATAATTGCCGAGTTGGGAATCTAAATGGTTTGTTCAAAGAAACTTTTATAACTGCTCTTTGTGCTCGCTCTACCTGGATAATGTCGGTCTTGGCTGCCCCTCCCCACGCAGTGATGCAGTAATTTATTATTGATTCGCATAGTGCCGAGTAAACGATCTTAAGAATGTTGCTGGAGGCGGAAACTCTAAGTTTTTTAAATAAGAAAATTAGTTTTCGAACTCGCATTGACATTGCTTGTAAGTGTGGTTTCCAGGATAAACAGGAGTCTAGTTGAATGCCGAGATAACGTATTACTGATGCTCTGGTAACAGTAGGGCATGAACAGAGGGGAGAGAGGTTGGTACATTTGTGGGCTTTTATTGATAAAGAACCGTCTGAGGGAAGGGTGGATGGTCTTAAGCCGAAGGTAATGAAATTAGTTTTTTTTATATTTAGGGCAAGATTGTTTTTTCCCAGCCACATCATCACTTCACTGAGTCCTCTTTCGGCAATCTCTTTTGCTGAAGTCCAGTCACGGTCATACGATAGGATTGCCGTGTCATCTGCATAGGCTATTATTTTTGTGGAGGGGAGGGATAGCTGGCAGAGTTCGTTGACGTAGACTTGAAAAAGAAGGGGACTGAGAAGACTTCCCTGTGGCAAGCCGACAACCACACTACATGCGTCGCTAATATGTTCTCCAATCTTAACGCACTGCAACCTATCGGTAAGAAAATTACAGAATAGAGTCAGAGCAGTTCCTCGAACTCCGATGTTTTCTAGTTTAGAAAGAAGTAGAGGGACAGAGACAGTGTCGAACGCCTTTGAAAGGTCTAGGAAAATTCCTAAACATTTGAATTTATTGTCAACTTTATCAACAACAAAGTCCAGAAGGGATGTCACTGCATCTTCAGTTGACAATCCGCGTCTGAAACCGAATTGGTTTTGGGAAATTATGTTGTATTTGTCGAGGAAATTATTCAGGCGTTTGTACATAATTCTTTCCAGAACCTTGGAGATCGCTGGGAGGACTGATATTGGGCGGTAGTTAGTGACCTCGTCTCTGACCCCAGACTTGTAAATTGGATGTACAATTGCCTTTTTCCAGGCATTTGGGAATGTACCTGTAGATAGTGCCAGGTTGCATATATATGTCACAGGTGGAGCTAGAACGTGACTAGCGAGTATTAGCAATTTTGTTGGGATACCGTCCCATCCGGTGGCACTATTAATTCGGAGATTGTTTATTATTGATTTAACCTCTTCTTCATCTGTTTCTAAAACAACCATTGAGTTAGCCGTACTTTGCCGATCGTTGTTGGCGGCTTGGGGGGAATGCTGGGGGGAGACATCACTGGTTAGATTTAGACCCACATTTGCAAAAAAAGTGTTAACTGTATTGACGGATTTAGTAGGGCAATTTTCAATTGTCAAAAGCTCTGTTGATGTCGAGCGTATGCATTTGGTGTCAGTAACATTACGAATTACTTCCCACATTTTTTTGGGGTTATTTTTAGCCTTTTCGAATTCCGTTTCTTCATATTCTTTTTTTAGTTTTTTTAGTATGTTATTGCAGAAATTGCGATATCTTAGATAGGTTAATTTTAGGATCTGGTTTGTTGGCTCTTTATTTGTTTTATTGTGCATTTTGTCCCTATTATGTATACATCTCAAAAGACCGATGGTGATCCATGGTTTTATGATTCTTTGTTTGCTTGGGATTGATTTCTGGATCGTGTTTTTGGATAAAACGGGTGAGATTATGTTTAGTAATTCGGTGGTGGCCTGATTAGCATCAGTCATTTTGTATACAGTAGAGAAATCACAGTTTATAATATCAGTGATAGCTTTTGGTATATTAAGGCTAGATGTTTGAAATTTAGTGTTTTTAGTTTTGGGTTTGTTGATCTCTAGGTTCAAAAGAACTGCTGAGTGGTCCGTGATCGACGTTTCCAGTATTAAGGTGGTCGCTTTGTTGCTGGTTTTTAGCAGTATGTGATCAATACAACTGTGTAAACGAGTAGGTAGAAGGTAAGCTGGCAGAAATCCGTGAGATGCAGTTAGGTTTAGGTACTGCTGTGTACGTGGGTCATTACAATCCGGACTGATATTAATGTTCGTATCTCCAATAATAGTGATGTGATTTTGACTTTTAAGGTCTAGTATGACGTTGTTTAGGCTTTCTAAGAAAGGGTCAATGTTTCTTTGTGACGGTGGTCTATATATGGCTATAATAGTTAGGTTGTTTTCAAGGTTGCAGATTAGACAGCTGGCATCATTAAAAGTAGGTTCTGTTACAGTGTGACGTAGGTTGTTTCTGATATATATGACCAGGCCGTCATTTTGGTTAATTAAATTCTGGGTCTGATGAGATGAATATCCGTCTAAAGTAGGAATGTTTCCTGATTTTTTCAGCCAGCATTCAGATAACACTATTGCATCGCATGTTATGTTCATTGTCACTAAAAGACATCTAAGCTCGTCAAAGTTTTTATTTATGCTTCTAATGTTTAGATGTAGGACAATTAGGGTGTTTGAGACTTGTATGTAATTCGTGCAATGGTCTGGTTGGCACCTAAAGGATGATGAAACTTGCATATCGTCTAAATCGTTTATTATGCATTGCAAAAAACTTTCCCCATACATTTTGTATGAAAATTTTACACAAGTATTTTTTTGATTTTTTTCGATCCTGTTTCTAATAGTGAGCAAAAACTTCTTTGGGTCCAACTATCGTTGGAGTACTAAAAAAGTCCGAATCGTAATTTTAAGATAACACCGTAACGTTAGGTTTTGAGCATAAAAAAAATTAAACTTTTTTTTAAATCAAAATTTCGCTAATAATTATGGATAGTCTCCTAAGAACATTTTCGTGTAGCTGCAACGGTTAAGATAGTTCCCCTTACTGCCCCGCTGAAAGTTTCCACCCTGTATACTCGCCTTTCTTCACATTACCTTCATAGTGTGACCGTGACCTGTAGAGTACATCTATACTGTGTGGGTGTACAGTCACGCGCACTAAATGAATACAATTAGCAACTTTTAAAAGTGTTTTTTTCCTACGGCTCGATTGTAATTGTATGCTGTTACAAACATAGTATTTTGGAAGCAATACTATTACGAAATACAGGCTTCTTTCTTATCTCAAAGTTTAACTTAAAATTTCACGAGAAAATTGCGTTGGAATTTTGCTAGCCCACTAATATACTTTTATTTTTATCGGAACTGTATATTACATTTTTGACTATCACTTCGGGAAATACAATTTTATGTTATATTTATGTATGTTTTGTCCTTGCAGATGGCAGCGTGGTCGTGAGCGGACTGACTCCTCTAGTAGTATCGCAACCCGCCACGCATTTGTTACAAACGCACACTCTTACGCATAAGGTAAACATCTATTGTTTTGTTACTACTGACGTACTTGCGTCAGCCTTTCTTATCAATCATTGAGTGACAGGTTCGATATGGTGGAAAATATTTTATTTATTGTCCTGGTCTTGTGGTCACAAATCGCTGCGGTTGCGCATGAGGTCTTGGGTTCGATTCCTAGGTCAAGCAAAATTATTCCGTCGGGAATTTCTCCGTAGCAGCACTGAGTCTAACGTGGGAATTAATCATAGTTGACGAGATGTTAGAAGTACGACTTATAGGTACACCTCTGTCTAACCTTTGGGGGATTCCAGGCGTGATGTCACGTTTAGGTGTGTGACTTTACTTACGTCTGTCTCATCATCCTTAGCGAGATGAAGATTCCAGTTTGATCGTTAGTGTTTTAAGGCTGTGTTAGGCTTGGGGTGTTATGGAAGATTAGATTTTAAAGGAAAGATAATGTTGTGTGCAAGTATTTGTGTTTTTATTTACCGAGACAACTGCTATTCAACCTTTGCTCCCTAGTTAAGTCGACTGATATTCGAAATGAAGCCAGTCACCAGACGTAGGATGGCCTGTGACTTTTTTCGTATTCAGCTGATTGGTTCACCAAAATCGATCCCTAAATGTAAGAAATGCGTTTCTCAGTGTTTGGGACAAGGGATGAGGTGTCCATTTTAGCCCGGTAAATCAGAGTCAAGGGGTACAACCAAAACCAGAACAATTAAGTTATATCTAAGCCCATTGCTGTCCACGTGTCCACTCCTTAACAAATAGGCCTCCCAAATGTGGCCAACGCTTGACAAAACCAACACTTTTAACCATGCTGTAGATTAGTCCAGATGTTCAGGCATGAATGATGATTCTCAAACAAGACTCACTCTTTGGCATCGTTCTAGCCGTTATACAGCGTGTTTGATAAATGACTGTAAACCTAAATTGGTACTGCAAACTCAACTCTTGAATAGTCGCGACTGACCCCACCATCCCCACATCTGTATCTATCTGAAAGTTGCCGTGTTCTTATAAGGAGAAGACGTGTAAAGAGTCGCGAGTGCTGCGCGCGGGCCGGGCGGGCCCCCACCCCTACGTGCGGCCCGCGCCGCCCCCCGCCCCGCCCCGCCCCGCGCTGTCCGCGCACCCCGCGCACCCCGCGCTGCATGCCGCCTCTCCGAGACACATTGATAACTCGTATATTAATTTCCTAGAGGTAAATAGTAAAATCAATTTAATATTATTCGTTTTAGTGACACACAACGTCATTTTTAGATCATTGACAGTTGTTATGTGGTGGTCTAAAGATCGACAGTCTGACAACCATACTTGACAGGGGGGGGGGGGGGGTATCGTATTAGCTAATAACAGTTGTGGAGGTCAGATAGGCAGTAAGTCCATGTAAAATGCTGGTATTCACATTCAGCTGCATCCGATGAGACTGATTTCATCATAGTTTGGGAAAGGCTAAAAGTAGATGATGATGACGACACGACGTGTTTTATAGGTGCGTCGAGGCTTACGATAGCATGACGTGTTTCACACGTGATGTGGTAGAATTTGCGTAAGCAGCGTTGTAATTTCAAGGAGTGTGTTTACATTTTTCATTTGAGTGAACACTACGCAAAAAGATTTTTTTAGCGTACATCAGAAATCCCAGGGGGACAGTAGGCGGAGAATTCTATACAATACGAACGGTTACAAGATTATGTTATTTGAAGCCGAGATTGTCGCGACGTATAACGTATTTGTGTGTTAAAGTTTGTACCGCATCTTTAAAGGTTTGCCGTTGTTTAACAAAGACCTAAAATTGTTACTCCCAGAATCTATACATATCGAAGTCATGAGTATAAGATTTTCTTTTTAAATTTAGCAGTTGTAGAAATATTAATGTACTGGTTTTGCAGATGGTGGAGACACAAATGGTGAAGGGTACGGTGGCGCCGCTGACGGTGTCGGCGCAGTACCTCAGCGCCACCACCATCGTGAAGCCCGTGGTGGTGGTGTCGGCGCCCCCCCCGCACCCCTCGTGAGGGCGCGCGCACTAGGGCCGCCGCCCCGCTCTGCCCGCCTGGTACACGACACAACACGAGTGTGCTTTAACCCGAACATGTCAAAAGACTGCTGAAGTGTGCTAGCGAATCCCGAGCTCCAAGACCTAAGAATGATGTTCCACGGAAGACCGCAGGTTTGGTGACCTACATGGAGCGAAAAATTAAAAAGACCCCTTCGCTAGCCCACGCTATCGATGGCCAGAATTGCCATACACTGCCAAAGTAAATTTCGAGCAATAATAAAATACGTATACTTTAATGCCCCAGAGGAATCACCGAGCTTAGGAACACGAAGTTCATCAGTGTCAAGTCAGTACGTCTACCTCACCTGGATGTGACGACAACCATTCCTTGTGAAACAAAAGACGGGTGGACGGTGGGGTGTCGGTAGCGACGTCCTTATCTCACTACGAGTTGTAATGATGTGTGCGAAAGAGATGAGTAGCCGCCGATGAGTGTCAGGAACGCGGATCGCGCGTCTTATGTTAAGACCGCGCGAATGTTTCAAATGATGTATTTATGCAATGCCTACTAGTGTGTGGTGGTATATTTCAAAGACGGTGATAGCAAAGTGACAAATAGTGATGGACAATAGTGGATGTCAACAACAGAATGATCCGCGTCATATTTTTCTACTAGTTAAAGTTTTCGCATTGTGATCGAATTGAACAATAACTTGAATGGATGTAAAAATTATTTATTAACTTTTATTTATTGTTTAAAGTCAATATAAGAAGCAAGTTTGTGTAGAATCGAGATGTGAAATGGAGCGGATGCCTTCGAGAGAGTTGCAGGAGAGTGCGGCACGTTTTATATCAGTTAGCTTAGCGAAATGCGTCCATGTGTTGTTAATCATGTCTTATTATATATTAGAATATATTTACTGTACGTTCTGGGTCAGTAAGCGCTGAAGCCAAGCTTGTCATCAACAGGAACCCCAGTCTATACGATAGTGAGTAACTCTGGTTCAATATACGATGTAAGAGATTCCCTCTTTGTGAAATATAGAATTAGGCTAAAGTGTACTTGTTATGTATAGAACTAACAGGAGGAAAGTTTATTTTTTCTATATCTGTGATGTGTGCAGTTAGGTACCGTAGTTATGGAAACTCTGTACAAAGACCTCTTTAGGTGTTGTCAATTTCTAACAGTTGTGTAATGTGTCAATAACGGACATATTGGAATTAATTAGCTAATAAATAAATATGTGGCTTATATTTGTCGCGTAATGCAATATGTACTTTAACACCTTTTGTGATAAAAGTGGGCATTGCACCCGGAGACCTGAAGTTCAGAGCAACTTGTAGAACACTTAGGCTATCGTGCTGTCCTGCTCAAACGTTTTATTTACAGTACCGAGTGATGAAATAGCACTATTTGTTACTTCATTTTAGTTAGTTCGTTGGCGTGCGACCAGCTCTTGTTGTTGCTGTGACCCTGGTCGCCTGGTCGCCTGGTCGCCTGGTGTCGAAAGCAGGTCTCTTCGGGTTGCGCGGGCCTCGGGCCGTCCTCACTGTGTGCCTACTAACTGATGTAAGGGAGTTGTTATAGTAAATTGTCGAATCGCAAAGTGAACTTATAAGTCTGTTCTACTCAATGTTATGTACAAAATTCAGCCCTTTGTTACTACAGATAATGTTGACAGCTATACATTCGCGATCTTAATATTTATGGCTCCATCAACTAAGCTTTGGCTTTTTCTTGGCAATGTTGAAAAATGGAAAATAGTAATCGCAATATTTAGTTTATTTATCCAGGTATTTGGTGAATTGACATAAGTTTTATTATTAAGACGTATTGAGATCGCGAATATCATGCAATAATATTGTTACTGCAGTTTTAATGTTTACTTTTACTTAATGGACAATAGTGTCGGAATATGGCGGTAGATGGATCACGATTACCCTGTTGACCTGTGCCAACATTAGCTGTTATTGTTGAAAAACTGTAGCTGCAGTTAATTTATTTATTGTCACTAGGACAGCATAATATGTTAAAAGATTGACGAGGGCGTAATTAGGGACAGAGTGTAATATTCTGCTTTTAGTCTGTTCAGACTTTAAATTGTAATTCATTTGTAATTTATGAATGCCTAGTAACGTTATGTAGAATTCATTTTTCAAGCATTTAATTTTCCTCACTTTTTTTCTGTATTCGTTACGACTACTTATTTAACGCCCCTAAGCTAAATCGTAAATTATAAGAAACTGTTTTGTAAAATAGGTACATACAAGTTATCACGAATCGAGCTTTAAATACCCAATTACTTATAGTGCAATATCAAAATTTTGCTAATTGAGATATTTTTGCAAAAAATATTTTTAATTTTTTTGACAGTACCTACATGTCGATCTTTCTAATAATTAACAAAAACTGGGCCAATTCTTTTAATATGTAGTTATAAAATTTTAAAGATCTTTGAACTAAAATAACAGTACCTGTAAGGATTACAAAAAAGATTTCCTTTCTGATTAAAACTTAAAATCCAAAAAAATATTTGTAGTTCTAGTTGCCGGTCTCTTTTTCGTAATAAGGATAAGAGTCGGCAGTAGAATTATAAAGATTTTAAGGTAAATATAATTAATTATAACGGATAAAAGAGATTAAATTAAATATTCTAAAACATTTCGGAAATTGTTATGATTGGCTGTGATGTTTTTATCTTCAAACAAAATACATTTTGGACAGTTTCCGCTAGTCTTGACATAAATAATATAAAAATTATTCATACATTGTAAGCTCTAAATCTATTTCTCATGATTTGTTCTATCTCGCGTATGCCTTTCAGAGCGCCATCTATGTCGCTCAACTGTAAACCAGGGCCCGCTCCTATGTAGATTCTATTTTTAAAATATTTAAAAAAAAAAACAGTATTTTTTTCTAATGCTTTTTGATATGCGAGAAGTTTTGTCACTTTGCCTAAGAATAGGTGAAATAAAAAATGTATAAATAATATAAATAAAGAGAGAAAATTATTTTAATTGTAATAATATTGTGAAGCGATAATGCTCATGTAAATAATGAAGTAGTGTATAAAACTAATATGTTAGAAATACACAGGAAATTACATATAAAATGCTTTGTTTTATTGTTTCCTTCGTTTTACGATGTCTTAAACCCGAATCTGTCCGACTTTAAATAGTGGAATTATTCGTAAAAGTGATAAAAACGAATGCATTTACAGAAATGCTAAGTCTGCATTAACGGCAGAGAATCCTATGAACTCCTTACAGCTTCATAACTACCATAGCAGCTAAAGCTACTTAGTCATTTTGCAGGAATGTGGGACACAATACGTACAATACATTCTCTCATAAAAGTAAGGACTGCTATAGGTAAAACTTTCGTAGCAAGATGTAGAACATTATGACCTGGCTGACAGATACACTCGCACACAATAGGTACGAGTGGTGAAGGTTCCATACAACTCGATTCCTACCGGCTTCCCTTTGAAAAATGGCTAAGTCAGTATTCTATAGACAAATAATATAGTCACATTAAAGATATCTACTCTGGCTTAGCTCTTACAAAAATTAACCCTTCGCTACTGACAGGTACATCAGATAAACCCGTAAAAAGCCCGCGGAAAATACCCGCATAAAAAAATTGATTTGAGGACATAACTATTATAAACATTCTACTTCGTCTCACGGTCACAGATCCAGACTTGGCTGCTACAGAGAAAAAACCCATTACCTAACGCCTTTGCCGGACCCCGGAATCAAACTCAGGACCTCAATGTTTCTTTATATGTGGTTAGTGCCTAACCTGGTGTCAGAGTTTTTATGCCGCCCATGGGCCTAAAGGACTTGGCTTTACATGCCATCGAGAAATATCTCTCAGGCATGCTGGTTTTCTCACAATGTTTACCTTCACCGAAGCAAGTGATAACTATACAATACGAAGATGAATCCGAAAGCGTGTCTTGTTTTCGAACTCACCAATCAGGCTCAATGAGGCAGAATGATAAATGTTAAAAAAATACAGTTTAATAATACCCAGGTATTTATGATATCTTAGTAGAAGATTCTCGTAGGTAATACGGGACCCCTATTACTTTTCAGAACCTCCACAAGTATTGAGTGTGTCTATAAATTACTCTGTTTTATGGCATTATCTTTAAGTAACAATTAAAAGTTACTTGACCCGCCTCTATTTAACTGTCGATTAAACCTGCATTTACAGTAACAGACGGAAAAATACCTTTTGATAACGTCACGTCACGTCATAGGTAGTATGGAAACCGTTACAAAAATAACTGACTCGCAAAAAACATTAAAATGTGGAAAATAACTTTACTTCCGGACGTCGGTGACAAGAAGTCAATGAAACAAACAAAAGTCACCAATTTGCGTTGCGAAGTTTTTATTTCAGTCTTTTTATTTTTTAGTTAGTGGTATGATGGTATCTCACACTTCTTGTTGGGTAGATATTCATTTTCCATTATTACTAAAAGTTATTAGCAAATCATCCACATACAGTGTGGAAGGAACACCGACATTAAAACGGTTACCACGTATTCAGTACATCATTCTGAGCCGATGAAAAATTTCTATGTCATCATCATCATCATCTGCCTAGCCTTTTCCCAACTATGTTGGGGTCGGCTTCCAGTCTAACCGGATGCAGCTGAATACCAGTATTTCCACAGCATAAATTCTACTTTCAGTCCTCGTTGCAGCACCCAACATTCACTTCCATACATAAGTGTAGGCACCAGCACTCCACTGAGAACACCCAGTCGAGCTTTTTTTGACATTGTGCCCAACCAGTCGATGGTTGGGCACAATCGCATTCCATCCATGCCATTTCACTTTATTTTCCGCATTTACTCTCTTTTATACATCTGCCTCAATCTTTCCATCATCTGCTTCGCCCTTTCCCAAGTAGGTCGGGGTCGGCTTCCAGTCTAACCGGATGCTGCAGCTGAATACCAGTATTTTACATGGAGCGGCTGTCTATTTGACCTCCACAACCCAGTTAGTACCGAGTAATACGATACCCCTTGATAAGACTGGTTGTCAGACTTGGGCCACTGACTACCTAACGACTGTCAAAGATCTACAAATGACATCCGGGACCAAGAGGCACGGCGGAAACTCGGTATGTAATGGGTGGTCACCCATCTACAGACCAACCTAGGCAAGCACGGCTTAACCTAAAGATCGACCCGAGCGGCTGTTATTATTTAGCCACGAGCTCCTCCGACGAAAAATTTCGATGTGGCACATAGAACTTTTTTGTCGGTTATTAAAAAAAAACAGCTGTTTGCAACAGCAACAGCAAAATGTATGGAACAGCTCTTTTTCTTACGTTACGGGCTACGTTCAGAATGATGTACCTACTGAATACGTGGTAACCATTTTAGCGTCGGTGTCCACTCCACCTTGTAAACAAGAAGAAAAAATATGTAAGTATGATAGAAGATAACTCATAAACTACCCCCGCAATGTGAATAAAATTCGTATGGGACCACCTTGCGAACTTATTCTACCAAATAAAAAAGAATCTCGTACACATATCGGACAAGTTATCACGGATTTATGAGGTAAAAAACATTAGGACAAAATACAGCCGAATTGAGAACCTCCTCCATTTTAAAAGTCGGTTAAAAAAGCACAGGGAGTTTGATATTTTAAAAGTTAGCAGAAGCATGTATACTGATATTTAATCCTTAGGTTAGGTACTAATATTAAAAATGCGAATGTTTATCTGTCTGTTACCTTCTCACGCCTTAACGGATGAACGGATGTCGACGAACTTTAGAACCATGCGGGCAAAACCACGGCCAAAAGCTAGTTTACAAATAAAATATTAATTTTACAAATAAAGCAGCAAAAAGTACATTAGACGAACTTACACACTACACCAAAATTAAGCTAGTTGATCAGACACCCTCCCCACTCCCCAGCTTTTTTTATTTTTTTTTACGGATGGGAAATCATCCAATCACCCCCCCCCCCCCCACTCTGAGTGGAGCAGAAGGGAGTGTCAGACTTGTACTGACTAAAACCCATCCATGTTCCTTCTTTGCCCTTTGTGTTCCAGGGCCACGGTATCTCTTTCGAACAGTCCCGTAGCACCCTCCCCAGCTCACCACTGGTATTCGTTTGTTGGTTACTCATTGTCCATATGCGAGTCTATCTTCCGCTGAACCCCTCATCACATTCGTTTCCTTATGTCCGCCTCCGCACTTCCACGAACACGTGAACACAAGGCGACCTCAACCAAGGACTGTCATCTTATGAATCAGTCGCCAAATTAGGCATAACCAGTATAACTAATGTGTCTATTAAGTCGACGTTTCCGCGGTCGGTTCCGAATTGTGCGCGCCCTGCGGTTTTGGGTATACGTCATCTGTTTGTTTTGTATACATTGTGCAAAATTGTTTAGGTAAATAAATAACTGGCGGCAAATATTCACGGCTGGATATGAAACACTCAATCATTGCCAAAAGAAAATGTCAAGACCACCATCCTTCTATCGCTGACCACATCCACACACCTGTTGCTGTCTGTAAAACAGCACGTGTTTTTAACATGATTAGGTTGGTATTTTCAGAGAGAAAGACGCTTCTCTGCCTGTCGTATCTCTTACTGACTCCTTTTTGTTGATCCTCATGGAAGTTTGAAATTCCGGGGCCATCGGAGGGGTCTGTTACACCCCTCCCAGACACCATGTGATTTTAGACAACTCGGTAAGACCCGACCCTTGCTGACTAAAATCACGCACTAGTCGTTCAATTTCTATTAACTACCTACCTTCGGGCAGGGCGAGTGCAAATTGGAATCATCAGGGTTTCTTAAGCTGTAGTCTAGGGAAACGTGAGAAACAGCTAGAAACGTGGATTAATTGAAGAAAATAAAAAAAAAACTTTTTTTGCAAAAAATAAAACCGACTTCAAAACACAGAAAAGTGAAAAATAACTTTAGCTTCAGAAGTCGGTGACTTTTGTTTGTTTGATTTAATTTTTTCTGTGTTTTTGAAGTCGGTTTTATTTTTTGCAAAAAAGTATTTTTATTTTTCCATTTTTAGTTGCAATATCATATACAAATCTTTGCAATACATTTATTTTACATTGTCAACAATACATTTCATGGTAATAAGCTTATCACCTACACCTAACTATCGCAATCTGGGTACCCCTCAGAGCATATAGCCGTTATGTTATGTTATGATATTGTGTAAACAATAGACATCCAAGCGATTGCAGCAATCACGACAGATTTGCTGTTTACTATTGAAGAGTTCCATTGTATAACTCCGAAGAGCAGCTTCACCAAATTTAAACAGGACCACCGCGGAAAAATATTCTTCCAAATAAAAAAAAAATAGTCGAAATAGGTTCACAATTGTCAAAGATATCGACAATATAAAATTTGAAAAGTCCCCTCGATTTCTCCAGGATCCCATCACTAGATCCTGACCTGATGACCATAGGACCACAACGAAAGTATACTGTTTCAAACAATGCCCATAAAATTTGAGGGTTGCCCTTAATTTTACTGGGATTCCATCATCTGATACTGACATACACTTTCCATCATCAGCTCAGCAACATGAGATGATGATTACCAGGCACAAATATCTGAATTGCGTTAGAAAGTATATGAAAAACATTGTATGTGCCTAAAAAATTAGAGGGTTACCCTCGATTTCCCTGGGATTCCATCATCAGATTCTGATTTGGTGACAATGAGACTACCACATGAGTATAGGCTTTCGAACAGATGATGATGACGAGAAACTTGAGAATCTGAATAACGATGTCTCAATGGAACCTTACCGGAACTTTACCATGTGGTAAAGTACCTACTGTTGACACAAGCGGAAGTTCACCTAATGTTTATTTATGAAATCACAAAAAAACGATACCGCTAACAAGGAAAAACATATTACTTATGTCACACCCATGCAAGGCATTATTATTTTTAGATAAATATCTAAGAATTGTTTAACAACGATGATGCGACATGACTCAAGAGTCAAAATAACATGATAAGTTAACGATAATGTTTCCTGAACACATTATGTTCCTATCAACGAGAAATCCTTCCGTTTACTCGCAGATAGTGAGGCCTTGTGTGTCAACGAACTGAGTTTGGGCATCAAAATGTGACACATTTGCTATTGTGACGCAACATGATGTCTCTCTAGGTCACAACAATAGTTATGTCAAGGCAGATGCTGTGTTTCGATCGGAATTATTCGTAATTGGTTAGATTCTGGTAAAGCAAAAGGCCGGCGTGGGAAACTGACTCATTAACTGAAGATCTTTTAAACTTTCCATGCGACCTTACATACTCTAGTCATGCTAACTTCGTTGTAAACAATCATCATAACTGAATAAGCGTGAAAGATGACTGGCTTAAGCTTTAACATAAAGTCAAACGTCGATATTAGAAGAAAAATAAACCATCCGAAGAGTACTTAAAAATATTTTTATTATAAAATTGTAGACAACAAAGGTGTCTTCCGGTCTACTATCTCCTTCTATCTTACTTTCTTATCAGGTCCTGAGAGCCAAGGTGATGTGAGTGTGTTCAGACTACGACAATGATTCTCGCTCTGTGGCGGAACTTGGAGCCATAACCAACTTTACAAAGGTTCTCTTCTCTCTACACAGACGTCCATCGCACCAAGTTTAATTACAACAAAAAAAGACAGGTCTCTCCCTCTTGTTTTGTTTGCTACCTTAGGAGGTTTATCTTATCTCCCGAGTGCCATCGGCATCTATTTCGGAGACGGATCCATCTTGGCGCATCTCCACATGTGCTTAGAAAGACCATTTTTTTTTTTTTTTTTTTTTCCGGATGGGAAATCATCAAATGACCCCCCCCACTCTGGGCGGAGCGGAAGGGAGTGTCAGACTTGTACTGACTAAAACCCATCCATGTTCCTTCTTTGCCCTTTGTGTTCCAGGGCTACGGTATCTCTTTCGAACAGTCCCGCAGCCCTGGCAGGCATCGGCCCTTGCGGACCCCTACTTATTTGCTGACATCTCTTTGAGGCGCGCGTGGAACACGACCGCGCCGTCGACACGGCCTGTCGTCATAAGACGGCCGGACGGCGAGCTGGCCCATAACTCGCCGTCCACAGGCCCGCGCCTACGGTGGCCGGGAGCCACCACGTGACCCCCAACGCCCAGGGCGTCTCCCGCGGCGACTGGGACGTGAGGTTCTTTCTCTCTCACGTCCCGCCACCTCCTTCACTAGCATGACTGCTTCGCAGAAGGAGGTGACGGCTTCCCATTCCCTCTCGCTCCGGACCATGGCTTGAACCAAGGCCTGACGCGAGAGATCGCCGCCGCCAATCGCCGCTACGAGGACACGGCGGTGCTCCGCCCAAGCGGGGCAGACCTCCACGGTGTGCTCCACCGTGTCCTCCGGACGATCCTCGCAGTGGAAACACCCGGGCGTTTCCTCCCGCCCGATTCGGTGCAGGAACCTCCCGAAACAACCGTGTCCGGTGAGGACCTGCGTCAGGCGGTAGGTGAGGGCGCCGTGGCGCCTCTCTAGCCACTCCTCAAAGAGGGGACTTATCGCCACTATGGTGGCGTGCCCTGCACGGGGTTGCGACAGTCGCTCTCTCCATGTCGCCATGAGATCACGGCGGAGGTCTGTCCGCTGAGCAGCAATTTGCCGCGGCAGCGGAGTTTCCTCCCGACGTAGTGCCTCCGCGCGCCATTCGTGCAGGCGTGCGAGGACTATCGCCTCCAGATCCCATGGCGGCAATCCGGCAAGGAGGCTAGCCGCTTCGCCGGAGATCGTGCGGTACCCCCGGATTAGCCTTATGGCTATTACTTTTTGGGGCGCGTTCAGGTAGTGGGCGGCTTGCCGCCTCAAAGAACGCGCCCACACCGGGGCCCCGTAAAGGGCCATGGACCGCACGACCCCCGCGTATAGCCTCCGGCAGGAGGCGTTTGGACCCCTCAGGTTGGGCAAGAGCCGCTTGAAGGCAGCCCCTGTCCGTTCCAGTTTGGGAGCCAAACGTCGGAAGTGCTCCACGAAGTTCCACCGGCTGTCGAGGACGAGTCCTAGGTACTTCAACGTCGACCCGACGCCGATGGAAACCCCTCCTGCCGTCAGTAGGGATCCCGACGGTGGCGCATTCCGAGGCCCATGAAAACACATGGCCTCGGACTTGTGCAGTGCCACCTCGAGACCCAATTGCCGGATCCTCTCCACGACTATCGCAACCCCGCGTGTCATGTTTTCGGCCGCCGCCTCGTGCGACCTCCCTTGTGCCAGTACCAGCGTGTCGTCAGCGTAGCAAACTACGCTGACGCCGGTAGGGAGGTCGGCGCGCAGCACCCAGTCGTAACCGATGTTCCACAGGGCCGGTCCCAGAACCGATCCCTGTGGAACACCGCACGACATCTCTCGCCGGTTCCATTCTCCGCTTCGACCAGGGTAGATGACGGCTCTATCCGTCAGGTAGTCCCCGACCACACGACGAAGGTAGGTCGGCACCCGGTGATACCGGAGTGCCTCCCTAATGCAGCTCCAGGGCATGGAGTTGAAGGCGTTGGCGATGTCAAGAGACACCGCCAAGACGACCCCGCCCCGGGACACCGCGTCCCCCGTCGTGAGGGCTCTCACGCGCATGATGGCGTCCACCGTCGAGCGCCCCTTGCGGAAACCAAACTGGTGTTCCGCAAGATCCGGCCCGAAAGACCATTACATACACACATAAACTCGCCTTTTTCCCATAGGGATAGGCAGAAACCACAGAACACCACCTGCTACGATCCACACATACTCCTTTTGCCTCGTCCACGTTCATACATCTGGTCATACACGCACGTCGGTTGCGAGTACGCATCTGACCTTTCTGAAGCACCTCACCAATCAGGCTAGGGTGTCTTCCCCGGCGTTGCCCCTCACATCTTCCTCGCTCACTCATCCTCTCCACATGACCAAAACATCTAAACAAGCTCTTTTAAATTTTTGTAACTACATCTTCTAAAACGCAACGTTCTCGAATAACCTCATTCCTCAATTTATCATTCACTTTGTGACACTACACAAGCTTCGCAAGGAAAGCATTTCCACAGCATAAATTCTACTTTCAGTCCTCGTTTGCAACACCCAACATTCACTTCAATACATAAGTGTAGGCACCAGCACTCCACTGAGAACACCCAGTCGAGCTTTTTTTGACATCGACTGGTTGGGCACAATCGCATTCCATCCATGCCATATCACTTTATTTCCCGCATTTACAATCTTTTCTACATCTGCGTCAATCTTTCCATCATTTGCCTCGCCCTTTCCCACCTATGTCAGGGTCGGCTTCCAGTCTAACCGAATGCAGCTGAATCCCAGTATTTTACATGGAGCGACTGCCTATCTGACCTCCACAACCCAGTTAGTATTAGGTAATACGATACTCCTTGGCTGTCATTTGTACATCTTTGACAGTCGTTACAGGTAGTCAGTGGCTCAAAAAGTCTGACAACCAGTCTTACCAAGGGGTATCATAAATGATGATCTTGCAACTGTTCCGCTGACGATGGAAGAACTTGATCGTCTTCAAATAAGACCATTTATTTTTTTTTTTTGATGGGAAATCATCAAATGTCCCCCCCCACTCTGGGCGGAGCGGAAGGGAGTGTCAGACTTGTACTGACTAAAACCCATCCATGTTCCTTCTTTGCCCTTTGTGTTCCAGGGCCACGGTATCTCTTTCGAACAGTCCCGCAGCCCTGGCAGGCATCGGCCCTTGCGGACCCCTACTTATTTGCTGACATCTCTTTGAGGCGCACGTGGAACACGAACGCGCCGTCGACACGGCCTGTCGTCATTACGTATAATTTTAGTAGGGAGTAAAAAACAAACATTTAAGCTATCATTGGGTTCTGTTCTGTAGAAACTGACTGGACATACTACACACCCTTCACCTATCCTAGTTGGAGGGTAAGTAACCATGAATTTCCAAAAAATGCTTGAACCAACGGTGCAACAAGTTATTTTCGTATTTTAATTACCTATTCATGAAAGTCCGTAAACGTAAAATGAACGAACATTGTCATTGCTATCGTACCATAGGAAAATGCATCAAAAGGGCCCGCTTAGTTTTCCTCGTTTCAGTGTTTCATACAGTTCTTTGTACGAAACGGAAACGGATGTTTTAGATAAAAAAATGGCAAACCGCGACAGACTTACTCTTTATGAGCATCAATAAAAGATAAAACAGGTTTTATAAATCTTTATTTAATTGACAGAAGTCGTAAAACGCTGCCATTTATAGAATAGACGAATAGCTATGATTTGTTACGGTTCCAAATATAAAAGTAAATATTATGAAATACTTATTAGTCTGAAACATTTTCTTTTCACAGGAAACCGTGAAAGATTACACAGAATTCATAACGAAAACATGCAAAATATAGGAAATGTAAATCAAAAAACATTCAAGGCTGTTCTTATCGATTAGTTTACATATTTTCGTTCGGATCCTTTATCAGGAAGTAAGGAGTAACGAACCTTGTCGACATTTTGTCCGTTTGTGTTTACCCTATGACAGGTCTTCGCTACACCTTTATAAAACCGCGCGCCACACCAATTTACTTCACATACCTATTGCTGTTTTCTGATCGCCTAGTCCTTTTCCTTCAAACAAGTTTATATTTAAAAAATATAAATAATTTAAAATTAGCTTGCAGCTTGTAAAAACAGAACAAAATAAGCAAGCTTATTTTAGTCAAAATGAATTCTATAATTTATATATTTTTCATAGTTTTAATTAGTAGAAATAATGCTTTGCCAGCAGGCGAGGGTTATTATAATTTAGTAGATTTTTTATATGACGACATTGAAGAAAACAGCGTAGATGGAAGTCAGACTATAGACGTGTCGAGCTTGGGACCCGAAGCTTATGGATTACCGAAAAATGAGAGCGGTGAGTGATTGAAAATTTTAATTATATTTCGAGATCCTCACAATGTTATTTTATGCCCGAAACCAGTTAGTTCCATTTTCATTGGGGCTGAATTTAAAAAAATTCTTGCTTGGTGTTCATGTTCATTATAAAGAAACTTTAGTGGACCAAGGAAGGAGTTATTTAATTAATTAATTAAATTATTTTTTGTCAGCTAGTTTCATGAATTTGAAAGATTTTAATAAGAAGACGTCCTACAAACCACACATCTTTCGCAGGGACTGGCTGATCTAAAGGCCTGACAGAATTGACTTCAAAAGGTGCCTGTCCTAAGTCCCTAAGCTCAGCATCAAATTGATACAATTTGCTACAATTTTTATAATAAAAAATAACTATCCTTTTTATTTATATTTCTGTTTTAAGGAACAGCGTTTTTTTTTAAATAAATATATATTTTTATTATTGTAATATTTCTAGAATCACTTCTATATCTGCAAAAGTACTAATAATAAGCGGTAAAGTTAGTGAGTAAAATAGTATAAAAGAAAATTCAAAAACATCTAGAAAATAAAAAAGAAAAGGGTTAATAGGTACAATGCATAGTTAACAATTAAATTAAAGCCCGTGTATGTAACAAAATAATCATTATCTAATTTAATTATGTCAGTAATTAAACTACAGTTTTCTTTATCATCAATTTGTATTTTAGTTTTGTCATTACGGTTGTTATCGGGTGAGTAAAAATCGCGTACAAACTTTTAGTACTAACGTCCTGTCTGCTGTTAATTAAGTAGGTGGTTGATTTGGCTGATACTTACTCAATTATTTTGATTTCTTTGATAACAAAATAATACTGTCAAAGCACTGAAAGCTAAGTGTCATAACTTTCTAGCTTTGTGAGCATCTTTAATACAGTGAGTGGTAATCGCACATTAAATACAAGTTTTAAACCATTGTACCGAGTATTTATTTGTTTATTTTGCTAATATGTAAAACACTAGGCGACAGAGTATTAACCCATGCATCGTAAGGGCACTGCATATTTGATATCTCAAATTATTTAATTACGTAATATAATTCCGCTACAGACAATATAATTTTTATTTCTTTGGATTCCAATTTAAAATTCCACCTTCTCTACCTATGGTTCCAAGCTATGTAACAAGCCACCACACTTACATCGAAAACTAAAAAAGAAAAGGAAAACAAGTACTAGGAAATTATGAATAATGAATACATGCAGATCGAGTCAGGTCGAGATGCATCGGCTGTCATGTTGACATGATAAACACGACAGCGGGCGTGTCAACCTAATCCGATAATAAAATAACGAAAATTCACAGGCGCCAAGTTGACAACCTACTTCCTCAACTTCATGATATCCTAATCGTGTTATGTTACACATTACAACGTTGCACAACTTTTTCGATTACTTTTTATCTTCATTCATGCTTTTTTTACCGGTTCCGGTGTTAAAGGAAATTGACTGAGTGCAATGGCATCATCGGTGCTGGTTGAGAAATCATTTTATCGTACCTGATAAAATATAGGTTCATAATTATGGATCTATCGACAGTTTTATTCGACTTTTTCTCCAATGGTTCCCCTCTTTGTTCTCAAAAATTGAGAAAAAAAGCGGAAACTTACAGTTATTAAATATAGAACAGATAAAAATCGACCTGAAAAACCATTTTGAGCCGAAGTCGTGTTAACCTTTGTTCGGTCAGGTCCACTTCGTGTTTAGACATCCAAAAGGATTACGATATGTACAGGGATCAAGCATGAATGTTGCTTAATGATTACTGCAAAGTATGGTCATAGGTACTTCACACACATGACATGCTCCAGAATACCTTGCTGCTCTTATTACTTTTTAATTTCCAGGCGATGCGTTGGCGAGTTGGTCGGAGTCTTCCCTTATGAACCCTGAGGAGGTAGGGGATTACGCAGAGGGAGACATACTGATGCCACCGCAGCAGGGGAGGAACGGCGTCAGGGAGGAGGTACTGCGCTGGCCACAGGGACACATCCCCTATGTTATTGAGGGATATTTCAGTACGTATTACAAGATAGCAGAGTATAATTTTGTGTAAGAAAAGGTTTTGCGTGACTTTTAGAAAACTTTTCTCATAATGTTGCAGGACCTAATAAGCGATTTTAGATATTATGACCCCTGTGGCATAAGCAATATAATCCGTTTTTTTCAAAACCCCTTCATTTCGTAAGATTTACAAACAAGCATTTAATCAATCAAGATTTGTATTAAAAAGAAATAAATACTGTGTAACTTTTATGAATAGCATGATTGTATCTTTTCTCAGGCTCCACGGAACGCGAAACTATAATGAAGGCGATAGCGGACTACCACAGACTGACGTGCTTGCGCTTCATCCCGTACAAAGGACAGAAGGACTACATCACTATCCAGAGCAAGAGTACTGGCTGCTGGTCTAGCGTTGGTAGACTTGGTGAGCATTGGAACAAACGCCGAAAATGGCATAACTTAATAACGGCCTGTTCATGGCCTGTTCATAAACCAATCGTATACTCTTTCTTTATCGTGCTTAAGCTGATGTCAGAGTTTTTATGCCGTCCATGGGCCTCTGACTTTGCAAATGCCGTCGAGAAATATCTTTTGGGCATGCCGGTTTCCTCACGATATTTTCCTTCACCGATGATTATACAATACGCATCTGAACCCGAAAAATCGTGGTGCGTGACTTGTATGTATTGTATACTGAAATGCTTACTTGGTTCCTATGCTTTGCTAAGTTGAAAGTAAATTATTTTAGAGGCAACTTTGCAGTTTGGACGCACAGTACACAATACAGCATTTACTAGATTATGAAAGCTGGATGAGACAGAGTGACATTTCAAAAATGTATGGGACTGACATTTAATCGACCGTAAAGTTTACGTCAATACATTGAAATTCGTTTACGCGAGTCGTAATTCCGTTAAACATACAAATTATCGTTTTGACTGCCTCGTTGGTGTAGTCGTCGCACGCGCGACTGCTGAGCATGAGGACCTGGGTTCGATTCCCAGGTCGGGAAAAGTGTTCCCTTTTGGATTTTTTCATCAGCAATTTCTCAGTAGTAGTAACACTAGTATAGGCTCGCCCCCTATTACATGGGACTGAAACATAACTGACGAAATGTGGGTGGACTATTAGGTACACCTTTGCCTAACCCTTCTGGAATTACAGGCGTGATGTTATGTTATTCTAACTTATGAATATATCCAGGTGGTCGGCAGGAAGTAAACCTGCAGACTCCCGGCTGCGTGTCCAAGAAAGGCACAGTCCTGCACGAGCTACTCCATGCTGTTGGCTTCATGCACGAGCAGAGTCGTCCCGAGCGAGATGACTTCGTCTGGGTGCGCTATGGCAACATCAGAGCAGGTGACGCATATAACAGTTCTTACTCATAGTCTTTAATCAATCATCATGCTTATTGTTTAACCGAATGATGTTTTTTTGTGCGGTAATTAGTTTGCCAAATGCAGAAAATCAATTTGATGATTAATCGTTTTCTACTTGGGGATTTTTTTGAACCGCTAAGATTATGACTATCAGCTACTGATTGCTCATTCATATGACCAAACCTTATCAACAACAGAGAGAGCTGTGTAAGCGCTGCGGTGTTATTTAAATGACTTACCACCCCAAACGTGTGCAGGTGCCGAGACCAACTTCAGGAAGGCCAGCACCAAGGCGACGAACGACTTCGGCATTCCCTACGACTACAACAGCGTCATGCACTACTCCGAGTACGCCTTCTCGAAGAATCAGGGCAAGACCGTTGAACCTAAGGTGCGTACTCTAAATGTTACTGTTAGCCTGCAGCTGCCAGCTCCACTGCTGGGCATGACTTCCAGCTCCGTAAAAATACAGTATAAACATATTTATAGAAACGTTTATGTTTTTAGTAAGAGTGTTTGACGTCAGGCGTTAGAAGAACGTTTTGATGACAAATACCAGTGGTTCCTTAGAGTAGATATTTCTTTAATTAAATACAAGATTTTTGTCTTATTATGAAGATCCAAATCTTTTGTGTGGGTTTATGAAAGAGGATAAAGGATTAAAGGATTTCAGGCTGATAATGATGACAGAGCAATGTCCAATATAACAATACTTTAACTTTTTCATTTGAATTTTTAGGTTGGAGGTGTGAAACTAGGACAGAGGGAAGGACTGAGTCGTGGTGATGTCAAGAAAGTCAACTTCATGTACAACTGCAAGAAAGAGTGAGTTGTTGCTTACGTTTTGTGCAACACATTATGCACAGTCTACACAGTTCCCCAACAACGACAGCCTACAAAAAACTAAAAAAAAAACTGCCAGCTTGTGATCACATCGTTTGGTATAGCCCCACTTAAATATTCCATGATATTTTCTAATTTGGATTAGATAAAAGTAGAGGCCAAAGAAACTATGGATGGACTGTGTAAAGGATGATATGAAAGAGGTGTCTGATGAGGTCACGAGTAATAGAGAAGTATGGAAGAAGAAGACATGCTGCGCCGACCACAAATGAATTAAGATAAAAGCAAGAGAATGATATTTTTCTAATATGGATTATTTTTTCTTGAGACTTCAAAACACGCTTAATTTTCACATTTGCATCTCATCTACTTATGTTAATACTCAGATCTTAATTTCCAGGGAGCCACAATCGGGCTGGTTTGGAGGAGTGTTCCAGAACCTCTTCGGCGCCAAGTCTCGTTAATTAAGAGTTTGTTTTCACTTGCCTGTATTTAAATCACAAAGATCTGATAGCTGTAAGTTTTCTAGTCTTTACGTTTGTTTGAAATAAAACGTAATATTATTTATTTTTGTTTTTTAATTGTGACCATGTTTTGTCGGTACCTTATGATATTTCTCTGTAAATACTATTTCTTATTTAGTTAATTTTACGTGGATGATGATTATGCAGCAGAATGAAATTTGATGCCAATGGACTGACCTTCCATCTCATGGGACTTCAATGTGCACTTCTGCCTAAGCCTTTGGTTATTACAGTCGCGACGTGATGTATGTTTCAAGGACACATCTACTATTTTGCAAATAATAAGACACACGAAGTAACAACCTGTTTTCGCAAAAAAATCGTGTTTATTACAACTAAACTAATATCTATCTACATTACCTACAAGCATGGTTAGAATATGTGTAAGTGCCAGTAGAGTACCAGGTCGCCATCAGTAACGAAGATGTATCAAATTCAACTTTTAGGACTTTTCATATCTCTCTATCTCCATCGACATCAGACATCTCAGGAACTGGTAAGATCTGTCGCAGAGGCAAGTTTCCACTGAAAAAACCCACATTTTTATTCTTTTGCGAGATCAAAATCGAACCTAGCCACGCGCATTACTTTGTGTAATTTATTACATCACAACTGTTCTTAAAAACGGTGAAGGAATACAACGTGAGGCAACAAAACAAATCGGCATGACCTAGAACCAAAAACTCCAAGACTTCTACCAACCCGCTCTGGGCCCGTGCCCGGGATTAGACGAGACCTGTATTGCATCCTTACGCTATTGTTGTGGACATTTAAGTTGACAAAAAGAACCCTAGCGCCAACTATAACGCAAATGAAAAAATAACATCAAAATCCTAAATCGCAAAATTAAAGTCATCAGCGTATTAAGTCCACATAAAAAAAAAAACCCGACTATCACCGTCGAGCAATAGCCCACCAGACACGCATCGGGTCGGAGGGTCCTCCCCTTTTGAATGGAGTATTGGGGAACACCCTGTTCCTTATACTCCTTAACTATGATCGGTAGCTACATGCAATAAATACTAGGATTTCATAAACTTACGTCGGTCAGCAGCGCAAAGGGCAGTCATATCTCCGATGTCATCCATAGGCTTTCCATTTCGTTCTCCGGCAAATATGAACGCTGCCCGCGCGGGATTAAATTGGCGACCATCTTCCGATACTATGCCTACGTTCTCGAACACGCAGCGGATGAAGCACTATAATAAGAAAAACAATGGTTACGATACATGACTGGATACCATATAATTCGTGAATTGATAATTTATTATAGGTCTATTGGCCTGATGAAAAAGGGAAAGTTGCCACTTCATAATTAAGCCAGCTAAGGATTTAATATGAAGAGGACAGTAACCCTCAAACCTCCAATCCTCAGACTGCCTTGACGGTCTAGTGGTCGCAAGCGCGACTGCTGAGCATATGAGGTCCTGGGATCGATTCCCAGGTCAGGCAAAGTGTTGTAGAGTTTTTGCATCAGGAATTTCTCAGTTTCAGCCACGGAGTCTGGTTTTGTGCCCGGTTGAAGGCCATAGGCTCGCCCCCTATTAGGACTTAAAACATAACTAGCGAAATGTGGGTGTATTATTAGGTACAACTCTGCCTAACCCTTCGGGGATTACAGGCGTAATGTTATGTTAAGTAGAATAGTAACCCGTAAATTCTTATAGCTACTAAAATTACTTACTATTCACAACACTATAAATGTTTATACTAACAAAAGCATTGAATTTTTTACTCTCGGTGTTGAGCTGATAGTTGAAAATCGAACAATATGTCTTTATCTAGATGCTCCTCATTTAATTTTCATCTATTATTACTGAAAATGTGTATAATTATGTACAACATAATTATCACGGATCTTAAACGGACCTTGGCCAGTTGTTCAAGGTGTTCCTTATTCAATCTTTTTCGCTTACCTTAGGTGTCTTATCGGTTTCATCTACAAAACTGCCGCTTTCATTTAGAGCTTGTATATAGGCTACAATAGAAATCATACATTAGTATTTATAGCAATTTAGGTTTTAATCTTCTTCGACAGCAATTTAGGTTTAATCTTCTTAAAGCAGAAGTTTTTAAATGCATAATTAGATGAAAGACTACAGAGGAGCGGAGAATACCAATGAGACGTTGGATCGATTTCGTGATGGATATTTTAATGTTAATTTTTTTTGGCTCTAAAGGAAGTGAATATATATAGGTAATGGCTGGTAGAGATGTATGGAAGACGAACACAAAAAAACATGCTTCAAGGACCTGAAATAAATGAGGAATAAAGTAGGAGGCTGATGATGATATAGATAATGGGTCATAATTTGGAAATAACTACTCCTCTAACAAACGAAAAAACTTACACATTTCAATCGTGTAACTCTCATTGCAGGCGTTCATAACAGCTATAACATCCACATCGATGCTATTGATGCTGCTCTCCTGGTTAGCCGCGGTAGTCGTCATCGTGGCGTCCTTCGTCATAGCATCTTTCGTTTGCGTATTCGCTGACATCGTTAGCGCGAATGTGATCGCAGTCAGAACTACGACTAGTAGCAGTTTCGTCATTATGTCTACGTGTCATGTACTGCTGATAATGAATATGGTCATTTTTTCATTTCGCTTTATATGTGGAGTTAGTAATTGATTGATGCAGAGGTTGAGAACATTTTGATACAAATTTAAGACTTTGATTTGGCATAAAAAGGTATAATTCGGATGGTTTTCTTAGGTCTATAATATATGTATTTCATCCTTTTTTTGAGTCTTCGATTTGAACACTTGAATTGTCAATAAAATGTAAATCTGTTCTAGAGATTATTCATGTTGGTGAAGGAAATCGGCAAGTATTCTTCCTCGTGACTCCTGCTTGCGTAGTAGTTTAATTTACATTCTTACAAAGCAAGTACTTTTTTGGAAGGCACACGTGTCTATAATGTCTGTTAATGAAATTATGATTTTTATACCATTCTCAAAAATTGTTTCAAGTAACTTAAATATGGAATAGTATTAAAATGTTTCATACAGCTGCGTCAATGATTACATGGATTACCTAGGAACGATTGCGGACAAATAAGTAGAGATTTCTATTTTTGACAGATAATCACTAACTTCATAAACATCGGTGTAACATATTTTATTTCTAAAATTAGACTACTTTTTATGGACTGAGCATGACTATTATTTGTCCATATAACACTTTCGGCACGTGCTGTAGGGATCGACTGTGTCATGTAGTAATTTTATTTTATATTTATGTTGAGTGTAATAACTAAAAGACGTTGAATTGATATATTTATTGGAAAGAAAATTATAAACATTGCCACACTTTGATGGACACCCTGCTGTCTCTACTTTTCTTATTCGAATTTGAACCTTATTGTTTATTTCATTTTTCTTTACAACGTGCCAGAGTTAATTCCTAAATGGAAAAAAAGGTCTCTTCAGTGCCTATCTACTTTGTTCGACTACCTTGTAGGCCTAGTGATCGAAAACGCTACTGATAAGCATGAAATCATGGGTTTCCTATCCCCAGTGGGTGGGAGGGGGGGAGGAATGGAGTCTGGATTTGTGCCCGGTTGATGGCTAAAAAGGCTCGCCGCCTAGACACACCTACACACTTAGAATCTCTTCTTAATACTTTGGGGATTACAGGTGAGATTTTGTGTAGTAGTATTTACTCGATCAACATTATCGGTATTACATCGTACGATTCTTCCGCATCTCTTGCATTAGCATTCGAAAAGATATCGATACAAAAAAGTAGATAAAAAAGAAGAAAAAGTTCATATATTTTTATGAAGATTCTATAATAAATCTCTCATTTTTTTTTCTAGAATAAATAATTAAACTTCATGTTACTCGGCCATCTTTGGCAAGATGGTATGAAATTCAGCTTCTTTATCAGACTTTTTCAATCGACATTTCCAGAACGGTTACTCGTCAATATAATCCGTATAATTTTCAGTAAACCACAGTAATCTAGAAGCAGTAATTGCCACAAATTGAGCGAGGTCACCAGATAATGTGCCATCAATATAATCGGAGCAATTTGTAATCATTGCCTTTGAAAACCTGTTTATTGAA
Source organism: Noctua janthe (assembly GCA_910589295.1). NCBI lineage: Eukaryota > Metazoa > Arthropoda > Insecta > Lepidoptera > Noctuidae > Noctua > Noctua janthe. The sequence goes on along the minus strand of OU342573.1, from coordinate 3,012,916 downwards.
CGTGAGAACTTGCATCCTGTATTTTTCATTTCAATTTCAATTGTTCAGTTTAGCATCTACGTTTCAGTTTATAGTGTTTACCTTTTAGTGAAAATTTCACGATGTGTTTTTGTTTTTAAACAGAGGAAGGAGACCCTTTCAATCTAGAGTTTCCCGGTATGTTCATCTGTACCTAGGCAAAGAAAATTAGGTTCTCTGAAATCAAGCTGGTTCATGGTTCATCTAAAAGTATCTTGTTAATTGTCCTCCATGTACTAAAATAAATAAATAAATCATTTATTTTAATTCGCTCTCATTTTAGCATAGTTTTATCAAAATCATTCGATCGCAGTGTGTCTTATTTTGCCATATTTATCTGGTAGGCGTCATCTCGGAAGTCACTCAATTTCTAGCCATATCATCACAGAGTTTTTGTGGTCTTCTCTTGGTCTTATTACTTATTTGGATTATTTTCCATATTAGTACCTACTGATAACTTTCCTTCATTACATCCGAAAACTACTTTTCAGCCACCGATGTCTCATTCCGACTACCTTTTAGATTAGTTAATAAAACGTTATTTACTCAGTGATCTCAATATCTCTGCTATTCGATGTCACCAATATATCAAGAGTGCATTCGAACGCGTCGCACATAAACCATTCTGTATATGTTCAGATTTACTAAAGCTTCACGGCATACACATTACTTGCTCCAGCTGCTATATTTCTGAATGCCAAAGTTCATAATAGTGATACGGTACCGGTGGTCTCCGTACGATTGGTCTTTTTGGGTCTGAAATATAGTCAAGTTATCATTCAGTGTCAGCGTTGAGCAATATCTAGTTTCGATAAAATCTATGTTTCGGGTGCCTCGTTTGCTTATTGCTGAGATTTGTAATATTTTCAGCCTAAGTTATTTAATTTTTATATTAAATGCTTTCTGTGTGAGTTCATTCTGTGGTTCTTTCAACACTGATCTGATACTTTATCCACCACCTACGACTGCGAATATGCGGTGGTCAGAAATTGTCCTACGGGATCAAAAAATCGAGTCTAAAAGTAACCCACTCATAGGTATTATAAATCAGGTTATGGTCTACCCATGGTGCCTTTTTTTAATAAACAAATGATTGCCGTTCACTGAAATCCGTTCAACGGTTAAGACGTAAAAAGGTAACATACAGACTAAAGACAATATAGACTCTGTTTTAAGCTTTCACGGTTCATAACTGAACTTATACTGTCGTTTACGGGACATCCCATATTCCGTGATTATCCGTTATTCTGAGCACCCGATATTTCGACGCTGTTGGAAGCACCATGATCGCGGGCTGACATAGCAATGATAATCACGGAAAATATCCTGTTAGTGACAGTATAAGTTTAAAGACAATCTAGTATTTTATCCATCACTTTTCGTAGTTTATTTTTCTTCATATTTGGTAACGAATAGTTCCTGCTTTTTCGCGTTTCGCTGAAACCAATTCTACTTTACAAACTAATTGTTCAAGAGCACACCATCGCGTCTCCGAACCCGAAAAACAACAGTTGTTTATTTGGCAGGCTGCAACATACACGAGTATGTTGCAGCCAAGAACCACTAAATCTCCGACGTGTAAACAGTTTTAGCTGAACAAATAATGTAATATTAATTTATAGCACTAGATTTTACACGTTGTTATGAATGATGCCAATGCCCTTAGAATGCAAGCTTTGGAGATTCAGAGAAAGGAAATCATTTACACTGTTTTATCATGATCAGCCCTAAGAGAGGTAGTAGAGTCTGTTAGACCTCTTCGCCTCGTCGGACATCCATGACGGCTTTCCAAACGAAAAATAAATAGAAAACACTTTCTATCATAATTATCATATCACCTTCTATCATTATATCATATTGTGTTCGATTCTTTCTTCTAGGACATGAGGTATACCCTTACAGTTCAGTCATCATTCACTAATTTATACCTCGAAAGTTACAATATCCTCAATCAAGTTGCCAAGTAGCCCACCGTTATCGGGAACAGGGTCCAGAGAAAGGAACCTCCTAACAATATGAGCCGTGTCCAGCAGTACCGCTTTCTGTATCAAGCCTAAGGCATCAGACCAAACGTATTGTCGGCCGCTGAGTGTAAGTGCGCGTTACGCAGTTTATCGCTTTTCCATATATAATTAACTTTTCGTTCAAACTGAACCAGTAACCAGTAACCTGTAAACAGTGAGCATTCTTACAGTCGGCGGCGGACAATGCGTTTGGTATGAACGATGTCTAAAGGCTTGAACCAGCGGCCTAACAAGAGTCCTCAGGTGTTAATCGAGGCTCTTGGCATTGGCTGTTACGACTATCGGCACAATGATCGCTGAGTCCACACAGTTCTTAAAATTATTATTATGTTTTTAGAGCAAGAAAGTTTTAAAGGATTACTTCAACTTTAGTATGTCCTGTACTACTTTAATCAATGGTTACTTACTACGAAAAACTATCAAATAATTTTAGTAGCTCAAAACAGTATTGATTTATCGCTTTAACTGTTAAGGAGTAGGTAATCGCTTCCGTCTCAATATAGCGTATCAATAAATACATTATTCATCTTAACCATATTCGCTATATTCTGCATTAAAAATAAACAACTACACACTTGAATCTGTTTAAGGAAACAAGAATGTGTAATGATTCCGAGTATTATTTTTATTTACTCTGATTTTTGGTCTGTTGTTTTTAAAAGCCTCCGTATAAATAATTTCAAATGAATTATGGATCTGTGTCGGAACAATATGTTAAATTTTATTTTGGGTTCAATTTTTCTTTCGTCTTTTGTAGTTTTTAGGGTTCCGTTTTTTTCATTTTGAGGTTCGGTTATAAGATCAATCGCGTGTCAGTCTGTTTGTCACAACCAATTTACTCCGAAACAACTGGACCGATTGAGTTGGAATTTGGAACACATATTATGTAAGTCGGTGACCCAAAGACGAACGTGTAACGTAAATTAATGAATTTTAAACATGGGGGCCACTTTTTTGGGGTAAATTAGAAAATGAAAATAAAAAGTTTTGCAAACTAAATCGTGTTACATACTCGTATCATTGTGAGCATCTCAAATATATATTTTTTTTATAATTTTAAAATAAATAGTTTTGAAGTTATTTAATAAAATAGGCGAAAATTGACCATTCCACCCCTAACTCCGAAACTGCAGGCCCGAAAATTTTGGAAAAAGTACAAAAATAGTTCTTTGCCTATAGATTACAGGAAATCCTATAAGAAAGCTATAATAACAAATAATAAAAATAAATCAAAATTGATCAGTTATGTTTAATCCTGCGACAGTGACGTGAGCGACGTATTAAAACACCCAACTTCGCACGTCCTGCTGATTAACTAATTACGAGTTGTGTACCTTATATTATCGGCTATGAAACTGGGTTAACCCGTAGTCTGCTGCAGTCAAATGTTTGTTTAATTTTTCATCGATTTGCGACCAAAACCGGATCCTACCGGATGCTACATCCTGACGCCAACAGTGGGTGTCGTAAAGAGCTAAAACCGTTTGGTTGCTATTTGTCATTTACTTAGAAATGTGGTCTGAATGTGAAGTATTGTAGATATTTCTGCAGAGTTCGACTAATGTGTCAAACATATCTTAAAAAGCAATTTGTCAAAAATTGAACGACTTTTCACAGATTCATACATGCATTCAGAAATAGCAGTGTCATACATTTTCACTTTTTAGTTAATGCTTTTTGTAAGGAACCGCTGTTTTTTTTATAACCAATGAATATTTAGAACGAACGACCAAATTTATCCTTGTTAAAATATTGTGTCACGATGGCTTTTACACCTATTTTATACGTTCTAAGTATAATTTCTAGGTTAGTTTAACTTTATGGTATCCATCGATACCGACAAGTATAGAAGGGCCCTACTTCATTGGGCCTGTTGAATTTGTAAGCAGCCCTTTATCTTATCTTGACAAATTACGACCTGTTCGGTTTTCCACGGTTTTTGTGCAGTAATTCATACGAATGGGTCACAACTAGTCGTATGAAAATAAATAATGGAAGGTAACAGATACCAAATAATATTTGTTGTGGTGCTGTTGAACTTTAATATATTGGGAGTAGTAAGCGAAGTCGAAGGTAAGTTTAAGAGTCTCTCTTTTCTTCCTGAGGGTTTTATTTCTGTCACATTTTATTTAGTGTCTGAATGTATAATACTGAAATTCAGCTGCATCCTTTTACCCAGACATAGCAAAAGGCTAGGCAGAAGATCAATTCTAGCCAGTAGTGGTCGCAGGCAATTTAAGGTCTACATGCAATTAATCTCTGTTTTGTGGTTTCGGTCAGCCGTCAAAAAAGATTTTAAAAAGTTACGGCTCTTAAATAAATTGACACATTTTTCAGAATCGAACGATGAAGCGCAACCAACTTATGATTACATACAAATATTTAAAAGTATACCAGCTTTGTTTGAATATCTACTAGATGCATTAGAGGATAGACCAGAAATATTGGAGAAGAATGATGTTACCATGTTTAACAGAAACATTGATGTTGGAGAAACAGAGGAGTGTGAAAATTCTAATAATGAAAAGAAAATTGACAAACGAGATGCTGGTTGTGACACCACTAAAGTACAGGATGAAAATGGTGACACAAAAAAAATTAACAAACGAGACAGCAGTTCTACAAAAGATGTTACAGAAACAACTGTAGCCTACGAATATGGCAACAGCAACGTAGTCATGAAAAGCTTAGATGAAATAGAAGAAGAAGATGGGGGACTAAAGAGAGAAGATAGATTTAGGCGTAAAAATAGAAGTGTGCTTTCTAAATTAGATGATCATATAGATGACTTGTATCGGAGTTATGGAGAAATGTTTTTTGGATTTGAACATTTATTTGGTTTAGATCTGAAGCCTGAAGAAATTGAAGAACGCATACTAACTGCTGAGAAACTATTGGAGGAACACAATAATAAGAAGGAAGAAAGATAAGTTATAGGAAGTTTGATTGAACAAAGAATAATAATTAATGTTTTAGTTGGTACCATTCATTAGACATCTGTTGCTGCTTTACAATTAAATTAAAAGTGATGATTCTTCTGTTCATTTTTACATTAATTAATCACTACACAACTGTAAATTTTATATCAGAAGGTAAGATTTGACAATAAAACAAAAGTTGATCATCTATCAAATATAATAATGTTTTAAGAATCTATGATATTCACTTTGGTCTTAAAAATAAATCTTACAGCTGTACGATGACCACCAAATATGTAGTAATACTTCCAAGAATCTGTAAAGAAAAACGCTTTCGTTTTCTAAAAAATGTCATTAATCAAATAAGCAAACAGATTAGTAAACAGTAGACGTTCAAATCTTGCCGATTGTTCAATGAACAATCGGCAAGATTTAAACGTTTCAGTATTTTATGTAAAAAACTATAATCCGGATAAGACGCATGGTTGTAAATATTTGTCTGTTACCGTTGTAATAAGTGTTCTATTCAGGGGGAACATCTTCAGTGGCTGGTAGGACACTTCATTCAGTATCAGATGCTGGTAGAACATCTGTAGCTCCAATAACAGCTCACTGTTCTCTAAGGGCGTGTATCGCATCATTTGGCTGACCAGGTGACGGGTCAGCTCCATCTAGAAGTTCGTTATTTAGAAGACCATCACTGTTCAATTTAACATGGATCAAAAAATCGTATTGGAATAAAGGGCGTTGGTGAGAGGTCAGATAGGTAGTCGCTGCTTGTAAAATACAGGTATTAAGCTGTATATAGTTAGACTGAGACCGTCTTAGAAGTAGAGTTTATCTTATTTTTAAATATATGTCATTATTTACACGAACTTGGCTTAATTGTCTTGCATGAATTCAGATTTATTTCTAAAAAAACTAATATATTTGTACACCAATTTCATTGGTAGGACATAGAGCTCAACTTAAATATATGACACAAGACCTTTATTGTAATACCTGTGTTCACAAATAAAGATTGATTGATTGAAATCTTTGTTATTTTTGGCCGGTTTCTGAAAGGAGTATGTAAAATTAAGAACTTAAACACTGTTTTAAGCTTTCAGGGTTTATAAATAAAGTCACTTACGGGATATCTTCCGTGATTTTCGGTTATTCTGAGTTCCCGATATTTCGACGCGTTTTTGGAAGCGCCATGATCGTGGGATGTCATCCATCAATCACGGAAGATATCCCGTAAGTGACAGTGTAAGTCTAATGAACTTAATAGAGTTTGACTAGTTCTCTATTCAAATTTTCACATCAGAAACTTGGTGTTAGTTTTCAAATAATGCTTACCTCATCATGTGTCCGGTGACAAGGCTCAATAATTAGCAACAAATTCCCAAAATGTAACACGACCCAGTTCAACTGCAGTAGTGGGCTTGACCGGTCAGACCTAGATTTGTTGACTGTAATAAGGCATAGAAATTAGAATACTACAAAAGCAACAACTTACTGGCTTTAGTACTAAAGGCATTATATTTTTCACATTAAATATTCCCGGACTAGGGAACAGACCGAACCGCATTTGTAACCCAAAGTACTAGCAAGGCATAAACTCTAAGGGGTAAAACACTACACATTCAACCTACAGATATTAGTGATGACATGGTACGGCGTGATGACCAAATGAAGAAGTAAGCACAGCAGTAGAGCCACAAGGACAGTCCCATGACTGTCATTGACTTGACGCAACACGTCGCATATAGAACAGTATAGCAAGGCCAGACGACGGACCGTGGTCGGGATCGACTTCGGAGGAGGTTTCTGTTGACCTGCAAAATATGTAGAAAAATTATTTGGCCCATTTCGGTACTCCTGAAGTCCTGACCAAACCTTGAATCAATTATTGAATGTCCAAAGTGCAGAAACATTTTCATTTCTGAGGACCTATAAACGCCTCGATTGGCGTGGCCACCTAGACTCAATTTTATCATTGATTCAAAAAGAAATTGTCCCTATATAATTACTAGCGACACTTATCGGGTCTAAAGTCTAAGGTACTATCTTTCCTAAACCAACAATATACATTCACTTTCATTGAAATGCGTTGGTTATTTTCGGAGATTAACATGTTACACTTGATTTTCATATATTTAGATACAGTAGTATGCAAGTACCTGTTGAATATAGGCTGAAGATCGATCAAAAGGCAATTATAATGCTCGTGTTTTGTTCAGGTGAATTAGCGATCGCAATTTGCTTTATTAGCAAACAGATATCGAGTTACTGCGAACAACCCCCAAGGATTTCAAATTATAATGTGGAAAAATTATGGAGGGTGGAAGGGTACATCGACGCACAAACAGTTACCACGTGTTCAGCAGATCATTCCGAACATGGAAAAAGCAATACCTATACGGTCAAAATGTTTAGAACAGCAGGTTTTTTTTTTAAAATTACCGATGAAAAATTTGTATGTGAGGCAAGTTATCGTGTAGTTAGTAGTTAATGATGTAGTACAGAATACGTTAACGTTTGTACGTCCATGTCCTTTCGAACCTGTATATTAGGCCCTACTCGTATGTTGTCTATTGTTATTGTCATACCTCTATACAGGGACATGGTATCAACGATGCTGTTGATGGATTTGTTGGTAACATTAGTGTAAATGTCTACCCGGCACTCTCTGTCTATCCTTGAAAGTTTTGCTTCAGGTGCTGTAAAAAATAATTTCACATGAACAATCACAAAATGGTTAGGTTACAAATAATGACTTCTAATTAATTCTTCTTTATTTATTGGGGCTTTTACGCATAGCGTATGTCAGTCCCATCGTATCCTAAACAATAATACTTTTCACAAGACGTGGGCCATGAATTTAAACAAATCCTTCGCATCGTCGCAATTAATTCTTCTGAGTTCAAACTTTATTACGTTCATCCTTCACTTATGCGTCATTGCGTGGGATCTGACATTCACTTGGAATGTGGCAAATAATTGGACGTTTATAAAGTAAGTATATAGTCAGGATCGTCATTATTCTCCTCCCTTTTGCCCAAATTATTCGGTGCTGGCGCAGTATCTCTTATTCTTGCATTCTTCTATATTGGTCACCATCTAATGAGACATACCATTTCACTTCTTCCAATGGCAAACCTTTTTGACAGCGGAGATTGACATAGTGATAGTATTCCTCTGGAAGAACTGAACTTGTTTCACATCTACTAATAATAAAACAATCAAACTTACATTTATTCAGTATTTCTTGAAGGATGTCCCTCAAACAGTTGTTTAAAGTTTGTAAAGACGTAAGCACAGAGGTCGCAATCTCGAAGAAAGTTAGGAGGATGACTTGCTGCACCGCGGATGATATGTTGTAGAATATATACATGCAAGATGTCGCCACTGAAAGAACCGGTGATGATCAGATTCAGGGCTAAAAGGCTTTTTAATGAGGAGCTAGAAAAGACCCAAGGTTTAGCTCAATACACTGCAATTATAAGAGGCTGAGAGCCTAGTCAAGATTATATTCTATCAGCGATACCGATGATGGAAAAGACCAAAATGTACTAGGTTCACATAAATTATCGAAGAATGTACTAGGTTTACATGAGCTGTCGAAAAACATAAGTTATTCGATCCGTTAACAGTCGCTGTACAAACACGAACCGCTTTGAAAGCGATAGCCACTAGTATGACAGCCCTCTTGATTTATTTGTTGAGTAGGTCCGGGCGATTTGCATTGAATTTGTCTAGGGTTGCCATACGTCCAGAATTATCAAAAATGAGAAAATAACGAATAGGAATGCATATACGAACTAAAATAAAGTATTTTTTTATAAAATAAAACTAATTCATTCAGTATAATAGTAATGAACAATAAAAAAAAAAAGTCCGGAATTTTCGTTGAATGTCCAATTTCTTTCGGATAAATTATTTACAGATTTAGAGAAACCTAGATTTGATCTGCTTTTAAGAACAAGGTTAAATCGCTGCTGTATGTTATGAGTTGTATTAATACATACCTTTTCCATTATATTTGACCACCTGGTATATGAAGATACCGTAATCTAGCAATATAGTAGAACATGTAAATATCATAGAGCTCACAACTATCAGCATTCTTCTGCTCTCATTTGATGGTTCTTCGCGATACAGACTCAATCTTAAGTTAATCTGAAAAGAACAACTTTTTAACAGTGGTCCTGTCTTTCCATTTGTGTAACACAATATAACATAACGCACATAATTCTCGAAGGCTTGGGCTGAGGTGTACCTCCAGTACATCCACAGTTCGCCGGCTATGTTTAAGCCCAGTATAAACATTGTTTGAAATTAGATTATCAAGCTTATTGGTCCACTGGTTGCAGATCGCAAAATTGTGTACGTGAGACGCATGTAAACTTTTTCGCAATACATCGAAAATCATGAAGTTGGATACCATTTCTGGCGCACCGCAACGAGAACTGACGAATTTAGTCCTCATTCAGTGCTCGTTGATGCAAACGTAGGCATTATTTTTACAACCAATTCAGGTCAACAAGAAAAGAAGGATGCAACAGATTTGCTGACCAGAATTTTGATCAGATGATCAGACATTTAAAGTTGAGAAACATAAACCGTTATAGGTGTACGGGAAAAATAGCAAATTCGGTGGTTTTTTGTTCTAGTATAGTAGATAAATAGTATCCCACCAACCTCCTGCAGCTTCAGCAAGTAGACCGTCAGCCACTTCATACGCATCAGGCCAGTGAAGGCCGCGGTGCAAACCACCAGTCCGACAGTACCTATATCCGCCACCCACACGATACGAGTCGAGTTGGTGCGGGTCCGGTACGACCGCTCAGGCTCGATCAGTATGTCTAGTACTATGGTTAGTGTTGAAAAGAACCCTGGGGAAAATTGTGATCGTCATATCATCATCATAATTTTAGCCAAAAGTCGTAAACTGGTAGACGTAGGTAGGTCTTTCTTATGAGACGCCAGAACACCAGGTTTTTCATTCAATTTAGATTGCCATCGACACGCTAAGAAAAAGACCAGGTTTTTCGCCTTCCAGCCAGCTAACCAGCAGTTCTGGTCCCTCTAACTAGGACGTGCCCTGGTTGCATGGTGTTTTCTTGGCAAAAGGCAGCTGGAACAGTCTAGATATGGAAGATGAAGAGCCAAGTAATGCGATGCCACTTGAAAAAAGCCTTTGTCCAGTATTGGTCTGATTTGATGATTCTGTGAAGAATTTAGCACAGAACTTGATCAAAGAAGGAATATTGTTACACATTTTTGACTAGAAAAGAATAGCGGAATAGCTCCCAGGGTGTACCAAATAGAACTCCCCCATTTCACTAGTAATGTTTTGAGTCCCATGTAGTAGGGAGCGACTCTAATGCCATCAACCGGGCACAAATTCAGACTCCGTGGCTACTGCTGAGAAATTCTTGAAGGCAAAACCCAATAACAATGTCCAACCTGGGAATTAAACCCATGACCTCAGGTTCAGCAGTGGCGCTTGCGACCACTAGACCTCTCAAACTTACACAGAATAAAGGAAAGGGTCTTCCCGTAGAAGTTGGCGGCCTTTGACACGCGGACGCACCAGCCAGCGTGCGTGCGCCGGAAACTGAGAGGAGCCACCCCGGCGATCTGTGACATCCGCAGCATCACGCACAGTGTGCCTGTCACCACGCACTCTGTCTGAGCGGGCGGAGAGTGCATCTTGAGCAGGTTCCTAGTAAAAAAAAACATTTATCTGGTATTGTGAAAAAGGAGATATTTGAACAATGTTAAGCCAAAACTAGAAAATGGTAGACCACAAGTTTATTAAGTTCCAAACTCCTCTACTACTCAGGTTTAAGTATTACTTGTTCCAAGCCAGTTTAATGAAACACGTTTGATGCTCGTGAGTCTTTATCATTGCACTCCTGGCTCCATTACGACCTCGCCCTTGACTCTGGGTGCAATCCCTAGAACTCAAGTGTAATGACAAACTTGCATCAAATTGTACCATTATAAACAGTCCCAAACCAATTACTGATCTTTTTATTCTAATCTACACTGTGAAATGTCTTCTATTTTTTTGAAGTCTCACTTACTTAATCCTTATTTTTCTGGACAAGTCTGTGTAGTCTTACTTCTACAGTTGAAGTAAAGATTAGATACTATTGAAGCTCTGTCTTCACAACAAACAGTAAAAAATATTTGTAGACATGAAAAATGAATTAAAACTAATGTTTTTTTTCAAAGTCAAAATATTGGTATAAATTTACCAAACATTACGGATTCGAAAATGGTGGATAAGAAATCAGAAATTCCATGTGTAACATTAACATAAGGTAAGCACTGCATGGATATCAAGGATACGAACGAATGCGGCGACAGCCGATCTCGTCCGGCAGGATGTCGAAGCAAACGATCGGCTCCGTATAGTCGCTTGTGAACGTATTCGTTTCTGCGCCTAGTCAAATAGTTTAATTCCTACCGTGTTCCAGTCGAATTAATCCGTTCCGGTCGGATACGACGACAGGCGAACGAAGCCAAACGCGCTTCGCAGCATAATGTCTGCTACAATCGCGTGTCGCGGAAAACGCCCGCGGTTAAGATGCTGTGCGAGACTTGGTAATATAGACTTTAAATACAATGTACACACTTTAATATCGTTTAAAGATATAATGTATAATCCGATCCGATGCGATGCGAGCCGTTTGGTGGAAATCATCCTTAAAACTTACTGATTAAATTATTGTTGAAAAACTCTGTCAAAATCGGGGAAGTAAAAAATTAATATCTAGATGATGTTGATTTTATTGCGAACACAATACTGAACACGGTTTTAATTATTGACATTTAAGCAAAGATCTATAAACTGTACCTAGCATTTACTTTATTCTTATCACTGTCGCATAATTATCAAAATACAAGTACAAGATCGAGACTGGAACTGCTAAATGTCTAAGTTAAACCGCCTGCTAAGTGACGTAAAAATTGCGGCACTTGTGTCTTTCGACTATCCATGTAATGCTGGTCTTAGTAGGAAATAATATTAATGTTATTCTTTGTTGAACATAGTGACCGTTTGAGTATTTATTTAATTCTGTTATTTCTTCGACCACGTTTGTTCTTGTAAATAACAAATGTAAATATCTGGTACATAGTAAATAAGCTTCATGAAAAGAATTTTGATTATATCTCTGAACTTGAATCATTAATTGGGAGTGTCATTAACTTTGAGTTAAATAAGTGTGTCAATAGTATTTAATTTTTTTATGAAGTTTCACTAAAACATGTGACCTCGAACAGCCGGCTCTGGACCCGTGTGTTTGATTACAGCCCTCTCTCTCACACAGAGAGGAGGCCTGTGTCCCAGCTGTGGAAATATAACATTATGATACTTAGTAGCTATTTAGAGGGCTTCATATTCAGAAGTAAACTTCTACGAGATAGCTGATATTTTACGTCAAGAGATCATCATCAACATCATCATCATCATCATCGTCCTGCCCTTGTCCCATTCTACTCGGGGTCGGCGCAACACGTTTTCTTCTTCCATTCTCCCCTGTCAGACGTCACGGTATCATTTACTCCTTTCTCTTTCATATTCCTCACGCAATCCATTCAACTTTTCTTTAGCCTTCCTCTCCTTCTCCGTCCCTCCTCATTACATGTCCATACAAAAGACTTCCTTTAAATTTTTCTGTAACAGACGCCACATTCAAACTTCCTCTAATATACTCATTCCTTACTTTATCCATTCTTGTCACTCCACTCACTCATCTCAACATTCTCACCTCCGCTACATGAAAAAAGAAAGAAAGAAAAAAAAAAAATTTTTTCGCAGGGTCATGACGTACATCATACAAAATTACACAAAAATAACAATATACTATAAATTCAACAGGACAAAACATAAAAATAAAAAAGTTAACAGCTTGCTCGTCGTGACTGCGACAAGCAATCGTTTTTCATCATCCAAGAGATTTATCAAGACAAATAATTGATATTGATATTTATGAAAACGTAGAGCACCATTTTGCCTAAAATCAACATGATACTTTTCATAACATTTTGCTTTTTTTTATTTTTTTTTATTTTTTTAATGCATCAAATAACATAACACACTCCTATAAATTCTGAAAGTTTGCCCCACACTAGGAATTTCTCCTGTATCGTGGGTGCGTTTACAAACATTTAAGCTCACATACACAAACAGCCAGACCCGGAATAACTACCTGTATAGGCCATACAAATATTTGTTCCGTGCGGGAATCGAACCCGCGACACGAAACGCTGCAGTCAATCGCTCAGCCACTGCGCCAACCGTGCCGTCAAAACTTGTTCCGCTAATTACAAACCATTCGTTAATCTGAGCCAATATTGTTTCATTTTTACGGCCGTGATTTTAAAGAACTACCAGACAAATTCAACAAGTCTTTAACATAAAAGATATTGATAGAAACCTAGACAAAATCTTTCTACAAATTAATGTTAAAAATAATTGAATCGGTTTTCGAAGAGAAAAAAGGGGAATACAAAACGTGGATCTCGTCAATTTTTTTTGTGATAGGATCGCTCTAAGTTGCAGCTGTCAACGCACTCTGCAGGGGCATGCTTGATGCAACGCGACGACATTCGTTTCTTCAAATACCTATTTTCAATACCTGTTCCCTCTTAACCGCTAAGTCTAGAATTTATCGTCATCATTTATCATTTAGCACAAGTATTCCTTTTATAACCAAGATGTGCTTTGAGATGGGATTTTTTCAAATTAAGCTCTTCAGCGGTTAAACTAGGGACGAATGTATGTATGTAACTACGTCATTGTCGATGGACAATTCCACCGGGTGTATGGCTTGTAATAATTATTATTCTAATTCTAGTATAAAACGTAAATTGATACAAATTAAACTACACTAATATTTGTTTGGTTTATTTCCAAATACCGAACACGACATACATACTCGTAGATATAAAATATTAAAAAATATCATAATTCGGTTTATTACTGGTCCCCAGTTTACTATTCTTCATCCTAAGCTTGGTAACTTCATAGGTCTCATCACTGCTTGAAAGGTACCCATAAACATCTGAGTATCACCATCGCCTGTTGGTATGGGCAGAGGATTCTCACCTTCAGCCTGTCTTTTGGCCTTCCCAGATTTGTACTCAGAATCCGAATTATTATCCAGTTCTAAGGAATTACTATTACCGTAATTTAGAAGGTTTTCTTCGCTTAATTTGATTGGAGAATACTCGTTTGATTCGCTTTTGTTTATAGATTTAGTGTCATCATAATTCCCTTCTTCTTCTATTTCACTTTTTATTTCATGCTCTGTCGGTTTATCAGCTTCGTCAGGTGACCTCTTTGTCCAATATTTTGATAGTTCAAAGTTATTTAGACTGACTGGAATATCTTTGGTTGTATGACTGCCTGGTATATTATGTTTAGATTTTATTCCATCTTGAACCTTTTCATCATTTACTTTACTTTGTAAATCGTTTCTAGATGTTGTTGCATATTGAAAAGGAGATAGATTTTTAACAATATTATAATTCGTCAATTTTGTATTAGAATTTTCTTCATCGTGTATCCGATACATAGAATTTTCACGTTCCCAATTTAGAATAAGTTTTAGGTTGTCAGTTGTCACAATTAGATTTTGAATCAAAATGTCTTTAAAAACTTCATATTCCTTTGTTTGTCGCTGATTTATTGTAAAAACCTTCAACTGAATAGATTCTGCTTTAAAAATTGTTAAGGCAAGAAGGACTAAAAGTTCTACACGCATTTTTCCTTCGATTTACCAGCAAAGAATAGTTTGTGTTAAGGATCATGAATATTTACCAGCTCTGATAAGAATCTATAACTAGTTGTAGTTAATTTAGGCCGACAGTGTTTAATGGTGTAACGGAATAATATCGCCTTGCATAATTATGGATGTATCGACAGTAGAACTATAGTCTGTGAACAGAAACATGTATTGGAGTGCAGTTTGACGTGAATTCGATTCCCTTCCATTAATTTGTTTTTTATAAAGAATTTGTGCCAGCCTGGACGTTTTTATCTAAAAAAAGCACGAGTCGTCGCGAGAAGTCGTGATTCACGAAATTAAATATATGTTGTAATCATAGCAGCTTTCAGTGATTCAAATGCCGAAAACTGACCCCAATATCCTACTAATATTATAAATGCGAAAGTTTGTGAGGATGGATGGGTGGATGGATGTTTAAACCTGGATTAACCTATAGGATACTTTTCATCCCTTTTTAGTAGTAGATCCCGTGGGACACTCATCGAACTTCACGTGGGCGAGGCCGGCCTGCGGCTTCGCCCACATGTTCGATAATTGAGATTGTCCCAAGTTCGATAATTGAGAAGCCGATTCCCATCCACTTCCCTTCGGGAACAAGGCACTCTACGTAGTGTCTAGTTGTAGACTGTAGTCAAATATTATATTATATTACATACACATCTGTGGGTATGACATCATTTAATACATCATAGGATTGAAAACATTTAAAAAATTAAAACATTTTTAATGTCAAGACGTAAAGCAACAGGTGGCGCCAAATAAGCCGGTGCTCGGGTGATAGAATTCAGAACTAAAATCGTATGGACGCGCACACGTGACTTCGCGACTAGCAGTACCGTTTTGTAGGGAGCTCGGTAAGCCGAAGATTATCGGGTTACGACAGAGGCAGAACAAAAGTATGTAGGGGAGAACGAGATAGAATGAGTAATGGTTAATATCGTAATTTGGTACCAACTAGATTTTTAATTTTTGTTGACCTCAGTAAGAGCTTCAAATCCAATCAAATCAAATCAAATCAAATAATTTATTCGTAGAATATGGGTCTACATAGATGGTAAATAAACTTAACTAGGTATTATTGCACTAGAATAGGAACATAGTGAGGTTTTATAATAATTTTCTATTCTTATAACTAAGGTATTCCTGGGTCGTGTAAAAACATTTATTGACTAACCAGGCGTACAATTTTTTTCGGAATATAGTAATGGGTAGGTCTTTCAGTGCACTAGGTAATTTGTTAAATAACTTAATTGACATGGGGTAACAGTTTATTCTATAAAGATCAGTTTTTATGTTTGGCAAGGGAAAGCTATTAGGATACCAGGTATTAAAATTACAATAATCACCAAAGGATTTGTATAGGTACTGATGTGTTTTGATGAAAATACAAGACTCAAATATATATACCGACGGTGCTGTTAGTAGATTTAGCTTTTGGAACAATGGTTTGCATGAAGTTAAAGAATCAACGTTACAGAGTGCGCGAATGCACCGTTTTTGAGCCAGGAATACTCTATTAAATTCTACTGAGCCACCCCATAATAGAATACCATATCGTAGGTTGTAGGCTTGTAAAGCTGTTTTTTGGTTGGATATGTGTGTAAGACGCCAAAGAGCGTAAACATATCTGTTTATTTTGTTACAGATTTTATTTATGTGTAATTTCCTTGAGATCTGACTATCTAATGACTTCCCAAGGAAAACTATACTATCGGATTGAGTTATATTGTTGTTATCGTATGAGATAGTTAATTTGTAATTATATTGTTTTCTATTGTAAAATTGAATTATTCTACTCTTGTCTATATTAACTTTTAAATTATTGCACTCTAGCCATTGGATAATGCTTTGAACAGCTTCGTTAACTTCTTTATTGTAGTCATCAAATGTAGTATTAGGTTTTTGTGGAATGATTAACGATATATCATCTGCAAAAAGGGTACAGTGATGATTTGTTACGTTAGGCAAATCGTTGATGTAGAGTAGGAATAGAAGTGGGCCTAATACACTACCTTGAGGGACTCCGACTCTGTTATATGCAAGTTTCGATTTATAAGCTAATTCTATGTTCTCGTAATTAACATTGTTGATTTCTACATATTGGAATCTTGAAATCTCCAAGCGTAGCCTGTTCCATAGCACGCTGAGCGACCTGGAAATTATAGACCAGCAGAACCGAGAGATACCACGGTCCCCAGGTCATAACAGGCAGGACGCACAGATTGAGACCATTTCTTCAGTCTTAGCTAGGGGTAAAACGCGACGAGTACTCGACGAAACTTTCCAAACAACTGCCCAGCTCAGTTGAATTTGAACTTGTACGATATGATACTAAATAAAGGTATCGAAGAAACTTAAACAAAAATTACACTGCATACGTTACAGTGTAATTTTTTTAAAGTTATTATCAATAAGACACTATAATGAACACTTACATTCATTGCAGTTTTCCCATTGTGATTATGAAACCAACGTAAACATCTACGGCAATGTAAAGAATTTTCGAAGAAATCACAGCGTAGCCCCACCGAACGGGCTGGCTGCTCTCAAGCTATAATTCGGTTTAGTCCTCGCCCCGCCCGCCCAACATCTCCACGTGTTTCTGGGACCCTAGTACTTTGCTTACGATATTTTACGCGGTTGTTACAAGTTTACACAGTTTTGATAAAATATGGTGTTGTCAAATCATGTTAATGGGTGAAAAAGTTCATTGAGTTCTGTGGTTTGTCATCGATGGGTACGTAATATATGAATTAATTCAATGAAAAAAAAAATCTTTATAAAATGATAAAGATGGAACTTTGATGTAACAATAAATTATTATGAATTTTCTATTATATTCGTTATTTTTAACTTTGACCTTTCTACCAAACATTAAATCGGTTTCGTGAGTTTACCACAAACTTAATGATACGTTGTAGCCAGAGGTTTTATCTCGTATTTAAATACACATAGAATCGTGAAGACAGACACAATGTTTATGTTTTCAAACGTCGAATACAGTGCGCCTAATGGATAGTCAATGCTTTTCTGATACTAACACTGATAATTTTAACTGCCAATATTCGATTAAATTTCGTGTTGTTTACATATAACAGATCTTTGATCTATGAGTTGTTTACCCACATCTTTTTTGTTAGACCGCGCCATTAGACTTTGTCAGTCAGAGCAAATCATTATGAGAAAAATCCAAACAGTGTACTGTCTATTTTTTACTGTGAAATGGCCAAAGACAAGCACCTTTTCCACACATTTTCAGTAAGTAAGTATTTTATTATTTTAACCACTCAACCGTTTTTTTTTCTTTTTGTCGTGGGTCCCAAAGTGAGAGTTACTTACATTTAGGAGTACTTATACCCTCTTAAAGATTGCCAATCAATTCAAAGACAGCCTGTATTTGCAAACTACTGGTTCGCATTTCCAATTAATTTAAATAAGGTTTGTAGCGATACTTGTAAGCAAACCTTTCACCCAAATCTTTCATTTTATCAATTCAACAGCATTGCGTTTTTTACGTTGTCAAACAGACCAGTTTTTACAACAAACGAAGCAATGGATTAGGAATTTCCTATAACTCTTTCGTATTGACGCAATTGGGGTCATCCAGGGCTTGTTGGCCTCACTAACAATCTTGTTTGTGGTTCAACTTTTACCCAATACATGACCTTTTCTCGTTCATCTCACTATGCAAGAGAAAACAAGAACAGAATCATCACCCACATTTTCAAGTTCTTTTTAAAATGGCAGTGGTAAAAATCAGCAAATATTAAACCTTATGTAAAACTGAACATGGACTATAGAAAAGGTGACTGCTTCCTTGATAGGTACTATATCAAAACCTTGGACATCCTCTAACACTATTCAAACGTGTTACGCCGAGCCCGTCTGCACCTTAACTCTGTAAATATATTTTGGATTTATTTCTAAGCATCTAATTTAAAAACATGAGGCTTCGTCCTAGGCTACTTTCAGACCATTTTTCAGAAGGTGAATGGATTGTTATGTAAGTTGTTTGTTGGATAATCGACTTCAGATATCTTACGAAGAGACTTGAAGAGAGTATAAATACAAGATGTAAGCGGACCTTTCACGAAGTCGTCAACCAAGCATTTTCGTGGAGGTATTTAAAAATTTGTATTATAAAAAAAAAGTTGCGAAACAATTGGAACTTTGACCTCCAATATCTCTGTAACTAGAAGGTATGGTCTAAAATAAAAATAATCACAATGACGGAGAGACCAAGTGCCTTTCGGTTTCGTTAAGGGTATTTTACACCAATTAGGTGATGAGATGAGATCCTAGAAAACTCGATTAGAGCAATAATTGAATTCCGGAGCGGAGCGAATTGTATGGTGTTACGGATTAATGTCCCGACAGAACATTTGTTACTTAGAAGCGCAATAAAACACTACGTATAGGAAAAAAAACCTACAGAATTACATAACTATCGGAAATTCGGTATGTAATGTTATAACCCAAGTACTGTTTATTTTATTTTCTTATTGATGTAAAAAATATTTATGCTGTCTTGGCTTCCGTACGTTTGCTTCTGTACCCTGTGGGCCCCCCATAGCACAGCGTCATGCAGAGTGGTAACCTGCTTGTCGCAGACACGACATGCAAGCTGTTTACTTTTTTTTTTTTTTTGATTCTTTGAATGTATAAATATTTGTTTGCGTTGTATGTTTATTGTTATTTATTTGTCATTTTTATGATGCACGTCATGTCCCTGCGACAAATAAATATTATTTCTTCCTTTTCTAATGGGTGGTCATCCATCCATAGACCAACTTAGGCAAGCGCGGCTTAACCTGAAGATAGATCCGAGCGGCTGTTATTATTTAGCCACGAGCTCCTCTACTATACTTTCAAATAAATATTTTTTAACCAGGAGTGCTTATTTAATTTGTTTACAAACAAAATAGTAACATGCAAGCATGCACCTGATTACGATATTATTTATTACAATCTTTATAAATATTGTTTACATTAGAATGATGGCGACAGCATAGATATTTTAATTGCTTGAGGCACGTCAACAAATTAGACCTGGTAGGTTACTGTGCAAACAATGGAGACATGCTAGTTTTGTTTAGTTCATGATTTTATACTGTTTGAAACGGTTTTCAGTAACGTGGTTAAAAGGACCAAAATGTATCAATTGGCTTTTGAGTTACCCGTTCTGGAGTAGATGTGCTTATTCTGCACTAATAGTAACGATGATGAATATTACGTACACATAGTTATATTCATAATTAGTAGCATTATTATGAAAAAAAAATGAAGAAAACTGATAATTGAAGAACGGTTTAAAAGAGCACCCCTCTTTTCTTAGAAAAAATAATTGATTAAATTTTCAATAGTGAATGTAATATTTAGTGAAAATTTTAAGTTTACATAAAGAAATACCGTGATGATGTAGTGTTTCTTAAATATACTGTGATTTGTGTACTTAGACATTCGCCATGCTGTGGATAGAAACACGTCACTATGTTAGTACTGTCGGTACGTATTACAAACTTTAAGCTTCTGTTTACCTATGAAACCCTAGTACCATGTTTGTTTATGTTTGAGAATCGATGGCGTACTTACTTCCTATTTGATTTTATGGCTTTTTCCCTAAATAAACATTCATGCAGTAATATTTTGACAGCTCTTGGATTTATCATATTTAGGCAAGTGTGAATTTGTAAAGCTAGATATTTGCAGCACATGTGTACTATACTGAAGCCGACTCATTTAACGCAATATCAGATGTAAACCGTCACGAAGCCGTCAACCAAGCATTTTGTACATAAAAAATATTACTGGGAAACGACTTTTTTTCGGGTGAACAATCACGTTTTACAGTAGGACTCAATGTATCGCACTCAAAGCATTGTTCTGATGGATGCACTCGTAACATTAAAAACTTGTAAAATAAAGCTTGTGAAAAAGTTGGAACTTTGACTCCCAATACCTCCGTAACGAGAAGGTTCCCAGGTATGGTCTAGAACAAAAAAATGATCAAAACGGAAAGAACAAGTGCCTTTCGGCTTCATAAAGGTTATTGTTACACCCATTATGTAAATTTTACCATCGACTCATAAGTAGGAAGCAACATAATGTCCTGTTAAGTATTTTGTGTGTAAATAAAGAAATAAGAAGCAACACATATTATCTACATTAGAAAAATGAATATTCTTCCTTCTCGTATTACATAATATACAACCTGTAAGAAAAATACGCGCTTTGGACACGTTCAAGTTCGTCCAGTTGCGGACACCAGCCCGTGGTACAATAAATACAATAGATAAAAAACAAGTAACGTCTCACTGTGTATAAGACGCGAGCTTATAACTTCACAAACACTTATAACTACCCAATGTTATCTGGTAAGGTTTTAGCGAAGCTTTAAAAAAATAAACGAATCCAACTTGAAACTATACAAAATCTTTACCTGATAAAGTGAGGTCTTTTTTCAAAATTTGGTTTTACCTTTAAAATGGTAACTTCAAAAGCCTATGACGTGACACTTAATCACTTTCCAATCTGTGATAAAACGCTTTGTATCAGATGAGATGGCGTGTCGGAGATAACAGCTTTCCTCACCTATGTGTGTGGCTATGTGAAACTACATGATATTATGTGGCAAAGTTTCACTTTGACGCATAATCCTGCTTCTGCTATACAGGCGTCGGATTATATCGGTTTTGCGAGAGTGATGTATATGCATTACGTGCTGTAAAATCCATGAGTTTATGTAACATTAACTCATCTTGTTCCCTTCACTTTAGTAGTGATAGCCTAGTGGCGTGACCATCGGACTGCCAAGTCATAGGTCTCGAGTTCGAATCCAAGACACCACCCACGCATCTCTGACTTTTCGGATTCAAGGGAGTATTGTAACATTATTATCACTTGCTTCGGTGAAGGAAAACTTCGTGAGGAAACCAGCATGCCTGAGAGATAGTCCTCGACGGGATGTAAAGCATAGTCAGAGGCCCCTCTGAAACCAGGTTAGGTACTAACCACACGATAAACAAAGACTTTGTTCCCATAGCAGAACACGATCCTTACATTCTTCATTTGTGAGTACTACATACGTGACCTGTCCTTTGAAGAGTTATTTTGAGTTAAAATAATGCTGATCATAAAGATAAATCAAAATTTTTAAAGCTTTTAAATTACTGAAGCAGGTGTAACTTGTGATTTTAACTACATAGCTTCTGACAGCTATGCTTGCGATAAGATTGGCGTTCAAAAATCCGATCGAAAATAAATGTTAGTAATAATTCAAGTAAAGTGTTATATTTTCTATGTGGTACATTGGACTGGTGAGACGGTATACGTCAAAATAATTTTCTATTAAGAATGTGTCGATTGATTGATTGATTGAGGCAGATTTATAAGAATGTGTCGATTGATTGAGGCAGATTTATAAACGACGACTTTTAGATACAATTTAAGTTTCTAACCAGTTAAGAAGAGTAATTCATGTGCCTATGGGTGCTTTTCAAAACGTATAAATGTTTTTTAATTTTAACGAAATAAAATAATTTTTCGAAGTTATTTTTGTTATTGTGTATCTGTGGACAAAAGTGTGACCTCCGTACCTTTTATTTGAGAAATCCCAATATTTGTATTAACAGTTAAATATAGATCATAATCAGGACCACGATTGTCGTATTTTCTGAAAAGGTTTTTGATTCTTTTCACATCGTCTGTAACACAATCGACACGAAAGCTTTTGAAATACGTACAAGCAAGACGTGGTTTTCTGAAGAAATGATTTTTGTAGGTTTTGGAAATGCTATTATGGATATATCGTTTAGTGTTATATTTTGTGTAGCCCCGGGCAGTCAGACATGGTTAACCTCTTAGAATTAATAGGTTTAGAACCGCAGCAATTTCAAGTTAAACTTTTACGGTGAATGCGCCAGGGAATCCCGCAACATTCAAATATTCTTACGTTTTTTGCAATTTGCAGGTCAGTGTCAGATTGTGTGTTGATTAAAATATGATTTGCGACCGTAACAAATATGGCTTTACCAAGTTATAATCATTAAAATCGTACAACCCTTCAAGTTCATTTAAACTCATTGAATGACTTTTTCATTAAATAGTCATTCAATGAGATTGAATGAAGTTAAAAGGAATTTCAAGTTAGGCTTTTCAGGCTACGTAAGTACGTACAACTTGTGCTAACTTACTTGTATTGCTTTTCGCCGAACATACCTTATTACGTGCCGCGGTTGCACTATTGTTGGTTGCTTCAAATTTGAACGGAAATTTGAATGAATCTAATTACTCTAAGGTGGTTAATTTCTATACTATTTTATTCAATTTGTTGTTTTTTTTGTTTCGAAAAATAAAAAATGATCTTATCAATTTAACCTTGATCTTGGAATTCACATACTCGTGGGCTAGACTAAGTACCTAAGTGATTTCTTGCGACCTTTTATTTTGATACTGTTAAGTAAGTAAATCTCAACTTCTCAATGTCGACGAGTGATTCGTGGAAAATCACAATCTACAGAGTCTAAGACCGATGACTAATATGAATGAAAACTTTCCTTCATAAAATTAATAGGCCATACTCCCACGTGTAAGAGTCAATATTTACTAAAAAAGGTACCGTCATAAAATTTCGTCAATAGACAACCACGTCATCAGACACACCTCAATTTACTATTAATGTGTAATAAAAGGCTTATGTCAGAAAAATACGGTTTGAAATTGAATGACAATAGCTACGTTTCAATTCGATGAAACGTAGTATGAATTCGATAATTACTTCAGTCGTTTTTCTATTGTTTTAGTAGTTTATAAGGACCACTTTTGGCCAAACTGTCGTTTTATATTATGTCATATTTATAGCATAGGCAAATCTTAGTTTTTCAAACATTATTATTTACTTCTGAGCTATGAAAACAAGAACAATGCAATGACGCTTGAACGTGGTAAGCATAGAAAATCCAAACAGCTAAATAACTAAAAGGAGGTTTGAACTGACCGTTTTAAAGTGTAGCTCCAATTTCTATCACCCTAGTACCAAATCTTTCTCAAAACTACGTTCTGCTATCAAGTACGCGCATTAGCTTTCAGTTGAATGTTTGATCCCACTTGCAGATGAATGTATCCGGAGCGATCGCAACGCAAACAGCGCTCACGAATGATTAATATTAGGATTATGCCAATGTGGATAGAATCGACGACAGCGACTGTCGAGATGTGAATATTAATCTATAAGCTACTAGTTTCTTCCTTGGCTTCAGCCGAGTGGAGAACTGGGATAAAACGTATCCTATATCCTATTCTAACCCAGGGAATGGTCTCCTTGGGTGAAAGAATTTCATCAAAATCCGTTCAGCAATTATTAAGGCGTAAAAAGCTAACAGACAGAAAGCTAGACCGATTTACTTTCGCGTTTATGAATATGAATTACTAGCTTATACGATCCCGCGGCTTCGCTCGCATGGAATCGTATTACCGGGATAAAAAGTAGATTATATGCTATTTTCAACTATAACCCATCTCTGTGTCTAATTTCATCCAGATCCGTCTTGCCGTTCCGGCGTGATTGAGTAACAAAGATCCATACAAACTTTCCCATTGATAATATTAGTATGAAAGCATAGATAAATTGCATATCTTGCCGTCGGTTTCTTGCAAAATAAATAATTTACAGTCCAGTATTTTAGCAGTACAGCCGCATCCATCACATCTAAGTAGTTTGGCGAACAACCGACTCGTGCAAACTTTGCACAGTCTTCAGAAACTTTAATTCTAAATGGCAAATGATAACTAATGGAAACCACTACTAGTGGAAAGCGATAGCCGCCTTGCATGCAAAAATAATCCTCCCTGTCATTTTCAATCATGGCGGACAATGTTAGCGGAGACAGCGAGTGTCAAAGCAGGAAATATTACCAGTGTATGCGACAACACAGGTACACTCTCTCTACCCTCACGCTGGACAGGTCCACTCAAATCTGCGTGGTTTTTTCTTCAAAAGACCATATCAGACACTCAGACACTTATCTGCAAAGTCCTGATGTGAGTTGACCAAGATTAGGTATGTCTGGACCTTAAAAGAGACTATGACTTCTGAGTTTGTTTCGGCTGTTTCTTCTCAGAGTAGTTTTTTTTTTTTAAAAAGACGACGACGATGTGTTTGTAAAAACTTATTTGCAAATAAACATCATTTATCATTATAAAAGACCGAAAAGAGATCAGGCGCGCCGGATCAACGGCTTAAAGTGCTTTTCAGGGCACGGGGTATCACGCCACGGAAACACTCGGCACCACTGCGACCCTGGTAGCAGCGACCAACGTTTTCCTAATATAACGTGAAACGTGGTGTGGTCATCAAGTGCGCTGGGAGCCTAAATATCGTAGGGCGAGCCCCTATTCGACAGTACAATACGTCACCTAGTCCATTGTCATTATTTACGTAGGTGTGTCTGTACTACGACGATAAATAAAATAGACGGGAGTGACAAATGGTAGTGTTTTGGTAATAAATTGCTTAGTTATTTATTCAAGGGGTTCACGCCCTCATGTAGAGCACTGATTGACCCACGATTTAAATGAGTATGTGTTTTATTTCAAAACCAGAAATCAAAATTAAAACGTCGACATAAAGCTGCACGGTTCGGGTTGGTCGTTTCCTATGGAGAAGAACCGGCAAGAAACTCCATGGTTACTCTTTTCAAATATGATATATATAATTTACTATATTTTTTATTTAGTTTGTTCACAAAAAAATGTCTACACTGCTGCACTGGTTGTTTGCTAAAGGTATGCAAAAACGGAATATACTTCAGTGCAACAATCACGCGTAAACGCAGCATGCGTATGGAAGTTGTACAGACGCCACAGCACATCAAGCTACCCGAAACTGTCATATTTTCCCAATCAACCTTAAACCTAATGCTGTAACGATAAAGTTGAAAATCTATGAAAGAAATTTGACAGATTGTAGTAGTTTGATGGGCTGGCGTCTGTATAAAAATAAATTAAATTAAACGAATCTAGTTTTAAGTTACTATCTAAAAACTTAAAGTAAAGAATTGCTTATAACATAATAATATTAAAAAAGGGAGATATTTATGAAAATTGGTAACCATACATCTGATATACTTACCTTAACGTAAGCAGCAATACGTGATATCCACTGTAAACCCACGCAAATACTTAAAACAACTTTTTTTTACAAAATATGATTGGTCTTTGTAGCCTAAACGTGGTTGCCGAATTTGTTACAAAGGACCAAATACCGTCACTGCCAAATAAAACCAAATTATAAGTAAATACTACACCATATACTATCAGTATCTCTTCATCATTTGACATGATATTATTTATTTATTTTTATACCCTGTCCAAAAAATGGTCTACAGAAATAATAAAATTTCGTGCAAGCTTGTTACGATAGCAAATAGACGTCAGTTACTGGTATGTTTACAGACCAGCATTTGTTTAGACTGTCGTTGAAGCCGACAGCCGACTACGTATTTTTCTTACCATTACCTGCCAGTTCACAGCATTTGCTATGCGGACGAAAGGTCAGTTGTGTTATTGTTCAGAAATCATAACGAATTTTGAACGCTGTTGGAGTGAAAAACTGCCGTCTTTGCTCTAAAAATATGTAATTGTTATGTTCATATTTTGTTTTATTCCACGAAAATGATCCAGGCCTGGTTGCAGGATGCAGCACGCAAATATATGCACATGCAAGAAAAGCAATAATAATTATCATGCCATGCATCCAAACCTATACTCGACAAGTGTTTCGCCCCTCCACGAGACATCTTCACCGCTCTAGCGAAATGAAAAAAAAAATATTTTGCTTAGCCCGAAATCCGTAGTTTCAGCCGAAGTTACGGTCGTTTATTCCGTATCACTTACGGAAAAAGATTAGTTAGGGGCCCGAACTAAAAAATAATGACAACACGATTGGACAGTTGTCCCTACTCCCGATGTGTTTTCAAAACGCACGAATCCGAAAATAATAAGGAGTAGGGTTAATTTCGAAGTATCGAGCTATTTGCAGACGGGTTCTTATCGACGTTCACGGACTTACATAGTAGACCCCTGCACGCGTAGCATGACCACCGTAGAAACGAGTTTTGTCGACGGAAGAATCAATAAAATGACAGACTGTGAAAAGAAATCTGTCATTTTGTCGATTCTTCCGTGCTGGATTTTTTTTTTCATTAGCCTTGTATGTGCCTTGTGTGGGCAGAGGCCTCCCCCATATTCTTCAGATACTCTTCGCCTGCGCTACCTCAAAGCATCCTTCATGATGCGCGTCTAGATCATCTCGTCACCTCTTTCCAAGGCCGGCCTCGGCGGCACCGTCCATCCTCAGGTATCCATCGTGTTGTGTTTTGTGTGTTTCGCGGAATTAAAACCAAATATTTTGAATAACAATTAATACCACGGATTTCCACAAAGTAACGCCTTATTATGTAACTTATCTAAATATAAGTGTTGATGATGATGATGATTTATAGAATGTTTGTTTAGAAAAGTGTAGTACAGTGGTAGCTCAGACGTTATGGCCCCTACTTACATAACGTAATTCGTGAGTTCGGACTCAACAGGCACATTTATAAATTTATTTATTTCATCATCACTGCTGTCAAAACTGTGAAGGAAAACATAATTAAAAAAATTAAAATAAATAAACTAACAATTTACTATAAAAGGGCATAAAATAT
This sequence comes from Noctua janthe, assembly GCA_910589295.1. NCBI lineage: Eukaryota > Metazoa > Arthropoda > Insecta > Lepidoptera > Noctuidae > Noctua > Noctua janthe. The sequence goes on along the minus strand of OU342573.1, from coordinate 2,985,458 downwards.
CTCCTTCTCAACGCTGTCAGCTGGTAATGTGCCCAAGAGACTGGCGGCGTTGGCACGTTGTATGGCAACACTCAGCGTTTCGAAATTTCCTTAAACAGGCTACGAGCACTCGGACCCCACGGCCCCAGAGCTTCAACCCCAAACGGCTCGAAAATATAGTTTCCACAAAGATTACTATATTTACGCCGCTTGAGGTTCTCTACAGCTACAGAGGCAGCACCAGCACAGCCCAATGAGATTGGAAGATGACATGTCACGTCCCACACTAAAAGCCACCCATCTTCCAAGGAAACAAAGACATGCCGTCCGGTCTTTTGACATCGTCGCGTGGCAATCCATTGGGTTCTAAAACAGCTGGAACGCCTGAACCTAATCAATAGTATATTTCATTTTCATGAAATATGTCATTAGAAATCTATTTTACATTTACCGAAGAAAACAACGCTTGAAACAAAACCAATAAGTACTAATCCAAAGAAACGTAACCTAATTGCATAAATAAATCACTTACCAACAAACAATACGAATTACTAGTTCCGTAGACGTTTTCCAATTCCATGACTCTATGACCTTGAACACCTACATATTTTCACAGCACAAAGTTAGCCAGTAAACCAATTATAGACCGACCGCTTTAATGAGTCCTCGCGAAGCTATCAATTTAAAAGGAATATTCTGAAAGTTGATCACGTATTAGTTCAATTAGTATCGTAATAGTAATATTTTAAAGCAAATAACCTGTGGGATATTTTTAGGACTTTGCGGACGCTTTGTGTAATGTGCCTTTGATGGGGAAAGTCGGAGTACTCATTAAAGCGGTCCGTCTATTGTCCCTTTTTGTAAAATCAGACACGGGTGTTAAGATTGACAATCCAACTGTTTGATATATTTCACTACACAGACAAGGTGTAAACGGACCCTTCACGAAGTCGTCAACCAAGCATTCTGTACATCAAACTAAGTAACACTACGCAAAAAATATTGCTAGGTAACGATTTTTTTTTAGGTTGAAAAATCTCGTATTACGATAGAACTCAATGTAACGCATTTAATACATTGTGCTGATGGATGCATTGAATAGTACAGGGATCAAGGAGGTATTTAAAGTAAAGTTATAACATTGAAAACTTGTATAAAAAAAAAGACTTGTAAAAAAAACTTGGAACTTTAACACTCAATATCTCCGTAACTAGAAGGTTCCCAGGTATGGTTTAAAACTAAATAATGATCGCAAAGACAGCGAGAACAAGTGCCTTTCGGCTTCGTCAAGGGTATTTTTACAACCTTTATAAAAGGTAACCAGTTGTCTCGATGCGACAAGCCCTACTTACGAGTAAGAGACTAACCACACTTATAAAGCTCTGTTCAGCTTTTGTCCATAAAAGACAACGATTTTATATGGAGATGCGTACGCATCTGTTCAGCTTTCCGCGTCTATTCAGATGCGTACGCATTTCCATACAAAGTCCTTGTTTTCTATGGACAAATGCTGAACAAAGCTGAATAAGTGTGGTTAGTCCCTAACCCTGTTACCTAAGCATGATAAGAATTCGTGCAAACGTTTAGCATGTGTGTTTGTCAAGTCAGACCATTTTGTCCCAAGTTGTAATACTGTTTGTTAAAACTAATGCTGTACTGTGATATACTCAAGTAGGTACCTACTTGTTTTGACATCAAATGGATTCGATTCATTTTGAAGGTGATAAAGAGATTATAAACAACTTATTGGAGACAACATTATTTAAACCATCATTTTTGGACATTTGAGTGACATACGGCTGTTTTGTTTAAAAAGCACTGAATTGAATAGTAGGGTAGGACTAAAGTGTACGGTGTCATCTATGTATATATGTCTGTGGAAAGCTCATGAACATAAACAATTAAAAAACTAGGGCTAGTTTAATTGTTTATGTTCATGAGCTTTCCACAGACAAGTAACTTTGAGCCACTCACTGTGAATGGCCTTTGTCAGAGCTGTAGATATTTTTTCATGAATATGTTGTTAAAACGAGTAAATATTTCTAAGATAAACGTTATATTACAGAGTTAATCCAAAGAATATACTGGATAGGCTCCTAGTAGTTGCATGTGTCTTCCATAAATGAGTCTCTTCTAAGTAATAATCTAACAACTTCGTAGACGCCTACGCCGTAGCCTAGGGCGCCTACGCCGTAGCAAAGGGCCCCATTCTACGTACGTAGCAGCCACGGCAAATTTTAAAAATAATTTTGACTTTTGGTAAGAACAAAGTGCCAGGTCATATTTGATAGTTTAGTTTGACGTATTTTTTGCTCCTGAAACCTTATTTAAGTGAAAACCTTAATGTTGTTTTGATTTCGTTTTTACTTAGGTGAAACTTTTTAACTTATAATGTCGTCACTTTGAGAATGTCGTTATTCTATTAGTGTTGAACCTTAGACAATATTGTTTGTCGGCCCGCAATCGTCTTCTTTATTTTATTTATTCATTTTTAATTAAGCCAAAAATAACAATTTTAGGCAACCGTAGTATTAGGACACTTCGCTATTTAATCACAGAGAAGCATTTCATAACATACTTGTCGGCCCTTTTGCTTTTTCATAATTAATTCGAAAATAGGGTTTCACAAATGTTTACGTGATCCTTGGGCTCAAATAAGCTACTTTGGTCTTTCAGAATATAATTGATTGTACAAGTAGCTGTTAACTGTAAAAGTATTCACAGGAACACCATTTAAAACACTCCTAAATTACTATGTATGTTAAAAATAAAACTTGAATTTATTAACTTCAATTGTCACTATTTAGTCTTTAAATACTCATCTACCATCTATATAAGGTCTAACTATTCATACACGAAATATTTTCAGGGAATCATCTAACGGCTATAACAAAGCCATTTTAATACTTGACCCACAAAAAAAATACTGGCTCCTTATTTTTAAGCATCCATTACACTAGTTTATTACGTCGTTTTTACCTACTGGCATTGTTAGAATATGGGAGTAAAGGTTTTATGCAAAAAGACTCAAAAAAATTTAGACTTATTATAATTTCGTAAAAAAAAATACTCAGATAATTTTTTTTTTCGTTGCTATGGCGACTTTAGGACTTATAGAAGTTACTCTTAAAATATTTCGTGTATGAAAAGATAGACCTTATATAATCTATGTCTACTAAGTTCTCACTATGAACGGCCATGACCGCTATTCAACTGTTTTTACTATTTCTGAACTACGTATCACAAAACACGAGAACAGATAATTTGGTTTCCATCAATAACAAATAATACAGTGCAACTCGTGCTTACACGTGCGATACTCGCTCAGTAGCGCACGTGAAAAAACAAGGCTATAGCGATCAATCAAACGTTTGCTGAAAAAATCATGTTGGTGTCTGCTCCATGGTTTTTTAAATTGTTTTGTTTTTTGGTTAATCGTTTGAAAGTTGTGTTTTGTGATTATTGAGACTTTTGGAAATCGAGTTTTATTTTTAAGTATTGAATTAATCATGTTTTTGTGCAAACACAAAAAATTGATTCAATCGTTTTGTTTAAAAAATAGGTGATATTAAATACGGGAGTAGTGAAATTATAAAGTGTGTGTGTGTTAGAAATAATATAAATATGATAAATTCTACTTGGACTTCTCACAATAATTACAATTTAGGTGTAACTCCCGTAGGAAGGGTGATATTTGGTATGTATGATTTCATATTTTATTACTCAGTATTTTTATCTATTGTTGAAGATAAAAGTTTTAAAAGTTCACTATTATATTTATGTTGAATACTCTATATTCTGTAATATCAAACAAAGAAACTAAAAAATACGACAAAAACTATTTGCCGTGTCTATAATATATTATATATATCTATTATATTGTCGTTGTTTGAACTGAACTGGTTACCAAAATGTTAATGCAGTAATAATAGGTATTATATTTTGAGCGAGATTCAGTTAAAACACGGTGTGTTTTATAAAACTCATACTAAACTAAGTGGAAGTTAACTGTTAAAACGATAGTAAGATCGATCTTAGTTCAGACTAAGTAGAATTTTGAAAGTATTGATAACTTTCTCAAATTTAAAAAGCAGAGGAAAACTGATTCTGTATTCTAAAACACTTTCAGTCTTGAATATAGATTTATAATTATGACAATATCATAAAACTGCGGGATCTAGGCAGGAGGATGATGATAAGGTCGATGATTTATATAACATTAGTTTTAGTATGTGCGAAACCTGAAACACGTGTCGAGTATTTTTATGTATAGAGTCTATGTACAAAATTTCAAAACTGTCTCGTGATAATTCTAAAAGTTATAAGCTTATTCTGTTTCCCGGTTGTCCGCACAAAAGCGTGGTCACCAAGCGACGCGCCCACGCGCGGGCCTTTAGCGTCGTCTTGAGCTAATTGATAAACATAATTTGGCATTAGGTACCTACATTATTGCGATACGTACTTAATGTCACTCGGTGTCCAACTTGTAACGTTTTTTAAATATTTTTGGGACAAAATATGTATAACATGGTTTAAAAATTATTGGAATCGATTCAGTTACTTATGCTGAACAAATTATATTCAGGTTTCGCATATACTAAAAATAATGTTGTTTATTAAAAATCTTCATTCATATCCAGTTTTCAATCGAGATAGAATGATTGTGTACATTGAGTAACGATCTGGAATACAGCCTAGGTACAGTAATATTTTCTGTGTGGTCAGTCAGTAAATATTGTTATGGAAACTTCATGAAGTTGTCCGGATTTTATCAATGGCGTCATGTGTTTGTGTCGGCGTTTTTGACATATATTGTTATGCTATGTTATTAGATTTATTGATAAACGCCCTCCCACGAGCAATATGTTTTATCAACATTGGTAATTTATCCTCTCGGCGATAGACATCGAGATATTATGTGGGATATAGGAGCTATCACGTGGTGGGACATTTGAGTTGCCGCAGCCGGGCTCGACCATCCAGGGTTTTCGTGGGTCTTTGATGGAGGCGAGAAAAAAAAACTATTAATGATTGCAATTGCTTTTTTCTATTACGCCTGTAATCCCGGAAGGGTTAGGCAGAGGTATACCTAATAGTACACACCAGTTGGCACCATGGCTGCTACTGAGAAATTCCTGATGGAAAAACCCAATAACCCAACGACCCGGGAATCGAACCCAGAATCGCATTCTCCACCACTGACCACTAGTTATTTCGTAAAACTATTTATTTTCTATTTTATTGTTGTTTTCCTGCAATAACTTCGACATAAAAACAATAAAAGACAATCAAATAAACAAGAACTCTCGGAATAAATGTAGTGCGATCTACATGTAACCCTCAAAAGAATTGAAACTGTACTTTACTGAAATACGATCCATTTCACATTACCAGCATCTGGAGTGTTTTCAAGAGAGGTAATTAAAAAGTTGCAGTATCGACAGCAGTAAAGATAGATAGGGCAGTTTAATGAGCTGCCGGTACTTGGACAGAGTGAACTGTACCTAGTTGGTTTTAAAACGACGAAGGGTAACACGCCTGGTTTTTTTCCATCAACTTCTAGGAGTAAATGCTTAGAGCTATTTTTTAATTGAGTTTTTCAAGTACAAGTCATAAGGAAATGTGTTGGATTTTAAATTTATTATAAACTTTTCGTTATTATAAAGATTAATGAGTTATTCTTTATTATTTTCTGATTATCAGTAACGTGAACAGTGATTCTTAGTAGTTTTGTATTCGTGGAGTTTTATCGAACTTAATTGTGTTGTGCAATTTGTATCTCAGTGTGATTATTTTGAAAATGAATTTTGATAACATCTCTCATAGCATTCCTCGTAGAAAAGGTACATAGTTAAAATGTTCCCATCTCTCAAAATTTTCCCTTTAACCGTTCTTCGGAGTAGTCTGCAACGGACAGCGTATACGGCGTAATATTGTAATACCAGTATTATCATCAAGGGCTACTTAACTTATACACCGTGACTTTTTAGTCGTCTTACAAAGGTCGTCCACTCAATGTACCCGACATAAAATGGCTCCAGGCGCGATTTTTTTTAAATCGCAAAGTTAGGCGCATTGTAATTGCTTTATTTGTGTTAGTGTTTCCTGACACGATAGACACGTGAACTGTTTTGGCCTAGGACAAACTAGTTTGGCCTGTAATCGGGTTTGGCCGGTAACATATACATGAAGTGGGTTGCCGTTGTAAGACGACTAAAAAGTCACGGTGTATATACCTATGCAAGGTATGTTGCAGTTGGATTTACTTAATAAACTTGTATTTTGTTCACAGGCGTGGAGTCAGCGAAGGTGGAGGAAGTCACAGCTTCGCCAGTCCCGACCGAGTCGGGGGCACGGTCCAACCGGCCCACACACTGTGTGGTCGGCGGAGCGCATGCCTTCATACTCAGGGTGAGATCTTTTACAGTCTTTGTAGCCCTGGTAACTGCTGCGCCAGTCTTATCTGAGTTGTGGGCACGACCTAACACACACTGAGTTGGAAGCTTAACCGGAGCTCACCGATACTTGGTTAAGCTTTGTTTAATGTAGGCCTAGTACAATCTGCACCAGTGGCGATCTAAACCGGTTTAGCATGCATGATCTAGGCGGGATTAGCAGTTACCAACTGCGCCGGTTGAGATGTTAAATAAAGCCTATGTCATTTTCTGAAAGATACCGCAATAATGACAAATAACTTACTGTTTTAAAGTCTTTGTATTTATTTATTTCCAGATCTCAAGTTTCTTCGGACTAGCCCCCCTGCGCTTCGAGTCGCGTAGCAATGGGTTCACGGTCAGCATATCGGGTGCCATGTGTGTGTACAGCTACATTCTAGTCACAGTGCTTGGTGAGCTGCTTGCTGTTTGTGTGTATTTGTTTACTTTTCACATAGTGAAGGTGAATAGAGGCTAGACCTACCTCTATTCTTACTGAGGCGAATTCAAATTTGGATTTTGAGGCACTTAATATGTTAAGAGTGCGAAGTTTTATAAAGAAAAACTAAGAGACCAAAGGTTTTTTGTTAAAAAAAGTAATTTCTGAAACATTCGCACGTTAAAAGCAAGCTTTTCAAAATTGTGGTAAATGATATCATTCCCAAACCTACATTTAGGGTGAGTTCTCTTGCAGTTTATGTAGCCCTAGTACTCATTTCACCCGTTCCGCGAAGTTGGAGTCGGGGATACGCCCCATGTCTTTTTAATCAACTTTTAATCATGTTGATTATTTCTAGCTTGAAATCAACAATTCACCTCTATTTGTTACTAATGCGCTTTTTCTGTCCACGTTACAGTAATATGCACAATCTTCGGCCTGGTAGCAGAGATCAACGTGGGCGTGGAGCTGTCCGTGCGCATGTCCTCGCGCATGTCCCAGGTGGTGTCCACATGCGACGTGCTGGTCGTGGTGGCCACTGCCGGCGCGGGCGTATACGGCGCGCCCCGACGGATGAGAAACATGCTCAAGTTCATGGAGAATATCGCTTCGGTAAGGTGAACATGGAAGTTCCTTCTGTCTTGCCCTCATTACCTCAAAATATATGCAGTCAAAGTTACCTCTACCGCGGACGATGCCGTCGAAGAGGAAAAATTTAAAATACAGTCGTATCGTGTCAAGAATATAAAAGTTACATTTCAGTTATCCATTACTAAGTGATAAATACTATTACAATTCCATTGCGAAATTATAACAGTTATGAAATTAGATATGTGAGCACCATTTTAGAAACTGCACTCAAAGATTTTCCTATTATATCTATATAATCAACTTTGTTTCACGCTATTTACAGGTGGACACCAGCATAGGAGGCCAGTACTCGCTGGTGACGGAGCGGAAGCTGTGCGGCATCATCCTGGGGATTCTCATTTTCTTCTCCATACTCATCGCCGATGACTTCACCTTCTACGCACTGCAGGCCAAGAAGTTGGACAGAGAATGTAAGGAAATATGAATAATTTTTCGTTGAGCAACTTGAACACAAAAAGGGACGCAGATGATGATTAGCCACATCAATAACAGACGTTTGCTGCTGTACAAAACCCCCCCTCCCCTCCCCCTACAAGATTTACCACCACATGGTCAAAGTCGCACAGATATTTAATGCAATAAAAACAAAATAAGGACAGATCTGTTGAGTGATCCCTAACCATATACAACCCTTAATTTACAAATCATTTTGTTTATTTAAGACACTGTAGTTCACGAAGACCTGCCCTTAAAATTCTCAAGTTTTCTTACACAAATATAGTTTTTTCATACGTGTCACATCTCCTTTAAATATCACCTGTATCGTATTCCAGGGGACGTGGTGACGAATTATCTCGGGTTCTACATGCTGTGGTTCGTGGTGCTGATCCTGGAGCTCCAGTTTGCGTTCACCGCTCTGTCGGTGCGCGCGCGCTTCTCAGCCGTCAACGACGCGCTTGCGCTCACCGCTCGACAAGTCTCTATCCCTGGTACATATTTCTTATTAATATTCATAGATGAGTGGTAAAATCTGATTTGATCGTGATAAGCCTAGATTTTACAGGTTGCTTCGTTAGTCGAATGGTCGCAAGCGCTTCTGCTGAGTATAAGGTCCTGGGTTCGATATCTGGGTCGGGCAAATTGTTATTGGGTTTTTCCATCTCAGTCACAGCCATGGAGTCTGAATTTGTGCCCGGTTGATAGGAATAGGCTCACTCCCTACTACATGGGACTTAAACCAAACTGGCAAAACGAGGGTTTGTACTATTTAGGTACACTTGTGCCTAACCCTTCGGGGATTACAGGTGTGATGTTATGTTATGTATTTACAGATATTTTTGATAGGTTGAGTTAACATTAGAATGCGACCGTTCATAAAAATACGCGAATCTGATTTATATGGCAATTTATCAGAGGGAAAAGATTTAGGTTCAAGGAAAACCTGTTTTTAAAATAAAATAAAATTGGGCATTAAACAATACATTTTCTTTATTTTACCAGTGGAGAAACCAAAGAGCGCATCGCCTCTGAACATCTATGCCATCCGGGTAGCGCCGGCTGGCAACCAGCGGTCCGCCAATGTTAGCTTGCTGGTGGACTCAATTACTGGCAGAGAACATGTCGTCATTATCAAGAGAACTGGTAAGATTATCAGCTTAACATTTATGCTATCCTGGTAATGCCGTCTGAGGCTGAGTTACAGGACTCTGATAACGTAAACCTGCTAGGTCCATGACTGTTATTCAGGAATATGATTGTCGTCATTACCAAGAGAACAGGAGGTCACGTCACTAAGGACCAAAGTTATAAAAGTTCAAAAACCTGGTGGTGACTGACAGAGTTTTGTTACTCTTTATCGCTTTCCATCGTTGCAATATATCTATTGTATGACCAATTTATGAGTACAGTTCAAGGTGGCGTAGCTTGTCAAGAAAATTGTATCGATACTTCAAACTTGGTACATTTATTTTAGTTTAGTGTTTTCCCGCATGCACAGGTAAATTGGTTAAAGTGTATTACATTACTTGGGCTAAAATACGCTGAAAGAAAGAACAAACACTGCTAAGATTATCTTCTGAACATTATGCCATCCTGGTAGCGCCTCCGCTTGTCTCCACGAGGTTTACTGTTGCCTCGACTTATTTTCATCCAATAAAAAAGACATATAGCCACAGGACGTATAGCTAGCTACAATTAAATTCCCACGCTAAAGTAAGACTACAATAATACTGTCATAACACGTGGTGGCACGATCAGGAGTTCAGAAAAGCCAGCCTATACCCGCAACAGTGTCTCTAATTTCAGCAAGCGGTGAGCCTCGTCTCATAGTGTCCCCGTGCGACGCGGTGCGACGGCTTGCGGCGCTCCACGGCACGCTCTGCGACGTCGTCAACAGCATCGATGATAGCTACGGAGTACCGCTCATTGTGATTCTGATATCCACGCTGCTGCATCTAATTGTGACGCCGTACTTCCTGATTATGGAAATTAGTGAGTAGATTTGTGTAATTATTAAAAGAAAAAGTTTTAGTAAGTTGTAGTATTAGTAATCTCCGAAACTACTCATCCGATATCAAACATATCTCTTCCACTGTTAGAAAGTTACACTAGAGTTGAATGCTATAAAATATGACTTTCACGGGGACATAGTCGCGGACGGAAGCTAATAATATAAAGCTGAAGAGTTTGTTTGGTTGAACGCGCTAATTTCAGGAACGACTGGTTTGAATTAAAAAATTCTTTGAGTGTTGGACAGCCCATTTATCTAGGAAGGCTATATAACATCACGCTATGACCAATAGGAGCGGAGCATTAAAGAAAAATGTTGCAAAAACAGGGAAAATAGTATTTTTATAATAATTTCACGCGGACGAATGTCGCGAGCAGTTAGTAGCTATTAAAGAGCATGACGCAGATCTGGGAAGGTCATGTAAAACTTGATTATGTGCACTGCCAAGGAGTGGAATTCCCTGCCTGCGTCGGTGTTCATATGACCCCATCTATTTATGTCGCGAGTTAATAAGCTTCTTTTTAGCTCGTTCCATCTTAGTCCTGAGGACCACGGAACACTTAATATATAAAAAAAAAAAACCAGAGTGCACATTTTGCCGAGCCTTACTATTGAATTTATAAGATAGTAGAAAGAGAGAAGAGAGGAGGAGAGAGGGGAGGGTGGGTTGCGAGGGGGAGTAAAGTATTAGTAGTAGTGGTGTTTCTGGTAGTGGTAGTTTTTCATTAGTTGGTCCAGAACAAATATGAATTGGCCATGGCAGTATTTTCAACTCAAAGAAATTAATTTACAATTTTACTCACTTTATTAACAAACTATTTTCGTTGCAGTTGTGTCCACAAACCGCGTGCACTTCCTAGTACTCCAGTTCCTGTGGTGTGTGACGCACATGCTGCGCATGATCGTGGTCGTTGAGCCTGGACATTATACTATAGCCGAGGTTAATGACATTACCAATCACCCACAATGCTACAAGGATCTTTTGACTTATGTATGACATATATTGTTGGGCTGTGTTTTTGAAAGCTGATGACGATTTGAAGATGAATGAACACTCTATGTGCCTAATCAGCGGATAAAATGCAACTCAACATGATACGCAATCAAGATTTTTTAAATTCCACTGATAATTATGATTATCCCACTTAAACAGTTATACAAATTGAAAAATGGTGTCTTAAAACTTAGCTGTTGGCTACCCTTTATTTTATTAACATTCAATATATTTATACCAGGGCAAAAGAACAGAGGGACTAGTATGCCGCCTGATGACATCAGCGCCATCTACCGGCGTGCTGCCTTCGCGGCTGGAGATCTTCTCACGACAACTGATGCTGCAGTCCGTCAGCTATGCGCCCATGGGAATGTGCACGCTTCATAGGCCGCTGATTGCTTCTGTGAGTTTGTTAACAAAATAACTTTTGATAGGAGTTGTACACACTATAGAAACAGAAAAAAACGGACAGTTTGAAGAAAGATTTCTACTGAGCAACAATAATAAATAAAAATTGCTCGTGTTATATAAGGATTCTTCGTAAAATACAGAAGTACAGATAGAACTGGACTTGCTGGGCGTGCTGGTGGTCAGGAGCTTCGATTAACAGCATGATTTCTTTTTATATTGCCAGAACCACTCAAAATGGTTCGTTTCATAGTTAATGAGATGGTGCCCATGCACCAAACGTCATAAATGATTATAGCCATAATTATAAGCCTTCTAAATAATCAAATCTGAGACCACACAAAGTGACATTCGATCATGTAAAAGTAAAAAATGAATTACATTGACATTAGCTATCGAAAAGCTTATGTCAGACCTGTTGAAAGACGTTAGACGATTATCACTTGTTTAGACTCTCTGGAATTTAAACGAATGCCTTATTATGCAAGCTTGGTTAATGCCTGTTTCATTATTACTAACATGCCATTCTTTCTACAGGTGATAGGAGCAGTGACGACGTACCTGGTGATCCTCATTCAATTCCAAAGATATGACAATTGAACTTTAAGATAATGGCTCTAGTCACTTATGGGTTCCTAGTACTTATACTTTTACAAGATGTATTTTACAAAATAAAATGAAGAAAAGAGATGGTTTGTAAATAAATGAGTAGGAAATATTGTGTATGTTTTAAGTACAAATAATAGTTCTCCTAAAATATAGTGTTTTATTGGACTTTTGTATTTTTAAAGAGCACAAACAAAAATCATTCTCGCTTACAATCATCATCTGCCTAGCCTTTTCTCAACTATGTTGAGGTCTACTTCCAGTCTATTCGGATGCAGCTGAACATTAGTATTTTACATGGAGCGACAGCCTATCTGACCTCCAAACCCAGTTAGTACTGGGTAATACGATACCCCTTGGTAAGACTGGTTATCAGACTTTCGGGCCACTGACTACCTGAGACTGCAACGACACTCACTCTACTACTACCTGTAATGACTGTCAAATATCTACAGCTGACCGCCGCCACCAACGGCTTAACGTGAATTGCCACGAGCGCCTCATTATTCTCATTATTTAAAAATCATTCTCGCTCAATAGACAATAAAAGTTCTCCCTGTATTCCGATCATTCGAAATTCAATAAAGTGGTCATAATGTATGTGTCATAGGCATTTTCTATGCCTGAATGGAGACTCCTCGACATGCAATGCATTATTTTTTAATGTTAAAAAATAAATAAAACAGAAGACTATTTATTAAATGTTCCACCACTGTTATTTTTCGCTTCTTTGCATAAGTAAAATTGCAATTTTCCTCTCAAAATCTAAAGTACGTGTTGAATTTCCTTGAAAACAGCGTTTTAGTAAAATAACAAGACAACGACACACCGCTTTGCGGCGATTTTGAAGATATGAAAACATGTTGTATATTACCACAAAGCGGCGAATATTAAAGTTTGAGGTAAAAAAACGTCTCTCTAAAATGCATGAGTACCGTGGCTTTTAGAAATTATAATTTCTTAGTAGGTAGTTGTTTGCAAGAGTAATGAAATTATACCACGTCAGTCTTTCGGAGAAATTATCTCGTTAGCAAAGCTTGTTTACGGAACAGCCAAGATTCAGAAGATGGTGATTAAAGTACGTTTGTGGGTGAGTGCTTCACCGTCTGACTTATATCGAGATTGAATTTTTAGTAAGGTCAAAAAATCAGTGACGAGTCTTTCATCTTCTTCTATACAAGATGTAACATAATAAGAGCAAGACCTCCCGTGTGGTCTCTCGGACCATGAAACTGAACAACTTTTGTTCTACGAGTGCTTGAAATTCGCAAAAAAACTGGCCTTTCGGAACTGACGCGATCAGCTGATTAACATGTATGATAAAACTAAAAAAAAGTTGTTAAGTTTCATGGTCTGAGACACCACATGATAGATCTCGCGTTTATTATGTTACACCCTATATAAAATAAATGTTTGTTTGTTTGTTCGTATTTAATGCGCTGACATACCGGTCATCCGATTGCGATAAAACTTGGCTTACTTATTGCTTGCAATTGAGCGAAGGTGCCATAGTGAAACAAAAAAAAAAAACGCTGTTGAAGCCGAGGGCGGAAGCTAGTATCTAATAGTACCAAATCTTTTATTGTTGTTTTGTTTTTTTTTTACATTTATTTCAAGACTCAATGATAGAGAAGTTCGTTACCAAGCGCTATTCGCCATTGAATTCCCACCTCGTAATTCCTATTCAGAAAAAACACAGTCCGAATTAACCAAGTTAGTTACCTCTAAACTTCTGAAATACGAGGTTAACTAACCACCAAACAATTTCTCTATTTGTATCGTTAATTCAATCTCTTCCCGCTCACCTTACCACAACTTTCGTTCATGAACGAATGAACGAGCGACATAGCTTTCCATTTAACGTTGAACATACATTAAAACTTACTCTGTGCTGCATCTCAACTTTGCTGTAAGGGCTAGGCTATTTAAAAAGCTGTAGCGGGGTGGGAACTCAGTTTGTTTAGGCTACGGACGCTTGCTAGGCACTACATCGCAGCGACACGTAGGCCATCATCATCACTGACAGCTTTGTTGGACCCCAACTGCTGAGTCTAGGCTTCCTAGCTCTTGTACCATGCTATGCTGGTCAGCACAATTCATCCAGGTCTCTCAGGCATAAGCTTTTGCAATTTCTTGAGATGGAATATTCGTTTTAAATAATATTATGTAGGTACAATAATTTGAAGGTTATTTTAGCAATCCCAGTTGTAAACGTCCCTTTGTGCATAGCTCTGTTATGCAGACCTACTTTTGGTGTGCTTATGAGGATCCTCGCGCTGTTCTTTTCTGATCATTTAGTTGCAGAATTGTAAGGACGGTGAAGAATTACGAAGACATTGTTTCTTCGGGCCTCGTTAAACTTCATTTATTCGCTTTTCTCATGGGCATTAATAAAATAAAGAAGCCTTTATTTTCATACAAAAATACAAAAACAAAATAAAAACTCTTATTGTCACTGAAAATAAATTCTGGGTTTCAGGAGTTACAGTGAATTTGACTAGTGAATTTGTACCGATAAGAAAATGAGGTTGTGATGCGCTTTCGACGGGACATAATCCTTACATTTTGCATAGCTTCAGCAGCGGCTACTAAATAGCACCGTTATGCTTTTATTCTCACGTGAGCTAAGTAGAGTTTAGTTGGAAGATATAATTTTGGAGGGAAGCGCACTGAGTTGTAGTTTATTTTTGGCTACATTGAAGTTATGAGTAGTTTTGGATTAGTACGAGTAGTTGAGTGGTAAAACGGAAGAGGTGGGATATTAAGAATTAAAAATGGTTATAAGCTTTTCAAATCATAGAAAGTATACCAATTCAGAGCGTTTCGCTTTTTGTTTTAAGTGTACTTGACCAACCTTGAGATCAAGCGTAAACTTTTTAAGACAGATGTCATTTGTTTCGCGAATCAACATTACGGGAATCGGCATAGAGGGAATGATTCGTATCATCATTCTTTAAACAAGAGGATCCTTCAACTAACCGGAGTGTAAACCAAACTTGAAGAAGGACTTAAGTACATGATTCTAGAACCAGCTGTTCGTCCGTGTAGACTGAAGGTGAATGAATCAAAATGGGGGATTAAAGATTCTTCTGACACCCAGGGCGAGTACGGTGCTCCCGTGGATAACTTTCCTTGCGTGGTGTAGGATTTGCGTGGCGTTAGGTTTGATACGTTGTTCGTATTTGGCATTGTAGACGTCACTCCTCACCAAGGATAGTGTAGATACGTTCAACGGCTTATTGAGGATATCCATCAAAGTTATGGTTACAAATTTTAAAACGTCTCTCTTTATGTCTGTTTTTGAGCTCACATAACTCGAGATCCGATACGAACACTGTAAGAACATGTTTCATTGCAATATTCATATTCATATCAGCATCATATGTTCATGAATATTCATATTTATTTGCATAATTATGTTCGTTGTCCCTCGCTATGGGATCCGCTAGTATGTTAGGAATAAAACAATCGCACCAGGAAGAACTAACGATACGGTTATTTTAGTTCTTCCCAGAATGTTCATCTTAGAGACGCTTCTAATAAATCCATGCTAATATAAAGGTAACAGACAAACAGATTTACTTTCGCATGTATAGCGAAAGTAAAAGAACAGATTTTCATGACATGTGACCTAGATTAAGGCAAGGTCTACCTACTAGACATACTTTGAAACGGGTGTAAAAAGCCCCTTATCGAAGCCGAAACGCATTTGTTCTCCCCGTCATTGTGATATTATTTTTGTTCTGGACCATACCTGGGAACCTTCTAAATACGGAGATATTGAAGGTCAAAATTCCACACGTTTTTATTCCACAAGTTTTATATGATGTAACTTTAAATATGTCCATGAGCCTTTGTCCTAGCCTTCAATGCATCCATCAGCACAATGGATGGATTGGTTGGTTGGTTGGTTGCATTGTTGATGGACATCGAGTCCTACCGCAAACCGTGATTATTCACCCCAAAAAAAAGTCCTAAATAATTTTTGCGAAGAGTTACTTAGTTTGATGTGCAGAATGCTTGATTGACGGCTTTGTGAAGGGTCCGTTTACACCTTGAATAAAAGAGATTATTTCAAACCTCCGCGCAGGCGAAAGCTAACTACAATAAACCAGGCCATCTAAGTATCGTAATATTATCTCCAGCCAGATGTTTGAGCAGCTGACAAAGTTGCACCATGTTATCTGTGCCAATCTCGATAAGTTTCAGTTGATATCGCTGAACAATACTGACACAGATACCGATACTAACTTAGCAGCTCATTGTTTTAGTTTCCAGAGCTCTATGATATTATTAATTTCATGAATATCTTGACCGGAAAAAAACAATTTACAACTAAGAAAACAGGGGTTGATTTTTTGTGAAAGGATTGGTCTAGATGCACATCTTTAGGTACCTAGATATATTCCATCTGTTTCGCCATCAAGCACAGAAACATAAAGTTGTTAAATGTCCAGTCAGGTGCGTGATCACTTATCGCACTATTCTACCCTTATGTACTGTAAGAAGGCGTAGCAAATAAAAGGCTGATAACCATTCAATAAATTAATTATTCATTGAAGAAACTACGTATTTACCCGGACTGTCAGACATCTAGTGCTTGTTTTCTATTCATCTAAAAACGAAATTAGTGTTTATATTTTTGCCAATGACTTCTGACTATGGACACATACTTACATCTGTACAGTACTTAATCTGTAAAAGGAAACATGTGGTAGCAGTAGTTCTTCTCCAGACGAGGTCAGAACGGTTCAAGATCGCGAAACCAAAACGCCATGTTTTAAAGCTTTTAAATTTATTTATTAAAACTTTATGCACAATTAAAGACTGTACAAAGGTGGACTTAATGCCTTGGTCAGTTTCTACCAATCTTGGGGTGATGCAGAGATAATACACAGTGAGTGCAATAACAGAAAACAACTTAGTTGTCGGATATGTCAGGATTTATTCCGTTTGGCTCGTACATCATGTAGGCAGACGATGGGTTTCGTGCTATGAAAACACACTGGGTGTGATACACTGTTTCTAGCAAAACTAACGAATGACTTGAGATTACATCGTAACACAATAAAACGGCACAATGAATCGGGTACAGTTCCAGGACGTCTCAACTCCGCCGCGATCACCTCGACCGATCAGGGCTCTGTAGAAGCACGCTGTGTGGTGGGTAGACTGGTAAGTAAATCGAGTGATGTCACCATTACACACTGGCGCATTTTCCAATTCATTTTATGTCCGTACTAACGACCGGATCCGACATACCTATTTATAACTAAAATATAAGAAAAATATCGCATGTTACATCATAATACATCGTTCCACCATCCATTACTCTCATATTTCCTCAGAATGTACCGAAAAAAGCACTCACATATTTCAGCAACTTTTCTAATAAAGCATTCACATACGATTGGCATAAAGCCTGGGATGCTGCATCTCCCATCTCTTGAATGTGAAGCAAACATGCTGACGTGGAAACTTTCCTACAACTACCCTTTTATGTATTTTCGCCCGTTGAGCACTTGTTGGTATTTCAATGAAAACTACGTGTTTTCGTTTCAATTTCGGATTTTGGTACGCGGATGGGAGCATGGTTAAATTATTGTGTTGCAGAATGGAAAGGTTGAGATGAATTATTGTAAGCTTTAGACTGATTAAAAATAGATTTCTTAGGTAATAACATAACATCACGCCGGTAATCGCAGAACATTTAGGACGAGGCTTAGGACCATATTTTGTACCCATTTGTGTTTAAGTGCCAGAGGGGGGCGAGCCTCCGGGCTCCTACTAAGAAATTCCCGATGAAAAAATCCAATAACACTTTGCTCTACCAGGCTATCGAACCCAGGACCGTATGCCCCACAGTAGCGTTTGCGGCTACTAGACCACCGAGGCAGTCACTCAAAGTTAATTTGCTTGAATTGCAGAGACTATTTAAAAAAAAAACAAGGAGTGCGAGAAATATACCGTGAAAAACTGACCCGTACTTCAATGCAGTCTCAAAATAGTTTCATGTGTAAGTATTTTTAGGTTCGTTTCGAATCGGAAAACCATTGGACGTATCGTTTACTTCACTCGAACAAATTGAACAGTGAATTTGGAAAACGTTTTGCTGAGCGCAGCGTTTAACTAGCTACGAACTCTTTGTTTGTATTGTAGTTATTTTTTGAGTTGTTAGAGAACCTACTTTTCTACATAGGAAACTACTGGAAAACTTGGAAATTATCATGTCGGTTGGAAGTTAAACAAGATGATTTCAAATACAATCAATGATAAAATAATTCAAATTCCTAATTGAAATCGTTGTTAGTGTTGTAGGATAATTAATAAAACAAGACCTGCATGACACTAGCAGATACCAGGGAAGTATGACACAGAAGGAGGTGGCTTTTACGCAGCAGTGGGGGGTAGGTTAGGATAGGTTCAAGTGATAATGATGAATTAATTGCAGGACTATCTGCGAAAAATGTCAGTGAACGTAGTTTTTATTATAAAGCTTTTCGCCCATACACAAATACTTGATCTTGCAGCCAACGCCGACGTATGTGCATTTATTAATTACTGCCAATTTCGTAAATATATCACGTACATAATACGTAGTTTAGGAACAATCGGTAATGGGCATAAATTAGTAGGCTGCAAACAAAGGAAGCCGGCGGCTTTCGAACTTGCACTACAGCCTCTCGATGCAAGTTTAATACCCGTGACACACACACGGGTGCTACAAACAACTTCTGAGCTGTTCCTGGGTACTCACTTGGAGTAAACTGAAGTCAATATTAGATCTCAGAAGGAGTATATCCTTAAGAGCGATGGTGGAGGAGTGGAGGTGTTTGATGAGATGACGTGTAATAGAGAAGTATGGAAGAAGAAGACATGCGGCGCCAACACCAAATAAATTAGGAGAACGGCAGGAGAATGATTATGATGTATAGTGTTGAATCATTTGAAAAGACTAGGTAGATTTTCTGGCTTCTGTCCGTCACAGATAATAGTATGGCAACAGAATAAAGAAGCTAATTTGCCCGTACATATGTCTACATCTTCGTTCGCAGCCTGACTTTACCTACTAAAGGGTATTGGGCTCTCTTTGTTAATGCCCTTCTGTGTCTGCCTCATCCAAGGTTCAATATGTCTTACAAACAAATTAACCAATGACTTTACCTGTGAGAAACAGAGGGGGTACATAGGCTAACAAATGAACTGCAAGAAGTTACTTAAGAGTTGCTGTTATATTTATTTATTTGCTCCCATGCACATCATGGATGGACGATTTTATTACCCGACTGAAGGGTTATGTTTTTCGCGCGTATCTTGTATGTTTCTTTGTGTTCTTTATTACTTCGTATGTTCCAAATGGCTGGATGGATTTCGACGATTAACGTATCATTAGATTCGTCTCAAAATCCCAAGTATCTTTAGATAGGTGGTTTTTTCAAAATAGTGGATTTTTGGTGAAAAATTGTAAGTCTAGGTTAAGTTGGTCTAATTTTTTTTTCAACCAAACCTATCGAGTAGGGTATCAAAATGAAGGAAATTAAAAGGAGATTACGATTATAGGTACATAATTCAATTTGTAGTCGGGTTTTTTGATACGTTTAATCAAACTTGTTATTAGAATCTTCTTAAGGCACCTCAGACTATATAATACAATAATAATATAATACAATGTTACAAAACTGATAAAATATGCAAAGGATCGTCTGTAACTACTTGATTACCATTAAGAATTCACAAAGATCCTCGCCCATTCCGCCAGTGTGTATTCATATGCAATGCATCTTCTACTCGGCGCAGTAAAGTAGCGGATGTAATGCACTCGTAAGTTCTGGTTCAAGTCTCTCACGTTTAAGATCCGGATCAGTTAAACTGCGCGTTAAACTCGGGTAAGTGTTTTACAATAGAACTTGGGAGGTTTTGCTAAGTACCTGTATTGTAGTTTGAAGATAGTTGGGAATAAAGCGGGCTTGAAGAGGTATAAACTATATTGAACTTTTACTATTGTAATTGTCTGAAATATTTGTCCTGTAAAAAATCGCACATCCTCTAAAAAACTGTCATAACACAAAAATAGCAGTTTTGAGATAAACGTATTTAAAGTTTTTTGTGTTCTTAACGATGCTTTGCGCCAAAAATTTTCGCTTGTGACATTTGGCGACTTATTTTGGTATACTAATGGCGGTTTTTTTTTTAATTATAGAGCAAGGACATTGAAGTCGAGTAGGGTATTATCTAAAAATCTACATATTTTGTGTTATGACAGTTTTTTAGAGGACGTGCGAAATGCGGTAAACCATGTACTAAACAAACATCAGCTTTTGTCTGTAACTTACATACGATGTCCATTCTGTTGCAGCCGTGTGAGCTGAGGGTGCACGATCAAACAAGAAAGCTACGACCAGGCTACGTAGTAGGATAAACGACTGGTTTATTAGGTGATCGTAGGAAATGCAATCTCGGTTATTAAGTTCAAAACTTATCTATAAACCTGCTTCACCGCACATTTTTAAAATAGGAACACTGGTGTACTATACCACAATTACTCTGTGAACTTTAGTAATACTTGATGAGATTTGCAACCATCTTGTCGTCTAATGATATACCGCCTGCTCACACGAACGGTACAATGTCGGCGCGTTACAATAAAAATCAGACGTAAAGCCTAATACATACGAGCTGCGGTCGCCTTTATTAGCAGTCGGGGTAGTAAGGGTGACTTGTCAACAGAAGCTAAGCTGCGAAGTGTGTTGTGCGAGACAGAATTGTGCAATGGAACGGTTGGTGCAGTGACTGAGCGATTGGCTGCTGCGCTGCGTGTCGCGGGTTCGATCCCCACACGGAACAAATATTTGTATGAGCTGCAGATAGATGTTCCGGATCTGGCTGTTTTTTTGTATGTGAGTTTAAATGTTTGTAAACGCACCCACGATACAGGAGAAATTCCTAGTGTGAAGTAACGTTTTTTTTAAAGAAAAGAGAAGTAGACCGAGTGAGAAGCAAACAATATAAAGCATTGCCTCGGTAATGGCTACGTTTAGATTTTTCATTATAATCTACATGCACGTAACTTGTAGTTAGTAGTGTGTAAGATTGCATGCCATTGTGAGATACTCATGTTTATCCTATACAAAAGTTATGATACTAGCATACAAGCTACTTACATAATATGCAATTGTGTATTCCAGGTTTTAATTTTTTACGAATAAACTATCAAAACATGGTGCACTTCATTACCATGGCAACGCTTAACATTTTTCTTCAGACTCGGTCGTTTTTATATCTATCAACATAACATAGAAGCATTCTTATTTGTGCATGTCACTGATATATATATTCCTGCTTTATGATGAGCTAATTAGTTTAAGAACCTGGGCGAGCTCGGGTGAAAATAGAGAAAATGTTTTTTTCAGATATAAGACCTGGCTAGATCGATTTTTCGCCCCCCGTAAACTCCATCGTAACTTTCATCGAAATCGTTAGACTAGTTTTCGGGAACGTGATTACAAATATTGCTCATTTAATAGTATAATATAAGTATTTAGTACATTACATACCACATCGAGTTGCGCACGTTCCGTGTATGTTTACATTTTAGTTGTGTTAAATTATTACCAATAACCCTAAATTTTAAAATAATATTTTTGTATTTTGGAATTTATTATTATTTTTGCCAAAAAATATTAATGATTGAACATACAGTGTTCAATCATTAATGTTTTTTTAAACTAGTTAAATATATTTCATGTAAGTGAAATTTGTTATGGGAAATAACGACAACACAAACCCGATGTATAGCACTGCACAGCACACCATAGTATCTCTTGATGTTCATGCCACCCTAGTGCATAAGTTCGACCTGCGGTTGCTTATATTAGCAGTAGCCAGCCTTGCCTATAGCTGTAGGTGTTGTAAATCGGGTCGTTGCATGCAAAGTCACCGTCTCACTCGTGTTACGTCGTAAAATCCTTATGCAAACGATACTATGTAGTAGTGTTGGGGGAAACTTTTGTTGTAGAATAGTAAATTGTGGTTGTTATGGGAAAAGTTGTACTCTGGGAAGTTGTTGGTAGTATGGTCTGGGGTTTATATTATCATCAGGTAACAATTATTGACTGCTGAATATGGGTCGTCTGAACATGAGGTCCTGGGTTCGATTCCCAGGTCTGGGAAAGTGTTATTAGGTTTTTCCATAAGGAATTTCTCAGTACCAGCCTTAGTCGTATTTGCGCCCGGTTACTGGCAATAGGCTCGCCCCCTATTACATGGGACTTCATAACTGGTGATATGTGGGTGAACTATTAGGTACACCTCTGCCTAATCGGGGTTTACAGGCGTAATGTTATGTTATGTTATTTATTTATTTATTTATGTACACACAAAATACTCAACAAGACATAACATTAAGATAGAAGAACACAAAGGTACTGCTTATTTCATGCGAAATCTCTTCCAGCAGACCTGCGAGAGGGAAGTAGGTGTTACGTGTTATTGACTGCTGAATATGGGATCAATTTATTATCATTACAATGAATACTGTGAAGGCAGAATCAGTTTTAAGCTTCCACGGTCTATAACCAAATTTACACAGTCGCTTACAGGATTTTTTTTTTTGGAGCTCAGAATAATTGAAAATCACGGAAAATATCCCGTAAGTGACAGTGTGGTTTTAAATCATCTGTGTGCTAAATTTCATCCAAATCCGTTCAGTAGTTTTTACGTGAAAGAGTAACAAACATCCATCCAATCATCTACACAAACTTTCGCATTTATAATATTAGGGTCCCTCACTGACTCTCAGGGGCATGGCAGAGGGCACTCTCAGGGGCATCTTTCTGCGTGACAGAGTAACAAACATCCATCCATCCATCCATTCTCAGAAACTTTCGCATTTATAATATTAGGGTCCCTCACTGACTCTCAAGGGCATCTTTTATCGTGAAAGAGTAACAAACATCCATCCATCCATCCATTCTCACAAACTTTCGCATTTATAATATTAGTAAGACAAACCACCTCTGTTTGATCCCTCGTCATCTCCGTTCTATTTACCGCCGCAACTTAAACACCGGTGTTGTTCACTCACAAATCCGCGCCGTAATCACCAGTGTTAATTGCCTAGCAATAATTAAACGCGTGTACTAAGCCGTACATCACTAGGATTAGATAGGGATTACTGCGTTTGATGTATCGTGTGTAAATTGTAGTAGTTATCATGGTTTATGAAATGGTTTATTGGTATAGATAATTTTGTACTAAAAATAGGGCATAGATATTAGAGCTTTTCGATTTCGCATATTTTCTTGTTGCCTTCAGTGGTAAAGTGGCAACAAGGTTTATTTATAGATCAAGTGGTGAAAAAAAGACAACATCATCTGCCTAGCCTTTTCCCAACTATATTGGGGTCGGCTTCCAGTCTAACCGAATGCAGCTGAATACCAGTATTTTACATGGAGCGACTGCCTATCTGACCTCCACAACCCAGAAAGAAAGACAACATCGTGGTGAAATCTGAACTTCATCATCATCTTCATTACCCACAGCCCGACTACACCCACTGCTGGGTATAGGCTTCTCTTTGCTTGTCCCAAGCTCCACGTTCTTGTGCCGACCTCATCCAGGATATTCCCGCGATGGCAACACTGTCGTCTGCCCATCTCGCCGCCGGATGACCATCACTTTTCTTTCCAGTCCTTGGACGCCACTCGGTCACAGCATTACTCCACCTGCCATCATAAATCTGAAATTAGGTAGGTATAATTAAATTGACACGGAGAGTGTTAATTCTCACTCCATAAATATTTGTACTATATGTTAAAAGTACTGAAATTTTATCCTGATTTCACTCCACAACAACTTAGATAATAGTCGGGTATGCGTTTTTGTTGGACTACGAAACCCTACGAGCACGTAGCAAAGGGAAAAGTGCTACGAGAAAGCGTAGCAATGGGACAAGCGCTATGAGAAAGCATAGCAAAGGGACAAGCGCTATGAGAAAGCATAGCAAAGGGACAAGCGCTATGAGAAAGCATAGCAAAGGGGCAAGCGCTATGAGAAAGCATAGCAAAGGGACAAGCGCTAGGGCACGCCACCATAGTGGCGATAAGTCCCCTCTTTGAGGAGTGGCTAGAGAGGCGCCACGGCGCCCTCACCTACCGCCTGACGCAGGTCCTCACCGGACACGGTTGTTTCGGGAGGTTCCTGCATCGAATCGGGCGGGAGGAAACGCCCGGGTGTTTCCACTGCGAGGATCGTCCGGAGGACACGGTGGAACACACCGTGGAGGTCTGCCCCACTTGGGCGGAGCACCGCCGTGTCCTCACAGCGGCGATTGGCGGCGGCGATCTCTCGCGTCCGGCCTTGGTTCAAGCCATGGTCCGGAGCGAGAGGGAATGGGAAGCCGTCACCTCCTTCTGCGAAGCAGTCATGCTAGTGAAGGAGGTGGCAGGATGTGAGAGGGAAAGAACCTCACGTCCCAGCCGCCGCGGGAGACGCCCTGGGCGTCGGGGGTCACGTGGTGGCTTCCGACCACCGTAGGCGCTGGCCTGTGGACGGCGAGTTATGGGCTAGCTCGCCGTCCGGCCGTCTTATGACGACGGGCCGTGTCGACGGCGCGTTCGTGTTCCACGCGCGCCTCAAAGAGATGTCAGCAATCAAGTAGGGGTCCGCATGGGCCAACGCCTGCCGGGGCTGCGGGACTGTTCGAAAGAGATACCGTGGCCCTGGAACATAACGGGCAAAGAAGGAACATGGATGGGTTTTAGTCAGTACAAGTCTGACACTCCCATTCCGCCCAGAGCGGGAGGGGGGTCATTTGATGACCTCCCATTCGAAAAAATAAAAAAAATAATAAAGAAACTCTTTGACTTGTTGTGGCATACGAAGTATAGTGAGTGACAAAAAAAGTTAACCGCGCTATTAATATTAAACAGGAACTCGTCTACCAACCGTCAGGCAGTACCCCGCCAGTCATTTGATGATTTCCCATCCGGAAAAAAAAAAAAAAAAAAAAAGGGACAAGCGCTATGAGAAAGCATAGCAAAGGGACAAGCGCTATGAGAAAGCATAGCAATGGGACAAGCGCTATGAGAAAGCATAGCAAAGGGACAAGCGCTATGAGAAAGCATAGCAAAGGGACAAGCGCTATGAGAAAGCATAGCAAAGGGTCAAGTGCTATGAGAGAGCATAGCAAAGGGTCAAGTGCTATGAGAAAGCATAGCAAAGGGTCAAGTGCTATGAGAAAGCATAGCAAAGGGTCAAGTGCTATGAGAAAGCATAGCAAAGGGTCAAGTGCTACGAGAAAGCGTAGCAAAGGGTCAAGTGCTACGAGAAAGCGTAGCATAAGGACAAGCGCTACGAGAGAGCGTAGCAAAACGGACAAACGCTACGAGAAAGAGTAGCACACGGCTACGAACGTAGCCCTTGCTACGAAAATCACAAAATTTGTCCCAACTATTGTACAAATTGCAGTATTTTACAAAAATAAAGGTTAACAAAGTTTATTCTTATCTGTCAAAATAACCTCGCAAGCACAATGGCTGCGTACAGGGTGGCGGTAACGACGTATTATTCTGTCAAATTACTGTCAAACGTCCACAGGGCTTTTGAGGTCCCTTTTGTGTTCATAAAATCTGATGTCTAGACACCGTCTGATAGTAGAACTTGGTAAGTACATTAACATCGCCTTGATGGTTGTTTCTAAGTCAATGTAGGAGGTATCGTTTGGTAATATTCCATGGAATTACATCGACTGGATGTTCTGATTTCATTCTGTGATTTAAACAAACTGAGATCAATTATTTGTCTGAATG
This sequence comes from Noctua janthe, assembly GCA_910589295.1. Lineage (NCBI taxonomy): Eukaryota > Metazoa > Arthropoda > Insecta > Lepidoptera > Noctuidae > Noctua > Noctua janthe. The sequence goes on along the minus strand of OU342573.1, from coordinate 2,959,690 downwards.
GTTATGGTGATTTTTTCTGCTGATTATGTACTGAGGTGGTCGTTTTCAGATCCTTATGATCAGCAAGCCCAGTTTAGACATTCAAATTTATGTTTGTACTTAAAAATACACCACGATAATGTCACCAACTTTAATTTCTCGGGAACCCATTTTGGGCAAAATTTTCCCGAAAACCGATTCAACTGAGTTTTGAATCAAATCAGCCACATTGCCACTGCATCAGTCCAATCTTTATTCTTAATGTATTTTAATTCAATCTCTTAAAGTAATAACCATACAAAACTACTAAAACATAACTTATCTCCATACCCCAGCACTTTTATGCATCACTTTTATCGATAAACCCTGAGTAATACAGCCACGTGTCTCATCACTAGCGCTGTAAAGTGTTTACGTTCATATTTGCAAAATGGCGGCGTTACGACTCGCTACCCGCGCAGGAGAGGTAAGCACATAAGTAGATGCCACCTGTAAACCTGTATCGCTGTAGGTAATTATTTATATATTTTTAGTAAGAATTAAGTGTGCAGATTTTTGTTGATTTAATCAGTTTTAGTTTGTTTTAGTTGGACATAAGTAACACGTCCTTGTTGCAAGGTCTCTTGCCCATTAGTTTTGAACCATCCAGTTCTTCAATTAGAAGGTGAAAGCGTATACAAAGTTTCATGTCCATGCAATTAATCGTTGAGGAGTACTCTCATGAGGAGACGGTTGTGGTTGCAGTAACAGGCTATGATAGAAATCATGATTATGTATCAAAATTGAACGCGTACACAAAGTTTTGTGTACCTACTAGCTATTGAGGAGTTCTTTCGTGTGGAGCCGATCCTGGCTGCAGGATTAGGTCATGTCTGTCATAAAAATGTATTGTCAGCAGAACCAAAGGTGTGTGCAAAATTTCAGCTCAATTGGAAACCGGGAAGTGAGTGGACTTGCAAGATTTCCATAAATAGAAATAGATAAATAATAGATTTCCATAATAAATTTGAATAAATAGCTCTCTCTCTATTAGAAGTCGAGTCATGGTAATTATTATTAAGTTTCTCGTTTTTAATTTTGGTATTTGTTAAAATATGTATTAGTTTATTTTATTTGTATAGAAGAATTAGTATAATTATAAGTGCCTATATAAATTTTCGATAGCAAGAAGTTGTTTTTTATATATTTATTTTGTACCCTATCACAATGTTTTCTTATTTAACCCAAAGGTTGACTGGTATAGAATGCCTTGTGGCATTAAGTCCGCCTATGTATCACTATTGTACATGAAGTCAGAGGTCCATGGGCGGCATAAAAACTCTGACACCAGGTTAGGAACTAACCACACGATAAAGAAGAAGATGAAGTTTAAATAAATAAATTTCCTTACAGACAGACACCGGGAAGAGGTGAAACTAAAAAAAGAGCTAACTCTGACCTAATTAGTGGTTGACATCCGATATTCTATTAACATAATACCATAAAAAGATAATGAATATTTTACCATCTTATTCCAATTAGTAATAATTGATCAGTAATAAATTAAAACAACTTAAGCTTCTCTGAGCAGTAAAAATGGGAATATAAAAATTAACTCAATTTATACAATAAAATTCCAATTGTGAATAAAGTATTCTGAAGAAGACATTAAATAAACTCGAAAGGAAGACTTGATCGTCGAAAGTCAAATTAGATCCTCTAATGAATTAATCATCAGTCTAGGAGTTGTTCTTCCCAAGTTCCCAATAACTACGTACTGTATGTCTTTAGAGGTACGAGGAAGAGGGTCGAAAGCTCCTCATCCTCCGTAGATAAGGGAGGATCCCCCGACCAGATTGGTGACGTGTCTGGCGGGGTACTGCCTGACGGTTGGTAGACGAGTTCCTGTTTAATATTAATAGCGCGGTTAACTTTTTTTGTCACTCACTATACTTCGTATGCCACAACAAGTCAAAGAGTTTCTTTATTATTTTTTTTATTTTTTCGAATGGGAGGTCATCAAATGACCCCCCTCCCGCTCTGGGCGGAATGGGAGTGTCAGACTTCTACTGACTAAAACCCATCCATGTTCCTTCTTTGCCCTTTGTGTTCCAGGGCCGCGGTATCTCTTTCGAACAGTCCCGCAGCCCCGGCAGGCATCGGCCCTTGCAGACCCCTTCCTTGTTGCATTCATTATCACTTCACTTGTCATTCGTATTGGCGGCTGGGGCTGCAGTATCGTACTGCTTTGATTACTCCTGACAAATTTTCTTTCTTTCCTTCAGATTTTCTTTAGCAGTTAAAAAAGTAAAAACTTTCCTCCCCAAGTCGATATTCACAAAACACAAGCAAACTGTACCCCCCCCCCCCCCACATACCAGACACATGAATCTTTACTTAGACGTCCGAAGTTTCATAAAAAGATCCTCAAGATCCGCGCCTTGGGAGTTCAGGGAATAAGTGAGCGAGTAAAGTCGTTAGCTGGCTCCCGCGGGACATTGCCTGACTTGCGGCGGTGTGACCACTGTATGTGTGTCTTCCAAGAGTGTGGCCCAAGGCTTGTGCTTAGGTTCTAACGGGTTATGTTATCCTAGTACTTTTGAATGAGCGGACAAATAAGACCGAGGTTTGTTGTTTTCTTTTATTTACATACACTAACTACATAGGATGTCATGGGAGTATGTTCTTTACCATTTTTAAGAATGTCTCTAAAAGGTTATAAAAATTTATTTGATAAGAAACAACAGCTTCACATACCATTGCAGTGTGTTTGTGTAACAAAATAGCAGCTGCGATTTTATTAGAAAACTTTATGGAAAATGAATGAATACCTCATATGTACACATATCTATGCAATCAAGAACGTACTATTCTATATGTATGAATATCGAAAAATATAAACGTACTGCAAATTCATTGTATTATTCTTATATTACTACAGCTTGTCGCGTTCCGCAAAAAGCTCGTCTCCTTATGACATGTATGCTTTATGGATATTTTTTTTTAAAAGATATTAAATTGCGGTCATCATCGTAATCAAGCAAGACAGAATAAGCTACGGATTATTTCCCAATTGTTATTGCTAGATTACTACCATTATTTATAGAATTTATGGAAAAATACGCTTGCTTCCTTAACATGAGCCCTCAAAACTTTATCATGTCACGATGCATGTATGTGTGTACTTCGTGGGTAGTCTTTCGATTCTGAGAACCCATATTTACCAGGCAAACATAATTACGTAAGATATTCAGATTAAGTTGGACTTTTATACAACTTGAACGGGGGAAGTTTGGGGTACAAAATGTACCGTCGATAGGGGACAAGCTTGAGTAGGAGTAAGTTGATGCTTCTTCTAATTAACAAAAGTATTTGTGGAAGAAGAAAACAGTGCAAAAGAAAGTATTTGTTCCAGTCAGTGTTTAAATCCGACGAAGTAAGCCAGTGATTGTTGCTTCACTGTTTGAGAAGAAGATTTTATTTTTATATTATTTACTAGCTTATGGCCACGGCTACGCCCGCGTGGAGTTCGGTAATTGTCAAACGGGATAGTACTACCGGTATAAAAGTTATCCTATGTGTTAATCCAGGTTATAAACTATGTATGTGTCAAATTTCATCCTTATCCGTTCTGTAGTTTTTGCATGAAAGAGTAACAAACAGCCATACATACGTATATCTTAACATAGTTTCGCATTTACAATAGTAGTAAGATTTTAACATGGTACTGTTACAAATCTATACATAATATTGTGCTTTACACTAAATATAAATCCACTTCAGATCAGTGCAATCCACTCGCTGCCATTTTAAAAACCAATCAATAAATAAGTGAGGCACGTGACCAGACTATGAACTGACATTTTGTATTGACGTTTTTTGGATAGTACCAGGGCTGTAGCAGTAAGCGGAGGTTAGAGCTAGAGGTAAAAAGCGTAACATTCAACCTTTCAACTTTTGAAGTGACATTATGTATGTAGTACCAAGTGCAAATGTGTAATGTTATGAAAACCCTACTTCAAGGTCCACGAACCCATTAACCTTTCCTATTTGTTACTCTTATTTATTCTAGCAACAACCTTTCACACAAAACAAACACCCAAATCCTTAACAATCCTGCTTTTAAAGCGAAACAAAAGACCTAACTCGAAATTACAAACAAAGAATTACTGAAACGTAAAAACAAACTTTTATTTCATTACATTTACACAAAAAGGTGTCTGGGTCCCTCTCCCCGTTCTCTCTCCCCCTCACACACCGTATGGTCCTAACGTTCCTCCCAAAACTTGAGGCAAACGTTAAACGCTAAAGAAACGAACTTTATTAATCAAACTTAACTAATACAGATTTAATGTTACTGCCGCCCTAGTAGGGTCAGCCAGGCCTCTGGGGTTTAATCACTAGATTAAACTCAGTTTAATTGTGTGAGCGACGTTGGGGACCCTAGGACAGCTGCTATGGTGGTGTACTCGGGTATTATGGAAAGTACAGGACTTCAACCACAATCTTCAAAAATGATGTAAGTAGAAGGTTTTTAATTCGAGTGTACCAACAAGTGTACCATTCAAAAGTCACTCATCATGTGCCTAGCCTTTTCTCAACTACGTAACAACTATGTTAGGGTCGGCTTCCAGTCTAACCGGATGGAGCTGAATACCAGTATTGACTTATATCATCAGGTGTATTCCCGTTGACCCCACCAACCGTAGCCCCACTGGTGGAGCCAGCGGGAATTAAAAATTAAAATAATTAAAAATTGTTCCCGTTGACCACACCGTATCTTTGAATGATAAAATATTCAAAAACATTGCATGGGATCGAGTAGTTTAGTACAGTTCAGTTTGTTCTAGTTATGGGAATCTAAGAAGTTATTTATTACTGGAAGACCGTACCTACCCGGAATTATTAAAATGCATTCCACATTGAGTGTGTTAGATTAATTTTATTGTTATTTAATTGTATTGTTAATTTTATTAATATGTATTTATTCTATTTTGTTGCTTTGCGTATTTATAATGCGTAAAGTAGCAAAATAGAAATACCTACATAGTTTTTGTTTTGACTCACGAATAGCGTCACGTGTTGTTTGTCTGTTTGAAACGGAGTGGGGGGTTCGCCTTATAAAAGCAGTCCGACCCGTCACAGTGCACTTTTGCTCGAGACACGGACGGTGAAGGATTACTTGTCACTACTACTAAAGCTAAGTAACTATCATTATTGTGTTATGTATGAATTATAGATAAACATGATAAATAAATATGTTTATTAAAATTAGAATTAAATAATAAGTTAATGTGATTATGTTAGATTAGTAAAATATAAATTTCTGATTGATAAACATGTATTGTTTTTTTTAAAAGCCTATTTCTTACATACTTTATTTTAGGGTTTAAATAAAACTAGTTACATAATTTTAGTATTAGATACTTAATCTATTGCTATAGAAAAAGGAATATATGGCATATTATAATAAGTTATGGCTCTCCTTTTACATAGTCCTATATAGATTCTTTTATTTCAATTAGTTTACAGACTAAATACATACACACATCTATAGTTACATTAAAAATCTAACATCAGAAGTGGGATAGCTCTAGTTCACAATTATTAATATTTCTTATGTTTTAGGATGGACGCTGAAGTTGTCGCTAGTCTTCTCACAGCAATACGGGATGCCGTCTCCAAGCCTCACTCAAACGATGATGACATCGCGCTACCAGTATTCGACCCTGACAAAAATGACTGCGGAGCAGCGAGCTGGTGTGACAGCGTTGAGACTCTCGCCAAGGACCTCAAGTGGAGCAGCATTAAAACTGCAGCAAAAGCAGGTAAAGCCCTGAAGGGTTCTGCAATATCTTGGTTTGAATCGTGGGAACCATTCGAAGGTAGATCTTGGGAAAATTTTCGAAGGGATATAATTGACACGTACCCAGAGAAGAAAAACCTCTCTGCAAAACTTACAAAAGCCGTATTATACACCTCTGATACATCCGAATCATATGGTGAATATGTCAGAGAAAAATTAAGATTATTACGCAACACTAAAATCTCATTCACCGAGACTCAGCTTATAGAATTAGTCTGCGGAGGTGTTGACGATATTGGTGTAAAAATGGCGTCCTTAAATAGCGAAGTCAAAACTACTTCTGCTCTAATCACACTGCTGTCTACTTATACGAAGTGTAAGAAACGTTCATTAGAAAATAGTGATAAGAATAATGGTTCAGGATTCGGTGGGGTTAAACGAGCCAGATTTAGTACCGAAAAGAAATGTTATCTTTGCGATCAGGTTGGGCATGTGCAAGCACAATGTTCTAAATATAAACAACCTCAGTCCCAGGAATCTCCAATAACTAATCAAACTCCACCGACTCCTAAGCAAAATAAGCCACAAATAAAAATTTGTACATATTGTAAAAAACTGGGCCATACAGAATCTGTGTGTTATCATAAACTAAGAAAAGAATCTTCCTCTTTAATTACAGTTCCTACTAAAGAAATAATTTTTTTAGAAAAACCGAACTAAATCTCACCCCAGTTTGTGTCAATGGGGTGGCGATAAGTTCTTTGATTGACACAGGAGCAAATTGCAGTTTAATCAAAGAATCAATTGCTAAAAAAATAGGCTGCCATCTTTCACCAGAAATCGTTACCGATTCATCTGGTTGTCGGTTATCAAGAAAGTCGTGTGAAGTAGTGACCGAAGTAAATTTAGTAACCTCGTCACCTGAATTATGTGGGTTAACTTCGAAAATAGAACACTTGCCACTTGAGTTACAAAAGAGAATAGAAGAAATTTTCGATAGATATCCATCAGTTCTTAGTGAAGTGGGCACGGTGCGAACTGGTGAATTAATTTTGCGTTTAAAAGAAAATAAGATTGTGTCTTATCGACCCTATCGACTGGCTCCGGTTGAAAGGGAAAAGGTAGATAAAATAATACATGAACTATTAGACAAAGGAATTATTCGTGAGAGTGACTCGCCTTTTGCAAGCCCTGTCATATTGGTAAGAAAAAAAGACGGAAGTGATAGAATGTGTGTTGATTTTAGATCGTTAAACAAAATTCTAGAAAAAGACAGATATCCGCTCCCTCTCATTGAAGACCAGATCGATAGGCTCGGTAAGGCTAAATATTTCATCTCATTAGATATGAAAAATGGATTCTACCAAATACCTGTTTCACCCGACTCAGTAAAGTATACCGGATTCGTGACACATAACGGGCACTACGAATTTTTAAAAATGCCATTTGGCATATGTAATGGGCCCGCAGTTTTCCAAAGAGCCATTACAAAAGCCGTACAACATTTAAAGTTTGTTTTAGTATACATTGACGATATACTTATCCCTTTTTCAACGATAGATGAAGGATTAGATTATCTTGATAAAACTGTTCAGGCACTGTATTCGTCCGGATTTGTTATTAACCTAAAAAAAAGTAAATTTTTTGTTAATGCTATCGAGTATTTGGGTAGACACATATCGCCGGAAGGTGTGAGGCCAAGTGGAACAAAGATAGCTGCATTAGTTAATTCTCCCGCCCCATGTAACATCAAACAAGTTCGACAATTCATGGGTCTTGCTAGCTACTTTCGAAAGTTCATCCCAAATTTTTCTTCTAGAACAGCATGTATCAGTAAATTAACAAAAAATGGGCAGAGATGGGAATGGGGTCTTGAACAAATCGAAGCTAGAAATTATGTTATAAAACAATTATCAAGCAAACCTTTATTATCTGTTTTTGATCATAAATTACCTACGGAACTCTATACAGATGCCAGCTCCTTGGGCTATGGTGCCATGTTAATACAGATAGTTGACGGTAATAAGAGGGTTGTTGCTTATTATAGCAAAAGAACTACTCCGGTAGAATCAAAATACTGTTCCTATGATTTAGAAACATTAGCGATATATAATGCTTTAAAGCATTTTAGAGTGTATCTTTTAGGTATTCGATTTAAAATCTTTACAGACTGTAATTCCATCAAATCCACCATGAGTAAAAAAGATCTGTCCCCACGAGTTGCCCGTTGGTGGGCATTTATGCAAGACTTTGACTTTGAAATTATCTATAAAAAGGGGAAATATATTGGGCACGTTGATTTTCTTAGCCGGAATCCTGTCGATGCATTAGTTTCTAACGATAATGAAAACAGACTCGATTCCTCCCCCCTCGCAATTCCCTCAACTTTGAGCAATATTAACTTTTCACACAAAAATCCTCATAATGTGGTTAATTTAATTGATAATCCTCAATCATGGCTGGAGGTAGCTCAACAAAATGATCCCGAAACTCAAAACTTGATAAGTCAATTAGTAGCTGGAAATTTAGATGAAAACCGATATACTTTGCAAAATAATTTATTGTATTACAAAACTCAACCCGACAAGCCCAAGTTTTATGTACCTAAGGGATGTAGATTTGGTTTACTGCAGCTCTTTCATGATCAAAACTGTCATACAGGATTCAATAAAACATTGTCCAAACTTCAGGAACACTTTTGGTTTCCTCGTATAGCAGCTTACGTTCGGAAATATCTCAAACATTGTCTAATCTGTATAGAGAGAAAGGGGCATTCAGGTCCGAAACAAGGTTTCCTACACCCTATTGAAAAGATTCCAGTACCTTTCCATACAATTCACTTAGATTGCACCGGTCCTTTTTCTCAAACGTCCGAGGGATATAAATATATATTACTTGTAGTGGACGGTTTTACCAAATTCACTCTATTAAAACCCTTAAAAAATCAAACAGCTCAAGAATTGGTACCCCTAATCCGGGACACTGTCACTTTATTTGGTACACCTAGAAAAATAATCACCGACAGAGGTACTAACTTTAGTTCACGTCAAGTAATATCCCTATTAAGGGAAATGGAAATTGAGCATCACATGATTGCTACGGGCACACCAAGGGGAAACGGCCAGGTAGAACGTTATGTAGCTACCGTCATTGATATGCTTAACACCACTTGTAATGGTTCGTCAGATTGGCCAAGCGGTTTGTGGAAGGTTCAGCAGTCTATTAATACCACTATCCAAAGATCGACTGGTTTCTCTCCGATTCATTTACTCATTGGTTGTAATGCCAACATACCAAGTATCCAAGCCCATTTAGATGAAATTAATGTCACTGAACCGAATATTGATTTAAGGGCAGATCGAGAATCAGCATATCAACGACTACTACATGAATCGGGTAAATTTAAAAGCAGATTTGATTCGGTAAGACGGGATACTAAGTCTTTTGAAGTAGGCAATGTAGTTTACGTAAACCAGGAACATAGGCGTCATGATAAGCTCAGTCCCCGATTTAAAGGTCCATATGAAATAAGTTGTGTACTTCCACACGATAGATACGCTCTCAGAGGAAGAGGAAATTTCAGAAGAGGTAATTTCAGAAATATAATAGTATCTAAAGATAAATTAAGATTATGGCCAGGTGTATGGACAGATGAACTTCCTAACAATGTGTCAATGAATTAATTAAAATAATGTTTCAAATGATGTTTAACTTTTATGTAAGTCTTTGCTGTTTTTGTTTTTGCTTGTGTATTGTATACACTTAATGTGAAAAGTGGTCCATTGTACATTATATAATTAGATTAAAGAAATGTTATTGGAATATTTGAAATAAATGTCTACTTAATGTGAGAAGTGAGACATACTTTGATTAAGCGAATGATATTAGAATCAATGTTCACTGTGAAGAAATAAGACTATGTATGGGTGCTCACAATGTCTACTTAATGTTAGAAGTGAGACTGTGATGCCGAATAAAAGTTATAATGTTAAATGAATTAATTTACTTAGTTTTAAGAATTAACGTTTGTATGATTAATATAAATGTACTGGCATAAATATCAATCTAGGTACTTCAGGGAACGAAGTACATATCAGAATGGCCGTGTTAGATTAATTTTATTGTTATTTAATTGTATTGTTAATTTTATTAATATGTATTTATTCTATTTTGTTGCTTTGCGTATTTATAATGCGTAAAGTAGCAAAATAGAAATACCTACATAGTTTTTGTTTTGACTCACGAATAGCGTCACGTGTTGTTTGTCTGTTTGAAACGGAGTGGGGGGTTCGCCTTATAAAAGCAGTCCGACCCGTCACAGTGCACTTTTGCTCGAGACACGGACGGTGAAGGATTACTTGTCACTACTACTAAAGCTAAGTAACTATCATTATTGTGTTATGTATGAATTATAGATAAACATGATAAATAAATATGTTTATTAAAATTAGAATTAAATAATAAGTTAATGTGATTATGTTAGATTAGTAAAATATAAATTTCTGATTGATAAACATGTATTGTTTTTTTTAAAAGCCTATTTCTTACATACTTTATTTTAGGGTTTAAATAAAACTAGTTACATAATTTTAGTATTAGATACTTAATCTATTGCTATAGAAAAAGGAATATATGGCATATTATAATAAGTTATGGCTCTCCTTTTACATAGTCCTATATAGATTCTTTTATTTCAATTAGTTTACAGACTAAATACATACACACATCTATAGTTACATTAAAAATCTAACAAGTGCATGCCAGCCCATGGTTCAAAATATTTTGTTTAATGCTATTTTTTAATGCCGTAAGAAAAAGTTTTCTTTTTATTAAACTCCTTTCTTTGATGGAAATTACCAGAGCTACATAAATTTATCGTAGGTCAAACGTTCACAATTACTGATGAATGACAGTCGAAGTTAAGTTACTCCTGAAGGCAAACTAAACTAATATTACTTTTCGTATTATTACTCAGTGAATACGACCCTACGTGAACATGGAGAAGTAAGAGGAAATTGCAAATAAATCGAAGAAAAACAAATGAGAATGAAAAGCAAATATAAAAGTACCTACTGATATCAAGTTTTGTTCAGCATTATCTCCGATTGGAAACAGTCACGATTACCGCTTTAGGTAAGCAATAGAAACTCAACTCACTGTACCAGGGATGCATGGCGCCAAAGTAACTCGGCAGTGGGTGGAACAAGGCTGTCAATGATGATCATGAAGCTATGAGAACTTGATCATCATCTGCCTAGCCTTTTCCCAACTATGTTGAGGTCGGCTTCCAGTCTAACCGGTTGCAGCTGAATACCAGTATTTTACATGGAGCGACTACCTATCTGACTTCCGCAACTCCGTAAGTACTGGGTAATACGATATCCCTTGGTAGCACTGGTTGTCAGACTCTCAAGCCACTGACTACCTACCTGTAACGACTCTCAAAGACCTACAAATGACAGTATATCGACGAGCAATCAATAAATATTGCTAGCGTACATTTGAAAAACAGTTAAATAATGATAATTTATACAAATTGTTGACAGTTACTTTATATAAGTATACAGCTATACAAAACAAATGCTTTAGTTTGTATACTTTAAAAAAAAAACACCAACAAAAAATGTTTAATTAGTCCCTAATGTTAAGAAAATTTATTTTCAAAGTGCGATGCTCGTTGACCTGGAAAACAGAGGCTTGTAGTGTTAGGGACTGTGTACACGACGACTTTTTTGTTGTTAATTGTTGACCATTTTAGTCGTGGAGAAGAAAGGGCAAGAAACTCAATGGACACTCGTTTAAATCAGAATATTTTTACAAAACCTCGGTTACATCATTCATGTTGAGTTGATACATTATGTGAGAACGATGTAGCAAGATGTGTACGTTAAAAGTGTCCGAGGTAAAAACAAAAACAATTTAAAAATAAAGTAATTAATTCAAATAAGCCGTGGCAACCAAGAGGTGACCAGTGTTGTAACGTTATCTTGAAATCTTTTTACGTCTATGTCTCACTACAAAGTCGAGGTGTAAATAGCCCCTTAGTCGAGCAGCCAGACGAGCGGAAGTAATGGCTTTATCCTATAAAAACATTTCAGCCTCAGGACCCAACGTTTTTCACTCATCAAATATTTGACGCTCGATTTTTTTTTTTTTTTAATATATTAAAGAATCTTTCATTTATAAAAAAGTACGGTTACAAATGGAGTCGTAACCTGATGATAATCAGCTAGGCAAATGCAAATGATCTGTAAGTCAGAGATACTGATAGTTTGTACCTAATCAGAGGATGACTAAAATATAAGCAGGAAAAAGGAAACAATGAAGTTTCTAGGTTTTTTTAAACATTAGCCAGACATACATCTTTTGCTTCTTACTACTTCTACTACTTTTAGAGATACATTTTTTTATGGCCATTTGTGGTTGGGTGGTCTTCGCAAAAATTCCATTGGACATCATAACATCATGCCTGTAATCCTTGAAGGTTTAGGCAGAGGTGCACTTAATAATACACCCACACTCACCTGTTATTTTTAAGTCCCATGTCATAAAGTGCGAGCCTATTGCCAACAACCGGGCATAAATCCAGACTCCGTGGCTGTTACTGAAATAAATAAATTCCACACACTTTGTCCGACCTGGGAATCGAACCCAGGACCTCATGCTCAGCTACTGAGCTTGCGACCTATACACCAACGAGGCAGGCATTTCAATTCGTACTACGTTCGTCATATCAATAGTACTTGAAGTACAATCCTGTTACTAACAAAATATTGTATATTTTAGTTAACCGTACTAAAATGATTTTATTTTATTTATTTGTCTTTTTCATGTAAAATTACACATTGCCTACTTACATAATTATATAAGTACATTTATCTATTTATTTATTTAACACTTCAAGCACAAAAGTACAGAGGCGGACTTAATACCATAGGCATTTTCTACCAGTCAACCTTTGGGTGATGCAGAGACAAGCAGTGGTAGGTGTATATCTGAAAATAATTCTAATTAATACTAAGATACCCTTACCCTTAGATAGACTTTAGGAACAGGCAACTAACTCAAATGTTCACCATCATCATCATTTCAGCCAAAAGACCTCCACTGCTGGACATAGGCCTCCCTCACTCAAATGTTCAACTGCTATAAATTGTGAAACTGCCCTGAAAATGGTCTAATTGAAACAAATTATGCTCTGACGTCTTTCTACTTTATCTGGATTACCAGTTTTAGTACCTACTTGGTACTTAATATTTTAAATTAGTCTCAGAAAGTGGCTCAAGTCAGCTGTCACAAACGAGCTTGAACAGTACCCCAACTGACCTTAATTTCAAAACTCCTTTGAATTTATTACATCCTAGTACTCATGTTCGAATATGAGTACACAAGCTTAAAATTCCATAACTTTTATTTTAAGCATTTCATCAGTTCCTAAGAATTGCTGAAGCCATAGTAAAAAACGGTCACCTAACAAATCTGTTTCGAGGAAATACGGAACATTTTGGTTTTTAGTACAAAAATGAGACATGCATTTGTATTTCTTGCCATTTTGACTCCATCTGATGGAAAATGTAATACGAGTACCAATAATTGGTCTAACCGTAGGTATAACGGACGATCGCTTTTGACAGGCGATTGGCAATCTCGGTATAACCACGTTAGGTGACTGGCAACTACTGGCAAGCCACGGGTGGATTCTGTGTAACGATAGTCTGACATTGATCTTCTGAGAATAGTATTGACCACTTTACAGGTGAACTGATAATTGAGATACTAGGCACGCAGGCAAGCCATAGAGCTCTTTTCGTACAGGGAAGGAATAAGAAATTGATTAACACAATCGTTTGCTGCGTTTTGGGGAGTTCCAAAACATTAAGTTTTCACACAATACTTTGTAGATATTTGAAACAATCACGACATACAAGTTTGCTTATTATAAACCGTTTCTATGTATAAGCACTTATGCAAAACAGTTACCGAAATACGTATTATTCCGTACCTGATCACAAACTATTCAGTTATGTACCTACCTACATAATATCTGACATTATTAACGTAATCGTCTTATTCCCACACGACGGGTGTTACTCTCGCAGTCCGTAGTTAGACACAATATAACATTAACAATACCTACCTACCAGTGCAAAATTCTAGACCCCAGTGAATCAGCACCAGCCGTATATGACACATAAGTCACAAAAGATGATCTGACGACCAAAATTACACCTTATTGTGAAAGAAAATAAGTAGCATTTTAAAAGATCCAGTCTCAACCTACTAAATAACTAAAACGATCCGAATCAAGACGAAGAAGGTCAAAACTGCGACGGAAATTAGACGAATAGGTCTTTATTGCCACAGTGTGAAGAGTACCTACATGCAAACGCGCTGCACTGGGGGGTTGAAACAACCCTCCGACTTCCCAAAACGTTCAGTCTACGCCAGTCCGGAGGGCCGAACGGACGCTTCGCGCGCGCTCTCCAATTTTCCGAACTTTCAATTCATAGAAAAAAAGTGTTATTTTTTTATTTTTACTTTTTTATTCCGAGGACGATCGCCAGCGGTATTCAGGTAAGTGCAGTTTAATATTCATAATTCTCCAAGGAGGATGTGTTCGAACAATCAAACGATTCCTTTTTTCTTGTTTTATGCCTAAACTTCGGTAGTTAATCCAACGGTGTTCCGTCGGGAGGGCTTATTAAAAAAGTTGAAGTTGTGTTTTGTATTTAAAAAGTCATTGGAGAGTATTTAAAACGGTCGGGCCAGGAGAATTCTTAATTTTATGGTTTGGCAGTATTTTAATTTTGAAGGGACATAATTTGCCTGTATTGTATTACTTTACATTTGACTTTGGTAATTAAATTAGTGTGTTTTTACGTTCTCTTTTTAGCCAATTAACCAATACTTGTGATTTAACGATATTTGACTTCTTACTATCAAGTATCGATTTTCTTTTTGAAAATCAGCTACAAAAAACGTAACTGTTCTACACAGAAGACTAATAAATTTTCATCGGAGAAAGAGCAATTTATATAAGCTACTATTAGCTAGCTAGCTGCTATTGCTCTCTGCGTCTTTGCGACTTAAGATCATTAAATCCAGGTTTCCTCGCCATGTTTTATTTCATCATTAGTCGCGTTCAAAATCAACTTGGAATGTACTTCTCGCATTTCTACTCGCCTGGTAGGTGCAAATGTTTGGGAAACCATCTCTTCAGAAATGTTTCATCAAAATTCATCAAAACGTAATTACTCAAAGTAATTTATCTTCCTAATACAACCAATTTATACGGCTGACACATTTCGCACCTAATTTGTATTAAGATAACTAATGTGGTATCACCGCAAATAAATTAAATAACGGTTCGCAATCTGCGCACGCGGATAATTGGGTAGTTCACCCTAATAACTGGGGAAACTGACGCTTTCGCTGTAGCCTGAAATATTGCTTACAGATAAGGATTACAGGCTTTAATTGCTCTTATAAATAATATTTATAACTAACTATCTTTAAATATTAAACGGTGTGTGTGTGTGTTCTTATTTTATCTCCTCCTTAACGGCTTGACCGATTTTGATGATTGATGGTTTACCGGAATGTTTATTAGTTGGACCCGGTAAGTGGCGCTGTTATTGACATTCAGAAAAAGACAGGACAACGTCTATCGGGTCAGCTAGTAATATTAAAATTATAGAATTAGGCGTAACCATATAGGAAAGGTATTCATATAATTTTGAATCATGGTAAATAGTTACGATGTTTGGTGTATTGGGTAACCACTAGTTAGAAAAATTAATATTGCTTTTTGTATTCTACTTCTAATAACACCCATAAGTTACTATTAGAAAAGTGGTGTAAGTCGATTCCCACAGGACTTCGCTTGTCCGCGCGGTCGGTAGAGGCGGCGATGATTTTGTTGGCGGTGCGCCGCGCGGAGAGGCGGTGAGCGCCGCTCGTCCGCGCGGTCGTGCGGTGTATGGATGATTTTTTTTTTGGCTTTCAAACAAGCCAATGCGACTTGAGATCCGCTTTGTGTCGTGTCAGAATCGCCCAAGAAGCAACTAAGTAATAATACAATAAAGGCTGTAACAAAACCATTAACGAAGCCAAAAGACACTTGTTCTCGCCGTCATTGCGATATTTTTTTTGTTCTAGACCATCCCTGGGAACCTTCTAGTTACGGAGATATTGGGGGTCAAAGTTCCAACTTTTTCGCAAGTTTTTTTTTTAAATACATGTTTTGAATGTAAGATTTTTACTTTAAACACCTCCACGACCCCCGTACTATTCAATCCATCCATCAGCACAATGCTTTGAGTGCGTTCCATTGAGTCCTACCGTAAAAAGTGATTTTCCCAGCAATAATTTTTGCTCAGTTACTTAGTTTGATGTACAGAATGCTTGGTGGCTTCGTGAAGGGTCCGTTTACACCTTGTATTTATTTTACGATACCTAGGTATATCTGAAGGATTGGCAAATACATTGGTGATCCTGATCAGAGTTTATTTATAGTGTCAATCGAAAGACTCTATAACAATAAAAAACGGGGGCAATGAACTAAACAAATAGTCACAAGATTTTTCTTGTACACACATAGATAGGTACGATTATGACTATGTAAGGACGCGTTCACACCAAACGTGTGTAGAGGTCCTGTGTTAGATTCCCAAGTCGGGCATGGTGTTATTAGGTTTTTCGATCAGGACTTTCTCAGTAGCAGCCCCAGAGTCTGGGTTTGTGCCCGGTTGATGGTAATAGGCTTGCCCCTCATTACATGGGAGTGAAACATAACTGGGGAAATGTGGGTGTACTAATAGGTACACCTCTGCCTAACCCTTTGGAGATTACAAGTTTGGTGTTACGTTATGTTTAATGTTAAAACTAACTACAGTCCTATCACAGTTATTATGCCTGTTGGCTGGGCTGTAGCTTCATATTTTTATTATTAACAATTCAAAAGTGCTTGTACTCGTAACTAATCATCTATATATACAAATAAATAAAATTGAAGCGTCTGTTTTTAATTTCAAAATAACTGCTTTATACTGAACGCATATGAAAGTATAGACGGTACTTACCACAAAAATCTTTATTTTCGGTCTGTCTGTCTGTTTATTCCGGCTAATCTCCGAAACGGCTGGGCCGATTTTGAAGGGACTTTTAGTAGCAGATAGTTGATGTTATAAGGAGTAACTTAGGCTTTTATTTTAGAAAAAGAAAGAAGAAAAAATATTTTTTTAGTAAAATCACGCGGACCAAGGTCGCGGGTAACAGTTAATTTGAAATAAATGGTTTCAGTTAGAGTTTATTAAACATAGATCTCTCCAACAAAAAGTAACAAAGGAATATAATATTCTACTCCGTCTCCCTAGAGAAACGCTTAATCTTAAGAAGGAGCCTTCTTTGATACAGTCGCGTCGTGATTGAGTCGTAAAAAACTTAAGTTTATTATGCCAGACTAGTTTCTGTCAGCGGATTTGCTCACGTGGGATTTGAGTCTGATTATGTCGAAAAAACGCTGCGTAGGTAATCGTAGAAGTTTCCTAAGGGGGCACTTTATTCTTTCAAACGGTTGTAACTCAAAGATTACAACAGATTTCTGTTGTAGATCTGACGAAAATATTCGACGTTAGGGGATTCGAATCATGTACTTTTTAACAGTATCCTTGGTATTGTGTTGTATAACGGGCTGGTGTCCGCAACTCCACGTCAAAGCGCGTATTTTGCGTGCGGTATCCTTGGTATATAGCATAATCAGCCTATAATGTTCCCACTGCTGGGACACACGGCCTCCTCTCTATGAGACGGAAGGGGCTAGTCCACCACACGGGCCCAGTGAGAGATGGTAGATGTCAGATGATGATGAAACTTTTACACATTATATTATATGTAGTTTTATCTATATATAATATAATGTGTAAAAGTTTAACCAGTCTCACCAAGGGGTATTGCATAAGCTAATACTTACTGGGTTGGGGAGGTCAGATAGACAATCGCTTCATATAAAATACTGGAATTCTGCTGCATCCGGTTAGACTGGAAACTGGGGTCGGCTTCCAATCTAACCGGATGCAACACGCAACATAGTTGGGAAAAGGCTAGGCAGATGATAATAATATGTTTTTGTCATGATATCTTACAAGGTGTATACTTTTTAAAGAGGCAGTAGCTCAAAGGTTAGCTTGAAATATAGTGAGTGAACGGTCGTGAGTTCGAACCGTGAGTTTGGGGAGTTAGCTATAAATTATTCAGCAGAGTAAGTCTCATTGAAATTCATTCTAAATTATGTGGGTAAAAATATTTCTGTCCATTTCTGAATAGAATTCTTTTCTAAAAATATGTAAGTGTATAAATAAGACTGTGTTCTTTATTATTGTAAGGAAGAAAGTGTTGTGTGTTTTTTTACACGACTGCGGCAAGCTATGTATGTATGTCTGTTTCTATATACCCTCGTAACTCCTAAACGGGTGAACGGATTTGGATAAATTATAAGTCGTTACAT
Organism: Noctua janthe; assembly: GCA_910589295.1. Classification (NCBI taxonomy): domain Eukaryota; kingdom Metazoa; phylum Arthropoda; class Insecta; order Lepidoptera; family Noctuidae; genus Noctua; species Noctua janthe. Next base: position 2,941,421 of record OU342573.1, on the reverse strand, counting down.
TCGTCTTGGTGGCGCGACTGTCACTGGTTACATTGAAAACAAAGAAAAATGGTGGACTTAGGTGCCATATCGTAGTGTTTGAAATTTTTTTTCTTCCAATACCGTTGAGTGGTTTATCACAATAAAGGGTTTTAAGTGGTGATTACTAAAATATAAACAACTTATAAGTTGAAAAGTAATTCAAAGCCTATTCCATTTTCATAATTTTAGATTTAAATAGACCCCGCTTGGTTCCAATTAATTGTAATATAAATAACTGTTTAATTTAAAATGTGCTTGTTTTATACGAGTTCATTTCAGTTTTTTTCAGTCGTTTTTTTTTAACGTTTATGTCATGTTTATTGTTCATAGTTTATTTTCATTATAGTGTGTGGTACAAGTGTACCAACCCAAAAGTAGGTCAACCCGCCTTTACCTATGGGGTCCACTGTCAGCCGACCAAAGGGTTTGGTCAGGTGGAAGGGTTAAGGCGCCTAGATGGACACATATGACAGCATTTAAAGATAGGCAACAACAGCTTATCTGATGGGATATAAAATTAGAGTTCGTAGGTCTATTAGGGACCATAACAACAGTCATATTAAGCTCAATTCAGCTTTCGTCTATAGAAACATCTGAATAAGTATACCTACAAGGTGTAAACGGACCCTGCACGAAGCCGTCAACCAAGCATTCTGTACATCACACTAAGTAACTCTACGCAACTATTATTGCAGGGTAACGATATTTTTTTTGGGGTCAAAAATCATGTTTTAAGGTAGGACTCGATGGAAAGCACTCAAAACATTGTGCTGATGAATTCATTGAATCATAAGAAAAAACTTTTAAAAATGTTGGAACTTTGACCCCCAATATCTCCGCAACTAGAAGGTTCCCAGATATGATCTAGAAAAAAAAAATTATCGCAATGACGGGGAAAACAAGTACCCCTCGGCTTCGTAAAGGGTACTTTTACACCCATTATCTAAAGACTCATAAGAATTCCTTACTAATAAATGACCATGTCTATTGATACGGGTTATACATAGGTGAGACGGTCAGTTACTAAATAAACATGTAGGTATGAATGAACTACAAATTATTATCAGCTGGTCCTCGCCTGGCAAATTGCGAGTCTAGTCACCTCGTGGGTAGTTGAGCAATTTGTCAATATTCTAGCGCTAAGTATAGCCTCACCGTGTCGTTATTGCGAATAGGGACGCGCTTATTTAGGACTCATTTCAAACGTCTTTGTACCGGTTTTTAGGTGGAAGAGTCAACACATAGTTAAATGCCTTTATATTATTGAACTATTGGATTTTTAACGCTTCGTGTTAGAGATTCCAACAGTACAATAATATTCTAGCATTCAGAGGCGTTAGCATGAGCGCGCGGTGTAAACGTAAAGTAAATACGTCGATTTTTGCATCGAAAATACAATTATCCTATATTATCCTTATTTTTAGTTAAATTGTTTGCAACAAGCACAATCAGTAACATCCATAGATATGAATTAATTCTTAAAATTATGAAAATATTATATGTGAAACGAATATTTTTAATTTTAAAATCGATGTATTTATGTTACATTAACACCGCGCGCCCGTGCCAGGCCTCTGTTAGATGTGACTAACTAAGTGTAAGAGAAAATGGACATTAGTATTTCGTAGACTGGGAATGCAGTACCTAAATCGAGCACCGAGCTCTTTATGTATTTGAAAACTGTAAATGTTGATAATCTTTACATTGATACAAAATATTCAAAACCAGGTGGGCAGTATTTTAAAAGCGTATTTTATTGCGTGTGTTATATTTAATTTACTCGAAGTCGAACTATGTTTAGCTTTCCAAAGTGTAAACGTTATTAACAAGAAGTTGTGTTGCTAATTGACAATCGTGACACGCAAGCCCCGAAAAACTAAATTGTATGCTTTTGGGGACATGAGAATTTAATATTAACTGCTAAACTAGACCAAACGGATCATGTCACATGTGTATTTTGGTTGTCATTGATAGAAAAACAAGCAGAGAGCAGTCCGTGATAGGTAGCCATGTAAGTGGCTTGTCGAGCCTCCTCAGGATCGTAGTGCTATTAGTTATTAGGGTCAAAATTTGCAACATAACGGGTGTAAAAAGCCCCATAACGAAGCTGAAAAGCACTTGTTCTCCCTATCTTTGCGATTATTTTTTTGTTCTGGTTCGGACCTGGCAACCTTCTAGTTACGGAGTTATTGGACGTCAAAGTTTCAACTTTTTCACAAATTTAAAATTTTAATGTTATAACTTTACTTAAAATACCTCCTTGATCCCTGTACTATTCAATGCATCCATCAGCACAATGTTTTGGGTGCGTTACATTGAGTCCTACTGTAAAACTTGATTTTTCACCTCAAAAAAAATCATCTAGTTTTCCAACAAAAAAAAAAAGAATAGCGTTACTAAGTTTGATGTACAGAATGCTAAGTTGCGGCTTCGTGAAGGGTCCGTTTACACCTTGTCTGTATCGTTATAAGATCTCTTATTCAGTTTCGAGCACTTTTGCATCATCATAATACACTACTGTCAGCCGACAGGGTTTTTTTTTCGGATGGGAAATCACCAAACGACCCCCCCCCCCCACTCTGGACGGAGCGGAAGGTAGTGTCAGACTTGTACTGACTAAAACCCATCCATGTTCCATCTTAGCCCTTTGTGTATCCGCGGTATCTCTTTCGAACAGTCCCGCAGCCCACCCATCAATCCTTGTGCCTATTCTAAATATGAACTAGTATTTATCACCCAAAACCGTAAACTTATACAATATTCATGGAGGTTGCTTTACAAAGCCATGCAAGCAGAACCTCTACAGAGGCTAAAACTCTGTTATAGACTAAAGTCAGCCTCCAGTCTTGTCAGAATTTCCCGTCACGCTTGCTTGATATTCTAAAAGGTGGCATGTGTCCTTGTTACACGTTGCCCGTAGTTTGTAGATGACAAGCAAAGACTACACATCCTTTGTAGAGACGGGCGAGGTGGCCAGTCTGGGGTAGTTTATAGATCGGGGCTTAAAGCTGACAAAATGTTAGATTTTTTTAGTTTTGGGTGAATTCTTTGAGATTTTGAGGCTGGTTTTTGGGCAATAGAGAAATAGCAATGAAAAAGACATGCTGCGCCGACTCTAAACAAATTGGTATAAGGGGATGATGATGATCATATGACGCTGTAATAAACATTTCAGCAGGGCAACTATCTATTCAACATTATTTTTAGTATATGCGAAACCTGAATATAGTTTGTTCAGAATAAGTGACTGAATCGATTACAATTGTTTTTAAACCATGTTATATTTAGTTAAAAAAAAAATATTTAAAAAAAGTTACAAGTTGGACACTGAGCTATATTAAGTACCTATCGCAATAATTTAGGTCAAATTATTATTACCAATGAGTTCAAGACGACGCTGGAGGAGCGCGCGCGGGCTCTCTGCGTGGTAACCACGTTTTTGCGCGGACAACCAGGTAACAGAACAAGCTTATAACTTTGTGATTTTTCATGATACAGTTTTGAAATTTTGTACATAGATTCTTTACATAAAAATACTAGACACGTGTTTCAGGTTTCGCATATACTAAAACCAAGGTTGTATATATAACAATCTCGTGTCACGGTGTTTGTGGTCGCACTCCTCCGAAACGGCTCGACCGATTTTTATGAAATTTTTATGTATAATTGGTAGGTATGAGAATAGGTCGTAAAGTAAATTTCACACCTCTAGGTGATTAGGGGGTAAGTAGGTAGGGTAGGGTAAAAAAGGTGCATTGGGGGCACAGCTAGTAATCATATAATTTCGTGTAGCGTGTTTTTTTTACTGTCCATTTTCTAATATCAATCCCAACATTGTATTATGTATTTTTCGTAATTACTCAGCCGATATCCACTTACGTATTCATAATTTGCTTTCAGGAGACATCTGCAGCAAAACCAAGGTAAACACGTTTTACAAAAATAAGATCTACCAATACCTATATTATCAAACATGAGGTAAAAGATCTAGGGCTGCGGGACTGTTCGAGGGCTGCGGGACTGTTCGAAAGAGATACCGTGGCCCTGGAACATAACGGGCAAAGAAGGAACATGGATGGGTTTTAGTCAGTACAAGTCTGACACTCCCCTCCGCTCCGCCCAGAGTGGGGGGGGGTCATTTGATGATTTCCCATCCGGAAAAAAAAAAAAAAAAAAGGTAAAAGATCTAAAAAAATATTTTTGAGAAATACCTGCCTCCCGATCTCTTTCGCAGTCTTCTTAACAAAAAACCGATATTCTGAATCATAAAGCAAAAAATACGAATCTAAGTTAGTTAAGGATGGAAACCAGACAGATAAACCAGTTATCTATTAAGTCTAGATTGCAGGATCCTGCCTACCTGCTTTTACGTGATATTAATATTGAACATCGAATCTAAGAATTGTCGCCTGGCTTTACATTTTTGGGGTTCCGTATCCGAAGGGTAACCAACGGGATCTTATTACTAAGCCTATGCTGTCCGACCGTCTGTCTGTCTGTCAGCGGGCTGTATCCCATGCTCCGTAATACGTAGATAGTTGAAATTTTCACAGAATGTGCATTTCTGTTGCCGTTACAACAACAAATAATAAAAATAAATTAAAAATTAAAGGGGGCTCCCCTACTACGATGGTACGGAACCCATCATGCGCGAGTCCGACTCGCAGATGGCCGGTTTTTTATAGAAAAAAAATATTACCGTATTCTTCTTGAACGTTGCGATAAACTTACTTTTTCTGATTTTTTGAGAAATAGTTAGTCGTGTCAGGCTGCATGAACACACGACTGTCGCGTTTATATTGTTTGCCAAATCAGACTTTCGAGGACTTTCTGATGACCACTTTCTGGTTTAACAAACAAAACAAAGAGTGACGGATGAAAGCAATGATAGCGTATTCGCGTGATCTATCGCTTTGGTTATGACACATGGTAACAAATAATACAGAAACTTACACCTTGTTATGTTCGAACTTGAAACAGACAGGACCTACACCCAAGTATTACAAATTCCAATTAGTTAACCGCTTGCACCTCAAAAGGTATACCTTCGGCAGCAAGGTACCGGGAGCACAGACTTCTGAAGAGAGCATCATGTGTCTACTATCATACCTTCAAGTTTACAACAGTGTTCCAAATTTCAATTTCGCTACATAAATATCTTCCTTTTTTTTTTTTTTAAGCGTTGAAAAATGTCTAGCGCATCATTCGCACTGTCCGGGGAGACGGTTTTTTTTTTTTTATGTGGGGCTTGCACCCACTAAAAACATCGCCGTAAGCCTACTGTCGCCTTGGTGGATGAGCCGCGAGAATTACTACGCATAACGTTCGCGACCCATCCAGCACAGCCCGCCTCCGGTCACCAAACACATAAATATCTTCCTCGGTCAACCAAAATCAACCACATTTTACCATATTAGTTTATCAAGCACCTTTTGTAAGGTATAAATACCTTACAAAAGGTGTATCTACATAATCTACAACATATTTCGCATTCAGATCACCTAAATAATACGTGTTCATAATTAAACAATTATAAATTCAACTTTTATCTATCCTCTATATTATCCCTAGGGGTTAGATAAGGTGGATCAGGCGTCCTGAATATTAAACGTGGGTTACGTTCGGTATATTAAAATATCATCGATTTAAATTACGCCATTTTATAGTACGTTTTAGTAGTAAATAAGTAAGTAGGCTTCTTTGAGTTTCGATGCGGCAACGCGTACGATTATAAATAAAACTTGTGTTATTGTAAAATAATGATTTGCTAGTAAGCAGTACGATGTTTTAAATATGTTTAGTGCTAAACGCATTTTTAATACTGTCGGGGGGACGTTCAAGTCATCAATAAGTATCAAAAATCAGTTTGTGCCATATTGACATACGGGTCTAAATTACCAGGAGGTTAGGCTTCTGAAGAGATGCGTCATACATACCCAGCAGTGTTACCACCTCAAGTGCTCAAGACCAAATTATACCAAATATACACTAAAACAAATTCTTTTGGTGTATATTTGGTACCTTCGGCTGCAAGGTACCGGGAGCCTAGACTTCTGAAGAGCGCATAATGTGTGTCTACTATTATACCTTGAAGTATACAATAGTGTTCCAAATTTCAATTTCGCTACATACCTATGGTTGCTATAAAGTTCCAGACACTGGAAGACAGATTCTAATTTTCAAAATGTTTATTCTATAAATTGACGCTCACAGACACTTCAGCAAGTCCCTCTACACCAAACCAAATATGAATCGATCATAAATTAATCGAAACCCGAGCAGCCGAATGTTCATTTCAAATTGATTCAATATTCAAAACATTAGCACATTGATTGAAAAGCGAACGCGGTGTATTTACATGTCGAAATGACGGCTAGACATTTCAGAAAAGTTTTTCGAGACATCGTTCTCCATTTCAAAAGACTTTTGGGTAACAAAATCTGGTTCTTAGATGATATTCAAGCTGTTATTTTACTCCATGCTTATAATATATATATCTTGATGATATTAGGTTTTTCATCTGGAAATTCTCAGTAGTACCCCGGAATATGAATTTTTGCCCGTTTGATGTCAATAGGCTCACATAACTGACCAAATGTGGGTGTACCTTGCTTAATCCCATAGTGGGCTGCAGGCTTGATATTTTGTTGTGCAACTACATACCTAGTATCAATAATATGTTTCAACTATTATTGTCATCTGCCTAACTCTTTTTTAGCCTAACCCAATTACCGGGTTATATGATATCCCTTGGTAAGACAACCCTGCAAGTCTAATTGATTGCATGCCAACGCGTCTGCATTCAAAGTGTTTGTCACCGCCTCACCGCTGACCAATTAGAGGTGCTACAGCGTTTATTAGGAGTCCAGGACCAATTAGTAGAGTTATTATACGAAGTTTGGTCACAATTGTAGGGACGCAGTGCACTCTCTGAACTAGTAACCCAGTTTAGAATGTGAGATAATCATGATTAATAGTTATAAATGCTGTGCAATTTTAAATGGCGAAGATAGAAGGTTTTTGGTGAGAGTGCTATTAAATGAAACCAAAGAAGTTCAGACTATTTACTTGAGCAGAAAATCATCAATTTTTTTTTCGAAACATGGTGTTCTGTCTTACATTCGACTGTTCGAGACGGTCTAAAAATTGGAGTTATTCCATAATTACTAATTAGCTTATACAATTCCCATCGTTGGGATACAGGTGTCCTCTCCTTGGGGGGCAGAGAACCTAGATCCACCACACGGGTCAGGGTCTACGTCAGATTGTAAATATTCGGCCCTAGGTCTTTCCGGTTTCCTCACGATGTTTTCTTTTAACGTTCACCGAAGTATGAGATTACAGGCTGATGTAATGCGTAGACGATGACAATACAAATCTTATCTCCTAGCTCCTAGTAAAGTCTAAGATAGCATGTTTTTCGGAAGCACATGTTGTTGATAGACATGTTTGTGCCTATTAACTAATTCGCCTTTACTGCTTACAGAGTTGTGCGCGCAGAATATTTTTCTCATGATAGTAGCTGGTTTCAAGTTGAACAGAATATGCTGCCTGTTTTCCTTAGATTTCTTTTATGAGTTTTGCTTTGCCAGTTGGTATTGTAGAACATAGATATAGAGGCTATATTCTACTTTAAATAAAAGGGATTTCAGTGACTTCAGCTGTATATTTTAAATAATGGACCGCACTTTCACAAGAATAAAATTCAATTGACACTTCTCCGTGCAAAGACAAATATATTCATTTCCAAAATTACTTTTATTTCAAACTCCTTTGTGAATCTGAATGCAGAGTTATAAGTAGTCTGCCTAATTTAAGGTTGGTTGTAAGTTATAAAACTTTACAGTTCTGTACCGGATAATTTACCTCACACAAAAAAGAAAACCTTTATTCAATTAACTTTATTAACAGAGATCAATCAGCACCTTTTGAAAGTCAGAATTACGTAACATAGTCCGCCATTACGCCAGCCTTTCGCCACTTCCCAATTTCTTAGATGCAGAGAAGAAGTGGTGAAACAAACCTTCCAGCCAGTTCTACAAACAGATTTTTATTGATAACCACAGATGCTAAAATATAGACAAAATATCCACAGAAGCTTTAGGGAAGGGTTTGTTTGTCTCACTATCAACGGATAACGATAACAAATGGATGGATCCATTCACAATCTATGGGGCCTTCATGTACCAGGAAATCAGAAAACAATAGAAGGTATCAGCTGTTTATCTTCCGCAGATCGTAACAATAAGTGATAAGGGTCAGGGCAGACGGGTTGGCAAAACGTCGGTACTTAATGTCTTCGAACGAACGATGTATGGATTCGGTCTGTGGGGGTGAGGAAGCTTTTTCACACGTTAGAGTAAGATAGCTATAGGTATGTACCACGTCATCAATTAAGCGGATTTGGGGCTTTTGGTCATTAGTGATTTGCTTTACGAGTTTTTTATTTATCTTTATTTATCGTAGGTTGCTGTTTACCGAAGAGTTTTTAGTTGTTGAATCCAGACTTTTCATATTTAGTGGTTTATTAAAATTGAAATCAGATATTCGTCGAAGCAATTTATGGCTAAAACCAGACTTTAAAGATCTAAAATTCAGCGAGGGCTGTATTTTCAATTCTAACCTTCAATTATGTATAAACATTACGACCTATTTCAACACAACTACTAGTACCTCTATAAATATTCTAATTCAAATACTTCGAATCTAGGAGAAGGTTGACATTTGGGTTCTGAACTAATCCCTCACGTTACTTAGGCTGGACTATCAAAAACATCGAGTGAGGTGACAATGACACTAATCGGGGTCTGGCTATGATACCCTGGTATTATATTGAAGCCCTTAAGGCAACCCACTCAGAATATCAAATAGAGAAATGAGGAACAAAATGCCGCGTAGAAAATTACATGTTGATATAAGCAGCAAGAAGCAGCAGGAAGTCTATTACATCTTTCTCTGCTTTCCTCTTCGAAGCATAGAGGCGTAAAGGCACGTCACAGAACGATTTCATATTCCATACCTATCAATCTAAAGATAAACGGGGTTAGTAAATAGTCTTCATCATTATCTGCCTAGCCATTATCTTAACTTTAATGGGTCCAGCCGGCTTCCAGTCTAACTGGATGCAGCTGAACACCATTATATTACATGGAGCGCTGTCTATCTGACCACCACCACCCAGTGGCTGGATAACATGATAAAGGGGTCAGTCTTCTTAAGTCCTTCTATTGTTCTAGCCATACTTTAGTTCCAGACTAAAACCATGAATTTCGTAATACTTACTCGCATAAAGCAAAAGCAGTCCTTTGTTCATCACACGATGTGAATCGAAAGGCCATTCAAAAGTTCCACAATTGCCTCTCTGCATACGTTTGCGAGATTTTTAGAGCATAAAGTCACTTTGACAAAAGGCTTTAGCTTTTATGTACTCCTAGTACTTATATTTAATGTTCGTACTTCTTGAGAGATCGATGAGAGCAGGTGCAGTTAAAGGAAAGTAGGTATTATGGCGTCCTAGTTAAAATTATTGGAGAATAAAGGTTTTTTTGTGAAATAACGATGTTGAATTTCGGCACTCGGCCGGCATCCTTCTCTCATCTACCTACTCGAAAAATTAAATTAAAGGAGCAAACGAAATTTTATTATAATGTATTTTCGTCGTAAACGTGAAATGAAACAAAAATGAGCAAGTCACTCGAGTGAACAGTATACTAGAGTGAAGCGTTTTATATCGGCTTGAGCAACTGTGTGTGATTCATTTGTCAGTCATATTATCAGCGACATTATTAGCTGCTTGACGATGTCCTGTTTACTGACAGTCAGCTGACGTCATATTGGCTTCTATCATCAGCCATATCCCAACTTCACTACTACTAGGTCTCTCTTTGCTTGCATTACCTACCTTCCCCCGCAATGGCAACAATAAAATTGATACAGTATTCAGCATTACCTAGAGAATTTCTTCCGAAAGTTTAGGTCCTTATGCGCTACTATACAAATATCGATATTTGAAGTCATAAAAATCATGAGAAGCAGTTTGCTTGTTTCGTATAATGAGAGGTGAGGTATTACCAGGACTGTATAGCTCGTAATGTCCTGTAGGTACAGATTACCGACGGTCGCTTGTTATCTCATTGCCGGCGGTCATTTGTTCATTACAGAGACGCGTCATCTCTTGTCTAAAGTCTGATTTTTACGTTATTTCTCAGAACAACTTGTTTGAAACAATGTGTTTAATTAAATAAGACCTTTACGACATTGTTTTAGAAGTTGAATTTCAGTACAATTCAGTTATTTTGATATTGAATATACCTTCGAAAAACACGTTTTTTTTTTTTAACTAATTGTGACTCGTAAAATGTGCCTAAAAGACAATGGATCTCTAATGATCTAAAAGTTAAAATATAACAAAATTATACTAGGACACGAGAAATTTTAGCTGGTTACAACCTTCGAGATTGTTCTTTACATGAAAATTGAGTGTGGCCAAAAAAGGCCAACTTTTGTAGAACTTTAAAGTCTGCTCCTTTCAAGCGACACAAACGTTCGTCTGGCCACAATCTAACACATAAATAAAGCTTGATAGACTCTTCCATCTCTCTCGCGACCAGCATGCGAGGGACGTCTGGCATCGTCTGTCTCTGTCTAGCAATCTTCGCCAAGTCATAACTCTCAAGTAATAATTTCTTCAGTCGAGGTCTCTATAACATACTCACATAAAGTTTCAAAGAAGTTAACTTTGTTGCCTCCGTCCGGCGGAACAGAGTAAGTTTTCTACTCTTAAATTCATACTGAAAATACGAAGAGAGAATTTCATCATTAAAAAGCAAATATTACATAGCTTTTCTCATCAGCGATATTTATATTCATAGCTTTTGAATATTCGATTACACTACCGAAAAATGTTCCCGTATTACCCGATAAAGAGAAACATCGTTTTGCACGTAACATATTAATCGCATTTTCCGCACAGTCGACTTTATAAGCTTTATTAATGCTTTTCGATACAAAGTGGAATTCAACACACGATTTATCGATGACTAAACGTATATTTGCGAGCAGGTTTCACTTTATGTGTTAATATCGGTAATATAAAGGGCCCCCAACAATGCACCAATTTGTTGTATTAAATGAAAACACGCCGACGAAACGCTCACACTCAAAGCAAATTGCATCCAAGCGTTAAATGGTTCCGTAGCGTCACGTTTTCACAAGAAAATATTTTTTTACAAAACGCTCAACTCCGTTTTTTTTTCAAAAGAATAATCTTCACGAGATACAAATTCTTTAGAATGTTTATTCTTTTGTAGGGATACGAACTTTACACTCGTTTGTGTTAAACTAGTTTAGCTTTCGACTTTCGCAACTAGCAGGCTTACATGATCCTAAAATGTCCTTTGTTGTGGCCTTTTCCGGAAAAGTAGATGGATTTCGTGGACCCGAAATAAATTATACGATGCCGTCACTGGTCACATTACCTATAAGCATAAGTGGACACAGACCGGTAGTAGGGTAGGAAAAATATGGTATTATGTCACATTGAGACCCGAAAACCTTATTTTCGTTCCTACGTGTTAACTACAATCTATGTAAGGGATCGCCGAAAATAATATTTTCAAAGCAAACACAATGAGGCCTTTGTCAGAGGAGGATGTGGTCTTTGTAAGGAGCATATACGTTGAGCTGTTGTGTGAAAATACTTGTGTGGCCGTGCATGCTCCAATTCCATTAATAGAACGCTCCTATTCCGTTATTCAGCCCTGGTACCTCGAGATGGATAGGCAGTCTTGCATTTAATTATGTGACACTCTGAGGTAGACAGATTCAAAGCTATCTCGTAGGAAAGCCGCGCCGCATTTCTTTAATTGACACCGCCCCAGGTCTCAGGTGTTTGTATAAAATTGAAATGAAATAAATGGATCTGCGTCTACGTCTGTGTACTAAGTTGTCTCGGGCTCGGCGAACAATGGATGAATATGTATTCAGAGCGGTATGAAGCTCTCATTGTTAGTCAATCCGTACTTTGCTGAATCAATAATGTAGCAAGTTCTGTGGAGTCTCTAGTAATTTCGCTCTGTTTTGGATGACTGAACCCTTCGTTCGTTATAGATTGGGAAAGAAGATTACTTACGTATCGGTAAAAACATTCAGCTGATGTTCTATCTATATTCAGTGGGATGATTCTTCGGTGTAAGTCAGGAGCATCATGTTAATTGCACATGATATATTAAATAACGGCCTCATTGGCCTAGCGGTCGCAAGCGCGACTGCTGAGTATGAGGTCCTGGGCTTCTCGAGTCAGGCAAAGTGTTATTGAGGTTTTCCATAAGGAATTTCTCAGTAGCAACCATGGAATCTGGATTTGTGCCTGGTTGATGGTAGTAGGCTCGCCCCCTATTACATGGAACTTCAACATAACTGGCGAAATGTAGGTCCTGTGTACTATTAGGTACACCTCTGCCTAACCCTTCGAGAATTACAGGCATGGTGTTATGTTATATAAATAATGGTATAATAAACACTCAAATATTAGAAGAAAAAAACTCACTGGAACAAAAAGAATTGAACAAGAAAAGTCACGTACGTAGAACCAATCAATCTTCTGTGAGGCGGTACTTTCTATTCACTCCTCTAAACTAATGGTAAAGTGGTGTTTGATTTCAATTCCAAGACATTATGAATAGAACATGTTTTATTTTGGGTACCTACGTAATTTTTCTTTCCAATATCCAGTAGCAGTCCTGAGTTCATAATATAAATACTTCCATAATTTTAATTATAAAGAGGTATTCGTTTGTAAGTTTGTATGCAGGGTGTAATCTCCGGATCTAATTATCCAATTCTAAAAATTATTTCACTGGCAGAAAGCTACATTATTCGTGGGTGCTATCTTTTTTCTTTACATACTCGTAGTATAAACCAAAGTCGCTCCCGCTGTTTGTACGCATAGATCTTTTAAACTACGTAACGGATTTTAATGTAGTTTTCAGCAATAGATAGAGTGATTCAAGAAGAAGGTTTTAAATGTAAATGTATATTATCTACACTGCACCCATGCGACGCCGAGGCGGGTCGCTAGTAGACTATGAATTATATTTATATCATGCATATTAGCCGAGCTATCACATTTTTTGCTGACGAAGTGCTAGTAAAATTATAAGAGAAAAACTTGCCCAATTAATGGTTATCTTGTAATCGTCTAATACATGATAGTTTCCAAAAGTCGTAACCGCCTCTTTGGTCTAGTGGTCGCAAGCGCGATTGCTGAGCGTGAGGTCCTGGGTTCGATTCCAGGGTCCGGCAAAGTATTATTGGGTTTTTCAATCAGGAATTTCCTCAGTAGTAACCACGGATTCTGGATTTGTGCCAGATTGATGGCAATAGGAACGCCCCTATTATACAGGATTTAAAACATAACTGGAAAAATGTGGGTGTACTACAGGGTGTAAACGGAATCTTCCCGAAGCCGTCAACCAAGCATTATGTACATCAAACTAAGTAACCCTACACAAAAATTATTGCCGGAAACGTCTTTTTTTTGGGGTGAAAAATCACGTTCTACGGTAAAACTTAACGTAGGTCATGGAGGCAATTTAAGTAAATTTATTAAAAACTACGAGTAGTATTAAAAACTTCTGAAAAATTTGGAACTTTGACCTCCAATATCTTCGTAACTAGACGGTTCCCAGGTATGGTTCACTACAAAACAATGATCGCAATGACGGGGAGAACAAGTGCCTTTCGGCTCCGTTAAGGATATTTTTACACCCTTTATTATTGGGTACACCTCTGCCTAATCCTACGGTGATTACAGGCGTGATGTTATGTTATGTAAATATAACCGACGAATTTGAACGTACCATTAGGTACTCTGCCTAACTCTTCGGGGAAATACAGACGAGGTGTTATATATGCAATACAAAAGTGTCATCTTACTCACGATGCCATAAAACAAGGAAGCGAAAAATTTCCCTAAAGTAATAAAAAGATACAATAACTATCACCCTTTATCGCTGTAGTTATTTTGGAGGCAACAGTTTGGATAACACCATAAACGGTTTTTATATTTTATACAGTTTTCCGAAGCGTTACTCTAGAGAATATCTCTATGGGCGAATAGAGATGGGCCAGAAGCTTTTCGGTATCGCGTGACACCACTATATGACATAGCGACCACATTGCCGAATGATTTATGTTAACCACACCCGATAGTTTATAGAGATATCAAAGGAAAGTTGTCTCCCAAACAAAAAATATTTATTAAACTCGTTTGAAATATGTCCGACGGGATAAAAAATATTTCGCCAATGTGAAGAATTATCTTTATTTCGGCTATGTTTTGTGAAAAAACTGACAGTTCATTGTAAAATGTTATACTAGATAAAACGTGTGATGACTAATTGCTAATTCTTCAAACATTGTCTCATTCATTTCATAAATATCTTCGTCAAAAATGACAGAATTTAATTGAATACTGTCGATTTAAATATCATGATGTCGAATTAATTACGTAACTATTGCCAACTTTGTTTATTTCTCAACGATCGACACGAATACAGAAAAGTTTCAGCCATCTCTATCGCGATACCTACCAGGAAAATATAAGTACGAAGAGAAAATCCGATAATATCGAGGCTCGTATTGTCTACCGCTTATTGTCTTTCGGCCCGAATTCGAATCTTTTGTTATTCTTCCCTACAGCTCTCTAAGCTAACTGTAATCAACATTTTTCAGGTTTTTCGGCTAATAGTTTCATTAGGATCTTCTTTGTTATTGAATTCAGCAGTATTTTTAGAATACAAGACAATTTTTTATTCAAATTGAATGGTTGGATTTTCTCCTGCTGGAGGGCATTAGTCGTAGCGTTTAAAATAAGCCTCTTGTGAAAGCGTATAGCCCATTCACAAAATAAAATTGCCTTTTAAAAACCTATCTATTCAAAAGAGGTTATTTGTGCTTTATTCTTTAAAATTCAAAATTGTTTTACGAGAAACAAAACGTGAATAAAAACAAAAGTAAAACAAAAAGAACTCGAATTTGAACTTCAATTGTTTTTTTTAGTTGCTGCGTTGGAACATATTGGAACTCTCGATTGAGCTCGTTGGAAAATTCATCAAATAAAAACTGTCGTCCGTATAAATCTCACAACGTGCACGTTTAACACTCGATGTACTAGGTGCACATACTTTCAAAGTTATTTTTCATGTAAACGAGAGGCGGCTTAAACCGTATAAAGGTGCCTATATTTCATGCGGGCCGGGTGTTTTTCGCTCGGGACAATAGTGTAAAAAGATAAAAACCTGTGAACGACCGGCACATGTTTATATGTTAAAAGGATTTTTTTAATATACACACGAAATAAATGGGTCCGCGAATATACGCGGCTATTTCGTGTTCATATTTCTTTTAGAATAGGGTTTATGAATGTTGTTCATATTTAATTCTTTGAAACCCGCTTGCGTCTGACCGGGATAGAGCTTTTATATATTTTAGGAGATTCCACATCATGAATGAAGAATTCAACATAAGCGTTCTTTTCTTTTTTTCTGTCGGTGGTTTATGAAATGCAGAATTTATAGCCTACTAGCTTATGCCCGCTGCTTCGTCCGCATGGAGTTCGGTAATTGTGCCACGGGATCGTACTACCGGGATAAGAAGTATGCTATGTGTTAATCCAGGTTATAAACTATCTGTGTGCGGATTTCATCCAAATCCGGTCAGTAGTTTTTGTATGAAAGAGTAACAAACATCCAGACATCTCCACAAACTTGCGCATTTATAACATTAGTAGGAAGTAGGATTTAATCGTGGTTGTTTTAGTGAGGTAGTAACTAACCTAACATGAAAACAATTAGTAGGGCCTGAAACGTTTGAAATTGATTCAGAAAATAAAAACAATTTATTGTAGAAACATGCGTAACCTTAGCGTGACTTGCTTAAAGGCCTAAACCAATATTTATGATCGTGATATTTTTCGTCTTAGGTTTAAGTGGTATTTCTATTAATAGCTAAGTTTCCAGTTACATAATTTTCCTTTTATAAGCCTTTTATTTTGCATCTTGCCCGTCCTAACCTACGGTGCTCAGACCTGGTCACTCACCGAGTCTCAGAAGTTCTGCCTTGAAGTTTGCCAAAGGGCAATGGAACGTAGCACTCTGGGTGTAAAAAGACAAGACAGGGTGCGAAACACCACGCTGCGTTCCAAAACGGGCATAGTGGACGTTGGCAAAAAGTCTGCAAGGCTAAAATGGGATTGGGCGGGTCACGTCAGCCGCATGCACGATAGCCGCTGGGCAATGGATGCCGGAAGACGGACAGCGCGAGGCCGGTCCAGAAAGAGGTGGCTGACTGGGCTGACCTGAAGAGGCACGGGAAAAGAGCACATGGAGGGAATTGGGGGACGTCGTTGCCCAGCAGTGGGACAGTACAGGCTAATAAAAAAAAAGCCTTTGCGTGACAAGCTAGATACGATGACTATTTAATATTACATTTGCTTTAATATCGGTGATAGCAAAACTTATTTTTCTTTTTCTCAAAATATTTATGGTCATTCTAGAAAAGCCCTGTCTAACTAAACTGAACTACATAATATGTACGTGAACAAATCGTCCTACTACATGGTCCGCGACTTTTGCCGGGCATATTGCAAAAGAGAAATGTGTTTAACAAATGACTATGTCCCAACTTTGAAAATGATAAAAGTTCAGTTTTCAGTTCCTTTTTCCGTAGATTTCAGCTGTTTTCTCTCGTCCCTTTAAGTTTTCTTTGTCCTGAATACTGATGCGAGCCGTCAGTCCTGTTTACCCTTTGAATTGTAATCTCCTCTCTCATTATGTTGTCCTGCGACATTCTATCCACACATCCGACCCACATTGCCCTTCCGTTTATACTGAGTGACCTTTTCTTAAAACCGCGCGTGACGACGCGCATTTTTCTGAGTGCTCGCTCGTATTTCGAACGCGTTAATTTTATTTTTATTATCTCTTGTACACACATGTCTTCCTGGTACTGCTATGGTTGGTTGGATTGTTTTTCTTGGGTGTTTCGGGTCAGACTTCAAACGTCAATGAATTATTTATTCGTTGACAAAAGTGGAATCACTTTCGACTGGATCGACGAAGAAGACATTATTTCAAAAACCACCTTTGTCATGACATGAAATAGTTACAGAATTAGTGACAGGTTTGGTTTTTTTTTCATCAGCCGCCTATGTCACTGACGTGACTGCTTTTTGCCGAAATCATAGTTGACTATTTGTTGAAAAAATATGAATTGTGATCGGAAAGCTTACGAATTCCTCTACAAGATGGCGTAACTAACTCATATCATGAAATTTTTGACAAAGGTAAGATAAGATAAGATAAGATAATTTTTATTTGTGCAAACATGAGTGTACATACAGTATAGCATGCAAGGTGGCACTTTATAAATGAGCTGTCACGTTTGGCCTATAAGGCGTACAAATATATAAAGTAGTCAAACTTACACAACAGTTCAATATAATATAATACAATGCAATTCAATTCAATATAGTATAATTATAATCCGATTCAATTCAATATAGCATAATTAAATTCATTCACGACATAAATTTAATAGGTCATTCATATTTCAATAATTTTATCATTTAGAAAGTCGCGTATGTCATAGTATGCTTTCCCTTGTAAGTGTCGTTTTAGCTTCATTTTTAATCTATAGACATTAAGTTCTTTCCACACTTTTGGTAGTTTATTATAAATTATGGGGGCCATACAAAAAATGCTCTTTTGCATTAATGCGGTTTTTGACTGGGGTACACGAAGAATAGTGTCATCGCGTCTGCTACGGCTACTTCCTTCTGATATGCGTGGGAACCGATGTTGGTTATGTTTCACAAACATGACCACTTCCAATATATATAGCGAGGGCAGTGTTAGTATTCTGTAGTTAATAAAGTAGGGTTTACAGCTTTCGGTTGTAGCTAACTTAAAAATCGCCCTAATACATTGTTTTTGGGCTTTAAAAACAATTTCCTTGTTGGTCGAGTTGCCCCAGAAGATTATTCCATACCTAAGGTGTGATGCAACTAAGCCATGGTATGCGGTAAGTAGCGAATCGACTTTAAGCACTGCAGTCAGTTTATGTAAGGCATACGCCGAGCTACTCACTTTTTTGCACAGAGCCGCAATGTGTTCCTTCCAGTTTAATTTACTGTCAATCGTCACTCCAAGGAATTTAGCGGTATTAACTTCTACGATAGTTTTATTATTATATTGTATGTTAAGGTTACATAAGGTTGATACGCGTTGGTTAAAATGGATTATATTAGTTTTGCCAAGGTTTATCTTCAAATTATTATTATTTAGCCAGTTAATCTTTGATACAAGAGAGTTATTAATGTCAGTATTATAATCATTTAAATTATTATTATATTCAATTGTCATAGTGCTGTCGTCGGCAAATAGTGTTACAGATTGATCGATAAATTCTGGTAAATCATTTATGTAAAGTATAAAAAGTAGAGGGCCTAGCACGGTTCCCTGAGGTACTCCATACTTCACTACTCGTTCTTCTGATTGGTGTTTGACTTCATTTTTAGTTTTAGCATTGATCGATGATATTTCCGTGACTTGTTGTCTATTTTCGAGATAAGATTGAATCAATTTTAGAACGTTACCTCTTATTCCATATGCTTCCATTTTGTCCAACAGAATATCATGCTTTACATAATCGAACGCCTGGGTCATATCGCAGAATATGGTGCATACAGGGTTCGTCTTATCAACACTCGAGGTTACCTTGTGCAAGAAATCATAAATAGCCATATTTATAGTTTTGTTTGCTCTAAATCCTTTTTGCTCGTTAGCTAGTATATTATTTTTTTCCATAAAGTTGCTTATATTCAAATATATATATTTTTCATAAATTTTTGAAATAATACTGATGAGTGAGATTGGTCTATAGTACTCCATAGCTTCCCTATTTACTTTTTTAAATACAGGTATTACTTTTGACTTCTTTAAAGCATCTGGATATATACCTGAACTGATGGTTAAATTAATAAGGTAACTAAGGTGTGAGCATATATCATCAGCGATCAGTTTAATTATCTTTGTTGAAATTTCGTCACAACCGACACTATTCGTGTTTCTCAAAGATTTGATTATTCTAAGTACATCCTGTGGCACACACGGTGGCATGAAAAATGATTTTACATTCCAAGGTATTCGATATGTGACATTATTTCCTGAGCTTGGTATTGGATTGACTTTTTCAATAAAATAATTATTAAATGCATCAGCAATTTTCACGGGATCTGTAATGATATCACTATTTACTCTTAATTTTGTAATAGGTTGTCGTGGCATATTATACTTTGAGCTATTTATTATTTTCCAGCTCGCCTTGGATTTGTTACTTGCTGTATTAATTTTGTAAAGGTGGTTTTTGAAATAATGTCTTCTAACGTTTTAAATTTTTTGGGTCTCATATTCTTTGAAAATGCTTAGATGACACCCACCGCGTCTCAAAACCAATCTCAAAAAATCTCGTCGCAAAATCCTACAACCACAATTTTAATCAAAATCTGCACTAAAAAGTTCCACACAAGAACCACAAAATATACAAAAATGTGCCTCTCAGCGTCGGTTAACCATTTGAGCGCTAAGTGGATGCATTGCGGGATGTAAACGATGCAAATTACGCCATTGTCACTACCTGCAGACTAAGACAATAGTGGCGTGTCGACGGAATTTCAGCTTCAGCCCGATCGGGGAACTACAGACAAACAGACAGACACACGCTAAAGGAATACGTAGACGATACGTACCTTATTGTATACCAATAACTATAACACAGCTCTCTTACAATATTGTTGATGAGGGACTTTTGTCAGGCCGGAATGCGTGTGTGCCAAAGATATAGATAAAACCTAGATAACGCAAGAGCACCTACTTCGCGTGCCCGGGTTAAGTATTTAATGCTTAACGTAGCTACTGTCGCAGCAAGCTATTATGTTTAACACAACAACGTTACAACTCAAGAACTTAATTCTAGACATATAAAGAACAAAAGCTTAGTCGATTTTTTTTATTTTTTTTTATTTTTGTATAATAACTTGTTTGTGTGTGTGCTTATGACGTCATAGTAGGTAGTAAAAAATGGCACGCTTGGTTTTCATACGAACCGTGACACTAGCGTTATCTAAGTATATCCGTGGTGTGAGCTAATTTGTTGCGTTACGTATGCGTTTTCGTTATGCTTATCACTAAATTAACATAACATCATGGCTAAATTCCCCGAAAGGTAAGAGGTACATCGTACACCCACATTTCGCAGTCCCTCGTCTGCGAAGGCCTTGAGCGTGATTACGAAGCATGGCTATTAGTGCCGCGACTGCCACATTCGCAATAAAACTGATGTCGCGTTAAAAAATCGCAGCGTTTACAACCGCCCTAATGTGGTGCGGGATATATAGCGCGGTTAATTCGTACGAACATATTTTATAGAAACATGGCCTACGCATGTCGGTTTTATTTTGCTACATTTGGTGTTGTCTGTAGCTTATTGTCGGCTGTTACTATAATCTGAGCTGGTATTGTGTGTTTTGTCATAGAACAACTTAAAATATAAATTATTAGTATATAGTATTTGCTGGCGAGCAGATTGGGACACGGTCTTGGGAAAAACCTTTATTTAAAAACTACATACTAAGCCTGTAATCCTAGTTATTGTCACATTTCGCCAGATATATCGAAGTCCTAGGAAACAACGGCGGAGCCTACTACAAAAAAAACTGCTAAATAACACTTGAAACCTCATCCAGCAAGCTCTGTACTGATTGTTGTACCCGTGATAAATCGGCACTTTTACGGACGTCCTCTAACACGGTACTAAATAAAACACCATATAATATAACGCGTATTCCACACAACCCCGCATTGCGCATCACCCACAGAGCACAAACTCGACGATTTTCAACAAAAAACCGTAAAAATATATAAAATACATACCCAAGGCAAAGTTCTCCCTTCGTGGCATTAAAATTCACGTACCTATTCATTGTGTGGTGAAGCCAAATCGAGCATAAAATTGTTGTTCGGAATTTATTAGCTATTACCACAATATACGGTTCATTTCTTTGATTATATAGCGTGTACTTTTTGACAGGTTTTCGCTTTAGCTTCAGTCGTGCGTCGGACGTCGGTTGGTTAATGTGGAAATTGCTTCTGTACATAATCACGCATGTAGTCCCCAAAGGGTTAGGCAGAGGTGTACCTAATATTACATCCACATATCGCCAGTTATGTTTAACCCCCGGGTTAAAAGCGGCGAGCCTATTGCCTAATGTATCGTTACATGGTATCTTTACCTAATCACAATCAAAGAAAAATGTATGTGTGGCTTTGTATTCGTTAAAAACGGAATCAGTCATTATCAGTTTTGCGAAAATGATGTCTGGAAAGATCCCAAAAAAAAATGTTACTTGACAATTTTTAGGAAATTCGTCTCAAAATTACACAGAACAACTTTGTCAAGAATTTTGTCATGAGCTTAAAACTAAATTCTTAATCTCGCGCGATGCATAAAGACGGAATGCAGTGCCCCGTATATGAAACCTGCATGATGCACGACGCGATTACGTCACAAGCACGCGTTTCGTGAGAAAGCGCGCCACTCGCCCCATCTATATAACCCCTTAGCTATTTTACCGTCCTAGTATTCGAAGGTAATATCGCACCTAGCCTAGATTACATTTACAAATTCAATTCAGTCTAGAAGAAAAGGAAAACAGCTTTATAAATATTTAAAGTATTCGTTGAAAGAAAAATTCTGACTTAGGAATATTTTCAAGATAAAACCTTCAAAAGTAATCCTTAAATGTAGAAAGAAGGTATTATAAGGCCACTATATCAAGCTGTAACCTACTATTTATTATGGACCAATTTTCTCTCAACAGACAAATAGAAATCCAATATAAATTCTGTTTCCAAACAACGTTTCTTTACGGAACCATTTCTTAATCCGAGACCCGAATAACTTTAGCCGTCGGCAGATTTAAGGGTCCTCGCCTACCGGGCCTTTTGTAGCGATGCAGTCGCGATGCTGTCGCTGGCTGTGTACCTTTGCCCACGTAGCAACGATTCTATCTAGATACTCGCGCTTCAGTCGCAACGATGCCGCGATTTAAACGCACGGCTCTCCACGTTCTCCACTCCTCATTCCTCCGATGTCGTCATTAACAGTTTGATTTATCGTGTTAGTTACATACTGGTCTATTACCATTTGAGTTTCAATGACATGGAAAGAAGAAGAAACAGTCATGCGTTTGTATCAATACAGCAGCGATTAAAACGCGGATTTACATCGCTTTGTCGCGCGTTGCAAATGCGACTCGCGCGACTACATCACTAAAGAAGGCCGTCGTCGTGGACGAGCGCCCTAAGGATTAATAAAAAAGTAAATAAACTGTGCCCGTTTCAATTTTACTAAATGAAGTCTGAGCTGGAAGATAACGAGATCCAGGCAATAGTGGCAGCCGGCAGTACTTGTTTAATTATTAAATCTCTTTTAATTAAATGTGGTTCGCAATCGTTTCGATTGCATCTTTGGCTTAAATGAGTTTAATGTTTATGTAGCGGGTTCATGTTTATTTGTCTATGGTTGGCCTTTAAAATTGTTTTTGTTGTGTAAGTGGAGTGGTTTTCGGTAAAGAAATGGAGTTCTAGTAACTACACAACATACATAACTTCACGCCTGTGATCCCCGAAGGGTTACATAGGCAGAAGTGCACCTAATAGTATACACCCACATTTCGCCAGTTATATTTAAGTCCCATGCCATAGGGGGCGAGCCTATTGCCATCAACAGGGCACAAATCCAAACTATACTGCTATTATATATTGCCCAATAACACTTTGCCCAACCCGGGAATCGAACCCAAGACCTCATGCTGATTAGTCGCGCTTGCGACCACTAGACCAATGAGTTACTTTTTCTGACTATTTCATGACAAGAGTCGGTATCAGGGTTGCCTTGTATAAGAATAAGCTTTCTTTTATTTCAAAGAGTTTTTGATCAGTGCCCAAAGAGGCGCCGGTGACTGAAAAGTTGTGTTGTCGTGGTATGCTAAGTAATCAGCTGCATCCGGTTAAAATGGAAACCGACCTTGGTATGGTTGGGAAAACACAAGGCAGATGATGAAACACTAATAGCTTTCGATGCGAATAAATAGTTTTCTTTCTTTCTTTAAAAGAAACGAGCATCTAATTGTAATTTTATCTCGCACGACTAATATAATTGAAACTAACATCATTTATCAAAAGAATAATAATCCACTTGCAGTAAATAATAACCTACATTGAATGAGGCAAAAGAAATTCCGTGAAACTTATAAAGTGCAATAACTGTGAGCAATTACAACTTACCAGCTATTCGGACTTATTTATTTCCACAGTATATCCTTTCACAATAATAATGTTTTATTTTACTTTCTTTTCTCGGTATCTTTTGTTTCTTTTTGAATGAAAAAAGAAACATCGTATCATCTGTTTATCGTCTCGCGTAAAAGATTACTGCGGGAAACATATCGCGAAAAAGATAACTCAGTAGCTTGGGCAGCTGGTTTGTGTCATGTTTTTTATGATTTTGGTAAATAATACTTACTAACAGCGTATGTGGTCCTGGTACTTACTTTGGGGTTTCTTGTAAGTCAACTTTGCATAAAACCTCATTTTACTTGGAAAATCTGAAAATAAAACATCTTCGCTTTTGATAATTATGGCAGGTTAAAGGCTCGCCTTCTGTTGTTATACGAGACTTAAACATTCAATGGCAAAATGTAGTCGTACTATAGGTACATCTATGCCTAACCCATCGGGTAAAAAGACTTAACGTTATGTTACAAGGGGTTAATTAGAAAATAGCATGTCTCACTAGAATAACATGCGGAATAACTCATTAATCATAAGTATAATATGTATAAGTTTGATTCGACCAAAATAAAATCTTCTCCAAAAACAAAAGACTGCAAATAAGTGTAATAAACACCCACAGTCCCACACCTATCTGGTCTCAATATTCAACGAGCGGTCGCAGCAATAACAATGTCAAATATCGTCGGCAGGGGTCGGTCACCGCTGGCCGAGGTCCAATTGTTAAGACCCTCGTCTTCCTCTGCTCTCCTGGTAGTCTCATTATTGATGTCGCGTTAGCTCAGTTTTATTTTGGGCAAGTTAGACTATGGAATTGATGGTGCAGTTCTTAATGACTGTAGTTACTTTAATTAGTAGTTATAGATTGGGGAATTTGGTATGGATAGATTTGACGATTCAATCCGACGAGACAAAATAATTACGAATAATTTACTTCCTTCTTTGGTTATTTTAATTACTCTTGAAATATTATATACATTTATAATTTAAAATAACCTAAAACAACTAAAAATGACGGCAAAAAACTGCTCCTCAACGCTGTCAATTGGGAATATACCCAAGAGCCTGGCGGTGTTGCCACGTTGTATGGCAACTCTAAAAGCCTTTGGCCAAGGTAAAAGCAAGGTCATGGGAAGTGTCAACTAAGCGTTTTGTAATGTTCTTGAAAAGGCTGTGAGCACTTTGGTTGTTAGGTAACTTTTGAGTCGTGTTGTTAGGCGTGTGTTGTTCTACAGCTGTCTAATTTTAGGTTTTTAGCAGATTGAAACTAATCTCCAAAATACAATATCTACAAGCTCAACTAATTGAAAAAGTTATTACAAACAAGTTGGTAGCGTCCGTCAAAATCGTCTGGCTACATTGTAACTTTTGATGGCAAGCATATTGTTTCTATCAGAATTTTAATTAATAAATCACGAGATTAATTTCAGTAACCGCCACCATAATATGGGCTACAAGCTATAAATGTTCATAAACATACAGAAAACATCCGAATGAACATTCACAAATCCAAACACATGTTCAAAAACGTAATTTAAAATGCAATAGTCATTAATTCAACAAAACACATTAAAATGGACGCGCAGTTTAACTTTATTCGCAATAAAACAGTTTGGTGTCGTATGCAGCGTCAGTACCGGGACAATTGCGTCGGGGAACAACGCTCAATGCTTGGCGGTCGTTCATTACGGCTGAGACATGCAGAAAAGATTATTTGCTTGGCAATTTAGAGTTATTTGGCAGTAGTATTTTTTGTTAAATAATTTTTTAGGTTATTCTGGTCTGATATGTGGTCCTGGTACTTACGTAGGGGTTTCTTGTAAGTTCACTTTGCATAAAAACATCATTATGCCAGAAAAATTAAAAAAAATAATTCTTAACTTTTTAATACGGCCCTTAAGGGTAGGCAAGTATTAAAAAATATCGTCCTCATATAGCAAAAAATTAATTTGTTTTTTTTTGTATTTTGTTGGCTATTTCTTGAATTAAGATTTATTTTATTTAATTAATTTAGCCATAATTGCCATCCAACGTGGCTGCAATGCTGCCAGGTTTCTGGGCACTTTTCCTATTGCCAGCGAATGCCTATGGCATTACGTCCGCCTCTGTACTTCTGTGCTTAAAGTGTTAAATAAATAAATGTGGATGAATTTTTTGACGCGCTGTAACCCTTTTGATAGTTGTACAAATTTTTATTACTATTATTGATTAGTAGTTTGTAAATAATGTAAATATTCTTTGAAATGAATTAGGATAAATAGCCAACAAAATACAAAAAAAGCAGTGTTTTTTTTCTACATGATGAAGATAACGATGATCAAGATCGCCTTCACACAATGGCCCATGCTGGGCCACACTTCAACCACATATTTTCATTCGTTAACTCTCATCAACTCCACTGCGGCAAACGTACTAAGCTATTTTGCCAAAGCACTGTAGAAATAACAATTTCCTTAATAGTCTTGCATTTTTTTATTTTTTGTTCTGCACAGAGAGGAGACGACGCGATGCGGTTTCTGGAATCGTTTTGCACCTTGCCTTGTTCGCCATTTCAATGTACCGCCTTTTCGGTTAGACTTGTCCAATTAAAGTGTAGTGCTCTGTAGATTTTAGAGGATTAGAATTTCCCTTGACTCTTTATTTCGGAAGAAGAAATCCGATTTTATACTTAGATCAAGACATTTGTAAAAGAGAAGACATATTATCTCTGAGGCAAATATTACTTTGTGTTTGTCACATAGCAATTCAAAGGATTGAATGAAGTGTTTTAAAACCCATTTTTACAAGCTTTTGTCTACCTACCTACCTTACACTGTTCGTATGTAGGTATGTATGTAAGCTGTTCACATCAAAATTTGCAAACCATTTTTCTAACACTTGTTGGTATCCGATTGAGCGCACACCTTTAGTTCAATACATTTTTATGACAGACATGACTTGATTCTCAGCCAGGTTCGCCTCCTCATGAGAGAACTCCTAAATGGTTAATAGCACGGACACAAAACTTTGTATATAACTTTTAAATTAGCTTGTTTTTTTTTTTGTTTAGTTTTTATATTAATTAAACCTTCTGATCCACCCATCGTACCACGCTTATTACGGTTAACCAAGCAGCGCTACTAGGCGCACATAGCCCAACGAAGTTTACTATAAAGTATGAACAGAACTTCCTCGATGCTTCTTAGGAAGCGGATATTGCACCCTCTAGCGGGCGGCATCCGGTTTGAAACCGGTACACCACTTCCAACCGGCACTTTGAACCCGGTTCACTACCGGGAGAACAGAGCTTATGAAGTATGCACTTTCTTTGTTTACGGATGTTTTGTGGGGAAAAATTTAAGGGCAGAATCCCAACGGAAAATGGCATAATATGTATTATCAGAACTTTGAAAAATTGCTCTTCTACCAAATTCATTAGATATCTGTTTTGATTGAATCAATACGAGTAAATATGAGACAACGATAACTGTAAATGGCTGCTAAGTCACAAATACACATGCAAGCACACAACACACACATACACACACACAAACGCACAAACACACACACAATCTATACTTATGCCAATCTATGTTAAACATGTTTTTAATAGGAGGTGACTGGGGTAGACCTGAGAGTGGCGGTACGCAGGCTGAAAACCAGAAACGCCGCCCCGGGACCCGATGGCTTGCCTGGCAAAGCCTGGGTCCTGGCCTCTGAGGCTCTCGGGCCCCGACTGGAAGGGCTCCTAAGCGCATGCTTGGAGAGAGGCCAGTTTCCGCTTCGTTGGAAGACGGGGAAGCTGGTCCTCATCCGGAAACCAGGGCGCCCTGCGGACTCTCCGTCCGCATACCGGCCCATCGTGCTGCTCGACGAGGTGGGCAAGCTCTTTGAAAGAGTCATTGCCAACCGCCTCGCCGGGCACCTTGCGGGGATGGGGCCGGATCTTGCGGAACACCAGTTTGGTTTCCGCAAGGGGCGCTCGACGGTGGACGCCATCATGCGCGTGAGAGCCCTCACGACGGGGGACGCGGTGTCCCGGGGCGGGGTCGTCTTGGCGGTGTCTCTTGACATCGCCAACGCCTTCAACTCCATGCCCTGGAGCTGTATTAGGGAGGCACTCCGGTATCACCGGGTGCCGACCTACCTTCGTCGTGTGGTCGGGGACTACCTGATGGATAGAGCCGTCATTTACCCTGGTCGAAGCGGAGAATGGAACCGGCGAGAGATGTCGTGCGGTGTTCCACAGGGATCGGTTCTGGGGCCGGCCTTGTGGAACATCGGTTACGACTGGGTGCTGCGCGCCGACCTCCCTACCGGCGTCAGCGTAGTTTGCTACGCTGACGACACGCTGGTACTGGCACAAGGGAGGTCGCACGAGGCGGCGGCCGAAAACATGACACGCGGGGTTGCGATAGTCGTGGAGAGGATCCGGCAATTGGGTCTCGAGGTGGCACTGCACAAGTCCGAGGCCATGTGTTTTCATGGGCCTCGGAATGCGCCACCGTCGGGATCCCTACTGACGGCAGGAGGGGTTTCCATCGGCGTCGGGTCGACGTTGAAGTACCTAGGACTCGTCCTCGACAGCCGGTGGAACTTCGTGGAGCACTTCCGACGTTTGGCTCCCAAACTGGAACGGACAGGGGCTGCCTTCAAGCGGCTCTTGCCCAACCTGAGGGGTCCAAACGCCTCCTGCCGGAGGCTATACGCGGGGGTCGTGCGGTCCATGGCCCTTTACGGGGCCCCGGTGTGGGCGCGTTCTTTGAGGCGGCAAGCCGCCCACTACCTGAACGCGCCCCAAAAGGTAATAGCCATAAGGCTAATCCGGGGGTACCGCACGATCTCCGGCGAAGCGGCTAGCCTCCTTGCCGGATTGCCGCCATGGGATCTGGAGGCGATAGTCCTCGCACGCCTGCACGAATGGCGCGCGGAGGCACTACGTCGGGAGGAAACTCCGCTGCCGCGGCAAATTGCCGCTCAGCGGACCGACCTCCGGAGTGATCTCTTGGCGACATGGAGAGAGCGACTGTCGCAACCCCGTGCAGGGCACGCCACCATAGTGGCGATAAGTCCCCTCTTTGAGGAGTGGCTAGAGAGGCGCCACGGCGCCCTCACCTACCGCCTGACGCAGGTCCTCACCGGACACGGTTGTTTCGGGAGGTTCCTGCACCGAATCGGGCGGGAGGAAACGCCCGGGTGTTTCCACTGCGAGGATCGTCCGGAGGACACGGTGGAGCACACCGTGGAGGTCTGCCCCGCTTGGGCGGAGCACCGCCGTGTCCTTGTAGCGGCGATTGGCGGCGGCGATCTCTCGCGTCCGGCCCTGGTTCAAGCCATGGTCCGGAGCGAGAGGGAATGGGAAGCCGTCACCACCTTCTGTGAAGCAGTCATGCTAGTGAAGGAGGTGGCGGGACGTGAGAGGGAAAGAACCTCACGTCCCAGCCGCCGCGGGAGACGCCCTGGGCGTCGGGGGTCACGTGGTGGCTCCCGGCCACCGTAGGCGCGGGCCTGTGGACGGCAAGTTATGGGCTAGCTCGCCGTCCGGCCGTCTTATGACGACAGGCCGTGTCGACGGCGCGTTCGTGTTCCACGTGCGCCTCAAAGAGATGTCAGCAAATAAGTAGGGGTCCGCAAGGGCCGATGCCTACCAGGGCTGCGGGACTGTTCGAAAGAGATACCGTGGCCCTGGAACACAAAGGGCAAAGAAGGAACATGGATGGGTTTTAGTCAGTACAAGTCTGACACTCCCTTCCGCTCCGCCCAGAGTGGGGGGGGTCATTTGATGATTTCCCATCCGGAAAAAAAAAAAAAAAAAAAAACATGTTTTTAATATTTGTCTTTCTTTTGTTATGGAAGAGCGGGAGTCTTCTAACACAGGCATTGTTTGCTTAAAAGAAGGCTCCAATCACATACTAATCGTTGTAATGTTTATAAGAAATAAAAAAAATTGTTTTTTTTTTTTAATGTAACCTAACCTTTTTTTTTTTTGTTTTTCTCCTCCTAATGAAATCCTCAATGGATGTCCTCCGCCCTGAGGAGAGCGGAGGGGTCTGTCAGACTCGTACTGACTAAAACCACACCGGTGTTCCCTCGCACACTTGCGTCGGGGGGCAACGGGATCTGATGCGACTTCCGCTGCCCCAGACTAGTGCCGGCCCGCCTGACTTGCAGGCCTCGTCCCGGGGGGGAGTGAGGTGTAAGACTCCCCCCGTTACGTCTAAGAGAGGCGCGCGTGGAACACTACGTGCCGCCGTCTCGGGTCCAGTATGATCGGGGGCGACGGATGTCCCCGAATCCGTCGCTCCTGGACCTATTTAGGGGGGCCGGAAGAGGGCGTTGTCCGCCCTCTGCCGACGCCCGGTGCGTCTGCTGCGGGAGGGGCGGGAGCTCGTTATCTCCCTCTCCCTTTCCGCAGCCTCCTTCTGCGACATGACGGTTTCGCAGAAGGACATCACCGCGTCCCAGGACTCTGCGCTGCCGACCATCGAGCGAACGACGGTCGGCAACGACAGGTCTCCTCCTACCTCCGTAACGAGCGCACGGCGCGGCTCATCCCACGCGGCGCACTCGGCTAGCGTATGCCGCGCCGTGTCCTCTAGACAATGGACGCAGTGATGGCACCGGGCGTCCGGCTCCCTGCTTATGCGACACAGGTACTTCCCGAAGCAGCCGTGCCCCGAGAGCACCTGCGTCGCCCGGAACGTCAGGGAGCCGTGCTTCCTCCCGAGCCAGTCGTCGAGTACTGGCCAGATCGCCTCGACTGTGTCGAGGCCGGCGGTAGGGAGGTCTAGCCTCCCCCGCCATTCCGCCAACATGACCTGTCGGAGCTGAGACCGGTACAGCGTGATCTGTGGCTGCACCAGCCTCTCGCACCGATCATTGGCCTCCTCGCGCCACTGGTGCAGTGTGGCGAGGATCTTCGCCTCCAGGTCCCACGGCGGGGATCCGGCCAGTACACAAGCCGCCATCAGCACAAGAAGCAGCGTTGACAGCGCGCCCGCCGCGCCCATCAACTTGGGCACCAGCCGCTGAAAGTGGGGGCCGAAGTCCCAACGGCTGTCGAGCACCAATCCTAAGTACTTCATGGTTGACTCGACAGCGTTCCGGACCCCACCGACCACAATGTGTGATCCCAACGGCAGCGCCCGTCGGGGGCCATGAAAAGCAATGGCCTCCGACTTGTTGAGGGCCACTTCCAGCCCCAGGCGTCGTATGCGGCTCACCACCTGTGAGACCGCAGCCGTAGCCAGCAACGCTGCCTCCCTGTACGAGCTCCCGCGAGCCGTGACCAGCGTGTCGTCCGCATAACACGTCAGGTGCACTCCCGGCGGGAGCTCGCACCGCAAAATCCAGTCGTATCCGATGTTCCACAGGGGTGGGCCCAGAACCGAGCCCTGCGGAACACCGCACGACATCTCGCGACGGCCCGTGCCGTCGCGTCCCATGTAGGTGACACACCGTCCAGACAGATAAGCCCCCACAATGTTGCGGAGGTAGGAAGGCACCCGATGGTAACGCAGGGCCTCCCTAATGCAACCCCAGGGCAGGGTGTTGAACGCGTTGGAGATGTCCAAAGACACCGCCAGCACCACCCCACCCCGGGACACTGCTTCCTCCGCCAGGACTCTCACCCTCATGATGGCGTCGATGGTAGAGTGCCCACGCCGGAAGCCAAACTGGCTGTCGTTCAGGTTCGGCCCTTCTGTACACAAGTGGCTGACGAGGCGATTTGCGATTACACGCTCGAGCATCTTGCCCGCCTCGTCCAGCAACACTATGGGCCGATAAGCCGACGACGAATCCGCTGGGCGCCCCGCCTTCCTGAGCAGGACCAGTCGACCAGTCTTCCACCTGCTAGGAAACTGACCCCGCTCAAGGCACGCCGAAAAGAGTCCCCTCAGCGGGGGCTCCAGCTCCTTCAGGGCGAGGACTAGAGCGCGACCATGCACTCCGTCGGGCCCCGGAGCAGTGTTTTTTGCCCGGAGCCGCATCACGGCCGCGCTCATTTCCGCCTGTGTCACCTCTGGGACGGTTTCGCTCTCCTCTTCTTCTTCCGACTCTGCAGCTGTGGGCAGAGCCATCGGCGGTGGCTCGTACTCGGCTCTCTCAGGGAAGAGAGCCGTGACCACTTGCTCCAGAAACTGCGGCTCGAGACCTTCCGTTAGCGGAGGGGCCCACGGCCGAAGTTTCCCTCAGACCGTGCGGTAATGGCGCCCCCACGGATCCCCGTCTAGGGTCGCCAGCAGCTCCTCTCTGGAGCGCGTCTTTGACTCGCCGATGGCCAGCCACAGAGCCTCCTTCGCCGCGCGGTACACCTCATACAGCGCGGCTTCTTCGTCGGGATCCCGCAGACGTCTCCTCCGATATCGCGTGTACGGGCGTCTGGCGTCTGCGCACTCGACGCGCAGCCGCTCGACCTCAGCGCACCACCAGTACACGCGGCGCCTTGCGGACAGAGTGGAGACGCGTGGCATGGACGCGTTGCAGATTTGCGTCATCGCGTCGCTAAACCACTGCGCCTCCGGTTCGACGTCGACGGGACCGACGGTAGCCGACTCCCGGATCCAGGCTTGGACGATAGTGGCTTCCTCGAGAGCCTCCCTGTCGAGGCGTTTCAGGGCCCAACGCGGGCCGTCTCTTCGGGGGGCCGATTGGCTGCGACCTCCAGCGGTCTGGGTGGAGACGTCGAAGCGTATGTATCGGTGATCCGATAGCGTCTCCACCTCCGCTTCCACGCGCCAATCACGAACGCGGTGCACCACAGCGGGACCAGCGAACGACACTTCCACAATGGATCCGCCCCGCTGTCGCACACACGTGTAGGCCGAACCCCGATTTAAGACAGCCAGGCCCGTCGTAACGGCCCACTCCCCTAACACATCGCCTCTCGGGTCTGTGACCGGGGATCCCCACGCCGCAGACTTGGCGTTCAGATCACCGAGAAGCAAAATGGGCCGAGGATGAGACCGGCCGACGACGGCTCCTAACTCGACAACGAAACTCTCAAAGTCGGCGAGACTCCTGTTGGGTGAAAAGTATGCCCCGATCGTGACGATCCCGTTCACAAGGGCGGCAACCCAACCGTGACCCCGGGACACGTCGACAAGAGTCGCGCCGATGATGGCCACTAGGCCGTCCAGATACCCTGCCCAGTTATCCCGGGGGGGGACAAAATACGGCTCAGCGACCACCGCCACATTTATCGACCACTCCGCCATGCTCAGGATCAAGAGATCCTGAGCTCTGGTGCAGTGGTTGATGTTCGCCTGGAGGAAATGGAGCGCCATCACTGGCACTCCATTTCCCCGGCGCCTCGTTCAACCACAGGCCGGGAGTCGGCCGAAGAGGTTCTAGGGGGTGCGGTCCCCGCAGCCTTGGTCCACCGCTTGCTGCGCTTTCTGGGCGCGCCGCAAGCGTTGCTGCCAGTTCTGTGCCCCGCAGACTTTCCTGCAGCCAAACAGAGGCTGCAGTTTGGCTCCGCGGAGCACTGGGACGCCTTATGGCCGGGCTGACCGCAGCGATAACACAAATCGCTGCGGTCTGCTTCGCTAGTGCACAGTGCCCGGACGTGCCCTTTCTCCAGGCACGGGTAACACGGCATGGCCCTGGGTTCCAGGAGTTTAACTCTCGCTGAAACCCAGCTCACCAGTAGACGTCCCAACCTAACCTAACCTAACTTATGTGTGGGTAATTCGACAATGGCTGTGGGTGAAAAAAGGGCGTGCAATAATCCATGCATCCGGGTTGAATATAATTTCATGTTAACTGGAGGAGATATGAAATAATGAGATACCTAAAAGAAAGAATATTGAAAGATGTATTCAGTAGTATTACTTTTTGTCCGGATGAAAGAACGTCGAAATAACTTAAATGAATGCTCATTTTGCTCATGTATCTACAGGGTGTAAACAGACCCTTCACATATCCGTCAACCAAGCATTCTGTACCTCAAACTAAGTAACTTTAAGTAAAAATTATTGCTGGGAATCGACTTTTTTTTTTGGGGTGTAAAATCACGTTTTACGGTAGGACTCGATGGAAAGCACTCATAGCATTGTGCTGATGAATGGATTGAATGGTACGGGGGTCGTGGAGGTGTGTAAAGTAAAAATCTTACATTAAAAACACGTATTTAAAAAAAAAAAAACTTGTGAAAAATTTGGAACTTTGACCCCCAATATCTCCGTAACTAGAAGGTTCCCAGGTATGGGCTAGAAGAAAAAAAATGATCGCAGTGACGGGGAGAACAAGTGCCTTTCGTTTACGTTAAGGGTCTATTTACACCCTTTATATATTACAGGTTATGCCAGAAGAAGAATTAAACCAAGGTTTACCCAGGTAAACTTAGTATTACCCAAACTCTTTGGGTAAACTCTGAATAATCACTAAAATAATTTAAATTTGGAGGTTCGATGCAACCAATTTGGATGTAGCGCACGCCGGCCGCTGCCGCGAGACCGCTCGCTGCGCTCACTCAGCTCCGCGCGTTTGGTCACAGTTCTAACCAAACCTAACCTAATCCAGTTGGTCGGTGTGTCCTAGCAATAAAAAGGCTACACCTAAGTATAACAAACTGTTACCGGCCGCACCTAGGTATAGCCGGCTAGAACTACGTGTAACCTTACATCAGCTTTTAGCAGTTACATATTATACCTACATAAATGTATCAGATTTAAAAAAAAAAACAAAAAATCAATCAATCTTTTCTTTTAAAAGAAAAGTGCGTAACCACTATTTAAGTCAGAATAAATAGCTCTCTCTCTATTAGAAGTCGAGTCATGGTAATTATAATTAGGTTTCTCGTTTTTAATTTTGGTATTTGTATATAAGTATTAGTATCAATAAGTGCCTATATTAATTTTCGATAGCAAGAAGTTATTTTTTATATATATTCATTTTGTACCCTATTACAATGTTTTCTTATTTACCCCAAAGGTTGACTGGTAGAGAATGCCTTGTGGCATTAAGTCCGCCTATGTATCACTATTGTACATGAAGTTTAAATAAATAAATATTTAAAACAATAAAAATACTGTTTCATAAGTGCACGTCTATCAGAATCTCTCAATCACTTTATTTTATTCATTCGCACGTCAAATAAAAAGCTTTTAAAGCATTAAACAACATTTAGTGCTAAAAGCTCGTGTAACTGAGTTATCAGACCGTGTGGCTGAACCAACCATCGCGTTGGGTTTAGCGGTTGTAATCATGGTTGCTGATTGATTGTTCGTGTGATTTGACTGCAAATGTCATCCCGATTACATACTCATTAAAATATTATAGGTGCAAGAAATGTTTTTAGGGAATTCATTTTAACAATCACGAGGTCTTCTTTTTCGTGTGGTTAGTGCTTAGCCTGGTGTCAGAGTTTAATCAATCAATCAATCATTTATTTTGTTAAACATAGGTATGGTTACAGATAACAGATAGTATATTGTCTAGAATATGTGCACTATGTTTTGCCAATTTATGGCGTACAAAATTAACAAATAAGGTGGCATGTCAATAGATTACATTAAGAACAAGAAAAAAACAGTCAATTTAAAATATGTCAGTTAGGTAAACATGTCATTACAATTTTAGATAAATAAACACATTTATACTTAATCAATAAATAAAATCATAAATGTTTCATTGGCAAGTCGGAATCGTCATAGTACCTCTGTTTATCAGTAGTAAATTCAGTGATGGAGTAGTAACATCTATCTATAAGGAATTTAAACAAAGACCTCTTAAAAGACGCCAGACACTCTTTATTTCTGATATCTTCTGGTATACTGTTATATATTTTTGGGGCCATACCTAGCACACTTTTGCCTAAAAATGCGGTTTTATGAGAGGTAACATGAATGGTATTCTGATAACGGCGAGAGCGTAGTTTTTCAAATAAATGCAGGTTACAGCGAACAAACACTCCCATTTCATATATGTACATAGACGGTAGAGTGAGCAAATAAAGTTCCCTAAACAATGGTTTACAACTATCAATCGCTTGTAATTTGGTAAACGATCGCAAGCATTTCTTCTGAGCTTTAAAAGCAATGTCTCTGTCAGTGGAGTTGCCCCAGAAAATGATTCCGTACCTAATGCTAGAAGCCACATAAGCATTATAAGATTTTTGAACTGTAATGCGGTTAACCGTTTTTGATAGTTTGTACAGAGCATACGCAAATTGACTAAGCCTCTTTGACAAAGAGTCGATATGATTTTTCCAAGTCAGATGACTATCTATGTAAAGGCCCAAAAATTTTGTGATGTCTGTTTCAGAGATTGCTACGTTGCCATATTTTATATTCAGTTTCGGTTTATTTGTTCTTTGATTAAATGTCATTATTTTAGTTTTGTCAAGATTAGATTTTAGATTTTTAGATTGTTATTAACTAACCAATTTATTATATTTTTAAGATCATCATTTATGTCATTTTCAAGAATATTAATGTCATTACTAGAGAATAAAATAGTGCTGTCATCAGCATATAAGACCATCTGATGTTTACTGACCTTAGGCATATCATTTATGTAAATGTTAAATAATGGAGGGCCAAGAATGCTACCTTGGGGAACACCATAAGTAGTTTTCCTAGGACGTGACATGTACGTTCTCTCAACTTTCGAGCTCGCACATAGCCTATCAAGCGCTGTGATTTGAGTGCGATTTGTAAGATAAGATTGTAATAGGTTTAATGCAGTTCCTCTAAACCCATAACGCTCTAATTTGTTTAGCAGTATACCATGATCGACATGGTCGAATGCTTTAGACATATCCATAAACAAGGCCGCCACTGGATTTCTAGTATCAACGCTTGAAACAATTTTCTTGATCACGTCATAAATCGCCATGTTATTGGATTTACCTTTTCTAAATCCAAATTGTTTTTTGGCTATGAGATCATTCTTTTCAAAAAACGACGAAAAAATAGAAATAAGTGCTAGCGGTCTATAATTACCCATGATACTTTTATCGTCTTTTTTATGAATAGGTTTGATTACAGTTATTTTTCATTTTTATCATGCCAACCATTTTTTTTTATCACCCGCTTTTCTTCATTCGATATACTTACCTACCTACCTACTTGTTTGTCATTATATTTTCTAGTGGTCGCAAGCGTGACTGCTGAGCTTCCTGGATTAGATTCCCTGGGTCACGCTTAGTGTTGTTCAGTTTTTGCATCAGGAACTTCGCAGTAGCCACGGAGCCTAGATTTCTACCTAGATGACGGCAATAGGCTCGCCCGCAAATCATCTGCCCAGCCTTTTCCCAACTATGTTGGGGTTAGCTTCCAGACTAACCGGTTGCAGCTGAATACCAGTATTTTACATGGAGCGACTGCCATCTGACCTCCACAACCCAGTTAGTACTGGGTAATACGATACTCCTTGGTAAGACTGGTTGCCAGACTTTTTTGGGACACCGCAAATACCGGTACTTAAATACGTATAACTCAAAATGTGGGTGTAATATAGCTACATATACCAATGCCTTCTTCGCTTTCGGAGATAAAAACCGGCGTGACGTCATGTTATTTTTCATTTTTGAAAAGTTAATAATGCCACTGTGAGACTTTTAAATCACTCTCGCAAAAAATCCAATAAATTAAAAATCATCCAAGCTCAATTAACCAGAAAATTACAAGTTGTTTTTTTACCAACAAACACAATACAGAATAAAGTATAATTTATCAACCTCGTCTGTATTTGTCGATCTGTCGGTACACTAATAGATGGTCACCGCTAGTCATTTGTCTTGTCTCTGCCTGAGCGATTATTTGGGACCTCACAGATCTTCGCGTTGGTGATGATATAGATGAGTCTGATTTACTGTTTACGTGGAGATTTAAGATGTAATTGATCGATGTTACGGCGGTTAATTGCGGTTAAGAGCTTTTTGTGGGCGAAGTCACCACTTCAATTACGTATCACACGATTTTAAAACAAATTACTAAGCTGTGCATGATGTTTGAAAAACTAACATCTATGTATCCGCAGGTATCATAGGCTATGTTTAAAACCTTCCGGGAAGAACTTCCAACCATAATCAAATGAGAGCGAAGCTGTGGGACTCACAGCTTTATAACACGGTCTATATCCAAAGTGATTTAAAAGAATTACAGAGCGGACATTGGCAATAGTCCATACAAAAATTTTGATTCCCAAAATTTTCGATTTTGACACACGAATGCTACCTGAAAAGCGGGCATGTGACACTGGGCTGACAGATTTGTTACTAAGTAGAAACGAAAAAAAAAGAATTAGGTTACGATTTTCTTCGCCTTATCTCGTCTTTCGCTCGTAAATATTTGAATGTCTTTGTTTATTTCGCTGTCCGATCGTTTTCTTGCATTCAACGTAGCCGTATTCAACAATACCTAGATAACAATGAACAGTCTCAGCAATATCCCCATTACCACGGCACTTGGCAGCACCACACTAGCTGTATACCATGAATCACAGCTGGGTCTCCCCACTGAGCCAACATTAGTGCGACACATTACCTTATATTCTTTGCGAGTGCACTTGATAACTATTATGCGCCTGAATACGAAGAATGGTTATTGTTAGTAGCACTATATTTTTCAGGCTGGCATTATGTTTGGTTAGTGTTACAGTTAAATAAAAATATGTGGCCACCTACAAATACTTGATATTAGTACATTTTTGCAATGCAGCTTGGAATGGGGAAACATCAATAGGGTGACGCTGGTATAGCGACACTATAAAGGGTACTACAGCGACATAGGAAAAAAGTAATACAGTGTTATCTATGACACAAATGAAGTAACAACAACAAAACAAACAAACTAACACCAAAAACAAAACACAAAACACGACAGTCGCACAACACACATTATCACACACACACACAAACACACTAACATCAAAATTCTAAAAGGCGCAGTTAAAGTTATCCGACACCTAAGAATATCAGAAAAACTCGACAACGACTCTCGGGCAGTAGCCCGTCAAGCAGAACACCCGTCTGGTCGGAGGGTCCTCCCTTGTCTATAGGGGTTGAAGAACTTTACATTACAGCCTGTTTTTCACAACCCTAAACCCAGTTGACACTGAACAGAGACAAGTGAAAAGAAAGAAGGGTGCCCATTGGCCTGCATAATAAAAATAACAATAAAATGTCCAACTACAATGAATTCAAGATATTAGTAATTAATGTAGGTTTCATCGATCCGTCACAAACAATCGGCAGTTGCCACACCCGCACATGACACGCCTCTTTCTTCATCCTCATCATCCAGCCACAGCCCGACATCACCCACTGGGTATAGGCCTCTCTTGTGTGTGCCAAGCTTCACGTTCTTGTGCCAGCCACATCCAGCATATTCCCACAATGGCAACAATGTCGTCTGCCCATCTCACTGCCGGACGACCAACACTTCTCTTTGCAGTCCTTGGATGCCACTCAGTCACAGCTTTACTCCACCTGCCATCACCGCGCCTTGCTAGGTGTCCTGCCCAACTCCATTTGAGTTCCATAACGCGATTTCCACTATCGGAGACCTTCGGACATTTGTGTTCAGATTTCGACGTTTTCTTTCTTACCTATGCACAACTACCTGCACATTCAGAGATTTAGACAAGGCGAACGGCAGTAGAATCCAGCAGTTACAAGTTACTGATCAGACAAAATTTAAGTGCCTATTCAGAAGAAGTAATTAATGTTCTTGACTATGGGTGGGATTCTAAAAAGTACATAATCTTTAAAAGTGCTGGTTTTATCATCATCATCAGCCTACAGCAGTCCACTGCGGGACATAGGTCTCAATCACACGCCACTCAACTCTCATCCAGTTGCGCCTGAGGGCGTCCCACCTTACGTTTGCCGATTCGCGGTCTCCACTCAAGAACACGTCATCGGTTCTACGATTAAGTTTAAAAACATTTGTTCGTAATCATTTCTGTTTGTTCCTTTGTGTCTACATTGGAAAAATGTTATAACCAATGACTGTCTGTCTATCCCAGTTAATAAGGCACTCTGTTTTCCCGAGGGGATCCACAGACGCAGGGGATTACAAGCGGATAAGCTGAAGCTACATCGTTGTATTGATCGTAGAACGGCGGATTATTTATGCCTAAACTATAGGTAGAAACTACATTATTTAATACTATTCAACTGCATCCGGTTAGACTGGAAGCTGACTCCGACATAGATGGGAAAAGGCTAGGCATAATGATAGGAAATACCGCCTAAAATTTTAACAGTTATCATCAAATTGATTGAATACACCTGAGGACTGAAAGACTGTCGCCAAAACTTCTATGGCAGCCGTCGAATTGTTAACATTATTTTAGTACCACCCATAACAGTTTAAAGGTTTTACTTGAGTAGAAGTAATAACTTAAGATACGATTTTTATCTGTAGATTAATAATTGCTTGAAATTAGAACTGTCAAAAGTTAGAATTATTAGCTTTGCTTTCTTTGTCGATTCTTACTTCGTTCAAATTCTTGTCTATTGCATAATAATGGTTGCATAAGTAATAACTTAAACTGAAATAATTACTTTTACTTGACTATAGTAGATACCAGGGTTAGAGCTAGTTTCTCAAAGTCCGGATCAGAACTTAGTCCCACTTGAATCACAAAGGACCTGAATATGATTAGCTCTAAATATAATTAATTATAACATAACTCTGTCTCTCTGTATCTTTGAACAATTGAGAGAAAAAGGAGGACAGTTGGACGCAATTAGATAATTTTAATTAGTTTAGCGCTTAATTTAATTGTCGTTACCGTCAGTGGCCCGAAAGTCTGACAGCCAGTCTTACCAAGGGGAGCTCAGAAAGGCTGTCGCTCCATGTAAAATACTGGTATTCAGCTGCACCCGGTTAGACTGGAAGCCGACCCCAACATAGTTGGGAAAAGGCTAGGCAGATGATAAAACTCACAATTTTTGCAAATGGGCTGTTGACTTACAACTATACGCTCAGTCAGACATTGAAAGCCTTGACAGTTGCATTTCATCACACAATGCTGATCTTCGAACTATCGAAGAATGGTCTGGCAAATTCGGGGTTTCTGTTCATCATCTGCCTAGCCTTTTCCCAACTATATTGGGGTCGGCTTCCAGTCTAACCGGATGCAGCTGAATACCAGTATTTTACATGGAGCGACTGCCTATCTGACCTCCACAACCCAGTTAGTACTGGGTAATACGATACCCCTTGGTAAGACTGGTTGTCAGACTTTATGGGCCCCTGACGGCCTAACGACTGTCAAAGATCTACAAATGACAGCCGGGACCAACGGCTTAACGTGCTTTCCGAGGCACGGAGGAAACTCGGTATGTAATGGGCGGTCACCCATCCACAGACCAACCTAGGCAAGCACGGCTTAACCTAAACATCGACCCGAGCGGCTGTTATTATTTAGCCACGAGCTCCTCAAATTCGGGGTTTCTGTTAACGTTGGGAAATGTCAAGCCATCCTCATTGGTAGTTCTTACTATTTGAGAAATGTGAAAACTAGCCAACTTATGCCACTAATGTACGAGAACTCCGTCATTTCTCTTTCACCTCACGTAAAAGACTTGGGTCTATACATTGACAGTAGTTTAAGTTGGAATAAACACGTGGCTCAGGTGAGTCAGAAAGTCACGTTCTCACTGCGGTCTCTCTATAGATTCAAGCATTTCCTCCCATCTAGCACCAAACTCACGTAGGTCCAGTCACTTGTGCTCCCCATCATCGACTATGCTGATGTTTGTTATTCTGATCTTTCCCAAGAACTTCTAAATAAATTGGATCGTCTTCTCAACAATTGTATTCGCTTTGTTTTTGGCCTTCGTAAATACGATCACGTTTCTTCCTTCCGTTCTCAGCTTAAATGGTTGCCTATCCGACTCAGGAGATCCCTCAGATCTCTCTGCATGCTCTTCACGATTATGAACGATCAATGTGCTCCTGATTACCTAAAAACTTATTTCAAAGTGTTGGGCAGTTCTCACAGTCGTAACCTTCGAGCTTCCAAGAATCTACTTCTCCAAAT
Source organism: Noctua janthe (assembly GCA_910589295.1). Classification (NCBI taxonomy): domain Eukaryota; kingdom Metazoa; phylum Arthropoda; class Insecta; order Lepidoptera; family Noctuidae; genus Noctua; species Noctua janthe. Next base: position 2,900,010 of record OU342573.1, on the reverse strand, counting down.
TCCTTCACACCGCACTGGATTTATGTCAAATTCTTACGCTATCTCTACTATAAAGCTCTGGAACGCGCTACCTTTTGGCATTAAAAAAGCTGAAAGCAAATTCAGTTTTAAAAGAAAAGTACGTAACCACTATTTAAGTCAGAATAAATAGCTCTCTCTCTATTAGAAGTCGAGTCATGGTAATTATTATTAGCTATCTCGTTTTTAATTTTGGTATTTGTTAAAATATGTATTAGTTTATTTTATTTGTATATAAGTATTAGTATAATTATAAGTGCCTATATAAATTTTCGATAGCAAGAAGTTATTTTTATATATTTATTTTGTACCCTATCACAATGTTTTCTTATTTAACCCAAAGGTTGACTGGTAGAGAATGCCTTGTGGCATTAAGTCCGCCTATGTATCACTATTGTACATGAAGTTTAAATAAATAAATAAATAAATACCCCTTGGTAAGACTGGTTGTCAGACTTTTTGGGCCACTGACTACCTAACGGCTGTTAAAGATCTACAAATGACACCCGGGACCAACGGCTTAACGTGCTTTCCGAGGCACGGAGGAAACTCAGTATGTAATGGGTGGTCACCCTTCTACAGACCAACCTAGGCAAGCACGGCTTAACCTAAAGATCGACCCGAGCGGCTGTTATTGTTTAGCCACGAAAATACATGCCAAACTTAATTAGATTTCATATTCCAAGAAACCGAAGCTTCTAATACTACCAAGTAAATTTTAATTAATGATACTAATCTATTTTTGCATATAAATATGTACGCGTGTATTTGCAAGCAACCCCAAATCACCCCATTTGTAGACATTAGGGTAAATAGTACTCGTACTATTTGGGCCCACAATTCAAATGAATTTGTAATTACATCAGCTTGGTGGTATGATATCCTGGTAGCATTAATCGTGTAATTATTATTAATGCATTCAACGTGCGGAGTTTAAACTTGTATTTTGTTAGTGCGAAATTGGGATGGACCATAATGGACATACGGGTAATGGTTTTGGACGGGCGCGCTATGGAAACATTACATTAATTTAAATTATTTTAATAATCGTAATATTTCTCACGTTTGCAACAAAAAACTGTCGTATCACTGAAATAGCTGTTTTGAGATGTTTTTTTTTAAATTATAGAGCAACAATAATTGAGTTTGAGTGGAGTATTATCTAAAAACTTATTATTATGGAGTTATGACAGTTTTTTAGAGGACATGCGATTTATCCACCACATATTGACAAGGCCCAATTCACATAAGGCCTAGGTAGGTACTACTACAGAGTGGTAGGTACAATCCAAATCAGGGGTAAAATGGCTATCAAATAAAGATCACTGTGATTTTAGCAGTGATGTAAAATCAGAGGTAAAATAACTGTATATGGACAATAGTTACATCATATTTTATCGAAATAATAACAATGATCCACACATTCTCAATTTTAATCTATACAAATTCTATACATACAAATAAATAAAATTGAAGTGTCTGTTTGTAACTTCAAAACAACAGCTTTTTATTGAATGCATATGAAAGTATAAACGGTACTTATAACAAGAAAAAACATATTTTAAAATGTTTGTCAGTCTGTTTACTCCAACTAATCTCCGTAACGTCTGGATCAATTTTGACGGGATCTTTACTGCCATAAAGCTGATGTTAGAAGAAGTAGCTGAAGCTTTTATTTCAGAAAAAGGATTAAAGATCTGTGCGAAAAAATCAAAACCCATGAAATTGTTAACAAAATCCGACTCTAATACGGAATTAATATTGTTATATAACTTCACGAGGACGAAGGTCGCGGGCAACGACTTACTTTTGAACATAAGTCGATCTAGTAAATAATACCAACCACATGAAGATGGTTATTTACGAGATAAGATATCATCAAATACTTTGACATCCTCTCTTCCCTAACACATAAATCATAAACCCTCATATTTGTTACTCCCAAAATTGTCACATAACCAGTCTACGTGTATCAGAATAAATATTATTACAAATAACATCGCTTACACCAGCGTGCGTCGAAGCTGATCAAAGTGCGTCATTTGAACCTGGCCTGAGGCGCCCCTTAATGTGTTTATCTGAGAACCGAGTGTGTTTTTAGAGGAGAAAACACAATATTATGTAAGAAAACAAGTTATAAATAGATAGATGATAAGACTAGGAGTGTGACAGTAACGCACTATTTGTGTTAAAATAGATTCATGCTCGTTTCCAGTAACAGTTACAAAGAAAAAGTCAACAGAGGACTTTGATTTGAGCATTCTTTTGTTTCAGAGAAAACCGGCTCAAGATACAAAATTATGTCATTTTGAGTCTGTCTCTTTCATCTTTGAACAATTGACAGAATGAGGAGGATGGTTGCACATAATTAGATGCATTTTAATTAGTTAAGTATGTAACAGATTAACCCAAAAATGGAATAGTACTTGTAAAAAATTACTGGCTTAGTTTTAGTACCTACATCATGTTTCACTACCCGAGCAAAAGCACATGGTACTAATTTACATGAAGATACATGCCAAACTTAATTACATTTCATATTCCAAGAAACCGAAGCTTATCTAGTTTCAAAACACAATTCATTTCTGGAATCTGTCAAAGATATTGGTTTATTATATTTAAATCTTCCTTGCATAATTATACTTTAACTAGCAATTCGACTGTGACTTCGTCCGTAAAAACTGTGATAGCTTGGCTAATATGCGTGTTATAAATATAATTTATAGCCTATAGCACTCACGAATAATGTAGCTTTCTGCCAGTGAAATAATTTTTAGAATTAAATCATCTGTTCCGGAGATTACACCATACATACAAACTAGCAAAATAACAAACAAATTTTATCTCTTTACAATAAGAAAATAGTAAGCTTTGTAAAGATCATGACAAACGGCGATTATAATCTTCAAGGCGCTATTAATGTCACTCTGTGTCATTTCCATATGTGAAGCTCGAGGCTAAATAATAACAGCCGCTCAGTTCGATCTTTAGGTTAAGCCGTGCTTGCCTAGGTTGGTTTGTGGATGGGTGACCACCCATTACGTACCGAGTTTTCTCCGTGCCTCGGAAAGCACGTTAAGCCGTTGGTCCCGGGTGTCATTTGTAGATCTTTGACAGCCGTTATGTAGTCAGTGGCCCAGAAAGTCTGACAACCAGTCTTACCTAGGGATATCGTATTACCGGTATCAGGACACTAGCGCGAAAGACATTTGCGCGAAGGACACTTGCGCGAATCCACATGCGCGAAAAGACATATGCGCGCATGGACTTTTGGGCGATTAGACTTATGCGCGAACGGACATTTACGCACAAAGACACATGCGCGGAAGGACTTATGCGCGAATGGTTAGGTTAGGTTAACCGTAGAGTAAACATAACACTGAGGTTCTTCTAAATCGGAATCGATTGATTAATCTTTTTTGTACAAAGTAACAAGAATGTTCTATACATCAATATACATTTGTCATAATAGACATTAAAACAACTGAATAACCTTAAAAATCGACATTAATAAAACCCAAACGCTTGAACAGAGAGTAAAATTATTTTGAAACATACGTTCAAAATCGATATTGTAAGTCGATTAAACAATAATTATATCTGGCAACACTATTCATGGTAGATACGAAAAAATAATTTGACATGTCACTCGGGCAGTGTTGCCACTTCTCTCGCTCTATCTCATTGAAAATAAGAAATAATATGATGTTATGTTTACTCTGCAGATTAACCGTAGCCAGTCCCGAGTAAATCTAGTCGCGGAAGTGTCCTTTTGCTCAAAAGTTCATTCGCGCAAGTGTCCATTCGCGCAAGTGTCTCTGCGCGCATGTGTCTATGCGCGTAAGTGTCTATGGGCGCAAAAGTCCATTCGCGCAAAAGTCTAATCGCCCAAAAGTCCATGCGCGCATATGTCTTTTCGCACAAGTAGGTTCACGGAAGTGTCCTTCGCGTATATGTCTTTCGCGCAAATGTCCCAGATCCCGTATTACCCAGTACTAACTGGGTTGTGGAGATCAGATAGGCAGTTGGTCCATGTAAAATACTGCTATTCAGCTGCATCCGGTTAGACTGGGAGCCGACCCCAACATAGTTGGAAAAAGGCAGGGTAGATGATGACATCGTAGCGGTCAATAGGAATACTGAACATTTTCGGGTATTATCCTTCACTGAAAATTCAACCCTCAATATTCAAACGTTTGAATTGAAAACCACGGCGAACACAGACGAAATATAATCCCGTGAAGTACACTATTCATGAGATTAACCATTTATCTGACCCCGGGGCCGCGTCACTCGTTGTCCGTTACAAATTATGTATTATAACTTTTGCTGCGGGATTTTCAACCCTATTCGAAAAGCTATACGAAGTGTTTTGGTTCTGGAAAATATTAGATAGCGAATCTTGCCTTAATTCAATCCTTATTTAGTATTTAAAGGTTCCATGATGCCTTAGTTAGCATTAATTGACGTTGAGACGCGGACATGAATGAGTGAGGCTGAATATTTCGGATCTTATGAATGGGCAGATAACATACTTTCATTATACATAGGCCGCTTTAGATTTAAGCTGTCTAGTGATGTTATGTGATGGGTGTATTTAATTACATTTTACATAATGTGCTCGTGTTTGAGTTGCTTGGCAAAGATGTAATTAGAAGGGAGATGGAGGGTCGGTCCCTGCACTAAATAAATATTTTGGATGGCATATGGATAGAGTCTGGATGTTAGTATATGTGCCATTTGCCTTCTGTAGATATTTGCTGAAGCTTTTCAGTTTCTTTATATCTGAAGTACTAGCTTTTCCCGCGGCTTTCCAACCCACACTGGGCCCGCGTGGTGGAATATAGCCCATTCCCTCGCATAGAGAGGAGGTTTTTGTCCCAGCAGTGGGAACATTATAGGTTGGTTATGCTTATGCCCGCGGCTTCGCTCGCGTTAATTTAGAATTTGACAATCAATTCGGGTTGTACTCTGCTTGTAATAATATAATTCAAACATGATTCGAAAGACATGTGGCGCCATCTATTATCATAAGAACATTATTGTTGTTTTCCTCAAGAACATTCCTTTTTTTCAGGATGAAAGTTATCCTATGTCCGTGTTTGTATACCTGACAACGTACATGCAAAATAACAGGATGATCGGTTCAGTAGTTTAGGCGTGAAAAGGTAACAAACAAACTTACTTTCGCATTCATAATATTAGTTAGGATTTTAATTGAATGTTAATAATTTAATCAACCAACAGTAATTGATCCACTGGCAAATAGAATTAGAATAAAATCCATTGCTACAAACATTTTCTTAATCTAACTTATCGCTATGAATATCTTAACAAGTTATTTTTTAACTTACTCGTAGTTAGAAAACAAAGGTCCCCCGAATTAGGTTGCGCCTGTATCTTAGGGGCCGGAGTTACGTTAACATAAAATTAAAACCAAATTTATTGATGTGATAGTTAGCAAGACATTTTGGTAAGTAGGAAATTGTGGATTACCTTTTTACAAAAAATTAAATGATATTCCAATATTACCATTAACACTAGAAACGGAATATTACCATGTTTACTGATTTCTTTGAGTTCCCGATATTTCGTCCCTTTTTCAAGCATCATAAACACGGATAAACCATTTAAAATAATGTTATGTATGTATAATGTTAGTGACCATCATCATCTGCCTAGCCTTTTCCCAACTATATTGGGGTCGGCTTCCAGTCTAACCGGATGCAGCTGAATACCAGTATTTTACATGGAGCGACTGCCTATCTGACCTCCACAACCCAGTTAGTACTGGGTTATACGATACCCCTTGGTAAGACTGGTTGTCAGACTTTTTGGGCCACTGACTACCTAACGACTGCCAAAGATCTACAAATGACACCCGGGACCAACGGCTTAACGTGCTTTCCGAGGCACGGAGGAACCTCGGTATGTAATGGGTGGTCACCCATCCACAGACCAACCTAGGCAAGCACGGCTTAACCTAAAGATCGATCCGAGCGGCTGTTACTATTTAGCCACGAGCTCCTCTGTATAATGTTATGTCCATGATAGTTTAAAAGATATTCCAATAACCTTGTAAATCATTGTGGTAAAGGAAGTATTTAAATAGGTACCTTTTTGATCTAGCACAGTCAGAAACAACAGAATAAGAGTTCAAATTGAAAAGTTGTGGTTTTTAACAATAAATTCCATTCTAACCGACCCAGCGGGATTGCTTTTTATTAAAAGAGGTTTTCCACTGGATGTACTATGATGGTTACGCACTAATTAATAACACACGCCTGTAATCCCTGAATGGTGAGGTAGAGGTGTATGTAATAGTACACCCATATTTCGCCAGTTTTGTTTAAGTCCAATGAAAATTGGGGCGAGCCTATTGCCATCAGCCGGGCACAAATCCAGACTGCGTGGCTGCTACTGAGAAATTTCTGATGGATAAACTTTGATGGGCCCGGGAATCGAACTCGAGACCTCATTCTCAGCAGTCGCGCTTGCGATAATTGTTTGTGAATTAAAAGGGTATCGCCAATTACCTGAACCTGTGTTGTCTACACTATACGTGTGCAGACGAAATCGTCGTCTTTTAGGACTTTCAACAGAATTAACATATTCAATTTTATAATAGCTTATGTTAGTCTAATACGCCGTTTTTGACCTTTCTATGATCATTATTGATTTTATAGTTGATGGAATATCACTGGCATGCCTAGGGGCCAACAATACGGCAAGCCCATAAGGCAAGCAGACTTTGCAAAAACCCTAACATCATATAGAGTAGTAGGTTATAAGGTCAAGCCAATCTTTTAAGCTTGTATGAAAGTACTGCCACTAAGTCAGACTGCCTTTTGTTCCTCTACTAATGTTGCTGTCAGGTCAATTTCATTTTCAGAAACCGAAATTAATCACTAAATGCTCGATTTCTTAAATTCTTTTATTTGCATAGCATAGCATAATCAGCCTATAATGTTCCCACTGCTGGGACACAGGCCTCCTCTCCATGAGAGGGAATGGGCTATAATCCACCACACGGGCCCAGCGCGGGTTGGTAGATGTCACATGTCTTCGAATTTTTGATTCTAGGACATGCCGGTTTCCTCACGATGTTTTCCTTCACCGTTTTGAGAGCAGTGGTGATGAAATAAATTACACAAAGTAATGCACCTGGCTGGCTTCGAACCCACGACTTACTGTTCGTAAGTCGGGGCCGCCACTATTGGGCCACCGCTGCTCTCAATTATTATTTATTATTTGCATCAGTAGAAGAAAATACCTAATCTTTTTAAAATTGTGAACACCGTCTTATTTAAGACATTGCGTAGGTAAATGAAATTCGTATTTACTTACGTAAAACTGTACATTTTTCTTTACAAAAACGCCAACAAACGTTTAGCGGGAGCCGACGAATTTGGCGAAAGAACTTTTTTAATTTAGAAAAATATGCGGCTATCTAAGTTCTTGCGTAAATAATATAGCACTGTTTAATTTATTTAGAGGTCGGGGACGTGGTCTAATTGTTGTTGAACTTTGAAACAGGCCAGTATTTGTAAAACTGACAACCTTTTTTTTATTAAATGGGCCTACTGTTGACCTCAATCTAGTACTGAGGACAGAGATGAGGTCGAACCTATTGAATCAATCTTTCTTCTCTTAATTCTCAATGTAAAGGTAAAAGGCCAAAAAAAATACTGTCATACAAATACTCGCGGATTTTGATGACAATAATATTGTTTTTTTTGGTCATTCATAATATCAGGCCTGTAATCCCCGAAGGGTTAGGCAGAGATGTCCCTAATTGTACACCCACATTTCGGCAGTAATGTTTGTAAGTCCCATGTAATAGGGGGCGAGCCTATTGCCATCAACCGGTCACAAATCCAGTCTCCGTGGCTGCTGCCGAGAAATTTCTGATGAAAAGCCAAATTACACTTTGCCTGACCTGAGAATCGAACCCAAGACGAGGCTGTGGTGATTCGATTATGATTAAACTCGCTTCGAAAGATTCTAATCGACAGATATTTTTTTTTTATTTTGGTTAAATATATCTTTATTGTTAGCTGCGAAAAGGAGGAAACAGGAAAAGTATTATGAAAAGTAAATAAAATCCAACATCTCCGGATCCAATATTATTTTTGCACGACATAGTAAAATTCTTGCCACGGCACTACCAGGCGCACAGAAAGTTATAGGATGTTCACACAAAGTAAGCGGTTTAACGCCGCTTTGCCGGGATTAGCTGTTTATCTGGACGGGTAGACACACTGGTCCAGCGGACTTACACTACCCACTGTTAAGCCGAAATCGATAGCAAACATCGAATATGATTTCCTGATGCTTTCTGCTCTGATCTTTGTATCCTTTGAACATATTTATTTGGACATGTTGATAAATAAATCAGTTCTACGACTTTTAGGCTTCATACAACGAAGGTCAAGTCTTATGAACTTCTGCTATGAGATTAGAAGAATTATTTAGTTGGCAGCAATACGTATCGGAGTAAACACCCTCGGGTGACGAAAAACGTTTTGTACTTTTGTTACTATCTGCCTTTTAGTGACATTATGCGGACCTTTGCAGTTTATTTAACAATGTTTTCTCAATAAAAAATCAGGCGAAATACTTATGTGATCGGGTAGAACTTACCTATATATTCCTCTTTGAAAGCCACTTCGTGAGTCATAAGCTGAAAAGTGGGAAGACAGTAAGCAATATAAGCAACAATGCAAATGCCATTAATGAGCTGGTCGAAGGGCTGTGCAGCATTTAGCACGGGGGACCGGCTTTGTTCTGCTACCACAGGATTAGCTCTTTATCTCAAATGAAGGAGACAGTCACCAATATTCCCAACAAAGCAACGAGCAATAATGACTTGGTCGAAGGGCTGTGCAGCGTTTAGCAAGGGGGGCCGGCTTAGCTCTGCTGCCACGGGATTAGCTGTTTATCTCACCGGGACTGCGGTCAATGTCCGCTGTGCATTTGTAAGGACACAATTTATAAGGTGTGAGCGATTGCTTTTTATTTGTTTTTTTAAGAGACTTATAAACTAGACATCATAATCATCTATCTGCCCTTGTCCCACGTTGCTTAAAGTCGGCGCATTTTTCTTCCATTTTATCTGTCAGCCTACACTCTCCTCATCATCATCATCATCATCTGTCTAGCCTTTTCCCAATTATGTTGAGGTCGGTCTCCAGTCTAACCAGATTCATCTGAATAATTATCAGAATTTTACATTGAGTGACCGCCTATCTGACCTCCACAACCCAGTTAGTACTGAGTAATACGATACCCCACTGTAAGACTGGTTGTCAGACCTTCGGGCCCCTGTCAGCCTTCACTCTATCATGTCTTAATAAATTAGAAATGTAACAAAAACATTACAATAATATGTATTACTTTTAAGCAGTGGTTCCGTACCCATTGTTAAACAGTTAAGAGTGTTTTAAAACATTATGAAGACATCTCGGTTACTAATTCTACTTAACATCTTAGAGCTGTGATGTTTGGAGTTATAAGTGCCTAAATGTGGGGATCTTTAATATGAAAAACATGAATCATTCTTTTTACAAAAAGGAAGAAAAGTTCGTTCCAACCATTTAGCTGGAAATTGTTGGTATCCATTTCTCAAAATTCGTAGTCTATACTAATAATATAAAGACGAACTTTATAAGATTTTAAACTACCGTGGTCACTAACATTATTATAACTAGAAGACGGGATATTTACCATGTGTATTTCCCGCAATAACTTCAGTTTATCCGTAATCATGGCGCTTGCAACAGCGCCGAAATATCGGGAACTCAAAGAAAACAATAAACATGGTAAATATCCCGTTTTCTAGTTATAATAAGACGAACTTTGTTTGTAAGTTTGTATGTAGGGCGTAATCTTCGGAACTTCTGATCCAATTCCGAATATTCTTTCACTAATGGTAAGTTACATTATGCCCGAGTGTCATAGGCTAAATTAAAAACGTTCTAGTGGGTTCGAGAGCGAAGCGGCGTGCAACAGCTAGTCGCTTATAACACGAAGTACCTAACTGTCAGTCGCCTACAGGGAATCTCAGTAACGGCTGCAATGGCTTTGTAAAATTATACGCGATACTCCATTCATCTGCTCCCGGCTCCACTTTGAGAACAATATGCAAGTTATACACCGCTGAATTAACTAAATAAGTTTATGAATTATTATTTGCCAAGTTCCAAGCGTGGTTGAATGTGGAAATGCAATTTGGAAATCCGAACTTAAACTGTCATGTAAGTAGTGCCCTGGGTGCAATTAGTGAGAAAAGTCCTTAAAACTGTTAGAGTTAGAAACCCATTTCTCTTACACATGTAAGAGAAATGGGTTTTGAGACAACATTAATCCTGTGTTCCCGAAATAGCCAGAAGGAGGTACGAAACCCTAAATAATTATAATTAAAAAAGCGACGCCTTCAGAGTACAAAACGACCAATTTGCATTCAAAGCAGTTCTGATTTTCTCGAGAAAAATGTTAACAGACGACAACCCTGTCTAACTTTTTTTAATTTTTCCGTTTCAACATGATGAAATGACCATTGTATTCTGTACTTCAAACTTCGAACGTTTTGGCTCTTACCACGTCTCTTTTTAAATTTATTTTAATGGTAGATTCGGTTAAGTGCGGTTTATGATCAGCGTATTTTCAGCGTGTATAATTTCGTTTTTGGCAACGCATGTACGCGTACACTCGCGCCTTTTGTTTCACGCGTGATTATACGAGAAATGACGCGTTTATAAGCTCGTATCAGCGTGAGCAGCAAAAGACGCCTCCGCTTGCGCCCACGCGTTTGTTTTTTTTTATTTCGCACATAAGCCGGTACGAGCTTACACGCGCTACAAAATACGGTATTTTGAAACCGTTCTAACTCTTATGATTGTTATTTTAACATAACATAACATCACGCCTGTAGTCCCTCAAAGGTTAGGTAAAGGTGTATCTAATAGTACACCCACATTACAATAGTGATGTTCAAGTCCCATGTAATAGGGGGCGCACCTATTGCCATCAACCGAGCACAAATCCAGACTTCGTGTTATTATTGTTATTTTAAAAACGAATATAATTTATTTATTTTTTTAAAACGTTGCCCCACACTAGGAATTACTCCTGTATCGTGGGTGCGTTTACAAACATTTAAATTCACATACACAAACAGCCAGACCCGGAACAACTACCTGTAGGCCATACAAATATTTGTTCCGTGCGGGAATCGAACCCGCGACACGAAGCGCAGCAGTCAATCGCTCAGCCACTGCGCCAACCGTGCCGTCACTACTATTATATTATTACTGCGTACCTATGTTATCTTTACACACCTTAACTGTTGAATGGATTTCCGATGAACCTGGTCACACAGGTACATCAAGACCTGGATGAGGACATAGGATACTTCTTACCCAGTAGTACGTTGCCGTGGGTTAATTCCTGACCGCCACGTGGGTGAAGCTGCGGACAGAAGCTAGTACCGTATAAAGTGTATGTGCTTAAAATATTTGAATGGAATTGAATGTCGTGGCGCAGTTTAGAAGGCGTTCGGTGCCGTCGAACGCTTATTGTGAACCATCTATTGTTTCAACCCCTTGAGACGTAGGTACACTACATGTGGGTACAGATAGAAGAAAAAGCAGTACGATTTGTTGTTTATTTTTTCTTAGATAATGGGTGTAGTAAAAAGACACTTAATGAAGCCGAAACGCACTTGTTCTATCCGTCATTGTGATTCTTTTATTTTTGTTCCGGACCTTATCTAGGAACTGGTTTATCTGGTATTCAGCTGCATCCGGTTAAACTGGAAGCCGACCCCAATATAGTTAGGAAAAGGCTAGGATGATGATGATGATGACTTTATCTAGGAACTTTCTAGTTACTGAGATATTGGAGGACAAATTACCAACATTTTCACGTTTTTTTATAGAAATTTTGACCGTTATAAATTTACTTTAAATACATCCATGACCCGTGTTCTATTCAGTGCATCCACCAGCACAATGTTTGGAGTGCGTGATTTTTCCCCAAAAAAAAGTCGTTTCCCAGCAACAATTTTTGCGACGAGTTAATTAGTTTGATGTAGAGAATGTATACTTCCACCGTGTTAAGCCTAACAGACAGATGTGTTGCTAAGGAGTTTAGTCCACCACTTCATCTTCCCAGGTAAGACACTAGGAAATGGCGAAGGGCGGCCGTTTTGGGGGACTTTTTCATGTTGTTTTTATGTTCAAAATTTGTTGAGTATCAGCCTAATTTGTAAAAGCTTTTTAATTTAAAGAACAATTGTGATTTCGTCAAACAAAACGATTCAGTGGTTTTTTTGGTGACACGGAATTGTTAGATTATAATATGTATAATTTTAAGATTAGCTGTGCCCCGCGGTTACACCCACCGCTTCAGACTGGTTTTCTTTTTGCTCGGCCCCTATTGGCCGTAGCTTGGTATTACATAGCCTTGCTCGATAAATGGGCTATTCAACACTAAAATAATTTTACAATTCGAACAAGAACTTCCTGAGATTAGCGCGTTCAACCAAACAAACAAACTATTCAGCTTTATAAGATTAGTATAGATGAAATCCAAGAACGTTGGGGGTTATTAAGAAGCTCCATCAAACCCCTCTATGGTTTCAAAACATTAACATCTTCTAAGAAAGTTCAGGAGTGCTCAACCTTTGGCATCGGATACTCCCGAGGGGCTGAGGGGTGAGGGGGTGAAACTAGATCGTGCTTAATTTAAGCAAAGGGTTATAAGTCAATTCTCCCGATACTGTAAAGTTGCAGAAATTTATGCTAATTAATAATTAGTGAGTTTATTGTGGAGGGACGGCCGCCATCAGTGCTGTGGTTCGAGGCGTCTGGAAAGTTGGATACTATTTATAAATTCGTTACAGAATTTTGCTGCTTGGGAATGCAGTATGGCGTCTTATAAATCAGCATAATATGACGGCATTAAAAATAAGCTTTTGAAACGAAGGAGAATCTGCAATCTCCAAAATAGTACATAGTGGGCAAATACAGAATTAAATATGAATCTGTCTAAGTGTCTAGCCATAATATACTAACGTCAACACATTTAGATTGTTGATAAATATTTGCATAAAACTATTGGCATCTTGAAGTATTACTGTATCACCGTAAAAATCACGTACAAAATAGTTCACAAAACGATTCTTATTCTAATTATTTATTGCACACAAAAATAATACAAATACACGCATAACATATAGCTTATGTACATAGGCGAGCTTAACCCAGAATTGGGTTTTCTTACAGCAAATCCTACTTGGATTGTAAGAAAGAGGATATATTATGTCCAAAAACAGTAGTAACAGCAGCATTTGCTCATTATTCAATATTTGCACAGTACACACGGCGGCACATGAAGTTATCGTTCCAGTATAACTTGGCCTCGCTTTGTATAGATTTCCAATACAATGAGAGATCCGCATAAACTTGTTTTGTATGGCCTGATTGGTCACCGTGCTTGCCTACACAGGGCTGAAACCATTGAGACACGTACACACGGCGGCACATGAAGCTGTACATTTCCAGTATAAGTTGGCCTCGCTTCGTATAGATTTCCTATACAATGAGAGATCCGCATAAACTGGTTTTTTATAGCTTGATTGGCCGTCGTACGTACATACATTTTAACCATCGACCGAACCGTTTGACTGAATCGATAGGACCAGCCCTTAGGCCTAGTTCCGAATAGCGACTAACTAACACACGATTCGTGCTTTCGACGAGTTTTGCACGGAACATTCTCCAAACTCAATTAGGACATGTAACATAAATTGGAATCAACCAATTTGATCATGACAAATTCCTGAAGGAAAAACCCAATGACACACTACCCGACCTGGGAATCGAACCTCATGCTCAGCAGTTCCGTTGCCAACCACTAGACTAAATAGAAAAAGGCAAATATATCGGTACATTATCTATCAAAGTCCAAGTATGTAGTCTGGAGTCTAGCCCGCTCTGTCTCTCTCACCTTTAAAAAAAATCTGTCCTCGTATTCTGTGTTCCGTATTAAACACAAGGTAGGTGGTCTATCCTGCTGTCATTTAAGTCCATTTGCCGTTAATCAGCGGTATTAAGTGAGTTAGAGTGCTGCAGTAATTGAGTAAGGCTCTACGTCTGTTGCCGTGGTCATTAATTGACGCTGCGCTCACAAGGCGGCCACTGGCCGAATGAGGCAGACAGATTCTACTCGCCTTTGCAAGAAAAAACCGGCCAAGTGCGAGTCGTACTCACACGCACACCGGGATCCGTAGCACATATTTTTATTGTATTGTTTAACCAAACAATATAATAAAATATTTTGAAGGCTCATTCAAAATTTTTTTTTTTTATTTTTTTTTTCGTTTGTTTTGAATTACATTCAACAGCCAAACTAAATTTGTTTTTTATAGTATGCTAATGAAAAACAAAGTTACTGCTACAGTTTTATGAAAAAGTCTCATAATATCTCAAAAACTAAGCATCAAATCTTATTCAAACCAATTTTCGTTGAAAGGTTTATTTACGTTCTGCAATCCTACTTTTTTTTCAGAATTTTCCTCCTCTTACTTTAGATATTAAGGGGGGGGGGGGGGTAGGGGACACACAATTCACCAATTTGGAAGTGCCTATCTTTCAAACCATTGACTTTGAGAAATAATGGCTTTAGAAATTTTAATGTAATTTTTAAAGACCTATCTATAGACACCCCGCACGTATAGTTTTGATGAAAAAAAACATTTTAGTTTCAGTTCCATGTATTTGAAGTCCCTTAATCTTTTAATTTTTGTATAAAAATCGTAAAGCGGTTCACAGAATACATCTACCTACCAAGTTTCAGCTGTTTAGTCCTAATAGTTTTGGAATAAAGTGGCTGTGACATACGGACAGACAGACAGACATGACGAGTCTATAAGAGTTCCGTTTTTTGCCATTCGGCTAAGGAACCCTAAAAAAAGATCTTTGGGCATAGACATTGTTGTTTTTTCAAACAAAAATAAAGGTTAAGTTTGGAAGTCGACCTACTTTGTCTTTAAAATGTTCTGCTTAGTCAGAATTTAATTTAATTTTCGCAAAAGGCAGGTGGCATTTAGATGGGACTGTGAATTTTTGCCCTTAATTAATTTAGTTTCTTTAATTTCATACGCAACCTTTTGCGAGATAATTAAATATGGTTCTGGGTTATCACACCGTAATTTCGTAACCCAGATCCCAAAAAGGTTCCATTTGCATAATATTTTTAATGTTTTGTGCAGAGGGTAGTGTATCGATTTACTGTAGCGCAATGGCTGAATAGCACGATGACCTGACTGCATGCAGTTAGTTATTAACCTACATGGTTTTATGTTTAAGTTCTGGCCTAGCTTAGAAATAAACCTGAGACTGAAAAGTACCAAGCAAACATGACCAGACAGTTGTAATCTAAGCAAATATTATTCTATCCTTACTGACACTATTAACTGGCAACATTAAACAATTCAAGCATGATTACTTCCGTGATAATACGTAACAATGGCAGCTCAGAGCAGCCAATTTATCCTTAAACAAAAAAACTAAATAAGCTCGTTGGGGATATACGTGATTTTAGCAGCGCGGCGCAATTGCGTTAGGTCCTTGCGAGACGCCAATTGTGTCGAGCAGCTGAATCGTCCCCGCCGCCATCTTTACCGACTATTTTATCCTGTTACCGCAAATTCGCGTTTTGTCTCACTCCTTAGTATGCTACCGGAACACGTAGGTACTTCCATGATTTTAAAATTGATAACTTATACTGTTGTAAATTACGTGCCTGCCTTTATTTTATAGGATTTGCTTTTAAGCGTAAATAGGAACTCGATTTTCTTTGTATAAATTGATACTTTTCCTTAGCTCAGGTTACAATTTTAATAAAATTCATAAAATGCTTCAGCCTCACGCAACAATGAAGCGCGCTGTTGGAAAATTTAAAATTCTCATTTTCAGAGCTGTTAAAAAGTGTTTTTTTTTTTATCAACGCTACCTGTTTAGTCACCCCATGAATGCATAAGTCGCTGGCATTGTGCCAAGCGTCCCGTATCTCTGATTCGCTAATAGATAAATCGCGACTCTGTCTGTCGGTTGCTACATACTAAAACTACAGCCAGCGCAGTCTCGAGGGAATATCGTTTGTTTACATTTTGCTTTCATATTTTCCTGCTGTTTTATTAGCCGTGTGCTCTTTAAGTTCCTGCTAGCCTAGTACTTCGTATGTATCGCACGTAAGGTAAACATGTGGAATGAGCTGAAGTAATAAGCAAACGTAGTAACATGCATAGGTATATGTGCGCGTACAATATTGAAATTACTAGCCACGAATACAAAAATCACCAATGACTTACTTTTAAGTATTTCGATTCTCTCTTTATGTTTTACTAGCTGTTGCCTGCGACCTTCGCTCGAGTGAAATTATTATAAAAATATTACTTCGCTTTGAATTAGATTTTTTTTACCAATTTCAAGGGTTTTATTTTTTTGCACGGTACTAAATTATTTTTCTAAAATAAAAGTAGCCTATATTAGACATTATAACATTAATAATCATCTGCCAGAAAAAGTTCCGTCAAAATCGGTCCAACCTTTTCGAAGATTAGCCGGAACAAACAGACAGACAGACGAAAATTGAAAAAAAATGTTTTTTGTTATTAGTGCCGTATATATTCTCATAATTATGCATTCAGTAAAAAGCTGTTATTTGGATATTACAAACAGACACGTCAATTTTATTTATTTGTATAGACAATCAAAGTATTAACAGTAATAGCAAATCTCTATTCAAGATATTGCCATATAACCCTTTCAACAAAATAATATTCAAATTGTATCTCCAAGCGAACCCAAAATAGGCAGGTAAATAAGTTTTATGCTAAATCCAATAACGCCTTATAAAAACTTTTATACGACCAATCAAAGTCTAGCAAAAGTAACTCTATATTCGTACAAGGTCGGAGAATATTTGTTTTTGTTCAAAACTAAGCAGTGGGCTCGTGGAGGGTATGTACTTAAACCTCTAAGAAGATTAGAGGTAATACATAATACAGATTGCGCCCTCCCCGGATTTTACGGAAATAATCGCAACAAAGGATCGCCGGTCACTACTAAGCTTATTTAAACTTTACAAAACCTTTTTTAAAACGTTTTTAACCGACTTTAAAAAAAGGAGGAGAGGTTCTCAATTCGTCGGAATCTTTTTTTTTATGTATGTTTACCGATTACTTGAAGACGCCTGAACCGACTTGGAAAATTATTTTTTTTGTTTGAAAGAATATACTCCCAAGTTGGTCCAAAGTTTTTGAATATAACTGTTTCGAATTGGCTCGTATTTTGTAAAAATGTATCTTGAATTTCAGCTTGCGCATAGCGCTCGGAATCGGGCTTCGAACCACTATTAAGTTAGTATGGAGATGGGATACGGCGAAATGTGTACAAATTATTTGCTGCCTCAAAACCTTGTTACACGGTTGATTGGAGCAACGCATCGCACGTCAAATATTTGAACCTAAAGCTTGGTTATGTTGACTGACGTTAATTTCAAAATGGCGGTGTTCCAAACTTTAGGAATTTGAGCACGCAAATGGCGAAGTCATGATTTCGAAATGAATGGGTTTCACTTCAATTAGTGCTCTAATGTATAATTACTTTCTGAATTGAACATTGAACTCTACAGAAAGTTCTAGGTATTAATAAACTAAACTCTTATTAAAATAAAAACAAGAGTTCCGTGAGTTTTGCGTCCGTGCTTTCTTATTACAAAACGAAGAAAATTAGGTGTATCCGAGTTTCGTGTCCATGCTATTACCCGTTGAGGAATCTCTCCTGAGGACGCGATCCTGGCTGCAGGATCAAGTCATGTTTGTCATAAAAATGTATTGCCACCAGAACCAAAATTTCAGCTCAATCGGTTGGGGGGAATTGGTTTGAAATTCAGTTCAAGATTTGACCAATATATGTAGAGGTACTAACTAACTAACAAAACAAGGTAAAGGGTACCATCAAATTAAGTTATCGAATAACTCATCAATTTAATTTTATGCAAAAGCTCTCTTTTTAATTTTGTTTGAAGAGAAATCAATCAACTTTAATGGACATCCGATCGTCCAATGTCGACCACTGTGTACACGAATCAATAGGTTCATATTTTAAATATTCGTTAATGTAGGCAGGCAAAGGTCTTAAAACCGTCCATCCTTGAGAGATTCGACAAGTATAAAGTTCTTTTTTTACGCAAAGGCATAAAATTGTTCGGCCTATATTCGTTTGGCAGTTTATATCTGTTCATTTTATATTCTATTTTCGTGGGTGCCAGTATCTGTGAATTCGCCGCGACTTTTAAGTGGGGTGGGGTGTATATTGGCAGGCAGCAGGCAGGTGATTCCGTTGCCTGTTTTATGTGGCTCGTAATGATCGGGTTTCGGGTGCTGTAATGAATAGCAATTAATTAGGGAGTTAACTTAGCGGCAAGTTGTCGACAAGATATAAGTTTGTGATGAAACGTTTATGTTCAATTTTGAAGGGAATGTTTCGTGTTTTATGTCTTGCTTTCTTGATATTTATAAGTAACTAGCAACCCGCCCCGGCTTCGCACGGGTGCAATATACATATAAACCTTCCTCTTGAATCAGTCTATCTATTTATTTATTTTATTTATTTTACTGTTTATGTACACACAATGCAACACAGGAAAATTACATTTTAATACTTGAGTACATAGGTACTGCATATTTCCTAAGAAAAAAAAACCGCATCAAAATCCGCAGTTTTAAAGATCTAAGCATACATAGGAACAGACAGACAGCGGGAAGCGACTTTGTTTTATACTATGTAGTGATACTGCAATTAACTGAAAATGGTATACATTAAAATAATCATCTCCACTCTCTTCAAAATCGAAAACTCGATAGCCATTCTCCAGTTTACCACACTTGCGATTGATGGCCCAAAATACGGAACACTGAGTTATGTGAACATTTATGTTTAACTTAGTTAAAATTTACATATGTAAACTCGATTTTACGATAAAGCAGGTATCGCAAATTTTTTTTATTGTTTGACTGATCGAAAATGCGCAATGGAAATGAAGAAGAAAGTCAAGTAAATACTTATGGTTCTTTAAATTCTCAGATGTGGTCCTTTCTTATGACCGCTTAAGATCGAGACAAAGCCAGATAAGCCAGGAGAAGAGAGATACCTGAGTACGTATTGACATAAGAGAAGTACAAAGATATTAAATTGCCCCAAAAACCGTACCATGACCGTACCTATCTGAATATCAAGCTTGATTAAATATTGTCTAAAAAACATTTTTCCCACATATTTCAAGAACTTATTTTGGTCGCGACAAAACATTCATTTGTGATATGTAGCACAATGTCAGAACGTCGAGTCATCATCATAAATTCAAAAAACAAATATTAAAATGTGAGACGAAAATAAACGAGACATAACTTCTCGCCTGTCGGCCATTAAACCAGTTAGTTAAGCAAGCTGCCTGTTCCACGTTACGGTATCAAATGAGGGAAATACTGCTAAAACTATGTATTTTTGATAACTTCCGTGTCGCGTATGGGGCGCGGTCGGCGGGGCGAGTCATTTTGACACATTTTAATTTTTCGCGCCATGAAATATGGCCGCTGTTGGCAGTGCTATCGCAGGATTTAACGCCGCGTCGCCGTAAACGTGTGTATGAGAGTAATATTTATGGTAGTTGCTGTCGCGCTCGCTCTCCCGTTTTCACTGAAATATTCATATTTAGATTTTGTTTGGACTATGCATTAACGAACATATTTTGCGTATTCCGCGATTTTCATTGCCTATGTTCCGTTATTAGCTGATCCAACAACAAAATAATCGAGTCTAAATCGAATAACGCCTGATTATTTGGTGTTTGAACCAGGAGTGGTTCAAACACTGTAAAATAGCGAGTATTATAATCACCTGGATTCTATCGTAATTACCGATTAGAACGCACCTGAAACTAATTATGTCCAGTCATGTGAGTTTGATAATATAATTATTTATACACACGGATAGATTGTAATATTATGATACATATTATTGATAAATAATTCAATAGATAACTGGCAGGAAGGAAAAACTAAAATGACGATCTAAAGAGAGAAATGTATTTATTGATTATGACACGCCGACCCTAAATAAATAAATAGGGATTATCTTATGATGATGACGATGAATTTTAAGATTGACAAACCCTTAAATCAATTTAAACTGTCCAATAATTTTTAATCTTTTGCGCCTATCAACATGGTTCACTAGCTCGCCGAAACCGCAGTACCGCTGTTACACACAAAGTACTAGGCGGTCATAAGCCTAGCAGAGTAACATCACTAAAACGTCAGAGCAGCATGTCGTCCGAACGGAACTGCGTTTTCAATATTTATTGCGGCGCGCGCGTGTGACGTCATTAATTGAGAATAGGTTACATACTGACTGTATGTTTGGAAGATGAAAAAGTGAAAATTTGTGTTAGAAATAAAACGAAACCGATTAAGCAACCATTCGGTAGCTTCTAATCTAAGGTGTAGGTGCAAAAAAAAAACACAATTAAGAAATACATAGGTATTACTTACAGTTACGAGAAAAAATAAGTGAATTGAGTTAGAGGGTATTTCGTGTGAGTTTTTACATGTGAGTAGTAGTAACTGTCACAACCATCGAAAAAAAACGACGTATTACAATGAATCGTAGCAAACTGGCTTCACTTGCTAAGAGCATTGCTTTCACTAAGCTGTTCCTTTTATGTTGCCTTTCACCACTCATAACACTGAGAAACGGAATATTTACCATGTTTACTATTTGTTAATAACAGCCGCTCGGATCGATCTTTAGATTAAGCCGTGCTTGCCTAGGTTGGTCTGTGGTTGCCTGGTTGGGTGACCACCCATTTCATACCGAGTTTCCTTCGTGCCTCGGAAAGCACGTTAAGCCGTTGGTCCCGGGTGTCATTTGTAGATCTTTGACAGTCGTTAGGTAGTCATTGGCCCAAAAAGTCTGACAACCCGTCTTACCAAGGGTTATCGTATAACCCAGTACTAACTGGGTTGTGGAGGTCAGATAGGCAGTCGCTCCATGTAAAATACTGGTATTCAGCTGCGTCCGGTTAGACTGGAAGCCGACCCTTAATATAGTTGGGAAAAGGCTAGGCAGATGATGATGACTATTTGTTTTGAGTTCCTGATATTTCGGCGCTGCTGCAAGCACCATGATCACGGATAAACTGAAGTTATTGCTGGTCAGAACAAATAGTAAACATGGTACAAATATCCCGTTTACAGTGTTATTGATAACTTGCCGTGTGTATAAAGTTTATAGTCAGCTCTTTTTTATACCTATTTTAACACTAGCCGTGCCTAAAATCTAACGACGTTTCCAAATATTCATTATTTTTTCCATGACACGATTATCTTCTGGCCTTCGCAACCCTATGGGAAATAAAGCTATCGCATGTTTCTGTCAATACCGACGCGCCGACGGGAAACAGCGGTGTCTAACAGCCTAGCCTTCATTGAGGCTATGACTGTTACCTACCTATTCCCAGTTTTTGATCCAATTAATGCAAATTATAATAAAGTTGGCTTATCAATATTATTGGTCCACAACGAGACGACGAGAAAGCTTATAAGCGTGGAAAATTATTTAGCTGTTCTGATTAGTTTACCATACCATAATAAAGTTAAATGCGGTGTTGCCAAGTTTCACAATACATGGTCTTAAGAACCACGTCTGCTCACTAAAATGCGACCATGTAAACATCATTCAAAATACTTTTCAATACACTGTATCGAAAACTGGTGCTTATCGCACTACGATTAGGTTCAACATGCAAGGTATTTCAAACGTGTGGATTTTAATATTTATCCGCACACGTGCGGAAACAAAAATTTCCACAGATAACTATACTTATACTAAGGCCAAATGGGTTCAATGACTATAGTCGGCGATGTTTGTTATTTTTGTTAATCTCTTTAAATCTTTTTTTGAGTATTTCAATTGTGTTTATAAATAGAAATCATAGATAAACATGATTATTTAAACAAATATTTACTTTTTATGAACAAATTAACATTTATTTGTATTCTAAACTTCAAAATATTTGAATTTCTCATTTTTCATATTAGGCTGTTAAGCGGCATCATACCTTTGCTTCTTCTTCAAGCTATTGAAAGCAAAGCGCGGAAAAAAAAAGCAAATTAAATCATAGTTTCCTAATAATTCCTGACAAAAATACTTTCCGTTGTAATATTTTATTTCTTCGAAAGTGTATTGAAAACGTTGTTTTATACGCGTGGGGATTTGTTACTGCAATTCTTGGTCCTCCTCGAAAGCAATAACAAAGTTTTCCCACTTATATCAAAATGTACTATTTTATAATAAGGTTTGCTTGCCCCTTTTATTACCAGTGTGTCACCATAGAAACACGCGTGAAGCTTAACTAGTCTAACTCTGCGGACATGTTCGGGCATAATTCACGTTTCTAGCTCTTTATAACTGTTACTTATCTAGACTGGTCTTCCACCTCATTACAGAACTAGCTATATTTTTCTTGAGCACTTTAACACGATTTGTTGTCTATTCTAGATGCGAGTTTTTGTTCCACGATCGTAATTTACCTTTAGCACGAAAAAATGGAGGAATGAAATGTCATGTTCTACTTATAAATTCGTAATGAGATCACTAATATGTCGGAGTAGGCGGTGGCACGTGAATACCGAATTCGTTTCGACATTGTTTCGGTATTATAATGATGTTGGTACCATAAAACATTTTACATCTGAATGTGAACTCAATTTAGTAATCATTTATTCACAGTTGAGGAACTTTTTCATACTTGTATGTACTATACTGTAACTAGCTGTGCCCGCGCGGAAAACAAAGCAAAGCAAAGCACATCAAGCTACTACGATCTGTCAATTTTGTTGAAAAAAAAAGCCTTTCAACTTTATCGTTATAGCATTAAGTTCAAGGTTGATTGGGATAATTTTACAATTTTGGGCATCTTCATGTGCTGGCGCCTACGACGCCGCGCTGGCGCCTGCGGCGAACTGACTCTTAGAAAAAAGGATGACATCAAATGATAATTTGATGCTAAAATATGGTAAAAGTAAGCTGTGCCCCTATGCATTGCAATGCACCTTTCCAATGCACTTTCCCTCCTAAGCATTTCTACAGTCCACTTAATTGATATTGAAGGGTGGGGTATAAAAAAAAGGACCAACACACCTTCTGGCAACATGCGGAATCATAATCTGCAAGTTTTTCTGATTCAAAACTATAGACAGAATGCGGCTCATATTTTGCAGACCCAACTTCCTTTGGCGCCTGCACTAATAGTAACTTTTCATTCAAACTCGTTGTAATTTTCACG
Source organism: Noctua janthe (assembly GCA_910589295.1). NCBI lineage: Eukaryota > Metazoa > Arthropoda > Insecta > Lepidoptera > Noctuidae > Noctua > Noctua janthe. Next base: position 2,876,577 of record OU342573.1, on the reverse strand, counting down.
AAAAGTTGGAAAAGTAAGTAAGTAACTTAAGAATTTTCGTTTAACAAAATATTGCAATGAAAAATCACTTTAATTCACAAACCACACATACTAAGATACCAGAACGGCAAAGGAGCTTGTAGTAATATTTCACATTGGACTTCGAAAATTGAAAACGTGGTGAAAATTTTATTAATACTGGCTGGTGAAATGTATTGTACAATTTCAGGGTTAATTTACGAACGCCGCTCGGGGATTTAAGGCTCGTGTCACGTTAATCCGTGACTGAGAGTCGGATTAATTGTAACGTTGCTCTCAGTTGGTCTGTACTCCTGGTACCGGCTGCGAGGCAGTGTATCTCAATTTAAAATAACTTAATTTGTTCCACGAAGTTCCTTGATTTTCGCGAACGCGCATTTCCTTGTACACATGCTGTAACTGCCTCTCTCTAGGTAAACAACTTGAGGTTTTCGAGTGAAAATGTATTGTTTTACAACACGTTATTAAACTGCATTGTCACTACATAGTATAAATCAAAGTCGCTTCCCGCTGTCTGTCTGTCCCTATGTATGCTTAGATCTTTAAAACTACGCAACGGATTTTGATGCGGTTTTTTTTAATAGATAGTGTGATTCAAAGAAGGTTTATATGTATAATATATTGCTACCCGTGCGAAGCCGGGCGGGTCGCTAGTGTTAAATAAAATTCAACATAAAGCACACAAAAGTACACGCATAATATTGAAACTCTTTATTTTCTTTACAGAATAATAACCAGTCGAAGAGACGACGTTTCGGTAAGTAATTCCCCTCTTACCCGGGTCGTATAGGCCCTGTTATGATACTTTATCTTACAGCCGGCCACAAAGTTCGGGTACAAAAGACCGCGGGTACAAAATATCCCAGGTTATTAATTTCGGAAGTGTAATTACGGGAAAGAATATATTATAAGGTACGCCTTTAAAGGTGAGATTAAAATTTTATTGTAATATCGTAAATTTGAATTGTTATTAGGAGAATATGAAGTTTAGGAGGCGTTTTGATGCCGTTTTTGAGGTAAAAGTTAAGTGAATGCTATTAATAAAGATTGTATTGTTAGGTCAGTATAAAGATAAACGTTTATAGGACAGTGTAACCACGGGACACGGAATGTAAACGTAATAGGGAGTAAATTGTGTTTGCAGCGGATTTTCGTTCGTAAATGGGCTAATTTTGTAGCGTAGTTGTAATTACGACAGCTATTGAATTAAAAAAATACCTGCAGGTTTACTAAAACATAACAAAATTAATCCTAAGTTCTGCAGAAAAGCAATTTTCACGCTGTAAATGCATCTTTTAAATGGCACATTACATAGAACCTTTTTTGCTTTTTTCAAAATCTAAAACTAACAATGACATTAGGTGTAGACAAGACAAGTCAACAAAGGTGAACTCTATTATGTTCGTTCTTTACTTTCTACACATTCCTCTAAGCAACTCCATCTTATTTTTCTTTCCGACCACCAACTAATAATAAACAAACACCTGGCTAAAACGATAAGAATCCTTAAGCCACCTAAGCACACATAGTTTTCAAACATGATACATCTTCCTTGGTGTTGCCAGTGTGAATGATGATAAATGTTGCCAGCAACGCGTCGAAATTACCTACGTACGTGGTAAATGCACTTTCAAGATGGCGACTTATGAAGATTTATGTATGTGTACCACACAAGGAAGAATATTTTCAGGTTATGGATGGCGACGGTCCTTGCCATTTTAAATTACGGTAGCCACTTTTTTTTATTTTTACGGGCGAAGTTTTATTTTTGAAGTTCTATTTTTATCGTTGAGGAAAATGGCGGGCATTTTTTTGTTGAATGCGAAGGTAATGTAGTATTTTTTCATTTATTTCGACAAATGGAGGATTAAAACTTTTAGGAACATTCTGGTGGGAAAGAAAAATTTGGATGAAACATAAATCAATCGTCTATGTGAGCACAGGTATCCAGAGAGACGGATATTTAAGCTAATTGCAAGAGGACTACTTGTGAGATCTTAGAAAATCAGTTTGCCAAAAATAGCATATCATAATTAAGAACACGTTTATGAATAAAGCACTAGGTTGTCCTCTCAGCATCAAAAACACGAATGACAAAAAGCAAAAATACATTTCCCAGAAATCTCACTCAACATTTCAGCAATACCCAGAGCTGTATGCCCCCCTGGTATGTGCATAAAATTTGGCTCCCGTAAAATGGCTGCCGCAATTCAGAGGGTTATTGTCCTGCACTGAATTGTCATACCTGTCAGTCTGTCTGTCCTGCTATAGCATTCTGGACATGTGCGCAACAAAACGATGAAAAAACTCTAAAAAACTTTTCCTGTCTGCATCCGACGCGCGACTTTTAGTTTGGATATGGATTGTTAAACGTATTTGTTTACGTGAAATCAATGGTGTATTGTACGCCTATCAGCGGGTTTGAAAACCTGTGAACTGCATAGGAATCTGAGTTTTTCAAAGGTATTTTTAGCACTTTTTCTAAATAAATTCTGGTGGACTCTTGAACACAGTACAGAAAACAAGGAAACCAACTATAAAAACGTTTTCTTTTTCATTTAGAACATCTTTTGTAGAATAATAATAGACATAGATCAAATCAAATCTTTATTTCTTAACCAAAACTTTTTACATTAGTTGGTGATTGGAGCCTTATTTTAAGCAAGTAATGCCTGCTTTATATATAGATAAGAATAAGAAGCAAATAAGATAACAAGCAAATCTGATAATTACCTAAATGCTAACTTAAAAACACAGATCGTAGATAGCAGTCAATTAGTACAACTGCAGTAAACCTCATTAAACTTCTGATGTATTAGTTTTCTTTGTTCCACTACTTCCACTGTGAAATCAGTGAGGAATTTTAATTACTCTGGCTCCTGCACTATTAAGTACAAGAGACGGACTTTGGCAATAGAATCGGGCAAGTTCGGAACTCGGTAAACTCCGTAATTAATGAGAAACCTAGAAACCTATTAGATGTGCATCCACTATTTAGCTTGTGTATCGGTACGCGTACAGTCACGAGCACCAACATGAATACACTTTCCTAAATTTAAAAGCAATTTTCGCAGGAAATAACGTTTGTAACCTGGAGATAGGATATTTTTCATACTATATGAGTTCCAGAATACTATTTTCGTAACAGCATGAAATTTTAATCAGAACGTTAGGAGAAAATTACTTTAAAAGTTATGAAGTGTTTACATATTGGTGCTCGTGACTGTACATCCAAACCGTTATCGGCCGGTATTTACTCGGGCGTCTTCGGCCAAAGTCTATCGATCAAATCAAACGTAAGTAAACGAAAGGGAGCGCGTACACTACTACAAGCGCGATGATCGTCCGAAGACGACGGATGACGGCCGATCAACCGACTTGTTGGGATTTCTGGCCAATCTGTCTACAGCGCAAATTGATTGTATTTATACCTAGTTTAATAATTCTAAAAGATACATTTCTTGGAATTCCTCCATTTTAAAAATACGTCTTCACTTTGTTAAGCCGCACAGTCAACTACATAAGACCGGCAACGTCCAATGTCTGCAATAGTGTGAGCACATGTACTTGAGTTACTCGTCCGAGTAATTCTGTTCGCCATCGGCCGACAAAATCAGTTTTAGTGTACGCGTACCGTGTCTTTAATGACCGAGATCGGGAGGTCAGTGGTGGTTTAAGAAGCGCCGTTAGTATTCTCATAGTAACTATGTTTTGACCTGTATATACGTCGTGGTTTCGACGAACTTTTGGAGTTTAAAGGAATCACGACAATTTATGACAATTTAGAGAACGTTTCCGATACGAGAAAAGAAATTGAAAACTCACCTTTTATCGTCTTTTGTTAGCAAGTCTCAGATAATAGCTATCCTATCTACATTTTTTTTTTTCAAAGAGAAACTCTTAATATCCACGAATTGTGTTTAAAGAAAAATTCTTGCTGGTTTGTGTCGTTCGTTTTCGTCCCGGTTTTTATTGTCGAAACTTTTTCGTCATGCCTTCGCTTCGACGTCCGAAACATTTCGTTTGTCATTTTTACACAGACCTCTTTCGACCCCTTTACACTTACAACTGAGCATGAGTCCACATATTTTTGTGAAGGCATTTCATCCTTTAATTTTGTTTTTATGCTCTTTGTGATACTCTGCTTATCCGTGGATTATTAGAGTCGAGTTTAAATCAATTTTAAAATCAGACCCTTCACAAAGCCGTCAACCAAGCATTCTGTACATCAAACTAAGTAACTTTAAAAAAAAAATTGCTGGGAAATGACTGTTTTTTGGGGTGAAAAAACACGTTTTACGGTAGGACTCGATGGAACGCACTCAAAGCATTGTGCTGATGGATGGATTGAATAGTACAATCTTTCTTGGAGGTGTTTAAAGTATAAATCTTGCATTAAAAACATGTATTTAAAAAAAAAAAATAACTTATAAAAAAGTTGAATTTTTGACCCCTAATATCTCCGTAACTAGAAGGTTCCCAGGTATGGTCTAGAACAAAAAAAATATAGCAAAGACGGGGAGAACAAGTGCCTTTCGGCTTCGTTATGAGTCTATTTACACCCTTTATTTTTTTTACCCTTCTCAGTCGATTGACTCATTGCTAGCGACGTGATGGTAGCTCAGCGTCTTACCACAACACAATGCGCTTAAGCCACAACACTCCAGATTAAATTATGCAAACATTTTGTTTTGAGCCACAACTGTGAGTTGTCAGTAGGTACCACCTACTCATGGCAATTTTAACAAAAGGTTACTTTTCCTTATAAATTACACCTTGTTGTAAATTAGCAGGTACAGTAACTAGGGGACAACAATACTGAAAGAGCTTTAAAAACACCTCATTTCCATTGCCACAGAATAAATTTTTGGAGCATCCAAACGTTTTACCAAGTACCGGAGCTTAATATCCAGCGAGCGGTCGAGTTAATCTATTCCTTCGTTTCTCTGCCCTCCTAGTACTTTACTACTGAATGTATTTAAATTTTAAAGTTGTCCCCGCTAACTGAGTGTGACTTAATTAAACTTTTATGAATACAAATTGATCTCCGTGGTATTTTATTTTATTAAAATGTTTTATGAAATGAAATTCTGCTTCGTAATATTAGGCACATACTTCTGTGGAATATATTTGAAATGAATAGTTACCAACGTATTACTTACTATGTGATTAAGGAAAAAATAAACACAATAATGTAAACACAGTAATTTACATGAACAACATTAATTACCCTGCTGATTAAACCTATTCCACTTTTAGAATAAATAATTCCTCCTTTATTTATGTAGTTGTTATCGCATAATGTAAGTACTGTCCCCAATATGATGTAACGTACGCATGATCACAAAACAAAAGTTATAAAATAATAAATGCTATGTTCTTTTGTTCAAAACATGCTAACAAGAGAGCTCTGAAACGAAACTTTATTAAAAGTGAACGTTATCTAGTAGATAAACTCATTAGTCTTCACAAAGTAAACAGCAATCTATAAGCAAGTATGCCAAAATCGAAGTAAAAACAAGCCCTCAAATCTCAACAAGCACCCCAATTTATCAATTCTCTCATTTGTAGATAGTAATAAAAGTAAATAATAATGATTATATTTCAGTTGATTTATCATTGAGTTGAAATAAAAACTGGCCATTCTACGACAACAAAATACATAATTGTAAACAACATTTTATTTTACGGTTAAGTGTTTCAGATAAAAACACTCAACTTAAGGAAAAAGGACATCTTTTGTGTATCTGTGGAGAACGTTGTTGGTTGCACATTTGTATAACTCCTTATATTCTATTTTTTTTTTTTTGTAATATATAATGTGTAATTGTTGGTTCTTCCGAATAAATAAAATAAAATAAAATTAAAATAAAGACACTTGATTTATGCTTACGTTTAAATTGACAGACTAGCGTTTAAAATTATCCACCTTTTAACAATGCACCATTATCGATGTAAAAGTTTCCGCCAGTAATACTCTTCGCCTTGTTACTGGCCAGAAATATGATCAAGTCCGCGACTTCGCCCGGGTAAGCCACTTTGCCGAGAGGCGTGTGCTTACCCCACTCTTCCCACATATCAGGCATGCCAGCCGTTTCCAAAATATCAGTAACAACTGGCCCAGGGCTCACTATGTTGACTCTTACGCCAGATGGTGCTAATTCCAAAGCAGCAGTCTTGGAGAAATGTTCCATAGCAGCTTTTGATATGCAGTATGCCATCATCCATGGGCTAGATTGTGTTCCCAATGTACTTGAGATGTTGATAACATTTCCTCCGGTTTTAACAAGATACGGCGCTGCCAAGGTTGTGAGACTCACGACTGCTCTTAAGTTCGTGTTCATAATTGTATCGTAGGTCTTCAGAATTCCTCCGTCAAGTACTCCTCCCGTCAAGACAATACCGGCGTTGTTGACCAGAACGTCAAGTTTTCCGTACTTATCGATGGTTTGTGTGATGATCTCATTAGCTGCTTCTTCTTGAGATACGTCTGCTTTGATTACTAGTGGTGTGACTCCATGTTCCTGGCATTGTTCGGTGACAGTTTTGAGTTTGGCTTCATTCCTGCCTACAATAGCAACGGAAGCTCCTTGTTTAGCAAATAAGACTGCTGTAGCAGCACCAATGCCCGAACTCCCTCCAGTAACTATCACTACTTTATTTTCGAAACTCATGTTGTGAACGTCCAACACACTACGCGTCTGCGTGGCGACTCGTGAGACACTTGTGTAACACAGTGTTGAAAATACGAAAACTGGTTATCGCAAAGATAATAACGAGTGTGCTTGATTTTATTTTCGTGTTATCGTCGTAACCTTGATGGTGTAATGTTGAACTCAGCTGTTAATTGCATCAATAACGTTAAGTGTATAACGTGATTCTATAATGATGAGGCGCTTTGAGCGGTTCTTTTTATGCAGGAAAAAATCAAAACCCTCTCCTAATTTCTGTGCTATATCTAACTTATATATAATGTAATGACCTTTATTTTCCGGAATAATTGCTTTAAAAGTTGGATAAAACCGTATCGAAATTCATAGTGATATTTCGAAGATCATATATTAGAAAGTCGCCTTGTTTTATAAAATAGACGGATTACGTGCCTAAATGTTATCTTACAATACCATCATGAGATGAAATTTCCATTTACTAATACGTACTAACCTAATATTTTTTTACTCGTCTTTTTCCCCAATAAAATCAATAAACAAATCAGCACTGTGGCATCGAAGTACCAGGAGAACAGTAATTAATGGTAGCAGCTGATCGGCTGACCATTAGCGGTGAACCTTCGAACTGTGGAGTATTTGTGTTTCTTGTTTGGATTGATGTCGTCGCCCGGCCCGCTACTAAATAAATAAAGGTCGTGAATACGTCGATAGATGGTTCTAGACGTTTTGGACATACTCTACAAATTGTTATCAACATATACGAATGGTTTGCAAACATATAAAAGGATATTTATTACATTTGGTGTAAATTGGGAGGTTTGTTAAAAAATATAAAAAAATATTGTTTTTAATCGCAAACTTCATCTTCGTTAAAAGTTTCTTATTCAAGGATTATAAAAAAAAAATTAAGGGCTCCCTTTAGGGTTCATATTAGTGAAGATATAGACCCGCAAAGTTTTAAGCGTCATGGTAATGACATTTAGCACGCTTGGTAATGACCATAGCACATGGTAATGACAAATATTTCTATCTCCAATTAGTGAACAGTTCTTGCTTGTCTGTGTGTGTCTCTGTGTAGTAAAAACAATGTGTAAAAGTCTCAATGCAGTATTCTTAATACTGTTCTTACAGATTTTTTCTAAAATAATAGAATATAAGTATTACAGAAATGAATAATAGACCATAATAATATGATTATCATAATTATTTATTTATTAGTTTCATTTTGCTTCTCGAATAAATCATCCGTTCCCGTCCGTTTCCGTTTTTTTTCGCAACAATTCTTGTTTAATTCTTTCCCTCTCACGTCCCGCCACCTCCTTCACTAGCATGACTGCTTCACAGAAGGTGGTGACGGCTTCCCTTTCCTTCTCGCTGCGGACCATGGCTTAAACCAGGGCCGGACGCGAGAGATCGCCGCCGCCAATCGCCGCTACAAGGACACGGCGGTGCTCCGCCGAAGCGGGGCAGACCTCTACGGTGTGCTCCACCGTGTCCTCCGGACGATCCTCGCAGTGGAAACACCCGGGCGTTTCCTCCCGCCCGATTCGGTGCAGGAACCTCCCGAAACAACCGTGTCCGGTGAGGATCTGCGTCAGGCGGTAGGTGAGGGCGCCGTGGCGCCTCTCTAGCCACTCCTCAAAGAGGGGACTTATCGCCACTATGGTAGCGTGCCCTGCACGGGGTTGCAACAGTCGCTCTCTCCATGTCGCCATGAGATCACGCCGGAGGTCTGTACGCTGAGCGGCAATTTGCCGCGGCAGCGGAGTTTCCCCCAGACGTAGTGCCTCCGCGCGCCATTCATGCAGGCGCGCGAGGACTATCGCCTCCAGATCCCATGGCGGCAATCCGGCAAGGAGGCTAGCCGCCTCGCCGGAGATCGTGCGGTACCCCCGGATTAGCCTTATGGCCATCACCTTTTGGGGCGCGTTCAGGTAGTGGGCGGCTTGCCACCTCAAAGAACGCGCCCACACCGGGGCCCCGTAAAGGGCCATGGACCGCACGACCCCCGCGTAGAGCCTCCGGCAGGAGGCGTTTGGACCCCTCAGGTTGGGCAAGAGCCGCTTGAAGGCAGCCTCTGTCCGTTCCAGTTTGGGAGCCAAACGTCGGAAGTGCTCCACGAAGTTCCACCGGCTGTCGAGGACGAGTCCTAGGTACTTCAAAGTCGACCCGACGCCGATGGAAACCCCTCCTGCCGTCAGTAGGGATCCCGACGGTGGCGCATTCCGAGGCCCATGAAAACACATGGCCTCGGACTTGTGCAATGCCACCTCGAGACCCAATTGCCGGATCCTCTCCACGACTATCGCAACCCCGCGTGTCATGTTTTCGGCCGCCGCCTCGTGCGACCTCCCTTGTGCCAGTACCAGCGTGTCGTCAGCGTAACAAAGTACGCTGACGCCGGTAGGGAGGTCGGCGCCCAGCACCCAGTCGTAACCGATGTTCCACAGGGCCGGTCCTAGAACCGATCCCTGTGGAACACCGCACGACATCTCTCGCCGGTTCCATTCTCCGCTCCGACCGGGGTAGATGACGGCCCTATCCGTCAAGTAGTCCCCGACCACACGACGTAGGTAGGTTGGCACCCGGTGATATCGGAGTGCCTCCCTAATGCAGCTCCAGGGCATGGAGTTTGAAGGCGTTGGCGATGTCAAGAGACAACGCCAAGACGACCCCACCCCGGGACACCGCGTCCCCTGACGTGAGGGCTCTCACGCGCATGATGGCGTCCACCGTGGAGCGCCCCTTGCGGAAACCAAACTGGTGTTCCGCAAGATCCGGCCCCATCCCCGCAAGGTGCCCGGCGAGGCGGTTGGCAATGACTCTTTCGAAGAGCTTGCCCACCTCGTCGAGCAACACGATAGGCCGGTATGCGCACGGAGAGTCCGCAGGGCGCCCTGGTTTCCGGATGAGGACCAGCTTCCCCATCTTCCAACAAAGCGGAAACTGGCCTCTCTCCAAGCATGCGCTTAGGAGCCCTTCCAGTCGGGGCCCGAGAGCCTCAGAGGCCAGGTGGGTCCTGGCCTCTGAGGCTCTCGGGCTGGCTTTGCCAGGCTTTGCCAGGCAAGCCATCGGGTCCCGGGGCGGTGTTTCTGGTTTTCAGTCTGCGTACCGCCACTCTCAGGTCTACCCCAGTCACCTCCGGAAATCAGTTAGGCTAAACACAAACATTTAAAAGGGCAAGCTCTTTGCAGGATAAGTGGAGATAGTAATTATGGAATCATTGTCATTACCGTGGATTGAAAAGTCCACGGTAATCCATGGTAATGACCGCCTTGGTAATGACAAAATCCAGAAATTTCGGCTTTAGCATGTACCGTATAAGGTATTCCAAAACGTTCTACTGATAACGTCATAACAAATCAGTTAGGCTATAAGATAAAATACGATTAATATAAAAAATTCGGATACTTTCGAGGAATGATACCCACGCGAAAGACAATATTATTGTGATAAAAACCACGGTACGACTTTGTAAAAAATATAAAAAATATTTCACAAGAAAGTTCATTTCGCCGTCTGAATGGCGACTAGAGACACGCGGGGGCAGCAGCGGGGTATGTGCAAAGCTATTTAGTGATTAGCTGCATGTCGCGTCACGTTGTGACACGGTAATGATGAAATTTAGCAGGAACCAAAATTTACGATGATGCTGTTCAGTGTTTTACAATACTTTCCAATTTGTGCAATCAATAATGTACGTCATAATTATTAAACTTTTTACGTAAATAGTAGTTACAGCCGTAAACGTGAATTCAATGGAACATTTTGCTGAAGTTTTATCGAAAACTGGAAAGCGGACACCCCTTGGTAATGACATTTTGGCCCTTTTGAACAAAATAACTTTCACATTACTTTATAAATATATACAATTCAAAAGAAGAACCAGTTAGAAATCATTCTTTATTACAAGTTACTTTACTCCACGGTAAAAATCTAACTTCATTTATGGTGATACTAGCTTTTGCCCGCGGCTTCGGCTGTATGAATGTCGATAAATATCCGATTACTTACCTTCATACCCCTTTTTAACCCTTCGGGGGTAGAATTATCAAAAACGCTATAACACGTATAAATTTATTTTCAATCGTCAGCCTAAACACAAAATTTAAAGATCCTAACTTAAAAAACTGACGGACTTTCATATAAAACTTCCATCCCTTATTTTACCACTTTAGGGGTGGAATTCCCAAAAATCGTTTCTTAGTGGTGGTTATCTTCACAAAGAACACACTCTCCAAGTTTCATGTCTCTAGGACCAGCGGTTTGGGCTGTGTGTTGATATATCACCCAGTCCGTAAGTCAGTCAGTCAGTTTACCATTTTATATATAGAAGATTATCACGGACAGCCGATTTACACCAAATAAAATAATTACCCAAAAGAGTAATACTTTTATATTCACGGTTTAAGACATAAAAGTAATGACTGAAAAGTTATTGTTTGTAGACTCAAGATAAAAAATAACACCTGCAATTTTCTAATGACTACATAGTAATCACATAATTTGATTACTATCAGATTTTTACACATTGTTATCTACCATGTACGTACCTCCACATTCTCCAAAGTAAACGAAAAACGAATATTTTGGTATAAAACTATTCAGCGAAAAAAATCAATCGAAAAAAAATGGTGTTGGTGACGGTCCTCTGACAAAACTAAAATCTCATCCAAACCACCTCCTTTGTTTAACCCTAAGAGACTCCTTTAATACTATCTAATTTGAAGAATATTAATTTTAGTTAGCTATCTTATTAACTTAGCCGACGATTTTGAGTGGAAGAGAGGTTCTTACTTCAATATTGTTAGAGAGCTCATTACCAAGGCACTATAATAAATAAGGAACACTACAGTGTTGAGGTTTTTTATTAGGCTTCGCCAGTTCGCCCCGATGTTGAACTTCACAATACTGCTATGCTTTTTATTGCACAGCTGTTGGTTACGGAAAGAAAATTAAGTGTATATTGAAATTGGTTTTCAATTAATTACATTACTTGGAGTAGATATTTGGACGATTTTCTATAAAACACTTTGTGTTTCAACATGAACACACACACACTGACTGACACTAAATGTTTTCAAGTTACTCATCCAATTCAAGTTTGTTTCTTTACTTGCCTTCCATATAATGACCCCATTTGCCAGGCATCCTTAAAGGCAAAAAATTGCTCGGACTATGATACTAATTCTAGACAAGAAGATCTTAGCTACCAAATCACCTAACTAAATTATGTATTTCTACAAATAATATTAAAATGTAGTTTTGTTGGAATTAATTTTATTAATACATTATTTTTCTCATTCCAACAGAGTGCGAGTACAGCTAGTTGGCATAATAAAGTTTTAATCCATCAAATATTCGTTGTGAATTCATTCATATTTGCCGACTAGCAACACTACTGACAAATTAATTGCTAATGGAATTACTATTGTGATCCATCGACATGTTAGCTAAATAAAGGTAAATTTCATATTTGAACAGTCGCTGTTCAATTAAACAGAATGGTTACTGTTCTGTTCAATTAAATTGAATTGGCCGTTTAGTTATTAATTAATCATTCGATGTTGTGCGATAGTTTCGATTAGAATATGATTTGTGGTTCACTGGTTTTAAAACTATTATTTAGGGTCTGTATTTCGTGTAATATGTAGGTTGCTTCTTTGTATAGTCGACAGTAATTGCAATATTTTACTCTTAATTTTTTGCCTATAACCGTGAGTAAATTGAAACTTCAGTGAGGTGGATATTACCTGTCTCTTTAAAATTCTTAAAGGAAAAATTAACCTTGACTTCTTTCTTATGCCGTGCAATACCATGTAAGCCATATAATACTGATTGTATCTAGTACTAGCGACCCGCCCTTTCTTCGCACAGCGCCACCTATCGGGTCCAAAAGTATTTCTAATGTAGCCTATATTTTCAGTTAAGCATCTAGCAATAGAGCGGTGAAAACTGCGTTAAAATCCATGCAGTAGTTTTTGCGTGATGCACGTAAAAACATACAAACAGAAAGACAAACAAACATTCTAAAAACTGTTGTTTTGGCTTCTGTTGCTCTAATAAAGACACCCCATATATATATATATTTATTTATTTAATATTTCAATGAACGGACACTGCATTGTATACTGCAAAAACACACGTGATTTACAGTCAAAATCTGAACCACTAGTCGTTAATTTTTCGTGCCAAACTCGTCGCCTTTTGGGCTGAATCGAATTGCCATCGACAATTCGACAAACGAAGAAGAAAAAGAATATTAATTCGTCTTTAATGCCCCACTTCTTCAAAAATACCACCAATAAACATACTTCCCCAGTTAATTAAAATCAAACTTCAAAAGTAAATTACCACAGTGCTGAATAAACAAGAAGTGGTACCAGGGCACCATACATGGCAGACGGTCGCGTCAGAATCACTAGACAAGCCCGATCTATCAGTGACAGCCGCTAGGGGGTGCCCCGGGAAATTGCACATCTCGACAAATTGCTGGAAAAAGAGCATAATGACGAGATGTAGGAAGTTGACGTGACCAATGATATTGCAGGGTATGGGAATATGGCATAAACCATTTGTAATAGGATTCAAATGTTTTGCTGAGTTACTTAATAGGTACGGTTTTACTTTTTTATGGAACTTTTTTAAAGAACCATTACTATGTCCTACTAGCCGTTGCACGCGACCATCGTCCGCGTGAAATTATTATAAAAATATGACTTTCCTATTTGAATCGGATTTTGTTTACAATTTCAAGAGTTTTAATTTTTTTCACGAAACCCTAATTATTGTTCTAAAATAAAAGTAGATTAAGTTTTTTCTTATAACATCAGCTATCTGCCAGTTAAAGTTCCGTCAAAATCGTTTCTGCCATTTCGGAGATTAACCGGAACAAACAGAGAGACAAAAATAAATAATATTATCCAATGTCGTAAATGAAATTTACGACATTGGATAATTTAATCTGCAAATATTCGAGTAATAATAGTAATACTCTAGAAAGGAATGGGGCGATTCCGTTGCCCAGGAGTGGAACAGTTCAGACTAATAAAAAAATACTCTAGTAGCTGAAATAATATTTACAATTCCATCAAAAAAGCCATTAAATAAAATTAAAACTTTTTAAACAGTTCTGAAATGTTCCGTTCTAAGTGATCGCATTCATTTGTTTTTAAATAAATCTTCTGTTTCAAAATCCGAAACTGCACAAAACTGTGTCATATCAATGGTATCTCTTTATACATAATATCTCGACTGCTCATCAGCTACAGATTGTAGATACTAATTGATACCAAGACATGTTCTGTCCATGCATCTGCACAATTCGGCCAGATTATTGGCAATCAACGTTGAAACTGATTGAAATTTGCATTCGCAATGATATCTACCAACACAGCATACATATCAGGCGATGCAGATTGTATCTTTATTGATACAGGCATCAATATCACGGTGAAATGGATGGAGATTTTTTTACATATTTTTTTAATTAATGTACAGTAGGTACTGCTAGTTAAGGTATATGAGCCGTTTCTTGGAGGTTCTTGGTTTATATTTATGAGACGTTTCTTTAGACACCTTATACTCAATACTCAATACTCAATACTTTATTGCATTCCATAATGTATACAAGGCTGGTAGGTAAATTATAGAGAAACAATTATGGACCCTGTCGGGCACAGCAAGTTAGTTTTTAGAGGAGAGGATGAAGCGCTTTTTGTTTAAAAACATAATAATATTGAAATTATAATATTGAAATTAAGGAGTAAATCTTATATTTAGATATTTAAGTAGATATTATTTATGAGTAGATTTATATTAATTTTGTTTATTATTAATATTTCTATATTTATTTATTTATTTATATATTTATTTATTTATTATTAATAGATATTTTCTAAATTATAAATTAGGTAATTATTTTATATATTTATTTATATATTAGCTGTAATTTATTATTAACTAAATAGTAAGTAATTAAAGATATTGCACGGTAGATAAGGTAAATAGATGTATTAGGTACTACTTGGTTATTCTAATTATCTTCGTTTCTCTAGGAGGAATTTATCTTTGAAGTATTCGTCAATTGTGTAATAGGTTTTATCTAAGAGAAATCGTTTTAGTTTATTTATAAATATATTGTTTGTTTCTGTGTTTTTTATGTGTTCAGGTAATTTATTGTAGATTTTTATTGACGTGACAAACGCACTAGAGGAGTGCATTTTTAATCGTGAAGTTGGCAGGTTGAGTCTATTTCCATGTCTAAGTTTGATTTCTGTTTGTATGTCTTTTCTTTTGCTGTAGAATTGTGGGTACTTCCTTACAAATTTGCAAATTTCAAATATATAGAGACAGGGTAGTGTTAGGATGTTTAGTTCTTTGAAGTGTGGTTTACATGAGTCGGTGTCTTCTATGTTAACCAATGTTCTTATAAGTTTCTTCTGTATTGTAAATAGCGAAGGTGCGTCTGTACTGTTACCCCATAATATTATTCCGTATTTAAGCCAAGCGAACGCGTACGCATAGTATGTTACTATTGCTGTTTTGAGATCTGTAGTTTT
The DNA here is from genome assembly GCA_910589295.1 of Noctua janthe. Classification (NCBI taxonomy): domain Eukaryota; kingdom Metazoa; phylum Arthropoda; class Insecta; order Lepidoptera; family Noctuidae; genus Noctua; species Noctua janthe. The sequence continues at coordinate 2,861,327 of OU342573.1, read as the reverse complement.
CTTTATTTCTCTGAGGGCATATGCAAATTTAGATAGCTTTGTTTTTACTTTCTGTATGTGTGGTTTCCAGTCTATGTGTGTATCTATGTCCAGGCCTAAAAGGGTGAATTTATTAACTATTTCTAACTTGGATCCTTTGTATTTAAAATTTATATTTATTGGGGTTTTTTGTCGCGGGTGGAAAGTGACTATTTTTGTCTTACTAAAGTTAATTTCTAGGTTATGTTCGTTCATCCAGTATGTTGTGGTATCAAGTATAGATGTTAGTGTTTGGTTCAGGTTTTGGTTATTTTTACATGATGTTAAAATAGAGACGTCATCGGCAAACAATACGCACGTTTCATTTATGTGGTTAGGGAGATCATTTATGTAGACTAAGAACAATAGGCATCCTATGACACTTCCCTGTGGTATGGAGGCGTTTACAGGTATGTTTTGTGATCTAATTAGTTCAATGTGTTGTGTTTGTGTATTGTAGTGTTCTATTTCTACGACTTGCTCTCTGTTTCCTAAATAAGATGTAAACCAGTCATGACTTTTTCCTCGGATACCTATGTTGTAAAGTTTATTCAATAGTATATCGAATTGTACTTTATCATACGCTTTGGTCATGTCCAATAACAGTCCAATAGCGTATTTTTTATTATCAATAATTTTGAGTGCTTCTTGTATGTACTTGTAGACGGCCAAAACAGTGGATCGGTTCTTACGAAATCCATTTTGGCTATCATTGAAAATGCTATATTTTTCACAGAACGCGTAAACGCGGTTACACATGACTTTTTCGAATATTTTTGAGGCTGTTGGTAGTAGAGCAATGGGACGGTAATTGTTCGGGTCAGTTTTATCGTTTTTTTTGAAAATAGGTTTAATGAGGGCCTTTTTGAGTAAGTCAGGAAAAACACCTTCTTCGAAGGATTGGTTAATGAGTATATAAAATGGCAAAGTAAGTTCATCAGCGCACTGTTTTATCAGACTGGGTGGGAGTTCGTCGATTCCGTGGCTGTTCTTGTTCTTTAGGTTTTTAATAATTATGTTTATTTCATAAGGATCAACTGGGTTAAGGTATAATGTATTTTGTGTAGTTAAGACCTTTATCTTCATAAAACTACGCGAAATTTGTATTTTGATCGGCTGTATTTAATCTTTTTAGTACAAAATGGCCGCTATACATATTGTTACGCTCTCTACTTACATATAATTAGATATTCTCTAAGATATGATGCTAAAATAAGACTAAACAAAAAATTTCAAATAAAATTCAAATTCTTTATTGACATTAATATTTTACAGAAACTTGTTTGAAGCCTCTAACTCCTGAACTAAGTGTACCTGTATGTCAGGAGTCAGCGCCCTCTACCATTTTATTTGGCTTAGATCCTAATGTCAACATAGGAATAGACAAATATATGTGCTACAAAAACAATTTTAGAAGAAGAGTAATAAAATATAATAAATAAAATACAAAAACAGAAATGAAAAGTATGAAAAAACATCAAAAATATAATTTATTCTTAAAATAATACAAGTATCACGCTGTGCGTGTGGGTGGGTTCCCGATCGTGTTTGTGTATGAGTAGGTGTATGAAAGAAAAGTATGTTCTATGTATGTGTTACTTTTTAGAATGAGATAAATTATTCATTATGTTCTCTACATCCATATATCTGTATAACTAAACAAATAGATTATGAAGTAAGTTACGTAAAAGTATAGCAAATAACAATTTATTACAAACCTCATTTTAATTAAAACTGCTAATATTCATCTGTCAAACTTTCAGAATATTAAATTCATGACTCCACGTATGAAACTTTAAGACATGAAGCGTTTCAGAAACTTATAAACTTCGTAGAAACACGACAACAATACGACTAACGGCGTACCGAGCAAAACTGTCGTAGTGTTCGTAGTATTTTTACTTGAGACTTGTGCGCTCAGTCTGACTTACGTACGAGACTTGCAATTTGTGAGACTGGCATACTTGCATAGCTTTTACTTAAAAGTTCGGATCTGCATGGTTAAGTTACACGCTGTCGTATTTTATATTTTACAACGAGATTTTGAGATTCCTTTTGACACGTATTTGATGGTTTCTTTGTTCTGAGCAAGAGCTCACAACAGTTAATATACAAATAATGTATTTACTACTTTACATAACCAGACATGATTGTAGCAAAAAATACGAAATATCATTTTGATTATAGACGACTCTATAAATATGTAAATTAATATCCATTGGCTATGGATCGCAAGCTCGTGAATTGTGATTGATGACATTTTTTTGATTGATCACTTTAGCGATCGGAATATCGGAATCAAATTCGTCTGCTTCCCCGAAATAAAATAAATGGCAGTGCCTAGTAGTTGAAAAAAAAACTTTGTCAAAAGTAAAAATAATATCAACAACCTAACAAGTACAAATTACGTTATTCAATCCACCCAAGCCATTTATTAATTACCGTTTGATTCATGAAAACCTCTGCTATGTAATTACTGTCATGTTTTATTTTTCCAAACGTACCAGGCTGTTAGACTATAAAAGGAGTAACTTCAATTATCCTGACATATCCACCGTCGCCGGTGAAAGAGGCGACAATTTAATTACATTGATGACATGCGAATATTTGGACCAATTTAGACAAACATTTTTGTATTCACTGTTTGCCTCGTACCTTTTTCAGGGACGGCGGTCAGTCCAGGTGAGGTTATATTGGCAGTGGACGGAACACCTGTGGAAATATTATGTAATCCTAGTACTTGGTTCGCTGATTTATTTGCTGTTTCGGCGATATTTTAGGAATTCCAGGCATTTTAATGTCATTGTGTATTGCGTGCGTAATTTGCCTTTCCCTATTAAGTTAATTTTATTGGTATAAAGGTTTTTGTTATCGAGTTCATCTGATATTTTGGTTAAACGGTAAACTTTGCTGTTGACGAAACCATCTCATCTACGTAAATATCTAAGTAAATACTAAAAGTTAATTAGTTCTTCGATTTGGCTACACACAACTTTGTTCTCGATTTTCCAACCAATTATAACTTGGGCAATATTTTCTATTTTACTTTCCAACAGCTTGATTTTCTTCATTTAAAACAAGATTAAATCTTTAAATTTCCTTGTTCAAATAACGTACATTACCATACGCACGTTACCTTGTATAAAAATAACCGGAGGTATAAAGGCGTGCGCTCACCGGCGGTTATCACGCATGAGCGCTGATCAAACGCGATTATCTGGCGGAGCGTGCGCGGGACACCTCACCGAACATAGACCGTCATCGCTTTTTAATGTGTGCACACGCCTTTAGTTTTTGTTTTTTATTTTGCGAGAGAAACACAGGTAGTGTTCAAAGACTGCCAAGTTTTTATTTGAGTTACCTAATTAGCTTGTGAAAATTTTATCTCACTCGCTTAGCTTTTACCTCGGAATATTCAATAAATATTTAAGAGAAAGCTTCTTATTCCGTAAAGTATTGAAAATAGAATACTGCTTATTTAATTTTGCTACTTTTTAAAGAATTCAAAATAGAAAAAACATTTCAAATAACATTTTTGTCACGATTGGCTGCCATTTTCCTTCAGTAAACCAAATTTTCTACCACGTAATTATTTTCACATTGATTCAAAGGAGGATTTAAAACGATTGCTACACGTAATCATAGGGACACTTGACAACGCAATTCCAAGTCTCATCAAATCGCATTGAATTTTACACGTCCTGAGGTCGGAGCTTCCGGCTGGCTTAATGAAAATGGCATGCCTGGCGGATTCACTAAGCTCTATAAAGAAATTTTGTCTTTGGTATATTTTGTACACGTCAATGATTAATTATTTCACTTTCAAACTTTAGATTTTATGCTTCCTTGCTAGATAACTACAAGAGATTATTATCGAATATTGAGAAACAATATTTGGCGTGGTTAAATTACCTTTGGAAAATTCATGACAAAATAAAACAATGATTATGTTTTTCAACCTCCCAAACCGACCATCTATTCACCTTCATCTATCAACCAGACCGTCGTATTTTACAGGTTTTACAACCTCCGTTATAATTCCCCGTGATACCAGGAACGCATAAATGCCAAGATAAGGCGTGTTATGTTAATTAAACACATTTCATGTTAACGATATCGATAGTTATATCGTAATCAGACACAAATCTAAAGTACCTGTCAGCGTGGTGTGGTTGATTACTTCGTTATCAAGAGAAGATTAAAATGTTTTACAAAATTAGCATATAAATATAAGTGCATGTGACAAAAACATCGATAGTCGTGGTTTTTAGTGCAAATTTACAGCGCATTTGAAAAATTGGCTGTTATCTTACGGCTCGAAGGATAACGAAGGTACAGTTTAATAAAACATATATATACTAACATTATAAAGCTGAAGAGTTTGGTTGAACGCGCTAATCTCAGAAACTACTGAACCGAATTAAATTTTTTTTTAGTGTTGGATAGCCCATTTATCGAGGAAGGCTATAGGCTATATACATCACGCTACAACCAATAGGAGCGGAACATTTATGAAAAAGATTGCAAAAACGGGTAAAAATCCAAACGCAGACGAAGTTGCGCGGGTCAGCTAGTTGTATTATAAAACGGGTTAGTATCCACAACTCCACGTCCAGTTTTACGCGCGTATATCAGTACCAGAATCAATCAAACACAGTGGGTGTAAAAACACGGTTTAAAGAAGCCGAAAGGCACTTGTTCTTTCCATCATTGCGATTAGTTTTTTGTTCTGGGCCATACCTGCGAACCTTCTAGTTACGGAGACATTGAAGGCAAAAAAATCTACTTTTTAAATAAAAGTTGTGCTTTTAAAATAAATGTTTTAAGTGCGTTAGATTGAGCGACATTGTAATATCAAGAAAGAAAGTTGTTTCCCACGTTGTTTTGCGTAGTTTTACTTACAGAATGCTTTTTTGACGACTTTGAGATGAGTCCTTTTACATCACATTGAGTCAGTACATTCTTTACATTTTTGTATAGAGAGTCCAGCGAAAAGTGCTTTATTCTATTTTATTGAAAATAATTTTGGTGAAGTGAGTATAGAATGAGCATTTATTTGACCTACACCTTTCATTTAGTATCCGAAATCAAACGAATTCTGAATGATTTTACACGGGTACCCATTTTAACCTTTTTGAATTACCTAGGCCCAAAAACTCTCATTTGTTATTCAAAAAGTAAAAACAAACGTTTTATTGTAATGATGATTATAATTGGTTCACGGCGTAATAGGAGTTCAACAATGTGAGAGCGTGTCCGACCGTTCATGAAAATACGTTAGCTATGCAAATGAATACCAGTCCGTTTTCATGTCACCCTGGTAATTCTACCATTCCGTATTACATGACACATTCTGCTACCTGGATAACAAACATTGAAATTACCGCAATTTACATAGACAGGTGTTATTATTGTTTATTTCGTGTTCATAAATATGAAATTGTTTTATGTAAATTAGGTAAAATTTACGCCTAATCACGTACGTTTTGTTTTGACAATGGGTTGCGTTATAATCAGGTTGTTATCTACAAGGAACAGTTCAGCAACCAGCGAAAAATAAAAATAAAGTCACCCATTTCACATAATTCGAAAAATGTTGAAAAAGTTGCTTAAAAGTTAAGAAGTAAGGCTGCAGCAAATAGTTTTCAGTTGCACCTCGTTTTCAGTTAATTTTGCTGACCGTTTTAAAGTTCACAAAGCGGTAAAATCTATATTTTACGTCCGCGATAAAATTAGTTTTCCCGTAGTTTCTTTTCTACGTCATAATTTTTATAGGACTTTCCGATTTGACCAAGAAAGCACAATTTTGACTTTTAACTATTTTCACAACCAACCAGAGTGCCTATATAAGTGGTCATCGCTCTCAAACCGTTTCGTATTTCTGCAAAGAATCGTCTTAAACTTTTCGGCAGCTTACGTCAATTCAGTACATTTTGACAGTTCCATCATCGATATCGCTGATAAAAGGTCAGTTTGTCTAAACACGTTGGACATTTTCAGTAGTAAATAAGATATCATTAGAGTAGGCGATTGTCTCAAATGGATGACAGAGAAAACGCGACAATACAAAATTTCATAAAATTCGATATGTCCAGCCTGCTTAAGGTTTGTTTTAACATAATATACCGAATTTATACGATTATTTTTCATGAACACACAAAAGTACAGACTAGATTAATCAATTATTCATGCACGCTACTAGCATAACATGAAGTTTCTAGTACCTACGGACTGAGACACCTTTATTATGTTAATACACTTGCAGATTCTGCAATGCACTCCGTTCTCCAGTCGTATCCGAGTGCTTACCTGTGTAACGTTCAAGTGATTTTCTACTCTGAACAATAATTATGAGTTCCTAGTACCTCAAGTTAATTTACTGGGGGTTTTCTGTGGGATTTTGTGAAGTTATTTCGTATTTTAGTTATGTATATATGGTTAGCATGTTCTTGGTAATGTTTGATGAACTTAAATTTCTTTTTCTTTTTTACAGGTAAGTGGAGTTTATTCTTAGGGGACATAACACACACAAGATAGTAAGACGACCTAACAAGAAAATCGAACCAAACCGTGTCGATTGGACGACATGCACTAGAAATTTTACTTTTATCAGCCTTGATCGATTAATATGGAATCCCTTAACATAACCAGGTGCCTATAAATGTCAGAAACTCAAAAAGAAACATATTCAAAAGTAATCTAAATACAAACATCGTTCTATTTAATCTATGAACTCGTTCAGTATACATAGATGTCCTTAGGGATGCTTCCAATTGGCGGATACCTATCATGTGCTATCAACCGAATCGTTTGGGATACACGCACAGACTCGTAAAATGTACCTACCCCCGATAATATGAAAATCGTTATTATACGCGGGAGACTTATGGCTTAGATGCATGGTGTATACGGCACTTCGGTTTTTTCATAATTTCTATGCCAATTCCATTGAAATCTGCCTTAGGTACCTACATCAGTTAATCGGCGCGGCATGTCTTCTGCTTTCATACTTCTCTATTACTCGTCATCTCATTAGTCACCTCCTTTCAAGCGATATCATCCTTCAGACAGTCCATCCATCGTTTCTTTGATCTTCCTCTACTCTTATAGACATCTACATTCGTACTCAAAATTTTCTTCATTTATCCGCATCACATGTCCATACCCCGATAACCGATTACCACACTACTTTTCAGTCACCGGTGCCACTTTTAGACTTCCTCTTATATACTCATTCCTTATTTTATCTAAATGCAGTACAGAAAAATGTACCTAAAGATTACTTATACGATACAGGTAAAATACTAAAACCAGGTATGAGCGTTGAATGCTTAAAATAATTTCATGACATAGGTTGGTAGGTACGTAGGTTGGGTTTCAGGTCGGCACAGATGCTGAAACCACATTTTTTATACATTGCGTGCCTGCTCGTAAATCAAAACGAATTTAATGAACATATTTTTGGGAAGCTTAGGCTATATTGTAAAAGTGTATTGTGATACTGGATTTCAACAAATACAACTAACAAGGTGTTCTAGTTTTGTCTGTGAGAACTTTGTACGAATGAAATAGAATACTAGTAATGTTTTATTTTTTATTTGAAGAGTAGTCATGCAAACTGGTCATCTACATACATACATACTCACGACTTTTCCCATCGGGGTCGGCAGAAAGTAAAAAAGGCAACTCCACCTGCTACGATCCGGACATGAGAGGTGCTTTGATTTCGTCCACGTTCATACATCGGTATACTCTGGTGACCTACATGAAGGAGAGCACCTGCTTGGTGCAATACAATGTTATATTGTAAGAAGACTGTAGTTGGTTAGTCGTATTAGTGTATGTCTCTTATTTTAAAACTATATTTTTCTCTTTCTCTCTTTCTGTTTATTTGACAGTCGTTATTGACAACCGGTATTACGCAGTATTAACTGGGTTGTGGAGGTCAGACTGGAGGCCGACACCAACATAGTTAAGAAAAGGCTAGGCAGATGATGAACATCTTGTTGAATAGGGAAATAACCTATAATCTATTGCATTTCGAGTTTTAAGCCTGAGTTTTAACTCTGAGGTTTCCAATTTTTTGCTATTACCTGTCACGCGTTTTAACAGTAAAATTAATCTTAATAATATAATAATCAGTTCACTTCATATAATCCGTACTAATATTATACGTGCAAAAGTATCTCAAAGTCTGTCTGTTACCGTATCACGAATTTCGATAAAATTTGGCGCACAGTAAACCATGACCTGCGTTAGGCCATAGGATACATTTTTATCCCGGTAATACGGTTCCGTGGGACAATTTCCGACTTTGTCGCAGTCGCAGCCGCGAACAGAAGCTAGTGACTCCATATACCCACTTAGTGGTGCTTCTGCAAGTTATTCATTGTTCACATGCCATGTGTTACTAAACTGCAGAACCACTTGCTCTGAACTTGTGGCGTCTGAGTTTGAGACTACAGAACTATTAGATTAAATCCTGTGGTACTTTGTTGAGGCGTTTAGCAAGTCAATAGGCTGCATAATATTTTTTTTTTTTTTTTAAAAACGTTGGCCCACACTAGGAATTTCTCCTGTATCGTGGGTGCGTTTACAAACATTTAAACGCACATACACAAACAGCAATATAATAACTTCTTGTCTTGCAACACCTATCTCTTTCCATTTTTAGATCAACTTAAAGAAATCTTAAATTCAATTACTGACCGATAATGCACAAACTACACTAATGTACTAACTGGGTTGTGGAGGTCAGATAGGCAGTCGCTCCATGTAAAATACTGATATTCTGCTGCAACCGGTTAGACTGGATGCCGACCCCAACATTGGGAAAAGGCTAGGAAGATGATCAATGCACAAACTACACCGCCAGGTCTGTAAGCATGAAATGTAGATAATGAAACTGAAAGACTTTTTTGTAAGTTAATAGGCGACGAAAATATGAAAGTTAGTTCTTAATTTATGCCGAAGAGAAATCCCAGGCACTTGACTTGTAGCGGCTTGTAAATATGTAGGTTGAATGGAGGGACTTACAGATTCCCGAATGGAAAATAGTATGCCATATTTACTCGTAAAAGCTAATTTGCATTTTGTTTCTTTCTATTCATTATCTTCTGGTCTAAAAAGTCTAGCTCAATTTCAGGAACCCGACTAGACTTGAATTTATGCAATTAGCAACGTAAGTACCCCATTTTCTAAGTTAAATCTACGACTAAATTGCCCCGAAAAAACTTCACCATTAAAGACTGAAAAGCCTATAAAAACTGCAATCATCTGACATACTTCTGTAAAGTGATAAGCTTGAGAATTTATCACATTTCAGCACATCGACATCGGTATGATTTCCGAGCCACCGGCCGTAAAAACGATAACGGTTTTTATTTCCCTTCATTCCAACGTTTACACATATTTTTTATATTACTGCTTACTGATTTATCGGATTTTATATCAATGTTGCGTACCAGTTTGATACTTTTGCCAATCATCACCATTAAAGTACATTTATCACCTAGTGATTTTTTCCTAAGTTGTGTTTGATGTTAGTCGTATTTTTATTTATTTATTTAATCTGAAACGGAGGCAACGTCTTATTGAAAACACGGGTTTTTCAGTAAAAAAATTAAATAACGAAAATTATTAGCGCTTGGTTTTATTTAGTAAAAACAAAAGTATGGGATCATAACTACTAAGGAAAAAAATGCTAAAATAATGACGCTCAATGTTCGCGATAGTTGGCTGTTATTTAGTCGTAGTAGTTTTCTCAGTCTGCGGAACTTCCATCCGCCTCTTTTTGGATAGTCTCTGTTCATGCATTTCTATTTACATCACACAAATATAAACTATAATTGCGAAACAGGAAAAAGAAACACAATTAACCCATTACTATATTCCAAAACAATTCACAATCTACACATGTATCAGTGACAATCATTAATGAATTCATGTAAATATTTAATTTATCATTGAATAATTATGTCAGGTATCAATCAATGAACATTGTTTATCAGTGATTGTGATTGGTGCTCGCTAGCTACACCGAATGATCGAACTGTCCAGTCCTGAGTCATGGAGATACCTAGTTCTTTTTACGGAAAGAAAATTGAATAACTTTTTATCATACGGATGTTTGTCAAAAGAATGGACAGATTTATTTACAGCTGCATCCGGTTAGACTGGAAGCCAACACCAACATAGTTGGGAAAAGGCTAAGCAGGTGATGAATCATAATATAAGAACGACCGGTCTAGGTCGCTTTGGGGAAGCCCAGTACATCCAGTAGTGGACTTTCATCATCATCATCATTTCAGCCGAAAGACGTCCACTGCTGGACATAGGCCTCGCCAAAGTGTCGCCACATTGACCGGTCCCGTGCGACTCGCATCCAGCGGATACCTTCACCAGGTCAACGGTCCACCTAGTGGGCGGCCTTCCAACGCAACGTCTTCCGGTTCGCGGTAGCCACTCCAGAACTTTCCAGCCCCATCGGCCATCCGTTCTGCGGGCAATGTGCCCTGCCCACTACGTCGGTAACCTTGGTTCCGTGGACGTTACTTGACTTGAAATATGATGAAGATGAATAATAATGAATAAAAAATCACAGAAAATATAACTTCAATGTTTACTTTTTTCTTGATTAAAAAAAAATAACAGAACGGAAGGTTCGTTTAACACTTTTTGAAATAATTTTCTTTTATTTTCACGGCACCGCCCGTATATGACGACTCGTAATTAGCAATGTTTAACGAACAAACAACTCCCCGTAATTAACGTTTTACAATCGGGAGGGCTTTTTGTGTCATTTTGTGTTTTTTTTTCTCTTTTTCAGCCCTTATTTATTTTAGCTTCTAACGGAAATGGCAACACACACCTAGTTTTTTTTTAAAACATGATATAGGAGGTTTTATGTAGCGAAAACTATTCAACATGGAATTCCAGTCAGTATTATAACCACATATTACTTTTATAGTTTGAATTATGATTCATATCCTACCAGACGGCAGCCGACGAAACGATCTCCATAAAACATTATTTCCAGTATTCCCAGATCTTTCAAGTCTTCGAACATATAAGATATAAATAAAGGTCTAGCTTTTCCATCCAAACTCATTAATCACTCGAAGTGCCTCTCACAGAAGGCTGACTACTGACTATAAGACAAATGCGTACATTTTTCTCTCAAGTGGTGATGTTGCCCTAGTACTCCAGTATTGTTTCCTGAACTACCGTGATAATTAATTTTCTTCCCGTTTAGTTCTTCAAAGACAGACTGATCTTTGTTCCGCTGTTTGTATTGGCGTCGAAAGTTTATCATTATTTTTGGAGAAAGATCTTATATACAAGTTCATAAGAGCTTTTATTAGGAAACTTTTCAATAAATGTTTTATTGAAAAAAATGTGTAAAACTTGCTGGCCACTTTTAATAATAACTACAGTTTTGAGCCGTTTGGGGTCGAAACGCTCGGGTCATGGAGTGCGCGACTCCTTTTAAAGGAAATAGCTCGCCCACTGGTCGTCACTTCGCGTGTCCTATTGTCGTCGTTGTATATATGTAGGTACTTACTTTTAGTCTTCTTTTTAGCATTAATTTAGTTCTATTTGTAGTCGGTATATAATGTACATAGGAGTTAAATAAATAAAAATATTATTAATGAATATCAATAAATAATGCACTATTAATGCAATTTTAATAATTACTACTATTTCTATAACAGAGAAATAATGAAAATTATCTTCGCATTCCAATCATCTGGCATAATTGTAAGTTTCCACACTACAATTATAGGTAGGCTACGTTAGTTAGACCAGGTTTACATACATTTACAGACAAACGCGAACGAGGGAGGATTATCCGTATCGCCTGTTGTTCGGCCTGGACTACAAGCCTTATTTATTGCTCGCATGCGCTATCCTGTACCGAACAATCCAGCCGATTATTGTTTCTGATTGCCTGGTATCTGCTAACCCGTAACCGCTGCAATTAATTAACAAAATAGACAGCGGGCGGACAAAAAAAAACCGCTTTTCGTTAACAATGTTTTATTAATTCTTTTCATAATAAACCAACAAAAAACTCTCATAAACGGCAAAACCTGAATTCATAATCCTTCAGCCGCCGCGCCGCCGCAGCCCGCGTCCGGATACTCGCAAGGTCAATGTAAAAGCTGGACCATAAAATATTTCAGTGTGTATCCGAATTTTTTTCGTCACAAACATAATGAGAGAGCTACCGCCGCCATTCCGCTATCTCTCGCATTTCCCAACGGAAATGAAATCGGCGGCATTGCGCGGTAACGCACCCTTTCGGCGGTTAGCCAACGAGTTGCGAAAAATACCGAGGTTTGGGAATAAAAAGTTAGCCCACTGTTTCATGTTGGTCTGTATTACATTTTTGCGTTAATACATTATTTATTTTCCTTTATAAATAAGGTTTTTGTTGACTTTGACGTACAATTGTTGGTAAGTAGATCAACATTTTCTTTGTGCATTATTTATTATTATTATCAGCCATACCGACTGCCTCTGCCTCGTTGGCCTAGTAGTCGCAACCGCGACTGCTGAGCATGAGGTCCTGGGTTCGATTCCCAGGTCGGGCAAAGTGTTATTGGGTTTTTCCATCAGGAATTTCTCAGTAGCCGCCACAGAGTCTGGATTCTCCCGGTTGATGGCAATAGGCTCCCCTATTACATGGGACTTAATACCTAACTGGCGAAATGTGGGTGTACTATTAGGTACATCTCTGCCTAACCCTTCGGGTATTACAGGCGTGATGTAATGTTATGTTATCAGCCATTTGTGTCCCACTGCAGGGCAAAGGCGGGAGGCCTTTTTCCCTCCTTCCACTTATCCCTATCCAGTGTTGTTATTGTTGTGCATTAGAGCGCTCTTTTGAACATTTTGAAACCGCTGGACATTTTGCGAATTGGACATTATGCGCCTAAACGTTATTTAAGAGTGATTTTGTTTAAATCTGGTAAGAAATCGTTAGCAAAACATACACTACAACATCACCAAAATTAATTAAATTGCTAAACAATAAACGAATCTTCATTTAGTTAGCCATATTTCCACCGTTCCAAATTGCGTAGTCCTGTGGTTAACGTTTGTGCAGAGATATCTTACAGCCAATTCCTCGCAAACATGCACCCCTGGTAATTGTGTGCATGTTAGCCACATATCGATACAAATTATACATGCAACAGTGCACAACTAGGTAACCGTAGTTTAGCAGGCGGCCAGTGAGCCATCAAAGTGTAGTTTAGCGTTCACCAGGATACCTTAAGGCATGTTTTTATGACAAATAAACTGAGTTAGAAATATTAGAATTTTTGATTCTTAAAAATGAGCTTGGCATTCGATTCAAGTAAATAATAAAACATATAATTTATAAAGGTGCTTTTGAGCTTGCAATGGCCAATTTGGATTCCAATATTTCTTCAGATTGACAGCTGAGGAACACTTTTATTGAGCGCAGCTGTTTCAGAAAATACTTCAACTTATTATAATAACTAGTAAGTAAGTAAATCATTTATTTGCGTAAAACATGGTATACATTGATGTTAATATTATTACAGTAGCTCAACATGTTTCGCTAAGATATAACATAGCATGCAAAAATTTATATTTTGACAAAAGAATCAACATCTCACATCCATAAAATCTTTTAAACTGTAAAAATTACATTCAATAAGCCACTTGTGTAATTCTGTCTTAAATTTTCTCGAGTTCAATATTTTAAAGCGACTTGGTATTTTGTTATAAATACGTACGCACATTGCAAGGCAGTTTTTGTTGTATTTCGCAAGTCTTGGCAAATCACTTAATACCAGTTTATGAGGATCTCGTCTGTTTCTGGGATTTACATCATTTGCTGATTTAAATAAAAGTTTGTTGTTAACTACAAATATACACACCTCATATATATACAGACATGGTAGAAGTAGCAGACCCAACCTCTTGAACATTGGTCTAAATGAGTCATCAGGTTTAATCCCACTTATTGCTCTGATGCACTTTTTTTGTGCGATAAATGCTCTATCCATATTGGTACCATTACCCCACATTACGAGACCATATCGCAGTAGCGACTCAACATAGGCATAGTATGACATAATTGCAGTTTTTATGTTAGTTACGTTTTTAACTTGCTTCAGTGCGTATACGAATTTATTGATTCGAGTGCTTACATTATCTACATGTTCTTTCCAGTTAAAATCTTTGTCTATTATTACGCCTAAAAACCTTGTATGGGTTGCCTCTTCGATTTTTTTAATATTAAGTTTTATATTGTTTTTATTATTATTTGATTGATTAAATTGAATATAAATGGATTTAACTAAATTTATTTTTAAATTATTCATGTCAAGCCAAAGCAGTAATTTGTCTATTGTATTATTTATGTCAAACTCATGGTCAGTCTTGTTTTTCTTTTTATCTGATGTCACTATGATTGATATATCGTCGGCAAATAATATGCATTTATGATTGGTTATTTTTATGATGTCATTAATATATAAAAGAAACAATATTGGACCAAGCACGCTTCCTTGCGGTACGCCACATTTATTTTGCTTGTATTCTGATGAGTATGGTATCATATCTCTATTACTATTAATATTACTAATAATGACACGTTGCTGTCTATTGCCTAAGTAGGATGATATCCATTCAAGTGCAGGTCCTCTAATCCCAATAGTCTCTAGTTTATCCAACAATATGCTGTGCGACACAAAATCGAAGGCTTTTGATTAATCAAAAAAAAGTCCCGTAGTCAGATGATTATTATTAATATTTGAAAGTACTGCCTTCATAAGAGAGTAAATAGCTAATGATGTGGATTTCTTTTTTTGAAATCCATAACAAACAGTGTAGCTGTTTGTAGGTGATCCTTGCAAGTGCCTACGCTTGTGTGTTAGATTGTTATTAAATGCGTAAACTTGAACTACTTAGGAACAACACAAGACTTATCAAGCTGCACGGGAACTTCCATTGTCGAAATTGATTTAGCTTGCAAGCTCTTCCTCATTACACCATGTGTAGAACTAGGTGCAAACACTACTTAAAAAATCAGATCCCCACTTTATTTCCTAAAAAGGGGTATTCCTCAAAGCGCAACTATTTTTAAGCGCAACCAACTAAGCGCAACCATAATGAAAAATAGAGAGGGGTATGATGGATTCATTAATTTTTTTTTCAATCATGGTTGCGCTTTATATTTTATATTAATATTTTTAATTTGAATTTGTGACCGCAACTAATAGTTGCGCTTCGAGGAATAATTTAGTTGCGCTTAAAAATAGTTGCGTTTTGAAGAATACTCCCTAAAAAATACTCCTTACGTCTGTAGTTATTCTGTCTTTTTTAAAGTTCTAGGCAAATATTTGAACGAAATAGAATTACCTTCAAATGTCAGAAGCCGTCAGGTTTCAAACTAGCGGATAATTTATATAAAAGTTATATTATTTCTCACTATTCCATCTATCATCCTGAATTTGTTATAACTCGTAGACTATTTAGAATGACAGCTCATTTCTCTAACCGATATCTCATATAAAATTAATTGGCAGTGGAATATTACAAAACTATTTGCGTTTTGGAATATTCCTCGGGGAAAATTTAGACTAATTTTAGATTTTACTTGTCTGTGTAATATTGGTGTGTCCAGACAATTTAAACATACTTACATTGTTAACATTGATATATTTTAAAATAGGTGTAGGTGCCTTATATAACTTAAATAAGGTAATTTAGGTAAGGTACCCTACCCTTTTTTTTTTTTTTTTTTTTGATGGGAAATCATCAAATGACCCCCCCCACTCTGGGCGGAGCGGAAGGGAGTGTCAGACTTGTACTGACTAAAACCCATCCATGTTCCTTCTTTGCCCTTTGTGTTCCAGGGCCACGGTGACTCTTTCGAACAGTCCCGCAGCTCTGGCAGGCATCGGCCCATGCGGACCCCTACTCGGTTGCTGACATCTCTTTGAGGCGCGCGTGGAACACGAACGCGCCGTCGACACGGCCTGTCGTCATAAGACGGCCGGACGGCGAGCTAGCCCATAGCTCGCCGTCCACAGGCCCGCGCCTACGGTGGCCGGGAGCCACCACGTGACCCCCGACGCCCAGGGCGTCTCCCGCGGCGGCTGGGACGTGAGGTTCTTTCCCTCTCACGTCCCGCCACCTCCTTCACTAGCATGACTGCTTCACAGAAGGTGGTGACGGCTTCCCATTCCCTCTCGCTCCGGACCATGGCTTGAACCAGGGTCGGACGCGAGAGATCGCCGCCGCCAATCGCCGCTACAAGGACACGGCGGTGCTCCGCCCAAGCGGGGCAGACCTCTACGGTGTGCTCCACCGTGTCCTCCGGACGATCCTCGCAGTGGAAACACCCGGGCGTTTCCTCCCGCCCGATTCGGTGCAGGAACCTCCCGAAACAACCGTGTCCGGTGAGGATCTGCGTCAGGCGGTAGGTGAGGGCGCCGTGGCGCCTCTCTAACCACTCCTCAAAGAGGGGACTTATCGCCACAATGGTAGCGTGCCCTGCACGGGGTTGCATTAGTCGCTCTCTCCATGTCGCCATGAGATCACGCCGGAGGTCTGTCCGCTGAGCGGCAATTTGCCGCGGCAGCGGAGTCTCCCCCCGACGTAGTGCCTCCGCGCGCCATTCATGCAGGCGCGCGAGGACTATCGCCTCCAGATCCCATGGCGGAGGTACCCTACCCTAAGGTTGACTATCACACAAAAAACAGGTGATTGAATATACTATAAACACAAAATGCGTTTTTTAATAATAAAACTGACATCTTTTTGTAATTTATACTAAATATTTCTAAAAAAAGGACTCATCATCATCATCTACCTAGCCTTTTCCCAACTATGTTGGGGTCGGCTTCCAGTCTAACCGGATGCAGCTGATACCAGTATTTTACATGGAGCGACTGCCTGTCTGACCTCCACAACCCAGTTAGTACTGGGTAATACGATACCCCTTGGTTGGAGTTAAGCGTCCTGTTTTTTATTTACTTAGTTTTTTTTTTTTTAATCATCGTCCTGTTGTCCTCAATCAAGTCCTGAGGAAAGAGCAAAAAAGGACTAATTTTTTATAAAATAAACTAACTAAATAAAAAACAGGACGCTTAACTCCTTCACATCGCTGTCATCCGAGACGTGCCCAGGAGACTGGCATTTGGGTCATGAAATGGAAACGGTTTATACCTATCACAAGTATATTTCATTGTTGTAAGAAACTATCGTTCCCATTTTCCATGAAATACGATTTCCATTTAACTAATTATATCAGATACACCGGATTAGCAATACAATGCAACATAATCTACCACTGAAAACCAATCAAAAACCGAACTAAAATTCAATATTCCACAACAATATCACCGATTTCCCAGTAATATTTTCAACAATAGCCATTAAAATAACAAAAAAATGATGCTTTAATTACACTTGCTATCCTAGTTATTTAAAAACAAAAGTAACAATTGAAAAATAAAGTATCTGTGGACTGGCCTGGCCGCTGTGCCGCACTATCGTCCATAAATTTTACGGTTGCAGCCACAGTTCTGTGTTGCATCTGTAACGTTTTGCCGCCGTAACGAGCTTCGGTACTATTGGATAGAATGTCGATGGATACTCACTTGTAAATAATTGTGAGGTTTTCACTCACTTGAAAGTAAAATTTTATGTAGCAAAATACTCATATGTAGTTTTAATTCCGCGAAAAAGATCCAGACCTGGATTCAAGATGCAACACCGCCTTCTCTCCGCTTACTTCACTACGCTTTACTTGAAAATATTTGGTTTTTCCGTGTCGGAAGGCACTCTGTGATTTTAAAATCATACAGAGTTAATCGATAATCACACAGTACCGCAGACCGATTACCTACGTCACAACTGCCTCCATGGCTTAGCGATGTTTGAAATAATAATCACTTTTTGAGCTAGTTTCACCTGTAAAGCAACAAAACTTACATTAAAACCAACATGTGATTGATAATAACCCTTTCTTAAAATCCTAACTTATCTGTAACGTGTTTCTAATCTAAGTTCTCTCGATATTTGCAAGCCATTTTGTTTTATTATAATGACTACATTTAAATAATCTAACCACGTGTACCTAAGTAGAATTTCTCGAAAAGGAAAACTCACATTCGAAACACACATATCTATATTTCAGCGTGTTTTCCCCGAGTTTCTCCCAACAATGGTAGCCCAACTGAATCTATGTCGAGTGGGCACCACTCCTGCCGTTCCCCCGCTCTCGAGCTGCGATACTATTCGAATGGCCGACCAAAGAGCGCGCAGCTTTGTTCCCGCGTTTTTTGCAACCGTTATATTTTTTTGAATTTTTTAGAACGTAGAACAAGGTTGGTTTGTTATTTTAAAACATTTTTTTTTTCGGGTTTCTGACTTCGTCCTAGAGCTCCACTGCTTGACTTTTCATCCAGCCTGATATTTATTTTTTAAATTCAGAATACCGGCCATGCCTATGGTATTAAGTATGCCTTCGTACATTGGTGTGCTTCAAGTATCAAATAAGTAATGTATACTAATATTTTTCATGAATAGGTACTTCCTTTAACTCTAGCGAAGTCGTGGGTAGACGCCAGTAATAAATTAATACTGACCTTTATTCGAAGAAATTTAATTAAACGGACAAGGATGGTTTGCAGATAACTGAAACACAATACGTAACAAACACTTACTAGCCTTTTCTTAGAATAAATGGTGGCTTCCAATAACTAATTATTTACGTTACAGCAGATGGGCAGTGATTTTAGACGTAAACCAAGTTGAGGAGTGAAAATGCTTGCATTTTTGATAAGTTTTAAATTTTTCTATGAAATCTATAAAATGCCTATCTAATTATACCCGATATTAAAACGTATAGACAATAAAGAAAGACCTTTTTTTAAATTTTGTAGTGTTTTTAAATTGACAGTGGAAAATTCTTAATTTCAGAGAAAGTGTAAGATTTTAAAAACAGATATATTGATATAGTAATCTTTTCATTTGTAAGTTCTAAAAGCATAAGAGACACTTATTGAATCCACCTACCCTTAATTTATTATCAAAAATGCAAATGTTTGAATGCAAATTATCAGCAAATTCACGAGTGGCCAAGTTTCCGTGCCGGTGAGTGTATAATCTAATTTGAAGTATTTCAAACAAACAAATAATTCAAACTTGTTTCGCAATCTAACAAAAATAAAATTCAAAGTTGCTCTGTACATCCTGCTAAGTAAATGCAGAGGGTAGTTTCGTCCGCTCGTCCGGTTGTCCGTCCGCCCGGCACCGGACATTGCTCCCGGCGGCCTACTGCGAGCTAGAATACAACACTTCGAGTACCTACTCCGACACTACAGCAGGAAATTGCACTTTTGCAATAACTCTACTGTCTATGGGAAGATCTTTAGAAGATAGCATTGTGATTTAGGAGTTTTGTTCTTGGGTTTGAATTAGAACTGTTATTCCCCTAGAAATTATATACAGGGTGGGTAAAAAATCGTGGATCAAACGCAACTGGGCGCTAGTTGGGGTTATCAGGGTAATTTTTTGGTAGTAATTTTTTTTTCAGTGTGGTTCCGAAGTTACAAATAATTTTTCGTGAGACTTAAAAGATATTGAATAAAGTGGCAATACTCGTAAATCATGGTACACACTGTCATTAAAGCACTTTTGTAGCGATGATACATTTCCTAGCCTCATCATCTGCCTAGCCTTTTCCCAACTATGTTGGGGTCGGCTTCCAGTCTAACCGGATGCAGCTGAATACCAGTATTTTACATGGAGCGACTGCCTATCTGACCTCCACAACCCAGTTAGTACTGGGTAATACGATACCCCTTAAAAGACTGGTTGTCAGACTTATTGGGCCACTGACTACCTATAACGACTGTCAAAGATCTACAAATGACACCCGGGACCAACGGCTTAACGTGCTTTCCGAGGCACGGAGGAAACTCGGTATGTAATGGGTGGTCACCCATCCACAGACCAACCTAGGCAAGCGCGGCTTAACCTAAATATCGATCCGAGCGGCTGTTATTACTTAGCCACGAGCTCCTACAACATTTCCTAGAAGCAACTAAACACCAATAATTACCTATTTAGTAAAAATTTTGGTATTTTCTTAAAAAACACTCAAGTAGTCATAACTTTTAAAGAGATCAAATTAAGACTCTGCCACAGAGATATTTTTTACTGCAAATAACTATCGCTCTGTTTCGTTTGATCCACGATTTTTTACCGACCCTGTATTTTAGTAGAGACTTCTATTTTTGAAGAAGGATTGATCCCAACAAGGACGGACAAACTTTTTCCTATAAGTTTACCATGAAATACATACCACATAGGTGCTACCCTACTAATAATTGACATATTGTGTTAGCACTGAAAAGCCACACCATATGACACACCTTATATCCATTTTTTATAGCTTTACAATGGTTAACAGTGATATAAAAGAAAATTATACAAATAACAGTAATACCATCTACCAACAATAAAAATAATCGTTATTAATATTTGTGGTACACGAAATTATAATACCTTATCTATTCTAGCACATGTGTACCAGGATTATATAAGCTTAGGAACACATAGAAACAATAGGGTATTACTGCCATACTGTTTATTGTTGTTTCCGCGCCATTTTCATAATATTCTCGGAGCAGAATTTCATCTTGGCGGATATGCTAAAATATGCTTCCTTTTCTAAAATATCTGTGAGCAAAATTCAAAGACGTGACTTTCAAACGTATCTATGTATAAAACACTAATATTTATAGTAATTATTATTACTTCAGTAAAAGTCGTTATTTAAGAAATACGGTTTTTATTCCGTAGTTTATTAATTGCTTGAAGTTAGAACTGTCAAAAGTAAGAATTCTTAGCTTTGCTTTATTTGACGGTTCTTACTTCATTTAAATTCATGTCTATTGCATAAAAATGTTTGCAATTACTTAAACTCAATTAATTACTTTAACTTGACTATAGATACCAAGGTTAGATTTTTTCTTGTTGGTCCATTATGAGAAACTTTTTTAACCTTTTTCGAGCGTGTATGAATCTCACATCACGTGTCTTCAAGAAGTTTAGCTACGGTTCAACACAACAAAAAAGTAGCTTCTTCCGTGTAAGTCTATGGGAGTGTAAATGATCCTTAACTATGGAATCTCTATGGATTTCCTAAAGGTCGTACGGACATTTTATACAGGATGCGTAGGGACCATTATGGTCAATGGAGTGTCAAAGCTGCATTAGCCCTCAACAAATCGCAGTCCCGTTTGTGTTAAATATCTGCCTCGATGTTCCAGAACAATCCATATTATTTTGAAAGTGGGAATTTTCAGTCTGTTTTAAAATCGTTTTTTTACCATTACCGAGATTGAGCTTTGTGACAGACAAACAGTTCCCGCAACCCGACAAAAGGGTAGAATTCGTTTGGCCACCTCCACGGAAAAAAAACTTGCCAACTAACTGTTATGCATATTATATTTCCCAACAAATAGAATAGAAATACTACTGGCGACAAAAATAGTACGGAATTCTTAGTAAGGCACTCCCGACTTCGTGAGGCATGATCGAGTTCCATTTCTGAGTAAACATTTAGCCGCGGAAGTTGAAGAGCCAATTCACATATTATATATAGGTAACCTAGAACTTAGGATAGCACACATTCAGCAATGTAGAATGTAGTGTTAACTATTCGTTCGGCAAGTACTAGGGACACATAGTTTAACAAGAGATATTCAGGTTGAGTTAGTTGAATCTTGACAGTCGGTTTACCTCGTCATCATTGACAGTCATCATCATCATTTCAGCCGAAAGACGTCCACTGCTGTACATAAGCCTCCCCCAAGTGTCGCCACATTGACCGGTCCCGTGCGACTCGCATCCAGCGGATCCCTGCAACCTTCACCAGGTCATCAGGGCCCACCTAGTGGGAGGCCTTTCAACGCAGCGTCTTCCGGTTCGCGACATTCACATTGACAGTCAGTCAGAGGGTTATCTTTGTCATCAAAATGAGTACAGCCAAAATTAAGAAGAACCTATCCTCATTAGTCATGACATCAGGACTTCAGAACTTCAGGATTGTCAAGCAAACAAATGTGAATATCGTTACTGCCTTAGAATTCCTTTACCATTAGAAAACAAGACAAGTAAATCTATATTGTTCCTGGATATCAAATGGCTCTCGCTACATCTAAAATATTAATATTCAGCCGTTGCTAGACTTTACTAGAACCCAATTCCACCGTAGCTTCAAAAGGCCAAAAGGAAGGATATTTAACTCTCCGCAGCATAAATATTAAATACCGTATCGCCGTGGTCGGGTCCGAAATACGCTGACTCGATTTATAATCGAATATTGATTTGGAAGCTATATTTTATTGAAGACGCGATTACTCTCATATTTCGTTGGCTTCGTGTTTAAATTGTATGTGTGTATTTTCTTCCTTGCGCAGTGCATTTATTTGTTTTTCATTGTAAATTATAACTATTTTATTTTCTACATCATCCATAGTCGTCAGACTTCACTCATTATTGGAATAAAAGAGAGGTCTTTACAACATACGAACATACTGACAGTTTTCATGTGCCTACATTTCTCGGTTCATTTTATCACAGTATTTGTTCAGCATCACTTACTAATTATCTATGCTCTTTGCTTTTCTCCTCTCCTGGTACAAGTAAAGAAAAACTATTTCAACTTTCATATTATCATGAAGATTTATTTTTAACCCTCGTGTTGCCTTGACCTAATAAAGTTTGATATGAATAAATAACCATTCATCGATTTTCATTCGTTCAGTTCGGTCCATAACATGCGCCTCTCTCAGAGATTGATTCTTCATTCTTTACTCTGAAGACTGGTTGAATTATACGTAATCTGTTCATTATTTTACCTGTACCTATCTATATTACAGCAGTGTACATGATGCTATCTGATTGTTACTTTGACGCTTAGATTAATAACTAGTGGTTACCAGTTTTTATGTTTAAAGCATACAATTATTCCTCTTTCTTTAGTCAGTTCTCCGACCATAACTGTTCTTACCATGCTCCTCTGTTTTGGAGAACTTATACAGCATATCTATGTCAGCAAATGCTTTAAACACAGACGTCGCACCACTACTGGTAAAACATCAATTGGAGGCATCATTTGAATAAATGGAAGAAGATTCAAATGCCGTCCGGTTAGAATTCACTTCGACTGCAAAATTCAAGTTGAAAATATTTTAAACGTCGCCTATCGCATGCATGATCCCCAAACGCGACCAATCGAATGAACTTTTAGTTTTATTTTATTTCTTTCAGCAAAATATTGCAGATCACACAGTCACAATATTGGTACTAGGAGAGCATATTCTCGAAGCGCTTTAAAAATATAAACAAGCCAACTTTAGCATGTTAAAGCCTGATATGTTTTGTACGTGCAACCCGAACTCTGCGATAGTTTCTTAGATAAGACCAATAATGTAATGTAATGTGTGTATGTAATGTGTTGTGTATGTGTGTTTGTAATGTAGTTGGTGCCAATATCCAATATGAGGTATATTTAGTATCAACACGTGACGACTCAATGTTTGTTCGGATTGGAATCGAAATGATCAACTTCCATTGAATGTTTAAGTTTCGAACTCGATAAAGTTTCAAAGGTTTAATTTGACGTCTAACTGACGTTTACCTTTTGTTTTCCTTTCTAGAGCAAACTGCTGTCATCTTAGACAGAGTGTTCATTTGTTTGTTGGACATACAATGTCTGTATATTATGCACAGATGTAGATCATGAACTAAGTACTAGCTCTTCCTCTGAAACAAAGTATCTGTCCCTACCCAAAATCAAATTATAAAAAGATCTGTTTTACGTCTAAAGATATAAAAATAAACCTTGCTACCATTTTTCGTCCGTATTCAGTACGTGTTTAGAATTTTCTGTTCAAATTATTTCTTTACATGTCACTTTTCTTTTTCGTCATCAAATCGAAAATTAAATGCGTAACGTATAAAGATTTTTTTTTTTTCTAACGTCCTGTTTGCCGAAGGACATTGATTGATCGGCGCGCGAATGGATTCTTTATAATCGGTCATGGTGAAACGATTCCTCTTTTGAATTGTCGTCGTAAATAATCTTTTGAACGGATTTTTCTTTTTTTTGTTACTTTCGCACAGAGTTATTTACGAAACGAGTTTTGGTATTTAACTTTTGTCTACAATTAAATAAGAATAACATTTTTGCTAATAGAAAATCCCATAATATGATTGTTTTTTTACGTGGAATACGTCTACATTCGTAAATTCCGCCTCTGGTAAAACGGCCACGGCTGGATCAACGCTAGTGCGATATCATCGTAAAGGAAAACAAACCAACTAATGGGATGGCGCAGGGATCCATCACGCTTGGACAGATTGTATCCCGGCAGTACACACGGACTATATTCCAACTCCTATGTTTAGTTTGACACGTTATTTTGACCTCTATTGTATGTAGGTAGGTGTACTAAGGAGAAACAATGAATATCATCATTCGTATGCATTGACAGCCTTGTTCCACCCTCTTCTGAGTGTAGACGTCCATCTTTTGTGTCATGCTATCCTGGTCTTTTTTTTTTTTTTTGCGCTTGAACCTTGCGTTAATTTTCGCAAACACCACATAAATATGGAAGTTGGAGCGTACTTGGCCAAACAGTTTCTAAAGGGGCTCTTACTTGAATACCCCATAACTAAGTTAACCAGATAACACAACTGAATGAATAACCCCATATAACTCAATATTTCTCTGAATAAACGATAGAAAATCAACTTATATACAGCCTTTTGTTCTGATTGTGCTTGTAGCAAACAATTTAACTAAAATGCTATGGGATAATCATTGTGTTTCGATTAAAAAATCGACCTAATTACTTTACGTTTACACCGCGCTCTCGCGCTAGGGCCTCTGGCGTTCGTTACGATTGTTTACCGTAACTACGTCGTAAACTGGGCGTCATCAGAACTTGTAGGAAACTCCATTAAAAGTTGACTCGCTCACACACACCCACGGCGGAGTCTTTGACATTCTTTGTACGGAGTCGGTACGTTCGTGTATTGTTCATTTACCTACTTGCTTGTGTGAAGGAGACACTTTTTCCATGCTGAAATGATGTACCTCCTGCTTTGTTTCCCAGAGCTATTTTGAAGGATATCGCCTTTCTTCTCGGATTCAAACCAAACAATTAGGTGCTCTTGCGGTACCAAAACTTTAATAAATACATAATAATTCAGTCAAGCAATGAGACCCCAACTGGTGTTATTTATAAGTGACGAAACTGGCATATAGCTCGAGAAGCTTTTAAAACGTTTACCGTCTGTAGAAACAAACTTACATGAGGCAATGATGAAGCTGTCCGGTACTGTATGTCTGCGTACTGACCAGACAAAATATAAGGTCATTGACGCGAGAAAAAGAAGAACATCAACCAATACCTCTCCTAATAAAATCAAAGCATTTATTTCAAGTAGGCCAGTTACAGGCACTTTTGAATTGTCGAAACAAAGACAACAGTGAAATATAGCTACAGTCCCAGTCACAAGGCACAAAAACTGTGAAAGTACTGTAGTTGCCCATTCCCTAACGTAGATCTCAATGGAGAAGAACGGGCAAGAAAATCGATGGACACTCTTTTAAATCAGAATACTTTAACAAAACCTTGGTTACATCATTCATGTTGAGATGGTACATGGTAGTTACCCCTCTCCAGTCTGTCTCATTCTCTAGCCTTCAACACAGAGTTAACTTCCCTCAGAGCACTATAATCGCTAAAACGTTTACCACATATTCAGTACATCATTTTGAACCCCCCACATAGTATTTTTTTGTCAGCAGGATGATGTACTTCTTCTTAGCGTGTCGATGGCAATCTAAATTGTGTCAGCCCAGAACTGAGCTACTAGTTTGGTGCTTTCGTTAGCGTCCATCAGTTCCTGCAGTGAACATGAATGATGTACTGGAAACGTGGTGACCTTTTTAGAGTCGGTGTTCCACGCTGTATTATCTTTGTACTGCTCTCCTTACCTCTCACCTTTTTTTATACGTCAAAACCAAAATATGAGTGTGTAAGCTACCCTATTATTGATGTAGGTATTCCAACTTCTTGCATCGTTCACAACTTTCCATCCGATCGAGAAGAAACGATTTGTTTACTCACTATATTGAAGTTTATTCCTCACGTTGTTTGTTGCCATCAAACTTTGCTCTACTTTCATTATGTTAGCTTTCGTTTTGAATAGATATACGCTTGGTGTCGTATCGTCATAATATCAGCCGGTTATTTATTATTCCATTACACTGTTATGTTATGGGACGGTGAATTGCCGGTAGCCAGTAAAAATAACTCAAAAATGTTTTGTTTACGTTGATTTTATGTTGGCTCATGCAGACGAGTAATGTCCTCATTTACAGTAAACAGAACTTCTGTTACAGAAACAATAAAATAATCCTACTTCAGGTGAGAATGTCACGAAAATTAAAATCCGCCAAGTCAGTCAGATTCACGAAACCCCCCTTGTATTTACAGCGATTATTTATAATAATCATAAGAACTAATCCACTATCGTATAGTCAGCCTATAATATTCCCACTACTAGCACACAGGCCTCCTCTTTATGAGGAATGCGCTACAAGCCACCACGCGGGCCCAGTGCGGGTGGGACATGCCGATTTCCTCACGATGTTTTCCTTCACCGTTTTAAGAGCAGTGGTAAATAAATTACCCTAGTAATGCGCCTACCTGGGTTCAAACCCACGACTTAGCGCTCGTAAGTCAGGGCCGCCGCCACTGGTGTCACTACCGTAATCGCGAAAAAAAAACAGCTTTCCCATACATTGGGTCGAGTAGATATTGATATTTTGCTCTAGACAGCTGATATTTTCGGTGTTTTCGATGGTTGTCCCGTGGAGAAAGTTGTTCAGTTTGATAGTAACATCTTGAAATATGGCCACACCTTTCTTGTACACGGTGTATGTATTTAAATAATAACTGTTGTATATAGAGAACTAAATAAGCCATTTATGGTAAGGTACTCCGTACGTGAGGAAGCATTTACGTGACGTATATGTTAATGTATTTATGAAGTTTCCGAGTAGACGGGTTGTCGTATTTCTAGGCTAAACTATGGACTGAAAGTTTCAGGTCTGTTCTACCTACCTAGTTTGTAGAGGTCGTTTTGAAGATCTTGTTATTGGAGAACGTGAGTACGGGGTTGAAGTTCGTGTTTGTGTTATTCAGAATTTTATTGTAAGGTAATTTGATTGTGTGGGATATTCTTAACGACAATAATAGTTTTTTTTTTTAAAGAGGTCTATCATTATCTATCTCGTTTTCTCTCGGATATTTGGTGGTTTATTGTCGGTATTACCAATTTTATGATAAGATAAGATAATAAATTTTATGAAAATAGATATGACAAGAGAAAATATACAAACATTACCATTAGAAATACATTATATTTGTCTGTTTTTTCTCTTACAACACACGCCCACAGAAAAAATAACAAACTGTCAAAAAAAAGAAAAGCAAAACCATAAACAACTGACAATAGTGTTGTCCATTCTCAGTTGATGACGTTTCATTTCGTTTCCCGCCACAACCCATAGACTTGTTGAGGTCTCCACACACTGTAATCACAAGATAAAAATATACAAGAGGTTTTTTTTTCACAAAATGGCGCAGGATAGCCGCAGGCTTATCTGGATTTATTTTTTTCCTTTTTCTCTGCGATACGCTGTAAATAGCGCCCTTGTTTGCTTATCAAAATTGGAAGACATGAACACTATGAATATGAGAATATACGTGTATGTTTAAAGTAGGTACTTTTGTAATATTGTTGCTAAGTAAAACGGTTTAAAAACTTATAAATAGGCAATATGGGATGGTGAGGTTCGAAGTAGGTACTAATTATTTTGACCCTGGGTTGCTAATTAGTGATTTGCTATAGATACCTTTGTGACTGGCAGATTACATATATGACCGTCTATTAAAACAAGCAGTGAGTATTAAAGACAAAAAAGCTTTGACAGAAACATCCAGTGAATCAAAACTGAATGACGGCACAAAGCTCAAAAAAATAAAAATACCTTTTTAGCACAGAGACATGAGATCCAGTACTTTTTCCCGATTATTTCAGTCCCAGCTTTCAGTCCAATGGATAGGCGCCTTAACAACCCTTTTTGCGACACAATTTTACGACGCTCGCAGATAAGCCGGGACATCACTATTCCGCCATATTTGGGACGTAAACTTGTGTTTACACTACTGTATGTTTTTATTCTGTGTGGACGTTTTTACGAGTGTGATAGTTTTTTTTTTATGATATAGGTACTAAGGGTTATTAATAGGATTGAATAAATATAAATTTCGTGTACCTTTTAACAAAATTAAGTAAGTAATCAAAGGTATCGAGAAATGATGGGTTGTCCACAAAAATATAAAATATTTAGAACCACAAGATTCAATTTCTACTTATCCTATTAGTAATAGACTACATACTACAAAAGAAAACGATGCTCCTTTAGCCAGCAGCGAGATAGTGACGATAAAATTCGCCTGCGGCCGCTATATCGTTCGTTTTTTATCAATTTCCCGAAAACCAATCGTATGTACAGACAGCATGACTAATATATAATTCACCCGCTTCCACATAGTAAATAATTCCAGATTTCAGCTTAAGTAATCTAGACTCTTATGTGTGGTCTACGTACAAAACGACTAGTGTTCGTTGGTTTTTTTTGAACCGACTTAAAAAAAACAGATGGTTTGTAATTCTAGAGTACCTATATATTTTCTAACGGTCGAAACTGTTTGTTAGAAAATATATAAGTACTCTTATACATATATAAAACACTAGGGGTGAATGGTGTACCAGTGTATATACATATGTAATATAT
Organism: Noctua janthe; assembly: GCA_910589295.1. Classification (NCBI taxonomy): domain Eukaryota; kingdom Metazoa; phylum Arthropoda; class Insecta; order Lepidoptera; family Noctuidae; genus Noctua; species Noctua janthe. Next base: position 2,832,370 of record OU342573.1, on the reverse strand, counting down.
AAGTATGTCATAGCACGTAGAGTAATGTGGAAATCGTGTTTTTTAGTCAAGCTCGTTTTATTATGACTTTTTTTCTTCTTTTTCAATAATTCGAAAAAAAAATATTTTGCCACATATAAGTACTTACGTGGTGTGTAGTATTTTTATTAGGTTGATATTGTTTGAATTATACTTTGATAAAAACATTATGTGGTGATTTATCTAATAAAAATGGATGAAATAACATTTTTACAATAAAAAACCCTCAATATATTCCACCGCATAACAAGTTACCCTGGGAGATCCGTATGTAATTTAGTGGAGTACAGACAACACACGATTTATAGGCATTAGTTTAATCTGATGATCGGGCCGAGTGAGCGGTGGAATACTAAATTCGAAACAGATATATTTTTCTCTTTTTATAAACTTGTGTGCGGTAAATCCGTCTAGATTCGTGTCGAAAATGGAATATTTGAAATATTTATTTCAAGTTAGTTATTTGTCCAATATAAGGCTAGTGCCTTATATTTGACAAATAACTAACTTGAACTAACGAGAACTTATTTATGTAACAGATATGGAAAACCCGTGTCATTTAGCATTATATTGTTTTAAAATAATTTCATTTGTTTGTAAAATAATTTCGTTTGTTTGTAAAATAATGACATTTGTTTGTAAAATACATTACACAACTGTTGATTGGAGTAGCCTTTAATTAATTATAGGTCTCTGCTCCATAGTATGTTAATTGAAAAATGTCGTATCAACAACCAAACAGCAGTTAGACCTTCTCACCACGTCACAGAACACAATCACAAAGGATCAAACTGCTAATATTTTACAACCCCATAATGTTAATAATCACGGACGAGATTGTTTTAAGTGTACACAAGAAATAAAACGGACATTACAACGAAAGAGGTTCCATCAAGAAAATTCGTACTTACTTGTAGAAATTGTGAAGTAAACTGTGATAGGTGTATTTTAAAGAAGGTTGATGAGAGAATTTTCAGTTACAGACCAAAATATACCCAAACTCTGATAGGACATGAATTTTTTTTTAGAAAATGCCATGTTCGGTTCAAAAATCATTAAACTTTGTTTTTCCCTAAAGCAAAGTATGCTGGAATATTTTCTGATTTTCTCATAGATATTTGCTCATATCACACAGATCGGCATAAAGATATTTCGTGATACATGAAGCATTCCGTAAATATATAACTTTATTCCTGCAGTACAAAAAGCCTACATGATATGCGTCACTCAAATTCCCCATACGGAGCAAAAGTATGACTCACGAGGCATTTTATTGACCGCCTAACACCTTTCTTTGAATAAAACATAATGTTATGAGAAACAACTAGATAGTCGCTTTGGCAGGTGATATCTCTTTTATTAGGAAACTTTTGGGAGCGTGAGATATTGGCCGGTTACCAGGCGAGCAGGGCAGGTAGGAAGTTATGTAACGTTATTGAGGTGAGAAATGACGTTCTACCCTGGAAATGGCGGGAAATTTGCTTCATTTTGCTGTAAAAAACTACAATCTACATTTCATTTTCTGAAGTTGGAAAAGCCAATGACGCTTTCGGGGTGTTGCAAAAAGTTTTATCATCAACGACATAACCTTCCTAGCCTTTTCCCATTTGTTGGAGTCGGCTACCAGTCTTTCTGGATGCAGCTGAATACCAGTATTTTAAATGGAATGTTTGCCTTTCTGACAAACCATTTACTGACAAACCGTTTTCTGACAAACCGTTTACCAGTTTGGAAACATAAATAAAACATGGAAAAGAAATGTCAATGTTTTGACATTTATCGCCAATGGATTGGTGGGAAACAGGAACAGGTCGCTAGCGGTAGCGGTATAAGCCTTTCACAGATCAGCCTTTTACAAATCCCCCCTGGTATCAATATAAAGGTAAAGTAAAGACTTGAGTTTAAGTACATACGCAACCATTTTTATGCAATGGACAAGGATTTGAACGAAGTAAGAACCGTCAAAGAAAGGAAAGCTAAGAATTCTAACTTTTGACAGTTCTAACTTCAAGCAATTTACTAGACACACACAAAACACAAACAGAATAAAAATCGTATGTTAAGTTATTACTTTTACTCAAGTAATCACTTTGACTTGTTTGTAGATACGGGTATTAAAGTGCAACAGAGTCAGTAGAATAATTCAACTATAATTAAAATATTATTCACATTAGCAACATTTTAAATAAGTATCAACTCGTTAATAAAGCTGCGTTCACATGGAAGTAAAAAGCGCAGGCTATAGCCAATTTTCATTAGAGGTGTCATCCCCGCTGAAAGTCATTGTCGCCGTACGAGCTAGGCATTTCCCCCGGGCGTTACTCGCAACGTATTTCTGCCGTAATATCAAACAGTAATACCGCAAAAATAGGTACTATGTAAATTCACTGACTTCTCACTTTTAAATCGTTGTGGTTTGATAAAAAGGTGAGATTATTAATACTTTTTATGCTTGCTTGATTTTATGCGAGTGACTCGTGGCAACGCTTGTCGAGGATATTCGTTGATATTTGACAGTTGCATCAGGTTGAATTGTGGGCCAACCCCAACATCGTTGGTAAAAAGATAGACAGATGACTTCTCCTTGCTCTATCAGGCTCTTATTATTAGTTACATTTATCGTCATTGCATTTTTGCTTAAAAAAAGTAGTAGTTCATAGCGTTAAGTATTCGATTTTTATTACAGCTCTATCCATTAAGTAGGTACTCAGTGGTAATTTATAAAAGTAGATGTAAGTACACACGGCCGACGACGGCTCATGAAGCTGTACTTTCCAGTATAAATTGGCCTCGCTTTGTATAGATTTCCTATACAATAAGAGATCCGCATAAACTGATTTTGATCCGCTGTCGTGCGCACTAAGTGGATTAAGTAGAACACCGGTAAAAAAAAGCCTTCTCCCTACTGTTACAGCCCGATTAGTGGCGAGATATGATCAGATCGATGGTAACAGCATCCACTTAGTATTCTAATGACAATCCTATTAAGCTCACCAACCTGCCCGATAACACTCGCGATAATTACTGTAGTTTGCACGAAAATGTTCTGATTTCGCAGTTTTAGTGGAGTATACTTAGTGTTGGTAATAGACTATTGGCTATTAGGGCTTCAGCATCGTGTAACAGGTAGGTATGTACCTACCTACTGGAATTATAAAGAACACCGAAATTGGCAAGAAAATCGTACCTTACACCATTAGTGTTAACTGACTTATAGCAAAAAAAATTGATTTTTTTAGCCTAATTCATATCTCACTGCTGGCCCAAAGGCCCCCTTTTCTCCTTCCATACCTCTCTATCCATATTATACAGGATCAAATTAAATTAGCTAGTCACATCTGCACGTGACAAAACAATAAAAATTATGATCGGTTTTTTTTTTGGAGTCGTCGACCTCATGTAGTTACGCATCGCGTTTGCAGAGTTTGGCTAGCTAATATAAAGATATTGATAGGAACACTAGCCTAGAACCTAACCTACTAATCAACGAAGTCCTTCATAAATCCATCAAGCTGTGTATCAGCCTTAACATTAATCGCAAAATTTAAACTGTATCATCTTCATAAATTCTGAACTCCTAGTACATAGATAGTCATTTGTAATAAATCACACAACTGACAAATTGTTTTAGTTAGATGTGTACCCACTTTGTTCAGCAGTATCAGTTATTAGGGGACGACCCATTATTAGTTACGATCATATCTGTCTAGGCCGAAAGTAAGGCGTTATAATTCATATGGCCCGATTACAGAGATCTGGTGACAAAATCTCACTCCATATTCGCTCATATTTTATCACGTTGTGAAAACTTGGCATTTCTTGGCATTTTCATTTTATTTCTACCCTTTTTTTTTTTTTTTTTGGATGGGAAATCATCAAATGACCCCCCCCACTCTGGGCGGAGCGGAAGGGAGTGTCAGACTTGTACTGACTAAAACCCATCCATGTTCCTTCTTTGCCCTTTGTGTTCCAGGGCCACGGTGTCTCTTTCGAACAATCCCGCAGCTCTGGCAGGCATCGGCCCATGCGGACCCCTACTCGGTTGCTGACATCTCTTTGAGGCGCGCGTGGAACACGAACGCGCCGTCGACACGGCCTGTCGTCATAAGACGGCCGGACGGCGAGCTAGCCCATAACTCGCCGTCCACAGGCCCGCGCCTACGGTGGCCGGGAGCCACCACGTGACCCCCGACGCCCAGGGCGTCTCCCGCGGCGGCTGGGACGTGAGGTTCTTTCCCTCTCACGTCCCGCCACCTCCTTCACTAGCATGACTGCTTCACAGAAGGAGGTGACGGCTTCCCATTCCCTCTCGCTCCGGACCATGGCTTGAACCAGGGCCGGACGCGAGAGATCGCCGCCGCCAATCGCCGCTACAAGGACACGGCGGTGCTCCGCCCAAGCGGGGCAGACCTCTACGGTTATTTCTACCCTTGGCAGGGATTTCATGGGTTAGGTTACAGCCTTTCCTTGACATTTTCATACCTCCCTATTAACACCGTTTTAACTCTCAAATATAAGTTTTTAAATTATCATGGTCTAACATCAATCAGTAAACATGGTAAATATCCCGTTTCTAGTGTTAATTATAGCTCTCAAATGTTAATAAATAGTGCAAACTGAATTATTTATTAACAAGCTGGACTTTCCAGCAATAACATCAAAGGTAAGAGGATTATAGATAGGTTTATGAACGAACACATGTATAAGACAGATTTTATATCTTTTTATATATTTTCTTTGTATGGTTTCCTACAGTACTTCCTGAATGCAGGATAAGCAGCTTTCCTTCACTTTAAAGGAAATATGGGAAAGGAGTTTTATGTATTTCCTTTCATATTCAGGATTAGAGCCTCGGCAAACACGGCAGGTTGTGCGGGTAACAATGGTAGGGAAGCGAAGTAAAAATGTAAATTGTTCCTCGCATTTGAAAACGCGGCCGACGCTGCTCTTATGCATATTTAACATACCATATCATGTGTCGATAAGCAAATTTGCATGTGTTAACGTTAGAGGGAAGATCTTTATCCTTATGGGAGCCTGGTAGAAATTTTAAAGGAACGTTGAATTAACAAAAGTTGTCTCGTTAAGCTGTTTAAACGCCTTTTCTTATTAAAGGTGATGGGGTGGTTTAAATTAGCTATTACCAGCTTTAAGGAATCATTCTTGTTTAAGTTGATGGCGCTCATGAATTGATAAGTGCTGGATACTGTTCAACCAAAAATAAATGACGTTGTTTGGAAACGTTTTACATTGATAAAAGATAAAAATATTGAAGCGTCATTTGAAGTAAGTACTTCGTAAACAGGAGCCTCTAGTTTATTTTTGTTTATTTTTTCTCTAGTCGGCCAATATTATAATTATAATTTTTACATACAAACCTTCAAACTCTTATAATCAGTATCACTACATAGTTTATAACAAAGTCGCTTCCCGCTGTCTGTCTGTCCCTATGTATGCTTAGACCTTTAAAACTACGATACGGTTTTCAGTAATAGGTAGAGTAATTCAAGAGGAAGGGTGCCAAACCGGGGCGGGTAGTATTAGTAAAAAAGTATAGATTAATTCAATTTTCTAATTTTATGACATCATGTCGTGCCGCTAACAATATTGTTTTAGTAATTTATAATAGGAGACCTCTTCCCAAATTGTGATCTCCTGTCAAGCCATAGCCTAGATAAGTTTAAATATTTTAGCTAAACTGTGCACGGAGTATTCCTCAAAGCGCAACTATTTTTAACCGCAACCAACTAAGCGCAACTAAATTATTCCTCGAAGCGCAACCATTAGTTGCGCTCAAAATTTCTAATTAAAAATATTATAAGTTTATTCCTCAAAGCGCAACTATGATTGAAAAAAAAATAATGAATCCATCATACCCCTCTCGATAATAATAATACTAGTATTCAGCTGCATCCGGTTAGACTGGAAGCCGACCCCAATATAGTTGGGAAAAGGCTAGGCAGATGATGATGATACCCCCTCTATTTTTCATCATGGTTGCGCTTTGAGGAATAAATATATAATATTTTTAATTTGAATTTGTTAGCGCAACTAATGGTTGCGCATCGAGGAATAGTTTAGTTGCGCTTAAAAATAGTTGCGCTTTGAGGAATACCCCGTCCAACCCAGTGTCTATGCTCTAAGAAGAAAAGTTATAAATGGTACACATTTCTCATTTTAATTGCCACTTTGAGTGCTATTAGTTTTGATGAAAGTCTTCCCTTAAAATCACGTAAATTAACGCTGAAGGTCTAATGGCTGCGACTTTTGAGAGCCTGAAACAAAATTCTGGCGGCGCGGCATAGTTTCTTGTGAGCGAAATTTTAATTTTATCTCTAAACTGAAACGACGATATTAGTTTCGAGGAAAATACTTTAAAATTAAGAGTATTTTAGGATTTTGAGGTGTTATGCTAGAAGTTAGACAAAGAAAGTGAATGTAATGCCCGTTTTCTCTAAGACCAGTCTAAATGAATACCTCAATATGATTAATGCCTTTTGGTGTATTTTCAACGCTCGGATCAACACTACGAATTGATATTTCAACACAATAAACTATAACAAAAAATAGACATTAATTTACACTCACGTCTTTTAGTATTCACGAAAATTGGCTTGAAAATATTTTGAGACATTATTTTCATCAATATTATCAAAAGTTTCTTCATCCATGACTCATCTAAACCCAACTTCTAAACGTAAACAACCCCCTAGCAGTATCACTTTCCATAAATAAGCAGTTATTTGTGACCCTACGTCAGTAATAATACAGGTGAATGTGACCAATCCTCTGATGTAGGTAATCCCTTAGTCCTCTTGTGTCACGGCCGGTAGGGTCCGGGCATGGCTATTTTTAAATTGGGGACGACATGTATTCGTACCCTCACAGATCCGTAATGGTGAGATTTTCGCTGCCTTTTTCTGTAACCTGTTGAGGTCAGCCTTTCTAATTTTGATTCAAGATTATAGTTACCTACATAGTAAGTACTTAGAAAGACTTTATTTTGTTTAAGATTTTTTTGAAAGTATACAATGTGTCCGTTCAGTCGTGGACTAGCGATATTCTAAGTATAAAACAACAATTTTAATACACTACACACTTGGGTCCAATCCACTTCCCTACTATTTGGCAGCCATTTTGTTTTTTTCATACAAAAAAAAAATTATATCTCTCAAAGTTTTGGTCTTACTGAGATAAAAATAAGGCTATAAGGTGTGCAAAGATATTTTCTATCGTTTACATTATGAAATAATGGGTTCACGTTATCGTAACTTTAAGAAAAAAGAAATTAAACTCCAGAAAAATATCAAAAAATTATGCATTTATCAACAATTTTTTGACAACAAATTCTTTGTAAATTAACAAATTTGTACAATAGAATAGTTGTTACAAAAGTACCTAAAGTATCGCTAGTCTAAGACCGGACACATTTTATAAGGGGAAGTTTGAAGGTTGTCAGTAAAGTTGAAAGGGAATCGACTGTCGTGGTGTGGGCAAGTGATGAGGAAGGACAAGTCGCATTTGACTAAAAAGTGATGAATATAAATGTTGATGGATGGAGAGGGAGAGGAAGACCAAGAAAGCGATGGATGGATTGTGTGAGGAATGATTTGAAAGAAAATAGGAATACATGATAGCGTGACGGTTGACAGAGGAGAATGGAAAAAAAGTGCCGACCCCAAGTAACATGGGACAAAAGCAGGAAGAAGATGGTGGTGATATTGTTGAAAGTGCCATACAGTATTCAGACTGAACAAACATGGGCATGGTTCGAATTGGTCATCTCCAATGGAGACACGGCAACAAGACATTCAACGGTTACAGTTTATCTCTCACATCATCATTCTCATGCCCTTATCCCTTCATTCACAATGAGTCCTAATCATATTCATTTATTTGCAATAAGTAATAGTACATTTTGGTCTTAAAATCAGTTGAGGTTTGTAATACATAGTCAGATATAGATGACATGCAAATTTTTACAATATTTTAATGTTAAAGCAAAAGCAATACGTCATAATGTAATTAAATGTCGGTTTCTATCACTCATTATTATTACAAAATATTATTATTATTATCAGCCACTTGTGTCCCACTGCAGGGCAAAGGCCTCCCTTCCTCTATCCACTTATCCCTATCCAAAGCAGTTATTTGCCAATCTTTCTGAAAAGAGTCGAGTTCGTCCCGCCATCTCCTTCTAAACAAAACATTAAACATTCATTATAGTTACATTAATTTCAAATAGATTAATCATTAACATATTTATAAATTCATCAATAGAATAACGAATCATTATATGTGGAATCTTGTAAATGGCATTCAAATTCGTATTGTTTAAGAACATTGATTATATTAGCTGGAAGTTTCCCGAATAGTATAAAATAAAAATGTATTAACATTTATTATTTATTTATAAAATTATGAAATAACACCTAACATTAATCATTAACATTCTTTATAAATTAATTAATAAAATAAAAACGATTTCGTCCTCGTTAAGTACGAGAGGACATTGTAAGCCTGTCGAAAAGCTATTTTCTAAAGCTAGGGCCACAGTCTCGACAGGTTTTTGCAGCCTTGCTGTTTTGCAAATCAACAAAATGTTATGCATGTCTAACTTTAAATTACATTTATTTCATCGATACCTACCCATATCATTCACCAAAAATTGTGTATTAAAGAACCGAAGCGATCAAAATAACATTATCTACGAATGTAAATGCGTACGTAGGTGATAAAGTAATGGTATGAATATATGTGAACAAAAGTAATTTATCTTGTGTTAAGTGGGAGCATGAAAGTAACTTAATAGGATTGTAATCTATTTATTTATTACATGTATTTAGTGTTAGTCATTATTGCTAAACTCAGTTGTCCTATCACTCTGTGGTCACACAGAACCGCAAACATTTTAAAATTATCGTCTTTAATTCATCAGCAAAAAAGTTCAATCCAAGATTGGTCTCCACGAGCGCGTTGAGCATCATCAACAGACGTGGAGGTGATGTTTCTACTTCTTCTTATTGTTACAAATCATCAATCTTTTGAAAGTGAATTTGAGATGAACTGAATTCATAACATCTTATCATGGCAACATTTTACACAAATAAATGATTTGATACCAGAATTAAGTTGCATTGGAAGGCCTCCCACTAGGTGGAGCGATGACTTGGTGAAGGTTGCGGGGATCCCCTGGATGCGAGACGCACGGGACCGTTCAATATGACAACACTTGGGGGAGGCCTATGTCCAGCAGTGGACGTCTTTCGGCTGAAATTATGATGATGAAATGATTAGACGAGATTTTCCCTGATTGGTTTCTAGAGGTAAAAATACTTCAATAAAGAATAAATCGTAAAAAAATTGGTAGGTGAGCTAATTTAAACATCACATGGTTTAAAATATTACCCGATATACAAAGCAAGACTTTCCTAAACCTACTTTAATTCCCTCAGGAAAACTTCTTTAACGAAAAAATTGCAATCCAAACTTCAAAACGTAAAAAACCGTACTTAAACGTTGTAAGAGCCAGCAACGGGCCCTTAGTCGAGTTTCCGCGACTCTTAACGCCAAAATAGCCGTCTAGCATAAAATTAAGCGCGCAAATATAACAACATATAGTAAGTACGGCTCGAGCGTTTACGAGCCGCTGCGTGGACGCCTCTTCAATTAGTGCAGTAGACGGAAAATTAGCTCTCGTCACCTTATTGCACACCTGTGACACTTCTGCGCGACTAACCGAAATAAACAACCTCTCACATATCATGTAACTAAGAGTGAATTTCGCTTAGCATATTTGATCTGCGTTCATAACATCACGTCTGTAATCACCGAAGGGTTAGGCAGAGATGTACCTAATAGTACACCCACATTTCGCCGGTTATGTTTAAGTTCCATATCATAGGGGGCGAGCCAATTGCCATCAACTAGGCACAAATCCAGATTGTGGCTGCCACTCAGAAATTCGGGATAGAAAACCCCAATAACACTTTGCCCGACCCAGAAATCGAACCCGGGACCTCATGCTCAGCAGTCGCGCTTGCGACCGCTAGACCAACGAGGCAGTCAGCTTAGACTGCGTTCAAGAGTGTCAATATTCGCAAACAATAATGACACTGACAGCTCTTGAACGCAGTTTAAATGTGCTAACCGCGTTCAGTATCTTTGGTAAAAATCACTCTCAGGAAAGCACGTCCATTTTTAATTTACCTAATAAAAAATTAGACACACACTTCCGACAAACTTCTAGCGTTGAACTTCGGAAAAAATTAAGGAACCGCCTAACTTATACGTTAATTACGTTACGCAGGATGTTTCTTTTTCTTTCTTAGGTAATGTAATTAACACCTACAGGGATTTCCTTAAGGCTCAAATCAAAATGAATTGTTCTCATAAGCATGAGGAGATTGGTTGGTGTACAGTCACAACCGTTAATAATTTGAAGGCAATTGAACTAATTATAACTTTTGATAGGTATTCAGAAACAGAGGTCGATATCCTGTTTTAAATTAAACACGAACAAATTCTTTTGTAACAAAAATACCTTTCATTATTCAAATAGTCTTCTCCAAGTGAGAGAAAAAGATCTACAGTATCCATTCTTCATCTCTCGAGGTTCGCAGCACTTTCCAGGAGGTCCATCAATCACGCGTCAGATCACACACGGATCGTTGCGTGACGTACTGTAGATAAATTGTCTCTGTAACATATACAAATATTAAAGGAGTTGAGTTATGTTATGTTAAGGTTTGAAACAAACGATTTCGTTTTGTTTCTTTATGTGTGAAGAAAGCTCGAATGTGATATACAGGTTATTACCATCATATCTGTATACCTACATTATTAGCAAATAAATGATTTCTGATTTCTGATTTCTGATTTCAGGGTCAACGAATTGAACTAGCAAAACTTCACAGACGTGACAATATCCGTATCAGAAGCATGATTTTAATGACTACTTTATAAACATGAAAGAAGTGAAATAAAAGGCAATATAACCAACCGATTATCGATCATTTTATAGTACATTTATAAGAACTTGGCGTAACCCCGGTATCTACGCCACGTCAACGCTGTGTTAACGCCTACATTTTACCAACGCTTTATCAGGGCCTTACACGAACGCACCCATTACATCAAACTGCTTCATTTCCTTAAAAAGTCCATCCGAACTCATTAAAACCACCATAAGACATCAACCTGTAGTATCCTCATGCTCTCCTGGTACATAAACACAGGTAAATGATGTGCGTGCTCATACATATTCAGTGGCATCACACGATCACACTCACTTACCCACGCCTCGCCAAACGCCGCCATCTTACCTTTTATCTTGTTTATTTTCACGTATTTCTGATATCTTATACTTGTGTTTTAAAAAAGTACGTAGGTCATTGTGGCGGTTTGGCTCGTATGTTGTGAAGGCTTTTAAATAGATGATCGTAAATACAATGAAGGTTTTAAAATGATTAGGGGTTTATTTATTGAAAACCATTAAATATGAGTTTTTTATCGATCACCGTCTTTGGATGGATTCCAGAGGACTCAACAATTTTATAGATACCACACAACTTAATTCAAGTACTATCGATATGAAATACAATAATATAAATACTTTTTGGATATTTACTAACAAACAAAAATGTGGTATTGGCATTGTCCTCTATTGATGTTGCTATTTTGGCCTTAAATGATTTTCTTCAAACTCGTTAGTAAAAAGGTATTTTGTATTTTTGACTTAGAATAAAGCCTCACACAGCATTTTCTTCAGCCTAGCCCTGTACATATATGCTAGCCTGCTGCTAAACACACATCTGTCTCAATTTTCATGACAACACAATTTCGAATCAATCTCGTCTGATAACACTTCCTAATTTCAATATTCGTTCCCCTAAGCACATACAAAACGATTCCTCTTAAAAGTGTATTTATTTATCTTCGAGCACATTCTATCACAAAGATGGCTGTATCGATTTCATATTACCCTGGTACAAAATAAGCTTTGTAGAATAAATCATGTAAGGAAATAACAATTTGTTAAAATGTAGGCGCCGACGGGAAATATTGCCCGGTCATCTAGCTATGTTGTTTATGTTCCTACTTTGTGTATTGGTTATCGAGACTTCGAGCAATTTAGAGTTTTATCGATTTTCAAGATATTTTTGCTTTGAAAGGAAAATTAATCAGTAAGGTTAGATTGGACTGAGTTTTTATAGATTTTAGAAGATTGTTACTGCTTTGAAAATTAATTTGTGAGATTGGTCTTTGGAAAGTACATAGCACGTTTAATCATAAAGTTTATGTCTAATTTCGATGTTTAAAATTATTTGTTCATTAGAAATGAATAGACATTGTATTACATAAATACCTAACATCACGCCTGCAATCCCCGAAGGGTTAGGCAGAGAGGCTTACCTAATAGTACACCCACATTTCGCTAGTTACATTTAAATCCCATGTAATAGGGGGCTAGCCTATTGCCACAAACCGGGCACAAATATAGACTCCATGGCTGCTACTGATAAATACCAGATGAAAAACCCAATAACACTTTGCCCGACTTGGGACTCAAACCCAGGACCTCATGCTCAGCAGTCGCGCTTGCAACCTCTAGATCAACGAGGCAGTATAACGTAACATTATAGCATCTTAGCATAAAAAAACTAGGTTAATCCAGTGCCATTCTTAACGAAGTCCCATTATTATGTAATAAGCACATTATAATGTATGTTTGAACTGTCTTTTTTTTTATCAGACGGTCAAAACATCCTCATATGCACAGTGCAGTGAACAAGTATTCAAACTTACGATTTCATAAAGTTTCTGAATTCAATAACAGTGCAAACTGCTTGCACGGCCAAACCTCAGCGGGCGACTTCAATTTGAATATGAAATAAATATAAATTCTCCTTGGAAACTCTACACTTTACACATGCGTTGAGAATGTTATGCTTCACAATTATACAGACTGAGTTTGTACACAGACCCGTCATTAATTGTTAGTTTACATATACTCAAGCGAATAAAAAAAATGCTGTAGCCAGAAATCCGTTAAAATACTACTTTGCCTTGCTTATGGACTTTTTTTTAGTAATAAATGATTTAATTTAATTTATCTTTCATACACATTTTAAACATTTTTAAATATTTCTTAAAACATAAACAAACATTTAAAAATAAAAAAGTGGTTCACCGTTGTCGGGAGCAGGCTCTAAGGTACCGGTGATTACTGCTCCGAAGACAGGACCCTCCTCACAAAGTGAGCCGTAGCGTAGAGGTTATTTTTATTATTTTATTAAATCGATTTATACACACTGGAAAAGCTCTAACTAAACTATCCTGATCGTTTAATACATAGTTGGGGTTTTCCGTAAGGCAGGCTATATATAAGAAAGCGCTTTGACTAGTGTGACATAACAATTATTATATCTGTAGCTTAAGCTCGCCAGTGCTCGTAGACGCGTAGTCGCGTAGGCCTGTCGTACCAGAGAGGCGGAACCGTACAGGCTTGGCGTAGCTTCTTTGTGCTGGATATTTTGTGCTTAACTAAAGGATACGATAAATAGTCCGTGATATTCAATTTTTCTTACGAAACTTTGTAATTTGCCGGACATCAATTACAATCAGGTTATATGTAGCGTAAAATATAATTTGAGACCGGAACAAACATGTAATTATTAATTTTTTTCTTTTAAATTTCGAGAGCTGTGAGCAGGGTGCGATGGTCTAATTGGTTAAGACATCCGGTGTACTGAATCGGAAGGTCGCAGGTTCAAACCCTGCTCGCACTAGAATTTTTCTTTCCATGTCAAAAACAGCTATAGTTCCCTACGCTGGGTTTGCGAATAAAAAATATTAAAAATTGTTTGGTTTGGCGACTTCTATACAACATTGATTTGGCTGCAATGTCAACGTGTTGGTTTAAGTTAGTTCGATACTTTCTTAAATAGATGGCACTAACGTCACCGTAAGACGTTATTAATGGAACGAAAATTTCGAGAGCTGTGAGCAGGGTGCGATGGTCTAATTGGTTAAGACATCCGGTGTACTGAATCGGAAGGTCGCACTAGAATTTTTCTTTCCATGTCAAAAACAGCTATGTAATTATTAAATTCGAATTATCTATTCTACTTTTTTTTTAAGTTACAATTGGCCTTAAATGTCAATATTTCATGAAATAGTCATTCATTTAAACTTGCATACAAAAGTACAACAATTTAAAAATAAATTGTCTTGATATTTTTTTTACATAATAATGATAAATGAATAAATTTAAACGCCAAACTGCTGATCTAATTTCTCTGCCTACTCCATCTCCTGACTGCTGCTTTATCATAGCGGTAAGATTGGCTACGTGTCTTATCTAACGACAGTGCTGCCATCTAAAGTGGCTCTCAATCACGACACTACACCAAATTGCGTGAGATGGACATAAAAAATAAGTTATGCCTTTAAAGTTTTAAATTGCCTGTAAAGTTTTACTTTCTAACAATATTTTTACCACGCCTTCTTGCAAAACAACGAAGGACCTTGTATTGGGAAGGAGAATTAGCACCACACTAGAATTGGCGAAATCCTCATCATCAGATTTGACTATTGACACTATCTATTTGTATCACTTTTTTCGACTGCGGCAAAGCCCAAAAGGAGGGTTGTGTTTGAATTCCTTAGTGGCCTCGGTACGAGAATGGTACCACAGTCCCCTACATATAAGGAGGCAGTCCTATGACACGCCGATTGCCTAATTCGCTGCATTTGGGGCGCGCGTGTAATGTCAATGTGGTTTATTTATGATAGTGTCTGTTTGTGAATGTTGTATGTGGATTTATATCTGGTAAATAAATAAAGATAACAGTATTGTAAAACTAAATAATTTTAAAAGGTAACATGGAGTTTCTTGCCGGTTCTTCTCCATAGAAAACGACCAACCCGAACCGTGCACCTTTTCTCGAGGTTTCGTAAGTGCCCATCTAGGCCTATGTGAAATTACATATTTTTTATTTTATTACAAACAAAATAACAACGTTAGTTGGTACATACTCTATCCCCCAATTTAGTCTGTTAATGCCTTTTACTGACAATTTGATTTTCCTTGGTTTCAGATCTCCATCATGGGCCAGCGTTACTTAATATCTCTATGTGCTTTGATGTTCGTCTCGGCGGGCTACTGCCAAACTGGTAAGTTAAACTTAGACAATAATGTAAGTTCAAGAAAGTTACATATCAATCTCTCCCAATAAACTAAAATTGAAAATCTACTACGTTCTTTTAGAAACGGAGCCCCCAACAACAGCCACCACCAAGGCTCCTGCCACCACCACCGTGGTGACTACCACCACCACCACGGCTTGGGAGACGGAAACCCTGAACGAGGGGCAGGCGATACAGAAGGCGCTGCAGTATCTGTTGCAGCACCGCCAGCCTGACTGGGGGTGGGGCAACGACACGCACCATGTTATGCTGACTTTGCAGGTACATACGTGGAAGGAGTTCTTGTTGATGAGGGGTCTGCACAAGTACTATGAACCGTTAGATATTTCCGCCGCATTTTTACTAGCGAAACGCACCAGATGTGCTGGGTTGTCGATATATTTTTTGGGACAGCGACCGTTTGGAGTGTACTTAGTTGAAGTATGAGTTGAGAAAGTCTGTATTTTTTTCTGGGTTCCGTTTCTCAGTCGTCAAAAACGGAACCCTTATAGGATCACTTGGTAGTGCGTCTGTCCGTCTGTCAGGATCCGTTTCCTCAGAAATGCGTGTGCTACCCATTGGAGCAGTAAAAAAATCAAACTTGTAAGTCAACGCGATCAAAAGATATGACTATTAATGTGTGAATCATATCTAGGGTAGGTACTTCCCTTTGACCCAGAATCATAAAATTTGGCAAGAAGCAATGTCTTAAAGCATATTTAAAAGAAGAAATGTGAAAACCGTAAATATGTTGTTTAATAACAAAACACCATCAAGTTTATACGGAACCCTCGGTGCGCGATTCCAACTTGCGCTTGGCCGGTTTTCTATAATCAATGACATTTAATGTTGGGTCAGCATCAACCACTGGTGATGTAAGTGCCTGTACTATGTAGAGGCTCTTTTATTTATCAGTTTTGCTATCCTACAGGCGTAGAATTATATAATCTGTGCTACAGGCAACAGATTCGTGCCAAACATTATCTATGAATCCAGAAAACTCACTTTATATTAAGCATTTCGCAATTTCAATAATGAATTCTTGTTTTCAACAAAGGATCAAGTCGATCTCAGATTGGCTCAAGTCTCCTTCACATTTTGGACATACCTATTATCATGAGTGCGTCATATCATGGCCAAATATCATCATTTGGCGACAAACCAACTAGCATGCAACTAGGTCAGGTAGCCAAAGCCATCATCAGACGTATTTCCGATACATCTCGGTATCGCATTGGCATCCGTCTTAATCCGCGGATTACCGCGTTTGTTTGTCGGATAATCTGTCTACATTTAAGTTCGGGTAGGGAAAAGCTAACACAGCTTTATACCTAAGATATACCTTACAGTATGACTACTTTTAAAATGGCATAATAGAAGTAAACCAAACGTGATTGACAAATAACTTTATTGTACACTTTAAGAGCGTTTACGACTTACGGCATTTTGTACAAACTTTCAAGTTCTTTTTTTTCGAAATGACTGAACCGATTTTAATTAAACTTTATACACATAAGCAGGATACATAGGTCTAAAAAGTTTTTAGAGAACATTTTCGAAAAATAGTGTTACAGCTAAATTAGACCGATTTTAGATTTTCCATAGAAACAAATTTCCAAAAAAAGTTCTCTGTCAACTTTTTAGACTTATAAATCCTGCTTATGCGTACGAAGTTTCATTGAAATCGGTTCATTCATTTCGAAAAAAAAGGACTTGAAAGTTTGTATGAAATGCCGTAAGTCGTAAACGCTCTTAACAGTTATACAGCTCTTTAAAAATATACTTAAATCTATGGGTACAATAGCGGTCCCACTATTTCCTTTAAAACAGCTTTTGCGTATAGTGCACATCATTTTTAATGGTTTAAGAACAACTTTATTTCTCATAAGAATTACATAGATAATTAAATTACTGAGAAACACACTAAAATTAAAATTTGTAATTAGAGATTACTTCTGCTAACCCCTTCTACTCAGCAAAAAAGAAAAGAATACGGTTATGTAAAGTGGCGGCTGACCCTAAAGTTACTAACCTGACGTTCACTTGGTACCGGAAACTATCGTTTGCCACTGTATCCCAACCAATATACATCAATACAGTCCTTAAGAGATATCTTGTCATCATGTTTGCAGTTGGCCAACAACACTGGCAAGGAGATCGAGCAACAAGGCCTGGAGATGCAGCTGTCTGCCAAGCAGATGGAGATCGAGATACTGCTCATGATGTCTAAGTGAGTAGGATATTTTATTTTTATTGTGATAATTCTGTAGCTAAAAAACTGAAATACAAGACCGATTTTATATAAAGACTAAAAAATAAAATTGTAAATATCGCAGGTAAAATATTGAATAATAATTTTCGCGATAAATATGGCAATGACTTCTAAAATCGATGTAATTGTAAACATTAAAATAAGAATATCTAACCGTATTGGACATGTACATGGCACCCAATCGAAAACAAATAAATAATTACAAGTCCTCTTGACCAATTTTCTGCCATGGCCACCAATCTTCGTGAAAACTAGCCATCGACGTGGGAGATAATAATTATAGTGTACAAGTGTGTGCGCAAATACAGGTGACAATACATCACTATCTACTGTTTTGTCAGGCACCACGAGTCTCCCCCACCCCTAGGGCGTCTGGCGGCCTACACCCTCGCGCTGGGAGCACTGTGCAAGGACCCGCGCTCCTTCCACGGCCGCGACCTGGTAGCTGCCCTCCTGCACCGGGAGCCTCCTCATGACTTGGAGTTCGCCTATGCGACCCTGGCTGCCTGCTCCTCAGCAGCTCATGTGAGGCGTCGGCATATCAGGAGGCTTCTGGATATTGCCAATGCTGCGTCTGATCATAGTCTTGGTAAGTGCTTCATAAGTTCACACATGTGACGATCGATCACTCTGAGCCCCTTCAGCAATCCTTCTGATGCATTTTAATATCGAGACCACTAATCCGCGGAACGCATCCACTTTCAGACACGATATCGATGGTGATCCTGGCGCTGCGCTGCGTAGTGCAGGACCACCGTCACCGCAGCCTCATCCACTTCGTGCGCCGCCCCATGGCCGGTCTGGCCAGGCAGCAGCATTCCGATGGCAGCTTCGGTACTCTCACCACCACTGCACTGGCTATCCAGGTGAATTTTTAGGTTTTGGGCAAACTATGTAACAACCGCCATCGCACTCGTTCGTACCCCCATGATGATGATGATGACTACTTCTTCGTACCCCCAGGCTTTGGAAGACTCGGAGTCAGGTCCAGGCGCGCACCAGCACTGGAGCTTCCCGGCGGCGCGCAAGTGGCTGGTGGCGCGCCAGCGCGCGGACGGCGGCTGGGGGGACGTGGCCAACACCGCGGCGGCCGTGGCGGCGCTCACGCCCGCCTCGCTGGCCGCCGTGCGCCCGCCGCACTGCTCCGACAAGCTGCTAGACAACCGACATGAACCACTGGGTGAGGGGAACGCAACTCGACCCTTTAAATATACCAAAATCTCACCTTTATCAAGTCCCGGAGTTCCTAAATATCCATCATCGCATTTACATAAGACATACTGCCCGAAGCTAAACATCCAGCAAGTATACCTTCACTTTATTGTGCCTATTACACTAACAATGCTGAAATCATCACTCTGCCAATCTTTCTGCGACCAATCTATGAAAAATAAAACTCCTGCGCCTGTTAAGACACCGAATCTACCGAAGTAAAGGGCGGTTAGCTGACCTGCTGATTTGATAGAATCACGGCCTGCAACACTAATGAATCACAAACGGGAGGTCTACCTTCGTGATTTAGACTCAGTCAGGGCGGCCCACAAGATCCAAAAAAATCTACATACAAAGAGATCTTAGGTTAACGATGATTATCTTCACATTACAGACAGCAACGGCGGTGATGGTACCCTCAAGCTGGCCTACCAATCAGGCAGCACCAGCAACGACTCCGACGCACGCAACGTCTCCTTCACATACACGCTCTGGGTCGGCACCAACGTCACTGAGAACTACACCCTGCACATGGTCGCTCCTAGGTAAGGAAAATATACTAGTATAACAGAATCAGTAATGAGCTCGACCTTACAAAATCTGGGACAATTCACACAGAAAACCTAAAAAAGAGCGCAGAAGATAAGGGCGAAGTAAGCTCGAAATTCATACAGAAATAATAAGTTTTGTAGGTACTTTAGTCTAGGTTAGTCGTGACGGTTCAAGGCTTACAGAATGAATAAGAAGCCCAATTAGGAGTGTTTCTTTTGTATCGCTCTTTCACATAAATACTTTTGAACTACCAACATTTAGTCTGGAGATTCTGCGTTGGTTAGCTTTCCAAAATCCTTAATTTTCCTATAAAAACAATTTCAGGAACATATCATTCTTCCACGTGATGCAAATTGCTGCGGAAATGCACCCCAAGTTCAAGTTCGAGGCTAGCGAGTGGCCCAACGGTCATTACGTGCACACCATCGCCGGCCACAAGGAGGAGCCGATGGGCTATCATTACTGGTTGCTGTACCGTCTGCCTGAGAAGCCTGACCCTGCTAGCCCGCCCGGCAACCAGCTTGTCGCTCCCGTCGGTAAGAACCATTATCAACCTACTTTTTTCTTTTCCGTTCTCTTATGAAAGGTAGTAGGAGTTCAAGTAGCCTACGGATGCTTTTCCATAAACTTTTTGATAATAAATTGAGTTAACGTTAAAAAAAAATCACTTTATTTCATGAGATCCATAATTCTAGATATTATTCTAAACAGACAAATCTGCGTGTCAGATGGGTCTCGACGAAATTCAATCAGATGAAATCTCGACACCTGAACTGCTGAACATCTATCGATTTAAGAAATCGCCACAGATTCAGCTACATTATTTATAGTCTTCGTTAAGCATAAATTTCTGTTTCAGGTGTGGACGACTTATTAGTCGAAGATGGAGAACACTATCTCTTCTGGTACAAGAAGCTGTAATTCTTCCGCCAATCACCAACCAGCACCTTAACGTTACTAAGTTAATTGTATTCCCGTGACATCCAAAGATCCTTATTTGATACACCATGACTATTTACGAAACATTTCGAAACCCTCTTTCCGTTAAAACGGTATAAAAACCGCAACTTAGAATTAAGATTCGCAGTCATATTATCGTATGTATTTCAATAGAATTAATAGGGTTTAGGAACATATTTATCACGTATAGTAATGAATTAAATCTGACTACTAACTTGAACTTTTCATGGAACATGGTTTAGCTGTGTCAATTTCTAACGTTACTGTAGAAAATTTCTATGGTTTGAGGACAATGTAATAGTGCTATCTCCTTTTCAAAGTGAATGTTTGCTGATTCTGCTGTGAAAGATACCAAAGATCTATGTTTTCCACGCCCAGACGGAGTGATTTTGATGTAAATATTTCCATGATGGTTGAGCTTGAGATAATTATGACTTAGGCCACAAATATATGATTTAAAGTGACGTACATTAACAGGCTATAAACAGTGCAAGTCTTATGATTGAGCCTTGTGGAACACCTGAACTGTGACAGATCAATACTAGCTGGATTTCGAAGTAAATTCCTACATGTGTAGAAAATATTGTTCAATTTTACTTCACAGCAATTCTATTAACTCCATAGAATTTTAATCTGAAGCCTTGATAATTATCTCAAGCTAAAACAAAAGTTGTAGGTTCTGTAACTGACGAACAATTACTTCAGTGTTTACTTAATGCATTATATTTTAAAGGTGCAATAATTCTGTATTTGTAACCGTCAATAATATCTTCAGAAAATTGTCATGTCAACACGATTTTCGGTTTTCTGAAGATGATAATGATACTATTTTTATCTGCAATATCCTTGCATGCGTTAGTTGAGCATGTATAATAGCAATTAGATCAATGTTAAGATTCATGTTAAAGTAAGCGATTCTCAATTTAAAACATTTTTAATACATTCATTCGTCGAGTTTATGGAAGAAATTAAAAGATTTACCACTTCTTTTAAAATCTCTGATTACAATGACATAGATTAGAAAGACTAGGTACGATTCCATAGTACAAAGTAAATTGATTACTGTAACCAATCGTAACGTGATAACATCTCTAGATTATTGCATAAAACGGTTTTCTATGAAAATGGTTCAAGACGCGGTGTAATTTATGTTATGACTACGTTTAACTTCATAATACTTCATGTTTTACATAAGTATCTTTGAAATGTAATTGGAAATAGCTGTACCTACACGAACTCTTGTAAACCTTACCAACACTGGCTATTGGCAAATGTGTTGTGTTTTTCTAGTTCGTCACGGATTTAAGACAAGCTTTCCCAAGACTTAACAAAACAGAAATAACTGAAAAATCAGTTCATTACTTAACATTATTTCCATAAACTCGATGTCTATTATAATATTCTAGTTATTATATACCTACTGTGTATCTCGGAAACAATAGATTTTAAAATTAATCATTTTAGACGAGACTGAACGCAGCGTTATCAGATTGAAGTGCGTTAGACTAACATTTTTATTGTACCTATTGAATGGTTCTTAATAAAGTATGAAAATTCAGTAGCTCTTGAAGTTTCATTACCCTCTACAGGCTGACTCTAATCCATTAAAGTAAAAGGAAGAACACCTCATGACTGTTAGCATTATTACGGGACGGACCCAGAAATTACTATCAAAAACAAAAATCTAATACATACATAAAATAACATATCGCCTATAATCCCCGAAGGGTTAGGCAGAGGTGTACCCAATTGTAAAGTCAAGTCAGAGGCCCATGGGCGGCATAAAAACTCTGACTCCATCACGCGGAGGATGACCACCGTAGAAACGGGTTTTGTCGACGAAAGAATCAACAAAATGACAGATCAACAAAAGAACTCTGTCATTTTGTCGATTCTTTTGTCGACAAAACCCTTTTCTACGGTGGTCATGCGACGCGTGCTGGTTAGGCACTAACCACAAGAAAAGAAACTAGACCCAATATTATGTACATCCATATTTCGTAGTTAAGTTTAAGTTCTATGTATTAGGAGGCAAGCCTCTTGCCATCAACCGGGCACAAATCCTGACTCCGTCGCTGCTACTGAGAAATTCCTGATGGAAAAACCCAATAACACTTTGCCCGACCCGAGAGACGAACTCAAGACCTCATTCTCAACCGTCGCGCTTGCGACCAGTCGACCAAAGACGCAGTCTAAAAAAAACTAATGTACCTATAAGTATTATTGAAGATTGCATAACTACTACTGAGAAAAGGCCTCAACACGATGGGTGCCTGAGGATGTACGGCGCCGCCGAGGCTGGCCTAGAAAGCGGTGGCGAGATGATCTAGAAGCGCATCACGAAGGCTAGTTCGAGGTGGCGTGGGAGAAGTGTATCTGGAAGAATATAGGGGAGGCCTTTGCCCAACAGTGGGAAATAAGGCTACTAAAAACATATTGAAGATTAAGTGTCACATTACAAAATCTTTCGTTGCTATTAGTACTTCTTCCACCCACCCCTACAAAAATATTAACTAATTCAAAACCAGCTTGTTTTAACAACATAGATACTTTCACAGATATCTATTAGCATATCCGTTTACCTCAAGCCTCAAGGGCACTTAAATTAATTCCTTAAAAAGTACATTTTTAGATTTTCAAAGCTCGGCTCAACGCTGTTGACATTCTCACAGTGCTATAATACATATTTAGGCATTCATTCAGGCACATTTTTGATGTCACTTAATTCGCAAAATTCGACGCAGACACCTCGTGTTTGCTCGAGGATACACGAGCGCCCAATGTTATACTTTAAGGAGTTTAAAGGCAATACTGATAGTTCTTTATGACACATCAAAAAATTACGCGAGGATTTTTGCACTTTTTGGAAACCGACCCTCAGAATAATTAATTTGTCAATTTATGGTCCATTGAAAGTGGAAGAGGAAGACATGCAGCGCACAGGAAAATGATGATATAGTCCATTGAAGTAATAAAAGCCAACGATAAGATCCAACATTTATTAAATTTGTACAATTTACATATATAACACCAATATGACCACGTCGGCTAGGTATCCGTACCTACACAGTGCAGCTACAAAATGTCCCGTATATAGCTTACAAAAAAGAAAACAATTTCCTCATAAAAATAGCATTTGAATATAGTTTATTTGAAAGTGCTTACCATAACAACTTACATAATAAGTTATTAAATAACTTAAATCACACATACAACCTTCATTTATGACAGGGTACATACAATAATAAAGCATTTTCATGTCAGAACATAACAGTAACTTAATAAACTAAATCTAACTGAACATGAAATTCACATTTTCACAGATAACATAAAATTAAGCTATAATTCTATTATTTCTTAATGGGTACCATTTGGACTTCACAAACTATAGTGTCTCAAATACAATGCTAATATTCAATTGTCGGGGTTTCGACTCAAAAGATGTCTAAAATATCGTCCATATTAAGTTTAAAAAGAAGATATTTTCATAGGTTTGCTTAAAAGGCTTATAAACATAACTAAACACAACAATACTTAAATGTGCAACGTCTTCTTTGAAAGTTGTCACAGGCACACACGTTTTCCAACTGTATTGCGAACACACAGGCGTAAAGACTACTTGCACCACAAATAATTAATTTAAGATTTTAAACTGTCATGATCACCAACATTATGATTAACACTAGAAACCGGAACACACTACAAGTCCATAAACATGGTAAATATCCCGTTTCTAGTGTCAATAATAACAATTAATTTGTCTCAAAAAAGTGTGTTTTGTTTGTTTGTTTTTTTAGCTATAATTTATGTGTTTGAATTTTTATTTTTGTCTATTTTTGGTTTTTATATGGATCTTGGACCTGAAATAAATGGAATTTATTTATTATTTATGTAAAAAGCGTTGTCTTTAACATCTTCAAACGATTGACAGAAATAGAACGACGTTTTAAATACGTTTAGCACTAAACGGTTTAAGATTTGTGGTGTTAGTGGGCCTTTAATATTAAACTTAGTGAATTATTCCATTATAAAAAGGAAATTAATTGTATTCTTGCAGCTCCTTATTAATAAAATTCATTCTAATAGAGACAAATAAAATGAGCAATAATATTGTTAAATAATAATTACATTGTGCATTATTATAAATAATTGTGTCGGTTTAATATAATTAATATGTGCAATCACAGCTTATCTTGTCTACAAGTTAAAGATTTTTGGTAACTCAGACAAAGAAAGGTAAACTCACGAAATCGAGAGAAAATAATGTTAGTCTACTCTGTTATCGATTTTAAAGACGAATTTGACAGAAACTGACTGACGATCAGCCCATCAAAACCGCGATTAGCAAAATCACACTCTTGAACACAGTTTAAATGTTAATACATTTTCGTGTTCAGTTTCATCAATGAAATTCGCTCTCAGTCCAAAACGTTGACCATCAGCATAAACAGTAATTGTATGTACAGTCGCGAGCGCACCAAGATACCACAAACTGTCAAATTTTCTCATTCGATTTCGAACTTAACCATCAACATTTCATGGTTTAGAATCATTTGGGTTGTTTGTACCTAGATTAAAAAACTTTAATACTGAAATTATCTTATACCCGTATTTCTGGAATAAATTCACACCAACAAAACTAATATGATCAACAAAACAAATTACTTGATAAGAACTGGAATATAATAATATAATGTTTCTCTAGAATCGTGACATTTTAACTTTCTTTGTGTAAGCATATAACTGTTAACGCGTTGTGAATTATTGGATCTATAAACTTTTCTTATACGTAGAAAATCTTCAAGTCTATGTATAAAGATATACATATCTTTGAATAGCTGGGAATCGCAGTACACACCGAAACCTCAACTTTTATGTTGTCTTTTACATACAATTTATATATTAAGTCGCCTTTTTTCATTGGAGGCTTAAAATCGGTTCTGAAAGGTTCCGTAGATGCGCGTTGGCCGGGGTAGCGTAACTTAATATAATAGTGTCTCATTAGGCAAGGCTTAGGTTCAGGCCTATTGACCATTAAAATTTTAACTTTAGGTAGGGCAAGAATTTGCTTTTTGTTTAAAATGCCACGCAACGCTTTTTTTACATTTTTTTTGTTTGACAGAGATTTGCTACTGAGATATTTGTTACCCCACTTTAGACTCTATGAAGCTGCAAAAGGTGCACAGCTTATTGCGAGTAAAAAAACGATATTTTATAAACGTGTAATTGTTGTTTCAGTGCATATTACGCCTCAGTCATAAGACATTTAAATTCGAACATTTTCTAACTGGCAACAATATTACAACGTACATCCTAAGCTCACGTTCTAACTAAAGCGAGCGCACGAATACACGATCAACGCGTACTTATAATATCTCACTCTTTCGTTCGGGAAACCGGTAGGTGTATACTACATCTTCAGGGTCGCGAACGAACAAAATGATCGCTTTAATTATAACACGGCCTAATTCATTACAATGCACGTCGAACTATTGCGTCATTGAAAATATAAATACCAGCTTTCAGCGAAATATTATTTACAAATACAGTGGAACAGAGATGAAACAATAAAATACTTAAGATACATATAGTTTATATCACATATAGTACCGAAGAGGTAATGGTTTCAGGTCAAATCACTATAAATAGTTAAGATTAGTACGAACTGGGTCGAAACAAACTTGCATGTCTCCTAAAAATGTAACATCCCTGTATAATATGCGTACGATATTCTATAATAAAAATCAAGTGTAAAAAGGGTTACACAGTCACACCATTAAATCATAGTAATTGAAATTCAAAATAATCAATTGGTGCAAGCCTTAAAATTAAGGCACTCAAGTTGTATACAACATGGAACAGAAAGGGTATAGTCATATGAAAGATAAGCTGCAGACCACCTAACTGAACAACTTCTTCCTTGGGTCCAATTTCGTGAATGCGAACAAATTATCAGCTGTCCAAGTTCTATACAACATGTAACAGAAAGGCTATAGTCTTAGGAAAGAATATTCTGCAGACCACCTAACTGAACAACTTCTTCCATGGGTCCAATATCGTGAATGCGAAAAAATTATCAGCTGTCCCATACAAAATTTCAATACCTACTCGACCCAAATGTATGTAAAATTTCTATGTGTGTTCTGAAATTATTCTGAACATAGAAATTTTTCACAGAGTGGAACGGACACCCCACGCGAAGACGGTTACCACGTATTCAGTACATTAGTTTTGAATACAAGGTAACGGTTTTCGCGTCAGTGTCCCTTCCACCCCGTATTAAGAAATGGCAAAATTGTCACATACCTTTTATTCAGACACTGACTTACGCACACATATATCTAAGCTCGCTTTGACCCAGTCCTAAGGCAACACCACTAGACGATAACAGGCCGTAAATATAACACATTGAGCTTGATTTTATAATTTCCATACTTAACAACGTGTATCGGCTCGAGCAGTCCATAAGCTATATATCTTTCTAAGCTTTATTTCAAGCGAAAATGACGTCTTCTGCCTCGTCTCGGTTCGAACACGTTGACATAGCGTTGGACTATTTGATTTTATTTTAAGGTAACACAATACTGATCGGTCCAGGTCAATTCCGCGTCGATGAGTGTGGTCACTTTTTGAGGCAGGGATTGTAACATAGTTATGAGCAGTGTTTGGAATAGTTAAAGTTTATTTGCTTAAACTAAGGAACACCACGCCTGTAATCCCTGAAGGGTTAGGCAGAGGTGTACCTAATACACCCACATTTCGCCAGTTATGTGTAAGTATTAATGACTGACGATATTGCCATCAAGCGGGAAAAAATCCAAACTCCGTGACTGTTACTAAGAAATTGCTGATGGAAAAACTCAATAACACTGTCCGACCTGGGAATCGAACCCAGAACCTCATGCTCAGCAGTCGAGCTTGCGGCCACTAGACCAAAAAGGCAGTAGGAAGGCAGGAAGTTAGTAACATGTGGATAATACCTTCCTATAAAATCCAGGACTGATTTATTAGAAGGAGGTATTGTCCACAAGTTACCAACTTCTTAGAAATTTAGGCAAATAAACTCTACGTATACCGAACTCTAGTCATCATGAGTGACAGCGACGACACTCTATAAAAATCGAACTATGTCTATAAACGGAATGTGCTGTGTCTACGGCCAGTTACCTCCAGTTCTGCTACTGATCTTAACTGTCACTGCTGACGCCACGGCGTTGACGTCACGTTATTGAGGCTTGATGACGATGCGGTTCATGACGGTCGTGTACGCGAGCCCTAACGCCCACGACACTTCGTGCCCGTTCACTTTCTTGAACAACTGGAAATGAGAAGATTTTGTTAGTTTTGTTGAAGCTGAGTTGAGTGATGAGATATAGGTTTAACAGAAAGGGTATGGTCATATGAAAGGATATGCTGCAGACCATCAAACTGAACAACTTTCTCCTTGTCAGTTGTCCCATACAAAATTTCAATACCTACTCGACCCAAATGAATGGGGCAGCTGGTATTTTTTTCGCATTTACGATATTAGACCCAAGGAAAAAGTTGTTCAGTTTGATGGCCTGCAGCATATCCTTTCATATGACTATACCTTTTCTGTTACACCCTGTAGAGAAGTATGGAAGACGAAGACTGCTGCTCAAGCATTTATTTCAATTAGATCTTTGTTTTTCTGATATTCAAACGTGCCTCTACGTTTGAATGTAAGAAAAAACATAGAAAATCGAAGCTACAGTCCCAGTCACAAGGCATAATAACTTGTAAAAGTACTGTAGTTGCCCATTCCTAAGTGTAGATCTCTATGGAGAAGAATAAGCAGGAAACTCCATAGATACTCTTTTAAATCAAAATATTGTTACAACGTCATGTATTGAGATAAGGGCTGGAGAATGATGGTTGGTTAGAAGTATACGTACACTGATGGGCTTGTTGTTGTCAATCTTGTAGGCGTCCTGCAGCAGTGTGACGACGTACACGAGGTCGATGCAGGCCCACGGTTGGTCCACGTTGGCCGCCGAGCAGGCCGTGAGCGCGGCCGAGCGGTACGCCTGCACCGACACCGTGCCGCCCGTCATCACGTCTGGAACATGACAGGTTGAGTGAAGTTACAAGTGTGATCATGTAACAGGTTATTTTACTTGTTGAATGTTCTATAATACGTCGCACACTGAAACCCGGTTTTTTTTTTTTTTAAAACAGCGATGTGATATGGAACTTATTTACAACCGTAAAGGTAAGCAAGCACCACACATTTCAGTGGAAGCACGAAACAACTGGATATTATTATTTACGCTATAGACCATCTGGTCAGTCGCTTAAATTGTTGCCTGTTTTTAGTTACCATTTTTCGGTTTGCACAGGTTTAATAATTAATTAGTGAAACTTTTCAGGTGTGATGGCGTGAAATCCGATGAAAAAAACCTGGAATTTTTGGATAGTCGTCAGCGTAGTACTCACCAATGATCCCGGCGTCGGCGGCGACGTCATAGAAGTAGCTCATGGCGGCCACGCTGCCCAGCGGCGGGCGCTGCGGCTGCCAGTCCAGCGTGCGCAGCACGTAGCGCCGCACGGCCGCGTGGCACGCCGCGTACACGGCGGCGCGCTTGCTGCCGGCCGCGCGCGCAGACCCGCTGCGGACGGCACAGAACAATCACTCTATTTTAATAGTATAGCACTTATTATCAGACTAGATGAAAATCGCGCTACTAATCACGAGCCCCATTTAAAACGAAGTGTCGCAACGCCTAAGCGGTGACACTGCGTAGTGCGTGTTCCTACTCTTTAAATCACAATGTAACACATGAGTAACACTTCACACTCGCGAACACTTAAAAAACTGGCATTTCGTCTCAAAATTAAATTATTATCAGTATTGTATTTATATCTCTCTTTATTTTGTTTGTATGTTTCATTATATTTTATTTGTTAATATTTCTTTAAAAAAATCTGTTATTACTATACTTTGTCTCTGCATCACCCTAAAATAGACTGGTAGAAAATGTCCAAGGCATTCATTCCGCCTTTAAAGTGTTTTTTTTATACATGTGCATAATTTTAATACATTTTTTCAATTTCAAAGCAAGGAAAAACTCAAAGACGTCACTTCTTAAAACTGTCAAAGTCACGAGGACCACTTTTGAGGGATAAACTAGATAATAAAAAGATAAAAATTTTGCAAACCATATCGTGTTGCATATCAAATGAAAGGGCTCACTGTGAGCATCTCAAATATATTTTTTTTATAATTTTAAGATAAATAGTTTTAAAGTTATTTAAGAAAATATACGAAAATTGACGATTCCCCCCCCCCCCCCCTTAACTCCGAAACTCTACAGGGCCAAACATTTTGAAAAAAATACAAAAATTAGTTCTTTGCCTATGGATTACAAGAAAATCTATAACAACAATAATAAAAATAAATTAAAGGGGCCTCGCCTACTACGATAGTACGGAACCCATCATGCGGGAGTTCGACTCGTGGCCGGTTTTTTTTTTAAAGCCAAGGTGTCCGATTATATTGCTCTCAAGTGTACTTAAATGGATAACTTAATTTAATTATTTGAGCCAGGACAGTGCCTCATATCGAGGGCCCAGAGCAGTTCGGCCGGCCTGCCACCCTAGTGTTGCGCCAGTGGCCTCGTGCTCCAGTGTACTCACCTCACGAGATAGTTGGTGTTGGCGTAGGTCCAGGGCTCGCGCTGTATGATGGGGTCGACGCACACGGAGCTGAGCTCGTTGGAGCTGTTGGCGCTGCTCTCGCTGCGGAACACGCCGTAACGCGCCGCCAGTAAGCCTAAGTTCAGGTAGCTGTAACAAATTATATCTACTTAAAAAAGACAGACTGACAATCTTAGACAGTTAAAATTGTATTGCCTTTTACTCAGCTGTCTAATTTAGCGTTATGTAGTCTAGGTCGATTTTTGTAGGACATGGACAAGGTTCTTTTTTTATTTCCCCTAACTCCTAGGGTATGCATGAGACCAAATCAAAGAAACAACTGGCATATGAATTATAACTTCTTTTTTTGTTTTCATTGTTCATACAAAATAATTCGACAGTCACTGTTATTGTAAAACACAAAATGAATTACTCGTATTTATCAATGAAATTTAAAGTAATTATGATTGATGATATCTTCGAAACTATGCATTTTTGGATCACATATTCTAGGACTTTTTGTATTATTTTTACTTATGGAATATAACCCTCGAGTTATGGGATATCAAAAAAACACGTTGTAAAAAGGTAATGAAAAAAATTGTTTTTACTTATAAGGAAGCGGGCGTAGTCAACCCATAGTCATTTTGATTTGAAGGTGGGTGTAAACTATTCATATAAAATGGCGATACGGTGACCATGCCACTACAGTTCGGTATGGCGTTTTGATTGCAATGGAATCCGAAGTTTATCGTGTATGACATGACATTGAGTTTGTTCTTCCATAACTTGATCAACAGAATGGGTACATTTCGGTTTGGTGATCGGTATTTTGCCCCCCTTTGTTATTTATTACCTGATTACGGCGAAGCAAAAGCTGTTCCCGATGCCAGTGGGCGACTATTTATTATATTTTTTTTTATTTTTTTATTATTTTGTAGGAATATAAAAAAATGTAAAAGATGTGTGTAAAAGGTAATAAAAATAGTGTAACCTGTGTGTATAGAGCGTGATGTTGTTCCCGGCCGGCACCACGTACTGGTCGCCGGTCGGGTAGGCGTCCCTGTCGGCGGCGCTCAGCTGATACGTGATCTGCGTGGAGCCGCCGCCCAGGTCCAGCGCTGCCATCGTGTCGCCTTCTATTAGGTCTGGAAACGAATGGAGGTTTGTCATTATTTCGTGGTTTCAATTGAAATGTACAACATTAATATTGATTTGGGAAATAAAAGAGTTTTTTTTAATGTTTTAGATGCTGCGATGAACGGTGGTAAAAGGAAAAGGAGCACAGCCACACAAGCCGGATTGCAATAGAAATTATTGTATATTTCAGTATTTTTGAAGAATTTTAAGAAGTTAGTTTTTTGCAAAATATAATATGGTACTGATTATTGTAAAGTATTAGCCTACACATCTTTTGTTATCATCATTAAATCATTTTTCACACAGATCTAGTTTTTTGTATGCATTATTTCACTTTTGTGCCAAGTTCTAGTTTGTACAAAAATAACTAAGTATTGAAAACTTACCGTGCAGAAGATTGATGGTGTACCAGATGAAGATGCCCTCATCAGAGCCGTCCATGATCTTCACTCCATCGGATGAAACGTCATAGCCCAGTCTGGAAACAAATATTACTGTATGTGAATACATCAGTCTTGTATACTCAATACTCAATACTTTTATTGCATTCCACATGTTATTCTTAGGTGGTAGACTTATAATTAGATCATGTGGACCCTGTCGGGCACAGCAAATAAGTGAGTTAAGAGAGAGGAAGGCAGTTGTGTCAAGGCAGTGATAGCCTAGTGGTGTGACCGTCGGACTGCTAGTCTCAGGTTCGAATCCAAGACACAGCACCTCTGATTTTAACACTTGCTTCAGTGAAGGAAAACATCGTGAGGAAACCACCATGCCTGAGAGATATTTTTCTAAGAGTTGAGTTTCTTTGAGTTTTTATTCTATTATATTATATTTAATTCCTCTTTCTTGCTTTATTTTTATGTTGTTTATTTTCACTTACTCGTTGATAGCTACAGCGACTTGGTCTATGAGTCCTACCGCCTTCGCCTCGGGCAGAAGTCGCAGGCCGGCTGTAGCGCGGACTATCAGAGGCGTCACCTTCCTTTTTTCTGGTGGCGTTAAGAATTCAGCTTTCTTTATAAGTTGCACTATTGTGGCTGCGCCCTGTAAATGCAAAATATGGAACATTAAAATCAAAGCCCGCTTACACCACAAAAACATTAAGAGGGCGGAGGGCAGATCACTGCAATAACAATAAAGGATGGAAAATCACAGTTTGCGAGTGTTAACACTTTCAGTGATATTTAAACAGCGCTCGCGTTTGTCGGGAATGGAAGACCTTTAACCTTCTGACCACATATACGTGACAAGCAAGCGCGTGCCCTAAACGCCAACGACACAAATATGTGACAAAATGGTAGGTGAAATTGTGGCTTAGCGTGGAGGGCACACGCGTGAGTTTATGCTCTGGCGTTCGACTTTATGAAAATCGAGATGAAATGTTAACCCACATTGACAATGCAGCGTTTAGATACTGGCACGCTATAAAAAATAGTAGTTCGAACGAAGTACGGCGAGGACCGGAACAGCCTACAATGTGCTCACTGGCTGCAATGCAGGCCCCCCCTCAATCAGAGGAGTTGCACTATGATCCACTGAGCGGGGCCAGTACCATGCCAATACAAAATACTCGTACACGTAATCATCATGAGCCTTGCCTTTTCCCAACTATGTTGGAATCAGTTTGCAGTCGGTAAGACTGGGTTAGAATGCAGCTGAGTTAGAAGTATTTTACATGGAGCGACTGCCTATCTAACCTCCACAACCCAGTAGTACTACTGGGTAATATGATACCCCTTGGTAAGACTGGTTGTCAGACTTTCGGGCCTGTAACGACTGTCAAAGATTTACAAATGACAGCCGGGATCAACAGCTTAACGTGCTTTTCGAAGTACGGAAGAAACTCGATATGTAATGGGTGGTCACCCATCCACAAACCAACCTAGGCAAGCGCGGCTTTACCTGTAGATTGATCCGAGCTAATTGTACACGTAAAAAGGTAATTAAATAAAAACAGTATCTTACCTTTGCAGGGTCATCGGCATAAGATGACAATCCGGGCTTGGATTGTTCAAAATATTCATCTACTAAGTCCAAGTTGCCTTGGCCGAATACTGAAACAAGAATGTACACTCAATGTTAATGTCACATTTGTGTGTGCTAAACAAACAAACATACATAAATGAACATACGCCTTATTCCCATGGGGTAGGCAAAAACAGTGTAAGGTACATCGAGTATTCGTGACAAATATTTACCATGGATTCAGTACATTATTTACATCATTTTGTTCTAGACCATACCTGGGAACCTTCTAGTTACGGAGATATTGAGGGTCAAAGTTCCACCTTTTTCACAAGTTTTTTTTTTAAATACATGTTTTTAATTGAAGATTTTTACTTTAAACAGCTCCACGACCCTCGTACTATTCAATGCATCCATCAGCATCATGTTTTGAGTGCGTTACATTGAGTTCTACCGTAAAACGTGATTTTACACCCCAAAAAAAAAAATGTTTCATCATTTCATTTGCTCGAATCTGCCTAGCCTTTTTCCATCACTATTGGGGTCGGTTTCCAGTCGAACTGGACGTAGCAAAATAACAACTTACCACTGACGCCGCCTTTGCCGCCTTTATAACTTTAAATGGAGGTCCTGCCTATCTGACCTCGTCAACCCAGTGACTGATGGAGTGATGGGTATCAACCGAGTTACGTGCATCACTTTAGTATGAACCAAATCACACTGGCATCTCAATCAGAAGCCAAACCATTTTGCATAAACAGTCAGTTCAAAATAATAATATTATGACACAAAATCATTATGAGATTTAGTAAACACTGCGTCTGTCTTGTGAGGATCACATCACGGACAGCGGCAGTGCAGTCGACGACTTAACTGACGAATTCTTTAATCTTTACTCACTCAATGTACATGGTGTAAACAGATTCTTCATGATGCCATCAACCAAGCATTCTGCTCATCGAACTGTATACGATGTTCACCACGTACCTTAATGCGCAAACATTATCGCTGGGAAACGACTTCTTTTTTGGGGTGAAAAATCACGATTTACGGTAGGACTCAATGTAACACACTCAACATATTGTACTGATGGATGCATTGAAAACTAAAGGGCTCATTGAGGTATTTAAATTGAAGTTTAAACATTAAAACTCGTATCAAAAAATACCTATGAAAAAGTTAGAGTACTAGTATTTAAGCAGTAGTTTTATAATGCCCGATAAAGCGCCATGAAATTCGTTCCATGTAGTAACCTTTAGTAAACGACGCCGACCATGAAAAACACATGTAAGTACATTATAACTATATGATAATCTTTAGTAAGTACTCTCATAGAAGTACTTACATAACGCCGTTTAATAGTTTACCGTCGCAAGATAAACGGTAACTGATAACACAGTGCGTTTTATGTACAAGTAAAAAGCAGTATTGGGAATTATGCGTAAGACTTAGGTTCCTAACTAATGAAATTTTGCCCGACACACGACATCGTGCTCTGAAGGCACTTTTGAATTGTCACGGAGTCTGCCAGTCAGTCAATTAGTTAATCAGAAAGTTGTAGTTAAACCTCGCTCTTAAAAGTTATCTCGTAGATAAGAACGGGCAAAGAACTCCAGACACTCTTATCAATCAAGTTGAGGCCTTTTTTCGGATGGGAAATCATCAAACGACCCCTCCCACCCACTCTCGGCGGATCGGAAGGGAGTGTCAGATTTGTACTGACTAAAACCCACCCATGTTTCTTCTTATCCCTTTGAGGCCTTACGCTAGGTTTACAGCGTTCGTAACAGTCTCCGGGCTACTGTTGTGATTTATATTTTTAATT
This sequence comes from Noctua janthe, assembly GCA_910589295.1. Lineage (NCBI taxonomy): Eukaryota > Metazoa > Arthropoda > Insecta > Lepidoptera > Noctuidae > Noctua > Noctua janthe. The sequence continues at coordinate 2,797,580 of OU342573.1, read as the reverse complement.
ATAACCGTTTTATTTTTTTTTGTTCCACTTGCCGAAAATCTCCCTCCTGGACATGAGTTGCCATGGCTGACCTGGAAGTCTTTAAATAGACTCCGGACCCAGGTTGGCCGCAGCAAGGAAAACCTGCTCAGGTGAAGATTCATTAAAGACTCTGCCCTGGAGTGTAAATGTGGTGCTGCTCTACAAACGATGGGGCACTTAATATCGTGTCCTGCGTGTCGTGTTGTTTGTTCTCTATTGGAACTGATGGACGCTACTGAAAGCGCCAAACTAGTAGCTCAGTTCTGGGCTGACACAATTTAGATTGCCATCGACACGCTAAGAAGAAGAAGTTATAACCGTGGATTATTCGACAATTGTTAGAAGTTTAAAATGAAATCTTTGAATGTGAAGCTATTTTCGGGTTTGAATTATCTTTCAGATTATTATAATTTGAAATTTTCTACACTAAAAACAGATTCGTTTATTTTAAGATTTGAATGCAGTCATGACACAAGTAGGAAATTACTTAACTTAACTAGTTATTATTATCAGTTTTCAGTTTTATCTTATCAACAACAATGATGAGGAACCTTATCAACAATACAATTAATTTTATCATCAACTAAATATTTATTAGTCTACCAACTATGTTTCGCAATTAGTACCTAAGTACCTATACAGGGTGTAATAGAAAGGGTATAGTTATATGAAAGGATATGCTGCAGACCATCAAACTGAATAATTTTTTCCTTGGGTCCAATATCGAAAATGCGAAAAAAATATTCAGTTTGGTGGTCTGCAGCATATCCTTTCATATGACTACACCCTGTATAGGGAGACTGGCACGTGGCGGCCGGACTGTGGCGCGGGCGCCGCTTGCGGAGCGGGCTTGCGAGCCACACGGGTGCTCTGCCTACCCAGTGTAGCACGGTACCAGAGCAATGACACAGAACGGCGTCACGCGGCTATAACAGCTGATAGGTCACAGACACGCGCGCGAATTTCATACGGCTATTGTGTTACTGTGATTAAAGTGAATGAGTATAAAAAAAATGTTTCTTTGGGAAAGTTGTTTGTTATCATGAGTTCACGTGTTTAAGTATCGGTCACTAATTACCAGTCATCCTATATGTATATATGCTATTCATACGGACATTGAGAAACATAGTTGGTAGACTAATAAATATTTAGTTGATGATAAAATTAATTGTATTGTTTTTCATCGGTAATTGAAAAAAAACTACAGTTCCACACATTCTAACGAAAAGACAGATTTTCTAAACTAGTACTTAAAGTGACTGCAAAGAGATCAAATCATTATTATATTGTTTTACCGTGTTAAGATATAGCTACCCTCTAAGTCTGTTAAGTTTGCTAGCTAATTAAAATCGATAATATTGTTTAATTACGAACCAAACAGCATTTCATTCACAACAAAAAATGTGATGATTACAGAAATAGAAACAAGTCACCTTTCAAACAAATAAAACTAAACTATAATCGGTTCTTCCGTTTTCAAGCTACGATGCCACAGACAGTCACACAGATAAACAATATACGCATTTAACCGGGTTATTCCCGCTCGGTAACACCCTTTCGTCAACACTGTTGACGATCGGGAAAAAAAAGTTTCGTTCGTTCACAGTGTTGACGAACGCTACTTATTATTTCGGGTAATTCCCGTTCGGTAACACCTTTCGTTCCTGTCGTCAACACTGGTGACGATCGGGAAAAAAAAGTTTCGTTCGTTCGCAGTGTTCATGAATGCTGGTTTTTATTTTTAAAATATGAAAATAAAAATAAAACATGTCATGGATTTTCAAATGTTTAATTACGACGAAAGTCTAGTTTAATTGATAAAAAATGTTGAATGTTGTTCCATTTGTAGAATTTAAGTTAGTAGATTGCAAACTTCCCTTTGCAGCAGGCAGGTATAGCGATGCCGCGCCGGTAGCCGGTAACAGTAGATAAAATAAACAATAGATTCGCACACTTCCCCCGACCGGCCTATTCTAGTACGTTATCCACCATGACCTTGAATTAGCCAATCAGAGCACTGCAATAATAAGTATCGTTCATTTTGGGTAGCTAATCCTGATTTATGCATCGTACATACAGTACATTATTAGTTCTAAATTCGGACATGTCGGAACAAGATTTAGCAGGTAGTTCTAGTGGAAAATCCGTGTTAGTATAAATACCAATATTACACAAGAAGGGCGCATAAAAGTGGTTTAGTTATTTGGAGTTGAAAAGAGGGAAAATAAATACCTATATAATAATAATTATATTATTATATATTTATTTTAATTAAAACTTAGGTATTTACAACGCTTTAATTATTATTGTAAAATAGTTGATTGTCTGTGATACAAAATTCTTTATTTACTTGATTATCTGAAATATTTTATTTTTACTGTTTTTAATTAGGTTTATTTTAATTTTAGGTACTTAATATAAAAATATTAAGGTTTATGGTTATAGTTTCGTTATTTAATTAGTGTAAATTAGATGATTATCTGTAATAGATAATAGTGTACTTAGTTTTCATTAGTCACTTTCTCAACTATATTTGATTATGTTAAATCAGTGTCACAATTTTATTACTTATCAAAGTGTAAAATGGTTATTATGCACATGATAAGGCCATTTTTAATTTTCTAGTTAATTGTGTTTTAAAAGATCTAACATAATCCATTAAAACATTTTAAAAATCCATGACATGTTTTATTTTTATTTCCATATTTTAAAAATAAAAACCAGCATTCATGGACACTGCGAACGAACGAAACTTTTTTTTCCCGATCGTCAACAGTGTTGACGACAGGAACGAAAGGTGTTACCGAACGGGAATTACCCGAAATAATAAGTAGCGTTCGTCAACACTGTGAACGAACGAAACTTTTTTTTCCCGATCGTCAACAGTGTTGACGAAAGGGTGTTACCGAGCGGGAATAACCTATAACACCCCTGTTTTTCGGTCAGGGGTTAAAAAAGAAATAAAGACACTCACCTGTAAAAGGTACTCTAAACTTATAAGCAAGCACCCTGGAGCCGGAGGAGCCGGCATCGATGATGACCGCGTGGTGGTACACGCTCTCGTATCCCAGGCTCTTGGCGAGGCCGTCCAGCCACTGCGACTGGCCCGCAAACATACCTGCGACATAAAACCTTATGCTGAACTTGACGAACACTAACACTACCTTTGCCAACATCATCGTAAGTTTAAAAAAATGAGTTCTGCCAATATTTCCCCGCGCTGGCAAAACTTTTCGCGGGTTTTTAGCTGTCAAATTGTTTTCTTCTTTCTCAGGAAATTACAAAGTCGTCTGTTATATGGCCAGTATGATCTTGAACTAATGTACTTGGCCTAACTACGTAATAATGATAAACGAATCATTGGTCCTAGTGTAATACTAGAGGGGATAAGTTAAACATATCATTATTACAACTAATCACGTCACATATTTGACTTGCATTGAACTTTGCACAATACGATACTTCTAGTCTAGGTTACTCTTGTATACGCACAGATTAAAAATAACTACCATTACTCTGCCAATCACTATTTTACTAAAAATATTTATTTTATATTAAGTAAAAGATACTACCTAGACTTACATACTTAATTGACCTGATGTTCCATAGAAATGTGTATTGTTTTGAATGCAAGTTATTTGTTCAGTTGATATGAATATTACACGTGTATTGTGTGGCATAGGAGCTGTTACAAATTTCAAAGAAAACAGCAACATGGCTGTTTTTACATTATGACTAATAAATTAATCTACTTATTTTGTAAATAGATATTAATATCTATTTACAAAATAAGTAAAGGCTTCTTTAAAATGACCGAGTCAATTTTTTTACAGCAGTACAAGTAGGTATCTTCTAGATAATTACATAAATAAAAGATTTCTTTCGTTATTTTGAGGCATCTCGTTTAACTTGACAACAAAAGTGAGACCTAGGTAAAATGAAAAAAAAAAAGCGTTTATTCGTGGTAACCTCCAATTACAAAAAAAAATGTTACTTCTGCCAAACTGTAAAGCAGTTAGGTACGTTACTATGTTGAAGCAGGAGTAATTCCAGTGTGGGAAAGAGACAGAGCTATACAGGTCGTTTAGCGACGCTCTTTTCCACACTGGAATTTCTCCTGATTGTCAAGGTAGGCCACCAGGACCGTATCTTAACAGTGCCCACAATTTTATGATTTACATCATAATAACAAAAATCTAAACCGAAATACTGTACTAACTAATAATTTAGCTACCTACCTAACTAGAGATCCGCCCCCGCTCCGCACTGTTCTTAAGACTTGTCAGCACATCGAGGCTTAGTTATTATTTATATGTTAGTTTAATTAGCTCAAATAATTTACACAAAGACACCCATAAACCCTCCGCAACAAATTCTCTAAATTATGGTGAAATCAGTCGTGTACTTTAGAAGAGCCACGTAATCACACAGACAGACACAACTTTAATTACAATACGTATAGAACTACAGATTAAGACGCGCAGAAATTATTTTAAATTTATTTACCGGAAATAATTGATAAAAAGTAATATAAATACATTACATAACAGCCGCACGTGGCGTCATTATGAACAACGAGATGCCTTCGAGATTTTATTGCCGATACGAATCCTAAAGAAATTGCGGCCAAGTGTGTGCCGGGACTACTCACAGCACAGATTATAAATATTTGAACCCTTTCAATTAACAGCATTTTTTTTTCACAGTATTATCAAATCGTCGTCGATGGCGAGACGAGCTGGACAGAACCAACCACCAGTGGTCCACATTGGGCCTGGATCGAATTATTTGGAGGTCATTGGCGGAGGCCTTTGTCCAGCAGTGGGATGACACAGTAACAGAATTATAATCATAAAGAGCGATCACGGAGCATATGCTCGGAGTTTCTTTCAAGGATAAGATCCGAAATAGAACTAAAGTTACCGCCAGAGCTTGCACAGTAACCAAGCTCTAAAGTAGCAGCGGAGTGTTCATGTTTGTCGAAGGACTAATGGCCGAAGGCGCTAAAGATTCTTGGAGTGGAGACCCCGTTTCGGCAAGCGTTGTATGGGAAGTCTCCCAAGCTAGAGAGACGGACCGACACCTTTAAAAAGGTGATTGGACCAGATTGTATGCGCAAGGCGGATGATGGGGTCTTAGATTGAGGTCAAGAGTAGGGCCATTTGATATTTAGAAAAAAAAAATGGCGCAGCTTGAGAAAACCTACGTTCAGTAGCGGACTATGATAAACAGCATTTAATAATACATTACCCTCCTTCTGGGTCATCCGGGTAAATAGCTGTGCTGCCGAATGAATGAATACTTGTAATAGAATGCTGTGAAATTCGACAATTGAAATTTGATAGTGTCGAAATTTGATTTTTGTGAAGTTTTGCCAAATAATGAAGAATAGTTCCTGTATTTATCTCACTTTTTTTTGGCTCTTGTAATAATGAAATTCAATTACTAGAGCCAAGGCTACACTGGTGATTGTCAGTGACCAAAAAATAAATTATTTTTATCCGGCTACCAAAAGGAGGAGGTTATCAATTCGTTTGTGTTTTTTTTTTCACTATGATATGATGTAGTTTTAATACTAGCTGACTCGACATACGTTTTTCTGTCCAAATGGAGTTTAATTTTCAAATTTTCATTCCTTAAAAACCTTATTCGGGCTAAAACAAACCTTAAAAAAATAACCAAATCGATTCAGCCGTTCAAGTTTTAATGCGCTTAAAAACGAACAGTATTTCAATTTTATTTATCGAATCTTAGATTTAAAATATTTCCATATGGCAATTAGAAGCTTAATAAATAAGGTAGTGACCATGAACTTCTAATGGCTTTTAAATATGTATAAAAACATCTGTAGTCTTAAAATTATGAGTATTGAAATTATAGTTCAATACTTACTCCTTTTCTGTTTAAGAAATTACTTTATAAATTAACTCAAAAAAAATATTTGGTCTGATTTGAGCGATATCTATTTTTTTTATATTATTGAGGTATGAGTATCTATTCTATTTTTAAAAATTGGGTCGATCAGCTCCTGGTCCGAATTTAAGAGTTTGCCAAAATATTTATTTTAATAATATTTTTATTATCTTGCTGTGTTTCAACACAAATACAACACACATTACACGAGTAAGTTTCAACAAAATCGACTGCTATTTACATAATTATCTAAAATTACATTTACAACCTATAAATAGACTAAAGATACAAAACTTTTTACTCAGGTACACCGAAACTATCTCAATTAAAATACCTGATAAAGCCATAACTGTACGCACTATTGTTTCCGTCCCATTCATCATTTTTCACTTTATTTTCTTCACTATAAGCAGATATGTATTTATCTACGAAACAAACTAAACTGGAACTGACATGTATCGGAAACCGTATTATATCCAACGAGAAAATACATTATACATAGACGTAAGCCCTCCATTTAATAATTATAATCTTTACAGCTTATAAGTTAGAGTTGGTTTTTGCGGAAAGCCAATGGAATAAATGTGACATTGAAAAAAAATATCGCTACGTTGACGAAACTCGCCGTTGAAACTTGTTCTAAGGCTGTGTGTAGCCTATAATATTGTTTTTATTATGAACATTTATTGGTGTGCAAACGAATGGTGGCAGCGGCAACGGCCATGTGATTCTTTGCGGATGGTGTGGCAGCTAATAATTCCCAGTTGATTTTACGGGTTGCATTTAAATGGATGCACAGTACCGGACGCCATGGCTAATGAGCTCGCACTGCCCATATAAAAAAAATCTGCTGTTCCATACGATTCGGTCGAGTGCTTCGAATAGGTATGGAAGTTCTGTATGAAACAGCTGATATTTTTTTACGACTACGATGTTGGTCCCATAGAGAAAGTTGCTCAGTTTGGTCGTCTGATCCACACCCTTAAATATGACCAAGCGTTTCTAATACACGCTGTATACGGGGTCGAAAGAACACCGACGCAAAAACGGTTACCACGTACTAAGTACATCATTCAGAACCTTCCCCCCCCCCCCCACCCCCCACATAGATTTTTTTTATCGGTAATTTAAAAAAAACAGCTGTTCTTTTGCACAAAAATGTAATTCCTACACGGTGAAAATGTATGAAAGAAACAGCTGATATTTTTAAAATTACTGATGAAAAATTTCTATATGGTGTTAGAATGATGTACTGAGTACGTGGTAACCGTTTTCGGGTCGGTGTCCCTTCCATCCTGTATTTTCTTTAGTTGCTTGTTTACGTATTTCACTTCTAAAACTAAAAAAGGGATCGGAAATATTAATTAGTAAAAACATGCTACAATACCCATTTAGTTACTGCATTATTATTAATTGACGAATTTGCCAGCTGTTTGTGATATTATAATAATTTTGTCCGTATAAAAAGGTAGTTCGAATTTAGAAGTGCCGAAGTATTTACTTAAAATGTATAATAATACAGGCCAGATTCCGGTGATAAATAAGAAATAACAGAATATCATCCATAATTTATTTAAAAAGAATAAATATGTATTTACTTCTTTATGGTGATGCACACCTCGCTTTAAACAAAATTATCGTTATGTCGTTCACATAAATACGTAAATCGTCATGATGACGTATACCTATACCTATGAGTAACGTTTGATATCGACCGACTCGAATTTATGTACGAAACTTAGTTGTAATTTTTTTTTAGCGCTAACTCGGATAGTACCAACAAGCGAACCATAAATGTATTTTTTTTTTGTTAGCCTGTTTTGTCCCACTCCTGGGAAGGCTTCCCACCGTTCCTTCAGTGTAGGTATTGATATCATAAATATGTAATGAAAAGTAAAAACATGTGGAAAACATAGAGAGAGATGGATATAGATTATAATATAGTAAAAAAATAATTGCTCTAGTTCTATATTCACGGGAGTAAACAGGTGCATACGTTTGTATGGACTTAACGCCGCTAGCTTTTCCTACTAACTTTGAAACATATAATAATTGCTAACTGCATTCATTGATTTAGAGCAAATGGTCAGTCAACTAGAAAAACGTCATTTCCCCGCGTTATATTATTTTTGTGATGTCAAGCAATGTAGTTTCGAATATAACGTTTAAAAGGTCTAACTTTAGAGTCTAAAATAACAGATATCACAGAATATGCTTCTTTCTATTCTAATTCATGTCTATTGGCACTTAACCCTCATGAACATGATTCAATGACCGGGCGTAATTAACAAATTATCTGAGGCTCTAGCACGAGCGCGCGGTGTAAACGTAACGTAAATACGTCCATTTTTTAATCGAAAATCCTATAAATAATCCTATAAAATTTTATTTAAATCGTTTTAAACAAGCACAATCACTATTACCCATAGATATGAATAAATTCTTAAAATATTATAATTATATTAAACGAATATTTTTTAATTTTAAAATCAACGTAATTCCGCGCGCTCCCAACCTGGGCACCGTCCATTGAGAAAATAAAGGCGACGACTGGGCTACTAATCAGACAATTTTTGTCTAGTTTCTTTCAACATAAAGCATGTTTTACTTTCACACGACCTTTTATGCTTGTATATAAGGATTCGAAAAACCCGTGTAGGTAACCTAATCACCTCTATTGACCTCTATTCACGGTCATAATGGACAAGTCCTATCGTAACCACGCCAAGGGGTTACCCCTAATAAGCCCCCCCCCCCCGGCCCCTAATTTCATAACTTATCTAGTTCCATATGCATGTCATCATCTGCCTAGCCTTTTCCCAACTATGTTGGTGTCGGCTTCCAGTCTAACCGGATTCAGCTGAATACCATTTTTTTTTTTTCATGATGCGACTGCATATCTGACCTCCACAACCCAGTTAGTACTGGGTAATACGATACCCCTGGGTAAGACTGGCTGTCAGACTTTTTGGGCCACTGACTACCTAAAGAATGTCAAAGATCTACTAATGACACCCGGGACCAACGGCTTAACATGCTTTCCTAGGGACGGAGGAAACTCGGTATGTAATAGGTGGTCACCCATCCACAGACCAACCTAGGCAAACACGACTTAACCTAAAGATCGACCCGAGCGGCTGTTATTATTTAGCCACGAGCTCCATAATATGCATATGCATGTAAACCAGGGTAATATTTGCAGTAATTTTCTCTTCAGCAACAGAAGTAGAAGCAGAACTTTGCAATTCAGGCGTTCGCCAATTGTAGTTGCAATTTATTAAGTACATGAGTTGCATTGCACATAGGCGTATCTAAATATTATAGAATGCGAACTTCTTGCCATTAACCGAGCACAAATCCAGACTACGGGTTGCCAGACTGCCACTGAATTTCATTGCATACAGATTATGCAACTAGAAGAAAAAGGTACAAGAGAAAAAGGGAACAGGGCACATTGCTCTCAGAACGGATGGTCGTTGGGGCCGAAAAGTTCTGGAAGACGTTGCGTTGGAAACTTGGAAGGCCTCTCACTAGGAGAACCGATGACCTGGTGAAGGTTGTGGGGATCCGCTGGATGGAAGTCGCACGGGACCGGTCAATGTGGCGACACTTGGGGGAGGCCTATGTCCAGCAGTGTACGTTTTTCGGCTGAAATGATGATGATGAACAGGGCAAACTCAGACCTCACATTATTTAGTTGAACAGTCTCACTCTTTATCCCCCCTTTTCCCGGTTTCAGTTTCCTGGTTCAAAACTGACAATAGTTTCTGATGAAATAAAGCGCAGTCACGGTGGTTTTTCATCCGGCAATTATCTAGGCTTAGTTCAATTAAAGATAGCTGATAACGTAAATTGAAGTCATTCACTTCACGATAAGACAAGGTTGTAGTTTATAGAAAATCGTGTTTTCTTTAGAGGAATGACTAATTTCCATAAATCGAGCCGCAGCGCAGATGATTTAAGTACAAGAGGGGCTCCTTTCAGAAAGTGATGTAGGAAGATTTCGGTAATTTTGGATGGGCGACGGTTATATTCACTGAAACCTCAAACCGTATTTTTGAAGTTTCATTGAATTTTTTCCACATTTTACGAACTCAATCACCAGAAAATGAAAACCGACCTTGACCTTATACAAACAATACATCGTATAAAACAAAGTCGCTTCCCGCGGTCTGTGTATTCCCTGTCCCTATGTTTGCTTAGATCTTTAAAACTACTCAACGGATTTTGATGCGGTTTTTTTTAATACATAGAGTGATTCAAGAAGAAGGTTTATATGTATATTTTGCACCCGTGCAAGCCGGGGCGGGTCACTAGTTTTCTTCATAAGTATGTAAGTAGTATTCCAGTATTTACCAGAATACTAAATTACGTATTTTAAATTAGCGTGAAATTAATGTTTTTACGTTTTCCAATCGCAGATATTGTTTAATTATATAGCAAGACAAGTGTTTATACATTCATATGTTAGCAATGTGAAGCGATGCATCAGGTGCTAGCAACTTGGAATGAGAAAATTCCATCTATACTAATATTATAAAGCTGAAGAGTTTGTTTGGTTGGTTGAACGCGCTAATCTAAGGAACTACTGGTTTGGTTTCAAAAATTATTTTAGTGTTGGATAGCCCATTTATCTAGGAAGGTTATATAGGCTATAAAATTTCACGCGGACGAAGGACGCGGTCAACAGCTAGTAGTTTATAAAATAAAATAAAATAGTTTATTTGCACCTTCAAGGAAAAATATGGTTTACAATAAAAATAGGCCTTAAGGTAATTAAAGTTGTATGTTAAGAATTCCAGCCAATACCTAAGCTATGATAACTTAATATCTTGTAATTATAGGTAACAGCGCCCACCCTCATTATTATAGCCAATGATATTGTGCCTAATTTGTGTAAAAAATTTGGATACATGAGAAACGTCTTGCAGGACTACAATATTATGAGTACAATGGGTAATCATTCAAGGTATATTAAATTACAATTTGTGATTGTTTTTTACTAAGCACAGAAAACAGGGACCGCTTAGGTGCAAACTAGACATAAAATTAACAATGAAAAATAAAAAAGAAACAATGTAAATATTACCCTCCTAACTGGGTCAGTCGGGTAAAAACAGATAAACGGTATTGTTAGTGTGTGCATGCGTTAAAGTTCATGAGTGTGCTTGCGTGTGTGTGTGTGTATGTGTGCGTGCGTGCGCGTGCGGCTGTGTGTGTATGTGTGCTATAGGAAAACTTAGGATACAAATTTTGAATAAGTACAAAACCGTACTATTGTTACATGAAGAAGTACATAACATTTATTTATTATTGTCATTTGAGTCAAATTATTTGGGTACGCTAAACAGCTTTTCCGCTTCATCATAGGTCAGTGATAGAAACTAAGTGCTCACATTGTGTTTGCACTCTCTTTTTGACATACAGAAAATTTTCAAATGTTTATTTGCAATGTTGAAGAGTCTAGGGCCTAGAAACATGTTGAATTAAATTAAAACTAGTCCTACAGGGTACAGATTTTAATAAATCGAAACGTCTGCTCCTTGTAGTCTCTTTTCCGATCAGGGCCTGACGCAGGCATGCTGTCTCATAATTAAGGTTCGCACAAAGAGTTTACGTACAGTTAGTACCTCACATTCCCTGTAAAGCTCAGTGGTAAAATAATATCTGGGCTTGAAGTTTAGTATAATTTAGGGAGAAGAAAACATGCGTGCAGGGGATGGGGAAAATAATGATGCAGTAATTATGAGGTACCTGATTATTTTTAGCTGAGATTAAGCTAAAGGAACTTGTTTTCAGGATCTAAATGCCTAAAGGACCACGCCCGCAATCGTCGTACCTGACTTAGATCTGTTCCACCATAGTGGAAAGGTTGAACGAACGGTAGTGGAATTGGATTAGGTCACTGGGTCCTAACCAGTAGGGCGCACCCCACTCGATAGGGTGACAAGGGGAAGGTGCGGCAGCTCTAAAAATAAACTATATAGGTTGTAACAGAAAGGGTATAATCATATGAAAGGAAATGCTGCAAACCATCACATCGAACATCTTTCTCCTTGGGTTCCATATCGTAAATGCGAAAAAAACAGCTGTCCTATACATTTGGGTCGAGTAGGTATTGAAATTTTGTATGGGAGAGCTGATAACTTTTTCGCATTTACGATATTGGACCCAAGGAGAAACTTGTTCAGTTTGATAGTCTGAAGCATATTCTTTCATATGACTGGGTATACATTTTCTGTTACACCTGTATATACATAATTGTACCACGAACGACAAATCGCATGTGACTAAAAGAGTGATCAATATAAATGGATGGAGAGGAAGACTAAGGAAACGATGGATGGATTGTGTGAGGAATGAATGATATGAAGGAATAATGTGTAGATGATTGCGTGACGGTTGACAGGGGTGAATGGAAGAAAAAAACGTGTTGCGCCGACCCCGAGTAACATGACACAACGGCAGGAAGGTAATGATACATAATTGTACCCTCAACCCTGAGGTAGCAATGACCTATATCAGTTAACCATTTCAAGCCACTTGACGTTATCATTGAGCACACGTTACCGGCTCCTTCAGGCAAGGGAGCGTAGAGATTGAAGACAATTTGAGTCGAGCATAAAATGGTAGAGAGCAGCGGTGGCCCAGTGGTGGCGGTCCCGACTTACGAGCAGTAAGTCGTGGGTTCGAACCCAGGCAGGCGCATTACTTTGTATAATTTATTTCATCACCACTGATCTCAAAACGGTGAAGGAAAACATCGTGAGGAAACCGGCATGTCCTAGAACCTAAAATTCGAAGACATGTGACATCTACCAATCCGCACTGGGCCCGCGTGGTGGATTATAGCCCATTCCCTCTCATAGAGAGGAGGCCTGTGTCCCAGCAGTGGGAACATTATAGGCTGCTGCTATGCTATGCTATGAAATGGTAAATCTTATAAGTTTTTAAACTATCATGGTCGGGATACGGGATATTTACAATGTCAATATCCCTTTTCTAGTGTAAGGAAATAAGAAAAAGATTCGCTAGTATCACTAAGTCTGAGATAATGAGTTTGGAAAGAATCCAACATGTTGGAATCTCGACTATGTTTATACAGTTCAACGCTGCTGTGCCAAACACTTGATTAGATCATACAAATACTACATCGTATTACTGTACCATTATTTATTTATTTTATGAAAGCTAACTTCACAGCTGACAGTACATTTACCAAACATTACGCCAGTATGTTAGTTCTCAAGTATTGTTTACCGATCAAACCATGGAAAAATCATAACTACCTACATCATTAACTCAAATCCTATATTATTTATTTTAATTAATAACAAGTCCTCGTTATTACTGTACATAAAGCTACTACAAACTATCAAATTTATCTATTTAATAGATTTTCAACTTTATTGCTAAAGCATTAGGTTCAATTTGACAGTTTCGGGTAGCTTGATGTGCTGGCGTCTATACTTTAATTTTCCAATACATAAGACTAAGAACAATGCACATGAAATGAAAACATGCAAAATTAAATAGACTGTTATTGATAAATACCGGTTTAACTGACATAACATAATTTGATATAGGTCATAAGGACCTTAAGTCAATATTTCCATATGTCAATACGGCTAGAGGGCAATACTACCAAGCAGTAGCGAAGGGTCAAATTTTGTAAGAGGTAAGAAAAATAATATAATAATAATATGATTACAGCAGTAGTACAGCATTCATTGTGCCGATAGTCGTGTCGGCCAATGGCTTAATAGCCAATAGCCTCGAACATCTGAGGAGGCTCTCGCTTGGCAGCTGGATCAAAGGCTTGATTCAGAAAGCAGTACTTCTGGACACGGCGCGTATCGTTAGGAGGTTACTCTCTCAAGAGCCCTGACCACCGGTATCTCGCACCCTGTTCCCGATACCGGTGGGCTACTATTATTTATATTTTTAAATGTTTTTTTTTTTTGTATTACTTTGTATAGAAATATTTAAAAATGTAAATTATATGTATAAAAATAAATAAAGGAAATAGTATGATTATATTATTTCCTACAGAATACTAACCGTGCCATTTTTCAAAGGGAAGCCGGTAGGAATCGAGTTATATGGAACCTTCGCCACTGCTACCAAAAACATTACGGTGAAAAGGCAGAACAACCTAAGTTCTTATCATTAATAGTGAAAACGGGATATTTACCATGTTTACTATTTGTTTCGAGTTTCAGATATTTCGGTGTTGTTGCAAGCACCATGATCACTGATAAACTGGGTTAGTGGGCATGTCAGTTCAAATACTTAAACCTAAGTTCTTCTCTACACACAACAATATATAGACGAAATCTCGTGCGAGTTTGACTCGCGCATGAAGGGTTCTGTACCATCGTAATAGGGGGGATGAAAGGGGGCTCCCCTTTTATTTTTAATATTTGTTATTATAACGGGAACAGAAATACACTTATGTGAAAATTTCAACTGTCTACCTATTACGGATCATGAGATACAGCCCGCTGACAGACAGACGGACGGACAGCGGAGGCTTAGTAATCCCTATTACTAAGCCTCCGCTGTCCCATGGTTACCCTTCGGATATGACACCTCAAAAGCGGAATGATATTCTCAGCCGTTTGACACCGATGCATAGAAGGCCTTACTTATCTTTTGGTTACTTTAATAACAACAGCATTAGGGGATTTCTTTTCCGGGTAGAAAACTTATCTCAATCTACGATAATTTCCATTAACAGTTATTTAACCAAACTGTAAAATTTATCTTTTCATCTTTTACATTAGCCTGATAAAGGTGGTTTCCACAATAGTAATAAAAACTTTTCCTATCAAGAGGTAAAAAAAAAAAGGATAAATATAAAGGAGGATAAATAAACAAAATGGGGTTAATTGGGGAACCCAGCATGTGCTAAAACCAAAAAATCTAAAACATGTGACATCCGCCAACCCGTAATGGACCCGAAAGGTGGATGCGGTTGTGGTGGTGACGGGTGGTGGTGGTGGGTGGTGGTGGCCACTCCGTCTCATAGAGAGGAACCTTTGACCCAACAGTGGGAACGTTGAGGGTTGATAACCCCTAATTCATCTCTGCCAACCCAAATTGGACCATCAACAAATTCTTGTGTATTGCGATTTTATAGGAAGGTGGTGCCAAGGCGGTATCCATGACAACATTGAAAAAATAAAACTACCATATTATAGGATCATGCATATGTTATTGCAGTTGTCACGAATCTTAGGCTGAGCTGACTTTATGCCTGTTTACTAACCCTTAGCGACAGCTCATAAATACCTAAATAAAACCATACTGTTGGAGTTTAAACTATCAGCCTTGAACGCAGTGTTGAGAATTCAATAGCATGAATTTATTTATGCATGCAGGTTGTAAAGTAAAAATGGGTATATCATTACTTTTTATGGCTTATTAAGGACTAACAGCAACATCATGCCTTCAATATCATGATAACACTCTTTTTTAATTTTCTACCTATTTTTAACATTATAAATAATACATTGAATAATATTCTAATACTTCACATTTGTGTTGGTTGCTATAGTACAACACATGAATAGCTTTTTTTAAAATAAACCTGCTGTTAATGCAGTAGACAGCTGGTAAATAAAACATTTACATTAGTATCGGTTCACTAGGCAGCTCTTTTATACCCAATGGAGCAAGACTTTTGTAAGATATATGACTATGTTAATTTCTTTTGTATATCACACACCTATTTTGCAACAAGTCATGAAAAATACTTGTGATAAACATGTATTACATAATGTTCACATTTTTGACACATTTTCCACATAAATTTTTATACAATAATGAGTCTGTACTACTTTTATGGTACAAACAATTTAAAAAACTCTGTATAAAGCAGGGTGAGTGGGTTGAGAGTTTTTCTTCTCTTTTACCACGACCCTTTGAAGGTCTTAATTCACACCCTAATATTCAGATAGCCTAATAATTTTTTTGCTAAGGAGTAAAAAAAAAAAAAAAAAAGACTTTTATAATATGTCTTGTTAACTTAGGGGATTGCTTGGTTGAAATAGGTACCAACCATCTTAGATAAGACTAGCTGTTGCCTACGACCTTCGTCCGCATGAAATTATTATAAAATATTCCATCCCTATTTAAATCAAATTTTGTAAACAATTTCATGGGTTAGAATTTTTTTGCAGTAATAGTCCCATCAAAATCCAGAGATTAGCCAGAACAAACAGACAGACATATAGAAAGACAGCCAAATATTAAAAAAAAAAAATTTTGTTCAAGTAGCGTATTTTCTGTATATCAAAAAACAGAAGAAGAAAGAGCGATGTCCTTCCTAAGAAACTCAACATTGAGAGTAGAAAGTGAGATGACATTCAATATGACGACACCACAGGAAATAACAAAAATTGTACGTAAGATGACAAACAAAGCGTCTTGTGGACACGATGACGTGCCAATATCGGTGATCAAGGATAATATAGACATATTAGCGTATCCCCTATCTGAGTTCATTAATAAATGTATTGAAAAGTCTGTTTTTCCTGAACAACTTAAATTGGCCAAGGTGGTTCCGCTACATAAAAAGGGTACAAGAACGGATCCCAAAAACTACCGGCCAATATCCTTATTACCAATTTTATCAAAAATTTTTGAGAAAATATTGAAAACTAGATTAGTGACCCACTTACATTTAAATAGAATAATTAACTTTAGACAATTTGGATACCAAAAGGGGATAGGCACCTCAGATGCGATAGATAATCTTGTAAATGACATTATTAGTAAATTGAATAATAAAATGAAGGTAGCTGGCTTATTTATTGATTTAAGTTCTGCGTTTGATACAGTTGATCATGAGCTACTTCTGGCTAAACTAGAGCATTATGGCATTAGAGGAAAAGCGTTACAACTTTTGACATCTTATTTAAAAAACCGTAGAATGTACGTAGAAATAAAAGACATTAACTCAAACAATTGTGACGTAAAGTGTGTGAATGAAGTAATATATAAGTCTAAAATGACCAACATAAGCCGCGGTGTGCCTCAAGGCTCAATCTTAGGACCAATATTATATTTAATTTTTACAAATGATTTACTAAATTTTATGAATAATACCCAACCCGACGCAGGACTTATAATGTTTGCAGATGATACGAACGCCATAATCGGGTCGTCAAATTTAAATGAGTTGACAGAAAATGTAAATAAGTGTTTTAAAGAATCTTTCTGTTTGGTTTACAGCAAATAATTTAATAATAAACCCAAATAAAACCAATGTTATGTTGTTTAAAACAACGTCACGTAACAAAGATAGCATAGATGTCAAGCTCAAAAAGGAAAATATTGGACTGGTGAACGAAGTAAAATTTTTAGGAGTTTTTATAGATTCCCTATTAAATTGGAAAAAAGAGCTCACCGCCATTGATTCCTCAATATCTTCAGCTTGTTACGCGCTAAGAAGCCTCAGGGACGATATTGATTTAAAGCAGCTAAAATCTGTATATTATGCATTAGTAGAATCCAGATTACGATACAGCATTATGTTTTGGGGGAGCAGTTACGGGTATAATTGCCAAAGAGCATTCATACTGCAGAAACGTGCGTTAAGAACGATTGTCAGAATCCCACAACAAGAGTCATGTAAAGAATATTTTAAAAAATTAGCTATTTTGACGGTACCAAGTTTATATGTTTTAGTAATACTCAGCCACTTTGCGAAATACATACACGAGCATGAATCACAAGAAGAACGTGAACTTAGAGAGAAAACTAGAAGAAACGTTATAAAAAATAAAATTGCACCGAAACTTAATATTACTAAACATTGCTCTAAATACCAAGCAGTAGAATTATTTAATAAGTTGCCTACTGATCTGCGATCATTGATTTACAAAGGTACTCTATTCAAAGCCAAACTCAAAGCGTTCCTGTTGAATAAATGTTTATATTCTTTAACTGAATTGGTGACAAATGATGGTGAATAGTTTTTATATTTAGTAATTTACCTTTTGACATTAAATATTTATTCAAGACATTATTCGATTTTTTACATTTTAGAGAATAGATTTATAAGTATTTGACATAATAATATTTACATTAAATTATATAATTACTACTCGTATTTACATTCTATTGACACAATACTTATCATTTATGTTATTTTAGATTTTAAATTGAGTAGACTTTACTGTTTTTTCATATTCATAAATTGTTGTTATAACTATAAAATATTAATTAATGTACAAACCAATTCAAACACAATGCGAATTGTTATATGAATAAATAAATTCTGGAAAAACCTGTTATTTTGAAATTACAAACAGAACTTGTATTAGGTATATTCTTTTCTATTACATTTATTTGTATAGCTGTGAACTTTCAAAATGGAACAGGCTTCCAATTTATCGCCATTAATATGGTTACAATAAGCTTTTTTTTTTTTTTTTTTTTTTCAGGCCTCTTTCAAACAGTCCCGCAGCCCTTCTCTTTCGAACAGTCCCGCAGCCCTGTTACATTGAGCTTTACATAGAGAGCTTGTTAGAGACGTCATCATACCTTAGATGTGTTTCATATATTAACATTCAAATATATTTAAATACAGATTCTCAGATAATTTACAGTCTTTGTCTCAAACTAACTTTCCAAGAGCATGACAAAAATCACAGGATAAGTGGATGAAATGGCTGAAGAAGTATGGAAGAAGATATGCTGCACCAACCCCAAATAAATTGTCCATCATTCTCCTGCACTTATTGGGCATGAGAATGATGATGGACACTCCAACATCAGTCTTCTAAATGCTAAAGTTAAAGAACGCTAGTGTAATGACGAATTCCGAATTTAATTTTAAATATTATTACGCTAGAACTCACCCAAGAAGTATGTGATGCATAGTGCCAATACAATGAGGAAGATAAACACTTTCTTCAATTTCCTCGGGTGCTTTATAGTCCTACTTCTAGTATTGATATGTGGAGCTGAGGTATCATCTTTTAACTGCAAAAGAAAACGCAACGCTTTAAAGCGGAATTTCCGAAACATCGTGTTGCGAAGAATATTTCTTGTCAACTATTGTAAGTAGTAAAAAAATATTTTACTAGTATGTAAAGGAAAACCATAAAATTATATAAGGTTTATTAAAACACATAACTGTTTCTATAGCTTAGTTAGCTCGGAATTATTTGCAGAAAACCAGCATGCACAGTCATTTTTTCTTTTCATTTGACCAGACCAAAATTGAGATATCATTAAAAACCTTTGTGCAACGTAAACCTGTGTAAACACAAAAGCAATAAATCTCGTGAGTTCTGCAGTTAACAGAGAATGTAATTACTGGATTTAATTATTAATTTTGACTGAAAATTCTCATAAATTATCATACATGTAAAACTGAACAGCTCAAAATTAGACTGTTTTAGTTGATCATTACTGCAGCTTCGCTTTTTTTTGTCTTTATATATCATCGCCTGTGTATATTACAAAAATCGAACAGCCCAAATATAAACATTCCAAGAATACAAGGCAAAATACCCACCTCTAAGTACCTGTATGTGCTGAACTTGCCCATGTTGACTTAAAATAAACATCACAACCAATAAATCAGTTATTATAATATTATTCTAATTGGAATACGACAAGCGGTAGGTAGACATTTTTGTTATTTTTATTTTTTACAGAAAGGTCTTGAAACACAACGTCACACTGATATTATTTCTTGGGTAATGTCAAAAAGTGACATGACAATCAATCGGTCATCCGTCAATGATCCGTCCCATTGTCAATTAGAGATGGTCTTTATTTTTAGTAACTAAGACTTACTAAAACTCGTATTGTATGAGCGAGAAAGAGTGTCTTGCTATCCTGCTATGATGTAGCCTCGGCCAGCCGTTAAACGTAATCGACTAAATATTATTATTTGATTTTATTAGTCTTGCAATAAAAGCACATTTGTACCAACTTATCATTTATTGAAAGATATATTTTGTATTACAATTGCAAAATTATTCGCTCGATATGGCGGATACGGTTTAATACAGGCCTCCAACGGTCAATCAAAATAAATAGTACGGTTTTGTTGGCTCAAGTGTATGACTAAAGTTATAAGAGTAAAATATTTAAAAAAAAACAACCCATCCATCATTTAATTCCAAATTTGAAATTAATTAGAATACACTATATGCTTTACTTTTAAATTCAAGTAATTTGCAGTTTACTGTACATCATATTAAATTGTATACAGCTCTTCATCTTGCCTGTATCTGGCTCAATAAAATAAGCAAACGGAACAGAAGAAACTGGTGACAAGGTAAGTTTAGTTGAGTTTTATTTAACTAAATAAACAATCGTTTTTATTTCTTTACTTTGTCTAAATAAATTACTTCTACTGACCGATGTTTTGTAAATCCAGGAACAACTGCGGCATTTATTTGATAAAAACATAACCTCATTGTTATTCAAACTGAGATAAAACTACAGTAAAACCCTCTAACCTTTGAACCTAGTAGCGTAAGTAATAAAATTACAAATTTGGCAGTTACTTACCTTTCTTTGGCGTACGTTCATTTTAATTTAATTTTCACTATTTGTACCACAATAATTAAATCAACAAATTAAGAAAGATCCGGTATTTGTTTCTTAAATTTCAATACATAAAATTCATGTATTAATTTAAGCACCTTATTCAATACTTGTCGAACGAAAACTAACTTAAATTATATTATCAAGTAAGTAATTATCTTGGCCTTGATAATAATATTACGTAGGTACGTATTTATAATGTAATCACTAGTACATAACAGACGTGCGCATCACATAGCCACAGACTATACAACTAAACATTTGTTCAACTTTGCTATTGAGACTTATAATGATGACTGAGCATCATTGGAGGCAGTATATAACAGGCGAGTTTATCGGTAATCTAACATTAATATTCTTCTTCGCCATTTATACTACGATAATAATGAAGTAGGTAGCCGTCTAGCGAATAGGTAGTATTACCGTACCGTTTCGAATGCGATAGCGATAAGATTGGCTAGTATGATACGTTGATAGAAAAATGATTTTGACCTTATTCATCAATCGAGGGGAGTGTTTATATTGTACTTAGTAACTATCCTTCAACGTAGTTTATACGTTTTAATGTACATATTTCGATGGTTTAAGATGAACGGCAATCATTCTTGGAAGACTATTAAGTGATTAGGGAGGTATTATTTTAATTTAAAAGGATAATGACTACTGAGCATAAACTCGTTTTGTTATATTTCTGAAAACCTGTTTCTGTTTGCAAATAAACTGATTAAGTAGTTACTGAGGAAAAGTATTGATTGTGTGAAATTTGGCAAAAAATTATAGCAGTTGAAAAAAATAGAACGCCAGATATGTATCCGGCGTTACATTATGTAATGTAACTGTTGCGTGTATAATAAAGAGGGTAGATAGTAGCTCCCTCTTTAGAGCTACAAGAGGGGATACCACAATCAAACACCTTTAGCAAACATGAACGATATGATTTTTTTTTACTTCCTGATGTTTGATTAGAGGCTGACGAAATCAGGTGTAAAAACATTCCACATTGCAGGAGACTAATCTCCGATATGACGCAATAATTCACACTTTTTTATCTACATACTTTTTTGGACTTCGTAACTTATTTATACATATAGACTGGCAATATTTACTCGAACGATAAAACAGAACTAATTTATAATATCAACCTTGACCTAACTAAGCAGATAATATGGTTGGACTTTATCTATAGTTTCTAAGTCTTCGTCATAGGTCTTCTGGAAACAAGTGGGATGGAGCTGTACTGCCATAATTGTCACGCTTGGCAGACAGGTGAAGAGGAACAGGTGTCTGCTTCTGCATCGCTACTATCGCGCGGTACGGAATTGGGCGAAGGTACACAGCCAGCCACAGCATCGCGGCTGTATCGATACACATGCACGACAGCATCGCTACAAAAAGTCGCCGTGAGCGAGGGACCTTAGACATGTCTTCCCTTCTGCCCTGGCCGGAAACCGAACGAAAAATTATAACAACGAGAAGAGGTTGCTCTTCTCATTATTATATTTTTTTGGATCCTCCATCGCTGAAGAAGCCTCGTTTATTCCAGAGTCCTTTAGATTATGCTCCGTATTATCTTGTACCAAGTGTACCACTTAAAAGTCGAAAATAGCGATCCTTTAATGATGCTAATCGCAGGTTGAGCAGCCCAATTTTTCTTAATTCTGTGCTAATATAATAATATGCAAAGAGTATCGTACTTACTATACCGAATGTGCGGATCAGTTAGACTTAACTACTTTAAGAATCATAAGAGAATATTCTGTTTAGTATTCAATTTTAAATATTTGATGTTTTCTTTTATCTTCTTCTCAGGATGGAGGTCAGCAGCTACCTCCATGGCAAATTAGAACAGTACGGTGTTGGTCGTCGTAAACTGGATGATATACTGTTTATAAACGACAAACCGCCACCCAGACTTGGCGTTTACGACTTCGACGAAGAAAATCTCTGCCATGAAGTGTAAGTACACAAAATAAGCACATTGTATAGCGGTTTAAGCTTATGACTAAACCTTGCTGTTTACGAGACACCCTAACGAAGCTTTGGACATCTCTCTTAAACGAAAAACAAGTATAGATTTTTCAGGCTTCTCGTCATTAAAACGACAAAATCTTCTCACAAAAAATAGATGTTTCGTAGGATGGAAAAAAATATAGGTAGGTAGTTTGTTCTTAATCTAGCAATCGGTACCTGTTTCCAAAAAATCTAAAGTATGATAGGAGGAAATTAGTGCTGGAAATAGCATTAAACAAAATTATCATATCGGGGAGAATAAGAGGCTCACTGGCTACGGATTTTTTCTGCACACCACAAAGTGAGTGATGCAATTAAATACAAAAACATTCGTTAAATAACGTTTTTTATAGATCTATTCAATTCACATGTCAGATTCAACACAAGGTCACATACACGGTCTAGTGAATTCATCTTTTAACAACGATCCGTTAGTTGACTTAAATATCAATTTGTGCCGAGCAGTAACCCCCTAGAAGTGGAAGTCCTTTCTTACAATTTGCAATGGAGCTCTTTTATCAAGACGTCCAATTTAGGCTTCAGCATTTTATTCCCCCAATTTAAAGGTTGAGTAATGCATGACATTATGACTTTGTATGTGCAATGATGAATGAAATTCAGCAGATCTATGATCTATTATGTGTTTTAGCATAAAATCTACATGCAGCATTCCTGGATGCGAGTTTACGACAGAATCTTTACTAGAATTCGAAAATCACTACAACTCATCACACCGGTACACCTGTGCTCTGTGTAAGAAGGTTCTACCGTCGCCCCATTTGTTGGACTTGCATGTACAAGAAACTCACGACTCATTCTTTGCAGTTCTAGCTGAGAGGAAGCCTTCGGTAAGATTGAAGTTCAAAAAAAGGTAAAATGTTCGTATCAGCGTGTGGGCAATGTGACTTATTGATGATACTTTTACAGTACTGCTGCTACATTGAAGAATGCAAACTGAAATTCGCAACTACAACTGATCGACGTCAACATTGTGTGGATGTTCACAAATTGCCAAAAGATTTTCGGTTCGATATAAAACCGAAAAATAAGAACAAGAAGAAGTCCAAAGCAAATTCCGAAGACAATGCGATTTCCATGGAAGTTGAGAACGAAAGTACTAGCGAAGTAAAAAGTGATAATATAGTACTATCTACAAGCAAACAAAAGACTTTCGCAAAATACAGTGGCAAGAAATTCACGAAAACAGATGGCAATAAAAATCCAAAAGATGTGAATATGGATGAAGTAATGGCAGATTTAAAAGAAAGCTTGCCAGAATAAAAAGAAAGTTGAAGTATGTTTAATTACGATTTGATTCTATATCCTCAAGCACTCTACATTGATAAATATTATAAACTCGTAGGGTAGTAACTTGTAGTAGATATTTGTCTTGGCATACACCCAATAAATAATCTCTTGGATACAGCAGCTGATTTTGAATACCAATTTAAACATTCTGTAGAGATTCGTTAACACTTTTATTAGTTATTTGTAGAATGAAAATTTCTTATTTAATTATATAATACAAATAATTAGAACTTCTATAATAATGTCAACCATCATGATAATATTTAATGACTACAACAAAATAAATTACTGGTTTTGCTTAAATTTACTTGGCCTTGCCTTGGGAGGCAACGGCTTCCATTGCTTTCTTCACAGTTTCTTCATCACCAAGGAAGACCATCGAATCAACTGGCTTCATATCTTCATCTAATTCGTACACAAATGGAATGCCGGTGGGCAGGTTCAGTTCCATGATGGCTTTGTCACTCAGACCTGGAAATAATGTTATACATTTACTTTCTATTGACTTCTGAAGTGTCCTTCACTGACTTTTTTGTCATTTAACAAACTTTTCACTGTCACAGTCTATCAAAGGCCAACTACACCAATATGACAATCTCTTAGTTGGACTAAATAACTGCATTTTTAATTTAAATTTTCAAGTTTATTAGATACTGGGAAAATTACACGTAATTCATGTCAGATTCCTAGCATGAATCATTGGTACCTGGTTAAATGGGTTAAATCAAGACAAAACTATGAAAGAGATTTTAGCATAGAATTCATATATGTTACCAACAAGTACTCTATTTCATTGACTTAATTAATAAGAGACTGTTGGCAACGTGCCATATTAATTGAACTTCGACAAACGAGTTTCATGCAACTGTTACAGGAGATTTTCAAAGAAATCTTTTTCCTTAAGGCTTGAAATATATTTTTGTGGTTCGGTACGTCCGAATGAAAAACAGAACCCTTATCCACTGCGAAAAAAGTATGTGAATACATACCATCTAAATGCTTAACAATACCCCTGAGGCTGTTACCATGGGCAGCAATAATAATCCTCTTTCCTTCTTTGATCTGAAAAAATAAAATAATACTTTATGTATTTCATCTGTAACATAGATAAAATTTAATGTTCATATCAGATTATAATACAATAATGCTATTATCAGTAACTTATTCAAAATAAAAATGTTTTTTGTTAAATTGGTCATGTTTTTGTGGTTGTTACTCGACTAGATGTGTATAACAATAAATTCTCTGTTACTACTCCGCTTTGTGTAAGCAACGTGATCCATAGTCATAACATTACTTGAAAAGAAGAGGTCTTTGTCCTGTACTAGGAAAATCATACATTGGTGCTATTTTATTAGACATACCTGGGGTACAATAACATTGTTCCAGTAAGGCAGAGTCCTCTCAATAGTGAGCTTCAAGCTCTCAAACATGGGGAATTCTTCAGGTTTTGGGTCGCCAGCATAACGGGGGTCATTGACAATGGTTTCGTAGTAAGGGTGATCTTTCTCCATGGGGGGTGGGGGCACGTCGAAGCTACGACGCCAGATTTGTACCTGCCGAAAACATTCAAATCATAAATACATAGTGTGAATTAAAGTTTAAGATTTTGTTTATTTCTCAAAAAATATTATAGAAAAATGGCATAACAATAACAATATCTAAATTATATAAAGACAGTGTTGTGGGTGTGGGTAGTTTATAAAATGCTCTAAAAATATATCATAGACTTCTCTAGCTTCTATCAAAAGGTCAAATAAAGGTGCCAAAACATTATGAGTCACAACAGGACAATAATAAAATGATATGATATGCAACAAGATTCAAATGTATGTAATTTTGGCATAAGAGGGTTTTATCCAGTTATTCCTTTCATTCCAGTGGGTTTATCCATTAAGCCCATTGGAATAACTGGATAAAATCCTCTATTTTAAATAGGACGATTATATTGGTACCTAGATAGTAAATAATGATTTAATTAATTCATTTGAAGTTTAATATAATGTTCATACTTGAGCTTCACCGTACTTGGCAGCAGTCTCGGCCTTGTTAAGACCAGTGAGGCCACCATAGTGCCTCTCGTTCAATCGCCATGTCTTCTCCACGGGCAAGTTTTCCTTACCCAGCTCTTTCAAAATTGTGCCCAGTGTGATTTGAGCGCGTTTCAACACCGAAGTGTGGGCGATATCAAATTCGTACCCTTCGGCTTTCAAGGCCTTTCCGGCAGCAATAGCTTCCTCGCGACCTAGAACAGATAGGTATAATTTAATGATATGATAAAAATAAAAGATCTTAAGAGGTATTTGTTTTGAACTTACCCTTATCACTAAGGTCAGCGTCGAACCATCCGCAGAAAAGATTCTTCTGGTTCCATTCGCTTTCGCCGTGGCGAATCATAACAATTTTGTATTTTGCAGGCATTTTGATCGAATTTACGAAACTAGACCGGCAACGATGTAATAAAAGCCGATACTTTTTCCACTTGACGTAAATAACCCGAGTGACCTCTAGTCAAAGTCAATACGAAGTTGCGTTCCTTATACTATCAATAAATGGAAATCAGTATTTTAAGCATGGATTCCAAAACTACAAGCAATCTATAATCGACTATCTGGTCTGGGTGCCTTTTTAAATACCATACTAGCCCTTAAAATCCAGTGTTCGTTACAATTGCTCCGCCAAGTTATCAAAACAGAAAAAAACTTCGCGAAAAATACTGTCGGAATTTGTTAAAATCGAAGGGAAGAAACCAAAAATTTGTCGAAGAAGAATTATTACTAAAGAAGTTATAAGGGTTTTAAGTTGGCCGCGCGAACGTGACGTGGAGGATTGCGCGGCCATGGAGATCTCAGCAACTACTTGGGTTAGAGATCTAGTTCTTTTTGTCAATTATCATTGAAGACTGAATTTGTCGAAAAAAGAATTATATGCTCTGGATCAATATTTTACGAAATATGTTTTTGGTGAAGTTTTTTTCTGTTTTTATAACTTGGCGGAGCAATCGTAATGCACACAAAATCCATGACCAACGGGTACCTTATCTTATACGATCAATAAGCATTTTTTTTAAATTTTGGTCGATTTATTAATAACTAGCTTTTGCTCGCGGCTTCGGTCCCGTTATGTACGGAAATTAACCCACAGAAGTTATAACCAATCATCATTACAACCCCATTTAATCCCATTAATTGACTTTTTCATGAAATAGTCATTCAATGGGATTAAATGAACTTAAACGGGTTGTCCCCTTGAAGTCCATTTAATCCCATTGAATGACTTGTAGTCATAAATTGTAGTAATTGAGATTATAATTTTAATGACTACAATTCTGTAAATACATACATTTTACGGCCGTGAATCATATTTAGTTCAACATAAAACTTGACACTGACCGACAAATTGCAAAAAACGTATGAAAATTTGAATTTCGCGGGCCACAATGTCGCTTTCACCTTAAATGTAGCCTATGACACTTCGGGATGATGCAGGTAGCTTCCTGTCAGTGAATTTTCGGAATCGAATCAGTATTTCCGAAGATTATCCCCTACATTCCAACTTATAAACTAAACCCTTACAATATTAGTATAGATAGTGTAAGCAAATACATTTTACCATAGATTTTATTGTTCTTGATCTATTTTTTAATCCCCGACGCAATAAGAGGGATGTATAAGTTTGACCGCAATGTGTGTGTGTGTGTCTGTCTCTGGCACCGTAGCTCATAAATGAGTGAACCGATTTGGATGCAGTTTTTTTATTTGAAAGCTAGTTTCTTGGCAATGGTTCTTAGATACATTTTTATCAAAATCGGTGCAGCCATTTTAGACATGGGGTGAAAGTGATGATGAATAATCTAATATTTCGAATGATGATTCGAATGATGTGTATATTACAATTAGACTTGTTTTATCAAAACCGGCTCAGCCATTTTATTGACTTTTCAAATGTTTGTTCGCTTTTCTTTGTTGCGATGGAGGTTTTTTAAATTTTACGTTCTTGTTACATAACTGTTGCAAGTAACATGCTGCTAATAAGGTAACAAGCTTGCAAGTTTAATAATAGAAAAGCAAAAGTCGTTACATGGCTGTAGGTAGTATAATATATTGTCTGTATTACTGTTTAATCTATGTTCCTAACCAAGCTACTGTCATTTTCCCGAAGAGATGGAGAAAAAATATTTTATTTGAACCGAAATCACATGAACAATCATAATATTAAGAATCTTAGAATTATTTTATGTGAAAAAATGTCACCAAAGAAAGGACCCCGATCAAACAAAAAGAGTACAAAAAAACTGCGATCTGTTCTCAAAGTGAAAGCACTTAAAAATAAGCCTCCTAATATAAAAGTTAGCATACCATTACAGAATGCAGGTAAGTTTGAATCCAACAATTGCAAGCTCCGCAAAATTGCTCTAAACTTGTATTACACTTATCTGGATCACCTATTCTTCGTCCTGCTCTTTCCATTTTTCGCGATCTATTATTAAGAATTTAAAATTAACATTGTTGTTTGTATCTTAAATATACCAGGACTAGTTTGCATCCTAGGCTTGATCTGAGATGGAACTCTTATGAATGCTGCAGACGCTTCTGTGTTTGTTTTCGGCTACTACTTCATTGTGATAACTAACAATAAAAAACATTCACAAACAAACAAACACAAACTGTGTGTATTTAATTCACATTTTTTTACTGGATGGTTACAAAAGCAAGGCTGAAAAAACCTTGTTTGACTTACATCTGACAAGCAGGATGCCTCGACCTATGAATCTTAAAATTTTTATTTGTCAAATCTAAGAGGAAAATCTAACCTATAATCTGATTTACTTTTGGAATATTCAAATATTTTACAATTTTTTTAACTATTTTGCATTTTTATGTCCCTCAGAAATCAATTAGATTTAATTTGCCATCTCCATTCCTTTTTCCTCTTCTAACCACAGGCAAAACTCATAAATAGTGTGAGCAACCAAGGATTTTAATATTCTTTGTAAAGTGTTCTTATTTGGCTCATTTACCACCAAACCCTGTGCTGTGCGCACTTCGCTGAATGTTGACTTTTTTTTAAATGCATAATGCTTATATATTTTCTTCTTCCATATTTATTTTTTTTGTACTTGGTAGTGATCCTAAGATTTCTACTACATTTCCCGTTTTTAACTCTGAGAACTTGTAATTGCCTTTTTGTTACATATACAACTGCTAATCTATCTGTTATAGGTGTTGGTTCTCCTGTTAATAAATTTTAATAATCTTATCAGTCTTCATATTATATTATCTTAATTACAGAGAAAGAAGGGTTATTTGTCCCAATTCTGAAAGGCCGTCGGCCTCCACAATTTACGAAGCATTTGGACAATGAAACCAAAGTAGACCTAGCAAATTCAGGTATACTATGTAATTTAATTTAATAATTAATTTGTTAATTTTCCTTGTACTAATACATATAAATTAGTGTATACTTTATCGTGCTGCTCTTTTCTTCCAGTTGCTAGACAACAATTAGTTAAAGCTGTTAAAGAAGAACCTCCGGTATTGCAAGAAGACAATATTGTT
Source organism: Noctua janthe (assembly GCA_910589295.1). NCBI lineage: Eukaryota > Metazoa > Arthropoda > Insecta > Lepidoptera > Noctuidae > Noctua > Noctua janthe. The sequence goes on along the minus strand of OU342573.1, from coordinate 2,768,196 downwards.
ATTATTAAGACTCCAAAGGCTAGAGGGAGAAAGAAAAAAGTTACTTTCTCTGAGTTTTTAGAAAACGGTGTAGTCAGTGGAAGTAATACAGCAGGTTTGTTATATTTTAAGTTGTTCTGGTGAATTGGACATTTCATCATCATCATTCGCCTGCGCTTATCCCAATTTATTTGGGGTCGGCGCATCATGCCTTCTTCTTCCATACTTCTCTATTACTTGTTATCTCAGCAGTCACCTTTCTAGCCAAATCATCTTGATTTGGACATGTACACAACATTATTTACTTTTATTTATTTAAAAAATGTCACAATAATGGATTTGTTTTTTAGAAGTCTCTTCAACACCTGAAAATACGCTTGCTACTGAAAAAAAGCTAACATCTCCAAAAACAAAGCCAATACCCCCAAAAAAACCGTTACCCCGACGAATTCGTAAGTTATGGGATAAATTTTTAACTTTTGTTAGTATATATAGTATAGTAACAGATTGTAAGTATATACTTAACATTCTTGTTTACAGTTACTAGAAAACGATTAGCTGATTCAAAAGCGCAGGAAGATGCGAAGATTTTAAAAGTCGAACCAGACCCTGTACCACTTAATATCGAAATAAAAGTAGAAAACAATGCTAACAGTGATGATACACCAGCTGTACATGAACCACAAGAATCCACAGTGGCACAAGCAAAGCCTGAACTGGTAACATCTCAAGCCAAACCCAAAAAAAAAGGAAACACACTCAAGCTAGCTGCAACCAAGAAACCTGCAACCACGATATCGCCGCCGCCCGCCGAAAATACTCTACCTTCACCAAAAAAGAAGAGAGGACGAAAAGGTAAGCAACAAAATGCACAGGCTTCTGTCGAAACATCCTCACTAGTTGGACTTTTGAAACACAAAGTATCAGAGGCTCAAGTAAAAACCACGCAAAACCAACAAGATGCACCAGGTTTAATAGAATCTCGAAAGAGTTCTATTGGTAGCAGCTCGAGCAAGTCATGGACGAGAGACATATCCAGTTCGAGCAATACCACTTGCATTGGTTCATTCTGTTCCAATGACTTTGTCCGAATTAACAAGAAGTTGCCAGTACTTAAACTTACTAACATAGATAGTGAAGTGAAGAAACGTCAGAATGAGGCGAATTTGTATGAATGTAAAAGCTCAGACAGTGACAGAACTTCCGAACAGTTAAATGATTCATTAGGTGCACATTCGTTGAATCTGAGCGCTTCGTCAAGTAGGGTGTCAATACCATCACGTAGGATAGAAGAAAGTTCAGATTTTACCGAAGAAAGTACTTCAGATTGCACAGAAGAAAGATATTCAAAATGCAACAAAATTCGTTTTACTAATAAAAAAGCAACTAAACAACTATTAAGCTTGACATTGGAAAAGTTGGACCAGGAGATTATACAATGGATGAGGTCAGAAGATGAATATGTCAATGCAGATATGATAAAATTTAAAGATAAAATGTTCAATATCATGGATAGAGAATTTGGAGTTATAACGCACACTCAGCATATAAAAGAAACATTAAAACCTGCCATAAGCCTAGACAGTCTTTGTGAAGATTGTGATGATATTATCGACATTGAATATGCTCCAGTTAAAGAAAACTCTGTTGAAGAAAATGCTACCGTTAAAGGAAGTACTACAGTAAAAAAGAACTCTGTTGAAGAAAATGCTACCGTTAAAGAAAGTACTATCGTAAAAAAGAACTCTATTAAAGAAAATGTTACCGTTAAAGAAAGTACTACCGTAAAAAAGAACACTGTTGAAGAAAATGCTACTGTTAAAGAAAGTAGTACAGTAACAAAGAACTCTGTTGAAGAAAATGCTACTGTCAAAAAAAGTACTACAGTAAAAGAAAATGCTAAAGAAGTTCTACATAGTTTTGTAGTACCGAGAAGAAGATCTAGTAGACATCTATCACGAACTTCAGAGGGTAATGTTTCTAATGCGAGCACTAAAGTCGAAACAGAAGACGAAATGGCGGAAGGCACCAACAACTACCCATACTATGACCGCCATGATGACGACGATACCCTTTCTCTGTTCGCTGAAAGCATAAGCGGTTTTGAATCTACTAAAATGAATACATCGACTGGGTCAGTCCTCGCCTGCAAACTGCAACCCGCCGCCTGCAAACTTAAACCCGCCGAGGAATATATTCCACAACATGTGAGGGAAGACTACGTGCCAAACACAGAAAGAAAAACCTACTGTCCAACGAAGATTAGAGAAGACGCTGAACCAATGGCATTTAACGTTACCGTTTGCGAAAAACAAAATGCGGATTCTACTTCAATTTATAAGCAAAGCATAAGTACAGAAGACGCTGAAAGTTACCAAGACATTCATGAAAACATAGATTTAGATACGAAACCAGATCCCCCAGATGTGGTTAAAAAAATCCATCTTATGGACTCGGACTTTGAAGGGATGCCCAAAGCCAGGAGCGTCGTGTTTGGCTACTTATGTTTCTACAACCTGCTGAACTGTTGTCGGAAAGGGAGGACCGGACAGTGTCGGTTTGTGCACTTAATACCGACCAGGGAGCAAATGAAAGAAAAACTTAATCATTTAGACGAGAGGACTTTGATACAGGAGTATTTGTTGTTGAGGAAATGGGCCGAGCTGAGGAGAAAGTATGGAATGTGTTACGTGGACCAGTGTGAGAACCGGAGGCTCACGCGAATACTCGTCGAGATGGCTTACGATAACATTGTCAAGGCCAACAGTGAGTCTGAGGAAGACACGCGGTTACGAGTTTACACGATAGAAGTGACTTTATTACATTTGAACACTGTCGATTTGAGTATATGTGAGGATTTGTTAAAGCTGCCTATTCACCCCGACCAGGCCAACAGGACGCTACTGTGCGACGTGTTCATGGCGACGATGTCTATAACGCAGAACTTCTCTAGGTTCAAAATTGTGTTTTTGACTCTCACGTATTTCATGGTGGACAACGACCGGACGTTTAACAAAGATGTTGTGGAGCATATTCTGGAGCGCGTGTGTATTTTGCCTTTCGAAGAACCGATTGCGCGGGCCTTGATACAGATGATGCGGCTGACGAAGTCCGATATATTCAACAACTCGATGATTGGCCACTTTGAGCAGCAGATATCCGTGAGCAAGGATGTGTTTGAGGAGTACATGTTGCTGAAGAGACAGTGCGCGTTCACGTCGTTGCTGGCGTCGTCGGTGGTAACCGATGCCCTGCCACTGAAGGTGGACAGGTCGGCGCGGCCCGATCACGAGCCGCAGTCCCCGGCCGACTCGCCCGATACCACCTTGGACAATATTATGGTGAGTCATTTTTATTACTTTACAAAACCTTCGGGCAAATGTGGTTAAGAAATATTTTACTGACAATCGTATCACACCACAAAACACACCACAGTATGTCGTCACATACTATAGTCTGTAATTGAATCAGTATTAGGTACTTCATTCTATTATTTTATTAAAATTCAATAGTTACTTTGTAATAGTGCCTAATTTTTTACAATTATATTAAGTGGCCCAAAAAGTCTGACAACCAGTCTTACCAAGGGGTATCGTATTACCCAGTACAGACTGGGTTGTGGAGGTCAGATAGGCAGTCGCTCCATGTAAAATACTGGTATTCAGCTGCATCCGGTTAGACTGGAAACCGACCGAATATAGTTGGGAAAAGGCTAGGCAGATGATGATTATTAGTTTATTACATACTTTAATTTTATAATTTGAACGAGATGATGATGATGATTATCAAGAATCGCGCTATTTAATTTACCACACACTTAATTTACTATCGATAATTTTTAAAATGGATCAAGTCATTGCATAAAAGAACAAATCCATTTTGGTCTTAATTTTTTTTCATACACGAGGCTTTATCTCAAATTATGTGTTTAAAATTTAACACTAAAACTGTAAATCGTCAGTTTCATTTTTTTTAACACGGTGATATGGTTTCTACAGAACAATGCGGCCGAAGAGCCCCCGAAGCCAGTAATAACTAGGACTATAGGAATGAACCCGCTTGTCATCTTCAACCGATCGGCTTCGACCCCCGGTGTCTCGCCGGCTTTCGTCAACCACGGTACCTCGCAGGCTTACGTGAACCCCGGTACCTCCCAGGCTTACGACAATCCCGGTACCTCGCAAGCTTACGTCAGCCCCGGTACCTCGCAAGCTTACGCCAGCCCCGGTACCTCGCAGCCTTACGCCAGCTCCGGTACCTCGCAGCTTTACGTCAACAACACGGATTCGGATACCAGCGACGATTCAGTTAAACGGAACATCAGGCAGTGGCGGAATCGGTCGATATTCCCCCACCCGCCGCTTCCAACGGCCTCCATGCGTGGGACACCTCCTCGCGGTACCCCAACTCGAGGCCTCATGAGGCCCCCTATGCGGCCTCAAATGAGACCTCCACAAAGAATAACCCTTAATCAACGGCTGGTGACGTTCCAGAGCCCTTCTGTATGTATACCTAATTTTATAACTGCCGGATATGATGCGAATTGTTTTCTTTGTGTTGTTTAGAATACCTAAACTTTAGATTTAAATTCGGTAATGAACTTGGGTGTTTATGTGCGAATGGATATCTTCCCTCATCCAAATTTGTTTGTTATTCATACTCAATATGTGCGAATGGATATTATAATAATATGTCTTTAGAATAATTTTATATTTTTATGAGCAGACATTTGGTAATACAGTAGATACGATTTAGTCATTTACGTTGAGCAATTTAATTACCTCTTCCCATTTGCAAATAAGTATTCCTGACAATTTTATTGCTTCTTATGAATGGGATTTTGAAGTCCCGAATGATTTTTTTTTATCTAATACCTACCTTTTACCATTTCTTTCAGAATTACCCGAACAGACATCCTGGTCCGCAGTATTGAAGCTCTTGGCTTCTTTAAGTAAGTTAATTTTAAGTTATTATTGATAACCAAAGATTTGAATCGTAAGATTCGCTCTACCGCATCTAAATGGATCACGTTTCTTTTTCATTGACACTAAATAATTGAATAATATTGTCTCGCTCACTCATACTGATATCTATCTAGTGTGTCTTTGATACGTTTCATGCGGGGTGTGCGAGCTCAGCCTTCTCACTTTGTCGGGCGGTTTAAATCTTTGTTGAAAACCAATTTCAATGTTGGTCCTTTGGCTTTACCTTAGCTTTATTTAAAAATTGTTGTTGTCTAGTCTTATAAAAGTTAGGCACAAATTCATACTACCCGGTGTATACAATGTAAGGTCGTTTTGAACTTGAGCAGCGTTTCTAAAAGAAAACATTAAACTGTTTGTATCTATAGGAATAGTATTGTTTGGAATGTAAACTGCTCAATTTCAAAATGTCCATATGGGTTAATAACATTGACATTATGTACTTTTTGGACTTCTGCAGTCAGTGTAGCGTTAAAAATAACCCTTTCTTTCGGTTTTGCCGTAGTCGGGTAAAAAGAGAACACAAAATACTAAAAATACGCTCATTACTTGCACAAGGCACTTTCTTAACAGGATAGCACTAATGAATCTCATATATTAATAAAAGAGTACCTATAATAAAACTGGTTTAAAAATATCTACCGATTGTCAAGTATTTCAGACAGCGGTGTTTCTTGCAAATCCACATTTTATCTAGATGAATATTGTATTTAAATTAATATTCTGTGTAATAAACTGGAAATTCCAACTGTTACCTTTTAAAAATATATAATGCTATGACATATAGCCGGACAGAGAGTAATGCTGGTTTCACACGAGGGCAGAACAGTGGGCAGCACAGTACAGCTACTGTTTGCACGGAACAGAACAGTACTGTCTTGACAGTAACCAAGGCAGAACAGTTAATAGTTCGCCGGTCAATTTTTTCGGGCCAGATTCCTCCCCCCACCACCTTTTTCGCTACTCTGTCTTGTGGATGGACTCGTGTGAACGCGAGGGCAGTGCACTGCAAAGAGCAGGACAGTGTGAGTGCGCGCGTCCTGACTTGTTTATTTCAGTTTTTACAATTTCAATTAGCTCATCCAAAGCAATTTGTGCTGCAATTTTGAGTAAGTGGCGTAAATGTTGCCGTTGCCGTTGTCGATGCTCCATCGCTTTCACTCGCTGTCCTGTATTTAAACGCCACTGTCCTTCCAAACTGTTCTGTCTCACTGTTCTGCCCTCGTGTGAAACCAGCTTAAGTTCGAATAAGCTTACTACATATTAGGGTCGGGAACCCTACGAATGAAATGAAAAAGTCTTGCTCTAACTAAACAAATCTAGTCAACTATTGGCATCTTCAGTTCTCTTGCCCGAATTCATAGTGTAGCATAGGTTCTTTTGCCGCTCGAATGGCGTTGGTAGTATAGCGATGCCGGTAAAAATTTGTGAATTGTCTGTGGAAATTGTATTGAATAATCATAATGGCAAAGCAAGAGTGAACAGGCATCTTCTGGCCACGCTAGTTCCATCATAGACCTCATCCATCGCTTTCCATCGGGCGTGATCGAGGTCAAGAGCAGGCCCATTTTGCAATAAAAAAATGGCGGCGTTAGTTCCAAATCCGTACTGTCAAGTTCAACCTAAATGTTCATAGTTAAAACATTTAGTTCGATTTTGTTTCTCAGAGTCTAATTAGCGGTAAGGTGGATTATAATGTAAGTACGTAGTTCTAGGAAAATATATGATGTATAGGTAAAGGGCCCAGCCCAGTGAACATATATTGAAGATTCATAGAGTAGTAACAGAAAATAAATCAATTTTGATAAACTATGCCAGAAACAGATGACGGGTCCAAAAATACTGATGGTGATGATGTATTTCCCGTAGGGTTAGGCATGTGTGTCTATGGTACTACCGATTGCACTGACGGTCGACTATTTTTCAACCTTATAACTTAGAGCATAAGGGTGAAACGTTGCCGACCGTCAGTAATTCCGGTAGTACCTACACCCACAATTTGCAGTTACATTCAGTCCCAGTTGTCTTGTACTCACTCTCATAAATACTCGTAATGCAGAGACTAGAGCTGTTCTACAGTATATCGCTCGATAAGGCAAGATCTTGCACAAAATACTGCATTTTTTTAAGTTTTGTTTTAGCCAAGGAATTTATCGTTTCAACTCTACTGAGTATTGCTCTTGTGTCTTCTACATACCATATTATGCATAACCCACCTAAAACGTTCTCGCTGGATAGGCAGAGACCTCTGTGAGAAGGAGTAGGCCATGATTCACCATGCTGGTCCAGTTTGGGTTGGTAAATGTCAACTCTTCAAATTTTTGGTTCTAAACCTCACGTTTAGTTTTTAGTTGTCTGTTGCATCGACTGATTCGTGATAATTATTATATAATTATGAAATTATGATTCTGAACCAGTTTTGTGGAATCCCCAAGATCCAAATCACAAGAAAAAGCGTTTGAATTACGACGCATTAGTGAGAAGTAAAGCTAATTTAAGCTGACATGTTACGGTGGAAGATCATCACCATCGCTCTCTTTATCCTTTTATTTATTTTATTCCGGGAATAACAAAAAAACCTTTGTGCTCTTCTATCTTAATGTAATGTCTTGTTAAGTATTTTGTGTGTACATAAATAAATAAATAAACATGCAGCAAATAATTATTTGCCGAAATTTAATATAGCGCAACCGCCTCTTCCATTTTTGCGTCAAAATTAATTATCGCGACGATGCGACGTTTTTTTCTAATGTGGTCAAACACTTTGTCGTAGATCGAACTCGAAGTTTTATCACGACAACGCGACACGAATCATCGCCCGATAATGTAGCCATAGCATTATTAGGGTTCCGTTTTTTGCCATTCGGCTACGGAACCCTAATATTAGTCTGCTGACATCTTGCGATCGAAAAATTCCTTTTTCGTGATGACAAAAAAAATCGGAGGAAAATCGGAATCTTTTATTATTAATTGTCATTAGGATTAGCAAGCAATACGTCTTTTATTATAAGAAACATGTATTTGCATGTATACAGAAGGTATTTAATACAGTATGTACCGTAACTATCTTAAAATTCGTTGAAAGACTCTTTAAAAGTAAAAAAAGTGCCAGTGATAATTTAGGTTTCATGTTCTTTTTTTTTTGTTATTTCTTTCTTAGCTTAGGTAAAAATGTACATAACGTTAGGATTACTTCGTTATTCATAGAAAATATTGACAAGTTTACGAAAATGAGAAAATTCTTGCTAACAATAAAAAAACATGTTTGAAAGAAACTGACTACCTACAATATTATAATATAACTGAATGCCATTGCATTAACTGAAACAATGTAAACTCTTATCTGCATGGACATGTTTATATAATAAGACTTTAAAAGCATTTATATTTAAGTACTACGGGATCCTGCAACAAGCTTCAAATAATGCTAGTTTCACATTGACCCAAAACGTTGGGTCAACGTGTCAAAGGGCAGAGCAACTTTTGCATTATCAATCATAAATATGTAGATTATTATAGGCCTACTAAAACTTCTTCAAAAGGAAAGGTTGCGATGTGCTAACTATGCAAAATTCCAGGATTATAAAGTCCTATAAAAAGATGCTAAATAAATAGTTCATAGGTACAAAAAGTTTTGATTAATATTCCAATATGTTCTTGGGCATAAATGCTTAATTTTTTTTTTCTCTTTTGTTCATTTCTGAAGTGTGAAACACATTTTTAAATATAGGGACTTTTATATCCTCAAACTAGTTGTATTAGACTAAGGTATAGTTTGAACTTTGTAATTTATAGTTAACTTAGGTTAGGACTACCTTACCAGATTTGCTAGAATATCAATCGGGTTTATTTTAAGTTGATAGAGTATTATAGAAATAAATATGTTGGCTGTTACGAAATTGATTTGTTATGATTGAAAATGAAACTTTTGGTCTCTACTTGAACTGTAAATAAACTATCATTTAATTTTTTTTTTGTTTGGCTACGTTTGATGACATTTGCCTGTCATTCGTTCAACAAATGCAGATGCCATTTCTTGTCCTATGTTATTAAGTTTTTTGTGTATTTTATTTTCATAATTAAGAAAAAACCATTGTGAATTTATAAAAATAAAATGGTTTTCAATACTTTGACACGTTTGAGGTTAGTTACGCCGTCAAAACTAACTCCTAAAAAGACCCTGACTCAAAAGCTTAATCTCAATAGACCAGATTTGACACGGCTTTATTGAACAAAAGTTTTCTAACGAAGTACACCATCCTGTATAGATTAAACTACTTACTATAAGTATCTGATTGTTATATAAGTTTGAGCTGTGAATATATTTTTATAACAAATAAAAATATGTATGGTTGAATGTAAACTTTTATTTTTACCCTAAGTTTTACATCGTTATCTGCATTATTCCATGCTCCTCCGAGATACAGCGTGCTACCGATCACATCGTCGATGTTGCCGCTTGCGATAGCATTCCCGCGACAGCGCCAGAAAATAATAGAAGCATTGAAAAATGCGAGTTGCTGCCAGATCAGTTTCAACCCTTACACGTGTGTGCGAGCTCACTGTTCTCAATTTAGACACTTCGCGAGACAACTACGCGGAGGGGAAATCGAACGATTTAAGTCTTTGTTTTTTCCCATGAATCTCGTTCAATGTAGTATTTGAGGCTGTTAGTAAGTATTACGTAAACAGACTTTTTAGTATTATTACCCCTCCCAGTCAGCAAAAATAAGCAAAGCTTTTACCCCCCCCCCCCTCATAAGTACGTAAACGTTGGTACATGCATTTTTCTTGATTCATGAGCAGCAGTTATCAAGTCTAGAATTAATTTATAACGAATAGGCTTGGAAGTAGGGTTGCCAAGTGAACACGGTTTTGGTCATTATATACACACACTTGGGCAGTTATGTAAAGAAGGGGTGATCCACGCAATCAGGTCTCGAATGGAACACGGAAGAGAAATATGCCTGAGACAAGCTCGGCGATCATTGTTGTATGAGCCACGGAGAAAGGAAATGGTTATATCACAAGCATTAAGTAAATAATTAACACTTAAGTCTTGTAGAAAACCAAATATAATTAAATGACACTGTAGTATCTCATAGCCAATGCATTACACAAAAATGATGAAAATACATTAAAAATAATAATACATACCTTCGTTATAAAATATAGGTGGGTACATTTGAGCCTCAACTAAGAAATTAAAAGTAAAAATATACAACTACAAGACAATCAGTCTTTAAAGTACAGTCAACGCCATTTTACGCTTATTCAAAAAGTTGCCATCTACAAAAATCTTTTCATATAATTTTCCAAAATTATTCTTTCTCATGACGCGGACTGTATTTGACAATAAAGTAAAAACTTCGGAGATTCCTGAAATAATCACACGATCTTATCCTAAGTATAAATAGTAATAGGCGACTACAATATTGTCATAGCGAAGCGTATTAGTGTAAAAAAATCTATGTACGCGTTTACTCGAACAAAAATGGAATAGTATAAAAATACCTAACTGTAACAAGTTATTTGACTCCCTATGTCCAGCAGTGGACTTCGATGACCATTATAATACATTCTTTTCATAGTAATACAGTTTTGTTAACAGTTGCACATACTACCAAAACATTATTTTCTTGCGTTATCCCAATTTATTTGGGATCGGCAGTGTCTTATTCTTCCCCAATTATGCTCAGGCGCAGTCCTAGGGGTCACAGGGGTCATGATTTCCCCAAAATCATACACGTTAAATTGACAAACCTTAAAATAGCTTTTTACGTATATTAATTATAACTTCCTGCTTAATCGTTCAACAAGAGAAACTAACCTTTCCGAGGCAGAATGCAAAAATTTGTTGCATTGAGAAGAGCAACAAGAGAAAATTTTCTAGCTCGCTTCGCTCGTCAATACATCCTATATCTTTTCAATTCTGCAAAAGTCCCTTCTTTTCTCATTTCTGTATTTAAAATTAACAAGGAGTGGTGCTAAAATTTTCCAGCTCGCTTCAGTCGCTAATACATCCTGTACTTTTTTAATTCACCGTAACTTGACAAAGTTCCTCCTATTCTCATTCCTGTATGAATGAACAAACGGGACTTAATTTATCCGCGGAAGGGTGCAAAAATTTTCGAGCTCGCTTCGCTCGCTCTTGGGTTTAATTAAGTACTCACAAGTCCTGTATGAATCGTCAAAAGAAAATCTAACCAACCTGATGTAGTGCTAAAATTTTCGAGCTCGCTCTGACATTTTGCGTTCTTTTCAGTTTTTATAAACCGACACAATTTCTGAAAACCTATCAAATTGGTTGCTAAATTTTACGATCTCGCTGCGCTCGCTCTTGAAATTTTTCTCAATTGATTGGCTTTTCAATATAAGTTGACAAAATTATTCCTTGCATGAATCGACATCGACAAACGAAAACTTTGTATATCCGTGGTAAAGTACAAGCTCTTTTCGGGAAGCTAAAGATGCACCTCCTGAAAATAAACCTGTAGGCGCCCATGATCATTTAGTTTAGGTAAATTCAGAGATTGTTGATATAATTTCGTTTTTCAAAAGTTGCTCCTAATAGTTTAACCTATTAGTTTAACACCCCGCCCCTCTCCAATCTACCTTTTTTTACTAGGGGTAACCCGTCCCAACAAAATTCCTGGCTACGGCTCCCAGTCTTAAGCTGGGACCGCGCCTGTTATGCTCTATCTTCAATTACTATCAAATATCTTCTTTAATATCTAAACAAGTTAGTAATTTAAAGAATAACTGATAGTGCTAAGTTACTAATCTAACTAAATACGCCGTATTCCCCTATTTCAGTAACTTGTATTTCCGATTCGTTTTTTACCACTCCATTTTGTCCAAAAGTAAACTTGTACTATTTGTACTCAAAGCTACACAATTTGGCGACATAATACTGAATATGCAATAATACATGTTATCTTAATACAATTCAATTGGTTATAAGTACACGTAAATCACTGAATAGTTCTAGTAGAACAAATTCAAAGGAATTTCGAAGTTATCTTAAAAATCCATATTTTATGAGGAAGATCAAAATTATTAGTACCTACATAAAAATATCCTTCGACTTTCTAGACATTACTAACGATCTTTGCATTATTGTTACAAAGTACAACGCAAATAATTCTGTAAATTACCCGATGGTAAAAGATTACTGCATCCCTAAGGCATTATTAATATAAAGTACTAATAATTCTTACTTTCCATTATAATAAGTTATTACTCGACAGGAAAAAGCCAATCGCGGATGTATTACAATAATAAAACACTATGAGTATAGCACCAATTGCATACATAATATCGACAATACTGGCGAAAAGAGATTGTTAAACGCGAAAGTCTATGATCATGAAGACCCAATTGACCCAAAACCCATCTGTGTGTGAAAATGATTCATTTCAAGCCATTTGCATGTTGATTATCATCAAACTTGATTATTGTAAGCCACTGCTGGATATAGGCTTCAAAATAGGCAAATAAGTAATTGACAGGCTAGAGAACATACAGGGTAAGATTTTCAAATGCGTCCGCATGGCTTTGTCTGAGTAATCTTAATAAAGAGAACATAAATAGAGTATTAGGAGGTCTGAAAAGTTGTGTGGTATTATGGGGCATATAATGCGGAGGAATGAAGAAACACTTGTGAGGTGTTTTTAGTATAAAAGTGGATAGTTATAAGAGGAGAGAAGTAAAAAAGAAACTATGGAAAGATGATGTGGCTAGAAAGAGATTCATGAGATATAAAAGATAAAACATGCTGTGCTGAGTACCCCAAATAAATTGGGATAATGGCAGGGAAATGATGACTTATTGGGTTGCTTCTATACTTAAATCCTATTTCTGTGGTTCATTATGTGACTTCCATAATTTAACATAACCATAGTTTGTTTGAGTATTTTTCACCATAGCACATTATGAGAGATAATGACAGAATGGGAGAATTCTTTGAAGAAGTTTTATGTCTAAGGGTGTTACCACACCAATCGATCGATCGTCAATCGATGGTAGAATGGATTAGTCGAAAGAGAGAAACTATCGATCGACGTCGACTAATTCATTCTACCATCAACCAATGGCATCAATCGGCGACCGATCGATTGGTGTGGTAACTCCCTTAGAAATAAAAACTTCTTTAAAAAAATTCTCTCATTTAGGGATGATTCATGCTAGACCGTGGTGTCTGATTTGTGGGTACCAACATGTAGAAAATGCATTGATCAACATATTCTATTATTTGGTGCACTGTAAAGAAACCATCACGAGACAATTAACTCTCGTGTCTAACAATCTCAGTTAGCCAGTCGAAGCTAGTCTTACATTAAGCGGTGGGATACATTTGTGCGTTGAGGTATTACATATAGTAATAGAAGCTTCAGTGGAAGAGTGCTCGCGGTCTCTTCTTGGCGAGGATATGCCAGGAGTGGGTCACGCCTTTGCGCCGCTTCGGTGACAAACTGAAATATTTAAAGGGTACAGAAATTAATTAAATTCAATATAACTTCAATTATGCATTTCTTACAGGTCGAATCCTCAAATAAAACATGTGAAGGCTCACATGTGCTTAGTGGGATGCCATGTGTATTTGGAGGGTGTAATTTCATTGATGTGGCAATCAGTAACGTATATTTTACAAGGCTGCCGTCTTCTTAGCGTGTGTAGTAAGAACTGAACTATGAGTTTGGTGCTATCACAAACAATTCCATGACATCAATAAAGATTTTTTTGTTTACTAGCTAAGTGTTGTGCCTGAAGTGTAATGGTCACTAATATTTCAGGAGGACTTAAATAAATGAGTAAATATTATGGCACAATTGATATAATGACTTACCCATGGTCTGGTGTATCAGGCATGTACGGTGACATTCTGAAGTCCCGGCTGTGAGGTGTCTCTATGCCGAAGGGGCTGTACAGCTTAGTGGGACTCCTGCCGAGTATCTGAAATTGACCAGATAACATAGAAAGTAAGTACAGATCACATACTGAAGGTCAGCATTTATCTAAACAATTGACAGCTTTTAAAACCCACAATAATAACTTTACCAACACACTCATGCTTGTACTAATCAGGCTGGAAATAAATTTTGAAAGGTAATTAAAAAAAACCCATCTGTTCCATAGATTTTGACTTACACAGTCAAAATCTATGGAACAGGTATTGCAGTTTTGCAGGATACAGCTGTTTTTTTTTTTAATAATATACGAAAATTTTCGATTTGGGGGGTATGTTGCCTATGTGGGGAGGGGTGTGTGCAGAAAGATGTACTGAATATGTGTTAACTGTGTTGGTGTCCCTTTCACTTTATAGAGAACAGAGCAAAAAAGAAAGATACAGGTCTGCATACCTAGTTTGGGGCTTGAATGGCCTGTGATAACATTAGAATAGATTGTACAACCATATGGAAGAAATGAATAGACTTGTGATATTAATTGCACATATCATATATTATGTGCAGTTGTAGCAGACAGAGTTTTAGGATGAGTAATTTAAAGAATTAATTATGTTTGCCTTTACTTATACCTGTTTCTTTTTCATGACCGGTGTGGTTGGTGCCCTGCACGGAGACCCCGGTTCTGTGAGCCGGTGACGACGCCTACTGCCTCCCAGTCTGAAATGCTGAATTAAAAAATTCCATCTAGTAATTTGTTTCGTGACACACATGACACAATTGACAGATTAATTTCTATGCCCATGGTCGAGCCTTTTACATTTTTAAACAAGACAGAATGGATGAGCAGATAGGAACAATTTGATCTCAATAAAAATCTGTATGTGGATTCCAGAGTCACTCACTTGTAAAATGTTTGGAATGTATAATTAATTGCAATACTTTATTTAAAATGATTAGAAATATATAAATAAATAAATATATATAACAGGCTGATTTAGAACCTTTATGAGGAATAGAATGATTTTTTACAAGATTTTTGACTTTTGTGTAGTTTAATAATATTGAGAAATGATGAATCAGAAAGGTCATATCAGGGCATTGACTTGAGTATGAAAAACATGAACAAAAGCAAAAATATGAATGAAAGGTCAACAATTAAAAATATTTTTATTTATTATACAGTAGAATAGACCCATACTTATGTAGAAAATATAGATTCTTGGACATACTTACTTGAACTCACATGATAATTCTTTCAGTTAGTGTGAATTTATACATTATTTAAAATAATAGTGCTGCACTAGGCAGTTTGCTTTTGATATTCATATAGTCCTCAATTTCGTGCATACACAATAGATATAACTATTAATTATGATGTAGAAAACTGGAAAGATCGATTACTGTTGCCATGGAATTTTCGGCCATACCTTTTGCTCTCAATTTTATAGAAGAGAACATTGTATGATTATTTTCTGGATTATCAGTACCATTAAAGTTATCAATAGAGATATTTTTTTAGTTTTAGCGAACTCTTAGCTGGTTTATTTGGGTATTTGTTTGTCGCAAAATATGACACAGCAAAATTACCTGTGACAGATTCCCGAAGGTGTTCCTAACACTTCGAAATGTTCTTGATATCTTATCAGCACCCGACTGCAAAGCTCGACGGGAGTTCGCAAACGAACTAGTCTTGAATATATTCTTGTTGTAGCAACCTTCCACATTTCTAAGACTCTCCCTGGCCGGTGAATCGATAACCGAATCCTTAACGAAAGGATCCTTCATTTTGATCAAATTGTACGTCGCACTATTAATATAAATACACTAGCAGATTACTAACACTAATTTCTTGCTACAAATCTATCTAAAACTCAAACTTCAATACACATTTTCGTAAATTTCGATGTAAAAAATCAATCAACCTGAACACGACAAAGACCGTTGCTTTTGTTGATTTTTTTTAAACGGATACTTCTGTTTTCTTCTCTTTCAAACTTGAATAGCTGCCTTTTGGCACAGCGTTCCATGTCCATTACCAAAATTTGACATATTTTTGGCGTCTCAGTTTAAATCCATACGGATTTTATATAATGACGAAACAATATTGATATTATTGCTTTTTTCCCCTGGCGCTTCCACCTTAAGAAAATATGATCAGCTTAGGCAAAAAAAAATTTTGCCGATGCGCGTCCCGATGGAACTAAACGAATATTTGTAGGTTTCGTATCGCAAACGTATCGAGTTGTCGATACAATAACGGACGAACGAAAGTCGGAAGCACGAAGCACTTTCGAACTAGTATCGAAAGCTCGATACGATAACGTTGGTGACGTCATACTAACGGAAGTAAGGATGGGAAAAAAAGGACGAATGATCCTACAATTGAATTAATGTTTCGTTCAGAAACTGGATAAGTATTTAGTTAATTAAAAAATTAGTGATTTTAGGGCATTTAAAACTTTAATACTGTTCAATTTATGACGCAATACGAAGAAACTACTGAAAAAGTTAATATTCGGTTAAGATAAATGGCATAATAATTTAAATGATTACTAAAACGTTGTTTGGTTTGACTGTATTCCTAAACGAACGACGGACGCTCGAAGCTCATTCAAGGCCAACTTTGTTTTGAAGTGAACGGTGTTGTCATTTAATTTGTGAAAAGTTTGGAACTATTTTATTGTTCTACAAGGAGAACCAGCCACCCGCTGTACACTATTATGATAGAATTTATGAAGCAGTAAGTGTATTACATTTAAAATTTTATTGTCTCAAGCATATAATTATTATGTTGATTTTAATAGTATTTCAATGGTATATTTTGGAATATATTTTTGTAAAGTTTAAAAGAGCTAAAGTTTATTTGTATACTCAAGTCAAATAAAACCTAAAATTGAGGTAAGTGCTTAATTTTTGTCAATTATGTCAGTATAAAATAGGAAGGTAAGATATTATTATAATAAATATTGGAGCACACAGTCCTTTAACTCACGTTAAATTTAATTTAGGCATGGAGACTTATCCAAACCCAGCGGGGGCCCTCGTGGTAGATATTATGTGCAGCAAAAATGGAAAGAGTTAATAGATATGCTCAATAGTGATGGCACTGGGGATTCTCGAACAGAAGAAAAGTGGCGGAAGGTAAGCCTATCTAATCACGCACATTTAAAGAAATAAACTTACTTCACACTATTAGAAATACATGCATGCATTAATGTTGGTGCTGGGCATCCTATTCATGTTCATGTTTGTTAAGGTTTGCAGTGATTGCAAAAATAATGTCAAGAAAAAGTGGGCGAAAATAAATAGGTTTGCTCAGGGTACAGTTGGTGGGCCAGCGATTCAGTTGACATTAACAGACCTTGAAAACAGGGTTTTAAATTTAATTGGAGTACAGGCTGCTACTGGGATGCCTATACAAGAAGCTGGATTTGTACAGGTGTGATATTTTTTGTTTGGTAATGTAGTATAATATATAATCGGTGTTATCTCAGGGAAATATAATAAACTGATAATAATTAAAGATTTTCGAATTATCTGAATATTTAATTCGGTATTGGGACAGAATATGGTTAATACTTTAACTTGTCTGTAACTTACCTACCTAATCCTGTAAGTAATAAACACCACTAGAGTTTTTTGTTAGTATTGTGAAACTTAAAACTCTTGTGTGGGTGACTGGCTGGGGTTTGAGCGCCACATAATGTATTTCAATTATGATTTTTGTTAATATACAATGTCTAAACTTTGATGTTTCTAAGAGCATTAATGATTTCAGTAGGTATACTCTAGAGTAGTATTTTGTTTAATAAAATAAACACAGTAGTTATACTAAACAGTAAAGGTGGACTTTACTCACAAATTTTAAGTAAGCATTTATACTCAATTATTGTTTTTATTAAAATAGGGTGTTGGTGGGGAGGAAGATAGCTTGTCAGGTCTACAAGTACCTGCCACAGAAACTGTAGACAAATTGACTGTGGATGTTGTTGCTTATGAATATACACCAATTCCTGAAGATTGGCATATTTTAAATTTATCTATCATTAACTTGGTAACTAATTCATAACTCTTTTGTTTGATATAACTACTAGTAATAACAAAACATTTAAAAATAAGATCTTATACAAAAACTAGTCAAGTAAGTATCCAGAAAAGCACATATTTTAAGTAAAAAAAAAATATCCTGATAACTAAAGCTAGCAGAATAGTATTTACGTTGATTGTTGAATCACAATTTTTACAGATGAATGGAATACTCCAGGAACAAGCAGTCAACCCACAGTCGCTCCACCTCTTCCTTCTCCTACTCCGCAGCCACCAGCACTTACACCACCACCAGCTCCAGTGCAAACCCAGAGGCAACCGCCGAAAAAAAAGAAGCCAGAAGACTCCGTTTTAAAAATATTTAAGAAGTGTGAGGGGAATGCTAGGGAGTATGAAAGGGAGCGTGACCGAATTGCGCAAGAATTAGAACGAGAGAGGATTCGTCAGCGTGATGTAGAGCTTCAGTTGCAAGCTCAGTGGTTAGATTTTATGAAAAAGGCATTAGAGTTATTAAAATCATATTTAGAGAAAAGAAGTGAAGTGTCTGATTTTTAATTTTATTTGTATTAAGGTTCGTTAACAGACTTCACATACACTATTCACTTCTATTTCTTAAAAGAAAACATTTTGTATATGTTAGAATTAAATTTATTTTGCTTAAACTATATTCGTACTTGGGGAAGGCCTATGTCCAGCAGTGGGCGTCGTACAGCTGAGATGTTAATTTTTTATTCTCTATTAAAGAGTTCAACATGCTTACACAAAAACCAAAATTAATTATTTACATTATGAAGCCGATTAATCCTATCTACTAACGTGTTTCTTATGGCTCTACCGCGAATCAATTCATCTCTAGAACCACTTTCGCGAAAAGCTTCTTCTGGAGAAGAAAATGTTGAAATGCCTAATCCTGAAGAGTATCATCATCAGGATCAGGCACCATAAAATCTAATGCTAGGTTGTGTAGAACACTACATGCCATTATGATAGAAGCACACCTCTCAGGGGTGTAGTGTAATGTGTGGGTCTTACAAAGGCATCTCCACCTATTTTTAAGTCTTCCAAAAGTATTTTCGATCACAACTCTGGCCTTCTCATGGATGGTAGCATAGTTTGCCTCTGGAGTGCCTTCAGCAGCATCAGTGATAGGTGTCATCAACCAAGGACTCTGTGGATATCCAGAATCCCCTGAAAATATTTTTTTTTTGTATATTGAATTAAATAATCTTACAACAGAAGTAGTAACATTTAGTGGACAGAAAGTAATCTTAAAATAGTGAACTTTATCACTTAAGTATTTGTCTTTATTTTAAAATTAGAACATACATGTAAAAAAAATACCTAATAGCCACACTTGTTCATTATTCTGGTGTAAGTCTTGGATATACCTATTGGCTTGACTATTTTCCCAAATAAAAGACTCATGGGTGGCACCTCCATACTTGGCATTAACATTTAATATTCTGCATTCACTGTCACATATCTACAATTTAAAACCGTAGAAAATTTATAACTGTATAACATAATAATTAATTGTTATTTTAAGTAATTGTAAGGTTATACATATAAATTAGTAGAGTAATATCTCACCATTTGCACATTCAGTGAGTAGAAATGCTTCCTGCAGTAAAATAAGTGTTCTATGTCTCTTTTTGGAGTGAAAATATGAAAATGAGATCCATCAATGCATCCTATTACTCCAGGGATGCCAAATTTTGTATAAAATCTGTAAATAAAGTATTGTAAGTAAATTTTCCATATAGTATAGCTACCTAGCTATCATATTTGTGGTTATTCAGTTGATCCTCATTTCGCTGTTTAACATTTTGCACTAAATTAGTTTATATTGGCCTACATAGTTATTATAAATTACTTACTTGTTTTTTAGAATATTTCGCTGCTCTCGTGTTGTTGGAAATTTCAAAAAATTATTTAATATTAAAGGGTTAACAAGAGCATCAGT
The DNA here is from genome assembly GCA_910589295.1 of Noctua janthe. Lineage (NCBI taxonomy): Eukaryota > Metazoa > Arthropoda > Insecta > Lepidoptera > Noctuidae > Noctua > Noctua janthe. The sequence continues at coordinate 2,748,316 of OU342573.1, read as the reverse complement.
AACCTGCCTCACATACTTGCTCACTGTAGTTTGCCCTAAATATTGAGCCATTCCTACTATTCTTTGGTAGGAGCCTGTAGCATAAAATGACAAAGCACACAGCACCTAGAAATAAAAATATTAAAGAGTTAATAGTTAGTAGTGTAGCTGTATATTATGCTCACATAGTAGGTATTAGTTAATGTACACATTACAGGTGGAAAATATAAAAATATTTTAGTTAGAAAGGTACTTAAGTAGCTTATTTATTACACTTACTTTGTGTTCCAGGCTGATCCTTTTACTTGATTTTAGACTGGATTTTTCTTTTAATTTGCGACACAAGAATAAAAATGCTTCCTTACTTAGACGAAATCTATTTTTAAATTCTGTGTCGCTAAGGTTTTGTAGGTTAATATTTGCCAAATTCTTTCTGAGTAGAGCTCTCCTTGAGATTTCTCTGTAAATGTAATAGTAATTTTTAAAGATAACTTGTTTTTTATTTATAAAAATAAATAGTGTCCTAAAATAAATAACTCACCTTGTTTCTCTTCGTACATTTCTACTTTCAACAATCAATCGCGCTGCAAGATAATAGTACAATGCCCTGCGTCGTGGGCTGCTTCTTGTTAATCTAAACATATTCTAACAAAATTTATCACCACAATCACTTAAATTATAATTTTATGCTTAAAATAAACTCCGACAAAAGTTTTCTCACGGTCAAATTTAAAGTGAATAAACATTCGTGAAACTCGTAAGCCAGCCTTCGACAACTACGATACTATCCGTCATTTTATGCCTTCGTGCTAGCTATCTCCATACAAACGGCTCAAGTTACGTTTCGTATTCGATACGAAACTTTAACTTACATATTTGTTCGTGCTCTGAAAATTAGTTCAATTTACGCACACCAGAGGCGCTGTTCAAGTTCCCATACAAAATAATGCTTTCGTTGACGATACGAATGTTTTATCGATAGTGATTCGTGCTAGGGGTAGTTTCATCGTGTAAGACTAACAGCTGCATAATAAACTCGGGTTTGATCCAGGAGCGGTAAAATGCTCTCAATGGTTTCATTCGAACAGAAAGACAACATAAATATCTAAGTGAATTGTTTATTGCTAAGAATGGCTAAATATAATATATATTTTTTTGTTATAATTATCCACGTTGATGCATGTAATAATCAATGACTGTCGAAAATGCCGCGAAACCTGCTGCGCCAAACAAACCCGCTCTTAGACCACCTGAAAAAACAGAACACCGTAAAAAAAAATTAACACTGGTATTTTACTTAAATAATACGAAAATTTCGACAATAAAATTTGAGGAACTGATTAAATACCTAGCTTTAGACTTTAGAGTACCTATTATTATTCTGGTCTGTTTTTTAACATATCCCAATCTATCATTTATCTTGCAATCTTTGCCATTCCGTATCAAAAGCTTATAGTGCATAAGACATCATTAACAGCCACCTTTTTTAAATTATGTTGGGGGTGACTTCCAGTATAACCGTCTCATAGGATCCAACTCTTAATACCAGTATTTTACATGGAGCAACTGCATTTCTAGCCCATTAGACATTAAAATATGAAAGAAAAATACTCATACCTCTTAACCCTATTAAGCCCCCTGTGACTCCACCAGCATAAGTACCATTTTTCCAGTCAGTTTTTCCTCTAGCCGACTCTATGCAGCATTCGACACCAGAAAATACAGCCCCAAGTATGGCGAAGTTCTTTGCATAACTGAACATCGATGTTCTCATTTCTCGCAAAATTTCTTTTGCTGTTTGTGTCTGATTGGGGTCAGTGACGGCTACACTTGGCATTAGTGAGGATGTAAAGAGACCCACTGCCATTCCAAGACCGTAACCTGAAAAGTGAATAATTTTTAATGAAACGGATTTATTGACTGAAAACGGTGGAAGGTGTGAAGGCATCCTGCATGAGCACTTAGTGCTAGAAATATATTAATTGGAAATATTCCATCAGCAACTTGCTTCTATGGTTTAACATTAATTTATTGGGTTATAATGTCCAGTGGCTATAATAATTTTATATTTATTTTTAATTAACCCTAAACCTTGAATTGAAAGAACGGGAAGTCATAAGGACGGGCCTTTCCTCGGCAGTAGCATGATGCAGGCTCGCAGTAATCAATATAACTATTATAACATATACTCTGTGTACAATAATAATGTGTAACATTGAACTATTGATTTTCAAAAGAACCCAAGTTTGGGCATTATTAGAAGCTTGTATGGTCTATAGAATTCGTAGGTGTAATAACATTACATCACAACTGTCATCCCCGAACGGTTTGACAGAGGTGTACCTAATAGTACAGTCACATTTCCCCAGTTATGTTTTAAGTCCCATGTAATAGACGAGTCATTTAGTATGTTATAGTTGTATGTTATTCAGTTAATTTAGATCAACAACAGCCTTATTGTTGCCCTTACTGAGTTTATCTCTTATTTTTCTGTTATTACATCTGAAAGCAGTTTGACTATTCTCTGACTATGAGCACATAGTCAAACTTTTAAGTTAAATTAAATAGTAGGTACAAGTAGAGATTTATGGGTATTTAAGCAAAAAAACTTACCAATAACACAACTGGTCACTGATTTAAAGGGGCAGCTCTCAATTGTCGATTCGATCATCTTCTCCTCATTCGTTTTGATGATAACAGGACCAAGGATCCTTGGTATTATGATATTCTCGCGAAACCTGTAGTTGTTACCCACAAGGTACTTTGTAAGGGAATCGTAGTCATTATCTTCTACAAATTTTGATAAATTTGGGTCCGTAGGTGGTCGGAATAGGATCGACATTGTGAACACTGTTTACTCGCTCCGGCTCGATTCTGAACACAAAATCGACAGCAAATATTATAACCTACAAAGTATTCAGCTGATATTGTTCACATGAAGCTTACATGAAGTAGGTAATACAATCAAACAAATTATAATATTTCGTCCCAGAAATTGGGAATTTGACATTTTTTATTTTGAGTCTGACACTACTCCCGGTTTATCTTGGCTTGGTACCTTAAGGCAGCGCTGCTTGTAGTTGCTCATGTAAAATTCAGTACTTTTCAGCTCAGTTTCTTATTATGCCGCGGGTCAAGGAATTTTGGTCATTGTACGGTTCTACCACAGAACCATCATGGCTTTGACATTTGACACTTGTGGCCTTGTGCATGGTATAGTGCATGACAACTTGTTTTTCAGATTTACGAAGTTAGCTGATAATAAACCTTTGTTTTATGATAGTGCAAAATAATGATAATGTATTCGAAAATAATTAAGTATTACTTCCAATAATGCGACACCTAAAATTTTGCAAACAAAAATCAGGCTTTATTATCTCCAAAATCTATTTAGTTTTGACAGCTTCACAGCAAACTTCGTGAACAACAATAAACAAAAAGTAATTTCGGTTTCGGGATTGTGTTGTTGCGGTCGCAATTTTATATTTACAATTTTACTTACACTTTAATAATGTCTGATTCTTCAGAAGATGAGGACCTTTCACGTTTCAGAGAAGTAGTGGACACATCTTTTAATAAGATGATAAATGAATCACGAGGGCTAACGACGAAACAAGAAGTCAGTGACAACGGTAAGTTACCATCACATTAAACGAAAATTTTATTAGCTACCTTATTATCATTAACTGCAATGCAACGTATGCTGTTTAGCTACTCTTTTTCGAAAATGCCCGAAACGATTAATTAAAATATTATAACCTCACTTTTGTACAGGGCTGCACTTAGGTTTTGACAATCAGGTACAATACTGAATTTATAAATATTAATTAATTATTGGCGGTTTTTTTAATAAATAATATTTTCAGCTCAAGAAAAACCGAAATCTGAAAGATATTTGCAAGTATCATCCCACTATAATGATGTGAAAGTACCAGAAGAAATGCAAAAGAGAATTGGGGCCAAAGTATCTGCAATTATACAGAAAAAAATTGAATTTGTGGACATGGAAAATGAAACTAAGTAAGTTTCTACTAAAAATAAGTTTTACTCAGTTATTGAACACCAAGTTCTGGGAGGTGACTGCTGAGATGATGAGTAATAGTAAAGTGTGGAAGACAAAAACATGCAACACCGAAACCAAATAAATTGGGAGGAGGGCAGGAGAACGATAATGGTGGACATAAAGTTCTAGAAGCAAGTGACTGATAATTAATGTCTTTGTTTTCTAGAAAACGGAAGATCAAAGGAGGTGTCAAGCTATTTAAGGCTTCTGAAGGATTTTTGTCTTGTGAAGAGGTAAAGGACACCTATACTGAAACTCATAATATTAAATCTAAGAAACTCAAAAATAAAAGAAGACAAATTGATGAGGAAGAAAGTGTAAATGAAGATGGTAAGTTCTTGTATTTCCATGAACATTACACTAAAATAAAATTTAGGTTCATGATTTATACTATGGTTTTCGTAGTGAGATAAAAAAAAATATAATAATTTAATGCTTTGCCAAGCTACAAATTGATACAAGTGTTTTTACTAGAAGATGCAGTTATATTAATGCAAGGATTCACCTGCATTCTGTAATAAGTAACTTTATTTGAGATAGCGTAAGGCATAAGTTGCAGGGCATTACTCAAGGGCGCCGTAAGCCATTGACCTATGGGGGCAGAACGTTGAGAAAAAAAAACTGATTTGTAAGGATTAAGTATACATTTACGGATGCAACTGTAGTTCTTCAAGGACTCTAAAATGCAAGACCTGAAAAGTCTAAGAATGTAAGGAAATTTTCTAAGATAAGTTGGTTTTTCTTTTGACTTTTTAATCAGTTAGTCGGCTCACAGAGACAATTTTAAGAACAAAAACAATTGAGGCTGCAGTTCACAGCTGGCCCCCTCTGCGTCAACCCCTTAGCGTTCCCATGGTATTAGTATGATATGATTAATAATTAATCCTCTTTATAGATAAAGTAAATGCTGTGGCTGTCAGTGGGGAATCTATTTTGTCTAAAGAAGAAACAAAAATATGGAAATCCAGAAGAAAAGAAAAGCTTTTCAAATATAAATCTCAAAAGAAAAGTAAGGTTTTGACTGAAGTAGAATAAATCATATTATGTACTTCACACAAACTATGAACTGTTTTTTAATAAAATAAAAACGATAACTGAAAGTAACTATTCAAATTTAGTAAATACATGAACTTGTATCTAATAAATATAGGAGAATAAAAATAGGAGAAGGAGGAATTAAAAACGCTTATAAAACATTAAACATTTATTTACAATTATCACATAACTACGAAATAAATATGTACAAAAGATCATTATCACATAATAACTGCATTCCACTAAGGATTTTTCTTTTTAGAACAACCAGAATGAATAAACTGAAAAAAATACATTTAGCTGTACCTATCTCATAAAATATGAACGTCTTTTGTATTTTATTTCACTTTGGCGAATTTTCTGTAGTCAATGGAGTTTTTAAGTTAGACACAATTTTTTTACCTACCAATACATTTTCCATAACAAAATTCACCGATTTGACAAGTAAATTCCAATTAAATTCAAAATTATGCATAATAACAACTTTTCGGCAAATTAATTACAGTTTATAGTAGTCTGTTTAGAAATCAACTTTTTAGCGTAGGTGATGTAATTTAACTTTGTTCAGACAATAGGCGCCTAGGCGGTGCTGTTTAAAATATCCTATTCAGTATGCGGTCAAGAACCAATAGCTTTGCAGTATTTAACATCAAAAGTTAATTTTCAAACAGATTATTCCAATATACTGTATATCAAGAAAATAAATAAAATGTATTCAACACAATGACACTGAGCTTAAAATAAACGTAAACGACTTATTCTAAAACTTAATACTCAGACATAACTTATTGGTACTAACGCCAATGCATATATTAATCCATCAACCATCTTCATCCCTACAGGCAAATTCAGTCAAAGACTGTTTACGCACTGAAGGAATACATAGATGATTCTGCTGTTATGCTTACTAATAAAGGAACATGCATTGTTTGATCGAGTCATTGTAAGGCTTTTCTACAACTCACATTCTTGAAATTTTTATTTTGTCATGCCTAAGTCACAGCCGCTTAAAAATGGTTTGTTCGTTAGCAACATTTTAGACGGATCTAAATATGGAAACTTTTTTTGAGCGAGTAAAATGGAAATTACTTATTTTTAAAAGAATTTCCGTAGATAATAGAGATTTATTTTTTAGAGTCAAATGTTCAACTGTGACGTGAATTGTATTTCTTTATCAAATTGTACTAAAAATAAAAAAAATATAAAATAGTTAAAACAAAAAATTAAAATAAACTTTGGAACATAATTTACCAATATCGAGAGCTGTCGTTGAGGCCATCTCACACAAAATCCTGTCATATACCCATTTGTACTTTTATTGCACCCATAGACATCCTGAATACGGCCCTGGGGGCGTTCCACAAACTTATTTCTAGTCCTTTTTGCAGTTCTTGACTGTAGTTCATGGTCCCCTGTATTTTATTAGAAGAATTCGTTTAGAATCTACAGTCTTTCGCTCGGTGCGGTAGGTAGACTTCTGCCTGCGTGTCTGGCGGGCAGTTCATCTTGAGTGAAGGCTCTGTTGTCGAGACCGCTGCGTTTGTTCTCGAGTTCTTCAGTTGTTTCTGGTTTCTCAATAGGACCATCCATCAGGAACATTGTGAGGAAGAACATTATGCTGCCTGTCGGGTAGAGAAAGACAATTTTTAGAAAGAAATATTTGGGCCCTAGAACCTGTTTAATTATCGCTATGGCGTTATTAGAAACTTCGATTATTATCTGTTTAAAAAAAAAATACAATCATGCTTGTTTTCACTAGCACTTGGTTATTTATTGCGAAAAGCACGAAGCTGGAATGTCAAAGCTCGGCTCAGGGTAGAAACTTTGCAATGTCATCTAGGCTTATCTAGGGGTTTATCCATTCGACTGTAACCAGGGCATACTGTTAAGGGATGTTTAAACATTGAAAAATGTATGATTTAACAGCCGTATCATTAGTTAACTCTTAGCAGCGTTTATGATTAAACTCCTTAGTGTTAGTGTTACTGTAGCCACCAGGCAGACAAACTATTGGTTTATCTGTCAAAAAAAGATATTTTTTTAAAATTTGCTTCTCAAACTTACTTAAGGCATAAAATCCAGCGTAGAAGATCATAATGGCTTCCCTGTAACCAATGATCTTGGACACGGGGTCCACAAGGATGGGCAGGTTACCTCCGACGTTGTTCATGACGAAGAGGAAGACTCCGACCGTGGTGGAACGGACGGATAGTGGTACGATTTCTACGAGGATGGCGAATACGATTCCGAACCACATCTCAGCTGGAAGGAACAAGATTTTTGTTAAAATAGACTTTAATTTGATGAGCAGTGGGGTTATTTTAATGGTGGATAGTAGCTTGCTTTACATGGGTAGAGGTCTGAAATCCTAAAATCGCTTGTAGATATGTCATAGTAGTTGTATCTACAGCCATGGATTTCAGCCATACATACTTGAGATCGTAGCCTTCGTAATAGGTTCGGTAAAATTATGTTCTTAAAAACCTATTTTTAACCCTGGGGTAGATATTGTTAATTGTTAGGAGATTTGATCCTTTAATTTCTGGAAGTGGATTAACAATTCCTCAAAAAGAAAAAAAAAATAAAGTGCAATTTCTCTAACAGCTGATTGACTTTACACACTAGCTGAATCTTTGTCTAACACCTGTATCTACAAACAAGTCAAAGTGATTACCTGCTGGATTAAAGTAATAACTTAAGATATTTATTTTGTAGTTAAGTAATCGCTTGAACTTAGGACTGGCAAAAGTTAAAATTCTTAGCTTTGCTTTCTTTGGCGGTTCTTACTTCGTTCAAATTCTTGTCTATTTTACAAAAATGGTTGCATATGTAATTGTACTTTAACTCAAGTAATAACTTTAACTTGACTATAGATACCAGGGTAATACCCGGTTCCGACCTAAGCGGAGAGAAGACGTGCTGCAATCAACAATCATATTGGTTGAAATCGAATTTTGTCTCGTCTCTGTTCGACTCGTCTGCTGGTGGAAACCGGTCCTTAAAGTTTAGTGTGTGTGCTTACCAAAGAAGTAGGAAATAGCGAGAGTGATCATGGCCCACAGAGGTCCAAACACGACGGATCCGAAGGCAGGCAGAGTAGCGATCAGCTGAGACAACGCAAGCACCAGCACTCGAGAACGAACACCCATCTTCTCCACATACCTGCGCAAAAAATATTCCATATTATTCATGTATTATGTTATTTGAAAATCAATTTTAATGCTGGTATTGATCTAGTAAGATGTTGTTTGAAAATTAAATTGCAAACGCAGGATATACATGTAAGAACATAAAAAACGAAATTGGATTTTTATGCTGACTTCTAAATAATTAACATAAAGAACGAAGGTGCCGATGAGATTGCATTTTTATGGACGGACCAATTAACGAAGATAAACAAAATATAGCCCGCTCGGTTTAAATTTTCCAAAGCTAAAATACGAAGGTCACATTTCTACGTAGGATTTTTTTGTTTGTTTCTGAAGCTTTTTTCTTTTGTAAAAAAATCTTCTTTACGTATCCTTTTAAAAATACAAGGTAAAATAAATTGTGAGTGTGATGAGAAGGTATCGATATTTAAACATAATAAACAACATAAATACTGATGATTTATTTTGTGTTTTAACAACCACACTAATATTTTGTTATATTTAGATATATCGATACCCACTACATCTACGGAATTTCGCTAGCGAATTTAATTTGACATTATCTATCTTCTAATCTAACTTACGAAATTGTAGATAATAAAGTAAGTACCTATAGGTGTCCTAGATTCTCAGCATCTGGAATCTAACGCTCAAATAGCGCACAAAGTATTAAAACAACTCCTTACTTGTCCGAGATGACTCCTCCAGCCACAACACCGATGGAGCCAATACCGACAGTCACAGCGAACAGCCACCAGCCTAGATCCACATCAGGGAAGTAGTCGCGGTAGTACAGGTCCGCGTTGTAGGCGAAGCACATGCCTCCTGCAAAACAAAAGATGTGGTTAAGTTAAGAGCATAGTTTCTGGTGATTTTCAGTAGGATCCCCGCCAGGACTTTTGGGAAATAATACCAATGCTCAATTGCTCATGTGAAAGCATAATTATATCAGGTTTGAAACAATGCTTGTAAGACCTAGGCACAAGTTTTACCAAAAAGTTGAAGTTATGAAACTGGCACAAATTATTTGTATTCCCACTTTGATATTTCGAACAAAAACACCTAAAAATAAAAATAAAATCCAGAACTTTTCAACATAGCATTAAGAAAGTAAAGCTTAGATTTTCTCACTACTTATTCTGGAATGGAAATGGACGTCGGGATAAAGAAAATGATATATTTAAGTTGGCAGCTAATGCTCCTTCCAATGGCTTTATTAAATGAGTTTCGTTGCTGACCTAGATAAGGTCAAAAGGAAGATATAAATGTCTCAGTGACTGGCTTATCCGTCTGTACGAGGCGGCTTCGCTATGAGAAGTATTATGGCCATGGAAATGCAGGAATGGAGAGCTAAGTTTGCGGTAACGCATTACGCAACCTAATGCATTTGTATGTTTGTTCACACTAGTTCGATTTATTTTCGATCGTCGAACCAGTGGGATTTTTTTTTCTCAATAGTTCCATCGTCGAACTACTGAGAACTTTTCTCATCTTCTCTTATTCTTATTTGTTCGACCGTCGAAGTTATTTTAATCGAAAAACAAAAACAATAAAATTTATAAAACGCTTGTTTCGTTACAAACGCAATTGTGGACTTTTATTTGCACTGGCAAAGGTTTTATCAACAAAGGTTTGTCCTGCTATTTAATCGTGGGGCATCATGATTATCGACTGACGATGTTCACCAGGACTAAAGAGCATAGTCTGCATGAACCCTAAGGTTAACTGGGAGATAATTAGAAAATTCATCTGGCATTAAGTTCGCCCTTGTAGACAGATTATTTTTACTTGTTCATAAAGTTTTAATAAATAATTTTAGAGCATTAGCTCTCCATGTCTTCATGCTTCATGTTTGCAAATGCCGACTTGGTGACTCGGCGATATTACTTATTTTATGATTTCAATTCCGATTCGCTGCTGTTTAAAAATTGTGTGTTACCTTCTCGAGGAATTTGTTACAAGAAAACGTTTTAATTTGCGTTTGTCAATATTTTCTTACGTTCCTACCCAATTTTTAGGAACCTATAAAGAGAAAGTGTTTTTTTATTGATTTTGGAATGGCTAATGGCGCGTTTTTGTAAAGGTCCAGTGGATTTTAACTTTTCGACCTTCTAGTGATCTAATTTTAAGTCTTATATTTGAGATAATAACAACTATGAGACGGCAAATGGAGGGTCATGCCTCTCCCACTCTTTTAATATTTACCTACCTACTTATATTTTATAAGCAAAAATAATATTTCCATGTTTCAAGAAAATTATTAAAGTCAAAAGAACTGTCCCTTTCAGCCGTAACAAATACAATTAGGCTAAAACGAAGATACTTTAACGTTGGATAAACTAACAAACAAAGACATTTTGAAACAAGTACAAAGGATTGGATATGACAGATTATTACGCGAAGATGTTTGGGCCCCTCGAGTCTTTTGACAGGCCTAAATACGGCCCTGGCATTTTTGAATGCAAAAACTTTTACGTAATTCGTATTTTTTACACGACTGCCAAAAATGGAGTGTTATTTTGTAAACTATTAGTTTTATATTTTTTACTTTGTTAGTGATGTTTAACAATTTTATTTAGTAAGAAGCTACATCTCTTACTTACAGGTGTAGCTTTAACTTCTAACTTGAGTGTTCAAAGGTTTTTTTCAATGTAATAATAATCAGTACATATGTATATCAGGTATCTCGAGATACATCGCGGTAATATTACTACTAAAAATTAAAAATCCTGAACAACAATCCAAAGAACGATGCCTACAAAACCTTTTTATTCAATAAATTGGCTTTCAAAACATTAAACTAAGGACGGTAAGAAAGTCGCCAAAAACCGCTGTTAATTTTAATTTAAGTACTCTCCGACCCTCTGACCGATATTTTCTCATTACGGAAGAAACAACAACGATTATTTTCATAAACACTAGAAACGAGATATTTACCATGTTTGTTGTTGTCCATGTTGTTGAATATGGTAAATAGGTATCCCGTTTCTAGTGTTAATGACAATAAGCGTTGTTGTTTCTGGCCATGACAGTTTAAAATCTTATAACAACGATTATATTCATTTTACGGTGTAGGAATCTGCAGATGCTTGATTATGAACGCATTCCTTAGGCAAATTGGGAACTATGGACTATAGTGCGCGACTAGGCGTGAAATCAAAGATTTTTTTATAGGGTACCTTAGCTGAATTTTAGTAGACAAACGAGCCATAAAGTTCACTTATTACATTACATAACATAACGCCTCTGATCCCCGAAGGCTTAGGCAGAGGTGAACCTAATAGTACACCCATATTTCGGGGGTGAGCCTATTGCCATCAATCGGGCACAAATCCAGACTCGAACCTAGGACCTCATGTTCGGCAGTCGCGCTAGCGACCACTAGATCAACGAGGCATTCGCTTATTATAGTGTTATTTGCTTATTGTAATTCTCAGAATACTTAACAGTCATATAAATGTCCGAAGTACTAACAAAGGCACTTTTAGTACATTAATCCGACCTTGGATTTCGCGACATGACAAGAGTCTATTGCCGTGACTGGCAGGATACTAACCACAAACTTACAAATGCGTTTGAAAAACTCCTTCGTGAGATAAAAACTCCGCATTTTAATCCTTATTGTAACGAAATAACGTGTTTGAATAAAAATAAGGGTTTTTTTAGAGAAACAATAATAATGCTGTTATAAAAGCTCTTGACTTGTCGACAAGTACCTACTTTTTATGTAGGTAGGTGTAACTAGTCATACCATGATTCTAACTATATAAATACCTACGTATTCATAGTATTAATCGATTACGCAAAATTAAATGATTTATTTCCTTAGATGACGAATAAAAACTTAAGTACTTACCCACCTAAGTATCATACAGACTCAGGTAGGCAGATACTTATCTATATTTGATATGATAAATAAATATTATATATTACAGCTGTTGGTAGATGTCACAAATGTGTTCGAATTTTAGGTTCTAAGACATGCCGGTTTTCTCACTGGGCCCGCGTGGTGGATTATAGCCCACTCCCTCTCATAGAGGAGGCCTGTGTCCCAGCAGTGGGAACATTATAGGCTGGTGTTATGCTATGCTATTATAGCTGTTGCCCGCGACCTTCGACCGCGTAATATTATCATAAAAATATTACTTCCCAGCCGTTTCAGAGATTAGCCGGAACAAACAGACGTTTACTCTTTCATATGCATTTAGTAAAAAGCTGGTATTTTGAAATTACTAACAGATACTTTAATTTTATTTGTTTGTATAGATACGTCTCGTTGGTCTAGAGATTGTGAATACTACGCTCCTGAGCTTTAGGTCAAAGAGTAGACTTCTTACTCTAAACGTCTTGAGGTAGTTGGGTTCGATACTTAGGTCAGGCAAGTTCAGCAGCGTTGTTGGAATTTTCCATCAGAAGCCCAGTAGCATTCTATGGCAAGGGAGTCTGGAATTGTGCTCGATTAATAGCAATAGGCTCGCTCCCTATAACCTGGGACTTAGCCATAACTAGCGCAATATGGGTGTAGGTACTACACAGGAAGGAAACCGTTGAAATTTTTGACGTTAATTAAAAAAGAAATTGTGAAGATGCTACTCGTGCTATTTTGATAAATCGAGAGCTAACCTGTGATATCCTAGTAAGTAGTAGAATCAAGTTAAACTTACCACAATGTCTGATGGAGGCGGCGAGGCACAGCAGGATGATCCTGGGCTGCGCGATGACGTGCCAGATCGTCACCTGAGGCATCTTCTTACCGGACTCCAGCGTACTGTCGCCAGCCTTGCCTGTTCCTGAATTAAGGAAGGTCAATGTTAGAATGATGAGGAAGTCAATGTAGCGACTAGCTAGATTTACACGTAACTAAAATCCTGATATAATGTTCAGTCTTTTGAAGAAGAATTAAATTTTACATTGATGTTCAATAACAATGATCTAGACAATTTCTTCTGTATTTTTTCTTTTTTTCTTCATAATTCTGGCGAGGATTAAAACCGAAACTCGCTGAATCTAATGACATATCCTCCAATTGCCAATATCTGCCCTAAACTCATTTACTTCCAAAATAAAACAATAATTGTTGAATCAGCTTATAATCAAAAACGAAAACATAAATATGGCTGTTAGTTCATACCTTCTTCTCCAATAGTAGTTCTGGAAGGTTCCCGAAGAGTGAGGAAGGTGAACAGAGTGATGACCAGCCCGACAATACCCGCTCCGAAGTAACACACACGCCAGCTCTGTGGGTAGGTAAAACAAAATTGGTAACGAGTTAATATTCCCAGAGTTCTCCACGAAAGCATTCTTAAGACGTTGCGTAGGTTTCAGTACTTAGCAAGTAGATGCTGATTGCATAGTAAGGTAGGACGAAGGCAGATTATGTGCCTTTGCAATGATAATGTCGTCAATTGATTAGGTAGAAATCGTGTTTAATTTTTTCCGGTATTGGCAACCTATTGTCTCTTCAATAACACAAAGATACGATAAGGACTTCACCTTCTAAATGACAAAACCTATAACAGACTAAAAAAGAAACTCACCAAACCCCAAGCATTAACTTGAGGGATGTACCGTCCAACAGGGAAGGCGATACCATATCCTCCATAGATCCCCCAGTTGAAGATGGACAGCGCTAAGGCCCTCTGTCTCTCAGGGAACAGGTCTGTCAGGATGCCAGTAGCGAGAGGGTTGCAGCCGGATTCTCCGGCGGCCATGATCATACGAAGGACGACGAGATGCCAGTACTCCTTGACGGTGCCCATCAGAAGAATGGCGATGACGAAGACTAGGGTGCAGAAGGAGAGGATTCTCGCTCTGTTGTATCTATGGGAGAAGAAAAGTGCATAAAAATTTGCTGGCACACCGTTGTAGATCAGATGGTGGATGAAGATCATCGGAAATGGTTGCCTGGAAGCCAGTCAGTAGCTTACACTAGGTTTAGAAAAGATCAGGTATGATTGACTCTGATTCAAGAGTTAAAAGGCCACTCGAAGTTCACGTAGGATCTCTCATGTGCAGCCATGTAATGATGTTGCAATCATTTTTGCAGTTAGTATTAATTAGTATTGGATTCGTCAGCATAGTCATGCAGAAGGATCTTTGCTTCGCTGAGACAGTGCATAAAGTAGCTACGGGACGTGTGCGGTGACGTCGCGTCGAGTTCAACACCATTGCCGCGCAGCTACCTCAGGTACTGTCGCAGGATAACGGTAGGCCTGTAGGCTATAGTATAATTAATATTTTGAAAATATGGTAAGAAACTTACTTGTCAGCAACCACGCCAAGCACAACTCCGACGACAGTAAAAACTGCCATAAAGGCGGGTCCAGCCAGCACCTGGTAGTCGATACCCAGCCCATTGTAGCCCCATTCGCAGTACCGGGTTCCGTTCAGCATGAGAGTCGCACATCTGTAGAGAGAAATAAGGTTGGTCATTGAAATAGTTGGTACAGGACGTCAGTAGTAGATAGAATTGCAGAGATCGAGCAGGGAAGAAGGTTTAAAGATAAATGGCACGATCCTGAGGTGATTATTATTTATTTTTTAGGATTCACTAGGAATTTTTCCTGTAAATTAAATGTCTGTTGCCCGAATGAAACTTTTTTGTATTACATGTTTTCGCACCGAACAATGGCCACTGTCCTTGTGAATATGAAAAAACAATGAGATCAATAAGTTTATTTCTAAAACATCAGAAAACTTTACATCAATGTGGTTTCGATCCCTGAATTAGGACATTCTGTTTGACAGGGGTCGAGGTTTCTCCGGTTACGTAAAATTGAATGTGAAGGCTTAGACAATGATTACTACAACTATTCGTTTTCAAATACTACAGATACACTGAACCTACATAATAACTACACATTAAGTAGATGTAAACAATATAAATACACAAATAGATGAACCCTCAATACGACGATAATTCAATCAAAGGAAGAAGAGATTTGCAGATAGCGAGTCAATCGCCTGAGGGAAGCTGAATCGGTTCCATTATCCTTTATTACTATCTTTTTATATCCCTTGAACCGGAATTGATAGATTAATGTTATATCTTTCTGATCTGTAGTTTCTTGTTTTATGTTGATTCCATTTTCGCATATTAATCCTGAATTTGGTAACTTCTCTTGCTTTGAACACGAAAAAGGATCCTAGCGTAGGTATTATATACAGGGTGTAAACAGACCTTTCACATAGCCGTCGACCAAGTATTCTGTACATCAAACTAAGTAACTTTACGCAAAAATAATTTCTGGGAATTGACTTTTTTTTGGGGTGACAAAACATGTTTTAAGGTAGGACTCGATGGAAAGCACTCAAATAATTGTGCTGATGGATGGATTGAATAGTACGGGAGTCGTGGAGGTGTGTAAAGTAAAAATCTTACATTAAAAACATGTATTTAAAAAAATACTTGTGAAAAACTTGGAACTTTGACCCCCAATATCTCCGTAACTAGAAGGTTCCAAGGTATGGTCTAGAACAAAAAAAATATCGCAAAGACGGGGAGAACAAGTGCCTTTCTTTTAAGGATCTATTTACACCCTTTATTTTATCGTAATTGGTAGTTTATGTAATTCCTATGTTTCGAATTTTCACTCCCACAACACTATTGGCTACTGTAGGCGAAAACCGTTCACTCCGATATTTAGGTGAAGGTCAAGGATGTGATATGTCTTCCAAGTAAAACGCCTATAATTTATCTGCTTATGTTATTATCATTATTACACCCTGTAAATCATTGTTGGTGTCACATAATGCTGTTTATATTGACGATAAATCTTAGTAAGATCTAGTTTATAAACTGTTTACGTGCGCGTAAATAAAGGTGCATTGCATATTATGTATTGTGATAGCTTTATAGAGGTTCTGCCCAGGGCTTCGGCGGGATGAAAGTTGGGAATGATCCCACGGGTACGGGTTACGAGGATATTAATTATCCTATGTCCTAAACCAGGTGTGGCCTGAAAAGGTATATGACAGACAGAGTTACTTTCACTTTTATAATATTAGTGTGAAATCCAAGTCAGGTGAGCTTAATTTTCCCTTTTCTAATCTACGGCAGGAATACAAAGTTTCCATGAACATTAAATATAATTAAACTTACCAAGAATCAAAAGCAATTCCCACCATGCCTTGAGAATAAAGAGGAAACAGTAAATTACACTGAAACAGTCGCAATTTAATCACAAATTCACAAGTCTTGCAAATGAATACCCGAGCCATAATATCCGCCATTTTGAGAAATACCTTTTGACACAAGTATGAAAAGACTTCCGGATTCCTCACAAAAGTGAGAATGTAAACATTGAACAAAGCGAGGGCGAGGGGTAGAATTTGATCGAAGTCTAAGGGATGACGATGGTTGGACGACGTTTCCGATTAAAAGATTGAGCCGTTTATTTTTAGAATCCAATTAGATTTCGTTAATGGTTATGGAGTTGGAAACAGAAATGTTTAATATTACACGTTTAATTTTGATTTGAGTTGTTACGGGTAAAGATGATATTTATTTTTGTAAAAGATGTAAAAAAACACCTTTACACGTTACACTTATTAATGTTTTGTTCATAATGGAGGTCAGAGGGTGAACTATACAATATGGCTAATTAGGTATAGTGTTAACAATGGTGTAGAGTTTTTTTTTTTTACAATATTTTTGTTCAATACATTGCGAGGTTCAGATTGAGGAGCTCGTGGCTAAATACGGCCGCTCGGGTCGATCTTTAGGTTAAGCCGTGCTTGCCTAGGTTGGCCTGTGGATGGGTGACCACCCATTACATACCGAGTTCTTCGGACGGCACGTTGAGCTCTTTGTCCCGGGTGTCATATGCAGATCTTTGACAGTCGTTAGATAGTCAGTGGCCGAAAAAGTCTGACAACCGGTTTCACCAAGGGGTACCTAGTACTAACTGGGTTGTGAAGGTCAGATAGACAGTCGCTCCATGTAAAATACAGGTATTCAGCTGCATCCGGTTAGACTGGAAGCCGACCCCAACATAGTTGGGAAAAGGCTAGGCAGATGATGACATTGCGAGGTTCGGCGAATATATCAATGTTAACAAACTTTTTAATATTAATTCTTACTAATCTGCGGAGGGGCGCGTTTTCTTTCTCATTTTGGAGAGAGCCATTTTAAAAGGCAAGAAGCTAAGGTACTCCTTGATATTGCATTTTTTATGTGGTAAAATACGCAGGAGGAACCACGTGCTTATTAATATGCATAGCTACACGCCTGCAGCTCCTAGTATTAAGCAGGTATGTAGATTCCGCTATGTGATGAAAACACACTCGTTGTTTTGGCGAACTCCAATGACAAAGTGTTTGAATACCACGAAACGTACGAGGAGTTAAGTTTAAAAAAAATATATAAAATAGGCCTACTCTTGACCTCAATCTAGTCTTGAAAACAGATGAGGTCGAAGATGAAACGAACTAACCCAAAAGAAGCCTATTAACTTGCGACTTAAACAGATTGGGGTCATATGAACTTGGGAACAAAAGTTAAGTTTTGTAATTTACTGGTAATCACTTTAAATTCCGAGTAGTTTCCGAGAACATCTTGACTAAAAAATAAACCTAAGATTTCAAGCTTGCAAAGTATGTTTCCACAAACACTTTATAATACTACCTATGTTTTTCCTTTGTCAAAACACATTATTAACCACTAGCAGTTAGCCCGCGACTTCGTCCGCAACAATTGTGATAGCTCGGCTAATATGTATGATATAAATATAATTTATAGCTTATAGCATCCACGAATAATGTAGCTTTCTGCCAGTGAAAGATTTTTTTGAATTAGATCATTAGTTCCGGAGATTACCCCCTACATACAAACTTACAAACAAAACCTCTTAATAATATTAGTTTATTTGAAACTTCAGAGATAAAATTAGTATAGGTATAATGAAAGAGAAAGATCGCAATATTGATACCGCATTGTTATAACAAGCGTCGCCAAGTTCATTCACCGCATTGTTTTAATATGAAAGGTACTAAAGCCTTACTCAGACGGGCGATTTAAATCGTTATCTTAGCTTAAGTTATCGCTTTTGTTAGAAGTTAATCCATACTTCAGTTAGATATAATCTATTAGTCATATAGTAAGTATCTAAATCAGATACAGTAAGATCGGAATTTCTTGATGTTCCTGGGTTTTCTATATTAATATTATTAAGAGGTAAAATTTGTTTGTAAGTTTGTATGTGGTAGGGGTTCATCACCGGATTTAATGATCGAATTCCAAAAATTCTTTCACTGGCGGAAAGCTACATCATTCGTGGGTGCTACAGGCTACAAATTATATTTATATCAAGCATATTTACCGAGATATCACAATTTTAGCGGTCGAAGTCGCGGGCCAAGTGCTAGTTTCAAATAAAAAGAAAGCAGCGCAGCGGTGACTATGCGGACGCGCTCGTAGCACATGTGTGCTACGCCGTAGCGCTACATTTCTACGAGCATCTCTACGAAAAAGAAATGGCTACGGGGCGTAGACGCATGGCTACGGCGACAAGCTTGGAGCATTCTACATTTTCGTTCGCATCACTAGAAACTTTTCCAATCTTGTGGAAGGCAGTAAATCGAATTTTAAATCTTAAGTTCACTTTTTCTCTGACAGTAAACGCACAACCTAAGCCACTGGGCCCAAAAACATGAAATTTTGCAAACAAAAATCCTTATAAAATGAAGGTGATAATCAAGGAAGATTTTAGAAAAATTGTCATTTAAAGGACTACAAACAGGAGATGTTTGTTTCTATGGAAGTTCAAAGGGAACTTGATTAGAATTATTATACTACACAAGTTATATCTTCGCTACGTTTTTCCACTAAGATGAGAATAAGTTCCTAAGTTAAGTAAGTTATCTTGTTGAATTTATCTGAAAGCCCCAACAAGCTACTTCCTTTTCATCTTCCTTTTTTATTACAGTCTTCCGTCTGCACCCAGACTTAAGTTAAAGCTATGTGCAAGTTATCAAAACAGCATGAATTTAATATGGCGGCATTGCCAGAGGGGTACGGTCTAATCAAGTTAGAACTAAGTTGTAATAGCTAGTTACTTGTTTGGGTTTATTGGTCTCATGTCGTGCAATATGCAAGTGCATCGTGGTTTGAGGTGAATTGTGAATTAATTTGATCATAACTATGGCTTGGTAATTAGTTTTGTTACTGTAGATTGATGGGACACTTAATTGAGTTTTAGACTAGGAGATTAATATAGATTGACTGTTGTCATCTTGATCACAAGGTTCTTTTTTATTAAATGAATGAAAAGGTTCTCTCGACTTAGGGGCTTACGGCCACCTTTTACACCAGTGTTATTTCAAACATAATTCAGTGTGTGAAAGAGATGTAGCTAGATGCCTTTGTAGCTTTATCTTTTTCCCAAGTTTAAGTAAGACTGAAGTTATACTGCTTTAAAAGATGGTGGTACAGCCCCTGGTAACACGATATAACGAGCACTCTCAGAAAATGCCTATTCGGAATTTTTCAATAGAAAATGAAGCCACTAGTTCCATCATCAGAATTTAGACTTGTCATTCTAACCTTACCAGTTTCCCCCGTGCCTCAAAAAGCACGTTAAGCTGTTGGTCCCGGCTGTCATTTGTAGATTATTGACACTGGTTACAGATAGTCAGTGACCCGAAAGTCTGACAACCATTCTTATCAAGGGGTGCCGTATTAATACCCAGTACTAACTGGGTTGTGGAGGTCAGATAGGCAGTCGCTCCATGTAAAATACTAGTATTTAGCTGCATCTGTTAAGACTGGAAGCCGACCCCAAAAAATTTGGGAAAAAGCTTAGACAGATGATAATTCTAACCTTACCAGTGCCTTATCCATTTTCTTAACGAGTATCAATCTTAGCTCTCACAACAGTTGCTAGGTGGTGATTTGATTTAGGTAGATACACCCTAAAAACATGTTCGCGTGATTGCTAGCGTGTAGGTATTCATATGACTCAACAAGCAAAAACTACTCGAATTCGATAAACACACGTGTTTTTGCGGCAATTATGTCGTAGCAAAAACAAAATTGTTAGTGTAGACGATTAATTTAATTAGGTATTAATTACGAAGGTATGAATAATATTTAGCGCTCAATGCAAAATATAAGAAAAAAAAAGCTCGGGATTACACTTTATTGACACCTTCTATCTTACTCCATAGACGAATATGGTTTGGATTAAAGTTTAGGTTGTCTATGGTTACCCATGCGGCGGGAAAACTCATGAGCCTTTATGAATACAGATTTGAATTTAAGGTCAGTCTCCTTATATAGTTTAATTGTACCCAAAATGGGCACATAGGCAGTCCCCTAGTTAGTATTGTGTCTAAAAATGTGACTATTAGAACAGAAAAATATAGATCTTGTTGCAAACACCTAAGGTCAAAGTCAAAATTATTTATTTGCAGTAAA
Source organism: Noctua janthe (assembly GCA_910589295.1). NCBI lineage: Eukaryota > Metazoa > Arthropoda > Insecta > Lepidoptera > Noctuidae > Noctua > Noctua janthe. Next base: position 2,727,675 of record OU342573.1, on the reverse strand, counting down.
TGTGGTACAAAAGATGGTAAAAATAATATGTAGCGCAATGACACATTTAAACTACTACATAGCTTCGACAATGGTTTTAAATACACCAAAAGAGCACATACTTCGCCGCTAGCCAAGCACGCGACTAGCTTTTTATCCAGCGCCATTTAATTTCGAGAACTCAGCTTGCTAAGTCACGATCTACGAATAAACTAGATTACAAACTCGGCTGGGTACCACAAAAAACGTTTCTCAAGAACCCAGGAGCCATAAGAAGTGACAAAACAGATCCCGATGTAATGCTACCCATGTTTTGTTATTATTTTTTTACGAAACTTCCGCGTAGCTGCAAAAAGCTGCGTAGACCAGACATTTAATTTTTTTTTTTAAATCTAAACGTACAAATAAATAAAATTGGAGTGTCTGTTTGTAATTTCAAAATAATTGCTTTTACTGAATGCATATCAATGAAGGTATATACGGTACTTATAACAAAAAATCATTTTTTTTAATTTTTGTCTTTTTGTCGGTCTCTTTGTTCCGGCTAATCTCCGAAATGGCTAGACTGATTTTGACGGTACTTTTACTGGCAGATACCTGAAATTATAATCAGTAACTTAGGCTACTTTTATTTTAGAAAAAGAATGAGGGTTCCGTTCAAAAAAATAAAACACTTGAAATTGTTAACAAAATCCGATTCAAATAGGGAAGTGATATTTTTATTATAATTTCACGCGGATGAAGGTCGTTGGCAACAGCTAGTTCTCGTATAATAATAAAGTTGATAAGAACCTAGGTTATCCGGCCTTGTTGGTGTAATAATCTAGACTGGTAAACAGTAGGTATGCAGAACTGGTTCACAAAGTGGTTGGTCCAAGTTTTCCGGCATTCGAATTCATGAATGATCGGAGCTTTCGTTGTGTCGTTTAGGCGACTTTCAGTTTAGTTGTGACTTTTAAATTTCATGAAGGCTGTGGATTTTTAATGAGCTAAGGACTGTTGTAAAACCTGGAGTTTTACGACAATGTTCGAACCAATAGCGTTAAATTAAATAAGCTTTGGACCAACCCATTTAAGTTTAAATATTAACGCAGATAAATAAGTTCTGTATGTTTACTTATATTTTGAATTAATTAACTTCTTATCATCATCATCATCATCATCATCATTTCAGCCGAAACACGTCCACTGCTGGACATAGGCCTCCCCCAATTGTCGCCACATTGACTGGTCCCGTGCGACTCGCATCCAGCCGATCCCTGCAACCTTTACCAGGTCATCGGTCCACCTAGTGGGAGGCCTTCCAACGCAACGTCTATAACTTATTATTATGAATGTACAGACGGCAGCACTTCAAACTACCCGAAACTGTCAAATTTTCCCAATCAACCTTGAACCTAATGCTGAACCGATAAAATTGAAAATCTATTAAAGAAATTTGACAGATTGTAGTAGCTTGATGTGCTGGCGTCTGTATCTATATGGATCTTGTGATATCTGAATTAAATGAATTTATTAATTAATTTATTTACAAACATTTACCTGTTTGCAAATGAAAACACTGGTTAGTAGGCATGCATTAAAATTTCATGACACAGTATTATGACATGCACCCTGTAAGGGTACTTCAAATTTTAGATATCATATTATTAAATTACATAATTATAATATTGACTATAATTATTACATTAATTATACTAAACATTCATTAAATAAATCATTATTATCAATTCGTTCATTCATTTTAGTACGCACGCCTATCTCTGATCTCATATCCTAACTTATGTTTTGTAAATGTACTCTTACCTCCATACCTAATGTTTTTTTGTTGATTTGGTTAAATAGAGGCTGCGTTAGCAAGTTCTTCCATAATTTAATTTTATTGTTTTCCTCTAAAGCTTCAACCTACCAAATAAGTTTTGACATGCAGACGCCAGTACATGAAGCTACCCAAAACTGTCAAATTTTCACAATCAACCTTGAACCTAATGCTTTAACGATAAAGTTGAAAATCTATTAAAGAAATTTGACAGACTGTAGTAACTTGATGTGCTACCGTCTTTACCTAAATCTTGATTGCATTGAACATGTTAATATGCTGTAATGTTTCACACAATATTTTAATTATAAAATTACTGCAGATTCAAGAAATATCGTCATTAAAGACAACTTTAAGTACCTAAATATAAAAAGAAAAACTTTAGTACCTATTGTCCAGTAATTATATGTGTATTAAAAACGTGATATAAGTAGGTAAATAGGAACTTGTTTAATTAAAATTTATTGTTTCCTGATTAATATGGAGATTATGTTCAGCGGACCTTGGCCACAGACAATATAATACTGTAACTGGTGAATACTGGCTATAGATGGCGAGTCGTGGCTAGTGGGTCATAATTTATTATAATTTGTATGGTGGTATATAATTATTAGGTTCGATCTACCAATGGAATATCGGTAATCGTATTTAATTCGCCTTGTTAACATTCAAATTGATTGATAAACATAATTAGTGTTGGCGTTACATTGGTTAACTGAACAAAATTGTTACATAAGTACGTTGAGATGTAGGTATGTTAGTTATGGCACTTTCCTTATGCCGTAGTCCGGCAAAAAAAATAGTCAAACTTCCTAAGTGTCGCTTTTTAAATTTGAATTAATCATCATCTGCACAGCCTCTTTTCCCAACTATGTTGGGGTCGGATTCCAGTCTAACGGGATGCAGCTGAGTACCAGAATTTTACATGGAACGACTGCCTATCTGACCTCCACAATCAAGTTAGTAATGGGTAATACGAAACCTCTTAGTAAAAAGTTGTCAGGCTTTCTGGTCACTGACTACCTGTAACGACAGTCAAAGATCTATAAAAAATGACAAATTCAAATAAAAAAAAACATTAAAAAAAGTTGATAAATTGCTGTAAATATGTCTTTATCCGACAAGATAGGTAGTTACTCAGTCGGTCTTTTAAGGTTTTTATTTTGTCATCGTTATCCAAGCGACGTCGCTTGCATACAAGTTTAGATTCTTGTTTAATACTATAAATTATCTTTCCATAAAAATCGTATTTAATTGACAGATAAAGTTCCAAATTCTTGACCATGTTTTAAGTGGTGCTCCAAAGATTAAAGAGTTATTTATACCTTTCCTTAAAGTATAAAATCTCTTTTTCCTTGTAGGAACCATTGACCTTAAAAGGAACCTAAAATCCTTCGACTCACTTCAGTATACTCATTATGGTTTTTTAATACTTTATGTTAAGTCATGATGGGATTCTCCATCGGCAAAGATAACAAACTTCCATACCGACTGTGCAAAAACCTCTTTGTTTGTTTGAAGTCTATGAACCCAAGACGTAAGATTTACGGAATCCAACCTTTTTAGCCGCCTCATCATTTACTACTTCCAAAATTATCTTTAAAAAAAAAATTCAAACCCTGAGGCGACTAAAAAGGGCTATAATAGTAGAGGAAGACCAAAGAAATGATGGATGGACTGTGTAAAGGATGATATGGCATATATAGATAGGTGTCTGATGAGATGACGAGTAATAGAGAAGTATGTACCACAAATATATTGCGATAAGGACAGGAGAATGCCCTTATCGCAATATATTTTGTGATGAGGGCCATGTTTCTCGACTCAGCGTGCAGCGGTTCATGCCGTGTGAAAAATTTCAAAGAAAAAAATGAATGTATTTAAGATTTACTACCTGCCTAGTTATTTCCAAACTAGAACGTGCCAATTACATAGGTAAAACTCCTTTTTTAGACTAAACACCAATAATTGGCTCCTTCTCGCAACTTATGTAAGGCGTAAATACAGTTGTTACACCAATCATGGTCAATAACTGAATCAATAAGTCACTATGTGAGTGTGGGATAAAGTGCATTTACACTAAGCGATCATTACTTTATTACTTTACATGGATTACATAACATATCATGCCATACCATGCCTGTAATCCCGAAAGGTTTACGCGGAGATGTAGTTAACGATAGCGCTTCCACATTAAAAAAAAAGCCATTTATCACAGTATAATAACTACAAACAAATAATTATAACATTACAATTTAGAGAATATAAAATAAATTACAATACGCATAGAGTTGACTCAAATACAATGAAATACAATTAAAATTCATTCAACTCAATTAAAATCCAACAGCCAACATTTCGCCAGTTACAGTTAATTCCCAATTAATAGGAGCGAGCCGGATTCCGAACTGCTACTTCTGTAACAGTAGTTTTGCCCGACCTGGAAATCGAACCCAGGATCTCGTGATCAGAAGTTACTCTGGCCATCACTAGACCAACGAGGCTAGTTTCGAATAATTATGGTGGTTTGGTGTAAATACACCCTAAGAGGAGCTTGCGTAATAACAGCCGCTCAGGTCGACCTTTAGGTTAAGCCGTGCTTGCCTAGTGTGGTCTGTGGATGGGTGAGTTTCCTCCGTGCCTCGGAAATCGCGTTAAGCCGTTGGTCCTGTCTGTCATTTGTAGATCTTTGACAGTCGTTAGGTAGTCAGTAGCCCAAAAAGTCTGACAACCAGTCTTACCAAGGGGTATCGTATTACCCAGTACTAACTGGGTTGTGGAGGTCAGATAGTCAGTCGCTCCATGAAAAATACTGGTATTCAGCTGCACCCGGTTAGACTGGAAGCCGACCCCAATATAGATGGGAAAAGGCTAGGCGGATGATAATGGTGTAAATACACCCTAAGGTACAAGAAAAATATTTATATTAACTTTTTAATTATCATTCTCAAACTCGTTTTAAAAGCTGCAGTTTATTTTCCTTAAATTTCAAGTTATTATATATTTTGCGGTTTTGGAAGCGGTCCTTATCGGGGAACCTCGAATAACTTTGAGGTAAAAGTAATGTCATATGATGTCATGGAATTTCCCTAAAACTCGTTTGCGGAAAGAGCTTTCAAGTTTATTAGCGTACTGACCTTTTGAAAATCACATGACGAGTGACGTTCGAGGGTGCACAACTGTTATGCAGTTTGATAGACTATATGCATGTTACTGTTAATACGCTTTTTGAATAAAACCTTTAAAAAGGCATTCCTAATAATTGTTGCATATATGACCTGGTGAAGGTTGCAGGGATCCGCTGGATGCGAGTCGCACGGGACCGGTCATGTCGCGACACTTGGGGGAGGCCTATGTCCAGCAGTGGACGTCTTTCGGCTGAAATGATGATGATGATGATATTGTTGGAAAACGTAGCAGACCCTTCTGAGTCTATGGAGATGTTGGGATGAGCTGGACTTATTTTTTATAGATTTTCCTACAATTCCAATATCCTCCGAAATGAGGAAAGAGAGAATGAGGTCATTGCTCTGCAGTAGTAAAAAAAGGCTCACAATACCAATTGTATAAGGAATTATTTAATTTTGTAGCCTATTGTCCTATTGTGTATTTTTCAATCCTACAGTTCTTTTATTATGTTCATCATCATAATACAGGGTGTAAACAGACCCTTCACATAGCCGTCAACCAAGTATTCTGTACATCAAACTAAGTAACTTTACGCAAAAATTATTGTTGGGAATCGACTTTTTTTTTGGGGTAAAAATCACGTTTTAAGATAGGACTCGATGGAAAGCGCTCAAAGCATTGTGCTGATGGATGAATCGAATAGTACGGTGGTTGTGGAAGTGTGTAAAGTAAAAATCTAACATTAAAAACAAGTATTTAAAAAAAAAACTTGTGAAAAAGTTGTAACTTTGACCCCCAATATCTCCGTAACCAGAAGGTTCCCAGGTATAGTCTAGAACAAAAAAATGATCGCAAAGACGGGGAGAACAAGTGCCTTTCGGATATGTGAAGGGTCTATTTACACCTTTTATAACTCCAAGTTTCACAACGTAAATAATATACTAACTGCTATCTATAACGATAAGGATACTTTTGGTTTTAATTTGGCACAGCTTCCACATTAAAGGATAAAGGATGGGCCTTGTCTGGCTCCAACACTGTCCTTATACTGTCAGGGTATCTGGCTTCCAACCAAATTGTAGCCATTTGGCAACTTTACCCTATCATAAGTTTATTTTATTTAAGCTTTAGGAAGTGAATAAATACTAGTATTTAATTTTGAACAAAATTACACCTAGGAGATAATTATTACTGTTTTAAAATAACTCCGCAGCAAAATAATGATTAAGTACCGCGATCGGATTCTGGCTCTCTCTCTTATGTGACGCAGACGAAGTTGCACGGTCAGCTAGTAATAAATATAGAGGTATTATCTCTTCCGTAGCCCGGATAGGACATTTTGAAAAATAGGCCACTAGTTTCTTTCCATGGATATGTAAAATGCAGATAAAGGAAGAGCACAAATTTTTGAGGCAATATTGGATTGAGCCGGTAGTAAAAGTAAATGTCGAATTGCCTCATTCAAACCAAAACTAGGAATGAAGCTCTTTCTGACTGGCTCAAGCTTATTTCTTTATCGTGTGATTAGTGCCTAACCTCTTTTTTCGGATGGGAAATCATCAGATGACCCCTCTGGCTCTGGGCGAAGCAGAAGGGAGTGTCAGACTTGTACTGACTAAAACCCATTCATGTTCCTTTTGGTGTCAGAGTTTTTATGCCGCCCATGGGCGTCTGACTTGGCTTTACCTGCTGTCGAGAAATATCTCCTAGGCACCCTGGTTTCCTCACGACGTTTTGCTTCACCGAACCAAATGATGATCGTACAACACGCAAATGTATCCGAAAAATCAGGCTTAAGCTGATTTTGCGACAGAGCTTTGGTCACTTTCTATGGCCTCTTTCCAAGATAACTTTATTAACACGAAACAGGATGCTAATAAAATATTAACAATAACAAATTAATGGCAATTCCTGTAATACAATTTGCAACTTACAGTCGTTAACTTAAACGGCTTATAACAGAAGCCGTTTAAGTTAACGTAGTTAAGTAGTGACAAATAAAAAGTTTATTTGTATTCCTAATCAATCAATTATTAGTTTATTAGAAACTCAACGTCTCGGCGATGTCATTAACAAAAGTCTATATACCGCATATTGGACATAGGTATTAATCACAATGTTTTTACATTAGGTACCGACCTAATACCCTCTTAACATCATTGTTGATTAAAATCATGAACAGAAATGCTTGTCACGGCTCACTAGACAGATACTAATCTAAATAAGCTCGTGTAATTGAGACCAATTGACTAAATGATATATCTGTTTTATGTCACCGCTCGTAAACTTCTGGCTATGATGAGGTAAGCTATAGTTAGGGCTACCATAAATACTGAAACGCCCACCGGGGCATAACATAACATCATAACACCACGCCCGTAATACTCGAAGGAATAGGCAGGGTTGTACCTAATAGTACACCCACATTTCGCCAGTTATGTTTTAATCCCATGTTATATGGGGTGAGCCTATTGCCATCAATGGCAATATTCCAGTCTCCGTGGCTGCTACTGAGAAATTCTTGAAGGAAAACCCCAATAACAATTTGCCCTAACCGGGAATTGAACCCGGGACCTCATGCTCAGCAGTCTTGTTTGCGGACCGGGATATTTGGAATAGTAGTAGGGTAAGCTAGTGATTGGTTGTGCAAGACGAGGCAAGATACATTTTGTGAGACCTCAATCTTAGTAATGGAACATTTTAGAATCCCGCCTTGGACAGGTTAGATACGATTTAATTTAAATCATTCACACAAAAGTTGAAGCGTTGGTCGAGTTTTACAGAGAGTGTTTAAAAAGTTAGAGAATTCTTGAGAGAAAATATGAGCACCAGATGCTTCAGCCGTGTTGTGTAGGCGCGAAGAAAATTCGTGGTACTTAAAATTCTTATTTCCAAACGTTACGTATGGCAACCCTAGCTATAGCCGATGTGAACTAAGACGTAGTTTATTATGAATCATGTCTTATGATCGCAGCAATAAAAGATGCATCTTCATGAGTAGGTACAGTATTATTGATTTAAACGAGCTTGCGTCTACGATTGCAAGTCATCTAGACTCAACGTAGTCTACACAATTAAACATAACCACAATTTTTCTAATTGCATCCACCACAGTTTGTCTCTGCGTCACCCAAAGGTTGACTGGTAGACAATGCCATTGGCATAAAGTCCGATACTGTATTTGTTTAGGCCATTGTGTCCCACTACTAAGCAAAGGCCTCCCCCATTCCTTTCAGACTTTCTCGGTATTCTGCCTTCACTAGCCAATCACTCAGGAATGAGTCCAAATCGTCACGCCAGCGTTTCTTAGGTCTGCCTCTGTGACGACGACCGTCTTCAGGCACCCGCTGTGTGACGATTCTGGCTCATCTGTCCTTGTACATTTTGTGTGGTTAAAGTATTAAATAATTAAATAAATGCATGATTATTGATATGAAACATGCTAAATAGTTATTTGTGTAATTGGTATTACATTAATCGATGGATTTCACACGATTATTCATTGTTTAAAGGACTGAAACTAAAGTCAATCTCGTTTTCATTTAACACTCAGTAATTATTGTATTCCTAATTGTCCTTAGGGTTTATCCTCAGGATAAACGGGTTCGGTTTCGGGTTTATACATACATACAGAAACTACTGACAGTCTACTACGATCCTTGCATAGTCCTTTAACTTCGCTTATGTTCACACATCTACTATCTACTACTACTTAATACATTATAAAATAGACGACGCGACTACGCTAGCTTTCTGTTCATTGTTTGCTCAGCACCGGCTGCAGCGGTCGCGGGCCTGTGCCTCGCGGGGTCTGTTCACGGCTCCCTCTGTGTTTACCCAAACTGTTCTATATGCCCACAACCCAGGCGATGAATCTGATACCCCCTTGATTGCTCGGGAATCGGATGTATTTAAGTGTAGTAAGTAACTGTAATGTTAATAAATCTGGCCTGACCTTTCTGAAGAACAAGGAAAATATGGCAAGAACTCTAGTAATTGTCTCATTGTTACATTTCATTTATTAACAGCCGTAACACAAAGGAGATGGAAGGGGGGCGGTCGGTAAAATTACCCAGAACGCTTTGTACGGGTTGGTTTATAGAAGATTATTGTGTCAAGGCCGGTGTCGGATCCGACCAATCTTCATTAGTCAGACAGTTGGATCCGATCGATATTTAAAATTGGAATGAATAATTTACGCCTTGCTCGTCTTGACCCATTTATTATCGGATTAGAATATTTAATTGTGAACTCTGTTTTTGATTACGTAATGTTCACAATTAAATATTCTAATCCAAAAATTAAAAATTCGAAGACATGTGACATCCACCAACCCGCACTGGGCCCGCGTGGTGGATTATAGCCAATAGAGTGGAGGCCTGAGTCCCAGCAGTGGGAACATTATAGGCTGATTATGCTTAAGGTTCACAATTCGTCGTGTTACATTTTTTACTATATAGTAGCATGAATATGTTATGTGATCAAGGTATTCGCACCTGTGAAGCCAAAACATATCATATATCTTTTTGAATTAATTTACATAGTTTAGATTTTATCTTCATGATGGACTGAACTTGATGACCGATAGATAAGCTAATGTTGAGGTAGGTCAATTTTACGAGGAGTTCTGCTAACGTTTTTATTTCGCGTTTGGATAAATAGAGTTTATGAGATTTTGTAAGGCGTGTACACGATATTAAAAATTTACAAGTATTCATTGAAACAGATATGCGTAATTTGAACTATGTATCTAGTATGTCGACTGTATTTTGCTTTTTTTAGGAGCCCTTTGTTTCACCATCGTTCATCTTATCTATAAAGCATCCTCTTTTATAACATAACATAACATCACGCCCGCAACCCCGTAGGGTTAGATACAGGTAGGGGACCTAATAGTACACCCAAATTTATCCAGTTATGTACCTAAGTCCCATGTAATAGGTGGCGAGCCTATTGCCATTAAACGGGCATGAATGCACACTCCATGGCTGCTACTGGGAAATTCCTGATGGAAAAACCCAATAGCACTTAGCCAGACCCGGGAATCGAACCCAGGACTTCATGCTCAGCAGTGGCGCTTGCGACCAACGAGCCGGTCTTCCTCTTTTATATTCTTCATAATATTGTAATCGTAGGCATCTTCTATTGTGACATTTCTTAGTTGCAAGATAATCAAACAATCGACCAATCATGGTGATTATGTAAATATGGATAGGTAACGAGTGCAGTGGAAGTTTACGACCTGATACTATATGCACTTAGTTACATATATACCTGCATTATGTACAAGTTTCCTGCCCACCTGTCCACGGCAACAATTTGTCATATAATTAATATTCCCAGCACCTAATGAGTGGCCTTCGTAATTATAACATTCTTTGTGACTCATAAAATATTTTTATGTTATTTAAAACTTAAGTAGGCGCGCAGTTTATGATTAATAAGCATTTATGACTTCCTGAGCTGTTCTTCATATTTTATTATTTGTTTTGATTTTTTATGACTTAACATTTACATTTTATAATCATTCATAATTCAAACCAGTTTCTAGACATCATACATTCACAAAGATATCCTTTTTAACATAACATCACGCCTGAAGGGTTAGGCAGAGGTGTACCTAATAGAACAACCACATTTCGCCAGTGATTTTAAAATCCCATGTAATAAGGGGCGAGCCTATTACTAGCAATGTCCTACGATCCGTACACTTTCTTCACCATCATCATTATTCTCCTCCCCTTATCCCAATTTATATGCGGTCGGCGCAGCATGTCTTCTTCTTCCATGCTTCTCTATTACTCGTCATCTCAGCAGTCACCTCCTTTCTAGCCATCAGTAGCGAAGGGTAAATTTTTGTAAGAGGTAAGCCGGAGTACATAATCTTTAATGTGATTACATTATTTGTTATAGAATACTGCCTGTGCCAGTTTTCAAAGGTAAGCGATAGGAATCGAGTTGTTTGGAACCTTCGCAGCTGCAACACACACACAGTCCATCCATCGTTTCTTTGGTCTTCCTATACTCTTAGAGCCGTCTACATTCATACTCAACATTTTCCTCATTCCTCCACATCATAATTATGTCCATGTTACGGCTAATAGCCGAAGTGCGACTACACCTAGTTTTAGCCGGCTAAACCTAGGTGAGGTCGGTTAAACTTACATGTATCCTACTTATCTTCGGTTAGAACATGCAACCAATTTGAATGTAGCGCTCACCGGCCGCTGCCGCGGCACCGCTCGCAGCGCTCGCTCGGCTCGCGCGCTAACCTAACCTAATCCATTTGGTCGGTGTGTCCTAGCAATAAAAAGGATACACAACTGTTACCGGCCGCACCTAGATTTAGCCGGCTAGAAGTAGGTGTAGTTGCACTTCGGCTTTTAGCCGTAGCATCCATACCACGATAACCGATTACCACACAACTTTTCAGGCTTTTCCTTGAGGACATTAATTTAGTTAATAGTATAATTACGAGAAGTTACGAGATTAACTATGGGGAAAGCAAGTTGGCTGACAGCCACCCAACTTTTGGTCCTAAATGTATTAAAGGATCAGAAAAGTTACTTGAATGGATTGAGGAAAATAAATTACTTTTAGAAATTGCCGCATTGAATAGAGTGGTTACGAATATACGACCGCTTTTCTTAATGTGACATTAATAAAAGATTATCTTGTAAGTTGTAACACATCATCAGATTTATTTCTTACCTAGGTTTGGTCCGCGCTTTCATCAGCGTTGCGGTCGGAAATTATCCCATTGGTATAAAAAGTGTCCCCAGGGTGCCAAATTTTATCGAAATTCGTTCAGCTGTTAAGATGTGAAAAGATAACAGGCAGAGTTACTTTTACTTTTATAATATTAGTATGGATGGATGGTTGGTTACGGATTAAAGCAAAGCTTATCTTATTGCATATTTTTTGTGAAGCGATAAAGTAAAATAAAAGTCTTACAAGCGTTCATCGCTTCATAAAGTCAATAAATTGATATCAATTGATTTGTGGGTTGGTTGTTTTATGTTATCGTAACTAATGACTTTAATAAAAACAGTATTAAGTGATTTGGGTGTGATTAACATGTTTTTATTTATTTTAATAAACTCATCAAAAGCACTGGTTGTTCGATTAACAACGTTATTTGCGACAAAGGTCAAGTATCATCAACAAACTAAATGGTACAGTCGACCGAAAGTCAGTGTTAACACTTTGACCTTGAACCGACCTAGCATAGTACGGAATTTCAATAGAATAAGAGACCAGTTTATATTGGTTCTGTTACTATTTCCGTGCGGTCACTGTACTAGGGTTTTTAAGTTAAAGTACTTACATATCACTCGAGTTGACGTTCTCGCAGACGACAGGCAAGTCACTCAGCGAGACGTGAGTGAGGTTCAGCATGCAGGACTTGTCTCCATAGTGAAGATCGTCAGCCGTTACTTTCGACGTTGTACCTGAGGACCAAATAGTGGAGGAGTTAGGTTAATTTTATCAAGGCATGAGACCAGCAGAGGTAATGGACAGTATTCGATAGCAGTACCTATCCCATATCCGCATCCGGTTAGACTGAAATGTAACCCCCAGGTCATACTTCTATTAGACTAGGCTGATTATGATGAGTATCAATATCAACCTGACCAAGAGTTTGATTAACTTAAGATTAAATGATGGTGGAGATCATCAGAAAAGTCGTACCACCATATGTTTTTTGACGAGTATTACCTTACTACCTACTAGATATAGCTATGTTCCAGTTTTAAGGGTAGGTACGGCTTGATAAATAAAGACATTTCAATATTATTATAACTAGAAAACGGGATATTTACCATGTTTATTGTTTTCTTTGAGCTCCCGATATTTCACGAACAATAATGAGGGTAGACCGATTTGTCTGCTCATAAACACCCACCCACAATAATTTCAGTTTACCCGTGATCATGGTGCTCGCAACAGCGCTGAAATATCGGGAACTCAAAGAAAACAATAAACATGGTAAATATCCCGTTTTCTAGTTATAATAATGTTAGTCACCGTGATAGTTTAAAATCTTATAAAGACATTTTAACTTTGAAAATACCAGTTAGTCATCTCAGATTTACACTTTCGGCCCGTAAGAAATAAACACACGCTACCACATGTGACACTTACGAACAGTCACTAGGTATATACAATTATACAGGGTGTAAGGGCAGCCCTCCACAAACTGACAGGGTGCATTCAGCACCTTTTTTTGAATCATATTCCACCGGAATTGCATAGTCCGTCTTTACGAGCACTATCTGACCAATGTCTAAGTCTGGTGGAACTGTCTTTAACCGCTTCGGGCGTTGCTGTATTCTTGCTAAGTACTCATGCTGCCATCGCTGCCAATATTCATTCAATAGCTTTTGAATATGCTGCCAGCGAGATAGCATACTGACAGGTACGTCTTTCCAGCTTGGAGAAGTTTCGGCGATTGGTGCTTCCCCGATCAGGAAGTGGCCTGGAGAGAGTACCTCCATGTCATCCATGTCTGAATCATCGATGGGGCACAAAGGTTTAGACAAAAGTGTAGTCATCTCTTCAAACGTCAGGTGACTATTCAAGACTCGTTTTAGGTGATATTTAGTGGATTTTATGTCGGCTTCCCATAGCCGAGAGTATCTGATTTGCAGTTGGTGTCTTGATCGTCTTTTGTCCGGTAAGTCGTTTGAACAAAGTATTTACTATCACTCGTTTATCGCCGAAGCGATTTTTCAATATATTCCGCGCTTTTTCGTAGTTATTGTCCGTGATCTCTGTATGTTTTAGCAAGGCTTCAGCTTCACCGGTGATACTAGATTTCAGGTATTCCAAACTTAGCGACGTATTGTCATAGACTAGTGATATAAACAAGTCATGATAAGTGGGCTAATGATCGTAATTACTATTAAACTCAGGCAGCTGTATTCTCGGTAAAAAAAACTTGTCTTTCAATCGTCGCGATGTTACTACATACTTCTCCCGATGATGTTGACGTCAACGAAGAAATCATATCCTTTAAATCTCCTTGTAAACACAAGGACAAGTCTTCAATAGCGTAGTAATGTTCGATAGCAAAGTACTGGATGGTCGCACGTTTACCTTTTGGTGTACACTTAACGAGTGCTTCATGTGTTGACTTAAAGCACTGCCAATATTCTTCTATGCATTGTAATCTTGCTTGTATGTAACCCTTTGTTAATCGTGCCTCAGGACAGTTCTTTAAATTAACTTGTGCTTTCTGCATTTTACTAGCTGTTTCTTGCAGACGATTGAGTAATTGACAGCTTAAAGTACATTTTTTTTGTAAAAAAGGTGATTTTTCTCTTTGATTTTAACCCAAATTCAAGAAACTACACTAAGTTATGGCGATGTAATAACTCATAATTTTATAAAGTCTTCACTAATGAACTTGTTATTCATTCTTATCGCTGGAAATGTGTAATCCTCTTGCATTCTCTCGGCCGTACCTACCGTTTAACTTAATAAATAACACAAATGAATCCGGTTCGTTAGGATGTTTAGCGCGTTAAGGTTCACTTTCGGTTGGCACAGAAACTGGAATGATGAAAAAAACATCACATTTAAAATATACAGGCATAATGCCCGTCACAAACGGAGCTATAATATATCGAGATATATATTATAGTATAGCAAGCTGCCACACACGGGAGCTATACTACAATATATATTTTGCCCTCACTCATCATGGTATGCCAAAATATACCGAGGTATATTTGTCGACATACATATTTTGGTGACGTCATAGAAATATGTATATATTATAGCTGCGTGTGCGGTCACTCGAAATTTTTTATAGAAAATATGTCGTACTACGCCTTGCTATGATTCATATTAATATATATTATAGCTACGTCTGTGACGGGTTTAATTCTTCCTAACTGTGTTTCATTTAAAATCCCAAACAACAACACGTGGTTACTAAAAGCTAACAGTTGTACAAACTCGTGTGTTAAATAAAATCGTGAGTGAAACATTATGATTCTGGTTTATACGAGTACTTTTATACATAGTTGTTGTCCACGAGTTCCTTCCCACGTTACAATTTACTTTAAATAAGACTAAGAGCTTTTAATGGGCCTCCTTTTAAAGGAGGCCTGTCAATGACAGAGACACTCAAATGATCATCAGGTATTGATTTCCCAGATAATGATGATACACGTTAAGGACGACGATGATGGCTTTGCCAATAAATTCTTGGCAAATTATCATAGGACAGTTGATTACTTTACTGCTCCACATAAAAACGGTCGGTAAAATACGTGAAAAAAGGTCATCATCCCTTAATTAAATATTAGGTTACTCCAGGTGCTTTTGACAAGTGAATTTTTTTGTTTTTTTTTTGTTAGCGTGTCAAGTGTCCCAATGCGCCCAGCAAAAGCTAAAAAACAAAAGCCTTCTCTTTCTCCTTTCAAACCTAACCAAAAAGAAAGAGATTTTGTGCGATCTCTGGTCTTGTTCGCCTCGCAAGATCAGTTCGTCACACTACCTTCGCAGCGGTCTACCTCACGGCAGCGATTTTCTCTGTCAGGTGTTTGATGAATGATGACTTAAAAACTAAATTTGCAAAAAAAAAAAAAAACCAACTGCCATAAAAACACAACTATTTTACCCTTTTCAGTTGACATGTCCACAAATTCTTGTCATATACACCGTGACTTTTTAGTCGACTTACAACGGCAGCCCACTTCATATTTATGAGATTTTAATAATTTAAAAATAAAAATATTATTCAGTATTATGACGCATGACGTAGTTAAAACACCCTGTTGTGAGCGATGATCTACTGGACTCGAATGCTGGGTAGGTATTGTTCTCCCGTTTGATACGTAAACATCATTAACAGGATGTTTCATTATTTTATTCTAATTTTTTATTATTATTTTCTTTGTTCCTATTATGGAAGATAAAAAAAAATCGCTCCTAGAGCTATTTTATGTCGGGTACATTGAGTGGACGACCTTTGTAAGGTGACTAAAAAGTCACGGTGTATAAATTTTACTTTGGAACGAGAAGCTATTATAGTACCATCATGTCATCACATAGACGAAGAAGAAAAATACGTATGATACGGATAACTCATAAAGTGCCCGAGTTAAGTTAATACAATTTTTATGGGGCCACAGCACGAGCTTCCTCTACCAAATGAAAAAAGAATCACGAAAATCGAACGAGTAACCACAGCGAAGAAGAAAAAAGATGCTGGTGGAATTCATAACCTCTTCCTTTTTGAGAAGTCGGTTAAAAATAATACATAAGTTTATATAAAAATACATTTGCACATACAGTTACGTTACATAATATGTTATTGTTATTCATAAGCTAACAGATCGATTCATTTATCAAGCAATGAAGAATGATACCGGAGCCTCGTTCAGAACACACAAGTTAATTGATCCAGTTGTGCAATGTTCAATTGAGAAATCAACGGCTCGGTAGCTTAGTTGTCTGTTTCTAACTACCTAAACTATGTAGTTTGGAGATTGTCGGTGTATTTATTATTACAAAACCACGTTTGCAGTGTTTCGTTATTGTTACTGAATATTTCGAAAATTTTCAAACACTGGTTAGTGTTTGAGTAGATTACTAACCTAAATCTGATTGATATTTTCGTAGTCATAGTTAAAAAAGTCAATGTTAAAAAATGCCGAAATGATGCTTTTTACCCTACTGCGGCGAAGCCTAAAAGGGGGGGTAAAAATTTCTAGATTGTCAATATTGCAAAAGCGTAAGAACAGATGTTCACACACACAGGTGCTCACGCTTAGTAAAAAAGAAACAATATCTATGATCTATTGTCGTGTCAAACGTGTGTCTTGGTCGTGGTCGCAAACTCGAAGGAGCGTTATTTAATAAATATGCTACTGCCCATTATATGCCACTAACTCACAAAAAAACGGCCAAATGCGAGTCGGACTCGCACATGAAGGGTTCAGTACCATCGTAGTAAAAGAGCACCCTTTAATTTTAAATTTATTTTCTATATTTGTTGTTATAGCGGCAATAGGAATATACATTCTGTAAAAATTTTACTGTCTACCTATTACGGATCATAGATATAGGTAGTCATGGGATAAAGGCAACAGAATAATGATGATGAGATACAGCCCGCTGACAGACAGACGGAAGGACGGACGGACAGCGGAGGCTTAGTAATAGGGTCCCGTTGGTTACCCTTCGAGTACGGAACCCTAAAAACGATCCTTTTAAATAAATTTAAGCACTCGAAAAAAATCTTCAATTAAATCACTGCAGTTTCTACAAAAAATGCTTTGTTAATTCTTTGGAGCGTTCAGACGTTGCGCAATATTGTAATAAACTACTCGCCACTTGACCGAATCACTGCCGTCATGTGAACTAGGCCGTACGCTGTGCCAATGATAATGAATTTGAACGGCCTTGGTAATGACTTACGAATCTTACGATACGATTAATTTACTTCTATTGACTGATTTGAAACGCAATTTTTTATCGGTTTTCCGACTGATCATTATTGGGCATAGCGATTAGATTTTGTATTTATAGATTGTTGATAGTTTTTGTTAAATCGTTGGTAATATTGCACAATGTTTGAGAATTCCAACCAAATAATAAAAAAAAAACTTGATTTGATGGGTTTAATTTTTTAATATCATAAACCTTGGCTTGTATTACCATTTTTAAGCGCAATTTAGTCTCAATCCTTTATTGCATTCCACCATGTGTACCTACTTAGGTGACATACAAATCAGATGAAATCTAATGAGATCATCATGGACCGTTTTAGGCACAGCAAAATAGCAGGGGATAGGCAGATTTAGCACCCCACCGAGGGTGTCTCCACGTTGTTGTCGTGGTGGGGCTTGCGTGTCTCAATGACCTTGGGGCTCTGCCGGTAGAGTTACTCATGCCGGAAAGGTCCAAGTGAGAGACCAGACTAAGCGGGACACCAGGCAGAGTCCTTTACATCGGACTTCTGCGGAGGGCGCACCGTCTGTTGACTTGAATTGTGCGCGATTCACTATCCGAACTTTTGGAGAGTGAATAGGGTGTTTTCTTCGGGTGTCGTGCGATGGCTCACTGAGCGGAGTTATCGGACGACACTTGATTTGTGATTCGGTTCTCAAAGTTTTGAGGAGCGAATCTGGGTTGGGGTTTTTCGCCAAGTACCGAACAATGACTCACGGAGCGGGTCGTTGGGCAGTACGTGGTGAGATTGGAGTTCTGGAAACAGCATCGGCCGCGCATCGTCTCAAATAACGGTGTTTGGTTCACTGTACCCAGAATTTATTGAAGGTGCTAGTTGCATGTCATAACCTAAACAATCGCGCGAGAAGGGGAGATTCATTTTCAGTAAACGTCTGCTCATCAGACGTTACTGTCAGGTGAATCAGTAGCTTCGCGGACAATATAGGAGTCCTTGGATGTCGAGTTGTCGCCCGAAATGACAGTGAAGAGAAGAGTTTGCTAGCCAGTCGCTGCTGCAAACTTTGGGGAGAAAACCCTTTTAAAAATCTTTTACCTGGGGACCCCACCCCATAAAAAAGGCAAAGCTGAGTTCAGCAATAATAATGGAAGCGAATCAATTAAAAGAACTACCCCAGGAGGGTACCTGTTGCTCCGCAGCAGGAGAATCCCTCACCGAGCAGAACTCGGTCAGTCCCACGTATTCTGGGGGGGACAATGATCGCTTTAAACCCCAATCGCATTTTTATCCGTCCTTTAAGGGCGCATTGAGCCAGGGTGTTCTGGGTTCTATTCCTAATACATCCGTGACACCGGACCAAGAGCAGACTACCGCAAGCCTGCTTTCTGACAATTGGAGAGATTATAGCTCACAGGATTTAGCCAGCATAGGGTTGTCAAAGAATGTACCAGTGAAGAAGGCACAGAAAGTGCCAAAGGGGGTATCAACGCGTACACAATTCGTACGCCCACCTACCCCAATTGCCAAAGAGGTGGTAAGTGACACCTGCGAGTCTTCTTGCTCGCAAATGTCATACGCCTCTGAAACGTCGACGAGATCGTCTCGGTACCGCATGCGCAAGCGAACGCAGATGTCTGGGACCAAGAAGAAACCTGTTACGCCGCTGAGCCTTAGCAAGTCACCGACCAACAGCGGACAGGATGGTGAAAACACCGACCTTGCGAGTCCACCAGCTAAGCAGGCCAAAACTCGGGCAACGGCAAAGCAAAATATGCCAAAACCAGAAATGTTGGCCAAAACGATGCAGGCACAACAAACGACGGAACTTAACTCATGCATCAAAGACAATCTTAGAAAAATTGAGGAAGTTGCAAACGAATCGCGCAACCTCAAAGGGAGTTTTGTCAACAGTCTCAAGTTGGCGGTCGTGACAGTGCAAGCCGCAGTGGATGAGTTGGCCAAGCGATCAGCCGTTGAGGTCAACGTTGAGAGGTTGGAGACAGAAAACGCTGAGTTAAAGGCTCGGCTTACCAGTCTTTCAGCGCAGGTCGAGAAGTTGACAGCGCAGGTGACCCTCCTTAGTTGCCATAGTGAAAGAACGACGAGCCCTGCAGTGGCCACTCCTTCAATGAGACTTAGGCAGGCTGTTGCCACCGTACCTTCTGAATGTAACGAGTCAGAGGCACAGCTTCGGCGTTCTATAGCCTTAGAAATTGGGAGCATGGTTGACGCTAAACTGGCCGCTATAGAGAAGAGGTTGCCTCCAGAGAAGCCTTTGCGTCCGCCACTTGCCGCTGATACGAGGAGGGTTTTGCCAACGGCTGTCACTGCCGACCCGTGTCTGGTTCCTAATTCCGTAAAGAAAAACGGCAGGGGTAAAGGAAAAGGCAAAGGTAAAAGCAAGGCGGTAGCTCAAGTAGTGGAGTTGCCCGCTGTGCCTACGGCGTCCACCCAGGCTTCACAGGCTCTGCCGGATGCAACGGAGGCTTGGTCTACTGTAGTGGGGAGAAAGGCAAAGAAAGTACAGGCTGCCGCCTTAGCGTTGTCTACTCCTGCAAAGGGGAAAAATCAATCAGTGAAACTGCCTAGGGTTCCCGCCACGGCGGCTATAACAGTCTCATTAAGGGATGGATCAACTGCCACCCTCGGGGAGGTCATGTCGGCGGTGAGGCAGCGAATTCGCTTAGCTGATGTTGGCATTGACACCGTTGGTCTGAAAAGGGCAGCTGATGGCGGTATGGTCATTACCGTTCCTGGCGCCGATTCTTCCGCCAAGGCAGACAATCTCGCCAGCCGTATGCGCGAGGTCCTCACTGAGTTTGATGTTAAAATTTCACGTCCAACAAAAAGAGCTGAGGCGAGAATAATGGATCTCGATGACGCTGTGACGCCTGAGGAAGTGGCAGCTGCTATTGCTGAAGTGGGCGACTGTTCCCCCGAAGAAGTAAAGGTGGGTGAAATCCGTCGTCCACCTGCTTCTCTAGGACACGTCTGGGTCCGTGGCCCCTTGGCGGCAATAAGGAAGCTGGCATCCGATAAGCGCTTGCGCTTAGGATGGACGATTGTTCGTGTTCAGATTTTAGCGGCGCGTCGTATGATGTGCTTCCGTTGCCTCGAGCCCGGGCACGTCCGCCGTCGGTGCACAAGTGCGGTTGACCGCAGCACCCAATGCTATGCTTGCGGGGGAGCTCACAAAGCGAGAGAATGCACGTCACTGACCATGCGGTGTCCGTTGTGCGCAGATCACGGTCTTCCAGCGGATCACCGACTGGGCGGAAAAAAATGCGCTCCGCGTAAAAATCTAGCTGCGCATGTCCCCATTCCATTGCAAAGATCGGTACAGGTACCAATGGGTGCAGGCCCTGAGGAGGAAATGGACACTTCACATTCTCAGCCTTAAATGTTCTCCAATGCAACCTGAACCACTGCCGCAACGCGCAAAATCTTTTTATGCAAACTATTGCGGAGTGGTCGGTTGCCCTGGCGGTGGTAGCTGAGCCCTATGGTCTTCAGGATCACCCTCGCTGGTTCCGGGACACCGCGAACTCTGTCGCAATTTATTGGGCTTCCGGGAGCGGTGGGCCTCACTGCTCTATTCTAGATAGAGGGCAAGGATTTGTTGCTGTGGAATGGGGACCTTTGGCAGTAGTGGGCTGCTACGTGTCTCCAAACATTTCTCTCACCGAATTCGAAGCATATCTAGATGGGGTTGCGAACTGCATCCGGTGTAAATGTGCACCCCGGCAGGTACTCGTCATGGGTGACTTCAATGCTCACTCCAGAGTTTGGGGCAACTCCCGGGACAGGCCCAGAGGACAAGCTGTACAAGACTGGGCGGCGTCACTTGACCTCCGACTTCTAAATCAGGGGTCTGTTGCCACATGCGTTCGTTGGCAGGGGGAGTCGATTGTGGATCTCTCATGGGCAACTCCTTCTGTTGCTCGCATGGTGTCGGAATGGAGAGTAGCGGAGGAAATGGTCACACTCTCTGACCATCGCCACATTGTCTTCAAGGTGACACTCCGGCCTTCTGGCGGCCCCACCCGGTCAAATTCAAACCCACCGGCGCGACGATGGGCCCTGAAGCAGCTCAATCGAGACATGCTCGTCGCAGCTGCAAATATAACAGCTTGGCCGGAAGATACTCCCTCCGAGGGAGCTGCGTCCGATCCAGAGGAAGAGGCGGCCTGGTTTCAGGAAAAGATGGCATCCATTTGTGACGCTTCCATGCCCCGGGTCAGGAGCGGCCAGCGTTTTGGTGCAGTTTACTGGTGGTCGGAAGATATTGCGCTATTACGCGTGTCCTGCCTAAGGTCCCGATGCCAGTATCAGCGCACTCGACGCAGACGACAGCCAAGTGCCACGGAGGAAGAAATTGCCAGAGTTTATAGAGCATATCGAGAGGCGACAATGGAGCTCCAACGCGCCATCGCTGATGCTAGGTCAAGATCGTGGCGGGAACTTATTGATGGGTTGGACAGGGATCCATGGGGAAGGCCATATAGGTTGGTCATGGCTAAATTACGTCCATGGGTACCCCCAATCACAGAAACCATGGATCCAAATCTGCTGGAGAGAGTCGTTAACACGCTCTTTCCAGTAGTTAGAGACAGACCCTCGCCACTACTGTCATCGGCAGACTGGTTTGACGAGTTAGGGGTAACAGAAAGCGAGCTGGACAGAGCCGTTAGACGTTTGGGGGCTCGTAACACCGCACCAGGCCCGGATGGTATCCCTGGCCGGGCTTGGGTTCTAGCTTCGGCTGCTCTGGGGGACCGCCTAAGACGATTGTTCAACAGCTGCCTCCGTGCGGGCGTGTTCCCCTCCAGCTGGAAGGAGGCTAGATTGGTCTTGTTGAGGAAAGAAGGCAGGGACCTAGAGTGTCCCTCTGCATACCGACCAATTTGCCTGCTTGACGACGTCTCCAAACTATTCGAAAGAATAATTGCCGAAAGACTCGTTGAGCATCTATCACGTGTTGGTCCAGACCTCGCCGATTGCCAGTATGGCTTCCGACAGAAGCGTTCTACAGTGGATGCGATCCAACGTGTCCGATCGCTGTCGGAACAGGTAGTATCCCGGGGTGGGGTGGCGTTGGCAGTAAGTTTGGATATCGTCAACGCCTTTAATTCTCTGCCCTGGCATGCGATCAGGGCGGCACTAGTACATCACAGAGTGCCACCTTACCTGCAGTGCATCATCGGGGCTTATCTTCGCGACCGACACATTTGTTATGTGGGTCGGGACGGTAGCGTTAATCGCAGGGAGATTACGTGTGGGGTTCCGCAGGGATCTGTCTTAGGGCCTCTCTTATGGAACCTCGCTTACGATGTTGTCCTGCGTATTGATCTCCCCGTTGGCGTTAATGTCGTTTGCTATGCAGACGACACTCTAGTATTAGCCGGCGGGGACACCACCGAAGAAACCACTCAACTTGCAGAACTCGGATTAGAAAAAGTCGTGGCATCGATCCGCGAGCTGGGTTTAGAGATAGCGCCTCATAAAACTGAAGCACTATGGTTCCATAAGCTGCCGAGGAGTAGAGAGCCGCCCAGCTCTTTAGTCAGAGTGGGAGATGCGCAAGTCCAGGTGGGACGATACATTAAGTATCTCGGCCTAACCTTGGATGGTCGGTGGGGCTTCGAAGAGCACTTTGAGCGCCTGGTTCCCCGAGTCGGGAAGGCAGTGGGTGCGTTGCACAGACTGTTACCCAATCTCGGAGGGCCTCGAGAAGAAGTTCGCCGCCTCTACGCGGGGGTCGTGCGATCGATGGTCCTCTATGGGGCGCCTGTTTGGTCAAATAGGTTGTCGGGCGTCCGGCGCTGCAGGACTAAAATCAACAGCCTGCAGCGAAAAATGGCTATTCGTATTGCACGAGGATACCGTACTGTGTCCTTTGAGGCGGCAACTCTCCTGGCTCGTTTTCCACCGCTGGATATCCTGGCAGATATGGACTCGAGGGTTTATAGCCGAATCCGCGATATCCGCCAAAGTGGTAATAGTGTACCAGGAATCGCGGTTGCAAGGCTGAGGCGGCAGGAACGGCGACACGCGCTCGAGCAGTGGCGTGAGCGGCTGCAACAGCCGCAATATTCGCGTAAGCGCGTTGTCGAAGCCGTCCTGCCGCACTTCGAAGCCTGGCTGAAAAGAGAGGAGCGTATCTCCTATAGACTTACTCAGGTACTTACCGGGCACGGTTGCTTCGGTGAGTACCTGAATAAAATTGGGCGAGAGGCCACAACAAATTGCCATCATTGTGGAGGCAACCTGGACTCAGCACAGCACACGCTCGAGGAGTGCCCTGCATGGGACTCTGAACGACGGGTCTTGGTAGCCAAGATCGGGCAAGACCTGTCTCTGCCAGCCATAGTTGGGGCTATGCTGGCGGAGTCTGACAACTGGAGGGAGGTGACCTCGTTCTGCGAGACCGTGATGGTTCAAAAGGAGGCTGCCGAGCGGGATCGTGAGAGAGCCGATCCCAATAGGAGAAGAAGTCGTCGGGGAGGCAACCGCCTCGCCGCTTAACACGCCGAAACCCCGCCTGCATTAACTAAAGCAGGTGGGACACTGGGTCACGGGCGTCCAGAGTGGGGACTCTGTGCGCTCACCAAGTGACCTTGGATATGACCGGCAGCACAGTGGTCACGTGCTGCCGTGCACACTTGCACAGCGAGGCTCAGGGGAGATCTCTGCATAGTCGCCCCAGGGATGTGCCTTAAGAGGCGTTGCACAGAGGGGGCTCTGGACAGGTCTTTTAAGAGGAAACGGTGCCTCCTCTCATGTGTGGATGGTGACCACCGGGGTGGTTTTAGTGCGGTAAAAATCCCACACTCCCCGGTCTTATCCCCAAAGACCGGTCGCCTTTTGAAGGTTTCCCCCCGAAAACAAAAAAAAAAAAAAAAAAGGCAGATTTAGCAACTTAACTATTATATAGTCTTCATAAAACTATAAAGGGTGTAAATATACCCTTAACATAAACGAAAGGCACTTGTTCTCCCCGTCACTGCGATTTTTTTTTGTTCTAGACCATACCTGGGAACCTTCTAGTTACCTTGAACTAAAAAACCTTCTAGTTACCTTGAACTAAAGTAAAAATCTTACATTAAAAACATGTCTTTTTCACAAGTTTTTTTTTCAATACATGTTTTTAATGTAAGATTTTTACTTTACACACCTCCACGACCCCCGTACTATTCAATCCATTCATCAGCACAATGCTATGAGTGCTTTCCATCGAGTCCTACCGTTTTTTACCCCAAAAAAAAAGTCGATTCCCAGCAATAATTTTTGCGTAAAGTTACTTAGTTTGATGTACAGAATGCTTGGTTGACGAATATGTGAAGGGTCTGTTTACATCCGGTATAATAGTTAAGTTACAAGTTTCTTGTGGCATAAATGTATTTTCTTTCTTTCATACTCGTAACTTTCTATTGTTAAAAGGTTTCATTATAACTTTTAATAATGTACCTACGGATGCATGTTAGATGCTGAGATGGTAATACCTCTAACTACTGTAAATGTTTCTATGATCATCATCAGCCTAGCCTTTTCCCAACTTTTGTGGGCTACCCCACTAAAGTTGGCTTGGCTTCCAGTTATACCAGATGCAGCTGTATTTCACATAGAGCGACTGGCTGTCTGACCTCCACAACGACGTTAGTACTGGGTAATACGGTACCTCTTGGAAAGACTGGTTGTCAGACTTTCGGGCGACTGACTGACAGCGGGGACCAACGGCTTATAAGCTGTCATTTGAAGATTTAAAAAAAAAAACAAAATTTAGACTCGAAAAGCGCGTTGAAACGTTTTTTTCGAGGCACGGAGGAAGCTCGCTTTGTAATGGATCCATCTATAGACCGATCTTGGCAAACGCGGCTTAACCTTGAAGATCGACCCGTGCGGCTGTTATAGCCATGAGTACCACTCTGTAAAGTTCTAAAGATAAAACTAGAAATATCTTTCCCCCTCAACATTCTCTTCATAAAACATTTAAATGAACTAGCAGTCCAATCAAAACTACATTCGTCTGATTGTCCTAAATATATTATTATACTAACGCTAGACTCGTCTGACATTTAGCTTGTAACACTCCGAAGGCTAGGTTACTGGGACACGAGATCCATGCTGGTTCGATTCAGAAGTATTTATGTCTAGCTAACTTTTGCCCGCGGCCTCGCCCGCGTGACAGAAAATTACCCAAAATCACATACCACCGAGATAGGATATGTCCTAACTATTAGCACAATATCGAGAGAAATGGTAGGAATTTAGGACTTTGCCCAGGAGTGATACAGTTTAGGATACCCAAAAAAGTCCACAGTCAGGGCATTGACTACCTGTATACAAAATTAATTTAATTCGATCTAATACAGGATGGTGACGTTGACAGTGACGTCATAAAAAAAATAGATACCTAATGTTTTCTTATGTATGTTTCGCGATTCTTGATAGTTGTCAAGTTATAGATACTTGAAAATTGTATGGGAACCGCTTTAAATAAATTCTATCTTTATAGACTTTTTCACATTCTTTAACGTTAACTAGAGGCATTTTTTAATGTCATTAGCATCAAGAATAAAAAAAAGTTCTTTAAAAATAATAAACATCGTTTTTTTAAAGCCGTTCCCATAAAATTTTCAAGAAGCTATAACTCGAAAACTATCAAGAATCGCGGAACATACATGTCGTATTTTCGGATAACCCTGGACGTGGTGAGGAATCTATTTTTTTTATGACGTCACTATTTGCACCACCCTATTTTTCCGGCCGTCAAAAGGGTAACAGGCAGACGGACAGAGTATTAGTATAGTATATACTAGTCATGAATAAGTAAAGGGACCCTTACCTATCCGTGGGTGTTACAAAAGAGACCGGCGAATTGGGTAGGGAAATGTGATTGTATTGTGAGAGATATCAAAATGATAAGAAGTTGCTTCAATAGAATGGTATTGATTGAAGGCAACGGGATATTTCTGTCCTCGTATATACCCTATGCTATTAAATGAGCAATATTTGTAGATATACAGTGTGTTTGGTTAACGGTTACCGATACTTTAAGGGCATTTTATATACTCATTTCTGAGTAAATGCATTATATAATCTATCATTTAGATTATTTAATATGCTCTTAAAGTATCGTATCGGTAACCGTTAACCAAACACACTGTATATATTTGTAATCACTTTCTCGAAAACAGCTCTAAAGATTGCGATGAAAGTTTCAATATGGGCATTTATGATAACGAAAACTCGATCTAGCTAGGTCTAATGTCTGGGAAAATTCGTTTTCTCTATTTTCACTCGAGTAGAGCTGAGTCGCTCAAGTACTAGTTTCAAATCGTCGACTCAAAAACAATTTCGGGAAAGGCTTGGCAGATTTGGGGCTCTTAATTCATTTCTTCTTTCGGTGACCGAGTATCGGTAAGCGTAGCATGGGATAGGGTGAATGTAGATGGCGGAAGACGGTGCTGGAGAGCGCTAAGTCCAGCTGTGAAGATCGATAGGCTGAATTGATTGACGATTGATTAAGTTTTTACATCTCTTACAGTCTTTATCTCTGTGTGTGTTTTTCCTATTCTTTCTAACATAACATAACATCACGCCTGTAATCCCCGAAGGGTTAGACAGAGGTGTACCTAATAGTAGGTACACCCAGATTTCGCCAGTTATGTTTAAGTCCCATGTAATAGGAGCCTATTTCCATCAACCGGGCACAAATCCAGACTCCGTGGCTGCTACTGAGTAATTCTTGCTGAAAAAACCCAATAACACTCTGTCCGACCCGGGTATTGAACCCAGGACATTATGCTCAGCAGTCGCGGTTCCCACCACTTGACCAACGAGGCAGTCCTCATTCCTTCTAACAGTTACGTATAATGTTCCAGCTTAGTGCATCGTCCATATTTTCTTGCATCTGCTTGTATTCTTAGGGCAATAATGAAACATAAACTTTTCCCATAAAAATCCAAGATATCATGTCTGCTAGATATTAAGATATCATGATCTTCATTAATGAAATGCGAGTAGTTCTGATTCTCACGATCGTTATTTAATAATTCATTCATTCATTGTTTTCTTTTGCCATGAAATATTAATTTATTGATTTTTAATACGGATTACGGCTGGCCTACGTGACTTTTGACTTGGCTCGCGTTAGGGTTCCTCAGGGCAAGCTACGGATCATAGAACCATTTACGCCATAAAAGGTGTAAACGGACCCTTCACGAAGTCTTCAACCAAGGATTCTGTACATCAAACTAAGTAACTCTTCGCAAAAATTATTGTTGGCAAACTTTTGTTTTTGGGGTGAAAAATCACAAGAAGAGAATATAGTCGACACGTGGTGCCGCTTAGAAAAGCCTATGTCTAACGATGTCTAGCGGTACCTACACGTCTTTCGGCAGATATGAATCAAAATGGCGCGTCCAAATGCTGTTTCGTGAAGGACATCAGTCGAAGTGGCGCGTCAGTTGCTTATGTTATGTTCCACCTTTGTAAGCATAGTCAAGAATGGTGGTCGCATTTTTTTCACCATTATTCATTCATCGTTTTCAAAATATATGTGATTAAGGGTTGACCCAGTCAGGTCAAAAGGAATTACCCTTTACCGGGAAACGCGTTCAATACCGATACCAATATAATGCTCAGTATTCCATTCTCAGGTATAGAAGTTAATTCAACCAAACGAGTATCGGAACCGGCTCCCCCGGGATATAACCTATGTATTCATGCACCTCTCATTCGTTCCACGGCTTTGTTTACCATACACAGTGTATGTAAATGTATGTATTTATTTATACATACATTTGTTTTTACCATTCTGTATGTAGATTGATACTTGTGAGGATCTGTTTATTTGTCGCAAATTCATACAAATTCATGGTTCTTCATAAATATTCGTGTGTCAATGAGGGGGGAATTGGATTTGCTTTCAATGTTTGTAATATTATAATTGTCTTAGCAGTTATTATCATAACATAGTCTGTAGTTAAAGTGGTAGAAGATGAATGCCCCGAAAAGTACAAAAACAATACTCGATCTTATTTCTTTATCGTGTGGTTAGTGCGTTACCTGGATTCAGAGTTTTTATGCCATCCATTGGCCTCTGACTTGGCTTTACATGCCGTCGAGAAATATCTCTCAGGCATGCTGGTTTGGTTTACTCACTATGTTTTCCTCCACCGAAGCAAGTGATAATTACCAGTAGTAGTTATTAGTGCCTATGGCATTAAGTCCGCCTCTGTACTTTTGTGCTTGAAGTGTTAAATAAATAAATAATTATACAATACGCACATGAATCCGAAAAATCTGAATATTTGTGCCTTGTGACTGGGACTGTAGCTATATTACACTGTTGCCTTTGTTTCGACAATACAAAAGTGCCTGTAACTGGCCTACTTGAAATAAATGCTTAGATTTTGATTTTGATTTTTGACAGAGGTGCGTAATTACACGATTAGGTACCGATTTAAAAGAAAATCTAAAGAAATTGGCACTTCATGCTAGGTAGCTTACTATTTATGAGCCTGTGAGAAATGGCTTTTACCATTTGACGTAAAGGAAGATATCATACCCAACCCATAGCACTATTGACCTGGATGGAGTCACATTATTAATTTTTTTATTAGTGTTTCCTTTATTTTGTTAGAAACTCTTGCAGATGAAGCCTGTTGATCTATGCTAGATTTGAATTAAACTAGGGATATTTTGAACTTTAGTAGAGCCTACTTCTTTAAAATCACATAAACATAACATCACGCCTGTAATCCCCGAAAGGTTAGGCAGAGGTGTACCTAACATTACCTACACCCACATTTTACCAGTTTTGTTTTGAATTCCCATGAAATAGGGGGCGAGCGTATTGCCATCAACCGGGCACAAATCCAGCCTCCATGGCTGCTACTGACAAATTCCTGAAGGAAAACCCAATAACACTTTGCAATAACATTTTTTTTTCTGCAAATTCAAAATCAAAATCAAAATCATCAAAATCAAAGCATTTATTTCAAGTAGGCCAGTTACAGGCACTTTTGAATTGTCGAAACAAAGACAACAGTAAAAAATAGCTATAGTCCCAGTCACAAGGCACAAAAACTGTGAAAGTACTGTAGTTGCCCATTCCCTAACGTAGATCTCTATGGAGAAGAACGGGCAAGAAACTCCATGGACACTCTTTTAAATCAGAATACTTTAACAAAACCTTGGTTACATCATTCATTTTGAGATGGTACATTATGTGAGAACGATGCAGCAAGATGTGTACGTTAAAAGTGTCCATAGTAAAAACAATTCAAAAATAAAATAATTAATTCAAATAAGCCGTGGCAAATAAGAGATGACCAGTCACAACTGACAGCGCCCTTTCACGAACATGACGCATGTATCAGCACCATTCAACTCAACCATATTGAAGGGAACTAAATGATCCGACACACGTGCCACCATCAGCGAGACATTTGAGTGAGCATGACATACTCCTAACCGCCAGGGCACATTCAAGTCAAGAAAAAACGCAGGTTTCCAGCGAATGACAGCTTACAGCGTTTCATTCCCCTTTCTTTACAGCGTTTCCTATACACGATAGCAAATAAATGTACTACTCACCAATAAGATAATGTCCGAGTTCTCCTAGGATGTAGCCGATGGACACCAGACCCAGCACATACCACTTGTAGAAGCCAGACAGCTTTGTCCAAATGCCTCCGTGAAACATTTTGTATTAGTCTGTGGACAAAAGAAAATAACGTTAGTTTGGTTGGCACTCATCATCATCTGTCTAGCTTTTTCTCAATTATGTTGGGGTCGGTTTTGGAGTCCTATTGGATGCAGTTGAATACCATTATTTTACGTGGACCTCCACAACCCAATTACTAGGTCATCGTCAACTGCCTAGCCTTTTCCCAACTATGTTGGGGTCGGCTTCCAGTCTTACCGGATGCAGCTGAATACCAGTATTTTACATGGAGCGACTGCCTATCTGACCTCCACAACCCAGTTAGTACTGGGTAATACCATACCCCTTGGTAAGACTGGTTGTCAGACTTTCGGATCACTGACTACCTGTATCGACTGTCAAAGATCTACAAATGATAGCCGGGACCAACGGCTTAACGTGCTTTCCGAAGCACGGAGGAAACTCGGCATGTAATGGGTGATCACCCATCCACGGACCAACCTAGGCAAACGTGGCTTAACCTAAAGATCGACCCGAGCGGCTGTTATTATTTAGCCACGAGCTCCTCAACCCAATTTTTAGGTAATAAGACTAATTTTCAGACTTTTGTTAGCACGACATACTACTTATATCTGTCGTACGTACTTATATGAGCGATGTTTAACGAGTCTCACTGTAAATTATGACTGAGTGCAAAGAAACTTACTATCAGCGAAAACGATGATGAACAAATAAAAAAATGTATCATATTATTATTGACATAAGGCAACGAAAAAAAAAATGAATCAAATTGACATAAGCCAACGAAAAGCTTACGCCAATCTTTTTAAAAGTCGATGAAAATGTACGAAACGCTTTGAAACCGATGGTAATTTGTCTAGACTGTCTATATTGAAACGTGACATAGCCAGTTGCAATTAAGAATAGAGCCTCTTCATCCCCAAGTGCTTTACGAATATCTACCAATGTTCTTTGACAAAAGTAACATTTAATACCTAAGGCTAATTTGTTAGTTATTACTTACTAGCTTATACCCGCGGTTTCGCCTGCGTGAAGTCGATAATTGTCCCACGAGATACTTCTACCAGAATAAAATATCCTATGTGTTAATCCAGGTTATAAACTATCTGTGTGCAAAATTTCATCTAAAACCGTTCTGTAGTTTTTGCGTGAAAGAGTAACAAACATCGATCAATCCTCACTAACTTTCGCATTTATAATATTAGTAAGATTAATCGCGCCATTTTTGTATCGCGTAGCTACCGCAAGCACCGTCTCTGTTAAGTGGGAAGCCTGTAGCAAAGGTCTAATACCATGATTAACTAGTGATAAAATAAGCTACTTAATAATCACCATATTAGCTAAAACTAACTTGAAACACCTACACAACACTCCCAAAAGATCTCACTCACATACTTCGATACATGCAACACCGGATGAGATCAATAACGCGCGCACGCAGATATTTTAATCACCACCATGTGTAAATGGCCTCAAATTATAAATAATCAGGCCTTATACGGCCAAAACTGTATCACGTTCGTGACATAGTTTGATCTCATTTTGAAAAAAAAAACTCCAATACGCCCTGAAGCTGGTATTTATTGGGTAGACCTACGGAACACCTGTTCAAGTCAATGTCACATATAAAGCTCGTAGCGGAGCGGTTAAAGGGCGTTATTGACATAAAGTGAATACTTATTGAACATCATCTGCCTAGCCTTTTCCTAACTATGTTGGGATCGGCTTCCAGCCGGTTAAGCTGCGGCGGAACACCAGTATTTTACATGAACCGACTGCCTATCTGACCTCCACAACTCAGTTAGTACTGGATAATATGGTACCCCTTGGTAAGACTGGTTTTCAGACTTTTTGAGCCACTGACTACCTGTAACGACTGTCAAAGATCTACATATTACAGCCGGGACCAAACGGCTTAACGTGCTTTCCGAGGCACGGAGGAAATTTGGTATGTAAGGGTGAGCATCCATTCACGGACCAACCTAGGCAAGCGCGGCTTTACCTGAAGATCGATCCAAGCAGCTGCTATAATTTAGCTAAAAGCTCCTCTAAATACTTATTGAAGGTCAAGAAGATATTTTTCTCTTCTCTAATCCATAATGTGCCTCCAACATTGTACGCGATTCTTTCTGAAACCCAAAACAAAGCGAAATCCTTGAAAACATCCAATCCTATCCCATAATTGCCACTTATTTAGGTTCTCAGGTCTTGGGCCTCCCGCATCTACCTCGTGGCCAGTCGTCAAACGTGGCGTGTGAAACTGGCTAATGAGAAAAGGCCAACAGGCGCTACAGTCCAAGCTTCTAGGGCCCTCTAACGTCACTAATTTTTAACGTGAAGCCAACACAGATACCTAAACGACTTCATAGTCTTGGTCCGTTTCGCTTTCGATAGAACAGAAGGTTTATAATTGCGTGTCAACGGAAACAACATGTGAATTATGTGACAAGCTAAGGACCTGCAGAGGCCGCTAACGACAGTTAGTTACCTAATAGGTGTTCCGTTTTTTTAGTGTGTGTTGTGACATGCAGGTTTTATGTTAGCTTAATTATGTGCAACGAGAAACTACTGAATAAAATTGACGAGCTTATGCCCGTAGCTTCACCCGCATCATGTTCGGTAACTGTTCCACGGCATCATTCTACCGGGATAAAAAGTATCTTATATTTTAATCCAGGTTATAAACTATCTGTGTGCCAAATTTCATCCAAATCTGTTTAGTAGTTTTCGCGTGAAAGAGTAACAAACGTCAATCAATCCATCCATCCAACCTCACAAACATTTATATAAGAACATTTATAATTTATGTAAGAAGTTTATTTGCATCTACTGGTTTTCCAGCTGATCTGCTTCATTGTCACCACGGGCCTTTTCCTAATTATGTTGGGGTAGGCTTTCAATCTACCCGGAATGCGGCTGTGACTGCTTATCTGACTGCCATAACCCAGCCAAGCCAAAATAAGCCAAACCTTTCTTCATATAGGGTGACTGGTCATGATAACAAACAACTTTCCCAAACAAAAATTTTTTTTTAAACACATTTTCATTACAATAACACAACAGCCGAATGAAATACGCACGCGCGCCTATGACCTATCAGCTGTTAGCCGCTTAAAAAAAAATGTTTCTTTAGGAAAGTTGTTTGTTATCATGAGTACAATCACGTGTTTAATTATCGGTCACTAATTACCAGTCACCCTAAATATTAGAGTTCAACAAAAAGAGAGCACTAAAACGAGTAACAAGAAAAATAATATTATCCTTTTTTTCAAACAAAATCTATCGCAGCACGCGGATGTTGTATTAGCAATAAATAGTTTTGAGGATAACTGATAATAATATTTAACTATAATCGATTAAGGTCATAGTTTTGTAAAATGAAGCCAATTAAACCATTAAAAGTGCATTCACTAAGTATGGGCATCAATCACAAAGCTGACAAACGGTTCTGTGAAGATTGACATTGTTAGGTCTACTCTTGGAAGTCTAGGAACGCGGATTGCCTTTTGTGTTATTAGTTTTCAACGTCACGAAGAAAATACAAGAAAGATATAAACCTCGTGGTGTACGACCGACGATGAGTACGACAAAAGGGAATCAACTCCAAAAATTGAAAGTCTCCTAGTTGAGTGTTCATAAAAGCAACATGTTTTAAAACTCTCTATTCTACGCTGCTCACCCCTCCCAATGCTTGAAATTTTAATTTGGTTCATGCCAGTGTGCAGTGCTTGGTACATTGGCAAATTAGGGATTTACTTTACTTGATTTTATTTTCTGATTTTTTCAAAGGCTCTGATTAGTAATTCTGCTATCAAAACTCATGCACGTTTTTGATTGGTTGCCTAAAATAAAAATAACCTATCTCAAAACTGCCAGGCAGATAAAATAGAGAGAAAAATAATAAAAAAAGAATAATACAGATATAGTAGTGAGGTATAGTTTTTTTTATAGTGGAAATTTCTCATGAAATAACCAGTACCTTTGTGCTCTTCTAACTTAATGTAATGTCTTGTTAAGTATTTAGTGTACATAAATAAATAAATAAATAGAACAGTAGGTGTTCAAATAACACCGGCGCGGCGCATCTCCAATCGTAAAAATAGCCACAAACAACAAAAGTCATATTTTAGGAGCCGCTATTAAACTGTCAGGGAGTCCTATTTTCGGATAATAAAAACATAACAATGACCCAAATGGTAACAATGACGTAATTATGTGAATTTGACGTCGCGTGTCTCTATTCGCCATTGTGATGGCGGCTGGCAAAATCTGTTAGGTAAGCAGCAGCTCTTGAAAACTAATTATATATAATGCTGGGAGAAAATTTGTCTTTTAGTTTAGTTTGAGTAAGGATTGAGAGGATTAGTTTATATTAAATTAGCAAGTTCTTCTCCGTTTAACTAGCTAAGAAATGAAACGGACATAGTGTATTAAAAAACTACATTGGGTGGCTTATTTGAAAGTATTGAACTTCTAGAAGCCGGGAAGCCGTTAATTTAAATGTAGAAGAAGATATCCGTCTGGCAAATTCGATTGTCGATGAATTTCATTTATCTTTAATTGCCATAAAAATACTGTTTCTAGATATTAAGAAAAAAAAAATATAAAAGGCTGTTTCTAGACATATGAATTATATAGCTAATTACTCGTTTTTCAATAAACGATCAATCTTAAACCAAATAGGACAAAGACATGAAACAATTGAAAATCACGTCTTAGTCGCTCATTCATTTATTTTTATGCACAAATTGAAAGTGGCCTCCTCTCAATAACCTTCAACCCACAACCTTGCACTTGAGTTAACTTGTACTCTTCGAAAACATTAATTAATAAAAATAAACTTCCGTGTTTACATTAATTTCACAGCGTTTTACGTCAATTGAGAATTTCGCAGACTGATGCGTCTTGTCATTATGATGCCATTATAGCATTTGTAAAGGTTAAACCTAATTTTAAACTGTTGAGGAAAATGAGGAAAATTTTAGATTCTTAGAATGCTGATGTTTGTTAACATTTGACTTATCGAATTTGATTCTTTGTGTTACTAATAGCTAAAAATAATAATACAGAATGATTGGTTAAAAGTGGGCAATACTCAAAAGGAGTGAGTGTTTCTAAACAGACCGGAGAAATTCCTAGTGTGGGCTAACGTTTAAAAAAAAGTAAAAATAATGTACTGCCACTCACTTAGAAGAGTTACCTAATGATTATCTATTATATCAGTCATCAGTGACCGAGGTTATGTACACAAACGCACGTGATGCATGACTCAGCAGAACTGTGGCGATGCCAGTCATTTGGGAAAGTGTGTGATGGCCATCTGTCACGTGATCTACCTTTTTACCTACCGATTAGCACTGTAAGTTACATTGTCAGTGTTATGACTACCTCTGTGCACATCTTAATAAGACTATTGTTAACATCATGTCGTATAAGACAAGAAGAAGAATTTACGATAATTCAGTTTCTTATGAATCATCATCATTCTCTTGCCCTTATCATAATTCATTTGGGGTCGGCGCAGCATGTCTTCTTCTTCCATATTTCTCTATTACTCGTCATCTCACCAGACACAGTTTCTTATGAATATTATAAACTGCAAATCTATAATAGTAATAAAAATATGTACAAGTATCAAAAAAGTTACAGGGCTACAAAAACTTCGTCCACATCGCTGTCAACAAGGTAAGAAGAAGGCTGGCAGCATTGCCACGTTGGCGATTTCCCAAAATACTAGGTACTCGGACACAACGGCCCTAGTGTTTTAACCCCAAACGGCTCAAACTCCCAAATTTTGTTTTTTTCTTATTCGATTTTTAGGAGACTGATGATGAGTGATGAGTGAGTTGAAATGCTTCCCAAATTTAGTCTAAAATCAGGCAGTAATTTGGAGAGTCCGAAGTAAGTAATGACTACCGGATAATTATATCGAAAACTTGTGCGTGAAAGTCGAGTAAATTATCCGACTACAAGATGTCGCCTTACCCCCCAGTTCCATAATCAATATGAAGTCCCATCAGTAACACAACCTTCTGATTGCTGTCAGTTTTTGCTTTCATTACCAAGAAATCATCTCGAAAGACCTGGGAATATGAGCCTGGGAGTTAGGTTTACACGGTGCGACATCCTTGTGTAATGTTGAGCAAGATGATTTAGGAGGTAATAATCTTGGTAGTGGGTAATATTTGTAACACCGGATTGAGCTGAAGTTTACTATTCATTTATTAGACTAATATACATATAGATGCTGTAATAACATCTTAGAAGGTTATAAGACTTGGTTAAAGAGAGACTTTCTGTGAATTTGAAATTCCAGATGAATTTTGATGGTGGAGTATAATTTATCGGAAGGTGAAATCATGTAAAGCGATTGCACACTGCATGAAGAATACAATAAAATAATATGATTGATAGAGTGTTTACTATAACTTGAGAACTTAGTGTTAAACTAAAAGTTCTAAGCTAACGAATACGCCGTGGTGGACTACGACAGGGTGGTGAATTTTTTCATCGATATTATACGAGTATCTACATGTAAAGGAACTTAAAAGCCTTCCTTGGCCTTTATTGTTTTATTAAATTAACTTAAACGAAAATAATATGGAAGACAGTGTTTTTTCTGTCATTAGATAAGAAAAACTTAGTACATACATGGCGATATTGATCCAATGAAGACCTAGAAAAGACATCTTTGGAGAAGAATGATTAAGAGACCCGACCTCAAATAAAGATGGGATAAAGCCAGAGAAAGCAGAAGTTTTATTTCTTTAACCAATGGTCTATGATTCGATATCGAGTATCCTCTTGGTTATAGACTATAAATAAATACTTCAATAAAATGTGTAATCAACAGTCACACACCATAATAATTGAACAAGTATGTCTTTATCGTTCCAATTTAATAGCTATTTTAATTGATATTGAATTTTAATTCAGTTTTGTCGCTAACTTGTCTACCTCAAGGCGTAGCATATGAACGTGGTACATAGAGGGCGTCATTGTGCTCATTTGATATCTTGTATCATTAATATCTGTACAGATTAGGCAAGAATTATTATTGTAATTGGCCCACATATTTACTAAGCAGCACGACTTGTCTTTTATAGTCTTTGAGCTGGTATTCTCACTATTTAGACCTTCACTTATGCTCTCGTAGTTTTACCTACATACAATCAAGCCGTTTTACTATCTGGTCTGGCAGAAACTACAGGACACCGCCTGCTATGTATGTATGACTCTTATATTTTTTTTAATATCTGTGTAACAATAACATGTAAATAGTCTGCGAAACTGCAAAACAGTTTGCATACGACATACTAGTTTTTATTTATTTATTTAATTATGGTACTCCAACGACTTATTCACTAATACATTTTTGGGGTAATGTAACAATTAGATTTACACTTACAGGTGTGCTCAACACATGTTTATGTATTTCAAGTTTTATAATATTACAAATAGTACAGAATAGACTAGAAAAAAATATTTTGTTTCGCCAAGTTCATAAAACTTGTGGGTTATGTTTAACATCACTATATCATAGTCAACGTTATTTTGACTCTAACTACCTTCTGCTGCTTTTCCGTTGATTAATTCTGTTACCAAAGTGGTCTTCGCAAGATTCACATTCATCATTTAAAATTGTTATAAATAAGCTAATTTGCTTTATGGCCCACTGTTGGAGGAAAGTCTGACCAATCGTGATCATTCCACAAATAGAGATGACATAATATCACGCCTTGTAATCCCTGAAGAGTTAGGCAGAGATGTCCCTAACAAGTACACCCGCATTTCGCCAGTTATCTTTAAGTCCCATGTAAAAGAGGGCTAGCCTATTGCCATCAACCGGACACAAATGCAGACTCCGTGGCTGCTACTGAGAAATTTCTGATGGAAGAACCCAATAACACTTTGTCCGACCCGGGAATCGAATCCAGGACCTCGTGCACAGCAGTCGCTCTTGCGACCACTAGACTAACGAGATGACGTTTCCAAAAATCGTCTTGCATCTTGTATTGTAGGTATTTACTGGAAACCGGCCTACCTACTGATTACGAAATAGTATCAAGTGTGATGACGAAATTCATTGGAATTACAATGCCGGCCGAATGTCATCAAAGTGATCGCAAAAATACGACGGAAGAATTCTTAATCAAAATTAGCATCTCGTGTTTTCTAAGTAAGACTTCTAGGTCAACTATTGTAAAATTTGCAATTTTCTAGAGCGTAGTTCAGAAGGGTGACGATGTGTTGTACAGACGGCAGCACAACAAGCTAGCCAAAACTGTCGAATTTTCCCAATCAACCTTGAACCTAATGCTTTAGCGATAAAGTTGGAAATCTATTAAAGTAATTTGACAAATTGTAGTAGCTTGATGTGCTGGCTACCTATAAAGTCCCGAAATCGCTAGAAGTTCCACTATTTTTGTTGCAAGTTTTAAAATGATAATTACACGTCGTTTCGTCTCATATTGGTCCGTAATTAGTTTTTTTTTTGTTATCTTTACCAACTAGCTTTGCTATAAATATCTTCATCACATAATATGGATTTATGTGGACGGCGAGTTATGGGCTAGCTCGCCGTCCGGCCGTCTTATGACGACAGGCCGTGTCGACGGCGCGTTCGTGTTCCACGTGCGCCTCAAAGAGATGTCAGCAAATAAGTAGGGGTCCGCAAGGGCCGATGCCTGCCAGGGCTGCGGGACTGTTCGAAAGAGATACCGTGGCCCTGGAACACAAAGGGCAAAGAAGGAACATGGATGGGTTTTAGTCAGTACAAGTCTGACACTCCCTTTCGCTCCGCCCAGAGTGGGGGGTCATTTGATGATTTCCCATCCGCAAAAAAAAAAAAAAAATGGATTTATAATTATTTATTGCGTAATATATTTTACTAGCGACTTGTCCCTGCTTCCTAAGGCTTGAGAAATCATATCAGATATCTTAATAACGATAGCGAAAACCGCATCAAAATCCGTTGCACAGTTTAGGCGAACAAAGCGGTCACACAGATAGACACGAAAGCCGACTTTAATTTATAATCTGCACCATTAGTGTTTAGGGTTCCGAACTCGAAGGGTAACCAACGGGACCCTATTACTAAGCCTCCACTGTCCGTCTGTCTGTCAGCAGGCTGTATCTCACGATCCGTAATGGGTAGACAGTTGAAAATTTTCACAG
The DNA here is from genome assembly GCA_910589295.1 of Noctua janthe. Classification (NCBI taxonomy): domain Eukaryota; kingdom Metazoa; phylum Arthropoda; class Insecta; order Lepidoptera; family Noctuidae; genus Noctua; species Noctua janthe. The sequence goes on along the minus strand of OU342573.1, from coordinate 2,688,453 downwards.
AATGTGTATTTCTGTTGCTGGTATAACAAAAAATAATAAAAATAAATTAAAAATTAAAGGGGGCTCCCCTGCTACGATGGTACGGAACCCTTCATACGCGAGTCCGACTCACACTTGGCCGGTTTTTATTTTTAGTCATAACAGAATGCATAATTCCTTTTCCACCTCACGACTCACCGAAGTGTTGCATATTTTTTGTTTAATATTTGACATTATTAGTGTACTTACTGCCTTCAGTACCATCTACTGGTATCTCCATTGTGTTTGAGCGATCAACCCAATAATTAATGACCTCAACGTTTTTACCGACACTGTTCTACAGCCCTACAACTGTTTTACACTCCGTCCTTCACACAATGCATGGTTGGTTAAAGTGTATCGTTGATAATATAATTTCACGGCTGGATAAATGTCACGCATTCACAATTAAATGGAGTGCGAAAATTGTTGTTTATATTTTTTAGGTCGTTGGACATTGTTTGGATGTGATCAAGGCTTCGGTTCGTTATATGGAGCCGGCAGTAACCTTATGCTTTAAAAACTGGGCGAGGAAATCAATCATGTATGTTTGTTGATACTTTTTACCCGACTACGACAAAGCCACAAGAAAGGGTTATGATTTTAGCAGTCTATGTATGTTTGTATTTACATATGTTCCTCCGTAGCGCCTAAACTGTTCATCCGATTTTGTTGAATATGGTGTCAATCGATTCGTTATTCTGGTCCAGGTAACATAGGCTACATTTTAACCGACTTCAACAATAGGAGGAGTCGATTTTACCTTGTAAACCACGATTTTAATTAGAGCGTGATTTTTCAGTGGTCGGGATTTTTAGTTGTAGCATACCTCACAAATTCTTGTATTTGATCGACTTTCTCCAATGAAATTGAACGCGATCAACACATCTAAACTGCGTTCAAGAGTGAGAATTAATAGTTGAAACTGCTTTTAAGCGTAGTTTACTTAGTTATTCGGATCGGCTTCAGTTCCTTCGGTGAAATTCGTATCTAATAACACGTGTCTGCGTTTTTTGGTCTCTTTGCGCGAATCTGCCTCATTTTCTTGTGTACAGAAATCTTTTTCTTTTTCGCTAGATTGATTAATTAAATTAACTTTGTTTAGCCGCATATTACGGGAGCGAGAGTTTTAATTAACTTTTCATTTAATTTTCGAGGAAGTCAAACTTCATTAAAAAGAATAAATAAGACCCTATCGTGGTTCTGGGTCAGTACCTCGAACTTCAGAGAAATTCACTAAACGATGGCAAGTGTCCAAGTTAAATAAAACTTTTTTTAACTTAGGTATCTTTTATGATGTCAGTATGACTTTGACAGTTATTGCGGGTAGTCAGAAAGGAGTCTAACAAACAGTGTTTCCAAGGGTGTTTGTATTATCCTGTTGCTAGTTTGTGGACGTCAGATAGGCAGTCGCTACATGCAAAATAATGGTGTCCATCTACATCCGGTTAGACTTAAAGCCGACTCCAGCATCGTCGGGAAAAGATTATGCGGGCTGGCGGGGCTGTCTTTCCAATCCAAGGTATTGAACCTTAGGCTTAGTAAGTACATATTTGTTTATTTGTACCTCGTGTACAGTGGCATGCCTAACAGTGGCGAAGGTTCCATGGAACCCGATTCCTACCGGCTTCCCTTTGAAAAATGCCACAGTCAGTATTCGAATAGAATAGATTAATATTTATTTGTTTTAATAGTATTTATTTATTTTATTCTATAGACAAATAATAAAATCACATTATAGATATGTACTACAGCTTACCTCTTACAAAAATTTACCCCAACATCATAAAGAGTAACTTATTAGGTTTTAAGGCCAAGCCAAGCTTTTAGGCTTGTATGGAAGTACTGCCACTACTTAAGTTAGCTCTGACCCTATTGATACAGCCTCTATATTAATGTCACATTATTCGTAAAATCTTAAGGTCTTTATTAATGAAGGAGGTTGTCCTTCCACGCCAATAAAATTATACGTGTACAATTACTATGTGAATACGGAAATATACATACGAGTTTGATAGTATCTGTCGTTAGTTAATTATGTAGAATGTATGTTTTGAAACCTAGGAAGAGGTTATCAATTCGTCAGTTTTTTTTTTAGGTATATGTTCAGCGATTTTTTCATCAATTGTAAACCGATTTCATAATTATTTTTTTGTTTGGAAGAATATTGGTCCGCGGTGGTCCTGTTTAAATTTGGTGAAGATCTGATGCTGATCATCGGAGTTATAGAATGGAACTCTTCTGTAATATACACCTATTTACACCATATGAATAAAACAGGTATAAATGTAGAATTTGAAGTACAAATACCTACTGCGTAACACAATACATGATATAATATAAAATGACCCGTCACGCACAGAAACGGGTTTTGTCGACGGAAGAATCGACAAAATGAGAGACCGACAAAACAAATCTCTCATTTTGTCGATTCTTCCGTCGACAAAACCCGTTTCTACGGTGGCCATGCTACAGGTCTACTTTATAGCTTTACGAAAATAATTTAAAAAAAAAACGTACTTAAGGAAATGTTGTCTTGCAAACTATATGCCCTAAGTTAATCTTACACAAAACCTTGTGCTTCAATTAATTCATTAGTCAGAAAGCAATTAACTAATTTGTTAACGCATAATTAATCCTTCAACAATCTTAACAAGGTGAGGAAATCAACATTTTTCTTTAATTATTCAGTAGATTATGCCAAAGAAATTATCGCTTCACGATAAAACACAATAGACAATCAAAGGACGCCTGATTAATATTTAAATTCGCTCGAATTACGCTCTCAAATGGCTTGAAACCTCAAATAAAGTAGCCAGTATTATTGTCCGAGGGAAATAGCAAGTAATTTTGAAGGGTGGCAATAATTGGACCTCCTGCAGGCGATAAAACTCTGGCTGGAAACATACAGGAATCAAATTGAGTCACTGACGTAGAAAATCAGTGCTTTACTTTTTTAACTAGCTTTTTCTCGCGGCTTAGCTCCTGCTATGTACGGAAATTAACACACGAGAACATTTTAAATGTAGCCTATAACACTCGGGGATAATGTAGCTTCCCGTTAGTGAAATAATTTTCGGAATTGGATCAGTTGTTCCGAAGATTACCCTTTATATACAAACTTACAAACAAATACTTCTTTATAAAATCAGTATAGATTAAATTTTTATTGGAGATATATATTTATTTTATTTATAAATCAATATCTTGATTATGCAAATATGTGTTTTTAGAATCATATTCGTACATGAATATTTACATAGTCAAGCTCGTGTTAGGTGTATATTTTTTATACAAACACACGCGGATTACTTCCTACATTCGACATTTTGCAGTTTCCGAAACGCCTGGGGCCGTGATTATACTTGTAATTTGACCTTAACCATTATTGTTAGATTGCTGTTTAAATGTAATTAAATGTCTCTGTACATACAATGGACGAAAATTCGCAACAAAACTGTGACATTACAAAAAATCATAACAACACGCCTGCAATCCCTGAAGAATTGGGCAGAGGTAACTTTTAGTACACCCAGATTTCGCCAGTAATATTTAAGTCTCATGTTTTAGAGGCCATCGATCGGGCTTAATTCCAGTCTTGGTGTTATTGAGAAATTCCTAATGGTAATACCCAAAAAAATCAGCTGTGCTATATATTTTGATCGTGTAGGTATTGCACTTTTGTAGGAAACAGCTGATATAAAAAAAAATAATCGATCTATGTGGAGGTTTAGAATGATGTACTGAATACGTGGTAACCGTTTTCGCGTCGGTGTCCCTTCCACCCTGTACGTATTATCACATACGACCTATTATAAAGCCCTATATACATATTTACCATGCCCTTGTTTAATTCGCATTCGTCAGCTTATGCAAAAAATCATAAGTACTCAACCCGCAAGTCTTTGGCCTTGCTCTAGAATCTAGATAGAATATCTTAGTTACCATCTTAAACGGAATGCATTCTTCCACGTTCTTACTTAGCTTTATTGTATTTTCTGTGAGTCAGACTCAAACCACATTGTTTATTTGGACAGCTCTGTTATTGTCCTGGGTCCTTCGGAGGTTGAAAAAAATAAAAGAAGAAAAAGTCAAGTCCATTTATTTGTCTCGCACAGGACAAAACAAAATGGTTAAATTTATAATAAAACAAAATTAGCGGTAATTAATCAATCAAGCGGTACTCCAGCCCCCGTAGCATGACCACCGTAGACAAGGATTTCTTTGACGGAGGAATCGACAAAACGACACTGCAAAGAAATCTGTCATTGTGTCGATACAATCTGTCATTTTGTCGATTTAAATGTTTTATTATTTTCATCCGAAGGGAAAAACTTCACGAGACAATTTTATCTTATTTTATGAGCAAGCGCCTAGAACATGAAAGGCGAGTATAATGAATCTATCTATACATATAATAAAATTGTAACAGGCCGATGTCTGTACAAAGTGTAATTTGAAGATACGGAAAATAATTACATGGACATGAACATCCCGTTCATTGAGCACCAGAAGCCAACACAACAGTTTTTAGAATTTTTGTCTGTCTGTCTGTATGTTTGTACGCGCATCACGCAAAAACTACTGCATGAATTTGAATGCAGTTTTAGATTCTTAACTTAAAATATAGGCTACATTCGATATAGTTTTGGACCCGATAGCTGTCGCTGTGTCATGCAGGGGCGCGTCACTGGTATTAAATAACTTTCTGTTTACAGACTTATGGGGCACACAATTTTAGGCAAATTCTGTTCAGTTTTTTTGTTTATTTCAATGCTCAGATTGACTATGCGTGTAGATATCGTTTCTAATTTCTATAATGGTCCCGTCTAAAACGATAATTGAATTAGCAACAGACACGGTAAGACTTCTCAGGCTTATCAGACTCCATGAAAGCCTCTTTATCGATTTAAGAACAACTGGTAGAGGTATAATAAGGACATTATACGTACGCTCGACGACCAATCAAGCTATACAAAACAGTATTAGCGGATCTCTCATTGTACGGGAAATATTTACAAAGCGAGGCCATTTTATACTGAATATGTAGGTATACTTGATATCTCGCCGTGTGTACCATCATTGTTTTGTTTTATATTTATGTGTTGTTAGCCACTCACCCCGCATTATAGCGTCGGGTTTCAGACCGTTGATACTATTGTTTAACAGTTAAATGAGATAATGGCTGCGAGAAAACATAGCAGCAAGGAATTTCCTTTAATTAACATGATACTTTCATTAAGTACTCGTTGGTACCTATGTTTGTTTTGATACCCGTTTAGAGTTGATTTTGGAAAGGGTTTTGTTGTTGTAAAGGATGTTTGTAGCCCGACGCAGCCCGAAGAATAGCTAAACTTAAGTGGCAGTGGGCAGGACAGGGTTGCTCGAACGGATGTCCGATGAGGCCAAAAAGTTCCGGAGTGGCGACCGCGAACCGAAAGACGCCTCCCACTAGGTGGACCGATGACCTGGTGAAGGTTGCAGGGATCCGCTGGATGCGAGTCGCACGGGACCGATCAATGTGGCACTTGGGGGAGGCTTATGTCCAACAGTGGACGTCTTTCGGCTGAAATGATGATGATGATGATGAAAGGATATTTGTTAGGCAACGGAGATTTTTACCAGGGATGTGTGTATTTTGACGCTATCGGTGTTTCATGAATTCAGTCCGAAATTACCCACTGCTGTGTACAGGAATCTCTATTTCTACCATATCGATATTTTGGTTTTTAGATATAAAAGTTTTTAAAAGTGCGTGTGTGTAGTGTGCGACATTACTTACTGGTTGGTTACCCTTGCCTGCGTCATCTCACTGCTCTAAAAGATCAGCGAACGCTTGCTTTTAACGATTTCGATGACAGTTGCAATACATGGATTTACGGGGGCGAAAAAGCGATCTAGCTGGGCCTCATTTCTGGGAAAATTCGTTTTCTCTATTTTGACCCGAGCTGAGCTCGGTCGCCCAGGTACTACTTATAAAATACATACTAAAGAGATGTGACTGCATAACAATCGCAAAAAAGCATGTAGATAGGTTTTTTATAGACAACATTATCCAACACATGACGACTGAGTGATTTCAAGAACTGAAGGACACATACCACTATGGTTCCGGCTAGAAAAACCAAGTAATTGATACCATAAGAATGCGGATTACATTCAGATTGTGATCCCAGTTGACAACATACAAAAGTGATGTAACTTCGGGTAAATCTCGTTCACTAATGTCATTGGAAGAACGAATGATCGAATGAACGTATTCTTGTCACGTCCGCGTACCCAGCGACGATACCAGAGAGCGACGAAATATCAAACGTGCCTACAACCGGATATCAAATTTCCGGGAACCTGTAATATACAACAATGAGATCCGAATTATTATGGAATATTTATATGAAGGAAAACTTTTATGTGATGTAAAAGGTACACTGTGGAAATCTGGCGACAATAACAGAGTGCTATAGAATTTTTGCTGATGATCTGGTGAATCAGAAAATCCTTTCTTACACATTTTATCTCACGCGTGTAATTTCCGAAGAGTCAGGCAGAAGTGTACTATTATAGAATTTTGCTATCAACAATCTAGACTGCAGGCTGCTGATAAGAAATGCCTAATGGAAAAACCCAATAACACTTTGCACCGGTAATGGAAGCCAAGACCTCATGTGCTTGTGACTACTAAACAACGACGCTGTTATATGAAATATTTCTACCAGGAAAAGCTCATCATCATTTCTGTCTTGCCTTTTCCAGCGGTCGGCTTCCAGTCTTACTGGATGCAGCTGAATATCAGTATTTTACATGGAGCAACTGCCTATCTGACCTCCACAAGCCAGTTAGTAGGTACTGGAAAATACGGTACCCCTTGGTAAAACTGGTTTTCAGACTTTCGGGCCACTGACTACCTGTAACGACTGTCAAAGATCTACAAATGACAGCCGGGACTAACGGCTTAACGTTCTTTCCGAGGCGTGGAGGAAACTCGGTAAGTAATGATGGTCACCCATCCACAGACCCTTGAAGATCGATCCGTGCGGCTGTTATTATTTAGACAGTCCCCAGTAAAAAAAATCATTTTCATTCAAAATAAATATCAATCACATTTCAGCAAGAAGAACGCAATGCCTACTAAGATTTTTTTGCACAAACCAATATAATTTGTGTTTTTTGCCTATTATAGCAAGAAGTGAAAGTCATCCTCTAGCTCAATTACAGTCAGACCTTGGACCAGGTCGCGCGTTGTCCTAATTCGTCACACTGACTACCTGAAGCTATTTTTATTGCCCGTCGATGACTTAAAGTTTCCTTTAATTCTATTGTTCTTGAAAGTGGTGAGGCAATTAATTCCATTCTTTCGTTTTTTTTTTTGGTATTTAAATTGAGTGATGATTAATTTAATTTTACGGTAATGGCTATATGTATAATTCAGAAGATTTAGACTAGAGAGCAGAGCGAATATAATGGCCGTTTTAGGAGAATCATAATAGGATAATAATATATGTATAACTGTTAAGAGCGTTTACGACTTACGGCATTTTATACAAACTTTCAAGTCCTTCTTTTTTCGAAATGACTGAACCGATTTTAATTAAACTTCTTACGCATAAGCAGGATACATTTAATTTGATTATGTAATTGTAGTTGATTATTTTAATGTTCGTGTGTTTTAATGTGATTTTAATTTTTTATAATTTTTATATGGACAATGTCTGAAATAAATGATTAATAATAAGTCTAAAAAGTTATCAGCGAACATAATTACAATTTTTTGTTGTTTTTTGGTACTCAGTGCCCCGAAAGTCTGGCAATCAGTCTTATTCATGGGTATCGTATTACCCAGTACTAACTGGATGGGGAGGTCAGATAGGTAGTCGCTCCTTGTAAAATACTGGTATTCAGCTCCATCCTAACCGGATGGAGCTGAATACCAGTATTTTGAAGCCGACCCCAACATAGTTGGAAAAAGTCTAGGCAGATGTTGATGATGATGACAATTTTTTGTTGACATCGTTGACGTCTGTGTTTAAATTAAAAACGCATCATTAATCAAAATAATATTAATAAATTCGCAGTAACACCTCAGTAACTATGTACAAATTCATTACATTAATCACTTATTTACCTAGGACTTGTAACTCATTTCCACGGAGTGCGACCACAAATTGCAGATAGTACCTAATTAATGACGAAGTGTGGAAAAACCATTTACCTATAAGTACCTACTACCTAATTAATATTATACAGCATTTCTTTATCGTTTCAGATATTTTATGGCGCCTGACTTGTCTTTACGTGCCGTCGAGAAATATCTCTCAGGTATGCTGGTTTCCTCACGATGTTTTCCTTCAACAAAGCAAGCGACAATACGCACACGAATCCACAAAATCACACACACAGACAGCATATTATATCCTTTGGTACGATGGTAAACACGTCATATAATACAAACAATTAATTAACTGTGCTTGTTCTCAATAATTAAGTTTCCATGGTAATATTGGAGAACCCCTATTTAATCCCACTCATAGTACCTAACAAATTAATTGTATTTAATCCCAGTAATATTAAAATTTGTGAGGATGTACGGATGTTTGTTACTCTTTCACGCAAAAACTACTGACCGGAAATTAATGAAATTTGGCACACAGATAGTTTATAATCTGCATTAACACATAGGATACTTTTTTATCCCGGCAGTATGATCCCGTGGGACAATTACCGAATTCCACGCGGGTGAAGCCGCGGGCATAAGCTAGTACGCAATAAAGTAATAATACTAAATGCTCTTTTACATTGCCATTTATTGCCCTATTGGCTTTTATTTATTGATATTGTGGTTCATGTAATCTTTAATAACACTGCACATTTCCTGAGTATAAATAATTCCATCATGTAATGATTGAAACATTAACACATCAATTTAAACTACGTAGATATGTACAGTCACGAGCACCAATATGTAAACACTTTACAACTTTTAAAAGGGTTTTTCCCCTACTGTTCTGATTAAAATTCTAAATTCATGTTGTTACGAACATAGTATTCTGGAACTCATATTTTTATGAAAAAAAATCCTATCTCGAAGTTACAATCGTTATTTCTCGCGAAAATTTGTTATTAAATTTAGGAAAGTGTATACATATTGGCGCTCGTGACTGTACTTGTATCAAGTGCAGAATTTTATTAGTGGGAACTCCGAATGGAAATATATAAACCACTGTCAACGGATTACAAACGTCATTGATCTACCAAAATTATTAAAAATTATCGCAATTTTTTGACCTTCAATCCAGTTGGTTCATTATCTTTATCCATGGCTTTTTTCCCACTGCTGGGCATAGGCCTCTATTAGCTTGTGCCAATCTCCAAGCTCCTGTGCCAACCTTATCCAGGATTTACCCGCGATGGCAACAATGTCGCCTGCCGATGTCTCCACCAGACGACCAATTGGATAAAGCTATTCACAATATAACTGCAGTCAAATAAATGACTATTCTCTATCCACCTAGCTAAACTCCTAAGTACCTAAACCATAGACACGCACCTCCTTAACAACTCCGTCTCTTTGATTAACCGAGCCTCGTCAAGTAACCTGCACCAATGTAAACAAACCTCACTGCCTATATCGGTCAGTAGACACACGGAATGTGGTCCAGTCATGTAGCTATCAAGTGTTCTACGATATCACACTTCAACATCTATTAATAACGACTGCCTCGTTGATTTAGTGGACGCAAGCGCGACTGCTGAGAATGAAGTCCCGGATTTGATTTCCGTGTCGGGCAAAGTGTCATTGGGTTTTTCCATCAGGAATTTCTCAGTAGTAGCCACGGAGTCTGGATTTGCGCCCGGTTGATGGCAATAGGCTCGCCCCCTATTAAATGGGACTTAAACACAGCTGGCGAAATGTGGGTCAGTCACCAACTTTTAAAAGTGTTATTCTCGTACTGTTTTGATTAAAATTTCATGTTGTTACGAACATTGTATTCTGGAATTCATATTTTTATGAAAAAGATTATACCTCCAAGTTATAATCGTTATTTCTCGCGAAAATTGCTGTTGTATTTAGGAAAGTGTATGCATATTGGTACACCTCTGCCCAACCCTTCGGGGATTACAGGCGGTCAGGCGTGATGTTATGTGTGGAAATAAAATTCGAAATCTAATCACAACTCCAACATCCGACATTCGAAGCCAGAAAGTCACCCAAGATCTAGTTTCCGGCATTATTTTATCATGCGGTTCACTATTGTCACGATCACAAACAAACAGGATACAGATCAATCAAACAGATACTTATTACGGAACTAAGATCATTATCTACAAACAAGTTAACTAATCCACTTGGCAGTGCGACAAAAGACAAACAAAAAAGGATTTAAGCGTGTGTACGTGATCGCAATTTGCAAAGCTACTTGGCTTTTTTTTTCTCTGGCTGATGTTTCAGAATGAGAGAAACAAAATACTGGTTTCGATTTTTTTTGTCGGCTGTTTTATACAGGTACAGCATAGATGCAGACGATGGTGAGGACCGCTGCCTGTGCGTACCCGAGCACGAACGCAGGCAGGTCAAGGCTGACATCCACGACGCGCCGACAGCTGGTCATTTCGGCGTGGAACGCACGTTCGTGCAAGGTATTATTGGCCTGTAATGCGCGCGTTCATCGCGAATTTAATAAAGGAATGCGTGCCTTGCCAGAGGTATAAAGCCAGCTATCGCAAACCAGCAGGTCTGCTGCAAACCCCTGCCGTGTCACGACGATTCGAGGTAGTCTCCGTGGACTTATTTGGTCCACTTGTAGAGACGCTTAGGAAGAATAGGATCGTAACTGATCGTAGATGATTTCTACTCGGGCTGGGTGGAATTGTTTCCATTGGAAAATGCTACCAGTGTCGCTTTTATTTAACTAGCAATGTTTGTATGGTCCTTTGTTTGTTTAGGTTAAATCTTACAATTGAATTTTTAAAACAGTAATCAGGTACCGATTGAGCTGAAATTTTGCTTACACGTTTAGTTTGGATAACGATGTATGATTAGCTAAGTCTCGTCTTTCTAAATCTAATAAGGCGGAGTCGTAAAGATGGCGGACTAGTTATTTTTGCATTCCCATGATATGGGTATCAATGAAAAGGGTCTGAGAAGAATACGAAAAAAATGACGTCACATCGATATTTCAACGTTTGTTGTTTTGCTTTTCACTATACGGAATTTATGGAAGATATTGTGTCCTTTTCTAGGTTTCTTTCTTTTTTTTTGTTAGTGAAGTGCCACAAACATAGTTTTAAGCCTTTTTTATTAACAAAGTTTTGTATTCACTTAAAATGTGTTAGTTTATCTATGGGCCATTGTTAGCCTGAAATAAATGATGATATTTTATTTTATTTATTTATTTATTTAAAATTATGAAATAACACCTTTACAGCTATAACGCCAATGCGATGTTACCACCTCCAAGATACAATAACTTACATAAGCTAACAAAAATACAATTAAAACACAATCAGAATACATTTTATTTTATTTTATTTTTGTGAACTTCATCAGACTGCAGTGAAATATATCTACCTCATCTGAGATAATATATATGTTATATGTTTATATGTTATGTTATGTTTTTGTTTTGTTATGTAGGTTTATTACGACTCCAAATTGTTTCGTCATCCTATTCTAACCAAAACGTTTTCCTTTCTGCGAAGCAATTAAAGCTCTTTTCAAAATCTGTAACAGTCCATTGCAATTCGAGGAAGCGTCGAATATTTCACTGTAGAGACTTTTTTCGGCGAATAACTGCGACGAATTCACGAAAAAACTGAAAAAAGAGGTTGTTCTACGAACTTGTTAACCTGCATTCTGCCAGCTTGCTTGTAGATTTTACAGGAAAACTAAACGCTAACAATCGCATACCTTCAAGAATGATTGTAAATTAGATCCTAGAAATGAACAAGATTGAAATTCCACCGTCATTTCTCAGAAACAAAAAACAAATATTCTCGTCTTAATGTCTATAATTAAAATGATAACAATAGTTCATAAGAAAAAAGCCATTATTACCACATAGTTATGACATAATTCGTAATAAAACAGTATCATTCGCGTATTATCACGACTATGTCAAGGGCGATCGCGCTGATAGTGACCGTGGACCACACATACTTGGTGCCACGGAGTAGCAACGGACAGAAGAACAACGGGATGCAGTGGGCTCACTCATCCGTGAAGGCTAACTCTTCGCTATGCAGTGCGGGTTAGTCTGCTACAACTTTAGTCATGACTGAATTAAGCCAGCTTAGTATAAGAACCCCTAATTAGCAGTTACTTATACTGCTAATTTATTTCAATGAGTGTATTAATGTGTTACCACATCAATCGATCGTTCGCCGATCACCAATCGATCGCTGGTAGAAATGACGATAATCGATCAATTGGTAATAGAAACTGTCGATCGACGTCGACTTATTCATTCTACCATCGATCAATGGCGTTTGAGAGTTGTAGTCTATATAGTGTAATAACTCAATGATTTTCAAGCCTTGAGTTCCAGGATAATCAGTCGTTCAAATTACAAAAATCAAGACAAAGTTGAAGGAATTCAAATCTCTCTTATTTCCTGTTAACCATTTTGAGATCAAAAGATTTAATCAGTTTTATTGTAACTGGGGAAAATCTTCGGCATGGTTTTACTTTACTGTTTTCACGGATAGAGCCTCCTTAGAATTTAGTGTATTGTTGTCGTCAGAAATCAGTTGTTCTGAAACAAAAGAAACGTAAGAAATTGCTTTGATTGTGTGTAATGTGATTTGAGTGTAAAGGCAGAATACAGAGATAGTAGGAAAGAGAAGACGTGCAGCTCAAAAGCCATAAATATACTAATTTATAAAGAGGTAATGTGTTTTGGAGCTCGTGGCTAAATAATAACAGCCGCTCGGATCGATCTTTAGGTTAACCCGTGCTTGCCTATGTTGGTTTGTGAATGAGTGACCACCCATTACATACCGAGTTTCCTCCGTGCCTCTGAAAGCACGTTAAGCCGTTGGTCCCGTCTGTCATTTGTAGTACTTTGACAGTAGTCAGTGGCCCGAACAGTCTGACAACCAGTCTTACCTAGGGGTATCGTATTATTTATTTATTTATTTATTTAACACTTCAAGCACATAAGTACAGAGGCGGACTTAATGCCATAGGCATTTTCTACCAGTCAACCTTTGGGTGATGCAGAGACAAGCAGTGGTAGGTGTAAATCTGAAAATAATTTTAAATAATAATAAGATTAACTACAAGGATATATAAAATACCTAGTACTAACTGAGTTGTGGAGGTCAGATAGGCAGTGGCTCCATACAAAATACTGGTATTCAGCTGCATCTCGTTAGGCTGAAAGCCGACCCTAACATAGTTGGGAAAAGGCTAGGCACTTGATGATGATAAAGAGGTAATGTTTGTAAGTTTGGGTGTAGAGGGTAATCTTTGGAACGACTGACCTGATGCCGAAATTTCTTTCACTTATGGGAAGATACGTTATTCCCGAATGTCATAGGGTATATTTAAAACGTTCCCGTGGAATAATCTCCGTTCATAACGCCAGCGGAGCCGCTGACAAAAGCACTTAAATGAATTGGAATGAAGGAGAAGAATTCTGTTTTTTTCCTTCTCTCGTTGCATTGTTGCAAGTGAGCCTTCTACACCTTTCCATGCTGTGAGCTGAACCTTCGCCGCAAACAATTGATGGGTTCGCAACATTATTAGGTTACATCCACTGACTGACATGCCACATGATTATAAGGAGACTTGATATTAGTTATTTATTATACTTACTCTTAATGAAGGTGTAATGGCAGTTTCTGTGGGTATTAAAGTTTGCTTCTACATAATTATTGTTTTAGTTGCCTTTCAGACTCAAACTCGAAGCATTTATTTTAATTTACTAGCACTTTATAATTGCCCAAGAGGCGGTCATTAGTCAGAAAGTTGAAGCTACATAGTTTCTCGTTTCAAAAAGTACATACTAAACTCTACAGTCTTTTAAATAAAGTTAATTATGACAAAATTCTGTTCGTCAGTCTTATAAATTGTCCACTAGCTTTTTCTCACGGCTTCGCTTTCATTATGTACGGAAATTAACCAACGGGGACGTTTAAAGTATAGCGTTTGGGATAATGTAGCTTCCTATTGGAGAAAGAATTTTCGGAATCGGAGCAGTATCTCCGAAGATTACTTCCTACATACAAAGTTACAAACAAATACCCTTATTATAATAAATAAAAATAAATAAAAAACATTGCCCCGCACTAGTAATTTTTCCCGTATCGTGGGTGTGTTTACAAAGTTTTAAACTCACATACATAAACAGTCAGACCCGGAACAACTACCTGTAGATCATACAAATATTTTGTTAGCCAATCGCTCAGCCACTGCGCCACCTGTGCCGTCAAATTATTAAATATACATAGATTCCCAAGCAACAAGAGGCTAGCCAATTGCTATTTACCGGGCACAAATCCGGACTCTGGGATACTACTGGATATATTCAAATGAAAAATCCCAATAGCCTATTTTGTTCAGCAACCAACGAGGTCAGTGTGAAATGCTAGTTTAGAGCCAGCTTAAAACTGACAGTCACCGCACAGTCAAAGCCGCTGGTTTTAGAAGCATGCAATTTTGAACAGGTTTCTTTTATAATGAACCAGAGCACATGGGTTTTTTTTTTTTAAATAGAAAGAAAGAAAGAAAAGAAAGAAAAGTATTTTTAGACTCACACAGGACAAAACAAAAAAAATGGTTGAATTTACATTAAAACAAAAATGATTAGATATAAAAAAGTAAACATAAAAAAAAGATAACAAATTAAATTGGTCCTGTACGTCCCTATCTCAGCATGGTGCTGCAATATTAAAAAAAAAGTCACTGCCTTGGTATTCAGAAATGATGATCCAAGGTGATGCCAAATATGTAAAAATAAAAATTAAAAAAATCTATAGGGTATAAAAGTTCTGTTTGCCGATGGATATTCTCATCGGGTGTCCAGTTTACTCAAAATAACTTTTGCATCGTAGACACAATATCTAAACCCAACGCGTGACGCTGCTCATTGTTTTCAAGTCTCGAGACATGAAAATAATTTATTTAAAATTCCATCTCCCGCCCATATCCGAGGTTCCGTCACGATCTGACTATCTGCAGCACAATCCACCGTGACGTGGCTTCATAAACATTAACTATTTACCATACTGGGCTGGCTCAGCTGCGTGGCTTGGGGCTGGTCACGAATTTACTGTTTCCCTATTTGTTTGCATGTTGCAAGACTTAATTCCACTTTGTGAGGTCTTGAACAATCCGGATTGGTTGGATCAAGAGGTTTGACGTGGTCAATTAATGGAGAAATTGAATTATTTCCACATTTTATTGGTCTTAAGTTGACGAAACGAGACCCAATGTATGAAGATCATAATAGTTACGAAACGGCACGGTTTGTTATGGTATTTTGTTTAGTTGGTGAATCGGGAAAGTTACCTAATGGGATGTAGCTTATTTATCGTCTTACGACATAATTGAACGAAAGTAGATACAATCAAATCAAAAAGAGAAAGTGGAAGTGAGCGGGCCATATATGCCGTAGACTGGATGGAAGATGGGGGAAGAAAGTGCTGAAGTGGAGACCACGGACGGGACGGAGGAATGTGGGAATACAGCCGAGTAGGTGGACAGAAGACCTGATTAAAGTGGCCGGAAGAAACTGGATAGCCATGACACAAAACTGCCAAAAGTGGAGAGATTTGGAAGAGACCTACACTCAGCAATGGGCAAAATGTTGAAGAAGAGAAGAGAAGAGGGATACAATCAAATAGATAAAAATAAATAGAAACAATAGTCAGACTGACAAACGAGAAGTTGTGATAAAACACGCAAAGGCGGAGCAATTTTTCCCTATAAGAACTAATTGTAGCTGATCACCGCATAACATTAATCGATCCCCTATAATAACAATGCAATAAATCAGAATCGATAAACTTCCGCACAAAACAATCGATGGCGAGGTCGACACTCGGTCTTGACCGTATGATTAGTAACTGCGAAACTGTGAACTACGGGGTCTATAGGGTAACCAACCTGTCCTGACATCGCATGACAGCACAGTTCAGTGCATTTGAATACAGTTTTTTCCTTACCTTTTTTCCAGCATTCAAGTTATGGTGGTCATTGATGTGCGAAGGTTCGCATGTTCGTTGTTCTAGTCATTATTATGATGTTGTTAATTATAGTTACCTAAGAAGTTGTAGGTAGGACCGTATGCACGCCCGTGGTTGGGTCACCAGCTACAACCAATCCACTCCAATCTAGCCAAAAGAGGCTTTTCAATTATCATCATCATCTACCTAGCCTTTCCCAATTTCTAGGGTCCGCTTCCAGTCTACCCGGGTGAAGCTGAATACCAGTATTTTACAAGAAGTGGCTGCCTATCTGACTTCCATAACCCAGTTAATACTGGGTAATACGATACCCCTTGGTAAATCTGGTTATTAGACTTTCGGGCTCCCTGTAATGGCTGTCAAAGATATACAATGATAGCCCCAAAGGCTTAACGCGCTTTCCGAGGCACGGAGGAAATTCGGTATGTAATGTTTGGTCACCCATCCACGGACCAACCTAAGCAAGTACGGCTTAACCTTGAAGATCAACTTGAAGATTTCGCCACGAACTCCTTCTAGGTTTTTCAAATTCGATTTAGAATCAGATGAAAGCGATGATAAAAGCTTCAACACTTTTTTACCAAGAGAGTTGAAGGAGTATTATTACCAAAATACAATTTATCAGCTGTCTCAAAAAATCTATGTTACAGTCTAGTTAGAATATGACTCACTGTGGAAAAGGTCACATCTATATGAATCAGTCTTATCAAGTTGTATGAAAATAAATGCTTTAGTAATGTGTTAAAATTATAAGTTTACAGAAAAGTTGAAGGGACGTAGACTGTCATGGTATGGGCATGTGATGAGGACGGACGAATCGTATGTGAAGAGTGATGAATATAAATGTTGATGAATGGAGAGGGAAAGGAAGACCAAGGATACGATGGGTGGATTGTGTGAGGAAGGATAAGAAAGAAAAAGGAGTAAATGATAGCGTGACGGTTGACAAAGGAGAATAGAAGAAAAAAACGTGTTGCGCCGACCCCAAGTAACATGGGACAAGTGCAGGGAGATTATGATGAATACGTTTAAGTTGTAAAACGAAGTCTGTGAGGAATATAATGCAAGTATCAAAGCTCTATTAGAAAATATCGCAAGCCAACTTGAAAACAAACCAAACAAGAATCATTTTAAAGAAATAAGCTTCTTAACAAAGTATAAATTTTTTTTTCAGTCATTCTTATGTAACTCGTTGTATAACTTCAAAGGTTTCGTTAACAGGTGGGTTCAAATCAGTGTCAATGGCTTTGTTAAATATTTGAACATCGTCTTATGTAATAATGCAGTTGTTTATGTACTACACTGAAAATCTTCCGGATTCATAACTGGCGAAATATGAGTGTACAATGTATGTAGATGCCAGCACATAAAACTAACCGAAACCGTCAAATTTTCTCAATCAACCTTGAACCCACGGATGGCCGATAGGGCCGGAAAGTTCTGGAGTGGCGACTGCGAACTGGAAGACGTTGCGTTGGAAGGCCTCCCACCAGGTGGACCGATGACCTGGTAAAGGTTGCAGGGATCCGCTGGATGCGAGACGCATGGGACCGGTCAATGTGGCGACACTTGGGGGAGGCCTATGTCCAGCAGTGGACGTCTTTCGGCTGAAATGATGATGATGATTATGATGAACCATGAACCTAATGCTTTCCCTATAAAATCTATTAAAGAAATTTAACAGATTGTAGTAGATATAAGGTTTTTAAACTATCATGGTCAGTAATATTATCATTAACACCAGAAACGGGATATTTACCATGTTTACTGATTGTTTTGAGTTCCCGATATTTCGGCGCTGTTGCAAGCACCATGATCACGAATAAACAAACAGATCGGATCGGATCAGTAAACATGGTAAATATCCCGTTTGTAGTGTTAATGATAATAGTAGGTTGATATGCTGGCGTCTGTACATAAGGCTTAACCCTTCGGGCATAACACGGCTTAATGCTGCTGCTATGTTATGTCATGCACTCTACACTAATCGAAGGTGATTAGTTAGATGTTACGAGAGATCTCGCATCGTTAGTTTCTGATCATGAGAGCAATGCGTAACTTTAAATAAGCCCTACAATTTGTGTATGTAGGTAGTATGCATTTGTTTAAATGGTACCGTCTCAGTAAACATTTTCTATAATGTAGTTAATATCGGAGGCAATTCATAAATAGGATATGCGGAACCTGGTTTTCGTGCTATCGTAAAACCCGTTTTTTTTTCGAGTGTTACTAAGGCACTGAAACCGATTTTCGCATGCCCTATTCATAAACAATTATTAAAGTTAAGACAGTTTTAAACGCCTAAAAATGTATAGTTAAACAATCGATAACCAAACTAAACGTTTATAAATGTACTCTTAAAGGTAAACATCTAGGTGTTTGAATACAAATCAAGAATATCTTTTATTCTCACAATGTAAACAAGACACCAAGACCCATTTAGAATCGCGCAAAAACCAAATAGCGAGCCTATTCACTGGACAAACAATAAAAGGCAACTGTTCTTTGTTGATCTATACAAACAAATAAATAAAATTGAAGTGTCTGTTTGTAATATCAAAATAATAGCTTTTTACTGAATGCATATGAAAATGTATACGACACTTATAACAAAAACACCTTTTTTTAGTTTTTGTCTGTCTGTCTGTTTGTTCCGGATAATCTCGGAAACGGCTGGCCTGATTTTAACGGGACTTTTACTGGCAGATAGCTGATGTTAAGGTCTAACATAGGCTACTTTTATTTTAGAAAAATAATTAGGGTTCCGTGCAAAAAAAAATAAAACCCTTGAAATTGGTGACAAACTTGGATTCAAAAAGGGAAGTAATATTTTTTTTAATAATAATTTCACGCGAACGAAAGTCGTGCGCAACGTCTAGTTATTTATAAAGTTGGATTGATCTAGTTTACCGCTTACCTTGCGGTTACTCGTGATCAAGGACCCACGCATTTCTGCCATGTTAGTCTAATTTATGTTAAAAACGTATATATTTTATGTTAATTAAGGTTCGTTTGTTGCGTCATAACTTCATAAGATTTGGTAGTATGCCGTTAAAATGTAGCTTCCGCATTCTGTGGCCTAAATTGAATGAGTTGATCAACGCGATTTTATAATTTTCATAATTATGTTTTTATGTTTGTAGGAGTAACCTATAATAATAAATAAAATTGCAGTGTCTATTTGTAATTTCAAAATAACTAAATGCGTATGAAAGTATATGCGGTACTTTTATCAAACCACTTTTTTTAATGTTTGTTTGTCTGTCTGTTTTTTCCGGCTAATCTCCCAAAACGTGCTGGACCGATTTTGACGGGACTTTTACTGGTAGATAGCTGATGTTATAAGAAGTATTTAGCAAAATGACGAAATTTTTTTTTTCTTTTTTTTTTGATGATGATTTTTGTTTTTTTTGCTTTCATGCAAAAAATTAAAAACCAAAAATTGTTAACAAAGTTCGATTCAAATGGGGAAGTAATATTTTTATAATCATTTCACGCGGATGAAGGTCGCGGGAACAGCTATTAGTCTTTTATTAAGATATATAATTGAAATTGGTCTTTATTTAGGTACTACCAGTCCGCTCGCGACTTGGTCCGCAAAAATTGTAATAGCTCGGCTAATTTGAATGATATAAATATATTTTATAGCCTATGTTACTTTCTGATAATTTAGCTTTCTATTTGTGAAAAAATGGTTAAAATCGGTCCACTAGTTTCGGATCTTATTCAGTACAAACAAACAAAATAAATTCCTCTTTATAATATTATTGTTATATAATTATATATTATAGTATAGACAACGTGGCAACGCTGCCAGTCTCTTGGGGACATTTTTTGACGCCATTTTTTAAGATTATTGTTAAGTTAGTTTAGGTTATTTTAATTTATAAATGCATATATTGTTGTCTATCTATTAAAAGTAATTAGATACAGTTATTGATGAAAGTCTGAGAAGCAGAATTTCCATCCTGTAACCCAGTAATTGAATTATGAAGGAGGTCTGACAAGCAGTGGCTCCACGTAAAATACTGGTACCGCCCCAACATTATTTGAATAAGGCTGAACAGATGACGATAATTTTCATGTTTTTGGCATGACAGTTCAATAGTCCAATTCATCATGTAATAACGGTAATCACACACTAATCGTCAAATCAAATACACGCGAATAATGTCGTCTAAATATACAAAAGTACGTTGTTAACAAGATCTATGGCACTGACACATTTTTTATTATTATTTACATTTTTTTTATCGTCAACAAGCGATACTTTGTGGTCTTAGATTTTCTTGATGAATATTTATTGTGTATTCGTTTAGAATAAGCCTGTAAGACTGATAAATCGATCTGATAATATCCAATGACTCAATTTTTTTTTTTTTTTTTATATCTGGTTCTAACTTCTTGTGCTAGACATGAGCAGCGGTTAGCTTAATAGATCACTGTACCAAAAAAACATTAATAATTCAGGACTGAAACTGATAATTAGAACTGGATGATCCAAGGTATTATTATCATAATCGTGAGGGTTTACAGCCGCGGGTCGCCTTAGCCAAATCGAGTATACAGGGTGGAAGTGACACTAAAACTAAAGATGTATAAAAACAATAGGTACCTATTCGAATACGTCAGGGAAATTAATTGATACACTACATTATTTTGCCGAGTTTTACAGGGTGGAAGGAACACCGCTAATACGGTTACCACGTATTCAGTACATCATTCTGAACCAGATACAGAAATTTTTCCAAAGTTATTAAAAAAAACAGCTGTTTCCTACAAAACTGCAATACACTCTCATATATGGAACAGCTGAATCTTTTTCCTGTATAATCGATTTTACTTCTATGGTGACCAATTTCTGAGTGTTGTTATTAAACATACGTTTTGTAATAACATCCATATTTAATTAATATATTAAATACATTTAACAACTAAAATAACCTATATTACTTATCTAACTTAAAAATAAACTTAAAAAATGGCGTCAAAAATCTCCTCCTCAAGGCTGTCAACTGGTTATTTTTTTTCTCATCCATATTTAATTTGAATAATTTCATATACCTAAATCTTTCTTTATATAAAACAGTAATATCTGCAATACTTATGGAAATATATCTCATCAGGATTTGTCTTCAAGGAACGTGCTTCGATTCCAAACCCAAACACGCGTGTGCCATAAATAACATGGAACGGATAGAGCAGTAACCTATTTTTATCGCTATAATTTTTAACCCCTTAGTAATTTATGTGTGGGCGGAACATACGATTCGAGATAAATAAGGAATAAGCAATTTTGGGGGAGTCGCCTTTTGTAGCTACATTCCTGCTTGTGTTTACCGCATTGCGAATTTTTCATAAAAGGAAAGTGTATCTATTAACCTTTTTAGCTTATGATTTTTTTTTTTAATATTTTGAAATAAATTGTAGATTTTTTTTTAATGCAGTATACACATTATTTAAAAACTACAAATAGACCTTAAATTATAATAAAAATATTATATACAAGTATCGAAAGTTTTAACGCCCTGTTCCCAAACAGGGCGTTAAAAGTCGTATATAAATAAATTCGTCCATATCGCTGTCAATAAGAAAAGTGCCCATAAAGCTGGCACCATTGCCACGTTGGATGACAATGCTGATTCTTTAGCCAAAAACAAGGCCAGCCCTCTGGTCATGTGAAGAGTTGACCAACTGCTTGGCGATATCTCGAAATACCGACACTCGGACCCAATGGCCGTAGCGTTTCAACCCTCAACGGCATCTTTCACATTGGTCCATTTTGTTTTCCTACAAAAATACTTAGTCGGTAAAAAAACAAACAATTTAGGTAATTAATTACAATATTTCTTTAACCAGTACTGAAAGGCACAATGATAGGCTCGCGCGTTCAATTATCTCCGTAATAAATCTAGTAAACTATAAAGCCTAGCCTATTAGCGTGCCACGCGTTCATTTATAATTAACTACCAACCAATTGATCTTAATGATCGATTTGAATAAAAACTTTGCGGAAGTTTCTGCTAAACGTGCGTCAATTGTCCCGTCATAATACCAATTGCAGATAGCTTGCAATAAGGAATGCTTGCAAGCAACGAACAATAAAGTTGCGTGCAACCTTGAACTTCAAAGGAGCTTGCCCAATTCAGTGAAAGGGTTGGCTAGCGTTATGCAAAAGTGAACAAGTAAATTGTTTAGGTATATTATGTTGTTCAATGTTGTATGAAAATTTATATTTAGTTTTTTTGTTTTAATTTTCGTAACGAGTCTTTTGTTTTTTAATTTATTTCCGTCACATTAACATTTTAACGAATAACATTGTAGCAAAATTAGAAATTTTTACTGAATACTAAATTATTTAAAAAAAAGTGATTGCTTTAATAGTGTAGGTTAAACTACTCGTAAGATAATGTAGGCATAACATGTCATGTCTTCGCGCTTTTTAGGCTAAGGGCGCATAGACTCGGCAATTATCCCACAAACAAGGCTAAGGCTATCATCAAATACTTATTAACAACATAACT
Organism: Noctua janthe; assembly: GCA_910589295.1. Taxonomy (NCBI): domain Eukaryota; kingdom Metazoa; phylum Arthropoda; class Insecta; order Lepidoptera; family Noctuidae; genus Noctua; species Noctua janthe. The sequence goes on along the minus strand of OU342573.1, from coordinate 2,665,726 downwards.
GATCGAACGTAAGTACTTATTATTTGCTGATTTTATATCTTTTAATTGAAAATATTTCTAATTAACGATTCATCATTTGCCACAGGTTATAAATATAACTAATCTTGAGTTCAATTGTAATTTCAGCCTAGACCCATGAAGCAATTATTGTAATTAGTTTAAGATTTAATTATTTTTAATTGGATTCACTTAAGTGACAATTAAGATGCCAATGGATATAATTTTACACGGAGACTTGTGAGAGCGTTGAGCTTGAGTTATTTTTCCCTAAGGAGCCGAAGACAACGTTAGCTTCCATTAAAGTAGGTATTTTAATTAAGTCATTATAATTAAGGGACTTTATGTGTGTAAGTTGGGTAAGTTAGTTTATGGAATTCGAACAATAAAGTTGCTAAATTATTTCCTTTATTTATTTCTATACAAATTAATTATATTTTAAATATTCCTTACAAAAACACCATATAAAACAACATTTAAAAATATAAAAAAAATTGTAGCCCACCGATATCGGGATCAGTGTCCAAGCTACCGGCGGTTAGGGCTCCAGAGAGAGGAACCTCCTAACAATACGAGCCGTGTCCAGGAGTACCGCTCTCTGAAACAAGCCCTTGATCCAGCTGCCTAACGAGAGCCTCCGCAGGAATTGGTCGAGGCTCTTGGCAATCAAGCCATGGGCTGATACAACTATCGGCACAATGATCGCTGAGTCCACATCTCACATGTCGACAACCTCGTGAGCCAAGTCAATATTCTTGATTTGCTTATCTTTCTCGGCTTTCACGAGGTTCTCATCATGCGGGACCGTTATATTATTTTAACATAAATATTATTAATTAATGAAATTCTCATTGTCATACCAAGATTTTTTAAGGTATAAGGAAACGCAAATCATTAATGGTTCATTTGTTCAACTATGTCCTATGAAGATACAGAGCCGTTATTACTTGTGCTAAAGTAAATATTGTTCGTGTTATTGTTATTTTTGAATTAGTTAAGATAATATGATTTTGCGTTGGAAGGCCTCCCACTATGTGGACCGATGACCTGGTAAAGGTTGCGGGGATCCGCTGGATGCGAGACTCACGGGACCGGTCAATGTGGCGACACTTGGGGAGGCCTATGTCCAGCAGTGGACGTCTTTCGGCTGAAATGATGATGATGATGATGAATATAATTTTTATATACCTTTTTTTTTACGACTACATAGTTAAAAATAATATTAATATGATATTTGATTCTTTAATCAATTAATGTTACCCCCAATTGTCTGAAACACAGGATTACCTAGCTCAGCCACAAATAATGGATGAACTTGACATAGATTTAAGAAAAACTGTAAATGTTAAAAAAAAGTATTTTTGAATAAATTTTATTTATTTATTATTTTAGATTTTCAGGATAACTTAAAAAGTTGTTTTAGGTGACGTAAGTACTCGCTATTATGACTATTTTTTATCCTGGAGCCAACCAACTATCTGAATGAAATGCCAGGTTGTAGTAAATATAGTTTAGTTGGTGTTTACTTATTTATTTATATTTTTTTTCCCATAGTAACGTTATGCCATCGCCAAGTCGACGACAGGACCATAAGTGCGGATTACATTCATTAAGAGTTGCATATGACATGTTCTACCAACTGATTTAGCATAAAATTATAAATAAACTGCATGAATAACACGTTTTTTATGCAAACAGATATTGTAATTGCTAATATTGTGTCGGTAAGTATCGTATATTTATTACTGTATTTTATTTTCATAAATGTATTTTTATAGAACTAGTAACTATTCACTTTTAATCTTTGTATTTGAAACATTAATATATTTTTAATTTATTATTCACTTATCACGAGTAATTGACATATTTTGCAATTTTCCTTTAATCATTATTGTACTGCTCTGAGTAACTACTTCCGCTAGTGTTTTTCCGTGTCAACGATGAGTTTTTTTTTGTATTCAAGACAATCACAGATGCATTTACCTTTGATGTCAGATGACACTTATTTATGGCGAAACCAAAAAAAAAAAAACAAACGCGCGGCAAGCATCCCGATCTAATAAAGATAATTGGTGTAAGCCAAGTAGGGGTCCGCATGGGACTGCCAGGGCTGCGGGACTGTTCGAAAGAGATACCGTGGCCCTGGAACACTAAGGACAATGAAGGAACATGGATGGGTTTTTAGTCAGTAGAAGTGTGACACTCCCTTCCGCTCCGCCTAGAGTGGGGGGGGGAGGGAGTAATTTAATGATTTCCCATCCGAAAAAAAAAGCTTAACCGGTTAAATAACTTGAGCACTGCTGAGACTCAGAACGCCTCACTGTGAGTGGGAGTTTGCTACAATCTGCCACACGGGCTCAGTACTAGTTAGAGGAGGTAACATAACATGTCTTTGAATTTTCGGTTCTAGGACATGCCGGTTTCCGCACGATATATTCCTTCACTCTTTTGAGAATATAATAACATCACGCCTGTAATCCCCGAAAGGTTAGGCAGATATGTACCAATTCTAAACAAATTTCATCAGTTTTTTTAAGTCGCATGTATTAGGTAGCGAGCCTATTCCCATCAACCGGCCAAGAATTCAGACTCCTCGGCTACTGAGAAATTCCTGATGGAAAAATAATAACAAGTTGCCCGACCCGGGAATCTAACTCAGGACCTCATACTCAGCAGTCACGGTTGCAACCTCTAGACCACGAGGCAGTTTTAAAAATATAACTACCGAATTAATATTATTATTCTAAAATGAAACCGTTAACAAGTAATTATTAATTGCATTATTAAGTCATATAAAACAACCATAAAAGGACGTAGTTACTAAGTTCCTGCTTCGTTCTCGCATAACACCGTCCCCTCTAATCGCATTGCTACGGATGTTGACCCGCTACTGGACAGGCCGGTTTTCAAGCAAGCAGGCCTTTTACTATTGTATGTTTTTTAAACAAAGGCATGAGTATTTGTTATGTGTCCTTGGTGTTTGAAAACTTTTTTTATTAAATCTTTATGTAATACGCACACACAAAAGGTAGCATGAGAAATTGATAAGCATGATAAAGAAGTAATGAAGAGCTTTGGTTATTTTCATTTTAATATCTTATTTGGGTATCATCATCTGCCTAGCCTTTTCCAAACTATGTTAGGGTCGGCTTCTAGTCTAACCGTATGCAGTTGAATACCAGTATTTTACATGGAGACTGCCTATCTGACCTCCACAACCCAATTAGTGCTAAGTAATACGATACCTCTTGGTAAGACTGGTTGTTAGACTTTTTGGGCCACTGAATACCTGTAACGGCTGACAAAAATCTACAAATGACAGCCGGGACCACGTGCTTTCCGGGCACGGAGGAAACTCGGTATGTAATGGGTGGTCACCAATCCACAGACCAATCTAGGCAAGCACGGCTTTACCTAAACATCGATCCCGAGCGGCTGTTATTATTTAACCACGAGCTTTGGGTATCATTGTTTCAAATCATTCAGAGTACTATCAAAGTAACAAACATATCAAAGTAACTCCGTCTTAGGTAGGCTCCTAAGTTGTATAATACTTTTGTAGACTATAATGCGATTATACCACTTTTGATGTGTGCTTTTAAAAAAAAAGTTGGTTTAGAACGACACTGGCAGTCAGAATCATCTTTTTTGTTATATTATGATGTGCTAGGTCGACTATGATTTTATAAGTATAGTTAAGGAACCTACTACCGACATGATTCTTCGTTATCGTGTGAATAGTATCTAACCTGGTGTCGGAGTTTTTATGCCGCCCATGGGCCGCTGACTTGGCTTTACATGCCGTCCAGAAATATATCTCAGGCATGCTGGTTTGGTTTTCTCACGATGTTTTCCTTCACTGACCCAAGTGATAATTATACAATACACATATGTATACGAAAAACCAGAGGTCGTCTTGGGTTCGAACTTGAGACCTATGACTTGTCAGTCCGACGGTCACACCACTAGGGTATCACTACATTATTATAATTATGATAATATTTACAGACAACTTGATAATTATTAGGAGTCATGGTCTCCTACTTCCAATTTATCTTGAACGCAACTTCGCAAAAGATAAACTAGAACGTAACCGTAAGGAGTCGCGAAACATAATCCAGAGATCGCAAACAGCAACCGATCGTGTTGCTACTGTAATTACATTGCGCTAAGTAATTAATAGAGAGATGGGTATCTATACATATAGATATATTGTTTTGTATTGTTAGATGCTATGGGTATCTAATGGCCTAGAAAGCACTGGGGGTAAAAAGGGCTGAGGGTCTGGACAAAGTGAGATTCTATCTTTCTTTTCATATAATACATGCGAAAGTTTGGATGGATGAATGTTTGTTACTCAACCCCGCCAGAACAGCTGAATAGACATCGGACGAAAGGCACAGAGTTATGTAGATTATAGTTTAAGTGTATTAAGTGACTTATTTTTATTATCTTTACCAGAAGGCGTCCTGGCAGATCCCGTGGAAGATGGCGGGACTAGTTGGACAAGACCAACGACTAGTGGCCTACATTAGGCCTATATTGAAAGATGTGGGAGTCATAGGGAGAGGCCACGAAGACATAATGTGTCAGAGCAAAGTATCGAAGACTCGTAACTACGTGATGGATATGCTACGGGTTATGCTAGAAGAAGTAAGCCTAGGTTTACTCGGGTAAACTTAGTATTACCCAAGCTTTTTGGGTAAAGTTCGAAAAATAACCAACCAAACAACAGATATATACTACCAAAGAAATAATGGATGGACTATGAGAAAGATGATGTATCTATAAAGGGGGTGAGTAGGTTCACAAAGAAGTCCAACAGAGAAGTATAAAAGAAGAAGACGTATTGTGCTGATTTCAAGTATAAAGACAAAAATGATGATGACGTGTACACGACCCCTTTTGTATCTCGGATAAACCTACTGAAAAATCTCTCGTCTCGTGGACAAACCTACGAGTAAAAGATAGTTAACTTCAATTAAAACGTTATCAAAACCACTTAACACATTCATTGTTTAGTGAAACTAATAAAAAATATAATAGTTATTAATAAAGATAAAACGTGTGTATTAACTGGCATTATCCATCCGTCTGATCCAATGTCTTGCCTAATCATATTTGCATACAATAACGATGCATTTTGTAATTAGATATTGTAATTTAAAACCTGCAGACGTTTATAAATACCATTAAATTTTTCATATTTCAGAGTGTTAATGTTTTATCTGAATACAAAAACTTCTATAAACGACTCATTAATTCTATTACTACTAAGTACTTCTTCTTTTATAGAAATTAAATTTATTAATTTCTTTAATTTTCCTTTTATGACCGTTTTGCTATATTAGGTTATAATCTGCATTTTTACTGGTCAGAAATAATATGAACGAAGCTTGCGCATGCACTGGCAGCTAGTTCCGCGCGAAAAACCAAAATATGAATTCTACACATGCGTCAAAATTTACAGATTTTTAGGAAAACGAAACTTTAAAATTATTGCCGGAGACATGCCAAAGTAGGAATGGCTGGTTTTTTAACGATCGCAAGCATCATCGCCTTTTAACTTCCCATTAGAATATTGCACAAAAACAATAATTGCCCTCCGATTATTCAATTTACGACGATGATGTTATAAACACTAAAAAAAAGACAGTTTTAACTATTTAATAGAACAAAAAATATCAACTCACCAAAATCGGCAAAACACTTAGAAAATATCACCTCAATTTTTTCAATTTGCAACACCACGAGATCCCGCCAAAATATAGCGCGCGGAATTTGAAAAAAATTCAAACACGTTCGCTTCGACTTTTGTATATCGAACTCGACAGCTTGATTTTTTAAATGTTTTTTTTTTTATTTAAGATGTTCCTATACAACCTCTATGTTGTCCAAATAGGTTGTAGCGGTAACATTGGCGCGTGCGCCGTGGTTTGGTGCGCGTCGACTACTAACAAGCCTGGTTTCCTTACGAACCTTGAAGGCTACTGAAAGCCCCGCCCGCCTTTGCATTCTTGGTAACAATTAAATTAGATCGATGTTTTAGTAATATAGTCCTTCGTGACGCATTGTTCGAGTTAGATGAAAAAAAAAATGGGGTCGTCAATCAGAATCAGTACATTCAGTCGGCCATTACGAATCGACATCAGACCTTACAAGGTTGCGAAAAGGGGAAAAATGATGGCTTTCGCAGAAGTGTGTTAAGTGGTTTTAATGATGCTGTCGGTCGTGGGACCAGCAAAGGTCATTGGCTGATACATAATTTATGGTACAGACGGCACATCAAGCTACTACAATCTGTCAATTTTCTTTAATAAATTTTCAACTTTATTGCTAAAGCGTTAGGTTCAAGGTTGATCGGGAAAATTTGACAGTTTTGGGTAGCTTGATGTGCTGGCGTCTATACTTAGTCTAACTAGACTTAAGTTGTCATTAACAAGTGTTAAAGCAACACCGCTACCGGAAACCTGCGTTTATCTACACTGAATTAATTAATCTAGATCATAGACTAAGGAACACGATTTTACACGATGTAGGTAGTATAGATTTTGTGCGCCTATTGCATTATTAAAATAACTAACTTCCTGTATTATTGATAACGCATATCAATGCATTTAATAATACCTTAATAGCTCTGTCTGTAATTAATAATTTAATTGATAAAAATCTTGTTCAATTTGCCTGTATGTCTGACTCATCTTTTAGTATTTATTTTTTCACTGAAAGATAGTTACATTACATAACATCCCGTCTGTAATCCTCGAAGGGTTAGGTAGAGATGCACCTAATAGTACACCCGGATTTTGCCAGAAATGTTTAAGTCCCATGTAATAGGGGGCGAGCCTGTTGCCATCAACCGGGCACAAATCCAGACTCCGTGCCGTGGCGTGAGAAATTCCTGTTGTACTCGTAAAAACCCAATAACACTTTGCCCGACCCGGGAATTGAAGCCAGGACCTCCATTATTTATTTTTGCACTAAAAGAGAGTTACCACTATCTAAAGTATAACACCATACATGTACACGATGATAATGAAAGATTCATTGAAATCGATGGTTTTCACTATATACCTTGACCTATTTACCTACTTTTAAACCTGAAGGGCCCAAAATTATTAATTTCCCAGGTGACTTTCACATATCTTGAGTCATTTATAATGCTTCAGTATCGTGAATGCGTTCATTTTGAGTCGATTAATAAAATCGAACAATCGACCTTCAATTTTACTATTCTTTGATCTTTTGGCGTATTCAGTACTAAAACGCCATTTTTTTAATAGACTTGTTAATTATGACATTAGATGACATTTCTCAGAACATAACATAACATCAAGCCCGTAATCCGCGAAGGGTTAGGCAGATGTGTACCTACCTCAGAAAAATATCACAAAACGTTTCTCTAATAGCCAACAACGCCCATTTGTCAACGTCATTGGACCCCTAAAAGAAGCTTGTATCGTAAATTATTTGGTAATCTCTTAATGTTTCTTTTTCCATTTTTGTTGAAATTCCATTAAAAAGTTGACTGCACAGTGGGAACATTGCAAAAAAATTCTGAGTCAAAAAACTTAATCGGATATTTTACAACGGTGCTGACTGAATCGCGGCACGTACGTCTACGGAAAGTATCCAATATTCAACAAAATCCTTACAATATAATTACTAGGAAAATATCTACGATCCGTAAAATGAAAAAAGAAAATGTAGGAAGGCAACTGTCACGAAAGCTTTCAAGTGGAAAAAAGTTACGAAAAAAACATCTTGAATTGAAAAAACAAATCAAAGTGATATTTGAGATAGAAAAAGTTGTCCAAACGCCTCCTGCCGGAGGCTATACGCGGGGGTCGTGCGGTCCATGGCTCTTTACGGGGCCCCGGTGTGGGCGCGTTCTTTGAGGCGGCAAGCCGCCCACTACCTGAACGCGCCCCAAAAGGTAATAGCCATAAGGCTAATCCGGGGGTACCGCACGATCTCCGGCGAAGCGGCTAGCCTCCTTGCCGGATTGCCGCCATGGGATCTGGAGGCGATAGTCCTCGCACGCCTGCACGAATGGCGCGCGGAGGCACTACGTCGGGAGGAAACTCCGCTGCCGCGGCAAATTGCCGCTCAGCGGACAGACCTCCGGCGTGATCTCATGGCGACATGGAGAGAGCGACTGTCGCAACCCCGTGCAGGGCACGCCACCATAGTGGCGATAAGTCCCCTCTTTGAGGAGTGGCTAGAGAGGCGCCACGGCGCCCTCACCTACCGCCTGACGCAGGTCCTCACCGGACACGGTTGTTTCGGGAGGTTCCTGCACCGAATCGGGCGGGAGGAAACGCCCGGGTGTTTCCACTGCGAGGATCGTCCGGAGGACACGGTGGAGCACACCGTGGAGGTTTGCCCCGCTTGGGCGGAGCACCGCCGTGTCCTCGTAGCGGCGATTGGCGGCGGCGATCTCTCGCGTCCGGCCTTGGTTCAAGCCATGGTCCGGAGCGAGAGGGAATGGGAAGCCGTCACCTCCTTCTGCGAAGCAGTCATGCTAGTGAAGGAGGTGGCGGGACGTGAGAGGGAAAGAACCTCACGTCCCAGTCGCCGCGGGAGACGCCCTGGGCGTTGGGGGTCACGTGGTGGCTCCCGGCCACCGTAGGCGCGGGCCTGTGGACGGCGAGTTATGGGCTAGCTCGCCGTCCGGCCGTCTTATGACGACAGGCCGTGTCGACGGCGCGTTCGTGTTCCACGTGCGCCTCAAAGAGATGTCAGCAAATAAGTAGGGGTCCGCAAGGACCGATGCCTGCCAGGGCTGCGGGACTGTTCGAAAGAGATACCGTGGCCCTGGAATACAAAGGGCAAAGAAGGAACATGGATGGGTTTTAGTCAGTACAAGTCTGACACTCCCTTCCGCTCCGCCCAGAGTGGGGGGGGTCATTTGATGATTTCCCATCCGGAAAAAAAAAAAAAAAAAAAAAAAAAAGATAGAAAAAGTTTAGGTGCAATACGAAACACAAAAACGTATGTGTCATAATAATATAAAGACATATAATACTAGCCAGCTACTGTCCCATTTCAAGGCCTCTTACCACAAAGTCATAATTTATTGAAATCAGAAAATGATTTCATCGAGGAAAAAAAAAACAATAACAAAAAGGTTTCATTCTTTTTTTTTTTTTTTGACCACAACAAACGCATTTGAATGAGTAGGTATACACTTACCGTTCAAACCATTTATGTTTTTTTTTTGAAAACTAGGAAACTGCAGCCGGTAGCATAATACTATAAAATAAACGTAATATAAGTAATGACTGGACTGATGCATATCTAAGTAAGGATAATTGAACTATGTTTACCTATTCATGCAACTTTGTTGTTTACAAATGAATGCATAGTGTTCAGATCGATGACCATCTGTTTGTTTAAATAAATTGTTAGAAATAAAAGTTTGTAAATTCAAACCTTTTCCCTTGGGGGTAAATCATAAATTATATTTATTTCTGTAAATTGGTTTTACAAAACTCTTTTACCCGTCACATAATGTATGTTTTAAAACTAGATGGGGCCGGCGTTTCGTACCTGACTACTCTGAGAAGAAACAGCCGAAGCAAACCCAGAGGTCACTGTCTCTTTAACAGGTGTAACAGCCTAATCGAAATCACACATATCATTTAAAATGAAATTAAAATGGCCTGAACGACGCCGGGGCATGTCACACCATCTGCCTAGCCTTTTCCCAACTATATTGGGGTCGGCTTCCAGTCTAACCGGATGCAGCTGAATGCCAGTATTTTACATGGAGCGACTGCCTATCTGACCTCCACAACCCAGTTAGTACTGGGTTATACGATACCCCTTGGTAAGACTGGTTGTCAGACTTTTTATGCCACTGACTACCTAACGACTGTCAAAGATCTACAAATGACACCCGGGATCAACGGCTTAACGTGCTTTCCGAGGCACGGAGGAAACTCGGTATGTAATGGGTGGTCACCCATCCACAGACCAACCTAGGCAAGCACGGCTTAACCTAAAGATCGATCCGAGCGGCTGTTATTCACAGTGAACAATAAATAAATATAAAAAACAATGTACACCTGACAACTATTAAAGTTCTGCAATACTAATAAGTGGGGAAACTTTGTTATTGCATCCCACACCCAAGCCGCAGGCGAGGTTATTATGGAGCCGAGAACTGCAGTAACAAATTCCCACGTGTATCAAACGACGTTTTTCAATACACTTTCGAAGAAATAAAATAATAGAACTAAAAGTATTTTTGTCATGAATTATTAGGAAACTATGATTTAATTTGCGTTTTTTTTTCGCGTTTTGCTTTCGCCAGGCTGAATGAGAAGCAATGGTATGAAGCCGCTAAACAGTCTAATATGAAAAATAAAAATTCAAATATTTTTGAATTTAGAACACAAATAAATGTTAATTTGTTCGTAGACATTTTTTTTAAACGTTTTAATTGCTATATTCTTTAAACACAATTTAAATATTCTACAAAAAAAATGACGCCGTAAAGTTGCATATCACTTTGCCCAGATTAAAAAAAAACAATCACAGCCGACTATAGGAATTATCTGTGGAAATTTTTATTTCTGCACACGTTGTGACAAATGAAAAAAATCCACTCGTGTGAAATACATTGCACGTTGAACCTAATCGTAGTGCGATAAGAGCCAGTTCGAAACACTTCGTATTGAAAAATAATTTATACGCCTTATTACGTCATAACTTTTGCGTGATGTGATCTTTTATTATTAAGTTTTTTGCTTACATGAATACTGGATACATTATATGGATATTAAATGTTGCCAAACACAGCAAAGATTAAGTAACCCTTCTTAATCCGTTGATTTTGAAAAGGATACTTAAAAATTTATCTTGTATCATTTATTTCATCACAAAAACATCGTGAGGAAATGGTCATGTCATGCACGCGTAGCATGACCTCAGAGGAAACGGGTTTTGTCGACGTAAGAATCGACAAAATGACAGATTTCTTATGTTGATCTGTCATTTTGTCGATTCTTCCGTCGACAAAAGCCGTTTCTACGGTGGTCATGCTACTCGTACTAGAGCTAAAAAATCGAAGACATTTGACATCTATCAACCCGTAGATGCTGATTATGTATGATATTAAAATCATCGAACACCCACATTTCGCCAGAAAAAAATTGATAAATTGAGGAATGAGGTTGTACGGAGACGTTGCGGTTAAAAAGAAGATGTAGTGACAAAAATTGAAAACAGTATGATGGTTTGGTGATGTCTAGAGGATGAGTGAAAGGCGCCTAACAAAAGGTATTTACAAGGCAGATGTGAGTGGCAACGCCAGGAGGGGACGCCCTAGAATGACATACACTGACCTTATTGGTGAGGTTCTTCAGAAAGGTCAGGTGCGTAGTACTCGCAACCGGCGTGGGTGAATGACCAGATGAATGAACGTGGACGAGGCAAAAATAGTATGTAAGGATCGTAGCAGGTGGCGTTCTACGGTTTCTGCCTACCTCCATGGGAAAAGGCGTGAGCTTATGTATGTATGTATTTCGCCAGTTGTGTTTTTTAAGTCCCGTGTAATAGAGGGCCTATTGCCGTCAACTGGGCACATATCTAGTCTCCGTGGCACCTACTGAGAAATTCCTGATAGAAAACCCCAATAACACTTTGCCCTGCCTTTTTCGAAACCAGGACCTCATGCTCAGCAGTCGCGCTTGCGACCTCTCGATCAACGAGGCAGTCGGCAGGTAGACCTAACCCTTCTGGTATTACAGGCATGATCTCATGTTATTAAAAGTGTACTTTTACCTCATTTAGGTATCAAAACTGCTTCGTTTCACTTATGACCACCTGGTCCGCAAGACGAAAACGGTACCTACAATAATCTTATATTAGATCATTGCCTCTTTTCAAGAGCAATGTTCGACTAAGTGTATCCAGCATGCACCATTGTATAAAAGCGTCATTAGCCACGTTAGCCATTAGCCTCAGCGAAGAAACGTGGGCTACGTTTCTTCGCAGTAAACGAGGGTAAAAAGTGACGTATTATGTCCCGCTTATCTCGCCAGTGAGCCATCAAAGTGTAATGAGAAAGAAGAATTATTATGTCTTATCCCATCGCTTTTATACTGCGTAAAGTATTAGTGGGTCGGGATGGCGTGCAATTTTGTGGCTTCGGGAAATAGAAGATACTCGGATTTCAATATTACCTTTATTATATACTAGCTTTTGCACGCGGTTTCAGTCCCGTTATGTACGGAATGTACTCACGTTAACGTTTCAAATGTAGCCTGTAACACTCGGGGATAAGGTAGCTTCTCGTTAGTGAGATTACTCCCTACATACAAACTTAGAAACAAATACCTCTTTATAATAATAATATAGATGTTTACCGTAGTTTGGCATTAGAGTAAAAAGATTTATTCTAAAAAACGATTTTTACCAATATTACAAAAAAGAAATATTTGTCGCTGGGACATGACGTGCGTACAAAAGAAAATAACAAAACGTTATGTTGTGATCAAAGCAGATAAACCTTTTATAACTTGTTGTCTAACAAGTTATAAAAGGTTTGGTGACAAATGTGATAATCTTTAGGTGAAAAATTCCCCGAAGGAACACCGTCATATATCTTCTTAACTTTTTTACCCAACTATATTGAGGTCACCTTCCAGACCCACCAGCCACCAGATGCAGCTGAATACATGTAGGTACAGGTAGGTATTTTTACATGGAGACTGCCTATCTGACCTCCTCAATCCAGTTACTAGATACTTAGGTAGCACGAAACTAAACTTCCCCGGAAGAAACTTTTCAGAAATTCGAATCTAATTCTCTGGCAGGTAATTTCAAACAAATTCTTGGGTTTTTTCTGGAAATTAGCTATTGGCTGATCGGACACAAGTACAACACCCTGAAAGTTGCTTCAAATGAATTCAGTTAACGGTTATAGACAAGTTGTTAAAAGAAAATAATCACATACATACATAACATCACGCCTGTAATACGACCCAAGGGGTAAGGCTGGGCGCGTTCGTGTACAAGATGTCTGCAACCATGAAGGGGTCCGCAAGGGCCAATGCCTTCCGGGGCTGCGAGATTGTTCGAAAGAGATACCGCGGCCCTGGAACACAAAGGGCAAGGAAGGAACATGGTTGGGTTTTAGTCAGTACAAGTCTCCCTTCCACTCCGCCCAGAGATTTCCCATTTGTAAATAAAAAAAAACAAAAAAAGGGGATAAGGCTGAGGCGTACCTAATAGGTACACCCACGTTTCGCCAGTTATATTTACAGGTTTACAGGTACAAATCAAGACTCCGTGGCTGCTATTGAGAAATTCCTGATGGAAAAACCCAATAACAATTTAACCGACTCGGGAATGGAACCCAGGAACTCATGCTCAGCAGTCGCGGTTGCGACCAATAGACCACCAACGAAGCAGTCAAAAAAAAATTCGTCGTTTAGATATTATATTCGTAGCAAGTTTTTAGGGTCTTATAACACTGACCAATATGCATTCACCTAAAAATTATTAATAAAAAAAAATTAGCATGTCATCGCCATCCATACATTATTAAAAAAAAAACTGCAATGACGTCTCTAAAACCGAAAAACGAACCCGTGCCGATTGGTTTGGAAATGTGTCAACCGGTTATACGGACTTACGGAGTGACAATCATTACTTATGCGGCATTGGGAAACCCAGGGCCACTGCCTTGGATATAGAAACTGTATACAAACATATTAAAATATCTACTTAAAGCCGCATTACTTGTAGTAAATGACTTAGATCAGTCTTTACTTTACCCTACAATTTACTCCTACGTGGGTAAAAATATATTAGCCCTCATAATGACATCCTTACTGTGTCAGTTTGCGATTTTAATTGACGTGACAAGACATATTTGAGGAGCTCGTGGATAAATAATAACAGCCGCTCGGGTCGATCTTTAGGTCAAGCCGTGCTTGCCTAGGTTGGTCTGTGGATGGGTGACCACCCATTACATACCGAGTTTCCTCCGTGCTTCGGAAAGCACGTTAAGCCGCTGGTCTCGGGTGTCATTTGTAGATCTTTGACAGTCGTTAGTCAGTCTTACCAAGGAGAATTGTATTACCCAGTACTAACTGTGTTGTGGAGGTCAGATAGGCAGTCACTCCATGTAAAATACTGGTATTCAGCTGCATACGGTTAGGCTGGAAGCCGACCCCAACATAGTTGGGAAAAGGCTAGGCAGATGATGATGAGAAGACATATTTGTTTTAGGAAGGTACTAGGAGAGCAGGAATTTGAGGAGGCCTGTATCTCAGTAATTGCATCGTTGCAGGCTGATTGTGTGCTAGTTAACCATTAATATCAAACTTCCTTAATATATTTTAAACTAAAGTCACATTCGTTTAATTTCCTTGTATAAAACACATTCAATTAATTCATTTTATTGTGCTTTTAATTAAATGCTAAAAGAAACCGCAAAAGTCCCAGAACAAATTATTTACCGACAATTTGGAATTATTCCGTCGGAGCGCCACCTACATAGCCTTTGATTGTGACTTAGGAAAACCCAGTGGCTTCACCTCGGGTGTCAGGAACAATCATCGACAGACCGACAGACTTACATTCTCAGAATCATTGCGGTTGTCAACACAATACCGGAATTGACAACGCCCTGTGGCATACAGAAATCTATAGAGAAAAATTGTGATATAATTCCTAACAGGACACCCAGTTATGTTTAAGTCTCATGTAATAGGGGGTGAGCCTATTGCCATCAACCGGACACGAATCCAGACTCCGTGGCTGCTACTGAGAGATTCTTAAAGGAAAAACCCAATAACACTTTGCTCGAAACGAGAACCAAACCGAGGACCTCATGCTCAGCAGTCGGGTTTGCGACCACTAGACCAACGAGGCGTTTGCATTTATTTTAAGCGATATATGAAAAACATCCAAGTGCGAGTCGGACTCGCTCATGAAGGGTTCCGTACCATCGTAGTAGGGCAGCCTCTTTAATTTTTATTTTATATTTAACTAGCGAACCGCCCCAGCTTCGCACGGGTGCAATGTATATATATAACCTTCCTATTGAATCACTCTATCTATTACTGAAAACCGCATCAAAATCCGATGCGTAGTTTTAAAGATTTAAGCATACACAGGAGCAAACAGACAGCGGGAAGCGTCTTTGTTTTATACTATGTAGTTATGTGTGTTGTTATAGCGGCAAGAGAAATACACATTCAAGAAAATTCCAACTGCCCTATTACAGATCATGAGATACAGCCCGCTGACAGACAGACGGACGGACGAACGGAGACAGCGGAGGCTTAGTAATAGGGTCCCGTTTGTTGCGCTTCGGAACCCTAAAAAAACTAAGTTTTAGTATGGTACAGTTACTTAAAAATGTTAAATTGTATTTTCCGAAAACATAGCAATTTATAATAGGTTGTTATTTGTTTTTAATTTTTAGCAGTATATTCGCCACTCTTGTAAAAAACCCACGTGTTAAGAATTATCTTGGTGGACAATCTGTGGTCTAATTTGAGTTTATTCTGGGGATAATTGTATAATTCGTATCCATTGTTTTTTTACTTAACCCTATTATCCTAATTAGTAAGTTCCGGTTCAAAAACTTCACAGATCATAGTACCTATTTTTTTAATAAATTATTTATAGTTTCTATAGAAACACCATGGATTGTACTTAATTTTGTTTTGCCGATGGCATTTTTTTATTACGGATGCGGAAGTCTGTAATAAAAAAATTATATTTCACACATTAACACCTTTGGTCAACTTTACTTTATAATATTTAATTAGGTCTTTTGTGACACAATCCAGGGTGTTTAATCAAAAACTACCAAACACTCAAAAACACCTCTGGCCTCTAAATACTTTACTTTTTTTTTCATTTAATCAAAATAATCTCCAGCGTTTCTCACTGTTGGACATAGAAATTCCTATTCTCCAGTTCATAGGCTCAGGCATAGCTGGCGGAATGAGCTAGATTCCTTAGATAAAGAGGTTCCAAGTAGCTCTTGTGGAACCAATAATTATAAAATAGTATTCATAAAAAAAAAAATGTACACAAATTACAAATAAATCTATTGAATGGAAAACAACAAAGTTTGAGAGACTACTCCACGTAGTCCCTATTCCTGTACCTATACCCTTAATAGTAACAATGGAATAACTGATATAATAAGTTATTAATTATTTATCCGATTAAGAACATAATGTATTACAATACCATTGCATATAGGGAACTAGACCTTTTTACAAAACCAGCGGATACAGGAAATATATCTAATTATTGTTAGTTCCGATTAGAATCACAATAAAACACCTGTTTGTATTTCTGTCTGTTCTAAACTCGGAACTGTCGAACCAATTTTGATGAGAGCCAAATAAATGTAACAACAGCTGTTGTTACATTTATTTGGCTTTCATTACTATTGATGTTTTGATTTAGGATCGTCAAGGGCTAAGGTACCAAGCACCTAAAATAATAAAATATTTAGATTATAATCCGAATTAGAATAAAATGGCGGCCACTGACTAATCTAAGTTCTGAGTAAGATCATGAATCAGCCGAGGTCGGTCACTTAAATAAGAGTTTATTGCCTAAAACTATTTTGGATAAATTAAGAGGTTTTACAACTTCCACTAGTACTGAATTTATGGTAATCGATAGTGTTTAGTTTAAGGTATGACTTACTTAACATTAGTACTTTACTTAATTAACGTTAGGCAGAGATGTACCTAATGTAGTACATCCAACGCCAGTTATGTTTAAGTACCATGTAACAGGGGGCGAGCCTATTACCAACAACTTGCCACAATCTCCGTGGCTGCTATTTAGAAATCCTTGGTGGAACAACTCAATAACACGTTGCCAGACCTGGGAATCGAATCCTGACCTCATGTTCAGCAGTCAAGCTTGTGACCACTACACTAAAGAGGCAGTGAATTACTGTAAGCTATAATAATGATGGCAAAATCAGTGTTGACCGAAGAAAAACTCTTGGTTGTTAAACACTCCAGGAGTCACGAATGTGGCTGACTTCCAACTCTCAAAATCAAAGAAAAAATTCGGAGTTGAAGGTCAACCTTCATTAATTTATTCAATTGGAAAGGCGCCTAAAAAAGAAGAAAAATATCGTGTTGTGACGTCCAAGTCAGTCGTACAGGTACCCTTAACCTGTTTTAGGGGGAAAACCACGGCAAATAAGGTTGATATATTATGAACTGAACCAATAAACCGAAATACCCAAATGTCTTTTCTTTGGTATTGTTCGTCGTGTCGTTGAGCTCCTTGGGTTATAAGTCGAGCTACACGATCACTGACAAATGCTTGCACCGACTGTACAGGTCCACTCAAATCTGTATGGTTCTATCTTCAAAATACCAAACACTAATGTGCATAGTCCTCATGTGAGTAGACCAAGATTATGTCTGGACCTTAAAAGAGACCTCTGAGTTTGTTTCGGCTGTTTCAAAGGAGTATGTAATGATCGTAGCAGGTGGCGCACTGCAGTTTCGGCCTATTTCCATGGAAAAAGGTGTGTGTTTATTTATGCATGTGTCGGATATCTCAGGATTCACTCCGTTACGCTCGTAAATCATGTGGGCAGATGATGGGTTTCGTGCTATGAAAACACTGGGTGCGATACACTATTTCTAGCAATATTAACAAATTACGTGTTCGTGTTCCACGCGCGCCTCAAAGAGATGTCAGCAACCGAGTAGGGGTCCGCATGGACCGATGCCTGCCAGAGCTGCGGGACTGTTCGAAAGAGACACCGTGGCCCTGGAACACAAAGGGCAAAGAAGGAACATGGATGGGTTTTAGTCAGTACAAGTCTGACACTCCCTTCCGCTCCGCCCAGAGTGGGGGGGGGGTCATTTGATGACTTCCCATCCGAAAAAAAAAAAAAAAAAAAAAAAACTCAATAAGACGGGGCACAATGAATCGGGTACAGTTCTAAGACTTCTCAACTTCGCCGCGATCAGACATTGAATGTCACCCTCGCCTCGAGCTGGACATCAGGGCTCTGTAGAAGCACGCTGTGTTGTGACTGGTAAGTAGGTCGCGTGATGTCACCACTGCACACGGGCGCGCTTTCCAATTCATTTTATGTCCGTACTAACGACCGGATCCGACATATCTATGTTCACAGAAAAAGAGTTTATAACAAGCCTAAAGTAAAAACAATTTTTTTAAAACAAGCGTTTAAATATAGGAATGACGTCATTTGTATACTTCTCAGCAAACCCTTTTAATTTATACCCATATCATGGGGTGCATAACAAATAACTAGTCCGCCATCTTTGGAAGTCCGCCATATTGGATTTAGAATGACGCCACTTAGCTAACCATGCATTGTCATCCAAACTAAACTTGTATGCAAAATTTCTGCTCAGTTGGTTGGGGATAACTCAATGTTTAAAAATTCAGTTGCAAGATTTGACCTAACCAAACAAACTAACATACAAACATTACAAGTTAAATAATAGCTTTCATAATTAATTGTTTACTTAAGTAAGGTTATTATATACATTATTACAAAATAAAATATTAACAAAAAAATAACACTAAAAGTAATTACCTACATAATTATATGCTACGACGACAATAGGACACTTAGGCGTCAAAATACTCCTCCTCATCGCGGTCACCCGGAAACGTGCCCAGAAGACTGGCAGTATTGCCACGTTGAATGTCAATGCTAATTCTTTGGCCAAAGAAAGAAGTGTCGACCAGTCGGCGAAAGATCATAAAAGCTTGTAAAACTTCCCCATTAATGTAACCCCCCACCAATACGCTCTGTAGTCGTCGACAATGACGTTTCCAAGTCGCTTCAGCTCGTAAGCCGCTTAATTTTCAACCATCGATAAAAGCCTTCCGAAGCTTCGTTATTTTTCCACTTAGTTAATATCGTCATGAATTCCATTCAGTTTTTTATTTAGGTACGACAAGCTGTTGCCCGCGACCTTGGTTCGCGTGAAATTATAATAAAAAAGTATTACGTCCCTTTTTGAATCGGATTTTCTCAACAATTTCAAGGGTTTTAATTTTTTTGACCGGATACTAATTATTTTTCTAAAAAAAAGTAGGCTAAGTTAGATCTTATAACATCAGCTATCTGCCTGTAAAAGTCCCGTCAAAATTGATCCAGTCGTTTCGCAGATTAGCCGGAACAAACAGACAGACAGACCGACAGACAGACAAAAATAAAAAAAAAATGTTTTTGTTATAAGTGCATTCAGTAAAAAGCTGTTGTTTTGCTATAACAAACAGACACTTCTATTTTATTTATTTGTGTAGTTTAGGACTCTTGATATTATTTTGTGCCCGTACCAGTTACTTCTTTTGTAAAATGATTTTCCACACATTTTTTTCTTAATTAGTTCTTGTTTTTTACAATGTTCAAAGTATTTGTAGTAACTAAATGGACCTTTTAAAATGTGTGAAGTATTTTATCTCGCTGTCTTAAGTCTAAGTCTTCTATAACATCATCCCACTGGATTGTGGAATCCATTTTACATATTCAAGGCTAAATGCTTTAAAGGATGTTGCCACGCACCTTTCAGGCTGCATAACTTCAGCCTCATACCATGAACACAGCACCCTACAGGGCTGGGTTTTTTTCAAGTTTTTAGGAGATGATAGAATAACAAGTCTGCTGTCCCCACTGCTTGGACACAGACCTAGTCTCTGTGTGAGGGAGTGGGTTATAATACCATGCTGGACCGGTGCGGACTAGGGCATGCAGACCCGGAACCGGTTCTAAGTTCCCTAGCTGCTGACTAAGAGAGCGAACCGAATAATTTTGATATAATATTTTTACATAAAAGTAAAGTACGCCAGTTTATCTACGAAGGGTAAGTCATAAATGTACCTATGGAGCTTATTACGATCAACTGAGCACAAATTCAGCCTCCAGGCAGTGATTGAACATTATTCATCGAGATATTTTCTTACAACGAGCTCAATTACTCCTAACACACTTATAACTACATCATAAACCAGCCATTTCAATTAAAATGACTACGTGATATCATAAATCCATGTACCCAGTGGTCATGTAAGTCACGTCTGACGCCGGAAGCAAGCGAATATGTCCCATATTGGCAATGATATTGTGTATTTATTAGCCTGTGATTGTTATCTGATTGTGTCACTCTTGTTACTTGCCTTGACCTCTTGTAGTCATGTGTGATAAGACAGGGGGAGGTCATTGTTAAGTTATGACTATGTGGTTGTAATTGAGCTTTTTATGAAACGTATTTTTGCAAGCGAGCAGCGTTGCTCTGTTTGGTGTTCGGTGTGCGTATGGCATAGGACTTATACCGACGTGCAGAGCATTTGGTCTACAGATCTTCAGACGTAGCGAAGATTGAGAATAAATCCGGCAAGGAATAGTGGACTAAATAATGTGGATCTGTTACATTCATATGGGTCAAAATCCCGTCACAGCAGGCTCTTCTTAATCTTTGAGGGTTTAATATAAATCGTCGCAGTCGTTGACTACATGAGATCGTTTTAATATCAGTAATCAAAGCCTACTCTTTACCATCCAATAACAAATAAATAAGAAACAAATCTATATTGGTGGCATCACATACGAAAAAATCTCAGCTGTTGTTTCATGTAACAATTTGCTTCACGTATTGGTCGCCGACTCGCGCTTACGTGCTGCTAGACGCCTAAATATCCAACCATCATATAGATTTGGTTAATGGTGAGAGAACCTTAGCAAGTATCTTTGCTAAACCTAAAGACATTCAATGATTTATGCGCGATAGTCGGGACAAGACGAAGAAAATTGTAATCCAAAACTTATTACTACTTAGTAATAAATCGTTCTGTCTAGTGTCATACGCCCGCTTGTCAGGTAGCATTCGTGTGTCAAAATCGAAAATGAACGGGATCAAATTTTGTGTGAAAATATTCCTAATGTCCGCTCTATAAGTATTTTAAATCTCTTTGTATACAGCAAGTAGCATAGATTAAGTTACAGAAATATCTATAAGGTTCATATTTGGGACAAATTGAAATACAAATTGTTAGCAACCAAGTTCTATTGCACAATCAAACTTGGGCATCGTGCTTAAGTCTATCTATTAGTTCCTGTTACAAGGTGATTGGAACCTGCATTTTGATATTAACTCATAAACAAACAAGTATTCTAATCGGAAACTTAAATGGTAATCGGAATCGGTTCCTTGTAACCAAAATACGAACGAAATCAATTTATGGACATGATCTAGGCTGCATGTATGAAATTATTTAGGAAGGTATAGACTATAGGAATTGAAAATATGGTAACTAACGCTAATATGGTGTGAGCTTAGTAATAGGGTAATTAAATAAGAAATACTTCATTTTTTAGGGTTCCGTGCTACAAAAGGAAAAAACAGAACCCTTATAGGATCACTCGCGTGTCTGTCTGTCTGTCCGTCTGTCACAGTCAATTTACTCCGAAACTACTGGACCGATTGAGTTGAAATTTGGTGAAACTAAAGAGCCGAAAATGTTGGAAAAAAATACAAAAAATAGTTCTTTGCCTATAGTTTCTAGGAAAACTTATAAGAAAACTATAATAAAAATAAATTAAAAATTAAAGGAGCCCCCTTTAATTTTTAATTTATTTAGCCTACTACGATGGTACGGAACCCTTCATGCGCGAGTCCGACTCGCCAACTGCGAGTCGGACTAATTAACGACGGGTAATTTTAATTTCATCATGGTAGAAAATGCCTATGGCATTAAATCCGCCTCTGTACATTTGTGTACTCAAAAATAAATGAAGAAATAAAGTTTACTCTGCCAAACAACCAATCATACCAAGGGGTAAGGTATTACCCAGTACTAACTGGTTTGTAGAGGTCAAATAATCAGTAGCTCCATGTTAAATGCTGATATTCAACTGCATCTGGTTAGTCTCGAAGCCGACCCCAACATAGTTGGGAAAAGGCTAGGCGGATGATGATGATAAGTGTACTGCGAAAAATTGGTAACCCAGACGACACCAATATCAGTAATATGTGCCAAGAAGCTCAAACCAAATGTAGTCAGCTAATGTTGTGACCGTCTTTGATATATCAGGTACGCACAGAGCCTTCTGGATCTGGAAGTTACGAAACCTGATATGCCATCCTTATGATAAAACAACCTTACCTTCCTTCAAACAGGTTAAAACTCGTATCCTCAAATAACATAGTGTAGTTTTTTTGACAGATTTTTAATGAATACTTTTATCTGCGAAATACATAAGACTGTTTGATTTATTTTTCAACCCTAAACTGTCATACCGCAACATTTATCTCTCAGATAAAGGTTTTCGCACATTTTTTTAGTATTTAGAAGCAGCTACACGTAAAACTGTATCCTTGGATAATCAAAAAGGTGCGGATGATACCTAACTAAAAGAAGACGGGTAAGTATGGCTCCATACATTTATTAAACCTTTTTTTGGGAATCTCTTCCGTTAAAAGCGTTTCCATTTGACAACCAGTCTTACCAAGGGGTATCGTATTACCCTGTACTAACTGGGTTCTGGAGGTCAGATAGGCCATGGAAAATATAGGTATTCAGCTGCATTCAGTAAGACTGGAAGCCGATCCCAACATAGTTGGGAAAAGGCTAGGCTAGATGATGATAAAAGTGAAAAAGCGTAAAATGGAAAAATTATCACTATTAAGCTAAATGGAAAAGCTTCCGATTTAAAAAAAATCTAAATATTTTATTTGACATGGGCCCAAATGGACACTTATAAAACGTCGACAAAAAGGTGCACGGTTCGGGTTGGTCGTTTCCTATGGAGAAGAACCTGCAATAAACTCCATGGTAACCGCAAGAAACTCCATGGTTGATTGAAAGCATAGTATTAAGCTAAAATGCCAACATAAGACTGATCAGAACATTATTGACTAAAATGGCGTCCGTATATAACTCGTTGCGATACATTTAGAACGCCACAGTACGCCCGCGCGTGACTAGGACACCTGAATGTCGCCCACTTTTACAAAGGAACTTACTTACGAACAGCATTAGAATAGGATTGACCTTTCGCCATATTGTTTAGACATTGAAGCCTGTTTGCACCACAGACAAAAGAGACAAGTAAAGATTTAAGATACAATACAGGTCGAAAGGGACATAGACGCTCTCTAATCCAGGTCCAGTTGCAAACCAGCGTCAGTCACTAGTTGCCCGGCATTTTGCTGAAATGGTCCTATTTGACGTAGCCATGAGGCACACAGTGTTACTTTTTTTGTTTAGTATTAAGTTTTTTATTCTTGTATTATTTTAGTTTTATATTGTGCCAAATAAATGTATTTTTTTTCTTTCTTTCTTTCACAAAGAGTTTACCACGTATTCAATACATCAATCCGAATTGTGTGGGGGACACAGAAATGCTACTACGGTACTATTTTTTTAAATGTGCCTTCTCCAACAAAAATGCAATAATACCTAATGAAAAATTTATATGTGGGGTTTGCTATGATGTACTGAATACGTTGTAACCTTTGGTGCACGATGTCGGTATTTCATCCTGTAGAGCCATCAGAAAAAATGTCAGAGAAAAAAGTTACACATACTGGCAGCCACCAGTCGGCTTTTACAAGTAAATTATGATGTAATTCTCGTTGGTCTTGTGTTTTGCCATCAGGAAATTCTCAGTAACAGCAACAGGGTTTGGATTTGTGCCAGATTAATGGCAATACTCGTTCTCTATTACATGGGACTGGACAAATGTGGGTGTATTGTTAAGTACACCTCTGCGTAACCCTTCGGGGATTACAAGGCGTTATGTTATGTTATGTATGATTTGGCCTCGCTGTCCTCTCTATCGCAATTAAAAAAAATATTTCGCTTTTGAACTTGGCTATCGCACGTCAGCAAAGACGAGGCCAAAGAAGATGCACGATAGGTTATGTGACATATAGACTTCCGGGTGACCACTTGTGGAATTAGCTAATAATATAGAATGCGCTGACGCAATGAAAGTGATCTAGATGGTAGGTAGGTACGGTTCAAGGTTTTTTTAAATCCTATTTTGACGCTAATATTACTGTTTAAAGTTCAAAATAAGGATCCTAAATAATAACAGCCGCTCAGGCCGATCTTCAGGGTAAGCCGCGCTTGCCTAGGTCCGTGGATGGGTGACAATCATTTACATACCGAGTTTCCTCCGCGCGCTTTTTTATTATTTTTCTTTATTCTGGATTTTTTGCAATTTGCAGGTCATTATCAGGTTGAATGTTGATTAAAATATGATTCGCGACCGTAACACGTATGTATTTACAGAATTACAATCATTATAATCATCAATACGTTCATGTAATCCCATTTAATGACTTTTTCATGAAACGGTCATTCACAATCACATATAGCCTGACGCTGACGGGCAAATTGCAAAAAAAAACGTAAGTTAATTTGAATTTCGCGGGCTACCCTGGTGCTTCCACCCTAATCTGTTCGTACCGGTCCGACCGTAATTTTATATCTACGCGACTACTGAGTGTGAGGTTTTGGGTTCGATTCTCTGATCGGGCAAAGTGCCATTAGGTGTTCCATTAGGAGCCCAAAAACCTTGGAAAGCACGTCAATCCGTCGGTCCTACGCCTAATATCTCCTGTGTACTACCTATCCATTTATCTACCTGTATACAACATTATTTTTAGTATATGCGAAACCTGAATATAATTTGTTTAGAATAAGTAACTGAATCGATTCCAATAATTTTTAAACCATGTTATATTTTGTCCCGAAAATATTTATTTTATTTATTTTACTGTTTATGTACACACACTGCAACACAGGAGAATTACATTTTAATAGTTGAGTACATAGGTAATGCTTATTTCCTAAGAAATTTCTGCCAGCAGACCTGCAAAAGGAGAAGTGAAAAAAAGAAATGTAGACAATAGTGTGTAGAAACGGAAGAGAATAAGGTGTATATGTGTCATACCTAATTTAAACTAAAATATTAAATACAAATATCAATAAATATTAATACATACTTATATAAATAGGTACATAATGTATAAACTAATAAAAATACATACACATATATATAATAAATTATAATTGAGAGGAAAGGTAATGCTCTTTCACTCGGGATTTGAATAATGAAATGGTCTTTAAATCACGAATGCTAGGCGGAAGTGAGTTCCACAACCTTACAGCATGGACGGAGAAGGAGTAGGAGTAATAGCTGGATTTATGAGGATGGGATTTAAGTA
This sequence comes from Noctua janthe, assembly GCA_910589295.1. NCBI lineage: Eukaryota > Metazoa > Arthropoda > Insecta > Lepidoptera > Noctuidae > Noctua > Noctua janthe. Next base: position 2,640,500 of record OU342573.1, on the reverse strand, counting down.
GGGATCTAAGGTGCGATCTACACGGTGCGTCAGTAGGGCGGGCATAAGAAAAACGCTCACGCAGGTACGAAGGATAGGACGGGTTGTGTAAGTTTGAAAAGGAGACATAGGATCCTAGTGATCCTGCGAAGGCGGATTGGGAGCCACTTGAGTTCTTTGCGAAGGTGAGAAACGTGGTCATATTTACGGAGACCAAAAATAAAGCGAATACATAAATTTTGCAAGCGCTCAAGCTTATTTAATAGCTCCTCAGTAGCATCAAGGTAGCAGGCATCGGCATAATCTATAATCGGCTGAATAAGTGTTTGAGTCAAAGTAATTTTAGTCTTTAAAGGCAGGAGACTCTGAAGGCATTTTAGTGAATGAAGTGAGAAGTGTACCTTACGGCTTACCTCATTGACTTGAGCTCTCCACGACAGATTGGAATCAATAGTTACACCTAGATCTTTTGCGGTATCTGTATAATCGATGCGAACACCATCGAGGTACAACGGCATCAAAGATGCAACAACGACCGCACCACGAACAAATCGGCTGCCTATAATCATGGCCTGAGATTTAGTAGGGTTAATAAATATTTAAAAAAAAGGCTACGAGTTTAACACCGAGCGGCACTAAGTATATATCGTAATAATTTAGGTACCTACTACAAAATTATTATTATCAATGAGCTCAAGACGACACTGGAAGCGCGCGCGCTGCTGCGCCGTGTGGTGACTACGTTTTTGTGCGGACAACCAGGTAACAGAACAAGCTTAACTTTGTGATTTTTCATGAAACAGTTTTGAAATTTTGTACATAGATTCTTTACATAAATATACTACACACTTTTTTTAAGGTTTCGCATATACTAAAACTAATGTTGTATTGTACGAGTATATTCCTATCTACTTGACTAATCTACGTTGAGATTGGCTTCCGTAACCGAAATTCGATCGGGAGGGTATTATTATGCAAGACCCGTACCACTTACGCAGTAACACGGCTTTCCTCTATGTTGGAAAGGTCCTTGAACACAGTTGTACATCACGCCAGTTTCCTAGTCGAGGTAAGTAGAATTCACGGAAATATGGAAAATATCTAGACTCGAACATGATCTCTAATCCCGGGACTTTGGAATAGCCGGGCAAAGATACAGAGTCTGTATCCTAGCTTTGTATGGGCCGATACCAATCTACAATTCCCAAAGAACTGTTTTCCCAATATGTCTAAATAAAACAATAACTTCAGAGCAAGGTCAATATTTTGGCGTAATGATACAGTGCCATCTATGATTAAAAAAACTTAACTATTTTCACAGATAATTCGAAATTTAAAACAAGAACGAAGACTTGTTTAAATACCCAATAACACGAATCCATAAAGAGTGCTTCATCATCATCATCATCATCATTTCAGCTGAAAGACGTCCACTGCTGGACATCGGCTTCCCCTAAGTGTCGCCACATTGACCGGTCCCGTGCGACTCGCATCCAGCGGATCCCTGCAACCTTCACCAGGTCATCGGTCCACCTAATAGGAGGCCTTCCAACGCAACGTCTTCCAATTCGCGGTCGCTAGTCCAGAACTTTTCGGCCCTATCGCCATCCGTTCTGCGAGCAATGTGCCCTGCCCACTGCCACTTAAGTTTGGCTATTCTTCGGGCTACGTCGGTAACCTTGGTTAAAGAGTGCTTACTCGTAGATAAAGTGATTTCCATCAGAAGTAACGATGAAGAAAAAGTCAAATATTTCGGGGACTGATAGAAGCTACCGAAAAGCTCGGTCGGTGGTCGTTGACAATCGTTATTAAAATACTAAACGGTTTGAAAGTGACTGCCATTTCGTCTTGGCTCTCAGTTTGATAGCCATGTGCAAAGAATTTTAAAAGTAGAGCGGACATTGGGAATATGGTCATACAAAAATTCATCCCGAACATTTTCGATTTTGACTCATGAATGCTATAATGCTATTACAAAGTAGTATCAAGAATTCGATTACGATTTTCTTCGTCTTGTCCCGTCTACCGCTCGTAAATATTTGAATGTCTTTGGTCATGTGGCTGGACGAAACTACGAGCGCGTAAAAACCACTACAATACCAGTATTTTACTGCATATCTGACCTCCACAAGCTAGTAAGTACTGAGTACGAAACCCCTCGGTAAGATTGGTTGTCATAAGCAGCGGAAAAGTCATAAAAAAACATTCCAATAACAGTCCAATAAAAACATTCCAATAGGTGGATGTCTTTAACTATTCTCAAACTCATTTTTTCTCTTCTTTCGAATCAGATTTTTACAATAGTTTTCAGATCATTTATACTTCTTTTGCTCAGAATAGTTACAGCACTGATAACAATATTTGTGCCACTTGTTTAATTTAGTATTTTACAATATTTTCTTACCTTTGTATAGATTATTTTTTTTCGATTGTTTGTGAATGTGGGAACATTGTAGGCTTTGGAGAGTCCCAGCTGCTTGTTAGCTTTTTATTTTGTTCTACATTTTTTGTGTAGTAAGCAACGAGTTATTGTCGGGCCTACGCTGTCCCCCCATACTTAAGTACAAATGCTGTGATGAGTACAAATCCATGATAATATTGTAATACCAAATGATTTGAAAAGAGTAACCATGGAGTTTCTAGCCGGTTCTTCTCCATAGGAAACGACCAACCCGAACCGTGCACCTTTTTGTCGACGTTATAAGTGCCCATCTAAGCCTATGTAAAATAAAATATTTTGATTTTGATTTTTGATTGATTCGATATTTTCATTACACAAGATTGGAAGTAATTCCTAGCAGATTTCAAGGTTGGAACTAATGCAAAAACAATCAAAATATCTTTCTCCGTCCTTGCAACCTTGAAATAACACATATTTTTTTCTTCCGTGCGTAACATTTTTTCTTCCTAATTGAACTTAAAACAAAAACATCAGGAAGTATCCATATCTCGTGAAAGTTCGGTACATTGTGACCTTCGATCGGTAGGAACATTACAATTGATTGTTACTACTGGTCGTAGATACTGTGGTTAATTATTTTTAATCCCGAATGAACGCTATTGTTCCAAAGATAATGTTTATTCTTTCAGCTTGGTTTTACAGACTTGGTTTTAGTTTAATTTAATGAACTCATCACCACTTCCTGTCTTACTGGTTGCTGATAAATGCCAGTTGTTTATATGAAGCAACTGCCTATCTGACCTCAACAACCCTAATTGGGTCTGGTCTTCCCTTTGCAAAGACTGGTAGCAAGTTAGCTAAGTGGTGTACGAGGTACGTACGGAGAGGGGTCGGTATTTTATTGGGTGGACACACATCCAAAGATCGACGTCAGCAAGATTTATCAAACTGTATCTAAAATTGAATTCTTTTTAACCAACTTCTAAAAAAGGAGGGTATCATAACCGTAACGTTACCTCCTCCTTTTTACGCAAAGATCAGCCGAGTTGTCAAGTTAGTAGTTACACTTGGACTACTAGGTACACTTGTTGCTGATTGAGATCCATTTTTTAGACATTGACAGTGCCCTTGTCAATGTCTAAAACATGGATCTCAATCAAAGACATTCATATTTACTAGCGATAGATTACTTCCCTATTTGAATCGGATTTTGTTAACAATTTCATAGGTTTTTTTTTTTTGTACGGAACCCTAATGCTTGTCTAAAATAAAACTATAGCTTATATTACGTCTTATAACATTAGCTATCTGCTGGTGAAAGTCCCGTCAAAATCAGTCCAGCCGTTTCGGAGATTAGCCGGAACAAACAGACAGACAGACAAATTAAAAAAAATTGTTCTAGATTTTTTGTTATACTTATCGTATATTATATACTTTCATATGCATACAGATATTATAGATTCGTTTATTTGTATAGATGTCCGCTATTTAATTATTTTTAAATATCTGCGATATCAAAGGAACAGCATTACAATAGTAAAAATCTAAGCAAATCCTGGAGGAAAAAACATCAAAGTAATCCTCGTTTATACTCCTTTAAAAAAAATAACGTTATTTTCAGTTCGCGGGAAGATGTTGTTATTAGTAGCGTTGCCACAGAGGTCGTGTGTCGATACACAGTCGGGTCACGTACCCACTTATCGAGCGCCATATTATTCCAGTCCCATGTTACGGGTTGCGGGCAAAAGGAATCTGGAATAAAGGAAATATCAACTAGATATTTTATATGTTTTGTCTGACATTTGTTTTCATAACAACCTTTAATTCATTGAGTTAATTGGTTGTCAGTTGTCAATCAAGCTTTGCAACTAACAAAGAAAAGAAAAATATACTTTTTCCTGTTGTTATGTAGGTTTGGACTTATTTTTAACCCCAGACGCAAAAAGAGGGGTGTTATAAGTTTGACCGCAAAGTATGTGTGTGTCTGTATCTGGCACCGTAGCTCTTAAACGAGTAAACCGATTTGGATGCAGTGTTTTTTATTTGATAGCTAGTTTCTTAGCGATGGTTCTTAGATACGTTTTATCAAAATCGGTGCAGCAATTTACTAGATAAGGCGGATGAAAGTAGGTACGAAGAATCGAATATTTTCAAATATATCCAAGTGGGGTATCAAATGAAAGGGCATGATGTGTATATTACAATTAGACATGTTTTATCAAAAACGGCTCAGCCATTTTATTGACTTTTCAAATGTTTGTTCGCTTTTCTTAGTTGCGATGGGGGTTTTTTAAATTTTAAATTTAATTTATCTTCAATTATGTTTTATACATCTTTTGATTCTTGTTCTCTTATACAGTTATTGGAAAAAAAAAATATTCACAGCTTTATAGGTCACCGCATTATGCCTTTTTAAAACCTGTGTTTTGGTCCCATATGTTATTTTTAACTTTCACCAGCGGCCTAGCCTTTTCCCAACTATGTTAGGCTCGGCTTCCACTCTAACCAAATGCATCTGAATACCAGTATTTTACAAGGAGCGACTGCCTATCTGACCTCCACAAGCCAGTTAGTACTGGGTGGGCTGTGGACTGGCGATATGGTAAGACTGGTTTTCAGATTTTCGGGCCACTGTCTGTAACGTGCTTCCAACTTAAGGACCAGCTTCGTACCGTTTTGACCAAACCTTAACTTTATCCCTACAACATCTATGGGTTTCTCAACGGGAAAATAAAACATATCAATTTCGGGGGTAATCATATTACTGGCGATGGTATTATGATTACAGCTGAAATTGATATTATTGGGTTTGCCGGTACCCACGGCGGGCTTCGGTACTTGTTATCAACTTTTACTGGGTATTTAAATTGATGTTCACAATACTTTAGTAGTAGTAGGCTGCAAATAATTTTGGAGGAGCTCGTGGCTAATTAATAACAGCCGCTTAGGTCAATCTTTAGGTTAAGCCGCGCTTGCCTAGGGTGGTCCGTGGGTGGCCACCCATTTTATACCGAGTTTCCTCCGTGCCTCAGAAAGTACGTTAAGCCGTTGGTCCCAGCTTTCATATGTAGATCTATGACAGTTGTTACAGGTAGTCAGTCAGTGGCCCAAAAAGTCTGACAAAAAGTCTTACTAAGGGGTTTACTATTACCCATTACTAACTCGGTTGTGGAGGTCTGATAGGCAGTCGCTTCATGTAAAATACTGGTATTCGGCTGCATCCCATCCGGTTAGACTGGAAGCCGACCCCAAGATAATTGGAAAAAGTCTAGCTTAGCAGATGGAGGCTGCAAAGAATTTTGAAAGGAATGTAACAGCGTCGAAAGCTGGCTTGTAAAAATTCAGCACGGCTTTTGTCAGTTTTGTTTTTGATGTGAAACATCTATTGGCGCGCCTTGGCAGTAAAACCGCCTCGTATGCCGTGTCTTCAAATGGCATGACGTTGCATGCTGTGATGCCCCCTCTACGCTATCGTTCTCGACTCCCTTGTTTTAAATATCTTGACAGATTATTTTAGGAGGCAAATAAGCAGCTGGGTCACCTGAGGGTAAGTGCCCACCGCTGCCGATGAATCAGGTGGGTTGCAGGTGCTTTACCATCCTACAGACGAAGTAAAAAGGTTGGCAGAAGGAAAAGGTATGGGGATATAACTTCCTAAGACGAGTCCCTACACAAAAACATTCTGTTGGATTACATTAACTGCCACCAGATACAAAATGTAAGATCGTTGTAGTGTTTAATCAGGACTGGTGGAGATTCAAAGATGATACTGCCCTGGAGTGTAATTAATGTGGTGTTGCCCCACAAACGATTGTATACTTGAATATCGTGTCCTGCCAGTCCTGTTGTTTGCACATCACAGGAGCCGCCGGATTCAGTAGCGTATAGACGCTACTGAATCTGCCACACTCGTTGCTAAATGAGCTGACTCAATTTAAATTGTCATCGACACGTTAAGAAGAAAATCAGGGCTACCTCTTACACCAGTCTATGCTTTAAACCTTAACCAGCCAACCAATCAGCGTCACATGTAGACCCATCATAATTATTAACGTCACCAAAAGTGTTGACATACGAGATCCATGTGTTCAGAATCTGGTGCCTGTCAACACGAGCCTAAGCCATAACTTACTCCAAACGTGCCGGCTTCGGGACATTAATCTTTGTGGAACGGGAATAAACCACGGTTACCTGTGATAGATATGCTACATGTTGTCATGAACCTGCCCACAACAATATTTGAAGATGGATGGGGCTTAAATATTATTATGGTAAATGGTTTCGGTCATGTGTGTTTTATAAGCCTTTGTCTACACCATTGGTATCATCTGTTCCTCATATCTGTGAGAAATTCTGTGCACACTACAACCAACTTATCTATGCAGGCTAGAAAACACAAATCTAAACAAATAAATAAAATTGGAATATCCGTTTGTAATTTCAAAATACATAACAGCTTTTTACTTAATGCATATGAAAGTAACAAGTATTTTTGTCTGTCTGTCTATCCATATGTCTGTTTGTTCTGGCTAATCTCCGAAAAGGCTGGACCGATTTTTAGCGGATACGAGATAGCTGATGTTATAATGAGTAACTTAGGCTACTTATATTTTAGAAAAAGGATTAGGGTTCCATGCAAACAAATTAAAACCTACCTTTGTGCTCTTCAATCTTAATGTAATTCCTTGTTAAGTATTTTGTGTGTACGTAAATAAATAAATAAAATAAATAATACTTAAAACCCTTGAAATTGTTAACAAAGTCCGATTCAAATAGGGAAAGAAATATTTTTATAATTATTCACGCGGATGAAGGTCGCGGGGCACAGCTAGTGTTAAATAAAACTCCGTCCATTAAGTGCTTATTATTACGTCTTTGTTTTAAAAATATTTGCATTTTAAATACCAGCTCGGAAACCACTACTAGGGACTCAGAAAAACGTGGAGTATTTTTGCTCGAGGCAGAAATGAGAGTAAACAATAAACAACTGAGTAACGCCTGTTCTGAAAGCATTTATCATGCCGGAGAAGTTTGCGCCTAGGAAAAATGGTGGAGTACCTGCTCTTCACACCTGGAACATTCTCAGATAGGATAGGCAGTGTTATACACACACATTTCTCTATACTGTTGTTTTAAAGCCCCATGGTGAAAGGCGGTCAATTGCCATTAAATCGGTAGATACAAAAAACCGGCCAAGTGAGTAGGACTCGCGCATGATGGTTTTAGGTTTCAGGGACAGCAGAGGCTTAGTAATAGGGTCCCGATGGTTACTCTTCGGGTAAGGAACCCTAATAAAAACACGGGGCTGCTACTGAAATTAGAAAAACTTTTTAACACTCTGACCTGGGGATCGAACACCACCTAGTTGCCGAACCAAGGTCTCTACGAGTCTAAACCATCTCAATAATGTGATATAATTAGCCATATTTTGATATTATATGAATGTCAAACCACGGTTGGCCAGACATATTTCACTTCTGACATTGACATTGAGGTGATTGATAGATTACCCACAAGTTTTGCTGAGCCATACTGTGTCTCGGCAAGCCGTCACGTTTGAACACAGAATAGTACAGGTACAGAAGCCCAGCTCCTTACAACGAACGGAAACAGACGAACTCACACAGACGGGAACAAATGACACTCGTGGGTGTGCTTGCACTTGGTGTACGTGAAGCGTGTCTATGTTTAAAATAATATGCTTGTAATTCCTGAATAATAAAGCAGACGAGTACCTATACTATACCCACTTTATGCTAATTTTGTTTAAGTCTCATCTAAAAGGGGACGAGTCTATTGCCGTCAAACGGTCATACATTCCGTGTTGTTATTGAGACATTACTTCACTTTGAATCCTCTTAACACTCTGTACCCAACTACGGAATTGTACCCAAGACCTCATGCTCAGTAATAGCTGCGTCCACTAGACAAACGAGGCGTGTCTTCCAACTTAAGGGCCAGACAAAGTAAGATTCCATCTGCCATCTTCCATCGTCTTTGCCAAAGACGATGGCAAAGTCAAAAAAGTTTCTGACTGACATGAGCTATCGTAAAGCTTACGTTGAAATACGGCAAAGTCGTTGTAGAAATACCAAACGTTTTTAAAGCAATTTCCATTTGTCTAGAGGGCCTTCTGTCCTTAGCTATTCTGTGACAATTATTTCAGACTAGATCGAAAACAACCTTGGTAGAGAAATGAGACCGACACGTGTTCATGTATGTGTCACTTGCGAAACTTGTGACCTAGGCCTCCAGGGCTCCGTGAATAAAGAACATTTTTATGAGGCGCCTGGAGCATTCTAGATTGGTATCGTAAAATTAGAAAACATTATTAATGTATGTAGTTGACAGGTTAGCAATTTGCAAGTAATAATAGCTTTGTTTGGATGAAGTGTGAATGTCTTGTTAGATTAACTCAATCATTGAGATAGAGTCGAACATTGATTTTGAACTCTAAAATAACTAAACTATATTAATAACAAACTATAAAAGGGGCATCAAAAAACTCCTCAACGCTGGCTGGTAATGTGCCTAAGAGACTGGCGGCGATGCCACGTTGTATGGCAACACTTACCGTCTGGCCAAAGTAAAAGCCCGAACATTTCGATCTCTTCATGTAGTTTGGAACAAAATCGATTCGGAATTTCGTCGTATCTTGAATTGTAAAGGAATTGATTTAAAGTCGTGATCAAATTCAATACATCCGTTGAATTAGCACATAAATCTAAATGTGATAGCGCCAAATCATCATAATTCTCCTGTCCTTATCACATTTTATTTGTGGTCGGCGCAGCATGTCTTCTTCTTCCATACTTCTCTATTACTCGTCATCCCAGTAAATAAGCCTAGAAACAAAAGAGTGCTGTTCAATTACTTTATTTAAATCAAGCCTCTCACTTAGATACACTTAAGTTACTACGTACTTGAGACTGTACACACGGCGGCACATGAAGCTGTCCATTTCCAGAATAACTTGGCCTCGCTTTGTATAGATTTCCTACACAATGAGAGATCCGCATAAAATGGTTTTGTATAGCTTGATTGGCCGTCGTGCGTACTACTCCAGTACTTTGAGGAACCTTTTAAAAGTTTCCTTTAGTAGCAGGGATAGCCAACCTGGGGCTAATAACATGTAGTCTGTGGCGAAGGGTCTAGAGGTGCCGGGGGCATCGTTCATGTTTATGTAGCGAACACTGACCTTAGTGACATAAAGTTTATGTAAAGAAAAATGGTACCTAATAAAGGCGACTACGTCGTATGCAAGTTTCTTGAGTAAAACGTATATTTTTATGACCAACAACTGTACTACATATTGGTATTTCAGGATAGAAACTTAAGAGCGTTTAAGACTTCGGCATTTCATACTAACTTTCAGGTCCTATTTTTTCGAAATGACTGAACCGATTTTAATGAAACTTTATGTGCATATGCGGAATACATAGGTCTAAAAGTTTTCAAAGAACATTTTCGTTTGTATGAAATACTGTAAGTCGTTAACGCTCTTAAATGGAATAACAAATTATACTCCTGTTGCTTCATGTAAATTTTTTCGTCACCAAAACGTAACGAAAATCGGCCTATATCTTAAAACTAAAAATTCTAAAACATTTGACATCTACCAACTCGCTCTGGGTCGGTGTGGTAGATTATAACACAGACACTCTCTCTCATAGAGAGGAGGCCTGTGTCCAAGCAGGCAACACTATAAGATTACGCTTATGCTGCATAATATTGCCTGCAAAGGTACTTAGGGTACGTTATAAGCATAAGTTATACTTATAGAAACTACTACAGCATCATCTTCCGGCCCTTGTTCCATGTTACTTGGGGTCGGCGTAACACGTTTTTTTCTTCCAATCTCCCCTGTCAACCGTCACGCTATCATTTACTCCTTTTTCCTTCATATCATTCCTCACACAATTCATCCATCTTTTTATGGTCTTCCTCATAAAACCTATATTAAATAATTAAATTCATATGACAAATTTCAGGTTTTGAACAGCTCTTTTTTTCTTTTATGAGTACCGCCTTTTGGTATTTTAGATCTCCATAGGCTGCAGTGATCACTTATACGAACTGGTGAGTTACCTAATTGTATACCATAAAAGATACCTCGACAATAGCGATAAATGAATCATAGATAAAAATAGTCATTGTGTTATCTCTAGACACCAATAAAGGAGCATATCCTGTCTGTTGACTTTGATGTCAATAATACTTGTTAGTTTCAATAGAAGGCTCATGAAGGAAGTATTTTATCGAGTAATTTATGTATCCGGACCTAATATAATTGATTGAAAATATATCCGCGAGTACTCGACGTTTTAAGAAGAATTGTGATAGGTATAAATATTAATCAAGTATGTGAGGAATTTATTTTATGAATTAGTATTGAATGGTTAAAATATTGATTACTGATTAATACAGATGTTTATCAGTCAGTATCAGATTACTATCTAGTTTTATATAATAAAGAAGATTAGTCAATAAGCACCATTCATAAAATTCTCGTTGTCTCTTTAAATCTGTTTGATGATACATAATTTTAAGATGAGATAAGATAATTTATTTGTACAAATAATGAGATACAAACACACACATTGACATGCAGTATGTTACATAAACTTAAGTGGCAGTGGTCAGGGCTCATTGCTCGCAGAACGGATGGTCGATGGGGCCGTAAATGTCTGGAGTGGCGACTGCAAACTAGAAGACGTTGCGTTGGAAGGCCTCCCACTAGGTGGACCGATGATCTGGTTGCTGGGATCCGCTGGATGCGAGACGCACGGGACCGGTCAATGTGGCGACACTTGTGGGACGCCTATCCAGCAGTGGACGTCCTTCGGCTGAAATGATGATGATGACCGTCTAGTTTATTTTGTCCTGTTTTTATTGTCCCATTGCACGGCAAAAGCGAGACACACCTTCCTACACAATTCTTTCTTTTGCCTTTTGGATAAGAGTCAAGTTTGTTCCGCCATATTTGCCTTGATCTGTCGCGTAGTTGTCTAAAATGCGCCTATTTCTCATCAGAATTGCGGCTGGCATCTCCAGCCCGGGTTCCTTACACCATCCAAAAGAAAAACCCCCAATATACTGCGTTCCATTACTAGCAAAACTTACTTCCTTTAAGGAAATGTAAAAATATAGACACCAGAAAGGTAAAAAAAACTACGAAATAACATCATTACCAGGAAAATAGTGAATGAAAACAAAAACAAACCAAGATTTAATTTTGAAGGTTTTGATTAAAATCCTTGCAATTCTTGAATAACTATCTACCACTTGACCGGTTATAAAGCAGTCTAATTTTATGTACCAACGTACTTATGCTAATGGTGTCATTTGCATTTAAAATTGATGATTAAACGTCATGTTTCAAGTTGATTATTTAATGTGTGTTTAGACAAGCTTCTGTGAATGTATTTGTAATTGAACAGTTATGCAGCATCATAGCCTTGATAATATTAATGATTCAATTTATGAGTGCACTTTATTGGCTTGATCGGTTATAAATCGATGAGCAGATATTGCATAATAATTATTTGCATATTTCGAAATGGCACAAAGAACATACTCATAGGACTAGTCCTTTTGGCGACGCCTTTCAGCTGATAATTATGATGATCATCATCATCTGCTTAGAGCCTTTTCCCAATGTTGGGAAAATCCTATGTTGGGATCGGCTTCCAGACTAATCGTATGCAGCTGAATACCAGTATTTGACATGGAGCGACTGCCTGTCTGACCTCCACAACCCATTTAGTACTGGGTTACCAGCCTAAAGTTGACAGACATGCCTGTTTGTTGTAAATAATAAGAAATATTTTTGAAAACTTTTTCCCAAATATTTTGCAGACGGCATCCAGTCTAACGGGATGCTGCTGATCATGATGTTAGGGTTTATGAACAGTCTGCTTGCCTTATGAGCTTGCTGTATTGCTCGCCCTTAGGCACACCACAGAAAAAAAAAATGATTACTTTTTTAATGTCTTCGAGTACAAATTGAGCACGAGTCTCGCGGTACCCGACTTCAATGCTTTTGTTTTTTTTTTTTCAGGTACCCACCAAAATCACCAAAACTCCCCCCCCCCCCCTCCGCTCTGGGCGGAGCCGAAGGGAGTGTCAGACTTCTACTGACTAAAACCCATCCATGTTCCTTCTTAGCCCTTTGTGTTCCAGGGCCGCGGTATCTCCCCGCAGACCAAGGCATCGGCCCTTGCGGACCTTTTTCCTTGTTGCTGAAATCTCTTTGAGGCGCGCGCACTTCAATGCTTAAGGCTGTTTCCGAGAATATTAGAATCTCCAAGTTTAAATTCAAAAGTACACAGGAAATCACAAGTCATCACCATCTGCCTAGCCTTTTCCCATCTAACCGGATGCAGCTGAATACCAGTATTTTACATGGAGTGACTGCCTATCTGACCTCCACAACTGAGTTAGTACTGGGTAATACGGTACCCCTGGTAAGACTGGTTATTAGATTTGAACATAGGAAATCACAAGTATCCACACAAAATTAAACTGCTAATCGAAAGTTCGAAGCAGGTACTTAAAGCTATGCAAAAGTTTACAACGTCTAACAAGGTCAGCTTGAACTGCCTCCGTTGAGAGGAAATAGGGATAACGAGATGTTTCCTGATACGATCCTACATTGACATTGTTACAAGGAACTTGTTACGAAGTTCTACACGCTACTTCGGAAATACTTCACAGAGAAATAAAATTGTAACTTGGAGTTTTTATTTTACCAAGTGGCGTGTTTTAAAAGACTATTAAAAAAAAGAATAATGTATAGACATAAATAGAAGAATTGAGTAAGATTAAAAAGATTATAGGTAGGAAAACTTCAATGAGTACAATAAAATTAAGCTCGGTAGTTTTAACTGTACCACATAAGCAGGGTATAATGATACCATTGCTAGGGCGGAGCGGGTGTGCCGTAATCCACCACACGGTTGGCGAATGTCACATGTCGTCGAACCTATTGGTTCAATGCCATGCCAATTTCCTTAGGTTTATTTTCATAAGCAAAAAGATAACAACAACAACTGTACTTGTACCATGTGTACCTACTTATAGATTTAAATCTGGATCTAAATGTATTTGTAAGAACTTATTTCTATTATTTTGTCACCCCAGGTAAACCACAGGTGTTAAACTTTCATGGTCACTAAAATTATTATAACTAGAAGACGGGATATTTACCATGTTTATTGTTAAAATATCGGGAACTCAAAGAAAACAATAAACATGGTAAATATCCCGTCTTCTAGTAATAATAAACCTCAGGTAGTCTACCAGAGTATTGTTTTATTTTTATTCCAGAGTGGATAGGAGATGGATCAGAAGACGTCCTGTATAGCTCCGTCCCTTTCCCACTCTGGAATAAGAATAAAACAATACTGCTTTAAGACGTCATTGTTACCCCCCAGGTGCTAGTAATCGAGATCGTCCATCGAATCAACAATAAAACTAGTCTTAAAGTCCTTATGAATATTTTATAGAAAAAATATTCCTCTAAAAAAAGTGTTGCTGTGGCAAATAAACATTTTTTATCTTTCCTTCCTTAGAGACTAAAAATGTCATGATTCATTCAAATAAAAAAAATAAGGAACCAAAACATAGGAAGTAATTATAATCAAATTCACCCGCGTCACCGATCCCTTCAAATGTAAAAAAATGTTAATTAAATTCAAATAAAATGTCCATACGCAATAATTAAATCCCACACACATTGTAATAAATTGTTGAATTGATGGCATGGCTCCATATTGACGTAGCTCGTATAATATAACTATATCTTTATATTTGAACTTGTTTACGTATTTTAAGGTATTTTTGGTGTTCGGTTTTTATTTTTTATCGCTTCCTCAAAGCGCATTTAGTGACTTAATTTATTGTTGAGTAATCGCAAAATACGTAGATTTTGGTCTTAAAAACTACGTCAAATGGGGTGTTTTAATATTTTTGTGTGCAGGTATGGCCATCTGATGGTCATATACAAGACTGGAATTTTTGTGACGTCCATGCAGCTTTGCATTATTCAGTGTTCAAATCCTTACTTGTATGATTTATTATTTACAAGTACAAAATAAAATATAGACTCAAAATCAGAATCTATAAGTATAATGGGTGTAAAAAGACCCGTAATGAAGCTGAAAGGCACTTTCTCTCCCCGTTATTGCGATCATTTTTTTCCTCTGAACCGTACCTGGGAACCTTTTAGTTACGGAGATATTTGAGGTCAAAGTTGCAATTTTTTACAAGTTTTTTTTTTAAATACTAGTTTTTAAGGTTATGCTTTTACTTTAATTACCTCAATGACCTGTTTACTATTCAAAGCATCCATCAGTGTTTCACAATGTTTTGAGTGCGGTACATTGAGTTTTACCGTAAAACGTGATTTTTCAGAACTAACTAAAAAGTCGTTTCTCAGCAATATTTTTTGCGTAGGGGTAATTAGTTTGATGCACAGAATGCTTGGTAGACGGCTACGTGAAGGGTCCGTTTACACCCTGATAGGTGGACCCAATTTGGACCAGTTAGTATTTGAGTGACGTGTCAAAATAAATCGATTCTTAGAATGTAACTATTTTTAGCCATGTAAATATTTATCAAATCAAATATGAATATTGTAATGTTATGACATAATTATGTCAAAGCCAAGGATTTATTTGATTGCACTACATTTTTCCGTGCATATTTTTCGAGAAAGAATTATTAATATTGTGAAATATCTTGCAATGTCAGTAATTAATTTATTACTTGCATAATTATATTGATTATTCATATTATTTAAATTAAATTGCATTTTCCTTGATTTACTACATGCAAGAGATGTTATCTGTATTTTTAGAGGTTCTCGATCTGCTTTTATTATGGTTTTTGGGGGTTAGTCTTTTCTCAACTATGTTGGGGTCGGCTAGCAACCTAACCGAAATCTGAATATCAGTATTTTACATGAAGCGACTGCCTATCTAACCTCCACAACGCAGTTAGTACTGGGTAATACGATACCCCTTGGTAAGACTGGTTTTCAGACTTTCGGGCCACTGATTACCTCCAAAGAACTCCAAATGATAGCAGGGACTAACGGCTTAACGTGCTTTCAAAGTCACGGAAGAAACTCGGTATGTAATGGGTGGTCACCCATCCACGGACCAACCTAGGCAAGCGCGGCTTAACCTAAAGATCGCACCGAGCGGCTGTTATTATTTAGCCATGAACTCCTCTGCCTGTAATGTCCAAAATATCGGGTGAAGGTCACTTCTCTCGAAGGAATGAGCTTGATCACCTCGCTTGCTCAATGCGGGTTTGCGATTACAGACCGAAGCCGAAGTCCAGGGTGTCCTCACGATATTTCCCACCAGCTCTAGTCAGTGGTGTTTAACACCCGTATCTACAAAAAAAGTTAGAGTAGTCTCTTGAGTAAAAGTAATTATTTAAGATTCGTTTTTTGTTCTGTAGTGTAGTAATTGCTTGAAGTTAGAACTAT
The DNA here is from genome assembly GCA_910589295.1 of Noctua janthe. Taxonomy (NCBI): domain Eukaryota; kingdom Metazoa; phylum Arthropoda; class Insecta; order Lepidoptera; family Noctuidae; genus Noctua; species Noctua janthe. Next base: position 2,624,622 of record OU342573.1, on the reverse strand, counting down.
CAAAAGCTACAATTCTTAGCTTTGCTTTCTTTAACGGTTCTTACTTTGTCTAAATTCTTGTGTATTAAATATAAATGTTTTGTCTAACACCCATATTATAAATGTCATCGAAATCGTTAGAGCCGTTTTCGAGAACGTGATTTTAAAAAAACAACATACAGGTAAATATGTATTGTTCATTTGTTTATTTGGTTCACCAACAATTGTTTACACTGGTATAAACAAATGAAATAGCAGCAACAAATCAGAATAGAGTGTAACAATTACTTACAGGTAAACTCTGCATGCACACAAAACGTTGTCGTAACTTAAAACAAAAAAAAAACTTAATTAATTAATTAAACTAAATTTAAAACTTATTAAACTAACTAAATTAAAACAAATTAAGCTAATTAAAACTAGGTAATACAAAAGGGTAATATTACTTTATTTAATAGTACAGGATATAATTCCACTCTTCCTGCATGAAACAAGTGTAACAGCGATGCGCGTGGCAAAACAAACCCCATCGAAATTCATTATGTAGACTAAAAAAAATACAATAAGCGGACAATAACATACAGACACGAAAAGCTACTGTAGTTATAAATTTGTAATCAGCTAGAAATACTTGAAAAATATATACTATATACTTAAACATGTCTAGTAATTCTATTAATTTTGTATTTAGTGTACTTACCCGCCCGCATTACTATGGATACTAATATTGTTTAACATATTTGAGGTCAGCGCTGTTTTGTGTTCCGATCTCGGAAAAGGAAGTGATAACGAACAAGAACTAGGCAGCTACACGATTGTATGCTGCAAAACATGTATACCAAAATAGTCACACAGCCAGCAACAGTAAACAACATGCATGCATGCGTGCATTGCATTAACAGTAATGTTAATCAAATGTTATGCAAAACATTTAGCTTTAATTCCGCGAGTTTTTGATGGCAATAGGCGGGCCCCTATAACATGGGCCTTTAACATAACTGGCGAAATGTGCGTGTTCTTTTGGGCACACCTCTGCCTAACCCTACGGGGATTACAGGCGTGATATATGTCTTAATTCTGCGAAAAAAGATGCAGTCCTGGATGCAGAAAGCAGCAAAAATATGCACATGTAGGAAAAGCATGCCATGCCCCCGAACCTATATTCAAATAATGTTAATCAAAGTTGTTGTCTTTTTTTTTTGGTAGGGTACATAGTGTCCCACTGCTGGGCACAATGCCTCCCTTTTCTCCCTCCTAACCTCGCAGTTCTGTAAGTTGTTCTCTTAAGTAATATTAATTCAATTGGTACAACGGTCTTATCGCTGATAGCGACTACGTGTTTTAGGAAAGTGTTTACACTGGAATGCTACGCCGCATATTAGATACTACGCCGTAGCCTGCTGCGTACTACGCCGTAGCCTGCTGCGTACTACGCCGTAGCCTGCTGCGTACTACGCCGTAGCCCGATACGAAGCGTTGTAAAACCCCAACCCAACTTTGTTAGCTTGGGATGTAATCGTAATATTATTTGTTAATGTGAAAAACATTCCAAAAACAAATTTTGATATTTTCATGCACGAATAAAATACAGATTAAGGTTCAGTATTAAACAAACCACTTTGCATTTAATAACAATCTACGGATCAATTTTGCGAACCCTGCCTGTTGGTTGCCAACCAACCTGGATATTCAAATAAAAATACATTAATTCTACCAACAAATACACAAGATACTACGTCGAACCATCGGCTTAGGGCACATAAGTACGCATGTATCAAAGGGCCCTTTTAAGTAAGTACTTGTGCAAACAAAGTTGACGATCCCTGCTAAGCCTACCGCTCGTGATTTATTGCTTACTGGCTTTGTCCTGCGGCTTTACTTGGAACCTTTAGATTTTGCAGTAGAATATCGATAGTTTGAGTTTTGGTGAACTTTCACTTTTTAAAAGGACTCTATTATGTGAAAAGACACCTACATTAAAAACTAGATTATTTAAAATATCCTATACTATTAAATGAGCAATTGAGGAGCTCGTGGCTAAATAATAACAGCTGCTCGGGTCGATCTTTAGGTTAAGCCGTGCTTGCCGTGTTGGTCCGTGGATGGGTGACCGCCCAATACATACCGAGTTTCTTCCGTGTCTCGGAAAACACGTTAAGCTATTGGTCCCGACTCTGTCGTCTGTAGATCTTTGACAGTCGTTACAGGTAGTCAGTGGCCCAAAAAGTCTGACAGCCAGTATAGTATTACCAGGGGTATAGTATTACCCAGTACTAACTGGGTTGTGGAGGTCAGATAGGCAGTAGTGCCATGTAAAATACTGGTATTCAGCTGTATTCTTGATAAATTGTCAGTCCTGTAGAAAGTGGTTGTGCGAAACGCTTTTGCATCTGTTCGCTCAAAAAGCGAATTTCACAACTAGCAATTAATGAATAGAGCAATAGTGTAATACAGCTGTCCACAGCTAACCTATAAACACGCAAATAGCCACGCGGTGGCTACATGCGGCGGGCGCAGTCACTCGGAAGGGTGGCTACTGAGCCGTGCCGCCCCAGCGCCAGCGTCGGCGGGACAATTATGTCCAGTTACCTTCCATTCAGCTGGGCGTAAATCATGTTACAGCTTTATTTGATTCTTCGAAAAGCTAATTAGATAATAGTAATTAATAAATCTTATTCCTAAACTATCTTTCGCTGAAATACAGGATGTAACAAGACCCTCAGCGAAGCCGTGAACCAACCATTCTGTACATCAAATTAAGTAATTTTACGCAAAAATTATTGCTGGATAAAGACTTTTTTTTATTGGGATGAGAAATCACGTTTTACGGTAGGACTCAATGTAACGCACTCAAAACATTGCGATGATGGATGGATTGAATAGTACGGGGGTCGTGGAGGTGTTTAAAGTAAAAATCTTACATTAAAAATATCTATTAAAAAAAAACTTGTGTAAAAGTTGGAACTTTGAACCTCAATATCTCCGTAACTATAAGGTTCCCAGGTATGGTCTAGTATAAAAAAAATATCGCAATTATGGGGAGAATAAGTACCTTTCGCCTTCGTTAAGGGTCTTGTTACACCCTTTATATAGAATATAATTTTATAGATGATTTTCAAGCAGGGCTGTGATAGCTTAATGGTGTGACCGTCGGACTGCAAAGCCATAGGTTTCAAGTTCGAACGTAAAACACGCACCTCTGATTTTTCGGAGTCATATGCGTATTGTATAATTATCACATGTTTCGGTGAAGGAAAACATCGTGAAGAAAATAGCATGCCTGAGAGATATTTCTCGACGGCATGTAAAGCCAAGTCAGAGGCCATTGGGCGGCATAAAAACTCTGACCCCAGGTTAGGCACTAACCACGCGAAAAAGAGAAGAAAGGCTGGCAAAATCGCGACCTGAATAAAATTATTGTGTTTACTACACATAGCTCTTTCTCTCTGAATGAAAACGAAATATATCACAATTTATTTATTTATTTAAACTTCATGCACAATAGTGAAACATAGGCGGACTTAATGCCACAAGGCATTCTCTGCCAGTCAACCTTTGGGTTAAATAAGAAAACATTGTGATAGGGTACAAAATAAATATATAAAAATAACTTCTTGCTATCGAAAATTTATATAGGCACTACACAATTGTATTATAGTGTGCACAAAGTGTCTTCTTTAATTAGCTATCTATCTATATCCGTATTCATACCTTTTCTATTCAAGTAATCATACCATCGTTTACTCGGTTTCCTCTGTTCTTCATCATCTACCTAGCCTTTTCCCGATTAGGTTGGGGTCGGCTTCCAGTCTAACCGGATGCAACTGAATACTTGTATTTTACATGGAGCGACTGTATATCTGACTTCCCCAACCCAGCCAGTATTGGGTAATACGACACCCCTTGGTAAAACTGGTTGTCAGACTTTCGGATACTGACAACCACAGTCAAAGATCTACAGTTGACAGCGGGGTTTAACGTGTATTCCGAAGCACGGAGCAAACATGGTATGTGGTGGGTCACCTATCCACGGGCCAAACTAGGCAAGTGCGGCTTAACCTGAAGGTCAACCCGAGCGGCTGTTATTTATTTATTTAACACTTCAAGCACAAAATACAGAGGCGGACTTAATGCCATAGGCATTTTCTACCAGTCAACCTTTGGGTGATGCAGAGACAAACAGTGGTAGGTGTATCTATCTGCAAAAAATTGTTATTATTTGGCCACGAGCTCCTATGGTCTTATAATAGCAATATTACACTGACGAGTCAAAAGAAATATTTGAATCACCGCAAATTATTCTGCCCCGTAAGTAAAAGGGGCACATCAGATGAAAAGATATGGGAAAAAATAGCCTTATACCTATGTCACATAACACCACACCTGTAATCCCCGACGGGTTAGGCAGAGGTGCACCTAATAGTACACCCACATTTCACCAGTTATGTTTAAGTCCCGTGTAATAGGACGTATTGCCTGTTTATTCTTTATACTCGTAATTATTGACATTTTTATTAAATTTTAATTATAATATGTACTAGTTTTGAACACCTGTTAGGGTAGGATATGCCATCAACCGGACACAAATCTAGACGGGAAACGGACGATCAACCGAGAAATTCCTGACGGAAAAACTTGCACTACCTGGGAATTGAACCCAGGACATCATGCTCAGCAGTCGCGCTTGCGACCAGTAATCCATCGAGGCAGTCCTTATAGTATGTGCCTTTTTTGCATTTTGTAGGCAGTATATTTCCTTATCAATTACATAGAAACTTCGCAGAAGCCAAAAACATTTAATTAAAAACAAGAATCTTTTACGTTTAAAACTCAGAACTTAATTACGAAAAAAAGCGTCGGAAAAAATATCCTGATTCTTCAAGTTTTAAATCTCTAAAACGCTAATCAACTTGAAGGGTATCTTGATGAGAGCATTTTCGAGTAAACAAAGTTTTTTTATGAAGCCCTTCCTTTGGATAATTAAGTCTCTTCTTCATTAAATCTGGGTAGGAGTTATTTTGATATCTTTCTCCAATTAAGGGCGATTTTCATCACAATCTAAACCGAGTTCAAGAGCTATTAGTGTTAATTTTTCGTTACAATGATGACATTGACTGTTCTTGTATTCGGTGAAGATGTACTGTTTATCATACGCGATTGAGGGGGGGCTGGGGGGGGGGGGTGAATTTTTGTTTATAGTGTTGTCAAATGTATTAAAACAAACAAACAAACAGACAGACAAAAACACGACAAGCAGAGACAGATGAGTTTATTTCGGAGGAGCTCGTGGTTAAATTATAATACCCGCTCGGGTCGATCTTCAGGTTAAAAAGCACTTGCCTAGGTTGATTCGTGGATGGGTGACCACCCATTACATACAATTTCCTCCGTGTCTCGGAGAGCACGTTAAGCCGTTGGTCCCGGCTATCATTTATATTTTGGCAGTCGTTAGTCAAAGGCCCGAAAGTCTGACAACCAGTCTTACCTTGCTTGCTTGCTAACTGGGTTGTCGAAGTGAGATAGGCAGTCGTTCCATGTACGATACTGGTATTCAGCTGAATCCGGTAAGACTGGAAGCCGCCCCAACATAGTTGGGAAAAGGCTAGGCAGATGATGATGATTGAGCAGTATATTGCGATTTTAGCTACGCGTAAAAGATGCATAAAGATGTGCTGTTGACCACGTTGCATTCAAAATGTACTGTTTAACCAACACATTTCTATCACAAAACCCAAAGCTATTCAACATTTTTCGTATTTCTCATTACCGCGAGTTGCCAACGGCCTTTTATTGCTCGCTATTCTTTATTTGGGACTTTTATACACATTCGGACTGCTGGATAATGCTGGGGTGGTGAATGAAGTGAATTGAGCATCTCTGAATGTGAAAATCTCAGAGTCCCTGGCACAAGTTGAAACGTTTTTCGTAACAGGTATGCGTCGATTTTTAAATCGAAAATACAAACTAAAATGCTGTAGGATGACCTACAGCATTTTAGTTAAATTGTTTGCAACAAATACAATCAGTATCATATATATATATGAACAAATTTATTAAATTATTAAAATATTAGTTGTAAAACGACTACGGCGAAGCCAAAAGGAAAGATTATATTTTAGCAGTCTATGTATGTATGTATTTACGTATGTTTCTCCGTAACGCCTCAACTAACATCCGATTTTGATGAATAAGGTGTCAATCGATTCGTTATTATGGCCCGGGTAACATAGGCTACATTTTAACCGCCTTCAATAATAGGGCCGATTTTACCTTGTAAACCCCGAATTTAATTAGAGTGTGATTTTTCAGTAGTCGGGTTTTTTAGTTGTAGTATATCACCCAAATTCTCTTTCATTTTAAAATTGACGTGTTAAAGTTACGAATATACGTTCATAACACGTTCTAGGGCCTCTGGACATGAAAGCAAATCTAATGTAAGCTTTGTGATGAATGCCTAGTTTTTTACGAATAGCAACCACAAGCAAGTATAATTAAAAAAGGTTGTTTTCCTGCAGGCTTAGAAGTCAGCTGTTTTCAGGATGACTTCTTATTAATAAACCGGCAAAATAAAACTTTGAGATTACTAGAATATGCAGCGTCATAATCGCGGAATATGGCGCATGGCGCGTGCGTGCATCCCTGATCACGGCGCTTTCAACAGTGCCGAAATATCAGGATCTCATAACAAACATTAGACATGGTAAGTAAATGTCCCGTTTTGGCGTTAATCATTGTGTTAGTGATCACTAATGCCAGCTTAAAAACTTAAGTCAAAGGTATTCTTAATAGGGCAGCCGCATTACGCCAGTTATTATATTTAAGCCCTGTAGACACACTCGATAACTGATACCTACTGAGGAATTCCTAATGGAAAAACACAATAATATTTTTTACGCCCGCGTTATATTTCACAAAAAAGGCCTAGTGGGATTTCTGGTTATAATTTATACTGTGACACTAACGCGAGTCGTGACCCAATTCCAGAAAAAATGACCTACATCTATGACACACTGACATTTACGGGCGCTTTTAAAATCAATCGGGTTTGACGGGCGAGTGAGCAAGGGTTGAATGCATTAATAACCTTAATTGTTTGGGTTACGAGTGTTTTTTGTTTGTTTCAGGGCTTAAATAGAAATATAGCATTCATTTTCCTTGTTGTTTTCTTAATTTCACCACACATCTTTAACGATGTTTTCCACATTAATAAACTCAAACTCAAAGCATTTATTTCAATTAGACCATTACTGGCACTTTTGAATGTCAAAAAAAATGCGAAGCTACAGTCACAGTCACAACTTTACAAGGCATCATAACTTGAGAAAGTACTGTGCCAGTTTAAAAAAAAAATCTGCTGTTTCCTACAAAATCCAGATACCTACACGGTCAAAATGTTTGGAAAAGCAGATTTTTTTAAAATAAGCTATAATTTTTTTTTTGAGGGGGGTTCAGAATGATGTATTAAATACGTTTTACGTTGTACGTTTACGTCGTATAAATAGCCGTAGGAATTGATCCACTGCAAACGCCTGTAAAGAAGATACGAGCCTTCATCCAAACAATTGCTTATTGCGTCTTAGTGAGTTCAGGCATACTAAAATTATAAATGCGAACGTAACTGTCAGATCAACAGATTTTTATGGAATTTGTCACACAGGTAGATAATGACCTGAGTTAGGACATCTATGACACTTTCTGTCTCAGTAGTACATAATTCCCATGGAATAATTTCCGACATTTCAGTACTTCTGTGTTTTTTAGCAGAAATCGAGTCAAAAAATCTGCTCAAAATTATGAAAATCGTAACAATTTGTAGCTCTGATTTAAAAACTATCGAAGATAATTGTCATTTTATGATCGATTACTATGTATTAAAGTGTAAACAAGCAGATAAGAGAAATAAAAAAATCATTCATGTATTGGTTTTTTTTTATAAATTTTCAAAGTTGTATATCTTCAAAAAAATATAAAATTTAAAATTACTCACAAATGGTTGACATTTGCACAGGGGTCATAGGGGGTCATTTCGTTGCAAATGATCTCACCTACATCCCCTAACGGATTGCCGTCCTATTACCAGCAACCCACAAAGCAAAGCATACTTTACTAGTGCCACACTGCCATAGTTCCAGATTCCCAGAACTATTATACTCGATATTTAACATCCACTCATGTGAACGCGGGAAGTGGAAAACTTACGAAGTGTTCAGGTGTGTTTCTAGTTCAAGATAACTTACAAACTTGTGACAATATTTATCTTTAAACGGAGCGTGGGAGCTGTTTAAAAATAGCTTGTGGTTTTGGTTAGAGCGTTAGTTAAAATATATTTTTTTTCTTTATTTTATTAGTTTTAATCTAGAGAGATTATGTCACCCTCATTGTTATAAATCAATTTATGATGCTAAAAAGTGTGTTTACAATCTGTGGTTTGCAAACATTGCTATTACAATTTTGATGTTTGATCAGGATTCAGCTGTAACCAAGGAGCTAGTACTTATTAGTGACATTTTTTTTTTTTTTTTCGGATGGGAAATCATCAAATGACCCCCCACTCTGGGCGGAGCGGAAGGGAGTGACTGACTAAAACCCATCCATGTTCCTTCTTTGCCCTTTGTGTTCCAGAGCCACGGTATCTCTTTCGAACAGTCCCGCAGCCCTGGCAGGTATCGGCCTTTGCGGACCCCTACTTATTTGCTGACATCTCTTTGAGGCGCACGTGGAACACGAACGCGCCGTCGACACGGCCTGTCGTCATAAGACGGCCGGACGGCGAGCTGGCCCATAACTCGCCGTCTACAGGCCCGCGCCTACGGTGGCCGGGAGCCACTACGTGACCCCCGACGCCCAGGGCGTCTCCCGCGGCGACTGGGACGTGAGGTTCTTTCCCTGTCACGTCCCGCCACCTCCTTCACTAGCATGACTGCTTCGCAGAAGGAGGTGACGGCTTCCCATTCCCTCTCGCTCCGGGCCATGGCTTGAACCAAGGCCGGACGCGAGAGATCGCCGCCGCCAATCGCCGCTACAAGGACACGGCGGTGCTCCGCCCAAGCGGGGCATACCTCTACGGTGTGCTCCACCGTGTCTTATCAGTGACATGACTGTGCCTTTGTTATGTTGGAAACCATTATTTACACCTAGTGGGATTGTGGGATTGTGGGATTGTGGTATTATATATCACTTATATATCTTTTTTTTTAAAACAGCTCTTCCATATATTGCACTTCAGTAGAAAACAGCTGTTTGGGTTGTATGGGTTCAGAATGATGCAATGACTTGGTTTCCGTCACACGAACTACCAATAAACAATGATATTGCTTTATAATATCAGCCAATCAGAAATCGGCTGTCCAAAACCAAAACCTAGCAAGAGCATCTGAGCAAATTTTATAGGAGCAGGAAAATTCATATTCATATTCATTTATTCATCAAATATAAGCTAACAGTTTACACCAAATCGCTTATATCTATTCTAATACTACAAAATTACATCAATCATTTTAATTAAAACTTCTTAAAATATGCATTAACAAACGGAGTAACATAAAATTTGTAAACAAAAAACAACCTTATACAGCCAACAACAATTACAATTAACAACTATTTCTTCATATTTAAATAAATATGCACATGTTTAGCGATTGTCCATTGAGAGTCAAAAAATAAATCTGCCTCAGGAATTTATTTTAGAAAATCATTTATAAAAATTTTAAATTTTAAATTTTAGAAAATTTATTAACTTAATTGATCTAGCAGTGGGAGTGTTGTTGGTTCGGGGAGCACGCCATGCAGGCGGGTAGCAGAGGAGTCTATGTTGTCGTCTAACAACGCCACGCATGTACTGGTCAGGAACATAAAAATTGATTGACTCTCGTAGAACAGGACTATCTATCTTACCTACTAATATTAAATAATAATTAATTATATGTGTGGATTCTCGCCTGAATTTGAGTGTGTCTAAACCCACCATTCCTGACACGAACAAAGAAGGATATAGAAAGGGGTAATATCCATATTGACGTTTGTATAGGTATCTACAGAATTTACGTTGAATTTTTTCTATCATGATAGTGTACAATGACTCTTGAGGACTCCAAACTATTGCATTATATTCTAATTTACTACAGACATAGGCATTGTATATTTGTTTTATAGCTTGAGTGTTCTTAAACTGAGATGATAATCTAATGATGAAACCAAGACATTTATTAGCGTCTTTGTAAGTTTTAAGAATATGCTCGTGAAAATTTAATTTGCTATCCATTATTACTCCCAAATCCCGGATCGAGAAAATACGTTCCATTGACGCGCCAGCAAGATTATAATGATTTCTAATCGGATTACGGGACCGGGAAAAAGTTATTGTTTTACACTTAGAATTATTAAATGACAATTTATTTTTTATACTCCATTCAACAGTGTCAATATCATGTTGTAGCGCCTTACAATCCTTAGCGTTGGTTACAGAGAGGTACAATTTTAAATCATCAGCAAACATAAGGCATTTTGCGTTAGAGATAACAGTAGGTAAATCATTGATCACTATTATAAATTGTGTAGGACCAATGGTGCTACCTTGACTTACCCCTGATCTAGTAAAATACTCTTCCGAAAATAAACATTTTCTTTGATAATTAAGAATACAACATCTTTTTTGTACTGTTATCATTTTGATATTGATAAATATAACTTGGTTTACATTATAAGCTAGTTTGACTCAAGTTGAGTCTAATTGTACAAGTTTTATGAGCCTTACTTAAGTTTGATTTGGGAATTCCAACTTTGTTATATCGGATTAGACGTGCACTAGGTTTGTCATTTTCATAACTCTACTTCTTATTACGATAGAAATATGGTTGTTTTTGCATTAAATGCAGCACAATATTTTGTGTAGATTGGTTTAAAAAAAAAAAACGTATTTTGCCAAAAAATAGCCCTTGGTAGGTAGGTAGGTGTTCTTTGGTAGGTATTTTGAACAGCCAAAATATTAGCTGTAAAGGAGATCCAAAATGTATCGTACATTCTACTTAATTTTCTTCACTCATAAAGACGCTTTTTGCACGCTCATTTTCCTCTGTGCACTCCTACAAGTTGTAGTCGTCGTCTTCATTTTTCTCTTTTTTCTAAGGTTTTGACCTCGTACCGCAGTTATAAAACATTCATCAAAGGCTGAAGGTAAAATACAACATCGTAAAGGCTACTTATACCATCAAAAAGTCATAAGTTTCGCTTTTCATCTGATAGAAACCCTCGTGTGTGGAATATCAAACTGTGATGACCTCCACAACTTTTCAACTTGAGGGTTTGGTTAAAGTTCCCAATGTTGGCAACCCCTGTTTGCTTACAAACTTTTACACGTTTGAGTTTTCACTTTCTGATGTTTCAACGAGATTACTTTGTTGTTACAATGTTATCTTGTTTTGTTTCCATACCTAAGTAGATAAAATGGTATCTATATTTTTGGTTCAAAGCAAAAACAAAATACTTGAATTTACAATCTAGTGCTTATTTTCCTTTGTTTATTAAGGGACATATATTATCACAATGCGTATGCCAGTCCCATCGTACCCTAAGTACACATTGTTCATATCTGAACCATGAACCTAAACAGACTCTTCGCATCATCGCCATCTGGTTGAGCCAGGATTTTATGAAATGTGTCTACTTCAAGTTTAGTCTGCTCAACCTCAATACCCTAAACAGGTCATTTCTCCTAGACTCATACCGAACACAGTCCATCAATACACACAATTAGGCGAGTTCGTTTTTTTTCATCATGAACGCAAACTTATTACATGGGATGTTGCCAGATCTGAGTCTTCGACTCAGTAGTAACCAGGGCACACGAAAAGACTGACCCTGCATGGTATTATACCAGATTCCTCTATCTAATGAGCGCTTGTCAAAATAATCCTTACAATAATCATAACATCTTCTGAATAATTCAAAATTATATTATTTCCTTTTCCATTTTTAGCTGCATATTTTGCAAGCATGTCAATCTAGTGCTTACTGTGCAGTACGATGACAGGAGGACTGTTGACAAAAAATGTTAAATTATATCTGTGGAAATTGTATAAAAAATTACCAAGATGGTGGTGTTGGTTCCGATCTAAGCCACCCGACAAACGATCCACGTGCATCTGTATGTGTATATACTTACAGCCATTCCTTAAAGTAACTAATCATAATGGGTGTTGAAATACACTGGACGAAGCCGACGGGCATTTGTTCTCCACATCATTGCGATATTTTTTTTGTTCTGGACTATACCTGGGAACCTTCTAGTTACGGAGATAATGGGGGTCAAAGTTAAAACTTTTTCCCAAGTTTAAAATAAATATATAAGGCCCCAGCTTTTAATGGTATAACTTTATTTTAAATACCTACATGACCCGCATACTATTCAATGCATTCACCAGCACTGTGTTGTTTTAAGTGCGTTGCTTTGAGTTTTGAACTCAAAGTAAAATTACATCACACCAAATAAAATTACATTACCCAAAAATAATCTTTGCGTAGAGTTACTTAGTTTGATGTACAGAATGCTTGGTGGATGGCTTTATGAAGGGTCCGTTTACACCTTGTATAGTAGTTTTTAGCGAGAGAAGAATTTATGAAACTTTTCCCAAACTTAGCTTTTAGAACATTTTCAATATAGGTAAGAACCTACATACTACAACTCTAATCTGCTTCCATTGTTTTCCATTTGTTCTCAGTTACTAATCACTACCGACCCTCGGAAACTGAATACATTGTTTGTTTACAAATGCTAAGTATCCCCCGACCTCTTGTTTCTGCTTAATTACTGGCGTTTTGTTCAAAATGCGAATGTAAGCGATACCTTTGAACTTGCCTCCGCGCGCCTGATTGAACTTTTAGAGCACATTCCGTCTGACTGACGCTTTGGAAATTGGGCAATTATTAGGCGCTTTAAAAATTGTTAGAGTGAAGTTACTTTGAAAAGTTTATTAATTGAGTTCATCCAATTATTTTGAAATGATTACACAGTTCAGTGGTTGGTTATGTGATGACCGAGAAGGCAGTTCATGTTCAGTTCATAGCAAGCAACATAATCTTTTCCTACCATAGGAGGTATCAAATCTCACCTCAAATCACATACAGTAAAATTGGCCTCTGCGCTGTCACCGACCAGCCCCCGTAGCATGACCACCGTAGCCAAGGATTTCTTTGACGTAAGAATCGACAAAATGACAGATTGTGTCGACACAATGACAGATTTCTTTGCACTATCCGTCATTTTGTCGATTCTTCCGTCAAAGAAATCCTTGTCTACGGTGGTCATGCTACGGGGGCTGGGCAACAGCACCGTGGAAGAGGCGGAGTTTTCAGTCAAGAAAAAAGTATGTTGTTAATTCAAAAGCCATAAACGTTATAGTATGACCATTTGAAGTATGCAGTTCAATTCATTTTAGGGCTAATATTATTACTAAGTATGTATTTAATTACGAAGCACTTCCGCACTTAAACTCCAAATGTTTTTAGGCTGAAACTCAGCCCTTTTAGGACGTCAAAAATTACATGAGACAGACCTCCAAAATGTCCGCCTTTCATCTCTTCCTAATCGTTTAACTATGAAGAAGAAGTAGCTGAACAAATTCCCCAGCAACACGACACGAAGAATAAAAACAAACTTCTCCAAAGTATATTATTATTATTACACATTTCCTTGTTCTTCTATCTTATCATAACAGACAACAAAAGATAAACAATCGTCTATACCAACCTATGTAAATACTTCACTGAACATTGTTAGGAGTAGGACACACGAGACATAACTATCAAAGAGCCTGTCGTCCGCTTCCGTAGGCGCTACAGGAAACTGGCAACTCTCTGGGAAATAGACCGTACAACGACGTAGTGCAGACAATGTCGGCACGTGTGTCTATTGCTTTACAGATCAGTATAGGTACCAGTGGCGATTCGATATAACCCGATTCCTACCGGCTTCCCTTTGAAAAATGGCACTGTCAGTTTTCTATAGCCAATAATATTCCATACAATAAAGATATGTACTCCGACTTACCTCTTACAAAAATTGACCCTGCGCTACTGATAGGTACTTGCTTTAGGTCTGCTCTCTTTTAGGTTGTTTTGTAATCCTGCGGCATTCGGTTGAAAAGAAGCATGTGCGACATGCTTCTTTTCAACCGACTTCTAAAAAACGAAGAGGTTATGTATTCCAACAGCCTCTTTTTTAACCGACTTCTAAAACAGGATGAGGTCATGTATTCCACCCGCATCTTTTTTTAATTTTCATGTATCAAAATCAAAATCAAAGCATTTATTTCAAGTAAGTAACTTTTGAATTGTCGAAACAAAGACAACAGTAAAATATAGCTACAGTCCCAGTCACAAGGCACAAGAACTGTGAAAGTACTGTAATTGCCCATTCCCTAACGTAGATCTCTATGGAGAAGAACGGGCAAGAAACTCCATGGTGTATGTACACTGATTTCTCTGCAATTACTGGTCCAATTTTTGTGATTCTTTGTTCATTTGGTAGAGGAAAATTGCGTTTAATAAGTTATCTTCTATAATACGTATTTTTTCTTCTTCGTCTATGTTGACATGATCATATCATAATAACTTCTAGTTACAAAGTAAAAATACGACAAGAATTTTTATAGGATATCTCAACTAAAAAGCCGGTTCGATTCCCAAGTATCACGATGAGCAAAAAAGTACAAAAACAAGTATAAGCCGATTGCGTAAAAAACACGCTCTAAAAAGTTTGAAACAAAGAGTATCAACTTTATAAAGTAAAAAACATAGAAATGTGCTAACTAAGGCTTTCATTTGATACCCAACAAGGTATCACTCAAGCATTTTTTTGTCCAATTTATGACTTTATGCCGTCAATAGGCCACCACATTGAATACACCGTGACTTTTTAGTCGTCTTACAACGGCAGCCCACTGCATGTATCCAATGAATACTAAACATTCATAAAAAAAAATAGGTATTTATGAGATTTTAATAATTTAAAAATAAAATTATTGTTCAGTATTATGACGCATGACGTAGTTAAAACACCCTGTTGCGAGCGATGATCTACTGGACTCGAGTGCTGGGTAGGTAATGTTTTTCCGTTTGACACGTAAATGTCGTTAACAGGATGTTTCATAATTTTATTCTAATTTTTTATTATTAATTTTTTTGTACCTATCATCATCATCATCATCATTTCAGCCGAAAGACGTCCACTGCTGGACATAGACCTCCCCCAAGTGTCGCCACATTGACCGATCCCGTACCTACCTCTACCTCTCGCCTCTGCTCTCTTCGTCTCTACCTCTTGTACCTATTATAGAAGATAAAAAAAAATCGCGCCTAGAGCTATTTTAATAGGTCTTTACCTATGTAATTGGAGATTTAATAACCAGCATTTTCAGATTTAATTATCTGTGGATTGGCGCGCAATTCGAAATTCAAATAAATTTTATTCGAAAGCCGTGTTCTTTTAATTTCAAATTCAGTCATTTGTTTTTAGATAGTTTTTTGTTTTTGTGAAATTGTGGTAGTTTTTGGCGCCATGGATAAACTGAAAATTCGTAAAATTTTCGAATGTGAGTTCCTACGTGGACATACCGCTGCGCAAAAAACACGAAACATTAACGACGTGTACGGGCCTAACTCGGCTTGCATAAACACGGTCCATTATTAGTTCAATCGTTTTAAATCTGAAAATTTTGAGTTAAAGAATCAGCCTCGCGGTCGGCTGGTAACTATTGTCGACAACGACGAATTGAAGGCGGTAGTGGAAACGGATCCAACTCAATCTACGGCGGAGCTTGCTGCGGGCCTTGGAGTTAGTGTCAAAACAACATTGAAGCACTTGCGTCAAATCGGAAAGATAAAAAAGCTAGATAAGCTAAAATAAAAAAAAATACAAAAAAAAATAAAAAAATCATACAAATCTCCAATTTCATAGGTAAAGACCTAATATGTCGGGTACATTGGTTGGACGACCTTTGTAAGACGACTAAAAGTCACGGTGTATAGTGTGACGACACATAGCCTATAGACTTCGTCGCTTCAACGGATACTCATTTGTTCAATTATGATAAGTAGTTTTGAAGTTATGCGGGCAGAGTTGAATATACATACGGCTGAAATCATAACCCTCCGCCGTAGTCGGGTAAATATACATATTTACTAGTCCGTATCTATAGAGATTTCGATATGTGATAGACTTCCACGTTACGTCAAATCAAGATATGATCTTGAATTATTTATCTTTCAGAGCTTTATCGCTAGAGGAGAATCTTGTTACCACACGATAATGTGACCTAAACATTAGGTAAGAGGCATTCTAATCGATTACCGATATAAAAACAATTATTATAGCTAATCAATTATAGTACTATCAGTAAGATAGCCACATGCCAGTCCAGTTTGACATAAACAAAGGTATACTCATAATTAGGCGTCGTCCTAATAGAAAACGATTGCACGATCATCGCGCTAGTTAGCGATGAGACCATCACGTGGTCGCGAGGTGACAGAAACTGAGTGTCCGCGAATACGCGATCATTGCGCGAATGTCAATTAGGACTCCAATTCGACATCAATATGTGTGATCGTGCATTCGTACGAACTAAGTTCGAGCGAACTTGCAACGATCGCGCATTCGCGTTCTATTAGGACGACGGCGACGCAAAGAGTGTGAAAGTAGGTATATCTTCCTATAACCTAATAGTCATACTGTATTACATCCAACAGTATCTTTATTTTTGATTGGTTGAACATTTGTGACTCATTGATCTAGTGGTCGCAAGCGCGACTGCTGAGCATGAGGTCGCGAATTTGATTACCAGGTCAGGAAAAATGTTATTCCGGTTTACCATCGCGAATTTGTCAGTAGCAGCCACGGAGTCTGGATTTGTGCCCGGTTGATGGCTATAGGCTTGCTTCCTATTACATGGGACTGGAGAAGTGTCAGTGTAATATTAGGTACACCTCTGCCTAACCCTTCGGGGATTACAGGCGTGATGATATTATGTTGTCTGTGGCACGTCGCTGCAAGTCATCGCAACACATATTACCTACAATACAAGCTACGTACATACTTCATTAGACATAAGTAGTTCCTACTTACTTAGGTACTATATGCGCACTTAAATTACACATAATAAATACCTGATCTACCTATGTGTATATTATGATCGGTATTTTTCCAACACTTATGAGAAAATCTTTGATGGATAAAAGATTTATGATTGCATAATTGCGATTACATAATTTATACCTATCGCATTGGCAGGTAGTTTAGTTTACATTTAGAATTTTTGCTTTTTTCTATGGTAAGGTGCTGTTAGCCTGCAACATGCCAAAGAAGGCAAATGCCTCCCCCATGATTTTTAGTTCTTTCGGCCAGGACTAATATACAGGATGTAAACGGACATTTCACGAAGCCGTCAACTAAGCATTATGTACACCAAACTAAGTAACCCTGCCCAGAAATTATTGTAAAAATCAATGTAAAACTCAATGTAGCACAGTTAAACATTGTGCTGATGGATGCTTTGCTTAGTAAACGGGTCATGGAGGTAATTAAAACAAAAGTATTCTAACCAACATTATTATTATTATTTTATTTCCATTATTTTTTAAGTTTTCTACTTAAAAAATAAGTATTTAAAAAAAAATGGGTAAATTTTGGAATTTTGACCTTCAATATCTCCGTAACTAAAAGGTTCCCAGGTATGATTTAATACAAGAAAATGACCGTAATGACAGGGAGAACCAGTGCCTTCCGGCTTCGTTTAGGGTATTTTTATACCCTATCACTGACCAGCTCATGCCGCGATCTTCTACGAGGTCTGCCGTGACACTTTCTGGCTGTATCAGGGCTCCATGTAATGAACTCCATATTTCTTAAGTCCAACAAAAATCTGTCGCATGCATGGAGTGGATTACAAGAAGTGTAAGGAAAATATCGAAACCCCATAAAATTCTGAACATTTCTTGTAAACATTCTCTGTGTCACCGTATGCATCAAGAAGCGGGTTCGTTTGTAGAACAGCTACGAAGGACAAGAGGGTCTCACCACCATCAGTCACCTGTCATGGCGGCCCACATTTCTGCCCATCCAAGTGACACGGGTGACCCCTACAAACTTCGTAACCTTGCCGTATTTAGTCGAGGAGGTTCAGACCGCGACCTCGCAAGAATAACTTGTGGTTCAAACACAAACTAGATAGGTACAGAAGACCAGAACGAGTGAAAACAAATACATACTTAAGGCAATCTCAAACTACAGTAAATCAGAAAAGTTTTGCGCTGCGGCAATCTTCGGGTTTCCAAATTAGCACGAACGTACCAACAAAGCACATATATAAAGTCCTGAAAAGAATTTGGAATCACATTGAGTTGTTATTCTATATATTTGTCTGATTAGATTAAGAGCCTTATCTCATAAACAAAAAGATCTCTAATCATTAGAGCACCCAGGGATTTGTAACAACACTGTATTAGATCCTGTCATCAAGCATTCGTGTTACTAAAGATAGACGATGATTCCCGAAGCGCATGCTTTCCCTTGGGCATATCTATAACTTAAATGAATGCATGTTGCACTTACTTACGTAGGTATTTTTGTGTGCGTCATAAATGAAAATCAAAGCATTTATTTCAAGTAGGCCAGTTACAGGCACTTATTGAATTGTCGAAACAAAGACAACAATAAAATTTAGCTACAGTGATAGTCACAAGGCATAATAACTGTGACATCACTGTAGTTGCCTATTCCAAAGCGTAGATCTCTATGGAGTAGAACGGGCAAGAAACACCATGGACATTATGTGAGAACGATGTAGCAAGATGTGCACGTTTATCTAAGCTTTGCTGAAATTCAGTCCTTCTGAACCTATTTATTTAGTGGTTAAAGGCCCCAATTTCGTGACTACTCGAGTATCACCGAAACAAGCACGAGTCACTTACGTGAACTTGTATGACACTCCACCACAACAACAAGTTATTTTAAGATTCGGAGCTAGCTGTTACGTAAATATTATTTTTTGATCAGCATTAATATTTATATTTAAAAAAACTAGCTATGACAATAACATTTGTGTATTGGGGGTTCCGTGTTAGGATAGCAACGCATTACTTTAAGAAATCTTATGTTATCTTACTTCTTATCTGGATGAATGGATGGATGTTCTTTAATGTTTCACACAATGATTTGAATGTTTGGCACACAGATAGTTAAACTTATACTGTCACTTACGGGAAATATCGGGAGCTCAAAATAATGAACAATCACGGAAGATATCCCGTAAGTGACAGTATAAGTTTAACTATATATGTGCCAAACATTCAAATCATTTTGTCCCGGTAGTAAGAAAAAGAATCAGTTTTATTTGCTAAAACAAGTGTATACATACAGAATTAAAATAATACATGCATGCAAGATCTTAAATAAGAGTAGCTCACGACATGTCTGCCATTTCTCATGGCGTGCAAATATTAATATAGTATGGTCCAGAATTCCAGACCAATTACAGAACTCCACGTGAACGAAACTACGGGCTTAAGCCAGTTAAATATGATTGAAACTTATCCGTGAGTGTACGACATTCGTATTTCTTAACATCAAGCCTGTTTACCTGAAGTTAAAAGAGTTAGGTCACCTACACACTATTCAATGATGGAGTCAAATAAATATTAGGTTATAATTATACTGTAATGTAATGTCATGATTACGTACAGCAAAGGACAGAAACAAATAGAAATCATTAGAAGAGGCCTTTGTATAAAGACAAGCTGTTAAGAGGTTCGGATAGTTGATAAGCCGAATGCCGAGAATATGTTTTAGTTTAAGATATTTTTATTTTTTTTTAAATCTATTTTTATATTTTTTTTTTGTAATGTTTGTTCAAATAAGTTAAAATCTAACAGCAATAATTTTATTTTTAATAATTAAACATTCTAGATTATTTTATTTAAGTACATTTTTTATCTGGACAATAATCTCGACACATAATAAAAAATATCTTATCAATATCTTTTACATGTTTTCTAGTTTTATCTTATCGTTAATTGTTCTTTTTTCGAATCCGATACAATGGTTCTATCTTTTTTTTGTTTAATCTAAATCATCCCACGGATGGCTAAAAATTAAATGGAACCCCTATAGATTCTACCATTATGTATTTGCTAATATTTTTTTAGTCCTTTGATTTCCAATCTGGAATAGATTCACACATTCTACATGCAAATCAATATTTTTTTGAAATTTCTATATTATTAAATAAATAATAATGGCTGAAGAACTTGTCAAACCTGTAATTTATTTTTAGTTGGTACCATATTGCCTCAAACGAATATTTTAATGATATACGTTACGACTATAAAGTCAAATGAAATTACCTAGGGAAGCTTCTATAGTAAAGTATAAGAACGTCAGAAACTATGTTTTTTCTTCTTTAGGCCTTGGTTTAGATTTCAGTCATCATCTTCATCGTCATTTAAATCTATTTTCTACCCAACTGCGGTTGATCTACAGATGTTACTGACGTGTTTAGAACCATGTACTTTACTCGGGTTCAAAACTATCCTATCCTTCAAGATGATGAGCATAGTGACACGTGACTTTTATATTTCAGAAAGAAAAATACTTTATTGTAGGTGTAAATACTATTTCGTTTATTTATTTCTATACAAATATAATACATTTTTAAATATTCCTTAAAATGAAAACAATGTAAAAAACATTTCAAAATATTAAAAAAAAATTGTAACCCACCAATATCGGGAGACCAATATCGGGTCCAAGCTACCGGCGGACAGGGCTCCAGAGAGAGGAACCTCCTAACAATACGAACCATGTCCAGGAGTACCACTTTCTGAATCAAGCCCTTGATCCAGCTGCCTAACGAGAGCCTCCTCAGGTATTGGTCGAGGGTCTTGGCAATTAGGTCATGGGCTGATACGACTATCGGCACAATGATCGCTAAATCCACATCCCACATGTCGACAACCTCGCGAGTCAAGTCAAAATCCTTGATTTGCTTATCTCTCTCGGCTTTCTAGGTGTGTACTTATAATTATCAACTTGACACATAAATAAAAAAATCAATAAAACCTAACTGAAATGCGTATAAAGATGGAAAAAATTCATCACGCATGTGCACCTTTGCACACCCCAATTTGGCAATTTTGCTTTTAGCTCCCCATAAACTGAACCTAACGACAAACTAAAATTAAGCATAGATAAGCCGCTGTCAAGACTGTGGTTTCCATTTTTCGTGGCAATACTTAATCTCTGGCCAAGGTTAAAGCTAGCACTTGCGTTACTACCTTATTACTTGATATCCGATCGCACGAATTTCCTCTCCTCCCAGCCTTCTCGCTTTATCATCTTCAATATGATACCCTGGTCCTTAGGTTGCGTTAGTAAGGTCCTGGGGTCTAAGATCAGGGTCTCCGGCATGCCATCAGCCAGTTCCACTCTGTACTTCTTCAGGACCGTGATGAGTCCTGACATAACCTGCATCTTTGCGAAACGCATTCCTGAAAAAGATTAAAATTATAAAAATAACCGACAAAAGAACTGTTGAATGTAAAAAGCAAAGATTGGTAAGAACTTTGTCTAATTTTCCTTTTAAAAAATCCTAACCAAGAGAATTTTAAAACTAACTAACAGGTATTATGTACAATAAACACAATCAGTCCTGAATCATTTCTTTCGGACCGTATTTTAATAGTCGGGGTATCAATATTAGAAAATTGACAGACATATGCGATTGCTGCATGTGATGCCGAGGAAGGTACAGCTTGCTCCTGTACTCATCCTTAGAGAGCGAGTACCTTCCCGCAAGTATCTAGAAAAAATCCTAGGTCCTATCCTGTTCTAGATATTTGGCAAGTTGCACTACATGATACTGATGCATGCAATGACCAAACTTTGGGTATGCATATGAATTAAAATGTAAGAAATTATTATTACCTATGCACAGCCTGGGACCCGATCCGAACGGGAAGAAAGTGTAAGGTTCAACATCGTCTTTATTTTCTGTAAGGAAACGTTCTGGCTTGTACTTCTGTGGCTCCGGGAAATACTTAGGATTGTAGTGCATATGGTATACTGGGACATGGATGCGGACCCCTACGTCTAGTTTCAGGCCCGTAGGGAGAACATAGTCGTCCATCACCTCGCGGGTGAGGTTCCCTATGACGGGATACTTCCGCAGGGTCTCGTTCATACACGCCTCTAAGTATGGCAACTCATGCACACAATCGTAGTTCAGTTTGTTCTCGTGACGTCTCAGGAACTCGGCCACTTCATCAGCCGCTCGTTGCTGCACTTCCTGGTTCTTCGCCAGCTCAAACAGAGTGAAACTCATGGTAGATGCCGATGTCTCAAAACCTGCCCCGAAGAACTGGACGCACTGCGCCACTAACAATTCATCATCCACCTTCAATTGTACCTTCTTCTCACTGCCAGTCTTTGCGTTACTTATACAGTCTCCAGTAATATAATCCTCTTTTTTTAAAGTCAGGACCAGGTCAACGAAGTCGTTTCTAGATGATGGCTTGTAGTTTCGGCTCTGGAAAACTCCTTTCAACAGTTTCGAGAAAAAATCATCTATCGTTGGAGGAAAAACTTGAAGTCCTAGTCGATAGAAAATTGCAGGCCAAATAGCCCTGAAAATTAATTTAAAACCACGGTAGTTTGAAGCCTCGAATATTTCATTTCCCATGAATCGAAAGGGGTTATTTTCTTCTTTTCCCATAGTGTTGGACTCCACTCCAAAAGCAGCGGAGCATATGCAGTCCATGGTGTACCTCATAAAAATCTGCCTTATTTCGATGACATTAGACATGCTAATTTCGTAGTCGAGCATATCTTCGAAGACGATGCTACACTTGTCTATCAAATGATACATGTTCTTCATCTTTGACGAAGAAAAGAGTGGAGTGAGATTTTGGCGAACTATTTTCCACCTGTCGCCACCACTGAAAAATAGAGTTTGGGTGACCAGCTCACTCTCAGAGTAAGTAGTTGATTCTCGTCCGTTGACGTAGTAGAAATCTTTAGTTAACACATGTTTGATGATCTCGGGACTCTGGACAACGAGAACAGGCTCCGTGCCGTAGAAGGCTCCAAAGTAGGGTTGGTCAATGAACTTTTGGCAAAGTTTTTGTATCACTTGACCAGGGTACTCTCGTTGCAAAATATATCTTCCGTAGTTGCCCAGTAGGGGCACCGGTTCAACGTAAGGCACATTCTTGATTTTCCAGTAACCGAACTTTCTCTTTGATATTAAATATAATAAATAAAAGATTATTGTCACTAAGGACGCGAGAACGAAAAGGGCGTTCATGTTGGCAGACGTACCACTGACAACTGTGGGCAGCTGGCATCTCTTGTCTTATGTTGATAAAAATATGATAAAAGCCAACGCGGCCAGTTTCTAGGCACTACCAATCAAAGGATTATCTGTGTAATCATACCTACCGAACTGACAAGAACGCAGATTATAAAGATATCATATTATTACATGTGTTATAATTGGTAGGTATTATGAGAAAATATCTATTTTTAGATATCGGAAATGTCTTTAGAGGAACAGGGTGTAAAGTTCCTCATTCCCGAATGTAAAGGGAGGATCCTCTGAATAGACAGGTGCGGGATGTTTAGTTTTTAATTTGCGTCATAAACGTCGCTAGCGTTCTTTTATCAATTTGATTATGTTTGCTACATATCAAACCGCATTTCTGGAGTTTGTTACGAGATCAGTTAGATGAATTTGAATTTATATATTTCAGCTCAATTAAATTTAAAATTCGAAGTGCAAAAAAAATGCCGGACAAACAGTACAGACCTACTTTCCTACCTCAACCTTCCTGCAGTCCGTTGACTACATGTTAGTGATAATAGCACTTGAGCAAAGAAAATCACGTTTACTCTTACGTCTTAAAGACACTCGTCATCTACCTAGCCTTTTCTCATCTCAGTTGGGATCAGCTTCCAGTCTAACGGGATGCAGCTGAATACCAGTATATGAAGCGATTGGCTATCTGAATTCCACAACCCAGTAAGTACTGGTTAATACGATACCCGTCACTGGTTGTTGGACTTTCGGGCTCCTGCTTTTTTTTGACACGAAATAGACTTGCTTTTGACCGCAGCCTGCTGTGAAGTGGTGACAGATATCCACAAATAATAGTCGAGACCAACGGCTTAGCGTGGTCTCCGAGGCACGGTGTAACCTTCGTATAATATGCATAACCATTTATAATATGCATAATAAAAGGCGACCCATCCATGGATTCTGGGGCTGTTATTATTTAGCCACAAACTCCTCTTCCTCCGTAAGCAAAATTACCCAGTCAATTTAAAATTGTCACTGAACGTATAAATTACTACTGGTATTTCGAAATTCGGGAATCGTTCGACTTTAAAGCATTTGATGAGTATGCGGTTTCCACAGTACAGCACATAAGGTTTTAATAAAAAAAAATACATAAACGATGTATGTATATTTTGATAATAATAGTAGATAATACAAATGACAATCACGAACTTAATCACTATTTACGTAGGTACCTACGTTGTTACTGTTATAAACATCATGTACTTTTAATTACATGATGTGTTTATGTTTATGTCACCGTAAAATTGTAAATACCGTTAGATTATAATCTATCTCGCGAGATTGTAAGCTGTCGAAAGATTGTGAACCGTAGCATACTGCTTACAATTTAATTCATAATTTATCGGTAGATTATCGAAGTGAAACCGTCAAATTGTGAAATGGCATGCGACGGATCGCACCTCGTGCGCTGCACTTTAGTTATTTTCACAGTGTGGTACGGTATTCCCTTGTGGAGTAATGCCGCTGATATTCAGATATTTTTTTTGTTTTGCTTAAAAGGGCAATTCTTTCAATTTGTAAAGTTCCAAATACTCCCTCAGAATAAATTGTATATGATGACGGCACAGTCATCAAATACAATTTATTAATTTTGTTTTCATTTAATTTATGAAAATCTACGTATGATCAAAAAAAAAATATTCGGTTGTCAAAATACAGTGATAAAAAACTCGAGATATCATCATCATCATTTGCCTAGCTTTTTCCCAACTATGTTGGGATCGGCTTTCAGTCTAACCGGATGCAGCTGAATACCAAAAAAACTCGAGATATGAACAACATAATTAGTTGTATTACGTAAAATCAATTAACTTTTATCATCTGAGTGATTTATTTCATTCAAAATCATCATAATAATAATAATATAAATTCATAATAATGTCATTGTTATTTGCTTAGTGTGTACCTTTTAACTGAGTTTCCATCGCCATATGTTATTAGAAATACAGCTGCAGGTTTGCCGACACATTTGAAACGAATTTCTATATTCGGTATTAAGTTGGTGGGCATAATAAATACAAATTCGTCATGGATATCATTTACTTAGTTTTCGGCGGGTTTAATATCAGTGTGACCCGTAGAGCCAACATTATCCAAGACAGAGATAAAGCTGTGCAAAACAAACCTGGTGATAACAACACGTTTTAATACGACCTCAGGGCATGCTTGCTTATGTCTAATTTTGCTCTCGGACGAATCTCCTTCCTTCGCTACCGTCGCGACTAATCATCTTCAACATGATACCCTGGTCCTTAGGTTGCGTCAGTAAGGTTCTGGAGTCTAATGTCAGGGTCTCCGGCATGCCATCAGCCAGTTCCACTCTGTAATTCTTCAGGATAGTAATGAGACCCGATATTACTTGCATCTTTGCGAAACGCATTCCTGGAAAAGAAATAGATCTTGTTAGTATGACATAATACAGATAATTACGGTATGTGAAAAAGAACACGGAACATGTGTTGGCGGGTGATGCTCACTAACCCATTCACGTTAGTCATTCTCGGCATATATAAGAATTTCGATCAATGACCGAACAAACTGGGTGATGTCCTACTTTTTGTGGCCTGCACGATGTCTCTTAAGATTATGTAGCATAATCAATCTACAATGTTCCCTCTGCTGGGACACAGGCCTCCTCTTTAAGAAAGGGAATGGGCTGTAATCCACCACGCGGGCCCAGTGCGGGTTGGTAGATGTCACATGTCTTCGAATTGTTTCCAAGACATGCCGGTTTCCTTACGATGTTTTCCTTCACCATTTTGAGAGCAGTGATGATAAAAAAATTACACAAAGTAATGAGCCTGCCTGGGTTCGAACCCACGACGTTATGCTTGTAAGTCGGGCTCGCCACCACTGGGCCATCGCTGCTCACTTAAATTATGTAAGAAATTATAATTACCTATGCACAGCCTGGGACCTGTTCCAAACGGGAAGAAAGTGTAAGGTTTAATATCGTCTTTATTTTCTGGAAGGAAACGTTCTGGATCGTACTTCTCTGGCTCCGGGAAGTAATCAGGATTGTGGTGCATGTAATAGACTGGTAGATGGATGCGGACACCTACGTCCAGCTTCAAGCCCGTAGGGAGGACGTAGTCGTCCATGACTTCGCGAGCAATGTTGCCCAGAACGGGGTACTTCCGAAGCGTCTCGTACATACAGGCTTCCAAGTAAGGCAACTCATGTACACAGTCGTAGTTCAGTTTGTTCCCGTGACGTAGCAGGAACTCATCCACCTCCGCAGCCGCTCGTTGCTGCACCTTCTGGTGTTTCGCCAGCTCAAACAGAGTGAAGCCGATGGTAGACGCTGACGTCTCGAAACCCGCTGCGAAGAACTGAACGCACTGCGCCACTAATAATTTATCATCCACCTTTAAACGTGCCTTATTCTCGGCTCCAGTCTTTGCATTGCTTATACTGTCCCCAGTTATATAATCTTCATTTTTTAAAGTCAGGACCAGGTCCACGAAGTCGTTCCTCGGTGATGGCTTGTAGTCTCGGCTTTGGAACACCCCTTTCAACAATTTTAAGAAAAATTCATCAATCGTTGGAGGAAAAACTCGAAGTCCCAATCGATAGAAAATTGCAGGCCAAATAGCCCTACAAATAATTTTGAAACCACGGTAGTTTGAAGCCTCGAATATTTCACTTGCCATGAAATTGAAGGGGTTATTTTCTTCTTGTGACATTGTGTTGGACTCCACTCCAAACGCAGCGGAGCATATGCAGTCCATGGTGTACCTTGCACTGATGTGTCTTGTTTCTATGACATCAGATATACCAACTTCATAGTCCAGCATATCTTCGAAGACGATGCTACACTTCTCTATCAAATGGAACATGTTTTTCATTTTTGCGGAAGAGAAGAGGGGTGTCAGATTTTGTCGGACAATTTTCCATCTGTCACCAGAGCTGAAGAATAGAGTTTGTGTGACCATTTCACATTCGGAGTATTTGGATGATTCCCTGCCGTTGACGTAGTAAGAATCTTTAGTTAACACTTGTTTGATGATCTCGGGGCTGTGCACCACGAGAACAGGCTCCGTGCCGTAAAAAGCTCCGAAGTAAGGTTGATCGATAAACTTTTCACAAAGTTTTTGTATCACGTGACCGGGATACTCTTGTTGCAAAATATATCTTCCGTAGTTGCCGAAGAAAGGCACTGGTCCAATGTAAGGCACATTCTTCTTTTTCCAATAACCGAACTTTTTTTTAGATATTAAATATAACAAATAAAAGATTAATGACAATAAAAACACGAGAACAAAAAGAGCGTTCATGTTTTCAAACGTGTTGCTGTCGACTGCACGGAGTGAGTATCTTGGAAAACGTCGATAAGTAATAATGAAAAAATAGCCTAAACATAATAGTATAGACTCTACTGCAATGTCCACGATACTCAGTAGCACCCGAACTGACCGGAATACTGATTATGTAAGTATTAAGATAAACAATTATAATGTCAAGTGCACATTACTATAAACATCACGTTCCTTTGATTATGTTCAATGTTTTTTAACGCTGATCGTTACGAGTACAGTAGACTGCAGTAATTCAATTAGGAACAAATTGTCTTAATCGTCATATAAAGCGTTTACCTACATGAAATCAAAGCAGGTTACTCGTGAATAAGTTGAGGCTGTCCCATCGAGAAATTTTGATAGCTTTAGTACATTTCAGCAACGGCTAAACATAAATTGTGACGTTATTGTTTTAACTGAATGCTGGCTTGCCAAACATTATAACATACCACTCATCCCGGGATATCATATGTATAGGAGTACCATAAATTACAACCAAAATGATGGTGTGATAGTTTATGCAAGAAATCATCTGAACGTCTCTGTTGAGGAACCTGATATGCACGACTGTAACAGGTTGTTAGTTAAAATTGGATCGGAATTTGCGGTATTAGCATTATATCGACCTCCGTCTTTTAAAAATACTAGCAATTTTACTGACTCTCTGAATGAGACCTTGCAGAACCTGTCATCTATCAAAAACACGATTGTAATTGGAGATATTAATATGAATATTCTTCCAGGAAGTGCTGATGCTTCTGCTCAGGACTACCTCAACCTATGCGCTTTTCATGGTCTGCTCCCAGCACATAGCTTTCCTACACATCACAGTGGCTCCTGTCTAGATCATATTATGCTTAAATCGAATTTCCCTTCTCTTGCACTTGTTGTTAACTCAACAATAACCGATCATAATGCTGCCCTACTAACCTTAAATTGTAAATTACCTAAACAAGGCACTCGCAAAATTTCAAAACTGAATATAAATAGACTTAAAGAAGATTTACGCGTCATCGATTTTGATCCAGTCTATAATTCCGCTGACCCGCAGTTTTGCATGTTGTTTGTAATTGAAAACTTACGAAATGCAATTCAAAAAAACACAGTCGTATCGCAGTTGAGCAACAGAAATTACAATATAAAACCATGGATAACAACAGGTCTTATTCGCTGTATGAAACATAGGGATAAACTGCATATGAAAGCAAAATCTAATCCAGAAAATGTAGTATTGCAACTTTCGTATAAAAGATATAGAAATTTCTGTAATGATCTCCTTAAAAAAATCAAAAACAACTACGACAAAATGGCATTGGAAAAGGCTGGAACAAATAGTAAAAAAATTTGGAAATATATTAAAGACGCAACTTATACCGCAAAACAATATGAGTCATCTTCAAGTTTATTACAAGCACACTCGTCACCGGTGGAATCCGCTAACATAGCAAATAATTTCTTTGTTAATGTGGGTAAGTGTCTGGCAGAAAAAAATCTGGGACAATCCCAAAACCTAACGAGCACTCCTTTACCATCTAACACTGCTTTAACATCCTTCGCGCTGCTAGATACTGACGAGACTGAGGTAGAAAGTATAATAATGACCTTGAAAGAAGACTGTGCAGTTGGCTGGGACAACATATCGAATAAAATTATTAAAAAATTCAAGGACATTTTGGTACCACCACTGACTTATATTTTCCGCATTTGTTTATCTTCAGGTCATTTTCCAGAGTGTCTTAAAAAAGCTGTAATTGTCCCTGTCTATAAATCAGGCAGCAAAGAGCAAGTGACAAATTACAGACCTATTTCTTTACTACCTTCTATGTCAAAAATATTGGAGAAAATAATAAATAAAAGGTTGTTGAAATATTTGGAAGATAAATCGATTCTGTCTGAACGGCAGTTTGGATTTAGACCTAAAGTTTCAACTGCCGATGCGGTACATCATCTGACTGACTATCTAGCGCAAGAACTTGACAAGGGTAACCACACAGTTGGAATTTTCCTAGACCTTGCCAAAGCTTTTGACACAGTTTGTATTCCAATTCTGTTGCGCAAGCTTGAGATCATGGGTGTGAGAGGCACCCAGCTGAAACTATTCCAAAGTTTTTTAGAAGACCGTTCCCAATGCGTAAAGATTGGTGATGTTGTCAGCTCTGTTAAAAAAAACACATTTTTGGTGTTCCCCAAGGAAGTATTCTAGGGCCTACTCTGTTTTTGATCTACATAAATGACCTTTGCAATCTAAAGCTAGAGCATGGCACTATTATAACTTACGCCGACGACACTGCTTTACTTTTTTCGGCTGATTCAGAAAATGAAGTCTACAATTTTGCGCAACACGGTTTTAATATTGAAAATAAATGGCTTCAAAATAACTCACTAACTCTAAATGCAGGGAAGACAAATTATATTAAGTTTTCGATGCACAAGCATACATCGAATGTCCCTTCAGCGTTGCGTGCTCATTGTTGTCCAATTCCTGCAGATAGCCAGTGTAAGTGTCCCAATATTAAGAAGACTGATAAAATAAAATACCTGGGTATTATAATAGATGAAATCCTTTCCTTCAAACAACATATGGAAAAGTTCTTAGACAAGTATATTTTGCTCTTTGTCAGTCAATTCTGACCTACTGTATTTCTTCATGGGGTGGCACGAGTAAAACTCTGTTATTGCCCATTGAAAGAGCTCAAAGAGCTATCCTCAAGGTGGCTACTTGCCGCCCTTTCCTTTTCTCTACCAACCTCCTGTATAAATCTTGTGAAGTACTAACAGTTCGACAGTTATTTATTATGAGCACTGTACTTAAACAACACGCAGCACTTCCATACAGCACTGAATTTACTAAAAAAAGACGGAAAGATATAGTTTGCCCTCAAAAAAGTACAAAACATGCTTTCACAGCGAAGTTTCATATGTACCTCGGACCGCTGCTATATAACAGGCTAAATGAAAAAATAAACATCTACTCTTTAAATATCAGTAACTGCAAGAAAATCCTCAAGGAGGCTCTTCAAACTATGTCCTATGAAGATACAGAGAAGTTATTACTAGTGCTTAAGTAAATATTGTTCGAATTATTGTTATTTTTTAATTAGTTATCTAAGTTAAGATAATATATTTTATATGCCTTTTTTACATAGGTATAATACATACTACATAGTTACCAATAAGATTAATAAGAAAATGTGATTATTTTATCAATTAATGTTACCTCCAATCGCCTGAAACACAGGATTACCTAGTTCAGGCACAAATCATGGGTGAACTAGACATAGATTTAAGAAAAACTGTAAAAGTTGTACTTTATATTTTTGAATAAATTTATGTATTATGTATTATGTAGTCTTACCAAGTACCGTAACCCAGAAAATGGGTTGTATAATGGTGGTTTCCTACAAAATGCTCGGGAATAGTTTTTTATGATTCTAAAGTTTCTAGCATTGACACCTCAGTTTGTAACAAAGTTTTTTTTATCCTTATGAGAAACAGTATCGATTGGCTTAAAAAAAAGGATTTATGATGCCATTTTCTTGCTGGCTGTGCACTTTTTCCAAAATCTTTGAATTCAGATCGTTACTTAAAAATGTATTGTTCGTCTCCGATTATCGTTTTCCTGTAGCCTTTGTATAGAGGTACCTGCTTGATCGTTGTCACTACCTCTGTCCTTACTGCCCATCTCAAAATTCCACATCGTATAAAGGGTGTAAATATACCCTTAACGAAGCCGACAGACACTTGTTCTCCCCGTCTTTGCGATCATTTATTTTTTCTAGGCCATACCTGGGAACCTTAGAACGGAGATATTGAGGGTCAAAGTTCCAACTTTTTCACCAGTTTTTTTTTTTATAATTTTTTTTTAATGTAAGATTTTTACTTTAATCACCTCCACGACCCCCGTATAAAAAAAAATATATATGTCAATTCATCCATCAGCACAATGCTTTGAGTGCGTTCCAACGAGTCCTACCGTAAAACGTGATTTTTCACCCCAAAAAAAAAGCTGATTCCCAGCAATAAATTAAAATTACTTAGTTTGATGTACATAATGCTTGGTTGACAGCTATGTGAAGGGTCTGTTTACACACCTTTTTTTTTTTCTTTTCGGTTGGGAAATCATCAAATGATGGCCCCACTCTGGGCGGAGCGGAAGGGAGTATCAGACTTGTACTGACTAAAACCCATCCATGTTCCTTCTTTGCCCTTTGTGTCCCAGGGCCACGGTATCTCTTTCGAACAGTCCCGCAGCCCGTCTGTATTCACCCTGTATTTGGGGAAATGGTTGGCAGATGAAGATGATGACTATTCTTACAATTCATAGTTAACACCACGATTGATGACACCAACACAGCACTTTATTCAAAAAGTCTTAAGGGCATGGCACCCAGAATATACAACAAAATTCCGAAACCCATAAGAGAAAAAAGTGATGTTAATGATTTCAAAAAGTACCTAAACAAATATTTAACACAAAAAGCATTTTACTCTATCAAAGAATACCTAGACGAGAATGCAAACTAAGTAGATTAGATAGTAATTAAGAAATTTTTTCATAATTTTGTATGTTTAAAAAACAAATTCGGCTCATAATATTAAGTTAGCATAGTTTTTAAGAATAATTTATAGTATAATTTTAATATTTGTACGCCGTTGTCGGCAAAACATAGCGATCTCTTTATATTTACTTACATCTTTTACACCTATGTTTAACAAATAAAAACTTTGACTTTGACTTTGACTTTGATTACTATTCTTATAATTCATAGTTACAACCATGTTTTTAAGCAAATAAATATTATTCTATTCTACATAAAATACGAGAGTAGAGGAAGTACAATACACAAGATTTTAAACAAAACAACTATTAGTGACTGAACGCTCATTTATTTTTAATGGAAATAAAAATTGTAGCTACAAGTAAATCACCACATAAGTAGTTACAATTTATAAATAAACATCATGTCGTTGTCGGTAAGTAAATTATGTGTTTATGAAAACAAGTGCACTTTACTAACGCTATACACGAACACGATATAATTATGGAAAATATGAACATTGCTTAATGATAGAGGCAAGTGACAAGAAAAAAATAAGGAAAAAGCGAATAAATATGGCTTATACATTTTATGAAAAATCTTAGTCTAAGATTTATCAATTGAATTCTTTAAAGCATTATCATATAATTATATCTAATCTTAAATTGGATAAAAAAAATATTGAACAATGTCCGTTTTGTTTTCGTTTATATGTAGGAATGAAGTTAGGCATTTAGGAGAAGACATTCTGCGCCGTCCCCAAAGAAATATGGACAAGGACGGGTTATCGATGATGATGATGAAGTTAGGTATTTAATTTAGGACCCCGTGTGAATAGGTAGTTGCATAAAATATAGTTTACTTAATGTAAATAAATTATTTTACTGGAATTGGTTTCCGATGGCAAAAATTAGGCCTTATTAAACCAAACAATAGGACGACCGAAAAATGTGAATATTTCGTTATGTAAGAAAGAAAATTTATTTATCATTGGTGTCATTTTCATAATTGTCAGGGGTCTTAATACCGAAAATGAGATCATAATTAAATGCAAGTTGGCATGGCTGCCAAGGAGGTCCTTGGCTGCCATGAAATAAATGCAAGTCATAATCATCATCACATTCGTCGTCTACATGATTTTTACAAACAATAATAGGTACTCTTTTGTTTGTTAAAAAAAAACAATTTCCTTTTTTAGGTACGATAATTCTTTTCTGAATATTTTGTCAAATGTCAAACCACTTCACACTTCAACTTTCTCGTTCGCAATTCAACTTTCTCAAATATAAAGTTTATTTCTTCCCGTTTCGAACGAATCGTCTCTCCTCCCAACCTTCGCGTATGAACACCTTCAGCATGATACCCTGGTCTTTAGGCTGTATCGTTATGGTCCTAGGATCGAAGGTCAGGGTCTTTGTCATGCCATCAGCCAGTTCCACTCTGTACTTCTTCAGGAACGTGATGAGACCAGTTAACGATTGCATCTTTGCAAAACGCATTCCTGAAAAAAGATTAATTTTCAAAATTAATTTAAAATAATTTGTATGAAACGTTTTTATGGGAGTAGAAGACATGCTGCGCCAACCCCGAATGAATTGGGATAAAGGCAAAAGATTGATGATTATATGACACATTTTTCAAAAGTCAACGTTATGAAATCGCAACACCCCAACCCCTAAAACGTTGTAAACTCAAACTCAAAGCATTTATTTCAAACGGACGAGTTACAGGCACTTTTGAATTGTCAAAAACCGGGATGAAGCTACAGTCCAACCACAAGGCATAATAACTGTGGAAGGACTGCAGTTACCCACTCCAGAGCGTAGATCTCTATGGAGAAGAGAAGATACAGCAAGTAATTCCATGAACACTTTTTAGGTTAGGGCCAAAGGACCAAGAAAAAACATAATATAACAACAAATTTCTAAATAGATTTTGTATGAATACGAATGTTTTGTTCAAAACTCCATAGAATAATCAGCATGACAATACATTATTAGTTGCGTCTAAAGTGGACTGACAAGATAGATATTATGATTAATTTTGATGCAAATAGTATTAACATTGTTAATTACCTATACATATCCTGGGTCCATTTCCAAATGGTAAAAACGAGTAAGGGACGATATCGTCTTTATTTTCAGGCAGAAAACGTTCTGGCTTGTATGCTTCTGGTTCCGGGAAGAACTCAGGATTGTGGTGCAGGTGGTAGACAGGAATATGGACGCGGACACCTACGTCCAGTTTCAAGCCCGTAGGGAGGACATAGTCGTCCATGACCTCGCGAGTAAGGTTCCCCAGAACGGGGTACTTCCGCAGGGTCTCGTACATACAGGCCTCCAAGTAAGGTAGCTCAGTCACACACTCATATTGCAGTTTGTTCCCGTGACGTCGCAGGAACTCGTCCACCTCCTCGGCCGCTCGTTGCTGCGCGTCCGGGTGCTTCGCCAGCTCAAACAATGTTAAAGCCATAGTAGTAGCCGACGTATCAAAACCCGCCGCGAAAAACACAACACACTGCGCCACCAGCAAGTCATCGTCCACCTTCAAATGCACCTTCTTATTATCGCCAGTTTTTGCGTTACTTAAACTATCTCCAGTTATAAATTCCTCTTTCTTTAAAGTCAAGACCAGATCCACGAAGTCGTTCCTCTGCGATGGCTGGTAGTTTCGACTTTGGAACACTTCTTTCAACATTTTTGAGAAGAATTGGTCTATCGATGCAGGGAAAGCTTTAAATCCTGCTCCGTAGAAAACTGAAGGCCATACGGATCTAAATATGAGTGTAAAACCACGATAGTTTGAACAGTTGAATATTTCGTCAGCCATTAACTTAAAAGGGTTATTATCTTCTGCTTTCATGGTGTTAGACTCCACACCGAAAGCGCAGGAGCATATATTGTCCATCGTGTACCTCGCACAAATTTTTCTCACTTCGATGATGTCAGACATGCTACTTTCCTTGTCGAGCATATCTTCGAAGTCGAAACCACACTGTTCTATCAAATAGTACATGTTCTTCATTTTTGCGGAAGAAAAGAGAGGCGTCAGATTTTGTCGAACTACCTTCCATTTGTCGCCACCACTGAAGAACAGATTCTGTGTGACAACTTCCTTGTCATTGTATTTGGTTATTTCTCTGCCGTTGAAGTAATAAAAATCTTTGGTCATCACTTGTTTGACGATCTCGGGGCTGTTCACGACGAGAACAGGTTCCGTGCCGTAGAAAGCTCCAAAGTAAGGTTGATCGATGAACTTTTGACAAAGTCTTTGTATCACCTGTCCAGGATATTCTCGTAGTAAGATATATTTTCCGTAGTTGCCCAGCAGGGGCAGTGGTTTAAAGTAAGGCACATTCTTGTCTTTCCAGTAATTGAACTTCTTTGTCGCAATTGAATATAATAGAGTGAAGATTATAGTTAATAGAGACGCGAGCACAAGCAGACCGATCATGATGTCCCCGACACTGACAACTGTGGGTGGGGAGATAGATGCAATCGTTTTTATTTACTGTTATCAACATGATTCGCCAAAATAGAATCTGTCGATTCACGGTGACCGATGCGATGTTCAAGTTTCCGTTCAGAATTAAATGATTAGTTAACCTGATAACTGAGTCAAATAACAACATTATATATTTAGACGCTATAGAAACCAGTTTAGAGCCGGTTTTTCAATCACGAAATAACTTTCATCTGAAGATAAAAAAGCAGGGGCCGGGCTGTTTTCGGACAGAAAATAATGTCAAATCACGGCACTGGCCGTGGTTCAGCCAAAATGTACCAGCCTACATAATTTTGAGTTACGAATTGCGATTGCTTTATTTCCTAACAATATGTGTTACAGAATATTGAATGCAAAATGAGATTAACCATTTATCCAGGTCTATTTAGTTTAAAATAGTTCTTGTATAAGTCATCGCTTAATAATTATAACACAACGTTTCGAAAATATTAATAACAAGCAACAAATTGATGCGGAATGAGTTTCTGAAAACATTTAACAAAGGTTGTAAAAATACCGTTAAGTAAACCGAAAGGCACTTGTTCTCCCAGTCATTGCAAATATTTTTTGTTCCTTCTAGTTACGGAGATATTGGATGAAAAGTAAAAAAATAACCAGTTTTTAAGGTTTTAACTTTCCTTTAAATACCTCCATGGCCCGTTTTCTATTCAATGCATCCATCAGCACAATTTTGTGAGTGAGTGAGTTTTCACCCCAAAAAATGTCGTTTCCCAGCAATAATTTTTGCGTAGGGTTACTTAGTTTGCTCGCAAGGCGCGTGTTCGCATCGTCGTCGTACCTGCGCGTACTTATGGTGTATTATTTTATACGCGTAGATGTCGTGCGTTAACGATAATGCTAGGCCACATACAACTCAAATTGTAACTAAGTATTTAAATGACGTTGGCATCAATCGCATGGCCTGGCCCCGGATTGAATCCGATTGAAAAAGCTTGGGTCGAGCTGGGGAAGTGAGTAAGAAATCGAAACCTCGCCCCAGCTCCACTTCGAGACCTGAAACGTGCGTTAGTGGAAGAATGGACCAATATCCCGCAACATCGCTTTAGAAAATTAATAAATAGCATGCCCAATCGCCTGGCAGCTGTAAGACGATTTTTTGATATTTGAAAATGAGTTTTTTGTCACTTTACGCATAAATGTGATTTACTTGTCACTTTACGCATAAATGTGATTTTCTTGAGCATATCTGTGATCAAGAAAAATGAGCATTTCATCGAGAATTATGAACAAAAAAACAGACTAAATTGGAGTTTAGTGGATTCACACAGGTCACACGCCACAATATATATTCCCAAGTCATAAAAAAAGTTTCGAGAAGTGTTTTTTTATTTACTGTCTTCACCACACGACGAAGCTATAAGGGAGGAGCAGTAGATGTTCCGCAGGGAGCTGTTCTGCAGGTTCGACATTACCCTTCATCTAACATGTGTGTAATATTGTGTCTGTTATTTATTTATTTTATATAAATAGTAGCAGTTGAATCGTTTCTCCGGGATTCATCAAGATATTGGCCATATGGGTGGTCGTCAACTTTGATTCTGGGTACCGGGAGTTATAGTGCTTGGGCATAGTGTGGTGGGCTTGTCATTCGAAACAGGGCTGAAGGCAGCGCGTGTAATAGGGTCTTGGGGCTAAAGATAACTGTTGACTACGAACCCCTAAAAATGAGTAAGTATTTATTTATTAGATAAAAAGTTATCTATCGAATAAAAACTTTGGACTGTAGATAGATATCTTCGAAATATTCCAATGCAATTTGCATCTCATGTCCAAAAGACAACATTACAACGTTGGATGACAATATTTTTGTTATCTTATTTTATCTTTGGTATTTTGTCACCCAAGCAAAGACATTTGAGTATATTTACGATATACTAACTGAATCGTAATCTACTTGTGAGGGGGTACTGGTACCTGCCGGTAAAAATGTGACAAAAGTAGCAATTTTGTTGTTATTGCACAAGAAAATTGCTTTTGAATCGGCCGAAGTGTATTTCGTGACTGTACTAGTTCACCGTCTGTCTTTGTAAGTAAATAAAATATTCTAACACAATTTAAAAAAAATGTTACATACAGTGTGTAAGGGACAGCCCTCCGCAAACTGACAGGGTGCATTCAGCTCCTTACTGTGAACCATATTCCACCGGAATTTTTGGTGGATGGGTTACCACGTGACCACATGGTGAGTTCCCTCCGTGGCTCAGAAAGCATGTTCAGCCGGTGGACCCGGCTGTCTTTTGTAGATCTTTGACAGTCGCTACAGGTAATCATTGGCCCGAGAGTCTGACCACCAGTCTTACCAGAAGGTATCACATTATCCAGTTTTAACTGGGTTGTGGATGTCAGATAGAAAGTTGCTTTATGGTATTCAGCTGCATCCGGTAAAACCGGAAGCCGACCAAAAAAGGCTAGGCACTGGTATTCAGATGCCACCAATGCTTTACAAGGAAAGACTGCCTGTTTGACGCCCACCCCTTGGTAAGATTGGTTGTAAGATTTTCAGGACGTTATTTGGGCACTAGAATTAACTATACAGGGTGTAAACAGACCCTTCACATAGTCGTCAACCAAGCATTCTGTACAATTGTACAAATTATTGCTGGGAAACGACTTTTTTTTTGAGGTGAAAAATCACGTTTTACTGTAGGACTCGATGGAAAGCACTCAAATCATTGTGCTGATGGATGGATTGAATAGTAAGGGGGTCGTGGATGTGTGTAAAGTAAAAATATTACATTAAAAACATGTATTTAAAAATAAACTTGTGAAAAAGTTGGAACTTTGACCCCCAATATCTCCGTAACTAGAAGATTCCCAGGTATGGTCTAGAACAAAAAAAATATAGCAAAGACGGGGAGAACAAGTGCCTTTCGGCTATGTTAAGGGCCTATTTACACCTTTTATAGCCTCAAAAACTCAGATGTTTTTCGCTATTTATTTTCTTACTTTTAAAAAAAATAGCTAGCTACATTTTTTTAAACATATTTTTGCATACTGGCCATTATGCAAAATTATGTTCAAAAACAAATGATTATGGTGGGGGGACAGATTCCAAAGTTTTTCTATAGCAATCGTTCCGCATTTGTAATATTTGCACACCAAGATTAATAACACATACATAAGTCACATAACTCGTTTTTTTTTTGTAATGGCTAGGTACAGTGATGAACAGAAATACTTCAAATAGTTTAAATACTACAACTTGACGATGATGATAACGACAAGAAATTGCTATCAATACTTTAGGAGTATGTAAGAATCGCACCAGTAGCTATAGTACCTAACCCTATTGGAAAAAGGCGTGAGTTTATGCATGTATGCATGTGCAGTGGAAAAAAAAACAATTTTAAAATTTGCAAAATTTTACAAGACTGATATGTGTCTGGGCAGGCCATGTCAGACAGTCTGTGGAATTCACTACCTGCATCTCTGTTTCCTGATCATTATAATGTGGATCTCTTCAAAATTCGAGTGAATCGGTTTCTTCTATGCAAGCTTGCTCTACCCTAGGCCACATGATCATTTCGCATTCGGCGAGTTACAGCCAAATGCAAACCTCATCATCATCATTTCAGCCGAAAGACGACCACTGCTGGATATAGGCCTGCTACAAGTTTTGTCACATTGACCGGTCCCGTGCGTCTCGCATCCAGCGGATCCGTGCAACCTTCACCAGGTCATCGTAGGTAGGTATAGTGGGAGGCCTTCCAACGCAACGTCTTGCAGTTCGCGGTCGCCACTACAGAACTTTTCGGCCCCATCAGCCATCCGTCTGCGAGCAATGTGCCCTGCCCACTGCCACTTGAGTTTGGCAATTCTTTGGGCTACGTCGGTAACCTTTGTAACACAAACCTATTTAGTGTAAAAAAAACAAATGTACACAACAAGACTAGAGCCCTGAGACAGGTAAACGGGGTCGCCGAGCAGAAAATGGCGGGTTGCCTTGGATGGCTTCCTTATACATAAATTAGCGTTAAGAAGCACAACATCAAGTTAAGTGTCAGTGATGGGAGAGGCCTTTGCCTAGGAGTATGGTAGTTCAGCCTAACAAAAAAAATATTGTATAACATAATGGTGTTCATGACTGTACCGCTTATATAATTAACTTTAATTTATAATTTAATAAGTTGTAAATAAAAACCGACAGCCGAGACAGATAAAAAAACCTGCTCGTTCATACCAAAGATAAAGGTCAATAGAAAAAAAGTTCACCTTATATAAATAGACTAGCTCTTGCCCGCGACTTTCGTCCGCGTGATATTTTATTATAAAAATATGGTCATTGGTACGGACATAAAATGAATCGCAAGTACGCCAGTGGTGACATCACGTGACCTACTTACAATTCTACCCACACCACAACGTGCTTCTACAGAGCCCTGAACAGCTCGAGACGAGGACGACATTCAATGTATGATCGAGGCGGAGTTGAGACGTCTTGGAACTGTACCCGATTCATTGTGCCCCGTGTTATTATGTTAAGTTGTAATCTCAAGTAAATTGTTACTTTTGCTAGAAACAGTGTACAGCACCCAGTGTGTTTTCATAGCACGAAACCCATCATCTGCCCACTTGACGTACGAGCCTTACGGAATAAATCCTGACATATCCGACAAATATTACTTCCCAATTTGAATCGGATTTTGTTAACAATTTCATGGGTTTTCTTTTTTTCGCACGGAACCCTAATCCTTTTTCTAAAATAAAAGTAGCCTAAGTTACTCCATATAACAGCAGCTATCTGCCTGTAAAAATCAGTCCTGTCAAAATCAGTCTAGCCCTTTCGGAAATTAACCGCAAGGAGCATACTGACAGGCCCCTGGGTTTGATTCCGAAGTCGGGATGAGTGATTTTGGGTTTTAAAATTTGAAATTGCTCTGTATCAACCGAAGATTGGATTTGTGCCCAATTGATAACAACAGGCTCGCTCCTGAAACAAGTGACAAAATGCGGATTCACTACAGGAACACCTCTGCCTAAGCTTTCCACGAAAGATAAGCGTGATTTTATACAGGGTGTAAACGGACCCTTCACGAAGCCGTCCACCAAGTATTCTATACATCAAACTAAGTAACTCGAACCAAAAAAAATCGCTGGCCAATAACTTTTCTTTTTTTGGGTGAAAAAACAAGTTTTACGATAGGACCCAATGTAACGCACTGAAAACATTGTGCTGATGAATGCATTAAATAATACGAGGGTCACGGAGGTATTTAAAGTAAAGTTATAACATTAAATACTTGTATTTAAAAAAAACTTGTGAAAGAGTTGGAATTTTAACCCCCAATATCTTCGTAACTAGAAGGTTCCCAGGTACGGTCTAGAACAAAAAAAATATCGCAATCTTGGGGAGAGCAAGTGCCTTTCGTTTTCGTTAAGGGTATTTTTACACCATTAGAATTTAACTGCCTTACTTTTAAAGATTCCGTAGACTAGAGATCCTTTGCCACCTTAGGATAGACATGGACGGATATTAATATAATCCTACTATGTCTCAGGAATCTCTCGCCATAATGGCATAAGGCAGTGTGTGCCATGAAACTTGGCATTAATGGGTGCGTTCTTGCCATGGTATATGACATTTTCTATAAAGGACACAGACTAGATTACATTTCATATTTTTATCTCTATGTTAAGTTGTTACTAGGGTAACTACTGAGAAGACGAGGAATAGAGAAGCATAGAAGTGGAAAACATGCTGCGTCGACCCCAAATATACAATATTTGGCATAAAGGTCGAAAAATTAAGTGGTAATGACTTGTAGACATGTACTTTATCTTACCTTATTTATGTTACCGTAAATAAATTATCTTTTTATACTACTTAACTTCACGCAAAACCCTTCAAATGATAAATGCGTGCAAATAATAACGATCCGAGTTTCGACCCACGTAATTACTATAAACGTAAAACATTATCGAATAATCAGTCATGCTTCTTGTTTTAAACAAAAAATAAAAAAGAGAAAATCTAATTCATATGATACTTTGCCTTCATAATGGTACTAACATTGTTTTATAAGTGTTACTAACAAAAATATAAATCATTTGTGTCCGATTTAAATAAATAATAATAACACCCGACACCGGCGGACCACTATTTTTTTTATATTTTTAACAAGCGACACGCCTTTGCTTCGCACATCGCCTCCTATCGGGTTCAAAACTATATCGAATGTAGTATTTTCAGTTAAGCATATGAATGCTTGCAGTAGAGCGCTGAAAACTGCGTTTAAATCCATGCAGAAGTTTTTGCGTGATGGGCGTATGTACAAACATTCAGACAGAAAGACAAACAGACACAGACAAAAATTCTAAAAACTGTTGTTTTGGCTTCTGTTGCTCTAAATAATAGATCCCCCATTAATTTTTTTTTTTTCAATATCTTCAATGCACAGACATCGGCCTGTTACAATTTTATTATATGTATACATAAATTTTTTTTTCTTGTTTTTTGTTTTTTAACAAATATTTAAACATGTAGCTAACTTGTAGGTAAGTAAAGTAAATAATAATAATCGGTAGTTCGCGTCAGTTCGTTTACTGAATTCATTAGATACTTTGTGAGAGTAAAGGTCTTCGCACATAACACTCGACGCCAACTCCACTACGGCTAAACTCAGAGTAAAGCATTGAAATGTTTTCTTTATAACATGTTTCTTACGGTAGAATTTTTAAGAGGACAGGATCGCCTATACTCGACCCGTTCGGAATTCCTCCCATGGAACACATACTAAAGCACACACCTGTAACCTGTAAGCGTCATACCGACATTGCTTCGGTTCGGGATCAGCGTATAAACAGCAGTTGAGCTTACGGTTGACCGTTCCCCGCATGCGGCAAGCCGTCGCCTCACTTACGTAGGGTCGTTGCTACCTTCACCAAGTAGTAAGCGGAAGGTTTATGCACCGTAAACAAGGCGACGCCTAGTCGTAATTGCGGCGTCTTGTCGCAAGTGTGGCGTCTAGTCGCAAGTGCGGTGTCTCGACGCAAGTGCAGCGTCCACCCGGCGATGCTGAACCGATAAGGTAGCGTGCTGGTTGACGACTAGCCCAGACCATGCTAATTCCGTGCAGTGCTTACAAATGTGCGTTGACCTTTAGAGTAGCTGAAGTCATTATGTCTCGATTTTATCAACGTGGTACGAAAAATGCCTACGACCCGCAGTTGTCAGCAACGCGGTTACCGAAATGAACGCCTTTCTTGTTCTCGCGGCCTTATTAGCTACAATATTTTATTTAATATATTTACTGTCTAAAAGAAAGTTCGATTACTGGAAAAAGAAGAATGTGCCTTATGTTGAACCAATACCCTTTCTGGGCAACTACGGAAGATACATTTTGCAACGAGAGTATCCTGGTCACGTGATACAAAAACTTTGCCAAAAGTTTAGCGATCAACCTTACTTCGGAGCCTTCTACGGCACGGAACCTGCACTCGTGGTGCAGAGCCCCGAGCTCATCAAGCATGTGTTAACTAAAGATTTCTACTACGTCAACGGCAGGGAAATATCCAAATACGCCGCACGTGAAGTTGTCACACAGAACCTGTTCTTCAACGCCGGAGACAGCTGGAAGATTGTCCGACAAAACCTTACTCCTCTATTTTCTTCTGCAAAGATGAAGAACATGTACCATTTGATAGAAAAGTGCACGGTAGGTTTCGAAGACATGCTCGACTATGAACTTGGCATTTCTGACATCCTCGAAATGAGACAGACTGCTGCGAGGTTC
Source organism: Noctua janthe (assembly GCA_910589295.1). Classification (NCBI taxonomy): domain Eukaryota; kingdom Metazoa; phylum Arthropoda; class Insecta; order Lepidoptera; family Noctuidae; genus Noctua; species Noctua janthe. The sequence continues at coordinate 2,581,144 of OU342573.1, read as the reverse complement.
ACCATGGACTGCATTTGCTCCTGCGCTTTCGGAGTCGAATCCGACACCATGGGCAAAGGAGATAACAACCCCTTTAAATTCATGGCACACGAAATATTCGAGGCTTCAAACTATCGTGGTTTCAAAATTATTTTCAGATCTATTTGGCCTGCAATTTTCTACAGACTGGGGCTAAAAGTTTTCCCCCCGACGATTGACCAATTCTTCTCGAAATTGTTGAAAGGAGTGTTCGAAAGCCGAGACTACAACCCATCACCGAGGAACGACTTCGTGGACCTGGTCCTGGCTTTAAAAAAAGAGGATTATATAACTGGGGACAGTTTAAGCAACGCTAAGACTGGCGCTGACGAGAAGATACAAATGAAGGTAGACGATGAGTTGATGGTGGCCCAGTGCATCGTGTTCTTCGCGGCAGGTTTCGAGACATCTGCGACCACTATGAGCCTTACACTGTATGAGCTGGCGAAGAACCCAGAGGCGCAACAACGAGCTGCCGAGGAGGTAGATGATTTCCTGCGACGTTATGAGAACAAACTGAATTACGAGTGTGTGCATGAGCTGCCTTACTTGGACGCCTGTATTTCCGAGACCCTTAGGAAGTACCCTGTTCTGGGCAACCTTACCCGAGAGGTCATGGACGATTACGTCCTCCCTACGGGCTTGAAACTAGACGTAGGGGTCCGCGTCCATATTCCAGTTTTCCACATACACCACCATCCTGACTATTTCCCGGAGCCAGAGAAGTTTAAGCCAGAACGGTTCCTGCCTGAAAATAAGGATGATATTAAACAGTACACATACCTCCCATTCGGAGCGGGCCCAAGGCTGTGTATCGGTAATTATAATTTCTTACATATTTTGAATTATATATCAATATATTGATGAGTATTTACTGTGTGAAAGAAGATATGGAAAGGAAGGGATGTGAGATGATTAGTGAAATGAATGACGACTACTTGAAACGAATGGAGGAAAAAGATATCCTTGGCCGATCCTAAATAAATCGGGAGGAGGGCCGGATAATGATACTATCAATTTGATTTTCATTTAATCCTACATAGTAAAGATTTTTAACGGACTTCCAAAAGGTTATCAATTTGTCTGAATCTTCGCCAATTGTGAACTGATTTCGATGATTATTATTTTGTTTGAAAGAATATTATTCGAATATTATTTCGCGGTAGTCTTGTTTAAATTTGGTGATAATCTGATGCTGATCTTCGGAGATATGCAATAGAACTCTTCAATAATAGACAGCAAATCTGTCGTGATTGCTGCAATCGCTTGGATGTGTCTTGTTTCCACAACATTATTACATAACATCACGCCTGTATGCTCTGAGGGTACGCATAAGTGTGCAGTACACGTACCAACATTTCGACAGTTAGGTATGTTAAGTTCCATTTTATTGGGGATAAGCCTATTACCATGATATGTATTGTTAACAATATAAAATAGACGCATAGCAAATATTTGTGTATGTCATACTACTAAAAATAGAAAAACAAAATATTTTTTTTGAAAAAAATAAAACTGACTTGAAAAACACAAAAAGTGAAAAATAACGTTAGCTTCAGAAGTTGGTGACTTTTGTGTGTTTTATTCAGTTTCTTTGACAACGACTTTTTGAAGTCGCTTTTATTTTTTGCAAAAAACTTTTTACTCTTTATTAACTTATTTTTTATCCGTGTATAGTATAATATCATCATTAGATGAGCTCCTGGCTAAACAATAACAGCCGCTCGGGTCAATCTTCAGGTTAAGCCGCGCCTGCATAGGTTGGTTCGTGGATGGGTGACCACCCGTACATGGCGAGTTTCCTCCGTGCCTCGGAAAGCACGTTAAGCCGTTGGTCTCGGCTGTCATTTGTAGATCTTTGACAGTCGTTACAGGTAGATAGTGGCCCAAGTCTGACAACCAGTCTTAGCAAGCGGTTTCTCTAACTAGGTTTTAGACTTGCGATAGGCAATCGCTCTATGTAAAATACTGTTATTCTGCTGGTATGTCCGGAACGAGGTGATCCGACAAAAAACCAGAGTTGTCGACATAGCTCACAGAATAAGTAAGCTGAAGTGGCAATGGGCCGGTCATATTAGCCGTAGAACCGATGATCGCTGTAGTAGGTTGATAAGGCTGATGATGACTTGTATAAAAATCGTTATCATAATAATAGGTACATGGGTTATCTTCGTAGGGGGTCATCTGTTGCGTCAGCAGAGATTGAGTTGGTTAAAACTTGGTTCTAACTTCTAATAATAATGTCTACGGCTGAGGTTATCAATTCAAGGTTAGCTTAGCATCGCCTAAAGATAAGGATATTTCCGATTATTTTCAAAGGCCATCTAACTTATTTTTAAACCCAAGAAACGAGTTTTCTGTATGAGCCTTTTTTAGGAATAACAATTTGCCAACTCTCTGCGCTGAACCGAACACTGAAAATCCTGCAGTGCAATTTTATTTACGCGTCAATTTAAAGACCGCTTAGTATCAGTGTAAATGAGCAACAGATGACATAGAAAATGGACATAGAAAAAAAAAAGTTGTTGAAAAAACTAAAAAGTGCATTTTAAATTAAACAAAAGTTGGGAGCAGGCCCGCCCTTTTAGATATAAAATTATGAAAATTGAATAGGTGCCCAGCTTTTTCGTTTAGTAACGTGAAATAATTCGCAGACGATTTAACTTTTTTATTATACGATTTGTCACTTTGAATTACTTTTAAACTTATAAGTTGTGTTTATATTTTTGTAATAATTTTTTAAAACCCTTAATTTTGATACCCCACTCGATGGTATCGGAAGAAAAAAAAATTACGAACGCTACAATATGACACCCTAAATCCGCTATTATTTCTTTGTTTTTCATTTCAATGTACAACCAGTGACACTCGCGCTACCAAGACGAATCTAAGGACGTATCATTTATCCAAATCCGTTTAGGAGTTACGAGGGAACATAGAAACAGACATACATACATACAGGTCAAACACATAACCCTCGTTTTGGGCTTCGCCGCAGTCGGGTAAAAACTTAATTTGTTTATTAGGTAAAGTATTCTAACAAAAATCTATCATTGTATTTCAGGAATGCGTTTCGCAAAGATGCAGGTGATATCAGGACTCATCACGTTCCTGAAGAAGTACAGAGTGGAACTGGCTGATGGTATGCCGCACAACATGACCCTCGATGCCAGGACCATCCTCACGCAACCTAGGGACCAGGGCGTCATGTTGAAGCTGATTAAACGTGATGGCTGGGAAGGTAGAAATTTCGTTCGAGAGCAAAACAAGGCATAAGCATTATAAATATTATAAAGCAGACGCCCTTATGTCGTTTTACTAATAATTATAACTGTTGAGTTGATGAGATGGTGCTATTCGTTCTGTATAATAGTAATAATCTCTCTGTCTCTCTCCCGCCCAGGTAATTACTTATGTTTTAAATCACTCTAACGTTGATTATTTGAATCCTAATTGGGTTCTATTAATTCCACTTTAAAGTCAAATCAAATCGACGGCACGGTTGACGCAGTGGCTGGGCGATTGACTGCTGCGCTTCGTGTCGCAGGTTCGATTCCCCACGGAACAAATATTTGTATGGCCTACAGGTAGTTGTTCCGGGTCTGGCTGTTTGTGTTTGTTAATTTAAATGTTTGTAAACGCACCCACGATACAGGAGAAATTCCTAGTGTGAGACAAAGTTAAAAAAAAAAAATGTACATACAATTTGTTGTTCATGACCTCGAGGCACATAACCTTCCGTTTGATTCTGTTAAAGAGTTGAATTACTGCGATGAACTTGAATTACTTCGATGCACCTATAATACACCCGTAATCCGTATATGTAGAAACCTACTTACATCGAATAAATAAACTTATTTTATATGTTAGTGTAGAATGTTGTGTAGAGATAGAAAATTAATTAGTAATGTAAAAATAATGTGCAATATGTATACACCGTGACTTTTCGACTAAAAAGTTATATGTAAGTTAAATTAAATTTATTAAAGATATTATATAAAAGTATATCTTAGTCAATAAGGGTGGAATAAACTTTTTAAAGATTCAAAGTTTTGTTTTTTTATTAAACCATTCCTATGCAACTAGTAGGTAAATTAGTAATATGAAGTAATAAGAAGAAGTAGCAGTAGTAGTATTAAGTAAGTAGTGTGATGTAAGTAGTAGAATGATCGAAATTCTGAAACTTCCATTACCTACAAGAAAAATGGGTCCTTCTTCCTTCATAGAGTTGGGTCCTAGTTTCATAAGCTTTCGTTAACGTCTACGAACGTGGCCGAGGCGAATGGAGAATGTAATTATCGTCACAGATGGCGGACCCACATTGGAAAAAGGTGTTCATTTATGTAATGTGTGTAGTTTTAAACTGAGGCTCGTGGCTAAATAATAACAGCCGTGTCGATGTTTAGCCTAAGCCGTGCTTGCCTAGGCTGGTCCGTGGATGAGTGGCCAGCCAATACATACCAAATTTCCTCCGTGCCTTTGAAAGCACGCTAAGCCGTTGGTCCCGGTATCGTGATGAAACCAGCAAGCCTGAGATATTTCTCGACGGCATGTAAAGCCAAGGCAGGGGCCCATGGGCGGCATAAAAAGTCTGTCTCCAGGTTACCACTAACTACACGATAATGAAGAAGAAGAATGTGAAAAGACAAAAATAAAGTGTAGTAAATATGTACATTGAATTAACGCCATTGCATATTTTGGAGAGCAGCGGTGGCCCAGTGGTGGAGACCCCGACTTACGAGCAGTAAGTCGTGGGTTCGAACCCAGGCAGGCGCATTACTTTGTGTAAGTTATTACATCACCACTGCTCTCAAAACGGTGAAGGAAAACATCGTGAGGAAACCGGCATGTCCTAGAACCAAAAATTCGAAGACATGTGACATCTACCAACCCGCACTGGGCCCGCGTGGTGGATTATAGCCAATTCCCTCTCATAGAGAGGAGGCCTGCGTCCCAGTAGTGGGAACATTAATAGGCTGATTATGCTTATGCTATGCATATTTTACTTCTGCTTGTCGCTTTGAAGATAACAGACGTGATGATGACATAATACAACACATATGTATATGCTAATGTTCTAAACGACAGAACGTCTCGACATTCTCAGCATACCTAATTTGAACGATTACAAATTATTTATGAGGCTCGTTTATATTATACGGTTTGTAGTTGTACGAATTAATTTTATTTTAGTGCACAGCAGTATCCTCGAATGACATTTTCGTTAATAAAGTTTTTATTTACATTTCAAAGAAAGTCTGTGAACAAACAATCAGGTGTGATCTATAGGTAGGCATCATCTGTACATACTACTAATGGGTGTAAAATTACCCTTAACGAAGCCGAAAGGTACTTGTTCTCCTCGTCATTGCTTTCATATTTTTATTCTAGACCATCCCTGGGAACCTTCCGGTTACGGAGATATTTGGGGGTCAAACTTCCAACTTTTTCAGTTTTTATTATTAATTCAAGTTTCTAATGTTAAAACTTTACTTTACATGCCTCCACTACCCCCGCACTAAAAAATGCATCCGTCAGCACAATCGTTTGAGCGCGTTACATTGAGACCTACTGTAAAACGTGATTTACATAACATCACGCCTGTAATCCCCGAAGGGTTAGGCAGAAGTGTACCTAATAGTAGGTACACCCATGTAATGGGGGGCGAGACTATTGCCATCAATCCAGACATGCCATCCATACCACAAATCCAAAGTCCGTGGCGGCAACTGAGAAATTCCTGATGGAAAAATTCAATTAGTAAGTTTGCCCGACTTGGGAATCGAACCCAAAATATTATAAATGCAAAAGTTTGTGAGGATGGATGGATGGATGTAAGTTACTCTTTCACGCAAAAACAGTAGACCAGATTTGGATGAAATTTGGCACACAGATAGTTTATAACCTGGATTAAAATATAGGATACTTTTTATCCCGGTAGTACGATCCCGTGGGACATTACCGAGCTCCACGCGGGCGAAGTCGCGGGCATAAGCTACTAACACAACATGACGTCTCCAATCCCCGAATGGTTAGGTAACGGTGTTGCTGCCTAAAATAGTACACCCACATTTCGCCAGTAATGGTTACGTCTCATTTAATTGGGGGTGAGCCCACTGCCATCAGCTGGGCTGCCGGGCACGAATCCAAACTCCAGATTGCTGTTAGACCGTTGGACAAACTAACTACGCTTTCCCCGACCGGGAATCAAACTCAAGAGACTTCAGTAGTAGTGCCTCCGGCCACAAGACCGAATGCAGTCATATCATAATAATAATTATCGTCTTTATTTATTTTACAATGTCAGAAAACACTGTGCAAAGGTTGAACAGCGGCCCAGGGCTGCGGGACTGTGCGAAAGAGATACCGTGGCCCTGGAACACAAAGGGCAAAGAAGGAACATGGATGGGTTTTAGTCAGTACAAGTCTGACACTCCCTTCCGCTCCGTCCAGAGTGGGGGTGGGGGGGGGGGGGGGTCATTTGATGATTTACCATCCGAAAAAGAAAAAAAAAAGTTGAACAGTGGTTATCAACATTTAACTTTCTTACATACATAAGGGTTAGGGAGGGTTGTACCTAATAGTACACCCATATTTCGTCCTATTTAATAGGGGGCGAGTCTATTGCCATCAACCGTGCAAAAATGATGGACAAAACCCAATAACAATTTGCCCGACCCGGACATCGAACCTAGGACCTCATGCTCAGTTATCGCAATTGCGACCACTAGACCGGCGAGGCAGGCCTTTAGCTTTCATTAACCTCCAGTAACCGGTTTAAAACCACCTTTTATATCGCTGACGGCCTTGTAAAAGAGAAAATACAACTTATTGTATTTTTGTTTACTGTGAACTTGGTCTCATTTAACAGACATATAAGTGTTGCTGGGACCTTATTCCGGTAATGGTAATGAGCGCTCGTTTTGGGCGCTAATTAAAATTTATCTTATGTAATTTTAACCAAAATCAAAATATATTATTTCACATAGGCCTAAAAAAAAAGTGCACGAAAAGGTGCACGGTTCAGGTTGGTCGCTTCCTATGGAGAAGAACCGGCAAGATAATTTGGTTTTACAATATTATATTGTTAGAGCATGGATACATACATTGCCTAGGTTGCCTAGGTTGGTCTGTGGATGGGTGACCACCCATTACATACCGAGTTTCATGAGTTTTCATTCAGAAAAAGTAAACATGGTAAACATTCCGATTTTAGTGTTGTCTAACAAGCTGTGCCCCGCGTGAAATGATTATAAAAATTTTACTTGGGATATTTGAATTGGATTTTGTTAACAATTTCAAGGGTTTTCATTTTTTTGGCCGGATCCCTAATTCTTTTTTTTTTTAAATAAAATTAGCTCCTAAGTAACTCCTACTCCAGCTATATGCCAGTAAAAGTCCCGTCAGAATCGGTCCAGCCGTTTCCGGGATGAGCCAGAACGAACAGATAGACAAAAATTACATTAAAAATTTGAAAAATTGTGTTTTTGTTATAAATACCGTATATTTTTAATGCATAAGCATAAGCATAATCAGCCTATAATGTTCCCACTGCTGGGACACAGGCCTCCTCTCTATGAGAGGGAATGGGCTATAATCCACCACGCGGGCCCAATGCGGGTTGCTAGATGTCACATGTCTTCGAATTTTTGATTCTAGGACATGCCGGTTTCCTCATGATGTTTTCCTTCACCGTTTTGAGAGCAGTGGTGATGAAATAAATTACACAAAGTAATGCGCCTGGCTGGGTTCGAACCCACGACTTACTGTTCGTAAGTCGGGGCCGCCACTATTGGGCCACCGCTGCTTCATTTTTAATGCACTGAAGACACTTCAATTTTATTTATTTGTATAGATGATAGTTTTAATTTTGATTTCACAAAAAGTTATGTTTCATAACAAGTCGGGAGCTACAGTGAAAAAGTTTGTATGAAAAATCTAAATGCGTGATCCGATTTATTTGAAAGATGGCAATAACGCTACTCTAACAAACTTTATCACGATGTAGCTCCCGTACTGCATGGATTTGGGGGTTGTACCCTCAGGATTATTCCTTGCATTACAAGGAATCTATTAGAATGAGCTTGATCGTATCAATAAAAAAAAAAGCTACCATCGCCTTTCTTTGAAATTTATTAAGCTGTTAATATGTGAAAAGGTAACACGACAGATGACATACGGATAGAGTTACAGTCGCATTTATAATTATTGTAAGTCATCATCAATTCATCATCAATTGCCTAGCCTTTTCAAAACTATGTTGGGGTTGGCTTCCAGTCTAACCGGATGCAGCTATACTAGACATTTATAGCTTGATGTGTTGCCTTGTATACTAAGAGGATTGTGGAGGTCAGATAAGCAGTCGCTCCATGTAAAATGCTGGTATTCAGCTGCGTCCGGTTAGACTGGAAGCCGAGCCAAACATACCAGCTAAATATCAGTATTTTACATGGAGCGGCTGCCTATCCATCTCTATCTGACTTCCACAACCCAAGTACTACTGGGTAATACGATACCCCTTGGTAAGACTTGTTGTCAGACTGTCGGGCCACTGTTTACCTCCAAAGCTCTACAAATGACAACCGGGATCAACGACTTAACGTGCTTTCCGAGGCACGGAGGAAACTTAGTGTATAATGGGTGCAGGTCACCCATCCACAGACCAACCTTGGCAAGCGCGGCGTAACCTGAAGATTGACCCAACCGGCTGTTATTATTTAGCCACAAGCTCCTAATAAGTTCCTTATCATTATAAGTATGGAACAGTACATTATTAAAATAGAAATCGCGTGTCGTTGTTAATTCCTTCATAATTAATATTTACTTTTGACACACAGTAAAGTGCGCCGCAGTTTTTCTGTCGTCTCTCCGTGACCTTCAGATACGACTGTATTTGCTAAAGCTATGAGTATTAATAGAAAGAACAAGTATTGGTACTAACGTGTTGTTAGGAAAATAAAACAATAAATGTGTTTACAAATACAGTGATATAAGAATCTTTAGCAGCTTGAATGACGTTGATAGAGAACCGTTGCTGTTCACACCCTACACGGCCCTTCACACCCTCGAGCATTATCCTGCTTGGTGCAGCGCCGGGCTCTCGCAGCAGCAATCGGGGTATACCTCACCTTAGGTATACCCCGCCTCCCTGCTGTGGACCATGGCCTTGTGTGAACAAGTCCAGGGGGGAGGCAGTAGCATCCTTCTGCGAGGACGTCATCTCGCAGAAGGAGGCGTTGGAGCGCGTCAGTTAGGCGGACTCCCTCGCTGATACGATTAGTCGCAGGAGGATACATTTCAATGTTCGTGACTGTACATTTTACATTGGGTGGCAGATAAATAAATACAACATAAAAAAGGCTTTAATTCGACCATACATACTTAGAACATATAAAATTGATTCATCGTAATTGCAACTAAAACATATTAACAATATAAACATATAACATTACAATATAATTATTGCAACAATATATTGCTTTATAAACATTACATCATCACATTGGGTGGCAGATAATAGGGTTTAAAAAAACAAAATGGCTGCTTTAGTTCAGATTTTGGCCCCGCGCCAAAAGATCCTTGTATTTAAATACGCTCCTGTATGATATTTACGGCTTATTTGAATAAGTTTGTTAAGTACCTAATATCGGTAGTCGTAAATACCACAGGCGTTTGCAAAACAAAGTGCTCATTAATACGTATATGATTTGTAAATTCTTCTTTGTGAATTTTTTGCGTAGTTTTTGTTTGAAAGGTTTCAAGAGGTCAACTGCCTTGACATATAAACAGGTATCGCACAAAGGAATTAGTTTTTTTCTAATAGAACGTGTCATCTCAGCGGGTGGCCAAGTGATGGCCGCCACTTATTTGGTTCGACTTGAATTCAAACACAGGCAAGCTGTTTACTTTGTGTAAAATATTTCATTATCAATATCATCAAAGCAATCAAAAAAAAACATGGTGGGGCATGTCCTGCGATTTCGTAGCACGAGGTATCATGAGAAATATTTTCAAGAAAAATAATATATTTAAGAAAAAAAAGTTTTTCTTTGACTTTACTAAAATAGACATAATGCTATCGTCAGATTAAATTTTTCATAAAGTTGGCAAACTGCGATGTAACTGGGACAAAAATTTAAAAGTAGGTATCGTGCGATCTAATGTATGGTGGTTTTAAAATGTTATCATTGCGCTACCCATTACTTGAAAGTACAAAAATTTAAGCATCGTGCTACAAAATCTGTCCTGCAAACCCCACACTGCTGATCCGCGCGGTCGGGCGGAAGCTGCGAAGTAAATGTATTGGCACTGCGCCGCGCGGAGAGGCGGTGAGCGCTGCTCGTCCGCGCGTTTGGGCGGTGAACGTGTGGCAGGCTCGGAATCCACCAACACGGAGACGAGTGGAGCAGTGCGGAGACGTGCAAGATTCAACCAATCACAGGAAAGACGACAGACGCGATGTGGATTTCAACGAGTTTGATTGGTTGAGTCCTACACGTCTCCTCTCCGCTCCGCTTCTCCAGTGTGGTGGAGTCTGGGTCATTGGTACCAGCGGATTTGATACAAGCCAATGCGACGCGAGATCTGCTTGACTTCGAAAACTAGTGATGTCGTGTGAGAATTGTCTATTATCTAATTTCCATGCAAGGCCACGTTGACAGGCACTTATTTATTACACAGACTATGGCGTTTTCCAAGGTCAAGCATAGCCGTTTATATGCATAGGTTAATAATAGTGACTAGTACTTTGCATGCAGTGGATATGCTCTAGAAGATTTAAGACCTGTCATTAATGTATGTACGTTTAACGAAAAACTTTGCCGGTTCTAAAACAAAGATCACAAAACGTAAGGTCGAACAGAATCTATTGGGTGGAACAGAATAAGCGCATTACCAGTTTGGACAGCATTGGACTTCTAAATATTGCATCGGCTGACGCATCTATACATACAAATTAATAAAATTGAAGTATCTGTTTGTAATTAATTGCATTACCTCAAAATAATTCTAAATAACAGCTTTTTACTGAATGCCTATGAACGTATATACGGTATTTATTTAAATTTTTGTCTATCTGTTCCGGCTAATCTCCGAAACAGCTAAACCGATTGTGACGTGACTTTTACTGGCAGATAGCTGATGTTTTAAGGAGTAACTTAAACTACTTTATTTTAAAAAAGAGAAACAAAAAGTCGAGCAATGAGGTTACTAAATACGTTCGACAAGTCTGCGAATTAAACAAACATTTTTTTTATTAAATTCCACACGGATGAAGTCGCGGGTAACAGCTAGTTTAATATAAAGAGCCCATTTTTTTTTCAACCCATGCTAAGGAGTATGGGTCGAAAAAAAAAAGTTATAATTGTTCAGTTTTCTGATCTAAATCACCACCTAAGAGATGTTATTATTATTACTCTGTTAAACTCTGTATAAACCTTGTTAAGGACGCACTTTGGTTTAGTCATCGTCTCGTTTTTATCTTGGACTTTTAGTTTGAGAGGTGTGCGACAGTGACAGATATAAAACTTAGCCAAAGTATGGGCTATTGAACTAAGTAACGTTTATAGATCCGTTAGTCTTGGCAGTCACGCAGTTGTATATTTGAGCTATGTTATGCAATAACGTGTCAACCCTAAAAAACCTAAACCGGAGAAATCTCAGTTCAAAGAAATTCACAGCTACAAAAAATACTCTTAAGCTATTCTGATTGTATCCAAAACTTATTAAATAGGTCATCATGTACTGTAGTGATTCAAACACAGCTTAATAGAGTGAGAGTTATAGGAAAAATAAAAATAAATGAAATAATGATGAATTGTTTATTGCGAAATTACAATCAAGATATTAAGATTTTTGAAACAAACATTTAAGCCCAATTAGTTTATTGCAAAATTTAACCAGAGCATTTTTTAAGTGCTAAAATGTTTTTCAAGCCCTTGACATATTATTGCTAACAAAAATAATTAAAAAATGGGGGAGGCTTTTTTCCAGCAGTGGGAAAGAATAAGGTAACAAAAAAATGCAGCAAACATAGTAACATAATTATAAATTTGAAAAATCAACAAAATTGAGATCGATAAGAGATCACATCGGTAAATAATCAAAAATAAAAGATCAGTCTTCTCCATCATCTGATAGCTGTTCAATATCTTCAACATGATATCCATCTATATCTTCATCAATAGAAACACCTGGAGTATGTTTTAGGAAATCATAAAATGGTTTAGCGTCTGCCGGTATTAGTTTCATTAATTCTTTTAGATCTTTTAATTTTTCTACACTCAAAGACTTTCCGTTTGGCCAGCATTTGGGCAAATTAATATTCTTTAGCACAGGCTTGCGGCCTTTCCCTGCCTTCTCAAGATTTACTATCTGAGCATCTTCTTGTGCAATTTCAGTTTTGACTTTCAAAATATAGGGAAATGGTTTTTCTATCACAATCTCATGCAGTTTCAACCAATTAACTTTGTTTTTAGCACTGTCAACTTTTCTATTTGTTATAGCCTGTTCTAGTGGCCTGACAGAGAACATATCGGAGGGTACCATTCTCGAAACCTCAAACTTCTTATTCTTCTTTGACTTCTGAATACTTTCTGCATAATCTTCTAGAGTGTAAAGCCTTTGTTGCGTTTTCAACTGTGATTCTATAACACCAAAATTGGCATCATTTGGTAGGAAGCTATGCCCCGACAAAAGAAACCGCAATGTAATCGATTGTAAAGATGTGTGATGTGGCATGGTATGTATTAACATGAGAACTAACTTAATACTCCGATTTTGCCCTCCACAAGAATCCGCCCATAAGATTAGATCCGTTACTGGGGATTGTACGAGTATGTTATTCAAAATGTACTTTCGCAAGCAGGATCCAACTTCTTGAGTACCCTTTCCACCTTCATTTTCAAGCCATAAGTTAAAAATTGAGCGTTTGCTACTTCCTATATAAATCCCTAAATTATACAAATTTAACTGCCGTTTGTAATAGGCTATATTAGTGGGTATTTTTGGAAGTGGATGGGTTTTTTGCATATCAAAAGTAAGTGTTTCTACAGTATCTTTTTCTGACGCCAAATTCAGATCTGCATTCATTTGCTTTCTAAGCTCTGATGCTTTATTAATATGCAAATCTCGTTGCTTTTTTGCTTCTTCAGCTTCTGTGCCTGTTAATGATTTTATATTAGCTGCAAAAGTGTCACACGTTTTACATGTGTCACTTTTTGGGGCTTTAAATCTGAGGTTAAATTTTTCATAAAATATTTTCTTATATGTTGCAAGACTCGGTAGGTTTTCATTTGTCGGATATTTAGCTTTGAATAAATCGTACATTTTTAATAGGTTGAGTTCAGTATTCAAATAACGACTATCAGTCTTACCTCTACAATAATGGCTAATATATTTAGGAAAAGAATCAATATGGCCAACTATTAGATTAATGTCATCTTCATTGATTTTATTTTTGCCACCACTAGCTGTTCCTCTATTGTCTTTGAAATTAGATGATCTATTATTTTTCTGCATCGCTGTATCGATTCTACTTTGACAAATACCTAAGGTTTTCAAAAACGTTTTCTTGCATATTTCGGTATCACAAAGCGTATATTTTCGTGAATATATTCTCTTCGAATTTGACGAAGTATACGTCCTAGCTTTATGGGTTTGTGTTACTTTACCACAAATGAAAGCACATCGACCTTCGAATGACCCAAGAGACCAAAATTGGTCAAATACTTGTTTCCGGCTATCAATTGACAAGATCGTTGTACATTTCTTTTTGCAATCACAATGGTATATGTTGTCGAATTCTTTTGACAACAAAAAAGTTGTCAAAAGTCTCTTGGACCAATTTTGGTCCAAGAGACCAAAATTGGTCAAATACTTGTTTCCGGCTATCAATTGACAAGATCGTTGTACATTTCTTTTTGCAATCACAATGGTATATGTTGTCGAATTCTTTTGACAACAAAAAAGTTGTCAAAAGTCTCTTGGACCAATTTTGGTCCAAGAGACCAAAATTGGTCAAATACTTGTTTCCGGCTATCAATTGACAAGATCGTTGTACATTTCTTTTTGCAATCACAATGGTATATGTTGTCGAATTCTTTTGGTAATACTTCTTTTCCTTTCGCACTGATATACTTTTCGTTTACATTGGCTCTTCGTTTTCGCTCTTTTCTAGACTGGTCTTCTACTTTTCTTTTTCTTCCGCGCTTGGGTCTACCGATATTATTTATCTCTAATTGATGATCATTCTCACGATTTGATTGTGGTTGTTCGATGCAGTTTAAAATGCTTGATTGATTATTATCATTTTCAGTCAGTTGTGTAGCAGACATATCTATACAATCTTGAACAATATTATCAGTATTAGAAGTTGAAGCTACTACTTCTATTTCCGCGATAATTTCGTTTCCTTTGTCATCGTAATCATTAAACATACTGGAAAGGCTGTTACGGACAATATCTAAATCATCCAGATGTATTAACTGAGAAGTATCTATAGACGCTTCCATATTACTTATATTTAAATCATTATAGCTTAAGTCACGCTCAAAATCTTTATAAGTTAACGAACATGAAGCAGTATTATGACGCTTAAGATGTACATCCTGTTTCAACTGTGCTAAAGTTGTTACATCTCCACTGTTGGAAGATTCTTCTACTTCAGATTCTTCTTTGTCGTCGTTTTTATTACATAAATGCTCGTCACGAGCCATAGCGACAAGCTTCTGTGCTCTAGAGTTCATGTTCAATACCTGAAAATAATTTGATGCATGGTTGTAGCACATACCTAAAACTTTTCATATCAATTTCGCAATAACCAATTAAAAAATTTAATATTTAATGTTTTTATAAATTACTATCATCTGCCTACAACGAGTAAATATAGACATTCTTATATGTAATTTGTAACCTTCCCTCATAGTAATATCAGCATCTCTTCGGATTAAATTATAGAATAATATAAAAAAGATAAATACACCAAGCGGCCGTTATGGTACAAGTATTAAAGCAATAACCAGTTATAAATTACACAAATTTAAAATGCCAGATTTTTCGTAATTATCGGGAAATAATTTAATTTCATTCCAATTCCATAGTTCTTTACGATGAGAAAAACTACTTTAGTGCGTCATTGATTGTATAGAACAGGAGAAACCATAAAATCAAACACTGAAAACTTACTTTGTGCCTTGTTGCAGCAAGTAGAGACTTAAAAACTCTTGTAAAATAATGAAATTCGCACAACCCACAGTTTCATGAATATTACAAAATACTACACGTATATTAAATTTCACTGAAAGCCGCAATAACCAACAGAAAACAAAATTTTAAAGTAATTGTCACAGAAGAAAAGCGCGCGTGTTGTGACAGGTCGATTATTGCAAAATTGTTGAAGACTAATTCCGCAAACTGCAGAAACATTTTTTTGGTAGATGGCGTTTTTATAAATTTAGTACATGCCTCTGCATTTTTTTAAGGGTTCAGGAGACTGGCTACAAGAGCTAGATGGCGTTAACTTAAAATTCATATTTTTGTGGGTTAACAGGTTATTGCATAACATAGCTCATTTATTCATGTACTTTCTTTATATATAACGGGCTGGTGTATATCGGCGGTTTTGAGGTAAAAAACGAAAATATGGCAGAGTAACCTTATACCAACCCGTGTGAGGACAAAGAGCAGTGCTTCGCAGCGGAGTTAAGACTTCCCAGAACTGTACCCGATTCATTATGCCCAGTATTATTGTGCTAAATTGTAATGTCAAGTAATTTGCTAGTTTAATAATGCAAGTATTTAAGTGATCGTTTTAATTTTGCAAAAACAGTAAGCTAAAAAATCTAAACGGTTATATTTTTTAATGATTGATCCTCTTTCTTTGAGACATAAAATAAATCAAATCAATCGATATTTTAATCAGTTGAGCACTACGCAAAAAATGTTTGAGATGTAGAAACTACGTCTGATTATATTATACATATTAATATTTTGATACTTTTTATAATAACTAGAAAAGAGGATCAAATATTATTTTTGTATACCAAATATTAATCGAGTATATCAAAACATAATTATCATGAAGATAAAGATAAAGATAATTTATTTGTCAAACATGCGTTTACATAAACTGACTAATCAGACATGCAAGGTATTGAATTAATAGATGTTGTGTGCGTCCATGTTTTGCCACTAACGGCGTACAAATTTTGTAGGTATTATAAAAAATTATATTTAATTGCATTTTACATAATTATAGTCATTCTAAATTTAATTACAAAATACAAAGCAAATAAATAATAATTGATGTCAAGATATTATAGTATAAGTAAATTATAGTCAAAATAAAGCAGTCAAACGCCAATTGATTTAAGATTCACATGATTAAATTGTTATTATTTACTATGCATATTACTAGTCAGAATAGAAAAGTCCTTTTCATTTAAAAAATCTATAAATTCAAATTCAAATTCTTTATTGCTAACTATGTGTACAGTAGAGACCATAAGTGCAGTAGCAGTTTCACAAAACGATCGCATCAAAACAAGTCGCACTTACGACCTTTTTCCATAACAAATATTTTGCACACATACACGATCTCGTATATCGCTCTCTTTCATAATTATCTAGTCAGAAAGAGTGCGATATAATGATCATTTGCCTTAGTGACAAGCCTGTCATGTCGCGACGGAGTATTAAGTTAGTGATATTTAATTTCAAACAAACAATTATGTGTCTATCTGGCTTAGCGGTTAACGCTATAGATAAAATGTCTCGCACTGTATACTCTGCGTTCGAACCCAAGTGACATTACTCTTTTTGTGTTTTAATTATAAATGATACGTTAGACCCGATGAGATATGTTTTTCTAAATATTAGTTGGAACTTATTATTAACAAAAAAGATGAGGGTGAATGTGAAAGAAAATAAACTTCTGGATTGGACAAAGTAGTTAGTTATGACGTTGTTAGTTGGTGAACTTTGTTTCGAGCGTTTGTGTTATTATTACGATTAGCGTATTGTTTGATTGTCTTTATTCAAGATGCAAGCTAATATTAGTATTGATGACAGGGCAAATATTGTCACTTTGCGTAAAAATGGGCTTAATATTTCTCAAATTTCAACTGAAACTGGCTTAAAATGTGTAAGTTATTTTTAATAATTATAATTATTATGATGATAGTTGTGGTGTGTGATTTTCTTATTATTAAATAAATTGCTAGTTGCAAGTGTGTAATCATATTTTGTTTTTTTTTAGAAATTCTGTTAGCCGTTGGGTAAAGAGGTTTGAGGAAGAAGGTAGTCTGAAGAGTCGTCTAAGAAGTGAAAGGCCGCCGCTTATTAACCCGACTCAGCGACGTTTTATGGTGGAAGAATATGAAACAAATGGTTTCATTCCAACTATAATGTTTGCAGAGCAATTGGATACTACATTACAGACTGTTCGCCATGCATTCCATGCTGAAGGTTTACATCATCGGAAGCCAGCTAAAAACCATTTTTGACACAAAAACACAGGGAGGAAAGACTACGTTTTGCTCGAGATTATTTACATTTTAACTGGGAGGTGACTGTATTTTCTGACGAGAAGACTTTCAAGTCTTGCCAAAAGGAAGACTTAATTTATGGCGAAAAAATAATAATACTTAATTTAATAAGTAGACCGGGTAACTAAATATTTAGTAATATTAACATAACCGTAAATAAAAAAATAAAAAATTAAGAAATAAATTTTAAATTTAATGATCTTAAATTGGGGTTTAGTTTCAATATTCTTTTCGTCAAGAAAATGAACACTTAAGCTATAACCTCAATACATTCAATGTGACGTTACATTAAAAAAACACGTTCATAAAGTCTAACTCATATATTATACTCATACTCATAGTATTCAATTAACTCTGCTGAATACTGATACCTATAATAAGCGGGTATCAACAATTATATTTGTGTTATTAGAATATCCTTTCCGTGTTATGTTATTCTTATTATGAATTGACTAAGTGGGTATACAACAAAAAATCTTATGAACGGTGATAAGAGAACTTTTTTTTGCCTAGATAGGAATGTGACGTCGTAAATAAAACGAATAAACATTTTTGTTATCACTCAGCATGATTTTTTTATTTCCACCTTCCAACACCGAAAACATAAAATAAAAATCAACTAATGAGGTTAAATAATAATACAATAACTATCTAATATTTAACTTCTTATAAAAAATAAATAATAAGCATGACTATATCATAAATAAACATAAATACCTAACGACTTTCTGCTTAAAATACAAATATAATTAAGGTTTCAAAGAAACAAAAAACAGCCACACATTGTAATAACATGGATTCGAACTTGGACTTCATTGATCGTGAACCCATGCTCAGCCCAAACAGCTACCAACTCATGTTAATACTACGCGAATTTTAACAATGCAATGGTAAGAACAGGTCATCACTATGATGTGTATTCTAAATGCAACAGAAATATAATGCTATTTCGCGTAGTGTGACGACAGTTCATTAGTGTGTGTTATGTGTAGAATGTTGAGATATCACTCATACACGCACACGCACACACACTGCTGTATCGCGCTCGCACAGCTCATAGCAATGTAATCTTTAGCATGGTGCTGCACTTTTGAGGTCTACTGTACATAAATAAAGTAAACAACAGTGTATAACATTGTAATACACTTTACTGATTAAAAAATTTCTTAGCTTATTTTCGAAAACTGACAAGGGCAGTTCTCTCCAACTTTTAGGTAATTTATTAAATATGATAGGAGCCATACAGAAGACACTTTTGCGCATGAGGGTAGTTCTCGTAGTATGAGAGCATATCCTACTGTTGTCGCGCCTATTACGCGGGACTACTTCACCTAATCGTTTAAATCGGTGTGGATTTGTTTTGACAAAAACAGCTACCTCTAAAATGTACAGACATGGCAATGTAAGTATTTTATATTTTTTAAAGTATGGCACGCAACTATCAGTAGGTTTAATTTTAAATATTGAACGAACGCATCTCTTTTGAGCCTTGAACACCGTGTCTTTTTCCGTTGAGTTGCCACAAAAAATGACACCATAGCGTAGATGAGATTCTGTTAAACCATAATAGGCTGTAAGTAATGCCTCCACACTTATTATAGACGACAATGTGTGCAGGGCATAGGCAGATTTAATACTCAATACTCAATACTCAAATTTTTATTGCATTCCATAAGTATTACATAGATGGTGTAACAAGGTAAAAGATCATTATGGACCCTGTCGGGCACAGCAACATTAGGAGAGAGGAAGAGGGCTAAGCAGCAATTCAATAATATCATATAAATTATTAGAAATTATAAAATTTAATTGGTTGTATAATTATGAATATATACATAATACATTGTTAGGTTACTGGTTACTGATCTTCTTGCACAAGATCTCGATATGGGTTTTCCAGTTCAGGTTTTTGTCAGTGTGGAGACCTAAAAATTTTGTTGTTTCTACCTCTTCTATAGGCTGGTCATCGTAGTGTATATTTAAATTACTCTTAATATTGATCCGTTGATTAAAATATATTAATTTAGTTTTTGTCAGGTTAATTTTTAAGTTATTGTCATCTAGCCACTTTACCATTAGATTTATAGAATCATTTATGTCACTTTCATAAGTATCAACACTTTTACAGGGTATCGTTATAGTGCTATCATCGGCAAATAGTGTAAGAGGTTGAGGGATGCTTTTCGGTAGATCATTAATATATAATATAAATAACGGAGGCCCTAGAATACTCCCCTGTGGCACACCAAACGAAACTATACGTTCTGGAGATTGAAATACAATTTCATGTTTACTTTTCATATTAACGTGGTTTGTATTTGTTATTTGGGTTCTGTTAAGTAAGTAAGATTTGATTAGATTATTGACATTTCCTCTAAATCCATATGCTTCAAGTTTATTTAAGAGTGTGCCATAATGGACATAGTCAAAAGCTTGCGTCATGTCACAAAAAACGCCACAAACCGGATTCCTCTTATCCACGTTAAATGTAACATTATATTAAAGTCATAAATGGCCATATTAATATTTTTACCAATTCTAAATCCTTTTGTGTTCCTCACAAATAATATTATGTCTTTCTATAAATGAATTTAGTTCCTTGTAAATGTATTTCTCAAATATTTTGGAAATTATAGGAATTAGTGATATAGGCCGATAGTTCTCCATTAACTCGCTATCTGCTTTCTTAAATAGTGGTTTGACGATAGAAACTTTTAGAGCATCAGGGTAAACACCTGCGCTAATGCTGAGATTGATGACATGACTCAAGTGACCGCAGATTTCATCCGCAACATGTTTTAGAATAAAAGTAGCAATACCGTCATATTCTACACTGCTTGTATTATTCAAGGACATTATTATCTTTTTAATATCATCTGGTATACTAGGGGCCATAAACATAGTTTTGTTATTGTACACGCCACAGGTCTGCAGTCGACATCTAGTTTTGGCTGTATTTTATCAATAAAAAAATCATTAAATGCTTCTGCAATAGCCTTGTGATGAGATATGACGCAGCCACCCATTTTAATTTTATTTATGTTAGTTTTAGGTACGTTATACTTTGCACGATTGATAATTTGCCACGCAGTTTTCGATTTATTTTTAGATGTTCTTATATTGTAATTGTTTTGTGCTTTCTGTGTGAAGTGAATAATTTTTTTGTAAATTTTAGAATAATTATATAATATGGTTTTATTAATATTACTACGATTAAGTCTAAACTGCCATAGTAGTTTCCTTTTCTTTTTACTGCATAGTTTGATCCCTTTTGACAACCACTTAGTTCTTCTTATTGTATTTATTTTAACCACTTTTAATGGAAAACACAGATCGTATAATAGCTTGAAAATCTCAATGAAATGATTATAAGCTACGTTAGGGTCATCCGTGTCATATAGTTCTGAAAAGGCAAGATTCATTATATGGTTTTTAAATTTTACTATATTTTCCGAACTATAGTCCCTTCTAGTTGCGTACCAATACTTAATGCAACATATTTTTGTACTGGACACTGAAGCAGCTGTGCTGTATGATCCGATAATGCCCATTCTAGTACTTCTGTCTTACATGAGTTAAAGTTATGCGCAAAGTTGTCAATGCACGACAAACTGGCCATGCGAGTTGGTTGTTTCAAAGCAAGTTTCATATTGTAACTCGTTAAAAGACATTCAAAGTCATTAGTTGCTCTATTTTGCTTGAGTACATCAATGTTAAAATCACCGCAGATAACAATTTTCTTACAGCATGTCCGTAACATTTCCTGCAAGAGCAATTCAAGTTTGTCGTAGCAATAATTTAAATTATTTAAGTTCGGGATTCTATAAATACCCACAATTATTATCTTATAACTAGTCAGTTCTACGCCACAGCACTCAAATATGCCAGGAGTTGATAACTTTGCTACTTTTGGCAATTCTTTCCATTGAAGCCCATTTTTAACAAGAATACATGCACCACCCCTTTTTTGTTCTATTCTACAATAATATGCAGCCAAATTATAGTTAGGTAAAAATAATAATTGTTGATAACCTTCCATGATAAAGTGCCCCGTAATACACAAGATATCAACATTTGTCCCTTTATTAGATAGCTCCTCTAGACATACCAACAGATCATCTGCTTTATTTATCAAGCCTGCTATATTTTGATGCAAAATGCTGATATATCTATTAGAGAAAAAACAGTTCATTTTCACCAGTAACATTGCTGGGTACAGTGAGAGGCAAATTAGTAACTTTATCAGAAGAATTACACGAATTTAAGTCACTATACAGTGTAAATTCATTAATCATTAAACTTATATTATGCAATATGTTGGCCATACCGCGATTATTTACAGAACTACTACTCTTCGTAAACATACCAAAATCATAATCAAGATAATAATTAGAATCAAACAAGTAAGCATATGAACAAGCATCCAAATAGATTAAACTGTTAAAGGTTTCAATTCTCGAATTAAACATTGTAGAGTAATCATTAAGTTTGAACGTAGGAGCACATAATATGATATTTGTGTGCTGTAATTTTGACAGCGTTTCACGAATACTGAGAGTTAGTTCGACATAGTTATTTGTCCGACGAAAGTCTTCTTCCCCGACAAATATCAGGCAGTAGTCATTCATATTGTAGTGTAGTCCTTTAATTTAAGATCCAAGTCAGAGATAAGGTACTTAACACCACAGTTCGGTGTCAGGTAGTGGCAGATTCCATAGTTAGGGAATATATCTTCAGCAATTTCTAACATTTTATTATTTTTATTGCTACTTAGAATACATAATTTACCAATTCTAGTTTCGTTCGGTTTACTGTTATAGTTTAATTGTGTAAGTATGTTACCTTGAATGCATTTATAATTAGATCAACTAATATAGACGCAATTATTAATATAAAGATTAAACATAAAAAAATACATCATTTACTTTTAAAAGTGCTCATTTCATGTGATTTTTAAGTGATCAATTAGATTTTATAGGATCAAAATAATAATGTCCCGTTTAATAAAAGGAGTGTATTTCTGCCCAAATAATGTCCGAGTTTAACGGAATAAATCCCGACGATCCGACAATATTCATTAAAAGTCATTATTTCACTTTCAAAATGGAGCAAATCCACAGACGGTTTTAACAGGCACTTTCATCTTAACAAAATTCTCTTCAGTTTATAAAACTTATCTTAGTTCTGAATCACCGAGTTTCTGTCTTCTAACAATTTTTCCAGTTTAAAAAGTACCCAACCCGGAATCATTAATCACCCCGCGATGTCAAATTCAAACCTTAAAACAACCCCGATTGAACCCCTATCACTTATATTACGGGTACGAATGAAGATCAATGACCCACGCACTTACGGTGGGCTTACAGCTAATCCCTCATGGAAGGGACGGTAAACCAAACCACGAGTAAGTAAGTCTACGTAAAAATTATAGCTGGTGGGAGACCCCTTTTTAAATGAAGTGAAAATTCATGGTTTACGGTAGCGCTCAGTGTAACGCACTCAAAACATTGTGCTGATGAGTGCATTGAAAAGTACAGGGGTCATGGAATGGTCATTGAATGAATTTTATGCAGTCTTAGTATATAGTCTGTATAACTACCTCAACACCATCGCTGCAAAAACTATTTTAAAAAACAACAAGTATCCGTATATTGTAAAAAAATTTCTTACAAATTTGCATCCTTGAGAAGACGTTCATTTGATACCTAACTTAATCATAAATCAAAAAATAAATGTAACCTTTAATAAATTAGTTTTAACTTTTACATTTACTTCTGGTTTTAACATTTACTTCTGGTTTTAGCTGTTTTGGCATAGACAAATAAGACTGTTCTAATAAATCTATATTAATATTAATTTAAATGCAATAATTATAGCCTAGCCAAGCCCAGCCTAGAAAAATGTGTTAATAAATTTACTAGCTGACAGCTACACAAAACGCCTACGAAAAAATACTACGAATTCAGAATTTTTTTTTGTTTCGCAGTAAAAATGCAAATAAATTGGTTCTGCAGCTAAAGACGCGCCGTTTTTTTATTGTAATTAAAATGACTTAGAACTGATTAACTGACTTAGTTTGAGATTAAAATGATGTTATGTTTGATGTAGAAATTATAGCAACTTAACTTATTTAGAAGAGGCCTATAAAATATTGATAGCAATAATTTTGAGCTAGAACAACAATAAGAAAAAAAAACCTTTGCTTCAGACATTCTGCATTGGACTTATAAGAGAATAATTATTATCAGAAAACATAGTATTTTATCTAAGGAAAGTCAAACCTATTATGTAGTAATAGTTGTAACTTTAGTTGTGTAGCACTAGTGCTACGCAATTCCAGGAGCTACGAGCTATGAATCCTCGTAGCACGCGTAGCAGGGAACGTAGACCCTCGAACTAAACTGTCATTGATTGAACTTAACGGGGTCTAGACTGTTGCTCTAAACGAATTTCAGGGACTTTTTACCGGATGGGTGATCACAGAATTTTGATCACAAAAAATATACTTTTTTAAAAGCTGTTGATTTAATTACGGTACCGTTTGAAAGGATGTCACAACAGCAGCAACAAAAATAAAATCTCGCATTTTTACGATAAAATTCTTTATTTTATTGGTCAATAAAAAATTTCCAACGGCACCCCAGCGAGGTACTAGTTTGCTAGCAAAAAAGTGAGCGGACATTTTAAACGAAACTCATGTGAAAAACTTAACAAAAACTTGGAGTAAAAACTATATAAGGATTTAATTAATTTTAACCTTGAAATTAACACTAACGAGATAATATAAGTAGGTACTGCTTTTTCTGAATTTACTTTAGTGTACAAGCGTGATACCTTAATTACATAACATGACATCACGATTGTAATCCCCGACGGGTTAGGCAGAGGTGTACACCCACATTTCGCCAGTTATGTTTAAGTCCCTTGTAATAGGGGGCGAGCCTATTGCCATCAACCGGGCACATATCCAGATTCCGTGGCTGCTACTGAGAAATTCCTGATAACACTTGCCCGACCTGGGAATCGAACCAGGACCTCATGCACAGCGGTCGCGCTTGCGACCCCTAAACTAAAGAGGCAAAGGCAAAGGCAGCTTTTCTTCGCATTTTGGATCTAGGACGTCTGTTACCTCACCATATTTTCCTTCACCGTTGTAAGAGCAGTGATGACGAAATAATAATCAATAATAATTAAGCAAAGTAAATTGCCTGGGCAGACGACATTGTTGCCATTGCGGGAATATCCTGGATGAGGCTGGCACAAGAACGTGGAGCTTGGCACAAGCAGAGAGTGGCCTATACCCAGCAGTACGTGTAGTCGGGCTGCAGCTGATGATGATGATGAAATTGTTTGTCTGAGTTCGAACCTACGACCTGCAACTCATAAGTCTCCGTCATTTCCATCGGGCCAGTACAGCTCTCTACATAAAAATGTAGCATTTAATTAAAAGTATAAAAAAATCCGACTACAAATTGTATTATGTATATGGTTGGTATGGTTGGTTGGTATTGTAGTATGGTATGGTTGGTGGGTACCTATGGGTTATGTATGTGGGTGTTGGTGGTGTTTATGGTATTGTATTGTATATATATAGGTAGGTATTTGTAATCTCCTTTTAATTTCCTTGATTTTTATACCCTACTCGATAGATTTGGTTGAAAAAAAAATATTAACGACTTACAATTCGCGCCAAAAATCCACTATTTTTTTTTTACCTTGTCCTGAAGATACAAGGTTATAAAGAAATTTACAAGCATAAAAGATACGCACGAAAAGCATAACACTTCCTTGGCAATCGGGTAAAAACAGTAGGTATATTTCATTCTAGTTCTCTGTTTCGTCAAGCCTTAAGAGGGCCTTTCCCGGTCCGACTATCGTCAACGTGAGCATGGTCGAAAAGCTTGTTGTTTCATCCAGAGCCATTGCGGTGATTTTCTTTCAACTCCCCCGTCTCACCCCGCCCCGACCCCGCACGACTCGTCTCCCGCGCACCTCATACCGCCTGGTATGAGGTGCGCGTTAACATTGTACGAAAAATAGTGTTCGAAAATTTCATAAACTTGTTCCAGGAAATACGTGTTTTTGAATAAGCCTTACAAGTTTGTGAAATAAAGATTTGTCATTTAAAATCTCCATTACATATGCAAGGTTTCTATCAACATGTTTTCGACGTGTTTTTAACGGCCAAAGTTTAGGTACAATATGTGCAAAACAGCAGATTTTCGGAGGCTTATACTGAATTTTTTTCTCCGTTTTTTTATTTTTTGCTTTGTTAGAAACCTAGATATAGTGCAAAAGACACCTATTAGTTAACAAAAATTATACGGCATAATCACGTAAGAGCGTTTGTATGAAATCTGTGACGGGTTAGCGGCTCTTAAGTCTATAGATACACATTATCTGCTCAGATTGTATCGTTAATTCTTTATTATTGTGACTTGTCAGCATTAGTTTCAAATCAGACTTCCAATTTATGTCGGTGACCGATTTTTGTGCGACAATCCGTAGGTACCTGACAACCGATTTAGTTTGTCATCATCTGCCATGCCTTATGGCTATTCTTATCAAGGAATATAGTCCTGTGTCTTCTTTCTTTATCGTGTGGTTAGTGCCTAACCTGGTGTCAGAGTTTTGAAGTCCCCCACGTCCGCCTCTGGGTTTACATGCTGTCGAGAAATATCTCTCATGCATGCTGGTTTCCTCACGATGTTTTCCTTCATTGAAGCAAATGATATTATACAATACGCACATGAATATGAAAAATCAGAGGTCTGTGTCTTGGATTTGAACTCAAGACCTATGACTTGGCAGTCCGACGGTGTCACCACAAGGCTACCTCTGGTCCCGTGTGATAGTGGGCGAGCTTATTGCTATAAACCGTTCACAAATAACAGGCCTGTTACTGAGTCCCGATAAGGCCATGCCCGACCTGGGAATTGAACTCAGGAGGAATGCTTGCGACCACTTGCAAAACGAGTCAGTCGAGGAAGCCTTTTATGTCGTGACGTATCTACGTTCGCCAACTTTTGCCGGACTGAT
Organism: Noctua janthe; assembly: GCA_910589295.1. Classification (NCBI taxonomy): domain Eukaryota; kingdom Metazoa; phylum Arthropoda; class Insecta; order Lepidoptera; family Noctuidae; genus Noctua; species Noctua janthe. The sequence goes on along the minus strand of OU342573.1, from coordinate 2,554,544 downwards.
TGTCAGGAATCACACCTTGTGAGTAGGTGCCTGAATGACGTAGGAACGCCCTTGAGTGCAAACAATGACTGTGCTGAATGCCGAGATAATGCCCACTTATAAGTACTAGTTACTAGATATTTATAGTTTCTGCAATCTAACAATTGTAAACGCTTTATTTACTAACAAAACACTACACATTACATGTAATCACATAATTGCGAGCAGCGGTGGCCCAATAGTGGCGGCCCCGACTTACGAACAGTAAGTCGTGGGTTCGAACCCAGCCAGGCGCAATTACTTTGTGTAATTTATTTCATCACCACTGCTCTCAAAACGGTGAACGAAAACATCGTGAGGAAACCGGCATGTTCTAGAACCAAAAATTTGAAGACATGTGACATCTACCAACTCACACTGGCCCCGCGTGGTGGATTATAGCCCATTACCTCTCATGGAGAGGTGGCCTGTGTCCCAGCAGTGGGAACATTATAGGCTGATTATGCTATATAATTGCTCCTTTATTTTTATAAGTGGTAGTACTTGAACTGCAAAGAATTAGTTTTAAGTTTTAGATCATACGACTGCCTCGTTGGGCTAGCGGTCGCAAGCGTGTATGCTGAGCATGAGGTCCTAGGTTCGATTCCCAGGCCAGGCAAAGTGTTATTGGGCTTTTCCATCAAGAATTTGTCAGTAGCAGCCACGGAGTCTGGATTTGTGCCCGGCTGATGGCAATAGGCGCTTCATCAAAATTTAATTGCGCTGGGGCTTTTTGGATGGTTGCCAATGTTTGTTCTGGCTTCCAGGAGTTGTAGTGTTTGGGAATAGTGTAGTGGGCTTATCATTCAGAACAGGCTATCTGGCTGAAGGCAGCGCGTGTAAAAGGGCACTTGGGGTTAAGGCGAGGTTATCCAGATAAACGTCGTTTTGTATTGTGCTTTATTCCTATATGGCACGGATTTAAATTCTGAAAAAAATATATTACATATTTCACACTTCGATCTAGATATTTCGGCACAGCGATACACGATTACTTGCACTTTGTTGCATCCAATTAAATCGCAAAGACAAGTCTAAATGATGGTTTTTAATATTACTTCATTTGAGTTATATTAGATTTTTAACAATAAAACTTATACCATTATAAAGGTCGTAAAAAATGTGACAGTGCACGGCGATCATAATTTAAAATATTAAAAAAACCTATACCACCATTTCCAAAATGTGCTGTTTTCATCATTTCATACTCGCATCGCGTGCTTCAGTCCCGAGCGGAACGCGTTGGAGGTCGGACGTGTGCCAATTTTTCGAAGCCGCCACCCCACCCCCGCTAAGTTCTGTTACGAACTGAGCCAAAAATAAGTTTGTAAAAAATAATACTTAGTAAACACCGAGCCTAGGTTTATTTGAAATGTCATTTGTTCACAAAAGTACAGTAGGTACCTAATAGGGAACGTAATCAGAAGGTATAAGATAAGAGTTACGCATTAGAAAGAGAGGCAGCTTCTAGGAGAATATAACTGTAGATAATTAGTGCTGCGCGGCCTGAATTGAACTTTATTGTGTCGTTGCAAAAGTCGCTATTTATGATTTCGCAATATTATTTATAAATTTCGGTAACTTTGGAATGGGCAACTACAGTATTTTCACAGTTATTATGCCTTTTGAATGGGACTGTAGCTTCATTTTATTATCTTTTTTTCGACAATTCAAAACTGCCTGTAACTGGCCTACTAAAATCAAAACATTTATTCCAATATTTTTTTTTTGTAAGGAGTTCTAAAAAAGTTTTGTAGAGAGCCCGGTAAGCCGAAGATTATCGAGTTCGACATGGGCAGAAAAAGAAAGTATGTAGGGGAGAACGAGATAGAATGAGTAATGGTCGATATTGTATTATGTACGCACGACGACCGATCAAGCTGTCGAAAACCAGTTTATGCCGATCTCTCATTGTATAGGAAATCTATACAAAGCGAGGCCAATTTATACTGGAAATGACAGCTTCATGTGCCGCCGTGTGTACTAGTTTTTTTTATTTTGTTGACTTATTTACATTTTAAAGATAAAATCACTTTAATTTTTTTTATTTTACTTCCTCTGCATTTTATGCTTTACTTTTTTTCGGTTTTTTCGCCATGGGTGTCATTTTCAAGGTTTTCGGGGTCGCTGATAACGAAAATGAGGTCAAAATTAAAATTCAAGATGGCGCCAATGAAAATTTTCGGTTTTGTCGTCATGGGTGTCATTTTCATGGTTTTCGGGGCCGCTGATAACGAAAATACCGAAAATTTTCGTCGGCGCCAGCTTGGATTTTCATTTTGACCTCAGTTTCGTTATCAGCGACCCCAAAAACCACGAAAATGACACTCATGAAGAAAAAATCGAAAATTTTCGTCGCCGCCATCTTGGATTTTCATTTTGGCCTAATTTTAGTTATCAGCGACCCCAAAAACCACGAAAACGAAACCCATGACAACAAAACCGAAAAAAAAGTAAAGCATATTTTTTTTTAAAACCGAATGGCGCGTGGCGTGTTGTTTTGAATCATACCCGTATTCATGATCTTAGTGTCAGTCAGATTTTAAATTCACCTTATTCACAAAAATAAATAAGTATACCTTCTTATTTTTAATTATATCTACTTATTTTAATTGTTAGTAATTAGGTTCACGTTCATAGAATACGTAGGTTCCTAATCTATCTATAACCAATACTTTCTATAAAATAAAACAAAGTGAACTTATACATATCAATTCAAGTTGTTTTACTGCATCGCTCTACCCTGTAACGCAACTTAGTACCTATCCGAGTTCGTGAACTCTTGACCAGTGCGCTAAGCGCCCGCGTTTTCGCGCCGCGTAATTTGTTACGTATCGCCTCTCTGTGCGGGGGCTGGGGTAAGCGATTGATGCATACGGCGCTCGGGGTAACCTCGCCTTAAAGATAACAAACCTGTCATTGCATGACCAATGGAAAAATTAACAGATTTCACGAATCATCCCGACTGTGCAAGTTTACTTTTCTCGTAGGTACCCCATGCTCGTTTAGTTAACATTGTATTACTAAATACATAGAGTCTGTGTACTTACTAATTGCTATGGTATATTTGTATGTACTAGGTATATGATGATGTACCTAGATACCTACACGACATATCCACAGCGGCCCACAGTTATTTATATTACTTCTAACAGTAGCAACAATAGGGTGTTACCACACCAATCGATCGATCGTCGATCGAGGCCATCGATCGATGGTACAATGAATAACTCGACGTCGCTCGACAGTTTCTACTACATCAATTGATCGATTGTCGTCATGTCTACCATCGATCAATTGGTGACCGGCGATCGATAGATTGGTGTGGTAGAAACTGTCGATCGATGTGGACTTATCCATTCTTAAAATGTCGTTTCCCAGCAACAATTTTTGCGTAGTTACTTAGTTTGATGTATGAAACACTTGATTGACGGCTTCGTGAAGGGTCCGTTTACACCTTGTATAAAAGTGACTCTTGCTAGCGAACGACGGCGCCAAGCGCTCAGTGCGGCCGGATAGAACGTTCGTTTCACTTTGCCACTCGCTAGGCTCTAGGCGCTATGCAATCCAACTGTCAGTGCATTCGTAGCCTCATAGTTTCAACTGGTAGAAAACTCTCTGTGAGAGAGAGTGGAGCGTGATCAAATATGCACACCCAGTGCGGGGTGTTGGTTGTCAAATGTCTTCGATTATTGTTCTAGGACATGCCGGTTTTTTCAAGAGGTGTTCCTTCACCGTTTTGAGAGCTGTGGTGATGAATAAATTTGCCCTAGTCAAGTGCCTGACTGGTTTCAAAACAACGGACTGCAACTTGTTGGTCGCGGCCATTTCTATTGAACCACTGCTCGGACGTTAATTATATTCCTTTCTTTTGGGAGACTTTAAACACACTGTCTCGCAGAATGATAAGAAAAGCTAGTATTTAACTGTAAATAAAAAAATCTTCCTTTTTTATACTAGAAATATCCCAATGCTAATCAAAAATAATAATTGCACAGCGAAACCCAAAACCTCAAAATATTATTATTTTAGCAACAATTTGAGTTCGTGATGCATTGCTATTAATTGAAAAGCGGAGCTTTTTCATGAACGCATAACTAATTTTTTTTTTTATCCTTCGGTTTATCGTGGGAGGCCAGACTGCTGTACAGGCTCGCTCAAATGGGCATCAAAAATAGAATAGCGTAGCTGAATCTACGGTGTGATTGTTTTTTGTAATATTTTGTAATTTATATTACAGGGGCGACATGTTCACATTGAACAAGCCCCTTTTAATAAAGAGAGAAAAAAAAAATAACTGTGTTGTTCTCAAATTATTAAAATACGCAGCAATTTGTTTATCATCGCCACTTTTATTGTCTCGTTATCTTTCGTCTTCGCTATAAACGCTACTGCTGAGTTTGATGTCCTGGATTCGATTCCGAGGTTGGTCATAGTGTTATTAGGTTTTTCCATCACGAATTTCTCGGTAGTAGCCCGGAGTCTGGGTTGGTAATAGGTTGATGGTAATAGGCTCACCCCTAATACAAATAACTGACGAAGTATGTGCGTACTATTGGATTGGTTACACCTTCACATAATCCTTCGGGGACCACAGGCGCAATATTTTTTTGTTAATAGGTGTGTTAAAACATAAATAATACACTTTAATCTTTGTTGTTTTAAAGCTTATCATTTGCCCAATCATCTTGAGTAATTAAACAGACTTGATTGTACTTATGATAAGGATGCAGGTACCTATCTAGTATCATAGCAACACAAAGCATTATATACAGGTGCGTAGGTACGTAGGTAAGTAGATAAAGGCGAAAGTTTGTATGTGTGTGTGTATGTTTGTTACTCCTTCACACTCAAACGGCTTAACGGATTTGGATGAAATTTGAGAGAGAACATAAAAAAATGTTCTTAAAAAATTTGATGTCATTATTTTCCAAGTTTCAATTCGTGTAGATACGTGTGCAAACTTTTTCACCGCGGGTAACACCGCGGGCGCAGCTAATGATATATAAAAACTTAAAAGTTATTATCTAAAGTAATCTATTGTAAGAACTACCTAACCACACAGATTACAAATACACACAAACAATAGAATAACCTAAACTAAACACAAATTAAAATATAGTGTCAGAAAATTCCGCCTCAACGCTGTCACCTCGTAACGAGCCCAAGAGGCTGGTGGCGTTGTCACCTTGTATGGAAATGCTAAGGCTTCGGCCGAGGTGAAAGCCAGGTCACGGGTCATTTTCTGAAGAAAATAGGAGAACTTATCATCATTATGTAAGATACATGCAAAGACATCTATTGAACAAAAATGATATTAATGAATAAAAATGTGCTCACAAGATAACTTTTAAATCGACTGACCGGCTTTTTAAAAAAGATATGATAGCAAAAAGGTACTCTAAAGGACGCTACTTTGAAAATCTTCATCACTACATAGTATAAAACAAAGTCGCTTTCTCTGTCCCTATGTCCCTTTGTATGCTTAAACCTTTGAAACTACGCAACGGATTTTGATTCGGTTTTTTTTAATAGATAGAGTGATTTAAGAGGAAGGTTTATATGTATAATAACATCCATTAAATAGTGAAGAAGTACTGTTATTTTTGAAGTTTCTAATGTGATGTCGTAAATAATTACATTTTTTCCGCTTACATTGCAAACGCAGGCTGAACCCTACGAGTTTTATCAAAATAATGTACTAAGTATTGTACACGTTGAAAAGGTCTACAGAAAAGTCCGTGATGGTATATGTCTATCTCTTATGGATAACCCACAATAACTTTTTTTTGTCATTTACTTTTTACGACAAATAATGGCTAATTTTCGAAGCGATTTTAACCAATACAGCATTAATCCTTAACCAATTAAATACCTTGAATACATTGTTCATTTAATATAGATCTATATGGCCCTTTACACCGTATGATTTAAGTGAATATTTTCGAAGATTTTACAGATTTAAAAATTGCGGGACGTAGCGTTTGCGGCGGTACCGGCCGGCCGCCCGGTGCGGCAAGAGCGTGCCTATAAATAGCGCGTCTGAGGCCGCGGTTTTCCCTGTAGCACTTTGAATTTAGCAGCGATCGGACGCGTTTATTATAAAAACGTGCTTTTCAGCGCGACAACGTATCAGTAATTATAAGTAAGTTACGATAAATAATTGTATGATAGTAGTTTTAAAATATAAATTATATTCTATTCTAAGGTTAATTTTTAAATCGCACTTATAGTAATTATAAGTACCTACATAAGGTGAGATAAGATTAGATTAAATAAAACCATAATTTATGGATTGCAATTTTCTATTAAGATCTTGATTAAAATTTACAGTTAGATCAATTTAATATTAGGGAAATTATTTTCAAAAATCGTGATTTAAGGTGAGATAATTATTTTATGTAAGTTCAGAAAAAGTACTTAATAGAATAGGTATCTTTTGTTGTTGATGATTGTTGATTATCTTTTGTTTTTAGTCGCACGAATAGCAAATTATTTTTTAAGTACTTTTAATTTAATTAAAATCGTTGTTTAAGTTGAGGTATTTCAGTAAAAAAAAAGAACTGAATAGAATAGGTATCTTTTGTTTTTTATGATTGTTGATTATCTTTTGTTTCTAAATGGTAAGAATTTAGATATTTTTTACTGCGGCACATACTAATAATATGGCAATTTGTGCATAGGTAATCATACATATAGAACTGAGTAAATTTTGTACAGAAATTATAAAGTCATGTCTGGAAGACGTCGTCGTTCGAACATAGGTCGTAGTACAGTGAATGCCAGAAGAGTACGTCCAGCAAGAGATGAAGAATCGTCAACGGAACGTGAGGCTCGCCTCAGTCAGGCTCGGGATAGATATAGAGCTGAGAGAGAGAGAGAATCTTCAGTAGAGCGTGAGATTCGCCGCAGCCGGGATCGAGATAGGCATACGGTTCAGAGGGACAGAGAATCGTCAGTAGAGCGTGAGGCTCGCCTCAGTCAGCTTCGGGACAGATATAGAGCTGAGAGAGAGAGAGAATCTTCAGTAGAGCGTGAGGTTCACCGCAGCCGAGATAGGGAAAGACATCGAATACAGAAAGCCAGAGAATCATCAGCACGAGTTACTAATTCATGGGTGAATAAATAAAATTCTGCCATGAATTACGATCCTTCGATTTCTTACAAGGACGATCGTATAGTATCAATAGGTACTATGTCAGTAGTGTGTGAACATTGCTTGGCATTGAAATTCAAGGACGAATCGAAAGGCATGTGTTGCTTACAAGGAAAAGTCAAATTAGAAGAAGTTCTCCCTCCACCTGAACCACTTCACTCTCTTCTTACGGGTGATCATCAGAAATCCAAGCAATTCATGCGCAATATACGCCGTTATAATAACGCATTTCAAATGACCTCTTTTAAGAGTAAGCAAGTCGTTGAGCGTGGGTTCATGCCTACATTTAAAATTCAAGGGCAAGTGTACCACTTAGCTGGGAGCTTGCTACCACTTCGACCCGATGATCACAAATTTCTGCAAATATATTTTATTGCAGATCCAGATACACAAGCATCAACGCGGTGTACAAGTGTTGCACAGCCAATTGATAGAGATTTGATTAGATCTCTCCAAGATATGTTACATTCTCATAATTGCTACATACAGTCTTTCAAAACTGCGATTGAGAGTGTTCCAGCAGATACTCCTGACTTTAATGTCGTAATCCATGCAAATAAAGTTCCTGTTGGAGAACACAGAGGACGATACAATGCGCCTTCCACGAGTGAAGTAGCAGTGGTGATAGCTGGACAGCAATTTGACAAATAAGATATTGTATTGCATAGTCGTGATGATAATTTGCAAAAAAATTCAGAGTTACACAGATCTTATGACAGCTTACAATATCCTTTGATGCTATGTCGTGGAGAAAATGGTTATGCCATTAATATTTCTCAAGTTGACCCAATCGGTGGTACACCTCTGCGTAAAACAGTGTCATGTATGAACTACTATTGCTACCGTATAATGACAAGACGTAACAATTTCAATACTTTGCTTAGATATGGAATGTTAACAAACCAATACTTGGTAGACCAATATGCGAAAATTGAATCTGAGAGATTGGCCTACATCCGTAATAATCAAACTAAATTGAGAGCTGAAAATTACGTTCATCTTCAGGATGCTTTACAGGCGAATGAACACCGCAACGGCATTGGGCAGTTGGTTATACTACCTTCATCATTCACAGGTGGACCTCGATATTTACACGAAAAATCGCAAGACGCCATGACTTACGTAAGAAATTACGGCAAACCTGATTTATTTATAACTGCAACATGTAACCCAAATTGGCCGGAAATCAAAGAAAATATTAACACCAATTTTAACTCCACCAGACAGATACGATATAGTTAACAGAGTCTTCCATTTAAAAGTACAGAAACTCCTGCACCTCATTAACAAGTCTCATATATTCGGTCCGCCGCGCTGTCATATGTACACAATAGAATGGCAGAAACGTGGCTTGCCACATGTACACCTGTTGGTGTGGTTAGTGAACAAAATTAGACAAAACCAAATTGACAGGGTTATTTCAGCTGAATTACCGGATAAAGATGAAGATCCTATCCTGTACGAAATCGTAAAGAAACATATGGTACACGGCCCTTGCGGGACTTTAAACCCGAATTCTCCATGTATGCGAGATTCTAAATGCAGCAAAAAATTTCCGAAGTCGTTCCAAACTCAAACAAGTACTAGCGAATCCCTCTGATACCATCGGATTTACCCTTCCAATTTAAACGTTTACAGTTTCCGGTAAAGACATCTTATGCAATGAGCATTAATAAATCGCAGGGTCAAACCTTCAACGTTGCAGGCTTAGATTTGAGCGTTGACTGTTTTTCACATGGACAACTGTATGTCGCTCTTTCAAGAGTGACCTCCAGAGAAAACATGTTTGTATTGTCTAATGACAAGAAAGTTGTGAACGTTGTTTATAAAGACATTCTGTAATAAGTTGTAAAAATAAAATAAATAGTTAAAAATGTAAAAATTAAATAAGTAAAAATGTAGTGTATGAATTTAGATATTCCAAAGATAGCAGGAAATCTTCATGGTATAGGGAAAGGGGGATTGTTTTACTCCAAATTTAACGCGTGCGGGCCACGGGCAGTAATGAATAAATCAAAACTACTGGATCGATTTTAATCACATAGGCTATATATTTTATACCCGTGCGAAGCCGGAGCGGGCCGCTATGTTTTTATATACAACGTTCACAGTTTTTCTGTAGTGTATTTAGTATCAGCATTGCACCCGTGCGAAGCCGGGGCGGGTCGCTAGTAGCCTATAAAGTGTGCGTTCGATCGCTTTCCATGTATTATATTACAGCAGTTAAACTTCTGTTCATTTGACTCCATTTTCTGAATCGCGGTGTTAAGATTTTCCGTGAAAAAATTAGCCTTGCCCGTGTCAGCTGTGTTACGTTTAGATTTTTTGGAGAACGTTCTTAATTCGACGTGTAATTTTTCTTTACAGCAGCTATATTGTTTATGGGGTGCGTTGTCAGAATTCCTCCTCGTGTGCTTGATGGCTGCCGGTCCCTCTCGATACGTCTGGAGGGAATAGCAGCTGCTGGGCCGGTGCACCCTGGGCGTGGGCAGTATCCTTCCCCGAGGAATGGGAAGAGATTCTTATTCCTCGGGGAATGTTACTGTCCATGGCTAATATTCTGACATGGGAGGGGTCCATCTTGGACTTAGGGGGCGTTGCTCCGTGTGACCCTCTGAAAAGCAGAGGACACAGCGGAGGAGCTAGGGCGGGCTCGGTGTGCACTTACCCTGCCTCCGAGCAGACAGTGAAGGATGCAGTCCTTCACTGTCCCCGTCGATATCGTAATCCCACCGTCGAAGTGTCGTGGAACACGTCTCGCGGCTTCGATTGGGACCGAGGGTCTTGGCTTAACCGCCCGGACCACGAGGTAGAAAACCTCTATAAAAAATTACCCCGAATCTCAAGCGGCGGCGCACCGCGAGGAGATGTATGGCTGACGGGTTCCTTTGGAAAATCAGTCGCTAGTGCGAACCACCACTGCCGGGCCTGGCTATGGCTTATCTGGGTACAGGGGGCACTGCCCAGATGGACTTTTTATTTCCCCCATACTCGTGGGAACAAAATGAAAAATATTTTAACCCAAAAAACGGCCGATAACGGCGAAGGAAGGGAGGAGAGGGATGCGGGGTCGGAGTCCGGCGCCGCATCCAGCGATGTGAGCGCGGGAGGCTCAGAGAGCTCCCAGCGCGGGAGGCCCGGGGCTGCTGCGGGGAACAGGAAGTTCCTTCGCAAGCGGTCCAGGCCGGTAGGCGACCGAGAGTCGTCATCAGAGGGGGAGCTGGCTTCGGCTCGCAAGATCCCCACCAGCAAGCGTGGCGGGATCCGCGGCAAGGGGAGAGGCCTCTCTGCCACCGAGAGGTCGGCACGGCTTGCCGCGGAGGCGCGCCACCCGGGGGTGGCTGCTGGTCACGGGGTGGCCCGTTCGGGCTCCTCTGGTGGCGAGGCGGGCGCAGACGGCGGCTCCGAAGCGGAGCGTAAGGCCGGGCTTGCAAAGGAGGTGGAGGCGGCGCTGAGGGCTGTCTGTCACAAGCAAAAGCCCTCCACCAGGCAAAGGGCTATACCCTCAGCGGTCACCTCTATCATGGCGGCAGCGGAGGCCAGATATGCGGCGCCCCCGCCAGACGGCATGGTCAAACTGCGGGCGGAGGTCGCTCGACTGACGGCCGCCACGGAGCTTCTCCAAGAGGAGAACAGGAGGCTCCGAGCAGACTTGGCCAGTCTGCGTGAGTCCGGCTCTCGCGAGGCGCCCCAAAATGGCCAGCAGCGACCAAGCCAGGCCGTGCCGGTGGAGAACCAGGTCCTGAACCTGGTTCGGCAGGAGCTGGCTGCCTTTCAGGCGCGGTTCTCCGTCCTGGAGGGCATTGTTCTGCGCCCCCCCTTGGCGGCAAACAAGGCGCCCTCGGGCCCGAGGGTGGCCACATATGCGGCTGCAGCGGCTTCCGCACCGGGGCCGTCCAGCCAGCCCTCCGGCAGGGTTACGTCGGCTCCCGGAAAGCTGGCTCCAGCTAAATCGGCCCCGGTTGGGGGGGCGGCGGCCCTGAGGCAGGGCAAGGCGGCGGTTCACAAGAAAGGCAAGGCGGCGAATGTGCCAGCGCTAGCCGCGAGACAGCCGCCACCGCCGCCCCCCCCCGCCCCCTAAGCCATCCGTGGCCGAGACTGGGTGGCAGGTGGCCGGAGAGAGAGCGAGGGAGCGAAGGGCGGCCAAAAAGGCCAGGAAGCGGGAGCGGAAGCGCCAAGAAAAGAAGCGGAATGGCGCTGCTAGGCTCAGCGCCCCGAAGACCGCAGCTGTAGTGATAACACTACAGCCGGAGGCGGAAAAGAGGGGTGTGACCTATCGCGACGTGCTCGCTAAGGCGAAGACGATGGTGGATCTCGGGGAGCTCGGGATCGCCGGGGGCCTCCGGCTTAGAGTCACCGCAACAGGGGCTCGAGTGCTGGAGATCCCCGGCGAAACCCGTGGCTCGTCCGCTGACGCTCTGGCTGAAAAGCTTAGAGCGTCCCTAAATGCGGACGAGGCCCGAGTGTCCAGGCCCGTCAAATGCGCAGACCTGCGCATCCTGGGTCTGGACGACTCGGTGACCGAGGAGGAGGTGGTGGCCGCCGTCACCAGGACCGGTGGGTGCCCTGCCGAGCAGGTCAAGGCAGGCACCTTACGTCCGGACCTGTCGGGCATGCGAACCGTAAAGGTAAGCTGCCCTGTGATGGCGGCGAAAGTCATTGTGGAGGGCCGAAGGCTCTTGGTGGGCTGGGTTTCAGCGCAGGTGAAGCTGCTGGAACCCAGACCTCTGAGGTGCTTCCGCTGCCATGTGGGGCACCACGTGTCGGTCCGGTGCACCTCGGAGGTGGACCGCAGTGGCCTGTGCTTCCGCTGCGGCCAGCCTGGTCACATGGCCGCGGCTTGCTCCGCCGCGCCGCGCTGCGCCGCATGTGCGGCAGCTGGCAAGCCGGCCGATCACCGGGCAGGGAGCAAGTCCTGCGGTACTCCCGCCAAGGCCAGGGGTAAGCGAAGGCCCTCCGCCACCACCGCCAAAACCCCCACCGTCGCCACCACCGCAGCCGCCGCCACTGTCGCCGCCACTGTCGCCGCCGCTGCCGCTACTGCTGCAACTTCCGCAGCGGGGCCCTCGCAGGGGGCCCGGGAGGGGGCTGAAATGGAGTGCCAGTAACGGCCCCATTACGCCATCTCCAAGCGAACATCAACCACTGCGCCTGCGCTCAGGATCTGTTGCTCCAGAGCATGGCGCAGTGGTCGATTAACATCGCCGTGGTCGCTGAGCCGTACTTTGTCCCGCCCAGGGATGACTGGGTGGAGGACCTTAGCGGCTCAGTGACCTTAATTGCGTCGGTCGCCGCCGGTACCCCGACCCTTGAGAGTGTCAGGAAGGGTCAGGGTTGCGTAGCAGCACGGTTCGGGGAGATCGTTGTAGTGGGTGTCTACTTCTCCCCGAACCGAACTCTCGCCGAGTTCCACAACTCCCTCACGGAGTTGAGTGTCGTCATCGGAAGCCATTCCCTCCCCGTGCTTGTGCTCGGGGACTTCAATGCCAAGAACTTGGCTTGGGGTTCTCGTTACACGGACGTGCGGGGTAGAATGGTGGAGGACTGGGCTCTGGAGACAGGCCTGGTCGTCCTAAATCGGGGTTCTGTCCCCACGTGCGTACGGATGCGGGGCGAGTCGGTAGTGGACATCTCGTTCGCCAGCCCCGCTCTGTCGCCGCGTGTCGTTGACTGGCGCGTCATGGAGGGGGTGGAGACCTATTCTGACCACCGGTACATCCGGTTCGACGTCTCCACCACTGCCTCAAGCGTGCCGGTCCTACAGGCCCCGAGTGGTCCGCGATGGGCGCTGAAGCAGCTGGACCGGGAGCTCCTCCTGGAAGCCTCGATCGTGCAGGCCTGGGTGTCATCACCAGTCAGGCCTGCTGACATCAACAACGAGGCGGGTTGGTTCCAGGAGGCCATGTCCGAGATCTGCGACGTGGCAATGCCCCGAGTTCGGCCAGGAAGCGCCCGGCGTCAGGTGTACTGGTGGTCGCGAGAGCTGACGTCTCTGCGCAAGGCGTGCGTTGCCGCGCGGCGCCTGTACGCCAGGCATCGCAGGCTCCGCATCCGCCCTCCGGATGCGGCAGCCATTGAGGCGGAACTGTACGAGGGGTACAGAGCGGTGAAGACCGCCCTCCAAGAGGCTGTCCGGCGGGCCAAGAATTTGGCCCGCGTGGAGATGCTGGAGTCTCTGAACGGAGATCCGTGGGGGCGCCCTTACAAGATGGTGCGGGACAAACTCCGCACCCGGGCCCCCCCGCTAACGCAGAGTCTCCGGCCTGACCTCGTGGAGGACGTGGTGAGCGCTCTGTTCCCTTCGCGAGGGGAGCATCCTCCCCCGCCTATAGCTCCGCCGCCGCGTGCGGTGCCGGAAGCGGACCACACCGATGACGATGACGACGTTCCGGAGGTGACTGGGGTAGACCTGAGAGTGGCGGTACGCAGGCTGAAAACCAGAAACGCCGCCCCGGGACCCGATGGCTTGCCTGGCAAAGCCTGGGTCCTGGCCTCTGAGGCTCTCGGGCCCCGACTGGAAGGGCTTCTAAGCGCATGCTTGGAGAGAGGCCAGTTTCCGCTTCGTTGGAAGACGGGGAAGCTGGTCCTCATCCGGAAACCAGGGCGCCCTGCGGACTCTCCGTCCGCATACCGGCCCATCGTGTTGCTCGACGAGGTGGGCAAGCTCTTCGAAAGAGTCATTGCCAACCGCCTCGCCGGGCACCTTGCGGGGATGGGGCCGGATCTTGCGGAACACCAGTTTGGTTTCCGCAAGGGGCGCTCCACGGTGGACGCCATCATGCGCGTGAGAGCCCTCACGACGGGGGACGCGGTGTCCCGGGGTGGGGTCGTCTTGGCGGTGTCTCTTGACATCGCCAACGCCTTCAACTCCATGCCCTGGAGCTGCATTAGGGAGGCACTCCGGTATCACCGGGTGCCAACCTACCTTCGTCGTGTAGTCGGGGACTACTTGACGGATAGGGCCGTGATCTACCCCGGTCGGAGCGGAGAATGGAACCGGCGAGAGATGTCGTGCGGTGTTCCACAAGGATTGGTTCTGGGACCGGCCGTGTGGAACATCGGTTACGACTGGGTGCTGCGCGCCGACCTCCCTACCGGCGTCAGCGTAGTTTGCTACGCTGACGACACGCTGGTACTGGCACAAGGGAGGTCCCACGAGGCGGCGGCCGAAAACATGACACGCGGGGTTGCGATATTCGTGGAGAGGATCCGGCAATTGGGTCTCGAGGTGGCATTGCACAAGTCCGAGGCCATGTGTTTTCATGGGCCTCGGAATGCGCCACCGTCGGGATCCCTACTGACGGCAGGAGGGGTTTCCATCGGCGTCGGGTCGATGTTGAAGTACCTAGGACTCGTCCTCGACAGCCGGTGGAACTTCGTGGAGCACTTCCGACGTTTGGCTCCCAAACTGGAACGGACAGGGGCTGCCTTCAAGCGGCTCTTGCCCAACCTGAGGGGTCCAAACGCCTCCTGCCGGAGGCTATACGCGGGGGTCGTGCGGTCCATGGCCCTTTACGGGGCCCCGGTGTGGGCGCGTTCTTTGAGGCGGCAAGCCGCCCACTACCTGAACGCGCCCCAAAAGGTGATAGCCATAAGGCTAATCCGGGGGTACCGCACGATCTCCGGCGAGGCGGCTAGCCTCCTTGCCGGATTGCCGCCATGGGATCTGGAGGCGATAGTCCTCGCGCGCCTGCATGAATGGCGCGCGGAGGCACTACGTCGGGGGGAAACTCCGCTGCCGCGGCAAATTGCCGCTCAGCGGACAGACCTCCGGCGTGATCTCATGGCGACATGGAGAGAGCGACTGTTGCAACCCCGTGCAGGGCACGCTACCATAGTGGCGATAAGTCCCCTCTTTGAGGAGTGGCTAGAGAGGCGCCACGGCGCCCTCACCTACCGCCTGACGCAGATCCTCACCGGACACGGTTGTTTCGGGAGGTTCCTGCACCGAATCGGGCGGGAGGAAACGCCCGGGTGTTTCCACTGCGAGGATCGTCCGGAGGACACGGTGGAGCACACCGTAGACGTCTGCCCCGCTTGGGCGGAGCACCGCCGTGTCCTTGTAGCGGCGATTGGCGGCGGCGATCTCTCGCGTCCGGCCTTGGTTCAAGCCATGGTCCGGAGCGAGAGGGAATGGGAAGCCGTCACCACCTTCTGTGAAGCAGTCATGCTAGTGAAGGAGGTGGCGGGACGTGAGAGGGAAAGAACCTCACGTCCCAGCCGCCGCGGGAGACGCCCTGGGCGTCGGGGGTCACGTGGTGGCTCCCGGCCCTACGGTGGCCGGGAGCCTGTGGACGGCGAGTTATGGGCTAGCTCGCCGTCCGGCCATCTTATGACGACAGGCCGTGTCGACGGCGCGTTCGTGTTCCACGCGCGCCTCAAAGAGATGTCAGCAACCGAGTAGGGGTCCGCATGGGCCGATGCCTGCCAGAGCTGCGGGACTGTTCGAAAGAGACACCGTGGCCCTGGAACACAAAGGGCAAAGAAGGAACATGGATGGGTTTTAGTCAGTACAAGTCTGACACTCCCTTCCGCTCCGCCCAGAGTGGGGGGGGTCATTTGATGATTTCCCATCCAAAAAAAAAACAAAAAAAAGGGTCTGTTTGTATAGTTGTATTGTTAATTGTAGCACCCAAATAACGTTCGGAAAATCTTACAACCAATCTTACCAAGGGGTGGGCGTCAGACAGGCAGTCTTTCCTTGTAAAGAATTGGTGGCATCTGAATACCAGTGCCTAGCCTTTTTTGGTCGGCTTCCGGTTTTACCGGATGCAGCTGAATACCATAAAGCAACTTTCTATCTGACATACACAACCCAGTTAAAACTGGATAATGTGATACCTTCTGGTAAGACTGGTGGTCAGACTCACAGGCCAACGGGCCCACCGGCTGAACATGCTTTCTGAGCCACGGAGGGAACTCACCATGTGGTCACGTGGTAACCCATCCACCAAAAATTCCGGTGGAATATGGTTCAAAATAAGGAGCTGAATGCACCCTGTCAGTTTGCGGAGGGCTGTCCCTTACACACTGTATGTAACATTTTTTTAAATTGTGTTAGAATATTTTATTTACTTACAAAGACAGACGGTGAACTAGTACAGTCACGAAATACACTTCGGCCGATTCAAAAGCAATTTTCTTTTGAAATAACAACAAAATTGCCATTTTACATTTTTACCGGCAGGTACCAGTACCCCCTCACAAGTAGATTACGATTCAGTTAATCTATCGTAAATATACTCAAATGTCTTTGCTTGCGTGACAAAATACCAAAGATAAAATAAGATAACAAAAATATTGTCATCCAACGTTGTAAAGTTGTCTTTTGGGCATGAGATAATTTGCATTGGAATATTTCGAAGATATCTATCTACAGTCCAAAGTTTTTATTCGATAGATAACTTTTTATCTAATAAATAAATATTTACTCATTTTTAGGGGTTCGTAGTCAACAGTTATCTTTAGCCCCAAGACCCTATTACACGCGCTGTCTTCAGCCCTGTTTAGAATGACAAGCCCACCACACTATGCCCAAGCACTATAACTCCCGGTACCCAGAATCAAAATTGACAACCACCCAAATGGGCAATATCTTGACGAATCCCGGAGAAACGATTCAACTGCTACTATTTGTACAAAATAAATAAATAACAGATACAATATTACACACATGTTAGATGAAGGGTAATGTCGAACCTGCAGAACAGCTCCCTGCGGAACATCTACTGCTCCTCCCTTATAGTTTCGTCGTGTGGTGAAGACAGTAAATAAAAAAACACTTCTCGAAATTTTTTTTATGACTTAGGTATTTTTATTGTGGCGTGTGACCTGTGTGAATCCATTAAACTCCAATTTAGTCTGTTTATTTGTTCATTATTCTCGATGAAATGCTCATTTATCTTGTTCACAGATATGCTCAAGTAAATCACATTTATGCGTAAAGTGACAAAAAACTCATTTTCAAATATCAAAAAATCGTCTTACAGCTGCCAGGCGATTGGGCATGCTGTTTATTAATTTTCTAAAGCGATGTTGCGGGATATCGGTCCATTCTTCCACTAACGCACGTTTCAGGTCTCGAAGTGGAGCTGGGGCGAGGTTTCGATTTCTTACACACCTCCCCAGCTCGACCCAAGCTTTTTCAATCGGATTCAGTCCGGGGCCAGGCCATGCGATTGATGCCAACGTCATTTAAATACTTAGTTACAATTTGAGCTGTATGTGGCCTAGCATTATCGTTAACGCACGACATCTACGCGTATAAAATAATACACCATAAGTACGCGCAGATACGACGACCATGTGAACATGCCAGAGGCCAGCTCTGTCAACTCCACCATCCTCTTTACCATCATCATCCAGAAAGTTGAAATTTAAACCCAATGACAACGCAAATGTGTTATCCCTGGAACAAGAAATCGTAACCTTACAGCAGCAATTAAAGGTTGCACAGCAGGAGATTGCAGCTCTTCAAGAACGTATTACAATTATAATGCAAAGTAGTAACAAGGTCTGTGAACCTGCCGCAAGTCAAGAACTGAAGCGAGACACTGTGACCACCGCCACTGCTCAGACATGTGTTGCCACAGACGGGAATAATATCCCCGAAAGGAAGATATTTATCTTCGGTACTCAGCGTTGCGTCGGACTAGCAGCAGCCATCTCACACTCAAGGACTAATACGCAGTATGAAAAATACAGACTCGTTGCTGAAACAAAGCCAAATGCGCCTAGCAACGAAATTATAGCAAACTGCAGAAATACTAAATTGACCACTGAAGACAAACTTGTAATATGCATAGGTGAAAATGACAACAACCCTAACCTGTTGTTGTCTCAATTGCAATTTGTATTAAATACATTTATAAATAACACTATTATTGTGTTAAATGTCGTCAATAACATGTACCTCAATGTCCGTAAGTTAAACTACTCTATAAAAAATGTTTGTAATAGTTATAAAAATTGTCACTTCGTAAATCAAACATCCACGAATCTATCCGATGTTTGTAAGTCGATAAATTATCTTATAGATTGTTGTGATTATAGTGATAAGTATTTAAATCCGAGCGAAATACGAAAATTAATAGCGAGTAACAAATCAAGTTCCAAATTAAACGTTCCTACAGATAAACCCAAAAAAGGGACAATTCCTTACTACTTTGATCGTATTGAGGGTACAACGCCCCACGAACATAGTTCCTCTTTGCAACACAACTCAAAAGGTCAAATAGGGACTATACCTTATTACTTTCCTGTGTTAAACAAGCGTGACTCTTTTTTTCGTATCTCAAACTAATAAAACACACCAGTTTAGAATACTCCATCAAAATATAGCGAGTTTATTGTCCAAACAAGAACTACTAGAAATCACTATTCAGGAGTTAAAAGAAGCGAATAATGATCCAGATGTTATTTGTCTATCTGAAACCTTTGTAAAAAAAGGCTTTGAAAATTATGTGAAAATCTGCAACTATCAGTTGGCTACTAACTACTGTAGAGAGAAGCAAAGAGGTGGCACATGCATATTAGTAAAAATGGGTTTACTTTATAAAGAGCTATCTTATGTGAAAAACTATGCAACTCAAAACACGTTTGAAGCTTGTGGCATAGAGATTATAAATAATAAATTAATGGTAATATGTGTTTATAGAACACCACAATCTGATCCAAATCTGTTTTTAGCAAAATTACACAATCTCTTACACGATTTGTCATATAAATACAAGTCTAAAATAAATATAGTTGTGACCGGTGATTTAAACATAAATACTCTTAAAAAAGGTAACATCACAAATGGTTTGCAAGATTTATGTAACAATCATAATTTGAAAATCCACATCAATGTACCTACTCGCAAATTGACTTGTATCGACCACATTTTAAGCAACATTACCAACGCAACGGCCACTGTACTACCCCTGTATCTATCTGATCACGACACAGCACAAATGTTAAGCTTTCCAATCAAAAAGAAACCACAAAAATCAACAATATACTATATTTATAAAAGAGACTATAACGTAGACAACATCCGAAAATTTAAGGAATGTCTGGAAAATCTTTCTTGGTTCGATATTTTTCTCAAAACTGACACTAACTGTGCATTCAATGAGTTTCATGAGCTATTGTGTCTGTTGTATGTTCTCTGTTTTCCTAAAGTAAGAGTTAAAATCAATAGTAATAAGGAAAACAAACAAAAGTGGATAAGTAAAGGTTTGAGACAAAGTTGTAAAACTAAACGGAGGCTACGGTATGGATATTATAAAAATAAAAATTTAATTAATAAAACAAAATATAAAAACTACTCCAGTTTGCTAAATAAATGTATTTATAATTCAAAAAAAAGTACAAATATAAAATATATTCATAATCATGATAACAAGTGCAAAGCCACATGGAATGTCATTAAAACCGAAATAAACAGTAACATTCAGAAAGACAACATAGAATGTATTAAATTCAATGAAACAATAACTACAGACCCTGTACAAATGGCTATTATATTTAATAACAATTATGTTAATTTAACGCATGTACAAGGGGAAAAAAGCACAAATCAAAACCGCTTCAGAAGTACGTGTGTCAACTCTATCTTTCTTAGACCAATGGAGGTTAACGAGGTAAGACAGGAAATAATGTCTTTGTCTAACACTAGGTCGGAGGGCTATGATGAGATCAATACAAAAATCGTCAAAGCCTGCTGCAACGAACTGACTAGTATTCTGACGCATTTAATAAACATGTCATTTTCACAAGGCACCTTTCCTGAAAAATTAAAAATGTCTTTAATAAAGCCTTTATTCAAAAAGGGAGATAAATGTGACATCAACAATTACCGACCTATAACTCTTATACCCATATTGTCTAAAATTTTTGAAAAATGTATGTTTAAAAGGTTAACTGACTTTTGCAATAAATTTGATATAGTAAGTGACCAGCAGTTTGGATTCCAAAAGAACAAGTCCACGTCGTTAGCTATTTTCTCCCTCATGCAAGCTATACTTTCAAATATTAATAATAATTATATAACTACAGGCCTTTTTTTTGATCTATCGAAAGCTTTCGATCTGGTGTCTCATGACATATTGCTACAAAAATTGGAAGCTGTTGGTATTAGAGGACCGGCACTTCAGTGGCTGTCGTCCTATTTAAGCAACAGAAAACAATGTGTCATCATCAATAAAAAAAATGAAAATAATGTCATTATATCCTATTCATCGGAATATAAACATAATAAATATGGCGTTCCACAGGGAAGTGTGCTGGGCCCAATATTATTCCTCATTTACATAAATGACATCATAAAAATAACTAACCATAAATGCGTATTATTTGCTGACGATATTTCTATTATAGTGACATCTAATAAAAAATTAAATACCATTTCAGAACATGAACTTGAAATTAATAATACAATTGACAAATTATTGCATTGGCTTGACATTAACCATTTGATGATAAATTTAGACAAATCTGTTTACATCCAATTTAATCGATCAAATAATTCCAAAAATGACATTAAACTCAATATTAATAAAATCAATGAAGTAACGCGTACCAGATTTTTAGGTGTAATAATAGATAAAGACATTAACTGGAAAGAGCACATAGACAATGTTAGCACTAAAATCAATAAATTTGTTTATGCATTAAAACAAGTTAAAAAAGTAACTAATATAAAAACTGCTGTAATGTCATACCACGCGTACGTCGAATCGTTGTTACGGTATGGGCTAATAATGTGGGGTAACAGCACTGACTTCCAAAGAGCATTCATCGCTCAAAAAAAGTGCATGAGAGCAATTTGTGGACTTAAGCCCGACGACTCATGTCGACCAATATTTAAAAAACTTGGTTTGTTACCGTTACCGTCACTTTACATTCACGAAATATGTGTGTTTGTTATGAAAAATAAGCAACTATTTAAGACTGCAAATGATGTCAATCCTCGGAACCGACGAGATCCATATAAACTAGTGTTAAATGATTTGCCTAGACTATCTAAATACAATAGTAACTGCTTGGCAATGTGTGTGCGCATTTATAATAAAATACCTAGGCATTTCAAAGCTTTAAATGCAAAATTATTTAAAATTAAATTTCATAAGTGGTTACTCGAGTGTAGTTTTTATAGTTTAAAAGAATTTGAAGATAAAAAATGTTGATGTTTAAAAAAAAAAAAAAAAATGATTGTTGTTGCCTTAACTTGTCTTTAAAATTTTGCATGCTATGTTTTATCCTAGCTAAACATGCTTGTGCCTCAATTTGTATTTAACACCCTTGTATACCATGTTTTACGCAAATAAATATTCTATTCTATTCTATTCTATTCTATGCATCTTGCGAGCAAACTAAGTAACCGTACGCAAAAATTGTTGCTGGGAAAGGACTTTTTTTGGGGTGAAAACTCACTCACTCACAATGCTGATGGATACATTGAATAGAAAACAGGTCATGGAGGTATTTAAAGGAAAGTTAAAACCTTAAAAACTAGTTATTTTTTTACTTGTGGGAAAATTGGAACTTTGTTCATCCAATATCTCCGTAACTAGAAGGTTTCACGGTATAGTCCAGAACAAAAAATATTTGCAATGACTGGGAGAGTAAGTGCTTTTCGGTTTACTTAACGGTATTTTTACAACCTTTGTTAAATGTTTTCAGAAACTCATTCCGCGTCAATTTGTTGCTTGTTATTAATATTTTCGAAACGTTGTGTTATAATTATTAAGCGATGACTTAAACAAGAACTATTTTAAGCTAAATAGACCTGGATAATGGCCGCATGGGCCGATGCCTGCCAGAGCTGCGGGACTGTTCGAAAGAGACACCGTGGCCCTGAAACACAAAGGGCAAAGAAGGAACATGGATGGGTTTTAGTCAGTACAAGTCTGACACTCCATCTATCTTTTAAAGTTGACTCACACTCTCTCTAACCCTCTCTCTTCCTTATGTGACGCAGACGAAGTTGCGCGGGTCAGCTAGTCATTAATATTACTCTTATCAAAGACACCGTCAAGAACAATTTAAAACCAATACTAATCGATGTAAATAGACTCGATCGAGGTGAGATGCAGACATTATAACATTGCCCCCTGATTGCTCTGATAACGAAACACGTTGGACTTCGCGTGGGTCGTAAAGCTGATATCAGACGCTTCATTTTGAAATCAAATCTGAATACGGGTTGGAAGGGACACCGACACGAAAACGGTTACCACGTTCCCCGTGCCCCTCTACATAAAAATTTTTCTTCGGTTATTAAAAAAAATCAGCACGGTCAAAATGTATACAGGGTGTACACTGTACACGGACCCTTCACGAAGCCGTCGACCAAGCATTCTGTACATCAAACTAAGTAACTTTACGCAAAAATTATTGCTGGGAAAGACTTTTTTTTCGGGTGAAAAATCACGTTTTACAGTAGGACTCGATGGAACTCACTGAAAGCATCGTGCTGATAGATGGATTAAATAGTACGGGGGTCATAGAGGTGTTTAAAGTAAAAATCTTACATTAAAAACATGTATTAAAAAAAATCTTGTGAAAAAGTTGGAACTTTGACCCCCAATATCTCCGTAACCAGAAGGTTCCCAGGTCCATACCTGAACAAAAAAATGATTGCAAAGACGGGGAGAACAAGTTCCTTTCGGCTTCGTTAAGGTTCTATTTACACCCTTTATAGGGTGACTAGTAATTAGTGACCGATACTTACACGTGATTGTGCACATGATAACAAACAACCTTCCCAAAGAAATATTTTTTTTTATACACGCGCGGGTACTCTGCCTACCCACTATTGCGCTCTGAATGTTCGAAAATTTAGATGAAATGCGAATATGAACGTCCTTTTCTGTTTAATTTGGCCGATATCGAGTGAACGTGGAATGAGACAAAAATGAACATAACGTTAACTTAATTGAAGCGTCTGATATCAGCTTTAGATAATTGATGAAGTTCAAATGTTTTTTACAGTGTTATAAAATCAAGTAAGTATTTAATAGATAAAGAATAGAATTTCTTGGTTTATTAAACCTTATGCTTATGTGGCGACAGCCGAATAATCCTCTTCGGTCTGAAATCTTACTTCAGTCGGACACTAATTAGTATAACAAAGTATGGATTTGAATGGCTTATTTGATTATTTAGCAGCATAACACAATCAGACTGTAGGAGCTCGTGGCTGAATAATAACGGCTGCTCGGGTCGATCTTTAGGTTTAACCGCTTGCCTAGGTTGGTCCGTGGATGGGTGACTACTCAACACATACCGAGTTACCTCCGTGCTTCGGAAAGCACGTTACGTCGTTGGTCCTGGCTGTCATTCGTAAATCTTTGACAGTTGTTTTAGGTGGTCAGTGGCTCGAAAGTCTGACAACCAGTCTTACCAAAGGGTATCGTATTAGTCAGCACTAACTGGGTTATGGAGGTCAGATAGGCAGTCGCTTCATGAAAAATAGTGGTATTTAGCTGCATTCGGTTAGACTCCAACATAGAAGCCGACACCAACATAGTTGGGGACAGGCTAGGTAGATGATGACACAATCAGACTATAGCTTTCCCACTGCTGGGACACAGACATCGTGAGGAGGGAGCCTTTATCCAGCACGCAGGCCCAGTGAGCCTCAGTGGATTATTTACTTGTTTTTTGACAAAGAAAAATTGCACAAAATTAAGCCCGCTATTTCCTTTATCTCTTCAACATTAGCGACCACAATAATAAAATCATTAAGGTAAACAAGTTATAAAGCAGAACCAACAGTCACTATGACTATTCATTTTATAATTTAAAAACATAAATTGTTAACATTCTCTGCTAAAAATATGTGAATATCTAAGTCAGGATGACTGTTAATTTCTAGACTGAAGTAATCTGGCTTATTTGCATATAGTATACAGGGTGATTTTTTCAAGTGGGCATGGTCCTTCAAATTCAGAGAAGTAATTAAAATCGAAAAATTAAACGGTAAGATCCCCTTTGAGTATTTTTCAGTACTCCTTATAGTTCCGAATTTGGCCATTCACGCCCACTTGAAATATTCAACCTGTAAATATTTATTTTATTAGGCTAAAGACTGTGCAAAAGTTGACTGTTTTCGGCTGTTTCTTAAATGAATTATCTGATTCAACCCACATTGCAACAATTTTTGTACAAAATACAGCATAAACTTATGTTTGCTGATTTGACTAAAAATTGCTTGTAAGTAATATACAATAAAGTCTCAACTTAAATCTTACGATGGTCAAAAGGGCAATAACAGTACGGCTGGTTTAAAAAAGCAATATTTAATCAATAATTTAAAAAAACGTGTTTATTAAAATCGCAAACAAATCTCCGCACACGTACTGAGCAGTGTTTGTAGCTGTCGGAATTTTATCATGTACAAAAGTGAGGCTTCTATCAACAAGTTACAACTGATGTATTTTATGGGATTTTTTATTCCGGTCCAATGCTATTCTGCATTCGTGTGTCAAAATCGTATAAGTTCGAGATCGTTTTTGAATGAAAATATTCCCAATGTCCTCTATATAAAAATGATTGATGTATTTGAACGAAGCCAATAATATGATGTACAGGTGGACACTCAAAGAAGAAGATAAAATCAGCCTGTAGACATTGTTTTATAAGCGATATAAGCGATATAAGTCATATAAGCGTAGATAATAAGCTAGTCGTTGACAGTTACACATGAGCGAAAAAAACTGCAACATCATAGCACACGCGTCCGATCTGTCACCACACTTACAGTATTTTCTGAAACATTCCCGAACATCTTACGTCTGCTGTTGTTACTACCAGACTGTTGTTTCAGGAAAACTCATTAATTTTTTTTAAGAGTTCACCACCTCTGAGGCTGAAGTTTCAATTAATTATAATCATGTGAAATAATAAATAATTGACAAAATAATTAGAAATTCCTTAAAACATGAGAAAACGTTGTCAACCTCAAGTACGCCGAACTCATTATCTATACAAAACACAATTCAAACATAATCAGATTCCTCCCAACTTCAACATGATCGGGACACTACTACTCATTACGCTACCGCTCATTCTCTACGCGGTCTACCTGATCTCCAAACGGAAGTTCCAATATTGGGAGAATAAGAAAGTGCCATATCAAGCCCCCACTGCGATTTTCGGCAACTTCGCCGGATTTATTTTACAACAGACGTATATGGAACATCTTGAACAGAAAATATGCAAGAAATTCCCGAATGTCCCCTACGTCGGCGCCTACTACGGCACGGTACCCACCCTCATCGTACAAGACCCAGAACTCGTCAAGCTCGTCATGACCAAGGACTTCTATTTCGTCAGCGGCCGTGAAGTCTCCAACTTCTCCCACAGAGAGCTGTTCACACAAATTCTCTTCTTCTCATACGGCGACAAGTGGAAGGTGATGTGACAGAACCTCACTCCACTGTTCTCTTCCGCCAAGATGAAGAACATGTTTCATTTGATCAACAAGTGTTCCCACGTGTTCGAGAACGTGCTCGACAAGGAAGTGTTGAAATCCGACGACATCGAAGCGAGAAACCTCGTGGCGATGTTCACGACGGACTGCATCGGATCTTGCGCGTTCGGCGTCGACACAAACGTGATGGAAAAGAAAGAAAACAATCCATTCAGAAAAATTGGTAATGTTATCTTTGATACTCACAGGTTTAGAGCATTCAAGAATGTTACCCGAGCTATCTGGCCGGCCATCTTCTATGCATTGGGATTCAAGGCGATGCCGACAGAAGTGGAACATTTCTTCAGGAGTTTGCTGACAGGAACTTTCAAAGGCCGAAACTATACGCCGACGTCGAGGAACGACTTTGTTGATCTCGTGTTGAAATTGAAGAACAACCATTCGATGACGGGCGACAGTATGACAAACATGAAGGATGATGGAGGACAGAAAGTTACTGTGGATGTGGACGACGATATATTGATAGCGCAATGCTTCTTGTTCTTCGCTGCGGGATACGAGACTTCGGCAACCACTTTAAGTTTCACTTTGTTTGAGTTGGCGAAGCACATTGAAGCTCAAGAACGACTCTTCAAAGAGGTGGACAGTTACCTGCGTCATAATAAGAACGAGCTGAACTACGAGTGCGTTTCCGAGAATCCGTTCATGGAAGCGTGTATTGATGAAGCTCTTCGATTGTACCCAGTACTAGGAGTGCTGACTCGCGAGGTGGTGGAAGACTACACATTCCCGACAGGACTGACGCTAGAGAAGGGTCTCCGAGAGCATCTGTCGGTCTACCACTTGCACCACAACCTGGACTTCTTCCCCGAGCCGGAGCAGTACCGTCCGGAGTTAATCCTGGGCGAGGAGAAGCAGAGTATCAGGCCGTACACATACATGCCATTTGGAGATGGTCCCAGAATCTGTATCGGTAAGTGCATTTTTTATATTTCTGGGTCGCCTTTGTGAAATTCATACTTCTTAATTATCCTCTGTGCCAGCAGAGGATAGTGGATTGGATATCAACAAGTTAGTTTGTGTATTTTTTTAAAGTGTTTTTCTTTTTACCGTTAGTCTTTAATGAAAAATCTTATTCCTTTGATCTATAAACTTGTAACTTAGCCCAAATACTTATCTAAATAAACAATTAAGATCGTCACTTAATTAATTTTCAAAAACCACCCTTTAAAGGGGTGAAAGAGGTGTTATAAGTAAGCGAAAATACGAAATCTACACGAACGAAGCCGCGGGCGAAGAGTTCGTATTTTAATAATATTTTCTGAAAAGTGACAGGTACACGGTTTTCAAATTCAAAAGCTATAGCACTAATTTCTTGTTTTCATTCAATAAATAACCTTAAGATGTCTTTTCCAGGAATGAGATTCGCAAGAATGCAAATGGCGGCCGGTCTGATAACAATACTGAAGAAGTATCGAGTGAAGCTCCTGGCATGAAGAAGCAATTAACATTCGAACCTAGGGCCATAGTCACGCAACCAATTGGAGGAATCAGGCTCAAGTTCATTGATAGAGAGGGTTGGGAACAAAGGCTGTTGAAATCGGCTTAGAGGCGTGAAATGTTTTGTATTTTAAGTCATCTTCTTCTATTGCCAGTTTTGGTCCCGCTAAGCTACTCCTGAAAGAAGAAAGGCTAAATAAATAAAACTGTTAGTTTTTGAGGGCTAGATTTAGAGTCGAGATTTGAAACTCCATCATGATGCTCCTACACTTATAGTGGCGGTATATCCAAGGTCACTCGGTGAGCGCACAGAGTCTCCACTCTTGACGCCCGTGACCCAGTGTCCCACCTGCTTTAGGTAATGCAGGCGGGGTTTCGGCGTGTTAAGCGGCGAGGCGGTTGCCTCCCCGACGACTTCTTCTCCTTTTGGGATCGGCTCTCTCACGATCCTGCTCGGCAGCCTCCTTTTAAACCATCACGGTCTCACAGAACGAGGTCACCTCCCTCCAGTTGTCAGACTCCGCCAGCATAGCCCTAACTTTGGCTGGCAGAGACAGGTCTTGCCCGATCTTGGCTACCAGGACCCGTTGTCCAGAGTCCCATGCAGGGCACTCCTCGAGCGTGTGCTGTGCTGAGTCCAGGTTGCCTACACAATGATGGCAATTTGCTGTGGCCTTTCGCCCAATTTTATTCAGGTACTCACCGAAGCAACCGTGCCCGGTAAGTACCTGAGTAAGTCTATAGGAGATACGCTCCTCTCTTTTCAGCCAGGCTTTGAAGTGCGGCAGGACGGCTTCGACAACGCGCTTACGGGAATATTGCGGCTGTTGCAGCCGCTCACGCCACTGGTCGAGCGCGTGTCGCAGTTCCTGCCGCCTCAGCCTTGCAATAGCGATTCCTGGTACACTATTTTACCACTTTGGCGGATATCGCTGATTCGGCTATAAACCCTCGTGTCCATATCTGCCAGGATATCCAGCGGTGGAAAACGAGCCAGGAGAGTTGCCACCTCAAAGGACACAGTACGGTATCCTCGTGCAATACGAATAGCCATTTTTCGCTGCAGGCTGTTGATTTTAGTCCTGCGGCGTCGGACGCCCGACAACCTATTTGACCAAACAGGCGCCCCATAGAGGACCATCGATCGCACGACCCCCGCATAGAGGCGGCGAACTTCTTCTCGTGGCCCTCCGAGATTGGGTAACAGTCTGTGCAACGCACCCACTGCCTTCCCGACTCGGGGAACCAGGCGCTCAAAGCGCTCTTCGAAGCCCCACCGACCGTCCAAGGTTAGGCCGAGATACTTAATGTATCGTCCCACCTGGACTTGCGCATCTCCCACTCTGACTAAAGAGCTGGGCGGCTCTCTACTCCTCGGCAGCTTATGGAACCATAGTGCTTCAGTTTTATGAGGCGCTATCTCTAAACTCAGCTCGCGGATCGATGCCACGACTTTTTCCAATCCGAGTTCTGCAAGTTGAGTGGTTTCTTCGGTGGTGTCCCCGCCGGCTAACACTAGAGTGTCGTCTGCATAGCAAACGACATTAACGCCAACGGGGAGATCAATACGCAGGACAACATCGTAAGCGAGGTTCCATAAGAGAGGCCCTAAGACAGATCCCTGCGGAACCCCACACGTAATCTCCCTGCGATTAACGCTACCGTCCCGACACACATAACAAATGTGTCGGTCACGAAGATAAGCCCCGATGATGCACTGCAGGTAAGGTGGCACTCTGTGATGTACTAGTGCCGCCCTGATCGCATGCCTGGGCAGAGAGTTAAAGGCGTTAACGATATCCAAACTTACCGCCAACGCCACCCCACCCCGGGATACCACCTGTTCCGACAGCGATCGGACACGTTGGATCGCATCCACTGTAGAACGCTTCTGTCGGAAGCCATACTGGCAATCGGCGAGGTCTGGACCAACACGTGACAGATGCTCAACGAGTCTTTCGGCAATTATTCTTTCGAATAGTTTGGAGACGTCGTCAAGCAGGCAAATTGGTCGGTATGCAGAGGGAAACTCTGAGTCCCTGCCTTCTTTCCTCAACAAGACCAATCTAGCTTCCTTCCAGCTGGAGGGGAACACCCCTGCACGGAGGCAGCTGTTGAACAATCGTCTTACGCGAGACGCGTCGCGTGAGCACAGATTAAGAGATTCGTGCGACACCGCGCCAACCTTTTGACGCATGGTACCAACGTCATCGCGCTAACAGGCGCAGAGGAGAAATGCGTGGGACGACGAAGTCGTTTGATCGGCAGCGCGCGCGCAGGCGACGGCGACGCGAAGGTGGGGTAGGAGCAAGACAGAAACACGCCATGTCTTTATTATATTGTATTTGTGTTTATTTTGGTTAGCCTGCACACATACTCGTATATTTTTTGTAGTGTTTATTATATTTCCTGGAGGTAGTTTGTTTTATATTGTAACCCAAGTACTGTTTATTTTATTCTCATATTGATGTAAAAAATATTTATGCTGTCTTGGCTTCCGTACGTTTTTTTCACGGGTGACCACTGAAATTCAGCGCTGTGTTATGGGCCCCCCATAGCACAGCATCATGCTGAGTGGTAACCTGCTTGTCGCAGTCACGACGTGCAAGCTGTTAACTTTCTTCTTTTTTTGTTCCGTCCTGTTGAATTTATAGTTTATTGTTTATTTTTTGTAATTTTTTGGATGATGCATGTAATGTCCCTGCGACAAATAAATATTTTTTCTTTCTTTCTTACTTTCTTTCTTTCTTCTTAGGCGGTCCCCCAGAGCAGCCGAAGCCAGAACCCAAGCCCGGCCAGGGATACCATCCGGGCCTGGTGCGGTGTTACGAGCCCCCAAACGTCTAATGGCTCTCTCCAGCTCGCTTTCTGTTACCCCTAACTCGTCAAACCAGTCTGCCGATGACAGTAGTGGCGAGGGTCTGTCTCTAACTACTGGAAAGAGCTTGTTAACGACTCTCTCCAACAGATTTGGATCCATGGTTTCTGTGATCGGGGATACCTATGGACGTAATTTAGCCATGACCAACCTATATGGCCTTCCCCATGGATCCCTGTCCAATCCATCAATAAGTTCCCGCCACGATCTTGACCTAGCTTCAGCGATGGCGTGTTGGAGCTCCATTGTCGCCTCCCGATATGCTCTATAAACTCTGGCAATTTCTTCCTCCGTGGCTCTTGGCTGTCGTCTGCGTCGAGTGCGCTGATACTGGCATCAGGACCTTAGGCAGGACACGCGTAATAGCGCAATATCTTCCGACCACCAGTAAACTGCACCAAAACGCTGGCCGCTCCTGACCCGGGGCATGGAAGCGTCACAAATGGATGCCATCTTTTCCCGAAACCAGGCCGCCTCTTCCTCTGGATCGGACGCAGCTGCCTCGGAGGGAGTATCTTCCAGCCAAGCTGTTATATTTGCAGCTGGGACGAGCATGTCTCGATTGAGCTGCTTCAGGGCCCATCGTCGCGCCGGTGGGCTTGAATTTGACCGGGTGGGGCCGCGAGAAGGCCGGAGTGTCACCTTGAAAACAATGTGGCGATGGTAGGAGAATTTGACCATTTCCTCCGCTACTCTCCATTCCGACACCATGCGAGCAACAGAAGGAATTGCCCATGAGAGATATACAGTTGACTCCCCCTGCCAACGAACGCATGTGGCAACAGACCCCTGATTTAGAAGTCGGAGGTCAAGTGACGCCGCCCAGTCTTGTACAGCTTGTCCTCTGGGCCTGTCCCGGGAGTTGCCCCAAACTCTGGAGTGAGCATTGAAGTCACCCATGACGAGTACCTGCCGGGGTGCACATTTACACCGGATGCAGTTCGCCATCATAGCCTACTATTTTTCATTATTTTAGGATTTCTGAAGAGTCTGCTTGCAGTTGGAGCTAACCGTATTGTTGCCTCTTAGACACGCCACCCTTATCCCCATTTTTTTGTAGTAAGTGCAGCATGTCTTCTTCTTTCATATCTAACCACTTCTCTATTGGGTGTCATCTCAGTAATCAACCCTAGAGTTAAAATCTCAACTGTGCAATAATATTTAGACAATTATTCAGGTGCCGATTGGTGTTAACCAAAACGGTCATAAATCTCTTGAATTGTAGATCTTACATACAACTGTAAATTATTCTGGAGTTTTGCAAATGTTTATCAATTTCTACTTAATATTTGCAAGATCGACAAAGAATGAATCAAAGAGTTACTTTACTGACATTATCATCATTATCATATAATAGTTTTATCTAGTTTTAAGAATGTACATAAGTCTTGTATAAAGACATGTAAGAATTGTGTATTATATGTAAGTACCCACAACGCGATATGCGGCTTATATATTCAAAATAGATTATGATCATAAGCCCCATGAATGTATCTCTGATTCTTTGTTACCTACCTACTTGTTAGAAAATAAAATGTCCAGCTTGATGTGTTAAAAGCTATACCTGTAGGTACGAGGATCTTTTGGCTCGTGGCCCAAATCAGAACTAACGCAACCATTTTGTTTTTTCCTTTAAATTTCACGAATGTGATGAATGTGTACCAGCAGCGCCCCTTGTCAAAGTTACTCAAGCGCGAAAAGGTCCTTGTAACAGTGTACGTTTGAAAAATAAAACAAAATTAATTAAGAATTAAGTTTTGGCGTTTGTTATTTCTGTCAACACTTGAAAATTAATTCCGGGTCTGGCTGGTTGTTTGTTCCCGGTTTCAGACCGTTTCCTTACGAACAAATGCCAATGAGTCACACCAATGTTTTTTTGTTATCAGCATGTCTAAAAAATAGGTAACTCGAGAAAAAAGAATCTACTTTTTTATCCTATCTTCTAAAATTACTGAGATGTTAAGCATTAAAGTACGGCCTTCGCGGCAAAATTCGACTAACGTATGACGTCATGCTGCGAGCCGCGAGTCGAAATAATAAGTGCAAACCACTTTACAAATCAAATTTTATGAACGTAAACACTAGTAGTTGCGTGTTATCTCCTCGTCCAACTTACCGCAGTGTCTCAAGACGAAAGTCTATGCCCAGTGTTTGTTGCCAGTGATTACATACGGGACTAAAACGTGGTCGCTCACAATGGGCCTCATCAGAAGGCTTAAAGTCACCCAAAGGGCAATGGAGAGGGCTATGCTCGGAGTTTTTTTGCGTGATCAAATCAGAAATGAGGACATCCGCAAGAGAACCTACTCGTAGGTTACCGACGTAGCCCGAAGAATAGCCAAACTTAATTGGCACTAGGCAGGGCACATGGAATGGATGGCCGCTGGGGCTGAAAAGTTCTGGAGTGGCGACCGCGAACCGGAAGACGTTGCGTTGGAAGGCCTCCCCCAAGTGTCGCCACATTGACCGGTCGCTTATGTCAAGCAGTGGACGACTTTCGGCTGAAATGATGATGATGATGATGAAACACTCGTAGAGTTAATATATAGTTGCAGATAGTATACAGGATGCTTTTTTCAAGTGGGCGTGGTCCTTCAAACTCTGAAAAGTAATGACACTCGGAAAAATAAACGGTAGACCCCTTTCAGTACCGTATTTTTCACTACACCTTATAATTTCGAATATGGCCATCCACGCCCACTTGAAATAATCAACCTGTAAATATTTATTTTATTAGGCTAAAGACTGTGGAAAAGTTTCGGTACTTTTTTCGGCTGTTTCTTAAATGAATTATCTGATTCAACCCACATTGATGAAATTTTGTACAAAATACAGCGTAAAACTATATGTTTGCTGATTTACCTAAAAATTGTTTGTAAGTAATAAACAATAAACTCAACTTAAATCTTACGATGGTCATAAGGGCAATAGCTGTACGGCTGGTTTAACAAACCAATATTTAATCAAATATATAAAAAAACGTGCTTATTAAAATCGCAAACAAAACTCCGCATAGAGAAGTCTTTGTGGCTGTCGGAATTTAGTCAAGTAAAACAGGAAGGCTTTTGTCAAAACTTGACCAACAACTGATGTATTTTATGGGATTTTTTCCGGTCGTATTCTACATGCTCGTTTGTCAAAATCGAATAATTTATTATTATTTTATTTTTGTATGAAATTATTCCCAATGTCCTCTCTATAAAAATGATTGATGTATTTGAACGAAGCCAATAATATAGTTGTACAGGTGGACACTCAAAGAAGAAGATAAAATCAGCCTGTAGACATTGTTTTGTAACTATGTAATTTAAAAATAAGATTAGATAATAAGCTAATTGTTGACAGTCACACATGAGCGAATAAAACTACCGATTTGTCACCACACATACAGTATTTTCTGAAACATTCCCGAAAATAAGAGAGTATCTATTCAACATATTTTCAAATACAAAAAATATGTTGAATACCTACCTATTCATCATATTTTCATTAAACTGCATAATTATTATGGTTGATATTCTTAATTGTGTTTATTCTTTAGAAAAAAAAAAGATGTTACGCTAACATGCCTACATATTTTATATCAAATATAAATATTTATGTGTATATTCAATAAACAATTTTTATGATTAAGTTGACGTACGACGAGTTTGTATAAAACCTGTATTTTAGGCGAAGAAGTTTTTATCATTGTATAATTATATCAATCATAATATCTATTATTTATTTATTTATTTAAACTTCATGTACAATAGTGATACATAGGCGGACTTAATGCCACAAGGCATTCTCTACCAGTCAACCTTTGGGTTAAATAAGAAAACATTGTGATAGGGTACAAAATAAATATATATAAAAAATAACTTCTTGCTATCGAAAATTTATATAGGCACTTATAATGATACTAATACTTATATTCAAATAAAATAAACTAATACATATTTTAACAAATACCAAAATTAAAAACGCGAGAGAGAGCTATTTATTCTGGCTTAAATAGTGGTTACGCACTTTTCTTTTAAAAGTGAATTTGCTTTCAGCTTTGATCTATTCCAGGTGCAAGGTTTTCTGATGGATCGTTGAAGTTGTCAGGGGGTTTAAACCGCTCCCGCCAGAGATTGCATCTTGCTGTGGAGGCGTTGAAATTGACTGGGCTAGCTGGGCCTACACACCCAAGAAAACTTTTATGACTTTTCCCATTTTGTGGACGTAAGGCGGCGTAAAAGGTCATTTCTGGCATGCAACATCTATCAAAAAATCTTCCACCTGGACACGAGTTGCCGTAGTCGACTTGGAAATCTCTAAACAGACTTCGAACCCAAGTCGGCCGGAGCAAAGACAATCTCTGCAGATGGGGGTTCATGGACGGCTCAGATCTCAAGTGCCTATGCGGCGTCTCCCCACAAACAATGGCACACCTTCCATATTGCCCCGCATGCCCTATCTCCTGCGCTCTTGCTGATTTATTTACTGCATCAGTGAGCGGGGTACGCGTAGATGAGTTTTGGGCTAAACGTATTTAAAATTTTTGCCATCGAAACGCTAAGAAGATAATATCTATTTATACAGGCATAATGTTTATCTATGTACGTAAGATTGTTTTTTTTGTGTGGTTTTTATTACCTGAGAGCCTCCATAAATTAAGTAGTACATACGCCGTAAAGTAAATCGCTCATCAGTGGTAAGTTGAATAACGAAAATTGTCCATTTCTGTACCGAAGAACTATTTGTTTTTGTTATTCTAAGTGGTCACCAACTGCCGGAGGCTATACGCGGGGGTCGTGCGGTTCATGGCCCTTTACGGGGCCCCGGTGTGGGCGTGTTCTTTGAGGCGGCAAGCCGCCCATTACCTGAATGCGCCCCAAAAGGTAATAGCCATAAGGCTAATCCGGGGGTACCGCACGATCTCCGGCGAGGCGGCTAGCCTCCTTGCCGGATTGCCGCCATGGGATCTGGAGGCGATAGTCCTCGCACGCCTGCACGAATGGCGCGCGGAGGCACTACGTCGGGGGGAAACTCCGCTGCTGCGGCAAATTGCCGCTCAGCGGACAGACCTCCGGCGTGATCTCATGGCGACATGGAGAGAGCAACTGTCGCAACCCCGTGCAGGGCACGCCACCATAGTGGCGATAAGTCCCCTCTTTGAGGAGTGGCTAGAGAGGTGCCACGGCGCCCTCACCTACCGCCTGACGCAGGTCCTCACCGGACAGGTGAGGCATAATGTTTATCTATGTACGTAAGATTTTTTTTTGTGTGGTTTTTATTATCTGAGAGCCTCCATAATTTATGTAGTACATACGCCGTAAAGTAAATCGCTCACCGGTAGTAAGTTGAATAACGAAAATTGTCCATTTCTGTACCGAAGAACTATTTGTTTTTGTTATTGTAAGTGGTCACCAACGCCTTACGTCTGCTGTTGTTACTACCAGACTATTGTTTCAGGAGAACACGAGCATTTTGTTTTAAGAGTTCACCACTTCTGAGGCTGGAGTCATTTATTGTAATCACAAAGTGCAATCGATGCCTATCAACATGTGAAACAATAAATAATTGACGGGAAATTCCTTAAAACATAAGTATACGTTGTCAACCTCAAGTACGCCGAACTCATTATCTTTACTACTATAAATACCCAAACACACTTCTAACATAATCAGATTCCTCCCAACTTCAACATGATCGGGACACTACTACTCATTACGCTACCGCTCATCCTCTACGCGGTCTACCTGATCTCCAAACGGAAGTTCCAATATTGGGAGAACAAGAAAGTGTCATATCAAGCCCCCACTGCGATTTTCGGTAACTTTGCCGGATATATTTTACAACAGACGAATATGGGACATCTTGAACAGAAAATATGCAAGAAATTCCCGAATGTCCCCTACGTCGGCGCCTACTACGGCACGGAACCCACCCTCATCGTACAAGACCCAGAACTCCTCAAGCTCGTCATGACCAAGGACTTCTATTTCTTCAGCGGCCGTGAAGTCTCCAACTACTCCCACAGGGAGCCGTTCACACAAAACCTCTTCTTCTCCTACGGCGACAAGTGGAAGGTGATGCGACAGAACCTCACTCCACTGTTCTCATCCGCCAAGATGAAGAACATGTTCCATTTGATCAACAAGTGCTCTTACGTGTTTGAGAACGTACTCGACAAGGAAGTAATGAAATCCGACGACATCGAAGCGAGAAACCTCGTGGCGATGTTCACGATGGACTGCATCGGATCTTGCGCGTTCGGCGTCGACACAAACGTGATGGAAAAGAAAGAAAACAATCCATTTAGAAAAATTGGTGATGTTATCTTTGATACTCACAGGTTTAGAGCATTCAAGAATGTTGCCCGAGCTATCTGGCCGGCCATTTTCTACAGATTGGGATTCAAGTCGATGCCGACAGAAGTGGAGCATTTCTTCAGCAACTTGCTGACAGGAACTTTCAAAGGTCGCAACTATACGCCGACGTCGAGGAACGACTTTGTTGATCTCGTGTTGAAATTGAAGAACAACCATTCGATGACGGGCGACTGTATGACGAACATGAAGGCTGATGGACGAAAGAAAGTTAATTTGGATGTGGACGAAGATCTATTAGCAGCACAATGCTTCTTGTTCTTCGCTGCGGGATACGAGACTTCGGCAACCACTTCAAGTTTTACTTTATTTGAGTTGGCGAAGCATCCTGAAGTTCAAGAACGACTTATCGAAGAGGTGGACAGTTACCTGCGTCGTAATAATAACGAGCTGAAGTACGAGTGCGTTTCTGAGAATCCGTTCATGGAAGCGTGTATTGATGAAGCTCTTCGACTGTACCCAGTACTAGGAGTGCTGACTCGCGAGGTGATGGAAGACTACACTTTCCCGACAGGACTGACGCTAGAGAAGGGTCTCCGAGTGCACCTGCCGGTCTACCACTTGCACCACAATCCGGACTTCTTCCCCGAGCCGGAGCTGTACCGTCCGGAGCGGTTCCTGGGCGAGGAGAAGCAGAGTATCAGGCCGTACACATACATGCCATTTGGAGATGGTCCCAGAATCTGTATCGGTAAGTGCATTTTGTTTTTATTTCTGGGTCGCCTTTGTGGAATACATACTTCGTAATAATCCTCTCATAGATAAAAGGCTTGTGTGCTAGCAGTTATAAGTACTTTAGACAATAGTTTATTCTAACATAACATCACGCCTGTTCCCGTACGGTTAGGCAGAGGTGACCTAATAGAATACCCACATTGTTATGTTGAAGTACCATGTAATGGGGTCGAGCCTATTGCCATCAACCGAGCACAAAACCAGACTCCTAGCTGATACTGACGTGTGGCGTGTGTGTACCGGTGTGTGTGTATGGCGTGGC
The DNA here is from genome assembly GCA_910589295.1 of Noctua janthe. Classification (NCBI taxonomy): domain Eukaryota; kingdom Metazoa; phylum Arthropoda; class Insecta; order Lepidoptera; family Noctuidae; genus Noctua; species Noctua janthe. The sequence goes on along the minus strand of OU342573.1, from coordinate 2,517,215 downwards.
TGATTCCGACCCGGGAATAAAACCCAGGACCTCAGGAGTGTAATCTGTTTTTGTAGAAGTAAAGATAGAGAGAAACAGAGTTATTGTATTCAATATCGACTATAAGTTAAGTTTTGCGTACCTACTATATTTTATTACTATTTATGGTGTGCCCATAAAAATTGGAGAGCACTTAGCAAATCTGGAGTGCTGGTACCTAATTCATTGTAGGTAAACATTCTCATCTAAATGTGATAAGTTGGTACTTGAGCCCGCGTGATTGAACATACAATCTCACTCAAACATATAAAAATTTAAAGATAAGATAGATGCTCTTGTAGTTCTCTGACACGGGAAAAGTCTCTGCTTGTATTTATTACATATTTTAATTGTGTAAATATTTACATTGTAATGGTCGTGGTTTATCATTATCAGAGATGATACCTGTATATATACCTATCCATACGTATATAAATTATATCTAATAATTTTCTAATATTAGAAGACATTTGTGAACACAATGACAACGCTTTGATGGCAACAACAAAAATCATAGCAACAGGACTCGCCTTACCAGATTGTCGTAACCAAACAAATACCTAGAACTTGTTTGTTTTCAAACACCATTTATAAAGAAATAAGTTAGTTTGTGTGTGTGTTTTTAAAGTGTTTTTCTTTTTACCTACTAAGTCTTTAATGAAAAATCTTATACCTTTGATCTATATACTTGAAACTTGGTCCAAATACTCATCTAAATAAACAATTAAGATCGTTACTTAATTAATTTTCAAAAAACACCCTTTACCCCTTGTAAAAGAGATGTTATAAGTAAGCGAAAATACGAAATCCAAGCGAATGAAGCCGCGGGCGAAGAGTTCGTATTTTAATAATATTATCTGAAAAGTGACAGGTACACGGTTTTTTAATTCAAATGCTGTATTCGGCTTATATTTTCCACAACTATCCTTTCACTAATTTCTTGTTTTCATTTAAAAATAAACATTAAGACGTCTTTTCCAGGAATGAGATTCGCAAGAATGCAAATGGCGGCCGGTCTGATAACAATACTGAAGAAGTATCGAGTGGAACTGGCTCCTGGCATGAAGAATCAATTGACATTCGAACCTAGGGCCGTGGTCACTCAACCAATTGGAGGAATCAGGCTCAAGTTCATTGAAAGAGAGGGTTGGGAACAAAGGCTGTTGAAATCGCCTTAATTTGAAATGTTTAGTGTTTTAAGTCATCTTTCTTTCACCCCACATATTGCCAGTTTTGATCACACTAAGCTACTCCTGAATGAAAGGCTAAACGAATAAAACTGTTAGTTTTTGAGGGCTTGATTTAAAGTCAAGATCTGAAACTCCATCATCATGCTCCTGCTCATAGTGGCGGTACTTTCAAAGAAGCCTAAAAGTTTGGCTTGCCCTTATAGCCTACTATTCTTCATAATGATAGGGTTTCTAAAGAGTCTGCTTGCCCTAGGGACTACCTGTATTGTTGGCCCTTAGGCACGCCACCCTTATCCCAATTTATTTTGTGGTAATAATTGGGTGGCATGTCGTCTTCTTTTATATCTTCATACTTTTGGATGTCATCTCAGCAATCAACCCTAGAGTTAAAATCTCAACTGTGCAAATTATTGCACAGTTGCACATGTCTAAATATTAATTTAGACATTTATTCAGGTGTCGATTGGTGTTAACCAAAATGGTCATAAATCTCTTGAATTTTAGATCTTACATACAACTGTAAATTATTCTGGAGTTTTGCAAATGTTTATCAATTTCTACTTAATATTTGCAAGATCGACAAAGAATGAATCAAAGAGTTACTTTACTGACATTATCATCATTTTCATTTAATAGTTTTATCTAGTTTTAAGAATGTAAATAAGTCTTGTATAAAGACATGTAAAAATTGTGTATTATATGTAAGTACCCACAACGCGATATGCGGCTTATATATTCAAAATAGATTATGATCATAAGTCCCATGAATGTATCTCTGATGTTACCTACCTACTTGTTAGAAAATAAAATGTCCAGCTTGATGTGTTAAAAGCTATAACTGTAGGTACGAGGATCTTTTGGCTCGTGGCCCAAATCAGAACTAACGCAGCCATTTTGTTTTTTCCTTTAACTTTCACGAATGTGATGAATGTGTACCAGCAGCGCTTCTTGTCAAGGTCACTCAAGCGCGTAAAGGTCCTTGTAACAGTGTACGTTTGAAAAATAAAACAAAATTAATTAAGAATTAAGTTTTGGCGTTTGTTATTTCTGTCAACACTTGAAAATTAATTCCGGGTCTGGCTGGTTGTTTGTTCCCGGTTTCAGACCGTTTCCTTACGAACAAATGCCAATGAGTCACACCAATGTTTTTCTGTTATCAGCATGTCTAAAAAATAGGTAACTCGAGAAAAAAGAATCTGATTTTATATCCTATCTTCTAAAATTACTGAGATGTTAAGCATTAAAGTACGGCCTTCGCGGCAAAATTCGACTAACGTATGACGTCATGCTGCGAGCCGCGAGTCGAAATAATAAGTGCAAACCACTTTACAAATCAAATTTTATGAACGTAAACACTAGTAGTTGCGTGGTATCTCCTCGTCCAACTTACCGCAGTGTCTCAAGACGAAAGTCTATGCCCAGTGTTTGTTGCCAGTGATTACATACGGGAATAAAACGTGGTCGCTCACAATGGGCCTCATCAGAAGGCTTAAAGTCACCCAAAGGGCAATGGAGAGGGCTATGCTCGGAGTTTCTTTGCGTGATCAAATTAAAAATGAGGACATCCGCAAGAGAACCTAGGTTACCGACGTAGCCCGAAGAATAGCCATACTTAATTGGCACTAGGCAGGGCACATGGAACGGATGGCCGCTGGGGCCGAAAAGTTCTGGAGTGGCGACCGCGAACCGAAAGACGTTGCGTTGGAAGGCCTCCCACTAGGTGGACCGATGACCTGGTGAAGGTTGCACTAGGGATCCGCTGGATGCGAGTCGATCGGGACCGGTCAATGTGGCGACACTTGGGGGAGGCCTATGTAAAGCAGTGGACTTCTTTTGGCTGAAATGATGATGATGATGATGAAACACTCGTAGTAAAACTAAACGGTAGACCCCTTTCAGTACCGTATTTCACACTACACCTTATAGTTAATTTGGCCATCCACGCCCACTTGAAAAATTCAACCTGTAAATATTTATTTTATTAGGCTAAAGACTGTGCAAAAGTTTCGGGACTTTTTCGACTGTTTCTTAAATGAATTATTTGATTCAACCCACATTGAAGAGATTTTTGTACAAAATACAGCATAAAACTATGCTTGCTGATTTGACTAAAAATTGCTTGTAAGTAATAAACAATAAACTCTCAACTTAAATCTTACGATGGTCAAAAGGGCAATAATTGTACGGCTGGTTTAACAAAACAATATTCAATCAAATATTTTATATATTATAAATGTATTTATTAAAATCGCAAACAAAACTCCGCCTTTGTGGCTATCGGTATTCAGTCAAGTACAACAGCGAGGCTTTTGTCAAAACTTGACCAACAACTGATGTATTTTATGGGATTTTTTCGGGTCGTATTCTACATGCATTCGTTTGTCAAAATCGAATAATTTATTATTATTTTATTTTTGTATGAAAATATACCCAATGGCCTTTCTATAAAAATGATTGATGTATTTGAACGAAGCCAATAATATAGCTGTACAGGTGGACACTCAAAGAAGAAGATAATATCAGCCTGTAGACATTGTTTTGTAACTATGTAATTTAAAAATAAGAGTAGATAATAAGCTAATTGTTGACAGTCACACATGAGCGAATAAAACTGCCGATCTGTCACCACACATACAGTATTTTCTGAAACATTCCCGAAAATAAGAGAGTGTCTATTCAACATATTTTCAAATACAAAAAATATGTTGAATACCTACCTATTCATCATAATTTCATTAAACTGCATAATTATTATTGTTGATATTCTTAATTGTGTTTATTCTTTAGAAAAAAAAAGATGTTACGCTAACATGCCTACATATTTTATATCAAATATAAATATTTATGTGTATATTCAATAAACAATTTTTACGATTAAGTTGACGTACGACGAGTTTGTATAAAACCTGTATTTTAGGCGAAGAAGTTTTTATCATTGTATAATTATATCAATCATAATATCTATTATTTATTTATTTATTTAAACTTCATGTACAATAGTGATACATAGGCGGACTTAATGCCACAAGGCATTCTCTACCAGTCAACCTTTGGGTTAAATAAGAAAACATTGTGATAGGGTACAAAATAAATATATATAAAAAATAACTTCTTGCTATCGAACATTTATATAGGCACTTATAATGATACTAATACTTATATTCAAATAAAATAAACTAATACATATTTTAACAAATACCAAAATTAAAAACGAGAAACCTAATAATAATTACCATGACTCGACTTCTAATAGAGAAAGATCTATTTATTCTGACTTAAATAGTGGTAACGCACTTTTCTTTTAAAAGTGAATTTGCTTTCAGCTTTGATCTATTCCAGGTGGAAGGTTTTCTGATGGATCCTTGAAATTGTCAGGGGGTTTAAACCGCTCCCGCCAGAGATTGCATCTTGCTGTGGAGGCGTTGAAATTGACTGGGCTAGCTGGGCCTACACACCCAAGAAAACTTTTATGACTTTTCCCATTTTGTGGACGTAAGGCGGCGTAAAAGGTCAGTTCTGGCATGCACCATCTATCAGAAAACCTTCCACCTGGACACGAGTTGCCGTAGTCGACTTGGAAATCTCTAAACAGACTTCGAACCCAAGTCGGCCGGAGCAAAGACAATCTCTGCAGATGGGGGTTCATGGACGGCTCAGATCTCAAGTGCCTATGCGGCGTCTCCCCACAAACAATGGCCTACCTTCCACATTGCCCCGCATGCCCTATCTCCTGCGCTCTTGCTGATTTATTTACTGCATCAGTGAGTGGGGTACGCGTAGCTGAGTTTTGGGCTAAACATATTTAATTTTTTTGCCATCGAAACGCTAAGAAGATAATATCTTTTTTATCGTTTATCTATGTACGTGAGATTTTTTTTTGTGTGGTTTTTATTACCTGAGAGCCTCCATAATTTATGTAGTACATACGCCGTAAAGTAAATCTCTCACCAGTAGTAAGTTGAATAACGAAAATTGTCCATTTCTGTACCGAAGAACTATTTGTTTTTGTTATTGTAAGTGGTCACCAACGCCTTACGTCTGCTGTTGTTACTACCAGACTATTGTTTCAAGAGAACACGAGCATTTTGTTTTAACAGTTCACCACTTCTAAGGCTGGAGTGTCATTTATTGTAATCACAAAGTGCAATCGATGCCTATCAACATGTGAATAAATAATTGACGGGAAATTCCTTAAAACATAAGTATACGTTGTCAACCTCAAGTACGCCGAGCTCATTATCTTTACAACTATAAATACCCAAACACACTTCTAACATAATCAGATTCCTCCCAATTTCAACATGATCGGGACACTACTACTCATTACGCTACCGCTCATCCTCTACGCGGTCTACCTGATCTCCAAACGGAAGTTCCAATATTGGGAGAACAAGAAAGTGCCATATCAAGCCCCCACTGCGATTTTCGGTAACTTTGCCGGATATATTTTACAACAGACGAATATGGGACATCTTGAACAGAAAATATGCAAGAAATTCCCGAATGTCCCCTACGTCGGCGCCTACTACGGCACGGAACCCACCCTCATCGTACAAGACCCAGAACTGCTCAAGCTCGTCATGACCAAGGACTTCTATTTCTTCAGCGGCCGTGAAGTCTCCAACTACTCCCACAGGGAGCTGTTCACACAAAACCTCTTCTTCTGCTACGGCGACAAGTGGAAGGTGATGCGACAGAACCTCACTCCACTGTTCTCATCCGCCAAGATGAAGAACATGTTCCATTTGATCAACAAGTGCTCTTACGTGTTTGAGAACGTACTCGACAAGGAAGTAATGAAATCCGACGACATCGAAGCGAGATACCTCGTGGCGATGTTCACGATGGACTGCATCGGATCTTGCGCGTTCGGCGTCGACACAAACGTGATGGAAAAGAAAGAAAACAATCCATTTAGAAAAATTGGTGATGTTATCTTTGATACTCACAGGTTTAGAGCATTCAAGAATGTTGCCCGAGCTATCTGGCCGGCCATTTTCTACACATTGGGATTCAAGGCGATACCGACAGAAGTGGAGCATTTCTTCAACAACTTGCTGACAGGAACTTTCAAAGGTCGCAACTATACGCCGACGTCGAGGAACGACTTTGTTGATCTCGTGTTGAAATTGAAGAACAACCAGTCGATGACGGGCGACTGTATGACGAACATGAAGGCTGATGGAGGAAAGAAAGTTAATTTGGATGTGGACGAAAATCTATTAGTAGCACAATGCTTCTTGTTCTTCGCTGCGGGATACGAGACTTCGGCAACCACTTCAAGTTTTGCTTTATTTGAATTGGCGAAGCATCCTGAAGTTCAAGAACGACTTATCGAAGAGGTGGACAGTTACCTGCGTCGTAATAATAACGAGCTGAAGTACGAGTGCGTTTCTGAGAATCCGTTCATGGAAGCGTGTATTAATGAAGCTCTTCGACTGTACCCAGTACTAGGAGTGCTGACTCGCGAGGTGATGGAAGACTACACATTCCCGACAGGGCTGACGATAGAGAAGGGTCTCCGAGTACACCTGCCGGTCTACCACTTGCACCACAATCCGGAGTTCTTCCCCGAGCCGGAGCTGTACCGTCCGGAGCGGTTCCTGGGCGAGGAGAAGCAGAGTATCAGGCCGTATACATACATGCCATTTGGTGATGGTCCCAGAATCTGTATCGGTAAGTGCATTTTTTTAATTTCTTTGTCGCCTTTGTGAAATACTTACTTCTTAGTTATCCTCTCATAGATAAAAAGGCCTGTGGGCTAGCAGTTATAAGAACTTTGAAAAATAGTGTTTTCTAACATAATAGGTTGGGCAGAGGTGACCTAATATAACCCCCACATATCGCCTGTTATGTTTAAGTCCCATATAATGGGCACGAGCCTATTGCCTTCAACCGTGCATAAATCCAGACTCCGTGGCTATACTGCTACTACGTGTGGCGGGTGTGAATGGCGTGGCTGATTCAGACCCGGGAGTAGAACCCAGGACCTCAAGCTGCGCTTGCGACCACTCAACTATCGAGGCAGTCAGTAGGCAGGAGTGTAATCTGTTTTTGTAGAAGTAAAGATAGAGAGAAACGGAGTTATTGTATTCAATATCGACTATAAGTTAAGTTTTGTGTACCTACTATATTTTATTACTATTTATGGTGTGCCCATAAAAATTGGAGAGCGCTTAGCAAATCTGGAGTGCTGGTACCTAATTTATTGTAGGTAAACATTCTCATCTAAATGTGATAAGTTCTAAGATCTCACTCAAACATATAAAAAATTAAAGATAAGATAGATGCTCTTGTAGTTCTCTGACACGGGATTTATCTCTGCTTGTATTTATTACATATTTTAATTGTGTAAATATTTACTTTGTAATGGTCATGGGTTATCATTATCAGAGATGATACCCGTGTATATACCTATCCATACGTATTTAAATTATATCTAATAATTTTCTAACATTAGAAGACATTTGTGAACACAATGACAAATTTGTTGGAGCTTTGATGGCAACAACAAAAATCATAGCAACAGGCCTTGCGTTGCCAGATTGTCGTAACCAAACAAATACCTAGAACTTGTCTGTTTTCAAACACCATTTATAAAGAAATAAGTTAGTTTGTGTGTGTTTTTTAAAGTATTTTTCTTTTTACCTACTAAGTCTTTAATGAAAAATCTTATACCTTTGATCTATAAACTTGAAACTTGGTCCAAATACTCATCTTAATAAACAATTAAGATCGTTACTTAATTAATGTTCAAAAAACATCAAACAAACAAACAAACAAACAAACATCAATCAAACTCTTTTACCCCTTGTAAAAGAGATGTTATAAGTAAGCGAAAATACGAAATCCAAGCGAATGAAGCCGCGGGCGAAGAGTTCGTATTTTAATAATATTATCTGAAAAGTGACAGGTACACGGTTTTTTAATTCAAAAGCTTGAGCAGCTTTTATTTTCCACAACTTTCCTTTCACTAATTTCTTGTTTTCATTTAAAAATAAACCTTAAGACGTCTTTTCCAGGAATGAGATTCGCAAGAATGCAAATGGCGGCCGGTCTGATAACAATACTGAAGAAGTATCGAGTGGAACTGGCTCCTGGCATGAAGAAGCAATTGACATTCGAACCTAGGGCCAAAGTCACGCAACCAATTGGAGGAATCAGGCTCAAGTTCATTGAAAGAGAGGGTTGGGAACAAAGGCTGTTGAAATCGGCTTAGAGTGAAATGTTTTGTATTTTAAGTCATCTTCTTTTACCCCACATATTGCCAGTTTTGATCACACTAAGCTACTCCTGAATGAAAGGCTAAACGAATAAAACTGTTAGTTTTATCATCATGCTCCTTCTCATAGTGGCGGTACTTTCAAACAAGCCTAAAAGTTTGGCTTGCCCTTATAGCCTACTATTCTTCATAATGATTAGGTTTCTAAAGAGTCTGCTTGCCCTAGGGGCTACCTGTATTGTTGGCCCTTAGGCACGCCACCCTTATCCCAATTTATTTTGTGGTAAGTGCAGCATGTCTTCTTCTTTCATATCTAACCACTTCTCTATTGGGTGTCATCTTAGTAATCAACCCTAGAGTTAAAATCTCAACTGTGCAATAATATTTAGACATTTACTATGTGCCGATTGGTGTTAACCAAAATGGTCATAAATCTCTTGAATTGTAGATCTTACATACAACTGTAAATTATTCTTGAGTTTTTCAAATGTTTATCAATTTCTACTTAATATTTGCAAGATCGACAAAGAATGAATCAAAGAGTTACTTTACTGACATTATCATCATTATCATTTAATAGTTTTATCTAGTTTTAAGAATGTAAATAAGTCTTGTATAAAGACATGTAAGAATTGTGTATTATATGTAAGTACCCACAACGCGATATGCGGCTTATATATTCAAAATAGATTATGATCATAAGCCCCATGAATGTATCTCTGATTCTTTGTTACCTACCTACTTGTTAGAAAATAAAATGTCCAGCTTGATGTGTTAAAAGCTATACCTGTAGGTACGAGGATCTTTTGGCTCGTGGCCCAAATCAGAACTAACGCAACCATTTTGTTTTTTCCTTTAAATTTCACGAATGTGATGAATGTCACCAGCAGCGCGCCTTGTCAAGGTTACTCAAGCGCGTAAAGGTCCTTGTAACAGTGTACGTTTGAAAAATAAAACAAAATTAATTAAGAATTAAGTTTTGGCGTTTGTTATTTCTGTCAACACTTGAAAATTAATTCCAGGTCTGGCTGGTCGTTTGTTCCCGGTTTCAGACCGTTTCCTTACGAACAAATGCCAATGAGTCACACCAATGTTTTTTTGTTATCAGCATGTCTAAAAAATAGGTAACTCGAGAAAAAAGAATCTACTTTTTTATCCTATCTTCTAAAATTACTGAGATGTTAAGCATTAAAGTACGGCCTTTGCGGCAAAATTCGACTAACATATGACGTCATGCTGCGAGTTGCGAGTCGAAATAATAAGTGCAAACCACGTTACAAATCAAATTTATGAACGTAAACACTAGTAGTTGCGTGGTATCTCCTCGTCCAACTTACCGCAGTGTCTCAAGACGAAAGTCTATGCCCAGTGTTTGTTGCCAGTGATTACATACGGGACTAAAACGTGGTCGCTCACAATGGGCCTCATCAGAAGGCTTAAAGTCACCCAAAGGGCAATGGAGAGGGCTATGCTCGGAGTTTTTTTGCGTGATCAAATCAGAAATGAGGACATCCGCAAGAGAACCTAGGTTACCGACGTAGCCCGAAGAATAGCCAAACTTAATTGGCACTAGGCAGGGCACATGGAATGGATGGCCGCTGGGGCTGAAAAGTTCTGGAGTGGCGACCGCGAACCGGAAGACGTTGCGTTGGAAGGCCTCCCCCAAGTGTCGCCACATTGACCGGTCGCTTATGTCAAGCAGTGGACGACTTTCGGCTGAAATGATGATGATGATGATGAAACACTCGTAGAGTTAATATATAGTTGCAGATAGTATACAGGATGCTTTTTTCAAGTGGGCGTGGTCCTTCAAACTCTGAAAAGTAATGACACTCGGAAAAATAAACGGTAGACCCCTTTCAGTACCGTATTTTTCACTACACCTTATAATTTCGAATATGGCCATCCACGCCCACTTGAAAAAATCAACCTGTAAATATTTATTTTATTAGGCTAAAGACTGTGCAAAAGTTTCGGTACTTTTTTCGGCTGTTTCTTAAATGAATTATCTGATTCAACCCACATTGAAGAAATTTTGTACAAAATACAGCGTAAAACTATATGTTTGCTGATTTGCCTAAAAATTGTTTGTAAGTAATAAACAATAATAAACTCAACTTAAATCTTACGATGGTCATAAGGGCAATAGCTGTACGGCTGGTTTAACAAACCAATATTTAATCAAATATATAAAAAAACGTGTTTATTAAAATCGCAAACAAAACTCCGCATAGAGAAGTCTTTGTGGCTGTCGGAATTTAGTCAAGTAAAACAGGGAGGCTTTTGTCAAAACTTGACCAACAACTGATGTATTTTATGGGATTTTTTCCGGTCGTATTCTACATGCTCGTTTGTCAAAATCGAATAATTTATTATTATTTTATTTTTGTATGAAAATATTCCCAATGTCCTCTCTATAAAAATGATTGATGTATTTGAACGAAGCCAATAATATAGTTGTACAGGTGGACACTCAAAGAAGAAGATAAAATCAGCCTGTAGACATTGTTTTGTAACTATGTAATATAGAAATAAGAATAGATAATAAGCTAATTGTTGACAGTCACACATGAGCGAAGAAAACTGCATCGTCATAGCACACGCGGCCGATCTGTCGCCACACTTACAGTATTTTCTGAAACATTCCCGATAATAAGAGAGTATCTATTTAACATATTTTCAAATACAAAAAATATGGTGAATACCTACCTGTTCAACATATTTTTATTAAATTGCAGAATTATTATTGTTGATAATATGGGTTCTTAATTGTGTTTATTCTTTAGAAAAAAAAACATGTTACGCTAACATATTTTATATCAAATATAAATATTTATGTGTATATTCAATAAACAATATTTACGATTAAGTTGACGTACGACGAGTTTCTATACGACGAGTTTGTGTAAAACCTGTATTTTAGGCGAAGAAGTTTTTATCATTGATTAATTATATCAATCATAATATCTATTATTTATTTATTTATTTAAACTTCATGTACAATAGTGATACATAGGCGGACTTAATGCCACAAGGCATTCTCTACCAGTCAACCTTTGGGTTAAATAAGAAAACATTGTGATAGGGTACAAAATAAATATATAAAAATAACTTCTTGCTTTCGAAAATTTATATAGGCACTTATAATGATACTAATACTTACATACAAATAAAATAAACTAATACATATTTTAACAAATACCAAAATTAAAAACGAGAAACCTAATAATAATTACCATGACTCGACTTCTAATAGAGAGAGAGCTATTTATTCTGACTTAAATAGTGATTACGCACTTATCTTTTAAAAGTGAGTTTGCTTTCAGCTTTGATCTATTCCAGGTGGAAGGTTTTCTGATGGATCGTTGAAGTTGTCAGGGGGTTTAAACCGGTCCCGCCAGAGATTGCATCTTGCTGTGGAGGCGTTGAAATTGACTGGGCTAGCTGGGCCTACACACCCAAGAAAACTTTTACGACTTTTCTAATTTTGTGGATGTAAGGCGGCGTAAAAGGTGATTTCTGACATGCATCATCTATCAGAAAACCTTCCACCTGGACACGAAATGCCGTAGTCGACTTGGAAATCTCTAAACAGACTTCGAACCCAAGTCGGCCGGAGCAAAGACAATCTCTGCAGATGGGGGTTCATGGACGGCTCAGATCTCAATTGCCTATGCGGCGTCTCCCCACAAACAATGGCCCACCTTCCATATTGCCCCTATCTCCTGTTCTCTTGCAGATTTATTTACTGCATCAGTGAGCGCGGTACGCGTATCTGAGTTTTGGGCTAAACATATTTAAAATTTTTGCCATCGAAACGCTAAGAAGATAATATCTATTTATACAGGCATAATGTTTATCTATGTACGTAAGATTGTTTTTTTTGTGTGGTTTTTATTACCTGAGAGCCTCCATAAATTAAGTAGTACATACGCCGTAAAGTAAATCGCTCATCAGTGGTAAGTTGAATAACGAAAATTGTCCATTTCTGTACCGAAGAACTATTTGTTTTTGTTATTCTAAGTGGTCACCAACTGCCGGAGGCTATACGCGGGGGTCGTGCGGTTCATGGCCCTTTACGGGGCCCCGGTGTGGGCGTGTTCTTTGAGGCGGCAAGCCGCCCATTACCTGAACGCGCCCCAAAAGGTAATAGCCATAAGGCTAATCCGGGGGTACCGCACGATCTCCGGCGAGGCGGCTAGCCTCCTTGCCGGATTGCCGCCATGGGATCTGGAGGCGATAGTCCTCGCACGCCTGCACGAATGGCGCGCGGAGGCACTACGTCGGGGGGAAACTCCGCTGCTGCGGCAAATTGCCGCTCAGCGGACAGACCTCCGGCGTGATCTCATGGCGACATGGAGAGAGCGACTGTCGCAACCCCGTGCAGGGCACGCCACCATAGTGGCGATAAATCCCCTCTTTGAGGAGTGGCTAGAGAGGCGCCACGGCGCCCTCACCTACCGCCTGACGCAGGTCCTCACCGGACACGGTTGTTTCGGGAGGTTCCTGCACCGAATCGGGCGGGAGGAAACGCCCGGGTGTTTCCACTGCGAGGATCGTCCGGAGGAAACGGTGGAGCACACCGTGGAAGTCTGCCCCGCTTGGGCGGAGCACCGCCGTGTCCTCGTAGCGGCGATTGGCGGCGGCGATCTCTCGCGTCCGGCCTTGGTTCAAGCCATGGCCCGGAGCGAGAGGGAATGGGAAGCCGTCACCTCCTTCTGCGAAGCAGTCATGCTAGTGAAGGAGGTGGCGGGACGTGAGAGGGAAAGAACCTCACGTCCCAGTCGCCGCGGGAGACGCCCTGGGCGTCGGGGGTCACGGGGTGGCTCCCGGCCACCGTAGGCGCGGGCCTCTGGACGGCGAGTTATGGGCCAGCTCGCCGTCTGGCCGTCTTATGACGACAGGCCGTGTCGACGGCGCGTTCGTGTTCCACGTTCGCCTCAAAGAGATGTCAGCAAATAAGTAGGGGTCCGCAAGGGCCGATGCCTGCCAGGGCTGCGGGACTGTTCGAAAGAGATACCGTGGCCCTGGAACACAAAGGGCAAAGAAGGGACATGGATGGGTTTTAGTCAGTACAAGTCTGACACTCCCTTCCGCTCCGCCCAGAGTGGAGGGGTCATTTGATGATTTCCCCTCCCAAAAAAAAAAAAAAAAAGTGCTCACCAACGCCTTACGTCTGCTGTTGTTACTACCAGACTATTGTTTCAGGAGAACACGAGCATTTTGTTTTAAGAGTTCACCACTTCTGAGGCTGAAGTGTCATTTATTGTAATCACAAAGTGCAATCGATGCCTATCAACATGTGAAACAACAAATAATTGACTGGAAATTCCTTAAAACATAAGTATACGTTGTCAACCTCAAGTACGCCGAACTCATTATCTTTACAACTATAAATACCCAAACACACTTCTAACATAATCAGATTCCTCCCAACTTCAACATGATCGGGACACTACTACTCATTACGCTACCGCTCATCCTCTATGCGGTCTACCTGATCTCCAAACGGAAGTTCCAACATTGGGAGAATAAGAAAGTGCCATATCAAGCCCCCACTGCGATTTTCGGTAACTTCGCCGGATACATTTTACAACAGACGTATATGGGACATCTTGAACAGAAACTATGCAAGAAATTCCCGAATGTCCCCTACGTCGGCGCCTACTACGGCACGGAACCCACCCTCATCGTACAAGACCCAGAACTCCTCAAGCTCGTCATGACCAAGGACTTCTATTTCTTCAGCGGCCGTGAAGTCTCCAACTACTCCCACAGGGAGCTGTTCACACAAAACCTCTTCTCCTCATACGGCGACAAGTGGAAGGTGATGCGACAAAATCTCACTCCACTGTTCTCATCTGCCAAGATGAAGAACATGTTCCATTTGATCAACAAGTGCTCTTATGTGTTCGAGAACGTACTCGACAAGGAAGTAATGAAATCCGACGACATCGAAGCGAGAAACCTCGTGGCGATGTTCACGATGGACTGCATCGGATCTTGCGCGTTCGGCGTCGACACAAACGTGATGGAAAAGAAAGAAAACAATCAATTCAGAAAAATTGGTGATGTTATCTTTGATAATCACAGGTTTAGAGCATTCAAGAATGTTGCCCGAGCTATCTGGCCGGCCATCTTCTACGCGTTGGGATTCAAGTCGATGCCGACAGAAGTGGAGCATTTCTTCAGCAACTTGCTGACAGGAACTTTCAAAGGTCGCAACTATACGCCGACGTCGAGGAACGACTTTATTGATCTCGTGTTGAAATTGAAGAACAACCATTCGATGACGGGCGACTGTATGACGAACATGAAGGCTGATGGAGGAAAGAAAGTTAATTTGGATGTGGACGAAGATCTATTAGTAGCACAATGCTTCTTGTTCTTCGCTGCGGGATACGAGACTTCGGCAACCACTTCAAGTTTTACTTTATTTGAATTGGCGAAGCATCCTGAAGTTCAAGAACGACTTATCGAAGAGGTGGACAGTTACCTGCGTCGTAATAATAACGAGCTGAAGTACGAGTGCGTTTCTGAGAATCCGTTCATGGAAGCGTGTATTGATGAAGCTCTTCGACTGTACCCAGTACTAGGAGTGCTGACTCGCGAGGTGATGGAAGACTACACATTCCCGACAGGGCTGACGATAGAGAAGGGTCTCCGAGTACACCTGCCGGTCTACCACTTGCACCACAATCCGGAGTTCTTCCCCGAGCCGGAGCAGTACCGTCCGGAGCGGTTCCTGGGCGAGGAGAAGCAGAGTATCAGGCCGTACACATACATGCCATTTGGTGATGGTCCCAGAATCTGTATCGGTAAGTGCATTTTGTTTTTATTTCTGGGTCGCCTTTGTGGAATACATACTTCGTAATTATCCTCTCATAGATAAAAGGCTTGTGCGCTAGCAGTTATAAGTACTTTAGACAATAGTTTATTCTAACATAACATCACGCCCGTTCCCGTACGGTTAGGCAGAGGTGACCTAATAGAATACCCACAATGTTATGTTGAAGTCCCATGTAATGGGGTCGAGCCTATTGCCATCAACCGAGCACAAAACCAGACTCCTAGCTGCTACTGACGTGTGGCGTGTGTGTACCGGTGTGTGTGTATGGCGTGGCTGATTCCGACCCGGGAATAAAACCCAGGACCTCAGGAGTGTAATCTGTTTTTGTAGAAGTAAAGATAGAGAGAAACAGAGTTATTGTATTCAATATCGACTATAAGTTAAGTTTTGCGTACCTACTATATTTTATTACTATTTATGGTGTGCCCATAAAAATTGGAGAGCACTTAGCAAATCTGGAGTGCTGGTAACTAATTCATTGTAGGTAAACATTCTCATCTAAATGTGATAAGTTGGTACTTGAGCCCGCGTGATTGAACATACAATCTCACTCAAACATATAAAAATTTAAAGATAAGATAGATGCTCTTGTAGTTCTCTGACACGGGATTTGTCTCTGCTTGTATTTATAACATATTTTAAATTGTGTAAATATTTACTTTGTAATGGTCGTGGGTTATCATTATCAGAGATGATACCTGTATATATACCTATCCATACGTATATAAATTATATCTAATAATTTTCTAATATTAGAAGACATTTGTGAACACAATGACAAACGGTTGGAGCTTTGATGGCAACAACAAAAATCATAGCAACAGGACTCGCCTTACCAGATTGTCGTAACCAAACAAATACCTAGAACTTGTTTGTTTTCTAACACCATTTATAAAGAAAGAAGTTAGTTTGTGTGTGTTTTTTAAAGTGTTTTTCTTTTTACCTACTAAGTCTTTAATGAAAAATCTTATACCTTTGATCTATAAACTTGAAACTTGGTCCAAATACTCATCTAAATAAACAATTAAGATCGTTACTTAATTAATTTTCAAAAAACACCCTTTACCCTTTGTAAAAGAGATGTTATAAGTAAGCGAAAATACGAAATCCAAGCGAATGAAGCCGCGGGCGAAGAGTTCGTATTTTAATAATATTATCTGAAAAGTGACAGGTACACGGTTTTTTAATTCAAAAGCTTGAGCAGCTTTTATTTTCCACAACTTTCCTTTCACTAATTTCTTGTTTTCATTTAAAAATAAACCTTAAGACGTCTTTTCCAGGAATGAGATTCGCAAGAATGCAAATGGCGGCCGGTCTGATAACAATACTGAAGAAGTATCGAGTGGAACTGGCTCCTGGCATGAAAAATCAATTGACATTCGAACCTAGGGCCGTGGTCACTCAACCAATTGGAGGAATCAGGCTCAAGTTCATTGAAAGAGAGGGTTGGGAACAAAGGCTGTTGAAATCGGCTTAGAGTGAAATGTTTTGTATTTTAAGTCATCTTCTTTCACCCCACATATTGCCAGTTTTGATCACACTAAGCTACTCCTGAATGAAAGGCTAAACGAATAAAACTGTTAGTTTTTGAGGGCTTGATTTAGAGTCGAGATTTGAAACTCCATCATCATGCTCGTGCTCATAGTGGCGGTACTTTCAAAGAAGCCTAAAAGTTTGGCTTGCCCTTATAGCCTACTATTCTTCATAATGATAGGGTTTCTAAAGAGTCTGCTTGCCCTAGGGACTACCTGTATTGTTGGCCCTTAGGCACGCCACCCTTATCCCAATTTATTTTGTGGTAATAATTGGGTGGCATGTCGTCTTCTTTTATATCTTCATACTTTTGGATGTCATCTCAGCAATCAACCCTAGAGTTAAAATCCTAGCTGTGTTATATTTATACATTTATTCAAGTGTCGATTGGTGTTAACCAAAACGATCATAAATCTCTTTTACAGTTGCAATTAATGAACTGAAGTGAACACCGGGCCGCCGTGTGTTTCCTAAACAATTATTGAGTTTTGCAAATGTTTATCAAATTCTCATAAGTATTTGAAAGAATAAAACAAAGATTTACTTTACTAACATTATCATCTAGGTACATAATAGTTTTATCTAGTTTTAAGAATGTAAATTAGTCTTGTATAAAGATATGCAAGAATTGTATATTATATGTAGGTATCCAAAAACGCGATATGCGGTTTATATATTCAAAATAGATTATGATCATAAGCCCCATAAATGTATCTCTGATTCTTTGTAACCTACCTACTTCATCATCATCATCATCATTTCAGCCGAACGACGTCCACTGCTGGACATAGGACCCCCCAAGTATCGCCACATTGACCGGTCCTACCTACTTGTTAGAAAATAAAATGGCTAGCTTGATGTGTTAAAAGCTGTAACTTCAGGTACGAGGATCTTTTAGCGCGTGGCATAAATCAGAACTAACGCAGCCATTTTGTTTTTTCTTTTAATTTCACGAATGTGATGAATGTGTACCAGCAGCGCTCCTTGTCAAGGTTACTCAAGCGCGAAAAGGTCCTTGTAACAGTGTACGTTTGAAAAATAAAACAAAATTAATTAAGAATCAAGGTATGGCGTTTGTTATTTCTGTCAACACTTGAAAATTAATTTCGTCCCTGGCTGGTTGTTTGTTCCGGTTTCAGACCGTTTCCTTACCGACCTTGCTGTAATTTTTGGCTTATGGCTCTCTTAGCTGAAAATTAACAAGTGGAAATCATTTTATGGAAACGGGCTTTCAGAACGGTTGTTTATGGTGCTGTAAATTTTTGGGATATTTTCAGATTAGGATTAATTTGACATCCAAATAAGAGTGGCTTAATGAATGACTGAAAAGTTTTCCGTGTGTCTATCTGGCAAGCGTGAATTCTAAGCTTCCTGGGTTCGATTCCCAGATGGGGCAAAAGGTGTGAATGGGTTTTCCCATAAAACATTTCTCAGTAGTAGCCCGGAGTTTGGAAGTTGGTGGAGTGTCTTCTCTCCCCTTTATTTTCAGAGAGTGCACCCGTATTTGCGCACGCACTTGTTCACTATAACATCTCCTGCGCACTTGGCTAATCTCCGTTGAAATTGGCCACCGTGGCCGAAAAGCGATCGCCAGGATATTATTATTAAATCTTTAGTCTATGAAAAAAATAGCGGCACTTGGTTATAAGTAGATATCGAGCAGTAAGTGTAGCTAGGCAGTAGGCACTTTTAGTATAACGATCCGTACGGAAATATTCTTACACAAGTGCGCGGACATATTTTTATGATTAACCCGATTAACCGGCCGATAACCTGTGTCAATTAATTAACTACTTACAATTTTGTATTTTGTATTGTGTATTTTGTTTTCCTTGTAGGTCACATCAAGCTCACTGCAGATAATTTCTTCAGTTATCAAAACGTAGTATAATTAATTATTCTATATTTATACAGGGTGTTTGGTTAAACGTGGGCAATACTTTAGGTGCGTGTAGTACTCATGAAAATAAGCAACTTTTACAATGGGACCGACAATGAAATCGCGAAAAAAATATCAGCTGCTCCACACATTGGTGGTCGCGTAACTCGAAAAAATGTAGGTAACAGCAAATTTTTTAAATCATATTTCATAGTTA
Source organism: Noctua janthe (assembly GCA_910589295.1). Lineage (NCBI taxonomy): Eukaryota > Metazoa > Arthropoda > Insecta > Lepidoptera > Noctuidae > Noctua > Noctua janthe. The sequence continues at coordinate 2,498,306 of OU342573.1, read as the reverse complement.
GCTCCATAGTAAGAGTTGCTCATATTTATGAGTGCTTCACTCCCTTAAAGTATTGCCTACATTTAACCAAACACCCTGAATATAAAGTAAGAAACTGACTGACTGATTCACTGACTGATCGATCAACGCACAGCTGAAACCGCTGGGTCTAGAAGCATACAATTTTGCACAAACGTTCCTTAAATGACGTAAGTGAGCATAAAGAAAATTTATCCCCTAAGCGGTTAAAATGTGGGTTGAAAGTTTGTATCAACGTTTGTCAATTTTGCGAACGAAGTCGTGGGTAACAGCTAGTTGTATTATAACTAATGGCCATTTCCTCATAGTCACTAGTGTTTTTTGTTATCAGCACGTCTAAAAAATAGGTAACTCGAGAAAAAGGAATCGCCTTTTTTTTCTATCTTCAAAAATGACTGAGATATTAAACGTTAAAGTACGGCCTCCGCGCCAAAATCCGACTAACGTATGACGTCACGCTGCGAGCTGCGAGTGGAAATAATAAGTGTAAACCATTTTACAAATCAAATTTTTTGAACGTAATTAGTTGCAGAAATTATACAGGGTGATAGCCCAGTCATAAAACGAAGGCAAATATATCGAAGTAAATAAGCCGGCTATATACTACAGGGCATATTGCTCGCAGAACGGATGGCCGATGGGGCCGGAAAGTTCTGGAGTGGCGACCGCGAACTGGAAGACGTTGCGTTGGAAGGCCTCCCACTAGGTGGACCGATGACCTGGTAAAGATTGCGGGGATCCGCTGGATGCGAGACGCACGGGATCGGTCAATGTGGCGTCACTTGGGGAAGGCCTATGTCCAGCAGTGGACGTCTTTAGGCTGAAATGATTATGATGATGATGATGAAGCCGGCTATATGAACTCCCTAAGTCCTTATCCAGCACCTTATTCAGGCGGCCAAAAAAGAACCTCCCTCAACGATTGTTACATTTCGGCAGTGATGCCTAATGCTTCCGACATACGATAATACTTGTAGGTTTCCGTTGAGGAGAGGAATCAAAGGTGTATGGAATCAGAGAGTTGAGTTCCCATGAATTCAATTATATCCCCTTGCTTTACATTCATGGCTGCGTCGCACCCAATTCCATGCGAAAAACCAGTTTTATTATTATGATTGTGAGATTTTTTATAATACGTACTTAATCATCTTATCGTGCTTATGTTGCCTTCTTATCTTCAACGAAAAAGTCAACAAACAACACGTACAAATTAAACTGGGCAATAAAAAACTCATAATTACGAGTGCTAGTCAAGCAAAGTCGAAAATCACAAGTCTCAATTTGAAACCCTTTTTGCATTTTTTCTAATATACAGAATAATATTTATTTTTCTACCTTAGAAAATATTAAATGGGGTTCACGATTGGTTGAGAATATAAAGCTCAGCAGTGCGACAAAAAAATAAAAACCTCAGGCTTGCGAATTGTTGCTCTCAACCGAAAGGTGCGACAAAATCAATTACTTTTATAAATAAAGACGCGGGCGATGTCGCGTGACTTTGGTGTAACATTCGATGTTTCTTTAAACCTAATTGATGTGCGTGAGCGGTATCAGCTCTGAAGATAAAACAGAAGGTTTGTTTTACAGGGCGTAGAACACATAAACGCTGAAACTGTTACCATGAATTCAGAGGGTCTAAGGCCTCTCCCTCTACCATGCTACAACCGTCTTCAAATAGTTTCGTGTTCCTACGGCTTTTAACAAGATTAATGAAGACCCAGACTTCACCAAAGCGAAGCGGGAGATTTACAGAAACCCACCAATCATATTGGTTGAAATCTACATCAATTCGCGCGTCTCTCCTGTGATTGGTTGAATCTTGCACATCTCATCTCTCTTCTCCGATTTGGTGTAGTCCCGGCCTTAGGCTACGAACGCACTGACAGGTGACTTGTTTAGCGCCTAGAGGCTAGCGAGTACCGAAGTGAAGCCATTTATAGTAATAAATGGATAATCCAGCTAGGATGAGCAAGCCAGCGGTACCAGGGTCGCGTAAAGTGGAAGAAAGCGTTGTAGGTTTAGTTAGGACTTGGTTATTGGTAGCCTTTTGTCTTTTCCAGAGCTTACAGAACAAAGCCATTGAAATTATTACCTCACTTTATCCATGGTTCTTCTGCATTTAACTTCTAGCTTCATATAAATTTAGATATAAGCTAATATGTGCTCTCAGACAGATTATGTTAATAGATAATCCGATCATAATCCTGCAAAGATGATCAAGCTAGCAATACCAGGGTTTCATAAAGCGAATCTATTGAGATTTAGTCCGCCAAACCCTTTTGTCTTCTACAGAGTGTACAGTATATCCCTGAAAGCAAACCTTGAAGCCATTGAAGTATTGAAGCTCATATTGGTGCAATGACCTTGACATCGTAAAACCCAGTGTCTGGTGTGCGCATTCCCTATTTTACTATTCAGAGTGACTGTGAACTTAACATTACCAGCATTATCCAGCTCATATCCATATGATCTTGACCTTATTCCTTCACTCTCTCCATGTTTCTTCTGCACTAACCTGCTAGCTTCATATAAACATAGGTATAAGCTAATATGTGCTCTCAGGCTTCAGACAGACGGTCCGGGGCTGCGCGCATGCGCACTAGCTCCCTCTCTCTGGACTCACCCTGACACAGTACGGCGGCCATGATGGAAAGAATCAAGGGATAATGCCCGTATCAACAGGTTGAGTACATGTTCATTGCGGCAGTAAAATCGATGCTCATCTGTTTGGTAATGTGATTAATAAGTGTCGGATTTTGTTCAGTACTTTGTGGAATCTTTTTTTTTTCAAGTTTTTTGTTGGTTTGGTGGGTATTTCTAACAGGTTGGACGATAAATAATAAAACCGTGATTACAACAAAAAACGGTAGTTTTTCTAAGCCTGCAAAAAACTGGACTGACAGTGTATATTTTGCAATCCATAATGTAAACAAACTAAGCATCTAAATATTTTACGTATACTATGTCAACTTTTACACCTACTTACAACTTAACAAAAATCAAGTTTCCCATTTATGTTTGCCTACCCCTAGTTTAAATTATACTGTACTTTGCTTTGCTTTTATTTCCTAAAACTCTTTAACCTATTAAAATATTACTTTGCCATAAGTACAGACGCAGCACATGAAGCTACTACAATCTTTCAAATTTCTTTATTAATTTTTCAACCTTATCGCTACAGCATTAGGTTCAAGGTTGATTGGGATAATTTGACAGTTTCGGGTTGCTTAATGTGCTGGTGTCTGTACAATCACAGCGAACGAGGAAAACTGTTCCACCGTAAGACACTCTATCAGTAGCGAAGGGTCAATTTTTGTAAGGGGTAAGCCGGAATACATATATTTAATGTGATTATATTATGTCTATAGAATACTGACTGTGGCATTTTTCAACGGGAACCCGGTAGGAACCATGGATCTTTAGCTACTGCACTCTGTACTAGTACGGGGAACAGAGCGAACCAGTTCTGTGTTTACAACCATCATAAGCACCGATACGTAACAAACAAAATTTGTAACTACACCTACTGCTTATTTGTAACTTACTGAACTGCGCAGTTGTTATTTTGATTTGGCAAATAAAGATTTTTTTTTTTGCAATAACTACTCATATAATGATAAAGTACCTAGGCGACCGAGGTCTCGGGTGAAAATAAAGAAAACGAATTTTTCCAGATATTTCCTAGTTAGATCGATTTTTCGCCCCCATAAACCCCTATATTGCAACTTTCTTCGAACCGTTAGAGCAGTTTTCGAGAACGTTGTTACAAATATATTATTTACTTATACAACTCTATAGTTCATTTAAAAGTACAGGGTAGGATAAAGTTGGGATGAGCCTCGAATATTGCCTCATGCTAAAGATAAAGGCAAGATTTTTTTAAGCTGCATATCTCCTATATCCTCCTTATTAATGTTATTATAGCTAACCCATATTGTCCCACTGCTGGGCAAAGGCCTCCTCCATTCCTTCCCACGGTTACGATTCTGTGCTACTTGCTATCCAGTTCATCCCGCCATCTCCATCGTAGTCTGGCGCGACCCCATGTCATTGTTTCAGGGCAATCCTGAGCTTTACGGGCCCAAAACTCGTTCGGCATGCTACAGACATGTCCTGCCCATTCGAAAATTATGAAAACCTAGTTAAATATCAATAGTTACACAGATAGTCTGCTTTATGCAACACTGATATATTCCTAAACTATCAGGCGTAGCAACAACAAACCAATTTCAATTGCAAATACAATTTCACTCCATTCCTAGTACAAATATTTTCCCAGACGTATCCCCCAGCCTCCGACTACATGGTCACCCTAGGTGTCCCACTCCATGCGGCGAGCTCAGTGTTCTGACGCGTTTCAAGCGTCACCCACAGGCGGAGACGGAGCAAAACATTAGCTAGCTTTCAGACAATAACATATCTAACAAATACATCATATCAGTAACAAAATTAGAAGAAAAAAACTCTATTTTGTAACGATTTGTAAACGTTTTGCCAGTTGTTATTAGTGAATGTGATATAAAGTGTTAATTTGGAAATGTAGTGAGAGAAAATCGTGTTGTGAATTTGGAAAAGCTTTTTGAAAGCATATGTGTTTTCAAAGTGAGTAGTTTTGTGGTCATTTTTTGTAAGTATTTGCAGCTTTTTCTCTGTGGATTTACAGATGGATTTTCGTGAAAATTTTAGTCTCATGGAATTTTTCGTGCCTTTTCAGGGAGGATGCACATTTTTACTATAAATTTTCTGAATGTTTAACGCCTTTCTACTTAAAAATATTTCGATTAGAAAAAAATACTTTAATATTTCTTCGATAAACCAAAAAAGCCGATACTAAATCCCGTTATCGTCTATTCCGTGAAAGCATATCAACAGTTGTAGTATTTTAGAGTGGGCGTCTACACGTGTTAGCTGATTCGCCGTCGATGCCCGCATCTCTGGCCCAGTTGTACTCATTAGAAGCCTCATTTAGCGCGCCTACAATACGCAGTACGTTGACATCTTGCTATGAATGTATCCACAGGCGCTTTATTTTGGTAGGTAGATTGTACAAGGCTCACCCATTTTAATATTACATCTTATTTTATTTACCTGCAATCTATGCAAATAAATTTTACTTTACTTTGAAATAGGTTGTACCAAATGAAAGTAGTCCTAACAGAAAAGGAGAACGTCCTATCTATCTACATATATGATTTTCATTTTGGCCCAGTTGTACTAAAGGCTTACAATACGTAGAGTGTTGCCTTGTTGCTATGAACGATTCTATAGGCGCTTTGTTTTGAATAAATTGTTTTATTAATTGAAAGGAGTATTAATACATAGATAACGTACAATCTTATTTATATATCTACGTACAAGATACGCATTTTTGTCCAGTTGTTCTCATTAGAGGCTTGATTATACAATACGCAGTGCGTTGCTTTGTTGCTATGAAGAATTTGACAGGCGCTTTATTTTGGAATGAGGTTTGTATCAAATTAAAAGAGGCTTAGAACATGTATAGTCAATATCTTGTCTTATTTGCACATCTATGTATATGATACGCATTTTGGCCTAGTTTTACTTATTAAAAGCTTAATTTAGGGCGCTTACAATACGCACTGCGTCGGCTCGTTCCTGTGAATGATTATATTGTTTTGAAATGAGTTTGTATCAAATGAAAGTAGACTTCTTTAGCCATGTGAAGAGGGTTCTGTTTCATAGGTCTAGATAATGATATGATATGCATTTTGGACCAGTTGTAGGAGCTTCATTAAATGCGCCTGCTATACGCAGTGCGTTTTTTTTTGGAGGAAAATAAACGTAACATAAATAAATAAGCCCGTCTCAAATCTTCAATATTGTTTTATGTAATCAGGGAGGCCATGGCAACAATAGTATTACGTTCGTAACAAATAATCTTTGCGGAATGTGGAGGAAAATCAAGTTTTATCAAAGACAGAGAGGTATCAATTAGACTTATACTGTCATTTACGGGATATCTTCCGTGATTGTTCATTATTTTATGTTCCCGATATTTCGACGCTGTTGCAAGCGTCATGATCACGGGTTCACAGAAGATATCCGTAAATGACAGAGTGAAAGCTTAAACTAAAGCTTGTTTGAGGTAGCGTTTGATAATATAAAACTCCTAACAAGAATCATTGTTCTGATACCTAATTGTACAATTACTATTTATTTTAACAACATGAAAAGGAAAATAAGAATCGCTAACCAAAACTACCAACACTTACTTTCACACAAAATAAGTAGAGAGAGATGCAATGATAAATACAAAGAAAGCGTAATGAAAAGGCAGAAAATATCGATTTCCATTCGTCTCTGAAGTCTCAATAATGTTGTCGAGCAATGAATTGCAATTTATATTTGTTTGTGATCGCAACAGGCAACGTCCCACAGGGACAAGCGCCGCCACTCCTACGCTTTTTATGTTTTGATACAAAAGTAGATTGACGCCTTAATTAGCGAAATACTTACCAGAGTTCGACGGTCTATCAGAGTCTAGACATAAACAAGCGAACATCCTCAGCTTCCTATTCCTTTGACGACCTAAAAAAATATCTAGATTTATCTATCTATCTATCTGTTGAAGACCCACATGGTCACGCGACAAGACATGAAAAGTGACAAGACACAAAAAGTGCCAAATATCTTACTTACTAGAGCTACTTAGTCGCTCCAACTGTCAAGGTTAGATCTGCTTTCGCTAAAAGGCAATACTCAAGGCGTGTCGTGTGGAGTGTCTTATCACAACTTGATGAATAAAGAATTACGTATATATCCCATGAAGCTCCGAGACTGTAAAAAAGTTGTAACCGATTGGCTTAAAACTAAAACCTACGACGATGTTGAGTCTATTGTATCTACTTTACAATAACCAAATTAGTTACACTTGGGTTGTTGTCCGTATGGTTGGTGAAAGTAGACTTGTTTCGCTTCTTTCGATCCCAAGACATTGTCACAGGGCTAACCGCCAACCGGCAACCGACAACCTACTTTTGAACCCACGCTTACACCTACCTATGCTGGCATCGCCATTCGGTCTTACCAGCATTGGTCTCCATCCCATTGTTGGTGTCGGGTTGGAAGTATCTTGTGATATTAATTGTGATAAGTGAACTAAGCATTGTTTATTATAACTCATACACCACACAACCTCACTATTCAATATTCACACTCGCACCCATACTCACTCATACACTCATACACTCACACAATCACTCGTGACACATACCACACGAACACACGCAATCTGGCCTTTTCTCTGCATAACGCTCATTCATATGCAGAGCTGTTTGTATAATTTTAAGTTACCCCTTTTATTTTTAGTCTTGCATGTTTACATTGTCTACATTTCAATTACATAAAAAATTATAAGTGGAAGTGCGGAGTCTCCTAATACAAGCAATTCCTTGCTTAAAAGGTGACCTCCAATAATATGTATCTAAACGCCCATTGTAATTGAAATAAACATTTTTATTTTTTTACTACATAATTATTTTGATGAATGGTTGTTTGTTACTCAATCATGCCAAAACAGCTGAACAGATCTGTATGAAATTTGGCACCGAGATAGATTATAGTCTGGAATAGCACGCTATTTTTTTTCTCACAGATATTCATCAACATTTCAACACGAACGAAGTCGTAGGTAACAGATTGTAACAAATAAATGAGAAAGTTTGTGACGGTACATGGATGGATATTTGTTACTCTTTCACGCAAAAAAGGCTGAACGGATTTGGATGAAATTTAGTCCACGGAAAGTTTATAACCAGGATACTTTTTATCCCGGTAAATTAGTCCACGCAGAAGACGCAGCCAGAAGCTAGGTTATAACATGTATGACGTATGTAGCAGTAGCGAAGTGTCAATTTTTGTAATAGGTACGCCGTACCCTTTAATGTGATTTTATGATTTGTCTATAAAATACTGACTGTTTCAGTTTTCAAAGGGAAGCCGGTAGGAATCGAATTGTATGGAACCTTCGCCACTGGCATGTAGTCGCCAGCACATCAAGTGACCACAAACTGTCAAATTTCTCAGTAACTTGATGCACTGGCGACTGTACTGTAAATATAACAACCTGGAATATTTACCTAGTTTAGATATGACTTGAGAAATTATTTTCTCTAAGGAAATTGTATGTAAAATGTAGGTTGAACCTACACATCATGCCAACCTTTCCTTTAATTCAGAAGCTGATTGGCTCATGAAGTAAGTACCTAATCAACCAGGGCTGCGAGACTGTTCGAAAGAGATACCGTGGCCCTGGAACACAAAGGGCAAAGAAGGAACATGGATGGGTTTTAGTCAGTACAAGTCTGACACTCCCCTCCGCTCCGCCCAGAGTGGCGGGGGGGTCATTTGATGATTCCCCATCCGAAAAAAAAAATAGTACCTAATCAAACAACATCAGCAACTTCTGACATAAGCTAACTAATAATATTAACTGGATCAATCATATCTGTTTGTTCTTCCTTTGCGCCCACAAATTACATTTCAAGATAGCTTAAACCATTACCTAAAGCTAATTACTAAACCTGATTCGTTCAGGCCAATCAGAACCGTTAGTCAGAACATATAGTGTAATAACAAGCTTAACGCTAAGTTAATTAATACAGCAAATATCAAAGACGTCTATTCTTAGATACTCATCATATTCATTCCTAATTAAGATCAATTAAGTTCAATGTATTATTTTTTGTGAGCATCTAAACGTCTTTCACGACTGGTTAATTTTTAACACGCTTTTATTTATTTATATGTGAAGTTATAGGTGAAGCTATCACCTATAACTAACTATGTAAAAAGGTACATTTTCAAAGTGGGGAAATTTTGTTATTGCATTCGAGACGAAATTTACGCCCGAGCCGCCAGGCTAGGGTGTTATGGAGGCGAGAACTGAAGTAACAAATCTCAGGCGTATCAAACGACGTTTTTCAATACGCTTTCGAAGAAATAAAATTTTAGAACGTAAAGTATTTTTGTCAGGAATTATTATGAAACTATGTTAAAGATTTAATTTGCTTTTTTTCCGCGCTTTGGTTTATATAGTGTATTTATTATCTATGCTTTGGTTTCGCCAGGTTAAAGAAGCAAAGGTATGATGCCGCTAAACAGCCTAATATGAAAAATAGAAAATTCAAATATTTTTGAAATTAGAACACAAATAAATGTTAATTTGTTCATAAAAGTAAATATTTGTTTTAAATAATCATGTTTATCTATGATATTCTATTTATAAACACAATACAAATACCTCACGCCGCCTGTGCCGCGTCGTAATCTATTTGCCGAGATTAAAAAAAAAACAATCATTGCCGACTACAGTCATAGAACCCATTTGGACTTAGTATTAGTTTAGTTATCTGTGGAAATTTTTATTTCCGCACATGTGCGGAAAAATATTAAAAATCCACACGTTTGAAATACATTGCATGTTGAACCTAATCGTAGTGCGATAAGAACCAGTTTTCGAGAAAGTATATTGAAAAAATCTTAGAAGTTTGTTCCCGGTTTTCGATTGAGCTTAATTTGAAATGACATGTAAAGTGTTTTATAACCCACTTATATAAAAATCATTTCATCATTAAATTCATTCCAATTCTTTTATTATTTATTTATTTATTTTAGTACATGGTGAACTTACAGCTAATAAAAACAAACAACAAGGAAACCATAATCACCAGAAAGCCAATTACAAATCCTCACGTATAGACTTAGAATAAAAAATTATTGGTGTGAGCACAAAAACAGAAAACACACCGCTTTAATCAAAGTAAAAAGAATATATCTAACTATTCATACACGAAATATTTTCAGGGAATCATCTGACGGCTATAACATAGCCATTTCAAGGGATTTTTTTTTTTATCTGAGTATATTTTTATAATAAATATATGTATAATTTAAAATTACTTGACCCACAAAATAAATACTGGCTCCTTATTTTTAAGCATTCATTACGCTAGTTTACTACGTCGTATTTACCTACTGTCATTGTTATGATATGGGAGTAAAGGTTTTATGCAAAAAGTCTCAATAAATTTTAGAACTATAATAATTTTGTAAAAAAAAAACACTCAGATAATTTTTTTTTTCGTTGCTCTGGCGACTTTACGACTTATAGAAGTTACTCTTAAAATATTTCGTGTATGAAAAGATAGACCTTATATATACTATACTACACTTGGTTTCACTTGGCTTGGCTTGGCTTTGGCTTCCACTATACTTGGCTTGCAAATATATGACTAAAATAATAGGCATCACATCTACATCATCATTAGATCTTGTTTCAAAATAATGGTGACAAAATAATGTTGTTAATACGTTTAGCCTTAGGAACAGGAGAAATATACAGAAAGATAGACGATCTCAAAAGGTGGCAAGGAGGCAAGCTACATAGATTGCCATGTCAGTCTGTCAGTCAATCTAAGTCAAGATTGTTTTTTTTTTTTATGAATTGTTACTCAGTATTTGAATTCCCTGGCACGTGCATGTTTTTTACTGAGGTATAGGATTACTCCTAACCTCAATCTCGTCTGATGAGAGCGAAGGATGTGGTCTACATTAATATATTTTTTTTAATATTACTGCATACAAATCAGACAATTAAATCTATATTTCTTTACATAGTATAAAACAAAGTCACTAACGCTGTTTGTACGCTTAGATCTTTTAAACTACGCAACGGATTTTAATGCCTTGTGACTGTGACTGTAGCTTCACTTTTTTTTTTTTTTGACATTCATAGTGTCTGTAATGGTCTAATTGAAATAAATGCTTTGAGTTTGAGTTTGAGATAGAGTGATTCAAGAGCAAGGTTTATTTATATGTATGTATATTGCACCCATGCGAAGCCGGGGCGGGTCGCTAGTATATTATAAAGCTGAAGAGTTTGTTTGGTTGAACGCGTTAATATCAGAAACTACTGGTTCGAATTGAAAAATTCGTTTAGTGTTGGATAGCCCATTTATCGAAGAAGGCTATAAGCTATATAACATTACGCTACGGCCAATAGGAGCAGTGCATCAATTAAAAAAATTGTTAAAACGCTGAAAATAGTATTTTTATAATAATTTCACGCGGACGAATGTCGCGCGCAACAGCTAGGAAAAGATTGTTGAGGAACTAGGACGACTATTCAATAAAGCTTAGTTTTCTTATCACGATCTATGGAGTGCAATCTATTATAATTTGTGAACACCCACGGGCGACGTGCCAAGGGAATTTACTCCCAATGACCTATTTTTTTTTATTGATTCAGAAGCAAAATTTAACAAGTTATTAATACTATTATTGACTGGCTGAGGACACATTTCTTCATTTGCAAGTTATTGCGGATTGTATTCAGAGATTCAACAAATTTCACGAGTCTACGAGATTGCTACGAATTTGCTACGGAGGTGCTACGTGACGATTATGGAACTTTCTTTGTTTCATCTTTGATTATTTATTTTTTGTTTTGATGTTTGGCGTCGGCGTTTTCATATTTTTATGTTCAAAAAAAAATTGGTACCTTTTCTCAATAATATACAGGGTTATTAGTAAAACACCAACAACCCCGCAGGAGTAGATAACTAACATCATAAACAACAACATTTGTTCTACGACTTTTCCGAAAACAGACAAAAAAAAATCAACTCTCCATACATATTATGTCCGAACAGCTGATCGAGTTTTGTATGAAAAGTCGATTTTTTTTGCCCGTTTTCGAAAAAGTCGTAGAACAAATGTTGTTGTTTATGATGTTAGTAATCCACTCCTGCGAGGTTGTTGGTGTTTTACAAATAACCCTGTATTATTCATTCTTGTAGCAATGTGTATTCCGTTATTATTTTTATTCTACCTACCGCTGTGTTTTCATTTAGAAAACTGCGAATCATATCTTAATGGAATCGTGCACAGAGATGCACATGTGTATTAAAAACACCTTATTTTGCACAATGAGAGAGGATGTTCATTTGTATCATACAATGGGGGCATTATCACAATATCCATTTCCTTTGAAACACATAAGCGACATACACCGTGACTTTTTAGTCGTCTTACAAAGGTCGTCCACTCAATGTACCCGACATAAAATAGCTCTAGACGCGATTTTTTTTTATCTTCCATAATAGGTACAAAGAAAAATTATAATAAAAAATTTGTATAAAATTATGAAACATTCTGTTAATGATGTTTACGTGTCAAACGGGAGAACATTTACCTACCCAGCACTCGAGTCCAGTAGATCATTGCTCGCAACAGGATGTTTTAACTACGTCATGCGCCATAATACTGAATAATATTTTTATTTTTAAATTATTAAAATCTCATAAATATCTATTTTTTTTTTATGAATGTTTAGTATTAATTGGATACATGAAGTGGGCTGCCGTTGTGAGACGACTAAAAGGTCACGGTCTATAAACTGAAAATAAATTGGCTTTCATACCATTATTTCTCATGTTGATAATGTCTTTTAGACGATCGACAGTCTGAAACCGAATAAACTTAAAATACCATTTTTTTTGAATATTGAATGGGCCTAATCTTGACCTCAATCTAGTCCTGAGGACAGAGATGAGGTCGACGATGGAACGAGCTAACCCAAAATAAGCCTATTAACTCGCGACTTAAATAGGTTGGTGTCGCCGGGAACACTACACAGGCAAGGAATTACACTCCTTGGCTGTGTGTGCGATGTAGTTTGGCACGAATGTGTGGAACATCGACAAGGTATGGGTGATAACCTGCAGTGCGTCTGGACTCCCGATGGCAGAAGGGAGATTGTGGAATGAGAATACAATACACTTAACATAATTAAAATGCCATCGACAAAATATGTATTTAGAATTCTAAAACTGTACTGCACTGCAAGTTTACTTGGAAAATATAAATATTTTTTAATGTTATAACATAACATCACATTACATAAAGCCTGCAATCCCCGAAGGTACTTAAATTTACTTAGATTTTATTGTTGACATTTTAGATATAGTTTTTGATTTATTAATTGCTTTGAAATTCATGTATTAATTTAAAATTTTATAATTTACATTATTTATCTTCTATATTAATATTTGTATTTCTACTTTCTGACTTTTATCATTTTTGTTATTACTTAAATTTTATTGTTGATATTCTGAGAATTTTTATTGATCGACTTGCTTTGACATTCTTGATTTTATCATTTTAATGAATTATGGTATTTGTTGCATGTAATTAACTTAATTTTATTTAAATTGATGTTAATATTTGTACGACAAACGGCAAAACATAGAGCACATATTAAAATGTAACATCTCGCATACTCTGTAACTACCTATGTTAACAAATAAACATTCTGATTCTGATTCTACTACACCCCCATTTCACCAGTTTTGTTTAAGTTCCATGTAATAGGGGTGAGCCTATTGCCATTAATCGGGCACAAATCCAGAATCCGTGACTGCTGAGAAATTCTTCGTGGAAAAACCTAATAACACGTTGCCCGACTTGGGAAACGAACCCGGGACCTCATGCTCAGCATTCGCGCTTGTGACATTTTACTACATAGACGTTTCGAAATAATTTCGAAAAATGTTACATAGTTCATAATAACAACGCGGTCTCACAGACCGATATATGTTATATAGGAGTAGATACTAGTATGGAAAATTACCTAATGACCCATGTCTTCGCGACTTTGTTCTTTTATTTTTCTTTCTGCTCGTGCAAAGTTATTCAACCATTATTATATCTTTTTATTCTGTTACCTTATGGCGATAACGTTTCCACTGCTGGGACACGAACCTCGGATCCTCTCTGTGGGAGCGAGTGGGCCGTAATCCACCACGCGGGCCCAACGAATGACACATGCCTTCGAAGTTTTACGTCAGAGACATGGCTATCAGCCGCTTGGGTCGTTCTTCGACGTTAAGCCGCGCTTGCCAAATTCGGTCTGTGGATGGGTGACCATCCATTACACACCGAGTTTCCTCCGTCCTCGGAAAGCACGTTAAACCGTTGGTGCCGGCTGCCATTTGAAGATCTTTGACAATTGTTACATGTAGTCAGTGACCCGAAAGTCTGACAGCCAGTCTTACCAAGGGTACGTATTACCCAGACTTACCATACTAACAATATACGATAAGTTAATTATTTTACACCTTACTAGCAACATTAGAAATGGAATTTAGAGATATGGATTAAACGGTTTATTTTTTATTTTATTTATTTATTTTTTATTAACTGGATTATGGAGGTCAGATAGGCAGAAGCTCCAAGTAAAATACTGGTGTTCAGCTGCATCCGGTTAGACTGGAAGCCGACCCCAACTTAGTTGGAAAAAGGCTATGCAGATAATGATCACTTAGCGATTTTCTTACGATTTTTCCTTCTCTGTTTTGAGAGCAGCGGTGATGAAATTACACAAAGTAAAGTGCTTGCCTATGTTCAAACTTCTAACGTCCGAATCGTTCGTTTTAAAAGTTCTTTTATTTTTCTTTTTCCGCGTCGAAAGCTGTTCATTGTTCAACCGTCATGTCTTTTCGGCCTGTTTCCCCATTGGTCTATACACATTCACGTCGTTATCTGTATCCTCATTGGTCTACCAACCATAAACACGGTTTGCGACCACTAATGCCCACATTTGATGCCCCGGCCCGGCAGCGGTGTAATTGTGTAGTCTGGTTATTGTCTCAGATATAGAGGACAGTGAGTTTAACGAATTTGGGAGAAAATTGGGTACTTACTCTTTGTTTATATGGTCTGGGGGAACGAGGACGATAATTGGCAGTATATTGAATAAAAGGGAAGTGTATTCACATTATTCCGCTGTTCTCCAGCGGTGGCCCAGTGGTGGAGACCCCGACTTACGAGCCGTAAGTCGTGGGTTCGAACCCAGCCAGGCGCATTACTTTGTGTAAGTTATTTCATCACCACTGCTCTCAAAACGGTGAAGGAAAACATCGTGAGGAAACTGGCTTGTCCTAGAACCAAAAATTCGAAGACATGTGATATCTACCAACCCGCCCGCTTGGTGGATTATAGCCCAATCCCTCTCATAGAGAGGAGGCCTGCGTCCCAGCAGTGGGAACATTAATAGGCTGATTATGCTATGCTATGCTTATGTATTCACAAGACTCTAATTGAGATTAGAATCGAAATTACTGTTGGAGTGTTACAGATTTCAGAACCCTATTAAAGCTATTTATTTAAACTTCATGTACAATAGTGGTACTTAGGCGGACTTAACGCCACAAGGCATTCTCTACCAGTCAACCTTTGGGTTAAATAGGACAACATTGTGATAAGGTTCAAAATAAATATATAAAAATAACTTCTTGCTTTCGAAAATTTATAAAGGCACTTATAATGATACTAATACGCATATACAAAGCACTGAGCAAGCAAACAAGCGCAAGCGTGGTTCAAAACTATTTACTATAACATAACGCCTGTAATCTCTGAAAGGCTAGGTTAACAAAGATTTGGCCTTATTATGCTTAAGACCCATGTAATAGAGTGCGAGCCTGGGGGTGAATATAAACCCCGAGCTGCCCAAAACACTGCACGCTCTGGGAATCGAAAACAGCTTATTCTCAGCAGTATCGGTTACGACCAATATGATACTTGATTAATTAGTATCAATGTTGCGATTTATGTTTTTTTTTTTTAAAAAAACTTGGCCCACACTAGGAATTTCTCCTGAATCGTGGGTGCGTTTACAAACATTCAAATTCACATACACAAACAGCCAGACCCGGAACAACTACCTGTAGGCCATACAAATATTTGTTCCGTGCGGGAATCGAACCCGTGACACGAAGCGCAGCAGTCAATCGCTCAGCCACTGCGCCAACCGTGCCGTCACTTATTTAAATGCTCGTATCTTTTATCCCTTGAATTATCTATTCCACGTTTAACAAAGTAGAAATCATATAAATTATAGAAGGTACAGGCACAAAATAAAAACAAGCTAACGAACCAGATAACCCAACATTCGAACTCAATCCTGACACGTTTCAAGCCCCCACAACTTCATTACAATTTAAGCTCTGTGTAAGGCCGTCTGTGGGTATCGACCAGTGTGTTACAAATAGACGATACACGGCTTTGGAGCCTTGCACGTCTGACATATCGAACTATGCTGCTTTTATGGTCGTATTCCAATGCTGGGAATATTACAAACAATACAGTATTATCATTAACACTGAAAACGGGATATTTACTTTGTTTTGAGTTGCGGATATTTCGGCGCTGTTGCATGCAGCGGATATTTTTTTAATAATACTGTTAGTTAGAAGGGGGCCGTGTTACATGGTAATTAGGATGTGGAGGGTCAGATACACAGTCGCTCCATGGAAAATATTGGTATTTAGCTGCATTCAAACTGGAAGCTAATCTCAAAATAGATGGGAAAAAGTTAAGCAGATGATAATGCCTCAATGGCAAGCAAGCTCTAAACCTAAATAGTTGGAAGATAACTCTAAATGGTTAAGTGTCTGAGACTATGGATTGTTCTTGTGCAACACATTTTATACATAATGGGATTTTCAAGATGTTTTGCTTCTCCGTGCTTTTGTATTTGTAATCAAGAAAGTCATGTACCGTCTAAATATCTATAAAGGGTGAAAATAGATCCTTTTATTTTATTTTTTTAGGATGGGAATAGACCCTTTTTTTCATACTTCATATCAGACTTATTACTATCGAATTCGATAATAAAGGCAATAAATAATAAAGGGTGTAAATAGACCCTTAACATAACCGAAAGGCACTTGTTCTCCCCGTCTTTGCGATCAGTTTTTTGTTAAAGACCATACCTGGGAACCTTCTAGTTACGGAGATATTGGGGGCCAAAGTTCCAACTTTTTCACAAGTTTTTTTTAAATACATGTTTTTAATGTAATATTTTTACTTTACACACCTCCACGACCTCCGTACTATTCAATCCATCCATCAGCACAATGCTTTGAGTGCTTTCCATCGAGTCCTACCTTAAAACGTGATTTTTCACCCCAAAAAAAAAAGTCGATTCCCACCAATAATTTTTGCGTAGTTACTTAGTTTGATGTACAGAATGCTTGGCTGACGGCTATGTGAAGGGTCTATTTACACCCTGTATATAACATCAGATATCTTTTATCCAAGGAATATCTTGGACAGTTTTTCCCAAAAAAGCTGACGAAGGTAAAGGCCTACGTCAGGTTTATTTCTCGGATAAACTTTAGAAAAATCAACCCTTATTGTGCATTATTCATGGAGATCTCCATGAATAATAAACCAACAAGAGATTGTTCCCATGTCTAAGTGTGCAGCCTTAACAAGCCTCTCTAAATCGTATTTTCCTCAACCTCAATGTACATCATTTCAATAATTCAATACAGTCTCACACACAAATGTTCCCTTCCATAAGAGCAAAAGATCTCTTCACACGTATTATTGAAATTAGATTACCAATCCGCCAATATTTGATCAAACATTCGTCGGTTACCCAGAGCTGGGTATTTATATTTCAATTACTTCCTCAAAATGTAATTTGTGATTGGTATTTTAAGTGCCTGAGGCTGTGGTATTTAACGAGGAAAATTCTGAAAAAAATTCGGTTTGTAGAACGTAAAAACAACTTTTAAGGAAAATGTTTGACTTCTAAAATATGGGACTTTTTCCTGAAACTGCAGCATTAACTATGTTTTTCATTAACATAAGTACTATGAAAAACAAATTTAGATTCTCTAAGTGTGAGTCTGAGCTTTAAAAATATTGTTATTATATTGTTTCGTGTAACGGAACCCTTTGTGTGCGAGTACGACTCTCATTTGACCGGTTTTTTTAAACAGTATCTTTAGAAACACGTTTTTTTTTTTTAAAAAAACTATAGCCAGTGTTATTCAGATGTATAAGCTATATTAATGCAAAGTTTAATCGAAATTCGTTCTACATATAGTTTTTGCGTGAAAGAGTTACAAACATCCATTCATCTTCACAAATTTTCGCTTTATATAATATTAGTAAGAATATAAATAAGAAACATAAGATTTTATAATTAAATTACGCGGGATGAAGTCTAGTAAATTGTATTTTAATTTTTAATTAAAACATAACATGTATTTGGTCCAGCCCTAGTGGCACCCAAGCACTCATGCAGACCGATTAGGGGTCGAAGCGAATCACTCAGCCCTTGAGCCTATAAACTGTTTATTTAGCAACCGATTACTTTGCTTAGGTACCGAGGGTAAATGTTCAGGTGCCTCCTAGGTGCTGACGTCTTAATTAATGAAGATTTAACTACCGTTTGCCCGCGGCTTCGGTCACGTGGAGAACGATAATACAGGGTGTAAACAGACCCTTCACGAAGCCGTCAACCAAGCATTCTGTACATCAAACTAAGTAACTTTACGCAAAAATTATTGCTGAGAAATGACTTTTTTTTTTGGGGTGCAAAAACCACGTTTTACGGTAGAACTCGATGGAACGCACTTAAAGCATTGTGCTAATATCTCCGTAACTAGAAGGTTCCAAGGTATGGTCTAGAACAAAAAAATGATCGCAAAGACGGCGAGAACAAGTGCCTTTCGGCTTCGTTAAGGGTATATTTATACCCTTTACGAAGCCCCCCTAACCTTTTTTTCCTACGGGAACGTGCTACCGAGATAAAAAGTATTGTATGTCCTAACCTGGGTCCCTTTCATATGAATCCAAAAGCGGGACAAAAAAAAAATAAACACTCTTTGAAATATTTATAATTTATGTTAAAATACGATTTATGATTCACCTAGCTGCTGCCCGCGACTTCTTTCGTGTGGAAATTTTAATGTGTGTGTGTGTGAGAAAAAAATGTAGCCTTGTGCTATGTACTATTCCAGACTATAATCTATCTCCGTTGCAAATTTTATCCAGATCCCCTCAGCCATTCTGGAGTGATTGAGTAACAAACATCCATCCAGACTTTCGCATTTATAATAGTACCACGATTATTGTGAAAATGGGTTTTGTTTAATTGAATTGGCTTCATCGTTTTGTTTGTGATTTAAAAAGACTTGAAAGATTTTATCAACAATGAAAAGTAGCATAATATTATTTGGGCGCTTTGTAACAACGTCGGCGAACAACAACTTACGATAAGTCGCGGTAATGATCCCTCAATTTTATGACCCAATTCATTAATGAAACTTGTAAGTACAGTCCATTCACGGTTAAGTATCCATGTATATATATATATATCTCTGATTAATTATGCATCAAAAACTGATATTTGTCGAGTATAATAAATATCAGTTTGGGCAGTGCTAAAATAACTGTGAAATGGCTTGTATAAATCTTCCGGGCTGAAAATGTAGTATTTAATAAAAAAAATATAATAAAATATAAATTATAAATACTAAAAGACCCGATTGAAAAGCAAAAAACATGCGCATTTGGGAACAGATGGAGCCCATCCATGTTTTAATAATTTTATATTTCAATGGCCCGCCTACTTTTTTATTACCAGCTTTTTTTTTAATCGTTATAAATCCTAAATCATCATCATCAACAACATTTCAGCCGAAAGACGTCCACTGCTGGACATAGGCCTCCCCCAAGTGTCGCCACATTGACCGGTCCCGTGCGACTCGCATCCAGCGGATCCCTGCAACCTTCACCAGGTCATCGGTCCACCTAGTGGGAGGCCTTCCAACGCAAATCCTAAATGGGCATTCGAAATGAAAAATTATATGAGAAACATAAAGATGATTTTCAAATATCAATTCCATGATAAACTTAACATAGTTCGTCGACTTTTTTTTTTTTTTCTCATTATGGCGTCTGATTGTCGCCATATTGAGTTTTGATTCTGTCATGTCTTTAGTGACACTCGTAAGAATAAGACAAATCGATTGACGTAAGAATAATTCGTATCGGCCCACGCGTTTGGTCTCTAGAGTGCCACAAAGGCACAAACACACATAAGTTGGCTGATAAACACACTGAGGAGGGTCTTCAGTTGGGTAAAAATATAAAAACGCACAAACTAAAGTAAAGGAATATCAAACAATACTTCAGTCGTATACTAAACACAGTAATCGCTGAAAACTTAGTTATAGGTGCAAGGTGTACATTCGTCATGCATGTGTATACCTCGTCAGCTATGTTAAGTCCCATGTAATAGGGGGCGAGCCTATTGCTATTAATCGGGCACAAATTCAGAATCCGTGGCTGCTATTAGGGAATTCCTAATGGAAAAACTCGAAAATATGATCAATCATCATCATGATTAATAATTCAGCCACAACCCTCGTCTTTTAACCGAAATAATGACGATAATAAAAACCTTAACACGTTCACATTTGAAAAAATTGTGTCACGTTACGACTAAATCAAAGTTAGTGTCGGCTAGCTAACTGCACTGATTTATTGTTACGACAAACTCGGCTCCGCGGCAACTCAACTGTCTAAAATTCAATTGGTCTCGGGTCACGCCTTCCGAAGTACCGATATTTCAACATCGAAGGCATTACTATAAAGTACAGAAGGTTGACTCCAAATAATGTGTATTTGGTGGTCTGAGTGGAATCCCTCATCTTCCATACAACAGACACGAACCTCCGACTCAATCAAAATCAAAATCAAAACATTTATTTTAAGTAGGCCAGTTACAGGCACTTTTGAATTGTCGAAAGAAAGACAACAATCAAATATAGCTACAGTCCCAGTCACAAGGCACAAAAACTGTGAAAGTATTGTAGTTGCCCATTCCTTAACGTAGATCTCTATGAAGAAGAACGGGCAAGAAACTCCATGGACACTCTTTTAACTGACTAGACAAGGTGTGTTACTAGAAAGGGTTGTGTCCGGTGGGGACGATCAGGCTGTGGTGTATTTTATGCTAGTCTCGCGGATACAGAGCTGCTTGTTTTTTTTAGCCAGGGCCGTCTTTAACCAATTGAAATTTCTGGACACTTTAGAATAATGAGGGCAATCCAGATGCTAACTTAAAGTGACATAGCAATAATCCTCAGACTATCTATATTTTGGAAATTTGAATGCGAGCGTTGTAAAAGTGAACGAATCGAAAATTATAGTGTCGTCGTTGTCAATTGTCGTCTTATTTGACAGCCACTAGCTACGACACTTACAGAAATTTAGGACCCCCTTAGGTTGTGGGGCCCTGAGCACGTGCCCAGAGTGCCCAGTGGGAAATGCCGAATTTAGTAGGCGGAATATGAACAACTATTGTGTATGTGTTATAAAATCTGTAAAATACCATATTTCAGGAAACTAAATGAATCTAAGATGGCCCTGCTTGTAGCGCGTGGCCATAATCGGAATTAATTATTCTTGTTTTTTTTTTTTAAATAAACCACAAGCAATTTCACAAATCTCTTCAACAGGGCCCTCCTGACAATGTCATCCAAGTGGCAAAATAACCATTGATCGCTCCACCTCTACTAGCGATGTAGATGCTGCAACAAGCGCAATGGCCCGCACATATGGACACGCTTCAAGTACAGCGAGTGCAAGCGCACTTGCGACTGTCATTTGTTTGAGGTCTCCACGCTCTCACACACACGTTTTACATATAGCGAGTGCAAGCGCACTTGCGACTGGCATTTGTTTGAGATCGCCGTACGTACGAGTCTATTTGTCTTCGCTCGTTGTACGGAACTTCTGTACTGTCTATTTCATGGTTCCCTGGCTTTACTTGCTCTTGTAAATCACTTGAGATGTTTGGTTAAACGTCAAACGATAAACGATTTCACGATATAGTGGAATTGGCTCAATCCCTAGCGATATGTAAATCACCCGTTTTATGTAGGTTACGCACCTACTCGTATTTGCTATAGATTTTATTCACTTTTATCCGATCACTCGTTTTTCCCTAGCTGTTGAATAAATGGGTGACGGTTTGAGGACTATTGATTGTAAAGACAGATTTTGGACGCAATTCACTGTGTCTTTCAATCATGTTTTACTTCCGACTTCATATTTTCGCTTTAAACTTTCTGTCTCGTGAACTCGTCATCTTCCTGCCCTTGTTCGATGTTACTTGATATTTTTTCCGACTTCACAAGCTTAATGTATTTTTTCTAACTAGGATATGAAACCGGATAGTATGTCGGCCGGTGTGTAGCCGGTGCCTGCGTATGGGCAGCCTACCGGACCTGACGGAGCGCTCGCGTCCGGCGCCCGTTCGCGCGGCCGTTCGGACCGTGTCCGACCCGCACCGGCACCGCGCCATACTCGCACCGGTATGTTGCACTATTGATGAAAATTCAAACAAATGGATCAGAATACGTAAAGTACTATGAATGCCAATTTATAGTACCTATACTACCTATCGCTTACTAAATGAGAGCTTTGAATGTACCCGAAAATCTGATTTAACTTGAACAGGGTTTGTTTACACTTACATTTACATTATACTTTCTGAACGGACCATACTTTTCAGACATCATTTTCATTTTCTCGGATTTTAAAGGGACAAAAATGTTTTCACAGATCCCCGTGAGCACAATATACAAGAAAGAATGGCCTTGGAAGAAGCAGAAAACTCCAATCCGGATTGCAGGGTCTTGCATCGGACCTCGCCGAAGGGACTCGGCCACATCATCTGTCGGGGCGGCATCAGTTCGAAGACTGCTGGCAAGGCAGCCGCCGAAGCTGCCCAAACCGCTGGTCAACCGGTTCACTCTACTGTGTATATCCAGTGGGCTATGTGCGACTGCCCTGCTGCCTTTCACAGCATTTGCTGGTGCAGAAGCTGGAGCAATGCCTCTCTCAATAATGCACATGGCAGCAGCAGTGGTTGCTCCGTTCTCTCCTCTTATTCTCCAAAAGACTGGCACAAGATTAGTGATCGCGATCGCACACACATTAGTCTGTGTGCTATTGACTGCTCACACAGTGGAGACTCCTCTCCC
The DNA here is from genome assembly GCA_910589295.1 of Noctua janthe. Lineage (NCBI taxonomy): Eukaryota > Metazoa > Arthropoda > Insecta > Lepidoptera > Noctuidae > Noctua > Noctua janthe. Next base: position 2,475,414 of record OU342573.1, on the reverse strand, counting down.
TGTTCTTCTAGCATTGTACGGAATCTGTGGCGTGACGCTGTCACCCATGTCTCTGGCTTTGTCTGCATCAGCGACGTCTCTAGCCCAAGCAGCTGGTGATGAGGCCAGACGAAAAGTTGCCCTCAGAAGAGCAATCAGAGCTTTAAGGGCTGCTCAAGACTTAGGTTTGGTGTGTGGATCCTTACTTCTGGGTTTCGCGCTGTTAATTTGGTCTGAGGAGGTGGCAAAGCCTGTCACTGCGGCACCGACCAATATGTCTGTGCCAAGATGGCCGCCACCTGAGGAATACTTTTTGGAAGATGATTATGAGGTGAGTTCTTCTTTGCACAATATTTTTATCCTTTAAGTCATTACTGTAAAATTGTTGTTCTAGTTGAACTTTTCTTCTCATTATCTGCTGCACCTTTTCTCAACTATGTTGGCGTCAGCTTTCAGACAAACTGCATGCAATTACTAGGTATTTAATGTAATACCAATATTTTACATGGCGCAACTGCCTGTCTGGCCTGGACAACACAGTAACTGCGTAAGACGAAACCCCTTGGAAAAACTGCTTAAAAACTTTCCTTTTTTTAATTGTTTGAATCTACATTTTCCAGGAGCAAACCTGCGGGGCGGCCGGCTGTCCAGACATGCAGACCTTATCAGGCACAGTTCTAGACGCCGATGGCAGGATGCTACTGGTTGCGATGTGGGCTTTCCTAGCTCTGCTGTCTGTGGGTATAGGCGTGTACGGCGCGCCGACTGCGCCCGCGCCGCCCCCCGACGCACGCTCTGTCTTCGGGGACCCTCGGGCGGTGCTCGGGATGCCCATGGGACTGTTCATAGGACTCCAACAGGGATTTATTTATACGTCATATATTAAGGTACAGCTATATATCAAAACAGCGCAAAAAAAATTAAATTCGAAAGTGACTTAGCTAAGCGAAAACAAAACTTTTGAAATGCTTCAGATTAGAATTTTAAATAAGTTGTTAGAGTGCTGACTAAGGATAACCAAATATTAAGGCTCCGTTTCCACGGAAGCGGAGCTGTAAGGGGTAATCAACACGTCTTTTGTCTTTCCTGTGATTGGTTGAACCTTGCATGTCCCCGCAACGCTCCGTTTTTCTTCGATTTGGTGAAAACCGTGCTTTAATATTCTGGTCTAGCATAATCAGCCTATTAATGTTCCCACTGCTGGGACGCAGGCCTCCTCTCTATGAGAGGGATTGGGCTATAATCCACCACGCGAGCCCAGTGCGGGCACATTCTGGTCTGGCCAACTATTTTCTCGACCTCCAAAAATGAATAAGTATTCCTACGTCAACAAATGATACAGAGACAATCCATTCATTTCAGTGGTACGGAGTATGCGTAGACGGGTGGTGGTGTGCCTGGCGCTCCCTATGCGGAACTGGAGTCCTACAAGCCCTAGCTGCAGGCACCCTCTCTATGGCGGCAGCTCGTGGCAGGCGCGGCGCCCTCGCGGCGGGCGGGGGAGCAGCGCACGCGTCCCTCGTGCTCGCTCTACTGCGCTGGAGAGCTGCTAAGACGGATCTAGCGCTGCCAGCGCTTGCAGCCGCTGCGTGGGGCGCTTGTGCTGCGCTTTGGGATGTACTGCAGGTATGAGTTTTTAAAGCAGTAGGAGGAACAAAGACTGTAGGAAGACACACACACATCTTGCAATCACCATACCAGTTCAGATTGGACCATTGGACAAGGACATCCTTTACATAATAACCTTCTCTAATGTTCTTCTTCCCCAGTCTGGCATCTGCATAGGAGGCCCCGGCTGGCGGGGCGCGTGGTCAATGATCCTAGCGGCACGTCACTCAGGGCTGGCGCTTGCGTGCATTGCGCGGCAGATGCTCTGCGTGCGCACCCAACTGGCAGGCTTGGCCGCAGCCCTACTCACTGCTTTGGTGACGCACACTATGCTGGAGCTGAGGTTGCGCAGAGGTAGGTAGCTACGATGCTCTGGAATGAGTAAAATTCTCTTCCAAAAACTTTTCCAAGAAAGTAGGCACAGTTAGTGAAATGTATAATCTTAACCCTCTTAACAGAAGAAGAGGGGGGAAATGCCATGCCAAGCCATGTCATCCTTGTCCCTGTGATAACAATGTGTCTTTGGTATTAAATATATCCAAAAGTGACTGTGGCCACTTACCTTTGCATCTTCTTACCATCAAGTAAACTCCTAACTTATTTACCACCCAATAACATAAAAGCAATTAATCTGGTGAATATTCTTAATTTGTAGAATGATTTGACAATAGTGCACCAGACTCATACACTTCCACACTAGCAAATGCAGACAACTATTGCAATTAGCTAATAGTATTTTGATATCTAAGAGACTCACCTACAGCAAATCAACACAATGGTATCTATTGAAATGAAAGACCAAAGAAATGATGGATGAACTGTTTGAAGGATGATATGGCAAGAAAGGAGGTGTCTGATGAGATGACGAGGAAAAGATAAGTATGAAAGAAGAAGAAGACATGCGCCGACCCTAAATAAATTGGGATAAGGACAGGAGGATGATGATGGTATCTACTGAATTTCTATTCTGTTTTACAGGGGAAGCGAACCGCCCCAGATCCTAGCGAAGACCAACAGCGACGCAACTGGCGGCACTGGCACCGACGACGTCAGACGACATCGAGGAGCCTGACGTCCACGACGTCGCGTGCCACGTCATCAGTTAACGTCGCTGGCGACTGAGCGACGACGTTTGTAATCAACGTCGCGACGTGTGATCGACGTTTTAAAGAAACGTCGCATGATGTATCATATTTATCGACGAGTTGTGACACTGGACAATGCAGTTTATTGACATTACGACATTATACTGTTAATTAAAAGACTATTTGTCTACTATTCAGAAGCACTAACTGTTCTATAAACGAGTGAGATCTATTTACCTTTCTACTTCTTGATAAATATTTTGTGAATTTTCTTGTGGCGTAAGATACGTTTAGAGCGAAGGACCAAGGAGTTCTTAAAATCCGACGTTTCTTTTTTTTGTTTTATACAACATTAGTTTTAGTATATGCGAAACCTGAAACACGTGTTTAGTATTTTTATGTAAAGAATCTATGTACAAAATTTTAAAACTGTATCATGAAAAATCACAACTTTATAAGCTTGTTCTGTTACCTGGTTGTCCGCACAAAAACGTGGTCACCACGCGGCGCCGCCGCGCACGCGCCTCCAGCGTGGTCTTGAGCTCATTGATAATAATAATTTGGAAGTAGGTACCCAAATGATTGCGATAGACGCCCGGTGTCGCTCGGTGTCGCTCGGTGTCCAACTTGTAACTTTTTTTAAATATTTTTTTGACAAAATATAACATGGTTTAAATATTATTGGAATCGATTAAGTTACTTATTCTGTACAAACTATATTCAGGTTTCGCATATTCTAAAAATAATGTTGTATACGCTGTTTTAATTGCTTTATACTAAATTAATACAGAAGTTCTTGTTAGTTAGCAATTTGATCACTTCTTATATTTAAGTATAAGTTTATAACTTTATATTATACTATTATAGAAGAATGTCTATTATCTTACGCCATAAGCTGGCCGTGACTTATGTAAGTAAGGATACAAGATCAGGTGATCGCAGATCGTAAAAGAGTCGTGAACAAATTAACAGAAATTCGTTATTAACTGAGAATTTTTCCGGCCAGACAATATCTTCAAATTAAAACCGTTTCTGGCACGAAAATTATCGACGAGTCAAACTAACACAAATCAAGTGACGCGATTGGCTGTTGATTATTCCATCAACCAATTACAGCAGTTAAGGTGGAAACGCCAGGGTAGCCCTCGAAATTCAAATTTCCTTACGTTTTTTGCAATTGTCAATTTGACAATTTGTCACTAAATTTTGTGTTCATTGATTTTCGTTCTACCAACCGGCCATTGATCTTAGCTGCTCCTGCTCCTAGCTGCACGATTGCGATTTCTGCATAGTCCCCCGGCTTCCTAAGCCACGGCCATACAAACCTCATTACTAAACTATCTCATAAGGACCTAACCCTAATCTATTCTGTTTTATAATAAATATATTTTATTTTAATACCTACCTATTAAATCCTTGACTGACTGTTCACTACTCTAAAGTCAATGTTTTATAAATGTTTAGGATAAAGTCGTTAAATGTTATTAGACTGATCGGGATTGAACGTTCTTCTTTGAGCTGCGTTTATGTGACAAGGCTTGACGACTTACGGTGTCAAGAAAGCTGCTGTTAAGATACTGATGGCAACTAGTCTACTGGACTTCTACTTAATAATAAAAGACTATCTTTTACATAACATAACATCACGCCTGTAATCCCCGTGGAGGTGTACCTAATAGTACACCCACATTTCGCCAGTTATGTTTAAGTCCCATGTAGTAGAGAACGAGCCTATTGCCATCAACCGGTCCCGAATTCCGACTCCGTGGCTGCGTCTGAGAAATTCATGATGGAACAACCCAATATCACTTTGCCGGATCTGGGAATTGAACCCAGGACCTCATCAGCAGTCGCGCTTCCGATCATTCGACCAACGAGGGCGATCTTACAGACTATCTTTTACAATACAATGAAAAAATGAAAGTAGGTAGGAGTTGCCTAAGTATGGCAGATCATGTGATTTTTGATCTCTTTCTAGTTTTAAATGAACGTCAAGGATATCAATATGTTTACTAAGAAACACCAAAAGTGACTAAAACCTCTCGTTGCTCGTGTCACTGTCGCATAAACAAAGTTTAATGAAAAGAAAGCTGCACGGATTATAAAAATAAGTAATTATTGTTCTTTAACACTTTGTACTGTTATTTTATATGAAAAGCCCCATTTGACTTGACCGATCATTTGTTTTGGTGACAAAAAGACAACTTTAAAGACAATACCATCGTTTCTTCAAACAGCCTGTCTAAAGTAGGCAACAAGCTTGTCGCCTTCAGAAGGCAGGCGACAACTAAAGTAATTAAATTTAATTTACAAAATGTCCTACAATTTTATTACTTTGTAAACTAATTGACGTCGACGTAGACGTCAATTCGTAAATTAATTATGTTTATGTAAACTTGTTATTTTGGTTATAAAATGTCATTAAATGAACAGACAATATTATTTGGATACGCGATAAGTTAATAACGATGTTGGATGTGAGTGTTAAGATAAAGCTGTGTTTACGACGAAAATATGAGAATAAATAATTGTTGACTGAATTTGTCTTGTTACTTGGTCTATTCCGGCTACCTACCTTATAAATAAAGTACTTATCGTGTCTATAAAATGAATATAAGAATATTCGTTTTCAAAACACTGCCACATCGCACGTCTAAAAAACTGTCATAACACAAAATATGTGGATTTTTAGACAATACCCTACTCGACTTCAATTGTCCTTGCTCTATAATTGAAAAAAAAACCGCCATAATTATACCAAAATAAGTCTCCAAATGGCACAAGCGAAAGTTTTTGGAGCAAAGTATCGTTAAGTACACAAAAAACTTTAAATGCGTCTATCTCAAAACTGCTATTTTTGTATGGTGACAGTTTTTTAGAGGATGTGCGACATATTTGCATTGTGTCTTTCTATTGTACTAACAATGGCGATGCGGGTAGTGTGGTTGTTCAGAATTACGAAGAAATATCAATATAGGGAGGAAAGGAAATCGACGCACAAACTATTACCACTCAGTACAATATTTAAATTACCGATGAAAAATGTCTATGTGGGGGTTCGGAATGATGTGCTGAGAACGTGGGCAACAATGAGCATGCAACGCTGAGGGAATTTTCGATATTTGCTTCAACATCGAAAACTTAATGAAATCAAAAAATGAAACATACTTCATCAACATTAACACTTTAATTTAATGTTTCCAATTCTGTCTAAGACTAGGAACCCCGTCGCATCGTCGTCATTTCATACCTCCTACAGTTCTTGCTTGCGTTAAAATCTATCAGAAAAATAAAGTAAGAAGAAGCATTCTGCTACAAAAATACAGAAAAAGATTGCTGTAAAGTTGATTAGAAATAAAAATTATAGAATTTGACACTCATTTCATTCATTTATAACGTTTTCAACGTAACATTGACGTCGAATTTGGTAAAACAGTTAATTCTACCCCTGTAGAATTAACTGTTTAACGTAAAGTAACGTACAGCTCTATAAGCCTTTACAGATGTTCACTCCGATTATACCTCAGACTTTCACTGTCAAATTCTCAGCAATTTATTATTTCCCAGCAATAAGGTTGGTTTCACTGACAAATCTATCAGTTCAACAGTGATCTTAATTCTCGAAACAGTAAAGATGCTGTTGGATTGCAGTTGTCGAAAGATTTTTAGTTTTTTTATTTGTGAAGGGACTATAGTAAGAACCTTATGGTAAATGCCTTGTATTATTTGACGACCACGAAACAGGGAACATTACATTAGTTACAATATGATAGAATAGGTACATAGAACTAGCGACAGGGATAATTTCTACAATCAAGTATTTTCAAATGGCATTTTCCAGTTATTTCAAATCGTTTTTTTACTATCATTTGTATGACTGCTATAACACTATTAGCTGTGAGTTTTCTACAATCATTTACATAACCCGTGAATTAGTTCTTCTAGTGCAGCATAAGTTTACGTATTGACATAATATTCGTAGTCTATATAACTAAAAGCTTCCCATTTATTGGTGGGGGTAGATGGAAAACACCAATTGATATCATTTACAGTCAATGATATTGTTTGTACTTATAGTTGATTGCAGAAACCATATTTGCCTGTTCATTAATCATAAGTTAAGAATTAAAATACTAATAACACATATCATATCATACTATTATTGTCTGCAATAATCGTTTTATTTCTAGCTGACAAAACGTACAAAAAAAATTGTTCAGTATAGAAATTTTTCACCATGTTCTTCGATTTTCAAGTTTTATATTGTTAAGATAAGTTTTAAACATCAACAAAAAATTGACTTCAGTCTAGCATCAATTTTTTTATGACATTGCAAGCACTCGTGTGTTTTTATTTCATTTAAACGATAGGTACATTTTAAAACATGCATTATTTTTTATTACATAATTGACATCTAAACAAGTAATTATGACGGTAAAAGCTTTTAAATAAGCACCTAATAGTACAGGTCTTTAATTGTTTACATTTAAGCTACGTCGCTTACTATATCAGTAGCTTGTTTTACATTCAATCTTCTACTGGTTATCATATTTGAAATTATATTTATCTTTTTAGCTTCTCAGTCAATCATGTCAGTTTCCCACCACTAAATGTAAAAGTAACGAAAAATAGGTCAAAAAGAGGAAAATAAAAATAAAAGAAACGTATCAAAACAAGTTTTGTCTTTATTAAAAGTCTATCAGTAAAATAATCTAAAAATAGCATCACAATAATCATTAATTAGCGCACAAGAAAATTATAAACAGTTTACAAACGAATAAATAAAATCATGGACGAAATAAACGTTTACAAAAACAAAACACAAGTTCGGGACTAAAATCCACATGCATTTCATTTCTAAAATGAATACACGTTGATTGCACTAACACTAATTCAACAAATATTATTGTTTTAGTTGTAAAATGTCAGGATTTTGACACCGTACAACGTTTAGTGACACTGCGCAACTAACTTTCGGAAAAAAGATGTCGGCAGATGTTATAAACATAGGATCTGATTATAAGTACCTATCTTAGTTGTAGGAACTGAGCGTAGCTACGGTATAAATCACAAAACGAACACATACGAGAATTCTACCAAATAAAATCGATGGATTTATTTAAAACAACCATTTTCTTGTGTTCATATAAAAAATTGGTAATTTTATTAGTTGTTTTTCAAATATGTTTAAATACAATACCGCAGCTAAAAAGACAAAGTTATGCGTGTTAAAAATAGGTAAAGTCTTATAAAGTACATGTTTAGACACATAGATGATCGTAAGACGACTGCAGAAACCCGGAGGATCGGACAAAACAGGGGGCTACCTATATTACACAATAAATAACATAAAACTTCATTAAAACTTAAGAAAAGTATGCGTGGAACTATGAAAATGCATTAATTCATCGGCTTAGTATAGATAAGCGTCAGCTTTTCATAGTAAACTAGTTAAAATGACTAGTTTTCTAAGTGTTTTCGGAGTATATTTTCTACATTTTGGCTGTCATAAATATTGTGTAAATGCTAGCCAAATGGGCGAATATAACAGCATTGTTCGCGTTTCATATATCCAGAGGGTACGCGGTACAATTTACTGGGAAACAGCCTATAAGTGCTTTCGAAAACACTTCCCTGAAACTATGTAGTTTTCAATATTTTTATTGAACATTATTCAGTTATTCAATAAACTATTATTAATCAATGTTTTGTTTTGTAGAATCCTGTCCTATGAACAAAATATTTCAATGCATTCCTAATTTTCAAGGACGACCGCAACACATTCGATTTTTTTTATCGTTAATTTTTAAATATTTTAACATCCTACATTTTATACTGCGATCTAAGTTCGATTTTTAACACTTTAGATACAAGCATCGATAAATAATATACATACCTACATTATCAAATAAAAATACTGTAAGAAGCATAAACAATCAATACTATTCGCCATTTTGTTAATTTCATTCGATTTATGAAAATTGTTGTCAGTGTTGCCATATTATTAATGTCAAAATCATGGACAAGTTTTGATTCTATCAGCAATTTTAGTTTGTTTTTGTCGATATAAACGACGGATAAAGAGGTATTTACTATACGTAGATTTACACAAGAGTTAACTCCAAACGAAGAAGAGTATTGTAAATAGAAAGAGGCAGAAGATCACATGGCCCTCTTAGACCCAGGCCAGCTTGGTTGGATGTGGGCCATTGTGGAAACGTTTCTTTCTGTTCACAACTTTTCATTGGTTTAGCTCTATGTACACTATCAGATAGGTACAAGCATGGTATAGTATATTATTATACCATGGGTACAAGCAACGCTGACAGTTATTTTTATGAACATTAATACAAATATTTACAACTCCTGTCCTGTTTAACATTTTGAATACATACAAGATATAGTAAGTACATTGTGTGGTTATTGATAAGTATATAAATGGATTCACAAACATTTTTAAAAATTGAAATAAGTAGTATTCTCACTTATTTCAGTTAGTCGTTTTTCAGATCCTTTTTAATGAGTGTAGCATACCAGACGCTACATACTTATGTACATGTTTTGTAGTTTTTCATAATCTTGTGTTATTTTGATGTTTTTATTTGTTAAGCCACAATTATTTTTTGTTTTCTCTTTACCGTCACAGTCTGGCAACCCTCTTCTTTCCAACGGTTCATAAAACCTCTTTCAAATGATAATTTCTAAGCTTAACAATTTGGTATTCAAAGAGCCTGATAAATAAACCTAATTAATGATAATAATTACATCCTCGTTAACTTTAATGACAAGATTATGATACCTGAGTTGTATTTATCAAACTCGATTAAATTACCTATAATAGTTTTTAATATTTATCTACACAAAAATTGTGTTCTTATTAGAAATATCTGTTCGAAACAGGTTTTAAGGAAATTGTTCCTAGACAACCGAATCACCAACAATCACAGACAAACAACTACCAAGGATGGGATTCGGCGCGATTTTATCGATAAAATGTTTTAACCACAGATAAAAGGAACATCAATCGAGTTCCGTGGAGAATCGATTCTTTTTATCGGTAAATCGCGTCGACTCACACAACGCGCACCCCGCACTAACGCATACAGCGACTAGACTACTCACACTTCACCGCGTCACATGATTGGCTCCAAACATCCCGCAAAGTAAATTAGACTATAACACGTGGACTTAAGGGGTACATTTACACGGGCGTGTAGTGCCCGACGGGTTTGTAGAACATTTGACCGGTGAAGACGCGGCGGAAGATTTCCTTGAGGATGAGCCCCTTCTCCTTCTTGATCTTCTTGAGGAAGCCTCGGTTCTCGTTGGCTCGTCGGGACAGGTAAGGCAGGACTTCCACCACAGGGCCGTATGGCACGTATTTGTAGGCGGAGTAGCCGGCTTGACCTGGAAAGATGAAAAGAAATCTTAGATATTGGTCTTGGAGATCTAAATGCAAGTAAAGAGGTGGACCCACAAAAAACAATGATGTGCCACCTTCTGACCTTGAGAGACTAGTCCGAAGCCACACTAAAGCTGTTGAGGTGGCAGATTTCAGGTCCAAGCTCGTTTAACAAGAATATGGCTATCAACGACGAAGAAGAGTAAAAGAAACTGGTGAAACCTACCTAGTGGGAAGGTGATGTGGTCGCACATGCCGAGCAGCTGGCCGAAGCAAACCACCTTATCCTCGGGCTTGATGTCGTGCTCCTTCATCAGCTGGATGGCGTACCGGACTGTGTCCTCGTTGTGAGAGGCTACCATGATACCCAAGCGCTCCTTGTTGGGGCCCTGAGGAAAAGTACCAAGTTTTTAATGAAATCTTTTAACATTGTGCAAAGTGCTTTCTCTCTCTCTGCTCCTAGATCTCTCCAAGATTCAGGATCCCTAAGTGATCATTCAACTTTAAAAATAAATGCAAAAGATGGTTTATCAAGAAACAGACCCTTACAATAAAAAAATTTAAATGACATAAAACTGTAAGTTTAAATTAAACGTATTTAAGATGGACGTCGAACCACACAGCTTAAAATTATCAAGGAACGTGATTGTTAAAAATATCATCATGGTCTTGAGACTCCTGCCTTCCAAGTACATGGTCACCACTCCAGAACCATTCAGCCCTATTGGTTATCTGTCCCATTCAATATGACGATGCTTGAGGATTTATGTCTAACGCTGGACCTCTATTGGAAGAATACCGATGATAATGATGATCATATGATGAAGCTCACCTTGACCCTGCTGAGGATCTCCTTGAGACACTTGTGGAAGGACACGGTGGTGGCCTCCACTGTCTCGCAGGAAGGGTCGTCGTAGCCCATCGCCGCAGCACGGGCGCGTTCCTGGAAATAAGATGGCAAAGTTAAAAATCAGATTCCAAGAACGATTTTTGTCATAGCTGCGGTAGTGGCAGTAGCGAGGGCTGATGATAGTTCATGGAAAACTACGTGAAGGAATCTTTTAATGTTTTAATTCATGTATCCGGTTTAAAATTATATTAAGCCGGTTCATCCAAGGACAAATGAATTGCCGCCTATCAAGATCTTCACCTTAACGACAAAAGACCCTGGTCAAAAACAATAAGGCTATAATTATGTATATTTGAATTTGGTTCAGTAGTTGAGTAGTTTTACAGACAAATAAAATGACAGGCGTAGAGAGTTTGTCAGACATTTATCCAGCAACCCGTAAGGTCCCACAGAGAAGAAGCCTGAGTACCATCAGTGGGGACATTATGGGCTGTTTATGTCATAAGACACTGAAGCCTTGAGCCTTGTTCTCTTACCTGCTCGATGTACGCGCCGCGCACGAGCTTGGCTCCCCAGTAGAAGTTCTGTCGCTGCGCCTGCTCCAGGTCCGTGAGGATCTCCTGGTAGGTACTCTTCAGATACGTCTGGTACGTGTTGAACACTAGGAATTTATCCTGCAGAAGAGAGAGCATAGTAAATACACGTGAAATCTGGAAACAGTTGACTATGTATCTGGCCGGAACAAAAGTCCTTCATAATGGTTGGCACTTGATACCAGTCTCTTAAGGCAACACGTTCTAAAAGATAGTGTGAGCTCGTTGAAATCATGTAAAGTTTAACCTCCACGGAAGGTAGAAGTTTGGATTAAATGCGTCGGGGCGGTCGGTACTACAAACTTCGCGAGGAATCAATTACTAGATCTTTCTCTCATCAACCAGCGAAGCATCAAAGAGAAATTAAAATAAGAGAGAACAGAATATTAACTCACTTTGTTATATCTCCTCATCATCTCCAAGCAGATCCTGGAGATAGCAGGCTGGAAGTACGTCTGCTCCGCATCGATCATGATCCTGACATCAGCATCATTAGCGATCTTGATTATGTGGTTCAGTCGCCGCAGCATGTTGCGGAACATCTCCTCTTCCTTGGGCGAGATCTGGGAGATCAGACGACGCATCTGACCGCTCTTTGGGTCAGGGACTCGGAAGGAGTCGGAAAGGTTCATGTCTTCGTCCAGAATGTTCGACCAGGGGAACAAATGGACGATTCTGGAAATGAAGAGTTTTTGTTAAGTTTTGAATGGTTTTTCATAACGTAAAAGATTTTTCACCTTGCTCTTCGGGGTAACAGAGGTATGTGTGTGTATTTTTATTATAAGATGGTCCAAAATTATCTGTCTCGATGTTTTGTTTAACCACAACAGCTATGAGAGAATCGGCAGCAGATTTGCAAGAATGGGGTGCTAATATTTTGCAATTAAATCATATTATCACTAAGAATGTTACATCAAGCTGTACCTAGCATAAATATAGCACGTTTTAGGTTATAAGAATTATTTAAAGACAGGAAAGGATTCGTTAATAATTTAGCCAAGAAAAATCCAATATTCATTACGTAAACATTAGCAATCAACGAACGGCACATCACACGGAAAGTGATTAACATTGACTACGACTATACAGCATGTATGTATCAGAAAGGGTAATATTTATGAGCTAGCAATTTTTTTTTCGCGGTTATATTATTATATAATGGTGAAAGTGGGCAATTTGATGGTCTGTACAATACCGTTAAAGATTCCACTTTTCTAATACATGATGTATGATATTTACATCTCACATCTCACTCACACAAATATACTGCGAGCGAGAGGCGGTAAGATCTTTGGAATGGCAACCCGCCAATTGGTGTTTGTGTCTCGCTTTCTAATATTGTGTGTGAGAGCGAGAGGGAAATAGCTGTGCAGCCTTCTAATGCCATTCTTTAGGAAGTAGTGCAGTAAACACACTAGCAACATTTACGAGACAGCGCTTACAATAACGTTAAAAGATGGCGCCACTGACCGGTCCCAAGGGAATATGTGGACCACACTGAAATTACCAAACGTAGCTCTGAATACTTGCACTGTATTGTATCAGAATATGCCAACTCAAAAATTGTTTTGTGAAAATACATTGCTCATTTTATTCTTATTCTTTATTGTCATCATCTGCCTAGCCTTTTCCCAACTATTCCTAAAGTTGGGGTCGGCTTCCAGTCTTACCGGATGCAGCTGAATACCAGTATTTTACTTGAAGCGACTGCCTATCTCGCCTCCACAACACTGTTAGTTCTGGGTAATACCCCTTGGTAAGACTATTCTTAGGCCGTGTTCACAGCGTCAAGTTTAAAAAAACAAACAGCAGTCTGAATTTTCTTCGTACATTTTTTACTGAGCTCTCACAATCAGCGGCCGACTATACGCTGTGTGAACGTGGCCTTATTCTTTGTGTTTCCTAATTTTTTACAATATTACAGTTCATGTACTACCGACTTTACTGACGGTCGACCACTTTTCAACCTTATTACTTAAGGCGTAAGGGTGAAAAGTGGCAGACCGTTAGTGAACCCGGTACTACAAAGGCGAGCTTAACTCAGAATTGAGTAAAAAAGTAAAATATCTAACTAGGTACATATATGAGCAAAAATAAAATTGTGTATCATGCAAAATTAATAACTTTCAAACAAGAATACGGTGAGGTTTATAAAAAATTTCTTGATAAAACGAAGACTGGACCGGCTGCAAAAATGGAATTTGTCCAAAATATTTAGGAAGTCATTTGGGAAAATCTTAATTTTATTCCAATGTCCTCAATTATTGCAAGACATGCCGCCGGCTTTCAAAAGTTTCCTCATTCGGAGACTGAAGGGTAACACGAAACGAAATCCTTTACAAGATATGAGTATTTTTGAGGATGTCCTCTAGGCTACAACAAAGGTTACAATTATACAGGGTGTTAGAGTCTGAACGTTACCAAGTGTTCAATAAATCATACTGAACCCGTGGTAACGTTTACCCCCACATAGAAAATTTGCATCAGTATATTTTTTTTAAAGTCAGCTGTTTCCACATAACTGCAATACCAGCCCCCGTAGCATGACCACCGTAGACAAGATTTCTTTGACGGAAGAATCGACAAAATGTCAGATTGTGTCGACACAATGACAGATTTCTTTGCACTGTCGGTCATTTTGTTGATTCTTCCGTCAAAGAAATCCTTGTCTACGGTGGTCATGCTATGGGGGCTGTAGGTATTGCGGTTACTGTCAAAATGTAAGGAACAGCTGAATTAAAAAAAAAATCCGATGATACATTTCATTGATGTCCTGGTGTTACCGTTTCTGTGTTTATGTCCCTTCCACCCTGTGTTATAGTTATTTATTGAAACATAGGCTAGCTATAAACTTAATGCCGCCAAATTTTGGATATATCTTGAAAACCTAACAGACGTATTTTAGTGTCACAATTGTGGTCTACTCACCCCTCCTTATCCGAGGTAATCTTCTTCATGAACTCCTGGACCTGAGGCTTGGAGCTGTGGTCTCCGAAGTACCGCTGGAAGTCCTCGATGGTCTTGTGGTGTGTCAGCACGTTGCCAGTGCCGCCGCCGATCTGCTGCATGTAGTTGCGGGCGCGCATGATCACTTCTGATAGTTGCAGCTGGAAGGTAGAAGGGTTCATGTTAAAAGGATATATACTTACTTTCAGCTCTGTGCTTTTAATAATAAGGTTGGAACGTGATCAACCGTGGACTTTGCCAGCTGTCACACACTACCAGCAAGCCACAATGTCCCCACTGCTGAGAACACAGATCTCCTTTTCTGAGAGAGAGAGAGCTGCACTCCACCAGGCGGGTCCAGTGCGGATTGGTAAGTGCATATGTCTTCCAATTTTTGGTTCCAGGACATGCCAGTTTCCCCACCATGTTTTCCTTTCCCATTTTGAGATCATTGGTGATGAATGAAATAAATTACACAAAATAAAGTACTGGTTTGGGTGTAAAGTTCTTCATCCCCCATAGAAAAGGGAGGATCCTACGACCAGACGGGTGTTATGTCTGGTGGGCTACTGCCCGACTGTTGTCGTCGGGTTCTCCTATCTAGTCTTAAGTCGCGGATAACTTTACTTACCTACGCGATGTAGGATTAGGGGTATTTCGATGTTTAGTTCATCGTCTGTGTCATAGATGGCGCTGTAGTACTTATTGTTCTATGTTGCTGTAGTACTCTTTTAGTGCTGCTACGCTGGGTTCGAGCCCTTTGCTGGCCTGGTTGTTAAGAGGGTAAGGTTTATCTTCATGTATGGTTATGTGGTAACCAGCAAAGATAAATTTCATTAAAAATAAGACGATTCAAGATCTGATAAAGACGAGCGTCGATTGAGTGGGCAGATTTTTTCTGCAGAATGACCATTACAGCAAGGAATCCTAATTGTTTTGCCCGCTAATCATGCCTGTACATATAGAGAAACCCCATAAAAAATCCATTCAAATCGATCCATTCTGCCAATTAAATCGATAATTGTCTCGATATAATCATATTATTTACATTCATAAACTGGTAACCATAATATAACTAACACCTACTAAGTGGAAACTAAGAATGGCCACCGCTCGTACGACACATTCGTAATAGGATAGCCATAATAAATACACGTTAATACACAATTTATCGTTGACCGTCAGTATAAACATAATCAAAACTAGCCGAGCCTATCCTGGCTCACACGTTCTATCAGATCACATCCCATCCTATCATTCAAGCTAAACTTCATTGAAATCGATAGGGTGGTTTCGGAGATTATTTTACCCGTACGAACACAATGACACGTGATTTATATATATATATATATATTAAGATAATGATCAACTTACAAGTAACTGTGGCCTGCCGAGGGCGGTAAGTTTGATTGCCATCAAACCTGTGCTTTTGGTGATGCCTGTAAAAGAAAGTAAGAATAATTTAGTACAATTGAAAAATAACCTTATCATTATAAAGTAGAATACTGATTCAATGGAAAAATGCGACAACATAAATTAAAAATTATAGTTTGACATCTTGGCAACGAAAACCACAGCAGTTGACATGACAATAGCATGAAAATAAGAGTTTATTTTAATCGAACTGAAGTCAATAGGATTAGGACTAGTGAAACTATTTTTATTGCTACAACTCCCTTCTAGATCATGATGCCCTGGTTGGCGGTCAATCAAGACCCAAACTCAAGTGCGGATATACCAATTTAACAATAGTGCTCGGCGCAGAAAAACATACAACATCGTGCGTTACATAATAACATTACGCATTATTTGTCATACTTGTTGCGTTGCGAGAGGAAGCTCAAGGAGACGATGGATAGGTTGTGTGAAAGAAGATATGGCTAGAAAGGTAGGTGAGTATAATGGGTGTAAAAATACCCTTAATGAAGCCGAAAGGCACTTGTTCTGCCCGTCATTGCGATATTTTTTTAGGTCTGGACCATACCTTTTAGTTACGGTGATATTGGGAGGCAATGTTTTGACTGACAAATGAATGCCATATTTAAAATTAATAATAGTTGATTAGAATTTGTCGATAGAAGCGACGAATGGAACAAGCGCACAACTATCGTATCATAAATCGTATTAAGTCGAGCGAAACACGACATGATTTAATTAAGCAGTTTCAGCGCAATAAACACATAAAAGAAAGACAAAGGAAGGAAGGCCTCTTTGGTCGTCCGTAACCAATTTTTCACCAACAAATGCGACCCATGTCCATTAGAAATCAGTCACAGTCAAAAATCAACCATCTCCGTACAACCTAAAGTCTCAATTCTCAAACAAACAAACAAACAAACAAACAAGTCCTCACCAGCAACAGCATCAATACTCTTCAAAAAGGCCTCCATGTTCTTCTCGCAGGAGGCCTCATTGAGGTAGAAGTACGTCCTGGCACTGGTGACCTTGTACCGCCGGTCGGCGAACCTCTGTTCCACGTGGTACTGCTTCAACTGACCCTCTTCTTGCTTGTCGCCACATGCTGATATTGAAGCACTGGAAATTGAGAAGATGGGGTTAGTAAAGACTGTGAAGTGGGGTTGGGGAGGGTTAAGAGTACCCTTGGCCAGGTTTGGGTTTAGATCTTTTGGTTCTGAATTAACTTCTACTTCTCTTTTAGTACTTTTCTTTCTGAACAATGATATTATAAAGAAAGAAACGCTATGTTCTGTCTTCGCTAACAACTGAGCGGCGGCGTTCAAATATCGTTGCCGTTGTTACGACTGCGATAGATAATACGGAACGTATGATATAGAAAGAGATATCTATTGCACTTCATCATCATCATTTCAGCCGAAAGACGTCCACTGCTGGACATAGGCCTACCCCAAGTGTCGCCACATTGACCAGTCCCGTGCGACTCGCATCCAGCGGATCCCTGCAACCTTCACCAGGTAATCGGTCCACCTAGTGGGAGGCCTTCCAACGCAACGTCTTTCGGTTTGCGGTCGCCACTCCAGAAGTTTTCGGTCCCATCAGCCATCCGTTCTGCGAGCAATGTGCCCTGCCCACTGCCACAAACTACTTAAACTACGACAATTGTCTGAATTTGTCTGCAACAATTTGCGCGCGCTAGTGCGATATCAACCTGTTTTTATTTATAATATCATTGGGTCTGAATCCTTTCGGGGTCTTTCAAGGCTTTTAAATCTGTCTTGTTATAAAACTAATATAACCTGCACAGTGAATTTCATTCTTATAAAGTTTCAGTTTAAAATAGGTCGGTCTATTGGTGCGCATGTGTACTAAGAGCGGCGAGGAGATTTAAGTAATGTAAAAGCTGAGTTTCTTGTTAGAGGACTTTCAGGCTGTTTCGAAATAAGACTTGTTATATTTATGTGAGCGAACGAGCTTATTCTTGACTTGATTGGCTAGAGAAGACAAAACACCGAGAGATTAGGAAAGGAATAGAGAGGCCTTTGTTCAGCAATGGGACAGAATAGGCTAATGAAACAAAATATTATAAACCAAAATTCACTAAAACATTTCAATCATTATTTCTGAAGTATTGCTATCACAGAAAAACACAAAGCCCAGAGTACTATATCGTTAGTTCGCTATAAATACACATGTCATGCTCAGGAATTCATTCCACACACTTCGGGGTCGTTATTTGTGTATTATTGATACTAAAGGAGACTAGAATTTACGTGGTACTCCCTATATGTCGTATGCTGCCAACATTATAATAATTTTATTCTGCAACTGTTGTCGGTCGAGAAACAAATGTAGAATATTTTTATAATCCTACCATCGCTGATGCCTTGGATCTTGACGTGTGACACAGGAGAAAGGATGAAGAAAAACGTGTTGCGCCGACCCCAAGTAGAATGAAGACAGGCGGGAACATGATGATGATGCCTTGGATTTAGCGAAGTTTGGGTCCAGAAAATTTAAAATACTGGCGTGCCAGCGACAAGATGAAGATTTTTCTCTGTTATTCTATTTTAGAACAAATGGCGTGGAGCCAATAAATGCTTGAATGGAAGCCGAAAACCGGCAAAAAAAACGACGAACCTACTACACAGGTCAGCCAGTGCTGTAGACAGACCACCTAATCAGAGAAAAAAGCGCTAAATGGATCGAACTTCCTTTATCATGGTAATGCTCATATCTATTTAAGTATGTATATTTATGCAAGACGATATACGGGGTTTGCCATTTGTAAAAGAATAGCGAACTTCCATCACCCATACAAACTTTCATGACCATTGACTGTTCTATGACTAACACCATCCACGCGACTCGCGACAACTGCAGTAGTCATTCATCAATTGATGACACTTTGATTGCTATTATAAAACATGACGGTACACTTTCGTGAAAACGGCTAAGCAAATTATGTAATTACATTGTGATTGACAGTGCAGTAGCACAGGCAACTGGCCAAATCCACAAAACCCTGCAACTAGGGTCAAAAGTTTGCCGCGGCAAATTGCCGCTCAGCGGACAGACCTCCGGCGTGATCTCATGGCGACATGGAAAGAGCGACTGTCGCAACCCCGTGCAGGGCACGCCACCATAGTGGCGATAAGTCCCCTCTTTGAGGAGTGGCTAGAGAGGCGCCACGGCGCTCTCACCTACCGCCTGACGCAGGTCCTCACCGGACACGGTTGTTTCGGGAGGTTCCTGCACCGAATCGGGCGGGAGGAAACACCCGGGTGTTTCCACTGCGAGGATCGTCCGGAGGACACGGTGGAGCACCGCCGTGTCCTCGTAGCGGCAATTGGCGGCGGCGATCTGGGCGTCCGGCCCTGGTTCAAGCCATAGTCCGGAACGAGAGGGAATGGGAAGCCGTCACCTCCTTCAGCGAAGCAGTCATGCTAGTGAAGGAGGTGGCGGGACGTGAGAGGGAAAGAACCTCACGTCCCAGCCGCCGCGGGAGACGCCCTGGGCATCGGGGGTCACGTGGTGGCTCCCGGCCACCGTAGGTCCCCCTCTTTGGTCTTTTTGACTTTGTCCAAACTAGCTTGTTCTGATGTTCAACCGAACGGGATATTTGATTTTAAATTAAAAACCTTTTTTTGCAAAAAAAAACCGACTTCCAAAAAATAAAACACTAAAAAGTGGAAAATATTTTTACTTCCGGAAGTCGGTGAATTTGTTGGTTTTATTGACTTTTTTGCCACCGACTTCCGGAAGTAAAGTTATTTTCGATTTTTTAATCGACATCTAAAAAGAGGAGGTTCTTAAGCATAAAAAAAACAACCGAATTAAAGCCTCCTTTGAATTTTAACTCGCCTGTCACTATAAAGTGTGTTTAGACGGGGAGACGAGAAGATCGTATTAAAAGTCATCGGAGAATTCGGAGATACGACACTAACTGATGTTCTGGGAAGCCGGCCTACGTTAATAAGTACGAGGTCACTCAAAGTAATTAGCTGCCTTATCTAGAGGTCCAATCTGAGAGCGATTCAGAGGGTTACTTAAACCTTTGTGGTATATCGTTGGTCGTTGGTTTCCATGTAAAATACTGGTATTCAGCTGCATCCGGTTAGACTGGAAGCCGACCCCAATATAGTTGGGAAAAGGCTAGGCAAATGACGTTGGTGCGATTGCCAAACCTGATATGATACACGAATGTAATAAGTTTTTTATTATCTAAGACTGATATACAACATTATTTTTAGTATATGCGAAACCTGAATATAGTTTATTCAGAATAAGTAACTGAATCGATTCCAATAATTTTTTTTCCCAAAAATGTTTTAAAAAGTTAAAAGTTGGACACCGAGTGAATTTAAGTACCTATCGCAATAATTTAGGTACCTACTGCCAAATTATTATTATCAATGAGACGCTGAAGGCGCGCGCTGCGTGGTGACCGCGTTTTTGTGCGGACAAATAGGTAACAGAACAAGCTTATAACTTTGTGATTTTTCATGATGGGTATTTTGAAATTTTGTACATAGATTCTTTACATAAAAATACACGTGTTTCAGGTTTCGCATATACTAAAACTAATGTTGTAGATATTTTTTGCGATATTTCGTTCTATTTTTATTTTTCAGAAAATTCATTGATTTCTTCTTCTATTCATTAATTACGAAAAAACAGTTTTTATATTGTCCTAAAAAGTTCTTAAAATGCACATATTCGGTTTGGCAACCGCGCCGACGATATATTGAAATACTTCAAAGCATAATAATATCATCATCATCATTTCAGCCGAAATACCACTAAAATCCACTTCCGGACACAGACCTCCCCCAAGTGCCGCCAGATTGACCGGTCCCGTGCGTCTCGCATCTAGCGGATCCCTTAACGAAATTTGCAACTTTTTCTGTTACTTTACTTTTTTGAACAAATTGCCGTCTAGCTGATATTAGATCAAAAGTGGTCTCATTTTCCTATGAAACATTAATGGTCAATAAACATGAACTAATCTAATTATGTAATAAATTAGTCATAATCATTCTATTAATGACTCTTCAGCTCAACTCATCCCATCGTTCATTGACCCATATTCTTAACAAATGTCTAACATCATCAACTTAAAAATAAACTACTAAGAATCCACTTTCACTATCAAATTATTGGCACGCTTCATCCGAACCTAATCAATTCAATATCAACCCAATTTCTTCAGGAATACGGTGCAAATTAAGAAGATAAAAGCTATATCATATTTGCATGCTCTAGTCGACGACGACTTGACGTATCTAGGTCTTCTTAATAGTTCATTGAAAGTTATTTTCGGTTGCGCTTTCTCCGTAGTTTTTTCTACATTGTTGCAAAGTATTTGGCAGAACTAATTTGTAGGTTAGCTTCTACGCATAAGTATTTATAAACCAAGACTATAACCAAGATTATAATCACCACTAGCATCACAAGTTCTTTTGCTTAATTTTCATCAAAAACCAGACCATGGTTTACTTGCTGGTAGGGTTGCCAAGCCGTGTCTAACTACTATTATTTTAAAAATATAAAGGGTGTAAATAGACCCTTAACATAAACGAAAGGCACTGTTTTCCCCGTCTTTGCGATCATTTTTTTGTTCTAGACCATACCTGGGAACCTTCTAGTTACGGAGATATTGGGGGTCAAAGTTCCAACTTTTTCACAAGTTTTTTTTTTAAATACATGTTTTTAATTTTAAATTTTTACTTTACACACCTCCACGACCCCGCTACTATTCAATCCATCCATCAGCACAATGCTTTGAGTGCTTTCCACCGAGTCCTACCTTAAAACGTGATTTTTCACCCCAAAAAAAAAAGTCGTTTCCCAGCAATACTTTTTGCGTAAAGTTACTTAGTTTGATGTACAGAATGCTTGGTCGACGGCTATGTGAAGGGTCTGTTAACACCCTGTATTATAGTAGGAAACTAATATATTTTATCAGCAAAGTCGCTAAAACCAGTCTCTATTATCTAAAACGGAATACGGTGAAAAACTGAATATAAATTTTAATAATTTGTTACGAATTCTTTATAAATAAAAAAAAAACCTATTAATAAAAGCTAAAAGCAGAAAAAAATATTCATTTAAGAAATAATATATATTTTTTAATATGCTATATTTTTTTTATTAATTCCCTGTCTACTATATTTTTAAGGGTACTGAATCCAAAAATACTATATTTGGTCTAAAAGATGTTGGCAACCCTACTTGCTGGAGTGACCAAAGTCAAAGTAACACAGCATTTTATAAAAGCGCTACTGGGACCTCGATTTACCTGGCCACCTACAGGAGCCCTAGGACCCTAGTAATCTCATGAGACGTACTATCGAATCGATAGAAGAGAAGATCAAAGAATCTTTGATTAGAGAACCAAAAATTAGGTCTTTCGGTATAGTCCGGACATTTAGTGGCGAAGTTTTGGACCAATATAATATAATGTCCTGCCAGCGATACGGAGAAGTAGAAGATCTATACGGAATACGTACTTATCCCGTTGTAAGAAGTAACTTTCGACGGGCCAATACCCAGAACTGAGCTACTATTTCGTAGGTTCTGGTAATGTCAAGGATCCATGCAGTTTGGTCCAGGGTATGCATGAGCTGCTTCTCATTTTTGCCGGTCACTGACCAGCTCATAAGAATAGCCGTCATTTGGGTCATCTCGAAAATTTTTCATACCAACTATTAACATTAAAAATCAAACAAATATAAAACTACCCACATCAAATTCACAGAGATCTACAATGAAAAATAGTGAAGATATATTTTCTTGCTTAGTCACGAACATGAGATTTTTAAAGCGTTTGTGGATGTTATTATTATAGTGAGGATTTATTGACACGGCGCCAACGCACATTTGAATTAAAAATATTATCCAGTTCAGTAGTGATAGTAGAAAATCTAACATTCTAGAGTATACGCGCTGACAGACAACGCGCAGCTAAAGTCACTGGGTCTAGAAGCTTAAATTTGAATTCTGAAAGTCCTTCAAGAAAAAACATCCCACAACCCACCACCAACAAACAACCCTACTTGAGTGCTCAAGAATGATTTTTGAAAAATTGGATGATACAACGGAAGCTCGCCATTTTCATGAGAAATCAGCTCGGGCGCACGGCTCGTAAATCTATGATTCATTAATTTAAGTTTTATACTTTAAAACCAGTTAGAGATGGTATCGCTTTGCCGGGCTAACGAATTGGTGCCTACAGGAATTCGTCTGCTGGTTATCCTCTTAAACTAATCACCATTCACGACATCTACAACACCTTGATCATGACACCCATTATCAAAAGACACACGGTCATTCAGATATATACTCATGCCTTTTCCCATGATGGATAAGCAGAAACAACAGAACCCGATGAATACAGAATCTGACCTCAGGACTAGATTTAGGTCAAGAGTAGACGCATTTAATATAAAAAAATAAATAAATAAAAACCCGACCTGCTCCGATCCTAACGTACTCATATTACTTCGTCCACGTACTTACACGCATGCCGTTTACGAGTACTACGCATCTGACCTTTCTGATGAACGACCATACTCGTACAATACCTACGTCAGAAAGTCATTTTTACTAGTTTAAATATGTTCACAAATTAGATAGTGACGTCAGTTAGGAGTGTTCTCATTTGTCGACTGAATCGAATGAAGCCCTATCTAGCTTCTGTTAGTTGTAATTACATGAGGGATATTGACTTATGCCTACTTGTCAGTACTTTGAAGAAAAGTACAAGAACCTGTCTGCGCAAAATAAGTTTTGATATATTTCTTAGGGGGTCATATGGTGTCTACAAGACTCTATGTAGACTATCAGTAGGGTGTCTGAGTTAAAAAAGAATAACAAAAAAAACTATGTTAGTAGATACTTCAAAATAAAAGTAACTACCCTATTTTACTTTTATGGCAAACTAATAAAATACAATGTTTAATGATATGTAATACAAATATAACTGACATACAATGTTTCACATAAAGAAGCCATTTACAAGAACAACGATCGAACTAAAATGTAAAAAGAAAAATAATGAAACGATCGTGAAACAAAACGCGAAGGTCAACCATAATGAAACGTCACACGTCATATGACGTTATAATGACAGTTACATAATGACAGCTATAACATGTCAAAAATACCTTGTCGGCGGCCATCAACGTGTGACAAGGCTCAATGAAACAGGGCCTTGGACCACAGATATTTTCGTCACGCTACGCAAAACTAGTGAAATGATAAAAAGAAAAAAAATAACACCCGGCAATGACTAGGTTTTGAAAATTGCTTGATTGGTTTAGTAGTTCCGTCAATCGCTCACTGGTTAAACTGCCACTGAATTGAGGGGGAACGGTTTAATAAAAATATTAAAAGTAAAAAAATACAAAGGATTATAAAAAAATAAAACTATCTACTGGAACAGGAGTTCGGTTTTTGAAGTAAAATGCGCTCCAAAAAGATTGTTACACACATTTACCATGCAATGTAGTTCTTGACCTACAACGACTCGATAAATTTTACAAAATCATACGCGATGAGAATGAAAATTAAGTCCAACATCGAAACGCTTTTTTACTTAACTAGGCACAACCTATGGTTATTAGAAAAACGTGACTCTATTTTTAGTAAAGACAATGTAGCAGAAGGTTTGTCATTATCAGAACAAAGACTATACATGACATAGGTAAACGCTTTTCATGACAAGCCAAGGCGTTTGTCACTAGGCCTCTGAAACGCGAGAATGAGGAAGTGTTTTAATTTAGTTATGGACTACCTAGGGCTAAGCGAATACTGCGTGTTTAAGTAATTGCTGTTTCCCTCAAAATATATGTAATTTTAATGAGAGAAAGATTACATGACACACAAATAAAATATTTAACAATTACAAAAATAGGACTAGGACTTATAATGATTAAATTTGAACACTCCAATTTATTTGATAACTTTAATTGAATTACTTAACAAGGTAATTGGGTCAGGTATAAATTAATACACGTTCCTATTTACAGTGATACAAGGATCTTTTGGCACTCCAATGACGTAGATAAAGAGATACTGTTTGTGAACAATTGAAATATTTATGATGAAAACAAGATGGCGGTGGTGTTAGTTACGATTTTTACCGCGCTCCAAAAGAATCTTAAAGAAAGAAGAAAAGTACCTTGTCCAGCGACACATAATGTTTTATCTGTCATGTGTTTTACTTTTACCTATATCTACATACTATATTGTAAACTATATCGCCATTTTCTACACTAATTATCTTCACAGTACGCAAATAGTCTCTTTTTTTGCCGTACTTTTTTCCTCATTTCTCCCCGTTGGCCTCAGCCATCATCGTTCTCGTTCTGCTTACGAGTTAACGCTTGATCTTTGCCTTGAATTCGTTGCCATGCGAGGCACACGTCATGACGTAAAAGGCCGTAACCGATATACAATGAAATTGTTGTGTGTTACTCACATTGTTAGTGGCTAACACGTTTTTATGAGTTTTTAGTAAAAGAATGAAATGTTTCACTTTACACGATGTAAGGAATATCGTAACGAAACTTTGAGCATGGATTCAGTACATGAATTTACAGCATTTAATTTTTTTGTCAGTATTAAAATATATATTTTTTGTCGGTATAAAACAAAAAAAACCTGATATCGTTTTGAATGCGTAAGTAATTAGGTATTACACTCTTTTATGGAATAGCTGATTTGCTTGCAATGAAAAAATAATCTTTAAATTAGGTAACGAAGGACATAAGGTGTATTAAAATCATTTAGCATTTATCGAATATGTCATCATTGCGTTAAAACTAGATGATAATATGAAAAGTTGGTTTCTGAAACCCTGAACAAATGATTAAATCTTTTGTCAAATCTCATGTCAAGTGATTTGATTGATTATTGTTTCCGACAACCAATCAGCTGCTAATGTGAGACCAATCGATCTTTCAGTGAACGGGTGTAAAAAGTGATCCATAAACGTTACTTAACACGTAGGACTGTAAATAGTTAGGCTTAGACATGTTCCCGTCTCTATGTTATACAGTGTACTTTAGTTTGACAGTTGTGTGACATTGACAGAAATAATTTCAAGTCATAGTATGTCCTGAGGCTCGTAACAATACTTCATAAAGCAGTCACTTCAGTGTGGGACAAGGATGGAGCAATACAGGACGTCTAACTCCATTTTTATCACACACTGAAGTAAGATTTAACAATTCTGCTTCATGAGATCACTAGCTTTGACTGGCGGCTTTGCTCTCGTTATGTACGGAAATTAACGCATGGCAATGTTTTAAATGTAGCCTCTAGCACTTGGGAATAATATATCTTCCCGTTAGTGAAAGAATTTTCATAATCGGAGCAGTAGTTCCGAAGATTACCCCTTTTTTTTCTGGTGGAAAATATCAAATGACCTCTGGGCGGAGCGGAAGGGACTGTCAGACTTGTACTGACTAAAACCCATCCATGTTTCTTCTCTGCCCTTTGTGTTCCAGGGACACGGTATCTCTTTCCAACAGTCCCGCAACCCGAAGATTACCCCTTACATACAAACTTTACTTTTTTCTTTCGGAGGGGAAATCACCAAATGACCTCTTCCGCTCTGGGTGGAGTGGTATGGAGTGTCAGACTTGTACTGACTAAAACCCATCCATGTTGCTCCGCTCTTTGTGTTCCAGGGCCGCGATATCTCTATAGAACAGTCCCGCAGCCCCATCAAATTTTACCTCTTTGAAACATTAGTATTTTTTATTGCTGGTAGTGGCTGGTACCTACAGGGTGTAAACAGACCCTTCACATAGCCGTCAACCAAGCATTCTGTACATCAAACTAAGTAACTTTACTCAATAATTATTGCTGTGAAACGACTTTTTTTTTGGGAAAATCACGTTTTATGGTAGGACTCGATGGAAAGCACTGAAAGCATTGTGCTGATGGATGGACTGAATAGTACAGGGGTCGTGGAGATGTGTAAAGTAAAAATCTTACATTAAAAACATGTATTAAAAAAAAACTTGTGAAAAAGTTGGAACTTGAAAAAAATTATCGCAAAGCCGGGGAGAACAAGTGCCTTTCATCCGAAAATCCCCCGGGTTTGACCCTTACCCCTTAGACCCTTAACATATCCATGTTAAGGGTCTATTTACACCCTTTATATCTTGGACCAAGACTTTGTCACCACATACATTTTAACACACGTAACATTTTAATGTATTCTTAGTCAGTTTAATTACAGTCTATTTACAAATAGAATAGAAACAATGTTAATTGAGTTGTCACTGACGCTAATTGTCGGAGACGTTACATGAATTTATTTCAGAACGTGGAGTTTTACATGTTCTTTTGGAATTCATTCGTACCTAATCGATATGAAATAGTCACTACATATTTGTTATTAGTTAGGCTGAGGCCAAACGAACGTGGGGCTGCGGGACTGTTTGAAAGAGATACCGCGGCCCTGGAACACAAAGGACTAAGAAGGAACATGGATGGGTTTTAGTCAGTACAAATATGACACTCCCTTCTGCTCCGCCCAGAGCGGGAGGGGTCATTTAATGATTTCCCAAACGAAAAAAAAAAGTCCAAATGGGCGTAATTTTTTGAGCTGTGAGTCGCGTAAAATTAGTCGCGAAAATTACGCTGCATTCGTTTTCATACTAAAGTCCTGTTTGTACAAACAGGACTCGCAGCTCAAAAATTTCTTTTTTTTATATACACTAATTACGATCGTTTGGCCACAGCCTTGCTGAGCTTTTCACTGGTGAAATATTTACATAGAGCATGTTGAAATATCTATTTTTGTCTCAAAAATGAAATATTTAATCTCAACATTTATTCAGACGACATGTTTCTAATGTGAATGTTTCGGTAATGGGGAAGCAACATTATATTTATGATAATTATGCATAAAAAATCGATTCATTCAAATTGTTGAAAGTATTATCCAATACAATCAAAATGTTAATTAGTTGATAAAAGTTCACATCACGCGATCACGAAAACTTTAGGACCCCAATAACATGATTTTTTTCCATGCACACGAAATACTTCGCGACATTGTTGTTGTTATTGATTTAAGTGTTATTCGTTCCACCCTATGTACAGATACATCGTTAAACTAACCCCTGCTGGTTTCTGATAGCCTGATAAAATCAGTTGTCAAATCAAATGAACTTGATTTATCGACAGTACATTTCTACGTAACAGTCGACCAATCACAACGGCTTACATAAGGCACTACACATTGGAATCGACCAGGCTCCCATAAAACAGAGGACCCGAAAAACACGATAGTCCCAAAGCTCTTAGAGACCTCGCACACTCGCGCGGCCACGAGCTATCTTGGCCCCGCAGAAGCTTTGTTCACGAAGAAAGCTTGACAACTTCTGGTCGGTGATCTGTGCAGTTCGCGATGTCTCTTAATTTTTAATGAATGAAAGTAGTAAAATGTTACAATGAGATATTTACCTCACTTCTCGCTTCTCAGCCTCCTCCTGTGACAGATCCTCCTCTACGGAGTAATCGAGGATTGACTTCACTCCGAAGGAGCGCAATCTGAAATGTTACAAACATTAATCTCTATGCGTGTCTTTCGCGAGTTTTTGAACCTACCAAATTGTGACATACGATTCTTATTTTTTCTGACATAGGTGTGACAAGGACCTATCCGACTTATGACACTTTAGGAAATAGGACGAACCACAGACCCTCGTAGACTCAGTCGATTGGCGATTAAGAAATAACTGTACAGACTTTATTTATTTATATAACCCTTCAAGCACGAAAAACGGAAGCGGACTTAATGCCATCGGCATTTTCTACCAGTCAACCTTTGGATGACGCAGAGACAAACAGTGGTAGGTGTATATTTGAAAATATATAATGTTAGTTTCTACTACTTTGTCGTTGTTGAAGTGATAGAACAGGATTTAGACGAAGAAACTAATAGCCATGTTAATGGGGCTTAGACTATTATGGCCACCAATAATAAGGCCAAAGCAACAATAGATAGACATACCATCGATACGAAAAGAAGAAGATAGAAAGCTATGCATAAAAATCGCAGTCACATATTTGCAGATGATGATATTACTGATAGTGAAACCCTTTAAAACAGCTTGGGAGAAAACATCAAACCGACTTATTCAATTAAATCTCACAGGTCATTTGTTACCAAGCAATGAAACAACAATTAAAATCCTGTCATTACTCATGCTTTATTGCTAATTGGAGCTAAATGTTTGTGTTACACGTTACTATAATTATTACGACCATAGAGATGGATTAATCATTTCTTCATGAAGGAAACCCCTGAAACCACAGATTTTATTCTTGTCCTTTTGAGGGTCTGTTTTAATAAAATACCTTCCTAACATACATTTGTGATGTGAAGTATGTTTAGTGTCATCCTCTTGCATCTATTCCAATACATTTTAGATCAACATCTCCCATCATTTCAAAACTTATTTATTTCTTTATTTGATGTTTTATCTTTCTCACAATCCTTTAAACCTCCTTTTCTCTTACACCTACGCACGATCAGGATTCTACACATGGAGCGAAAGATGCATTATCTACTGAATTTCTTGTAAGATTGGAAAGAGTGGAATTCAGACTTCTTCACACCATCTCGTTATGTACCCTTGTGGTGGATTTGACCCATAGTCTTGTGTCCCAGCAGCGGGAACATTTTAGGCTAAATAAATAAACTTACCTTCTTTATACCAAAGATTTTAATATTTGCTCAATATCTACTTATTTACTTCATCTATTAAATGATGTTTATTTTGAGGAGTATGTAAGGATCGTAGCAGGTGACGTTCTGTGGTTTCTGCCTACCTCCATAGGAAAAAGGCGTGAGTTTATGTATGTTTGTAAGTATGTTACCTCTCGATGGTTGGTTTGATAGTGTTTTGATCCTCGCCCGCCACGAACTGGCCGTAGAAGGTGGCTTTCATGAATACCTCGAACATTCGCTGGCCCACCACCTGCCGCATCCGCTTCATCAACTGAGGACATGGAGAATATTGACATTAAGATTTTGTTCAAAGGTGAATATAATGGATGGTGGAGACGAGCAACAATTTAATCCCTGAAAAGTTTCACGAAGTTTTACGAAGTATTTAAAAGTAATACGGTTTAATGTCAACAGTTCACTACATTGCTTGCACTCCATCTTTCAACCATATTCCCAATATACTATGATTCAGTTCAGTTCAGTCAATCTTTTTCTTTACGTCGTCCTTTCAGGTACCTACACCTCTGCCTATCCCTTCGGGATTACCAGGCGTGTTGTAATGTTATGTTATTTAGTAATAATAGTCTAAATCTAAAGCATCACCATCATCAGTCTGCAGCAGTCCAGCGCTGCACATAGGTCTCCTCAATCGCACGCCACTCAACTCGATTCCCAGCAACTCTCATCCAGTTGCCACCAGCCACGCTGCGAAGATCATCGCTCCACCAAGACTGAGAGCGTTCCACCTTACGTTTTCCGATTCACGGTCTCTACTCAACAACACGTCTACCCCAACAGTCATCGGTTCTACGGCTAATAGGACCGCCCCATTGCTACTTCAGCTTACTTATTCTGTGAGACAGTCCCCCAAAACGCCCGCTCTTCGACACTTCCTAGTGTTATTATAGCTGGGAAGAGGTCTAAGGCTGCGCATATAGTGCAAAACAAAACCTTTTGTACCATTAGGAATGTCAATAATTTCTTATACGTAAATGGCGTGCATGTAGGTAAATGATGGCAGTAGTAGAACATCATTAGAAAGTAAATATCAGACAGATATAGACATTATCATAAAGTTATTCCATTACTTCCACATTAACATCGGTTCCATTAATATATTTACTTCCATTTCCTTCAATCTAGATAAAAGCCCGCATTTTCAAGCAAGTATTTTTAGAACTGTTTGGAACAAGTAATGTATAAAAGTAGCCATTACTTTTCCAAGTTCTAATGACTACTTTGTCTAAACAAAGTAAAACTTATGATATAGAAAGGTTTGGAGTTGTTAATGGATTTATAAAAGCAGGAAAATTATTTTCCCACTATAGTTAGGTAACGACGTTACTATAGCATAATATCTTTAAACTCAGGCTAGTACAAAATACGCTTAATACGTTTCAGTGTTACGGTACACCCTCACCGGGAGCATTCGTATGTCATGTAACATTTCTGTTCAGATCATCAATTTATAGATTTTATAGTTTCAGACTTAACGAAGGCATTCGACACGCATGACACTGATCTGCGATCAAACTACGTTCGATCGACAGCAATGTAGTGTGTATGCACCGACAACATTGCCATATTGAGTCTAAACTCGCGGTATTGATACAAAAACAAAATCCATTGTCAAGGTTATTAGAAGTCTATTTCCAGCCAAACAGGACCATAATTTATGCAAATATCATCTTTACTTCGTTGTCTTACAGCACATGGTCGCTTGATGAGAGTGGTTTCACTTATGTCAGCTGTTTAAATACTGGTTTCCATACAAGTTGGTTTGCTGATGAGCATAAAAACACAGGTCATCTTCCCACGCTATACTCACATATATATAGTCACATGATTTACAATTTTATTTATATTGCTCTAAAATCTAAAATCCATTGAACCCGTTTGTTTAGAGCTGCCTCATAGGATTCTATCTCTTTATCGTTGGCAGTTTAGTGGAATTGCCAATTTGCATTTTTGGCAGTTATACCTAAATTAAGATTTAGTAATTTTCATAAAATATTTACCTTCTTCGTTATTCTCCTTACATCATCATCTGCCTAGCCTTTTCCAAACTATGTCGGGGTCGGCTTCCAGTCTAACCGGATGCAGCTGAATACCAGTATTCTACATGGAGCGACTGCCTATCTGAACTCCACAACACAGTCAGTACTGGGTAATACGATACCCCTTGGTAAGACTGGTTGTCAGACTTTCGGGCCACTGACTACCTGTTACATCTGTCAAAGATCTACAAATGACAGCCGGGACCAACGGCTTAACTTGCTTTCCGGCTTACATTGGCCAAATTTGTTGTATCAACTTTATCATAGGAAATCATTGAAGCCATGAACATGAATACGAAATTTTGATTTCATAACTTCACTTAAATTCAAGAGTCATCAAAATTTAGAAGCAGACGAGTTCTACTAGGTACGGCTAAGGAGGGTTTCCGAACTTCTGCAATGCGCAATTTAATATTCGATTTGGAAATATTGCATGTCTTGCTCATATGAGATGCATGATAACGCTTTCCCGAGTATAACTTTTTAGCACGCTAGGAAAATAAATATGGATGGAATCCACGTCCTTTCCAAACTCATTGTAAAATCGTTACTTTACCGACAACCTTTTACCGTTGGTAAGGAAAACAACATGGAGTTCAAAACGGTTTAGGACGAATTTCTGCAATGAAATTGTACCCGTTCAGCACATCTAATCTAAACTATGATGACACTGACAGCTTTTGAACGTGATTTACATGTGCTGATCACTTTCAGTTTCCATGGTGAAATGAGCCCTTAGTTACAGTTAAGTCTCGATACCACCATGTTAATGATGTCCAATACGATAACAAAGATTGCTCATTAATCATCAAGATAAGCTATTTTTATATGAACTCTAACGACGAGCATAGATCTAAAGTTTCCTTCCTTATATATTACGTAAAAGCGAATAGTAAATTGAAAGTGTAAATAAATAGACACAAAGGTATTCGTAGACGATGCCAAAACGGTACTTTGCGAATGTTCACCTTCACTTTCTATGAGTCTTTTAAACACAAATAGCAAATTTTGTCTCACCGATCCCGCGCGGCGCATAACGACCATCTGCTCTTACAGACAGGAGCCTGAGCTGAGCGGAGGTCCAGCAATAGGAACGTCTATCGGCTGATATGCTATGCCAAGTAAACCAACATACGCAAAACGAAAGGCCGTTGGAGCCGACAGATTCAAGAG
This sequence comes from Noctua janthe, assembly GCA_910589295.1. Taxonomy (NCBI): domain Eukaryota; kingdom Metazoa; phylum Arthropoda; class Insecta; order Lepidoptera; family Noctuidae; genus Noctua; species Noctua janthe. Next base: position 2,442,549 of record OU342573.1, on the reverse strand, counting down.
TGGCGACCGTATACCGAAAGGCGCAGGGTGAATAGGTCCCCAACATGGTGGACTGATAACCTGGAGAACGCAACGGGAATCCGCTGAAAGAAGGATGGGTATAGGAGTATTGACTCAATGATAATAATAAGAAACAATGGATCGACTGTGGTAAAGATGATTTGGCTAGAAAGGAAATGGCTCATGTGAAGACGACTAGGAATAAAGAAGAATGGACGAAGAATGGAAGAAGAAAACATACTGTGGTGACCCTAAATAAATTGGGATACGAGCAAGGAAATGACGAAGATGATGATGATGTAGATAGGTATATTGCTCTTTTCAGTAAACGATAAGGACGTGCATTATGAAACAGGTGTAGAAATGGAGGGGGCGGCTCTCTCAACAGAGTAGCCTTGGCAATGAACACATAACGAGCTTGCGTCGCTCAGTCGCAGTTCGAAACAATATGACTATGACTCTATGAATAACTGCTATGATATAAAGTCATAGCAGTTATTATTATTTTGAGCACTTCAGGACGATAACTACTGAAATAACTATGAGTCTTATTAGTAACTAGCTGTTGCCCGCGACCCTCGTTCGAAATAATAAAAATAATATTTTCCGATATTGCTACATTCATGCTCCGCTCCTATTGGTCGAGATATATATATATTTATATATATATATATATATATATATCCTCTAGCCTCCCTCGATAAATGGGCTATCCAACACTAAAATAATGTTTAAATTCGAACCAGTGGTTCCTGAGATTAGCGCGTTCAACCAAACAAACTCTCCAGCTTTATAATATTAGTATTAGATGCTAGTTGCAAAATTATTTTTGACGACGAAACTTTAATGGTTGGATAAAGGAGGTGAAATTGAAGTCAGAATTGTTTTTGGGTATAATTTAGGATTTTACACAAACGAGGTGATAGAACCATTTTTGACGTAGAACTTTGTTTTTAACCGAGTCGTATCTCCGGTTACAGTTATTAACTCACAATGTAATGAAACTTTGTAGGTTTTTTACTTAGGTACACAGTTAATCTAAAAATAGACCAATATAAATAAAAAGGCCTTTATCTACATAGTAATAGGTATGCTGTGTATCATCTAAGCCGTCCTTCATACGACCTTACCCAAAGTCATATTTCTGTCAGACGAAAACTTGATATGCAGATAAACAAACGTTGTGTGAAAAACTTTAAGATTTTTTTACAACCGTTCTTGAGTCTCTCGAATACGGGTCGATACAATGCTAAGAAAAGAGATATTATACGACTGAAAAAACGAGTTTTACAAAAACTTCAGCAGAAGATTGTTGGATTAAATTTATCCGTACAAATGAAGGTTGCAGGGATCCGCTGGATGCGAGTCGCACGGGACCGGTCAATATGTCGAGACTTGGGAGAGGCCTATGTCCAGCAGTGGACGTCTTTCGGCTGAAATGATGATGATGATACAAATAAAAAAAAATATTTAGTTCATTTTTTCAATTTAACAGATTTTTAGTGAATGCATATGAAAGTATGTACGGTACTTATAAAAAACTCTTGTTTACCCCCTCATGGGTTTCACTAGCAAATTTAATTTGGCGAGTAATCTTGCGTAAAACGAAAAATATGTAGTTTGTTCGTTTTTGCCAACTTTACTTTTCGCCTTGGCAATAATTTCTAACACACGTGTAACCTTACATAATCTAAAACTGCGTGAAAAGTTGCTAAAATAGCCAAGTTTACTAAATCTAGCACTGTTTGAATACCTTGCGTCGGATTACGTCGTAGTTAACAAAAATTCCATAAAACAAGATTGATAGGCAAGCTACTGATATAGTAGGTACCGTAAACTGTACGTTTTTGATAAAAAACCGGTATAAGCTGGCCTCTTATTCTATTGAAACGACATACTATGATAGTCCAGGTCGACGTCAAAGCGTTGGCTTAGCACTGAAGAGCGGCTGACTGTACATACATTATATACAAGCTTGTTTAGATTGTGTTACTAATATTAGAAAAAAAGGAAAGTTTTATTTTCTTGCAAATCATTCCCCAGATAAAAATATCAAACGTTTAAGTACGTGTTTCTTATCTCGTTTCAGAACAAAAACTAAAATAAAAGAACAACTAATAGCTAAAGTCTTGGTAAAAAGGGGAATGCCGATTTTAGGCCCAAGAATGCCCAAGTGTTTTATTCAAAATACTTATGTAAATTTTATGTAATTTATTCTGCTATTCACCACGAGATAGAATATGAAAATATATTTGAAAAAATAAAAAAATATTTAAACAATAACGAAATTCTGTATCTGTGACCGTACTGAATAAATTGCAATTACGTTTTTTTTTGTGCAAATAGAAAATCTCAGTTTCATATAAATATAATCCTAAACTTTAATAGCGAAAAAAGACTTGTTGCAAAAAAAAAATAAGAGTTTGTTACAAATATTTTTAATTTACTTATTTGTCCTTTTGTGTAAAGAAATTCCAATGCACTTTATGTATTAAATATACATTTACAATCAACTTACTTAAATTAATACATAATGCACCGATCGAAAAAAAAAACCTTTAAAATTAAAAAAAAAACCCTATTATTTGGAAACTCGGAGTTTTTTCAAATATTTTCTTTAATTAATAAATTGTTTGTTGTGTATACTAATATTAGCATTCGGTCTTACATGTGGCACTCAGGGCCTAAATCACTATGGCAGCCTGGCATTCCCCTTTGATCATTCAGCAACGGGTTACGGGTAGCAGTAATCAATGCTCAAGCGCATCGATTCATGGATCTTCAGACACCTTTCTATCATAAAATGGATAAGATGACTTTGCGAGCATCCTAAGGAATTAGTCACCTTCGCACTGACATCCTAAAAAGACAGGTGGGTGTCCATTGTTCCCATTTTGGGCACCAGGTTCATAAAAGGACCTTTAGAAGATTTCTTTTCGAATATGGCTGGCTGGCTAGCTAGCATTTTATAAATGATTGGCTATTGAAAAACAGCAATATGTTCCAACCTTGCAAAAATACCGACTTCACGTGTATTTTTTTTTCTAGTGTTCCAGAATTGGCACGAAATACAGAAAATGTCACACGGACACGCCTTTTGAGAGTTTTTTTTACTGAAAAAGTCTTCATACTCTGCCAAGATTCATCATACTATAACTATTAGAGTAGAAGGTAGAATATACCACTTTGTTGCTAGGAGCTAAAGCTGGAAATACGCATTTTTTCCGGAGTTGTCGTGTCAGGTGAAACAGACCGTCTCTCAGTGAGAGAGAATGGAATGTCATCTATAACGCGGGCAAAGGAAAATAATACCTAGTTACCATTTACAACCCTTACCCACAAATGTGTATGTAATATACCGAGTGCCTTGTTCCCGAAGGAAAGCCGGCAGGAATCGGCTTCTTAGTTGCCTTCGGGCCTGCATCCCTCACTGACCTCCCTCAACCACCATCCTTCAAACCTCACTGGGTTGTAAACTCGTGGCTCAGTTCTGGCCCGACACAATTTAGATTGTCATCGACACGCTTAGAAGATTTTCCCTTGCGAAAATATTTTTTTTTAAATTAATAATTCTTTACCATAAGGAACCTAAATGGTTCTTTGGCAATTAATTGATTCCTCAATAATGAGCACCATTTATTTAGCTTCCTTCGATACTAGACAAGTATCTACCTAAGCCAATACTTCAGTAGTCAAATTTTAGCACAGTTATTTATAAATTTTATTCGAACCTTTAAGGAAAATAGGTAGCTATTCAAACAATTAATTAGACCACAACATATGATGTGTTTCATTACATAGATATTTAGTCATTTACAATGACTTTGTAAAATAACATAACCATTTTTTGGAATAAAAAAGAATAATCATAACAATTCTCAGATTGTGTCATAAGACAAATATTCAATTACTCATAAAGGTAAAGTGGAATATTCCTGAACTGATTTTAAAGAAACTTAAAGCATTTATCAATCTGCCGGTATTTGATTGAATGATTTTTCGTGTGGAAAATATAAATCACTCTCTAGACATTACTACAAAGTTTTGTCGTCACATTACTGACAGCTGTCATTTTTATCTGGAAGCTAAAGGACTACTGTCGGAACGGAAATGTCAAAATGAGTCAGACGAAATGCCCATGCCTTGAAAGGATGATCGAAACATTACCAGAAGATTTTGTTTCTATTTTTAGCCAATTTTATCAATACAACAAGAGGGAAATATCGACAGAATGATGAAGTTATTCGTTTTGATCAAGATTTTTCCTTTCCCGTATGAGTAATTCAATATCTATTCATTATTACACAATATTATACAATTCTTTCGTTTTTCTTTTATCTACACATTCTTTATATTTTTACATATTAAATTAAAAAACATTAAAAAATAGTTTTCCGCCGAATTCTTATTAGGTAAGTATTATTCGTTGGTATACACAAAAAAATGGTAACGTTATTTTACACAGCCTTTATAAATGACTTAAAATCTATGTCAAAAGGAATAATATTTATAGTGACACAAATCGTATTTTGTGATCTAATTAATGGTCAAAATGTCTACCTATTTACCTTGTACGAATAATGTTTAACTACAAACAACCTTGCTGAAAATGAGGACCATTGAAATAATACCGGATTTACCTTAGTTACTTATCTTGTATCGAAGCAAGCCAATTATGGTGCTCGAAGAGGAATAGACACATTGCCTAACAACCACAAATTAATTTACCTTATGATAATGACTGACCAATACAAAAACCCATTATTTTTAGGAAAAATAAACCTTATTTTTGGCCCGCTTTCTGCCTCAGAAGGAACATTGCAAACTGGCTATGGTAATATGAAAAAATAATTAGCGCCAAAGAATAAAGTATTAACAGATTCCTCTGAAACAAATGCTATGACATATAGATGGGACACCTAAATTGAATTAACAAGCGAAACTGAGAATAAAAGGTACCTCCAGCGCAACAGCGTGTAAATTGGGTCAAACTGAGACGATAGAAAAGAATGCCTGTGTGAACTGAGGAGAGATATGAATGAAAATGATTAGAAACTTCTGTGTGTCTTCTGTTCGCAGGTAAATCGTATTACACTAATAAATATGTGGTTATTAGGTAGCCAGCTAGAAAATTAATTGTCAGTCCTCCAGGTCGCCAACCAAAATAAAGATGGTAAGTATAAAAAATGATAAATTGGAGTTGTTATCGCTCACATAATTGTGGATACGCTGTTTTCCTGATTGGGGTTACCATTTCAAAATATATTTACAAAGAACATTTTACTTTTAAAACATTCTTCTTTTCACACTCATTTAACTTTTAAAAATGAAATCTCCTTATGTCAAAAAGGCCAGAAGACATAGTACAATCATCATCTTCATCATCTTCTTGCCCTTCTCCTATTTTACTTGGGGTCAGCGCAAGACGTTTTCTTCCATTCTCCCCTGTCAGACGTCACGGCATCATTTCCTCATTATTCTTTCATATCATTACTCACACAAACCAGTTATCGTCGAGCAAAAAAACCCGACATGTCCGGACAAATCTAGAAGGATGGTATCTCATCTCAATTCAAATACCGATCAAGAAGATAAGATACATAATAGGATTTTCGGTATCTCAACCGCTCCGATACTAACCAAACGTATGATGACGTCACTTCGATATAATGTTATGATATCATAATGTTTACATTTTGACGTCACGATTGGATATGAATGAATGCGAGATAAACGTTTACATACGTATACGAGTATCATCTATCTTCAACTTATTCTCATAAATCAATTGCAACGATAGTAGCTGTCGCCGATTCGAAAGTGATTGAAACTTTACTTGAGAAAGGATTTTCCGAAAGATAAAAGTCGAGTTGTAGGTACACCAACCGCGTCCTTAAAGGCTGATCATCTTTAGGTAGAAACAGTTAAATTAATTCATTTTAAATTGTGATTAGTTAACTGAAGTAACAACAGCGGAGAACAGTCAATCAAATAAAAAACAGGTCTTCAGAAACCCGGAGAAATTACACATACAACCAATTTCTTAACTAACTGTATCCATTCAAGGAAATCGAAAGAGCCAATCAAACGAAGAAATAATCATTAAAGTAACGACCAACGAGTTTATACCTCTAAAACCGCAAATACTCCATAAAACTACAATAGACCGTTTCACTGAAACCGCTCTATTCGACGTTCTAATTTCGTGACAAAATGCCAGAACCCACGTGAGTTCGAGTTGAGTTTCTTTAGAAAAGCAGAAAATCTCGCAGATTGTAGCTGTGGTGTATCTCAAAGCTGATGCAAGTTTTTTTCGTTTTCAGTTTTATTTCGAGACTTACATACATGGAGGACTAAGAAGAAAATCTCCGCAGAAGTAAAGTCTTATTGAATCAGGGCTTGAGTATTAGTTGAGAAGATTTTTAGGTTAATCGGGAAACAAAACAATTATTTTTTAGGACAATTTCAAACAACATTTTATCACAATCGAAGCTCTATTCAGCAAGCTGTCATTCGAAAAAGTCCTTGAATGGGATCCAAGAATAATATCCCACCCACTACTAAAATCAATTGCAATAGGAAAACAAATACCAACTAAAGTTTCGGTAACAACACACTTTAAGACAAGACTCATGTCAAGAAATATAGTAGAGCAAATCTAGGAGAATGGAGAAAAACATCGTAAAAATGGATGGTAATTAGTAAACCTGAGTGGTATTTAGAAGCTGAAGATTTTTGTCAAAATGGATAGAGAAGTATAGATTTTGTTGCGATGGAAGATATAAACATCCATGAAGACTACAGAGAACGCGATGGTAATAGCTATTGAGAACATTAAATACATGGAACCTCAGATGGAGCCAGTTATTACGAAATCAATGGTGTAGACAGATGAATAGTAACTATAGTAGTACCCACGATCTTTTGTTTAAATACCCACATAATAAGAGATCACGGGAATCCACTAGATTTAAAAGACGAAGGTAAGGCATATGTAACTGCTTCGTTCCTACATAATATTCATCACTATGCATATATGTAGGAATCAAGCATATCTAACTTATGTATGGCACTCAGTAATCTACCATGACCTAGGAGAATCTATGCAAACATATTCTGTTTCATTCAATGCACGCATTTCTAATTCGGCTAAAAATAGTCGAGTAGAAGAAATGCATAGCGTAGCGTCATGACCTTGCAGTATTTATAAACATCTTATTCAACTGAATCTAGCAGACAGAAAGTCGACTGGAGACACATAATTTAGAGCAGAGGGCAATAGCAAAGAGCTTTATAGCTTTGTTACCAACATTCCAATTAGACAAGTTTCTGCCAAGGCCTTGAAGTTTTTTGAGCTGAATATTAAAGCAATGCAAAGCAATTAAAACAGCATTTAGGATGAAAGACTAGTAGTAAAAAGCTGATTTTAAAGTATCGATAAGAATGATAAAAGATAATTTAAATGTAAACTAATTTCCATATGAACGCAGAAAAGAACAGTAACTGATCCGGGGTGAAATGATAACAAATGATGTCTTGTCAGACACTTTATTTCACAAATTAAACTATATACATTCACAGACCAAGACAATCTATCTGGTCTTGCCTTTTAATTTTATCGAGTTCTCTATTTTCGAGAAACAGCAAAATGCATCACTAAACTTCTTGCCAACTAGACATTATATAAATAACAGAATTTACAGCAGTATCTCCAAAAGGAACCGGTTTCGTGCCAATTTTGACGGTTTTCCCTAACTTAAGTTAAACAAAATGCAGATGTAACCAGTTTGTCCTGTCAGCTGACAATTCAAAGAATCAAAAACACGTGTATTATGTCCTTACAAAAGCTGCAATGTGCTCAGTCTTCTGAAATAGGTGTAGAAATACGGGTTTTGATGATGCAACCGTTTATAACGTTTACAATAACATGATATTGCTGACCATAAAGCGTTCTTTGCTAAATATAAATAAAAAAGGTAATAAATAAAAAAGGACTTCTGTTTTGATTTTCTTTCTGCGTTTTGACTAGTACTATGTTCATTAAAGTAGTATTAGGGTTCGCTTGAATAATTTATCATTTCAATTCAATAGGATAGCAAAAACTAGGCCTCCAGACTTCCGAAATCTCCTTTGGTTTTTATTAACTGTGGACACACAACTTCACTTAAGAAGTATTCGTGATTGTAAGCATAAATAACGAAGTTAATCAGAATGAGTAAGAGTGCAGGTGCACTCAATGTGATGTTATCTTGATTGTTTGACAACTTCCTATTGTGAGAATGTTTAGCTTCCTTTGAGTCTATTGTAACTGTGAGTGAGAGGCGACCTGTGAGATGACCTTGTGACTATCAGATTAGTGTGTGCTGTACTTAATAGTTTATCATATCCAACTGAAACGACTATCTACGGCTGAGTATCCTAATCTTTCAACTCCCTAACTCCACTAGGACTCCTCTAATTCCTTTTAGATTTTGACTTTACTGAATTCTCTACCAAAAGAGGTATCTCGATTATTTTCTCTGGGATTATCTTTCGTGTAGCTATTTGTATCATGTCCTAAAATAGTACCGACCCTTCCACCAAATATTATAGCTCAATATTTTGGTTTGCTACGATTCCTTTATGTTCGATTACGCATTGTTATCCGATAGGCTAGGAGTATACGTATTTCTTTAGGTTTGTTCATTATTTATTTATTTATTTATTAACACACCAACGACTTATTCACTAAATCATTACATTAAATATTTTCTAATTCAACAGCTTTGCGGTGAATTCGTCACTTAAAGGTCTGCACAGCACTTGTATAATAAAATTAGAAATAAAAATTGAAATGAAATGAATTCATTATAGTTAGCGTATGTAAAGCTTGTCAGTTTACTGTGATATCTATACCAATCATTTTAAGAGTCATCATATCCGCTCTTATTCCAATTCTGCTTAAAAAAACAGCCAGTTACACATGGTAGATGGGCTGGCAAGGCAATGCAATCGAAACCATGCCAAACTATCGTTTGGATTATTTTCTTTGTCGAGTGTTAATCAAAAAGCATTATCGTTTTTATTCTCCAACTTACAAACACGCATTGCCAAAATATACGCGGAGTGAAATCTAAGTATGTACAACGGCTGATTCTACCGTTAGATATACACATCCACCCAATAACGTGAATAAAAATAGCGATAACGTTAAAAACAATAGTTTTATTGAGGTCGCTAACCGCTACTACTAACTGGGTCACGGGGATTACGCTCGCAATATTCGATAAACGTAGATCAAATAAATTACAATACGGTGCAACTTTCTTGCGGCTAGTAACAGCCCTGTGCCTAATACATCCGAAATAGAACTGTATTGTTCGCAGATAAGACTGAATTCACCTTGAAATGAATGGCAACCTGGCTATGATGAATGCCGATCCTCTTATTTTTCAAAATTGCATTACATTCCAATTTCTACTTTATGAGCGGGTTTATAGATTCTTAATCCGAGTGATGTTGTTTCAAGACGGTTAACATTCTTGATCCGTTTGCAAACCAGTTTCAGGGTTTTTTATAGTAAATGCAAAGTTCATTGACCGCTAGAGTCCCTGTTATGTAAGATGTCTATAGTTAAGCCCCCTGTTCTTTATTTATTCCGGTTTCGTTTTTTTCTGCATGCACATTGTTAGATTTACAAACTCTTTACATTTTTCAGTAGGTACCTACCCTATAGCTTATAAACACATGTTCTCTACGGATACCTTGCGATAACATAGATGTTATTTTTAAAGGGAAAGTTATACTTTTTATTACCTACTAATGTTATTGCAACGTCTTAACCTTAGTTCTCACACATGAGCTTGGTCATGCTCATATTCTAATAATATATATTCTCTATGGTTGTAAGTTGTTGTACAAGTATATAGTTATATTGTTTAGTCTGCATCAGAAGATATGACAATATTTAGTATTGAAGTTATACGTTTAGCTTATTTAATCGATTTTGATTGTTAATTGTAATAATGCGATATAGTTAATTTTGAGCGTACCTATCTATACAAATAAATAAAATTGAAGTGTCTGTTTGTAATATCAAAATAACAGCTTTTTACTGAATGCTTAATGCTTTTTTAGTTTTTGTCTGTCTGTTTGACAGGACTTTCAGGCTGGTAGATACCTGATGTTCTAAGGTCTAACATAGGCTACTTTTATTTAGAAAAATTAGGGATCCTTGCAAATAAATCAATACCCTTGAAATTTTGTAACAGAAGTCGACTCAAAAAGGGAAGTAATATTTTTTATAATAATTTCACGAGAACGAAAGTCGCGGGCAACAGCTAATATTGAATATTTTAAGTCAAACGTTATGGATATTAGTAGATATGACTCAAGATCCTATGCCCTCAGAATCACCACCGCTTTAGTTTGCATTTTTATTACATTGACAGAAAATTATCAGGACAATAAAAAGACACTCACAGTCGTGAGGGCATCCAACTCTGTCTCACTGACTCACGAAATATTCCGTGTCTTGGCGCCATATGCTCACGACTCCATTATATTGAGCCAGCTGATACGCCAGCCGGTCGAGCGGTCATAACCGCTGAAGTGCTAAAAGTCGTTCAATTAGGATGCAATGTATAAAGATCTGATAACGTTTGATTAGAACCGAATGATACACCAGAAGAGTTCGACTTTGGAAAGGCTTTTGACATGATTGGCCCTGTTCCTGGTAATCAGATACGTGCGAGAAAGCACACGACCGGTCGATGTGGTGACGCTTGAAGGAAAGCTAGCAGAGTATGTCTTTAACTTTTTTTTGTCTTTAGGCTTATGATGTTGACCAGTAACAAAATGTTCGTCAAAGCCTTTAACTTAATGTCCTTAAGTTTAAGCGACTACGATATTATCATGTTACTGATAAAACTTGTCTCCAATTTGATGGTTATCTTGCTTTCTCATATCGAGAACAGCTCATACTGCATTTAAATTATTACAGTCGGCAAGAATGGTATCACTATTGCGTACACAGGTACTCAAGAGCGCTCGTGACGCATTCTGTTGTTTTATGTCTATTCTTGTACTTATTGCTTTCAGAGCACTTGTAATGAAAAGGGTTTTTACGAGCCATCAAAGTGGACATGTCCACTTTGATGGCTAACAAAATGTGATTATTTGGCCATTCGTCCGTTTTGTCCGGACGTGACAACTAGATAAACAGCTGTCAAACAAGTCTACGCAAATGAAATATGTCCACAGTATAACCTATAAAAAGTGGAAAAATCGAAATCAAGTGCTAACATAATAATAGTCACGAATCTGAATAGCATAGTATCTGTTTTTTTTTCTGTGTGCACATGGTAAATATCTAGAAGAACCAGTAAGAACTGGTTTCGCATGGTTTGAATTCGACAGACATGTTTTATATGTTGTAGAATTTGCTATATGAGACTCTTACTTGTCAGTCATAAATTTTGTTTTATTACATTTGTTCAAGCTTTCAGCTAGAATTTCAGATTTTTTATTAACATGCAATTGGATAACAATTACTAGATTAGTAAGTTTTCGCAATTAAAAACATTTAGTTACAACAAGTCCAACAAGGATCTCAAAAAGTACCTACTAACTTTTGCGATTTAAAAATTAGTATGCACGATGACAACAGAATACAAAAACGCAAGCAATTTTAAGAGAATTAGCGCAAACCAGTGAACGTAACGCTGTAATTACCCATAATCATGAAAATGATACAGCCATGAATCAGAGAATAATGAAACAACATCAAATGTTCTGAATATATATTTAGAACGAATATTACTTCTCCATTCATTCCTTTCAGTCCCCTTAAGACCACCCAATACACAATTTATTGGATAAAGAGATCTGAGATTTATATTGATATGCGTGTAAGTAATCGGAGATGATGACTTGGGCAAGGATTTTAAAATCCATTCATTGTCACCGACCAATTCAAACTGATTTGTAAATCTCAGTGTGTATTCCTTGATGGCATGCAAGCCCATTCAGCGCAAATCCTGTGTGCGACCAATCCGCGCAATTATCGTATAGTACGGCGCTCACATGATTTTGATCCGTCATGGTTTTTTAATATTATTTCACACCTTTAAGTGACTGTGGTCAAGCATAATCGTCATAACTTGCTACAATCAATTCAACTTATGATTTTCCTTGTGGTTACAAACTAACAAACCTAGACTAATACTAAGATCATTGGATACAACTTGAGATTTTCGCTGGGACTTATCTACTACACTGTTTAAGGACCCCATTTGGACCTACTTAGGTAGGTACCTTTCTTTTAATCTTGAAGTTGTAAAGAATTATGCATGTTCCTTCTTCTTTTTACGGTTCTTCATCTATCATTTCGTTACTTTTTATCAACAGTTTTCTTCTCTTCTTCCAATAGATTTTTTTCTGTTTCAGGTGTCTCTGGGTACTCTTGTTAAGTCAGATATTATAATGCTATCTTCAGTCACACTGTGGTTTTCACGAAATTCTTCAACCCATGATCTACTCACAAGTAACTACGTCCTAAATCTCTAGCTTTTGAAGTTTGTAGCCGTTCCCCAGCGCTAGAGATGCAAATGTATTTTAACGGTGGTTTTATTGTACCCATAACTGACCGAGTGAACTGTAAACATGTTTGACGCAAGCGAGGTCGCGGTGTAATGCCAGTTAATGGATATTGGATTCTAGCCTTACATTTTGTATGTGAAGAGTGCAAAGAGACAAATCACCACCATATCATCTAGGTATGCAAAAGCTAAGGTTATAGACGTCTGGTGGAATGCCTTAGCTGACTCGAGACATGATTTGTGACGGAAAATAAGTAGACGCATTTAGTGTTTTTATACTAATTATTATTTGCTTTTAAATTGACCAACTTAAGTTAGATTAATAAGCTATGCACAAAAAGATGACTCCATGGTTTTTCACAAATCGCAAAATATGTCAACCTATTTTTCTTGGTTTTCCTGATGTTTGCATCAACAGGGAAATATGTTCAAAAACGTAAATTGAACAATGAGGCCTTTAGGTAGATAAGACAGTACATTCGATAGGCTTCACATACATATTTTTGTCGACATAGCTCACAGAATAAGTAAGCTGAAGTGGCAATGGGCCAGTCATATTAGCCGTAGAACCGATGATCGCTGGGGTTGACGTGTTCTTGAGTGGAGACCGCGAATCAGCAAACGTAAGTTGGGACGCCCTTAGGCTCGGTCGTGTGACGATCTTCGCAGGGTGGCTGGTAGCAACTGGATGAGAGTTGCTGAAACTCGAGTTGAATGCCGAGCGATTTAGGAGGCCTATGTCCAGCAGTGGACTACTATTGGCTGATGATGATGATGGTAACATATTTTTGTCATGGTTTATTTCATTATTTCACAATATACCCAATTATTGTTTATTATCCTTGTAAACTGGTATTTCTGTATTAAACATAGGTACTTATATAATTTAATAATTTTAATAAAACAATACACGTAAGCCCAACTACATAAATCTTATATTTTCCTGATTTTCTGAGTTCAATATACCTTTAGGCTAATTATTTCACCAATAGTTCACGTGCAAAAAGCGTGGTAGGAAGCATCATCATCAGTTTGTGTATTATTTTGTATTATTATGAGTATTGTATATTATGTATAAATAATTTGTACCCAGTAGAATTAGCAATATTGTTAAATAGCTGTATATCAATTTTGGTGGCCACCTACGTAAGTCTTGTTATTTTTTTTTATTTGTTATTTTATAAAATACTTATAATATAAAAAAAAAAACTACAAGAAAATACTATTATTTACGAATTATAGCGATGTCTAGCTTCCTGTCAACGAGACGGTAATCAAATTACTTTACAATTTGTCAATGTACTGCAGCTGTCTGCCTTCATACGTCAATGTACGAGCATTATGCAAATAACTATCTTTTTGCACGTGTATTTTGTTAAAACATATTTACTACTGACTTTTCAGAAGGTTTTAAAGACAAAAAACCACGAATACATAAACTCACGCCTTTTTCTGGCCTTTTTCATGGAGCTAGGTAGAAACCACAGAACGCCACCTGCTACGATCCTTACATACTTCTTTAGCCTTGTCCACGTTCATACGAGTACATCTGGGTTACTATGACGTCTAAGCAGAAGTAATTCCAGTGTGGGAAAGAGGCAGCTATAAAGGTCGTCTAGCGACATCTCTTTACCACACTGGAATTACTCCTGCTTTATGACGTCATTGTAGGCCACTTGGTCATACACACACTTCGGTTTTGAATACTACGCACCTGACCTTTCTGAAGAGCATCTCTAATAATGTCAGTCTAGGTCCTTCTAGCTAGGGCGTTCAATCTAAGATTCATGCCATTGTGTATATAAATTCAATAGTCTATTATTACTATATTTTATTTAAAGACGAAACAATAGAAGGATAAATTAATACGATTTTAAACTTCACCATATTGTAATTTATTTTGTCCAAGAATAGATAATGTCATCGCCGTAAATCATGCTTATTTATGGTTTAGGCAATTTGTATTTTTTTTTTTCAAATAAACTTGTTACTACGAAATTGACACTTTATTAAAAGCTAGTTTTAAAACCTATTTGCATTTCTTTTTCTCCAAACTGTGTTGAGCAAATGTAAGCAACACTGAAAAAGATAACGTAAATCCACGAATAATAAAAGATATGAGCAATAAATGATAACAGTACGTCTCCATGTCTGTCGTATGTCTACTTACGTTTCGGATCTCACCGGCTTCCCTAACAGTTTGTTTACGTTTAAATATTTAATCAGTCCACACTGAAAACATATCTTTCTAGATAACCTTATGCACGATGTTTTATGGTAATGCTGGATTTTACTGCTTATCTCTGTATGTTTATATCTGTGCATTTTTAAGTAAGTATTAAGAAAACTCACAGAGTTTCAGTCTCCACTCACCATTTTATTTTTCTTTGGAAATTATTCCTCTATAATGAATACGATGAAAAAGATAACCTGCCGACTTACCGATTATCATTTAATTAAGAGATGTCATGACAGCTGTTTTCATAATTCTAAGTTTTATAACAAAAAACGGCCCGTCTGACGGACTGCGACAAAATTGAAAATGGCCGCACTATGCCGCCATTACATTACGTCAGCGAAAACAGCGGGTGGAAAGGGCCGCCATTTTGGCAGAGTTTGATAGTTCAGAAAGATATGCCCTAATGTCAAAAGGCGTGAAAACAGAGAATAATAATAATTATTAATTAAACGAGTAAAGACCAACACTCTATCTTGTACCTAAGTAGGAGATCACAACAGAACGTCGTGAAAGCTATAAAAAGCTTAGTAAAGTCTGTCGCAAGACTGAAGGCTCGCTTTATGGCAAGAGATTATGCTCAGGCAGCGGCCATGACCGATTAGGTACTCGAGAGTTAATGGCGGAAGGCTTATCTAAGTAAGTAATTTAAATCACGTTATACAATGTGCTGAGTTGCTGACACGAATGAGGAACTTAGATTTTATTTTAAGTAATTGTGTGAAAAGTAAAAAGTCAACGCATGTCTGGAAAATTAAGGGATAGGACTGGTTGGATGGCACACAAATCTACAAGTAAAGCATAACAGCGTATAAAATGTTACTTGGCTTCATTCATCATCTCTACTAGCCTTTTCCCAACTATGTTGGGGTCGGCTTCCAGCCTCGGTTAGACTGGAAGCCGACCCCAACATAGTTGGATGCAGCTGAATTTCAGTATTTTACATGAAACGACTGCCTATCTGACCTTCTGTTACTTGGCAATAAATGTTAATGAAGTTCAGAAGTGTATAACCAAAAAAATACCTAAATTACGACAATCTAAAGGTCAACTGTAAGACATTACTAATTGCTTTATCGTTCTATTAAAACTAATTTATTTAATGTAATGAATCTTTATGGTATTTCACACAACGAGTTACTAATACCTCGGAGAAACTATCTAAATATCAAAACCAATCCTATATTAAATTTCAAGCATGTCGCAAAATCTGTCCGTTTTGTGTTGTTTGATCTAAATCACATAAGAACTAAATAACAATGGATTTAATTAACGATGTGTATCCAGATAATCTGTTGATGCGTAACGTAATAAATCGGATTAGCATAATTGTAGCTCCACCCCTAGACAGGCCGTAACATATTGGTATCTGCACGCACTTGTGGCTCACAGATTTTGTCAAATATGTTTTTAAGAATCATTTAAATGAAGTAATATAAAGTATCAGAAGTGGTGTAATTTGTGAGCGAAGAATTTTGTCGAATCTTGACGCTGAGCAGTATAAATTTACGACATGATTGTCTTGTTACAGGAAGTGGTACAAAGTATCGGAAATTACATAACTTGTGAGTAACGACTTTCGTCCAATTTTGTCACGATACCAGCTGGTCTGTATACGCCTTATAGGTAGGTACGTCACAGGAAGCGGGATTCGGGAGTGACGCAAGTACTCATGCCTGATAAAATCTGCAGTCATTCTGTCACGATTATGTGTGCTAAGTGTGTTGATTATCTAAAGCTATTTTCTTATTTATTGTTGATCATAAAGTTCCGTTTTAACAATTACAAACATTCAAAGACAGGTAAAATCATAATCCTTCTTTTTTGCTTTGCCGTAGTTGGGTAAAAAGAATGTCAATCTAAGGTCTTATGTGATAAAAGTTGTAGAGAGTTTTTGGTTAGCAACCAGGAAAAAATTGTTATTATATTATAAAGGGCGTAATTATTTCCATGGTGATTTTTTTATTAAAAAAATGGAAACATCTTATAACTATGTTCTTTTAAAACCTATTTACATAGATATTGATAATATAGGTCATTCTTTTATAACATGATTTGTTCATTGATTAAGTCAAAAATACTTATGAAAATAATTAATGGAACCTACCTATCATCATAAAATTCATAACCAAATGAGCAGCTAGGAGATCACCTAATAGTTAAGCTTGTACCAATATTTTAAATAAGACAGAAACTGCATTTAAAGGTAAACTAGTTACAACTACCTTCACATGCCGTGTTGCAGGTTTTACCAAGTTACAGTTAATCATTAAAGGAAACCCGCCGGTAGAAAGTCCGGTCATTTATTGATTAATCTTGACATCAATTTATGCGGAAAACGCCTAAAGCCAACATTGTCCTCAAAATACCTAAGTACAAGTAGTTTCAGTGTATAATGCAATTTGGTCTGGTAGGTAATTCACAAATCCTAAGTTTTGGGTGCTATTAAAATTGGGCCATTAAAGAACAGGTTCTGCAACAACAAAAAATCAAACGGCACTCATGGCCGGTCAACTACCACCTACATCCTATAGGTAGTTCGGTCTTCACGATGCCGTGTCAAGTGCTTAGTGTAATCAGACGACTACGAACATCGCGAGACACGCGACGCCGACGTCTGACTGCCGGCAGCAGATACGCGCCGGCCGCCGGCACCGCGCGGGGCTGGCCCGGCGGCACGCATGCGCGCTAACCACCGATCAAAAATCCATTCCTTCCACCCATTCATTCTCTCACGGTTAGGTAACACGCTTCCCTTCACCCTCCCCGACCTACATGCTGTCCTGGTTACTCGCCTACGGCGTCTCTATTCCCCAGACACTCCCAAATTTACATTTCTCAGAAAAATAACTGAGAAAGCCACGCCGCGTTAATCTAAATACACACTCATCAATCACTAGCCTGTAACACATCCGCAAGGACGCTAACCGAAGTTAATTTAGAGCTGAACGGTTGCCGGTGAGTAAACATTGTTATGCAGATCTTACGTAAGCAACAGCTGAGGTGTTGCGATCTACTCACCATATCATTGTTCTCGACCAGCCAGTTCACAGAGCATATTTGGTACACGAAATATGCCCGAACGAGTTCGCTCGTCTTCTTGCTTTTGAACGCATCTTTGGGGCTGTTGAAGTTGAGGTCGAGGTCGTCCCGCGACGGGGGCGAGGAGGACAGCGCGCGTACTTTCCGAGGCGCGTTCACCGCTAGCCGTCTGATCAGAGCCATGTTCGGAGCTCCGCGAAATACAACACGTACACAACACGCGCCCGTCGTCCGCGACTGACAACTGACAACTGACACTGACGTCCGCTCGATACCGAGTCGTCTGCGCGCGCAGCCGATCCAATTTTAAATCCGTCGGAGCGTCGCGGAGGTGTGTCTTGGATCAGCGTGGCGATTGGTCGGTCGGATAGCAGCACGCAAACCTGCCGTGACGCGACACATTATAAACAGCATTGTGCGGTAACCTCAAGGACCGGAACTCAAGGGCAGTTCAGCCGGTGGCGGCGGTGCAACAAACAGCTAGCAGCTAGCTAGTTTGCTCTTTGATGCAATTTCGCCAACTGCACTAACAGACTTTGCAAACTGCATAGATCGAGCGGTCTACAGCATGTTCCATTGCTGAACATAAGCCATCGCGTGCAAAATTTCATCTAACCTACAAAAATGAAAATGAGGGGTTTATGTAACCAGCCCGGGCGAGGGACTTACGTAAAGCGCTAGCCAGAGTTCAAGAACCTGGCGCGACCTGCCGGCGACTCACGGCAGTCGTAGTTGGAGTTATTACTCATGTCTTTTATAACTAGCCGAGTTCGCTACGTCTAGTACTAGTTTTAGACAGTAATAACTAGCTAAACTGAATTCTTCACTTAGAATCTTTATTACTTCATTCAACAACAGAAAAACATAAAAACTATTCATTGAAAAACGTAATCTCGAATGGTGTTGATAAGATCTGCAACAATAAATAAGAGATCGTTTGAATTGGTTATCATCAAACGGTAAAGATAACACCTCTGAATTTATGTAGGGGAAAAACCCTTTTATCGCTAGTTATGTTTTAAGAAGCGAGGATTTTGCCATCTGCTGCTGCTATTGGGAACTTCCTAATGGGAAAATCGGACATCTTGCCTAACACTGCCGGACCTGAAGATCTAACACAGGATTTCATGCTCAGAAATCGCGCTTCTGACCAATGGTCTAGTCCAGTAATCTGAAAAGGTAGGAGTACAGAACCATATAAAAACAGCAATGTCGTTGACTAGAAAATGGTCATTTTCTAGTAGGCTTCGGAAGGCCGTTTTTTACGTATTCTCACGGATAAAAACTCCAATCATTGTAGACCTTAACTAAATTAAAACGACTGCTGTCCTCCATGAGAGTGACGTCTTCCTTCAGCCGATAGAACAACCAACCAACTAGGTATTTTTTTTTTCTATTTACGTTCTCGAAAACTGGCTCTTATCACACTACAATTAGGTTCAACATGCAATGTATTTCACAATTGTGGATTTTTTTCATTTATCACAAGGGCGAAAATGAAAATTTCCACAGAAAAATAATCAGAATCGTAGTTTCCTAATAACTCATGACAAATATGCTTTTCGTTCTATTCTTTTAGTTCTTCGTAAGTGTATTCAAAAACGTCGTTTGATACACGTGGGTATTTGTTACTGCAGTTCTCAGCACCATTACGACCTCGCCTGCGGCTCGGATGTGAATTCCGCTTCGAATGCATTAAAAAGTTTGCCTACTTATTTATTTTCGAAATGTACTATTACCACTATCCCGATTGCCACCAATAAACAAACAGCGAAGTGTCATGCGCTCTTTTAACTATTATCTAACTGTCACCTTGAACGGAATGAGTGCTCTGTGGTAGGACCTATGGTGGGACGGTCCTGTCGTTTACCTCATTACAAAGTTAACCCTACCTATTGTTAAAAGTGCGCTAAATTTTCAACACTGGGCTCAGAGACGACAGTTGAAAATTCAACAACGCGCCTTTTGTTTAGGCATTTATTTAATTGTAAATGTGATCTAGTGTGAAAACGGCCATTAATCTGTGGTTACTCGCTCCTGCTACCCCTTTCATTTCAGAGGCTCACGATTTCAGGATGGTCAACATGTGTTGAAATGTCTTCACGAGACATTGTTCAATCCTCTATGATATTTGAATATTTTTGCATACTCTGTAAAATGTTTAAAGAATTTAGAATCAAGGGCTCTTATCCACAAACCCGCACTGGACCCGCGTGGTAAATCACAACCCACTCTCTCCCACAAGGAGGAGGATTGTGTCCTAGCACTGGGCACGTTAAAGCCTGATTATGCAAAGGCTACTCAATCATAATCGCCACACGTGGACTGTCTTCAAACCCCGTTCACACCCAGGCTGAGTTGACTTAGGATTCTTTAATAAGGATAACTGTAGGGATGGTCACAGGCTTCTCAATAAAGCTGTGTTTCCACATGATGAGCGAGGATGCGTAGCGAGGGATGTGTGTGAAATTAACCAATAGTAAAGCTTCTTTTTCACAGTTTGAGCTAAGCTAACTATGTGATTGGTTAGTTTTATGCACATCTCTGGCTGCAAATCCTTGTACATAGCTGGTGGAAACGCAGCCTTAGACAGTGCTGTTAGTCACCCTCTAAGATATTATGCAACTTCACCCTGTGTAATAAAAAAGTTATATTTCCAAACGTTATAAGGAACATTTGAACATCTTTCGAGGCTCTCACTGGGCGGTTGGATCAAGGGTCTGATTCAGAAGGCAGTACTCCTCGATGATAGTCACGCCTCGCATTGTGAGGAGGTTCCTGTCTCTGCAGTCCTAACCACCGGGAGCTTGGACCCTGCTCCCGACACCAACGGACCACTATTTTTTTATATGTTTTTATGTTGTAATAAGAAATATTCCAACATTTTAAAAATGTGTATAAAAGATAAAAACGGAAACGGTTTTATGAAAAAAAAAAATGTAAATTATCCACTAATATATATTTTACAACCTGTATTGCCCCACTACTGGGCAGAGGTGTCCCCATAACCTTCCACTCTTCTCTCTGTGCAGTTTTCAATAATATTATTGAGTACGCTCCTACAATCCAAATAATTGTAGCTACATATAGTTATGAGACTAATGAGAATATTTGCATGTATTGTCAACGCATCAGTGACTCAAAACATGACAGATGGTGAACACAACAAAAAACCACTTAAAACAACGGATCTACGTCAAGCGTATGTAGGTACACCAACTTCCTGTCATTGACGATAAAACTGTTGTAATATTAATATTATTTACCTGTCTACCTGCAGAACTCTGGCTAAATTAGGAACGCGACGAAGTAGGCATTACCTGTTTCATAATCTACCATTAGGTGGTAGGTTCTGCGAACTTGCTGTAACTGACATTCTGACATTAGGCCATGTGGCTTTCAGTCGGTTAGTGCAATTCTGTTCGTGCATAATATGGGATTTTTTGTATCAGTTAACGTGGCCACAATACAAGAATATACTTAAGTGCTTGACAAATTCAAAGGGCTTTATTTTCAAAATATTTTTTTATGATAATACATTCAAGGTGTAAAAGGATCCTTTACGAAGCCGTCTGAAGCCGTCAATCAAGTAACTTTAAGCAAAAAATATTGCTGGGAAACGACTTTCTTTTGGGTAAAAAATCACGGTTTACTCAAAGTTATAATATTAAAAATATGTATTTAAAAAAATTGTTAAAAATTGGCACTTTGACCTCCAATATCTCCGAAACTAGAAGGATCTCCCAGGTATGGTCTAGAACAAAAAAAAAATGATCGCAATGACGGGGAGAACAAGTGCCTTTTGGCTTCGTTAAGAGTTTGTTTACAGTCACTCATTATGAATTTTGTATCGATTTTTTCTATTCGTTAATATTAAAGGGTTAAGAGGGAACAGATCCTGTTCCCTTAGATACGATCCTTATATACTCCTTTCGCATCTTTTAAGTAAATAACTAAGATCAGACTTTCATTGGGGTCGCATCTATACTGGGAAGTCTAACTTATTTTGACCGAGTGTTTGCAGAAAATAAAATCCAACAGAAAATTGCAATCCGTTGAATCGCTTCAAACATTTCTAACTTGTGGGAATAACAATAACTCTAGGTACCAGTAGCGAAGGGTCAATTTTTGTATGAGGTAATTCGGAGTACATTATTATCTTTAATGTTATTATGTTATTTGTCAATTGTGCCATTTTTCAAAGGGAAGCCAGTAGGAATCGAGTTGTATGGAAGCTTCGCCACTGCTAGATACCTAGGTAAAATGCATTATCCTTAAGAAAGTACATGAGACAGTTTCACTTGAGCAACCTATCGACAGTCAGAATGATGTGTAATCGAATGACTTTTAACCATCACGCGTTATAATGATCTCACCATTAGTAACTCTTGACATCAATCGTCAATCATTTCAGCCAATAATTCGTAGTTTTCCTTCAATAATTCACGTAGGTACAAAAATTAAGTAAAAACATTGACGCAGATCCGAATTACGCATTCCAATATTGCTGGAAAATATGAGTGTTTCTTCAAATCAAAGGGAAAAGAAGGAAAGTACAGTCAGATAGATAGTATTAGACTACTAAGCTAATGAGTCAGACTATCTGACTCCGCTGTTTAACTAAATTTACTTAGTATTTTTTTTTTTTTTTTTAATTTATTTATAACGGCTTAGAGTCTAAGCCTTAGACTATCATTACAGGGTTTACCCTAATGCGACAGTTAAGAACTTAAACTAATATACTAAATGATAATGAAAAAAAAAAAAATATAAATAAAAAAATAATGAATAATAAATGTTCGAATAATGCAGTAACAATAGTAGGTACCTGGGCGATCGAGGTCTGCTCGGGTGAAAATAGAGAAAACAAATTTTCCCAGATATAAGGCCCAGCTAGATCGATTTTTCGCCCCAGTAAACATCTGTATTGCAACTTTCATCGAAATCGTTAGAGCCGTTTTCGAGAACGTGATTACAAAAAAGGATGTAATTAGACCCTTAACGAAGCCGAAAGGCACTTGTTCCCCGTCTTGCGATCATTTTTTCGTTCTAGTCCATACATGGGAACCTTCTAGTTACGGAGGTACCTATTGGGAGTCAAAGTTCCAACTTTTTCAAACTTTAAACATCTCCACGACTCCCGTACTATTCAATCCATCCATCAGCACAATGCTTTGAGTGCGTTGCATCGAGTCCTACCGTAAAACGTGATTTTTCACCCCAAAAAAAAAGTCGTTTCCCAGCAATATTTTTTGCGTATAGTTACTTAGTTTGATGTATCTACAGAATGCTTGGTTGACGACTTCGTGAAGGGTCTGTTTAGACCCTGTATATAATATTTACAAATATTGTTATTAATAGTACTTTTGTATAGGATAGGATAACTTGCACATTGTATAAATTATTTTTTTTTCTTTAATTATAAAACTCTTTTACATTATGCTGAAACCACGTGGCGCTACTCCTACCGAGCATACAAAACTACCTCTTCTACCCGTCCCCAAGTACCAAATAAATTCCACATTTTATCAAAAAAAAATATAATAAAAACCAGCAAACCTACTCTACATGCAATGGCTTTAGACCAAAGACAAAGACGTCTGCCTGTGGATCGATAGGTCGCGAGTTCATGCACGCCCGTTGCCAAGGGAACTCATGGAATACTGTTGCAGACGTATACTTACATAATGAAACTGCAGAAGGGCTTATTTGAAAGTTTAATCGTCCCTGCCCGAACATGAAGTAATTCTGAAAAACTTTAAAAATTCCTAATGGATAAATCAGATTACACAAAAATTTAGTAAAATAAATTAAATTCTCTAAAAAAATTCAAAAAAAAAATTAAATTAAATTCTCTAAATTTTCTTTTTCTTCTGCTCTTCTATCTTAATGTTATGTCTTGTTGAGTATTTTGTGTGTACATAAATAAATAAATAATTTTTACATGAGAGAAAGTGCTCTCTGATATCAAGATTTAGACTCAAAAATCGGGTGTTAGGAACCTAAGTGAACTTTCAATATTTTTTCTAGGATTTTTCAAGACACATCAACATTCTGACTACATTGCATTCTATTTCCTAGTAGATCTATTATCTGTTTTTTTAACATTCGAAATTGTCTTTTCTTCATAAAAACCCTACGCACCTTTTTAGAGATACATTTAGACATTTAGTAAATAACAAATAACTATCCTGATAGCAATAGCATAATGTACACTTACAGATGGTATTAAAAAAAAATAGAAACAATTATGGACCCTGTCGGGCACAGCATTTTTTTTAAAATAAGTAGAGAGGGGAAGAGCGCTTTATTACTTTATCTGTTTATATATCTTACACATTACTGATCTAAAATCCCGAAACTAAAAAGTAAATACTTGGACCAATCATAATCGTATTCCTGCCGTCGTACCATGTAACTTGGAGTTGGTACAACACGTTTTTTTCTTCCAATCTCCTCTAGCAACCGTCACGCTATCATTTACTTATTTTCCTTTCATATCATCCATCGTTTCCTTGGTCTTCCTCTCCATTTCCATCCACCAACATTCATATTAATCACTCTTTTAGTCACATGCGATTCGTCCCTCCTCATCACATGCCCATACCATGAAAATGACTTACGACATTCACCTAAAATGAATGATGACAATGACAAAGCACCTGGAGATAACTGTAAATACTTACAGATGACAGCTTAACATATATCAAATAATTGTGCAATTTGTCCACGCCGACCCTGCGTGTCTAACCACAGCTTATCAGAAAACGAGTAATACCATACACTCATCCAAATTACCCGCTGAAACAATATTATCATCACAGGGAAATGTCTGATGAAAAAACAATTGTTTTCGTTCACATTTCAGTTAAATGGGAAATCCGGACGAAAATAAATGTTGTGATTTAATTAGTGATGACTTCCTTATGTCTTTTGTCTACCGTATGTAGAAATCTGGTCAGAAATAACTGAAACAAACATGCGTAAGGAAAATTGTTGATTATTCAGTGTTCCTGGAAGTAAGTACCAAGTTACCGTACTCTTAGGACAGGAATTTAATGTTCATTTAAGTATTACATAAACACGGTACTTTAATGAACATCATGACATGACACAAACTTGATTTATTCTTTATCTATTTCATATACTGGCTTCAAGAGACACCGACGCAAAAACGGTTCCCACGTATTCAGAACATCATTCCGAAATACCTTTTTTTTTTCTTTTTTTTTTTCTTATATATTTAAAAAAATATGCTGTTTCATACATTTTGACTGTGTAGGTATTGCACTTTTGTAGGAAACAACTGATTTTTTTTTCGATAACCGATGAAAAATTTCTATGTTCATCATCTGCTCAGAATGATGTACAGAAAACGTGGTAACCGTTTTCGCGTCGGTGTCCCTTCTACCCTGTATATTTGGATCATATTTTGTCTTTTTTATTTAATAGACGGGACAAGACGAAGAAAATCGTAATCCAAAACTTGTTACTACTTAGTAACAAGTCGGTTTGTCTAGTGTCATACGTCCGCTTGTCAGGTAGCATTCGTGTGTCAAAATTTAAAATATTCAGAATGAAAATTATTGTATGACAAAATACCCAATGTCCGCTCTATATATGTTTTAAATCCCTTTGAGTAAGTACATAATTCTAGACCCCACAAAACGTTGTTTTTTTTGTCGATTATTGATTATAAAACTAAGTACCCAAAAGTGCGATTTTCTTGAATAACTGACGTATTCAAACTGAGGAAACAGTCGTATAAAAAATTGTTGAAACTATGGGAAAAGTTTAAGTAACGGTGTAGCTTACACCCTGTTATTATGGTAGTCTGTTAACCAGCAGCGTTGCGTATGTAAATTCACGATGTTTTTTAGTTGTATTAAATTCAGATACAGAGCGCCCCATAGTGAGATCGTCAACTGCATGCATTCGGGCGAATCGATAATTTTCATTGGTTAACGGTTAACAGTGCACCGGTTGAGTTGTGCTTTGGTAATTTGGCCCGTTTGTTCTCACTAGTTCGATTCATTAGTTCGAACAAACGAGAAAGAAAATCTCAGTAGTTCGACGGTCGAACTAATGAGAAAAAAAATTCTCACTAGTTCGACTATCGAACTATCAACAAACGATTTGGCCCTTAGGCCCAAGGAAATAACTTAAGTGAACTTAAAGGTACAAACATATATTAAGGATAACGAACAAATAACGATAAAGGGAACATTCCCATTTTCAAAATAAAACAATGAAAATAATGTATACATAGATATTTTTATTTGAAAAATATTTCGTGTAGCTAACAAACTAATCACAATATGGCATTCTACATCCGAATTAATGTATTTATACAAAACGCTCTTACTGCAAATAATATACATCGGCCATCACCGTAAATGCTCGTACATATTCGCACACAACCTAACCACTGCAAGCTACAGGAATATGTACACTCACAAACGATCATTTTTCAACCTTATACCCTTGGAAATGAGGTTCAAAAATGTTCGTTCGTCTACATACATCGACAATTTAGAATTTTGATACATTACTTCTCGATCACAATTCATTTTATTTACATTACCACCGCTTGGAGAAGGGTATGGCCACACAAAATAACGATATTATGAAGTACTTTCTTTTTAAAACCGGTACAAGTACAGTGTATGAAAACTTGTTTCACGTCAAAGTTGTCTGAAACCGGTATTATTATTAAATCGGGACTTCTGGAGTGAAACCGGTTGTTGTACGTTCGGCACACGTGTTCCCAAGGAATGCACCATAAGGGGCCGTGTTTCTGGGGGTCTGTCGAGCGAGATACCTACTCAGAAAAATTACTTTTTAAAGAACCACACGTGTATTTGGCATAAGTAGGGTCGCCTAAAGATTTTTTAAATTAAAATAAAACTGTCAAACTAAAAGTAGTCTTCCACGACTTCTTATTAACAGTGTTATTTTGTTTCATTCTTTATTGTGAGAAAAAGACGGAGCTTTAGGACCTGTATAGCTCCATCCATCATCTTTTAGGCCTCCTGGTCCTTTTATGTTATCAATATGAAGATAGAAGAATCGAATCCAAAAATAATATCAATTTGAAACCCTTCTAAAGGGTATGGCAAAAACACGAATTTAAATCAGGAAGCCCTTTAAGACAAAATTCACGACACAACTATTTATTTTGCTAAACATAATAGTCTGACAAAATATCTAATATCTGTCCCGAGTGCTGAATTTGTATTTTGTCCAAAAACTTTTCGCTATTCAAATCAGTTTGAAAAAATAATAAATGGGCGTACTCTTGACCTCATTCTTTTCCTGAGGGACAGAGTTGAGGTCGACGATGGAACGAGCTAACCCAAAAGAAGCCTATCAACTCGCGACTTAACTACATTGGGGTCATATGAACTTGGGAACACAGACGCAGGCAGGGAATTCCTTGGCTGAAAGATCTTCAAGTTCCATACCCATTTCTCCAAGCTTAAGCCTCATCCCTTGTAACAGAAACTTCCCAAACGAGTTATGAACTAAAACGTTCCTCAAACTCGTTAGTTTCCTTCATTTTAAGTGTAAAAGGGAATAAAACATTCAAATATAATCAGAACAGTTTCGATTCAATCTTTAGGAACTTTTACCACCAAGATTTATTGCCATTCAGTTTAACAAGTCTTTCCATACATTTGTATGACTTTTAACATTTTGACCGCCAGAGCATAAATGCACGCGCGTGCTCTCCACGCCAAGCCACAATTTCACCTACCATTTTGTCACATATCTGTGTCGTTTGGCGTACAGGGCACTCGCTTGCTTGTCACGTATATGTGACTATGGCGATCAAAAGGTTAAAATCAAATCCATTCTGTTTACATTTGGTTCAGGCTGTTGGTGATCCAAAATAATTATAAAATAACTTACAGGTGTCATGTTTTGTATTCACATTTTCCTCATTTAAGTAATATAAATTGCCATTTACAACACTTCGTCATCAACTGGCTAATATTTTAGCATTGTTTGTGAATTTGACTTTAACTTAAAAATGATGCTGTTTCGATTAGCTGTTAAATGTTGAGTTACTCAAAATTAAATTATTTCAAATTGATGGACTTTACAACAAATTACGAAAATTTTCATTTAGTCAATAGATTTTCAATAATGACTATATTGCCCTTTGCTAAAATACGCCGATCGTGTACAAAATGTTTGATACCTTTCCATTCCATCACAAATATTCGATAAACGCCTATAAATTGAGTAAATAAGAAAAAATCTATATGCCTCATGTATTGGCAAGGAAATTATTAGTTATATAAATAAAAAAAAAACATTGAGTGCATAAAGCATGTCCTCTTATACTAAATATAATATACTTTAATATATAGGTGAATAATATAATTCGGCCGCGCTAAATAGGCCGCAGACTACGGGGTCAAATTCACGTAATTTGCAAAACTTTACAGACCTGATGAGAATCGGTATCAAAGCTTGATAAAACATATAAAAAAAGGTACGATTTCTAAACTATATACTCCTGCTTTACCAGTCGTTACAGGTAGTCCAAAAGTCTGACAACCAATCTTGCCAAAGGTTTGTCTATTACCCAGTGCTTTGTGGAGGACAGATAGGCAATTACTCCATAAAACATAAAATACTGGTATTCAGCTGCATTCGGTTAGACTGGAAGCCGACCCCAACATAGTTAGGAAAAGTCTAAGCAGATGATGACAGATTATGTGTAGTGACTGTTTCTACTAGTAATTATGACTGCAAAAACATACTTTTTTTGGTTTAACAAATTTTGATATTCATACCCACATATGTGAAGTTGCAAGAATTATTTTTATTTGATACTGTATAAGGGCATCGATGAACTGATCTACGCGGAAACTGCAATAGCTGCTTAGGTCGGCCTTAAGTGTCGTTAAAGTTTTCTATCATAGGGTTTTTTATTAAAGCTTTCTCAAATTGCAACTCCGCGTCGATCAGTGTGGGGACGCCCTAGTTTTTGATATTTAAAATATACCTTTTAAATGCGATTTACTTCCATAAAATTACAAAAGATAGTTTAAAAAGACTTACAGCGCAATATTATTAAAGCATTCTATGAAAAACTATTATCGGTAAAGGCGAAAGTCAACGTTTAATTTTCTTATAAAAAGCCTAATTAACGTGGCCACTAATTATATATGTTATATGGTAAAAAGAAACACATCTAAATATATCTTACAAATACAAATATCTATTACATCTTAAAAGTAATAATAAAACTTAAACCTATGCTAATCTAATATGTACAACTCATATATTTTTAATGATATTGTGATACTTTCCGCACTTTATCATTCATTAAAAATCACTTTCCGTTTGTTTTATAAGCATTGTTCATTGTTTCAAAAATACTATTTAAACTTTTGAACGCCAGCGTCATATATTTAAGACTAATAATTTTTACGCTTATAAAATAATACGAAATAAATGATTGCGGAAACTGCGGCGTTGGCCACACCATAAAATGTTCTCTCAAAAGTACTTAATATTTTAAATATAAAAAAGTATTGCATTATTGGTGTCTGATTAAGGCGATTTAACTATAACCGATACTACCATCCCTCTGCTAAATTATACAACTATTTTACTTTATAAGGACACAGATATACTATACATGGTATTATGAAAATCTTTTAATTTTGCGTCTACTACTCGATTGAACACAAAGATACCTTCCTACATCCAAAGAATTGCGTTCACTGAGATTCTTAAATCCGATAAAGTAATAAATAAAAAAAAATATAAATTCGTTCTTCGGCTAAGTATAAATCCTAGCTGTCAATAAAGGAATAATCATAAAATCATCAGATTAACAAAAAACAATAGCTCTTATAAGCATAAAGACTCTTTTCTTATATAAACTTTTTAGAGTCTGAAAATGATACTGTACTTAAAAATTGGTCATCTCGCACCTTGATTACATAACAATGGAGAATATCGCGCACGTAAGTATAACACAATGACAACGTCCCTCAGCCCGATAACTTCGGACCTCTCACTCCCTCACTCACTCGCTCGCATATGTACAAAGCCGACCTCATACAAATCCTGTCCAAATCTCAAACCTGTACAAAAATAACGCAGGACACACAATATTATGTATTTTCTTTAATATATACAACATCTAAATTTAATAAACGTCTTGGTGTTACCAATTTATTGATAATTAATAATTATTTGTTATATAAACTAGAGTATAAAATTTGACTCCAATCAAAATACAACACATTCTGCTAGTAAATGAAAATTGTTACTTTATAATGTAAGATTCACACACATAGAATTATATATAGTTTTTTTTTAAATAGTATTATAGGCACAAATGAACAATATTGAGTGCCTTAAGCTTTACTACCACTACTTAAAGTAGGCGAGGGGTTTTAGTCCTACAAATATATCCATATTTCACTAAGGGACCGCCTTCCCGTTTGTAATACACACAAAAACGCATTTTCCATCAAGCGGAAAAGTTCTTGTGAACTTTATTGATGTCACTGAATAAAGGAATGAATCAGTCTTTCTTTTAAAATGGAAGCTTCAGGGTAGCCCGCGAAATTCAAATTTTCTTACGTTTTTTGGTCGGTGTCAGGCTGTATATTGAACAAAATTTGATTCGTGGTCGTAATGCGTATGTTTGTACAGAATTAAAATCAACAATACACCTTAAGTATAAAATTCGACACACGTATCCTCGCGGGTGCTCGATGATGCGCTGGGTACTTTAAGCAATACAGATAGAGTCCTTTATGCAGTGACATAATAAAGGGCGCGAGGATTTACCGCTTGGTGGAAACGAACCCTATTACACTCAATCCTCTAAAACCAATCCATTTCAAATTAAGAAATAAATAAAGCTGCCAGATTAAAAAAATAGAATTATTATGCCAATTTGTCTTTTTTTTTTAAATTTCGATATTATTATGACTAGTGTTTTTCAATCGCATTTTTTTTTAATAATAAAATTATGAGAGATCGAATATGTTGTGATTGTTCGCGATTCAAGTCAACATGCTACAATTTGTAGTTTTATAAAAGAAATAGGAAACCTCTGTTTAAGGTTAGCGTCCACTGAATCGTATATAGGGTGACTGGTAATTAATGTCCGATACTTAAACACGTGATTGTACTCATGATAACAAACAACTTTCCCAAAGAAACATTTTTTTATTCTCATTCAGTTTTATTCCAAGAACACAACAGCCGTATGAAATTAGCGCGCGCGCGCCTGTGACCTATCAGCTGTTAGCCGCTTGACCCCGTTCTGTCTCATTACTATCGTACCGTGGAACAGTGGGTAGGCAGAGCACCCGCGCGGCTCGCGATTTCATACGGCTGTTCTTTGTTTTCATGAGTACAATCACGTGTTTAAGTATCGGTCACTAATTACCAGTCACCCTATACACTTTTAAAAGGGGTTAGTACAAGCTGTGTTTGACGCGTCAATATATGGAATGACGACATCAGTGGACCGTCATAGCGAGACTTAACATAAAAGCAATATTATCAATGGAAACTTTCATATATAACTTCACCCCTACTTGAGGACGCATATTACACAGAATCGTAATAGTAAAGAAACATTCCCAATGTCGTAAACTGTACTTTAACGTCTCTGAAATAGAGGTCAAGTTATAAATTAACTCTTTACCTGACTTTCTGTTGAAAACTTTATTCAGCTTTGATTTTCACGCCTGTATCCTAAGACATTTCCTCGACTTAACATCACTCAAGAACATCGGTATTTTTAGCTGAAAAAAGCCTTACGTCATAGATAAAAGGGCTAATATTCTTAAATTAAGAATTGAAGATGTCCTTGTTCATTGAAAATATCCTCAACAGAAGCATTCCTCATTTCAACAAATTAGAACGATATTGTTTAAATGAAGTTGCACCAGAATCGAGAACATTTCCAAAAAACAATCAAAGCGCGTTTTCCCAAAAAATGTCTTACAATACGGGCGTTTATCGTTTAACACCACTTATCCCTACACTACGCCTAATAAAGACTGATCATAAATTATGCAACTGTAAACTCTATTGTCATTGACCGTAACTTATTGTTGGCTACACCTCGTTCATTGCACTAATCATGCTGACTGCTAAGTCCAATCGTCAGCATGTGATGACGTCGCGATGAAATTAGATTCAAGAACCCATTATTCGTACTGATCAGGTATCCAAAACACGGAAGATTTTCTTAAATTATATCGTTTTTTTATGCTTGTCACACAAAATACTATGGTCAGCTGCATCTACTGGACTGAAACAGACAATAACAGTTCCTTTTGAAATGCTCGTTATTTAACCAAATGATTTGAAAAGAGTAACCGTGGAGTTTCTTGCCGGTTCTTTTGCATAGGAAACGACCAACCCGAACCGTGCATCTTTTTGTCGACGTTTTATAAGGGCCCATCTAGGCCTATGTGAAATATTTTGATTTTGAACCTTGCAGTTCTTAGAGGTGTGGTGAAAACTTTACTTTTTGTTTTTCTTTTCGTTTATGAGTAACTTTAAATTCGACGAATTTATATAGCGGCGTCATAGTGTGACCTATGTGCATTCATTAAACGTCAATTTGGTCTGTTTATTTGTTTATTGTTGTCGATGAAATTTCAAGTTTTTGTGGACAATTTAATTCCTGTTTTTTAAGACTAAGATTACTTTTTCAACTTTTATTTCTACACCTCAAGGAAATAAATAAAATAAAATCTCATGAAAATCTGACAATTATACATTTCGTTCCACCTTTTGAGTATTATTGTGTCTAATTGCACTCGGCCATATTATGTCCTGTCACCAGCTAAACTTTTGTTTACGTTTCGTTTTCTTAACAGTTATCATGCCTTGTGGCTGAACTGTAGCGTTATCTTATTGTTTTTAACATTTAAAAAATGCCTGTCAGTGGTCCTTTACAGTCCTTTAACAATTATTATTATGCCTTGTGTCTAGACTGTAGCTTCATCTATTAGTTTTTGACAATTCAAAAGTGTATCTCTAATAAATTATTTGACTTTGTCCCATTGATTTTGATTACTTTGACCCCATCTCATCGCGCCGCCATTTTGTCTCGTCTACGCACCACACACCGCTAACCGACGCACTAACATTAGTAGGAAGTAATCACGCATACACTACGCTATCGTAAGTCCCGACCTCCGTCGAAGCACTTTCTAGAGGTCACTTGTGTCGCTGCCTGCTGCAAGTATATTGTACTGTGTCTTACCAGGCAGGGGAAGGTTTACCTGGAACAAATAAACGTAGAATAAGCATGGTGCGGTTTAAATTATCTTTATATCCAGAGACGTGCTTTTTGCGCGACTTTAATGTACCTGTCCCTCTTTCAAATCGACCATATCTATTTTTAACCCCCGACAATAAAAGAGGGGTGATATAAGTTTTTAGTGTGTATCTGTGCGTCTGTCTGCGATATTCTTAGCTCCTGAACGAATGAACTAATTTTGATAAGTTTAGCCGCACACGCAACTGGCATTCAGCTGTGATGTGATAGTCTGTGATTGCTCTACGTACGCGTGTGTTTGCATGCGCCGACTTTAGCTCACGTTGTGACGTCGACCTTTCCTACCTATTACCACGAACTCAGTATATCATTCTGAACACAAGCAAATCGAAATTTAAAAAAAAAATTGCTGTTTCCTACAAAACTGTAATACCTACACGGTCAAAATGGAATGGCTGATTTTTTATAAAATTACCGATAAAAAATTCCGATGTGTGGTATAGAATGCTGTACTGAATACTTGGTAACCGTTTTCGCGTCGGTGTCCGTTCCACCCCGTATATTTTGTGGTTCTACGTAATGATGATCACGATGACGTGCGGCGGGCGTGGTCCTCCTCGTCGGACGAGATCACGATGTAACACAAAGTCGCTACATGCGGTAGTAGTACCTAGTCCGAGTCCGTGTCGTCGTTGACAGAGGAGCGCAGCTTGGAGAGCGTGCGGCGCGCGGCGGGCGTGTCGTCCTCCTCGTCGGACGAGATCACGATGTAACACACAGTCGCTACATGCGGTAGTAGTACCTAGTCCGAGTCCGTGTCGTCGTTGACAGAGGAGCGCAGCTTGGAGAGCGTGCGGCGCGCGGCGGGCGTGTCGTCCTCCTCGTCGGACGAGATCACGATGTAACACACAGTCGCTACATGCGGTAGTAGTACCTAGTCCGAGTCCGTGTCGTCGTTGACAGAGGAGCGCAGCTTGGAGAGCGTGCGGCGCGCGGCGGGCGTGTCGTCCTCCTCGTCGGACGAGATCACGATGTAACACACAGTCGCTACATGCGGTAGTAGTACCTAGTCCGAGTCCGTGTCGTCGTTGACAGAGGAGCGCAGCTTGGAGAGCGTGCGGCGCGCGGCGGGCGTGTCGTCCTCCTCGTCGGACGAGATCACGATGTAACACACAGTCGCTACATGCGGTAGTAGTACCTAGTCCGAGTCCGTGTCGTCGTTGACAGAGGAGCGCAGCTTGGAGAGCGTGCGGCGCGCGGCGGGCGTGTCGTCCTCCTCGTCGGACGAGATCACGATGTAACACACAGTCGCTACATGCGGTAGTAGTACCTAGTCCGAGTCCGTGTCGTCGTTGACAGAGGAGCGCAGCTTGGAGAGCGTGCGGCGCGCGGCGGGCGTGTCGTCCTCCTCGTCGGACGAGATCACGATGTAACACACAGTCGCTACATGCGGTAGTAGTACCTAGTCCGAGTCCGTGTCGTCGTTGACAGAGGAGCGCAGCTTGGAGAGCGTGCGGCGCGCGGCGGGCGTGTCGTCCTCCTCGTCGGACGAGATCACGATGTAACACACAGTCGCTACATGCGGTAGTAGTACCTAGTCCGAGTCCGTGTCGTCGTTGACAGAGGAGCGCAGCTTGGAGAGCGTGCGGCGCGCGGCGGGCGTGTCGTCCTCCTCGTCGGACGAGATCACGATGTAACACACAGTCGCTACATGCGGTAGTAGTACCTAGTCCGAGTCCGTGTCGTCGTTGACAGAGGAGCGCAGCTTGGAGAGCGTGCGGCGCGCGGCGGGCGTGTCGTCCTCCTCGTCGGACGAGATCACGATGCGCTGGCGCGGCTTCACGCCGGTCGCGCCGCGCGTCATGCGACGAGAGACTGACCCGTCCTTGTCCGCTGGAACAACACACAAATAAATCAGTTTATACACAAAACTATTGGAACATATAATTTACTAAGTCCACGCGCGAGGTCGCATGACAAATTGCGATGTATTTCGGTGCCACATCGAATTATTTCGCAGTGATGCGGCAATGGCGGTCCTTTTGCACAAGCCCAAAAGGTCGAATTACCGAAACATATCTAGCAATGAACTCATTGTCATAATTATGTCAAATTCGGGTTGATAAAGTTGATATATGTATGTATGTAGTATGTATCTCACAAAAGAAACTGATATACTTTTTCTAAAAAAAAATAGTTACAGATGTTGCTTTTCTCAAACGTGCGTTAACGCTTCAATCATTAGAATTTAATCTTCTTCGTGTCGCCTTTAACTAAATTGAAAAACTGAAAACTGTGCCGAATCATTCCAATTTATAACTCATTAGAATGCGACAAGAGTCATACAAAAATCTCTCTTCACAAGGTACTCACCGACGACTTCTTTGTGCTTAACCTTGGCCTCTTTCTTGGCCTGTTTCTCCTGCTCCTTCTTCTCGACCTTGGCCTTCTTCAGCGCTTGGCACTTCTCTAGCGTGGGCTTGCCGTCCAGTCCGGCCGCCACTAGGAGGTCTAACATCTTTTGGACACGCTCCTTGTTTTTTGTGCAACCTGGAATACAATGACGAGTTTTTTATTGTTTACTCGCACTGACTTGACAGACGTTGTCCTGTCCAAATCGAATTATCTAATTTTCCGGGCCTCTTTTCCAGTGATATTTCCTTTATTCAGAATATTTTTATTATTACGAACATTAAAAAAACAACAATAAACGCATAATGAGCGCACTCGTATGGGTTGGTATGGGCTACCACAATACGAGTTACGTCAGAGTCCACTCGGTCCGAGCATAATCTGACCGTGTCAACGCGGCTTTATGAACGGCTAAACGTTATCAAGATATGCGCATACTACGCTTAAACGCTTTCCAGCCGCAAAATATTGTTTCATAATAAAGGCAAAGATAGGTAGCTAGAGCAGGTATGTTCCTTACAAAATGACTTTCATCAACAAGTGTAGAAACCGCTAAACCTGCTGAAGCAATGTTGGACATATACAGGGTGTAAGGGACAGCCCTCCACAAACTGATGGGGTGAATTCAGTATAAAAGACAAGAATTTTTTTCAGGAATGTTCTGGAAATCCAATAAATTTGATTTTATTTCCTCATACGCAATGTATCGTTACCGAAGCAAAAAGCAGGTAGCGAACGGCAAGCGCGACGATGAGTTCGATGAACTCTGTAGCTAGGCAGGAAATGAACAGCTGATTTCACGCGTCGTTCGTTAGATTATTTCAACATCAATTGATGGATTTTTGATTTTAGCCGTAATATTTACATAAATGGATTGTGTACGGGGACTGTAATTTTACATTGAAATAAAGGAATAATAACTGAAAAAAAAAAAAAAATTAAAAGAATCCGGACAAAAATTCCGGTGGAATATGATTCAAAATAAGGAGTTGAAAACACACCCTGTCAGTTGTCCCTTACACCCTGTTTAACTTCTCTTTCTAGTTAAGGCTATGACTGATTAACCGCGGAAGTAATCTAGCTGTAATAAAAGAGAAATCCTGTTAACCTACCTTCAACAAGCTTCTTATAGTCGAACCGTATCCCAGCTGCCTTACAGAACTTCTTCATGTCCGTGATGCCAGGCTGGCGCAGCTCGGGCGGCACGGGCGGCCGGCCGCGCTTGCCGCCCGGGGTGGCGGGGGCGGCGGGGGCGCGGGGGGCGGCGGGGGTCCCGCCGGCCCGCGGACTGTTCTTGGTGCCCTTCGGCCTGCCCGGCCCGCGCTTCAGAGGCGCATCCTGTTTGTTATAGGCGCTCATTTCATTCGGTACGACTGATTGTGAGTTATGGAATGGTGTGATTGGGAGTGCTACTTCGATCGACAATACCTAAATAACTGTGGTGACATCTATACAGCCACATACGAACTAAATTGACATATCCTACATCGCGATATTAACGTTGGATACGATTAAAGGAAATAGAATACATATCAACTCAGAAAGGGATCGTCACTGCATCAACTCGAGCCATCCAGTATTCTTTGTATGAAACTTCCTACTGCAACGCACACTAATCGGAATCGTAACGTAATCACCTCGCCTCGGGACAACCTCACGAACCGCGGCAATACGGTGAGGATCCCTTTCCGAGTTGATGTGTGCTATGACCTTAAAAATACTTAAACCCGACAGCAGCCGGGCAGTGATCCACCAACTACAAAACTCCGTCTGGTCAGAGAATCCTCCCTTTTCTGTTGAGGATGAGGATCCTTACACCCTGTTCCTCATAATTTTAAAGTAATATTCTATTAGATCACAAACATGAACTTATCGCTGAACTGGCAACACTTAAATAGTTATCAATTCAAATAAATCATTTGAAAAGGTTGACAAAAATCAAAAATTCGGAACGAAGTTAAATGGTATAAATACGTTTGCGATATATATTTTTTTAGAATTTCTCAGTAGCAGCCACGGAGTCTGGATTTCAGCCCAATTGTTGGCTAAAGGTGTTGATACCTACTTACTATTAGGTACACCTCTGACTAACCCTTCGGGGATTACAGGCGTGATGTTCTGTTATTTTAATTGTTTAAGAAGACTTTTTATATCAGAAATCGAGTGTATTCTTGATCGAAGAGGCGAATAATGTAATGGCGAATGATATTCTTAGGGTTTCAAAATTTCAATTATATGGGAAGAAACCTTTGCTGAAATAATGAAGTCCAAGCTGCAAAATTGATGAATGTGACAATAAAATTAACGGTTAATGAAAATATGGTATGATAAAAATATTATTGTTTTAATTTCACATTATTTGGTAGTCAATTGAACTAGCCATCACACTTCTGTATGCGGAGTGAGTTTTATTAGACGGAATTCAGAAAAACCGAAAGTACAAGAATGGTAGGATATGGAAAAAGCTGATAGATATCATGTCATCTTGGTCAAAACTAAAACTGCATTTTTTTAAACTCCTGTACACAAAAAAAAAGAAATCAGCCGCATGTAAAATTGAAGATACGGTGCTAAAAAGCAAAATAATGATCGATATAGAGAAATGATTGTAGTGTGTACATACTTCGTCACTTTCTTCAGAATCGCTGCCTGATTCGCCTGACGAGTCGTCGGAAGATGACGAATCTACCGTTGTCACCTGAATACAGAAAAACATTCCAAATATTATAATATAGGCTGCCTTCAGTAGTAAGTACTTATTTGTATATTTTAAAGTGAAACATACAGACAAGAAACTAATAGAAAAATAAAATAAGTATTAACATTTATTTCTAAAGGTATCATAATTTTACACTGGCAGTTTACGAGTTGTTGAACGGGTAATGTACAATTACGAACTGGGGTATCCTCGACCCATCCCAAATAAAATGCCAGTATGGAGCTCCTCCGCAGTATATGACACCGCCATTCCAGGATTTAAACTAAACCAACGATAGAGCTGTGCAGATGGCTACACACTGATCGGATATTTTTTGTTTTTGACGCGAAATAAGGTGGCTTTTAGCGCGGCCTAGGGAGCAGCACGCTTGCCTAGAAGAAACCGATTCACTCGAACTTTGAAGAGATCTAGATTACAATGATCAGAGGGTAAAGAAGACTACTAACCTCACTGGTAGCCGGCATCAGTCCCCTGGCTTGCAGCTTCGCAGCCGCTAACTTAGCCGCGGCGGCCTTCTGCGCGGCGATCTGCGCCGCCTGGGTCGCCAGCTTCTCCCGCTCGGCGTTCGCGTCGTAATAGTTGAACAGAACCTCCATAGACACCGGCACGTCGCCGAAGTACACCTCGTTGGGTATGTGGGACGAGTCCAGGCAGTCGTCGCTCCACCGCCTTTGGAGAGGACAGATAGAATATACTTTATTATACGTCAACATTTTTATAAAGCTCATTAGTGGGTATCTATGGCGGTATCGCTAAATAACGATGTCATGGAATATATGTTTTCGGAGTTTCATGCTTATTGGACAGAAAATAAATTATTAATTCAAAGCTGGGTATGAAATAATTTTGAGAGCATTTTTTAGAGCATGTTTTGTATATAAAACCAATCTAAATGGAACAAATAAAACTTTGGCTTTGACCAGAGACAACAGCTGTATCATTATTTAACAGTATAATTTTATGGCTGGTTCAAGGATCCATCTGTCAATACTTGATTGTTTTTAGAGATATTATATTACTATATTTAGAAGCTCATAACAGCCGCTCGGATCGATCTTTAGGTTAAGCCGTGCTTGCCTAGGTTGGTCTGTGGATGGGTGACCACCCATTACATACCGAGTTTCCTCCGTGCCTCGGAAAGCCAGTTAAGCCGTTGGTCCCGGGTGTCATTTGTAGATCTTTGACAGTCGTTAGGTAGTCAGTGGCCCAAAAAGTCTTGACAACCAGTCTTACCAAGGGGTATCGTTTTACCCAGTACTAACTGGGTTGTGGAGGTCAGATAGGCAGTCGCTCCATGTAAAATACTGGTATTCAGCTGCATCCGGTTAGACTGGAAGCCGACTCCAACATAGTTGGGAAAAGGCTAGGCAGGTAATAATATATTACTATATTTACTGGTATTCAGCTGCATCTGGTTAGACTGGTAGCCGATCCCAACATAGTTGGGAAAGGGTTAGGCAGATGATGATGATGACTTTATTGTTTTAGAGGATCTATGATACCCCTGATATGGAATTTGTAGTTCGGTATAAGACCCGTAATTCAGTCAGTTTATTATCGCTCCATGAAGGCTGTCGCTCTATAAAGATGATTCTATCGAATCGGATGAGGTTTCGCTCCACCTCATCCGATTCGACTGTAAGCTGCCCCAATATAGTGGTTCAATACAATCTTTTATTAAAATGTCCAAAAAATCATGTTTACCTATCAAAATTTAACGAGTATACAAAGTTTCGTGTCCGTGCCATAAACCGTTGAGGAGTTCTCTCGCGAAGAGAAGATCTTGGCTGCAGGATCAGGTCATGTCTATCTTAATAATGTATTGTTACCAGATCCAAAGGTGTGTGCACAATTTCAGCTCAATCAGTTGGGGGGAATTGGTTTAAAACTCAGCTGCAAGATTTGACCCATACTAGTATGTATGGGTCAAATCTTGCAACTGAGTTTACTTACAAGGCAAGTTAAATAAAAGCTTGTAAAAGGGGAGGCAGATGATAAAGGGACTTACACACAGACAGATGTGATATCTAACTACTAACCTTCTAAATTGTATCCCAGAGAAGTCCTTCCTGAATGGTCTGATAGCGTACTGGTAGCCCGTAGCCCTCGGGCGCGGCGGCGGCGGCAGCGAGCGCGGCGCCGGGGCCCGGGGGCCCTGCGGCCGGGGGCCCGGCGGGGAGGGGCCCGGCGGGGAGGGGCCCGGCGCGCGCGGGGCCCCGGCCGCCTTGGGTTTGTTGGTGGAGCCCTTCGGTCGTCCCCTCTTTTTGGGCTGTCGATAGTGACGATTTTATTCTCAAGATTTAACGGGTGCAGTGTTATCGCGATATGTGTGTGAACTATTATTAAGTTACTGATTAAGACTGTCAGTTAGGACGTACTTTGGCTAAGCATATTCTCTGTCACAGTCTCGTAACTGCCAAACTACAAGTGCAAGATAGAGATGGGAACATGTCTAAGTCAAGCACGCGATTAGATCTCGGCCATTATAGATGTTACATTTCAGGAGTACCCGCATTCTAGTTTAAATCTTATTACAAGTTCCATAAGTCACAGGACGCGCTTATGATTAACAACGGCTACCAAAGACGCAATAAATGATGAAATCTAATCAGAAAACAAGTTTGTACAAAATTATTATTACTTTATCAAAAGCAAAGAATTCTCAGCTAGTCTGATTTCTAAAGCACTACTAAGGCAAAACACAGTCGACATTGCCATTAATCTTTAAAAGACTCACAGGACACGAAGTGATATGATGAAGCCGATGATGATAGTGAAAAAAGGTTCCATTAAAAAATTAGTATAAAACTAGTTTACCTCACTGCCCGGGGTCGGAATTTTCCCAGGTATAGAGCCTGATTTGGGAAGCTCTGGACTGCTGAACGGTTTCCGGTCCTCTTCACTGTAACAACCAATGTAAATTCAAGATTGACTACTCATCCCCATTTACTGAAAATCTTGAGCTGTGGATGGCCAAAAAAAAAACAAGAAATCTTGATTTTGAACAAGATTTGAATACAGTTCCCATGTGGATAGGCTTTCAGCAGCCAAGTTGGTCTACGGGGTGTAAGAGACAGCCCTCCACACTCTCTCGTACAAGAAATTATTTCAGGAATTTTATGGGAATCCAATAAATTTGATTTGTTTTATTTCCTCATACACAATGTATCGTAACCCTGACAAAACGCAGGTAGCGAACGGCAAGCGCGACGACGAGTTAGATAAACTCTGTAGCTAGGCAGGAAGTGAACAGCTGATTTCACGCTGATTGTTTATTTTTTGTAATTTTGTATGATGCATGTCATGTCCCTGCGACAAATAAATATTTTTTCTTTCTTTCTTTCTTTCACGCGTCGTTCATTAGAGTCTTTCAACATCCATTATTGGATTTTTATTTTAGCCGTATTATTTACATAAATGTAGTGCTGCGTACATGGACTGTTATTTTACATTGAAATAAAGGAATAGTAACTGAAAAAAGAGTTTAAAAAAGTAAAATTTTCCGGAGAAAAATTCCGGTGGAATATGATTCAAAATAAGGAGCTCAATGCACCATGTCAGTTTGTGGACGGCTGTCCCTTACACCCTGTATAAAATAAATGACCATGGTCATTTAGGAGCTCGTGGCAAAATAATTACAGCCGCTCGGGTCGATCTTAAGGTTAAGCCGCGGTCGCCTAGGTTGGTCCGTGGATTTATACAGAGTTTCCTCCGTGCCTCGGAAAGCACGTTAAGCAGTTGGTCCCGGCTGTCATTTGTAGATCTTTGAGTCGTTACATGTAGTCAATGGCATAAAAGTCTGACAACCAGTTTTACCAAGGGGTATCGGATTATCCAGTACTAACTGGATTGTGGAAGTCAGATAAACAGTCGCTCCATTTAAAATACTGGTATTCAGCTGCATCAGGTTAGACTGGAAACCGACCTCAACATAGTTGGAAAAAGGCTACAGAATTATTTTGCAAAAAGGTTTATACAAATACTTTTACGTATTTTTTTTTAAATTATTTGAGGCCGGTGTTTTGTACCTGTCTACTCTGACAAGAATCAGCCGAAATAGACTAGGAGGTGATAGTCTCGTTTAAGGTCTGGACATCTTGGTCAACAACTTGGTAGCCCTTCATAGTCAAGTAAAAATTTACTCGAGTCTGTAAGAATACAGACTCGAGTAAATTAAAAAAAAAAAATATATAAAAAAAAAAAAGAAATATGTAAAAAAAAAAAAAACGTAAAAAGAACTGTAAATAAATAAAAAGAACTTGATAGCTGCAGAAGTAGCTATCAAGTTCTTTTTATTAATTTTACTTGGAGACAGCTTTCTGTCTCTTTTCACTCATATACCTACATTTAGTTAGTTAAGCACGTAGGGTAGCACGTTAAGCTGTTGGTCCCTCCCGGGTGTC
Organism: Noctua janthe; assembly: GCA_910589295.1. Lineage (NCBI taxonomy): Eukaryota > Metazoa > Arthropoda > Insecta > Lepidoptera > Noctuidae > Noctua > Noctua janthe. Next base: position 2,399,879 of record OU342573.1, on the reverse strand, counting down.
ATTTGTAGGTCTTTGACAGTCGTTAGGTAGTCAGTGGCCCGAAAAGTCTGACAACCAGTCTTTCCAAGGGGTATCGTATTGGTATCGTCTGGGTTGTGGAGCTCAGATAGGCAGTCGCTCCATGTAAAATACTGGTATTCAGCTGCATCCGGTTAGACTGGAAGCCGACCCCAACATAGTTGGGAAAAGGCTAGGCAGATGATGATGATGATGACCTACATTTAGTTAGTTACTACGTTAAGTTAATGCAACTATTTTTGTATAGTTGTATTGACGTTCGTTTGTTTAGTAACGAATGTGTATAAATTTTAGTGTATGTGCAAAATTCACGCCTTTAACGTGAAGTTGCAGACAACAGATACATTAAAGTGGAAGCGCCAGTGTAGCCCGCGAAATTCAAATTTTCTTAGGTTTTTTGCAATTTGCAGGTCAGTGTCAGGTTGTATGTTGATTAAGATATGATTCGCGACCGTAACAAATATGTCTTTACAGGGTTATAATCATCAAACTCATCAATACAACCATCAAGTCTAAATTTATATTTCGCGGGGTTCCCTGGCGTTTCCACCTTAATAAGAATAGAGTACAAGTATTTTACCTCTTGTCGCTGAGCGCGGTGGGTTCGGTCGCGCGTTGCAAGTCACCGACGCCGCCTTCCGCCGCACCTTCGGCTTTGCACGCTTCTGTGTGTGCGACCAATTAAACAAAACTGATTAAAAAAATATTTTGTACATTTTAAAAAACCTTACTAGACTAAAGAAACTAGAATTAATTCAGAACAGACATTCATTTAAGTATCGCATAAACATAAAACATAACATTTCAATTTTAACATTCAAGTCCTCCTCAAGTCCAGTCCTCAGTGTAATAGGGGGCGAGCCTATCGCCATCAACCGGGCACAAATCCAGACTCCGTAATAACCCACTGTCCGTAAGTTTAAGTATCGTTTAGTGATAGTGACCCGGTCAAAATGCCAATATTTGGAAAATAAAATGATTTGAAATGTTGAGATAGATATGCACTTACCGGCTGGTTTATCCATCAACTTGTTTTCAACTCCGATGATTGGGTGACCATCATCTGAAAAGTAAAATAGGAATAGTCTGTATTGCCTTGTTGTATCTTATTGTCGCTTTTACAATTATTTTTGTAAGAAGTATTTGTCGTTTTCTAACTTTCCCTGCTGTGAGTTTCAGGAAAATCGGGGTATCTCGGGGCGTTTTAAGCGCAAGCCACACCGCCAGCTAGCGAGCGAGCGAGCAAAGCGAGCATTTCTCTTGTCATACTTCGGTTCGGTGCTTTCGGTAGTTCGCGGTGTGTGTGAAAAGGGGAGAAACGATGCTCGCCCGGTTCGCTCGCTAGCTTTCTGTGTGGTCTGCGCTTTATGCCTTATGCGTGAGTTAGATGATTTAATGGGTAAGCTATCTGATCGTACGAAATCATAGCTGCTCTCCAGTAGCGAAGGGTCTATTTTTGTAAGAGGTAAGCCGGAGTACATATCTTTAATATGATTATATTATTTGTCTATAGACTACTAACTGTGCCATTTTTCAAAGGGAAGCCAGTAGGAATCGAGTTGTATGGAACCTTCGCCACTGCTGCTCTCATTCAAGTTTTGAACGTTACCGTAGTAAATGCACCTAAATCAGTAAATATTATCACGGTTTTACCAGCTCTATGATGAAAGACTGATGATGATTGACGAAACATATACTTTTTCTGGGAGATCGTATGATTATTTTTGATGCTTGAAAAATCAAGCAAAAAAACAATATCATAATCTTATTTTATTAGTAATAGAAAAATCTTATTATAAACTAATATAATACGATTTTTATGTTCCAGTCACTTATCACAGCTTAAAATTTTCTTACGACACTTTATAATTATAATGATTTATAAAAATAATGTTAAATTCGCATTGAACTCTCTCAGGAGTCCTGACTATCGGTAGCATACTGTTTTCTTTTAATTTTTTAAATGTTTTTACATACCTTTATTTAGCAGTTCAGCAGGTTTCTGTGACACATCCAGTGATAAAGATTTCTGTCCGACATCTAAAATGAAATTGATTTTGTTGTAAGTATTTCCAGAAAACATTAAATTGTAAATAGCTGTGATGAGTATTTGTTTCTAAAGAAAAAAAATACAGTTTCATTACATCACGCTTGTAAACCCTGAAGCGTAAGGCAGAGGTGTTGCTAAAACACCCACATTTCGCCAGTTAAGTCTCATGCTATTAGGAAATTCTTGATGGGAAAACCCAATAACATTTTGCTCATCCTGGGAATCGAACGGTCCTGCCGTTCGGAAAGAGCGCTTGCGACCAGTAGACCAATAAGGCTGTTAACAGTTAATATATTATAAAACACTTACCAATAGGCTTGTCCTGTCTATGTAAGTCATCTGGCTTGAATATATCTGTCTTAATCTTTATTTTAGGTTGATCTAGATCCCCACCCTGAAACAAAAATTCAATCCATTCAATCATTCATTCAAATGAATTAAAGTTACTAAGTACAGTGGAACCTTTTGTATATATCAGGTCAATGAACCTTTGAATGAAACAGTTTGTGACAGCATAAGTCCGACAGGACTGTAGAACAGAGGATTAATTGATGATATTGCAGAATCAACTTTATTTCCAGTGGCATAGTGGCTTAAGTGTAACAGAACCCGAGATATCACGATTAACGAGGTCCAATGGGGTCAATGTCTATACAACTTTGCACTTTATGACCCTAAAAACAAAGACTGTTTTTCAATATCATCAAATGAGCGCGAAGCTAAAATTGTCACATTTCAGCTTTGCACGCATTTGGGTTTGGACTGAGCCTAAAACACCTGCAACCCTAAGTAGTTTCTAGACCTTAGATAATTGCGAGAAGTATCATAATGGGTACAGCATTTCTTAGTAGCAGAAACTAGTATTTTGGTACACATACATATCTGTGAGAACTGTTTCGCAATAAGTCCTCTCTGCTACCAGCATTTAGATTCAATTTATTTTGAATAATGACCCAGCTTTATTTGAATTGAGGGATAAAATGCATGGATAAAAGTTGAAGGATGGAGGGAGACGAAGACCAAAGAATTGTGTGAAGAATGATATGAAAGAAAAGGAACAAATAATAATGTGGTGGTTAACAGCGGTGTATGGAAGAAAAAACGAGTCAAATCATCAAATGACCCCCCCCACTCTGGGCGGAGCGGAAGGGAGTGTCAGACTTGTACTGACTAAAACCCATCCATGTTCCTTCTTTGCCCTTTGTGTTCCAGGGCCACGGTATCTCTTTCGAACAGTCCCGCAGCCGACCATAGGTTACTTGGGACAGTATTTGAAAGAAACTATTGCCGTCACGCTTGCCCCTGTAGAGTGCGATAGGGATAGCAATAGGGACGTTTAGTATTCCCCTTTTTTCTCCCCGAAAACTGAGAAGATTCAATTATTTTTGACATTAAAATTTAAGAAAGAGTATGTCATTATTGGTGGGTCTTTATTTTCTTTTCTTATTAGATACTGAAACAAAGGAAATGAGTGGGACGTGTCTGCAGTAGACCTTGATTTTATGGAAAGAAAAAACGATTGCTCTAGAAGGTAATCCTTCTAGAGCAATCGTTCGTTCGTTTTTTTTCAGGAAGAAAAAGGAGGAATACGTTTGTATAGAGAATCGCAGCCTGTTCCCTCTTAAATTCAAATTTCTTTATTTCGTGAACACAGGGTGTACAGAAGATGTTATAAATAAATTAGGACTGAGCTGTGCCCCAACAAAAGACATACGAAATATTAAAGGTTAATAATCAATAATCCTTCAACTATTCCCAACTGTAGGATGTACAAACTTTTTTATGCCATTGTATAGACCCATAATTTAACAAAATTTAACACAACACTATTACAGATGTGTCAGTAACTAGATGTGTTACATAATAAAGGTTCCACTATACTTATAAATATGATGTTTAAATATTAACCAAAGTACTGGGAATGTGGACATTGAACTCTCTCTGCCGGGCCTGTAGAGCCTGATTAAACATATACACACATTATTACAATACACATTAATAAAGAAAAAAAATAAAACATTATAGCTGTACAAGGATCTTTTGGCACGTGGCCAAAATCGGAACCAACGCCACCATCTCGTTTTATAAAAGTTTACAAAAGCCCTCTGTAAACGTCACTGGAGTACCAAAAGATTATTGTAGCAATTCAAATGATTTGTTATTGAAATCATAAACAACACAAAAAATAGGTAGTTACAGTTAAATTTTAGTTGCGAAAAACAAACTGAAGTATTGCCATGAAAAAAAAAACACAATGTTATTAACACTTGTTAAAGTGCAACAAAGAATATGTTGACAAAGTTATTGATAAAAAGCTGTAAGAAAAAGGATATTAGAGCATAAGTTATTTTAAAAATTACACACAGATTATTATTATCACTAAAAGCTCAAATTGTACATGCACTAAACAGACCTGTATTAAAACAATAAATTATAACTTGACAAAAAATAGGCCATTATAATTTTAATATTATACCATCATCTCATTCTCAGGATGCGGTCGTTTCTGAGCATCTGTCGGTTCAAGTTTGATCTCAGACTTCAGCTGCTTCACATCAAGAGGTTTCTGGGTTTCAAGTGGCGGCAGCAAGTGTGGTTGCGGAGGCCACGCCGGCTTATGCACCCCCACATCTCCGTAACCTTGAACTAAAGGAGTGCAGTCAACTCACAATACACAAAGACATAAAAAATAAATTGAATTGTAAGTATAAAAGTTTTGTACTTAGTATAGCTTCACGATGAAAGACATTAACAGAGAGAAAACAGGGTTATAAATATATTGTTTTTAAAATATGGTGTTTGTAGTTTCTATTTTGTCTAATAGATCATAACCCTATATTATTCAACAGTGTACTGTGTGTGTTTGAATAAGTTAACTTGAATGTTAAATACATTTATGCAAAATAAATCTGAACAATGCACCTTCCATAGATAAAATAATGTCAACAACCTTGAAAATCTGTCAAAAATAAACACACAAATATGACCTCTATTTTCTATTTCACAAAATCTATTATGGTCTACAAGTTGACAATGTTTTGCTACACTTTTTTAAATAAAAATATTATGAAAATGTTGACATCTAAACTTACCCATATGGGACTGAGGCATGTGCAGCTGCGCCTGTGGAGGCTGTTGTGGCGGGAAACTCTGGTGATGTGGGTAATTCTGGTGCGCAGGAGGAGCGTACGACAGGTTCTGAGGGGCATAGCCCCCCGGGGGCGGAGGCCCATACGGCGAAAACGCTTCCGGAGGCGGATAATGAGTGTTATACGCGCCAGCATACGGCTGGTAGGGTATTTGATGGCCATTATCTACAACAATGACAACAACGTTAAAACTTCCGACATATAACCAATTTCCTGCGTGTTTCGCGCTCAAAGTTCACTTACCTATGTAATTTAGCGGCAAACCGTTCCCCTGGACTACACCGTGGCCCGGTTCACCCTCCATTCGCAATCGCTTCTGATTCATGGCTCTTTCGGCTTCATAATTCATCTTGGTAACTAAAAACAACAACCACTTACAATAGCACAGTACACGATTGCATTCAAACTCATTTCTACATTGATATTGCAACCATACAACGCATATTAAACATTCTCGCGTTAATTGTGACGGACGCCAACCGGACGCCAGCACAAAACACAGGTTATATGCTCAGCAAAAGCAAACACAAGCGTACCTTTGTTGGTCAATGATTGTTATTGATTTTAGTTTATAGACGCACTTAGAGCATTCCCCGCAATGATTTGGTACATAATAGAGCACTTTAACAAGTCAAAATAACTGTTGCATACAAAATATGCATCAAATTATCGGCCTAATGACAGTAAAATTAGAAAAAAAACACAAGTGAAGCGGAGTTCAAGTATTTTTTTTCTCATTCTTTCGAGGTTTTTGGTTATGGCAACTAATTTTTTTTATTTTTTTGCTAGTAGAGCGAGAGAGTTAAAAACGAATTATAATTCGGTTACTGTTTTTTAATATTCAAAATATCAGTGATTTGAAATTATGTTTTTGATGTGTTAATGATTATTTATGCAATGTAATAAGATTTTGTACACATTGTTGATAAAATCATTGTGATCAAATGATGCTTAAAATTTCAATGATGGACTATGGAACGTGCTTCAAGATAAAAGAAATAATGCACGCACAAGGACTTTTTTGTAACAGCAACACAAGACTGGGTTTTTAAAAATAAAAAGTATCTTGCCAACTTTTGAAATTGTCTTCTACTTTAGTATTAATTTTGCAAAACAGGAGTTAGTGAATATGCAAATAGTCATGTAATTAATTAGGCGACCATTAATTGAATTAGTTTTAAATACAAACTGCGGTCCTCTAAATAATCATAATGTTCAAGAATGGATGAAATGGTACCGAAAGATTTAAATACATTTATAAAGGTAGAAACCTCAGGCAAACAAAATGGTAATTTAAAAGTACCCCTCCACCTCCCTTCATGTAAAACTATAATTTTGCATCAGCCAGCGTTGATTGGAGTGCACTCGCAGGTCGTGGATTTTATTTTGTTTTTGAAAGTTTTTTTGCAATGTGCTAACAGCGTTTTTGTACTGTGTTATCGAACAAAATCATTTTGAGAGCTGTTAGAAATTGGATTTGAGCTGTTTTTTAATTTTAAGGTAAGATTTAAAACTCCATACTAAGTATTTCCCCACAGTAAAATTACTGTGGTAGCTGAAGTTTAAAAATCAGATTTTGTAGATTTTTACGTTACTGTTAACAGACGATTAAACTCTTACGGAGATTTCAGAACTTGTAACATAATCTAGTTTTTATTTACTTTTTACATATTATTCTAATGGTTAAAGAGAAGATAATGAGTTTTCGGTAGGTAAAAAAGTTATCACTGAAAAAAAATCCAAGTCAAAAGTATGAAGCGAAATCGATCAAACTCACTGATTAACTTTAATATTGAGATTAATGAACGATATTATGTGGAATTAAATACATAAGATAGGAAAATTGAAAGTTGTAAGATAGGTAATTCCCAAGTTGTAGGTTAGTATCTTCATTTGCTTTCAGCTTCTATTATCAGTCATAAAAGTTTCGGCAGTACATTGGCCTATACCATTGACAGTAAATCAATAACACAGCAAAAAGGTTAAAGTTCTTTAAAAACTTTTTGGTGGGTTAATTTTGAAGTAATGGTGAGTGTGATGTTGATGAACATCAAAAGAGTAGATCAAATTGGTGATTGGTCACGACAAGATAGTGATCCTCAAACCAAGAACTTATTCTCACAATATAATACCCAAAATTAATTTAGACAGACAAAAACAATGGACATAGAAACAAGAAAATAATGTTTTTTTTTTGTCGTAATTGGAAGTGATATCATCAAATTTCTTATCATTTAGCTATCTATGTACGTAAACAGAACCCTCTATTTCTAATTTTGAAAGTGTGTTCACTTTTAGCTGTTATCTATGGACATCAATCTGGTTGTTAATTTGGTCAGCCAATCAAAAAGGTTTAATATGTAATATATTGAAGTGATCAAGATTATAGGCTGATAAAAAATTAGGGTACTCCTGGGCACGCACTCATCTCAACTATGACGAAAACAATACTGATAACAATATCAGATATTACCTAAGAGTTATATTTAAACTTAAATTATGTTGAGTCATTTTTATAGCAATGTCAATAATGTTTAAAAGCAAGTTTATAAATTGAAAATATTTGTAAAATGTTGCATATTGTTGAAATGACTTTTAATAACTTAATGAGACATTCAGAATAGTTCCTAGCTCTTCTGGCATCCCTAAATCTAGAGTGTAGTGAACTGAATTACATGAGAAAATGTGATAAAAGTACAACTTCTGGTCTGTGGGCCGTCTTGGGGGTGGATTCTGTATTTGTTCAATTTCATAAGCCCTGACAAAGACCTTGCCCTGTAACTGTATTCAAAATGCCTTCCCAATTTGCCAATTGTAAAGATAGCAGCATTAATTCTATTGGTACTAATCCTTATTCATTTATTATTATTATTATCAGCCATTTGTGTCCCTCTGCAGGGCAAGGGGCCTCCCTTCCCTCCTTCCACTTGTCCCTGTTCCAGTTATAAGCCAATCCTTGTGAAAGGAGTGGAGTTGTTCCTATTCATTTGGAATAGAATATAAATAAAGGGTCTAAATGGGTGTAAATCCAGTGAATTGGAGTCATACTATTACGACAAGTACCATAATCACTGGATACCAATTACGGGAGGTCAATTGATAAACTGGCCTTATCATCTCTGTCAAGGCTGAGGAAGTCCTAAAATCGACTTAAGACTGTTAAGGCTGTGTAACAGAACCTCCTTGTAAAACTAAGTTATTATTTCCTTTATTCATTCATTCTCTTATCTCATACATTTTTAAATATTTTTACAAAGAAAAGTAAACAAAACATTTAAAAATATAAAAAATAGATGGCCCATCGGCATTAGGAACAAGGTCCAGGTTGCCGGTGGTCAGGGCCCCAGAGAGAGGAACCGCCTCACTATGCGTGCCGTGTCCAGGAGTACTGCTTTCTGAATCAAGCTCTTGACCCAGCCGCGCAATGAGAGCCTCCTAAGGTGTTGGTCGAGGCTCTCTGCTATTAGTCCATTAACCGTAATGACTATCGGTACAATGATTGCAGAGTCCACGTCCCACATGTCGACAACCTCGTGTGCCAAATCAAGATACTTGATTTTTTTATCATTCTCAGCTTTCACGAGATTCTCGTCATGAGGGACAGTGATATCAACAATCATTGCACGGCGCTCTCGGCGATCTATCACCACAATATCAGGTTTATTTGCTAAAATAGTCCTGTCTGTGATGATAGTTCGATCCCAATACAATGTGGCATGACCATTCTCGAGAACTGGGTCGGGCACATACTTATAGTATGGTACTTCAGAACTCACAAGGTTGTATTGCAAGGCAAGTTGCTGGTGAATAATCCTAGCTACTAGATTGTGTCTGTGCAAGTACTCACCGTTAGCAAGACGAGAACAACCAGAAACAATATGTCGGATGGATTCACCGGGACGGTGGCATGCCCGACAGATGTCAACCGTACCGGCCTTGATAATATATTTCCGATAGTTGTTCGTCATGATAACTTCATCCATAATCGCACAGACGAATCCTTCAGTTTCCCCAAAGAGGTCACCGAATCGTAGCCAGGATACGGACGCCAAAAAGTCTACATCAGGCCCATGTAAGGCCCGGAAAAAGTGTCCGTGTAACTCCTTGCTCTGCCATACCTCCCTACGGTTATTAGTATCCAATACCACAGGTTTGCGCCAGTTCTGGTTAGCAAAGGAGAGCGGGGTGAAGCTCTTGTCCACTGAGACCACATCTCGGTGCATTCCCACGTCGGTTTCGAGAAAGTATTCCCTGAGACTGCATACCTCGCGGTTGTGCAAGGTCTTAAACTAAGTTTATTATTAGTTAGATTATTACATGTAATCTTTTGCAAAATAGGTACATATCAAGAGAACATATTTTAAGTGCTTCTATTTCTGTTCTGCGGCGAGTAAGATACTTGTTGTTTTAGTATGAAGTGAAGTCCTCATTATAAGCTACTAATTAAAATATTTTTTCATTCTGTTGGTCTTATGCCCAGATCTCACGGAAAAATATTTTTACGAAGATCACATTTACCCATTTTACTGTGTGACACGGCAGTCAAAACGTGAATTTTAAATAGATGCAAAAAGTGCAGCATTTGACATATATACATAATTTGCATGTTTTTTTTCCTCAACAGATAGTGAATTAAACATCATACTTGTTTGTGGTTTCTGTAAATCTTTTTTCTGATTGTTCTAGAAATAATCATGAATGATTCTCCCAAGTTTTACGACATAGAGTACCAGAGCATCACTGAACAGGAGTTGATGTTGTAAGTATTAATGTTTTATCCTTTTTTTTTTGACTTATTAATCACGGACAGTGTGTTTCTCAATTTTATTTGATTAATTTATTAAGAGGAGCTTGGGGCTTAGACACAAAACCTGTACGCATAGGTTTTTAAGGTTAAGCAATGATTGACAAAGTTTGTTGGTGTCTTAGTACCTCAGAAAGCACTTTAAACCATTGGGGGGAATAGCTTAAAGTGCTGTCATAATGCAGTTGCGTTTGTTATGGGTACTCGGATGCCGAAAACTCTGTCCACCAGTCTTGCCAAGGCGTGTTGTGTTGTCCAGTAAGTCTATTATGGAGATCAGCTGGATCCAGTCAGACTGGAAGCTAATGCTGACATTGTTTAGATGCTACTCAGATGAGGCAGATGATGTTCCATGAAATTTTGTGATATCTTTCCGTATTTATTGAAATAAACATTTATTTTATTTTTTTATTTATACTTAAGATAGAAGGCCTAAATCTATTTTTTTTTAATTTTCAGGGATATTGGTAATATGGGTCAATATAGTCTTCAGCTGGAAGATATTCCATCCTCATTTACAAGTATTCCATCTCCGGAATCAGATACTATGGATGTTGCCTGCAAACCATGCCCACAAATTGATTTTTCTGTAACTCCTGTAAGTAATTTTTTAATTAGATTCATATTATTTGGAATCATATTTTTGTTATTCACTCAAGTTAACCAAAACCTTTAACTGTAAATCTACTAGCAGCTGATGTCATTGACATTCCGATTAGTGAAGTTGTCTGTTGAATATTTTTTTTTTTATTTGAAATAAAAAAAAACATTCAAAGAATAAACCCAACTTATTTAATTAAAAAAAAAAAATAAGTAGCTTGTTCCAAAGTTACCTATGAAGATTTCCTTTGAATGAGACTGTTGAGAATTTTAAAGTGCTTTAATATTATTATCTTTCAGTTTCCAAGTCTCACACACCAAATAAAATATAAATTATTTTTGTTCAGTTCTCTCCCCGAGGTCCCCCAGAGAGGAACAGCTATGCTGGGGATTTGGATTTCTGTGTGGAAGTTAACAGCAATGATGTACACAAGAAGACATTCCTGGTAAGTGTCCCCTTGCAATGATGGCGGTCTTATACATTGTGTAATGAAAACAAGCAAGCGATAAGGTGTGTATTAAAATTGTTTGAATGTTAGCCTCTAAGTGGCAGGCTAGCTTTGCTATTGGTGTTCTGGAGGCAGCTTTTTCTGAATTTGTAAACCCCTTAAACTTTATCAAGGAGATAAAAGAAAACCCTAATCTACGGCACTTGTTTATGTGCGCTGTACACATATTTGGGTAATCCTAATCCATTCCAGACAAGCAGTTTAGATGTTCACACTCACATAAAATATGCGTGAATGTGAAAACAAGGAACACTGCAGAAAGGAAGGTCTAAAATTTCACATTTTTAACGAAAACCAATTTGTCACCAGTACTCGCACCAGCTGTGTCGCATCTACGTGGACATGAAGTGCAACTTCAGCATCCAGTTCAACTGGAACTACGCGAAAGCACCTCATATGTTCGTGCGCGCTACTGTGGTCTTCTCAGATGAGACACAGGCTGAGAAACGCGTTGACCGATGTGTTCAGCACTTCCATGAAAGCTCTAATGCCGGTAAGTGACGCAACTGTTTGTAGAATTTAACCAGATAAGGTATACGCTTCGGTAATCTTCGTGTTTCCGAATTAGCACAACGTAACACCGCGGGGCGTTAAAGATTTTTTTACTACAAAGAGTTGTTAATCTATAATTTTGTAACGAGATTTTCAAAGAAAATTTTTCAGGAGATCTGTGTATTCGCGTTTCGCGTTGTTTGTGTGTTTTTTGTTTTGCTGTGTATTCTGTATTTGTTTTTCTGTTTATCTGTGTATATGTACACATGGGAAAATAGTTAAATATGCAGGAAGTTTAAAACTTGACCACTCAACACACTCATTTTCAACTCATCGCACATACCATAATTTTCACAATACCCTCATTTCAGGCATACAAAGAGAAATCGCGAAGAATGTCCTCCATTCCTCCAGAGAAATCGGAACCCAGGGAGTATATTATTGCGGGAATGTAGACATCGCCGACTCCTGGTATTCAGTGTTGGTGGAGTTCACGAGGAACAGTCCAGAGCCTTGCTCGCACGCATACCAGTTCTCTTGCAAGAACTCTTGCGCGACCGGCATCAACAGGCGAGCTATTGCCATCATTTTTACGCTGGAGGATGATGTGTGAGTATTTTTTATTTATTCACCATCATAATTATATTAAAATTCATACTAAAATTATAAATGAATTTTAAAAGTAACTGTCTGTCTGTCTATTACCTTTTTATTTTACCCTGTTAGATAATTTCCGACTTTCAAACGAGCGCACCCGCAGGCAGCAACTGATTTTGAATAATATAGTTTTCTGTGTTTTTTTTTTTTATAATATTTCGAGCTTTACCAATTTTACCATTTTCCTTTTCGTTTCCCTCTAGTGGTCGCATCTATGGTCGTCAGAGGGTAGGAGCCAGGGTATGTGCGTGTCCTAGACGAGATATGCTGAAGGATGAGACAGCCGAGGGCGTCTACAAGACTGGCAAGAAGAGAATCCCTTCAAACCAGATCGAACCAACCAAGACTAAGAAGATCAAGGTGGAGAATCTCATGGAATTTGATGACACAGTATTTAAACTGCCTCCGGTAAGTTATATATATACTATCGATGATAGCCTTTTTGTACCGACTTCAAAAAAGGAGACGGTTCTGTGTTCGCCTGTATGTATTTTTTTACCACATACGTTTTTTTTTATAAACTTCACTTATTTGTTTAAATTTTCGGTTAGTTTCTTGAGTTTTAGTTTATTAAATTTATTCATATTTTTATAGAGCTATTAATCATTTTAGAAAACAGAATTAATTTAGGACCAATTTTCAAGATAAGATTTTAAACCCATAACTCCCTCACAGTTACAAATCGTTGGTTCAAGAGCGACAATCTGCGGTCTCAAAATGATGCTAGAAATGATGGAGCTGGCCTTGGAATTCCGGAAGAACGATCCAGAAGCCGCGGGCCTTTACGACAAGCCCATTGCTGATCTTAAGGAAGCCATCAAAAAGATGGAAAAGACCAAAATAACGTCACAGTAGTTACACAGTAATTGTACCTTTTAAATTGTAAGTTGTTCTTCTTTAGTACAAAGATTTAAACCATTAGATTGCTCGACCGCGTCAAATGATGATCACAATTTTGTTGACATTTGAATAGTATTGTCTCGCTCACTCATACTCAACATCGTATCCATCGTTCTACACAAGATGAGTGAGCTCGGCCTTATGTATGAATACGTTTCCACGGCGAGAGCCACATCTAATGAGTTAAATCTTTTAGTATAGTAATTGTTTCACATTTACCGTAAGTGTGAAGTCTATTTTTTATTATGTTTTCATTTTTGATATGCCCAGTTTTATGTTGACACTTCGTATTTTGATATAATCATGACTTTTTATCTTTACAAGACAAGCAGTGCCTTATTTAGAGCAGTTGATGAATATGTTAGATGCCGAATGAAATTCGCCGTAAGTCGGTGATCAATTACTTGTTTGTCTTAACTATTTTGTCGATTGTACAAACGCCAGCACATCAAGATCATACTAGAATCTGTCAAATTTCTTTAATAAGTAGTTTTTCAACTATAAAAGTATTTATAATAAATAATAATAACCAGTGGGTTGTGTGCAGCGCATGAGATGGACTCAATCAATAAGCAATTTTAAAGAAATATTTAATAAAGGAAATAATAATAATACATTTTTATTCAAAGTTAAATTGGGTTCAAAGTTGATTGGAAAAATTTGACTCTTTGTCTTGAGAGCTTAGATCTCCAATTTTCATTTAAACCAAAATACAGGCACTGCACCTTTAGTTACCTCAAAAATGAACACTCTGGTCCCACCCTAACTTAAGATGTATTCATAAGTGTTAAGACAGTATGAACCACGTGATGCAATGCTTCATGAGATTACCAAAATGAATTTTATCACGCAAAGCTAAATTAACATTATTCGTTGTTGGATGTAGACGGATTATCTGAAATACAAATTTTGTCTATATACAAATACATACAGGTATAAAATTTAGCTGCCCACCGAAAATGCAGCGATTTCGTATCTTATCATATTTTGATAATGAGGTCATTTTTTAATTGTAGCCATTCATTATCATATGTCTGATTCATTTTATCTTATTATTTGCTACCTATACCTGATATGATACTTAATTACAACGAGAAAATTATGCTGGTATGATATGTTGAAAACAATGCTTTAAATCACACAAATGTAATAGTCAAATAGCACCGTCATTGGCTTTAAAGAAGACTGATATAATATTAATTCAATTGTTGGTAGACTTCAGTAACAAAAAAATTACTACAAATTTTAACGTAACATTTTATGCCATTGTTTGTTTTTGTCAGTAACTTAAATAATTGTTGGTATACACTTTGCGAAATAGGAGGCTCTAAACATTCTCTAAAAGATCTTTACAAAAATATTTTTATGTCAATAAAGTTTTGATGTTTGCTAAGTGTATACTTATTTATGTTGTTGACTGTACATTATAAGATAATTATGGTAAGATAAGTTAAATAAAAAAACTGTTAAAAAATTATAAAAAAAAAAACTATCTTATGCTTATTGTTAACATTATACTTAATTTTTTTAGTTAGAATTTGTTTTTAGAATATGTTAGTTGAAGCTAGAAAATAAGAAAACCATGCTGTTTGCAACAATTTGTATCTTCTATGTAATGTTGATATATTACTAGTATGTATAGCTTTATAAACTCAATATTAATGCTGTATAAGTCTTCCATCAGCCCAGTGCTTCAAATAAACTCTTGATTAATCAGAATGGATTCTGTCATCTACTTATGACTTAATATGAAATCAATATCCCAGTAAAATAGTTATCTTCACTAAAAACTCTCTAACCCTTATCTGACATTGTTAAGAATTGAATACAGAAAATTAATAAGTATAAATATATAAAGTGCACTTATCGAATTATAATGTATTATCTATTGAGGCGAAAAGGAAAATCAGATGAAAGTAATCTGTGCAATTTATGTATAGGTGCTATCACTTTTATACAAAGTATAGATTTACTAATTTCTTATGTCCCTGCAAGGGGCCATAAGGGTGGTTATAGACTAGCGTATTTTGTAGCGCGTATAAACTTTTAACATTACGCACTTCAAAAAATCAAACGCGCGTACATGCGCTAATAGCGGCGTGTTCGCGTGGGATGACCGGGCGCGCGCCGAGGCGTCCCTCACTGCTCACGCTTATGCGAGCTTATAAGTGCGTCAACGGATAAATAAATGGGGATAAAGGGAGAATGATGATGACGCGCGTCAACGGTCGTTAGAGTCACGCGTGAAACAAAAGGCACGAGCATACGCGCCGAAAATACGTTAATCTGAAACCGATGTTTGACGGGACTTACCTACCTACCGTCTGAAAAATTCACCATGGTTGAGTATTTAAACATTAAATTTATTTACATTAAATTTATCTATGCAAGGATATATCTTGGAGATACATATAATACAAGTCGTATTGATAGATAACTAAGAAATAATTTTATATGTTTAGTTATGTAAGAAATTATTTTAAGATTTGATTGTTTTTAAGTATTTTTCTAATTTCATTTATAAATAATTATGTAATTTAAAATATATTATGGACATTGTACCTATAATATGTTTCAAATTAGCCGCCTTCTTACAATAATTGAAAAACAAAGATAAATAAAAAGATACGTAAAACAGGAATATTGCGGTTTTTTTTTGGAATCTACACCTTAATAATAATTAATCTCTCGCTTGGCAGCTGGATCAAGGGCTTGATTCAGAAAGCAGTACTTCTGGACACGGGTCGTATCGTTAGGAGGTTCCTCTCTCAAGAGCCCTGACCACCGGTAGCTCGGACCCTGTTCGCGATGCCGGTGGGCTACTATTTTTTATATTTTTAAATGGTTTTGTTTATGTTACCTTGTATAGAAATATTTAAAAATGTAAATTATATGTATAGAAAATAAATAAAGGAATTATGTTATTATAGACCAACAGGGAATGTGATGACCCCATAGAAGGGTCCATAAAATCTAACTTGATAAAAATGACAGCTGCCTAACTAGTAGCTTCATATTGAAATAAACCTCGCCTACTATGAAAGTATGAAATTGTAGAAATATTGTATTAAATCCTATTCACATGACATTCACAATACCTGGCGGGGTCCCGTCGTCTTGACGTTCATATTGAACTTTAGATACACCAATCATCATGGTAGGAAAAAAGAGTTGTAGAAGCATTTAAAAAAAGTATCAAACTTTATACAGCATTGTACTTTATTATATAAATTAAATGCAAAAATCCTTATAATAAGTGTTTACAACAGTTTCAAATGTCCAGTGACTTTGTCAATAACATCTTTAGGTGCAGGACCAATACCAAGTACTGTGACGGAATTAGGGGCAATCTGGGTTCTGCCAGCATCCCGAATTAGTGATGTTATCAGTCCCATCTTTTTTGCATTATCACAGATTTGTTTGATTTCATCTAAGGAGTCAGTTTTAAGTGCTACTTTTGCTTGTCCAGAGTATTGCCATAGCTTGAGTGCTTCAGGGTCTTTATGCTGGGCTTTCTCGAAGGCTCCGACTGCTGCGTGACTACATTGGGCAGCAATCTTTCCCTTGCTCATGTTGAGATCAGTTCGTACTACTAGTACTAATTTAAATTCTTCTGTTGAGTTGTACTGTAACAAATTGTGAGTTTCAAGTTAGTAAAAATTGTCTACAAAGACAATTTTATTATAAATTATGAATATCTACATTGACACCTTAGTAACAAATTATTAATTGAAAGCTCTTTCAAACTTTTCAAAGTTAATTATCAATTCACTCTTACATCCCGATTCACCCCATTTTACAGTGCTTTATATTAATGTTTTGAAAATATTAAAGTACATCAATGGATTGCAAAAATATTGTTCTTTGTAAATTTCAGGGAAATATTGCTGTTGCAAGAATTGCATTCCCTCTCATAGAGAGGAGGCCTGTGTCCCAGCAGTGGTAACATTAATAGGCTGATTATGCTTATGCTTTATGCTTAAGAATTGCATATAAGATAGATTTATTTAGCTTTAGGTTCATTGATGCGAACTTCAGCTAGTATGCGGAATCAAACATGTAGCTAATATAATGGAAGGTGGACAACAACGTGAAACACTCGACAGACTGATTTGACTAGCGTAGGTTATAAAATAAGAAAAGAAAGGAGTCAAGGTTAGAGGGTCGTCTTAGAAACAAACACGATTAAAAGTTGTAATGCTCACCTTTATTAGAGCTTTCACAGCTTTAGGACATGCTGTAAAATACTTTTTAAGTGCGAATAACGATAATCCGAGGCAAAGCCCACAGCCAACGCCGGTCAAGAAAGAAATATTAAGCTCCATTTTTCGTTGAGGTGAAATGATTGTGTTTATATATAAAACTTTTGTCTTATCTTGGTTCTTTAATTTATAAGTTTCTTTTGTTATTTAACCTTAACGAGAAAAAAGGAATCGTGGTGAAATCCCGTGAATCCCCAGATGATTTCACAAAGTGACAGTGACAGCCACACACAGACAATTAATACTCTAGCGAGGGCCACACAGATAGGAGCATGGTATAATAATATATATACCATGGATAGGAGTAGAAGAATACCGTAAAACGGAGAATAGGACCGCAGGGGTGAATAGAGACAAATTTTGAAAGGGATTTTAACGTTGAATTAATATGTTATGTTGCTAGCAAGGTCTCAAATAATTAAGTATAACTAAGTAAAAAAAACAGAGTACTTTTTGATAACATAATCAAATTAATTCAACGTTAAAATCCCATCAAAGTTTTTTCTCTATTCACCCCGTTTTACCCAGTACATGACAGTCAGACCAGTTAACACCACACGTACACTGTGAGAAAGAGACATCACCATACGTCTCACAATAAGCCAGAGAGAGACCAATTCTATGTAATGCCTTAAAAATATTTTTTTTTAGAATCGAAACACAACTAAACTTAGTCAAACTCTTATTGCCCTATTAAAAAACAATGCAATATTTGGTAGGATTTTGGTTAAATTCGAATATAGATTCGTTGCTAGGCAACAAACAATATTGACGTAATTTACGTGTGAGTATGAGAAACTACAACTAAAAAAAAAGGGTTTGATCTCCACTCAAGCAAAACAACCAAAACTTTTTAATTTGTTTTAAAGATTGAAATAAGTATTATATATTCTTTGTTGATCATGTCTAATAAAAACAAGGATTTGGCACCCATTGCCATCCCACATGGCCCACCTGTGGAGTGCACTACGGAGTATTTTAAATCCATGATGGAAAGCAAAACTATGGTCAAGTGAGTAATCTTATCATGTCTTGACCGGGACATCCCTGAACTGCTTCAACTCCCCCACATAACCATACCTTAACATACGTCTAATGCTCTTCTAGAAAATATCCAGTATGGGATATCGCACGGCCCACGCCTCAGGTCCTGATGGAGCAAGCCCGTCGCGACCTGATGGAAGCAGACACAAAGCTTGCAATCAAAAGAGAGGACGAGCAACGAAACAGAGTCACTATGGACGCCAAATGGGACGAACTGCGGAAGAAAGAAAACCTGCTTAAAGAGTCTTTTATTAGCTTTAATAAGGTACCTAATGAGTAGATTGATAGCTCTATCTTCAAAACTTCTAATATAGAACTTCAGTCCCAAAACTACTATTTCGACGTTAGCTTTGAAAGCTAACATCAAGACTATTCTCATACTAGGGATACATCGTCGCGTTACCCGGTAACTGGGTGTGGAGGTCATACATTAAACTACAAGTGTTCAGCTGTATCGGGTTACACTGGAACTGACCTCAACATATTTGGAATAACACCAGTCAGATGATGATGAATGATAAAGTGTTTAAAATTATGATTTTCTCCCTTTCAAATATCGTAACTTTGCCCATGAAACAGCAAAAAGCCACCGAGTTTACCTTTTCCAGTTCATAAGAGAGAACCAGGAGAAGCGAGACCGAGCTGAGCGTAAGATGCAAGCTGACAATGAAGCCTTAGAGCGAAAGACCAAGGAAACTGAAGCAATGAGGCAGAGAGTCATCGAGATGGAAGAAGTCAAGAAGCTGATGGAGAAGCAAGTCAAGGACTATTCTATTTACGAGGTAAAATTGACGAGACGTCCAGTGATTGGTCTGCTGTCGTCTTACGCGTTAAGTAGCAATCAATAGAATTGATTCAATTTCAAAATGAAGGGGTAATTTTCTTGCGTCTCTCATAACTCCGCTTCATCGCAACTCTGATGCAAATTCGGCCTTGAAGAGATCTAGTGAGGGAGAGGGATGTGGCTTTACAAGACGAATATAATCATCTCAAGCCAAAGATAGAGTTATTATTTTTAATACAAGTCGAGCGTAATAGTTTTTGCGGTGTCCCGAACATGCCTTGGTGTAAATGCTTGCAGGGTACTTGAG
Source organism: Noctua janthe (assembly GCA_910589295.1). Classification (NCBI taxonomy): domain Eukaryota; kingdom Metazoa; phylum Arthropoda; class Insecta; order Lepidoptera; family Noctuidae; genus Noctua; species Noctua janthe. Next base: position 2,380,303 of record OU342573.1, on the reverse strand, counting down.
TATCCTGCTAATATTTGATACTTCTGGATATCGATATCACGCAGTGGGCGAGCGTGGTGTACAATGCTTGCTTCTTCTCTATAGGGGTTCGTGCCTTGTCAGCTGTTTAATATTTCTTCTGGAACTTCTTGTATTAAAATGTTCTTAATTAAACTTATACTGTCACTTACGGGATATCTTTCGTGATTGTTCATTATAAAATAAGAAAAAATGTTAAAATGTTCTTTATTTAGGACTACCTCATGTCGGTGGTGAATAATTATCCTGAGTTCAAACAACCCCTGGACGTGCTCAACCGTTATGAAGCTTTAGGTGAGACATTATTCCTTCCAATGTCAGTACCTGCTAGTGCACCTCAAATTTAAAACGTTTCGTATTCAAAACGCTACTTTATGCGACTTTACAAGTTGACTTGATAAATCTTACCAAAGTTTCAATTTTACGGACTCTGGATTTAATAAATATCTATCAATATTTGTAAAGATGACGAAAGTGATGATCACCACCTTCCTGCTCATATCCCATATTACTTGGGGTCTTACATTCTCCACTATTATTTAATACTTTTTCTTTCATTTCATTCCTAACACAATTCACCCACCTCCTAGACACATCCATTTCATCCCTCCTCGTCACCTGTCTAAACCAAGACAGACTTCCTTCATTCTCATCTCTACATGCAATCTTAAAAATAATAATGATATTAGAATATTTTCCTAGCTGCGGCTAAATCTACGCTGGCGGATCGTCAAGAGCACGATCTAGAGATGTTGGAGAACGCTCGCCAGGAGATCGCGTCCCTGACAGAGGAGAAGAAACTCTTCATTATGGGGCTCAACAACACGCTCGCTAGTCTGAGGGTTTGTAATAAAAAAAACTGGTACCTTTGACTTATAAGGACGTGGCCACGTCTTTTGGGCACGGAATCGGCTTGAGCTGATCACATATCGCCATATTTGTCGCATTTATTTTATTTAGTTTAATTTAGTCCGGTGCGATGTCGAGTTGCATCGGCCAAACCACAACGAGGAGAATGACGTCTTTTTTCGCTTTTGTTACATAAACCTAAAGCTTTTCATTCTGCTTTTCGGCTCAAGTTGATTCCGCTTTCAAAAGGTGTAGTCACTCGATATTAACTGTCGTTGGTTGGTCAACCAAGACGTCAACAGAAACTTGCACCAACAGACTGAATGATCAAATCATTTTCGGCTACAATTTTACTGCTGGTTGCAAGAACAGGTTTTCTAACACATATATTGCACTTCAGTTTTCATAAATGCATCAACAAACTACCTGCTAATATAATAAACATATCTACAGTGGCGCTACGACAAGATCCGGAACAGGGTGATAAAATGGGAGCTAGCTCTGAACCGACTGAAGGAGACGGCAGCGCGGCGGCATGTTGAGGTGTGCCACGTCCGCTCAGCCATATGGAGCCTCTACGCTAAGATCTGCAAGCAAAAAGGTAATTATATTGAAATTATGCCTGAATGGATACGTCTTATTCATATGTACCCATCTTCTGGTCTAAGCAGGGATAAATCAAGAATTTGCTGTGTTCCTAAGGGATAACTACGTAATTTACCAGCTAAATGTATGAGAGTGTTACGCCAATATAATATATTATGTTGCTTGTAAACTGCAAAACTCAATTAGTGAGTAACACTTGTAAGTGGATCAGAATTGCCTCAGTTTGGTACCTTCACCATTCTTTGAATGAAGGTCAACGGCATTACAACGCACAATTTATGAGCACCATAACGACATCGCCTCAGGTTGGGATCAGCTAGTAAAAATTAGTTGAGGTGATGCTGAGCCGAAAAGTTCTGGAGTGGCGACCGCGAACCGGAAGACGTTGCGTTGGAAGGCCTCCCACTAGGTGGACCGATGACCTGGTAAAGGTTGCAGGGATCCGCTGGAAGCGAGACTTGGGGGGAAGCCTATGTCCAGCAGTGGAAGTCTTTCGCCTGAAATGATGATGATGATGATGATGATGCTGGTCCGGTACAGTTTAGTTTTCTGAATGCTATCTATGAGCTTAAAGGTTCCAGTAAAATTCATCGGTCTATCTATTCGTAGTAGAGGCCATATGATGATGTCTCCCAATAATTATCGTGTGTAACCTTCTATGATAAAACACGTTCTTTGGGATAGGTCTCGATATCGATGTGGAGCCCAGCGACTTCGAACAGCAACTGGTGGTCATCATGAGAGCACTGCTCGAACTACGCAGGATTTACAAGATCGCCCAAAGGAGATCTAAGGAGAAGTAAGTGAAATACTAGTAGTTAAGGCGTTCGAGGGCACCCACGAAGCAAGTAGAGCTGTTTGCTTGAGAGAATTCTTAACGGCATCGGCAGCGTAACCAGTCAGCGATTTGCTATCTCTTTTACTGAGATGGAACGTTCATGTATTGTAGTTACGTTTTTTTAGCGAGAATATATTCGATTCGATTGCTAGTCACTTCTTCTTCAGCGCTGGGCCTTTAGTAGGTTTTGTAAAAGTATTCATTCGGAGAACTAAAATACAAACTAATATCTATATTTATTTCTGTCTCCAAACTGTATTGCTGTGCTCCAGGTTCGATGGAGAAACAATATGGCAATAGTGACAGTTATAGTGTGATAAGGATAACACTTATCGTTGCGCAAGTAAGCGGCTTGAGCCAGTTTCCAAAGACTTATGTTTGCCAAAATGCGAAATTTCACGTAGGTAAGTACTTCGTCTCGTTTCGGTCCGGTCGACGCGAGACGACACTTTGCTGCATGAACATTATGCCGTGTCTCCTGCGCCCATTTTCTATCAAAACATGTGTTTATAACATGTTATTCATTCGTCGCGGTAAACATTTTAAGTTTGGCTGCGCCTCTTTATATTAGCAAACAATGTTTTGTGTTAGTAAAACACGATAACATGGCGCAGTGGACCTGGCTTTACGCTGCACATAGGGGTAATTTGCTGATCTAGCCGCTGTTTCAAACCGGCTCAAGCCGATTCGGCATCGATAAGTGTGATCCCCTGTGCTATAGGTTCGGTAAGAAGAGAAATAAAAGAATGAATCTTTGTAAATTTGCTTTTTCAGAGGAGAAATAGAATCGAGGATATCAAAGGAAATTTAAGGCTGGATGCACCGATCTGAAAATACTTACGTTAATTTATCTCCGAGATGCCAATGTTATGTTTTTATTGTTAAATAGTAACTGTGGAAATATATTTGTAATTTGTTTATTTAATAAATGTTTTGAAGATTCCGCATTTTTTTCCTACCTGTGTATCAGTGATGCGTATCCCCGTGTTCACTAGCACTATACACACCTGAATAACGTTTTTTTTGTTTGTTTGTACCGAATAAGGTCCGAAACTACTAAACCGATTTTAACCATTTTTTCACCAATAGAAAGCTAAATTATCAGGAAGTTAGATAGGCTATAAATTATATTTATATCATGCAAATTAGCCGAGCTATCACAATTTTTGCGGACGTAGTCGCGGGCGAAGTGCTAGTTGTTAAATAGCAGTTTTGTATGGAAATTCGAATAGTGTAATAATAATTCGTTACGGTAGCCCTCAGTGTTAGTTAAACGGGCATTAATTGCTCATAATTTATTGAATATTGGCTTTATTATAATCTCTTTGTCTAGGTATTCAACGAAAAGACAAAGCAAAAGTATGTCATTTAGGTAAGTATATTATCTTACCTATATTTTTTTAACATAAAACAAACTACATACTATATGGCAATAAAACATTGCAGGACATGGCTACCTAATTGTTCTCATTAAGTTATTATTACAAACTAAGAACTCGCAAACTTGTTAAACTGAGGACAATTAGCTGTTCCAAGTAATTGGACCTGTTTCCGATAGTAATTACTTGACAGAATTTAAATTAGCAAAGTTTGAAACACTGCTTGTTAATCTTTTTGAACTTGTGTTATGACCCTTTCATATGTGACGAAGGGATTGATTAAACAAGAGATAGATAACTTGACATTGAATGTGGATAAATTAAAAGGCTCAGACCAACAAAAAAATGAAGACGGCGCGCCACGAACATCAAAAGTGAAGCCACAAAAACCGTGCTCCTGCAAATAAATATACACGCTCACGCACGCAGCTACGTGCCCTTCCACCCCGTAAACTTTCATATACATTCAGTAAAAAGCTGTTATTTTGAAATTACTAACAGACACTTCAATTTTATTTATTTATTTGTACCTGATAGTGGCACACCTTTGATATTGAACCCTATAACGTCGTCTCGCTTAATATTTTCCGTCAGCCTTGTGTAACAGGTTCTTTAAATCCTACAAACGCATATAAGCTCCTACTTAACAAGCTTAGAATTTCCAGTTCCTAATTTCCAATGAAGTTCAGTAGGACATCTATAATGTCACCAACAGAACCCAAAACCACTTTAACTTCAGAAAAATCTGTGCGTTACCTTCACTACATAGAAATGCCATTGAAGATAGCTGGCTGCTGGGATCTGTTCCCCAATACCTCCAGTGAACGAAGGCTCCTCATCAATGAGATTTATTTAGGGATAGTGCTCTTTGTTCTAACACATATTCCGATGATGTTGACTGTGCATTTGTACACTGAATGGCAGGATATCATGTCGAGTTTGGCAACGATTGCTGATTCTCTCCCTCTTATAGTGTCTCTGATAATTGTCGCTTACTATGCCGTGTATCGCAAAGACTTGTACAAATTACTGGAGTATATGGATAAGAACTTCAACCATCATTCGGCGAGGGGGCTGACGAATATGACGATGGCTCAGAGCTACTTGAAGGCCCGAAGTTTTGCGAGGATCTACACTGCTTGCACGTTATTCAGTGTCACCATGTATACAACGTTGCCTATTATTATTCACTGTAAGTAATTGAAGATTTAATGAGGTAAGTCTTCTTTGGATGGATCTTTCTTTTTAGGATGGACGTTAAATGTCGTTGTGAGTCGGTTATTTGAATTATATTGAAGATTAAGAGATTACTGATTCCCAGAGTTGAGACCTCTAAATTACATCGATTCGACAATTACAGACAACTGGATCACTAGTGAATATTGTAGCGCAACTAGGCAAAAACCCTGATGCTGATACTGCTGATGGTAGCCCACAGCTGAACATAGGCTTCTTCGAAGTTATCAGATCGGTACCAATCTTTAGTTTTGTCTGTACTGTTAAATGTAAGGGTAGGTATATAATTTTTTTGTACTTAACATTCCTACTTAAATCAGTTAATTTGGGTATATGATGTACATACAAGAGGAGCTCGTGGCTAAATAATAACAGCCGCTCGGATCGATCTTTAGGTTAAGCCGTGCTTGCCTAGGTTGGTCTGTGGATGGGTGACCACCCATTACATACCGAGTTTCCTCCGTGCCTCGGAAAGCACGTTAAGCCGTTGGTCCCGGGTGTCATTTGTAGATCTTTGACAGTCGTTAGGTAGTCAGTGGCCCAAGAAGTCTGACAACCAGTCTTGCCAAGGGGTATCGTATTACCCAGTACTAACTGGGTTGTGGAGGTCAGATAGGCAGTCGCTCCATGTAAAATACTGGTATTCAGCTGCATCCGGTTAGACTGGAAGCCGACCCCAACATAGTTGGGAAAAGGCTAGGCAGATGATGATGATGTACATACAACAGTGTATTATATTCTGTTCTAAATTACACTTTTAAATACGTGACAAGCAATCGCGTGCCCTGTATGCCAAACGACACAAATACATGTGACAAAATGGTAAGTGAAATTGTGGCTTGGCGTGGAGGGTACGCGCGTGCGTTTATGCTCTGGCGTTCAAAAGGTTAAGCATGGTTTTTTTAGTGTGGACAAAAGAACCCATCGAGGGTTGGATCTACATTGGCGTGACCCGTTCTCCTTTCTACGAGTTTACGTTCTTGCTCTCCTGCGTAGCGCAGCTGTACGTCGGGCTTGCTATGGGGCAGTTTGGTAAGTAACTAATTAATATAATCACGATATTGATGATCTTTCATTCTTCCCTAATTCAATGCAGCGACCGCTTGATAAAATAATTCGGATAGTTGTTATTTTTAACTGGTAAGTCTGCAAACGCATTGTGAAAATAAATCTTACTTACCTAATTTTTGCAACGCACGATTTCGTAAAGCCTCAAGAGCCCTTGCGTCCCGGTCGTGAACTGCATTGGTCTATTTGGAAAGCATTGATTCATCCAACACCCAGTAATAGTGAGGTGCTCCTGATCAAACCATGTCCCATCTGCTGGAGTGGTCCAAATGCCCGTACACCTACATCCATGACGATCTAATAACGTTTCTGAAGCCGCATTACGCATGATCTCCTACTGGGTTCACACAATTTAGATGTGCCGATACGAAAAGAAGAAGACATAATTATCATCACACGTTATTTGATTAAAACAGGAGTTTTCTTCGCCTCAAACTCGATCTTGATCTGCGGGCAACTAGACCTGCTATGTTGCAGCCTCCGCAACGCGCGTTACACCGCATTGCTTCAACACGGCGTGAAACATGCAGCATTGGTCGCAACATTTGCAAGCATACAGGACGATGAGAAACATAACTATATCTACAATATTTCGGAAATTAAGGATTCGGACTACCATTATGACGAGAAAGTGGTATGAAACTATTGTACTATTTTAGTAGGTTCATCATAAGTTAGGTAGAAATTTAATAAATTGATAATATCGCGGTTTGTTTCAGGTAAATCCTTTCGTAGGTTCGAGAAGTCAGTTTGGTAAGTAATTAATTACCAAGCTATTAGGTATGAGACAGGCTACAACAACTATCCGGACTGATGGTCGAAGATCGAATCACTGGGGACTGGGCATGGAGGGCATAGACGTTCCTCAGCGAAGTTGGTGTGACGATCTCGATAGGATAGATTTGTATGGCTCGCGTCGCAGGAAATCGCAAAAGATATAGTGGTCTGGGAAAAGAAAGAAGAGGCCTTTGTGGGCAAAGAGCAGTCAAAGTTATTCCAGCCTGCCCCAGCAATTTGACACACCTAATCGAGGAGTGCGCCAAGTGGACCCTAACATTTTTACCTTCAACTTTGATTTTGTGGCAAAGTGGATGTTTATATTTAATTTATTTTGTCTTTTGCATCGTCGCAAGATTAATTAATACAATTAACATTTTGCACATTTCAGACATATACAGTTCAGAGTACGACGATGCGACCGTGTCAGCACTCCGCGACTGCGCCACTCTCTGCCAAGTGGTGAACCAATACAAGGTGACGTTTGAGAAATTCGTGTCGCCTCTCCTGGCGCTCAGGGTTGTGCAAGTCACTCTGTATCTGTGCACGTTATTGTATGCTGCTACAGAGGTAAGTGGGTTAAGAGTAAATGAAGATTTACCATGCAATCAAAACTCAGCAGGTTTAAGTTGCTGCTTGCTTGCTTGTTTGTTTTGTACAGCTCAGCTATGCGCTTGTTCGTAGTCTATAATAAAACCATCTCATGGGCATCCTTACTGTGATTTTCTATTTGAGGGCTAGCTGTAGAAAGGAAAATTTATAATAGGTACGGTGAATATTTGTTTTCGCTGACCTAGCATGAGCTGATTTACCTCAATCCCGATTCACTCTTCTCAGATATCATAATGCAATATTACTTGGAGTCGAGGTTTCCTCAAGGCTTCAACATCGGCCCACACTTATTGTGAAGCAGGTTTCCTATTTTCTGTTCCACAGAAGTTCGACATGATAACAGTGGAGTATCTAGCAGCAGTAGCATTGGACATATTCATTTACTGCTACTATGGAAACCAGATTATTTTGCAGGTAAGAATGCTACTAGTGAAGGGCCGTCCATATTAGCCGTAGAACCGATGACCGTTGGTGTAGACGTGTTCTTGAGTGGAGACCGCGAATCGGCAAGCGTTAGGTGGGACGCCCTCAAGCGAGCGTGGAGCGACGATCTTCGCAGGGTGGCTGGTAGCAACTGGATGAGAGTTGCCAACAATGGAGTTGAGTGGCGTGCGATTGAAGAGACCTTTGTCAAGCAGTGGACTGTTGTAGGCTGATGATGACGTTCTGATTGATGGATTGGTTGGTTGGCAACCAGAGTCGTAATGAGTTGCGCTTTGATCCTCAAACTTATACCTTTTTTAAAGTTTACCTATTTTTCTCGACCCATGTCATGTCAGGCGGACCGCGTCTCGACAGCAGCTTACCAAAGCATGTGGCACACGATGGGTGTCCGCCCGCGAAGAGTACTGCTGAACATACTGCTGGCTAACAGACGACCAGTCATCGTGAGGGCTGGCCGATTTCTGCCCATGGACCTGCATACTTTTGTTGCTGTAGGTATTTACGTATGGCAATACTGGTTAGGGTTGCCATGTCTTGCAATTTTTATCTTACTACACGTTAGAAGTTCTGTGTTTGTAGTATTTAAAGTTATGAATTGATGTAAATATTTACAGTATTATTTGTTTCTTTCCAGATTATAAAGACTTCATTTTCTTATTACACGCTGCTAGTCAACGTCAATGAAAAGTAGAAAAACATTTTAAGGATCTTCTAAATGCACTTCAGTAGAAATGTGATAGGCGAGTGTAGTGGAGAGAGTAAGGGCACAATAAATAAAACATTAAATTTTTCAGAAGTATTTTATTTAAGAAATTAATATACAATTCTTTTCATACATAGATCAATGATTCAATTTGATCGGCAGTCAGCCGCGTGTATCAGTCTAACACATTCAATAGCAATCAAATAAAAGAAAATCTTCAGTTATCTCTACCCTTTACTCTTATGCGACCTTTTTTGTTTTTCCATATGGTAACTATCGGTGGAGTTTGGCAACACTGACGACATTAGCCGTTGATTTCAAGATTTTTTTAACTTCATGTTACAGAGCAAACATGTTAGTCAGCGAAATTATTATTTCATACTTAGGTAGTCTTTGTTTATCAACGGTTCAAGTCTTCGGTTGCTGTTCTAAACAAATATAAGCGACCACATCATTCGCGCGAAGCATAGTGCGAACTAGGACCGCATAAGAAGTCGGGCGACAAAGCAATGCTACACAAAGTCCTATAGACCGACCTGAGGGGACGGTGTAACGTTTACATCTAAATACGCCCACATATTGACCACTTGGCTCCTATTTAAATGCTTAATATCCGGTTCCTAATTAATAAGGGATCGTTTTACTTACCAATACATTTTGAATCTAACTGGTCCTCTGAACAGATTCCGGAGGCAACGTAACCTTTAAAGGTGAATTTCGCAAAAGAAACTGAACGCGATTAGTACATTTATCGACCTTTTTAGGAGCTGTCAATATCAACATCTATTGAACAATGACACTAACAGCAGTTTCGATATATGGATCGTGTTCAATTTCATTGCTGAAATCGGCCCTGAATGTCTCTGAAGAATACCCTTCGTATGTCCTAACCAATATCAGCCAGGAATTCTATGAATTGGGTATAAGTAATTCCTGTTTACTACACTTTCCAAACACTGTAAATGCATGGTAAGGAAGCCATTTCACGTTTGCTATAGGGATGAAAATACTATTGCATATTGAAAACGAATTTATTACTTGGAAGTCACATGAAACTTAATAAGAAACTATGCTTTAAATCTAGATCATTCCTTATAACAAGATGTTTGTTGCTTGCGAGGGAATGTACGTATTTGCCTTCTATTAGGGACAGCTAAGGTAATCGACTTGTATCAAAGAGTTCTAGCATCGTACTAGGCTAATTTCTACCAAATGGGTGCAATGCTGTGGGCGTTTTGTTCATAATATTATCAACAAACTACGGCTTCGTTACGATATTTATGCTTACTACTTATCATACTTCCAATATTTCGACCATTGAAATTCTGTCATCATTAAATTTTACGGCGGCACAACTTCGACGCGAACCTTTACGCATCACCCTGGGGTCAATGAAATAATCTCAATAGAAAGGGGGGCGACAAAATGTCGGAGGGAAGGAGAGGAGAGGGGGTGAGACGTCGAAGTTGCAGCCGCTGGCGTTACCTTACATTAATTGTTTGAATATTGAATACGACACAAGCATTCTGGGAGCAGTCATACATACACGCAATTGCACAGACATTATCATTATACGCGGCATTCTAGTGCATCCGTCTCCACATTCAAATCGCCCGGAGCCCTATAGCCGAATGCTAGACCGCCATGTTGTGAATAAAAAAAAAATTTAACGATATTAGCTGTTTGCTACCTCCTGAAAATTCTTTAATGAAGAAAAAAATAACATTGGACTTGTTTTTTTAGCCACATTTGCGACTGAATCGAAATGCGACTGACTGATGTTGCCGCAAATTAAAATGTGACCAGTAAATACGATTGCAAACTGTTTTAGAAAAAGTAGTATCTTACTTCTCCCACCAGGCCTTATCAAAAATGGTATTAATGGGGAGGGCCTGTCAAAGATCATTGTAGAGGGCGTGACAGACGCTCCAGGTCCCAATTTAACCAATGAGGTCAAACTATTATGAAATAAAAACGGGAAATTAACACATTTTCAACCAATGACGATATTGGGAACTAGCTATACTAGCGCCAATCGCAATTACCACCCACAGTGGTCACTTTTTAATTTACGGCAGATTTTAAGTGTAGTCCTATCGCACCTGTCTAAGGGACAATCGTCCAGCAATTGATCAACATATACGTGCGAGACCGACTTACATTTAAAGTATGTACTAAAGAGAGCGAACTGAGATTTTGGAAGGAAGGATCGACTTCCTTAGTCGTTTATATCTAAAATCTAGAAGTTACTACGGTTAGTAATGTTTTGTTACTTTTTTAACAAAGTAAACTATCAATATCAATCTCGTTTCGCTCTCTTTAGAACAGTTTAACATTACTGTGAACAATTAAACTTCAGAGAGCGGTTAATTAAAATAATACATGACAATTAAAAATTTCATACACATTACGAACAACGTACAAAATGTTTTCTATTGTATTATTATAGACAAGCGAAAAGGAATAATACGACATAATAGTTTTTCATAATAGCCATTCAGTGAACAAAGAACGAATATCTGAAAGTAAAGCTGAAATCGTTTGGCTCTTTACCTAACACTAAGACATATTATAAAATGGCCTTGAAATTACAGTTTTACTCAAAAACGACTGGACAAGCAAAAAGCCATTACACATTATTGAATTTCGACAATTCAAAATATTCTAGTGCGTAAAACGAGTCATATAAAATAGAATCCAAAAATCATCATCATCCATTGCGCGTTTTTGCAAACGACTGTTTGACACGAAGTCAAAACGCGCAATGGAAGGTAACATTAGCAAACTGTCGCATTATAAAGTGCCTTGACGCTGTCTAAGTTAATAATATTTGTAAGGTAGGTAGTAAGTAGGTACGTGGGAGTCCATGCGAGTCGGCGACGGCGCGACGCGGGCGCAGGGTGGGGCGATTAACTGGCGATCGGGAACAAACACAAAAATACGTGAGATGATGGTCATACATTGTAATTTTGATACAGGAATGTTGTTTTTTATACTTATTCCAATTTTACATTGTAAGACTATGGATACAGAGAAAATTCTTAAAATATTTTAAGTTTTTTAATATCCAAAAATAAAATTCATACGGTATACAGTAATGAAACAAAAAATAATAAAAAACAATGATAATGATATAACACTAGGACAGACAAACACTGGATTGGCGGCGCGAGTAATTTATAAAATCTTACGTAGACAAGAGGTGTGTCACATTTTCTTCTTCAAAATTTGCGCCACATCTCCTGGCAAGTATTTTGTAGACCTAGACTAGTGTCTCCAACTATCCACTATCTTCCGAATAAATGTATGACAATTTGTATGAATCCTAGAGCCTAGGCAAAGTGTCATTTTATGCGCGATAACGATTATGTGGAAATGTCACAAAGGGTCTTGGTCAAAATAGGTGCAAGTCCAACAGAATTGAAATACATCTCAAACCATAGCTCACAATAAATTATCCAATTCATACTATTGCGACAAGTACCAAAATCGCCAGGGACCAGAGCTACAGTCAAAAGAAATAGCTTCTGTTCTCCGGCGACTTAATGATGAATTGATAATGATTCAAGTCCTGATTATAAGCCATTTGAAATAAACTGCAATTTTGTTGGTCTTACGCCAAGAGTCCAAAGGAAAATGCCCATGGTCCTTTATTGGATTGAAGCTACCGAATAGCTTACCTTAATACCGTTGAAAGCCTTTTACGAGTCTTTAGTGTTTTAAAGTTCCTAATACCACACACCATCTACGCCTCGCGCCGCCATAAGAAATCATGCATTTGATAATCGACTTAGAAAACGATGCCATACCACAAATTCTGGTTTTATTATATCAAAACTATGGTAAATTTGTATCACACGCCACTAGACGCATTTGACACTAAAAGTTGGTGTTTAAAACATCGTTGTTCCTGTCAAACCTGTGAGAAGGACAGAGACAGCGATATTTTTATATGTTTAGCGTTAAAGACATTTAGTGAATTGTGGTTCAAGTAAGCCATTAATTGAAAGTGGTTTAGTTATTATTATCTTTGCACACAATTCTCACCAAAACACAGTTATTCTTATGGACCAACTTGCAATTTAAATTAAATTCTATTTCCTTGTAGATTCCTATTTCAAACGTTTTTAATGTATCACAAAATCGCTAGGCGTTTTTCGTAGATGATTAGTTTTGTGCGAGTATGCAACCCCAGTGAATGTTACTAGTGCAAAAAAATGTTTTTTGTTAATCTATGTCAAGATGCATTTTAAACGTCTCACATCTTTTGATACCTTTTGTGTAGCGGCTTCATATAATGTCTCTGTGATAAGAAAATATAATTATTTTAATTTTTTAGTAAAACAAATATCTAATGTAACGGGGTAGGTAGACCGCACCTTCAAATATGGAGCAATGGAATCGTAAAGGGTCCTTTTCAAGTTTTGACGACTGACTATTGACTATCTACGATTTACTGTGCAGAAATCTATTTTGTTCACAAAAACTACTTTGTACTTTTTGAAATCACCATACGGGAAAAAAATCTCCAAAACAGTGTTAAGAAAATTATCCGTAATTATCCATTCATCCGACAATTAAAGATATTATTTATTTTGCAAGCAAAAATACTGTGTACCACTACAAATCTACGATCTTGAGGAAAAAATGTTAACAAATCCTAAGATCCGATATTATAGTTCACTGAGAAACATCTTTCCACCACCATCTGCTTCAACCCCCCTTTTGTACTGTGTGTGTATTGTATGTACTATGTATATGGGTTTGAGTATGTGTGCTAGTCTGAGACTGTATTGCCAGATGACAAAACCGCTCTATAAAATACCAATTATCTTTTAATTTTGTGTCTAGGGTGTATCAATTCCTTAGGTAATATTATTTACGAAATTCAAACTACCGAATTAAATTGGGGAATGCTTTATTTTTTACATGTCACTTAAATAGTACACTTACATTTTTAAAGCCCCAGTTGTTAGCATTACATGACTTACACAACTATTATTCGCATACAATTTCACATTATTATAACCAATTCAATTCGTACTCAATATAATTACTAAATTTGGCATAGTCTGGCAATATAGCAATGATAAGAACTTATACTGCTTTTGGCAAATTATTATTATTTATTAATCTGGCAACACATATCGGTAAACCAGTCAATTTGGCAATACTAGAGAAACGCGTTGTAGGTAAAATCGAAAACATAAACGAAGCACGTAATTTTACAATACGTGATGCTCATCACTATTTTTATTTGACGAGTAGAACTTGACTCATCACCTCTAGACAAAAGGGGGTCGTCCTAGTTGGCAAACAATCGTACGAACTATTCATGCAATCAAATTAAACGATGAATTGCATCAAGAGGCTCGTTTCGACACGACAAAAACAATTCGACATAAAAAGCCACTGAACAAAATTCAATTAAGGAGATTAGCAACAATACTGCCCACTCGTAAGGTCGTTTGCCAAATTACGACCTATCCTATTACGTATCCATTACCATGCCCTATTACCAAACTCACACCCATCTTTTCCCTATAATTTCCATCGTATATGTCTACACTGAGTAGTAAGTATGGCGTGTTCATTCGAACTCTTATTAGAGGAATGGTGTAAGTATGGCGTGAACATACGCAATCCTCCTTTAAGGAGCGGTCATAATGGTGCTTTCAGATAGGTCCTCGAGCACAGCGTACTTACTATTCGGTGTATGTGTACAATGTTAGTGCAACAGTTCAGTGTGTGTGTGTGGACTCACTTCTTTTTGTTCTTGGGCTGTGCGCGCGGCGGCGTGTTGGGGCGGCCCATGTTGAGGCCGGAGTAGAGCTTGCGCTTGTCGGCCGGCTTTAGGATCTGGAACGAGCACATTAGTGTCTCGTCCACTGACATGAGGGCTCCTGGAATTGGAAAAATGAGTATTAGAAACTTGAAATTAATATTAATAAAAGTCAACTCAGTATTGTTCCTGAACGAATGCCTGGAGTATTCTAAATTCTGTCGCGCAGTACCCTTCCATAGCATGTTGAAGGGTTAAGTTCTCGATACCGGCTCTAGGGACCTAGGCTGCTGATACGAGTGGTAGCATACACTGAGGCACTTTAGGATTACAGGCCTAGTTTAACATAAACGGTGCCACTGCGACAACTCTTCCCCGGTCGCCGCACCGAATCAGTCACACGGTAGACTCGTAACAATTGCAAAAATTTAAGTGACAGTATACTGACCTGCATTGTCAAACTCGCCGCAGTAGTTAGGCGCAGAGAAGAGCGTAACGAGCTGCCTCTTGGCGAAGAACTCGTAGCCGTCTTCCACGACCTGGTGCGCGCGGCAGATCAGGTCGAACTCGTGCTTCGACAGGAACTTGCCTACCACCTGAAAATGTAAACAAGGAGATGGTTAAAGAAACGTCGGAGATAAAATTGAGGTCTTTATCGATAAACGGAGTTCTTTGCAGTTCCAAAATCTGCTTTGTTAAAAGAACATTTCCGAACTTTGACCACAAATCGCAGCTGCAAAGCCGCACTGCTGATTGTTATTAGTAATTTGATGGAATTAATTATTGATTATTAGTATTAGTTATTATTGATTTGATGGAATTAATTATTGATTATTTTTATTAGTTATTATTGATTTGATGGAATTAATTATTGATTATTATTAGTTATTATTGATTTGATTGAATTATTTATTTACTGCTGATGATAATTGCTAATTAGTGTTTATTTTTATTAATTGTTAATATTATTTGTATGGAATTAAATCAAGCTTATTCATTCATTCAAGTATCCGATCATCAGCCCTGTTGTTCCATAGCAGTTCTATGTTTAGAACATACCGTATCTTCAGACTGCACACTTAAAGTTCACCATCGCAAACGACACCTAACGTTTCAACTAACCTATTCAGCAATCCCTCTTCTAAATTGTAAAACCTCTCAAGTCTTTCTATCTCCAAGTATCAAGTAGCACGTGGTATAATTACAGTCTGGTGCTACACAATCTAGCACAAACATTATAATCAGTGAGATAGATAGTGCGTATAGTCGTCAGACATGCGGACGCATCGTCGCACTACACAAGCTGTTAAGCTGAAGCCCCGTTCTAGCCTCAGGTACGGACAGTGCCCTGAATTACCTGACCTCTTACAATGAAGAAGAGGGGACTCCTACCCTCCTCTCAGGATCAGGTATGTCACGTGGTACGGCAGTCTAGTACTACTGCTACACAATCTAGCACAAACACTATAATCAGTGACAGACAGATAGTGCGTAGAGGTCAGGCATGCGGACGCGTTGTCCCAGCAGCAACTGGCGCACTGCAATAGCTGATAACAGAACCACGAGATCACCTTTTGAGCTTGTTTGTCTAAGATAGGGTCTTATTTATTTATTTTTCTGAGATTTTTCTTAAATCACAATAAAAACTATGTTAGCTTTTCTTTGCTGTTGTTGTGCTTATGAAGGTGATTCTACAACGAGGTAACTTTTTGTAGAGCAACATTTTGCAACATGATAACACTGAGAAACGTTCTATAACTTTTGGTTATCCGTTGTTGCCCACTAACAGTTTTAAACGTAGCTCCACAAAATGAGTCCACTACCAAATAAAACTAGGAAGATTCGGAAGATAAAGTCGTAAAATTAGCAGGAGCTAAAACTCAAAACAGATTTGAACGACACTCGTGCACGCCGCATAAATTATGTTGAAGTTAAACATGTAAATTAGTTTGACAGCTCCTAATTACTTCCACGTCGTTGTTGTGGTCCGTGATAATGAAATACAGCAAATATTCTTAGTAAAGTCGACGTTCAAAATATCTACACTGAGGGAAATATTATACAGGGACACAGTAATTGGCGTGGCCATGGTCGCGGTACCATAGAAATGTATATCTGGTTAATCAACCAATCGAACGCCTGGCGAGATACACGCACCATACAGCATGTACACCTTTTCTACGCAGCTCGACATTGTCTTTTTCTAACTAAGCGAATCGCTGGCAAAAAGTACAAATAATATTTAACCCGAAATTTAGCCACGAAGAACTCCGCTCTCTGACAGAGTCATAAGGTGTTCACACTACGCTATTCCAGTATAATTGCTCTTCAATGGCAGTAAAGCAGGTAACTTCCCTCATTCACGACGTGAAGTTGCCAAAGGACAACTGAACTGATTACCCCTTCACAGAATAAGTGCTACTTTCTACAACTACCCTTGCCAAACATGAACACTAAGAACAGTGAGTCAGTTGAACCAAGTCCTAATTTGGCAAGTCGTATACTGCATCTCGTACCGCAGCAATAAGCTTTTCATTTGGCACGTGGGAGACTATGTTAGGCACAGAATAAGCTTCAACGCTGAAATATTCGTCTGTCGTGATAGTCGCGAACATTTGGGGACCGCTTTATTGTCAAACTTTAAGCCTACCGCAGCGATTTGTGGTAAAAGTTTGCCCAGGTCAAAGAGGTCAGGGACGTTCTCTTACACGTGTGGATTAGGCCACGTGATTTTCGTTTTAGGATGAGTTGTTATTTTAGTATTTTCGTGGATAACGCTATATTACCATTCTAGACTTCATCACATGTAGATAATTCGAGTTTCAGCTGGATATTCCCTGCGTTATTAACACTTCTAGGGATGTAGAAATCATTGTTCCGTTGTGAGAGAGAAATGGATTTAAAACAGAATATCATCATCGTTAACTTCCACTTCAAGAGATAATTCAATACTTGTTGTATAATGATAAGGATCCCAAGCAAATCATACAGCAAGCTTACAAAAACTCTCGGAATGTTCCCTCACCTCAGTTCCGAATGTAAAGCTGACACCGCGGTCGTTCTCGCCCCATCCGGCGGTGTCCTTGTCGGGGTCCGACCACAGCAGGTCGCAGAGCAGGCCCTGGTCGGGCACGTCAGTGGGCCGCATGATCCGCCGGATCTGTTCCATCGCCTGCAGGTCTGGAGATAAGCCGCCATGGCAGCAGAATATCTTCTCGTCAACTGGAACAAGGAGAGAGTAGATTAAGTATTTGGGAATCATTCAGTCTTTAAGTAAGGTGAAGGACCGCGGAGTACAGTAGTGGTGCTCCCCACCTTCATCAACCTCCACTGGGTCCGCGTGGTGGATTACGGTCCCTCAACAGAATCAAAATCAAAGCATTTATTTCAAGTAAGCCAGTTACAGGCACTTTTGAATTGTCAAAACAAAGACAACGAGAAAAGTAGCTACAGTCCGTCACAAGGCATAAAAACTGTTGAAGTACTGCAGTTGCCCCCCATTCCCTAACGTAGATCTCTATGGAGAAGAACGGGCAAGAAACTCAATGGACACTCTTTTAAATCAGAATACTTTTACAAAACCTTGGTTACATCATTCATGTTGAGATGGTACATTATGTGTGAACGATGTAGCAAGACGTGTACGTTAAAAGTGTCCACAGTAAAAACAATTCAAAAATAAAATATTTAATTCAAATAAGCCGTGGCAACCAAGAGATGACCAGTCAAACTGACCGCGCCCGTTCACTAACATGACGCATGTATCAGAACCATTCAATTCAACTATTTTGAAGGGTACTAAATGATGCGACACACGCGTCACCATCAGCGAGACATTTGAGTGAGCTTGACATACTCTTAACCGCCAGGGCATATTCAAGTCAAGAAAAGACGTAGGTTTCCAGCGAATGACAGCTTTCTAGTACATAGTACTCACACAATATGGGCTATGCGGTTATATAATACTACTACGACGAAGAAAACGATGTCCCCCTCATAAAATAATATAAGTAAACACAGACGTTTCAGTATGTGTTCTTGCTATATTCTTAAAATTTTTTCGCAGCCCGTGAGAAATAAATACAGTTCAACATTTTAAGACCAAAATTTTTTTATTAAAGAATATTCTTGCACAGCTTCAGTCGCGTCGCATGTAAGGATCGATTATGAGAAAATTATGAGTCATGAGAAACGAGCAGAGGGCGTCGACACCGTCTTGGAAGGTTTCTTCGTAAATAAATAATGTTTTGAGGGATACACTAACTGTATTGGTAGGTACTGGCGTACGACTTGATAGAATGTTTCGTCTTAAAGTGATGTACCGCCAGAGGATACATAATTCATTTATTTCGCGTTGAATGTTAAAAATACTTTTTAGAAGGTAAGTCTGTTTATAGTATTTGATTGCGGCCATATACATATGTATCAACATAGATGTATGAGCGGCAAAAAGAGTATGAATGTATTTCTGCCTTAATAGTCCATCATGCTAGTCACTTGTGTGCTTGGGATGATTAGATTGATCAATAAAAATTTTGAGAGTAAGTACCGCAGTTATCTAACGAGTAGCCCCCAGTACATAAAGGGTTATCTACGCCGGCCGTCCGGCGCCAAACATCAACATGATCATGTAACGACGTTTAATTTATACTATTATGCAACTGAGCTTCTAAAGAGATCCAACAATTGATCACGGTCCCCAGAAGCCGGTAAAGTGTTCGCTTGCTGTCTGCATACATAACAACCTTTTATTGAAACCTTTGACTTTGTGATCAGATGAAAAACTATCTGCTATTTAAGTCTATTTTCGCAAGACTTTTGTGAGATCGAGACTATCTTCGCAATTCAAGTCAAGACGAATTGAAGGGCGTTGAAGATTCGGTACAGTCTTAGGTCACCTTTCTTATTAACTAGAAAATCTTTTAGATATACCTAATTAGTTTTAGAATAGAGCACTAAGAGATATCTTAATGTGTCCTTTTTAGATTAACAAAGGACGGTTTTCGCTCCAGTAAGCTAGCCAACCTCTTTTGGGACCTTTCAAAGTTATTATAACAATAGATAGACCCTTTTCGATTTTACAGTATACAGATTTATAAGTAGGTACGTAATGACAAAATTGGATTCGTAATGGAAAAATTGCTTCATCGTCTAACATTGCAGGGTATGTAATAAATGAAAATAAGTTTCCAATTTGGGTCCAAAATTGAAAATCGATGTACAATTTGTGTTCGTGTGGTCCTAGTAACTTCTTTGTGTCGAATAATCGAAGAGCGAAGGTTGGAGAGGCTCTTATCTGGATATTGGAGCGGATGATTCTCGATTGAGTACTCCACTTTCCTAAATAAACAATCCTAGAACTCTCGAGTGTAGTAAAAAACCGGAAACGACAACCTTCAAAGATATTTCTAGTTTGTTCTACAGAACAAATATTTAATCATTCTGGCACAGCACATTTACAAGAAATATTTAGCAAATGTAGAACCTGCTACTTGAATGCCGCATACTACATGAGACGGTAAGCCATTTATCACCTCCCTAGCATGCAATGCCACGGCCTTTAAAGCATAATGCACACATGAATTCCGGGAGAAAAACTGGCTTCGAAAAAATTTCGCTTAAAAATTGCATGTTTTGGAAGAAGACGACTAACGACAGGTTTATGATCAAGCATTTGAACTGAAATGTGCTTATACTAAGTTTCCGAATCTACAGGAACTACAAAAAATCAAGTCTCATTTGAAACAAGGTGGTCCATGAAACATGAAAAGAAAAAGCGTATCTTCATAATAATAAACACGAACGATGCTCATAAAACTTACGAGAGGTTTTAAGTATATTCCTGCAGAAGTGCTAAATTCATTAACTTGAGACTTGGGTGCCGTAACAGGGGCTTGTTCAGAATATAGAAACCATTTTGCAAGTGAGGTCGTAGTTTAAATAAATTACAAACGATATTGCCGGGAAGATACGCCTACATTCTACTTAAAATAGAAATGTTTCGTGCAATACCACTTTAGGGAACCCTAAACTATAGTTTGGGGTACATAATCCCTTAACTCTGAGGCTTATATGTTTTATCTGGGACAGCAAAGAGCAGACATCTATAATGTAGTGTTTTTGTGAATAAAAATACGATCGAAATTATTCATTTCGGAAAATTGATGGCCAAGTCTTGAGAAATAACTTGAAGATGCTTAAAAATGCGTGTTTCTTCGTACAAGGTTTTTTGAAGATTTTTAACGAGATAAAAAGGATGGTATAAGTGAAAAAGGTAGCGAAGCATTTTTCAAGACGTTATCGACGCGATCAAGAGACTTAACAAAGTTACGCAAGGTCGGAGGCTAGAATTCTGGGGTTTTTAACGTGTATTTTACCGTAAACGGCAATGTTGGAGAATGAAATCGTGGCAAAAGCTAATTAGCACATGGATACTCGTACGCGCGACGTATACACGTTACACGTACGCAAAAGATCAATAGTCTCCCAAAATTGCGTGACATTGATGCAGAATAATGCGCGAAATTTGGAGCGAGATAACCCCAAATATTTTCTGGCGGAATCTAATCCGTTGTAATGCCTTTAGGTGCTGGTCTCGAATATGCAGATGAATTGTTCCAAAATAGATTTTTGGGATCTTGAAAGAACGCGCGTTGTCGTAAAAAATGTGTTGTTTTAAAAGGATTTAATCCACGAAAAAAAAACTGCCTGACAAGCTTCAAATACGATAACGCTATCGCATTTATCTGGATACGTGCCAAATCTCCTTCATCGCACCCCACGCGAAATTAATTCGATAAAAATGTGTTTACGTGTGTCAAAAGTTATTATATATATGCAAAATAAATAACGGGTTATTGTAAGGTTAGAAGATAATTTAGTAATGACCTGACAGATGTTAATTAATAAATCTCGAAGTTAAGCGATGTCAGTGTCCTTGTTGTTGGTTGTAGTTGGATAGGCTGTAATGTTTTGAAGCAATATTTATTGTTACTTTTGAGTTAGGATATTCATTATCAATCTATTAGTTCGTAGTTTGTTGGATTTGACATTACAAGAAATTTCAACAATAATAGTTTATTGTTGAAATTTTCGATTAATTCGATTGCACTAGTGTGCAATCGGCATGATACCTCAATTGTGTTCAAGAGCCGTTGAATATTCTCAATTTGACACTTCCTACGTTTCATTTCTGATTTCAGGAGTTATGAATTCACAGCTGAATCTGAATTACAAATTTTTTTGTCTATTCAGAGCATTCATCGCAGTTTGCACTTATTTTTTTGAGTGGTAGGTACTCAGCTGCAGAGCTAAAACCTTTCACGGCGCTTAAGGACTAAATGTCCTGTGTCAGCCATTTTGTTAATCTAAGTGGCATCCACTAAACCTGCGCATGCTAAGAGCTCTTTAACTGTTGACAGCACTTAAGTAGACCATTAACAAGGCCAACACAACTTGAGACGCGGTGGAGTTTGGAACTACGTTTACATTAGATTTGACAGTTGAATAAGGTTTAAGGTAGACCCTGATGTCTCAAGTTATGCTGGTCAACTAATGCCTTAGCTCGTGTGGAGTGACCGTTAGAGTAAAAGGAGACTAAAGACAAGTCAGTCTGACCTCTAAATTGTTATTATGTCATAAAAGATGAATCATCTGGGATCTGTTTAGAACATATCACGTGTGAGCTAAACACGTGAACTATCATGGAGTAACTAATTGCTTTATTTACTTCGTACAACTAAACTGGAACATTTTTAAACGGAGCTAACGTATTAATAACTCTGAAGAAACAATTAGCCAACGACAAGGTTGTTCTAGGAATTTGTCTTCTGTGAGGTTAATACTCTATGTTTCGGTTTAGAAGTTTTTCGCTTTTTTTGAAGGGCATAATGGCGATTCTTTATCATCAGTTCTTTCTTTATTCATGAAATCAGCCGTACGTAGTGGTAAATCTTCTTGATTTTTGTATTCTTTCAACTGCTTCTAAACAAATGTTTTCATCACCTTTCATAAAATAAATAACTAAAATCAACGGCTGATCTAGTCATTTAAATATTATTCTAAGTCCTTCTGCAAAGCAAACATCCCGTCCTTTCAATACTAATTTAAATTCAGCGTCAGTAGATGCGTTTCAATTGAGAAGGGAGTGTATGCTAATGCGTAGGCGCCGGTCTCAATGTATGCTCGACCACGTGTACGCGCACGCGAGTCGGCCTGATCGATCTGCGTGCGCGCTTCTATAGTAGTTTTACGATACATGTGTGTCATTGGTTTGGCTTTTTTGCTTGTAGATGGATCGTCTGGGGAAATACTAAACTTACTAACTGATTAGGCTAGTACTGCCAAGCATGTGTTATTTGAAGGAGATAAAACTCTGCCTGTTTTTATCGCCAATAACTGTGATCGAATTTTACCATTAAAACTCGACACGATCAATAAATCTAAACTGCGTTCAAGATCTGTCCGTGTCAATATTTTTTTATATTCCATAGCAATGGTGACAATGACAGCTCTTGAACGCAGCTTAAATGTTTTGATTGGGATCAGTGTTGAAATTTGTCCAAAGCCACAATCTTATTCACGTAGCCTAAATAGCCGTCCCGTTTACTCCTATATCCACCGGCCCACGACTTCCAGAACATACAACGAAAGCTAATTATAGCCTCCACATACCAAACAAGCTCCCCTGACGAACAGGTACAGAACAAAACGCCTAAAGCCACCGCCCCTGTTTGAAGCCTCTACTTTCATATTCATAAGCTTATTACATGAAAATAAGCCACATTGGCATAGTAACGTAACCGTTAACTATTTCTGTATTCCGGGGGTGTTTGCTAAGGCTCACGACCTAATAAAGGAACTTCAATGTTAAGCCCAATTTGGTCTTTTGAGCTTAGAGCGTACAAGCGGAAAGATAATTCGGGATTTATCAAGGATATAATTTATTGGTAAATAATTGATTTTATTTGGTCAGGTAACACGTAACAGCTTCATAGCATAGGTTAGTCCTCATCATCAATCAGGAGATTGATGATGAGGACCCTTATCCCAGTTTAGCTTGTAAGTTTAAACCACCAGCACCTTCCAGGATTTAAAGGAAACCAATTATAGAGTTTTACACACACTGTCAACATCTGCCTAGCCTTTTCCCAACTATGTTGGGGTCGGTTTCCAGTCTAACCGGATGCAGCTTAATACTAGTATTTTACATGGAGCGACTGCCTATCTGAGCTCCACAACCCAGTTAGTACTGGGGAATACGATACCCCTTGGTAAGACTGGTTGTCAGACTTTTTAAGCCACTGACTATCTGTAACGACTGTCAAAGTTCTACAAATGTCAGCCGGGACCAACGGCTTAATTGCTTTCCGAGGCACGGAGGACACTCGGTATGTAATGGGTGGTCACCCATCCACAGACCAACCTAGGCAAGTACGGCTTAACCTAAAGATCGACCCGAGCGGCTGTTATTATTTAGCCACGAGCTCCTGTACACTGTACAAGTACATATTGTTCGGATAAAAAGAAAGAAGGTTAGAAATTATCTACGGGACTTGTAGACCATATTAGTTCAATATTGAATCTACTAATCAACCCCACCCATGATCACCAATTGCGAATTCAACCAAGCTACAGAGTGCATGCATCATTCAACGTTTTAAATTTGACATTCTCGGCTCGTAAGCCGGGTGGGCGGTGACGTCAGCAGCAGTAAAAGAAAGTGGCGCGGTGGGACGGGTTCAGTACTTCAAACGGGAGCCATACGTCATTCTGGGACGAGTTTTATTTATTCAACGGGCCAGTGTTTTTGTTTTGGTAACAATTTTCCTCTGTTTATGGTGGGTTTATAAATATGAATCGTACCTGAATATTTCCACCAGAGCGGAAGGGTGGTTACATAGATATAAACTACAACGGTGTTGGAACGGATCGGTACCGATCGCTACAGGTAAAATAGTTCCATACGTTCTGCATGCACTCGCACATAAAGAAACAAGTGCATAAAAATATTCATTCCATCTTTATGCAAGCACCCAAAGAAAATATCGTGTATCGGGATAAGTTTAGCTACAATATTCCAAGATGAAACCTCAAATCGATCGTTAATATTTGCGAATGCAAGCCAATGTTGACTTAACGCAACAAGATATAACGTCGTAATTGGACCTTCACCTATTCCAGGAAACTTCGAAGTCGATGAACTGCAGAACATAATTTAGATCATTGGCTGTCAATCAATTACTGCGAACAGAACTTCGCAATCAAATGACGTCAGTGCCTCAAGATATACCATCTACATACTTTACTGTCTCGCTTCAGGACTGTAGACCAAAATAGAGTTGATTTTGTCAGTGGGAACTTGGAACGCTTTCCAAAACATCCAGACAGATCAGTTACTGTTTCTTTTAGAATATTTGTCTCAAACGGCGAATTGCGAAGATGTCAATAACTCTGGAATTGGAAGGGATTTGAAATTAGTGCCTAGTAAGGCATTATCAGGATTTGTATCAAAATATGTGCAGGACAACCAAAAGAGGTGTCAAGAGGTGGTGCCACAAGCTACATAGTTATGTTTTTAGACCAGAAGAACAATGATACTTCATCGTAATAAAGACATTGTCTCACAGTAAAACAAAACATCGAACATCATAAAGATCATTGGCAATCAATCAATTGACACTACACACCTATGACGTAACTAAAGACAATGTACGGACAGAGTACTAAAATTTGAACTATGAAAACCATCCTTACTTCTAATAAAATAAGGCCTTTTCTAAACTCGCAAGTCAAATTGTTTCCATGAACGGCTGACTGTCCCATCCAAAAGTACTATTCCTTCGTTTTAAGATACTTGTTTCTGGCTTAATGACCATGTGGAGAGGAAGTGGGATTTCATAACACATGGTGTAAGGCGCCTCCCCAACCCGTCGGAACTTTAGACAATTACACTCGAGAGATAGCAGGGAGAAACAAGCGACTGTTGTCGTGGTATGAGCCCCTGTTTTCTTTTTGATAAGAGCTCTAAATATTTTTCAATACACTTCCTCGGAAACTGGCTCTTATTGCACTCGATTAGGTTCCACAAGCAATGTATCTCACACGCGTGGATTTTTTCATCTATCACGTGTGCGGAAATAAAAATTCCCACAGATAACTCTACTTAATATTATGTCGAAATTGGTTCAATGCCTATAGTCGGCGGTGACTGATTTTTTTTTTTAATCTCGGTAATGCGTGTACACTGCGTAAATATTTTTTGAATATTCAAATAGAGTTTATAAATAGAATTCCATAGATAAACATGATTATTTAAAACAAATATTTACTATTGTGAACATATTAACATTTATTTGTGTAATAGATTCAAAAATATTAGAATTTTCTATTTTTCACATTAGGCTGTTTAGTGGCTTCATCTCTTTGCTTCTCCTTCAACCTTGCGAAAGCAAAGCGCGGAAAAAAGCAAATTAAATCGTAGTTTCCTAATAATTCATGACAAAAATACTTTTTATTATATTATATTTTTATTTCTTCGAAAGTGCATTGAAAAACCTCGTTTGATAGACGTGGGCATTTGTTACTGCAGTTCTCAACACCAAAACCACCTCGCCTGCGGCTCGGGTGTGAATTCCGCCCTCGAATGCAATAACAAAGTTTCCCCACTTATATCAAAATGTACTAGTTTTTTGTTGTTTTATAGTCAACTAAGTAGTAAGTACGAGCCTTTGAAAGTAGAATGAGGCAGAGATTCAAAAGGAAACTGTGGGGGAGATGATACAATGATGAAATCTTCAAACTTTTCTTAGATATCTTGTAGACTTAATTAAGCTTCGGTAGGTTGCTTAAAATATGTCAATAGCTTATGAACACTATCTTCACACCATAAAACTATCACTAAAAACTGTTACTGCTTCGAAAGAATCATCTCTAGGTCTCTCAAAATAAATTTCCAATTTGAACTTGATACAAGCAGCAAAACATACGAGTTTTCATAGAAAAGCAAAAAGTCAAGGTACTACATAAGCCACACCGCATTGCGACGTATTCGTACCAACTGACAAAACTGTCCAAAGTTTTTTAGGGATATGAGTAATAAAACCGCAAATATCCAATGTTCGAATGTAGTCCAAGGCTACCGGTGTGCCCGGTGACCGTGACATTCATGGGGATCTACAGGAAATGGGTGTTTACCCATCAACCCCGGCAGGAAGGGGTGAGGAAATTATCAATATGGTGTTGCAGTCAATACAGAGGATATTGCCAACCTGACGCTCGTAAACTTTAATAGACTTTCCAGTTCATAAAAAAAACATCACCATCATTCTCTTGACTTTATCCCAATTTATTTGGGATCGGTGCAGCATATCTTCTTCCATACTTCTCTATTACTCGTTATTGTCAGACACCTCTTTCTTTAGATCATAACAAAAACAATGATAAGTTAAAGTGTAAATGGACTAGATGAGAAAGAGATTATACAAATTGTTTATCGTGTAAATTCCCTCCTTTGTGGAACAAGACCTGACATTTAACGTTTCAGATTTCATAGTAAATTGTCGAGTTCATGAAATTACGGAGTCAATAATAATTTTTGTTATTAGAAATGGAGATTAATTACAACTGAAATAGAACTGGCTTTAGATCCAATATTGGATGATGTGAGTAACCTCATCGCTTGAGGTTAGGTTAAAACTATAATGAATATAATATAGACATTGGAAAAAGACTAAGAATACGTGTTGGCAATTTAACAACTAAAAAGAAAAGAAGAAAGTAAGTTTACAGCACACAAACGAACACTATCAAAAGGAAATAAGGTACCGTGCCAAGTTTTTATGGGTACTAAAATTGATTTACGTACTGAGCACTGAAAAGGTCATAATTTGACAATGTAAGACTAGTTTCGAATCGAACAGTATTCAATCAGCCGGTACATTAATGAAGACGACCTTTCTACAAAGCACACATTTGTTTAGTAAAGAACAAGGCTTAGTTAGCGCTAACAATACAAATTATGTAGAGCATGCCAAAACACTAATTTCAAGGTTTAACGAACTAAAGAATGCTTCAACAAAGAAAAAGATAAGTGAACCGTTAAAAGGGAAACATGATGAAGTAATAACGTTTAATGTTAAGTAAATAGCCTTCTGAGTTCAGACATTATTTTATACGTGCAGAGAAAATTTGAGATTGTGTTTGAAACTGCCGAGCAAGCTGTGGTACACACAGAATCTTAGTTTTGAGATTTCAACAACACATCTGGAATTCCCGGGCAATGGGCATAGCTATTGATGAAATCACCTTGTACAATCAAAGTACTTTTTATCTTGTAATAGATCTCAATTCGTCTGTTCACAGCTCATTACAGAGAAAAGATCCATTATAAACATTAAACGCCTCAGCATTGGTTGAATCGGCATCAACTTCAGGATTTTAAGCAGATATGGACGATCAAAATCCCATAAAATCTACGAAACTACAGGAATAAGCTGTTCTTTTTCTTCTGCGGTTGTTGTTTTGTGGAAAATTTTAAACTCAACCCTAAAGCTATATGATTTATGATCAACGGGAGATGATTCATATGATTATAAGATGTTAGCACGTGCACGTTCTGAAACGTTGTGCAATACTTGTTTAGTTTATTGAGATGTTAGTGTTACATCAAAACTGGATTCAGCACGTTTCGTAGAAATATTAATGTTTGGTAAACCGCGAAATTGGGTTGTAGCTCCTAAGGTCCTTTTAAATCTAGAAATTAGGCTACGTTCTCGGATTTGACGAGTCAACATTCAGTTTGATAGACAAGCCACTTTGTTCAAAAGTCGAACCTGTTTTCCTTTTGATCTAGACTCAACAAAACGCTATCGACATTTTACTCAACGCAAAGTCAAGACATGCCTTTCAGCGTATTACGCTGATGTGGGAAAGACAGTTTAGTATGAAATTCAAATGCCATAACATCAGAAAGCGATTGTTCCATATTCGATAATGTAAACAGAGAGGATATGAAGCCACCGTTGCTATAATAACAATTTCTATATTTATCCTGTAACAGCATTTCTAGACCGAAGAGAAAAGCCATTTCTTTCGGATGTTTGCTGGCTGATATAGAAACATTAGTTACGTATGTATGTTCTTCGGCGTCTTACTGTCAGGGTTGTCTTAGTAGTTAATTTATCTACATTAACTGTAGTGGAAACGATTCGTAACTAAATATCAATGTTGGCTAGCAAAAGTTGATGTTGCTGAGGAAGTAAATTATATTGCAGGTTTTTGAAGTTTCGAAGTCATACCTGACAGAGTTTACTGTTAACTAGAGCTTAATATGGCTAGTTCCTTTACTTCAAAGTTAGAACACTAAATTGTAGAGAAGGTATTGATTCGTCTTGTGCTGATGACCTGAGTTCGGATTTATTAAATCGCATTAATACTGATAGAAACGATTTGTCCTACACTCCCAGCGATGTGTAATGTCTTCATTATTCTAGACAGACTTGTACGTTATCTCTCAGCAGCAATATCCACAAGAGAATTCAATTACATAGGGTTCTATTACTTTATTATCATCCCAATTTGGCTGACCTTGAAACTTATTAAATATATTACGCTAAAAGAGATCCCAAGAGACTCCATAATAATAATTATCTACAAAAGAAATTATGTCACGCGTATAAAAATAATTTGCGAAATGAAAACGACACGCTTAGTGGTCATATTTAATGATCTATAGCAGGGACTTGGCTCAATTAGTGTGCCGGCCAAGTAAAAATAGCTCGGTGGCTTAAGCAAACATCCTTTTACGTCATCGTTTCAGGGACAACTTTGCAAAGAAAACGCTTTCACGTAATTGATCATCTACTTTCTTTAGTGTTTCGTTTTTGTTTAGGTTTTTAAGACAGTAAAGGACCCTGATTTTCATTAGTGTAATACTCATTTATAATTTTTTGGGTCCCTTGCTGCTGTATTCAAAATTCTTTTTTCCAATTTTTTTTAATATAGTGTTACCTGATGAAGTTCGTACTTTCAAGTTTTTTCTTCTTCTATAAAACGTTTCATTATTAATACAACAGTAGCTAAGTTCTGAGGCAGTTTTGGCAAAAGTTCTTTATATTTTGCTTTTAGCTGAATTTCTGAAACTCTCGCAAGCACTTGCTTCACAGGTGTTTCAAAAGTTTTTCTATTGTCTTTTCCACATTTCGCAACGCTGCGATAAACTCCTCATGTTTTATTCACAGTGCAAACAATACTTTTTGGGCTTCTACGTAATACCGACGTATTAACATAGCTCAGAATTGTCACACACGGATTAGCATATTTAAAAAAGTAATCAAGATAATCCAGCGTCAATTTTTCCATCCTTTGATCAAATTCATGAAATAAGAGCAAAAATATGGTTTTTCATTTCCAGTAAAAAATTGTTAAAACAGACATTTCTTCGCGAAATAACGTGGGTATCATACATCTTTCATGGTACATAGATATGTAAAAATAATATGTTTCCACTGTGTGCCACAAAGTAAGCAGGAAAAGAAGGCTCAATTCTCAGAGACACGTTTGATGCGTGTGAGTGGGCCTGTTAATAACGCATTGTGTTCAGTAAACAAACGGGTAAGTTAATGTGTTTGCGAACGTGTGCGACGACGTGTATCAGCAGTTAGTAGCCGTATATTGTCTACATAATGTCAACGGTAGGTACTACGCCACACAATACGATAAAAGAAAACATCATTATCATTTTACTCAGTGATACTACTGTAGTTTCAGGGTACACCTACACGGCTATCTGTGGCCCAAAACAAGCAGCGAAAGTGTCCTCTGTACTGCCACCGATGACGCTATGAAGTAGCGAAGTTTTGGGCCAAGAAAATTTGAAGTATATCGTGTCATGAAGAAGTGCAACTATTTCGTGGAGTGCAACTTCTGTGGCTTCTTTACCAAGGAACCCTTTCGTGAGGAGTGGGTGTCTCCACCCCATTCCTTCCGTCGTGTTGCAGTAGCCGACTCGTTTTCAAGACGCGTGACCCAGATTCTGAACACCATATGAAGACGTTCCTTCATTCTCGTGTCTAGTCTTTTAGTTACAATTAAAACTGGGCTTTGAATTATGTTGGATGCTTGTGGTAACATTTTTGATCTCCACATGTAAGCGTGATTTTTGTCGCATGACAATAAAAGCCAACACCATCTTCACCGTATCTATCTTCTACCTCTGATATTGATCACTATCGACTTGGCATCATTCTTTTTTTCACATTTATTCGTTTCCCGAGCAGTCCCCATAGCTTCGAACTTAGTAGCAGCTAAATCTACTCGACTCTTACCAAAATCTAGTATCATAGACATTCTCCGTGTTATCTACTTTGCATGTCTGCACTTAACAACACAAAATAGATGAAATAGGGCAGAAAATTCTAAGTGGACAACATAGACCACTTCCTAAAGGGTTGCCCTCAATTTTCTTCAATACCCCGTCTTGAAAGGAACCTTTTAACCGTTAGAACTTAGATATGATAACATTTAATGAAAATATTTTCTTATGCTCATCCATGCGGTTGTTTAACATTTTGCAGTCCATTTCATATTTCTTTATGGCTGGGTATAATTAGAAATGTTTATTGTAAAACATCATTATTTATGCAGTACGGTCGCTGTTTGTTTTGTTATGGGGAAGGTTAACCTCGTCTGCCCAAGGGAAAATTCGTTTGTGTACATCTACGAGTACCTGTTCTATTATTATTTCACCAAATTTTGTTCCATATTCATTTTAGCATGTATTTTCATGGTGTTGTCATCTACACATCCTTAACGTGTATTACAGTTTTGTTATCCTGTTACATTTTTATTTTTTTCTAATTCACTGAGGGTGAATTTATTGTATGCCCCTTTCTTATTAGGATCCCAGGTTTAGGATGTATGAATCATTATCGATTCTACATTAGGCAAGGATAGGATACTTTATTTGCCGAACCTTCCTTACATTGACTTCTTAATTATTTACAGAGCAATCCTTACGGCGTTTTATATTAATGATGTGAGTCCTTTCAGTAGTAGAATTTTGATGCTAAGTCATAAATATTTCTAAGGTTAACATTATAACCTTGATAGTTTATGTTTTTAACCTTGATTGATAAGGATCGTGCAAAATTAGTCGCTTATCATCTTTATCAGTATCAAAAATGTACGAAAAAGGCCTCGCCTACCTGTATTATGCAAACATAACTTCAAAATCTACACGCACAATTTATGTATTTTTTTTTTAATTTTCATTCTCCCAAATTAACATGAGACAAGGACAGGAAGACGACGATAACCATGATTTTGTTTTAGTCACATTGTCTTGATAAATCGGCAGGAAGCTCACCAAACTACGGGTCCAGAAATGGCGGAGTGTATAAAAAACAAAACAAGCAGTGCACACACAAAAAAAGAGGGATAATATCGAATTTCTCAGTGGATACTAGAGCGTTTGTACAAATATTTCTCCTGCTAACGATATCGAGCTCGTTAAACAATGGCGGGCTCTCGAGGGCCAAGTGTCTACACGATGTTACACTCTATAATATTATGTACTCTATTTAGGTCTTTGCGAATATGGATTCATGAAGAACTTTGAATTTAGTTAGCAAGAGAATCAAGGGATGTGAAGGAAAACGAGGAGAGAATTGAAGAGGACCATGTCGAGTTGCTATATAGGCTGATGATGATGTGGATATAAATGGATAAGTGAAAGTTCTCGTCTAATACTACCTACTACTACAGACTACACTGAAATCACATTATATGGTCAATTTCAGACTGGAAACGGGACATGTTTCAACGGGGAGTCCTATACAATCTAACTCCGGACGTGAAGTTCCGGTTGATAGTAGCTTTACCGTGTGTTTTTTTTTTTTTTTGCTACTTAAAAAATTGTTATGTACACTGTACAACAAACAGATGTTTTAAAGTAAAAGGGGGATGGTATCTGTAAGCTGCAGGTTTTTTTCCATTTCATCAAGTCTTTAATTTGCGATTAATAGGATCAATTCACAATTGTAGACGATGTTAAAGGTACCTACCATCTTAAATAACGTACCGTCTTTATAAAAACGGTAGCTTTAAGCTATTTTATCGACTTCAATCTCAATGAGACAGTTGCCAGGCATAATCGATATTAAAGTCGCTTGAAGGTTGTTATGTTATCAACGAATATTTCTTAGAATTTTTAGTCAATATGGCTCCCAACTTTTTCTATTATAGCTCTGCTGTTTTGAGAACTTCGCAAGTTTGTAACTAAATTCGTGCCTGGAGTATCAAGTTTAATTTGCGGATCGTTATCTCAAAGGGCCAATCAGAGCCTGAATGTATATTTCTCTAGCGAGAGAGTCTTTGGGATTAATAAAGGTCGCTGAGATTGGAAGGTGATCGATAATATAATATTTCTCATTAAATTCTTGAAGGTTTGCAGCCTCGCGCCGAAGTAGGGCCGTTCCATTTTGATTGCTGTCCGTTTTGCACATAGAATGCGATATTATATATTTTTTAACAAGCCCTTGTGACCTTTTTTATAAGGTGACCTTTTTCGGAGACGGCCATATTTTCATGCTTGGATTCGCTAATGAAAGCAGATTGCAATTTTGCTTGAATTCATACATTTTATTTTGCGTTAGCGATCGTTGCTCTGCAATGATTATTCAAAAGCCTTGCCTGGTTACTTGTCTATATTTTAAACGTAGTCTTAACTTACTTTTTATAGCACGTCCTTCTATCATACCCACGCCTGTCAACAAAACTAATTCATATCACATTAACACGAAAACCCACACTATATTCCTTTATTATTACTGAATTGAAGTTCATTGTTCAAATGTCAAAAAAAATATTACGTAACGAGTTGCTGATAGTTCGATGGCACGTAGCACGTGAATATCGCAGCGTGGGTGATTATAGGCTTTATTGAAAAGTTTTGGAACAGTTACGTAGTGATACGGCTGAGCCGCAGACCCGCAGAATTTCGGTTTTACGAGTCAGACGAATTTAAATCGATATGAGACTAATAAGGCACTATGTTTAGCTGAAGTTACGACTGTTTCGAATACCAATTACAATCGATATTTAGTAAAGCTGTACAAAAGCTCTTTGGGCTGACAATCGTCATATTCGTAGAACAGTGACAGATATGACGTGAAGTTAAATGAAGTACATTTATGTAATTTTTGTAGAACACCGTATAATTATTGTTTGTTATTTTTATATAATTTTAAAATAAATCCTATTGATCAGATGTAAATTTTTAACATTACAGATTTAGTAATAAAAAAGTTATAAATATAACAAATTTGAAATGGCTGTAATAATGCATAATGCATAATGTCAGATCCAGCACTGTTCTACGATTATGATTATATAGTAAAAATCGCGAGAAAAATGTGATGACGGAAAGCCAACATCCAGCAGTAAGTGATTTTGGGCTGAGACCAGAATAATGATGAATCGTTTCTTAAAAAACGTAAAGACTTACAATTTGACTGTCGTTGGATTATAATAAGATCTTTATAAATAGAGTCGATCTTTACATGGTATTGAACATTGTGATTATTTTTATCTTCATGTTATCGGGATGAAGAGAAATGTTGACATTCAATTTCCTGTAGCTGATAGCATCTGAGAGGTCATGTAGTACTCGATTCCGTTTGATAGCAAGTTTCTTATAATAACACATCAGTTGTGTAATAGGAATTCTGATAGCTTAGCAGGAGGATATAAAAATAGCGTGTTATCTATACATATAATAAAATTGAAACAGGCCGATGCCTGTACATAGAAGATATTGAAAAAAAAAAGATATGGGGGGTCTTTATTAGAGCAACAGAAGCCAAACAACAGTTTTTAGAATTTTTGTCTGTCTTTCTGTCTGTATGTTTGTACGCGCATCACTCAAAACCTATTGCATGGATTTGAACGCAGTTTTCACTACTCTACTGCTAGATGCTTAACTTAAAATATAGGCTACATTAGATATAGTATTGGACCCGATAGGTGGCGCTGTGCGAGGCAAGGGCTGGTCGCTAGTCTTTGATAAAAAATAAAATATTGTGACTTCCTTCTGAGGATTTTCGCACAAACAACTACCGACATAGTAAATACTGTTCTGTTGATAAAATCAAACAACTGAAGTTTTTAATTACTTTTTGCCGCTATCTTTCTATGCCAAGGTTCCCTTCACAAGCAGTTTTTCCCCCAGTCCTCGCTCGTCTAAGTTAGCCCAGTTTTTCTGCAAGTGAGGCGAGCTGCCTAAGCTAGTTTTTGCTCCAAGTGTGGTTTGAAAAAGCCTAGTCTGTGTCCATTTCTATCCAGTGTCGTAATCAGATTGTCGTGTTGAACAGTTGGCCTCTTTTGTGGATGTCCACTCAACTGTGAACCGTTTGTAGCAAACGATTGACATGGATAAAGTATACCGCTAGTTAGGTGATTGTATCAATATTATGTGCTTGTTCGCGATGGGTTAAGGAGTGATGTACTTATAGTACACCCACATTTCGCCGGTTATTTTTAAGTTCCATGTAATAGAAGGCTTGTTGCCATCTACCGGTCACGGATACGGAATAATTTCGCAATATTAGCTTTTAGATACAGGAGTCAGGTTGCGAGACTTTGGAAAAGGGCCAAGGAAGTTCTTCCTGATCCCAGCTTAATGGAAACGTCAGTTGAGACTGGTCGATTGGTATAAGAAACTTTGTTGGCATGGGGTGCACACAATGAAACTATGTACACTATTCAGACAAAGTTTATAGTTCGTTTGTCCAATGTATTGGACAAGACATCAATACAGGGTGTAAACGGACCCTTCACGAAGCCGTCAACCAAGCATCAAACTAAGTAACTTTACGCAAAAATTATTGCTGGGAAATGAATTTTTTTTGGGGGTAAAAAAATCACGTTTTACGGTAGTACTCAATGTAACGCACTCAAAACATTGTGCTGATGAATGGATTGAATAGTACGAGGTCGTGGTGGTGTTTAAAGTAAAAATCTTACTTGCCGGCAAGTACGCGTCAATGCGTCATGTTATTGTCTGATGCCAATAAAATACCAGAATAAAATATTAACAGCTGTTAAGAACCAGTATCCCGTAACGGATGTTAATCAGCAACAATGTGCTGTACCACCTGGGAGCCGTGAAAATAAACGACTGAAGAGTAGGTTCACCTGTTTATGTTTTTTCATCTGGATATGTGCCAGGTATAGAGAGTGACATTGTTAGAGATCTTCATTAATTCTGCTAAATAAAAGTTTGGAGGTATTTGTTGGTAAAATTGATGGTGTAGAAAGGGATTCAATGTGGAAGTGTTCGAGACAGAAAATCGAAGTTCAACAATCATATACTGATCTCGTGCTACCTAAACTTTTATGCCTGGATGTATTTCACCGTGTATTTTCTTAAAAATACTGGGAGATTCTAAGCCCTTTTTTTTTTTTTTTTGGATGGGAAATCATCAAATGTCCCCCCCCACTCTGGGCGGAGTGGAAGGGAGTGTCAGACTTGTACTGACAAAAACCCATCCATGCTCCTTCTTTGCCCTTTGTGTTCCAGGGCCACGGTGTCTCTTTCGAACAGTCCCGCAGCTCTGGCAGGCATCGGCCCATGCGGACCCCTACTCGGTTGCTGACATCTCTTTGAGGCGCGCGTGGAACACGAACGCGCCGTCGACACGGCCTGTCGTCATAAGATGGCCGGACGGCGAGCTAGCCCATAACTCGCCGTCCACAGGCCCGCGCCTACGGTGGCCGGGAGCCACCACGTGACCCCCGACGCCCAGGGCGTCTCCCGCGGCGGCTGGGACGTGAGGTTCTTTCCCTCTCACGTCCCGCCACCTCCTTCACTAGCATGACTGCTTCACAGAAGGTGGTGACGGCTTCCCATTCCCTCTCGCTCCGGACCATGGCTTGAACCAGGGCCGGACGCGAGAGATCGCCGCCGCCAATCGCCGCTACAAGGACACGGCGGTGCTCCGCCCAAGAGGGGCAGACCTCTACGGTGTGCTCCACCGTGTCCTCCGGACGATCCTCGCAGTGGAAACACCCGGGCGTTTCCTCCCGCCCGATTCGGTGCAGGAACCTCCCGAAACAAGATTCTAAGCCCTTCTGTTCAAAAGTTGACGAATTCTACAAAACGACAAATTCAGAGAAAATAATTATCCCTTTACTTGATTAGAACAATGACATCCAAAATTAAATAAAGATAAAAACTTCAATCAGTTTGAATGCGAAAGCATTCAAACTGATTGAAGTTGAAACCGGCGAAAGCCGGGTCTGCATTGTTTTGCGACCGGAGACACTAATTTGTAAGGATGATTGATGTAATAAATAGCACTCACGAAAAGGGTTCATTTGGCAAATATTTGACAAAATTAAAATGAAAAGATCACAATGTAAAATTACTTAAGTTTCGGGTCCACCCAAGGGGTCAAGGTATGTCGTTACATCACCCCTCAGCCACTGCAGCTGACACAGTCATTTGTTTAATTTTCACATTTCTATTCTAAATAGAAAATGTAATAAATCTCGAACATTGGAGGGAGTGGTGACGTAGTTCAGTGCAGACAAGAAGGTACTTTCTGTTCGATCTTGATATCGCTAATCTTAGCGCTGGCATAGACCTTTCTAATGGCTGGAATATATTACTTAGGCCTGACTGAGAGAGATATAGACACGATATTAAATAAGATAATCTTGTAATGTACGGATGTAGTTGGTTAAGATACCTATTGTATGGAATGTACTACTAATATATCAAGATGTGTAGCGATAAGTCTTTCTGTTGATATAACAAGGACAAAGGACATGTCTGATACATCAAATGATTATGTGGATGAGGAAGTATTATTATAGTACAATTCTATAAAAACATGCAAAAGAAAACTGTAGGTACCTAGTCATAACATGATATGAAAATAAACGTGAATGTTATATTTTGTTTGAAAACCGTCGTAGTCTATTTTTCTCGCTTACAGGTCTCGGCGGTTTTGAAATGATACGAATGAAAAGATAATAATGGTATCTAAAAATTACAATACTTCTTGGAAAAGCAATTTCAAACAGTAAGAAATTGTATGACTCCTAAAATATACTTTTGGCCTTTTCAATATCAGAATCATTTGAAAGAATTCTTTCTCGAAAGTTACGTGACTCACCCTTTAACAGCCGTTTTAGCCCATTGCAAAACGGCCAAGAAAAACTTCAATCAAAGAAACCTTACTAAAACAATGTTTTTTGATTATACCCACCCTAAGGCAGGCCCGTCCAACATACGGCCCGCATAGGGCTTTCATCCGGCCCGCGAACTATTCAAACATTTTTTTATTGAAAACTTTATAAGACATCAATAATATTGCGCGACCATTCCCTAAGTCAGTTATTCCCGCGCCATATTTACCTACAAGTCCCACCTCGCCTACCCGCGAATGCAGACCTCATCATCGCAGTCTAGTCCGGCGAAGCTTGTTTTTTTAAAGTTAGAGGTCTCTGCATTTCATTTGGTCTGCTACGGTTACAAAAATACTAAACTGGTCCATAAAATTATGTTGGACACCCCTGCCCTAAGGCAACGTGACTCAAAACCCTTCCCAGTTCTGTCCATTAAAAATAGACCTCGGTGAGTTGTTTGTTACTAAAATGACCAACTTTGGACAACCAACTCAGCAGGCAAAACTTAGTCTATGGCAACAGTTGCCCGTTCTCTTTTGTTTTTTCAGTACGAACCGTAAACAAGATTGTTTGCGAAATTAAAAATGTATTTTCTTCTGTAAAAAAGGTTTTACAGCGAAAGCCTCAAGGGACAGGAAAATGGGCTCCAACAATGCGTAAAATGTTATAAATTGGGCCGAGTTTCATATGGAAAGCAGGCTTAACGTTCTCTTATGGAAAATTAATTTGGAATTCTCCTGTAAGTTTATTCACGCAATGATGCTTTTCTCAAAAAAAGTTAACATAAATACGTTAGTAACAGCATATCATGGTTTAGTTGCTTCTTTACTGAGATTTGGTGTCATATTTTGGGGAAATTGCAGTGAGAGAGAAAGGATATTTAGGGCCCAAAAACGGTGCCTTCGATCAATGACAGGTCTTAAAACTACAGAAAGCTGTCAACCTGTTTTTAAATCTTTAAGAATACTTACGTTGCCATCGTTGTACATACTAGAAGTAGCCCTTTTTGTTAGAACGAACAAGCACCTGTTTGCGTCAGTAGTGGATAAAAGACAACGATCGGGACCAATGAGATCTCAATATAAGAATCAACTTTATACAGGTGGTTACCAAACGGCTTTACTTAAAAACAACATCTTAACCATGGGTCCTATTATATATAATAAACTGCCGTTACATTTAAGAGAATTACCCATCAAAGTTTTTAAAAAAAAGTTAACAAAACTGCTACTGGACAAGTGTTATTATACAATTAAAGATTTTCTCACTGACAAAACATTTTAGTGTCATTATTACAATTCTAATGTTATTATTATTATTATTATTTTTTACTTTTTTTTTTTTTTTTTTGCCATTTTAATTATATTTGTAATTGAATTTATTCTTTATCTTTTCTCTTTTATTTTTTAATTTAATTTATTGACATTTGTAATTTAATTTTCTGACATTTTTAATTCAATTGATCGACATACATTTGGAGTTTAAGTTATTGACATTTTTATTTGTTTTTCATTTATGTTTGTCTTATTATGATTATTAGTGCTATGATTATTACTGCTTAATGAATTGAAGGCTTTTGTTTGTATAATTAATGTTTTATGTTTAATAATTTTGCATGCCGTATGGCAAAATGTATCGGGACTCTAATTGAAATTACCATCATATCTGTATACCTACATTATTAGCAAATAAATGATTTCTGATTTCTGATTTCTGATTTCTCATCAAACTACATAGTTTGAGAAAATCTCTCTTAAAGCTTTGTTTACGTACATTCATGTACATAGGCGGACTTATGGTGAAATCACGTTTACATGCAGAGATCAGCGTTTTCTTGCATCTTTTTTCCTTTCTGTCATTTAGAATTGCAACTGCTTCCGATGCGAATTTATGCGCATGCTTGCAACCGGACTTCTCGCTCCACCGAATGACGCCCTTTACGTAAAAGAATGAGATAGGGATACCCGAAAAAGCTGATCCGTGCATGCAAATGTAATTCACTCTTAATGCCACAAGGCATTCTTTACCACTCACTTTTTGTAAGACTGTTCCAATAAAAATAGCTTATTGCAAGTGAAGTAGCCTTGCTGGTCACGTGTCTGCCGTCACATCTGCCTCTAGCCACGCGCTAGCCCGAAATAGCCCAGGCTAACCTTAAGAGGCCTTGAACCTGTCTACGAACAGATGCGCCCAATTAATAGACTATATGTAACGCAATATTGCAATCAACGCGGTGCTACAATGTTAAACACTGAACGTTTAAATTGCTTACCTACGAACTGCTATTGTTATCGTTAGATTTCCAAAACCAATGTTATGAGTACATTTTGGAGAAACGTGAGTGATTTATGATTAACTAACATAACATCACATTTGTGATTCCAGAAGGCTTAGAGCCTGAGGCTTAACGTTTAGTACACCCACATTTTGCCAGAAATCCAATGTAATAGGGGACGAGCCAACTGCCATCAACTGGTAAAAAGTCCTGACTCAGGGTTGCTACTGGGAAGTTCTTGTTAGAAAAACCCAATAAAAAACTTTGCTTGACATAGTAATGGATCCCAGGACCGTATGCTAAGCGTAGCATTTGCGGCCAGTACACCAAGAGGTAGTCTGACGTGTCTGGTATAATTATTAATGTTTGTAGATACAATTATGAATGTGTGGGAGGTCGAATTACACAGTTCTACTAAGACAACGACTAATTCTAAGCAATATCTTGAAATGGATGGCAAGTAATAAAATGAGGAGCCAAATGCATGCAAATGATTCAAAATTTCGCGAACAATTTGCACATGTAGATTAGTTTGCAACAATAGGGACAAATCGTTTGTGACTAAAAGAGTGATGAATATAATTGTCGATGGATGGAGAGGGAGAGAAAGACCAAAGACACAATGGATGGATTGTGTGAGGAATGATATGAAAGAAAAAGGAGTAAATGATTGCGGAACGGTTGACAGAGAAGAATGGAAGAAAACAATATGTTGCGCCGACCCCAAGTGACATGGGACAAGGGCATGATGGAATAAAAGCCTTCTTGGCTTCTTCATCATCATTGGAAACCTTTTTCCACCCACAGATGGGTTTGACGCAGAATATGCACTTCTCAAAATGAGCACTACTCAAAATGAGTGCAAATTTTATTACAATGGGTCAAAATAAAAACCGTTTGCTTACTATACTTTTTTATTATCTGAACGTGATTACTTTTAACAAAGAAGTGCACGTTTTGCGAAGTGCACATTCTGCGTGAAACCCCCAAAGATAAGTATAATTATAATACCTCCCTGGTCTTGATTATACATAATTATTTAATGTTAATATCTATCCACTAAAGATCTATTAATAAAAAGTACTTCCAAAAACTAATTCTAAATCAGACTTCACACAAATATTTGCGAAATCAATTACTTTTCTATCAGACCAATTCTGTTACCGTCTGTTAGAATATTCTAGGTCAGATGATCGGATGCTCCCGCGGGTTGATTGAAGGGTACGATAAGGTGGTATCAAAGTCGATCGAGTGAGCCTCGATATATCGTAACTTTCGCTAAATTTTACAAAGTGTTTGAAGTTGAACAATTGGAAGCGCAAATTAAACCAGTTTGGGCAGTTTTTTTTTAAATATAAGATGAATGGAATCAGCAAATTGAATCAATTTGCTTACAAACATTTTCACGTAAGTTGAAAAAGACTTGTTCACAATAAAAAAGGAGGGTATTAATTTATTTTACATCTATCAATATATTTTATTGTAAACGTGGCCCTTTTATAAAAAAAAAAAAAAACAATTTTTATTATTATTTATTTATAAACATTTTGTAATGCTTGGTTATTCAAGGAAAACATTGAAACCCTATTTATAACACCAATCCTAAAATAATTCAGTTACCTTCTCCAAATAGGTACAAAAACAATTAATTTGAATCGCCACTTAGTCATATTATCATATTTAGCAAACAATGCAACAATAGAGGTATACACCAGTGGCGAACGTTCCATACAACTCGATTCCTACCGGCTCTCCTTTGAAAAATGACACAGTCAATATTCTTTTGACCCTTCGATACTGGTATACACACCGAAACATATCCAAATCCCTATTAACCTTCGATACACAAAACTACTAGGGTCGAATCAGAGTACCTAAGTGTTTAAAATAAACTACGATCCTTTGGACCTGTCCCAAAAAACCCCTGACACAGGCGAATAAACAAGCACTTTCCTTAATCCCTCCACACCCACTATTAACTACCTCCCTGTACAAAGAAGCGTAGATCGTCAGTGGAGATAGGTACCGCCGTGTAACATAGTACCTACACCTACTACTCTAGCTAGTGACGACCTTGAACTACACGGACACTCGTAAACAAGCCAGTGTCAGCCTACACTTACGTTTTATATCTATCTGCTACCCATTACTTAGATTAGGCGGTAAAAGCCGGACTTACATTAATCATTGTTCGTTTTTTTTGTAGACAGGTTTTTATAAACCAGCACGCGTAGCATGAGCACCGAAGAAACGGGTTTTGTCGAAGGGAGAATCGACAAAATGACAAATTTCTATTGTTGATCTGTCATTTTGTCGATTATTCCGTCGACAAAACCCGTTTCTACGGTGTCATGATACGCGTGCTGATCAAGTCCGTAACTATTCGATGGAGTAAACTTCAATTTGTACTGAAACTGAACCACTGGTAGCAACAAGAATTTGTGTGGTTTACTAAAACTATAAAACCAGACTACTGAAAAATCACGCTCTAGTTTAATTCGGGGTTTATAAGGTAAAATCGACTCTTCCTATTGTTGAAGTCGGTTAAAATGCATCGGGCCATAATAACGAAACGGTTGACACTTATTTATCAAAATCGGATGGATAGTTTAGGTGCTACAGAGGAACATACGTAAATACAAACATACACCGACTGCTAAAATCAAAACCCTTCCTTTTGTCTTCGCCGTAGTCAGATAAAAACAGCAAACACTATTTGCATTCAAATTGAAGTTTACTATAACGCGCTAGGGTAGGTTTTGTCAATGATAAAAACTCGCACTGGTGTGAAATCTTATTTCGGTCGTTGTGATTGCCAGACCAAAATAACAAAGATTAATAAAATCTCTCGTCAAAAGATTAAATTGCATTGGTTTCTGAATCTGAAACCCTAATAATCAGCTGTCAAAGCCCATGCCAAGTGATTTGATTAGTTGTTTGGTACTTCGATGAGTCAATGATATTATAAAGAAAGATACCCTCATACTGAGCGGCGTTCAAATATCGTTGCGTTGTTACGACTGCGATAGATAATACAGAACGTATGATACAGAAAGAGATAGCAATAAATATATATAAATTACGACAATTGTCTGAATTTGTCTGCAACATTTTGCGAGCGCTAGTGCGATATATACCTCTTTTTATTTATAAATAATGTCATTGTGTTTGACAGATTCTAAGACGGTAACCGATTTCTGTATGTTGGTGGGAAAACCCGAAGCTCCATTTATATTTTATTCTATTCCATAAAGTACTTTTATGTAGTAGTCACAAGGGTATGACATGTATTGGCTAGGTATCTTGCAACGATAAGAATATTAATTTATCACAATATATGACATACTGTGACGTAAATCATAGGTTACCTAAGCCGTAAGACCATGAACTAGGCTCGTAAATCCGTCCGACGAACCAACATACCTTGCATTATACATCACTATCTAGATTACTATGCTTATAGAGTAAGAGCTGAGCTTGCAATAAATCAAGTCTTTAAGCCTATTCGAGTAGTATATTACGACCTTACCAACCCTTATTGATCTTGAAAAGTTTCGTCGAATGTCAAATATAGATATTGCTACCCTCGAAAAGTTTCGGGCAGAAAGGTGTGTCACTTAGGTGCAAATAATACCTGTCTCCTACACGTTTTCACTTTCACACGACATTAATACGTATAAGTATCGTAGATGTTGGGTAAATATTGTATTTCGAAGGTATCTGAAACGTATACAAGGTTATTTTCGACATACTCGGGTAATGTTGCCATTACGGCATATCCCTTAGGATCGTTCATTGTGGCGTTCCTTCGAGGCATTTATTCAGTAATGGATATTACTCGCAGAAATTGCTGGATATAGCGTTCTATAAATTGTTATTGCCTGGAAATAGTAAATTCACTCTTTTTCATAAAGGTTCGTTGAAAAATAATCCTATGAATTGATGGTTAACTTTGGTTCTTGCGAAATATAACCATGTTTGGGTTATAAGCCGCACTGGGCCAGAGTGGTGGGTTACAGCCCACTGGCACTCATAGAGAGGCCTTTTTCCCAGCACACTATAGGCTGATTGTGCTTGGGTCACAGAAAAAAGCAGGCCACATACTGAATACAGTCGATCAAGGGGGACGCGCCAGGGAGCCCGCAAAGCAGACACCTAGCTTTAAATGCCCTTCGAACTTCGAAGGACATTTAAAGCTAGGTGTCGTCGTCAATGTCAAAAGCATTGGAGTACACTGTGTGAAATAGGTTCGTAAATTTTTCCTATATTCATTATCTGCCTGGTATTTTTGCAAATATGTTGAAGTTATCTTTCTTATCTGACTGGATGCAACTGAAAACCACTATTTTACACTGTTCCTACACGGTGGTGTCTTTGGAGATGTTTATTATCTGCAGATGTTTTTATTGTGGG
Organism: Noctua janthe; assembly: GCA_910589295.1. Lineage (NCBI taxonomy): Eukaryota > Metazoa > Arthropoda > Insecta > Lepidoptera > Noctuidae > Noctua > Noctua janthe. Next base: position 2,336,113 of record OU342573.1, on the reverse strand, counting down.
ACAGTTTGGTTCGATATTGTTTTCTCACGGTTTCTTCTTGAAGGATGCAGTTTGATCTTTATTTCCTCACAATATCAAAAATAATATGCTAAAACTATTGCTATGCAGTTCTGCAAACACTAGATACATCACACTTATATTATGGCGAAAGTATGTATGTGTGTACGTTTGTTACTCCTTCACGCTCAAACGGCTTAATGGATTTGGATGAAATTTGGTATCAAGATAGCTAATATGCTAGATTGACACATAGGCTACTTTTGATAAATGGAAATAGTAGGTAGGTAGTAGGTAAAAAGCTGCATTGCAACGCATGCCGGGTACAGATAGTGTATATCATTGGCTAAATCAGCGTAAGGTTTGAGGTTATTTTGAAGCTTGTTCAGCAAATTTTGGTAATTCTACCGCGTCTTGATATTTCCAAGGAAGTTCGTTGCCTACTCATAATTTTACTTAAGTAGGTCACAACCAGGCTTAAATGTTAATTTTCCGAATATCAAGTAAAGCTCCGTTTATTTTACGTAAAGTAATCATAAAACCAACTTAATTTACGTAAAGAAACTCTTACTCATGCCATTAAAACTTAATTTCAATTTTCCTATTCATACAATTTTCTTGGCAATTAGAATTCTTCGAAGTTTTTTTTCTTTTGTTTATTATTAATCGGTCTTTGAGTAGCTCTTAGGGATTATTATAGGTGGCGTGACTGTTCTTTTGTGTTCTTATTGAAGGCTGAAGGTTCTTCCTTATCAGTCAAGCTAGTGAAACTGTCACGATGTATCTTTGTGTGTGATCTACGTCACTTTTGCTATAGATGTAACGGTCACAGGGGCGTGTCGTGCCTCGTGATTTAAAAGGCACCGAAGGTATGGGTATTATCGATTCTGTCTTGCTTTAAATCGGCCTAATACTGTCCCACTGCACTGCAAAGGTCTCTTCTCGTATAGAGAATGCATGGGCATTGATCACCATGTTTTTTTTTCTCTTTATTTATTACTAGCTGACCCGCGCAACTTCGTCTGCGTCACATAAGAGAGAAAGAGAACTTTAAAAAAATGATGTTCCTTGTGCCTTCCTCAATAAATGGGCTATACCATAATCAAAGAATTTTTAAATTCGAACCGAAGTAGTTCCTAAGATTAGCGCGTTCAACCAAACAAAAAAAACTCTTTAGCTTTATAATATTAGTTTATATTAGGGACTTTTATACAGATGTACATGCCAGTCCCATCGGACCTTATGTTTGCTCAAGGCGGATTGGGGGTTTTACCCGATGTGAAGCGAGGTCTAAAGTACAAGCCGACAATACAAGCTTACTTATATCTTATTATAAGTGAAAACAATGAAGGACATGACAAGCCATTTCTAATCGGTTAAGTGCAACAGTGACCTCATAACCCTTACGATTATGTCTTATCTAGAGCAGATATAAAACCGAGCACTCAAACTATCTCATAGACCTTAACCTAAAATGATCGTGTACCTTCCCTTTACGACCATCCCCACCAATCAGGGTTGCCAAACGATTCGAGGCTATTACTGTATCGCTCATCGTGGTTCGTTAGGCAGCATTTCGTATGCGGGCCACGGGAGGGAATCGAAAGGGAGGAACGTGACCAGCTCGGAGCAAGTGCGGAAATATCTTTCGGTTTATCTGTACTTTGAGGGTTCCGGAAACGGTAGGGATATGGTGGAGTGAATGGTTCAAAGGAAGCTCAAAACATGTTTATTGTTTCGCGATTCAAAGCCGAAACCAAAATTAAAGGAAATAATTAAACCGGACCAAAGTAAAACTTAAAGTACCATTTCATGCTGGCCTATGAAGGCGATCAAGAATATTTGATCAACAAAACCACAAAATTTAAACGAAATAACAATACATTGAACGCGATTATTTCCGCAAGCATCGTCATATGACTGTCTGTGTGTAAGCAATCTGTTCTGAGTAATCGAATTTCCTGTTTTTGTAAGACGTCTCGGTACAGTGACTCGAAACAAAAACACTTACAAAGGAAAATAACTGTTATCGATACTAGTTATTATTGCTGTTGAAGTTTTTGTTTATTCACTTAATCAAGAAGTTACAAGTACTTAAATAAAAAGAAACTTGCCAAACTCAATACGAAATACATGGAAAATTATATTTGCAAAATTAACAAAACTGCTAACGAAAATTTTTAATGCGAAAGTAAGTTTGTTGTTTGTTACCTTTTCACGCCTAAACCACTGTACCGATCATTCTGAAATTTTGCTTATACGTTGTCACGTGTGCAGAAACGGACATAGGGTACCTTTCATCCCGAAAAAAAGGACCGTTCCCGATGAAAACAACAATAACATCCTTATGATAACAGATGGCGCCACGTGTCTTTCGAATCACGATTGAATTATATTTATTACAAGTAGAGTACAATCCGAATTGATTGTCAAATTCTAAATTAACACGCCGCAGGCAAAAGCTAGTAAGCAATAAATGTAAGTTAGCACGAAAGTTTTCTTATAAATCCTAGCAATTTAGTAACAAATAACTCTGAAGTAAGATGCGAGTAGGAGGTGAAACGCGAAATACCTATATACGGATTTGAGTGCTGTACTTTTGGAGAAAACCCAACAGCGTAGGCCTATTGTTCCCCGTTGCTTAAGAATCATTTATTTATATTTCGACGTAAGCAATATTGATCTCTCATTCACGAAAATAGGCCATGGTGTCAAAGGGGAGCAATTCAATAGGAAACTTCACAGTTCGATAGGTTCGACACAAATTCGACTGACAAGCTTACAAGCCCGGCTTGCAAAACAGCTTTTGTTTAACGAAATTAAGCCCGGCTTTTCGCACAATCCGTCTCTATAAGCCGAACTTACATTTAATTGCGTCGCAAATTAATGTCCCAGAAAGCCTGACACAGTTCTGCTATCAAAGACTACAAATTAATCATATCCTTAGGTTCTTGGAGTCGGTGGGACGAACTTTCGCTACATTTTTCGAGCGTGACGGTCTTAAATTTCTCAATGGAGGTACCTCAGTGACTCATTTTAAGGAAAGACATTAAAAAGTAATTATTTAAATGGGCTTAAACGTGTCTGAGAACTGAAATTTTTTTGATGGTTGTAAAAAGTAGCATCTGCTGCTAATATGAATGTTATTAAATTAAGCTTAGTGATTTTTGATGCGGAAAAAACACATTTGTTTAAAAATATATAAAGAGAATTACTTTAACATGAAAAATTTGTCGTGATATCTAAAATATGTAACACATTTTCTGCGTTTCGAGTTAAGTTTCTTAAGTAGCAACGAAGCGAAAACTTTCAAGGATATAGCTAAACTATTACCGTATTGTTTACCAGCTCAATCTTAACTCCTGGAGGCGGGCGTAAACAGGTAATATTGCCAGCAGACGATTTTCAAGCAAAAATAAAAGCCTTTTCTTTTGAAACTTTTACATTCACCTTAATAGCATAATTATTGATCTCCAACATTATAAGACTGCTTTTATATATACGTTTCATATGATTGAATAGTTGTCGAAATACAAAAGATACCAAAAAAAGGAGAAGTAAATAAAAGCTTGGGGTAATACCATCAACTGAAGTGCCATTCAACCTTTATTTCGAATAAACCCGATACGCCTACATACACCACGAAACGACTACAAACCGATCGACAATCATCCTGCAATCAAATTAAAACTTGGACGTATTTCGAATGAAAGAATATTGAGAAATTGACAATTTTTATTAAAAAGTTGGAGAGCTGAGAAGCAATTCCCGAGGTTTTATCGATTTTAATATCTAAATTCTTTCAAAACCCTGATATACTTTAACGTCCAGAATTCTGCGAGCAAAATTAAATTTTCGTCCACCTAAAAATAAAATGAATTTCATATTTCTCATCCAAGTAACCCAAATAAAAGTTTTGAACGTGTCTCATTTACCAAGTCCCCATTACTTTCATAACGTCACCTAGTTTTCAACTCAGCTTGGGGTCAACAACCGACAGTAATACGGTTCATAATTTGCACTGCAGTGGTTTTGCATATACGTCGGTCGCCATGGCAACTGCGCCGCTCTGCATTGTCAGTAAATCTACCTTTGCTAGAAATACGAGGAAACTGAGAGCTCGGAAGTCGCAACTCAAAACCAAAGTGACAACATGTAGATTAGACTCAGTTCCATTTGAATATTGGTGTCGTTAAAGCCGAAAATGTAAATTTTCAGTTGCAATACTTTGTCTCTTAATCCGAGAAAGTACTATCACTATTGGTGCAGTATCTGTTGTTTAATGATTAAATCAAAACACCTGTTAACCGCAGACGATTGACTGATACCGGTATTGAAGATTGCAATGATAAATATTTATGTCCATTTTTGGTGACAAGTTTACTGATCTCGATAATTTGATTTGTCACTTACAAGAGGGTGTATTCCCGTAAATCTCATAAGATTGATACGTGCCGTGCATAAGTACCTATTCATCACGCTTCGAGGTGCATGGGACATCAAAGCACGAAATGTTACCATGAATTCAGCTTATGATTCTAACCCGTCTGCGTAGAAATTGTTGCTGGTAATAATTTGAAAATAACTGCTGTGACATAAGTCGTGACTGATGAACGTTCAAAATGTGATACAACTAATTTTTTATTACCAGCAAAAAAATAACCCTGGTGTCTCTAAAATTATGATTGTATCGAATTCATGGTAGTTATGCGTCGAGTTCTGCTACTCTTTATAGCGGTTCTGAATATGCAGTTCCCTAGTGTACTGGCCTTTTGCAACGCAAATAAATGTATAGAAAACTGTTTAATATTCATTCTATCAGTCTCGCATCACATGTGCTCCGAGTAATATCTAGATTTCTTTGAGTTGAACAAACTTTTTCCTTGCCTTGTTTCTTTCGATATGGAAATTCAAGGAATATGTTGGAATAATGCGTGAGTTGGAGTTGGTTGAAAGACAGAAATGGCAAATTTGGAGTAACAAACCTGTTTGGAGAAGGCTCAACTCAATTTCTTTCATAATTTGTCGTATTTGGAAGTTTCTCATATCTTTTCTTTGTTCCATCTTCATATTTAGGTTCAAAATATCTACCACGTTTCCTTGAAACATGTATTTTTGTTCTAAGGTGCAAAACTAATCATATTAAAGACGACAAGTGGTCTTTAATCAGTAAGAACCATCATAATCATTCTCCTGCCCTTATCTCAATTTATTTGAGGTCGGAGTAGCATGTCTTCTTCTTCCATACTTCTCTATTACTCGTCATCTCAGCAGTCACCTCCTTTCTAGCTATATCATCCTTCACACAGTCCATCTATCGTCTTTTTGGTCTTCCTCTACTCTTATTATTATACATTCCATACAATTTGTCAAGAATCCTCTAATCAAAAACAGTATTATTGAGAACAAAAATGCTCTGGCAGCAATTGAATCCCAAAACTTGAATAAAGTAAGCACTCACAATGTTAAATTGAGAACAATTCTCTACGGCTCATTAATTTCGCTGTTGTAATCAAATTCATCGTAAATTCAAAAGTTTTCTGAGACCGCATTCAAAGTCGCAATTTGTTTAAAGTTTCCAGACTAACAAATTCAGGTAAATTGCCACGTTGGGCTAAATATTGCGGAGTCAGTATTAAGGGCAATGTTGTTATGATAACTTAAGGTTTGAAGAAGACTCTGCAATTTGTTCTCAGAATTGCATTTCCTATTTAAAGTTTCCGAAAAAAACTCGACGGTCTATTTGATTATCATCTTCAGTTTTAACATTTTAGATATTCTGTGCAAAGCCACGGGAAGATCTTTGGATACTATAAAAAGTAAATCGTCTAGAACCTTCTAATCCGCCATCAATATTCCTCAAAAGCCTTGCAGTAAACAAACATTGGAGCATCTTATGTTAATCTACTCTTGGTTACATAAATCTTTCCGTATTTATAGCCAGTTCCGGCGTGTGGTCGCCAATTTATTCACTTTTACTTGTCAGCGACCGTGAGATGTTCGTACGCATCTTGAAAACATTATCTTTTGGCAGATTTGATTTATGCTATTGTTCTGGTTTCTCTTCCCTCATTATTAATTGCCACTTCCGACATGTATTCCTTGTAAAAATATGTTAACTGCAAAAATCAGAAATTGAAGTTGGGATTGCACGTTCATGACCTTTCCCAAGAGGCAGAAACTACGGAAGGCCATCTACGATCCTTACATACTTCTTTGGCTTCTTCCACGTGCATACATCTACGCCATTCACGGGCAGGTGGTACTATGCATCTTTATCAGTCCCCATGATAAGGAATTGCTTCATTAAAAATCTAGACAGTAGATTTATCAATCCTGCAATCGGCCTATATTACGAAGTAGGTCGAGTTCCATTCTATAAAAGTAAAGCGTCCGGGCAGACCTACAAAGACTTGGATTTTATTTCCAATGCAAAGAATACAGTCTTAATGAATAAGATTAAAGATGTCTGTACCAATTGTTCCCTCGGCACCGGAATCTGTTAAAGTAATAGACACTTGACACGACTCCTGATAGTCTTTATTGTGTTCAACAGCTCAGAATACGAGCGCTTTAGCAACAGTACAGTTTACTGATGTAGTTTGCGTGTTTCTCGCAGTTTTATTGTACAATTTGCATGTGATTGTTAAGAGATTAACATATTTTTTATGTAAATAATATTCGTAATCTTTTGGTCATGATTTCACGATCAAACACGAATTCGGGAAGCTGTAGTAACTGATAAAGCGTTATTTGAAATCGACAGCATACCAAATGACGTGACCAAAGACCTACAGCGTTATGACAACTCACATTAAAGTGCATGATTACCGGAGGAAAATACTTGCTTTTGCAGGCTACTGTTTGTATGGATGAGTAATTCATGGCCTCCGCAGCAGTGGGTCTTGCAGCCGTATTGATAATAAGCTACGGCATTCCAACATTCATTCGGTGAAAAGTTACCAATGAAAATGCATCGAACCTTTCTTTTTAGGGTCCTTTATTTTCATACAAAGAATCACCACAGAATGGAGTCATATCATCGCTAAACGCGAGAAGCACAAGACCGGGCGATGCAGAAACGTTTGGGAAAGGCCTATGTCCAGAGGACGTCTTTGGGCTGATATGATTATGAAAAGCAGCAGATACATTTTGGCAATTCACTTCACTCAGTTTACTTTTAAAACGTCAACACTAACGCTTCATCTGAATCAAGCAACACAGTTGGTCTAAAAAATAATAAACACCATTCAAGAGACAGGTGTTTCACACAACATTATACAATATCCATATGATTACTATCTGACTATAAATACTAAGCATCAAAAGTGTGTAGCGTGATCTGATAAATATAGCCCCGGCGCGTATATTCGACCTTCGCGTTGCGGTGAGCGAGTCAACCGATCTACGCATGTACCGATAAAGTTATAGGGAATTCAGGAGTTACAAGGTTGGGGCGAAATTGTACAGAAATGGGAATGCTGTGGACATCGGATATTTCGAGTTTCGAGGTCGATCTTCGGTTTGGTCTGAAATTGTAGGGTGTTAGATTTTTGGTATGTACCTTTCGATTGCGTGACCTTCTAAATTAAAGCAGAAATTACTCAGTTCCTTAGCAATTAGAGTTACAGAAAAAAACTTCATAGCCTCGAAATGCAACGCTACACTCCAAAAAATGGTATTAGACTATTTCCGACAATGTTTGTCTGGTCTATCAGTTTTTTATTTCTTACAAACATGAACAACTTAGAGCGGTTTAGAAGCCTTATATTAGCAGTTTCCCAGCTTACCACTACCATTTTCGTTTCGTTCAGTTTATCGAAAGAATATCAGGTTTATTCATATAGGTTTATAACACCCAATGCACAATAGAATCAATGATTTAATTTAAGCGCCAACCCTTTTGAATAAAACTGTTCCGTACAATGTCCACGAACAAACAATTTTAAGCTGGATTCAGTGCCTATCTGTTGAGCGGGTCATGGTTGGCTGAGCGACTAATTAGATCAATCACCGAACTGAACCGGCATGCAAATACGGGCAAGGCTTAAAAAATATTCAGTTTAACAGGGATGGTGGATCAGTGACGTCATTATAGAAAGATCCATATTTAGCAAGATTAAATTGGAATGTTGTTCTAGTTTCCGAGACTAGCGATTTGTTTGGACCTAGGACAGGGCAAACATCAGCGTCGAAGTGTCAACAGTTTTTGCTGAAAATATTGTTTCTGTGTATTAGGTTAGACTTATTTGTTCAGACCGCGAGATACCTACGTCACAAATCTATAGGCGTTCAAAAATATATCCAAGTTCCAGAATGTTTAATCTAGCAGAGGGTATACTAAAAGCTGTGTTGATAACCGTACCGTAAATAATCCGGGTATGAGATTCGGAGCTTAATGAAAAACTGACGTAAATGAGCGAAAATGTCAGACAGGGTCGTTCGTTGGTGCGAAATAATGTCATAAAATTCATGACATACTATTATTACAGTCTTCAATTTATTTAGTCTAAAGGATATTAAGTTATTTAATGTTCTATTTAGAGCTGTTTCAGACACATAAATCTAGATATCTCAAGCTATATTCATGTCTACTTAAAACAGACTCAAGTGAAGTTCTGACGCAAAAACTTTCCCTACTTTTTCCTGTACTTTGTTGGCGTGTTGTCAAATTCCGGTTTTCGACGTGGCAACTACTACAGGACTGGTTGCGAAGTTTTTTTGGCATTATTTTTGCGAAGCTGTGTTGTAATGTGAAAAGAATGTGGAAGCAGCAAGTTCTGAATTTGGTAAGGCTTGTTTTTTGGCACTCAAAGAGCGTTGGAGACGATACTGATGAGAAGAATATTGTTTGTTTTTAGGGCTGATTATTCCATCGTGAGACATCCGCAATGAAGAGAATGCAATTTTAATTTCTAGTTTTAATCAACATCATTTCTCTAATGGAGTTTTTAGACGGTCAAAACTTAGGCTAGTATTAAGTTTAAAGGGTTTCTAGACGTAGCAATACCAACGACTTAGCCTAGACAGACTGGGTACATATTGTATAGAGATAAGAAAGATAACATATCGAGTCAAGTACAATATTACAATCTAAGAAGCATTTAAGCCAGCTTTCACCATCGTTGCCCTACTACAACTAACATGGCGGTCGGGCTAGATATTTCTATAGCTAGGTAGCTTTGCCACACTTCGATACTTGGAAGTGATGGAGTGTAATGGGTTTAGGTACCTAATCAGCGAGCTGTGCGATTAATAGCACGCGATGTTTTTGTTCAAAACTAATCAGTGCAGTGATTTTCTGAGCACGTTTTTCTGCACGTTTTCTTCCCTATCTACGCAATTGGCCCGCGTGGTGGATAACGGCCCACTCTTTGCCTCATAGGGGGGCCTGTGGCCCAGCAATGGGAAAATTGTAAGTTGTTTATGCTTTCTTCCCTGATAATCAATAATTTAGCTGGAAAAAATATCCTGTAAGGAGGAAATACAGATCATAAAAAAAAAAATATAAATTAGATTGTAGACTCACCTATCGCAGCAACCGGTAAGCAGTTGAAGCAGTCTGTGAATGTTTTCCATAACTTGATGTTATATCTCCGTTTGCATTCGTCGTAGAATCTGTTGGACAAAACAAAAAATTCGTGAGTAGGTAATAAAAAAAAGATTCCGACGAATTGAGAACCTCCTACTTTTTTGAAGTAGGTTAAAAAAAAAATAATTCGTGTCAGGTTTTATGCATTTAACTTGATAACACCGGTGAATAAGTGGATGAAATTGGAAAAGGAATTAACATTACAAATACTACAAGGTTCAAACAATTATTGCATTTATATGATTTTCATTCATTTTCCTGGTAGGTTGGTCTATTTATGACATATTTACAACAAAGTTCATCAACCAGGGATAAAACTTATTTATATAATTGCGTGTGCAGTAAAACCATAATAAATAATGCATTCTTGCGCGTAAATAGGGATTTGGGATTTCCTTTAGACAGATACGGAAATACAGTCAAGTATATTTTCAGGCATAGCTGTTTGTGCATAAAATATTAAATTAATAGGTAAATAAAGGTATAGATTCGATGTAGACCGCAGACCGCAAATTGCAGAGCTGGACTAGTTTCTATATCTAGATAAGATAAGATATAGAAACTATATCTATAATATAAAAATGAATCCCTGAATTTGTTGCTAAGCGCAAATCCCGAGAGTAGCTGAACTGATTTCGCTTTTTTTTTTTTTTTTGTTGTTTTTGTTACTGTCAGGAGAAGAGAAAAGAGTAACCATGGAGGTTCTTGCCGGATCTTCTCCATAGGAAACGACCAACCGGAACCGTGCACCTTTTTGTGGGCTTTTTATAAGTGCCCATCTAGGCCTATGTGAAATAAAATATTTTGATTTTTTGGTTTTAGAAGGTTCTTAAGTAGGTAGGTAGGTAGTTGGAAAAGGTGCATTACTATAATATATACCGCTAGTTACTATAATATATATGAAAACGTTTCCGTAGATAGCGTCATGACATAGCATGCCAGGTGCATCCACCCACAGGGTTCTCCTCAGACGCTGGCTTTCTACCTCGTATCACGTCATCTCTTATAGTTATTAGCTAATTTGTACGCTAAAATTATGTTAATACGTCAGCAGTCATAATGCCCCGAACACAGGTTGGCAAGAGTTCAAATAGACGTCATGGCTCCACGTCACATTTGATGTAGGTACTGTGGCGTAATATTGCCTCCGTTAATGAATGCTGGAAATGGGGAATTAAGCTCACTAATGTTATTATGGCTAATGGTTTCTTTGCTTGGCTTTTCTCTTTGTGATGATATCAATGTTAAAGGTCAGCTGGCTGCCATTCAAACTGATAAAATCTGGCTTACTTTTATGGTAAACTTGCTATTGCCCGTGACCTTAGTCCGCGTGAAATTTTATAGCCTAGCTAAAATATTTTTTCAAATCGAACCAGTGGTTCCTGAGATTAGCGCGTTCAACCAAACAAACAAACTCTTCAGCTTTATAATAATAGTATAGATTTGTAGCAAAGTGGTCATTACCTAACGGTGGCTAAAGATCAATCATGTTAATGAAACTGGGAATAAGAACCACGTAACATCAAGCGCTACAGCCGAGTGAGGTCTTGGGTTCGATTCCTTAGTCGGACAATGTGTTATTGGGTTTTTCGATCAGATACTTCTAAGTGGTCCGGACTCAGGATCTGAGCCCGGTTGATGGCAATAGGCTAGCCCCCAATTACATGGGACTTAAACATAACTGGCGAAACGAGGTTTGCTATAAAATAATTAGAAACTACACCGTATTTTTTCAACAAACTCAAAATTTAACTGAAACCGCCATCAAATTGGAGTTTCATTAACATTTTGAAGCAATAAACCCCATTCGCTCTCTAGCTGCATACATTACATAAATACATAGATACAAACACAAATACTGACTCATACATTAGTTATTGATGTTCGACACATGTTTACCACAAGATAACATTTAACCGCATTTTACTATAAGGACTGACACACATCAACGACTTTAAAAACATCGACCGCCGATCAACGTTAGAAAAAAGTTTTGGTATCGTTGACATACGGCCTTACATTAGAAGTATGTAAGTTGTAAAGATCTGAAGAATGATAAATAGTGGGTAAATAAATAAGCCTTAGACCGCAACAATACCGCCTGCCTATTATGCCTACTTTGACAATACCCCAGAGAATCATTGTTTGCATACCTTATATTGAAAACCAATACATTACTGTAAATATTTCTTATGTAAGTACTTATAATCATAGCGAAGGCATTATAATCGTCGTCATCATCAGTCTTCTGTCCTTATTCTGCAGCATTTGTTCTTCCATACTTCACATCAGACTTATTACTATCCAATTCGATAATAAAGGCAATAAATAATAAAAGGTGTAAATAGACCCTTAACATAACCGAAAGGCACTTGTCCTCCCCGTCTTTGCGATCATTTTTTTGTTCTAGTCCATATCTGGGAACCTTCTAGTTACGGAGATATTGGGGGTCAAAGTTCCAACTTTTTCATAAGTTTTTAATCATCATCTGCCTAGCCTTTTCCCAACTATATTGGGGTCGGCTTCCAGTCTAACCGGACGCAGCTGAATACCAGTATTTTACATGGAGCGACTGCCTATCTGACCTCCACAACCCAGTTAGTACTGGGTAATACGATACCCTTTGGTAAGACTGGTTGTCAGACTTCTTGGGCCACTGACTACCTAACGACTGTCAAAGATCTACAAATGACACCCGGGACCAACGGCTTAACGTGCTTTCCGAGGCACGGAGGAAACTCGGTATGTAATGGGTGGTCACCCATCCACAGACCAACCTAGGCAAGCACGGCTTAACCTAAAGATCGATCCGAGCGGCTGTTATTATTTAGCCACGAGCTCCTCTTCATAAGTTTTTAATGTTAGATTTTTATTTTACACACCTCCACGACCCCCGTACTATTAAATCCATCCATCAGCACAATGCTTTGAGTGCTTTTCATCGAGTCCTACCTTAAAACGTGATTGTTCACCGCAAAAAAAAAAGTTGATTCCCAGCATTAATTTTTGCGTAAAGTTACTCGTTTGATGTACATAATGCTTGGTTGACGACTATGTAAAGGGTCTGTTTATACCCTGTATATATAAAATATCGAACAATTTAGGCGAAGTAATTACAAAGTGCAGTCTGAACGAGACCTTAGTCGTTCTAGTTAAGATAAAAGCAACGTTTACGAGTAAGCATTAAACTGTAGGAAAACGTGAATTTTGAGAAACGTGCTATCAAGGCCGCGTTAGATCATCGTATTTCCATAAAGACTATACGAAAGAATATAAATTATTGTATTATTTAACTAGGCCTCGCTAGGGAAATAACCTGGAATATACGATAGAAGGGTCAAGTTCTGATTTTAAATTGCCGTATTTGAGATACAACAAAAGTAAATCAAAGAAAAACATGATAAATTATAAAACACTAAATCTAGTCATTTTTTATGGGACAAGATAAGCATTGTATCTTAGTCTGATTTATTTATTTAATCATTTATGTACACACAGACAAAGAGACATAAAAGAACTGAAAAGTAAATAAATAAAATGGAAAACTTACGAAAAACAGATCTTTAAAAAAATTGTCTAATCTGTTTGTGGTGGCTAAAGGGCTGTTACACACCAGTGAATAAACGCCCACGCACACAACTTGTTCAAAAGAGAAAAACGAGAATACAGTATACTTTATTATTCTATACTCCAAATCCTACGTAAATTAAATATCACAGGCAAAATAAAGTAGGTCGTTGAGCTGGGAGATGAATCACAAAAGAGAATTTATTAGAATACTGACTAGAATGTCTGCGGTTTAGCCCGCATTGTGGTCGAAAATGATCTCTCAGGAATTTACTATCGAGATAAAAATTACGTGGCTAAATAATAACAGCCACTCGGGTCGATATTTAGGTTAAGGCGCGCTTGCCTTGGTTGGTCCGTGAATGGGTGACCACCCATTACATACAGTTTCCTTCGTCGGAAAGTACGATAAGCCGTTGGCCCCGGTTGTCATTTGTAGATCTTTAACATTTGTCACAGGTAGTCGTAGTCAGTGGCCCGAAAGTCTGGCAACCAGTCTTACCAAGACGTGACAGACGGACTGATAAACGCACACAAAGACGGACCGATAGACAAGCAAAGTTACGAGGGCGGGTCAATAAGTCCGTGACTTTTTGAATTTCTGACCACTTTACTGAAACAGCAACACTGCTCCTGTCAACAGGCATCTGTCAGTTGACTCCTGTCAAAATTTAAACTTGCTGCGTCAGTTAGTTTGTGTTTGACAGCTATTTTTATCAGACTACTCACTAATTTGAGGAGAAAATGGAAAAAAGTGAATTTCGTGTGCTTATTAAGCATTATTTCTTGCGAAAAAAAACCATTACCGAGACCAAGGCTAAGCTTGATAAATACTATGGGGACTCTGCACCATCGATTTAAATGGTAAAAAAGTGGTTTACTGAATTTCGTTGTGGCCGTACAAGCACTGAAGATGCCGAACGTCCTGGACGCCCAGTTGAGGTCTCTACACCCGAAACAATCGAAAAAATTCACGATATGGTGTTGACCGACCGAAGATTGAAAGTGCGAGAGATTGTGGAAGCCGTAGGGATCTCGCATGGCTCAGTGGTTTCAATTTTGAATGATCACTTGGGCATGAGAAAGCTTTCCGCAAGATGGGTGCCGCGTTTGCTCACAGTCGACCACAAACGCAATCGTGTAACAACTTCACAGGAAGCTTTGGCGTTGTTTAATCGCAATATGGAGGAGTTTTTGCGCCGTTTTGTAACCGTGGACGAAACATGGATCCATCACAACACACCAGAAACCAAACAACAGTCAAAACAGTGGGTTTCTAAGGGTGAATCGGCGCCAAAGAAGGCCAAGGTGGGTTTGTCAGCCAATAAAGTTATGGCGACTGTTTTTTGGGATGCACGCGGGATAATCCACATTGACTACCTTCAAAAGGGAAGAACAATCAATGGGGAATATTATGCCAACTTATTGGACCGATTCAATGACGATTTGAAAAAAAACCGACCTCATTTAGCCAAGAAAAAAGTTCTTTTCCACCAAGACAATGCAAGGGTGCACACATGTGCAGTTGCCATGGCAAAAATCCATGAATTGGGCTATGAATTGCTCCCTCATCCGCCCTATTCTCCAGATTTGGCTCCGAGCGACTACTTCTTGTTCCCAAACCTGAAGAAATGGCTTGGTGGAAAAAGATTTGACTCCAATGATGAAGTCATCTCGCAAACAAAGGCCTATTTTGAGGACCTCGACAAATCATTTTTTTTGGAAGGGATAAAAAAATTGGAGAAGCGTTGGACAAAGTGTATAGAGCTCAAGGGAGACTACGTTGAAAAATAAAATTATTTTTTTTTAACAAAAAATCTGTTTTATTCCAAAAGTCACGGACTTATTGACCCGCCCTCGTACTTTGGCATTTATGAAATTAGTACGGAGGCACACCTTCATTCATCTCGCCTGCGTAGGTGTCAGGTTTGTCTTCATTAATATTTGGGTACATTTTATTAGACATTATTTATTTAATCAAATGAAGTAAGGCAGCATGGAGTCATATTAAGTTCTCTGTTCATTCATAGGCTTAAAGAAAGAATGAAGAAAAAGTATTTATTAGACTCACATGACAAAACAATAAAACAAAATATAAAAAAAAGGAGAGCATCAAAACCATTTAAAAAAAAAAAATTTTTGACATACAATAAACTAAACAGCCCTGTACGACTGTACAAAACCAAAATACCCCTATCTCGGCTTGGTGCTGTAAAATTTAAAAATGTCACAGCGCTTAATGCCAACGCAATAACAAAATTTTGATCTATGATGTTATTTCTGTCTCACATTTATCAAGCAAACAATGGAAGGCTTAAAAACCGGAGTTTTCAAGTGTTGGTTTTTCCTACTGGTAAAGTCCAAAATACAGATATTTTCCAGTTACATTGTTTAAACTTTTCCAGCGCAGCTAGGAAATAGGAAACGGTGGCTCGAATTTAAACTTCTCTGTTTCCTAGAATTGAACTGTTTATGCAACTGAAGATGACTATCTGATATTCCAGACAGTTCTGGAAGCTAATTACGGGAAACGCGATCCTTCGATGTTCTCCTTCAATTTGTTAATTACAGCATCTGATCTATCAGTTACTACTACTAAAACGTAACCGAGATGTAGTAGGGTAAAGCCGAAGATATACTATGTTTAATAGGCACACCAAAACAAGCACAGGTGCTGTCGATGTTCGTAGGGTGACGACAGTCATGTTGGGAAAACTTCATTATACTTTCATTGAACTTATTTAAAACCATTATTGATTTGTTGGCGTTTTTACTTGTGATACCCAGGGTGTTCGTCAGAAACTTGTCTGTAGGATCCCAAAAAACAATCAAAGGTTGTATTGTATGATGGTCTGGTGTCCCTGCACGTCCAAAGCGCGTATTTCTCGTACGGCAATCGAAGGTTACCCATTGCCATTCTGCTTTATAATATGAAATCAGTATTTTTTTGTTTCTACAAACTTTACCTTAACATAGTTTGTCCGTTATTAATGTTTTTATAACATGGCATACGATTATTGCAGACTAGTGAGTCACTGACACAATTATTCAAGTGCCAACGTACGGGAAATGGTTGTGAGCGATTTTGTTATTATTGCCCATTGTAATTACTGGTGAATTCGGTTTTTGTATGTAAACGCGGTTAAAATTCTTCTTCCGTGTTTACTAATCTTCGTTAATTGTTTGTGTTAGTTAGGCAATAATCTAGGATTACGAAGCAAGCAACATTATGCTAGCGACCCGGAAATAAGGTCGGTATTCGTGAAGCAATATCAACATTGCATCTTAAAGTAAGATCTCAAAAGAACTGTCGAAATGAGTTCCATTTTTTTCGTTCATTTTTCAGTCTTTTGATCAGCTTTCAAGAGGGTCGTTGAATAAAACAATATGTACTAAGATAGACTGCGTTTGAGGGTTGAGCTGCTCAGTTCGCAACATGTCTGTTTTACAAATGAGCAAGTTGATCCCCACAGCTTTATGCAGGGTACAGACTCGACTGACAAACGTGCAGTAGCGTCTAGCCAGCTGAATCAAGGTTATTGTCCTTCACAGACCATGCAGTTCGATGCTATCAAAACCTATTCAGCGGCGTACGTTGGCCCTGTCTGAACCCAGCTTCGCAGCTCTTCGGAGGGCAATTCCCGCAAAACGCCTGGCAAAACACTTCGGGAAAATGTTAAACTCATTATAATCATTAATCATTTGAAACGCATAGGTACAACATAACGCAAAAAATAAGTATGCACACATCCCGCACACTTGAAGATCGACAAAAGTCTCTCGTCTGCGTAGGCCTGTTTTATGTTTTGAATCAGACTGGATATGACCTGAATTTGTATTGGCAACTTCGATAGTGAATCCGAGTGGAAATCATTTATCGTTTCAGTTCACTTCGTATTTACTGAGATACTCAAAATAAATTGCCGTTTCGCCATCGACAATTTACGCGGTTAACAAAAGTTCGATCAATTTTTGTGGTAGTCAGATTGAATATCCCATTAGTCATCCTCTTTTATCCGGTCGTTTGCGTGATTCAATGAGCATTGGGTAGATCGACTGGTATTTGGGGCATACATAAAATTGTTGCGCTCCCCCAAAATGTTAAAGCTTTTGGTAATTATATCAATATTCTCAGTTATTTCAGTCTATACTAATATTATAAATGCGAAAGTAACTGTCTGTCTGCACCTTTTTACGTCTTATCGGCTGAAAAAAATTGAAAAAAAGGCAGGATATTACTCTTATCCCAGTTATACCTTGCCGTGGGATAATTTCTGATCATGGCACGGGCGAAGCCGCGGGAAAAAGGTGGTAAAATGTTTATTCAGAAATATTGTTGAATATTTCAATTCACAAATCTGTCTAAACGACAGATTCTGTAATTGGATCATTCATAAGTACTGAACATTTTGTTGGCAAATCTATTGATAGCTTAAAAAATAATGTCTGTAAGTATGATTAATTACCCGCCTATTTATTTCTGACGTGATTAGATCACGTCAGAAATCATGCTAAATGATAAATGGGGTCTTTACTTCTTTAGCCATGAGAACACTAAAATAATCTATACACATATAATAAATGCGAAAGATACGCTGTCTAACTGACCCTTTCAACCCTCAACGGATGAACGGATAACGATGAAATTCACAGTGGCAGACCATGACTGGTTAGAGCATAGGATCTTTTTTCTTTGTTTCCAGAACGCGTAGCATGACTACCGTAGAAACGTATTTTGTCCACGGAAGAAAATAAAAGACAAAATGACAAATCACCAAAAGAAATCTGTCATTTTGTCGATTCTTCCGTCGACAAAATCCGGTTCTACGGTGGTCATGCTACGTGTGCTGGTAGTACGTCGCCTTACGACAATTCCCGATCCCCACGCGAACGAAGCCGAGCACTAAGCTAAGTCGGTAGAAGGTACCTACATTAATAAAATGTTCAAGATACCAAAGCTGTTCTAGAAATGAAACGAAAAAGTTGATACGAGGAAGTTCTTGTGAAAATATTGTGTAAATTGACAAGGAGTGGTCGCCTACCTATCTGCAACTTTTTCCTCAATAGTGCTTACGACAAGTTCAGAATAGTAAGTAGCCTACACATACGTTTTCCTTGTCCGGAGTGTACGCCAGAAGTGGTTAGGTAGATATTCAATTGCCTATCCAAATCAAGAAGGTAAAATATTGTAAACTGAGGCCAAGTTTCTTGTTACAAGTAATTCCCTTAGATTTTTATTCAATCCCCGATTTCGAGAAAAAAAAATACATTGTACATTCTGGAACTTCGAAAAAGTTATTAGCATTTTCTAATTACCACTTGACTGGACTTGATGAAAAGTTTTCTGCCTCTCAACATTCATTTCAGATACTTCTTTTGGGAAATAATCCGCGAATTCCAACATGATATTCCCAGAGAACCGTCATCATCTGCCTAGCCTTTTCCTAACTATGTTGGGGTCGGCTTCCAGTCTAACCGGATGCAGCTGAATACCAGTATTTTACATGGAGCGACTGCCTATCTGACCTCCACAACCCAGTTAGTACTGGGTGAGTAACGACTGTCAAAGATCTACAAATGACAGCCGGGACCAACTGCTTAACGAGCTTTCCGAGGCACGGAGGAAACTCGGTATGTAATGGGCGGTCACCCATCCACGGTCCAACCTAGGCAAGCGCGGCTTAACCACGAGCTCCTATTCCCAGAGAACCAATTCCTGGAAAAAAAACCCCCTTTTGTCTGCTGGTGTAGCTGAAATGTTTGAACAGCTCGTAAAAATATTTCACCAATAAATTACATCACACTGTTGTTTGAGTTCGTCAAGATTATCCCTATCAATCAATGGAATTATCATGTTTAGTTGATAAGGCTTTATCTGGTGGATAGCCAGATAAGGGAGTGGCGTCATTACAAAAATAACATAACGCCTGAAAGTTGGTGACAGAATAAAATTATATGATGACCTCCTTGAATCAAAACTACGAACTTGACTCTTTCCTTCCGTCTTTCTGAGCGACATATTCATATCAACAATTGATTTTTATGGGATCATTGAGTGCAAATCAATAGCTACCTATGATTCTATTGCGCAGGCACAATCTTGCCAGTAATTACGATTGTCTATTCTAGCTCTTCACTACGTAGTACAAAACAAAGTGGCTTGCCGCTGTCTGTCTGTTCCTATGTATGCTTAGATCTAAGTTTAAAATTACGCAACAGTTTTTGATGCGGTTTTCAGTAATATGTAGTGATTCAAGAGGAAGGTTTGTATGTATATACATATATATATATTGCACCCGTGCGAAGCCGGGGCGGGTCGCTAGTTTAAAATACTCAGAAACTAAACCTGTACATTTTACTGTCTTTTTTAGTCATGGTAGAATGGCAAACATTTCATTTTATACGCAAACCCTGCGTAGGGAACATAGCTGTTATTTCATTTTTGCCCCTTTGCTAAGATATTTCCTCAAAACGCAGTCCTCTTGACACTACAAACTAGCTTCATCGATCAAGTTCGAAAATATCTCGTACTACATCTTTGTCAGACAGATGTATTTACAATCAGAATGCATGAGACGTTGGTGTTCCATCAAATGGAACATGACATTTGGCGCAATTTGATGTTTTCGGAGATAGCATCATGTTGTGACTACTTGTGACAAGAGGAGTGTTTTACGTCTGATTTACGAGTTGTACATAAAAATAAACTCACACCCTTTTCTCTATCGAAAAAAAAACCCAGAACTGTTCGATTTTGATTTTCTTAGTCATAAATACATAGACTCAATAGCCAGGCTGAAGCAGCAGGGAATGAGCTGGTCATAGTTATCTCTAATGTGCTCAGTGACATGAACATGAGACTGGACGTGAGTGTGAACATGTGACTGGACGCCATTACGAGAAATCGACATCAAAGTTTAACCGTGGCAAAAAAAAACCGTGATACTCAGGTCATATTCGAGGGGCAGTTGTAGCTCGTAAGAACCAGAGAGGTTTATAAGGAAAAACCTTTCCGCAACAAAAACACACAAATTAGACTAATGATTCAACCCAACAAAATCTTCATACTCATGTTAATGCCTCCAAATTTCTCAGTACTAAAAAGTTATGGTGTTTGTTATCGAACTTTTAAGTGATCTAACGTCGCCAAACGCCTCGAACTTGACTGCTGTCTTCTTATCGACCTCGCTTCGAATGAATCAGAGTTCTGACTCACTGGTGTTTACCACTAACATGTAGGTAACGCTAACGAGTGGCAGGGTGACTGATTACGATCGCTTGGGGGAACCTGGGGCTTGATTTATTGATTTGGAAGTGTTTTTTTCTTTCAATTGGTAGGTAAAATTAGCAGTACCTGTACACACAGGAACTGAGAGGCATATCTCCTGCAGTGGGGGCTGTGGATGATGTAGTCTGTTTCATTCGTGGCCGAACACTGAACCTTGATGTTAATAGCTTAATAAGGAACTTTGGAAGCAAATATTACATGCCAAATGAAGAGTATTTATTTTGAAAAGGACTTCCTGTAGTTGCTACTAGTACATGCTTATACTAGATATTCAGAATGAAAATAGCTTACGCCTGTATGTTCAGAGTTACGCGATTTTTTGTAAAGAATTAAGTGCCTGCAAAAACAAACTGAAGTTCAATGGACTGGAACAAAAAAGATTAAAGCTTGACCCGAGGCGTTAAGTTCAACAACAATAAGTATTTTATTTGAAAAAAAGTTTAGAATTTGAAAAACCACCCCACTGTGCGCAATCAGGTAGAACATAGTGGGTAGATATCTTGTTTTTGAACTACGACGATGAAGTCAGATAATTTAGAATATTTTTTTTCGAAATATTGATCGCTGGGCAGTACAGACAAATTCGAGAGATTCGACAAAAACTTTCAAAGATGCGACTTGTGCGCACCAAGCCACAGCCTGCCAAAACAGGTATGAGTACATCCAGTTTTATAAGATGATGATGTCAACGCACAGGCTTACGAATACGCATCAGCCTGTGACAGCGGCCTTATAAGGTTTTCGGATAAGGATTTGAAATTAAAGTGCGTCATTTTTAAACATATACCAACTGTTGATCTATATCAAGACTTTGTTGTCATAAAAGGGCTTTTGAATGAGACCTGCACAGGTTTACCCCTTTCGAAAGATCATCACATCATCCTACTGCCAATTTATTTACGCTTCAAGAATAGGAGATCCGCGCTCAAAATTGTGATACAGACGTATGGCATAATACTCACACACTTAGGTGATCCTGTGAGCACTGTCCTTCTAAAGTAATTGGAGTGTCAGACTCACTCTAGAACCCTTCAAACATGTTCAAAGGCACATAAGACAACGTGCACACTATGCAGACATACGGCAGTCTACAGGTTTTGTCTGACAATCGTCGGGGCATGACGGATGCGTGCTCACCTCCCATGACTCGCACTAAACATATGCGAGTGGCTCCTTCGCCCTGTGTGTAGGGGAGTTTCAAGGATAAGAGTATTTTTAGTAGGGTATCGTTTACTAATTCGTTTTGGGCGTATCGGTTACGGACGAGGGCTGGATGTTACTTTTCCCCAACAATATAAATAGCTTTCGAAATGAAGGCGTTTATTTTTGGACTGACCTTAAACAAAGAGAGAATCTAAATGACGGAAATTCGACAAAAGGTAGTCTTTACCTTTAGATGAATGTAGCAAGAAAATCTACGACTCATTGCAAGAAAGAAGTGGACAGGAAAAGTAGCGTTTAGCCTTGTATGGAGATACAAAGCTAGATTTGCTAGTCAATCGACCAACGCATTAGGCATTTTCTCCTCATTAGGCTTTCACACAACTCTAGGCGTAGAACCGCTTATGGATATGCAGAGTGCATAATTCCTCAATATATTGTGCCAGTAAGCGAGATGCTCAAGAAAATACAATTATTGAATAAATAAGATCTTGGCTTGTTGTTGTTCTATTATTATATTGCCTTTGCTGAACAGATGACTGGTCCTCACCATATTTGGTGCGGTGTCGTAGGAAAAAAAGCTCCTTGTATTTCCTGCTAGAGTACGTCTAACTACGAAGTCTCTGTCTGCCATGTCACTAGAATCCCTGATTCATACTTTTCTAACTAGTCATCAATTAAAATCTTTAGAAACATCTTTAGACCGTTTGGTTCTTTTTAAGTTTACCGAAATAACACGTTTTGTCATGAGTCAGTTAAACAGTTACGTCGATAACCGAAATATTTGCACAACAACGTACGTTTTGTTGCTCTTTTCGGTAACTTTATCTTGTTATGTACAATCTCTTTACGTAATTTGACTTATTTCATAACTTTGATTTTGTATTAGTAGGTACCATTTCTTGGATGTGTCAATTTCGTCTATATTAACGTTAAAAGTTTACAAAAATGACATTTTAAGATACCATACATCATCATCAGTCTCTTACCCTTATTTGGGGTCGGCGTAGAAGCCCCCACCCCTCCCTCCCTTTTCTAGCCATATCGTCTTTCACACAGTCCAGTCCATCCATCATATCTTTGGTTTAAAAAACCATGCATACAAAATAATCGAGTGGTTATAAATATGTAATATGTCAGAATACTCAAGGTTATATAATAAGTTCTAGATCGACTTTCATTCCTCGAATGTGACCTTTGTATTTGTCCTAAAAGGACAAGGCTCATGAGTTAATTACAAAGACTATTAAAGTAGATTCAACTTTAACGATAAAGCTAATTATTACGACAGTCGGTTTAAGAGTCGACTCCTAATTAATCCTAATCCTTTAACAAGTTTCTCTTGGCCTTAATTAAAAACATGCGTCCATACCCTTTGGTAAGAGGGCTTGAAGAAATGGAGATAGCGACTCAGCAACGTCTGCTTAACCTTCGGTTGCAGCTGAACACAAGTATGGATGGAGGACTGATTATCTGTCCTCCACGACCCTGTGCCTGGGTAACACGATACTCCTTGGTACGACTGTTTTTCAGACGTTCTGGATTCTGACTAGTTCTGATTACCCATAGCGGAGATATAGGCGATTATATGCTGTAACTCCTGATATAAATTTTAATTTCTTCAAAATTAAGCTATAAGCATATAATAAGCACGTAGTGATTACATAAAGAAAAAAAAACTATACATGCTTAATATTTATGCTCTTTGACACAATATTTTGTGCATGTTCCGATGACATTGGGCATTCCAAGAGACTGCATAACATCAACGTGTTTGAGTATGCAAACATTTTCAATCTTAATTTACATAAAAACGTGAATTTACGATACAACTAAAGACAGCTGTTGAAGACGTTATGCGATACAAAATTTTGTATCTATGGCTAGAAAAAAATGTAATAATGGTTTCTTTTGTCTATGTTGTAGTACCATGCAAGAGTTCAATAAACTAAAATACGTTATTTTGCATACTTTAAATTTTTTAGCGTGTATATTTGACGTGTCTTTTGTCGATATATCTGTGGTGATTCAATGCTAATCTGATTAGCAGATAAATGCTTTATCAAAAAGCACATTTTTTTTCAAACGTTGAATTAGCAACGTTGAGTATTAATATTATCATTTTTTTTATGGCTGAAAAAGTATGTTACAGATAAAGATCGTATATTTAACACAGGGTTGGGGCCTTTTCCAAGGGAGGGACGCTCGGGTTTTCCCCGTCCTCAAAAGGGATGGCAATGGTCGTGTTCCTCGAAATTTGGGAGGCAGGTAGTGAAATTGAGGGATCCCTTTGTGTGAGTGAGTAATGGTGACCTCAGACCCGACATACGCATGTCTCATCCATCAAATGTGAGATAAAATTTGCACATGTATTCAATATACGTTGTATTATTGGATTTTGAAATATCCAGCGTCCATAAACATTTTTTGACGAATAAGGAAGCTTATCCCGAATAGAAAAGAGAAATCAATTTAGGTACACTTTGGATTTAGAACCTTAAACGTTTAAAAGGGGCTAAACAAACCTCTTTTCTGTAATCCTTTGCCTGAAAACATGTAGAAAAGGTAAAAACGAAATACAAAACCATCACATTACAGTTCTTTGTCCGATTTTAGAAACAGATCAGGATTGAAACACTGTTTTAAGCTTTCACTGTGTAAAACTAAACTTATACTGTCACAATGCCCAGCAGTGGGGCAGTCAGCTTAAAACACACAGTTGAGTAATTAATTGCCACTTACCCATAAATCCTATTAATGCTAGCGCACTCGTGGTTTCCACGTAAAAGGAAGAAGTTCTCTGGGTACTTGATCTTGTAAGCAAGGAGTAGACAAATGGTCTCCAACGACTGCTTGCCGCGGTCCACGTAGTCTCCGAGGAACAGGTAGTTCGACTCGGGGGGGAAGCCACCGTATTCAAACAATCTTAGGAGGTCGTAGTATTGCCCGTGAATGTCACCTGTGGATGAAAAGGGAAACTTAGATGTTGTTATGAATTATGCCACGAGAGCGCGTTATGTTTTGAGTTTATTTCATCACCGTTTGTACTAAAAACGGTGAAGGAAAAAATCGTGATTAAATCAAAAATTAGAACGAAAGATGTGACTTCTACCAATCCGTACTGGGCCGGCGTGGTGGATTACAGCCCACTTACTCTTATTAAACGGAGGCTTGTTCCCAAGCAATGTGGAAATTATGCTAATGAAGGATGCTGAATATTTGTATATAAGGTTAATTGAATTAGCTAGCGAAACGTCTTAGATCTGACAGGTAACAAAAATAAAACACGATAAACCCAAAAATACACAACATAAGTAAATTACACAGTTTTTTATTTGCAATGATCAGCTGCTGTTCAATGGAATTGCAAATACTGTGACCATCACGGTTCATGAGTGTCTAGTTACTTAGGGCCCATGAAATAATAAAAACAAACATCTATTATAACAAAAAGTATGGAATTATGAGTCACATAGTTTAAATTCATTTTCTATGATATTATTTTTTTTATTTTGGCTTCGGCTGACACATTCCATAACTAAACTAATAAGATAAAATGAGCTAAGAATCAGACCTTTTTGACTGTCTAAATTCCCTAGTCTTTTTTTGTTTATCCTTTGGAGAAGAAATCGCAGAGCATACTCCCCAGCAACAAAATTGGTACTTCTTCAAGTTCCTATTGAATGGCACTCACACAACAAAACAATTCAATTAGAATCCATAACAATCATATTTGATGAATGTGCTGTACTCAGAATTTTAATTACTTGTTTAACTTCTGTCACTGAACTTTCACTTTCGTTATTTTATTCATTCATATCTCTAAGATAGGGACTGGTACAGACAGCAACAGATCAAGCTGTACTTTTCCAGTATAACATGGCCTCGCTTTGTATAGGTTTCCCATACAATGAGAGATATGCATAAACTGGTTTTGTATAGCTTGAATGGTTGCCTTTTATACATTCTAGGTAGAATACAATATCAATGCAAGAGAATTAAAACTTATATGCTTTTCATTGGGCACTAGAAAATATAACTCTTCTATGTAGCCTTTTCCCTACTATGTTGGGGTCGGCTTCCATTCTAACTGCATGCAGCTGAATACCAGTATTTTAAACAGAGTGACTACCTATCTAACCTCCACACAGACTGACAACCAGCATTTTTGTGCTCCACAATCTTTGTAGAACAATAACCCTTACATTTACAATACCCCAAACTAGCCTGACATGCTTTGCTAATCAATTATCAAGACTTACATTGAAATGAACATGAATGAGGTTTCACAACCTTCCAGTAGTGATTATGGACTTAATCTATCATTGAACCGATGGATAGCCAGAATTATTACCAAAAAATCAGTTTGTTATGCCAAATATGAGTAAGACGCACGGAAAAGACTGATTTTATTAATCATTTGAGATTAGATACTAGTGAAATGTAATTGATAACTACACCTTTGTTTTATAGTTAGGGAGAATTTGTCTTATGATATCTGATATTTAGGCATTTGCATGTCAATGATATTAGTACCAGCCACGCAGTCTGGACTTTTGCCCGGTTGATGGCAATATTACTTGGGGGTTAAAACATAACTAGTGAAATGTGGTTGTACAGTTAAATACACCTCTACTTAACCTGGGATTACAGACATGATGTATGTATGTATGATATCAGTATAACATGGTAAGGGTGCTTGCAGAACAAGGTGCATACTATAATATGGTCAAAGGTTGTTGAAAAAAATTGCACCAATAAGCCATTTTCCATTTAGTAAACAAGTTTAGATAAAACTATTTTTTTTTAAGTCTTGACCATTTCTCTTGTACCCTCAAGGTATGGGCGACTTAATACTAGTGTGTGCACTGTTTTATAATCTTTTTTGCTTGTTGCATGGTTTCATTTAAGTAGAAAATGTTTGTTTGCCATAAAACAAAATATTACAATGTGAATCTAGATAATCCACAACAGTCAATATAAAAGATTTTCTTTCTTGAGCAATGGAATTTATGAATTGAGTTAAATAAAATGAGTAACACACAAGACAATTCTGTAAGATTAGACAGAGTTACGAACAAGTCCAGTGAATATAAGATGTAACTAAAACAATAGGTACACTTTTTTCAATACTAGGGGTTCTAGAATATATGTATATTTGTTTTCACAAATAAATAAATGCATCCTTTTTTATTGAGATTGAGTCAGAATGTTCATTGCACCATGTTATAAACGATGACAACAGCAATTTCATTGAAAAAACACACAATATTTAGTAAAAATTGGTCAGTTCATCATAAGAGCGAAATATCTCATGAAAGATAGTTTCAGACCGGCTGATACATTAATGGTGAAAATGGACAATATAATTATTAAGGTAAATACAAATAACCCTGGCCTTATCAAGTGCATTAATATGACCTTCAAATTATCTTTGCAAGAGCTTAAAAATATTGTGAAAGGAGAACTTGCGGCTAATATTTTAAGAATTATTTTTGTGGACTATAACTCTTAAACTGTTTTCAGATACCTAGATAAAAACAATTGCTTTGTAACATTTAAAATACATAATTCTATTAAAATAATACATGTTTTGACACCAAATCCGTCTCAAGACGCGCTAGGAATCAGAGAAAACTTCAAAAACGGTTACTTAAATAGTACCATGTACCTCAAGAAATTGGTCCAATAGAGGGTAATAACAAGGTTTTCGGCGAAATACCTTCACATTGCAGTGTTCTACAACGATATTAACCTTTTATAATAAAGTTCAACAATGATATAAACGTCTAAAAATGCAGTTTCATCATTTCGAAAGTGGAAGGTAGCATTGGAAAGTAGCAGTATTGGTTAGAAAATGGACAAACGACCAAGTACTTACCGCAAATTTTTAGCGGCGCTTCCAATTCAAGTAATATCGGTTGTGACAAGAATATTTCCCGCGACTTCAAGCAGAGCCCTTTGATCTCTATTTCCGTTAACTGTACATTCATTCCAGGCTTTTCGCCCCGAACTGAAAACAAACGTAAACATATCACCAACACGTAAAAAACACAACTTTTTCACAGTTTTATCACTTTTCTACACCAATATTTTGAATATTTCACTGATTCTAAGCTGGAACACTTGTAACTTTGTTTATTTCAAACCGTATCAACATTTACCTTTTAACAATTTTTTTATTACATTATCGATGTTTAACTCATCTGTGTCTCTGTCTGCCATTTGATATAATTGTGGTGCACGGAATATAGCTAAATAGAACAGGCAAAGGAAGAAAGATTATGAAGATATTTGCCGATTTGTGAAAGGTACAACCTATTTCAATTCTCGGCTAAAATGAAATTCAATGGCGGAGACATCACTCACACACACACAAACAAGCCATACACATCATCGGTGTGCCCAGCTCAAACTTAACGTTTCCCCACAATTTTACATAAAATTTGAAAGGTTGGAAATAAATCGATGAAATGTGAAATAAGTCACAAAATGTTTATTGTAGACATGATTTAATTAACTTAAGTTAAATTTTAGGGGATACAAATACTCACAATGCACTCTAAGGGAAAAACATTGAAAAATATTATGGTTTTCTGAAGTATACTTAAATAATTATATGGTTATTCGACGCATACATGCAAAGATATGCCATTGTATGAGTAAGATGAAATAATAACACTGTTACATTTTCATTTGAATTTTAAACCATGTTTGAGAAAAAACATGTAAATGAAGTTATATTTGCAGGATTTATGGCACTTTTTTTTCTGCTGTCAACACCACAACAAAACAGTGTTGCCAGTTATTGACAAAAACATGTAATGTTGCATGGACACTAAATGTCAAAATGTTACCATCGCATAAAAAATAATTCAACTATATTTTAAATTAACGAACTTGACACCTGCGTCCCAGTTCTTTGATATATTTTTTAGGGTAGTCAACGTTAAAGCCTGATTGATGATGATAATCATTTTCATAATAAAAAACCATCGGGAAAGTTTCACTACATTTATTTATCACTTTACAATACAATATACATCCTCAAAGAATTCAGAATTAAAATAAAAGTGCTTACAGCTTAGCTGTTACGTTTTTAAGTTGATAAAGATTTATTATTAAACGTTGATTATAAGTATAAAAAGAATACTTCCTTTTCGTATTCAGTCTTTCTTTTCTCGGAATGGGTGGCGTTTACTGAAAAGAAAAATCAAAAAAATTAGAACAAATGGTAAGTACCGATTAAATAACTGTTTTGTGTTGTGTCATTAGGGTAAATCATGGGTAAATCGAAGAACTAACGCGCAGTGCGTTGTATCGCCATGATTTCGCCACATTGTTGGGAACCTATATTTAAAAGTACTCTGTGGTGGGAACACAAACGGTGCGGGGCCGCACATCATCATCATCTTCATTTCAGCCGAAAGACGTCCACTGCTGGACATAGGCCTCCCCCAAATGTCGCCACATTGACCGATCCCGTGCGTCTCGGGATCGGTCAATATCCCGGGGCCGCACAGTGGTCTGGAAATCGAGCTCCATACTCATAGAAACTCAAAGACTGGAATTAAAAAAAAAAATTGCTATGGCAGTGGTCTGCCTCCCTTTTATTTATTTTTTTCCGGATGGGAAATCATCAAATGACCCCCCCACTCTGGGCGGAGCGGAAGGGAGTGTCAGACTTGTACTGACTAAAACCCATCCATGTTCCTTCTTTACCCTTTGTGTTCCAGGGCCACGGTATCTCTTTCGAACAGTCCCGCAGCCCTGGCAGGCATCGGCCCTAGCGGACCCCTACTTATTTGCTGACATCTCTTTGAGGCGCACGTGGAACACGAATGCGCCGTCGACACGGCCTGTCGTCATAAGTCGGCCGGACGGCGAGCTGGCCCATAACTCGCCGTCCACAGGCCCGCGCCTACGGTGGCCGGGAGCCACCACGTGACCCCCAACGCCCAGGGCGTCTCCCGCGGCGACTGGGACGTGAGGTTCTTTCCCTCTCACGTACCGTCACCTCCTTCTGCGAAGCAGTCATGCTAGTGAATAGCATGACTGCTTCGCAGAAGGAGGTGACGGCTTCCCATTCCCTCTCGCTCCGGACCATGGCTTGAACCAAGGCCGGACGCGAGAGATCGCCGCCGCCAATCGCCGCTACGAGGACACGGCGGTGCTCCGCCCAAGCGGGGCGGACCTCCACGGTGTGCTCCACCGTGTCCTCCGGACGATCCTCGCAGTGGAAACACCCGGGCGATTCCTCCCGCCCGATTCGGTGCAGGAACCTCCCGAAACAACCGTGTCCGGTGAGGACCTGCGTCAGGCGGTAGGCGAGGGCGCCGTGGCGCCTCTCTAGCCACTCCTCAAAGAGGGGACTTATCGCCACTATGGTGGTGTGCCCTTGGTCTGACTCCCTTAACGTCATATTAACGTATGGATGGTTTGGGTAGCTCCACACGTGAGAAAAAAAAGTTTTGTGTTTTTTTTTGTATGGGAGAAAACACTTATTTGAAATTGAATGGAACTGAAGGGCTGGTGCTCACACGAGCTATTGTACCATACACGGTGATCAAGATAACATATAATTTCTGCGCCTTTGAATGCCGCTTTACACGAAGCAAATTTTTTAAATTTAGAATAGGTAAATGTGATTTTTCAAATCTTTGACATGGTTAAATGAAGTCGTCGATCGATTTACTTATACTATCGTTAGTTTATAGCCTGCTAATGTTTTTTTGTGTGCACAGTGCAAGACGTCGCAACGCATGCACCCATCCCCGCCTCGTCTCGGTGGTAGCATGTCCGATGTACATGCGGTGCGGCGCGGGGCGCCCGGGCGCATCGTTAGGCGTCGTGTGACATGCCATGGATTTTTATACGCAGGACGCCGCTGCGATGCCACTCCGG
Organism: Noctua janthe; assembly: GCA_910589295.1. NCBI lineage: Eukaryota > Metazoa > Arthropoda > Insecta > Lepidoptera > Noctuidae > Noctua > Noctua janthe. The sequence continues at coordinate 2,305,604 of OU342573.1, read as the reverse complement.
CATCGGAGCGGCGCCGCAACGCACCGTGTGCGTAGGCTCTAAAGCATGAATGCCTTACATCCATAGAGTACAGAATCCTGTATCTTCTAGAGACGACAGTTCAAATAGGAGTCTCATAACGCTAGTTCGTCACAATCGCTAATTCTTAAGGTTTACTTGTTAAAATAATAAATCGTTTTTTTTTATAAAATCCATGGCCTCTATAGTGCGTTGAGCGCACAACTCCTGTCACAAACCGCCTTCAAAACGTTAGTTTCTATTCGTCACTAACTGTGTCGTGGAGCGATTAAAAAGTGGGCAACGGCGACGTTATGATTTGTGAAAAAAATATTGAGAGAGCACAAGATTATTAAAAACTGTGTCATAATTTCAATGGTTTATGAAGTTTGAAACATACAGATGGAAGACCATATAAGATTAGAGGAAGACCAAAGAAACGATTGATGATGGACTGTGTAACGGATGATACGGATAGAAAGGAGGTTTCTGCTAAAAATATGAGTAATAGAAAAGTATATACCCTAAATAAATTGGGATACGAGCATAAGAATGATGATATTGTAAACTTACGCAGGAATAGTGAGAGTATAGATCCCGAATCTGGTGTTCACGTCCTCGAGATGGAAGATGTATTCGACGTACGCTTTGTCTGCTAGCACCGCCGGCGTCTCGAACACCAGGTTCATTATGTAGTCTTCAACGCAACTGAAAAGAAAACATTTTGAGAATATCTTGACTTCAAATAATGAAGTTGCCAAAAAGAAACTATTCTCAGCAGTCTAGGTTTGTTCGGTAAATAAATTCTGCTGCCTCCTTTGTTCATTCATAATGGTGATAATATCTTTTCCTAGGCTAAGATGAATCACGAAATCATCTCCGACTACTGACTACTTGCTGCTTTACAGTCATTTCGATGTTATTTTAACCAGTGTAACTGTACCTAATGCTTTTGCGATAAAGCTGAAAATCCATTAAAGAAATTTGACAGATTGTAGTAGCTTGATGTGCTAGTGTCTGTACCTCCGATTTTGCATCTCCGTCAAAATCACAGTGCTGTACATATATTGACTTACTATACGGTTGTTGTTGAGTTGTTGCTAACGGAGGTAAAGTAACTGAAATTACTTATTTTCTGAGAGTTTCAAGTAAACTTAAAACAGTTTTTTTTATACAGGTTTCAAAATAGGTTCTCCCATTTTTAATGTCAAACTTACTAAGCACACGGCTGGTAAGGCACAAGCTTCTCAATTCTGTTCGGCCTTAATAGCTCCACGTATGGATCTGCTACAAGTTTCGTCGTTCCAGGTATTGAGAATTTGCGGCCTTTTGGTGTCGGGCCTGGGGGCTGGCAGAAAAATATTGATACAAATAAATAACTAAATAATTGAGTGACATGGGTGATAAAAATAAACAATAAGGATATTGAGTCCCTTGGTGGTTGATTGTTTCCACCACCACCGTTAGTAAGGGACTGGCGTTCGCGCACGCTACCGCTACAGTCGGTGCTTGGCGACTATACATTATGTCGCGTCAGGTTTGTAGTGTAAGCCCCTACAAGGACAACCCCTGACTAAATAATAACAGTTGCACGGATCTATCTTTAAGGTTAAGCAAAGCTTGTCGAAGTTGGCCCGGGGATGGGAGGACATCCACTGCATACCAAGAGCCCTTCGTGCTCCGTAAGACCGCTTTCACATTTAGGCGACTTTAGCAGCGCGACAGTCGCGCGTCTATCGTCCAGACGGTAAAAATCTTTTTTTTTTTAGTTTTTGTCTTCGACTGTGCTTCTGTCGCGCTACTGTCGCGCTGCTAACGCCTTAATGTGAAAGCAGCCTAAAGTAAAATAACCAGATGGTCCTGGCTGTCATTTGCATTTGGCTTGGCAGTCGTTACGGCCCCACCATAATAGAATTACCTACTTGGTACTTTAATTTTAGTATTTTACAGTTCATTACTTTGTATGTCTTAGTTTAAAAAAGTAGAAGCCAGTAACCACAAACCTTGATAGTGCCGTATGCAACTTGTATGAGGCTCTTGACTTCGGTCTCCAAGATCCTTAGGAACTTGGAGACGTTCCACTTTGTCACCTCCTTGTGGTTTCCGAGGAGGGCCAGCAGTGGAGTGCAGTCGCATTTCGCTAACCTGAGAGAGATTTGTAAGCTGTTACTCTTGCCAATCATACTAGCCCAGTACCAACTGGGTTGTGGAGGTCAGATAGGCAGTCGCTCCATGTAAAATACTGGTATTCAGCTGTATCTGGTTAAACTGGACGCCGACCCCAACATAGTTGCGGAAAGGTTAGGGTACGTGTAAAAGTTAGGTCAGATTGCGGACCGGCTGCGAACACGGGACTGAGAGATACTTCAGAACAAAATTTGTCAGACTGCGGTGGCGGGAGCCGCATTTGTCGGTGCCGGTTCAATCTTACCTGAAGAGGCACTCATGGTCAGATTGGTACGATTCGGCACAGGCTAGCGGCAAAAACGAATATAATAATTATGTAGATGGGTGCGTTCGACAAAAAACCGCTCAACTTGTTTCGAATTGTACGCAGCCGACCTGAACCAGGTTCAGCGATGATAAATGCCGAAAGAAGACCTAGTATCTTATTTTTACTCTTATCATGCAATCAGTCCCTTGAAAATGAGCAGACATTATGTTGTCAGATTGAGTGTCATGCACAGTAAGTTCCACGGTGGGACTGACTCTTCGTAATCGGTAGCTCACTGTAGGCTATCCAGGATCAGGATTTTGCGTTTCTTTAACCGATTCAGGGTTACAGGAATAGAGAGGCTGCACTGCTAGTGAATTCGTATGGTGTTGCAGACGCATTTTGTATGCTTTTGCATAGGCTCTACAATGACTAGTATCTAAATTATACGGGTGCTTACAGAACAAGATCCTCGACGCCTTTGATCACTTTCATGGCGGTGGCATCAGATGAATTATTTTCATTCTGCATTCGTTGCGTATCCGCACGTAAAGTTTCTAATTGCGCCGTCATGTTCGCTAGTCTTTTGTCTTGGTTTTCCTCACGCGCTTCGTTTTTATCACGCTGATCAACTGGAATTTTGAACTATCATTAACTACCAGCTTATGCCAGCGGCTTCGGCCGCGCAATTGTCGGGAATCATCCTACGGGTATTTACTACCGGTAAGGAGCAGGTGCCTACATAATAGCAGCCGCCCGGGTCGATCATTAGGTTAAGCCGTACTTGCCTAGGTTGGTCTATGAATGGGTGACCACCCATTACATACCCAGTTTCCTCCATGCCTCGAAAAGCACGTTAAGCCGTGGGTCCCGGCTGTCATTTGTAGATCTTTGACAGTCGTTATAAACAGTCTTACCAAGGGGTATGGTATTCCCCAGTACTAACTGGGTTGTGGAGGTCAAATAGGCAGTTGCTCCATGTAAAATACTGGTATTCAGATGCATGCGATTAGACCGGAAGCCTACCCCAACATAGTTGGGAGAAGGCTAGGCTAGGAAGATGATGATGATAGAAAGAATCTTTTGTCCTAATCTAGGTCATTATCTGCCAGGGCATCCTCTAAAATCTCGGTAGGTACAAACTTATTTAGTAAACCTTTTTGCCAGATTATGCACAAGTACATAAACGGAAACACTGTACAAAGGCAGATTTAATGCTTTGGGCATTTTCTACCAGTCTACCTTAGGTAGTTGAAGTAGAGACAAAATATAGAAGGTGCAACTTAACAAAACTATACCAGGAAAATAATAATTAATTATTAAAATAAAAGAATAAATACATGTATACCAACAAACAACATAATACACGAAGATATGAGAGATAAAAAATCATAGATGGAGGAAAACTACTACACCAAATTAATCCTGAGACGAATCTACCAGGGGTGTGTTGTCAGAATTCCTCCTCGTGTGCCTGATGGCTGCCGGTCCCTCTCGATACGTCTGGAGGGAATAGCAGCTGCTGGGCCGGTGCACCCTGGGCGTGGGCAGTGTCCTTCCCCGAGGAATGGGAAGAGATTCTTATTCTTCGGGGAATGTTACTGTCCATGGCTAATATTCTGACATGGGAGGGGCCCATTGTGGGCCTAGGGGGCGTTGTTCCGCGTGACCCTCTGACAAGCAGAGGGCACAGCGGAGGAGCAAGGGCGGGCTCGGTGTGCACTTACCCTGCCTCCGAGCAGACAGTGAAGGACACAGTCCTTCACTGTCCCCGTCGATATCGTAATCCCTCCGTCGAAGTGTCGTGGAACACGTCTCGCGGCTTCGATTGGGACCGAGGGTCTTGGCTTAACCGCCCGGACCACGAGGTAGAAAACCTCTATAAAAAGTTACCCCGAATCTCAAGCGGCGGCGCACCGCGAGGAGATGTATGGCTGACGGGTTCCTATGGAAAATCAGTCGTTAGTGCGAACCACTGCCGGGCCTGGCTATGGCTTATCTGGGTACAGGGGGCACTGCCCAGATGGACTTTTTATTTCCCCCATACTCGTGGGAACTGTATGAAAGAACAATTAACCCAAAATACGGCCGATAACGGCGAAGGAAGGAAGGAGAGGGATGCGGGGTCGGAGTCCGGCGCCGCATCCAACGATGTGAGCGCGGGAGGCTCAGAGAGCTCCCGGCGCGGGAGGCCCGGGGCTGCTGCGGGGAACAGGGAGTTCCTACGCAAGCGATCCAGGCCGGTAGGCGACCGAGAGTCGTCGTCAGAGGGGGAGCTGGCTTCGGCTCGCAAGATCCCCACCAGCAAGCGTGGCGGGATCCGCGGCAAGGGGAGAGGCCTCTCTGTCACCGAGAGGTCGGCGCGGCTTGCCGAGGAAGGGCGCCACCCGGGGGTGGCCGGTCACGGGGTGGATCGTTCGGGCTCCTCTGGTGACGAGGCGGTCGCAGACGGCGGCTCAGATGCGGAGCGCAAGGCCGAGTTTGCGAAGAAGGTGGAGGTGGCGCTGAGGGCTGTGTCCTACAAGCAGAAGCCCTCTACTAGACAAAGGGCCATACCTGCAGCGGCCGCCTCCATCATAGCGACAGCGAAGGCCAGATATGCGGGGCCTCCACCAGACGAAGTTGCCAAACTGCGGGCGGAGGTCGCTCGCCTGACGGCTGCTACGGAGCTTCTCCAAGAGGAGAACAAGAAGCTCCGAGCAGACCTGGCCGATCTGCGCGAGTCCGGCTCTCGCGAGGCGCCCCAAAATGGGGGCCAGCAGCGACCAAGTCAGCCCGTGTCGGTGGAGAACCAGGTTCTCAACCTGGTTCGGCAGGAGCTGGCTGCCTTCCAGGCGCGGTTCTCCGTTCTGGAGGGCATTGTCCTGCGCCCCCCCCTGGCGGCAAACAAGTCGGCCACATATGCGGCTGCTGTGGCCTCCGCACCGGGGCCGTCCAGCCAGCTCTCCGGCAGGGTTACGTCGGCCCCCGAAAAGCCGGCTCTGGCGAAACCGGCTCCGGTCGGGAGGGCGGCGGCCCTGAGGCAGAGCAAGGCGGTGGCCCAAAAGAAGGGCAAGGCGGCGTATGTACCGGCGCCAGCCGCAAGACAGCCGCCACCGCCACCGCCGCCTCCCCCGCCCACTAAGCCTTCTGTGGCCGAGTCCGGGTGGCAGGTGGCCGGAGAAAGAGCGAGGGAGCGAAGGGCGGCAAAAAAGGCCAGGAAGCGGGAGCGGAAGCGCCGACAAAAGGAGCGAAGCGTCGCGGCTGGGCTCAGCGCCCCGAAAACCGCAGCTGTGGTGATAACGCTACAGCCGGATGCGGAAAAGAGGGGCGTCACCTACCGCGACGTGCTAGCTAAAGCGAAGGCGACGGTGGATCTCAGAGAGCTCGCGATCGCCAGGGGCCTCCGGCTTAGAGTGACCGCAACAGGGGCTCGAGTGCTAGAGATCCCCGGCGAAACCCGTGGCTCGTCCGCTGACGCTCTGGCCGAAAAGCTCAGAGCGTCCTTAAATGCGGACGAGGCCCGAGTGTCCAGGCCCGTCAAATGCGCAGACCTGCGCATCCTGGGTCTGGACGACTCGGTGACCGAGGAGGAGGTGGTGGCCGCCGTCACCAGGACCGGTGGGTGTCCTGCCGAGCAGGTCAAAGCAGGCACCTTACGTCCGGATCTGTCGGGCATGCGAACCGTAACGGTAAGCTGCCCTGTGACGGCGGCGAAAGCCATTGTGGAGGGCCGAAGGCTCTTGGTGGGCTGGGTGTCAGCGCAGGTGAAGCTGCTGGAGCCCAGGCCTCTGAGGTGCTTCCGCTGTCATGTGGGGCACCACGTGTCGGTCCGGTGCACCTCCGAGGTGGACCGCAGTGGCCTGTGCTTCCGCTGCGGCCAGCCCGGTCACTTGGCCGCGGCCTGCTCTGCCGCACCGCACTGCGCCGCATGTGCGGCAGCTGGCAGGCCGGCCGATCACCGGGCAGGGAGCAAGGCCTGCGGTACTCCCGCCAAGGCCAGGGGCAAGGGAAGGCCCTCCGCCACCACCGTCAAAACCCCCACCGTCGCCACCACCGCAGCCGCCGCCACTGTCGCCGCCGCTGCCGCTACTGCTGCAACTTCCGCAGCTGTGCCCTCGCAGGGGGCTCGGGAGGGGGCTGAAATGGAGTGCCAGTAACGGCCCCATTACGCCTTCTCCAGGCGAATATCAACCACTGCGCCTGCGCTCAGGACCTGTTGCTCCAGAGCATGGCGCAGTGGTCGATTAACATTGCCGTGGTCGCTGAGCCGTACTTTGTCCCGCCCAGGGATGACTGGGTGGAGGACCTTAGCGGCTCAGTGACCATAATTGCGTCGGCCGCCGCCGGTACCCCGACCCTTGAGAGTGTCAGGAAGGGTCAGGGGTGCGTGGCAGCACGGTTCGGGGAGATCGTTGTAGTGGGAGTCTACTTCTCCCCGAGCCGAACTCTCGCCGAGTTCCACAACTCCCTCACGGAGTTGAGTGTCGTCATCGGAAGCCATTCCCTCCCCGTGCTTGTGCTCGGGGACTTCAATGCCAAGAACTTGGCTTGGGGTTCTCGTTACACGGACATGCGGGGTAGGATGGTGGAGGACTGGGCTCTGGAGACAGGTCTAGTCGTCCTAAATCGGGGTTCTGTCCCCACGTGCGTGCGGATGCGGGGCGAGTCGGTGGTGGACATCTCGTTCGCTAGCCCCGCTCTGTCACCGCGTGTCGTCGACTGGCGCGTCATGGAGGGGGTGGAGACCTATTCCGACCACCGGTACATCCGGTTCGACGTCTCCACTCAGACCTCAAGCGCACCGGTCCTACAGGCCCCGAGTGGTCTGCGATGGGCGCTGAAGCAGCTGGACCGGGAGCTCCTCCTGGAAGCCTCAATCGTGCAGGCCTGGGTGTCATCACCGGTCAGGCCTGCCGACATCAACAACGAGGCGGGTTGGTTCCAGGAGGCCATGTCCGAGATTTGCGACGTGGCAATGCCCCGAGTTCGGCCAGGAAGCGCCCGGCGTCAGGTGTACTGGTGGTCGCAAGAGCTGACGTCTCTGCGCAAGGCGTGCGTTGCCGCGCGGCACCTGTACGCCAGGCATCGCAGGCTCCGCATCCGCCCTCCGGATGCGGCAGCCATTGAGGCGGAGCTGTACGAGGGGTACAGAGCGGCGAAGACCGCCCTCCAAGAGGCTGTCCGGCGGGCCAAGAATTTGGCCCGCGAGGAGATGCTGGAGTCTCTGAACGGAGATCCGTGGGGGCGCCCTTACAAGATGGTGCGGGACAAACTCCGCACCCGGGCCCCCCCGCTAACGCAGAGTCTCCGGCCTGAGCTCGTGGAGGACGTGGTGAGCGTTCTGTTCCCTTCGCGAGGGGAGCATCCTCCCCCGCCTATGGCTCCGTCACCGCGTGCGGTGCCGGAAGCGGACCACACCGATGACGACTATGACGTTCCGGAGGTGACTGGGGTAGACCTGAGAGTGGCGGTTCGCAGGCTGAAAGCCAGAAATACCGCCCCGGGACCCGATGGCTTGCCTGGCAAAGCCTGGGTCCTGGCCTTTGAGGCTCTCGGGCCTCGACTGGAAGGGCTCCTAAGCGCATGCTTGGAGAGAGGCCAGTTCCCGCTTCGTTGGAAGACGGGGAAGCTGGTCCTAATCCGGAAGCCAGGGCGCCCTGCGGACTCTCCGTCCGCATACCGGCCCATCGTGTTGCTCGACGAGGTGGGCAAGCTCTTTGAAAGAGTCATTGCCAACCGCCTCGCCGGGCACCTTGCAGGGATGGGGCCGGATCTTGCGGAACACCAGTTTGGTTTCCGCAAGGGGCGCTCGACGGTGGACGCCATCATGCGCGTGAGAGCCCTCACGACGGGGGACGCGGTGTCCCGGGGCGGGGTTGTCTTGGCGGTGTCTCTTGACATCGCCAACGCCTTCAACTCCATGCCCTGGACCTGCATTGCGGAGGCTCTCCGGTATCACGGGGTGCCGACCTACCTTCGTCGCGTGGTCGGGGACTACCTGACGGATAGAGCCGTCATCTACCCCAGTCGGAGCGGAGAATGGAACCGGCGAGAGATGTCGTGCGGTGTTCCACAGGGTTCGGTTCTGGGGCCGGCCTTGTGGAACATCGGTTACGACTGGGTGCTGCGCGCCGACCTCCCTACCGGCGTCAGTGTAGTTTGCTACGCTGACGACACGCTGGTACTGGCGCAAGGGAGGTCGCACGAGGCGGCGGCCGAAAACATGACACGCGGGGTTGCGATAGTTGTGGAGAGGATCCGGCAATTGGGACTCGAGGTGGCATTGCACAAGTCCGAGGCCATGTGTTTTCATGGGCCTCGAAATGCGCCACCGTCGGGATCATTACTGATGGCAGGAGGGGTTCCCATCGGCGTCGGGTCGACGTTGAAATACCTAGGACTCGTCCTCGACAGTCGGTGGAACTTCGTGGAGCACTTCCGACGTTTGGCTCCCAAACTGGAACGGACGGGGGCTGCTTTCAAGCGGCTCTTGCCCAACCTGAGGGGTCCAAACGCCTCCTGCCGGAAGCTTTACGCGGGGGTCGTGCGGTCCATGGCCCTTTACGGGGCCCCGGTGTGGGCGCGTTCTTTGAGGCGGCAAGCCGCCCACTACCTGAACGCGCCCCAAAAGGTGATAGCCATAAGGCTAATCCGGGGGTACCGCACGATCTCTGGCGAGGCGGCTAGCCTCCTTGCCGGATTGCCGCCATGGGATCTGGAGGCGATAGTCCTCGCGCGCCTGCATGAATGGCGCGCGGAAGCACTATATAGGGGGGAAACTCCGCTGCCGCGACAAATTACCGCTCAGCGGACAGACCTCCGGCGTGATCTCATGGCGACATGGAGAGAGCGACTGTCGCAACCCCGTGCAGGGCACGCCACCATAGTGGCGATAAGTCCCCTCTTTGAGGAGTGGCTAGAGAGGCGCCACGGCGCCCTCACCTACCGTCTGACGCAGGTCCTCACCGGACACGGTTGTTTCGGGAGGTTCCTGCACCGAATCGGGCGGGAGGAAACGCCCGGGTGTTTCCACTGCGAGGATCGTCCGGAGGACACGGTGGAACACACCGTGGAGGTCTGCCCCGCTTGGGCGGAGCACCGCCGTGTCCTCATAGCGGCGATTGGCGGCGGCAATCTCTCGCGTCCGGCCTTGGTTCAAGCCATGGTCCGGAGCGAGAGAGAATGGGAAGCCGTCACCTCCTTCTGCGAAGCAGTCATGCTAGTGAAGGAGGTGGCAGGACGTGAGAGGGAAAGAACCTCACGTCCCAGCCGCCGCGGGAGACGCCCTGGGCGTCGGGGGTCACGTGGTGGCTTCCGACCACCGTAGGCGCTGGCCTGTGGACGGCGAGTTATGGGCTAGCTCGCCGTCCGGCCGTCTTATGACGACAGGCTGTGTCGACGGCGCGTTCGTGTTCCACGCGCGCCTCAAAGAGATGTCAGCAATCAAGTAGGGGTCCGCATGGGCCGACGCCTGCCAGGGCTGCGGGACTGTTCGAAAGAGATACCGTGGCCCTGGAACACAAAGGGCAGAGAAGGAACATGGATGGGTTTTAGTCAGTACAAGTCTGACACTCCCCTCCGCTCCGCCCAGAGTGGGGGGGGTCATTTGATGATTTCCCATCCGGAAAAAAAAAAAAAAAAAAAAAAAAAAGACGAATCTACCAACTTCTGGTGTACCTACCTATGACTGTATGTGTTCGTCGAGCTTGTAGGTACTTCATTACTAAATGATAAGCGACAGCTAAATGAAGGCTGTTTCGAGGTGGCGCAGGAGAAGACCCCGAAGAGTACCTGGGAGGATATGGGGGAGGCCTTTGCCCAAAAGTGGAACATAAAAGGATATTAAAAAAAGCGACAGAAAAGTTGCTCCAAAAAACTCACAAATCTTTTGTCTTGACAAGTCCACTTGTTTTCTAAGAATGATAGCCTCCTGCAGAATTTCGCACAGCAGGATGAAACAGGAGAAGTTCTCAATCTCTCGAATTTGGAAGCGGTTGATGATTGTATTGACTCTGTCGGAACCAGCGTATGCCTAGAAAACGGAATTTGTAGTACAACTTCGATGTTGACCGAATCTGCAAACCGCTTGCAAAGCTACCTTAGGCGCGATTTATACAGCAACGGCGTAAGGTGAAGGCGTTTCGGAGATTAGCCGGAACAAGCAGGCAGACAATTTAAACTGAAAAAATGTGTTTTTGTTATAAGTGTCGTACCTATATGTTTTGGTATGCATTCAGCAAAAAGCTATTATTTTGATATTACAAACAGATACTTCAATTTTATTTATTTGTATAGATTATAACTAAGAGTCCAGGTTTCCTCATAATGTTTCCTTCTCCGATGGCTGTGATGTCCAAGATTAACTTAGAAAGCACTCGTAGGTACAGATGAATTGCACAAGTCACACATGAGAGGCGAAGTCTTAACCTCTGGGCTATCACAACTTTTGATATACCTACATGAACATACATAATGTTAACTATCTAACTCTTTAACGGACAATTTTTCCTATATTCTTGAGCCAGAGTACAGTCGATAGTTAGTTCGCTTCCTTGTCGTCTTGGGACAGGTATCTCAGTTAGTGTATTACACTTACAAATATCTCTTCAAGCAAAGCATCGTGCTTGGCGATGTCCCGCTCACATGCTTGCATTTCTTCTATGCGCTTCATTTCTTCCTTCTCATCTGCTTCACAGATCTTTCGCGAACCTTTTACTCGCAGGAACTCTTCAAGTTTGGCCAGATGATTCAGTTCACCTTCAAAAGATTGCATCTCCTACAAAATGGTAAAAAACAAACTGAATCCTTTGCTTTGTACCCTATGGAAGAAGTTTACCTAGTTTCAAATAGTACAGCTTTCTTAATATAACGCTACATCATAACCAGCCAATAATGTTCCCACTGCTGGGACACAGGCCTCCTCTCTATGCGAAAGAATGGGCTTATAATCCACCACGCGGATCCAGTGCGGATTAGTAGATGTCACATGTTTTTGTTTGTTGGACATACTGGTTTCCTCACGATGTTTTTGTTCACCGTATAGCAGTGGGGATGAAATAAATTACACAAAGTAATACGTATTCCTGGGTTCGAACCCAGTCTACTTACTGCTAGTAAGTCGTGGCCGCCACCACTGGGCCACCGTTGCTCTTTGAACGCTAAATCGATTTTTTTTAATCTAACAGAATAGGTGGCCTACCATAATGTCTTAAAGCAGGAATAATTCCAGCATGGGATAGAGATGACGCTCGACTGACCTGGATAGCTCTGTTTCTTTCTCACGACGTCATAGTAACCCCCAGGTCACTTTTAGGAGCGGTCGAGTGTTGAACTTTCATTGCGCAGTATAAAAAAGTGTCGTTAAAAACCGCTCATACGTACAGTATGTTAACACCACACCGAACTTCTTAAAATACATACAGAAATATCCCTATTCAGTTGAAACAGTCCTTTCCACTTGAGTGCCTCGAGTTTCCGGCAGCACTCGTCCCTGTTCGCGAAAGCCACGGAAGCTATCTCGAAGATATCCATGAGGTACATCTTTCCCTTCACCAGCTTCCCTATCGTTCGGTTCCATTGGATGTTGAAGTCGTTCCTGGGTAGAAAAAAAGTAAAATCTATAAATATATATAAAGTAAGAAACTGACTAGCTGACTGATTCACTGACTGATCGATCGACGGACAGCTGAAACCGCTGAGTCTAGAAGCATGAAATTTTGCAAAAACGTTCCTTAAATGACGTAAGTGTGCATTAAGAAGGGATTTTTGAAAATTCATCCTCTAAGGGGTTAAAACGAGGGTTGAAAGATTGTATGAAACTTGGTCAATTTTGCGAACGAAGTCATGGGCAACAGCTAGCATTAAATACTTAATAATGGATCTTGGATTCACACAAATTTTTCGGCATCGTCTTCGGCAAAGTACTTCAAATATCATTAAGTGAGCTTCGAAAGGTGTTCCGTGAAAAGGGACATTAAGTCTTGTGAGACAACAAGCTCATTAGATTTTTATCGAATACATAGGGATAATTTTCGGAGTATTCTTCGGTGTTTTACTCTTTACTCTATACGGTGCACCAGGGCGCCGCGGCGCACAGTTCAGGAACACCTGGTGTAGATAACAGCAATTACCTCTCAACGAGCAGTCTGTGTATCTCCTCTCTCACCCGTCGGTTGTCCGCGTTGACCACACAGAATCTCTTGGTGGCCAGATCGAGTCTGTTCTCCATACGTCGGAGACGGTTGTTAGCGTTCTCTATCATACCTAGTTCCTGTAAATTAACTTGGAAAGATGAGACTTCCAAAAGGACGTGTTCGGGGAAAAGTTCTACTTTTTGACCCTGTCAGTCACTATATACTCGTACAGTTCTGCTAGAGAAATTATACGCATGGGTAATGTTTTATAAAATATTCCACGTTTGTTACAGCTCTAAGTATAATTATAATATTAGATCTCATCATCACATTTTCGCATTACTGAAGATAGACCAAGATTGTTGAAGCACTTACTGTTCCTGGAAGGTCTGTACGTGTCGGAACGTATGTTTGACTATTTCTAGAGTTCGCCAATTGAGGGGTTTATTTGAATTGAAAACCAAATGATATTATTCAAAACTTTATTGAAGTCGGTATGCACCCATAAATAAGATGTTCTTTTTAGTTATATTTCGGAAGTCAGAGATCGAACAGGCCGAATTAATTCGTTGTATCCCTTATTTGCGTTTTCGAGTACTCACGTCAGCCTCGGTAGGAACTTTCTTGGACAGTTCGACGAGATTCTTGTGCGCGAGGTAGTTGAGGCAGTCCAGCTCGGCTTGCTGGGCCCTCTCGTCCCTCAGTTCAGTCTCGAACTGCTCATACTGCACGATAGATTTGTGAGTCCCGGTCTTCACGTAATTGTCTCGAACTGCATGCTGGCCTTTTCTGGCAAGCTGAAGAATAAGTGGATAATGTAAATCCTAATTTGGGAAGCTAGGATAGATCTTCCTAGACTAGGCTACGCTATGCTAGATCAGCCTAGGTTAGGCTTTCGGTTGAAAATAGATATTCAATAGGGAACAGGCAGTTGTAGCGGCAGGTTTCTAAGCATATTACGCACATATGTTTCTGATAGAAAATGTTGGTAGTTTCCCTCTCAATTAAATAACTCATTGATCAGATAAAAGCGGATCTATAGAAACACTTGTGCACCCAGATTTTAAAAAATCTGGTAAGGAGGTTCATTCCACAGTTCATTCAAATAATCTTCAAAAAGTACTTTTTGAAAATATTAAATACTAGATATAGGTACATTTTATTATTATACCTAAGCTTAAGATGAGATGGGACAGCCCTCCAAAAACTGACAGTGGTGCATTCAGCTCTTTATTTTGAATCATATTCCACCGCAATTTAGTATTTGCGTAATACTATACCTCTTGTTGAGATCGGTTGTCTATGGCATAAATAAATAATTAAACAATATTTATTACCGGCGTGGGTCTATGACCAGATCTATGAACGTGGACGAGGCAAAAGGAGTATGTAAGGATCGTAGCAGGTAACGCTCAGTGGTTTCTGCTTACCCCAATGGAAAAAAGGCGTAAGTTTATGTATGTATGTATTAAAATATTTGGACAATTACTAACATTGATACAAAGCAGGGTTTCCTTCAGCTCATACGTCAAGATGTTCAGTTGCTTCTCTTGTGGAGCCAGCTGCGGTATACCTCCAGCTCGCTTTTCAACGCTGCATTGCGGTGCTAGCTTCAGGTACTGTAGCCAGTAACAGACAGTGTATTAAAGATATGATGGGGTTAGTATGAAGACGTCTAGAAGCATGTCCTTTAGTTAAGGTTCTCTTCGCGGGAGATCTTTTTTTTTTCCTAGAACTTCCTTTTTTTTTATACATTAAATAAATGAATTTGCTTTTGAATAAGACAAATCTTTGGTCTAGTGGTCGCAAGCGCGACTGATGAGCATGAGGTCCTAGGTTCGAATCCCAGATCCAAGTGTTATTGGGTTTTTCCAGTAGGACTTTCTCAGTAGTAGCCACGGAGTCTGGATCGGTCGATAGCCTTACTATTACATAGTACTTAAACATAACTGGCGAATTGGGGGTGAACTACTACGTATTGGGGATTAAAGGCGTTATGTTATATTAAAATCATAACAACGTGCCTAAAAGATGCTTATTGACTCTTACGGATCAGTCAGACTGTTGCAGACAGGCAGCAGACATTGGACACTGTCAGATCCTTTAGTCTTTTTGACTCTATTCGCCAAGAAGTGTACGAGCTGCAGAATGTAGCAGTATCACGTTTTAAAAATTACTAGCGAAATTATATCAACACAATTCGTCCCCTACCAGTTTTATTATCATAATTATGGATCCATGATGGCATTCCCTTTCTTCTGTCATACTTTGACGATATCGTCAATCCAACGCGCTTTTAGATGGCCTTACCAGCCGAGTAATATCACCACGCTAATGAAGAAGGAGCTACCGACATAGCTTGAAGAGTAAACAAGCTAGGTAGTGAACGTGGAAGTGAGCAGGCCATTTTTGTCGACGGACGAATGGCTGAAGGACTGGTACTGTGTTTGCAAGCTTAGAGGCTGGTTGATTGAAGCACACGTTGGTTGCGGAAAACAGGGAACCAGGTGTTGTGACGTAGCTCGGAGGTCACCCATGTCCACTGTCCAGTCGTGCAATAGGATATCTTGATTGAACCACGGCATTAATTCTACAGGTTGTGTGTCCAAGAAGAATTCTTCCTTACAGTTCTCACGGCATTGCTGAGTTCTGCTTCAGGGTCCACCACCTTCTGTTCCACCTGCTGCGGCCTTCGCTCCTCTTTTGGCCCCATTTTGGTAAACGATTAATAAAATATAGGAATACAATATAAGAAAATAATTGATTATAACGTCCTGAAAACAAAAAGGTTTTCGTAAGACCTTCAGGTTGACAGCTGATGAACCGAGTTGGTTTTGAAACGTATTTTTCTTCTTTAATTTTGACATTCGTCATAAGGTTGACAGACATTTAAAGAGTTGTATTGCATTCAGGATCAAGAACATTTCGTGATCGAGTAAGAATCCTTGTTTTATCCTGACACTGCCTGGGAGGCTCTGTAATTCCTTCTGCTGACCTAAATAACACTACACCGTGTATCTTACACGTGATGGCCTTTCAACTCCATTTAAGTGCTTGTGCGCCAGATAATGTCTATGACTAGTATACGACAAATTCATCATCATCATCATCATCCACAGCCCGAACTCACCCACTCCCGGGTATAGGCCTCTCTTTTCTTGTACCAATCTCCCCGGTCCTGTGCCACAGATTCACCTATGCCTAACTTTTTGTGGATTACAGGCGCGTTGTCATGTTAGTTGACTTCTATTGAAGCATGCTGCTCCGCATTTGCTGCTCACCGTTTTATTCGACGGCTTATAGATTGTCCCTAAGCGTTGGAAAAAAAATGTGATGTAAATGTGTTGGATCTCGTTCGTTCAAAATCTGATTTTGTGTTTTTTTTTTGAGAATTTTTATCTTAAATTAAGTTTACTTGCTTTGAAAGAGTTCCTTGTTCAAACTAGCGATATTTGCTGTAGGTTTAGAATATTCTTTAAAAGCAATGTCGAAATTACATTTTTAATTTCGGATCTAGTGATTGAAAAGATATCTTCAAGAAGTTTTGCTGGTTTAAGACGTATTGATTCAGGCCCCGTAGGTACTATGAAGTGAAAATCAACGTTGCTGAACAGCCTGTTGTTAGTTTTTGACGCTTTTTGAAAACTGAAAGTGGGCCCCTGCCCGAAGTGGTCTGGAACTTTCCATAGTATAGTTATAGTGTTCTCTCATCACGCCCTACTTAGTCAGCTATCAAGTTTTCATATGAATATGCTTGCTGAAAACCGTTTGGGGAGACCAAACGGTTTTCAGCAAGCATATTCATAACATCCGGTCTATCCGAGGATAATGGGAACTTTTGCCTAGCAAACTAAGTTTAGGTAGTTTCTTATAACTCTTACCTGCGTCGGGTTCTGTATGCCTCTGAGCCACCATAGCATGTGAGAAAATTGAAAAAATGTAAGCTGTGTCATAATTATCCATGAACCAGGTCTGTGCTTCGAGGTGGATGACGACCGGTTCTCTCTTACAGAGAGTGTGTCTTGTGTCCGAACAGTGGGAATATTACTTAAATATTTGCTGTTTGTATTTTCTTTCTTTAACAAGGGACGTCAGAAAGTCATCATCATTGTTCTCCCAGCTGCCCTTATCCCAATCTATTTGGGGTCGGCGCAATATGTCTTCTTCTTCCATACTTCCCTATTACTCGTCATCTCAGCGGTGAGTGTCTTTCTAGCCATATCATCCTTCACACAGTCCATCCATCGTTTCTTTGGTTTTTCTCTACTCTCATAGCCATCCATCATACTCTTTTCTCACGACATTTTCCTTCGCATGACGTCCCATACCACGACAACCGATTACCACACAACTTTTCAGTAGTCTGCCTCGTTGGTCGAGCGGTCGCAAGCGCGAATGCTGAGGATGAGGTCCTGGGTTCGATTCCCAGGTCGGGCAAAGTGTTATTGGGTTTTTCTATCAGGAATATCTCAGTAGTAGCCACGGAGTCTGGATTTGTGCCGGTTGATGGCTATAGGCTCGCCCCCTATTACATGGGACTTTAACATAACGGGCGAAATGTGGGTGTACTAATAGGTACATCTCTGCCTAACCCTTCGAGGATTACAGGCGTGATGTTATGTTGTCAGTCAAAGTAAATAAAATTATAAATTACTGTTTAACTCATTCTTTATTTATTAATTCCATATACATAATTAATTATTTATTTATAATGATATTTCTAGTCACTATTAAGATCTTATAAATTACGATTAATTAAGTACTTATGAAATGTGTTTATTAAGTACACTTGCACTCATGTAGTAAAATAATTATGTATTAATGTACCTACATAATAAATAATTCAATTGGATTTATTACATTACTTACAAAAAAAACATTTTTTTTTATTTCAGAGGCTTGTCTGGTGAAATATTGCTTTTAATATTTCTCTCTAGGAAAACAATCAGTCATTTTTAAATGTTAAAAATGAAAATGTTCCTAGAGAGAGTTAAGATGTAAAATCAACTGGGACTGAATTATAAACCGATTTTTATAAAAGGAAAGTGAAGAAATTCGTGTTTGTATAGGTAATGTAACAAATTCAAAGAATTTATAGAAAAATGGAATGACTAAGAAGTTTTACTCGCCATAACAGTGTTTGTGCTAAATAGAAAATAAAGTAAAAATACAGAAAATTATTATTGTTAAAATTAAATGTTTTGCAAATTAAATTTCGGATACAGCAACTATTAAAATCAATATTTTAATTCAATAATTATTAGTTCAGTCTTAAAAATAAATTAAGTACAATAATATCTCTTCCGAATAAGTGATGGAAATTATTATAATTTTAAATTTTATTACGATGATATAAAGAATAAAGTTGATCGTGCAACTATATACATATAAATACATTTTGCAATAATTGAATTGCTTTTGCATTATCCTATTGCATCGTTAAGCAAAAATAATAATATTATAGAAAACAGAAAAATGGAAAATAAAATGTGCTGGTGAAAAATACACTGACACCAGCGCCTCTACCGGTCGAAGTTAGAACTCAGTGGTGTTTAGTAGGTATTCTTTTTTGCCATTCTTTTATAATCTATGAATAATGAAACACAGAATAATATGAATGTATGAATTACTATTATTTCATTGTCAACTTCGAAGTTCATTCTAGTTTAAAACACATTTATTATATTTTTTATATACTTAAACATAATTGCTTTTCCCTTAGATCATTTTAGGAATTTATTTTGTATCTGAACAGAGCAAAACATATTTTTGTAAAACCATGTTTAAATTTTGGTATTAACAATATAGTTTTTGACTATAAGAGATGGATTTTTAAATAACCAAACATGTTTTGCACTATGTTGTATTTTAAAATTATAATTTTGGTTTTTGAAAACAAATATTCAATATGACATATTATATGTGAGCAATATAATATTATTTTATATACTTGAGCATGTTTATAAAAAAGATATTTTAATATGTTATTTGTAAAACAGTGTGTATATATATCGTAATCTTTTTTTTGAATCTATTCTTACTGACAAAAGTACGGTAAGATTTTGCACACAAAGATAATTTATTAAATATGCAGAAATGCACTGTTTAAGAGAGCTGTATTAATTCTCCCGGTTGTTATTGTTATGGAGGTAAATGTGCCCTCAATTATACCTAAATAGACAGGAAACTGTCAAACCTGGCTGGGATCACTGCCATGCACAAAAGTATCTTTAGAAAACTGTTGCCGAACTTGGCTGTGAACACTGCTCAAAAGTTACGATGACCAATTTTTTATTGATAGGTAATACATAAGTTGACTTTTTCATTTACTTACAATTAAATTTAAATATATTTATTTAACTAAATACTATTCCTGTTCGGCCAACAATTAATTGATTTTTTATCCTTACAGTTTTCCTTGATGTCCATGTGAAAATTCCACTAGAATTATTTCTAAGGCTGCATCGGTATTTTAATAAATACAATTGACATTTCTATAGAAAAGGCACTTTACAAGGCCAGGTACTTTTAAGGCACAGAACAATAATTGAGTACCAACTACATTACTATTGCAAAACAATTCAAAATATAGGTATATTTAAATATGTGATATATTACTAATATTCGTGAATTATGCTACTCGTACACACAAATTATTCTAGAAATTCCACCAGATCATGTTAAATTCGCGTCTGTTTTTATACTACTGGTCAATGTAGAGATTGGCCGGAGAAAGTGTGACACTGTCTTGGGTATTTTATGTAGTTTTTTCAGAGAAATCACGTTTACAATGGCGTTATTAGACCAGGGTCTTTCTTCCACGTTGGCCACGTCATGAAGTTCAATTTGTAGGTCAGGAAAAGTAAAGTGTTGTTGGGTTTTTCCGTTACATCAGGAATTTGAATTTGTACGGAAGGAGTCTGAAGTTGTGCCCATTTGATGTTACTGGGCTCGCTCCTGTCCCATGTGACTTAAGCATAACTGGCAAAATGTGGGTGTACAGTCACGAGCACTAATATGTATAATTATGTACGTAGTATTTTTTTAAATGAATTTTCTCCTACTGTAAACATTTTAATTTGATATTGTTACGCATATAGTATTTTGGGACCCGTACTGTTTTGATATAGATATTATCTCAAAGTTGCAATCGATATTTTCTCGATTAAATCGCTTTTGTATTTTGCTAATTGTTTACATATTTTTGCTCGTACATAGTATAGGTGTACCACTGCCGCACCCTCCGAGGAAGACGGGCTTAATGTCAATTAGATCCATAGACAATGTCAAAATTCACCGGACAATGAAAACAAAAGACGTCAAAGTGGAGCCTACCAGTTATATTCTGGAAAACATTAGTTAGTAATGTAAATAATATGGCTATTAAATGTTCTTCATTATTTAGCAATCTATTTCTATTATATCTCTAAAGGCCTGTCTTACCACTTTTTAATAACTTATTTAGTTAAAGAGACTGAGTAATACCAGGTTAGAAAATAATTCCAAACCTTGTTTTTTTTCAAGGCAACCCTAATATTAAAATTCTGTGATCTCGCTTATTATGCCTATTTGATGAACCTAACTGTAATACCAATGGTGCAGCTAGGAAAAATCTTTCTCATAAATAACTGCGACGCCCCATAGACAATGTCCACAGAGGTCTACCAATCGTTTCAACTTGCTTACTATCAACTAAGATTTTTTCTAATAGAAAAATCTAATTATAATTTTACCTGAACAAGGCTTTTAAACCCATCAAGCTAGCAAGACCATGCAAAACCAATCCGTGTAATTTTTCATTCTTTAGATTTAAGTAGGTACTAGGGTATTACTCGGCCTCTTTCAAAAATATATTTGTATTAAATTATCGCAAAACTACCTAATTCGTATCGTCCGTGGTAGAAACAAGCGATAAAACTAATTTTACACTTTAGGTGCACCAAACTTCTCACTTAAAGTGAAGGTTTACGTATAAGTACCAACTATACATATACATATAGTTCAGGTAATCTCAATCATTAAAACGTTATTTACAAATAAAGCAATGTAGGTAAGTTAAGTTTTAAAATGGCTGACGTATTAAAATGGCGGATTATTATGACTTATTTTTAGGTTATAGTTCATTTTCGTTTCACATCGAATCGTATCTAAAATATCGTTAGTCGAGACGAGGACTTAAATCTCTTGGATTTGTCCGTCTAAATAAACTTATCTGTTGTACTAAATCCGCCTAACCGGGTTACAAGAATGCCCAAATGCTCATACCAGCCATTTTACAGTGAAAAACTAAAAATACAGAATAAAACATTAAAAATTAAACGTAAACTAACTATAAACAATCTAACTACGACACTAACTAGCACTGCGATAGTGTAAACATCACACGGTTTATAAAATAAAATTAGAAAATAACCTAAAAACTCGGTGATTGCGGACGCGTCCGTACGGTAAGCCAAAATGGCGGTCGCTGCGATCAATTTTGATAGATTTTTGTACAAAAGTATTAAAAATAAACTGTAGGCAGCTGGTAATGTCGATGGATGGTAATATTTGATGATGATAAGGTAGAGTGTTGATATGGTCGAGTGGTCTATGGCTTCATAAAGGCGCACCAAGAGTGGGGTACAACAGATCACCGGTGAAAAAATCCAAGGAGTCGAGAGGCCCTGGAGGCAGGGGGAGGCTGTTCTGGGAGCTTCCTTCGCTTCTCTTGCGTGGTCAGCTTATGTTTCATCTGCTCGTCGATGAGCTCTTGCATGTCCATCTGAAATATTGAAAGTGATATTGAGTAAAATTTTGGAAATAATAACCTAATTCAGTCACTACGCAAGGTTAGAAATTCGAAATAAATTTGATATGATGGGTCCTATGTTTTAAGTGCTATCGAGATAATTATTTTTTAAATATGTATCAAAAGACCAAAAAAATCTTCGACCGATTCTAATATTTCGTCAAATACGACAACGCAGCATATGACCTTAAACTTGAAAAACACTAGAGCTGCGCGGCACTATTCCATTTAGTTCCACAACTTAACATTTATTAGGTACCTAGTTATTTTAACGATTCTTTTAAAATAAATTAGTCAAGCCTCTTCAAAAAAGGTTTAAGCACTTCACGTTAATTTCGAGTAAACTGTCAGATCCAAAACTTATGATTAGGAGTTAGTAGACTGAGACTGATTCTGGAAAGCAACTTTTTAATGCGCAAGATAAAACGGATTCTTCAGAAAAAATCCTTACGTTTTGCCTTCTTCTTAATTCTTTGGAGAAAAGTGTAGAAAGTATGGAACATTTTTGCAGTTTTTTTCGCAAAGAAGGGAAATTATCAGCGGAGTAATAGCTTACATTCTCAATGCATCTTTGATTTGTGTGATTTACAGTATTGAGCAGATGATTTGTTCCAAACACAATTAAATAAACGAAGCCATGGTTTACGAATTTCCTTCGAAATCCTTTAGATTGTGATAGAGAAATCTGTTTTGCAATTTGGGTGTACGAGGACCTTACTCTAGAAAAAATAGAACCTATGTTTGTGGCATAAGTACCAAAGTACCATATCCACGTTTTACTACATACCTGCCACTGTTCCAGTTGCTGCCCAAGGTCTACCTTCTGGCGAACAGCCTCGTACAGCTGACTGTTGGCTTGCATCAGCTCTACCCTGGTCTTGGCGAGGGAAACCTGGAAAATTGAAATGGCTCATTTAATTCACATACAAGGTTGCAAGGAGCAAATCTTGAATACTTAAGTTAAGGTAAGTTATTATTTTTAATATTTTTATACGCAAACCCTGCGTAGGGAACTACAGCTGGAACGAAAATTTCGAGAGCTGTGAGCAGGGTGCGATGGTCTAATTGGTTAAGACGTCCGGTGTACTGAATCGGAAGGTCGCAGGTTCAAACCCTGCTCGCACTAGAATTTTTCTTTCCATGTCAAAAGTTATTATTTTGCCAATAAAGTAGAAGCATCTAGCGGTTTTTGCCTATTCCATCAAGGTCCCGTGCACATAAGCAATGCATCAGCTTCACCTCAACTCTATTCGTTTCGTTCGACTCATTCTATGAAACTGCTTACTGCTACGCAGACTTATAAACATTGTATAGGGATCGTCTCGGTTCGGGATCAGCTATTAAGAGCATCAGCTTATTCCATATTTTTATGTAGATCCTGTTTTGCTACTGCTTTAGCTTGCTGCAAAAGCAGTAGCAAAACATCTTTTGTAGGATTCCGTACCCGAAGGGTAACCCACCAACGGGACCCTATTGCTAAGCTTCCCCTGTCCGTCCGTCCGTCTGTCGGGCTGTATCTATTTTGGGCTATTCGTTTGATGGTCTGAAATCTTTGCACCCCTTACCTCAGCAGCCTTCTTCCTCTCCATGGCCTCGTCTCTCTCCTGACGTGCCTTGGTGACGGCCTCGTCGTTCTGCAGACTGCTGTAGTTGGCATCATTCAGCAGCTTGTCTCGCTCCTCAGCAGCCGAGCGCAGTTCAACGTCGGCGACCGACAGCTGTAATAAAGGAAAAATACATAAACATTAGTGATACTGGTTCTAGATGCTTAACTTCAAAAGCATTTGTAGAATTTACAAAGAGGTTGTAAATGCAACATTAATAGTTGTTCATACAACATTTTTTGTCCGACATGACCACAGATTTCTTCAAAGGATACCTAGATACCTGTAGCTAACTAAAATAAATGAACGTCGAACACTTTCTAAAAGATGGGTATGCTAACGAGTCCGTGACTGATTCCTTCAAAGAAAGCAGGTTGCTACTCAGCTGTCATATCAGAAAAATCTGAAGCGAAAAGGGGTACAGTGCTCATGACACATACAGATTTAGAAAGAGACTGCATCCTAAGATTCCTAGGTAGGAGTTACAGAAACTAAGCTTTACAAAGCTGAACTATTAATTTATAAAATTCCCTATGCCATATATGTAAAGGTACGCGTACCTACCAACTGTTATATTTTTTATAGAAGTCGCAAATGACGTTGTTGTGAATGACACATAGCTTAACCAACATAACAGATACACACACATTTCATTCACAACAGCTATATTTCATAAACTCCTCACACAAACGTTTTCTCCGTAACTCCCACGGTATATTTCCGCATCACCCGATCGTTCCGCGTATTGCCCGGGCGCTGTTCAACCACTATTGTCTGCGCTTGCGCATTGTGCAGCATTTTGTGATTTCGTATGTTCTTAACAATTTATTATGGTAGTTTATTATTATATCTTAGAGAATCTTAGCACTTTGGAAGTATTCCGTTTTATAGAAATGTGTCATATATAAAAGTCCGTAGAATAGATCTTGCGTGGATCATATATGCGTCAAACCAATTTTCTGTCTCGTTACTTTGTTGAATTCGGTTATTATTACCAAAAACGCTGGTATTCAGAGAAGCTCGTGGCTAAGTAATAAAAGCCGCACGGTTCGATCTTAAAAGTTAAGCAGCGCTTGCCAAGGCCGGTCAGTGGATGGGTGACCATCCATTATGTTGGTATCGAGTTTCCTCCGTGGCTCGGAAAACACGTTAAGCCGTTGGTCTCTGCTGTCATCGAGATCTTTGAAAGTCGTTTCAGGTCATTACCTGTAACGACTTTAAGACTGATTTTTGTAAGACTGATTTTCAGACTTTCGAGCCATTGCTCGAAAGTCTGAAAATCAGTCTTATTAAGGGGAGGTTGTGGAGGTCAGATATATGCAGTCGCTACATGTAAAATATTCAGCTGCATCCGGTGAAACAGGAAGCCGATACCAACATACATAGTTAGGAAAAGGATAGGCAGATAATGATTCAATATAAATCATCAGGCTCCAAAATATATTTTTGGTCCTTAGACTGCGAATCTGAGGACCAAAACTTTAACCTCTAAATAAACCCGTGAAATGATAAAAGACAAAGAAAAACAACTTAAAACACTTCATAGTTAACACAAAACGGTCCTAAAGTTTCAACCTTGAACAGAACAATAACAGAGAATATAACAAAAAAAAATGATCGCGGCCGTAATAACTGAACAAATGACCAAACAAAAAAAAAAAGAAAGTGGGCCATAGCATGTTACTCACACATTTATAGGTAGATCATAGGTAATGTGAGAACTAGCCTTAATACATAATTAAAAGTACGTGTAAAAAAGAATAAATTCTCTTTGTTGTAAGGCTTGGGACACATTAGCAGTACGGTTATGCGGTTTATGGTGTTGCAAGTTTATAAATTATGTGGTGAAGGAAAACATCGTGAGGAAACCGATGTTCTAGAATCAGAAAATCGAAGACATGTGACATCCACTAACACTTAGTGGACCCGAGTGGTGGATTACGGCCCACTCGCCCTTACAGAGAGGAGGACGGTGTCCCAGCAGTGGAAACGCTATAGATTGCCCATGCACAATGTCGTTAAATTAACATCGGTGTTTTTTCAAGCTGCGAAGTCGGAATTGTGCACGAAAAGCTTTTTCCCACTTTTAGAAACATTTCTGATTCAACATTTTCGGAAACTGATCACTCACCCGAAGATGGTGATTCAATACGAAAATTATCTAACAAAGGTGTAGCAGTATCTAAATTTAATCCGAATTGTAATTTGCATGCGTACTTAGATGGCTGGGTTATCCCAACCATCTAAGTACACATTCAAAAACGCCTCGAAACTTCACGCTTGAAGGATACAGTGTTAGTCGCTCATTTGTGTATTTTTTTAAGTAACTGAGCCTTTATGAGGCATCTCTTGAATTCTGTATACCTAGTCACATTACATAGGTACCTACATAATATATCGAGACCTGAAACTGTCGTTGTTGTCCAAAAGGCCAGGTGCGTGGTACTCGCAACCGGCGGGCGTGCGTGTATGACCAGATGTATGGACGTGGACGAGGCAAAAAGAGTCTGTAAGGATCGTGGCAGGTGCCTACCCCCGTGGGGAAAAGACGTGAGTTTTTGTATGTACGTTGTCCAAAATGATTTTACATGGAACTGGGACATAACACCGCAACCCATAGCGCAAAAGCTAATCATTCAAATACTGCGCCAAACCCATGGATATTATTTAGTTCATCAACCTTTTTCATTATTTTTACAAATTACTTTAACAAAATAACCGCAAAAAAACTAAATTAACAATCACTCATTTTAAATACCGAATCAAAATGGCGTCGGTACAAAAAGGCGCGAATTCTACAAAATACCTGCTAACGTCCGAGCAAGGGTGATTGACCTTTGTGACGTGTGTCTACGTCACTACGGTCACGCCATGCGGTTAACTTGCAGTCTAGTCTAGAATTCTAGATCGCTGGCTTTGATTAAGACCTAAGGTTTAGACCTGGGTATTTTCGTCTCAAGATCTGATAAGTTTTGTAGGACCTTGCTTATTTGAATTGCTTGTGGAAATCCAAGGTTGTATATTTTTCCAGTAAACTACTTATTTATAGACTGATTTGCACGTCTATTCGAGAGGTTTTGGGTACGACACCCAAGTTGAACCCAAATCATAGCCAGCAGTACCGCTTGCGACCACTAGACCAACAGGGAAGGATTACAATTTCAAATTCAAAGGGAATTGTCAGTTTTATAAAGGGTGTAAATAGACTCATAACGAAGCCGAAAGGCAATAGTTCTCCCCGGCATTGCGATCATTTTTTTGTTCAAGACTTGGGAACCTTCTTCTGTATGTATAGGAGGTCAAA
The DNA here is from genome assembly GCA_910589295.1 of Noctua janthe. Lineage (NCBI taxonomy): Eukaryota > Metazoa > Arthropoda > Insecta > Lepidoptera > Noctuidae > Noctua > Noctua janthe. The sequence continues at coordinate 2,279,359 of OU342573.1, read as the reverse complement.
GTTCCAATTTTTTCACAAGTTTTTTTTTAATACATGTTTATCTTTACTTTAAACGACCCCCGTACTATTCAATGCATCCATCAGCACAGTGCAGTGGTTTGAGTGCGTTACATTCAGTCCTACCGTTAATAGCGATCTTTAACCCCAAAAAAAAATGTCGGTTCCCAGCAATGTTACTTAGTTTGATATACAGAATGCTTGGTTGCCGGCTTCGCGAAGGGTCCGTTTACACCTTGTATACTAATCGTTTTTATTTCAAGCATTACAGTTACGAAAAGAAACCACTTTACGGTGCTTTAAAATATTCACGCAATTAATGCAATGAGGTAGGTAATCTTTACGAATATAATTATTTCCACAACAGTTAAGGTCATTATGGTTATAAATATAATTAGTTATATAAAAAGTCTAACACACTTTCATTTACATTAGAATTTGACCGAAAATTGCTGATGTATATAAATTGAACTATGAAAGTTTAATGAAGGGACATTACATAAATGGCCACAGGCCGGACGTGACCGAAAATGTTGGGAACTTAAGAATATTGGCGTCATCAATTTGTTTTCCGAGCTGGGAAACCAAAATACACAGAACGAAGAGATTGGTAATCATCATCTGCCTAGCATTTTTCCAAACTATGTTGGGGTCGGCTTCCACTCTAACCGTATAATACGATCCCTACGTAAGATTTGTCAGACTTTCGGGCAGCTGACTACCTGTAACGACTGTCAAAGATTGTCACTGGAAAGCACGTTAAGCCGTAGATCTCTACAACGGCTTAACGTGCTTTAACGAATAACTCAACTTGCGAATAACTCATTAGCTACAAAATATTTTTTGACATGGATGGATATTCTGAAATGTTCAAGGGGGCTGAGGAAAAATCTTCTGTATTCTATTTATGGCAATTGTGTTGATGTCAGGTGGCATAAGTAGAATCGTGTAGGTGAGGGAGTAAAAAAACTGGGAGAATAAAAGCATGAGGGAAAATTTCAGATACTTAAACTTGAAGTGTAAGAGGCATGACATGAAACTTAGGTACGTAGATTGCAATTACATTGCATTTTTTAAACATTTACATACAAACGATGCATACTATTTACAATTTAAAAAACCGCTTATTTATCACGTTTACAATCTAGACTCCTTTCGACTACAGCATGTCCTCATTGTTCCACTACATGACCTCACCGGTTTCCAAATCCTTCCATAAGACAAGACCAGTTTTTATTATACTCCTCACATGTATTGCCCAAGGATGGTCGTAAGAGCCTATTTATTGTCCACGCGTGGGAGTGGCGAGTTACTCATATGACAACAAGATCTAGACTTTTGTTAAGCTAACCTTGGTTGAGACAGAATTGGTGAAGTAGTTTTATAGATCAGTTTGTAGGCAATGACACAACTACGATTAGTTTTATAGAGATAGTTTTATAGAACTTGAATTGAAATAAGATGACAGAAGATATATAGGGTGTAAACGGACCCTTCACGAAGCCGTCAACCAAGCATTATGTAAGTACATCAAACTAAGTAATTTTACGCAAAAATTATTGCTGGGAAACGACTTTTTCGTTTGGGGTGAAAAATCAGGTTTTACGGTAGTACTCAATGTATCGCACTCAAAACATTGTGCTGATGGATAGATTGAATAGTACTGGGGTTGTGGAGGTGTTTAAAGTAAAAATCTTACATTAAAAACATGTGAAAAAGTTGGAACTTTGACACCCAATATCTCCGTAACTAGAAGGTTCCCAGGCTTGGTCTAGAACAAAAGTTCTCCGTCAACTTTTTGACTTATGTATCTTGCTTATGCTTATGAAGTTTCATTAAAATCAGTTCAGTCATTTCGAAAAAAAAGGACTTGAAAGATTGTATGAAATGCCGTAAGTTGTTAGCGCTCATAAAGTAAAGTGGCCGGAAGAAACTGGTAGCCATGACACAAAACCGCCAAAAGTGGAGAGATTAGGAAGAGACCTACACCCAGCAGTCGGTGGCCAAAGGTTGAAGAAGAAGAAGAAGAAGTTTAAAGTAGGTAACATATAATTAAGTACACCCTACCTAATTTCATGTCGATTCACAATGGGCTCGTAGCCCCGAAGATGGTCACGTAGAATTAAACAGAAGAATATTTCTTACATAACGCTTAAACAGCAAATGAGATAAACTCCTTGCGCAACAAATTAATGGTCGTAACGCTGGGTGACGCAAAATGCATTGCAGTGCACTGTCGAGCCTGCGTTCCGGGTCTCTATTGAACGTATAACGGAATATTTGTTAAAAAAACTGTCGTGCAAAAAAGCGACGTGTTGTTATTTTATTGAGTTTATATCCGCTTCGCGTGACATTTTCCTGGGGTTTTGGATTTAAATGCAGTTCTGTTTTCGTAAAATGGTTGTTGTGGAGCTCTTTCACAGGTCTAAATATGTAAAAGAGTAGTTTAAACTCAGATCTATTCCGTGTTTCAGTCTAGAGGTAACGAAAATTTAATTACGGCTAATTTCACAATTGAAACTGAACACGATCAGGATATCTAAGCTGCGTTCAAGAGTTGTCAGATCAATTTTAAGGAATATAGATACTGCACTTAAATATGACACACGGCTCTTGGACGTGGCCAAATTCACCCTAAGTATCAACAACTTCTTACTGTCATTAATTGGGTAGGTAAGCACCTATCGTGTTTTTCTCCATCATGCACACTAAGATCAAGATAACACCGCTGATCAATACATAGGATTTCATCAAACATTCCCCAATCAGTAGCACTTAGTTTAATTATCAACTATCCGATATTGTCATTGCTCTCAATTGAAGCGTAGCAGAGAGAGTCTTTGTTGGTACGGCTCGTTACGAAATTGGAATTGCATTGCAGTTTAAAGATAATACTTATCAGAAAAACGATTGGAGTTGGAACGGGGCAGTAATTGAGCCAGATATTATATTACAGCAGATTTACCCAGTGACTTCGACTGCTTGGAGATTAGGAATCAACACACAGGATAGGTCTTCAAAGAGGCACAAAGTATCTTACATCCTAACTCAAAATCCATACAGCCGTTGAGGCATGAACGGTAACACACAGAGAGATTAATTTCCCATTTTTAAATTATTAATATCAGTATGGATTCTTATAAGCATACATGTACAATGGATGGATTGTGTGAGGAATGATATGAAGGAAAAAGGTGTAAATTATTGCGTGACGGTGGACAGTGGAGAATGGAACAGAAAAACGTGTTGCGCCGACCCCAAGTAACATGGGACAGGAAGATGATGACATGTACTGAATACGTGGTAAGCGTTTATGCGTCGGAGTGGGATTCCACCCTGTATAAAATTATTGAACTTGATCGCATAAGCCAGTTATACCATCAAAACACTTTAAATTCAATGATAGAAGTTAAAATTAAGTCAAGTCATTACAACATACATCTCTCGTTCCGCTTGAAGTTCAGAACTTAGCTTAAAAATACCACGACGAACAGTTTTCTTTTGTGGTCGAATTAAGCTTGTCACATTTCGCAGGCTCTGATCCTATTACGGCCCACATGACTGACAGTCTGGCTACTAACGAAGGAAACCACTTAAATTCATCACAAGATAATCCTTATAAGTCTATTAGACGATTACGTTTTATTATCGGTAGCCTTGACTTCTGGTTCTGACGCACAAATTGGACAGTTTTTGCCTAGTAAGACAACACACTTGTTTTCTTGTAATTTGATCTAATTAAGTTTTCTTCAATGCCAATTTGACCGATCGTTTTACGTATCTAATTCTTGGGTTTATATTTTAGTACTATTTTTATTTATTACTGTTTTTTAGCACTGTTTTTTATTTTTTTGATATGTTTCATGTAACAATCATCGTGATTTTTTTTTTGTTTTAAATGTTTGGGGTGACGTTTACTCTCTGCAGGCGTAACCCAGAGGGCCTAGTGAAGCGGCAATCGATTTCAAAATGTTAAGTTGTCCTGCAACGTCTTTTATGTACTTAGCTTTGTCAGTCCCATGTACAATATGTTTAAGTTTTTCATTGTTTTTGCCGTTTATAGAATGTCATTTTGGATGGGAGGCCCTCGTGTGTAAACTCGGGCAATGTGCCGAGTCGGCTATTACATGCGACTTAAAACTAACTGGCAAAATGTGGGTGTACTGCTAGGTACCTCTGCTTCATGGCGGGCGTGATATTACTCGAATGTCAAATGAAATAAGAGGAGCTCGTGGCTAAATAATAACAGCTGCTCGGATCGATCTTTAGGTTAAGCCGTGTTTGCCTAGGTTGGTCTGTGGATGGGTGACCACCCATTACATACCGAGTTTCCTCCGAGCCTCGGAAAACACGTTATGCCGTTGGTCCCGGGTGTCATTTGTAGTTATTTGACAGTCGTTAGGTAGTCAGTGGCCCAAAAAGTCTGACAACCAGTCTTACCAAGGGGTATCGTATTACCCAGTACTAACTGGGTTGTGGAGGTCAGATAGGCAGTCGCTCCATGTAAAATACTGGTATTCAGCTGCATCCGGTTAGACTGGAAGCCGACCCCAATATAGTTGGGAAAAGGCTAGGCAGATGATGATGACAAATGAAATAAGAAAATTTTGAATTCCAATGATAGGTAGATCTGCAACTTACCATGTACATAACCATGTCTTAATCCATCTCATTCGTTCTACGAGTACATCCACCACGAAGCTCTGTTTACCTCAAATAAAAAGTAAATCGTTCAACTACAACACTAAACGCTATCCGATCATCGATCTAACCGAATCGATTTCGCATTAAATCGATTTAAATCGGTTTAGAGCACAAACGGTATTTCAATTGGTCTAACGTCCAGTAACTGTAGCCGATACATTGGTATCGAAAGTTAACTGTATCGATGAAATCGACAGCTCCTGGTGTATGGGGTTACGTGGTAATAACTGGCTTGTGGGGTTTACACACTGGCCTAGCTTTGACCATAATGGACTAGCTTTTATGTCGCTTTTCTTAATAGTTATATATGCAATAAAGTATGTGATTTTGAGAGTTTTTTTTACCTGTGGATTGTGGCTGTCTCCTCAGTCCTCAGTTATCTTACGACATAATATAACATCACATCTTTAATCTCCATGGGCTAAGCAAGTAGGCAAAGTTGTCTTGTAGATTCGTTACTTTTGTTTTAGTTGTAAAAGGAACAAACATATTGCCAGTAGGTCCTGGCACCAATCCAAAAAACACTGGCGAAAAATATGCCAAAGAATATTCCAGAGCCAGTTGCAAAAACTTTTATCTACATACTTAAGGAATCTGGCAGAAATAACAGAGTCAGCCATACAAGTAAAGTCTGACAGGATTTACATTTTTCGTGACTACGGAAATCCCAAAAGGAGGGTAATGTGTTTTACGCGTGTGCACGGCGAATATTCCCTCTATGAACTAGGTTTTGTGATTTGATTTGAATTTGGAAAAGCCTAGAAGTCACGTTATGGAACTTAAATGGAGTAGGGCAGAAAACCAAGTGAGGCACAATGATGACAAGTGGAGTAAAGCTGTGACCGAGTGTTCTAAAAAGACTGGAAGAGAAGTGATGCCATTGCGGCGGCAGATGATAATAGTTGCCATCGTAGTTTAGGCCTGGATGAGGGTAGCACAGGAACAAGGAAAATGGTTAACTCAGCAATGGGTGAAGTCGGAATGTAGATGATGATGACCGGGTTACAAAGAGCTACTGTGACGATTTTTGTAGGTAACTAGTTTCAAAGGTTAATATAGAATCAACGTTCCCCAAAAATGCTATATCATCGGTCATTGTGATGTCCTTACGGTAAAACCGATGCGTACCAGTCAATGCTTTATCGAAAACGCTTTGTTGCCACTTTTTGTTGTCCTAGGTCTACCGTTACTCATAGTTGTATCACTGAGTGCTGATTGATTTTAGCACGTTGTTGGCCGTTTATATATAGATTTTTTGATGTTTTAAGGGTAATATTCGGCAAAAAACTTTACACTTGAAATAAATACAAGGTGTAGCACGTATCTAAGTATCTACATTATGGCCATGGCCCAGATTATGCTTCACACTGTATATTTCAACAAACAACAACAAACACAACAACAACAACAAACAAACAACACACACAAACAACAAACAAAACAACAACAACAACAATCACACAATCATGTCTTGTCATTTTGCAGTCCTCTGAACCTACTACCCACCTGAGTAGAGACGCGTGTCATTACCAACATCTGCATTACCAGAGACAATGCAGGTTCATTGCCATTTTCTTCCTTCAAATAAACAACGCTACAACAGCAAGGTATGGTACCTACTTCCCCGGATGAGCTGCTTCGTAAAGCTCTATTATAACTATTATAACTTTTTGGCTCATTTATGGCCCAATTCTTGTGGAAGATCATTGTTTGGTCATGTCCTGCCCTATACAAGAAGGTATTCCTTTGCGAGAGCCACAATCATCCAGAAACGTCGATTCGCTCGGACTCGTCGACGTATTGAAACTCGACAACTCAGGGAGTAATGATCATGTTCCCAACAAAAAAAAAAATAAGAAAAGAACTGTGGAAGTGTACGAAAAAATATAACGTCGTCCACTTCCCTCCATATCAAGCAACCAAGGAGATCTAACTAAAACAAACGCTACTAACCTTAGAAGACAAATCAGCAATAATCTCATTCTTCTCATCGATCTGCCTCTCCCTCTCCAGCGCCCGACGCGCGTGCGCCGCTATAGAGTCCCTCACACGCGACCCTTCGAGCGTGGCGTACGCGGCGACGGCGTCTGCGCAGGCTGCGGCTAGTGCGCCGCGACGCAGCGTCTCGCCTTCCTCACCGTCCAGGGATGTTAGGGAGAGATCGGAGTGGAGCCCTGGAAGAAGGAATGGTGGAGTTAGAAAGACAGTTAACAATAATCAATAAATGCTATATGAATGGACAAAATTTCCATTTGTATTGAGCCATTATCACACTTATTAGCAAGCTCAAGAGGTCAACTTTTTCAACATTGCTTAGTTGACACAATCATGTACACCACGGCCTGTGGGGAACATATCCCTATTTATTTCTCGAATCTTTATTGGGTTGACGTATTTTCACACGGATCATAAGACTATGTTTAATGTTTTAATTTAAAGTCAGGAAAATTATTATGCTTTTTGTAAAACTAACAAAGAACGATACCATAATTACTATCCATAACAGATTTTATTACAATAACGACTAAGAGATGGACCAATAAAATATTCAACGGTAACAAAAAATATTATTGTAAGGTATCTAAATGATTTCCATGTTTGAATCGATTAGATAGGTATTTTACTTCCATTTTCTTTCCACCGAGGATCCCTACGATTTTCTTTAGAGTTCAAGATCATACCTATTATTCAACTCTTATATTAAAAGCATAGTATCTTCTTAGCGTGTCGATGGCAATCTAAATTGTGTCGGCCCAGAACTAAGCTATTAGTTTGGCGCTTTCGGTAGCGTCCATCAGTTACATCCAAAGCTAACCTCTATACCATTCTCGTTTGAGCCTTTGGTGGATAGTAGGCTTACGCCGGTAGCAGCAAACACTGCGTTACCGTGCTTCGGGTGACAGAATAGAATAATTAGCCTTTACACCCACTACTACTAAAGAACCACTTCCTGAGCATTGTCTACCACTGCTGGGACACACACAGACCTTGTTTCATGGAGAAGGAGTGGGTCTTCGAGTTTTGGTTGCAGTACAAACAGGTTTTTCTCACGAAGTTTTCCTTCACCGTTTTGAGATCAGTTAGTTGACGTTTTCGTCTTTCTTACGTCACTATTACTCGTAAAGTCACTTAATTACCCCTTTTCTAGACATATCGTCTTTCTCTACCTCATTGGTCTAGTGGTCGCAAGCACGACTGCTGAGTATAAGGTCCTGGTTTCGATTCCAGGATCGGGAAAAGTGATGTTGGGTTTTTTGATCAGGAATTTCTCAGTAGCAGCCACAGAATCTGGATCTGTGTCCAGTTGATTGGCTCGCCCCCTATTCCATGGGACTTAAAAATAACTGGCGAAATGTGGGTGTACTATTAGGTACACCTCTGCCTAACCCTTCGGGGATTACAGGTGTGATGTTATGTTATTGTCTATCACACAACGTTTTTAATCGTGGTCAACGCACGTAAGACCAGTAAACTCTTAATTGCACTCACATCTATATCCCAGGAAAATATAACAGCGCATTCTAATGACAGCACTTTCTCAACAATACAACCACTTTCCCATAACTAAAGTGTTCACAATTTCGCGTATTGTCCACGCCGCATCAGATCGCGGAAATATTACAACAAGATCAACTGCCTTCATCGATGATGGCTTCTTAATAGTTAGAAAAGTAATTTGCTTTATCATATTGTGGTTTAGAAGGAGAAAATGTTATTTGTGTGTAGTATTTTTTGTTCATGACTCTATCATCATCTGCCTAGCCTTTTTCCAACTATGTTATCATCCGCTTCCAGTCTAACCGGATGCAGCTGAATACCGGTATTTTACATGGAGCGACTGCCTATCAGACCTCCACAACCCAATTAGTACTAGGTGTTACGATACCCCTTGGTAAGACTGGTTATTTATGAAACTACATCGCTCATGTTTTCCGACTTTTCTTATTGAAGCATTATTAACTATTCAACAGGTAGTTAGTTGCCCGAAAGTCTGACAACCAGTCTTTCCAAAGGGTACCGTATTACCCAGTACTAACTGGGCTGTCATTTGTAGATCTTTGACAGTCGTTACAGGTAGTTAGTGATCCGAAAGTCTAACAAACAGGCTTAGCAAGGGGTATGGTATTACCTAGTACTAACTGGGTTGTGGAGGTCAGACAGGCTCCATGCAAAATACTGGTATTCAGCTGCATCCGGTTAGGCTGGAAGCCGGCCCCAACATAGTTGGGGAAAGGCGAGGCAGATGATGTATTGAAACATTATTTCTTGTCGCTTGCCTCATTAGGTCTAGTGAATTATCGTAATGCAGTTATAAGGATTTCAAGTTGACAGGCCAGAAGTAGTGACAAAATTTTACTCAGTAACTCAGTACAATGTAAAATGGTAATAAAAAATGTAATATGGAACATTCAAGACCAATCACTGAATAACATTGACGTAAAAACTGCACTTGTTTGCAAAGTGCATTCGATTTGGTAAGCCACTACAATGGTTACGAAAAAACCCGCTATTTGCACCACACCTGATTTCGACTGATATTGTTAACAGACAAATAAAAACTATCTCGAAAGGGTATTGACCCGGGATTTAAACAGAATTTAATGTTTGAGATGCAGTTTTGGATATATAAGGTGGAACGGGGCACCGACCCTAAAACGGTTACCACGTATTCAGTACAACATTCTGAAAAATATCTATGTGGCGGGATGAGGTACTGAATACGTGTAAACCGTTTAAGCATGTATTGTTAGTAAAACAGCATTCAAAAGGAGTCAAAGTAAAAATAATGAAGGACTTCTATATCAGAAGTGGTAAATGAAGATAACAAGGAAGTTAAAAATGATGAATCTAATTGGGATCTAGCTTAATTAGATAAGTCTTAATCATAATCGTTTGCCAAGCCTTTTTTCTCAACTAGGTCCGTTAATGTCATCGTCTTACAGCTGGAAACTAGTATTTTACATAGATCAACTGCCTATCTGACCTCCACAACCTCGTTACTATGGAATAGCAAGATACCCCTTTCAAAACTTCAGAAAATTTTGGTTTACCCTATATTTCATAACCCTAGTTATGACGTGACGATGCTCTATCACCATCATAACTATGTTTCAGTCAACACACATATTCATAACATTACTTAACCCCCTGTAGCGACACCAATTGACCTTCCCAACCGTTCTGGAAACGTCAAGCGAAAAGCTACTGAAACAGTAACTACGAGTTGCTTTGAATGATGTCATATACCGTCACGTCAGCTTGGAGCCTGGTACGCCATGACACCTCGACCCACGGCATGCCGGTAATCAAACTCCGCATGTTGGTAAATAATGCTCGAAAACAAAGAGTACACGTTTGAAGTGGAAGTGATGAAGAGGTTTCAGTTTAGGACGAATGCAGACAATAAAAAAACCATCTAAATTAAGACAAGGTGAATGTGACCGCCCGCCGGGGAGAGTTGTACAAGCTTAAATTTATATTCCAAATCAGATAACTATCTTTTTTAATTTGAATACAACGAAAACATATGATTCTGTTCACAATAGTCACTTCAATGTAGTGTTAAGTCAGCTTCTTCAACGAAACTAATTAGACAAGGAACTGGATCAAGATTGATTGCAATAAAGATCTTATAAAGACCTTCAAAAATTCAGTGCGAGACGCGAGACGATCTAGACGCGTACCGCGAGGGCTGGTTTGAGGAGGCACAGGAAAGGTGTACATGGAAGGAATTGGTAAAAGTATATTCGGGTATGTATAAAGGAGGATCGTGTATACCCAAAAAGACTTTTGATTTTGAGCAACGAAGTTTAAAATGTAATTATTTTACTATTACACAAAGAAATCTAACTACAAGATCGTGATTCGGATCGAATTTTAATGCTTTTCATACATCGTCTAATGCTGTAATGTTTCCGTAAACCAACGATCCAGGAACCGATTACGAAGGTCGTACACAATTGTCTGCAGAATTGCGTATACTGCCGATGTGTTGCCACTGCAAAAATAAGTTGCAGTAAACCAGTTGGCTGTTGCTATACTTACGTATTTCCGACGAAAAAAAAAAACGAAAGATGAAAATAAATTGCTAGCATGGTTAGGAAACGTAAAGATGAATACATGTTACCGATAAAGACATGACTTTGCCCTGCAGACTTGCTGTAAAATTTGATAGGTATAAAACTGCACAGTGTTCAACTTTATCGCCATAGGAATTGGACTACTAATACCATGTCAACGCAATGTATCAGAAGTTTTGTCAAAGCAGACAATACAGCTGTTTTGTCAAATCTAAGGCAAGGTAACAAAGTTCCCTTCACACTTTGCGAAACAAATCACATCACTGGGGGCAGAGAGTTGAAGATGATTTCACCAACAATATATCGAGGGTATCAATGATGTCACCTTCAGTTCAGATGGTAACACGGAGTGGTGAGTTCATCAAATGAACTAACATTGTAGTAGGTATCGATAACATAGCGATTGTAATCTTTGTCTATAACATCCCTTTTGCTATGTCACATTTTCTATTATAAAACTGAGGCCAAGTTAATGTGTTTAAAAGAAGAATTGACGGAGGTATAAACAGTACCTTTGATCCACATAATATTATTAAAACTGGATCTTTTTATACGGACTATTTAAGTGGTGACAATCAATCGTTACAGGTAGTCAGTGGCCGAAAAAGTCTGACAACCAGTCTTACCAAGGGGTATCGTATTACCCGGTACTAACTGGGTTGTGGGGGTCAGATAGGCAGTCGCTCCATGTAAAATACTGGTATTCAGCTGCATCCGGTTAGACTGGAAGCCGACCCCAACATAGTTGGGAAAAGGCTAGGCAGATGAAGATGATGATATTTAAATTGTGACAATGATATCACAGAGAAAGAAATTCCAGTACATGATGGGAAGAGAATACAACATACGTTTTGAGAAAAGACAGTAAATGATAAGTAAAAAGAAGAAGCCACTTGCCTCGTTGGTCAAGTGGTCACTGAACCTACTGTGACTATGAGGGCAGTCCCTAGTTTGATTCCCAGGAATCGTATATTCAAGTAGGTTTTTTCCCAGAATTCTAAACCGTACACAGTTGATGGCAATAGGCTCACTCTACCGGGAAGAAAGGATGCCCGGTAGTCCAGACGTGATGTGAAGGCAAGAAGAAAGTGGTAAAACAATTGAGACTGTACCCAATTTCGTTCAAATCGAACCTTCTGCCATTCATCCGTAGTATCGTAGCCCTACAAAACGGTCACGCGAGCTGAGGCTACATTTAACTGGATATTTATGCCGTTCCGTGCAGGAAGTGTGCTCGTGGACCATTTATTTAGTTAACCAACTTTTTAAATAAATACTAAAGTTACAATTTTAGAAAATCAAAGAGCTATTGAAGCAATACTTGAGGTGGAATAGTCAAACAAAGAGGTTTCGAAGGATGGCATGGAAGGATGTTTTCTTAGACGGTCTGGTCAGAATATGATTGCCAATAATGATATGGGATTCTGGTCTATTAAAATGTGTTCTATTAATGACCTCGGTTGAACATAGGCCTTATTAAAATGTTAAAATGACGCAATAACAGGGGTGGCAAATGTTAATAGCCTACCTAGTATATGACGCATTTCTTTACGACTTTCAATATTCAGTTTAACAACCCATTTATTATTTTCGCTTATGGTCTTGTATTGTGGTCTGTACCGGAATACTACACTTGTATCAATACAGACTAGAATGATGGTATCATCATAAAGTGAACCGCATTATTCTGAATACTGATGAAACGAAAAAGAAAACAATATCTTTTTGTTGGCGCAGTCTCATATTTCATTGTACTTTGTTCACTTTTAGCACGGAAACTTGTTTAGAAGATTACCGAAGTTTATGAAGAGGTTTACTCATTTATAATAGATGGACAAATTTTTAGAAATCATTCAGACCACCATCATTATCTGCCTAGCCTTTTCCCAACTATATTGGGGTCGGCTTCCAGTCTAACCGGATGCAGCTGAATACCAGTATTTTACATGGAGCGACTGCCTATCTGACCTTCACAACCCAGTTAGTACTGGGTTATACGATACCCCTTGGTAAGACTGGTTGTCAGACTTTTTGGGCCACTGACTACCTAACGACTGTCAAAGATCTACAAATGACACCCGGGACCAACGGCTTAACGTGCTTTCCGAGGCACGGAGGAAACTCGGTATGTAATGGGTGGTCACCCATCCACAGACCAACCTAGGCAAGCACGGCTTAACCTAAAGATCGATCCACCAAAATCAGGAAAATTGTAAAAAAAAATAAGAAAAACGCATTAGATATATACATGAAAAAAAACAGCTAACCAAAAAACACTAAAAAGGTTGGTTAACCAATGATTTTAGGTCAAAATAAAATCACTTTAAGCATTGTTTTTTTGCTTGGTTATCTTTGGTTAGACGTACTGAACGCTGTTTTAAAATTTGTCCATCTATTTTAATGGGACCTTATGTAAGTTATCGGGGTTGCAGATTTGGAAAACTTTATCTAAATGCGAAACAAAGGACCATGGAAAGAACATGCATAGAATAATCAGGCTTCATGTTTATCGTATATTCCCTGCAAGGACATAGACCTACTATCTATAGGAGTGGGCCGTAATCCAACACGCGGTCCCATTGCGGACTGGACAAAAACATTTAGCCCCTTCAAACATGATGTTACGAATGTCATCATACTGCGTTGCTTGACGCAGATATGACGCAGTATTTTATTATTTTTCGTATCCGTGTGTGTATTGTATATTTATCATTTGCTTCGGTGAAAGAAAACATCGTGAAGAAACCAAAACAGCATGCCTGAGAGATATTTCTCGACGGTATGTAAAGCCAAGTAAGAGGCCCATGAGCGGCATAAAAACTGATACAAGGCACTAACTACATGGAAAAGAAGGAAGAATCATAGTATTTCGCAGGACAAAACCTTTGACACAAAATAGCCATGCCAAACCATTGAAAAATTCAGCCCATGCCCCACAAATAATTTGTACGCAGTTAATCCAAATACAACACCGATCGACATTGGACATCACGCGACTCCATAGTCGCGTGATGTCCAAACTAGTTATTGAGGTTATTAGGTATTTTGGTTAACGTATATAAGTCTGAAAGCTTCGATTTATACGTATCATGGTGTAGCCAGCACATCAAGCTTCTACAATCTGTCAAATTTCTTTAATAGATTTTCAACTTCATCACTAAAGAATTAGGTTCAAGGTTGATTGGGAAAATTTGACAGTTTCGGGTAGTTTGATGTGCTGGCCATCTGTACATGAAATTGGTGTTGATCACGACTTTTTGGTGTGGATACTAGGGGTAAATGTAAAGTTAACATTAAAAGCAGTAGCAGGCGAGAAAGATAGACGTTGTTACAATCGCGAGTAAGTCCTGGATGTGGCTGGCACTGGAGCATGGAGATTGGCACATACAAAGAGAGGCTTATACCCAGCAGTGGAGTGTTGATGATGAAAGGCAGTAGAAGGTGTGGTATAGTCAGTTTTCTTCATGACATAGCCTCTCTTATTAAGAAAAAGATAAGTAGACGGGTTTGGTCACGCGGGGCATCGAATGTACTATCGTTGGAAGACGACTGATTTACTATCGATAATATCGTCTATTGTTTTACCCTTTTTTTACTTTTATTACGCTTTTATTTTTATAATCAAATGTCAATTAGTTTGGTATGGCGACTTCTATACAACATTGATTTGGCTGCAATGTCAACGTGTTGGTTTAAGTTAGTTCGATACTTTCTTAAATAGATGGCGCTAACGTCACCTAAGACGTTATTAATGGAACGAAAATTTCGAGATCTGTGAGCGGGGTGCGATGGTCTAGTTGGTTAAGACATCCGGTGTACTGAATCGGAAGCTCGCAGGTTCAAACCCTGCTCGCACTGGATTTTTTCTTTCCATGTCAAAAACAGCTATGTTCCCTACGCAGGGTTTGCGTATAAAATATTAAAAATTATTGAAAAAACTTAAAATAAACTGCTTTTCACTCTCAGCCATCATAATACGACGCAGCTGTACAGTTCGCGTCTGCATCGCTCCACGAAGGTTGAGGAAGTCGTGGAGTATTTAAGAGTGAAGATCAACTGGATTCTGAGAGTCGAAAGGTTGAAATCGCGCCACAACATCAACTTCAAGTCGTTCGTGGTTCGAGTTCCAACTCACCATCTACAGACCTTGAAAGAGGACTTTTGGCCGAAAGGGTTCGTATACCGACGATTCCGAGGACGGTTAGGCGACACCACGCAGCAAAACACGACGCCAACTACGATTCGTGTCTAGTTATAGTTAAATAACGTTTTTTTATATGTATTAGTTTATAAGATATATATTTTTTTTATCTATGGGCTTCAGTTGCCTGACAATAAAATGATTGATAATTGTAATTGATCAGATATTGTGTAAGGTGTGATTTTGCTATCTCCCCCTTTATTTCGATCTCCTTCTCTAAAGAGGGGTATGTGTCCCATTAGCAGGCTACTAGAAATTGCAAGTCTATTCACTTTCATCCTTATATCACCACGTACCTGAATCGTCATCATGTCCAGTATTAAGCTGTAGCGCCAGCGCCCTTAACTGTTTATACACCTGGACAGCCTCACTCCTCAACCAGCCATCGTCTTGGTCTTCTGGTTCAGATTCCATCTCCGCATGGAGAGATCTGGCTGTGTCTGTGGTGTCGATGGGGTCCGGGGCTCCAATCCTCTCGGCTAGAGTGTCGTGGGACCTTTGGAGGCGCTCCAGTTCCTTTAGTGTGTTCTGGTAGAGATGTTCCTGGAAGGAAATTTAGGATGAGTAGGGTATAGATTTGGTTAATGCGTTACCTATGAAGAATTGTGGGTGAAACTGTTACAGACCAGGGAAGCATGGAGCAAAAGAGAGGAGACCTGGTCACAGCGGTGGGTTGAATAAAAAAACCTATAATGAATAATGAAGACCAAGCCATTTCATTATTACTAACAGACTATATTCAAACCTAAAAACAAAAAGCTTTGATACAATCAAGTCAATCAAGAATTTAAAATTCAAACTGGCTATTCGTAATAAAATAAAAAAGGATATTGTTTCAAAAACTTCAAAAGAAGCCAGTGAAGGTTGTGGGGCATATCTACAGAATAACAAGTACATACTAAAAACAGGTGTTCTGAAAACAAACACGAAAGCCTTGGAAAACATACCAGCTGAGCAATGCATTGTACAATTTATACTGGACTGTGAATAGTCACGTTCATACGATTATAGAGGTAACTTAATTGCAAGAACAATAAAATACTGGTATACAGTACCTACTTCTTTGGGAAAATATCGACAATGCCAACATTGTAACATTATTAACGACTACGCATACCGATAATCATGATATAACATCAAAAGATCTGATCAAGTATTGAAAAATGAAAACTACAATAATTGCAGCTGACAATGTTGCAATAGATAAGATTAACCAGATATGCAATAAACCAAATTGAAGAACCGATTAAATTTTAATTTATTTTTGTTGTGAAAAATTACATTCGTAATCACGGAAACCCCTCATGAAACAACTAATAGTGGAAGAATAAGTAATTCTGAAAATCTCGAAAGAATCTGTAAGTCTTCAGACACTGTCTCTGTCTCAGTCTCTTTTACTTCAATAATCCAAGCAATAGAAGAAGAAATACTCAAGCAAAGACCTTAAAAGACCTTGCAATAATTAAAATCTCACGTTACTACATAAAGCGTCATTCAAAAGGTTCCGTATAGAAGGACCATGACGAACAGATCAGAGCCCAAAGCATTGCCCAACAGCAAGACCTTCGGGTCGAGATTAGTTTTTAATTACTGTCCATTGTTCTTGACTAATCCACCGGATATTGCGAAGTGAAAGGATTGGTTTGTTTAGGGTTAGAATTGGCTGAAATGTTTAATTAGGTAACGTGCTTGATTTGTTTTATCAATAGATTTTGGGTTTGATGAACTTACTTTAAATCCTTGTGAAAGAGTTCGCAGGAAAGAAAATAAATACAAATTGCATTTTCAAAACTACTTTTAATTTTAGATTTGTTTTCAGTGTTGATTTGTATCTTTCAGTTGCTCATTACTAAGTCATTAAAACTCATCACTTGTGATTTATTGTTCATTTTCTATCTCTGTCTTGGGTGTTTCTTTTGCATTCTTATATGGAGATATATTTACCAACTCATAATGTCAATATGCATCATCACCGACTACAAACCCTAAGTAAGGACTTAGTACGTAATAAGGCGATCCGTCGAGCACTTCCCATACAACTACTTACGAAGCCATACAAAACTGATGATATTTCTCACAATTCAATTATATCGCAAGTTCTACAGAAAATCATGTTACCATATTATGCATTAACATAACTGAGGATACGAAATAAAGACGAAAGGACGACAAAGAAAAGAAGAATATCAAAGGTTAAACTATTCTCAGAACTACATCATGCCTTAGATAAAATCCATAACTAAGACATACTTAATAATGTTATCGTAGCTACAATTCGCCATGAAATTATAAAAATAGCATAAGACATAAAATCGAATGACTATTGAGTATTTAGGGGAAAAACAAGTTAAACAAACAAACGAAATCTTTTAAAAAAGTTGGAAAAGAAACTGAAAGTTATCAAAATAAAAAATAAATAATGGTATAAAATGCTTAAGATGACATGAAAGATACGTAACATACAGAAACACAAGTGAATGTTGCTCCAATCAAGCATCAACATTTTTATTTCAGTAACGGAAGTCCTTATAGCAAGTCACTTGAAATATTCAAACCATTGCACTATACTGCACATCCATCATTCCATTTAGATCTTAATCTCATTAGGAACATCCAATCTTGTAACCGACATCATTAGAGTTATGAAAGTCAATTCAATATAGAATATTACAATACAGCATTAACTATTGTTACTGACTGTTGAGGTCATACTGAATATGATTTTGATCAATGCGGAGCAAAAAGCAATGATTCAATATAATCCGATGATTGAACGAGGTTTGTTTTGAAATTATGGAATATAAAGAATGTAATTTATTTTCTAATATTCCAAGGATACAATTATTTTAGCTTCAAAGCTTTTTGCAAAAGCCTCTGCTGAAACACGAGGCATAAAGTCTATTGCAAATGTTGTACTTACAAATGCACGACAAGCGCAATAAAATTCTAAACACGTGTTTTCCGGAAAGGATGGAATATATTATGTATTCCTGTTATGTATGTACTTTACAAAGAGTA
Organism: Noctua janthe; assembly: GCA_910589295.1. NCBI lineage: Eukaryota > Metazoa > Arthropoda > Insecta > Lepidoptera > Noctuidae > Noctua > Noctua janthe. The sequence goes on along the minus strand of OU342573.1, from coordinate 2,261,359 downwards.
ACCGACACCTTGGACCTTCATGTTAATATTTAATTTAAAATAGTAGTATCTGCACGTCCACTCCAAAAGCTACACTCGTTACAAGACCTGAGCTAAAATTCATGGGTGCTTCTCAAATAGACAGGGCAAAGGAAAATTCATTATCTCATAAGTCCTAATTACCCACAGTTAAAGACAGGGTTTAATTACACAAATGTCTATTGAATGAGCTATGCCATTGAGGCCAGAAAGATTTAGACATTAGTTTATCTAGGAATGTTTGTTATGGAAATTATGTTCCACATTACTCATGTCACATTCCACTGGTTTACTTAGTCTGTTTAATTATTTAATCACGAGATTTTCTTAACCTCAAAGCTTCTATAACATCAGTCTCTTTGCTATAATTATTCAGGTTAAAAAAAAAGTTGCATCTTTTTCACCATACCTGTTCTTTCAACTGCCTCTCCAAGGCGACGATCCTGTCGTTGGCCTCATCAAGCTGCTGCATCAGGTTCTCCTTGTCCTTTAGTGATCCTGTCAGCCTTCTCTCCAGGTCTGACCTCTTGTCTGTCACCATCGCTAGCTCTGCTTTCAAGGATTCCAGACTTTGTACATGGTCCTGTTAGAAAATGAGTTTGATTAGTTTATTTATAATTTTCTCTGATGATATTACTGCCGGAGACATATCTGATAGATATAACCTCTTCTAGTTGGTACTGATTATGTTACTTTTGCGAAAATGTGGATCATAGTCGACCACAATACCATAGCTTACTTAGGTGAAAAATGGTCAAATACGAGTCTATTATTCTATAAAACAATATGTAGACAGATTCACTACGCTTGCCCCAAGGACAGATCTTAGGATTGCATAATTAGCATGCTAATCACCACTCACCAATTAGCAGATTTTAAGGTTCAATCTTCAGGGTTATTAATTAGTGAACTGCAATTGCATTTGTTAACTTTAGACAGGCAAAGATTCTCTTGTCCCAGTTAGTTGGAACGAATTCTACAAATTAAGTAATTCTGGCTATTGCTGAAATGAAATACACCTGAATAAATATACCTGACAGTGGCCATAACATTTCTAACTATCTCACTATTTTCCTCGTAAATCAAGTGATTACGTGTGAGTACATTATATTTCGTCTTTGCGGGTATTATTACAGGCAGATAAGACATCACTGCTTTTACTTCAACAATCCGATGGGTCAGGTGGGATGGTTCAATGGGTCTCCGATGCAATAACATTAAAAAACGAACCTGTAAGCTGGTTTTCCTCATAGAGCATTGATCCTTCAGCCCCTCAAGTTGGGCAAGAAGGAGTGCTTCCGTGGCTGATGACTCTTTAAGCTGTACCGTCAGTCTGGAGTTTTGGGCTGTCAGCTCTGCTATTAGGCTCTGTTTTTCTTCATCGCGCTGTGAACAAAGTTTTAATATAAGTATTGTTACAAAGTCTTCATTACGAAAATGTCTTCATAATGCGGGGCGATCTGGACAAATCCAAAGACCAGTGGTAGATGGTGGTGGTGCTCTGGATCGATTGATGTGGAAGTCATGGGGAGAGGCTTTCGCCCAGCTGTAGCATGGCGCAGCCTTACAGAAACCAGTAACCCTTCATAGTTATTACGTCTTACATGAATGAATTACAGATTGTGCAATGTGGCCACCGTAAAGTCACACAATCAAATTTTTTTAGTCGTGGTATGTTGAGATTTGTTCACACACTAAAATCTCATTTCATACTCAGATTAAAGTATCTAATCAATTAGATTCGTTACTAGCACGAATAATTGAGTATGTGTATAGTGAACTATAATTAAGGATAGATATCATCTATGAGGACAGGAGCTGTTGACCTTTGGTTGATTGCAATTAAATGGATTGATTGATTGTTTTGTGGTTATGCAATTAAATGCTAGCAGTGTTTGTACCAGTACTAAGACACATTAGAAAGAAACATTAATCCAATATAGAAAAGAATCATTCAAATGATGGAAACATACCACAGTGAGCATCCTCACTGTCGTATGGTTCGTGCACATTTCTGTCGTTTTATGTTTTCTAGAACTGACGAAATATGACAAAAGCTTAAAATAGAACCTATACCTCGAAAATATACCTACACAGGTATTGTACGACTGAGTCATATCTGGAAGTATTTATGTGATACATAAAGCCCAAGGCCAGAACATTTTCATGGTTGTGATACGTAGAATCATAAAAAGCGTAAAAAAGCGGTTCTGGTTAGTTTATTTATATCCATGGAAAATTATTGTTTGCAAGAATCACTAACTATTCATAATGTGTATCATGAAATTGATGTTATTTGAATATTTATTTATAAAATGTTAATCAAAAACCGACCAAGTGCGAGTCGGACTCGCGCATGTAGGGTTCCGTACCATCGTAGTAGGGGTCGGGAGCCCCCTTTAATGTTTATGTTTATTACTTGTTGTTATAGCAGCAACAGAAATACACATTTTGTAAAAATTTCAACAGTCTACCAATTACGGATCATGACATACAGCCCGCTGACAGACAGACGGACGGACAGCGCAGGCTAAGTAAAAGGGTCCCGTTAGTTACCCTTCGGGTACGGAACCCTAAAAACTGAGTTATCTTCGCACTTTCATTGATTGGCTTGATTATGGAAGAAACAAAACTAGTAGTTATAGGTATGTGAGACTTGTTGCAGGATTTTTTAGGTCCCACTGATGTCCCTATCGAAATAAGGTGCCTTTGACATTATTGTCCTTTTCGTCACCCTTGCAGACTATGGATACATGTATAGTTTTTAAATGTTAACATAGATATAACTAATTATTTTATAACCAGCTATCGATCATAACAAACTAACTCTGAACTAAACAAACAGTGATAGTGATATTGATCCCTATCATTTCTGTGAAACATTTCCTATCGGCTTTTATGAGCTGCATAAAACCTATCTGCACAATGAACTGACTACACCCAGAAATAAAAACGCTGTAACATTATCTAATCTACATCCAGATAAAATATTCGAGCTGGCTCTCGAAAATCGCCAGTAAACATAACAACGAGCGAAACAAATTACTAATAACACACTTTACTGATACCGCAATCAAACATTTAACCATACTCTAAACTACATTGTTCTAAACATCAAGCATGGTTAATCCTCTTAAAAGGTGTAACAGCATAAAGTTACACCAATCTGAACTTTTAGTCGCTTGTTTTAAGGATCATTATATCATCTATATAATTTGCGAAAGAGTTTTTTTCCGAGCCGTTTTGGAAGGACGTCAGATCAGAAGGCGTGACGCGTTTCAACATTGTCTTTTGCTGTTAGATGTTTGCTTATGGTTTAAATTTGCGTTTCTGTCATGATGGAACGAATATTGAAGAGTCGTATGCTGTATTTCGATTTGATTATAACCATTTGCAATATCCAATATTGTTTTTTTTTTATTATTTTAAATCTATTGGTTAACAACCTAATTTGAGAAGATCCAATTATAAAGTATGGCCTCTAGTTTACAATTGCTTTGGCATAATGTACATCCGTTTGGAAAACCACAAGGTGAAAATAAGAACAGTAACTACAAAGGGGTAACCCTTACTTCATATTTCTTATAACAAGCTTCAATTTGGCAAGTTTAATGCATCTTCTAATCTTTTCGATGTTTATCGAGTTATTACGTTGAACAATATTTACTTAACAGCATACATCAATTTTCGTTGCTCGTTACCCAAGTATTCGGCTGGATGGCAATTGCCAACACAGGTAATTGCTGAGGATGTGATGGGACGGAAGCTAAGCTATGGCATCCTGGCAGGAAGACCACGAAGGTCTCCACAAAGTGCCTTGAACTAGAAGAATCTGATGGCTTTTAGTTTAAAGAGAAAAGGACACATGTCCATGGTCAGTTTGTGAGGATGGAAGAGACAACGAAGGTTGTGAATGTCATTGTTTTGTGGGATGGAGAGTTAATTGTGAATTTCACACTTAATTAACGGTCGATACAAATGAAAATCCAGTAATAACAAATCTGGCTATTATATGCTTGGACCCTGTTCCTGATACCGGTGGGCTATATTTTATATTCAAATATTTAAAAAACCATAAAATATGTATATAAAATCTGATTATAAGTAATAATTAACTGGCCATAAAAGATACAAGTTTTCGCCCCCACAGATTCAAATGAAAAAAATAAAAGAACCTAAATGGTCCTCACGAGAACATACCTTAAGGTCATCCATTCGAAAATTGTAAAAGAGAACAAAGTGTGACTCATAGTCATAAAGAGCCTATTTAAAATCCATTTCCCAAGCTTATACCAAGCTCTAAGTCTAATAGATAAGAACGATAGGTCATAATGACAAACGGCTGCTAGACAATCAAACGTAAAGTGCTTCAACAGGGCGTGGTGCTAATTGGCTAATTGGCCCTGAAAGCTTTCAGGGGCCTGCCCGATGACTATAAATTCCCTAGAATTGCGTAATTCTAACGTGTAATGTCGCTGTGTCCTTGACTTTCAGGCTATATTCGTTGACGTAACGTACCCTGACGTACCCTAAGGTTATTTTAATGATATATATGACATTTCCTGGAAAAGGATGGTTTATTTTCAGAATTAATTTGTTGTACGGAAAAATAATGTTCCTAATGAGAATATTTGTGATGTTTTTCGAATTTCGACCTTCTTTATTTTTAATACTCAGTGCCTCTGTTGTGGAGGTCAGCTGAATAGTCGTTCTATGTCTTAGGTGGTAGACATTTTTCCAAAAGAAACAATCGTAAAATAATGTTATTCAACCAACCCCATCATCATTGGGAAAAAAATTTGAACAAGTTTTGACGAAATGGTACTTGGATCCAGGTAATTTATTTTAAATTCATCTTCACATTTTACGCTGAAATATATTTTTTAGTAGTTTGCCCACTTAAATATTATAAAACAGCCGAAATCGACAAGAGAGCGAGGCCATCAAGATCAGATTGTTTGGAACCAAGGTTGATGGCTGGCTGGATAAGTTAGCAACTTCCCATCTACATAATATGTGAGTCAGTTATTGTGTAACAAATGTAACAATCATTTTGTCGAACTCGTTACATTAAGACGATTGATGTGACTAAATTAAATTGTATCACAGTTATTGTTTCAAATCAGGGTCGGAGTAAGACTTAGGTGTAAATTAATGTCTTTAGATTGTAGACAAGTTAGGAGGACCTCGTAGCTAAATAATATCAGCTGCTCGGGTCGGTCTTTAGGTTAAGCCGCGCTTGCCTATGTTGGTCCGTAGATGGGTAACCACCCATTACATGCCGAGTTTCCTCCGTGCCACGGAAAGCACGTTAAGTCGTTGGTCCCGGCTGTCATTTCTAGATCTTTAATAGTCGTTACAGGTAGTCAGTGATCCGAAAGCCTGACAACCAGTCTTACCAAGGGGTATGGTATTACCCAGTACTAACTGGGTTGTGGAGGTCAGATATTCAGTCGCTCCCAACATAATTGGGAAAAGGCTAGGCTAGGCAGATGATGCGATTGTAGACAAGTTACTTGCTACCGATATCGTATTGTTACATTACGTAGTGTTCAGTTCATAAAGTTTTCATAAATGGGAGTCAAACCTCCACTCTGTGAGAGTAAGTAGGCCGTTATACGCCACGCAGATTCAGTGTAGATTTGTGGATGTGACTTACACGTTTGAACCTAAAGTCTTCTTCATTATTCGCTTAAAGTTGAAAATTTGGTCCTTTCCGATGAAAGTAATATCTCTTTCTTAGTTCTACGGTTTTAAATAAAGAGCAACAGTTAAATAAGAAGCTCCTTTTGTTGACAACGAACTTAATTTTGGATTAAAGTTTACTATTTATATTGTACAGTCGCCAGCTTATCAAGTTACCACAAACTGTCAAATTTTCTCATTCGATCTTGAACTAAACCATCTACATTTCATGGTTTAAAATCATTTGGACAAATTTGACAGTTTGTGGTAACTTGGTGGCTGGCGGCCAAAAGCCAGGTCACGCGTACTTATCACAGCGCACATTTCGTGAAAGCCCGTCCATCACCAAAGTCAATAATCAATATCAATAGACGTAACCCACACGAGTGACGGAACTCCGTTAGACTTTAATACTAAGCAAAAAAACTCCAATACTCTAAAAAATGTGAGTACGTGAGAGGTCGACTGTCAAATTCACCGCACTTTCGTAATTTTGATGAGAATATGTGTACGTGTTGTTATGTTTAATTATATTTATTTGGGACAACACATATGCTTATTGCAGAAGAGTTCAAAGTTCTTGATAATGTGTATAAAATAGATGTTGCATCGGCTGTAAGTGATGTGAAGAAAGTGTTTAGAAATCTTAAGATTATTACTTCGCCATTAGTGCTTGTTTCCAACAGTTATAGATAAATAAACGTTTCACAGTCTAATTCTGAGTGTAGCATTTTAAATAGAAAAATGAGAGAGAAATCTTAGAAAGTACCTACATACATTTGTAGGAAGTGTCCTTTGATAGTGTGTAATTTGATAGTCGTGTCCAAAATCTCATGGAGCTTGTGGCTAAATAATAACAGCCGCTCGAGTCGATCTTTTGGTTAAGCCGTGCTTATCTTACGAGCTTCCTCCGTGCCTCGGAAAACATGTTAAGCCGTTCGTCCTAGCTGTCATTTGCAGACCTTTGACAATTGTTACAGGTAGTCAGTGGCCCGAAAGTCTAACAAACTGTCTTAGCAAGGGGTATGGTATTACCCAGTACTAACTAAGTTGTGAAGCGAGTCGCTCCATGTAAAATACTGGTACTCAGCTGCATCCGGTTAGACTGGAAACCGACCCCACAGATAATGAGTCGTGTCCAAATACTAATTAGAACTAATATATTCTACTAACAGACCACAATTGTTAAAGGTAAGGCCAAACCAGCTGATGGCTCATCAACCATGCATAAACGGCTTCATATATTCAGACTTTAACAAGCAGTTAATAACATAAGTTAGTTAACAATATGCACGTTAAACGAAACCTGTTGAAGGACATTAGGGTAATCCTTAGCACGGTAATAGGATTAAGAACAGCAAAATTAAGCCCTGTCACGTTTTTTGAACAAAAGTAAGGTTTCGGTCGTGCTAAGGTGTAAGCGTTCGAAAGATTCGGCGTTCTGACTGTCACGTTTTTTATACAAAAGAGGGACTTATCGTAATATTATTTTGGTTTGGGTTTAACTATTTATTTCTCTGTATAAGCAACGAGTAAATAAACCTAGATACATAAACGCCTTCGCCCTTTTCCATGGAGATAGGCAGAAAGAAACTACTAAGATCCTAAGATACTCCTTTTGCCTCGTCCACGTCCTACATCAGGTCATACACGCACGTCAAGCCCGGAGAGTATTGTGGGTTCATAGCCGTGACGCGTCGCAGAGATGGAGGGATTGGACCCAACTTCTCGTTCCTAATGCTACCAAACATAGTAATAAAGTGAGTAGGAGAGGCCCAGTGTTGGCAACACCGACTTACGAACGGTACGTCGTGGGTTCGAACCCAGGCAGGTGCATTACTTTGTGTAATTTATTTCATCATCTCTGCTCTCAAACGATGAAGGAAAACATCGTTAAGAAACCGGCATGTCCTAGAACCGAAAATTCAAAGACATCTACCAACCCGCACTGGGCCCGCGTGGTGGATTATAGCCCTTTCCCTCTCATAGAGAGGAGACCGTGTGTCTCAGCTGTGGGAACATTAAAGGATGATTATACTTTAGTAGTAAAACGTTAAAAAACCCCAGTAACATAACCCTTGATCACAATAACAGAGAAAAATCAACCACGTAGTTAAATATTTCGTCAATGTCATTTCTCATGGGTACTATCATATCCTTGTGTTCTTCCGTGCAGAACGATTCAGTGACACATACAATATTTTAAAGGGATGCTAGAAATTACAGTATTTCCTAAAGAACGGCCTTGTTGGTCTAGTACGAGACTGGTCAGCATGGTGTCCTTGGTTCCATCACCAGGTTTGGAAAAGTTCGATATTTTGTAGGAATTTCTCAATAATAGCCGGCTTCCGGATGTGTAGCCAGTTTCATCATCATATAACCTGTCAAAGAGTTGTTTCCTACAAAAACTGCAAACCTACACGGTGCAAATGTATGGAACAGCAGTTTTTGTTTTTTTTAATTACCGATTAAAAATTTCTATATGGGTGGGTTAACAATGATTTACTGAATACGTGGTGGGTTTTAGCGTCGGAGTCCCTTCTATATCTGCTTTACCATTTTGAGGAGACGGACTTGATGTTTATTTTTTGATAGCCCTTCTTGTGTCCCTATACCTGGCTACGGACTCCACTTTCTCCGTCCAAACTTACTGATGTCATTATGTTACTTAAAAGATTTTCTTAATAATTTGATTTCTTTTTGAAATTTTAGTTGACAGATTCTACGTTAGCACCGGCACCTCAACGAAGCCTTGACTCAGTTCACTAATAGTGGTAATGCACGTTTTCAATGTTAATTACATCGAAACTACGAAGTTTGGACACAAAGCCTTTTTGTGCCAAATGTAGGGTCAAGGGGACACGCTCATTGTTTTAAATTGTAGCCGTTTTGCATTATACACAGTGAAACAATGTGATAGTGCTAATATTTAAAGCCTTTATTGTAGTCTGTTATGATATCTGAAGTAAATTCTAGTACGGGCTAGGCTTTCTACTTTAGGTTTCAAGTCACAGCTTTTAGAGACCCGAACGCACCGGCTATTGAAGTCAAATATAGATGTTATCGATGCATTTATTAATATACCGACAGTTTAGGAAACTTTTGCAGTTACTTCATACTAATTTAACTGTAAAATGTGCCCTAAGGGTTCATATCAGATGATAGCCTTAATCATCAAATTCCTACCCTTGTCCCATGTTAATTGAGGTCGGTGCAACACGTTTTTTTCTTTCATTCTCCCCTGTCAACCGTCACGCAATCATTTATTCCCTTTTCCTTCATATCATTCATCCATCGTTTCCTTGGTCTTCCTTTCCTTCTCCGTCCATCAACATTTATATTCCTGACCTTTTCTTTAGTTAGGTTAGATTTCTCTTTGATAGCGCATCAGTTTTTCAATAACTTTCGTATTCAGGATCTCGCAAAACTTCAATATTTCAAATAATATGTTATGATCAATTTATAAAGCACGATAATTTAAAAAATGAACTAGCTTATTACTTTTAAATACCTTCCGTATTCAGGATTTCGTATTATTTATTACTATATTATGGACTACATCTCGCTCTAATTTTTTAATCACTACATAGTATAAAACAAAGTCGCTTCCCGCTGTCTGTCTGTCCCTATGTATGCTTAGATCTTTAAAACTACGCAACGGATTTTGATGCGGTTTTTTTTAATAGATAGAGTGATTCAAGAGAAAGGTATGTATATATTGCACCCGTGCGACGCCGGGGCGGGTCGCTGGTTTACTATTTTACTTTCTCACTTAATCCACTACAAGGAAACATTAATATATTATTACCTGCTTAATTACTCTTGCACATAATATAACTTACATAAGTGTGTGTGTGAATGTTCTAAGCTGATGGCAGTAGCAATAATAATTATAGTTATCTTCATGTTAGCCTGAAAACGTCAAAAGTTGAGCGTAAGCTTCCTAATGACTAGCTTGTAAGATATTGGTATATAATTAAGGTGGTTTGTAGATGGATGGTGATCGCAAGTTGAGAATGATGCTGACGAACTTGTTCACGTATCTCTTGGAAATCCTTATCATCTGCCTAGCCTTTTCCCAACTATGCGGGGTCGGCTTCCAGTCTTACCAGATGCAGCTGAATACTAGTATTTTACATGGAGCGACTGCCTATCTCTCCTCCACAAACCAGTTTCCGGATAATGTTATAAATACGTGTTAGTAAGTGTGGTTGTCAGATTTTCGGGTTCTTACTTTGGGTTGAAAGTTCAGCCTAGTCTAGCCCTTAGTCAAATAGACAAATAAACTTCCCGACCATAATCAATGAAAGAGTTATAGAAGCGTACACATGGTACACACCCATATTATGCCAATGACGAAGTCCGATATTAGAAATAGTGGGCGAGTTTTATTACCAGCAGCCGAACGGTAGTGATATAAAACAATAAAACTTCTTATTGCATTAATAACTCTTGAAGATCTAATGTTCTGAACATTAAATCATAACATAAATGATATCTAATAATTCTCTCTAACGACATGTTGACAATCAAATGACATTACATTACAAGTATTGCAAAACAGTCATTATGCGTAATATACAAGTTATTACGGGCAGGTGTTCGGACTTAGTGGGTAAATGACACTATTTATTATATACTTATGCGAATGTCAATCTGAATTGTAGCTAATATTCTTAGTAATAGTTAAAGTTGTATTAGTGGAGGCGTTCTAGTAAAAGGACCAATTTGAAGGCCGTAGGATGTGACGGGTCCTTTTGGGCAACGATAAAGACATAATGGTGTAAATTAGACAAATTATGATTGTAGATGTACTCTATACAGTGCCAGTAATAGTCTCACTACTCATCTACGGGTTTACACTTCAAATTGATTGATTTTAGAAAGTCTGACAACTAGTCTTATCAAGGGGTATCGTATTACCCATTACTAACTGAGTTGTGGAGAAAGACAGTCGCTTCGTCTAAAATATAGTATTCAGCTGCATCCGGTTAGACTGGAAGTCGACCCTAACATAGTTGGGAAAAGGCTAGGCAGATGATGATGATGTTGGATTTTAGCAACTAGGATAATATTCTATTGGTTGTCGTTGGATAGATATAGGGGAACGCTTTTATAAACCAAAGAAAAACGACAACCGTCAATTTGTAGATAAAACTTCTATCAGGTATTTAAGTACTACGCACTTGCCAAAAAACGCTACGCAAATTACCCGTGAAATTGTACAAAAAACGAGCATGTCGTAACTCTCTCTAACTAGATAATATAGGTGATAGGCCAGCACGGTTCAATAACTTGGTCAGTTTTTTTTTTAGTTTATTATAGACCGACCGCTTTAATGAGTCCTCGCGAAGGTATCAATTTAAATGGAATATTCTGAAGATTGATCACGTATTGGTACAGTTAGTATCTTAATACCTTCGTGGATTATGGTTATTTTAAAGCAAACCTGTGGGATATTTTTAGGATTTTGTGAACTCTTAATGTGCCTTTGATGGGGCAAGGCGGAGGACTCATTAAAGCGGTCGGTCTATAGACATAAAGATATACATAGAGTCCGAGAAATGCCGTAAGTATTTGTGATTTTGTCAGCCTATTTTCTGTTTATAGATGTCACATTTCTCTTCGGAAAAATTGACGAGCTTCCATTCCAACTTTCTTTCCCTATTAAAGATTGCATCAGGGTTTTCCCTCATCATGAACATCTATAATTCAATAAAGAAAACAAACACTGCATCATTTTTACGTAAGCTAATCTACTCCTAAAATGATTTACAAACAAAACTCGTCCACTTACGTTAGACCTACAATCTGTGCATCCAAATCAGATCTTTAGTATGAGTCATTTGAATTTATACCTATTTACCTAATAGATTTATGGTCTATTTACTTAATCATGTATGCATGGGAGATCGGTTTGGTCTTTATTAAGTAAGAGTTTGTGTTGTAAGTGAATTACTTCATAGTAGTGACTAAGAGGTTGTATAAGGTGAATCAACTGTAGCATATGCTTAAATAAAATCTAAAATTCATAGATGGTCAATGCGTAGTCTATACTGAGTCTACAAGCGTGACATTTTGCACAAGAGCTCTTTACATATCGGAGGTGCCACTAAGGTAGAATTTTGGAAAATTCATGCTCTAAGTCGTGATTTTACAGATCATACAATTTTGGGCACACGACTCATTTAGTGAATGATGTTATGTGGCTTTTGATGTTGTCGTTAAGAAAATGGACACTACATTATGTAAAGATGATTATTGACATTATTCAAAAATAACCATTTTAAGCTAATGTTAGGATGGGAAGTTAAGTAAGACACATTGATCCTTTTCCGAAATAACGTTAGATGAAAATTCGCCAATAAGAACCAGCACTGAAATTAAGAGGACAGCTGTACCAAGGTCTTCGTCCTTTACCGCCATTGTATATATTGTATTTCTCTTACTCTGTTTTTCTTATATATCGTGTGGTTAGTGCCTAACCTGGTGTCAGAGTTTTTATACCGCCTATGGGCGTCTGACTTGGCTTTACGTGCCTTCAAGTAATATCTCTCAGGCATGCTGGTTTCCTCACGATGTTTTCCTTCACCGAAGCAACTGATAATTATATAACACGCATATGGATACGAAAAATCAAAGGTGCGTACCTAATCTGTTTAGTACTATTTTTAACTATGTTTTATAACTAACCTGTTTAACATTATTGTCTCTGGAGTCGATCTTCGCCGTGAGCTCTTTGATGTCATTCTGTAGCTCCAGCATCCGGGATTCATATTCTCCTTGCGTCGTGTCCAGCCGCCTTCTCAGCAGGTGTTTCTCTTGTTCGAGTTCCTGGGGAGGAGAAAGAGAAGACAATGAGTTGAGGTTTATTAAGGAGGTGGTTTGTCGTCAGCCAAGTCTACAAAATTATAGGACACCCCTATTGTTTTAGTTATCAGTAAATGCTATAAATTCGAGTGCCTGTATCGCTGTCTCTATTTGCAATTAATGGTATTTTTAACAAGGCATCTAACAACCATTACCTTGTAATGAATACGTGGATAATTAGAAAGAAGACAAAAAAAAACAAGGAATCTGCAGCTGAAAATACGGCCACGAAAACACACACACACACACATCACACACACGTCACATCATCGTCGTCGTTCCATCTTATTATATACTTGCAATCTATGCAAATTATTTTTACTTTACTTTACTTTATAAGTATAGACCAAGGGATGAATTTATTTCGGTCACTCTTGAAGTAGTAACCAGTCTTACTAAAGGAGTGTACCCAGTAGCTGGGTGTGGGAAGTCAGAAAGGCAGTCGCTCAGTCCGGTTAGACTGGAAGCCGATGATGACGATGGCTCTTGAAGTAAGTTCGTCAACATCCTCATAATTTACTTATGCCGCGTAAAAGTAAACAATTTAATTAAAAAGCACTGAACGGATTAATTGAAACACAAGAATTAACAAAAAAGGTTTTATCATTTCCGCGCCGGAAGAACAATGTGAACGAAGCATTTCCGGTAGCCATCTTGATTCCCATCCATTGTCTCTGGTTGTAAAGTGTGCTATTAGAAAGCATAGTTTACACGTTATCGCAAATAAACTTAATTATAGTTGTCTATGGGAAATATTTGAATCACTTAGGGAAAAGATTTAGTTTTATGATGATTCGTGCGATGGTTGCTTTTTAGTGTGAGATTGAAGTAAAAGCGAGTGCAATTGAGTACAACCATTATAGAGATACCTACAGAAATAGTGGATAGGTTGAAACATTTGTGGTACCTATGACTTGTTAACCTAGCAGGTTATATAGCTATCGTTTGTTTGTAGGTAGTTGGCATCGCGAAAATTATTTTTCTGCATAAAGTAAGAAACAGACTGGCTGACTGATTCACTGACTGATCGATCAACGCACAGCTGAAACCGCCAGGTCTAAAAGCAAGAAATTTTACACAAAGGTTCCTTAAATGACGTAAGTGTGCACTTGGAAGGGATTTTTGAAAATTCGTCCCTTAAGGGGTTAAAATGAGGGTTTAAAGTTTGTATGAAACTTGGTCACGAACGAAGTCGTGAGCAATAGCTAGTTTAAATATAGAAAAAAAGAAAGAAAAAATATTTATTTGTCGCAGGGACATGACATGCATCATACAAAATTACAAAAAACAACACGAACAATTACGTTTGTATATTTTCATAAATAGCCTTTGTACTGAAATCAAGGTATGATTGTAGTGGTCAAAAAGTCAATATCTATTGTCAAAAACAATGACTTACACAATAATACAGACTATAATTAATTATAACAGGTGCGTCAGTTTGCCATATTGAACAAATACAAGCGTTGCAGACAAAACCACCAGACAACGGAATATATCGTCACCGCACGTTTGTATTTTACAGTTTTGTAAATAATGTTACTTTAATTTTACCTATACATATAAGAATCATCATTCTTAATATTAAAACACGTAGAAGTGCAAAAGAATAATTAAAAAGGTTTGAAGCAGAATTAAAATGAAATTAGAGCCTTCAATCCGGTAATAACGTCCAGAACCAACAGGATCGATTATGTTCACCCTTTGTTGGGGCTTTCCAGAAAATATGCACTTATTTGATAGAAAAGACACAATTTGTGAAGAATCTATTTCGAAGATTTTTACAAAACACAACCACAAACTAATATAAAGGGTGTAACTAGATCCTTAACGAAGCCGAAAAGCACTTGTTCTCCCTGTCTTTGTGATCATTTTTTTGTTCTAGACCATACCTGGGAACCTTCTAATTACGGAGATATTGGGGGTCAAAGTTTCAACTTTTTCACAAGTTTTTTTTTTAAATAAATGTTTTTAATGTAAGATTTTTAAACACCTCCACGACCCTCGTACTATTCAATCCATCCGCACAATGCTTTGAGTGCGTTCCATGGAGTCCTACCGTAAAACGTGATTTTTCACCGCCAAAAAAAGTCGTTTCCCAGAAATAATTTTTGCGTAAAGTTACTTAGTTTGATGTACGGAATGCTTGGTTGACGGCTTCGTGAAGGGTCCGTTAACACCCTGTATATTAACGACTAGCGATATTACAATCAAATTTTTGACTTTTCCCCAAGAACCCTAGATTGAATTTCCATAAAACCAGACAGCTGAACATTCAGCGTATTTCACAATTCACTTTCATCATTCATGAATGTCTTCCTAATTATTTAGCAAGTGAGAGTGAGGCGGTGACCGATACTGAAAGTGAGGCGATGTGGGCCTTTATCTTTGTAATGGGCAATTGGCAAAAACGTTTCGAAAACTGGAGCGAATGTTATAAAAACTATAGAAGTAAATTTTCATCGTTTTGAAGCTGACATCGTTGAGGCTAGAGATATGATTGGTGATTGTTCTATACATAGGTACTTGGGATGTTTCGGTCAAAAACACAAATAATAATAAGCCTCAAAAAAATTAAAAAAAGGAATAAATCCCTTAATGAAAAAGATCGAAAATGATTTTTTTATAGAGATTTTTTCTTTTATTTTTCTTCAGAATGAATGAACAAAAATAAAAGTAAAAATGTATGTAAGTAAGAAAACTATACACTTAGCAAAACTCAACAGCGATTTTCTCCAACATTATGATTAACGAAAAAGTCGAAACTGAAATAATCACGAAAAAATCTTTTTTGAAATTTGCTAAATGTACGTTATACATTTCATTGCTCGTAACTGTACTAACTAGATGTCAAGCTCATTGAATTAAATAAATGTTCTTTTGCATGTACTAAACATGTTCAGTAAAAACACTACTATCAGACTACATTGATCGACATCTCAAAGCCCATAAAACGGATATTAACCCGTGCAGTCTTGGTACTAAGTATTATCGGATAATACTTAGTACCAAGACACGATAATTTACAATTTCCTTCTATTAACACCGGATCACTTTATCTAGCAAACGGCCGGATCTACCATGATAATACAGATCAAGTTTAATAAGTCTTAGATTCGATCTGAGCGTTGATACGAAACACCTGGTTTAATGTCTAGCTCTAGAAAGTGATTTGCTGATTTAGCAAAGTAATCTTTTAGTCGTTGTCGTTTGTTTGAATTTAAACAAAAGATTAATGTTGTTATTAAAATGACATCATCTTTTACAATATTGTGTTTTGTGATCATAACATGGTATCGATTGACAATGTGAGTTGTGACACCGTTAGCAGGCTATTGGTCATTGGGTGGTTATTGTTATTTTCATCGTCATCACCATCCACAGCCTGAATTCACCCACGGTTGGGTTCAGGTCCCTCTTTTCTTCTGCCAATCTCCACGTTCCTGTGCCAGCCTAATCCAGTTTTTTCCCCCTATAGCAACTATGTCGTCTGGACGCCATTTGGTGACAGCCTTACTCCATCTGTCATCACAGCGCCTTACTAGGTGTCCTGCACATCTCCAATTGTTATCTTGTTCCTCTTTCATACTGTTAATTATTTCCTTTTCATACATTAAGGTCCCACAGTACTTTGTACGAGGAGCTCGTGGCTAAGTAATAACAGCCGCTCGGATCGATCTTTAGGTTAAGCCGCGCTTGCCTAGGTTGATCTGTGGATGGGTGACCACCCATTACATACCGAGTTTCCTCCGTGCCTCGGAAAGCACGTTAAGCAGTTGGTCCCGGGTGTCATTTGTAGATCTTTGACAGCCGTTATAGGTAGTCAGTGGCCCAAAAAGTCTGACAACCAGTCTTAGCAAGCGTATCGTATTACCCAGTACTAACAGGGTTGTGGAGGTCAGATAGGCAGTCGCTCCATGTAAAATACTGGTATTCAGCTGCATCCGGTTAGACTGGAAGCCGACCCCAACATAGTTGGGAAAAGGCTAGGCAGATGATGAGTACTTGTTTTTATTCCTTATCAATCAGGATCTAGTACAAGGTAACATATTTTGAAATACTTAGCTCTTCGCAGTCTGATCCTACCACATGAACGGTTCAAGCTAGACAATGAAATTTTGTGACTAAGCTGAGTTGTGTTGATGCAAAACAACACTATGACAGCCATGAGTAAGTATTATATTTCTAAGATTTACACCAAATAAAAATATTAATTTTACTAGACTATGAGAGATGTAAACGAGAAAAAACTTTCAAGCAAGTAGTCCAACATCATTTAGATACACACTCTAAACACAGCGAAATCCCCGACTCATCAAAAGAATACCTCATAACAATCTAAACAACAATTAATTACTCACACAGCAAAAAAACATTTTGACATTAGAAACTACATGGAAACTAGGGTTGTCGAAAGTAATTGTTAAGAAGCTCACTGACCCAGTTTCATGTACCAAGTTGACAACTTATGTGAACCCCTGAACCATACCAGGCAATCATGGCGATGGGTATATGAACTGGGGCGTTTTCTCATCTCTTGCGAACTTTTACTTTAACAATACAAGAACCTTTGGTTGTCGGTTTGTTGTGAATGACGGAGAAAATCGTATTGTCTAGGACGAGTGATTGTGATGGCTAAATTGGTATTTCTTTTCCGATGTCTGTCAGTAGTAATTTTTGTGGTATAACCACAAATAGTGTAGTGAAGAGGAAGAGGTATGAAGTTACATCATGTGGTGCAGAGAATTGATCGTGGTTTTGTCGCAAAATTAATTTCATATTATTCTTTGTTTTTAGTGTTCCGTACCCGTAGGGTAACCAACATGACACTATTACTAAGCCTCTGCTGTCCGTCCGTCCGTCTGTCTGTCAGCGGGCTGTATCTAATGATCCGTAATAGGTACACAGTTGAAACTTTCACAGGATGTGTAGTTCTGTTGCCGATATAACAATAAATAATAAAAATAAAGGGGTTTAATTTTTACCCTACTACGATGGTACGGAACCCTTCATGCGCGAACCGACTCGCACTTGACCGGTTTCTTTGCTTTTGTTTTGTAATTATTTTCAGGATTGAGAGGTGAAGACCCAATAGTTCCATTGAATTTCATTTCGAGCTAGTAGAAGTAGTCGAGTAAATTTCTGGAGGGATACAGAAATCAAGATTATAATAGATTAGGATTACTCGCGCGCCGCCGCTAATGACGCGTCATGCGCAAGAGTTGACTGATTGAGTCACTATGCTGTCATAATATGAAACCATGACGCAGGTACGGATTTAACTATGTGAAAACCTATGCCTAATATTATTTTGACATAGCTACGCACTCTAGAAAAAGTATGGAGTGTAAAGTTGCCGTGTATTAACTGTTTCAATGCGAAAAAAAACGTTGCATTGTAAAATGTATTAATATTTCGTTAGAAAACCTTTCAACTTACTTAAGAAACCTAAGTTTACGATCTTAAATTTATTAAGTGGCTGGAAATTACAAAGGAAACAATATTCAATTCAATATTGATCTCAACCTTCATCTATAATAAAATAATATATTTATCTTTAAAAATCCGCCTCTGTCCGCCCCAGGCGCACGTACTCGTAGCATACAATAGATCGACTCGCGCGCAGACGGCATACCTACACAAACATAGGTACTACGCAACCGTCTGTCTGTATTGACTGTTACACTTTCACTGATACTAATAATGCACCAATAGTTTGAGTTCATCCATAATGGAGAATGTATTTGAAGTGTTTTTGTGTCTGTAGAGTTAAATCAGATTCAATTTAGAGGTAACTACTGAAATAGCTTTAGTTAGCTGTAGTTATTTTGAAAGTTTTAACCAACACGGCAGAGTAAAGGGAGGGTAATGAGTTAAATTCTATTTAGCTGTGTTATAAAAATCATTGTCTCCTTTAATGGGATAAAAGACATCTTTTATTTTACCTCCTTCTAAAACATTAATTTATTTCCAGATTTTCAGTGCTACATTTTTTAATGTGCTTCGTATTTCTTAAGATTTTCCTACATTAACATACTTGAGTTGATAATTTCCGGTAAGGACCGGTTTCATAAAATTATTGACAATTTATCTGTTCCTAAGCTTTTTGATCTAGACTAACAAGAATCGCATAAAACTTGCTTAAACATTAACAAGCTACACTGGTTTTACAGATATTCTGACTAAACCCCGGAAAACGATCTACTATGGCAAGAAACTATTCAAATTATCCATTTATCATGATAACATAGAATGTTGCACATTTTGTCCAGCCTGTGGCAATGGGCTGTCATATCTCAAAGCCATCTTTTAGCACAAAAGTCAAGGCTAAACACTAAATAAATGCCCAGGAAGTGTAACGAATCGAGCAGACCATAGTTTGTCAAACATTTTGTTTTTTTTTTGTTATTATTGAAATGAAACTTATTATCTTATTGTAGTTTCAAAAGGAGATATTATTTCAGTAATTAATATTTTGTGTAGTAATAAAGTATAAATACCTATATACATTTTGGACTGAGGAGGTTTTAATTGAATTGAAACTTCGTTAACTTTAGAAAATGTTAGTTAAAAAGTAAGTATTTTCAGATTAAAATTAAGCAACAAAAAATAAAAATAAAATATCTCCACTAATAGTCTCCACAAATAGCGAGTTACGAGAGCAGAAAAAAGTTTGAGAATCTCTGTCAGTTGTAAATGACTAACTTTACCTCTTCGTGATGAGTTGATGAGCTAATCCTTTTATTTTTTATGTGTATGTCACGAAGTTGTAAATAAGCATGTTCTAATATCATATTAAATTGTTATTTGTGTAAATTACAACGTGAATGTTGCTTTGTTTGATAAAAAATATAAAAGTGCTTAGAACTCTATTGATACTAACACAAATTTTCAGACCAAAAAAATACAATTATTTCCAAACAATTTGAGACATTGTATGTTTACCAATAATGCCTTTCTGTGTGCTTTTCTTTCAATAATGTCATTGAAGCACCCGAAGAGTCATGAATCACTATATTTTAAATTCCAATACCACAGAGTAATTATGCCAGCGTTAATAATTGTAATTATGTACAGTCAACAAAAGAGGTAAGCAAAAGACAGCTACTATGATTGATATCATGAATTCGTTACAATTACATATTATGCTAAGCCAAACAATTATTTTAAAGCTGTGTGTGTAATAAATACATTAAATGGTATTCTAATATCAGTTAATTTTTATTTAAATAATTTATTGTCGTTTTAATTTGGCGTTTTGTGAAAGATCATTACTGTATGTGTAACATAAATTACATAACATAACATCACCAGGTAGGAAGGGTTAGTAGGCACCACATTTCGCCAATTATATTTTAAGTCCCATTTAATAAGGGACGAGCCTATTGCTTTCAGCCGGAGCCGAATCCAGACTCCGTGGCTGCTACTGAGAAATTCCTGATTTAAAAGCCAATATGAATCGAACCCAGGATGTCATGCACAGCAGTTGCGCTTGCGACCACTAGACCATCGAGGCAGTCCCATACAAAAATTAAACACATACACGTTTAACGTGTTTAATTTGTTTTACCACTTCGACTGGGCCTGCCTGGATTTGACCCAGAAATGAACCCTGTGTGTCAGCAGAGGGTAGGTATGTTAAAGGCTGATTATGCTAAAAAACTTACTTGTATGCGTCTACAAAGATTACCTTTTAACTCAAATTGTACCTACGTGTGTTTGACAGTCAAATCTTAAAAATATTTCTAATTTCTTCTACAAAAAATTATCCACACCCATTATTGACTGCACAAGTCAAATATTTTGATTTCTTTCTCGATTAAAAACTCTTTTGTCGACTATACTCACATTAACTGCACTTTCATCTTTAGAACTAGGCGGCCTACATTCCTGGGCATGAATTAGGGACACCTCTGATTACAATCGGCACTGCCAATACATTTAAAAAGTTTACAAGTAATGGGCGTCGGCGATGGCGGGAAAAGTTTGAGTATCTGTGGCTCGAAAAGTCAATGACCAAAATGTATTTAGCAATGGTAGTTTGTTATTTTGTTTTGTCATATACTTGTTTAAACGTCAGTGGTCGCTGATAAAATAAAAGGCATTTTGGTCATTGGTTTCTGAAATGTATTCTTTTTAGGTTTTAGTTACGCTGTGCCATTTTGTTTTAAATGTGTAATCGTTGTATCATAATATTATTTTTTTACTTTATCACCGTTTTTTATTTTTACTTCGACGCAATTTGCTGTTTGGATAAAACTAAACACCTGGGTTTATTAATCCGAACGCACTGAGACGAAGTCGAAAAAATGCGGCCGTTATGAATAAACTCCCTACTTTATTAGGCTCTGGCTTAAATTAATTAAGTACGAGATACGTCTACATATTTCCTCATTTTAGTAGACCGTTCTTCATTAATGAGAGCCAACATTTCCGCATTACCCTAAACATTTTTCACAAAAAGACAATCAAAATTCCTCACACCATGGAATTACTACTTGGAACCTTCCAGCAGGTAACCTCCCATGCCTTACACCACGACACAAAGGTCACACGAAGCGCTTGGGCAATGGCTTCCGCAAAAACTGCGCATTGTTTCATTGCGCCATGCGCGTGAGTGCGCACGCGCAGTCAACTGTTGTGATGTGAGAAGCAGATTGGGCGAGCATTGTGAATGTGTTGTATCGGTTTTAAGGTTCATTTTTAGGGTTTCGTACCCGAGGGTAACCAACGGGACCCTATTACTAAGCCTCCGCTGTCCGTCCGTCCGTCTGTCTGTCAGCAGGCTGTATCTCATGATCCGTAAAATGTAGACATTTGATATTTTCACAGAATATGTATTTCTGTTGCCGCTATAATAACAAATAATAAATGCGCGAGTCCGAATCGCACTTGGCCGGTTTTTAATTTTATCAGCGTATAGTCTGATGAAGGACTCGTGGGTTAATAATAAATACCACTTGGGTTTAAGCTTTAAGGTTAAGCAACCCTTGCCGAGGTCGGTCCGTGGATAGGTGCCCATCGATTACATACCGAGTTTTCCGCAAAAACTGCGCTTTGTTTCATTGCGCCATGCGTGTGAGTGCGCAATCAACTGTTTTCGTGTGCGAAGCAGATTGGATTACCATTGTGTTGTATCGGTTTTTGGCTTAAAATTTTAATTTTGTGTGCACTTCTTCTGATGTATGAAAGTGGACGAGGTGAAAGAAGTATTTTAGGATCGGGACAAGTGGCATAATTTAGGACCCGCTTACCCCCGTGAGCTTTATGTATGTAACAGTCTGATTTAGGGCTGGATGAAAGGAACACGCGCTCAAGGCAGAGTACTGGCTAATGGTCAGACGCGATCAAGCTGGAGGAGGTTGTACTGAGCGGTCCACACTAGAGAAGACCGCATAATTTGGAGACACGTCGTATGCAGTCGCGATTCTCATCACGATGAAACAGAAAAAGAAGTTAGTCTGTGAACGGCTGGACTTATTTTTCCCAAGTCCTGAAGGAGATCAAGGGAGACAGCAGAGTTATTTTGTGCACTAAGAACTTTTTTGATAACTTCTCAATCTTGATGTTCGTAACATGGTTCCCATGTGATGGTCCGATTGTTTGTCTTATCGTAACTAAACCAGATTAAACGGAAAACATATCCAGCTTCTAATTTGGACAGTGAAAAAAAACTTATGTCTACATCCAAAAATAAAAGACCATATAAGGCACGAATGTCACTGATAAAATTAGTTTCATCGTCTATTAAGATGGCTACTGACAAAGCCACCTCAAGATCATATATTTCACACCAAACCATAAACTGTGAGCACTGTGAGGTTAGATCATATCTTCAAGTTTCCCGTCCTCACGTCCACATGAATGCGACAATTTTCTCAGAGTACACACAACAACCAAGATATCCATTATAAGCTGACCTGATATAGTAAAAGCTATTAATACATTGCGAGGTCGGGTTATAGTAGCAAAGCAGCTTGCTTCGACGTGTGACAAGCTGTACAAGGTAAACCTTAGTTCCAGTGTAACCTGACCTAGTACTGTATAGGCTTTCCGTACACCAAGAGGTCAGCTTGATAAAGCTTCTTAAGACCTAATCTTCGTAACGGTCTCCCCGTTACTAGTTTAATTACTTTTCTCACAGATTAACGACTTAGCGGGTTTCTCATTTACTACTGATTACTATGGTGCTTAATTAATAATCGTAAAAGAACGAAACCTCGAGTATTATTTTCACCAATCTGGATCGTCTGCTGAAAGTGGTCTTCCCGTCTTCTCTGACCATCTGGTTTGTTCTAAGTTAGCAATTGCACTGGCCACCCAAAAGATTCCTGCTGTTCACCAAATTAGTTGCCAAGCAAAAATTGGTTAAGGTCGCGGGAACCTCTTGGTGGAAAGATGTTTCTTTCATCCACATGCCACTTATACAGGGTGTAAACGGACCCTTCACGAAGCCGTCAACCAAGCATACTGTACATCAAACTTACTACCTCTACGCAAAAATTATTGCTGGGAAACGACTTTTTTTTTGGGTGACGTTTTATTGGACTCAACGTAACGCACTCAAAACATTGTGCTGATGGATGCTAGAAAGAAGAAGAATAAGAAGAATAAAATAAGAAGAATAATTTAGTTAAAAAGTATTACAAAAAGTGTACATTTAAGCGCAGTAGTATTATTTCTCATACTAATTATAAGTACTAAAAGAGTACTTCTCCTGGTGGTAAGACGTTGATTATTGTTTTCTCATAAGTTTAATAGCACTTTTTTTTTAATTTAGCGTACAATTTGTACTTTTCTCGTACATTTTTTGGATATTACACAGTCCACACGATGTCATCTCACCGCTAGAAACCATGACACGTGGTTTGGGAATAGCGTGGTGGGCTTGTCCCAAATAAAAAAAAAATCGTACCATACTAGCTCAAGAATCCATTAGCAACTAACATCAAAAGATAACACAAGAACCTAACAAGATCTCATCTCCTAACAGTCTACCGCCACAACAGTAATTACAACCACAGCCTATTAGCTGAGTCTGTAATTACTAACTACGACTTACATCGGTTAATTATCGGTGTTAACTGTTCGTAATAGATACGTGTAATGAACATTGCTTTTTAGAGACGTGTCAGAGTGGGACGGTTATTAGGATGAGCTTCTGGAAGTGGCTTCATTGATGGTGGAGTCAATGGTATGGTGTTGCCAGACTAGTTTGGGGAGCTATAACTGACCTGAAGTTGGGGTAACATACTTGAGAGAGACCATGGAGTTTCTTGCCTACCAACCCAAACTATGCAATTATCTTTTAACGTTTTACAAGTACCCATTGTGGTCTTTGTGAAAAAAAATGATTTTGTTTTTAGAGTTAGGCGTGCAAAATATACATTCGGTTTTCGCCGGTTGCCGGATCCCCAAAACATGTGCAAGCACCTCTAGACGATATATTAGGCAATATTTTGTTCCAAGCCTTATTTTTACCCTTATTCCGTGGGTATGACTTCCTGATCTTGAAAACGATCAAACAAAACAAGGTATTCAAGTAGTCTTATTACAAAAAAATAAAAATAAAAATTGGTAAACTGACTGACTGACTGACTGGGTGATA
This sequence comes from Noctua janthe, assembly GCA_910589295.1. NCBI lineage: Eukaryota > Metazoa > Arthropoda > Insecta > Lepidoptera > Noctuidae > Noctua > Noctua janthe. Next base: position 2,237,178 of record OU342573.1, on the reverse strand, counting down.
TATCAACACACAGCCCAAACCGCTGGTCCTAGAGACATGAAACTTGGAAGATGTGTTCTTTGTGAAGAGTAAGTATCCACTAAGAAAGGATTTTTGGGAATTCCACCCCTAAAGTGGTTAAATAGGGGATGGAAGTTTATATGACCCTCAGTTTTGAAGTTAGGATCTTCAAATTTGGTGTTTAGGCTGACCATTGAAAATTAATTTATACGTGTCTCAGCACATCATCATCATTCTCTTGCCCTTATCCCAATTCATTTGGGGTCGGCGCAGCATGTCTTCTTCTTCCATACTTCTCTATTACTCGTCATCTCGCCAGACACCTCCTTTCTTGCCATATCATTCTTTACACAGTCCATCCATCGTTTCTTTGGTCTTCCTCTACTTATATACCCATCCACATTCATACTCAAAACTTTCCTCACAACATTTTCCTCATTCCTCCGCATCACTTGCGACAACCGATTACCACACAAATTTTCAGTCACCGGCGCCACTTTCAAACTTCCTCTTATATACGTGTAATTCTAATTCTTGATAATTCTATCCCCGAAGGGTTAAAAAGGGGGATGAAGGTAAGTTATCGGATATTTTTCGAAGAAGCTTTAATTATCTATTTAGTTAATTACTAGCCAATCGCAATCTACGCAAAAAGTTTTGAATCACACAGACGAGATTGGATAAGCAAATTTCCAATTAGCTTTTTCATCGAACTCGGCAGTGAGTGCAATAATCTATCCATTACGGTGTGACACGAGCATTTTCCCATGATTTCCCCATTTTCTTCGAATGGCAGACACTTTGACAAAGTGTTATAATTAGCTTACATGCATGAGAATTACGTTACTTAATATGCAGGCAAAAACGTCTTAAGTTCTTCAGGAAATGTAGAAATCGATTCTTAGTAGGTTATATGACGGCTTGTTACTGTCTTCCGTATCAAGTTTACCCGATCTGCTTTCTTCAAGTTATTCATGTTATAGGTCTATCTGATTGTAGGACGGCCATCTCTGAGGGTCTAGCGGCGATCAGTATTTCTACAACGACGTCAAACAGAATTGGCATAAGTTTAATTTAATTTTGAGAAATGTTACATAGTTTATTAAGTGTTACTAACAATAATATGGATCCTGTATTTGATTTAAATAAATAATAACAAAAAACTTTTCGATAGCATATGTCAAAACAATGTCATCATTGTCGTTGATACAATGTCAGTTTTTCTAGACCTCTACCGATTTGAATTTTCACTCAAGAAGGAAGTGTCTTGGAAGGCCTTTCTTCAGTAGATTAATAAACCCACATGTGTTGAATTTGTTTTTTATTCTTTGATTTTTTTAGGTATTAATGCAGCTATTAGGACCAGTGACTGCCATCAAGACTGATTTGAAATGTTCAAATTGATACTTCTACTCCAACAACCTTTCATAAGTCCACAGTTATCAGGACTAGTAATAGCCACTGTAGATTTGTTAAAAATGTTTAAATTTATACTGTAACTGCAATCATTCTAAAGTGTTGTTTAGCTATTTTAATTTAACAAACTTATCTTTGTCCACGATGGATACTACTCGGGTACTTTAATAAGAGTCTCAAAGCCCGTAGTTAACACACAAACCAAATAGGTTCTTGACCGCATAGCTCCATTTCAATTGCCATGCTACTGGTCACCAACCCCTGGCCTTTTTGCGATACCCAAGGTGATCTGAGCGCTGAGGGTGGCCTATAACGGGCTGGGTATTACAATAGAATGCCTGCATTCCTTAGTCCTAAGGTCTGAGACAATCGACCGTAGATTTAACACATAATGGAACCCACGCAGCGTTCAATGTATGGCATTCGTTAGGTGTAGTGCAGTCAAATTTAATGTGGTATTTTAGTAAACAAACTATCGTACGAGGAGCAAACAAATCTGCTGATCCATCGTCATCATTTCATCATCATCATCTGTCTAGCCTTTTCTATGTTGGGGTCGACTTCCAGTCTAACCGGATGCAGCTGAATACCAGTATTTTACATGGAGCAACTGCCTATCGGACCTCCACAACCCAGTTAGTACTGGGTAATACGATACCCCTTGGTAAGACTGGTTGTCAGACTTTTTGGGCCACTGACTACCTAACGACTGTCAAAGATGTACAAATGACACGTGGGACCAATGACTTAACGTGCTTTCCGAGGCACGGAGGAAACTCGGTATGTAATGGGCAAGCACGGCTTAACGTAAAGATCGACCCGAGCGGCTGTTACTATTTAGCCACGAGCTCCTCTTATCCATCTTCATCATTTATGTTCTGATATCTCTGCATAATGTAAGGAACAGCTGATTATTGAACCCATTTTCATGATTTCAGTCTTTTAATGAAATAGTCTACAAAACAATAACACTGAATAAAATTCTTTAAGAACCTTTAAATACGGACTGAAAATTTTTTCATCGGTTAACCGATGATAAAAAAAATTGTGGGGGGCTCAGAATGATTTACTGAATACGTGGTAATCGTTTTCGCGTCGGTGTCCTTCTACCCCCTATGCACGTGTATACAAGCAGAAAAGAATAAAAGACGTCAAAAAAATCGACCGCATCACTGTCAACGGGACTAGTGCCCAAAAGGCTGGCAGCATTGCCATATAACTATGCATTGCTATTGTTCGGTCAAAAAATAGGCCTCGAGAAGAGTCGACCAACTGCTTGGCCATATCCCGAAAGACTAGGTGGTTCATTCGGACTCCATCAATGGCCCTAGCGGTGTATCAACCCCAGCGGCTAAGACATAGATAACTGAGTGAGTACCTGAGTGATTTTGCGTATGCTACTTCGAATGTAGCTGAACAATATGTAGTATTATTTGTATTATACTTGAAAATATAATGCAATGTTATATAATATAATGCTCTCGATACCAGGTTAGGCACTAACCACACGATAAAGAAAGAAGAACAAAGCGAAAGTGATCACTAATGGAGATCTGATAAAGTGAGTAAGTTAATACGGGATGGAAGTTCCTCATTTTTACCAATAGGTTATCCGATGGCTTGTCAGAACAGAAATGGAATGAGCTGCTATTACCAGCCCGTTGCATTGGCTAGTCGCATAATATCCATACTGTAATTAAGAACGCCATATTTAGCAACAGGTTTATTAAGGTAAGTTACCAGGAAACCATAAATCCGGAACAGTTCTACCGTAAAACAACTCCTAATTAGCAGCCACTTAACGGAGAGAGCTAAAATAATGGACAAGTAAACATGCTAATTTCATACAAGGTTTCATTTAGCTCAAACTCACGTACGCCTATCAACGCAAGTTGCGGGCCTTACCACTGAAATCTCGGTGAGAAATCCGTAGCATCTTGAATGGACGACTGTACGCACCGATTATGTGGTTTCTCACGTCTTACATAAAGTATAATGGGACATTTATGGGCAAATGTGTCCAAGTTATGAGGTTCCGGATGATTGGGATATTCTAGGACATTTGGAATCTGCCTTGCATCTTCTCAGCTTTATTATATGTTTGGCTAAATATCTGTCATCTTCATTCTCATGTCTTGACTGCCTACTAACGTGACTGCCTCGTTGGTACATATGGTCACAATCGCGAATACTGAGCCTGAGGTTCCGGGTTCTATTCCCGGATCGGGCAAATTATTATTGGGTTTTTCCATTGGAATTTCGCAGTAGCAGCCATGGAGTTTGTTGCCTGATAATGGCAATAGGCTCGCCCCCTTTTACATGGGACTTAAAGATAACTGGCGAAATGTGGGTGTACTATAAGGTACACCTGTGCCTAACACTTCGGGGATTACAGGCGTGATGTTATCTTATGTTTATTATCCAGCTCTACTTCCTAATTCCTTCCCAACATCATGACCTCAATTTTTGCCCTACTCTTCAAAATCTTTGCGATCTTCAAAGCCAACATTATGTCCAAGTCCATCAACAACATTGGCCCAACATTATCCCACGCCAGTATTGGATAACGGATAATACGGTTACCAAATACTGCTGGTAATACGTAAGACAAGGTTTTTGCGGGCCATCGTCAATTTACTTAGCATTTAACACTTCTTGTAAACTATGATGTTGTATTAGGTAAACATTTTGTTTAACCAGCATGATATGTGGATCAGTTTTGTTGTAATAGGTTATTATGTTACTGAAATATTTAGTAAAAATGCAGAAGATGCAAGCTTTCTTGTTTTGGGAGATTTTCATTGGAAAGTTGTGTGGTAATCGGTTGCCTTGGTATGGGCATGTGATGCGGAAAAATGATGAAAATACCGTGAGGATAGTTTTGAGTATGAATGTGGATGAATATAAGAGTAGTGGAAGACTAAAGAAATGATGGATGAACTGTGTGAAAGATGGTATGGCTAGAAAGGAGGTGTCTGATGAGATGACGAGTAATAGAGAAGTATGGCAGAAAAACAGGCGTGATGTTATGTTATGTTAATTTAACATAAATCTCCGCTATGAAATGCTAATTTCAATTACCTATCAACACTAATCACATCATTCATTCTCGCGTATCTCAACACTAATTATATTCGTCATTTATCAGTTTTAATGAAGCGGTATATATGGCATACGTTACTTAGAAGAAAAAGTGAAAAAAGTACTGTTTTCCGCTTTCTCGATCCCAATAGAAATAGTTCTGCCGCTACAATTACTGAGATATTCACACATCATGTGTTGCGTAATTATTTTATTTGTTACATTAAGTTCTGTGTAATTAAAAATCAATTAGAGATTCGTGTGTTTTTTTTTTCGTAATTGTGGTCATTGCTCCAGTGCGTTTGTAAGGTCGTTCCTCGATTTGAGGTATTTATTTTTTGTAGTTGTAGTAAGGTTTCTTTAATCCAAGACGGACTGCCTCTTTGATCCAGTAGTCACAAGATTGAATGCTGAGCATGAAGTGCTGGGTCCGATTCCCAGGTCGGGCGAAGTGTTATTGGGTTTTTCCATCAGGAATTTCTCGGTAGCAGCCATTTTGTGCGCGTTTTACATGGCACTTAAATATACCGGCGAAATGCGGGTGTACTATTAGATACACTTATGCCTAACCCTTCGGGGATTACTGGCTTGATGTTATGTTATATATCTATAATTATATGTATACCTACTAAATGATATAACACTTACATCACATAAATCTTAATGATTTACCCAAACAGTAAGAGTGTTACTAATTCTTACGCACAAACTATTCGAATTCAAGTACAGTGCAATTATTAAGGGAAAGTTGAGACGCGAGTATTTTCCGAGATCATAATGCGCTGGCCGTGACTACAGCTACTGTTTCGACTTAAAATGTTAGTATTTCATTGAGTAAAGACACACACGTTCTTCTTCTTTATCGTGTGGTTAGTGCCTAACCTGGTGTCAGTTTTTTTTATGCTGACCATGGTCCGCTGAACTGGCTTTACATGCCGTCAAGAAATATCTCTCAGGCTGTTTTCCTTCACCGAAGCAAGTGATAATTATACAATACGCAAATTAAATCAGAGGTGCGTCTTGGGTTCGAACTCAAGACCTATGAGTTGGCAGTCCCAGTCACACCACTAGGCTATCACTGCTAAAATGAATAAGATAAAGTAAAATGATATAGTAAAGATACTTTAATAATGGATAATGGATCTTCATCAGTTGTCTTATCCAGTAACTCGGTTGTGGACATGGAGGTCAGATAGGTAGTCGCAGTATGTAAAATATTGGTTATTTAGCTGTACCCGATTAGACTGGAAGCCAGTAGCGAAGGATCAATTTTTGTAACAAGTAAGCCGGAGTACATAATCTTTAATGAGATTATATTATTTGTCTATAGAATACTGACTGTGCCTTTTTCAAAGGGAAGCCGGTAGGAATCGAGTTGTATGGAACCTTCGCCACTGCTGGAAGAAGACCCTAATATATTTAGGGAAAGGCTGGGCAGATATGATGTAAATAATCTAATGATTTTTAAACATATGTTTAATATCTAAGAAGAATAGGCTATAGACCTTAATAAAAGTCAACGCCTAACGGTAGCATTAGACAGAAGAGCTCGTAAAATATATCTAGCGTAGTCTTTAGACCAGATTTTAGGCATTATTGTGGTCTAAACTCTAAAGACAAGCACCCCATTGCTTTATTATCTAGGCAAATTGCTCTACTAAATCATGGCCTGGGATAAAAATCTCGTGGACGACGCACTTTTCTCCGCCTTAGTCAAGACAATCGGTTGTCAGAAGATAATCAAGAGATAAAACAACATTTTATCTGGTCCTGTTTAGATAGCAACTGCTCAACCAACATCTAGGCTAGATATACTCACAGACAATTCATCCTATTCTACATATTTTACCCAAAAACATCATTAGTTTGTACGATCCGTCGTGAGAAATGCAAGTAGAATAGAATTCCTTATTGCGCTATAGCACGGCAGCATCAATTAAGGCCGCTCGTGCTGCCAACTGCTGATTGCTTTGCGACATCTTATTGTTGAAGGGACGTTGTTTCACGATCATGTGTGTGAGTTGCAAAATGAGGAAGATTTTTAAATTGTTTATTGAGAAACTGGGGTTCTGTACCTTCTTAAGGCAGAGCTTTTAAATACGCGCCATCTAGTGGTCCGTCTTAGTAACGAATACTCAATCACATGAGTGTGTGTCGGTGTGTAAACTATACTATAATATTCAATGACAGATATTATTCTGGGATTATAATTATGTCGAATTGGGTGGATTTTGAGGCAATTTTATGATCAAGTTCAATGAAGTGTAATGTCCGAGTGGCGCTGGAAATACTTCGACGGCTTATTAATGTTCCAATTACAAATAAAACAAAATAAACTAAAAATGTTGACTTCAGCGCCATCTAGCGGGATAATGGCCATACCCAGATTGTAGAAACCACTTTAAATTCTTAAAATATTTTGCTTTTGTCAAAAGTAATCTTGAGTCGTTAAATGTATTCTGATTTTATCTAAAATCCTGTTTAGGAAAAGCCAGTTATCAGAATGAAAATGGCCAATACGCTGTTTAACATAACTCAAGTAAACTGACTGCTGTTGTTACTTCACTATGATTGGCAAAAAAATAACTAACGCTAATGCATCTACTGTTTTTTGTGTTGCCTTTACAAATCCGGCTGTAAGATACTCAGATGTAGTAACTGAATTCAAACTTACCTATTAAAAACCAAGATTACTTTCTTTACACAAAGTAAACTAGAGAACTGAAGATAATTATTCAAACACTGTTTTAAGCTTTCACGGTTTACAACTAAACTTATACTGTTACTTACGGGATATCTTCCGAGATTGTTCATTATGTTGAGCTGCTGCAACAGCGTCGAAATATCGTCGAATATAACAATCACAGAAGATATTCCGCAAGTGACAGAATAAATCAAGATATTCTGGTATACCAGTATTCGGTAGCATCCATCATCATCATCCACAGCCCGACATCACCCAGTGCTGGGTATAGGCCTCTCTCTGCTTGTGCCAAGCTCCACGTTTTTGTGCCAGCCTCATCCAGGATACTCCCACAATAGCCACAATGTCATCTGCCCCTCTTGCCGCCGGTATCAGTAGCATTGCATATACCACTTGCCAGTGGCGAAGGTTCCATATAAGGTTCGATTCCTACCGGCTTCGCTTTGAAAACGGGCGGTATCAGTATTCCATAGACAAGTAATAAAATCACATTGAGGACGTGTACTCCGGCTAAACCTCTAAAAATTAACCCTTCGCTACTGCCACTTGCCCAGTTTTATGCTAACATGAGAAACGACTTAAAATTTTAGATAACCATGCCGTGTATGCTCGCAAACAACAACAACAAACCTTGTTCCTTAGAAAAAAAGCTTTTAATACCATTACCCACTAATTAAACAATAAAATTATGAGAATTTAGTTTTTTAAAGAGTTTGTATTGTTAAAACATTGGGTTTAGTAGTTTTTTGGTAGACTTACGCAACTTTAATTGTAGATGTGTTGGTTTACCTGTAATTAAACAAATATTTTGTTAATAAATCAGGAAGTAGCATCATCATCAATCATCTATAAAAATACACGTTCTAGTTGAAGAAAAAAGGTAATAGAGGCTTATTTATATAGTGCTGGTGAGCATTAATACTATCGTTCAGTAGAGATGGAAACATATCATCTTCTGCCTTGCCTTTTCCGAACTATGTTGGGGTCGGCTTTAGACCTAAAAACGAAAACATCATAGATAGAAATTGCGGCCAGCACGCGTGGTATGACCACCGTAAGGCAAAGGCCAAGAATCTACTGTCAAAGCCTTCTTCCCTACACGCGTAGCATTGTTAGCCAAAATGTTAGATTTCTTTTGTTTATATGTCATTTTGTCGATTCTTCCGTCGATAAAACCCGTTTCTACTGAGGTCATGCTACGCGTGTAGGGAAGAAGGCTTTGACAGTACATTCTTGGCCTGTAGTGTCTAACAGTAGGTGACACCAAAAGAAAATGACTAAATACTATAGCTCTTTTGGAATATCGACTCTCAGCGCTAGGCGTTTGAAAATCCAAAGACCGCTTTTAATTACGCATTCATTTAGATGTTGCCTAGTGTTTGTGGAACCAATTCAATCTCAAATTTAAGATTCAACCTATAATTACGCACTACTATGTATACGTGGTAACTACGTAGTTATTATATTGTAAGCGGAACTATAAACTCGGTACGAAAGAAATCAAGAACAAAGCGGTGTCCTTGTGGAACAAAGAAGTGCTTCGATTGTATCTATAAATTACTAAAATTGTTCATACATTTTGTTATTGTTCAATTGCCCACTTATTCTGTAAATTGCTGGGTACAGGTTTATACTGTTAGATTCATTTCCGAGGAACAGGAAGCAAAGTAAATGTCAAAATGTTTAATTTTGTCATTTTTAATCTATTTTGCTACTTCTCTCTCACATAGTGCATGCGGTCAGAAACAATAGCTGATGCTGTAGAAGAAATATTGGCCAGTGACCAAAAAGTTGGACTAACTGCCGTGGGGTCTATTCAGGTGGCATTCACTTCAATAGCGTTCGTTTTGACTATAAGGACTTTCAACAAGATTGACGTGAGCTTTTCTGTAATGTCTTCCGTTTACTTTTCGTTATCACTCTTAGAATGACTCTTTGTCTATGTCCTTAGAGTCGTTTACTGTTTAATCCCCCGTGCTCCCTCCGATCGAGCGGTCGATTGTGATTGTTTATGCCCAATAAATGCTCTATAAAGCTGTTCTTATAACCTGACTAAAGTTACCAGCCTATTTTTAATTGATATTAAAGATCAGAGTCGTTAGACTACAGCCCCTCTGACCACTATTAGATATTAAACATAATTCTTATCTATGCCTACCATAGACTTGTCCGCCTTATGCAATCCCTTCGACCGACCAAAAGTATTTCCGAAAATCCACGATTCAATTTGAACAAAGTTGACACAAAAAACGTCAGCCAGTACCATAAGCTTCACAGCATCCATACTTAATAGTCACGATCTCCAGTAACAGTTAGTTAATCTGCAGTCGTGCTGAGAACAGGCTTATCTTTAACTGTTGCGTTAACTGCGAGCAGCTAACTGTTAGTTCATTTTGACGAAAAAGTTGGGTTTTGTAATATGTTATGTTATAGATAAAGATAGTTTTATTTTGATGATGTAGATAAGTTGTTTTAGTCGTGATGAGCTTAATAGGATAGATGTAATCGGGTATTCTGAAAGATTTTGATATAATCTGTTGTTTTGATGTTGTCTATCACACGATCTGTCTTGCAAGACACATTTGCGAACTCAAACTCAAAAGTATTTATTTCATTAAGACCATAACAGGTATCTTTGAATGTCAGAAAAACAAAGAAGGCGAAGAATAATAACTTGTGAAAATACTGTAGTTTCCCAAAGTGTAGATCTCTATGGAGAAGAATGGGCAAGAAACTCCATGGACACTCTTGTTTGTCACTTTGTGTAAAGTTGAACGATGAAGAGTCCAGGTATTCAGAACTGGCAGTGCTGAAAAATAACGCTGCAGTCTTTCAGCCTAAACCCTAATCACCATCTACCCCACTCAAGAAAACAGAAAGACAGGCCACATTTTCTTTTCCATCTAACTTTCTTATTCTTCTCCCAGTTCATTCCTATAAGTACTTATGTCTCTTTCTTACATCTGCTATTCAAGCATCTTTTCGAAGAGAGTATTAAAAACTAGTCCTATTTCTTCGACTACTCCCTCTAACTCAAAAGCACACCATCTTCCCCACTTCGACTACTCCGTTTGCAGTTTGCTGAAGGCAGTTGCACACGAACTACGTCACTCAATACCAAGTGCTCGTGTAACAAGTCACCGTCGTATATCTCCGGCATTAAGTGCTGATCGATAGCGTTATCGGCTAACAATACGGCTACAATCACGCACAAACAGTATTGTTCGATTTTTGTGTTTTTGTTGCCGTGTTTACAGCTGAGAAGTAATGTAGGATGTGTTTTTTTTTTGAGTTCCATGGCAAAATTGAACTGATGAGGAAGTACCTTCAACGTTATCATCAACATGGAAAACCTGGGGGTCTAAAATGGCCGCTTTAGCAGAATCATATTATGATAATAATATGAATCACGGTTAAATACTTAAAACGGTCACAGATGCGTCTGAATATTATGAATTGTCACTTTGTAACCATTTTACGGATTGAAACGTAATTAATTATTATTATCCTATTACGTTTCTGCTAAAGCGGCCATTTTAGACCCCCAGTTCAGGTGGTGATTCATACATAACTTTGCCCTGGAGTATACATGTTGTGCCACAAATGGGACACTTGTATCGTGTCCACCTGTCCTGTTGACTATACGTTAGGTACATGAACTGATGGACGCTACCGAAAATGCTAAAATCATTGCCAAATCATAGGCTGATTCAATTCAGATTGCCATGGATACCCTACGAAGAGGATCATCAACATTATATATTGTCAAATGATAAAATTATAAACAAATGGAATTATGGATGTAGAAAAAAGAATGCTCTCCAATCTTTGGCGCGATGTTTTTGTTTATCATTCCAAAGACGATGACAGTAACAACAGTAATGAATAATAATCAATATCAATATCATCATCATCATCATCATCATCATTTCAGCCGAAAGACGTCCACTGCTGGACATAGGCCTCCCCCAAGTGTCGCCACATTGACCGGTCCCGTGCGTCTCGCATCCAGCGGATCCCAGCAATCTTTACCAGGTCATCGGTCCACCTAGTGAGAGGCTTTCCAACGCAACGTCTTCGGGTTAATCAATATCAATAATCTTTATTACACAAGAAAGTGGTTACAAAATTGTGTGAAGTCCCTGACTAGAACAATAAAAAATAAATTAAAAGCGTTTAAAAGAAGCCTGTAGTTTGAAAGTGTTTGCGTGTTTTTTGTGTCTGTGTGTGAGCGTGTGAGTGTGTGTGTGTGTGTGAGTGTGTTTGTGTTTGTATGTATGTGTGGGTGGCTGAGTGTGAATTGAATGATCAGGAAGGGTTTTCAGTAATTGCGATTGAGATGTGAAATTGAGAGCCTGTCATACGTTAGCATTAATGTTACGAAATTGATAAAATAATTTTGTCTGTTTCGTCATTCATTCTTTTGGGCTTATAAAATTCTGCATCCTGATCAACATACACATAACATCATGCCTTATCCCTGAAGGGTTAGGCAGAGGTGTACCTAATAGTACACACATTTCGCCATTTATTTTTAAGCCCCATGTCATAGGGGGCGAGCCTATCATCATCAACCGGGCATAAATCCAGACTCCGTGGCTGCTACAGAGGAATTCCTGATGCAAAAAACCCAATAAAACTTTGCCCGACCCGGGAAGCGAACCCAGGACCTCATGCTCAGCAGTGGGGCTTGCAACCACTGGTCTAACGAGGCTTTATACGACCACTACCACAATCCACTTCCCCCTACATTACGCAAACATCAAATTCTTTCATAATAAAAAGAAACCTGTAAGTTTTTCACAGAATATTCTAAGGAAGCTGCATACCGTAGGCACCGGATGAGAAAGCCTTTGATATATGGGTACCGGCGGTAATCACGGGCTAATGGACAATTTCTAGATAAATGCTTCGTTAGCTGCATTTTTTAAAGCGGGTTGTGAAGGCGGTTTCTTTGTATTCGAGAAAGAAAAGCGAAAATCTTGGGTCGTAATTGGTTAAACCGCTTTTCATTTACTACAAGTGAAAAATTAAACCACCAGTCTTACCAAGGGGTACCGTATTACCCAGTACTTACTGGGTTGTGGGGGCCAAATAGGCAGTTGCTTCATGTAAATTACTGGTATTCAGCTGCATTGGGTAAGACTGGAAGCCGACCCCAATGTATTTGGGAAAAAGGCTAGGAAGATGTAGACCAGCGACAATTAAGATTTTGCCGAATGATTCGTACAGAAACTGTTCACATTTTAGTTTCAAGTAACATTTTACAGAAAAATTGTATGTCCTATGTTAGTATGAATGAAGATATCTCGATTTAAGAAGAGGGGCAAGCCGAGGCCAGAGAGAGAGCTAACACAAAAAAGACGGATAATAAAGAGCGGAAGAAATCTAGGAACCAAAATAAACTTGAGATAAGGACAGAGAGCGATAATAAATAAAAGCAAGACTATCTTATTGAACATAATTACTTCTCAATGATTGATTGTTTGAAGTGGAATAAAGAAAGAATCTAAGTAAAGGTTTGCATAATAATTGCAGAATAGGTAAACCCGACACTGTTTTAAGCTCAATCTAGAATATCAGAAAATAAATAAAGGACCTAGGTCTCCTCCAGTCTTGGTACTACTCCAGTCCTATCCTGCATGCAATACAGTGACATCAATCTACATTATACGTGTCTCAGTGTGATATTGAGTAACATAGTCTGTGCGGTGCCTTATTTGCTGTTGTGACGGAAACACATACATAATATTACACAATGATGGATGAACTAGCAAAGTAAGCTTGAAATATTACGGTATTGGTCGAAGTGTGAACAGTCGTTAGTCACACTCGCTTTTTCATGAGTTGTTGAATGACACATTTTGAGTAAGCAACCGCGGTAAATTGTTATACAAAGGCTTGAGTTAGTAAAGAGCTTCTAAGAAAATGTGTTTAGTGTATACGAACTATAACCGAAGCGATCATGGAGGCAGCCTTCATAATCGCGTCTGACCATACGCTCGCTCCTGACCTTTCTAAAGAACATCACCATATATCTTCCTAGCCGTAGCCTTTTCCCAACTGTGTTGCGGTCGGCATCCAAAACATCACCAATAATGTCAATCTATTCTTCTTTCACGTACAAATACTTATCATTACAACATCATTTACTTCCCTTGTTACTTGGGACTGGTGCACCACATTTTTTCCTCCATTCTCCCCTGTCATCATCATCATCATAATTTCAGCCGAAAGACGTCCACTGCTGGACATAGGCCTCCCCCAAGTGTCGCCTCGCAATCATTTACACCCTTTTCATTCTTATCATTCCTCAAACAAACAATCCATCCATCGTTTCCTCGGTATTCCTTTCTCTCTGCATCATCACATGTCCATCTCATCATTCACAACACCTTTACCTAAATCATTGAGCTACATAACACAGACACTATTCAGGCGTAAAGACACTACTGCATAGAATTACGCAAGTCTAGCCTATTGATATCGCATTACGGACATTGTCGTCACTGGCGGATTGTGTTGCATAGGCTGCATAACGCGTGTGCGTAGGGTTTTCGATTTCGTCGTGAGTAAGCTATAAAGTGTGAACAGAAGAGAATCTTAAGCTATGACGTACATAACATCATCACTCCAGTAATCTCAGAAGGCTTAAGCAGAGGTGTAACAATAGTACACCCACATTTCGCCAGTTATGTTTAAGTCCCATGTAATAGAGGGTGACCCTATTCCTATTAACCGGGCTTAAAGTCAGGCTCCGTGGCTGCTCCAGAGTAATTTCTGGTGAAAAAACCCAATAACACTTTGCCCAACCTGGGAATCGAACTCAGAATCTCATGCCCAGCATTCGCACTTGCGACCACTAGATCAACAAAGTAGTCAAATATATAAAGAATCATGGGTAGGAAATGAAAAAGGAGAACTAATCACTTCCGTTGTTATTTATATTGATTTAATTCAATCTTATTATTTCCTGATCATCTTGTTATATTTCTACTAGTATCCCATGATAGGTAAACCCGAGGTTTCGTTTTATATTCATCAAATATAAGGTTCGGAATTTGAAACTATGTTTACAAAGTAACCATTAATATAAGCTGGTTTGTGTAAACAAGTAGACAAACCTGAGGCATATCTGTCTGTCTATCCTTCAAATCATGCAGGCGTGACGTATTTTCCGAAAACACCCAAGCAAACCCGAAGCAGTAGCCTTGTTTTTTCAATTACTTTAACACTCAACGAATTCATCACGTGATTGGACTATCGGATTTTATTTTTACAGTTTGTTTTCATTACTGAAACACGTGTTTTGAATACTTTCAACTTTCCAATCGTTCACTGGTTTATTTTAGAATTGCTGTTATACAAACATGGGTAAGTAAACTACTAGTTAATATCCGCGTCCACATACAGCGTGTATCTGATCATAAATAAGAGTGTAGAACAGGCCATCAAACTGAAAATCTTGGGACTTGGTGGAACTTACATGGTATTTGTTAGCACAAATGTCCCACTGCTGGGCCAAGGCCTGAGGTTTCTGCTGCCAAACCTCTCTATCTAGTCCAACATCAGGCCATGTTCGCCCTGAAAACAAGATCAGATCGTCACACCATCTTCGCCGCGGTCTACCTCGATGGTTGCCTCCGTCAGGCATACAGAAAGTGACGATCATTGCCCACCTGTCCAGGTGCATTCGCGCTACGTCACCAGCCCACTCCCACATTAACATTGCTATTTTGTCTCCAACATCTGCAACCTGAGTTATAGAGCACAAGGTGGTGTTTCTTACGCTATCTATACGCTTAACGTATCGTGTTCACAAAAAAAATGATCTTGTAACGCAACTTACCAGCAGATTAGGCCTAGTAGCTATGGAAAACCTGATTATTTTTTATACATCCCGCGCAGAAAGACAGGTTTTAATATTTATTTATTTCATTTTTAAGAAAACTTACATCTAAACAGACAGTGAGTAATAGTTTAAACAAAATATGGCCAATTACAAGTTTTCACATAATATGTAGTACTGTAGTAGTATTTGTATACAGTCATTTAAGTCTAAAAGCTAGTCAGTAAACTCAGAATGGAAACTAGAATACTGAACATTACATTACATTATTAGGTACTCTGTTATTTAAATATTCTTGCAAAAGTGTTGATAGTCGGTTAGAAATAAGGTCTCAAAGTAACGGAGCAATTTACTTGTCAATACTGATTGCGATACTGCAGTTAATTTCCTAGACTATGATTTATGTTCATTATGACTGCAATGTATACCTGGGTTTATTTTAATATCGTTTTGTTTACACGAAACTGATTGTGAAAGAGATATTTCGGGAACGTATACCTGTACGTTCCCGAAATATCTCTTTCACAATCAGTTTTCCTAGGAGACCTCTCCTACGAAAACTTTGCGCTTCGGCCATTATAGTCGGAACTCTTTGGGCTACTTCTGAAATATGAAGAAGTAAGAACATACATATATCCTAGTTTAATTGTAACTGTACGGTACTACGGAAGAATATCTATAAGTTGATAAAAGGAGCTTCTGTGATGGATTATCATGATTTCTTGAGCTAATTCTGTAAATTTCTCAAATAATATTTAAGCGGCAGCTTTGAGCCATTTGAGCCAGAAACGCTCGGGCCGTGGGGCCCAAGTGGGCTTCTGGTTTTTAAGGAAATTTCTCGCCGGCTGGGCGACAACTCGCATGACAAGAGAGCTGGCTGGGTCTTTCTTTGGCCAAAGAATTGGCATTGCCATACAACGTGGCAATGTCTTTTGGGCACGTTTCCGTGTGAAGTGTAGGAGTACTTAGACGCCTCGTCCTGTTCTTTATTTACTTTATATTTAGTTGGGTAGTTTATTTTATATAATTAAGTACCTATCTACTGCGTGGTCATATTACTCAGAATATATTTACAGAATATAATAGCATTGAATCGAATACGATCGCACCGATTCCGATCGTGTTTCGACTGAGCTGATAACTTTATCTCAAGCTGGTTAAAACGAAGAGAAATTAAAGTAAGGGATACACTGTCAGTTTCTGTGGTTAAGTTGTAAGTTACCAGATGGTATATACTACCACAAAAGTGCACAAAATCTATATTTATAAGTACAAAACTGTGCTCGTGAGACAGCTTAAATCTTCTAAATATAAATGGATTTTTAAGCGGTCAAACGAATTAATCGTTATTAAGCGCATTTATTCCTATTAACTTTGGTCGGGTGTTCGCAAGCGCGACTGCTGAGCATGAGGTCCTGGATTCGATTCCCGGGTCGGGCAAACTGCTTTTGGGCTTTTTCCTTCAGAAATATATCAGTAGCGACCACGGAGTCTTGATTCGTGCCCAGTTGATGGTAATAGGCTTGCCCCCTATAACAAGGGACATAACAATAACTGCCGTAATGTGAGTGTACTAATAGGTACATCTCTGCCTAACCCTACGGGGATTACAGGCGTGATGTTATGTTATTCCAATAAAACTTAAATATAGCACAGAAATATGAGAATTTTGGCATGTTGTCATTGCACCCGTGCGAAAACAAAAGATCAATTAGCTGCAAACATTTATCAATCAACACAATATGTGCCTTCGCATAAAAGAAGATAATACCTATTAATAAAACATCATGATTCAAGGGTACGACATTGGCAATGGTATTACATGGCCAGTTTATAATGTCGACGAGATGTAACCCGATAAACAGTGCATGCGACGTATTAGAGTGAAAGCTTCAGAAGCAGTTGGTGCGTTATCCGCTACCCTAGATCATTTATCAGACTGATAACTTCTACTATTTCACTATTCGTTGTAAGCCTGTTTCCTTATTCATCTCTAATTTCCCTTTTTCAAACCCTATAATTTCGTCTTTTTTATGCGTGAGAGGTGCTCAATTACATTCATCTGTTTAGGTATAGCTAAGTTTCACTGAAGCCATAATGATCATGTCTTGGGTGTCTTCATTAACTAGCTTGACTTGGCAGGTTGGTGAAAACAGTTCCGCTTAAAACTCTTTCTACAGTAATCTTTGATCACAATATGACAGAGTATAAAAGTCAGTCAAGCTATGTAGGGAAGACCAGACATAAAATCTGACAGTAGTTAATTGCTTTTAATAAATTGCTATCCTACCACCAGGCTCTAATTCACGTAAATTGACACAAATCCTCATTACAGTATAGATAATTATCTTTTTTTTATCATCTGATTGCCAAAGCCCTTTGCCCTTCGGAAAAAAAAACAGAACGAAATGAAACATCACACTCTAATTCATAGCACAGCCTTCACGACTATGTAGGTCAGTCTGTGATCGAGTCGACGCAGTCTATCTGAACCACTGGACAGAAGAGATGCAGTAGGTTCATTCGAGATGTTGGTCCTTTGATACGCTACAAATAATACCATTGGTAAGAAACCGAAAGCAGAAAACCATAAATATTTGAATAAAGCTTACATAGGTACAAGTGATTTTAATTTTATTTTTACCCCAATAAATCTTGTGACTATAAATTCATGGGTAAATAATATTCTAAGAAAACATATAATATTCTTTAAAAGATCTAAAATTCAGTAACTACATAAACTCAATCTCGTTACTGTTATTAATAAAAAACGCAAAATACACGCTTTGACGTGGAGTTGCGGACACCACGCCGTTAATATACAATACAATACAATACTGTTGTTAGTGTTTAAACAAAGCTAAACGCGGCTACTATGCATACTTACATATCTATGAAAATTGTATGAACTTGTAGTGAACACTACACATGTTTTATTTACGGATTTAACAGAAATATACGAGACCAAACACATACATATATTACAACTTACAAGTGTCTCTTGCAAGCAAATTTAAGAAGCTAAGTGCCAGGCAGCGGGTTAATCAAACTGTTGCATAAAGGAACGGTATTGAAACAGGATACACAATGTGAATGTCAAGCATGTAAGGCGAAGTGTTAAAAGGTTGCAAAACTTAATAAAAATGTGCAAAAAGCACTTCCTTTCTGAATCATACATAATTGCGTTCTTGATCAAACAAAAATACATTTTATGTTCTTGCTAATGGTCTACAGTAAGCAATTATTTAATTGAATGAGATTAAAATAGTGCGAGAAGCTAGCCAGGTGAAAATATTTGTCAAGGATGTGGCATAGTACATCTTGCATCTACTCTGCATTGTCATCTCAACGCAGAGAAAGTATTTTTTCAAAAGCTACGTTACTAAATTGATAAGTATATGTTACGCTTTTTTCGAAGAATAATAGAATACTTATTGGGTTGTGGAGGTCAGATAGGCGGTCGCTCCATGTAGAATACTGGTATTCAGCTTCATCTAACCGTATGCCCCAACATAGTTGGGAAAAGGCAGGCAGATGATGATGATCCTTTTTTCAAAGAGCAGCAGAATAACTAAATTGAACTCTTTCTGAAACATTTAGGTACAGTAGAAGCTGTCAGAACTAGCGCTAAATATTCCAGACTTTTCGAAGACATTCTAACCCTCGATCTTCAATCTACAAAGTAACAAACACCATCTAGCATCTTATATAGGTCTTAAACCGACTTTTATTACCGTCGCGCCGCTATACATAGGATATACACTTCCCAACATGTTTTTTTACGACCAATAGGATACATGACCAGTCTGACATGTCCGTTGGCTGTCTCTAACCGTAATTTGATTCCATTTGGGTCTGTTACATGGTTTTTGTGATGTGTTGAAAGGAAACACTCAGACCGGTAAATACTGTGATGAATTAATTCCAATTTGTTAGTTAAAATTAGAAACAACGGTAATTGAGGTTTTTTGCTTTAGTAGCTAAATGGAGATACAGGGTGGTTTAGATGTTAAGATGGTAGACATAGTCAAGCAAGCTAAGCTTTTGTTAATCTCTAAAGGAGTAATTTTACATTGTAATCCGTTTATTCATTTTTCTAACTTACTTTTTACATTATTAAATATTCCTACCTAAAAATAAATAATATAAAAAAATAATAGCCCACCGGTATCGGAAACAGGATCCAAGCTACCGGCAGTCAAGGCTCCAGAGAAAGGAACCTCCTAACAAAACGAGCAAACATCCGTAGATAATGACGGGATGAATTGATTCGCCCGGACATTGTAATCATTATTAGGAAACAACTTTTACATTTGGACCAAACCTGAAACCTGAATTAGCTGCGTTAAAAGGAGATTTTCATTCTCTTCCAGATCTTTCAGGATTTTATGAAAACTTTCGAATGCCATTAAACTAAAGAACTTAGTATTAAATATTTACGTTTCGTTTCATGTATTTAACTCAAGTTAACCACTAATATGTAGTTCCTACTAATAGATCAAGAATAAATAAGAAGGCAATCGCCCCAATTATGCTACACGCGTCAGACTAGAAGCAAGATAAATACCAAAGCAATTATATGTAAAATATAATTGGTTGTACATTCCTTGTAAATGTAAGGAATAAAGTGAAGGGCCGACATTTGTGGCTGCTACCTTAGTGACTGGTCATCTGTTTGCGTGAATGATATGACCTATTCTTGAGAAGAACGTTCACTATTGGCCACAACATGGGGTTGGAATTTGAATGGTCTTTAAGTGCCTCATAAATATTTATTGCTACTGAGTTAGATGCGATAATTATGTTCATCATTCAATTTCGTGTTTAAGTTGTGTTTTCTGCGACATAATATGAAGGTTATGGAAGTAGAGTAAACTAACTATATACATTATTAATTAAAAACTATTAAATAAACTAAAAATAAAAGGGCATAGCAAAAGTCCTCCTCAACGCTGTCAGCTGGTAATGTGCCCAAGAGACTGGCGGCGTTGCCACGTTGTATGGCAACACTTAGCCTCTGGCCAAGGTAAAAGTCAGCCCTTGGGTCACGGGAAGCGGTAACTAGGCGTTTCGAAAATTCCTTAAACAGTCTATGAGCACTCGGACCCCATGGCCCCAGAGTTTCAACCCCAAACGGCTCGAAAATATAGTTTCCACATATGGTTATGGAATACATCCTCATAATCTTGCTTTTATCTTAATTTATTTTGGGTCGGTGCAGCCTGTCTTCTCCTTCCGTACTTCTCTATTAGTTGTAATCTCAGAAGTCACCCCATTAACTACATCTCACACAGCCCATTCATCGTTTATTTGGTTTTTCTCTTATAGCCATCTAGTTACACACTGATCAATCACAGATTAATTCTGACCAAGCAGTCCTGATTTCAGCTATCGCCGTTTAATAGCTGAATGTTTTTACCCGACTGCGGTGCAATCATATACAGGGTGTAAACAGACCCTTCACGAAGCCGTCGACCAAGCATTCTGTACATCAAACTAAGTAACTTTACGCAAAAATTATTGCTGGGAAACGACTTTTTTTTTGGGTGAAAAAATCACGTTTTACTGTAGGACTCGATGGAACGCACTCAAAGCATTGTGCTGATGGATGGATTGAAAAGTACGGGGTTCGTGGAGCTGTTTAAAAATCTTACATTAAAAACACGTATTAAAAAAAAAACTTGTAAAAAAGTTGGAACTTTGACCCCCAAAATCTCCGTAACTAGAAAGTTTTCAGGTATGGTCTAGAACAAAAAAAATATCGCAAAGACGGGAAAAACAAGTACCTTTCGTAACCTGCAGATTGTAATCCCTAGAGAAATCCAGTAATGTGAAATACTGTATGACCTTCATGAAACATTTTTATTGCTGCTGTAATGTTTTCATCTTTTATATTGGGAGAGACATCTTATTTTACGACTTGAACACAGGCGTTGGCCGCTTCAGCCAAGGTTTGATGGGCTATCAACGTTCGAGTATTTTTATAGGTAGCATCTGTTTGTGTTCAGAACCGAATCTTGTTAGAACATATCTCTAATTAAATTACAAACACAAGGACATTTTAAACCAACCAGTCCTACCAAGGGGTACAGTATTACCCAGTCGCTGAGTTGTGGAGCTTAGATAGGCAGTCGCTCCATAGAAAATACTGGTATTCAGCAGCATCCAGTTGGACTGAAAGCTGACTCGAACATAGTTGGAAAAAGGCTGGGTAGACAATGATGAAGGGCATTTTAAAGCTAACGAGAGGGCCTAGATAAAGTGACAATCTAGTAACAACTGGATGATAACGACGGAGGAAAAATCAAAAATTGATTGACATAATCTTTTTGGTTTATGCCAATAACGTTGTAGATATACGAAACGAAGTGCCACTGGTCTAGATTCTTCTAAGAACATTTCAAACTAAATCATCTTCATGCACTTGTCCCATATTATTTGGAGTCGGTGCAACGTTTTTTTCTTTCATTCTCCTCTGTCAATGGTCACGTTATCATTAACTCCTTTTTCCTTCATATCGTTCCTCACACAATCCATACATCTTTTCTTTGGTATTTGTCTCCCTCTCCATCCATCATTATATTCATCACTGTTGTCACATGTGGTGCAGTCCTCCCCATCACATGTCCATACCAAGGCAGACGACTACCTTTCATCTTTTATTTTTTCTGTTATCGACAAACAAAAGAAAATCATAAAGACAATGGACTATCATAGCCCGTCTGTGTTACATTTTCTGCCCATTCATTACATAATCAGACCATCAACAATGCTATTTGTTTATATACAAGTCAGAAAGAGACAGAGCATCTTCGCTCTCGTTTGATTGACGGTTCATTGTCGCAATTTTTCGAGCTCAAAAACACTAAACATTTCATAACTTCTATTGTCTTTCGCATAAAGATGATATTTGAATGGCAAGATGGGAAATAAAGAGCTGACAAGACAATGAAACTGGGTTAAGCGAAAGTGATCCGATGACAAGAAAATTGTGGCAGATTTTCGAAATCAGATTATTTTATTATTTTTGGAGACATGAATGCAAGGTCAACTATAATGGACGGTATTATAGCTAGTTAAGACGCTATTGTACTTCAAAATGATGTTTGTGAAGGATGAGATGAATTATAGAAATCGTGGGAAGTGACAAATGAGAATTTTTTAGGAAGTTTCGTTTTTAATGTTGCATCGGGGCTTTAGTTTTACTGCAGCTAGACTTGAGAAAAAAAATTGAATACTAAATAACAACCAGTTGAACTTAACTGAAAACTAAAGTTGTCGAAAAACTCAAAAGGAACAATGTAAACTCTCAAATCAGATGAATAGTTCGTCCAAAACCAACCAAATAGTGAGACAAAAATTTAATCTACATATGATTGGCTAACGACAAAACATACTATATTATCTAAAGTTCATCCTTCATGAAAATGTTTTATTCCGATTCTGACACAACAGAGATTAAAAGCTACTTATTGCCTTAAAAAATTAAAATAGATCGCATAAACATACTTAAAAAGACTCAAAAGGGCCAAAAACCATTATTGACGTACTTTTTTCCACCCATAATCCAATCCCACATGCACCAAATACTGAGCCTACGAGTCCACTACCAAACACACCTACACCTTATTCGGCACAGTCGGGTAAACAACCTGTATGACTCACAGAACACAGAGTAAAATAATAACAGAAGGTTCGCTTCAAACAATAAACGAAAACAGGCGCAACACCTGTTTCTTTTATTTGTTTCTTCCATGGAGGAGCGTAGCTGGTGGACAAGCGGTGAAAACAAATGCCTATCCTGAGTGGTTTCCGAGACACGGAGGGAACTCGGTACGTAATGAATGGTCATCCATCCAAAGATCAACATCGGCCAGCGTTGCTTGACCTTCAGGATCTACCCGTGCGACTGTTATTATTTAACCGCGAGCCCCTTTTGTACCCAGCCGACCTTCTGAACTATTCTGTGAACACAGACTATGTTTCACAGACACATTAATTTGAGAACCAGGTCAGTTAAACCAATCATTCGATACATAACTGTTGTTTTATTGGCAATTTTACACCTGGCTTTTAGAATTTTGTAGTTCATTTAACTTGTCGGTGTTTTTGTATTCTATTCCGGCTATTGATCTTTTTGAATAATCTGTATCCTGAATCGAAATCGAAAGATTATGTCAATCTTTTTGACAGTTGTTGTAGAAAAACGAAACGCTTTGCAAGTGGGTGACATTTGTATCTGAGATTCATTACAAATTCTCCAAGAAAGTTTAAAAGGAAATAAATAATCCTACGAAAGTTTTAGAAATCTAACTATCTAAAGTCTAGCTTTAGTATTAACGAATTACTTAAATAAAATGCTAGTCTATGATTCCTTTTATATTGTGGACAAAGCAACGTAAATGAGCAGCGTTCAGGTAAATTAAAGTTAAGATCGCCATTTTTCTTTGTATTATTGTTAGAAGGACGTGATTTGTGCACGGTCTAGAGTTCTAATTTGGTATTGAACTTAGTTTTTTATTTGTCTAAAGATGTTGAATTCTTTTAGAAATTAAAACTAGCGACGAGATTAGAATGTATAGAAACATTAGAGACATGAAATTACTACCTCAGTAAAAGCTTAATTGTGAACAAAGTATTGGTTAACAATAATCTTATAATGACACCAAGCATAAAAGGGCAAAGTAAGATGCAAAGGAAGTATGTAAATCTAAACACATTCATCATTGATCTAGAATAGTTAAATAATTCAGTTGACAACAAACAACTCAGTACAGCACACAGAATCAGTCAACTATATCAGGATCTTCATGGAAATTATTGCAAAAAAACTACCAAAATCCATCAAAAACGGCACACCGCGCCCAGTCAACCAAAAATCGAATCATGCGCAACCGATTCTATAATCGATTAATCTAGGCTTGAGACAAACGGTACTAGAAACAGACCATCCATGCTGACTGCTCACCTAAGAGAATAACAGTTTGCTATAGAACACACGCGAATCACAGAATAGATAAACATAGAAGATCGGCTTTAAAGAACCAGCGAAAATCAAGCGCACGCACACAAAGACGCGTACGTACGGCTATCTCAAACAAATGCCGGTCGCGCTCGCGAGTGCACTTGCATTCACTGTACGTGAAGCGTGTCTATGTGTGCGTGCGTTTTCGCTCTTAGTATAAAGATAACCTTCTGTTCCTATCTAGTTTGTATGCGAATGGTTCAAAGAAATCAGCACAAGATCGCGTGTGAAGTAAGGATTAAACTTTCGATTTTAGCCGACCGTATTGTTCTGTCTGTTAGTCAGATTGGCACGCAGCATTTGGAATACACTGTTAAATTTCGATTGAAAACAAGAACCGAATTAGCAGGCTTGACTTTTGCTGAATTGCTAGAACGAGATTGTGTTTTGAACTAGGCTCTTATCATTTTGAAAGACTGGATGAAGACAGCAGTAGGCAAAATTATCATCATCATCTTTCTAGCCTTTTCCCAACTATATTGGGGTCGGCTTCCAGTCTAACCGGATGCAGCTGAATACCAGTATTTTACACGGAGCGACTGCCTATCTGACCTCCACAACCCAGTTGGTACTGGGTAATACGGTGCCCCTTGCAAAGACTGGTTGTCAGTCTTTCGGGCCACTGATTGCCTGTAACGACTGTCAAAGATCTACAAATGGCAGCCGGGACAAACGGCTTTCCGAGGCATGGAGAAAACCCGGTGTGTTAATAACAAACAGAAATTTGAATGGTGAAGCCTGCATGAAATACATGTAATATCTAGCTTTAAGAAGTAAGACCCCGTTGTGGTTCATGATTTTGCAACACAATTTGTAAATCCTATGTCCCAAAAAAACTTAAGATGAGTAGATATAGAGACAGTTTCTCAATTACTCAGACCAAAGTTGAAAACTAATACATAAAGAAGGAGTGTGTTGAAATTAAACAAACTAATTTGTAAAAGACCAAACACATTTTCTTATATTGTCGGCCTCACCCAAATCGCCATAAAAGAATAACAGTGAATCTTTCTTACACAAGAAGTATTTTCCAATGATGACATCATTTATGTTGTGGTTATACGTGAGAGATCCTTTTTGCATTTATATTTACTTCACGATCTCTTAGATTAGTCATAAAGTTATGAAACCTGTTCATGATCTCGTTTACCTTCGTTGCTTGGCACCTTTGTGAGGTTAGCAATAATGCCTAGCTAGTGGAAAAGCTTAAAAATTACACTGAATGGTAACTTGATCATGTCTTTTTCTAAAAAAAGGATAATAGCGATAAGATAACTAGGGTCATTGACTTTTTAACTCATAAATAATAAACCCTATTCAAGAAAATCCCAGTCATCATCATCAAGGGCCGAAGAAGTGTCTGCTTTATTCCGAATGAATGTATCGTTGGCGCCTCTCTCTATTTTTCTATTGCAAATATTTCATTTGGAATTCCATTATCAGTTTTTTCAGTAATCCGCTCAAATTACTATCAATCCAGGTATTTCATTATTCAACTCAAAATCGTCTCATATCAGTTGTCTGGAGAAACAAGAAACCTTCTTCTTCTTCAAGTTTATTTCCGTGGTTTGTAAACGTAAGCTACACAAATTAAACTTACGTCTGAATCATTCGTAACTCTTGACTTTGTGCCCACAACTCCTCACGGATGTCTATGACCTCATACAGTCACATTCGTGATCAAGTGATCATAACATGTGAGTCTGAGGGGCAAAAAACAAAGCTACATCATAGTGATCTCAAGTAGTGGAGTTTGCAAATTCTTCATTCGTTCCTGAATGGTGGAAGGCTACGAACAGTGTTACTTAGGTACTAGGGAGCTAGTAATCTTCCATTATGTCTTAGAACTGGTAGGTATTTATATTTAAATCTGATTTCAGACTTGGAAAATGAAGAGGTTAAAGAAACCCATGTCGTTCTCTTGATATGAACTTTGGGTAATGTTGTCGCAATAATGATATAATCGTTGAAAAAATGTAGATGATCTGGATAAAAATATACTTAATATCGACCAATAAACAGGAGGAATACTTGAGAAAGAAAAACATTAGGCAAGGAGAAGTGAACCTTTTGAACGCCAGAGCAAAAACGCACGCGCTTGCCTTCCTCGCCAAGCCGCAATTTCACCCAGGCACCATTATGTCACAAATGTGTGCCGTTTGTCGTTCAGGGTACGCGTTTGCTTGTCACGTTTATGTGACAATGGCGTTTAAAAGGTTAAACATAAGCAACGATAGACCACAGAATAATCAACGCAGTAAATACAAAAATTAAAGATATATAAAATACTGCAAAATTAAATTACGCAGTTAAGCAAACAATTTTTACAATTTCCACCTATTCCATTAAAATTAATGAACTTAAAAGTGTTTACGTCATTCACAAGCCTTGAGTAAAAAGCCTTGCACATACATTACATTAAAGGTATTATAATATTACTCAGCCAATCACTGGGCTACTTCAGTTTTGCAATAGTATTTTGTAATTATCACTTCATATCAAATGACTGTAATTAAAACCTACTTTGTTCTGATGATGATGGGATTATTGCTGATGGGATATTGAGAAATAAAGATGAGGGCGGTGATAGGATACATAAAAGAGAAACAAAAGAATTAGAACAGAAAGATGAACGAAGAGAAATGAATCTATCCACCCCATAATGAGTAATAAAACAAAGAACCAGGATTAAAGTTTAATTTCAATAAGAGAATGTTAAAAACAACAAAAGCATCAAATTACATTAAAAAATGACGACACTGACAGTGACATATCAAAAAGAAGCAACAAAAATCAATTCTCAAAGGTATTTTTAAGGACACACGATTCACAAAATTGGAACTGTGAAGAATTAGAACATTTGAATGTCACGTATTTTGATAAACTGTAATCATAATTATGTACACATGTTTCTCGCTTACTTCTTCCGATTGCCACACACAATTACAAAAGGTAATACATCGAATGTGGTTAGTTAGTGTGATTCATATTATGATGCAAGGCATCATATGTGATAGGTGCTGCATGGTTGACATCATCCTTGAGTCTTCTCGTGGTAATAAATAATTATGTAATGCTGCATTGACTAGTAGAAAAATGATGAGGAAATAATCAATCGATCTTCTTTTCAGCCTATCACCATTGTTTGGAATTCTATATGATAATTGTGACTTAAATCTTGACTTAAAGCCAAAGACGATATTTCCTCGACATTGATTTCTTTAGCCAGTTGGTTTGGATGACAGTCTTACTACCTTTTTTTTTTTTTCTGTATGGAAATCATTAAATGACCCCCCCTTCCCACTCTGGGCGGAGCTGAAGGGATTGTCAGACTTGTACTGACTAAAACCCATCCGTGTTCCTTCTTTGCCCTTTGTGTTCCAGGGCCACGGTATCTCTTTCGAACAGTCCCGCAGCCCAGTCTTACTACCTTCAAGTATTCAGAAATTCTTTAGTCTGTAAGTTCACTCGCGATCTCATTTAGTAGTGGAATTTAAGATCAACTGGCTTCTCCTTTTGCTTTGTATCCTTTGGGACACCTACATTTAGAGCTTAATTATTAATATTAATCATTTGGTGGATTACCTGGGCGTGTTGCCTAGCAATCAGAAAAACATGGGTTAAAAAAAAAAAATGGCCAAATAAATAATAGTCATGATCATTCCGCACCAACCTATCACGAACAAATAGAAAGCTAGTTCTGAACACGATCTAATGTCATTGAGGACATAGGAGGCTACATTTAGACACCGATACCGATTTGTGTGAGTGATTGTAAACCAGTCACTTGTATTTTTGTAACACGAGTGCAGAGGAATGAAGATGCTAGATTTCTTTTTAGAGATAAATGCAGACGTTGTATGTTAAATATTGGTAAAAAGTTTTTTCATATGCAGGATGCCGGTGGAAGGGATACCGACGCACAAATGGTTGCCACGTATTCAGTATCATTCTGAACACCCCACATAGAAATTCTTTATCGGTAATTTAAACAAAAACCTGCTGTGTTTCCAATGTACAAGAGTGCAAAATCTACATGGTCAAAAATGTATGGAACAGCAGATGTTTTTTTTTTTAAACTTCACCAACTTCAAAAACTTAACCAACACACCATATACAGGTGGAAGGCCACCCTGTATATGGTGTGTTGGGTAAGTTTTTCCAAGGGATTGTGTTACCTATTACCTAACTAGGTTCTGGGGATCAGATAGGCAGTCGCTCCAAGGAATATTCTCATATTCAGTTGCATCTGGTAAAACTAAAAACCGACCCCAACATAGTTTGGACAAGCCTGGAGGATGATGATCACAGAACTTAAATAGAACTTCAGGTTCACACAATATGTTTAAAGCTAAACCTCAAATAAAACAAAAAATCTATGAGAATTTGAAACAATATTATCATTAACACTAAAATAAGAGAAGCTCGCGCCTAAATAATGACAGCTGCTCGGGTCGATCTCTAGGTAAAGCAGTGCTTGCCTAGGTTGGTCTGTGGATGGGTGACCACCCATTACATATCGAGTTTCCTCCGTGCTTCGAGAAGTACGTTAAGCCGTTGCAGGTCCCGGGTGTCATTTGTAGATCTTGGACAGTCGTTAGATAGTCAGTGGCCCAAAAAGTTTGACAACCAGTCTTACCAAGGGGTATCGTACTACCCAATACTAACTGGGTTGTGGAGGTCAGATAGGCAGCCGCTCCATGTAAAATATTGGTATTCAGCTGCATCCGTTTGGACTAGAAGCCGACCCAACATAGTGGGGAAAAGGCTAGGCAGATGATGATGACTAAAAATAGGATATTTATTTACCATGTTTTTGTTTACTATTTGTTTTGAGTTTCCGATATTATGAAACAATTGAAAATCAATCAAAGTTACCTAGTATTACAAAACGGAACCACAAGGTAAAACAATATATATTTTACTTTGTGAGAAAACCGCAAGAGTTATGTTCTAGTTAAAGAACAACTGAACATAAAAAGCAAAACTTATCGATTGACTGATACAATGTACGAAACGGCAAACTAGCTCTGAATTATTGAGTAGTATAAACCTTACTAGTTATTGTTCTACGCAATACCAGTGTACTCTATTCCAACTGTAGATACAATGGATGTATGGATGTATATAGAAAGTGGGAAGGATAAAACACAAGGAGGCGTTTTAATTTTCCATTGTAGTAAATGAGATACCTACTTCCTATCTTAAACAAATGTCATATTATTGTAGAGTTCAACCTATACACCCGCGTGTAGGTTAGAAATTATCCTACGGGAACGTACTACTGGGATAAAATGTATTCTACGTCCTAACCCAGGGCATGTCATGGTCTATGCGCGCCTAATATTCAAATCCGGTCGTCCGTCAAGGCGTGAAAAGGTAACAGAGAGACTGAGTCAAAATCACATTTGAAATAATTGTACGGATTTGCAACGATATGGACCATCATCATCCTGGCCTTGCTCCTATTGGGTCGGCGCAACACGTTTTTTTCTTCCATTCTCCTCTGTCAACCGTCACGCTATCATTTACTCCTTTATCTTTCATATCATTCCTCGCACAATCCATCCATCGTTTCTTTGGTCTTCCTCTTCCTCTCCATCCATCAACGTTTACAAACGATATGGACAATTAGAAACATAACATAGGATGTTTGAATTCTCCAATGTGGGAAACGAAACTTCCTTACACAAATGTCTTATTGATGAGTTCACACCACTAATACTAATACGAACACTCATATAAGTTTAACCTTTTAAAAAGAAAAAAAAACACTTTTTGAATAGTCATAAGCAATTCAAAGTTTCATCGTTGGCATTTTCCATTCTCCCCTTTCATCATTTCATCACGCATCACGCTAGTTGCTACGCAATCATTCATATACCTATTAGTCCAAGTATCTAACTCGTGTTAACTATTCTGATGCACATGCAGTATGCACCCTAGCCCGTCTCCGTCCCCACTAGTGGGAAACGGGCTTGCTCTCTGTGAGAGAGTGTAGGCAGTCATCGGCCTGCCTTTTCCCAACTATGATGGGGTCGGCTTCCGGTCTAACCGAACGCCGCTGAATACCAGTATTTTACATGGAGCGACTGCCTATCTGACCTCCACAACCCAGTTAGTACTGGGTAATACGATACCCCTTGGTAAGACTGGTAGTCAAACTTTTGGGGCACTGACTACCTGTAACAAATGTCAAAGATATACAAATGACAGCCGGGACCAACGGCTTATCGTACCTAGTGCGGGTTGGCATTATTCGAATATTTTTGAATCTAGAACAGGCCGGTCCCCGAGAATGCTTTTCTTTACTGTTTTAAGCACCCTAGTATGCATCTAAGCTAGCATATATGCACCAACCAGCTATATCTAGTAAGTTCGAAACCAAAGGCGGTACAACCGGTTTTATAACAAACGGAATTCTGATCGCCAGCGCCATTCGTTCTACATACGGACACGAAAGAAGGCCAAGCCAAATTCTAATTCGCAACGCCTTACCGAACTACTGTTTTGGTAACTGTCTATGATATTTTGTTGAACGATTAACTTGTACGGTACTAATAGAGATTTGTAATGGATGATAAATAAGAAATACTTCTCAAAAATTACAGCAAGAAAGTTTTTGTAAGAAAAAAAAACATGTCAATATGAAAGTTATAAACGGTTGTATGAAAGATGATATGGCTGGAAAGAAGAAGAAAAGATGCTGCGCCGATCCCAAATACATTGCGATAAGGTAAAAGAAGACAAAAGCTGGAAGCAATTCGACGAGAGTAGCCGAGGATTAAGCTAAATGGCGTGCAATAGAAAAGGCCTATGACCACAGACTATTTATAAGCTGGTTGATGATGTTTAATCAGACGCAAAAAGATACAGTTGTATTATTTTCCAATCAGAATCTTATGCCACTCTCTCTTATCAAACCAATCAAGAAAACCCAAGTAATGAATTAGAAATGCACGCAACCCTATTGCACACAAACAAATCAATTCTTGTTACTCCTTCAAACATACGTTCAAACAAACCAATTCTTGTAACAACTCCAAACATACATACAACACAAACAGACTCACAATACTTACAACTAAAATCAAAGCTAAATCTAAAATCAAAAGTGATACTCCCGACTAGGGTTACCAACCAATCGAATTTGTTTTGATTCTTTAGCCCCTTGTCCGTACCTTGACATTTGTTTTTGACGTTACAACAGAAGGACATTTAAAGAAAAAAGAAAAAAAAATTGACAATCGGAAAAAAATTAGGTTTAAAAAGTAAAAATGTCTGAAATGGCCGGCTTTTTTTCAAATTTCGAAATAGGAACCCTACTCCCGACAATACATCGACAAACATGAGCACATTAGCAGCAGACTTCAAAGGAGCACTCACACTGGCAGCATACGTAATGATATTTAGAAACACCGATATGCAGTCGGTATGAATGCTAATACACACTATTAATAAATGCATGGAAATGCACTTACAGATGCACGGTGCATTCTTGATTAGGTGAATGTGATGGCTCTATTATATAGACATGGGTTTTTTGTTACGATAAATATACAAGTAGAAATGCTTAATAAACTAACTTACTATTCAAAGACATATTTCCATCTCCATCGCTATCGACTGGTAATGTACCCAAAAGGCTGGCAGCATGGTAATGTCACGTTGTACGATATTTTTTTTTTGTTTTCATTTATTTCATTATAGTATTTTCTTGTTCGTTTTCTGGAATTGTTCCTACTTGTATTGGACTTCAGAAGCTAGATTGGCCTATTTTCGACCTTCATCAGCTTGCACTGCCTCTTTGATCTAGTAATTTCCAACTGGGACTTCTAAGCACTACCTACCTACCTTCCTACTTAGTAGATATTTCTCAAGTAGCTAGTCCTTGAGAAATATCTGCTTGATGTTATCAGCATCGTTACTGTCGGGTTTTTCTGACTATTACAATGTCTAGTTATGTGGTAATCGCAAAGTCTACAACTTATTCGATACCTGGGTAGTCCATTACCTTCTGATGCCGTTCCCAAACAAGCCAGTTTGATGTTTAGAAAGATTACAGCTTTTAGTAATACCAACAACCGGAAAGATTGGTCAGTCTGATACGCTAAAATAGAATAGGCAATAGATTACAATTGGTTCCGTAGTTTTCAATCAATCGCGTTCACAAAGAACGCTCAGATTACAAAAAAAGCGGATAAATAACTTGCTAAGGGACAAAATACTGTTTTTGTGATGATTTCCTACAGTTGTGCAAGTTTCATTGAAAGTTATGGGTTTTGCACCGTATTGGACTTACGTAGACATAGGATTGGTCAATTTTTGAAAAGTAACGGGGGGGGGGGATGAGTGCACAAGATTCCAAACACTAACTAGACTAGCAGAAAAAGTTATAGCAAAATTATATGATCGTACCAGCTCTTGCTCGCGGCTTCGCTTTCGCTAAGCCCGGAAATTAATCCATGGGAACGTTTTAAAGGTAGCCTATGACACTCGGAGATAATGTAGCTTCCCGTTAGTAAATTTTCAGGATCGGATCTGTAGTTCCGAAGATTACCCCTACATACAATATTACAAACACTGACCAATGGAACACTTTGAAATTAATTCAAAAATACCTAATAATATTAGATCTACATAAATCAGAATATCCTTTATTCAAAATGGCCACCTAGCTAAATTTAAACTTTCTCGGCCACTCCTCAAGGCCGTGTCCAAAGCTTCTACATTCTATAGCAGTACAGTTACCGCAGGTATACCAGTGACTAACTGGTGATGTCATCCTGTGAGTCAGTCGGAGGCTGCCCTCATACCGGATCTGCATCTGAATGAGGTTTTGTGCGGACTGGAACAAAAGTGAGGTGAGATTTGTCGTGTTTATTTGTATATTTAATGTACTCGAGAGTCGAGAGGAGCTCGTGGCTAAATAATAACAGCCGGGTCGATCTTCAGGTTAAGCCGCACTTGCCTAGGTTAGTCAGTAGATGGCCGCCCACTACTAATACTGAAATTCCTCCGAGCCTCGGAAATCACGTCAAGCCGTTGGACATTTGTAGATCTTTGACAGTCGTTACGGGTAGTCCGGCAGTGACCCGAAACTCTGACAACCAGTCTAACCAGGGGTATCGTTTTACCCAGTACTAAGTGGTTGTGGAGGTCAGATAGGCAGTCGCTCCATGTAAAATATTAGTATTCAGCTGGATACGGTTAGACTGGATTCTGGAAGCCGACGCCAACGTAGTTGGGAAAAGGCTAGGCAGATGATGATGTGTATATTTAATGTAGTGATAGCTTTGCTTTGTGTTGTGTGTATGTATGTTTATACAAATGTTTTATGTACAAATAAAACCCCATGATACATTTTCTCAATGATGAAAACTGCATCAAAACACGCGTTTACATAAACAAACACTTAGAGAGACTTTAAGAATTATAACATGACATGTATTATCGATCTTTGCGTTCTGTATAAATGTTGGGTTCGCAGCCACTTCCGTGTAAGTTCCGGTAATTCATCTTGCAGATAATATCTTATTTATTTCCTTCAGCAATTTATCTGGTAGACAGAATATAGTCCTATCCGTAGGCTGTGAAATCGAAACCTAAAGTCACATAGTCCAAAAAAACATATTTCTAATCCTTTCTTAAGATTCTTGTGTAGTTTCAGACACTATTTAAAATAATAAAAAACATTTCGTTTGCCATACACCGTTGCCTAAGGGAAGTAAAAGCGTTCAAAGCGAAAAAAAATTCACGTGTGTTTATTATAATTTATTATCATTTAAGTTTTTTACACAAGCTCAATTTAAAATAATAAATAAAAATCTCGAAAAGGAGACCGATGCTCAACCCTCTAAACTTAATTTTACCATTTTAAAAACTCTGCCATATGTCATAGACAAAACCGTACCTTCCTACTTCCTTCCGCTCGATCAGCTGTCCTACCCACGATGTTTTGATAAAAAATGCGCCACCGGGGAATTGAACCCTGATCCCTCTTGTAACACGTGCTATTGATAAAATGAAGATAAGAACAGTGATGTATGTTGTTGTGTCTATGGGGCGTAATATGTTTTGGCATATGTTTTTAATATTGCTGTGAATTGACGTTCTTTTTAATAGAGCTAAAGCTTTTTTGGGACCAAGACCACATTTTTTTATAATTGTATAAAACATAACATCACGCCTGTAATCTCTGAAGGGTTAGGCAGAGGTATAGGTACCGAATAGTGCTCTCACATTTCGTCAGTTATGTTTAAGTCCAAGCCAGGGGCTAGCCTATCGCCATCAACCGGGTACAAATCCAACTTCGTGGTTACTGTCAGAAATTCCTGATGAAAAAATCCAATAACAATTAGCCCGACCCGGGAATCGAATCCAGGACGTCATGCTCAACAGTCGCGCTTGCGACCCCTAGACCAACGAGGCAGGTTTATAATTGTATCTGTCAGCTGTTTTAAACATGACAAAGTTATGCTGGATTACGGATAAAGCTTCAAAATCAATACGCAAGGATTCTAAGAAACGGAACAATTACTTATTATCATCATTTTAAAACGAAACAGGTCCTAAAGTGGATAAAGGTTTTACCATAAAGTTGAATAATAAAAGCTACGGTATATAAATTATTCTTATTTTCAAGTACAAACCACCAAAATTACCGCAATAAACAAGCTTTTAACAGCGCCATTTTAACGACCCCAAACCGGAAGCAACTTGAAGCTCAAGTGTCTGCCGGAAGTTGTAAGAGGACGCTCAAGGAAAGGGCTTTTATCTTAATTGACGCCCAAATAATATAGATTGGAGGGTATACAGATGCCAGTTATCTTTGAGTACAATATTAATTAAGTTTGTATAAGAGCTGGGGAGATCTGTTTACATATTTTCTTACCAGACGTTGATGAAATGCCAATGAGTTACAAAGCTCTCAAATAAATTAAGCGTCCATACACAGTATTTTGTAAGCTAAAGTAGCGTCTTGAAAATCAATAAACTTAATTAAATCAAACCTTAATTTTAATGTAGATATTATTTTTAATTTTCTGTCGCAGGTTCAATTCGAACAAAATATTTTAAGATCAATTGTTCTGGGTTCATGTGCATGTTAACCAATGAGAATAAGAAAATCTTGACGTGGGAAGACACTACAGATGTTAAAAACTGATTTAGTCTAAGATTTATAGGACTCTTGTGCCTTCTAATTGAGAATACACCTAAGTAAATCTAAGTAGCTTTATAAAAACTTCGTAATTAACAGTCACAGTCATTAATTGATTAACTCACACTTCCCCCACAGAAAAATAGCAAAAAAACATTACATAAACTGAATTTCCTTATACGATTATGAAACTCAATGATTCATTAAAAGATTTTCTTTCAAAGAAAAATTAATTGGTTATTGTGTAGAACAATAGATATACAGGCTGATTATAATGTCAATTAAAGGCAACATGGAAGCCATTACCTATGTATAGTTATAAAACGTTACATTGACAGGTATAAAAGAAGATTTTTCTTGCGTGAGAATGGTGGAGAAATAGATCGTAACGGAGAAGTTGAAATGGGTTAGTGATGTGATTGTTTTTATTAGTAGGATAGTGTTGATTACTATTGTGAATTGATTAAATAATAAATAATGTTCTTCGAAGGAAACAGCGAATCACATGCCAAATCATGATAGAATCGACATAAGAATGGCAAAAGCTCGATGCCTGCTTCCTAGACGTAACCCATATCTATATGTCGGATTCGGTCGCTAGTATGGACATAAAAATTAATCGCAAGTGCACCGGAGGTGACATCACGCGACCCACTTACAAGTCTACCCACAACACAGCGTGCTTCTACAGAGCCATGATGGTCAACTCGAGGCGAGGGTGACATTCAATGTCTGATCGCGGCGGAATTGAGACGTCTTGGAACTGTACCCGATTCATTGTGCCCCGTGTTATTGTGTTAAGTTGTTATCTCAAGTAATTCGTTAGCTTTGCTGGAAACCGTGTATCGCATGCAGTGTGTTTTCATAGCACGATACCCATCGTCTGCCCACATGATCCACGAGCCTAACGGAATAAATCCTGACATATCTGACAAATATTTTAATCCGTATGAAACTCGAGGAATAATTAAAATGTTAAAGAAATCAGCCTCGTAATTAATATAATATTTTATAGTTTATATACTGCAGTCGTTGCCAGTTAAGAAATAAATTAACATCTTTGCACTACGTAGACAAAATGTCATGTTTGGGTGACAGCCTTTACTTTATTTCTAGATCCAGTTAAAAACATCATCTTAAAAGAAAATGTCACTTGCTCACACTAGTCCAACACAGTCATTTGACCTATAAAAGCCAGCAGACCAGCTGTACAAAACCTAATTCCACCACTAAAAAAATTCACCAACAGTACTCTCTTAATCCCATTATGGCAACATACTCTTGTCATTATTAGGCAAAAACTTTGACAGCTGCTCCGCGCACGCGCCAAGGTGCGTTTGCTGACATTTTACAAAGACCAACAAAGGACCAAATTCATCTTGTGTGCAGCTGCCTTAAATTCCTAAACGGTTAGCATTTCACTTGATACTAAATGTTGATAAAACATCGTCTTTATTAAAAAACAAATTGGATAAATTAAGGTCATTGTTTCGATATTTGCAAATGGATTCCGCCGCCATTTTGAATTTTTTGGCGGATCATTTTGGCGGTATTCTTGATTTTTTCATATTCATGCACTCTTTGTTTTTATGGGAGAATATACTGAGTTAGGTAGATACTGATATTGAATTAGTTAAATAATCTCCCTTAGGAAAATCATCATGCATACTACATTAGATCAATTAATTAGATTAATTATTAATCAATTTTGACAAAACATATTAATACATTATAAACACATACGTGTCATGTGCGATAATAACCAATAATAAAAACAAAACCATATTTTATGTCAATACTTATTTGAATCACGAACTTCGAATAAAACAAAAAATGACGTAATGATAGACTAAAAACCTAATTGATAGTCATGTCAGACATGGACCAAGATAATACAAAGCTTCATAAAAGAACCAGAGTAAATCTGCTACAGTGACACTGGCTATAAATTCCTATCAATTTATTGTTGACTTTTAAACACCTTTACATTATGTACATACGTTATTACTAACACTATGGAAACAATCAGATAGGGCTACAGAGACGCATTTAGATCACACATAATAAGGGTGAAAACTATTTCAGTGTTGGAAGACAAGTAAGTGCAACTGCGAGATAAGAAGGGTGAACAGGTAAAACATAAACTCTTATAAAAGGAAAATATTTTAGAAAAAGTGTCGAAAACACGGGGGATACACAGTGTCAAGAAATTGTGGGGTGTAGCTATTATTACTGTCAAATTAACCTAGCCTTCAAAACTACCACTAAAATGATTGTGGTATTGCTATGATTGACACTCATCACGAATAGGTCATCCCGGTATTATTGTCTTATAAGATTATGAAGAAAAACCAGCAGGATGCTAAAACCATGCAACCGCTTGATTCTATGCCTTAAAAAATTTCGAGTTTGTAGTTTGTCCCTTCTAAAACCAGCCCTGTGTGCACTATTATTAAACACTCCAGCCGTAAGTCCAGCACCAAGGACAACTACACTAATTGTATGCTAATATAATTAGCGCAAAGAATACTAAGTAATGCTAGGTATTCCTACGATAAAATATTTCAATACTTTTATAGGCTTCGCATAATGTATTCAAAATCAGTTGGTGGGAAAATCGGCAAGCGATTTTTCCTTGAGTATTGCTTGAAAAATATTCGAGTGGTCGCCAATCTTATAACAAGGCTATTTCAGGATTTTTCTTGAAGAGGGTAAGTGTGGAGATAATGTTTTTAGAAATCTAAAGTTCAGCTTCACTTGTTTATTCTTTCGTGCTAACATGATAGAAATACTGACAGGCGTTGTTTGTAAATGAAATTATATTACGAGTACTTTACGAAAATATGTAATGAAAAAATAAGATGGCATGGTTATTACCGATATTGGCACGACGCCAAAAGATCCTAGTCCAAGTAGTAGTTCTTAATAACTTTAAAAATAAAATTCGATACTAATAAATAACTACCTCAAACAATGTGGAATCATATCAATTTCAACACATTGTCAACTTTGATACCTTGTCAAAACCATGTCGACGTACCGCTAACCGCGTACTTGACAACATAATCGAATTTCAATATCAAATAGATCAAATTGTATCTAATTTAAGACTCCGTGTAACCGAACCTGGGCTGAAGTCAAGGTTGCTTCAAAACGTTTGGCTTACAAGTTTAAGTATGAATATATTACCTGTTATCCCCAAAGGGTTAGGCAGAGGTCTACCTTTACGGTACGCCAAAGTCAGTTAAGTTTCAGTCCCTTATTCCGGGGCGGTCCTATTGCCATCAGCCGGGCACAAATCCACTCTGGGCTGTTACTGAAAGTAGTTCGAAATGAGAAGTGTTATCTATTTTCTCATTATGAAATTCTTAGTGCAGTAGTCTGGGGTTAGTTTCTTGGCCGGGTATTTATGGATATGCCCTCTGAACTTTATTTGTACTCTATTAAGTACGCCTTTTGTATAGAACCCTACATCAAAGGTAAAGAAACCATAACAAAAAATGTATCTTTAATTGTATTGTGAAAGTTTACATGCTCATATAGTAATGGGTTCTGTCACCATCGCTTATGGACACCGTAACGACGTGCTTCCTCCGTGTGATTGTCACGAGTTTCAACATGGACGGCTTGCACATTCCTATGATGTTTTAAGAGCATAGAATACATAAGAGGTCGAGAAAATTGAACTACTTATTTAGTAATATAGTTTTCAGCTTGAAAATATTTTTATTCATTGCAATTTATGATGTCACATTGTCGAAAAGTCCGTGTTTTTTTAATGTTACTAGCGTACCACACTATTCGCAACCACTCCTGATACCAGAATCAACAATGGTGACCACCAGAAAAGCGTCTAATAATCGAAGTTCCACTAGCATCGGAGAAACAATACAACAGCAGAATCAGAAAAGAACAGCGCAGAAGTTAAAAGAGAGAGAGAGAAAGAGAGAAAAAATATTAATTCCGCTGAAATGCTAGTGTATCAGTTCGAAATATAAACACAAAATTCCCGCCCTTTATAAATATCAGCTGTCAGTTTGACTTCACTTTTTGAATAGAAATTAATTAACTTTAGTGATGGCCTGTAACAACATTGTGGTTTATTCATTTGAAAATAGAACACAAGCATAAACACAACATGGCGGTTCATATCAATAGAGAAACGTCAAAATGCATGACATGTGACGTAGCTCTTGTTATTTATACTGAAGTGGCAACGCTCTAGTAATTTCAATGAAAATATAATATTCGAAGCTAGGAGCAGGCCGTTAAAATAGTTACCTCATCAAATTGAAATTTGGTACAGTTTCAAATGCACAGTTTAATATAATTTTAATGTATTGGTACCTACTTACAGTTTTATTGAATCGTTGTTTTAAGTGTTCATTTGACCGTGATTTCTACCACACCTCAAAGTTTTTAATCCAGAAACAAAAATTTTGGGAACTATAGTCTATCAGAAAACATTTAGAAAAACTGTGATCCTATATCTGTGATAAAATCAGCAAGACTCTAGCAACCATATGGTTATTGCAAGTAAGTTACGATTTTTACTCGCATCAATCGTGACACTTTTGTAATGTTTTTGTCCACAGTTAATTTATCAATCAATTCAAGTATCTGCACTAAATACATATAAATCAACAGAGTACCATCCTATAAGTTATACGTAAAAGGCAATAAAACATAGATAACTGTAAACCAATAATAAAAATGTCAAGAAGATCATATAACTGCACTTTACAGTTACGTCCTCGTATAAAACGTTTACTAAGAACACTTTAATAGAAAACATATCACATTTACAGCTTTATTTCTTTGAACACTTGACTCTTACACACTTAGTTATATTTCAATCCCCTTGAAAACGACAGCTGGAAAAGTTCTTATTCTAAAATTACTTACGAAGTAAAATGTGGTAGGAGGCTGAATCATTGTTCTTACCTGCAAAAAGAAAAATAAAGATTTAAAATGTTGCCATTACTAAGAAAAAAAAATAAAAAAACATATTAGAAAATAAAAATATGCCCATGAAAAGGGGAAACGAAAACGTTATATAAGATTTTAAACTTTCATGGTCACTAAAATTATTATAACTAGAAGACGGGATATATCGGGAACTCAAAGAAAACAACAAACATGGTAAATATCCTGTCTTCTAGTTATAATAACGAAAACGTTGCTTAAAGACAAAATGTTTACATCAAAAAAATGTTGCATGAACAGCAGACGTTAATCATACTGAAGCAGAGTTTGTGAAAAAACCCTAATTTTCTATTACCTAAGCATCATTTTTAAAATAGAATCGTTTTAGAACCAAAAAAAACTAGCCTCAGTAACGCTCCTATCACAAAACCACTTAAATAATCACATCAAATCTCCTAAACCCAAGATAAGAGATGAAACGTAACCGTCACAGTTAACGTTACGTTAATCCAATAACGTGGTTATCTAGACAGGTTGACACGCAATAACTGCGGTTAGCCGCTAAACCTGACATAACTAAGACATTCCTCGCGGTTTTTAACTGCAGTTTTTCTTACGAGATTTTTGGCGAGGGAAAAATGCGGTCAATTGCGTTTTTGGTGCTGGTAACATTAGTTAATGGAGGTAACCAAAGACAATAGATGGTGGCGCATGTGACACTTTTCTGCTTTTTGTTTGGGTGACAAGCTCCATGCTAAGAAACGTAGAACATGTTATATGTAAACATAACATACGAGATAGTGAATTAGTAATTATAAATTACATCAAATTAAATTAAGACTTTGATGCAATGTGACATCGAAGAATGAATGTAGTTTAAACGACATAAAAGAGTCTAATAAATGCTTTATATTTAAATTATATATATATTTTTTTTTTAATTTAAATTCTTTTTCACACTTATTTCTACGTAGCATCTACAGAAATTTTAGATGGATAGCCTCAATGAAGGATGGAATAATATTTATCAACAACGAGCTTCGCCTTTTCCATTGTCTTTCAACAGTTTTTCCATCGATACCATTTGATGCAGAATGGATTGAATAAATGTCAATGTTTTGAGGAACGGGGAACCTGATCTTTTCCATTTTCTTTGAAATATTTCTCCACCCGTATGCCGTGGAAAATGCCGATACTAAGTGAATGAACAGATCCGTTGGTTAACATTGACCAACAACATTGCATGTCAATACATACGTACATACTGATTAAAATTCTACCTGCAGTGACAGTGACATCGAGGTGTTGAATTATTTTACTTTTCTGATTCTCACTGAACAAAGGAATATCATACTTATCTTGATCGACAAAAGATTTCTTTTCACATCATAATGCATGTTGCTTTAAAAATTCTAACTGCCAAAACTAATTTCAACTCTATGACAGAAACAAAAAGGTAGTTTTTGTGTGCAGCTCATTCGTATGTTTAGTTTTACGATTGTTAAACACTCGTGTGAATATTGCATTATTTGATATGAAATATGAATTTTAAAAAGGAATAAAAAAGTAAATTCTGATTTGTACTGTTTTTTCGCCACGCCACGTGTTTCAGTGAAACTTGTAACACAGAAAACAGTTTCAAAATTATAATAGTCTTTAAAAACTTTGTTTAACTCCTTTTGGGCTTTGCCACTGCCGAATAAAATATGTTTTGCCCGTGGGATAAAAATTATCCTTTGGCCTAAGTCCTACCTCAGATCTAAGGTCAGTGTTTTCATATCTGTGTAGCAGTGAGTCCGTGTTAGACAGATGTAAGGGTTCCTTGCGCTTTTATAATATATTATTAATATGGCAAGCAACCGAAAATTTATTTTTAACAGAAACCATTTTACGGTCTAGATGCAAATCTATTTTCTTGTCTACAATCAGCTAAATCTAAATTACGATGTTTACCGAACACGTCATCATAAATCGTTCGTATTTGCCTCATCTGCATAAATAATCTAACTCGTGCAAATATTCGCTGATTTATTGCTTATCCAAACATCTAGATAGCGAAAATAGTTAGGTAAGTATTATTCTAGGTATTATTGGCATATGTAAAAGAATATTGGTGTTATTTTCCATATTAAATATTTGAATACTTTCGCATTTCTACGTAGATTAGTGTTCTAATTATCCAAAATAAACTTTTAAACAGCCACCTCAATTTAGAGTGGATCGAAACGAAAGAAAAAGACGAAATAATTATTTTAAAATTCTATTAGCACAATTGCTTACTTACGTGATTAATATGTGGCAACACACGCTTACGAAAAATAAATTAAAAGCAAACACAATCAATTTTATTAACACACACAATATTGATAACTACCAATAAAATAAATTAAAAGCAGTTCAATTTATTCAAAGAACACAAATTGAATTTCATATTACATCCAATATAAAATAGGACACAAAAGAAAAACAAAATGCTAACAAAATAAGAATATAGAATCCACATCAATAAGCCGACGACAAAATAAGTGCAGGCACACAATAACTATTGCGACAGATAATAGCTGCGATTGCACAGCATGAGGAAATGGACGAGAAATAAGCGCCCATTCACGTTTCCCACACTGCCTGTGCGACTAAAATTGTAACAATGGTAGTTGACAAATACTATTAGAAGTTAGATAGTTTTTAGGGTGATAATTATGTACTAAATAATTAAAGACTAGACGCAATTATAGCAACGTATAATCAGCTTACAATCTTTCCACAGCAGGGACACAAGCCTACTAGCTAAAAGGAAGTGGTTCGTATTACCACTCGGGACCAGAGCGGGTTGGTGTATGTCTTAGAATTTTCGGATTAAGGACGTTTCCTCATGATGTTTTCCTTCACTGCTTTGAGAGTAGTGATCATGAACTGATTTACAGAAAGTGCTTGTCTTGAGATCGCAAAAAGTGGAAGGAAGGAAGTGGGGCCTTTGCCCTGCAGTGGGACAACATAGACTTATAATAATAAAGCGCTTGTCTAGGTTTAAACTTACGTCCTATAACTTGAAAGTCACAAGTCAACACGCTTATACATGGAAGACCAGAAATTAAACCACGTGAAACTAAATAACTATACCTGACTCACTGCCTTTAGGAAAAAGTAGTTTTTCTACCGTAGCCATTTTTTGTTGGAGTAATTTCGACATAAGTCATGCACGAGGGTTTTTCCACATTGTCATTCATAGAGGCAATTGTGACAATGTCATAACTTGCACACAAAGGCTAGCAGAGACCACGACTTGCCAACCAGTTATGGTTTACAGGACGCAGGATAATGTAGAGGAAAACTTGGAATAGGTACTGGTATCTTTTGATCGGAAGGCAGACCGTCTAAGGAATATTGATATTGAATTGCATTTAATTAGACTAGATGAATTATAAAATTAAATCGAGGTACTAGAAAAAGTATTCTAAATATCTGATAGACAATTTGTAGAAGACTAAAAAAGGAAATCAAAAATGATATGTAGTCGCTATAGACGAAAAAAGAAAAATTCAAGAATGTAGATCAGCTAGAATTATTGACAGAGATGTAAACAAGAAAAGCTAAGTTAACGACTTACAACCTTGTTTAAAATTAACCACAAAAAGGGACAATTCACTCAGCACCATCGACAGCCACAGCTCAACACCATGGGATGAACTCAAGCCACAATCTAATTTTACTAATCGACTTCTGTGTTTCCTATTGTAAAACATATTTGATTATTTTATTCATCATTATTTATAGCTTAGAAACAGACTCTTAAAGGATATAAAATATAGTTTTTGCTTCCTTCATTGCCACTAAAGGCTAGTGAACTAAAATACAAACGATTATTAGAATCGAAACGTTCTCTCGACCTTGTCTATTGATCGGTCCAAAATGATTGTTCTTACCGTCATTAGGATATAATTTGTCCATTTCAGGTGTAATACCGGGTCTTGTTTTTGTTGGATCTGAATTAAGGTAATGTATATCTGTAACGATTGTGTTGGAATTGTAATTTTATAGATTAGATTTGCATAAATTAGTATCTATTGGTAAAATAATGTTTTTAAAATCATCAGTCAATCATCATCTGTCAAGCCTTTTCCCAACTATGTTGGAGTTGGCTTCCAGTCTGACTGGAATTTATGTGCAGGAACTGTAGCATCTTCTTCATCTTCGTGAGTTTGATTGACCGACACCTTG
Organism: Noctua janthe; assembly: GCA_910589295.1. Classification (NCBI taxonomy): domain Eukaryota; kingdom Metazoa; phylum Arthropoda; class Insecta; order Lepidoptera; family Noctuidae; genus Noctua; species Noctua janthe. The sequence continues at coordinate 2,192,798 of OU342573.1, read as the reverse complement.
ACAATTGTCAAAAGTGTCTCTAACTGGTTGAGATAAATGCTTTGAGTTTTCATTGGACATCCAAGCGTTTTTTCTTTATTACACTTTTTGCTCGTATCATTGTTTAATCAAATTTTTTAATCGTTCGTTCCTTCATAACCATAACACTCTTTGTCTCTTTGTTTGTACTATTGTGTTTAGCTTTTTGAATCGCTCTTGCTTCATTTATTATATTGTATTCATTTATTGTTTTAAAGAGTTCTTATAAAACTGGAATATTTTGCAATACCCACCTGTCAACAGCGTTTTGCACTAATTAATAATATAATCGTTAATACAAAATGTAAACCAGCACTAATGCCATCGTATGCATGAAATAACCATCATTCATTACAATAATAACACGTCTCAAGTACCGTTGTAGTGTTACGGTTAACACTGTTAAATTATCCATCCCCTTTTCATGAGGACATAAACAGTTGAGGGGTTTTACTAAAAGATATTTGAAAAACAAACTACAGAGTGCTTGAATTTTAAACTACTTTGTTAGTCTGGTCGTCGCTTGCGCAACTACTCCAGGCTTCGATACCCAGGTTGGAGAATTTTTCCATCAGGAATTTCTCAATAGCAGCCGAAAATCTTTGCTCAGTTGATGGCAATAGGCACACCCTATATTACACTGGACTGTACGCCTGTGCGCTAACCCTTTGGCGAAAACAGGTCTGATATTTTGTTACGTTATGTTAAATGGATCTAACTCTACGTATGAAAACACTAAGTTAAAACAGTCTAGAATATCCATATAATAACCATAGTTAATTATTTTAAACGACTTTCATAGTGGGTGTGACTTGCAACTTCTACATTGTCAGGTTATTGACCTTACTTCAGTACAGTACTGCATACTCCATAGCTACAACAACACTATTGTATTTACCTTTTAAACATATCAATGCAGTATTGCACCTCTTAGAATTCAAGCCAGGTGTTCTTGCAAAGGATGACCATTTCCTGTGGCATGCAGCTACTAGGAAGAAAGTTGTCACGGCCCTAGAAGGTTAATTTTACTTTATAGTTTATAGCTCATTCAGAATGGCTATGAAAATCAATTGCTTTAGGATATCGCTTTATCTTTATTGTCTGCCTAGCCTTTACCCAAGGGATAGCTTACAGTACAACAGGATGCAACTGAATTCCAGTATGTTTATATCACTTCTTATACAAAAAATAACATCACACCTGTAATCCCCGAAGAGTTAGGCAGAGGTGTACCTAATAGTATCCACAAATTGCCAGTTATGCGTAAGTCCCATACTACGACACTTCTGAGAATTACCTGGTGGAAAAACACTGCCCTACCCGGGACTCGAACCCAGGACCTCATGCTCAGCAGTCGCGCTTGCTCCTAGACCAACTTTGCAGTCATGCAGTCTTAAAATAAGACAGATATGTAGACCGTCATGCAGATACTGTTGATGTAATTCTGAATAGTAGTAGTTATAAACAACAATACCAGAAATATTATGTTCATGAGAGAAATCTTATTTACAAACATATGAATTCCTGTTTATACATAAATACCTTTGATACAAAACCATCAATACAAAATAAAACTGAAGATACGACAAAATTCAAACGACCTTCTTAATAGTCTAGTCAAACTATACAAGAAAAAAATCACAGTCATTAATTCGCTATGGTTCCACCAACCAAGCCAGACAAATAGTCTGAAAGGTTACCGAAATCTAGGACTATACCTAGACTGGTGAAAAACTAGACAATTATGCGCACACGTAACTTCGAAACTAGAGCACTGACAATAGCGTTAAAATGTTTAGTTTGCCAACACGTTAAGTGTTTGGAGAAAAATAAAGCTTTTGAAGAAAGAAACAAAAAGTGTCTAAATTATTTTGGATTCGAAGAGAAAACTGAAAATTAATAGACAAAGGAAGACGGACAATTGAACTCATTTGAAAATATAGAACATTTTTCTTAGCATAATGCTGCAAGAAATTTCGTAAGGGATACTGGATAAGGATAATCTTTCTGTATTTAAAGATAGCTCTCGAACTCTAGATTACGATGTAAAGAGCTCATGTATATACAAGAGCTGGATTTAAGTTCATAACAAATTGGACTAGCCAAATATTAACGGAAAATAAAACCTTGATCGTCCAAAAAAGGGTAACAACATTTAAAAAAACCTGTGAACAGGAAACCAGCACTTCTCATCTTCAATTATTTTAAACATTGCCTGAAGCACTGCCTACTCTGTATGCGTATATAGCGTGAAGCATGCAACCAACCCGTCAGCTCAATGACCTGGACATGCGAACAAAATTAGCTAAAAGGTTATCGGTAAAATCTAGGTCTCTGCCTAAATTGTGAATATGTATGTGAAGCTGAATATTGCTTTTATTTATTACATTGTAGCGTTCGGGAAGTTGCGTGGTATCTTCTCGTCCAACTTACCGCAGTGTCTCAAGACGAAAGTCTATGACCAGTGTGTGTTGCCAGTGATTGCATACGGGACTGAAACGTGGTCGCTCACAATGGGCCTCATCAGAAGGCTTAAAGTCACCCAAAGGGCAATGGAGAGGGCTATTCTCGGAGTTTCCTTGCGTGATCAAATCAGAAATGAGGAAATCCACAAGAGAACCAAGGTTACCGTCGTAGCCCGAATAAAAGCCAAATTTAAGTGGCAGTGGGCAGTGCACATTGCTCGCTGAATGGATGGCCGATGGGGCCGGAAAGTTCTGGAGTGGCGACCGCGAACTGGAAGACGTTGCGTTGGAAGGCCTCCCACTAGGTGGACCGATGACCTGGTAAAGGTTGCAGGGATCCGCTGGATGTGAGACGCACGGGACCGGTCAATGTGGCGACACTTGGGGGAGGCCTATGTCCAGCAGTGGACGTCTTTCGGCTGAAATGATGATGGTGATTACTTTGTTTAGTGAGCATGAATTTAAAAGAGGGATAAAAGTGAGGAAACCCGTGTGATAAAGCAAATGCTGAATATACATTTTTATTGGATGTAGGAAGAGAAGAAAACTAAAGAAAAGATGGAGCAAGATAATATTAAAGAAAAGAGAGACAAATCATACTCTGATCATAGGCTGACAAATGAAAATATAAGAGGGAAACGTGATATGACCTATCTAGAAGGTTTGACGATTTCCTGCTGTGCCTTATATTGTCTAATGTGCGAATCCGAGTCTACTAAAGTCTTCAAATCACTGACAGACCACGCTATACCCTCTGGGTGTAGAAGTATAAAATTCTCGAGTACCTTTTTTAACGAAGGTGAACACTAAAGAAAGATTTTTTTAAATTGATCCCTTGAAGTGGTTAATACGGGGTTAATTTAATTTAATTTATTGAAAGTTTGTATGGACTTCGTTATTTTTGCCAATGAGAAGTCTCATTGGGCAAACAACTCGTAGAAAACTAAACTCCAAACATAAAATAACCGCTTTTAGGAAATGACATCCTGTTTCAATATTATAAAGAATTACTTTGAAACTGCACTTAGTATGTAACAGTTAGTACTGCTAACTTAGCAGTAACGTGTTATAATATTAACACGTTTTACGTCAGTACATACTCGTACTTATCACGTCTGTGCATTGTTGAGAACTAACTTTACCTTTAAATATTAGCACTTTTGATTCTTTTAGCAAGATTTGATGATGTGTATGTAACAACTTATATTCATAGACAGTGTATAACGTTCTCACCATTGGGACACAGGACACAACCCAGGCCTGCTCTGAAGCGGCCATTTTAGACCCCAGTAGAGTGGTGATGAAACAAATTACATACTTGGGTTCGAACCCTACCATCATCTTGGGTTGGATTGGAACTCGTAAGTTTGGGCAGATACCACCATTTGGAGCAGGGGTAGCACTGGTCCAAACTTAATATTGTAAGTAAATCTTGCCGTAATTTATTATATTTAAAAAATTCATCTATCAGTAATAGGTATAACCCCGCTAACTCGTCAAACGGTTGCCAATTTCACGAAAAGGTCAAATGCCGAACAATAGTGAGCCTTCAATTCCAGCATTACAGATTGCCCGATAGTGCATGAGAAACTTCAGACTAAAAACCTCCGCCGAGGTCATCGGACTGTGTTACTGGAAACGCTAAATCACGATAAGTCACTTTATTCCATTTTTCATTGTGTGACTGTGTGTGTCACTGAACCTATGGGAATGAGGTGTGGGCGTCTATGGTAGCCTAGTAACGGACCATATGTGTGTATTGTTGAAGTTTTGGGTTTCCGCTTTTCGTTTCATTTGTGCTGTGTGTCATTGTGTGGTTTTTAGGTGAGAGGACACTAGATCGATCTGAAACTGAATTAACTTAATTGAGAGCAGGTGGACCGATCGATCTCATTAAAGTGGGCGGAAAAAACTGGATCGCCATGACACAAAACCACCAAAACTGAAGAGACTTCAGCATTGGGTGGCCAAAGATTTAAGAAGAAGAAGAAGAAGGTGGACCGCGCTGCCCTGGTGTTGGTAACCCATTAGATGGAGAAGGTATAGGACCGCGTGAACAGCTGCATATATAATAGTGCAATCATCCTCAATGTTGCCACTGCTGGTATACAGGCTTCCGCTATGTGCAGGGGGAGTTGTGGTCAGATGTCTTCGAATTTTCGGTGGTAGGACATGCAGGTTTTCTCATGTGTTATTTTACCTTTCAGAGAGCAGTGGAGGAAAGAACCTGCTTTGGTTAGAAACTACCATCTACAACTTGTAATTCCCCGGCCGATTCCACTAGATCATCATTGGGGAGCCAAAGAGAGTGCAAATGATTATTATTTCGTAAGGAAAAAAAGCACAGATAAATAAGAAATTATGAAAGAACACGAAGTTATTTCTCATATCGAATAGTGTAACAGTGAAAGCAACAGTACAGTTTATTACTTACTGCCCCAGTTAGATTGCGGTATGTGGGGTATCTTAGTAAATCAGCTTATTTCTCGTATGATTGATATTAATGTGTGAACATCAGTTACTCATCAAGTAAACTATTCAATTTTACATCTAATTTGAAAATCTTGGAGCAAGAAATGGTTATTACGAAGTATGTGAGCTATAGCTTGTAATGTTAGCTATTTCATATACCGCTAAGTAATCATGGGGAATTGCCTGGGTGTTACGAACATCGTGTTAGAAAAAAGTTAATTTATTTTTTCAACTAGCTCACAGAAAATATTATGGAGTTTTTTTTCTTCATTTTGTTAAATTTTCTCGACGATAAGCTGCAAAAATTGCGATATAGCTGTAATTTAATATGAAATAGAAATCTATTTCTACAAGTTGTCTATTTATAAGCTACGAGTACCTACATCAGTATTTTAAATTCCTTGACAGACAACCAGAAACAGAAACCTTAATTACTGTACCGTATCAGCTAGAATTTTGATAGAAAAGAATTTCTTTTATAACCAAAGTGAGAAACAAGAATTTTCGAAAATTCATTCCCTAAAAAAGTTAAATAGGAGATTCAAGTTCGTAAGGAAATACGTTAATTTTACGGGTCAACTAGCTTATTTATAAAAATAAGTCCATTATCTACCAGTAATACGAAAATAAACCAACAGAAACAAAAAATAATCGAACCTATAAAAACAACACGGACTAACAAGAACACATAATATTCATCGATCGAACTAACAATAGTAATGACAGTGAAAGTGGAAGGTCAGAGGCGTGGCTACTGCCAGTTCTTTACCGTTCTCCATAAATCGTTAGCTACTGTTAAGAAATTGAGTCATTTCGATCGATACGTAAAGAATATTTGTTATTGCTGGTAAAAGGTAAGACGAAAATGACAAGACCTACCTAATATTACACTATCATAAATACGAAAGTTTGGATGGATGTTTGTTACTCAATCACGCCAGAATGGATGGGCACAGAGTTAGATTATAGTCTGGAATAGCACAAAGGCTCCTATTTTTTCTCACACATATTCATCAAATTTCCATGCAACGAAGTCGCGGGCAACAGCTAGTTGTGTCTACATAATTATTACAATATCACGCCTGTAATACCCAAAAGGTTAGGCCGAGGTATACATATATGTATGTCGGATATATCAGGATTGATTCCGTTAGGCTCATACATGATGTGGGCAGACGATGGGTTTTTTGCTATGAAAACACACAATAACACGGGGCACAATAAATCAGACACGGTTCCAAGACGTCTCAATTCCGCCGCGGTCAGACATTGAATGTCGCCCTCGCCTCGAGTTGAACATCAGGGCTCTGTAGAAGCATGCTGTGGTGTGGTAGACTTGTAAGTAAGTCGCGTGATGTCACCACCGGCTTCCTTGCAGTTTATTTATGTCCATACTAACGACCAGATCCGACATGTATAATTATGGTAACACCGGCTTTTCGCCACCAAACGGGCAGAAATCGAAATTCCGAGTTGCAGATGGAAAATCACAATAACACTTTGCCGAAACTGGAAACTGAACCCAAGACATGCTCAGCATACAGACTATATGACCAACGAGGAAGACAAAATCTTCAAGCCTGAAGACCTGTGACTATGACTAGCGATCTATGTATATCTGTGCTAGCGATCCATACAGCAAGAGAACTTCTCTTAATCAATACGATTTATGGAGCAAGAAACCTACGAATCAATACGATAAAACTATTAATTTCCGCTACGTTTCTTTTACCAAAATAACACTAAAAGTAGGTTACTATTGTAAGCTCTAAATTCTAGGACAAAGAACTTTTAGGGTTGAATAAAATTAATTGTATCTACCGCTGACTTTTCGGGGTCATCGGAAGAAAAGACCTAGTAATTATGGTAGGAGGCCATTACCCACTATTAATTTACTGCCAAGCTAGGCTGTACCCATTTAGGGTCTTTCAAGAACCTTTTTCACATTTCCTAATATAACTTCACGCTTGTAATCCTCGATGGGTTAAGCAGAGGTGTATACCTAATAGTACACGGAGATTTTGCCAGTTATGTTTAAGTCCCATATAATAGGGGGCCAGCCTATTGCCAATAACTAGGAACAAATCAAGACTTCTTGGCTGCTACTGAGAACTTCCTGATGGAAACATTTTGCCCGTCCCTGGAATCAAACCCGGGACCTCTAGCTCAGAAGGCTTGCTTGCGACTACTGGACCAACGAAACAGTCGTATTTCCTAATATAACAGGGGGGAACATAATTAAAACATAACAGTGTTACATTTGTAATAACCAATATCAGGTTTCGATTAAGGATACAGTAAATTATAACTACTACTTACACCAAATTAGCCCAAATCGCGTGCAAATAATCACAAGTGTCGATAGTGGTACATGTAAGTTTAAACCTAATCAGGACACATTACGATTGATAATTGCTTAACAATTGAGGTTGATATAACACTTATGAGTTATTTGTTTCAGAATTAAATCGTGCGTGTTCGGTGTTGAGCCTTGGACGATTTTCCAATAAATCAAGCGAATCGGAAGGAAACTAAGGTATATAACTGCGCTGTACTAGAATACTTATAACTATACTAATATTATAAAGAGATAAAATTCCCCGCCCCCCAACCCTTGCTCGAGCCAGCTCGTGATGCTAAGCCAGTAGTTTTAAACCAACCCCTAAATAATGATCTCACTCAGATCCAGCCTGGCCCTTTGCTGCCCTCTCCAGCGACGCCCTAAGCCGAGGCTTGTACTCGAACCCCAAAGGGGTTGCCCTTAACGCGCTGTCGTTCAGTTTTTAAGTTTTTTGCTCTGGCTGGAGGCCTTACACTGAAGGCACCCACAGCATAGTCCGGTTAAGCAGAAGCCAGCCTCATAGGGTGACTTGCGAGATGCAGTCTGTATGTAGGCGGTAATCTACGGAACTACTGATCCAATTCCGAAAATTCTTCCACTAACGGGAACCTACATTATCCCCGAGTATCATAGGCTACATTTGTAACGTTTCCGTGTTTCAGTTTTTGTTCCAAACGGGCTTCTAAGTTATTCAGCTAGTACTTGAATAACTTAGAACTAGGTATTAGTTATTACTTTAGGTTACATTTTAGTGATTTCCCCTGGGTCAGCTAGAGGGGTGATTACACCTGAGTTACTGGACTAAGTATGTTTTGGGGACTGTTTGTAATGAATTAATAATAGATAGATATAATGCTCTGTATTATGTACACCATACGAGTTACAGGTGAAAAAGTACCTAGACAATGATGATGACATAAAAGTTCATCAGGTTAATGAATTGAGTGACTGCCTCGCTGGTCGACTGGTCGCAAGCGCGACTGCTGAGCATGAGGTCCTGGGTTCGATTCCCGGCTCGGGCAAAGTGCTATTAGGATTTTTCATCTGGAATTTCTGAGTAGCAGCCACAGACTCTGAATTCGTGCCCGGTTGATGGCAATAGACTCGCCCCCTATTACATGGGACTTAAACATAACTGGCGAAATGTGGGTGTACTATTAGGTACATCTCTGCCTAACCCTACGGGGATTACAGGCGTGATGTTATGTTATGTTAATGAATTAAGAATTAAAAGAAGCTTTACTGTTGATCAAGATAAAGCAAAGGTTTCAAGTGAAATAAAGATTCCCATCCACTATGTTCGGGCATCTATGTACTCTGCTCAACTGCTTTTTTGTGGTGTCCGATTGTACTTAAAACATAGAAGATTCTCGGCACATAGTTAACACGCACGCGAAAACACTTTACCCTCCTCAGTCGGGTAAAAACCAACCCTCAACACTACCAAGGCAAAGAAACGACCTTAACTCCGAGAGGTCAGATCGTACATACTAATACCAATTAAAAATACACCCCTTGAGTATACGAAAATTACATAAGTTCTGTACATACCTAATATAAATACGAAAGTGACTCGTCTGATATGTTTTTCCGTATTAACCACCGAACCGATGGTAATGTCCAGGTTGCTAAGTAAGAAGAAGCATGATCTTGCTTGGGACCTACAGATCCCAAGACTTCTAGGCTACCTTTCATCCTGAATATTTACATTACAATATGATGCAGAGTTGATGTGCATGTGATGCGAAGGAATAAGGACAATATCGTGAGGAAAGTATGAATATGGATGGCTGTAAGAGGATGTAGAGGAAGACCAAAGAAACGAAGGATGGACTGTGTGAAGGATGATATGGCTAGAGAGGAGGCGACTGCTGAGATGACGAGTAATAGCGAAATATGGAAGATGAAGATATGCTGCGCCGACTGAGAACGATGGTATTTCAAATAAATGATGTAATACAAAATAAACGCAGATGAAGTCAAAGGAAACAGCTAGTATACTCTGAAGTATAAAATAAACGTCCTTGTACTTAACAGGGTCATTTATTTCTGCGTCAAATGCCAGCCTCGGCCATTACAATGGGCCAATAAAGGCCACGCTGATAAAAACCTGACTGATGCCTGTGAACATGTAACAGGTCTAACTTGTAGGAACAATGACAGGATACCTAGGGACAGGCCTATAGCCTGGGAACGTTTTGAAGAATGTTGATTAGTGACTAGAAGATATTTGTGTTTTTTATTGTAAGGTTTGCTGTCAAGTGCTGATGAGTCATACCAATCAGGAGTATAGTTTAATGTGAATATGATGTTGTAAACATGGTGTCATGGTGGCTATTTATCTGTGGAATGCGCTTCCCCAGAAAATCAGGATGGCAACCAATCGCTTATCTTTTAAAATTAAAGTTCGTGAGTACATTCGGAAGAAGCTGGCAGTTTCGTCACAACGGTAATGTTTTCCCCATGGTTTGTGTTTTTATTTTAGTATATTCGTGTAAATGTCTATTTACATTAATTTAAATTTTGATATATATTTATAGCATTTTATATATCCTTGTAGTTAATCTTAGTATTATTTAAAATTATTTTCAGATATACACCTACCACTGGTTGTCTCTGCATCACCCAAAGGTTGACTGGTAGAAAATGCCTATGGCATTAAGTCCGCCTCTGTACTTTTGTGCTTGAAGTGTTAAATAAATAAATAAACATCTTTATTAATTTCTTCGCTCTTATAACTGATTGTGACATCATGGGGCCTTGTAGTAGTCATTCTTTATAACATACTAGCTTATGCCTGCGGGTTCGGGTTGCCTCGTGGAGGTCGATAACTGTCCCATGTAATCGTACTACCGGAATAAAAAATATCCTATCTGTGGGCGAAATCCGATCAGCTGTAATTACATGTAAGAGTAACAAACATCCATCCTTCCTTACAAACTTTCACATTTATAATAGATGTATCATCAAACTGCTTACAACGTTGACGAAAAAACATCGGATCTTGAGAATGGGATAAAATCAAAGGATTTGGCCAGAAAAATACAGAATATTATTGTTCTTACCAATAATAATGATCTCGACAATCCTTTTCGAGCAAGTTCACGATAAGTATTACAGCACGCTAAAATTCTTGAACATCAATTTGGCAGCGATGCAAGAGTCAGCCTTTTCATTAGTTCGAAACTTAAGGTCACGTTTTAATTCCGACCTCGAACATAGCATTATTGAATGGACAAGTCTGCAATAACTTTTTAAAACAGCTACTAAGGAAAAAACCTTTCAGTTAGCGGTTTTTTAAAGCATCAAAAAAATACATTCGTAGAAAATATTAATAATGTTTCCAATATGGGTTATGTACCTGAAATAAATGAATTTGAATTTAGAACACAAAAAGTTTGTTTGTTTTTTTTTTTAAATTACCGATGAAACAATTATATGTGGGGGATCAGAATGATGTACTGAATACGTGGTAACCGTTTGTAGGTGTCCATTTCTTCCTTTATAAGTCAATATAAAGACCCTGACCATGTGTATATAGTTTCTCTACAAAATTAATGTGTCTTTAAAGAATGCAGTTTCCAACATGTGGTACGGTCACTTGAGATTACGGCAAGGCAACTGATCCCGTGTGCGGTCTTGTCTAGGATAGCAAGAAAAACTCTAACATATACGTTTTCCTTGATATTGGCACAGCCCACCCATATCTCTTTGCCGTATGTCAAATTGCCGTCTAAATTATTAAAACGATCACCAAACCTAACAGCTCTTCAAACAGTATCCGGGCGAAATCACTCCCGGGCCGGGTAAAGACGGCAATTTGACATTTCTTAAGTCCAAAGCCGTGCAGACGACGGGATGTCCCATCAACAAAAATGAATTAATTCCATTAAGGAATAACCAATAACCAATCCCGGCTGCAGCTGGTGCTGAAAACCTCAAACGGCGCAAATACAATAACCTCACAGGTAGTATGTGTTTGAACCATTTGACAGTAAGGCCATGGGGTCCGAGTGACCTACTAGTCTTTCAGGACATCGCCAAGTGGTTGATCGACTCTTCCTCTGACCAGAGGGCTGGCTCTTTTTCTGATCAAAGAAGCAGCATTGCCACGTTTGATGGCAATGCTGCCAGCCTTCTGGGCACTATTCCTGTTGACAGCGATTCGGACGAATTTTGTGACGCCTTTTAATGCTTATCTTCTTTTCTAAATGCCTACATTTAATGCACATTTAGGGAATGAATTTATTATCAAAAAGGTATTTCCTTAGTTCTCATTTTCGTGCAATTACAAACTTTTCGTGGCTCAGCGAGTGAATTTAAGATTTTTAATAATTCGATGTCAAAGAACCACTGTTAGTACATCCATTACTGTGATTTTGTAAGCTCAACAATCCTCAAGTATAGGCCAAAATATTGCCAATACGATAATCTGATTAGTCTGGGCTAGTTAGCAAAGTTTTGGATATTTTTCATCATCGCAAATCAAGCGAGAATTTATTACGACATTTCTGATCGACGCCTTAACGCCATGTCGTGATGAAGTAACAGAGAGGTTTCGATTTTGAAAACCCTTTGTTTGGTGTTTGATTGTAAATACTATTCAGTAGATTAACAATAACACAAAGAGAAATATCATTTTATTTATTTAAAAGTACTCTCGTTTTGACAATATATCGTTCATTTAAAGAAGAAGGAGGTAGGTACGGTTTATAGAAAGTAGTTTAGAATATTGGATTTCTTTGAGAGAACTGGAACTAATACTACATAACATCACGCCCGTTATCCCTAAAGGATTAGGTAGAGGTGTACCTAATAGTACACCCACATTTCGCCAGTTATGTTAAAGTCCCATGAAATAGGGGGCGCGCCTATTGCCAGCAACCGGAAACTAATACTGTAAATACTTAATAAATCATGTAGAAGATGATGGTTATTCAATATATGGGAAATGTTTGTTAAGCCCTGTAGAATAATTTAGAATTAGTACTGGCCACTTTTATTCAATTAATTAAAATATTCGCAGGAAGTAGCTACCTATGTCAGGACGAAAATTGGCTGTAGTTTTTTTACACTTAGAAATATTCCTTAAAAGAAAAATATTTCTACGCATAAAACCGTTAAAATCTTCTTTTTTAAAATTTTGGACAAAACCCTTCATGGTGGCGAAACAAAACTCGTTAAACCGCGAAGTAACCCGTAACATTAGTTTCGTTACAATCCGTAACGTTGAGGTAAATATCAAAAATCAATCAGTTGTTTCGTCAATTTTCTGGGCAATATGAATTTGACATTCGTCATTAACACCTCTGACATTAGTAAATAAATCGTTTACTAATGAATTGGTAAATAAACCCAATTTATTTTTAATCCATTTGAAATAGATCAGTTTCTTCATGTATAGAAATGCATTACGTCATTATATTCCCATTTTAATATACATGCTGTATAACCAATTAAAAAGGCTGTAAATACAGGGTGTAAGGGACAGCCTTCCACAAACTGACAGGGTGCATTTTGAATCATATTCCACCAGAATTTTTCTCCGGAAATTTTCTTTTTTTTATCAATTTTTCAGTTACTATTTATATCCCCATCAGTCTGTGGAGGGCTGTCCCTGACACCCTGTAGAAGCCGAAAGGCACTTGTTCTCCCAGTCATGGCGATATTTTTTTTTTGTTCTGGACCTTGTTTCTAAGATTATAACTTTAATTCCGATACCTCCATGACCCGTTTACTATTCAATGCATCCATCAGCACAATATTTACCGTAAAACGTTATTTTTCACGTCAAAAAAAAAGTCGTTTCCCAGCAATAACTATTGCGTAGGGTTACTTAGTTTGATGTACAGAATGCTTGGTTGACGACTTTGGTGAAGGGTTCGTTTACACCTTGTTAATTTAAAATTGATATTGATAAAAAACATAAAACTGTTCTTGTTACTCCTCGATCAATTACACTGAAGAATAAGATACAGCTGGCACTTTACGAAACTAATTCAAACTAACGGAAATAACACACAGCTATATTATCCATCACTCCCAACTAATATAAATTATTCCCTTTAAAAAAACACAAGTAGACCAGCCCCTTCCATAAGTTCCATATTGTCGGCCAGGTGTACCGTTAAGGGCGACCGCACACTGCACTACAACCATCTGTTGCCGACACATGCGACTAAACGCACTTTTTTTCATGTTTTTTCTACGCAATTGAACTGCGCTTTTGGCAAGCAACGCCAAGCTTTTAATGATGTTTTTTTTTGGTGCACTTGAGAAAAAGATGGACCTCCAACTCGATCCTTAGAACGCAAATTAGTTTTTAATGTGTCTCATATCTTTTTCTTACACTACTTTTTTAACTTGCAACACAGAGAACGGTCTTTAGATTGCAACCGCTTTAAATATCTTTGCGACTGTTTTTCTAAAATGTTTAGAACCGCAATGTTAGCTTGAGATCTAAATTAAGTTTTATATTCATTTAAAGAAACCAACAAGGCTGTGAAATAACACAGAAACTGGGTCAGAGTATTACAATTATTACAACAATTGTTTACCGTGCGTATTCAACAAAAAATAATAAAAAAAATACAGAACACAAAATTATTTTAAACAAATTACCATACAAACGACAGTGCCTATCATCATCCTCATTGACCAACGTAAAATAAAAACAATTAAGAAATGCAAAAAAAAACAAAATTGTTCCAAATATTCACTGAACTACAAAAACGTTTACAAACTATTAATTAAACGACTGATATCCGTGCCACAAGGACGACTAATTAAAAAATAAAAACTCATGGCCATACCTTTCACCCTCTAAAAAATTATATAAGACATTAAATAAATAATTAAATTAATAATTATAATACATTAGAACAATAGGCAATAAGACATAATATGACCCGGTCATAGTAACACAATTACACGACGATTATGTAGGTAAATGATGATGGCAGGGTTATGACTACACTTGCCATTTTATTAGCAACTATTTGCTAATAGAGAATGACAGGTGGATTTGCTTTAAAGGTCGTCTTATAAATAACAATTTTAATTTTGTTTGCAAAGTAAAATGTCAATGAAACGCATCGTGTTGATTATTCGCATTGTAATGTGCAGACCTTACTAATTAAAAACTGTTTTACTAAGCACAAAATATGGTCATTGACTGTGTTTCTTCAAGTTTGTTTTTTTTATAAATATTATGAAAACTTGAGACCTAAGAGGTTTCTAAACCACATCAATTAAAACATCACAAAAAAAAACCTACAAGCTTTTTTGTCACAGAACACATAATATTACAGTTGTGCGAATCACCAGAGGCTAAATCTTTAAAAAACCTTGACAAAGTTTCTATTTTCGATAACTGTACTAGATAAAAGGAACTGCGTATAGCATATCAAAACATTAAGCCTGTAATCCTCCCGAAGGGTTATGCAGAGGTGTAGTACCTAATACTACACCCACATTTCAACAGTTATGTATAACAGGTACCACGTAATAGGTGGTGAGTCAATTGCTATCAACCGCGCATCAATTCGACCGGCTAATCCTTCTCTTAAAGTTTAAATAATAGATGTTTCCACTCAAAACTTCAGCCTTACTCATGATAGTTACTGCCACTAGTTATATCCGAGATTCCGAGGCCATAGTACAATAATAACTATTATATAAGCCCAAAGCAACAAATAATACCCATACAGACAGCAACATCCAAAACATAAAACAAAATTCAGAGCAAAAATCGAGGAAGGTAATTCACACAGATGAAACGATTATAACTGTGCCTAACAACCATTCATACAATGAACACAGGGTCCCTGACACCAGGCTTACCCATGTGCAACATGCCCGGAAGACTAAAACCATGTCAGATTTATCTACTGGCAAAATAATTAATGCATTTTTGTAGTCTGTGGTAATTCAGTGTGTGAGTACCCCTATGTCCTTGCTAGAGTGAATTTACTTTGACATGACATTACTAATGTAATGTCTGTAATCCCCGAAAGTGAAGGCAGAGGTGTAATATGGTAAACCCACATTTTGTCAGTTATATTTAGGTCCCATGTAATAGGGGGCGAGCCTACTGTCATCAACTGGGATTTTATTGGGGTTTTCCATCAGAGAATTTCGGTTAAATATTTGAATAAGGCAAATATCTAGGCTTCATTCTCTGTGTTTATGAACGCCGTTTAGTAAAAAAAACATCATTTGTCAGCGCTAAATTGGCGATCGCGAGTAATTTCTTTATAATATTTACCAGGTAAAACAATGATGTCAGGAAAGTATACTTTCTGCAAGGACATACGAGCATTTTTACGTGACGAAATGACGACACGATTTTTCCATTAAAGAATTATGATAAACCAGTATGAAATTCGTTGCGATTACAAAGTTGTCGTTGAAAGGTCGGAGTTGCTGAGAATTAACAGATTAATTACTATACTACAGCCTGCAGTGAACATAAGGATCAGAGAGATCTTCACCTTAGAAGGTCAGACCCAATAAAAAAATACTCTCTTAACTATATCAAACCTCCTCTTCGATAATTTCCTCATGAATTTCTTTTAATAACCAATTACAATGACACAGTCATCAAATATTCCACACAAACACTTTACAGTATTGATCGTCCTTCGAAAAACACCATTAATACTTCCACACACTTTCCATACACCGTAGCCATAGAATATCGACATAATGTCACCGCGGCTAGTTCAAGGGCACATGTATCATTAATATGTTTCATATTTCTCCATTATCGACCATAAAGTATACATTCTACTAACGAAGTATTGATATTTTCAAGGTAATATGGCCTAGCAGCTAAATGTCAAACTACGTCGTACGTTTTATATCAAAATATTGTATCAAAAAATGGAAGAAATAAGTGAAAGTGTATTTGGACGTCATATTCTTAGTCATACTGCTTCACGTTGCTTTACTTTCTGGGTAGATTTTAATACTGTGGACCTACCTTCTTCAGTAGTTTGTATTGTTGCTGTTGAATTAGGACAACTGAAGATACCTTTAATCATTACTGTTCTCTGTGGCTTGTATTAGTTCCTACCTTCTTCATCAGTTGCCATGTTCCTTTTGAACTATGCCAACTAAAAATATGAAAACAACTAACTGCTATAAAAAAAAAAATACGATTCAAAAATGACTTATGCACTATATAATAAAATGATTACGTCATCTTTGAAAACGTCTACCATGATCTAATATGATTTTTATACCCTAACTATCGAATAAATAATCTATACTTTAGCAAAGAATCTCCTAAAAACATCATCATGAGTTCTCACCGATCTCAAACAGTGCATTCAACTCCACACAAAGACAATAGCCCCAAGAAAAATATGGTTTAAACTAAAACGCAAGATAACATGTAAACCGATAGATTTCACGGCCCCGGCCATGTAGGGAACGCGGAGAAACCTGCGCGTGCGCCTCTGTTCCGAATAGTGATGGACGTATGCGCAAGCCTAGATTTTAATGAGCAAGACGGATTAGTAACAACAGATAGATAGTATCACACCTTTATTTCAAGAAGCAGTAGACAGAGGAGAATTTGTGCAGTTGAATTTAAACAAATATCAATGTGAACAACTGCAACGATCTTAAATTGAAGATAGAGATAAAGCAGAAATCAATGGTTTAATAGAAATACCCGCGTATTAGTTGGCAGGTGTCAATCAACTCATTTTACTAGCCAGTGGATGTAGCATTTAAAAAAAGGAAAATCACAATAAGGTTACAAAGGAAATGGTAGGTACTAGGTACAGAATAACCCACCTATAAAAAATAATTTAGTCGAAATGAGCCAAAACTAAAACCCAAAACTTTAAAACAATTCTAATTAATCGCAGATTACGGAATCCAATGTAAATCTCCAAGGTTTACAAGTTTTTGTTAGTCATATATGGTCTAACAATTCATTACATAGAAGCAATTTATTTAAACCAGGTTTTACATCATCAATTACAATAATCTTATTAATATAGTAGTCATCAATTTTAATGTCATGGCCTGACTATAAAAGGCTAGAATATAATATCGAAATTATGACGATGTCGAACAAAAAGCTGTTTGCCTAGCTAGGTGAGGGTATTAAGTTAGTAGTCAATGTGACATTTAAAAGCACCCACGCTACGAGTTGGTCATCTTATAGCATCTTATAGCCTTTACAGCTTTAATGACTCAGGTAATAATTACAATCTCAGTAAGCATTAATCATCAAGCCATGCCAGATTTAGAATTCTATTTAATAATAGTAGTAACACTCATATTTGTCTTGTGTAATAATAATGGGGCCTAGAATGTTACCCTGTGAGACTCCCAAAGGAGAAGAATGTTCACAGTTAACAATTTGTTAGAAATAAAAGAAAAAAGAGGAATAAAGCACACTATTACAAGGACTATTGCCTTGACTTGAAACACTTTCGTGATAAGGGAAATTAGGTATCATATTGAAATGTCATGTTTTATCATCTTCTTGCTCTTGTCCCATGTTACTTCGGGTCGGCGTAACACGTTTTTTTTCCATTCTCCCCTGTTGTCCTTTCTCCCGTTACGTTTATTAATTATTAATATGATATAATTCATTAATTGACTTCAGCACATTCTCGTATTCTTAGTTATTTGCCTTCACTATTGGTCTTCGTGTCTTGCAACCAATCCCATCCCTATTAACACGCAACTGCCTTTCCTGATTAACAAAACTTATTAACGTCACGCTATTAACAACATTTAGTTACTTATGTAATGTACTAACTGATGAATGTACCCAATTATGTACATAGATTCAATTATCACTTTCATTTATGTTATTTGCACTTGTATATTGCGTTTGAATTTTGGTAAATACGAATGGATCATCATTATATAAATTTTGAGGCAAATACTTGACATTCTACTCTTTACTATTGCATGTTGATTTGTTATTTTATCTGAAACTGTTAATCCAGAATCCGCATTAACCATTTTTCTAATAACGTTATCAGCTTGTTAAACGAGCACAACAGGTCATGGTCTTATATAAAATGAATCACTTTGCTAAATCTGTGCCAATCAGTACTTAAACACATGGACCGTCTAAGGGTATGACATGGTTTACTATGCATGCCATGCCATGATTAAAGATCAGTCATCATCGATGTATTATGAAAGAAAAAGGAGTAAATGATAGCGTGACGGTTGACAGAGGAGAATGGAAGAAAAAAACAGGTAAACATGCGCCGACCGCAAGTAATATAGGACATGAGAAGATGATGATGATCATCGATATATTATCGTTATCATCTGACTAGCCTATTCCCAACTATGATGAAAAAGGCTTCCAGTCTGACCGAAAGCAGTTGAATTAGCAGTATTTTACCTGGAGCGACTATCAATCAGATCTCCCGCGGGACCTCTATTAGTAGTCATCAAAATAAACCCCCCTTTTCTAGGGGGATCTATATCATCTATCATTTCTTTGGCCTTCTCCGAATTCGCCAGCCACTTATTCACACTCACAATTTTTCTCAAGACATTTTCCTTATTCTTACGCATCACACACACCCCCATTTATTTATCACTCGTAAATCATCTTCGAATTCATAACACTCACGCATTTGTCTTTCCTCTACAATCATCTCTTGTTTTAAGCATTGTATGTTGTATTGACGTCACATGACGAGATAAAAACAGATTATTTTGAGTCCATCATAATCTTATATCTATCGATGAAGGAATCTATATTGTAGTAAGTTTTATCTTGAGAACAGACGTACTTTTGCAAGATATAGGCGTTGTCTCTAGACTTTGTAAGTAGGTACTAAAGAGAGCACAAGACTATTTGCTGATCATAAAACTGTCTTTTATAAAGCTAGTCAGCTCTCAGCAATCTCTCCGTGTAAACTGGTGTTCAATTGTATCCGATTAAACTAGAAGCCGACGAAAAGAATAGGCAGATGAGAAGCCTCGTCGAGGCGTGTTAAATTAAAAGAGGATAATATTTCAAATAAAGTAGATTATCATAAGGCTCTACTCAAAGTTGCACTATGTTAAATTGCACCACAGATACGCAAACCCCGAAACCAGCCCTATTTCAATTAACTTTCGCTGGATGGCTCATAAATTTTATTTCAAGCAAACTTTGTTTTACGTAAAGTATCTACCTGACGTGAAATCCATTGTTCATTCAAATTTTATTCAAACGTTTTTCCACTGCCGTGATTACATCCATAGCATGAAGATATGCGACTATACGTATGCTAATACTGTTGGTAAAAAAACCTTAGTTTGTCCGACAGAATTGAGCAAGCGCCTCAATTTCTCAAATTACAATACCTTGTCACTAGGAAATGCAAAATATAAGCAGTTTGTGTTCGGATGTGTCGATGAAGTCAATCAAGTGAGTTTGTTATGAGATACATGCTCTTTTTTTTTCGGATGGGAAATCATCAATCGACCCCCCCCCCCCCCCGCTCTGGGCGGAGTGGAAGGGAGTGTCAGACTTGTATTGACTAAAACCCATCCATGTTCCTTCTTTGCCCTTTGTGTTAAAGACATGCTCAAATAACGTCGGTAAGTACGCAAAATAAAGTTTTAGCCAATTTATTCAACGAGAATCGAAGAATGACTTATGAAATAGAACGTGATGATATGCCGCAACCAGATAATTTCTGAGTTTGTGAATTAGAGGAAATAAGTAGGATGTTGGAGCCGCAACATACAAAATAAAAAAATCCATAATAATTGAACGGGGTCTTAAATGTGTTTCATTTCATCACAAGCAAATTCGAATCGGTATTGTTGTGAATATGGTATGTAGCTGATTCGTTTTAAACGTTCCAAAAAATACCTTTAATTACACAACGCACCTATGAGAATACATTACATATTTTGGAGAAACAATTTACATAAAACCTGTGCAAGCTGCAGTTATTCTTGTAGCATTTTATTATGAAATTCTACAGGTGGATGCAGCTGCCAATTCTTCAAGATCAATAACTAGAGATGTTCATCTTTTCACGTATTAACAGGATACCCGACGTCTTAGGAATGCAACTACAAATTATGTGTAAGAGATGTTTGTATTTACATAAGAATTTCTTAATCCGTATCAACCCACGCGATATCTGAGAGAATTTGCGTAAAATATCGGTAAGTGGTCACTTTGTACTCTTCCTGTTACTACGAGATAATTTCTTTGCTAAATATTTAATAGAAATATCGACAAATATTGCACCAATGTAATAAGTAACAGTCTCAATGACTGTTTTAAGCTTTCACGGTTTACAACTAAACTTATACTGTCACTTACGGGATATCTTCCATGATTGTTAATTATTTTGAGCTCCCGATATTTTGCAACAGCGCCGAAATATCGGCAGCTCAAAATAATGAACAATCACGGAAGATATCCCGTAAGTGACAGTATAAGTTTAAGTATCAGTCTGATGGTTAGTGGCTCGATCAAGTAACATGGAACAAAAGCCGAAACATGATGATGATGGAAAGTAGCTAAGGGCAAAACACACCCAACAAAACTCTATATTGTTGCTAACGAAAAAACATTTGCCAAACGGAAGCAAAAATTACACCAGCATCTGCCAAATTCAAAGAAACTCTTGGAATATCAGGAACACTGTTGCACAATCGAAAGCAGTCATATAGCATAGCATAATCAGCCTTTCATGTTGCCGCCACTATTGGGCCACCGCTGCTCTCAGTCGGGGCCGCCACTATTGGGCTACCGCTGCTCTCAAAAGAAGCTCGAAAGCAGTCACTCCATGTAAAATACTGGTATTCAGCTGCATCCGCTTACCCTGCAAGCCGACTCCAAGACAGGAAAAGGCTAGGCAAATGATGATGGTGTAGCGCCATCGTCACAAAAACAAAGTGGACTCTGACACAACTGCAGACCATAAAAGTTATTTATAGTTAAAACATTAACAAGTTTAATCCGCTCAAAAAAATAAAATTCATTAAGTGGTTACTCCATAAGACCATACGCTGACAGCCCACATACTTTACCATACAAGGAACCTAGTTATAGTCACTCCATATCTAACAAATTGATCGGCCTATTCCACTGCCGGAACATTATGGCATATTTATCAAGTATTGATTATTTCGACGACAGTTTCAGTGGAAAAACTGATATGGGTTTCTTTGAAAGGTGTATCAAATACTAGCTAGCCAATTTTATTAAAGCCATTGGGGTAGAAGAGAGGTGAAGTGGTTTTAGTTGGGTCTTCTGATGGTAACAGACTGATTCAACTGAGAAGCTTCTTCTGCCAACCATCATCATCAAAGACTAGGTGTCTTTTCCCAACTACGTTGGGGTCGGCTTCCAGTCTTACCGGATGCAGCTGAATACCAGTATTTTACATGGAGCGACTTCCTATTTGACCTCCACAACCTAGTTAGTACAGATACCGTTTAGTAAGACTGGTTGTCAGACTTTTTGGGCCACTGACTACGACTACCTGTAACGATTGTCAAAGATCTACAAATGACAGCCGGGACCAACGCCTTAATGTGCTTTCCGAGGCACGGAGGAAACTCGGTATGTAATGGGTGGTCACACATCCCCAACCTAGGCAAGCACGGCTTAACCTAAAGATCCGAGCAGCTGTTATTATTTAGACACGAGCGATTACAAGCTTCACATATCTATCATAAATCAAGAGAAGGATATTTTTATTACAACATTTGTTTGAAGATATTTCTATAATGTTAGCATGCAGTATCAGTAACTACTACACCTTGGTTTGCTGCCCTTTTTAGCCGGAAGCGGTGGACTATGCCAAGACGTGCAGCTGCTGATCCTTTATACGCGACAATCAATTTACATAATATATTTACTCAATGACTAGCTATGTTCAAAATTACAGTAGCTATGTTTCTGACATAGACAAGTGATTGATTACACGAATGATAATAAAATATGTTGAATAGTATCCGTAAACATAATAATAGGTTTATTATTAGGCTGCTGTATATAGAATTATTACCATGCTGTTGTATTTAAAATGTTTGACTAAGAAGAAAGTCAGCCTGTATGGAGTAGGTACATTTCAATAAAACTTATACAATTTGTATGACAGCTCGTACAAATTGTATAAGTTACTATACTACGATTTATTTTATATTTAAATACTAACCGTTATTTTACACCTGTCGTAGAAACACAGAAATCAATATATGTTTTACTGACTTCAAAAGTCAGTTGGTAATGCATCTTTACGAACTAAATAGTATGTATAAATAAGATTTTAAACTATTATGGTCACTAACATTTTCATTATCATTACAAAATATAGGAACTTCAACCGGGAGGATGGGTTTCAACTGTCGAGAGCCTGGAATCCAGTGGTCCAGCTGTTTAAAAAGTGAAAAAGTGCCGAAAAAGGTTCGAGAGCGGACACAGTGAGTTTCGTGTGACAGTGGTAGCGGTACTGAGTGCAAAAAACGAACAAGAAAGAGGGTAGACCGATTTGTCTGCTCATAAACACCCATCCGAAATAACATCAGTTAATCCGTGATCATGCTTGCAACAGCGCCGAAATATCGGGAACTCAAAGAAAACAGTAAACATGGTAAATATCCCGTTTCTAGTGTTAATAATAAATAGTATGTGTGCTAAAAATATTATAGTGATTAAGTACCTAAACTATTTTTCTAGAGAATTGCGAAACCGTAATACTGATAACTGATAAACATGAAGTTATGCGCATCGTGCGATCTCTGATAATGATAAACATTATCTGTACCAAGATGGAATTCATCTCGTGATATCACACAGATGGAATTACAAAAAATACTTCGAACTTTGTTGATAAGATACAGATTATGACCAGTTGCCAAATATTACGGATCGATATACCTACCGGGTGGTATGTTTTTGAGCTGCTTTGTTAGAGCCTAGCCTTTCAATAAAGTCTGGAATTTTTCTCCTTGATAAACGTTAAAAAAGAAAGGAAGAGTTTTCTATGAGTAAACTGGTAAAAACTGGTACACACGGCGGCACATGAAGCTGTACATTTCCAGTATAACTTGGCCTCGATTTGTATAGATTTTCTATACAATGAGAGGTCCGCATAAACTGGTTTTGTTTAGCTTGATTGGCCGTCAAGCGTACTCAATATCGTCAAATGCGACGTTTATGCCTATTTTTGACTAATACTTAGTGATACCTAAATTTATCCCAAAATAAATGCGCTCTGTTGGTTTTTTAACGCTGGACTTAGCGCCAAGAGTTGAGTTTCCAACAATGCAACCATTATATTAGATAGATTAGGTACCGTACAAATTACCAAAGTAAACAATTTCTTTTGTACAACAAATACAATTAAAGCGTGCAATCGTTGGATAACCACATAATATATGAAAGTAACCACGCTACCGATTTCTCTACGAAAATGCTTCACTAACACGTTCGTATAAAATTATTTTGTGAAACATATGTTTTGGGTGCTTCAAAATGTTATTTCTTAGGATTATAATACAACTTATTTCAACATCTGTAAATGTCATTAAAAACACGTAACAACAACTCAAAATAAAATACAAGCACCTGAACGGCTGTGCGGATTTTGATGAAATATGGCAGACGGATAGACTAAGACTTGAGGAAGTACGTAGGATGTTGTTTTTATCCCGGCACTGCATTCCGGTGTGATGATTTCCGAACTCCACACGAGCGAAGCCACGGATAAAAGCCAGCTCATTGCAAAGTAACAATTCTGCCTATCCGCATTCCTAGGATACGTTCAAGATCAAATCAAATCCAGTAATACTTCTTTTGTTAGAGCCGAAACTAATCATTTCATCAAACCAGCTTGGTTTCTGGCACATAGCCACAAGCAGGATTGTCGTAACAGTGGAACAGCCTTCAAATTAAAAGCAAGCTATAAATACTTAAACTTTCTCGTTCGTGTACTAAGTTTTCTATTACCTAAGGGTTACCGAGGTCGCACCAAGGGTGACTACCTGACCCCACTCAAGGGAAGGCTGTGACATTTAAACAAACATGTTTGTTAAACATGTTTACTGATTTTCACGCACATTTTTCACAGGTAAACTTTTGAGAAAATCGTGATACTCGGTTTTAGGATTTAATTATTTTTAATTTACCGTTGGTACCTTCTAATTGGTCTAGATTGTTTCGTCTATTTTTTGGCAAAGAGTGCATGATGATGGATACCACCCATTCATACCCACGTTGTCCATATATTTAAAATCACAAAATCACTCTTCAACAGTCTTTTAAAATGGTTAATACCGCGGCAAATATTCGAGACGTCTCAATCTGCTACAAAACACAATTTCTTAACTGAACATTAAGTAATCAGAAAGCATCATTAATTTTCTGAGTACCTAGGTAATAATAAAACGTAGTTAGCATCCTCCATCGTCATCATCACCACCATTGCAAGCTTTATTCCACTGACTGCTCAGTACATGTCTCCCTCTTTTGTACCATGTGTCCCTGGTCTACGCAAGTCTCAACCAGGTTTACATGTTCCATAGACACCTTCTTTTGGCCGAATCGACTGTAGTTCAATCGATTCAACCGAATTGTTTTCACAATATCAACATTGTGTTCATTATAAAAGCATTGTACTCGTATATCTGAGTCAATGTTTGTATAAACATTGACTCAGGACTCAGTGAGGTGTTATTGTGAGGACCCACTGTTGAACTCTCTTCTGCGTAACATAACAATTATATTTGCGTCCTTTATGGATTGTTTATAGCCAAAAATAACAAAAAAAAATTGTAATAATGGTTTCTGCCATATACAATAATAAGCCCCATTGAAACTAAAGGGTATGTCAAATTATCTTTTTTCGAACTTATAATTCAAGAAAACTCCTGGTTTCTCGGGACTCCACTTCAGCAAAAGATATTCACAGACTGATATAAAAAAAATAGCGAACACGTTAATAAGAACGTAACGTAAAAACGTTTTTGTTATACAATTATCATATAGCATTTTTAATGTTTACTAATGAATACGTGGCTTTACTTGAATTGTTTGCAACAAGACAACAACAAAATCCATAGATACGAACAAATTCTTAAAATTGTGAAAATATTATAATTATGCCGTGAAGCAAGTATTTTTAATTTTAAAATCTACATATTTAGGTTACCTACGTTTACAGATACGTTACGTTTTGTTTAGAACTGACTATGTTCATTTGACTATTTATTTGCCTAGCGACTGAAATACATTAAAAACAACACCCTATGCTTCCTCAATATTAAAACTTGAAGGTTTTACGGAAAAACTATTAGTTGTTTGCCTTGAAATCCGAACTCTTGTCCTTCAGAAACGTTCACAGCTAAAATACCATTGCCGCGGTCAGGGCACCTGTCAAAGTTACGATTCGTCAAACTATCGTACCGTTTTACGATATATAGGAACAGAAAAAAATCGAACGTTGTATAAGAAAATCGCGTAAATCTTTAAAAACACGTGTTTAAAACGCAGGTCGGTTACCTAACACTTAACTGTTACTAATTTGATAACAACGCCGTCTGATCTCTCAACGTTTATGTTAGTGAAACCGTTTCGTGTTTTATATAGATGTGACACGCCAAGGATAGACTATCTAGAGCAGTTCTTTGGTAAAACTCGACAAGTAGGTCGATGGAAAGATTGGTTTATTAATTTAATCGATATTTTGGTTGGTTCAGTTGTGACGTTCTTTGTTCATAAGTTGTTCATAAGTTCAAATTCAAATTCAAATTATTCAAATTCAAATTATTTATTGCAATCCATAATGTACATATACAGGTGGTAAAATACAATTAAGAAGAAACAATTATGGACCCTGTCGGGCACAGCAAAATTAAATTAATTAGGAAGGAGAGAGGAAGAGTTGTTCGTGCTGAGATAAATAGTGTAGAAAAGAATTAGTCGTTCGTGCTACCAACTTCCCCATTTTGAGACATTAAAATCTTAAGCCACATTCACGTCCTCAGCAGACGCTACTTGCATCGAGCAGCAACCGGGTGTGTTGGTCATTTGTTTCCGTCCGCGTGAATACATGCAAGTCGGATAGCAGTGACGTGGTATGTTCCAAAAGCAATTTATTTCATTTTTTAAATCCGCAATCGCTGTCCTTGAGCGAGTACTGTCGTAGAGTCGTGGCCAATAGGTTACTAATTACAAATTTTCAGTGTTACACGTAGTGTTTTACATGGCTATCTACGTGATATGGCCGGTAGTCACATGACACATCAACTTGTTTGTCAAAGCGATTATTTAAGAAAAATACTGAAGGACTCAAAGTTAATATTTTTGTATTGACGTACAACAACAAACATTGTATGCTTACCAAACAAAGTACAGTTATGACAATCACACATAGTTAATCGCCGACAAACAATAACACATCAGAAGTGAGGTCACACCAAACTGCAGTTATGTCAACTTTATCAGTCAACGACTTGTGATCGCACGTGTGCGGAATCTCCCCAATTAACGTCTAGACGAGCTGAAGACTTGGCCAGTGTAGCTTGATATTTTTAGATAGACAGCTTGCAAAGACAATCATTTATACAAATAAAGAAAAACGGGCCACGTGCCAGTCAGACTCGCTCATGAAGTGTTCCGTACCATCGTAATAGGGGACCCTTTAACTTTTAAATAGCGTCAACAGAAATACACATTCTGTGTAAATTTCAACAGTCTACCTATTACGGATTATGAGATACAGCCCGCTGACGGACAGACGGACGGACGGACAGCGGAGGCTTAGCAATAGGATCCGTTGATTACCCTTCGGTTAAGGCCCCCAAAAAAGGTGAAGTGTTGTTCAGGGGAACCCTGTGAGCGGCGTGGACAGCGACAACGATTATTGAACAAAATAGGTTCACCTGGTTGCGCGAGGTCAATACCAGGTTACCAGAGACATCCACATCTAATCGCAAGTATGATACCATGACATAGACAAAGCTGAAAAGTATAATATGCCTATAATGACAAACCGCTTCGCTCCACCTCTGTTTCATAGAGCATATGTGCCATCCCACCATACATAGTGCAAGTGGAGAAGTGGACAGTCCAGGTGGGTTCCCGGCATTGTAAGTGCGACTTGTGTGAATCCACCAGGTGGGTTCCCAGCATCGAAGGTGTTAAATCAAACACGGCACCAAAACAGTTCCCCAAATGAGCTTCAAAATGCCAATAAATTCTTTAAAAATGACTTTACAAGTGCTTTTAAATGCAGTTTTTAACTTTGCTGGGGGCCAAGACACGATAGACACATCGACGGTTCAATTATTTATAAGTTAGAAGTGACCGCTAAAGGCCGCAGGTTCAAAGTCGTTACAATGAAGATATTCGAATGTAATTACTGGTTTAACTGCTCTTAACATCGGTATATGAATTGAGCTGTAAGTTCAAGACTATATGACTGTTTATGTTTATGTAGAAAGTCACAGTTGATCGCTAATAAATAATATTACTTTGCCATTAGAACCAGTTTCATGTATTCTGGGTTGAACTCTTTCCAATCTAAAGACGTTTCTAATATGTCTTTTATTGGTTTAATCGTTATACCCGATTCATTTCAATGTTTTCTTTAATCATATATTATGCATTGAAATTCTCATAATATGAGTTTGCCAAAAGAATTTCTCTAAAACTTATTCCTAAGTTAATTAGTTAGTTTCAGTAAAGACTATACAACACATACAAAATTTTACACGTCAAAAATGAAATCACTGATGACATGCAGACGCGATTAGCCTCGTCTAATCTTCCCGTCTCCTCCCCCGCCACTTGGTCGCGTTTCCTCGGTTTCTCAATCGCAACCTTACCATGCAACCGCAGTACCTCAACTTGCGACCGTCGCGGATTAGCATCGTAGCCATTAAGCCATTCATTTTGACCGCCGACCTTGTTTACTGTTGTCTCGTCAAAAGCGTGACTTTATTGATGCAAAAACTCGTCGAATTCATAAGGTCTTATTACGACAAATCGTCTGTTCAGACATTTAGCACTTAATAAGAACTTATGTTTATGTCTTAATGGATGTTGCAGAATATGAGTAAGTAGGTAACAGTCATCATCGTCATATCATCCGCCATTGACATCAACATCATTTTACATTCCTAAAATCACCCCTGAAACACCAACACCATCTACCCTAATCTCTAAACGTCTACAACACTTCCGATCAAAAGATATTGAACAAAAAGCTAATTACTCAAATGCATCGGATTCGTCGGCTGAGCTGGTACAAGGCCGTGCCCTCAAAACGCCACTCTCACTTTGTGCAGACAGACTGACGGATTGCTTCGTGGTTTTAAATACCGACGAAGTAGTGTGGGGTACGATAGTGAAGACCGAATTTCTCATGAAGGAACAAAATAGACGAAAATAGCTAATTCTCTAGCGAAGGTGGAAGAGCTAATTGCAAGGAATACAGAATGTGAAAATCTTGGGTAGGTATGATTTAGGACTCGTCTAGTAGTCTCTCTTATTGAGTTTTCTTGATACAACTCAGAAAATGCAATGCAATTGTATGTATCTGAAATTTCTTTAGAATTCTCGGTACAGTTCTGACTGTACCGAGAATTAGAAGAACCACTCTGTCTAACCTAGTGGTCTGATAATATTCTCAATAACAGAGTAGTCTGCCACTCATATATTGTCCTAGTCCAATCTGTTGCCTTAGCATCAGACTTCTAAATACCCTTGTTTGGATTGACGACTTTTCGTTTTTCTAAATGGAATAACTGTCCTTTCTCCTATTTTATTAAAGTTTAGATTTCTTCTGCAACTACAAAAAACATGAATACTCTATCGATACCAACCACATCACCAGAACATTTGGTTACTATGAGTCACCGCATTTTTACGTGCTTGCCGCAACATCGGTCCCTCTTGCATGCTGATGAGACAGCATTGGATGTTAGGTCATGTAGCTTAAGGATAATGAGCTCTTTGGCTTCGTATTTGGGTCAATAGTCTGGCTTGTTTTGTTGGTCATCTTTGGCGATTAGTATAAGTGAAGAAATACTAGTTTTCTTTCTAGCGTTATTTTGAGTAATGAATTTTACAAGAAAAAGTCTAAGCAGTACCCGATGCTAAACAATGGTTACCCAGAGACCAGGAATGTGAATATTACCAAAACTATGGTGGTAATAGTCATATTTCCATGCCTGTTCCTGTTCTATGCTTAGCAATTTTATTAATTGATGGACGTAGTTCTCCAATCTTTGACGACAGCCTCGGTAAGAACATGATTTAGTTTTAGTTTACCCACCAAATACTAGCTTAAGGAATCCGAATGCAATCAGCCCAGTCTTTGAGACAATCTAAGAAAGAAGACATACTACGGCTTATGACAATGAGAAAAATAGACAATGTGGACCTATAACTAAATATACAACAAATTCATGAAATATTCATAACCCATAATTTTATCATCTAACTACGAAATATTTGCCAATCATACTAGGATCTCTGTAAGCAAGACAATGCAATGCATTTCATATTATCTATTGAGAACTAAAACAATAGAGGTACATTACAGATAGGTAAGTATATACACAAAATTATATCGCAACCAGTCTGTTTGTCTGCTTCAAGTATTTGAAACCAGTCAATTTACTACCATTATATGCGCTTCGAAGAGAATATCGAAATAATAGGTTTTGGTAAGAAATATTATGTCATTGTGCATTGTGTATAGGTATTTTTTTTAGTCAAAGTTTGCAAAAGTTCAAAATATACGTTGGTTTTGTTTGTGATATTTACAAGATGTTTTTAAAATCAATAATCTGTATAATTAACTATGAATATTTAAGTGCTTCATTCAGTCATCATCATTAACATTCTGACCTCATCCCTACTTACTTTAGTAGTATAATTTCTTCTTCCATGAGTACATCTCTTTTAGCCGTCATCTCAGTATTCTATTCTTTTCCAACCATATCATTTCTCACACATTTCATCTATCGTTTCTTTGGTCTTCGTCCTTCCACATTCATACTCACAAAATGGCCTCATTCTCCAGTTTTCTCAAATCCTCCACCAAAATTAACTAAAACCTTTTTCAAAATCTACATAAGGCCATTCAACAATAAAAAAAGTGTAATCAGATGTTATACTTTATTACGTACGCATAGCAATCTGGTATAGCCGTAGGTTTAATCTAGAGGTCAAAATCGCCATAATTTTTACCCGTATGGTCGAATGACCTCAAAAAAACATCGTTAATAATAGCTACTATAGTTCTTAGTGTTTGGCCACGAACTACACGCTCAAGTGGCACGCGTGCGTTGCATCAGTGACTGCGGATAAAAATGGAAGTGTCCGACCGAAGCTGAAGCTGATTAGATTGGCCACAACGTTCTTCACTGCTTCGGTTGATTTAGGCCGAAACCGATGATTTGATCGAAAGTGGCCAAAGCCGAAGCTTCGGTTGGACACTACTTATACTTTCTTTTTTCTTTAAAAAAACGTTGCCCCGTACTAGGAATTTCTCCTGTGTCGTGGGTGCGTTTATGAACCTTTTAACTCACAAATATTTGTTCCGTACGGGAATCGAATCCGCAAGTCGCAGCTCAGCAGCCAATCGTTCAGCAACTGCGCCAACTGTGCCGTCAACCATGCCGTGGACACTGGTTATTATTTTGACAAGTTGCAATGTTAAAAGTTCAGGTTCGGCTTCGTCCGAATGTTTTACTATAAATTGGTTAGATCATGTCACTTGCGTCGCGACGGCACTCAAAAGAGCGAAATAAAAGACGCACGCGTGTGTTGCTTGACGCAAGTGGTATCACCAGAAGCCGTGAATGAGGCGTAATGCTATAACCATGGTGAATTCGGATTGTTACGTGTTTAGCTTCCGTGGTAATCATTGCTGGTTATATATTGTATTGCCAAATATCTCCATAGTATGGTGCGTGGCAGTAATTGTCTTCCAGTAGTTTGGATGTTATGACATGTTACATTTTAAATGGTGGAGGAAGTTTTAGGTTTGATTTCCGCGGCTTTAAAATTCTTGGTGACCCAATAGCCAATGTGCTAGTAACTGGCAAGCTATTCAGAGCAGTTTGAAAGAAGATATTGCTAATGTCAAGTAAAAAATCTAAGCAAATTAAAAACACATGACACCACGTCAGTTTGCCTGATGGATTAGGCGTCGTCCTACTTACAGAACAACATCATTTCGACACTTTTATTCAAGTCCCGTTTAATAGGAGCACGAGCCTAACGCCATCAACCGAGTCCAAATCCAAACTCCGGAAAAAAATCCAGTTGGAAAAACTCTTGCACTTTGCCCGAAGAATCTATTCGAAGATCTCGAGCTCACCAGTAGCGCTAGAGCAACGAGGCATTCATCAACAACCAAATAACGACATTCAACAATCCATGTTCAAAACCACAACATCAATAAACCAACCTATTCATTGCACGGACAACCACAGCATGTTCAAATAGCCACAACAAAACCAGTTGGTAAATCTGCACACATCTCCAGGAAGTGTTTGTGAGCGGGCAAGGGCTGCTGTAATGTGGAACCGGTTCCACCGGTCCGCGGGTCAAGTGACCAGGCTGTGGCAAGTTTAACATGTTTCGGCTCGATGGGCAGTATGGCAACGTGTGTCAGAGATTTGATACGTATTGGAGGAGGTAAAAACTGGAGAACAAATGACTATCAAGTTCAACTATAGTAAGACCACTTTAAATAAGTAAATAAATTCTATTTATTTCAGGTCCAAGACCCATATAAAAACCAAAAATAGACAAAAATACAAATACAAACACATAAATAGCTAAGACCTAAATATCAGAATTACATTACATTAAATAAGAAAAATTATTAAATGCCGGGAAGTGTTCAAGAGTTTAAAAATTTTAACTCTGCCTTCATTATATATTTTTGAAGCGGCAGTAATGATAAAAAGTGATATAGGTAAATATGAAACACTTAGAAGTGCACGGCACAAAAACGTGCTATCGGGAATTAGATGTAGAACGGTTAAATTTAAATCTAGTATATTTGGAATGGGAGTAAAAATTTATAACAAATTACCAAACGATGTTAAATGTATTTCAGCGATCAATATTTTTAAACATAAGCTAAAGGAAATCCTGTTAAGTAAAGCGTACTACTCTATAAACGAGTTTTTTAACGACAAAAATTTGGGTTAGTTTAAATATTTTGTTTTTTCTTTACCATGACGACTGTTGTATGACTTATATTTTATTTATAATTTGACATGTACCTATAATATTTTCAATGTTTCAACTTGACTAATGAATGTATGTTATTATAACTTTTTATTTTATGTATAATTTGACATGTATAATTTGACTAATCCAAAATATTTTTTTACAATACTTTATTATGGTACAATTTTATACTAATGCAAAGAGTGATAAAGTGGGGATAAAGTGTAAATGTATATTATATTAACGTAAGTCAACAACAAAGCGCCAAAAATATTGTACACCTTATAGGTATGTTACATTGCTCCTATAATTATTATGACTATGACATCTTTATCTACATGTGACAAACAATAAATGATTTGAATTTGAATTTGAATAAATTAAATTAAAAAGTAAAAAAAAAAAAAATACCGATACAGAATATATTAAAAAAAAAACTACATCTTTTTTTTTTTTTTTTTCGCTTGTGAAATCACCACTTCTACTTTACGTGTGCACAAAGTGTGTTGTCAGGAAAATTTGCATCAATACGTCACACTTGGGATTTTTTTTCTAGTTCTGTATTTTCTCGCCTGCACGAATAAGTTAGTTGAGGAGCTCGTGGCTAAATAATAACAGCCGCTCGGATCGATCTTTAGGTTAAGCCGTGCTTGCCTAGGTTGGTTTGTGAATGGGTGACTACCCATTACATACCGAGTTTCCTCCGTGCTTCGGAAAGCACGTTAAGCCGTTGGTCCCGGCTGTTATTTGTAGATCTTTGAAAGTCATTGCAGGTAGTCAGTGGCTCAAAAAGTCTGACAACCAGTCTTACCCAGGGGTATCGTATTACCTAGTACTAACTGGGTTGTGGAGGTCAGAGAGGCAGTCGCTCCATGTTAAATACGGGTATTCACCTGGGCTAGTTTGGTTGTACCTCAATGTCTATTTAAATTAAAAACTCTGTCCTGATTAAAGCATTCGGCCTTCGCAGACGAAACAATTTTATAATTCGTATAAAGCCAAGCCAAGTTAGGCTTTGTCGCATGATTCACGATAACGGTATAAAGTCTGCTCTCAGAGCGAAGTTAAAAGACTTAACTTGTATATGTTTGTGTTTTTAACCTCAAACGTGATGATTTAACTAACGGCAACTCTCGCACTTTCCTCTTAACCCATACTTTTTTGCAACCCTACTTTCGGGACATATGTGATGCGGAGGAATGAGGAAAATGTTGGGAGGAAAGTTTTGAGTATGAATGTGGATGGGTATATGAGTAGAGGAAGACCAAATAAACGATGGATGGACTGTGTAAAGAATGATATGGCAAGAAAGGAGGTGTCTGGCGAGATGACGAGTAATAGAGAAGTATGGAAGAAGAAGACATGCTGAGCCGACCCCAAATGAATTGGGATAAGGGCAAGAGAATGATGATGATATTCGGGACATATGTACATACGTGCAAGCTTCAGGCGACTTCTCAATTTGCAGAATGTCTGAGCAATATTTGATTCTACACTACAAGACGCGGATTCAATTCTCTCATGATACAAATATTGATATGGCCTACAAAAGATCGTATGTGGGACAGTCACAAAGCAAATGAAAGTGTAACTTGAGACAACGGCGCGTTCGTGTTCCACGTGCGCCTCAAAGAGATGTCAGCAAATAAGTAGGGGTCCGCAAGGGCCGATGCCTGCCAGGGCTGCGGGACTGTTCGAAAGAGATACCGTGGCCCTGGAACACAAAGGGCAAAGAAGGAACATGGATGGGTTTTAGTCAGTACAAGTCTGACACTCCGCCCAGAGTGGGGGGGGTCATTTGATGATTTCCCATCCTGAAAAAAAAAAAAAAAAGAGACAACACCTTTTATTAAAACTCTGGCTCTGTGTTTTTTGGAACCTTCATCGAAGGAACAAAAACATTCTGGTTTACTAGTCCTTGCCTATATTTATGCTTATAGACCGACCGCTTTAATGATTCTTCCGCCTTGCCCCATCAGAAGCCCATTAAGCGTCCACAAAGTTCTAAAAATATCCAACAGCTTATTGTTTTAAAATAACTCTAATCCACGTAGATATTAGGATAATAATTGAACCAATACGTGATCAACCTTCAGAATATTTCATTTAAATTAATACTTTCGCGAGGACTTATTAAAGCGGTCGGTCTATAGTTTATTTTCAGCAGTGGAATTTTATTTGATACGTGGGAAATCACCCCAGCGTGCAGCGCTATCAGTGACTAAGTAATTAACGTTATCGTATGATGAAAGTATTTTCATGTTTAGTAATAGGTACTATGTTATTGACTTAATTTTTACGCCATGACTCAGATATTACTCATATTGGTAACAAACATTTTTCGAGCTAACTACGTACCTAGCTATTATTATATACTTACACGGTATATAAGTGCTTAGGTTATCTATTGATCGGAACATTATCAACAATGATAATGTTGGGTTCAAGTTTAACTAGATCCTTTCTGAATATTAGGAATTTACATGGAGTGTCTGTTATTTAACTGATCTTTTATTTAACTTAACTGATTAGAAGCTGTAGGTTATATAAGGTATATCTTTTCATACACGAAATATTTTAAAAGTAACTTCTATAAGTCGTAAAGTCGCCATAGCAACGAAAAAAAAAATTATCTGAGTGTTTTTTTTTACAAAATTATTATAATTCTAAAATTTTTTGAGACTTTTTGCATGAAACCTTTACTCCCATATTCTAACAATGACAGTAGGTAAATACGACGTAGTAAACTAGCGTAATGGTTGCTTAAAAATTAGAAGCCAGTATTTATTTTGTGGGTCAAGTAATTTTAAATTATTTATTTTTTATAAAAAAATATACTCAGATAAAAATGAATTCCCTTGAAATGGCTTTCTTATAGCCGTTAGATGATTCCCTGAAAATATTTCGTGTATGAATAGTTAGACCCTATATTTATGTACCTATAAGAGTAAAAAATGATATGAGTATGGATTGGTAGACCAACAGCTAAGTAAAATGACCACGGATCATACCTGAATGAGACTCGCTTAGACAGGGAAGCATGACACCAAAAGGGGAGTAGGCCTTTCTCAGCAGTGGGTAGAAAATGGCTGCAAATGACCTGGCAATTGCACGTCAACTACTGGGAAATAGCTACCGAATAGACTGGATATAAAAGGCAGAGAATAGGATGTTGCGTCACTACCTTTGTGACGCCGCAGCCTCAACCAGACATATCCTGCAGTGGTCAGCAATAGGCTAAGTAGATATATCCAAGGTCTGACAGTAGCAAGCGAAGCTGAATCTCAAGACTCTGCATGTATTCAACCACGAGCTACAATCAATCGATCTTATCACGTTAAATGTTTATTGCTTCGTTATTGCAGAGAAACTATTAATTAATTTTAATTAATTGGTCCCCGATAGCTATCTACAGGAAGGTTGATTGTATAGTAATGGATACGCTTGGTAAGTCGTGTTGTGAGTTTGATTCCCACTCGATGCATTATTGCCTTAAACCTAGTAGTAAACCAAGCATAATTTGCTGTTGTAGGATTAGTAAGGGATGGCTATATCAATAAGAGTATAGGAAGCCCAATGGAACAAAAATCGGACTGTCTGTAATATGATATGGGTGGAAAGAAGGTAACTATTGATATGTGGGCTGATGACTGTGGAAGAAGAAGTCATGTTGCGTTGACCCAAATTAAAATGGTAGAAGGGAGGGATATACACAGGGTGTAACAGAAAGGGTATAGTCATATGAAAGGATATGCTGCAGACCATCAAAGTGAACAACTTTCTCCTTGGGTCTAATATCGTAAATGCGTTAAAAATATCAGCTGTCCCATACATTTGGGTCGAGTAGGTATTGAAATCTCTTAGATTGAATCTTGATGACATTCCGCAATGAGATCGTTGGAATGATAACAATATAGCACAATATGATTGCAAATCTAGGACCCACCTTAAAGGTAACCATTTCTAGTTTGTCTAACATAATCATAATCTTACTAACCAAGGTTAAACACATTCAGTTCAACAACAGATTAACATCTCCGCAGATAACACAGTTAAATCATTATCAGTTATTCAGGTTAAGGTGTACAATAGACGTCTGGCTAGACGCGCCCGATTCGACAAACTTATTGACCTGGTTATTGTGAACAATGACTGGCTGTCGGATCCGCGTTTAATATAGGGTTATTGTTGAATTTGTAGGTTAGTTCGGCCATTTGTAGCGAAAACTTGAAGCCCAATGGGTGCCCAGAATCTGTATAAACTATCATTTTAGCTCCTTATTCTACCGGTGTAGCGGTGTAGGTAAGTCTTGATGCTTACTAGATACCCAGGCTCAGGTGGAGCTTCACGATTCATTCAGATGACTCTGCCCTTGAATGATTTGGTTCTTGTCCTTTTCGGAACCTTACAGTAATTGATGACGCCAAACTCGTAGCCAAACTCCTCTGACACCGCAATAAACGTGATCATTTACTGGGGCCAACGATTTAATTATTTACATTTATAATATGAGCAGCGGTGGCTCAGTGGTGGCGGTCCCGACTTACGAGCAGTAAGTCGTGGGTTCGAACACAGGCAGGCGCATTACTTTGTGTTATTTATTTCATCACTACTGCTCTCAAAACGGTGAAGGAAAACATCGTGAGGAAACCGGCATGTCCTAGAACCTAAAATTCGCAGCCATGTGACATCTACCAACCCGCACTGGGCCCGCGTGGTGGATTATAGCCCATTCCCTCTCATAGAGAGAAGGCCTGTGTCCCAGCAGTGGGAACATTATAGGCTGCTGCTATGCTATGCTATTTATAATATAAGAAACGAAAAGAAGAAGAAGCCAAATTCTGGGCCGATTTAACTTTGGTGGCAGCCAAAGTTAATCGACATGCTGAGAATTCTAGATACTTTATACCTACAGACTCAAAGATTTATACTTACAAGTACTATGGACTAGCTCATTGTCGTAAAAAACAGATCAAACTATTGGAACTTGACAGAAAATCAAGCGTATCGTGCTGGCTTTGCTGAATAGGATATGTGATAGCGATAATCGTGATGATGGTTCTACGGCTACTTTAAATATAGCACAGTTCTCAATTTAACACTATGGGTGGGATACCATAACCCATAACCACAAGAACAGACACGCTCCTGATTGAATCATCAACCTGTACCGACAGAAAGATATAAAAAACTTTACAATAGCTGCCGAGTGAAGCAGGTAGTACCCACAAAAACGATGCTCATCTGTTTGAAGGTAGCTACAGTTGCAGGAAGGGATTTTTTTTACAATGAATTATCTTTTGTTATGTAGATTACTTTCGGTGTAAACATCTATCTTTTATGGGTAATTTGGGTACTTAATTACAAGTT
Source organism: Noctua janthe (assembly GCA_910589295.1). NCBI lineage: Eukaryota > Metazoa > Arthropoda > Insecta > Lepidoptera > Noctuidae > Noctua > Noctua janthe. Next base: position 2,154,928 of record OU342573.1, on the reverse strand, counting down.
TTTTTTTCGTTTAGCATTTTGTAGTTATTTAAAGTTAAACCAGAGCTTAACCCAAGTTTATCTGGTCTAGGGGTCGTAAACGTAACAACTGAGCTTCTGGGGTCCTGCGATCAGAGTGTTATTGGGTTTTTCGTTCTCAAAGCAGCCTGATTCGGCTCCTGGGGCAATTGATTAGCCTCCCCTGAATTTTTGTTTTGTTTTAAAGGAACCTAGATACCACATCGTTTATAGAATAGTACCTACTAAGTATGCAATAAATAAACTGATGTCGGAAGCAAAAGTAATCTTATGCAAAATGAATAAAGTTGATATTTCTAAAACCACTTTGTTATAGAATATTATGTATCATGGAATGTCAACTTATCTGCACTGCAGTTATCTAGATAAAATTCCTTATAGTGCAACATTTTATATCGCTTCAATGTGACATGCACAATATATTTATCGATATAGGTGAGTTTAAATGGCTTCCACAAAGAGTAATATAACACGTTTAAGTGCAGTACGGGATCAACATCACCTAAACTTGAAAGATAAAGATAATTTATTTGTCAAACATGCGTTTACATAAACTCACTAATCAGACAAGCAAGGTATTGAATTAATAGATGTTGTGTGCGTCCTTGTTTGCGTTGTGATTTTTTATAATGAAACTCCATGCTGCAATGGATACACCCCGGGCTACAGGCCTAACACTCGAGACACCCACAGGATATTTCGGTTAAGCAGACGACAACCTTCAAGCGAGCTGCCATACACAAAAAAAAAATCAACACACACTTAATAACAGCAGATTGGTATCATCTAGAGAACAGCAATTACCGAGTTTATGGCTTGCGAGATGGTACACCCTGGCGAATCAGTCTCGCTACCGCCGTGCTACCTGTCTAAAGATCAGACACAAACTCCGAGGCAGGGTAACTGCGAGCCTGTATATAGCGCTCGTCAAGCTTTGGTGTTCCTCGCTTGGCTGTAGACTCTCGCCTCGGAGTGTCTCGGCGAGAGTGTGTAGCAACCATAATATTTATACCACGGTATGAACTATTTCTGTACAACACTTAAGGGTATTTTTTTATTTTTTCCTTCCGATGGGAAATCATCAAAAGACACCCCCCCCACTCTGGGAGGAGTGGAAGGGAGTGTCAGACTTGTACTGACTAAAACCCATCCATATTCCTTCTTTGCCCTTTGCGTTCCAGGGCCACGGTATCTCTTTCGAACAGTCCCGCAGCCCTGGCAGGCATCGGCCCTTGCAGACCCCTACATCGTTGCTGACATCTCTTTGAGGCGCGCGTGTAACACAAACGCGCCGTCGACACGACCTGTCGTCATAAGACGGCCGGACGCCCGTCCACAGGCCCGCGCCTATGGTGGCCGGGAGCCACCACGTGACCCCCGACGCCCAGGGCGTCTCCCGCGGCGGCTGCGACGTGAGTTACTTTCCCTCTCACGTCCCGCCACCTTGACATTGAGTAGTAGAATATTACGCTTCGCAAATTACATTGCCCGCACTAGGAATTTCTCCTGTGTCGTAGATGCGTTTACAAATATTTAAACTCACATACACAAACAGCCACACCCAGAACAACTATCTGTAGGCCATATAAATATTTGTTGCGTGTTGACACTGCGTGTCACGGGGATCGAACCCGCGACACGCAGTGTAGCAGTCAATAGCTTCGCCAACTGTGCCGTCCGAAATTGAGGGTCTAGAAGACGATGACGACTTGTCATGAATATCATCATCCTGCGTAGCCTTTTCCCAACTTTGCTGGCGTGGGCTTCCAGTCTAACCGGATGCAGCTGAATATAAAGATGGTAAATTCCTATTCGATCTGCAGATCTCATCTCAACATCTAGCTCGAATTTCACCTTGATACACACCTGAACATCTCGGTATGATACCGATTTATCAATACTATCAACTATGATAAGATAAGAACTTGCTAATGATAAAACAATGATATTAGTGGTGACCGTTGGAATTTCCGAAAAGTTAATATTATATTATTTTATAGGAGAATAATGTTTGATTAATATTATGCTAAGGTTCTTGGAACGAATTATGGCCAGATCTGACTTACAATAAGACTTTCGCATCTACATACAAAAGGGTGAAGCAAACATCTTGGGGAAACCAGCATAACTACTGAAACGCGAGTGTACCATGGATATCTACACCACTGCCCTGTTCAGGGATTACAAGCATGATGAAATGTAATGAATCTAAAACTTGGAAGACATGAGAAATCTACCAACAGCCCTGGGTCCGATTGTTGATTTACAGCCCACTTCCTCTCATAGAGAGGAGGAATGTGTCCAAGCAGTGGGAACATTGGCTAATGATGTTATCCTATACTAAAGGTAGAAATAAACTGACCATGTACGGTATGCATACCTACATATAAGCCAGTAAACCGATCGAGTGTTGCTATGACGCACTCGTTGGTACCGTGAAGAGGTTAACGAGAAAATAATTACTGAATACTTCTGATAACTAGCGTTGTTGGTCACACTTTCATGTCAAATGCTCCTTTTTTTTACAAAATTTTAATCAAAGACTACTGAAGTGACGTGTAAGTTGGTTTTCTGTAGTTGCACTGTCAATTCTAGTTAGTAATTAGCAAACATGATAGTGAGTCAAGCCAAGTTCGAGGACGACAAGGACAGCGCTTCCTCGTTACCAATACCCGTTATTTAGTAACTTCTAACGCTAATTTAAATACCTAGTTTCCGTAGTATCATCACGTATAAAAATGTGAAAAAAGAAGCCATGTTTTCATTTAATCAGTCGATAAGGTAAGCCGCACCTACTTCATCCGCATTTTTCACGTTATTCAATCGTGCCATTATAATCGACGTATGAAAATTGACTCGATTAAGTAAAACGTGCTCAAATTATAAAAATAAATAATCGTGTCTGTTCTGCCATTTAGAAAAAATGTTAACTATCTGATTCATAATAGGACTTGTTATCTTATTTTACATAAATATCGATAATTGAGTAGTAGATAATATCAACTCGTGGTTTGCGTCAAGCACAGCTTGGCTTGGGCTTGAGTTAATTTATTTCCCTGCTTCTAGTGCAACTTTTTAACAAATCAAGACTTCCGAATTAGTAAATGTTTTTGTGAGATGATGAATCATTATAACACTAACAACACAAAAAATATAGATGTACTTACGGCTTAAAAAATGCATATCCTAAAACTATATAAAAACTGAAAGGCATTTTCGCTTTTTCGGAATTTTAAGATTATTTCTTCGTTACTTTACTTTCCAATTAGATACCATGGGCATCACAGTTAATATGCCGATCATAATATCATAATTCCCATTTTACATCTCATCTGGATGCACGGTAGCGCAACGCGTAGTGTGCGTACTTTCCTACACAGTTCACGTGCAGCAATACTTTAGTTAGATTATCATGCAATCAATAAAATTATTGATTGTATTGTTTTCGATTTAATATAACAATATGCAATTGAAATCATATTTTTATATCATTAAATTATAATACCATTATCAATACAACTTATGGACCGATAAAAAAAACGTATTAAGTATCTGTGGCTTTAAAGACCATATAATCCCCCCAAAAAAAGTTTTACTCAAGGTAAATTGAAGTTATTTAAAGTAGCACTTTAGTAATTACGAAAATTAGTACATTGTAATGCCACTACATAGCATTTGAATACGTAAAAGATTTGGCTGACGAAATTACAATCAGGTTCTTACGAAAATGCCCGATTTTTGTCGATTACTCGAAAATTCGGCGGACGCTTTTGACGTGATTGCTAATGGATTTAACAAAAAAAAGCGTAATGACTCCCGGTAATTGGTCATTGATTTGTACAAGTCTTTTCAGGTATTTATTAACATAATTTATTGCAGTCGTGGCCATAAGAACTCAAAAAACACGAATATGTAAGGCAATACCATCCTGCTACTACCATAATCTTCTCTCCAATGATCCATTCTGTTCGTTCCCGTTTTTAGATCGAGAAAAAGATGAGATATAAAACTTATCCAACAAAATGAAAGTGATCTAATAACACCAAACAATTCGCTCCAGTCTAACTAATACATCAACAACGTCAGTAAATGAAAGGACATAAACAAAGAGTATAAATTGCACAATTTTCAACAACCGCACACTGGCCAGTCTTTCTAAAAAATAGAACACCCACAACGAAAATACAATTAAACCTAATCGAAATCGAGTTAAAGTTGAAAATCGAATGGGTAGAAACGACCGCAAAAATATCAGTGCACATCGCGTGCTTGAATCAGTAACAAACAGTGAAATTGATTGACTTACCTCAACTTTTTTGGAGTACTCTTCCGTCACGCGCTCCTGTTCTTTCTTCAGCTCCTCGTTCTTGTCCAGAAGGGCCTTCCCTAGCTCTGCTGCAAGGAGTAAATCCGACTCCTTCTGCTGGAGTTGAGCCCAAAGGTCCGGCTCCTGGCTGGTGTCCATGGTTCCCGTTGACTGCCTAGTCGCCGACATTTCTCTAACATACGCTTCTAAATCTTCAATAAAATGTTCGTCTGAAAAGCTCAACGGCACAGGAGTCTTCCTCGTACCACTTTTACTTCTACTCCGCCTGTGCTTGTTCAAAGGTGTTGATGTTCTTATGGCTCCTGCGCCCACAAATTCAGTTTCGTCTGTTATAAAGTTGGGTGACTTGTTGCGATCAGGTGGTTCTGGTTCAGTGTTGTGTTTTCTACTTCTACTAATATTTGCACTAACTTCACCAGCCATTTAATCGAACGAGTCTATTAAACAATTAGTGGAACTAACTTTGCACTATTTTGGTGTAGTTGTTCTTTTTGAATATTTTGTCGATGGCTTGTTGAAACTTGGTGGTTTTGGGTAGTTTTATTTTGAATATGCTCTTGTTGATGTCGAAATCCTTTTTAAATGCCATTATAACAGTTGGTTATTCACGAATGTAACATTTCCGTTTCACTGGCACTCACAACACTGCACTGTTATGTCGATACACTCGCGGCGCGTGCGGCATAGATGTTGCCTCGACAACGGTGCGGACACAACAGAATGCCTGCGAAACCTTCGAGGTAGAACAGCCCGCGACGGACATAGATTATGGTAGCGGGGAGAGGTGGCGATAGGTAGATATCAAAGCTTAACAATTTAACATACGATTGTTTGTAAATAGTTATATTGCAAATAATTAACACAAGAGGACATATTTTAATAAGAAGACTTATTTCACTTTGGAACAAATTAAGTTTGGGATACTGAATAATAAAAATGGGACCAACCGACCGCATTAGGGTAGGGTAGATCGTAGTTTTGTGAGGTTTTGAAGTTACTACGCAATAACTTTAGTTTGAGCATGCTGAATTGATAACTTATTACGACTTGTAACACTGTCGAACTGAAATAATAAAAAAAAATGGTAGATTTAGTGAACAAAACAGTCTTTAAAATCTAAAAATTTTTTTAACAGTAAATAGGTATTACACCATAAGATTAGTTGAGTCTATTAGTCAGTCAACTGATTAATTCAATACCTACATTACCAAATCATATCTAATGACAAGTGCAATTAGTGATGATAAGATAAAATAATTAGGAAATATAACAAGTATCAAAAGAAATACCATATTAGTTAAGGATGTCCGTAGACTAGTTGGCCTTTAAAAAAATTAGAAAAAGTTAAACCGCAATCAGGCAGCAGACTTATTTTCTCATAATAAAAGGTTTTTTACTAACTTTAAGAACAGGTTTTAGATCAATCTATCCTCACTGCATTCCGTTTCCAGTTTCATAGGTGACAATATAAAAATCTAACAGTGTATGTAGAAACAACACCGCCACACAAAAATCTCTCTGTAATCTAATCTTTGGTGAAAATCAACACGTGCGTCAGAGCGAGACGGCAACAGAAAGGTAACACCAAACCTCCAAGCCAGACAAGGACAGCTACACATAATCAAGGTGATACAAAGAGAGTGGTCAAACAAAATGTCGAAACATTTATTTTTATTGTTAGTAAACGTCAGGAAATGATCTCATAGTGATCCTATAAAATTCGCGTCTAAAATAAACCAGTTTTTTTCGTAAAAAGTAAACCTTGAATTATGTATTGAGTAGCTGCTGAGAAAATATGCCCACGGATTGAGTTTCCTGAGCATATTAAATTAAAGGTGTCGTAAAAAAGGATGTATTTCCGCACACCTTGATCAAGACAAGGAGAAAGGGCAGTTTTGACAAGATCGAATGTTGTATACACGACAGCCAATCAAGCTATACAAAAGCAGTTTATACGGATCTCTCATTGTATAGGAAATCTATACAAAGCGAGGCCAAGTTATACTGGAAATACACAACTTCAAGTACCACCATTTATTTTTAATAAAATATACTTATAAAGTCTATTTATTTAACTTCCATCTTATTTTCACCGAGCTTGACGATATGTTTCTGTGTATCTAGATGTTTTTTTTTTGCCTATTGTCCCAAAATAACAAAGGGATTTATATGCCACAACACTTCACGTTTTAAACAGTCAATAATTTCATTTACCTTCATTCAATTGACTACAGAACTGTCGCGTTGGTCAAGAGGTCGCAAGCGCGACTGATGGAGTCCTAAATTTCAACCCCATGTCAGACAGTCTTATTGGAATTTTAGATCAGAACCCCAAGGCGACACTCTGACCAGAATTTGTCATTAGTAGACACTTGCCCGGTTATTGGCAATAAAATCGACTCCAATTAGGCCGTGACACTTAGACGACCTGCTGTCGTAATGTGCATATTCTATACAACTCTGCCTACCTTTTCAGGGAACTGACGTGATGTTATGTTACACAAAACATCCACACAATTTTTCAGTCTGTAACCAAGCGACAGTATCGATCCAACGTAACTGAAATTCAGCTGAACAAACAATCGCCAATGTGTTATAAAATTATAAACAATTCATAGAAAAGTTTTAAAGAAGAAATAGTTCAAGATGGCCGCTTTGATAGTCCCTGCTGATGATATGGAGATGGAGAAGATCGCGGAGGATGAACTGTCCAAGTTGCAGAGACAGGTAAATGATCTTACAAACTTCATTTTTTGTTAAAGTATGGCAAGCCAGGTTTAAGGAGATTGGGCACGTCACGTGAGCCGCATGCATAACGACCGCTGGATAGAGGTCTTACCGCGATGGGTGCCTGAGGATGGACGGCGCCGCCGAGGCCTAGAATGAGGTGGCGAGATGATCTGGACGCGCATCACGAATGCTGGTTTGAGGTAGCGCAGGAGAAGAGTATCTGGAAGGATATAGGGGAGGCCATTGCCCAGCAGTGGATGATACAAGGCTACTAAAAATTGGCATACATAGCTGAGTTAGCCAAGATCAATAAACCTACTTGATTGGCTTATCTTTCTCATCTTTCAAACGTTATTATAAGGATAAATAATTTGGACAAGATTAGCAAGGCTGTATTCACGTTTATCCACCACCACGTGGGGTCAACAGCTGGGAGGAGAATGAGAGCTGAGCAAGCAATCAATCTGACCTGGTGGTAATTCAGTCTACTGTCTACGTCAACAGACGCTTCCAATAACAAAAGAAGAAAACAGCCGAATTCAGTACCTCCACCTTTTCAGAAGTTGGTTAAAAGAATCTTAAACGCGTTGCCAACTGAAGAGTTTTAGGTCTATAAGAGTATCGGTACTCATGCCCCTCACGTCAATGCGGAACACCTAGTTTTGTTTTTCGTGTCAATTACAAGGACTAGGCTTAATTAAGATGGTTTACATTTATCGCCGATAAATAGCACTAACATCTATTACACGGTCATGAACTGCTAGACTTGCCTACTATTGTTACCACGGCATGGGACTCCTTTATGTAACATTACTGGCGCAATATGAATTCACACCTTTTTTTTTTTTTTTTTTTTGGATGGGAAATCATCAAATGACCCCCCCCACTCTGGGCGGAGCGGAAGGGAGTGTCAGACTTGTACTGACTAAAACCCATCCATGTTCCTTCTTTGCCCTTTGTGTTCCAGGGCCACGGTGTCTCTTTCGAACAATCCCGCAGCTCTGGCAGGCATCGGCCCATGCGGACCCCTACTCGGTTGCTGACATCTCTTTGAGGCGCGCGTGGAACACGAACGCGCCGTCGACACGGCCTGTCGTCATAAGACGGCCGGACGGCGAGCTAGCCCATAACTCGCCGTCCACAGGCCCGCGCCTACGGTGGCCGGGAGCCACCACGTGACCCCCGACGCCCAGGGCGTCTCCCGCGGCGGCTGGGACGTGAGGTTCTTTCCCTCTCACGTCCCGCCACCTCCTTCACTAGCATGACTGCTTCACAGAAGGTGGTGACGGCTTCCCATTCCCTCTCGCTCCGGACCATGGCTTGAACCAGGGCCGGAATGAATTCACACCTGCCTTCCCAGATTTCCCGATTGTTAAGATTATATATGTTATGGGCCAGGTGATTAATGCGGGCATTATTAATAATATACGAGCATTATGAATAATGTCTAGCTCTATCGGGCTAAGTGATTAATTACTATCTTAACTTCATTATTTATCACATTGCACGGTCATTATTATATTGCTACATGACAATTGGGCAATTTGATAATAAAGCTAGGAAAGATTTATTTCGCCTGAAGACGTTCCAGAGACAGAGATTTCGCTGAGAGAGTGTTGTAGAATGTCCTCTAAATGCGGAGGGCAAGGTTATAGTCGATGTGGTTGTAAAAGTGGTGGCAAGTCTGATAAATGTAGTTGTCGCTAAGCCAAAAAGTTTTGTACCTCAAAATACCATCATAGTAGCAGATGTTCTAATAAATAAATCTTTTACTTGCTACATATTGTATATTGTTTTCAATTTTATGTTCTATTTTACTTATATTTTCATTTGACTTTTATTACGAGAAGATGCTAATTATGCCAAAAATGAGTCTGATTGCTTAAACTTTAGTTTATTTTATGTTTTATAATAAAATAAGTCATTTCTATAAAACAAAGATATGTTGTGAAATTTTTGTTTTAAATTTAATATGTTTTATGTTATATTGTTAATATGACTTTCCTTAAGCTTTAAATGCAAACACTAGTGGATTTTTAATGTAAGTCCTTGATAATTAATCCAAATAATGAGTCTGATTATTTAAATGGTTTAATATTTAGTTTATTTAAGTTAAATGACAATAACAATAAAAAAAATAGTAATTAGGTACATGTTTGTATTACTCTGCCCAAAAGCTGATGTACAATATGCATAATGCCCGGTCAATTTGATTATTTGAATAATTATTATCAAATTGCACTCTCATATTGGGCATTTTTCATAATGACCGGGCATTATTATAATGCCCAATTTATCACTGGGTCCATATCATATACACCGTGACTTTTTAGTCGTCTTACAACGGCAGCCCACTTCATGTATCCAATGATTACTAAACATTCATAAAAAAATAGGTATTTATGAGATTTTAATAATTTAAAAATAAAATTATTATTCAGTATTATGATGCATAACGTAGTTAAAACACCCTGTTGCGAGCGATGATATACTGGACTCGAGCGCTGGGTAGGCATGTTCTTCCGTTTGACACTTAAAAATCATTAACAGGATGTTTCAAAATTTTATTCCAATATATTATTTATTTTTCTTTGTACCTAGAAGGTAGATAAAAAAAAAAATCGCGCGTAGAGCTATTTTATGTCGGGTAAATTGAGTGGACCACCTTTGTAAGACGACTAAAAAGTCACGGTGTATAGGTGTGATCATACCATACTGTTCGCAGTTCAGGGTGATGGAGATAGACCGGGCGACAGTGCTGAGCAGCGTGCAGCCGACCCTGAGGATGCAGAAGAACATCATTAATACCCTCAACCAGGATCTGGAGAAGATCATGATGGAGCTCAAAGTACACTATTGCACTCAATATTAAACCTATAGATCGATATGTTTACCCATACACGAAAATGTTTGGACATCGGTAACAAATGAACTGATTGACTGATTTGATTTGATTGAAAAGCTCGTGTCTAAATAATAACAGCCGCTCGGGTTGATCTTCAGGTTAAGCCGCGCTTCCCTAGGTTGGTCCGTGGATGGGTGACCACCCATTACATAACGAGTTTCCTCCGTGTTTCGGAAAGCACGTTAAGCCGTTGGTCCCGGCTGTTATTTGTAGATCTTTAACAATCTTTACAGGTAGTCAGTAGCCCAACCAGTCTTACCAAGAGGTAGCGTATTACCCAGTTCTAACTGGGTTGTGGAGGTTAGATAGGATAGGTTAATACTGGTATTCAGCTGCATCCGGTTACACTGGAAGCCGACACCAACATAGTTGGGAAAAGGCTAGTCATATGATGAGATACAACAGGCATCCCGCTGAGGCAAGAAAACGTTATAATCTAATTAAAACTTAAGTTTAAAAAAAACCCGACCCTGATTTCCTTTAATCATCATTCTCGCTGAAGTCACCTTTCGAACAAAAAAAAAACTAAATCAAAATCGGTTCATCCGTTTATTAGCGACAGTGCCACTGACAGACACAGATGCACACGACCCTCTTTTTGAGCCTGGGGTTAAAAACTATCTTATCAGTTATACTCAACAGTTCACCAAAAGCACCTCAAATCTCATGGAAGGAGCCAGAAGCCGGGAGAAGCTGATAGCTCTCCTGAAAGACCACGAGAAATACTCGACAGAAGTGAAGGAGCATCGGGAGACAACCAAGGAGTTGGATTTCTTGCTCAAACAAGTGCAGAAGGAGATCAAATCGTTGAGGAACAAAGTCACTGGGTTTGAAATTGTAATTATTTTCTTATATTTATGAAAACACAAACATACCTACATCATTATAACATAACATCACGTCTGTAATCCCTAAGGGTTAGGCAGAGGTGTACCTAATAGTACCCACATTTTACCAGTCAAGCGTATGTTTAAGCCCCATGTAATAGGGGGCGAGCCTATTGCCATTAACCGGGCGTAAACTAGACTCCGTGACTGCTACTGACTAATTCCTGATGGAAAAACCCAATAACTATTTGCCCTAACCGGACATCGAACCCAGGACCAGCAGTCGCTAGACCATTAGACCGCACATTACTAAGACTACAAAAATCGAAGAAGTGTGATTATGTGACATCTACTCGTAGGTATCAACCCGCACTGGGCTCGTGTGGTGGATTGACGTCCAGTTCGTCTTACAGAGATGAGGCCTGTGTCCCAGCAGTGAGATCGTTATTGGCTCATTATACTCATATATCAAGCCTACATTCCCTGAAGGGTTAATCAGAGGTAACAAACTGCTCCACGAGTGTATCGGCTGTAAAATACTAGTGCTGTGATATTCTGACTACTCATTTTTATTCTAGTTTGTGTCACATTACTTTTGAGTAGCTTCGTGGACGCTGGGGCTTACATTTAGAGCCCATACAGCTAATAGGAGGCCTATGATCTTGATCATGCCATTGAGCTGGCTGGCTGATAGTCGTTGTATTCGTCATTATTCACTACAAAAGCTAAAGGGTAAACGAAAACTAAAGTTAAATATATGGGACTACTTAATCACTGAAAGAAGAATTCATAACACTACGTGTGCATTCCGCACACGTAGTGTCATGAATTCTTCTTTCATACCATCAGAGACACTCATTCATCTTGGTTATACAAGGTTTAAACGGACCCTTCACGAAGCCTTCAACCAAGCATTCTGTACATCTGCGGGACTGTTCGAAAGAGATACCGTGGCCCTGGAACACAAAGGGCAAAGAAGGAACATGGATGGGTTTTAGTCAGTACAAGTCTGACACTACCTTCCGCTGCGCCCAGAGTGGGGGGGGGAGGTCATTTGATGATTTCCCATTCGAAAAAAAAAAAAAAGCATTCTGTACATCTAACTAAGTAGGTAACTCTACGCAAAAATTATTGCTGGGAAACGACTTTTTTTGGGTGAAAAGTCACGTTTTACGGTAAACCTCAATGTAACGCACTCAAAACAGAACTGTTTTATGTCCGTCACATCACCATCTTAGGTCCAGTTGAAAACCAGCGTCGGGCACTAGCTGCTCGGCAGTTTGCTGAACTGGGCCTATTTGGCGCAGCCGTGAGACACACAATATTATCTCCTTTTTTTTTGGTGTTTTGTTTTTAACATTTTATTGTATAAATTTAAGATTTTTTTATTTTTTTTGTGCTTGTTGTGTGCACTTGTGGCATGGGCCAAATAAATATGTTTTCTTTCTTTCAAAAACATTGTGCTGATGGGTTGAAAAGTTGGAACTTTGACCTCCGATATCTCCGTAACTAGAAGGTTCTCAGGTATGGTCCAGAACAAAAAAAATCGCATTGACGGGGAGAACAAGTACCTCTCGGCTTCGTTAAGGGTCTATTTACACCCTTTATGATAAAGCAATGATAGAAATCACCTTTGAAACAAATCTCCACTATTCTCTACAACCCCAGGCCTACGCCAACGTGCTGACCGGGCAGACTCTGATCAGCCAGCTTGAGAACCGCCTGGACACCGCGATGAAGAAGTTTAACACTGTCAACAGCGAGAACTACTCCATGAGGCTTGAGATCGACCGGCTGCTGAGGGATCGGTAACTATCGAATTGTAAACTTGTTTAGGACTTGCAGTCAAGATAGATGGAAAAGCAAATCTAGGTACTTAATATCCTACTACTAATGTTAGCCTGTGTTATCCCACTGCTGGGCAAAGACCTCTCCCCATGATTTCCAAATCCTTCGATCCAGGGTCAATGTGGACCACTGGTCGCTGATTCTATCCAGCTCGTCCTGCAATCTCCTGCCAGGTCAACCGCGTCGGCTTCTGGCTGTGTCAGGATCCACATCAGGGTTATTTTGGTTCATAGCTTGTCGGGCATACGGCAGACATGGCCAGCCCAGTTCCACTTCAGCTTAAGAAATTTTTGGGCATCATCATCTGCCTAGCCTTTTCCCAACTATGTTGGGGTCGGCTTCCAGTCTAACCGGATGCAGCTGAATACCAGTATTTTACATGGAGCGATTTTTGGGCAACGTCAGTAATTTGAGTTTTGGAGCGCAGTGTGGTGTTGCGTACTTGGTCGGGTAGTTTGACGCATAGGATACTGCGCTCCATTCCACACTGGCAAATCTAACCCTCAAAAACTTAACTTAACCGTAATAACCCACTTAATAAAAAAATATATTTAGTGACTGCCTAAACTGCTGGGTCTAGAAAACTAGGTTTTTCCGGGGTTATATTATTTGAGAATTTGTATGGAAGTTCGTCCCATCCTCCTTCACATTTCTCATTCTTTCTCGCTGTCATTTTTCTTTCGTGACCTCCTAGTAAAGAAAAAAATTCGCTAGTAAGGCAATTAAAATCAACTAAAAATTGGCTACGTGTAAGAGTTTTGTATATGTGGATTTTAAGACCTATTAAGCCTAAATGTACCATTAAAATAACGGCGGGTATATTGCGAGCTTTTGCTCGTCTGTCTAGATAAAGCCTATCTTATGTAGGGAAAGAGTAAAATATTCTAGAGGTGTATGAACGAACTCGATCCAAGGAATATGCTCGATCCCTGGTTAAAAATCGTGACGATACTTAAAGTTCTGTAAGTGGGCACTCACTAGGATCGTTGTGATATTCGCCCAGCGAGACTGCACGCTCTGTTTCATAACAAATTGGATTCACTTGTTTTGTTTATCAATCTGATTGGTTTGTTATGAACGCTAGGATAAGAATGGTGGTCTCAATTGGACAACAGAGATATTTTTATGAAACGCAAATGTTAAATTATGAGTATTTAAGTTATGTTAAAAGTAAGAGCTGAAGAAATTAACAAGCGAATCTTAAGCAGGGAACAGGATAGATACAACCAAATTTCACCAGTAACAAGTCCCATCGAGTGTGAGTGAGAGAGAGTGCCCGCCTGTACGCAAAATAGACGCTTTAGATTTGGAGTTGCGGACACCAGCTCGTTATACAATACACCTAACAGAGGTGACGACCCTGTTATCATAAACTAGCGTATTTTTCCCCTGTCCCTGTAGTGCACGCCAGGCGCTATAGCGACCACTAGTTCAAGGACACAGTCTAAGAACTGACCAGACATGTTTTTTTCCCCCAGTCAATTCTTCAACACCCTCTGGAAGAACCAGATCAAACGATTAATGGATGGCAAAGCGATGATCATTGAGCTGCTGGAGCAAGCTATCTCGACTTACGACCAGCGTGAGGAGTGGTGCTCCAAGCTGGACGCGCTCAAGGAGAAAGCAGCTAATGATTACAGGAAACATTGCTTGGTAAGTACCTTACCTAGAATGCTGAATATGGTCTAAGCAGATATGGATTGTGTGTAAAGAAGAAAGATGGTTTCTACTAATAGATATGCAGCGCTAACCTAAATGAATAAGGTTAAGCTGGAGGATGATGATGAGCAAAAAATTGATGCGTAACACATTAAATAAGTATTAGGTATTTACCTATGAAATTGGAGATTTGTATGAAAATTTTAAAAACAAAAATTTTCATACAAATCAATTTTTTTTTTATTTTAGCTTATCTAGCTTTTTTATCTTTCCGATTTGACGCAAGTGTTTCGATGTCAATTTGACACTAACTCCAAGGCCCGCAGCAAGCTCAGCCCTAGATTGAGTTGGATCCGTTTCTACTACCGCCTTCAATTCGTCGTTGTCGACAATGTTTACCGGCCGACCGCGAGGCTCACTCTTCAACTCAAAATTTCCAGATTTAAAATGATTGAACTAATAATAGACCGTGTTTATGCAGGCAGTGTTAGGCTCGTACACGTCGTTAATGTTTCGTGTTGTTTGCGCAGCGTTATGTCCACGTAGGAACTCATATTCAAAAATTGTATGAATTTTCAGTTTATCCATGGCGCCAAAAACTACCACAATTTCACAAAAACAAAAAACTATCTAAAAACAACTGACTGAATTTGAAATTAAAAGAACACGGCTTTCGAATAAAATTTATTTGAATTTCAAATTGCGCGCCAATCCACAGATAATTAAATCTGAAAATGCTGGTTATTAAATCTCCAATTACATAGGTAAAGACCTATTATTTCGCGACGTGTCGAATTTTAGGTAATCAGGTTAAGTGGAACGACAATCTCCACAGGGTGGCTGGTAGCTGCAAGATAAGAGAGACCTGTGGAGCAGCATGTCCAACAGTGGATTACTGTATGCTGATGATGTTAATTTTTTTATGTGTTTTTTCATAGGAAGTCCGTGAACTCCAGCGACAATTAGACCACAGTTTGAAGCTGGAAGAGTTCCTCCGAACGAAGGGCACGGTCAGGCTGACGGCGGCCGACGCTAAGGCCGAGGCCAAGAAGTTGGAGCAGCAGGAGGAGGAGATGAGGATCTACAACAATTACGTTAATATCCTCGACGCTCTTAAGGTGAGGAAGGGACGCTGCATAACAAAAAAAAGTAGGGCGTTTTTTGGTGTCATAATAATGCGCATTTGCAAACGCATGCGACACTGACCCACATGCGTCACATCTTATTATATCAATGTTTAGGTTTTTACTGATAGGAAACTAAAACTGTAGAAAATTCGTTAAATTCAAAACTCCCACAATGTACATATAATACATACATATTTTCAAAGTTATGCTTGAAGACGTAATCACGGGCATTCAAGGGGCAAATGCCCTCAATGCAATGCCCTTTGTCTCTCATGCTGCAGGACTGTTCGAAACAGATACCGCGGCTCTGGAACACAAAGGGCAAGGAAGGAACATGCTCTCTTGGGGGTCATTCGATGATTTCCCATAACCGCGCGGCCACAACTAAGTATGGGCTGATATCTGCTACTGAGATTTTCCCAATAGTAGAACCCAAGCCTAATTGTATAGGAAAATAAACATACTCTTCTGCACTATAGGTAGTTATACTCCCACACAAACCCCCTATTTGGAGACTTATTTCTGATGCATTCTCCAATCCCACAAATTTTCAGGAGTTCGCAGGCGAAGATGATGTGGACAAGCTAATCCAGGAGTTCACTCGCCGTGAGGAGGAGAACTACGCACTGTTCAACTACATCAACGAGGTGTGCACCGAGCTGAAGAACCTCAGTGATAACGTTAAGATGCTGAGGGTTAACATTGGTAAGAATATTATCATCACCTGACTTCAAGGTCGGCGCAGCATGTTTTCTGCCACTGCTTAGAATGTCATACTTCTAATCACTCACTTCTCATGAACTTTCTGCCTCCACAGAGGAAGAAACCATCAAGCACCAAGCGAAGCTGTTCCAGCAACAGGACAGCATAGAATCCCTGCGTGCTACCCTGGACGAGAAGCGCAAAGCCACGGCCAACGCGCGCGCAACTTGCGACAAGAGCTCGCAAGTGCTGGCCACGCTGCTGCAGCAGATACATGCATTGGCTCTGTTAGTAATATTGCATTACTGCGTTAGTAGTATTCTATGTAGGCAGAGGTGTTTTTTAAAATATAAGGTCGCGGTGGCCACTATTTAACCTAATGAATGACGTGTGTCATGATAATGCGGTTGATGATGGAGCACACTTATGAAAGACTCCCATACTGCAAAACTGACCTTTTTTACCCGACTACGGCGAAACCAAAAGGATGGGTTATGATTTTTATGTATGTATGTATGTTTGTATTTACGTATGTTCCTCCGTAGCGCCTAAACTTAAAACTATTCATCCGATTTTGATGAATAAGGTGTTAATCGATTCGTTATTATGTCCCGGGTAACATAAGCTAACATATTAACCGACTTCAACAATAGGAGGAGTCGATTTTACCTTGTAAACTCCGAATTTAATAAGAGCGTGATTTTTTAATAGTCGGGTTTTTAATTGTATTATACCATACAAATTTTTGGTCATAGTCATAGTTATCATAAAACAGAGCTGTATTCACGGCGAAGGGACATCAACTCAACACACGAACTGCAGCCATGTATTCAGCACATGACTAGACCGTCCCCTTCCCGTAGCTTAGAATTTTTCATTTATTTACTTCCTGTTGGGGCTGTTAGTCTAGTAGTTACAAGCGCTCACTGCTGAGCATGAGGTCCTGGATTAAATTTACAGTCGGACAAAAATGTTAGTGGGTTTTTTAATCAGGAATTTTTCAATGTTTTCTAGAAAATCAGACTCCAAGTCTGATTTTCTAGAAAAATAAGCTTTATAATGTTGTTTTCCTTTGCTGTCTATAGCTGTGTGCACATAAATAATGTCCGACGTGAGAATCGAAGCTGGAATCCCACTAGTCGGCCTGGACATATTTCACCCTGAGCCCAAGCCACTCTCCACTCTATTGTTTTAAAATCATTCCAGGTCTTCGGACTGTGACTCCCTGCCTCTCCTGAAGCTGCTGGGCAGACGTTTCGACATCAACGTGACCAACGCGCGCCTGTACATCAAGAGCTTGGAGAAGAAGGTGCTTGAAATCATCGATATCATAAAACTGGATGAGGTAAGCAAACATAAAAATATTAATATTACGTCTGTATTTACCGAAGTTCGAAAACACCGCCTAAATTGTAAAATCTTCTTCTTAGCGTGTCGATGGCAAAAAGTTCAAATGTTATAAGCATGAGCATAATCAGCCTATTAATGTTCCCACTGGGAGCTGGGACGCAGGACTCCTTTCTATGAGAGGGAATGGGCTATAAACCACCACGCGGGCCCAGTGCGGGTTGGTAGATGTCACATGTCTTCGAATTTTTGGTTCTAGGATATGCTTCACCGTTTTGAGAGCAATGGTGATGAAATAAATTACACAAAGTTATGCGCCTGTCTGGGTTCGAACCCACGACTTACTGTTCGTGGCGGCCACCACTGGGCCACCGCTGCTCAAATGTTATGTTTAGCCCAAAACACAGCCACGCGAACCCCACTCACTGGTGCAGTAAGCAGATAATCAAGTGCGCAGGTGATAGGGCATGAAAGGAGCCTCTGCGAGCGGCATACCCTCCGACCCCCTGTTACCTTCGGCGAAGCGTGTGCAATCGACTGCAGGCGATTGGCTAATCCTTTCAAAATGATGGCAAATATAAATTGTAAATTATATCCACGTTTCACGAATTATGTTTGTTTTGGCCTATAACACCTTCCTACTGCTAGGACACAGTCTTCGAAAAATTCAAGGAAATCAAACCGAAGAATCCACGCTCAGCGGTAGCACTTGCGAGCATAATAATTTTATAATGTTTAAAATATACATTGTAGCGCTTAGGTGGTGTGGAATAATACTCCAGATGATGATGACGTAGTATATTTAAGTTGCAAGTGCTGAAGCTTATTGGAATGAATCTATTTAGAAAAAGGCGGTCCCTTTTATACAAAGTTTGTCATCAAAAAATCAATGCATAGTGGGTACATCGACAACTTAGTTTGGGCACAATATTGTCGATGTACCCTACATACTAAAATGTTACTGTGAGGGTGATATTCCGCTACAGTACTCCCCCCTTAGCGAAGCGTAATAAGCGTATCTTGACGGTCCTGCCTGATCTTGTACGTTGGTCGATGGTGTTCGAGGCTGGAAGCAGGCTGGAGTGATCTTCAGTGGTAGCTGCAGCTGGTTGGCGTGTCTCAGTACTCGTGTATTCGTGATTATCTTCGATGTTGATAGTGTATGCCGGCTTGAGACGGTCGATCGATATGTTGCTCGATCTGCCTGGTAGCTGTATCGTGAAATACTTCTCGTTGCGTTCGATGACCTTGTATGGACCTTTGTATAGATGCTGCAGTGGTTTTCGGACGGTGTCATCGCGTACAAACACGTGGCTGCATGTTGGTAGGTCGTTGTGCACGAACATAGATCGCTTGTTTGAATGCGGCTTGTATGTAGGTGTCAGCTTCGTAATCACGTCGTGTAACTGATCGACGTAGGTGTGGTCAATCTTCGTTGCGGCTGGTGATGGTGATATAAAATCGCCGGGTAGCCGTATTGCTTGGCCGTAGGTGAGCTGCGCGGCACTTGTGTTGGTATCGGTGCGCGTGGCGGCTCGTAGCCCCATCAAAACAATAGGTAACTCGTTGATCCATTTGTTGCTGTTTGCTAGTCGTGTCATGAGTGCGGCCTTCAGTGTTCGGTGCCAGCGTTCGACGATGCCGTTACTCTGCGGGTGGTAGGCAGTAGTACGGGTTCTTTCTACTCCAAGTAGTTGTGCGAGGTCTTGAAATAGTCGACTTTCAAACTGTCGTCCTTGATCAGTCGTTATTTTTGTAGGACAACCGAAACGAGATATCCATGTTTCGTACAGCTTTCTTGCGACGATTTCGGCGGTTATCTCATGAAGGGGTACTGCTTCGGGCCAACGTGTACAGCGGTCGATCATCGTGAGTAGGTATCGATGTCCACACGAAGATGTAGGTAGTGGTCCAACAATATCAACGTGGATGTGTTGAAATCGTTCGCTCGTTGGGAATGCTGTGACGTCACTGTTGTTGTGTCGTTGAACTTTGGACAGCTGACACGAAGTGCATGCTTTCGTCCACTCGCCAATGTCTGTATTCATTGCTGGCCAAAAGTAACGATCTTGCATAAGTTTGCGCGTAGGTATTCCAGGGTGACTTACATTGTGCACGGCGTTGAATGCGATGCGGCGAAAGTCAGCTGGTATGTATGGACGAATGTGTGACGTAGACGTTTCGCAGAATATTGGCTTGTTAGTGCCGGGTATGACGATTTTCTTGAGTTGAATATTTGTTTGTTGTGATAAGATTGGTATATTCCTGTCTTTTTCTTGCTCTTGTGATAGTTCTTCGTAGTTGATTGGTGATGGTAATTCGATGGTTTCGATACGAGAGAGTGCGTCGGCGACAACGTTGTTTACTCCGCTGACGTGTCGAATGTCCGTCGTGAACTCGCTGATAAATAACAGCTGACGCGTGCGCCGTTGCGTATCGTTATCGGACGGAGGCTTGCGTATAGCGTAAGTCAGCGGTTTGTGGTCGGTGTAAACAATAAGTTCTCTTCCTTCGAACATTTTTCTGAAGTGTTTGATTGCCATGTAGATTGATAATAATTCTCTGTCGAATGTACTATATCGCTGTTGTGTTTCGGAGAATTTCTTTGAGAAGTATCCAAGCGGTATCCATTTCTTGTTTACAAGTTGTTGAAGTACAGCTCCTGCGCAGGTATTTGATGCGTCGCACATAAGGGAGATGGCGTCGGTTGGTAATGGAGATGGATGAGCGAGTAAAGCTGCGTTTTGGATGCTAACTTTACACAACTCGAATGCTTGTGACGCTTCTGTGTTCCAGTCGATTTTTGTCTTGTCGCGTTTCTTTGAATTGTGCAGGAACGCGTTGAGAGGTGCTTGTATGTGGGCTGCGTTCGGTATGCTGTCACGATAGAAGTTTACCATGCCAATAAATCGACGTAAGTCTTCAATTGTCTCGGGTTTGGGGTAAGCAGTGATAGCAGTGACTTTATCTTGTGGTGGCTTGAGTCCGTTGCTCGACACTTGATAACCCAGGAACTTGACATTTTCTTTACCAAAGACGCATTTTGATGGATTTACAGTGATGCCATACTCGTCTAATCTGCGTAACACCTCCTGTAGATCTTCTAAGTGACTGGTTTCATTATCTGATGCGACGATGACGTCATCAATGAATGGAAATGCGTAGTCTAACCCGATGAGTACTTGATGAATGAATCGTTGGAATGTCTGTCCAGCATTTTTGAGACCAGGACACATTCGAGGAAATTCGAACAAGCCGAAGGGTGTTGTGATGGCTGTCTTCTCGATGTCCGGTTCGTATACAGGCAGTTGTTGGTAAGCACGATTTAGGTCGAGTGTTGTGAAGATCTTCTTGCCGTGAAGTAGGTAGGTGAAATCTTTGAGACGTGGCACTGGATAGCGGTCTGGTTTCGTGACGTCATTGAGTCTGCGGTAGTCGCCACAAACACGAAGGTCGCCGTTTTTCTTTGGTACGACGTGTAGCGGGCTGGACCAAGGACTTTTGCTTGGACGGCAGATTCCTTGCTGCATCATCGACTCGAATTCCTTCTTCACGGACATGTACCGATGTGGTGGTAGTGGTCTGCTCTTGCTGTGTACTGGTGGACCGGTAGTTTCAATGTGATGTTCTACACGGTGTTTGGGAGCATCCTTCATGCATGATGGTCGTAGGATGTCAGGAAACTTGCTGAGTAGCTGGTGATATGGTTGATCAACGTCGATACTTCTTACGGTAGGCTCAGCGGAGTAGGTGACTGGTGCCTTGACTACGAGGTTGGTAACTTTGTCGACTAGACATCGGCCGGCTATGTCGACAAGAAGTTGATGATTTTTCAAGAAGTCGGCACCGATGATGGGTCTGCTGACTGCAGCGATGATGAACTTCCAGGTGTATGGTCTTCGTAGGTTGAGATCCAGTTGTAGTGTTTTCTCTCCGTACGTTGGGATTACCGTGTTGTTCGCTGCATACAAGCAAAAGTCTGTTGGCGTAGCTTTCCCGCCTTTTCTTCTTGGTATTACGGAGACGTTGGCGCCAGTATCAATTAGAAATGACAGACGTGAGTTTTTGTCTGTTATAAATAGGCGGTAAGAAGTGTGGTTTGCGCTGGTTCCCGCCTCAGCCAACGCAGGCGTTAGTTTCCCGAGGGGGCGCTGCTGTCTTCGTAGTTACACGGACGCGTACACTTTCGCGCCTCTTTGCCGAACTTGCGATGATAAAAGCAGGTCGCTGATTGGTCGTTTCGGGCGCGATTGTGATTGGCTCTGCTCGATGAACGCGATCTTGAGCGTCGTCTGTCGAACGATCTACGTCGATTTTGATGCGATCGGTATGCTTTCAGCTCTGCGATTTCTTTGGTGAGCGCGTCAATTTCCTCTTCAATTGACGTAGATGCACATGGGGTAGTGGGAACGGAGGAAACTGCAGCGACTGCGCCGAGTGGTTGTGTCTGCTCGAGGATTTTATCTGCCATCGTTGCCAGCTCGTGGATATCGGAGTGTTTCGCGATGTTTTCACTGACGGCGAGGACTGCTCGAACAGATTGTGGTAGATGGTTGGTCCACATAATCCGCAGTGCTGAGTCAGAGATATTGTCGGCGGCGAGGTTTTTCATGCGGCGTAGTAGCTGTGAAGGCTTCGTGTCGCCGAGTTCCATTTCAGAGACCTTTGTACTTGCCGTTGCTCGGATTCTTCGTAAACTTGGAACAGCCGACTCTTCAATGCTTCGTATCGGTTTTTCTCAGGTGGACGGAGAATTATGTCGGAGATTTCGTCGAGATCTTGATCTGGAGGTATCTTCTTAATAATCACGTCGGGGTCACCAATGTAGCGCTTAGGTGGTGTGGAATAATACTCCAGATGATGATGACGTAGTATATTTAAGTTGCAAGTGCTGAAGCTTATTGGAATGAATCTATTTAGAAAAAGGCAGTCCCTTTTATACAAAGTTTGTCATCAAAAAATCAATGCATAGTGGGTACATCGACAACTTAGTTTGGGCACAATATTGTCGATGTACCCTACATACTAAAATGTTACTGTGAGGGTGATATTCCGCTACAACATAATAATTATAATCCCCAGCTGATCCAGCGCCAGGCGGAGTCCAAGGAGCGCACGCCGCCGTCCAGCCGCCGGCGACGTGCGCGCGCCGCCAACGCGCAGCGCGCACGGGAGAGTGTGCCCGCGCAGTAGTGCAGCGCGCACGGGAGAGTGTGCCCGCGCAGTAGTGCAGCGCGCACGGGAGAGTGTGCCCGCGCAGTAGTGCAGCGCGCACGGGAGAGTGTGCCCGCGCAGTAGTGCAGCGCGCACGGGAGAGTGTGCCCGCGCAGTAGTGCAGCGCGCACGGGAGAGTGTGCCCGCGCAGTAGTGCAGCGCGCACGGGAGAGTGTGCCCGCGCAGTAGTGCAGCGCGCACGGGAGAGTGTGCCCGCGCAGTAGTGCAGCGCGCACGGGAGAGTGTGCCCGCGCAGTAGTGCAGCGCGCACGGGAGAGTGTGCCCGCGCAGTAGTGCAGCGCGCACGGGAGAGTGTGCCCGCGCAGTAGTGCAGCGCGCACGGGAGAGTGTGCCCGCGCAGTAGTGCAGCGCGCACGGGAGAGTGTGCCCGCGCAGTAGTGCAGCGCGCACGGGAGAGTGTGCCCGCGCAGTAGTGCAGCGCGCACGGGAGTGTGCCCGCGCAGTAGTGCAGCGCGCACGGGAGAGTGTGCCCGCGCAGTAGTGCAGCGCGCACGGGAGTGTGCCCGCGCAGTAGTGCAGCGCGCACGGGAGAGTGTGCCCGCGCAGTAGTGCAGCGCGCACGGGAGAGTGTGCCCGCGCAGTAGTGCAGCGCGCACGGGAGAGTGTGTGTACTCTTAACTCTTTGCATTAACTGCCAGGCGGCACACCGTGAGCCGGCGCGGTGCACCGTACACGGCACCGCCACGCGCCGTGGCGATGTGTCGGGGCCCTTACACTTGGATACCGTCCCTAATATCAATTTTTAAGAGGAATACTTCATGAGCCATGTAATAGGGTGGCGAACCTATTACCATCAATCGGGCACAAATCCAGAATTCGTAGCTAATATTGAGAAATTTCTGATGGAAACACCCATTAAAAATGTGCCCAACACGGGAATCGAATCCAGTACCTCATGCTCAGCAATTGCGATTGCGAACACTAGGTCGACGAGGCAAAGTAGTTATAATCTAGAAATAATTAATTTATCGTCATCATAATATGTACTCTGTGTAATTTACGTTCAATGTACGTATGTATGTAACTCAAAACTACACATTAATCAGGTCACTTGTGTAGAAACAATAAAAGGCATTAGTAAAAACAAACATAGTTTTATTTGACTTTTATCATAACAGACCATGCTGTATAGAATATTTACAGTTTTTTTCAAAAACATTGTTTTATCATAGAATCAACAAGATTTTTTTTTTTATACTCATTTTATTATCAAAATAACACAACAACCGTATGAAACACACCGTATATTAGTGCTTGTGCCCGTATGCTTCAACTGCTGAATACTGTTATTTGGCAGTTTTTGGGCAGGTACATAAAACAAGTTGTATAGCATTCGTTATAAATTACACTTTACATTTAAATTACCGTTATTCAGTAATCCTTACAATATAATGATACAAGTACATTTTACTATTATTATAAAGATCAGTCATTTAATTGTAAAACAGGATACCTGAAACAACGAATACCGTTATTAATTAATTGAAATCAAGTAGGTAGATACATAGTTGGTACATAATAATTGTAACATTACATGATACAACACACACTAAGAAGAAGAACACTAAGGATCCTCATATTTACCATTTCTGGTAGGCGACACTTAAAATAGCTTACAATACTTACGTAAAATGAAATGGGTAGGTACTTAATGTACCTTACATACTCTTTTATTATCTAATATTATATTATACTGTAAACTTACTTAACTACTGCCTATTATCGCACTAAAAAGAACATAATTTTCACTGGTGTCAAAAGAATTCAATATGATTAATTTGTAACTTTTTTTTATAATTACCAACCCGTTAGGCACTTGTCACTAACTAATAATTTCTATAGAAACTCTTCGCAATATTTTTTTTTTCACGTTTCGACCGTGCAGGTAATGAATGCACTTTTGTAGGAAACAGAAGTTTTTTTTTAATAACTGATGAAAAACTTCTATGTGTAATTGGTATGATGTACTGAACACAGACCTCTGTCACACTATCAACTCGCGGAGTAAGTCTCGCCGTCTGTTCCGATGATGTTTGGTATCATTATCAGACAGTTGTCTTACCTTTCCACCTATCCTTCAGTCTCGTATCCTCACCGGCAGTCCCCGCGCCACCACACTGCTAGCTATCATGACGTAGTTAGTGGACCCTCGCGCGCGACACACCGCGCGGAGCAATTCCCGCTCCGGTGGGACGTGGGCTTTCTGTTCTGATGATGTCGTGTCTGAAATTGATAGGAATAAGGGTTAGCTAAATAAAGTCAGGCAAAGCACCGGTAAGATGGTCAGACGCAATCAAGAAGGCTGTCCGATTCAGCCTCTACTGTGCGGTCCACACTGCAGGAGACCGCATGGCTTGAAGATGTGTCAAATGTGGTTGCGATCCTCAGCAATGAGGAAACGAAGAACAGAAATACTGGGTAGAAGGGACACCGTCGCTAAAACGGTTACCACGTATGATAGGCTCAGAATGAAGTACTGAATACGTGGTAACCGTTTTAACGTCGTTATGACTAAGAGTAAAAGAAAATTCTCACCTAAAATCCGGTTACTCCACTTAGCTTTACCCACACTGTGCCAAGGCAGGCGCGCGTCCGACGGCACGTACAGGGACAGCAGTGTACTGACTACTTTGTCCACTTCCAGGTCCGTCACCTCCCACAGCATGCCCACTACCATCGGACTGGAAAAAGTGAGATTTGTGTTATAGTAGAGATACATTTTTATTGCCAACCCCCCTTAATCTTTTATTATTGTATAAAAATCGTAAAGCGGTTCACAGAATACATCTACCTACCAAGTTTCATTAGTAGTCCTAATAGTATCGGAACAAAGTGGCTGTTACATACGGACGGATAGTCAGGCAGACAGTCAGACCGACAGATAGACAGACATGACCAATCTATTAGGGTTTTCGTTTTTTGCCATTCGGCTACGGAACCCTAAAAACGTGTGAAAAAGCTGAAACTTTGACCAAACTGACCTTTTTTTTTTTCTCTGTATGTCCGTAACAAAAAAAAATCCAGTGACGGGGAGGAATGCCTTTTCAGCTTCGTTAAGGGTGTTTTGACCCCTGTTATTTATTGGTGTTAAGACGAGTGTTACAAAAAAACGCGAAATTGCTAGGTTTCCTCGTTGAAATTGTATGTTTTTCATTCGTTGCTTGAAATAACAATTATTTGTTAAAAATAGTTCGTTATCTCTACTACAATTATAACAAAACAAATTTTAGATAACTTTTTAATTAATTTAGTAATCATCATTCTCCCGATACATGTTTAGGGAAAAACTCACGGAGACTCGATTTGGGGGCTCTAATGTGTAGATTCTATTGAATATAGACCATCAAAATTTTTTTTTTCGTCTCACTTTATCCTATACTTTAATATTATTAGAATACATTTTCGTTATATGCCTTATATGTAAAGAAAAAAAAAACTGGCCCTAATTCAATTATCGACCGAAAAGGCTTCGAAACATGCCGCGCTATCTCCGGAGTTTTGCATCTTTTTGACGTAATATTTATACCAAAACATACTGCAATGTTTGCTTGAACTATACTATTATTTTTATTATTTAAATAGCTACTGTTATTTTTTAATTAATTAATTAAAAGTACTATATATTTCACTGTGCTCAGAACGGCGCGAGCGCTTGACTAGGACGGGTCTATGTCAGATAATTTCGCGCGCTTCGTCCTGTCTGACTATCGTGGTATGCGTCGATTGCCGTATAGACTCTGATTTTGTGTGCGTGCTAGAACTTCGTAAACTACGACCGCAGTTTTTGATCGTTGTAAATAAAAATAAAAAATATGGTAAAAACCAAAGGTACCAAATAAAAGGATTATTAGTTACACTGGTGTGTTTTATTTATTTTAAACATGTTGCAACTGTACTATTTATTTATTTACGTACACATAAAAGATATTAAACAGACATATTTGTCTGTCTAATATCGATGTAGAATTCGATGATCTAAAGATAGTTTATTTTTCAAATAAATCTGTTCACCAGAAACCTATGTGTTTACGAGTATTGTGGTCGGCTTTAACTTTCTAATGATGCTTCTTTAGTTAATGAGCTGGTATACATTATTTTTCACTTGAGACTAGTTTCTATGAGTATGGAGCACAATTTTCAGATCACTATGCTACGGATGTCGGTTATCAACGATCGGTTACTGCGTAACAATTGAAATGTTTATGTATATCTACTTAATTGAATACTTTAAGATTCTTAAATAATGAAAAATATATTAAGAGGAATCAAAAAATCTTAAAACGAATTAAATAACATTAAAATGTCACATCAAAAGTTTTTCAATCCACCGAAGTACCTCCGTAACTCCTCCTAAGAAAACTTGTGTTACGTTGGATCAAGATCGTTTAGTCGCCATACTTACAATATCATGGTGCGAGCGAGTATGAAAGGAAGGATCGGTCGCGTAGCTCGACGACCGCTCGGTGCGTTAAATACCTAAATTCGCGTAGCGCCCAAATGTAAGCGGGCTCTTAGAAGAAACTCACCAGCCCGCTATATGCAGATGATGATGTGCAGCAGCTGGCGGAGCCCTGGGCGCGGCCCGCGCCAGGCGCACGGACCCGCAGCCCGACAGCACGGCCACGGCCGCCCCCCGCGCGCCCTGCACGCCGGCCCCGCCGCCCCCGCCCGCCGCCAGCTGGCAGCCGTCGCCGTGTCCGCAGTACCTGGGATGTTATTTTATTTATTTATTTAGGTAAACCAACAATTATTTAAACAAAACTTTTAACCTTAAAGTTTCTTAATAGTACGTTTATAAGTGCAACAATTTCTTACAGGCTAACACAACATGCACCAATTATGGTTATCAATATTATAACGTAGAAGTGCAATATTACAAAGCCAAAAACGATATATACAATTTAAAGCTTTTCAAAAGTTTTTGGTAATTTGCAATTATAACAATAAAAAAATTAAGAACATTACAATAAATTAATAAACAGAATAATAATAATTATTAACAAATTAAAAAAAAAATAATCAAAATTAAATTAAAAATTAAATTAAACTTAAAAAATTAAATTAAATAAAAATCACAAAATTATAACATTAAAATTAAAACATTAAAAGTTAGAATGATAATAACAAAAATCACAAAATCAACATTATTATTGGAATAGGTTGTGAGAACAGTGCTCGAAAATTACTTTGTAAAATTGTCCTATGCTGTCATGGTGTATATCGGTAAGATCACTGCAACTGTTTAGGTTTTTATACATGCGTGAAATCGGCGAGTTGGCACCCAGAATTGTTCTGCGCAAGGGAGGGTACAATGGTGTGATAGGATTACGCGGATATCGGGCTGGGGCACGGAATTTTAGGAGACTCAGTAGGTTTGGGCAGTCAATTTTGTTTCTAAGCAACTTATAGAGAAACAAGGCATCAATAATTTCTCTCCGAGTTGACAAAGAGGGCATTTTAAAGTATTTAAGACGCGTATTATAGGAGAGCAGCTGTTTATTTTTTCCTATAGAAAACGCAAGGTGCCACAAAAACCGTTTTTGAACTCTTTCCAAAAGCAACTTATGTGTGGCGTAATGTGGTCTCCATACAACACTGCAGTACTCTAGAACGCTTCGTACAAGGCTATAGTACAGCATCTTTTTGGTACCAACATGCTTAAAGCCCCTGGTGTTTCTTATTACAAAACCAAGCATTCTCGACGCTTTCTTAATAATGTTCTCGATGTGGGGGACAAAGGTTACTTTTTTATCAAACAGTACTCCCAGATCCCTAATAGCATCCACTTCTTGTATTTTTTTATTATTTATGAAGTACTCCGAGTGTATTGGATGAGACTTTCTTGAGAATGACAAATGATAACATTTTTTTAAGTTAAGATCCATTTTGTTAGTCTCACACCATTTAACAACTCTGTTCAGATCTTTTTGTAGAAGCTGGATATCACTCGGTGATTCGATTATACGAGCAAACTTTAAGTCATCGGCGTAGAGAAAACAATCGGAAAAGCAAAAGCAGTGGGGAAGGTCGTTAATATATATGCTAAATAATATAGGAGCAAGGTGTGACCCCTGTGGCGCACCGGAAGTCATGCAATAATTGCTGGCAGATCGAAAACCGTTAATTACAACATAAAATTCACGCTTTGACAGATAAGATTGTAGCCATTTCAGCAAGGGACCAGTGATACATATGAATGAGGAATTTTATCGAAAGCCTTGCTGAAATCGGTGTACAATACATCAAATTGCTTATTTGAGTCTATACATTCAATTAGGGACTCCGAGAAAGCCATTAAGTTTGTGGCAGTTGACCTTGAGGCAACAAAGCCGTGTTGGTGATCACTGAGGTAAAGTCTGAAGTGGCGTTGGTTGTAAGGGCAGATCATCGACTGAAAAATCTTGGCAAACGTGGAGAGAATCGCGATAGGACGATAGTTGGAAATTGTATCTTTTTTGTCCGACTTGTATACCGGAACGACTTTGGCTTTTTTCCACTCAGATGGGAAGGTGCCAGTGGCTAGCGATACCTTGTATATTTTTAATAACGGGGTAACCAGGGCTGATGCACAGGCAGAAATAAATAATGGTGGGATTCCGTCAGGACCTGCTCCTTTCCTGATGTTAACACATTGCAACTTCTTGAGCAGAGTATCACTATCAAGTTCTGATATTGTCAGGCACTGGCTATTAGTTTCTAATGCGTCAAGAAAATTTGAATCATTCTTAAATTCCGTGCCATGCTCAGGGGTGTAAACAGATGCGAAATAATTACCAAAGAGATCACAAATATCCGAACCATTTGATGATATAATTTGACCGTCCGTCATTGTTAGTGGATAGACACTGGACCCTGTTGTGGGTTGTTGTTGTAAGGACTAGGTTCTCATCATCCACCAGTACTGGAAGTTTAGGATCAGCAGTTTCTCTACAAGTATACTCATTAAATTAATCTGAATTTTTCACTTTAACTTCAAGTTCTTTTACCTAAGTACGTCTCATCTAAAAAAATATTAGGGGATTTTCCAGTTTACAGATAAGACATGCCCCAGCCTAGTTGGGGATAGGCTAAACAAATGATGATGACTGTAACAATACTCACAAGAACACATGCGCTTCACTGAGGTACTGTATGAAGTCCTGCGCGGCGGGGGGCTCCCCGACGTGGCCCTGCCACTGCGGGCACCAGTACTGCACGAACGACGTCATGCGGTTCTCCATGCGGTCCAGATTCTTCTCTGTATGTTGTTGTTTAGTATGAGGTGGGATAATTGTGGTAGAAAATGGATAGGAATATTATAAATCAAATTAAAAAGTTATTTCTTTAAATTAGGCCGAGAATCAGAACCTTTTTGAACCTGGAATCAAAATCACAAAAAACAGTCCCCTATAATGGCCGCTCTTGATCACTTCCTTGCTGGCCCGAAGCCACCTAAGAAGCCGATTCCTGCCAGCTTCGCTTCGGAAGCAAGGAACTCTATGTAGTGTCTACTTTCTTCGGCTTCCTAGTGTTTTAGCTACGGAGAAGAACGGTGGAACAAACTTTCCAGACTTGCAGACAGCTGTTTACAGTTAAAATACTTTATTCCATAATCTAGAAACAAACGTTTTCTACTTATTAATCTGTAACTTTGGAAAAGTTATTAAATGCCTTCACTAAGACTAATTTCGTCGTTCAGTCGTTAGGTAGCCAGTGGCCCAAAAAGTGTGACAACCAGTCTTACCAAGGGGTATCGTATTACCCGGTACTAACTGGGTTGTGAACGTCAGATAGGCAGTCGCTCCATGTAAAATACTGGTATTCAGCTACATTCGGTTAGACTGGAAGCCAACGCCAACATAGTTGTGACAAGGCTAGGCAGATGATGATGATGACTAAGTCTAATTTCGACTACGATCTTGTTATTAACTCTTGAACAACGAAAAACATCCTGCTATGAAATAGACGTGTAGGTGATAGTCAGCCGCTCATCATTCTGCAATCAACTTTATTTACAAGCTTGTAAATTAGTTATTTGTTTAACTTAAGTATTGGATCAAGGATTTAAATTATAGTACTATTCAAACTTTATGGCGGCTCGGAAGTTAGCTGCGAGTGATGAACTGCGCAATATACAGTCAAGACAATGCGTCCTCTACACCGCGCTGATACATAAAAATGTGTTCTGCGTAGCTTTACGTTAGCTGTTCCGAGCTACCATAAAGTTTGAACCGTTATACCTGCGCAGACCATCACTCGCAGCTAACTTCCGAGTCGCCAAAAAGTTTGAACAGAACTATACCCTACCTTGAATAATGACGAATCTACCAATATCACACTTGGTTGAGAAGTACCTGTCGATAACTTCACTCTTGTGTAACTTGTTTAGGTAGTATAGAAACTTAGTGTTTTCCATACGAGATTTCTAAAACCACCCTTATTCACACATCGGTAAGGTCGATATTTGTTTGAGCCGATGTACCTGGATTGGTGACGTATCTACCACTAAAATCAACCTAATGAAGAAAGCAATAAGGTCACCTGGATTGATGACGTATCTGCCGACATCACACTTGGTAGAAAAGTACCCGTCGATAACTTCGCTCTCGTGTATCTTGTACAGGTAGTATAGAAAGTGGATGTTTTCCATCCGGGAGACGGGGTGTTGGTTCAATATGGGGAGGGTTTCCCAGGGAAATGTGTCTAGCATCTGAAATGTGTGGAAAAATTGACTGAGAGTTCATAATTTACTTTTAAAAAATGGGATACAAATCAGTTAATTACAAGTAGCAACTAACGTGGATCATTTCACTTCAGAAATTACAATGGGAACCATAACATGAAGCCTGTATTCAACGAAAGGCTAAGCAAAGGTGTACACAGAGGCGGCGCTAGGCGTAGGCGACGTGGGCCACCGCCTACGGCCTCGCGTTACGAGGGCCACCTCGCACCACCCTCGCACCTCGAAAACCTATTGCCAAAATTGCCGGAACGAAAAAAACTCTAAACTGTACATGGCCAATTTTGGCCAATAAATATTTTTTGTTGACAGCGCACTCTGTGTTATTTTTTTTCGATTTTGCTAACACAGCGACATCCTTCGTTCTTGTACTGACAGAAAGCCATTGTAGTTTGATATTTTACCATACCATTTAGCTATGATTTCGAAGTTGTGAAATGATTTGTTTACACTCTGCGTCGCGCCGCTGTAGATATATATTTTGTACTAACGATGCGGACGAATTTAGTCCACGTGATTTTATTATTATTTGTATTTCAAAACTTTGTTTGAAGAATGGTAACTATTATATTATGATGTACTGAGTTAGGCAATAATTTAGGTTAAAACATGCATCTAAGCTTAATTACGGTACAGTCATTAAGGAGTTTAGTAAGGTTAAGAGCAGGAAATTTCTGTTTCTTTAATGTTAGTCTAAGAAAATAGTTTGGATTGCAGTGTCTTTGTTATAATAAAGTAGTAAAAACTATTTTTCAACTGTTTTTTAATTTATAACATTGCTTCTTGCGCCAACAGAGGGCCTCGCTAAATGTACCTTGCCCACATAAAATTGTGGTCTTGCCCCGCCACTGGGTGTACAGTCACGAGCACCCAAATAAAGGGTGTAAATAGACCCTTAACATAGCCGAAAGGTACTTGTTCTCCCCGTCTTTGCGATCATTTTTTTGTTCTAGACCATTCCTGGGAACCTTCTAGTTACGGAGATATTGGGGGTCAAAGTTCCAACTTTTTCACAAGTTTTTTTTTTAAATACATGTTTTTAATGTAAGATTTTTACTTCACACACCTCCACGACCCCCGTACTATTCAATCCATCCATCAGCACAATGCTTTGAGGGCTTTCCATCGAGTCCCACCGTAAAACGTGATTTTTCACCTCAAAAAAAAAAGGAGATTCCCAGCAATAATTTTTGCGTAAAGTTACTTAGTATGATGTACAGAATGCTTGGTTGACGGCTATGTGTAGGGTCTGTTTACACCCTGTATGTATACACTTTCCTCAATTTAAAAGGAATTTTTGCGAGGAATAACGACTGTCAAACTTGGAGATAGGATCTTTTTCATAAAAATATGAGTTCCAAAATACTATATTTGTAACAACATGAAATTTTAATCAGAACAGTAAAAGAAAAACACTTTTAAAAGTTGTTAAGTGTTTATGTATTGGTGCTCGTGACTGTACCCAGCACACTCATTGTAATGGGAGCCAGCTCCTTGCCGGACAGAACTCCAGACTCCAGGCTACTAAAACTGCTACCAATATATCTCGATGGCATGTAAAGCTAAGTCAGAGGCCCATGGGCGGCATAAAAACTCTGACACCAGGTTACGTACTAACCACACGAAAAAGACGAGACTGAGATATCTCACAAACAAAACCTCAATAACATTTTGTCTGGTAATCTAAACACCGCTAACTCAAGGAGGATTCACTTATAAAATGCTGTACTAAATGAATTTAAACTTTCAAAACTATAGAAATAAAGCTCAACTCACCTCATCCACAATAAGTATGACTGGATGTCTTTTAGCCTTCTTCAGTCCCCACTCATCATTCTCCTTGACTTTCGTCGCAGCCTGAGAAAACGCCCTAATACCATCCACTAAGCTAAAATGATGGATCTTCTCAAAACTTCTCGACAAGCATTTTAAACACACTTCATTCAAAAATCTAAACTCTTTAGTACAACTGCCACATTCGACATCCAAAACTTGTCGAACGTCGTCAGGGTTGCCATGCTCGGTCAATATTCTTCTGATGCACGATTTTATTTGCTGTGATTGCAACACTGGGGAGCAATCTATTAGATTGTAGAGGAGGATTTTCTGTTTTTGTGTTAGTCTGATGAAACTGGAAAGGAAATTAAGTAAATTAAGATTAATTTAAAACCACTAAACATAACATCGCGCCTATAAAGGGTTTGGTCCCGAAGGGTTGGCCAGAGGTGTACCTTTTAGTACACCCACATTTGGCCAGTTATGTTTAAGTCCCATGTAATAAAAGGCGAGCCTATTACCAGCAACCGGGCACAAATTCAGACCGTGGGCTGCTACTGAGAAATTCCTTGGGGAAAAACCTAATAACACTTCTGCTTGACCCTGGAATCGAACTCAGAACCTCATGCTCAGCAGTAGCGCTTACGATCAACGACGAGGCAAAAAAAATCACTCTGACTAGTAAAACCCTCATTGCACATCTGGCTCTTTCACTTCCTGAAACCAAGGGTTAATATGGTGGCAAATTTATTTAACAAGTATTAGAACTTACCCCCAATCCTGTACAGTGGTGTCAACTAATTTGACAACTTTTTCCTTCAAAGTATTGTCCACTAACTTGCCGGTGAGCAGACAGCCCCAGCCTCCGAGCCATTCCTTGTCCATCACATTGATTACACTCTGTAAACGATAATATAATTTTATTAGTTCACTCAACTCATCGTCTGCATGCCTTATTCCAATTATTTATTTATGTTGAGGTCAGCATCTAGTCTTATTGGATACTAGCCCGCGACCTTCGTCCGCGTGAAATTATTATAAAAATATTACTTCCCTATTTGAATCTGATTTTGTTAACAATTTCATGGCTTTTAATTTTTTTTGCATGGAACCCTTTTTCTAAAAGAAAAATATTCTAAAAGTTAAATAAATAATAAAGCCTAAAAAGTTACTACTTATAAAATCAGCTATCTGCCGTTAAAATCGGTCCAGACGTTTCGGAAATTAGCCAGAAGAACAAACCGACAAACGAAAATTTTTATAAATGTTTTATTGTTCCGTATAATTATACTTTCTAATGCATTCAGTAAAAAGCTGTTTTTTATTACAAACAGACACTTTAATTTTATTTATTTGTATAAATAGCTGAATACCAGTGTGTGACATGGAATGGCTGCCTATCTGATCTCAACCCAGTTAGTACTGGGTAATACGTTACCCTTTGGTAAGACTAGTTGTCAGACTTATGGAATGACTGCCTATCTGACCTACATAATCCAGTTACCAGTTACACGATACCCATTGCTAAAGCAATGCGTTGTCAAACTTTCGGGCTTCTTCGAAAATCTATGAATGACAGCCGAGACCGAAGATCTCTTTACTGAATTGAGAATCTTAAAATACTTTTTTTTTTCAAAGAAAATAACCTAGTTCCAAAAAACAAGACACCAAAAATTCCTTTCGGAAGTCGGTGACTTTGTTTCTTTTATTGACTTTAAGTCGTAGGAATTGGTGTACCCTTGCCGGCCGAATACATAAACTCCTCCTTTTTCAAAAGTCGGTTAATCCTAACTTGTTAACTAATATTATATATGGGAAAGTTTGTCTGTTTGTTACCTTTTCACGTCTAAACCACAGAACCGATAACAGATGGCGCTACGTGTCTTTCGAATCATGATTGAAATATGACAAGCAGAGTACAACTCCAATCCATTGTCAAATTCTAAATTGACGCGAGCGGAACCGCGAAAGCTGTTAATTAATATTATTCACTCATTTCCAATTATAAGCATCTTCAGCCCCGACTGCTTTTCATTCCCCTTTTTCGCGAACTAGATGATTGAAAGTGGAATTTCTTTCCCAGCAGAGGAACACTACGGTGTAAAAACCAGACTGCAAAGCAATCATAATGAAAATAATGAGCTATTAACGTACTAGAGTGCATTGCACTCCGCCATTTACGTGGAGGACGAATCAATTGTATAAATAAATGATGTCATTTAACCATGCAAGCCGCACCGCGCTGCTGTCAATATTTGTATTACGGTTCGAGATTCAGACAGATTTCTAAATAACCGTTAATGATATAACATCACGCCTGTACTTCCGTAAGATATAGGCAGAGGTGTCATGTGCACCCACATTTCGCTAGCTATGATCTCACTGGCTACTGATTCAGACACCGAGCTAGCCTGCTACTGATATTTGATGGACAAACCGAATTATAACTTGCCCACCCTGAGGTTCAAACCCAGGACCGCAACCAAGCAGTTTAGATCAATGGAAACATTCACGACAGTTTTAGACCCACTTGCACCAAAAATGCTCTATGGGTTTTGAGCTTAGCATATGTATTTAAAACATCATTATTTTTCTTATCTTCAAACAATTTAGTGTTGTCGTATAGCGGTAACCATATTTAAGTGAATATCGTAATAATTCGTAGTATTTATTTTTTTCTTTATTACTTTTACAAAAATGATATTGCAGCGAGCCTCACAATAAACTCCTAAAAAAAACTGCTGTTTCCTACAAAGTGCAATACATAGACACTCAAAATGTATGGAAAACCTGTTTTTTTTTTAATTTATTTATGTACACACAAAATACTCAACAAGACATAACATTAAGATAGAAGAACACAAAGGTACTGCTTATTACATGCGAAATCTCTTCCAGCAGACCTGCGAGAGGAAAGTAGGATTAGAAATGTAGACAGTGTGTAGAAAAGACAAAACAGGAAAATTGAAATTGGAACTTAAAACAAAGACAACAACAACAACAACAACAACAACAACAACAACACCAACAACAACAACAACTTTTTTAAATTACCGATTAAAAATTTCGATTTGGGTTCAGAATGATGTACTGAATACGTGGTAACCGTTTTAGCGTTGCGGTCCCCTTCACCTTGTATTTTATTTTCATAAAAGAATGAGTTAGTACATATTTCACATATTACCTTCATCCGTAAATCGATGTCCTCTCGTCGACTCCAATAGTTCTGTACAAGACGCTTGTTGTTCAGAAACTGAGCGTTATCTATGGTCTTGTAGTTCTCATCTAGTAACGAGTACAGCTCGGTAAATAGAGGTCTCTCGCCTTCTGAAATTGTTGAACAAGTAATATTAATAACTAAAACATAGAAAATAGTAAAATGGCACTGGGCAGGCCATATACGCCGCATGTCGCATCAGAATTGGGCGAAAATATCTACAGGTTGGGTTCCGAACAACAGGAAATGGCGACGCGGCAGGCCCAGAAGATGGCGTGATAAGCTGGATTGCTACTTAAAGGATTGGGCTGACACAGCTCTCACGATGTTTTCCTTCACCGTTTTGAGAGCAGATGATGAAATAAATTACACAAAGCGCCTGCCTGGGTTCCAACCCAAGACATAACTCTTAAATCGGGGCTTTTATTACTGGACCACTACTGCCCATTTATTCATTTAAATATGCGGACATAATGCCACAAGACAGAAAAACATCCTGTAGGTATTATTGTCGCAAAAAAAGCGGGACCGATTTTGATCACCGGCTTTCATTCACTCACCAACAATAATTTATTGCACTCAATCGGCTACAAATGCGACTACAGTACTGTAGCCATTCTTTACCAGTAACCTTCGAAAGAGGTCAACCAACAACAGAACCACCAGATAAATAGGAACAGGTGGCCTACCATGACGTCTTAAAGCATGATTAATTCCAGTGTGGGAAGGATAAGGCGCTAGACCACCTGTATAGCTCTGTCTCTTTCCCACACTGGAATTACTCCTGCTTTAAGACGATATGGTAACCCCTCAGAAGGTATACATACAAGAAGTGAGGACGCAAGCACACATAGACACGCTTCACGTACAGCGAGTGCAAGTGCACTCGCGACCGGTATTTGTTTGAGATTCCCGTACGTACGCGTCTACTGTGCGCGTGCGCCTGTTTTTGCTCGTTGTATCAAGCTTGGTGGAGGAGTATGTCCAGCAGTAGACAGCAGTAGACTGCAATAGGCTGAGGCGATTACTACTAATTTTTTAATTAATTCCTATTTATTTAGTATTATTTAACAACACCATGTATTCTGCCATCCAAAACTCACCTTTAGTAACATTAGCAGGTATATGCACAGTCATAGGGCCCAGCCCCGCATCCTCCAAGTAATCATTGGTAAATATGCTCAAGAATATAGAATCTATGTCAGTTCTGTACTCGAACAATGACTTTAAGTTCTCGTTGGGATTGTATGGTACAGTTAATTGTATCACAGTCCATTCTGAAATGTAAAAATTATATT
Organism: Noctua janthe; assembly: GCA_910589295.1. NCBI lineage: Eukaryota > Metazoa > Arthropoda > Insecta > Lepidoptera > Noctuidae > Noctua > Noctua janthe. Next base: position 2,117,193 of record OU342573.1, on the reverse strand, counting down.
TCATATTGAAATTCATGTCTAAATTGATGTAATTCGAATTTTCGGAAATCAGAATTTTTAAGTAACTGAAAAATAAATATGATTAATAATAATATAATAATATACTTTATTGATACAATTCCTTACAATATGCTTACTATCTAGCTAAATTTCACAATATTTAAAGGCGCACAGAAGTTGAAACCCTGACTCCTAAACTAGGAATACCTGTGACTTAGGAGTCAGTGTTCTACTGCCACTTGGACACTATAAACCCTTATGAAAATTAAGAGCTGGTAAGGTAATGTTATACAAAAAGAATATATTATTACAAACAAATAAAAGTAAAAAAAAATTAAAAAGTAAAATGACTGTGTGTTTGATTTTTTATGTGTAAGTGGGAGTCGTGTGTATTGTTTGCGAGGTGTAATTGTGTGTGTTTGTGTGTGTAACTAAGAAATGCGTGTATTTTGTGTTGTGTGAGTGTAATATCAGGAGCCTAAGTTTGTGAATGTAGTGGTGTCGAGTGTAAGACTGTGCTTGAGTAATAACTCAAGCTTGGTGTCTACTTTTATTTTAAAGATGTGGGTGACTGCATTACGTGTTTTGCATGGAATGTTGTGAGTTATATCAGAGTGGTGAGTAGTTCCTCAGTTTGAGCATAGTCTAGGAGGTACAGCATGTTCTTCAGCTTAGCTTTTGCATCTTGTTTGCTTAGCCTTGCTATTTGTGTGGTCTTATTAATATTTTTGTAAACAAGAGGGCTCAACACATACAGCTGTCTTCTGGCGAAGGAAGTTCTGTGATTTGGGGTTGGGCATACTATTCTTTGACCACGTTTATTTGAGTCGGGGGGTGGTACTTGTTTATGTTTCCAGAGAGTGGTTCTTAGCACAAATAGCTGTCTCACAGTTAAAAGTTGGAGCTCGGTGTAAAGCTGGTGAGTTGGATAGCGAAAGGGTTTTTGCATCATAACCTTAAGTACTGCCCTTTGCGCACGCTCCAACTCGAGGAATTTAGTTTTGGCCGATCCACCCCAAGCCAAAATACAATAGCCGATGATGGACTGACAAAGTGCTGTGTAAACCATTTTTAGGGTCTCTGGGTCCGCAGAATGCCTTAATGACTTGAAGAGGTGAATTGTTTTCCTGACTTTATTGGCAGTTGTCTCTATATGTTTGTTCCATCGCAGTCCATCATCGATCATCACACCCAAATATTTGACAGAAGTTACTGGAGGGAGCGCTGGGCAAGAGCAGGTCGAGTTGTCCGTACAGGTGTGAGCTCTAATTGAGTATATGTTTGGGGGTTTCATTTTAGCATGAATAGAGAACGGGATGTAGTTTGTCTTTTGTAGGTTCAGGGTAAGTAAATTTTTGTGAAGCCATTCCATGACAATTTGCAAAGATTTTTCAGCGTTATTTTTCACCTCATCCCAGTTCTTCCCATGTATTATGATGGCTGTATCATCGGCATAGGTAAATATACTAGCAGATGGAAGAGTAAGGGTGCATAAGTCATTGATGTAGATAAGGAAGAGCGTTGGGCCTAGGACACTGCCCTGCGGGACTCCGTATGACATTATCTCATCAGCACTAATATGTGATCCTATCTTCACACAGATTTTTCGGTCCATCAAGTAACTCTTGAAGAGATCATGAACTATGCCTCGTATGCCGATGCTATGTAGCTTGGATAGAAGGGTGGGAACAGAGACCGTGTCAAAAGCTTTTTTTAGGTCAAGGAATAGACCCAGGCATTTATGTTGATTGTCTAATTTCCTAGCAACAAGTTCAGTTAGGTCTATGACTGCGTCTTCTGTAGATACTCCTTTTTTGAAGCCGTACTGATTATTTGCTATTATGTTGTATTTGTTTAGGTAGTTTACAAGTTGTTTATTGATAATTTTCTCCATTATCTTCGACATAATAGGTAGTACAGCAATGGGTCTATAGTTGTTTACACAATCTCTGTTCCCACTCTTATGTATTGGGTGTATTACGGCTTTTTTGCACGTATTAGGGAATATGCCTGTGGCTATGGAACAATTTACTATGTGAGTAATAAGTGGTACGAGGACATGTCGACATAGTTTTATTAGTTTGACGGGAATACCATCCCAGCCAGTGGCACAGTCTTGCTTTAGGCTTGAGATAATGGAGTCCACTTCAGCATTATCCACTCCGAGAAGAACGAAGGAGGTAGCGGGACACGTGCTTGGGGAGAGATGTGATGGGGAAGGTTGGGCCGCGGTATTTATCATGGATGCCAACTTTTGACCGATGTTCGCAAAGTAGTTACAGACAAGGTTAGTTGCATCACGTTTATCAGGGACTGTACTCAATAACTCGTAGGGGGGGTTGGTTTTCTTATTTGTGCAAGTGATTTCTTTGATTTTGTTCCACAGTCTTTTAGGGTCGTTTTTTGCTTTCCGTAGCTCATTTTGTTCATATATTTTTTTAAGTTTTTTGAGTAGACAATTACAGTAGTTCCTATAACGTTTATAAGAGGTTTGAATTATTTGGCTGTCAGGCGATTTTCGGGCTTTTTTGTGAAGCTTATCACGGTGGCGAATGCACCGTAGTAAACCGGGTGTAATCCAAGGTTGAATATTTCTGTCTTTCTTAGAGATGGTTACTATTTTTGTGTGGGTTATTAAAGCGGTATTCAATATTTCCGTAAGTGTGTCAGATGCTAGGTTAGGGTCGTTAGTTCTCAGTACTTTCGAGAAATCTAGGGTTTCGATGTGGTTTGTTAGATTAGTGTAGTCAATTTTTGGTATTTTGCGGGCCGGTACCGATCGTCCGGAGGGTACATTATTAATAGTGAGTAGAATTGGGAGGTGGTCAGTAACATGTGACTCAATCACAAGTAATGTGGCTGTTTTGTCCGTTTTGAGCATCACATGGTCTATGCAGCTATTAATTCTTGTAGGTATCCGGTGGGCGGGTAACAGGCCGTGCGTGGCGTTTAGTGTTAAGTATTCGGCAGCACGTTCTTCTAAACAAATAGGTCGGATGTCTATATTTGTGTCCCCGATTAAGCAGATATTTTTATAGTTTTTTAAGGACAAGAGGATATTGTCTACGCTATTCAAAAAGTTGTCGAACTCAGCTCTAGTATTATATGACGGGGAACGATACACAGCCGCAAATGCGAGTTTATTTGTGATTTCACATGTTAGGCAATTTCCGTTTAGAAAATTGGGCTCTTTAACAGTGCAATTAATGCTATCTTTTATATACATAACAATACCGTCGTTCTGGTTGGCCGTCCGTTCTGTATAGTACGAGTTATACCCGTTCAACACAGGGAGATTGACCACTTTACTTAGCCAGCACTCAGTAAGTACCAATACATCACAACTAACATTAAGCAATTTTATCAATACTAATAGTTCATCAAAGTTTTTATTTATACTTCGTATATTTATATGGATGATTTTGATATGATGGTTCAACCCTACTATGTAGTTCGAGCAATCTGAAGGTGGACATTTATATGATTTTGCTACTTCAAATTCATCTAAGTCAGCTGTAATATTAGATTGCGACATGCCTTAAGATTTAATCTCTATAAGTAACTTAACTTATTTTTTATTTTATTAATGTGAACTTAGTGCATTTTATGGTTATAGCCAAATATGCCACTTAATTACGTCCTCATTTACTTATAAGACCTGTTCACTCATGTCATACAAAAAAACTTTATTGTAATACCTACACATTCATACTTTTTTCACATCCTTTGGCTCAACCTTATTCCTATCACTATTGAACAACTGTCAAACTACAAGTGCAAGATAGAATCAGAAACATATCTCAAGTCAATTCAAATAACGTTGCTAGATCTCAGCCTACCTTAATAGATATTGAAGATTACACCTCTACCTACCCCCTCAACAAATACAGGCAACAACAACAGGGCATGCAATGTTAGAAAAAGGGACTAACAATATGTCACAATACCTTTAGGTAATTCTTTCAGAATCTTCTGAAAGTTGTCAACATTATTCTCTTTGGAGAAGCGAAGATATTTCTTGTAGAACGGCACCTCCTCTTCTATTGCGAATGAATCCAAAACATTAGTGATGTCGTCCATGCCAGCTGATAGCAAGTCTAACATTTTTGCTTCTTTTTTTGGTCTAAAATTGGCAAAAGACATTGTTTTTAAAATATTCCCATGACAGCAAGGTGGTATGGTAATGGAGCTGATTACCCATGGTGTGCCAGTTCTGTGTAGGTTTTCCAAATGGCATTTAGCAATAGCAGTGGCTACAGCAGCAGAGGTGGTTTTGTATAACGGGCTGGTGTCCACAACTCCACGTCCAAATCGTATTTTGCATACGGTAGATCAAAGGTAGTTTCTTGGTGGTTAGTATAAGGATTTTAATAATGACTGCCTAGTTGGTCCAGAAAATTCTCAGTAGCCGTGATGAAGTCAAGATTTATGCATAACCATGCATAAATCTTGACTTCATCACGGCTGGCTGTTCTACCAATAAACTATTTTTATTTTTATTTTTTTATTTACTATTAGGTACACCTCTTCCTAACTCTTCGGGGATTACAGGCGTGATGTTATGTAATGCTGTAATGTAATAATGATAAAGAAGACAAATCAAATACTTACATAGGATTTGCATCTATTAAATCTTTTACAGGTTTTATGTAACTTGTGATTTTGTGCAGTTTATTTCCTAAAATGAAAAAGAAATTGGTATTCTGTAATAAACATACTTATCTCATTGCACAAAAAAATAACTAAGAAAGTAGGTAATCAACATATTGAATTAGTATTTTAGAGCATAGGTAACTGCTAAATGTTTCGTTTTTTTTACCTGCCTAAGCCTTCGGTAAAACGGGCTTGATGTTATTGTCTATAGATATAGTAGATAGTATCTACATTTATGTTTTCTTACTTACCAGCAGCCTTCAACTGTTCATCTCTATAAACAGCCATAGTTCTCAGTGTTGCTGATGATGCCTCACTCAAATGGAATGCACACCCCACGTCATCATTGTCCGCTAAACATTCCTCAGCCATAAGTTTCCTACCACCTTGAAAGGCAGAATAAATGACGATATCTTTACACATCAATCAGTCATAGAAAAAAAAACAAAGGTCTTTTGTCTAGGAAAAATTTGCCAGATGACTTCAATATGTTCAATAGTCTATACAGATATCTTTAATATTGCACTACATATTATATTTAACACGTAGTTGTAGTTTTGTGGATTAATATAACATAGAAATAGGATTGTAAAAACTTACTTTGATAATTCGGTCCGTTAGGAGTTGGAGGCACGTCATAAACATATTTGTTCAGTATGTTTTTGAACAAGGGCTTCGTAAAATTAATCTCATTTGTAAATACATCGAAATCTTCCATGATTTAAATCACTTTTCAACTTTTAATTGAACTATAAGAGCGTTTGTGCAATGTTTTGAAAATTCAAATTTGACATTATGAGCTGTTGTCATTCCCAAGCTCGGACAAAACTTTTGAGAAAACGGTTGTTGCTATCTCTTTGATACAGTTACAGATGACAAAGACAGAAGACAGCCCCATTATAAAAATTCTGATAATGGAACGCGGTTGTTATTTGACGTTTCAAAATCCGTTAGGTATTGCGTTCCGATTCACAAAGGCAGGTGTTTCCGCGTAACTTACTTGGAAGCAATAAATAAAATACCACCCACAATGATTATTTTTAGCACTATGATCTTGATCACTGAAGAGGATATTTTAATAACCACATTTTTTTTAAACCGTTTGTTCCTTTTAATAGCAAAAATGTTAACAGTCCTAGAAATTGCGTGCCTATTCACTGCAATTAGCTTGTTGTATATATTTGTCGAACTTTCTATTTGCCGTATAATGAGCTACGAAGACGTAAGAATATTAATTAGACAACGCCATTGATATTCCATACCGTGTATTATGCAAACGGCATTACTGTGTAGTACACACCTGCTGAAGCTGGTATAAATATTAAAACATCGTTTTATAATACCCGCATAGTTCTCTGATGCCAAATCGAACATTTTGCTTTCACAACCACGTGAACAAAGTACTAAAACAATTCGGTGTTCAAAATATAAAACTATATTTTTCACCGTGAGGCACTTAGCATCTTTATTTGGTTGATAGTGGGTAGGCAGACAAGGTGCATTAAAAACATCAACGATGATAATGATTTCATACAGCTTTTTTCTTTTAGGCTAAGTACTTCAGTAACTTACATGAATCGAGAACCTTATTCGTGCTTGCTGGATTTGCAACATTTCAAATGTTGTCAAGTTGAGAATTGGTGACATAAATAATTGTATCGACAATTTTCGGGTAGGCAGATAAAAGGTAATTTTGAAATAATAGAGCAGGTATTTTACAACTTTTTATTTCGTAATAAACATAAACAATGCGCAAATGAGTTAACCGTCGATTTGCTACATTACAATATTACCGACTTTCACGTCGTAAGCAATTATACTCTTGGTAAGTAGGGTAAAATAAAAGTTTCTAAAGATTTTTTAAGTTAAAAAAATAACTGAAAGTGGTTACGCTTATATTGACTAACAAAATGCTCCTTACAAATAGTACAAAAATTATTAGTGGCACTGATAAACATTCTACAAAACCATACAAAATGTGTAGAACATCATCGACACAGAACATTTTAGTAAATTGTGCAAATGTAAAGGCACAAAATGTATAATTTAAACGTCGAACAACAAATATGGCCGAAAACTTTTAAAAATACAGTTCATTATGCTTATAAAAGTGCCTAATAATTTTATAGATACAAATAAAAGGAGGTAAACTTGAGTATATGTGACGGAAAATGCAAATACTAATAGTGGACATTCTTTGCATTTACTAACGATTTGAACAGCGCGTGGACATTTCCAAAATAAAGGATACAATACTGATGAATAATACAAGATGGAGTATCTACACCGGTACATATTATTATATTTAATGAGGCCTAACAAGATGGATCCTCGGAGACCGCACTGAGAGAGCAAGTTGTCGTCGGAACAATTTGTATCATGTAGTAGTTACAATGTTACAAAATAAGTAACAAAAGACAATATCACGTACCGAATTAGGTACGCTTATTTTACCCGTAATCGCATACCACCGGGTATCGCGACCTATTTGTTAAGCCTCATGTAAACAACGATAATATACTGAACTGTAAACATGCCGCCAACACGGTTTCATGAAACTGAATGCCCGATGCGCTAAGAACATCTTCGCACTTAGTAATCGTAAATCTGGCAAAATTCGTTGCCATGGCTCATTGTACAAAACAATTGACTTGTTTTAAGGCGATATGTAATTATGCTTTTACTAATAATACCTAACTACAAAATATTTTTATCACACGTGTTTATTGCGTTTAGTCAGTTTTGAACTAGTGCGGGAAGACTGTTTTTGCGGCATGCCAACAGTAGTAGTTAGTTTTTGTTCAGTGTAGAAAGTAAGGTACAAATTCAATACAAAGCAACAGTTTTGCTATAATAATAAGCAAAAAGCATTTTAAAATATCACTTAAGTTTAACACATTTCTACTTAACCATAACACAAAAATAAACTATTCGAATGAATTCAACATGTTTAGAAATATTTTCGTTTATCTATTACGAAGCTTTTCGTAAACCACAGAAGTGGGTATAAGTCGAAAACATAATAGATTCTGAGAACTACCTATCTATTATAGTTAGTGTTTCAGTGTGAGTTTAGTTCATTATAAAATCTTGTATACCAAAGTGTTATTCACAAACAACAAATCTCATCTAAACTTCGTGTTACAGAATTACTACTAAATATGTATAAAAACCTACTAATTCATATATTAATTGAATATAAAGGCATTCGTCGGATATGACTCGAAGGCACATTTTTTAAAATAAAAGTTAGGATATAACCTCTCCGGTTATCCATCACAAGTACGTTATAACGTTAATTTGCATATCTACTTAACAAACACGATCTACCGTATGTCCCTATAACATTCTACGTGAAATAAAGTTTTAAATTGATTTCTCCAAGCACCTCATACTACGATAAAACATCTCTTTCAATAACACTAACCCTATACCACTTTTTAATATTTTTTTAACCGTGATTTATAATTAATCTACTAGTAAATCTAACGTTTTATAAATATTTTACAATAATAAAAAAAAACTTTATTGTATACACCTATTATTGCCCTCTTCGATATAGGTTTAGTAGTGTCGATGCTACTAAACATAGCATATAAATAAATAAATAGGTATATACACTTGACTTACTAAATAACGGAAAGACGCTCGATCATTTCGTGATTCGCAAGATTTAAAAGATTATGCATGCTTATCGAAATTTATCTTATTTACAATTCAGAGTAGATCGAGAAAAAAGGCCTTGAAATCTATCACATTTAAGTTTGGGATACTTAACAGGCAATAGCCAACATAAAATAAATTACTATAAAACTTGAAAAACAGCAAATACTGTCATTTCCAGATGAAGGAATTAAGTAGCTGTATTATGCGAATTACTGTTGCATTTATTCGACTGTACGCGTTCGTCTCCGCTCAAATGAACATATAGCGTAGGCGTTATACACTTGGTAATGCACGACCTCACAACACGCTTAATTTATTCTATCTCGTACAATCGCGCCGCTATCATACCCCCGCAAAACTAGTTCAAAGTAATAAGTGATTTAAGACGCGCGGGGGCCGGACGAAATACCATTAAACTTAAAAAATATATAAAATGATCGCATACATAAACAGTTCCGAAATTAAATTGTGGCACTCAGAAAATGGAAGTACAATAAAAGCCTGAGTGTCGATCAAGACATGTTGTTGATGCCAATCCTTTTGCTCAAAGGGGAGGCATCAAGAATCCTTTCGTTTGCTTTGTCTTCCTCCCTGAAGTGGATCCGCGTGATCACAATGTCCCCTGTACTAAGAGTTTGCGAGCCAATCTCGGTTTTCTTAGCTTCATTGAGATCATTGCACTTAATTTCATCATAAGTGGAATTATGGCATCTGCAGTTACAGCTTTTCCTGTCTGGCTCTCCTAAGTTCAAAATTTGGCTTAGATTGGACCAATCCTTGTTTTTGAGCAATGGCAGTGTTTGTTCCATTGTTTGTGAGAATTTATCCTCCAACTCTCCACTCAGGGGGGCGACAGCCGACAGGATAGCCTCAAGGCGATTAATTTTCTCTACTTTATCCATGTTTGTGTCAGATAAGATTTCATCCATCATCTGCATGGATTCTGTGAGACTTGGTGGCTGTGTGGAGTGTGGGGATGATATTGGATCAGAGGGGTTTGACTCTAGGCTAGCCATTTCATTTTCTCTTTCATCATCATCTGAATCAGAGTCCTTATCCTGTCCAATAGCTTCTAGTTTTTCCAATTTCTTGGATATTTTGTGACAACCCTTCAATTTCTCCTTTTCCTCTTCAGTGAGTTCAATGTATCTGAGCAGTCTAATTTCTCTGTTGCTCAGTACAATATTCTTAGTTGTTTCAGCCAGTTTCTGCTTCAACTCACCAACTTCTGTGTTGATTTTTCGTTGTCTCTTGCGTAATTTAACTTCAGTTGGCTGAATATGCATAAATACTTGCTCATTGCTCAGCTCTTCAAATAGCTGCTGATTGTCAGGCTTAATATTGCTTGACATGTAAGCATAAATAGCTGGATTGACCAAAGATAGGACATCTGAAGCAGAGTAAATGATCATATCTTTAGTCAATGGTCTCCTAGCCCAATAACGTTGGTCCCTGCGGTACACATTCTTCAATTGTTCTTTCATGGGGTTCATAGGTGCATTATACAATTCACATAAGGCATTGAGACTAAGATTCTTGACTTTGTAAACAGGCACACCTTGTTGTTGCAACTGTAAAACAGCATGAGCAGCTTGTGTGTCGAAAACATTCTTCAAAACAATCTCAAATTGATTGTGTAAATTGACTGAATCATTCCTACAGTCATGTATAATTTTAACAACATTTTCACTCTCTAATAACTCCTTAATTTTACCCTCCACAACCATGCCTGGACATGCCATTATATCTAGTATGTACACTTCACCATTCATGGTGGCTATTTGACACAACGTCAACACTCCTTTGAGGCCAAGGTTTATTCCTTCGCAGTCAAAGGAAACAATGTTCTTTGCATTGCGTTTAGGCACCATTATGCTTTCAATTAGTGTGGCACATTCCCTTACATTAGCTATGACAGTTGTGCACTGCAGCACCTTTTGGCGCCATGCTTCACCCATCACATTATTCCTTAAACTTGGAGTACCATTAGTCTCTTCAGCACTCCGTGCATTCAAATGGTTGTTGACCCTGTCACGGACCATGTTTTCTGCCAAATTTTTTATGACAATAGAATTGATTCTTTGCTTTAGAGTCTGGTTTGCAATGTTAGCTTGAGGTCCTCGGGGAGATTCACTAGGACTGAGTATTCTGTTGTTCGCTGGACTATTTTTGCCATCTGATGGAGTTGGACTCTCAACTGTGGGGGGAATCTCAATTGGGGACACCGGCTTCTCCTCGACCACAGGCTTTGGTACATCAGTCTTTGCTTTAGCTTTTGCATTAAGATACATAACAGGTATTTTTGGTTTACTAATAAGTGTCACCAAGTTCGATTGAACATGGAACGAGTCTGAAAATATTTTTAAAAATGCGCTCAAATCTGCAGGCGACTTGAACATTTGGTACCAATACTCTTGTGGGAAGCGTGACACAATTAAGTGGAAGAGCTGGTCGACCATCACGGGGCCTTTAGCCTCTATGCACTGTGCAACATAGTCTAACAACTGCTGGGCAGTGTCTGTGTTTATATTAGCTACAGGTAGATTGTGGAATTGTTCTGAATTTGTGTGTGCGTTACCTCTCCTATGATTCTCACTGACTAGAACGACGTTGTCATCGATGATCTGGAAGGCGTCCGGGTGCTTCAGTAGGAAGTCCTTGAACTCCTTGATCCTCTGGCCGGAGATGTGACGCACCTGCGGGGAGGCCTGGCTGCGGTGCCCGAGCAGGCTCTTGATCGGCACCTCGGTGCCCTCGCCATACTGGACCATCTTGCCCGCGAAGTACTCCTTCGCTTCCTCGATGTAGTCGTTGTTGGACGATGCGCCAGCCCCGCAAGTGTGCTTCTGGAACGTGTTGATATCAACATAGTCCCCGTCTATGCTGAACAACGCCGGGTACTGAGCCAGGAACTTCTTCAAGCCCGACTGCGACCCGCCAGCGATCTGTCGCATCTCCTTGGTGAATCCTTTGGCACCAAACTGGCAGGAAAGATCGTGCAACGTGCGCGGCTCGCCTTTGTCGAGTAGGCGTTCCACGAAGAACAACAGAGTAAGGTTCCTAGCGAGCTCATATTCCATTGATTCCATTTCCCTGCAGTTGGTGCCAATTGTGTTTAACTTAAACTAAATTTTTTCTACGTATATGTGTCACCCACAACACCATGAAATTTTTCTTTTCTATCCGCACCTGAACCATAGAGATTATAGACGAAAGTGAAGTGTTGAGCTGATAAAACAAAAACAAACTACTAAAAACTCATGACGTTATAAAGAAATCACAGTAAAATATTATGTAACTGCAATGTACATTATCTATTCTACAAAATCTTGATAAAATTGCATGATTTGTGCTATTACAATCAATGAATTAGTAATCGTTAGTCGTCATTGAGTTTGTAAGTTGTTAAAAAAAAGTATGATGCAACGCACAATCGACAAGGTCATTTATAAAATTTTCATAATAATATTAAATTACATAAATTGCCCACGGTAAAATAGATTTAACGATTTTCTGTTATTTTATTATGGAGGGCTCTAAACCTTTAGTTTCTCAAAGTGACATCACTTGTTCATAGAGTATTTAGTTCTTTTTCTTAACGGTAAAAAAGCAAAGCATACTGGAACTCGTGCAAGTGAAATTCTAGTGAAAAAACTTCATAATAAATATTTGCCTCTAAGATCATTAAATAATACCCAACTTAGTTTAAAATAAATCAATAAGTTTTTGAGGATTTGCTTCAAATGAATACAACGCAACTTGCTCTAGTAAGTAAACGCTGGTAAAACTAAACGCAACTGTTGATTTATTGTCAATTCTGTCAAGTATCAATCAAGTCTTCATTTTCACCTGCTAATGTCAAACGCAAGCGAACGATTGTATTGGTCTCGCGATTTCCGATTTCTGATTGCTTTAATCAGTAATAATTGCTTGTATTTCTTCTCAATCATTCTTCCACGAATCGCAATTATTGCGGCACTGTAACTAACGGTTTTCTGTAACAATATCCTACTCTAATAACATCATGGTAAGTACTATTTATCAGCATTGATTGCTAACACGGAACTTGTACAAAATGTACACCCACTTTTTACAATGATTTACAATAAGCCGCTCGGAATGTATCAGCTTTCATAATTCTCTCAAAGTATAGAGATCTTTAAGAAAAGATTTTTTTGGATGGATGTTTTCAAAGCCTAACAAAAACATTCCTAATAAAGAAACAATAATTATATATTTTTTTAAATCTAATTATTATATATTTATAGAGTTGCCCTTAGTTTTTAACCTACATGCTCAGGACTTAAGCTATGCTATGTATTAAGATACAGGTTAGCAATTAACCAAATCCATCAATAAATGAATGAAGGAAAACATCGTGAGGAAACCGGCATGTCCTAGAACCAAAAATTCGAAAACATCTACCAACCCGCACTGGGCCCGCATGGTGGATTATAGCCCAATCCCTCTCATAGAGAGGAGGCCTGCGTCCCAGCAGTGGGAACATTAATAGGCTGATTATGCTATGGTTATGCTTTATCAATAAATGACCTAAAACAATGATATCCCCAGCTTGTCCTGGTACTCGGTGACCTGCACATCCCCCACCGCTGTAGCAGCCTGCCTCCGAAGTTCAAGAAGCTCCTCCTACCTGGCAGGATACAGCACATATTGTGCACGGGTAACCTTTGCACGAAGGAGTCTTATGATTATCTGAAGACGTTAGCCAGCGATGTGCATGTTGTTAGAGGAGATTTTGATGAGGTTTGTTCTGTGTTTTTTTAAGTTTTGAACTGAATAAACAATTTTAGGGATATTTTTTCCACCTTCAATGTGGAATATCACATCCTTAACTTTTTGACCACCAGAGCATAAACGCACACATGTGGCCTCCACACCAGGCTACAATTTCATCGGCCATTTCGTCACAAATTTGTGTTGTTTGGTGTACCGGGCACGCTCTTGCTTGTCACATATGCATAAATGTGACTATGGCGGTCAAAAGGTTTAGGCTGTAGTTGTCAAATTGGATAGTGGCTGTTTTGTTGCCCTGACTTGTAGGAAACAACTTACTTGTTAAGGTGGAAGCGTCAGGGTAGCCCGCTAAATTAAAATTTTCTTGTTTTATGCAATTTGTTGGTTGTAGGTCAGTGGGTTTGTGGACAGACTGTGTGTTGGTACAGGCAGGCTGAATGACTATTTCATGAAAAAGTCATTCAGTTGGACTAAATGCAATTAGATAATTGTATAGATGATTTTGATGATTTTTTAATCATATTTTGTTCAATTGCCTGACTGTGACCTACAAATTGCAAAAAAACCTAAGAAAATTTGAATTTCGGAGACTACCCACTAGTTCTCCTTCATAAATTTTATTCTGTCCTACTGCTACAATAGGTAAAGACTAACTCTGTGTTAGACAACACAGAGTTAGTTTATAAATTAAATCTTTTAGTTAAAACAAAGTTCTAAACAAAATTGTAGATTTTGAGTCCTTTCACTACACAATTTTACTTCACAATTCATTTACAACTTTACTGTAGTTGAGAATACCTTTCATTGTCTTATGCTTAACCAGTAATAAACTATTTTCAGAACTCCACCTACCCGGAACAAAAAGTGATAACTGTTGGCCAGTTCCGCATCGGTCTAATCCATGGTCACCAGGTTGTACCATGGGGTGATGAAGAGTCTCTTGCGCTAGTTCAGAGGCAGCTTGACGTAGATATCCTTATATCTGGCCACACACACCGCTTTGAGGCTTACGAGCACGAGAATAAGTTTTATATTAACCCGGGATCTGCTACTGGGGCTTACAGTCCTCTGTTTAGGTAATATTTCGTACTATTTTGAATAATTTCTTGTAAGTAGATGTAATTTAGGCTGTTTTCTAGTTAATAATGATTTCAAGGGGTTTCTTGCCACTACAGTGACATAATTAATATGATGCATTATTGGTTCCGTCTTCAATTAAGTACATATATTGTATCATACACAACTGCTTTTGTAAGTTATGTGTAAACAACATTTAGAGAATTTTATAACATGTCATGACTTTTCTTTTCAAAAAATATTTTAACAACTATGTTTTTCAAAGGGAGTTTTTGTGATGCTGAGTGGTCGCAAGCGCGACTGCTGAGGTTGAGGTCCTGGGTTCGATTCCCGGGTCGGCAAAGTGTCATTGGGTTTTGAAATCAAGAATTTTCTCAGTAGCAGCCACCGAGTCTGGATTTGTACCTGGATGGTGGCAATGGGCTCGTCCCCTATCCTTCAGGGATTACAGGCATAATGTTTGTGGGGAGATAGCTCACCTACCATCTTACCCCGCATGCTATCACCTGCGCTCTTGATGATTTATTTACTGCATCAGTGAGCGGGGTTCGCGTGGCTGAGTTTTGGGCTAAACATATTTGAACATTTTGCCATTGAAACGCTAAGAAGAAGAAGGCATAATGTTATGTACTTTTATTAACTCATGCATGAGTTTTAACCTATCTGACTTCTTAATTACAGGAATGCCACCCCATCATTTGTACTGATGGACATCCAGAGCTCCACCGTGGTGACCTACGTCTATAAACTGCTGGGCGATGAGGTCAAAGTGGAAAGAATTGAGTATAAGAAAGCTTAACTTTTAATTATGTTGTAATAAAATAGCTGTATTTAATATATTAATAATAGATAAAATGTTTATTCTGAATAATTATTGTTTTATACATTAAAAGAGACATTCTTGATTTGAATGTCAACACTAAAAAAAATTAAAAATTGTATAGTGTCTCAAATGATTACATTTACAAATGTGCATGAAACAGCCCCAGTAAGTAATTAATAATACTTGTTAGGGGTTGTCTCGCTGCTTCCCAAATCTTTATAAGGCAAAGGGAATATTTTTCCCACCATATTTTCAGCTCATTAAATAAATAACGTGTTCCTGGTAGGTATGCTAGCGTTGCACAAAAGTATCAATCACTCATTCAATATTCAAGGAACAAAAAAATATGTAATCAAAATGAATTTTTTTTTCTGCCTAGAATACCTATTACCTATGCCTATCCGATTCCCAGATCGTTATGCCTGTTAAAGGGTTGATTTGAGAGTTAACAATAATAAGACTATATAAAATTAAATTTAATAACTACAAACAAACAGGAGTTAAGTTTTGGAGCACTATTGTGACTCCACGTCCAAATCGCGTATTTTGCGTATGGCTCTATAAAATACATTATACCCCTAGATTGTCACCATCACAACGGGTAATAAGTATGTAACATGTGCATGAATTTATGTACATATATGTATTTGTGTCTGTTTGTAGCCCAACAGTACTATTCATTTGTGAATGTAATGGCTGCACTGCTTGATACAAGGTGTCCAAAAACCTGCAATCACACACATTCAGTAGGTTTTTTTTGTTCAATATTATAAAAGTCTTGTGGATTAGAATTTACAAACATGGCCCATTACCATATTTTGTAAAGATATTTTGATTTAAAAAATAGGCTGAATTGATTGATTAATTCATATTATATTAAGGCATAAGGCATCTTAGTTTTTACACTTGTGGTTAAAGTAGATAGTTAAAGTAAAAACAGCCGACTATGGTAAACTAAAAAGGTAAAGTTATGAATCTCACAGATTCTCTAACTAAGATCGTAGTTCGTACGCACGACGGCCAATCAAGCTTTACAAAACCAGTTTATGCGGATCTCTCATTGTATAGGAAATCTATATAAAGCGAGGCCAAGTTATACTGGAAATGTACAGCTTCATGTGCCGCCATATGAATTTATCAAACATGGCGGCATATTTTTCATGAAATAATTCTAGTAGACGGGTTTTAGATTTTAACCCGAAAGTCTGACAACCACTACGGTATTACCCAGTACCTGAGTTGTCGAGGTCAGATAGGCAGTCGCTCCATATCAAATATTGGTATTGTATTAAGCTGCATCCGGTTGGACTGGAAGCCGACGCCAACATAGTTGGAAAAAGGCTAGGCAGATGATGATGGGTTTAAGTGAATAATCTTGTTAATTACGGACCGTAGTCAAAAGTTCCAAACCATAGTTTATGCAGTACTTTAAGCACGAATTCTTATTAAAAGTGTTGAGAAATAAACTTGATGAAGCCTGTTTTTCGTAATTATAATTTTATTTAAAGTTAGTTTAGTATGTACATTAGTAATAAATATAGTACATAAGCGAATGGATCGTTTGCCGTATAATAGATATAAGGTACTTACAACAAAATTAACTTTGTTGTGTTTAATATTTAGTTAGGAAATATAATACAATAGTAGGTTCATGTAAAGTCAGGGAATTTAATTACTATGCAATTTGACACCTCATATCAATTTGCCATTTCAAAAAACTTAAAATATTACAGTATGATTTGAATATGCGGACTATTTCAGTTAGTAGTTACTTAATTTGGTTAACAATTCATTTGCCTGACTTTAAGTATGATGTTATAATTAAATTATAATGTGTATTTGTAAGATTTTAGTAATCAATCAAGTCAGCCTATCACTAAAATAGGCATTTTATTGGGCAAGTTACTTGCACCATAGAAACACTTATTGCAAGTCGACCTTTTATGTAGGTACTGACTTTAGACTGCGTTTAAACAAACAAGAGAACTTTCGAAAAGTAAATAATATATCATAAGATAACATCACTCTTGTAATCCCGAAGGGTTAGGCAGAGGTGTATCTAATAATACAGGCACATTTACCCAATACGGGGCGACCTTATAAATAGGTACCAAAAAAATAAAGTAAATAATATGCGGGGTAGAAGGGACACCGACGCGAAAACTTACGGTCTATGTGAAATTTTTCATTGGTTATTATAAAAAAAAGCTGTTCCAAACATTTTGTCCGTGTAGGTATTGCACTTTTGTAGAAAATAGCGTTTTTTTTATAATAACCGACTCCGTATGAATGCCACAGACTATCCTAATGCTGTGTTATTATATTTGGTTTCTGTAAAAGGGTTTTAAATAAATATTTGTAACTATAAAATCTTAATATTTTTATTTGCATTTTTATCCGAATTTATTTAGGTCTGGTGCAACATGTCTTGTTCTTCCATACATCCTATTACTCGTCATCACATCAGACACCTCATTTCTAGCCATACCATCCTTTACACAGTCCATCCATCGTTTCTTTGGTCTTCCTCTACTCTTATACCCATCCACATTCATACTCAAAACTTTGCTCACGACATTGTCCTGATTCCTCTGTTCTGTTCAAATATTAGAAAAAAAAACACTTACATATAAGTAAGTACAATAGTATTTGGACTTAAAAACAAACATTGACTTCCACTACAAACGTAAACAAAATCTTTTTAATCCCATAATATTTGATCCATTACTCACCTTTACGGCTTAACTTTAAAGTTCAAGTTCGCTTGCACAATACTGTAAGTGCATAATTAAGTGTGTAGTGTGTGTGTGTGTGTGTAGCTGTTAACTTTCTTGTTTTTTTTTTTTGTTCCGTCCTGTTGAAGTCCCTGCGACAAATAAATATTTTTTCTTTCTTTCTTTCTTTTTAGTTCCAACAAGGCCTATAGTTCGTTGACTTTACACTGTTATGTAATGTTGCTAGTTTAAAAATATGATTATTGCAATGATGTCGGCTTATCATCAATTTACTATCAGAGGATGTTTGTTTAGCTTGTAATGTATTTTGTTATATTTATGTCACAGATTGAGTAAAATAAACCTCGAGAGTAATTGGGTTGTGGAGGTCAGATAGGCAGTCGCTCCATGTAAAATACTGGTATTCAGCTGTATCTGGCTCGACTGGAAACCGACCCCAACATAGTTGGGAAAAGGCTGGGCAGATGATGATGAGAACCCAGCGATATTGAAATGTCTTACGCACCGTAGCTAAGAAGTCAACAGCTTCGCTATTGTCGTGCTGAGCAACTGGCATGAACAACTGACATGCTAACTGCTAAGTGACGGCACAATTGCAGACGCGTCTATGAGATAATATTGAAGTAATTTGATGTATTTGGAATAACTCCCAACCTGCACATTCCATTGAGAAAAGTGCTGCTTTGTTCGTGTTGTTTGAGTAAGCTTTTACTGCTTGACCTCCTTTTACAACAGCGTGATAATACTCTCGTGATCTCTGTGAGATGAAGCAGTTATCTTTAAAAGTAAAGCGTCGTTATAAGGTGTTATACTTATCTAACCTATCTTGTATACAAGGTGTAAACGGACCCTTCCCGAAGCCGTCAACCAAACATATGTACATCAAACTAAGTAACTCTACACAAAAAATATTGCTGGGAATAGACTTTTTTTTGGGGTGAAATATCAGGTGTTACGGTATGGCTCAATGTAACGCACTGAAAACACTGTGCTGATGGATGCATTGAATAGTACGGGGGTCGTGGAAGTATTTAAGGTATAGTAATAACTTTTTTTTGTTTTATTAAAAAAAACACTAGTGAAGATGTTGGAACTTTGAGCCCAACATATCTCCGTAACTAGAAAAAATCTCAATGACGGGGAGAAAAAGTACCTTTCGGCTTCGTTAAGGGTACCTATTCTTTGTAACTTAGCACAGAGATGTGTTGCTGAGAACTCTGTTGCCGGACACTTTTCACCTAAAAAGTGCTAAAACTAGGAAATGGTGAAGGGCAAGCTTTTTGAGGGCCTCGTCATTGGCCTTATCTTAATTTATTGGGGTTGGCGCAGTATGTTTTCTTCTTCCATACTTCTCTCTCGTCATCTCAGCAGTCATCTCCTTTCTAGCCATCCGCATTCATACTCAAAATTTTCTCAATTTTCTAATTTCTCCGCACCACATGTCCATACTACGATAACCGATTACCACAGAAGCTTTTAGACTTGAGGGACGCTGTTATGTCATTTTGACGTTCAAAAAGTGATTACACTCAGCCTAATTTGAATAAATGACACGTTCAAGATTAATCAGCATGAGGTATACTTAGATAATGTTCCCAATAAACTTATACTTTCACTTACGAGATTTCTTCCGTGATTGTTCATTATTTTAAGCTCCCGATATTTCGACGCTGTTGCAAGTGCCATGATCGCGGGTTGACTGGGGAATGCGGGTGAATGGAAAATAAAATCAAAACCCGACAATATATCCCGTACGTGACAGTATAAATTTAGTTGTAAACCGTGAAAGCTTAAAACAATGTTCCCACTGATGGCCGACAGGCCTCCTCTCGAGCGGACCCAGTGCGGTTTGGTAGAATGTACCTACTTGTATTCGATTTTTTTTAGGGTATGCCGGTAGACTGCTTCTAGTGTCTGGTCTAGTGGTGTCAAGCGTTACTGCTGAGCATGAGGTCCTAGGTTCGATTGGTCGGGCAAGGTGTTATCGGATTTATTATCCCATAAGGAATTTCTGTGTAGGAGCTGATTGTGCCCGATTGATTGAAAAGGCTAACTCCCTGTTACATATAATTAGGGACTTAACATGCGTGGTGGTCTATTTAGGTTGTTACACTTCTGCCTTACCCACCGGAGATTACAGGCGTGACGTTATGTTATGACATGCCGGTTTTAGACAGTAAATAAAGTATCTTTTATAACCTTGACTCACAATTCTAACAAGGAAATCCTTCAAACAAAACACCATTTGTTAGTAAACAAGAAAACATCAACAAACAAAATGAACATCGCAATACAGTTTACGTGAGAAACAACACGTTTAAAACTAATCACATATTAATTAAATAAGGAAATTGTTCTAAATCTGTCGTTATCGTAGAACAAGTTTTATAATTAACCTAAATTGCAATTGTTTGGCCTACGTGGTGACCCGTGCGTAGGGACGGCGGCGTATGATAACGCGGTGTGTAGATGGGGCTAGTTCACTGCGATTTTACTTATTATGTAGCTATTAATTACTTGGTTAGTTGTATTTTTTGGCGACTTATTGGTTCTTCGCCTCAAGAAACTTACAATTCTGGGGGTCTTATTAACCAACAATCAGCGCGACTGTCGAGTGAGCTATTCTAGGTTCGATTTCCGGGAGATGGGATTCTTCCTTCATTAATTTATCTGTAGCAGTCTGCCTAGCAGTCATGCCTAGTTTTAGGCTGGCAGTAGGATCACCCCAATTTAATACCAGGGGGTATTATATATGCCAGAGGCTGGCTCTTTTTTACGTTTCAAGGATGTTCAGAATAGACACATCAAAAGATACGAAATTGATCCCTTAGTGTTGGAAAACCAGGCACAAAATCGGCCCGAGTGGAGACGTCATGTGCATCGGCAGGTCAACGCCTTTGAAGAGAGAAGAAGGTCGCAGTTATATTTAAAACGTGATGACCGTAAAGCTAGACCACCTGCAGCTATACCCTACAATATCGTCAATGGAGTTCTGACAAGTCTGCTCGGAGTTTTTCGGCCTAAGTTGGATATGCTAGCCACTTGAGAGCACATAAAAGAGCAATACACCAAAGCTCTCGACAACCATCCTAGAAAGCCATCGAGTGCAGTCGCTGTGGCCGAAATCGGCTAGATGGCATCATCATCATCATTTATGGCAGAAACATACAGGGTGAAATATAGGTGTATCTACTATACATCTATATATATATAATTATCTACCTTTATGCATTCGCATACTTTTTTTAACTATCTTATATCCTGTCTTCACTTATCAATGGTCATTAGGTGCTACGTGCTACGAATATCGTACCACCAGACTGAAAATCTTTACTTTTCCAAAACTTGTCACATCTGAACACGGTCTTATATTCTCCTAATATTGTCTCAACTGTCTACTTCCTATCTATTGCGATATGACAGATTCACGTGTAACTACTGCTGTTAGTGAAATAGCTCTTGTTGCTAATCAATAGTGTTGAAGATCGTGTGTTTACTTTGTTACTATGAGCGCTATGTTTTGTTTATGCACTTAAAGCTGATATATTCTTTTGTGGTTTATTTTTTATTTCCCTTGCCGTTCTTGCGCTTGTGAATTTGCTCAGATTCTTTTTTCTTCACCAATTGCCACATCAAGAGCAAAATCATTTAGGCATTGAAAACCAGTTTTCAATGATACTGTCGCTGAAAAGTTAGTGCCTGTAATCATTCTAAAAACTAAGGGCAGCAATAACAGTTTCTTGGTGCAGGAAGAGCACGGCTTTCAAGAACAACACAGCTAAAGAAACTGGTATTTTTTAAAAGTTTGACATAGTACGGTTTCATTGATCCAGGAGATGTATTGGGGGATCAGGGTGGAAGGTTTCTCCATAGAAAAGGAAGGACACTCCGACCAGACCACCAGATTAGATTATACAGGATCAGGTTGTTAACCCGATGGATGTTTTTGGTATCCACACTACGTGTACAAAATATAGATAAATTAAAGATAGAACTAGAGATTCTATACCAACACAAACCTCTATGAAATACCCCAAAAAACACCTAAGCGTTCACTCGATTGTTGATCAAATACAGCAGCATTTTGAAACTCTAGCTAGACTTTCAAATTGAAGCCCTTCTGTCTCAATAAAGCGCTGTACTTGCTGTATTGCTTAATGGTCATAGACCCCAAACACAAGCACATGTAACCGGCATATCACTCCCTCCCTTTCCTCCTCCAAAGGGCCACGGACCACGACATAAAACCGACAGCGCGTTCCTAATTCAATTCAGTCCAATAGCGATAAAGAATTGCATCGCGCGCGTTCGTATGCGTTCGGAGATGTCGAAATAATTTTTTGAAAAAAAAAGAAAGTTGTTTGTTTATGTGAATTATTTGAATTGAGAACTGTAAACAAAATGGCGATGTCGATCGTGCGGTTGGGTTTAAGATCTGCAGTTAATTTCGAGAGGAATGCAGCAGTTTTGTCAATTACCAGTGTCCCGATATTAAAAGTAAGTGAATGATAAATGGTTTTATTAAAATAGGTTGTCTTATTATATGTCAAGTGTCATTGACTGCAAGCAGCGTTGCATTCTTGTTGCTTGGAGCGTAACTGCTGCGGTGCAGTTACGGTGTCTAGGACAAAAACTACCTAAATATAGTGAAACAAGAGATAATTCGATTTGCGCGATGTCTGGGAAATTGATGCCTGGAGAAAATTGTCATGTTGCTGAAATAGGCTTTTCATCGTTGCAGTGTTTTTTTAAACTGGCCGATAGGTATTCCACAAATCAAGAAAATGCATTAACGCCTTAGTATTAAAATGGAAACCTTTCGAAAATATGATGGGAAGCTTTCTAAGTTTAATAAGATATTATCGTAGATGCAAATGCTAGGCTTTATCATTATCCTCATGCCTTATGTCAATTAGAATTATTTGGTTCCAAAGCAGGTCTTTCTCTTCCATGTCTCTGGGCATTCTTCTTCTTGTTCTTCAACCTTTGGCCGTCCAATGCTGAGTGTAGGTCTCTTTGAAATCTCTCCACTTTTGGCGGTTTTGTGTCATGGCTATCCAGTTTCTTCCGGTCACTTTTACGAGATCGTCTGTCCTCTAGGCATTGTCATCTGTCATCTTTCTTGGTCTTAGAGGCACACAGACAAACAGGACTTGTTCAAACCAGGGATTTTATATGCTTTGTTATCACTTATGTTTCCATGCCGTTGTATGGTGCTATCGCATGCCATTATCATGGCGTGGTGCACAAAAGTTAGGTTCCCATGGCCCGTCCCCAAGGCCTTCTTATCAAGGAGGCAAGGACTGGTAGCTGATAGGGAAGTTTTTTTGTTACTCTATTTACTGTACGTCTGTATGACCGGTTGCTTACAATATGGATGTAAAGCACCCTTAACGAACCCGAAAGGCACTTGTTCTCCCCGTCATTACAATCATTTTTTTGTTCTAGATCATACCTGGGAACCTTCCATTTACAGAGATATTCGGGGTCACAGTTCCACCTTTTTCACAAGTTTTTTTTTGTTAAATATAACTTTTTAATGTTATAACTTTACTGTAATAACCTCCACGACCCCTTTTCTATTCAATGCATCCATCAGCACAATGTTTTGAGCGCGTAATATTGAGTCCTACCGTAAAACATGATTTTTCACCCCAAAAAAAAGTCGTTTCCCAGCAATAATTGTGTAAGTAGCTACCTACTTAGTTTGATCTACAGAATAATGGTTGACGACTTCATGAAGTGTCCGTTGACACCTCGTAGGTAAAGCTATTAAGGTGGGCATTATAAAAGAAGAATAAATCCACCTGAATAAATTGACAAATAAAACTCATTAAAGTTAAGTAAAACATAATTAAGTAACAGTGTGGTTTGTTTACTGATAAACTGATAACCTATTATCTCAATGAACCTTAGTGTCTGGTCGAAATTACAATATAATGGTCCTTATAACCTAAGAAACAAGGACGATGTTTGTTTGAACTTGATATTAGGTCAGTATTGTCAGTTGGCAGGTTCTGTCAAATTGCATTTTTTCGTAGATATGCAGTTCCACATTGCAGTCATCCTATAATGTAGGTAGTAAGTAAATAAATATTATATAAATTAAAAAAAAATCCGTTTTATTTATGTTTCACATGTCCTACAATCAGGAATAGGACTTCCACCAGCCCGCACAGGCTCGCGTGGTGGATTATGGCCCACACCTCTCTTCTCTCATACCAGCCCTGTGTGCTCAGCAGTGGGGACACATAGGCTGATTATAATATGTTGACATAATCCCCCCCACCAACAGATTTGAATCTATACAAATAAATTAAATTGAAGAGGATGACGGTAATTTCACAGCTTTTTACTGAATTCATATGAAAGTGTGTACGGTACCTATAGCAAAAACATTTTTTTTTTAATGTTTTGTCTTATTTGTCGGTTTGTCTGTCTGTCTGTTTGTTATAAGCTGATTATGTCAACATATAATCAGTCTATTTGTCGCCACTGCTGACCACACAGGGCTTTTATTTAAATCCATCAATCAAATAATACTTAGTTCGAAATCTAGGAATTTCAATGATGATGAAAGTCAGTATCAGTAAAATATTACCGTAACACTTGAGATTTGTATCATAACATCACGCCTGTAATTCCCGTAGGGTTAGGCAGGCAGAGGTGTACCTAATAGTACACCCACATTTCGCCAGTTATGTTAAGTCCCATATGTGTGAGTGCGAGACTATTGCCACAAATCGGGCACAAATCCAGACTCCGTGGATGCTACTGAGAAATTCCTGACGGAAAAACCCAATAACACTTTGCCCGAACTGGGAATCGAACCCCGAACCTCGTGCTCAGCAGTCGCGCGTGCGACCACTACACCATCGAGGCAGTTACGAATGCTCAGCAATGGGTACACTATAATATGCTGATTAGGTCAGATAATAAATCTGCATCTAAGAATTTCAATGGTGATGCAAGTCGGAATTAGGTTATCAAAATTATTAATTATTAATCAAAATTATTACCGAAAACTTGAAGATTTGAATCTATACAAATAAATAAAATTGAAGAGGGTGATGATAATTTCACAGCTTTTAACTGAATTCATATGAAAGAGTGTACCTATAGCAAAAACTATTTTTTTTTAATGTTTGGCTTATTTGTCGGTTTGTCTGTTTGTTCCGGCTAATCTCCAAAACGGCTGGACCGATTTTGACGGGACTTTTACTGGCAGATAGTTGATGTTATAATGTCTAACTTAGGCTAATTTTATTTTAAAATAATCATTAGGGTTCCATGCAAAAAACTCAAAACCCTTGAAATTTGTAAAAAAAATCCAAAAAAGGAAAGTAATATATATTTTTTTTAATTTCACGTGAACGAAGGACGCAGGTAACAGTTAGTCAATAATAAATAATACTAGGTTACTTGGCCGACTAGACATGTTATGTTTATTTTGTCTAACTTTAATCAGAGGTTCGAAGATAAGAATTACTTAACTTCCCCACCCTTGAAATAGTTGGATGTTGTTATTGTATCTTTGTTTATGTACTGCTATATGGCGTACGTGTGCGAGGCCGTATTTTTATATACAATCGGCTGTACATAATATGTTGCCGTGAATGGTAATCGTAAGTACCAACCGTTTGGCCCTTTGCAAGGACATGAACTGTTATGTTGGAGAACGGATATACAGCCAGATAATATGCAACAGATAGGTACGTTACAATATAATATTGGTGTTTATGGGCTATAAAAGCTAAGATAATGCCTAGGCCCAACATTTCCCAATCTATGTGCTTAGGTGCACAGTCAGTGAGCTCGATCTCATGATCCGTAATAGGTAGACACACAGATATATGGGTTAGCGTAAGCTTAATCAGCCTATAATGTTCCCACTGCTGGGACACAGGCCTCCTCTCCGACATATGGGTAGACTGTTGAAATTTTCACAGAATGTGTTTTTCTTTGCCACTATATCGAAAACTACTTTTAAAATTAAAGGGCTCCTCTACTACGGTGGTACGGAATCCTTCATGCGCGAGTCCGACACGCATTTGGCTGGTTTTTGTAATGTTTTTATCCATTGTATCTTCATCTTCATATCCTACCATATCATCATTCTTCGAATCATTCTTCATCTATCTTATTCCCATCCTTCTTATCTACCAACCACATCCATGTTTTCCCTACAAACAAGTTTCTATGTCGCAAGTTGCAACACATATAACGCCTGTAAGTAAACAAGGGTTTTGTTGTCAAACAATAACAAAAAAAAAAAACCTACAGCTGTTTGAATACAATGACTCATTAAGTTTACAAACTGCCGTATTATAAGTAGTTAAAAGAATCATGTGGAAAACATGTCCGTTACGTAATCATAATCAACAAACAATTTATTTCCGTAATCAGGGTCGGTTGATCGTCTAGTGACCCATTTACTTTCATGGGTTCCTATTTTCATTGGATTGCTGAACTATCATCATCTGCCAAGCCTTTTCCCAATCATGTTCTAGTCGGCTTCCAGTCTAATCCGATGTAGCTGGATATTAGTATTGATATACATACATGAAGCGACTGCTCGTCTGACCTCTGCAACCAATTTACTCGGAAACATTATACCCCTTGGTGGGAAGACTGGTTGTCAAGACTTCCGGGCTTCTGTTAAAATTGTAACGACTGTCAAAGATCTACGAATAAGAGGACCAGCGATGTAACGTGCTTTCTGTGGCACAGAGGCTTCGGTTTGTAATGGATGACCATCCATCTACGTCGGCAAGCATTGGCTTACCTTGAAGATCGACCCGTGCGGCTTTTATTACTTATATAACCACGAACGAGCCCCTCCCTTGCCAAACCAAGCAAATCCAAATGGCAGCTAAGAACGGTCTAAGAGAAAATTGGAATACTGCAGCTCGTATAACTTATCTGGGATTAGTAGTTAAAAATCACAACCATAATAAAAAATCATTATTTATTTCAACATCAAAATTACAATCACTGGTTCCTATTTGCACATTCTTGGATAGACAAAAGGATCCTGGAATACAGATCATCCAGCTCTTCGGCTTACAAGGACATGTTATTTAAAATAAAAAGTTAAGTCAAGATATAAAGGAATAATTACATGTAAAAATATTAGATATTCTTCTTTTTACTCTATTCTGTTCCCTTTATTTTATGGTGGATACTGAGATTGTGTAGGTCGGGCCCTTAACATCTCAGTTTGGTTCAACACAAGCATGTTTTCTATTACATAAAGTAGGTGTTACTTAACGCCTTCTGCGCTGTGGGTCATTGACCCCGGCACCGATCATGTGTGTCGTAGAAAATTGTTGAACATTTACATTGGGGCCCTTTATGTGGGTAACTTTTAACTGATAAAGGTAGATAAAATCCAAATGATGGTGTCTGGCTTATCGAAAAGACTAATGGAGTGAAATTGCATGAGATGGCCAAATTGGTACCAACCTATAGGATTTTATATATTATTTTATTTCGGCCACAAAAAGATCCTGAGAGTGTTAGTAACCTAATATTAAACAACTTATTACCAATTAGTACAACTATAGTACACGTACCTACAGTACCAATAACATATTAAAAAATATATATATATATATTATTAATAATATTTTTTTATTCATTAAATATTATTAATATGGGTAAATAGTTCTCTTTAAACTCTTTTTTTAGAAAATTCTAAAAGACATGAAAATATCATTCTCGCAATTGAAGTACCTAGGTAAGACTGTTTCTACATCTTTGTCTCGAAAAACGATCATCTCTTATACCGACTTCTATCTCAATCTTAGCAGATACTAGCCCTTGACACAACAGAAATTAATTTGGTGTTACTGTGTATCTTAATCTCCTATAATTTGCCACCGGCGACGATATCAAACTATTTGATTATTTTTTCTAACAACTATATGAAGGGCTCACGGGCGCACTCTACCTGCAACTAGCGCCTACTCCTATGGAACTGGTTAGACCGGAATACGGCATAAATGTATCCCTTCCATCATCTGTGTTGGTATTTGTAGCATTCATAGTTGTTGTTGCATTAGAATGGTCGTATTTATTAGAAATTTGAATTTGAAAACAATTTGATTATAGTTTGTTGCAGATTTACTAATAGGCTGATTATAGTTTGTTGCAGATTTACTAATAGGCAGGTCCAGAGACAAACTAACCCAAAAACTATTTATTTGGGGTAGGTATCTCACACAAATTCTTATAAAATATCAATTTTACAATGTAGCAAGAAGTTCTTAGCACATCATCCAGATAGACGAAGAAGAAAAAAATGCATATTATTGAGGATAACTCATAAAGTACCCAAGCAAAATTAATAAAATTAATATTTCATTGTTGTCTTTGTTTCGACAATTCAAAAGTGCCTGTTACTGGCCTACTTGAAATAAATGCTTTGATTTTGATTTTGATCTTCCTCTACAAATAACGTTTTTAACCCCACAAATCTATTTGACCCCTTTCATTCTGAATACTGACTTGTCAGAGCTCACGTAGACCCCTCAGACCATTCATCTCGATTTATTTAAAGCATCATTCAACAACTCAACAGAATGATATGATTTCTGTCCGTGAACTAAATAACTAATTCGCAAATCGTTGCGGCGAGGTCTCGGGAGCACCCGCATTGACATGAGTCGTTATGTACGATTGTATGTATGATTTGTGTGTTCAATGAGCTTTTGTAGTGGAAGGTCAACGACCGTTACATTTTTTGTTTTGACATTTCACAGAATTTGACATATTATTATGATCAAGTTGGTAAATTGCATTTGTTTTTGTTGTTAAGCCCAACGAATATCATTGGTGGAAATATGGTGAGCGCCACACCGGAGGCTGCCTCCCTAAAAACTGTCTATGCCACTACTAGCGTTCTTCAGGGAGCCAATCATCCCTACCATTCTTGCTGATTACCAAACCTTTTCTGTCAGTCTGTTCAATGTTTAAGCGTGAGATTTAAGCTTAGTAGGTACGGGTCTGCGTACTCGAACGTATGAGGAGCTCAACATCATCATCATCATTTCAACCGAAAGACGTCCACTGCTAGACATAGGCCTCTCCCAAGTGTCGCCACATTGACCGGTCCCGTGCGACTCGCATCCAGCGAATCCCTGCAACCTTCACAAGGTCAGGAGGTGCTCGTGGGTAAATAATAATAGCCCCTCGGATCAAACTTCAGGTTAAGCTGCGCTCGCCTAGGTTGGTCTGTGGATAGGTGACCACCGACACACCACACACATACCGGTACCAGTCTTACCAAGGGGTATCGTATTACCCAGCAGTAGCCAAGGGTCAATTTTTGTACGAGGTAAGCCGGTGTGCCTATCTTTAATATGATTACATTATTTGTCTATAGAATACTGACTTTGCCATTTTGCAAAGGGAAACCGGTAGGAATCGAGTTGTATGAAACTTTCGCCACTGTTACCCAGTAATATCTGGGTTGTGGAGGTAGATAGGCAGTCGTTCCATGGAAAATACTGGTATTCAGCTGCATCCGGTTAGACTCGAAACCGACCCCAACATAGTTGGCAAAAGGCTCGGCAGATGATGAAGTACGGGCCTACGTGTTTGATAACATCTAATTATTGTAATCAACGTCTTATTATCAAAAGTTATAAATACAATGTAAACAGTATCGATCAACA
The DNA here is from genome assembly GCA_910589295.1 of Noctua janthe. NCBI lineage: Eukaryota > Metazoa > Arthropoda > Insecta > Lepidoptera > Noctuidae > Noctua > Noctua janthe. The sequence continues at coordinate 2,087,806 of OU342573.1, read as the reverse complement.
GGAAAACGATTTCGTTCCAGTTTCTTATTGACAAGTCTGAGTAAACAGACTTGTAAATATTATTCAACCTCATTAATTCAAGATTTCGCGGTAACATTTTTTCCATGAAAGTATCTAATTAATTAGGAACAATATGATATCACGTACCTACTTAAATTACATAATTATCGACATAATGAAACGTTTCGAATAAAGTAAATTAAGTAATTCCTATATTGTTATGTAATATGCTGATGATTATTTCGTTCCATTGTGGGACTATCCTGTGACATGCCTTTACTTACAGAATCCTATGCGCCTGCGCACACAACCGACCAATCTATAAATACACTGCAAGGCCACTGCAACGATCACTTAGTAGGGTGCATCAGCTATGCAGTCTGGACAATGTAGGTAGCCCTACCTACATACACAACGTAGTGGGGTTTATTTATAAATGGCATGTATTTAACGCGGCGACAAACTAATCTGTAGCAAAAATAATAGGTTGGCAGCTACAGTGAAGTATCAGTGTGATAATTCAAGGACTCTGAAAAAAACCTAAAACAAGGTTATTAACCACTAGAGTAGATAAGGCGTAGTCGACGTAGCCCCGCTGTGCGGGGCTCCTATTTCTGTTTGCAGGGTTTAAAGTAACCTAACACGAAGGGGATCCCGGGGTCTTAGTTCGCTCACTTCGCTCGCTTACTAGACCCCGCCATCCCCTTTGAACCTAACCTGTCCGAGTCGGGGTGCCCCACCGAGTCTCTCTCAGCCTTCACTCGCTCTTGCTTAATATATTCTCCTTGCCGCAATGACCAGATAAATAATTGCTTACTTGGTACAATAGGCGCCCAGTCAGAATATTGGTCGCCAATTAAATTTTTATTCGCCCGATTAATAATTTCCCTTTACAAATTTTGCTTCAACTTCAATCAATTCAGTCTACTGCTCGACATAGGCGTCTCATAAGCTACGCCACATCACGTTGTTCTCTACGGAATGCGTAGATGCATCAAGTTGAATTTATATCAAATACTCTCGGTTTTCGAGTCTACAAACCTGTAAAGTCAACGCGATCAAAAGATATCATGACATGACCGTTTATGTCGCAAATTTTCGCATATTTTGCGATTTCACAAGGAAATCAAAACCTATAGGGTACTTCCCGTTGACCTAGAATTTAAATTCTATTTGGCAAGAAGCAAAGTCTGAAAACCGTAAATATGTATTTAAACAAGAAAATACCTAGTCATAAAATACAAGTTTGTAAGGAACCCTCGGTGCGCGAGTTCAACTCTCACTTGGCCGGTTGCTTCAAGTTCAACTTAAGTAATTACGAGTTTTAACGTCTGCTTAATCATATTTTGACGATTAAAAGTCTGTTCACTTTTAGAAATGTCTATGAATAATCCCTGTATTAACATTGATATTATCGACGGCAGATGTCATACTATCCACAATGGCACACAAGCTGCGCTTGCACACGGCCGCACTGCATAATGCGGTCATCGATCTCGCATATCGATGTATATGTGAACTGTTCAAGTTGTAGATAATGTACCTATGTTAGGTCCTATACTTATCTGTGGTTGACAAACTCAATGAAGAGCTTTTTTGGTGGTAACTTTAGTTAATTGTGTCTGATCATTAGATATTTAATTAACTCAGAAAAATTGACAAAGATGAAGTTCTTTCTAACACCTATTTAGGAGTCTCTCGCTCTTTAAAACCGAAAAAGATATCTATCCGAACTAATGATTCAGGTTGCTTATGAAACTTTATTATGATACCCAATTGTAAGCATCTCTCCAACAAGTTTTTTAACACAAAACATTTTAGCATAATCAGCTAATAAACTCCCTACAGCTGGGACACAGACTCATCTCCTTTAGAATGAGCACGCCATAACCCATGCAGGCCCAGTGCGCGTTAGCGGATGACACATCATTTCCAGAAAATGACGGTTTCCTTACGCAGCAAAACATGTTGCTGGAACAGCTCGTGGCTAAATAATAACAGGCGCTCAGGTCGATCTTTAGGTTAAGCCGTGCTTACCTAGGTTGGTTTGGGGATGGGTGACCGCCCATTACATACCGAGTTTCCTCCGTGCCTCGGAAAGCACGTTAAGCCGTTGGTCCCGGCTGTCATCTGTGGATCTTTGACAGTCGTTACAGGTAGTCAGCCCAAAGTCTGACAAGTGACTGCCAGTCGTACCAAGGGGTATCGTATTACCCAGTACTAACTGGGTTGTGGAGGTCAGATAGGCAGTCGCTCCATGTAAAATACTGGTATTCAGCTGCATCCGGTTAGACTGGAAGCCGACCCCAACATAGTTGGGAAAAGGCTAGGCAGATGATGATGTTGCTGGAACAGGTTGTGCAACTTTTGTTTCCTGAGAAAATGAGTCTTCACCTCCATATCTTTTCCTTCCAGTTAATACACACGAAGCCAGTCTGCAACGGCAATGTCTGCTACCTGGGTGACCTGCCCCGGGATCGGGAGCTCCAATCAGAACGAGGGTCCATTCTGCGACGGTACAGCAAACAGCATGGGCGACCGGAGGAGGATCGACGGAAACGGTCTGATAGCGAGTCGGATTCTGACTCTGATACTGAATGTAAAGGATATGATCGGGTAAGTTGATTTTTGTTACTGTTGTGCATAGAAATTGGGGAGCATTAAAATTCGTTAAAACCTTAGTAAGCCCCCCGACTGTATCTTATTAGGCTCTACTTTTCGGAGCGGTAGCACAGTGATTACAGTGTAACGAGGCTCTGAGGAGACCTCTTTATAGTCTTCCAACGGATGTGTCGCGTTTCGGGGGTTCTGATGGTCTCTTATGTGGAGCTCTAGCTACCTTACATGTGCTTATGGGCTTATTTTTGAAGGTTAACCCGTAAAAAGCAAAAGCTATTTAGTAGGGCTAAATATTTATTTTACGACATAGGGAGCTGACATAAAAGCTACCTTCGTTTGTGTTACGTGATAGATACGTATGAAATCGTGGAAGGCTTACCTTTTAAATAATAATGTATTTATGTCCTCTCTTCTAGTCGGAGTTCTGGCGCCGAAAAATGCGTACAGTGCACAACATTCTTGATGTTGACAAGGATGGTCTGATCTCGTTCAACGACTTCCTCCTCTTCGCCGAGCGGTTCAAGTCGCTTGGACACCTGACCGAGCAACAGGCTGAGGAGTTCACTAGTATTATTAAGGTAATTAATCGACTTCTGAAAAAGGAGGTGGTTATATATTCAGCCAGCATCTTTTGTTTTTCCATGAATTTTCACCGATTTCTGCCGAATGAAGTAATCCTTTGGCATTTGGAGGAAGCTTGCGCGGTGGTCCCATATTAATTTTATTAACTTTGCTTCGGTACTTTATTTGTTATCCTCTATAATGTGCATTTTTTATTCTTCGTCTATGTTAATGGTGTAAATTTGGTACTTAACAAGGATTTTTGTGAAATACCAAAGCTAAAACAAAAAATCTTTTTCGCAAAAAAAGTTCTCAAAGACGGAACTTTTAGGAAAATCGATGTTCTATCCACGTCTGGTTACATTATAGAACGAAGATCCTAATCCTGAGATGTTTAGTAACACAACAAACGAGTCCAGTCTTTCCTCTGGACCCCTTATATTCGCTGAGATTTGGCAAAGATTACTGTGATTGTGACTGTGATGTCGTGAAACATTAATTTGTATTCTCCTAACAGATGACCTGGGAGGAACAGTGGGGAGCCATAGACCCGTACAACTTCGTGACAGTGGAGCAGTACCTGGAGGACATGCACCACGTGCTCAACGACAAGTCGCTCAAGAAGAAGGCACATCGCTGGCTGCCGTACTTGTTCAAGGTAACGTTCATTAGCCTTCATACGTAAACATCACGCCTGTCGCCTTGGCTGTTACTCTCAGAAAGGGTGCACGGGTGTCATTGGTGTATTTTAGAAAACTGGAAATATTTTGGATATTTAAAGCCTCTTAACTAGGCCGAGTCAGTTGTACGCCACACGTTATTTTTATGTGCTCTAACTGAACTGCGTAATTCATAAATCTCATAATATTTTTTTTTCTACGTTTTTACAGGTTTTTTTTCAAAGTACCTATAATTATGTAGATGTAGGTATTTACAGAAAACGTAGATATCAACTCTTTGATGTTTTTTATTAACATTCAGTATTGTTGAATTTGCACGAGTAGTGCAGCCTAAGTTCACCACGACATGGCCCGTGTTGCGAGCTTAAATGATTACTAAAACGTCCTTTAGTTCGAAACTAGTCGAATATTAAAATAAAAATATGATTATTTACAGGCAGTGGACAAGGACAAGTCGGACTTCATATCGGTGCACGAGTTCAAGTTGTTCTTCCAGTGCTTGGGACTGGACAACGAGAAAGCGGCCGTCGCCTTCGCTGGCATAGACGTTAATGGGGTAAGCTGAATTATTAACAAACTAATATTCATTTTTTATTTAAACTTCTTGACTGCTTCGTTGGTCTAGCGGTCGCAAGCGCTATTGCCGAGCATGGGTTCGATTCCCAGGTCGGGCAAAGTGTTATTGAATTTTTCCTTCAGCAATTTCTCAGTAGCAGCCACGGAGTCTGGATTGGTCCCCGGGTGATGGCAATAGGCTCGCCCCCTATTACATGGGACTTAAACAGTAACAGGCGAAATGTGGGACTTATATTAGGTACATCTTTGCCTAACCCTTCAGAGACTACAGGCTTGATGTTATGTTATGACAACTAAAGTAGTTTGTTCCATATTTCTCATATACCTACTTAAAAATTATTTTTAAAGTTCTCAATGTTTTTCAATCTTTTAATATTATTTTCTTTCACAGGACGGCAAGCTATCACTAAAAGAGTTTGTAAAACTCGGCAAGGAATTTTTCTGCTCTGAAGACGAGAAGAGGGTGTCCAAAATGTTCTGGGGACCCCTGATTAACTAAGTCATTGCAATATTAACTTTACGCTTAGGACTTAAAAGTCATTATCGACTGCCGTTTTAATTTAGTTTTTTAAGTGCGTGTAGTTCTTTTTTGTGTTTGTGTTTATAAAGACAGCTACGTTATATGTGTACTGGAGACGTCTAGAAAGAGATGGCGCTATACAATCTGTATAATTCTATCTCTTTCATGCACTGTACAGCCTGTACAAGATTATTAATGTTTCCTATGTACTCTGCATGGGGTAATGCTGAATTAGGGGATATTACGAAAAAATATATTTATTTCTATTGAAGTATGTTCTTGAACTAAAAAAAAAATGTTTTTTTGTACCTTGAGGGCTAACAATAGGCTTTCACAAATTCTCAAACATTTAGTATAAAGTTTGAATTGATCAAAATATTCCCTAATTCTGGTTTTTATCCCATACTTGATTTTCAGCTTCCTTTATCAGCTACTATAGTGATTTTAGAACCGCTTGCACCACGGCTCACTAAACGTATTTAATTAAAACATCATTATTTATTTATTTAAACTATATGCACAAGTAAAAACTGTACAAAGGCGGACTTAATGCCATACCGGGTAAAGCGGGGTGAATAGGACCGCAGGCGTGAATAGAGACAAAACTGACGGGATTTTAACATTAAATTAATTTGATTATGTTATCAAAAAGTACTCTGTTTTATTTACTTAGTTATACCTAATTATTTAGAGACCTTGCTAGCAACTTAACATATTAATTCAATGTTAAAATCCCTTTCAAAATTTGTCTCTATTCACCCCTGCGGTCCTATTCACCCCGTTTTACGGTAGGCATTTTCTACCAGTCTACCTTAGGGTGATGCAGAGACAATGCACAGTAGGTGCAATAACAGAAAAAAAAGACTAGAAAATATTTGAAGTTCAGAGAGATAAACAAGAAAAACTACAACTTAATTCAGAGACGAATCTTATTATCTTTGTCATCTTGAGAGAAATAGAACGACGTTTTTAATACGGTTAGCACAAAACGCATAACTAGTGATTGGCGGTGCAAACGGGCTTCAGACACCTTGGTACCAATACCGCCTATATTTTGACTTCTATATGATTTTTGTTACTATAATGCTGTTATTACCTATAGGTAGTTATTACTTATTATTACTACGGTCTTATGACGCTAAATAATAAAAATAAAGTAAGCCATTCCTATTTTATGTACCAACATTCATCATTTGAATGTCTAAAAATATTATTTGTAAGTATTGAATCTTTGAATAGAATCTCAATTTTAACAAATACTTTGCTTTGTTTTATTTGAATCAAAACCCATTATTTGTTTTAAAAATACTAGGATCAGCTAAGAAAGAAAAAATGCGCGATCAATGTATTAACTCCATTGAAAATAGGACTGTATAACCATTGTTTAAAGACTCGCGACCGAGTCGAGAGCATGCGCGAGGCGACGCGTAATGTCTGCGTCGAGATGAATCATACGGTCACATTTTCCATGCAGCTAGTAAATTAGGCGTACATTTTTCCGTTCTGTCTGAATTGACTGTTATAGTATTGCGTGCGACCAGATGTATGAACGTGGAAGCAGCCAACAAGAAGGGTCAATTCACACCGAAGTGGCAGCGGTCGGCAGCGCAGTGTCGTTGTCAAAAAAAAAAAGAAAAAGACATTTTATGCTTTATCTCCATTAGGAGATGCATAGTAGCGTTTGAAAGACTCTGGAGGGACGCGCGGCCGCTCGTACTCCTTTTGTAGTTTCTGCCTACCATGGCAAAAAGGCATAAGTTTATGTATGTGTGCTTTCATAGGTGAGTAACGCAAAACAAAAATAAACACCATTCTTTTCAGTAATATCTTTATTGAGAAACAATACAAAATTAAATGAAAGTCAGTTCTAAAAATAAAATAAAAAGTTTTCACAAAAATAATCATTAAATTATAGTTTCACTTTGTATTTTTTTAACGACAAAACGGTAATATTAATTGATGGCTTTTTAATATGTTCTATATTATAATCTGTAGTCGACAACTCATTGAGTAATTTGAGTATAGGTCGGCGAAGGCAATAAAATTCTCGAACAGTTGACAAAAGTAAAAAAAAATAGTAGCAAGTCTTCGATGCAAAAAAAGAAAAAAAAGAGCTATGTTGTATGTGACGAGAATAAGGCATAAAATGACAGGATTATTTAATTACAAACAAAAAAAAAACAAATACTTATTAACACTAAGAATTAAAATAAATCTAAACAATGCTGAGTTGGTCTTTAAGTAGCTTCGTTTCTTCAATGAGCGTTGATATTTGTCCAGTTCTGAAAACCAAACAAAATAAGTAAGTTTAAGTATTAAATTGAAGGATATCAGGCCATACTGCGCCAATCTCTAACAAACTTGGATCAGATGATGATGATGATTTTAGATATTGACGGCACGGTGGGCGCAGTGGCTGAGCAATTGACTGCTGCGTTGCGTGTCGCGGGTTCGATCCCCGCATGGAACAAATATTTGCATTGCCTACTGATAGTTGTTCCGGGTCTGGCTGTTTGTATATGTGAGTTTAAATGTTTTTAAACGCACCCACGATATAGGAGAAAATCCTAGTGTGGTGCAACGTATTTTTTATAGAAAAAAAAAAACAAAAAAAGGGATTTAGTTTTATCTATTATTTACATCATAATATATCATCACACCTGTAATCCTCGAAGGGTTAGGTAGAGTTGTACCTAATAGTATACCCACATTTCGCCTGTTATGTTTAAGTCCTATGTAATAGGGTGCAAGCCTATTACATCATAATGTGCTATATATATATCTGTTGGATTCCTAAAGCGATCTAGCATTTCACATTTCAATTGAAGCTTCCCTACACCAGAAATCTCCAGTATAACTGGTGCGTTTATGAACCCAAAAAAAATGTTTTTTAGTTTGAAAAATGTATGTCAGTCATTTGGGAATAATACAGTTTCTTGGTGGTAGATCACCGAAGGGAAGCTGAGGATAAAAGCTGTAAGTAAAACAAATAATATACTCACTGTTGTTGCAGAATGGATGAGATGGTATCACTGTGAGACTTGCCAAGCGCTATGTCCTTCTTCTTGTATTCAGAGTGCCATTTCTCCAGCTGTAAATAATAAATTATGATAAAAATAATAAAATTATGGCTTAATTCCCAAGAGCCACGACCAATACCTGAGGAGGCTCTCGCTAGGCAGCTGGATCAAAGGCTTGACTCAGAAAACGGTACTCCTGGACACAGCTCGTATTGTTAGGAGGTTCCTTTCTCTGGAGCCCTGACCGCTGGTAGCTTGGACCCTGTTCCCGATACCGGTGGGCTACTATTCTTTATATCTTTAAATGATTTTATTTTATGGTTTTTGTTAAGAAATATTTAAAAATGTAATTTGTGTGTAAGAAAATATATAAATAAATAATAGTCGCTCTTTTCGCCCTTATCGCTTACCTCGACAGACTTATGCTGTGCGTGTTGTTTGAGCATCGATATCTGGTCGCTCAGTCGCTCGCCGCATCGCTTGTATCGCTCGAGCTCGGCGAGTAGTTCCCGCTCAGCTGGAGTTGCTGATGCTGAGGCCCGGATGTTACGGATTACTGCTGAACATCTGTAAGGTAAATTAAAAAGTAAATTAGAGAACTATCTCGTAAGTCAAGTGTGGCAGGCGCGACTGCTGAGCATGAGGTCCTGGGTTCGATTCCTGGGTCGGACAGTGTTATTGAGCTAAGGAATTTCTCAATAGCAGTCACGAGTCTGGATTTGTGCCCGTGGCGCCATGTGTTATCATAAGAACGTTATTGTTGTTTTCCTCGGGAACAGTACTTTTTTTGGGATGAAAGGTGCTGTCTGTTTCTGTACACCTGACAACGAATATGCAAAATTTCGGGATGATCGGTTCAGTGGTTTCGGCGAGAAAAGGTAACAAACAAATAAACTTACTTTCGCATTTATAATACTTAGGATGATAGTCGGGACTAACGGTTTATTTTGCTTTTCGAGGTACTGAGGAAACTCGGTAAGTATATGGTATGGTATGGTATTGCTAATAAACAAAATTCACCTGTATTTGAGATCATCCTGATGTTTTTCAGCTAACATACACTTTTCCTTGAGGACCGTAGAATCGAGCTGAACGTCGTCTATCTCTTTCTGAAAATAACAAAAAATAATGTTTAATAGTTAATGATAGTAACTTTAAACGAAAGCCCCGCAGCCCGCTTGCTGAAGGTGCATCTGAGTAGTGCTGGCCATGTGCTGGCTAGGTTGTTGTGTGGAGTGGCTTACCACACGACCTTATGTGCCGACTACAATATACTACTTTTACATGTGACTGTTCCAAAATGACCCTAGAATGATCAAAATTTCGTTTTTCCTAAACCGACCTTAATACATCACATTATTATCACGTTGCCTAGATCTGGTGTCGCTGGCTCGCTGCTGGCGACAGACGTACTAACTAACCTGCAAGTAATGCAGCCAGTCCCGCTGCTGGCGACAGACGTACTAACTAACCTGCAAGTCCTGCAGCCAGTCCCGCTGCTGGCGACAGACGTACTAACTAACCTGCAAGTCCTGCAGCCAGTCCCGCTGCTGGCGACAGACGTACTAACTAACCTGCAAGTCCTGCAGCCAGTCCCGCTGCTGGCGACAGACGTACTAACTAACCTGCAAGTCCTGCAGCCAGTCCCGCTGCTGGCGACAGACGTACTAACTAACCTGCAAGTCCTGCAGCCAGTCCCGCTGCTGGCGACAGACGTACTAACTAACCTGCAAGTCCTGCAGCCAGTCCCGCTGCTGGCGACAGACGTACTAACTAACCTGCAAGTCCTGCAGCCAGTCCCGCTGCTGGCGACAGACGTACTAACTAACCTGCAAGTCCTGCAGCCAGTCCCGCTGCTGGCGACAGACGTACTAACTAACCTGCAAGTCCTGCAGCCAGTCCCGCTGCTGGCGACAGACGTACTAACTAACCTGCAAGTCCTGCAGCCAGTCCCGCTGCTGGCGACAGACGTACTAACTAACCTGCAAGTCCTGCAGCCAGTCCCGCTGCTGGCGACAGACGTACTAACTAACCTGCAAGTCCTGCAGCCAGTCCCGCTGCTGGCGACAGACGTACTAACTAACCTGCAAGTCCTGCAGCCAGTCCCGCTGCTGGCGACAGACGTACTAACTAACCTGCAAGTCCTGCAGCCAGTCCCGCTGCTGGCGACAGACGTACTAACTAACCTGCAAGTCCTGCAGCCAGTCCCGCTGCTGGCGACAGACGTACTAACTAACCTGCAAGTCCTGCAGCCAGTCCCGCTGCTGGCGACAGACGTACTAACTAACCTGCAAGTCCTGCAGCCAGTCCCGCTGCTGGCGACAGACGTACTAACTAACCTGCAAGTCCTGCAGCCAGTCCCGCTGCTGGCGACAGACGTACTAACTAACCTGCAAGTCCTGCAGCCAGTCCCGCTGCTGGCGACAGACGTACTAACTAACCTGCAAGTCCTGCAGCCAGTCCCGCTGCTGGCGACAGACGTACTAACTAACCTGCAAGTCCTGCAGCCAGTCCCGCTGCTGGCGACAGACGTACTAACTAACCTGCAAGTCCTGCAGCCAGTCCCGCTGCTGGCGACAGACGTACTAACTAACCTGCAAGTCCTGCAGCCAGTCCCGCTGCTGGCGACAGACGTACTAACTAACCTGCAAGTCCTGCAGCCAGTCCCGCTGCTGGCGACAGACGTACTAACTAACCTGCAAGTCCTGCAGCCAGTCCCGCTGCTGGCGACAGACGTACTAACTAACCTGCAAGTCCTGCAGCCAGTCCCGGTGCTGGTTGCTGAGCGAGCGCAGAGAGTGCAGCTTGCGCGCGATGGCGTCGCTGGCTCGCTGCTGGCGGGAGATGTACTCGCCGCGGAGCTTCAGCGTCGCTTGCGTTAGGAACTGGAACATTTACAACATTTTGTAATAACCTATTTAATAACAAAATCTTAAAAAAACTAAAATTTGTGATAAACATAAACAAACAACTGCCCGTTAAAGAGTAGCGCCTTAAGAGCGGCCAACCCGTCATCCTATTCATACAAACGCTCGTACGTGATTATGCTGTTGTAACACATCTATCTTTGATTTTTTTTAAATGATAGGTATCTTGTGCAATATATCTTGGTTTCTATCAAAGCAAAAAGTAAAAATTTGAAGAAACAAATTCAGTATAAGCCTCCAAAAATCTGCTATTTTGCACATATTTACCTAAACTTTGGTTGTTCATAATATACTCATAAATTGTAAAAGTAAAGATAACATTGTGATAGAAACCTTGCACACGTAATGGAGATTCTAAATGACAAATATTTATTTCACAAACTTGTAAGCCTTATTCAAAAACACGTATTTCCTGGAACAAGTTTATGAAATTTTCGAACATTATTTATCGTTGAATGTTGTCGTTGTCGCGTCAGGCGGTATGAGGTGCGCGGGAGACGAGTCGCGGTGGCTCTGGATGACACAACAAGCTTGTCGACCGCGCTCGCCTTGACGGTAGACGGACCGGGAAGGGCCCTCTTAAAGTGATCATACTCGTATATAAGGTCTATCTTTTCATACACGAAATATTTTAAGAGTAACTTCTATAAGTCGTAAAGTCGCCAAAGCAACGAAAAAAAAAATGATTTGAGTTTTTTTTTACATAATTATTATAAGTCTAAAATTTTTTGAGACTTTTTGCATAAAACCTTTACTCCCATATTCTAACAATGACAGTAGCTGAATACGAAGTAGTAAACTAGCGTAATGGATGCTTAAAAATAAAGAGCCAGTGTTTATTTTGTGGGGCAAGTATTTTAAATTATTTATTTTTAATAAAAAATATACTCAGATAAAAAAAAATCCCTTGAAATGTTATAGTCCCTTGTTATAGCCGTTAGATGATTCCCTGAAAATATTTCGTGTATGAATAGTTAGACCCTATGTTTGTAAAGCCAAAAATGACGAAAATGTATCACATCAAGGAAATTTCCTGTTAACTTAACTTCGTATTATTATTATATCACTAGGTTATGCTCGCAGCTTCGCCGGCGTGGAATTCAGTAATTGTCATACGGGATAAAAACTGTACTATGTGTTAATATGTCAATCCAGGTTATAAACTATCTGTTGGCCAAATTTTATCTAAATCCGTTCAGAAGTTTTTGCGTGAAAGAGTAATAAACATACGAACTTTCGCATTTTTTTTTCTTTCTTTTTTATTAGCTGTAAGTCCTCCATGTACTAAAATAAATAAATAAATAATAGTAGTAAGATTTAGAGATAATGAGATTCTAGCAGATAAGTAAGTTTTACGTTACCTCTAAGCACTCCTTAGGACTAGGCTCCGCTTTCGTGCTGATTTTTAGAATTGGCTGAGAGACGTCTCTGGTAAGAATCTCCTGTACGATCGATGTGAAGGTCAGTTTCTGTCTCTGGAATTATAATAAAAATACGTAATCAAAACGTGACATAAAAGATGTGGTCTGTATTTCCTGAAAGCAGAGCCGTATAGTACATTCACATTCGCCAGTGACGCCATCGTACCATGTAAAAGGGGCCTGGCCTTTCTTAATAGCTCACACCATATTTTATTTTATTTTAAGTCTATACAACGTGTAACAGAATAAACGCAATTCCTGAAAGTAGTTGGTTCAGAATCGGCTTCTGAATCGATTTCCGTCATAAAAAATAGGTGTTAAATTTTGACGGAAAAATCTTTAAAATATCTTAAATTAGAAACACAGTATCATGACAAATTAATAGAATCCTTAATTCAAGGAAATTGAAACCACATTATTTGTAGTTTGCTCATAGCTCGTAATACACACACGTAAATAATATCAATGCATTTTACATTAAATGTAGTGTGCGTCAAATAAAGAGGTAATTTAAAGGAATTCCAACTTTATCTCCAATGAGTAAGGCTTATTTGAATACATGACCTAACTTAGTTGGTCATCAGAGTATCCCTACAAACAAATTTAGGCATTTTTACGAAATAAAATGATTTAATTTGAAGAAATTTAGAACTTATTGCAAATAGATAAAGCTTTTGTCGGCAACCTCTTTGACGGTTATGCGAAATGCCGACACACACGCCGCCGCTACCGCCGAATACCACGAGTACCTAACATTTAAATTAAAGCTAGTCTTCCGCTGGTAGTGATCTAGTGTAGTCGTTCTTTAATTTACTTCCGTGACATTTTTGTTTCCGCGCGCGATGGCTTTCCGGTATACCAACATACAATACACGGAGATGGTGAGGACACTGGTTCGCTGTCTTGATAATGTCGCGTTAGCTTGTCGGGAGTTCAATGACCGTTTTGGTTGCAGTGTAAGCGCCAGGACGACGCTGGCTGCAACTCAGCGACTGAGGCATCTGGATGCGGAGTAAGGCAGTCGTTGGATAGATCGCGGAGGATCTGTGCCGTGGCCTCCCAGATCGCCTGACTTAACACCATTAGACTTTTATTTGTGGGGTCGCATAAAATCGCTCGTGTACGTCAGCCAATCTACAAGTGTCGAGGAACTAAAAACAAATTGAACAAGCATTTGTGACGAAAAGTGATACTGAAGTGCTTACAAAATTGAAATACAATTTAAGAAAGCGTGCAAATAAGTGCATAGAACAAGGCGGGGGTCATTTTGAAACTTTAATGAAACTGGATCGCAGAAATAGTGCAAATTAATAACCTGAGTGTAAAGTGTAAATAGTCCAGTTCTGTAAGCACCTCCCTACTTCTACCTATCAATACGATTTTATTCTTATCACTGTAAATATTAAGATTCAAATCTTTTAAACACGCCGTCTTTGAATATTTTTGTAGTACAAACAATAAACTGTACCTAAACACAACTTATCAGAGGGATCGAGGGATTCGCGGGGGTGCAATCTCGAAAGATAAAGTCGCTGTTTTAAATGCATCCCCGTTACTAAGCCTAAAGTCTTAGATTCGTGTTGATAATTTCACTTACTAGAAAATTTCGTTCATTGAACTAACGCACATCTAATGCTTACAGCTATGGTCAGCTGGCGGGCGCTCGAGTGTGCGTGTCGCGTCGGCCGCTAACATTGCATGAGTGTGTGTGCGATGTTGTTGCACATACGTTATGCGTTTAGTAAGGATAACTATTTTATAAAATGACTAGGTTTGGTTTAAATTTATTTAATTACGGATGTTGTTTTAGACTTACAATTTAATATTTTAATTGGGGTGTCTGAGGTATTGCGCTTAATCTGTCACAAGTTGTATGTGACGATTTGTAATTGGCTTTCTGGTTACCTTTTTTGTTTGTTTTTATTAGTTTTAAGTCCTCCATGTACTAAAAAAAATATATTAAAATAAATATAATTAAATAAATAGTCAACCCAGATCTGAACGCATCCTAGATGTATTCACTCCATGCCCAACAAGAACTAACCTCGGACATTCGGTACCAATGAACAGGATGATGAGAACGTACAATGAGCTTCATTCACGTTCCTGTAGCGTTGACATCTTCGCCAACAAGCTATTGCAATTTCGCAAACAATTGTTTCTGACCCACAGTGGCCACAGTTAATATCTATACTAATATCATTACATTTTATATTATTACTTACTTAATATTATTACTCACTTATTTATTATTTGTCATTGAGTGTGTCATTCTTTAGAGCAACAAAATAGATTTAGTTATTTTATTTTCTTTATTTTTAATTTTGTTTTCATGTAATTTTGTTTTTTTTTTTAAGCCTATTGTACTTTTTGGAATACTATAAAACTTGAAATACTTATGCAAGTGCTGTGCACACCTGTAAGTGACATATTCACCCTAGATTTTAAGTTTCATTGTTACATTACCCTAAAATTGTATTAGTGAATAAGTCGTTGGAGTGCCATAAACAAATAAATAAATAGTTACATAAAAACTCAAACTTTTGGAACCGGGAACGGTTCGAAGATTAAAACCAGAACCTTACGCACAGCAGTCGCGTTTGCAACCATACATTTTTATCTAGCATGTGTTTATGATTATGTGGAGCATGTGAGGATCGTAGCAGGTGGCGTTCTGTGGTTTCTTAAATAAATATAAACTCACGGCGAGTTTAAGTAAGTATTTGTTTAAATCGGAACTTATTATTATTTATTTATGTACACACAACATACTCAACAAGACATAACATTAAGATAGAAGAACACAAAGGTTATCCTAAAAAAAAAAAATAGTGATCTTTGCATCTTCTAATTTTGTTGGGTCAAAACTACGCTACATCCTCGGCGTCGCGCTAGCAGCATAGAGTTCACTTTGATTGCAGGTTTTTGGGAACAGAAGACAAGGTAGGAGACTGGAGGAAGCAAAGCCTTTTGTGATAAGGTACATACCTCTTTCAGTATATTGTTGATGTCATCTTGTTCTAGCGTCGGGTTCTTTAGCTGCAGTTCCTTGTATAGTAGTTCTTCTAAGTCGAATGGCTCTAATGTTCTGTGGGGTAAGTGAATAGTTATGTTTTATGCTCTCTATGCAGTTATTCATATTGACAGCATTTTTTATATATTTTTTTTTTGAAGCATTTTTTATGAATTTTAATATGAAGAACAAAGGGGCCATGCTATTGAATTGCAAGCATTGCCAAACGGAACGAGCGAGCTCTGAATTAACTCCTGAGCGAAGCGAGCGAGGTAAATCGAGTATCCTGAGTGCAGTGAGGGAAGGAGATATTAAATAATTGAAGTTACCTAGCAAGTAGATTGTACTCAGTACACAGCACCAGCAGCTTGGGCAATGGCGGCGCGGTGAGAGCGAGCCCCTGCGGCGGCCAGGCCAGCGGCCCGGCGCGCGTGCACACCAGGTGGCGCGCGACGCTGGCGCGGGCACACATGCCCGACAGCACGGCTTCCATCTCCGCTGCACACACCGAATATTACTATTACTGTCAGCCAGCTTCATCCCACAGCTGGGCAAAGGTTTCTCCCCATGACTTCAAGTTCTTTCTGTCCAGGTGTAAAGTGGGCCACTGATCGTTGATTTTGTCCAACTCTTCCCGCTATTTTCTACGAGGTCTGCCCAGTCGCCTTCTGGCTGTATCAGGGCGCTGCACGATGGTTACTTTGGCTACACAGCCCATTGAGCATATGGTAGACACGGAATATTAGTTTTAAAATGTCATTGACATATCTCAGGCCCCTGGGTTTCAGGTCCTTTAGGAGCCGTACCAGGGGTCGAAACCAACAAGCAGCAGATTATCCTTGTATGCGTTATGGTAGTGGACCCAAAGACAACCCCCGGTTATGGTATGACTACTACAGGTTGTGGAAACAAAGTTAGCGGGCTATGAGTTTGGATCGTTCCAGTTGACTAGTGAAAGGACTATGATCTTCAACCTGACGAATGTTATACGTCAATGACAATGAAAAAAAAAGACTAAATAAAAAGCTGTTCCTTACTCTCATCAGCTAGCGCATAGTCCACTAGATGTCCAAGCATAGGCAGAGTGATAGCATGTACGCCGCCTGCGTGCACGCATGCATACGTGTTGTTTGTGCACTGGAAATCGAAGTTAAACAAATATCAACTTTACACACGTGACAATTAAATTGATTTCAAAATGCTTAGTTTAGAGCACGTCAGTTGTAATAACAAAACTGTATAAATGGTTCAGCAAAGTTTAAGCGAGCTCTTATAGAAACTTCGTGCTATGCTAGGCCAGCTGTAGGTCAAATTGTAACTAACGAGTTCAAACCCACAAAAATAATTGCATCGGAAATTGAACCTAGTAGGTAAGCCAGATCAACCAACTGTTACTATTAATATTGCAGTGCAAATTAAACTGTATGTGTAGACATTAAGAGGAAATGCTGTCGGAGAAATTTTTGAAAATTAGGTATTTGAAGATCTGTATCGCTGTCACACTGCGAGCGCGATTTCGACATTGGTGCGATAAGGACAAAACTGCAGATCCGACTAAATATCCTTATTAAAAAGTCATAATTCGAGGTTTGGCTCTCGACTGTTTCGTTCTCCAATATTCGACCAATTTAAAATATATTTCATAAAGTGAATAAGAACGGTGTGTCCCTTTTTTTTCTTTTTTCTATAATAGTTGTCAAATTTGCAACACTAGGCTTCTGTTAACAGCGGTCTAAATAGGCAATTTTGAGCATTTTAAAAAGATCCTAGTGTTTATAATGATTATGTATCATCAAAAAGGAAAACATAGGGATATAGAAGAAGTTGATATTTATTTTACTGTAAAAAAACATTGCTTTAAAGTCATAAATCAGAAAGAAAACAGGCGAGAGCGTTTGTATGGAGAAAAGACTACCCGCATTACCTCTTAAAGTTAGTTTTAAAAATTATGTAAACCACTCATATTTCAACTTACCGGATAAAGGTGTACTGGATAAGCATATTGCAGATCATCGTCAGGGTTGAGAACGATGTTCAGCTCCACAGCTTCGACCACGTAGAGGGCGTGACTGTCGCCGTCTTCCTTCTCTGATGGCTGCAAGCATCAATAAGGTCATTTGTGTAAAATAAACATATCAAGTATAAGTCACGTTCTCACTGCGGTCTCTCTATAGATTCAAGCATTTCCTCCCATCTAGCACCAAACTCACGTTGGTCCAGTCACTTGTGCTCCCCATCAACGACTATGCTGATGTTTGTTATTCTGATCTTTCCCAAGAACTTCTAAATAAATTAGATCGTCTTCTAAACAATTGTATCCGCTTTGTTTTCGGTCTTCGTAAATACGATCATGTTTCTTCCTTCCATTCTTAGCTTAAATGGTTGCCTATCCGACTCGGGAGATCCCTCAGATCTCTCTGCATGCTCTTCACGATTATGAACGATCAATGTGCTCCTGATTACCTAAAAACTTATTTCAAAGTGTTGGGCAGTTCTCACAGTCGTAACCTTCGAGCTTCCAAGCATCTACTTCTCCAAATTCCTTCACACCGCACCGGTTTTATGTAAAATTCTTACGCTATCTCTACTATAAAGCTCTGGAACGCGCTACCTTTTGGCATTAAAAAAGCTGAAAGCAAATGCACTTTTAAAAGAAAAGTGCGTAACCACTATTTAAGTCAGAATAAATAGCTCTCTCTCTATTAGAAGTCGAGTCATGGTAATTATTATTAGGTTTCTCGTTTTTAATTTTGGTATTTGTTAAAATATGTACTAGTTTATTTTATTTGTATATAAGTATTAGTATCATTATAAGTGCCTATATTAATTTTCGATAGCAAGAAGTTATTTTTATATATTTATTTTGTACCCTATCACAATGTTTTCTTATTTAACCCAAAGGTTGACTGGTAGAGAATGCCTTGTGGCATTAAGTCCGCCTATGTATCACTATTGTACATGAAGTTTAAATAAATAAATATCATACGAGCAGCGGTGGCCCAGTGGTGGAGAGCCCGACTTACGAGCAGCAAGTCGTGGGTTCAAACCCAGCCAGGCGCATTACTTTGTGTAAGTTATTTCATCACCACTGCTCTCAAAACGGTGAAGGAAAACATCGTGAGGAAACCGGCATGTCCTAGAACCAAAAATTCGAAGACATGTGACATCTACCAATCCGCACTGGGCCCGCGTGGTGGATTATAGCCCATTCTCTCTCACAGAGAGGAGGCCTGCGTCCCAGCACTGGGAACATTAATAGGCTGATTATGCTATGCTTATGCTAAACATATTATTCAAGCCTGTATTCCTGAAGGATAGCCCAAGGTTTAATGGGTGTAACAAGACCCTTAACGAAGCCAAAAGGCACTTGTTCTCCCCATCATTGCGATCATATTTTTGTTCTGGACCATACCTGGGAACCTTCTAATTACGAAGATACTGGTGGACAAAGTTCTAACTTATTCACAAGGTTTTTTTTTAATAAATATCTCCAAGTCCCCCGTACTATTCAATGCACCCATCAGCACAATATTTTGAGTGCGTAACGTTGAGTCCTACCGTAAAAGGTGATGTTTCAACCCAAAAAAAAAAAATCGTTTCCCAGCAATAAGTTGGGCTGGGAATGCTTGGTTGACGGCTTCGTGAAGGGTCCTTTTCTACCTTATACGATGTACAACATTCGCATAGCGATCGCTAGTTATGTTGACCTCTAATTAACATAACAAAATCAGATTCGGGATGCTTTGGAGAAACTCATTATGAATGTATCTAACATTGTAGGCATAAGAAGACAGCTGGGATAGCAGACAGTTTCTACTTACATTAGGCAGCAACAGACAATGGTACAGCGCCGCGGAGCAGGTAGCTACCACCACCAGGGGAGGAGTGTCCCCTCCCCCTAGAGCGGTGATGGAACACGACTCTGAGCCGTAGTTGTCGTCAGCAGGGGGGTACATGGCCAGAGGACCTGATAGTTTTGGTGCGAGAGGGCTGAAATGTAAAAATAATTCCACGTTAAAGGGGGCGGCAATCCGACACGATCGAAGAGATCAGGAAAGGTGCAACGTGCTTTCCGACGCAGGGGAGGAAAACACAACAACAGTTAGCTGACTCGGTAATCGAACCCTGGATCCCACGCTCCAACATTGCGCTTGCGACCACGAGACCAAAGGGGAAGTATGAGCAACGTAAGTGCGGACTCACATTAAAGTCTAAACAAAACGTTGCAATGACCACATAAAATATTCGTCCTTCGGTTGAGTCGGTAAAATTTTAAATCAAACGTCGCAAAGTTTTTCAATTCAGCAATCAAGTGCGATAATTATATTTAGTAAAGAAAAATGAGTTAAAAAATAGCTTACCTCTTACGATCAAGCTCACACTGCATCATATAAACATCGCCGTTCCCCCTCAAGATCAGCAGGGTCTCAGAGTCCGGTATAGGCGTGAAGTCCACCGCAGTGTCCCCCAAACTGTCCAGAATGTTCCTGCCGGCAAGCTGGCCGGAAGGCTTGATGCCGATGGACAGGATCTGCACTAGTTTGGGGCCTTTTTTCAATGCTATGTTGTAGAGCCTGTAATGGGAGGGGATTTTCTATTTTACTAACTGTGACGGAAAGTATTGGGGCCATAATTGCACAAGGGTGTGTGTGTGAGAGAGAGATTATCAGCCGGATGAATAACTGCATCTATTTTTGCAATGTACTATCGATGGGTATATTCCTCCCAAGGTTAGCAGCTTTGCTTGTTTTCGAGACCTCAAAAGAATGGGCCTACAACATATGTCTTTAAATAAGCATAATTTGCAAAATAAAATCTGCAACTGTGGCCAAGATCTACAAACGTTACGTATAGATACTTCGGCTAAGCGTTATTTCTGTCACAGTCACACAACTGACAAAGTACAATAGCACGACATAGATAGACGACATGCATGACCGATTCAAACAACGAGGATGTAACGTTTGTAGATCTCGGCTTGAGAATTGTATAGGAAACAGTAAGTGACCTCCATCGATATCGCTGTACTTTACTAATCATCAATTTAACTTGCACATCACACAGAACACGTTAAAAGACATAACTATGAGTTATCTTACCTGATAGTGTTATCAGATCCCAGCACTAAGACATGCGACAGTGACCCTGGATGCCAGTGTACCCGCCGCACTTCACCCTGACAGTACAGGAACCGTTCATCCAGGGAGTAACTCCTGCAAAGAAAACAATGTTGGTTGTAGTACACATGAAACAGTGAAGTACATTTTGATGGTCGAAAAGACATTGTGCTATTTTATAGTGAGATACAAAGACGAAATTTTATTGAGTTAACTGATTTTGCAAGAGTTAAAAAGAGTTTTTTCCATGAATGATGCCCGGATTTCATCAAAGCGAAGACGGGCGGAGCGGAGAGCTGAGCAAGATTCAACCAATCACAGGATAGACGAGAGACACGATGTGGATATCAATTAAAGTGATTGGTCGGTTTCCGCGCGTCACCTCTCCGCTCGTCTCCGCTTTAGTGGAGTCCGGGCCTAAAACCGAAAAAGACATTCGTATCGTTTCAATTCAGATGACGCAATTCCACCGAAATAAATGCAACAAACATGATCGGTCTCCGAAGTTAACCCTTATTGGCCACGAATGGCGATGATTACATCGATGACTTTTACAAACCGACGATCATCATCATTCTGCCCTTAAGCCATATAGGGTCAGTGAAGCATGTCTTCTTCTTCCATACTTCTCTATTATTCATCATGAAGCAGTCTCCGTTATTTAGCGACGATCAAGTTAAGAAGTTAGGGTTTATGTGTTGTTGTTTGCTGTGTCTAAAAGTAACCGAAATAGCATACAATTCAAATTGTCTGTATTGCAATAAAGAAATGCGGTAACCCAGTTATAATATTTACCCTGC
Source organism: Noctua janthe (assembly GCA_910589295.1). Classification (NCBI taxonomy): domain Eukaryota; kingdom Metazoa; phylum Arthropoda; class Insecta; order Lepidoptera; family Noctuidae; genus Noctua; species Noctua janthe. The sequence continues at coordinate 2,066,552 of OU342573.1, read as the reverse complement.
CGATAAAATCGTCCGAAAAAAAAACCGGTAACATCCATTACATCTATGATAAATAAGCGGTAAGACCGCGGTGCCCTCACGTGGGCCTTCTAATAATTTGATTATTCGGCCGGCCATTTTGTTTTTTCTCCTCATTTTTGGCGGGAACGCGGTCTGGATTAATCGTGCGTTTAGAACTCGCCTTCTTGTCGGATTTACTTGTTTAATATTAAAATGGGGTCTGTGATTCGGAACTGTAGGCGAGGTGAAATGTAAGGCGAAATGAGCCACATTTTGTGGGTAGACTTATGTTGTACATTTTTGTGGTTCGGACCATATTAAAAGTTGGTTGGATTTGATTGAAATTGTAGATACTACGCAGCAGGCCTCGATGGTGGCGAAATGCTAGGAAAGGAAACTGACAGAGCTTCTTCTTCTTTGCGTCGCTGGCACGACAAATTTTATATTTTATTAGTCCAGAATTTTGCCATTTCCACCGCGCCGTCGGTGGCAGCGCAGAGGTCACGTCGACTGCCTGTTATTGGACTAAGAGGGCAGGATAGGAGGTGGAGCACAGTTTGCGATACAGCTCCACAACCACATGCTGCTGTTGCATTGAGGTAGCCTCAATTAACGAGGTTACAGTTACATCTGCCCACTTGAGTCCGGAGACGGTTGAAGGACTTCCAGGTGGACCACGGAACGCTAGACCCTGCAGGAAGATGCTCATTTGGTGGCGAGTAGTGAGTGGGAGGGTGACAGTATGTCGTGATATCGTACCTGGTTGTTAAGGAATAGTGCTTAAACCGAAAAGCGCATCAGTAACACACAACATTTTTTTTTGCAAAGTTACACTAAGCTTCTAAATTCTCAAATTGGTTTCTGTTTGTGCGGCTTTCTTTAATCCCATTTAACCAACCATGAGTTCTTATAATTTAAATACAGTATTCGTCACTTCCCGATTAATCTAGGCAGATTATCCTTCACAAAAAGCCCAGTACTTCAAAAAGCGTTAACGTTCACAATTATAAGTGTATCAATAGGCCCCGCCACTGGGGCACAGCACGGCGCATGCTACACGTCCAATTTGACGCTAATCCCATTGCCGGCCGCGTTCGGGATTCAGTTACAGCAGCCCGTTCATTGTGTACGACTTTGTATTAATTGGTGGCTAGAGTTCGGTATTTTAGATGTTGCTTTATACTCGTACTACCATAATCAGCCTTTAATGATCCCACAGCTGGAACACAGGCCTCCTCTCTATGAGAGAGAGTTGGCTGTAGTGCACCACGCGGACCAAGTGCGGGTTGGTAGATGTCATAATGTATTCGCGTTTTTGGCTCTAGCATATGCCGGTTACCTCACGATGATTTTTTTGACCGTTTTGAGAGCAGTAAAGATAAAATATGTACTCTATCGTTCTAAATTCCCCAGTGTTTTAGGGACAATAACTTGTATATGTTGCAGTGGAAAGTGGTTTTCAAATTTTTCCATAAAAAAAATCGTACAAGGTTGGAATCGGCTTCTTCCACTCATAATGCTCGGTTGATGCAGCTATTGGAAAATGCAGTGGTAACATTGTAATTTTGGCTGTGCTTGGGTGAATTTTTCACTGAAGCTCTTGCATCACTAAACATGAGACTACGTGTGCTGAATAAAACAGTTAAGCTGGAAACACATGAATTTAGAACAAATACAGTAAAAATAGAACCTAAAGAAACCCATCGCTGGTCAGCTACCAAAAGATAAATCAAACAATTTTTACATACCAAAGAAAAGGGTAACCATTAGGCGGTCAACTAAAAAAAATACACATACAGTGAAACGTAAAAATTACAAATGGGATGACATTAGAACAAACGGGGTATCCGACCCGTTCCGTAGTGTCTCCGGAACAAAAACCGATAAAAAACGGCGAAAAGGATCCGATCCGGTAAAAAATAAGAATCAGACAAAGCGGCCGGACGGCCGGTAACCTCTATACGTGTCCAGTTTTTTTACGAGCACCCCGCAGCCCTTTTGTCCTTCCGGGAGGCCTTTTTTTAAATAGATCAGGGGCTGGCAAGTAAAGACCGCGGCCGACGTCCACCCTGAAATATTATTGTGGATTTTTCTGCTTGGCATTCATAAATATTTCCCAGGGAGAGGCGCACAACCCCCTCCGTCTACCCACTGTAGGGGATTTACTCGAATCGGCGTAGAATTATAAATTCGGTTAATAAAATATGATACGATAAAGCCGCTTTTTTCTCTGGCGGACCTCTATTATATTTTGTTTAATTTAAATATGAATAATTAAATTTAAAAAGGAAATCTCGGGGCTAATGAAATTTTTGTTTTCGAGATAATGAATTGAAAACACCGAGTGTCGCTCGCTCAGAGCTGTGTTATTCTTTTCTCGCTCATTCGGATTCATCCTTCGTAGTCTAAAAACGCCTGGAAAATATAATATTTTTTAAATGTATTAATTATGAATACGAATTATATTTTTTCCATGTTTATCTGACCCTTTATACTATCGTGGGGTCCTACACGAGCGAATTGTATTTTTTAAGGCCTACAGAGTAATTAGAATTAATTATTTTTTTATAACGCGCGGTGGAATTAGGAAATTTCGGTATTTTCAGTGCCTAGTTAAAGTTAGGGCCCGTTATGTGAACAATGAACTACTTTCGTAACGGCCTCATCGCTCGTAATGGCCGAGGAACAGGCAGTCACAACATAATCACACTTTTAATATTCTACACCCATACAAATTGTCGGACACAAGTAAAAAGTATAAAAAGAGAGTGCGGTCGAGACATGGGTCCCCAAAACCTCGAACAACGCCTTTAATCAACACAAACGCACCCGGCGATCAAACGGCCGAGAATTAAAAAAAAAACATCGATCCAGTCTGCCACAACCACAAGGGATTAAAATCGTAACGAACGTATAAAAATATTCAAATACAATACTAACAAATTGATACAAACACTCATTAGGTGCGGATCGCGGAAGGCGCCCCCCCTCCCCCCCCCCGTGGGGGTTGCGGCCCCGCCGGCCGATCTCTACCGACATTACAATCCACATCCAACGTACAAATATTATCTAAAATTCCTTCTCATTTATAATCCTTTTGTGTCCTCAGCGCGATGTCCTCCGTCAAACCCCCCCACTCCCCACAGGGGTCGGGTGGGGGTATTTTTATATTTTTAATCGCGTTGGGCATTATCCAAATGGACATTGGCGGGTGCGCCGACTGCCGGTGCCGTCTAGATGATAAATTCTCCTTTCGTTCGACACCGGGCGCAATGTTTTGTTTTGTCCCTTCAGTAATGTCTCCTTTATTGGTATCGGAGTGAAAAAAAAGTACCCTCATAGTCATTAATTACAGAAGATTTGTCTGTTGGTGACTGGCGAGTTCTTGGCGACTATTAAAAATACTCCGCCATCTGTGGCTTCTCGTTGGCTGATTTTTTCGGCGTCTCCGCAAATGAGGATTGATTGCGGCAATCGTTTGATGCAGATTCTTATTGAATACGATGACGGCTTGCTCCGTGATCGATGGTCTGTCTTTGTGGCCACAATTAGGTTACAATTTTTGAGGAGCTGTATAGAGGGAAGACAAATTATGTCAGTTCATAATAGGTACATATTTATGAATTTTGCATGGGCAGTATATCGATCTTCTTAAGGCAGTAACAATAAGATTCTGACGTCTGCACTTTTGAAGAGTTTTTTTTTATAAGCTAGTGAGGATAGATATAGCGTATGAAACTAATTTTGTTACAAGAAATGGTTTCCAATATAACAAAGCCACTAAATAATTCTATGTGGAACCCCTACATTTAATCAATGCTCAAACGCTAACAAATGATCAGCAAAAATTCGCCGAAAAACCAGCCAGCTACGGAATCGTGAACGTACATAAATTTAGGTGTTGTACAACCAGCTCCCACGACGGCCGGGTCCGAAGTTTCACACCATTAATTCTTGCGCGCAGTCCACTGCACTTTTTCCACCGTTCCTCAAAAACTCCAACCAAAAAAAGTATCGCTTTTCTATATGCAAAACAGGGTACTGTGCTCAAACCACCGGTATAATACGGATCATCTATACAATATCAATTTCGTCTAATATATTGGGGTATTTTATGTTTTATTGGAGCCAGGATTTTGGTCCCATTAAACTTTTTTTCGAATTTTATGTCACGGAAGATATTGTTCTTCTTGTTTGGGCTTTTAAAATGGGGTGGGCTGTGGGCTCGTGTAATGTATTGTTTTTTGAGTTATGTTGTAAGTTATAGGAAAGTAAGCCGAGTGGTTTTGTTTAAAGTGGTATTTTCAATATTTGGAGCTCGATTTTAGAAATCATTATGAAAAAGAGATCTAGTTTGGTTTCTATTTCCGATTTACCATTTTCAATTTCCGGTTTACCTGACTATATGGAAGTCTGGGTACCTGCTGGATGTTATAAGGCATCGGACAGAATTGAATACGCAATAGGCAGATCCTGAAGATTTTGTACTGGATGACCAGTCAGTCGGAGGTCATACGCAACTGCTGAACACAGGCTACTTGCAATTTGTGACAATACACGGAATCAAACTCTTGGCTAAAATAAGAACAGCCGCTCGGGTCGATGCTCAGGTTAAGCCGCGCTTGCCTAGGTTGGTCCGTGGCAGGGTGACCACTCATTACGCCGTTCCTCGGAAAGCACGTTAAGCCGTTGGTGCTGGCTGTCATTTGTAGCTTTAACAGTCGTTACAGGTAGTCAGTGGCCCTGAAAGTCCTGGTTGTGGAGTTCAGATAGGCAGTCGCTCTATGTAAAATGCATTCATCTGCAATCGGTTAAACTGGAAGCTGACCCGTACATAGTTGGGAAAAAACTAGTTAGATGATGACACGGAATCGATTTAATTTCATCTTACTTCTTAGGCTAGTATCATTAAACAAATTACTTCTATAAGCGTAATTAGTTGCTAATTACACGGTGCAAATGAGGTAATGGTAAGCCCTTCGCTGAATAATATAGTCTATGTTAATGATGACCGCGAGCTCCACAAATAATTGACGTAAATCGTGTTCATTATCAAAACTGGTTGTGGAGTTGCTTGCCGGTTCTTCAGTTTTGGACAAAAACTATTGGAATGTGCAGCTAAATGTTCAGTTTTTAGAGGGTTCGCTAGGTTTTATTTATTTGTTTACGTATGTACACATAAAACCATCTACGGGAAATTTTTTACAGACAAAAGAGAACAAAGGTACCGCTTATATCATTAGAAATCTCTTCTAGCGGACCTGCGACAGGATAGATAGATAAGAATGTAGACACAGTGTGTTAAAAGAAAAAAAATGGTGAATGGTTTTTTCCAGAAGTCTTGATTCAATACCACCTGTTCTATGAATATTGTGCGAAAGACTAAGTTAAGGCGTCGCGGCAGACCTCGTAGAAGATGGTGGGACGAGTTGGACAAATCCAACGATGAGTGGTCAACACTAGCCGTAGTTAGAAAGAACTTGGGTGCCATGGGCAGAGGCCTTTGCCCAGCAGACTAACAGTAACTAACTTAAGAAGCCTGCAGAGTTTGTATTTACAAATGAAAAGCCTGCATTTGAAATCTTCATGCTTCCTTCTTGAATGATCCTACGCTCATCAATGGCGATAAAACGGTCAAATAGTCATGCTTATACCACATCTAAACCACACACAAAATTCGCAAGTCAACCGCGTCCCAATCACTCGATAAACCGTGTTTATCTGTTAAAACAAACAGTTGATTTGGAACACAGCGTACGTTTCCCAAACGTTAGCAAAAGCGATTCGGTGAGTGTGTCGTTTTCGCGCGTTTGGCAGAAAAACGCCGCGTCAAGTGTCGAACCGACGTGTGACGTAAAGTATTGGCTGCGAAAATGTTGGAATAAGTGGTTTTGATACTTGACAATTTAATTTAATTTAAAAAGATTTATTTTTTAAGTTTATTTTGAGGGACCATACAAATTGGAGTGATTAGCACAACTAAATCGCGTTAAAGAAGTTGTCACGATCATCATTGTAACAGAGTATTGACTTTTGGCAGCTCTGGATTAGAAGTAATCACGTTCAATGCATTTGGTGAAATTCGTTCTATTTGCATCTCTGATGGAATTGGGTGCACCAAAAAAGGGCTATCTATCTAGACTGGCTTAGTTTAAAAAATGTGAGAAATAACAGACAAACTGACGATAGTATAAATAGTAAAATTGAAACTTATACTACTTCTTATGAACAAAATTACGTACTTCCTTATTTATCCCTCTATTTATGATTCGTGCTACTTGGACTCACATAATCTTTACCAGACGAGTGGCTGGTAAAGATTCTCACTTGATTCACGAAAAACTTTACGTTAATATCTATCTGCAAAGTAATGTTATGCTTTTCTTGCTTAAAAAAAAAACGTGGCAAAGAAACAGCATCAACAACACCTCGTCGCACTACATTATTATCGTGGCGAAACAACGATCACTTCGTCCCAGGCCAACGCTTCGCAATTTTTATTCAAGCTCCTTTTTTTGGCCACAAACCTCCTTTTTGCCCGCAACCGCGTCCGCGGTCGAAACTGTTTAATGATTTGAAAAACGTGTTCTATCAGCCTTTATTCGGAAACAACCGAAAAAAGGCGACAACAAAGGGTTCAGAGTGCAAATATAGACTCATCGGTAACCACTCTTCTTTCCCTGAACTCCTATAACACGCCAATTTCACCTTTATTCCCTTGACTTAAGAAGTACGTTAGATTTTTTAGCACGCAGATTTTTTTTTGTTGAAGTGTACGCACAGATCTCATCGGCAATTTATTATATTTTGTCCGTTGGTGAATTTACGATTATTTGAACGGCCGGTGGACTGTGCGATTGGCTGTTTCTAACACCGATAATACGTGAATATATCGAGGAATGGTTGAACAAAAGGTTTTGTGTGTTATGGTAATGAAGCTCGATGAATTTTATTGAAAGGCAAATATAATAAATATTAATTGTTTTATTTTTTATTTTGAAGGCAGTGTTTTATGGACTAAACAATCGATCAACATTACAATGAAAAGCCAGTGTAAGCTCGAACCATATTTTCTATTTTGACTTTTACAAATTTTTGGATAAATACGAAAATTGTAAAAACCAAAACACTCTTTGGATTCAGTGACTTTGGATTGGGAGTCAAGAAAAGACATAAAAGAGAAAGATAGAATATAATAAATACATTACAAGATCTCTTTTTCCAACATTTCGTTCCACATAGATAGTTTGTTGTTCCTACAAGTCCGATGAATATTACCAGTATTACCACAATCACTTTCTGAAACTTGAACTTTCTGATAATTGTGTAGTTTTCCGAACCATCCGATAATGTTAATAATTTAAAGCGCACTTCATCACCTCAACATCTTAATAACATTTAATTAAAATATTTAATCCAATACGGCAGAGGTCAATATAACTTCGTCCGTAAAATTTACGATATATTTACATATGTGATAAAAAATCGTGTTCTACACGGGGTCGTCGGTTCAATTCCCGTGCTCGCTTTAATTAAACAAACCGAATATAATATACGGTGGCAATTTTATACGTGTGTGGTGGCCTAACGACACTTTATAGATGAGTTGTGAACACATACCATTTGTCGGCACATATTAATTTATTATTGTTCAAATTTATATGTGACGGGAGCAAGGGATATTTATGGTTTATAATAAATTTCGACATGCTCGCTTTTTGTTATGGAAATTGACGGGTTTTTCAGAAATTTTGTTTCGGTTTCTTCATGCAGTTATCACCATCAATTAGTAAAGAAAACTTTAAAGAAATTGAAGACTTAAAATGTCATTGTTTTTTCGCATATAAAAAAAAAAAACTCCCCTACAATAAAAAATTCTTCAGCTTGGAAGTGATTAAGGATCAAGACTTCTTACACCACATACGAAACAAAAAATCAACACTAATATTTTCAAGGTTTCACAGACACTAGCTTCGCGTGATTCCCCATCGAGTTTCCAAAGTAACACCAACTAATGAATAGGGGAGTTTGAATAGAAAAATAGAATGATTAATTTATTCTATTTTTGCGCGTGATGGTTAATATGCATGCGTTGTTCGGGCTTGTCTCTGGGGCTTAAAACATGTATTCTATTATTTATAACGTATTTAATGCTAGGGATCATCGTGTGTGAGCTATTTTTATCAATTATGCATGAGGACTGGACCATTTAAATGTGGTGTGCGTTGTTATCTAAATGTTACGATCGATTTTTGTTATTTTTGACCGCTGTCGGTGGTGATGCATGGAAGAACACTACTTAGGACTTTATATGTCAAGTAATATTTGCACCTACATCGTGGGCTTTTAAATTTTTTTTTTTTGGCAAAGTGCTCAAGGGGTTTCTACAATCAATAATTTTTTTTTAATAATTGATTCCAACAACATTTCATACACGTCAAAAAAAATCTAATTTAAAACTATGTAGATAAGGTTGGTGTTTTTTATCCGACTACTCTCATGAAGATACCCCTAAATAAACTCCGAGTACTCAAATCTTTTTTCTTCACTTTTTTACCAAGTAATACATTTACTAAAAAGAGATAAAAATTAGTTACTTCCGAAATTGGCACACAATCATGTCAAATGTAGCTGTAAGAAATAAAATCTTTGTCTGTAAAGGATTGGTAAACGACGCGTCCAGTCTCTGCCTAAGTTTTGGGCAAAGAACTGTTTTTGTCGTCGTTGACACTTACGTCATGTAGTACCCAAGGTCCAAAGCGACATTCTTCACTTCTTCCCAAAAGCTTCTGTCCCTTCAGAAGATTAGAAACTTCACGTGCACGATGTAAAATATTCCACGTTGGACAGGCTTGAGTTGTCCTGTCACTCTGTCAGGTACCTGAGAATGTTTGTCAAGTTTGAGGTATGGTTGCCAAGCGCCACGCTGACGGATGAGAAGCCTTTCTAAAGGATTGCTGAAGGAACAACATCACTAACAACACAGAGGTGTTAAAAGATTTGTGGTTTTGAAAGAGACCGACGGACTGGACTGTTTCGTCTTATAGAGTGGTTCATGAAGTTTATAGGAGACTGATTCGCCTATTATCTTCTATCTGTATCAAGTCGTCATCAAGTTAATGATGTAGTGATGATAGGGACTTTTTATGAAGAAGAACGTTACATATATCTATCTATCTATCTATCTATCTTTCGCTGACAGGATCTCTTCTCCATTATGGGTGACGCTTATTAAGAGGGTGATTTGAATTGTTTTAGATTTATAGATTTATTTTATTTTTATTTTTATTTGAATGTCTAATGTTTAATTTATCTTATTTTATTTGATTGTTTTGTTTTATCTTTTTAATTTTGCATGAATTTTAATTTTATCTTATTTTAATTCTGATTTTAATGTTAATTTTAATTTTGATAGTAATTTATTTTATTTTATTTTTGATTTTAAATGTTAATTTATTTTATTTTTAATCCTGATTTCAGTTCAATGTTAATTTAATTTAATTTTAATTTCAGTGTATGGATCAAGTTATCTGAATTAAATGAATTTTATTTATTTATATATAAACGATGGACGGACTGGGTGAAGGATGAAATGGCTAGAAAGGCGGTGACTGCTGACGAGTAATAGAGAAGTATGGAAGAAGAAGACATGCGGCGCTGACCTCAAATAAATTCGGATAAGGGCAGGAGAATGATGATGATGACCGTTACTTTTACTTTTATTTTATTTATTTGGGACAAAAAACAGTTACACGTTACAATATTAATAGTTAGCTTAGGTATAATAGTACACAAACGCATTACCACCAACTATTGACTACTGTCCACGGAATCATATCAATTTTAAAGGAAATAAGGAAACGGACGTATACAGAAAGGGACAGTAATAAAATAAAAATAAACCGGAAAGGTCACACTAACCAACTCTGGACAGCGCTTCCCGTCCAGATTTAGTCTGTAGTCACCAATCAAATCACAACATAAGTAAATCAATTGTAACAGTCGAAGTGTTAGGTAAACATGTTCCTCAGAGTTTCCATTGAAATAGCGGCTTTGCAGGAAGGAGCAGATCAATCAGATCATTTAGCAGAGACGGGATATGGAACAAACGCTGTCTAAATAAATTACTTACAGTATGTACTTGGGACTTTATTATGGCACTTCAAGTCGAAGAACGACCTTGTCACGAAGGTATGAAAGACCGAGAAAATTTAACTAACTACTACTTTTTTTCTACAATTCATACACACATAAACTCACGCCATTTTCCCATGGGGGTAGGCGGAAACTACAGGAAGCCACCAGCTACGATCCTCACATACTCCTTTTGCCTCGTCCACGTTCATACATCTGGTCATACACGTACGCAGGTTGCGAGTACTACGCACCTGACCTTTCTGAAGAACCTCACCAATAAGGTCAGTGTATGTCCTTCTAGGGGCTCCCCTCTTTTCTACAACTCGGTATGGCAATTAACGGCAGCGTAGATAACTAGATAACAGTAAATTCCTTAGAACCTTTAATTTTCTTTATCGTCGTATTTTCTCCTTTTACACGAAGAACCATCAATACACGAACAGGTAAACAGTATCAAGTCCATCCACCGGCACCGGTAATCAACGCACCGAACGAAATGATCACAATAAAATATTTGGGGTGAAAATGGCTTTCACCATCCGAACCCCGACTTTTCACCTTACACCGGAAACAACAAACATTTTTCGCGAGGAACGCCGTGGATGTTGGAAATATGGATGGGGTAGCGCTTGATTTCTTTTATTGCGAAGAGATCACACTTGATGAAAAGGTGAAAAGAACGCCGATTACAAGTAACTCACCATCTACCTAGCCTTTTCCCAACTACATTGGGGTCGTCTTCCAGTCTAACCGGATACAGCTGAATGCCAGTATTTTACATGGAGCGACTGCCTATCTGACCTCCACAAAGCAGTTAGTACTGGTTAATACGATACCCATTGGTAAGAATGGTTGTCAGACTTTCGGGCCACTGACTACTTAACGACTGTCAAAGATTTACACTTGACAGCTGGGACCAAGGGCTTAACGTGCTTTCCTAGGCACGAAGAATCTCGGTATATAATAGGTGGTTACCCATCCACAGACCAACCTATTACAAGCTACTATTACTCAATTATAAGTAGAATTTGCTTATGAATTAATTCTTATTGGGTTTTTTTATCAGGAATTTCTCAGTAGCCACGGTATCTGGATTCGTGCCCGGCTGTAATCCCCGAAGGTTTAGGCAGAGGTACCTAATAGTACACCCACATTTCGCCAGTTATGTTTAAGCCCAATGTAATACGGGGCGATCCTATCAGTTAGTCGAATCCTAGGAATAGAACAGCATAAACAGAATGTTCTATGTGGATTTTGATGGGGTTACTAAAAATAAATAAAATACCCATCGTTTGGCTTTTCCAGTTTCCCTATATCCGTGTAAACCTTTTAATAATTAAATGTATAGCGATGTGGGAGTCCGGTGTTTCACGTAAATCGTCGATCCGGGATAATACTGATCAATATTAACGATCGTCGAACACTTCGTGCGTTTCCGCCGCGGTTCGGCCGCGTTCGCAAATTGAATTAGTTATGCCCTCTGATTGGCCCCGTGTTTTATTCGTCACTGATTGCGTGTACGTTGATGACGTAATAAGTTCGTTCGTTGTTTGAAATTGGGTGTTGATTGGTAAAGATCGGTTGTGTATTTGTGGGGATTCAGTATGTTTGGGAATTCGCTATAATCAAATGAGTTAGGGGAATACAATCAATTTGAATAAAAATACTTTAGCATTTGAATAATCTAAATCGATAATTTGAAGAACTTATGCTTTTTAACAAAAGCTCATAAAGACTATAATGTTTAAAATGTTGTTTTGTTTGACATGCTAAACCCCCACACCACACTACGTTTTTAAACAAAAAAACAATCGCAAAGTCTGTCAGAGTTTGATTGACTCAAAAACAGCTTTTACAAATAAATGAGTTCATCTATGAACTCATCATAATCTGCGTTCTGCGAAATAGAATAAGTTCACTGAATTTATGATAAGCGAAACAGGAGATACACAACTCTTTACAACATGTCCATCTATAAAACGAACCAAGATTACAACATTAATGCCTCCAAAGACCAAATTCGCATACACGGACCCGCCCACCCAAGACCGTATTAACTAAAAACGCGAAAAACGTCACACACGATTATAATACTAGAGGGGGGTCAACTATCTGCCTTTTGAATTCACCCTAAATCGCGTTCATACGAACTGAGAGCTTAAAACTAATACATCTGGGTGGCGTGTGACTGGAGTGGTGGGGGGAGGTCTGAGGGTGGCATGTAGAGAAGGGGGGGGATGGGGGGGGTCGGTGTTAATTATTCACATTTTAATTTACGAAGCCCGGTACTGGCCAGTCGCAACGGGGAAAAATGTCTTGCGATCATTCGACAGTTGTATGGAGTATGTGGAGTGATGTTATGAAAGAATTTTGTATGGTGATTAGTGTTCTAGATGCTAATGGTGATGGTGGTTGTAGGAGAGAGGAAGAAGCTGTTAGTATGGTAGATGCAGGTCTTATTAGAAAAGTAATGATAATCGAATGGTTGTAAAGATATTCGATCTTTAATCGTAACCGATTGTGATACCAATATATCTCATACATAGCAGTTTAAAGATAACCTAAGGCTTTTTACAAGACTGATTTTAAGGTCAATTTGTAAAGAGAAAAATCAATTAACGATACAATTACTAAGATAACAATTAACAAAACGATTCTGCTTAAGATAGAAAACCTTCCGATCATAGCAGCAATTTTACTAATTTCATTAACCAGAATAGTATTCAAACTGCAGACCTCAAATAATTTATGAAAAATATCGCGAAGGCAAAGGCGCATACTCCGACGTCCTCAGGTACATTATTCAAGCCAACATTCAAACGCTACGCTCAACCCCAAACGTATTAGACATCACTTTCATGACACATGCTATGAATAAACGAAACAAAAGCAAGCCCCACCTATGAGTATACCCATCCCTCTCTATCACTATACAAGAGACAAGGACGAAAGTAGTGCTTCTATCCGATACCGATGAGAAAAACGATCAGAATACGGACCCACGATTGCTATCTAAATAATTCAAGCGCGTATTCAGTCTCTGTAGCACTTTGCAAAATTCTACACTCCATTTTTAAAAGCGTACATAACCTTTATAGCTCCCCGCATAAGGGTTATATTCAAATGTGTCACTGTTTGGAAGCGTTGGCGCAAATGCGGTGCAAACGTATGGAGTTTTTACAGGCTCTTATACGAAAATGTCGAACCGAATCGGTGTTCTCATAAGCAAAATGTATGGGACAGAAATTTAAATTCGAGTATGCAGGGTAGGTTCAGAAGATTGGATGGTTAATTAGTTTTCTGTTTTGTTGCGAAAGTAATTTAAGCGAAATGGGTTATGCTTCAATAATCTCGGAACACATCAAGTTTTTTTTTTTTTTTAAATAAATGTGTCCAAGGTAAGTTAATGTCCTAAGATACATAGTAAGACTTTGGCTTCCTATCTATTCCTGTTGGTGGTGGTTGATTGGATCGTCATTCCGCGATAATTCCAGGGTATTACCGTACTCTAATAGCAGATTAAAATTTTGTCAATAACTGCCTTCGTAACAGACTACACGGTAATTTAAATTTAATCAGAAAAAAAGACAGACAATTTTGTGTCATATGCGATGCAAGTACTCAACTTCCAACTGTCACCTTGACTAGCCCTGCAAATGAAAACGACACCAAGACCCCGAGAGACACATACATCTCTCAACCAACATATGACCCTGGTACTTCTGTTCCAACTTCATCACCTCCTTTATATTAACCCAGCGAGCACTCGCAAAAACAATGAATATGAATCGTAAAAACTGAATGACAAGATGCGGGTAGATAAGGAGCTCTAATAACGCGTCAGTGTCGATCACTGTACGAGATGAGGCTGATTTGTAATGTAGATGTGTACTGTACCATCCCTTTTATGATAGCTCTCTCCGAATTTATTACACACCTCAATGGAGTTATGAATATGGGTTTTTATTAGGTTTCTGTCTGATGTATTTTAATTGGGTGTTTTGATTTGGACGACTTACTTATCTGGTATTATGTTACTTGTACTTTACTGCTTCATATTAGAGTGTCGATCGATCAATCTAAATGAAATGGCTCAGAATTTAGCGACGGTTTAGGCAAATTCAGTAATAATATATTGTATTGTATAACGGGCTGGTGTCCGCAACTCCACGTCAAAGCGCGTATTTTGCGTGCGGTAAGTAGTAATATAATAATAATCCATTTATTTCAGGTAACAAAGACCCATAGATAAATACCTTAACCTAAATTTACATACTAATAACATTTTTGTCAGTATAAGCAACTTAAAACTATGTTAGTAACGCTTCACTTGCACGATGTTTTGTGCGTTTTTGTGAAATTTGTCCGCGGAAGCGACAGAACACCACATCCTGGGGCTAAAAACTTTCTTCCAATACCAAATGGTGCACACACGTTGGTACGCGCAACACAAACGCCATGTAATTGACGTTGCGGCGCGACTCCAGTAGTGTCCATCAGTTCCTGTTATGCTTCATCACGTTACTGCTGTAGTGGACATTACTTTACAAGCCTTCCAAGATGAGCAAATGGGAAGTTATGTATGACGCCAAAAAAATGATTTGTGATTGCACTATGGTCGTTTTGTGTGTGGAAAGACCGAGACTTCTCTCATCTTAATATCACCTGATCATCATGGATTTCTAGCCTGCAAAAGCTGCCAAGATCGACACAACTTTTAATTTTCGTCCCCAAAATGTTTACAAAACCGTCAGAGCTCAAAATAACAACTAAGAAAACACATCTCCCATGATCGGTGCAGCAAAACATCGCCAGGTATCGAGCGGGTTCATTAAAAGGGCAGCGAGGGTGGGCCTTATCCAATATTTATTAACTTATTTCAAAGAAAATCGTATAATTAACACCATAGCTTCGCCCCCGGAGCCAACACCCCACGCGAGAACCTTCGACGGTGAGCGATAGAGTTGATAATGCAGATGCGACATGATAACGGAGATAGTAATAATAAGCGTAGATTTTATAAATTCTGTCAAATCTATTTAAGACCTTCGTTCTTTGTTTTTTTTTCCGATAGCTGTAGTTTGGGAACTTTCAAATCTTGAATGAATAAGATAGTTGAGTTACTTTTTGGCAGGCGTGCAACATCGACGACAATCGTCGCTTTTCTTCACGTATTTTATATTTTACTAAAATAATGAGTGCAAAATATCTCTAGCATAACCATCTAAACACAACGTCGTTCTGATAAAAGTTGACTTTATTTTAACACAAAACTGATGTCTGGGTTCTTCACATGAGTTCTAAGATTTTAAAGAAAATTGCCAATACCAATATGTCATCAATGTGAACTCAGATGATGCAGTAATTTACCTGTAAATTTTAGACAGCCTGGGAAGCCGGTTTATTTCTTCAAAAACAACCTCACAAAACAGAAAAAATAAAAACTTACTTTCTACCAAAAAAACAAATCTTTACAACGTCCTCCCCGCCAATCACCTTCCATCCGTACTCAGTAGGCACAAAACGCTGTCTGTAAGTTATTTGCCAATTACCCGTCTGTCGGTTCTCTTCTCATCACTCTTAATTCTCAATTAGTATTCAGTCTCACTCCTTACATGTTCCAAACTTAATGAGAATATGTGTTGGAGTCGTATTTTTGAAATTCAGACCCTTTGAAACAACATGGCCATCGCAAAAATATGTTAATGTCACCTGTGAAGCGGCTATGCGAGCAAAATTGATTAAGTCTCCTCGCTAAGTAATGTATTTTTGATGTTAAGTGTGGATTATGATTACTTTTGGTTACTAAATATTGTAGGGGTTGTAGGAAAAGGTATGGCATCACGTTAAAAAATATGGAATTTGATTATGTCATTTGAAGAACGTTGACGTGAGAAAGAACTAAATGGAACATTTGAAGGGAATCTACACAATATTATATTATGATAAAAATGGGATGACAAAGAAGCCATATATCTACAGTTTTGGCCAAAAAACATTTTGTATTTTGGAGAGAGATAGAGCGAAAAAAGAGTTGTTAAGTTTTGCTTGCTACTCGAAACTTCTAACGGCAACTATGAAGAAGATAAACATCAAATATGCAAACTTAACATTTAACCTAAGCTAGGCAACTAGAGAATACCCAAGCCATTGAGTCCGCTTTTTTACGGTTATTAATAGTGTATAAAGTTTTAATAAATAAATCTAGGTGTAGCACAACTCACACATAATCTTAAACAAAAACGAACACTCTATAAGCCAGGGGGTGCAAGTAAGCTATCGATGCACCCCATTGCCCCCGCTTTGATCTCGCCGCCTCCGATCGGCTAACTGGATTATTTAACGAGTTCTCACCCAATTCCGTTAATTGGTCGGTAATCCGGTAGCTAAATGACAGGTACAGGGCTTACGCCAAGCTTGGTACAATACTGAGTTTGATTAGTGTTCGTGTGAGGTTGAATGTGTTATGTGAACTTTTTGGTGGGAGTTTTGGTAAATTGGTCTTTATGGGAATATAGTTAAGGGCTGAAAGTTTATCTATTTACAATTATTTTTAAAGTTTTTACAAGGTGTAAACAGACCTTTCACGAAGCCGTCAACCAAGCATTCTGTAAATCAAACTAAGTAACTCTTCGCAAAAATGATTGCTGGGAAATGACTGCTTTTTTTTAGGTAAAAAATCACGTTTTACGGTAGGACTCAATGTAACGCATTGAAAACATTGTGAAAAAGTTGTAACTTTGACCCCCAATATCTCCGTAACTAGGAGGTGCCCAGGTATGGTCTAGAACAAAAAAATATCGTAATGACGGGGAAACAAGTGCCTTTCGACTTCGTTAAGGGTACTTTTACACTGCCCATTATACACATAAAATATCTATTCAGATTGCTTGTTTTAGATCTTGGAAGACTATTTGTGTTTTACTATGTCCATCGGATTATCATTTCATGACTTTAGGAGTTATGAGTTTCATTCTTTTGAGATTGTGCCAATGGAACTGATATAATATTTAAACGTGTTTTTCATTTCATCATAAAATTGTATGAATTTTTCTATACACTGTACAGTGTACAGTCGACCGAATATCAGTTGTAAAAAAACTAGTATAAAGTTTATTACTAGTATTATTTCTATTGATCACTCGACCAGCTCAAGTCTAACCACTCACAATACTAAACACACCGTTCGGTTGCACCTGTGTTTTATCATTTCAATCATGACTAAATACCTACAAGTAAAACGTAAACTTGAAGTGTATACTCGACTAAGCAAAGAAAACCACACACATCACAACAAATAGAAGCGGTTACTACGTCCATCCATTCCAGTAACTTCCACCCGTTCTCAAACAAAACCTCTTTTTAATTCATCACCGGCTAAGCCAAGGGCGGTCACAGATCTCGGAGCTTACGTAGTACATAGGCAAGGCAAACCACGCATGCATACGATTGTCGCAAAAGGTTATTTCTGCAAGGCGGTGGTTTGTGGCCACGGCTGCTCTGACGTTCGGACTGACGCCTGTGGCTTGCTCCGTGCTTCTTACCGGCTTTACGACCTGCTCCGTGACAATGCGTAGGTGCGAGAGAAATATTGGAGTGGTCAATTTTCAGGTAGTTCGTATTTTAGTGCGGACTTTCTCGAGGGTTTTGTGGTGTTTGGGGACGACTTTGTGCATATTTTGTTTGGGACTTTGCTGCTCGCCAAACCTAACCCGGTGATACATTAAGAAATGCTTCATTTCTTAATGTATCACCGGGTTAGGTTTGGCGAGCTTTCCACAACAAATTTTAATTCAAAACTGGGTGAAATTAACTTAAAGGAACAAGCAATACGTGACATTTACATTTAATCCAAGGCGAGACATGTAGCATTTTTATTTAAAAATTCCTATTCTTAAGAATTCAGTTCAACAAATGTTCGGATGTGTGGTAGATTGAATGAACATTGAATGTTAGTAATAATATTAGTTAGTAATTTACTCTTAGTCGAAGTTTCACATCTAGAGAAAATAAAACTCGAACCCAACTTTCTTTGCATTACCAAGAAACTTAGAACATCATCAAAACGAGCCCCATCCATTGTGCTAACAGTTCAACTAAGAGTTCCTTACCGATATATTCCGAATGTAAGTTAGAAGCTAGTCCGTAGCGAAATAACACTAAATCTAGACCAAGTTCGAGCGTGTTGGCTGTATATTTTAGAACTTTCTTTGTGTAGAAATGGTTCTAGCATTAGATGCTAGTAAGAGAGGATTTGGACTGAAGAATTGTATCAGCCGACATTAGGTGACGGGAACAGCGAAATAATTCTTTTGGGTAACCCAGTTCGAAAATAATAGAAAAACTGCGTTATGACGCGCCTTTCTGACCACGACGAACAGTGCCATTAACGGCATTTTATGACACTGTCCAACAATCTATAAAAACTTAAAACATGATATGAAAACGTTCCAGAAATGCAATCTTCTTATAGTAAAATGATGACTGCACTTTAATTATTCATCATCTTAAAAATAGAAGAGTTTTCCAATGTCCTTACAAACACAAAAACCGTCCACAGTCCGCACTCATCAGCATACATGTGTTAATTAAAATTAATTCACACATGTCTGAGTGTTAAATTATTCACAATTATAATTGTAATAATCAGGAGTCAGACCTAAGACCGTCCGAACCAAAAAGCCGGGGCTGGCCGTATTAATATTATCACATATCCGGGCAGTGGAAGCTCACTGGAAGAATTTTTAATGCTATGCTTTAATTATTTTGCCGTTGGCCCGGTTGGGCGCCAGTCTAAGTTCCATTCACATTAGAGAATTCATTTTTGCTACGGCCGCGCCTACGTTCTGAATTATTAAGGTGCTTGCCGAAAACTGAAAATTGCTGAGATCACCGGGTGCCAGACGGTGTGTATTTATGAGTGCGTAAATTTTCTAGAGGTATTCTGTAACCGTTTGTACATTATGAAGGGGGCTAATTAACCGGCCGAGTTCGGGTGCTGTTAATAATGGAGGAGGTGCTACGTAGTTCTAATGTTAGATGGGTGTGGGTAAAAATCTAAGGTCTCTATAATTTGGACATGGTGTGAATTATTGACACTCTCCGATTATGTCGATGTGTCTTCCTCTTGTGTCTTGTGCTTGGATGTTTTTTAGCCGAGTTAAATAGGCGAATTTATTGACACATCTACATGCCTCTGATATCTTTAATCATTTAAAAGCAAAATGGTTGATGTGATAGTACGTATCAGTACTAAATATCGAAACAAAATTCGCAATATAAACACGCCGAAAAAAATGTTAATTAAAATTAAATCTTACCTAGTGAAGCCGCATCACAAAGAAACAGACGAAACAAAAATGTAATATGATTAGAAACAAATTACACACGCGGCCACGATAAGTCCGGCTCACGGGGGCTAACCAACCGTGGCCCACGTTGGGCGCCACTCTGCCTTTGTCCGGCCACTTTCTTTGTATATTGTACCATTTCATGCAAAATTTAATTTCGTTTTCAAGACTCGTGCGGAATGATATTACGGTCGGCGGACGCCACCGCCGTTTGTAATTTCCCTCCTCAAGTGTGTGTGGACATCGTGCCTTTTTCATCGCATTCCGTTTCGGTGGGTGGGCATGGCACCGGCCCGGTCCGGTACCGTTACGTTTATTGCGGCGTTGTTCGGAATTAAACAGTTGGATTGCAACCGCCGTTAATTACTATACACAACTACGGCCAGGTGGTTTATTGGGTGGTCTTTTAAAGCTATGTGCATGATTTTGCTGGTTAATCAAAGCTCCCACTGGCATTTTGGATTTTCCCGGTAGTAATATTGCGCGATTTGCTTTGTTAGAAATTAAATTGGAAATTAGCTTTGTGTCGACATTTATTTTAGAAATGCAGATACGAAATAATCCAGTATACAATAATAAAATGTTAGTGATTGTAACCGAGGTTTGTAGGAAAGTAAGATATCATCCATGTATAAGCATATTCTAAAGTCGTCTGAACAATCTCACGTGGTAAACATTTCAGTGTGGTACAACAAATAAAAACATAATTCTCGTCCAACACAGACTATATCACACAATTTGGTACGATCACCACGAAAGTACATAAAAGCAACAAGTCCCCTATACTCCCATAATATTCCTGACCCGAATCCACAGGGACCTGACAAAAGATTCAATATAACCCCTATCTTGTAAGGAACTCCCAAATCCTTTCAACCCTTTAAGAATTGCATCCCCAATTTGTTATCGATACCGGTAACACGGTCCAGTGGCAAGGAGTCTCCCCGAAGGGATAAAAAAGGGATTCTTTCTGTGATCTACCCGCAAATCGGTGTACACACAATAGGGGGCGATTAAGGTACTTAGGTTCGACGTGAGAAAGGGATTTTCTTTTTCTTCAGTTTTTTTATGGCGTTTGATCGGTTTTGGGGAGGAAATGCCGTGATTTTATCTTGTATTTTGTGGTTTGGACATTTTTGAGGATTCTTTTCATATTGATTGGCTTCTTAGCGATATCAGTAAAAGATTTTACAAGACAGGTACGTTAATTGCGTTTGCAATTTGGATCAGCATATTTTGCCATTTTTTCAATTTATCATCATTCTCATTATCTTGCTCTTATCCCAATTTATTTGGACGCAGCATACAATATCTTCTTCCTCTATATTCATGTAATATTCGCCATCTGACGAGCCATACTAACAATTGGAATCAATGAACCAACTTCAATCAATATACTCCTCAACATAATTTATTTTCCAAGAAAGATGAGAAACACATTCGTCATTTAATCTACCCCTAAGCTAAGACTACACCATACAAAGATATTTAGTGGTACACTCAATAACTACCCCTAACATCCCTCAAACATGTTTACACTGGCTATCCATGTCCAGTCTTGTACAAACAGCCCCGTACAAACTGGACGGGGCTAGATATTTGCATATCGGTCTCTTACTTGTTTATTGAGGCGTCTATGAGATTATGTTGCTTAATAAAGTTTGGCTAAGATGTTGATGGTCATTTTGTGTGATAGTTTGGTTTAGGGTTTTAACTAGGCGTTTTTGTTTTATTTTGGGAAGGTAGTTTATCATCCTTGTTTCTTTATTGGGTGACAATGTTTCATATTACTTGACTGTTTATGGGATTTAAATAATTTTCTGGTGGCAGGAACCCCTAGATGCAACGCATTGTTGTTGTGGCTGAGACTTTGCGTCCTAAAAGGAAAAATACTGACCTACTTCGTGATTTTTTTATAAGAAAAGTCAGGGTGTGCAACGGGTGTGTGTTAATGACCAGATGTATAAACGTGGATGAAACAAATGTATGTAAGGATCGTAGCAAAAGGTCATCTATAGTTTCTTCCTACCCCCATAGAAAAAAAGGCGTGAGTTATATAAATATCGAAAGAGTCAAGAACATCGTTCAGCCTATTCGAAAATATCAAGTGGCTACAAGATTTAAACAAGAAACTTGACACTACAACATCGTAACAACGTCTCCAAAATCCTACAAAAACAACCTCAAAAAATTAATCCACCCAGAATCACCGATAAGAATAAAATCTCCCATAAAGACAAAGAATAAGGAGGTATAAGCTGGGTGTATTGGGTCCCGAAGCGTCCGTACGTGTACCTCGGATTAACCAGCAAATTGGTTTAAGCCAAAAGCCCGGATCACGCCGCAAGAGAATCAATCCCGATCGCTGGAGACGTGAGGGCTAGTGTGGAAGCGGTTAGAGGTGGAAAAGATAAAATAGCAGCAGTCGGAAAAGAAGAAAATATTTATTTTTCAATCATTGGAAGTGCCAATGGCTTTTGGGACTTTCAAACTGTCTTCTGCGGTCAAGATTGCCTAGTCGTTTGACTAGTTGTGCCTGTGGGCGCGTAGTGCATGAGGACCCTCGTCAATAAACACTGCGACCGATCATCAGAAGTATCAGTCAGTTGCCGATCACATAGAATCCATTATTGCAGCTCTAAATACTTCAACCACCACTAGGTCAATTATTTATATTCCAAATGATTAGAAGACATCATAGCTAAATCAAGTAGAAATGAATGTGCGACAACTACTCCTTACTTTCTTGGCACGATTTCGATTCCAATAGATTCTAATAAGATTAGTGTTGTCACACGGGTGTTAGATAAAATAGTTTGTGGCCTATAATTGGGGTTCAGGTCGGCCCGACCGATGTCAAACAGGGCCATTCCAAAAGACACCCTAACCCCTCTAATCAAAGTGTAATTTGGTGCAAAAACATTGTCCATGGTCATCACTCGCATGACTAGACAATATCGACTTGGAAGGTGATCTCTCTGCATTACATTCCCAAATTCGACTTTGTCTAGTTCAGTTTGGGTTTGTTTTTGTGTGTGGATGTCGTGAATAGTTTTCTCCGATCGAGTCCCGTTTACAAATTGGATCGGTCGTCGGGTAAATCAGGGTTACCCAGTAATTGAGACTTACAGGATCGTTCGGTTTGTGGGTAGGTCGACGCGGTTGAAGGATTACATGCGATGTATCGCTATCTATCGATCTTGAGTTAATGTATGGGATTTGTCGTTGATGGTTATGGTAGTAGATTATGGTGTTTTGTGGTGTTTGAAAGCGACATTTAGTTTTGATGTTTTGGCTTGTGCAGTTGCCGATGGATCAGTATCTTTTTTTAAATGGCAAAACATTACCTTTCCAGTCTTCATATTTAGACATTTATTTATAAAGATACTAGCTGTGCCCCGCGACCTTCGTCCGCGTGAAATTAGCGGTGAGAAATATACGACCTATTCTCATACTTACCAAAAATACAAAAAATATTCATAAAAAGCGGTCGAGCCGTTTAGGAGGCCGTGCGACCACAAACACCGTGACACGAGATTTTTACATATATGAAGTAGAAGATTAACAGGCCATAACTTTCCCATTATAGGACAAAGACCTATTCTCAAACAGAGATTAAGGTCGATTGGCGAGTTCAGACTTACCTGCATTAATTTATAAGTCCAGTGTTTTCCTTCACCAAGCCTGTGATGGCCAAAATGAACTTAGAAAGATATTATTTATGAACAAAAAAAAAACGTACATAAATGCTTTTTTTTTGCCAAAATCCTTTACTTTACTTTAATTGTCTTTACTAGACTTCAGACACAAAGGCTCTTTAAGCCCAAACAGAATCAATCCCTTACTTTCGAACTAACATCAACCAAACTTCCTTGGACGCAGGTTCTATTCCCGTGCGAATCTACTTGTTTCGTTTGTGTTTAAAGAGGATCGGCTGCTGTTTGATGTCTGTCTGTGCCAATAATGAATGCTTCATTATTTATTAGGTTTTAAACAGTTTTTTAGGTTTTAATGTTACCTAGGATAGGTTTTTTTATGTGCTTTGGTTAACAGTGATTCTATAAAAATTATGGTGGAACATGTCTCATATATGAAATAGAAAGGAGTAAATGATGCCGTGACTTCTGACAGGGGAGAATAAAAGAATAAAACGTGTTGCTCCGATCCCAAATAGAGTGGGACAAGGGCAGGAAGATGATGATGTCTCAATAATGTTTGCAGGGGATGATAAACGGTCCACCACATAAGGTTAGTTACAGTTATAGATATAAGGTTTATTTAAAAAATAAATCTAATAAGATTTTCCGTTCTCCGTTTATCTTGTTTAAAGCTTTCATAGGTTTATTTGAAAAAAAATTCAACACTGAACCGAAAGCTTATAAAAAAACAACATACTAAATACTCAAACTCAATGTAAAAAAGTAATCAATTTCTAAACAACCAACCATGAAACATACTACTTCTCGAACATCACAAAATAAAACTCCCAGAGCATACCTGAACTTACATAACCAAAACAGAAGTAAACACAGTAAATATTCCAACATTATATTTAGCGGGAGATTCGCTTCGGAAGCTGGGAAATGCACCGAACGGCGGCGATAAGGGGTTATCAAAGAATATACGAGCCCACTCGAGTTGAAGATGTTGCGACACAGAGTAAATTAGTTGAGAAAATTGTGTTTAAAGATTATTATAAAGGTGAAGGCAATTTGTGATTGCTTATGGTTAATAGGGTTTTGGTTTTATAGATGATTTTGTATTGCCTTTGCTTGTGGGGGGAAGTAACTGTTATTAACGGTATAAATATAATTTTCGGAAGGGAAATACTAGTGATCATATAATTAATATATGATCACTAGTAATTAATATATTTTAGTTATAGATTACTTATAAGTACTTATAATTAGTATGAGAAATAATACTACTGCGCTTAAATGTACACTTTTTGTAATACTTTTTAAATAAATTATTCTTATTCTTATTCTTATTCTAATTTTATTGGAAAATATTTTGGGTGTCCTTAACCAAATATTATTAATATTATTGGGACCCGAAACCCCCGCTTCTTTCATCATTCATCATTTCAGCCGAAGGTCGTCCACTGCTGGACATAGGCCTCCCCTAAGTGTCGCCACATTGACCGCTCCCGTGCGTCTCGCATCCAGCGGATCCCTGCAACTTTTACCACGTCATCGGTCCACCTAGTGGGAGGCCTTCCAACGCAATGACTTTCGGTTCGCGGTCGCCACTCCAGAACTTTCCGGCCCCATCGGCCATCCGTTCTGCGAGCAATGTGCCCTGCCCACTGCCACTTAAGTTTGGCTATTCTTCGGGCAACGTCGGTAACCTTGGTCCTCTTGCGGATGTCCTCATTTAAATTGAGTAAGCAAAAAATTTGGCGATGAGTTTGGCACTTTGAGTGGCGTCCGTCAGCTCACCTCCACTGGTGGACATAGTTCACTTTCATGCATCGTCACAACCGGTTTACGGGACAAAAATGTTACTCTTACGAGGAGTCGTACTCTTAATATTCGATCTTATTCTTCAACAAGATTCTATCCTAAACTTTATTCTCCACACAACTTCAACACCGTGCCAAAAATCATGCTATCATCCATGTACACTGGTGTATAAACAAAGTGTAAAACTCAAATCCTCGGTGCAGACGGCAAGACTGAACATCTTAGCATAATTAGCCAAAAGGGGCCGTTTATTGCTAATATTAGTAGTAAGGATTAATACCAACGGGTTCAGAGCTGTGCTGGGACTGGTAACAGCTATTACCGTAAGTCAGGCGGGGTGTAAGATGTATTTGGTTGAACTTGGTGCTGTTGCAAGTTTTTTTGTAGACGGTGTTAGTGAAGTGGGATTAGTGGGAAGAAACTGAAGAGATACAGTATTTCATGCAAACTGATTTAGTGGTAACAATGCTTATTATGTTTGTTAATTGAATTGGGATAAGAGAAGAAAGATAGAATTTATTAAGGAAGATCAAAATGATAAACTACACATTACACACGACAGCGAAGAAAATAACTAAAATATAGTGTCCCAACAAAAGATAAGTACAGAAAGAAGTTTACAAGCCCGATAATATTGCAAAGCAACATTTTAGAACAGTCACAATCTTTGCCTTCAATATAAACAACTTGCTTCCCCTAACAGAATAAAAATTAAATCAATCCTCCAACGTACTTATCATAAACTTGAAAACAATTTTGATACTTGGTCGGCGCTCAATCGAAACACTTAATTGAAAGTCATCGACTCGTATAATACTCGTCTTAGGGACGAAGCCACAATACATATCGGTACGTATAAATTCTAATGCAGAAATCCAAAAACATTACAAAAGCCACCCCCTTGAGCACCCGTCTGGATGGTGGATGCGGGCAAATCTTCGAATTAATTTTACTGCCGAAATATGCAAATTTGGAGATATAGCCGCCTAATAACATGTACAAAAGAGTGGTGACTCCGAGCGCAAAACACTTAGACTATATTGTGGTGGGTATTGGGGCAGCTTTGTGCCTAATTGGTGTTTGCTTCTGAGAAGTTTGTATTAGCAATATGGACATCTTATTCCAGAGCATTTATTTTTAGGCAATTCGAGAAATATCTTCCTTCTTGCGACTTTCTTGTGGTGCAAAAAATTGTGGTGTTACATTTGATTATTTTTGGAAGGCAAGATAGATAATACTTACTTTCACTTGCTGCAGTGTGTTTATGTTAGTCTATTATTTATGGTTTCTATTTTAACCGATTGTAAATATCATATCTCTCTGAGGACTGCAACTTATGTCAGAGAGATACCATGATACTTTATTTAGATTCATACAGTGAACTTTAAAATCATTATTCAAGGAGATCTCCTAAATCTTGACCACCCTCCATCAAAGAACAGTCCCATCTACATGTTGTCATCTAAACAATAATCTATGCCTTAATCGTTACCTCAGGCTAACATTATAGCCGCTTCGAGGAGCTTAATAGGTTACAAAATTTACCGTGATAGTAGAAAATACACGATGCTTACGTGCCAGCTTTCTCGGGAACTTATCAGGCTTTATTAGATTTCAGGTGTTTAGTTTCTTCACTAGACGTGGTTAAGCCTTCATTTTATAGTTGAAATTTGTTGCACTATATTGGGCTTTGTTTAAAACTTTGTTACGGGCGAATTTATTAGTAATTTTTATGGTTATGGGGTTCTGAAGAGATTTTGCTGCGGTGATTTGTTTTATGGGTAAAGGCTTCAAGATAAAACTACTGAATCGCACTTTGATAGGTAGGTAATTATTTGATGTACGCCAGTAAGTCATCGTCTTGAGTCGATATTACAATAGATAAAACGGTTATTAGTTCTTTTGAGTTAAAAACACCCTGAATAAACTAGCGCATATACAATAAACTCTTATTTGGATTAGGCAGTTTCTTTAGAGTTAGCCATTTTATTTCATCAGCGTCCATCATCGGTATATCTATACGACATTATCATTTCAATAAAATGAAATATGCACAAGCATACAACAACGGTAAAGAAGGATCACTTACTTGCACAGCACAGTCTCCTTGCCAGAATCAAAGAGTCCTGCCCTCCCCCATCTTGCAGGTAGCTCGGCTATGGTGACTCCTCGTGATCCCCATACGCAGATCCGGCTGCCGCAGCCGCTGGTCATGACCCTCTCTACATGGAATGATGGTGGGATGAGGAAGAGGAGTTTCTGGAAAGACAGAAGAAGATTGATTGATATACTTTATGGTACGGTGAGAACAAGAATATCAGGTCGAAAAGCAAGATTATTTTTGACGGTACAATCAGAGGCCTTAACGAATGTGCATTTAACACGTGGCTTATTAGGTTAAGGAGTATAATTAGGAACAAAGTATAAAGACCATTAATAAGGTAACTTGAATGTTGATTCTAAGCCGTCTCTAAGATTCAAAAGACTGTTTATAAAGCGTGTAAATAGACCCTTAACATAAACGAAAGGCACTTGTTCTCCCCGCCTATGCGATCATTTTTTTGTTCTAGACCATACCTGGCAACCTTCTAGTTACGGACATATTGGGGGTCCAAGTTCCAACTTTTTTACAAGTTGTTTTTTAAATACATGTTTTTAATGTATTATTTTTACTTTACACACCTCCACGATCTCCGTACTATTCAATCCATCCATCAGCACAATGCTTTAAGTGCTTTCCATCGAGTCCTACCATAAAACGTGGTTTTTTTACCCCAAAAAAAAAAAGTCGTTTCCCAGCAATAATTTTTGCGTAAAGTTACTTAGTTTGATGTACAGAATGCTTGGTTGACGGCTATGTGAAGGGTCTGTTTACACCCTGTATGTGAGTATAATGTTTTTTTTTTTAATCAAATGCAAAATCGAAGGGCTAAGAGGCATCGCCCACTAAGATTTTGGGATAATTTAACCATTTCCAATATTGAGGAATTCGTTATTATAAAAACCATAACACCTACGCCAAATATGTTAGCAAATCTTCTAAGATCATTCATATAACCTTTGCTTTACAAGATAACGTACATTTCAGAGTTAAAACAAACCATGAAGTCAAGCAAGCTGCGCTGAGACTCGATCTCGATTCTATTTCACACTCCGCGATCAAGGCAACTTTTTCAATTTCCTTTAGAAATAAGCGCTATGCGGACCGCGGGCGGCCGTCAAACGATAAATGATTATAACTATGACGTCAAGGGAAACGAGGCAAGGCGCCGGTGTAATGAGAAATAAGACGAAAAAATCCGACCGAGCCAGGAAGACGAGAACGCTTCCTACTTTATTTTTTGTTCCTTTTATTGATTAAAAAACTTTCCTAATCATATTTTTCCTTCGTCTCGGGAGATAGTTAGGTTATCGGCGCTGCTGTGGATTCTCATGTTCATTGTTTTTGTTTTTGATATATTTTTTCGGGGATTTCAATTTTCATGGATGTTGCTGTTTTTTTTTTTAAATAAACTATGATTAAAATTGCTAAATCTTCTATAGTATATCTCTGTCCATTAGAAAATGTCTAATAATTTACAGGGTAGCCATTAAGGCCGTCCAATTATTTTTTTCGCTTGTTCTGTTGCTGCACAGCAGGTAAATCGACAGCTATCTCATCCATAAGGATGCATTGTAAGATGGGTCTCATTTAACGTCCAACAGCATCGTGGATGACCCAGACGCAGATGGCATTACGAACTTGAAACCTATAGGCAAGATTGGTTCGTATTGGCAGGACCACTGTCTTA
Organism: Noctua janthe; assembly: GCA_910589295.1. Classification (NCBI taxonomy): domain Eukaryota; kingdom Metazoa; phylum Arthropoda; class Insecta; order Lepidoptera; family Noctuidae; genus Noctua; species Noctua janthe. The sequence goes on along the minus strand of OU342573.1, from coordinate 2,037,809 downwards.
ATTTTCTTTAATGACTGCATCAGCGAGCAGAGTTTGTGTAGCTGAGTTTTCGGCCAAATATATTTGATCAAAATTTCCCATCGACACGTTAAGAAGAAGGATCACGTCGATCAGTAAATAAAGGAAAAGCCTTTGGCCGGTTCTGGGACACCAAAGGCTCTTCATAATAAAAATCATCCATATAAACTAGCTTACTTTAGAACTCTGCTGCCAGCATACAGAAACAAAACAGACCTAAATCAATGCACAACGAAGCACCATCCAAACCAGATATTAATAGTCTAATCGCGATACTAACTATTGCACTGTTTCCAGTACATTAACCGCCGCGCAAACTTGCCAGGCACAGCCCCTGTTACAAACTGTTCAATGTACTATAATGGACTATTAATATTCGGGTGGTCAAAGGTTTGTCATTGGCGTTGGATTTGAATCTTTGTTGTTGGGAGGTGGAGCGTGGTTTCAGCAAACTGTTGAAGGGAGATTGTTCAATAGTTTAATAAATATGTTTGCTTATGTTTTTAATGAGTTCACACACAATTATTAGTCGGTACGTTTGGCGCAGTGGCTAAGCGATTGGCTGCTGCGCGGCGTTTCGCGGGTTCGATCCCCGCACGGAACAAATATTTGTATGGCTTACAGATAGTTGTTCCGAGTCTGGCTGTTTCTGTATGAGAGTTTAAATTTTTGTAAACGCACCCACGATACAGGGCAGGGTAGTATGGGGCAAAGTCTACTAAAAAAAAAAAAATATTAAAACGATCCCTTTATTTGGAAATACATTTTCTACACTTACTCGATGAAACAGAGCAAATCGGAAATATAAATAGATATTGTAATTATCAAAATACAATAGGTGTAAATCGTGTAAAAGTCAAACTGTAGTCGAAAACATTCACAATGAATAAGTATATCCAAAGACAGAAATATATCTGCGCGAAAAACAATAGAAGTTCACCCTCTTCGGCCATTATTTAAAACATTGAAAAACTCGAAACGGCCACAGTGCATTAGCGGGTGATTATCGAAAAGAATCAAAGTGGGTTAACCCTACCGAATGGAACCCGGAACGTTTTGACCCACGCGGTAGCGTTCAGTCGGGGTCAAAGCGATAGCGGAAATTTTTTGGTAACTTTTTTTTAGGATTATTTTAAGAGTAGAACTTAAAATATTTTATGGTTTTTATCGCGCTTAGAATGATCAAAGTAGTAGTTAGTTTTCACTACATTTTATCGAAAATCGAAGCAAAATTTTGTTTGTGAATAACTAATTAAAAGACAGGGTTTCAATTATTGGCTGGCTTATAAGCAGCCTTAAAGGCTATCTGATGGTTATTGACAATCGTTGTATTTGGCAATCTGCAGTACTACATATATTTAATGCGATCCCAGTAAAAACTCTGAAATATCTCATGTACCAGTTATACTCTAGTTCAATACCAGATAGTTTGAAGGAACTTTCATACCTTAGCATTCATGAAGTTGTTATAACTTAAAATAAAGTTCACCAGCTAAAACACTAAGCAGCGGTAAAGGGATTGGGTGACTATCTTATATAGGTAACTTTGAATAAATGACTTTTGATTTGTATTTTGTAAGATTCAACGATGTTTCTGTCTCCGTCTTAGCAGGCAACAAAAGAGTATTTCTTCAAAAATACTACTTTTTATTTGCTATCCCACCCCCATCACTGGCACCCCACAGTGTGACCAACTCGCACGCTGCGGTCACAGCGGGGCGGGCATAAATTCAGACGGCGAAAACCTCCGACAGTTCCGAAGCGTATCCTACGCGACGCGATAATGGCTTCGAATTTCACGCCTAAAATATGGCCTAGCAGTTTTTCGAAAAAAAAAACCGTTTTTTTCTTTAAGGTTGTGAAATATGGGTTATGATGGCACAATATCACTTTTCCTGTGTCAAATATTGATGAATAATAATTACTAGCCCACACTTATTAAATAGAGAGGAATGGATAGGAGATAGGAACGCCTTTATTCTGCAGGGGCGACACAGGCCTAAAAATAATTATAATAATAATAGTAGGGGGGTCATTTGATGATTTCCCATCATCATAAAAAAGGAGGTTCCTTTCTCTGGAGCCCTGACCGACGCGCCGGTAGCTTGGACCCTGTTCCCGATATCGGTGGGCTACAATTTTTTATATTTTTAAATGCTTTTTTTTTGTATATTGTTAAATAAAAAGGAAATAGAACATAACACAATCTAAAATTGACGGAATTCTAATATACCAAAGATCCAGGGACTGAGCTTAATATCTAAATAATTACATCACGACATAAAGTACCTTATACCCACCAAAAAAATTACGTATGCAAATTCACAAACAAAAACCTACAATAAAAATAAGAGCGGGGATTACTGTGGTTACGTATTAAAATTCCTGATAGGTACACACATAGCTGAACCTCGAACAATTAAGGGAAGGTGGGTGTCTAAGGGACCCCCGCGCGGCGGCAGGGTTATTCGGCCATATTTAATAAAATAATAATATTATGAAAAAAGAATTAAATTATTCAACCCGCGTACGTCCGTGTATCGCGATCGGTGTCCCAGCCAGATATGTATAAATTTTTTTTTCGCCATTCTGTTTTACGTGACCGAGGAGGCCCGCAAAGATTGCCAGCGCGGTGCATGTATTCAAATAATTGTTTGTGTTTTTTCATTTTAATTCTTCCACGGGTGGAATTTTAATGATGCGTTTGTATAAAAGATTGGAGGATGCTAAGCGTTTATATAAAATTTTCGCAGCAGGATTAAAAAGGAAAATCGCCTTTGGATTAAGAGCGGGCGGTCAGTTTTTATAGGTACGAAACTCGTGTTTTTAGTTTACCTTTTTAGCAATTTTGTTAAAATTATTTATGTTGAATATGATATAGAGCTGAAAGATCGTTTTTACAACAACTGTATCAGTTTAAGGTAACAAAATATGTAATTATGTAGGTTTGTTAAACTTACCACAATAAGTCACAAATATTAATCTTACTATCACAAATGTGACTAAAAGACTGATGAATATAAATGTTGATGGATGGAGAGGGAGAGAAAGACCAAGGAAGATGAGATGGATTCTGTGAAGAATTATGAAAGAAAAAGATAGGATAGGAGTAAATGATAGCGTGACGGTTGACAGAGGAGAATGGAAGAAAAAAACGTGTTGCGCCGACCCCAAGTAACATGGGACAAGGGCAGGAAGATTATGATGATTTCACAAATGGTTTTTGATGTAAATGTGTTTTCTCTAAATAATCGTTGCTTGCCTACAAAAACAATTAAATTGATTCACATCTTCATTTGAAAAAACCTTTCCAAACTAATTTTCTTTTTACCATAACATACGTAGACCTTTTTCCGAGTTTCCTCCGTGCCTCGGAAAGAACGTTAAGCTGTTGGTCCCGGCTGTCATTTGTAGATCTCTGACAGTCGTTAGGCAGTCAGTGGCCCAAAAAACCTGACAACCAGTCTTACCAAGGAGTATCGTATTACCCAGTACTAACTGGGTTGTGGAGGTCAGATAGGTAGTCTCCATGTAAAATACTGGTGTTCAGCTGCATCCGGTTAGACTGGAAGCCGACCCCAATATATTTGGGAAAAGGCTAGGCAGATGATGATGATACATAGACCTTTTTCCATGCATGCGGTACCTGCTACGATCCTTGCATACTCCTTCCGTTTCGTCCACGTTAATACACCTGGTCATACACTTCGCGAGTTACCAGAACTACGCACCTGACCTTTCTGAAGAACCATGTACTACCGCGCTCACCGACCGACGGTCGACCACTTTTCACCCTAATGTCCTGACTAATAAGGTTGAAATTTGAAAGCAAAGTAGTACTTGCAAACCTTCTTCATATCGAAGCTTAAATTGCTCTTCTAAATTAAAAAAAAAACTTAAGACTATTACAAAAGCGACATATAAAGCCGTATATCTACTAAAAATACCTAATAATTCCCACATAAACCAATCAGCGTGCAGCGCTATTTATTATTATGAATGAAATCCTGTAAGTCGACACGTTATTAAAGTTAGTACCGCTACTCGGCGCTAGATGCCGCTAGAGGTTGCAAGTTGTGTTTAAAACGAAATTGGTGGGGAGTTTTGGCATAGGCTGATTTGTTTGATTCTTGTAGATATTGAATAAATTGAATAAGATAGAATATAAGTCGTACTAGAATTTAATGATAAAAAATTAGATATCAATGATCGCGTGACGTGTAAATTTTGCTTCGAAAATCACTGAAGTTTTCAGAAAAAATACCATGATTTCGAAAATTAGGTATGTGGTTTGGTATTAATTGATAAGTTAGGAGTATAATAAACAAGTTATACCTGCGAAAAAGACGTTTATTAGTTGTAAAACGCAAAGAAAGTAAGCTCTACGGAAGTCATACAAATCAACGGTAGAAAGCTCGTAGACCGCTACGGCGTAGAGTACTACGCCGTAGCACCGTGTTCATAATACTACGCTAAAGATGCATCTGTAGCGTAGCATAAATTTAATAACTAGTCTTAGTGGACGGTATCTAAATGAATAGTGGTAACATTTTCCTAATTAAGAAGAATGAAAGACTGATATTTACTGTCCAGAAAAATGTGCACAAACAATTCTTATTAAAGATGATCACTAACGGGTAGCTACAGTATTTCCAAGTGTCAAAGGCTACATTTAAAATGTTCCCATGGATTATTTCCGTACATATCGGGAGCAAAGTCGCGCGAAAAGCTTATTAATCAATATAACGGACGAGTGGCACCAGCAATCTATTAAAGGCAACCACATCAATTCATCATTCTCTTGCCCTTATCCCAATTCATTTGGGATCGGCACAGCATGTCTTCTTCTTCCATACTTCTCTATTACTCGTCATCTCAACAGACACCTCCTTTCTGGCCATTTCAAACCTTTATTTATACAGTCTATCCATCGTTTCTTTGGTCCAACATTTAATAATAACTCTTTTATTTAGTACTACATGGAAACTGAACTAAACCCAATGAAAAACCCCGTTCATCTTTGTGAACATTTTCTAGGAGCTACAAAAGGACCCTTGACATTAAATAAACGTCTTTGCTTTAAAGTTTGGTTTGTATCTTAAGTTTTTCAATCCTCATTAGAGTACAGGAAGTAAGGCAACTGCTCGAAGAAAAGGTGTTGAGTTAGATTTAATTAGAGCAGTATCTAGAATGCAGGATGGGAGCTAGACTGGTATTGGTTGGTTATGAGGGTAGGCACGTGTTTATGTGCCTCTATTCCAGCAAGAAAGTTTCAGGAGAAGAAAAGAGAGAGTTATTAAGAGATTTGTGATTACTATTGAGCTCTTTGAGTTATAGAGTCGAGATATATTTTTTTATTTTGTGTCAAAGGAAAAAAAATGTTACAAAACACAGTGAATAAAGTTGTACAGTGAAGACTCATTACAATACGAACTTCTGCCTTCTTAACTAGGCCAGAAGCCTGTGTCAACTACACGATAACTGACAAATGCTTGTACTGACTGGACAGGTCCACTCAAATCTGTGTGGTTCTTTCTTGAAAAGACCATCTCAGACGCTTACGGCATAGACCTCATGTGAATTGACCCAGATTATTATGTCTGAACCTTAAAAGAGACTATGGCCTCGTAAGTTTTTTTCAGCTGTTTCCTCTGAGAGTAGTCAGGCCGGCCACATTATTATAACTAGAAAATGGGATATTTACCATGTTTATTGTAACACCCACTCGCAATAACTTCAGTTTATCCGTGATCATGGTGCTTGCAACAGCGCCGAAATATCGGGAACTCAAAGAAAACAATAAACATGGTAAACATCCCGTCTTCTAGTTATAATAATTTTAGTGACCATGAAAGTTTAAAAACTTAAACCGGCCACATCTCGTTTAAAAAAAATAAAATAAGTACTTTAAAAAAAAAGACGTAAAAATGTTTGTAAAAAACCTATTTTTCAGTTCTATTTTCTGTCTGTTTCTAAGTGTGAACGTGAACTGATAAATCATCATCTGTCTAGCCTTTTCCCAACTATATTGGGGTCGGCTTCCAGTCTAACCGGATGCAGCTGAATACCAGTATTTTACATGGAGCGACTGCCTATCTGTCCTTCACAACCCTTTAGAACGAACGACCGACCGAACGAACGTGAACTGATAAATAAAATAAAAAAAAAACACATGTTGCTTCCAGATTAACTAGTGACCAATATATTTGACCAGCAGCTATTTGCAAAACACACTCCTGCTGAAAATCATTTTCCTTTTTTGTAATCAAGCGTAGTGGACATTCATTATGCAGTCATATTTTAAAATCTATGTTCACGATATCCAACTCAACGCAATAGCCGTTTGTTAAATTCAATGAAATCGTGTAGTCAGAAGTCTATTACGTTAGTGAGCTGCTGCTTTAATTTGAAACATCCCTGTACCAATACTTAAAAAACGCCCTGACCAACTCGCACAGCAATCTCCAAAAAAAACGAAAACAACAAAGGAAAATTTTCTCAGCCACCATTAGCGATTTCTTCCCAACTTGTATAAGGTCCACCTGTCCTAAAAACACCAGGGTGCGACATCGAACCGCGAATAGTTACAAAACTCGCGGCATAAATCAGCCAACTCCAGCGTAACGTACTCTCTTCAGGTCCATTAGCATTTTTTATGCATAGGAATCGATCCAGCGACCGTCTAATGCCTCCCATGATACATTAATATCTTAGTTTTTATGACTCTTCTGCAACAATTCGTCTCGTATCGCTGCGTATAACCACCTCCACTTCCACATGCAAACTTCAACTTTGTCTCCACTTCTTCAAGGTGTGAATTGCTTTCTCGAAGAGGTGGTAGGATGTGGATTTGCTCACGGATTAAGTCGCGTTTACAGTTTAGCTCAAAAGTTACGCTATAATTGTGAAGTGTACAAATATTTTGGCTAAGATTGGATTAAGGTGTGTGTTTAAGGTGATTTTTAGTTGTGACAGTATTTATTTGCTTTGTAAATTTTTGATTAACAGTTCTGTAGGTGACTTGGCCATCTCAGAATGGGCACTATTGTAGTTGGTAGACAGCTCTTTATATGCTTAAAATCAGAAGCTAGAAATAGAAATCTCTCTCAATCCATCTTCCTCTAAAACACTTCGGCAAACCTTTTGTAGGCCCTGACTTTTTTTGGGAAACTGTACTCCGGCTATACTTTCAGAGTAGCAGATAGCTTATACCGTGGAAGGACACTGGGAGTACTGGGACACAAAATTGATTAAAAAATGTAGATAATATATTCTTGGTCCCAAGACCAGTGAACAGTGAACACACCTTTATCCAAATCGGAGTTGATAATAGGTGGATCTGGCGATTTCCTTAACGCCGCCATTTTTCTTTCACGGCCACTTTGAGATTAAAAGTTTGGAAAATGAAACGTTCGGCGCTACTTCGCTATTTTTAACGTATCGGAGCATCGGGCGTTTTTAAAAAGTTTCAGGAGAAAGAAAATGTGTTTTTTTTTTGGTGGAATGATTTCATGGGGAGTGGGTAGTATGGCGATTTGAATTTGGAACTTTAAAGCGTTGATTGTAATGATAGATATTGTTTTTATGGAATTTTAGTAATTTACAAAGTCCATCATTCTCACTGTTTTCGGTCTTGCTATTGCTTGGTTTGATGGGATAAAATATCATACATAACATCACGCCTGTAATCCCCGAAGGGTTTAGGCTGAGGTGTTTCTAATAGTACACCCACATTTCGCAAGTTATGTTAAAGTCCCATGTAATAGGGACATAAACATAACTTGATGGGATGAATTCTACCTTCTCTGTTTTTTTTTACTAATTTATTAGTCTCACTCTTCTGATGAGCGAAGCAGGAACTTAAAAAGAACTGAATATTATTAGAAGTATTCTGTTTTTATATACCAAACCAATGTTTTAATTCTGTATTAATAATTAAACGTCATTTTAGCAAGAAAAACCTGTTCAGGTTGAAATTCATAGATACTCTACCCTGGAGTGTAAATGTGGTGTTGTTCTACCCACGATGGGGCACTCGACAACGTGTCCTTCCTGTCCTGTTCTCTGCACATTAAAGGAGCTGATGGACGCTATTGAAAGTGCCATAAACATCGCCAAATTTTGGGCTGAATCAAATTAGATTGCCATCGGACCTAAGAACAACAACGTCATTTTTATATTATCAAACTCATCATCATCTTCTATCCATAACTTACTCCAGATCGTCTATTTGCCTCTAAAGCAAAAATATGAGCGATATTATGTTAATACACGATACACCACGTTCTGCGCTGGCGGGCTGCCAAGCAACGTTATCGGGAGCGTCCTCTGAATATTATGACCAATACTTTAGCTTGGATTAAAAACTTATTTAGTTATTCTAATGGCGAACACTTGGTTATTTTGGCACTCTGGGAGTTGTGGGTAAGAAATGGTCGGTGTTTGTTTCGTTTTACATTAGCATAGTTGCTTTACGTAAAATGTTATTGTAATTTAAAATGTTATTAAGTGTGCTGATATCGTAAGTGTATGTGCTTATTGTGTTTTAAATAAGAGAAGGTTGATGAGTGACGTATACATTGAACCAGGATAAAAAATGAATTTAGAAAACTAAAACCGAACTACTCCAAAAATGGCAACTAAAAGTGTATAAATGAGACAACGTACACTTTTGTCTCGGTTTTTGGTATTACCGGTGGAACATAAAATGTTACAAACATACACAGACTGCAGGCTCTTCATCATCATACAATCATAATCATCTTCGTCGACTATGCCGTAGTCGGGTAGAAAGAATCTTACGAGAAACATGCCATAGGAATTATAATTCTAGTTGGTTGAAGACATAGTCCCCTAACGCTTCATTTGCATTGTGACATATCTTTCAGCCTGGACCTAATAAAAAGCTAGTCTTCTCAATATTTTTGTCTTCCTCTCCCAAATCGTGTATCAAATTATCTCATCATACAGTTAATACGACGCTATCTAAGCAGCGCACACGGCCGAGCCGATATCCTGGCACGGAGCCATTTTGTCAGCGTAATGTTAGGTATGGGTGGAACCTAGCATAACGCTGACGTACTGCTTTAAGGATTTTGTATCGTAATTTGGAAGGTAGTCTTCATATTTGTGGGAAAATCTGACAGCATGTCTTGCCAAGGGGTATCGTGCTACCCAGGATCTGGGTTGTGGAGGTCCGATAGGCAGTCGCTCCATGTAAAATCTTGGTATTCAGCTCCAATTGGTTAGACTCGAAGCCAACTCAACACATGTTGGGAAAAGTATAGGCAGATGATGATAATGATGGATTAACAAAGATGTTAGAATACATAAGATAGAGGTTTTTCCGCTATTGCTAAATTTGTACTTGGCAGTTATTTTAAAAACTGAATAATGTAGGCTTCATAAGTGTGCAATTAAATGATGCTTGCAGTAGAAAGCAATTACGAATTTGTGTTTGATACAGTATCCTACTTTTAAGATGAGGCCAACGGCCACATGAAAGATAAAAAAATTAAGACATTCTGTTTTATGAATTTATAACAAGGCTTTCGAAGCCAATTTAGATTCGGTAAAAGCCAAAGACATCCAAAACAAAACGCCATTACTCCTAAACAATACAGCACAAACAAAATTTTCCGCCAACTTGAACATGGGATATTATTTTTAATATGAAAAAAATAAACGTTGAACCGTTCGCGAAATCGTTGCGGCCATCTTTTCCATTACCGCAAATTACCGGGAGAGGCCAGGGCTAAATAACGTCACGTATTTAATTACGAGCTCTGCGGAGCCTCAAAAGTGACGCTTTTGAATTGAAAGCTAGAGTTTTGGGACACATTGGCTAGGGGGCTTGGAGTCCGGATTGGGAGTTGGTCCTTTCGATGTTCAATACTTCGGGGATCCAGTAATATCGGAGCTGTATCAAATATGGTGTGGAAGTCTTAATAAGTTTGTTTTAGGTAGTATTCGCCGCTTTATAGATAGAAATGCTACTATGCTCGACTAAAAATACCGACAAAAATTATTTGATAGGTTGCTGCATTCAAAGAGTAGGTCGTATCGGACTGGATTAACTTAAAAGGTAAGAAGAAGACAGGTGATATTCTAATATGTCTTCTTATTTATACAGCAGCAAACAAGCTTAACATCTTCCCCATCCGTGTTTCACAACAGCCGGAGGTCCATCGAGTCGGCCACTCTAATGTTTACTGATAAAAAGAAAACCAATTTGTGTTCCCACTCCCGACCACCCCTACCACAAAGGAGCGCTATCTAGCGATAAATTATCGAAATTATTGCATTAAAAATTCCATCTAGTAAGTCAAAGCGAGCCATTATGGCCGCTCTGGGCGGCGTTCAAAAGAAAAACGACGTAACTACATTGTTCTCCGTACTCTTTGTGACGTTTTAGTTCCGTATATGTAATTTTTCTTGGTAAACGTTATGGGAAACCGTTTTTCTCGGAAGAGGCGAGATACTTTGATATATTTAAGTTGTCGGTCTACAATTTTTTTGTTTTATATTTTTTAATGAATTTTTCGAACGAATTTTAAATTGGTTGCTGTTGCTTTTTCTCGGTATAAGTGGGTGTTATTCGTTTTGGTATCGTTTTGGTAATCACAAAGTTTTGACGAAATTAAAACTTTGTATACGCGCGTATGTAGATTTATATGAACTGCTTGCTATTTCAAATTTCAAATATAGACTATCTTTTTCTGTCTCAATTACTATTATTTGGATGAACTAAATTCTAAGAACGGGAAACCAATTATTTATTTCGACAAGTTGTTTCCACGAGTTGAATACAGTTCAACATAGTTATTTGCTGTATCAAAGCAGTCGGAATGTTCATTAAAAAATGTCATGTGACAATACAAAAGGTAGATCTAAGAAAGGAGTGATTACGTGTAAAAATATAACTTATCTCCAGCTTGCACAAGCTAATACAGCAGTAATCCCATCCATTCCCAGAAGACTGAAATAATCCACAATTCTACTACAAAATCCCGTACCATCGATGCATAGCTAAATTCTCACGTTAGCATGGAGGTGCAGCTAATTTCCTGGAGCGTCTCATTTCAGATTTTTAACCGACTTCTAAGAAGGAGGAGGTTAAAAATTCGATGAGTATCACTGTTTTGCTTCTCTTTCATTTGATACAAAGACCGCGAGGACGAACAAACTTAATAAAATTCATACGGGACCACGTATGAATTTTATTAAGTTTGTGTGTGTGGTTTATCTATGCTAATATTATAAATAGGTAAAATTTGTTTGTATGTTTGTATGTAAGGGGTAATATCCGGACCAAATGATCCAATTCTAAAAAAAAAATCTCTGATAGAAAGATAAATTAAACGTGGGTGTTATAGGCTATAAATTATATTTATATCATGCATATTGGCCGAGCTTATGCTTATGCTATCACAATTTTTGCGGACAAAGTCACGGGCGAAGTGCTAGTCACTTTTAAGTTAAGAGTTAGCTTCAATAATACTTATATTTAATCCACTTCGTCTAAATTAGTAATGGTCAGAATACCATATCTTGCTATGTTAAATAAACACAAGAAAAACTTGTAAAACAACATAATAGGACTCGACGAATAATCCAGAATTCTACTCCAAAATCCTGTACCATCGATGCATAGCTACGTTCAGTACGTTCCCACGTTAGCGTGGAGGTGCAGCCAATTTCCTGGAGCGCCTCATTCCGGCTAATTTTCATATTAACGAACACGTCTGGCCTGTCCCGAACGATATGACTTGTTCGTGTAATAAGCTATTGTTTATTAACTGGCAGGTTTTCTTACTGAAGAACTGAAGGGATTATATATTGTATGGTGTTGTGTTGGGGAAAAAGGTTTTTATAAATTAGTGGATTGGTGAGTCATTGGCTGGTTGTAAGGTCGAGATAATTTATTTAGGAGAAGTTGTAATGTTTCTTAAAAGCAGGTGGAAACATTTACATATCAGTTTCACAGTTTTACTACTAGTGTATTTTTATCAATAAGTCAAGGATATTTTTTTTTGCACAATGCACTATGTCAAATTCTATACGATTGTCGTAGAATGTCGGTTGTGCCGAATTTACGGGTCATTTAAATTGATAGACAATTTGCAGAGCAATTTCTATTCCTTGCTTTTATATAGGGTGACTGGTAATTAGTGACCGATACTTAAACACGTGATTATACTCATGATAACAAACAACTTTACCAAAGAAACATTTTTTTTAAACGGCTTACAGCTGATAGGTCACAGGCACGCGCGTGCGAATTTTATACGGCTGTTGTGTTATTGTGATAAAAGTCTATGTATAAAAAAATGTTTCTTCGGGAAAGTTGTTTGTTATCATGAGTACAATCACGTGTTTAAGTATCAGTCACTAATTACCAGTCCCCCTATGTGTCATTTCTCAGGCTCAGGTGAATTTCCGTGATTCAAAATTCTTGTTCATGTACAATTTGACTGCGTCATGTATCTAGCTTCTATTACATAGAATACATTTATTACCCATCAGTTTCCTGATATAAAGTACTCGGAAAGGCCTTTTCCGTTAGGGAACTGCTTCGGGAAACTACTATGTGGTATAAGTGATAACGATGAATATATCTTTAGGGTTTTTTACGACACATATTTAGTTATAGCTATAGTTTTTTTTTTTTTTTTTTGGATGGGATATCATCAAATGACCCCCCCCACTCTAGGCGGAGCGGAAGGGAGTGTCAGACTTGTACTGACTAAAACCCATCCATGTTCCTTCTTTGCCCTTTGTGTTCCAGGGCCACGGTATCTCTTTCGAACAGTCCCGCAGCCCTGGCAGGCATCGGCCCATGCGGACCCCTACGTGGTTGCTGACATCTCTTTGGTTATAGCTATAGTTACTTGCCTTATTAGAAGTGTTTCGGTAGATAAAAATTAGCCTGTAATTATCTTGCAACATGGAAAGTGCTGTTGTTCAAATAAAGTTCATGTTTTCTGACAATCAACATCAGCATCAACATTTCAGCCGAAAGACGTCCACTTGTCACACGTGCTGGACATAGGCCTCCTCCAAGTGGCCTATGTCCAGCAGTAATAAGTACTAGTAATAAGGTTGAAAAGTGGTTGACAGTCAATGAACTGGCTTCCCAGTTCATTGACTGTCAACTTTTACTTACTTAAGAACCTTTCATCATCTTTCTGTCCGTTTCCATCCTGTCCTTTCTAAGTAAAGGACAGGATTCTTCCGCTATAATTTACTCCTTTTTATTTCATCTCATTCCTCAAACTCTCACACAATTCATCCATATCATTAGGTATAGCCTCCATTACGAGTACTTCAACTTTCTATACCATAGCTTCACTTCTAATTCCCTACCTTACCTATGTCTGACCAACCGCCAATTAATCCAAATGTCCTACCAAGACCTGGCGAACGATTTAATTTAAAACAAGAACGTCCGACGGAATCGCCCGAACTCACCCGATGATGTACTCCAATATGGCACGCCTTGTTAATATAAATTTTGCACGGGCCATAGTCTAGTATAACGTAAAAAATATAAATTAAATTTGCTTGGGTTGTGTTTTGGTTCTGCATGTTTTTTTTTTTGTATAGGTTAAAATTTTTATTGTGCGAGCAGAGGTGTGTTCCTAACATGTAGTGTATATCTGTGGTATTAAACACACTTGCTTTCCCATCACTTTCGACATTCAACAAAATTTTCAATATGTACTTTGCTTGTCACATAAAAAAATAAAGAAAAAGATTCGAACGGCGTGACATGATGTTCTTTTTAATAATTAATTTAATTTACTCCTCATGAAATACGGTCTCTATAAAAATAATTCAGGGCATCGTATCATTGAAATCGTAAGTAGAAAAATCGTCATAGAATTAATAGTTAAGTACATTGACTACCAACTAAAAGTGTTTGTACTTTCAAATCACATTATTAGTGTCCCACGTTTCATATCACGTAACTTGTTAATCTGCTAAACAACACACTTCCTTGAAAAATCAATTCTACCAAAAAAGTAGCCACAAAAAAACAATTAACACAAAAAATTAAAAACCTAACACTCTCTATAATTGGTTTCTAATTTCCAACAGATCCCTCGAAGAGAAAATCGCTTGCGACTAATAAGCGCGTCCCCGCTAATTCATCATTGTTTTTCACTAATAAAAACACGACAAAAACACATCTTTTCTTGGCGATCCCCTCTCGCAAGGGAGGCGACACCTACAGGTGAAATTTGGATAAAAAAAGTCCTCGATTTGTTTGTTAGTATTGGGTTTGATTGGGTTTTTTTAGGTTGTATTTTGGCAACTTCTAACTACTCGTATCTAATTTAAGACAACTTTTAAGGTCTATCTGAAAAATGTAGTTATATTTTCTAATATAATATAATCTATAATGTCCGCTATAGATTATATTAGCTGACATTACAATAAGTACTACAGCGCCATCTCTGCCACAAAGGAAAAACTAACATCATAATTCTGAATCGCGCTATTAAAATTAACTGCGACTTACGAGTATGTATTTAGGAAAGCCAGACAACAACTGTCAGGCAGTAGCCCACCAGACACGACACCCGTCTGGTCGGAGGACGCCCTGATCCTCATACCCCTTTACATTTATTTGGCAGAGATGTCCTGGTTTTGCATCACTGTTTCATGATAAGCTATGACCTTTTTAGGTCGCGTTTATTAGAATACATTGACTTGATTTAATATTTATCAAGGCCAGGAACACCAACCATAAAGGACAAAGAACCCAAAAATCAAATCAAAAGACAAAGCGTCATTATTAAATTATTAAAAAAAGCCGTCAAAACAAAAGGAGCGAAACCGTGAAAAAAGCACTAGTGGGTAATAACGGCGTCAGCTCCTCGTACTCTTATAGATTGAGAATATTTTAAAGTGATGTGCTCGTAGCAAATAATGAAATTATGCCGGGAGGGTAGAGTGGGGCGAGACGGCCCATCTTTCGCTTTTTCCTTCTTTTGTTTGTTTATTCGTTATTTATCGGTAGATCGAGGAGCCACGTTATAGATTAACATCAAAGGCATTTTACGGCGTATACGATCTCGTTAAAATTGAATGGGCTGCCGTAATGAGGGGGAATTGGTGTTCGGATCAGGTATATTTTTGGAGCTTTTTAATAAACTTGAAAGAAGTCGCAAATGTATGCGAAAGGTATGGCTCAATTGCGTTAGAAAAAAATGTCGTTGGAATTGTGAGAAGTTATTCAAATATTTGCGCAAAGTTAAGAAATAATAGGTAGTGTTAAATAACAATATGTCTTTAGCAATTGACTAACAAGATCTTTAGTTGATAAGTTATTTGTATATATGAATGACAAATAAAATATAGGCTTTTCAGATTTATTGAGTAAGGCTAGAATTATACTAAAACTTACAACTGTCATTAGCAACTAGCAATCATGATAAAGTATTGTTGTGTTTTGTTGGTGTAATGTTGTATGACGTTCCAGTTCAGGGATAAATAAATGATTAACAAAGCAAACATAATTCCAAATATCTGCCACTAAACACACCACATAAAATTCCTCGACACACATAAATACAAAAGCAAGAAATTGTGATCAAAATCGTCCGCAGACCACCCGAACAGTCGTTATCGTGCTTATTGTTGTTTTTAATGAAATGTGACCGAAATGATGGCCGTCGAAGCTTTGTCCGTCGGATCGGTGTCCATTATCCCCCTTTTCCTCTTAATATCGTGAAGGACCGCAATAAAATTTGCTTCGCTTTTCGGACGGGGTTGCTTGGAACTGATCGTATGACAATTTTGGAAGCGGAGTTAAAGCAGCATCGTTGGTCGCAAGCGACTGCTGAGCATGAGGTTCTATGTTCGATCCTCTGGTCGAACAAAGTGTTAAGTATTGGGTTTTTATCCGGATTTTTTCAGTAGCAGCAGAGTTTGGATTTTTGCCCGATTGATGACAATAGGGTCGCCCTCTATTACTTGAACAGAACTGGAGAAATGAGGTTTTACTGTAAGGTACACCTCTGTCTAACTCTGCGGAGATTACAAGCGTGATGTTAATGTTTGTGTTGTGACGGACACCGCAATAAAATTTGCTTCGATGTCCTGACCAGTTTGCGTGAAGCTGATTGTGTGACAACTTTAGAAGCGGAGATAAAGTTTGTGATGCGTTTTATGTTTGGCCCTTATTGGGATTTGTCTGTTTTTGAGATACGGGAATGGTGGCAGAAGTAATTAATTGAAGTTTTTTTTCTCTATAGGAAACGATAAATTGGAACCGTTGACCAGCTTCCGACATTTCTTTTGAGATGTTAGTTAAAGTGAAATATAGTTCGAGTGTCTTCACCCTTCATAATTCAATGTATTTAACATTGAATTATGAAGGGTGAAGAGGTATTGTGTTAAAGTGCAGTTTTGTGTGCATTTTCAGAGACGTGATTAATGAATTATTCACCGTAATTAAACACAGTATTCTCTATCTACAAGAAAACAATGAATGCGCTAATACGAATCCAATGCCAACAAAAAACTTCGAAACAAATACCCCAAATCTGTTTTCGACTATCGAAAAAAACGCCATGCAAATTCAGGGACAACGACCGTAAAAACACGCGAAGGAAATTAATAAAGCACCCACTAAAGCGAAAACAGGCGGAAAAATAGAGACGGGGGACGAATAGACGAGAGAAAAAAATGCCGACCAGCAACGTGCTCTTCATTATAGCGGACTGGAAACACCGGATGAATTGATCAATCAGAAATTTTATGGCCAAGAATCACTCAACGGAAAATAATTCTCCGGCCGTTTCGTGCTTGGCTCATCGCCGCTGTTTTAATTTCGCTCTCTTGGGGAGATCGAGTGTCATCCAATCTATCTGACGACTTGAAAAAAAAAATGCCATCATCACCCCGCCCTCCCCTCGTGGAGACTGTCTTAAAGACCCGGCGGGCGATTACGTCCGTGGGAGCTTGGAGACGATTGTGTGTTTAAGTTGCTTGTTATTGATACTTCTTGTTAATTTCAAGTACCCACCGCATCGGAGTTTTGGTTCAAGGTTTAGTGTCGAAGCCAAAGTTTGGATGTCTCATATAGCGGACTCACAGCGCTCCTACAATTTGCAAAAGCGTGATGATGAACAATCGTAATCTTTCTCCAAGTCTTGTCCCAATATTTTTCGGGTCGGGGTAGCATGTCTTCTACATCTGTACTTTTCTATTAATTCCTTTTTAGCCATACCACATTTCACGCTCCACCCATTGTTTTTATCTGATGGAATTCAATAGTTCGTCAATTTCTGGGCTGAGAGCCTTCAAGGAATAATGTTTGGCAAGCAAGTTACTTTTACCTTAACTTTTAATTTCAGAAAAAAACGTAAAAAACTACACCTAGAGTTTTTAACACGCTACGATATGTCTTATTGGAAACTGGGCCTAATCCCAACAGATTTAATCGTGATAATTGTTTACTAATTATTCAACGCGCCCGAACACCAATGTATCGATGTTTAGATTAACCTGAACAAGCAATTTGAGGAGTAATCGCACCCCATCAGCGTCGTAATATCGCATTCTGTTTGCAATCACTAATTAATCAAGATCAAACGGAAATAACAATCGCTTGCACATTCATCATCCTGACTGACAGTCTCATGTTTTACGAAGGAAAAATAGACTGGGTTGTAGGAAGATGTGACATGATAACAGACTTAAAGAAAAAATAAATAAAATCGCACAGTAAATAAAAGTTCGGTATTGGCAAATTGTGGTCGCGGCTCCGGACACAAAATCTCTATAGCAACTCACTTAAGCATCGATCAGTGTCCAGTCTAGTGTCCGTAGCTAGTCTGTACCAGTTTGCTTGATTTCGTAAACGAAGATTTAGTTTCGAGGGTTCAGTGTTTTTTTATTGCTTGTTAGCCTATAAACACAACAGTAAGCGCCATCATTGTCGACTTAAAAGCTACGGGTCATGTATTTTTTGTTTTTGCCAATTTTTACACTTCCCTGGACCATCATCCAGGTGTCTATCTAAAATAACAATTATTCTGCATCTAAAAGTCAAATTCAAACATATTTGTGTCTTAACACATTCTTATTTATCAACATTAACAAGCGAAACAAAAATGCGTCAGCTGTCTCCGATTATTCCAAAAAATACATCGTCCATCGCTTATTATCCGAGAATTTGGAAGATAATTCTCCAAAGGAAAAGATGGGAAGGCATTAAAATAGCAATCAAACTGGCAATTTTAGGGTGAAGTGTACGAATTCAAAAAAAGAACTGGCTACCGATTTGCGATGCAAACTTACTAAGATGGCCGCCTATATCAGATTTGAATAAAGATCTGCCGTGGACAGGGACTCGTTTCGAATTCGTGAATAATTGAAAGGCCGTTTCTTTATATTGAATTTGTTTTTTTGACGGTCAATTTGTTATGCGGCTTCAATTGGGAGGAATTTTCAACTGCCTATTTGCGTAAACATAGGAGCGAAGGACCGAAAAATATGTTACATTGAATTTTGAAAGCAATGTTTTTAGACCGCGTTAGTTAGAGGTGCGATGATGAATGACTCGTGCAGTATTTGATTTTTAAGTGTACATACTTCGTACATATAAGGTCCTTAAGCATTTAATGTTTTACATTGCTTCATTACTAGACAATCAGAAACCATATTATTTCAGTCATAATTAACGAAAACTCACGAATTTTCAAGTCCATTCAATAAATTGCGCGCCAAAACACTAGGCCCACAAAACAATTGATTTCCATACCCCCGGGAGCATTCAAATGAGGAGTGCAATCGCAATACCTACAGCACAAGTTGCAATCTTAAAAAATAATAGGCATTAAACATCACCCCATGATCAAGGTTTACAGGGACTCGAACGATCAGCCCTGGAGCCATCTTCATTAATGAAAACCATAAAAGTGGGGTTCGGCGGCTCGAAAGATCGTAGCGTAAAAATTCGCGTCAAACGACCAACGCCTTATTAGGCCCGCGGGGTGCAGGTGGGGGCGAAAAAAATTATAGTATTTAACGATATTAAGTTATTGAAGTTAGATTGGTAGCTTAATTGGTTTGAGCGGCGATCTGGATCAATATTTTATGGCTTAGAAAGTTTGTTTTGTTGCTGGTTTCAGTACAGCTTTGTTTCCTAATATTTTTGCTGTCCTCGACAGGGTCCATCATGATTCCATAAAATTGAAGTTTCTAAGTACACTATGCAATAAAAAAAATAATATTGAGTACTAAAATCAGTTTTTGGTGGTTTAGTGGATGTCGAATTACGAATTAATACATTCGTAATACAGTCTGTTCTGCTAGACTTCTGTATTTGGTATTACGATCATAATGTTGACCTTTTATTTGGCCTCTTCTGAGCAAGTCTATCGCGCGAACTCATCCGTTGTTTTCCATCTGGTCTGATAGAGGTCACGAGCAGGTCCAACAGCAACATAAAAAAAAACTGTTCCCTAACAGTCTTTATGATTTATATTCATTCGACTTTTTATTCGATGTTTTTACATGGATCTGGGTGTATTTATGATTAACATCTCATCACGGAAGCCTGTCAAAAACTTATAAACCTTTGGCATAAAACCGAAGTTCCAAATTAAAGTGGGTTTTATTAAAAATACAGTACACTAAAAACAGTGCCATCAATGTTATCTCTACCAGAAGTAACTCAAGGTAAAAAAGTAATACAAGGCAAAAAAAGCGATCCACTTTTAACTTTAAAAAACCTCAACAAAAAGCATTGAAAAATTCGCGTTCCGATATTATAATGATACAGAGGAAACATTCGCGTTATTAAAACATACAAGTGGCCTATTAGTAGCGAACATATTTCAAATGAGGGTAAAGCCAATGCGAAAAATTGTCGGGAAGGTAACTAACGGAGTACAGAGTACAGAGAAAATGGAAAAAACTGAAAAAAGTATTTATTAGTTTCGCACAGGACCAAACAATAAAACAAAATATTATAAACAGAAAAAAAAAGACATGACATTAAACTTATTTGGTCTTGTACGAGGCCAAGAGCCCAGCCTTCTTCCTCAGCAGGGTGCTGTAACATTTAAAATATGTCACAGCGCTGGTATTCTGATGCCAAGTGATGCCACGTTCAGATACGAAAAACTAAATAATGAAAAATAAAGTGTAAAAACGAATAAAACAAAAATAAAAAATAGAGTACAGAGACGCATTGAGGGCCGTGGCTAGAGGCGGCATTGGCAACACTTTTCGTACAATGAATCAACATTTACTTGAACTACGACAGTAATGACGTATAGACACTGACAACTGTGAAGGCGGTCCGGGACAGTAGTGCGCTAAACGAACTTTCAATGCCACGATTTTTTTTAGTAGTCATCTCTAGACGCTGTTGATTCTGTGTTCTGTAGTAAATAATAAAGGTAGGTTCGCGAGTCGTGCCCATTAGTAAGCTACAAGGTTCGTCTCGACTGACGTGTAGAAAGACATTGTTGGTATTACGTAAGTTCAGTTTTTACTTGCTATCGCCATTTTTTGGGATGCCATCTGAGAGATACTATGGCGGAAGTTATTTAAATGGCTATTGTCAATTAGGGGTGTATTGGACATGTGAAAAAGTATTTTAATTTATTTTTGGTGATATTAAACTTGGTTATATTGTATTGCTAGAGATACATGTTTCATCTCACAGCCAATTCGTAACAGCTAGATCATTATCAATCACTGTTAGTCATTTTATTTACAGATTAAGACCAGCCAATTAATTTGATTTAAAACTAAGGCTGCTTGCACATTAGGACGTTAACAGCGCGATAATAGCGCGGCAGAAGCACATTCGCAAACAAAAACTATAAAAAAAAACGTTTTATAGTTTTTGTTAGACGCGCGACTGTCGCGCTGCTAAAGTCGCCTAAATGTGAAAGCGGTCTTAAGGTCGCACGGGACCGGTCAATGTGGCGATACTTAGGGGAGGCCTATGTCCAGCAGTGGACGTCTTTCGGCTGAAATGATGATGACGATGATGACTACTTAAGATGTATAAGAACTCCAGTCTCTAAAATAGTCCATTCCGTTTCCCTCACTGAACGAAGTAACCAAAACAGTGGTAATTATCCCTATACCCGATACACGTTATCACCACAAGGATACGTAATAAAACCCCAAAGTATCATGTTTTTGCGTAACAAGCAGACTAAATTACGACAATTATTCAATGTAACCGTGTTATCGGCAGTTGTAAAATCGGGAGACAGTGGGGGAGCCTCATTAAGGTGAAACACGGGAGGGGGCAGCCCCCACAATTTTGATAATGTCGCCGGTATAAAAAGTCCCGGCCAAGTTGAATGATGTATTGGTAGGTTTCCCTGGCCGGGTCGGATGGGTTTGGCCGCTATCTCTCAGGAAAGGTGGGAATTTTCTAGAATTTGCAATTGTTGTGTTATCATGGCATCGTGGTAGGGAATTTGAGGGTAGTGATGAATGGCATCTTGGTTTGTTTTATTGCAAGAAAATAAAGAATGCCTTTTTCTTGAATACTTCAGAATTCTATACTCAGCAGTGGGGCTGGGGTGGAGCAAGGCTGCCAATGATGATGACTTCAGAATTCTAAACATGACTTACCTTTTTCGTTAAAGCTAGAAGCCATAAATCTAGCATCTATTTTAAAAAAAAAGATACATTCTTGATTTGGCTTTCTATTTCAGCTTGAGAAGATCTATACGTAACACCATAAAAAAAAACATAACACCAATGGCCAGTATTCAACACAAGCATTCACGCACTTTAAAAAGAATCAACTATTAGCGGTTTTACATAAACTCTGATTGGAGAGACGTTTAAACACCTAAAAATGTATAGTTAAGCAGACATTTAGCACTAACTAACTGCCTCGTTGGTCTAGTGATCGCAAGCGCGACTGCTGAACCTGAGGTCCTGGGTTCGATTCCCGGGTCGGGCAGTGTTATTTGGTTTTTCCATCAAGATTTTCTAAGTAGCAGCTACGGAGTCTGGATTTATGCCCGGTTGATGACAATAGACTCGCCCCCTATTACATGGGCCGTAAAACATAACTGGCGAAATGTGGGTGTACTCTTAGGTGCATCTCTGCCTAACCCTTTGGGGATTACAGGCGTGATGTAACTCTAAGCAGCCTTTATAAATAAACTCCTAATTATTATAGACCAAATTAATTGACAACCAAATAGCGAAGTCTCCTCGTGTACCCCACATAAAACCATCTAATACGAATCCCTCCAAAATTACACCAAGCCAATCCATTCTTGTTAATCTCAAAGAATATTCTGACCTAGTGATCTCACATGCAGCCGTCAGGCACGAACCCATGTCATAGCATCCGCAACTATGATCAAAGCTTATAATTGACCGGGATCCCGTCTGCATCACTGCGTATGGTACAATGTAAGAGGATTCGAATTAGCAGTATTAACGATTGAGTACTCAAAGGATTTGTTAGTGATAGTCGTTGTAAATGAAAGGGGTCGCAGAAATATGATTTTGGGTTTCTGGAGGATAGTTAGGAGGTTTGGTTAGTATTTTTAGTTAAGGAAGATACAGTATTTATACTTAAAAGTTGTTCTAGACAAGTCGTGTGCTGCAAGGGATTTGCCAGCGACAAAAATTACGAATTTCCAAAAAAGCAAAAGCTACGAGGGCGGGTCAATAAGTCCGTGACTTTTTGAATTTCTGACCTCTTTACTGAAACAGCAACACTGCTCCTGTCAACAGGCATCTGTCAGTTGACTCCTGTCAAAATTTAAACTTGCTGCGTCAGTTAGTTTGTGTTTGACAGCTATTTTTATCAGACTACTCACTAATTTGAGGAGAAAATGGAAAAAAGTGAATTTCGTGTGCTTATTAAGCATTATTTCTTGCGAAAAAAAACCATTACCGAGACCAAGGCTAAGCTTGATAAATACTATGGGGACTCTGCACCATCGATTTCAATGGTAAAAAAGTGGTTTACTGAATTTCGTTGTGGCCGTACAAGCACTGAAGATGCCGAACGTCCTGGACGCCCAGTTGAGGTCTCTACACCCGAAACAATCGAAAAAATTCACGATATGGTGTTGACCGACCGAAGATTGAAAGTGCGAGAGATTGTGGAAGCCGTAGGGATCTCGCATGGCTCAGTGGTTTCAATTTTGAATGATCACTTGGGCATGAGAAAGCTTTCCGCAAGATGGGTGCCGCGTTTGCTCACAGTCGACCACAAACGCAATCGTGTAACAACTTCACAGGAAGCTTTGGCGTTGTTTAATCGCAATATGGAGGAGTTTTTGCGCCGTTTTGTAACCGTGGACGAAACATGGATCCATCACAACACACCAGAAACCAAACAACAGTCAAAACAGTGGGTTTCTAAGGGTGAATCGGCGCCAAAGAAGGCCAAGGTGGGTTTGTCAGCCAATAAAGTTATGGCGACTGTTTTTTGGGATGCACGCGGGATAATCCACATTGACTACCTTCAAAAGGGAAGAACAATCAATGGGGAATATTATGCCAACTTATTGGACCGATTCAATGACGATTTGAAAAAAAACCGACCTCATTTGGCCAAGAAAAAAGTTCTTTTCCACCAAGACAATGTAAGGGTGCACACATGTGCAGTTGCCATGGCAAAAATCCATGAATTGGGCTATGAATTGCTCCCTCATCCGCCCTATTCTCCAGATTTGGCTCCGAGCGACTACTTCTTGTTCCCAAACCTGAAGAAATGGCTTGGTGGAAAAAGATTTGACTCCAATGATGAAGTCATCTCGCAAACAAAGGCCTATTTTGAGGACCTCGACAAATCATTTTTTTTGGAAGGGATAAAAAAATTGGAGAAGCGTTGGACAAAGTGTATAGAGCTCAAGGGAGACTACGTTGAAAAATAAAATTATTTTTTATCAAAAAAAATGTGTTTTATTCCAAAAGTCACGGACTTATTGACCCGCCCTCGTATTAATTTAGGGCCCACTTTCAGAAAGCTTTGAATGAATGAATGTTATATTTATTTCAAAGAATATAGGTAGGTAACACAAGTTCTTATGATCTATGGGTTTTACTAAAAACTACAACCAACTACTACTTGGGCTTTGTATAAAAACGTTTGGAAAAGAACTCTTGGGCAACATGTCATACTTCTAAACCCAGCGGTTTAGACTGTCTCTCAGTGAATAAATGTTTTTAAGATTTTTGTACGTAGATTTCGGGAACAGGTAATGAGCGACAAATTTGTGGTGATCAAACGGAAAATCTAAGCACCATCGAACTAGCAACAAACAAAATGAGGGATCAAAAAACTATTGGTATAAATACTGCGTCATTGTCTTCTTAATCTTCATCTGTGTCCTCTCAATAAAGGGTGTAAATAGACACTTAACATATCTGAAAGGCACTTGTTTTCCCCGTCTTTGCGATCATTTTTTTGTTTAGATCATACCTGGGAACCTTCTAGTTACGGAGATATTGGTGGTCAAAGTTCAAACTTTTTCAGAAGTTTTTTTTTAAATACATTTTTTTAATGTAAGATTTTTATTTTTTGTACCTCCACGACCCCCGTACTATTCAATCCATCCAACAGCACAATGCTTTGAGTGCTTTCCATCCAGTCTTACCGGAAAAACGTGATTTTTCACCCCAAAAAAAAAGTCGCTTCCCAGCAATAATTTTTGCGTAAAGTTACTTAGTTTGGTGTACAGAATGCTTGGTTGACGGCTATGCGAAGGGTCTGTTTACACCCTGTATGTGGTCAGTCTCATTATCATTTATTTGCATTTAATTTCCTGCTACAAGATTAACCGGTTATTTAATATTTCGTACTAGGATTCGTTCGTGAAGTGTCGTCTAAGTGACAAGAGCTCTCGTGCTTAGACGCCGTTAACACTCGGAGGCTGGCGTGGATTTCCTATTCCTCTTTCAAGTCCACTTCATGATTAGTGGTTCTGTTTTTATTATTAATATAAATGTTGGTAACATTTTGTTGACAATTCATCAAAAGTTGAGTCTTTAACCAAACCACAAACAAACAGTTGCATTGAAATTTCATAACTTGAGAAGAAGAGTATATCATCTATATAAGTTACTCAGATGATAAAGTTCCCTGCTTTTTGTCTTTTTACCGTCACCAATATTAATATGACCGTTAAATACGAACTATTACAACAATTAGATCGGTCTAGGGCCGGTTTATATAAGGTTTTCCATAGCTTCTAATGTTTGCTTTCAAAACATCCTACTCTTGGATACAAGTCAGAACTTCCATCAGATCTCTGAGCATCTGCAAAGAGGTCTACATATTTAAGTAAATCGTGCTCCCAATAAAATCACCACTTAAAAAGCCGACTTCGGAACCGAACATTCTCACTGCGGCCAGAATAAATGCATCGTCATTAGGCAGGGTCGCTTCATTAGTTATTCATCAGGACTCTTCAGCGAAAACGCGCGTTGCCAATTTGCACATATATACAATATTTTTTTAACGAGCCCGTTTCATGCTAGTACGAGGGTATTCAATATGATATTTTTTCTAAAGTTTGAAGGGTAGATACAAACAAAATTGTTACACAGCTCTATGATAGCGATATCTTTTTTTTTTACGATGCTTCTATCCGTGTCACTTTCCGGGTAGTAGTTATTCTACTTTAAGACGAATAGCAATGAAAGTAATCTAAAAGGAATGAAATTAAATGCACAGCTAAAATGAGTCCGAGTACTAAACAGTTCCAAACAGCAACTCAGTACGCAACTGCCCTCTTTAACGAAACTGGAACATCGTACACACCTAATTCACCTCCCAGTGTACCCAAGATCCATCAAAACATATTTATTCCTTCCCGCATTTCAAACAAGCAGCGAAATACACAAATAAGGTCTTGCAAATAAGACGCCGAGTTACAAACACGGGGGTATCTAGGAAAAATAAATTAAACAACCACCTTGGAAGGCAGGGGATTGATCCGGGAGCATTATTGTATCTATAAACATTTCAATTGCGGTGAGACACGCTTATCCGGGTAGCAAAGATCGCAGAGGGTCTGAAGACGCCGAAGAAAATTTTGGAGGAAAACCTTTGGGACTTACAGTTTGACGGAAAGAGAATGGTTATGTGTCAAATTTTGTATGTGACCTTATTATAAGACACGCAAGGATGTAGGTAGATGATACTTCAGTTGGATAGTTTTTAACTGCAGTAACTATATTATTTCCTAGAAATTGGATTACTTCCGCTACCGATACTTCATTTATGAAGACTGAGAAGCCCGCTCTATGTTCATACAAATGAATTATTTACAAAGTTTCCACACAGTCCCTTAATCCTATAAAACGTTTAGTTATTCAAAAAGATACAGCCGAAATAATTTAGCAAACATTTTTGTCAGGTCTTGAGTAGCGAAAGACGTATCTTTCACCCCGAATTTAACACAGAAAGGCCCAAAAAGCGGGTTTCAAGACAAAGTACTGCCGTTCTTATCCCTCAACAAATAATCTATGTAAGGCTCGTTCTCACGGCCGATATATATGCAGATGGAATTATTACCGACGACGGTGTTAAATAAAACGCGAACACTGGCGTCGGGTCTCTTCAACAGGATTACTGCCTAGTGATGAAAAAGGGAAAATCATTTATTTTATTACCTGTGGAAAAATAATAAGCCTTCGGAGAGGCCGAGGTCAAAATATCTCTGGAATTACGTGAGGAATTTTGAAATATAATTAGAAGACTGTTATGTGTGCTGGGGAACATATTTTGTTTTTTTCTTTGACAGGGAATTATGAAGAATTTTGGTCCAATGTTTACGAGGTGGCTAAGATGAGTTTTGGCTTTGACTTTGGATTTTTAAATCAATTTAACAGCACAAAATCGTCTTATGCCGACTGTCATATTTGCATGAAACCTTAAGTTTATGGCACTATACTTCTGCTATTTGAATCCTTCTATAACAGCATTCGTTGAATTAAGTATTGATCCTGAAACATTTCCTCCCTAATAACATATGAAATAAAGAAACATTGTGATTTCTCCACTGACACCCCTTCCTCAGTCACTGCCAATCATAATATTCTTTACAATGATACAAAATTCATCCGCATTTTCGCATCACCCTTACGAGTATCATACGTTTCAATCAAAATTATACATACTGTATAACGTATAAATGTTGGTGCGATCTTCTTGCAAATTTTGTTGGTATACAGATGATTATCGATTGAGTTGCTCAGTTTACAAGTTGGAGGAGGCTGATAATACGATACCAGGAGCTACCTAACAGGTAGCATGGGATTTGTATAGAGTGGGTGAGTGTGTTGAAGGTTTTGGTGTGACAGCTGTTAGTTAACCAAAAGTAACTATTAATAGAATACAATTTCATAATCGACAATGAGTGAACAGTTACGCGATTTTAAATTGTGCGGTGTTACAGTTACTTTGATTTTCACTGCACACTGCTTTGCTAATATTATGGTTTTAGATTACACCTATGTAACTGAAACAGTGTTGAAATGTGTATAGTGTGTGCATACAAAGAACACATTTGTGTGCCTATTTCTTTATTTATCTGGTTCTGTATTTTCAGTTACGAGGATAGAATTATTGAAGGTAAGATAATATGAAGGAATCTGTCATGGAACTAATCTACTGCACAAACAGTCTTCCTTATCTTCATTCAAGTACTTTCTCATCCAAATAAACCAATCTTTCGGTAACAACAACTCTATACCCATACACGGGGTGCGGTACCCGTGCGTTTTTCGCGGGGTATTATCAATTATTAAACATCAGCATGGAAATAGCACCCGTGAGTCCACCTCCCCCTACATTGCGTACTGGTATAAAATATTCCTGGATTACTGCTCAGCCCGCTTCGGCACCGTGAAATGGTTTTCGGTTTTGTGCATGTTATTAGCAGGATTTGCATGTTTCTGATTTATTGTATTTTTCGGTGGGGGCCGGAGTTTTGATTAAGATGTCAGCGTCTTCGCTGTTACAAGTTTTGGGGAGTCTGGAGGTTTTCGTACCGAATTACAATATCATTTTATGATACATACAGGTATTTCTTAAACAAAAGCCAGTCTAGGAGAGAAAATGCCGTTCCTCTTTCAAGTTCTTACGTGATTAGTGGTTCTTTCTTTTTATTAATGTATGTGACATTTTATTGTTCATTTATATATTGTTTTTATAATGCACAAATATCAATCTTGCAAAAGAAAATGCTCTTTGAGCTTCACATTCAGAGCAAAGTAGTTGGAATACTTTTCAAAAACTATTTAAAAACCAATGCCTAAATATCTTACACGTTACACAAAATTCTAGATAAACCCAGCTACCAACAAATAGTCGCGTAGACAATTTATCTCAGTATTAAGTGCGGGAGTTAGTGACTAAGATCTAACTGTAGTTCCTAATCTGTTCTGAGCTGCGATCAAGTGATAGTGTGAAACTGAAGTAAACAGATCATTTGATGCTGTAGTACTTGAGGCGAACAAGTGTGTGACTTCGACAATAGTTTAAGTTTATAAACTTACGCTTTTCTCAAACCTCCTACGATCCTTAAATATACATTTTGCTTCCACTTTTAAAAACCTGATCATACACGCACGCCGGTTGCGAGGCTCACCTAAAGAACATCACCAATCAATAGTTTGGAATATCTAAAAGTGAATTACTACCAGAATATTTAAGAAAACTTCCAACAGTTGCAGATGAATTTATCGATTGAAAGCATGGATAAGTACAGATTTCTATGAAGACAGGTCAGGAAAAAGGGCAATGCCCATTATTGCCACCTCAATTTGAATTTGAATCAACAATAGTAATGAGACTTAGATACTCAACTTAGCAAGTTGTGGAAAATTTTGGAGTACACTAAAGTATACTCTAATCTGTTTCTAATCGATAACACATCTTGAAATTTTAGATTGCAACTCGACTGCAGTCGATCGACGACATTGTAACATTTATTTTGAGAGACTTATGTCAGTACTGATTGATTGTAATTTGAAGTTACGAATATAGTATTTTAGGACCGTACTATTATAAAAACTATTTTGCAAAAAAAAAATACAATAGCAATGTACGAATAAGAAAAAAATGCATATTATAGAAGAAATAAGTACCGAAGCAAAGTTAATAAAATTTATATGGGACTACCGCGCGAGTTTCTTCTACCAAATGAAAAAAATAATCACTTAAATCAGACCAGTAATCACGGAGAAATCAGTGAACATACATTAAAAAAAAAATGCTGTTGGAATACATAACCACCTCCTTTTTTAGGATTCGGTTAAAAATAGATCTTATCTCAAATTTGCAATTGATATTTCTCGAGAAAATCGCTACGGTATTTTGCTGAGTGTATTAATATTCAATCTCGTGACTGACCATATCAAAATATGTGACTTGATATGGAGGCAACATGCGATTGGGTCGACATCGTTCCACCGCGGTCTGGTTGCAACAGGTAAACGGAATAGCTTCATATCTCAATGACAAGACGATGCCATCAGTCCGGTATTCCTCAATTGGCTACCATCTCGAGCCAGTGGTTGTAATCAAACGCATTGCTCGACTGTTTGCCTTGCTTGGTATTTGAGCGGCGGAGAATTAGCTAGCTAACTCGATGTAGTCTGGTAATAGCCAGGTTATTTCCAGCCGGAATTACTAGTGCATTGCCTAAACTCGTTAAGTGAATAAAATAGTGTTCAAAGAAAGCAGAACTATATGCAGCAATGGCAGAAAAATACCGTTATTTTATTTAATTCAGTAAATAGCCGTGTGGATTTACGCTCAGAACCATCCAACAATATCTTGACAAAAAAAAAAGATAACTCGTCGAACTAACCAGCTCCAAATATTCTTAAACATCGAATTTATCTAGGTATTAGGTACAATCAGAATACATCTGAATCCGCATTTTTTATTGTTTTCATCTTAACAAAAATACGATACAATACAAGCCGGGATTCTTTTTTAATTTCTTTGACCATCCTTTCTGAATCCTACACTAACACTCACCACAAAGGAGACACGCCAAAAACACCCTAAAACTAATTAAATCCGATCTGATACACTCTCACATCTCCCACAAATACCTGTACCTACCCACCATTCAATTTTCTAGTCCATTTCCGAACGGCATAATTAAATTTGTCCGTTTTACCTTACGGGCGACCGTTTTTACCGACAGCCCCTTACTGGGATATCAGGTGAATCTGATTTTATTGTTTTAATAGATCCGTTGTTCTTGATTGAGAAAGAACGATGGATTTGTAAGATAAATTATTCGCATTATGACTAGAATATACTGTCTTGCACTACCATGGACAAGGAAAAAATCAAAAGCAATATGTATTAAAGGAATTGGTTAAGTCTCAATAAGCAATATACCATGCCATCATCCCCAAAATCCATCGCATTTAATACCTCTAAGAAACATCTGTTCTGATATAATCAAATTAATCCATCTAGGAACAGATCGAAACGTCAGACTGGACCAGTAGTGAAAATAATTTCATCCGGAAACCAGCCAAATTATTTAGACCCTCACCGCACTAAGCAAGTCCCCTTAGTCAGTCCAGAATAGGGAAAGTATTTGGGAAGGGTGGGAGGTCTTGATAAAATGGCGTCGGGTGTGCGAAATGGGTATTATGATGGATGGTATGCCGACCGAATGGTCTTTTGACGGGTCCATCGTTCAATCGTCGACAATCGCTCTTTGACATGGAGTGAGTGCTAAGAAACGATTGGGGCCATTATTTTGTATGTCACAGTAGGAGCCTCGAATTGTTATGATGGGAAAAAGATTGATGTTTTTACAAATATCGCCAATCTACCGAGAATAATTTGTCTTAATAAGATTTCTAGAGGAATATCTGGGACACCTATTAGTAAGGTGAATAATAAAGGAGAAAATAATGAAGAGAACGCATGCCCTTAAGCAGCTTATCATAAGCGCAGCACGCGACTAGAGGAATGGTATATAAACAATACTAATGAAGTCGGTCCTACTTCATTAAAATCCCTCATCCAAAGGATTAACTATCAACCGATAACAATACTTCAAAAAGAATATAACTACAACCGAAAACACGATTGAACCGGACAGGCAGATACAATCTACATTTAATTAACGGTCAAACCCAAACGCCACAAAACATCAAAGGCTATCTAAATACGCTCAGAGCAAAATCGTCTAAACATCGGCATTAGGGACCCTCTAACAATTTGTGTCTTCATACGAGGTGAAATTTTCACCCACGTTTGTCCAATAGTCTATTAAAACCTTACTACCAATAAGACTCTATCCTTTGTTTATAATAAACACTTTCCCTATCTTCATCCTGCTCGCTCTAGGCTTTCTTTTCATCTTGGCGTCTCGTTCTCCCGTTTGTTTTGTAGTAGCATTCTAGTGCATATCTAGGGTAGAGCAGTACGGAATACTCCCCAGGAACGTTAACGACGCACCCCGAGTATGCCTGAGGCCGATTCAATTACTACTGTCGTATTATTTCGACGAAAATATGTATGTGTGTTGTACGTTTGTTGTGGTGTATATTAAATTCTGTTTCGTGTTTATTGGTCACCGTCGGCGATGTTTGGATAAGGGTTGAACGTTACAACACCCGTATATTGGTACGAATTGTTGGTACCTGTTTAGATTAATTCTGGGTGCTCGTATGTCCGAATTTCTCGATATTATGTTTGGTATTAAGTTTAAATTTCACTGAGATGTTGTTAATTTTGCTGACGTGAATAATATCTACCAGGCATTCATTAAAGAACTATGTATGAATTGGTACAGACTGTGAAATCAAAAACTTTCCACATTAATTCATTTCTGAATTTACCTGAGTTAAATCACTTGATCGACCCAATAGTTAAGCATCGGCTATCATATTTCCCATTTACGAAGATCACGCCGTCATTATAACTTAATTCTAAGGGCAATATCAGAGGCGAACTATAATAGGTTTGATTAACTAGCGGCGGCCCGCAGGGTACAATCATCGGCCCGATATCGCCCTTAAACAACTCGATAAGGTGTTATCGGTGGCCCTTGCTGCTATTTATGGGGAGTTAATAGTTATCCCTCAATTTTGGGCCCGAATGGGAGCAGCGATTTCATTGATTAAAAGATTCTATACAAGGTGTAATTTAAATAACTTAATAGGCGTCTTTGTACATACTCATAGTTAGAACACTTTTGATAAGTGGTAAAATGTAAAAGGTGAAAAGAAAATCGCTTAGCTAGACAAACTGACAACAACAACAACTGACTGACTGGCTGGCTGAACTGGCTGTCTGTAAAATTTCTTTGCGATGTCAAAATCGGTTCCAGATTTGTTTTACAACGTTAATAACAAGATCAAACTATTTAATCACCTTTACAGGACACAATTCACATAACCATAACTTCCATCAACCATAAGCCTTTATCTACACTAAATGAGTACCAACAACCAAATAAACAGAACCACACACAACACACCGACGATGCGTGCGGTATATTAATTTTTCAACGAGTGCAGTGGTGCTCTTGAAAACGTCGCCGCTGGCGTCGCAGACAGTCGCGAGTGTTGCAGACGCGACTGTCTAGCCGATGAGCTACGGAGCCAGCGGAGCGAGAGCGAAGCGACCACGGAGCGAAATGGGAGGCTGCTTATTGTGAGATTGTTAAGAGCTAATTGAGAATTGGAAAGTAGCAGAATTGTGACCGATGGAAAGATTGAAGTGAAAGTTTTACCATGCAGTAAGTCAGTACGGACTAATAAAAAAGAAAGTTTATTGAATTGATCCCAAAAGGCCACACAGTGAGAGATGTAAAAGATCTTTGCCCAGCAGAGGGATAGAAATTGTTGAATAAAAAAAAGGAAACTAATTGAACATAGCCTAGTGTACTTGATCAATAGGGTTACGTTTAAAAATACCAGATCAGAAAAGTATTTTGATTATTAGAACCAAGTCCAAGACATTCTTGAACTTATAATAAAAGAATCCTTCACATTTTTTTTTACAATCGCTACTCTTATAGCCTTGTAACGGAGGACGCACAAATATAGTAACGCAATGCGAGCAAAATATGGATTCGCTGTGAATTCTCATTCACAACGTTATCCATGTTTACCTTTTTTATTTTTAGAATACTTTGGATTTACTTAAATAGTTCAATATTATACAGTTTGGATACGGAATAGAGACTACATTTTATAAGATTAAACGTTAAAGCTCAACCGGTTCAGCGAGGACATTCATAAAAGAAGTGCACTTTTCAAAGATTCGCAAGCGTTTCATCAAATAAAATTACTCAGTATTTCATTGACAAATTCATCACCGAAACATGTAACTGCATCAGCATGAAATTTATTAAAACCATACTTCGACTATGCTACAAAAAAAATTATACTTATAATGCGCCTATATTGATGAAAATCCTCTCTGGATTCAATCAAAATAACGTTTTTTTCATTAAACCGCTCCACACACGAGAGCCTAGCAAATAATAACATGGGATGCTTTATTTTCTATCTGTTTTCCTGAGGCCTAATTTGTTTAGTCTTCTTCCCCCATCATTGTCTTCAAACATGGGGGCCCACGAATGATCAATTATAGAGGTTTTCATATGCAAATGTCTCGGGAGCAATTTTAATTATGTGTTTTGATTGCATTATATATTGATTGTGTTCGTTACCAGAGGTAGAAGGGGGTGAATATAAATGTATGTGATTAAGTGTGTATTGGTTGGGACTCTCATTTCTGTGAATTAAACATACGTACAGTTCCCGGCGGTAATATGACATACCCAGTTTTAGAAGGACAGTGTCACCCAGGTACAATTGTCAGAGACGATGATCAACTAGGACTAACTTTTTATAGAACTTGATATGCCACATCTACGAACGGATATGTAAAAAGAAAGAAAGAAAGAAAAAATATTTATTTGTCGCAATGTCATACAAAATTAAAAAAAAAAACAATAAACTATAAATTTAACAGGACGGAACAAAAAAAAAGACAAAAATTAAACAGCTTGCACATCGTGACTGCGACAAGCAGGTTACCACTCAGCATGATGCTGTGCTATGGGGGGCCCATAACACAGCGCTGGTTTTCAGTGGTCACCCGTGAAAAAACGTATGGAAGCCAAGACAGCATAAATATTTTTTACATCAATATGAAAATAAAATAAACAGTAATTGGGTTATAATATAAAACACTTTGTAAAACACATGTACTTTGTACTTGTTACGTTAATCCTTGGATTCCCCTTGATGGCCCGTCCAGACGGAATAGATTACAATTCGTACATGGGCAATCATAGTATCCAGTTTGAGATTAATCTTACAGATTGGTAGAACATACCTTTGTGTCCATATCATTTATTTATAGGCAGATGATGGATGTAACATACCTGTAAACAAAAACATATTGTTAGAGTGAAAAGATTATACAAAATCTATACAGGGTGTATACAGACCCTTCACGAAGCCGTCAACCAAATATTATGTACATCAAACTAAGTAACTTGACGCAAAAATTATTGCTGGGAAACGACTTTTTTTTTGGGGTGAAAAATCAGGTTTTACGGTAGGACTCAATGTAACGCACTCAAAATATTGTGGTGATAGATGGATTGAATAGTACGGGGGTCGTGGAGGTGTTTAAAGTTTAAAAATCTTTCATTAAAAATATGTCATCATCTGCCTAGCCTTTTCCCAACTATATTGGGGTCGGCTTCCAGTCTAACCGGATGCAGCTGAATACCAGTATTTTACATGGAGCGACTGTTTATCTGACCTCCACAACCCAGTCAGTACTGGGTAATACGATACCCCTTGGTAAGACTGGTTGTCAGACTTTTTGGGCCACTGACTGCCTAACGACTGTCAAAGATCTACAAATGACAGCCGGGACCAACGGCTTAACGTGCATTAAAAATATGTATTTAAAATAAAACTTGTGAAAAAGTTGGAACTTTGACCCCCAATATCTCCGTAAATAGACGGTTCCCAGGTATGGTCTAGAACAAAAAAAAATGATCGCAATGACGGGGAAAACAAGTGCTTTTTGACATCGTTAAGGGTCTTGTTACACCTTGTTATGTACCAACGAAGACCGCTAAAAATTCTAACACTACGATTACTTTGCAATTGAAAATATTTTTATTTTAGACCATATAAATCACTCTAACGTTACGTATTTGTGTGTTTTTGGAGTAATCAGCCCCAATTCTTACCAAGCCAGCCAATTCTTCTCTCCAATCAAAACCGAGACTCAACAAATCAATTTCCCGTTAAAAGCTATCGCAAACTGGGGTTAACATTTAAATCAGTTTGCTCAATTTATCCCTAAATCCGTTACTTCAGAACAAAAGGCAAACGTCTAAGATTAATATCATCCCAATCCCAATATCGGATCTGTAGAAGTAACGGGTTTGAGAATCGAGAGCACCCCTTCGTGTCAAGTTGTGCGTAACGAATCGGTGAATTTTTGATCTTAGGGGGGTGTCACCGGCATTATTAACACTTAATATTTAGAGGCAGGGGATGAAGTGTGTTTAGTTACTGTTATCCACTGTTTTGTTGATGTGTGTCGGTATGTTTTGTGGGAGCAGGATTGGGTTGAAATTGGTCGTTTAAAAGTCATCAAACTATAGACTTTTTTAGCGTGCATGACTTGTATCGATTGTGTGAATATTTTAAAAGAGTCCACTTAAACAAATTCATCTGCTGTATTTAATTTCAGTGATTCCTTAACAGCAAGAACTTCTACTTCTTAAACACGACGACATTTAATTTCTCCATGACCCCGTTTAGAAAAGTTTCGCTGTAACACTTCCCAAACTCTCCCTTGCACTAATTGCTTACACACAACATCGCTCCAACAAGAAGAAAAAACACCTATAACATATTTCGCAGTAAAATTACGTCGAAAATATTCGGCTGGCGATAAGTACATAAAAGCTTAAAGTTTAAACCTCCTGAAGAACACCCCTGCTATTAAGCGTAAGAACGGGCGCAGACCGCCAAAGTGTCACAACTCAGTGTAATTAATATTTTAATTGGGCATTTTGTGCGCTGTTACTTAGCTGATATTGCTCGATAAATTCTGTGGCGCTAATAATGTCTAAACCCCTCGGTAAGTGCTTTTGGTTTTAGATTCTGTATGTGTGTTGAGTGGTGATGGCACATTGTCAATTGACGATGTAGATACAAAAGATAGGTATAGACCTCATATGAGTTACTTTAGAAGCTTGAAATACTAAAATCTTTATTGTTACATGTATACTGTATCAAAAGCTTTCCTTAAAACTTTATTGTAAAGTATCTAATACAGTTTGAAAATGGTTAATTATTATTCTTTGATTTGGGTTCGAATATTTATTTAAATTAACACACAATTCTGTGTATCTATAGTTTAAAAGATTTCTTATCTTTCCAGATAAAATAAACATTGATGATCACTCCAAATACGAAACAAAACCATTTTAAAATATTCCTACCATTATCCGAATGAACTTTCGTAAATCGTCGACTCGAATCAGAAAGAACATAAACACTTCAGTACTATTTAAAAATCCGCTATTAACACAAGGGTGAAAATCATTTCACCCTTCAATCACTATAATCACCTAGCAATAACTGTGTGAAATCAAACATGCACATACAAAAACTAAGCTTTGATCCGATACTTTTGTTCAGTCTAATGAGACACCTGAAGTGCGAAGGGCGATAGAAGGCCATGAAATCAGCTAGATATGCGAACACGATGTGGTTTTATTTGTGTTGGAATAAAAGGCAAAAATGATATTTAGGGTTTAGGTGAGATATTAATCGAAATAAGGGGACCGTAGGCTAAGATCTAGACATCAGAAGTGGGATATCAGCCTCGCTACCATCTAGCTGTCTGGCTAATATTGTTACCGCCGCACGAGCAATGCTCAGAAATAGTATAGTTCAAGCATATACGTAAGTAAAAGAAGTAGCAAGACAGATAGATGGTAATGATTGTCAACACTGACGATGTATTATTCACGAACTAAATACCCCTGTATAGTTTAATTAATGAATTTAGTTGCGAAACCTCCATTTATACACTTTTCCTTGTTGAACACCTCCAAAGTATGGTAAGTAGTTTATTTACAAGAAGATAGGGGGTGCAGGTACTCCGGCTCTATGGAATGGACTATGCTATATCAAGTTATTGATCTGCCGACGTGATTGGATAACAGAGTAACATTATTAATTATAGTTCTTCTGGGAATTGTCAGCAGGGTTATAAGAAATTTTCCGTATTTTCTTCCGATATTCGACAAAAACGAAGTGAAAGTACTATTTTCTGGATTGACTTTTACTTTTCGATAGTGCGACAGCTTTTCTTGTTTTCTTTATGATATGATACCTTAGATTATTCAAATCGAGGTAAACAGATTATCAATCAGTAGGTTGGTAGCCAGATTGCGCCAAACGATTATTATTTACATAATTGTATAACTCATGAACTCTTATAACGATTCTAAACTTTTAGAGAATAGTCTTTGTAAGCGAAAATATAATTATTACTCAAGCATTCAAGTTTCTCCCTCCAACCTAGGAGCCATACACAACACTTAACGCAGTTTACGATCCGCGGTAAGCACGCGTTAAAAAGCGGCAGAGATCGCGTCATATCGCTCTCGCCTGCCTAATTGGTATCTTTGATCGCTTAGCACCGACTTTTGACAGGAATTACGTTGAGTTCGGCGGCGTTTTTAAATTCTTCTGATTCATTAAGTATGGTTAGGTTTTGTTTATTTAGGTTCGGCTTTACATGAACATAGCAGAAGTGCTGTGGTGCAATTAGTGCAAGCCCATTGGTATCGGACCCGACTTCGAGTTGTAGGTTGTGAATTCGCACATAGGCAGGAGCGTTCATCATCATCATCCACAGCCCGACTTCACCCACTGCTGGGTCTCTCTTTGCTTGTGCCAAGCTCCACGCTCTAGTCTCATCCAGGATATTGCCGCGATGGTAAAAATGTTATGCAATGGCAGAAGCGTTAATACACTGATTTTTAAAACGGTGAACGAAAATAATAGTGAGGTAAATGATCATGTGCTAGAATAAAACTATTAAAGACATCATGTACGAACCCGACTGGGCTGGTGTGGTGCATTGCAATGATACTAACCACCACCTCCACAAAGAAGAGGACTACGTCCAATAGTGGGTACATTACAGGTTGATTTTGCTTCTGCTCCAAAAGATTGGGGATTTTGGAGACTTCGAATCCATTTACAGCCGTATCGGCCTTTTAATAAGTTATAATATATAAAATTCGCATTGCCAGTCTCCTATAGCTCGGTGTGTCATATTTACGCCCGAGTACAATAAGTTTACGCACACATATTCCCTGATCCAATTAGTGCGATGATAATGAAATGGGGCAAATCTAATCGCGAACTCGGCGATCCCGGGTGGTCTCTAGAATCAATAAATCATCTTGTCTCAAAATGTTGGCAGTTGTTCGTTTGATACACACGGATGCTTGTTTTGAGGAACTTGATTTTATTTAAAAATCTTTTCACAATATCACGCACAGGACCTCATGCTGTGGTAGAAGTTCTAACTAGTCAGCAAGAAGGTAGCAGGCAGACTGCCCAAGGTGCAGCACACTTCCATGGTGACATGTAAGTGTTCGCGTTGATGTACAAGTTTGATTTTTCACAGCTTCACGGGATTGTAGACCTGAGTATATGGTTTTAATTTCAAGTCGATACCTCCACGCGTTCCAGAGATAAAGGGTCTTGACAGACAGACAGATGGACAACAAAGTGATCCTATAAGGGTTCCGTTTTTTCCTTTTGAGGTGCGGGACCCTAAAAAAGATTCCAATGACTATATTCTTGGCAAAAGCTCGTCAAATTCGGTACCAGTATCACATGTACATGTATTAATGAAACAAAGTTTCCTGCAAACACTTGTAGGCCTAAGTCAGTCGCAAGTGTAACCACAAAACGCCCTCTCGGGACTGGCTCGTATGTTGTACACAATGGCCCACGATGGCACACTGTACGTTCATGGTGTCATGGTTTTTATTGCACGTCTTATGTACAACGACCTATGTTTGGATGTTCGAAGATGAGATTTTTGTCGAGAGAATTGTGGTCCTTTTGGACTGAAAGTTGTGTTTGCATGGGTAACATCGATAGATGATGAATAACCAAATGTCCTTTTATGTGAGATTAAGTTAAGTCCATATTTTCCCTTATTCTGAAAAGACTAGATAGTTTTATCTCCATTTTTTGGGTTTTCTGTTTGTAGTGCAGTTTTAAGAGCCACCGCAGGCGTAAATGAGCATTTTTATAACCTGTAACTTCTCTGCGCAAAACACTAGGGATGCCAATTAATTATTTTGACAATTCAACGAAAACAAAATAATAAGTCGCGCGTTACTTTGGCATAAAACAGACGTTTTTTTTTAATGAAGGTATTGGTTTTGTTTAATGCCAACTCCAAATTCATCATGCTAGGGGCAGGAAGATAGGCAAGATGATGCATATTGCATAAACATGAGCATAATCAGCCTATCATATTCCCACTGCTGGGACACAGTCTCTTTTCTATGTAGGTGAATGGGCTAGAGTCCACCACCCGGGCCCAGTGCGGGTTGTCTAGGACATCCCTGTTACCTCACCTTATTTGCCTTCACAATTTTTAAATTCTAAGAAGAAAAGAATTGACCTGTACTGATATTTGCTAGGAGTTATATTCTCCGCAAGTCCGCTAGCAAAACATACAAAATCTGAGTAATACAACACTATATAAAGCGGATATATAGACACAGTATTCTCAGTGTCTTTAGTTGGAAACGTATTGTGTTCAACGACGTTACACCATCGGCATCTTGACATAATTTCGACCCCCGTTGTGGCAAAAACCGAGTATGACCGAAACATTAGTGATGGGGGCGTGTCGATAGTTTTTATGATGGGCCATAAAATGTTTTTTATTAAGTGCGGCGTAATCTGACGTAAGGAGTGAGTTCTTGAAAGTTAAGTTCACCTTTTCGCTTTATTTTTGAACTCCAGTTTTTACTATTTGATTTTAAGCATAAAAGTGTAAACACAGCTATTTAGCATTGTATTGAGACTTTATGATGCCGACTAATTCAAATTTTATTATAAGACATAATTATGTAGTAAATTTACTTTTCTGTCAACGCGCATCATCCTACAGCAGGGTAAAGGCCTCTCTCCTCGACTTCCAGCTCTTCCGATCCAGGGCAAATGTGATCACGAGTTATTTGTTAAGTCCAGCTCGTTATCCAACGCCATATTACGTAGTAAGAATATCTAGAATATTTTTCCGAGAAAGATATGATGAAAATACAGAAAGCACCCACACATTTCGTCGTAAAGCATTAGAATTAATCCAAGATATCGATATAAAGCGTCCTCCCCGCGCTATCTCCTGTCCACATCGACACTTATTTACCCAAATCACCCCATCCCTAAACTGAGACAAAGTGTTGGTGTACATTAGCGGGTGGCGGGGTGTTTTTATTGCCTCCCACGCCTTAAAATATTGTCTGATTCATTAGAGGATATTTCACATTTAAGTTTCGTGTGTGCTCTTAGCTTCCCTGTGAGGATATTCCCAACTTTTGAGTGGCAAACGTAGGCGATCATTTAAAAAGGGGAAAGGTGGGGGGTTATAACGACACAGTTACAATTTTCTGAAAGGATATCGTTACGTTCGCGTAATAAGACGCTAAGATTCCGTTATACTCTTAATTATGGTGGGGGTGGGTGGTGTAAGGTAATGACACATGTATGTAAATATTCGCTGTAACGACTCGAGGTGGCGACGTGTTCACGCCTTAATGGGCGCTCGGTTGTTTTCTTTGATTAAAGAATTTTATTACCGTATATAATTCACGATTAGACGTTAAAGGGTTTGGGAGGCGCTGCGTTTTCTTAAGATAAAATGTTCGCGTAATGACGGGTGCGTGATTCCGAATCGTAATTGTTATTGCCGACGGTTTGCGGGGCGGCTGTTTGAATTTAAGCTGCCGAATTGGATAGTGTCCCTTTAATATTGGAAGTCGATACTGATTTTCTTTTAAGAACTCCGGAATTTGGAACTCTCGTGTATTCAGTTGTCAGGAATGTGGATACCTTAATCATTTTTTTTTTTGACATTTTGACAATATAGGTAATAGGTACCTGTAACGTATTAAAGGACCAACGTTACAAAAGGAAATCGAGATCCAGCTCTTTCTACTTTCATGATAGTAAACTTGATCAAGTATTCATGCACTCCTGTCAGCAGCATGATGACTACAAGCATCATCTCCTGGGCCGACGAGCCATAAGCCAATCTTGGAATATCCATTAGGATGAGTGTTTAAATAACCATCTATTTTCGTAATAAAACCTACTGTTGGTAGGTAATGTAATTTTTCCACTCTCACATATAAATTAGCGTCCCATCTAAACTATATATACAGGGTGAACACGCGTCCTCTACACCCTCCTTTTGAATCTTATAACCCGCTCGCGTTTTAAATTTTAATGAATATAGATATCTTTATTCGCTTTGAGCGAACCTCGCCTGCTCAGTGAGAGCGCTGATTAAGGTGTGGTCCCGATGTAGCTATCTTTTTTTTTTCCTAATTATGTTTTTTTTTTTTTTGTAAAGGCGACAATTAATGGACAGGTTAATTGCGTAACACACTCGAATTCCCAATGCGAATTATTTTGATTAAAATTATTTATTGCGTGATTTACTTTTTTTTATCGTTTACGAAAATCTTTTGGTTTGTCATAGACATATGTGTTGCAGTTTGGATGCTGGTTTCCTAATACCGTCTTATAGATTTTGGTCATCTTACTGCACAATTATTTAAAACAGATTTAATTATTTACCGGGCAATTGGAAATTATTAAGAGAAATAGAAT
Source organism: Noctua janthe (assembly GCA_910589295.1). Lineage (NCBI taxonomy): Eukaryota > Metazoa > Arthropoda > Insecta > Lepidoptera > Noctuidae > Noctua > Noctua janthe. The sequence goes on along the minus strand of OU342573.1, from coordinate 1,995,854 downwards.
AATGTTCATATTTTTTGACTTATGGTGCAAAAGCAACTCTGATTGAGTTTCATAGTTTAAATACATAAATTACTGATAACCACTAGTTAGCATAGAGTTCATGAATTCATGGTTGGCCGAAGCAAGGAAAATCTGTTCATATGGATATTCATAGACGACTCTGTCTTGAAGCATAAGTGGTGTGGGTCCACAAATTATAGGGCACTTAATATCGTGTCCTAACTGACCTGTTGTTTGCACAATCGAGGAACTGATGGACGCTTTTAATTTACATTGCCATCGACACGCTAAGAGTCTTCATGTTTTAGTCTGAAAAAAGACAGGGTCTACCAGATTTCGGTGTTTTAAAGTAGGTCAGATAAAAATATTCGTAGAAAAACGGTGCCTTAAAATCGCCGAACATTCGCCACAACCCCGAACACCGTTCGCCCATTCAAGCAGCGGGCACCCATCTTAAATTGTGATTAAAACATTCGGAGCGCGCCATTAAATCTAATATGCAACGGAATCATGTGCGATGTTTGTATGTAGGTAGCATGCAGTTTTTTGGTGTAATAATCATAATTAGTCATAACTGTTATGTCTTACTTTAAGCTCGTACAGAAATTGTTTCATGAATAGGATTTTTCGTTTATTAAGTCTCGATTAGGATCTGAGAGTTTTTGTATATTTGTGTAATGGTTTTAAGCAAACGAAATTATATAATATTTACACAATCTCAGCATAACATAAAAAAACGATTTAGGCTCGGACGAAGGTAGAAAAGACCTTTCGAATTACCATTGTGACGGGGGGCTGACTGTCGTATACTGATGGGTGACAGGGCCGTGCATCATTTGTTTCTTTTTAAAGTCGGCTTCTAGAAATTTCTAGAAGCTTCTGCACGAGTACTGGTGGGCGCCAAAAATCTTAAGAGGTAAAGTAAGTTTGTAGTTCGCATGTAGGGTAATCTTCGGAACTATTGACGCTATTGCGAAAATTCTTTCAGTAATGGGGAGCTACATTATCCCCGCGTGTACTAGGCTATAGTTAAAACGATCTCGTGGAATAATTTGCGATCATTATGTAAGCGAAGCAGCTAACTAAATCTAGTAAAAATAAAGTTTAGTCTCGTAAATGAAATTGAAAATTATTTGAGAATTTTATTCTCATTCACTGTCATTGACGATATCCGAGTAGCGATATCATGATTGAGCGTGTACTAATTAGCGTTTTAAATGGGTGCCATAATGACGTTCAATAACCGCTCCTATCTTCAGACAAAAATTCAGTAAACATCGTTACAATGTCGTCAATTAGTCGCAAGTAGGGTTACCAGTTCGTAACTTAGAAATACGACCTAGAACTAAAGTCTAAGATAGGAAGTCGGATTGCGACATGTGAAGTAGTTAATTTTGATTTAAAAGAGTCGACCTAGAACTAAAGTCTAAGATAGGAAGTCGGATTGCGACATGTGAAGTAGTTAATTTTGATTTAAAAGAGTCGACCTAGAACTAAAGTCTAAGATAGGAAGTCGGATTGCGACATGTGAAGTAGTTAATTTTGATTTAAAAGAGTCGACCTAGAACTAAAGTCTAAGATAGGAAGTCGGATTGCGACATGTGAAGTAGTTAATTTTGATTTAAAAGAGTCGACCTAGAACTAAAGTCTAAGATAGGAAGTCGGATTGCGACATGTGAAGTAGTTAATTTTGATTTAAAAGAGTCGACCTAGAACTAAAGTCTAAGATAGGAAGTCGGATTGCGACATGTGAAGTAGTTAATTTTGATTTAAAAGAGTCGACCTAGAACTAAAGTCTAAGATAGGAAGTCGGATTGCGACATGTGAAGTAGTTAATTTTGATTTAAAAGAGTCGACCTAGAACTAAAGTCTAAGATAGGAAGTCGGATTGCGACATGTGAAGTAGTTAATTTTGATTTAAAAGAGTCGACCTAGAACTAAAGTCTAAGATAGGAAGTCGGATTGCGACATGTGAAGTAGTTAATTTTGATTTAAAAGAGTCGACCTAGAACTAAAGTCTAAGATAGGAAGTCGGATTGCGACATGTGAAGTAGTTAATTTTGATTTAAAAGAGTCGACCTAGAACTAAAGTCTAAGATAGGAAGTCGGATTGCGACATGTGAAGTAGTTAATTTTGATTTAAAAGAGTCGACCTAGAACTAAAGTCTAAGATAGGAAGTCGGATTGCGACATGTGAAGTAGTTAATTTTGATTTAAAAGAGTCGACCTAGAACTAAAGTCTAAGATAGGAAGTCGGATTGCGACATGTGAAGTAGTTAATTTTGATTTAAAAGAGTCGACCTAGAACTAAAGTCTAAGATAGGAAGTCGGATTGCGACATGTGAAGTAGTTAATTTTGATTTAAAAGAGTCGACCTAGAACTAAAGTCTAAGATAGGAAGTCGGATTGCGACATGTGAAGTAGTTAATTTTGATTTAAAAGAGTCGACCTAGAACTAAAGTCTAAGATAGGAAGTCGGATTGCGACATGTGAAGTAGTTAATTTTGATTTAAAAGAGTCGACCTAGAACTAAAGTCTAAGATAGGAAGTCGGATTGCGACATGTGAAGTAGTTAATTTTGATTTAAAAGAGTCGACCTAGAACTAAAGTCTAAGATAGGAAGTCGGATTGCGACATGTGAAGTAGTTAATTTTGATTTAAAAGAGTCGACCTAGAACTAAAGTCTAAGATAGGAAGTCGGATTGCGACATGTGAAGTAGTTAATTTTGATTTAAAAGAGTCGACCTAGAACTAAAGTCTAAGATAGGAAGTCGGATTGCGACATGTGAAGTAGTTAATTTTGATTTAAAAGAGTCGACCTAGAACTAAAGTCTAAGATAGGAAGTCGGATTGCGACATGTGAAGTAGTTAATTTTGATTTAAAAGAGTCGACCTAGAACTAAAGTCTAAGATAGGAAGTCGGATTGCGACATGTGAAGTAGTTAATTTTGATTTAAAAGAGTCGACCTAGAACTAAAGTCTAAGATAGGAAGTCGGATTGCGACATGTGAAGTAGTTAATTTTGATTTAAAAGAGTCGACCTAGAACTAAAGTCTAAGATAGGAAGTCGGATTGCGACATGTGAAGTAGTTAATTTTGATTTAAAAGAGTCGACCTAGAACTAAAGTCTCAGATAGGAAGTCGGATTGCGACATGTGAAGTAGTTAATTTTGATTTAAAAGAGTCGACCTAGAACTAAAGTCTAAGATAGGAAGTCGGATTGCGACATGTGAAGTAGTTAATTTTGATTTAAAAGAGTCGACCTAGAACTAAAGTCTAAGATAGGAAGTCGGATTGCGACATGTGAAGTAGTTAATTTTGATTTAAAAGAGTCGACCTAGAACTAAAGTCTAAGATAGGAAGTCGGATTGCGACATGTGAAGTAGTTAATTTTGATTTAAAAGAGTCGACCTAGAACTAAAGTCTAAGATAGGAAGTCGGATTGCGACATGTGAAGTAGTTAATTTTGATTTAAAAGAGTCGACCTAGAACTAAAGTCTAAGATAGGAAGTCGGATTGCGACATGTGAAGTAGTTAATTTTGATTTAAAAGAGTCGACCTAGAACTAAAGTCTAAGATAGGAAGTCGGATTGCGACATGTGAAGTAGTTAATTTTGATTTAAAAGAGTCGACCTAGAACTAAAGTCTAAGATAGGAAGTCGGATTGCGACATGTGAAGTAGTTAATTTTGATTTAAAAGAGTCGACCTAGAACTAAAGTCTAAGATAGGAAGTCGGATTGCGATATGTGAAGTAGTTAATTTTGATTTAAAAGAGTATCAATGGAGTTTCTTATCCATTCTTCTCCACAGAGATCTACGCTTTGGAAGAGCAACTACAGTCCTTTAGTTACTATGGCTTGTTGCTGAACTGTGGCTTCATCTTTTTATGTTTGACAATTAAATATGCATATCTGGTTTAATAGAAATAAAAGAAAATGCTTTGAGTTTGAGCAAAGTTTGAATGGTTGCCGAGAGACGGTAGAAGAAGTGTTGGCAGACCAACAGTTAGATGGATGAGTAGAAGACATTCAGAAAATTGCGGTCAAGTCCTGGTTGAGACTCGCGCAGACCCAGAAGCATGGAACAAGATTTTAATGATGATGATGTGGATTACCAGCCAAATGAATGGATGGTATCGGGTATCCGGACGATCGCGAGTGTTACCTTGTTGAGACTAGCGCCGACCTGAGAAACATACAACAAGGCTGCTGATGACGACGAGGTAGATGATGAAGGTTACCTCGGGACAGGTTCGTTTTTCTGGCCATTCATCCGAACTATTAAAGGAGATTTTTATAAATTAAAAAGGTTACTAACTTGATAAGCACCAGACAATATTAAAAAAAAAAAAACTATAATATCCGACTTTTTATCTGAACTTTCAATAGTAATGGTGGCCCTATTCGCAAGCCGTGGAAGCCATCACTAATTACTGGCTATCGCCGATGTATGGCCGCGCCTTCACGTCAAACGTGTCATAGTAATTGATGGTACGCTTTCTAATTAAATTGCTTCTATTGAACTAGTATAGTTTACGGGTAAGTGTTCTGTTTTATAGGGTAATGCTTTAGTCCGCGGTTTCGTACGTTTGGAGGTCGGAAATCAACTCACGGTAAGGTGAACTAAAAAGAGTACTACTCCTGTAGTACTCTTTTTAGTGCCGCTACATAGGACAAAAAGCACTACAGCGCCAACTATGATACAGAAGATGAACTAAACATCGAAATACACCTGAATCCTACATCGCGCAAGTAAAGTTATCTGCAACTTAAGACTATTTAGAAGAACCCGACAACAATTGTAGTGCAGTAGCTCACCAGACATAACACCCTTCTGGTCGGAGGATCCTCCCTTTTCTATGGGGGATGAAGAACTTTACACCCTGGTCTTCATACCCCCAAAGTATTACTGGGATAAAAAGTGTCCTATGTTTTTACCGAGGTCATGGTTACGCGAAAATTAACAAAGATGTGTGTATCTACCTAAGTTTTCCATAATGTTTACATAATATAACATTGTGCTTGCTACTAGAGCGTAATACAATACCGTAAAGCAGTATAAATGACATAAACACGTAACTTTAATCATCAATAATAGGCTTTATCTGTTTAATTTATGTTATTTAAATTGTTGTTTATGTATTCAGAGATTGCAATTGATTGATGTACATGATGTGCGTGAGCATGCAAACTCGAGTATAAATATGTGGCGCGCAGCAGTCACCTCTAATTGAGTATGCATAACAGGAGGTATAGTATACCAGTTTTTGTTTTGCAGAAGACTAGCTAGCCGACCCACGCCAGCTTCGGCCCGTGACAGATTTCCATATAATTTTTCAATCCCTATTTCGCCCGCTTAGGGGTTGAATTTTACAAAACCCTATTGTTAGCAGATGCCTACATGATAATAGCTATCTGTACAAATATTTTTAGCCCGATTCGTCCAATGGTTTAAGCTATGCGCTGCTAGTCAGTCAGGAAAAACGATTTGCATCTGTTGTTGATACTTATTACTTTTTTTTTGTAGCCTTGTATTCCCACTGGTGAGCAAAGGCCTCGCCTATATCCTTGCAAGTATTCTTCTCCTTGTTGATAATCCTTCATCTGCCTAGCCTTTCCCCAACTACATTGGGGTCGGCTTCCAGTCTAACCAGATACAGCTGAATACCAGTATTTTACATGGAGCGACTGCCTATCTGACCTCCACAACCTAGTTAGTACTGGGTAATACGATACCTCCTACGATAATTCTTAAAATAAATAAATGATAAAGTGTCGTCCGTAGCTTAATAACATAAAATGCATATGCAATATGTCAGTAATGTACGAGTATGTATGTATTAACGACGATCATAACTTATAACTACCGGCTGTTATTCCACCATGCACCGATTACGGTGTACCCTTGCATTATCTAATTGTGATAGAACAGTGTCTATTAATCAAACGATGACATGAAGAGCCCTTTAAAAAATACTCTTCGAACAGTAGGTAGTACAAAGGTACGTTCATAATGTTCAAATAATTACTTTCTAAACCTGAAAATGTGTAAATACGTACTCAGTAGTTCACTTTCCCGTTGTCATTTTAAGTAAGTAACTTTCTTTTAGTACCAGCCCTCACAGCATAACCACCGTAGACAAGGATTTCTTTGACGGAAGAATCGACAAGATGACAGATAGTGCAAAGAAATCTGTCATTTTGTCGATTATTCCGTCAAAGAAATCCTTGTCTACGGTGGTTATGCTACGGGGGCTGAAGGGGAATTCCTGTACTTATTTTTAGAACGTTCGTATTCTGATCAGTTTTAGTCTGCCAAAAATGTATAGCAGGTGTCAACATTTTTGACTGATGAGACGAGATTGCGAGTATTGCGACAAGAATTGATCGGGCTTTCTACCCGACTGCAAGGATAAGGTTATTTAATTACAAGAATTGCCCTTCTGGTAATTTTAAGCAACCAAGCTTAGATCAGGCAATTGTAAAATTAGTGTAGTTTTGCTACTGCATCATCTGCCTAGCCTTTTCACAACGATGTTCGGGTCGGCTTCCAGTCTATCAGGATGCAGCTGAATATCAGTATTTTACATGGAGCGACTGCCTATCTGACCTCCACAACCCAGTTAGTACTAGGTGATACGATACCCCTTGGTAAGACTGGTTGTCAGACTTTTGGGGCCACTGACTACCCGTAACTACTGTCAAAGATCTACAAATGACAGCCGGGACCAACGGTTTAACGTGCTTTTGGAGGCACGGAGGAAGCTCTGTATGTAACCCATTACATACCACGACAGACCAACCTAGGCAAGCGCAGCTTAACCTGAAAATCGACCCGAGCGGCTGTTATTATTTAGCCACGAGCACCTTTTACTGCGTTATTTGCTATTTTTTAAATTTCGCACGCATTCTACGATATCTTCCCCTAACTTTGTCTTCCCATTAAATAATTCAATCAACAAAGCAGTAATAATCAATCATTTAGGGCGCACCTAACCCACCATTATCACTAAATCAAACTTTTCCTATCACTTTCAATAAACAAACACGAAGACAAACCAAATGACACTAGTTTCGTGATGTCAGTAATTTAACCGACACATTACAATCGATTAGGGTGTAACCTATGATTATCTAATAGAAACTATCAAACCCATTATTCATATACAATATCACCGTTAGAATTTGAACTCTCAGCCCTGAACCTAGCTTTGAAATTCCAACAGAGCAATAATAATTAGGCATTTATTAAAGAGTCGCCTAGTCTTGGTGAAAATGGCCATTAATATTGTTGACAGTAGCGATGCGATCGTCAATTATCATGGGGATTCGACCTTTTACGATATTAGTTATTAGAATGTAAGTGAATTGTATGTCAATGGTGTTGTAGGTGGTGGTAGATTGTTATTTATATGGTTTAGTTAACTTTGAGGGTTTATTTTTTTAAAAGGGGTGACGGTGAACAGGTTCCTACTTTTAATTGAAAATGAGGACCAAAATTAGGTAGGACGGGTTCATTTTTTAAGTGCTTGTTGTAAATTTTTTGTTGAACCTTGAGAATAAATAAAGAAAATATTGTTTAAGTAGTCACAGATAAACATGCATTGAGAAAGATGAGTTAGCTCGAATCAAGAAAGATGAGCGACCTTACCAAGTAAACCAAATCCACGAAGCTACTGAAAAAACAGCTATCACAATGCTGTCCTATTTGACCCAAAGGTTGACTGGTAGAGAATGCCTTGTGGCATTAAGTCCGCCTATGTACCACTCTTGTACACGAAGTTTAAATAAATAAATAAAAAAAAGTATTTTTCACAATCTGCCTTTATGTACCTATTTAAACTCAAAAGACCACCTCGGATAAGTAATAAAATTATGGTCCTCACATGAATTGACAAAGATTATGAGAAGATGGATACCTGACTTTATTTCGGTGTCTCTTCTCTGAGGAGATAGGAAACATTGGTCACCATCACCTCACCTGGACCTCATCATAATCATCTACCTAGCCTATACCCAACAATGTTGGCATCTGGTTTCAGTCTAACCGGATGCAGCTGAATACCAGTATTTTACGTGGAGGGACTGTCTATCTGACCTCCACAACCCAGTTAGTACTAGGTAATACGATTACGATCCCATCTAGTTTCAAAAACGGAATTTAAATTTGAAGTGTAAAAGTGTTTTTTTTTAACCCAATTTACAGAAATAAATATCATCAATCATATTCGATGACCGTTCGTCGCTGTTTCCGTCAGGAGAGAATTACTCCCCCAATGGTACACGTATCGAATTATTTAAACATATTTCCCTGGACGCAATGTTACTATTAGTATTGCTTACAACTGGGGTGGGCAGAATTAAATACTCTAGATGAGGGATAAGTAAATATTGGGATGAAACTCTAGAAGAATGCTATGAGGTAGCTCACAATATACTTTTCTTTTTAGTTATTTTTTTGCAGAATGCATCACATATGTTAAATAAAGTGTGATTTGCGATTACAATATTTAAATTAACTGAATAAACAGCTATATTCATAGTTTTAATTAAATTAAAATCACCATTACGCTGTATTTGACTATTATTATTGTTTTGATTTCAGTCATCAAACAATTTAAATGATTAAAATTCAGTTTGTATATGTATAAAATTAAAGTTACAAAAAAAAACATTCATATCAACACAAAGAAAAATCGAGTGCGAGAAATTCCTCCACAATCCCTGGAACAGTCATAGATATAAATTGTGTGAGAGAAACCGATATTTCCTCATAAGCTGCGGAGGTCACATCTAGATAAATAACATATGTCCAGCCGCCCTCCGTGGCGCCCCCTAGTGGCCAGTGGCTAATCAAATATCTTTTCCTGCTCCTGAGTAGGTGACAATACGCGACACGGAGGGACGCTTGTCAAAGTTCTGTGTAGTATTATTTTTATATATTCTAAAAGAACGAGCAATGTGCGAACTGATGCTTTAGAGAATATATTCAGGAGAGATTTTTTTTCTATACAAATATTATAAAAAGGTTTGTAAGCTTAGATAAACTTAGCTTGGTAATCTTCGGGACAACTGATCCGATTATCTTCGAGTGTCATTGGCTATATTTGAAACATTCCCGTGAGATAATTTCCGACACTGAAACGTTAGACTGTAAGCCGACCCGGCTTACAGTCTAACCGAGTACAGCTGAATACCAGTATTTTACATGGAGCGACTGCCTATCTGACCTCCACAACCCATTGACCAAGACTGATTGTCAGACTTTCGGACCACTGACTACCTGCAACGACTGTCGAATATCTAATATTTATCTTCTACAAATGACAGGCGGGACAAACAGCTTAACGTATTTTCCTCGGAGGAAACTCGGTATGCAATAGATGGGCCACCATTTTCGGATCGACCTTGGCAAGCGTTGCATAACCTTGAAGATCGACACGTGCGGCTAGCTTATCAAAAATCTAGCTACGTCCTGGTTATAAACCAGCTGAATAATATTAGGTAGACGCGATTGGCCTCTACAAACATTAATGGAGGAAACAAAAGACGTAAATTAAAAGATTGAGTACCACTGTCTCGCAGCTGTACGAGGAGCGAATGGCAAATGATTAATAAGGCTAATACCATTAGTGGTCGGACGACACATTCGATTATATATTGGGAACACTATGTAGGTATTACTGCGGAAAATAACAAAGCAATTATTGTAAAGAAACTCACACTCGGTGATAAGAACGGCTAGATCAAGCGGAAACATGGGACGACAATGCGTGCTTGTGAACTACTAAATTATTTGTAACCTCAACAACTCCTTTAAAATGACAAGCAAATAATTGTAGGCTATACATGAAAACATACATTATACACACATAAAATCGCGCCTTTTTCAAATAAGGGTTGGCAGAAACTATAACACGCCACCTGCTACTATCCTTACATTTAATGAAATATATCAGAAAATCATATGGAATCATGTAGGTACTGAAAAATAAAAGGCAGAATGATGGTTCTCATGGAATAAAACCTTAGTCCAAAAAGATGATTTAGCATAATCAGCCTATAGATAATGTTCCCACTGCTGGGCCACAGGCCTACTCTCTGTGAGAGAGAGAGAATGGTCCGTAATCCAACAAACGGGCCCAGTGCAGATTTGTGATTGTCACATGTCTTCGATTTTTTAATTCTAAGACATGAGTCGGTTAGTGACAAATGATGACTTAATAATACCTAAACATATAAACTACAGCCAAACAACACCAAGTAAATATTGAATCCATGATAAATGACAGTACAATGAATGGAAAGTATCACCCGGGACCATATATTACGTGATCTTCGTCTTACGTGGCTGTCGGGGACACAATTACTCAAAACTAAAGCCTTGTCACCGATATAATGGACAATGGACACGCGATGCAGGAAATAACTGGAGATGATAGAAGTGGTACTGGGTATGTTGGTGTAATTGTTGGCGAAATTAAATGTTATGCAAAATATTTATCGAGTCAACTTCTGAGGATGCTCCGTGGAAGGGCAAAACACGTGTCGAGTATCGATTTGGGTGCATGGCATGTTAATTTTCGCTTTTCCTGCATGTGCATGTTTTTGCGAGCGTGGAGTTGCATCCAAGCCTCCAGGCTTCTTTGTCGCGGAACTAACATTTATGCACACATGCTAACGATTATCTTAATAAATGAATAAATTTTGATAAGGTACTAGAGAACTCTATGCATCGCAGAGAAAAGAAATAGATTGAGTTGAAAATTTAATAGAAAAAAAAAATAACGAGTTTCTAAGGACTAATTTCTTAGGATAACAAAATTTTAATTTTTAGGTAAACTATCCTTTATTTCCCGCAAATTAAACAGACATAAATCTCTAAGGAATGTTCAGTATTAGAAACGGGATAAACTCAATAGCTATCAATTACGAGGCCAATTTACTACTTTAGATGCCAACATTTCCCTTCACGACATTCTTTTCTTCCAAGATCGACACGAAATACACCCTCTAATTCCTGAGAAAAATTCCACTTTCCTATTTACGGACAAACAAGGGACAGTCGACTGTATAATCATTTATCTCGAGTTTAATAAAAGGAAGATTATTTAGTGCTGTGGACGAAGTAACGCTAATATCGCATGATTTAATCCCATTTCATTGGGAACTCTGCCAGGGATAGCTATCGGGGTGAGGATAGTAAAGACTGAATAGGTGTTTTTTTTTCGTGAAGTTAGTAAATGTTTTTGGGATGAATTGGTAGGAGGGGGTTTGAAATAAAGTTGATTATTAGCCTCAACTGTGAGAGTGAACTCGCCATGAAACGCATTATCCTGATGAATGTTTAAACTGAAACATTATTTATATTTTGATGTAAGGTGAATGAATGTGAACGCTTATAAAGTTCAGTTCGAAAAGTATTAGAAAAACAATGAAGTAAAACAATTCATATTTCTAAGTAAATAGACGGTCGATGATCCCCTAGTATGTGTTGACAATAATCTCAAGACGACCACTAAACCAAGACTCGGACACAACAATAGAAAACCGAAGCACAATTGAACGCGTGGTAATATTTCCGCTAAACCCCATTATATTAGTAGATTAAAGGCCACTTTACTCAATATTCCATAAAATATTGCCTCATAAATAGACGGGCAGCTGCAGAGACGTGATCAGACCAGGGGTCGGCGAGTGTAATCCCGTTAAAAATTGCCAAACAGAAAACAAACTGACAATGGCGGGTGGTTATACATCAAGTGCCTTAAAAAGAGAGACGGAAAAAAAGGAATTCGTCCGAAAGTAAACGGTAGATGACGTCCGAAGACGGATTCCGGGCGGTTCCGGACGACAGATACGAATGAAATCGGATGGGTGTAATAGAGACTGGCACGGTCAGGCTAAATGACCGACATCCGGCCGTAGACAAAAGCGAATCCGCCGTAATAAAGCAGGATTGATGAAAAAGCGCTAAGCCACGCCGATATAACGGCGTGACGTAAGATATAGGAGATAAGCGGAGGCTTCCACTTCACTGGACACAAGTTAAGTTCGAGCTAAACGCAGAACTAGTTTTAAAACAAAGAGGATACAGAAGGATATTCCTCAACTGCAGATACAGCCGAATATCAACTAATTTATAGATTAGAAATCAAACGGTGCTGTACAAATAATAATTAGAAAGGATTCTCTAAAGCGTAGTAGACCTTAAAAACTACTTTCTGAACCCCAACCACTCGGTCTACCATCACCAAATTTTCAAACAAACATGTCTCCCAAACCAACGACCAAGATATTCGCCAATTTTTGCACCAAACAATAAGACTTCACTCCGGGCAGCTTTAACACAAAGCTATTGCTATTACAGAGATCGCGAGGAGCGGACCATCGAACACTGCCAAGCTTTACCGGACTCACTTTACCGGGATTTCGGATATGACGTAAAGCACTCACTTAGATCTCCCTCCACCCCCTGACCGAGTTTTTCGCCTTCTATTTATTAGCTTAGGATACATTTGAGGATGAAAGGAGATTCGGCGGGATTATTTTTCGGGATTGCAATATGAGGGTTTGTGATGTCGTTAATTATGGTACGCTGTTATTGGTGGATAGTTTCTGTCTCCAAGATGGTTTTGGGTTGCGATTTTTGAAAGTAGAATGTTCTTTTTGGTATTTGAATGTCGAAACTATTCGGTTGAATGTGCCTTTGAAACTTTGATAGCTTTTTTGGACAGTACAGTCCAAATACTGCAATCAATGCATTATTAAAAAAAAGATGGATCCCATTTAAGATGATAATGTTTTGTGTCATTAATTCAATATATAATAAATATGCGCGCACTTTCACGGCTACAAGGGCATGATTAAGGGGTGTGTTGTCAGAATTCCTCCTCGTGTGCCTGACGGCTGCCGGTCCCTCTCGATACGTCTGGAGGGAATAGCAGCTGCTGGGCCGGTGCACCCTGGGCGTGGGCAGTATCCTTCCCCGAGGAATGGGAAGAGATTCTTATTCTTCGGGGAATGTTACTGTCCATGGCTAATATTCTGACATGGGAGGGGCCCATTGTGGGCCTAGGGGGCGTTGTTCCGCGTGACCCTCTGAAAAGCAGAGGGCACAGCGGAGGAGCAAGGGCGGGCTCGGTGTGCACTTACCCTGCCTCCGAGCAGACAGTGAAGGACACAGTCCTTCACTGTCCCCGTCGATATCGTAATCCCTCCGTCGAAGTGTCGTGGAACACGTCTCGCGGCTTCGATTGGGACCGAGGGTCTTGGCTTAACCGCCCGGATCACGAGGTAGAAAACCTCTATAAAAAGTTACCCCGAATCTCAAGCGGCGGCGCACCGCGAGGAGATGTATGGCTGACGGGTTCCTATGGAAAATCAGTCGCTAGTGCGAACCACTGCCGGGCCTGGCTATGGCTTATCTGGGCACAGGGGGCACTGCCCAGATGGACTTTTTATTTCCCCCATACTCGTGGGAACAGTATGGAAAATCACTTTACCCAAAATACGGCCGATAACGGCGAAGGAAGGAAGGAGAGGGATGCAGGGTCGGAGTCCGGCACCGCATCCAGTGACGTGAGCGCGGGAGGCTCAGAGAGCTCCCGGCGCGGGAGGCCCGGGGCTGCTGCGGGGAACACGGAGTTCCTGCGCAAGCGATCCAGGCCGGTAGGCGACCGAGAGTCGTCGTCAGAGGGGGAGCTGGCTTCGGCTCGCAAGATCCCCACCAGCAAGCGTGGCGGGATCCGTGGTAAGGGGAGAGGCCTCTCTGTCAGCGAGAGGTCGGCGCGGCTTGCCGAGGAGGGGCGCCACCCGGGGGTGGCCGGTCACGGGGTGGATCGTTCGGGCTCCTCTGGTGACAAGGCGGTCGCAGACGGCGGCTCAGATGCGGAGCGTAAGGCCGAGTTTGCGAAGGAGGTGGAGGTGGCGCTGAGGGCTGTGTCCTACAAGCAGAAGCCCTCTACTAGACAGAGGGCCATACCTGCAGCGGCCGCCTCCATCATAGCGGCAGCGAAGGCCAGATATGCGGGGCCTCCACCAGACGAAGTTGCCAAACTGCGGGCGGAGGTCGCTCGCCTGACGGCTGCTACGGAGCTTCTCCAAGAGGAGAACAAGAAGCTCCGAGCAGACCTGGCCGGTCTGCGCGAGTCCGGCTCTCGCAAGGCGCCCCAAAATGGGGGCCAGCAGCGACCAAGTCAGCCCGTGCCGGTGGAGAACCAGGTTCTGAACCTGGTTCGGCAGGAGCTGGCTGCCTTCCAGGCGCGGTTCTCCGTTCTGGAGGGCATTGTCCTGCGCCCCCCCCTGGCGGCAAACAAGGCCGCCACATATGCGGCTGCTGCGGCCTCCGCACCGGGGCCGTCCAGCAAGCCCTCCGGCAGGGTTACGTCGGCCCCCGAAAAGCCGGCTCTGGCGAAACCGGCTCCAGTCGGGAGGGCGGCGGCCCTAAGGCAGAGCAAGGCGGTGGCCCAAAAGAAGGGCAAGGCGGCGTGTGTACCGGCGCCAGCCGCGAGACAGCCGCCACCGCCGCCTCCCCCGCCCACTAAGCCTTCTGTGGCCGAGCCCGGGTGGCAGGTGGCCGGAGAAAGAGCGAGGGAGCTAAGGGCGGCAAAAAAGACCAGGAAGCGGGAGCGGAAGCGCCGACAAAAGGAGCGGAGCGTCGCGGCTGGGCTCAGCGCCCCGAAAACCGCAGCTGTAGTGATAACGCTACAGCCGGATGCGGAAAAGAGGGGCGTCACCTACCGCGACGTGCTCGCTAAAGCGAAGGCGACGGTGGATCTCAGAGAGCTCGGGATCGCCGGAGGCCTCCGGCTTAGAGTGACCGCAACAGGGGCTCGAGTGCTAGAGATCCCCGGCGAAACCCGTGGCTCGTCCGCTGACGCTCTGGCCGAAAAGCTTAGAGCGTCCCTAAATGCAGACGAGGCCCGAGTGTCCAGGCCCGTCAAATGCGCAGACCTGCGCATCCTTGGTCTGGACGACTCGGTGACCGAGGAGGAGGTGGTGGCCGCCGTCACCAGGACCGGTGGGTGTCCTGCCGAGCAGGTCAAGGCAGGCACCTTACGTCCGGATCTGTCGGGCATGCGAACCGTAACGGTAAGCTGCCCTGTGACGGCGGCGAAAGCCATTGTGGAGGGCCGAAGGCTCTTGGTGGGCTGGGTGTCAGCGCAGGTGAAGCTGCTGGAGCCCAGACCTCTGAGGTGCTTCCGCTGTCATGTAGGGCACCACGTGTCGGTCCGGTGCACCTCGGAGGTGGACCGCAGTGGCCTGTGCTTCCGCTGCGGCCAGCCCGGTCACATGGCCGCGGCCTGCTCTGCCACACCGCACTGTGCCGCATGTGCGGCAGCTGGCAAGCCAGCCGATCACCGGGCAGGGAGCAAGGCCTGCGGTATACCCGCCAAGGCCAGCAGCAAGGGAAGGCCCTCCGCCACCACCGCCAAAACCCCCACCGTCGCCACCACCGCAGCCGCCGCCACTGTTGCCGCCGGTGCCGTTACTGCTGCAATTTCCGCAGCGGGGCTCTTGCAGAGGGCCCGGGAGGGGACTGAAATGGAGTGCCAGTAACGGCCCCATTGCGCCTTCTCCAGGCGAACATCAACCACTGCGCCTGTGCTCAGGATCTGTTGCTCCAGAGCATGGCGCAGTGGTCGATTAACATCGCCGTGGTCGCTGAGCCGTACTTTGTCCCGCCCAGGGATGACTGGGTGGAGGACCATAGCGGCTCAGTGACCATAATTGCGTCGGCCGCCGCCGGTACCCCGACTCTTGAGAGTGTCAGGAAGGGTCATGGGTGCGTAGCAGCACGGTTCGGGGAGATCGTTGTAGTGGGAGTCTACTTCTCCCCGAGCCGAACTCTCGCCGAGTTCCACAACTCCCTCACGGAGTTGAGTGTCGTCATCGGAAGCCATTCCCTCCCCGTGCTTGTACTCGGGGACTTCAATGCCAAGAACTTGGCTTGGGGTTCTCGTTACACGGACGTGCGGGGTAGGATGGTGGAGGACTGGGCTCTGGAGACAGGTCTAGTCGTCCTAAATCGGGGTTCTGTCCCCACGTGCGTGCGGATGCGGGGCGAGTCGGTGGTGGACATATCGTTCGCTAGCCCCGCTCTGTCACCGCGTGTCGTCGACTGGCGCGTCATGGAGGGGGTGGAGACCTATTCCGACCACCGGTACATCCGGTTCGACGTCTCCACTCAGACCTCAAGCGCACCGGTCCTACAGGCCCCGAGTGGTCCGCGATGGGCGCTGAAGCAGCTGGACCGGGAGCTCTTCCTGGAAGCCTCAATCGTGCAGGCCTGGGTGTCATCACCAGACAGGCCTGCCGACATCAACAACGAGGCGGGTTGGTTCCAGGAGGCCATGTCCGAGATTTGCGACGTGGCAATGCCCCGAGTTCGGCCAGGAAGCGCCCGGCGTCAGGTGTACTGGTGGTCGCAAGAGCTGACGTCTCTGCGCAAGGCGTGCGTTGCCGCGCGGCACCTGTACGCCAGGCATCGCAGGCTCCGCATCCGCCCTCCGGATGCGTCAGCCATTGAGGCGGAGCTGTACGAGGGGTACAGAGCGGCAAAGACCGCCCTCCAAGAGGCTGTCCGGCGGGCCAAGCATTTGGCCCGCGAGGAGATGCTGGAGTCTCTGAACGGAGATCCGTGGGGGCGCCCTTACAAGATGGTGCGGGACAAACTCCGCACCTGGGCCCCCCCGCTAACGCAGAGTCTCCGGCCTGAGCTCGTGGAGGACGTGGTGAGCGTTCTGTTCCCTTCGCGAGGGGAGCATCCTCCCCCGCCTATGGCTCCGTCACCGCGTGCGGTGCCGGAAGCGGACCACACCGATGACGACGATGACGTTCCGGAGGTGACTGGGGTAGACCTGAGAGTGGCGGTACGCAGGCTGAAAGCCAGAAATACCGCCCCGGGACCCGATGGCTTGCCTGGCAAAGCCTGGGTCCTGGCCTCTGAGGCTCTCGGGCCCCGACTGGAAGGGCTCCTAAGCGCATGCTTGGAGAGAGGCCAGTTCCCGCTTCGTTGGAAGACGGGGAAGCTGGTCCTCATCCGGAAGCCAGGGCGCCCTGCGGACTCTCCGTCCGCATACCGGCCCATTGTGTTGCTCGACGAGGTGGGCAAGCTCTTTGAAAGAGTCATTGCCAACCGCCTCGCCGGGCACCTCGCAGGGATGGGGCCGGATCTTGCGGAACACCAGTTTGGTTTCCGCAAGGGGCGCTCGACGGTGGACGCCATCATGCGCGTGAGAGCCCTCACGACGGGGGACGCGGTGTCCCGGGGCGGGGTTGTCTTGGCGGTGTCTCTTGACATCGCCAACGCCTTCAACTCCATGCCCTGGAGCTGCATTGCGGAGGCACTCCGGTATCACGGGGTGCCGACCTACCTTCGTCGTGTGGTCGGGGACTACCTGACGGATAGGGCCGTCATCTACCCCAGTCGGAGCGGAGAATGGAACCGGCGAGAGATGTCGTGCGGTGTTCCACAGGGTTCGGTTCTGGGGCCGGCCTTGTGGAACATCGGTTACGACTGGGTGCTGCGCGCCGACCTCCCTACCGGCGTCAGTGTAGTTTGCTACGCTGACGACACGCTGGTACTGGCACAAGGGAGGTCGCACGAGGCGGCGGCCGAAAACATGACACGCGGGGTTGCGATAGTTGTGGAGAGGATCCGGCAATTGGGTCTCGAGGTGGCATTGCACAAGTCCGAGGCCATGTGTTTTCATGGGCCTCGGAATGCGCCACCGTCGGGATCCCTACTGACGGCAGGAGGGGTTTCCATCGGCGTCGGGTCGACGTTGAAGTACCTAGGACTCGTCCTCGACAGCCGGTGGAACTTCGTGGAGCACTTCCGACGTTTGACTCCCAAACTGGAACGGGCAGGGGCTGCCTTCAAGCGGCTCTTGCCCAACCTGAGGGGTCCAAACGCCTCCTGCCGGAAGCTTTACGCGGGGGTCGTGCGGTCCATGGCCCTTTACGGGGCCCCGGTGTGGGCGCGTTCTTTGAGGCGGCAAGCCGCCCACTACCTGAACGCGCCCCAAAAGGTGATAGCCATAAGGCTAATCCGGGGGTACCGCACGATCTCCGGCGAGGCGGCTAGCCTCCTTGCCGGATTGCCGCCATGGGATCTGGAGGCGATAGTCCTCGCGCGCCTGCATGAATGGCGCGCGGAAGCACTATGTCGGGAGGAAACACCGCTGCCGCGACAAATTGCCGCTCAGCGAACAGACCTCCGGCGTGATCTCATGGCGACATGGAGAGAGCGACTGTCGCAACCCCGTGCAGGGCACGCCACCATAGTGGCGATAAGTCCCCTCTTTGAGGAGTGGCTAGAGAGGCGCCACGGCGCCCTCACCTACCGCCTGACGCAGGTCCTCACCGGACACGGTTGTTTCGGGAGGTTCCTGCACCGAATCGGGCGGGAGGAAACGCCCGGGTGTTTCCACTGCGAGGATCGTCCGGAGGACACGGTGGAACACACCGTGGAGGTCTGCCCCGCTTGGGCGGAGCACCGCCGTGTCCTCATAGCGGCGATTGGCGGCGACGATCTCTCGCGTCCGGCCCTGGTTCAAGCCATGGTCCGGAGCGAGAGGGAATGGGAAGCCGTCACCTCCTTCTGCGAAGCAGTCATGCTAGTGAAGGAGGTGGCAGGACGTGAGAGGGAAAGAACCTCACGTCCCAGCCGCCGCGGGAGACGCCCTGGGCGTCGGGGGTCACGTGGTGGCTTCCGACCACCGTAGGCGCTGGCCTGTGGACGGCGAGTTATGGGCTAGCTCGCCGTCCGGCCGTCTTATGACTACAGGCCGTGTCGACGGCGCGTTCGTGTTCCACGCGCGCCTCAAAGAGATGTCAGCAATCAAGTAGGGGTCCGCATGGACCGATGCCTGCCAGGGCTGCGGGACTGTTCGAAAGAGATACCGTGGCCCTGGAACATAAAGGGCAAAGAAGGAACATGGATGGGTTTTAGTCAGTACAAGTCTGACACTCCCCTCCGCTCCGCCCAGAGTGGGGGGGGTCATTTGATGATTTCCCATCCGGAAAAAAAAAAAAAAAGGGCATGATTAAAAAACTGTTTCTCAAAAAATAGTACTTAGTACTGTCAGTTTAGGTTCATTTTTGAACTAGCACAGCCGCCTGTCCGAAGAAAGCCCATATTTTCAAAGCCCCCACAGATTTGTCTTTGACCGAGAGAAATGCTTCACAAAGATATCCCAACATAATGAGAGCAAAACAAACACGTCACCCGACCATATCGTAATTTATTAACAACACAAAAACCGGAATGGCTACAATATTTACAGTTGACCCGAAATTACTGTTTCTTAACTCACAACCTTTGTTGTAAAATGAAACAGAATAGAGAACATACCCTGAAGGGACACCTGCCAACCATAGGGTCACAGTAACATATATTAATAACGCGTTAATTTATTAACAAGCACTGTTTATCCAGGGATTAACTGAGAATAGTTTTAGTTGAACAACAAAGGGCTGAAAGGGTTCAAAGCGAATTTCTTGCCAACATATTTACCTAAGGTGTAGGTGATAGTAATTTTACGCGCGAGAGGTCCGAGGTTCGGACGATGGCAAACATGTTCCCCGGGACATGCCTAAAATTTTCACGTACATTATAGAACGAAATGTTTCAGAATCAAAATCCGTTGTTTGTTGCTGTAAACGGTACATGCGATTGTTAATGAAAACTAACAAGTCTCACAATCAAATACACGTTACTCATGTTAAATTCTAATGTTTGTTCGTGTGGAATGAGATTTTGTTACAACTTTTGTACGGTTTGCTAAACTGAAATCAGACGGTGTTTATTTGTTAACGTTTGGAACAATGAAACTAACTATGTTTTATTTAGGAATGTTATTGTGGATAGTGTTTTGGGTCTTGATTCTGATAGGTTGACTTTGGTTAATGTTGACTTTCAAATTGTATTTCATTTCGATCTTTATTTTAGTCATGTAATTAACTGTACTATTTCTAGACTTGAGTCTCATAACTACCAGACTATCAAAGCAAGCAAAACTATCTCTAAATCACAGCAAAAATCACAAAGCTGAATCGTTAACTTTGTTACATTCAACATTTTCACTGCTTCATGTTTTATTTGTGAAGTCTCTAGTTAGTGCTTACTTCTCAGAAAAAAGTCTGGGGGTATCGCAAAAAAGCTATCGCAGAGCCAGGACAAAGAGCCGGTTCACTAACATAATTAAAATCTCCCGATTCCAACTCCGGGCGTCGCGAGCAATTCCCTACTTTTTAATTATGGAGAAATATCCAAGGATAACATGGTGCTGCGTTTATTCACTGAGAGTCGGTAGGTACATATCCCCGGGACAAGTCGAGGTGTAGCTAAAGAAAACACTGGCTGTATGCATTTCGTTTTTTTCGGATTTTATTTTAATTGAAAATAAATAAACAGTGCAAATAGACTGAGAATAGAGCATTACGGATAGATGAGACACATCAGTCTTCAGATAACTTAATCATAATATTTACGTAATATACTGGTAACATTGGAAGACTAATACCTAAACATATCGTCATGATATGTCACAGAAAAAACAATTTTTTTTGCGAGAAACCCACTTATGCTAACGATTTTCCAATTATCCCGCAACATATTACATGAACGCAGACTTAAAGTGAAAAAGGAAATCCCAAAACTAATTATTAACTAACCGAAAAACCCTTAATTCACACAGGTCACTTTCGATACAGACGAAGTCAAACATCCACCCACTTCAGAAGCTGAAACCTTCCAGATGAATTTACCATACACATTAATTAATACCACTTGTAACAATAGTTTTATTTGCACCGTTCGCCCGTGTGCTCGGACAAAGAGTTTTCCCAGTATTATTTTCTATACAATCGTTGTTAGACGAGTTTAATTTGGTACGAAATCCCCGTCGGGCTGGGTAGTGGTTAAATAGTGCACAATAGATGTGGTCGGTTGTTCATTAATGATGCATCGCTTCGGTTCGGACCTTCGAGGGACTTTTTGCCGGATGCCTTAGGTTCGACGCATCGGGCGTGAGACGGTAGTGTTACATCATAAAAGTTTTAGAGCGATTTCAAATTCATCGGGTTTTGAATATTTAGTGGGAAATATTGGTTTTTGGTTACACTTGTGGTGTTACCAAGGGGTATCGTATTTCCCAGTTCTAACTGGGTTGTGGAGGTCAGATAGGCAGTCTCTCCATGTAAAATACTGGTATTCATCTGAATCCGGTTAGACTGGAAGCCGACCCCAACATTTTGGGAAAAGGCTAGGATGATGATGGTTATACGTGTAAAGATTAGTATAAAGATTTTTCGATGAAATATTTTCAATCTTGGATTCAGAATCAGGAAATACTATAGATATGGGCAACAATTTGGAGATATCCCCAACTGGGACTGTAACACGTGGCTGATTATGGCCAACTCCTTCTTACTCCCAGCAGTGGGAACAGAATTATGCTAAATGCAAACTGATATTTTGGGCATTAAAGTTGAGTAATCTAATATTTTTAGGTACATAATAAATTCACCAATTTTAAATATATAAAAAGCAGACTGTAAGCGTCTCATTCATTCAAAATTATGTCTTAGCACCTATTAGCATGACTGCCAAAATCATTATCCGAGAAAAAATCTCCCCGGAGGCAGAAATAGAGAAAGAATCAGATTTCCGAGTGGGAACCCTTCAGTTTCCTGTGAAGTGGCATGATAATTATCCTTTAATGATCCGTTCGGAGTCACCATCGGTGAGGCCCGGTATTAATACTCCATGCATTTGGTGCTGGTACAGATATTGTAGTGATCGTGTTGGCAAATAATATTAAGTACGCATGTATTGCCGACAAACTGTTACGAGTATAATGTGTATATGTTTGGTAATGGGGGACTAATTGACAAATTATACTAGGCCTAAAAAAACGTCGTTAATAAAGCGAAAATCGAGTCTATCATCATCATATCAGCCCGGATTTGCCCACTGCTGGATATAGGCCTTCTCTGGAATTGAGCCCAACCACAATTTTTTTTTTTTTATAATTGGGCTACACATTTTTTATTTCCCTTATAAGGACCTGATTCAACCTTAGAACTAAGCCGTACTGTACTATTACTGTCATGACATGGTGAATCTACTCTCTCATTATTATAATATAAATGCGCCAAATTTTTGTTGTCTATTCTTCTTTCACGCAACAACGGAGCAAAAGATCGATGTGTTTTCTGCACAGTTTATGTGCCGGAAGTTACTTTTAATCCCAAAAACGTGCGGTGCCTGTGGAAAAGTGTACAAGAGCAAATCCACCCGTAGAAACTAGTCTAAATAATGCCTACCTAACTACAAATCCTGCCGATCCTGTCAACAAGTCTGTACATAGCCCGCGGAAGTGCGCTTTCAAGTCGATTGTTTCACGAGATTTTAATAACGGTGCAACGCAAAGAACAAGTCGGAAAACCATTGTTGACTTCAAGATGGCTGGGCTCTCGTCAAACCCGACGCCACTCTACTCCTCCCTGTTTGATTTTATTAGGTTCATAATAATTTGTGAGGGGGCCCACAATTCATTCGATACTCGATTGATGGACATAACATTTTAAATAAGAAATAATGAGAGAATTTACGAAAACTTGCAAATGCACAAAATGAGAAAAGATTTATAAAGGATTTTTTTTTTTTAAACAATTAGGTGCTTCGCTAATACTCCAAAGCGTTCTAATTCTCTACTAAGCAGCCTTTAAACTTAACATAGTGAACGCTCGGACGACACAGTACGTTAGAACCAAAGTCACCCCATACACCAACAAAGACATTCCCAAACTTACTACAATGTCTATAAACTGAAGTTTCTTTTGATGAGATGCATAATCCCTGGAATGTGGCCTCTGTCTGAGCGAGGGTCGAATCAATGAAGGTGGCCATAACTCACATAGTTCCCCAACTATCATAACAAGAGGCTGTGAACTATTCGGACTCTTTGTCTTTAACCTCGATGCTCCTTTAGTGCCAATAAATAATGACATTACCTGTTCATGAGATGCTCTGAACCATATTCGGGAACAATAAGAAGATTTGGGACGCTATTATATGCATATAAACAGAGCAAGACATCGGTCGCGGTTTATTAAGGGATGCTTATGTCTCTGGAAGGGGTTAGGGCGTAAAATTAATGAATGGGACCTCCCATATCTTCAAGTTAGATGACCTTCAAGGCCTTTGGAGAATAAACTAGTGTGGTATAAGCGTTGAAGTGCATATCGTAAAGTGGTAATGACTTCATTACTCTTGTAGTGTCATTAAATTGAAAAGTTAAGTTTTGGACCTTATAGGCGAATGAAAAACGGCGATTTATGACCGTATGTATTAAGATATTTCGAATAAATCTTAGATATTTGATTATGATAGAGATCAGAGCAAACATATACACCTCTCTCACATTCAGTAAATACATCCAAGTCTCCAGAAACATTTAGCAACGCCGTCGAGCTTATGAAGCATATCCAACCAAATGAATCATTGCAAAAAAAAAAAACAAGTTGCTGTAAAATTCTCAATCGCATCCAGATTTTTTCCCTCCAACCGTAGGCAGCGGGGGCAATTACCAACATCTCGGACACAACGGCGCAGACGTCCTCGACTCACAATGGTCTCCACTAGACTCTCGCTGTAACGAATCCACTACTGCGTACTATCAACCAGTCCCTCGCGAAACTGGAGCGGGATTGTTTGTGTGACACTCCTACCACGAAATAGATAAGCAAAGAAGGTCGGCTACGAGCATCGACCAAAAACTGGCGCACACACACTTAGACACGAACATACGGCGATCTCAAACAAATGCCAGTCGCGATTGCACTTGCACTCGCTGTACGTGTAGCTTGTCTATGTGTGTGTGCGTTTTCGGTCGCTGCTTGTAGCAGACCTTCTGTTATGCATCTATTTCGTGCTCCTACACTACCAGTTAATGATGTATGGGGGTTCATTACACGGCCGGTTTTGTTTCGCACGCTTTTAGAATTTTTGAAAGATTATCTTACTGATGATAGTTGCTGTTTGTTGTGATTATAATATTCTTTTTCTCTTAGATAATTGTGTGCCTATTGTTAATGATGATACGAACTTATAAAATGAGCATATAGTAACCATTATAATAATGAAGACTATAAAGAACATTAAAAGTGAGATCGTATAGATAGTACCTTAAATTACTGTGATAATAGTGTACCCACTGCCAATTAATCAGTCCATGTCGTGGCAATATTCCCTCCAATAATTCACAAACATCAAACCCATATTGTACTCACAAGGCGACAACTACACAAAGCCTTTATTGGCCTGTATCCCGCACAATCCATCACAACCGTTGTTTCCCCCGTCCAAGGGTCTCTTGTACCCTGATCATTATTTAAAATATAGATGAGTGTTTTCTTTTCGATAATCGAGACCACGATTGAGGGTTGAACACAATAGGCAAGGTCCTTTTAAAAGCGTCGCCTATAGCGGTTGTCAGAGTCTAAAGGACCGAGTCGCGCTTATTTGTATTAGTAAATTGAAAGTACACTGTCCACTCTATTGAGAACCCCGTCGTTGCATTCTTCGTCTCCCTTTGGCTTTCTTTTTTGGGTACTGTGAATGGTTGGAATATTTGCTTGTTTTTTAAAGTATCCACTGAATTTAGTTTGGGGGGTTATCCGTTCGATTGCTTAATAAAACTTCCTGCATATTTCCCGATATACATCAATTCCCCAAATAAATAATTGTATGCCTATAACGTAGTTCTTTATCCTCAAATAATTAGCGGGTTACAAAGAATTTCTATTACGCAATCAACAATATGCAGTTATTAACGAAAGAAATTCCACCCCCAGTCTGACTTTTTTCTTTTCAATAGCTCTGGAACCATCAAAGTTCGTCCAACTCACACCTGACCGGTTTTATATATTTCAAAAGTGGAATGGGGCGCAGGGGGATCAATTAAGGTGGTCTTTGTGAACATTATATCGACGCGCATTGAAAAGAGTTGTGATTTTCTTTGATACCACGCAGACGTGGTTTGCCGAGTGAAAAATCAAAGGACCTGCCATGGTGATGCATGAAGGGATTTATTAAGATTTAATGTCGGCAACGACACTCCGAGGCGGGAAAAGAACGAGTTTCAAGTGCTCACCGCGATGTACGTTTTACATGACGCCATTTTAGATTTGTTCGTGTAAATGTGGAGTGGCAAGGTGAACGCGCTGCTACGCTCAACTGTGCTGGATTTTAAATAAATATTTATAGTTTGTGTGGCGTAATTAAATCCTGGGATCAATTTGTCAGAAAGCGTGAAGTTAAATAAATAACTTCTTTAGCCTTTCTTAAAACTTTGTTAGTGAATGACTCATTTTTCTTTGAGGTATTCGACTAAAACCATAATCTTAAGCATTCCTAAATTTTGGTAGACATTTTGTACTTTTTTGTAGACCGAAATCTGGTTACATTACTGAAATGGTTGATGTCTCTAAATCTTATTCCTTCACATTCACTGTTCTTTTATCCTTTGATCTGTCCCAGCGTCTTTTCTCAATCGGGCCCGATGGAGCGACCACAAACACTATCTACGATCATCGGCTTAACATGCTGAGTTAATGAACACCCGTGGGCTTACATATTCACACTAACCATGTACGGACATAGAGAAGGGTGGGATGTAGGTAGGGGGGAGGTGGGAGTCGAGCCGTCTTAGAGAGCCCTGAGACACTCACACGGGTGTGCACGTTTTAAAGTTTTATTAGTAATTAATATGTTAGATAGAAATCTAGTGCGGAAAGGAGAATAAATTGTGTGCGAAGCTCTTTGGTTTTTCAGGTTTTGGATTGGTATTTTCTTTAGAAATATGTACTATTAAAGTTTTCTTCTTTTCTTTAAGAGGAAGTAGGGAATGCAAATCTTTGCTTACCATATTATTTTCAAGGGTAAGAATGTAGCTTATTGTAGTACATACAAGTTATCAATGAAAATCTTTTCGATATTCTTACTCAAAACCACTTACTTACTTTTACTTTAAAAACCTTTACCTAGAAATTCAATCATAACAGTAACTGCTTAACTAAATAAACTACAACTGTTAGCTTAGTTTCAGCTTGCCAAAGCTAATTGTATCATGCTCCTACAACCCAAAGTCTTCGTTACCGCTTTGACCTCAGCTTATCACCGAACTTTCCCTAACCGAAACCCCTTAATATCGCTGGCTGTACAAATTAATCCAACTATTGGCACATCAGACAATACACATGAGATACAACTAATAACTTGTGACGTCAGCAATGTGCAGTTAATTCCAGAATGTTCGTTAGAAAGGGCCCCAAGATATATCGTCTCAATGGGAATTGTTTATCTTCTGCTGGGTTATTAAGACCATTGTGTCGATATTCCGATTTAAGTGAAAGTTATATGGTTATAAGTATTGGTTATTTAGAGAGAGGGGTGTGGTTTTATTAACTTTGTGGTTTGGTGTATTAAGAGACCTTTACAACATTTATGTCATGTCTAATTTTTTGTTTCATCACACGTTGTTATCAATATCCAGTTTTTTCAGAATAATATGGGTATACACTTTAAAATAATGACAATTCACCAGAAAACTACTTTTTAAAAATCATCCAACACCTTTTGCAAATGATAAATTACTATGGGATGCTTTGAAATTATTATTTATAACTTGTCAACAGTTTCTACGCAATATACTTTACAAAATGTCACGACGAAGTCTCATAAACTTCCTAATTTTTCTTAGTCCAATGTCTTCCATTATTACAGGGCTACTAAAGAAAGTTTACCATTCTACCCTTCTATATTGTACCCTCGATAAATCAGCTACCCAACACCACACAAGCCACACACTATCGAGACATTATTAATTAAAATCCTTGCAAGAACACACCTGTCCCAAGATACCTCCTTGGGGTACCCCGTAGAAATCGGTTTAGACAAAGAACCGATGTGCCTTGGGCCGGCAACTTGAGGGTAATCCGTACAGGACCATCGATACTGTTATGTTTAATAGATTTTGTGTGGTTTAGTTTGATTAGTTTGAGGATAGTAAGGTTCTAATTTAGCTTCGAGAAGTTTGGTTAGTTCAATCAAACGTTACACTGAAAACTTTATTCTATGGGTGATAAGTGTCAACTGTAAATAACTGGAATCGATTGCTTAGCCTTTTCCTGAGTGTTGGTGAAGAGAAAATAAATTGATTTAGGTAAGAAATATCATTAAGTGTGATTGACCACTGTTAAAAAAAATAAGTGTGCGCAAATAATATAGACATACGAAAACTCAAAACCAAAGGAAGCGGTGGATCTTTTCCAAAAAAACAGACATAACCAGACAATAAACAGATGCAAAAATCAACACAAACCATTAATTACAAACCAATCCTTGGTACACAATAAATAAGGCCACAATCGGAACAAATGGACAGGCGGCAAATTAAACCCACGCTGTTCAATCCACATACATTAGGCACATCGATCTAACACGTCTAAACAAAGGCCGCGGCGAAATGCTTCCGAACACGCGATTGTCTTAAGTTCACCTCCCAAATCTTTACCTTTATCCTTTGTGTGAATTTAAACCTTGATCATGAGTCTTTAAGTTTAGAATCGGTTGGAACTGCGTTAAGAACTAGTGGGACAGTCTTGTTATACCGAAGTGTAAGGCAGACGATAAAGTTTTTGCAAAAATCGAGACTGTTCAGGACATTGTTTTGCAAATTAAAGTTTTATTAAAAAGAAGCAAGGTGAAACAAAAAGTACAAATAGTTAAGACAGAAGGTTGGAAACTAAGTTAAAAGATGTCGATTAAACCAGGCCATATTAACAGATCTATGTATTGACATCCGAAGTCGTAAGCCATAATTTCGCTAAAAGATATTTACGTAAGATAACAACGGATACGAAAATAGCCTTTGTGCCATCTAGTTTGTTTCTGCGTTGCAAATCGGTGTGAAACACGGCCATCCTTAATGCGGCCCGACCAAAAACAAAACAATCCGATGCTCACCTCCTCGCGTCCGGTTCCGTACAGTAAATTTACATTCCCCACCATCCATCCCCGAAGTCCATCCGGGTTGGTAATAAAACGATCTTAAGGTACGGAGGAAAATATCTTAGAGTGTAAGCTTCAAGTTGTAGACTTCCAGCGCTATATCTTTTTCACATCGCAAGATTGGTTTGAAGAAATGTGAAGCGTCGTGTCATTGTCACGTTAGAAGAAGCATGGGTACGATGACCTTTGATTTAGTACTTAGCCGCGTTAGGGAACTATGTGATAACTAGGGTGTTTTTAAACTTCTGTTAAAAAACAGTTCGTTGGTGGAAGTTTAATAAGGAAGATCAAAACTGGGCAGAAAAAAGATTTGTTGCATGATTTGAACAGGCTTTAAAAACAAGCAAACCGATTATTTAACAGGAGTATGAAAAACCGTAATTATGATTAAGAATTTAGTACCGCATACGCCCAATAAAAAAGATACACATAATAATTATCTTATTAGTTTATGTTGCTAACAATGTTGACCTTTACGTCTACGTTTATAAGTCGTTTTTAAATCTCAAAATTTGCACGCCTATATTTTTTTTGTTAAATTATTGAGTCATGAGAATGGCTCAGTAAGTTCTTATGAAATTAACATAAGAACTTACTGAGCCATAATTATTACGTAGTTATATACTTCAAAAACGGAACGAGTTCGTCGCGTAATTATTTTGGCCTATTGATTCGACTGATGTCCGTTTTTAGAAAGCCTATTAAGAAATATTACTGTACTGTTGATATTCTCTACTTCTACTTCAAAACTCGTTGCAGAGCCCTGTGTTAAAAATTGCGCCTTTTTTTTTGGGAGCGACCCTCTCGAGCGTCACGTGTGCGCCAGCGACTGCGGAAAACCGGAGAAAACAAACGAAAGAAATTGCTTAGTGCATGCCAAGAGACAACGCGACGGCAACGGTACAAACGCGAAGGAAACAAGTGACCGTCGAGCGTGTCACTTCACGCAAGTTGAATCGCCTGAGGTCGTGGCACAGCACAGGGCCTCACCGTGAAAACGGACATAAGATTTCCCTCGCTTTTCTCGAGACTTGAGCCTGTATCTCGATTGCCACACGGGCCTCCGGAGCCTCAAGATATACGCCGAAGGGTACCACTCTTCGTCCGTGTGTTTACAGGCTGATGCTATCGCGTAATTGTGACAATATTTGCTTTACACATTTATGTATAGAAGGCGGGTCAAGTTAATTGTTCCGCCCAGGTGTAGTGCCCCCGAAATTACCTATTGAGTAACTGATTAAATCGAAGGTTTAAGTGGGTCACTTTAGTTGGTTTTAATTAAAATGTTACACGATGTGTACTGTCTGGGCTTTAAATGGACCCAGTTTAGGTCAACTAATGAAGTTCCCGATATGTCTAATGGCTGAATAAAGAAACACGTGATTATAAGGTTTCTTTTAGTCACGTTTTTGAGAAACCAACAAAGAGATCTCTGCGTCTTGAAGTCTTATAACAGGAATCATACTTTTCAATGTTTTACGCGTAACTGAAGCCTGAAAACAATTACGGTTATTCTTTTGTTTCTTTTTCACGTAAACAATGTTATGAATTATACAGGAAAAGGCAACATAATACCATTCAACACCATTCAAATCTTTTCCCTTTTCAGCCTCACAATTCTAAGAATCTCCAAAGAAAAATCTAGTTCCGCGTCAAAAGCCATTTAGAGACCACCCCGTAACTGGGCATTCGTAGCGATTTAAGACCGTCTTGGCCCGAAACGGCGAAGGTGAAAAGTACACCTAAGTTCAGATTAACAATCGGGCAGGGCAAAGGGCTACTCGGACCGAAGACCCGGATCCGAAACAATAAATCCGGCTAGAAAGACCATGGAAGTAAAGCTATGTGTGTGTAGGGACATACACGTATATATAGTTACCTACATTATTGTATGTGAAGTGACATTTTATGAGTTTTTGTATTTTTGAACAGAAAATTATATTACTTTCTTTTTTGAAGCGATTTGTATCTATTTAAACCCTAAACATATTGTTCCATACAACCTATCATACCTATTAGAAATAAATTTTCAAAAGTCTTTCGTCACCTTTGTTTTATAGGAATTCGTCAAAATATCATGCTTCTAGCTTGTGTGAAGGCTGGTATGGCTAGAAAGGAGGTGACTGTTGAGATGACGAGTAATAGAGAAGTATGGAAGAAGAACACATGCTGCGCCGACCCCAAATAAATTGATAAGTTCAGGAGAATGATGGTGATGATGCTTATGCTAGACTAGATCCAGCGATTTAGGGAGGTGTTATCTGTTAGTGACTTTAAAGTACTTATTTATATAAATACTATATGACAAGGCATAAGTAAAGTTCAACAGTTTGCATGTTCCTTCATGTATAAGTAAGTAAATCTCGAACACGAACTATGAGTTTGAATCTTTCAGCCATACCAATATTTCTCCTCCCAAATAGACCTTTTCCAGCTACCACTAAATCTTGGGCACTCTGGTCACTATAAATCGGCCAATGAGATGTAGTGATTTAATCGGAAACCTCAGGGTCCCTCAGGAAGCCCATTAAATCGTATGGTCAGAGGATAATTAATTCCGTGGTAACGTTTCAAGTGAGATTAATGGCGGTCGGATCGAAAGCTCTTTTCAATGGTCGCCGGTAACATGTTCATTGTTTTGTTTTGCTATTCATCAATTCGGTTAATTGATTTTCTTTGGGGTTTGAGCGATTTTAGAGTGTTATTGTTTTATTTGAACACTACTTATACTATTTTGAAGACGATAGTGTTTTGATATAAAAGAATAACGAGGATGGACGAGACGACTTTTTCTTGTGCTTGTTTTTATTTTTACGTGTTTAATTTAATATTTTTTTGACCAATCCTTCTCATAAATATCTTTCCTTTAACTGTACATTAGCTTGGATCTACCTCTGTTAAGTTGTACATGTTTTCTGGAATAAATAAGTAACATTACATTACGATTGTAATTCCAGTAATGTTAGGCAGAGGTGTACCAAATAGCACACCCACATTTCTACATTGCATCATTAGATTGGTGTGCTAGACGAGTAGCATAGTCGACCACGTTAGTGATTGATCAGGATCGCTTTTGATTATAATTCCCACTATGCTGTACATGGATCTTTTAGCGTGGTGCTAAGACAAACTATCTAACTGTCACGTAAACAAGTAACACGTACACAAGTGGCAAATGACAAGGTAGCTCGCAGACGCATTTATCATCATCATCTGCCTAGCCTTTTCCCAACTATGTTGAGGTCAGCAGTCTAACCGAATGCTGCGGAATACATGGAGCGACTGCCTGTCTGACCTCCACAACCCAGGTAGTACTAGGTTATACGATACCCTTAGTAAGACTGGTGGTCAGACTTTCGGGACACTGATTACTTGTAACGACTGTCAAAGATCTACCAACGGCTTAACGTGATTCACGGAAAAAACTCGGTATATAATGGGTGGTCACCCACCCAGACCAGCTTAGGCAAGCGCGGCTTAACTTGAAGCCAACAATCAACCCGAGCGGCTGTTATTATTTAGCCACGAGCTCCTCAATACGCAGTTACGCGTTTGTGTAAGGCACAAAATAATAAAAAGCACACAATAACTGGCACGTCTTGATTTGTGTGAAAGTGTTCCATAATTATAGACCTCAAACCATTCAAGAGTATTCCGTACACCTAGGTACAGTGACCTGTTCCATTAAAGATCGGTATTTTGTATGAAGTTGAGTACGCTTGTGAAATACGAATTGATTGGTATTGTATTGTATAACGGGCTGGTGTCTGCAACTCCACGTCCAAAGCGCGTATTTTGCGTACGGGTGGAAAATTATTCGATCCACACTAGTTCCCCGAGACAGGCCAGCAGCTGCTTGGTGCTGCTGAAGATTTCACGGGAGTCATTATCTTTCTGCCCTTGTCCCATTTTACTTGGGGTTTTTTCTTTCATTCTCCTCTGTCAACCGTCACGCTATCCTTTACTCCTTTATCTTTCATAACATTCCTCACACAATCCTTCCATCGTTTCTTTGGATTTCCTCTTCCTCTCCATTCATCAACATTTATATTCATCACTATTTTAGTCACATGGGTTTCGAACCGCCTCATCACATGTCCATACCAAGACAGTCGATTCCCTTTCAACTTTTCTTAAACTTCCTGTAATGTACTCGTTCCTTACCTTATCCATTCTTGTCACACCACACATCCACGTCAACATTCTCATCTCCGCTACATGCAATCTTCTCTCATCCATTTACTTCAAAGCCCAGTATTATGATATCGCGGAGAGTACCGTATGTATCTCGATGCTGATCAACGTGATTCTGGCCTAAGTTAGTCGACAACCATTCTTGCTCGTGTTACGCAGTAACCTCCTTTGTACCCATATAATAAATATAATAATAAAATATCTTACTATCTTTATCTTTACATAGTATGAAACAAAGTCGCTCCCGATGTCTGTACGCTTAGATCTTTTAAACTCAGCAACGAATTTTAATGCAGTTCTCAGTAATAGAGTGATTCAAGAGGAAGGGTTTATATGTATATTGCACCCGTGCGAAGCCGGGGCGGGTAGCTAGTACTATTATTGGATGTTCGGTACTCAATCACGCCAGAGCGGCTGAACGGGTCTGGATGTAATTTGGCACAGAGATAGATTATAGTCTGGAATAGCACATAGGATACTTTTTTTATCACACCTGTTCACAACAAAATTTTCATGGTAACTAAAAGTCGGGGACAACAGCTAGTGAAAAAAAACTGTACTGTATTGACCAATAAAGTATTCTGCTATTGTAACTGTAGTGTGGGGGTCAGTCTCCTCCTCCGTCTAATATGAACGGAGCTATAGGTATCCAAACGAAAATAAATAACACATTTTCCGGAGCTATAGGTACTTATCTCACACAGATACTTATCTTACACAGACACAGAAAAACTTCTAGAAGTTGTGGTTTGATTATGTTATCGTATCTATTTGTACATATTTACTTAAGCTAGTTTTAGGGTTTTTCTTTTATACCAACTTGATGCATAGTTATAATTGTTAATAGATTAATTTAATTTTATAATTTTATTGTCCTTATTGAATTGTGCTAGGTAAAGTGATGGCCTGAAACACAGGTTTAAATAAACCTAGTTCGGGCAGGTCGCTGACATCTAAATTGAACTATTGAATACTTGCGACTGTAAAATATATTTTAGTTATAGATTACTTATAAGTACTTATAATTAGTATGAGAAATAATACTACTGCGCTTAAATGTACACTTTTTGTAATACTTTTTAAATAAATTATTCTTATTCTATTCTTATCTAAACGATACCCCACAAGGTGGGAAGTAAACTAATCATACATAGACAGCACAGTAGAACATCAAATCGATCAACGAAATACATGCAAATTGGCTCAAAAGTTGTACAATCAAAAAATTTATAGTTCAATTTAATTTAAATAGTCGGTTTTTTTTTTTAATCAAAAATCCTTAACGTCGTTGGTGCGTTTACAAACATTTAAACTCACGTACATAAACAGCCAGACCCGGCACAACTACCTGTAGGCCATACGAATATTTGTTCCATGCCCGAATCGTACCTGCGACACGCAGCGGAGCAGTCAATCGCTCAGGCACTGCGCCAACAGTGCCAAAAAATTGACAACCCTTGCGCCAATGTGTCGTTTTTTTTTAGGGTTCCGTAGCCGATGGCACAAAACGGAACCCTTAGATTCGTCATGTCTGTCTGTCAGTCCGTCCTTATGTCACAGCCACTTTATTCCGAAACTATTAGGACTACACAGTTGAAACTTGGTAGGTAGATGTATTCTGTAATTTTTACGTGTACCGCGTGTGTAACCGCTTTGAGATTTTTATACAAAAATAAAAAAAATAAAAGATGAGAATGTGTGCATGTGAGTACGACTTGCACTTGGCCGATTTTTTTATTCAACGGTTCAAAAGAATGACACTTGTGATCTAAATACACGGACAATTACAGTTCGTAGTCTATTTGTTTAACAATTAATTTCAATACAAAAAAATATGTGAACTCAGTAATCTAGTCAAATCAGGAATAATTCGCATTGAGCTGATAATAGCTTGGAACGTGCTTCACGCACACTTAATGACTATCAATTTCAAAAAAATTATGAAAGACTTACCATAGTAAGAATACAAAACTGCCATTTAAGAAGCCATAGAAAAAGCGTTGGGTCAACAAAATGTATTAACCATACCATTGGCATGAAGGAATATGGAAGGTCTTAATACAACATACCTGAAAATAATAAAAAAACAAATTTTTGTATTTTTTTCTTAAATTGATATCCCATAAAGTCCCATGGCAATTTGACTGTGTAGGTATTCTAAGAAACAGGAGATTATTCTTTCAAATTACTGATGAAAAATTGCAGTGTGGTGGGGTTCAGAATGATGGACTGAATACATGGTAACAATTTCTGTGTCGGTGTCC
Organism: Noctua janthe; assembly: GCA_910589295.1. Lineage (NCBI taxonomy): Eukaryota > Metazoa > Arthropoda > Insecta > Lepidoptera > Noctuidae > Noctua > Noctua janthe. The sequence goes on along the minus strand of OU342573.1, from coordinate 1,961,312 downwards.
CTTCCACCTCCACATGCTGATCTTCAAAACCACTTGACGAAAAGATATGATAAGTGACAGTGGTGGTAGTATCGCTGCACCAGGATATTATAACAAATGTATAGATTTTCAAAAAACTTTTTTTTAAATGCTTATTATATTTAATTTTATGATTATTAATACGACCTGTGTTAACTGGTTAATACATAATTTTACTAACACAACACCAACTTGTTATCCAACTGCGTGAGCAGTTGATTATAATCCAACTGCTCATCCAGTTGGATTAACAACTAACAGTGCCGCACTGAGTGTTCTTCTTTATCGTGTAGCATCGTGTTAGGCACTAACTGCCTAACCTGGAGTCAGAGTTTTTATGCTCTGACTTGGCTTTACATGCCATCGAGAAATATCTCTCAGGTATGCGGGTTTCTACCAACCTGCACTGGGCCCGCGTGGTATATTAAAGCCCATTCCCTCTCATAGAGAGGAGGCCAGTGTCCCAGCAGTGGGAACATTATAGGCTGATTTTGCTATGCTTATGCGGGTTTGGTTTCCTCACAATGTTTTCCTTCACCGAAGCAAGTGATAATTATACAATATGCACATGAATCCAAAAAATCAGAGATGTGTGTCTTGGATTCAAACTTGAGACCTTTGACTTGGCAGCTATCACTGTTATGGCTGTGACTTGCACTGAGTACTGAACATCCAAAGGTGTGGCCTCCAGTATGATAGTGGACAGTGGTCACTGTTGCCGTTTTTCACTTATCACATATCACAAAGAGTGATAATTGTTGCTATCACAATGTTTTCTTATTTAACCCAAAGGTTGACTGGTAGAGAATGCCTCGAGGCATTAAGTCCGCCTATGTACCACTATTGTATATGAAGTTTAAATAAATACATACATAAAATGACATCATTTTCACTTTATAACAGGTAAGTGGAATAGATAGCGGACATTGTGGTGCTTATAATTCAATCTGTGATACACATAGGACAGTTTAGTCATAAAACTTGTGTATGGCTCTACAGAGATTGAAATGTTGTTCTTATATATATTTAATTTACTATTGCCCTTCATTTGATTAACAAACATTCTCAACATTTAATAAAATTTGCTTAGGACAGTCTTGTATGGACGAGTTTCCAAATAGCAGAGAATCACCCATATATCAACACTGTTTTTCTATCTGTAGTTTTTAGATATTGAGCTATATAAAATCAGAAAGAAATCACTCTGGTTGTTCAATGTTACACATTAAAATTGTTTTGATTTAATTTAAATTTGTAGCTTAAAACGTACCAAATCTCCCAAGATTTGATAAATACTATCCTTAGAAGCCTTTGCTTCGTAAAGAAACGAAAACTAACTATTAAAGTGTTCATAACAAGATAACATAACCTCAAAATGTTTTATTGCAAAAAATCATGCCGGTATCAAATAATAAGCTAAAACAATTAAAATATCTCAAACATAAGTACTACAATACCTGATAAGGAGTCTCTTCACCACTTTCTTCCAAATGCTTCAGATTTAAACTCAGTAAACAGTTCTCTTTCGAGTTCCAAACATAAAACACATCATCCTTCAATTCGATCAAATTTTGCAATTTTCCACTAGGATTCTCATTCAAACTGTCTTTTAGATCCTTAAAGATTTTATGGTTTGGTAATTTGGTCTCGTACAAACGGCTATCCATCGTGAAATAATTAAAATAAACTCTTGTTTTGGCTAACGACAATTTCACAAGTTATCTTTGACAGTGCTTGTCGCGGTATTTTGTTACGTTTCGTTTCTTCGTTAAAATCCGTTTTGTTATACATTTTTATTTTAAATTGAGTATTCAAAACTTACAAATATAGGGGTAGAGTTTTAAATATTTTACTGTTATAACTCTAAAATATCCATGGACTGTTGTCTTCATGCTATCGGAAAGATTAGAGTTTCAATACACCACTGTTATTAAGAATACAGAAGTTTCATGAAAAATCACATAATTACCAACATATTGAAGTAAGCTGATTTTCTCGATGACGTGGTTAAGCACCCGAAGCCACTATCCAGCATGAACAAGGAATTTAGAATAATTTATTTTTGGTTATAGATGGGTGATAGAGAATTAATTAGCTATAGTGGCAATGGCCGGCAGAGTAGCATCGATGAGTCCGATGATCGTTGGGCCAAGTATTTTTGGAATGGATAATGCGAATAGGCAACAGTATTTCATTAAATACTCTCCCAGGGGCTGCAGTCTCGACATAGATAGCGACAAAAATCGGTCGTTAAGTCATAACGATGTCAAATTTCTTTAATAGATTTTCAACTTTATTTCGAAAACTTAAGGTTGAAAATCTATTAAAGAAATTTGACATCGTTATGACTTAACGACCGATTTTTGTCGCTATCTATGTCGAGACTGCAGCCCCAGGTGGCTGGTAGCCGCCAGGTGGAACGAAATAAACTGCGCGCAATCGGAGAGGCCTTATGAGTGTGAGGCCTGAGCAGTAAGCTGCTAATATGCTAACAATGTTGACAAAGGCATGACTTTTCACACCTTTGGTTACGAAATAGAATAATAATAGCTATAAAACTCTGGAACGCGCTACCCTTTACTTTAAAAAGCTGAAAGCAAATTCACTTTTAAAAGAAAAGTTTGTAACCACTATTTAAGTTGGACTAAGTAGTTTTCAGTTACAAGTGTAATCATAGATTATGGCTGCTACACACGTTACGAAAAATCGTTACGATTGGACGGTTGGATCGGTCGGATTTGTTGAAATATTTATTCGTTTAATTTATTTGTATTTATGTGTATTAGTAGCTTATTAATTTTCGAAAACGAATAGGTAGCTAGTTTTTTTTTTTTTGGTGTAGGTAAATATCCTCAACGAAGCCGAGAGGTATTGGTTCTACCTGTCATTGCGGTCATTTTTTTGTTCAACAGGACCTGGAAACCTTCTTCCTAAGGAGATTATTATTGGGGTTCAAAGTGCCAACTTTTTCACAAGTTTAAAAAAAAAATACAATTTTACATGTTCTAACCTTACTTTAAATATCTTCATGACCCCCGTAACTACTATTCAATGCATCTAGCAGCACAGTGGTTTGAGTGCGTTACATTATAAAATGATTTTTCACCTAAAAAAAAATTTGTTCCCCAGCAATAATTTTTGCGTAAAGTACTTAGTTTGATGTACATAATGCTTGGTTCCCGGCTACATGAAGGGTCTGTTTACACCTTGTACGTAGGTACTTACTTATTATTTTTAGTACCTTATCATAATGTTATTCTTATTGAGGGAGGGGAAGACCAAAGAAACGATGGATGGATTGTGTGAGGAATGATATGAAAGTTAAAGGAGTAAATGATAGCGTGACGGTTGACAGAGGAGAATGGAAGAAAAAAACGTGTTGCGCCGACCGCAAGTAACATGGGACAAGGGCAGGAAAATGATGATGATCATAATGTTATTCTATTTAACCCAAAGGTTGACTGGTAAAGAATACCTTGTGGCATTAAGTCCGCCTATGTACCTACCACTTTTGTACATGAAGTTTAAAATAAATAAATAATTATTTTTTCCGGTAGGTATATTTGCTCAATAAACACAATTTATATCGTCGTCAATCGACCGAGTAGGCTCAAATGAAACAACACACACTCAGGTAACTGATTGTACCACACACACAACGCTGTATATCACTTTGATTCGCAATGGTATCACGTAATTTCATCTCCCTGAGCGCGGCCCATGCTTTCTTATAAATAAAACAACGTATAGGAGGCAATAAATTCCATTCTACAAGGTTTCGTACGTGAATTTTCGTTGTAATTTAATATTTTGTATGGTTTAAAGGTTTGTGGATTGTTCGTGGCATTGAATGAGTGGCGTTGTTAGGTGAATTGCGATTGGAGATTCGCTTTGCTTCACTGCTTTTAAAACTACTAATATACAGAGTGAATTTTTCAAGTGGGCGTGGCTGGCCAAATCTGAAACTATGAGGAATAGTGAAAAATACTCAAAGGAGGAACCTGATTTTGATGAAAACTAAAACTGCATCATTCGATTTTTGAAAAATCAAAATTCCTAGCCCGTAATCGAACCCATTGATTTCGAGAAAAAAAACACGCTGTATTAATTTGATAAATGTCAACTACCGTATTTTGATAATGAATTAGCTGTCCCATACATTTTGAGTCGACTGGACATTGAATTTTTGTATGGGACTGTTGATTTTTTTTGTGATTACGGTGTTGGTCCCGTAGAGGAGCTCGTCGTTTAATAATAACAACCGCTCGGGTTGATCTTTAGTTCAAATCGTGATTGCTTAGGTTGGTCCGTGGATAGGACCACCCATTACATACCGAGTTTCCACCGTGCCTCGGAAAGCACGTTAAGCCTTTGGTCCCGGCTGTCATTTGTAGATCTTTGACAGTCGTTACAAGTAGTCAGTGTCCCGAAAGTCAGACAACCAGTCTTACCAAGGGGTATCGAACTACTCAAGTACTAACTAGGTTGTGGAGGCGTGGAGGTCGGATAGGCAGTCGCACTTTGTAAAATACTGGTCATTCAGCTGCATGCGGTAAGACTGGAAGCCGACCCCAAAACAGTTGGAAAAAGGCTTGGCAGATGATGGTGTTGGTCCCATAGAAGTTCTTCACTTTGATGGTAGGTATAGCTTTTCCACACTCTTAAATATGTACGGACATTTCTGATAAACGCCGTTTAAGATTACGTTGAATTACTTTTAGGTACGCCCAATGACATGCTAGAAGATTTGCATCAGATCTCTCACGATGTTTTCGAACACAGTGACAGAAATTTTCAGAAGATAAAGAAAACGTGTGTGACGTAACTACAAGCACCTACTCTCCTCTGCCAACTACATAGGATTTCTTATACAAACAAAGATCAATGTCGCCGTCGCAGACTGAATAGTTAACACAAAGTCGAGTGCTGGTCCCAATGTTCCGCCATTGATAAATTTAGCAGAACTCTCACATGATATTAAAGGGTGGTGAATGTACGATATGCCTCCCTCTCGATCTATTATTATGCTGGGCAGGCCTTCGGAATAGGGCTGCGCGTTTCTTTATTTTATGATGGGTTAGTTTTTTTGTGAATAAGAGGCCAGTTTGCAACAGAACGGTTGAGGATTAACCACACTGATTGACGAGGAATTTGCTTGAGCCGGTTGGAAATATACCATGCAATAAAAGCGAATACGGTGTTAGGTCGCGTCGTCCGAATCGAAGCGAATGATGCCGATTACAGCTAAACAACGGAAAAAATATCGTGCAATTTACTGGCTGCATTGAAAATAGGACCGTATTTTTATTGTATAAAGTAGAAAATTATAATTATAAGAATATATCGATGCTGACGTCAAACGTCGCCTTGCGCATGCTCGCGACTCGATCGGTACTACGGTCCTATTTTTTTTAAATTGCAACCAGTAATAACCCGCACATTTTTCCGGTCTGAACTGACCCTGACGCGTCGTTATTTGTGGTCACTCTCTAATTTTTTAACCCTCTTACAATGACTTACTTATATTTGACGGTTCATCAATAAATTATTGCGTTATTTACGTAAATAAGCAATTTAATATCATGAGAAAATTATTTGGATATAGCACCTAAAGTAAAGTACTAGGAAGCAATGAATGGATTAGAATATCACTGGCCTCACACAGACTTGTGATGACGCGCAATATGGCCGCCACAGATGAAAGGATAGGTACTTATTATAAGTATCTGTTATTTTCCTGGCAACCCTGAGTTTGTCCGCCGGGAGGACACCGATGACTTGTCATTAATAACGACAGTAGAAATGTATCAAAAGGTGACGCGTCCCGACGTCTGTCCCGACCTTTATTTATGATACCAACAAACAATATTTATTCGTGTCTATACGCTGCGGGCATTAGCCTGTGACGGACGTGTGTTGTTTCTTATGGTATTAAGAATTACTATTGCAACATCACGCTTGTAATCCCAGAAGGGTAATCTAGAGGTTTACTTACCTAATAATGCATTTACATTTCGACAGTTACGTTTATGTTTGAGTCCCAGTCATCAACTGGGCACAATTCGACACAAATGCAGATTCCGTGGCTGCTACTGAAAAATTCCTGATGGGAAAACCCAATGAGACTTTGACTGATCGGGGAATCGAACCCAGGACCTCAAACTCTGCGGTAGCATTTGCGACCACTACACCAACGACGCTATTAAAGTAAAGTAAAAAATATTTGCACAAAATTTACGTATGATCTTATTTCCAGTAGCCTCATCATCAGCAATAATCAGCATAACGTCATGATACTCACGATCACGACTTATCAAGCGATTCGACCTGCGCCAAGCAAGTGTTGCATCGCGTTCTGTATCCTTCCCCGCAAAACGTATCACGACGACTCACAGTGTCCGGCGTAGAACAAGCCAGGTAGACAAAAATATATTTTCATGGTTTTGGAACCACATCTATAAATTAGATACTATAATATATTTTTTTTAAAGAAAATGCATAGGGATTGTATATAAATATTTTATTTCCTGTATACACGATTATAATACAGGAAAAAAGTAATAAGAACAAAATTTTATTAATCGCTACAAATATCAACGCTAATTATATATAATACAACCTTAGACTAACATATTATATACAAAAATTATAAATCTAACGCTAGAGGTATCTTTTTACATTAACACTAGAATAGAAAATAGTCTTCCTGAGTTTGTGGAGGTTCTACTAAACATTCTGCTGATTTATTCAAAATAGCTTGTAGCTCAATTTCTGCTCGAGATTGTGTCACAAAAATTTGCTCCTCGGAAGGCTAACACGCTTTTTTTGATTTAACAATGCATTCATATGATGGAAACACTTGATGCCCGACTTTCATAGTCCACTTCCTAGTCTGTTTGTATGAGTGAGTTGTTGATTTTGAATCAATATAATACGCTAATGCCTCGTTACTACTTAGCGGTGTATCCCTTTGCACAGCACTTGCTTGTTGAAGGCTAATGCATGCACTTGCAGATGCTGAATTTTCGCCAATGTCCTTTATAACTCTGGCTACGTTTTTTTGTCCTGTTGACCGTGCAGCTACCTCTGCAGCAATCATTAACTTACCAACACTCCGCGATTGAATCTGATCGATCTGATCTGATCTGATCTGATTTGATCTTCAACTCTACGTTTCTTAGTTTTAATAGACGAATCTTCTAAGTATGTATTAGGTCTTCCGGGTCGAGAAAGGTCAGCAGATGAGGTGGAAGGTTGCGTTTGAGTCGATCGCATGCAGAATTCTATCTTCTCTCCTTCCAGCCACAACTTATTTTTATTAAGGAAACGCTCCTTTGACTTTCCTGAAGACACCCATTTGGTAGCAATTTTCGAAGAAATGCTGATTAATTTCATCCTAATTTCCCTTTGAAATTCTTCAGTGATGTCAGAGAAATCAAACTTAGATGAAATAAATTCAAGTAGACGATCATTTCTTTCGTCTTTTTCGTGCTTAAGCCACTCATAGAAAAACTCTATTTTACTAATAGAGTAAAGCATTTCTGCAAAAAAAGAAAAAAAAAAATGTTGTACTCAAGTGTGCTACATAAAATATATGTCATAATCAAGTATAGCCATGCAGCTAAAACATATAAAAAAAATCAGCCTGGATACAAGAGGATACATGGCTTTTCCAAGCCTGATAAGTTCGAAAACAAAAAAAAACATTGTTTTTTTTTGTGTATTCATAGATAGTCTACTTTACGAATATTTATGACACATTAAAAGATTCTAATAAGAAAAAAATATTATACTTTCCTTCAGAAGTAAAATCCATCACTAAAACTTTCCACAAATTAAGAACGACCACCATGAGATGTTTGTGCAAATGTCTCGAAAATGCAACTGAACTATTTCTTTAGTTGCATTTACCTCATTAACTTACTTTGATAAACGATGACTCATCAGTATGTAATGTTAGACGTAAACAATTCTTGGAATCAGGGGTTTAGGGGTGTTGTTTACAGGTAGAAAGTAACTATTTCCAGGAATTTGATAATGACTTTTGTCCACCTGGCTTGTTCTACGCCGGACACTGTGCGACTGGTGGCATGTGCTAAATAACTTCGTTCTTTTGTTTTCTCCGTGTTCACTGTCGCGTGTTACTACAGGTTAAAAGATAATGCGGGATTTCGATTTTTCCACCATTTTCTCAGGGTAGGAGTCCACAGCTGGACTCTTAAAAGCTAGCCATCTCGACCCTCGGCTTGTCAGGCTGTTAACTAGTCATATTGTTGTTATCAACGAATAGGTTACACTGTCGCGAAGTGTGAATTGATTAACGAAAGATTGTGTGTCTTTGACTGCAAGCTATTCTTTGGCTCATCAAAGAATAGGTCAAATGCTGCTTCTTATGCTTATCATAGGAAGTCGCAGTAGCGTTAGGAACATACAGAATACGAACCCACAATTGAAAAAAACAACAGCAAATCACGCAAGCATATCTCATCCAAACAATCCAAATAGGGTGGCATCACCAGTTTCAGTCACGTACAAAATATGGGTATACAATTTACACAATATCGTCATATGTCAAGTGTGTCAGAGATCCTCACGAGGCATCTACCCCAATTACCGTTAGGATTGTTTCGCACCAGCTATCTATTACTTCCCTGGCTCCCGACTTGGGAATTGGGACAGTGTTGTATGATAAAAAATTGTTGGATCTGTCGTAGCTGTCACATTTGCCGCATTTGTCGTCTATTCTTGGGGAAACGTCGGGAAGTAATTATTATGATTGATCTTACTGCGCGTATTGGATTACGAGGCGATGTTAGGTGTGAGCTGAATCATCAATATTTTGTGGGAAGGTAATTATAATCTTTTTTTCTTTTTACTTGTTGGATTCGTTATCTTAAAGTACCTACGTAAACGATTGTGACCGTGAAACACACACACTAACAAATTATAAAGATTCTTGCCCGAGGAACAACGACATTCGCTGTGTAGGTACTTTGTTGGCGATACAATATGAGCATGAGGTACAAGGTACAGTGTGTATAACTTGGGTAGAGGTAGTGGGTAGTGTAGGTACAGGGTAACCTGACGGAACCAATACAGTCCGCCTATAAATCCGACGGGACGTCCGAACACTTCAACTGTCTTAACCGCGTGCCCCTGCGAGGTGTTTCTGGATCGCATAACGGTGGATTAGAAGTAAAGTAATTTTCTGAAATAACTGAGATTTTGTGAGGCCTTTCCTATCCTCACTTATTTAAGTATTTATACTGTGTGAGATACAATATTGTAAAAACAAATCAAATAGATGTTTTTTGGCGGTTCTTCTCCATTACATACGAAACGACTATTTGCATGCATCGTGCACCTGGTTTTTGACGGTTCATATGCACATTTTTTAAATCAGCCTTGTTTGTGCTACAAGACAATTTGTCCTACTGCTGAGCGAAGTGCTTTCCAGTTTTCTTTATCTTTTGTCTGCCGATGTATTGACAAGTGGGGATCTAGGAAACACGGGGCACAGTGAAACAAAAAAAAAAAAACAAATAATAAAAAAACAAACAAACAAATCAAATCAAAATAAAAAAAAGAACAATCAATCATGTTTTCAAATTTTCTCGCTCTTTTTACTTGAAGAATAACCTGAATGGTCGACAGGTTATTCTTCAAGTAACACATAAAGTTAGTTGCATTGAGGACTAGTGTAGCGTGTGAGTTTTATAAGCGAAAAATAGTTTTTATAGTCCAAGTCTAAAAAAAAAATCTGCTATACAAAAATGCTATACCTACACGGTCAGAATGTATGAAAAATCATACATTCTGACCGTGTAGGTATAGCATTTTTGTAAGAAACAGCTGTTTTTTTTTTGAATAACCGATGCTAAATTTCTAATCGACTAATTGTTCACTTCCTATGACGTTGTTGGTACCCTGGCGGCCACAATAGACATGTTGTTAAGCATTTGCAGGCAAAAAAAAACAATAGGTTATTCCACATAATTAATGCAGTAAATAACAGTTGCATATAAATTGCAAACCTAATCGTCATGTAAAACATGCAATGTTTATTGTTTTTGCGTGACAAGAATATTTAAGCTCAGACTAGGTATTTAATTTTTAGAACCAAATTGAAATACAAGGCGGAAGAGACACCGACAGTAATCAGTATTCAGTAATATATCATAATTCAGTACATCAATCCAAATTTTAAAAAAAAATCAACTGTTCTATACATTTTGACCATGTAGGTTTTGCAGTTTTGCAGGAAACAGCTGTTTTTTTTTAAACCAGCGAAAAATTTATTTGTATGTGGGTTAGAATGATTGCCTAAAAACATGTTACTCGTTTTCGCGTCGTTGTCCCTTCCATCCTGTAAAACCTAATCTGCCTCACCTGTCTACCCATTTTTCAAATTATACCAGTATTTGACATGAAGTGACTGCCGATCTGACTTACTGGGTAATAGGATGCCCGTTTGGTAAGATTGGTGGTCAGACTTTGGGGCTTCTGAAACATCTACAAATGACACCCGGGACCAACGGCTTAACGTGCTTTCCGAGGCACGAGGAACTCCGTATGTAATGATGATCACACATGCACGGTCCAACCTCGACAATCTCTGATTAACCCTGAGAACCGACGATATGCTTATAGTGGCTAATTATAAAACGTAACCTCTATCTATCCTCATCTCGCTAGTGGCCAGATAAATGTGCAGAATATTAAACAATCCTGCATTTAAATAAACAATAATAAATGTACATTAATGTCACTCAGATAGCTGCCAGTTCTGCATACAAAACGAATGACTTTGCATGTACTACCGCGTATCTGCTCACTGACGGTCGACCACTTTTGTACTTTACCAGGGCATAAGGGTGAAGCCGATCGTCAGTGTCTTCGGTTGTACCTAAGGTGGATTCTAAAATTAGTGAAAAAATGGGGGAGTCGATTTCTGGGATTATGTCCACTTGATAGCAACATTGAGAGAGAGACGTCACGTGGGAGCAGCGGTGGTACAGTGGTGGAGACCCCGACTTACGAGCAGTAAGTCGTGGGTTCGAACCCAGCCAGACGCATTACTTTGTGTAAGTTATTTCATCACCACTGCTCTCAAAAACGGTGAAGGGAAACATCGTGAGGAAACCGGCATGTCCTAGAATCAATCTACCAACCCGCACTGGGCCCGCGTGGTAGATTTGAGCCCATTCCCTCTCATAGAGAGGAGGCCTGCGTCCCAGCAGTGGGAACATTAATAGGCTGATTATGCTTATGCTTATGATAGCAACATGCTCGCTCAGTTACCACCATTACATTTAACTGACCGTACCTGTACCTACGTCTTTTTCAGGAAATATAATAAAATGTCACAAAAAACTTCTTATCCAGTATTTTCGCAAATCTAAGTTGTACCAGCCATATGTTAGCCAAGAAAGGGTTGAGCAAGTGCTACCTGTGGGGTTTGGGGCAAGACGGGGGATGAAGGGGGTGGGGGGTAGGATTTACACCCCTCATTTGTTTGCGATGACCCCCGAGCACTATCTCCTTAGAGGAGCGTCTTGGTATCGCGTTGGCTTAAGCGTCGCTTACATTATTATGTTTTTGGCGCTATTCGGTTCATTTTGTTTATCTAATGTATCGGTTTTTGGATAGTCGAATCAGAATATTTATTTGTTAGAATATGGTTACCTAGTAATGGTTGATAGAGGAAAATGGAAGAAAAAACGTGTTGCCGACCTCAAGTAACATGGGACAACGGCAGTAAGACGATGAATAGGGCTATCTACTAGATGAGGTGACATTTTCCTGTAGTACTTCTTCTCTCTCTCTTCAACCTTGGGCCACCTAATGCTGAGTATAGGTATCTTTCAAATCTTTCCACTTTTGGTGGTTTTGCGTCATGACTATCCATGGTCTGATTTAATCTATACTAATGTTATAAAGCTGAAGAGTTTGTTTGTTTGTTTGGTTGAACGCGCTAATCTTAGGAACTACTGGTTCGATTTGAAAAATTATTTTAGTGTTGGATAGTCCATTTATCGATGGAGATTATAGGCTATAAAATTTCACGCGGACGAAGGTCGCGGGCAATAGCTAGTAAATAATAAACCTTATAATATTATAACAAGTTATTTAGACCCACCTTAACAGGTGCGAACAATATCTAAGAATTACAATAGAATTAAAATATTGAATACATTACACATTATTGAGACATGGTTTAAATAAGTAGAGTATATAATACTGGCGACCCGCCCCGGCTTCGCACGGGTGCAATGTAGATACACATTTACATATAAACCTTCCCCTTGAATCACTCTATCTATTGCTGAGAACTGCATTAAAATCCGTTGCGTAGTTTAAAATATCTAAACATACAGACAGCGGGAACGAGTTTGTTTTATAAAGATGTTATATGCAGTGATTATAAGAGTAGAGGAAGACCAAAGAAACGATGGATGGACTGTGTGAAGGATGATATAGCTAGAAAGGAGGTGTCTGATGAGATGAGGAGTAATAGAGAAGTATGGAAGAAGAAGACATCCTGCACCGACCCCAAATAAGTTGGGATGAGGGCAGGAGAATGATGATCATATCCAGTCGCTCCATGTAAAATATTGATATTACTGGAAACCGACCGACCGACATATTTTGCAAAGCTGATGATGATGATGATGATCATTTAAACCGTGGAACTCTTACGAGGATTGAGGAGGAGGGAGGATTGTTGGCAATCGCTTGACTGGATTTAGCCACTAACAATATTGAATTTATACTGTAACATTTAAGAGTACCTAACCAACTAAAATTTCAGTTTCAATCAGCCCAAAACTGTAAGCTAGACGATTTAGCAAGACACAATAACTATTAGGTATTCTGTGACATAACACTAAAATTATCTAAAAGACAAACCTTTCAAAAGTATAACCGCCATCTTGTTAACGTTCACTTTACATCGTTTTAATATTAAGTCTGTTGGCAATATTTACGTCGGTTATTAGCAGGGACGACAACAGTGCCACTTACCCTGAAGCTCTTCTACAAAGATTGGAGGCTCTTAGCAACAATATAGTCTTGTGCAAGTTTAGATAATGACCCAACTAAGTGCAGTTTTGAAGATTTTTGTGCACGTTTTTCGGATATTTTTATTTCAATTTGTCCGGAACTAAGTATAGAAAAAACGATGAAAAATTCAAATATTTTTTGTAAAGGTCAGCAAATAAAAAAACTATAAAATCCTACTGTATGAAGAAATACTTACTTATACATTGACTATTACCTATGGTGCCAACTTTCTAGGTTGATTATGGTGCCTTTAAAGTTCTTCAATTTATAATTTATACTAATATTATAAAGTTTGGATTTAGGGAGTAATCTTGGGCTGCGGGACTGTTCGAAGAGATACCGTGGCCCTAGAACATAACAGGCAAAGAAGGAACATGGATGGGTTTTAGTCAGTACAAGTCTGACACTCCCCTCCGCTCCGCCCAGAGTGGGGGGGGTCATTTGATGATTTCCCATCCGGAAAAAAAAAAAAAAGGGAGTAATCTTCGGAACTACTGATCCGATTTCGAAAATTCTTTCACTAATGGGAAGCTTATCATATAATATTAATAATATTATAATATATTATCCCCGAGTGTCATATACTATATTTTATTTTTTTGTTTCCGTGGGAAGACTTCCAACAGTTCCAACCATAACTCGAGGGAAACCGCAGGCAAATGCGACACACACACTTACCACTTATGCAGTACATCATTCTGAACAGCAAACAGCTGTTTCCTACAAAAGACCAAAACCTACACGGCCACTATGAATGAAACAGCAGATTCTTTTTTAAGTATCGGTGAAATATTTATATGAGGGGGGCTCAGAATGAAGAACTGAATACGGAGTAAGCGTCTGGTGTCTCTTCCACGGTCCAGTATAATAAAGTTGAAGAGTTTGTTTCTCTGAACGCGCTCTGGAACTACAAGATAGAATTAAAAAAAAAAAATTGCGTTCTTGAGGAAGGTTATAGATGATTTAACTTATACTTAACATTACGACTTTTAGGAGCCGAACGGCTGGTGAAAATGTTAGCACAGCTAGTCTCAAATATGCCAATTTTATTTTTTTTAATTTTTGTAGGGTGACTAGGAATCGCGAAATAGAAATCACCTGTCCCAGTCAATTTTTTGATGTAGGCGAACACAAATTTATGTGCAAATGTATATTACAAGCACAATTATTTATTTTAACTTCACGTACAATAGTGGTACATAGGCGGACTGGAATACCACAAGCTATTCTTTGCATGTCAACCTTTGGGTTAAATAGGACAACATTGTGATAGGGTACAAAATAATATTATCTAAAATTTGTTTTCGAAAATTCCCACACCTAACAATTGAATATCAAATATTTGGTTTCGGTCACTAATTACTGGTGACCCGATGTACTAATTTAGTTTTTGATATAAATAAAGATAGTGAAATGTCCATGTTCGAGTTTATCAATCGCATTACATAATACCAACATCCATTTTTTTTTTGGTTATGTTGATAAATGGCAAACATGGAACCCTTCCACCGTGACGGCCTCTCTGCACCGATTGATACTATTGGCACTATATTGATAGAAATTGGAAAGAAATACTTTGACTCTAACAGTAGGTGTAGGTACACACGGCGGCTCATGAAGCTGTACATTTCCAGTATAACTTGGCCTCGCTTTGTATAGATTTCCTATACAATGAGAGATCCGCATAAACTGGTTTTAAAAAGCCTGATTGGCCGTCGTGCGTACCTATTTTGTGTACCGTTAAACAATTAAGAATCGAAATTACGAAAAAAATAATAAGACGTGGCACTCCCATACATTCACCATCGTCATCAGCCAAGCGTTTTCCCAACTATGTTGGGGTCGGCAGTCTAACCAGATGCAGCTGAATACCAGTATTTTACATGGAGCGACTGCGTATCTGACCTCCACACGATACTCCTGTATAAGACTGGTTGTTAGACTTTCGGGCCATTGACTACTACCTACTACTTGTAACGACTGTCAAAGATCTATGAATAACCTGTTTATATGTTGAAGTGTAAGGACGCAGTTGATATATATTTAGTCTTTAATTAGCCTCATCATCATCATCATTTCAGCCGAAAGACGTCCACTGCTGGACATAGGCCTCCTACAAGTGTCGCCACATTGACCGGTCCCGTGCGACTCGCATCCAGCGGATCCCTGCAACCTTCACCAGGTCATCGGTTCACCTAGTGGGAGGCCTTCCACCGCAACGTCTTGCGGTTCGCGGAAGTTTGGAATTAACCTATTGCCTGTTTACTCTATACTTATGATTAGAAGATTGTTCATAAAAATATGTTTGTTCAAAGGTTTGTTAAACAGGTATTTAGGTACATTATGTAAATACAATCTAGTGATTAATTACTGCATTTTATGGAACTTTAATCGACGTAATAATTGAGTAGGTACCAATTATTATTTCCTTTATCAAGACGAGTCACGCCAAAGTTATTTGGCAGCAGTACTGTTCTTGACATGTATGTGTGAAGGATGCCAATTTGGCAAGAAAGGAGGTGTCTGAGGAGGTGATGTGATGACTAATAGAGAAGTATGGAAGAAGAAGACATGCTGCGCCGAACCCAAATGATTTGGGATAAGGGCAAGACAATGCAGATGATGACTGTATCTGCTGTACTATGAATGATGATGATGACTTTATGTTGGTCGCAAGAACACAATAGCGACTGCTGTGTTCTTGTTGAGCAAAGTGTTGTTGGGTTTTATCCATTAGAAACTCAGTAGTACCCCCGTGCCTCGGAATACACGTTAAGGTGCTAGTCTTGAGCATGATCTCTCTCCGGTCGAGCTGGGTTGCCGTCCCATCGGACTATGAGATATTGCAGATAATTATGTCGAAATACATGCAGAACTAAATTATTAAACAAGAATTTGAGTGGTGTACTACAACTTAAAAACCTGACGACTGAAAAATCACGCTCTAATTAAATTCGGGGTTTAAAAGGTAAAATCGACTTCTCCTATTGTTGAAGTCGGTTAAAATGTAGCCTATGTAACAAAAATCGACAAAACGGACGAATTTCGATTTAAAGTTTCGTCCTTTACGAACCTCTTTTGACCATGAATGTTCTCATATCCATCCTTTGGGTTACTTTTGCTAAATGAGTCTACTTTTTAACCGACTTCCAAAAGGAGGAGGTTATCAAGCCGACTGAATTTATTTTTTTTTTGTTTTGTGTGTGTGTTCAGCGATATCTTCGCCAATTGTGAACCGATTTTGATGATTCTTTTTTTGTTTGGAAGAATATTATTCCGCGGTGGTCCCACTTTTTATTTGGTGAAGATCTGACGCTGGTCTTCGGAGATTAACACTGGAATTCTTCAATAATAGACAGCAAATCTGTCACGATGGCTGCAATCCCTTGGATATTCATTGTTTACCTTGTAATGTTCTCATCAAGGTGCATGAAATGAGCCGAAACACGATATAGCTGCTGTAAACTGTTGCGGACCTCTTGCAACTGCCTTTCGTATTCAAAACGCATGGAAAGCGATCGAACACACACTCTACAGGCTATACGTATAGATTTTCAAGCAGTGTCACGTAGACTAATCTAAAGTACGCTATCATAACTTTTTAACAAAGCCGGTCAGTCAATTTTAAAGTTATCTTGTGAGCACATTTTTATTCATTAGTACCATTTTGGTTCAATAGATGTCGCTGCATGTATCTTTCATATTGATGATAAGTTCTTCTTGAACACTCAGTATATTAAAAAAATAAAATTAAATAAATTATGTTTTAATTCAGGCATAATACCCATTTATAACAACAAAAAATAATAATAAATAACAAATTGAGATTATATTACTGCTACATAAATACCCTTGATAATAAAACGATTTGAATAAGAATTAATACTACGATACGAATGTAACCAACTTTTGTTTCTACCGGGGCGATCTAATTAAATTTTAGAACACAAAAGCTGCTATTGTGACTTAACTATGATAGTTAGATATACACTCTCGCGGACTTTATTGTAGGTAATAATGAGTACTGTAATCATGTAGTACATCATTTTTAAGAATCATCAATAGTTTTCTCAGCGCACGCCAAATAATGAATTTTATAGGCAAAATTTTGCTACTTTGGGTTACATTGTTGCAATTTTCTTAAGGATCTCAATTTTCTTTTAAAATAAATTATAGTAGTAGTAGTTTCGGAGCCTATTCGATACAAACATTCAAACAAACAAACAAACAAACAAAAAACAAACAAAAAAATCTTTCCTCTTTATAATATTAGAATTGATAAGCCTATTACCATGAAATGTATCGTTAATAATGTAAAATAAATGTATAGCAAATATTTGTATATGATTGTAATATCCTATAAATACACTAAAAATGGAAAAATAAAAAATCTTTTTTGCAAAAAATAAAACCGACTTCAAAAACACAGAAAAGTGAAAAACAACTTTAGCTTCAGAAGTCGGTGACAAAAAAACTGAATTAAACAAACAAAAGTCACCAAAAAAAGATTTTTTTTATAGAGCGACTGCTACCCGACAAAGCCTGATACGTAATAGGTTTTATTTCTGTCAGAGGGAACGGAGAAAAATAAGGCCAGAACAAAATAAATATTTCGGAATCACCTTGAGTGACTTTTTTTGTTGATAATCGAAAAAAATAGTATAATAATTAATTTAAATATCTATTGGTAGCTTGGATCCTGCTTCCGACTCCGACGGACCACTATTTGTAATATTTCAAAAGGGAAAAAAAAAATACTTTAAAACATTTATTTTGGTATCGTAGTTGAACGAGTTTTTGTCCGAAGTAATTACAAAACATACTAACTGGTTTACTGACTTATCTGCCTCATGTGTATACATCTCCATTTAAATTACCTACATGACGCATATCTTGTACCCGACTGGCGGTCCTTTAAGACATCTGTATTTAGATCATTGGCTAACACGCTAAGCCTTCAATACGTTACCAGATATCGTACCTAACAGTCGTGCAAAATGAGTTTCAAGAATAAAGTGGTTCTCGTCACTGGAGGCAGTGCTGGCATCGGTGCAGTCACGGCTGAACAATTCGCTAAAGAAGGTGCTAGCATCGCCATCGTCGGGAGAAACGAAGCCGGACTCAAGGCAGTGGCCCAACGCTGTGAGAAGCATGGCGCTCCAACCCTCATCATCAAAGCCGACGTTGCCAATGATGCGGAAGCAAAAACTATCGTCAAAAAGACAGTTGAGAAGTTCGGGAAACTGGATGTCCTTATCAACAACGCAGCCATACTGAAGAACACGTCGCTCACAAGTCCTGACGTGATGCAAACGTACGATGAAGTGCTGGGTATCAACCTGCGGGCTGTGGTGCACTTGACAAGCTTGGCGACTCCATACTTGGTGAAGACTAAGGGTAACATCATCAACATCTCCAGCATACTCGCCAAAACGTACGTACAAGTACCACAGTTGATGATGTACTGTATTTCGAAGGCTGCCATGAACCACTTCACGCACGGAGCGGCTTTGGAACTGGCTGCTTCTGGAGTTAGGGTGAACACGGTTAGTCCAGGCCCCGTCCGCACCCAAATGCTGCAGAGCTTGGTGACTGACAAGCTTTGGGAAGACAACGCCGAGGCTACTGCTCTGCAGAGGATCTCCGAACCGGTGGAAGTAGCTGACGTGATACTGTTCCTAGTTAGTGATAAGGCTAAAGGTGTGACGGGCTCCAATTATGCCGTAGACAATGGGCTGCTGTTAAAGCTTTGAACAGTGTCATCACGTTTATACTTTAATTAGTTTTTAGTTTGACAGCAACATACAGTTAGTTTCTGTGTGAACTTTAATCTTCAGATTATATGTTTTACTATAAATACTTCGATACAAAAAACCTTAGTATTCATTAGAGCATTCATATAAAAGAAATTACAAATAAATGTGTACACAATATTTTTTAATGCCTTGTATTTTTTATTTTTTTCTTAGATTTGTTATCGAAACTTTAAAAATAAATTCGTGTCCAAGTGACTATACGCAAATACCAAAACTGATTATATAATGTCGCTATGATTGTCTATATATGACTGTCTTAAAGTACTAAATACTCAAAAAACGTATCGAGTGGGATGTCAAATAAAAGAGGATTACTTTTTGAGTTCTTTAGTACAGTCCAATTTAAAAAATAAAAAAAAACTAATAAAAAATAAACTTTTTGACTTTTGAAAAGTTCAAGCGTTTGAGCGTCTGTGTCCTTTTTAACCTGTATATTTCAATTGCTATCCATAATGATTCAAACGATATAGCTCTGTGACTCTTGACCATGAGCATGCCAGCTGTTTGTCACACAAGTGTAGGAATCTTAAGTATTTCTTATCTAGTTTTACATGATTCATAGTTTGCAATATTGCAATATGCACATTAAAAAATATGACTGTCAGTTTGTATGTTTATTTGCTTGTCACGCCTTCGTCGCACTTTGACAGATTTCGATACATCTTGATTAACCACGACCTAGGTCACAGTATACATTTTAGTAGTACATACTCGTGGGATAATTTCCCGCCGCAACGCGAGCGGAACCGCGGACAAAAGCTCGTATTTTAAAATCCGTTACCTCGCATCCGTTGCTTCAAAAAACGTGAACGACAAAACGTGCTGTATACAGGGTGTAAGGGACAGCCCTCCACAAACTGACAGGGTGCATTCAGCTCCTTATTTTGAATCATATTCCACTGGAATTTTAAACCAGTTTTTTTATTGCTTATTCATTTATTTCAACGTAAAATTACATTCCCAGTACGCAGCATTGCATTTATGTAAATAATACGGCTAAAATAAAAACTCCAACAAAGGATTTTGAAATACTATAACGAACGACGCGTGAAATCAGCTGTTCACTTCCTACCTAGCTAGAGTTCATCGAACTCGTCGTCGCGCTTGCCGTTCTCTACGTGCGTTTTGCCATGGTAATGGTACATTGCGTATGAGGAAATAAAACATATTGGATTCCCATAGCATTGCTAAAATAATTTCTTGTACCGGTCATCTTAGTATGATATACTGAATTCACCCCATCAGTTTGTGGAGGGCTGTCTCTTACACATTGTAGATTCTTATAAAGGTGTTGACAACAGTAGAATGTAAAGATCTCATCTCAGGTTTATATGTACACAGGGCGACACATCAAGATATACATATCTAAATATCCAGAATAACCTGACCTCGCTTTGAATGAGCTTCCCGTACAATGAGAGATCAGCTTAATTCCGTTTTGCATAGCTTGATTGGTCGTTGTGCGTACTTCGCTCACTGTTACATTCTCTTAGTAAAATTAATGACAGCTTAAGCGATACAAGTCTAGATGCTATTTTTTTGCAAAAATTCTTTGTTTAATTCCCTTACTGGGCTATAAGTATTATCGACGAAGCAGCTCAATTATGGCTGTTACACACACGTTACGAAAACTCATTACGATCGGACGGTACAGTTTAAACTGCAGAGTTTTCGCAGTGCTCACACACGTTACTAGAAAAGTGTACGATTATTCATTCGTTAAGCTATGGCTTCGACTGACAAAGCGTTAGCAGTTGTTGGTTTATTAATCGCCAAATAAAAAATCAAATGGAAGAAAAAATCAAGAAAAAGAAAAAACGTATTTGGTGTAAAGAATGGCTAATGAAAAGAGAAGCTCATACCCAAGTAAATTTATTGAAAGAACTAAAAGTATTTCCTAAAGATTGGCATAATTTTTTACGAATGGATAGTGATACTTATTTACATCTGCTGTCCACGGTATCGCCAATAATTGAAAAGCAAGATAGAAAACTGAATGACTGGCACACACGTTACGATTACGTACACAGTTTCTTCCGATTCCGATTTATCTATCCAACATTTCATACTACTCCGTTCAACTGTACAGTTTTATAAAATCGGACAAACTGTACAGTTTTTCTCATACACTCATGTAGATTTATCGTTGCAGTTTGAACTGTACCGTCCAATCGTAACGATTTTTCGTAACGTGTGTAGCAGCCATTAGAATTATCTATGTAGCGATAAGCATTATCTGTGTCCGGATAATATGTTTTTTTATTGAATTCCACATACGTGACAAAGTATTCATACTGTAAAACAACCAAGTTAATTAATTACTCTTCTCTTTGTCATTTCAATTCTTAATTCATCTTTAAGAGAAAATAATGCCATACCATGTAATTGAATTCGAAGAATTGCCGTATCCCGATATTGAAAACTACATAAGCGTGCCGGAATCCTGGATAAAATGGCGAAATGAATCAAAAGGACAAGTTATCGTGGCGTATCCCGTAGAAAAACCATCACGCACACAACGGCGAGTTGAAAATGATGCAAAATATTCAAGAAATTGGAAGTGTTTTATGGCTAAAGCTGAGTACAATACAAGTGAGTACCCAGCATTAATAATTATCATTTACTAGATAGTTAACAATTACACAGATCTTATAAATAAATGTTTTTTTAATGGCTTGCATTGCAGCCAGCCACTGCCTGCTTGCCTACCACATACGATCTGTAACGGCAGGGAGAGCAGTAGGAGTAACACTATTCCCAAATATGGACGCCATCCGCTATATTGTCTTCCAGTCTATAACCGTGCGACATGATTCTTCATTCATTGGTAGATAGGTAGGTGGGTAGTTACCTTAATATTGGTCACTACAAAAACCACTTTGAATTACTTAATACTTCGCTAATCGAGAGCTACCGAGACTCCTCGTTGACCACGCGCGTCCTCCGTCGGGCGGAAAGCACACACACCCATTACAGTAGTTCATTACATAGTAAGTTCATTAACACTTGCAAACAATACTAGAATACTTCACAATTAATTATTTTAATAATCAACAATACCAATATTTACAAATGCAAAATTTGTGGTTTCATTACTTTTTACAATTGCTTAAAACCATTTCCGGCAGATAAAAAGACAGGTCTTCCACTAATAAATTGTTCTGTAAAATAATCTTGTTACTTTTTAGTTTTATATTAGTTATAGAAACTGATTTAGTTGTAGTTTCAAACTAGAACCAAAGATGTGTGCAATATTTCAGCTCAATCAGTTGGGGAAAAGAGTTGAAAACCAAGTTGCAAGATTTGACCAATACATACTAAAAAAGGAATTCCGAATTAGTAATATTAATTCTGAATTAAAAATAAAACAGCTGTTCAATACATTTAGACCGTTTAGGTATTGCAGTTTAGTAGGATACAGCTGTTTTCCATGTGGGGGAGGGGGGGGGGGGCTTCAGATTGATTTACTGAATGCGTGGTAACCGTTTTAGCGTCGGTGTCTTTTCACCCTGTATTTAACAAAATGGTATTTAATGCTACAGACGCAGGCGCACTCTCTCTTACTTCCCTGCCATAGTCCGTTGGGACATCAATCCGACATGACTGGAGGGAGAGCAAATACCCTGTGCGGAGGAATAGGATGTTTTAAAAACTGCCGATCGACACAAAAGCTCATTTATTTAACTTATTTGATTGCAGGTGGCTACAACGAAGCGTTAAACTTTATAAAATATCTAAACAACAAGAGGAATCGCGAAACAGAGGATTCGAAAAAAAATCAACAAAACGAGGAGAAAACAAGCTGCAGTAAGTGTTTGTGAAGATAGATTCATATTAGAGCTACAGTGAGTGTAGTGTAAAACTCACTATTAACTCCGTGTCACCTTTTGACTCTTTGTGGTCTAATAGTAATTCATCATCATTCTCTTGCCCTTATCCCAATTCATTTGGGGTCGGGGCAGCATATCTTCTTCTTCCATACTTCTCAATTACTCGTCATCTCACCAGACACCTCCTTTCTTGCCATATCATTCTTTATACAGTCCATCCATTGTTACTTTGGTCTAATAATAATTGCACTCGGCTATATTCATTTCGTTGGAATCTTTGAGGAACAGTTGCCCAACATTGTCAAAAGCTGCGGGCAACAATGTTGCACCTCTGCTTTCCTTTGGGTAGTCATGATGTTTGTTTTAATATAAATCTATCAACTGGAATATTTTATTTCAGGTAACACCAGTGTTCCAGACGATTTGAATACACACGACAACGACAACGAGACTTCAGATGGTAAGAAAAACGATTTCTATTTCTGCGAGGGCAAGATCCGGGATGATCTATCCACCCAGATGTACACAGATCTATTCTATATGAATCTCATTCTGGGTGCCTGTGGTGTGCCACTGTAAAGTTCATTCCACGTTTTGAACATGATTTGTCTATTGCACTCGGCTTTAAATTCATTTCATAGGAATCTTTGAGGAACAGTTACCCAACATTGTCAAATGCTACGGGCAACAATGTCGTACTTCTGATTTTCTCTTTGGATAGGCATGATATTTGTTTTATGTATGTTTAACAAATTGAATATTTTATTTTAGATGACACATATGTTCTAAGTGATCTGGAAAAAGACGAGAGCGAGACTGCAGAAGGTGAGAATAATTAATAATATAAAATAATAATAATAAATAATAATAATAATATTTCTATTTCTTCGAGGGCAAGATCCAGGATGACCTATCCACCCAGATGTACACAGATCGGTCACTAACTGCCAGTCACCCTGTATAAGTTTATCAACTGGAATATTTTATTTCAGGTAACACCAGTGTTCCAGTGGATTTGAAGACACAAGATGACGAGACTACAGATGGTAAGAAAAACGATTTCTATTTCCTGGGGGGCAAGAGCTAGGATAATCTATCCACTCAGATGGACACAGATCTTTTCTGTATGACTGAACAAAAAAAACGTATTTTATTCCGAAGCAGGGGGTCCTAACATTTGTTTTTTTTCGCTATGCTTGCTCTTGCGTTTTCTTAATCTTTATAGTTTTTGGCATTTGAATGATCGAAAAATTATTTATCTAACTTGTCTCTTTAAAATTCCGCCAACAGGCACCGCAGAAATCTCATTCTGTGCGCCTGTAGTGCATAAACCTACTATAAGCTTCGTTCCACCTTTTGAGTGTTTGTGATATAAAAATAATTGTACTCGGCTATATCCATTTCATTGGAATCTTTGAGGAACAGTTGCCCAACATTGTCAAATATTGCGTGAAACAATGTCGCACCTCTGCTTTTACATATGAATGATATTTGTTTTTATGTAAATTTAGCAACTTGAATTTTATTTCAGACGATGACACATATTTTCCTAGTGATTCTGAAAAAGACGAGATCGAGAGTACGGACGGTGAGAATAATTCTTTCTTTAAATTTCTATTTCTTAGAGGGAAAAATCCAGGATGATCCATCCACCCAGATGGACACAGATATTTTTTCGTGTGGCCTTAAGGCGCAAACCCACCGCAGTGCACGCTGTGCACGGGCACGCGGTGCATTTTAGCTGCGTGGATTCATATGTTTGACAACGTAGGTCTACGTTTCCACTGCAGTACACACCCTCAACTATGTACAACTGCAGCGTGCGTGGTTCACCGCGGTGTAGTCGTCGGTTAATATTCGTGTATAGCGTGTACCACGTGCACAGCGTGCATGGCGTTGACAACGTTCAGCTATGTGAGCGCCTTATTCGAGCAAGTCACGCATGTACTAATGACGTCATTTGATGCATAGCGTGTACGTGGTTTGCAGTGGACACAATCTTGTTTTATTACGTTCACGTTGCTGGTGCGTTTCGTGGTCTTAACACATGTTTGTGAACAGTAACCTTTAAATTACGAGTCTGATTATTCAATTTACGATTTAACCCTGCGTAATGTCGAACAATAATAGAATCGTAATAATATTTTTTATATTATCCAGCTTAATGAGTAATGAACACTTGGTCTTTACTATATTCACGCCAACGGAATTTTTGGGGAACAGTTTCAGTTTTGTTTTTATCTTTGGGTAAATCAACCATGTGGTTTTACCTGAGTTTATTAACTGTATTCTTTTTTGTAGATTACGCTTCTTCAGACGAGAGCGAGAAAACAGTACCTCCATCCAATCATAAGCCGTGTGAGCAGAGCCGTGGAAAAACTAAAATAATTCTTCCACCAGAGTATGACCCTGATTTTCCTAGATGGTCATTAAAATATCCTGAATCTAATTATAGGGGACGAATGGACCTTATAGAACTTAGGCCTGGAGGAAAGAAGACCGGTATATATGTCGATCGTCGTGGATGTGACAAATGTTTTGAAGTATCGGATACTGACAATACTTTGGCTCGAAATTTAATGATGGAAATTTTTACTAAAAGTGCATTGCGAGTTTGCACTTTAACAGGAAAAGTGCCTGCCGGGTTTGAAGGTGACGAGTCAAAAATAAGGCCTGGATTATATGTTCATGCTGTAAATGCACTGGTGCAAACAGTTTTATTACATGGATCCGGTGACAACGAAGAATCAACTATTAGAAGTTGCTTAAGTGCAAAGCTTTATCATTTGAGATTCAAACTTTGATCAAACATTAAATAAAGGGTGTAACAAGACCCTTAACGAAGCCGAAAGGCACTTGTTCTCCCCCTCATTGCGATAATTTTTTTGTTGTAGACCATCCTGGGAACCTTCTGGTTATGGAGATATTGGGGTCAAAGTTCCAACTTATTCAAAGTTTTTTTTAAATATATGTTTTTGTTCTCCCCCTCATTGCAATATTTTTTTTTGTGCTAGACCATACCTGGGAACCTTCTAGTTATGGAGATATTGGTGATCAAAGTTCCAACTTATTCACAAGTTTTTTTTTAAATACATGTTTTCAATGTAAGATTTTTATTTTAAACACCTCCACGACCCCCGTACTATTCAATCCATCCATCATCACAATGTTTTGAGTGCGTTACATTGAGTCCTACCGTAAAACGAGATTTTTCACCTCGAAAAATAGTCGTTTCCCAGCAATATTTTTGCTTAAAGTTACTTAGTTTGATATACACAATGATTAGTTGACGGTGTCGTGAAGGGTTCGTGTACACCCTGTATTTGTTTTAATCATCATTTTATTGTTCACCAGTCTTACCAATGGGTATCGTTTACCCAGTACTAACTGGGTTGTGGAGGTCAGATAGGCAGTCGCTCCATGTAAAATACTGGTATTCAGCTGCATCCGGTTAGACTGGAAGCCGACCTCAATATAGTTGGGAAAAGGCTAGGCAGATGATGAATCATTTCATTGTTCCTTTAATAAAGGGTTAATTTTTAATGAATAACCAAATTTTTAAATTAAGATTTTTTTGATGCACCGTGTGTAAGCTAAAATTCTGGATGAAAACCAACCCAAAGAACAAGCAGACTTCGAAGTGACTTCTCAACCATAGACCACATCCATACTATAAAACAAGTCATACAGAAATGTAGTGAGTACGGTATTGCTTTCTGTCTCGTCTTCGTGTATTGTATACAATAAGGCATTTGAAACAAGCAAAAATATGGGATACTTTGAAAACAAGCCAATAAATATCCCGTATATTTATTGGCAACATCATGTGTGAAAGGGACACACGAAAAAGAAAATGAACAGATTGGCTGTAAAAAAAAAACAGCTGTTCCATACATTTTGACCGTGTAGGTATTGCACTTTTGTAGGAAACAGCTGATTTTTTTTAATAACCGATGAAAAATTTCTATATTGGGGGGGGCTTTTTTTTTTTTCGGATTGGAAATCATCAAATGACCCCCCCACTCTGGGCGGAGCGGAAGGGAGTGTCAGACTTGTACTGACTAAAACCCATCCATGTTCCTTCTTTGCCTTTGTGTTCCAGGGCCACGGTATCTCTTTCGAACAGTCCCGCATTGGGGGGGGGGGCTTAGAATGAAGTACTGAATACGTGGTAACCGTTTTCGCGTCGGTGCCCCCCCCTTCCACACCGTATACAACGTGTACCAGAAAGGTGAGGTCATATTTCAGGGTGTGATTTAGACCACGAAACTGAACAACTTTCTCGATGGGATAACATCGAAATCGCGAAAAAACCATACCCTGAAATATGATCACACCTTTCTGGTATGCGCCTGCATAACAACACTTCTGTTTTTAACCGACTTCTAAAAAAGAAGAAGGTTATGATGTATTCGCTGCGCATTATTGTTTTCTTGATGTTACACCGATTTCTCCGTGATTACTGGGGCGATTCACGTCATTTTCTTCTAATTTGGTAGGGGAACCCCGTCGGTTGGTCTCATAGAAATGTTATCAACTTTGCTTTAGTAGTTTCATGAGCTAGCTGGTGTAATACGAATTTCTTTTCTTCGCCTGTGTCGATGATCTCTTAGTGACTTCCACTTACGATGTAAAATTAATACAAGGAATTTGCGTGACGGTAAAATTGTAAACTTTTTTGAAAAACAAAATAAATACTTAGGCAGGTAGTGGCAGATAAGGTGAATTGTGCTTCAGTTTTAATATGTAATTAGGTTGTGAAAGTTGAGTAAAAACTGAAATCTAAAAAATAACATATATTTCATCAGTACAAAATAATACGTACAAACACAAAATACACTACACTTTACAGGGTTACTGGTAACTCTATCGATTAAAATTAGTAATTATTTTCTCTAAATTGTTAATTTTATATTCCGAATAATCCTTATTAGTACTTATAAGAACAGTATAAAAAGAATAGTGCGTAAATAGTAAGTAATTTGCTCAGATTAAAAATATACACCTTGGATTGAATTTTGGTAGAACATTTGGTGGCTTAATTTGTTGCGTTATAACAAATACTATGACGTCCTGCAAGGAATACGTCGAGTTATCAGTAACCCTGTATATCGTACAAGTAAATAAAACAAATGTAAGAATAAAAAATACGGAAGTATTAAAATTCAGAAACCTGTTAAAATAAAAAATACAAAAGTAAAAAAAATCAGAAACCTGTTAAAATATTTTAAACATGTACGTAAATAAATCGAAGCAACGGCAGGACAATCCGACAAAATTCTATTCATTGGTCATTTTCATTGGTCTTTGATCAAATAATTCCAACAAAATGTTAATTCTACAATTCTGCAATTTAGAAATAAAAAACAGCACGGTCTGCTTTAGATGAAGCCAACGCATGTGTATCGAAAATTTACCTATTAAGTCGACCAAACCCGGTAGCTTCTACTTCAGTTTGGATCCTCAACCCGTGAGCAGGTGACCCTTGTCAACGTAATACTGAACTCCAGTTATACTTCTTGCCTTGTAACTTGCTAAATATAATATTAAGTCAGCTATTTCTTGTGGTTCGGACACACCATCAAGTTTAAAAGATGCACCTATTTCTTTCCACGATCCTTTGACACCAGCTTTTTGAAATATTTCTGATTTTGTGGGTCCTGGGCAGACATTGTTCACTCTAACACCATGAGGTTGCAATTCCAAAGCAGCACCATGCATGAAGTGGTCGAGACCAGCCTTCGAGATACAATACGGCATGTACTTGGAGTTTCCAGCATACGTCCGTCCTAGGATACTGGAAATGTTGATAACGTTACCCTTGGTCTTAACAAGATAAGGAGTTGCCAACATAGTGAGATACACGCAAGCACGGAGGTTGACAGCCAGAGACTCATCATAGGTTTCCATTATGTCTGCTTCCAAGAGTGATCCAAATCTCAATATCCCAGCGTTGTTGACGAGTACGTCTATTCCACCGAATTTTTTGACTGCGCAGCAAATCAGTGCTTTTGCTTGATCTTCTTTGGTTACGTCGCAAAGCAAGCCTACTGATTTGGTGCAAAACTTTTCCTCGCACATTTTGGCGACTTTTAAAACGTTTTCTTTGTTCATATCTGCGGCGACTACTGTGGAGCCCTCCTTGGCAAACGCAACCGCTGTATGAGCTCCAATCCCTGTTCCAGCTCCAGTTACTATGACTACTTTCTTTTCTAAGCGCAAGTCTGATTTATTGCGGTAAGAGCAGTATACAGGGTGCTTTATCCCAACTGGAGTCATTAAATTACACGGTAACTGTAAAATTCTATAATTTTTTCGGTAAAACATTGTATAATTTTATTGTACGACCTACCCGATTATGCATTCAATGTTATTTACGCAGACAGACATGACATGTTGCAAACAAACAAAAGAGTATAGCACAGAGCATCATATGAGGAGGTTCTTTTCCAAATTTGAGTATTCCACTTTCGACAGACTTGTTTTTTTTTGTTCGACAGAAGAATGATGGTCATTTTTAACCTACTTCCAAAAAGAGGAGGAGTTTCTATGTTCGACGGTATGTATTTTTTTTAATGTTCACCGATTTCTCCGCCAATTGTACACCGATTTTCATAATTCTTATTTTATTCGAAAGCCTATACTCCTGAGGTAGTCCCATTGTCACCAAATCAGAATCTGATGATGGAATCTCAGGGAAATCGAGGGCAACCCTCAAATTTTATAGGCACATACAATGTTTTTCATATACTCTCTAACACAATTCAGAAATTTGTGCATGGAAATCATCATCTCTTGTTGCTGAGCTGATGATGGAAGGTATAAGTCAAGATCAGATGATAGAATCCCAGAAAAATTAAGGGCACCCTAAAATTTTATGGGCATTGTTTGAATCAGTATACTTTCCATGTGGTCCTATGGTCTTCATGTCAGGATCTAATGATGGGATCCTGGAGGAATTGAGGACAAATCTCCAAATTTTATATTGGAAAATTAAACATATGGAACTAAGAAGTACTAATAAAATAGAAGCATCGTTGCATGCCTAACCATAGATAATGCATCTAATTGATCGACCTAGTTTTTTCAGAACAATAAAACAATACAATTCCATTTTATGTGCTGTTATTGTGCGTTAGCGGCTCTCGGCTCAAAACCTCTGCAGGTTTGAAGCAGAGGTTTTGAGCACTAAATTCTAATACTCATTCTTGTCGATTCGCATGTTGAGGAAATTTGTAAAAAACTTAACAGTTTTGCTTTTGCTCTTCATAAGCTGTCCAAATTTGTGAACCGTGACGTCGTGCTTATTGCTTACCATAGCTACGTAGAATTAGTCCTGAGATACGGAGTCGTTTTCTGGGGTAACTCGACAGACAATAATTACGTTTTCATCGCACAAAAAAAATGCGTATGCGCTGTATGTAATCTACACTCAAGAGACAGTTGTAAACCATATTTTGAATCCCTGAAGCTTCTAACATTGCCGTCATCTTTGAGGTGGCAGTGTTTGTTAAGACAAACCCACAGCTTTTTGAAATAAGAGCCCCAGCTGATCCACGGTTACGGAAAAGGGATTCGAACATTCTTTGTGTTGATCGCAGTAATACAGCCCTCCTACGTAAAAGTATTTATCGAATAGCTCCAGTTATTTTTAATAAAATTCCACGACGGATAAAAGATCTTAACAATAATATGTTTAAAAAGAAACTGAAACAATTATTAATTCAAAAATATTATTATTCCACAGCTGAGTTTATGGAGGACACCACTGACATTTAGATTATTGCAATATTTAATTTTTTTATTATTATTATGTTGACATTGAAAATTGTGTGTTAGTACGTAAGGAATTGTGTGTTATTATGTAAGTAATTGAGTTATTTTATTTTAAATGTGTGTCAGTGGTTTCGACACAACTAACTTTATTATTATTATTTGTATGCTCTCGAGTAAAATGTAGCGAACTGACCATTTTATTATTACATCCTATTGTAATGAAACCTACATTTACAAATAAATTTGATTTGATTTGATTTGATTTGATTTGATTAGCATCAGCAGCATATTTTGTACCAATGTGTGTGTGTGTGTGTGTGTTTTAATGCAGGTAAAAAAGGCTTCTAGGCTAAAATGGGATTGGGCGGGTCACATCAGCCGTATGCACGTTGACCGCTGGGCTAGTCTCCACACGATGGTTGCCGGAAGATGGACGGCGCCGCCGAGGCCGGCTCAGAAAGAGGTGGCGAGACGATTTGGACGCGTACCACGTGGGCTGGCCCGAAGAGGCGCGGGAAAAGAGTACATGGAAGGAATTGGGAGAGGCCTTTGCCCAGAAATGGTACAGTACAGGCAAATAAAAAAAAAATAAAAAAACGCAGGTTCGAGCAGTAAAAAAATAATATTGAGGTTTTAATATTTTTTATATTGTTTTTAGTTTAAGAAATATTTAAAAATGTATAAGATTTGTATGAAAATAAATAAAGGGATAATAATATTGAGGTTGATAAAATAACATTATCAGACTAATGATACCATAGCTATAATAATCATAATGCAGTACTAAATAAGCCGATATTATCATTATTTAATTCGATTTATCGTCAAGTTCAAATATATATAAATAACAATGTACCTACGATTTAAAGTTGTCCGGCAGTTTGTTGCAAAAATTATGACACCTTAAACTTTTTGAACCACATAATAAAATATAAAACTCGGAGGACGGAGAATATTCTGCAGGAATGTTGATGTCCTTAAGTTCTATGTCCTAAACAAGGTCTTAGTCTACCTGTATGCCAAATTTTTCGAAATCTGTTTAGCCATAACGGCGAGAAAAGGTAACAGGACAAACCGACAGACAGATAGAATATTAAGTATGGATGATGGTTTCTTTCGGAAAAAAAAAAACTTAAAAGATTGTTTACACACCAGTTTTATATGAAAACTTATTACCTACGTAGTTATAAGGCAAGTAACGATTTATAACTAGTCCTATATACGTACGTGTTGGAAAGGTGGAGATAGCAAGTGCAATAGTAAGTTAATCAAAATAAGAACTCGAGGTCGAGTAGATTGTAAGACACTTGCTAGTGTCGGCAGTTCTCTTTGCACCGCCAAATCAAATTGTATAACTAACAAGATGAGTTTTAAAGATAAAGTGGTTGTGGTTACGGGCTCAGGGTCCGGTATGGGAGCGGCAACAGCGCTACTCTTTGCTGAAGAAGGAGCCCAAGTCGTTATAGTAGACAGCAGCGAGAGAAGAGCGCACACCACTGCAGAGCAATGCGAACCAAACGGCAACAAAGTAATTGTAATCATAGCAGATGTCTCCAAACGCGAAGACGATGAGAAAATAATCAAACAAACAATTGGACATTTTGGAAGAATTGACATATTAGTCAACATTGCAGGCACTATAAAGAGAGGGAAAATTTTAGATGGCTCTGTTCTTGAAACTTACGATGAGATTATGGATACAAATTTATGTTCTGTGGTCATCCTGACGTCTTTAGCTGCTCCGCTTTTGGCGATGACCAAAGGTTGTATAGCTATTATGTCAAGTGTTGCAAGTACGGAGATCAGAACTGCCTTTTTGTTTCCCACGTACTGTGTGTCCAAAGCGGCTGTGGATTGTTTCACTCGTGCATCTGCATTTGAACTTGCACCATCAGGTGTGAGAGTCAATGCCGTTAATCCAGGCCCTGTACACACAAATCTTCGCGTCCATAGTGGAGTCTCCGGTAGTTGGGATGAATGTGCCAAAGTAACGGCTTTAAAGAAAGCCTCGGATCCTAAAGAAGTTGCCAATCTCGTTTTGTATTTGGCCAGTGATAAAGCAAATAGTATAACAAGAGCGTGTTATGCAATAGATAATGGTATGGCACTAGTGTGATTATGGTTTATTTATTTATGTACACACAAAATACTCAACAAGACATAACATTAAGATAGAAGAGCACAAAGGTACTGCTTATTTCATGTGAAATCTCTTCCAGCAGACCTGCGAGAGGAAAGTAGTATTAGAAATGTAGACACAGTGTGTAGAAAAGACAAAACAGGAAAATTGAAATTGGAACTTAAAACAAAGTTATACCTATATAAAATAAACATACATACAAATATACACATATAAAATAAATACTTGTACTTATACCTATAATATGTATCCAGAATATCACAGTATAGAGGAGAGGTAATGTTCTTTGACTTGCTTGTTGAACAGAAATAAAGTTTTAGAGTCACGAATGTTAGGCGTGTAAGTGAGTTCCACAAACGTACTGCGTGAACAGAGAAGGAGTTAGAATAGAATTCAGTTTTATGGGATGGGACATTAAGATGATGCCTGAGGTGGGATCTACACAGAGCATCAGAAGGACGGGTAAACGAAAAACGATCTTGCAAGTAGCTGGGGTATGCAGGGTTATAGAGAATGTTGTAGAGGAGACATAATATTCGATTGTTCCTGCGAAGACAGATAGGGAGCCACTTGAGTTCCTTACGGAAATGAGAAACATGGTCATATTTCCTTAGGCCAAACACAAAACGAATGCAAAGATTTTGCAGCCGCTCCAGCTTATTCAACAGCTCCTCAGTGGCATCCAAATAGCAGGCATCAGCGTAATCAATGATCGGCTGAATCAGAGTTTGAGCTAGGTAAATTTTGGTTTTAAAAGGCAAGAAGCTCTGTAAGGATTTAAGTGAGTGGAAAGAAAAGTGCACCTTACGACTAACCTCATGGTTCATTATTAAATAAGATTTTTTAATTCGGATCAATAGTGATCGAGTTTGGAGATGACGTGTAGTTTTAAATAAGAGTTATGCTTTTTTACTGAAAATGAGAACAGATTAAAAGTATGAAAACAGATTTTTTTATTTCTTGTATTCTTTTTTTTTTATAACCGCACTAGGCCTGTCCGCTGAATTATTGCCTACTCTTATTCATAGAGCGGGAATCTTTTTACGGAGGGGCATTTCAGACTCCTACCGACTAAAACGACACGGTGCTCCTCCTCGATGGAGCGGGAACCTAGACTAACTTTTCTAACGCCATTTCCTATTCTCGTATGCTATTTCCTATTTTAATGTCCTCTGTTCATTTAGGTAAACAATACTAATTGTTTAAGTGAAATTAATTCATTTGTTGAAAAAGCGATTTGCAGGTTGTAGGTTCGAACCCAGACAATCGCTTTACAGGTGATGCCGAAGAAGACAGTATAGTGTACTCATACATCATCACCCACAGTCCGACTTCAACCACTGCTGGATAGGCCTCTGTTTGTGTCAATTGCCACGCTCTTGTGCTAGCCTCATCCAGGTTTTACCCGAAATGGCAACATTGTCACCCAGTTAGCAGAATACGACCAACCCAAACTGTATTCTAATCATACATCTTTGATGATACTGCCGCGTCTAATGAACCCGTGGTCCTAATGATACTTGTCGGTCGATAATTGATTTGGGGCCAGTTAAATTTATGTAAAGGTGCAAATAAGCGTATGATTGCTATCTTTATTATGAAGGTTCATAAGTCGACAGTTCGCTGCTACAGTGCTGCATCGTTCTATTGTCGTGGGGCTATAACATAGAAATTAGTCACGCTGTAGAGAGCTAGAGAGAGAGAAAGCGACTGTGTGGCCACCTGTCTCTTTTCTGTAGTTCTGCAGTGACGAAAGCGGGGTGCGCGTGTTAATTTTCTTAGTTATTGTATAATTTTGTAACTTTTTTTTATTTATTTATTTTAGTACATGGAGGACTTACAGACTTACAGACTTACGACTTACTTACTTTTCTCTTCGTATTTTGAATAAGTAATATCGCACGCTGAGAACGAAAGTGACTCAACTCAAAATTGCTAATTTTTGGGAAAGAGCGAAAATGTGTCCGTCGTATTAAGCATTTTCTGTTCATTTTACAATAACACTAAAACATGGTAACAAAAGTTATGAATTTCTGTTGAAATTTATTGTTTCACTAAGTAGCTTTAGAAACATTATATAGTTTTTGCAAAAAAATATGATATTCTCGTATAAAATAAAGTTTAAAAAAAAAATCGAAAAAATAGGTCACTTTAGTATTAGAAGTTTTTTATTTCTACTGACCTTTTTAGGTAAAGGTCTGTTCATTTCTAACTTTGTTTTAAAAAAATATGTTTTTTCTAAAAATAAGTCAGTTTCATTCTTAAGATTTTGTTTATTTTTTCAAAAAAGCTAAATAAAACAGTGAAGTATGTGTAAGTGTCATTTAATAAATCACTCCTTAGACTTAATAGAGATCAGTAATAATAATCACACTAAAAAAATTGTATCAAAATCGTGTTATAAAGTAGGAAACCAAACATTTACGTAAGTAATTCTTAAATATTATAACGAAACATAATCAATATCACTCTTCTATAACACTAATAAAATATTTATCCAAATCAACAATATTCCTATATTAGCACTAACTTTTCAGTTTAACATAGTAGTACTAGTACAGTCTTGTACATAGTTATAGTTCGGTTGTATTACCTAATCAAATTTTAATTACACTCTGCTTAACTCAGACAATCCAAATAATGAGACCTTCTGTTTTCACTGGTTTAAATAACGAATTCTTAAATTTAACGAAACATAACCAAAATAAAAATAGTTATTTAAAGTATTTGAATCACATCAAAATCAGTATTAATAGCATAACTTATCTATCAGTTTACCACAGTAACAGTATTCTGGTTATAATTCAGTTGTACTTAATCAACTATTAAACTCTGCCTATTGCACTAATTCAGACTTAGCTTTTTAGTACAACATACTTCTTTAAAGTTTCTTACAAAGTGTTGTAAAAACTAGCGTAAATACTAGGTATTAAATTTTTTCTGACTAAATCTTTGAGATCCCTTTTTTTATTTTCTTTTAACTCAAGTGCATGCTCATACAGCTGTTTAATTACAATTTCATTGAACCCCATAATTTTTTAGTATGAGAGTATGATGTTTTATAATAAAAGTGGAACATCTCCGCTTTGTCAAATTTCAGTACTTTAAGATCATTCCACAGTATTGTTTCTTTATGGATATTTAGTTTTCGTTGAAGTTGTATCCCCACTGCTCTTGAAGTAGTTTGAGATTTAAGAAGAATTCATAATTAACTTCTTTGACTATGAAAGGTGGTCCAGACTTCCGAGCGCTTTTGATCAAGGTAGCAAATTGAACAGGTATGTATATAGGCCCTGCTTTTTCGTTCTTTTTAATTTCCTTTTCAATTAAGCTGTGCACATTATCCGCTTTATTTTGGGTGTGTCCTTTTATAAGATACTTATGGGTTATACTTTCGATGTTATCAAAATAAGCGACAGCATATGAATATAGGCTAGCAATAACTTTATTTTTGTTCTGCCCAGTGCAATTGTCAGAGTAAAATGTTACATGTAACTTTTTATCTGCGTTTTTTGCGCTTAGGGTTCGTAAGTAATCGAAAATACTTGAACCTATGTCATTGGCTCCCCTTTGCCCCTGAGTCTCGTCCCAAAAATAACAGTAAACGTCTCCGTAAGACTTTTTATCATCCTCTCCATTTTTTAATTCTGTAATTGTGAAATCAAGGCAGTTTATTTTTGAAGAATAGTAAAAATAACTTGGACTGGGACATAACATGACGGACTGTAAATCATAAATAGCACAAATGTGGGTCTCGTCAATGTTTCGACGGTCCGTCCGTTTTTCTTGGCGACACAGTTCTTTTTCTTCGAGGTGTTTATCATAGTTCGATTTGAGCAGTGTTTTAGTACTTTCAGGAGCAAGTTCATACGCAACACACGTTTCACACCTGTCTTTTTTCGGCTGAAAAAAACTTATATTGAATTCTTTATTAAAAGTATTCAAGTATAACCAATAGTCGCACTGTGGCAAACTTTTTTCTTTTGGATCATTGTTAAAATCAGTCCAGAGGTCCCTTATAGTTTTACTGTCGGAAATGTACTCTCTACTTGTAGTCGCTCTTAAATAATGGGGTTCTACCCTCGGTATCAACTCTATGTGGTTCCTGATGCTTTGGAGCAGTTCAGGGTCTACCCTTTTTTTGTTGTCATGTTTTCCTCTAAGCTCAGGCTCTACGATACCATGGCTGTTGGTTTTACTTTTAACAGTTCTTAGCTGTCTGTCCGTTATGTCCAAAGTGTTTATGAAAAATAATTTACAAACACGTATCTTTTTGCCATCTATTGTGAAATAAAAGGAGTTGTTTGGAAGGCGAGGGTTTCGAGCATTTGAGTACCTGTACCTAGGTTGCAGTTCCAAATTTGATAATCCCCAATAGGCTTTGAACAGATTATACCTCTCATCCTCTTTTATATTGTCAAAACATTTAAGTCTACACTTGCTCGTACATGTTTCTTTCACATGCCTAGCTGGAATGTATTTTTTTGATATGGACATAGACCTGTAACTTTTTCCGGAGTTTCGTAACATTTTTGCTTGATTTTGTTTCCAGTTACTAGGGTTCCTTTTACGCTTCCTACTTTTTGAAGGTTCCGGTTGACCTGAACAATCAGAAGAAGAAGAGCTAGTGCTGGAAACATGTCTACTTCTTTGATTGAAATTTACAGCATGGTATGTTGGATCTGAGTCACTGAGATCCACATCACTTTCATTCGGATGTATTGGTGATTGAACGTATGAACGTTGGTTACCTGTTTGAGATTTTAAATTGCTTGTACTAGGGCCCGGAGTGGCTGTATTTTGACATTCATTTGTAACAGATGTACTTGAAGATGATGAAGTACTGCTACTACTTGAGAATGAAGATGAACTGCTCGTACTGGAACTTTTTGAACGTGGTCGGACAGCAGATGTACTTTCTGAGGTTTTTTCAGTAATTTTTGATTCCGTATTTATTTCTTGACAAGCCTTTTCAGGGTCCTGAAACATGAATAATTTAACTTTTCATCACAAGATAAAACTTACATTAAAATTACTACCCATGACTTAAATAAAAATTAATAACTTACATTTAAAGGTTTTGTTTTTCGGCTTGGGATTTGAACATTGTTATATTCCTGGTCCAGACGTGGAGGTGTATTTTCGATAATTGATGGGCTAGATGGCATGTTTTCTTTGTCGATATCCAAAGCCTCGTCAGGGCTCTGCAAACAAGTACAATAGAGAATATGGAAAACAAATATAAACATTTTTACAAATAATTTTAGTCCCTAGGTACTAATGAAAAACGAATAATAAACGAACAGTTTTCGTAATTATCTTATTCTGCTGTCTCTCTTCCACTAATTGAAGAATTAAAGCACTTCTTTTCATTTTAGTTTTGGGATTGTCGACTCAGTAGGGAATATTAAACACTGAAAAAAGTAATAAATTGCACTATTAATCAATAAGTCAATTGAAAACCAAACTAAAAAATGTTAAACAGACTTTCTTCTAAATAGTACAAAATACAGATGAGTACATTTAAAATTATACAGACCTGATTCAAAATTGGCCCATTATTTAGACTCATTTGTTAATAAATAAGTGACCGAATTTGTTATGTGTCACCTAATACGCTAATACTTATAATGTAAAAGGAACCTAAATCTGAATAGATCAGTTTATGACTATAAATTGTAACTAAACTTACCTCCGAAATTGACAAACAAACAGACACAAAGCGTAATCGGTCACTACGTTGCTAAACTTGTCACGTCTTGTCACGACAACTCACGGTGCAACACTGATTTCGTCACTTTCATTCGGGCGCGGGGGGAGGGAACGGTTGAGTGACAAAGAGACCGAAATATACCTCTATCCTTTTCTTACCTTTATTGGCCAGTTTTCTAATATAATTATGATAGAATATACTTTTTTAAGTCATTCTGTATACTTAACTCATTTAACCAAAATTTTGAAATCGGTCACTTTCGTTCTCAGCGTGCGATATAACTCTCGCGAATTGGCGATAAGAAGCACACCATAGCGAGAAGTGAAAGGAATTGGGGGAGGCCTTTGTCCAGGAGTGCGACCGAACGGGCTAACTAAAAAAAAAAGTTACTGTCATGCATGAACAGCTTATTTTTTAGCGTCTTAAAGTTTTATTCATTCATGGTAATCTGTGACCTCGACGGAGACCTAAAAGGTGTTTGGTAATCGGTTGTCATGGTATGGGCCATGTGATGTGAAGGAATGTGCAAAATGTCGTAAGGCTATAAGACTAGGAGAAGACCGAAGAAACGATGGATAGATTATGTGAAGGATGTTACGGCTAGAAAGGAGGTGACAGCTAGTTTGACGAGTAATAGGATGTATGGAAGAAATCGTTCCGTGACAGCCGTTTTGTTGGACCTTAGTTTTTGTTAATCACGGCCTGACAAAAAGTTTGCATTTGCGAAAGAATTGAAGAAATTAGACTTGCCTTGCTTATTCTTACTCCTGGATCTAAAGAGTTCCTTGTTCAACTTCTGCTAATATTATTTAGGGACATCTTTACTATCTGACTTCACCTTTATTAAATGTAGTACTTAAAAATTCCGTACTGTCAAAGTTTGGCAAAGGACGCTACAGTATGACCACTTTAAGTGTGCAGTTCAGTACCGTTTTATAAACTATTCTTTCTTTGTCCAGGCGGTCTTCCTTTGGAATCCGCTCCCTCAGAGTATCAGGACGGTGACCAGTCGGTTTACTTTCAAAGTGAAAGCTCGAGAGCATTTACACAAAAAATTGGCAGATTCGTCTCAGAATTAAGTTGTTGTAGTTTTTCTTGTTTATCTCTCTTATCTTTATATATTTTGTTAAATGTATGTATATATGTATTTATTCTTATAAATAAATATATAGTATAAATATTTTCTAGTCTTTTTTCTGTTATTGCACCTACTGTGTATTGTCTCTGCATCACCCTAAGTTGGTAGAAAATGCCCAAGGCATTAAGTCCGCCTTTGTACA
Organism: Noctua janthe; assembly: GCA_910589295.1. Taxonomy (NCBI): domain Eukaryota; kingdom Metazoa; phylum Arthropoda; class Insecta; order Lepidoptera; family Noctuidae; genus Noctua; species Noctua janthe. Next base: position 1,921,677 of record OU342573.1, on the reverse strand, counting down.
GATTTTAAATAAATAAATTATGTAATATTTCCAAACTCAAATAGCTGATGCTGGCCTTACAGCTGCTAGGTTAAGGTGGAACTGGGCTAGTCACGTCTGCCGCATGTTGGAGGAGCAATGGGCAAAAATTACCACTCAGTGGATACCAAATAGCAGGAAACGACAACGTGGCAGGCCCAGAAGGAGATGGCGGGATGAGCTGGACTCTTTCGCAAAGGATTGGCCTACAATCGCACTAGACCGCGAAATGTGGAAAGAGGGAAGGGACGCCTTTGCCCAGCAGTGGGACAATATAGGTTTATAATATAATATAATAATATAATATTTCATGGACAATACAAATATAAACGATCAATAAATAACAATGTTTCAATCTCGTTTGAACGTGAAAATCTTTAAGCACTCTACCGTGAGGTCTTACTGTACCCCGGAACTCTCGCATAGACGAGTACCCTTGCACGACACTAGTATCCGACTAATCAAATTACGCAGGAACTAATCATTAGAGATTAGATGACAACCAGTCGTACCGAAGGGTATCGTATTACCCAGTACTAACTGGATTGTGGAGGTCAGACAGACAATCGCTCCATTTAAAATACGGGTATTCAGCTGCATCCGGTTAGACTGGAAGCCGATCCCAACATGGTTGGGAAAAGGCTGGGCAGGTGATGGTGATGATATTCATTAGAGATTAGCTTGAGCGGCACAGGTTTTTGCGGAATTTTAATATTGTGTAGGGTACTCCAATACCCGTGGTAGTGTTCAAAAGTTTTGACGGTGACACTGCATGACGTACCTATCCTTATTTTTCTACCAAGTTGTTTGCCATAAGAACAATGACGATAGATTTAATAATTGATAGTAAGTACATGCTCACTACCACACACCTGCGTGACTGTCATTATTCGAGTGGCAAATACTCGATAACATTATCTCACAGAATCTGAAGTAAATCAAGTACAAAAGAGTAGGCGTTATAAGGTCTACTTATTTACAAATAGCCGTAGTTACCTCTTCCTGGGTGTCTTCCTGTTGCGGTTCATCCTCAGGCACCCATAGCGATGAGATCCTTACCCAGCGATCGCCGTGCATGCGGCTCACGTGACCCACCCAATCCCATTTGAGCCTGGCAGCCTTTTTGAGTTTACCTTTTATCGTCTATAATTTCTGTGGTGGAGTGCAGCCTAGTGTTCTATGTTCCGTCTGATCTGTTTACACCTAGAATGCTGTAAGAGCAATGGGCGCTCCATTGCTCTTTGGCATGACTCCAGGCGAAACTTTTACGGCTCGGTGAGTGACCAGATCTGAGCACCTTAGAGATGAGTTTGCGCTTCAAGGAGACCGGAAAATCTTGCCGTAGACAAATAGATATAATACCTACTCTTTATTATACAGTACACTATACTATTAGTATTGCTGCTGTTGTGGCATTTCACTCGCATACTACTCCGTGCAGCCGTTGAAAAAGTATACAGGTCGTAAGGGACCCAAAAACCCTCCAAAAACTGACATGACGCATTCAGCTCCTTATTTTGAATCATATTCCACAGGAATTTATCACTCCATTTATGTAAATAAAATATACTAAAAAAAAATTCCAACAATGGGTGCTGAAATAATCTAACGAACGACACGTGAAATCAGCTGTTCACTTCCTGCCTAGCTACAGAGTTCATCGAACTCGTCGTCGCGCTTACCGTTCTCTACGTGCGTTTTGCCACGGTAACGATACGTTGCATATGAGAAAACAACCGGTCATCTTAGTATGATATACTGAATTCACCCCTACCCCTTACAGCCTGTATATGTAAAGATATTTATTTTATAAGTTCTTTCATGAAAACATGGGGAGGAAATATGGACATCTAATTTCTATATGTCTGAAATCGCCCATTCGTGCTGCCGGCGTGGTGATCAATGCTCGTGCCTTCTTTGTATGAGAAGAGGCATTTTCCCAGCAGTGCAAAGTAATAGGCTGTTATTCTTTCAATGATAATACCGGTGACATTCCAGGAAAGAACAGAAACGGTGTCTGTCTATTTAGCAGAGATAATCATTCTCGGTATGCCTGAGGAAGAATCTTGCCGTCGAAATCGACCGCGGCGAAGGTGGTGTGATGATCTGGAAAGGTTTGGAAAGGAAAAGGAACGGGATTTTGCCCAGCAGTGGGACACACCATAGATATAATTTAGGCTACAAAAAAAGTCCCTTGGCGTTGCCACAAATCCCACGGGGATATTACTCGGGGTCAGCGCAACGAGTCTTTTTCTTCTATTAGAATAGAATCAAATTAAATTCACCAAAAACAATATAATATTAGTGTATTTTTAATAGATTTCAAGAATCAATATTCGCTTTGTTATCAGCTACTGTAGTCCAGCTATCATATCGTCATTCTGTAATTCAACAAGGACCCATTATCTAACAAGAAATTTGAGCCAGTGATGCTCTGACCCTTTTCGCTGGCTACGTACAATATTATATCAGCGATCTCACTAGGTTCCGATAATCGGCGCAGAGCCGTGTTATTTTGCATTTTTTCTAAGTCTACTTTCTGTCCTGCGAAAATGTCAGTACGGACTGGACCAGGACTGATTGTATTAACTCTTACTCCATAAGCGGCTAGTTCTAGAGCAGCGCTTCTAATAAAATGGTTGATTGCAGCCTTGGATGTTCTATACGCTATGTTTAAAGTTCTTGTGGTACTGATTCCAGCCATACTCGACAAGTTGATTATGTTGCCCTTAGTTTTGATGAGATGGGGTGCAGCAAAGTAGCTGATGCGGACAATACCCCGTAAGTTGACGTTCATCACTTCATCATACGTTTTCAAGAAATGGTCTTCCAGGATACCAGCTTCTTTCAATATTGACAAGTACATCCAGTTTTCCTAATTTATCGACTGTTTTCTTGACAATCACGTCGGTTTCTTCATCTTTGGACACATCTGCTTCGATGGCTAGTATTTTTGCTCCCTTTTTCGACAAACATTGAGCAAAAGCTTTCAATTTGGCTCCGTTTATGTCTACTAGAGCTACTGCAGCACATTCTTTAGCAAATAGTTCTGCTGTAGCAGCACCAATACCAGCACCAGCTCCTGTGATTAGAACCACTTTTTGCGCAAAACTCATTTGGTAGCCTCTGCAAAATTGTTGACATGAGGGCTCTGTTCCAATCGTAAAGAAGGCTTGCCTTTCATAAGAGCAACCAAACACTATGTTGTTGTGCTTATTAGGATAAAACTTTATTAAAACATCAATAACTCATCTTTCGAAAAAATTATTGTGAAGAAAAATAGAAATACAAAATTAAATAAATATTAAACTGAAAGTCCATCAAAGTGTCATGAATAACAATGACTTGACACTTTGAATTTACTTTTCAGTGTAATTAAAGTATTGTTAGGAAGAAATGAGGTTTAACTTAGTATTAGGAAGAAATGAGGTTTTACGTAGCACATGTTAGTTCTATGGCAGTGACAACTTCAAAATTGTCGCTGGTCGCGGGGTAGACTCTTGTTGGGAATATCGCTCAAAGGGCTGTAAGATTTATATTTTCCTATTTTGTGAACTTAATCACTATTTTTGTAAACAATTAAGTGTTAATTGAATTAGTTATGATTTGTGGCGGTTTAGGTTAGTTTCAGTGATTGATATTTTGTTCCAAGTTAGAATAAACGGTTGTATTAATTATTTTGTAAACCTTGTTGTCTTTTTTTAAACATGTTCGCTTCTGTTTGCTAAAATCAAAAGTGCGATAAAGAACTTAGGTTGCCCACTAAAGTATAAAACATTCAAGGAACAAAATAACAATTACCCTTCAACCTATAGTCAAAATGGTGGTTTTGACTTTTTCGTTTTATTCTTGTCATTGTTGTTATTTCACGTGTGTGTGATTAAATATCAAACTTTGTGATAAATATGCTGAGAAGGTGTGACCACCGTCGTTCACGAGATTGACCTAGAGGTGGCTCGCGAGGCCGCTAGTAATGAAGATCTAACCCTGAGAACCCTGTTCGTGAGGTCACTTCGCGTTCGTTTAACCCGTAAACTTGAGCGCTGTTCCGCACAACTCCGAGTGTCTTTCAACAACGCCGTGCGGTAGTCGCAAACGATTGGAGCGACTCTGCGTGCTTTAGGCGACATAGTAATCTTTGGTCAGGTTAGGCCGAGCCCCCGAAAAATACAAGCACTTGTAGATGCACCAACACCGTGTAACGTAAAACATATCTGGCAGTTCCTAGGTTAGGCAAGAGATTAATAGACTGCTTGACTAAATCACCAATTACTGTCTCGAAACTAAGCTAAACAAGACGCTTATGTCAACCGATAGCGGTGACACCACGCACTTTTAGTATAAACGGTCTGGTTTTTGTAATCAAATACAGGAAAACTCGAGCCTGGTATGCGGTGACCATATCCACGACCCAGTGGCCGTTATTAGCTGAAGCTTATCAGTGGTTCATACGGTAAGACCACCCAGGCAGCTGCAGAGTACATGGTACCCTGGAACGGAGAGTGGTGTCCCGATACTTGTGCTGCATTCTTAAGCGTGTGTAAACTTATACTTAGTCATTTTCACAATGATCTGGTAAAGAAAATGTGATGAGGCAACAGGACAGACTGCAGGATGTCTAAGCTTTGTTTGGTAAACGTCGCAGTACCAAACTCATGTAGAGGACGAACTGCGAGACATTCCTTTAGCAAGTAGACTGCGGGATGCTTGCCTACATGATTAAGTGATGCCTTCGTCCCCACCTTGGTACGTGATCAAGGATCATGAGTAAAGGAGGTGGACAAGTTTTTAAATTTGTGGTCACATTTCATATGACGAATTGTGTGATCCCGGTACAGAGTCATCATCAGCGTCCCTACCACCTAATGCTGAGGTGACTGGGAGCAGTCGTGAGCCCTCATCTGCAGACTTGGCCCCGGTGCGCGACGAGCATCACGAGGACTGCGACGAAGACGACGCTACGTTAGGATAGGCCGATTTAAAGGAAAGGTTCCTATTGTGAGGTTGTGTTTAAGGAAGGCGCCGAACTTGCGGATGCGTCCCAAGGCGTGTGTCGACCAACGTTGGTGTTTGTCACCCGGACAGTGTTAGTCGCTGTAGTAATGTTTTCGGCAGTAATATAGGACGGTTGGGACGCTGACCATCTCATATTTTTGTCATTAGTCGCTGTAGTAAAGTTATCGGTAACAATATAGGACGGTTGGGACGCCGACCATCTTATATTTTTGCCATTCTGAACTTTCAATTTCTACGTGGTCAGCATGTGTTGCTTACACGAATAATCATCGAAAACTCTTTCAGATGACGAAAAAGCATGACCTGGACCATTCAGGAGGTAACAAGCCTGTGCCCGTGGCGTTTGGGCTATCCATACCTGATCTTGATGCTGGAATAGGAACAGTGCGCTACCAAGATCATCGCTTTGTAGATGCAACCTATAACTTTCAAGTCGAAGGCGATTTGGCGTCAGGAGTTACGTGGTAATTGAATTCGTTATGATTTGTGGCGGTTTAGGTTAGTTTCAGTGATTGATATTTTGTTCCAAGTTAGAATAAACGGTTGTATTCATTATTTTGTGTACCTCGTTGTCTTTTTTTAAACATCTTCGCTTCTGTTTGCTAAAAGTATAGTAATTACAGTACAGTGTTAGAAAATGTTTGTAAACATTTTTAACAGCAGTGTTAACACCAATTTACGTATGTGCACACGTCTCTTCGTCTCTTGAAATATATGTCGGATATGTCAGGATTTATTCCGTTAAGCTCTTACGACGATGGGTTTCGTGCTATGAAAACACATTAGGTGCGATACAGTGTTTCTAGCAAACTAACAAATTACTTGAGATTACAACTTAACCCAATAACACGGCCCACAATGAATCGGGTATAGTTCCAAGACGTCTGAACTCCGCCGCGGTCAGACACTGAATGTCGTCCTCTCTCGAGTTGGACATCAGGGCTCTGTACAAGCACGCTGTGTTGTCACCACTGCACACTGGCGCGCTTCCAATTCATTTTATGTCCGTACTAATGATTGGATCCGACATATACAACATTAGTTTTAGTATATGCGAAACCTGAAACACGTGTCTAGTATTTTATGTAAAGAATCGTATGTACAAAATTTCAAAACTGTATCATGAAAAATCACAAAGTTATAAGCTTGTTCTGTTACCTGGTTTTCCACACAAAAGCGTGGTCACCACGCAGCACGCCCGCGGCGGCCCTCCAACGTCGTCGTGAGCTCATTGATAATAATTATTTGGCAGTAGGTACCTAAATGATTGCGATAGGTACTATCGCGCGGTGTCCAACATGAAAATTAAAAAAAAAAATTGAGACAAAATAAAACATGGTCGAAAAATAATTGGAATCGATTCAGTTACTTATTCTGAACAAACTATATTCAGGTTTCGCATATACTAAAAATAATGTTGTATATGTAATAAAACCTCTTGAGCTAGTCAAGCTGTGCTTTACAATATCGATGACAATATTTTATAAAGTTATATAATAATCGTTTGTACGCACCTATAATTGAACATAAATATAATGATATACAAAAAACCACACAAAGTACCAACATATTGTGTTAATCAAAGTCTGATAAGGGCTTCCACTTGATACCTTTATCAGCACATTATAGAACAATTTTTAATACTTAGTAGGTATGTTATAGTACTTTTAGCCCGCGGCTTCACCCGAGCGGAGGTCGATTATTATTTTACGAAAACATGTTACCGGGATAACAAGTATCCATGTCCTAGGTAATAGACTTTTTTTTTTCAATGGCACCTATGTGGTTGTTGTCTAACTGGGCTTTTCTGTGGGAGCCTTTGTAAGGACTCCGTCAAGGGGCATAAGAACTAAAAAATTAAGCGGCTAGATGCCCAGGGCACTCCCTGTGAAGTAGGATCTTAGGGCGTCGCTGTGGGAGGATAAAAAGGGACAGGCTGTATCGGATCAAATGGTAAAGGACAACTTGTTTAAATGTTTTATAAACACGCAAATCCGATGAGTCGTTAAGGCGTGTAATCGCGACAAACATACCAAGCCACATATTTATTATATTATAAGTTATATCTACAGCGTGAGGAGCTCGTGGCTAAATAATAATAGCCACTCGGGTCGATTTTTAGATTAACCCGCACTTGCCTAGGATAGTCCGTGGATGGGTGATCATCTATTACATACCTAGTTTCCTCCGTGACTCGAAAAGCATGTTTAAGCCGTTGGTCCCGGCTGTCAATTGTAGATCTTTGACAGTCGTTACAGATAGTCAGTGGCCCGAAAGTTCGACAACCAGTCTTACCAAGGGGTATAGTATTACCCAGTACTAACTGGGTGATGGAAGTCAGATTGGCAGTCGTTGCATGTAAAATACTGGTATTCAGCTGCATCCGGTTAGACTGGAAGTCGACCCCAACAGTTGGGAAAAGGTAGGCAGATGATGATATCTACAAAAGCTGTCCCGTACATTTGAATCGTATAGAAGTTTTGTACTGGATCGCTGATGACCGTACCTTTCTGGAACATTCTGTATAAAGGCGGGCACTTAGTTATTTTATCAGCACATTATGGAGCAATTTTCAGCCATAGTACATTTTCAGTGTTTTATATAGTAATCTAATGATAAACGCTGAGTCCAGTGAATCGTAAATATTACTCGGCACTCATCTAATCTTTTGTCAATTAGTCAATATACGATGATTTTGATTATTTTGTACGATAAAACGATATAAATATACAGCTTTGGCTTTAGTAAGTCATAAAATTTTGTGACGTGAAGTACTTCAAAATGTTTGTAAACAAAGTGGTTCTTGTTACTGGAGGAAGCTCAGGCATCGGAGCGGCTACTGTGGAGTTATTTGCCAAGGAGGGGGCTTCTGTCGCCTTCGTCGGAAGAAACGAAGTCAAACTGAAGGAAGTGGCCAGCCGCTGCGAGAAGCTTGGAGCCAAAACCCTCATCATCAAAGCAGATATCTCCATAGACGAAGAAGCGAAGACCGTCGTCCAGAAAACCGTAGACAAGTTTGGAAAACTTGACGTACTCGTCAACAACGCTGGAATATTACGAAATGCGACTGTACTAGACCCCAATTTAATTGGGAACTTTGACGAAATCATGAACACGAATCTCCGTCCCGTCGTGCTTATCACCAGTTTGGCTATTCCCCACCTCATAGCCACAAAAGGGAACATCGTTAACGTATCCAGTGTTCTCTCAACGTGGATCAAGATTCCTGGGACAATTTCTTACTGCATGTCTAAAGCTGCCATGGACCATTTCACAAGAGGTGCTGCAACAGAATTGGCGTCTCATGGCGTTAGAGTGAACTCTGTCAATCCTGGACCAGTCACATCAGAAATTTCAACTAATGCTCAGATGCCTTCGGATTTATCTCAGGAAAAAATTGTTGAGAATTTGACGGCATTGGGAAAAATTTCGGATGCCGATGAGGTTGGTGATATAATCCTGTTCCTAGCCAGTGATAAGGGTAGGAGTGTAACCGGATCGTGTTATCTTATTGATAATGGTATGTACTTAAAGTAGAGATTTTAGTTATATTTTTTTGTAAGTTTCTAACTAAGTTGTTAAAGGTTCTTGTTCAGTAACACTAAACTATATCGAAATGAATGCCTAAGTATCTTGCACTGTTAGCATTTCAACTGAACATTGAAAATATAAACGTGCGCTTTTATTTAGATGCTTCTATTTACTTGTAATTTTTGTTTTGTTATTCCTTAATAACTTCACTTATGACGTTACTCTTATGTCGTTATATTCTGTTGTAAGTTTCTCACCATCATTCTCTGCAATTGCAGTATATTAATTAATATAGTTTTAGATCAAGATTCGTTTTGATACTTTTGATTTTCTACGTTGTCATCATCCATGATTTGTTATTTTTAGTAATATCCTGTTTAATTTTTAATAATGAACAATAAAGTGCAATCATTGTATGAGATGTTTTTTTATCCTGTACCTAACAGAAATTGGTTTAACTTATCTTTCTTGACTTGGCATACATGAAAGATAGTATGCAGAAGCTCTTAATTACAGCAAGTGACGGGAACACTAAATTTATAGTCAAAAGTCCCTTGTCCCGAGCGGGTTCAACAAAGATCAATAAATTGTAGCTTAATGCATTTGCTCGTCACGCCGGCTTCCATAGAAGGGGTAAGCACAAAGTGTAGGATGGGCATGTTATTGAAACAGAGCCCATTTTGCAATACCTACGGGTAATTTATGGAATTAGGCGTTACTTTGCTGTAATCCATCACTGTAAAATGTTATGAAATTTCTATATCTAGAGCTAGCATTTGCCCGCGGCTTTGCTCGAGTTATGATGAAGAATTATCCCAGAAGAACGTTTTAAATATGACACTCGGCGATAATGTAGTTGCCCATTTGTGAAAAAAAAATCCGGGATCAGATCAGCAGTTCCAAAGAGAGCAGACCCATTTACCCCTACATTCAAACTTACATACATACTTTACCTCTTTGTACATAAGGTCCCATAAAAATAGATGGACAAACGATTGTAAACTATCCTGGTCACCAACATTAATCATTAACACTAGAAACGGGATATTTACCAAGTTTACTGATTGATTTGAGTTCCCGATATTTCGGCGCTGTTGCAAGCACCGTGATCACGGATAAACAAATGTTTGAGTGCAGAAGAGTTGGAGTTGGAGTTGGGGGGTTGGGGTTTGGAGTTGGTTGGTTGGTTTGTGTGGAGTTGGAGTGGAGTGGGTGGAGTGGGATGTGTGGAGTGGAGTTGGTGTGGTGGTGGAGTGGAGTTTATCCGTGATCATGGTGCTTGCAACAGCGCCGAAATATCGGGAACTCAAATCAATCAGTAAACATGGTAAATATGTATAGTGAATATAGTATAGTGTTAATTATAGATGAACAAAGTTTTAGAAATCATTCAAATCACCAAAATAAGGACAATTATAAATTAAAAACACATTGGATACTTACAAGAAAAAAAATCAGCTTACGAAAATACACTACTGTTGGTTACGCAATGATTTTAGGTCACAATAAAATCATTTTAATCAGTGTTTTTTTTTGCTTGGATATCTTTGGTTAGACGTACTGGACGCTGTGTTAAAATTTGTCCTTCTATTTTAATGGGACCTTATATAAATCCATGGTTGGATGCAGAATGCAGCACCACCTTCACACTTCACACTCACAAACACATGCAGATGCTATTCTTATTAAGCAACAAGCAACCCAAAGTGACCTGCCTAGGATATCTGGCTAGACGCGGAGATGGCCGATGGAGCACGACTTTGACAGAGTGGTGGCCACGGTTAGACCAAAGAAACCACTTCCGTCCTAAAGCTCGTTAGTTCGACGATATCGTCAAAGTCGCGGGAAACACCTGGATAAGGGACGCACAGAACCGGGAAGTGTGACAGAAAAAAGATATACTCGATATGATGAACCCAAAGATATACTCGACATGTGTTTGAGCTGTTTATTTCATATAATGTATGGGGCAGCTGATTATTTATAAGCTTTTCGCGAAATCGTTTCATTTTCGTTAGTTGGGAAAAGGTTAGGCAGATGATGATAAATAGTTAATATGTGGTTAATGGTTTGTAAGTGATGTAAGTATATTTTTATAATATTATGTAATCAAACTAAACCAAATTGGTATTTTCATTCTTTTTCATCAGTATTCTTTATTACGGTCTCGATTTAATAAATCTAGAGTCTAGAACATAAAAAACGAATCCTACCATTTATACTAGTAAAGGACGGTTTGACTGGATTCCAAATGAGAAAAGTTTCAACGAAATCCACTGTTGACGAGTCAATATTAACTAGAGAGCTGCCATTTTATATTTTTCTGTCTGCTATGTTGAGAAACCAGCATTATAAACCTAAAATCCATACTCATAAGACTCAAGAATGTGGTTGTTGGGTTTTTTTTAAAGAATCCAGTAAGTTGGTAGTTTCCCAGCTTTCCGATGAAGTTTTTTCTAATAAGGACCGTTGCAATGGTATGCCGCTATTCTGCCTACGATTGCTATTTTGATTTTATTTATTTATGATTGTATTTGACTGTTTAACTGCATAATCAGCCTAGAATATTGCCACTACTGGGCAGTCCATACAGCCGATGCAATATTTTGTATGGGAAGTCCATCATCATCAGTCATTTCCTTAGTGAATGTTGTCTTCTCTGAATGAGCCACACTTGGTGATGGGGCCCGTCGGGAATTGCAGGCTGATACCAGCCGGGGTGCGCGCGAATGTACTTGCAACTCCCAGGCCCCCGACACATTTAGTAGTAGGAACAGTGGGTCTTAAGTCAGTCAGAGTCCGTCATAACCTTCCGCTCGCCCCAGGCGGAAGGTATCCATGAGGTTGTTCCCACTTATAAAAAAAAAACTGTCCAAGTGCGAGTCGGACTCGTGCATGAAGGGTTCCGAACCATCGTAGTAGGGGAGCCCGCTTTAATTTTTTTTAAATTATTTTTTGTAATGCGGCAACAGAAATACATATTCTGTGAGAATTTCAACTGTCTACCTATTACGGGTCATGAGAAACACCCCGCTGATAGACAGACGGATGGACGGTTGGATGGACAGCGAAGGCTTAGGGTAGAAAGTAATAGGGTCTCGTTGGTTACCCTTCGGAAACGGAACTGTAAAAAAGGGAAAGTTATCAGGTTTGTAGGTCAGAAGGAAGTCACCTAAGAGGTATTGCGCGTTTAGTGTAACACCGTGTATAGACATTCGGCTAATATCTTAAAACCATTATCTCAAAGACGAACGCTACCCATATTCATAACAGTTTAGTTGTTATTGAAAGCCTTAGACGCCATTGTGTCCGGATCACCGGGGTAACACAACGATATTACCGCGTATTGTTTGCGGCATGACGGTCTGACGGTCTGACCGACAGTAACCCATATATTCATCCCATTATGTGATCTTGAATAAGGCGTCCTGTGTTTGGGGTGACATACAGACGCATGGGTTGGTTAATAAACCCAGACAGGTTGTTGGTTCCAACAAAGCTTGAGTTCAGTAAGTGAAAATTGATCTGGGGCAATTAACGGCTGATTAATTTCAGTCGTCTGCTATTAAACATGAAAGCGTGAACACGTTTTGCGTTTGTACGGTCATACTTTTTTTGGTAAATCAATCGTTAGAGAAAACGGCACGGGATTGGTTAGTGACCATTCATCACTCATCACTCCCTAATACTAGGTTTTCTATTAAAACTAACCAATATGACGGCCGAATGCTATGTTCGTAAATAGTGCAGGTGCTGTAAGTAGTTGAGTATGCAAAATGTGAGGACCGACAACTACGTTCGGATTCTTATGTAAAACTACAAACAATGAAACAACCTTCGATAAAATGTCTTCCTCTTAAAAACTTCTTTCCAATCATCATTAAAATGACTTTATAGCATATCCTCCATCGATTTTCTACAAATTACTTTGTATTGTATTTTATAACGGGCTTGTATTGTATCGGAAGCTCAAAATAATGAACAAGTGAGTGACAGTATAAGTTTAACGGGCTGGTGTCTGCAACTCCACCTCCAAAAGCGCGTATTCTGCGTGAAAAAAAAAAAACAACTTTACTTTAAAAAAAAATAAAAGAGTGTGGGTAAAAAAAATGTGGATCAAAAAAATTACCGGCAAGATCCATATCCGAGTTATGCTAACTCCACTTGGTATTAGGTCCTCACCTTTTGCATACCCACTTCCCCCTAGAGCCCAGTCTAAAATATAAACCGCTCGCCATTCTTAAAACCCGTATGTCACTCTCTCTATTCGACAATTAAGATTCCTTAGCTCATTGTAATTACACCTATGCGGGTTTCTTAATGAAGTTAAAGGGAATTAATTATTTTAGGGGGCATAAATTTAATCTGGCCCGACCTTTACTTATGATGGCACAATGCAGACCTTAACTTGATTATTGTGCGTTATCTTTTAGAGTTAATCTTGTGTACGTAACGTGGACCCTGTGGTGGAATTAATTTCAGGCCGAAATTTTAAACAGATTTTGTGCGATGTTTTTTTTTCAGAATTTCTGGCACAGGTAGAGTGTAACAGAACTGTTATTTAAATATTGCATCCCAATTGCGTCATGCACTTTCAATGATTTCAAGCACAATCCATAGCTTTATAGATTTTTTTAAGCCCTTTTTTCCCACTGCAAAGCAAAGAAAAGTATTCTCATTCCAGTTCTCTGTCTATGGCTATTTCGGACCATTCTTCCAGTCAAAGGAGTCCAGGTCATTACTACTTTTGAATTTTCACGTTTTTTTTTTTAACTGACTAAGTTAGTGAACTTTTTATGTATGCAGAAAAAAAACATTTTTTCTTTTCTTTCGTGTCACGGATATTTCTATCAAGAATTTGTCAGTTCTAAAGCAAAGTCTAAATTATTAGCACGCCCCCTTTTGCGTGGCGAATTTGGTACTATAATAGGCACACCACTTCCACACCATCCGGGGATATACAGTCGTGATGTTTTCTTTCTTTATTTACAAAGAGAAATCTCGGAATAATGTCTCACGGACATACAAACCTTTATACACATTCACGTGAAGTTCTATGTGTGGGATAACAAATAGTTGAATGTGTGCGGTTGATTTTTATTCATTTGTTCGCTTCCCCGGGATCGCCGGAGACATATTGGCTGGACCGGCTAGGAAATTGCATTCTGCGTCGCACCCTCGATAATTTGTTCTATTTTGTTGTATAAATGGCTCGTGGTGACTTTAATTCTGTAGTTTCTGGTCTGGATAGAGTGTTATGGCTGTTCTTTAGGCTATAATGCACCTTATCGCATTAGTAATTCTGGCTATTATCAAAAAATACTGCTAATAATGATTTAAGTATTCTTTTTCTTCTTAGCGTGTCAATGGTCAGCACATCATGTGGCGGTGATTTTGGCACTTTCAGTACCGTCCATCATCACAAATGAATGAAATGAATGAATGAATGGTGGTAAACAAATACATTGAGATAAGACTAAGAATAATACTAAGGTTTGAAAAATCCACCATATTGAATTTAGAATGATGTCACTGAGCTAACCATGCATTGTCATCAAAACTAAAGGTGTATGCAGAATTTGAGCTTAACTGAAAACCGGGAAGTGAGTCATATATATCTTCTAAGATTTTTTACATATAGTTGCAAGTGAAGCTAATAAAAACGTATTAAAAAGTTCCCAAAGTCCGGACGACTTTTTTGGGCCCTCGAATAAGAAGTATGATTTTAGTTATTTTATGAATGAATGAAGAATTAAGAACCAAGAACCAATTAAAGGATCAATCAAACGGGTGAGGACAGGTTGCGGACATCGGACACTGACGAATACTTCAGTACATTATCTGTCAGAGTCAGTCAGGAATCGCGTCAACATAACTTATTTTGGATAACCTCCCCCCCTCCTTCTCATTCCACTCCCACATCATTTTAATTTGTCATTCGACCACTTAAGCCCCACATTTAGAGACTGCAATCATTAAAAGATTCCATATAGCACAACACGCTTCCTTTGGACAATAGTGACAGCAGTCTATGGCAACACTACCCATTCAATTTCCCTGCATCTAGCTCAGTTAATACATAATTTACCCTACCAAAACACAAGGCAAAGTACACCTTAAGAAGCAAACAATAGGGAAGGGTGTGAAGGCAACAGTAAGTTGGTAAGTGAGTAAAAGAAAACGCTACCAATGTTGCCATTCGAAAAATAAAAATAAAACGGTATCTGTGATGGTGTTAGAATATGCGTTTCTTTTTGATAGTAGACAAGTGGATTGCTTTTAGAAACATGTAAAATGTAGAAAAGTGATAAGACAATGAGAAATTACAGTCTACAGTGGGCACAGTTAGCGATAAAAAATCTTAATAGTAATAATAGGTTATCTGCCTAGCCTTTTCCCAACTATGTTGAGGTCGGCTTCCAGTCTTACCGGATGCAGCTGAATATTTTTTACATGGAGCGACTGCCTATCTGACCTTCACAACCCAGTTAGTACTGGGTACTACGATACCCCTTGGTAAGACTGGTTGTCAGACTTTAGGGACGGTGGAAACTCGGTATGTAATGGGTCACCCATTGACGGACTAACCTAGGTAAGTGCGAATTAACCTAAACATCGACCCGAGCGGTTGTTAGTATATAGCGAACGAGCAAAAAAAAGGTAATTATTAAACCAATGCTAAGTCAGAGCTTCAGGTGGGACGCTCTCAGGGTCGGTGGAGTGATGATCTTCGCAGGGTGGCTGGTAGCAATTGGGTGAGAGTTGCTGAGAATCGAATTGAGTGGCGTGGCCTGCGATTGAGGAGGCCTATGTCCAGTAGTGGACTACTGTAGCTGTATGATGATGATACAACCAATTAAAAAATGTTTAATATGTATAATTAATAATAAAATACTCAAATCATAAATTGGACGTCAATCAAGCATCATTGTATAACAATTTTGACACAATATTCAAATAATTAAAGAAAAATAACCCCACTTAATGTATCCAAAGGATTTGTTTACGAGGTTTTCCACATTGTCAGTAAGAGGCAAGGGTCAGTCCCCCATTCAGCCCTTATTGCATGTTATTGAATACATTCCAAAGATTTGGACAAAGATCGGGTTTTCGGGTTGTTACAATCACCCCTAGGGCCACATTTTTATTTTTATTTCAATACAAGTGCTATTATGTTATTTTTGAGGCATTTCTCAATGTGTGTTACGTTTCTTGTAATCTGATTGTTTGTTTAGTATGAAAATGTTATTGATTTTAATCACTACTCTTATTTGTGGGATATCCAATTAGAAATCTGAAAAAAAAAACACACGACAGACTAAGACTAGCTTAAACTATTATCGAGACATCTAAAAGTGGCCTTGAAAAGATAATTTCTAGATATAATACCATTGTGTCACCTTCTGTAACACGTCTCTTTGTACAAATCAAAATGCTGTTAGGTGTAGTAAAGAAATAAAAAAGTAACACACACATTACGTGGTCAGTTAAAATTATAATATGTTCAAACAGTTGTATTGAACGATATTATTCCATTACTATATGCGTTTCCTTCTAATTAATTGGCTCGCCACTCCTTTCTCCAATAAAATATCTACGGTAATAAAGATTAAAAACAATGCAGAACAAATTACCTGTATGAACGGGCAACACTCACGCGTGATTAAAAATGGCGCCCGAGGACGCATAATAAATTCTCGACAGCCATTTTTTCAGAAAGAGAAAACTGTCGTATTTCCCACAACGCTCATAAAATATCCTGATGCGACGAAAATAGAACTGTATGCACACCCGATATTGTTTCTTTGAATTTTAAATATAAAATACCTTTACGCGTTTGCCGCCAAAATTTATAACCTCAAATTCTTATTGTTTGACAGTAAGGTCGATATTGGCGCGAAAACTGTATCTATCAGCGATGTTTTACATTTGCAATGCATGATACGGTTTGGGGGACGAATTGTATTGGTATTTTAAACAATATTAACCTTGTCTGTTCATGTGAACTCTAGTTTGTAAGAAATAATGTCGTTATTTGTAGTTTTCAGGTTATGTTTATGTTTGTCTGACTGCGGCACTCTCGTTTACGAAGGATGTTTGTAAATATTTTAAAATATGCAAATAAGGTTCTCAGTAAATGTGTCTGATGTTATTGTCGTTCTGTAGATTCATTGAATAATTGTATTTGTTTGTTTCTTATTTGTATCTTTGCCTTTGGGTTGACTTTTCACTGTCGTTTTCATAAATGTGGCCAAGAATTAACAGTATTTGAAGAAAATAATGGTACGACTAAGATGTAATAGATTGAGAATTTACTCAAAAAAGTGTTTAATTTTTGTTTTCTAATCCAAAAATCCAAATTGAAACAAAAGCTGAAGAATTACCTACTAATGGCAACCATTTTTGAAATAACACTGCAGCCCTACCAAAAGTTGTAGGAATATCACAAAATTTTCTCCCGAATTAAAAAAATACAGAAACCAATGTCCTCAACACATTCATGAAATCAACAAAACAAAACACACGCCTTTATTCATAAATACTACTAAAAATTAAGTCATCATTAACGTCTGCTTAACCATAATATATTTTTAGATATTTAAACGTCTTTCAATTTAAATAAATAATTCCGTAAATGACTTCGATTGTACACTTTGAAACAGAAAATTACACTGCATCCATCAGGACTTTTTATTACCTACCAACATGGCTACCGGGTCCCGAGGAACTGTCAGTTTGGTGCAAAGAAACGAATACTACATAACTTGACGTGTGAGACTTGGGCAAACAAAACCATGTGCATTGATCAGGGAGCTGTGAGGGAATGAATATGCTGTGGACGTATTATTTCTCCCGACTTCTTTCACTGGTGGGGCATATATTTCATTTTGGTTATGTCAATTTCCAGGCTCTTGTCCCAGGTTCATCCAGGTCCTGCCTTACAACTATATATAATGGAAATAGTTCGCCCAAAATAAACCAATCCAAAGTCTTTCAGTAATTTAGTTAAATACGTCAAATTAACTAATCATTCCCTGTATGTCGATTCGCGAAACAAGTTTACGATTTACCTCGTTCAAGTAAAGAAGTGGTGAGGCGCAATAGTTTCTCAAATGCCTCATCCAAGGTTAGACATAGCTCCACACCATGCACATTACAGCAGCGAGTGGCTAGACAAGGCTGCCTCCCCTTGGATTTCGCGGATTACTCTCATATCATGCAAAAAACGGACAAAAGTACGTTTGTCTATCAAAGAAATTGAATTTGCTCGGTTCTTTTCACAGGACGATTGATTTTATTTTTAATTTTTATTCATGCTTTAATACTTACATTCTTCGAGTTTTTAAATGATTACCGAGTTTTTTGTATTGTTGGCCGTGTCGTTATGCAAACACGCAAACGTCTCGTCACTTTTTTGTTCCGCAAACTCGTCGTCGCGCTTTCTCGTTTTGCGAAAAATGTGCTCGTTCTCGCTTCAGATCGCTTTGGTTAGTCTTCAGTCGTATTAGCTATATGGTAACAAAGTTTTTTGTAAAGAAGCTCGTCCTAATACTTTACCTAAGCCATCACAGGCCCTCGACAAGCGTTGCAACTCTTATTTGTGTTGTTGAAGACTGATTCAAGCGGTCGTTATTTGACCACGAGCTTTTCTTTGAGCAGAATGGAGTTTGTCAGGTAGCTTAATCATCGCCGGGTGCCTTGCCTCAGAGAGCGATTAAACCGTTGGGCCTTGACGTCGCATCGGACTATAAGAACACTGTGGGAACAGAGAGTGAAGCCATGTTTGCATATATCTTCCACGTTTGTGGCTGGTCTCAGCTGACAGGCTGCCATCACCAAAAACGCCCAGGTTTTGTATTATTATATCACGCAACCTAAAATATAAAAAAAACATGACCATATCCGCATGATAACCACTACTCACGCCAAACAAAATTCGAGAGGATACCCCACCGTATATAATTACGCCGAATATTTTCGGATACACTCAAAGGCAAGCTGCTCGAGTGTTGGCATATTCAAAAATTTCAATACAAACCGCTGCAAACCAGGCTTATGTGACACACAGGCTTGGAAACTGTCAACTATAGTGTTACATAGTTGTTTTGTCGCGTGAATGACATTGACAGGAGGTTGGTTTTTTTGGTGCTGTTAGTAAACATTTTTGTCAAAAGGTCTTTGGAAATCGTTTTGAAAAAACAAGATAGAAAGAGAACACTATGCCGCGCTATATACACCGCGTATCGGAAAAGTGTGAATATTTAATGTTTTGGTACAGACCATCCAATAAATATCGAGTTTCCTCCATGTCTCGGAAAGCCCGTCGAGGCGTTAGTCCCGGCTGTCATTTGTAGATCCTTGAAAGTCGTTACACGTAGTCAGTAGCCCGAAAGTCTGACAACCAGTACCAAACCGTATTACCAAATACTATCTGGGTTTTGGAGGTCAGATAGGCAGTCGCTCCATACTGGTTTTCAACTGCGACCGGTTAGACTGGAAGCCTACCCCAACATAGTTGGGAAAAGGCAGGCAGATGATGGACCATCAAACTGAACAACTGTCTCTACAACAAATTGTTTATTTTGATGATCTGTACCACATCCTTAAATAAATTAAATAAGACTCTCTGATTCTTGCAGTATTTGTGTAACCTTCAGATTAACCACTTCTTTTACTCCGAGTTTGTAAATAAGTGGGATAGGTTACAAATCTGGAAACAAACTCAGGTTTATTTAATTATGTGTTCCTACGGTCAGTTTCGCAATAAACTTTTCTTAAAAAAACAGTTAGGTAAGGCTGTCAATCTGTTCAAGCAGTGTGTGATATGCATTATCAGCACCCAGCATCACTTCTGAACGTCAATGGGGGAAGCCGTAAGTTCAGCATTATGCTGGATTAGTGGACCCACTATTTTGGTAAGGAAGTCTAAAATAGTGATGGTCTATTTTATGGTGATTTCTGTTGGAAAATGCCCAAATATGACTAATGGCCTGGAATCCAACCTTTAATTAATTTAGCGGTGCTTATTATGGTTATTCTACTTTGTTGGTGTAGTGCTCGCTAGCGCGACTGCTGAGCTTGAGATCCTAGGTTCGATTCTCGTGTCGGGCAAAGTGTTATTGCGTTCTTTCATTAGGAGTTTCTCTGTAGCAGCCTGAAATTGTGTCCGGGCGTGACGTTATGTAAATAGTTGCATTTAAATGACTAGGACCATGTAAACTACGTTAGTTAGTCGACTGTAATATAAAATATTAAACCCTGAAGTCACATACTTATAAAACACTAATAAGCCATCCAGTATTGAGATTTGAATACTACTCGAAATCACGCCAAAATTAACCAACACCATCCTCTTAAGCCACCAACCTTACAACCTGGGAATAAAGTTGAAAATCAGATTGGTAAATAGCAAAACTATGTTTGTAAAGCAGTAATGAAACATGAAATATTCAGAAAGGCGGACGTCGACTGATTTCTTTCTTCGTATGTCGCTTTGAGTCATAATAGGGTAGTCTAATATTAATGTAAGGGAGGCCTGGGAGACGAGTAGGTAAGGTTTTTGAAACGCGTGTGCCGATATGTTTATATTTACGAAGATTTTTGAATTTAGTTATGTATGAACGAAAGAAAAAATAATTTTTTGGCAGAACCAAGGATTTTTTTAATTTATTTTTATTTTAGCCTTTATTTGCCTTAACAATTACATTTCTTAGAATACAATTAATTTAGTATTTTATTAAACCTTACATTTAACATTTCATAAAAATTACATCATCATCATTTAAAATTATATATTTTAGTATTTATTTTCTTTAAACATATCATTCATTTAAATTACATTTATCATTTCATTTAACAATTTTTACAAACAGTAGTACATACATTTTATGCGATTTAAAACGTTTCATAAAACATTAGTAGATACATTACATTTTACATTTCATGTATCAATTTTCTTTTTTTTTAGCGTTTTATCAAACATTTTAAAACCAAGGATACATCAACACAATTTAAAACAAAAATTGAAATAAAGAAAAAAACGGCCCACCTTTCCGTTTTTTTTTCCTTTATTTCAGATTTTTGTATTTTTGTTAGATCTTATAATTATGTTGAGAATTTGGTCGTATTTTGTAGACATAAAAAAAACAATACGTCTTAAAGCTATTGTTTTTTTTTTCATTTATTTTTTATTCACAGGCTATCTGGTAGACCATGACAAACGCCCGACTCAGCGTCAATCTGTCAGTGCTAATTTTATTTAGATTAGCTACCTACCAGTGGCGAAGATTCCATACAACTCGATTCCTACCGGCTTCCCTTCGAAAACTGGCACAGTCAGTATTTCATCAGTATTAATAATAAAATTACATTAAAGATATGTATGGCTATCCGGCTTACGTCTCACAAAAATTGACCCTTCGCTACTGCTATCTACCCAAGTTATTTGTAATCACTTTATTATCTATTTTTATATCAGTATCTCTACAACTAACTGCATCGTTGGTCTAGTAGTCGCAAGCGCGCCTGCTGAGCAGGAGGTCGTAGGTTCGACTCAAGGGTCAGACAAAGTGTTATTGGGTTTTGCCACCAGGAAATTCCAAGTAGCAGCCACGGAGTCTGGATTTGTGCCTGGTTGACGGCAATATGCTTGCCCCCCATTACATGGGACTTTATAATAACTCGCGAAATGTGGGTTTACGGAATTAGGTTCACCTCTGCTTAACCCTTCAGGGGTTACAGGCGTGATGTTATGTTTATGTATGTAATTCATATCTGCCTAGCCTTCGCCCAACTATGTTTACGTCGGTTTCCAGTCTTGCCGTATGCACATGAATACTGTTATTTTACATGGAGCAACTGCCTATCTGACCTCCGCAACCCAGTTATTGGGTAATATGATACTACTTGATAAGACTGGTTGGCAGACTTTCGGGCCACTACCTGTAACGACTGTCAAAGATCAACAATTGACAGCCGGGGCCAACGGCTTAACGTGCTTTCCGAGGTTCGGAGGAAACTCGGTATGGAATGGATGGTCACCCATCCACGGTCCCACCTCGGCAAGCATTGCTTAACCTGGAAGATTGATCCGTGCGGCTGTTATTATTTAGCCACGAGCTCCTCCGAATCTCACTTTGAAGAATGGTTCATAAGTTAAAACCATTGTCAATTAACAATAAAAACAAAAAACAATGACGTACCAAAACACGCCTTTTTAATAAGCCAAACGGAATGATAAAATAGAAACTAATGATACACAAAGCGTTTGTCACCATTACAAATGATTGTATGAAATCATACAGTTTGCATGGGAGCGGTCCAAACTAGGATTTTATTGTAATAATAGATCTTTATCAAACGAGTGGAAGGGGCGATTTTTTTAATTTTCCTAATAGATTTAAATGTATGTGATAATATTTGGTTCGTATAAGTCGACTGGTTTATGTGTAACGCTAGCAGTTGAGCAACTTTGATTTAGTCTACAATATTTTAGAACGTGCATAATTATTGCAGGCTTTAAACGAATAGGTTAAAATAGCCGCTTTTTTGTTGCTTTTGAAAAAAATACTACCTACTTTTGTACTTTACTCTGCTGTTATTCCTTACTTACTTATTTTTGTGCGTCATCCATCATCATCATCATTCTTCGACTTTATCTATATTTATTTGGGGTAGTGCATGTTTTTTTCGTCCATTGTATTTATTTATCTTTATAAGCCATCATCTCGGTAGTCACCTCTTTTCTAGGCGTCTTTAGTCATCATTCATCATCGTCATTCTCCTGCCCTTATCCCAATTTATTTGGGGTCGGCGCAGCACGTCTTCTTATTCCATACTTCTCTATTAGACGTCATCTCAGCAGTCACCTCGTTTCTAGCCATATCATCCTTCACACAGTCCAACCATCGTTTCTGCGTTTAAAAGGTAAAGTTAAAATATTTCTAGTTTTCAAAGTAAATCAATTGAAATACGTTTATCTACTTGTGCACACAGGTACAAGATATAATTGTTACAAAACATTAGTGAACCGTTAACAATACATGCCATGGTAATAGGCTTATCCCCAATGAAATGGAACTTAACATACCTAACTGTTAAAATGTGGGTGTACTGTAGACTGTACACATCTCAGAGCATTCAGGCGTGAAGTTATGTTTTGATGTTGTGTAAACAATGAACATCCAAGCGATTGCAGTCATCGTGACAGATTTGCTGTCTATTATTGAAGAGTTCCATTTCAAATCTCCGAAGATCAGCATCAGATCTTCACCGAATTTAAATGGGACCACCGCGGAATAATATTCTTTCAAACAAAAAAAGAATCATCAAAATCGGTTCACAATTGGCCAAGATATCGTTGAAAATAAACAACAAAAAAAAAATTCAGTCGACTTGATAACCTCCTCTTTTTGGAAGTCGGTTAAAAATCTAGAGATTTCTGTCTTGTGGCACCAATATTTTAATAACTATGGTTACTACTTTCGTTTTTGCAGCCTTAACGCTCGATCTGAAGTAGTTCAGTTACATCACACATTAGCTATAACCTGACCACACCCGTCTATTGGCTGACCTCCATTGCTGGTCGTAAAGTTGAACTAAATGGTCATGGAAGCTTTTATAACAATATCATGTTACTGATTATGTTTTTAGAAAAATAAAGTTAGTAGAATCAAATCAAATACTTTTATTTGTGCAACAAGGTACAATTAGAGTGTTACAAAATGATTTTGTGAATTTCTCTCCGTCTGAAAACATAGATAAATAAAATTGTTTATTTGCACCTTCAAGTAAAAAATATGGTTTACAATACAAACAGGCCAGGTAATTAAAGTCGTATGAATAGACTCGGTTGGGACTTTATAATGAAACTAGTGGACTGTATAAATATAGGTGTAATACCACAATTAACATATAGTGCAACGTGTGAAGACCGTACAAAGAAATGCCCGTAGTGAGCTCAGTGTGTGGCGCGCAGCGGCGCTCGGGTTCGGTACCCCGAGCCCCGCGGCCTCCCCGCGGTTATCCACGCATATGTGAGGCGCGCCGACACGTATGTTAGAGTTGCAGCCAATACCTAAGCTAATATAACTTAATATCTTGCAATTATAGGTATCAGCCCACCCTCGTTATTATGATGACTAAATCTACTTTATAAAAACCTTGCATTAATTCACTGACAGATTGCCTGACCGCCGGTGATACTAAAAGTATGAAATTCTTCACAAGAGTTACTTAATCTTTTTTTTTTTTTTATATCATAGCGAAAGAGAGTGGTTTATATTGAAGTTTGTATTTTTTTCCGACAGAAAATTCCAAACAGAATAACTAGAGATTTTTATTTGTTCTCATGTATGCACACACTCTAACAATTAATACCGTTTATCTGTTGTTACCCGACTGACCCAGTCGGAGGGTATTCTTTTTCATTGTTTCTTTTTTTTTTCATGTTTTTGGCCAGTGACCTGTAACGATTGTCAATTAAAGATCTACAAATAACAGCCGCGACCAACGGTTTTCCGAGGCACGAAGGAAACTCGGTATGTGATGGGTGGTCATCCAACCACGGACCAACCAAGGCAAGCACTGCTTAACCTAAAGATCGACCTGAACGGCTGTTATTATTTTGCGGCGGTTATTGTTTGGCAATGAAAATGATAAATAAGTAGGTAGTTAGACTATCAGTAAATAAACACAGTTTTTGTAGTGTTGTAGTAATTTGTACCTACTTGACGACATACGTATCGTTAAGTTTCTTGTTTGTTTCCTATTTGAATAATAGCAGTTACATTACTAACTACTTATCAGTAATAGCCTCTTGTAATTCTCTCGCCATTGTCATTAAAACATATTGATTCCCGCGACTTCTTACTTACTTATTATAAATGTGAATGTTTGGGGTTTTTTTTTTTTTTTTTTTTTTTTTCCCGGATGGGAAATCATCAAATGCCCCCCCCGCTCTGGGCGGAGCGGAAGGGAGTGTCAGACTTGTACTGACTAAAACCCATCCATGTTCCTTCTTTGCCCTTTGTGTTCCAGGGCCACGGTATCTCTTTCGAACAGTCCCGCAGCCCTGGCAGGCATCGGCCCTTGCGGACCCCTACTTATTTGCTGACATCTCTTTGAGGCGCACGTGGAACACGAACGCGCCGTCGACACGGCAATGTTTGGGGGTTGAATGGATGTTTGTTACTCTTTCACGCAAAAACTAATGAACGGAATTAGATGAAATTCGAAACACGGATAGTTTATAATCTGGATTAATACATAGGATACTTTTTTATCCTGGTAGGTGAAGCCGCGATTTAATTAAATGGTTTTCGTAAGGAAACATTGGACAGGACAAGAGATTTTTTAAATTTAGGTTATTTCGTGCAAAGTATATCAGTGACATTGAAAGATAACTTTTACACTAGAATTAAACTCACACACAAACAGATAACATCATGTTTTTTCATGCACACTATTATAGACATGTTTATTTTACTACACACTTATCTTTACACTGAATGATATTTTTATCACATCAGTCTCTTATATATCACTGTTACTGATCAGACGTTCACGAGAAACAGTAGTTTAAAATGAGTTTTGTGCAAAAAGTGGTCCTAATAACCGGAGGCAGTGCAGGCATCGGCGCTACCACAGCCGAGTTGTTTGCCAAGGAAGGTGCTTCTGTAGCCATCGTCGGAAGAAACGAAGCTAAACTAAAAGCGGTAACTGACCGCTGCAAGAAACTAGGAGCAGACACACTCGCCATCAAAGCAGATGTGTCCAAAGACGAAGAAGCAGACGTAATCGTCAAGAAAACAATCGACAAATTCGGAAAACTGGATGTACTGGTCAACAATGCAGGAGTACTGAGAGAAGCTAATATTCTCTCGGATCACTTCTTGAAAACGTATGACGAAGTGATGAACATTAACATGCGAGGCGCTGTCCGCATTTCTTACTTCGCTGCTCCTCATATCATCAAATCTAAAGGCAACATTATCAACGTTTCAAGTATCGCTGGAACTTCTACTACAAGACCTGACAACATAGCGTACAGGACATCAAAGGCTGCAATGAACCATTTTACTAGAAGTCTTGCTTTGGAACTTTCTCCTCATGGAATAAGAGTCAATTCCATAAGTCCTGGTCCAGTCCGCACCGATATCTTTGAAGGTTTGGAAGTGACTGAAGAACGGTTGAGGGAAAATACGGCGCTGCAGAGAATATCGGAGACTACTGAGATCGCAGATATGATTGTTTATGTCGCCAGTGATAAGGCCAAGGGCATTACTGGCTCAAATTTCGTAATTGATAACGGCACTCTGTTGAAGTAGTAGATTTAACCCAATATCATGTTTGTTTGAATATCTACACAGTAAAATATTGTCATTAACTAAAATGTATCTTTATAATTGCACTTTTGTGATTTCTATGTGAGTTCCATTGTTATAATTGTATTAAATCATTATTGAATAAAATTGTGTGGTGGTTTTTTTTTCATATCTTACATGTGTCCCACTGCTGGACAAAGGCCTACCTTTTCAGTTTCAAAATCTCTATATTTTGTAAGGTCGTTGACCATGTTTGCCCCGTCAAAAAACAACAAGATAAGAGTAACACCACCTTCGTTGTCTGTTAAATATTTAATTTATTAAACATAATAAGACCTTGATAAGGTCAAGATCAGTACTTCTTATCAATGAGACGTTTTAGATCAAAAAATATTCCAGTTTCACCTCTTTAAATAGTGTCCTTAGATTTTAAGTGCCTGACTGAAAATAATATCAATGTATCTCAAATCACACATATGCTAGAACATGACATGGCATCGCTAGGCGCAATGGTTAAAAAAAATTGTAAACTGATCTTACAAAAGACTCTTAGATTTACAACCTAAGGGTGCTTGCAATAAGATATAGATTCCTAGTACGGACTAGAGGAACTTGCAAAGTACCACCGATACAGAATAAATTAGCTGAAATGCGACTGCTATGGAGACCGGTCGATCACATGACCAGGAAAGTGCTAGGCACAAGAAGGAACCGAAAGAGAGCGGAAGATCCCGACTTAAGTTGATCGTGATTTCTTAGCAAATATCGATATTGACCCAGTGACAAGACGACACAGAAAATACATCTTTGGAGAAGAAAGCCGACCCCAAATAAAGTTGGAATTATAATGAGTATCAAAAAAGAATACTTTCAGATAGTAAATTACCTGAATACGTTACAACTGAACATTGTTTGGGATTGAGATCAAGTTAATTTTTTTGACAGTATACTTCAAGACACTGCAAGTCAGTTTGAAATGCGATCATATCCGCAGTCGATGATATAGTAGCAGAAATTTTCATATCATCAGCGAAGCACAGTAATTTGGATGAGATAAATAATAATGGACCGAGCAACGAACCTTGGGGTACTCCGCTGGGGACTTAAATCCAGCTAGATATATAATTATTCAGTACCACAGCTTGCGACCTGTTTTCTATGTAAGAGGAAAACCATCTGAGTAAATCCCGTATACCGATGCCCTCTAACTTCCGCAATAGGATGACATGGTCAATTCTGTCGAAACACTTACTATAATCTGTGTAGATAACATGGACTCGTTTACTGTGATCCATTGCGTCGGTGATGTAGTTATTAAGCAAAATAAGATTGGTGACAGTGGATCTACCATTAAGAAAGCCGTGTTGGAAGGGACTAAACAATTGTTCCAGAGCAGAATAGACCTGGTTATAAATATTCCTTTCGAAAACCTTGGCAATGTTACACAATTTGGATATCGGTCTATAATTAGTAATGTCCTGTTTTGACTCCTTTCTTATGTACAGGCGTTATGGATGCCGATTTCCAAAGTTTGGGGTTTCTATCTAAAGATTTTTTAAATAGAATTGAAATAGGAAGGGCAATAGATGCAGCGCAACGTACGAGAAGCTTGGATGAGATATTATCCGGGCCTGGCGCTTTCAATGTATCTAATTTACGAAGGAAGTTGGCTATGTCTTCAGTGTTCACCGAGATACGATTGATATCGGACGACAGGTTTGATGATTCAGTAAAAGAAGAGGAAGAGGAATTAGAGCAACCACCATGACTAAGGTTGGGATCTAAAATGTGGAGTGAAAATAAGTTGAAAAGCCACACTTATGGATTTCCCGGTACGCAATGTTTCGTTGTTAAAAGTAACCGTGCTCGGGGTTGCATTTATATTATGACGTTGTTTAACAAAAGTTCAAAATTGTTTCTATTCGACTATTTTAATAGACCTTTCGGTAAGTTTCAAATAATTTGCGTAACACTGACTTTCAAATGTTTTTACCCTATCACGAAGAAGTTTAAATGTTAGTTCGTCAGCTTGCCATAGGTTTTAAGTTTTGTAAAGTATTTATATTTCTCTTTTATTAATGAGGAACTGTACCAGGTCGGATATAACTTATTACGATAAAGTTTCTGAGGTATACATTTCGATTGAAGATTATAGATAACGTTATTGAAAAAACTTACAGAATCGTCAGCTGACCTTTCTGCAAACTCCCTTTCCCAGTCAGTCTCACAAATGTCACGATTAATGGATTCGTAATCACTCTTATCATACAGAAATTGTATAAGTGATGCACACCCAAGGGGAGGTGTTTCAACAAGATCTGTAGTAATTAACATTGCTGGGTGAAAATCATCGATTGGTACTTGTGGGCTTAAACTTTCAGTCGCGTTACCTTCCTGGTTCGAGAGGACTAAGTCAAGTATTTTACCGTATCTGTTAGTCACGCCATTATATTGACCAAAGTCAAGAGTACATAAGTCATCTCCAAATAGCACTTCATCACCACTCTTAAGATTCGTTGGGACGAACGTAACTTACATAAATAAATCCCACAGAGATGTAAGTTAAAATAGTTACGCGTATTCGAATTTTTCAAGTGTATGCTTATCCAGAGATCTTCAACTGTAGAATGAAAATTTTGTTAACATGTTACTGATAATTCTCGACAAGCAGCTATTAGAACTCCTCCACCACGTATATGTCCAGTCAGAGCATAATCGCGATCCCTACGCCATTCAGTATACTTTTCATTCAAAAATTCCGAGTTCAAAATACCATCCAATAAATAACCAAGTCTCAGTGAGAACAATAACATCAAATGAGCTGGCTACCATTTGACGATTGAAAGTATCGGTTTTAGTTCGTAGACCACGAACGTTCTGATAAAATATGTTTGTAGCGCTTAGGTGGTGTGGAATAATACTCCAGATGATGACGACGTAGTATATTTAGGTTTGCAAGTGCTGAAGCTTATTGGAATGTGGAATGAATGTGTTTAGAAAAAGGCGGTCCCTTTTATACCAAGTTTGTCATCACAAAATCAATGCATAGTGGGTACATTTAGAAACTTAGTTCGGGCACAATATTGTCGATGTACCCTACATACTAAAATGTTACTGTGACCGCGATCGGATGTGTGTTTTCATGTATTGCAGCTACAGTACTCCCCCCTTAGCGAAGCGTACGGGCATCTTGACGATCCTGCCTGATCTTGTACGTTGGTCGCTGGTGTTCGAGGCTGGAAGCAGGCTGGAGTGATCTTCAGTGGTAGCTGCAGCTGGTTGGCGTGTCTCAGTACTCGTGTATTCGTGGTTATCTTCGATGTTGATAGTGTATGCCGGCTTGAGACGGTCGATCGATATGTTGCTCGATCTGCCTGGTAGCTGTATCGTGAAATACTTCTCGTTGCGTTCGATGACCTTGTATGGACCTTTGTATGGATGCTGCAGTGGTTTTCGGACGGTGTCATCGCGTACAAACACGTGGCTGCATGTTGGTAGGTCGTTGTGCACGAACATACATCGCTTGTTTGAATGCGGCTTGTATGTAGGTGTCAGCTTCGTAATCACGTCGTGTAACTGATCGACGTAGGTGTGGTCAATCTTCGTTGCGGCTGGTGATGGTGATATAAAATCGCCGGGTAGCCGTATTGCTTGGCCGTAGGTGAGCTGCGCGGCACTTGTGTTGGTATCGGTGCGCGTGGCGGCTCGTAGCCCCATCAAAACAATAGGTAACTCGTTGATCCATTTGTTGCTGTTTGCTAGTCGTGTCATGAGTGCGGCCTTCAGTGTTCGGTGCCAGCGTTCGACGATGCCGTTACTCTGCGGGTGGTAGGCAGTAGTACGGGTTCTTTCTACTCCAAGTAGTTGTGCGACATGTGCGCGGCGTGCGGCGCGTGCGCGGCGTGCGGCGCGTGCGCGGCGTGCGGCGAGTGCACGGCGTGCGGCGAGTGCGCGGCGTGCGGCGAGTGGGCGGGCTGCGGAGCGTATGTGGCGTGCGCGGGCTGCGGCGAGCCGTGCGCGGCGTGCGCCTTGTGCTGCTTGTGTCGGTGGGCGCGCTGCGGGTGCGAGCTGCCGTACACCTCGCGCACCGACGGGCTGGGGGATAACGTGAGAGGACTGGCGGTTGATCTGATTGGTCGTTTCGGGCGCGATTGTGATTGGCTCTGCTCGATGAACGCGATCGTCGTCTGTCGAACGATCTACGTCGATCTTGATGCGATCGGTATGCTTTCAGCTCTGCGATTTCTTTGGTGAGCGCGTCAATTTCCTCTTCAATTGACGTAGATGCACGTGGGGTAGTGGGAACGGAGGAAACTGCAGCGACTGCGCCGAGTGGTTGTGTCTGCTCGAGGATTTTATCTGCCATCGTTGCCAGCTCGTGGATATCGGAGTGTTTCGCGATGTTTTCACTGACGGCGAGGACTGCTCGAACAGATTGTGGTAGATGGTTGGTCCACATAATCCGCAGTGCTGAGTCAGAGATATTGTCGGCGGCGAAGTTTTTCATGCGGCGTAGTAGCTGTGAAGGCTTCACGTCGCCGAGTTCCATTTCAGATAGCAACCTTTGTACTTGCCGTTGCTCGGATTCTTCGTAAACTTGGAACAGCCGACTCTTCAATGCTTCGTATCGGTTTTTTCTCAGGTGGACGGAGAATAATGTCGGAGATTTCGTCGAGATCTTGATCTGGAGGTATCTTCTTAATAATCACGTCGGGGTCACCAATGTAGCGCTTAGGTGGTGTGGAATAATACTCCAGATGATGACGACGTAGTATATTTAGGTTTGCAAGTGCTGAAGCTTATTGGAATGTGGAATGAATGTGTTTAGAAAAAGGCGGTCCCTTTTATACCAAGTTTGTCATCACAAAATCAATGCATAGTGGGTACATTTAGAAACTTAGTTCGGGCACAATATTGTCGATGTACCCTACATACTAAAATGTTACTGTGACCGCGATCGGATGTGTGTTTTCATGTATTGCAGCTACATGTTTAAACCAGGTAAATTAATATTAACGTTAGTAGCTATTACGCAAGAAATCAACAACATAATATGAATCAGTAAAAATACCCCATTAACACATAGCATAAACATATTAACTAAAAGAGGGTGGTTGGAAAATAAATATACCTGTAGTAATCAAACGGCGACTATTATTAATGTAGTAGAAGAATTATTCGACATTGAGCGGAGAGTAACTGTGTGGGTAGCCAAGCAATAGTGTGTAGTTCGTACAAGCGCGAGCGTGCAAGGCGTATTATTATGCACTAATACTTTAAAATGAACAGCCCGAAAAGAAACTCAAAGGATTTTTTTAATAGAACAAAAGACTGGCTCATTAGTGCGGCAGAGGTGCTAAACAATTTGTAACATCTTAGTAAAACAAAATGAAATATAATCTACACTAAGGTGATCATTAACAAACACACGCTGAGAAGTGCCTTGGAACCCAATATCAAAGGTGGATAAGGAATATTTAAAACTGTAATTAATTTGTAAAAAGATAAATAAAAGAAAAACAACACACATAGTTACGTTAAACTCAAATGAGTCATATTAAACGATAAACTACACAAGACTTATCAGTAATACTAATTACTCATTAAATAGGCGAAGATTATAAAATGAAAATACGATATTGTATCATATGATAAAACGATGATTTTAAACCGCTTTGGGTTAGTAAGCTACCAAATTTTGAGTTGAACTGTAGTCCGAAATGTTTGCAAACAAAGTGGTTCTAGTAACAGGCGGGAGCTCCGGCATCGGCGCGGCTACTGTGGAGTTATTTGCCAAGGAGGGGGCTTTTGTCGCCTTCGTCGGAAGAAACGAAATCAAACTGAAGGAAGTAGCCAACCGCTGCGAGCAGTATGGAGTCAACACCTTCATCATCAAAGCAGATGTCTCCAAAGAAGAAGAAGCGAAGACTATCGTACAACAAACCATAGACAAGTTTGGAAAACTAGACGTACTCGTCAACAACGCTGGCATTTTGCGGTTTGCGAGTATACTGCAACCCAATCTGTTGCAGAACTATGACGAGGTCATGAACACGAACCTGCGTCCCGTCATCCACATCACCAACTTAGCGGTTCCTCATCTTATAGAAACAAAAGGAAACATCATAAACGTATCTAGTATTGCGTCTACTTTAGCTAAGGTACCAGGAATGATGTCTTACAGCGTTTCCAAAGCTGGTATGGATCATTTTACGAGATTTGCTGCATTGGAACTGGCACCTTCTGGCGTAAGAGTGAATTCTGTTAATCCTGGACCAGTTATAACCGATATTATAACCAGTTCTGGGATACCTCTAGAGGTATTGAGTGACAATGTTGCGAGTACAGCGTTGGGACGATCTTCAGATGCTGATGAGGTTGGTGACATAATCCTGTACCTAGCCAGTGATAAGGCTAGGGGTGTAACTGGATCGTGTTACGTTATTGATAACGGTTTTTTGCTGAAGTAGACTCTTTTGTTATTTGAAGCTTTCCAATTTTTGTAATGATTATTTTTAATTGTGATTAAATACAAATACATGTTTCAAAAATTAAAATGTTCTTTGTTTGAATTGCCAAGTAATCAACGGGCCTACAGTTGGTATGTAGCCTCCGCTGCCTAAAGCATATGCAATGATAGAGTTAAAACTGAAATATCAGAACTCGCTGTATTCCTTTCGACTTGATACCAATTATTTGGAAGTTATTTGCTGCCTAGTTCAATTTTAGCTAGGCCCATGAGTCAGTTTTAGGAGTGTAGTGTTGCCATAGTGTTATTATAAATAGCCACTATCTTATCTCCTATCATTCTAAGGCCTTATCATACTAACACATTAATGCTGTGATTTAATTATTTGGTTACTCATAACAACATTGATTTCTATCATTATTTTATAATCTTCCTTAGGTTTCTTTATGAGGGTCCAATTGTTTTTTCTGTACTGTTTTTTAATATATAGCACATAATATATGCACTATATACACCATTGCTACTTTCGATTTCTCACTTAAAAACATACTTATTAATGCTTTTTCTCACAGGGCTAGACAGAAACTGCATAATGCTACCTGCTACGATTTTAAATTTTCATTTTGAAAAGGATGAAATAAAAAACATAATATTTTCGCATCTTGGATTTTTAATATTAGTCAAAGTCAGATTTTTTAGTATTTCAATTAGGCCAGTAAGAGGTACGTTAAAACTACAAACGCGGTATTAGAATTAAATCTATTGATGAGAACAAGATCCATTTACAATATTTCCATCGGGCCGTGGCTGCATGAAAGAGGATCAGAAGGATTTGTGGCTTTTCTTCGTTGCCAGCACGCGTTGTGGTTAAAATCCAAAAGTGCTACTGGTTAACTTGCCGTCCAGTCAAAAAATTTTATATCATTCTCATACATGTCATGTATTTGTTTACAATCCACAATTCAAATACAACCATTACAAAAATTGAATACACCAAAAAAAGGGTCTACTTCAGAAAATAACCGTTATCGATAACATAACACGATCCGGTAACACCTCTTGCCTTGTCACTAGCTAGGTACAGGATCATATCACCAACCTCTTCAGCATCTGAAGATCTTCCCAAAGCTGTCATTCCCGCTACATTCCTTTCCAGCTGTATTTCTGGTGATATATTAGAACTGGTTATAATATCGGTTATAACTGGTCCAGGATTAACAGAATTCACTCTTACGCCAGAAGGTGCCAGTTCCAATGCAGCAAATCTCGTAAAATGATCCATACCAGCTTTGGAAACGCTGTAAGACATAATTCCTGGTATCTTAGCTAAAGTAGACGCAATACTAGATACGTTTATGATGTTTCCTTTTGTTTCTATAAGATGAGGGACCGCTAAGTTGGTGATGTGGATGACGGGGCGCAGGTTCGTGTTCATGACCTCATCATAGTTCTGCAACAGATTGGGTTGCAGTATACTCGCAAACCGCAAAATGCCAGCGTTGTTGACGAGTACGTCGAGTTTTCCAAACTTGTCTATGGTTATGGTGGTGGTATGGTTTGTTCGTGGTGTGACGACATTCTTCGCTTCTTCTTCTTTGGAGACATCTGCTTTGATGATGAAGGTGTGGGCTCCATACTGCTCGCAGCGGTTGGCTATTTCCTTCAGTTTGACTTCGTTTCTTCCGACGAAGGCGACAGAAGCCCCCTCCTTGGCAAATAACTCCACAGTAGCCGCTCCGATGCCGGAGCTCCCGCCTGTTACTAGAACCACTTTATTTACAAACATTTTGACGTACTGGATACTTTACGGCACGAAATTTATCGGCACACTAACTGTAGTTTGAAATATAGTTTTATTGTGTAAAATGTTATCTAAATCTTCGTCTTTTGTTGAATTTAGACATTAGACTTATCTGATAATCGTGTACTATACAAGTCTTTACGTATCTATCTATGATTATCATTATTACTGTTGCCTCCTCGAACTCCTGACTGCCTAGTACTTTTAGTTGTCGCTAGGGCTACAGCTGAGAATGACTTTTGTCTCGATTCCCAGGTGTTATTGCGTTTTTCCATCAGGAATTTCTCAAATGCAGCTTGGAGTCAGGACTTATGCCCGGTTAATGGCAGTAGACTTGCCCGGGGTATGATATTTATTTACGATTGCATATGACTTAAAAAATTAAGTATGATGTGGATGTACTTTAAGTACACCTCTATAAGTCACTCCTGCACGTATTCCTTAACCCAATGATAATTTTATATAAATATATATATTTCTTTTCCCAGTGTTGGGCAAAGGCCACCCCCATTCCTTTCCAACTCTTCCGATGTTTTGTAGTCCCTGGCCAATTATCAGAAAGGAGTTCAAATCGTCACACCAAAGTTTCTTGGGCCTGTAATATTATCATGTATTATAATTTTACAATGACGCCTATTGCATTAATACCAAGACAGACCCACGATCAAAAATTAGTCACTCGAAACCTAAACTACACTCACAAACAGAACGCTCTCGATATTTAAATCAAACATAACGTGTCACCGAAGTCCACTAATTGCCCACACGCATGCAATGTAACCGTTATTAATATTACTACTCTAATATATTTCTGGTGGAGCGTGTACTTGTGGCATTTTAATGTTAATTGACCACTGTTCGCGGTTGTACATGTATTTAATTATAAATCTTTTTTTGATTATGGATATTGTACGTGTTCGAATCATAGGGTGGGGTGTTCTAAGGGCTGTCAACGCTATCATTGCATTCCTTTTTTTTCTGGTATTCGACATGCAAGAGTTTCATTCTAATGTTTTGAACTTAACAGCAAATAATATTTTGATTTTTTCTGTTTTATCTCCTAAAAGTAACGCGTTGTCCACGACCTTATGCGATTCGACTGGCGTCGCAACTAACGATGTGTCACTTATTACCTTTGCAACAGTACCGTTGCATTCGCATGGCGTCTTGTCGCGGTGACCCGTGGCGTGCTCTATACATAATGTTTGTCAAACCGGATCAAGACATAGTATGCATAAGCAAAGGTTGTTATTTAAAATTGTGCCGAAATTCGGTCAGGAGGACAGTTACCAATCTCAGTATAAAACCACTAACAAATTCTAATAATTAAAAAGAAAAACACTCCAATATCACACACGAAAACACATAAAATAATTAAGGTCAACAACAACAATAATAAATCATGCGACAGAACAATCAAATCTAATACGTACGGCCCAAATCCTCGCCCACTAGTTGAGAGGACATATTTTATTAATTACCTACCACGTTATCACGAAATATTACCTTTATGTCCCATATTTGCATATCGTGTTAGTCTATAACAGAATGTGGGAGCGCCGAGCATGCGATGACCGGGCTGAGTTACGAGCGGCAGCGGGAGCGGATCCGAAAATTAGATTATGAAAACCATTCCACTGCTAGTTCACGACCCACGTGTCATCGTGTGGGAAAGTTGCGGTAATCTTACGAGCCTAGTGAGGGTTAGTGGATAAGTGATGTCTCAATTTTTTTGTTTTATGGATATGTTGGTGTCTTCGAAATTTTACACAACCACCACAATTGAAAAGTGCCGATATCACTTAAATAACACTGTAGTCCTGTGTCGGTTTGCTACGTTGTACAGCAGTGTGTCATTCTGACTTGCCGCTCATCAAGAAAGCCCTAGCTGCTAGTGATTACCTATAGAACAGTTGTAAGACTCCCTGAGGTCCTACACAAGTGGAAATTGCTTTCAAAGCGTTTCATATTTCTACAATATATTTCAACAGAATTGAGAAACCTAAGTTATTTGCATTTTTGCCCTTTCCCTCATATTTATCGCTAATAGAATGTCGCTTTACTCCTATCACACGAACCGTTTCATATATTTGATGGAAATTTGGGCGTATCCATCGAAATACGACCGCGACTGTCCTCGCGTTCATTTTAATGATTTTGATAGACGCGCGATTCAGAGCCACCATATTTATATAAAAGCTTTTTATTTGATTAATTTTTGGTTATTACTTTGGCCGCCATTGGTTTATGTTCCGTACAAAACATAACATAATATTTCTGGTATATTGAGACCCTTCCCGTGCCTCGGAAAGCACATTAAGCCGTTGGTCCCGGCTGTCATTTGTAGATCTTTGACAGCCGTAACAGGTCGTCAGTGGCCGAGAAGTCTGACAACCAGTCTTACCAAAGGTACCGTGTTCCTCAGTAACTATGTAGATTGCAGAAGATTTGATTTAAGTAGTAGTTCTATGTAAAATTCTGGTATTTAGCTGGATCCTGTTAAGGCGCACCCACAAAGGAAGCACTCGCCTGTAATGTAACAGTTCAAATTCGAGCATTACTTCAGTGAGTGAGGAGAACCACGTGCGTCTATTTGCAACGTAAAAAAAAAACATGGTTTTTTACATTACAGACAAATGCTCCGGTGAGGGAGCACCCTAGATGGAAAAAGTCAATGGTGACAGTAAAACATTATAATTATCTCTATTAATGGTTCTTCCGAAAGGTCAGGCACGTAGTACTCGCAATAGGCGTGCTTGTATTGCCAGATGTATGAATGTACGTGGACGAGGTAAAAGGAGTATGTAAGTATCTTAGCAGGTGGCGGTCTGTAGTTACTGCCTGTCCTCATGAGAAAAAGACGAGCGATTATCTATGTATGTAAGTATGTATGTATTATACACGTGCAGCCTGTGGGCTAGATGTACGCAAAGATCGTACAGTGCTCTCCGCGCTCAGTATAATAACGCGTTTAGGATGCTGGTGGGGCTGCCCCGCTTCTGTAGCGTCGGGGATGTTCGCAGATGCGCATGTGAATTGTTTTTACGCCACAATGTGTAAAAGGTGCGCTTCCCTGGTGCGTAGGGTGTAGGGCAGCACCAACAGTATCTTAAACATGATTGCCAGTCGCCTGGACTGTGTTTATGTGGGTTGCTGTCGTGCTATCACTCATGGGTTGTCGCAGCAGTGATCCACCGTTATTTGGTGTGTTGTGTTCTTTTATAGTCACACATAGTCGTAAGTTTTTACAATTTTAAATTCTATTCTATTCTATTAGGTAGTCATGTAGGTATGTTTATCAACATCCATACGACCGGAGGTACCTCAGAAGTTCAAAGTTCATAACCCTGTTACTGCTACCACAGGCACCTCAACTTGAAGCACACACCAATTAACTAGTGTTAATAACTCGTACTAACGCGTGGAGCAATGGTGAGGCACAAATCGTTAGTGTCAACAACGGTCAGGAACTTCCTCGGCAAATATTCTACCTTTGGACCTGTCTTGGAGTAGTGTGGCTGTAGCTTACGGTAAGGAGGGACTCTCCTGTAAGCAATAACTGGTTAGGTATATAGAGAAAAGGCTGCAGTTTTATATAAATGAACTTGGCTGTACACAGCTCCTCATTATGTACTGTAAAAGTACTGATGATTACTGACCCTTTGAAACTTAGGTACTCTCTGCATTGGTGCTAGTTATCATCAAAGATTGATTGGTAACCAAATAAAATACGATTTTAATATCGGAAGGATTCCATTGACAATGTCCATTAGTCTATTTTGAAAATTTTGACGTCCGTAAGTGAACATGTTTATTTAATCGACGACAAGACTTTTTATAAAAAAAAAATCTTTTTTTAGTCTATAATTAATACAGCATCCAACTGTGTTGTGAATAACCATTTTAGTTTCATGTTAACGCTCAAAAGCCATGGTCACCGTACAGCCAAAACTCAAAATGTACAACTTGGACATAGTTGCTCACAGGAGCGCCGCAGGGGTTATTGTTTGATCTCTAATCAATCCAGGGGTGCAGAACTTTGTAGTGGTGGCTAATTAGGGATTATGTATGAATTTGTATGTTTGGACAAGACGCAGGGTTATGCTGGTAAAGGGAACCTTGTGAGGGCAACGGCTTTTCAGAAGATTGTTCGTTGAACAACTTGATTTGACCTTGTTGTTCAAACTGCTATGCAACAGCTTTTGTTGTGGTCCTGTTTTAAGAGTACCTACGGAAGCTGGTGGAATTACAGGCACATGAGAAATTTCAACCTTGTCACTGTTCATTCAATAAATACAAAAAGTTTTCAAACCAAGTGTTACGGGTAGTGAGAAAAAAATTAATTGACAAATAGATAACACATAATAATCATTAACACATAAAATGGAATATTAACCTTTTTTATTATCCCGTTTTCAGGGGTTTGTTTAAACACTTATATACAGGGTGTTTGGTGCATCGTTTGCCAAATTGAATTGTCCGACTGGAGAGGTCATTTGCGATCTCTTCAGGCCCAAGAACTCACTCTTGGCCACACCAGTTTTTTTATTCGGTTTTTCTAACTTTTGTTTTGAAAAATTCCAAAACTTAGTATTAAAGCTTAAATTAAAAACAAAGGTATAATCCTTAAACTACATTTTAATTTTTATACGTACTGCTGTATCGTTCTATCAAATTTAAAACTAGTCGCTAGTAACATCTAGTTTTTCTTTAATAACTCGCAAAGCTTTTGGAAGGAGAAAAAATAATCTTAAAACTCAACTTTAAATTGCTATAAAAAAAAAAACTAAAAGCGATCGAGATCTTCAAATTCTTTTAAAAAGTTCTCTAGTCTGTCCTCTTTCCAATGGTATGCAATATGCTAAAACTTAAACCTTTACTTTTTTTGTTAAAACTTAATCCTAACAAAGGATTTTTGAAAATTGACCTACTGAAGTACTTAACTCCTTTAGAAGGTCAATTTGAATTAAATTTCAAAATAATTTCATAAGGGATGATTTGTAAGTCATTTGGACCTAAGAAACCAGGGCCGTCCAAAAGTGAGTTGGATTGATGATATCTTCATAATCCCGGGAATCGGATGAATAAGGGACGCAAAGGACAGAGAAGTGTTGCACAAGTAACACTTCTCTGTCCTTTACGGGTATATTGTTTCGGGAGGTTCCTGCACCGAATCGGGCGGGAGGAAACGCCCGGGTGTTTCCACTGCGAGGATCGTCCGGAGGACACGGTGGAGCACACCGTGGAGGTCTGCCCCGCTTGGGCGGAGCTCCGCCGTGTCCTCGTAGCAGCGATTGGCGGCGGCGATCTCTCGCGTCTGGCCTTGGTTCAAGCCATGGTCCGGAGCGAGAGGGAATGGGAAGCCGTCGTCTCCTTCTGCGAAGCAGTCATGCTAGTGAAGGAGGTGGCGGGACGTGAGGGGGAAAGAACCTCACGTCCCAGTCGCCGCGGGAGACGCCCTGGGCGTCGGGGGTCACGTGGTGGCTCCCGGCCACCGTAGGCGCGGGCGTGTGGACGGCGAGTTATGGGCCAGCTCGCCGTCCGGCCGTCTTATGACGACAGGCCGTGTCGACGGCGCGTTCATGTTCCACGTGCGCCTCAAAGAGATGTCAGCACATAAGTAGGGGTCCGCAAGGGCCGATGCCTGCCAGGGCTGCGGGACTGTTCGAAAGAGATACCGTGGCCCTGGAACACAAAGGGCAAAGAAGGAACATGGGTGGGTTTTAGTCAGTACAGTAGACGCTCAAAAGTGCACTACCATGCTAAAGATTATATTGCTATGAACTGTGCGAGCGCGATAAAGCAGTGCGTGTGCGTGTGCGTGTAAGAGTGATGTCTCAACATTCCACACATAACACACACTAATGAACTGTCGTCACACTAACTTGGGTTGGTAGCTGTTTGGGCTGAGCATGGGTTCACGATCAATGAAGTCCAAGTTCGAATCCATGTTATTACAATGTGTGGCTGTTTTTTTTTTCTTTGAAACCTTAATAATATTTGTATTTTAAGCAGAAAGTCGTTAGGTATTTATGTTTATTTATAATGTAGTCATGCTTATTATTTATTTTTTATAAGAATTTAACTATTAGATAGTTATTGTATTATTATTTAACCTCATTAATTGATTTTTATTTTATGTTTTCGGTGTTGGAAGGTGGAAATAAAAAAATCATGCTGAATGATAACAAAAATGTTTATTCGTTTTATTTATTTATAAAATTAACAAACTTTTATGAGAATTGTGACGTCACATTCCTATCTAGGCAAAAAAAAGTTCTCTTATTACCGTTCATAAGATTTTTTGTTGTATACCCACTTAGTCAATTCATAATAAGAATAACATAACACGGAAAGGATATTCTAATAACACAAAAATAATTGTTGATACCCGCTTATTATAGGTATCAGTATTCAGCAGAGTTCATTGAATACGAATATGAGTTAGACTTTATGAACGTGTTTTTTTTATGTAACGTCACATTGAATGTATTGAGGTTATAGCTTAAGTGTTCATTTTCTTGACGAAAAGAATATTGAAACTAAACCCCAATCATTAAATTTAAAATTTATTTCTTAATTTTTTATTTTTATTTACGGTTATGTTAATATTATTAAATATTTAGTTACCCGGTCTACTTATTAAATTAAGTATTATTATTTTTTCGCCATAAATTAAGTCTTCCTTTTAGCAAGACTTGAAAGTCTTCTCGTCAGAAAATACAGTCACCTCCCAGTTAAAATCTAAATAATCTCGAGCAAAACGTAGTCTTTTCTCCCGGTGTTTTTGTGTCAAAAATGGTTTTTAGCTGGCTTCCGATGATGTAAACCTTCAGCATGGACTGTGACAAGTCTGACACTCCCTTCCGCTCCGCCCAGAGGGTCATTCGATGATTTCCCATCCGAAAAAAAAAAAAAAAAAAAGGGGAGGTATATACCCAACAGTGAGCGATTCCAGGCTGATATGACGATGAAGACATTTCATCACCTGCCTGCCTTTTCCCAACTTTGAAGGGACGGCGGTCTTCCACTCTAACCAGACTGCCTATCTGACCTCCACAACCCAGTTAGTACTAGGTAATACGACATCCCTTTTAAAGACTGGTTGTCAGACTTTTTGTGCCACTGACGACCTGTAACGACTGTCAAAGATCTACAAATGACAGCCGGGACCAAAGGCTTAACGTGCTTTCCGAGGCACGGAGGAAACTCGGTATACAATGGGTGGTCACCCACCCACAGACCAACCTAGGTAAGCACGGCTTAACCTAAAGATCGATCCGAGCGGCTGTTATTATTTAGCCACGAGCTCCTTATCCTTATTTTGATGAAGACATTTGCCAATGATACATCTCATCAGGCTTGTGCAATAAGACAGTGGTTTACCAAAAATAACAGCTTACAAATGAGGTACATTGTCAAAACGACAATAATAATAATCAAAGTCCGCTTGGCGATACACGCAAACTGCGGCAACCTAGTACCCTTAGGTACGCAAACAAACTTACTCAATATGAGAACGTTGTAAGTTAAAGTCAATACTACAAACGGCAGATGATGAGCTTTGAGACACGGATGAGATAGAAGATGGAAGGCTATGGTAAACTGATGCTGCATAAACATAGGTCGTTGGTAATTGCAAAAATGATTTAGATTTCTGTATATTGGTTGAAAAAAAAAACAGTTCTGGCATCACACCATAAATTAAGTTTTCAAACTACATGAG
Source organism: Noctua janthe (assembly GCA_910589295.1). NCBI lineage: Eukaryota > Metazoa > Arthropoda > Insecta > Lepidoptera > Noctuidae > Noctua > Noctua janthe. The sequence continues at coordinate 1,879,792 of OU342573.1, read as the reverse complement.
TTCGGTGTTTTTACTCAAGGAAGAAATACCGAAACAAACTTGGAGGTCACATTATTTTTTAATGTCAACTCGTATACTGGGTAACACGATACCCGTTGGTAAGACTGGTTATCAGTCTCGGGCCACTGACTACCTGTAATGACTGTCAAAGGTCTACGAATGACAGCCGGGACCAAGCAACGACTTAACGTGCTTTTCTTTAATATTACTTACTCCATTCACTAGTTATTCGGTGTCCATATTACTCCGCGATGATATAGCCGGGAAACTTTCGATACGAAGCTATTGTGAAACACAAATATTGAAACTAAGCCTACGGAGTCCGACCACAGTTAGTTGAGCAACTGTTGCTCCACTATATTGGAAAGTTGGAGATTAATATTTACTTTCACATTCATATGTAGCCATGTTCGACATTACTGTGTCCTACATAATAATAAACAAATAAAAAAAAATCCGTTTTTATAACATGGGACAATTTTAAAAAGCGTAACAAAAAAAAACAATGATCCTTACGTGCTAGATTTTCACATATTCCCTGGACGCCACACTGGGATACTCTGTGTCGTGGGGTCCACATCATTCATAATTTCTCTGCCTTTATCCCAATTTATTTGGGGTCGGCGTAGCATGTCTTCTTCCATACTTCTCTATCAGTCATCATCTGACGTGCCCTTCATTATCTACATAGGTAATTAGTACACTGTGTAACACATACCAAAGCAAAACCAGTTAATGATGTTTCCACCGCTCAAAGAGTGTACCGCATTTTATTACAATTGATATTAATACTACTAATTAAACTTTTACCTCTTTATAATACTAAAATTATATTAAATTTAAATTAATTGTATATTTGTACGCCAAATGGTAAAAAATACAGAAACTATAATATGTATAACTGTAACACACATTCCCTTCAATACGAAAAATCATGACATTAATCCCAGTACACATAAAACGGTGTCCACTATTTCTAAGACCTTTTCCAACTGTGATACCAAAAGTCGCAATCGCGGCTTTGAATGCAATGAATGCACCCTTATTAGGCTGTGTTTACACTGACCGGAAGACGTTTCTTTCAATGCCATGCTCGGACCGGAAAGTCAATAGGACATCATTATATGGCCGGGATGGAGGAGGTGCGTTTAGATGAGATAGTAGGCTAGTTGCTTAGGCGATTAACTGGCTTTAAAAAGCGCAATGTGGGCTTCGTTTTTACTGTAAACAAACCATGGCTATAGACAGAAACTACAGACTGCTACCAGCTTCCTACATACTTCTTTTGGTTGCACAACGTTTATGTACCTGATCGTTTTTTTTGTTTTCTATCAAATGGATTGTAAACTTAAATAGACTGGGTATAGAACTGTCACGTAACGTACGTACCAGAACTTGTGGTTTAAGCTCTGGCCAAGATAAAGTGAACCCTGCACGTGTGCCTTGATAAGTATTAATCAAGACGCACGTGCAGGGTTTACTTCAACATAATCACAAGTACAACTAGTCTCATCAAATTTAAATACTTTCATACAAGTTACGTAAAACAATCGAAGAAAGACTTCATCTCATTTGACCACAGTAGAAAACTTAATTGCGGTTATACTCCGTTCAAATAACAACAGTCTTCCTCGTATCTAACGACTTTACGGTGTCAAAAACACAACATCAACAACACATCTAAGCTTTGGTTTCCTAAGTCTTGAAAGAGGACTTAGGAAACCAAAGCTTAGACAGAAAAAATGGCAAGTTGCTGGCAAGTCAACTTTGCCACTTAAACACTCCTCCATTGGTATTCGCTCAGAGTCGGTCAACATTTGTCTAGCGCTGAAAGGCACGGAATGACCATCTGTACTCTTATGACCACTGCGAGGAACTTGCAGCCATTGAAGCTGGTCTTTGATAGATTGAATAGTCGATTGCAAAGGCCTGTTTTCCCCAGATGGCTAGGCAGAAGTGGTTGAAATACCTACATATTACAGGTCATTGACAATGAAGGTTCCTTTATTATTTTTTGCTGAAACTGAAAATATTTGGTCATGTGTATTTTGGAGAAATTTGAGCATTTCACAAATTGTGTTTAAATCCTATGTACTTAAAGAAACCCTTCTTTGAACTTGTGAACCAATTGCAAACAAATCAAAATGTTTTTTTCTGGTGGTAAAACCGTGTAAACTTTGCCTGGCCTGTATAGGAAATTTCTCTTTGGCAACAACGAGACCGTGGGCTGTGTCAATACCTACACATTTCGTTTTATTTATCGTTGCTTTTTTCGATCATCATCATTATCCTGCCCTTATCCCAATTTATTTGGCGTCGGCGCAGCATGTCTTCTTCTTCCATACTTCTATAACTCGTCATCTCATCAGATACCTCCTTTCTTGCCATATCATCCTTTACACAGTCCATCCATCGTTTCTTTGGTCTTCCTCTACTCTTATGCCCATCCACATTCATACTTAAAACTTTCCTCACGACATTTTCCTCATTCCTCCGCATAACATGCCCATACCACGACATACATATTCCTTTCCATCAATATTATGTTAATATATTTGTTATTCATTCACATAATAGTATTACGAACGAATTTGAATGAAATGCACACAGATACAATAGATTAATACAAAATACTTCTCGATCTACTTCGCGATCGGTTTATGAAGTAGTTTTACTAGAGTACGCAAGTAACTGAAACAGAAAAAGGCATCAATAAAAATATGATGTAAGTAACATGAACACGAAAACTTGGTTTCGTTACAAGAAATTACCTGACTAGACCTCCAAAAAATGAGCGGTTCCCTACATTTTGAACGCATAAGAAAAGCATTTTCAGCTTTTGTATGAAACAGCAGATTCAATTATACTGAATCAATGGTCTTTCTTTTTTGTGTGAGTAATGCCTAACCTGGGGGGTTACTATGACGTCTTAAAGCAGGACTAAATCCAAGTGTGGAAGAGACAGGGCTATACAGGTCGGCCACCAGGGGGGCTACCATGACGGTATATAGAAATATCTCTCAGGCATGCTTGTTTAGTTTCCTCACGCTGTTTTCCTGAACCGTTTTTCCGATCCGAAAAATCAGAGGTACGTGTCTTTGGTTTGAACTTGAGACCTATGACTTGACAGTCCGACAGTCACACCACTAGGCCATCATCCATGAATCCATGGTAAAAGTCTATTATACTATGTCTCAGTGTAGAATTATTTTCACCCTATCAGTATCATTTATTTCTTGAATATAACAAGAGACTCAAGTAACAGCCACCACGGGGTATCTATGGATATTAAAATATTGATTACAAGAAGGTGATTCCTTCGGTATCATTATTTGCATAACAACACTTTATTGCCATCTTCAAGAAACCCCTAATTCTGTGCATAAACACGTCGCAAGCAAAAGTAAACCTTGCCTGACTTTAATAAAGTTGAATTTGGCGTGAAAGTCAGTTCGCTGTGTATCAAGGTAATTTCTATGGTGAAACACGAGCAAATTGTGTTGCAAATAAATAAAAATACAAAATACTTTAGCAGGAATTGCTCAGTAGCTGCCCATAGTTTAGATTTGTGCCCGGGTGATGAAAATAGGCCCAAATACGAGGAATTTAAAATATAACTGGTGTAATGTGACTCCACTGCCTATCCCTTTACATTCACTGCACTGTATTCATCAAGCTAGGATAGCTAGGGATAGGCTAGGTTAATGTTTTCATAGCACACGTATGATCACTATGTCGGATCGGCATCGGTTCACCTCATTTTTAGGGTTCGGTAGGTGATGTACGGTGCGTTGCAGTATGGAGCTTCATAGACAGAATCGTGAATGACTCGAGTTGATGTGATCTTGAACCCGTGTGGTGCTTATACAGGGTGTATTGGAACAGTGTGGATATATTAGAGGGTGTGGTACAGGCCATCAAACTGAACAACTTCCTCCATGAACCATCATCGTAATCGCGACAAAATCGGCTGTCCCATACACTTGAGTCGAGTTGGTGTTGTTTTATATGAGATAGCTGATAAATTTATGTGACCATATTATTGACCAAAGAAACGATGGATGGACTGTGTGAAGAATCATATGGCATGAAAGGAGGTGTCTGATGAGATAACAAGTAATACAGAAGTAAGGAAGAAGAAGACATGCTGCGCGACCCCAAATAAATTGGGGTAAGGGCCGGAGAATGCTGATGATTAAAAATGCTGATAAAAAGGGCTAGATTAAATTCTAGTTCCAAACACACAAAAGCACGGTGTCATCAGTTGGAAAGCCACGCAACAAAAGGGTTAAACAAACCCCATCCCTCCAGTGTTTGTGTTAGGCAATTATTCTATTGTCATTTTATTTATATTCCTCCAAGTTATCGCAGGAATATCTTCTAATAAACTTAAAGATGGCGACGACGGGGCGAATTTTAAGTGTTGTTTTATGTTAATACAAAATTATAGTTATCAACGTCTAAACTTTGATTTCGTTAATTTAAATACTTTTGAGTTATTGTGTCCGTTTGTTGTGGCTTTATTGTGAATTTTAATTTTTGTTTGAATTTGTTGGTGACGCGACGGTTTAACTTTTTCATTTTGATGTTTTAAAAGTTACTCATCTATTTAGGTAGATTTGACAGTAGAAACACTTTTTAACCGACTTCTTAAAAGAAGGAGGTTCACAATTCGGCTGTATTTTTTTTAAAATGTTTGTTACCTCATAACTCCGTGATTACTGCCCGATTTAAGAGATTCTTTTTCTCCCATATAATTCAATGAAAAAAAAAGCTAATGAAACAAACAAAAACACCGACTTACGGAGTTTTATTTTTGTGAATGCTCTTCATAAACCACTAACATTGTGTCAGAGTAATCTCTTTAAATAGTTATTTTATCTCTAAAAGCAACCTTATGTCAATAAGAATAAAGGTCACTGTATTGCAAAGTAGAAATTAAATAACTGTGAATTATTAATATTCTTTTTGTCTTCAGTCAATTGCCTTCTCATGCAGAGGTGGCCGTTGTTCCAGCAGTCGGAACGATAGACGCTGTATAGGTATACCATCTATCGGCTTAAGCTTCAGTCAATTCTAAGGTTATAACATTACATCACGCATGTAACGAACGGTTAGGCAGCGGTATACCTAATTATATTACGTACATATTTCGAAAGTAATGTTTAAGTCCCATTTGATAGTGGGTGATCCTATTGCCATCAACTGGGCCCAAATATAGACTTCGTGGCTGCTACTGACAAAATTCCTGATGGAAAAACCCAATAATATATTACACGACCCGGGAATTAAACCCAGGAACTCACGCTCAGCAGTCGCGCTTGCGATCACTCGACCAAACAGGCAGTCAATTCAAAGTTCATTTTTAAACAAAAACCTATTAACTACAAAACAACAGCATTAAGTTAATGAAAATAAACAGGTAGATTACTACGCGCAAGTGTAGGTTATAGCTCAATGTATCAATCCAAAGACACCAGGAGTTAACAAAAAACTTTGGTAAAGTAACATTAACTGTTCAACTCTGCTACTTTGTTTAACTTGTCATCGCTGGCTTTATTTAAGGATGGTGTTAAGACTATTTTAGAATGGGGTGGAAGACGCTGCGTTTTGGAAATCTTAAGAAATTAGCGCTAGATACGCTACGCTAAAAATATGTTGTAAAACCCGGGTATGCCCGGTTCTTTTAAAGTATTTTTAGATAAATGTGATTCCGAAGGGGTGGAGACCTGGTGTCCTGAAAAACAGGCCTTTCGTCTAGCTTAGGCATCAGTCTCCCACAATACAATAAAATGCATATTTTGTTCACGAAACCTAACAATTTATGTATTGTGGTGAGAAATATATCTTTATTTTATCTTATCTCATTTTTAGAAATGCATTGTACGCATACAAGTGCATGCCCTCATCGCCGCTGGGGTCAGCCCAGAAAACGATGGCAAGATGACCTAGACGCGCACTGCCATGATATGTGGAACATTTACGGCTAATACAAAAATTATTGAAAAAAGGGTTCCGAAAAAAAATCACATTTCTTGTACCCCATTTGATTTTTTACTTTATTATTGCTTTTAGCGATAAGACCGCCCATTGTGTCACTCTATGTGAAATGTTTTCTTTCATGAAAATATTTTGTATGATGTACATAATAACGAATATTTTATCAATCTTCCAATATTATTATTTTTGTCATAGCGGTGGTAATAATACACAGTTTGTGAAAATCAAATGTCTTCTTATTCCGGTTCAAAAGATACAGTACTATGACAGACGGACAGACGTAATAGGGCCACATTGGCATCCTTTGGTTATGAAACCGTAAAAACCACATGCCGATGGGAAATAAAATAAGTATTTTGATCCTAAGTCAGTCAGTCAGTAACTCTCACAGTCACACAAAGTCAGTCATTTTATAATCTCAGCAAGTGAACAATACCCCTAACAGGTTATGCTAATAAAATGATATTGTTTTCTTTAGAAAGTGCTATTAATTAAGAAGTGTGGCAGTCGCATTTTATTAATCCCCCCAAAACTCGGGAAGACCTATTAATGTTGAAAACTTCGCCTCTTTAAAAGACACAAGGTGTTACTAGAGCAATAAAATACAATATTATTTATCTTAGATAATAATTCACAATTTTTATGGCAATTCTTGGAAGATGTTTTTGTTTTTTTTTTCTTTTCTTTTAATGGAGTCTTTTTTTGTAAGTTTGGATGGGTGGCACAGTTATTGCAATTGGGTTTGTTGATAAGTGCCGTTTTTTTTGAAGTTGTGAAGATGGATATTAATTTGAATTATGTGTTTATTTTGTGAAATTTTAAGAATTACTGGATGATGTCAACTGGATGATGATATCTGAAGATAAGTTGATGATGGGTAGGCCGTTTGAGGGATAGTAAGTTTAAATATCTGACAAAAGATATTAGGTACCTACTTAGAAGAAAAAAAAATGAGCTAACAAAAATGCACTAAAAATGTTGGTTACAAAAATGATTTTAGGTCTAAATAAAATCACTTTAATCAGTGTTTTTTTTTTGCTTTGATATCTTTGGTTAGACGTACTGAACGCTGTGTTAAAATTTATCTATCTATTTTAATGGAACCTTATATAAATCTGAATAATTTCAAAACTTAAAGGTTTTGCCGCACATTTCTTGCGTACTTACAAACTTCTTCAGTATATAATTATGTGAGCGACCAACACCCTCTTTAATTTTTAACCTACTTAGCCAACAGCCAACATACCCATTAACACAGAACCAACTAATTTTATTATGGCCCAACTTCTGTTTCTAGGCTTTTTAGAAACCATCTGTCCTAAGGGGCAATAATGCCCCATTAAGTACTATAAGAAGGTTGCCTAATGAATTTAAATATCCCTGAAGCCACTCGTGAAAGCTGACACATATTCTCTCAATAACATTACACAATTAGGCGCAGCCGGTAACAGCAAAAATCCATCTCGAACTTCACACTTAAGGGCTATCCAGTTTCTAACTCGACCACTCGCTACGTTCTTGCTACGAGCTACGAACGCTACGGCGTAGCGCTTTCGTAGACAAGTCTTTTGTGGTATATGCTTGGGTTTTTTAAAGAAGGATCTCTTTTTGCCAAAAAAAGTGTGTGTGTGTGTGTACAATTTTCATAGTGTTAATATTTTGACCGTACTTTTTTTGTTAGCCTGTACTGCCCCACAAGAACCTCCCTCCATTTTTACCCATTTTTCTCGAAGTTGTGCTTCTTCTCGCCGATTCAAGAAGACGCCATCCAAGGCCTGCCACCAATTTATCTTCAGTATGCGCGCGTCCAGCTCTATAATAATAAACCGATGATCTTATACAAAAATAAAAACAATATAATTATTTAGAATAAGTTTATATGATAGAAAAACGATAATTAAAAAAAAAATGGAAAAATTCAAAATATCATAATTCGAACTTAGACAGATAATGTACTGATATACATATCAAAGTCCGCAGCCAGTCGCCGCTTAAAAATAAATGGTTCTAAAAATCGTCCTTGAAATTCAAAACAACCGCATCCAGATCTTCCCAGCTCCTCCCCGGTGAGGTGGCATTAGTGTTCCGTCAACGCATCCTCCCAGGGCCTCACTAGAAACAATAATGAGTCCCACAGATTTCCCCAACGTGTACTACAGACCTACGAATTTGTAAAGTTATCAAATTTTCAAAACTGTATAACGCATTACGCCGCGCCGTCACGTCGCCTTGTATAATTATAATTGCAATTATTACTTTGGTCGGCAACTGGATTTATTGTTGAAAAGTGGTTTTGTTTCATTTTGGTGGTAAAGAACGGAACCCTTATCTATGAAAAAAACAATTGCCGCATGTGTGAAGGATCAACACGTGTGTTGTGTTTGTCAGGACAAAGTTTGTTTGAAGAAAAGTTTTTTTTTTTTTGTTAAGTTCGCTTTTCATTTTTTTCATCAGTAAATTGCACCCTTGCGTAGCCGGGACGGAGCGCCTGTTTATTAAAAAAAGGTAAAAGATCATCAACTATCGTGATGATTGTGTCTGGCTGTTTAAGGAGAGTTGTTACAGTTTACAAACTAAAAAAAATACTGAAAAGTCGAAAAAACTGTCTCTTACGAGGATTGGTTGGATAGAGAAGTTTTTTTTTTAGGGATTTATTTGTCTCGCAGTCGAAGTATTGTTTTCTTTGGCAACAATATATTTAATTATGAGCAACTTTCACTCGAGTTGTCAAAAGGTATTGGATATTGGAGATTTTTTAAAATAAATAATAATAATAATATTTTAATAAAATTAATATTTAATTTAATATGAGTACATGATTGAGAACATAATTATAGTGATAGAAAATGTATCTTTTATTTTGTAACCTAATGCTTAAGCACATAAAACAGCATAGCGATAGCATAAACAATACATTAACAACGAAAAAAGAATCAATTTTTTTTTAAATTTAAAAACATACTCCTAGAAAAATAAAAATAAACTGGAAATCCAGAACTAGTGTCACAAAATTACCTAATCTAATCATAACAAACATAACACAAGCCCATAAGGCTGGCTGCACCCGTCGATACATGAATGTTGCACACAAACGAAACTAGTCGCGCGCTCTAATACGTAGGTAATATACGCGCGCTAACGTCATTATTTAGCGTAGGATGGTCGTGGGATGCAACAGAGCTGTTGATACCGACTTTATACATTATCTGCCAAGTCCTTTCCCAACTATGTTGGGGTCGGCTTCCAGTGTAACAGGATCCAGAAACCGACTTTACAAACTACAAAATAAAAAAAATAAAAATGTGAGCCGTCACGGGACGCCTGGCAGATGTGAAACATCGACATTATTTTGTAAAAGTAATATGCAGAAAAGAACAGATTGTGATAGGAACTAAATATGTCATAATGATAAAATAAAATATTACGATTTTTTTTCCAGATAACGATGACTATTTATTGAATAAACATTTATTTTCATTAAATACAAAAATTTACGAATTTATTTCAAATATATATAAGATTAAGTAATAAGTAATTAAATTAATTAATTAACTAATTAAACGATTACTTATATATACCATCATATCGCGTGGCCACGCGTCGCCACGGCATGCGTCGCCACGACAGAAATCGGTTTTACGTGCTGCTATAGATGTTTCACATCAAAAACAATAACGCCACTTTTGAAGTTTAAAAGGGTGCGTTTGTATATGCACAAAAAAAACATTGGCTAACCAGTGAGTTAGTAGACCATTTTATGGGTTTAGAGTAAGTGACATTTTATGAGCGATAACGATGAAGTAAAAGTAGAAAATGTATCGAAAAAGTTAAGAAAAGCTTGTATATCATGCGTGTGCTCGCAGCCGTCACATCCAATTTAAATGTTTGTAAACACCCCCACGATACAGGTAAAATTATTAGTGTGGGCGCCAAAGAAAAAAAAAACTGGAGTAAGTTGTTGTAGAAATACGAATAGCGATAGCAACATTCAAGTTAAAACTGATCAAAATAGCACACATGTTGTCATACTCCCATAAGCACACACACCTACTCCACCTAGGAGGTATTATCCACTCTTATACCTTCCACCTAATAATATCGTTTGACATGTACCAATTTTGAGTTCATTTGATATTAAAAGGTTTTCAGCGGCAACCCCGCGGAGGCAGCGTTAGCACTAAATAGTACGCTAGTTGTAACATTATCTTGTTGGTTCATTACATTCTGTAATGTGATGTTAGGCGCGCAACTACCTGAATTTGTAAGTCTGCGAATTTAGGTCGCCTCGTTTGTGGGTGGCTGTATTTTAGAATTAACGAACTAATTTTTATTCCATGAAAATAAATATAAAATAATGTTATAATAATAAGCGAGACTGCTGAGCATGAGGTCCTGGGTTCGATTCTTAGGTCGGGCAAAGTGTTATTCGGTTTTTCCCTTCCAGGAACTTCTCGGTAGTAGAAACGAAGTCTGGATCTGTGGTCGGTTGATGGCAATAGGCTCGCCCCCTACCACATGGGACTGAACTAGTGTAATGTGGGTGTACGATTACGTACACCTCTGCCTAACCCTTAGGGGATTATTGGCGTGATGTTTCATGTATTTAAACTTTCATCTAATAACTGTATAGTTGGTATAATGGTCCCTAACAATACAGCTGAACATAAGGTCTCACCCACGCACTGACTGTCAGAGAAGAAACGAATTTATTTATTTTTACTTGATGTACCACCTTTGGGAATTTAAGATTTTTATTGAGAAGATAATTCGTGTTTACTTCTTCAATACAACAAAAAAATGTGTTAAAAACTACTCACAAAAATCTTCACTTCTAACACTTTCAAGTACTCACACAACCAGCACCGTTGTCCACAAAATAATGCAGTGAAAAAAAAATCTCTTTTTTTTTAAATAATTGCTACCAATGCCTTTGGAAATATTGAGACATATTAAACACTGTTCACACACAAACTCGTGTAGATTCGATATGTAATTATTGAATTCAGTGAGTGTCAAATCAAATAATTATATCAATACCAGCAAAATGAATTATTTTTATTTGAACATAATGTACATGTAATTATTTTATGAAAAGAAGATTGAAACACAAAAGTAGCCTTACCAAATCATTTCATTACAACAAATGGAAATATTCTAAAAGAGGCTTATTTAAATAAGTGAAATTAAAATTAATCTATAGAACGATTAAAATAAAAGCTGGTGAAATCCCCGAAGACGCTTAATATAAAATAATAGAAAAACTTATAAATATTCACAGACCGGAGTTAAACCTTCAGCTGGAGTGACGGATTCGTTTTTACTTATTCCACAGAAAATCTGCTTAAAATCCGTATTAAAAGAATCACTCGGAATTTATTTGTTAGGCGGTGCAAGAGATGGGAGGAACGAGATTTTTGGATATAGGGTGGAATCCCGGGACACCGGCGCAAAGACGGTTACCACGTATTCAGTTTATCATTCTGATCTACATAGAAAATTTTCATCAATTATTAAAAAAAAAAACAGCTGACATTTTGACCGTGTAGGTAGGTATTGCACTTTTGTAGGAAACAGCAGATTTTTTTTTTATAACTCGCTCAGAATGATGTACTGAAGCACACCATGTGAGTAAAAAAACGTGCACACTCTAACATTTAACATTACAATTATTAACTATAACAGTATCCTCACATCTATACCACTTTTTTGCAAACCAATACGGTTCAATAAAAACATGGCATTAATGATACCCCTATTCCTGTCCTCGATCGCGTCTCACTTGCGGCGCTCCATCGAGGTTTCTCCTTATCTCGTGGCAATGGTCGCTATTCAGAGTGGTTACCCTTTGGATGTTGTCGTAGCGAATGATTTTAAATGTAAAAATTATTCAAATACGGCTCGGATAAGACGCTCAGCGGTCGAATAGTTGACGTCTTCCAAAAACTGGATCGGGGATCGGCGTTTTTGAGTAATAAGCCTGTATTTTCTGGCTCAAATGTTTCGGCATAATTTTTAGCGTGACAAATTTTGAATTTTATCATTTCTATTCTGTTATGTATCTTCGTAGGATCGAGATAGGCAGATAGGAGAATTAGGGGTTCTCCCTTTTACCGGGTTGGTGGCAAATTAATATTTTAGATTGTAAACAATCATTGTTAGTATCAGATTATTGTTTACCGTGAAATGGTGCTTAATGCTCGTAAGTAAATATTTATTATGCCAAACGACTGTTACTGGAATGATCTTGGTGTCCATAAAACTCAAGTTATGTGGAAATAATGACTCCGCTTTTGATCAGAAGAGTACCATCGACTAGAAAATAAGAAGAAACTATCAAAAAGGGGATTATTCTTACCTTTTGGAACAAGACGAACATCGTTCACATAGGCATTTTGCTTATAATATAAGCAAAACACGTGAACATTTCGAATTCACTGGATAACAACAATCTTCATAAATGACAGCCAGAAAAAATATCAAGCCACGCCACACATTGTAACAATAATTGTATTGTATTAGACCTCAGCGATTCCTCACGAAGACTTCAATTAGCAAACTGACGAACAGTTAGCACCCCTCTAGTGGAGTGCACCTCTAGTATGGCACAGCTAATTAATACGAGAACCAGAGAGAATTGTTTAGTGTCTATGATACGGAAAATTTTGTGTTTTTTTTTAAAGGATTTAACTTCAATTTTACAGCTAATGGTGCGAGGCTGAGCGGTTTTAAATGATACTTAAAATATGTAATATTTTGTTGGATTGTTTTTTTTTTTTATTATTTGATTTTGTTATACTTGTAGAATATTAACTTAGGTTTGGTGACATGAAATCGCACGACGCTACGGGGCCATGGCTTTCCACGAAGGAGATGAGATGACGATTTGGCCCCCCTAAGACCAGTGGAAAAAACGGAGCGAGATCTCGGGGCAATATAAAATGTATAAAGCTTTATAAGGTAGCATAAAATTGATCGTCTAAAGACCTGATGACCTTTTGAAAGTGTGTGGAATATTTAAGTCGTTTTACGTTGGAAACTGAAAAATCATCATCATTCTCATGTCCTTTTCGCAATTTTTCGTCCTTTTCTTTGTGAATTGAGAAGCACGGAAGAAGAAGATATGCTGCATATCTTCTTCCATACTTCTCTATCACTCCTTATCTAAGTAATCACCTCATTTCTAGCGATATCATTCTTCACACAGTCCATCAATCACTTCTTTGGCCTTTTTCTACTTTTATAGCCACCCTTATTACTCAAAACTTTCCTCCAGTCATTTTCCTCATTCTTCCGTTTAACATGTTTATACCATGACAACCAATTACCACACATCTTTTCAGTCACCGGCGCCATTTTCTAATTGAAAAACAAAATGGTGGTATATTGGTTTTGTGGATATTACTCATTTATGATACTTTAATTCAAGGCCAAATTATCCATTTTCAAGACTTCTCTAAATCGTTTAAAATTTATTCATATTGTGCAAAAGTGTGTCAAGAAAAGCTGGTCCTTAACGTAATACTTTTCTTTAACAATGTTGCCACATTTAAAAACCTAAATAAAACAAAAACAACTCTTTACACTTAGGAAACGTCAAATCATCAAACATAACCTGTCATAGAACGGAAATTCCCGCCAAAATGACGGCCATCTTGTGAAACATTAGAGGCGCGACTTTTGAAAAAATAACACTTTTTCGAGCGTAATCGAATCGTTAACCCTAAATTGGCATCTCGATAACAAATTCAATTTAAAACCGACGTTCAGTGCTCTCATCTTTGACAATTCTGTTGCCGATATACCAAAGGAAGGGGTTAAGATGGCTCCCGATAAACAAAAAAGGCGAAAAAAAAGTTAATTTAACTTCGAGCGAGGAAACGAAGTCGCGGAGAAGATTTTTTTTTGGTGATATTTATTTATTTTTTTAGGGTTGTTGGCGGTGTGTTTTGGAAGGTTTTAGTGTGACAAAATATTATAAACCGGTAATTATAGTACAATATGTATCTATACTAATATTATTTGTTTGTAGTTTCTAAGTAGTAGTAATCTTCAGAACTGCTGATCCGATTCCAAAAATTCTTTTACTAACGGGAAGTTACATTATTGCTGAGTATCATTGGCTACATTAAAAACGTTTCTGTGAGTTACTTTCCGTACATAACGGGAGCGACACCGCGAGCAAAAGCTTGTGTTTGACACGTTTACAAACCGATCTATGTGTGTACTACTATTTAAGAAATCATTGTTCGAAGGATGTTTAGGATATTATAAACATATACGTGCTGTTTATTTTGAGAAAATGCTATAAAGTATCAATAACAAATGTAACTTAGATACTCTATTAGAATAGTTTTTTAAAACACAAACACCATTGTTGAACCAAATATGGAACAAAATTATTGTTTTCCGTCTTTCCTTTGCTCACGAATATTTTCTAAAATGCAAAACAGCTCTATACAATTACCAATGATGCTCAAAGACCAAAGAAAAAAGCAGGCCGGGGGACAATACAGCAGAAAACATTCTTCTAGACAACTCACCATTATAATTTACTCCTGATTGGGATCAAGTTGAAATTAAGAAAAAATAAAAGGAACAATGGGGGTTGAAAGAACGTGATTGTCTTTTTTTTATCTGTAGGACTTGATTTAACAAACAACCCCTTTTTATTTTGATCTCTTTGTGTTGGATTGTTGATTAACGGGCCCAAATTGGGGTTCCAATAATGAATGTGTAATTATCGTCGCTGTCTCTGTTTTGTTTGAGTAGACTGTATAATATTGTATTGTAAGACTTAAAACGGTGAAGGAAGACATCTTGAAGCAACCGGCTAAAATTTCAAGACAAATGACATCTACCAACCCGCACTGGACCGTGTGGTGGATTACAGCACACTACCTCTCATAGAGAGGATGTCTATATCAATGGGCAAGTTATAGGTAGATTATGCCATGTTTTGCGATTGTACGATTTAAATATTTAGCTAATTTTAGGTTTTTCACAGTAAATTTACTGCTAGACAATTTTTTTTCACAAATCTCAGGCTAGCCAAGCGGTAAGTAAGCTGTGAAAGGACACTAGTCATGCCCGTTTTCAGTATTTTCAAGTTTAGCAACGCCTATAGAAAGCAGGCCCGTACGCAACCATTTCTTTTACACCATTATTTTTCGTAGTAGTAGGCAAGTGAAGTGTTCTGTTTGTCAATATTTCTAAGAAATGACTTGCTAGGCAACCCACAATAGTTATATAAGTTCTAAGCTTTACGCATCAGCAAATCAATGTAATGTTCGCTTAGTCGCTGGTGAACTGGTGAAACGGTAAATTCGTTTTTAACATTCATTCTATCAAGATAAAGGTTTCCTCTTTGTAAAACGGAGGGCCTGCCTCGTTGGTCTAGTCGCTTTAATCGCGACGGCTGAGCACGAGGTCCTGGGTTCGATTCCTGGGTCGGGCAAATTTTCATCAGGAATTTCTCAGCTACCAACCAGCAGCCACGGAGTCTGGATTTGTACCCGGTTGATGGCAGTAGGCTTGCGTGTGACTTAAACATAACTGGTGAAATGTGGGTGTGCTATTAGGTACACCTCTGCCTAACCCTTCGGGGATCATAGGCGTGATGTTATGTTACGTAAAAGGGAGGGCCTAATCCAGGATGCGGGCCTAGTGTTAGATATCACATGTCTATGGTAATTTAAATAACCAAAAAACCATCAAGTAATAGTGTGTAAAGTCTGGTTCACTCATACAAAGAAGGCTTCATTTAACGACACCCATTAAAGCGAAGCAATCAAAAGTCAACATATACACAACCGGTGATCGAACCTGCGACCCTCCCTAAGACTTATTTGTTCCCACTGTAATTCCGTGTTCGTAATGGCTAACGATACGATGGTTTTGAGTGGACATGGTCTAGTTATAACATAACTCATGAGAGATTTTAAGGAAGATTTTAAGTACGTAAGTACAATAATGGTGACGTAGATCACGCTAGGAATATGTAGCCAGCTGTTTGGCCAGGACCAAACAGGCTAGCTTGCCTGAGCTGTCACCAAACAAGCGAGAGCCGAGCGAGCGAAACGAGCGGTGCCGCAGAAGCTGCTAGCGTTAGTACACCCAAGTCGCAGTAGGTATGATAAAGGTATGGGTACATTAGAAAAAAAAAGACGATCAGCTAGAATATTAGACTTTCAGTTAGTAGTTTTAGAAAATCAAAATTATTTAATCTATTACTGCATCTTTAAGACTGCCTCATTCGTGTAGTGGTGGTGGCAAGCGCCGTGACTGCTGAGCATGAGGCTCGATTCTCTGTTTGGGCTAAATGCTATTCGGTTTTTAAATCGACAATTTTTCAGGACCAGTCACGGAGTTTAGATTAATGCCCGGTTGGTGGCTATAGAATTGTGCTTTACTATTAGTTACACCTCAGCTTAACCTGTTGGTGATTACAGGTGTGGTGATATTATTATGAAAAGTACGTTGTCAATGCCAATCCAACGACATGTGGAAATATCGGTTTTGAATTGGAACTATTGAAAAACAATACCATAAAAAGCCATGTCCCCACTAAGCCATCACCATAAGTCTAAGGGTCGGTGTACACTGGCTAGTTTTCACATTAAACAGTTTCCACTCGGGCCGGCCAGTTGTCCGAACACCATTAAATTCGGTCGTGTCCGGCCCATTGGGTGGACAGGGACGGATTCAGTTTTATGTCTCGGAATTTGTGGAGCGTGATGTATTGAAGACACATAGTTGTACCTACAAGCGTTTTTATGCTACTTGGAACAATAATTGGAACTGACGCCTCCATCTTGTTTATGATTTCGGCGTCAATATCATTCATGCGACAAAAAAAAAACACATGGA
The DNA here is from genome assembly GCA_910589295.1 of Noctua janthe. Taxonomy (NCBI): domain Eukaryota; kingdom Metazoa; phylum Arthropoda; class Insecta; order Lepidoptera; family Noctuidae; genus Noctua; species Noctua janthe. Next base: position 1,862,926 of record OU342573.1, on the reverse strand, counting down.
ACACTGTAATCAATGTGATAGGAAAACTCTTTGCTTGTTTTGCATGATTACTAACATACGGAGTCATGAAGGAAGGTCGAAAATCTGCGATATTCCTTCACTCAGAAGTACCGTAACTTCCAATCAAAGTGTTCAAAACCTGGCCGTCTTATGACGACAGGCCGTGTCGACGGCGCGTTCGTGTTTCACGCGCGCCTCAAAGAGATGTCAGCAACCAAGTAGGGGTCCGCATGGGCCAATGCCTGCCAGGGCTGCGGGACTGTTCGAAAGGGATACCGTGGCCCTGGAACACAAAGGGCAAAGAAGGAACATGGATGGGTTTTAGTCAGTACAAGTCTGACACTCCCCTCCGCTCCGCTCAGAGTGGGGGGGTCATTTGATGATATACCACCCGAAAAAAAAAAAAAGGTTTTTAAAACCTGTCTGTGTTTTCAATATTACAACGGTCAAATCAGCACGGACAGATTACACACCGATCGTGAACATTGGGTACTGACAGACATTTTGGTCCGTTATGACTGTCGGACTCCAGCCGGTCCGGTATCACTTCGACCGAACATTAAAAGGTATCAGACGTGGGACTCTTCGGCTGTTAAAACTGTTAATTTGCTTTGTAGTTTTGTGCGTGAAAACTAGTTGGTTGGTACTAAGCAATCCGTCCCCCTGTAGGTCAGTTCATCAGAGGTCGGATATCGTAAAGATATCGACGCGACACTAAACCGAAAGGGTTACTCCCCGCCCTCCGGTTTACGAGAACGCTCTCGGACATGAACGTACATACACCGATACTGTTTATAAGATTATTTGGATTTAAAAGAGTCCATTGAGTTTCTTGCCCGTTCTTCTCCATAGACATCTACACTTTGGAAAGTGCAACCACAAGACTTTCACAGGTATTATAGTGGCTGGACTGAAGTTTTGTCTTTTTTTTTGACAATTCTCACGTTTGAAGTTCAGTGTTGTAAGATTAAAATTTTAAAGGAAAAACGTTAGGCTAGGTAGTCGTTTTGTTCTTAAAAACAATTTTGTTCAACTAAGGATTGGCAAACAAAATATGGCACGCTAATATGTATTTTTTTTTGGAAACTCAATTTATGAATCGCACAATTGTTAAAATCAACATTTATCAAATCAAAACGTTCGTTAATCTGTTTCTGAGCTTTTTTCCTCTATAGCACTGAGTTCTGTTTTATCGTATGTTATTGTATATATTTAATTAAAAAAGAATTCTCTAAAACCTAATATATCGCATCATAGTAAAAAACACTAAGTTTAATTTAATAGTTCCAAAGAAAAAATATAATAATTCTAGGTACAGCACTGGACAGGTACTAGGTACAAAATCTTGAATTATATCTAAGATTTTCATTTATCTCTTAGAACTAAAACTTAAACAAAACATTGATTTTTTCCCATCTGCATCTACTACACTAAAACTGTACTAACACTCGACCAGTGTAAACTACAACAGTAATAGTACAGTACGAATCGAGCTCCCACGATCGAGCGCGCCTCAGCCCTAACAAATAACCATTAAGTGTGCCCCTAAGTACCAACGCAACAATATAACTTAAGAAGGGATGAAGTCTTACAGGGTATGTACAATTGTCCGAGTGTGGTCTACAAATATTTTAACAATCACTGTTCATGGCAATTTGTCCATAATTTCAAATGATAGACTATAATGCATTTAATTTTTTTGTTTCTATTAATTTGAACTGACTAATTAAACATAATTCAATTTCTCCCAGAAGGACGGTGACTTAAAACTTATCAAAAATAATCGCAATCTAATTTTCAGCGATAGTCAATGTCAAAAATAAACGTTCTTAAAAATGCGAGTATTGCGAACTAATATTCTATTAATATTGCGAATCTTACTAATACCGGTATGTATTGTAATTAATCAGTAACTTTTTTATTAATTCCCGCGAGGTTTTTGTTCCAACAAACAATGAAATAGACACAAAATATTTTTCTTACTTACAAATGTTAGAAGATTACAGTCAGACCAATTGAGGTGGAAGCTCAAGGGTAGCCCGCCAAATTCATGATTGAATGATTTTTTTATGAAATAGTCATTCAATGGGGTTAAACGAACTTAGAGAGTTGTCTTGCAGATTTTAATGATTATTATAATTCTGTAAATACATACGTGTTACGGTCGCGAACCACATTTTAATCAACATGCAACACTTGACCTGCAAATTGCAAAAAAACCTTAGGAAATTGGAATTTGGTGGGCTACCTCACATCAATTAGACACCTACAGACTAATAAGAATTCAATTAACAATTGCAAAATGTTTTTTCATATGAAAAACAATGAACATAGTAACTTTTTGTTTCTATTTGCCTGCCTACTTCAAAACAGTGACACAAGTGGTTATTGCTAAACCCCTAACATCAAACAAAACCCAACCCTATCAATACCGCATCTTCAATAAGAAACTTGTTACCCACAAAATGCGGTACCTAATGAAAACATAAATAATTGAGCTCCGTTAATACACTAATAATGGCTTATAACAATAATTAGTTTGGCGATTTGGGTCCCGATCCCTCGGGGGTCAAGTGGACCGATTGTCCTTTGAAGGGTTGATTAAGATGACCGGTGGGGTCGGTTCGATTATAGATTAAAATGTAGATACGACAGTGCTTCGCTTTTGAGCGGGTTTTTTAGGAACTAAGTTGTTTGGCCTTGCCATCACGATTGTATTAGTTTCAAAACGAATACTTAAATAAAAAAATATCAAAAGTTAGTTATTGAATACAATTTAAATACGTAGAATTTTACAAAGTTATGGAATCAGGCGTTACTTTGCGGAAATTTATGACATAAAAAGTTGTGAAGAATATAATTCTGCGAAAAACATTTTACTTTTTCCGCGGATTTAACACTAAATATTTTTCATAACATTTAATTTTAAGAATTTCACTACCCTTTCTTTGTTCTCAGTACCCAACCGAAGTATGGAATTATGTCCGGACAATATCAATAGGCTCACTGCTATAGGCATAAGACAACTCTAACTTCCTATTTAGGTAACACATAGCTCAATTGCGTGTTTGTCCGGAAACCTAGATTTTTCATAAAACGTCTTTGGTAGTTCTTTATCTTTGTTATTGTAAAGGCCAATCTTTCTCATGGCGACATGGAGAGAGCGACTGTCGCAACCCCGTGCAGGGCACGCCACCATAGTGGCGATAAGTCCCCTCTTTGAGGAGTGGCTAGAGAGGCGCCACGGCGCCCTCACCTACCGCCTGACGCAGGTCCTCACCGGACACGGTTGTTTCGGGAGGTTCCTGCATCGAATCGGGCGGGAGGAAACGCCCGGGTGTTTCCACTGCGAGGATCGTCCGGAGGACACGGTGGATCACACCGTGGAGGTCTGCCCCACTTGGGCGGAGCACCGCCGTGTCCTCACAGCGGCGATTGGCGGCGGCGATCTCTCGCGTCCGGCCTTGGTTCAAGCCATGGTCCGGAGCGAGAGGGAATGGGAAGCCGTCACCTCCTTCTGCGAAGCAGTCATGCTAGTGAAGGAGGTGGCAGGACGTGAGAGGGAAAGAACCTCACGTCCCAGCCGCCGCGGGAGACGCCCTGGGCGTCGGGGGTCACGTGGTGGCTTCCGACCACCGTAGGCGCTGGCCTGTGGACGGCGAGTTATGGGCTAGCTCGCCATCCGGCCGTCTTATGACGACGGGCCGTGTCGACGGCGCGTTCGTGTTCCACGCGCGCCTCAAAGAGATGTCAGCAATCAAGTAGGGGTCCGCATGGGCCAACGCCTGCCGGGGCTGCGGGACTGTTCGAAAGAGATACCGTGGCCCTGGAACATAACGGGCAAAGAAGGAACATGGATGGGTTTTAGTCAGTACAAGTCTGACACTCCCCTCCGCTCCGCCCAGAGTGGGGGGGGTCATTTGATGATTTCCCATCCGGAAAAAAAAAAAAAAAAAAAAGGGCCAATCTTAAAAGTGATAATTCGTTTGTTACGTAATTCTTAGCCTTTTCCCGACTATGTTGAGGTTGGCTTCCAGTCTATACCAGAATTTTACATGGAGCGACTGACTATCTGACCTCCACAACTAAGTCAGTACTGGGTAATACGATACCTCTAAAACTGGTTGTCAGATTTTTGGGCCATTGACTACTTGTAACGACTGTCACAGATTTACGATTGACATCCGGGACCAATGGATTAACGTGCTTTCCGAGGCACAGAGGAAACTCGGTATGTAATGGGTGATCACCCATCCACGGACCAACCTAGGCAAGCGCGGATTAATCTAAAGATCAACCAGAGCGGCCAGTACTATACCATTCATGCTCTCTATAAAGAGTGAATCTGGATCAATTCAAATTAATTCTTGCGCGAAAATAATTTTCTGTCTAAACCTCTTTGAGTTTCCACGTCTGCGTCCTGATCTTTGACACCCAGTAATGACCAGAGCAAGTAAGGGGTAGGACACAAGTTTAATGCGGGCCCTACCTGTCTCCGGGATTAACGCAACTCCGCTATTTGTTCTGAAAGGGGTTTTTATAAAAGTGCTAATTACTCTTTGAACCTTTGATGTGTCCGTTTTGGATTCTCAAGTGTAGACATGCTTTATAGCTTCTTTTTTTTTTGTGAATGTAATCGTGATATTTCTTAGAATCGAAAGTATATTGATGTATGGAAAAATGTATGGAACGACGGATTTTTGTTTAAATTACTAGATGATGATTCAGGATGATGTTCTGAATACGTGGTAAGCATTTAAGCGTCGGCGTCCCTTTCGCCCTGTGTATGGTTTTAGTTCACAGAATATTGAAATGTTCTTTTTTGTACATAGTGGTCAATTCTAAAGTAGATATATCATTCAGGGTTGACAATTTTTGACTGCTTTTAACTACCTCCTTTTCTTTTGTTGGTTTAGTGGTCGCAAGTGCGTCGCAGCGACTGCTGAGCATGAGGTCCCGAGTTCGATTCGCAGGTCGTCCCATATCAATTGTATTTATTTTACTCGAGCAGTTTATCTTCTTCATTTATGTTGATGACATGAAAATATCCTAATAATCTTTAAGGGGTTAAGATTTTAGCAGTCTATATGTATTTATATATGTATGTCGCCTAAACTATTCATCCGATTTTGATGAATAAGGTGTTAACCGATTTGTTGTTAACAAAGGCTACATTTTAACCGACTTCAACAACAGGATTAGTCGATTTTTCCTTGTAAACCCCGAATTGATTTAGAGCCTGATTTTTAAGTCGTCGGGTTTTTTAGTTGTAGTGTACCACAGAAATTAAACCATGCCGTGGTTAAGCCGTGCTTGCCTAGGTTGGTCTGTGGATGGGTGACCGCCCATTACATACCGAGTTTCCTTCGTGCTTCGGAAAGCACGTTAAGTCGTTGGTTCCGGCCGTCATTTGTACATCTTTGACAGTCGTTAGGTAGTCAGTGGCCCAAAAAGTCTGGCAACCAGTCTTACCAAGGGGTATCGTATTACCCAGTATTAACTGGGTTGTGGAGGTCAGATAGGTAGTCGCTCCATGTAAAATACTGGTATTCAGCTGCATCCGGTTAGACTGGAAGCCGACCCCAATATAGTTTGGAAAAGGCTAGGCAAATGATGATATACCACACAAATTCTTGTTTGCAAAAATGTTTTTATATACAGCTCACTATATTATCAATATCTACACCCCAGATCAAACATCTTAAACAAAGATATGTACTTAAACCGGCCCTCTTTCGTGCCAAAAGCACGCGAGATACGAAAATCAAAAACAATAAGGAGTTTTCATTAAAAAATGAGCACAATAGCCATACAACAATAGTCCGGCGAGTGAATTAGACAAACTGATTATATGTTCGTCTTTTTTCTTTATCTTCATTTCGCTTAAAGGATAAAAATAATTACAAGATGAAAGATATTTCCTGGCAGGAGGTTTTTTTCTCGCTTTTTTCGCTTTTTCTTTGGCCCGAGACGCGATCTGTCGCCGTCTCATTGTGTTATCCATTGGCTGGGCGTTGGAATAACATGGATAAGAAAAAAAAAACATTAAAATTAAATTAATTACAAGCTTCTGTGGTCTTTGAAACTATTGCACAGACCATTTCTTCCAAATAATTGTACCAAATGGCATGAACTCATGATTTATGACTTCGAAACGAATATAAATACAACGTTTTAACTTGAAAGCCTAGGCCTTGCCTTGCCTTCGTTAGGTAGAGTGGCCCAAAAAGTCTGACAACCAGTCTTACCAAGGGGTATCGTATTATTTATTTATATTTATTTAACACTTCAAGCACAAAAGTACAGAGGCGGACTTAATGCCATAGGCATTTTCTACCAGTCAACCTTTGGGTGATGCAAAGACAAGCAGTGGTAGGTGTATTACCCAGTACTAACTGGGTTGTGGAGGTCAGATAGGCAGTCGCTCCATGTAAAATACTGGTATTCAGCTGCATCCGGTTAGACTGGAAGCCGACCCCAACATAGTTGGGAAAAGGCTAGGCAGATGATGTTTAACTTAGAAGCCTACGAGAAAATTTTCTGAAATAAGTTTGAGAAATAAGTTGTTTACTTCACTTTGTAGCCTAAACCCATCGATATAAAAGTATTGCACAAAACATGCTGAACGAGGACTAGGAAGGATTTTTTAAATTAATGCAGTACCTAGTTCGTAATTTTTGCCAATGGACTGTCACCGGGTCCTCGGCTTGTCCTTATCATCTGCCTAGCCTTTTCCCAACTATGTTAGGGTCAGCTTTAAGTCTTATCGGATATAGCTGAATACCAGTATTTTACATGGAGCGAATGTCTATCTTACCTCCATAACCCAGTTAGTACTGGGTAATGCGATACCCTTTGATAAGACTGTTTGTCAGACTTTCGGGCCACTGAACGACTGTCAAAGACACAAATGACAACCCGAACCAAATGGACGGAGGAAAGCCGGTATGAAACAGACGGTCACCCATCTACAGACCGACCATGGCGAGGAAGAAAAGGCATACTCAGAAATACTTATTTAATTCCTAGATGATTAGTTTTAAGTCTTATCCACAACATATCATCGGCATGTTTTAATTCAATTCTTAGTCCATAGTAATTAACCCTTTTGAGACAATTCTTTGCCAAGGGACAATAATAATAAGCTGACAAATGAACATTAATGCTGAGGGCATACTTCTACGTGACGCGCTTGTCTTGGAGAAAACGGATCACCAGAACTGTTAGTTACGGTTAGATTTCGGACAAAATCAGATATTGATATACTTAGTTTCTCATAGTCTTTTTTTTTTTTTTTTTCCGGATGGGAAATCATCAAATGACCCCCCCCACTCTGGGCGGAGCGGAAGGGAGTGTCAGACTTGTACTGACTAAAACCCATCCATGTTCCTTCTTTGCCCTTTGTGTTCCAGGGCCACGGTATCTCTTTCGAACAGTCCCGCAGCCCTGGCAGGCATCGGTCCTTGCGGACCCCTACTTATTTGCTGACATCTCTTTGAGGCGCACGTGGAACACGAACGCGCCGTCGACACGGCCTGTCGTCATAAGACGGCCGGACGGCGAGCTGGCCCATAACTCGCCGTCCACAGGCCCGCGCCTACGGTGGCCGGGAGCCACCACGTGACCCCCGACGCCCAGGGCGTCTCCCGCGGCGACTGGGACGTGAGGTTCTTTCCCTCTCACGTCCCGCCACCTCCTTCACTAGCATGACTGCTTCGCAGAAGGAGGTGACGGCTTCCCATTCCATCACGCTCCGGACCATGGCTTGAACCAAGGCCGGACGCGAGAGATCGCCGCCGCCAATCGCCGCTACGAGGACACGGCGGTGCTCCGCCCAAGCGGGGCAGACCTCCACGGTGTGCTCCACCGTGTCCTCCGGACGATCCTCGCAGTGGAAACACCCGGGCGTTTCCTCCCGCCCGATTCGGTGCAGGAACCTCCCGAAACAACCGTGTCCGGTGAGGACCTGCGTCAGGCGGTAGGTGAGGGCGCCGTGGCGCCTGTCTAGCCACTCTTCAAAGAGGGTACTTATCGCCACTATGGTGGCGTGCCCTGCACGGGGTTGCGACAGTCGCTCTCTCCATGTCGCCATGAGATCACGCCGGAGGTCTGTCCGCTGAGCGGCAATTTGCCGCGGCAGCGGACTTTCCCTCCGACGTAGTGCCTCCGCGCGCCATTCATGCAGGCGCGCGAGGACTATCGCCTCCAGATCCCATGGCGGCAATCCGGCAAGGAGGCTAGCCGCTTCGCCGGAGATCGTGCGGTACCCCCGGATTAGCCTATTTGTTTCTCATAGTCTTGATTTTGACTTTTTTAAAGCCTGTTCTGCTCAGCGCTGGGCAAAGGCCTTCCCCATACTTTTAAAATTTTCTTTGTCTTTTGAGTCCGACTTCAACTATGCTACTCTGACCACCACTTACCCCGAACACACGCGTGCTTTTATGTCAATATTTAGAGAATATAATTAGTAATAGTTATCAATTAAATAACAAATTTCAAAATAAAACAATTTATTCTGTAAATACTATCTATCTATTTTGTAATATTTTTCAAAAACTTTACGTTCAACAGAAACCAAACAATTTACTCTAAACATAGACCTACTTCACCAGAACCCCATTATCATAAAAGAGAGCCTTCGTAAAAAAAAGTCACGTCATCCCGCCCGCCCTACGGCGACCGGAAGCGGGCGTTAGGCGGTTATTGGTTATCGATTGGTTTCCGATCAGCCAACCGGAGCGAAGGACCGGCACGCCCGTATATACACGCCTTTATAGGACGTGTGGGAGGGCAGAAAAGAAGAAATATATTTATCGCGAATAGATGACGAACTAAATGTAGTACACGAGGTGGAAACGGACCCTTCACGAAGCCGTCAACCAAGAATTATGTTCATCAAACTAAGTAACTCTACGCAAAAATTATTGCCAGGACACGACTTTTTTTTAGTATGTAACGCACTCGAAACATTGTGTTAATGGATGCATCGAATAGTTTGGGGTAATAGAGGTATATAAAGTAAAGTTAGTTATAACATTATCCTTCTTTTCCACTTTTTTAAAGACAAAACTTGTATTTAAAAAAAGTGGAAATGTTGGAACTTTGACTCCCAATATCTCCGTAACTAGAAGGTTTCCAGGTATGGTCTAGAACAAAAAAATGATCGCAATGACGGGAATAACAAGTGCATTTCGGTTTCGTTCGGGGTATTTTTACAACCATTCGAGGGATACTATCATGTTTGGAGTTCAAAAGGGATTATAATTCAGAATTTCGTCTCAGAGATCGTTAGCTAAATTATCACAAAGTGTTTGTTTAAAAAACAATAAAAATATTTAATGAGTGAAACTGTAATTTTTTCAAATCGGTTCATAACTGACGGAGTTATGAGGTAATAAACATTAAAAAAAAACTAATTGAGAACCTTCTCCTTTTTTGAAATCGGTTAAAAAATAACACAAAGTTATAAAAACGTACCTATACCCATGTGTTAAAAAACTTTCAAAGACTTTCAACTCAAACACAAAGCATTTATTTCAATTAGACCATTACAAGCACTTTTGAATTCAAAAACACAAACACAGTCACCGTCACAAGGCATAATAACTTGTGAAAGTACTGTAGTTGCACATTCCAAAGTGTAGATCTCTATGGAGAAGAATGGGCAAGAAAATCCATGGACACTCTTTTAAATCAAAATAATATTACAAAATTTTGGTTACACCATTCATGTTGAGCAACATTTATGTGAGAACAATAAAATTAGTTACTTACACTGTAAAGCAGTGAATCTGAAACTTACAAATCGACTCGCCTAAACTGACTTTAGTTAGGTACTTACCGTATAGTTCATAAATATCTGAAGACGCCTCTCATCCTCGACACGTATCTTCGAACCGATCAGCCCGGACATGCGCGTATCGGTGTATTTTTTTCAATGGGGCGTGGCCTTCGATACTTCGATAGCTATCGATACACCACGCCCTGTCGAACCGTCGATACTGTAATGTGTATGCACGCCCAATAAACGGTAGCCTTATCGTTGGTGTGTTATATGGTGGTAATAGCGGTCATTGCCCTTGTGACAAACATTACTTATTTCAGTAAATAATATGATACAAAATAGGAATCAAAATAGAACCAGATTGGAAAATTTTGGAAACTTCGATATGGTTCAGGGTATATTTCTCAGTAGCCGCCACGCAGTCTGGATTTGTGCCCGGTTGATGGCAATAGGCTCGCTCCCTATTACATGGAACTTAAACATACCTGGTGAATTGTGGGTGTACTATTAGGTACACCTCGAACCTAACTCTTCAGGGATAACAACGCGTGATGTTGTGATTCAGGATACCAACGAACTTTATACATGTTTTTATACAAGAATTTCAAAACAAGGGAAGCCATTGACCACTATCGCCACCTGGTTATAAGACAAATAATGTTGACAATCGTTTAATGGATTTTAAGAACGTAGCACTAACTATTACATAAACATAACATAACATTACGCCTGTAATCCCCGAAGAGTTAGGCAGAGGCGTACTTAATAGTACACCCATATTTCGCCAGTTATATATCTATGTAATAGGGGGAGAGCCGGTTGCTATCAACCGGGCACAAATCCAAACTCCTGGCTGCTACTGAGATATTCCAGATGGAAAAACCCAATAACACTTTGACCGAGCTGGGAATCGAACTCAGGACCACGTGCTCATGCTAGACCAACGAGTCAGTTTGGTTCAATTTTATGCGCCATAAGCAAATGATATTCAAACACTGTTTTAAGCTTTCACGGTTTATAACTAAACTTATACTGTCACTTACGGGATATCTTCCGTGATTGCAACAGTTTCGAAATATCGGGAGCTTAAAATAATAAACAATCACGGAAGATATCCCGTAAGTGACAGTATAATTTTAAATGATTTTCTATCGATTTTTCTTAGACTCTTTTAGCGTTTATTGTCTTCAGAGCAAAGGCCTCTTGATAAGGAACGTTGCAAACAAGGAACTTCTCCTGAACAGGTCTCATGAGAAGGTACATAGATGACTGCCCTGGAGGGTAAATGTGGTGTTGTTCCACAAACGATGGGACACTTTATATCGTGTTCTTCTAGTCCTGTAGTTGACAGGAACTGATGGACCCTACTGAAAGTGCCAAACTTGTCGCAAAATTATGAGCTGATTCAATTTAGATTGCCATCGACACGTTCAGAGGTAGAAGTGGCAAGCCTTGGCAGCTTAACGCGTGTAAAAACAGAACAGACAGCTCCACGGGGCGTAAGCAAACTATGAACGTCGTAACCGATACGCCCAGTGCGCAGACTCGAACCGATACTCGAAACCGATACGTGAGTGGGCGGGGCGTGCGGTAAACATACCTACTGGATATATCGGAAACCGAGAGCTATTTCACGATCATAATGAGACTTACTGCGGCGACCGCGAACCTGAAGACGTTGCGTTGGAAGGCCTCCCACTAACTTGGCGATACTTGGGGGAGGTCTATGTCCAGCAGTGGACGTCTTTCGGCTGAAATGATGATGATGACGATGAATGAGATTTACAAATGGATACTACCAATTGGCTGTCAAAATAAATTCAGTAATGAATTAACTACATGTAATGGAAGGTTTAAAAAGTTGATTATTTGAATTGAATGAAAGAAAGACAAAGTATTATTATTTAAGTTTTTAATTGGATGCAGTTTCTTTTAATTTATGGGTTTATTTAGAGTTCCAGCTTGATGATTTCGTGGCTTGTAATAGAGGATCCATTCCAACCGGATGCAAAACTAATATAAAAAACATCTATTCTATTCTAAACTTACAAAATTGTCATATTGTCGCCTGTTAGTTTTATTAAAAGCCTATTTAATAAAACTATGATATAAAACAACTGCTCCGGATAACAAGTCAAAAAAATAAGTGTGACATTACCATCCATCCTGATCAAGCAGAGCGAGGGCTAGCACGATGCACCAATACCAAGGCATTCTGTTCAGTGTGTCGTGTGGCAGGAATAAATATGTTATTATTACTAAGCTTTGCTAAGCTTAACCTAACCTAACCAAAGTTAGGTTTTTGTTTTTATTAGAAATTGGACTTATGTCACTTAACATAACATCACGCATGTAATTCCCGAAGGAATAGGCAGAGGTGTACCTAATAGTTCACCCACATTTTGACAGTTATGTTTTAAGTTCCATGTAATAGGGGACTGAGCCTATTGCCATCAACCGGGCAAAAAACCAGACTCCGTGGCTGGTAATGGAAAAAACCCAATAACACTTTGCGCGACCTGGGAATCGAACGAGAAACGAGGTGGACCTACGTTGTGAAATTAAATTATGAATAAATTAGCTTATGCCCGTGGCTTCGCTCATGTGGAGTTCCGTAATTGTCCCACGGAATTGTACTACCGGAACATAAAGTATTCTATGTATTAATCCAGGTTATTTACTATCTGTGTACCAAATTTCATTAAAATCCGGTCAGTAGTTTTTGCGTGAAAGAGTGTTACTCTTTCATCCATCCTCACAAACTTTCGCATTTATAATATTAGTAGGATAAATACTTATCATTCTATTCATCTGTCTAGCCTTTTCACAACTATGTTGGGGTCAGCTTCCAGTCTAACCGGATGTAGCTGGATACCAGTATTTTACATGGAGCGACTACCTATCTGACCTCCACAACCCAGTTAGTACTGGGTAAGACTGGTCACACTTTTTGGGCCACTGACTACCTGTAACGTTTGTCAAAGATCTACAAATGACAGCCGGGACCAACGGCTTAACGTTTTTTCCGAGGCACGGTGGAAACTCGGTATGTAATGGACGGCTTAACCGAAAGATCGATCCGAGCGGCTGTTATTATTTAGCCACGAGCTCCTAACTTATCATTCTAATATTAGTATTAATTACAATCATCCCACTTCACCTAACCACCCGAATTATAACCTTGTAATTTAACCCGCACACAGTATAAAACAAAGTTATTAATATAAATAACAAAGAGTTGTCGTGGCGGCTTAAAACGAAAATGTTGTACTATGAAATGAGTAAGGAAGTGATATTTATGGGCTTGTCTCATTACTTAATGAGGGAGCTATGGGATGCAGGTCTTAAAGGGGTGGAAAAATACACACGTTAGTACTGGAGTGAGGATTTAATATGACATATAACCTCTTGTTAATAAGGTCGAAGTTGTTCCTAAGTGAAACCTTCAAAAAATTATGGTTAAATAAACGAGTCCTAATTGTAACTTGACTTCGTGATTCATCATCATTCTCCTGCACTTATCCGAATACATTCGGGGTCGGCGCAGCGTGTCTTCTTCTTCCATACTTCTCTATTACTCGTCATCTCATCAGACACCTTCTTTCTTGACATATCATCCTTCATACAGTTCATCCATCGTTTCTTTGGTCTTCCTCTACTCTTATACCCATCCAAAACTTTACTTCACGATTATTGATCAGATATGACTTACGTTTTATTAAACCGTTTATTTTCAAAGATCCAATTTGCCATACTACAACTTACCCTATATTCAAATTATTTTAATATAAAATAATTATTAGTTAACATTTATCAACATAATAAAATGAATAAAAACTCATATTAGTTAAAATTTCGAATGTATACTAGAAATCAATGTTAAGTCATTCAATAAATTAATTATTCGTCCCATCTAGGGATTGAAAATAGTTTTACAGATGTTATAAATATATTAAAGACGACAATAGATTTTATATCAGCCATTTTATAATAAGCCAAACTCAGGAAGAGAGTACTGCGTAGCGCGTAGCACCTAAGTTTGTATACGCGTAGCACTTGCTTCGCGTCTACGATGGTTGCTACACATTTTTATTTTTCTGTCACCAAATTAATGGTATGGTAAGTTAAAAAAAAAAATATTGCTTTCATCAATCATATCGAATAAGTAAGGTAACTTATTAATATTCTTGAGACATGATTATGGCAATGAGATTAATTTGAGGATTTGCAAATTAAAAAGCCGAATTTACCAAACGCCTTCCCATCATACGCTAACTCCGCCTCGAATGCAGTAACAGGGTTTCCCCACTTATATCAAGATGTACTATGATATGATTAAACCATAACAGTAGAATTTATAAGAAATAGCTATTTAAGTAAGGTGGTTCATTGTTATGTAAAAGAGCGCCTCTCGCCATCAAACGTAAAAGTTTGGCGAGTTTAGACTTAAGCAACACCTCTGTACTATAGTCTCATTAAAGAAATAAAAAAAAAAAAAAAAATACAGTTATATTTGTTATTTGATAATATACAACCATGTTATTTGAAACTGAACGGTCCTGAAACTTTCACAAGAACAAGTTTTTGGTACTACTACTCGACACTAGATGGCGTTACGCGACACGCGAAATTCTGTTGGACGTAATTATAATTTTACTGAACGATTCAAACTTAAAAAGACATTATGAAACTGGAAGTTAGAAGGTTAAACAATTAATTATTTGTTTTCGAACTTCAGTACCTTTTCAAGTTTCTTGCATATATATGTAATTACTATTGAAATGTAGGAGTATATTACAGATAGGGACACCACGGCCTACCCCTCCGCGAAATGAAGAGTTGATGTTGTGTAATTTAATTATAATATACAGGTTGAATTTTTCGAGGATGGTCACATCCGAAACTATGAGGAATAGCGAAAAATGCTCAATGGAGTCTCGAGCCCGATTTTTATGAAAACTTAAACTGCATTATTGGATTTTTGAAAAATCAGATATATACAACATAATTTTTTGTACATGCGAAACCTGAATATAGTTTGTTCAGAATAAGTAACTGAATCAATTCCAATAATTTTTAAACCATTTTAAATTTTGTCCCAAGAATATTTAAAAAAGGTTACATGTTGGACACCGAGCGACACTAAGTACCTATCGCAATCATTTAGGTACCTACTACCAAATTATTATTATCAATGAGCTCACGACGACGCTGGAGGCGCGTGCCGCGTGTTGACTACGTTTTTGTGCGGACAACTAGGTAACAGAACAAGCTTATAACTTTGTGATTTTTCATGATACAGTTTTGAAATTTTGTACATAGATTCTTTACATAAAAATTCTAGACACGTGTTTCAGGTTTCGCATATACTAAAACTGATGTTGTCTATCTTATTTGTATATTTAACAAATCAGTGTATTATTTTACTTTATTATCATCAACATCAATCAAAAGAAGTCATTTAAATACTTAAACATTCTCCAATCTTGTTCATGTGTTTTTTAATGCTATTGGATGCCAAATAAGAACTTCAAGATCTATTTTATGATTAGCGGTCTGCTCGGCCTCCACCGATACCAGAGGCATCGCAGATGTGTAACCAATGTGTCATTCCAGCGATAAAGCTGAAGTGTCTCATGTTGTACTTTCATTCTTGCATATTGAACACACTTCTCCTTCTACCTAGCCTTTTCCCAGCTATGTTGGGGTCTTCCGGTCTAGCAGGATGCAGCTGAGTAACAGTATTTTACATGGAGCAACTGTATATCTGTCCTTCATAACCCACTTAGTACTGGGCAATACGATACCCCTTGAAAGACTGAATGTCAGACTTTCAGGTCACTGACTACCTGTAACGACAGTCAAAGATCTACATATGACAGCTGGGATCCACGGCTTAACGTGCTTTCTGAGGCACGGAGGAAATTCGGTAAGTAATTAAGGGTCACCCATCCACGGACCAACCTTGGCAAGCGCTGCTTAACCTTGGTGATCGACCCGTGTGGCTGTTATTATTTAGCCACGAGCTCCTCCGTATTCGTTCTTATACAAATATAAAATAAATTAATTGTTTGTACGTAAGTCGTACGCTGAAAGTGCGTAGACGTCCACAATTATTTATGTGCGCTCTGTGTCGGTGTGAACGAGTGATATATACCTTGCGAAGACGTATTTATTGCCCAAATTGTAGGAGCACCAGCTTTAGAGAATGGTTCCTTATGAGTATTAAGAAAATATTATTTTCTTTGTAATTTATTTCATCACCACTGTTCTCAAAACGGTGAAATAAAACATCGTTAGGAAACCGGCATGTCCTAAAACCAAAAATTAGAAAAGCATGTGACATCTACCAACCCACATTCGGTCCGCGTGGTGGATTATAGCCTATTCCCTCTCATAGAGAGGAGGCCTGTGTCCCAACAGTGGGAACATTATAGGCTGATTATGCATATGCTAATGTTTGTAATAGTAAGCTACGCTTACCGAGATCGATCCGTGGATGGGTGATCACCCATTCCATATGTTGACCCCTACGTGCCTTAGAAAGCACTTTAAACCGTTGGTCCTGGCTGTCGTTCTGTAGATCTTCGACTGATGTTACGAGTAGTCAGAAACGAGAATCTCTGACAATCACTATCTATGTTTTACCCAGTGGAGGGCAGATAGGTAGTCGCTCCACGTATAATACTGTCATTCAGCTGAATCCAGTTTGAATGGAAACCAACACCAGCATAGTTGGGATTAAAGCTAGGCAGAAGTTGACTTTAATTTATTGTATTTGTAAAAGAGGCAAAAAACATCACTCTTTTTGTATTAACAAAAAGTGTTGTCCAGAAATACACCCTAATTTTTTCTATCTACATATGTTTTTAAGTTCCATGTCCGAGTCTTTCACGAAAAAATATCAGAATTAACATAACATAACATCAAGCCTGTAATCCCCAAAGGGTTAGGCAGAGGTGTACCTAATAGTACACCCACATTTCACCAGTTATGTTTAAGCCTCATGTTATAGGGGGCGAGCCTATTGCCAACAACAAGGCACAAATTCAGAATCCGTGGCTGCTACTGAGAAATTCCTGATGGAAAACCCCAGTATCACAACTCCGTTGCATTTATGAAACTGACAGCTTTAGCGGTTTACATGTCCTGATCACGTACATTGCTGAAATTCGCCCTCAGTGTGAAGGGTTTTTACACAATTCCTAAGTAACCCTAATAATAAAGAAACAAAAAAGCATCCATAAAGATGTCAAGATACAGGGTGAGACAAGTTGATGCATGTGTGGGGCATTCATTATTTTTTGCGGTATTTAGGGGACATACCGAATGGCCCACGTGGCTGAAAAAACGTAGAGGAATTTATTAGTACAGGTGTATTTGTGTTTTTTTTTTAGAAAAATGGGGTTCCCGAGAAACAGTCATTTTGGGGTACTAAATTATGTTCGTAAATCTCTAATTAGGTATTAGTTATAACTTAAATCTAGGTATTATTTATCTCTAAAAAACAGAAATTAACCTTCGAGAACCATTGATACTACCCGGATAAAAAAAATCCCTATGTCCTAACACAAATCATGTTATACCTGTGTGTTAAATCCGTTCAGCTGAAGCAAGGTAAGAACAGATAGGACTGATAGACAGAGGTACTAGGTTTATTAAGTATATATATTTTCTACCCATATCCCAAACATGTGAAAATCAAAACACAGACAGAACAACAGCCAGTCAAAATTAGGTTTGCTGTAAGAAAAGCCAATTCTGGATTAAGCTGGCCATTGTACACAAGCTATTAATATTATTGCAATTTGTATGTACCCATATTTGTTATTTTGGGTGCAATAAAGAATAAGCATATGAATGTGAGATAATTTATTGTGACTCAAAAAGGTGATTAATCACGTTACAAACTAAAGTTTCCAATTAAATAATAATAAAATAATTAAATAATAATATAATAATATTTTTTAATTATTCTGAAAACTACGAGTACTACAAAAATTCTATTCATACATTTATTAGGTCAAATTACACCAAAGGTGAGCAGCTCGTGGCTAAATTATGGGTCGATCTGAAGATCAAACCGTCCTGCCTTGAAAGGTTAAGCAGCGCTTGCCAAGGTTGATCCGTGGATGGGTGACCATCCATTACATATCAAGTTTCCTTCGTGCTTCGGAAAACTCGTTAAGCTGTTGGTCCCGGCTGACATTTTCTAGATCTTTGACAGTCAGTGGCCAGAAAGTCTGGCAATCGGTCTTACCAAGGGGCATCGTATTACCCAGTAATAACATTTTTTAATACACTTTTCTAACTTCGTAATAGGAATTTCCATGGTGGTATACGAACTTCGTATACCATAGAAATGATTTTATTACCAAAAACATGTAGAGGCAAAAAGCAGTAAGCAACAATTTACATGACAGTTAAATAATGTAATGTCCATTACACGTTAGAATGCGAAGTAATTTGAGTTTAATTGTCCTCTCATAAGTTAACTATGTACAAATTGTACAATTATCACGATTCTTTAAAACGAGTATACACTAGGGGAACTTTAATTAAAATTATTAGGTTCGTAGGTACTGCTGGATGAAGATTCTTCTGCCAGATAATTCTGCT
The DNA here is from genome assembly GCA_910589295.1 of Noctua janthe. NCBI lineage: Eukaryota > Metazoa > Arthropoda > Insecta > Lepidoptera > Noctuidae > Noctua > Noctua janthe. The sequence goes on along the minus strand of OU342573.1, from coordinate 1,844,523 downwards.
TTACTTCACACCTTAAAAGTGTTTGTTCTTTTCCTGACATCATCATCATCATCATTTCAGCACGGAAACCCCCATTGTTGAGTATAGGCCTCCGCCATTTCTTCTGTCATTCTTCTCTGTTCTGTGTGTCCCTGATTCAGAAGATACATACCCACTGCAAACCTAACATAACATCAAGCCTTCTAATTCTCGAAGGGTTATGCAGAGGTGTACCCAACAGCTACACAAATATTTCGCCAGTTATGTTTAAGTCTCATGTAATAGGGGGCGAGCCTGTTGCCATCAACCGGGTATAAATCCAGACTCCGTGACTGCTACTGAGAAATTCCTGATGAAAACTGAATAACACTTTGTCCGACCTTGGAATCTAAACCAGGACCTCACGCTCAGCAGTCGCTTGTAACCACTAGATCATCGAGGCAGTTAAATAATTTAAATCACTGCAAATAACTTGTGTATTAGTAACTGCAGACTAAATATACATTATGATTTGGTGGATATTACATACACGTAGGACATGATAGGGGGTAGAAAAAGACACAATTTTAAAGAGTATCTATTCCTTACGTATATGACCAGATATATCGTAGAGCCTGTACCATGGTACTAAAACATAACTGGCGAAATGTGGGTGTATTATTAGGTACACCTCTGCTTAATCCTTCGGGGATTACCGGCATGATGTTATGTATAAGCATTGTAGCAGTTATCGTTCTATAGTTTCTGTTCACACCCATTAGAAAAATACGTGAGTTTATATTTGTATGTGTAACCATTTAGTTAATCTAACCCAAACCACCTTCGAAATACTCCAGAACCATTCACTCATCACCCGAACCGGTTCAAACCAGCCAAGACCAGTTCCCACCAGTTCCCTCGCTGCATCGAAGCTACTTTGTTCCTCCGCCATTTTTCCACAGCTTCCGGCTTCCCCCGGACACAAGAGGCAATAACTCTAAGTATTGTTCTCGCTGAACTCGGTTCCTTCAAGAAGCCTGTAGCAAACTTGGTAGAAAGCAAGTCCCTTTGTGCCTCCTTGAATTATTGCCGTAGAAACGGATAAGTCTTGCGGAGTATTGTTTGACGATTTTTGCGTTGTGAATTGTGATATATTAATGTTTATTATGGTAATGGTTTATTTGCATGTTAGTTGGAGGTGTTGTGGTGCTGTAAGGGTTTTTTTATGATGTTCCGCATATTTTTCTTAGTTTTTTTATAGTGTATCGGCCATAATTGGATACGGAACGCTTGTGTAATCATTTTCATTTATATCCATTTATCAGAAGCGATATTTTCAAGTGACGGTTTTTGAACAAACTTATCTATTTTTCACTGCTTCTTATCTTATTTAGTGAGGTAAAATACTCATCATCGTCTGCCTAGCCTTTTCCCAACTATGTTGGGTTCCAGTCTAACCGGATGCAGCTGAATACCAGTATTTTACATGGAGCGACTGCCTATCTGACCTCCACAACCCAGTTAGTATTGGGTAATACGATACCCCTTGGTAAGACTGGTTGTCAGACTTTTTGGGCCACTGACTACCTATAACGACTGTCAAAGATCTACAAATGACACCCGGGACCAACGGCTTAACGTGCTTTCCGAGGCACGGAGTAAATTCGGTGGTCACCAAACCCGTCACGGACCAACCTAGGCAAGCGCGGCTTAACCTAAAGATCGATCCGGGCGGCTGTTATTACTTAGCCACGAGCTCCTCCAGAGGTAAACTACTATTACTAAATATTATATACTTGTCAACTTTTTGGTGATAGTCAGTATTGATAACGATTACCTATAAGGAAAAATACAAACAAAATTGATAAAAACTTAAATTATGTTCCATACTCCAGGTAAAGACCCCTGCTCATACAGAAAAGCTACAATCATGGGTAAATAAATGCTAACTACAGATTCCAGCCCACTATCTGTAAACCCCAATTTTTGTTTTCCCCACCGTAACTTAATGATATTCAAAATGAACTAAAACAAAACAAAGATGACTAATTAAACCGAAGACAAGTCACCAGTTTGTGGCTAAACGCTAGACGAAAACAGAATTAAGTCCCACGTCTTCATTCGCGATTATAATTTATAACGAATAAATGAAATATTATAAACGCATCGGCGCACCGCTCCGACAACGCCACTGGCAATGGCGTTTGCTTTGTTGAGTGCGGGAGGGGACAATGAAGTTGTCGATAGTTTTTATTGTTAGTTTTCTGGGAGTCTTGAACGAAGGTTCGGTTGCGCTGGAATGATGGAAAAACCCATAACACTGCAGCATCCCCAATCGAACCCAGACGTCACGCTAAAAGGCATGCTTGTAATCACTAGATCAACAATGCAGGCAGCTTTAAGTTAGAAGTATACAAGTCTTGAGTAAATGGTTACTTTTAAGCTGGCGGTCACCATAGTCGACAAGCAACTGCAAGTCTGTCAATTTAAAAAATAACAAATATTTTTTTATATCAAAAACAATTTTTTTTTGTCGATCATAACTTACACGTGGATTTAGTAAAATGGAGAACATAATATCTGGTCGAGAATAAATGATTTAATTATTTTGTTTAGGGATAATTCATTGTTTAGCTGGTTCGTTTGCTGCATTATCATCACTACTAAACATTTGGTTCCCCGATCGCACGATACTTACTCTATCAATCTCAATAGGTATACCCACTTAGCCATGGCCATTTTGCGAATTTGACGCATATTAGATTCCAACCAATTATTCTTTTTATGTTTTATATCCTCCTTTTCTGTGCCTGTCATATACATTGCGAATGATGTTTTCTCTTTCTATCTAGGTGCGTTCCTCCACGTAACAAAAAATTATCTGACCAAACAATCTTAAATACACATTTTTATCGACAAGTCTCGCCCCATCCCTACGCCCCCTAGCTACCGACTTCCTTCATACTCGCGCTCACTCGCTCGAACCATGCCTTTGTCGGGCACAATTGTCGACAAATTACAAACGAATTGAGTTATTTAATATCAACCAGTAATATGCAGGTTATTGTTTATTATTTTATTAAGAACACATAATGAACGCCTCTGTTTATGTTTTGAGTACTTTGATGTTTTAAAAGGAACTTAGATTGTCTTGTAATCACGTTTTGTGTGGCTTGGTTCTTTTATACATGTTCCTTTATTGTCACGCAACGTTGCGCGTTGTAACAAATTTACAATTTGAAATTAGGCAAGTATTATGCTTTTATACAAAAAACAAAAACTACAGTTACTTTAACATAACATCACGCCTGTAATCCTAAATGGTTAGGCACAGGCGAACCTAAATAGTACACTCACATTTCGCCAGTTATTTTAAGTCCCATATGTAACAGGGAGCGAACCGATTTCTCTCAACCGGGCACATATCCACACTCCGTGGCTGCTACTGAGAAATTCCAACACAATACTTTACCTGGGAATCGAACCCAGGACCTCACGCGCAGCAGTCGCGCTTGCGACCACTATACCAACGACAACGACAACGGCAGTCTAGTGGTGGCAAGCGCGACTACTGATCGTGAGATCCGGGTTCGTGTCTTAGGTTATTACTTTAGTTCTTTAAAACCAGAGGACCTAAGCATAGTGCCATTTTAGCCGCGACTGCGATGATGGAAATGTCAAAATGGACTGACACAAGCCATTAAAAACTTGTTCAAAGACGTAAGAAGAAACACGAAATGCGTTGAAAGATAGGTACCTCAAAAATACGGTTGGACTACTAATGTAAATGACCAACTGACCATCTCGTTAACCACATAATTTCATCCTCTTAAAAAACTAATAAAAATAAAGTACTTATTAAATAAAATCTAACATAGTAAGTAACAACACAAAAAAAAAAAGGCAACATCCCACACACTTCCGTGCAAGAAAAAGGGATCATTCTATCACTCCCCATAAACCACTGTGATTTATGTAACAAATTTTATTGACAGCCAGTGTACGCTTGATATTGAGAGATCATATTTTATACTTTATTTGACATATCTGCACGGTACCCTTTTCGCCGAAGGGTGGGAAAACGATTGTGTCATTTCACTGTAGCTATTTGAATATTGTACCTGAGAATTATTTGTTTTGTGATAAAATGTCAAGTTGACTGTCGGATGAAATGGGTCTGCGGAAGAGAAAAAAGGTTTTATTCATTTTTGCTTGGTAGTGGCTGGTCAATTGTGATTCTATCAAGGCTTTTTACTAGAATTATGTTACTCGAATTAAGAAAAGGTCATTATCTGCCTAGCTTTTTCCCAACTATGTTGGGGTCGGCTTCCATTCTAACCGAATGCAGCTGACTACTAGTATTTTACATGGAGCGACTGCCTATCTGACCTCCACAACCCAGTTAATACTGGGTTGACGACAGACTGGGTGATAGTCAGAGTTTCGGGCCACTACTGTAACAACTGTCAAGGATCTACTAAATGATACCCGGAACCAACGGCTTAACGTGCTTTCCAAGGCACGGAGGAAACTCGGTAGGTAATGGGTGGTCACCCATCCATAGACCAACCTAGGCAAGCACGGCTTAACCTAAATATCGATCCGAGCGGCTGTTATTATTTAGCCACGAATCCTCCTCGAATTAAAAAAGTATTAAAAATTTATTTCAATTAAACCAATTGCAGGCGCTTAAGAATGATCTGGAAGTCGACAGCAGTGATAGCCTAGTGGTGTGACTGCCTGACTGCCAAGTCATAGGTCACGAGTTCGAACCCAAGTCACGCGCCTCTGTTTTTCGGATTCATGTGCGTATTGTATAATAATCTTGCTTCGGTGAAGGAAAACATCGTGAGGAAACCAGCATGCCTGAGATATTTTTCTTGACGGCTTGTAAAGCCGAGTCAGAGGCTCATGGGTGATAAAGAAGAAGTCAAAAGAATGAAGATAATTGTCCATTCTAAAGCGTAGTAGGTTCCCATGGAGAAGAAAGGCAATAAAATCCACGGACACTCTTTTAAAACAAGATATTGGACAGGTAACAGAAGTATGGAAGAAGAAGACGTGCTGCGCTGACTAAAAATAAATTGGGGTAATGCAGGAGAATGATTATATTGGACAGGTAACAATATTATTAGATAGCCATAAAAACTGAAAAGTTTTAATGGATAATCAAAAAAAAGGTAGTATAGTATTAGACTTGATTTTTTTGCCAGTGGTAATACCATCACTTCATTTGAACGGTGTTAATATTTAGATCACATTAATGTATTTTGGAAACTAGTGATTTCGCTTTCGAATTACGCGGTTATATCTACTGAGATTCGAAACAAATATTACTGAGTAGCAACACCAAATAACTGTAAGATACCAAATATAGCAAAACAAAAAAATAAACTCCCACAAAAAACATCGAACTGAAAACTATCGAAAAATACTTTGTCCCAAGTTCCCGGGGTTGAAACTACCCCTGTCGATGTAAACACCCCCCTGAGGGCAGTCGCTACCGATTTATCCGCAGTATATCATATTTTGAGCACTTCCACGGAATATGGAGCGAAAATATATATATTATTATCCGATTGCCAACTACCGGGGCCTCTACCCTTTGGTAAAACGATCGACTTGGGAGTACGGATGTGTTTTGATTTGTTTTGTGTTGCCTCTTTTTAGGGAAGAAGTGTAGGTTTGGTTTCAGACATAGAAGGCACTTCAATGATTCGTAGTAAATAAGAGTGGTACTGTTCAAAGTGATAAACATCAGCTGTTCCATACATTTTAACCGTTTAATTTTACTCTTTTAAATTTAATAGTCGATATCCACGAAATACTGAATTTTCTAGATCGCAAGTGCATTGCTCAGAGAAAATTACTAGAATAAATCAAGTATTTCAATAGTTTTTTAACCGACTTCAAAAAGGAGGAGGTTATCGATTCGGTTGTTTATATATATAAATATATATTTTATGTATATTCGGGCATAACTCCGTCATATATAAACGGATTTACAAAATAACTTTAGCTTCAGATGTCGGTGACAAAAAAACTGAATCAAACAGACAAAAGCCTCCGACTTCTGAAGCTAAAGTTATTTTTTAACCTTATTTGTGTTTTTGAAGTCGGTTTTATTTTTTGCAAAAAAGTTTTTTTTTGTGAACGTAAAAAAACGTTAAATATCAAACTAAGCCCGTGTTCACCAAAATCAAATCAACCGTTTAAGTGACCTGATAACAAGCTGCTTCAATAAGTAAACGGTAGATTAAACGTCGGTGAAATCAGAGCCTATGGTAAAAACTAAAATATGTACCTGCGACCTGGGCAATCGATGCAGCCGGCCAGACCGTAGGAAACAGATCTAATTCCACATAAACTAACGCCGAAATAGGGGAGCCCGCAGCACTAAACTAAACTAAAGTACGCTAAATAGGTAGCGGGGAAATACAGGAGCTAGATTTAGTGAAAGCATTCTTGTGGTGCACGTAAATAGGAATGATTTTATTGTGAATAAATACGGGATTTATTATTTGTTGATTTTATTGATTTAATAATTTTATATGCAGGAGACTGGTGCTCGTGGATAAATAATAACAGCCGCTCGGGTCGATCTTTAGGGTAAACCGTGCTTACCTAAGTTGGTTCGTGGTTGGTTGACCACCAATTATATACCGAGTTTCCTTCTGCATCGGAAAGCACGTTAAGCCGTGGATCCCGGCTGTCATTTGTAGATCCTTGACAGTCGTTACAGGTAGTCAGTGGCCCGAAACTCTGACTATCACCTAGTCTGTCAGATTACCCAGTTAGTACTGGGTTGTGGAGGTCAGATAGGCAGTCGTTCCATGTAAAATCCTAGTACTCAGCTGCATCTGGTTCGACTGGAAGCCGACCTAAACATAGTTGGGAAAAGGCAAGGCAGATAATGATGTTTTAATCATTTTAATGATAATAATCAAACAACTATTTTATAAGACAACGCAGATGACTGCATGATGATGATGGAAGCACTAAGAAAGATTTTTTGGAAAATCATGCCGTTAAAGGGTTAAATAGGGTATTAATGCATAAATAGAAGTTCTTTTTTTTTGCCGATAGGAAATCGGGTCCTTGTCATTATATAAATGGCTAAGAATATTAGAAACTAACCATTACTTTCTGATATTCGTTCATTCAAGTTTTTCTTTACGCGCATGCAGTGATTCACGCTCGTTCCATTTGATATAAAAACATTACCATCATTTTTATTTAGTCGGGTAAAATGGTTATTTGTAACTTATTAAATTGTTCCTGTTCAAGTTCTCATAGATTATCCTGTCATGTTCCTAATTATCGAATATTTTTAAATACACTCTTATTAAGTACATACATGGGTAACCTAATCAACATTGTTTAGAGAAAAAAAATGTTTTAAACGTCATCTCTTTCTATTTGCATTGATTTAAATATGAAGTCCTTTTATAAATTATCTCCTCTTTTATATAAACGTAACCCATACATGAATTGACTTTGAAATTCATAGACTTTTCCGGCGTCAAGTTTTATAATAAAAGTATGTCAAAAGAAAGTTTATTTTAAAACTCGGGCAATAACGTTCAAATTCATGTAAAGGTGCTATCAAAGAATATATTTTTAGAGATCCGTCTCTGTGACTAGGAAAAGTGAGTATTTTTCAGGTTAGTTGGGAACTGTTCCGTATTCCAGGTTCTGGAAAAAATGTTTATTCATGAATTGATCTGTCTTTCCTGCGTTGAACCATTTTTTTTTAATGTTGGACTGTCATAAAATCAATGCACACTAAGACAAGGATCATCATCATCAGCCTACAGCAGTCCATAGCTGGGCAAAGGCCTCTTCAATCGCACGCTATGTTGCTCGATTTTCATCAACTCTCATCCAGTTATTACCAGCCACCCTGCGGAGAACGTCGCTTCACCGAGCCTGAGGATAAGATAACATAACTGGCACACAAGGCATTAATGTCATCATCATCACCATCATTTCAGCCGAAAGACGTCCACTGCTGGACAAAGGCCTCCCCCAAGTGTCGCCACATTGACCGGTCCCGTGCGTCTCGCATCCAGCGGATCCCTGCAACCTTTACCAGGTCATCGGTCCACCCAGTTAGAGGCCTTCCGACGCAACGTCTTCCAGTTCGCGGTCACCACTCCAGAACTTTCCGGCCCCATCGGCCATCCGTTCTGCGAGCAAGGCATTAATATAATTATTTTAAATAAGAAGTTAAGCTGTTATTAAAACACCAAAGAAATATTTAAACCTATCTGTGATTGAGCTGTGCTGTGTTCTTTCGCAAAATGTATTTTCATTATAGTTATATATAAAAAAAAAACATTTTAACAGAACCTCAACGTAAAGCGCGACTCAACCCCATCCTCTTTCATAGTGTAACCATATTAATTTATATTATAATGTAATTTATGCCCGGGTCTTCCTTTTAAGGTCTTTTTTACTTGATTCCGTTCTTTGTGTCCCACCACTGGGCAGTGTGCGTGAAATTATGAAAAATTACAAGCGACTCCCCGCCGCCCGCTTTTGAAAGGGTTAATATCAACTTCTGATAGGTAGGAAAAAATTGAGAAAGCGTGAAAAGGGTTAATGATAATTTTTTTCTAGACGCTTTTATATATGAGTTTTTGCGGATTTTTGTAATTTCAATAGGTTAGATCAACATACCCCTAGTCAACGATACCGATGCGCAAAACTGATAAGTATGATGTCAGTACATGATTCTATGGGATCTAGAATCATGTACTGACTAACAGTGAAGAATCAACGCAGAAATTTTTCGTTGGTTATTTTTCTTAGTCTTCTCGAATCGACTGCGGGTTCAAGCTGGTTGCTGCAGATCCAATTCAGATAGGTATAATCGACTCAACTCGGACATAATGTAACTGTGGAGCCCCAACACAGGACATGACTTCTCTTCTGCCCGTCGTGCGTCGTGTTCAGGTCAATTTGTACCGGTTGGACAAAATTTCAATCATCGAATCGAGAAGAAGTTAAAACTGGTGTACCGAACTTATACTGTCACTTACGGGATATCTTCCGAGATTGTTAATTATTTTGAGCTAAAACAACAATCACGGAAGATATCTCGTAAGTGACTGTATAAGTTTAGTTGTAAACCGTGAAAGCTTAAAACAGTGTTTGGTGTACCGAAGTTATGGATGGTAGCGGCATGCTTATCGATGTTCCGTACACCTTGTTAATTATTGTATTACCTCGTCGATCTAATAGTTACAAGTGCGATTACTAAGCCTTAGGTCCTTGGTACGGTGCCCTGTCAAGCAGTGCTATTTGGTTTTCCTAGATGCTGTCCAGAATCTGCACTACTGTGCCTGATTTGGCTTACCCCTTTATATTGGACGTAACTGGTCAAATCCTCTCCTGCCAATAACCTCTACAAGTAACGCACTCGTTATGGTTTGTGGTGTCATTACGTCGTCTGAACGCAATCTGTATAACTAAAATGCGTTCAAGAGCCGTCAGTTTCAATATTCTATAGCAATGGTGAATTCATGACACATAGCAGAGCTCTAAAGCGTAGTTTAAATGTATGGTGTAGTTCGCTCTTCAATAAAATAAAAATAATTTATTTAAAAGTTACTTCAAAAGTGTACATTTAAGAGCAGTGGTGTTATTTCTCATACAATGGTATAATTAGTGCTTATAAATAAATTAAAATTTATTTAACAGTTGTAAATAAAGATAATGATGAATTCAAATCTATCTGTGTGTGTGTTATATATGTGACTGTGTGTATGGACATGTGTGTATGGATTTTATTTTTATTTATTTTAAACGTTTGGTAGCGACCTGCCCGGTGAACAGGAAGGGTTTAAATTATTTACTAAAGCAGGTATAAGTAACTCGAACTAATAAACAAATTCACAGCTCTTACTGAATGTTATATATCCTATACCTCGGATTTAAATCGAGGGAAACAACCCCATTCTTATCCGTCCCCGTATAATTATAATTATTTAAATATGCTAATAATGATAATAAAATTTCGTAGGTTTTTGCTTTTGTTTGTGGCAAAAGGCTTATTGGGTTATACTTAATTATATTTAGAGGGGTAAAGGGTTACCCCCCTACCTGGGTAACCCTTAATTTTTATTTATGTCTACACGTTAATTCACTCTTTGTGCATATTTTAAATTATGAAGTCTTTACTTTTAGTCATAATTTGATATTACTTATGCTTGTTTTTGTACCCTTTCGAGTTATGGATTGTAGGTGGATTGGGTGGTTGCTTTAATAAGATTTAATTTGTATAATTTATTTCAGCAAGGTTGGAAGTTACTTATTTTCCCAGGAACAGGTAATCGTCAGTTTTTATTTATTAATTTAAACTTCATGTGCAATAGTGATACATAGGCGGACTTAATGCCACAAGGCATTCTCTACCAGTCAACCTTTGGGTTAAATAAGAAAACATTGTGATAGTTTTTGTAAGTAGCTTTGGAAAAACTGCAGTTACAACAACTTATATATGCACGATGTAAGGGAAGTGGTTTTGCCATGCATTTTGACTGCTTATGGTGTGAAACAGATTTTTTTTAATAACTAATGAAGAAGTTTAACCCTGGTGACGCTAGAATCATGATATTGCGGTAACAAACGGTTTTCCCGTCGATTTTTCTTATACACCACATTTTAAACACTGTTTTAAGCTTCTACTGATATTTAAACTTACTCTGTCGCTTACGTGCGCACGCTGTTGCAAAATGGCATGGGTCATAACGATCATGGCGCTTGCAACAGCGTCGAAATATCGGGAGCTCACAATAGTTGAAAATCACGGAAGATATCTCGTAAGTGACAGTGTAAGTTTACCCCATATTTTGTTATGATTTAACCACGCTCATATACGGTTGTCTCACTATCTTTTATAAAATAGTATATGTGTAATATATTTCCATTCTTAACCAATTTCCATAGACAGAAACTTACACAAAACCCACCAACTTATAGCCAAGCATTAAACAATCCGAGACCTAATAAGAAAAAAATGTAGCCGACTACCCCTTTACCCCGTAAACTCTTCAACATTAATGAAATCACCCCCGATCGTCGCGGGGTGTAGGGAAGGGAGGGGGTGGGGACAGCCATTTTTCTAAGATAACATTTTTAATCGTTTTACACGCATCACTTGGTATTTTACCAACCCTCGTCCACAGTCCAGTGAGCAGATTAAAGATTATTTCTTCTTTAAAAAGCCCTTTTCTGTTTGACTTGATTTTCGGTCAGTTAGACTTAAAAAGTTAAAATTTATTGTCCCCCGTTTTCGGTGAATTTTGATCGGAGATAAGTATTGGAGGATTTTTTTTGTGATTCAATTTGGTGTGCTAAGTTTTATTTTGTTGGTGAACGGGTTAAGTCGGAAAAATGGGCTGCTACGACTTTAGTACCGGTGATCAAAACTAACTGTTACTTAGTAACCTTAACCCTTTAACTAACCCGGACCAATTCTAACCCTTTAACATTCTCACTACGACACATGGATCAAGAAAGAACATTTCTTGATAGATTGCCGAAAATAAGTTGAGTGGTTTGATTGGCTGTTTTCTTTATTTTTAACCTATCACAGCAGTAAACATGAGTTTAACATTATTTGTTGTCATGACAATAAGTTTTGAAAAACTTTGGTCCACTGACACTGCATCATAAATTAATGAAGTTTTTGAAGTTAACCCAGACAAAATGATGTTTTAAACTACGTTTAGCGTCAGTATGAGTCTTAAACACTTGCCAAAAGCGAACATTCAAGAGAATGTATTCAATATACCCACTTCATAATATTTTGATTATTAATTAACTGTGTAATTGATCTGGCGAGCACTACATCGCAAGCAAACAGCTGCAAAACTGGAGGTCGTCCGTGATTGCACCCAACGGCTATTAGTGACTGACTCGTGTGAATGTACTGCGGTCGTTCAGTTTTGATACTTTTTTGGTACAAATACGTCGAATAGACCGTGGATGTGAGGTGTTACGCGAATGGACAAAATAAGAAATGAGTATATAAGAGGAAGTCTGAAAGTGGCGCCGGTGACTGAAAAGTTGTGTGGTAATCGGTTGTCGTGGTATGGGCATGTGATGCGGAGGAATGAGGAAAATGTCGTGAGGAAAGTTTTGAGAATGAATGTGGATGGGTATATGAGTAGAGGAAGGCCAAAGAAACGATGGATGGACTGTGCAAAGAATGATATGGCAAGCGGCGCCGACCCCAAATGAATTGGGATAAGGGCAAGAGCATGATGATGACGTCGAATAGACCAAACTTTAAATGAATTAAGAAGAGATTGTTCTATTTGGACATGAACTATTTATTCGGTAATTAAAAGCGTTGTTGTACTAAAAGACTTCGCGTTTTGGTAAAGAGGTAACGAAGATAAAAAATAGAAAAGTAATTTGTTCAATGGTGCAATGTCAAATGAAAACAAAAATAGAAAAATATTTTTTTTAAAAACTTTTTTTTTAAATGCTCTCTCTGCGATAAGGACAAGAAAATGATGATGCTCTAAAAAGGAGAAAATAAACTTTAAATTAAATCAATTTATTACAATATCACTTTTAAATATGATATATAGAGCTAGATTTACCCGTGTGTTGCGGTGTGTTAAATCTAATCATCAATCATGAATTTGAAACTAAGAAAAGTATCAAGAACGTATATCGGTGTATACGTCAGGATGCAGACTCATGACCCAAATGTTGTGATAGCTCCCAATAACAGCCGCCGGCGGTCAATGATTGCCTTTATTAATTAAGAGCCCACCTTGCCCAACTTTGGACATATCTACAAGATATTGGACGAAATTTAGTTAAGATATTGTAGGTAATTGAAGGGCGTTGGTAGGTGAGAATCAATTAGAAGGTAAGATGGAGCTGTTTCTATATTTTACCGATAGTTTTGCCGCTTTTTTAGGAGGTGTTCAACATGTATTAATTTTACGATGTGTTTTTATCGAAATCGAAATTAATATTAAAAAGAGTTGAAATTGATTGTTTTGGTAGTTTAAATCCGTACACAAAGGTTCTTTTACTATTACCGAGTACCATAGGATTATAATTTATTTCTTTGACTAGAAAAAAGTTAAGGACAGAAACTGTGGTGTTAGAAAAGTTGTTGCATGCTTTACGTGATGATTAGAAATATTTTAATCGTTTCGGTGTTTTTTTTCAATTTCTTATACAGGTTGGCCATAAACATTTCAATACTAACAATAAATAATATTATTTTGTGATCAGCCACACATGCTACGAGCTGTGCTACGTCGCTACGCGCCGCCTACGAGGTTTCGTAGGCGGCGTAGCACGTGGACTTTTGTATTTGTCCGTTTCTGTAGTTCTTTGTCCTCTTAGCTGTTACCCTTTTTTTTTTTTTTTTTTTTTTGGATGGGAAATCATCAAATGACCCCCCCCACTCTGGGCGGAGCGGAAGGGAGTGTCAGACTTGTACTGACTAAAACCCATCCATGTTCCTTCTTTGCCCTTTGTGTTCCAGGGCCACGGTGTCTCTTTCGAACAATCCCGCAGCTCTGGCAGGCATCGGCCCATGCGGACCCCTACTCGTTGCTGACATCTCTTTGAGGCGCGCGTGGAACACGAACGCGCCGTCGACACGGCCTGTCGTCATAAGACGGCCGGACGGCGAGCTAGCCCATAACTCGCCGTCCACAGGCCCGCGCCTACGGTGGCCGGGAGCCACCACGTGACCCCCGACGCCCAGGGCGTCTCCCGCGGCGGCTGGGACGTGAGGTTCTTTCCCTCTCACGTCCCGCCACCTCCTTCACTAGCATGACTGCTTCACAGAAGGAGGTGACGGCTTCCCATTCCCTCTCGCTCCGGACCATGGCTTGAACCAGGGCCGGACGCGAGAGATCGCCGCCGCCAATCGCCGCTACAAGGACACGGCGGTGCTCCGCCCAAGCGGGGCAGACCTCTACGGTGTGCTCCACCGTGTCCTCCGGGCGATCCTCGCAGTGGAAACACCCGGGCGTTTCCTCCCGCCCGATTCGGTGCAAGAACCTCCCGAAACAACCGTGTCCGGTGAGGATCTGCGTCAGGCGGTAGGTGAGGGCGCCGTGGCGCCTCTCTAGCCACTCCTCAAAGAGGGGACTTATCGCCACTATGGTAGCGTGCCCTGCACGGAGTTGCAACAGTCGCTCTCTCCATGTCGCCATGATATCACGCCGGAGGTCTGTCCGCTGAGCGGCAATTTGCCGCGGCAGCGGAGTTTCCCCCCGACGTAGTGCCTCCGCGCGCCATTCATGCAGGCGCGCGAGGACTATCGCCTCCAGATCCCATGGCGGCAATCCGGCAAGGAGGCTAGCCGCCTCGCCGGAGATCGTGCGGTACCCCCGGATTAGCCTTAAGCTGTTACCCTTAATGTAATTGTTTGTTGGTTTAATAATCCTATTATTTAGTGGACATTTTAAATGACACCGTAACCAAAGTAATAAAAATCATAGTAAGAATGTCTTTTGAAATATAGGGTACTCGTGAAAAAAAAACTGATGTCCCAGACATTTTATTCCATGAAGGTGAACACAAAAGTACTGAAAACTTTTACTATTCGACCAACTCGAATAGTGAAAGTTGATCATATTGATGAGTACATTCACTAATTACCAGTCACCTTACTTAAAATAAAAAAGTACCATATTCCAGTTCAAGCCTCTTCAGGCCACGTTAAAAAAAAAAAAAAATAACACACCGTACAATTGAAACTGGCCAAAATTTATTATCGGCAATAAAGCTGGAAACACTCCTAAAGCATTGCTAATTAATGTAAACATGGAACGATTAGGAGTGGGAATAAACACGCCAAATGGTCTTCTGCAGTAATAAATACCTATAATAATTTTAATTACCCCAGAAAAAAGACATTAAACAGTATGAGAGATAAAAAAAATACGCCATATTGCAAATGAGAGAAACAATGAGGGGAATGAGATAGAATTATATTTTTTAAACGTATTATATAAATGTATAATATTAGGTGGGACAGGGACTCGCCGAGGTCATCAGAATAAATAAATTATGATATAGTGGGGGGGTTTTAGCCGCTCGACGCGTTCCGCGATGCACAGAGCTTGCTTTAGTGGAAGGGACTGATAATCATTATTTTGTTTGAATAATTCTTGCATGTTTTTTAAAAGGGTGTAATCTGTTCTTCGTTGGAGAATATAAAAAAGATTCAGAGAGAAATCAAAAAGATTTACAGAAGATTTAATGAATTACGTGAAACAAATGCCTCGTTGGTTTTTAGATCGCAAGCGCGACTGCTGAGCATGAGGTCCCGGGTTTAATTTCCAGGTCGGGCAAAGTGTTATTGGGTTTTTCCATCAGGAATATCTCAGTAGCAGCCTCGAAGTCTAGATTTGATCACGGTTGTTGGCAATGGGCTCGCCCTCTGTTACATGGGACTTAAACATAACTGGCGAAATGTGGATGTACTCAGAGTTACGTCTCTGCCTAACCCTTCGGGGATTACAGGCGTGATTCGTTGACTTAAAGAATTCAAAAATGTTGTTTTGATGAGGTTTACTTAACCTTGAAGCATGACCTGTGCAGCTGTTAGCACGGGTCTATCTATTTTCAAAGACATTCATGTTTACGATTCCCGAGGGCGGTCCGTTGATGGGTGACTATCAACGACATACCAAGTTTCCTTATTCTTAAATCTTTGACTTTCTTTATGGATTTCAGAAGCGCGAAAATTTGATAATCAGCCTTCATCATCATCATCATCATCATTTCAGCCGAAAGACGTCCACTGCTGGATATAGGCCTCCCCCAAGTGTCGCCACATTAACCGATCCCGTGCGTCTCGCATCCAGCGGCTCCCCGCAACCTTTACCAGGTCATCGGTCCACCTAGTGGGAGGCCTTCCAACGCAACATCTTCCAGTTCGCGGTCGCCACTCCAGAACTTTCCGGCCCCATCGGCCATCCGTTCTGCGAGCAATCCCTGTCCACTGCCACTTAAGTTTGGCTATTATTCGGTCTACGTCGGTAACCTTGGTTCTCTTACGGATTTCCTCATTTCTGATTTGATCACGCAAGGAAACTCCGAGCATAGCCCTCTCCATTGCCCTTTGGGTGACTTTAAGCCTTCTGATGAGGCCCATTGTGAGCGACCACGTTTCGGTCCCGTATGTAATCACTGGCAACACACACTGGTCATAGACTTTCGTCTTGAGACACTGCGGTAAGTTGGACGAGAAGATACCACGCAACTTCCCGAACGCTGCCCAGCCGAGTCGGATTCGACGATTAACCAGCCTTGTCAAGCTGTAATATTGTGTTGCCCAGTAACTGTAGAGGCTAAAAATACAGCCGCGACATGTGAAATACCGGTATTTACTGGCATCCGGTTAGACTGGTAGACCGATCCCAACATGAATGGGAAAAGGCCAGGCAGATGATGATGGTGGTGATCGTAGGAAGTTAGAACACATAAGGAGTGTAATCGAATAGACCCGATTGATGATTCTGACTAAATCACAAATATGAACACAAAGGAGACGGCCGCGCGGGTTTGCGAGAAATGGAAAGAGTGGAGGGAGGCCTTTGCCAGGAGTGGGACTGAGCAAGCTAGAAAAACAAAATGGGCACAAATTGCGCTGCTGAAGAAATCTTTGTTCTGGAAAAGTCATTCTTCCTCTTGAGCAGCAGTCGTGCCTCGAGAGTTAGACCACTAGACCAAGTCGAAATCAAGTCATATTATACTTGAATCACCCCATGACGTTTTATAGGTGCTTTTGAATTTTACAAGGAAATATAAATGATTTATTTATTTATTTTGATTCTGGTTGCCAAGAAGACACGAATATTAAAATAATTAAAACATTTTTTAAATATGGCCACTTCTAGCCTTACCATAGACAACTCGGACGTGAGTTTTAAAAAAAAACGTCGTCGGTGTCTAATGAATTTATGGTCAGGAACTTGGTCGGTGGTCGCGCAATTTTTTCTCCAGGGACGAGATAAAGACTGATAACAGTGCACGTGACGAATAGTGCGGAAATGTTGTGATAATAATATTATTCTTGTTGAGGTACATATTTTTACCCGACTACGGCGGAGCCAAAAGGAAGCTTTATGATTTTAGCAGTCTATGTATGTCGTTTGTATTATATTCCTCCGTAGTGCCTAGACTATTCATCCGATATTGATGAATAAGGTGTCAATCGATTCGTTATTATGGTCCCGGTAACATTAGGCTACATTTTAACCGACTTCAACAATATGAGGAGTCGATTTTACGTTGTAAACCCTGATTTTTTCAATAGTCGGGTTTTTATTTATTTATTTATTTAACTGTTTATGCACACACAGAAGACAACACAGGAAAATAACATTATAATATATGAGTACAAAGGTACTGCTTATTTCAAAAGAAATTTCTGCCAGCAGACCCGCAAAAAGGAGAAATGAAAAAGAAATGTAGACAATAGTGTGTAACAGGGAAGAGAATAATGTGAATAATATGTGCCTTAACTAACTAACTTATATAAATATACATATAGGTAAATATTAATATATACTTATATAAATACATAATTCTAAGATATATAAACTAATAAAAATATATATGTATATTATAAATCATAATTGAGAGGAAAGGTAATGCTCTTTCACTCTGGTTTTAAACAGTGAAATGTTCTTCAGATCACGGATGCTAGGCGGAAGTGAGTTCCACAACCTTACAGCATGGACGGAGAAGGAGTAGGAGTAATAGCTGGATTTATGAGGATGGGATTTAAGTAGGGATCTAAGGTGCGATCTACACGGTGCGTCCGTAGGGCGAGCATATGAAAAACGCTCGCGCAGGTAAGAAGGATAGGACGGGTGGTGAAGAATATTGAAGAGGAGACATAGGATCCTAGTGTTCCTGCGAAGGCGTATTGGGAGCCACTTGAGTTCTTTGCGAAGGTGAGAAACGTGGTCATATTTACGGAGACCAAAAATAAAGCGAATACACAAATTTTGCAAGCGCTCAAGCTTATTTAATAGCTCCTCGGTAGCATCCAGGTAGCAGGCATCGGCATAATCTATTATCGGCTGAATAAGCGTTTGAGCCAAAGAAATTTTAGTCTTCAAAGGCAGGAGACTCTGAAGGCATTTCAGTGAATGAAGAGAGAAGTGTACCTTACGGCTTACCTCATTGACTTGAGCTCGCCACGACAGATAGGGATCAATAGTTACACCCAGATCTTTGACGGTATCTGTATAATCGATGCGAACACCATCGAGGTACAACGGCATCAAAGATGCAACAACGGCCGCACCACGAACAAATCGGCTGCCTATGATCACGGCCTGAGATTTACTTGGGTTAATTTGCAGTCCAAATGATTTAGCCCAGGCGCTGATACCAGCCAGGTCATGATTCATAGCAGCAATGGCGGAATCAGCATCAGCTACAATAAAATGCCGATAGAGCTGCAAGTCATCTGCATAAAGGTGGAAATTAGAAGTGATTGCACTGGTGACCATGTTTATAAAAATTGAAAAAAGGAGAGGAGAGAGAACGCTACCCTGAGGAACACCCTCGGTGAGGCTACACCAATCGGAGAAAGTCTCATCAAGGCGGACACACTGAGAGCGTCCCCGAAGATAAGAATTGAACCAAGCTAAAGCAGAAGAAGAGAAATTTAAAGATTTGAGGATACCTAGCAAGATGTCGAAATCCACTGAGTTGAAGGCACTACTAAAGTCAAGCAATACAAGGACGGTAAGTGACTTACTCTCCATAGCCCAGCGGATATCGTCAGTTACTTTCAAAAGTGCAGTGACAGTGCTATGACCCGAGCGGAAACCAGATTGGAAAGGGGATATTAAAGAGTTTGACGTCAAGAAAAATGTTAATTGTTTATGAACTAAGTGCTCAAAGACCTTAGAAAGAAATGGGAGAATAGAAATAGGTCTAAAATGGGATAGCGAGGAAGGGTTGTTAGTTTTAGGTAAAGGTATGATGTGAGCCTGCTTCCAAACTGAAGGAAAATAGCAAAAGGAAAAAGAGTGATTAAAGATGTGAGTAAGAACAGGAAGTAAAGAGGGAAGGATAAGAGTAACCATTCTTGAGCACAACTTATCGTTACCGACTGCAGAGGATTTAATAGCAAGAACAGATTTCTTAACGTCATCCTCAGAAAGATCGCTAAGGTTAAAAGGAGAACATTGTGGCAACGGCAATCTGGAAAGGCTCTCCAGGGTGACTGCTTTGACAGACGAATCGAGAGAAAAGGGAAGGAAAGAGAAATGTTTATTTAGGTCGTTGAGGTTCACATTCTTGCACTGGTTGGTAGGTGATTTGCCTATGCCTACAGACTTGAGAAATTTCCAAACATCGGAAGAACTACGGTTGTTGAGTTGGTCGTGGAAATAGCGTCTCTTGGCATCTTGACACAGATGACTGCAGCGATTACGTAGCGATTTGTAATAGGAGCGATTCAGCTCTGAAGGTCTGCGCTTATATCTACTCTTAGCTTTATCTCTTCGTGCCATAAACTCTTTAATTTGTGTGGTAATCCGTGGTGCAGGGTTATGTCTCACTTTGACACGTCGGATGGGTGCATGCTGGTCAAACAAGTCGAGAACTATTGTGTTAAAATAACTCACCTTCTCTTCGATACTATCCGTCTCAACCAGAGGGGACCAGTCGAGATTATTGGCATCACGCTGCAATGCCTCCAGATCTATTCCTTTGTAGTTACGGAGAAATAATAGCTGGGGCTTACGCTTAGGGACATGGATGCGGTACGACAGATAAATGAGGTCGTGGTAGGAGAAAGTAGCAGTAAGTTGACCATGGTTTATAACGTTATTAGGAGAAGAAACAATCATAAGATCTAGAAGAGAAGGCGAACAATTAGGAAAATAGTGAGTTGCAGAGAGAGGCAAAACTTGAAGATTAAAAGACGACAAAACGGAGAGGAGTTTGAGAGAGCGAGCGTTGTTTTTAATCAAGCAAGTATTAAAATCACCCATTAAAATAACGTGATCGTACAACGGACAAAGGTCACTGAGAGTGGTATCAAGGGAATCAAAGTAGTCAATATTTAGATTAGGACTATAGAGCACTGCAAGCAACACTTTAGCATGGTGAAAAGAAATTTCTAAAAACAAGTATTCAGCCGATCTAGAATACAGTGAAGGACTGAAGCTGACCATCCTGTAGGGTAAATCGGCACGCAAGTATATCGCAACACCTCCACCACCCTTGCCAGTCCTATCATTGCGGATCAAGACGAAGCCAGGCAAAACATATTGAGTAGAAAGGAGAGAAGGCTTAAAAAAAGGTTCCGAAATCAATAAGGCGTCCAGGTGAGCACTGCTAAAGGATGCCAGAAGATCAGAATAGTGACCAGGAACACTCTGAGCATTGATGTGTGCTATGTGAAGGTTCTTAGGGTCATTGGAAAAAAGAGAAGAAATTTTATCGTGTAAGGTAAGTGGTGAGGAAGAGTCACTGTCCACACTACCAAAACTTACTTATAGTATACCACACGAATTCTTGTTATCGGTTGTAGAGGTCGGATTGGCAGCCGTCGTTAAAAGTACTGGTGTTTTGGAAACCAACCCCAACGTTGTTGGGAAAAAGCTCAGATTGATTTTTAGTTACTTATTTTATGTGAATACCTATAACATCACGCCTGTATAGGGAATACGGGAAGTGGGGGGGTTGCCAGTTATGTTTAAGTCCTATTTAATGGTATGCAATATAAGAAGGAACATGGATGGGTTTTAGTCAGTACAAGTCTGACACTCCCTTCCGCTCCGCCCAGAGTGGGGGGGGGGGGGGGGGGTCATTTGATGATTTCCCATCCGAAAAAAAAAAAAAAATGGTATGCAATATTATGGTATGGACAGCTTTTGTTTGTATACTACATAATTTTTAATATATGCGAAACCTGAATATAGTTTGTTCAGAATAAGCAATAATTTTTAAACCATGTTATATTTTGTCAACAAAATATTTAAAAAAGGTTACAAGTTGGACACCGACTGACACTAAGTACCTATCGCTATCATTTAGGTACCTACAGCCAAATTATTATTATCAATGAGCTTAAGACGGCGCTGGAGGCGCGCGCGCGGCTTTGTCGCGTGGTGACCACGTTTTTGTAAGGACAACCAGGTAACAGAACAGGCTTATAACTTTGTGATTTTTCATGATACAGGTTTAAAATTTTGTACATAGATTCTTTACGTAAAAACACTAGACACGTGTTTCAGGTTTCGCATATACTAAAACTAATGTTGTATACCGGCAGACTACAGGCTGCTACTCAGTAGGTTTATTAGTGTGTGTAGTTTGGGGTTTTTATACAAATAATTATTACAGAACCACGCAAAACGTAGATGTATAGTCGACCTCGAAATTGCTTTAACGCCCTAAGATTGAATGCCAATATGTCTATGTGATAGATAGTTTCAACATCATAGAAGTTCACGGGGTTGAAAATACTATGCCTAATTCAGTTTTAAAAGCAGGAATTTATTTTCTATTGATCTGACCATCTCCTTTCTACAAAGCGTGATTATGAGCTTAGCCGATGATTATGTTCAGTGGTATTCAAAGAGCAGTCATCAAGGACAGGCCCTCTATAACAGTAAAGAGCAATGCTGACCTTAGTATTGGTTAGACCTTGATGTGTGGGGACTTGGGACCAGTTTAGATTGATCTTTGTTGATTATTGATTATTTTTGGGATAGTATAAGTCACAGAGTACTCTCCTCTAAAATTTGAAATCGATTTTGCGAGGAGAAAAGACTCTACAAGACCATCCATATTTGATTGACATTTGTGATTTATAGGTTTCATTTTAATCTTATCAAGAGACGTTGGCATAGTTCTACAGCGATTAATTTCCAGAAACAAATCGTGAATGTTTGACTTGAGTAAGGAAGTAAGATGTAGACCTGTTTATTTAAAAAAGTGAAAACTTATTTTTTGTCTTACCTACCTCTCATTCAATGTGATATTACACCAATTTGAACAATATATTATGGGGTCCGAGTGCTCAAAGCCATTTCAAGGAAATTTCGAAACGAGTAGTTGACGTTTCCCGTGACCAAAGTGTTGGCTTTTACTTTGGCCAGAGGCTAAGTGTTGACATACAACCTGGCAACGCCGCCAGTGTCATAGGCACATTACCAGCTGACAGCTTTCTGGAAGAGTTTTTTGATGCCCTTTTATAGTTTATTGTTGGTTTATTTAATAGTTTTTTTTTTGTTATTAAAATCTGAAATAATCAAATAAAAAAATAATTAAAATCTGGCAATATGGGGTATTATTGGTTCCTCCAACGCCGAGTGCGAGTGCCGCACTACGGATCAAACTATGCCCTGCAGTGTCCCAGATGTCCGTTTACCTGCACTCTTGACGACCTGAATAGTGCCTTTGCCGCTGCAATAATCGTGATCACCTAGGTACTGGGTCCAAACCGTTTAATATAGAAGGAACATCGATACGATAACAAGAAGAAGAATTTGTAATAATGTATATATGTAGTTGGTTTTATTCTACTTATTAATTAAAGGGTATCGTAATGTATCCTTTACCAAAATAATCAGAATTTTTCCCTTCGCAAAGAAATTCTGCTTAAAACAATTCCTTAAGTCCACAGCCTCACCAGCCACCCAAACTGATCTTCGGCCGCCATATTAACGAAAAAGGCACCATCACACAATTCCGGTCGGATATATTTTACACTTGGTTAGCCGATTTTACGGGCAATTGGGTTTAGGGGGCGTCCAAAGGTCGACACTCGAACCCTGGACAATGGGTGGATAGTTTGTCTAGTGCCATTTTGATGGAGTAATGCTGATAATGTTAACGGCTTTGTTCGGCATGTGTTTGTGGAATCAATTTGTTGAATGGGTCGGAGGACGCCGTGTAGATAAGAGAAAATGTATGTTTGTATGTTTACACGCATTAAAATTCGAGAACGATTTTCTCCAATAGATTTAAATTATGAGGTGTATGTAGACTTTCCATGAATGTTGCAGTGGATGTGTGGTGTGACAAACTTTTATAAAGTAAGGAATACAGAGTGGGGGGGGGGGGGGTCATTTGATGATATCCCATCCGGAAAAAAAAAAAAAAAAAGTATATTAGAATCAAAATCAAATTCAATTTTATTTGTGTAATATAGGTAGTGAATACAGTTCTTAAATTAACGATCTTAGGTCGCTATGTTATGCGTACAAATATATGGTTGCATGCGAAATAAAAAAAAAATTAATCATGCGAGAGGTAAACACAAATTATTTGGTAGATATGTCAAAATTAATAGTCAGTTAAGGAAAAGTTGGAAAGGAATCCACTATCTTGGTATGGACATGTGATGAGGAGAAACGAATCGCATGTGACTAAAAGAGTGATGAATATCCCATTTTTTTTTTTTGTCTATCGTTTTTTATATGTTCCCTGTGAATTGAGAGGTCTGGCTCTTGTGATACAGGGAATCCTAGTACAAGAGCCAGAGCTACACTGATGTTACTAACAAAAAAAAAAACTGAAAAAAAATATAAATGTTGATGGATGGAGAGGGAGAGGAAGACCAAGGAAACGATGGATGGATTGTGAGAGAATTGATATGAAAGAAAAAGGTGTAAATGATTGCGTGACGGTTGACAGGGGAGAATGGAAGTACAAAACGTGTCGCTCGAACCCCAAGTAACAAGAATAAGGGCAGGCCCTCTATCATCATCATGTTCTTGCCTCAGCTGCCTTCTAACTAATAGAAATATGATACACGGCTGGCCGGATCCGGAAGAATTTTAGGACACAAATAGACCATAATCGGAATTAACATAGGTTTCTTTTTGGCGTGGAAGTTCTAGTATACGTTCTCGGACAACGGAGGTAATTTCAGACATCCATGCGGGTGAAGCTAGTGTCGTCCTTGATGGTCTGGAAAGAATCCGGTGTTTAAAAATATTGCCAAGATAACTGATACGTTATAAATGACCTTAGATTTCCCCCCCAGATCTAATGATGAAATTCCCTGTCAAACAATTAAATGCTGCACTGCTACTAGTTTTATATCGACAGTTTGACTTTACGAGCACCCTGTAATTGGATACGAGCAAAGTAACTATACGGAAATTATGGCAATTGGCATGGAAGCAGTTGTTTCTTTGATTGATTTTGTGTACAGCTGAATACTGGTATTTTAGATGGAGCGACTGCCTATCTGACCTCCACGACGATACCCCTTTGTAAGACTGATTATCAGACTTTTGGGCCACTGACTACCCGTACCCGTAACGACTGTCAAAGATACACATGACAGCCAGGACCAACGGCTTAACGTGCTTTCCAAGGCACGGAGGAAACTTGGTACGTAATGGGTGGTCTCCCATCCACGGACCAACCTAGGCAAGCGCGGCTTAACCTAAAGATAGACCCGAGCGGCTGTTAATATTTAGCCACGAGCTCCTCACCACGTAAACCATACATCAGTATAAGAACCCTCCATCAAAGCAAGCTAATCGAAACTCCGTAGCGGGTTGAATATTTCGTTAATCTTGAACAAAATGGCGACAATATGCGTCGCGGTTTCTTGCGAGTTACACAGTTAATTTATGCCACAACACGAACTATAGCATTTTAACTCCTTCGGAGATAGTGACTGGGAGGCGAAGAGGGTTAAGTCTACGTTTCAGGATTTTGAGTTTTCTTTTGCAGGTAATGAAAGTTTGAATGTTTGGAGGTATTGAGAACAGGGTATAAAGTCTTTCATCCCCAATTGAAAAGGGAGGATCCGCCGACCAGACGGGTGTCTGATGGTCTACTGCCCAACAGTTGTCGTCAGGTTCTTCTGCATAGTCTTAAGTCGCGGATACCTTTACTTGCGCGATGTAGGATTTAGGTGTATTTGGATGTTTAGTTCATCGCCTGTGTCATAGATGGCGCTGTAATACTTTTTTTTCTATGTTACTGTAGTACCCTTTGTAGTGCCGCTATATTTTTAGAAGATGGAGCGCTAGTTTTTTGGTCGTCAAACTTATGTCAGTGAATAGTTCATGTGTATACAAAATACGCATAGGAACAATCACGAGCGCTAATATGTTTGAACAAATTTTTAACAATATTCATTTAAAGCGACTTCTTATGGTCGTGACAACATAAAATGCGAATATTACTTTTAAAAGTAACTGAAACGTTTGTATCACGTTAGACAACCAAATATCTGTTACCATCTCTTTTGATGATCATATTTTAGAACAAACTATACTGCTTGACCTCAAGATCATATTAACTACACTCGGTACATACCTAAGAAATCGGTGGAACCTCATGGTAGAAGTATAACTGACCATGTTTGGTATGACAAGCCATATATTTTTGACTAGTTACCAAAAAAAAAAACAAAATCTACTCTTACCCCTTTTTTCCATCGGTGGTTAGTGGCGATCCGACTTAACCGAAGCCAAAAAGTGTACAGTCACGCCTCACGCCCCCCGCGACCCCTTCACGACACCCCGCGACCACCCCCTCACCCCCTGTCCGGGCTAACTTCATAAGACTATGAATTTAAATACGTTAGTCGATGTCAAAGGGTCGTCTTGTTGCATCCGTTAGGGGTGGTAAAATGGCGCTTTTAGGAGAACAGTTGAGGTGATTTTTGGTCAATATGATTTAAAATAGTTAAGTCAAGATTTTATACACCGTAAACTGTTCGAAAATAAAATATTATGATAGGTTATTTTGGTTTTCATTACGATTTGCCAGTTGGGTTATTTATGTTAAAAGATAAAAAATAACTGCAAAACATGTAACTGGTACATTGGATTCATTAAACCACTTATTGGTAGGGGAGCCCAGAGGGATGATGATTAATGATGATTTAATGATGAAATGTTTTGATTGTTTTTTTTAACTACTTCAAACAAAAACGACCTAATAGAAGATTCATACCGCTTGGTCATTTCTACTGCTGAGTAGAAGTTGACAAACACAAACAAGCATAGAATAAGTATTTTTTTCTGTTCATTCTAGTCAAACCTAACACAGCTCATGCGATACATGGTTCTTTCGTCGCGTGAATTTAATTGGAACTAGCGCCGCCATCTTGTGTCATTTTATAGCAGTTTACCGACAGCTGGTGTCATCATGAGCCAAAAGAAGCTTTCATTGCAAAATCACAAGTGCCAAATTACAAATTACGGCAGCTATTATCTATCTAAGTGCAGCATTTTAGCGGCCCAACACCACCAACTTTCCTTATCACAACCGGATTGTTAGTACAGAGAGTAAAAATATTCGGAACACGATCCCCACTTGATGTTTGTTAATTACTAATTACTGAACTTTCACTAACTATGACTTTGATGGCAATGAATTAAAATTAGGAATCATTTTGTTTTGAATTGGAATTTTCTGGATGGTAATTTGGTTCCGAAGTTTTCTGTTTTGGGCTACGTTGTAAAATCATCTAGGTTTTAAAGATTTTTTGCAAAAACTGCTTCTATCACATTTATAATAGTTCATTTTACGCTGGACAAATGAGATTTTTCTGTAGGAACATCTCCTCATCTTCCTGGATTTTCCCAATTATGTTGGGGATGGCTTTCAGTCTAACCGAATGCAGCTGAATATAAGTATTTTATATTCAGCTGCCTATCTGACCTCCACAACCCAGTCAGCACTGGGTAAAAATGGTTTTCAGATTTTAGGGCCAGTTACTACCTTTAACGACTGACAAAGCTCTTCAAATGACAGCCGAGACCAACGGCTTAGCGTGTTTTTCGAGGCACGTAGGAAACACGGTATGTAATAGATGGTCATATATCCAAGGACCAACCTAGACAGGGGCTTAACCTAACGATCCTTATATACTTCTTTTGCTTCCTCCACGCTCATATATCTGGTCACACACGCACGCCATTTGCAAGTACTATGCACCTGACCTTTCTGTAGAACATCACCAATACGGTCAATGTTTCTCCTGTAAGTAAGTCCAGTCACCAACAATAACAACTGTCCTAGCATGTCAGGACCCCACAAGGGAGCACAAATTGATTTTTCACCACTAATCGTGAAGGTTCGGTACGTGGACCAGGGAGGCCAATAAACGGTGGGGATGTCTTTATGGGGCTACAACTAGCAAACCGCCATTAAGAGATCGCTATTAACTTGGGAGGTGAGAGGGATTGGATGCGGTGGTTTTATTTTGTTTGTTAAGTATACAAGAAGATGATCACTGGTCAGTGTTCAACGCCAACTACGGACATAGATCTGCAATTCTAAAGCAATGAATAATGCGCAGCCGTTAAAAGATACAGTGGAAATGTATTCGATGCATAACCTTTAAACTGGAATATACCAGAGAATGCAAGTAAACTTACACCACTTCGTTTTCGATAACCTTGCTTCTACAATGTTGCATTTGAGTAAAAACTTAAAAGTTATACGTACACGAGGCCCACCTAAATAGTTTACATAGCACACATCGGTAACTGTCATTGTTTACAGTTTATATGTGTGGGTGAAGTCATAGTTATGCACACAAACACAAAATAAAACGAGCGAGCTCGGTTTTTATTGGTGTGCGTGTGGCACATCAATTAACATATACCAATATATAGTCATCGTTCACATGATGCTGAAGGAGATATAATATTTTGTATAATGCTAATATAGCAATCATGACACAATGGCTATCGTCTTTGGTCACTTAACTAAAAGCCGTAAGTTCAAACCACGCATGCAACAATAATATATTCTTTTTCTTTTTGTATTAATTATTTTGTTAAAAAATTACTTAAAGTAGAATTTATAACGATTCGATCCGGTTCATGGTTGTGTAAAGAAATTTCCGTCGTTCCGTTTTTCATTTCTCTCAGGCCATTTTATTTTGACTGTTTAGAAAATAACTACCGACAATTAAAAAAAATATTGTTTTCAAACACCTTCATTTATTAAAAATGAGCGTTCTTAGTTGTCAATCTACGAGTATTTGCATTATTGAGTTTATTGATTACTACTCTTCGGCATGTGTGCGGATTTATTTCTATGGATCCAACCATGCAACATTTATCAATGTTCAAAAAAGTGACAATCGTTGTTTTGGATAAGCGAAATTTTGAGTGTAAATGTGGTGCTGGTGGTGGTGCACAAACGATCGGGCACTTTATATCGTGTCCTGCCTGTCCTGTTGTTTGCTCCTGTGAAGTGCATCACAGGACGCTACTGAAAGTGCCAAACTCGTCGCCAAATTTTGGACTGACTCAATTTGAATTGTCATCGATATGCTAAGAAGAAGTGAAATTGCAAGGCGCTTAATAATATCGGTGAGTAACATAACAGTTAGATATTACGTTGATACATATTATACCTACTTCACTTTAACTAACTACTCTCCCCTTTCAATGTTTATTAGGAATAAATAATGAATGTAAGTTAAGTGCAATACCTACCATAGTTATATAATATATTATCATAACTGAATTATAGTCTTTATTTTTTTAAATTTGTAATCGTATGATGATTATGATAAAATTAGCTTGGTCTAAAATTAGCTGGATTTAGCCCTTAGACAGATTAAAGAAAAGCCTTTGAATAACGTAAATAAATAGAGATGTTTGCTAATGTCAGTGTATATCTTGTATTTATGTATTGTATTATTATAAGTAATATTAATTAGCTATATATAAGTATATATGTAAACATAGTGTATATATAGTATATAAATATAGTATTTATTTATTACAATATAAGCTATTGTTATAAGTATTATAAATACGGTTTTTATTCACAGAGGAGAACCGTGCAGTTATGGGTCCGCCGAGATGCGGATTTTGGAGACGTAGAACATCTTAGGCCAAAACCAAAGGCATACTCATCGGCTCGACACCACGAGATCGTGCCAAGGCACAACGCTGATCCTTTCATGTCCACCCGCATAAAAATGTGCTTATAAACTGTGAAAAATCACCTATATATATGTAGATGATTTTTTATATACTTTCATGAGCAGAAGGTTACAAGAAGTAATAGAAAACGAAGGTTTACCGACTCAATATTGGTGGATTTTATTTTAATTAGTAGACGAATATGAATCTTATTTTTATGCGCATAATGTTCATATTTGCTTAGCAATAATTAGGTATAAATGTTAATAATCTCTTCCTCTTATAAATTTTTTCAAAACCACAACTCGTAAAGTATTAAAAGTATGGTGAAGTGATGTTATTGTTATGCGGTTAGAAGTTGTCATAATTTCTTACTGTCTAACATGTTGATTCACTTCACCTGTAATTTTACTTTGATTCAGTTTATATAGGGTCTAACTATTCATACACGAAATATTTTCAGGGAATCATCTAACGGCTATAACAAAGCCATTTCAAGGGATTTTTTAATTTGAGTATATTTTTTATAAAAAATAAATAATTTAAAATTACTTGACCCACAAAATAAATACTGGCTCCTTATTTTTAAGCATCCATTACGGTAGTTTACTACATCGTATTTACCTCCTGGCATTGTTAGAATATAGGAGTGAAGGTTTTATGCAAAAAGTCTAAAAAAATGTAGAAATGTAATAATTTTGTAAAAAAGAAACACTCAGAAATTTTCTTTTTTCGTTGCTATGGCGACTTTACGACTTATAGAAGTTACTCTTAAAATATTTCGTGTCTGAAAAGATAGACCTTATATACCATCTTTTATTACTTAGAAATAACTTTGTCTTTGTCAAAAAAACTGGTAAACAACAGTGTTTTACTCATTCGAACGTCTAGTATGGATAGCTATAGCCTATGAATGTTTAAAACCAGTTCGTATTAAATAATTGTATCAGCCACACAAGTTTTATTTTGCTAACATACAGCCCCCACCAAATTGAATCTTAAAACAACCAATAAAAGAAAGGAGACAGATCGTTTTCATTTTCAATACCAATGTTTATCTAATGAAAAATCTAATTATTTTATTGGTTTTATTTAATTACTTTTTCACTATTTGCTTGAGTGATTTTATTGGTCACAAAATTAATTTAATAAAGAACAAAAAGTAAAAAACAGCTAAAATAACTCCTCAGCTGGAATTGAACTTACGTCGTGGAGATTTGATCACTAACTGACGCAAGCGCTTACACCAATCAGCTATGGGAACCATGTTACATTTGTATAAAATGTTGGGCCTTATTCTAAACCCGTTTGGGGTAAGTAAAAAAATAAACCCGGTGTAGGGTAGTATACGTCTACGCACACAATAATAATGAGCGGCTGTATGAACATTACTGACTCGTAAAATGACAGTTACAGAAGTGTGGGATGTAAACTATTTAACTGGGCCTCGTGTACAATATGGAAAAGTCATCGTTAAGCCGACTGACTCACTACAATCCTTACGCAGAAGTTTATCTCTGACAGCTACAGCCCAACAGCTACCCCATAGTGATTAGAATAAATATAGTGATATTTATTGAGTGAATAGATCACAGTGAAGAAATGTGAGAGGTGCCTACTTTGAAAGAACTGTAGACAAAAAGTTGTATTTTCCAGAAAAAAAAATGACACTGGTGACTTGAATATAATGAGGAATTTTGGAAAATCTATTTTCTAAACAATCCGTTTTATTATTTCCTGTTTTGCCACATCCAAATCAAATCAATAGGTTCGGACATCCGTCCTATCGTCCGTATCTTCGCGAAACACGTAAACAGCGGCGTGGCATCGTAAAAGAGAATGCGTTCGACTGGACCGCGCAATTTGCGCTCCGTATGTATCGATCAGGCTGTATTGTTGGCAGCTGGACTTAACGATGGGTTGGTCTTTTTCTTTTTCTATTAACTAAATTGTAGAAGTAGTACCTACTTGACTAAAATACTCAGAAAAATAATTAATAATTTATTAGCTAAATATTATAAATTGAAATAACATAAAGTAATTAACTTAACAATAAACTTAAAAAATGGCGTCAAAAAACTCCTCAGTGCTGTAAACTGGTAATGTACCCAAGAGGCTGGCGGTGTTGCCACGTTGTATGGCAACGCTAAGCCTTTGACCCAGCCCTTTTGTCACGGGAAGTGTCAACAAAGCTTTTTGAAATGTCCTTGAAAAACTCGGTCCTAGAGTTTCAACCCCAAACGGCTCGAAAATAAAGTTACCAATAAGGTTTATATATTTACGCCACTTGAGGTTCTCTGCAGCCACAGCGACAGCCCCAGCACAGCACAATGAGCTAGGAAGATGGGATGGCGTAAGAGTATCGACACATGTTGCGTCCCACACTAAAGGCCTACCCATCTTCTAATACTCCTTGTTTAACATTAGGACTCGGTACGTTCAATCCATATATACTATCCATACCTACTAATATGTTTATGCTCTTTAAACTAGTATGTTCCCGTGGAATAATTTTCTACCGACATCCTCGTGGGCGAAGAAGCCGACAATACCTAGTAAATTATAAAAATAATCTTGTTTCAAAAACTCTTTCGTGATCTGCGTTTTGGTAAGTTATTATTCGTAGGTTGCTCAGGAATTCTCTTTTCATAAGTTGGAGATTATTTTCTTCCATGTTTTCGGCTTAATCCGGTATGGTTTACTATTGATAAAGAGTTTCACTGTAGCTCTGGAATTCAGTAGTGCTAGATCAAAACTTTTCTAGATAGACTTCCAATCCACTCCATTGCTACTGGATTAAAACACTAGGTTAAAAATACAGGTAGGTAAATAAGCCCAAGCAAAAAGGTTTTTGCAATCGCTCTGTTTTCTCGATGATTCTGATTAGGTAATCAGAATCAGGTTAGTAGGTACTAACCAATAATTGCCGGCATTACCTCCACCAGTAACCAACCAAACATAATGACAAAATAAATCAACAATCCAATCAAAGGAAACTATAAAGACGATCACCATCACACCGGGGATACCGCCATACCTCATAATAATTACGAGTTATACCCATAAAATCCTACCACATTATTTTTATAACCTAATAAAAATATTACGGTTATATCTTGTCCTGAGCTACGGTATATTGATGGCCGTCATCTAATTTGGATTAAGATGTTATAATGGGGTGTAAGTGGGGTGTAAAAGTATTGATTTAATGGGACATGTGATAAACTAGGGCAGAGTGTGGTAAATAATTATATGAGATGATTTGAAAGTTATGGAAGAAAAAAGATGGTTCTGTTTTGGTAGCAAACAAAGGGCAAACACAAATGGACGATTGGAAAAATCTAAAGCCGGCCATAGACGATAGGTTATGCATGTGCAGTTTTGTCTCTACACACAGTCAAACTGTGCAGGCATGCATGAAAGTGTTGTAGGAGATAACAGTATAGTTTTTCTTGCCTGTACTACATGCAACCTAGAGAATATCGAAATAGATATTTTTCTGATTGGTTATTATGCCTGTGCAGTCGAACAGTGCAGGCAAAACCGAGCGGATGTGGCAGGTCGCATACACAGCTCTCAGTTCTCAACATTAGTGGGTTTTACTTGTTAGAGTATGAACACTAGGCGCTCACTCTCACCTGCCTACTTTTACCTGCTCAAATCGCATATCTTTCTTCATCCATCAAAAAACCGACAAAGAAAAACTGCACTTCGAAGAACCCCCATCTAAGAAAAAGAAAGCAAAAAGAAAACGTCAGCCATTTTACCAAACACCAGATCCTCAAAAAAGATACGGAGGAAACAAGCTCATTCTCCTTACAATCATAACTCTTAATCGAAGCAACATAAACGCTGGGTATCTCGGCACGCCTTATTACGCCAAAAAAAAAATCCTACGGTAGGTGATCTTGTGGCAAATTAAAAGTGCCTGAGGGCGATCGAGTAATATTCTCTCTCATTACAGAAAGGGAACGATAGCCGTTTTCAGGTGTATTGTGTAAAAATTGTGGGAGCGGAATACGGACGTGTGGTGCAGAAGCTTTGGGACATTGTGGGTTGGTGTTTGATTTTCGGTGGCGTGTATTTTACAGTTTTTGTGTATGGGGAGTCGCTCCATGTAAAATACTGGTGTTTAGCTGCATCCGGTGAGACTGGAAGCCGACCCCAGCATAGTTGGGAAAAGGCTAGGCAGATGATGATGATGGTCTCAAAACGGAATGTGGAAAGTGCAAGAGTCCAGCAGTAGCCGTCTTCTGGCTGAATAATGATCATGATGGAAGTGACTAACGAACACTACAACTTTAATTGAATGAATTCACATAAAGGGATTTTCTTAGATACTTTATAATCCTGTGGACCTAAAAATTTCGCTAGAATGCCATTGATTTACTATCAGCTGTAAAGATTATGGAAATGACAAAGATGTATAGGGTACGAATCACTACGGAACGCGAAACGTTTTTGAAAGCGATTTCCACTTGTCCACCCCTTCTGGGGTTAATTATAAGCATCCATGACTTCACAAGCTCCACATGTACATAATCCGCATCTCTATGTAATTTATTTCATCACCACTTCTTTTTCAACATTAAAGGGAAACATCGCGAGGAAACCAGGATATACTGAAACCAAACATTCGAAGACCTGTGATATCTACCAAAGTGAACTGGTCCTTTGTGGTGGATCACTCCTTCTCATAGAGGGACTTGTGTCGCAGCATTGGGAACACTATAGACTGATAATGCTACATATCTACATGTCGGATCCGGTATGGATATAAAATGAATTGCAAGTGCGCTGATGGTGACGTCTCGCGTCCTACTTACCAGTCTACCCACAACACAGCGTGCTTTTACAGAGCCCTGATGTTCAACTCGAGGGAGGGCGACAGTCTATTTGTGACCGCGGCGGAGTTAAGATTTCTTGAAACTGCACCCGATTCATTGTGCCCCGTGTTATTGTGTTAAGTTCTAATCTCAAGTAATTCCTTAGTTTAGAAACAGTGTATCGCACCCAGTCTATTTTCATAGCACGAAACCCATCGTCTGCCCACATGATGTACGAGTCAAACGGAATAAATCCTGACATATCCGATATGCATATATTTTTATAGTAAAAAACAATACGATGATAATAAATAAATTTGTGGTACCTAGAGTGAAGCTACCGCAAGTTCATAAGCGTCGGTGCGCTTACCTAGAATAAATTCAGGTTCGTTTCTGCGCCATAATGAATGCGAAGATTAAGATTTGTGCGCTGTTGGCTTGCGCCATTGTTTGCATTGTGCTTGACTGTACCTCTACGTACAGTCGTGTGCAAAGGTTGTTATTTTTCTTCTTTGTATATGTTGGGAGTTTTCGATTATGGAAGGACAGTTGGGTGGAGAAACATGTTTCAATATTTTTTGTTCATAAATAATTAT
Organism: Noctua janthe; assembly: GCA_910589295.1. NCBI lineage: Eukaryota > Metazoa > Arthropoda > Insecta > Lepidoptera > Noctuidae > Noctua > Noctua janthe. Next base: position 1,810,251 of record OU342573.1, on the reverse strand, counting down.
TATCTCTACTGTTTGGGATTGTTTGAATGATGATTTCAATTTGTCAAAAAACTAGCATTTACTATGCTATTTTAATTACCAAACAGATTCTCTTGATGGCTTCCTTTGTTTGTATCAGTTTTATGGTAGCTACTTCCCTTTGGTCTTTAGCTAATTTATTTCTAGGACAAAACTTAGGTATAACCTTGACAAAAACTAAAAAATATTTATCAGGCAGTTTTCGACCATCCTCGCAAAATATACCCAAAATCTTCGTTCATTCAGATGTTGATTGATTGATTGATTGATTGTAAATAATAATAATTAATGCATGATTTAAACTTACCATAATATGTCACACCACTGTAACCATACAAGCAAAAAAAAAAACATATTTTTGTAAATTGGTAACCTACAAGAAAGGTGAGCAATTTCTCGTTCCGACTGTACCGCGAACCGCTCGGGGCATAGTTCTTGTAATGCACGTGGGATGACAACGCTTGACAGTCCCCGAGATGTACACACTTGCGACTTTATACGTAGACTAGCGACTTTTTTGTCGCAGATAGGTGCTTTCATCAAGCTTTTTTTTGCTGAACGGACCAGAGTGACTCGTTCATCAAATGAGCGCCAATACACTGCTCAGAATGAGCCCTAGGTTCGACTGCTCGGTCAGGCAACGTGTTATTGGATTCTTTTTCCTCAGTTTGTGGCTGGCTGTAGTCTGTATTTTCTTTCAAAATGGATCTGGCTAAATCATCGGCATAATAGTCTTACAAACAAGAGTTAATTTAATCTTACTCCAATATTTTGACCGGTCGCCTCCAGTACAAGTAAAGACCTTTTTGTCAGCTAATCGATCTACGGGTACCTACACCTACTGACTGCGTGTACTCAACACAGATCGGCAATGGTTGACAACGGCTAATAGCGAACATTTAGATTCGTTTTTATTGTTTTACACTGTCCCACTGCTAAACAAAGCTCTCACTCCACTTCTGTCTAATCCATTCCAATATAATAAATGCAAAAGTAACTGTCTTTCAGTCTGGCTGTTACGTTTTGACGCTAAAACGGCTGAATAGGAACCTAGGTAACCTGCATGCTCCAGGTGATCTAGTTTGGGATTTGAGCTACTTTTTATCCTGGTGGTACGGTATCGTAGGATAATTTCTATCCCCACTAGTCGCTGGATATTATTCGATGTTTTGACTGGTACCTTTTCTATTTTCTCCACAAGAAAAGGTTTTTCCTTCAACAAATCTATCTATAGCTGACCGCGTGTACTCAACACAGATCGGCAATAGTCGACAACGGCTAATGGCGACCATTTCTATTAGTTTTTATTGTTGTACGCCCCTGAGCGGTGTGTGGTGAACTGTTTTCCTTGTTGCGATGTATTTCGTGTTTTTGCAGGATTTCGGCTATTGATTGTACCATATGAGGAGTATTTGGAGATGTTTGTACACGAGCTCACGACTTATGAGGGGGTAGGCAGAAACAATAGCGCTATAGCGTGCTACCTGCAAAAGAATAATATCTATTTTTTTTAGTTTTTTATATTAGGTGGGCTTACTCTTGACCTCAATCTAGTCCAGAGGACAGAAACGAGGTCGACAATGGAACGAGCTAACCCAAAAGAATCTATAATGTTAAAATCAGTGCAATTTTTAAAAGATTATAACGACATCAGTGGTATTTTTTGCCTGCACTGCAATAGAAGAGCTTTCTTTTCATCGCTTTTTAGAAAAGTAATTATCATTTGTAAGTAAAAAAAAATTAAGAGATCATGTTATGCATCAGCGTGGATAATAATCTCATAATAAATTCAATAATTCTCCGCTTATTATCTGCTCATTATCATTATAATTTATCAAACAAAATATTTATCTTGATAATTACGAACCCTGCGATACAGTACTCATAAATAAATAGTTTGTCGAAAAACAGAATGATTCCAAACCACAATAAAAAAATACTTACAAATTATACAAAAAAATACAATCAGAAATAATACGAAAACGCATTCCCCAAACGAAAACCGACCATTCAATCAAACGAGTGACATAAACGTAACAAAACAATGGCGGGAAACTTTCCAAAATGGCGATCACAGCGCGGAATAAAATCACCATTAATTCGTGTTGGCGACGTAGGTAATGTGCCACTCGGTATTGGAACAACCTGTATAGCCAAAAGGATGGCCTACACTCGATTAAACCACTGCTGGCTGAATTAATCGAGTGTTTTGTATCGATCTTTCCGTGCCGAGTGACTGTAAGTTCTGTAGACGATTACTCGCCTCGTTGGTCTTAGGTTGGGCGTTAGCGCGACTGCTGAGCATGAGGCAAAGTGTTATTGGGTTTTTCCATCAGAAATGTCTATTAATATTAAACGTTGGTCTGTCATTTGTAGATGTCGTTGCAGGTAGTCAGTGGCCCGAAAGACTGACTGCCAGTCTTACGAAGGGGTATCGTATCACTCACAACTGGGTTGTGGAGGTCAGATAGGCAGTTGCTCCATGTAAAGTACTGGTACTTTTCATATATATATAAAAGGATATGTTGGTATTGGGTATTAAGACATTTCAGCTTTGTATCGGGGCTGGTAACTCACTTTGAGTTTATCTTTATAGTGACTTCTTACCGCTCCGTTCGGCCGCTTGCTTGCCATTAAAAATTGTTTTTTTTTTGTTTTTTTTTATCGAAAACGATACCACGTCGTCCCCTCCCTAAAACGATAGCCATAACAGAACAATTGCGGCGATACGATGCAGCAATCGTGTTAATTATTCAACCAATATTATAATTGTATTGCCAGCCATCGCCGCTGAATTCATATGCCATCCGAACGTCATTGCCGTGACGTCATGACAATGATACTGTCATTTATGACATTTATGAGGTGGATATAAAAGTGAATTGATATCACAAAGTGTTGGCGTATTGGTTTTGCATGTTGCTGTTGGTGGCTTTTAACAAATTATGTCGGGATCAATTAATGTTGTTCAGCTTATGATGCATTTGGGATTATGCTCTAAAATGTTGGCTAGAACTTTTCATATAAAAGTCGTTGAAATGAACGATTGCAACGTTTATCTAGTACTTGTAATGTAAGCACAACTGTTGAACAATGGATTCTAGGTTGTAATCCCGAATTTGGCATGATCTTTATTTATCATTTGCCCAGCCTTCTCAAGCTCAACCGAGCAGGGGTGCGCAGCCAGTCAAACACAAAACAGCTGAATACCTTTATTTCACAGGGATCTCAAGTTTGGCAAAGTGATGACCAAAATCCAACGAGGCGGATCCTGAAGCATACATTTTTACAACAAGAACAATCAGCATCAACCACAGTAATGAATAAAGTCTTAAACGGCAACAAGTCGTCATCATCTGCGAGCTTTTCCCAACTGTTGAGTGACTCTATACCGCGAAACTACTTTTTTTAATGAAATTTTCTAATAATTACCCAAGTATCTAGCACATCACACAAGATTCTTGAATATTTTGAATGGCTTTAACTATTCAAACATTAATTAGACAGTGTAATTTATTTCATCACCACTGCTGTCAAACCTGTCCACGAAAACATCGTGTGGAAACCAGAATGTCCTAGAACCAAAATTCGTATACATGTGACATCTACCAACCCGCACTGGGCCGACGTGGTGGATAACAGGTCACTCCCTCTCATAGAGAGGGTACCTCTGCCCCAGCAGTGGGACCATTATAATCTAATTATGCTACGCTATTCAAACTAAAAATTATTCATATACGTGATATTAAAAGAATCTTCTAAGTCATGACAAAATAATACAGCTACATAATAGTGAAGACACAGAAATAACAACATCTATGGGTAAACAAACATCTAATGACGAGAATCAATAAGCCGCCAGACGACATTATGTGAGATTTATTATCCTAGTGTGGGCTTATTAGACCGCCGGACGAATTCGCGTTAAACTATGCTGGGTTAGGAATGGTTAGACCTGGCTTCCTAAGGACAAATTATTCTATCGACGCTTAACTTAAATCTAAAGAATAAAAATATGGTGGCTTAACTTATTTCTCATTAAAAGAAAGAAAGAAAAAATATTAATTTGTTGCAGAGAAATGACCACAAAAACAGAACAACACAACACACACAACATACAAAAACCATTTAAACAACAAAACACTATTAAAAACACAATTTTCAGGTACTTCTCAGATAACAGTTATCTGAAGAGTTCTTAGCAAATTCAAGCCAGGTGTTCGGGCAGTGGCAAGATCAGGAACCGCCGCGTTTTAATCGGTAGTAGTCCGCTGCAATTCTCTTTGCTACCCAGACGAAACTATGAGCATTTTCCCAGACAAAAAAAATGGTTTGCAAAGCACTTTATTTAATTTAAATTAGGTGAAGGCGATGGTTCTAGCTGACTACTTTGAAAAGAAACAATATAACTATCTCAGAAGCAAGGTCAAATGATTCGGTTTAGTACCATGTGCGCATCAATTGTAAGTAAAATGCCCCTTTTTATAATCAAAACAAACATGGCAGCTCCACCATCTTCTCAAAATCAGCTCAAAATCCTGCCAGGTCTAGGCAACCCTGTTACTGCAGCATCCAATATACAAAAGTCGGCAAGAATGCGACAAAGTATTGGTGTATAAAAACCAAATGTTGGCGAGCTCTGCCGGCTCCTCCGACGTTTAATATACTCCTGGGTACTGGCAGAGACAGAAGTGCGAATGAAAATTGGGACTGTATTTTAAATATTGTGTGGAGTTGTAGCTGCTGGTGAAATAAAGGTGTGTGTCGGAGCATTATTAAGAACAAACGAATAATTTACTGCTAATGTCATTACTATATTTATTATTACATTTTTGAGTTATTTTTAATTATAATTAACTCGAAAGTATTTCATGAACTGCATGCATGCATTGCAAAACTGATTGCAAAAAATATTTAAGATAACTGTTAGGTACAAGATTATTCCAATTGTAAATAATGTAGAAATAACCTGTAAAAAAATATTTAGTCACAAACTCAAGTTTGTGAGGATGTATGGCTGTCTGGATGTTTGTTACGCTTTTACGCAAAAACTCCTGAACGGATTTGGATGAAATTTAGCACACAGATAGATTATAACCTGAATTAACACATAGGTTACTTTTTATTCCGGTAGTATGATCCCATGGGACAATTATCGAACACCACGCGCGCGAGACCGCGGGTATAAGCTTATTATAGATACATTTAGAAAAAATCGCCAAACACTTTTGTCTCCACCTACCCGTAACATATGTCACTGGCTAGCCACGACACAATAAATAAATAGCACAAATTCCGAAGTGACCAGTCCCGTCCCTATAAAACCTGACTACTACCCCGGGGTAGATAAATATTGCACCCCTACCGAACATTTGTTACTACTACTTATGGTCGCGGGGTGTTACATGCTCTGAACGGAATTTGATTGTACTAGTTCGTGAATTTGTATAAGATTTTTGGAAGGATTATGCATTTTGAATGGTAAATACACCTTTTCAATGTTTTATTTGATAGGAATAAAGGTTTTACTTGAAGCGTCATCGGGTTAACGGTCAGAGAATTCTAGTTTACTTATAGCTTTAAGCAGTGATAGCCTAGTTGTGTGGCTATCGGGCTGTCAAGTCTCAAGTTCGAATCCTAGGCGCGCACCTCTGATTTTTTATATTCATGTGCGTGGTCACTTATCACTTGCTTCGGTTAAGAAAAACATCGTGAGAAAACCAAATCAGCATGCCTAAGAGACATTTTCTCGACGGCATGTAAAGCCAAGTCAGAGGCGAGCCCATGGGCGGCATAAAACTCTAACACCATGCTAACCACACGAAAAAGAAAATCACTTAATTCGTCGTTTACTTACGGCTTACTTATTTTAGCAGAAAGAAAACTTGGAATCAAACAATGAAAAAAATATTACCATTTTAGATTGACTTCGTGAAAATCGCGATTTTTTTTTGTTATAATGAATGTAGTCTGAAACTACATACTTATAGGATACCTTATATAGGAAGCAATAAATAAAATAATAAATTTCCTTGTCGCAACCAAAGAACTTTTATCAATGACAAAAACTGCATAAAATCACAAATGCACCTTTTAAAATGCCATCCCCCAACTTATCTATCACAGGTATCTGCCGATATACCTTCAGCTATAAACTCCACGGTTCCTCGGAACCAGTTCAGCAATAAATCCAGGGTAGAAGGTCACGTCAGCGACTTCCCGCCAATACTAGATAAGACAATATGAATGCAGCTTGCCGCGACATTCTTGTGATATTACTGGGTAAGGGGAGTGGAGTAGGCTTCTTTGTTTTTTTGGTTGGTATTCTAGACATTTAGTTTTATTTATGTAGATGTTTTATATCATTGTGTGTTGAATTGTAGATTGTTTCTATGTGAGTCGAAATGGATTTTATTGGATGTCTAGATTAGTAAGTAGACTACCTCGTTGGTCTTGTAACCACTAGCGCTACTTTTGAACTAAGGGTTCTAGTCTAAAGGCAGTAGTGGCTTCAGGCTTGGATTTATGATCGGCAATAGTTTCGCCCCAAAATATAGTAATTAACATAATTCTGTGAAGATATAAAGATGAAATGAACACATGACACATTTTCGTAATACAAATTCTGAATCTACAGACAATAGACTACTGTCTAGAAAAACGTTTCTAACAACGACATAATGTATTTCAAATATTCTATTATTTCCGTGATTTTTGGATAAGAAGAGTGATTTAAACGACTTTTGACTTTCCACATTTGCTACTATTAAACTAAAACACATTTTCTTACAAAATCTGTCTCCACACTCCTCAACTCAACCCTTACCATGCCATCGTAAATCAATTTCTGCGAGCGTCCGCTTTGAATGCAGTCGATACGGCACGCTACTGTTGTGCCGGTCGCGTGCCGGCCGCGTCGATTGCGACCCGATACCGAACCGATACGGTTTTGTTTTAAGTGCACGACGTGTACAGGGTAGGGGACTTTGGAATTAGTGGGTGAATTAGTCATAGGCTGAATTAATTAAAAAGGGCACATGTTGCAGTACGCCAGTACCTGAGGTACTAGACAAAGTGACATTATAATTATTAGCGAAAGATAATCATATTCGTGAGAAAATCAGCATGAGAGATAGCGATCAGAAGCGAGTAGAATAAGTCCTTTGAACGCGATTATCACTGTTTTAAGTCCTCTGAACGCCAAATCGTAAAGTGTTTCTAAAACCCAAATGTGCCATATAAATGCGTCGTTTTGCATTAATGGTCACATACTGACGTCTTTTAAGACTGATTGGATGTGGTGAAAATTTTTGCAGGCTACGTGGCTAAGTGGTGGCAAGCGCGACTGCTGAGCATGAGGTCCCGGGTCCGATTCCCGGGTTGGGGAAAATGTTATTGGGTTTTTCCATCAGGATTTTCTCAGTAGCAGCTTCGGAGTCTGGTTTTGTGCCCGGTTGATGGCAATAGGCTTGTCCCTATTATCATACTATTAGGTAAGCTTCTGCCTAACCCTTCGGGGATTACAGGCGTAATCTTATGTAGGTACCTATGGCTGCACTAGGTAGTGGCTTTTAGCATAAGTTGCAGTTTTAGAATAATTAAAATTCACTGATATTCAAGTGTCTTTTAATGGCCTCGTTGAAATAAATGTTTTGCCTTTGACACTAAGAAATAGGACATTCGCCTTGCTTCCACTGGGTTAATTAGAAGTGCCTATAAATTATGATAATTCTCACCTACATACTTGGAATGGATTTAATTATAAATTGTAATACAATCGTTTAAGGAAATGCGTATTTGCAAGTCTACTTCGATAAGAGCACATAATATGTGTTGACTACGCGAGCTAATGTGTTGGAAAAACGATTCTAGTTTCAGGTTCTCTATTTTCAGGTGTTACTGAATAATGTTTTTCTATGATGGTATGTTATTTACTACCCGACTACGGCAAAGCTATACGGAAGTATAGCTTTGCCGGATAGTAGGGTCAAATTCAAAATAATTTATTATATCTTCACAAACATGACTTATTATGTTTATAGAGTTTAAAATTAAGGTAACTAGGCAAGTTTGTGATGGTGTCTGCACTTGGAAAACCTGTATAGCAGATCACCAGGATCAAAGCTTAAGGTTTTAGCAGACTATGCAGGTATATACAGGGTGTAAACAGACCCTTCACATATCCGTCAAAAATTATTGCTGGGACTCGACTTCTTTTTTTGGGGTGAAAAATCACGTTTTACGGTAGGACTCAATAGAAAGCACTCAAAGCATTGTGCTGATGGATGGATTGAATAGTACGGGGGTCGTGGAGGTGTGTAAAATAAAAATCTTACATTAAAAACATGTATTTAAAAAAAAAACTTCTGAAAAAGTTGGAACTGACCCGAAATATCTCCGTAACTAGAAGGTGGTTCATAGGTATGGTTTAGAACAAAAAAAATGATCGCAAAGACGGGGAGAACAAGTGCCTTTCGGCTATGTTAAGGGTCTATTTACACCCATTATGTTTGTAACATAATTATGTTCCACTATAGAGCTTAAACTATTGAGTCGATTTTGATGAATGAGGTGTCAATCGATTTCTTATTTTGAAATTCGATCGATTTATTGATCGCTACTGCTCAAGGTCGAAGAATAACAATGGGAGGAAACCACCGTGTTTTACAATTAAAGCATTCATCCATAAACCTGCACTAGGCCCACGTTGTCGACTGCCCGGGAGTGGGCAGTTAAAAGGTGTGCAGTGGGGCCAGTGGGAACGTCACAAACTGATTATGAAATTGTGGTGTTAGTGTGACTTAAGACCGTATTTAACGTAGGATCGTCGGATCAGATAAATCTCCATATATGGGGAAAATACAAAACCCCATCTGCATAGATCCTTACATACTCCTGTCGTCTCGTCCACGTTCATACATCTGGTCATACACGTACCGCGCTGGTTGCTAGTACTCTGCTACTGATCTTTGCAAAGAACATCACCAATAAGGCCAGTGCACATATCCTCCATACATATTTCTCTCAAACAAAACATTTTAATTCTCCTTTAAAAACTGTAGCCCTAGTACCCCAATCCGTACACACAGTACAGACAGCAAACAAACGGAAGGCCATATCGTGACCTTATTAGACCAGCTCGAGTGCAATCGATTTCAGTCTACGTACCACTTACCTAGACATAAATCTCTTGTCTAGATCAATATTTCATGTCAACTGCAATGACTGACTTGAATCTGAAATTAGTTTAGGTAATAAATTTTCTGTGACTGTTTTCCTATCCCATGCAAAATCTTTCTTTCTTGGTAGTTGAGTTGGTTTTTGTTTTTTAGTGTTTGGTTCAGTCCCCAGATACTTGCTTTAAGCAATATTAGCTACAACTTCGGTCTATTACAACGGACGCAATAACAGAAAGAGCATTGATGACTTCTCTTCCTTATTGTATGTTTGCTGTATCAGAATAATAAAATCAGTTTCTTAAGATATTTTCTTTGACCATTATTAAACTTCCGTTACTTAGTTCTCTTGCCTTTACCATACTCCCTGACCATTCCTAGATTTGACAGGCTATGGAAGGCTTGATTCACATTAGATTTTACAATGTTTTTGTAGTCTAAACAACAGACTACAAAAACATTTTTCCCCGCCATTTTATCCCAACCAACCCAAAAATCGATTTCCTCCACAAAAATAACTATAAAATCTCAATTTTCGAGACTTAATAATCCAAAATAATTACAGCCAGCACTCATACGCAAGTGATGCGTGCTCACGGCGCGAAACTCAAGTGCGCCTTTAAAAACATGGGTCAGGTTCACACCTCCAAGGGATTTACTACCTTATAACGTGAAGAGTAAGGTTGGGTTTCGAGGCAAGATGAATGGCCAGAAAGTCCGCAAAATGAACATAGTCGCGAGTTTTTACGCGACGCTGTTATTCAGATCTAGCCAATACTTGTATACAGGTTGTTGGCTAAATGTGAAATGGGAAAAAGTGTTGAATTTCGTTCAGTTTTGCAGGTCATTAAAATCATTTGGATGCGACTATTGGAAGCAAGTTAAGTGTTTCTGGGGTTTACAATTTGTACTATTTGTAGGCAAAAATCTACATTTTCTTCCGGAAGATTGAATAATTTCCGATATCATCACTTACTGTTTTGTTTTTACAGGTGAGAAATATTTGGTTTTGAAGACAAGATGGACACCATAAAATCAATCACGACGTAGTTCTTTATACCAGTTACTACGTATTGCGATTACCAATCAGTGCTGCGTGATTTCAATAAACCGTAAAGTAGCTTTTCCGTACAAAAATGCATTAACCACTTTAATTGGTAGCTTTCTTTTGGTAAAATAGCTGCCTTTATTTACAAAATTTCAAAGTTTGTCAAGTATTATTACCGCTTAAAATAATTAACATCTTAGCCAAACTGTATTTCCAAAATCATCATTCAAGAAACTCCAGCCTACTCTTGGCTACACCCTGTACCCACATCCGATAGATATCCCGTACCAAGTAGATAGTTCGCCTTTTCTTCGAGCCACTTGCACTAACGATGTCATTCGCGTTCCGCGCTGTCGAGTTATTGAGACTTTTTCAAGAGACAAACCACCCTGAACACCCCCCCTCCCCTGCCCTCTCGACCCCCTCGCATCGCCTAAGGGTGGCTGTGAGGAGATAGGTGTATGGAAGTGGCAGGGAATTTTGTAAAGATGGTCATTAGTAGTTGAATTATAGTAAAACAGATTGTGGTAGACATGAACTGGGATAGTACTTACTATGATGATATTTTAGGAGGCCGTAACTAAAGGTGATGTTGTGTTCAAAGAAAAAACAATGGATTCCATAAATAAAATCCGTCTTGAGGTATTCGAGAATTGAATGACGCATAAAACGTATACGGTCTTCATCATGAAAAATAATAAAAAGAGGGAAGACTGTGAAAGTTTTGACAGTCAATTCAGAGTTCTTCATTAATATCATACGTTACGATGTCAAACTGTAGAATTACGCAACGTGATTTTTGCTTCTGGATTCTACAGATATAAAAGTTAGCACTTTCAAGGTCGTACTCAATTACTTACTATTACCCACCTCATGAGAAATAAACACCACAAAACTCAACTACGCTCACCAACTTCCTAAAACCACGCTCCCATCCTCTTCCATTTCCACGACATCTTCACTAAACTTGAACGTGGATATCTGACGATAATTATGTCGGTTGAAAGATTGAATACACTTGAAGCTGCGCATTTTTTCTGTTCCTCCTGCCTGGCCCCTTGGGTGTAACGGATGATTGGTGATACGGGCTTAGAGGTTCAGCCTTTTGTTATTGAGTGAATGGAAAACATGAGGTTATATTGTAGTCGGGGAATGTGTGAATAATTTGATTTCGTATTAACAGGTTCACTGTCCAGACCACATACGGTCTGTAGAGAGACTTCCACATCAGTCCACAGACCGTATGTAGTATGTTCGCCCGTACAATTTCTAAGCCATCTGATACTGTGGACGTAAGAAGAAAGTCTCATATTTAATGCGGTTTTGGCAGGACATAACATAAGGATAAAAACATAACTGGACTTATGAATCATTCCCACTATGGAGCCTGGACAGTGAACTTGTTAACAATCATCTGTATAACCTTATCTCATTTGTACCACTTACTGAAAATCTCTCACCTGAACACGAGTTGCCATGGCTGACCTCATCATCATTATTTCAGCAAGTGTCGCCATATTGACCGATCCCGTGCGTCTCGCATCCAGCGGATCCCCGCAACCTTCACCAGGTCATCGGTCCACCTAGTGAGAGGCCTTCCAAGGCAACGTCTACCGGTTCGCGGTCGCCACTCCACAACTTTTCGGCCCCATGTGCAATCCGTTCTGGAAGCAATATATCCTGCCCATTCCCACTTTAGTTTGGCAATTCTTTAAACTACGTCGGTATCCTTGATTCTCTTGCGGATGCCCTCATTTCTGATCACGCAAGGAAACTCCGCAAATAGCCCTCTCCATTGGCCTTTGGATGATTTTAAGCCTATATGGCTGACCTAGAAGTCTTTAAATAGGCTCCGGAAACAGGTTGGCCGAAGCAAAGAAAACCTGTTCTGGTGGAGATTCATGGGGCTCTGCCCTGGAGTGTAAATATGATGTTGCTGCCTAAACGATGGGACACTTGATATCGTGTCCAGCCTGTCATGTTGTTTGCACATCACAGGAGCTGATGGACGCTACTGAAAGTGCCAAACTCATCGCCAAATTTTGGACTGATTCAATTTAAATTGTTGTCGACACGCTAAGAAGAGCCGTCGCAAGGAGACCCAGGTTTGATCTAAAAGTCAAGCAAATTGTACTACGGATATCCAAGCAGCAGTCTGGCGAAATTAGGGTACCTATTGAAGGAGACCTCTGCCTGTTCTACCGGAGAATACATGTATGATGTTATGTTAAGTCATAGTGATACAAAAGAGTAAACAATAAAATAGTATGAAGTAAATAAAACGACTCACAAACAACGAAACAAATGATGATACTAGTAGGTACCCGCGTCTCCGCCCGTCTCTCATTTGTTGGTAATGTGGCTCGCGATAATCATATTTTTGCTCAGAGATCGGCCTCGATAATGTTTTACCTTGTACTGGTTGCAAAACAGGCATTTGTTTGCATTTTTTTGATAATAAAAAATCTGTAGGAAGACATGTCACGTGTTTACTGTAAGAGTAAACAAATAATGCAAATTCAAAGAAAAGATAGATAGATTGTACGGAAATTGATGTGGGTGGGAAGTATGTAACTGTTCCGATACACCGATGAACGATGATCTCGATGTAACTGATCCGGCTCGAAGGACCAAAATGTACGCCCACCCTAACAGAACTGAGGGTTAGTATAGATAAGACATGCTGCGCCGACCCCAAAATTATTCAGTAGAGAAAGACAAAAAAAGACAGTCTAGATTCCAAAGATCGCTTGCGTCTTATATCACTAAAAACTTCATGCAATAATAATTGACTTAAATATTATAATGAATTTTGTTTAGTGCTAAACGTCTGTAACGAATATTGTTGTGCGAGTGGGCTTTATATTTTTAAAGATATATCTACTTTTCTGTTTGATGTAATTTTGTTGCTATCCCTACCATGTCTGGGATATTGCTCTATTACATTTGAATAATTATTCTTCACCGTTGATGTGTCGCGCAGCTCAGAGGCTGTAACTATAAATATATTTAGGTTATCTCGTATTCTCTGAAATAAAGAATTTTTCAGATTAGTAGAACTCGAACTTAGATGGGGCGTCAAAGATTTCTATTGTGGAGTCTACTTACATGGCATTTGTACAAAAGGAAAGCATTGTTGGAATGAGGAAGAGTTATATAGTGTGTAGTTAAACAGATACACCCCGGCATCATAGTACCATTGTAGGGTCACTTTGTTGTCTGTCCGTCTGTCTGTCAAGACACTTTTTCTCAAGAGCACGTAGAGGTATCAAGTTGAAATTTATATCAAATACTCGGGTCTACGGTCTCTTTGTAAGTCAACGCGACCAAAAGATAAAACCGTATATGTTCGCATATTTAAAACCTATAGATTACTTCTCGTTGACCTAGTATCATGAAATTTGGCAAGAAGAACAACACATGTAAAGGAAAGAATCTGAAAACTGCAAATATGTAGTTTAATAACAAAATACCAACAAGTTGGACGTGACTCTCGGTGCGCAAGCCCAACTCGCACTTGCCCAGTTTTTTTGTTCTAGAACAAACCCAAACTTCACCGGTTTCAGAGCAGTAAGTACTTCATCATCATCATCATCATTTCAGCCGAAAGACGTCCACTGCTGGACATAGGCCTCCTCAAAGTGTCGCCACATTGACCGATCCCGTGCGTCTCGCATCCAGCGGATCCCTGCAACCTTTACCAGGTCATCGGTCCACCTAGTAGGAGGCCTTCCAACGCAACGTCTTCCAGTTCGCGGTCGCCACTCCAGAACTTTCCGGCCCCATCGGCTATCCGTTCTGCGAGTAATGTGCCCTGCCCACTGCCACTTTAGTTTGGCTATTCTTCGGGCTATACGAATATAATATTGATTACAGTAGTAAGCCATTACACGGTATCCTAAACCCTTGTTCACATAGACATGTATTTTAGGAAAATGTCCTATTTCTAATTGAAGCTATAACCTCCCCTGGAGGGGCGTCACGGACGATTTCACTGGCGGGACGAAACGTGAGTATAGGTATGTTGTGTGGGTCCAGGCTAGGTTTTACAATGTTTGTTGTGATTGGAAGATAGCCCTTGGTGTTGTGGGAAAGTAAAGTAATAATAAAGAAAATGTATAATCATCTGCCTAGCCTTTTCCCAACTATGTTGGGGTCGGCTTCCAGTCTAACCGGATGCAGCTGAATACCAGTATTTTACATGGAGCGACTGCCTGACTGACTGTACTGGGTAATACGATACCCCTTGGTAAGACTGGTTGTCAGACTTTTTGGGCCACTGACTACCTAACGACTGTCAAAGATCTACAAATGACACCCGGGACCAACGGCCTAACGTGCTTTCCGAGGCACGGAGGAAACTCGGTATGTAATGGGTGGTCACCCATCCACAGACCAACCTAGGCAAGCACGGCTTAACTCTAAAAAAAAAAATGTGGAACGCTTCACGATTTTGCGTCATCCTTGCGCAGTAAAGAAAATGTAGTAGGTATATAGTCATATACTCGAACAAAGAGAAATTCTATAACTGCTGCCCGCGACCTTCGTCCGCGTGAAATTTTATAGCCTATAACCTTCCTCGATAAATGGGCTATCCAACACTAAAAGATTTTTTCAATTCGAACCAGTAGTTCCTGAGATTAGCGCGTTCAGCCAACCAAACAAACAAACTCTTCAGTTTTATAATATTAGTATAGATTATTGAGTCTTTGGCGTTTGATAGTTACCAGAATATATCTTATCCTGTCAGAATTGCTCTTTGATTACTCCACACTGGTTGAAAGGGCTCCAAAAAGTATTAACAGGATTGTTAAAAAAATAAACTTTGAAGGCTAGAAATGTATATAATACACACAAAAGCTGCAAACTCTACGTAAGAGAGTTTTCTCCGTTTGTACCTTGACATAAAAGGCCTAAGTCCAGCAGGGGACGTCTTTCGGCTGAAATGATGATGATGATGATAAAAGGTCACTGTTTTCATGGTGTAACAGAAAGGGTATAGTCATAAGAAAGGATACGCTGCAGACCATCAAACTAAACATATAAATAAATACAAACAGATATTTATGAATAAGTTCAATACTGTTAACTTGTTGTATTAAATCATATTTATTTAAGAATCAATTGGACGAACACTGTCTCTTAAAATACAGGTTTATCCTAGTTTAAGAGGCAGGGTTATAAACTTGTTTTGCACAGATTTAGCAACAGCTGTTTTATATAAGTACTTACTATCTGTATTTTTTGTGAATAAACATTTATTATTATTAAACTGAACAACTTTCTCTTTGGGTCCAATATCGTAAATGCGAAAAAATTATAAGCTGTCCCATACAAAATTTCAATACCTACTCGACCCAAATGTATGGGACAGCTGATCCTTTCATATGACTATACCCTTTCTGTTACACACAGTATAAATAATATATGGTAATTGTCAAAAAAATAATCTTAGAAAATATTGATTCATATTATGTCTGTTTTGTTAAGTCGTAGCATGCCAATAAACTCGTCAACGAGTACTTGTATTCATCACGCCAAACTGTTCTAATCAATCATATTCTATAATCTAATAATTCGTTTAATCACCAAACATCGTACAAAAACAATAAACCCCAGGGTCGGGTAGCTACCCCAGGAATCCAGCCCAGTGATTGATCAGCGCCGATTACCAGTTGATTTCTAGTTAGCGTGTTCACGGGCTATATTCAGGTGCCGGAGCAAGATCGATTGGTTGCCATCGATTTTTGGGTAATAATGTGCAATTATTGTGGTACTGTGTTGTGTGTCTTGGGCTACGGTTTTGCATTAAATAATCGTGTCCTTAGATATACGCTTAAGGTTCAAAGTCGTACGTATGTTGTGTATTATGAAACTAGAGTGCACAGGAATTTAAAACCAGCTGTCTTAAAATTGACACTACACATAACATAACATTACGCCTGTAATCCACGAAAGGTTAGGCAGAGGTGTACCTAATAGTACACCCACATTTCGCCAGTTATGTTTAAGCCTCATGTAATAGGGAGCGAACCTATTGAAATAAACCAGGCACAAATCCAGACTCCGTAGCTGCTACTGAGAAATTCCTGATGGAAAAACTCAATAACAATTTGCCCGACTCGGGAATCGAACCCAGGACCTCATGCTCAGCAGTCGCGATGGCGACTACTAGACCAATGAGGCAGTCAAAATTGACACTAGACAAGACTTACTATTTTGTTGTCTAAAAGTACAAAATTAAAGTTTAAATTTACTTAAAACACTAAAGTAGAAGTTTCTAGATTTTAGGTTTCATGTTCTATGTGAAAGAACCAAGAATAATTAAACGTCAACTTAACAGAGGGAACGAATATTAAAGAAAACAAGGCGTTTCTATAAAAAGTTCATTGCGTTGCAGTGGAATAATTATTATGTAATTTATTATAATCGGAGTACGGCTTACATTTGGGTAAAAACCATAAATCTACTGTTTGAACTAAAATCGAAAGCGTACCAAAAAAACTCGCTGTAAAACCACAACAGAACACAAATAAATCATGATTTAACACAAATTGACGGTCCTGTGTCACAAAAAAAGCAAATCAAAGCTGTCGAAAGGCCGGCTGTCGAAAAACCGGCAAAATATGGCAAAAGCCGGTTTTTCACTTAGCGCCCATGTAATTGGGAGATGTATATCGGCACATTTTTCAGCCAATATGCTCTTGTCAAAATCGGGACAAATGATGTAGATCGTGTGGATGAGAACACGGTACGTGGGCGGTGGGTTTTGCTTTTTTTGTGGTCATAATTGATTTATTTATATTTACACACACACAATGTCACACGTAATCTCTATTAGCTTGTGTTCTTTTCAGCAGGATAATAATATGGGAAAACTATAGTTTTAAGTACATGCGAACTTTTCTAATGAACTGACTACCAAACTTCTAGGCCAAAGAAAACAACAAAATATTTTTGCTACTTACAGAGGCACTCTACTGACGGAGGCCTTTGGCCAGAAGTGAGATAATGCACCGAATTATATTGCCTGCTAGCCTTAGCAGAGCAGATAGGTAAGATGGAAGGAATATCATTTCTTCTTGATCTGGATATCAAAACAAAACTATTTGAAACGTAAAAATTGTATTAATTGAAAAATAAAATACCCTACCAAATAACAATTAATTCATAACAAATTGATATTTTCTATAAATTCGCCGCCATTTTTCTGACTCAACAAATACATTGTCTACGTTCTGCGTCTGATCAGTGGCGTCCATTAGTATCGAGCATCGAAAAGTGCGTGTGATAGGTAAAAATGTAGCCTCTCACTAATGCTTCATCGGACAGCTGTGAGCGTACAGTGAAGGGGACTTTTAGGATACTTTGTTGGAGAAAATAATGATTTGTTAAATCCTGCCTGTTTTCTTGCTGTAGAAGAAAAGGAGTGTTTAATTAACTTACAACATCACCTCTTTTTCTATTCTATTTTCGTGAAAACCACATCATCTACCAGGCCTTTCCCAAACATATTGGGGACGGCTTCCTGTCTGACCAGATGCAGCTGTAATACCAGTATTTCACATGAAACAACTACATATCAGATCTCCACAAAACGGCTACTGAGGAACACGGTGCCTCTTTGAAAGACTGATTTTTAGTCTTTCGCCCTTCTGCCTTCAAAACTGTCGAAGATGTACAATTCATAACGAGACCAACAGCATAATGTGCTTGCTGAAGTACGAAGAGGTCCTGATATAAAGGGTGTAAATAGACCCTTAACATAACCGAAAGGCACTTGTTTTACCCGTCTTTGCGATAATTTGTTTGTTCTAGACTATACCTGGGAACCTTCTAGTTACGGAGATATTGTGGGTCAAAGTTCCATCTTTTTCACAAGTTTTTTTAAAAATACAAGGTTTTAATGTAAGATTTTTACTTTACACACCTCCACGACCCCCGTAATATTCAATCCACCCATCAGCACAATGCTTTGAGTGCTATCCATCGAGTCCTACCGTAAAACGTGATTTTTCACCCCAAAAAAAAAGTCGATTCCCAGTAATAATTTTTGCGTAAAGTTACTTAGTTTGATGTACAGAATGCTTGATTGTTTACACCCTGTATAATGGTCGGGCACTCATCCACGAACCGACCTCCGCAAGTGTCGTCGTCAAAGTCGTCTTAAACCTGGCTGTTTTTATTTAACCGCGGATACCACGCATTTATTTATGTTATAGGCACAAAAACACAAACTCAGCATCAATATCAAAGTATGAACCTCTAAAAAAATCCTCCAACTGCGTACAAACATCCATAAATCCAGATTAGTCAAGTGTTTGGGCGTACTTCGGACACAAGGCTGTCGTTCCCTGATTTATTCGCCACATCAATTCTTATGAACATACCAAGAGTGCTCTGGCTTCGATTTTAAAGGGGACAAGCACGATTTACTGGTTGCGCTGTTGACTGTTGCCTTATTTTTGTTATTGATTTTTGAGGTCGTTTGGCTTTTATATCTACTAATGATGAAGCTTTGGTTGTGCATGCAGTTTGTTTTGTGCAAGTTATAATGTAACAATAACAGGAGTTATGTTTTGTATTACGTACTAAAAATAGATTTCAACATACATATAAACCCATCCATTTCTACTTTAAATAATTGATAGAAATAAATATTGGTCGTATCTACTAGTTACTTATTTATTATAAAGGGTGTCACAAGACCCTTTTATTTCAAATGGGAAATCATCATATGACCCCCCCCCCCCACTCTGGGCGAAGCGGAGTGGAGTGTCAGACTTGTACTGACTAAAACCCATCCATGTTCCTTCTTTGCCCTTTGTGTTCCAGGGTCAAGGTATCTCTTTCGAACAGTCCCGCAGCTCTGGCAGGCATCGCCCATGCGGACCCCTACTTGGTTGCTGACATCTCTTTGAGGCGCGCGTGGAACACGAACGCGCCGTCGACACGGCCTGTCGTCATAAGATGGCCGGACAGCGAGCTAGCCCATAACTCGCCATCCACAGGCCAGCGCCTACGGTGGCCGGAAGCCACCACGTGACCCCCGACGCCCAGGGCGTCTCTCGCGGCGGCTGGGACCTGAGGTTCTTTCCCTCGTAACAAGACCCTTAACGAAGCCGAAAGGCACTTATTCTCCCTGTCATTAAGATATTTTTTTTTGTTCTAGACCATACCTGGGAACCCTCTAGTTACGGAGATATTGGGGGTCAAAGTTCCAACTTTTTCACAAGTTTTTTTTTAAATACATGTATTTAATGTAAGATTTTTACTTTAAACAACTCCACGACCCCCGTACTATTCAATCCATTCATCAGCACAATGTTTTGAGTGCGTTACATTGAGTCCTACCATAAAACGTGATGTTTCACCCCAAATCAAAAGTCGATTCCCAGCAATAATTTTTGCGTAAAGTTACTTAGTTTGATGTACAGAATGCTTGGTTGACGGCTATGCGAAGGGTCCTGTTTGTCTATAATCAAATGAAATGCATGTGACTTAAAGAGTGGATTGATGGATGAAGAGGAAGAAGAAGGCCAAAGAAAAGATGGATGGATTGTGTGAGAATATGAAAGAGAAAGGAGTGAATGATGTCTGACAGGGCAGAATGGAAGAAGAAAACGTGTTGCGTCGACCCCAAATAGAACGGGACAAACGCAGGAAAATGATGATGAACCAGAATAGCAACCAGCACTGGGCCCGCGTGGTGACGCTAACACCAGAATATAAGTAAACGTTTAAACTGCTAACACTGCCTTCCCTAAACCAGTTGTAAGGTAAAAATTAAATGTTTTATTAACCTCTACAATAGTATCAGTAACAGTAGCGTGTCACAAACACGTTATCGACCATAACGATCTTTTAGTGGACAAATTAAAAATTCTTAATAGCTAACAAGGGAACGCACAACTAGTTGGTTGTCTGGGGACCTCGTTGCGATAAACAGGGATATAGTGGGGATGGAAGAGGGTTATTTACTGGATGGAGGAGGACAGACATTGATATTGAGGGTGCCCGCGACGAAAGTAGTGTTGCGAGGCAGACTCGGTCAGGAATTGCAAAAAAAAAATATAGTACGGAGAAGAAAGGGTCCAGCAATTAAACATTGGTAAATATATTAAAAAAAAAAACAAGATTTCGACCGTCTGATGGTTCGATGATGATGAGTTCGTCTGGTTCGTTCGATAATTTCTAGGTCTAGCAGTATTATTAATTGAATGTGTTCTTATGGAATTTCTCAACCCAGTTTTGTTTAGAGGCCAGTTAATGAAAAACGCTTGCATGAGACTACTTATAACTGGTGAAACTTCACTACATAGTATAAAACAAAGTCGCTTCCTGCTGTCTGTCTGTCCCTATGTATGCTTAGATCTTTAAAACTACGCAACGGATTTTGATGCGGTTTTTTTTAATAAATAGAGTGATTCAAGAGGAAGGTTTATATGTATATATTGCACCCGTGCGAAGCCGGGGCGGGTCGCTAGTTATGCATAAATCTGAAAGTCACTGTCTACACTTTTGGAGACGCAAAGAATAATAATACAAAGGATTCTTTTTACCGCATTTTATGGTTCAGTCATTTAAAGACGGCTCAAGTTAATACTGAACCCAACATCACCTCTGAACTACACTCTAGTCACATCCATCATCACTGTCTCCATGTCGACCATTACGTTTTGAATATTTACTCGTACCTACTTAGCAAGGTCTGCATTGACATAAAGGAAAATAGTAACTACCTCTAATATTGATATAGTTTGTTTATTTTGCCCAATTTCAGAAATAACCTGCGTGAGCTGGTGCTATTTGAATTTATTTGAACGTTTAACGGTTTTAGTTTTTGTTAATAACTTGTACCTGTAAGATCCTAGGTTTGGTTCTCAGGTCAGGCAGTGTTATTTATTTATTAAAACTTGCTCAAGTCAAAAATTGTAACTGTATCGAATACCAGCATATCATTTTTTTTATCAACCCAGAATCGGCATTTGTGCCCTGTTCATGGCAATGGCAAAACGCTCTTCCTCTTTTTCGTGGGAATTTTACTTGTAATTGATATTAAGTTTGTTCTTACTCCTCAGTCTTAATGTCATTGCTGGATCCAAGTGAGTTGAATCGTTTCTCCAGACCTCGTTCAGCCTCATTTCCACTGTGATTCTTTCTTTCTGGAATTGCAGAAACGGAGCTGTACAATGCCGAAGTTTTAAAGCTGTTTCAAAAGCTGGCGTAAGTACATTAAGAGTGTAAAAACACCCTTAACGATGACGAATGCTGTGGACCATACGTGGGAAAATTCTTGTAACGAAGATATTGAAGGTTATTTTTAAACACAAATGTATGTAAAGTTTACTTTAAATACAAGAGGTATTTATCTTTTCTTTCCTACACTATTCTATACATCCATCAGCATGTTTGAGTGCGTTACTTCGAGCGCTACAGTAACTCGTGATGTTTTACTCCAAAAAAAATCGTTTCCCAGCAAAGAAAAATTACCCAGTGTTAGGTACTTAGTTTGATGTACAGAATGCTAGGTTGACGGCTTCGTGAAGGGTTCTGTATGTTCCAAGATGTCGCTTTCAAATAATAACACACAATAAATGCCACGTCACAACATGACTTAGCACCACAAACACATACGAGTACACTACCAATATTTTAAACAACAAAGCAAGTAATTTTCCTAATTCAAAGGGTGAGGCCCAATCATTATCAGACTTAACCCTTTCCTATGAAGTCATTATGTATCTACCTATTGGTTGTTAACCTAATGGGTTAACTTAAACCGTGGATAACACGCGATTGGAGCTTTTTAATGGTGTTTAGTTATTGTGATTTGGATGGTTAGACAGTTAATGGGAACTGGTACGAGTAGTCTATTGGTTTGGAAGTTTTGTCTATGGGTGAACGAAGTTGATGATAGAATTTTATGCTGTTCTATTGTTGCTAATTGAATTGGTTCGTATGTGGGTGGCTATGAGACCTAAAAAACGATGGATGGACTGTGTGAAGGCTGATATGGCTAGAAAGGAGGTGACTGCTGAGATGACGAGTAGTAGAGAAGGATAGATGAAGAAAACATGCTGCGCCGATCCCAAATAAATTGGGATAAGGGCATGAGAATGATGTTGATGACTTGGCTTGTATGGAAAGTAGTCCGCATTATCGTCTTGTTTTCTCATCTGCCTAGCCTTTTCCCAACTATTTTAGGGTCGGCTTACAGTCTAACCGGATGCAGCTGAATACCAGTATTTTACATGTAGCGGCTGCCTATCTGACCTCCACAACCCAGGCTGTACCTACTGGGTAATACGAGACCCTTTGGTAAGACTGGTTGTCAGACTTTTTCGGTCACTGACTACCTGTAACGACTGTCAAAGATCTACAAATGACAGCCGGGACCAACGTCTTAGCGTGCTTTCCGTCTTGTTTATCCTATTTAATGTATATTTGGCCATGTTTTTTAGGATACATGCCTTTTTTTTCTTCTAGGTACTCTAATACCTATATCTGCATACATTACAACCCCAAAACTTAATGTGCCTTGTCCAGCGAATTAATTCTTTGAAATGTGAAAAGTTTGTATGTATTACAATTGTTAAATATTAAATTTTAGAACATGGATCTCTTTACATTTCTCTCAACCATAGATAGATTTTTGAAACCTTCTCGTTTATAAGTAAAACCATCTTATCACCAATTTCCTGCACTATATTTCTCATAACTACCTTTACTACAAACTCCGCATAATTTTCGCACCAAAACCGACGACTATTACACTAAATCCCCATCATAATCACCACACCCCATCCCCACTTTAAATTATAATTTTTCAATGACCGTATGAGAGCCTAAGCAAACAAATAAATAACGTAATTAAGTAAAATTAGCGGCTCATGTAATAATATCGTAGGGTTCCAAACAATATGGGGATAAATATTTATTAAAGGCCCTGAAACTGTCCACTATTGGGTCAAAACATGGATGGGAAAGGTAGGTTGATTTGGATATGGCATTTTAGTTGTCTTGAAGCTCGTCGATGACGTCGATCTTCAGGTTAAATCGCACTTGCCAAGTTTGATGGTGGATGGGTGACCAACTAATGCATACAGAATTTCCTCCGTGTCTCGAAAAGCATGTTAAACAGTTGGTTCCGGCTGTCATTTGTAGATCTTAGACAGTCGTTACAGGTAGTCAGTGGCCCGAAAGTCTGACAACCAGTCTTACCAAGCGGTATCGTATTACCCAGTAATATTTGGGTTGTTGAGGTCAGATAAGCAGTCGGTCCATGTGAAATACTGGTCTTCAGCTGCATCCGGTATTCATAATTATCATTATGAAGTCATATCATTATGAAATGCATCAGTAGCGTTACCATATCCAACCCTTACCCCGCTGCATGTACGCTGTTGGTCAAGCTGCGTTAACGTATGTAACCCTCGGGGCGTCCCTTCGTAGCCGCCAACTGTCATAGCATGTTTTATTATTTATCCTACACTACGCCACTACGCACTACGCGGCCTGTTTGCGTAGTTGCGTAGTTCGGTTCCAGGGAATAGCGGTCACAACTTCATTTGGGAGGTAATTTAAACGTTGAAGGTTAATGCTTGAATGGGTAAAGGAGTAACTGAATAGTTTATGGCAATATAAACATGCGGGTTTTTTTTTCATTTTAAACTGTACATTGTTATGAATGTCAGAAGAACGGAAATATTGGCAATTTGTCTTGGATAGTGTCATTACAGTAACTCAATTGCGAAACACACTTTGCATTTCAATGCAAAGGATTTGATTATAAGTAATTCCTAATTCAATGCTGGACATAATATGAAATCGCTTGAACAGCAATGTAAATAACGCAGTGAATGTTGTTCAATTGTCAAAATGACAGGCATTGCCATTGTAAGTGTGTTACGCAACAATCCTGTCAAAAGTTTTACAAAAAATGCTTTATTCATATAATTAAATTATCAATACGATACCTACAAGTCAGTAAAAGAAATATTTGATATTTTATAATCCACTTATAACCTGGCAAAAAATCTGATAACACCGGTTTTTTTTTTCAGACCACAAACTTACCTCAAAAAAAATACAATAGCCCCTAAACCTTTGATTAGTCATCACCACGTACCCCACTAAGACAAACGGTATCAATGCCCAACCCTCCAATGCTCGCGCAATTAAATCAAAAATACACACGCCTCACGTCGTTTATTAAAATTGACAGCCGCGCCACACCTGTGCCGCAACCGAAGGGTTAAACTACAAATTGATTCGTTGGTACACACGTCGTTATTAAAACATTATAAATGTTGGCTTTGTGATGTCGAGCTTTTTAGGGTTGATAAAAGGTTTTATTGGAAATTCTGAAAAAGTAGGATTTTTGAACTCAGATATTTTCTGAAAATATGTTTTTGTCACATGAGGTCCGACACACAAGAGAAACTCAAAATATGTATAAAATATACATACGTACAAATATGCTCAAAATAGCTACCTACTTTTTTGTAAAATAAGGTGTTCTGGGCCCCAGATCAAAGTTTTTGGAACAGCTAAGAACTCGAAAGGTATGCAGAGTTGGAACAACTACATTTCAATTTAGTTCCATGGTGTAGAGGGCGAGTCTATTGTTATATACCGGGATTTCAGCTATTAATACCAAAAACAACATAACATCACGCCGGTAATCCCAAAAGGTTGGGCAGAGGTGTACGCAATAGTACATCCACATTCCGCCAGTTATAGGGATAATAGTGACCAAGCCTATTGCCAAATAAGGCGTTATGAAATGCCTATTGTAAATAACCAAAACAATACTTACTGAAGAGACAATGTAACAAATTCCATCCCGATTCTAACCACCCGTCGGGCAAGCGATCAAGCAAAACCATAAGTTTAGCCGAGAGACCGATACAAAGTTCTGAGCAACTGTTATTGTAACACAAAATATTATACCACTTATAACGAAAAACAATAACAAAGTTTAGTCTATAAATAATGGACGAGAGATTGGTGAGGGTTAAGGGATGGGGTACTATTGGAACTCGATAGGTGGTGTGAATCGAGTGAGTGTTCTTGAGCGATAAGAGAGCGAGTCTATAAGGACTTTGAGCAAAAATGTAATGGCGCTTGGTAATAGAACAAATGTCCACTACAAGCGAGATCTCTGTCACTAAATATTTTATTAAATAAGGAATATTTAATATACCATTATTTTATTATACCATACCATTCATACCACATCATTCATTCATTTTTTTTTTTTTTTTTTTAGTTGGGAAAAGGCTAGGCAGATGATGATGAAGGAATATTTAATATACCATTTAGTTACATAGGTTAGTGGAAAATTAATCATTGGCCCATTTTTGCCCACTGCATTATTAATTTTAACAAACTGCTAATAGGCGTCTTCGAGAGAAATATCGAAAAAAGTGAAACAAGTATTCCAAAGTGAAAGACCATAAATTATGAAACAGCTGATTTGCTTTCGAGTTTGTATCCGTAGTAGTGGTCGATATAGTTAACTATAGTTACAACGTTTTCCCCGTCGATTAAGATACGTTTACCACTCGATAATGATGTAAGTTTACGTACTATGTCGTGGCTCTTCTGTACGGTTAAAAAAAAAGCATTTTGGAAAAAAAAAGTTTCACTCATTAATTTAATATATAGTGTGAGGGTAAGAAATTGCGAATGATAAATTTTGCTTGCAAAAAGTATTATCCAAGGACGTCCAGTGTGAAGAACATGGGCAGCATCATCATCTTGTCAATCATGAATCATACCGGCTCGGCTTACCCTTTTCCCAACTATGTTGGGGTCGGCTTCCAGTCTTATGTCAGATGCAGCTGAATTACAGTATTTTATATGAAGGGATAGCCTATCTGACCTCCACAACCCAGTCAGTCCGTACTAACTGTACCCCGTGGTAATACGATACCCCTTGTTACGACCGGTTGACTTTCGAATCACGAATCCATGGAAATCAAACCAATGATCAAATTCAAATTCAAATTCTTTATTGCGAAGTAAGTGTACAGTATTTTGACGATGGTAACAATAGGTAGGTTCTTAGAACTTAGTTGCCTGTTAAGGCATTGCAATTTAAATGGTTTTTAAAAAATATACATACTTAATATTATAATTAATCAGTGGTCCACATTAACCCTAGATCGACAGAATTGTAAATAAATGGGGAGAGCCTTTTTCCTAATAGTGGGATGACACAAGCTAGCAGTAGCAGTGGCAGTAGTTAGGAGTTAAACTTGAAACCTTAACCATAAACTCCACAATTCCCGAAAAAAATTGCGCATTGTTTCTGCTAACGTTACAAATACTATTGAAGCGTGTAAAAACAGTCAGCGTATACAGCAGATGACAAACGATTGTTTGAAACTATTGTCGTTAGTGGATAGTTTTGTCTTTTATTTCACTACCCAGGGACTTGTACATCGAACATGTTACTTATTTCTTTTGATAATAGAGTAGCAGATGAGATGGTACATGACCGTTTGCAACACTAGAGGTAGGCAGATGTGTACCCTCGAAACCGAAACACAGTACTTACGTATTAATGAAAGTTTGTCCAGGCGAGTTCCTTTAAACTCTAACACTTCAAGCACAAAGTGCAGAGGCGGACTTAATGCCATAGGCATTTTCTACCAGTCAACCTTTGGGTGATGCAGAGACAAACAGTGGTAGGTGAATATATCTGCAAAAAAATCTGCTTTCGAGTTTGTATCCGTAGTAGTGGTCGATATAGTTAACTATAGTTACAACGTTTTCCCCGTCGATTAAGATACGTTTACCACTCGATAATGATGTAAGTTTACGTACTATGTCGTGGCTCTTCTGTACGGTTAAAAAAAAAGCATTTTGGAAAAAAAAAGTTTCACTCATTAATTTAATATATAGTGTGAGGGTAAGAAATTGCGAATGATAAATTTTGCTTGCAAAAAGTATTATCCAAGGACGTCCAGTGTGAAGAACATGGGCAGCATCATCATCTTGTCAATCATGAATCATACCGGCTCGGCTTACCCTTTTCCCAACTATGTTGGGGTCGGCTTCCAGTCTTATGTCAGATGCAGCTGAATTACAGTATTTTATATGAAGGGATAGCCTATCTGACCTCCACAACCCAGTCAGTCCGTACTAACTGTACCCCGTGGTAATACGATACCCCTTGTTACGACCGGTTGACTTTCGAATCACGAATCCATGGAAATCAAACCAATGATCAAATTCAAATTCAAATTCTTTATTGCGAAGTAAGTGTACAGTATTTTGACGATGGTAACAATAGGTAGGTTCTTAGAACTTAGTTGCCTGTTAAGGCATTGCAATTTAAATGGTTTTTAAAAAATATACATACTTAATATTATAATTAATCAGTGGTCCACATTAACCCTAGATCGACAGAATTGTAAATAAATGGGGAGAGCCTTTTTCCTAATAGTGGGATGACACAAGCTAGCAGTAGCAGTGGCAGTAGTTAGGAGTTAAACTTGAAACCTTAACCATAAACTCCACAATTCCCGAAAAAAATTGCGCATTGTTTCTGCTAACGTTACAAATACTATTGAAGCGTGTAAAAACAGTCAGCGTATACAGCAGATGACAAACGATTGTTTGAAACTATTGTCGTTAGTGGATAGTTTTGTCTTTTATTTCACTACCCAGGGACTTGTACATCGAACATGTTACTTATTTCTTTTGATAATAGAGTAGCAGATGAGATGGTACATGACCGTTTGCAACACTAGAGGTAGGCAGATGTGTACCCTCGAAACCGAAACACAGTACTTACGTATTAATGAAAGTTTGTCCAGGCGAGTTCCTTTAAACTCTAACACTTCAAGCACAAAGTGCAGAGGCGGACTTAATGCCATAGGCATTTTCTACCAGTCAACCTTTGGGTGATGCAGAGACAAACAGTGGTAGGTGAATATATCTGCAAAAAAACTCTACTATCTACATAACAAATAACATCACGCCTACAATCCCCAAAGGGTTATGCAGAGGTGTACCTAACAGCGCACCCATATTTTGCCAGTTATATGAAAGTCTCATTTAATAGTGGGCCAGCCTTCAACAGGGTACAAATCCATACTCCGTGGCTGCTACTGAGTAATTTCTGATGGATAAACCCAAAAATAATTTTCCCGAACCGGGAATCGAACCCAGGACTTCATGCTCAGCAGTCGCGATTACGAAAACTAGACCAACGAGGCAGTCACTGTACTATCTATACCTACTAATATTATAAAGATGATAGTATGTTTGTTTGGTTGTAGGGGATAATCTTCGAAACTACTGATCTGATTCCGAATTTTTTTTCACTAATGGGAAGCTACATCATCCCCGAGTCACATGGGCTATATTTAAACAGCCCCGACGTCACATAAACTAATTAACTGTAAAACATGTGAATATGGTGACGTAGAATTATGATGCAATTGTTACTAATAAATAGAGAGTACAGCTAAAGATCAAAATTATTCATAATATTCAAAACTTTGTTGGAAACTATAGAAGAGCTCGTGGCTAAATAATAACAGCCGCTCGGATCAATCTTCAGGTTAAGCCGCGCTTTCTTAGGTCTGTGGTGGCATTGCATACCGAGTTTCCTCCGTGCCTCGGAAATCACGTTAAGCCGTTGGTCCCAGCTGTCAATTGGAGATCTTTGACAGTCGTAACAGGTGGTCACTGCCCCGAAAGTCTAACAATCAGTCTTACCAAGGGATATCGTATTACTCAGTACTAACTGAGTTGTGGAGGTCAGATAGGCAGTTGCTCCGTGTAAAATAATGGTATTCAGCTGCATCCGGTAAGACTGGAAGCCGACCCCAACATAGTTGGGAAAAGGCTAGGTGATGATGATGTTCGTACATAGCTAATGAGACGAATTAAATTAACAACAGAAAAAAAATACAAAATAGGTACTATTATCAACACCATTCGCTATCCCCATTACCGATTAATGACATCGGCGAAAAAAAAATCGCATGCGAAATAAATCCTCTTTTAAAAAAGAAATGCTGAACGCCACTGATGAGCGTAATATTTTTCCCTACTGATATTAAGTCATGTTTAAGAAGGTTCGTCATTATCCTTAATAGTAATAGATATTTTATTTTGTCGCGTTTCGCTTTGGGGTGTTTACACAATATTCTTGGGGTGCGATTGCGAAAAGTGCTCGATAAAAGGACGATTTTATGGCGAGTGAGATTCATTTGTGTAGTTAGACATTAGGTAACAATAAAAAAATATTTATGCAAAGTACAAGAATATCTAGTTTTAACAATCAAGTATAATTTTCTCGTTATACATAACTCAAAGGACTCATCATTTATTGCATTGGGGTCGGCTTCTAGTCCAACCTGATGCAGCTAAATATCAGTATTAAAAATGGAGCGATTGCCTTTCTGACATCCACCACCCTATTACTGGAATACAAGATACCACTTAGCAACCGCTCGCAAAATACGCGCTTTGACGTGGAGTTGCGGACACCAGCCCATACAATACAATACCTCTTAGCAAGATTGGTTGTCAGACTTTCGGGTATCTGAATACCATGGAGTAAAAATTCAGGGCTGACTTCAATGTACTTTTTGAGAATAAAAGCCATAATTAAAAGAGATCAAAATATCGTACCTTTAAATGACGATCGATAAAATATCGAACACCTTCATTATCCACCCCCTGATACATTTGCCGTTCGTTAATAGGTTTTTCCTTCATAAAGGGAATGTTAACCTATTTATTATACAGCTGATATTAAAAACGAGGGGCTCAGTGTTGTCATAGTATTACAAGATTAAGAGTGTATGTCCGCTTGTTTGTGTGTGTCCATCTTGAAAACTGATGCGCATCTTTTGATAGGCAAATATGTTATTAAAATTGTTGCTAGAAAGTCAAGCTTTTATGAGCTTTTAGGATATTTCCAGACATGTCCATGTCCATCTTTGTTGTTTGTGATTAATACAAATAAATAAGATAATAATAATTTATTCCCTTTTTAATAACACTTTCAATGATGTAAATGATATTAAGATGGATACTAATGCAGGATTATGATTTTCGCATTTTTTGAATTTTTTTCTGTAATTACAGGAAAATTCAGCGTATTTTCCTTGTGTTACTTTCCTAGCCATTTGAGTGTTCGACGATGTCTTTATGTCATTATGTTACTGTCACGGATTGTTTGGCGATCTTAATGAGGGGTTAAAAGTGAGTTTTTATTAAAATTTTGAACGGAGGCACCGTTCGAAATTGTTCAGCATGATATTTATATTGGTTAACATTGCAAGATTTAAGTACGATTAAAGTACTTAGAACCTATCACAAACGTAATTTTAAACTTTTCGTGAGTAAAACCACTTTTTCTATAAATCTGAGCCACAATTTATGGGGCAATTAATCGTTTAGTAACTTTTATTTTATACTAGCTTATCCCCGCGGCTTCGCGTACTACCGGGATAAAAAGTATCCTATAATTATATTAAACCAGGTTATAAAGTAACTGTGTGCCAAATTTCACCCAAATTCGTTTAACCGATTTTGCGTGAAAGAAGAATAAATATCCATAGTTCCTCACTAACTTTCGCATTTTTAATAGTAGTAAGAAGTAAGATTTTTAATTCGAAAATTTTATTATTTCTGTCCAAAAACGTATCCATAAAATGAAACAAAAAATAAATGGACACGGTTTTAGACATTCATCTCAACAACCAAGCTCAAAAATGCACAACAATAAAAATTATGCGCTCAACATCTAACCCTAAAACGCGAGCACATTTAAAATTCCCGATACGTACCACATCGGGTACTTGAGACCGTCACATTCGCACCATATTTATCACTGGATCAAAGTCGGATCCGGGTAATGCTCGAGACCGATATTTCATTCGTTCGCGTCTCAATAAGCGAAGCAGAGGGTTATATATCATAGTGAGGTTCGGGAGGAATATGAGGAGAATGTGGCGGTTTTATTTATTGTGTTTAGAGGTTATAGAGGAACGGTGGGTTTATTTTCGAAGTTTTTTTTGGCATTAGGACTTTTTCTGCCCTCTTCATCACCTCATCTGCCTAGCCTTAGTTAGCACTAGGTAATACGATACTCCTTGGTAAGACTGGTGTTCAGACTTTTTGAGCCACTGACTACCTGTAACGACTGTCAAAGATCTACAAATGACAGCTGGGACTAACGGCTTAACGTACTTTCCGAGGGACGGAGGCAACTCGGTATGTAATGGGTGGTCACCCATGCACAGACCAACCTAGGCTAGCACGGCTTAACCTAAAGATCGATGTGAGCGGCTGTTATTATTTAGCCACAAGCTTTTTCTGCCCTCTTATGGGCACAAATAGCAACATTAATTTTTGTTTACCCCAAAACTCTTAAAGACTCATTTTAAAATATCATCTGTCCTATAGTATTTAATTTTTGTAAACACAAATAGGGGAGCTGATTTTTCTTCACGTCTTAGGGGTCCACACCTAAGTTATTGTTAATTATAATAACAATAATCCCATAAGAGATTTAAGTAAACACATACTGAGGTGGTAGTGAGGCTAAGGGCTGAGGATATACTGAATACATTTGTATCGCATTCATTCGTCGGAAATATTTGATTGTAATAATAATGACGCAAAAAGCAACTGTTAAACAAAATTGTCTCTTTAATAATTTTATTTCCATGTATTACAGTCGACAAAGTAACAATAAAAGTTGCCACATCCAATAAAAATAAAACAGTTTCAAGTCCCCTTCACAATCGGAATACATTTTTAAAAAGGAGTTTAAACTTCGACAGTAGGAAGAGAATAAGAGGGGTGGTACAAATTAAAGGCTGTAGCGACTAGGCGCTTTAGCGTTTTTCATATCATTGACTAGGAAGATTTGTGGAAATTGGTGGTCGTGGTATGAGCAAGTAATACTGTGGAATGGGTGATAGAATAGAATAGAATAGAATAATATACTTTATTATTGTTTACCTAAATTGAAACACAACTGTTTCACAATATTGCTAATTGTATGGTTACAATGGGGGTCTTATCGCTGACAGCGAT
The DNA here is from genome assembly GCA_910589295.1 of Noctua janthe. Taxonomy (NCBI): domain Eukaryota; kingdom Metazoa; phylum Arthropoda; class Insecta; order Lepidoptera; family Noctuidae; genus Noctua; species Noctua janthe. The sequence continues at coordinate 1,777,932 of OU342573.1, read as the reverse complement.
ATCTTCCAGAAGAACGGGGAAGAGGGGGAGGGGGGGGGAGATGTGTCACAAAACAGGGTTGTAATATGAAATGTAGAACTAATCATTATGATTCTTATTCCGAAATTCAACGTAGCAAACATCGCGTGAATAAGCACTAAATTGAAAAAATAAATATTTTCTGTCGCTCAGAAGAAGATTCGTTTTGTCTGTGAATAAACACAAAGTATTTGAAATTTTCGTTGTCGATTCACTAAGAAGAATTCACTAACATACTAAAACACCTGCACCGCTACTCGCTTCTAACTTGTACCCCAAGTAGTATTAAGACAGTAATAAAACAACGTCAAGCATGCGAGTGTTAAATTTGTCACGATCTATTTGAGCCGAGTCGATCGATGAGCCGAACTGTCGTACGCGGCTTTTGGGAGAAATGATTGTGATTATCTTTGCGTAGAAATTTTTTTTTTAAAAAGAGACGGTTGGAGAATTTAAAAAAAAGTAATCCGATATTTGCGGGGCGAACAAGGCCAGAGATTGGACTAGATAGAGAGGTTTGGACGAAAAGAGGGGAGGCCTTTGCCCAGCAGTGGGATTTTTGACAGGATAACAGAAAAAAATCGGTGTAGGATGACTTGAGCTTGAATGGATGTAATTATTGAGTATAGGTTTGGATGCATGGCATGCTAATTATAATTATTGCTTTTCCTGCGTATGCATATTTTGCGGGCGGGAGAGCGGTGCTGCACCCTGCACCCAGACATCCAATATTTTGCATAACATTTAATGTCATGGATTTCCGTAAAGTAACGCCTGATTCTATAACATAATGCCATAGTTGATTTAGGGTTAAGAGTGAATTAGACATTTTTGAGGAGCTCGTGGCTAAATAATAACAGCCGCTCGGATCGATCTTTAGGTTAAGCCGTGCTTGCCTAGGTTGGTCTGTGGATGGGTGACCACCCATTACATATCGAGTTTCCTCCGTGCCTCGGAAAGCACGTTAAGCCGTTGGTCCCGGGTGTCATTTGTAGATCTTTGACAGTCGTTAGGTAGTCAGTGGCCCAAGAAGTCTGACAACCAGTCTTACCAAAGGGTATCGTATTACCCAGTACTAACTGGGTTGTGGAGGTCAGATAGGCAGTCGCTCCATGTAAAATACTGGTATTCAGCTGCATCCGGTTAGACTGGAAGCCGACCCCAATATAGTTGGGAAAAGGCTAGGCAGATGATGAGTGTATTAGACATTTTTACAATTTTATTTTACACATTTATCCCTGAAAACTATGGAATTTCTTTTAAAAAACAGGAACCGGTAATGGCAAAGCGCTACTAAGAAATCAAAATCATCAAAGCATTTATTTCAAGTAGGCCAGTTACAGGCACTTTTGAATTGTCGAAACAAAGGCAACAGTAAAATAAAGCTACAGTCCCAGTCACAAGGCACAAAAACTGTGAAAGTACTGTAGTTGCCCATTCCCTAACGTAGATCTCTATGGAGAAGAACGGGCAAGAAACTCCATGGACACTCTTTTAAATCAGAATACTTTAACAAAACCTTGGTTACATCATTCATTTTGAGATGGTACATTATGTGAGAACGATGCAGCAAGATGTGTACGTTAAAAGTGTCCATAGTAAAAACAATTCAAAAATAAAATAATTAATTCAAATAAGCCGTGGCAAATAAGAGATGACCAGTCACAACTAACAGCGCCCGTTCACGAACATGACGCATGTATCAGCACCATTCAACTCAACCATTTTGAAGGGAACTAAATGATCCGACACACGTGCCACCATCAGCGAGACATTTGAGTGAGCATGACATACTCCTAACCGCCAGGGCACATTCAAGTCAAGAAAAGACGCAGGTTTCCAGCGAATGACAGCTTTCTAGTACATAGTACTCACACAATATGGGCTAGGCGGCTATATAATACAAAAGAGATTGAATCTATACAATGCAAAGATAGTTATACAATCTTCAGCAGCTCCAACAATACTATTTAATGCTATCAATTTAGGCGCCCCTGTTCTTGTTGAGCCAAGCATTTTTATCAGTGATATAATCGTCCAACTTGTAATATACTTTCTTACATAGTGTGCGTTTAATACATGTTTTAAATTTCGTTTCATTCAGTTCAAGAATACTTTGTGGAATTTTATTATAGCATCTCAAACAGTACCCCATGAAAGATGAGTCTACTTTAGCGAGTCTGAAGCCTGGCTGTACTAATTAAAGATTAGTAGAGAAGACTAGCGGCTTAAGTGAGTATCACATGTATTTTGACTTATTATTAAACATTGGCCCACACTAGGAATTTCTCCTTTAACGTGGGTGCTTTTACAAACACTTAAACTCACATACACAAATAGCCAGACTCGGAAGAATTACCCGTAGGCCATACAAATATTTGTTCCGTGCGGGAATGAAACCCGCGACACGGATCGCAGCTGCCAATCTCTCAGCCACTGGGTGAACCGTGACGTCAACTCAACCACATCCATATCATACATTTTTTTTGCAGAAATAGAATAGTGTATAACGCAATTGGAGTGCAGTCAAGTCAACTCTCAAACGTTTGGCTTGTGACATTCAATTTAAACACAAACAACCAACTCATTAATTATCCCATTTAACTAATTAATAAATTACCATACCCACTAATCACTCAAACAATCGAAACCTTTGACATCACCACAAAATAACGCATTCAGGACCACTAAATAACACATCACAATATTCACAATCAACATTATAAAGCCTGATTAATAACACATTACGCGATTGTTAGACGCGCGATATGCCAATTTAAACGCACAAATCCGATTCGCATCCATCACCGATCGCGGCATTAGCATTAGCACATTAATTAACAATTAGGTGGACGCGCGTCGACGCGTCATCGCGTTCGCGACACGCGTGGCTTGACGGGTTAGGGGCGAGGTTGTAGTGTAAGCGTGTTACAGGCTTTATTTTTTAGGTATCTGATTTGAAGTAGTGAGCTTAGGTCTGCCAAAATGTACAGTCGCTAGTCGCCAGCACATCAAGTTGCTACAAACTGTCAAATTTCTCCAAATAATTTTAGACCATAAAAAGTTGGTGCTAAGTTCAAAATCGAATGCGAAAATTTGACAGTTTGTGGTAACTTGATGCGCAGCGACTGTACGAACTCACATCAAAATTTCTCCCACTTCCGAAGTCATTTTAATTTTTTTTTTACGTACTATACTGAATTAATTAGAGCCTGAGTCGTTGGTCTAGTGGTCGCAAGCGATACTGTTGCGCATGAGGTTTTGGGTTCTATTCTCAGGTCGAGCAAAGTATTATTTTGCTTTGAATCAGAAATTTTGAGTACAACCCGGAGCCTGGGACATTTTTTATTACATGGATCTTGAACAAAACTACCACACTAAAGGCTACACCTCTACCTAACCCTTCGGAGATTACAGGCGTGGTAAAACATTGATTACTTTTTTTTTCCTAGTCGCCCGCTCCCCGCTGCCCGTGAGACCACCTCTCCCTTTGACGTTTGGGAAACGTAATGAAGTTTGTGGCGTGAGGTTGTCAGCGCAACATGGCGCTGTCACTCGGACGCAACCGTGTTTAGAACATAAGGTCCGTTTGTTATGGAAAATCATAGAAATGAATAGCAAGTTATTAAAATTAAATAGAAAGAAAATTATTATGGGTCAATTGGCACGTTCTTGTACGTACTGACACGACAACACTTCGTGTATCGGAAATATGTGGTCATGTTTAAGTATGTGGTACAGAGTATTAAATGCTGTCTACATGGGGCTAACATCTAATATTAGATAAAATTCTATTATGCTAGCAATAAGTTGTATTAAACAGATAAAAGTGCGTTCCCTCATCCATTGTTATCAACTACAATGTGTAAACAGACCCTTCACGAAGCCGTCAACCAAGCATTCTGTCATCAAACTAAGTAACCCCCAAAAATTATTGCTTAGAAACAACTTTATTTTTTGGGTGGCAAAACACGTTTTCCGGTAAAACTCAATGTCACGCACTCAAAACATTTTGCTGGTGGATATGATGCATTCAATAGTAAACGGGTCATAGAGGTATTTAAAGTAAAGTTATAACCTTAAAAACAAGTATTTAAAAAAATAAACTTGTGAAAAAGTTGGAACTTTGACCCCCAACATCACCGTAAATGGAAGGCTCCCAGGCATGGTAGGACAAATGCCATTCGGGTTTGTTAAGGGTCTGTTTACACCCTTTATAGCTACCAAAATGTAAAAAACCTACCTTCAATGTATCTTCTTTCTTTCAGGATATCCAGTAATTGTCATGAAATCGCCTTGTGTTAGACCGCCCATTGTAGCTACACTATAGTTTTCAAAATCTTCGTCTTTTTTGTTTTATTTAGTCTACAATAAAGTATTTAACACCAGACAAAACATCACAAAAACATGAATAAAATGAAAACAGCATAAAAAAAAATTCAAAACAGACATAGTGAGATTCAATCCCTAAAAGAATGAGAATTCATCCCTAAATGTTCAATATAAAAAACAGCTTTTCTCATTTCCATATTGAGTAGTAAAAATATCAATTTTCGATATAAAACCACCAATATCCACCCTCTTACGCGCCATAGGTTATTATTAAATGTTGCATGTATTAAAATTTATATCGCTGACAACCCCAAACTTATTGGGATCGCAATTTTATTGAAGAGTAGGTACGTGTAATGCTCGTCGATTGTAAATTTTGATGTCTGATACCTATTTATTGCCTCGTAACTGGCGTATCGATCTTCTAGGTAAAGCAATGCTTGCTGAGGTTGGTCTGTGGATGGGTAGCATTACACACCGAGATCTTCCGTGTCTCGGAAAGCACTTTAGAGTGGACGCGCTAGGGTAGCTCGCGAAAAGTTCATGAAGAAGTCATTCAATTGAATTAAATGAACTTAGATGGTTGAATTGATGATTTTAATGATTATATTTCAGAAAAGCCATGTTTGCGTGAGACTGACCTTCACATTGCAAAAAACGTAAGTAAATTAGAAGTCGAAGCAAGTGTTTAACTTTTTTTAAGTCGGATGGTTATGGTTAGGTTTTGAGATACTAACAGGAACTCAGTTGGATTCGGTTAGACTGGTAACTGACATTAACAACTTTGGGAAAGGCCAGTCAGATGATGATGCTGGGTTATTGATCTCTTGAGTAATGAGGTAGGGAACACCAACACAAAACTTATACTGTCACTTTCGGGATATCGTCCGTGATTATTAATTATTTTGAGGAGCTCGTGGCTAAAATAATAACAGCCGCTCGGGTCGATCTTTAGGTTAAGCCGTGCTTGCCTAGGTTGGTCTGTGGATGGGTGACCACCGATTACATACCGAGTTTTCTCCGTGCCTTGGAAAGCACGTTAAGCCGTTGGTCCCGGCTGTCATTTGTAGATTTTTGACAGTCGTTAGGCAGTCAGTGGCCCAAAAAGTCTAACAACCAGTCTTAAAAAGGGGTATCGTATTACCCAGTACTAACTGGGTTGTGGAGGCCAGATAGGCAGTCGCTCCATGTAAAATACTGCATCCGGTTAGACTGGAAGCCGACCCCAATATAGTTGGGAAAAGGCTTGGCAGATGATGATGTTCATTATTTTAAGCTCCCGATATTTCGACGCTGTTGCAAGCGCCATGATCGCGGGTTGACTGAAGATTGCGGGTGAATGGAAAATAAATTGCACGGCACAGGTACTTACACAGTTTTTGAGTTTCTTCTATTGAGGATATCCAGCTCACGTACTTTGCGGTATGTTCTTCAGGATCGCTTTATTTAGTTTATCATGTCGGTGCTTTTTCTTGTGCTGTCCAAACCATGTAACTTCATACTGACCACAATTTTAGCCACTCCCAGTATGGTCTAGAACACAATAATGATTGCAATGATGGGGAGTACAAGTGCCTTTCGGCTTCGTTAAGGGTATTTTTACACCCATTATTAATTAAGATTTAAGATATTTTATTTGCAACAGATATATATTTTTTTTTTTCCTTTTTTTTTTTTAATTCTAATAGGATCCGAATGCTAAGCACACAATGTATTTTGCTATCACAGGGTGTCTTAGTAACACATCTTCTGAAAAGTAAACCCTTGTTTTTCTGAACGCTGTATCAGTAAGTTTACCTGTACTCCTAGTAATAACATAAAATAACATCACGCTTATAATCCGCGAAGTGTTAGGCAGAGGTGTAAGTAATAGTACGCCCGCATTTCGCCAGTTATGTTTAAGTCCCATGTAATAGGGGGCGAGTCTATTGCCATCAACCGGGCACAAATCCAGACTCCGTGGCTGCTATTGAGAAATTCCTGATGGAAAAACCCAATAACACTTTTCCCGACATGGGAATCGAACCCGGGACCTCATGCTCAGCAGTCGTGCTTGCGGCCACTAGACCAACGAGGCAGTAATAAAACATCGTTTGCAAGTAAAGATTGAACAGAATAAATTATCAGTAACTTCTCGTAATAAAAATGAAAGAATATAAATCCGCCATTCCGTTTAAAACTTCCATCTCGTAAAATCTTCAAGTTTCCGGCTCCGGAAGTAGTCGGAGTTCGGAATTCAAATTCGAAAAATACGTTCCTTTCCGCTTCCGGCGTTTGATTCCTTCAGTGATACGATGTTTCCTCTACGCAGTAGAACTTTCGTAAATGTTACTGTATTAGATACTTACTTGCTAAAAGTTGTAAATTGATTTATTTTTCTTCTGGTCGATGCAATTTTTAAAGACTGTATTTTTAAAAGAGATTATTTACGGTAAACAAAGAAAATTCTTATAAAATGTCGCAGTATTACAGCTTATGTATGTACAAAGGCGAGTTAGTATCACATTATTTAGTTCTAGAAACATGCAGAAGACATCGACACCTTACGGTAGGGATACTCCACTAAGTGGGACATGGCAGACCATGCCCCATGCATTAAAAGAACCGCACTCACACACATCTTGATGTCGTAATCCAATTTCCGACAATTCCAATTTTTGTCCAGGTTTTATTTTAAACGAGCTTATGGCCGTGGCTTCGCCTCCATGGTGTTCGATAATTGTTCCACGAGATCGTACTACCGGGAAAAAAATCCTAAATCTGCCAGGTTACAAACTATGTGTGCCAAACAATCAAATCCGTTTAGCCATTTTCGTGTGAAAGAGTAACAAACATCCATACATCCAGACATCCATTACATACATCCTCACTAACTTTTGCATAATTATAATAGTAGTACTGAACCTCTAAAGATCTGATATTGGAATCAGGGGTTTCATGTTCCAACTTCCCAACCTAAACGCGAACACTAAAATACACAAGCGGTTCTGCATACACGCCTTTTACAACGAGACATTTGTTCAGAAAATTGGAAAATTATATCGCACATACGTCTATGTTGGAAACAATACCATTATATGTTGACGATGGAAACTTTAGGGTGGTGGCAGCAGTGTGGCGTTGATGGGACTGCCATTACAGAAATATAAGGTTCCAAGTGACATTCTATCATTGTCAACAATGGTGGAAATGTCAAAATTGTATTGGATTGACCGAGGAGCTCAGTGACTAAATAATAATAGCCGCTAGGGTCGATCTTCAGCTTAAGCCGCGCTTCCTTAGGTTGGTACGTGGATGAGTGACCACCCATTACATACCGAATTTCCTCCGTGCCTCGGAAAGCACGTTAAGACGGTGATCGCGGTTGTCAATTATAGATTTTTGACAGTCGTTAAGTATAGTCAGTGGCCCGAAAGACTGAAAGCCAAATGATAAATTATGAAGACCGTGAACATTCATTCGTGTTTCAACTCAATACTTTAATGTTGTATAATATCTGATCTTCCCTCACACCATGATGTCCACACACGAACTACCCCAATCCTTCCCTTATTTTCTTCGAAGCTTTTAGATATGTATCGAATGAAGAACGAGCGAAATACACATTTGTTCGCGAAATTGGTTCAATCTTCCCATTGACAATCGTTTTGTACGATAAGGCGTTGTAAAAAACGTGCTAACGTCCCCTTATTTCTCTCAAATTGGATATAGATTTTATTTGATCATAGATAATGAAACAGTCTGTATGGAAATGTGTTGTTTTTTGTATTGTTAGCTTTTTTTTGCCGTGTTTGGAGTTCAACGATGAAATATAGTATACTTTTTTATTAGACCGATTACATCAGCACATCACGTCGACAATCCACGAAACTTAGGCAGAGGTGTACCTACCTAATTGTTCACCTATATTTCGCCAGTTCTGTTGTAATAGTGGGCAAGCCTATTGCCATCAACCGGGCACAAATCCAGACTCCGTGGCTGCTACTGAAAAAATCTTGACGAAAAAACACAATAACACCGTGCCCGACTTGGGAATCGAACCGAGGACCTCATGCTCGAACCGATAATATTCTTAAGAAGAAGAATCTATTGGTGATGTTCTTTGGAAAGGTCAGATGTGCGTAGTTCTCGAAAATGTATGAATGTGGACAGGGTAGAAGATGGCGACTACCCTCATGAGAAAAAAACTACGTATCTACGGTTTTCAGATTTTTTCCTTTACGTGTGCTGTAAGACATCGCTTTTTGCCAAATTTCATGATTCTAGATCAACCTATGTATGTAAGCTCTTCATCCATCAAAGAACCAATTGGTTCTGTGACCAGAATACACTATTTTATTACGATATATTATCATATTCAGAATAATATGACGTAATGTCTTCACTGCCGTCATTCGTGACATTGATTTGCTTCTTTTGAATTGTGGATGGAGTATGTTAGAGTGTATCAGGAAGTTTTTCAAAGTGAATTTGTCATTATTTTTAAGAAAAAATTATCAGTCAAATAATCTCATTCACTTTTTGAATGGGAAAACAACGGTCTGTCCCGACTTACAACTTTTAAATCGACTTCGCTTTCAAGAGTGACAACCACCATAAACAAAAATATCTAGTGGTCCAAAATCAAGTCTTAGGTTTGTCTACAGTCTGGCTAGTTTATTACCTTAGTTTGTGCTTTTTATTTCATCACCATTTATAATTAATTACCTAGGCAATGGAAAGAATTGCCGCTATCATTATTTAAAAGCAGGCTCCGAAGCTTTTTAACGCATAAAGCATACTATACTGTCAGCGAATTCCTTACCGAGAAAGAATTTTGATGAAAATAGTTTTTTTTTTGTCTATCTTTATAATGTATATTATTCTACATAAGTTGTGCTTTAAAACTATTCAGTGTGTCTGTTGATTGTCTTTATTGTTTTAGCGTCACATTATAACTTTTTCATGCTTATTGGTAAAATACTGCTGAACATACATTTTATCTGTTTATCACCATGTACTGTACCCACATTTGCAAAATGAAAATTACTTACTTACACCACTGTTTTAGCACGGAGAAGAATACCTTCGTGAGGAAACCTGGAAAACTTTTCTGCAGACTTAACATAGTCAGCTGTAGGAGGATGTTTGAGAGGCCAAAGTTTTTTTTATAGCTTTTAATGGTGTTACTGACGATCCGGAGGAGAGAACCTGGGTTACTAAAGTACTTTGCCCTGGAGGCTGATCATGTACAATCCTTATCCTTACTAATATTATAAATGCGAAAGTAAGTTTGTTCGTTTGTTACCTTTTCACGCCTAAACAAATCATCCTAAAAAAATTGCATAAACGTTGTCAGGTGTACAGAAACGGATATAGGTTACCTTCCATCAAAAAAAAAAGTACAGTTCCCGAGGAAAACAACAATAACGTTCTTATGATAATAGATGGCGCCACGTGTCTTTCGAATTATGATTGAATTATATTATTTCAAGCAGAGTGCAACCCGAATTGATTGTCAAGTTCTAAATTAACGCGAGCGAAGCCGCGGTCAAAAGCTCGGCCACTTTTCACCTTTATGCCTTGAGTAATAAGATTGAAAAGTGCTCGACCGTCAGTGAGCGGTAGTAGATTCTTGGCTACGTACAGCATAACTCCAACCATCCCTAATGCTGATAGATGTAGTGCAGAAGAGGGATTTTTGATAGCGCTCCGACTGCGAGGGACGCTACTATTTATATTGAATTTGTTATGTTAAACAATTTATTATTTCGCGTTTGCCAAACGATTTCCCGCATACGTCACTGTTTCTTTTGTCATTTGTTTCGGGAGAACTATTTGGAAAGGTACGATTGATGTCGAATTGGTAAGTGACTGACTGCAGGAATATTTTAAATTCTGGTTACGTTTAGTATTAAGTTCTAGGGCTTCAGTTTTTAGACTAGAATTTTGTTTAATAAAATAACGATAAGACTGCGAGGTTAAAATAGGACTGAGCAGGTCACAGTTCTAGGATGAATCAGGACAGATCGGCCAGCATCGTCACACAGTGGGTGTATGGAGACGGCCGTCGTCACTAAAGCAGGGCTAAGAAACGCCGGTGTGATGATTTGGACTCGTTCCTGACTGATTGGTCAAAAAAGGCAAAACACCAAGACAGTTGGAAAGGCGTTTGCAAAGCATCGGGGCCGAATAGGCTAATCAAAAAATATAAATAACTAAAGCATGACGGCATAAGCTGGACAAGTCTAGTGGTCCACATTAGCTACATCATCCCACAGCTGGACAAAGATCAGAACAGTAACGAAGGACTGTTTTGAAAAATAAAGTTAAAAATCACGAGTAGTTTTGTTGGGCTAATATAATACTTAATTAAATTGGTTGCATCTAAAAGCTAGACTGAATATGCAATATGAAAATAATACTCGTATTTTGAGTACAAATCTTAAATACTGCAAGTTGTTATTGGTAGGTTTGAAATAGGGTTGTACTAAAACAACGATTTGAAAAACTGTTTTTTCAAAAACAACGATTGTTACATAGAGACAGTAGTCAAAAATAATTTGCCCCCTTAACTATTGCTCACTTAAGGAAAACCACGCAAAAACATTAAGGATATAGGTAAATCCTTTCAAAACCTGTAACGTAATATCTACACGGCTCAATTCCCACAATATTTGATAACAATACAGCGAAAACACGAGCAATTCAATCTCACTTAAGGCAAAGTATTCTAAAGGGAAACTCCCATACGCATGCTATACAAACGCCTTAGGCAAAACGACACCAGCATCTTTACCAAATTGGGAAAGAACAAATTACATTTGATTTTATTTTACAATTTCTTTTCGATAGCTTCGCCTTAAGAATGACTTATGTGATTTTTGGAGGAGTTTCGACTTTGGTTGAAAAGTTTTATGGTTGAGATTTGAGTGTGTGCAAAAGATCGGGTTTTCTCATGTGTGGTGAAAACATAGGGGAACAAACTTTAATTGGAAATGTGACGTGACGTGGTTTTGAGTTTAGTTTGACCGCCCACCTTTTTACCACTGACTTAATAAGTTTAAAAAAACTGAAAAGGTTTAGTTGTTGCAAATATGACTACTGAGCTTGAAATTGAGTGTTCACTTCCGAGCTCGGCAGTGTTTTCTAATATGAATTTCTTAGTAGGCAGAAACGGCGACACATCCTGTTATAAATTTCCAGTATAACATGGCCTCGCTTTATATAGATTTCCTGTACAATGAGCGATCCGCATAAACTGGATTTGTATAGCTTGATTGATCGTCGTGGGTACCTACCGGAGTCTGAAATAGTGCCTGTCTGATGGCAACAGGCTCGCCCCCTATTACATGGCTTTCAAATATAACTGAAATGTTGGTATACCGGTGCTCAATAGTCCCTTTCGGACACGATAACTTTATTATTACGTAAAGATGGTCAGTTAGTGGTGAAGAACAGTAGATCTCTACCACTTCCTCCGGCCTGACCCTTTCATTTTCTGATTTTTTTTCCTTGAGGGATTCAAGACAGTTAAATAAAATTGTTTCTGAGTGACTTTTCGAGATTCATTGGCTTGGCGCTTTTCTGGTGGTGGCCATATTAACATACACCACATCACCCCTGTAATCCCTGAAGGGTTAGGCAGAGGTGCACGTTATAGTACACCCACATTTCGCCAGTTATGTTTAAGTCCCATGTAGGGGGCGAGCCTATTGCCTGGGCACAAATCCAGATTCCGTGGCTGCTACTGAAAAATTCTCGATGGAAAAACCCAATAACTATTTGCCCGACCAGGGAATCGAACCCAGGATCTCATGCCCAGCAGTCGCGCAAGACCAACGAGTAATCCCAACGCACTGGTGGCACTATTACTTAAAAATATACGCACAGAACTAAATACCGTATATTCCAAACTCGAGCCTAATGTTCAATACTTGATGTACACCAAATGTGATCTCCTGACAACAGGGGTGTTCGTTATTGATGTCTCTCTCAGATCAGCATGTCTGATCTCGGGAACAGCCCTGATTTGGCAACACCCTTTATATATGCAGATGTAAGGGGTCTCTAAGTGATTCGCGGTTTGTTTACGAACAATGGGTTTTGAGGATTAATAGGAGAAACGTATTTGAATATTTCGTTGTGGTGATATCTATTTTTACAGACAAATAGCGTTATGTTCCGGAATCAGTGTCTACCTGTACTTATAGCGCCGAGTTCTAAAATTCTAGCCGTTACTGAGTTTTTTTTTAACTGCCAATGCTAAATGTTACTCTTTGTTAATATTATCTTTCACACCATTGCATACAGGGTGTAACAGAAAGGGTATAGTCATATGAAAGGATATGCTGCAGACATTAAACTAAACAACTTACTCCTTGGGTTCAATATAGTAAATGCGAACAAATGTTCAGCTGTCCCATACACCCAGGGCTGCGGGACTATTCGAAAGAGATACCGTGGCCCTGGAACACAAAGGGCAAAGAAGGAACATGGATGGGTTTTAGTCAGTACAAGTCTGACACTCTGGGGGGGGTCATTTGAGGATTTCCCATCCGAAAAAAAAAACAAAAAAAAAGCTGTCCCATACATTTGGGTCGGTTAGGTTAGGTATTGAAATTTTGTATGGGACAGCTGATAATTTTTCAAGGACCGACATCGAAACTTGTGGCAGCCTTGCAGATGGTTTTTATTTGGATACGCTTAGAAATGTTTTTTGACTACGTACGTAACATAACGCCTGTAATCCCTGAAGGGTTAGGTAAAGCTGTATATATTAGTACACCTACATTTCGCCAGTATCACGCCACTTAAACGTTGAAGTTCCATGTAATAGAGGGCGAGACTACTGCCATCCACCGGGCACAAATCCAGACTCCGTGGCTGCTACTGAGAAATTTCTGATGGAAAAACACAATAACAATTTGTCCGACCTGGGAATCGAACCCAGGACCTCATGCTCAGCAGTCGAGGCAGATAGTAGATAGAAGATAGAGTAGTTTGACTATTGACTAATAATTGAATAAACACAAAACGATCTCCGTTCACACTTCCAAAATCAACAATCAACTCTACACACACCTGTAAAAACTCTACCCAAAACTCTACATCCTCATCTCTACAAAATGACCAAAAAGGTCTTATTCCGCACACGTCTGACTGTGATTCGTCATGTCTCTACATCTCCACAAATATCTCTACACAGCCGTCTCTATCCTTCAAACAGTGGCTCGTATTCGTCACTTTTATACCTTTATATTTACCTAGGCACGCGTAAGAGCCGATACGTAGAGTTGGGAATGGATAGAGGGGGTTTAACGTTAGCGGTTGAAAATGGTCAGAAGTTTTAGCGTGAAAGACCAAAGGAAGATAGGGATGTTCGTTTGGTGAGTGTGTAAAATTTTGGCTAAATAATATCAGCCGCTCAGGTCGATCGGTTAAGCCGCGCTTGCCTGGGTTGGTCTATGGATGGGTGACCACCCATTACATACCGAGTTTCCTCCGTGCCTCGGAAAACACGTTAAGCCGTTGGCCCCGGCTGTCATTTGTAGATCTTTGACAGTCGTTACAGGTAGTGGGCCGAAAGTCTGACACCCAGTCTTACCAAGAGATATCGTACTATCCAGCACTAACTGGTTGGTGGAGGTCAGATAGGCAGTCGCTCCATAAAAAATACTGGTATTCAACTGCATCCGGTTAGACTGGAAGCCGACCCCAACTTAGTTGGGAATAGGGCTAGGCAGACGATGAAAATTAATTAGTAGCTTAAATTCTCGATTTATGCTCGCTAATAGCCTTCATCATTAAAACATAACTAGCGAAATGTCTTTGTACTAAAACACCTCGACCAAGCTAGGACCTACGGGTTGTTGTTTTTTTTAAATTCCCAAAACTTGCCAGCTCCAAACAATAATAGTTCTTATTGGTGAGGTTCTTGAGAAAAGACAGGTGCGTAGTACTCGCAAGCGACGTGCATGTATGACTATAGACCGACCGCTTTAATGAGTCCTCCGCCTTGCCCCATAAAAGAAACATTAAGCGTCCACAAAGTCCTATCAATTAATTTCACAGTTTATTAGCTTTAAAATATCCATAATCCACGTAGGTATTACGATACTAACTGAACCAATATGTGATCAACCTTCAGAATATTTTATTTAAATTGATACCTTCGCGAGTATTCATTAAAGCGGTCGGTCTATATATGTATGAACGTGGTCGTGGCAAAAGGAGTATGTAAGAATCATTGCAGGTGGCGTCCTGTGGTGTGTGATTTCTGCCCCCCCCCCCCCCCTCCCTCTGGGAAAAATGCGTAATTTTATGTATGTATTATGCCAGGTCTAAACCTTCGTTCGTCGACCCACAATAACATTCACAGTATCACGTATTCGTCATTCGCAGCGAAGGCGCGGCCTGTATGCCGTATTGTGGAAGATCGTGACGGATTTTTACGAGATGTCGCGAAACATCGCGCCTGGACACTGATGCCTAATGAAAGATTTTTTTTACGACTTCGCGCGGTTATGTTGCCTGTGTTTACGGTAAATTACTGGACTATGTTGGTATAGTGAACTTCTGTGGTATGGAGAATGGCAAGAAAGAAAATGAACATTTTTCTCCATGATCTATTATGCAGTATCTATGCTAGTGTTTTAAAGAGGTAAAATTTGTTTTTTAAGTTTGTATGTAGGGCAAAATCTCCGGAACTAATGATCCAATTCTAAAAATTCTTTCACTGGCAGAACGCTACATTATTCGTGGGTGCTATAGGCTATAAATTATATTTATATCATGCATATTAGCCAAGCTATCACATTTTTTGCGGACGGAGTCGCGGGCGAAGTGCTAGTAATTAGATATTATTATCAGCGAGGTTGAAGTTAAATGAACAGCAAGGCAGTCAAAAAACAAACCATCAAAATCTCTGTGGAGTTTTCCTGACTTTTTTCATGATATTTAAAAGTAATTTCAGAAAGCGTTATATGCAATATAGCCGGTTACCGAATATAAAATGACTAGTTGTTGCCCGCAACCTTCGTCCGCGTGAAATTTTATAGCCTATAACCTTCCTCGATAAATGGGCTATACAACACTAAAAGAATTTTTCAAGTCGAACCAGTAGTTCCTGAGATTAGCGCGTTCAACCATACAAACAAACTCTTCAGCTTTATAATATTAGTACGGACAAGCACCCCATCCTTACCATTTTATTTTACTCAACCCCACAGAAAAATCATTGTGGCAAACCCTTAATAACTTTATTTGGCTTCGACAGAATACCCAATAAAACATACGATGGACAATTTGTGAGCAATACCCTACCTTCAAGGAAGTAGGGTGCCCAAGTTATGGGCAACATAAAAACGGGACACCCTCTATATGCGACAACTGGATTGACCACACTTTACTGCCGGAAAATAGGGATAGTAAAATTTTTATTCCTTCCTTTACTTACGGCGGATTTGGCAGAATGTTAAATGATTGGTAAAATTATTTTTTTATGAATAATTCAAAATGGTGGATTTGAGTGCTGTTAGATTATGGTCAATGTAACCGTTTTCGTGGAGGATGAAACTACTTTGATTTTTTTCTTGTTGCTTGTTGCATGTGTATTTGTTGCAAACGTTATTTTTGTAGGCTTTTTTTTTTTGTATCGATGTTTTCTTAATTTGTCTATAGACAACAGCTTCAAGAATTAATAACGACGGGAAAAATCTGTGTACACTTTTTGTTTACCAAAAATAACACGTATAATTTGCGCTTATAGAAGCTTACAAGTTTCACGACTCGACTGATGGGTAAAATCCATTCTACCACCGAATTCCATTTCAAATAATGTTCACAAATAATACTATAATTTTATCCTTCAAGTAAACAATGACATAATTGAAGGTAGTGCTTCGCCCCATAAGCGGGAGGTGTGGACCATAAAAGCACCACAAAACGCGGGAAGCTCCGGATTGACAGCCGACATAAAACTGAGTCAGAATGTTTCAGGTGATGTTTTATCTCCTGCGGGAGCTGTGTGCCTGGTACATTGTGGCTGATTCTGTGTGTGGAATAAGCTGATTTCTTGGTTAATTCAGAACTTATTTGGATAATTAATATCCTGATTCTTCATCTTCTTTTGGTAACATACCATCACGTCCGTAATCTCCGAAAGGTAAGGCAGAGATGTACTTCCGGGCTCACTGACGGTCGAACATTTTCCAACCTTATTATTCAGGGCATAAGTGTGAAATGTGGTCGACCGTCAGAACTCGTTAGTACCTATATTACTCCCACATTTGGGCTGATTTTTTCCTTTTTAATAAAGGACGAGCCTCTTTTTCTGATGATGCCTTTCCAATTCCAAAACACTGCCTATTAACTCCGAATATTTATTTTCCTTGCCTTTTGCGAGAAACTTGCCAAGATAACTTGGACGAAAAGACCACCATAATTATGACATACACATTAAACTACTCGAAAATCTTCCCTTGCAATATTAACTATACACTTACTGCATTAACAAATAGCAGCATCAATTCGCATCTTCAAATTCTTAGTAAAACTATGGTTTAGATTTAACTGATTGTGCATGTAAGATATTTCAAGTAAACGCCTACTCAATGAACGGAGCAACGCTGTTCTATCGTCGAAGTTTGCTATTGTTAGTTGTCTGGCAAGGTGTGCCGCACTATGGTTTTACGGCGAAATACATATTATAAAACATCACGCCTATACTCCTAGGAAGGGTAGACAGTGATGTACACCTACATTCGTCGAGATAGTGATCATACGCTAGCTAGGTGAAATCGAGACTGAGATTCGCGAACTAAGGGCTCCTAGCCATCAAAACCATTATAGTTTGTCCATTATTTTTTAGTTTTCATAATAAATTATACGAGTGATGTATACCACCTCATTGAACAACTTTCGTCATAGAAACAACAAGTCCTATAAAAACTTAATTTTTTTAATTTTATTTTTCAGAAAAAATTTCAGTACTACTCGATCCGAATGTATGGGCTGATATTTCGTAGATTAAAATGATCATCCGCCTGGTCTATTTCTGAAAATCCCTTCAATATGACCACATCTCTTTAATACTCGCTGTAGAGATCATAGTGAACCTTTTTCTGTTTTAAAAGTGCAATACATAGTGCGTACACTTTCAAAATGTCTAGATCGGCTGTTTTTATTATTAAATTACTTATGAACAAAATTCTATGTCGAGGGGGTCAAAATGATGTACTGAACACGTGGTCAGCGTTTGTGCAATAGCAATAGAACCATTATTATTCGTTATCGTTTGAACCATTATGGATTGCTATCCATAATGGTACAAACGATATAGCCCTGTGACAGACGCACACTGCACAGGCAGATAAAAGTTGTTTACTCATCAGGTTTCCATTAGTACATAAATAATCGGGAATTTCAAGAAAATATAGCTACCTATTACTAAACCACCCCTTTTTACACGCTCACTTTAACTTACTTTTTTTAAGTAATTCTAAAACGAAGTAGGGTTATTTATTCAACCCCCCAATACCAAGGAGTCACGTCTTCGTCTAATTTAACACCCAATTTGTGTTGGAACCACTTCGAAAGGGTTAAAAAATGGAACCCTTTGGAGACAAGTGGCTAATGATGAGGCATTTGAAAATAAGGTATTTATTGAAAAATACAGGTACCTATACCTGTAGGTACAGATAATATCTTTGTAGTACAGTCACGAGCACCAATATTTATACACTTCCCTAAATTTAAAAGCAATTTTCGCGAGAAATAAAATATTCTAACTTGGAGATAGTATCTTTTTCATAAAAATATGAGTTCCAGAATACTATGTTCGTAACAACATGAAATTTTAATCAGAACAGTAGGAGAAAAACACATTTAAAAGTTGTTAAGTGTTTACATATTGGTGCTCGTGACTGTACCTTTAAGACCGTTGATTGCCATCATTACATGCCGAGTTTCCTCCGTGCCTCAGAAAGCACGTTAAGTCGTTTGTCGCCGCTGTCATTTGTAGATCTTTGACAGTCAATACAGGTCGTCATTGGCCCGAAAGTCTGACAACCAGTCTTACCAAGGGGTATCGTATTACCCGGTTGTGGAGGTTAGATAGGCAGTCTCTCCATGTAAAATACTGGTATTCAGCTGCATCCGGTTAGGCTGGAAGCGACCCCAACATAGTTGGGAAATGCTAGGCAGATGATGAGCGATTTTGAGGAGTGGGTTAGACCCGAATTCATAAGAAGGAAAGTGTTTTTTTTTTTAAATACTTGCGAATACCAAAACTGGCGTCTATGGCCCTTTGACGGGAAATGGATCCCACCAGCATACAACTTTATTTACCTACTGGCCCATAGTGTAAAATTAGCATTATCGGCCATGATCCCCACAGCTTTAGATATAGGCCTCGTCACCACGGCCGGTTCAGTGCGGGTTGGTAGACGTCACATGTCTTCAGTTTTCTTATTCAGTGACATGACGGTTTTCTCACGGTCTTTGCGAAGTTTCAACTGTCAAAAAATATTGGGAGGAGGTGCATACTGCTTTCTTTCTTCTTCTTTCTTTCTTTCTTTCTTATTGCGGTTTAAAAACAACCAACAGCACAGCAGACATTTTAAAAGATATGATGATGATTTATGATAAGGGTTTCATTAAGAGAAACAATAAGGTGTTTAATGATGTTTATTAAAGCCAATAAATCACAAATATGAGAATAATGAAATATATTCGCAAGATGAAAAAAATTAAGTAGGTCTAGGTACGTAGGTACATAACTTTTAAATCTAACAATGTACACGCAGGTACTTTGTAAGTAAACATAAAAGGCGATGGCCAAAATTGGTGCTTTGTTAGTGCAATGTTGTTTTTGTAAAAAAAACAGGTTTCTATGGTTTCAGGTCCGGAATAAAAAAATAAAAATAATAGTTTGCCAAAAGAAAAACACATAAAAAGTGGAACTTTCGGAAGTCGGTAGCAAAAAATTCAATGACAAACAGAAGTCACTGGCTGCCGAAAGTAAAGTTATACTCCACTTTATTTTTTCGCTTGTTCCTTTTTTAATACGACAACATTTGGAGTGGAAGGGGGTCTCGCTGCAAACGAAAGGGATCCACTTCCATAGCTGGGTGCGAGAGAACCACGGCACCCAGCAAGCCAAGATATCACCGGCTCAGCCGCAGGCTGGGCAGGCTCCGGAGGAGTCTGAGGCGGCTCGGGAGGCAACAGGTTCGTCGCCTTTTCATACACATTTGCCTCCATATGCAAGTCTGAAAAGATTTTTTATTGTTAAATTAAAATGATAGACGCAAAAATAAAATACCAGGGACTATGTAGAGTGTGTGAGTACTGTGAGATACTCTTGTTTAATACAGTTGCAAAAATTTGTATTTTCTTCTTTATTTATTTTTTATTTAAACAATTTATCAATGGATCGTAGCAGGTGGCGTTCTGTAGTTTCTGCCTAACCCCATGGGAACACGGCTTAAGTTTATGTGAGTTTGTAATCAACAATTCTTAAAATTGTAAAATGTCACTTCAACCAACTTATCTGTGCAGGCGACAAAACTCAGAACTAAAATAAATGTACCAAGTTTGACATATCGATGCATTTTTACTTGACTAGCAGCGCCACGTTGAACTGCAAACTTAAAGTGGTCATATTGTCCAGTCTACCAACTATAACAATAGGGAACATGCAAGAAATACAAAACGTTTTTTATTTTTTTTAAATGCTTTGTTTCACACATCACTTATTTTACAATTTAATATTTTATATAGCATGTTTTTGGTGTAATGGAACGCAAACTTAAAACGCATCGTCCCTCGATACCGTCGGTAGTGCCGTCAAGGTCTATGTCTCAAAGAAACACTTTTATTTGAAAAGTACTTAAAGTTTCAATAAAATTTTATTTTAATATTGTTATTCCAATTTTTGCTTGAATATAGACCTTTTTTTTAAAAAAAAAAAGAAAAAAAAAAAAGGTAAACTATTCTATTAAGGGTAAGGTAAACTTTTCTATTAAGGGCAAAAAATTAGATAAAAACAATGCCGATAGAGGTAAGTGACGTCAAATAACATGACATGAATGTTCGCGACACTCCAGACGTTGGAACTGTCGTAGAAAATTGAAGGAGTTTAATTTTTTTTTTGAACGACAAGTAGTAGTTGGACTTAATTTTTAATTATTTTCTTGAGTTGATAGTACTGTATGTTATTGATATAAGTGAAAAAAAAAAATTAAATGCATATTCCCAAGTCCGAAATGTATGGGATTGACATGCGTTACTGAAGTATCACTTGGTTTGTGAACAGCAAATCGTGCATATAAGGATAAAATAATATGCACGATAAGAAACGCGACACTGCGCTCCAGAATGCAAATTGCCGAGCTGCCAGAATTAAATGGGACTGAGCAGGCCAGATGTAGGCCCGAATATCGCAACACTGGAGCCCTGAGACAACTAGACGCTGTCACGGCAGACCGGAAAGAAGATGGCAGGGTGCCTTGGATGGCTTCCTCGACGCACCATCGATAGAAGTGGAAGGAATGGGGGGAGGCTTTTGCCCAGGAGTGGGATAATACAGGCTAACAAAAAAAATGCATTGACGTTTCCAAATGTAGGTTACCATAATCAGTAAAGTGGAGGCAATCAGTAGCCATACCTATTCCCAAGTTTTAGGACAACAGCTACTATAGGAGTTTTAAAGTATTGGCCTAACTTCAGCCATTTTATTTTATTATTAAAAGGCAGCCACGCATAAAACCTATATTAAAGAATAGCTGGGATTATTGTTGGTATTGATAATAAAGATGAAATGACGGCACGGTTGGCGCAGTGGCTGAGCGATCAGCTGACACGATACAGGAGAAATTCCTAGTTTGAGGCAACGTCTTTTGTTTAAAAAAAAAAAAAAACAAAAAAAAAAATTGGTTAATGCTAGTTTCAAAATAATTTATTCAAATAGAACAGACTGTTGATTGTGTTTGCTTGAGGCACAAAATCGTATGATATTTGTGTGACGGTCAGTATCGTGAGCTTGTTGTTGATAAGATAAGATTCCCTTAGCTATTACGATGTAACATAAATGCCCTGTGTTTATTTAAAGTAGGTTATGAGTATCAATTTAACAATATTCCTCTATTCCCAGGAAATTCCCCTGCCTTGTATGTAATCATAATATGTAAAATTGTAAAAACCATCCTACAAATCATAAAACTCAAATTGTAAAAACCATCCTACAAATCATAAAACTGGACAGCAGGCACTAATTTGACATTTGGTGGTCTGATTTTATTAATACATATTATACTGTAATAGTGGATTAACTTTGGTGAAAATTTCATAGTTATTTTTAAAACGATACGAAAATACATTTTCTATAAAACTTTCTTCACTAAAGAATTGTTTGTTTACAGACTGTAAAATTAATTTGTCACGGCTTTAACATGTATTTTTATCTACGAGAGTTTGCCAACATTTCTATTGAAGCTTATTTTCGAAACTTTTACGTAATGGTACACAGAAAAATGAAATCTAGGTCATCAACACAATAGGTATCATAATTTTAATAATTTAATTAATATATTTTTCTGTATTTATTCATAATAATTTAATTTAATTTATTTTTCTGAATTTTTTTCATTGTATTGTTTTAATTTGTAATTGTATGGATTAATTTTATCTAAAATAATATTAATTAAAAAATAAGTAATTTCCAAAAACTTACTCATAAATCTTTTCCGGGGTAACGTTGATTCACCAGGATCCAACCTTGGGATATCATCTTCTTTTTTTAACATCTTCTCAGTCCCCCTTGGGCGTGGCAACTTGTTCTTGCTAGTCCCCCTTCGATGTGGCAGCTTCTTCTTGCTATTTCAACCAATGCAATAGCGACAAATTAGGAGGTTTAGGCAATCGACAGTAACTCTTTTCCATTGAATAAGTTTTCTTCCCAGTAGCTGTTATAATAAAACCTTCTGGCGAAATTCACTGAACTAGTGTTTTCCGTGTGTGTTATGGATTGCAGACTGAACACAAAATGGCGGAGGGAAGTACTTATACTCATCGGAGTACAGTCATCCGCGAAAGATGATGAAAATTTTGGGATTTTGAATTTTCAGGAAGAATGTGAGTAATCATTGTCGTAATTTAAGATCGCTTTGCTTCGCTTTTGTTTTTTCGGAATTCACTGCGAGCCTCTCTGTTTCCCGTTCATTATAATCTGGATTTATTTTAAGTTCGAGTGAATTGGTTTTTCCTAGGCCGCATCATCACTTCACATCAGGCGAGTTACGGCCAAACCCAATTAAGTGTAAAAAAAACCTTTTTCTATGAATAAATAATGCGCAGGTGACATTGACTTGCAAACTTGGACCATGAAATCAACTATTTGATTATAGATTCACCAGAATCCATATCATAATCTGCTTACGTCTTTGCCCAACTGTGTTGGGGTCGACTTCCAGTCTAACCGCATGCAGCTGAATACCAGTATTTGATATGGAGAGAATTCCTATCTGTCCTCCACAACCTAGTTAGTACTGGGTAATAGGATACACCGAGGTAAGACTAGTTGTCAGACTTTCGGGACACTGACCTATATCGACTTTCAAAAATCTAAAAATGACAGCCGAGACCAACGACTTAACGTACTTTCCGAGGCACGGAGTTAAACTAAATTTTATTTCCAGCTTGAAAGATAGGACAGCATGTTGACGATCATTAATTATTCACATCAAATATACATCAATAATTATTTTTATTTTTATAATCAGCCTTACAGTTTGACATATAATCTAGGAATCGAAACACTTCCTTTGGTAGTCAGTAGTTGAGAAAAAATTAAGAAAAATAGAATTTCCATGTTTAACAGAAAAGACGCTGTATGATGTTCCCAAAGCGAGTGCCTCAGCTGTACATGAAACGCCATGCACATTGCTGATGTCTCATGAATGTCAACGAAAGCAATGTAGTCGGCCGGTCAGTCGAACTTTTTTGCAACAGACTATTCTACCAGTCCACCTATCGCTAGAAAAAATCCCCTTTAGTTAATAAAATAAAATGATGATACATCGCGTGATTTCATTTACTGATATTTTTGACGCTGACTGTACTTCCAGTACAATTGAGTTTTACCTATTATGGAAATAATAGATAACAAAAGATCCTTTTCGAGTATCGATCGCTGATAAGTGATAACTTCCTGCATACTCTAATTCCAGGGTGACTCAAGCAATGAATCAAAGTTTTGATAAAGGTACGTAGTTCAGTTCGTACGCAGTTATTGTGCAGACACTATGACGCTATTTCACCTTCTTTTGAAGGCAACTTTCAGTTTTACTTATAATTAGGAAATAATTCTAGGCTTTTAATTTCCAAATACAAGGGTCAAAGCATAGTTGCGCTGCACGAGAACAGCATCGTCGTAGCCTCGGTCGTTCAGGACTTTACTGTGAAACTCCATACCGACTGCAACGCGCAATACGCATCGTAACAGCATCACCTCCGATCGCGATCAATAAATCAAATGAAGATATTCATTCCCATATGTTCCTGTGTCCATACGTGTAAATTAGCTTGAAAAATGTACAGTGTGTTCGGTCAACGGTTACCGATTCATTAAGGGTATATTATGTACTTATTTCTATACACATATACACGTTTATGAATACTCCTAACCCAACACCCTGCGAATAGCAGCCATTTTGTTTTTTTATTCGGCTGATCTAGGGTATTTTCAATGAAATGCCAATATCATTGCATCTAGGACACCTAGAGACGTGCAAATGACCTTATTGCAAGGGTAAACGCCGACGCTATCAATACGCTATAAAATTTCTTGATTTGCGTAACATTTTGTTTTTTTTGGAGTATCTTAGTATCTTTCGCTACCATAATCATTAACTTTGATAACAAGCACAAGTTGCCTGAAAATTTCATAGATATTACAAAACCATTTCGAAATTTTCGTATTGATTTGCCGTGTTACTTTGATTTGCATAACATTTTGTTTTTTTTTTGGAGTATCTTGGTATCTTTCGCTACGATAATCATTAACTTTGATAACGAGTATAAGTTGCCTGAAAACTTCATAATCATTACAAAATCATTTCGAAATTTTCTTATTGATATACCTACTTGTATAATTCACTTCAACGTTTTTTTCCCATAGTATACAATTAGCACTATCGGCCATGATCCCCAGAACATTTTCGAAAAATAGTGTTACAGCTGAATTAGACCGATTGTAGATTTTCCATAGAAACAGAAATTTCCAAATATCTTTTTTTTAAAAAGACATTTCGAAAAGTTCTCTGTCAAGTTTTTAGACTTATGTATCCTGCTTAAGTGTACGAAGTTTCATTAAAATCGGTTCAGTTATTTAGGAAAAAATCACTTAAAAATTTGTATGAAATGCCGTAAAACGAAGTAGTTAGTCACTACGTATGTCGAAGTTCACCAAGCGGGTCCTGTGCTTGTAGGTAGATGTTGATGGCTTTGATTTTTTTTCATTCTGGGACATGACGGTTATCTCATGTTTTATCACAAAATTACACAAAGTAAAGTGCAGGCGTTCTTCGATTTGAATCCATGTCAATCGCGGTCGTTATCTCGGGAGCAACCATTCATATTATTATCTATTCTATATCTTCTTAGCATGTCGATGGCAATCTAAATTGTGTCAGCCCAGAACTGAGCTACTAGTTTGGCGCTTTCGGTAGCGTCCATCAGTCCCTGTAGTGAACAAACAACAGGACACGCAGGACACAATATTATTCTATACTAAGCATTTAGATTGCTTCTATAACAGGAGTTTCGCATTTACGTGCTGTATTTTATCCTTGTCCATGAAATGGAAGTGGGTACTTCCCCGGTTATAGATACTAATTCTGATGACTAGGCAGATTCCTTAGAACTAATACATACATATGAAACTCGCCGTTTTTAGGATTCCGTAGTCAACAAGGAACCCTAATAGTCTGTCGTATGTCCGCAGCTTAGCTCAAAGACTCTTATTACTAGAAAGCTGTAATTAGGCATTAATGTACAAATTAGTTATGCCGAATAAGTGGTAAAATAAAATCTCAAAAAAAAATTTTTTTTAGTGTGTGTTCTGTACTCGTCAACACAAAAACATAGTTTCTTTGGTTTTTCCCTACACTTATTAGGTACGGTAAATGTCATAATGGCACGGATAACTCTGATATCGCAATGATACATCAGAGTACTTTGTATGTCACGGTATACTGTATACAAAATTAGTTTTAGTAGGTATATGCGAAACCTGAAACACGTGTCTAGTATTTTTATGTAAAGAATCTATGTACAAAATTTAAAAAACTGTATCATGAAAAATCACAAAGTTATAAGCTTGTTCTGTTACCTGGTTGTCTGCACAAAAACGTGATCACCACGCAGCGCACCCGCGCGCGCCTCCTGCGTCGTCTTGCGCTCATTGATAATAATAATTTGATAGTAGGTACCTAAACGATTGCGATAGGTACGTAGTGTCGCGCGGTGTCCAACTTGTAACTTTTATAAATTTTTGGGACAAAATATAACATGGTTTAAACATTATTGGAATCGATTCAGTTACTTATTCTGAACAAACTATATTCAGGTTTCGCATATACTAAAAATAATGTAGTAGATATCGCTTCAAGTTAATTCTTATACATCAGAAATGTGACGGCTAGTCCCTTTACATTTCTGCTCTAACTGCTATCTTCTAAACCACATAGTTAGTTTCAAAATAGCCCACAACATGAGTCCTAACTGACCATGTTCAAGACAAAGCGTTAAGGCGAAGTTTCTAGCGCGTCCACGCGTCATAATCTTGTGAACGGAACCGCCGTCCAGCTACTTGAGAACTCGCCCTTAAGTTGACCGGACTTTGCAGAAGTTGGTCATACACTCCAAGTTTTACATAATAGAAGTTATGAACAATGCACACTTGGTGATTTATTGAGAATTACGACGCAGAGAGTATTAGGTCCCTGTTATATCTACCTGTGTACTTTATATCTTTGAATTTATAGGACAGGTATTTCAGGACAGGCTCGCCCCTTATTATATGAGACTTAACAGTAACTGTTGGAATGTGGGTGTACTAAAGCTACACCTCTGCTTAACTCTCCGGGGATTACAGATGGGATGATGATGTTATATTATTTCAGGAGGTGAAAATACTATTTTTAGGGTTCCGTATCTACCGAAAAAACGGAACCCTTATAAGATCACTCGCGTGTCTGTCTGTCCATCTGTCACAGTCAATTTACTCCGAAACAACTGGACCAATTGAGTTGAATTTTGATACACATATGTAAGTCCGTGACCCAAAGACGGACATGTAACGTAAATTAGTGAATTTTAAACATGGGGGCCACTTTTGGGTGGTAAATTAGAAAATGAAAAAGAAAAAGTTTTGCAAACTATATCGTGTTACATATCAAATGAAAGGGCTCATTGTGACCATCTCAAATATATACATTTTTATCATTTTTGAAGTTATTTTAGAATATAGGCGAAAATTGACCATTCCTCCCCCTTAAGTCACAGTCCACAGGGGCGAAAATTTTGAAAAAAATACAATAATTGTTCTTTGCCTATAGATTACAGGAAATCCTATAAACAATCTATGAGCGTATGGAACCCTCTCCACGCGAGTCGAACTCGCACTTTTTCGGTTTTTTTTTTTGGGAAAAGCACGCTAGTCTTTCCCCAACGACTGCAACTCCTTAAAACCAGAATAACCATCAGAAAATCGACACCCCAATTACTAGATCGCACTACAATGGTGTTCGAGTGATAACAGCCCCGACTTACAAACCAGATTACGAACCTAGAGAGGTACGTTTTTTATCTACGTGTTTAAATAATTGCACTAATTATTTCATCATTTATGTTACCACAATTGTGACGAAACATGAAACAACGTTCTAAAATCAAAAACGCGAAGACATGTGAATCACACTCCACGCCGTGGTTGGTGCCTTCAACTCATCAAACAGAGGAGGCTTGTGTCCCAGAAGTGAGAAACTTATAGGCAGATTATGGGTGCTACTTCGTTGGTCTAGAGGTCGCAAACGCGTCTACTGAGAACGAGGTCCTGCTTCGATTCCCGGGCAATAGGCTCGCTACCAAGAGACATAATAGAAAATAAAAACATAATAACATAACTAGCGAAATGTGGGTGTTGTTATTAGGACCTCTGCCTAACCTTACGAGGATTACAGGATGATGTCATATATGTAGATAGCGACCCGCCCCTGCTATGCACGGGTGTAACCACCTAAACCTAAATATAAACCTTCCTCTTGAATCACTCTATCGTCTATTACTGAAAACCGCATCAAAATCCGTTGCGTAGTTTTAAAGATCTAAGCATGCATAAGGACCGACAGAGGGAAGAGACTTTGTTTTATACTATGTAGTTATTATGGCCTTGGCTTTAGAAGCAATCAATATCGGCAGACCATCGCAATCTAATTTTACTTGAACAGGACTTATCGTTGCATTTGGCCGACTTATTTCGAGGGCCAATCCATATCAGCGCCAAACGCAAATTAACAAATTAGTCCTAAATGATGTGTAAACATTCTTCGAACTTTATCAAATAAAACGTCACTCATTAATTAAAATACCAATTAATAAAGGGATTCCCTCTGGACTTTGGCCAAGGCCAAGATGTGGGTAGCAGTACCAATCGGTAAGGAGAATATTGTTCATTCTTATAAATTTTAAAGTGCGTGCAATGAATACGCATATTTTTTGTACTAAAGGGACTTAATTGGTTTAAAATTTTTCCTCCACGAAATGCCCTTTCATGCAGAAAAGGGACAATATTGTTCATCTCTCTTACTCACCAAGAATTCAGACCATTTCAGGTTGATTTTTTCAATTGTCGTTTTCAATTCGTCACGTTTTTATATACTCTTTTTTCTTTAATTCCTCACGCAATCCATGTTGTCTCTTTTCTTCCTCTACCTTGTCATTCATCAAAATTACCATTTTGGTAGGTACCACTATTACTAACCACTTTATTGGTATTTCAAAAATACCAAAAAAAAAAAAGACTAGTACGTATTATCTATTTCCAGCGAGTCATAATGTTTAATTGCGCACTTTGTTTAATTTGAAGGGTTTCATATTATAAAGTGTCTCACACTCGAGTGTTGATTGGTGCTTTACTTCCCTTCATATTACATGTATGGGCTTGATTCACGATTGCCTTTCTAACAATTACGTAAAACGTAGTCGTATGACGTATTTGACAGTTATACCAACAGTACTGACCAACAGTACCGTCAGTTATATTCATTAATTAATTATTTGAATAAGTAATGAATATTGATTGATTGATTGATTGGTATTAGTAAGTATATTAGTATTAGTATTGATAATTAGTAATAAAAGTAAATTAGTAAAATTTGGAAATTGGTAAAATTAGTAAATATTAGTAATTAGTAACTAGTTTATAAGCATATGTTATAAAGTAAAACAAGTGAAAATTAAGTGTCCGCACTTGTAAACATTTTTCTATACTGTTTGTTCCGTTCCCTCAGACAAACTGTGAAAACGGTTTTGAGGGGCATAGTTCTTAAGTTAAGATTTTTATAAACATTGTCTTGATAAATAAATAATACTTTCATAATAACCTCGTTGAAGGAAAAGGGTAGCTTTTTAAGATTAATCTTACTTCCTGTCACTCGTGTTACATTCACTCATTTTGCATGGTGACTTATCGCTCATAAGGAAACATGCTGGCAATATTAAATGTTGCAAACATGCAAATAGACCATATTCACAGCATATTCCGCCTGTACTGTTCCCACAGCTGGGACACGGACCTACTCTCCGCGGTCTCTGCTAGAGTTTGCGGGCTATAATAAAGGGTGTAACAAGACACTTCACGAAGCCGTCAATCATCCACTTCAAACTAAGTGGTAACTTTACGCAAAAATTTGGGGTGAAAAATCACGTTTTACGGTAGGACTCAATATAACGCAGTCAAAACATTGTTGGATTGTATGATACGGGGGTCGTGGAAGTGTTTAAAGTCTAAAATCTTATATTAAAAAAAATGTATTAAAAAAAAAAACTTGTGAAAAAGTAGGACCTTTGACCCCCAATATCTCCGTAACTAAAAGGTTGCCAGGTCTAGAACAAAAAATGATCGCACTGACGAGGAGAACAAGTGCCTTTCGGCTTCGTTAAGGGACTTGTACCACCCTTTATGATCCATCACGCAGACCCAATGCGGGTAGATGACACACGACTTAGATTTTTTGGTTCTGGTGCATGCTCGGTTCCCCACGATGTCTTCCTTCTCCCTTTTGAAAGCAGTGGTGAATGGGATGATGACTTGGACTTGGACCCACGACCTGTCACACGTAAGTCATTGTTTTTACCACTGTGCCACCACAACTCCAGATTCATGCCAAAAAACAAGCGACACATTTTGATGTTGCGTCACTGTTGCTCAACTATGTTTCCTATAAACAGTGATATCGTGCACAAGTGAAGTGTTACTAACGTAGTTTTAAGGTTCTTTTAGTAACACAATTTGCATTTTATCATATGTATGTTAGTCTGTAAGGTATACTTTATGTTTATCTATGGGCCAAAGTTGCCTGGAAATAAATAAATGTTGTAGTTATAAATAAATACGTGTGGGATATCTGGTGACGATTTCGCCGGTAGTTTCCCTAAAAACGTCAGCATGGTCGTCGTGCTCCGTCTCACGTATCCATTTTGAGCTTCTATCACTCCTGTGTTTCACATGTAAGTTCCAGGGCGTCTGAGCTCTCCTGGGGTGTAAATAGAGAAAACGAATTTTCCCAGATATGAGACATACCTAGTTCGATTTTTCACCTCCGTAAACCTGTATAATGCAACGTTCATCGAAATCGTCGTCGAATCGTATAGCAGTGATAGCCTAGTGGTGTGACCGTCGGACTGCCAAGTCGTAGGTCTCAAGTTCGAATCCAAGACACGCACCTCTGATTTTTCAGATTCATGTGCGTTTTGTATAATTATTACTTGCTTCGGTGAAGGAAAACATCGTGAGGAAACCAGCATGCCATGTAAAGCCAAGTCAGAGGCCCATGGGCGGCATAAAAACTCTGACACAAGGTTAGGCACTAACCACACGATAAAGAAAGAAAGATCGAATTCGTTAGGCCGTTTTCGAGATCGTAATTAGTAGTAGAATAGTATAGGATACCTAGTTAATTAAGTCATAGAGTTGAAATTAGCTGTGACAATTATGATTTTGAAGATGATGAAATCAGAGCACGAAAACGTTGAAGTGAGTAACAAAAGTAGGCATATCAACACAACAACGACTAGCACACCAGACAACGTTAGTCCTGCTCCTTCAACAGCTTCAATGACCAATAACAACTCGAGAGCAGCAGCGCACTTGAGTGTACAGCACTATTACTTGTTATCAAAGATAATTATTATGATAGCCATGGTGGCAAAAGAAAATAGTGGTGAAAGAAATGACTGAGGCGTACCAAAGCCCTGATTTAACAGTGTTAATTATCAAAAAAACAACGAATGTTTGATCGAATCTCTATTTATTGTAATTATTTTGTTTATTGCATTCATTGTAACCTCAAAAATAAAAATAAACCCACTAAGAGACAATGACCATTTATGGAGCAATGATCGTGTGTTTTAATTTATTCGTGGCCATTAACGAAAATTTACAATAAATGTTAAAAAAAAAACCCTGCCCGATCCGAAAGGGACACGTACATAGACATGCCAATGACTTTACCAAATTAAATACGAAACATAAGATATTCATGAAAGTAAACATACTAATGAATTCTAAAATGCATGATTTTTACCCAAATTACCACTATTATACATTTCCCTAAAATCTTACAAAATTTTTAAAAGTGGCAACCACATCTTCGGCATTACTATGTTCGATCGTCAATGGTTTGTCTAAGACGTCACTACACGAGAAGCGACCGGAGAGTCGCCGCCCTCTGTGTTGCTACGTGTGTTTCCTCATTTTAGTACATTTTATTCTATTTAATTTAATTTATCTGGATATTTTTTTTACTTGTTATGCCAAAAGGATTACATCATCATCATCATTTCAGCCGAAAGACGCCTACAGCTGGACGTAGACTTCCCCCAAGTGTCGCCACATTGACCAGTCCCGTGCGACTCGCATCCAGCGGATCCCCGCAACCTTCACCAGGTCATCGGTAAAGGATTACATACTAATAACTAGAATCTAATATCGATGCCAGGCTGATAATAATACTAGGCTTATTTGATAGTTTGTGGTAACTTTTTGTGCTGGCGACTGTACCTAACAGAAGAACTTGTGGTGACGTAGCGGGGAAAAACTAACACCATACATATTACCTACTGCTCAAAACATTGTTGCAATGTAAATCAGGTGACTACATCTTCCATTATTATAGCCGGGTTTAGATGCCATTGCTAAATTATTCATAGAAAAACCTAGTATGTAACGTTATTTAAAAAAAATCCGGGAGTAAAACTAATACTAGTTTTAGTCCCGGATTTTTTTATAAAAAACTTTAGACACTAGGTACTTGGAACATAAACCTAGATCACCTGCCGGTTGGTATCTGCATCTAAGTTTAATAGAAAACATTCGTTATAAAATGTTAATTTTATGAAGCGAAATAATGATGCTTTATAATATTAGATTTCACACAAATAACATAATACACGCCTGTAATCACAAAAGACTTGGCAGAGGTATATCTAATATACACCCACATTTCACCAGTTATGTTTAAGTCCCATGTAATATAATTGTTAGATGAAGTTTTCATGCTGAATATGCTTGCTGAAAAATCTTCTGGGCTCCTCTATCAATAGAAGACGAGCCTAATGCCATCAACCCGAAACAAATTCAGACTCTGTGTCTGCTACTGAGAACCTCCTAATGGAAAAACCCATACTCATTAGATTTCATTTGAAAGAAAACTTAATTAGGTGTACAACAATCACAGCAAAAGAGTTTAGCATTTGTCTGCCAACGCCATCTAGCGTCGAACGAGAGCAGCTCTCAACCAGTCGGAACACAGCATAGAGGCAGCAGGTGGCGCAACCACGGCGCAGACGCAACGCTCTGCGACAACGAACGTGCGCCTACGTCGTGTATGTGAAACATAACGTGGGAGTCACTAAAGATTACATACTATAATGCAAAATAAACTTTATGTGTTGCAATGAGTTTGTTTTTGCAACTTTTTTTTTTTTGTCTGTTCAGGAATATTCGTATTTTCAACCAGTCATTTTTTAAACAAGGCAGATGACATACGCAACGCTTAGTACATAGAAATACAACAAATATTTTACCTATAAACCCATTTAAATATCTAGAAAACATTGAGAGATTGCTACTTAATATTTTCCACAGCCAAGAGTACTAATAAAGATGACTCCCCAAAACTGGATGCAGGTGGCTAAATTTCAAGTAAGTTGAAAAATATATAGCTATTTTATTAAGTAAAGGACCATGGGCACTTTTCTATGAACTCTGAGATCAACAAATTTGAAATATATCTAAATTATAATATTAGGCTTCCATTCATTCTAAAACAACAAGTAGAACAGAAATAAACCCACTTGAAACATTTAAATTTTTTCTGTATTTTGCCAAAGGTTTAAAATAAGCGTAGTTATGCAAAGGGGTTCACAACAGGCTCTACAGTTATTTGTCGATTCTAGAACCTCGCCAGCCATGATCTACTATAAATACAATTTACATACAATACGCACATGAATCCGAAAAATCAGAGGAGTGTGTCTTAGGTTCGAACTCTTGACCGATCAGTTGGTAGTCCGATGGTCACACTACTAAACTATCACTGCTTGTTTTTGTTATGAACATTGGCTTTCTTTAATTTCAATTTTGAACAAGCTCATGTTTTGAATTATTCCCAACACCTTGTACATTAGGTGTACTAGAAATGCAGTAAGCATTCCTGAAGACTATTTTGTTGGCAGCAGAATTATTCTGCGATTTACTTTGTAGCTTGAAGTCTTCATATAATTTTTATTTTTTGGACGTTACTCATGTTATTAAAATATAATAACAGTAAATAACAGTGTTTTTTTTTTAATTTATCCATATACACCGTGACTTTTTAGTCGTCTTACGAAGGTCGTCCACTCAATGTACCCGCCATAATAGGTACAAAGAAAAATAATAATAAAAATTAGAATAAAATTATGAAACATCCTGATAATGATGTTTGATAATGATGTTTCCTACCCAGCACTCGAGTCCAGTAGATTATCGCTCGCAACTGGGTGTTTTAACTACGTCATGCGTCATAATACTGAATAATATTGTTATTTTTAAATCTCATAAATACCTATTTTTTTTATGAATATTTAGGATTCGTTGGATACATGAAGTGGGCTGCCAATGTAAGACGACTAAAAAGTCACGGTGTATAACCAGTTTGAGAGCAACAGTGGCCCCGTGTAGACGTCCCCGACTTTGAAGCTGTGGATCGTTCGGAGGTTCAAATCTTAACTTCGAACTGCTCTTAAAAATATCGAACGAAAACATCGTTATGACATGGGCCCGCTCGGACAAAAAACACAAAAACAGCAGCGCTAAGTCAGCAGGAGTGTTTACCAGCAGTAAAAAAACATTGCCCACACATATTTAGTATTCATCAATTTCAAATCCAATTTCTACGGGGTGATTGGTAATTGGGTACGTTCCTCGAAATTGGTGATACTAGACCTAATTTGCAACAATTTTCACCCCGATAAATACCCAGTGGTATTTTAGGAGAAATCGAACTTTTGGACGGCACGGTTGGCGCAGTGGCTAAGCGATTGACTGCTGCGCTTCGTGTCGCGGGTTCGATTCCCGCACTGAATAAATATTTGTATGGCCTACAGGTAGTTGCTCCGGGTCTGGCTGTTTGTGTATGTGAGTTTAAATGTTTGTAAAAGCACCCACGATACAGGAGAAATTCCTAGTGTGGGGCAACGTTTTTATTAAAAAAAAAAAAAATATATATATATATATATATATATATATATATATATATATATAATGCTTCTACTTTAATGATGTTGTATGCTGTAAAATCTATATCTATACATACAAATAAATAAAATTGAAGTGTCTGTTTGTAATATCAAAATTACAGCTTTTTACTGAATGCGTATGAAAATATTTACGGCACTTATAACAAAAACACATTTTTTTTCAATTTTTGTCTGTCTGTCCGTCTGTCTGTATGTTCCGGCTAATCTCCGAAACGGCTGGACTGGTTTTGACGGGAGTTTTACTGGCAGATAGCTGATGTTAAAAGGTCTAACATAGCATACTTTTATTTTAGAAAAATAATTAGGGTTCCTTGCAAAAAAATTAAAACCCTTAATTTTTTCTTTAAAATAATTTCAAGCGAACAAAGGTCGCGGGCAACAGCTAGTATGTAACATATTTCTCAAATCATTTTATTTCAAAACTTACTTTTTGTAAAAAATCTTTGTCTCATTTATTAAAACAGAACGTTTGTTTGGCAGAAGCTGGTAAAACCAAAACTTGTGCGAGACTTCTAGCCATGAGCTCTGAT
This sequence comes from Noctua janthe, assembly GCA_910589295.1. NCBI lineage: Eukaryota > Metazoa > Arthropoda > Insecta > Lepidoptera > Noctuidae > Noctua > Noctua janthe. Next base: position 1,742,989 of record OU342573.1, on the reverse strand, counting down.
AGGTTGACACCATAGATAGGTAATATTATTTAACATACGTTCAAAAACCACAAAAGATAAAACGTGGTTGAATTATTTTCCCAAAATAGCTCGTTATCTAAGTGCCTATTAGGTTAATTATTTTATTTTTCTAATAATAATCTTTTGTTGTGAGACCGTAATGATTTTATCATTGTGTGGAGGAGCGGTGCACTGTGAGAATCACATTAGGTGGTACAAACACCGTTTATCCATATTTTTTTATTTGCGTTCTACAACACTAATAAGTATGACGGACTTAGATACAGCTAAAAACAATCACGGACCTCGTTAAAAACCTTGGGAGGCCATAGTTTTAGAAATTTCATCAGTCAAAATAGTTAGGATTACGTGTTCCTAACACGTGTCCTTCGACGTAATTACTGTTTAACTGCTAAATATATTATCTGGGTCATCTGACAGAACAGTAATATTGGTATAGTCATCGGTGATGATCATCATAGGTACCTATTTCTTCCGGTAGCAGGTACTTGGTTCTGCCCTACTTTTCGTTCAAGGTGCTAGTTCATTAACAAATTAATTACTAATTTTAATTTAGTCACCCTTACAAGACACACTATACACTTATTTTGCGTTATCAGTTTAAAATAGGTTCCTTAATGAATAATTGTACTTTTAAGGCCATCAGTCCAGTCATTCAAGGTTTGAGAACATCTTACTTGGGTACCTGAATAACTGAACGACATTTCGTCATTAAAACTATTTGTTCTAGCACGGTAATGGTTTCACATTATGAGTCAAATTAGCGAGAGGAACTGCAGACGTAATGGAAATCGATATTAACTGACAGTAACTGCTTTTCTAAACTCGTACATCAAAAAGGCGAACCTGCAGTCCCACAAAAATAAATGAACAATACGTTTTTACAATGTTTAGATTTAGATATTGACAGAACAATTTGCGATTTGCGCATTGCCCTTAAACTCAAAAGGAAGATTTCAAACACAACTAGCTTTTGCCCGGGGCTTCGCTCGCGTTAGTTTAAAATTTGACAATTAATTCGGGTAACTCTGCTTGTAATATTTAAATTCAATCATGATTCAAAGACGTTAACGTTATTGTTGGAACAGTACTATTATTCGGGATGAAAGGTACCCTGTGTCCGTTTCTATACACCTGACAACGTATATGCAAAATTATAGGATAATCGGTAAAGTGGTTTAGGCGTGAAAAGGTAACAAACAAACAAATCTACATTCGCATTTATGATATTAGTTAGGATACGATAGGATTAGGACTACGATGGTCAGTAAAAGATCTGCTGTCTTGTATAGGTCAAAAAATGTTGGGCTGAGATGAGAATGCTAATGTTTTCTTTCTTTCTTTCTAAAGGAGATGTGTGCTATTACGTGGAAGAATAAAATAACAAATAAGTACAAACGGGGAAGTAAGAAAGTGGCGCCGGTGACTGCAAAGTCAAGCATGTGATGTTGAGAAAAATGTCGCGAAGAAAGTTTTGAGTTGATGGCTATAAGAGTAGAGGAAGACCAAAGAAACGATGGATGGACGGTGTGAAGGATGATATGGCTAGAAAGGAGGTGCCTGATGAGATGAGGAGTAATAGAGAAATATGGAAGATGAAGACATGCTGCGCCGACCCCAAATAAATTGGGATAAGGGTAGGAGAATAATGATGATGATTTTTGGATATTTATAGCCATCACTTCTGCGCATTTTCTACAGTTAATTTAATTTATAAAGGAACCATAACAACTTCACTAAACAATGGGTAATGCACAGTTATTATTATAATTATGAACTCTTATGTCCCAATTCGTTCTGGTAAATAACCATCAACAGCCGACACAACATCCTAGCCTTCTCCGAGAAAGGGGGCATGGTGTTAATTTAATAATAATTCTAAACAAGTCATATACCTTCTGAGTTAAAAATCCGAAAATAGAGAGAGACTTACAAAAATTCGTCAGTATTGCTACTCCTTTCGTAAGGTTCAGTGAGTCATAAAGGTCACGGCGACTTTTACTCATTACTATGACGGTGGGTGTTAAACACTTTCTTATTGTGCAAAATGTCTATCTTTTTGATAACATGACATCACGCTGGTACTCCCCAACGGTTTGGCACAAGTAAATCTGTAGCTCGCACACATTTCGCCAGTCATGTTCAAGTTCCATCTAATATAGGGCGAGCCCATCGCCATCGGTTGATTACCTCCTACAGGCTGGTATTGAGTTAACTCTAGATAACAAACTTTGCTCACCCAGGACCTCACGCTCATGCACTTGCGACTACTAAACCAACGCTGCAGACAATGTTGTGGGGGTATCTTTTCTTCTCTGATGCGCCGTATTCGGGAAAGCACCAACATAATCCTAAGAATGATTTCTGAGAGGCCAGACTCCGCAGTAGTAGGGAGCTTCATGTGACGAGTAGACAGACGCTAGGGTTTTTGCTGATATGAGTTTCTTGTATTTTATTATTTGAATTTTATTAATTGATTCGATACTAACGTAGTTTTAAGACCTTTGGAACTAACATGAGTATTTTTAAATATTGAATTAGTTGATATTTGAATTTTATTGAATGATGCATTACTAATGGAGTTTTAAGACCTTTGTTACTAACAATTATAGACAATTACTTGATCTGATATAAATGTGTTTTAAAAAAAATATAATTAAGGCCGTAATGTCCCACTGCTGGGCCTTACTCTTCCTCTCTCTTTTCTTCTATTTTCCACACACACCTATCCATCCACCATTACGGGCCAGTCCTTTTGGTAGAAATCATGATGTGTGTGATGGGTCCCCACTAGTTAGACCTAGGTTCTGGGGTATGCCGGTCTCCTCACTATGTTATCCTTCACCATTAAGAGCAGTGGTGATGAACAAAATTTCAGAAACGCGCCTGACTGGATTCGAATCCACGATCTTTAATCGTAAGTCGGTGCCATATTCACTGGGCCACCACTGTTCTCAAAAGAGGTTATGCTATGAGTCTGGCATATATACCTCTGCCAAATTGCGGATTGCCAACATCCAATTACCCACCTTCCGCATCTAATCTGCCAAGCTGCCAGTAGTTGGTTCATCTAGCTGGGGGCATCCCACAATGCGTTTGCCAATACTCGATCTCCAATCGGAAAAACCACGAATCCATGATTTTTGGCAAGTATTTCTCAGAATTTTACTAAACACTTATGGAAAGAATCTTTCGTACTATTCTCTACAACAAAATGGTCAAAGAAATAAGGTCATGCCCCATAGAAATCTCTTCGGCATCAGTTTAATTGACAGTAAGTAATGACTGACCACCACCAACCAATTTCTCTGTGACAAACATGGTAAATATATCCATCTCTTTCACTATTTCGTTAATTGTAATAGGACCTCTCGCTTCCGCAAATTTATCTTACAGAAAAAAGACGTCACTGACCTCAATACTCGCTTGGACAGTTTCGCGCGGTACTGGAGCATACTCGTGTATTGAATAAGCGACTCTATGCAACCGCTCTAAGGTTTATTTTCAATTGTAGGTAGTATGGCTCTTCATTCGAAGTGAATATAGCTGCTCTATCAGTGGCAAAATGTTCAGTTGCTCTGTCAGTTGACCATCGAACGCTGTTTTGAATACAGTTCATTGTTTTTATTTTTAAATATCGAATGTTTTATTATTTTTCGAATTGGTGTTGTCGAACTGTGTGGTTCTCTTTTTGAATTTGGATTTTGTTGCAGTTACTGAATTCTTTCGTAAGTTTTAATTTTTTTTTTTTATTTTGAGTCTGCGCGGGAGTCTTTTTATTTGTTCCATATGTTCTGTTTTTGGTTGTTTTTTCTTTCATTTCGTACATTTACTTATTGTTTAATTTTGGTCTTTGTAATAAGGAAGATAAAGGGGCTTTTGCAATGGTATTGTTTAATACCTTTACAATTGATTTCAAGTGCCCTTTAAACAAGTCTAAATTACTCTTCTAAGGAAAATAATAACATAAAATACTATTATGTAACATTGTAGAGTATACATATTATGTATATAATTGTTGTTGAAGTACATACCTAGTTATAGTACTTGTTACCAAGTATCTTTATCAACAAAAATGTCAGCCAGTTTTGACCAGCTGTTTCCGACATCAAAAACCATTATAAGCGACCATAAGTAAAGACCATAACTTGAAGTGATTATTAAGCTAGTAATATTACAGTCTCGATTTAGACAATGGGCCATGCGTATCCAAGTTCGGCCATTGTGTAAAAGCTGTTAAACTGAAATAAAATGAGTCAGTGTTCAAGTTTACACTTAGTACTGAAACTCATACAAGTGATACTAAGTTAGTTATATTATAAATGTGAAAATTTGTTTGTTTGAGACATCTTCATGGCTGAATGGATATCGATCAAATTTAGTATATGGATAGACCATTATTTGGGTTAGGAGATAGGATATTTTTTATCCTGTTAGGACGTTCACGTGGCCCGAAAATCTGACAAACAGTCTTACCGAAGAGTATTGTATTGTATTACCCAGTAATAACTGGGTTGTGGAGGTCAGATAGGCAATCGCTCTATGTAAAATACTGGTATTCAGCTGTATCCGGTTAGACTGGAGGCTGACCCCTACGTAGTTGGGAAAAGGCTAGGCAGAAAGTGATGAGGACTTACACATGGAATAATGTTTGACACGAGTGATGCTGCGGAAAACAGTGAATCAATAATAGTTGATAAGAAATGCGGTATTAAAGCGGTGTATTTTCTGTTTTTGTGCTCACAACATAATTTTTTTTTTTATTCAATGTCTATACGTGAGGATTTGTAATTGGCTTTCTGGTGACTATGGTTTCCTTGTCTGTTTGTTTCTATTAGCTGTAAGTCCTCCATGTACTAAAATAAATAAATAATGATATTATTGATTATTGCAAATTCTTTTTAATGTTACTGCACAACCTTGAACGGAAAGGGCTTTATCGCACAAAAGACTTTTAATATCATAAACAAAATTATGCGATGTCCTGGTGATAATAATTAAAAAACAGTCATAAAAATACTTTAGATGTCAACTAATTTGATAAAATTAATCGTAACATAACATCACGGCAGTAATACCCGAGCAATAGGACAGAGCAGGTACCTATAGTCGGTAGGGACAGCAACGTTTTGACTTTTTTTTTCGGATGGGAAATCATCAAATGACCCCCCCCCCCCCCCACTCTGGGCGGAGCGGAAGGGAGTGTCAGACTTGTACTGACTAAAACCCATTCATGTTCCTCTTTGCCACATAGGTCCATTCTTTCGTCATTTTTTATTCCCATTTAGGTGAACAGCAGCGGTTTGCATGCTGTGGTCTCCTGTAAGTGAAGGAGTACACCTACTTTTGTCGTCGATTATTTATTTCATGTGTTTGTGTATATCCTTTGTAGGAGATCCTAAATAAATAAATAAATAAAATAAAATCAAATAAACAGAAATCCAGTGCACAAGAACCTTAAAACTATGTTAGTAACACTTCACTTGTGCACTATGTCACTGCGCGTAATTGTGTCTACATGCCGTAGCAAACGAAACGCCCAAACAATAAAATACAGAAAAAACCCAATAAAATTTTGCCTGGTCCGGGAACCGAACCCAAATAGGACACTATAAAATTAGCTTCCACGAGTGGCAGAACTAAATCAAAGCAGAGACAAAACACAAAAAAGAGAGGTAAGATAATATGATTGCTAACTCTAAAACTCATTAAAATCAAGTGTTAGTACCTTTTAATCAGTTATTGATAATTGCAAATCTTGCAGTTGAGTAGGAAACAGATAAACTGTTACATACATTTGATAACGTTTGTAACTGGTCACTGTTTATATGATAACGATATTGCATTTATAGAACTCAAATACATCAAGTATCATAAAAGTACATCTCAATTACTTGATTTAAATATCTGTATGTTACAATGAAGTGTTTTAACTATTCCTAAAATGGGTGTAAAAGTACCCTTATCGAAGTCGAAAGGCACTTGTCTTCTTCGTTATTGCGATAATTTCTTCTTCCAGATAGAGATTCAGAACATAGGATTTTTTCAACGGTATTTTTTATTTTAGATCGGTTATTTTCTACAAAAGCCTACCTAAACCTTTACGGTCATTTTTTTTTTAAATTACCGAATGATGTACTGTGTACGTGGTGGCTAAATAATAACAGCCGCTCGGGTCGATCTTTAGGTTAAGCCGTGCTTGCCTAGGTTGGTCTGTGGATGGGTGACCGCCCATTACATACCGAGTTTCCTCCGTGCCTTGGAAAGCACGTTAAGCCGTTGGTCCCGGGTGTCATTTGTAGATCTTTGACAGTCGTTAGGTAGTCAGTGGCCACAAAAGTCTGACAACCAGTCTTACCAAGGGGTATCTTATTACCCAGTACTAACTGGGTTATGGAGGTCAGATAGGCAGTCGCTCCATGTAAAATACTGGTATTAAGCTGCATCCGGTTAGACTGGAAGCCGACCCCAATATAGTTGGGAAAAGGCAGGCAGATGATGATGATGTACTGAGTACGTGGTAACCGTTTTCACGTCGGTCTCTCTTCAACCCTGTATGTACATACGTATAAGTATGTATGTCGTCGTGTACTTAAGCCTATATTTTAGGAAATACCATTTCGATGTCATAAATAAATCCGCAAAACATAATATGGATTACTGTTATCTTTAAGACTGTCATATTTAGATTGAATGTAGGTGTGCACCTACTTATATTATTTAGGTTAGAGATACGCTATCTAGTCTCAATGTTACGCGAATAGTTTAATACGGACGAGTTGCAAAAAACTTCGTCAGTTTTAAAACAAAATCAGTTATTTCCAATGTTAAAATGGTCGAGTAATTTTATTGCCAATTAATTTTATTTACAGGGAACAACTTCAGAATTTGCAATTGCTTATGTATTTTTGCTATAAGGCCTCACTGAGACATAGGATCAATTTTTTTCTATGAGGTTTTTTCTGATACCAGGGATCCCTAATTGTTGGTACTGCCTCGCTGGTCTGTTTGGTGATAAAAGGCAATGGGCTAGCCATATTAGCCGTAGAACCAAGGACCGTTGGGGTAGACGTGTTCTTTAGTGGAGACCGCAAATCGGAAAGCGTAAAGTGGGACGCCCTCAGGCTCGGTGGAGCGACGATCTTCGCAGAGTGGCTGGATGAGAGTTGCCGAGAATCGAGTTAAGCGGCGTGCGATTGAAAAGGTCTATGTCCAGCAGTGGACTATTGTTGGCTGATGATGAAACGGATCTACAATAACTGACGCAATTTTGATAGGCCGATAGGGTTATCTAACGATTTGTATCTCCATGACCATGACTCATGAGCCCAAAGCGTACAAATACTGGGCTAAGCGAATTCCTTTCCCTACGTCACAAGGTATACTGCTGTTAAATCTCTGTTTCCAATTGATGTTATTTTTCCTTTAAACGAAAGTCAACTTTAACGTTGTCAAAATTAAGTTGGTTTCAGAATTACTAGTATCATTAGAAAAGTCATACAATAATAATTTGTAGGTAGCGCAAACTGAACGTATTGTGTTGGTGTTAAAGTTGTATTTCTTTACATGTTTGGAAAATAAGTTTTGGCGCTTTCTTTTTTAAATAGCGCATAGGCGCCATTGGTATGGCCAATTACGATTGCGGATTGTATCCTGGTGTCGAAATATTGCCATCAACTTTATATAGAGAACCAGTTTTATTTTGGCATGTTGATGTAAGTAAACCTAGTTTTGATCTTAAAATAGTCAGCCATGATAAATAATTTTGGAACAGTTCAAGTCTAACATGAACAACGGTTTTGTTTAAGACCGATTTCACAAAGCTAGGTACTTGGAAGAATTTTAGTAATAAAACTAAACGTAATCAAAATATCTAAACCGCGTTCAAGGGCTATCAATGACAACATTACACGACAAAGATGAATCCAAGGCACGCACCTCTGATTTTTCGGATTCATGCGCGTATTGTATAATCATCACTTGCTTCGGTGAGGGAAAACATCGTGAGGAAACCAGCATGCCTGAGAGATATTTCTTGACGGCATGTTAAGCCAAGTCATAGGCCCATGGGCGGCATAAAAACTCTGACACCAGGTTAGGAACTAACCACACGATAAAGAAGAAGACGACAAAGATGTCACTGTCAGCTCTTGAACGCGGTTTAGAAGTGCTGATCGCGTTCAGTTTCATTTAAAAAAATTCGCATTATTTTGACTGTACGAGTCACTAGCCCTGTTATTTCAGTTGCGAGGATCCGGCTCGAAGGACCAAAATGTACAAGTCGCTAGCCCGTACAGGAATTTGTTATATGTATGCTGTGGTAATGTTGGTTGTTGTAATAGATTGGATGTTTCTAACAAAATCACACAGGTTATTTGTTTTAAAATAACCATAATCCACGTATTTAGGTATTACGATACTAATAGAACCAATACGTGATCAACCTTTAGAATATTCCATTTAAATTGATACCTTCGCGAGGACTCATTGAAGCGGTCGGTCTGTAGTACTTGTACACGCGTTTGCGCTTGCGATTATTATGTTATACCTTGTATAAAAGTTTCTTGAACTTTTATCTTCGATCTGTGGTTGTAGAAATACATAAATGATAGGTTGTTTTTAATGTAAGTCAACCAGTCATATACATAGATCTGAGGCTCGATTAGACTCTCTGATTGGGAACTATCTTATCTAATAGATAAAATTGACACAACTTTTGATTACGTATGTGAAAAACAGTGTCAATGGAATTATGTTTTATTATTTAAAAATAGATACTTTGACTATGATTGCCGTTCGATAGAGTTTCATGTCATTTGCCTAGCCTTTTCCCAACTATGTTGGGGTCGGCTTCCAGTCTAACCGGATGCAGCTGAATACCAGTATTTTACATGGAGCGACTGCCTATCTGACCTCCACAACCCAGTTAGTACTGGGTAATACGATACCCCTTGGTAAGACTGGTTGTCAGACTTTTGTGGCCACTGACTACCTAACGACTGTCAAAGATCTACAAATGACACCCGGGACCAACGGCTTAACGTGCTTTCCGAGGCACGGAGGAAACTCGGTATGTAATGGGTGGTCACCCATCCACAGACCAATAATAGATAGAGTTTCATGTATCCGAGGGTAATTTTATAGATAACTAGCAATTCGCTCGCGACTTCGTCAGCAAAAATTGTGATAGCTCGGCTAATTTGAATGGTATACATATAACTTATAGCCTATGTTATAAAATCGGTCCTGTAGTTTCGGAGTTTATTCGGTACAAACAAACAAAATTTTTTTTCCTCTTTATATTAGTTTAAATAGTATTATAGACTAGTATGCATAATTGTGTAAAAAAGTCTATCGGCACTTTTTAGGCTCTGCAGGTATAAATACGGTGTTAGGCTGTATACAGAAAGAAAGCTGGAAACTTATAAGCGCTTAATGGCGCTTGACAGCGCTGGTAACCCGCGCAGGAAAATATATGAACGCGCGCCGATAAGCACTGAACGGTGCCGACAAGTTCCGATAAGCTTCAACACGCGCTGGTCAGCACTGGGCGCTGCTATTTAAAATTAATAAACAACTGCGACAACACGTGCAATTACGACAGGCATTTTGGTTGGTCTGCTTCAACCTGCTTCCTTTGTGTAGAACGGACCAGCGCTGTCAAGCGCCGGTAAGCGCTTATAAATTTCCAGCTTTCTTTCTGTATACAGCCTTAGACATGATTTCACCATCAGTATGCGAAACAAAACAAGTGCAATTTCTACATCAAAATATTCACGGGACGGTCGGCAGATGTGAAACATCTATGTTAATATTAGAATTCATAATTTATAAAAAAAACCTATATCGAAATACGCAGGTAGCCTAGCAACTGTATGTTGAAATGAATCGAGCTGATTCTAAACTAACAACAATTTAGTATAACTATAATCATACTTTACTTGTTAACATAGGTAAGAAAAGTACAGATCTTATGTTTGATGAACAGAGCGCTATGTTACGCCAGGAGGCGTACAAATATGGTGTGCACATCTAGCTGAGGATTACAAATTAATTACTAAAATATTTGAAAATCATGCACAATTATGGTATTAAATTAGAAAATAAATTGAACAATTACATATTATTTAATTCTCCAATTATGTCAGACCTAAATGAGGAATTATTAAAATGTCAAAAATCCATGTCAAAATAATTAAAATGTCAAAATTAATATTTGTCTCAATTTATCTCAAACCTACCCATCATCATCTGCCTAGCCTTTTCCCAACTAAGTTGGGGTCGGCTTCCACAGTTTCGGGTAGCTTGCTATGCTGGCGTCTGTACAATACAAGCACAATGAAACATTAAGTAATACTCATCATTAAATAATAACACAATGTCATTTTACACCAATTGATCCTGGTTGACACATCATATTGATAATTGGGTCAAAGTTTAAAAGTATCTACACAATATGTCCAGCTTGCTAACAATAACAAAGCGAGTAAGACAGTATTTTGTTTTCCTCGTTGAGTAATAATTCAGTAACATAATAATAATATTATTTTTTGCATGTTTAGTGTCACACGTAATTATTGTTATTGGGTATACCTCTACACGTCATACCTACTAATTTATTTTAATAGAACCTGTTTCGCCACACAATGTAGACAAGAAATAATATAAAAGTATTGTCAAAAAGGCATAACCAGTTTCGGTGTTGTTCGTGCATCCCCGACTCTTCCCCATAACAAACGGTAATTTTGCAGGTAAACTTTAAAATTCATAAACAAAGCAAGCCCTGGCACTAACCCAAGAAAACACAAACAATACAAATCATACGAAGAACGATAAACAAACACTCGATTTTGATACACATCAATATCAATTGACAAGCAATAAACTTACTTAGAAATTCTAATATTATTGTTTCAAAGGACACTGGGCATTATTAGAATACAATGCAGTCTGATGTAGGTACACGCTACATAGTAAAGCTGTCCCCATCCAGTGTAAACTGACCTCGAATACACGCAGAAATGGTGACGATAAATTCCTCACATTTTTCTTGATACATCAGCGTAATAACTACGCTGTTCATACACGATCAAAATGTATGGAACAGCAGTTTTTTTTTCGACGGATGAAAAAAGACAATGGTTAAAATGTATGAAGCAATGGTGACTAAAAAAATGATACAGGCTACGTTCACACTGAAAGGAGCCTTGGCGCCTTCGTTGGCAAGGAAGGACCCAGATTTTAAATCAGTTTCAAAGCTTGTGATAGCAGCAGTTTCCACTGTTGGGAGACAGGCCTCTCTGTAAGAGAGAGAGAGGGCTATCACCCACCACACTGGCCCCGTGCGGATTTTTAGATGTTACGTGTCTTCGAATTGTTCAACCTGTATAGGCCTTCCGTAAAACGCGAGGTCAGCTTATTCTGGAAACGTAAATATTGTCATGTCGTGTGTATTAGAAATATTTGCGTATCCAACAGATTTAGTCTGATCACGTTCGTTTTATTACCAATTGTAATGCTACTTAGAATCTCGCATTCTTGGACGACTGCATAACTTAGGCACGTAGGTAAGGGGATTACGGAAAAATGCTTTCGATGCGATTTAAGTAATCTTTTGTTTAGTCTGGGATATATTATGGACAACACAAGTGTGCTTATGCTAGTTAGCCATATTGAGTCAATTTGTGATGGAATCAATACACTGACAGACAAAGTGCAACTTGAACCAATGGAACAAGAAGCATGGAGTTTCCTATACAGCACCACCATTTTTCAGGGTGGAAGAGAGACATCGACGCCCAAACGGTTACCAAAACCGAAAAAAAATTAGAGAACATAGAAATAATGAATCAGTAATTTAAATAAATCTCCCTTCCAGCCTGTGCCTGGTTCTCACCTACAGCACGATGCATTAAGGATTTATTTATTCATCCCCTAAAAAGGCTATAAATATAGGATGAAAGTTCATCATTTTTAACATGGGAAATCCCATCAGACGCACGACTGTTGAAATCATGTAATCAGATAGGCCTACACGATGTTATTGAAATCATACAGATGTTAATCAAACCATGACTTTGTTAAAAAAACATAGTGGCTAGGTCGACACTCAGAGATAATAAGGCGTAGTGATTTTTCTTTGCCCGTACTGATACTGATGGCCTACGTCGTTCCACTACTGCGCAAAGGCCTCTCCTCCAGTCCAGTTGTTTCGATCCGAGGCTAATGTGGACCACTGCTCGTTGGTTTTATCCAGCTCGTCCCACCATCTGTCTCACCATTGCGGTTGGAACCAATTTTTGTATGGCCTACAGGCCTACAGGTAGTTGTTCCGGGTCGGACTGTTTGTTTAAATGAGTTTATTTATTTGTAAAGGAACCCACGATACAGGAGAAATTACCAGTGTGGGGCAATTAAAAAAAGTAGAAGAAAGTAAACAGTATTACAGCCCACTCTCTCATCCAGAGAGGAGTCCTATGTCAAAGCCGTCGAACATAGCTGATTATGCTGAAACATAATTTTAAGGACTAAATTAGGACACACAGACTCATCACTATATCCTGCCCAGTGCACTCAACCCTCATTTAGATCTCACCGAATTTATTCTTGGAACTAAAACAAAGACATAAGACAGGGAGCAGTATATGACTAACAGAACAGGCAGTAATTTGGTATAAAGTAGGGATAATCATGTTTCATTAAGCGGTCGTTTTTACTTCTTTGATAAAATCTGTAGAGATATTTATCTAGTCAAAGATGTGACGAGACGATATTATTTTTTTTAATTGTAGATAAATATACAGTGTGCAGCAATCTGTTTGCTCAATATTGTGTAGTTACTTCCAAGTTATCACCCTATGACACGATCAATTTTGATCGCGATATTAAAACAGATTTTGATCGCAGATCGCTTTTGACATTAATACTTTCTGTATCGTGTGGTTAGTACCTAACCTGGGGTCAGTGTTTTTATGCTGCCCATTGGCCTCTGACATGGATTTACTTGCCGTCGAGAAACATCTCTCACTCATGTTGGTTTCCTCACGATCTTTTCCTTCACCGAAGCAAATGAAATTTATTTAATACGCACATAAAACCGAAAAATCAGAAGTGCGTGTCTGGGGTTCGAACTCGAGACCTTTGACTTGGCATTCCGATGGTCACACCAGTAGGCTATATCTGCTTAGCCTTTTCCCAACTATGTTGGGGCCGGCTTCCAGTCTAACCAGACGCAGCTAATACCTGTATTATACATGGAGATACAACTTAGTACTGGGTAATACGATATTCCTTGATAAGGCTGGTTGTCAGAATTTTGGTCCACTGACTACCTGTAACGACCTAAAAACTTCATAGTAATTGACAACCAAAAAAAAAAGCAATTATGCCCAGCAACATTCTATAAATTCCTCCCTTCCACTTGCACTTTTAATGAATCAACACAAATTCTTAAGATCTTTGCTCGAACTTAAAAACTGAAGGAAGGGACTCTTTCTTAGAATAAAAACAAAGGATGCACACAGAATAGTGAATCATAACATCAGGTAGAAAGTGTATAAAAGCTAATTGGTTGAGTCAACCTCACTGGGTGGGTTTTAAAAGATTAGGTGAATGAATAAATGACGTCACAATTCTGTGGCCGTGATCTTTAAACGGTACTACTTACACGTGCTCGTGGCTAAATAATAACAGCCGCTCTGGTCGAACCTCAGGTTAAGCTGCGCTTGCCTAGTTTGGTCCGTAGATAAGTGACCACCCATTACATCCCGAGTTTCCCCCGTACCTCGCAAAGACCAAATGACAGACGTTGGTCTCGGCTGTCATTTCTAGATCTTTGACAGTCGTTGCAAGTCGTCAGTGGCCCAAAAGTCTGACAACCAAACTCACCAAGTCTTATCGTATTAGCGATTACTAACTGGGTTGTGGAGGTCAGATAGGCAGTCGCTCCAAGTAAAGTTCTGGTATTCAGCTGCATCCGGTTAGACTGGAAGCAAACCCCAATATAGTCAGGAAAAGGCTAGGCAGATGATGATGATGTATGGTTGATATCACTATATTTTTTACTGTATGTAGGCAAATGATAACAAGAATAAACGGTTAAATATTAAACAACTCATGTGGTTACCAGTTACCTACCAACATGTGTATGTACGCACGACGGCCAATCAAGCTTTACAAAACCAGTTTATGCGGATCTCTCATTGTATATGAAATCTATAAAAAGCGAGGCCAAGTTATACTTTAATAGTACAGCTTCATGTGCCGCCGTGTGTACATCTTAGTCCTTTTCTTGTTTGTCATCTAATAACATAAAAATACCCCACTACATTACTAATTACTTAACATAACATCACGCCTGTAATCCCCGAAGGGTTAGGCAGATGTGTACCTAATAGTACAACCACATTTTTCCAGTTATGTTTTAGTCTCATGTAATAGGGGGTGAGCCTATTGCCATCAGCAGGGCGCAAGTCCAGCTCCGTAGTCTCTACTCAGAAATTCCTGATGTAAAAACCCTATAACACTTTGCCCGACCTGGGAATCTAACCCAGGACCTCATGCTCAGCAGTCGCGCTTGCGATCACTAGATCAACGAGGCACAAAATAACTAATTAATTTTAATAAATTTACAAAATTCGCTTCCCTGTATTATACGTACTAACCTAAAGTACCTAAGTGCTTCGTCCATCAAATTCTAATCATTTGCCGACACTAACTGCGCAAAACTTCAAACCACGAATAAAAACTGGGTCAGCAGAGTTTAAGGTCAGTGTCCACCCACGTAGGTACCGCCAACTAATAGGTACCTACTTATCAATGTCACTATGATAGCATATACACCTACACCGCATATAACGGTACTAGATTTGTACTAAAAGAAACATGACGGTAAATAAGTAACGGTATTTTTAAGTATCCTTTTCGGCACCTACTTTGTTTAAATAACTAGTTAATGCCCGTGGTTTCGCCCGCGTGGAGTTCTATAATTTTCCCATGGGACCATACTACAGGGATAAAAATAGTATCCTATGTGTTAATTCAGATTATAAACTATCTGTGTGCTAAATTTCATCCGAATCTGTTCCGTAGTTTTTGAGTAACACACGTCCATCCATCCATCCTCACAAACTTTCGCATTAATAATATTAGTAAGATATAGGTGAACACTTTTGTAAAATCGTTTGGTTTTTATCCTGGGTTGGATTCCCAGGTCGGGCAAAGTGTTATTGGGTTTTTCCGTCAGGAATTTCTCTGTACCAGCCACGGAGTCTGGATTTGCGGCCGTTTGATGGCAATAGGGTCGCCCCTTATTATATGGGACTTGAACACAACTGGCGAAATGTGTACAAATGGATACCCTCTACATCCTATACACCTCAGCCTAACCCTTCGGGGATTACAGGCGTGATGTTATGTTATGTAACTCGTACAAAAAAACAGAGAATTGAAACGTAGTAAGAAGTACCTATACCAACTAAGTTTATCAATACTGTTTAAATTAATCTTGCCATTCATTGACCTTACAAATGAACAATACTTTCAAAACAAAATCGTAACCACTGAACAGTATTTTCATAATAGACTTTGTTAATCTTTTGTTATGTTCACGAAAGAAATACAACTCAACTGAGATTAGTAACCAATAATATAACATCACGCCTGTAATCCCCAAAGGGATAGCAGAGCTGTACCTACCCAATGTAACACCCAGTTTTCGCCAGTCATGTTTAAGTCCCATATTATGGGGAACGAGCGTATTTCCATCAACCGGGCTCAGCTCTAGACTCCGTGGAGTCTGTTAATGAAAAATTCCTGAAGGACAGACCTAAAAACCACCCCAGCCCCCTCTGATCTAACCCAGGTCCTCATGTTCAGGTGTAGCTCTTGCGACCACTAACGAAAAATAACTAAAGACGAATATGACGTCTTCATAACCCTCAAATGACACTTCCGGCCAAAAATAGAGACTCGACCAAAAATATCGATACTTTTATACGTTATCGTTTAAAAATAATGTTAAGGTTGTAACCTTGGAACTAATAACGTCTTAATAATGATTGCTAATTGGTTAATAATGACTTAACCTTCATTTGCTCTAGTTAATCGTTTAGTATCGGTATTTTTATGCTTAATTGGTTTTAAATGGGATTCTTGGTTAAATATAGATGTTTTGCTAATTATTTATAGTTAGCAATTAGTGAAGCACTTATAACTGGTTTGACAAAGTGAAAAATTGTGATAAAAATGTAGGATTCATTATTGAAATACAAAAAATATGTAAATAAACTATAACCGTCTCTGTTAGCTGTTAATATATTATTATCACTTTATCGCTAAAGAAATAAATGGGTTGGTCAACTAAAATTTAATGAATAAATAAGGGTAACACTACTTTTCTTCATCGTGCGGTTAGTACATAACCTGGTGTCAGAGTTTTTATGCCGCCCGTGGCCCTCTGACTTGGCTTTACATGCCGTCGAGAAATATCTCTCAGGCATGCTGGTTTCCTCACGATGTTTTCCTCCACCGAAGTAAGTGATAATTATACAATACCCACATGAATCAGATAAATCAGAGGATTTTTATTTCTTACTTATCGCATTAGTAGACAGTAAAACTAATGTTTTGTAACGATGCACTTTTAAAATCTCCTTACGACATATCTAAAAGGAAGGAAAATTCACTAAAATAAATTTAAGACAAAAAAATTATACGATCAATCGTTATTCTAAGAATATAACACGTGTTTTCATCAGAATCTGTCGTGTTTCCTTAGTTATGTCATGAATCATCGAGGTCATGAGGTTGATGACTCGGCTGGTGTTCAGAATATTTGTGTTGTGGGTTTGGGCGCCACTTGGTACTTAGAATTATGTAATATTTTATTTATAAGAAAAAACGTCTGCTCGTAAATAACGCGATGAATATTGTTCCATCGCCAAAATGAAATGAAGATTGCGAAGACCAAAGAAACAATGGATGGATTGTGTGAGGAATGATATGAAAGTTAAAGGAGTGAAGAAAGAGGAGGAAGGAGTGGAGTGTGGATGATTGTGTGACGGTTGACAGATGAGATTGGATGAAAAAACGTGTTGTGCTAACCCCAAGTAACATGTGACAAGGACAGGAAGATGCTGGTGACTGTGTTACACAATTATCATCCAAATCAAACACTGTTTTAAGCTTTCACGGTTCATAACTAAATTTACACTGTCTCTTACGATATGGCTTCCGTAATTTTCAACTATTGTGAGCTCCATGACGATGAGTCATCCCACGATCATGGCGATTGCAACAGCGTCGAAATATCAGGAGCTCACAATAATGGTTGAAAATCACGAAAGATATCCCGTAAGTGACCGTGTAAGCTTATCTTACTAACAATATTTATCGTTATATGAAATCTACCAGTTACTAGGTACAACTTCTTTCAGAGAACCACTAGCCTCTGTTTGGTCTAGAGGTCGTAAGCGCTGCTGCTAAGCATGTGGTCCTAAGTACACCATCCATCTATCACCTGCGCACTTGATGATCTATTTACTACATCAGTGCGCGGGGTTCACGTGGGTGAGCGGGTGAGTTTTGGGCTAAACATATTTGATCTTTTTGCCATCGATACGCTTAGAAGAAGTAGTACAATTTTCGGGTTTGGCAAAGTGTTATTGGGTTTTTCCATCAGGAATTTCTCAGTAGGTAGCAACGGAGTTAGGATTTGGGAATGGACTCGCCCACTTTTACATGGTACTTTAAAATAACTGGTGCAATGTGAGTGCACTAGATGCACCGCTGTCTGACCTTTTAAATACAGGCGCAATGTTATGTTAGATTTTTACGCAAAATGAATCACACGTATTGATTTTCCTTAAAGATTTCTACAATAAATGACTAAGAAACTCAATTCCCACCAAATAAAAGTAAATATTACTCCAAAAAACTTCAGGGCCTGGCATTGCCAATCTCCAAGCCCAATTAAAGAGACAGCGACTAAAGAAAAGCACGAAATAAAAAAAAAATACGGATTTATAACCGTGTCTTAACTTTAACTAACACGAATTTGTCTAAATCCACATTTATTTCTCTCCCCTCATTAGTTAGGCGGAAAAAATAATTTAATTCGCCAATAGGCCTTCCCCCACACGCAGACAGACAATCACTAATTACCCCCGGAGTAAGCCATACAAATCGCCGAAAATGTTTACTAATTTATAAAAAGGCGAAAAAAAAATTTTTTTTTCACTCTGCAAATGAACTTATTTAGCTCAAGAGGGATTTAATAAAGATTTTTCACGGGTTCTCTCGGCTTCGACGAAGTTTTTGGGGTTCCGTTGGGTTGGATCTGGGACGCTTTGTTCGCCTTTGAAGCGAAAGATACGTGAAATACATATCTAATAATATAATATATTAACAACAGAACTGTTTTAATTTTATCAAATTAGTAGAGAAATACAATCTTAAGAACTGTCTTTGTACAATCGTCTTTTGCTTAACCTATATTAAAAAGTCTGTTAAAAGACAAAATATTATGACTCATACATCCTTCCTGAATTTCAGCCAAGAGTTGAACAATAGCAGAAAATAATTGAAAAGCGTGTGTAATAGACGGCAAAACTTTCTCGTCATATAACTTACACTTAAAAAAATCAGAAAAATAAATCAATTAGTATCTACGGAACCATCATCCAATGAACGATTCCATCAACATTTCTTCCGGCGACTTTTTTCACCGGCGACTAATCTCGACGATATTTCTCGTGTCGCAGATTGAATTAGTGCACGACAAACGCACCTCATTTCGATGAGAAAATACGTTAAAATTATTTATTTACCCTCCTGTTTGGCAAATGAAAATTCGTTTATACTGATTTGAGAAAAAAGGTCACGTGTATTTTTTAAATTATTTATTTATTTAGAGTATATTTATTTAGTGTCACTGGAAACAGTTTGTTCTTAATCTGGCTTAACGTAGTATGGAGTTTCATTAAAATAAGAGGCCGTATAGGCGTATATTGGTTTTATTCACTCTAACCTACGGCATACCAATGTTACCTATTTTATTATGGGCTCATTAAGTACCTAATGATTGGCTTATTTATTACATAAGGCACCTCATGGCTAGGCCTAACAGATTATTTTGTTAAAATTAGATACGTCAGTTTTAAATTATCTTTGTAGTTTCGATTTTATTAAAGAAGGAATTTGACGTTAAAGTTATTTCTTGTCGTTATCGAATCCATAGTAATTACACTTCTAATCTATCTATACATATAACAAAATCGTTGTTTGTCGGTTTGTTTGCTCGTGTGGGTCCGCATCACGTAAAAACCCCTCATTGTATTCAAAATCGAAATATTGAAATATAAGAAGCATTGTGGTGAGTAACATTTCATTTTAAATAAATTACAGAATAACAAAACAGAAAACTAAACAAAACAAATCTTCGACATTTTTAACTCGAACATTGAGAACAAAACATTAAAAAGACACCCAAGAAAGGGGTAGCCTACCTTCCACGTAGGCCCAATGATCCTAAATTAACGTCGGAAGGGGCCTAATCGACCATTTTTTTCCCGCCTGATTACGAAAGGCTAATATTGAACCCCCTACCCCATTGGCTCAAACAAATGTAAACCCTTTATTCGCGCTTACCCCTTTCGAAAAAAAAGCCCATAAAATATATCTAATTAAAAAATATCCGCGTCTAAGGACTGACGCTCATAAAGAATGTCAATTAAGCCTGCGACGTTTTTTTTCTTTTGGCGAGTAAAATTTTTTTTTTTCGTAATATTTTCTGTCGTTCCGCGGCCGGCGAGGGTTAAGATAGCGAAATTAGTATCGGTATGAAATATTGAGTAATTTAATATTTGTAAGGTGGGTGGCGACTCCAACCCTTTTTGTTCTGTTTGATGTTCGTATTTTTTTAATCAAGATTAACAACGGGGTGGTGTTTAAATATTATATTTGATATTTTATAATTTGGCGCATGTGTCGTTTATGGTACTTATTTGGTGGGACAGCGATTAGACCGTATTGTTTTCATTAGGCTTCGTTATTATTAATTACTTCAGTTGAATATCATTACTGTTACTAAAATAATATGTAAGAATTTTAGCTTAGGAATGTACATTGATGAAAAACTTAAGAGAACCAGACGTGTTACAAAAAGGCCTGATGAATGCTTGATCTTTCCAAAATACTATTTGAGGAATCAAATGACTTTTTGAGATACACAAAAGGCATATTAACAAATCAGTAATCAATTTTTCTACATCATCCGGGTCTCACAGACCCATAATCACTATTGACCGGTTAAATTAAATTGTGCGGTCAATGACATTCATCAATGAGGAAATAACAGTTTTAAGAAAAACGTGGCAGGGTTACACCATGATTTTTCAAGTTATGCCACTATGAGAAAGAAGGATAAAGGCTCTATTATTTTATTACCAGTAGTTACATCATTTAAATGATGAAAATGACGTGGACTGCCAACGCGGCAGTAATGAGGCTGACTCGTTCGTCTAGTGATCGCAAGCGCGACTGCTAAGTATGAGGTCCTGGGTTCGATTCCCGGGTCGGGCAAAGTGTTCTTGAGTTCTTCCATCAGGAATTTTTCAGTAGCAGCCACGGAGTCTAGATTTGTGGTAATAGTCTCGTCCCTTACATGGGACTTTAACATAACTGGTGAAATAGGGGTGTACTATTAGGTACCTACCACCTCTGCCTTAGCCTTCGGGGATTACAGGCGTGATGATATGTTATGATGACGTGTTAATCTGGTGATGATTTGAGCTTTTTTTGCGCGCACTTTCCTTTCTGCGTGCTCATACATTCTAAGACGACATTCACAAATGACGACTTGAAGGTGGATGAAGGAAAAATTATGATGACGCACGATATTTATTTCTGAAAGTACGTACGATAGTGCAAATACTTTCAAATGTCTTTTTTTAAGTAGTTGAAGTCAGTGTTTCCTATCAGACAAAAAAAAAACCTGAGACTGATAATCTCTTTTAAAATAAAAATAAAATAACTTTTATTTCGCACAAGCAACATCTAAATAAGATTAGTAAAAAAAACCTATGAATTATGTTAGTCACAACTTGTTATTTATTTAAACACAAGCGCTTGTTGCTACGAGATGCATCTACGAACTATAGCCTTGGGGCTATAGTTCGTAGATGCATCTCGAGCAACAAGCCTACGACACCCCTTTATTTGGATAAAGGGGTATCGTAGGTCCCTGCTATAGTCTTCAGGATGGAGTTGGAGCTGGCCCGTACTCTATAGAGCAACGACGCAGATTTTTTCTAACGATCGCGTGGAAGTGCCTGCGCGAACATAACAGATGCACTACAGGAACGATGCAGCTCCATCAACATCCTGCATCCATTATTATACTGGACTCGTCTTAACTATTTAACTGGTCAAGCAGAGACGTGTATCTTGTCAGATAATGAAGATTCTGTCTATCAAATGGGTGAACGACGAACCTTCGTAAAGTATTCACCTAAGTACAACACCCATACCGCGGCCCTGGAACACAAAGGGCAAAGAAGGAACATGGATGGGTTTTAGTCAGTACAAGTCTGACACTCCCTTCCGCTCCGCTCAGAGCGGGAGGGGTCGTTCGATGATACCCATCTGAAAAAAAAGTACAACACCCATCCACGGACCGACTTAGGCAATCACGGCTTAACCTGGAAAATAGACGTGCGGCTGTTCTTATTTAGCCACTTCACTCACTCACTTATCTTTCTGCCGTCTCACTCCCACTCGTAGGTGCCTTATCTACCAGTGGCACCACGCTGACTAGCCCTCATATAGCGCAGCGTGATTATATTTGATATCTGAATAAAATCATACAATAACAACTTACCTGAAAAATTATTCAATGTCATCGACTTTCATTATCAGTGATAAAACATGCAAAAAACAACGAACTAAAACATTATGTCAGTGTCAATCTGTCGTAAGTGAATGCCAAACTTGGTCAATGATATCAATTTTGAGAAATCATCACGATATTCCTAGAAATACTGGCAGATCTCGCTGAAAGAAATATTCTTCATGATAACACTAACAGTGCAGTTGTTTATAAGACACTCAGACCACGAAAAAAGATTAAAATCGATTCGAAAGTTGTCTTTGATAAAGTGAAAGGTTAAAAATGAATCCAAGAAATTCTATTTGAAAAGTCCATCTACACATTGCAAACTGTACTTAGGAACTGTCTAGGAACCTTCTTCTTTATCGTGTGGTTAGTGCCTAACCTGATATCAGAGTTTTAATGTCGCTCATGGGCCTCTAACTTGGCTTTACATGCCGTCGAGAAATATCTCTCAGTCATGCTGGTTTCCTCACGATGTTTTTCCTTCACCGAAGCAAGTGATAATTATACAATACGCAAATGAATCCGAAAAATCAGAGGTGCGTGTCTTGGGTTCAAACTTGAGACGTATGACTTGGCAGTCAAACGGTCACACCACTAGGCTATAATCTAGATGTCTAAGAATTGAAGCCACAGAAAAAACTATGCATGTAATAATATTTAACAAAATACTGTTCACCTAAAACACTTACAACCATCCTTTTCCCTATCTTTAGACACATTTCTATTCCAAACTACATCATACATTGTCACAATCAAACATCTCACTAGCGATGCACAAACACACAAACATACAAACATGCAGAACGTCAGTTGATAAACAAAATGGCTGTCACCGATGGTAGGTGGGTGAATAAATAAATACATACACTACTGCATCTAGGACGAACAATGTGGTCTACGTTGGAATTGAGGGGATAAGATAACATTTAATTGTCAAAACAAAACACAGTAGTCTAGTGAGGTCCCAGTTCGAGGCCCGTGTCGGGCAAAGTGTTATTGGGTTTTTCCATCTGGAATTTCTCAGTAGCAACCACGGAGCCTGGTTTTGTGGCCGGTTGATGGCAATAGAATCGTTCCCTATTACATGGGGCTTAAACATAACTGGCATTATGTGGGTGTACTATTAGGGACACATGTGCCTAAGCCTTCGAGATAACAGGCGTGATGTCACGTCTCTTTAAAACACAGTTATAAGCTAACTGTTTGGCGTTGTATGAATGGCTATGATGATCAGTGATCAGTGTGATCACCAGTGTCTCTAAGGTGTTTGAAGTGACTACACAAATGTTGATGACACAGTGTGACGCTGATGGGAAGAAAAAGAAAACTGTCACAATGCCAACAGGATAAAAAACTAGAAATACAAACAAGGAATAAGATAAAACTAGGTAAAAAAAATGTATGTTAACGCAATGTATACTCGTTTTATTTTACACCTGTGTTGATAATCTTTTGCAGCGTATCACGGAAACAAACAAACATACTCGTAAGTCAATGCGTGTAGTTGTATCTATTCGATCTTACTATAAAAATAGACACTATCACATAAGATAACATAGCACTTGTAATCCCCGAAAAAACAAAAAAAAATTCTAAACCCAAAGCATTCATTTCAATTAGACCATTACAAGCACTTTTGTCATAAAAACAAAGAGAGCGAAGTTACAGCCACAGTCACAAGGCATTATAACTTGTGAACGTACTGTAGTTGCCCATTCCAAAGCGTAGATCTCTATGGAGAAGAATGGGCAAGAAACTCCGTGGACTATCTTTTATTCGAAGGGTTATGCGGAGGAGTACCTAATAGTAAACCCACATTTCACCAGTTATCTTTAAGACCCATGTAATAGGTGGTGAGACTAACAACCGAGCACAAATCCAGATTCCGTGGTTTCTACTAAGAAATTCCTCATAGTAAAACCAAATAACACTGCACGATCTAGGACTCGAACCCGAGACGTCATGCCCAGCAGTCACACTTGCGACCAGGCAGTCTATACATAGATAGTCATTATCTTCATCAAGATTTTTAAAATAGCCGTTCAGCACATGTAGCATAGATAATTATATTAATTCTATTGTTTCACAAGTTACCTATCCACTTCTGTGTTATGATATTATCATCAGTAATAGGACTAAATTAATATGAAGTATCACCATTGTTTTCGCCCTCAAGTTCTTCATTGTGTAACTGATAAAATGATATCAATTATATCAGTACCTAAGTATTATCAATATTTTTATCGGGGATTTATTAGCTTCTGGTTTTCGCATGATCTTACAATTTATTTCGACGAACAAGTCTTTGTGCATCGCGATATCATTTTATGAAAAATGATTTGAAGTATGAGTGTACAGTGTACACAAGGACGTTTGTTTAGGAATTCTGATGACGCACGTCAGATATCGCAAAACGGAACTTCTTAAAGCATTGAAAGGAATTTTATCTGTAACAGTCGCTACATGCTCAAGCGATCCGAGGTTTAAGAGAAAGCAAGTTAAAGAACCTAACTTAAATCTAACCACCGTTTACATAATATAACACCTGTAATCCCAGATGGGTTTAGCAGAGGTGTAAATATTACCCACATTTTGCCAGTTATGTTGAAGTCCCATAGGGTGTAATAAGGGGCGAGCCTATTACCATCAACCGGGAACAAATCTAGGTTCCATGGCTGTTACTGTGAAATTCTTGATGGAAAATCCAATAACACTTTGCCCGACCTGGGAAACGAACCCAGGACCTTGTGCACAGCAGTTGCGCTTGCAACCAGTGACCAACGAGGTAGTCAAGATAAAACTCTAAGACATGTGACTTCTACCAACCCACACTCGGTACGCGTGGTCGATTACTGCTTACTCCCTCATAGAAAAAGGGCCTTTTTCCCAGCATTGGAAACATAATAGGCCGATTATGCTTATAGCAGTACCTAATGGGACAAAAAAGAAAGAAAAAACCAAACTGTTAAAATTTCTATTTCCAAAAGCATGTCCACACTAAGCCAAACAGCCGCGCGTTGCTCAAACTATGGCGAACTTTCCACACACTGTGCTCGGTGTGAAAGCGCCGTTCCGATACAGTTGCTATCTTACACAAATATACAACTACCCTCCTCTGTGTGGCTCTATATCGTGTGAATGTTCAAGTTTCTATTTTAGAGAGATCTGTATTGAAAAATTTGTAAATAAAAGCCAGCTCATGATGTAATTTAAACAAATCCATACCTCATTAAGCAGCGCCATAACTAGACATAGCCTGTCCAAATACACCACTTATATCGATTATCGGCAACTCATACCCGTCCTCCAGCTGCTTCCAACCTCCCCGTGGAGGTCGTCGCTCCAACTGACCTGAGGAGTCTTACCTTCCGCTTGTAGATTCGCAGTCTCCACTCAAGGACACAATATTCCTATTTTGAGTGAATTTTACTAGTGAAACAAAACGTGATCAGCACTGTTAATCGTGTTCAAGGGCTGTCAGTGTTATCATTGTATTGGTGTGTAAAGCAGTGATAACCTACTGGTGTGAGGAGCTCGTGGCTAAGTAATAACAGCCGCTCGGATCGATATTTAGGTTAAGCCGCGCTTGCCTAGGTTGGTCTGTAGATCGGTGACCACCCATTACAAACCGAGTTTCCACCGTACCTCGGAAAGCACGTTAAGCCGTTGGTCCCGGGTGTCAATTGTAGATCTTTGACAGTCGTTATAGGTAGTCAATGGCCCAAAAAGTCTGACAACCAGTCTTACCAAGGGGTATCGTATTACCCAGTACTAACTGGGTTGTGGAGGTCAGATAGGCAGTCGCTCCATGTAAAATACTGGTATTCAGCTGCATCCGGTTAGACTGGAAGCCGACCCCAACATAGTTGGGAAAAGGCTAGGCAGATGATGAACCTACTGGTGTGACCGTCGGACTGCCAAGTCAAAGGTCTCCAGTTCAAACCCATGACCTCACCAATGATTTTTCGGATTCATGTGCGTATTGTTTAATTCTTACTTACTTCGGTGAAGGTAAACATCGTAAGGAAACCACCATGCCTGAGAGATATTTCTCGACGGCATGTAAGGCCAAGTCAGAGGCCCATAGACGGCCCTCTGACACCAGGTTAGGTACTAACCACACGATAGAGAAAGACTGTAATGATCACTGTTGAACACAGTTCATGTGTTCTAATCGCGTTATTTTTATTGGTGAAATTCAATCTGAGTGTGAAGAAAATCGTTTTTTTTTGTATACTTAGTTCCTTGAATAAATTACTTAATATTTTATTAAAATCTTCACTGAGAAATCTTAGAACGAAGAATGTAATGATTATAAATAATCAGCATAATGGTTATAATAAACCAAGGCTGTCAGGCGAATAAGGAAAACTTTGCTAAACGGTAAAACCGAACAGTTGCAATAAGCTTGTGTAACAACTATTCTTTAACTAGAGTGCCACAAAGGAACACACATACATATATAATAGACTGATAAACACATTACCCTCAGTCGGGTAAAAATGGCATTACAACTTAAATGTTACCTATGAAATCGAACTCATATGTAAGTACTTATTAATTTAAACGTTTTTGGGAAGCCATACTGGAAATATTTTGCACTCACAAATAGGTACTCTGTTTTATGTTCAAATCCTTGTTTCTAATTATAGATGTTTTTTCTACTTATAAATGTGTCAATACCTAGGTTAGTAACAGAATGTCTACTTACATTTAAAACAGTAAATATTACTAAATTGTAGCACAAACTTTATATGCGAGTTTCTTTTTTCAAAAACACATTTTATTTATTTACATTTTTGGAAACTAAATATCAGACGTGGGATATAGATTGTTACCAGCAACACAAAACAAGTTGCAGAAACAATGTTGTGCAACTTTTGTTTACCATGAATACAGACTACAGGGCTTGATAAAAAAACCAGCCCTGCATAATAAGTGCCTTGTGTACCGAAACAGATAATCGTCTAAAAGCTTCAAAAATCAAAGCGTCCTGGAGAATTAAATTAAAACCAATCGGCTGTTTCATATTCAAAGGGATGCCATCAAAAGAACGTCAAAGATAATCAATTTTACAAATATCCCTCCCCCCTTCACCCCTCACGTACGTCTTTTTCTTTTCCTATGAAATAAATCTTTTCAGACAACGCTTGAAGATGGATGTGGTTACACCTTAAATGTCGTAACTCCACAATAGCAATACACATAATTGAACTCTATTGTAATTTTGCTAAAGTTGAAATCTGATGGTGTTTGAATCGGGTTGTACATAAAACGTCGCGATATACAAAAATATGATAACACTGTGTGAAAGTATCGAACTCAACTTTATTAATACTGGACGCAATACATTTTCCACCCTCTTTTCCTACCTCAAAGCTTTATTTTCGCGTGTCTGTTCTGCAGATAGGACCTTTTCAAGTCGGGTAGTTGTCATCAATACGGTATCGTCTGTATTATCGTTTATATCGTAGCATTAAGACTGAACCGTTCAAGGGAAAAATTGGTTAATAAATGTTCTATTAAGGCGCTTACACATCGTTCTTTTCGAGGATTTTTGCGTTATTAAATTTTGTTAAGCAAGTAACTGTTGAGTTTAATAACTGCCGAAATGTGTGTGCACTATTAGGTACAGCTCTGTTTAACCCTTTGGGGATTAGAGGCGTGATGTTATGTTTAAAAGTGTTCAAGTGCACTTAGATCAATGTCGTGAGGAAACCATTGCATCAGTGTAGATGTGTATAGTAGGGGAAGTCCATAGAAACGATGGATGGACTGCTTGAAGGATGGTATGGCACGAAAGGAGGTGACTGCTGAGATGACGAGTAATACAGACGTATGGAAGAAGATAATCTGCGCCGACTGCAAATACATTGGGATAAGCTGCAAATTCATGAGGTCGAGGGTTGCGTCCTTCTGGCAAAGTTTGAGACGCTCCAGTAACAGCATTTTGAGGGTTGTCTCGTGCAACCTAGCAAGCCTTATACTTGTGCACTGGATTTCTGTTCACCTAAACGGGAATAAAAAATGACGAAAGAATGGACCTTTGTTATTTTTTTTGAAGACTATGGGTACCTATACATACTCGTACCTCGCATGTTTTTATTTTTGAGTAATTTTTATTGATATTTTTATTGAATGACTTTTATTGATTTTTGTAACGTAATGATTTTAATGACTTTTTAGTGATATTTTTCTATGATTTTCTACTTTACTGTTTTTATTCAATCTCAATTTATTATTATTTTTTGTAGTATATGGGTGTTATGCCTGAATTAAGACACAATTTATTTTATTTTTATAAGTGTAGGAGAATGATGATGTGCACTTAGATCAATATTAAGATTTTGATTTTTAAGAATGTGATCTTTTAGCTTATCAAGTGAACAAGGCGAGTGCTCTGAGTTTTTTAATTAAATTATTAGTGTTTCTTGTACAATTGTTTAAGGTAATAAAATATACATTTATATTTTTTTCATTTGGTGGCCAAAAAAGGTTAGTAAAAGGCCAAAGATTATTGTAAAATTACTAACAGAAGAGCCAGATTTGTACGTAACTCAGTCATAATAGTAACATGACTTATTACCGAAGATTCGGAGTAGGTAGTAAGTCATGTTACTATTATGACTTAAAATATTATTTTCCCTTTACTTTAAAGTAATAAGTAGTTTGAGGGAGGTATTATCCACACTTACTTTTAAGAATTATATGTGACAGCGAAGAATGGAAGCGCGTGATGGGGGGAATGGAGGAGCTCGTGGCTAAATAATAACAGCCACTCGGGTCGATTTTTACGTTAACTAGGTTGGTCTGTGGATGGGTGACCACCCATTACTTACCGAGTTTCCTCCGTGCCTCGGAAAGCACGTTAAGCCGTTGGTCCCGGGTGTCATCTGTAGATCTTTGACAGTCGTTACAGGTAGTCAGTGGCCTAAAAAGTCTGACAACCAGTCTTACCAAGGGGTATCGTATTACCCAGTACTAACTGGGTTGTGGAGGTCAGATAGGCAGTCGCTCCATGTAAAATACTGGTATTCAGCTGCATCCGGTTAGACTGGAAGCCGACCCCAACATGGTTGGGAAAAGGCTAGGCAGATGATGAGAGGAGAATGGAAGAAAAAAACGTGTTTCACCGACCCCATGTAACATGGGACATGGCATGAAGATGGTGATGACTTCCTTGCAATACGGTACCTATTTCGATATCCGCTTATTACGTAAACAGGCTATTCCAAGCGCATTGTTTTATTTATCAGTTTAGTTGTAATTATTATCGATACGGCTGGCTTATTTTATCATTTTATTGTAATTGTCCATTGATATGCTTAAATGGGAATTCCCCTATAATCGTTCTTCGATAATATGTTTTATTTGGGATTTCCCGCGTTGTGTACAGATCGTGTATTTTGATAACTAATTACATAATTGAGCTGTGGACCTCGTGGAATCACTTATCTGATCCGCATAGCTAGATAGTTTGATGATTAAATTTTGGAGGAAATACGTTGTGTTCAAAAAATCCATTCTTTCATGGATTTAATCAGATGATAAACGGGTTCTCTCGTTCTACTGGTGAAATCAAAACTGGAGCGCACGTGCATAAATTGAGTTCCACTCGCCATGATCACGTTGGAAAAATCCTACCTTAAAAATTCATCCCCTGAACAGCATTAATAAATGTTGTCTGTCAAAAAGAAAGGCATTGCCATTTTAGGTAACACAAGTTACATTTTTATTATTTATAGGTACAGACGCCAGCAGAACAAGCTACCCGAAACTGTCAAATTTTCCCGATCAACCTTGAACCTAATGCTTTAGCGATAAAGTTGAATATCTATTGAAGAAATTTGACAGATTGTATTAGCTTGATGTGCTGGCG
The DNA here is from genome assembly GCA_910589295.1 of Noctua janthe. NCBI lineage: Eukaryota > Metazoa > Arthropoda > Insecta > Lepidoptera > Noctuidae > Noctua > Noctua janthe. Next base: position 1,713,197 of record OU342573.1, on the reverse strand, counting down.
TCTGTACATATAAGGTTTTATGTACAGATGATGTGTCTCTATATAAAAAGTCCACGTCGTAATAGTTTCTGTGCGCAATTGTTTATTACTTAATGACTGTTATTGTGCTGTAGGGAAATCTAAATCTATTTTAATGACGCATATATTTTAATATACTTATTCTATTATTTTAATTATGTTTAATTATTGAAGAAAAACATCGCGAGGAAACTGGCATGTGACTTTAATAAAATCTAAGTTAAAGTTAATGTCAAACCATTTTTTAAAATAATTTCAAAAGACATGTGAAATCTACCAACCCGCACTGGGTCCGCGTCATGCATTACAGCTCAATCCTCATAAAGAAGAGGCCTACGTCCCAGCAGTGAGAACATTATGCCTGATTATGTAATTAAGTTCACTTAGAAGTTAACAACATAACTGTAATTCCCAAAGGGTTAGGCAGAGGTGTACCTAACAAGTACACACGCATTTCGCCAGTTAGGTTTAAGTCCCATGTTATAGGAGGCGAGCCTATTGCCATCAACCGGGCACAAGTCCAGACTCCGTGGTTGCTACTGAGAAATTCTTGATGGAAAAACCCAATAACACTTTTCCCGACCCGAGAATTGAACCAAGGATATCATGCTCGTCGCACTTGCGACCACTAGACTAACGAAGCAGTCGAGGCTGTAGTTAGCAGTTTTGTACATGATAACCTAACCTACCTACATTATGTTTGAAAATTTTTATGGGTACCTGACTCCCCATAGTTTTCTTTCTTCGCCGTATGTGTATGGACCTTAACCACTGATCACATTATAACGTATCTCCAGTACTCCCTTCGACTGCAAGAGATAAATACGATCATTTATTATTAATGGCCGCCTTAGTATCTTGATTCGATGCTCGTTACTGCTCAGATTTATTTACGGAGGTCTATCGGCTCTTTGTCTTGGCGTGTTCCGATATTTGATTTATATGAGATTTAGATAGTTATAAGTCAGCTGTATGACTGTTGTAATATTTATAAGAATATAATGTTGACTACAACATCATCTGCCTAGCCTTTTCTCATCTATTTTGGAGTCGGCTTCCAGTCTAGCCGGATGCAGCTGAATACCAGTATTTTACATGGAGCGGCTGCCTATTTTACCGCCAAAATCATGTTGGTACTGGGTAATACGATACCCCATAGTAAGGCTGGTTGTCAGACTTTCGGGCCACTGACTACCTGTTACGACTGTCAAAGATCTAGAAATGACAGCCGGAACCAACGGCTTAACGTGCTTTCCGAGGCACGGAGGAAACTCGGTATGTCAAGGGTGGTCACCTATCCATAAACCAACCTAGGCAAGCGCGTCTTAACATGAAGATTGATCCGAGCGGCTGTTATTATTTAGCCACGAGCTCCTCATAATAACTACAACATAAATACAACCGGCAGTTTTGTTTATTCCGAAAGTAAAAATTACAATACGAAAAAGGTTTTCTGCGTTTATATCTTCTTCATCATCTGTCCTTTGTCTGACAGGCTGCTGTTTTACACGCTTTGGGTGACCGTTTACTGCTGGTTATAAAATTGCGGGGTAATTTTAGGCCCCCAAAAGAATATTTTGATATTTCTGATACTGTCAAAACAAATTATGTCCATCCAAACGAACCAAACTACAATAACTGTGTTTTTGATATTATATTTGTGTTAATAATCCGTTTCTTTTGTTCCAGACTGCAAAATGCCGCCCACCAAAGATTACAACACCAAGCAAACCTACGCCAGGTCTTACTCTAATAGTAAGTATTATTTAAGTATTTATTTTGACCATCTGATGGACCCATAACAATACGTAACATAAATACCTTTCATGATTTTGGTAAAAAATAAAATAAATGTTTTAATGACATTTTCTGTTATGCTACTCTTACTGTTTTGTCTCTGCATGACCCTAAGGTAGACTGTTAAAAAATGCCCATGGCATTAACTCCGCCTTTAGTTGAGCATAAAGTTTTAAATTAAAAAAAGAGGTTGAATTGCACATAGCACAAAATCGGAAGACATTTGCAATTTTTTGGTTAGTGTGCGATACGGATATTATAGATATCGATATTATATTAATAAAAGTAGCCTATGTAACTCCTTATAACATCAGCCATCTGACAGTAAACAAATTCCGTCAAAATCAGTCCACCCGTTTTGGAGATTTAAGAAAAAACCGACTGACAAAAATTAAAAAAATGTTTTTTTTTTGTAAATACCGTACAATTATATTTTCATATGCATTCAGAAAAAAGCTGTTTTTTTTATTACAAACAGACGCTTTTTTATTTATTTTTATGACTTATGTATAGATATTATGATGACAATGCATTATAGGATTTTCCAACAAGACGTAGATGTATGGAACAATAAATAATCTAGATAGATAAGGTCGGAAAATCCAGGCAACACGACGCAATGCCAGTGACAGCTTACAATCGGTGGCCTACTGCCAAGTAGGTCTTTGTTCTTCTGACCTTGCGTGGCATATACCTACATACAGTACATATTGTTTAGAGAAGACCATTTTGTATCCTTACTTCCTTACTAATATTAAAAATACGAAAGTAAGTTTGTTTGTTTGTTACCTTTTCACGCCTAAACCACTGAACCGATCATCCTGTAATTTTGCACATACGTTGTCAGGTGTACAGAACCGTACATAGGGTATCTTTTATCCCGAAAAAAAAAGTACTGTTCCCGAGGAAAACTACAATAACGTATTTATGATAATAGATGACGCCACGTGTCTTTCGAATCACGATTGAATTATGTTATTACAAGCAGAGTACAACGGTGAAGGAAAACATCGTGAGGAAACCGGCATGTCCTAGAACCAAAAATTCGAAGACATGTGACGTCTACCAACCCGCACTAGGCCCGCGTGGTGGATTATAGCCCATTCCCTCTCATAGAGAGGAGGCCTGCGACCCAGCAGTGGGAACATTAGGCTGATTATGCTTTATGCCAAGCAGAGTACAACCAGAATAGATTGTCAATTTTTAAATTAACGCGAGCGAAGCCTTGGGCCAAAGCTAGTGTAAAATTAACTTGCTATGGAAGAGTGGAGTCTCCTAATACAGGTATTTTTTAGTTAAAAGGAGGCTCCAATCATCAACTTGCTGTCTTAATTTGGTTAAGAATAAAAACCATTTTTTTTTAAATTTATGAATTTAATTTAGTTTAAAAAAAAAACTTATAGGTACTTTCCTGGATTTGTATTAGGTTGATGGTAGATAATAATTGCATACGTACCACCTTTGACTGCCTCTGACTTCGAAGTTTGACGTAATGTAGTCGCAGGCGCCACAGCTGAGGATGAGGTTTTAGGTTCGATTCCCTGGCAGGGCAAAAGCACCTCTGCCTAACCTGCCTGTTGTGTTCAAGTAAACTGACAAAATGTAGTGAATTGTAGACACCGCTACCAGCCCTGTCGAGGAAGCTGATAAAAATGTTTTATTAACCGAATATTTTCTCTTTTTCCAGATGGTATGTCGATGTCTGCAAGGGTCTACCACCCAGCGACCAATCTCATGCCGCATACGCCGCCCACGTCACCTACCGGCAGGGCCCCTACTTTCGGCGCCGGCAAATCTAACACCTCATCGTATGATCGACAGAACAGCAACGGAAAGTACCCCTGATGAACCCCTCGACCTAAGCCCGGATTACGTCAGTGGGGATCTAATACTTCCGAACTCGGAAATCTCGAAAATCTCGGAAAACTCGGCAGGTCTGATATTCAGACCCGATATTGTCGACATCTCGAATTGGTTGTGTTAGATGATTTTCAAATACCTATACAATGATACCCCACTTAACATAGTTCGTCGACTTTCATTTATTTTTATTTTTCACAATATGGTGTCTGGTTGTCGCCATGTTGAATTTTGATTACTGTCATGTCTTTAGTGACACTCGCAAGATTAAGACAAATCGATGGTTGTATGAATCATCAAAATCGGCACACGCGTTTGGTCTCTAGAGTGCCACAAAGGAACAAACATACATAAAGAGGCTGATAAACACATTACCCTTCAGTCCATCCAGTCGGGTAAAAAGGTTTGTTCAGACAGGGCAACTTTTTTGTTCAACTTTATAACGATATTTTTTTTTAATGTACTCATTAAGTTATTGCATTCCACAATGTAGTAGATGTGTGTAGTAGATGGTAACTTCATATATGTAGTATCTTGTGGAAAATATTTCTTTTATTAAGATAATATACGGGTAATAGAAAGTTCTGGATCGAAAAGAGAAGTCATGGGGTGAGGCCTTTGCCCAGCAATGGGATGACCCAGAATTAAAAGCCAGTAACGGTAATAGAAAGTCGAATGTTTTTGTAATTTTCAGAATTTTCTTATTTTTTTTTGTTCATTCCTCGTAATGTTTTGATGATTTTGAAATATGACGTATGGTTTTATCATTTAATAAAACCGGTAGTTAACTAAGTACACAGTGTACCTATGTAATAATTTAAAAATTATATCGTTTTTCATCATTTTAATCTGTTGCTTTTAAATTCAATCGCCATGTCTGAACAATTCCTTAAGTAAAAAAAAGAATATTAAAATACTTATTCCGTTTTTTAGCGTTAATGAGAGCATGAAGAAGGTATCTATTAAGCAAATATGAATGTAATTTAATGTGTAGGTATTAATATTATTTGTAAATATTGTAAAATATACGACGTGAGCCTATTTATAAGGTAAAATAAATACTCTGATTGTATTCATGTCGTATTTTATTCAATTTATCCTTATTGTTTTGCATTTCCTTGATTTATCCTCAACCTGACGTATTATTAAATAACAGCTTGTAATTAATGTTTTCTATGTACTCGTAGTTTGTCTCGGGGTTTTTCAATGGACATGAAAGTTTATGATAGACTGAACAAAATCAACAACCCTAGATTTCAGTCACAATCAGTAGCAGTTTGATGGACCTAAAACTATTGTTTCTAAATTTCGAATCATTGTTTCAATAAGTAGGTAGGTACTTACCTACATCATCATCATCATTTTAGCCGGTGGTGTGACCGACCAAGCAGTGACAGCCTAGTGGTGAGACCGTCGGACTGCCAAGTTATAGGTCTGGAGTTCGAACCCAAGGCACGCACCTCTGATTTTTCGGATTCATGTGCGTATTGTATAATTATCACTTGCTTCGGTGAGGGAAAACATCGTGAGGAAACCAGCATGCCTGAGAGATGTTTCTTGACGGCATGTTAAGCCAAGTCAGAGGCCCATGGGCGGCATAAAAACTCTGACACCAGGTTAGGAACTAACCACACGATAAAGAAAGAATTTCAGCCGAAAGACGTCCACTGCTGGACATAGGCGTCCCCCAAGTGTCGCCATATTGACCGGTCCCGTGCGTCTCGCATCCAGCGGATCCCTGCAACCTTTTCTATCTTACCTACATTCATATAGAATTTTTCTGCGCATAAAACGTAACAAGCACAGTTCAATATACAAGGTGTAAACGGACCCTTTACGAAGCCGTCAATTCTCGGCATTCGTCATTCTGTACACCAAATTAAGTATCGGTGTGTGAATGTATGTGATTGGTTAGTTCCACACAAATCTCTCGCTACTACGCATCCTCGCTCATCTCTGGTGGACACACAGCCTAATGGTCGTAAATGCTAATGCTGAGCATGAGGTCTTGGGTTCGATTCGCGGGTCGAGCATAACGTTATAAACGATTGTAACTTGGAGATAGGATTTTTTTTCATAAAAATATGAGTTCCACAATAATACAATGTTCGTAACAACATGAAATTTTAATCAGAACAGTAGGAGAAAAACATTTTTAAAAGTTGTTAAGTGTTTACATATTGGTGCTCATGACATTATGGCATTATGTTATGGGAACGGGCTGCAGACATTGAGTCTATATTTATTCTGCAAAAAAGAGCCATCAGAGTCATACATAATCTTCGTAGGTGCGATTCTCTAAGGGAACTGTTTTAAGGAAATTAACATCATGACGGTACATTGTCATCTACGAAAACATAATGTATGTAAGAAAAAATCTACATCTTTTTAATAAAAGAGGTGACAGACACAATTACAGTACTAGAAATAGAGACCAATTAGTTCAGCCAGGCTTCAGACTCGCTAAAGTAGACTCATCTTTCATGGGGTACTGTTTGAGATGCTATAATAAAATTCCACAAAGTATTCTTGAACTGAATGAAACGAAATTTAAAACATGCATTAAACGCACACTATGTAGGAAAGCATATTACAAGTTGAACGATTATATCACTGCTAAAAATGCTTGGCTCAATGCCGGTCTTGCTCCACAAGAACAGGGGCGCCTAAATTGATAGCATTAAATAGTATTGTTGGAGCTGCTGAAGATTGTATAACTATCTTTGCATTGTATAGATTCAATCTCTTTTGTATTATATAGCCGCCTAGCCCATATTGTGTGAGTACTATGTACTAGAAAGCTGTCATTCGCTGGAAACCTGCATCTTTTCTTGACTTGAATGTGCCCTGGCGGTTAGGAGTATGTCATGCTCACTCAAATGTCTCGCTGATGGTGGCACGTGTGTCGGATCATTTAGTTCCCTTCAAAATGGTTGAGTTGAATGGTGCTGGTACATGCGTCATGTTGGTGAACGGGCGCTGTCAGTTGTGACTGGTCATCTCTTATTTGCCACGGCTTATTTGAATTAATTATTTTATTTTTGTTTTTACTATGGACAGTTTTAACGTACACATCTTGCTGCATCGTTCTCACATAATGTACCATCTCAAAATGAATGATGTAACCAAGGTTTTATTAAAGTATTCTGATTTAAAAGAGTGTCCATGGAGTTTCTTGCCCGTTCTTCTCCATAGAGATCTACGTTAAGGAATGGGCAACTACAGTACTTTCACAGTTTTTGTGCCTTGGGACTGTAGCTATTTTTTACTGTTGTCTTTGTTTCGACAATTCAAAAGTGCCTGTAACTGGCCTACTTGAAATAAATGCTTTGATTTTGATTTTGATTTTGAAGGTGTAACGCTACCAAAAGCAAGAAAAACTGAAATTAAATTCAACTGGTTTAAAATTACTGTTAAGCCAGCGCCATCTTCCCAATCAATGGTGATCTATAAATCGACTAGACTTGCAAATTGCACAACAGATGGCGATGTTATAAGAAACTCAATGTACATTTTTTTATAAGAACAGTTTTAAAATTATTTAAAGTTGGTTTATCTGAATTCCGTATAATAAAAAAAAAAAATATTCCAACAATTAGTTTTTCATCATCTGCCTAGCCTTTACCAATTATATTGGGGTCGGCTTCCAGTCTAACCGGATGCAGCTGAATACCAGTATTTTACATGGAGCGACTGCCTATCTGACCTCCACAACCGAGTTAGTACTGGATAATACGATACCCCTTGGTAAGACTGGTTGTCAGACTTTTTGGGTCACTGACTACCTAACGACTGTCAAAGATCTACAAATGACAGCCGTATAAATAGCCATCTGTGAGTCCGTTTGGTGACCAACAAGGTTTCAATCGATATGCGGTTGTGTTAGTGTCGTTATAAAAGTATAGATGTCACTCTGCGCAATCAGAATCTTACCTGCAATAGTCACTTCGCCGGACAATGGTACCCACTTGAGACTTCGTGAGGTCGGGGTTCAATTTCCAGGTCGGGTGAAGTACGATCGGGTTTTTCGATAAGGAGTTTATCAGTAGCAGTATCTTGTATCCTGATTTTTGCCAATTAATATGGCTAGCCCCCTTTTACATGGTACTTAAAACATAACTGGCAAAATGCGGGTCTGTTGTAGCTACACCTATGCTTAATCCTTCGTGGATGACAAAGCATAATAATTATAATAACATGTTATTATAATTATTATGCTTTGTTTTACTGCCAAACCCAAAAAATCACGACATAACCGCACCCATCCGTTTGTTCTATAAATACACGAATTTTAACTTACGCCAATGATAACACATTATCATTTAATTACAAACAACACTCTATAGTATTAAAATTGATACATAATAAGTCTTTCCGTCGATTAAAAGATACAGTTTTGACAATCATTGAAATCCTTTATTTGCTTTTTATGATAAACTAAAGTAGCTAATTTATTTTATTTACTGCCTTTGTCGCTATGGTCTTGGCTTGGCAAATATTAACAGCCGAAGGTTAAGCAACGTTAGCCAAGGTCGGCCCGTGGATGGGTGACCATCATTACATAGTTTCCTTCGTGTCTCGAAAAGCACGGTAAGCATTTGGTCCCGATTGTCATTTGTTGATCTTCGACAATCATTACAGCTAGTTAGAACCCCGAAAGTCTGCCAACTAGTCTTACGAAGGTCGTATCGTATTAAAATAAACTATTGGAATTCAGCTGCATCCAGTTTGACTGGTAGCCGACCCCAACATAGTTGGGATAAGGTTAGGCAGATGATGATGAAGCTTCGGTATTTATAGCTATATCACACATTCACATACCTACTCAAAACTTTCCTCACGACATTTTCCTCATCGATATTATAAAGAAAGATACGCTACGTTCATACTGAGCGGCGTGCGTTCAAATATCGTTGCGTTGCTACGAATGCGATAGATAATACGAAACGTATGATACAGAAAGGGATTACGCTATTACGCTTGAAGTACTTATCCAGCGGATCCCTGCAACCTTTACCAGGTCACCGGTCTACCTAGTGGGAGGCCTTCCAACGCAACGTCTTCCGGTTCGCGGTCGCCACTCCAGAACTTTTCGGCCATCCGTTCTGCGAGCAATGTGCCCTGCCCACTGCCACTTAAGTTTGGCTATTCTTCGGGCTACGTCGGTAACCTTGGTTCCCTAGCAGATGTCCTCATTTCTGATTTGATCACGCAAGGAAACTCAGAGCATAGCCCACTCCACTGCCCTTTGGGTGACTTTAAGCTTTCTGATGAGGCCCATTGTGAGCGACCACGTTTTGGTCCCGTATGTAATCACTGGCAACACACACTGTTCATAGACTTTTGTCTTGAGACACTGTGGTAAGTTGGACGACAAGATACCACTCAACTTCCCAAACGCTGCCCAGCCGAGTCGGATTCAACGATTAACCTCTTTCTCGAAGTTAGACCTACCTAACTGGATCGTTTGTTCCAGGTAGACATAATCGTCTACAACTTCGAGTGTAGAGTCTCCGATCTTGATAGAAGTGGGTGTTACATGGGCGTTCAACATGACTTTGGTTTTGTCCATGTTCATTTTAAGAACCACTCTTTTGGAAGCTCTACTGAGGTCATCGAGCATTGTACTGAGGTCCTCCATGGTCTCAGCCATGATCACTATGTCGTCGGCAAACCGATGGTGAGAGATGTACTCGCCATTGACGTTGATGCCTAGCCCTCTCCAGTCCAGAACCTTGAAGACATCCTCCAGTGCAGCGGTGAACAGTTTCGGAGATATGACGTCTTTCTGTCTCACACCACGCTGCAGAAGGATAGGTTCCGAGGTCTGGTTCTGAAGTCTGACTGACATGGTGGCGTTTTTATACAAACACTTCAACACCTCGATGTACCGATAGTCGATTGGGCACCGTTGGAGAGACTGCAGTACAGCCCAAGTCTCGATCGAATCGAAGGCTTTCTTGTAGTCCTCAAATCCTAAACAGAGAGGCAGGTTATACTCTTCGGTCTTCTGTATAACCTGCCGCAGCGTATGTATGTGGTCTACGGTGCTAAAGCCTTTTCGGAATCCGGCTTGTTCGGGAGGCTTAAAACCTGCGCGCGAGACGATTCGTGATGACTCTTGAAAACAACTTGTAGACCTGGCTTAGCAGTGAGATGGGCCTATAGTTCTTCAGCCGGGCATTGTCGCCCTTTTTGAAGAAGAGTACCACCACACCCCTGCACCATGCCTGTGGCGTTTTCCCCTCGAGTATGACGGAATCAAACAGCTTCTGAAGACCCTCTCGATCTCCCTCAGCAGGTCCCGTTTGGCGGATACGATCCTGTCATAGTCAGTCTTCAGTTTCGTGAGCTGGCTCTGGAAAAATCCAATAACAGTTTGCCCGACCTGGGAATCCAAACCTAGAATCTCAAGCTCAACAGTCGCGCTTGCGACCACTCGACCAATGAGGTCTTCTCTAATAGTATATTGGTTATTAGCAAGTGTCCGTGACCTTCATCCGCGTGAAATTATTATAATAAAATATTACTTTCCTTTGTTAATCGGAATTTGTAACTAATTCCAAGGGTTTTATTTTTTTTGCACGGAACCTTACTTATTTTTCTAAAATAAAAGTGGCCTAAGTTAGACCTTATATCATCAGCTATTTGCCAGTAAAAGTCCCGTCAAAATCGGTCCAGCCGTTTTGGAAATTAGCCGGAACAAACAGACAAACCGACAGACAGACAAAAATTGAAAAAAATGTGTTTTTGTTAAAAGCACCGTTTAGATTTTCATATCCATTCAGTAAAAAGCTGTAATTTTGATATAATAAACAGACAGTTCAATTTTATTTATTTGTATAGATGTAGGTATAGATTAAATTCACATGTTGTCTTTAGTTTGGACACGCATTTTCACATAATTTTTGCATCTAATGTTAGCCTTTATCACAACGAATATTTTAGTAGGTTAAATCAACCGGCTTTTAAATCCAAGTTGTTTTTATTTACCATAATGACCACAGATTTGATTATTTAATGTTTATTCAGACATGTGCATTGATTAGTGTTGCCATGAATTTAGTTTTTCTTTGCAGGACAGAATAGCTGATTCTGATCTGGACTTTGATTACTGCAGAAGGATTTTCCTAATCTCAATCCCTGAGCAGATTTATGGGTCGTTAAAGTGGGCGATTACAATAGCTGGCTACAGCTATTAACAATTGGCCCTGCTAGTCAACCTTGCAGTCTAAGGGTTCCGTAACATCACGTTTAATAGTCCGAAAAAACCTTAATAAAAACCATGTTTTTTTCGAGAAATATAAAGGGTGTAAATAGACCCTAAACAAAGCTGAAAGGCACTTGTTCTTCCTGTCATTGCGATCATTTTTTTGTTCTAGACTATACCTGGGAACCTTCTAGTTACGGAGATATTGGGGGTTAAAGTTCCAACTTTTTCACAAGTTTTTTTTTAAATACATGTTTTTAATGTAAGATTTTTACTGTAAACACCTCCACGACCCCCGTACTATTCAATCCATCCATTAGCACAATGCTTTGAGTGCGATCTATCGAGTCTTACCGTAAAACGTGATATTTCATCCCAAAAAAAAGTCGTTTCCCAGCAATAATTTTTGCGTATAATTACTGAGTTTGATGTACAGAATGCTTGGTTGACGGCTTCGTGAAGGATCTGTTTACACCCTGTATTGTTACAATGGTTTTAAAGATACAACCGTTGATACAACTGTTGGTCGAGTCGTTGGACTCGTCGAGTTCTGAGTTGAGTTACACGGACACCATGCTTGCACTGACAGGACAGGTCCACTCAAATCAGTGTGGTTCTTCTTCACTGTCTGTGACCTCACATGATCTGACCAAGACAATATCTGACTTTCAGAAGACTTTCAAAGTGCGACTGCTGAGCATCCTGGGTTCGATTCCCGGGTCGAGCAAATTGTAATTGGGTTTTTTTATTAGGAATTTCTCAGTAACAGCCACGGAGTCTGTTTTGTGCCCGGTTGATGGCAATGTGTGCGCCCTCTGTTACATGGGACTTAAACATAACTGGCGAAATGTGGATGTACTATAAGGTACACCTCTGCCTAACCCTTCGGGGATTACAGGCGTGTGTATGCATGTAATAACCTCTTTACACCAAAATAAATATCATTTAACCTGTGGCAGACAAACAGACAGTCGACTTTCCATTGGAACCCTTTGACTACAGAACTCTAACAGTACAGCTAACTTAGATAACTATTCTATTTACTCGTAGATAAACTATAGATTTTTTTGTGCAATTTTCTACTGTCTGACGTGCGTCACGGAGGTGGCAGACCAAATTACTTTTTAATCGATTTTTCGTTATTCTTTCAATTTTCTAACTCATTGTTTTAATATAAAATGAATATTCATTAGTTAACCTGGTTCAATTTAAACGGTTTATCATTTTATAGCATTTAGTGTCGTTTGTAAATAAATTCTTGCAGTTCGTAATTTGATTCATTCTTGTTTTGGAGCAGCAAGATTATGTTGTGAATCGGGTCTCTTTTTGTTAAAGTAGTAGATATTTAACGTATTAAGTTTAGGCCTAATATCTAGTATACAAGTATCAAATAGTCCCAAACTAGTCAGCGGCACTAATAACGAGTATCATAATTTTTCTTATTTTCTCTTACAAATTCTGTGTATTTTTCTTAGTGAATTTGGTTATGTCAATCGCTCGGTGTTAGATATCTAACGTTTTTTTCTAAAAAGTACCTACCGATTGGAACACTTCTAAATTAAATTCTTATCAACATTTTTTTTAATTTCGTTTTACAAATGCTCTGTAATTGTAGTTAGTATACTAGTAGCTGACTCAAGTTCAATGTCCGTTTAGTGTTGAAGATTGATCCTCCGTCCGTTTTAATTTATAACTTCAAATCATTTTTTATTAACCATTGGTTAAACATCAGTTATTATTGCACTTCACATAACGAAGTAAAGTATTAGTGGTGGCAAGATTTGTGGATAAGCAGTTGTTTGATAAAATACCGTCCTAAAATGTTGTAGTACTTACTCAAGAGTAACAAGAATGTCCAGTTATTAAAATAAAAAATGGTGACCCTGTATTTAAAACCAGTGTAGGGACCACATCCACCGTATTGAGCTCAGTTACCTCTTACGTCTTGCAAGATTAAACTGTTGAGGAAAATAATAAAAATAAACAGTTTAATAATAGAAAATAAAATTAATTAATCCTGTCAATGAAAACTTTTCTGATTGAATTGGAAAGTGAATTTTGTGCAAAATGGAAGATTTTGATTCTGAAAAACGTGTGGAATGTAAAAATATGTGGCAGAAGAGGAAATATTTCTTTAGACAGGTAGGTACTTAAATCTTCATTTTTTAATATTTATTTGAGTGAGTGTTGTACATAGCAGACGGCCTATTCCCGTATATAAAAGACCGCGATTTTTTTTTTTTTACGTCTTTTGCAATTTGATGATGATGATTGGTGATGATTTTAATTCAGTAAATACATACGTGTTACGGTCGTGCATCAAATTTTGTTCAAAATACAGCCTGACACTCATCGGCAAATTGCAAAAAACCTAAGAAAAATTGAATTTTGTGGGCCATCCTGGCGTTTCCACCTCAACAACAATCAATGGCAAATACTTTTCATAGGCCTGGGTACTTTAGGCCTCATTTAGGCCTAAGTTATACTAGAACGGGTATACGAGAACAGGGACTTTCTCGTATTTTTATTGGGTAACACGGTAACACCAAGAAGTGACTACTGACTTGGTGTACCCCAACCGAGATTGTCGTAAAAGGGACTAAGTGGTTTTAAATGGGATATAAAAATCGCCTGCACTAGTGGCGATAGATAGGTACTTAAACATACGACCCTCACACCGTGAGTAGTAAGCCCCGGCCCTACCTTACTGACTGACCAATATTAAATCCGGCGAAAGGTGAGTATACAGATACTGCCCTGCTTATCTCTTTAATCTGTACAGACGTGATGTTATATTATGTTAATCTTAGCATATCTTTAAGCATAGATCGTACACTTGCTATTATAGCCTACTTATGTCAAAACAGGTCTCAGGAACATTGAATCATTGAATCTTCTTCGGGTCGTTGACCGTTTTAACATAACATAACATAATTTATTTCTGGCTTCAATGGCCCACGTATACAGGATGTAAACGGACCCTTCACGAAGCCGTCAACCAAGCATTATGTACATAAAACTAAGTAACTAACCGCAAAAATTATTGCTGGGAAACAATTTTTTTTTGGGGTGAAAAATCACGTTTTATGGTAGGACTCAATGTAACGCACTCAAAACATTGTGCTGATGGATGGATTGAATAGTACGGGGGTCGTGGAGGTGTTTAAAGTAAAAATCTTACATTCAAATATGTATTTAAAAAAAAAGTGTGCAAAAGTTGGAACTTTGACCCCCAATATCTCCGTAACTGACAGGTTCCCGGGTATGGTCTAGAACAAAAAAAATATCGCAGTCATGGGGAGAACAAGTGCCTTTCAGCATCCTTAAGGGTCTTTTTTACACCTTTTATACCTTAATAACTAACATTTAATATATAGGAAACACAAAGCTTGTATTAATAAACAAGACTTACAACTATGTTAGTAGCACTTTAGTTATTCACGCTTCACTTGTGTTTTAAATATTGATGGTCCAAAACTTCCATGGCAACGCAGACGTCATGTTTTGAGGCACCGAAGGTGGCACATAGTTTGCGACACAGCTCCACATCCACACCCTGCTGCCGTCGGTTCAGATAGATAGCCCCTTTACGAGATTGGTGTTACATCATCATAATTATTATTAAATGAAGGTTTTTAAACTTTTTTCCTTCCTCAAACGTCGATTACCACTTCCCAGTGGATAAGGAGCAAAAAATTATTGCGATGTTATAATTTTATTATACCAATATAAGGAAAACGCTTCTTTTTATATAAGAAAACTAAGAGTGCGCCAAAATGAAAAACAGTAACTATGATGGAAAAGCCTTTTTTTTACAAAAACGTTGCCCCACCCTGGGAATGTCTTCTGTATCGTGGGTGCGTTTACAAACATTCAAACTCACATAATAATAATATTAATAAATTAAGCTGGCAACACTTACGTCAAGCAAACGTCTTCATATCGGATTTACCAAATTTTCTTAAATTTAAATAGTTTTAGTATACCGAAAGATTTGAATCATACCACCCTTTTACAATACCAATTTTATTTAATAATATCAATGAAAAAATACTAAAATTACAATGAAAATAAATTGAAACCAATAAAGAAAACCACACCGTTGATTTGACACGTGTCATTGTGTGTCAAAAATTTTCCGAAATATATAAAAGAAATGAAGATATGACGATGATATTATGTTGACGAGATCAGCTACACGACGCGCACGCCTATCGCCTCCGGACCCGTCGCTCAGCTCCGCCTCGCCGCCGCCGGAATCCAGCCCAATCGTGAGTGCTGTGACACCGGCCGTGGCAGTTGCGTCGAGCTCGAGCGACGAGTATTTCTCTCCGCCGACGACGCCACCACCTGTTCGTCGACGAGGAGGACGCCGGCCGCCGGACGGTTTAGGACCTCGAGGCCCACCGGCCTCTGATAGGGTCCCAGCTCCCGGCGGGAGTGTGCCGCGCATGCGATGGACGCAATCCATTAATGCAAATGTCATGCGCGCATACTATGGGGCTACAGAGGGGGGTAACAACCTGACCGCGTACCGTGTTCGGATGCTCTCTCTGTTTCAGGTGCTTGAGCCAGCTGTCAACGTGTCGGCACAACGACTGTCGGATCAGGTGCGAGTCATCCAGCGTAATGGTATGTTGGATGACACCGTACTTGATCGCTTGCGGACTGAAATGCAGAGTAGCCATGTCATTGCCACGCCGCCGCAGACTGTGGTTCCACCACAGTCTACCATAATACCAACTCACGATAACAACGTGAGTAATGACATGGTTACTAATGTAAGTACCCAGTGCAATGAGGAAATGAGGTGTGCTTTGGAGGGTGCGATTCGAGAATATCGGTTCATGCAACCCGATCTTAGACAACGCGTACCTCGTTTGCCCATGCATAACAAAAATAAGGTGCTGGTGGCAGTTCTGGATTCGCAGTTGTCAAACTATTTTGATAACTGCGAAGAACTCACCGATGCTCACTCAGTCCTGTATTGTGCGGCTGTAGCGGCATGTCGTGTAGCTCATGTCAAATTTTCTGATGACAGAGCTACACGACCTAAACCAGCCGTACCGTCATGGCAGTACAGGATTGAACGACGTATTGGTGAGGCCAGAGCACTCATCGGCAAACTGATCTGCTTCAGGGAGGGCAATACTCGCCCTAGAGTGATGCGTTTTGTGAGGCGGGCGTTCTCGGGGACTGATATCAGTGCTCGAGACTACATGTCCCGTGTCACAGAGCGCATCGACTTCCTGAAGCAGAAAGTTTATGCATGGGCAAACCGTATTCGTAGGTATAAGCGGCGGGTGGACCGATACACTCAGAATCGCACATTCCAAAGAGATGAAAGGTGGGTTTATAGGGCTTGGGAGCGACCCGACCAAGGTGTGGCTGACACGCACCTGCCGGATGATGATGCCATGTGTTCATTCTGGCACAGCATCTGGTCGGTGCCTGTTAGCCATACCGAGGGTGAATGGACTCGGGAGGTCGAGCGAGCGTGCGATCTAGTACCAGAAATGGGGGCAATCACTATCAGCCCCCAAGACGTAGTTCGTGCAGTCCATCCGTTACCTAACTGGAAATCTCCAGGGCCGGATGGGCTGCACAACTTCTGGATTAAATGGTTTACAAGGTCGCACGCTCGCCTGGCGATCCTGTTCCAGTCAGCCTTAGAGTCAGGGTCGCTGCCAGAGTTCCTGACAACAGGGATAACCCACCTGCTCCATAAATCGGGTAGTACTGCGGAGCCCAAAAATTATAGACCGATTGCCTGTCTTCCGACAGTCTATAAAGTTCTTACATCCATTTTGAGAGCTAAAATTAACAAACACATTGATGACAATTCTGTAATGTCCGCTTCTCAAAATGGATGTAGGAACGGGTCCCGCGGTACTAAGGAGCTACTCCTCATTGATATGGCCATTAGTCAACAGGTTCGCCGTTCCCGAAGGGATCTGTCGACATGTTGGATAGACTATAAGAAGGCCTATGACTCGGTGCCACATACATGGCTCATGAGGGTGCTAGAGTTGTATAAAGTTGATTCAACTCTGCGCATCTTCCTGATGTCATGTATGGGGCAATGGAGGACAGTCCTTCGCTATCCGGGATGTCGGCAAATCCAGAGGAATAGCGAGCCGATAAGGATAGAGCGAGGTATATTTCAGGGCGATAGTTTGAGTCCGCTTTGGTTCTGCTTAGCCTTGAATCCTCTTAGCACGCTGCTGGAGGATTCAGGTCTAGGCTATCGGTTGAGGAGAGGTGGTCAAGTTATATCTCACCTCCTTTACATGGATGACCTGAAACTCTTTGCCCCCAACGATTTGCAACTGATGGAGCTACTGAAAGTAACTGAAACTTTCAGTAGCGCCATCAGGATGGAATTTGGTGTGGACAAATGTGCGGTCATGCATGTAAAGCGAGGGGAGATTGTGGAATCTGTGGGAACCCAGCTCTCGGATTCCATAAATCTTAGATCCCTCTCAGCAACTGAAACCTATAAGTATTTGGGTATGTCGGAAGCGCTGGGCATCAATGTTGCTGACATGAAGCAATCGTTGAAGGAGCGCTTCTTTGGCCGTCTGAAAAAAGTATTTAATAGTCTTTTATCAGGCGGCAATAAGGTGCGTGCCTTCAACGGTTGGGTCATGCCGGTTCTGATGTACTCTTTCGGCATACTCAAATGGACTCAGACAGAACTAGACGCCCTGGATAGGAGGGTCCGTACATTGTTGACGACATATCGAATGCATCACCCGCGTTCTTCTGTTATGAGACTGTATATCCCGCGGAGGTGTGGGGGTCGAAGCTTTTTAAACGCTAAGACTCTTCACAATCGCGAGATATGCAGTCTCAGGGAATATTTCCTTGAAACCGACGTGGGGATGCATCGAGATGTGGTCGCAGTGGACAAGGGGCTCACCCCGCTCTCCTTGGCTAAAGAGAACTGGCGCAAACCTGTAGTGCTTGACACTAACGACCGCATGGAAGTATGGCAGAGTAAGGAGCTTCACGGACGGTTTTTCCGGGCCCTGCATGGGCCCGATGTAGACCTACCAGCGTCCGTAGCCTGGCTACGTTCCGGGGACCTCTTTGGAGAAACCGAAGGTTTTGTCTGTGCAATTATGGATGAAGTTATGATGACGAATAACTACCGGAGATTTATTGTGAAGGACGGTACGGTTGACATATGTCGGGCATGCCACCGTCCAGGCGAATCAATCCGTCACATTATCTCCGGGTGTTCTCGTCTGGCTAACGGAGAGTACTTGCATAGACACAACCTTGTAGCCAGGATTATCCATCAGCAACTTGCTCTAAAATACAACCTTGTGGAATCGGAAGTACCGTACTATAAGTATGTGCCCGACCCAGTTCTCGAAAATGGCAATATCACATTGTACTGGGATCGATCCATCGTAACTGACAGGACTATTGTAGCCAATAAGCCTGATATAGTGGTGGTGGATCGATCAGAGCGGCGTGCAATGATTGTTGACATAACGGTCCCGCATGATGGGAACCTCGTGAAAGCCGAGAAAGATAAGCAAATCAAGTATCTTGACTTGGCTCACGAGGTTGTCGACATGTGGGATGTGGACTCAGCGATCATTGTGCCGATAGTTGTATCAGCCCATGGCTTAATTGCCAAGAGCCTCGACCAATACCTGAGGAGGCTCTCGTTAGGCAGCTGGATCAAGGGTTTGATTCAGAAAGCGGTACTCCTGGACACGGCTCGTATTGTCAGGAGGTTCCTCTCTCTGGAGCCCTGACCGCCGGTAGCTTGGACCCTGTTCCCGATACCGGTGGGCTACAATTTTTTATATTTTTAAATGTTTTTTTATATTGTTTTTAGTTTAAGAAATATTTAAAAATATATAAGATTTGTGTAAAGTTAAATAAAAGAAAATAATAAAGCTTTATTTGTTCTCACAGTATAAAACCTTAAGATTAGATAGTTACAAAAATAACAGTGATCGTGGTTTTATAGTCACAGTACGGATCGCAACTGGCATCTTAGCTAGATTACAGAGTAACCTGTGTTAAAGATACCAGTCCCTTTTCCCTATAAAATTTTAAGACAATTTCACACGAGGTTCAAAGTTTTTTTATGCAATCTAGATTTTATTAACAATGCGAGAAAACAAAAGATAAAATAAAGTAGAAATTAAAAACTAAAGGAAAATTTTCTACATACACAAACAGCCTGACCCGAAACAACTACCTGTAGGTCATACAAGTATTTGTTCCGTGCGGAGATCGAACCCACGCCACGCAGCGTAGCAGCCAGTCGCTCAGCCACTGCACCAGTCGTCAACCGTGTTGTCAACAATGTGATACTTAAATTGTGATTGTCAGTTGCTTAGCCCCCAGTATTCCAACATTCAGTATCCTCACGATGCATATGGTTATTCGCGTAACCTTAGCGTTAGTTAGTGGATGACTGGATGTTGGCTGAATCATTTATTTAGGTAGGCTTCACATTTATCAATGTGAACTTTCCAATCAAATAGGTCTAATAACGAAGTAGTTGACATGGAAACCCGTATGCTTTAAAGCTAACAACCGTATCTATATTATAGTCAAGTAAAAGTAATTACTTGAGTTTAATTAATTACTTATGCAAACATTTTTATGCAATAGAGAAGTATTTAAACGAATCGAAATATCGAGAACTCAAAGCAATCAGTAAACATAGTAAATATGCCGTTTTTAGTGTAAATGTAATATTACTCAACTTTTTACTAAGTACTTCATATTAGTTAGTCTTTATTCTATTAGACATAGCAACATACACACAAATATATACAACATTAGCTTTTAGATAGGTATGCGAAACCTCAAACACGTGTCTAGTATATTTATGTAAAGAATCTATGTACAAAATTTCAAAACTGTATCTTGAAAAATCACAAAGTTATAGGCATGTTCTGTTACCTGGTTGTCCGCACAAAAACGTGGTCACCGTCGCGCGCGCGCCTCCAGCGTCGTCTTGAGCTCATTAATAATAATAATTTGTCAGTAGGTACCTAAATAATTGCGATAGGTACTAAATGTCGCTCGGTGTTTAACTTGTAACCGTTTTTTAAATATTTTTTTTACATAATATAACATGGTTTAAAAATGATTGGAATCGATTCAGTTACTTATTCTGAACAAACTATATTCAGGTTTCGCATATACTAAAAATAATTTTGTATACAAGTATTTTTATGTATAAATTCATCGATAACAAAGTTACAACCTGTTATGTAACAAGTACTCGTCATTACCTCATTGAAATTCACATACTCGTATATACGTATTTAAATCAGCCAATAAACAGTAAGAGAATGACCAATGGATGACCTAAAAAAGGCTAAAAGGACTTGTTTTTCTGCTATGTATAAAGGCAGGTTTCATACTAATTAGTATAAATTATAAATACCTAGATTTCGTCGTAGTTTCGCTTGCGTGGACGTCGGCCATTATCCCACGAAAACTTACCAGTAGGATAAAAACTATCCCATGTCTAAACTCACGCCATGATATTCGTCTGAAGAGGCAACATGTAAACAAATAACAGACGTATAGAATACTTTCGTATCTATACTATTAGTAGGCTACAGTAGCGAAGGGTCAATTTTTGTATGAGTTAAGCCGGTGTACACGTCTTTAATGTGATTATATTATTTGTATATAGAATACGGACTGTGCCATTTTTCAAAGGAAAGCCGGTAGGAATCGAGTTATATGGAACCTTCGCCACTGGTAGGCTATGGTTTTATTTTAAGTAAGTTGTCTAGCATCGTTCCGAACCATTATGAGAAATAGCTAATATTATACTTGGTAAAAATATAATTATGAGCCAGTTAGTTAGAGCGTAGCGGAGCTTACAGCCCAGGGGTTGCCCCATAAGAACATCAGCGTATTGTAGTTCTATTGTAGACCTCAGCCGTATCCAGGGAAGGCAATGACTTAGATCTGGCACGATCATGGGCAAGATCATACTACTATTTTAAAAGCGAAAGTTTGGATGGATGGATGTTTGTTACTCAATCACGCCAGAACGGCTAAACGGTTCTGGATGAAATTTGGCACAGAGCTAGATCATAGTCTGGAATAGCACATAACATCACTTTTTATCATTAGTACGATACTGACATAAGCTAATATTATAGTTCTAGAAGAACTACTAGTAATTTGTGTACTGTGCATTCCAGATGCTGATCAGCAGTGGAGGCTGGACGTGCTACTTCATCATGGGCATGTCGTTCGGCGCCTGCACAGTGTTCATCCCACAGATCAGAAAGGAGGCTAACTCATTTGATGCTGTCAGTGAATCTACCGCTTCTTGGATACGTGAGTTATAATTCTTTCACATTTTTAGGGTTCCGTACTCGAAGCGTAACCAACGGGACCCTATTACCGCTATCTGTCCGTCTGTCTGTCAGCGGGCTCTCATAATCCCTAATAGGTAGACAGTTGAAATTTTCACAAACCGTGTATATCTGTTGCCGTTATAACAACAAATAATAAAAAAGGGGGCTACTACGATGGTTCGGAACCCTTTGTTTATTCGGAGCAGCTTTCCCATACTTGACGTTTATCCACATGTGTCTTGTGTTCGGCTCGCATAGTGGACGCCCCATTACCTCACCCTTAATTGCACACATAAGGAAAAACGAGCCAAAAAGGCTGTTGTCCGATGAACAGGTAAAACCGGATCTCATCAATTTAAAAGTTACTATCTTGACTTACCAGAATCATTATGCCCGTTATGGTATTTAGTTAGCTTATAAATCAACTAGACTAATGTATTGACCTAATGGCTGGCTTTGACCTTGGCCAGAGTCTATGCATTGCCATACAACTTGGTAATGTCGGCAGTCTCTTGGGCACATTACCAATTGACAGCTGCAATGAGGAGGAATTTTTTTTTTTCGCTATAATTAATATTTTAGTTTGAAGTTAATTTTTTATTTTATTTTGTTTATGTATGTGGTTAAGGGTATCACGTTGTATTAGTTGACTTTATTACCTACTACGTAACCATCTATTTACATTTATTTGAATAAATCACGTGACGTGTTACGGTAGATGGAAAAAAGTCATCTTTTGCAGGTTTTCACTTGCATTTGTTCATTTAGTGCTAATGATAAACGTTTCCTTATTGTTTTATATTATTGTTTTCCAAAAAGACAAAACGTATGAGCAGATTAACATTTTATTTAATGAAATTAAATGCTAGATGGCGTTCTTTTTCAAAAATACTGTTCGATGAACAATATTACTATACCTCGTTGTCATGTCTTTGAAATCATTTAATTGCAGTGACATCATTATTAATTCTTTCTTTGTCTTTCCAGCTGCCATCATGGTCTATTCAGGTCTACCCTGGGTATTCATCCTGCCAGTCGCAATGAAATACATCGGAAGAAAGTACACCTTCGCATTCGTCTGCATCAGTAATCTCATCAGCTTCGTAGTCTTTTACTTAAGTACCAAAGTCGAACACATCATCATCAGTGAAATCATCAACGGCATTAACTCTGGATCCCACTTCACAGTATCAGTCATGATCATCACTGAATATACCTCTCCTAAGCATAGAGGTTTTTTCTTGACTGTCAAATCTGCTACTCTCTTCTGGGGTATATTTATGTCTAATGCTATTGGGACCTTTTTCCATTGGAGGAATATTGGAATTGCTGGAATCATCCTTAGTGTCTACAGTCTTTTGCTAGCTTTTATACTACCTGAGTCACCGTTTTGGTTGGCAACTAAACAGCAGTTTGAAAAGTGCTCATCTTCACACAGATGGCTCATGGGAGAAGGAAAACAGTCAGAAGCAGATTTGGAGAAGTTGATCAACTTTCAGAGGAATCTAAGTTTGGATTCTAAGCCCAGAGATTTTAAGTTGAAAGGATTCGTAACTAAATATTGTAATGTCATATCGTCTAAGCAGTTTTATAAACCGTTACTTTTAAGTTTGTTAATACAATCTTTATATGTGTTTTCTGGTAAAGTTGTATTTAGTGTGTACGCTATAGATATAATTGGTAAAATAACTGCTGGAAACAAAATATCAGCTTACACAGCAATGTTAATATTAGACGGGGTCACAGTATTCTGTATGTACATTGGTTGTATATTTGTAAAAATGTTGCCTAGGAGAAAATTATTAATTGGTTCCTCATTGATAGGAATAGGATTTCTTTTATCTATTTCTTTGTACGCGTTTTTAATTAAATTAGCAGTTCTAGGAGAGAATAATTACATAGCTATATTTTTATTAGTAGGGTATTCAATAGGCGTATGTTGTGGACCTGTTATACTGACACAAACAATTTCTGGAGAATTAGTATCCATAGAATCTAGAGGGCTTTCATCCTGTTGTATAGACTTATGTCTTAAAATACTTTTAGGTACTTTAGTTAAGACTTCTCCGTACTTATTCAAGTCATGGGGTACCCATGGTGCCTTTCTATTTTATGGAGTGTCAACTTCAATATTTTTGTTTTTGATTTATAAGTTTTTGCCTGAAACAAAGGATAAGAGTTTGCAAGAAATTGCGGAGTGGATGAAAGGGTCTGAGAAAAGTCCGGTATTGCAAGAAGAAGTTGTTTTTTTACCAGGCAAGTAGTGACTGGTAAAGATGAAGGAACTCTTGTTACTAGGGGTCCAAGGAAAAATTTTTGGCCAGTAAACCGAGAGTAGAAAAAGGATCGATACGTAATAGAGTTATTTGTGTTAATATTAGTTGTGTTTTTTACGAATATAAATATCAAGGGTTTCTCATAAAAATTTAATTAAAACAATAACTGTCAAAAACGTTTTGTATTCGTCATTTATTCCCATTTTGCAGTATTTCTCTCCATCATTAAATTTCACCTTTGCCGCAGCGTGAGTCCTAGTAGGGACATATACACACTTAATAGAATGGAAACCGAAATAAGATAGTAAGCTAGAAATATAACTCACACTTTCATAAGTATAACCACAGTGTGACAGTATCTACTTGTGGTCATCTATTCAGATCACATCAAGTGGATAATATTCAACATCATGTCCAGTATCAGTTGACACTTGGACAAATGTTTTTGCTTTAATTGAATTTATATTATTCGACAAAGAAACATGGGTTCAGCTGATTAACTAAAGCGAAATATCTGACTTTTAAACGTAGTGTTTGTTATTGTACTTGGATCAGTGTCTTTTCGAAATTATACTGTGTGTCACACAGGTTATAGTCCTTTTTCCATAGTTTATTGCTCCTCGTCCGTAATCCATAGGTTTTTGAACCTTCTGTGAAGTCCTCCAAAATATCCTTATTTACTTGTTTTGACTGAAACTGACAACTGAGACGATAAAGAATAATAAAAATAGTCACTTTTATCGAATTGCCGAAATAAATCACATTTTATCCATAAATTTAAAAGATTAGATAAAAGCTATATTAACGTTTAAGTGATTCTTCAATCGAACTGCAGTTGCGAAGTGATTTTGTGCGAAATGGAAGATTTCCAGTTGGAAAAACGTGTGGAAAAGAAAAACAAATGGGAGAAGAGGAAGTATTTCTTGAGACAGGTACAATATTAGATATTATATTAAGATTATTCTGCCAAGTATGGTTTAGATCTGGAATCTAATTATTTTGCTTTCTATTCTATTTAAGTACACGGCGTCAATGTTGTGGCGCAGGTCGGGAGAGAACTATGTCCAGCAGTGTTGAGTCGATTGATGAAATCAAAATTTCTTTTGACCAATATTGTTATTCGTTCCGATTCGCAAAAGCTGGTAAGGCTTCCATCAGCTGCCTCGTCGTTTGAGAATATTGATTGGAGTTAATTTGCCAGTTAGCTATGAGAAGGCCTTTCTAAAAATTTACTTCGTTTTGATCAAAATAATCAGGGAGTCAATAGGAATTGGATAATATTATATAGGTATGGTAATTTCAAATCTGATAAAAAGTTAAAAGTAGACAAAGTGAAGTTTTAATCAACAACAGTTGCTAAAATAAAAAAAAAACCTAGACAAATGTAGATAATCGAAAACATCTTCATCAGAATAGCTTTTTTTTCTACATTAGGGTCGGCTTCCAGTCTTACCTTCTTCTGGAGCGACTGCCTTTCTGACCTCCACAACGTAAATGCTAAGTAACATGACACTCCACGGTCAGACTGTTTGTCGGACCTTTGCATTGATTGGCAATTTTTTTGCGATGGCAACAATCACGCTGTCGAAGACGCACGAGACGGCGCCACCGCATCACTATCTAATCTCTGTATCTTTCACGTGTTAGAATAATACGATAATTAACATAAACAGCAAAAATATATAAACATAATCATATATTATCACATTAAACTTTCGATCAGATTTTTTGCTAATTGTATGTGGAAGCATGGAGATATCGGCACAAACAAAAAGTGGTCTATACCTAATAGTAGGGGCCGTAGTTGAAGTCGCAATGTGATTTATGATGATGATGTGGAACCCATAGAAGTAAAACCTAAGAATCTAACTTATTGAACAATGTATCATATCAAAAGCATCACCTCCTACATAAAACTTCTGGACTCAAATCCATCTAATGTGAAACAGGATTTATAAAATAAGCAAAACCATCATTTAAACGAATTGGGTTTAATATACTAAACCTATTCAAGAATCTGTAACTACTTTCTTATTAAAAAGAGTACCGCTATCACCTATCTGCTTTTAAAGATTGTTCAGAGAACTTTTCAGTACCACCTGAAGAGACTCTTGCCAGGCGCTGGCACGTCCTATGGCAAAGGTCAGCGCCTGGCAAGAGCCTACTTCAGGTTCTACTTGATCAAAGCTTCAGAGCCTAATCCAGCTTGCATCCAAGCTGGTTCTATGCCATTCTTAAGATACACCTTTCACACGAGGTTACAGACTTATGACTTTACCTCAGTAACCTCGAGTTTGCGAAAACAGTTAACAAATTCTTTATCGTTTAGCAGACGGTCATTTCGGAGAGTGATATCAACAATCTTTTTCATTCTTATCTACTCATATCTTTTACAACAATAGCAGGATTAACGGCTGCAATAGTTCTGTTCGTAATGATTTACGATTGCACTGCAATATTAATAGATAGATTATTGCGATTTTTGAAGAAGTTGTGTAAGCTTTAGGAGAGGCATACGTCAAACAGTAGACTACTTGCGACTGAAATGATGAATGGGTTATGTTGAGTGAGAGATAGTGAAAATATATTGTATTTTATTCATACTCATCTTCTTATGGCAGATGATGATCAGCAGTGGAGGATGGACGTGCTACTTCATCATGGGCATGTCGTTCGGCGCCTCCACAGTGTTCATCCCACAGATCAGGAAGGAGGCTAACTCATTTGATGCTGTCAGTGAATCTACTGCTTCTTGGATACGTAAGTAGTTTATTATTCCGAGATAGAAGGTCAAACACAACGATTCTACAAAAGTAGAAGGCTCCTCTTTGATAAGAAGGGCAATATTGATTTAAATACTAAAAAAATGTGGAAGAAACAACCGGTCTACTATCTAAAAACATTAAGCTCATTTTGAGCACCGCTGTAGTTGGGTAATAAAAGTGATGTTGTGCAAGTACCATTTTTTTTTGTCCTGTGCGAGTCTAATAAATACTTGTCTTCCAAGTCTTACTAGCAATACAACATACCATATTTTAAAACCAGTATAATAACATCAGGCGTTTGTTTGAAAGGATTAAACTAAACCATGGCTTATTTTTATTTTTTTATGTTCGAACAAGAAAAGCTTAGAGCAATAGTTATAAACTTGTTTTTAACTTTTTAGTTTTACACACAGCACTATTCTAAATCTTTTTTTGAATTTTCCAGCTGCCATCATGGTCTACTCGGGTCTGCCTTGGACCTTCATTCTGCCAATCTTCATGAAATACATCGGAAGAAAATACACATTTATGTTTGTCACCATCAGCAATTTGATTAGCTTCGTGGTTTTCTACTTCAGCGTCACAGTCAACCAAATCATCATCAGCCAGATCATAAATGGTATCAACACTGGATCCCACTTCACTGTATCAGTTATGATCATCACAGAATATACCTCTCCTAAACACAGAGGATTTTTCTTGACTGTCAAATCTGCTACTCTCTTCTGGGGTATCTTCATGTCAAATGCCATTGGAACCTTCTTCCATTGGAGAAACATTGGCATCGCTGGTATTATTTGTAGTGCCTACGGATTATTGATAGCAATCGTTCTCCCAGAATCGCCATTTTGGTTGGCGACAAAGCAACGCTACGAGAAATGCTCGTTTACTCATAGATGGATGATGGGAACAGGCAAGCAAGCTGAAGGAGACCTAGAAAAGTTGATAAACTATCAGAAGAATCTCGTTGCGGAGGAGAAATCTAAGAATTTTAAGCTAAAAGGATATGTTGCCGACTATTTAAGAGTGATTTCATCAAGACAGTTCTACAAGCCTTTAATTTTATGTTTAATAGTGCACTCTTTGTATATATTTTCTGGCAAGGTAGTATTTAGTGTTTATGCTATAGATATAATTAGTAAAATAACTGCTGGGCATCACATATCGCCTTATACAGCTATGTTAGTATTAGATGGAGTTACAGTATTCTGCATGTATATAGGCTGTTTAGTTGCGAAAGTATTGCCTAGGAAAAAACTGTTAATATGTTCTTCTTTAATAGGAATTGGCTTCCTTTTATCGATTTCTTTGTACGCATATTTAATTAAGTTGTCGCTAGTAGGTGAGAATAATTATTTTGCTATATTTTTGTTAATTGGTTATTCAATGGGACTTTGTTTTGGTCCTGTGATATTGACACAAACTATTTCTGGAGAATTAGTTTCAATTCAAGCCAGAGGACTTTCATCATGCCTTATGGATCTATCTTCAAAGATTCTTTTAGGTACTTTAGTAAAAATGTCGCCATTTTTGTTTAAATCTTGGGGAACTCATGGTGCCTTCTTATTCTTTGGTTTATCTACATCATTCTTTCTATTCTTGATCTACGCATTCTTGCCTGAAACTAAGGATATGACATTGCAAGAAATTGCTGAATGGATGAAAGGGACTAAGAAGACTCCTGTTATGCAAGAAGAGGCTAACTTCTTACCTGAAAAGAGTTAAAACAACGAGAGGCAATTATTTATGAAGCTAGTCATCAACTTCATCTTATTTAAATTATAACTTTAAGATAGAATATCTATATCAACTTTTGGTGAAACAACGATCTAAATTAAAAAATAGAATAAAAAAAGCGAGTTTTTATTTGGCTTTATTTACATTTTATTTTTAGTTATTGAAATGTTCCGAATGAATACTGCTTAACATTGTAACTGTATGCATTTTAGCTAGAATCACAAACTAGTTTATTTGGAAGCTATTAAATAAAAATATCTTAGATATTGCAGCATTGCAGACAACAAAAAGAACAAGATTTTTGTCTATTTGTGTATTAATGAGATACAGACAGCAAAAGCGTTTGAGGCACCAGGCATTCATATTATATGCACTTCAAATAAGTGTATTTTATCACATAGGAAAGGAACACAATATATCATTTAGCTGTTAAGATGGAAGCGCCAGGGTAGTCCTCGAAATTCAAATTTTCTCAGTTTCAGGCTATATCATCATTCATCATCATTCTCTTGCCCTTATTCCAATTCATTTGGGGTCGGCTCAGCATGTCTTCTTCTTCCATACTTCTCTATTACTCGTCATCTCACCAGACACCTCCTTTCATGCCATATCATTCTTTACACAGTCCATCCATCGTTTCTTTGGTCTTCCTCTACTCATATACCCATGCATCCACATTCATACTCAAAACTTTCCTCACAACATTTTCCTCATTCCTCCGCATCACATGGCCATACCACGACAACCGATTACCACACAACTTTTCTGTCACCGGCGCCACCGCCAGTTCACCAGCCAGGAAACCGCCAGTTCGGGTTTCCGCCAGTTTCAGGCTATATGTGAAACAGAATATGATTCGCGACCGTAACACGTATGGAGTTACAGAATTATAATCATTAAAATCTACTATTTCATGAAAAAGTCATTCAATGGGATTATATGAACTTAGAGGGTTATATTGATAAGTTTAATGACTATGAAGTCTCTCTGTTAAGTCATATTTGTTATGGTCTCGAATCATATCTTAATCAATATACAACCTGTCGCTGGCTGATCCTTTAATTGCAAAAAACGTGAGAAAATTTA
This sequence comes from Noctua janthe, assembly GCA_910589295.1. Classification (NCBI taxonomy): domain Eukaryota; kingdom Metazoa; phylum Arthropoda; class Insecta; order Lepidoptera; family Noctuidae; genus Noctua; species Noctua janthe. The sequence goes on along the minus strand of OU342573.1, from coordinate 1,684,087 downwards.
AATTTCACTGGCTACCTTGAGCTTCCACCTTAAATATCCCCTTCAGAATATTTTAGTAAAGGTGGCCTTTTCAAGTGACAAGGAGTATACTGGGTTGTAGGTGCTTTAGAGATTCTTTTGCCAGCACATAAAGGGTTTAAATAGACCCTTAACATAAACGAAAGGCACTTGTTCTCCCCGTCACTGCGATCATTTTTTTTGTTCTAGACTATACCTGGGAACCTTCTAGTTAGTGATTCTGATCTGAACTTTGATTACTGCAGAAGGATTTTTGTAATCTCAATCCCTGAGCAGATTTATGGGAGGTTAAAGTGGGCGAATACAATAGCTGGCTACAGCTATTAACAATTGGCCCTGCTAGTCAACCTTGCAGTCTAAGGGTTCCGTAACATCACGTTTAATAGTCCGAAAAAACCTTAATAAAAACCATGTTTTTTTCGAGGAATATAAAGGGTGTATATAGACAATAAACGAAGCTGAAAGGCACTTGTTCTTCCCGTCATTGCGATCATTTTTTTTTGTTCTAGACTATACCTGGGAACCTTCTAGTTACGGAAATATTTCAGGTCAAAGTTCCAACTTTTTCACAAGTTTTTTTAAATACATGTTTTTAATGTAAGATTTTTACTTTACACACCTCCACGACCCTCATACTATTCAACCCATTCATTAGCACAATGCTACGAGTGCTTTCCATCGAGTCCTACCGTAAAAAGTGATTTTTGACCCCAAAAATAAAAGTCGATTCCCAGCAATAATTTTTGCGTAAAGTTACTTAGTTTGATGTACAGAATGCTTGGTTGACGGCTTCGTGAAGGGTCTGTTTATACCCTGTATATGTACAAGAAGTACAAGTGATTTGTTTATTATCATATATAGTCTGATTTCATCCATTACTGTGTTTAACATAACTGGGTAAACACCACGCCTGTAAACCCCGAAGGGTTAGGCAGAGGTATAGCTAATAGTACACCCACATTTCGCCAGTTATGTTTTAAGTTCCATGTAATAGGAGGAGAGCCTAGCCATCAACTGAGCTCAAATCCAGACACCCTGGCTGCTACTGAGAAGTTCCTGGAATGGAAAAACCCAATAATAGTTTTCCTGACCCTTGCGCTTGTGACTACTAGAGCAACGAGGCAGTCTACTGGGTATAATATAATAATTATAAGATTCTCTTTGCTTGTGCAAGTCTACAGCCTGTTATACAATACAATACCCCTTATGGCAACAATTTCGTTAAAGAGCAGACGCGTTTGTTTGTTTTCTACATATACAGCCTAAATCGACGGCAGTAAAGAACAAAACCAATAGTTTTCGGAGAGCGTTTTTAACGCGACTGTCTACAGGAACAACGCAGGCTTGTAAAAGCCATTTACTATTTTCACGATGACTTACCAATTATTGAGTTTAGGATGTTGATAATTTTTCGTTTTAGTTATAATAATTAAATCTACTGATTTCTTTTTTTTTTAATAGCCTTGTCTGTCCCACTGCTGGGCAAAGGCCTCCCCCATATCTTCCAGGTAGTGATAAGAATCCATCAATTTTGCCCGTAAAATAACACAAAAATATGTCTTTATTTCAAATTTTGTATTTTATAACTATACCTTTTTTATTATTCATTCATGAAACGTCACGTCTTTGGCATGTATTATGCATATAATTCATGAGATTTTTTTTAAAGAAAAAAATATCACTAGGTAAAATAAAAAATTATGTATTCAATCAGGTATGTAAAATATTGAACTTCGCAGAAATGCAGTTGTTTTTTTGTCTTTTACTGCCGTCGAAATCTATAAAATTGAAAAGTCTGTTTGTAATTTCAAAATAACAGCTTTTCACTGAACGCACACGAAAGTATATACGGTACTTATTACAAAAATAGTACATTTTGATATAAGTGGGAAAACTTTGTTATTGCATTCGAGCTGTAATTAACACCCGAGCTGCAACCGAGTGTGTTATGGAGCCGAGAACTGCAGTAACAAGTCCCCACGTGTATCAAATGACGATTTTCAATACACTTTCGAAGAAATAAAATATTAGAACGGAAAGTATTTTTGTCGCGAATTATTAGGAAACCAAGATTTAATTTGCTTTTTTCCGCGCTTTGCTTTCGCTAGGTTGAAGAAGAAGCAAATGCAGCTTAGATATGATGCCGCTAAATAGCCTAATATGAAAAATAGAAAATTCAAATATTTTTGAATTTAGAACACAAATAAATATTGATTTGTTCATAAAAGTAAATATTTGTTTTAAATAAACATGTTTATAAAAGATTTCCTATTTATAAACATAATTTCAATACTCAACAAATATTTACGCTGTAAAGACCCATATCTCTGTGCCGAGATTTAAAAAAAAACATCACCGACTAAAGTCATTGAACCCATTTGGACTTAGTATGAGTATAGTTATCTATGGACATTTTTATTTATTATTTATATTAAAACTCCATGCGTGTGAAATACTTTTTGCATGTTGAATCTAATGAAATCGTAGTGCGATATGAATTCGAGAAAGTGTATTGAAAAACATTTTGTTTTTTTTAATTTTTGTCTGTCTCTCTGTCTGTTTGTTCCGGCTAATCTCCGAAACGGCTGGACCGATGTTGACGAGAATTTTACTGACAGATAGCTGATGTTATAAGGAGTAATTTAAGCTACTTTTACTTTGGAAGAAAGATTAGGGTTCCGTGCATAAAAAATAAAACCTTTGAAATTAACAAACTCTGCCGATTCAAATTGGGAAGTAATATTTTTATAATAATTTCACGCGGACGAAAGTCGCAGGGCACAGCTAGTATTTTATAAAATTAAAAAAAAAAACTAAACAGGAAAAACAAGAATTAAATCTGAATTTGCATTCATACAGAACATGACTTAAAGTATCAAAAATATGGCGAGGATTCCGTAGGCGTCGTTAAGAAAACATTTGGTCAAAATTGTTGATGTACCTAAAAAAAATAAAAATCATGTAAAGGAAAGGTACAAATCTTCAATATCTACTCGACCCAAATGTACAGACGGCAGCACATCAAGCTACTACAATCTGTCAAATTTCTTTAATAGATTTTCAACTTAATCGCTAACTTATTAGGTTCAAGGTTGATAGTGCCTCAACGCAAACTATGGCTCACCTTCTGTCCTGCACTATGTGTTTCCACGTGCACTTTGAGGGACCTGTCCGAGGCCACCACCAACACAGTCGGGGTGGCAGAGGGTCAAAAAAAAATAATAATTTAAAAATAGGGAAATCATCGACAGGTCGACGAAGAAGAAGGTTGATTGTGAAAATTTTACAGATTCGGGTAGCTTGATGTGCTGGCATGGTTGCTACTGAGAAATTCCTCATAGAAAAACCCAATAACACTTTACCCGACCTGGGAATCGAACCAAGGACCTTACCCTGAGCACTCGCGTTTGCGACCACTAAACCAACGAGGAAGTAAAGAATAAATAATTATGGAAAAATCATTGGAATAAATTGTCAAATGATATTATTTTTATTTTGTTTTTCAATCCTTCATGCAGTACCCTAAAGTCGAAAACGATTCAAACTTTAAGTTAATATCACGATACATACGATATTAAGGTTCAAGCATAGCTTGGGGTGACATCACACAAGCTTGGTGGTTCGAAAGTTTATGTGAATTAAAAAAAAAATGAGTGATACAGACTTATCACGGGACAGTTTTGTATGGATATATTTTTTGCGACAGGTAAGTTCTTGATTAGAAGTAAATGTTTTTGCTTTCTGGTTGGAAAGCATTTATAAAAAAAACAAAAAAAAATTGTTGAAGCAATTCGCTAGAAATAGCAATATTATCGAATCCTACTAGTAATATTATATGTATTTATTTAGTTTTCATGAATAATTTTATTTTAATTTTTAGTTTTGTACGACTGACATTTTAACTTTTAAGTATATTGTTTATTTTTGATTGAATTTTGATTGATTATTATTATTATAAATATATATATATATATATATATATATATATATATATATTTTATTGCGAATGTAATTATTTGGTTTTTAAGTATATTTTAATTTTAATTTTAAGATTGTACAAATTACACTAAATTTTGCTGTGCCCGACGGTCTACAACAGCTCTTAGCTCTAAGCCTTTTGTATAACACCATGTTTTTACCTTGTAGAACGCAAATAAATGAATAAATAAATGTGAAAGTTTGCGCGGATGTATGGATATCTGGATGTTTGTTACTCATTCACGCAAAAACTACTGACCAGATTTAAATAAAATTTGGCACACAGATAGTTTATAACCTGGATTAACACATAAGATACCTTTTATGTTCAAAATTTTGTCCAGACAGTGTAAATTAGATCCTAACGATTTTCGTTGTATTTGTAACAAAAATATGATGACAACAAAAAAAGAGATCCATCACAGAAACTATAACTTAAAGAGGACCTACTTTAATTAATTTCGGTAGCTTTGAATAAAAAAAGGTTCCTGAATTGGGGTGTGAAAATTTTATAAAGAAACCCTAATGATTTGTTAATTTTAAGGATACCAGCTTTTGCCTGCCGGCATACCTGCCACTTTATCAGCGTGGACTAATCTACCGAGATGAAAAGTATCTAATGTGTTAAACCAGGTTATAACTATAACTATCTATGTGCCAAATTTCATCTAAATCCGTTCAGCCATTTTTAAATGATTGAGTAACAAACATCGTAACATCGTTGTTGTTGTCAATGGTGGTCCTCTTGAGGTTTTTCGAGAATATGTTTACCTCGAGCAAGCTCTGCAGTTTGGTAAGAACAACTTTGGACAACACAGTCACTCAACAACTGAACACTACAGCCGGCTGGTTCATAAATTCAAGGTCGCTCAGCGAGCTATGGAACGGGCTATGCTTGGAATCTCTCTGAAGGATTGCATCTAGAACGAGGTGATCTGACAGAGTTCTCGACATAGCTCATAGAATAATTAAGCTGAAGTGGAATGGGCCAGCCATATTATTTATATATTTAAACTTCATGTACAAGAGTGGTACACAGCCGGACTTAATGCCACAAGGCATTCTCCTATTTGACCCAAACGTTGACTAGTAACGTTTGGGTCAAATAGGACAGCATTGTGATAGAGTACAAAAAAAAAATAAGTAAAATACGTATAATTATGTTAACATAAATAAGTAAATACATATAAGCTGTAAAACCGATGCCCGTTGGGGTAAACGTGTTCTTGAGTGGAGACCGCGAATCGGCAAGCTTAAGGTGAGACGCCCTCAGCGAATCGAATCAAAAAATCTTAGGCAAAATTTCTTGGGTTTGAACTTAAGACCTATGACTTGGCAGTCTGACGGTCACACCACTAGGCCATCACTGCTTATCGTAGTGGAGGCGAGATAGTACGTCGCTCCATGTAGTACAATACGGGTATTCAGCTGGGAGCTGCCCACAAAAATTTGAAAAAGGTTAGGCAGATGATGAAAGCTCGTGATTCAAGTGTGTTGTATAAAAATTCGGTGTTTTCCTTTTCAGTTACTGGTCACCAGTGGAGCCTGGTCATGTTTTTTCATGCTGGGACTCTGCACTGGGTCTCCAACGGTGCTGGTCCCCCAACTCCGGAGAGAAGCCAATTCCACTGATGCTGTTTCTCCGGAGATGGCATCCTGGTTACGTAAGTATTTTTAGCGGTCTACATGTCACATTGGTCTAGTGTTCGCGAACCTTACTGCTGAGCATGAGGTCATGGGTTCAATACCCCAAACGAAGAGCATCTATGAGAACGTTCATTTATAAAAAGGTCAGGCTTAACTTTATTGGGTCAGACTCGAAAAAAAGACTTTATTTTACGGAATGCGTAGATATTATAATAAATTTACAGAAGAATATAAATATATGTAATATATTAAAAAATAATACACATTCGTTCATTCATTCTGATATATTTATATTAGAATATAAATATATATAATATATATTTTTTAACAAAACGATGTGTTTGTCAAAGCCCTTGGTCATTACCAAGGGCACATCACACAAATTATCATCATCGCTTTGTCTCAAATATCTTACGGGTTATTTTTATTATCAATAAAAATAGAAATAAAAAACCTGTTACATGCCAATGATGGTAAATAAAATTAACATCAGAACCAAACCAACACAACAACAACAAACTTAACCTATAAATTATTAATAAGTACTTTTTTATATAAATCTGTCACCTTCGCCCGCGTAATATTATAATAAAAATATTACTTACTTCCCTAATTAAATCGGATTTTGTTAACAATTTCAAGGGTTTTAATTTTTTTTTTATTTGAGAAAACTGCTCTCAAAACGGTGAAGAAAAACATCGTGAGGAAACCGGCATGTCCTAGAACCAAAAATTCGAAGACATGTGACATCTACCAACTCGCACTGCAATTTTTGTTACATGTACCGTATTTTCATATGCATTCAGTAAAATAAATGCTGTTATTTTGAAATTACAAACCGACACTTAAATTTTATTTATTAGTATAGATGTAGTATAATGTACGTACTGTTAGCGTACCTATTTTAAATAACTAATTAAACACAAATTCTTCTTATATTCGTTTTCACGACCGCTAGGTCAAACATAGATGAATGCAAAAAACAATAATAATAACCTAATAATAAACTCTCTCCTGAACTCAAACACATATCTTGACATGTTTGCGAATTAATGGAAAGTAATACTGTCAGAATTTTTGAATTTTTGTGAGAAGAATGCATGACTGTGTTAAATAAATATTGTAATTAAATATATAAATAAATTATCGATTTAAGCTGATAGTAGATATTCCAAAAGTGCAATAACCTTCAGGCATGATTTAGCTTCCACGTGACAACATGCATTAGCTTTTCTATATTTTAACAGTTAGGTTCATATAACTTAGTTTTAGCCCTCGGCTTCTTTCCGTAACTTATTTCTTTACACAATATCTTTATAAATCAAAATGCCTATGTGTTATCCTCATGTATAAACTGTATTATCGTAAAGTTTCATCAACATCCGTTCAGTAGCTTTTGCGTGAAAGGGTAACAAACATCTATCCATACATCCATCTATTCTCACAAATTTCACATTACAATAGTAATAAAAAGTAAGATTTACCCTGTCGTCGTGATTATTGGTTTCGAAAAGCACCTTCTCTCGGCGTAAAACAGGCATCTTCGGATTTGCCGAACAAAATGAACGCGACGATTGCTCATATTAAATCAGCGCTATTATTATGTTTCCAACTGCCATCTTCAGCTACAGCGGACTGCCATGGGTCATCATCCTGCCCACCTTAGTGGCGCTTATAGGCAGGAAGATCACCCACAGTGTCGTCTGCGTCTCCAGTTTTATCGGTTTCATCATCTTCTACAACAGCACTGACGTCTACATGATCCTCATCAGCGAAATCTTTCAAGGAGCCGTCACTGCCTCGTATCTCACCATCTCACTGGCCATCATCACAGAGTATACCTCAGCTAAATACAGAGGCGTTTTCTTGACTATTAAATCTGCAACATTCTTCTGGGGTATACTAGCCTCAAATGTTATAGGAACTTTCTTTCATTGGACGAATATAGCTCTATTTGGTTTGGTGTGTTCAGTGTACAGTTTGGCAACAGTATTCTTCTGGCCTGAGTCCCCGCTGTGGTTAGCTAATAAAGGTCGTTTCGACCAGTGCGCAAAAGCCCACAAATGGCTGAAAGGATCAAACATGGTTTCTGAAAAAGAACTCGAGAAACTCATAGCTGACCATCAAAATGATAGACGAAAACTATCTCTAAGGAACAAAGTTATGGAGTCTATTAAAGTTGTAGGAAAGAAAGAATTTTATAAGCCTGTGTTATTCTCTGTGTTATTGATGACATTGTACGTATCTTCTGGAAAATTAGTTTGTACAGTATACGCTATAGATATGCTAAAGAAGGTAACTAACAACGAGTCTGCAGCTTATGCTGGCATGTTAATATTAGATGCTGTGACAGTTTCAACGATGTACGTAGGATGTGCTTTATCTAAAGCATTTAGAAGACGAAGTTTGTTACTAACCTCTTCTTCTATTGCAATTGTGTTTCTGTTTTTACTATCACTGTACCTGTATCTAGTAAAATTAACGGCAGTTTCAGAAAACAAGTACTTATCAATACTGTTGTTAGTAGGTTATTCAGTATCTATAAGTTGTGGACCAATGATTTTATCTACGTCTATATGTGGTGAGTTAATATCCTTAGAATGTAGAAGTTTGTCAATGTGTGCTATAGCACTGTGTTTTAAGATAACGATGGGTACTTACTTAAAAACAAGTCCATACATTTTTAAAGTTTTAGGAATGCATGGTACTTTCTTATTATTTGCTCTGTCTTCATCTGTGTGTTTGGTTTTAATATATTTCTATTTACCTGAGACAAAAGATAAGAGTTTACAAGAGATTTCTGATAATATTAAGGGATTGAAACCTGTAGAAGAGGCCAAGGAATTGTTACCAATTGTGGCTCAGGATAGTATTTTTGTACCAAGTAATAAAAGAACAGTTCGTGAATAAATTGTTCATCTTAGTAATAGTATCATTACTTTTTTTAGCAGTGATAGCCTAGTAGGGTGGTCGTTGGACTGCCAAGACAGGTCTCAAGTTCGAACTCAAGACACCCAACTCTGATTTTTCGGATGTATGTGCGTATTGTATAGTTATCACTTGCTTCGGTGAAGAAAAATGTCGTGAGGAAACCATGCTTGAGAGATATTTCTCGACGGCATGTAAAGCCAAGTCCGAGGCCCATGGCCGGCATAAAAACTCTGAGACCAGGTTAGGCACTAACCACACGATAAATAAATAAGATTATATTTTGTTAAATAATAATGTATTCTTAAACTTGTAAATATTAAAAAAACCAGATTCAATTTGTATAATAATAGTAAGTAGTAGTGTGTATGGTTTTTTAAATAATGTCCTTTTTACGGATGTACCAGTTAAATTATATTAATATGTGTAACTCATATAATTAATCAAGTTAGATTAGAATATTGTATTATGTGTGTTTAACTACTTTCGTAACCTGATGACATTTAGTTGACAATTAAAAAACTGAACAAATACAAATGTTATTTTTATTACAATTAAAAAAACAAGCCTGTCGTGCTACAGAAGCGCAGGCCTGCGTCTACGACATTATTCGACGAGCTCTTGCCACCACCGGCGTACCAGTACTTTTAGAACCCAACAGTTTGGTACGTGAAGATGGGAAGAGACCAGTCGGAATGACGCTGATGCCATGGAAGGTGGGTAGGCCTTTGGTGTGAGCGGCAACCTGCGTCGATACCCTTGCGCTGTTTCTTGTTGCCAGCACGGTAGGCTGTGCTGGCGCTGCTGCTGAGTCTGCTGATAGCCTCAAACGGCGTAAATACTGTTACCTAATTGGCAGTTACAGTTTTGAGCCGCTTGGGGTTGAAACGCTCGGGTCATGGGGCCCAAGTGCGTGTCTCCTTTTTAAGGAAATTTCTAGCCGACTGGTTGACACTTCGCGTGACCAGAGGGCTGGGTCCTTTTTTGGCCAAAGAATTAGCATTTCCATTTAACATGGCAATGCTGCCAGTCTTCTGGTCAAGTTTACGAATGACAGCGATGGAGGAGTACTTAGACGCCTAAGCGTCCTGTTGTTTATTTTAGTTCATATATAGCTATTTAGTTTATTATACATAAATTAGTCCTATTTTTGTAAATATTTAGTTGTTGACAATCCGTCAGGATTTATTCCGTAAGGCTCGTACATCATGTGGGCAGAAGATGGGTTTCGTGCAATGAAAACACACTGGGTGCGATACACTGTTACTTGAAATTACATTTTAACACAATAACACGGGGCACAATGAATCGGGTACAGTGAGACGTCCGTCTCACTTCCACTGCGATGAGACCTTGAATGTCGTCCTCGCCTCGAGCTGTAAACATCACGGCTCTGTAGAAGCACGCTGCGGTATGGGTAGACTTGTAAGTAGATCGTGATGTTACTACTGGCGTACTTGCGATTCATTTTTTGTCCGTACCAATGACCGTTTCCGACATAGTTATAATTATATAACTAGCTTAAATTCATTAAAAAAATTGTATATTACTCAAATGGATTTCAAAAGTTTGTGGTACAACCCCCTCCCCACAATTCATTGTCCTTCATGCTACGGGGAAAAAACTGTAGATAACGAAATTTTTCCTAATTTATTGCCCGCGGCGATATCGCTCCGCTCGGGTCGCCGGTTCAATGCCCGGGTTATCTTTCAAAGAGAAGTGTTCCTTTTCCGTTTATTAATTAGATTTCAACGGAAATTAAGAAATGGAAAAGCGCAGTTTTTATCGTTTTTCTGGTATGTTTCTGCGAAGATCGCTAATTAAGTTCTGAGATGTTTTTTGAATGATAATTTTTAATTATGTCTGTTTGTAAGTCGTCGCAATGTTGTGTTTTATAACTAAAATTTTAATGTTAACAGAATTTTCTTTCGCTTATTATATGACCTTTTTTTTTCTCTCATATTTAAATATTGACTTATTCGTCAACTGGCGAGTGTGAAACACGCGAGTGCGCGCGAGTTGGCATCTTCCGATTTTACCAATTTTTTTTTGTCATTCCTTGGTGAAAAGAAAGTCATTCAGTCAAGTCTTACTAAAGGATACTGTGTTACTCAGTAACTGGGTTCGGAGGTCAGATAGGCAGTCGCTTTATGTAAAATACTGGTATGTAACTGCATCCGGTAAGACTGGAAGCCGGCCTTAACATAGTTGTGAAAAGGCTAAGCAGATGAGCTACCAGGTCTTTGATGGGCCAAATATTCTCGTATTAGTACGAGTATCTTACGACTATTATAAATCTTGCTTACTAGAGGGGGAAAGTAAATTGGGTGCAAAAATTCAGTTTCAAGATTTAACCTCATACATACAAACAATTAATAAAAGGGGTGACAAACACAATTACAGTACTAGAAATAGAGACCAATTAGTTCAGCCAGGCTTCAGACTCGCTAAAGTAGACTCATCTTTCATGGGGTACTGTTTGAGATGCTATAATAAAATTCCACAAAGTATTCTTGAACTGAATGAAACGAAATTTAAAACATGCATTAAACGCACACTATGTAAGAAAGCATATTACAAGTTGGACGATTATATCACTGATAAAAATGCTTGGCTCAATGCCGGTCCTGCTCCACAAGAACAGGAGCGCCTAAATTGATAGCATTAAATAGTATTGTTGGAGCTGCTGAAGATTGTATAACAATCTTTGCATTGTATAAATTCAATGTCTTTTGTATTATATAGCCGCCTAGCCCATATTGTGTCAGTACTATGTACTAGAAAGCTGTCATTCGCTGGAAACCTGCGTCTTTTCTTGACTTGAATGTGCCCTGGCGGTTAGGAGTATGTCATGCTCACTCAAAGGTCTCGCTGATGGTGGCACGTGTGTCGGATCATTTAGTTCCCTTCAAAATGGTTGAGTCGAATGGTGCTGATACATGCGTCATATTCGTGAACGGGCGCTGTCAGTTGTGACTGATCATCTCTTATTTGCCACGGCTTTTTTTAATTAATTATTTTATTATTGAATTGTTTTTACTATGGACACTTTTAACGTACACATCTTGCTGCATCGTTCTCACATTATATACCATCTCAAAATGAATGATGTAACCAAGGTTTTGTTAAAGTATTCTGATTTACAAGAGTGTCCATGGAGTTTCTTGCCCGTTCTTCTCCATAGAGATCTACGTTAGGGAATGGGCAACTACAGTACTTTCACAGTTTTTGTGCCTTGTGACTGGGACTGTAGCTATTTTTTACTGTTGTCTTTGTTTCGACAATTCAAAAGTGCCTGTAACTGGCCTACTTGAAATAAATGCTTTGTTATTGATTTTGATTTTGATTGCAAGTTAAGTAAAATATCGTAAAAGCATAATTACTTGGATGCAGACACTGTAGGTACACATCTGCTTAACCCTTCGGAAAGACAGGTGTGATGTTATGATATAGTTATGATTGGATAGTCCCCTGGCCTCAGCAGCTTTACAACTGAATACCACCCACCATTATTTAAAACGTCAAAGCAAATTACTTTTAATTGATGAAAGAAATCACATGACGAGCCGATATATCACGTACTGTGTGTCGTTTGTTAATTGTGTAGAAGTTAGTTATGATTTGATGCGTGTCTTCATTGCTGTAACGAGTCTAATGTTGATCGCTATCGATTTCAAACGGTCTGCTCTTGGTTAGGGCGTTTTTGATTTGGTAACCGTTGTAGTCTGGTTTTTGACAATATTTATCCAAGTAAAAATGCATTGTGTAGCCACAATTCCGGACTCTCATCATCATCTGCTTAGCCTTTTCCCAACTATTTTAAGGTCGGCTTCCAGTCTAAGTGGATGCAGCCGAATACCAGTATCAATAGTTTCAACCGAATGAAGGCTAAGTTTGGGCCTAAGGAGCCTGGCAAAAGCGTGTTGGGTGGACGATATCGTCAAAATCGCAGGAAACTGATGACTGGGGGACGCACAGAACAGAGAAGAATGGCAGAAGTAAGGGGAAGCCTATACCCGACAGTGGGTGATTCCGGGCCGAAATTTTGAAGAGTGAAACGATTATCATTAACACTAAAACATTTCGGCACTGTTGCAAGCACCATGATCACGGATAAACTGAATTTATTGTGAGTGAGTGTTTATGAGCAGACAAATCGATCTACCTTCTTCCTTGTACGTTTTATGTGCTTGGTACCGCTACCACTGTCACTCAAAACTCGATTCAACATGATTATGATCATGGTGCTTGCAACAGTACCGAAATATCGGGAACTCAAACTAAATAGTAAGCATGGTAAAAGTCCCGTTTTTAGTGTAAATTATAATTTTAGTGACTATGTCAGTTTAAAAACTTATATAGTGAAAGGATTACCATAAAAAGACTCGATCCCAAATAACTCACTCCCGAACCGGGCGCAATCCTTAGGCCCACTATCAATAAACTGCCACGCGGCACCATCGTGTCACTGATGCATTTTCTATTATTAGATCCAGTTCATCACATCCTATCAACGAGGTATTGACCATCGCTAAATATAGCGGTGATGGCATACGCGTTATTCAATGAATCGATTGCTCCTGAATGGGGTTGTGACTCCGCGTGATTCCTGAACGATTTATAACGGTCATTTGAATAAGTGCTGGTATGTGGGACGGAGTTGTGTTTTATAGATGCTTTATGTTAGAAATCAGAAGGGATACCTAGACAAAATTATGTATATTTTTTAGCGATATAAGAAGTAAAGGTAGACAGCCATAGCGATGGGAAGACGATTTCAAGAAAGTAGCTGGTCCTGAATGGTTACGTACAGCAAACGACAGACACAAATGTAAATCCTTAGAGGAGGCCTTAGTCGAAAGACAAGCTGTTAAGAGGTCCGATGAGCCGATAAGCCGAACTGATCAATCATTAAGAAAACTGAGCCCAGTTTTCTTAATGATTGGATAGGGTAGTCTTCATTCTTTTTCGTGAGGTTAGTGCCTAACCCGGTGTCAGATTCTAAGCTAACTTGATTAATGATATGAGTTACGCATATTAATATAATTTAACTGGTAAATCCGTAAAAAGGAATTAGGATTATTTAAAAAACCATACACACTACTACTTACTATTATTATACAAATTGAATCTGGTTTTTTTAATATTTACAAGTTTAAGAATACATTATTATTCAACAAAATATAATCTTATTTATTTATCGTGTGGTTAGTGCCTAATCTGGTCTCAGAGTTTTTATGCCGCCCATGACTCTCTGACTTAGCTTTACATGCCGACATGAAATATCTCTTAGTTGTGGTGGTTTGGTTTCCTTACGATGTTTTCCTTCACCGATGCAAGTGATCTTTTTTCAGTAAGCACGTGAATCCGAAAAATCAATGGTCTTGAGTTCGAACTCGAGATCTATGAATTGGCAGTCCGACGGTATCACTGCTTAACGTCAATCGTTGTCCACCTGTCTTAATAATTGGATTGTGTAACTGCTTGGACAAAACTACAATCTGTGAGCCAAGCTGAGAGATAACAATGTGCATTTTAATAGATTGGATTGTTTGTGAATGTGTGAACATTGTAGGCTTTATAGATTCCCAGCTGCTTGTTAACTTTTTATTTTGTTCTACATTTTTTTGTGTAGTAAGCAACGACTTATTGTCGTGCCTACGCTACCATACTTAAGTACAAATGCTGTATCCATGATAATATTGTAATACCAATACGATTTGAAAATAGTAACCATGGAGTTTCTTGCCGGTTCTTCTCCATAGGAAACGACCAACCCGAACCGTGCACCTTTTTGTCGACGTTTTGTAAGTGCACATCGAGGCCTGTGTGAAATAAAATATTTTGATTTTGATTTTTGATTTAAATTCAGATCTGAAATCGGATAAAATATTTATCTACAAGAGCAATTTTGTCTATCATCGGATATTGCATTAAACGCCTGAACTTATTTTAATGTGTAGAAGCTTATCCATAATGATTAACGTGATAAATTCATAAGGCGCACTTTACAGGCATCGCGTTACGTTTCTTGGATAGTGTAGAGTACTGATAAAGAAACAAACCATTTAAGGTAAAATAGAACCACTGTTTACGATAAATGATATTTGTTTTCTGTTAGTAGGTAAGTAAGATTCTCAATGAAGATATTCGTCATAGCAAGCTTTAGCTAGAGGTTCCGTACATTGCGATGAAGAACATTCTCCATTAAGTAATTCATCATAGCGTACCTTCTCACTCACGTTAATCTTACTTTCAAACTTAATGTCTACGGCAGATCGGTTTTTTTTAAACTTCGAAGTTCAATACAGAAAACCAAGGCAGCAGCAGGTTCAGTTTATAGAATAGAATAGAACAAGTCTTTATTTGCTTAGAATGTAAGTACATAAAAATACAAACACTTTTGTCTCGTCAATATAATATACTTGATTAAAAGTTAAAACTAGAAGAGGTCGGTGTTTCCCATTTGGCTACTCTGAGAAGAAACACCAAATCAAACTCAGAGGTCACTGTCTGAATTAAAGATAGATATAAGCTTGGTCAAGTCATATGGACGCCATACAATTAGTAAAAAAGGAAAATGCCTATGGCATTAAGTCCGCCTCTGTACTTCTGTGCTTGAAGTGTTAAATAAATAAATAAGTAAATAAATTAGTCCGAGATGGTCATTTGCGAGCAGCGGTGGCCCAGTGGTAGAGACCCCGACTTACGAGCAGTAAGTCGTGGTTTCGAACCCAGCCAGCCGCATTACTTTGTGTAAGTTATTTCATCGCCACTGCTCTCAAAACAGTGAAGGAAAACATCGTGAGGAAACCGGCATGTCCTAAGACCAAAAATTCGAAGACATGTGACATCTACCAACCCGCACTGGGCCCGCGTGGCCCTTTCCCTCTCATAGAGAGGAGGCCTGCGTCCCAGCAGTGGGAACATTAATAGACTGATTATGCTATGCTTATGCTATGGTCATTTGCGAAAACCACACATATTTGAATGGACCATTCCAGTCTTTCTTTATCGTTTGGTTAGTGCCTAACCTGGTGTCAAGGTTTTAATGACTCCCATGGGCCTCTGACTTGGCTTTACATGTCATCGAGAAATATCTCCCAGGCATGATGGTTTCCCCACGATGTTTTCCTTCACCGAAGCAAGTGATAATTATACAATACGCACGTGAATCCGAAAAATCAGAGGTGTGTGTATTAGGTTCGAACTTGAGGCTTATGACTTGGCAGTCCGACGGTCACACCACTAGGCTATCACTGCTTTATACCTGCACCATTCCAGCCAAATTCATATGTCAGTAATCGTACAGTTCAACTTAGAACTTAAATGAACGTTACGACCTATTAGTTAATTTATGCCCGTTTTGACAAACACTATGCGGCACCTTAAGAATCATTGTCCTTTCCCAACTATGTTAGGGTCGGCTTCCAGTCTAACCAGGTGCAGCAGAATACCAGTATTTTACATGGACATATGGCGACTGCCTATCTGACCTCCACAACCGAGTTAGTACTGGGTAATACGGTACCCCTTGGTAAGACTGGTTGTCTGACTTTCAGGCCACTGACTACCTGTAACGACTGAACAGCCGGAACCAACGACTTAACGTGCGTTCTGAGCCACAGAGGAAACAACTCGGTATGTAATGGCACCTAATATTACCATTCGGTGCCAAGTCGTGTGTTGAGCATGCAACATCACAAACCAACGAAAACGGGGATCTGCTTTATCACCTACATACTTCCCATCATCATAACTGTCCCGTTGGTCGCAAGCACGACTGCTGAGCGTGGGGTCCTGGGTTCGATTCCCGGGTCGGGCAAATTGAGTTTTTTATCAGAAATTTGTCAGTAGTAGCCCGGAGTTTGGGTATGCTACCCCCTTGCCTCGGTGCGCACGTCAAGCCGTTGGTCCTGCGCCTGATCTCTCTCCGGTCGTGTCGGATTGCAGTCCCATCGAACTGTGAGAGTAAAGGAACAGAGAGTGCACCTGTGCGTGCGCACACACTTGTGCACTATCATATCTCCCGCGCCGATGGCTCATCTGCGTTGAGATTGGCCGCCTATAAGGACTACATATACTATCCATCATTTGTTTCCACGAATTCTCAACGGAATTTAATGTCCTCTTCACAAAACACTTCTGGCACAAAAAAGTAGCCGATGATCAAACTAATTTTGAACTGGGTCACAAATAAAACATAGTTTGCCACTTTGTTCACACACCAATTATATCGTGTTCGGTCTCTGAGTCATATCAATTGATTTAGAGCTAAATAATTCGATTGATGCCTTTATGGATGTATGGGAACGGAGAGACGGTTCAAGGACATTATTTGGTGTAAATTTTTATAGGTTTTAATTTTATTGTTTTAGAGCGGTCGTTATTTTTGGCTTGAAGTGTTTTTATTGTATAGGTACTAGCTTTTGCCCGCGGCTCCGCTCGTGTTAATTTAGAATTTGAGAATCAATTTGGATTGTAGTCTGCTTGTAACAATATAATTCAATCATGATTCGAAAGACACGTGGCACCATCTATTATCATAAGAACGTTATTGTTGTTTTCCTCGAGAACAGTATTTTTTCGGGATAAAAGTACCCTATGTCCGTTTCTGTACATCTGACAACGTAATATGATGGGTTCAGTGGTTTTGGCGTGAAAAGGTAGCAAACAAACAAACTTACTTTCACATTTATAATATTAGTTAGGATTAGGGTTTTTGGTTACATTTCTGGTTATTTCCTTAAAATGAATAATTAACGACAGTCTATTTATATTTCTACAGGCTGTAAAGAGTATAATGAAAGATACTCCAAGGTAAACATTCAATTGGCAGAGAAAACTATGCAGCTTATCTTATGGATAAATAGTCTGTTAGCTGGCACCTAGCATAATTGCGATAACGATAAGATACACGGACTATATAGTCCTGAAGAAGAACATTACAATACACAACAACATTAGATACACTTGCATAAATGCAAAAACGAATTTCTAGAAGAATAACGTTACAACATTGAGTTAAGACTTATTTCATAATCATATGGGTTTCAAAATACGTTCGGTACAAAATAAACTTTTAAAAGTTGGTAAGTGTTGAAATAAATATTAGAAAACCTGTCAGTTTTCGGTTTTAAAACAAAACTTGAGTAAAATTACTGAAAATCTCATTGAAAAGCTCTAACTACAAATCAGTTAAATGCAAAAAGCTATGCCCCGGGTGAGGATCGAACTCACGACCTTAAGATTATGAGACTTACGCGCTGCCTACTGCGCCACCGAGGCTATGAGAGTGGGGAGCGAAATTAGCGATCATTACGTAACGTCATTCTATTTTTATCAGTCAAGTGTGGTTTGGGAAATGTGGAACATTGTTATCAAGTTTCAGTAATTGGAATGAAACTTTCTGGCCTGGCTTTCTTGCATTAATAGTATTTATAAAAAACGTACAGTACAACCACCACAAAACCTAATTATATCAACCTTCTATAAAAAATGCAAAACTTATAAATACTTAAGATATTCATTTATAAACTTGGTTAAATAAATAAACCTTTTCATTTATTAAAACAGTATTCGAGACAGTAATTTTAATATGTAATTACAAATCTTATTTTCTTAACACGAAAAAATTACACAGAAAAAAAAACAATAATTCAACACCGTTTTAAAATATCAAAAGTGCACAAAAAAAGGCTAAAATGTCATGTAAAATTTGTACGGCCACCGCACATGCACGGCCCGGCGTCGAACCGCAACTATTGGTGGACGGGTGCAATTGACAGCACACCTCAATTTATGGCCCTACTGTCTACCGGGCTAGGCCATGGACTGGCTTCGCTGGAAGTGGCCAGAATTGGAAATTGGAAGTGGACATTGAAAATGTCTCGTTTTTGATAGTTTTTATAAAATTATGAAATGTTCAGGAGTTCTGACAAAGTTAAAACAAAATAAGCAGTTTTATGGGATCGAATCAAGATGAAACGGAATATTAGTAATAAAGCAAACACAGTTAATTCAGATTTTTGCAAATTTTTTTGATTAAGAATTTCAGTCTTGTAGATACCAGCCTGAAATGCCTAGATATCTAGCCGGCTGAAGTTCGTTTCTGAACGTAAAATCTTAGGTAAGCTTTAGTCCTCGGTTGAATAAGAATTGAAATTTCTTTGGTACTGGAATTAAACAATGAATTCTGCGGTGGGGTCATTTTATGTTCCAAGAGAACAATAATAATTATGTTATAGTATTAGCAACTAAATCTACAAGCAATAAAGTAACTCTTGTTATGTTTTTCAAAAAACTCTTTTTTTCGGCGTCCAATCGACCTATACAAAACGAATATAAGCGGATCTATCATTAAAAGGGAAATCTATACTAAGCAAGGCCATGTTATACTGGAAATGTAAAGCTTGATGTGTCGCCTTGGGTACCAAAAATAAAAAATAAAACATTAAACTGAAATATCCATAACGTAAATTAGCAATGTAACATTGTGTTATAAAAAATCTTTTTTCCAGTTAATTAGTACTAGTTATTAACTAACAACAAACTCATTTTATTACAGAAGCCGTATCCAGCATCCCTATGAGCGGAAACAGAGGCAGTATTTAATTAATTCTCCCATTGGAATAGTGTGAATTCTGACTGCAACTGAAGTCCTCGGTTATTTTGTTTTGTCGTTTTAATTAATGCCTAGTCGCTTATCGGGGGTAAGCTATAAATAGATTATAGTGTAGCTAACTAGTGGGTGGCTAGTTTTATAGTTAGGTATGTTTTAGGAATAAGATTGGCTAGAATATATTGGTAAAGTAGATACAATTTGTAAACCTGTTTGTTATATTCCCGATTTTTACATTACGTGACAATTATTATTGTTTTAATTTACTAATATTATTATTATGTGGGGTTTTACAGTGTTATTAATTATTGTAAATACGAGAATTTTATTTGATCCGATGACACCGGACAACATTAAAATATTTCATAATTTATTTGACTGTTTTATCTATTTGGAAAAAAAAAAGTTTATGTAAATCTTCTCACTAACACTAAAATGACTTATATTTATAAAAATAATAAATATTTAATAAAAAATTGCCATCGATAAGCTAAGAAGAAGAACTAAAATGTATGGATAAAAGCTCTATTAATGCACAGGTTCTTAGCATAATATCTTGGTTATATTTTCAGACATCCGCAAGTTTTAAAAAAACTATAGTTAGGTATGTGCCTAAAGCAAAAGCAAATGGAAATTACCAAAAGACTGATATATGAATCAAAACATATACCACTATTAACCCAACATCTATAGGTACCACAAATACCTACTCTCTCACTCCAAAACTTAGCCAATATTTTTCCGTTATCGTCCAAAAATAATTTATAAGTAATTTAATTAATGAACCACCCTCTAGCTATCTATCTTCAAGCCAAATAAAAAAAGGTTCTCAGCAGAATCTGCGAATGAATAAATCATTAGCTAAGATAACCAACAAAATAATTAGGTATGATGGCGAACGGCGCCTTTTTTCTTAATTAAAAATAAATATCAAATGAAGACGTAATCAGGAGGATGGGAGTTCGATTCGCTGGGAAATTAAAATGGCAGGTGCGAACTTTTTTTGTGTTTGGAAGTTCCGTAGGTTTTTATTACAGGTTTGGGAAACTAAGGTCAGACGGTTTATTCTTATGGAATAGCTGCTAGGGTCACTAATCATAACATAACGCCTGTAATCCCCGAAGGGTTAGGCAGAGGTGTACTTACCTAAAATAGTACACCCACATTTCGCCAGTTATGTTTAAGTCCCATGTAATAGGGGGGAGCCTATTGCCATCAACCGGGCGCAAATCCAGACTCCGTGGTTGCTACTGAGAAATTCCTGATGGAAAACCCCAGTAACACTTTGCCCGACCTGGGAATCGAAACCAGGACCCCATGCACAACAGACAAAATTCTTATTTATTTAAATTCATTGGAACCATAACACAGTCATTTAATTTATTGACACATGTTTAGATACCTGCATATTGGTGATAGTGACTGTACCTATACGATTGGAAAAAGTTAAATTTAGAAAACAATCATCTAACTTGAGAGGAAACCAAATTTACAGGTTGGAAAGTTTTCTTGTTGTCAAGTCTTGCTTGCATGTACGTATGTTCAAACTATGGACTATTCATCATCCTCATTCTCCTGCCCTTATTTATTTAGGGTCTGCGCAGCATATTACCCTATTACTCGTCATATCATCAGACACCTCCTTTTCTGTCATAATCCTTCACGCAGTCCATCCATCATTTTCCAGACCTTAAAAGTAACGCGCTAAGAAAAACGTCCCCAATCAAACACGTTTCGTTTTTGTCTAGCAGAACCCTAAAAATAAAATCGCACCTAAGGCGAGTCGCCATTTTGAAATCGATTTTTCATTAAGAACACTAACGAACTTAGGGTGGATTGAGATGCTGTATTTTTATCTTAATTTTCATCTGTAAACAGTCTTGATATCGAAGATGGTGTTTATTACGGAAGAGGTTCACTTCAAAGGTTTACTTAATTAAATAAAAATACTTAAAAAAATATATTAAACTAAGATGAGAGAGAACTTTCCGTTGCAGGTCATTAGCCCGAAAGTCTAACAATCAGTCTTGTCTTACCAAAGGGTATCATATTACCTAGTACTAACTGGGTTGTGGAGGCTAGATAGGCAGTCGCTCCATGTAAAATCCTGGTTGCCTGAGCTGCATCCGGTTAGACTGGAGGCGGCCGAACATAACATAATTGGGAAAAGGCTAGGCAGATGCAGTGCGAGAGAACTATCCCCATTATAAATGTGCTCGCTCGTGTCTGGTGGTGGATTCATCCCTTCACCATAAAACTGGTATACAATGCCCCAATCCCGAGTGTTTTAGACTACAGATCTTTTCTTCTGATTCAATGCAATAAAGGTGATTTGTCAAGACTGAACAGAATTCAGGCCAAGTGCTGTCTTAATTGGTGAGGACTCATCAGATCACACAGGACAGATCTTTCATGAACTATGTCTACTCTAGGTTTTATGAACTGTGCCCGAAATATTGAAAGTATGGTCAAACTAGTAATTGCGTTACTGCTCTATGTTTTATTGTTACTTGTTCGCCATAAAACGACATGATCTATAGATCGATCTATGTGACAGCTCGATAGTTTCAACCTTAGTGCAGTTGGAAGTTATAGGAAATTGTTATTAAAAGTTTCAAGCAATTACCAGGCAAACTATCATATCTTCCTGCCCTAGTCCCATTCTACTTAGGGTTGGCGCAATACGTTTTACGTCGGCGGCATCATTTCTTTGGCCTTCCACTCAATCTCCATCCACCAACAATTACTAGTAAAACTATAGCTACTACAAATGCAATGTAAAGAGAACTTTACAAAGTTTTTGCATGTTACTGATAGCCCGTGTAATTTGGTGAGGTTCTTCAGAAAGGTCAGGTGCGTAGTACTCTCAACCGGCGTGCGTGTATGACCAGATGTATGGACGTGGACGAGGCAAATGGAGTATGTAAGAATCGTAGCAGGTGGCGTTCTGTAGTTTCTGCCGACCCCCGTGGAAAAATGGCGTGAGGTTATGCACGCATATGTATGTAGTCCATGAAATTCACTAAAGGTATGATGTGGTTTTCAGAATAGGTAAATGTGTCGAAAGAACTATGCATAACGATAAGACACTTTTCAGACCATTTTTCTGTAAAATAACAACATAAATTCTTCTACAAAACCCAGTTATTATTGCAACATTTTGTCGTCTAAATTAGAGTATAAAATTTTAACATGTCGGGGAGAGTCTGGGGGTACACTAGTGAAGTGAATCAGATATGAATCTTTAATTTTCCAAATTTATTAAAACGCTAAGCGAACTCTGCGTTCAAACAGCAATATTTTTAACGACGGAGGTTAGGTGTAGTGATGTGCTTACTAGATGGGAAAACTATCGATATTGTTACGAACATTGTCGTTCCTTTCACAGTTTAAAAGAGTAACCATGAATTTTTTTGGCGGTTCTTCTTAGAAGATGACCAATCCGAACCGTGCACCTTTTCTCGACGTTTTATAAGTGCCCATGTAGGTCTATGTGAAATACAATATTTTGAATTTAATTTTGTTTCATCATCATTGTCCTGCCCTTGTCACTTGGGGGCGGCGCAACACGTTTTTTTCTTCCAATCTCCTCTGTCAACCGTCACGCTATCATTTATTCCTTTAACTTTCGTATCATTCCTCACACAATCCATCCATCGTTTCTTTGGTCTTCCTCTCCCTCTCCATCCATCAATGTTTATATTTATCACTCTTTTAGTCACATGTGATTCGTCCCTCTTCATCACATGTCCAAACCAAGACAGTCGATTCCCTTCCAATTTTTCTTTCTTTTTTTAAATTTAATTTTGTTTATTTTATGTAAATGTAATGTTTTCTTTAAAACAGAATTTATTCGAATCTAATTTAATAAAAGATCAAGAAAACTATTTGAAAGTATAATTTCATACCTTTTTTCGTGTGTTTCGTAGGTAGGCCTAGTTTTGTTTGGATCCATCGTCGAAAAGTAAGGATCTTCCGACAGGATAGCTGTGTATTTGATGGGCTACTGCCCAACGGTTGGCCGATTTTTGTAGATAATTGTATTAATCATGATAGTTTGTATGTTACACTAAAGATGTCGCCACAGTTTCATTCGATGTGTTATTCATTTAAAGAGTCCATCCATCCACTCTTTCTGGCACGTGCAAATATTCCAATTGAAAGTGAAGCATCATGAATGAAACAAATTGATTGCTAATCAAAGAAACTTGCTCATCGATAAAAACGAAAGTCACGTACACGATGACTGCATTGGCCATTCATTCAGCACCACCCAATTATATATTACCAAAACATGGACGGCGCCACACAATTAAAAAACAATAAATGCCAATAAAACGATGACACTATAAATGACATGGAGATAAAGAGATAGATGAATGGAGTGCTACAACACAATAAAGTTGACGGACCAAATCTTTGGCTCTGATTGGTTAACACTCGTCAAATGATCTGTCAAAGCGAAAACATTCAAATTAGTTCTTTACTTTACTACAGAATAAATAAACTTGTAGGTCCACTTGAAATGTTAAAGGATTATTATTATAAGCCAGCGTTGTACAAAATTATCTAAGTAATAACAATTTTCATGTAATAAAAAAATAAAACTTATCGACCATTTCATTTTGAGTATACAAATGATTAAACCGATGTTTGTTTGAAATAAATTAAATTTTGACGAGATCTATGTGTTACAGATTTACCGCGGTTATCAGACGCATAGCTACACAAATATGCTAAAATCAGCACACAGCTATGTCACTCCATTTTCTCCTTATTCCATGTTCAATAGCGATTGCATACAAATTGATATGTGCACAATAGTATCGAATCAATTCAACATGACATCACCACGGTATGCAAACTGTTACGTAGTGATTCAATTATTCTATATTTATGTCAAATTGATTGCTCACACGGTCGAACCGTGATAAATTTTGAATTAGCTCGACGTTTATTGAATGGTACTGGTATTCTGCAGTGACTGATATTTCAGTAAATGATTGTTTTGCGATAGTTCTTCTTTCTTTCTTTTTCTTTTTTAGTTGATGGAAAAATGTTTTTCACCAGTAAACATTACATAAAAGACGGTGTGTAAACCTCTTTTCTCAATCAAATACAGTTTTTGGTTAGGTTTTTGGTGGAAAATATAATTTCCATTAAATATTGTGTACTTAATATTGTATTTACGCTTATCGTTTCAACCCGCACTGGGCCCGCGTGGTGGATTATTGCCCATTTCCTCTCATAGAGAGGAGGCCTGTGTCCCAGCAGTGGGAACATTATAGGCTGATTATGCGTGTGCTTTATGCTTATGCTTATGGGTTTTTTCAATAAAAATACTACAAATATGCTGCAATATGCTGTGAAGAAATTATATAAATTAGGAAAATTCTCTTTTTCTATGTTTCTACCAGCCGTAATTAAAAGAACAACTTAAACAAGATTGATATCCTTCTAATACTAAATGTCAATCAAAAAAAAATTTAACAAAAAATAGTTATAGTGAAGCATTTTAATCCACAGAAAAAAATATCGACACAGCATTCCCCCATCCCTACAGTTGGTACGCGATAGGAAATTAAAATTTTCCTCTTCATTTAAAAAGAAGCAGAGCCCCAGGCTAACTCCTTAATGCGGTTCTACATCTATTTCAGAATATACTTTAATACCCATCGATGTAGTCCTTGCTTTATGTAGGTATAGCGTTTACCATAGTCTGTGTAGGTAACAGTCTGTTTTGAGGTGAATGTATTTTTTTTTACTCGACTACCAAGGAAGGGTTATGTTTTTCGGGCGTTTTTTGTATTTTTGTAAATTTCTTTATAACCTTGCATCTTCCAAACGACTGGACGGATTTCTACAATTAAGGTATAGTTATGTTCGTCTTAAATACCCAAGTGTTTTTAGATAAGTATTTAAAAAAAAACAAATAGGCCGATTTTTGGCGTTAAATTGTAAGTCGTTAATATTTTTTTTTTTATCGAGTAGGGTATCAAAATGAAGGAAATTAAAAGGAGATTACAAATGTATAATATATAAAGGTACATAAGTAATACAATATTTGTAGTCAAGTTTTTTTTTTATATTTTTAATTAAATGTTACCTGTACTCTTAGTTTTAAATGTGGAAGAGCAGGTTTAATATTAGGTCTTTACCTATGAAATTGGAGATTTGTATGAAAATTTTGAAAACAATTTTTTTTGTATTTTTTTAATTTTAGCCATTCTAGCTTTTTTATCTTTCCGATTTGACGCAAGTACTTCAATGTAATTTTGACACTAACTCCAAGGCCCGCAGCAAGCTCAGCCGTAGATTGAGTTGGATCCGTTTCCACTACCGCCTTCAATTCGTCGTTGTCGACAATGGTTACCGGCCGACCGCGAGGCTCATTCTTCAACTCAAAATTTCCAGATTTAAAACGATTGAACTAATAATGGACCGTGTTTATGCAAGCAGTGTTAGGCCCGTACACGTCATTAATGTTTAGTGTTATTTGCGCAGCGGTATGTCCACGTAGGAACTCATATTCGAAAATTGTACGAATTTTCAGTTTATCCATGGTGCCAAAAACTACCACAATTTCACAAAAACAAAAAACTATTTAAAACAAATGACTGAATTTGAAATTAAAAGAACACGGCTTTCGAATAAAATTCCACGACATCCACGATGGCAGCGCAGGGGTCGTCTAAAATGCATGCAAATCATACCTTCCCTAAAATGGTGAAAGCGAATAACTTGAGGAAAACGGCATGTCCTGGAACCAACCAAATCGCAGCCGTGTGACATCCACCACTTCGACCTTGTGATGGATTATGGTGAACTTTTGGGGTTCCGTAAATCAGTAGACGAAAACGGAGCCCTTAAAGTTCACCATAATCCATCATAGGATGACTTTGTTGTACGTCTGTCAAAACCCTTTTTCAAGGAATTAATATCATATACTCCGGTCTACTACCCAAGCAGTGAGAAAATCAAACATGTAAGTCAACGCGATCAAAAGATACGACCGTTTATGTCACATATTTTACGATTTCACAAGGGAATCAATCCTATAGGGTACATCCCGTTGACCTTGAATTATAAAATTGGCCAAGAAGCAATGCCTTACAGCACATGTAAAGGAAACAATCTGAAAACCATAATAGTTTATACGGAACCTTTGGTGCGCGAGTCCAACTCGCACTTGGCGGTTTTTTTTATTCCAGGGCCAGGACCAGGTCCAGACTGCACCCCCACTGCTGGGACCAGGTCTGGGTCCCAGCAGAGGGGACGCTATAATTGGCTTATGAAAAACACAGATCATAATAATAACGCAGACTTATAGTACAACATACACATAAACAAATAAACACACCATTTTCAAAGTCTCGGCAAAGCTCTAAGACCAGACGAAAACTTAAACATAATTCAAGCATACAATTTTAGCCGAAAAAACGAATTCAAACGGTCTTTGCTGAACGTAACTTAAAAAACCATGCGTCTAGATCTTTTTAGACCTTAGCTTTTGAGGGAGAAGGTTTAGTTTTCAGTGCTAAGCGAGGTTTCTTTGAAAATGTACTCCGGGTTCCATTAATTTCTTGCAAGCCGTTTTACGTTTTCAATACAGACCTGCATACGAGTTTATTATAAGTTTGGGAAGTCGAAGTTGTCGACTTGTCGGCGCTATTTCTGTGGGTTGTTGTGTGTGAATATTGGTGAAATGTTGGAGTAATTAAACAGAGTTAGCATAACATAACATCACGCCTGTAATCCCCGAAAGGTTAGGCAGAGGTGCAGCCACATTTCGCCAGTTATGTTTAAGTCCTATATTATGTAATAGGGGGCGAACCTATAACCATCAAACGGGCACAAATCCAGACTTCATGTCTGCTACTGAGAAAATCCTGATGGAAAAATCCAATAACACTTTGCGCGACCTGGGAATCGAACCCAATACCTTATAATCAGCAGTCGCGCCACTAGACCAATGTGGTAGTCATAAAGACACAAAAGTGTATCTATTATAAAGTAAAACATGGTTTCGCCCATAAATGTTTAATGAAGTATTAGAAGGCGATCTCAACACCATCAATCGGTCACGAATTCAGACTTCGACTTACTTCTAGAACTTACATAACATAACATCGCGCCTGTAATCCCCGAAGGATTAGGCAGAGGTGTACCTAATAGAGAACGTTGCCTGATAGATCAGGTTTGTTTACTAAGGGCATCAAACCTCGTAGTCGCACTTATTATAGATAGATTATTGTTAGTGAAAATATTGGAGTTCTTAAAACCTCTACCCAACCTTTCGAGGATAACAAGCGTGAAGTTAGTATCTTACCACTATTATAAATACGAACGTCTTTGAGGATGGATGGATGTATGGATGAATATATGGATGGATGTTTGTTACTCTTTCACACAAAAACTACTGCCCAGACGTGGATAAAATTTGGTACACAGATAGTTTTTAACCTGGATTAACACAGGATACTTTTATCCCAATTACCAGACACCACGCGGTCGAAGCTAGTACAACATAAACATATCGTAATACCGCTAATTAATTGTTAGAATCACTGATTGCTAGTACATAAACGATGTAAAGTACAGAGTTGTATTAACAAACTATACATCATTTATTATTGTTGTATTAATTTAGGGTTCCGCAGTGTAAATCGAAGTTGCAGGACCGTTCTGTAGGTGTCGGAGCGACGCGCGGTTGATAGAAGTTCGCTCGCTCCATTGCTTCCGTAAGTGAAGACAGAACTAGGATTGTTAAGAGTGGATGATATCCTCCTTCTATTTGAGATATGCTAAATTGGTTTCATACGAAGGAACTACTTAGGTACTATGAATAATAAAATACTAGAGGACCTAAAATAGCCACTATATCAGAATCATTACATGTAATCCCGGAAGGCTTAGGCAGAGGTGTACTTAATAGTATACCCACAAAATAGTAGAATAATAATATAGACGCACTTAATATTATGAATTGTGACCATTTTACGAATTGTAACGTAAGTCATATTATTATCCTATTATGATTGTGCTACAGCGGACATTTCAGAATCCCAGGCCTGAACGTAATTCGCTCCTAGAAATCAAGACAGTCCGTGGAAGTGTCATCTATTGGGGTGGAAGGGACACTGATGCGAAAACTGTTATCAAATTTATTTAATAGATTTTCAACTTTATCATTAAAAGCATTAGGTTCAAGGTCCATTGTGAAAATTTGAAAGTTTCGGGTAGTTTGATCTGTACATTTTCTAAAGAATCATTGAGTTAGTACATCAAAGCTTTAAAATGTCTATGGAAATAAAAGCAAACTAGGCATGAAAGAAGCATTCTAAGGGGGTATCCACCCTCTCTATAGATATCCACCTCCCAAAGACAAGCATCTTGGCAGATAATTTGATTTGTATTTAATTAAACATTGACATCGATTCGTGACGGAGGCACCTCGAAGCCTGCCTACTCCCTATCGGAATTCTCGTTAAGACTGATGGAGGTCCGTGTAGTTCGTCTGTTTGTTTACGTTAGATATTGAAATTAGATGTCGATTGAATTTGTGGGATATTTTGTGTTTTAGAGTGCTGATATTGCCTCCTATAAGGATGTAATAATGGAACTTCTCAGGAGCATCCACGGAATCTGGATTTGCGCCTAGTTGGCAATGGGGTCGCCCCCTATTACGTGGGACTTAAATATAACTGGTGAAATGTGGGTGTACTATTAGGTACACCTCTGCCTAACCCTTCGGAGATTACAGGCTTGATGTTATGTTATAAAGGATGTTATAGGCGATTCTCCCACCGCACCGCGCTCTGTCGCCAAATAGTGATTTTACGGATATGTACGATCGAACAACTATTTGATATACAGGCAAAAATATTTGACCTTACAAACACTGTTTATATTAATTTTTAATCTTCTTCTTCTTTATCGTGTGTTTAGTGCCTAACCTGGTGTCAGAGTTTTTATCCCGCCCATAGGCCTCTGACTTGGCTATTCTTGTCGTCAAGAAATATCTCTCAGGCATGCTGGTTTCTTCACAATGTTTTCCTTTATCGAAGCAAGTGATAATTATACAATATTCAAACGAACAATGACAACCGGGACCAACGGCTAAACGTTCTTTCCGATGCTCGGAGGAAACTCGGTATGTAATGGGTGGTCACCCATCCACGGACCAACCTAGGCAAACGCGGCTTAACTTAAAGATCGACCCGAGCGGCTTCTATTATTTAACCATGAGCTCCTATGGCGGGCATAAGTTTTTCAACGAAAAATACAGAAAATAAAATAAATACACATCGTGTATTTTATCTAATCATTGAATTATTTCCACCTGTTTTCCTTCACTTGCAACTAAACCGTCTTATGACAAAAACAACACTACCCTAATAAACTATACCGCACTAAGCCAGAGCTCTGCTTACCCCTAAATCATATATTAGCGGCAAAATGAGACTAATGCGAGACTTATAATCAAAGAAAGAAATTTCTAGCTAGCCACACGTGATAATAAGGGAGGGGTTTTAGTGGAGACATAAAGCGGAAAGCGATTTGCAAAAAGAAAATAGCTGCCTGAATTAGAAACATATCAGAGAAGTTCCGTATAGGAATTGAATTCCCGCGACTTTCAGACGACAGGCTTGCTGTGAGTCAGTCCGTCTGTAGGTCTGTAGGAGGGTTGTGTTTATTTAACCGTAATGAGTAACCATTTGTTAACAAAATACATTGGTTGGTATACTAAGATCTCAATAATGGCAAAAAAATAAGAAGACTTAAACCAACTATTACTATAGTGCAGGAATCCGAATCGTACTTAGGTTTAAAAACAAACAAACCAACTGATATGTTTTCACTCACAGAAGAGTGACCCGCCAACCTTATAGAAGAAAGCGGGACTAGCTGGACAAAATCTTCGACCAGTGGTTTTCATTACTCCTGAAAATTAACTGTAAGTCATGAGGATAAGCCCTGAATCAAAAGAGTTGAAAATCATGAAAAGAAGCATTTGCCCAGCTGTGCGATGACGCAGGCTAACAGTAACAGTTGTATAAATGTGTAAAATAATAGTTCTAGAACATTATCGCTAATACACCCGCTACCGCCTTCCACCATGCTCTCTCTCTCCCAAATAAAGGGGAGGTAGGACCAGGGTGGACATCAAAGCGTTAAGTGCTTCTTTTGCTCATCGAATCCCATTTAGGCCGGACCTACCCTCACGATAAATAAGATTATATACGGTTACACGTTATTTCTCGGTTTTCTTATAGCTTTCAAGAAATGGTGTTACTTAGTTCTTGACTTATTTAATGGTGTGTCTTTGGTTATGGGATATCTAATGGGAGTTATGGGGATTTGATCCTCTTTGAATTCTCTATGGATTTGGTGAGATCTATGATAGATTTAAGATGATACTAGCTTATGCCCGCGGCTTCGTCCGCGTGGACGTGGAGTTCGATTATTGTCCGACGGGATCATACTACTGGGATAAAAAGTATCCTATTTGTTAATCCTGGTTATAAATTATCTGTGTGCTAAATTTCATCTAAATCCGTTCAGTAGCTTTTGCGTGAAAGAGTAACAAACATCCGTCTATCCATCCATCCATCCTCACAAACTTTCACATTTATAATATTAGGTGGTTCCTCTTTATTGGTTGCCAGTAATGACAGAATTACTGTTTCAGATCTTAATGTGTTCGTGGCAGCTCGTTGGTCTAGTAGTCGCAAACTTGCTGTGCTTGAGGCCCAAGCTTCGATTTTCAAAGTGTTATTGGGTTTTTCCATTAGGAGTAGTAGCAATAAGCTCACTATCAAATGGAACTTAAAAAATAACCGGCAAAATGTAGCTCTATTATAGGTACATGTCTGCCTAACCTTTCAGGGATTACAGGCGTGATGTTATGTTGCTGTTGATGTATTGATGCATGTCGATGAAAGCGTCTCGACAGTCGACTAAAATGTCATCAAGAGAAACGAGTGTCGATGTCTGTGAAGTACAACTAAAAAAAACAAATATAAATTACTTCTTTCAACACAATTACGTAGAAAAACACTAATATTCATACAAAAATTCAAGTCAAACAGCTCTAGAGAATGTTTAATCTAGGCAGAGTACACACACACAAAAATAATTTCTACAAATACGAGCTTTAATAACGTAGTAGCACAAAATAATGATTTATATTTAGGAAACATTGCGGCCGAATAATCTAAAAGCCATAAGCTTCCGACGAAAAATGTACTTGCATTCATGAGTGGACGTGGAACGGGACGGTGTAAAGCTTGGTCTACAATCGCGGGGAATGCCTAATGAGGGGAATTAGGGAAGTGTTCTAGGTTCTCCTAGGGTTGTAGGGTTGTTTTTTAATTTAAGCATATCATATAGTGTGTAAATAGTGTGCGTCAATTTAGTACTTAAGAAAAGTTGAAAGAAGTTCGATACTGTTATTTCAATAAGTCGCGTCGTATCATATCCAAGAAAGCAAGTAAAAATTATATGCTTAACACCATATTTTTCTTTGCCGTTAAGAGTTTTCTTCAATAAGTTTTCTAATATTTAAGTATTAGAAAACCTGAAAACTGTAAATTCAACTCAGTAAAATACAAAAGGCGTAATATCAGACTTCCTCATATCCTGCAATCTAAACCTTGCAATCAAAGTGTCCTCTGCACTGTCACTGACAACGCCATGAAAATGGTGAAGTTTTAGACCAGAAAATTAAAAATACTGTCGTGCCAGGGGCACCCAGAAGAAGAAGAAGTTTGTAATCGACTGGCTTCTTACACCTCTTCATTATCACATCAATCGCATTATCAAGGCAATGC
The DNA here is from genome assembly GCA_910589295.1 of Noctua janthe. NCBI lineage: Eukaryota > Metazoa > Arthropoda > Insecta > Lepidoptera > Noctuidae > Noctua > Noctua janthe. The sequence goes on along the minus strand of OU342573.1, from coordinate 1,652,062 downwards.
TAGCCTAGTGGTTCTACCGTCGGACTGCCAAGTCATAGGTCTCGAATTCGAACCCAAGACACGCACCTCTGATTTTTCGGATTCATGTGCGCTTTGTAGGTATAATAATCGCATTCTTCGGTGAAAGAAAACATCGTGAGGAAACCAGCTTACCTGACAGATATGGCTCACGTGACGGCATGTGAAACTTAGTAAGGCCGATGGGCGCGGTAGCAAGGACCGATGCCTGCCAGGGCTGCGGGACTGTTCGAAAGAGATACCGCAGCCCTAGAACACAAAGGACTAAGAAGGGATATGGATGGGTTTTAGTCAGTACAAGTCTGACACTCCCTTCCGCTCCTCCCAGAGCGGGAGGGGTCATTTGGTGATTTCGAAAAGACCCATGGGCGGCATAAAAACTCTGACAACAGGTTAGGCACTAACCACACGATAAAGAAAGCAAAGATTTTCATATCTGACTAGGTAGTAATTTTAATTCAAGGAAACCTAGTAGTTTCCCGACTGTGTATCCCCTGCTTTATCTAAAACCAAACACTAATCCCTCTATATATACATTAACGGATCTCTGAGGCGCAATCCGTACACTCGTACAGGGATTTTCTCCATTCGAACTGAGGCGAGCTATTCCTCACTGAAAATACAACATTTAATTGAATATGTCCGTGCGTGTGTACTGGGCTTAATTATTTTTATGGTGATTATTTTAATGACAGGATTTGATGTGTAGTAGATATTTGTGACTAGACTTTAGAATTATTTTGAATGGGTATTACTTTGGCAAGTGGAAGTTACAAAAAAAATGATAATATAATCAAATTACAGTACATTATAAGCTGATGATTTTTCTGATTACTTATCTCTAATCAATTATTTTTATGTTCAACATAACATAATATCACTCCTGTAATCCGCGAAGGACTAGGCAGGGGTGTACCTAACACCCACCTTTTAGCAGTTATGTTTAAGCCCCGTGTAATAGGGGGCGAGCCTATTGCCATCAACCGGTCAAAAAACCAGACTCCGTGGCTGCTACTGAGAAATTCCGGATGGACTCAATAAAAATTTGCCCGACCCGGGAATCAAACCCGGGACCTCATGCTCTGCAGTCGCGATTGCGACCACTACACCAACGGGCAACGATCATATGAAACTGATCATAATAATATCCTCATTGCGTTGCAACCAAACATCTAAACACCTATACCCACAACTCCAACGATTCCCATTTTCCCTGAAAATGGCAAAAAATACCCTTCAGAGCAATATCCCATCAATTCTCATATTCCAGATCATTACACCCATATCGGAAAGAGCGCCTATTATCTTATTAGAAATTACTGCTGTAGCCTGCAGGCGATTCGACCTTATTACATGGGGGTGCGAAGGGAATGGGGGTGAGATTCCAGTGGAGGGTTATTGCCGTTTATGTAGCATGCTGTTGTTATTACTTGTGTTGGGGTACTGTTTGCTGGATGTGGCTTAAAAACTCTAAGGTGTTTTCTTCATAACTTTTTGTTGGTAGTTAGTTTTCAAAACAATGAACTAAGTAACCCTACACAAAAATTATTACTGGGAAATATTTTTTTTTGTGGTGAAAAATCACGTTTTACGGTAAAAGTCAATGTAACGCACTCAAAACATTCTGCTGATAGATGCACTGAATAGTAAACAGGTCATGAACGTATTTAAAGTAAAGTTATAACCTTAAAAATTGGTATTTAAAAAAAAAACTTGTGAAAAAGTTGGAACTTTGAACTCCAATATCTCCGTAACTAGAAGGTTCCCAGGTATAGCTTAACATAAATTGATCGCAATGACGATGACGGGGAGAACAAGTACCTTTCGGTTTCGTTAAGGGTCTATTAACACCCATTATAAGATTACTTCGTATTACTCGACACCAGATAATACCACTGTTTCGATCACCTCCATTGGCCAACTTTCCTCCTTAACACGATTCAATCTGTATCTCATGCCGACGAGATACAGAACAACTTGCCACTTCCAGTATCTCTAACTCTCCATTAAACATTGTATCCGTACGTCTGTTATTACTTACTATCTGCGCACGACACTCCTTGCTAATGGCATTTCTTTACCATCGCGCATCGATGTTCGTTTTATGGGGACATGTGGTGTTATTATTTTGGTAATAATTAATCTTAGACAATAATCTCATGTGCAGGGTGCTTCGTATAAGGATATTGGTTGGAAGTGTGGAGGTAATATTCAACGTTTTTTACGTGGCTGAGTGGTCTAAATGGTCACGGGTTTGATTCGATCGCCCGTGATTAGATCTGATTGTTACTGAGAAAATCCTAATAGTCTAGGAGTATTTAGCTCGGAAAATGAGAAAATGAGAGAAAAAGATGTCTCATGTTCGTCGTAAACAACGAAGATACCACAGCACTAGTAGTGCGGATTCCGCGTATATACTGACAACACTTTACCTGATCTACGGATTAAATCCAGGACACCATGTTCAACAGTCTTGCAGCTAGATCATCGAGTCAATTATACATTTGCTTGGCCATTTCCGCCCCGCCGCGCGGACGAGAGGTGTCGTATGAGATGCGCCTAAGCTAAACCAACTTAGCTCAAGATCAATGTAGTCGTTAGATGATAGTTTCAAAAGTAAGGTTTTCATTTGACGGCACTGTTGGCGCAGTGGCTGAGCGACTGGCTGCTGCGCTGCGTGTCGCGGGTTCGATCCCCGCACGGGACAAATACTGTTTGTGTATATGAGTTAAAATGTTTTTAAGAGCGCTCACCATACTAGAGACATTCCTGGTGTGGGGAAACCTCTTTTCAACAAAAAAAGGTAAAGCAATTACGAGACTGTCTGTGAAATAAATTCGTTCCCAAACTAATCCAAAACAAAGCGAACCTCGGTGCCTATGCGTCATCGGCACCAATCCCTGGGGGCGTAATGCCAATATTTTCCAATACCGCCATAATCGACTCGCCGTCATTACTGTCTGTGCCGACATAAATTAATACTCGCTTCCTTCCCTTACGAGGGGGTTGATAAGGGATGCTGGCCGCCAGATATTGTTTGTGGTCTGCCGATATTTTGTAATGAGAAGAAATGGTTCGTTTTTGGACAGAGAGATATAATAAGATACCAAAATTTAGAGATATCAAAGTATATTCACACTTTTTGAGCTTATGACAAGACGTGATAGTTTTTTTAAAGAAAAAAAAAGTATCAAGAAGTGTCACATAGTGGAGGGGAATAATTTAAAACTCAAAGGAACATACATTGGGACTTAATTGATTAATCAGTAATTATAATGTATTTTAGTTATAGAAGTTCACATGTTTTTCTGTGTGAATGGCCTATTAGCAGCATTAGGTATTATAATAACATCTACTAATAATGGAACTGATCTTATTATTTATTGTTTTTCTAGTAGACTGCACATCGATGACAAACTTATTATTGAAATTAAAATTAAATTATGATTAAATCAGCACTCCTCTTTCATTTCAAAAACTATTAAGACAGGACTATTTAAAAATAGTCACTTTTCTACAAGTAAATCTATTTCCACAAACAGGAGTCACTTACCCATAAAATAATCAATCTTTTTAATGACAAAACGAATGAAATCTAATGAGCAGCAGTAAAACGCACAATTAGCTTCTGCCAAGTCGGGAAAAATCCATTAATTCCATCGTTAAATCTTATATCAGTCACCCCTAATTAAAAGTCACCCCCTGTAACTGAGGTATCACTTTTAAGTGTCTTAAAGTGATGGCAAGTCGGTTGCCTATTGGGGAGTCCGTGGTTCGATTCTTAGATCGGCTTTTGATATTTCAAATGTGTCTGTCTCTTTCCGGATTTGAGTTTGTGATTGTTTATGGATTTAATTATGCTAGTATTCTTCGAAGGAATAGGCAGACGTGTACCGGTGGAGCTCTTGGCTAATAATAACAGCCGCTCGAGTCAATCTTCAGGTTAAGTCGTACTTGCCTAGGTTGCTCTGTGCATTTGTGAGCAACCTTTACTAACTGGGTTGTAGAGTAACAATTAACATTTCATCTAAGGAGATTCTCAAACGAAACCGCTCGGCCGCGCGGTTGGTCGGTGAAGTGTGTCTTACGACGCATTGACTTGAATGAAATCCGATGCCTAATACACGGACACCGCCCGACCGCGTGGAAGAGCGGCCCTCACCGGCTCAACGTGCGGTGCTTCGCCGCCTCCACCCGCCGGCGCACGCGAGCTATGTCATGTGAGAATCGCCTGAAACATATTATCTGTTGTGACAATGTATGTTGATAACACTGTTCTTCCGTTCTTCACAACATTGTAAGACAATGTTTCTTGCCCAAGATCATCTTGTCTCTGCCCGTAATGACCCCGACAAAAATATCACCTCCGTAACATCAGAGTGACACAGAGGGAGGATACGCCATTTTGCCTAATGCCCATTGCTCACGAGATAACTTGGTCCCGGGGGAGTGAGATCTGAGGAATCAATGCGGTGAGGACAGGAGGGGTACTGTTTGTTCTCGATAGTACGGGAGGATGGTTTTAATGGGCTTTTATTTTTATGGTGTAGTTCGATTCTAATAGGTGGTTCATAAGTGTGGAATACGTATGGGCAAGGTATTTGAGTCTAAATAAGAAGTTAAAAAAAAAACTTTCGGAAAGCGATTAATTCCTTGTGTGTTAAAAACTAGTGCATCGTAAGCTGCAATAATGTTTGTCAATTGTGGATCTTGTAGGTAACCAAAAGCTTATTACTCAGCAAGAAGAAGAAGTACTGGCATAGAAGTAATAAGGGCACTGTTGGCTATTGATATCTTCTGTATCTATTGAACAATATTTTTCTAGTTTTAGAATACGAAAAATATTGGAGAGGCTAAGACTGGCTAATAAGACTGAATTGATTGAAGGAATGATCAATAGAAAAAAAAACACGTTAAAATTTTTACAAAAACAAAAAAATACCTGAAGAAACAAAAACTATAAAAAAATTACAAAAATTTGAAAACATTCCTCCAAAGTGAAACTTTGTTTATAAAATTAAATATATTCGGATATCGAGTTTTATTCACTTCCTCCTCACCCGGACCAATGGTATCTTCCTCGGTAGTAATTTCGTCACAGATGTTTTCTATGCTAATTCTATTGTTTTTTTGTTAATTTTTATGTTCTTTTTCATGCTCGATTTATTCCGTTCGTCCGTTCGTTTTAGGATTAATGATAATGCTTCTCTGGATGGAAAACCTTCGGCTTAATTTCTTTGGAGATTGAATGCTGTCTTGAATTTAATGGCTGATGATAAGAATTAATTTAATTGAAATGATTTTTTTTTTGTAATTTCATTACATATTTTAGAAGTGTTTTAAATTATGAGACTGTTTTACTAAATAGTAGTTTAAGAAATATATAAGTAATTTACTGTTCTTGGTCATCAAAAAACCCAATTTCAAATTATAACACTTTGCATCATACGTTTTGAGAAAAAAAAACAATATCATCATAAAAATATTTTAACCTGCAACACACAAAGAACACGTTTCGAAATAGCAATCACAACGTTCCCATTTTAAAAGTATTCGAAATTCAACCTTTCAAATATTGAATGGTTGTCCCACCCTTTAAAAAATCCATCTCACGAATTAACGTTTAAAAAATACTGGCATAAATAAAAATTCGTAAAATGCAAGACGCTGGGGACCGGGGAGGTTCGAAATTCGAAAGTTTTTGTCTCGATACGAATTCATTTCGGCTAATATTCGATTTTGATTTCGACCAGTGTAACATGACATTTCGTAATGGCAAATTGATATTCTTTTATTTAAATTGAAAATAATTATTATTTACTGTATGTATGTGCATATGTATAATTTTCTTGTCATTTTCTCTACCCTAAGAAAATCACAGGGATTTTTTGTAACTCATGTTGAGTTCAAATGCTTTTCCCAGAGTGAAGGAAAGGATAATTTCAGTCCATAAAGGTTTCTCTTCATCAGATCCTTTAGAGACTTTAAAAAAAAAAAGATTATTTTCAAGTTTCAAGTCGAAAGATTAGTTAACAGTAGCCATATAAAGTTCCTCTACAAACAGGCAAATATTTACAATACTTCCTTGTAAAGTTTAACATTATAAAGCGCCTTTAATAGCCTAATTAAAATAAATAGTAAGACTCTTATTTTGATTTTGAGAAATAAACAGAAATATTGAAAAGGAATACTTACAGGATGAAACACACAAATTCTGCGATGCACAAAAATACTAACAGATCTTCCTAAATTGGTGCATTACACATCGCTGCCCCGAAGTTAACTAAAAAAATTTTAAGCTGTCATTAATTCGGAGTATAATATTCACCCCCTGCCCCCCTCTAGGGATTGGGGGGCGATTAATCTGTGTTTAATGTCGCCCCCGAAAATATAAAAAAGTAGCTAATCAACAGATTGGCCACGTTTTTCGCCTGAGGGTGTGTGAACGGTGCTTTGTAGTTTTTTTTTAAGGTTTCCAGACTGATTTGGAGCGGAAAGCAAGAGTGTGTTACAGATTCTTTTTACTCGACTGTGGTGGAGTCCCCAAAGTGAGTTATGTTTTTAATGTAAAAATATGTTTCATGGCCAATGAAACCACTTCAATGGTTGAAGTGCCAGGGTAGCCCGCGAAATACTTACTTTATTGCAATTTGCTGGTCAGTGTCAGTCCGTATGTGGTGCGCAAATGTGCCTAATCTTCACTGTCTTGTAAATAACAAAGGCAACCTACGCCGTCACTCGGCGCGCTTTTCCCAACCTATAAGTAGCATTGACTCCAACTCAGTTAATTCTTTCTGCCATTTTTCTGATGTGGTTTTCAGTTCATACCTTTTTTTTGTCTGAAAATATAGCAATAACCGATCAATATAATAATATTTCATTTAAAGAACACTGTGTAACATCTAAAGGATAACGTCGCATCCGAATTCCTAACTCATAAAAACACCTAATTGTTTTAGGATCCGAATATTTAGTATTTAAGTTTTCTTTACTAACACTGTATAGATTATCAGTGTTCTGAATTAATTTGATAAGAAATTTTTTGATAGAAAACATAAAAATAATGCCTAAACACAAATAAGTTCCTTTCAAATCGCTACAGTCCAAAATAAAATCGCAAATAATTCTCAACTCAGATTAGCATAGCTAATAAAATTATCTGACATCAAACAAGCAATCAATATTAAAGAGCATTGAAATCGCATCGTTACGGAGCACTGGCTTGATCACCAGTCAGATTGCCCTCAAACGTCCACGGCTGGGAAAAAATTAAATTTGCCAAGTCGATTTCATTTTTCATTAATTCATGGCGGAGGGTGGGCTGTGGAGATAGAGAAAATGGATACGGTAGATCTGTTAGATCTGAGGTGGTTTTTCAGTGTTAAAGTGATGTCTGGGTTACTTGTAAGATGTAGGTCTGTGTTTTGTGTCATCATCATCATTTCAGCCGAAAGACGTCCACTGCTGGACATAGGCCTCCCCCAAGTGTCACCACATTGACCGGTCTCGTGCGACTCGCCTCCATCAGATCCCCGCATCCTGCACCAGATCCCGGCTAGTAGGAGGTTCGCAGTCGCCACTCCAGAACTTTTTGGCCCCATCAGCCATCCGTTCTGCCCTGCCCACTGCCACTTAAATTTGGCACTTCTTCGGGCTTTGTCAACCTTGGTTCTCTTGAGGATGTCTTCATTTCTAGGTACTTCTTAATGAAAAAAATAAATAATTTTTGCATTAACTCCTTTTTGGTCTCCGCACTCGGATAAAAATGTCTACGCGCTTTTAGGCTCTGTAATGATGGATCAAACTTGACAGTACTTTCTTCTTTTGAAAACTCAGATCAATATTTCAAACCACCAATTTTGCATGAGGTCAAGTGCGATACCATATTAAGATCGGTTAATACAACTTTGCAACGATTCTCTGGGGTTCAAAGTGCCTTTAACCAAACTGTTTAATTTCCTAAGAACTGCCATCAGTGGAAAACAATCAGTATTCATATCTAAAGCATTCATGACACATCTAGTCAACCGACATCACTGTGTCCCTAGTCGATACCAAGTTCCTATATAAAATTTCCCTCAGGGTTCTCTCCTTCAAAAAATACGTTTTTTTTCTCTTTGCACAAGACTGTTTAACCCTCAAATGGCGGCTAATTTCGAGACGAGATGGCTGATTAATTATTGATAGAAGGTTGAGAGATCGCAAGTCAAACTGCTGTTTGTCTTAAATGTTAATTTTTCTCTTTTTAATCCCTCGGCGGCCATGTTTTTTTTATTAAGGATGATATTGTTTTGCGTCGATATTTTTTGAAAGAGAAATGTCTTGAATTTTTATGGGTTTCTTTGTATTTTTTAATTATTTTGTGGAATTAATGCATAGCAATTGTCAATCGACGACAAGTGTCATAGAAGAAAGTGACACTTTAATAAATCAATTAAGCCATATGAAAGTAAGTTACAAACTGAGAAAGCTATCAATAAATTCGTGTCCGTATAAAAAACTCGTTTTCACCTAAATATCCGGGGTTTTTAAGTTTTTATCCGGCATTGTCCATTTAGGTGATTCAGGTTACCCTATTTTCGAGGCACAGTAAGTATCCAAACTTTATAATATTATAAATAAATGAGAAAGTAAGTTTGTTTGTTACCTTTTCACGCCTCAACCATTAAACCGATCATCCTGAAATTTTGCATATACGTTGTCTAGTATACAGAAACGGACATAGGGTACCTTTCATCCCGAAAAAAAGTACCGTTCCCGAGAAAAACAACAAGAACGTTCTTACTATAATAGTTGGCGCCACGTGCCTTTCTAATCATTATTATAAAAACTTTAGTAGTGTGTTAAGAGTTTAATTGTCAAATTCTAAATTAATGCGATCGAAGCCGCGTACAAAAGCTTATGAAATAATTATTTCAAGAATATATTCAAATTGGTTGGAGAGAAACTCGTGGCTAAATAATTACAGCCGCTCGGGTCGATCTTTAAGTTAAGCCGTGCTTGCCTAGGTTGGTTTGTGGATGGGTGACCGCCCATTATATACTGAGTTTCCACCGTGCCTCGGAAAGCACGTTAAGCCGTTGGTCCCGAGTGTCATTTGTAGACCTTTGATAGTCGTTAGGTAGTTAGTGGCTCAAAAAGTCAAACAACCAGTCTTACGGGGTATCGTATTATCCAGTACCAACTGGGTAGTGGAGGTCAGAAAGGTAGTCGCTGCATGTAAAATACTGGTATTCAGCTGCATCCGGTTAGACTGTTAGCCGACCCCAATATACTTGGGAAATGGCTAGGCAGATGATGATTCAAATTGATTGACTTTCCAACTTACCAACATACATCTTTTTTAACTCCAAATAAGAGTTTACAGAAAGAAACAAGACAAATGTTCCTGAATCTCTTTTCCATTCGCATCTCAATTATAAATTTTCCAATTCATGCTAATTTAAAAAGGCGAGGGCGGAGTGCTTCCGATAATGGCAATTAATTTTAATTGTTATGTTTAATTATTAAGACTGCTGATAAAAATACAGGTGTCTGAACTGGCGCTTTGAGAAAACAAGATCAATGTAGATTAAACTTTTATTTACCGAAGAACGAGTAACTTTTATCTATTTATACATTAAAAAAATATATGCAAAAATCTATTAAAAATCTAATGTCTGTTATTATGAAACGAGCACTTCTGTTCTTGATCGATGTATTTTGTAGCAATTGATGTTTGATGACCTCCCTTTTCACTTGTTGAGCTATCAACTGTTGACCTAAAATGATAATTTTTAGCACTATGTTAGCTTTTAATAGGCACGTAATTCTTTGATAAATAAACCATTTTTCTTTCGTTTAAGTTCCTCTTTTACTGAAGATATTAACTACTGATAAGGCCACTGAAGGTAAAGGCCAAATTTTTCAAAAATATTAGATTGCCATCGACACACTAAGAATAATGCCACTACATATACATTATCATCTGCCTAGCCTTTTCCCAACCGTGCTTGGGGTTGGCTCCTAGTCCAACAGAATGCAGCTGATTACCAGATTTTACATGGATCGATTGACGATACCCCTTAGTAAGGCTAACCACTGGTAACGACTGTCAAAGATCCACAAATGTCAGTCACGACTAACAGTTTAACATGCTTTACGAGGTATGGAGGAGCTCAATATGTGACGGATGGTCACTCATCTACGAACCGACTTCCATGAGCATAGCTTAAAACCTTCGATGGACTCGCGCAATTCTTTCTTTTGTGACAAGCCCGCCCACTATTCCCAAATCACTGCAAACTCCTGTGCGCCAGAATCAACAGTGGCGACCACCAGAAAAGCGCCAAGACAGTGAAGCTCGATGATGTCCCAGAGAAACAGTTTAAGTGTCTTGAATCCCGCAACGAAATTAATCAGAAAAGATTAGCGGAGGAGTAGGAAAAACATAATTTCCACTTATGCTTTTTCTACTCATCCGCTATACTTTTCTGATTAATTGTGCGGCTTTTATTATTTAGCCTCGAGGTCTTCTACATACACGTGCCATGAATAAATCTAAAACCACACAATCGAACTCAATACTTCCCCACCTAACCGCATTAGACGGAAGCCCACCAACCTACCACCTAACCACCGCCAATGCACGGCCACGGGCGGCCAAGCGAGGCCGTCACAATGACAGGCCGTCACGACGCCGGCCGCGGACAATGCTCGCGTGTCGCGTGACAGATACACAATCGGCGACGTGACCCGTTTATGTACAGCGTGTTGTTTAGTTAGGCTGTGCGACTTAGTTGGTTTTGTGAGTTTTTTGTAGTGACGCGCTCTATGTTATATGTTTTTGTAATCTAATTTTGAGGTTCCACCGGTGAGAAGATATTATTATAGAGGTACATTTTATTGAATGTCCGTGCAGAAAGAGGAAGGTTAAAGAGAAGATGCATGGATTGTGTGAGAACTAGGTACATTTAAAAAAAATCATTAATATTTGAAATGAAAATGAGTAAATGATAGCGTGACAGTTCATAGGAATGATAGGTGAGAATGGAAGAAAATATCATGTTACTCATGCGCCAACCTCAACTACGGTGAGGTTGGCGCATGAGTAACATGAGGATGATGATGAGAGTGTTCAAGTTCATTCTGTCTAACTGGTCGATATTTAGCAATTTAAAAGTGCCTGTAAATGTTTTCATTTAAATAAATTGTTTGAATTAAAGTTTATTACACCGCCATTTAAAAAAAAAAACAGACGATTCAGTATATTTCCATCTTTTCTTACTCAACCACCATTGTTTTAATTATGTTTTTTACAACAAATAAAAGAGAGCAAGTAGGCGTTACTGAGCTAAAACAATAATTAACTTGAAACAATCAGAAGCATAACGCAGACGTTTACAATACGAAACCAAGTTAATGTGAGCGAGGCGTTTTCAATAGACTTGCGTAGGCATAAACAACAACCTACTTGAGGGAACAAATCAACCCTTTTCCTTGGATTTTTTTTTGTTTTTTTAAAGTAACGCCCCTTCAGGCGAAGGTAACACCCACAGAGCTGACGTGGTTTTGGACGTAATGGAAAGTTTGCTACTAAGTTTTTTTTCTCTCCAAACATATCTGTGTATTTTGCTATTTGTTGGTGTGGCCTAAAAATAATGGTTGACCCCTTTTTATTTACTGGTAATTTATTTGTCTGTTTCAAACTTTCGCAACACTAAATAAGTTAACCAATTTGGGTGATTTTGGCAGTTATACAATTGAACACAATTGGTGAAATGTGGGTGTAGTAGATAAAATACTAGACTTTGCTTATACCTTTGGCAAAAACAGGTCTGATTTTGTGACATATTTAAGTCTTACGTGCATAATTACAATTTGTGAATTACCTCATTAATCCAGGTCCATTTGAAAACCAGCGTCGGGCACTAGTTGCCATTTTTGCTGATCTGGGCCTATTTAGCGCAGCCGTGAGGCTCACAGTGTTACATTCTTTTTCTATTATACATATTGTGTGCACTTGTGGCTTGTGCACAAATAAATGTGTTTTCTTTCAAAATATATTTTCTAATTTGTGTGTGTGTGTTACACATTTTGCTGAGTGGACAGTAAAATTGCGTAGATTTTCCGTCAGCTAAAAGACAGGCTACGAAAACTAGGGCTCTTGCTTTTATTAGTCTTTCATTGACAAATATTAAAGATAACTCAATATTATCACAAAAAAAAACATCACTAAATTAAAAAAAACATCACCCCATACACCAAACAGGTACCTACAGCAATCTAAGCGCCCATTCAATAAAACAAGAACAAGTCACACTCCGGATCGGTCATACATCGCTACCCGTATTCAAGTTATTTGTATAGTTCAGCACTGGACAAAAGATCCAGACGCTATTGGGTTACCCAGCCATTATCTGGGTCAGTAACCAGGAAATGGAATAATGGGTGGCGAGACAAAAGTAACGTTATCGGGTGTTTTTGAATTGTATAGATGTTTACTGTGGTTATTGAGTGGATGTATACGGAATAAGTAAAGGTGAGGAGCTCGTGGCTAAATATGAAAAGCCGCTTGGATAAATCTTCAGGTTAAGCCACGCATGCCTAGGTTGGTCCGTGGATGGGTGACCCATTACATGCCAAGTTTCCTCCGTGCCTCGGAAAGCACGTTAAGCCGTTGGTCCCGGCTGTTATTTGTAGATCTTTGACAGTCGTTACAGGTAGTCAGTAGCCCGAAAGTCTGACAACCAGTCTTACCAAGAGGTATCATATTACTCAGTACTAACTGGGTTGTGGAGGTCAGATAGACATTTGCTCAATATAAAATATTGGTATTAAGCTACATCCGGTTAGACTATAAGCCGACCCCAACATAGTTGGGAAAAGGCTAGGCAGATAATGATAAAACAAGTAGTGTGCGTTGTTACAATGATATCGATCATGGACAATTTCATCAGAGGCTGAGTAGTTGCAGAAACTTGTAAAGAAAATGGTAACTGCTTTTAGGAGAACGCTCAAAATAAATCCTATATAACGTAACATAACATAACTTGGTATGTAATGGGTTGTCACCCATCCACGGCCCAACCTAGCCAAGTGCGGCTTAACCTGAAGATTGATCCGAGTGATTGTTAATATTTTGCCACGAGCTTCTCTAAGCGAAAACTAGACTAATGAGGCCGAATAAAAGCAAAAGTAAACACTGGATATATAGATATAGAATACTATAAAAAATATTAGCAGACGTAGTAATATCCCAATTTGAGGAAAAACTCATTATATCAAAAGGTTAGGAACAGATGAAAGATACGTAGAACTAAAAATTGCCGAGCTGTATTAAAATAGAGTGCATACCGCACTAGCGCAGGAAACATCATTCTGCGATCCGGTTGTCAAGTCTTCACTGATAACGATGTTTTCCTTCCTGCATTACCATAGAACTTAAGGTCACACGTCTGCATACCATCAGAAATGACATATTTTCTAACTAGAAATATGACATTATGACCTTTAGGTTATATAATAAAAATGAAGCTGACGGCTTACAACATGATAAGTGCTTAGGTACCGTATCTTTTTCATTAGCGTTACGTTACGATTACCAAATTGGGAGGAAATTTCTGACAATTTCAAGCAAGTGTTGTACCTGAATTTTATTGATCTTCTCGGGCTTCCTATTAGACAATCAAGAACAACAATTTTGGATAAAATGGTCGTTAGGATGATTCGCAGGTCTCTAAGTCATACGAATGAGACATACTTATGTAATAACATTGTTAAAAAAAACTAAATAATGTTGAAGATGCCTTTAGGCGGCATTGACATTTTACTGTCTCTCATTCGCCTTCGTTTGTGGGACGTCAGTATCCACATGCAAAATTCAGCAAGTCAATACATACATAAACTCACGCCTTTTTCCCATGGGGTCGGCAGAAACCACTGAACGCCACCAGCTACGATCCTCACATACTCCTTTTGCCTCGTCCACGTTCATACATCTGGTCATACATACGCGCACGCTGGTTGCGAGTACTACGCACTTGACCTGTCTGAAGAAGAGGTCAATCTTTAACTTGTTATAAAACACATTAATTTTTTTGCTAATTAATGTACATTTTTTCTCTTGCGCTAGCAGAACATTGTATTATTTAACTTTGTATAGTGTCTGGGTCACCAAGATACAGGCTTTTCGAGCCGCTGGTAAACCTATCAGTATTATGTTGTGTAAGCTAAATAGCGCTTAAATGAGTTATTGAAAAAAATTACCACATTCTCAAATATTGGACATTTTGGGAGTTGGACATATTGGGAAATGGACATTTTGAGAATTGGACGTTTTGAGAATTGGACATTTTGGGATTTGGACATTTTGACACTGTTTGACATTTTGAGAATTGGAAATTTGGACCCTGAACGTAATAAATGAATTTGAATTTAATCCAAAAGAAAACTACAAAAAAAACCCTAAAACAAAATAAACAACACACCATCAAAAAGAATCGATCCCAACCCACTAAATTATGAACCAACCCACATAAAAAATATCCACAGAGGCATTGAAAGATTGAAAAGGGGAAATCACTTAACTTAGGCAATTTATAGCTAAATCTTGCCCGTGGGAGAGTCGTGGTCAGACTAACAACATTACGTGGTGGGAAACTTATAAGCCGGTGGAGATGTGCCCAGTTGGGGCTAAATTGATGCGCCACGGTTTTGTGGCGATTTTTCCTTCCTTTTTCGAGATGAGATCTGTCTATTGATTTAAATGGATTGAGGAGTTGAGGGTTCTGAAAGGGTTAGGTTATAGACATAGGTTGTTTTTAATCATCAGTCATAGTTTTAGAGTTAATATTATGTTAAGTACTTAGGTCAAAATAGGGTGGATTGAATAAATTTCCCACCTGCACGCAAAATACGCGCTTTGACGTGGAGTTGCGGACACCAGCCTGTTATATAATACAATAGGTCAAAATATTGATAATAAATTCTCAATTTCCTCAATTGAACCTACCACAGTATGTCTATGCATCACCCAAAGTTTGACTGTTAGAGAATGACGTTGACATTAAGCCGCCTCTATACATTATTTGTGCTTAAAGTATTAAATAATCGAACTATTTTAACAGCTATAGATACAGAGCTTACCCATCGGGGATTACAGGCGTGATGTGTTACGTTAAATGTTTTTTTTATGCAAATAGTAGTTTTTCGTTAAAAGAGTGTAAACTTTGAAGAAGATTTGAGAGATTCTGTAGTTTAACACGTACCCCTGTTACTTGACTATTTCTTAAGACTATAATTAACACTGAAAACAAGATATTTTACATTTAATAGTAAACATGGTGAATATCCCGTTTTCAGTGTTACGATAATGTTAGTGGCCATGTTAGTTTAAAAACTTATATTTCTTAAGACTTTCAGATTTTTCGGCCATTTGATGACTTACTGACAAACAATATCACGTTCTAATACCTAATATTTCTTCTGATTGATTACCCATCATTTATCCAAAATGGCCACCGCTCGATTTCATACAAGGTCATCACAGAAACAATCTTCCACTGATACGAAGATATTTTTTATCCTCGGACCGCGTGCTCGTGTGAGCACGTTTTCTGCCCAATTTGGGGGTAGTGGCAAATCGTTGGCTATTGACGGGATAAGTGTTATCAACCCCTTCGGGAATGGGGGTGGATTTATTTTTCCGCATTAGTGTCGATGTATTGTGAGATAAAGTGGTTGTTCGTGCTTGTTTTGGGTTTTAAATATTTTATTTTGGTTTAGGAGAAAAACTAAGCTTGTTTATGTAAGTGTTACGGAAACATATACGACTTGAGCAATCTCTGGACTTTAAAAGAGACGGTGACCTCTGAGTTTGTTTCGGATGTTTCTTCTCAGAGTAGTCAGGTACGAAACACCAGCCCCATCTAGTTTTAAAACATAACATGTTGACATGTAAAAGAGTTTTGTAAATCAATTTACAGAAATAAATATGATTTATGATTTAACAATGCAGCCAGTGAGTTATCGTCATTCTCCTGCACGTATGCCAATTTATTTGGGGCCGGCGCGCCATGTCTTATTCTTCCATACTTCTCTATTACTCGTCAACTCAGCAGCCACTTCCTTTCTAGCCATATCATCCTTCACAAAGTCCACCCATCGTGTCTTTGTTCTTCCTCTATTCTTATAGACATTCATACTCAAAACTTTCCTCACAGTCAAGTGAGTAAGTTAGGTAAATAATTATATAATCAACGTTCCTTTTTTTCACAATTTAATAAACCCGTACGTAATCAGACTATTGGAACTCAGGCCTTTTCTGTGCGGTGAGCAGCGAGCTGTGTGTAACCCTTACTTGACCTGTATGATGCTAGTATGACAGTCACGTCTTTGATTATTGTATTTTAGGACAATTTGTATATTTCCTCAAAATCCAAAAAATACTGCAGTTGAAGAAAATAAAAAAATAAAAGGAAAATTTAAGGTGTCAACACATAATTTAGACTAGCTGTTGCCTGCGACCTTCGTCGGAGTGAAATTATTGTAAAATAGTATTGAATTTATTTGGGTTTTAATTTTTTTGCACGGTACCTAAGTTACTTCTAACATCAGATATCTGCCGGTAAAAGTCCCGTCGGCGATTAGCCGAAACAAATGAAAAATTGTTTTTTTTTTATAAGTACCGTATACATATATACTTTCATACGCATTCAGTAAAAAGCTGTTATTTTTAAATAACAAACAGACACATTAATTTTATTTATGATGCAGATGATGATGACATATATACTTTCATACGCATTCAGTAAAAAGCTGTTATTTTTAAATAACAAACAGACACATTAATTTTATTTATCTGTATAGATTATAATAACCCAGTAATCCAATTTTTTTTTCACAGGTCATACCAATCGCAGCAAAAAAGAAAACACCAATCCACCCAAACTATCGTTCCACAAATCACATAAAAACCATAAAAAAGGAATGACCTGCCAAAAATGATGGTGCTCTAGCGAAACAATACGCCTGTATCTATGAACATCACGTTATCGGCTGAGGGAAAGGGCACTGACGAATAAATATACAGATAAAAAATAAAACTTATTTTTCCAAACGTCGAATAACTTGGCTGGCTGTTACACCGATGTGTAATGTTAGTTTTTCTTTGAACTATCTTTGACTTTTCCTCCATGACGCGTCTTAATGGAAGGACAAACCGGCATGGACAGATTGCAGACCGGACTCCGGATAAGTTCAGTGTCCGCAGACAAGAGTCCGATCGGTTTTGACCGAACATTTACTAATACATTTAATTAACATGTTTGATGTTAAATTAATAAATTCAATATTCTTACCTATAGTGTTTTCGTGCATAAAATGGAACAGCACTTTCCAGAATAAATTAAATTAACAGCGCGACAAATTACCATCAATGGTCGCATCAATTTTCTAATGATATGTTAACACGGTATTAAAGTTCAAGTTTGTTTTTTATAATTACTGCATAATTAAAAAAAAAATTATCAAGAAATGAGTTCACAAACTTGCTTAACAACTAACTGCTTAACAACTACTTGCTTAACAAAAACCGAATCCGCTACTCTACGGTCTAAATACACTATAAAGTGTGGACTGCCGGGGGCAAGTGGGTTAAAATGGAACACAGCGCAATAAAACACCCCTTCTGTCCATAAATATCCGAGTTCGGAAGTTGCTCTGTTAGCGGTCGGATATTTTTCCTCTCAGTCCACTCTATTTTGCGGATACTCAATGGGGTGTCCTTATTTATTTGTTTCGAAAGTATCGGAAATTTGTGAAGCAATACGGTGTATGTTTATGAGTGCTTGGGTATTTTCTATTGGACAAAATAGTCAAAATTCTGGATTAGAATATATTTATTTCATTAAGACACAAACACTCAAGATGTTTCATTGGCTGAACGATAAGAAACAATAGGTATTCGAATAGGTACGTCAGAGAAATTAATTATTTAGCTTTTTTTTAACACACTACATTAATTTACTGAGATAAATATATTCATTGCTATTTAAAAACACTAAAAGCAATACTGGGCATATTTAAGGGCATAAAGCATGTATGTCCCACTACCAAAGCAATATTCAAATAAATACATAAAACGCGTACACATAATACTTCAATAGACATCCTATCTTATTCCATCATATTTCGTGGTCATTACTTCCTTTTCCGGCGACCCCTCGACTTGACATTCAAATTGCCACTATTTTTCACAAACATATTTTATTATATTGCAAGATCCCAATAAAGATATAAAAATATCGTCTCGGAAAGCCCATTGGCCCTGGGCATTGTGTAAATCTGTCTCAATAGAAAGAAGGGAAATAGCCATTTAACCCTCTCCTACCCCTCACGAATGAATGTGTCTTTTTATCCCCCCGATATTCGTAAAAAAGAAAAAACAAAAAAACTTCTAACAAAGTTTTCCCCTGATTTGTGAATGTGGTTAATTTAGAAAAGTATTGAATCCAATTTAAATATTCTTCCAGTCGGAATGGTAAAGTGTGTTTTTGTAAGGTTTTAAGTACTCGTTACCTTCGAATAAAATAAAAATGTGCGGAAATTGCGGTGGATGCTGCTGTCCTTGCATCACGATCTACCTGCTGTACGAAGATTTGCTAGAGGCATAGAAGTAGCACTATTCCAGACAAGCCATGGTGTCTCTAAACATAAATAAATTGATATACTTTTACTAAACTACTATAAATTGTAATTGCATTGTTTCAAGTTCTTCCAATAAACCCTTTTTGTTAACCCACTAATTTACTTACCATCCATAGATAGATTTTGGTACGTGACTAGTTAATGCAGAATGTTTCCAGTAACTAAAATACATAGGATAGACATCTTGTTTATAAAATTGACGAAAAATCAGTATCTCAAATGAAAATAAATCATTTGTTTCTTTCAAAACATGTTTCGTTCAAGTTTAAAACTTCCATCCTCAACAAGAAGACTTTAATCAGTCTAAGAAAAGTCACGTATAAAATTAAGAACCACAATTCCAATGAGCGCATCGGAACACCAATAAAGACAGAACGAGTGAAGAATGTAAGCAATTTAAATTTTTGATTCCAACTCCGATGGAATGCTCGTGACTTTCAAGCGCTGCAATATCTGAGCCCTTTTTAATAAAGTTAGACGTTATATAAGAATAAATTCGCTGAAAGCGCTGCTAGTGACAGGGGCACGGAAGTCATAAACCACTGAAGATGTTGATTGAGTGAGAAACGGTAGAGCAATTACGCGTTTATTGGCAAAAATTGCTAATGTCACCGATAGGAGGAAGTAAGAGCTTCTGTCACTACTCAAAGAGTTAATTAGTCATTGAGGCTGCGAAATTAAGGAAGTGATCGAAAGGGTGGCTTCACAATTTTATTGGAGGAATATTTCGTAATTATGTTAAATAAAACGAAGTTTTTAAGCGTTGCTAATAACGAAAATTAGATTGAATTATTGATAGTGACACTCTCTAGCCGTGCTCAGTTGTAACAAAATATATATTAAAAATATTGAGAATGGCTTTTTAGAAACTGACAATAAACACCACCTCATCATCACAGCAGTCCACTGCTGAACATAGCCCTCCTAAATCGTACTTAGCAACTTTCATTTAGTTGCTACCAGCCACCCCGCGAAGATCCTTGCTCCACCGAGCCTGAGGGCGTCCCACCTTACACTGCCACCTCATAGCATAAGCATAGCATAATCAGCCTATTAATGTTCCCACTGCTGGGACGCAGGCCTCCTCTCTATGAGAGGGAATGGGCTATAATCCACCATGCGGGCCCAGTGCGGGTTGGTAGATGTCACATGTCTTTGAATTTTTGGTTCTAGGACATGCCGTTTTCCTCACAATGTTTTCCTTCACCGTTTTTGAGAGCAGTGGTGATGAAATAACTTACACAAAGTAATGCGCCTGGCTGGGTTCGAACGTGGGTTCGTACGAGTAAGTCGTGGGACTTACTCGTAAGTCGGGGTCTCCACCACTGGGCCACCGCTGCTCTCGCTGTGTCTCACTGCCACCTTATTACAATATAATTAAATAAATTCTTACAAAAATATTTCCTAATAATATTGAACCCGCATTGAACATAAAGTAAAACAGGCAACGTAAACAGGTGGGCACCAAACACAAATACAAGTAACTCTAACAAAAGAAAAGCCCGGCTTTTATAAAATTAAAAACGCAGCACAAGTAATGATATTAAAATTCAACGCTTGCGTTGTGGCCCTATACTTGGCGGGCGAGGGAGCGGAGCGATAATCATACATTAGAACAATTTCAAAAATAATAATGTTTGGACTGTCTCGTCGTTATTGGTCTAGTGATCGCAAGATTGATTGCTGAGCATGGTGACCTGGGTTCGGTCCTTAGGTAATGCAAAACGTTTACGGATTATCAAGAATTTCAGTCGGAGTCTGAACTGAATGATGGCAATACACTCGCTTTAATTGCATAGAATTTTTTAAAGGCAACGTGTCAGCACCTCTTTTTAGGGCACCTCTTAAGGGGACATGTATGTGATGTTATGATTACTAATTATAGGAAACTGAAGCCGTACTCACACTTTCTTTAATTTAGTAGATTCTTCTTATTTACCCACCATCTTTATTTGTAAAGATTCGTTTGATTCGTAAAGCAGCAAACTTGAGACAGCATACAAGTTTCTCTTCTGCGTAATCCTTATAAGACATTCTCTAGTCGCTCCTTGATTCCAAATCGCCGTTTCTGCGGCCACAGCTAACGTACAGTGCAAACGGACATAATATTTGTTTTAAACAGAGCCGGCGTGCCCACGTAAACTTATTAAAATATTTCCAGTTATATTTAATTAGTGTTTCTGTGCCATTCGTCCCCTTTCTCCTCTAGCTCAGGTGTATCGCAGATTCGGCTTTGGCTGTTCATTTTTTTATTAGAATTAATTAATTTCTTTAATTATGCTTTCTTTTAGACCTTATTAGGAAAGGTAATAAAGTTTTGTAATGGATTTTATTTTGTAATTTTTTGCTCTACTTTAAGATGCTGTTAGAACTGGATGAAACAAAACAACGAAGTATTAAAGTAATTTATATTTATTTATTAAAAACCATGTACAGTTTTAAATCACAAACAAGTTATAGGTCAGTAAAAAAAATATTGATAAAGTACTTATTATTAAATAACTATTGAAACTGATGAACAAAAGAAAAAAATACCTAGACCAGCGACGATGGTTTTTAAAGCGTTAAGTATTTTGGATACCTTCCAACCTAATTCTTTTTGTACTTATTTATCATTGTAATCTTAACACACATAACTATTTAAAATGATATACCTAACAATACTTTTTTCCAAAGCAATAAAAATGACGTACAGATAAAAAAAACACGTTTACACTATTTATGACGATGACAATTTTTAAACAAAAAAAGAATCAGTTTTAGTTTTGTTTCTCTTTCCTTTTCCAGATATAAATTAAACATTCCTAAATG
This sequence comes from Noctua janthe, assembly GCA_910589295.1. Taxonomy (NCBI): domain Eukaryota; kingdom Metazoa; phylum Arthropoda; class Insecta; order Lepidoptera; family Noctuidae; genus Noctua; species Noctua janthe. The sequence continues at coordinate 1,630,546 of OU342573.1, read as the reverse complement.
AAGATATGCAAGCAACGAGTCACCAGTTATTATTTGTGAAGCAACAGAAACTCCCGACGGAACAACGGAATCGTACGTGTAACTTTAGAAAAATGTAAAATAATGTGAAAATTTACAAATAAACAGTGCACTGTGGACATTATGCAGTAATAAGTTAGGAAACTGGTTCTGTATATTGTTTTAGGGTAGTAGATATTTTATTGTGAAGAAGAAATGCCATCTGCATCAGCATCTTCATTTTCTTGCAGAAAATGATTTGCTTTTAAGATATTGAATTTGGTATGGTATGGACTGGCTGTTTAGCCTAAAATACACATTTCTCAAAAGTGACAATGGTTTTACTGTTTTACATATTTTAAGCCAAAAGAGCTCGTGGCTAAATAATAACAGCCGCTCTTGTCGATCTTTAGGTTAAGCCGTGCTTGCATAGGTTGGTATGAGGATGGGTGACCGCCCATTACATACCGAGTTTCCGCCGTGCCTCGGAAAGCGCATTAAGCCGTTGGTCCCGGGTGTCATTTGTAGATCTTTGACAGTCGTTAGGTAGTCAGTGGCCACAAAAGTCTGACAACCAGTCTTACCAAGGGGTATCGTATTACCCAGTACTTACTGGGTTATGGAGGTCAGATAGTCAGTCGCTCCATGTAAAATACTGGTATTCAGCTGCATCCGGTTAGACTGGAAGCCGACCCCAATATAGTTGGGAAAAGGCTAGGCAGATGAGATGATGTTTTAAGCCAAAAGTTTCTAGAAAACTTTATGACTTGTGTAAAAAAATACTTTGGTAACTTAGTCATATTTGTCTATTTATGACAGCTAAGCGTAAAGGTAAACAATTGCAGTAATTATTTTGTTCACCATCAAATAGCAAACATTTCTCTACGCAACCCTAAAAATACGAGAAAAAAGCAAAAGTACAATAGGAGCGCAGGTCACACCTGCGCGCGTATTATTTCATAATTTAGAGAGCGGACCGCAAAGCTAATGATGTTTTTATTTTATGTTACATTACGGTGTGATTGAGGACCTGCATAGGTTGCCCCGCTTCCGCGAAAAGGTGTAAAAATTTTGTAATTAAATTAATGTTATTTGCATGTGTACGATGTTTATTCTATGCACGTTTACAATTCTATGGATATTAATCGCTTTCTAAAGACCAGAGGGCTATATATATACTTACCAATATCATTTTCGCTGACGAAATGTATCACTTTGTCTAGACCTGGTTGAAACGTTGTCTTCATATGAGGTAACCGCGACCGTGGCTACCCAAGTGAGCAAGATATTGGTCATAGCGACCAAGGTCGTCAAGATACCAGATTTATGTCCGACTTTTGTTATTGTTCTATCATTGATGAGGCCCTTGGTAAATCGGCGCCTCAGTCATCTTAACAGGTGAATCTAAACAGCGGGCCATCGACGTGGACCCATGAGGAACCAGAGGCATATCTTTTAATAGAAAAAACTCTGATATACCGCTATTTTAATTCTAAAAACAAACAAAACTTCGACCAACCTCAACGACACTTTCAAAATAACTTCGTCCAAAAAAAAAAGAATTCTTAAAAAAGCGGTGGAGTATCAAAAACGCATCAAAGATTGCGCGAGTACCATCGGGCGCAAACGCAAATAAATGAGCTTAAAATTTAAAATTATAATGGGATTGTGTATCCGGTGACACAAATGTGTGGAGTTTGTTACTAACGACTTGGGCTGAGACGACGCGACGAGCTGGCGGACAGAGGGATGGAGACGATGTTGGTTGTAGATTTTTTGGAATGTGAGCTGATTTATCATCATCAACATCATCATTTCAGCCGAAAGGCGTCCACTGCTGGACATAGACCTCCACCAAGTGTCGCCACATTGACCGGTCCCGTACGACTCGCATCCAGCGGATCCCTGCAACCTTCACCAGGTCATCGGTCCACCTAGTGGGAGGCCTTCCAACGCAACGTCTTCCGGTTCGCGGTCGCCACTCCAGAACTTTTCGGCCCCATCGGCCATCCGTTCTGCGAGCAATGTGCCCTGCCCACTGCCACTTAAGTTTGGCAATTCTTCGGGTCACGTCGGTGATTTTATCACTATGGTAATTTAAATTGAGTCAACACAGATCTTAGCAATGAGTTTGTCGTTATACGTAGCGTCCATTACATTTTGCAACGTATAATTATCACGGCAAGCAGGACATGGTGTGAAATATGACAGAGTTTGCGAAATGGAACGAGATTCTGTACTCCACACTGAAATCGTTTATGATTCCAGCCATTGCAAAATGACTCAGATGTTAGAGCACGTCTACCAAAATATAGTTAGCTAAAACGATGGGGACATACTTTTCTAATTCTAATAAGCATAGCCCACGCCATAACAGCTAACGCCATAGGAACTTCCAAAGTCCAGCTCCACCTATAGCTCAAAAAATTAATAACTTTTGCGACTCCACGCCATCCCCTGTGGTATAGTTTTACCTGCCATCTCGTGGCAACTAATTGTGAGTGCGGATAAAGTATGGTGTGTAAGATGGCCTTAGTGGGGCGATTGCATCACCGCAGTGTGTAACTACCCTATGCGTCTGCTGCTCGTATTACGGCACTAGTTTGAAAATGAACTCATTTTCAGCAAGGGTTAGATTTGCTAAGACAAAAGATGATCCAAGCACAAAAACTACTTTTGGGGTAAAATTTTACGATTAGGAATAGTTTTTAAGTACTTATTGGAAATTATGCACCTTCTTCTTCTTCTTCGTATCGCTGGCACGAAAATTCTATATTTTGTTAGCCCAGAACTTCACCACTTTCAACGCGTCGTCGGTGGCAGCGCAGAGGTCACTTCGAAGGCATGTTTTTGGGCTAAGAGGGCAGGATAGATGGTGGAGCATAGTTTGCGACACAGCTCCACAACCACACCTCGCTGCTGTTTTATTGCGGTAGCACCACTTAACGAGGTTATAGTTACATCTTTCTACTTGAGTCCGAAGACGGTTCAAGGACATCAAGGTGGACCACGGAATGTTAGACCGTGCCGAAAGATGCTCACTTGGTGGTAAGTAGTGAATGGGAGTAGGACAGCTATTTTGAAACAGCTTACATCGGGCGTCGGTCGGATCTCCTGATAGGGACGCTGAGTAAAACCGCAGTTTTTAATAAACTTATGCACCTGAAAGAGTGTATGGTTTTAGTTTCAGGAGGAAACTAAAACCATATAATATTTAATAAACTTTAACTTATGCTCGTCCTGAAGTGTAACAATTATCAACAGGCAAGTTTAGAAGAATAGCCGTTACTTAGGTAACAGTTACATTTTAAAAGGTAGAACGAAAAGTCTAAACAGACTACACGGGATTACTATTCGTAGTACGCGGGTCGTCTATAATTTTATAATAAGGAGACTGTTTTATCATCATCTGCCCATGAGTCGAGATCCAACGGGATGCAGACAACACAGATGCTGACTAACACGATACCTAGGTGACTTTAAATGCTGGATACAATTCGATAGTTAAATTAAATGTTAAATTATATTTATTGTCACATACAAGTTAGGTAAGATACAAACATAGAAAAACAAGATACATGAGCAAAGTTAAAAGAGTACAAAAGTAAATAGAAGTAGCCGTGGGCCCCAAACTAGACACAGCCTGTATCTTGGTGGCCCAATTTCAGTAGTAAACGCAGATTGCATTCGAATGTTCGGTGTGATACAGCACAGCAAGACACAAGTTATAATTCATTATCAAAATAGTCATTTTAAAATTATCAGAAATAAAAATAAAATAATAACAATCATAAAATTAAAATTAAATTCATAAAATTTGTGGACACGCATAATTAAAAACCTAAACATGATAGTGACATGAAATCGGAAACATATTCCACCAAAATTACAATTTGAATAGTTCATAGTCCCTCTCTCTGAACACGGCAGCATCAATGGCTTGTATGAACACATTACGGTGGCGTGACTTAAAAACATGCAGCTAAGCAAGACGTACGGAAGTGCAGTTTTAGTTACTGCAGTCTTAGGCGGGTAAGGTGGTGCCGTAAAGTGCAGGTAGGCTTATTCAGTAAGTTAAGAGGTAGTTTTAATATTAGCTATCTAGGTACCTATTGGAATAATCCAAAAAAGTGAAGCCTGTGGCTCTCCATTCGATCTTCAGGGCGGGAAATTTTCAATGGTCAGAAATCACTTACTCGTAGTACAACTTGGAGTTAGGTTTTGTACTGGGAGGAAATAGTTTTATTAAGGTCCCTTGTAGTAGGAGGTGGCGGGGAGAGGGAAAGAACATCACGTCCCAGCCGCCGCGGGAGACGCCCTGGGCGTCGAGGGTCACGTGGTGGCTCCCGGCCACCGTAGGCGCGGGCCTGTGGACGGCGAGTTATGGGCTCGCCGTCCGGCCGTCTTATGACGTCAGGCCGTGTCGACGGCGCGCGCCTTATAGAGATGTCAGCAACCGAGTAGGGGCCCGCATGGGCCGATGCCTGCCAGGGCTGCGGGACTGATCGAAAGAGATACCGTGGCCCTGGAACACAAAGGGCAAAGAAGGAACATGGATGGGTTTTAGTCAGTACAAGTCTGACACTCCCTTCCGCTCCGCCCAGAGTGGGGTCATTTGATGATTTCCCATCCGAAAAAAAAAAAAACAAAAGGTATGGGACCTTTTGTTTTTTTTTTTTTCGGAGTGTAGCATATTCAGTGTCATTTAGAATGATCAACTGAAACCTCGCCTTGCTAGCCCAACGACTTTCCATTATGCAGTGGAATGATGGAAATAGTACGATGAATTGATTTTATCTTCTCTGTTGAACGTTTTTCCAACTGATCGTTCCAAGTGAGCTGCTTTATTAAGAGTAATTACTTGGGATTTCAACAAACCAAGTATGACATCGATTTACTATAATAGGCGGTTTACTTCTATAGAAGGTATGGCAGAAGTGCCATCCGCTCCAAAGAAGATAGACATGGTTTCAAATTACTTTGTCTTTAAAAATAATTTGAAAAGAAATTATCAGTTGCTAAACACACATTACCCTTTTTTTTTTTTTTTTTCCGGTTGGGAAATCATCAAATGACCCCCCCTACTCTGGGCGGAGCGGAGGGGAGTGTCAGACTTGTACTGACTAAAACCCATCCATGTTCGGCCCATGCGGACCCCTACTTGATTGCTGACAACACACACTACCCTTACTGCAGCTAATGCCTTATAGAAAAAAATCAACATCCCCCTTAACAAATCGCCAAATCAGTGAACAAATAAAGTCATTACACGAACAGTTATCATAACAGCAGTTATTAAACATATATTATCGGCAACCTCCCGGGTGCGTTCCCGGCTGAGGCAATAAATGTGGAAGTGGAGGCGGCGCGTGAGTTGTGACCACTGCATCGCTCCATTAGTGATTATTGTACAAGTTTTCGGCTAACAAACTGGACGATCGAAGATGTAGAGTTGATAGAAGTGGCGGCACGGGAACATAGTTACAATCTGAGTAAGGGGACGCGAAGGAGAAGTGTAGAACACGGTACAATGAAAATCATTTTGGATCACAATGATATCCAAAGTGGTGTTTGCCAGCCATATTTTTGGTCTAATATAAAAAAATAATATGATGCCTGAATTCCCCAAAGGATAAGGCAATAACAGAAGTGAATTTCTGCAAAGAACATCTATATTTCGTCCAATATTTTGACTCAATAACAGAAGAAACGCCTTTTGTCAAAGAAATTGACACTAATATAATCCCCAAGCTGCTGAAACTGTCCCAAGCGAAAAACTCAACCATGCTTGATCTGTCGATTTAATTAATTAAAAAACAAATCTTATCTAACATTTTCAATACAAACTTAAACGCATATTATGCCGCAAGGTCCGGTGAAACCTACCGGAACGGACTCCGGACACCTGGATTCTGACAAATAATAGACCGTACTGCGAGTCCGGAGTCCGGTCCGGTTGGTTTAGCCGCACCTTGAGGCGTGTCACATCTAGCACTTCTACATCCACACCACCGGACACAACTCTGCCAAATTCTTTGTACGTATTTACTTGTATTATTTATTGCTATCGTATCGACTACGCTCCGAGCGTGCCAAGCGCGCTATTACAACGACAGTTAAAGCCACTTCCAGCGCAAGAGTTTCTTTGTTCTTGTTACAAAATTAACTTGAGTTTTTGAATTAGAGTGCCAATTTTGTTTTCATATTGAAATTTGTCTGGCATGTGGTATTGGGGATTATGTGGTGTTCAGTGGCTCTTTGGTAAGGATCTAGTGAATTACATCCGAGCAGGACATCTGTTCTAAAAAGTATAAGAGAAAAGTGAACACAGCAATGAGCATTGCCATTTTTTTTTTGTTTAGTCCTGTGTGAGTCTAAAAAATACTTTTTCTTTTTCATTGTTTTCTCTTTTTTTTTTCTTTCATTTTTTTTCTTTCTTTCATTGTACAGTAAATTTCACAAAAAACTTAACTTTTAAGTGAAATCGGCTTCATCTTCTTACGTGTCAATGGTACGACTTGTTTAAATTTCTTGGACACAGTATGTGGCCACGTTACTCGCGACGTCTTTGGCGTTTCTTAGGTCCTCTAAAGTACAGGTGTTGGGACACTTCGGACACTCCAGTAAGTGGGGTATCGTGTGGTCGGAAGCACCGCATTCGCACTGTGTGTCGGAAGGATCTTTAATAGCCCATTTTGCCAAATTGTGTTTACAGCGAGTGAAATCGGCTATATTATTCGCTCCCTCTCTAGTAACAGATACCTTTTAGAAATCATCATCGTTCTCAGCCTGGAAAAGTACACTGCTGGGCATAGCTGCTAGACCTCTCCTGCTGCCATTCTACTTTCAGCCACTTTCATCCTGCTACCAGCCACCCTGTGAAGGCCGTTGCTCCACTTAGCCTGAGGGCCCTCCTACCTAACGTTTGAAGCTTCGCGGTCTCAGCAGACCACCTCGACGGTCATCGGTACTACGGCTTATTTGACAGGCCCATTTCCAATGTGGCTACCTTATTTTGTAAGAGCAGTGTATAAATATTAGGAATACTGTTTTAAGCTTTCACGGTTTACAACTAAACTTATACTGTCACTTACGGGATATCTTCCGTGATTGTTCATTATTTTGAGCTCCTGATAATTTCGACACTGTCAACCCACGATCATGGCGCTTGCAACAGCGTCTAAATATCGGGAGCTCAAAATAATGAACAATCACGGAAGATATGTGACAGTATAGATTGATTAGGAATAGGTTACATTCACACAAATTGCTTTGCCAGACTTTTATTATGTGCACAGCCAAGGAGTGCAATTCCTTGCCTGCGTTGGTGTTCCCGAGTTCATATAACCTGAATTTATTTGTCGTTTGAGTTAATTCGTTCCGTCGTCGACATCTTCTCTGTCCTCAGGACAAGATTAAGGTCAAGAGTAGGCCCATTAAAGATTATATTTAAAAAAATATTTTCTTAAAAAAAACAGCCAGTGGTATTTTTTTTTACGTCACTCAAAACTCCTACTGACTAAAACTAAACGGTGTTTCTATCTTTAGCTACACTAAGCTATTTATTAACTAAATGAAAGGTAAAATGGCTTCCACTACGCAAAATACCTCCACGTCACTCAATCGTAGTGTAACGCGAACAACATGTGACGTCACGGACCAATACCTCACAATATCTATCCTGTATTTAAAACAAACTTTATTCGCCATCACTATCATCTTTATAAACTGTACGTTAAGGTAGATTATCGTGTGTTGTGTTACTAATGTAAGTTGTGAATGACATGCATTGCTCGTTCATTGGTTTGAATTCGAATTTCGAATAATGTTAAGGGTAATGCAGACTTGGGTTTTGATTTTCACAAATTATTATGAAAAAAAAAATAGTTTGCCCATTAGCACAAAAATAAGTAGATGTTAATTTTCCCGTGGTCATAGGAACACAGTATTTTAATATTTCCAATGGCGTTTTCTTGGAATACTATGACAGATATGGTAGGTAGTTTACTTCGCTCTTGTAACAAAAATTGTTATGAAAGTTATTAATCTAATACTGTTTTTGAGAATTAAAGTAGCTAGGTTAAACATTCTGTCTTTGGTAGAAAACCAAGCAAGACACACTGGATTTAAAAAAACATTAGAATTATTGGCTTGTTAAAATACTTTAATGGATTTTTGTTTTAAAAACATGCCAGTTTTCTTCACGATGCTCTCCTTCATCGATTTGAGAGCAGCGGCAATAAAATAAATTACACAAAGTAAAGTCTGCCTGGGTTCCAATGTGGTTCCAACCAACGACCTGCAATACATGCTTTTAGGGCCATAAAATTTAAAAAAAACCACTGACAGTCAACAAAAACTAGTAACAAGTGTACTAAACACTTTACAGTCCACGCAATTGTCCGGTCGAGCGGCGGCCGTTCGATGTCCGGCCGGCGGCGATCCGGAATGATCTGGCACACGTGGCACTGTTGTATTGAATTGAAACGATCGTTGTGAATATCGATATGAATTGAGTAGAACATTTACTAAATCAGAATATAAGAGCTCACAAAAAGCCGCAAACATTTCTTTTTGAGATCTAGAAGTCTAAACAGATGTCGGACTCTAGTTGGCCGAAGCAAGGAAAGCCTTAGGGTCTAGAGGCACTCACTTTAAAAGCGTTTCGTATTTGTACAGACGCCAGGAGCTCATCAAGTTACTACAATCTGTCAAATTTCTTTAATAGATTTTCAACTTTATCGCTAAAGCATTAGGTTCAAGGTTGATTGGGAAAGTTTGACAGTTTCGGGTAGCTTGATGTGCTGGCGTCTGTACAAATATGAAACGCTTTTAAAATGATTGCCTCTCAATGGGATTAACATATTTTTCCGCCATTATTATCGCTGAGAGAACGTTTCAATGACCCTCAATGGGACACTTACATTATGTCCTGCGTGTCCTGAGACTTGCACGCTACAGGCACCAGTTCACGATACTGATCATGCTTTGGGGGTCTGGAGAACAGGGTGTAAAGTTCTTCATCCCCCATAGAAATGGGAGGATCCTTCGACCAGACGGGTGTTATGTCTGGTGGGGGCCCGACAGTTGGTGTCGGGGTTCTAACTTTACTTGCGCCATATAGCATTTAGATGTATTTCGATGTTTTGTTCATCGTCAGGGTCATAGATGGCGCTGTAGTACATTTTGTTCTATGTTGCTGTAGTACTCTTTGTAGTGCCGCTACAATGTAAAACTTGTGGACTGGCTAAACATAATATTGATATTGTGCTCATAGATACGCTGAGTCAAAGACAATTTTTCCATACCTACAACATTGGGACATCATACATTGTAAAGCCGTAACACCCATCCAAAACTTGACCTCAACCACGTCACCATAAACCACCCCTTATTCCTCTAATCACATAACATACGACTATAATATACAATAGGGTTGTCCATCACTCAAAACATGAGGACACGACACAGTAATTCCATTCTCCGATATATTTGACGCAAATAAATTATAGTTAGGATGACAACCCTAGGAGAAATGCAAATTGGGGTGACCCGTCTCTTGGAGCTGGTTATTTATTTATTTGGGTAGTTTGTATTGTGTGGAATGATTTTAGTGTATGATAGAAAAATAAAAAAAGGTTTTAAATGTTTTTACCACCTTACACGAAAAAAAAATATATAAAAAATATATTAATCATCATCATCTGCCTAGCCTTTTTTCAGCTATGTTGCAACCTAACCGGATGCAGTTTAATAACAGTATTTTACATGAAACGACTGCCTATCTGACCTCCATAATCCAATTAGTACTGGGTAATATGATGCCCCTTGATAAGACTTATAGTCAGACTTTCGGACCATTGACTATCTGTAACAACTGTCAAAGATCTACAAATGGGACCAACGGCTTTACGTGCTTTCCGAAGCTCGGAGCAAACTGGGTATGTATTGGGTGGTCATCCATCCACAGACCAACCTAGGCAAGCGCGGCTTAACCTACAGATTGATCCGCGCGGCTGTTATAATTTAGCCACGAGCTCCTCCATAATGAAAATTATAAATCAAACTAGAAATAAGAAAAATGTGTGCCGTCACGGGACGCCTGGCAGATGTGAAACATCGACATTATATTGTAAAAGTAATAAAAAAAAAAAAAGCAGAAAAGAACAGATTGTGATAGGAACTAAATATGTCATAATGATAAAATAAAATATTACGATTTTTTTTCCAGATAACGATGACTATTTATTGAATAAACATTTATTTTCATTAAATACAAAAATTTACGAATTTATTTCAAATCGTGACTACTTAATTCGTTTAATCAGTGACTTCGGTAATAGTTATATTCGATGTTGCCTCTGAGGACGGTATTACTGTGACAATTGGTCGATGGTAACTGAAGTATGTTACAAAATCAAAGTCAAAAGGCGACGCGTCGCCACGGCATGCGTCGCCACTCCAGAAATCGGTTTTATGTGCGGCTATAGATGTTTCACATCAAAAATGTTTTTGGTTGTGGTGGTAGTCGAGATTTGGAAGCACATAATCTTCATCACGTAGCTTTTCCGAGCTGAAAACTGTCTTCAAAACTATTTTGAAAATGAAACTACTTCAAACTGAAGTAAATCAAGGATCTTTTGTGAAAATAAAAGCTGTCATAATGATATTTTATGATTAAAATGTATATTAATATGACAACCCTCAGGATGGATGTAAATCAGGGGTGACCTCATCTTTCGTAAAATATTATTTATGAGTCAGTATGATACTGTCAAATGTTAAGTATTACTGACGACTCCATTGGTTACTTCTGACAGTCTCTTTTTACTGACTGCGAATAAGCGATAGGAGACGTCGTGTATTTCCAAAAAAATATAAAACTTTGGCAGTTAATAATGTCGTCGATTTTTCTATGTATTATTCGTATATTGATGTGGTATCTCTTATCACAGCAACATCATCATCATCGTCATTCTCCTGCCCTTGTCAAATTTATTTGTGGTCGGCGCACCATGTCTTCTTCTACCATATTTCTCTATTACTCGTAATCTCAGCAGTGACCTCTTTTCTAGCCATATCATCCTTCACACAGTCTATCCATCGTTTCTTTGTCTTCCTCTACAGCCATACTCGACATTTTCCTCATTTCTCCGCATCACATGTCCATACCACGATAACCGATTACCACATACAATAACACAAACAAATACAGCTTCGCAATTTGTAAGGCACATAAAGTAGGAACTGTTCGCGGTAAACTGGAACATCTACCATCATCTGCTTAGCGACTGAGTTGGGGTGGCGTTCTACTCTAACCGGATACAAGTGTTTGCCTGGAGCGACTGCCTATCCGACCACAAAAACCCAGTCAGTTACTAGGCATTAGAGCATAAATCAAACAAACACTAACAACAAACAAATATCAACAAATTTTAAAAAGTAACCCTAAAACTGTATCTTGATTCATCACCATGCAGCATGTCTTCTTCTTCCATACTTCTCTATTACAAGTCATCTCATCAGACACCTCTTTTCTTGCCATATCATTCTTTACACAGTCCATGCACCGTGTCTTTAGTCTTATTCCCATCCAGATCCACATTCATGCTCAAAACTTTCCTCATAACATTTAAGGATATTATAATCTTCTCTATATTTTTAAACCCTATCAAAAAATTACCAACACCTACCACAAATTTGCAGATAAACACAAAATATTTAAAAAATCTACTTGACAAAAAAACACGGGTCGAGCAACCATCAATTCAGGGCTATCTCTAGAACCGGTACCTACCCGGCACTGACCCGGTTATCCTTAAGTCCGCCAGTCGCCTTTCATTTATCACAGCCGATTACCAACCCTTGCGATGTCACTACAGAGGATTTTAGAAGAAAAATGAATGTCAATTGGTAGGTAAATACGAAGTGGATTGGGTAAATTGGGGTGGTCAATGTTGGGTGTAGTGGACAAATGGGGGATTGATAGATTGGTGGGGAGGGATGCTTTTGGACCGGAAGAAAAGCGAATATTTTGATGAAAAGAGCCACTTTATGTGTTATGTAGTAGACTGGTAGATATATGCATAAAGGAGAATGCCATAAAGCAGGTCGTAGCTGCGTCTTTTCTATTTTTGAATGTTACTGTTTTGCAGTAGAGTGCTGTGGGTACTAACGAAACGCTTCATCTCCGTGCAAGAAGTAGTTTTATTAGTGCCCAAAAGGTTTATTTTTTGGCAAATACACATCATATTGTTCGTTTTATCAATTATTTCGATTTTATGAAATAACTAGTTTATATCCGTGACGTGCCATAGTGAACCTTTACATCATTGAAACTATTTTTTAAATCAAAATGAGATTTCCTGCTACATCCAAACTTACAAACTGTACTTCTTTGTTATATTATTATTATTTGTACTGATATAATTGAGTATTTCGTACCCATTAGAGCTCCCAACTAAAACTCATTTCCCACATCTTAAACTCTTGCAACATCTATCGATTCCCCAAAAATCCTTTACCATCCGATACAAAACATCAGAGGGTCCCATTAGGAAGCCTCCTAAAGGCTGACATTAGGGAAGGCCGAAGGGTGTGCATGACCGATGGAGCCAATAAGTCAGGCCGTATTAACACCCTATACTTTAATGGGTCACGTATGAATAATGGTCAAAGGAAATTTCGTCTATTAGAGAGGATTCCGTGATTTCGATGATGTTTTGAGTATGTGAGGGAAGTTGAGTGTTGTCATGTGTAGCGTGTTTTGAGAGACTGGTTAATATACAACATTAGTTTTAGAATACGCGAAACCTGAAACACGTGTCTAGTATTTTTATGTAAAGAATCTATGTACAAAATTTCAAAACTGTATCATGAAAAATCACAAAGTTATACTCTTGTTCTGTTACCTGATTGTCCGCACTAAAACGTGGTCACAACGCAGCAAAGCCGCGCGCGCGCCTGTCGTCTTGAGCTCATTGCTAATAATAATTTGGAAGTAGGTACCTAATTTATTGTGATAGGTACTTAATATTGCTCGGTGTCTAACTTGTAACTATTTTAAAATATTTTTGGGACAAAATATAACATGGTTTAAAAATTATTGGAATCGATTCAGTTACTTATTCTGAACAAACTATATTCAGGTTTCGCATATACTAAAAATAATGTTGAATAGGCTTCTTTTGGGTTAGGAGTTCAATCGTCGATTTCATCTCCGTCCTCACGACAAGATTGAGGTCAAGAGTAGGTAAATTTAATATTAAAAAAAAAGGTTATGTATACAGGGTGGAAAGGACACCGACTCGAAAACGGTTACCACGTATTTATTCTGAACATACATAAAAAAACAGCTGTTTCCTACAAAAGTGCAATTCCTGTAACAGCTGATTTTTTTTAAATAATCGACGAAAAAAAAAATTGAGATGTCCCCCCCACATATATTATTTTTTTTCTTAAATAGATGTACTGAAAACGTGGTAACCGTTTCTGCGTCGGTGTTCCTTCCAACCTGTATATATATAATATATATTCTGAGTAGGCAAATATCTGTTGCTGATGATTTGAAAAAGAATATAATAGTTTAGGGGAGGATATGTGAGGTGATTATTAGTTTAGTTACAAGTAAAAATCTTCTGATCTTTTTTTTTTCACGAGAAACATTATTTATGTCAGGAAAACTATGCACAAAAAAGGTGGTAGAGGGGTCGCATACATCAGCTTATAGCCTGTTATCAAGAAATTATTGGTAAGAAATACCCAACAACACAGCCTAGTCGGACTTATTACAAGACCCGCCACTAAGTAGAAGCACACGCTGTCGTCAAACAATCTAATTCACAAATACGATTCCTGACACCAACCCAAAGACAAACACAACCCCCCAAATGATCAACAACAACGAAAAATACAAACAACTATCAATCACTAACCGCATACATACACGGCTAACCCTTTACTGTCCATCGCATCGTACGTCATTTATAACTTGCAAATCCTCCGAGCTCCTTCCTTGATATCTCTTATTTATTGTCAAAATGCCAACTGGGATGAAGCGCGAACTATTTGTCATTGACAAAGCTTTTTGGATATGTACGACCCTTGGATATTGGGAGTCTTGGGGTTGAGTTGGATGTTACATGATGTTTTGGTATTCGGATATTGTATTTTTTTAAGGGTCATTCTGGAGAATGTTTTGTGTAAGTGTTTTGGTGGGCCTAGGATATTGTGAAAAATACTAAGGACAACGGTGATGGATCAATAATCTTTTGAATTGATTTTGATTAAACATAACATAAGGTCACGCCTGTAAGAAAGCTTAAGCAAATCCCATGTACTCGCCAGAATTGTTATCAACCGTTCACTAATCCAGACTTCGTGGCTGCTACTGAGAAATTCCTGATGGTAAAACCCAATAACACTTTGCCTGACCTAGGAATCGAACCCAGAGCCTCATGCTCAGCAGTCGCGCTTGCGATCACTAGACCAACGAGGTCAATCCTGTTGAAAGTCAAGTAGTAATCAAAAAACTTACTTGTATCGCCCTAAGTAAGCAAAAACTGATTTATTTAAAGTATTGTAACGTTTGAATTAAGTGAATACCAGCTGAAAGTATGGTGATATCGTAGTTAAAAAAGTAACAAGATGATAAAGATAAGATGATAGTCACTTGTTTTAAAATACTGTAGTTAGGTAGCATCCAGATAAAAGTACTGAGAGTCGTTATTTAAAAAAAAATACGGAACTGAGGCAAACCCTGACCGAAAATCAACCAATTTCTTCATCAATTCTGCATATTATTATGCCAAAATCATAAGCAGCTACCTCCAGTAAGGTAGGGGTGGCCAATGCCCTATTTCTCGATCAGATAAGACATGTATTTAAGTAATGGCAGGCTGGATATTGAACGTCAAGCCTTGGACGGGAGGAGGCGTCCGGTTTTTGAACGATTGTCATCTGTTGATGACTGCTAGGGTTGGCACTGCTAATGATGGTGGTTGAGGTAATATTTTTGTGAATAAAAACAAAGTAATGTATGGAAATCAAAACAGTATTACAGGATTGCTGACTATGAGATCCTAGGTTCGATTCCCGGGTCGGGCAATGCTTTATTTGGTTTTTCCATCAGAAATTTCTCAGTAGCAGTCACGGAGTCTGGTTATGTGCCGGTTGATGGCAATAAGCTCGCACCCAACAACATAAACATTTATGTTATATTATATTACAGGATTTTTGATGTTTCTTTGATTTTTAGACGCATTTATGTCACACTGCATAAAGTAAATCATTTTTAGTGTTTTGTGTGTGCTACTTAAATGTGTGGATCTAAATGTTGTTTCACCGGAATAGTTAATTCAAATGTTGTCACCATCATTTAAATTAACTATTCCGGAAGATTTATGTGTATATTATATTGATATTAAACTGTTAAAATACTCATAAAATAATCATGATAATTTTGCGAATCAGGGACGGAGAGGAATGTCAATTTATTAAACTAAATAAGTGATTAATCTTAATCGTCATCCTCTTCATCATCATCATCATCCACAGCTTGAATTCACCCTCTGCTGGGTATAGGCCTCTCCATCCTTATCTTTCGTCATACTCTTACATAATTTAAATCCTCTTGTTCGGGACAAAAAAAAATATAATCTATACTTAATATAAGAGGTAATTTTTTTTTTGTATGTAATGAGTAATCTCCGGAATTAATGATCCAATTCTAAAAATTCTTTCACTGGCAGACAGCTACATTATTCGCAGGTGCTATAGGCTATAAATTATATTCATATCATGCATGTTAGACAAGCTGTCACAATTTTTGCGGATCAAGTCGCGGGCGAAGTGCTAGTAGGAGATAAAACCATCAATTGCCGGGTATGTGTTTACGCGTCTCTAAAAAAATCTGATACTTTCAATTGACCAATCAATCCAAAGAAGCCCAACCTATTACTTACCAACCATCCTCACCACATAAACGCCTCTCCATTAAGAAAACCCACAGCCGCCGATTCCGCCCGATTTACTAAACCAAACCCGAACCCTTTCAGTTTAAAAAACAATTTATTTTCCTCGCCAAAAAAAAAGAAGCCGAAGAATTTTCTCCGATAAATATTTGTTGTTGGCAACCCTGGAATTGCAAGCATGTCATGTCCGAGCCCTTTTCAAAATGGCTGTCAACTCCGTAGGGTGGCGGTCAGTATCCCGGGTTGTGTCTGTTGGCAGAATTATATTATTTATTGATATGCTTATACGTGTGTGTTTGGTAAGTAATTTTGGCAGAAGGATGTGATGGCTTCCTCTGTGTGGTTATAGTTTTGTTTGTGTAGGTAGATATGTAAGGAAATGTCAGGAAATATCTTCATTTGATCGTATTTGTGAAGTTTTTCATAAAAAGTAAAACTATATCTGGATGACTCGTATGATTGGGTTAGCTTTACTTGTTTAATGGAAGTTTAGTTAAACAAACTAATGTATTATAAAAAATCTTAACTGCGTTAAGAATTTTTCTTTCTCCCTTTCAAATTTTCATCATTTCATGTCCAACGTCTTACTGCACCAATAAATGCAAAAAAATAACATATTCGAAGCTTAATCTATTAATTCACTCACCCTGTGATAGATCCACAACAAGGTTGAAGTCAGTGAAGCTTCACAACACCTGCTTTTTCGGTCCGGTCCTCGCATTTCTGGTATTGTCTCAATAACTCCATCAATACTTACAGCGTTCAGCGAACTAAACAATAACATAACTGCATCCCATCCAAGATCCAACCTTCACACACACAACTTCCCCAATATTTATGAATCAACTCATTAAGTCTGCATTACCGTTAACACATCACTCGACACTACCAATCAAAGCCGATACACAAATAAATTATGGACATCACTAAACGCTAGTGAGGGGCGTTCGACATCGATGTCTGCGGTCAGGATCGCGTTTGGCTTACATTATTAATGATTCATTTAGTTCACACTAACCAGGCGGCT
Organism: Noctua janthe; assembly: GCA_910589295.1. NCBI lineage: Eukaryota > Metazoa > Arthropoda > Insecta > Lepidoptera > Noctuidae > Noctua > Noctua janthe. The sequence continues at coordinate 1,613,551 of OU342573.1, read as the reverse complement.
CTGCTGATCCCTTTGGGTTTTGAGTAGGGATGTGGTAGGTGTTGTGGTTTTGTCGATGGATAGTTTGTTTTGTAGTTTGTTCGATGAACTTCTGTTGATGTTAGTACCTGGTGGCAAGCTTTTGTAATTCCCAGTAAAAACTTTTTGGTGTAAGTTTAAGTGAGAATGTATTTTTACTTTTGTCAAGTATATTGAATGATTGTTAATTGAATAAATGTGTTTATTGAAATGTTTAAAATTTAGGTAATTATTTTAATTAAACGAATTCAATATTTAACAGAAAACCGTCCATGTTACGATGAATGGGAATGTTAGATAAAGCACCTAGAATTTTGTAATTTGCACATTCATTAACTAACGCCTTTTTCTCATGCATGTGGCAGAAACTACAGGACTCTTGCTAGTACTTTATGACAGACCAATCTTATCAGTTTATCGATGTCGATAAACCACTCCACCTACACCCACATCACTAAACTGATGTTTAGTCAGTGCAATCGGCGATCTGATTAATAGTGCTCCCGCGAAATGTTTAATCTTTCGAAGCTACTCGAGTCGGGACCCTTTGCTCGGCGACGGAGCAACAACATATATTATGCATTAAACTATCGATTGATTGCTTTTTTTTTTTTTTTTTTTTTTGGATGGGAACACTTAATGTGTGAGAGTTTGTAGATCTTGATTATTGTTCGTAAACTAGATTTTTAGGTTATTTCTAAAGTTGGCAATGGAATGGAATTCAATATAAGCACTGAGACTGTAAATGCCTATCACTTTCAGTACCAGTTAAAGATTGACAGACATAATCAAATCTTTACACAGCGCTAAGATTTTCGTTTCAGGTGATATTAAATTTTAATGCTGGTCTCTCTTTTTTCTTTAAAAAAAAAGTTTGATTTATCTTGAAGTATCTTGAGGAAACTGGGTGCTTTAGAATCAAAACATTAAAGACATTCTTTAACGAAGATAGTGGTCAACTATCGCTCACAGAGAAATGCCTGTGTCCGCAGTGATTGGAAAACTATAGGCTCATTACGTAATACAAGGTAAAAAGGACACCGACGCTAAAACTATGTGAGGTCAGAATCTGATGTACTGAATGGTAACTGTGGTAACCGGACAGGGTTATGCGGCGCAACTTGAGAGCAGCCTATGCCTAGCATTGTCCTGCTATAGGTTAAGTTCATTGGTTGACGTTCCGTCTCATACTTTTCTTCAGCACCAATATTTCAGACAGTCAATTGTTTTACCGAATTCAGCACAAAAAGTCGTGTAGACACGCGTATTAAGTTTCAAATGATTAGACAAACATCACGGCGTCTTGTTAGACTTGGGATCAAACGGCGGGGTGCGCCAAACATGGGGTATCTTCGGCTACCCCTCTTGAGGTTGAGGGGCCGTAAGTTGGCGCTTTTGAAATAGATTTATTTTACGAAAATTATATGAGATGAGTGAAACAATGTATGTAGAAGTCAAAAAATGTGAGAGGTATTTAAAGCTTGGTTGAAGAACAAACGCAATAAAAATACCTGATGCATATTTAGTTGCAATTTTGTATGTTTAAAATGAGGCAATGCATATTGTCGTTTCTTACATAGACATAAACTACATTTATGGTTAATAAAAAGTGTTTTGATGCTGTCTTGGTGTTAGTCTGCCAGCCTGTCAGCTGCATTCGGTTAACCTTGAAACTGGCCCCAACAAAATAAAACATAACACATCTAAGTGTAAATTTCATAATAAATACCCATTCATACCAACACAGATTTTAATTTCGCTAAAAATTAAAAAAAAAACTTTCATTGATTCATCCATCAGAAGATAAAAATTTTCCAAGTATTTTTCTTTAAGCTCAGAGCGTCATCTTACCGCCCCGATTTGTTCAGACAATCGGGAGTCTTACCAATGTTTTCTTTGTTCGAACCGCGGCAAATATTTGAGCTAATTATACGCCTGATTTAACACTCGCGTTCAATTTACAAGCATTTGTCTTTCCTAACAATGGTTGTTTCTTGTTACGCTTCAGGGAAGTTTATCACGCCTTTTTAGATGAAGTTTTTCATGGAAATTCCATGGCCTTTTTGGGAAACTGTTTGATTTGAGATTTTTAAGAAAGTCTTTTATTAGATAACTGTATTTTCTTCGTTCAAGCGAAAATACAAGAAAGCGATAATTTAAAGTTATATTATTTGAGGTGTACCAAAGCTGGTAACGAAATATGTTGAAATCAACGTTAAGTACATAAAATATAAAAGTTTATACTCGTTTAGCATGAGAATTAAAGACCAGTTAAAGTAACGCTTTTCAATGCCCACTGTCAGTCCTTCTACACGTGCAGCCTGTGGGTCAACTTCACTCAGCGGGCATACAGCGATCTACGCGTTCAATATAATAATGCGCTGAGAGTACTGCTACGGCTGCCGTGGCGTTGTAGTGCGTCGGGGATGTTTGCAGGTAATAATATTGATGGTTTTGCCGCCATTATTAAAAATAGATGTGCATCCCTGATGACTCGTGTTCGCGGCGGCACCAACAGTATTCTCAGTGTATTTGCTGATCGATGGGATTCCCCGATGCTGCGAAGGTGGATGCAGCTCCACGCTGAATTATAATTGTATGTGTCTGTAACCTACTAACACTAGAAAGTAAGTAAAATTGTTACTAACCCTATGGACTCCGGTCTGAAATAAAATTTTTCTATTTTATTCTATTATAGCTTCAGGGTCCGAGGTGACGGGTCACAAATGGACCTAACAGAAATGTGATAATATCAAACTCAGTATCATCGGTCATTGAGGCTTACAGTATTTGCTTGATGCATAATTAATTTCATTTATTGAATTTAAACTTTCAGCATAGAAAAACGTGTGTAATAAGCCCGAATAGAAAGTCTTCTTATTTCTTTTTTTTATTTTAAAAAGACGTTCGTTTTATTACGAAAATAAATCCAAAAATAATAGCAAAAATTCAATATACCAAAAACACCAACCCTAAAATGCCGCATCATTTGTCACAGTAACTTTCAATAAGGGTACAATGTACCAACTTCATATCATACCTCAAAAAATATTCCAATATTATGATTTATGACATAATACCGAATGGCATGTGACTATTTGCGTCAGCCAATATAAAAAGAACCCTAAATTTGTGATGGATACCTTAAAATGTGGGTTTATGTTCGTTGGTTTGTATTAAGATAAATATTTTTTCTCCCCTAAGGTATGCAAAAATGTCGCTCAGATATGCCCCGTTCGGGATAATACTAAAATAGCGGGAAGCAGTTTTTGTTCATATAAATCTTCAATAGACTTAATACACTGGAGTGCTATTGGATTTTGGTGAAAAAAGGGTAAAAAGAAAAAGGGAACGAAATGTTTCATATTTTTTATTATGAAGCTGTAAAAAAATGGTATGTTCTGGAAGGCTATTTGTATGCATTTCGTAATGAAAGCATAAAAACAAAAATTACTCGTCACCTTTTTTACGATTATTTTTGACATTTTCTTACTTGCGATATCAATCTATGTTTTATAAAGAAAAAAGGTTGCAGTATCCGTGGTTACTGTCGAAATCAAGCAAAAAAAGGAGAAGAGGAGAGATCCAAATAGGAGAAAAATATTAAGAAATTGAACATCAACGCTCCCAGCGTTGATGTGCAATTTTTTATCTCAGTGATTAGTAATTAAGACTAATACTTTAAAACCCAGAACTATTCGGTATAGGACTGCTGGACTTCCATTTTTATTTTTGGTAAAAAAATTCTCATACCTACGTGCTAGCCTAGGCTAGTATTTAGGTCATCATTAGAATCAGTCTTTAGAAATAAATTAAAAATCTAACCAAAGTTTCGTGTATATTGATCTAATAAAACCAATTATTTTAATAGACAATTATAATCTACTACCATCATCAAAAATCCCATTCAAAACAAAACACAGCGCTCTCGATCACTCGCTAAGCCTACAGTTAAAATATTACATGTACCATACAAATATAAAGCGAATATGTGCGTTATTTATTAGGTGCGAAATACTTTGATAAATCTCCACCTTCTCGAGGGGTACAAATGTACCCCCTTCGCATTGTAAGGGTTAAAATTGCTCTGACTATAGAAATGCGAGTGTGTATAAGAAATATATTGTAGTATTAAAGACTAATATGATTGAAGAAAATTGGTGTATTTCATATTTTCTTATCAGTTGATGTACAGGCTTTCTTCTTTTGTTTGGTTTTGGGGTAGACCTTCGCGGGGTAGGCAGACTTTCTGGTTCAGGTAATCTTCGTATTGTTTTTCGTACTTATTAGAACATCACACTATCATTCGTTAAACAGTTAGGCAGAGGTGGTGTGGCGAAGTTTGGGAGAGGCTTAGGTATATCTAGCAGTGAAGTGATGTTTAGAGATAGTTAATTTGGCAGAGGTCATATTTCACACTTTGACAAACGAAATTATGTTTTTACGTAACACAAATTGTTAATCAAACGCTCTTTTGTCTCTGAAATTAAGTAATTAATCAACCTATGCAACTGCTAATAACATGGTCGCTCACTAGACAAGCGATCATCAACTGCAGGTCAGCTTTGGAAACCGGGGCTAAATAGAGAACTGCTCATTGTTATCACGAAATACAAAAATCGCAAAAATAACGCAGTTTACGGATATATTCTTAGTAAATAAAACTTTAGTATAGCGTTCGTTGGAAGAGGTACCGCATATGCCACATAATATGCGACAAAACGGATAGTTACAACAGTGAGGGCACGGAACTGACCGTAAGAGCTTGGGCAGGCAGCAAGCTAAGTGTACCGACGATCTGAGGGTTCAGACCAAGTGACAATCTATCAGTGATAATAAAGATTGAGAAGTCAAAAGTGTACGATTTTGACATTAAATGCTGAATGTCTTGTGATATTCCCCACACTAGGATTCCCTATCTCCTTCGTCTTAAGAGATAAATACGTAGTAAGGCATACATACAATAGCATCGCACAGGTAAGATTTCTTAGGCTACAGTAAAAATATGTCAATCCTGTTGCAATTTGTCGTGAAAATTAGAAATGCTGCAAAAAGTTTAATAAACCTACAGTAAGCATTAACGAAATGCGAATATAGTGCAGCATGGGTTTTTTTGACACTTGAATGACATTGTCAGAAAAGGGCTTGTTAAATTGTCCGTGGAAATTATAATGAAAAAATCCTCTATCACTATAGCCAGGCACTATACAATGGAGAGAATCCATTAGCTGCAAATCTCCAAAAATGACAAATGACAATCAATATTTCCCAATTTTCACACCCAGCCCACTACTTCAACCCACACGAAAAGCCCACAATTACAGACGAAAACAGTGCAAATAAAACATCAATACACGATGATAAAGTACACAAAACACAGGGTACCCACCCCTCGGGGACAGGGGGAGTTCTAAGAATAAATGCCCTACATAAACCGGAGTGCTAGAAAATGTACGTGAGCGTTCTTAGCACACCATATGCGGGGATTTATATAGAGGTGGTAATGCGAAAGTTTTTGGATTTCGTGAACAACACTGTGGTTGAATTGTAGTGTATTTTTAGTGCCAGAATCATAGAAATATTTTTGCTTTGTCTTTGAGATGATAATGCACCTAGGATGGGATTTTAGATATCCATAGATTAGCCACTTACTATCACGTTTATCATTAAATCTCCTGTTAGAGAGATACATTTAGTATCAAGGGCTTAAATATACAATAGATCATTGTATGATTAAAATAACAGCAGCTTTTAAATGATTTTTCAGCAGACTATCGCTAACCGGATTGCTGTCATGTTCTTTAAATTGTGATAAAAACAAGAGTTTCATGTTGTTTAAATTTTGACAAAACAAGAGTTTCTTAAACGATATAACCAACAAAATAATACAAGGTTCGATAAAATATCTTGTATAGAAAAAAAGGGATTAAACGGGTAAGCTTGAACTATACTGTACTGTGCCTGAAGAAAAACTTTGTAAGAAAAACGAGTCTGACGTTCAAGTCGTCAATCTTAATCTGAATTTGTAAATAACACTATTTACGTTTCATCTATACAAATATATTTAAAAAAAAAATGTAAAATTTATTAGTAAGTTTGCATGTAGAGGAGGTAATCTTCGGAACTACTGATCCGATTCCGAAAACTCTTTCACTAACGGTAAGCTACATTATCCCCGAGTGTCATAAGCTACTAATTTAAAACATTCCCATCGGTTAATTTCTGTACATAACGGGAGTGAAACCACGAGCAAAAGCTAGTCTTTTATTATTTACTGTATACTATTTAATTTTCCGGAAAACTCATGTGTTTCAACAGCTCCACATGAATATCGAACGTCTCGTTACAAAGACGGTTTTCTGTGGCGTAACGCGCGAGTATCGCATTATATCATTTATAAACAAAATGTGTTAAAATAAATCGCTACGTCGCGCCAGGAGCCTCAGATACGCGGTTTTAATGGCCACACACGATGTGTATATATTTTATGTCGTCGTTTATTTGAGGATCATTTTCGAGATGATTTGAGTATGAAATGAAAACTGTTTCTGCGGTTGTGTCTGAGAATTTTTGTTTACGGTTCGAATTATAGTAGGTAATTTTATTTTGACTTGGAACCTAACGCCTTTGGAGATACCTGGCCCTGGAAAACAAAGGACAAAGAAGGAACATGGATGGGTTTTAGTCAGTACAAGCCTGACGCTCCCTTCCACTCCGCCCAGAGCGGGAAGGGTCATTTGATGATTTCCCATCCGAAAAAAAGAAGCCTTTATTGGGACCTAAAGGAAATAGTATGAATATAAAATAATATCAGGATACAATGGTTTCACATGGAAAATATAGAAAAAAAGAATTAGTGTATGTCACTAATTCTTTGCAATGTTCCCCTTGTTGAAAAGCCTCCAGTAGTTCTTGCCATTGAACACCAAAATCTGCCTTGCGCAGGCTCGCATTCGGCCCATCATAAACTACGCCGATGCCTGTTCTTGGATACCACCGAGGAGTTTTTAAATAAACTGGAGCGGTTGCAAAATATCTGCATTCGTTTTGATTTTAACCTCGAAATGATATATATATATGTTTCAGACTTTTGCAAAATACTCAAGTGGCTCCCAATTCGACTTCGCAGGAACTCTCGGACATTGTGTCTGCTATTTAATATCCTTCATAACTCTAAAATGCCATCCTATTACGCTTTTCCTACTGCCGTCCTTCTGATGCTCCTTGCAGGTCACATCTTAGGAACCTCCTTAAATCACCTCCCCACTCTATCTTACTTCTTTAAACCGCACAGTGATTTTAACTTACTAGTGTAAGGTAGAGTAGGGAGGAGGTTTAAGGAGGTCCCTAAGATGTGACATGTAGGAACTCCTACTTCTTCACTGTACACAGTAGGTGTCTATTTTTGTTTTTTTTTTTTACTCGAAGGTCTGCTCCTAGAACTGTTTAGGTTGTTTAGTAGTTAAATCTATATATATAAAATGGTAAACTGACTGACTGACTGACTGGGTGATATATCAACACACAGCCCAAACCGCTGGTCCTAGAGACATGAAACTTGGAGGGTGTGTTCTTTGTGAAGGGTAAGTATCCACTAAGAAAGGATTTTTGGGAATTCTACCCCTAAAAGGGTAAAATAGGGGATGGAAGTTTATATAAAAGTCTATCAGTGCTGAAGTTGGAATTTTCAAATTTTGTGTTTAGGCTGACGATTGAAAATTAATTTATACGTGTTATAGCGTTTTTGATAATTCTATCCCCGAAGATCAGTTACACGCGGGCAAAAGCTATTAGTTCATAAACTTTTACAAGAAACGCAATTTTGATGTGAAAGATAACTAAAACCAATTAACAATCACACCTCCCTCAGGCCGTAACATAATGACACCCTCCCGACACGTTGCCGGTCGAAACAATAGCGGTTGCTACAATTTTCTTGCACATCCTGACGTCGGTACAGTCACAAGTACTAACTCAAACACTCAGCAAAATACTGAAACGTTTTTCTTGTGAAATATCGGTTCCAACTTTGAGTATGAGTTCCAAAATATTATGATAGAACAAAAAGATAAAATTACATTAAATACTGGTATTCAGCTGCATCCAGTTAGACTGGAAGCCGACCCCAATATAGTTGGGAAAAGGCTAGATGATGATGATGATGATAGTAAACAAAATAATGTTGAACAGATCTGTAGAGGTAGCAGCTTACTGGTTATAGAAGATTTGAGTTGTTAAATGATGTTTATTCTGTAAATTGGTTTTTACAAATACTTTTACTAGTTTTTTTTTTGTGTATAATCTAGAGGAGGACGGTTTTTCCTATTCGACTACGAAGAAACACCGAAATAAACTCAGAGGTCACAAGCTCCTTTATACTACAGACATAATCTTTGTCAAGACATATAAAGACCATGTAGATTAGTGTCTGAGATGATGTCCTCATCATCACGTGCTTCATCAACTGCCTAGCCTTTTCCCAACTATGTTGGGGTCGGCTTCCAGTCTAACCGGATGCAGGTGAATACTAATATTTTATATGGAGCAACTGCCTAACTGACCTCTACAACACATTTAGTACTGGGTAATACGATACCTCTTGGTAAGACTGGTTTTCAGACTTTTGGGCCACTAACTACCTGTAACGACTGCCACACATCTAAAAATGACAGCCGGGACCGACGGCGTAGCGTGCTCTCCGAGGCACGGAGGAAGATGACATCTGAGATAATGTTGTCAATCAACATAAAACAAAGAAGAAGTGGCCGTGACTGTACTCACAGTGATACCTAGGTGGTTCGACAGGCCACCCGGAGCTAGAAAGGTGCTCGGCAGTGCGATAGGAAATTGTGCGAAAGCTTAGATTCGTAGCCGTGGGCACTGACCAGCTAGGTGCCCGGGATAGAATAGTGTGGATCGAGGGGTTGGTTACATATTATTTTTATTAAAAAAGAAAGGACAAATTAATAAACTGATGCTCTGAAAGTAGCACCGGTGACAGAAAAGTTGTGTGGTAATCGGTTGTCATGGTATGGGCATGTGATGCACAGGAATAAGGAAAATATCGTGAGGAAAGATTTGAGTATGAATGTGGATGGGTATATGAGAAGAGGAAGACCAAAGAAACGATGGATGGACTTTGTAAAGGATAATATGGCAAGAAAGGAGTTTTCTGATGAAATGACAAAGTGGAATGGAAGAAGAAGACTAGCCGCGCCGACCCCAAATGAATTGGGATTAGGGCAAGCGAATGATGATGAATTATGTCACGTCATAAGATAAAACATCAAGTCTGAATTCCTAGAAAGGGTTTACAGAGGGGTGCAGTAAGTAACAACAGCAACAGCACATATTTTTGAGTTACTACAAATATGGTACAATACAAGGTGAATTGTTTTCAATAAAACGAGGTTTTGAAGTCACTGAGATTAATCCTATTTAAAGCATTGAAAATATCTAAATCAAAATCAAAATCAAAGCATTTATTTCAAGTAGGCCAGTTACAGGCACTTTTGAATAGTCGAAACAAAGACAACACTAAAAAATAGCCACAGTCCCAGTTACAAGGCACAAAAACTGTGAAAGTACTGCAGTTGAAGTTCTATGACTTTAGCAACGGGGTGAACGAAATCTTCTGTGTTTACTTTCTTCGATGCCAGAAGTATAAGATCAGGCAGATGTGGCAACCCGTGGTGGAGACTTTTATCTTACCTGTTCTTTTCCATAGAGGCCCATGTTTTGGAATCGCAACAATGGCGTGGAGGGCACGCGCGTGCTTTTATGCTCTGGGGGTCAAAAGGCTATTTTTTAAATAAATGCTTATATTTTGATTTTGTCTAGCACTGGATGTCTTTTGAGTGATGATAAAGATGAGAAGTATTATCTTGAAAAAGGAAATTAAAACTTGTAATGACAGAGGTCACTCCTTGCAAATAAAATAAATTTAACCAAAAAGCCAACGTCACGTGGTATTCCCAGGCGGTCACCCATCCAAGTACTAACCACGCCCGATGTTGCTTAACTTCGGTGATCGGAACGAGAACCGGTGTTCTCAACATGGTATGGACGTTGGCGACAATGCAACTGAAATTACGCTTCGCTATCAGTGCACTTGGCAATTTTCCAACTTGGATTTATTTCTGTAATAGATTAATTGAACTTTCGCTATCAATAAATACATCTGTGCTACACTGCCTCGTTGGTTACTGCTGAGCATGAGGTCCTGGGTTCGATTTCCGGATCGGGCAAAGCATTTTTTTGTTTTTGCATGAGGAATGTCTCAGTAGCAGCCAAGGAATCTGTATTTGTGCCCGGTCGATGGCAATAGGCTTGCCCCCTATTACATGGAACTTAAACATAACTGGCAAAATATGGGTGTACTATTAGGCTCACCTCTGCTGAACCCTTCAGGAATTACAGGCGTAATGTATCACACCTTACGAACTTTCCCTGGTTTTCAGTTTTGTAGACGAACATACACAATAGCCGAAAATACTCCTTAACTTAAAAGTCTTATCCACCCAATTCGTACTGCAACATTCAAAACACCAGAGGCGTTATTACAGGTCGGCACTCGACGCTCACTATTGAATATCGGACAAAGAGCTCTAATTGTTCGTGTGCTGACATTGCTGCAATGCGGCTCTGGAGACCTGGACACTCGCTCTCTAATATCCGCGACTGGGAGCTCCATAAATTCTGTGTCTTCAGGAATGGGAGGAATGGGATACTGATTTGTTTACCAAGGGAGGTATAGTGGAGGTCCAATGGCCATTTAATTAAATTGTACATTAAAATTGCGATTTGTTTACCAAGGGAGGTATAGTGGAGGTCCAATGGCCATTTAATTAAATTGTACATTAAAATTGCGATTTGTTTACCAAGGGAGGTATAGTGGAGGTCCAATGGCCATTTAATTAAATTGTACATTAAAATTGCGATTTGTTTACCAAGGGAGGTATAGTGGAGGTCCAATGGCCATTTAATTAAATTGTACATTAAAATTGCGATTTGTTTACCAAGGGAGGTATAGTGGAGGTCCAATGGCCATTTAATTAAATTGTACATTAAAATTGCGATTTGTTTACCAAGGGAGGTATAGTGGAGGTCCAATGGCCATTTAATTAAATTGTACATTAAAATTGCGATTTGTTTACCAAGGGAGGTATAGTGGAGGTCCAATGGCCATTTAATTAAATTGTACATTAAAATTGCGATTTGTTTACCAAGGGAGGTATAGTGGAGGTCCAATGGCCATTTAATTAAATTGTACATTAAAATTGCGATTTGTTTACCAAGGGAGGTATAGTGGAGGTCCAATGGCCATTTAATTAAATTGTACATTAAAATTGCGATTTGTTTACCAAGGGAGGTATAGTGGAGGTCCAATGGCCATTTAATTAAATTGTACATTAAAATTGCGATTTGTTTACCAAGGGAGGTATAGTGGAGGTCCAATGGCCATTTAATTAAATTGTACATTAAAATTACCTTCGAAAATGGTGATTTTTAGGATTTCGCACCCAAAAAGTAACCAATCGCACCCGATTACTAAGCCTCAGCTGTCCGTCCGTCCGTCCGTCTGTGCGTCCGTCTGTATCTTATGATCGGTAACAGGTAGACAGTTGAAATTTTCACAGAAAGTGTATTTCTGTCGCCGCTATTACAACAAATAATAAAAAATAAATTAATTTAAAAATTATAGGGGGCTCTCCTAGTACGATGGGACGGAACCCATCATGCGCGAGTCCGACTCGCACTTAGTCAGTTTTCTTGACAAAGTGACATAAAGCGATAACATTAGTGGAAAAGTTGAAATGTTTTGGATTGACATATGCTACCGAAAATCCTTTATCAATTCTGTTAGAATATTTTGAAGTAATACGAAATGCTTGGAAAGTGACTGCTAATTTGCATGGATAGTCAGAGCTGCAACTAATTGCTGACTGGTGGCTTCCATGCTTGCTAAGGTATGCATAAGCTATTCTTAATTTCCTATGAGCCATGAGCAAAGAAGCCGAAAAAAACTGTTAAACGACATAGATCGTTCTACGTAGCATTTCGTCGGACAATACATTTAATATTTCTAAAATAAGATGGTATTTAGTTCTACTCTTGTATAACACTTCTGTACGAAGGTGATTTTCACTATCTAAAGGCACGCGTGGGTCAAGTCGGTATTCCTTTGGCAAAGTTGTCCGACCTCCGTTAAAGCGTTTAATTCTAAATTAGGTATCTGTGGGTCTTTCCAGGTATTTGATTTTACAGGTTAACTAGGCGGATTTTGGTTACAGATTACGTAATGTATGTTATTAAAAATAATGGCAAACTGACATTATTATAAATTGAATCATAGAAATCTAGCGAAATAAAACATTTTTAGAATTCCGTTTTTTTTTTCCTAGCCTGCTGTGTCCTACTCCTGGGCAAAGGCCTCTCTTCACTCCTTCCATCTCTCGCGAACCCGCTCATCTTGCTTCCAGTTCTACCGGAAGCTGTTTAGTTCGAATTAGTTAGAATTCCGATTGTTTGGCAAAACATCGCTAATACTCAGTGAGCAAAAACGGAGCCTTCTAAGAGCCCTTTAGCATGCATTTGAAATTTTTCAGAATCGAATTATAAAATTATAGTATTAATCACTTTGGTTTTATCTAATGAAATTAACAGCTTAAACATTTTCAACCTTGATGGTTACAAACTGCTTCACTTTATTACGCATCTAAAACATGATGATTAACTGAGTTAAGTTAAAGTTATGCGAACTATCGCCCGATGTCCGCTCACAAAGAACTTAGCCACACATCACTTAGCATAACAGTGAGATCAAACGAGCATAGACCTAACGATGTCTAGACATGTCTTACGTTCATTATAATGTAGCCAGCTTCTTCATGTTGACCTAAGGAGTCACAAGTCTTTTTCTTCTCTCTTATCAACTCAATTTTTGTCGTGTACTTAATGCCGTGACAAAGATGGTAGCAAAGGTAACCGTTGCTACTTCATAATTTGAATCAAAGGATGGATCCAAATTAGGGAAAATACGTAGTCGATGGTGATTTGCAATGGGAATTTTGTCATGTTGCGATACAGTCAATATTTTCTAGAAAATTATACCATAACAAAACATCACGCCTGTAATCCCAGAAGGGTTTGGCAGAGATGTACCTAATAGTACACCCACATTTCGCCAGTTACGTTTAAGTCCCATGTAATACGGGCAAGCCTATTGCCATCAACTGGGCACAAATGCAGACTCTGCTGCTACTAAGAAATTCCTGATGGAAAAACCCAATAACACTTTGCCCGACTTTGGAATCGAACCCAGGCCCTCACGCTCAGCAGTGGCGCTTGCAACCACTAGAGCAACGAAGCCGTCAAAAAATACTGTATTCAAGTAGAAGAAAATAAAAGGGCTGTGCCACCTCTATTCTATGAACCGGTCTACAATACCCACCCCGCGGCCATATTTCTCTGCTAAGGTCTGTACAAAGGTGATACGTGGCAGAAGCATCGTCGAAAGTTATCTATCCTACTCGCGGGTAGTTAAACAATAGTCTATTACAACTAATAACATGGAGTTCAGCCGACGTGTGGGATCAAAGCGTAGTAAGGATTTCTGACTGACGTTCTTTGCTGGTGAGTTTTTGGAGCTAGTGTTGTTACAACTAGTATTCTGGAATAATTTTGATAGTTTTCTTGTTTTGCGATCGGTACAAAATACATGAGATTTAGCACTTGTCTCTAGGTGTCACTAAAATAATATGATCGTTGTCAATTTGTATTTTTTATTTGTATTTGTAATAAGATAATAATATGCCAACATTAGTTATTATGAATATATAGTTACCTAGAAAAACAATGGCTAAAATAGAGATGTTTTAATTTGTATAATTGCAAAAGAAAAACCAAATTTGTACACCTCACATGGTGAAACATGTACGGACCTTCCCTACTCACTAAGACCTTACATGCTCAATCTGTGTGTAAACGCATGTTTTTAACAAATAAATTATCTTTATCTTTATTGACATTGTGATCAAATATGATTGTTGTTAAGTCGAAAAATTACGAAAAATAATGCTAATGGCACTGTAACGCATACTGATACCGTTAGCCTGCATCATCCCACAGCTGGGCAAAGGCCTCTCCCCATAACTTCCAGTTGTATCTATCCAGGGCGACCAGTGGTCCACCTACTGGTGGTTGCATTTGTCCAGCTAGTCCCGCCACCTGTATCTGTAACGCAGAAAACTTGTAAAATGAAGCTCTCTGTCTACCCCTTCGTAGAAACTAGGCATGATAATTATGATTCACTATAACTACAATACTATATTGGTATACTATTGAGGTTAAGTTTTGCCAATTACAAAATTCAATTTCTTCTATTGTCTTGCGTATTTGCGTAATTTCAGTGACAGTAAAAAATCTGTTAATCATCAATACAGTCGATAGGCGATACCTATCCCATTTTGCATCAATTCCCTTTAATTTTTCAAAAAGCCTGGGGCAAGCAAGCTCTATAATAAAATCCACCTTATAGATTTCATAGGGAATCACTTGCAGGTAACAATTTTATCAAACAACTGTAAAATCGATATGGCATGGCCAATCGATGATGGCACATATGAAAATAAAGGCGCTGTTCCATTGCGGCCTAAGGCTACGCTACGTATGGGCACTTGTCGCTTGGTACGAGCTACATGCTCAATCGACATGCGTGTTGCAAATCAGAAAGAGCAACTGAGAAGAAAACAAATAAAAGAATTTAATTATGGCATGCCACGAATCGCCGCAACCCGACTTACGACGCAAACGAAACAACTGACGCACGTGAATGTCGCTTAAGCGCACCATAGACGATAGGTTATGCATGTGCAGTTTTATCTATACAGTAAAAATGTACAGGCATGCATGAACGTGTGTAGGAGAATACCGAACAGTTATCATGGCATGTACAAGCAACTTAGACAATATAGAAATAGGTATCTTTTCCGCTTCGTTATGCCTGTGCGGTACGACTGCGCTGACATAACCGAACGTGTGTGGCACGTCGCATGCAAAGCTCTTAGTTCTTTGTTTTCTATTTTTTATAATTACAAGTAATAATCGTAATCGTAATAAGTAATAATCCTACTAAAGCAACCATATCGTTGTGTGTTACCGCTGATGCCATGCTTGCAAATGAGCCTACCTAGTCTATCTAGTCATGGCATGCGGTTACGCATGTGTCTTCTATGGAACTCGGTTTTGCATGTAGGATTTGCATGCACATTTAAAACTGTCATGCGTAACCTATCGTCTATGGCCGGCTTTAATGTCAGTCGCGTCGCAAGTCGCATCGCCTATGACAGTGACCAGGGGCGTTAGCTTCGCTTTGAATGAAAATGTAGGCATAAACATCCACTGCAACCTACGGCCAAGTTACGTACGGAGCCGTAGCCGTGGGTCGCAGGGCCCATCCTATGCCGCAGTGGTATTGTGCCTTTATGGTATAAAGGTAATGATAACATGGGATGATGTTATTACCATGGGGAATCGATGGCTGCAGGCGGTGTCTGTTCGTGGAATATTGTGGAAGTTTTGGAATGTGATAAGGTGTATGAGTTTTTGTGAATTCAATTACTGAGACTGCCAAGTATTTTTTTTTTAAACACTGTTTTAAGTTTTCACGGTTTACAACTAAACTTATACTTCCGATATTCGGGAGCTCAAAATAATGAACAATCACGGAAGGTATCCCGTAAGTGACAGAATAAGTTTTTTTTTTAATAATAACTTTTGGGGTTGCATTAACCTGTTGGAGAGGTGCATCCATGCATTTCTTTGTTTAACAGAATTTTGTTACAAGGTTGTACAAATGTTTTTAAATGGTGCATTAGCCGTACCCCGCTACCCGTCACCACCTTACCTACAAACTAGCTTATTTCTACCAAAGCTTCATTAAAAATCTTTTTCATTTAAGTGAGCAATGTGTTGAAGAAAGAATAAAATAATTACGTCATTCTTCTTAAACACCACCTGTAATTTTAACGAATAACTGTTGAATAATGTTTGTATTAACTTGAATCTACAAGGTGTAAAAGGACCCTTCACGAAGCTGTCAACCAGGCACTCTGTACATCAAACTAAGTAAATCTTTTTAAAAATTATTGCTTTGGGGTGAATAGCACGTTTTACGTTAGGAGTCAATGTAACGCACTCAAACTATTGTGCTGATGTATGCATTGAACAGTACGGTGGTCGTGGAGGTATTTGAAGCAAAGTTATAACGTTAAAAACTTACTTACTTATTTAAAAAACGCTAATTGTGAAAAAGTTGGAACTTTCACCCCCAATTTATATCGTGCACATGTTCATGTAGCCAATTAGTGTGATTTTAAGTTATTGTTATTTGTTATTTACTAACATAGGATAAGTTCATACTAACACTATATGGATCCATTAGTCCATTTGAATATCTCTGTAACTAGAAGGTTCACAGTTAAAGCCTAGAACAACAAAAAAATATTGCAATAACGGAAAGATTTTTAAGGGCTTCGTTAAGGGTACTTTTACACCCATTAAAGTTTTTCAAGTTCATGTTTGAAGCCAATATCTACCGAAAAGTCACACACACTACATTTAAAAACTATACCAAACAAAATCACTTCGTAAACAAACTTTAACCCTACACTTCTCACTTAACCCAGTCCTAAAACTTAACCTTCCAAACTTCACTTGACATAAAGGTCACTTATCGAAGGGTTGCGGTTTGATCGACCTGTGCGAAGGTCAAGGTGAAAAGGGATGTATTGGCCGAGATCGATGGGTTGCTTGTCGTAGGTTGTTAGAGAATTTATTGGAATAAGGGTTAAGTGTTTGATGTAAGGGATGAAAGGTTGCTGTAAGAGTGTTAGGGGTAGTTTTAGTGGCATTTAAGGCTAGATGAACAACCATCAGGGTTGTTCAGTTTGCTGTTACAGTATTTCAGATTGAGAATGACATCGCGTTAATACACGTTTGTAACTATGGATTGAGTATTTCGTGATTTTTATCAAATTAACAGTTGATTTACAGTCGAATTTACAGTTCGATTATGCAGTCTTAGTTATTAAACGAGATCTGCCAAATCAATTCCAGGGTCAGTTTCGTTTGACATACCATGGATTTTCATGTGTAGGACGCCGCTTCGGCGCTGGAGCGGCGTTGCAACGCACCGTGCATAGGCACTTAATAGTGTTATTGAAATAAATGCCAACCTCGTGTTTCAGGGTCCAGTTCGTGTTACATTATTATCTACATAAACTGCTTGTTTGACCCTTTCTACCACATACTTTCTAAGTGACAATAGCCTGACCTATCATAAGTGTTCATCGGCAATGACTGTCCTTGGACTTTGACCACTTCATCATTCAAAATCCTAACCAAAAATATCCAGCAAGTACCCAAACATCGATAATCCTACAAACCCTAAACTCTTCGGAAATTCTTTGTAACACACATAAAAAGTGTCAGTACACGACGTAACCCTCCCAACGCTGTGTGGTACAAAAATCCCCCACGCTCAGTTCGCACCTGTTAACGTATCAATAACAGATATCCCGCTACGGGCCGTCGAACGTCCCGGCGCGGAGCTGAAAAACGATAAGTCGGTGTAGGGTTGACTCTGGCATTTTCATGAAATAATTTTATAATTTTCCAAAAATTAATAGTGTTTTTTTTTATTACAACATGGGCCTGCTCTTAACCTCGATCACGCCTGATGGAAAGCGATAGATGAGGTATATGATGGAACGAGCATGCCCAGAAGATCCCTGTTCACTCTTGCTTTGAAGGCAGACGGGTTAAATGCGGTTAATGGTTGTGATAACTAGTTAGATTTTTTTTTTGGAAAAAAACTTGTGGAAATTCAGAAATATAAAAAATTGTTAGTCGTAAATCTTCAAAATCTACACGATGTCTACATGTTATCTTACCGCCCTTAATCATTAAGTCGTTCTTGGTTTTAGTAGGTGCTACCGAGTTCTCTCACGGTTGAACATTTTTCATCCTTATTGCTTAGGGCATAAGGGTGAAAAAAGGCAGACCTTCAGTGAACTAGTACGTCTTTTCATCACTGACGTATATGTGTGTGATGAAAAAGTCTCAATTGCCATTAGTATTACAAATCCCTCAGAGTCGACTAAACCAAAAGGAAAAGTAGCTAACTTGCAACGTGGGATACTTAATATCTTGCTTTCACACTGTTTCAAACTTCATCGTTAAATATTAAACTGTTAGATAGTAACATAATCATGCGCCTTCTTCATCTCCACAACTTTCAAGAAAATAATTTTCTTACCAAAACTAAAATCTATTGGAAACCAATCAAATCGCCAACCCTATTCCTGAAGCCGATCAACCTGTTGCGCTGAACATTCGATACCCTTCAATGGCATGCTAGACAAAGTCAGGACCATACGACCGGACCTGTGTGTGAGCGAGACGGGACACAAGTGTGAGGGGCCCACTTGAGCCCACACGTTCCGATGGTTTCAGCGGACCTATAAATATATGTTCGAACTTTGGTGTCGATGAGATGGCGTGGAAGATGCTCTACTTTGAATTTTTTTGAAAAATCTAACTTAGGTATTTGTTTACATTTAGGATGCTGTTCTGAATATGCAACTGTTTTGCGCATGTGGCGCTTAGTGTCTTTACCACAATTTATTAATACAATTATTAGTCATCATGAATTTGGCGGAATGTGCCCGTACATACTATTAGGTACAGCCTTGCCTAACCCTTTGGGGATCACAGGCGTGATGTTCATACATCATGAAGTTTAGCGTGTGTAGAAAGTGACATTTAAGGACGTAATTAAAAAAAATACCTGTGTCTCAGGCTCAGCACAAGGTACTGATTACATATGCGCGAGGTCAAATTTTTAGGTGGAGCAGCTTCATTTATGATGACTTTACAATAATACAACGAATCACATAAAATAATAATGCAAATAAATAATCAGCAAATTGTCGGCACGGTTGGCGCAGTGGCTGAGCGATCGGATGCTGCGCTGCGTGTCGCGGGTTCGATTCCCGCACGGAACAAATATTTGTATGATCTACAGGTAGTTGTTCCGGGTCTGGCTGTTTGTGTATGTGAGTTTAAATGTTTGTAAACGCACCCACGATACAGGAGAAATTCCTAGTGTGGGGCAATGTTTTTAAAAAAAAAAAAAAAAACCTTGTTACCAATCTTCAAAATCTAATTCTAAACTATCAAAACCTGAAAAGCCGAAAACAGAAATACCTGAAGTAGAGCACCTTACCAATCACTATACCATCGGCAAAAAAACCGCAAAAGCGTCGTAAAAAGAATCCTTCGGCCGTCCCGTTCCCGGAAGCTATCGATGTCCGGAGTCTAGGGCCGTCCCGCGCCGGGACTTTATTGAACACCGGGATCACATTTGCATATCGACAAGTGATTTTAAATTCTCTCCTGTGTCCCGTAATTGATATCCGGAGTTTTAAACGAGAATTGAAGGTGATTTTTTAACCAATGTTCAGATGAATTTTGATTTTTAATTCCGCTGCAATTTTCCTGTTCATTATTTTTTGTCGGCGAAGTGGAAAATGTGTTATCTTTATGGATTTTATTGGAAAGCTTAGTGTCTGAAAATGTATGTGTAATTTTAAGCGTTTATTCTAATTTGGTACATTTATGAGAACAAGATAAAAGTGTTATTTATTTTTCGTAATGTGATTTTCAATTTGACTGAGATGACGAGTAATAGAGAAGTATGGAAGAAGACAACATGCTGAGCCGACCCCTAATAAATTGGGATAAAGGTAGGAGATTGACGAAGATATGCTTTTTCGATTTATATTCCTAATGACAATAAAAATAGTTTAGCATTATTTTGCATATAAGTACATATGTATATGTAGAAAGTAACCGTGAAAGGAATGTTTTTAGACAGAGGAGATAAACGCTAGCAGCAACACACCAGGAACTTTAATGCAAAGTGATTAAATTTCACTTTGATTTTGATAGTAATGCCAAATCAGAGACAAAATTACTGGAAAGAATAGTCCTATCTACACACATAAGTCTGTGACATGCACTCTGAGTAGCATAAAAAATTCTTCATAATCATTTAATAAAAAGAACGCACCATAAAAGCAATAACGTAAAACATTATTAGCATGAATTATATCTCATCTGATCAGAAGGCATTAGCATTTTGGACGCGTTCCAGATCGCCACGAAGACATTACTTACTAAGTTCTGCTGTAAGGAGAATTTCATACAAAAGTAAACACGGCCATTATGGAAACTTTCATTGGAAAACTGTGGATGTGAATGATTACTTCCAGCACCCGTAGCACAACCACCGTAGAATGGGTTTTGTCGATGGAAGAATCGACAAAATTTCAGATTTCTTTTCATGATCTGTCATTTTGTCGATTTTTCCGTCGATAAAACCCTTTTTTACGGTGGTCATGCTACGCTAGCTCAACTGATATTATTTTGGTATTTTTTTTATTTCAACTAGATAAGATTGGTATTGCCTAACGGAATTACAGGTCCAAGTTGCTTTTAAAGTCCTTACAATTATAAATTGTAATGGTCTAATCAGGTGAGGACCACACAGATTGGAAATCACATATTCAAAAAGTTAAAACGAAATTATCTAAGTTCTCATACGCACTCCGAGAAATAAAGAAGACAACAGACCTTAAAACAGCAATGGTAACTTATTACGCATACGCATTCGCATGGCTCAAGTATGGAGTTATATTATGGGGAAATAGTACAGACGCGCCAACATTATTAACTCTGCAGAAAAAAATGGTTAGAATACTAACAAATATCAAAGAAACAGACTCCTGTAAGCCCCACTTTAAAGAACTTCAAATATTAACACTGCCTTGCCTCTACATACTTGAAATTTGTAAATTTGTACGAAAATATCCCCAGTTCTATACCAAAAGAGGAGACATCCAAAATAAAATTTTACTCAGACATGAAAATAGACTTAACATACCAACTTCAAGATTAAAAATGCACTCTTCTAGTTCATTTGTTATGTCTATAAAAATATACAACAAACTACCGGAAGACATTAAAAATACTAATAACAATAATATATTCACCAATAAACTTAAACAATTACTAATCAATAAAAGCTACTACACCATTAACGAATACTTTGACGATAAATTTAAACAATAATAAAAACCATTGTGACATTTTTCTGATATAATACCGACATTTCAATTTAAATTTGACTTTGAATTAATTAATTAATTTAATTTAAAACTCGAAAATACTGTTCATTTAAAATAACTATACTAAATAGCGCACCTTTCAATCCAATTATCCAATTTATTTAAAAAATACTGTAAAAAAAGTTAATTTTAGATTATTATTATAACTTATAATTTTAGTATATAATGGTGCAATAAAATAAACTAAAACCAAATATTACATTTAAGACTTATAAATTTATTAGTACTCAATTAAATATAATTATGATCTATAATGTAAATACTACAAAAGCCATTTTACTATTTGAATTTAATATTTCTTAACTTTTTAAAAAGCGCCTTCATCCTCTCTCATATTACCAATTAATTTAACTTTGCTGTGCCCGACAGGGTCCATAATTGAGTCAATGTTTTAACATACCAACTGTTTTATTTAACATTATGGATTGCAATAAAGTATTGAGTATTGAGTATTGATCATGTAGATTTATATTGGGCTAGTAAAGAATTATTTATATTAACCCAAAAGGATCTTGTAAAATGTCAATATTTTAATGTAAAATAGCCTGTGGAGTGGAGTTCGCTGTATTTAATGATGGTTACAAGAAGGTACTACAACCTCGTGGGATTGATTGAAAAAGAAGAATTACTTAATATATAATTTCACATCCTTTTTTGTGGTTATAATGATTTGAAAATCATCCTTTGTTTTCATTAAGCCTGTTTATCTCGGTTGCTTAAATGTTTGTCATTTCTTAAATTAGGTGTAGTTTAAGGTTATTTTGATCTACCAATTACAATCGCTAACGAAACACAGAAATATGTGGAGGGAAGCCATTGCCCAGCAGTGGGACAGTACAGGTTAGTTAGTTAGTAATCATTGCTTACTTACTTATTATCCAAAAAAAACACACTTCAGTATGATTAATTCATCATAATTAATTCAGTTCTCAATTTAACGGTAATTACTTTTGTAATGCGAGCACAATCAACCAATATTAACGTAAAGCGATCCCAATGAACGGTGAAATATTAACGGGTGCCTGTCACACCGGAGTGTAATGTGGTCGTTTAATTTATGAGAGAACTGATCATGGTAAATTTTATTTCATATTGCAAACATAACTGCTTGCAGATGGACTTATCTTTGGCACTAGAATACGTATTATAAGTGTGGTTGGATTTTTGTGTTTTTATTCATGTTAAACTATAGTTTAGCTTACTAGTTAGCTATTAATTCTGTGTCGTTGGTTAAAATGAGGAATATAATTAAACTTTTGACTAAGTTCTACTAATCAGGACTTTGCCTACACTAAGTAAGTTAACAGATTACCATTTTTTACAATATTGACGCTACAAATTCAACCATAAAATAAAGACCTACTTCTAAAATTACCAAACCTGCAGCTTATTACTGCCGTAAATTTTAGAAGGTTTGAAGTTATTCTAATGATTTTTGACATGTTTTGATGAGAAACTTTAAAACAATCAAAACGAGACATTTTTTTTTAATTTTTCGCATACCAATCCCGCAGTCTTTTGTCACAGTTACGGTGTAACAGCCACCCACCAAACATCTGAAACCTCGTTCAAACATCGCTGTCGCTTAAAGGAGCGTTTACAAAAAAACCACGACCGACCGAAAATTAAATAATGAAAAAATATAGCCCCCACTTCCCTTGTACAGATGAAATTTGATTAAAAAATCACGATTATTACGCGACCACCCCATTGCGGAATTTGAAGACACCCTTTACACACCGAAATCGGCAAAGCAAGAGAATTTAGTCCTTATTCTCCAGCTATAAGGGCCATTTTTTTAGTGGTAACTGTAGATTTATCGATGTATTTTTCAAACAGTCGATCTCCCCCCTCCCCCCGTCCTTCAGTCGGACCCCCTTTCAATAATTTTTCATCGTTTTGATCCGCTCTCTTTGCGGCCTACTCTTTATACTTAGATTAACAAAGTTTTTAAATTAAAATCGGCGTAACAAATATCGGCTTTGTTCGTGAAAGAGGTTTTTTTTTATTAATTTTTCGGAGACTTATTGATGTTGGTTTGAATTAATGTTCGGTTTGTTTAATATTACAGAGTATTTTTCATAAGTTCAATGTTTTAGACCCCTTTGTTTCTGTAGATACCAGCTTCATTTTGATTAATATTTCTTCTATTATCTGTTGTTCTTAGGTGTTAAATTAACAGATCATGTACGAAACAATACACTGCGCTCCAAATACAAACCGTTGACGTGGCTCAAAATGCTATGGTCCTGGGCAGGACGTAGGACGCAGGATGTCTGTCGCATGCCGAACGAACTGTGGGCCCGTAAAGTTAATGATTGGTGCCATGAAACAGTGACACGGGGTCGCGGCAGACCACGAAGGAGATGGCGGGATAACCTGGATGTCTTCTTGAAGGAAGAAGCGTGACCTTTGGAAGGAATGAAGGAATGGAGGGAGGTCTTTCCCAGCAGAGGGACAATGTGGGCTAGCTACAATAATAATAAATAATCTGTTGTTTTTCTTCTTCTACTTCTCAGGAATTTGGCCCCTTCAGTATCGGCATCAGTTCTTAAATCGAAAAATCCATAGGACACGCAGGACAAGATGTTAGTTTTGTATGTGAATAGATTTTATACAGTTTCTGCCTACCACCTGTGGGAAAAAGGCGTTCGTTTACATATATACGCACGACGACCAATCAAGCTATACAAAACCAGTATGACCGGCCCTCTCACTGTCTGGGAAATCGGTTCAAAACGAGGTCATGTTATACTGGATGTGTAGCTTGATATGTCGCCGAATGTACGTAGATTTCAATATTTTCCAACACAGCTTTTTCAGTGCATTTTCAAAGTCAAAGTTTCCAGCCTCACTGTAATCCATTCCCATTGTGTTATCCCATTGTTTTGTCAAGGTTTGTTTTATCTGTAGCAAATATTGCCGTCGAAAAAAAAAACTAAAAAAAAATATATCTCAAACAAAAAACGTTGACCATCAACTACAGCATTTTAATCATCTATCTGAAGGGGGTTCAAAACAATACACGTCATAAAATATTAGGTGCTCTTGATGTACTCGAAGCTACTTTTGAAAGATCAAAGAGTAATATTGGCGGCCGAGTCAACAATACGATGCGTGGATGCACGGATGCATATGCATGGAACGATGTTGCATGGAATATGTATGAGGGTGAATGAGGTCGCGTGTGCGGATGTGGCTTTATGCAGTTATTGAGGCTTGTTTTCTTTTAGCTGGATTTTTATTTTGTTAGGTGATTGGTGTTAGAGTATGTGGTGTTATTGATTGTTTCGTTTTGTGGATGTTGTAAGAAGGGGCGTTCACAGGATGGAAGGTTCTGTTGATTTAAGGGGTTATATCGACGTGACCCACTCTTGGATTTTTTCTCGTATCGTGGGTGCTTTTACAAACATTTAAATTCACATACACAAACAGACAGACCCGGAGCAATTATCTAAACTGTATTATATAAACTGTAAGTATTTTGAAATTTTGTGTGTTTGAAAGATTAAAAGCGAATTAGTCCTTTTTTAAGCTGTTAGGCATTTCAAGAACTGTGCATTATTCGTCGAAATGAAATATCCCACAAAACGTAGTCTGTCTTAAACGTTAGGGAAAAAAACAGGGCTTAACTACGCAGCCCAAGAATTAATTTAAATAATTATAATTTAATTTAATTTAAATGAACTGCTAGTAAATTGTCATCAATAGCTGTGTCAGCTGTGTGATTACCATTCGTAAAATTTCATCAAACTCTAAAAGGTCTATCAGAAAATACGAAACCCTCTATTTATAAAGTAAACCAAAAAAAAAACACCCTGTAAAACATACCTACTCTCACTCACAACACCCTCTAGACAACAATACTTCTAATAGTGTCCCCTTTGATCTGATGATTACTAATGACAAACAAGTTGACGATCAGTGGCAGTCGTATTAGTCGCCGATATGCGTATTCATGAAGGCATGAATTTGTAATCGGTGTACCCTCGTAGATGTAGGGTTGGTAAAAGAAAACTGTTCCAGTACGGACCTAGTTTTTTTTTGCATAAAACATAACTTAACATCACGCCTGTAATCCTCGAAGAGTTAGGCAGAGGTGTACAGTCACGAGCACCAATATGATTAGACTTTCCTAAATGTAAAAGCAATTTTCGTGAGAAATAACGATTGTAACAACAAAATTTAAAATAAATAGTTATTAAAACAACTATTGATGTATTACGTAGTAGCGTATTTTAAGCTTGATGACGTTTAAAACGAAATAATAGAAACATTAACTTTACTGTATCTAGAAATTACTTGAGTGGTAATATCGTCCAAAATGGCATCTTCTTATCTACCATCGAGGCAATAAACCACTTCTATAGAATTATACAGTAAAACATCATCACATCCTGAACGATGAGAGACCAAACTTGTACGAGTAATAATTATTTGGGGTTCCGTAACGAAGGACCAACATTGTTTCTTATAACTGATTTTCAGATACCAAGTTTCTCTGAAAAACTAAAATTTGAAGAAAATCACTCTACCCATATATGTCATTATCATGTGCTCTAGCTCTATGATACCCCTTGGTAAGAATGGTTGTTAGACTTTCGGGCCACTGACCACTTGTAACGACTGTCAAAAAACTACAAATGACAGCCGGGACCAATAGCTTAACGTGCTTCACGAGAAACGGAGGAAACTCGGGATGTAATGGATGGTCACCCATCCACTGATCAACCCTGGCAAGTGGTGCTTAACCTTGAAGATCAACCTATGCGGCTGCTATAATTGAGCCACGAGTATTGTTTAGAGTTACTGTTTTTTTCAATAAAAAACTAATGAAGACAGAATAAGTACATCTTATGCGCTAATACAACCTTAAGTTTGTATTCTCCGACGGCTTAGGCAGAGGTGTGGCTAGATACCTAGGCGAAATGCGAACTTTGCTTTCCAAAATTTGGGAATTAACCCCAGGGCCGAGCAGTAGTACGTTTAGCTTGTGTAATCGCTAGACCATGGAAACAAACATAAATAAGTAGATTCTATTTTATTATGGTACAGAACCACATCTCCAAAAAACAGTTCAAACTGCCCCGAATCAGTGAAACAAACGGCAATTACGGACTGTCTTTTTAGTAACAATCTTGATCTGTTACCTACCTTACATTGTATTATTGTTCAGGTTTCTAACATTTGGACAAACGTATTATTGTTATTGTCAATTTACCTGGGACATTACGTGCTTTAGTAAGTCGCCTGCCTTTTGGTCAATCTTTATCTTGATTGTGACTAAGTGGAATTGACTCAATTTAATTTGATTGAGTCATAAAACTGCTGAACTTAATTTAATGTCATTAAAAGGCAAATTGATCTTAGATATGTGATATGTGTGTTCTTTCAAGTTTGTCCTGGACATCACTGACATCGGTGAAAGAAGCCGTGTATATATGAGAACTTTTTAACAAAAATTTTTTTTCAAAAAAAAAAAAAACTCAAAAAGAGTCTAAAATAGATTTTCTTTTCTTTTAATTCGGTGACTTTGTTTCATTGATTGTTTTGCCACTTACTCCTTCTTTTTCAGAAGTCGGTTAAAAAGGAACCACCTATCCGTCTTGATCAAACTAAGTGATAAATGCACATGCGTTCGATATGGCCAGAGGCCTTTGACCTCCACAGAAAAAATAATAAATTGGTAGGAAACCAAACAAAGGAAGAAGAGTTTATTCTATAGTCTCCATGTTTCCTATACTTAGGTTATGTATAAGACGATATTGTCATGTTTGTACATTTTCTAAAAAAAAGTAAACTTTTTCACACTTCCGTCAGCCCAAATAATATCGCATCTCATCCAAACTCCTATAATCTCATTTACACCATCGATTATAATATAAATCGGCGAATTTAAATTCCTACCCCACCATTTACTGAAGGGAAAATATGAGAAATGTCATAAAAAGCAATAAGGGGTGTTCATAAAGTGTTGTCGATATATAAAAATGTTGGAAATAAAATATATACGAGTATTTGAATGCGCGAGTTCCCGTCGCGTTGAGATGCTTCCGTTGCCGGAGAATAATAATATAGAATTGCTGATGTTGGTAGTTCAGAAGTTATGATGTTTTAAAGTTGGTAGTAGATCGTTTTGTGACTGTCTGAGGGTGAATAACATTACCTTTACCTTGCCTAATTACATCTGCTTTCATGTTAACAAGAACAAAATATAAATTAAAAAATATCCAGGTACAAATTAACCAAATACGGAACACAATCCTTACTTGCGCCTTTTGCTTTACCGGTCATACATCTGGTCATACACGCAAGCCAGTTGCAATAACTAACTATTTGAAGAACATCACTAATTAGATCAGTGTTTGTCCTCAAAGGATGGCAGATGTGAGTGTATGGAAGGGCTTATGTTTTTCCACTCTTGTCAGACGCCTTTCATTCATTCTCTTTGCTTGACCAAACTATCTGAGCACACACTTTTCAAATTATTACTACCTATCAAATTAGACTTAATTCTATTTTAATAGGTGGGGTCCGAGTGCACCTAGTCTTTTGGGACATCGCCCGTTGCTCGACTCTTCCCGTGACCAGAGCGCTAGCCTATTTTTTGGTCAAAGAATTTCAGGATTGCCATCCAACGTGGCAAAGCTGCCAGCCTTCTGGGCACTATTTCCGTTGAAAGCGATGTGGACAATTTTTTCGATGCCCTTTGTTGCTTTTATTCTTTTGTATATTACGTATGTACTACATAATTATTCTTATTAAATCTTGAATATTTATTTATTAAAACTTTATGCACAAGTAAAAACTGTACAAAGGCGGACTTAATGCCTTGGGAAGAAGAATAATGCCTTGGGCATTTTCTACCAGTCTACCTTAGGGTGATGCAGAGACAAAAAAAAGAAAATATTTATAACTAAAATCTGAAATATTTTAAAAAATCTCACGCAAGACTTCCCCCAAAACTTCTCCATACCCAGCTATTTTCCTTCACAACACACTGCCGTAGAATCTCAACTCTGTACCAAAGTCTGGAATATTTTATCCGGCTCGGAAACGGATATTGCAGCGGGGCCGATGTCTCTGTCGTTCCATTTGTCAAGTTGCCCGTTTGATAACAAAGAGGGCGCCACAAAGAAGTGTGAAGAATTGCAGTCCAGTGACGGTTTTGTTTGTCTGTTTGTCAGTTTGCATGCGTGGACGATGTTTTTTAAATGTTTTGATTGATATGGGTTTTTTTCTTAAGATTTTCAATGTAAATTTTTCGTTTCTGTTTGTGGTACCTTTTTGCTAGAATTGGTTGGTATTTAGCGTTCATAATTAGATTTGTTGAAATAATCTGTATTTTCGTCTGCTTTGAGGGATCTGGCGCTGTATGGCGAGATACACTGCTCGTCATTGTTCAGCTACCGATGCTCCTATATAAAGTAAAGAGTCATCATCATCTGCCTAGCCTTTTCCCAACTATATTGGGGTCGGCTTCCAGTCTAACCGGATGCAGCTGAATACCAGTATTTTACACGGAGCGACTGCCTATCTGACCTGCACAACCTAGTTAGCACTGTGTAATACGATTCCCCTTGGTAAATAAAGAGTGTGTTTAAATAATTAAAAAAAGTTTATATAGATGTAAATAATAAATTAATTTGCATACAATATTTTAGTAAACAGCTTATATGCATTGTTAGAATTTAAGCGAAATTAGTAGGTACACTATTGTTTTTGCGTGTGTTTGTTTAAATAATGTAGCTCCACGTAGTTACTAAACTACGAGTATCTAAGCGTTTTCACAACACACCATATTTTAAAAGATAAGACCAACACACACGTGAGCATAAAAATCGAAAATCCCGAGACTTATCCGCATGAAATATGGCGAATGAATATAAACGTCTTCAAATACGGCGATACGGGGTAGTATCGGTTGAAATATGTTTACAATAACGGTAACTTAAAGATACACTGCCACTTTGGGGATGAAAGAAGGGGGTGAAAATATTCAATGTTTTTTTTGCGCATTGTTTGAAGTATCTTCTGTGAAATATGTTTGAGGAACTGAAGTTTTGGGGTTTGTATTAATTTCGCGTTATTTTTCCTGTTTATAGAAAAACTTTGAAAAGTATCTGAGGTTCTGAAGGTTTTGAAAAAAAATAAATTCTTGATGCACGAAACTAAAGTATTTTAAATCACTAAAAACGGTCTGTTTCCGTTCCCATCGACAAAAAGTTAAAACGGTTCTATATATGGGACATAGATCTATTATTATAAAACTAAATCCCACAAAACCCTCAAAACAAGGCAGTCGAAGAATCTGATAATTAAATTAATTAATAGTAAATAAATCAAAATCTCGCTTCAAAGAACTAAGCGCTACAGCATTTTATGCTATGCTGAAAAAAATATATATCCTAGCCATCAATGAGTCAACGTTTTTTTTTGATAGCCGGATCTGTCCCACTCCTGGGCCATTCTTCTACTTTTCTCGATGTGGTGCCTCTTCTCGCCAATGAATGAGAGTCTCTTAGGTCTAGGTAGGTAGCTGTCTCAGACCCCACTTAGTCGATATAAATACTTAGACGAGTAAGAAACAGCAGGATCAAGGTAAAACCATACAACCTAAACTATCAGCTCAGATACAGAATCCCACCTTAAATACCCGCCAATAACAAACAACCAACTACACAATACTGTACCAAGCAATTCAAAAGATATATGACAGAAAAATCTATTAAAGCACACACATACACACATTCACACTTCTTTCCATACACAGTGTCACTGTGTGTCGGAGGGGGGAGGGGGGGAGGGAGAACGGAGTGAAATCTTCAGTAGATGGATGCTCTAATATTCAAATGGAATACGGAACTATTATTGTAGGAGCTACTGTCGATATGTATGTAGTGGGAGCAGTCTTGATCGTTGGAGGTGAAAATTCGTGGGAAAGTTTTTTAGTCAATGTTTACCTTTTAAGAGTTGGGAGTGTGTAACTCTAGACACGATTTTTAGGTATTTTCACTAATTGGTCATTATTGTATGCCTACTTTAGCTAGTTGACAGATTAGCTGATAAGATGAAACTGTCATAGTCAAAAACTGGTAATAGAATGAGTAAATAAAATAAAATCGAATAATTTTTTGAAAACCCGTTTGACGAGTTTCGTCTACAAAGTCAAGATCATTCTTCATCATCTTCCTGCCCTTACCCACTTATTAGGGTCAGCGCAATTAGGCTATATAACATTAGGCTACAAGTAATAAGAGCGGAGAATCAATGAAAACGAGGAAACGCGGACGAAAGTCGCGGGCAACAGTTAGTTTATTCACAATCAAAGTAACGTTGATGTAAATAAAATAAATTCAAATAATTTTTTGAAAGCCCGTTTACCTAATGAGTTTCGTGTACAAAGTCAAGATCATTTGAAACACCATGATCTTCCTGCCCTTGCTTATTAATTAGGGTCAGCGCAATACATTTTCTTCTTCCATTGGTCTTACTCAACCGCCCATTCATTCATTCTCTAGTATCATTTGAAATATCATGTGATGTCAAAAAATCCTTACCCAAGACATCATCAAAACGTCAAAACACACTTATCAGTGCACTCAAAAGTCGCCTCAAACATTCAAACCCAAAATTTAATCTCAAACACGACACATTACTACACACACAAAATAAATCAAAACATAACCTAAAATCTAAAACCTCGCAAGTCAAAATGAGCTGTCAAAAGTTGTGTGCCCCGAGGCGGCCTCAAGTATCAAGACTGTAGGGCGGCGTAGCGGGAACTTCTTTGCATACTTCCCGGGATGCGCGGGGTGTTGGTGCGCGATACGTCACGTATATTATATTGTCTGCCTACACATATTGCTTGGCTAGTGAAGGGGTAGTATCGGTTTGAGGGATGTGGTGATTAAAATGATATTTGGTTATTGTGTCGATTAAGAAATAGGGGTGGAAATGCATCAATTCAATGTAAAGTTTAATTGAATAAAAGTTGGAGATTTTATGCATAAAATCTAAACACACACACATCTTAACGGTAGTCGGTTGCACTAACAGTAGGCCACATCGCATGTGATCTATGAAATCTATGGAAATCTCTTTCGTATGGAGCAGTAATTGCCTTTGCTAACGTAAGCATGTATATTAAGAGACATTTACTAATTGTCCAGCCCTTTTCTTTACGAAAACCTTTGCAGTAAGATCGAGCTAGCATTAACTCGCTTAACATCTCTGTTTTCTAATCAAAAATCTTCCTTGACATCTATAACCGAACTACAACCTTAAAATCTATCGATAAGTCCCACCACTACGAGATATATCAGCTCACTTCATTTACCCGCGTTGCCGTATCTTTTGTTTGCTATATTTTTGACAAGTACAAAGCGAAATCTGCGCTTGTCATATGTTTGACAGACGACGGGGTGTAGAGGGGTGAAGAGGGAGGCAAATAGGGGTGATAAGTTGTTATTAACTGCACTTGAAGACCTATAGATGCATAGTTTTGTGTTTTTTGGTGAGCTAGAAACAAAACACCTTGTGTATTGTTATAAGCTTGATGGGGCCTGAAGAAAAGGGTTTGCAGGTAAATGAAAAACAGTTTTCAGTGTAACGAAGCATTAAAATTTATTTCAGGATAGATAAAAATTACAGAACTAAGTTTTCAAGAATTTTTTTTAACCTTTGTATAACTACTAATACGGATATTAATTTGGGAAAATGATACAGGACTTTACTGAATAACTGAATAGAAATGAAATCTATCTTTAAATATTACACAAGGTTGCATATGCCATGAATATGGCATTTTTCAATAAAATACCTCGTATCACAGTTAGCTCGAAACATACTTACTCTTTTGAAAACGTGTACAAAATATCTACAATGACGTAGCGAAATAAGTAAAGCTTCCGTCACTCAGCATTTACGAAGACATTTCATAAAAGCAGTGAGGAATAGGAACTGTAACAGTTTGACATGTTATATAGTGGTGTCAAGTTATCCCCCTCCTCCCCTCGATACTGGCATCGCGCTTTTAGACACCTTTCCAATGGAAGGTGTTATGTCGGATGGCAATCATTTTATTCTATCATTTGATTCTGTACACCAATCCAATTGTTTAAATGAACTGTTAATAGTTTGCGAACAAATGAGCTTACCCCGCGTGTCTTATTCTGAAACCAAAAAAAACATGAAGACACCTACATTGAACACCCAAGAAACTATACGGGGTTTGCGGGGCCATCTGGACCATCCTTCTTACAGAGAACAAACCTGAGTCCAAAATGTGGGTACACTATTGGCTTTAGTGTAGGGCTCGTGGCTAAATAATAACAGCCGCTCGATCTTCAGGTTAAGCAGCGCTTGCCGAGAGTGGTCCGTGGATCTGTAACCACCAATTACATATCGAGTTTCCTCCGTGCTTTGGAATGCATATTAAGCCATTGGTCCCGGATGTCCTTAGTAGGACATTGACAGTCGTTACAGGTTCGCAGTCAGTGGCCCAAAAGTCTGACAACTAGTCTTACCAAGGGGTATTGTATAGTCCAGTATTAACTGGGTTGTGGAGGTCAGTTAGGTAGTCGCTCCTTTTAAAATACTGATATTCAGCTGCATACGGTTAGACTGGAAGCCGACCCCAACATTTTTGGGAAAAGGCTAGGCAGATGACTGGCTGTCTGTAGTCATTGAAGCAAAATGAGGTTTTGTGTGAAGTTTGTGAATCAGTAGATGGATCAATGATTTGAAAAAGGCAGTAGGTACAAACTGGATGCAAAAGGCTGAGAATCGAATGCTGTGACACAATTTGTAAATTCAACAAAAGATTGAGGCAATGTAGACAAAGTAATAGTATATCCTTTTTGAATGAAACGTACCTTTTTTCATCTACAAATAAAAAATGATTAAATAAGCTAAACTAAAAACAAACATCAAAAAACTTTTCTTTAACGCTGTCAGCTGGTAATGTGCCTAAAGAGACTGGCGGCGTTGCCACGTGAATGGCAACACTTAGCCTCTAGCCAAGGTAATAGCCAGCCCCTGGGTCACGGGAAGCGTCAAATAATTATTAATTTACAAATAATATAAAATTTTGATCTAACAGTAAAAACTTTGCATATTGGAAAATGATTCCTGCCTATTGCGATCGTACATCACACCATCCAAAGCATCTTCGCCTGAAACGTACATAATTTGATTAATTTTCGACTGGCACAAAATGCGAGTTGTAATTAAAACTAGTGTAAGTGGTTCCCGCGATAAGGGTAGTTTCGGGGTGTCTCCCCGCTTATGTGTGGCGTATCGGCTTTCGTAAGTATGGGGTGTGCGACTGTATAGGGTGCGAGGTTTAAAGCCTTCTTTGAGATCCGAAGGTGTTGCTAATAAAAAAGCATAAGTTAGATAAATTAAAGTAATTAACTGGCTTGGTGATCTTTACCTTTCTGTTCGATGTTGTGCCCGGTTGACGGCAATAGGTTCGTCCCCTATTTCATGCGACTTAAAACATAACTGGCGAAATGTGTGTGGGTGTACTATTAGATACACCTCTGCCTAACCCTTCTGGGACTACAGACGTAGTTCTAAATCAAACGGCTCACCCTATTCCGTCGTACGAGTCACCCATATGTGTTGCGACCACTTTTCGCTAAGTACTCATATCAAGCGTTTGACTTTGACAAGACATACTTAACTTATACTTAACTATGACTTGTGTTAGCTTATTATTTCGCTAACTACTTTTAACACCCGGAATGTGTAAAGCTAATATAAAGTTGGCGGTGGGTTGGGGTTCATATGCTGGTCGTGTCACTTGTGGAATGCATTCAAGGGGTTAATTTTTGAGTAGCTTTAAGTTATTGGATCATGAGACAGCTGGATGCTTAATATGCAAATCTTAGTTTACCTTTCCGTCACTTATTGGTTTTTAAGACTCGTATATTTTCACCATTGCATGGCCAGAGATCGCACAGGATAGAGAGGTATGGATGGAGAAAAGAGAGGTTTTTGTCCAGCATTGGGACACGATGTAGGTTAATAAAAATCACATAACACTGCAGTGAAAGAAGACAGGAGATCTACTCTTTTCTTATTTAATTTCAGTTAATGAGTTAATCAGACAAGGTACAGGGGATCTTCAATTTCTCTTTTCTCAATTATTTTCAGTACATGTTTAAAAAACGAACGTTTGAACTTTGGTCCCAGCTGTCATTTATAAATCTTTGACAGTCGTTATAGGTAGTTAGTCCCAACAAAGTCTGACATTAAGTCTTACCTAGGGGTATCGTATTACCCAGTACTAACTGGGTTGTGGAAGTCAGATAGGCAGTCGCTCCATGTAAAATACTGGTATTCAGCTGCATTCGGTTAGACTGGAAGCCGACGCCAACATAGTTGTGACAAGGCTAGGCAGATGATGGTTACAAAACGAACCTACAATTTTTTTATTTGTAATTTAAAGTATAGTTACTAAATGCTGATTCAACTGCATACATATTTTTCGCAGAAATAAATCTATCAAGTACAACCACATTTTTCTTCTGTTTTTCTATAAAAACTGTGTTAATTAACGTAATTGGTTTTCAACCATTTAATTAAACTGAAAATAAATAAATAAAATTCAAAATTGAACCCCACCACAGCCCAGTTACACAATTCAACGTAAACCCCAGAGCACAAGGCTTCGCGAAAATAGACAACAGCAACATTACTCCGTCTGTCAGCTGTTATCTCTGAAACTCTCGCATCGGACGCGTGACAAAGATATGTTCATTTTCTGAAATAATCAACCCATAAATCCGGCAGAATGACAGCGGAATCGGTACGAGATGACTCGTGTATACACGGCCTTATTTATATTGCGTACTTGTATCTCACTTGGTTTTGCTTGTGTTAATTATATGGACGGCCTCGTTGGTCTAGTGGCTGCAAGCGCGAAAACCGAGCATGTGGTCCTGGGTTCGATTCCCTGGTCGGGCAAAGTATTATTGGGTTTTTCATCAGGAATTTCTCAGTAGCAGCCACGGAGCCTGGATTTGTGCTCGGTTGATGCCAATAGGCTAGCCCCTTTATTAAATGGGACTTAAACATAACTAGTGAAACGTGGATGTAGGTACTACTGGTTACACCTCTGCCTAACCGAATTATGTGTAAAGAAGAATGTTTCTATCTCACCTGCCCACCCTGTTGCCGATAATGCTGGGGATGTCTTCCAGTTTAACTGGGTGCAGATGCATGTCAAGTTTTTACATAGAAATACTGCCTTTGTGACTCCCCACTACAGCACATGCAACAGATTGCAGGTGTAAATGAACTGATCACATAGCTCATAAAAATATCTGCGCATCTGACAATATTGGCCGACTGTGGACACCTGACACACCAAGGGTTTGACAAAAGGTGTTTCTTATGCACTTGTAATTAAGGTACCCATTTCACAGCATTGCTTGGTATAGGCAGAAATAGGTACAGTACCTTAAAAGGTCGCCTCACCAACATCCATTCAAAAATCAGT
This sequence comes from Noctua janthe, assembly GCA_910589295.1. NCBI lineage: Eukaryota > Metazoa > Arthropoda > Insecta > Lepidoptera > Noctuidae > Noctua > Noctua janthe. Next base: position 1,577,773 of record OU342573.1, on the reverse strand, counting down.
TAGTAGGTGCCCTATATTCCACAGTGATGCGACCAGGTCGAATTAAGATCCGAGATCGCAAGTCAAAACATCAAAATTTTGCAGCAGTACGACTTCGTCAAAACTAACCAACACGCTTACTTCTGTATTTTTTACCACTGACATTGCAGATATAGAAGTGACTTTACCAGAATAGCCTGACCAGTCAACGAAACGTCTAAACTAAATGCAAGTGACACACATACAAAACCGCGCACAAACGCTAACTTTAACCAAGTTATCGCGGAGTGCGAACCGACGACACACAGACGGGAATAATTCATCGAACAAATGCATAAATCAAAGGCAATACACACTTCCAAACATATCAAACACCTTAGAAACTTAAAAACAGATAAACTGTCAACCTTATTCCAAACTCCTGAAGGTCCAGAGATTTAAAATTTCCATTTTCGCAGCAGCATTTCCAAGTTTGTCGGTCTAGCAATTCGAAATTCAAACGGGCGCCTATCGCAGCTCGGTGATTGGTCAGGGCGCGCGTGGCTGTGATATAAATAGTGCGGTTGGTGCTAACTGTTAGGCTAATATGGAATATGGGATTGATTAATTGGGAAAATGGAACACGTGTGAGTGTTCGGTTTTATTGGATTGAGAGGGGGAGAGTCGGGAGATGGGGAAAGGATTTTTTTGCAGGTGAAATTGGCTAGCGGAATAGTTTTTCACGGTTGTAGTGTGAGTTCTGTCCGTTCTGCCTTTTTGTCATATCTAGCTTTTATGTAGCTAGCTTGTCCGAATGTGAAATAGCCATACATTTTTCGGATGACGTCGTGACATTTGACAAATCTATTTGCCGCATTAATGTTTCAATTATGTTGGCCTTTTTTTATGAAATATCAATATTGAGCACAAGAGAGCTAGCATTATTATGGTTTTATATCGGACGCGAATCTAGACTCTGGCATATACTGATAAATTCAACTAAAGAAAACTACTCCACATAAAACGAAATCCATCTCCATACTAGCACAGCCGATGCTGTAAAATATGCAGAAGGCTTCACTCGGATAGGAGCGACATGTTACTAGCACCTCCATACTCCATACTCCGGCCGAGCTCAGCTATTGATTGAGATATGTGTTGCATTTGACGAATTATCTTACATCCAGAATTAAAGCTATTATATGCTGTTGTAGTGGATTAGTGAATGGACCAATCCAACTTAAAGGTTAGGCAGAGGTGTACCCAAAATTAGTACACCTACATATTGCCAGTTACGTTAAAGTCCCATGTAAAAGGGGGCCAGCCCATTGCCATCAACCGGGCACAAATCCAGACTCATAACACTTTGCCCGACTCGGGAATCGAACCCAGGACCTCATGCTCAGTAGTCGCACTTGAGACTACCAGACCTTAGAGGCAGTCCAACTAATTTGGCTGCAAAAAAATTGACGTTGGAAAAGTGAAACTTGTCTAATACTCGATTTCCACCAACACTAAACTGCACCTAAATATTAATGCACTGGAATTTCAACTCACGGTGCTGGGTCGAAAGTTGAAAAGCCACTAGTGCGCTTCCATTTAAAGCATTTATTTCGATGTTGCATTGTGTGATGTTGCTGTGAGTGAACTAATCACTAGTGGTGTGACCGTCAGACTGCCAAGTCATAGGTCTCGAGTACGAACCCAAGACACGCACCTCTGTTTTTCAGATTCATGTGCGTATTGTATAATTATCACTTGCTTCGGTGAAGGAAAACGTCGTGAGGAAACCAGTATGCCTGAGAGATATTTCTCGACAACATTGTAAAGCCAAGTCAGAGGTCTATGGGCGGCATAAAAACTCTGATACCAGGTTAGGCATTAACCACACGAAAAACAAAGATTGTGTTCGAACCTTTTAAAACCTTCCAAAAACAACTAAAACTAATCTAATCAGAAAACATGAGCACAAAGCCTTCTATTGTAGGACGCTAACGCAAATCTGTCATGCGATTATCCTACGTTTGTAAGCCAGACAAGTGGACACGCAACAGATTTATAGTAGTCGTAAATCACTATTTCAATATTAGAGACGTGTGCCACACGATTGTCGCAACGGTCTTATTAGTCGCATGTCGCTCGTGTGTAATCAACCTTAATGTAATTGATGCGAAGATGCTGTAAGCATGGGCGATGGTGTATTAATGTTAGGTTTAGTTAATGATATTGTTGTGTTCGTAATTAGGTGCGTCCGGTGATTTTAATTAGGATGATTCTGATGGCTTCAGTTGCAACTGAAACAAGAAGCTTCTGAAAGGTTAACCAGTAAAATTTCGGTGATTTATTGTTATGGTGTGGTATTGTCGTGGTGGCCCATTACACACCGAGTTTCCTCCGTGCCTCGAAAAGTTCGTTAAGCCGTTGGTCCCGGCTGTCATTTGTAGATCTTTGACAGTCGTTACAGGTAGTCAGTGGCTCAAAAAGTCGTAAGAACCAGTCTTACCAAGGGATATCTAGTACTAACTGGGTTGTGGAGGTCAGATAGGCAGTCGCTTCATGTAAAATACGGGTAATCAGCTGCATCCGGTTAGTCTAGAAGCCGACCCCAACATAGTTGGGAAAAGGCTTGGCAGATGATGATGATGATGTTTGTTATGGTAAACTCGTGAAACGATGGATGGACTATGTGAACGATGATATGGCTAGAAAGGAGGTGACTGCTGAGATGATGATTAATAGAGAAGTATGGAAGAAGAAGATATGCTGCTCCCAAATAAATTGGTATAACGGCAGGTGAATGATTATGATTGTTGAACTCATTTCAAATCATTTCATGCTCATTTTGAGTGTTCCATAACCTAATGGCATAAACAGAATTTGATAATTTCATCGTCTGTCTGTAATTCGACGTCTGTCTCTATGGTACACAGCCATTTTTATGTTGATAGACTGTTCAGTAAATGGGTTTTAAGGCTTTGTTCTCTCATGATTTTCTTTCTCTATTCTGAAGAAAAACGGATCAAAGAATTAAGAAATGAACCTAAGATCGCCCTCTATTACCTGATATTTCCCCTGTGGTCGAAAGCGCGACTGTTGAGTGTGCCCTCCTGGGTTCGATTACCGGGTCGTACCAAGAGTTATTTGGTTTTTTGCAGAAATCAGCAGCAGTCGGATTACCGTCCCATCGGACTATGGGATTGAGAGAAAGTCCGCCTGTGTATCACTATTGTACATGAAGTTTAAATAAATAAATAATAAAAGAGAGTGCGCCTGTGCTTAAGCGCACACACTTTTGCACAATTTCCTTAGTCGACAGTTAGTTTCTGCTGTGATTAGCCACCAACACAGAAAACGGTCAGGAAGACTATTACATGGAACTTAACATAACTGGTAAAATATCTGGAAACCTTTGTCCAACTCGTTGCAGAATATCAGCTGGAAATTTTGTTTATATAACTATGACACAGACTAACTCCCACACAGCCCAGCAACAACAGTAATTTAATCACAATTATGTAAGACGCGAATACAATAGAGGTTCGATGCTGATGGTCTATTGATTATGTTCAGCGGATGTTGTGACGTATAATTTATTACGTCACTACATTGGATTCCGATTGTCAAATGGATTGGATCATTAGGGGGTGGGGTGTGAGTGATCGATTTTTGTTTAGGATGTATTTTAATTAGATACAAATAAAGGTGATTGGCTTTTCAAGGTTTGGATTTATTGGGACACCTTTCGAAGGACCATCTCTATGGTCCTACGATAGGTGTCTTAATAAAAGCAACCTCTATGGGTTGGTTTTTCAGTGTCTATGTTCATTCTTCTTCGACTCACGGTTAGAAGAAGCGTCGTGGTGAGATAATATCATTTTTATTTCCTTCTGTGTTGAAACTAACTAATACTGTGATAAAGATTCATCATCATCATAATTTCAGCCAAAAGACGTCCACTACTAGACATAGGCCTCCCCCGAGCGTCGCCACATTAACCGGTTCTGTGTTCTGAAGTGGCGACCGCGAACCGGAAGACGTTGCATTGGAACGCCTCTCACTAGGTGAACCGATGACCTGGTGAAGGTTGCGGGGTTCCGCTGGATGTGATAAAGATTAGCACGATTAAAAGGTTTAGTTCATTCATAAGTTGTAAGACCGTGATAGCATGAAATATACTTATCACGATGAGCACCGTGTCTTTGAGCTTCATCAAAGGCCCCCTACCCTGGGCGGAGCGGAGGGGAATGTCAGACTTGTACTGAGTAAAACCCATCCATGTTCCTTCTTTGCCCTTTGTGTTCCAGGGCCACGGTATCTCTTTCGAACAGTCCCGCAGCCCTGGCAGGCATCGGCCCTTGCGGACCCCTACTTATTTGCTGACATCTCTTTGAGGCGCACGTGGAACACGAACGCGCCTTCGACACGGCCTATCGTCATAAGACGGCCGGACGGCGAGCTGGCCCATAACTCGCCGTCCACAGGCCCGCGCCTACGGTGGCCGGGAGCCACCACGTGACCCCCGACGCCCAGGGCGTCTCCCGCGGCGACTGGGACGTGAGGTTCTTTCCCTCTCACGTCCCGCCACTTCCTTCACTAGCATGACTGCTTCGCAGAGTGTCTTTGAACTTGCAGTCTGTCTGGCACAGAGCAATGTCCATTCAAATCATACACATAAGTTCACACCTTTTTCCCATACGCGTAGGCAGAACCTACAGAACACCTCTACGATTTAATATTTTTCTACAAAACAAGTTTCAATATGTTCATAAAAGAGGTATGAGTCTAATAAAATTTCACCAGGTATGTTTGCAAGCCTTACTCTATAACAGAGGCAAGCCTATTAAGAAGACCCTAACTAGCTTTAATAACAATAAACACCTTTCATCACTCATTCACTCAAAACTCATCGGAAACACCCCCCCCCCCCCCCTTCACCCCCTCACCTGCATACAATCCGATAATAACACAAGATTATTAGACATGAATTATAGTCGCAATTAGACGAGACAGCTAGGGAAACGGCTCTGTCGCGACAAAGCGCAGGACGCGCGGCGGACAGTTGCTAACGTAAATCAATCAGCGCTTGAATGGAAGTCCTATTATATTATGATAATGTTATAAGAAGTGTGGTTATGTGATAGAGCAGATAATTAGGTTTGTGATGTCATTAAAGCAAATTCTTGTAAGGATGTAGTATCCGTGATCCCGTTTGGACGAGTTATACCCGAGTCGTCACTGTTCCGACTCGTCATCGAAAAACAAAAGATCACGATTCACAACTGTTTCATGAAATTTTGTTTTCATAGTCGTCATCAATGCGAAAGTATCGTCAAATGAACAAACTACGCAATTCATTTTTATTATGAGGTAGGTTGTTATTTTTCCTGTAAAATTTAGAATTATCGATTACCGTATTATTCGGTGGGGGGAGCAAATTGACATTCCATTTTCAAATGAGTTCCATTGCACTCCATTTGAATATTTAAAACAGCAACGGATAATATTTTCGTAAGGAACATTTACACAAGTTTTAAATCAATTATTATCAAACAAGTTCATAAATTCACTGACAGTCAACGCGTAGTAGACGTCCTAGCCAAAACCGATGGGTTTACAAGCAAGACATTTTTTGGGGAAAATATGTACTGTTGGATTGTTATGTTGGATCTTTTCTTAATATTAAAAGGCAGACTGCGTTAAGACTATCTTTAGATATAACGCATCTTCAAGAATGCTTTTTGTAGCTTTAAAACGAAATCGATTCATCTGCAGTGTTAGTTTTTAAATCGTCAGGGTTTTCTTCAGGATTTTCTGTCTGACCAGATGACGAGTAATAGAGAAGTATGGAAGAAGAAGACATGCTGCGCCGGCCCCAAATGAATTGGGATAAGGGCAAGAGAATGATGATGAAGATTTTTTTTCAGGAAATTATCTCCATTTTATTATAATGACAGTTACTGTACATAGGTATATTAGACGACCATATTATTTATCAATGGTCCCCTAAAGTTTGTGTCATCTGTTTTGTGTGATTGTATTAGATTTCCACAGAGACCATTCAAAGTATTCACATTATTCTAGTCTGCCTAGGTACAATTGTGCCCATGGAGGCAGTGCGGGCACAGATCGCGACGCATAGTTATCTGGACGGCGACCACCGCCGATATGTTTTGTAGTCTCGCAGTCGAGGCAGCGCCGCTGTGGACGCGTTACCACAGATGCGGGAAGGGATAGAGGCAGCCGTTTTAAGGAAATGCGATTAAAAATATTCTTGTTTGGTATTTCAATGTCTGTCGATTTCAGGTTCACGACTCAGGATTGCAGGACATTGTTACCCACAGAGGTATTTCAATTATCATTTGCGGGGCAGCTGATGTGGCTAATATCGACCTGCTAAGAACTTGCATGGTGGTAAGGTAATCCCCCCTAAAACCATGTCCAGCGATCGAATTTGTTAGAAGGATTATGGCAACCTCTGGCTAGAGGTTGCCATAATCCTTCTAACAAGTTCCCACAGTCTTGTGGGATGTTCAATCGCATCTTATTCGCAACCGACTAGGGTCTTATCAATGGTTGAGAAACTGAACAATCTCTTGAGGAATTGTTACGCCAAAGTTTCGAACGCATTGCTTTTATATCATGAAATTCTTAATGGAAAACCCAATAACAAGTTTCCCGACCAGGGACCCAGGACCCTAAATTCAGCATTTCACCTTTTACAACAGGACTGCCACGTCATAGGTCTGGAGTTCGAACCCAAGACACGCACCTGTGATTGTTCGGATTCATGTGCGTATTGTATAATTATCACTTGCTTCGATGAAAGAAAAAATCGTGAGAAAACCAAACCAGCTTACCTGAGAGATATTTCTCGACGGCATGTAAAGCCAAGTCAGAGGCCCATAAAAACTGTGACACCGGGTTAGCTACTAACCACACGATAATAATAATGGCTGTACTAGACTAGACAGTTACACACCATGTAATTTCCTTATTTATTTTCTAAATCCCCAACCAATAATTCTCCTCTGTCCATTCTAAACATAAGCAGACCACACACCCCCCATACCGTGTGGCTAGCCCAAATTTAGATGTCACAAGTGTAGCTCTTCCAGCTAATGTCCAGCCACCGAGTTGTTTGTTAGTGCCGTGCAGGCACAAGATGGAAGATACCAGCGAATTATACGCTCTTGTGTAACCGGCCTAATGGGTTCGCTTTACTTTGTCATGCGCCACAATTTGCATGGACGGCAATTTGATTGATAGCTTTTTTGATTTAGTTGCGGTGGAATTGTTAGGTTCGTTCGTAGATGTGATATGGGGCTCCTGTTTTGGGGTATAAAGGTAGACTGTTGGTTTTGCGGTTTTACCTAGTAGAGACGAAAACAAAAAAAAAAAAAAAATTTCTCTAAAGTTCCGAACAGGTAAGGAGTGCAACCCATACCTTTGCCTAGGAGTGGGACAGAGAGGCTAGCAAACACTATTTTAGTTGTCATTTTTTGTATTCAGCAGAAAATATTAAATTTCAATTGAAATGCTTCCCAAAACCTGATCTGCCAGCCACATCTCCTATCGGTCAAAGACCAGAAGAACTACGTTATCAGTCAACATAAAAATCTATATCAAACTTCAGAATGTAACATCGTTCAAAAGATTTTTCAGTCCGTGTAAAAACCAGTAGGTACCTATATTTGAATTGTAGAACCATCCATCGTATATTACATAATTTCACACAATTGAAAACTAACATACATGATACCTCTAAGCAAAAAACGTTCAGACAAGATAATCAATCCGCAAACATTATAAGGCTGTACGACACACACTACCCGACAAAGCGCCACAAATGACGCGCGTCGCGATCAACAAGCCTTGCTTGTTATTCAATAACCGTCCCGGGCGATATCAATTTATCACAGGTTCAATGAAGGCGAAACTATATTTCATTGCTGTTCTGCCTGACATTGAATCTCCGATATTATCTACGGATAGATTATGAAAGTTTACCTAACACTGTAAATACAACCGTATCCTCCACCACCAAAGTTCAATTTTCAGTGGGGATGGCGGAGGAGATAGGTCTTTTGGTGGGATGGCGAAGGTTGCATATTGACGTCATCCAAAAGGGAGTAGGCAGTCGAATGCAAAACGGTTGAACCATGGATTTGGCATATGTTATAGGGTGGTAACTATTGTCTGACACACGGTTGAGTTAGTTTTGCAGTTGAAATTTGACTTAATATTTGGATCTGGCAAACTGACTGCTAAATGGGCTAATCCAGCAGTGATAGACCAGTGGTCCCGTCGGATTGCCAATTTATAGGTCTCAAGTTCGAACCCAAGACGCACCTCTGATTTTTCGGATTCTTATGCGTATTGTATCACTTGCTTTGTTGAAGGAAAACATCGTGAGAAAACCAGCATGCCTGAGAGATATTTCTCGGCGGCATGTAAAGCGGCAGTGCGGCACGACATTTAGTTGTAGACGCGTCAGTTTTGTATGGAGTATATTTGTCAGATCATATTCCTTTATTAATTGAATGTAATATTGATTTAATAATACCTAAGTTGGTAGACCCAATCTATACTTGCAATAAGGTTATATGGGGTGAAAGAGATATCAATCAAATTAATGAATATTCAAAATTTTGTAATTCTAAATTAAAATTAATAGATTTTCCAGATGATTTTCAGTATTGTGCGCATAAAATGTGTTCTAATGCTAATCACGTGGCAGTGTTCGATACAATGTATCGCCGTTTGGTAAGCATTTTAAAGGAAGGTGCCGAACGTACTTATTTGTGTAAACAGATGCGTCATAATAACATGAGATACATTCCTGGTTGGAACAAATATGTTCGTGACGCTCACAGAGAGGCTCGACTGTGTTATCAAACATGGTTGTTTTATGGTAAACCTGCTAGTGGTTACGTTTACAATAAAATGTGCCAATCTAGAAAAACCTTTAAGACAAATGTGAAATATTGTCAAGATAACCAAAACCAGATAAAAATGGATATTTTAGCTAAACATCACACTAAAAAGAAGTTTGGATCATTTTGGAAATCAACAAATAGTTTGAATCCGAAGTTGAGTCCCCCTGTGAGCGTGGCGGGCGTGCACGAGCCGGAGGATATAGCCAATGCATTTCGGCATCATTTCCAGATTGAGTCACCTCTTACTAGACCTGTGGGGGTGTTTGATGCTGGAGGCAACTCTGGAGACCTTTCTATTGTTTTTACGGCACAAGAAATATCAGCCATCATAGAGAAAATGGAGAGGGGTAAATCCCCGGGATGAATCATGATGGCCTCAGCATCGAACACCTGAAGTATGCGGGGGGACACTTGCCGCGTGTTCTGGCTTTATTTTTTAACCTGTGCGTTAGTCACAGTTACTTACCTGATGACGTAATGTATACAATGGTAGTGCCTATTGTGAAAAATAAAACCGGGGATGTCTCTGACATATCCAATTACAGGCCCATTTCTCTGGCCACTGTCATAGCAAAAGTGTTGGACCGTCTGCTTGATAAGCAATTGGCTAAACACCTCGAACTACATGACGCCCAGTTCGGTTTTAAGCCTGGGCTGTCAACTGAGAGTGCAATCTTGTGCCTCAAGCAGACTGTCCAATACTACACAGACAGGAAGACTCCTATTTTTGCTTGTTTTCTGGATCTGTCAAGGGCATTTGATCTTGTATGTTACGATGTATTGTGGCGTAAACTTGAATGTGAAACTACCTTACCATCTGAAATAGTGTCGATATTTAAGTACTGGTATGGTAGTCAAAGCAATAGCGTGAAGTGGAATGGTTCGCACTCGGACGTGTATCGGTTGGAGTGCGGGGTGAGGCAAGGGGGGCTCAGCTCCCCCAGGCTCTTCAACCTATACATGAACCAGCTGATCCTTGAGCTCAGCAGCACCAGTGTCGGATGTCATATTGACGGGGTGTGCATTAACAATATTAGTTATGCTGACGATATGGTGTTGCTGAGCCCATCGATCGGTGCTCTGAGGCGACTGATCGCTATTTGCGAATGCTATGCGGTGAATCATGGGCTCAGATATAATGTCACAAAGAGCGAACTAATGGTTTTTAAAGCAGGAAATGTGACATATTCATGTATTCCGACTGTCGCTCTTTGTGGAGAACCACTGCAAAGGGTGGACAAGTTTAAATATCTGGGCTACTGGGTCACTGAAGATCTTAAAGATAATTGTGACATTGAAAGGGAACGTAGGTCGCTAGCTGTCCGTTGTAACATGCTGGCTCGCAGGTTTGCACGTTGTACGAAGCCAGTTAAAGTAACGCTTTTCAAAGCTTACTGCCAGTCCTTCTACACGTGCAGCCTGTGGGTCAACTTTACTCAGCGGACATACAGCGACCTACGCGTTCAATACAATAATGCACTGAGAGTGCTGCTGCGGCTGCCGTGGCGTAGTAGTGCGTCAGGGATGTTTGCAGATAATAATATTGGTTTTGCCGCCATTATTAGAAATAGATGTGCATCCTTGATTACTCGTGATCGCGGCAGCACCAACAGTATTCTCGGTGTGTTCGCAGATCGGTGGGATTCCCCGATGTTGCGAAGGTGAATGCGGCTCCATGCTGTATTTTAACTTGTATATTTTCATCTGTGTCTGTAACCTACTAACACTAGAACTTAAGTAAAATTGTTACTAACCCTATGGACCCTGGTCTGAAATAAAAAGTTTCTATTCTATTCTAAAGCCAAGTCAGAGGCCCATGGGCGGCATAAAAACTCTGACTAAAACTGAAGGAAGCTGATAACCTAACTATTTTTTATGCTAAACTAAAGCAATATAAACTTGCACTAGTGTTTTTGAAAAATTTAGGAAGGCTCATGAAGCTCTTCACGTATCTGGCATTTTCTAATACATTGTTTTCGTTTTCTTTCAATTTTTTTCATATTTTCGTGGTTTTTTTTTAGAAGACCAAGTCTTGAATATGAATGTTTTAAGAGTAAAGAAAAGAAATGATAGATGGATTGCTGAGATGAAAACTAATAGAAAAAAGTATGGAATAAAATGCCAGGTTGCGCGACCTCAAATACACACACCACACTTTTACACTACACGAGAAAATATACAGTCAAGATACACATTACGCCATAAAAAAAAACTAAACATATCAAGCTCTAAGCTAAAAATGCACTCAACAAGTGCCCTAGTCATGTCAATGAAGGTTTATAATAAATTACCGGATATTATTAAAAATGTACAAAAATTTAATCCATTCATAAATAAATTACAACAATTTTTATTATATAAATGCTATTAATCTATTAATGAATATCTAAATGACAAATTTTAAATTAATAATTATGATTCACTAATTGTTACTTTGTATGCCAACTAATTAATAGTAAAATTAAAGCCCTCTTCCTCTCTCCTACCTTGCTGTGCCCTTACAGGGTCCATATTTATGTACCTAGCTTTAAGCCCTTTGTAACATCTTTTTTACAATATGGAATGCAAAATAAATGAATAAATGAATAAATATATTGGGATAAATAAAGGAGCAGAATGATAAGTGAAGTGAACGACGTTTTTTAAAGAGAGTTTCAGAATCTCCGTGAGCGTTGAAGCGTCTCCATAAACACAATACTGACGTATCCGCAAAATGTATCACCATTCCTAAAAATGTAGGAAACATCAAAATTATTGAACACACCCCACCTTAACAAATCGTCCGTATGTACCACACCTAATCTATATGTCTTAGCTGATTCGGGCGGCTGTATTTCATATTGAAACTGGTGAGCATGCCACTAATTGCCGGCCGCGTGCGTATTGCGACAATTCCATTTGTCTGTCTGTCTGTACGAACCCTTTGATTGAGCCCCGTGTGTTATTGGTACATTTGTACTGAATTCAGGATTATGGCAGATTATTGTTCGGGAGTAAGCTGTGAATGTAAATAATGTGTGATTTGAGGCGTTTATGGCGACAGTGATGGATGTTTCTGTTGTTTTGTTGTGATTAGAAATGTTAGCATGCTAAAGATATTAGAGGAAGTTTGATGATAGCACCGTTGATAGAAATGCGGAGACGATTTTCCATGAGATGCGAAGGAAAGAAGAGCACGCGACAAGAAACTTGTATATGGATGGCAATAAGAAAATATAGATCGATTGTTTGGAAGAGAGTGAGCTCTGAGATGATGGCTAAATGATAGAGATGTATGGAAGAAAAAGACGTACTGCACCGACCACAAATAAATTGGGATAAGGACAGAGGATCATGATATAGCCACTGTAGGATACCGTTTAGGGAAATGTGGATAATACAGTAAATATCGCATGGTCAGTAGGGTTCACCTGTTTTTGTTAAATAGTAACAAACAAATTGTGATAAACAATTTTTGTTTTTTTTTTTCAGTATGGGCTCAGGGTAGATTCCAGTTTACTATTTTTGTGATATTATTCCTTTGTTAACAAGTTTGTTTGCATTACTTTTTTTGCTTGTGTTACATACAAACTGCAACTGTTTATTTCAGAAAAATCGAATTGAAAATACTTCTGAATTCTGACATTCCATTACATGAATCAACCATTTCCTGCTTTTATAGATTCATACAAAAAGGAATGTTTAATCTAACCCCCCGATGCCATCAAACGTCACAAATTAACAATTCCAACTTTCAATATACGTCATAACCCTAAAAAGCGGTGGCGGGCAAAAACGACCAACTTAATAGGATTGACAAGATTCCCGACGACCAATAAAAGATGGGGGCCGATCCCATAAAACTATAAGGAGGAAATATGTCTAGAGGATATTTTCTGAGCTATAACCGTGACCATTGGAACCCCGAATGTCATACCAATGAATTCATGTCCCGCAATTTTTTTGCACGGTTTATCGCGTTTCTTTATTACGGTCGGCCGTTTTTGGCTTGTTGGGTATGTATTTTTATGGGCAGCGTTCGAGGGGTTAGCCAGCTTTGCCGCGAATATGTTTATAGCACACATATTGGTTTCGGTGATCGTATTGTCTGTTTTATTTTTTAATAATGCTGTAATAGGTTCCTGTTACGTTTATTTCTATTTTATTTCTGGTTGTAAAAGTGTGGTTATTGGGGACAGATTCTTTCAGCCGTTATGATTTTATATGAATGAGTGGGCTTGGAGTACTTTCTTATTTGGGGCTGAAGTAAAACTTACTATCAATATAAATAACTAGTCCACTTACCAGGTGGTTATCAGATATCAGTTCCTCTAACTTAACAGACAAGTGTGTTGTTGGAGAGATTATTTTCAGCTAAAACACGAGAAAGTGGCGAGGAAACGTCAAAATTGCATCCATTAAAAAGGCCCTTTTTAATGGATGCAATTTTGACGTTTTAGAAGATCTGACTTTCTCAACAGAATTGAAAGCATTCGAAGCATTGAAGTTTTGATTTTGAAGTTTGATCTTCGATTGATCTCAAGAAAAACACCAACCAAACCTAAGATAAGATATGTAACAGAAAAGATATCCTACTAATCCTACTAATATAAATGCGAAAGTTTGTGAGGATGGATGAATGAATGTTTGTTACTCTTTCACACAAAAACGACAGCATGGATTTGGATGAAATTTGGCACACAGATACTTTATAACCAGGATTAACACATAGGATACTTTTTAATTCCGGTAGTACGATCCTGTGGGACATTACCGAAATTCGCCGTGGGCATAAGCTAGTAAGATATAACAATAATAAAACTCCAGCCATTAAAAACCCATCCTCACCAATGAAACGTCAAGTGATATGCATTCTCCATCTTCCAATATCATAGAAATGTCATAATTATGACACTCCAGTACCTACTAGGGTGACATCAAACACTCAGATAATAAGACAAAGCATTGAATACAAAGGGCTGTATTAAAAACAAGAGTATTGTGGTCCCCCCAATATGGAGGGCTTTCGACTCGATCTCGGGAAGACATCCATTAGGTATTATTGAAAATTTTAATATCAAAAATTGCGGGGAGGTATTTTTGTGTTACGATACGACTCGCGAGCTACGTTTACAATTGTGAGACTATTATCAAAATTAGTAGCACTTTATTTTGTTATTTTTGGAACTTGAAAAGTAGGAACTGCATCAATGATCAAGAATAGAGTCTCCTTACACAGGCTTGTTTCCTAAAGGCTAGTTGTCAAAGTTTACTTGTTAAAATAATAAACCATTTTTTAGTTATTTTTCATCAATGAAAACACAAGATAAACCAGTCACTTAGTAATAGCTGCGGGATCCCGCTGTATGCGAGAGGCATATGACTGGTCGATGTGGCAATACTTAGGGAAGGCATATGTATAGCAGTTTGCGGAAGCTATGATGATGCGATGGTTCTGCAGCTGGTCCACATTAATCCGTCCTAATTTCTTAGTTCCTATATGCATATTCAAGGGTTTTTCTTTAGTATTTAGGTACAGTTGCCAGCGCATCAAGTTACTACAAACTGTCAAATTTCCTTATTCGATTTTGAACTTAACCTTCAAGATTTTATGGTTTAAAATCATTTGGAGAAATTTGACAGTATGTAGTAACTTGATGTGACTGTAGTTGACTCAGTCTGACAACTTAAATAATTGCCTTACTACTGAGAAGACTGCAAACCTTACTCTTATTCTAGGTTCTTCCCAAACCTGCTTCTTTAGTACCAATTCTCCACGCACTGCATCAACGACGCAAAATTACGTCATTTCTCATAAGAGACATACGACACCGCTACGACATCGTCACGACTAGAATCGTGTCCACTAAAAGCAGTCGGAAACATTTCAAGGAATATAATTTGGTATCGCGAGTGAGCCACTTCGGTTTTATAGCCTTCTCTATATTGTGCGATTTGAATGTTACATTCTTGATACTTAGATCGATATCTGTTTCAATGTTTTGCTATTTTTGTACTCGAATTATATAAAATATGAAAACGAAACCTATGCCTTTTGTCACAGGTATGCAGGTATTGGGAAACCTTCACCAATTTAACCAGACTTGAAACATAGTCAGTCATATTGTTCGATGCAAATGAGAGCTTCCAAAAGGACGCTAGAATGAGTAACATAATCAGCATATAACGTTCCCATTGCTGAGACACAGGCTTCCTCTCTATGAGAGGGAGTGGTCTGTAATGCAACACACCAGCCCAGTGCGACTTGGTAGATATCACAAATGTGTTCGATTTTTGGTTCTAGGACATGCCGGTTTCCTCACGATGTTTTCCTTCTCCATTTTGAAAGCAGTGGTGATGAATAAATTACACAAAGTAATGCGCCTGCCTGGATTCGAGCCTACGACCTACCAATCGTAAATCGGGAACATAACGACTGGGCCACTACTACTCGCTCCAATGAGTGACGATAACGAGTTGGCTTTTGTGTCACAGTGACTGAACGATAGACTGAAGCGCTGCGTGTCGCGGGTTCGATTTCCGTACGGAACAAATATTTGTAAGGTCTACAGATAGTTGTTCCGGGTCTGACTGGTTTTGTATGTGAGTTTAAATGATTGTAATCGCACCCACGCTATAGGAGAAATGCCTAGTCAACGATTTTTCTTAATAAAAAAAAAAGTGTTAATAATCGAACCCAGGACCTCTTGCTCAGCAGTCGTAATTGCCACCACTAAACCAACGAGGCAGTCATTCTTTCAGTCAATCAAATAGTTCAGACAGTTTCAGTCTATTGTTTTTAATACCCAAAAATTCCGCTATCTTCATACATACTCATCAAGCGTGATCTTATTGACAACCGCATCAAAACACCTACAGCAATATCCTACGGCTCTCAAAACTTCACACACACAACATCTGTCCGACATTTTTTCTACACACTTAATCCATGCTCATCAAGGATACAAAGATCGGAAAAAAATCGAATGTTTAAGATTTTGTTATATTTTGTTGTAAAATTATAAAGCGTAACGTATCCAGCTGAGTATGTATCGAGTTTGATTGTGAAGTATGTGAGATGAATTAGGGTTCCGTGGTGGATACTGAACGATGGTTTTCTTGACGACATTGAAAGAAAACCGCCTGAGTCAAACTAAAAACGTAAAATATAGTGGCAGACCGTCAGTGAACTTTGAATTACCTACAAAGTTAAGCTTAGATACAATAGATAATAATGCTATGGTTTTATTTTGGGCGTCTTAACTTGAAGCAATATTTCTATTCGTATTTATTTTTCTAAATTAGGTACAAGGTACCTAAAAGATCTGAGTTCAACTTTCAACCATGCTGTTTAATAGGCTTAATAAGTTTTAGGCTTGCATGAGCTTTTATTCTTTGTTAACAAAAAGGGAGTTTTTATCCATACGGATACGCCAACCCCATCGTACCTTAACTATTTACATATGTGGAATATTTACGCACTATATACCTATTAGAAAGAGAATCGTTGACTAGATATCTTCACCAAGCCACACAACCTCTTTGCAGTCGTTGATGTATGTTTTGCTAAAATGATTTGGATTAGCCCAACGTCCAGAATGTTTAAGTTTCTAATCAATGATTCTCTTTCATTCTTGACGCACTCCATCAGCAAATGTTGCACACATTCAATTATGTTGCATATTTCACAATTAGGGGATGCGACTTTTCGCATTTGGAAAGCAATCTTTGCCGATGGACAGTGTCCAGAACGTAGTCTTAGTGCTAACTTAACATAACTTCTACCCAAACTTGTATCCTCGAACCTGGGCACGCGAGAAGGCTCGTTTTGAATTACTTTATACCAAATTCCTTTCGCTTTAGATGTTTCTTCGAAGTTTTTCCTCCATCTATCAAAGCACGACAGCTCAAACTTGGAGCAATATTCCCAGTAATCAGGAATGTATGTATTTTCGCTACCAATCTCTACTGCAAGCTTTGACAGACGGTCAGCCTCCTCGTTGCCTCGCAAGCCTGTGTGCTGGAACCCATTGCAATATTACTCTAGCCTCGTCTTTGTTAATATCATTAATCAATTTCAGAATCTCATAGACTATCGATGCACCTCTGCACCCAGAGATGCATCGAGCCACATTTTGTATGGCCTATATCCTATCCTCATAAACTTAAAAGTTGATTAAAGAAAAAGGATGAAACGATATAAGATTTTAAAATATCATGGTCACAAACATTATTATAACTAGAAAACGGGATTTTTAATATTTTACACGCAAACCCTGCGTAGGGAACATAGCTGTTTTTGACATGGAAAGAAAAATTCCAGTGCGAGCAGGTTTGGTTAAGACATCCGGTGTACTGAATCGGAAGGTCGCAGGTTCAAACCCTGCTCGCACTGGAATTTTTCTTTCCATGTCAAAAACAGCTATGTTCCCTACGCAGGGTTTGCGTGTAAAATATTAAAAATTAGTTTGGTATGGCGACTTCTATACAACATTGATTTGACTGCAATGTCAACGTGTTGGTTTAAGTTAGTTCGATACTTTCTTAAATAGATGGCGCTAACGTCACCGTAAGACGTTATTAATGGAACGAAAATTTCGAGAACTGTGAGCGGGGTGCGATGGTCTAGTTGGTTAAGACATCCGGTGTACTGAATCGGAAGGTCGCAGGTTCAAACCCTGCTCGCACTGGAATTTTTCTTTCCATGTCAAAAATAGAAAACGGGATATTTACCATGTGAGTATTTTTCCATGTGTGTGTGTAAGAATGACCAACCCGCACTGGGCCCGCGTGGTGGATTATAGCCCATTCCCTCTCATAGCGAGGAGGCCTGCGTCCCAGCAGTGGGAACATTAATAGGCTGATTATGCTATGCTTATGCTATGTGTAAGAATGAAACGAATCAGCTCCAAGTTTTTTACTAACACAACTTAAGCAAGGAGGGTTCTAGGTTCTTATTACCCCAACACCGACTAAGCTCTTTCATACAAAACGAAAGCAAAAAGTAACATACATTTCATTCAAGTACCAATAAAATCAATCACCAAATGTACGGAACTTTCAGCAAAAAAAAAAACAACAGCACACCCCTGGAACATTTTAAAAAAAGAATAAAGAAACCACCTTTCGCGATTCGACCTGTGTTTAACCGCTGTCAAGGGTTGTCAATCATACCGGATCGGCCCCGCCCGCCAACTCGCGTTTGACAGCCCTAGTCTGATATTATTTTACTTGTTTTTGATTTTGTTTCGTCTGTTAGTTGTTATTGTTTCTTATTAATTAGGGCTTTATTGTTTTTGTTTAATAATGGAGGATTAATTTTACTTTGTTTTCTAATTTATTTTTAGCAATGCTGATGTCAAAAATTGAAAATCAAACGAAATAAACCTTTGGGTAACTTAAAAATCATTTGATTTATACAATAAGTTACTAATTACAAATAATAGTTTGAAAAAGTGCTACCTCTGAAAAAGACAAGAAAAACGTATGTGAACATAAAATGACTACAACTCTTAACAGTATTTGAAACAGAAAAAGCTTCAGCAACGGAGCTTGCTGGCCGACGAATCTTTTAAAAATATTCGCGTAAAATAATAGTCATGTGAAAATATCCGTAGGTACCAGTTTCGAGCGGTTTGGGGTCCAAACGCTCACGGGGCCCGTATGCGCGTCTCCTTTTATAGAAATCTCTCGCCGACTAGTCGATACTTCGTGAGACCAGAGGGCTGGCACTCTCTTTCTTTAGCCAAAGAATTAGCATTGCCATTCAACGTGGCAATGCTGCCAGTCTTCTGGGCACGTTCCCGGGTGACAGCGATGCGGAGGAGTATTCGACGCCTAAGTGTCCTATTCTCGTCGTTGTGTACTGGTAGTCTTAATTTTGTATTATTAATTTAAATCTATTAGTAGTTTGTATCAGTCTATCTGTAGGCTAATTAATGAAGTATCTGATTCCAACACATTTCTAGAAGCTATTCCAATCATTCCTTGCCACACTTATCACAATTTTAAAAGTAAATTATAATTCTTCAAATGTCTTAAAAAGCTCAAAAATTCGACTACATTGCAGCATTGACAAGAAACTGACAGATGACAGACGGACAGACAAACCGATATTTATATACGTAGCATCGCTTATTATTAAATCATCAATCAGAATTAAGTCTCGCTCGGAATCCATGTTTAATTACTGGTTAAGAGGTTATTGATTAATTTCCATCATATGTGATGGATCTTGGGGCTACTTTTTTGTAGGACAAGTATAAAAATATGGGTATGATTTCATGGTTTTGAGTTATTGAGCTTTTAAAGTTATTTCTCTATTACGTGTTGTTAAAGAATGCATAGCATCTGACAGATAGCATGGTTCTATTATATTTTCTCGATAGAAATTATTGATGACGACAATAACTCTGCCAGTATCAGGTATGTTGTGAAACAACGTCGTGTTGTCGTCGTCGTGTAATAAATAAAATAAAACATGGAATTAAATACATTATGTATTATTAGTTAATTAATATTCGTCCTTGAAGTGAAACTTGTTGACAAGAATTACAACCGAGCAAAGTCATTGGAAGAAAACAATAAATATTGACAACTGAGTATGCAGTGTTTATTTATATAAAATATCCAACAGTACATGCATTTTATAATATAACAAAAAATGTTTTGGTTGCTAGGCGATTAAATTATTATAAGGACGAAATTATTTTTTAATTCAAAACACAATTTTACCAATTCATTGGTAACCAAACATCGCAACCTAATCGAAAATCCATGTAAGTAATATTTTCAAGTTAGCAGTAAATTGCAATTAATAATTTAGAATACAAAACGTATTTTTTTTAAATTTTATGTGACAACCCAACAAAGTGTGTTTTTTTTGTACAACAAAAAAAAACTCGACGGATCAAATAAATCGATTTCTCAAGTACGGCTTTTGCACAACACTTTTGTTAAAGCTCTCGATAATCTTGATCCATCGAGTATCATTCAAGACTGAAGAGGGTTATTCGCAAACTAGTGCAGTGTTCCGTAAACGAAGTATAATCGGATCAACACAGCACAGGTAGGAAATGACATCCATCGAAAATACCGCAAGAACTTTTTTTCTGTTTGTACCACAATTTTTTTGGGATTGTTTTTGTCACATGTTACCGTACGTGATACACGGTTTAAAAGGTTAAAAAACGCTGTTTTTGATGTGTACCGAATTTTTTGGGATGTTTACTCATTGATATCGTTTTTAGGGTTAGTAAGAATAAAATCCATATTTCCATACTGTAATAAACTAAATAATAACAACCGTTCGGGTCGATCTTCAGGCTAAAATCTTTAGGTTAGGCTGCGCTTGGCTAGGTTAGTCTGTGGATGGGTGACCGCCCATTACATACCGGGTTTCCTCCGTGCCTTGGAAAGCAAGTTAAGCCGTACCGGCTGTCATTTGTATATCTTTGACAGTCGTTACAGGAGGTCAGTGTCCCGAAAGTCTGACAACCAGTCTTACCAAGGGGTATCGTATTACCCAGTACTAACTGGGTCAGATAGGCAGTTGCTCCATGTAAAATACTGGTATTCAGCTGCATCCGATTAGACTGGAAGCCGACCACAACATAATTGAGAAAAGGCTAGGCAGATGATGAATATTATAAATACGAAAGTAACTCTGAATGCCTGTTACTCGTTGACGCCTTTACGGCTGAACAGATTTTGGTAAAATATTGCACACAGATAAACATTAACCTGGGTTTGGATATAGTTTACTTTTTCGCGGTAGTACGTTAGTAGTAGGTAATACCGTAAAGTGAACCTAACTTGAACTCTTCAAGTATTCCTTGGTAGATTGAGTGGAATTGACAAGATTTGTAACTTGCTCGACTTGAGATGATCTTTATAAGATGCGACGAAGTGTGAACGATAGTGTGTGGTCATGATATGGTTACCGTTCCATACAAGTGGGTATGAGACTGTGCTAAGTGAATTTGTAATAGAAAATAATTAGCTACTCGTATAATCGGAAATTCGAATATAAATGTCTCAAAAAATTATTACAGGTTACAACTTGAGCTCTGTTTACTGGGCTGCGGGACTGTTCGAAAGAGATACCGCTGCCCTGGAACACAAAGGACAAAGAAGGCACATGGATGGGTTTTTTTTTAGTCAGTACAAGTCTGACACTCCCATCCAGCCCAGAGCGGGAGGAGTTATTTGGTGATATACCAACCTAAAAAAAAAATTCTGTTTACTAGTTTCTTTATCGTCGACTCTTCCTTCTGTTCTGTGGATCGCAACCACATACCTATGATGCGTCTCCAACCGTGCTTGTTTACCATATTTTGCTTTCCCGAAGTGTCCACCGCCGTCTAAAGTTCAAGTTCCTAGTCTAGTTTGAACGCATCACTGATATTTGTTCCGATTCTTATGTACTTTCTTTCATGTAAATTATTTTCATACGTACATAACATCACGCCTGTATTTACCGAAGGGTTAGGCAAAGGTGTACCTAATAGTACACCCTCATTTCGCTAATCAACCGGGCACAAATTCTGACTCCGTGGCTGCTACTGAGAAATTCCTGATGATAGATCCTAACTTAATAACACTTTGCCCGACCTGGAAGTCGAACCCAGGACGCGTCAGCAGTCGCTTTTGTGGCTACTAGACCAACGAGGCAGTCCTACTACAGCATGCGTAGCGTGACGGGTTTATCGACGGAAGAATCGACAAAATGACAGCACAACGAAAGAAATCTGTCATTTTGTCGATTCTTTCGTCGACAAAACTCGTTTCTACGGTGATCATGCCACGCGTGCAGGTAAATAATAAAATAGAAATTAAAAAAAAAAAAAAAAGTAGGAAATAGTATAATAATATAATTATTTATTCTCTCTTAAATCAATCTTATCATGACTAATGCACTCATTCTTCACTGGTTACGTAGGTTTGTTTTAGAATTCACACAGGAAAACAGTCGTTGACCCAAATCTCCATATACCAGTTGAATGTAAAACTTCTAGTCAATAGCATTGAGTATTCAATGAATATCGTTGGTAACATGTAAAACAATCTTCCATATTGGCTGTAAGTTATTCAAAGCTGTACCAGTTCAACTTTCTTGTGTTTTATTTGCTCATCGAGTTGCGATACTCTTTGTGTGGGATATGTTAGGAGAGAAAGGTTTCTAAAACCAGGACGAAGACTAAATTATTGGATTCTACCTTTAAAATCGGATGTACATATAAATTACTAGCTTTTGCCCGCGGCATCGACGGGTGGACGTCAAAAACTTTTAAGATTTTTATCCCACTTTTTAACCCTGTGGGGGTAGAATTTTCAAAAATGCTGAGACACTTATAAATTAATTTTCAATCGTAAGCCTAAACACAAAATTTGAAGATCCTAACTTCAAAACTGACGGACTTTCACTGACTGATAAACTTTCATCCCCTCTTTTACCCCTTTAGAAGTGAAATTCCCAAAAATCCTTTCTTAGTGGATACTTACTCTTCACAAAGAACACACTCTCCAAGTTTCATGTCTCTAGGACCAGCGGTTTGGGCTGTGCGTTGATATATCACCCAGTCAGTCAGTCAATTTACCATTTTATAAATATAGATTAGTTACCACTATCACGTCCTTTTATTTCTATACTCAATTATGTTTCAGTTAATTTTTGCTTTACTTTTGTTGTGAGTGATCTTTGACAGTCGTTATTGTCAGTGGCCCAAAAAGTCTGACAACCAGTCTTACCAAGACGTATCGTATTACCCAGTACAAACTGGGTTGTGGAGGTCAGATAGACAGTCGCTCCATGTAAAATACTGGTATTCAGCTGCATACGGTTAGACTGGAAGCCGACCCCAACATAGTTGAGAAAAGGCTAGGCAGATGATGATGATGACTTTTGGTGTGAGTGGTAACGCCGGCAGGAGACGCCCTAGAAGGACATACACTGACCTTATTGGTGAGTTTCTTCAAAAAGGTCAGGTGCGTAGGGACTACAAGGAGTATGTAAGAATCGTAGTAGGTGCCGTTCTGTAGTGTCTGCCTACCCCCATAAGAAAAAGGCATGAGTATATGTGTTTTTATTTTTGCTCAGCAATACAGGCTATTCGTCAATACTATCGCAGAAAATAATTAAGTTTGACGTTATAAACAGTGACTATTGGCAAAAAAATAAAGCATTGATTGAAGAGATGGTAGAAGTCGAATGATAAAATAAAATGTTTGTGCAATTGGAAAACACTGTTTAAGGAAGATTATAATCATGTTTAAATAAACCATGTAGAAAATAGAACTGTTTGTAAAAGTAGCATAAGCATAAGCATAATCAGCCTATTAATGTTCCCACTGCTGGGACGCAGGCCTCCTCTCTATAAGAGGGAATGGGCTATAATCCACCACGCGGGCCCAGTGCGGGTTGGTAGATGTCACATGTCTTCGAATTTTTGGTTCTACGACATGCCGGTTTCCTCACGATGTTTTCCTTCACCGTTTTGAGAGCAGTGGTGATGAAACAACTTACACAAAGTAATGCGCCTGGCTGGGTTCGAACCCACGACTTACTGCTCGTAAGTCGGGGTCTCCACCACTGAACCACCGCTGCTCGTTGTTTGTAAAAGTAAAGAAAGGTAATAGATCCATGAAAGAGAATAAATACAAAAGAGAATCACAGACTTCCACTAATCTCTTGTAAGATGGAGGCACTCACATGACGCCAGCAATCAGGCGCGATTATTTCTTGGATTTGGCTGACCCTATTGGCGACAAAAGTTTTCCACTTGGAGGGACACGACTTAATCCAAGTCAGAGCAACGCTAGAATCAGACCAGGCGAAGATTTCAGGAACCGGGAAAAATGACTTTAGAGCCTCTACTGCAGACTGCAAAAGTCTGAAAGCAACACTGCAGCCTGGAGTTCCAGTCTAGGAATAGACAACTTGCGAATAGGTGCAACTCTAGATTTTGCACAACAAACACGAACAGAGACAAAGCCTTCTGCGTCAACGTCACGACAATACAGCACAGCATAGTAACAACAAATAACTGAAAATGCAACTACGGAAACATTTTTGAAGATAGAAGCAGTAATAGCTTCTTGACTTTTTAAAATAAATATCTATCTATTTAATTAGACCATGTAAAGCGAAACTACTGAATTCGCTTCGTTTCTCGACTTGTACCACGATATAAAAGGGGATGTCAGAATATACGTCAAACGTCATCGGCCTGGAAGACGGCTCTTCGGTTTTGATACAGCCGTGTCTTATAAATATTATATCCATGTGCCTTGGACCTTATATCGACAACATTGCCATTTGAATTTAAACTTTATTCTACATAAGTTGTAGTAGATTTTTGATTGGAAGATACAGGTTTTTAAGGGTGAGTTCATCTCTGAGTCAAGATGAGCAACCAATTATAAGTCAAGTTTGATATTACTCTTTAGAATTTTGATTTCTTTCAATTCTTTTTGTATCGGTTTGACGAGTGAAGTGGTTATTTATAATTAAAACGGCGATTCCTGATCTCTTCGCGTGTGATACGATATTTAATTTTGTGTCGATCAAAGGGATTATGCGATTCTAATTTAGGATTAAATATTATGTGAAGATTTGCTTTGCGTAGCAGCGAGACACTGTAATGAGAGGAACTGGTGTCAACGTATCTTGAAGCCTTTACGATTTTTATTAATTAGTCATCAACATAGAAAACGTTATTAACATCATCATCTGCTTAGCCGTTTTCCAATTTTTTTCCAATTATGTTATTGGCCTGTTGTCCAGTCTAACCAGCTGTAGCAGGTCATCATATTACTTATTCCCACCGCCTGTAGCGGAATACCATAGTATCTAGGTTACATAGAGCGACTACATCTGACCACTACTCGGTTACTAGGCAATACCTTTTGTCTATAACGATTGTCTTCATCATCATCTGCCTAGCCTTTTCCCAACTATGTCGGGGTCAGTCTAACCGGATGCAGCTGAATACCAGTATTTTACATGGAGCGACTATAGGCAGTAGCTGAACTCCACAACCCAGTTAGTACTGGGTAATACTGGTAATGGTAAGACTGGTTGTCAGACGACGACTGTCAAATATCGCCAAAATAACAACCACGACAAACAGCTTAACATTCTCGATATGAGAACCGTAAACAGTTTAAAAACTTGATTTATTAATAAAAATGTCTATGAAGCCTATCACTATTAATCGGAGTGCAGAAATGGTGTTTCCAATAAGATGGTATCAGACTCCTGGTGGACGCAAGGAATCTAATAAATTTTATGCCCTTAGTAATTTCGTGCGATACTTGAAAGTGGTGGGTGGTCTATCGTCCGAAGGGACCACACATTACAATTTTGCGTATACATTGATGCTTTCTGAAGGAGTAAAAATATGCTTCAACTACATATGAAGACCCTTAAAAGGGACAGATGGTGATGTGATGCAGCTTGGGAGAGGTCTATATTATCCTAGTCAAGCAGTGAACTGCGATAAGCCGAGCCTATTCATTGATTGGCATAAATTTAGATCTAATTCTCACTATAATTCCTTATATAATGAACTAAATTAGTGTTAAAAGAATTTATCGGATTTCACGTAGGTAATTTGTGAAACTGAAACAATAAAAACGTCTATTAATAAGAAAGCAAAAGCTACAAACTCTTTCAATAAAGTACAATCCAGTACCAATACAATCATTGAAAACATCGATTCAAGAATACTTAATCAAACGCTCCCATTCAGAGTCAATTCCACATTGAAAGAACAACAAAATACACCATTATTAGTCATTTATTTTCCAAATGACAATAATACGGCTACCATATAAGAACAGGCCAATAAAAATCAATACAAACCTGGACTGGCCGGAATTCCCTGGTCGATTGTCTGCGGATGCTGTACGGGAAGTGGTCAGCTACTTGCGGCCCGATACGTCTTGTAAATATGGGTATGAGCAAAAAGAT
Source organism: Noctua janthe (assembly GCA_910589295.1). NCBI lineage: Eukaryota > Metazoa > Arthropoda > Insecta > Lepidoptera > Noctuidae > Noctua > Noctua janthe. The sequence continues at coordinate 1,551,928 of OU342573.1, read as the reverse complement.
TATACGTGATTGTTTATTGTATTGAATCGTTTATGTACGGTCAGAAAGATAAACGTAAAATCAGGAATAGTAGGAGATTTACTGTGGACTTTGAAAATCTAACGTTTATCTTCATAACAGATTCTAAGCTGTTGTCAGGATCTAGTGATTACAAAAAAAAAGCTCAGATTGAAAAAAAAAAGCGCGTCTTATATAACCTAGGAGCTATCCTAGGTTATATAAGACACGCTTTTTGTTTTATATACACCGCGAATCGTTTAGGTAGGTGCACTTGTTTTGCTTATCTTGATCGGCTATTGTCTAAGTCCTATGTATTACGGGCAAGCCTTTTGCTTTCTAACTAGGCTCAATTCCAGACTATGGGCTGCTACTGGGAAATTCCATGTTAAAATAACTCAATAACACTTTGTATAATCGAACCCTAGACCTGTACTGAGCGGTTGAGCTTCACCACTCTAGATTCGTATTTATTTCCGAAATATTATTGTTGTTTTAAGCTTTCACGGTTTACAACTAAACTTATACTGTCACTTACGAGATATCTTCCGTGATTGTTCATTATTTTGAGCTCCCGATATTTCGACGCTGTTGCAAGCGCCATGGTCGTGGGTTGTTGGCTGGGTTGGGTCAATCACGGAAGATATCCCGTAAGTGACAGTATAAGTTTAATATTATTGTTGTTTTGCTGATCATACTGAAAACGGTAGGCAAATGAGTTGTGCGAGTGCCGATACCTGCGGTAGAGAACTTATTTTCATATTTGTCCCTCTACATTATTTATTACATTTGCCTTAGGGTTGCCCCTAATAGTACCAATGTAACTTAATTCCTAAATAATATCCCTTATCTCATTTTTTACTTCATCTGTCACGGCTTGCTCTCTGATGATGGTTTTTGTCTGGAACCATAGCCGTAGCATACACAATGGTAATTTAACTGTTACTGGTTCTATAATCCATATGCCCAGATGCAGCTGAATACCAGTATTTAACATGGAGCGACTGCCAATCTGACCTCCACAACCCAATTAGTACTGGGTAATATACCCCTTGGTAAGACTGCTTGTCAGACTACAAATGACAGCCGGGACCAACGGCTTAACTAGTAGTAGTAACTTGGTATGTAATGGGTAACCCATCCACGGATCAACCTAGGCAACCATGGTTTAACCTGAGGATTGACCACGAGCGGCTGTTATTATGTAGCCACGAGCTCTTCCTCCCAAGATCTCTTGTACTACTGGTGCTGAAGGTAATATTAGATTTTTACTTTGTGTTTTTGTGTGTTTGTTTGTGAATAGCGGCCTTAGTGTCACTCATACCCGTGTGACAATCTCTTTCTACTATACCTCCTTGGATGCTGTTGGCCATTCATCATAATGACTAATACACCATATTTACTTTATTACCTTCCAAATTTTCAAGTAAAGGACATTGACTACCCGATAGACAATTAAGATAAAATTTAACGAGCTTCGTAGGCGGCAACCATGAGGTTTGACGTGACCACGCTTATTGTTCATATTTTTTAGTCTGCCGATTGTCCCATAAGCATGGTATTCAAATTAGGGACGCGCATTGTGCAACGAATACATCGCCGATGCTTGGCTGATCTTAGGGTGAGGTTATGTTACAGAGAGTTCGCATTAGACTCCTTTAAAACTAAATTGTAAAGTTGTATAACGATCATAACTGTTGTTTTTTTTTTTAGGATGAGTAAAGTCAGTGGCGTGCCAATGGTTCAAAAATATGGCAAGTCTTTAAGGCGAGCAGACTGTTCAGGATACCTAACATCATGAAGAGTGGTAGGTTATAAAGAAAAGTCAAGCTTTTAGGCTTGTATAGTAAAGTGGATGTTTTTGATTGTGAAAACGATTAAAGGGGATCGATAAAAATAGCCGAATGGTGAAATAAAATCAAGTTGCAAAATTTTGTTGTATGTAGTTGTAAGTATTGTTGTTGTAAATGTTATTAATTGTTTCAGTCAAAAGATGTCCATTGCTAGACAGGCCTCCCCCAGGTATTGCCACATCGACCGATCCAGTACTTCTCGCTTTCAGTGGATTCCTACGATCTCCTTTGTTTTGGGTCTTTAAAAAATGGCCAAGTTCAATATATTGTAAACTTACACTGACTGATTGTATCACGGCGCTTGCAATAGCTTGAACATGTAGTCACATAGGCACTTATAAAACGTCGAGAGCAGTTGCACGGTTCGGGTTGGTCGTTTCCTATGGAGAAAAACCGGCAAGAAACTCCATGGTTGCTCTTTTAAAATGATTTAGTTTTACTATGCTGTTTTTTACTTAGGGATAAGTAACTACTTATCCCTAAGTATCTGCTTACACAAGTCGTTGCAAAAGGTAACAACTAAAATTCATCCCTCTTAGTTCAAAAAAATATTCACTTTCTCTAAGAAACCAACTGCTAATAAACAATGTTTCAGCAAAGTTATTCGGCACTGTGTCCGCACCTCAACATCTTGAATAATTATCCTATTATGTATCGCATTCTAGGAGCTCGTGGCTAAATAATAACAGCCGCTCGGGTCGATCATTAGGTTAAGCCGTGCTTGCCTAGGTTGGTCTGTGGATGGGTGACCGCCCATTACATACCGAGTTTCCTCCGTGCCTCGGAAAGCACGTTAAGCCGTTGGTCCCGGCTGTCATTTGTAGATCTTTGACAGTCGTTAGGCAGTCAGTGGCCCAAAAAACCTGACAACCAGTCTTACCAAGGGTATCGTATTACCTAGTACTAACTGGGTTGTGGAGGTCAGATAGGCAGTCGCTCCATGTAAAATACTGGTATTCAGCTGCATCCGGTTAGACTGGAAGCCGACCCCAATATAGTTGGGAAAAGGCTAGGCAGATGATGATGTATCGCATTCTAAACAGATAGCTCTATTTGTGCGGTACGCTAAATCTTTGTTTTTCTTCAACATAATCATTTTTATGTGAATTTTGGCTGTTCTCGCGTAAACGACCTCAATTATGGTTTTGATTCCTGGTATAAAAACCTTAAGTATTGAAATCGTTACAAGTTTTCTTAATATCTGAATTTTGTCATAACATCACGCCTGCAATCCCCAAAGGGTTAGGCAGAGATGTACCTTATAGTACACCCACGTTTCACCAGTTATGCATGTAATAGGGGCGAGCCTGTTGCAATCAACCAGGCACAAATCCAGATGCCGTGGCTGCTACTGAGAAATTCCTGATGGAAAAACCCAATAACACTTTGCCCGACCCGGGACTCGAACCCAGGACCTCATACTCAGCAGTCGCGCTTGTGACCACTAGACCAAAGAGACAGTCATCTATATGAACCTTGCCACAAATACTACAATGATTAGATTTAGAATCAGCCATTCCTAAAAATAGGCATTGCTGAATGTCCGCTACGAATGGTCAGAAACAAACTGCTATGGGGATCAAACTTGATGAATATTTGGTAGACAGAATATTTATCGCCGTTTGATATTGAGTTGTAGCTGACAAGTCATCATCTTATTAACGTTATATATCTTAGTTGTTTGTAATGGCATTTTACATAAATATTTTGTACTAAGAACCGTCATATTAATGCCACGCCAAAATTAATACTTTCATTTACTGGCTTTTTAGTCATAAGGTACTCAAATCTTAGCCTGTACAGTGTACGGTGGGACCACCCAAGTCTTTGACTGTGCTTCATACATGTGGAAAGAGATGGAAGAAATTTGCATGTCGCAAAGTTGCGTGTTTGTCGGTCTTTTACTGATTGTACTTCGGTGAGTTTGCCCAAGAGCTCCACGAGCTCATTCCACCATCTCCCTTCTACCATCGGGAGTCCAGACGTACTGCAGGTTATCACCCATGTCTTGTCGATGTTCCACATATTCGCACGAAGCGTTTTGCTGCATCATTTATTATGCGCACAGCCAAGAAGTGGAATTCCCTGCCTGCGTCGGTGTTCCCAAGTTCATATGACGCCAATCTATTTAAGTCGCGAGTTAATAGGCTTCTTTTGGGTTAGCTCGTTCCATCGTCGACCTCATCTCTGTCCTCTGAACTAGATTGAGGTCAAGAGTAAGCCCATTCATTATAAAAAAAAAAAAAACAATGGCGTATTATGCGGGGTGGAAGGGAACAGCTGTTTCCTAAAAAAAAAACAACAAGGTCAAAATGTATGGAATCTAGCTGATGGTTTTTAAATAACCGATGAAAAATTTCTATGACGGGGGGGATCAGAAAGATGTACTAAATAGGTGATAACCGTTTTCTCGTCGGTGTCCCTTCCACCCCGGATAGTACCTGAATATAACTTTAACGTCCTCATCATGTTCCAAAATAATGTAAAGTGTTGTATATGAAGGCTTGCTAAAATATTTGAACAGAGATTTTTCAGGTTTTTACAGCTGAAACCCGGATCCTGTCCGTTTATCTTTCAGACCGTACACCTCAAATATGTCCGAGAAAATTTTAGGAAAAATTCTGTTGTTCGCCAATTCACATCAAAGACCCAATGTAGGTACCATCACTTTTTACAACAACGAAAAAATGGCCAGACACACAGTGGTACACAACCTTTTCTTACCGCAAAAAAGTTTTCCGTGGGCCAACCGGGCATTTTTCCCTCCGCCATACAAACGAACCGCAGTGTTTAAAATACAGAAAAAAAAAGTTGTCGGCACTCGCCTCCGACCGACAAAAGAGGATTTTTTATTTTATATTCCAAATATTAAAGGACATCGTTAGCGGTTAGCATTTGTTAAATATCTGAAATATTTTTGTGAGCTTTTAGGGCTTGAGTTTGTTTTTTTTTTTTTAGCAACGGCACGCGAGCGAGTTGTCTTGTTAAGTGGGGTGTTTAAAAAATAAAGTTTTTTTTTTTCGGCCAGCGGTTATTGTTTTGCGAGAGTTGCAACCTTTCACCGCAAAGGGTGTTATAAGTTCTTGAAAGGAAAGTTTTTAATATTTTTTTGTCCAGATGCTCGGACGCTTTGTCGCTCTGTGCGGTTGAAGATTTGTTCTATTTCTGCTGTCTTGCATTTGTGGTTAATTGTTTGTTTTGCTGTATTATTTTTGTTTAATCATGTGATGAATTCTTTGAACATACCATTCAGTCTCTTCCCACGGGAGAAATGAAGAGATTTTGTTAAGAGATCATTTAGCTTAGTCTCACTGGCGTTAAGTAAGTCTGACTTAACGGCCGACATTACCGTGGAAAAATCGTTCGTTCAGATTCCTATTCAGTAGCAGAGAAACCGTAAGTTATGCTGTCTGACTTTTGATTATTCACATGTGTCTGGAAAGCTTCTTAAACTATATTTTTAATATTTTTTATACGCAAACCCTGCGTAGGGAACTATAGCTGTTTTGACATGGAATGAAACGATACTTTCTTAAATAGATGGCGCTAACGTCACCGTAAGACGTTATTAATGGAACGAAAATTTCGAGAGCTGTGAGCAGGGTGCGATTGTCTAATTGGTTAAGACATCCGGTGTTCTTAAACTATAGTTCGAAGCATCATCACTACTAAATTTGCTTCTTTTACATCATCGAATAAAAACAGGACTTTCAACGCTCACCGCCGCACATCTTATTAAATACTAAAACTTCTAAATCAATTAACCCCTCACTAAACCGAACCTCACGAAAATGTTTTAATATTAACACTAGTACCTCTGAAATTCAATGAACTATATCAACATTCCCGATTGAGCCCCCGGGGCGGGTTCCGCACGTGCAAATGTCATGCAATATGTTGACAATTGCACCTCCGCTTGCCAACAGGTGGTAGTGTTCGATCAGGTGGGTTCAAATTGGGGTAGCTGCTGGAGTGGGTACTTGTTCTAGCAACTTGAATGAGTGGTTGAATGATCGAGTTGAAGTAGAAAAGATCCGGAGTTTCCATTGCTATTAGGGTTTTAAAAGGTCATCATCAACTGCCTAGCCTTTTCCCAGCTTTATTGGGGTCGGTTTCAGTTTTACCGGATGCAGCTGAATACTAATATTTTACATGGTGCGACTACCTATCTGTCCTCCACAACCCATTTACTGAGTTATACGATACCTCTTGGCGAGGTTGGGGTGACTGGTTATCAGACTTTCGGGCCACTGACTACCTGTAACCAAGCCCCCTGTAAGAGATCTAGAAATGACAGCCGGATCCACAATTTAATGTGCTTCTCGGAGCACTGAGGAAAGACGTTATGTAATATACGGTCACTTATCCACGGACCGACCTTGGCAAGCACTCCTTAGCCTTTTAATCGACCATTGTGGCAGTTATTATTTAGCCACGGGGTCCACCAGGGTTTAGACAGGTAAATGCAAATAATACTTTTCGTTCATGCATCGAAATAGTACTTTTGTATAGGAATTCGATTATTTTTTTCAAGAATTGGAGATGAGCTTCATAGGGGAACTTTTTGAGTAAGACGGGTAGAATCACCTCCTTGACGGATTTGGATTACTACATCGGCAGCCTGTAATCGGTAACTAAGAGCTAAATGTATTAGAAGCCTTATTTATTTCTGTCAATCATTATAAGATGGTCGGATTCTTGTTTTAAATATGCTTAACGCTTAGCAGTTCGGCTTAAATCTCAGGAGTTAATCAAGTAGCTAACCCCGTCTGAACGCAGCACAGTGCATACCATCTAATTCTCAGAGGAGCGTCTACGGTACGACATTAGACATTACGTTACAACTTAGTTCAACTGCTCCCTGATTTGTTCACACTTACACATTATCTCAGTGGCTTTTGTCACTTTCTCAATTTGCATGTTCGAGAATGGAGAATCTATTTCAGAAAACTTAGTTTTATTTGAAGTCAAATCTAAGCTGCCGCTTTGGACGAGTGGTCGCAAGTGCGACTGCTGAGCATAAGTTCGACCTGGGTTCGATTCTCGGGTCAGGCAAAGTGTTATTGGGTTTTCCATAAGGAATTTTTCAGTAGTAGCCACGGAGTGCCCGGTTGATGGCAATAGGCTCGCCCCGTATTACATGGGACTTAAACATAACTGGCGAACTGTGGGTGTATACCCCTGCCTAACCCATCAGAAATTACAGGTGCGATGTTATGTTATGACAAATCTAAGCTATTGGTCATTCTTAAGAAGTTTTAGAGCTCTGTATTAGTCACAATTATTCATGTTAGGCAATTAGCTCTCTAATCATTACTTGAATCAGATATTGCTCTTACTAATACTGATTACATACTTGACATGAAAAGGCTGATTCTCAATTAGAAAGATCTTGATTAAGTACTACAATTAATTAACAGTAAGTACCAGAATGAAAGCAAATCATAAGAATGGAAGCAAGTGTCTAGCTACAAAAAACAAAATCGTGAAAGTCCTCTCTCGTACTTTGGCACATGAGAAGTAAATAAAAAAATATGTTTACCGGTCCGGTTTGTCGGGAACTGAAAATAATCAATTTTACTGTTTAATGTTGTAATGCATCTGTTTGTTTAAGTGCGAGACAAAAAGTATGGGTCTGTTTTACTCGCATCTATTTTTACCGATCCGTTCCGACTTGTTCTAACTGGGCACTTGTCAAACAAATCAAAAATGTGTCTACTTTTATACATAATTATTTTAAGTTACCTAAGAAATTCCTTTCCTACCAATAATTACTGTAAAAACCAATAACAAACCAACCCACACACATGCACACCCAAAAATACACATAGGTATCTAACTCTAATCTTAAAAAAGCATAATCCAGAAATATGTCGCACAGATAACATGTCATTACGCTCTCCACGCTCTCCACGCTCGGCTAGCGTGGCGCGCGTAATTTTTATCGTTCTGCTCGCATCTGAAACTTCAGGATTAATGATCCAGCGCGTCTAGTCATACGGTTCCGCCGAATGCCGTAAAAACGCTATGCGCAATTCAGTTTTGTTGGAGGATGAGAGAATGAATATGGAGACGGTATTTTTATGTATTTCTCGGTTCAAACTGTAGAAATATTTCACGTACAGTATTGGCGATATTATGTAGTACGGCAGTGATGAAAAGATTTTATAATTTGTTAGCAATTCACTGTTACAACATGACCAGAGTTGGCTACGTATTTGGCGTGTATTTCTGTGATATTATGTCTAATATAAATTATAGCCCATTCCCTCTCATAGAGAGGAGGCCTGCGTCCCAGCAGTGGGAACATTAATAGGCTGATTATGCTTATGCTTATGCTTATGCTATGTCTAAAATTCCATTTTTATTTTGTAGCAGTGATTGTTTAGTGGTGTGACCGTCTGACGTCTAAGTGATAGGTTACGAGTTCGAACCCAAGCCACGCACCTCTGATTTTTCGGTTTCATGTGCGTATTGTATAATTATCATTTGTTTCGGTGAAGAAAAACATCGTGAGGATGGAACCAGCATACTTAAGAGATATTTCTCGACGGCATGTTAAGCCAAGTCAGAGTCCGCGCATGGGCGGTATAGAAACTCTGATACCAAGTTAGGCACTAACCACTCGAAAAAAAAAAAGTTCTATTTTTGTAAGGCGATTGACATCTTATTCATGTAACAGGACTTGTTGAAGCAGATAAATGTTACATCTCATCATAAATTTCATCATCAGATGAAATTACCATCACCTTTGCGCACCTTCTATCTATTTGTAATGTTTACTTCAAAGTGTTTTTTGTTAGCTCGTGTTTCCTTTCTTATTTGTGTATGCTTTTCTTAGTTATTCTATTTAATTATACTAATGTTCCCAAACAAAAATACTATCCAATTCTATTCATCCCTACATACCACATCCACGAACCCCTCACCCAGCTCCACGTCATCCGACCTTTAATTGCTCTCATCCTGATACGGCTGGTATATCGAGCGAGAAAATGGGTTTTTCGCTGTGGTAACCGCTAGCAACTTTGTACTACGGCACATTATCGGATTTGCTAGCAGCTCTGTGTGATTCCATGTACACTTGTCGCGAATACTGTGACATAGTTGTCTGATGTGATTAAGATTTGAATGTATGTTTTGTTTTTTAATGGTTTTGAGCATTAGTGTAATGTTATTAAGGTCGTCTAGTAGTTGGTCTATGGCGTTACTGTTGAGCATGAGGTAATAGTTCTATTCCCAACTCGGACAGTGTTATTAGGTTTTACATTAGAACTTTCTTAGTAACTGCTCGGAGTCAATGGCTCACCTCCGTCGAGATTTGCCACCATAATCGAAAACGGTCAGGAGGATAATGTTTAATAATTTTTTTAAATCAATGTGCTTTCTACTAATGCCATGTAATTACGAGTAGACATACTTAGATTGACTTATCTTAACTCTAGTTCTATGCCTATTTGTTTTCTAAACTCAGCTATTGGTGTACAAAAGTAACTGAAATATAGTGAAGTCAGTTTTGAGCATGAATGTGGGTGATAAGATTAGGGGAAGACCAAAGAAACGATAGATAGTCTGAAAAAGTTGGTAAAGCTAGAAAAGTCGGTGCCTACAAAAAGTCAAGTATGAAAAAAGAAGACATACTAAACGGACCCAAAGAGATATAGAGAGAGAAGCTGAGAAAGATGATAATAAGCAAAGGCAGAAGAACGATGATGAGTTACTAATTCTGTAATTTCTCATATGTATTAGACACGTTAATTTGTTTTCACATTCTTGCCACGATTTTTAAAATTCAGCAATTAAAAGAGCAAATGCGGTTATAATTTTGTAAAGTCTCTAAATTTAAAACTACCCTGTGCAAATACGAAATAGCCTGCAGCAACCCATCTGAACATATAGACGAGCGTATCGAACAAAACCTTTAAAAAACACTGTTATTAAATGTTCATTAAGCTGCGACAACAAACTTTTGAACAAATCACTATCAAGCAATAATCACTCCTAAGCTTAAAGAGATAGAATTGAAGCCAACTGCATTAGCAACTTCGTCACTTACTTTACATAAATGATTAAGTTATTTGCAGTTTGTTTAGAGAAAATTGAATCTTATGTCGGTGGAGGAATTGTGAAAGTGGTGGTACATTTATTGGTGCAATGAAAGCCGCAATTGAACGAAAGGTAACTAGTGATTTTGAGGTGAACCGATTTGGATTAATGAATTAAATACACTTGTATGCCTGTATTTACGCTCGGGTAAAAATTTATCTGAGGCATTTACTTATAACGTTACTGTAGTTCATATAAGGTTATTGGAAGATGTGAAGGTCTGTCTGAGAATTGTAAATTAGTCTGATGCTTATGAAAGAGAACGTGAATTATTTGGTATTCAGACGTTGGTCACAGGTCTAAATGATAACCCAAAATATAATAGAATCTTTGGAATTCTCCTTCTTCTTAGCGTGTCCATGGCAATCTAAATTGTGCTACTAGTTTGGCGCCTTCAGTAGCGTCCATGGGAGTGTCTCCACCGATCATGTTATCAGATTGAGTCTGCCACGGATCACGGCGAGTTGTATCCACTAATACTTCCATCAGAATGTCATCTTTGATATTTTTGGGTTATGATATTGGTGAAAATACCTACTGTCTTAATGTTAGGTCTTCAGAGTCATGTAAGCAGAACCCGTAAGACATTTTCTTGAAAGTTGTTTTTTAAATTATTGATTTAATTGTTATTGCAAATGTGGGATTCTCAAGGTGCAACACTGGGTCCAATATTATTTTTATTTATTATTTTTAAAAATTACTTTAAATCATCGGAGAAATGTTGTTAGTGTAATGGCTGCCAGTGCGACGGCTGAGCATGAGGTCCTAGATTCGATTCCCAGGTCAGGCAAAGTGTTATTGGGTTTTTCCATCAGCAATTTCTCAGTAACAGCTACGGCGACTGGATTTGTGCCCGGTTGATGGCAATCGGCCCGCCCCCTATTACATGGAACCTGAACATAACTTTCGAAACGTGGGTGTACTAATAGGTAGACATTTGCCTCTGTTTTCAGGGGTGATGTTACGTTATATTTATCGGTTGATTTCCTATACTGAAAGCTACAATAATTTTTACAAACACTTGAAATACATATTGATGATGACATTAAGATCCCAATCTTAGAAATTATTACGGTATCCTATACAATGTCTCGGTAAATTAAACCACAAATCTCCAAATCGGTAGAACGAAAAATCTAAGATTAATGAACCTATTTTATCCGCACATTAGCATCGAACCAAAAAATATTTTAGGGCAATTAAAATATGGTCTGTTTTTTGTTGCAAAAGGGACAAAAAATCACGCGTGACGCCTCGGGAGAGGGGTGGGCAGGATAGCAAGCGTGCATATCTAAATAATTATACGGCGTTAACGGATAATGATTGAAAGGTCTTCAGATGTGGCCACAGAGCAGTTCTTGAGATAGAGATTTTGTTATTTTTAGAAGAGGGGAGGAAGAACTTTCTGTTTTGGTTTTTTATTGATATTTTGGAAGTCGGCAGTACTTTTATGCAAAAAGTTTTTAAGTACAGTGAGTGATAGCAATTAGCTGACCCACCTTTGCATAAATGGTTGAGATTTTTTAGAATACGAATCGATAGAGTTTTATAATTCTTTTATATTTTACTTACTTTGCTAATTGATGCCTTAACAGTTGGGAAAATACCAGTATTGGATGGTTATTTTTTGCAGTTCCTTAGTTAAGTTGGTTTGTAGGTTTTATTTTGTTTCGACGTCTATCGTCTGGAATATTGACAATGATGATAATCTTACTACTATTGTTTGTTGTTCTTTCACGCAAAAATTACTGAACGGATTTGGATGAAATTTAGCACACAGATAGTTTATAACCAGGATTCATACATAGGATACTTTTTATTTCGGTAATACGACCTCGTGGGTCACTTACTGAACTCCATGCAGGCAAAGCCGCGGGCATAAGCAAATCTTAACTACAATTTTATTTTCAATTTTTTTTTTGTCTAATTGTTTAAGACATCCGGTGTACTGAATCGGAAGGTCGCAGGTTCAAACCCTGCTCGCACTAGAATTTTTCTTTACATGTCAAAACAGCTACAATTTTATTGTTGTATTGCTTGTTGGAAATATGTCACAACAAAAACTACTGTCCAGAAATTATCACAACATAAGATCAGAATCTTAAAAAAAAGCACAAACCGTTGAGTTGCAAAATGTGTTCAGATTTTTGTAACTGAGCAATCTTCTAAGTAATTTTTTATCTCATAATTCAATCAATTTACATAACCAAAATGGCTTCCATACATCTTTACTTTTCGCTTTAAATTACGCAAAAACCAGTAGCAATATCACAAGAAACCAGTGCAATAAAACATTCATACGAACATACGGCTATAATCTTGTTAAAAAATCAAAATATACGCAATAATAATAATTGTGGTATACGAGTATCTACACTACACGTACGGTCGGACTATTACACGGTACATAATATTCTAAAACAACAGTGTCCACTTTCTTGTTCCGAGAAAATACATAGTCGCGCGCGCACTTCATTGGAATCGATCGGGCGTAACATTTCCTATCTCCCTCACTCTTACACTGTCAAACGGAGAAGGCGCAAGAGCGAGGAGCACAGATATAAATCCTACCGATCTATAAGCCACGCCCCACAATCGATCTGATAAATGAAAAACCCGTTTGCTGCGCGGGCGCAATGATTTGAATCTCGTCATGACTTGATGTTCGTTTCGCGATTATTCGTGCGCTTCGTTGCTTTGTATTTAAAATTATCTTTATTACCCCATCCGTGGGAGTCTTAAATCTCACATTCAAATGTTTATTACCACATGACTCATAATTATGTACGTTTTAAATGTTCAAACGTGAATCTCTCTGATCCTAGGCAGTGTGTGGGGTCAATGTTAGTTCGTTGACATGCTTATTGAGTTAATTTTGCTATTTTTGTTCGCGTTTTCCCAAGTTTTAATAGGCGAATGAGTCGTTTTTTGTTGCATGAAAAAATGGTAAAGATCATTTAGATCCTGCGATGCACGTTCTGCTATTGCTATTTTGATTGCCGCCAAAACCACGTTGATTTTTTCCTCCTACACATAATACAATAATATGTATAATACGAAGGTTTTTTTATTCAAAACCGAAAAATAAGTACAGACTACTGCTAACATTTTAGGTATTTCGTACAGATGCCAAAATCATAACCAAAATTTTACTAAATTAGTTATTTTTTACCAAATTTACAACTATAACAACAACTACTTTTATTTAACTGAGCTTTTAGAAGCTCTCTGCTTACGCGTTACAGCGAATTTCCAAATCGTGCCATAAAGACATTTGGTACAAACAACACTCCAACGAACTACTAACAGACACCTACAAAAAAACACTTTCAAACATAACTTTACGCTACTCTGCGATAGATGGTGCTACTTACCTCACAAATCTACAATCAACTCCCGCGCAGAACACACTAACGCCACCTGTTGTCAAGCCTTGGAAACTAACACCACTATCTTCGACCAATTTGATCAGAGCTCCGATCTGTGGATGAGGTTGCAGGAACAGGGCTTTTCTATGTCTGGTCATCAATAATTCGATTTTAATAGCAGTCGGAGAGGTTTGATACATTCGTATCGTCTGTAGAATTACTTTTACCTCGAATGATTGCTTGAATGATGTCTGATAATTCGTATGAAGCATGCGCAGCCTGATTGCGTTATTTCTTATAGCATATTTTATTGATGTTCCCTTTAGATATTTATTACTTGGAGATGTGTCGTGTTTCTACGTCTATCTTCAGGTGTGTCTATTTGTGGATGGATCCGGTTGATTTTTATGAGCAAGTATTAGTCTTCCATTATGTTTTATGAAATAGCATAGGCATTCAAAAATAAGCTATGGTGCTTCAATTCCTTGGAGAAAAAGTTCCTAAAGATTCGCTCTTATTAATGATTCTGCATCTGTCATTTGTATTTGACTGATGTCTTGTTTGATTATCTACTTCCCTATTTAAGATTTTTTCCGGCTCTTATTTTTTAACTATTTGATAACTGAATCAAGTTAATTCTGCGTCATTCTCATTGCCTTTGGACAAGTAGAGATTATAATTATTAATACCTAACTTTTCGCTAGTCGCAGTACTTAAAATTCTTTCAATTTAAAAACTGAAGTTGATCTTAGTCTCATCAAGATGCCTTGAACTGAAGAAAATGTGATTATAATGGTTTCAGCGTGTTTCAACCATACAAGGTAAATGCAGGCTATTTGAGCATTGGCCGAGTAAAGCGCTGAATTATTGGGTTATGAAAGTTATGGATGATAGAAACTTTGAATTGAAATGTTATGTTGTAATCGTGAGATCGGGATGAGCACGATTTTAATATTATTTCGTGGGAAATGAGATAATAATAAATCAAAGAAATGAAGTTCGCATGCAAGTATTTAAAACATCAGTACATTAGTGCTAGGTAAAACGATAGGACACTTGTCTTAATATCATGTCCTGCGTGTCCTGTTGCCTGCAAAATACAGGAACTGAATGACGCTACTAAATACGCTAGATTGTCATCGACAGACTAAGAAGAATAGAATGTGGAAGGGTATAAGAGCAGAGGAATACCAAAGAAACCATGGATAGACTGTGTGAAGGATGATATGGCAAGAAAGGAGGTATCTGATGAGATGACGAGTAATAGAGAAGTATGGAAGAAGAAGACATGCTGCGCTGACCCCAAATAAATTGGGATAAGGGTAAGAGAATGATGATGAGTTTTATTAAGATCGATACCAGTACATAAATACGTTACAAACTGTTATTCAAACAATAAATAAACACACACAAATCCGAATCGCTATAAAGCTGCCTCTACCTATATTTAGTAGGTACTCAAATAATCTGAAAGGATCACACACTCATCGGATCAAAAATCCAAAAAGTCATATCAATTTATCAATAAATAAAAAACACCGAACTCAACCCAAAGTCCCCATGACACGGCAGATTCGAATGCTTTATGATAAAAAATCGTCAGGCTGTCATTGAGGTCAATAAAAGATTAATTTTGATGTTCAGTAGCTGACGGGTTGAGGGCTACTGGGTTCGACAGATTACGGTAACAAAAAGTACATTTGGAAATAAAATGTTGATTTTATTTCGGTTCACGGTGTGTATACCAGCTCTTGGCTAAATAATAACAGCCGCTCGGATCGATCTTTAGGTTAAGCCGTGCTTGCCTAGGTTGTTCTGTAGATGGGACCACTCATTACATACTGAGTTTCCTCCATGCCTCAGAAAGCACGTTAAGCTGTTAGTCCCGGCTGTAATTTATAAATCTTTGACAGTCGTAGGTAGTCAGTAGCCCGAAAGTCTGACAACCAGTCTTAGCAAGGGGTATCGTATTACCTAGTACTAACTGGGTTGTGGAGGTCAGATAGGCAGTCGCTCCATGGCATACGGGTATCCAGCTGCATCCGGTTAGACTGGAAGCCGACAATAACATAGTTGGGAAAAGGCTAGGCAGATGATGGTGTGTATACCAGCATATTCATTGAGCAGGCGATATTAGTTGAAATGTAGCTGTGTACCTTCGAACCTAATCACGGAAAGTGCTCAGGATACGGGGAATAGAGAAATAAATCACAAATTTATCAGTTATGCTGACTGATGTCCCAATAACAAAACTTGTAACAGCTTTTCTTTGATCCCTATCACTGATAATTGAGAATTATGTAGTGGCAGTACTCTCATACAACTCCAAAAGCATGGCATGTCCCTATAACCTACTCCTCTTAATGATACTAGGGTGTCTGAACACTGCTTGCCTTGTGGGAAGTATGGGCTTACCGTATTTTTGTCCTCTAGGCACGCCACTGCAATTATGATAGATTAAGTAGTACTACCGACTTCACTGACGGTCTGCCACTTTTTACCCTAATGCGAAGTAATAAGGTCGAAAAGTGGTCGACTGTCAGTGAACTACCTAGTACTTATATCAACACACCCACCAAAAGATGTGCACTGAGTACCATGTCTGACTTCACCAGGTTATCGGTGCATGATTAGGTAAATACGCTTTCCAGTAGAATGTTTATTGACATTTACAGAAGGCTCTAGAATCACAATTTTGGGAAGCTTAAGGGTGAACTTCACAATAAAATTGCACGAGATCTCCACATCTAAACCACGTTTAAGAGCGCTCAATATTCCAAAGCAATGACCATACTTAAGCTTAGTTTAAACCAAACAGTAGCCACCACCAAAACCCACACGCAAAGCTTATCGCTAACTAACTATAAAACTAACAATTAACACTGTCAACAGGATGCGGTCCTATGGACCAATTTCCTCTCGACTCGGTCCTTTGTACCGAAACACATCGTTACCATACAATAGAGGACCAAATTGTCGCTCTGATCCCCATAATGTATCGATTTGAATATTTTAACGGTTAATTCTTTAGGGTTTAGTTTGGTGCAGATGATAACCCTATTGATGGTAAATTGGTGCGTTAATGATGTATTCAATTGAGATATCTTAGATGTGGTTTGAGTTGAGATTTTTATCTGTTTGCTCTCCTATGATTCAGTTTTAAGCCTTTATCACCTATGTTTTTGTTTTTATTTTTATTAAAGTTGGCTATTCAATATTTGCTTCAATATTCATAAATTAAAATCTTTTTTATACAAAAACCTTTAACATTGCTTAAAAACTAGGTCACATGAATTTAGTGGTCATACAGATAGAGTAAACCTTGACTCCCAAACTAAGAGATCCGAGTCAGAAAAAAATCATACATGATTCAAATTTCATTTTATCTTCTTCGTCTTGTCAATGACCAGATCTTTACCGCATCGATAGCGTTAGCAGTATCTTCGGACAGGTCTCTCAAAATGCAAGTTCAGTTTCACAAACGGCCGGACTGGAAATGAGATAATTTATCGAACATGGTCTATCAAGACTTTTTCATTTCATTTTTACATTACTGTTCAAGGAAATGCTCATGGTTGTAATACTGTGACAGGTCATCCAAATTAAAACCGAGTAACAATTGACAGTACGAGTAATAATGCCATAACAGATGAAACACCGTTAAACTTAACAGGCCAAGCACAAATTAAAGGAAAGGGAAACCATAAAACTACTTAACCAGAAGCTATACCAATCAACATGGTACACACGACAGCATAAGTGTCAAGCTATTAGTACATGACCAGTGTAAGCTGACCGGTCATAGTGCAAAAAGATTATACAATGTTAGGTCAACTTATACCGGCAGTTTGCTATGCTGTCGTAATTATGTATTGTCAACCTCGTAATTGCTGTACCACTTTTGACACTCTTGCCTTGATCGCAATTTATTTGGAGTGGATATGTCTTCTTTTTCAAGACTTGATAACAATTCGCATTCAAATGAAACTTCACTTCAGGTTAAGTCATATTAGCACGGAAAAATTGCGGACATGGCTCCTGACACCGGCCACTGCCAGATACTAGACCAAAATATCTGTCAATCTGCATTCTCCTCATCGGTTTAACTGCCTCTAAAGTAGCAAGTGGCATGCAACCGAAGGGTGACAAAGCAATAACAAGGCCAACTATCCAACACGTCAAACACAATGGAAATTAACACCACCACGTGATAAAATTTAAAACGTCTCAATTCTTTGATCGAACTAAGCGTTGGCCTGCTGATGATTGACTTCCTCAGCGTGGGCTGGCCAGCATCGGATTATGTTAACAAGATTAGATTGTTCTTAATGGCTGTGAGACGAGTGAGGCGTCGATTGTTATAATTAATGAGTCATGCTGTTATCAGGTCACGAGGGCTGATATGGGCCTTTTGTCTTTGCTAGGCGTTGGAGTTTAATGTGGAGCAGATGCCAGAGTAGATTAGCTAGATTGTGAATATGACATGTCAGCATTCCAGACTTGAATTATGGCAATGAATTTCACTGTTTTTAAATTTGTTCTTGCATACGGCTCGGAAAGCGTTAAGCCATTGGTCCCGGCTGTCATTTGTAGATCTAAGACAGTTGTTACACCCATAGTCAGAAATGCAAATGTATGACAACCAGTCTTACCAAAGGGTATCGTGTTACCCAACTGGGTTGTAAAAGTCAGATATGCAGTCGCTCCATGTAAATACTGGTATTCCGCTGCATCAGATTAGACTGGAAGCCGACGCCAACAAAGTTGGGAAAAGGCTAGGCAGATGATAGTGTACTATAAAAGTTCTTATACTGTGGGCTCCAAAAGCTGTAGTTAAAACGATCTAAAAGTGGAGATGTATTGGGCCAAAACAATGTGATAGCATCATCGGTACAAAGAAGAAGATAAAAAAGTTGCATATATAATACAGGTTGAAATGCAAAAAAATCAAATTAGGGTAAATGAACTTATTCAGAATGTATAGAAATCAAGCAAATGCTACCAAGAAGTGAATAAAAATCTTTTTTATATTTAAGAATTCTGCAGTTTAAACCTGTTTAAAGTATGTTCAAGTTTACGTTTGAAAATAAATAAAAAGATTTTCATTTAAGTTAATCGAAACTACATCCATACACATTTTTAAAATTCATCGAATTCTATTTGCAGCAGCTCTTCGTGCTAATTACATACATATGCTAATTATTCTATTTCAATTAAGTTTAACTACTTAATTGGAGCTTCAATCATAACTACATCCTAGTATGTCAACACTTTGTCTTCGTTCATATATTTGTCTAAATCTTCTTTGTTGCTGATGCCTCTCATATCTCCTATGACATCTCCTGTATGTCAAACCACAAAAGCTCATTCAAATATACTTTATAAGAATGATTAATTACAAGCAACGATACTATAAATATCCAAATCAACAAATAGAAATGGATGAAATGATCTGTCATCATACATTGAAGAGATGTATGGATGATGGATGGAATTAAGAAAATTATAAAAGACATACAATGAAAGGTGGATCGACTTTCTTTGAGGAGACAAATTGTGACTCTTTAACCACAAACACTGTGATGATTTTTATTCTGGTTAGAAAGTAGTATATGGAAATGTTGTAGATGGTGACCCGGGAGATATCAATGTTGCTTGTAATTTTAATAATTTTATGAGTATGTTAGTTTTGGTATGAGTATTTGTGATTGGAAAAGATTAGATACTTATTATCATACACATATTTGAAACATCAACACCAGAACAACAACTACTGAAGATTGAAGAAATTAACAGAAAAAAAATATAGCGGTAAATAGCTAGCGTCATTGTTGTGTGGAGGAAAATTTATCAACTAAATATTTGCATATTAAATAAAAACATTGAGTCAAATGCAATGATGACATGAAGATTTTGTTTTCTCTCTCGTTTTTTAACTCATATCCACCTATAATGCTGTGGGTGTCCATGTATTTTGTATTTTAATCCTTTTTCATCAAAAAATCTTTACCCATCCTCCTACGCAAGAGTTCATCTCCAAATCCACCATTTACTATCAAAAAGAGTATTAAATATGAAAACTCTTAAAGGATTAGAGGCGGTGACAGATTCGTTTCCACAATAAAGGTGGCTGCTCACAATTGATTTATGATTTCCAAGCGAATAAAGCCGTGTGTGCAATAGCCTTTATTTCTTGTTTTATTTTCGATATGAATGGAGTTGTGGAGTCATTGGCTTAGATATATGTCTATATTGTAGCTCCTTCGATGGGTTTTAAATCCGTTTACGTCTCACGTGTGTTCTGGTGCTTAGCTTAAGTATGAAGGACAGCATTGTTGGAATTGCAGCAGATACCTTTATATTCGCTGATATTTTAGCGGTGAACTTTAAAATAATTTATTCATAAATGACTATAACGCTGAACTAAGTAAAAAAGCTACGATAAGCTAATTAGTAAACCCAGCTAAAAGTATTCTTCTACAACTAAGAAGAAAGAAGAAGGAAGTGACCAGTAGAATTGGGAGAGTCTTATGAGTAGGTCTTAGTCACTCAATCATTGAACACAAAATTCGAAGACATGTGACCACCGACCGTACCAGACCCTAACCTTTCAAATCCACAGGAGTCCTAATTCATAGCAGTGGTTATACTATGGGGTGATAATGATTACGATTTGCTGTTTCATCATCATGAACCAACAACAATTTGCGTTACCGTAGGATAGCTCTGTGTTGTATGGTCATACTCAAACGGTAAATATCCAGGATTTATATTATTAGCATCCAAAATAACAATAAAGTTTGGTCTTTTTCAAAAACAGCGACGTTGCTCTTCATACCCTGGACGTGTTTTTTCCAAGACTAAAAACGTCTTTCCTATTGTCGATATGCTCTACTCCTCCGTTACCATATACAACCTTAGTTTTAGTATATGCGAAACCCGAAACACTTGTCTTGTCAAAATTTCAAAACTGTATCATGAAAAAACACAAAATTATAAGCTTGTTCTGTTACCTGGTTGTCCGCACAAAAACGTGGTTACCACGCAGCGAGCCCGCGCGCGCGCCTCCAGCGTCGTATTGAGCTCATTGATAATAATAATTTGGCAGTAGGTACCTAAATTATTGCGATAGGTACTTTATATCGCTCAGTGTCCAACTTGTAAGATTTTTAAAATATTTTTGGGACAAAATATAACATGGTATAAAAATGATTGGAATCGATTCAGTTACTTATTCTGAACAGACAATATTTAGGTTTCGAATATACTAAAAATAATGTTGTATGTAAGTACGATCCTGATAGACCAACGAAAAAATCAGTACCAAAACATCAACTTCGAATTTACCATACAAAATACAAATGCAATGGTGGCATTACTGGACGCGTATTGTTAACTGGCCCACAATGGAGTTTGAACCAAAGCGTATAGTTGTGGGCAAAAATATCGCCGGGTATGCAGCCCAGGTGATGTATAGGGTTGTAGGGTTGCTGGGTTGCTTGGAGTGCAGTATTTATAATACGATTATTTTGTAATTTTACAAGTAAAATAATTTATTTACATTATTTACCAAGCGCTTGGTTGACTCTTCACGTAACCAGAGGACTGGCCTGTTTTTTGGCCAAAGAATCACCATTGCCATCCAACGTGGCAAAGCTGCCAGCCTTCTGGGCGCTTTTGATATTGACAGCGAAGTCCAAGAATGTTTTGACGCCCTGTAATTCTTTTCTCCTTTCGATACTTGTACATATATTGTACACTATTAATATTAGACCAGTCACATACACCACCAATATGAATGTCTATTATTGCTAATAATTTATAAACAATAATCGGCCAGTGACAATCCTGCGGGGTGCGTAGGCGACAACACAGCGAGAAGACATCGCCTTGTGAATGGACTGCTGAACATGCAGGGGTTGTTCACATTTGGATCGTAATGAAAGATGATAAACTTACAGGTAATATTTTTGTACTTTTTGATATTGAAACATACTGGTGACACCTGATGCGAGTAATAATGATGGACTTGTTCAGACCAGGAACGCATGGCTCAAAAGGGACGAAGCCCACACTCAGCAGTGGTATGAATGAAGCTGCCAATAATAATGATGATTAAGTAGAAACATGTAAAAAACATACACCTGGCCAAATTAATATTGATTAACATCAAGTAGCTACAAAATACCGTAGGAGCGACCAACGTCCAGAATACTGTCTAAAGACAAAGATACCTAATTAAAAGTCATTACAGAAACTTTTGAAGTAGAATCCGTCTCCTTTAAAAATGCAAATGCTGCACTAAAATAACGACAGTGATAAAATTTTAAAACAAAAATTTACCAAACTAAAACATCAACAAACATAATCGATCACTTGCTAATAATAATAGGCCATGATCAATTTTTAAAAAACGTCTCGTCCTATCAACAAATAGCTATAAGGAAGAAAGTAAACCAAATGTTGGCAACACCACTAAGCTTACTCGAAGTCATAAAGAAATCATAAATTACATTACAATACAAACAGCAACGATATGTACTAATTTCAATGGTGTGGGATTCAATTTTATATGAATTAAAAGTCGCCTCAGAAAGCCTCTTGTGGTATTGTCTGGTGTTGAGAAAATAATAGCTTTTTTTCAAAGGAAGTACCAAGGAGTTTCGATGGTAAGGAAAGGTTGGATGTCAACTTAAGAGCAGATGAGATGATTTACTGCTTTACCATGGTGAATTTAAAGTATGAAGATACATTATAGTAACTGGAGATAAAAATATGACACAAGGAGAATTAGGAGATGGGAAAGAGTTTGTCACACTGGTATAAGTGATTGCGATGACGCTCTTTTTTTCTCCTCGAAAACTGAGCCGATTCAATGATTTTTGACGTTCAAATTTTAAGAAAGAGTATGTCTAGGTTCCTACCAATTTCTTTTAAGTTAAAAACTTTTCGAATTTCTCTGACAGTCCACTAATCACGGGTGTAAAAATTGAATTTATAAAGAAAAAAAATGATTGCTCTTATTCAGGAAGAAAAAAGGGGAATACATTTGTAATGAGAATCGCAGCCCCTGTTCGCTCTTAAACAACAGATTTCAACATTTCCAATGTTGTTAAATGGTGTCTTCAATTTCTGTTGCCCAAATTGTTGTACTCAAATTGTTCTACCATCATCATCTGCCTAGCCTTTTCCCAACTATGTTAGTGTCGACTTCCAGTCTAACCGGATGCAGCTGTACCCGTATTTTACATGGAGCGACTGAAGATCTAGAAGATATCCTACCACGAGCTAATAAATTTAAAAAAATACTCTCTCAACTTCGAGAAACATTAGTAAGTAGAAAGAGCTATACAAAACACACCCACTTTTGTGTCGTCGTCACTTTTTGTTTGCCCACAACATTTGACTTCCATTGTATCACACGTCTTACCCGATGATTTATTGTACGAATTTATATGAACTATTAATTAGAAAACTGACTGAATAGGAATGTGTCTTCAAATTTTCAATCTTCTGTTATTTATGACGGCTGGATCAATGGGATGATCTAAATGTACACAGAGTAATAAAATTGGGTTTTTGGTTTGATGTTTTGGTTTAGTTAAATGCGACCGTCTTGCTTACTAGGTAATAAGGTTAGTGAATATTAGTAAAAAAAACTCCTGGTCCACATAAAATGCTTTGTCTAATATGAAGTCCTTGTCGTTTGAAAAGGTTTAAAGATGCTTACTGAGAGCGAAGATATGCGTTCATGTAAAATATAGATATTTAATCGCATCTAACACATTAACATAAAACCACCATGCCTGTAATCCCTGAAGGGTTAGGTAGAGGTGTACCTAATAGTACACCCACATTTCGCCAGTTATGTTTTAAGTCTCAAGTAATAGGGGGTGAGAAGCGGGCGCAAATCCAGACTTCCTAGCTGCTACTGAGAAATTTCTGATGGAAAACCCCAATAACACTTTGCCTGACCTGGGAGTCGAACCCAGGACCTCATGCTCAGCAGTCGCACTTGCGACCATTAGACCAACGCAGCAGTCGCATCTAAACTAAAGAACCAACCCGAGATAGTTGTGGAAAGAGTGTGCTGATAAAAAACTTGCAAAGATTCTTTACTTTTACGAATACATTGTATTGTAAAGGAAAGCATGACGTTTGAAATATTTGTGTATATGCAGAGCATCTGAGTGCAATACGTGAGGCCTTCATACGCTTTTAGAACCCTAGAGATTCTTAATCATTTAAGAAAAATCGTTTCTTAAATGATTAAGAATCTCTAGGGCAATTACAACCAAAGTACATGCCAAACACAACAAAACTAAGGGTGTCGCCACACTAATGTCATTGACACGATATTGCGTGAACGGATGTCAAACGTATTTAATAATTAAGACTTTACAACTACCGTCTGTAATTACCTTAACTCCCTCGTCTTTATCAAAGAAATTTCAACCTTATCTTCTAAAGAGAGGTTTCAAGATCAATTGGAGGTGTTCTGGTGTTTAGTTTCTTTTGTCATGTGAAGAGTATTGATGACCAAAGTCATTCGTATGAATATAGGATCATGCAGTCAATTATGTGCGCCGGCGATCATCGCACGGATAGTATTAATACTAATTGGTTGTTTTTTAGTTTGTCTGTCTGTTATGTTTGTTCGTTTGTTAAACTATGGATGTTGTAATATTTGATGTTCTGTTGAGTTAGATTGTTGGGCTTGACCGCCGTGGTCGGTGTTAGAATTAATATGCAGCATGAGATATACACGAAGAATAGCATATCGTAGACTGTTGCATATTTTATTGGTTTAAGTTCATGATGATGGTGCCATCTAGCCGATTTCGGCCACAGCGACTGTATTCAATGGCTTTTTAGGATAATTGTCGAGAGATTTTTGGAGTGCTGCTCTATCATGTGCTCTCAAGCGGCTAGCATACTCGACTTTGGCCGAAAAACTCAGAGCACAAGGCGGACAAATCTGAACTCCATTGATGAAATGGTAGGGTATAGCTGCAGGTGGCCTAGCTTTAAGGTCGCACTCGCTTAAAGCCTATCTGCGACTTTCTCTCTGTCACAAAAGATTCTTAAGTTCATACAGCAGCATCAAACATAATTTTACACCGTATCATTATCAGTATTATCACACATAAAAGCTTGGATTCTCTTCTGTTTCAGATGCTGGAAGCTGTAAGGCTAAGAAATCAATTACAGGTCGTTAAGAAAGATCTTGTTTAATCACAAACTGATTGGTAGCTGAAGAGAAATCTTTAAAAGATACACCAAAAAATTTAAGAAAAGGCAGGCGTCCACAGGCTTGATGTTTGAAAAGTTATCACCCTTGGGTGATGCAGAGGTCATTAGGGTTACAGGGAAACGGTACTCTTCTCTCCGTGAACTCTTTGCTCAATTGTGAGTAAGACATAGGCTT
Source organism: Noctua janthe (assembly GCA_910589295.1). Lineage (NCBI taxonomy): Eukaryota > Metazoa > Arthropoda > Insecta > Lepidoptera > Noctuidae > Noctua > Noctua janthe. Next base: position 1,527,176 of record OU342573.1, on the reverse strand, counting down.
ATATCTACATATTATAGAAGTAGAATTTGATTCGCGTTTTGAACTAAATCTAAGAGCCCAAAGCATCTCTAATTCCCAAAGATTTGCATACACAGTCTTCATCTTTGACAGATATTATTTCATAAATAAATTGACGCACCTGCTGATAACTTAATCCCGATCGAAGTGTTGCTGTCCTTTTCTCTCTGCAGCACAAATCAATATGTTTGTCCTTCTCTAACGGATGAACGGAGCTGTCAAAACGTCAAATAAAATTAAGTTAAAGACGGTCAAAGATTAAGTATAGGAGTTGTTGTTGTGGGGAGATTTTAAGACTTTTATGAAAGTAAGCGATTGCGGACGTTTTAAAATTGCAAGTTTATTCTATACTAGTACTTCGCTTGCGACTTTGTCCGCAAAAATTGTGATAGCTCGGCTAATATACATGATATAAATATAATTTATAGCCTATAACACTCACGAATTATTTAACTTTCTGCCGGTGAAAGAATTTTTAGAATTGGGTAATTGGTTTCGGAGATTACCCCCACATACAAACTTATAAACTTTTAAACATGCAGCTGGAATTCAAGTTTTAATATTATCTTGATCACTTAATTGCCTATATCCCAATTTATGTGTATTCAAATCTAGTATTGTAATAATAACCAGCAACAGACTAACCTATAACTGTCAGACTGCAGAAAAAAACATTGATAACAATTGATTAATTATTAAAATTGCCATTGGCGAGTCATGTCTGCACTGAACAAACTCTTTGACACAACCGATTGGAAAATCGCTTCAGTAATTAATTGAGACGTAAAGTAATTTGATGACAAACTTGATATTTTGGGGAATTGCTAACGGTTAACGGTCAATTAATTTTGCTTCACTCTTCCTTGATCAGTTATTTAGTTGATTAAATTATAGACTGTTCCTGTTTGGGAGACGTCAGTTGCAGGAGGCTGATACCTACTGATCAGAAATTGATGAGTGGCGAGCTTTAATCAAATTTGATGGTTTAATTTCGGCCTAATGCTTGGCGAAATTGATAAAATACAAAATTATTATAGTAAATTGAAATGGTCTTCAAGGTTGATTGTGGCTACCGACGAGAAACTAAGAGCTGCCTTATAAATAACAGATAGTAACTTACCTTGACAAGCTCTTTCATAAGTAGGTTTACAGTACCTACAGTAAAAAGTACATAAATAAGCTGTACAATAAAAAGGTTTGTCATTGAACAATCTGCCTTATATTAGACATGCAAGCATTATCTCAGCTATTTCGTTTTTATGATCCAGGTAAAGCATTAACACTATTGTCACAATCATTTGTTTCACCTTCAAAATATACTAAAATACCCCATATTTATATCTCAACGAAATACCCAATTACCATAAAGCATTCAACTTTTTTGTCTCCAAATAACAAATGACAGATAAAAATAAAAACTTTTAATAAAAACCCGTTGCGACAAATCGCTGGTCGCTGCGATTAGTCGCCACATTTTTACGACATATTCGTCAGAGTTCGTTCGATGCCAATCTAACTTTGTCGAGACGAAGTAACACATTTATAGCATTTACATGTGCTGCGGTTGTTGTTGGGAATCGTAGAAATTGGATAATGACTAGTGTTTATAAAAGTACTTGAATTAATAATCATTTATTATTTGGAGTATGACGAATTAAAATGGCGAATAGAAATAATCAGTTTAGTAAAATACCTGGATCATTTCTGGGGACTCAAAAATCTAGTTCATATTTTACCTATACACCGACCGCTTTAATGAGTCCTCGCGAAGGTATCAATTTAAAAGGAATATTCTGAAGGTTGATCACGTATTGATTCAATTAGTATCGTAATACCTACGTGGATTTTGGTAAGTTTAAAGCAAATAACCTGTGGGATATTGTTAGGATTTTGTGGACGCTTAATGTGTCTTTGATGGGTAAGGCGGAGGACTCATTAAAGAGGTCGGTCTATAGTTAAATTCCATAACGTAAATAATTTTAAGTAATTATTATTAATTGTAAGTTATTTTGTTTCTTAAAGCGTTTATGAGGCTCTTTTATAAATTTCCGTTTCTTTCTTTCAGAGGCTGTACTTTCACAAAACTGACAGATACTATACAAATAGGTATGTATAATAGGTATATATATACTAGACATTTACGAAAGCACCCAAGTTCTCCTTCTACCTACAACACAGTACAGATACAACTTATTTTAAGTTTTTAATGAAATATCCTTTGGCGGAGTTGATCTCAAGCAAAAGAATTATTTAGTGAGTTGAGCGAATTTCTACCAAACCTATGAAGATGTCGAGGAGTTAGGAGATGAGACATTGTCTACATTGGTTAGTTAAATAGTTAAGAAACTGTGTGTTTTAGTTACCTATTTTATATTAATGGTATAAGGACATCGACGCACAAACCATTAATTTTCGGGATTCAGAATTATGTACTGAAGAATTATGTGGTAATCATGTGTGCGTCGATGTCCCTCCCAGCCTGTATTTTTACTAAGGATTCAGTACATGATTTCACACACCCAGGTGTTAAAATTTTCGTTGGTTATTAAAAACACTGCTGCAGTGCGATTCTGTAAGACCTCATTCTAAACTTCGAATCTGAATCCGTTGTGAGTTTCTTGATTGGCATTCTAAAAACTCGGTTGATAATTCGAATTTACACTAGCGCCACCCTTGCGAGCGTGTCAGCGAGTTGAACTAAATTAATAGTGAGATTTTGACAGATAAAGTTTGAGATGACGTAAGAAGTTGCATTCTGTAAGGTAATTCCCCCATCACTTCGACACTCACTTCGCATTCGAACCCGATTCAAAGTGTCAAATAAAAAGCATCTATTTTATGAGTGAAACTAAAAGAAATCCTGTAAAAATAGTGTTAAAATAATATTTTTATGGCACAGTGTTAAAAATTAGTACAATAACTATTAATTTGTGGTTAAAAACTCTTTTTGGACGTTTGTGTGTAAAGTGAATACGATGGCAAGAATGTTTTTGTTTAAATCTTTATTAGAAGAGGCTCATGCTTTGGATAAACTAGAAAAGCGTCGACAATCTAACCAAATTCGAAGTTTATCTTTAATAACCCGAGATGACGACTATGTGAGCGTATATAGATTGTCAAAGGAACTAATTGACCAACTTGAGTATGAGTTACTGCCTCTGATAAAGCCCACAAAACGTTGAGGCAAAGGACTTTCAACTCGTGTAAAAGTAAGTGCTTCATTTTAGCAAACTAAGTATAAAGTTACTTTATATGTATTTATTTACACAGTTTATAGCTAATAGATTTGTAAATAAGAACACCAACATAATTTATCGTTAGAACTCATGAAAACACTTCATATTAAGGAGTACTATTCCCTTTAAGTTGTTTCCCTGCTAGCTATGTTTTCATGTTAGTCTAAGGATAATATTAATATAGTTATAGGTAGGTACCTACTTGGTATTATTATGCATGTAATAACCATATTGGTCCATATTTTGTTTTGACTAGCTCTCGATTACTTAATGTTTTTATTGATTTATTGTTTCACAGATATTATGCACCTTGTCATTCTTGGCTAATGGTAGCTACCAGAACATAATAAAAGAAAACATAAGGACATATTTATCGCAACCATCAGCATTTTGTTGCATAAATGAAGTAGTGGAAGCTTTTAACAATCCAGCAATAGTAAAAAAATATATAAGGTTCCCTCAAAATATACAAGAAAGACAAATGTTAAAAGAAAGGTTAGTAGGTATATTATAATTAAAGTGACTCTTCTTTGATTTTTACATTTTTGTGATAGTTAATAATGTTAGTTAAATTGCAGGTTCTACAAAAAGTTTGGCTTTCCATCGGCTCTTGGGTGTGTCAATGGCACTCTGGTGGCATTGAAAAAACCAGTAGAGAATGAAGAATGTTTCTACTGCCGCAAAGGTTACCATGCAAGAAATGTGCAATTGGTAAAATGGATTTCAATTTTGTAATCTATTACTATTAGGTAGCTATTCAATTAGTCTACTTAATATTTCTTTTTATTTTTTTCAGATAACAGATGCAGACCTAAATATTTTAAATGTGGATCCAACATATGGTGGAGCTACTCATGATAGCTTCATTTTTAACTATGGTGTTATAAAAGCCCACTTAGAGGCATTAACAAATGCTGGTGAAGAAGTTGTTTTGCTCGGTTAGTTAATACTACCCTACCCCTACTTCAGAATATAAGCCTAATTAGTTACTTATAAAACTACATAATGATTTGATACAACTTATTAATTTTTTCAGGTGATTCAGGATATGCACAGCGCGCCTACCTTATGACGCCAATTAGTGGTGCTGAAGATAATTCCCCAGAAGCATACTACAATGACCGACACTTAACTGCTCGCAATCCAGTAGAGAGAACAATTGGCCTCCTAAAAGGACGATTTAGGTGCTTGTTAGTCCACAGAGTGCTCAATTATCATCCAGATGTAGTAGCAAAAATAGTTATTGCATGTTGTGTTTTGCACAACATGTGCAATCGCGCAGGAATGCTAGCGTTCACAATTTCAGAGGAAGAGAGACTAGAAGAGCTCCAAACAATTGCTGAAGTTCAAAGGAGTCAAACTAGAGATTTGCCATCTAACGCCGATTTAGCTCTTGGGCAATTACGTAGGCGAAACTTAGTAAATAGGCTATGGCGTTCACATAATAATTAATTTTTCAGTGTGTTTTTATAAGTGTCTGAGGCGGGTAGTTACATTCCCCAGCATGCGATGGTTGGTTCATGCGTCGTGCTCGTGAACGGGTGTCGTGAGACGTAGGTTGCATTCCATAATGTGTACATTATAATAGTTGGTATGTTAGAACATCAAATCAATTATGGACCCTGCCGGGCACAGCAAAGTTAATTTTCAATAGGAGAGAGGATGAAGGCGCTTGTGTAAAGAAAATTAAAATGTTAAATTAATGTCATTTGCTTTTATGGTGCCTAATTATTAATATACTTGGTTGTCAAGTTATTGCACGATTTACTTTACTAACACAATAAATTATAATAAACCAAATACTTATTTACAATTTTATTGAGTCATAGAATGATATTGTATTTAATTGTACACTGTTTAATATGTTCATTTTAAATTAACAGTGGTTTTGTGTATATAGTAAAATTAGATTCAAAGTTAAATTTTAAAATGAAATATAGGTATTGTCTAAAACTGAGGTATTGTGTAAAGTATTCGTAAATAGTATAGTAGCTTTTGTTTATTGATTAGAGATTGTTTTAAGCATTTATAATTTGTCATTTAAGTATTCATTTACACTATAGTAGCATTTATTTATTACGATTTTTTTAAATCTATTAATGAATATTATATTTATCTAAATTTCTAGCAGCTTATTAAATATTTTTATAGACATAACGGAGGCACTGGTGGAGCGCATTTTAAATCTTGACGTTGGTAGATTGAGCCTGTTTTATGTCTAAGAGTAATTTTTGTTTGAATGTCTTCCCTTTTGGTGTAGAATTCTGGATATCTACGGATGAATTTGCAAATTTCAAAAATATAGAGAGAGGGTAGGGAAAGAATATACATTTCTTGAAAGTGGTTACAACTGTCAGTTTCTTCAATATTAACTACTAGCTGTTGCCAGCGGCGTTGCCCGCGTGAAGTTTGGTAATTATCCCACGGGAACGTCATACCGGGATAAAAAGTATCTTGTGTTAATCCAGGTTATAAACTATCTGTATACCAAATTTCATCCAAATCCGTTCAGAAGTTTTTGCGTGAAAGAGTAACAAACATCCATACATACAAACTTTCGCATTTATATTATTAGTAGGATAATCCTTAGTTTTTTTTTTTTTTAATTACGAGGGTGCGTCGGTACTGTTGCCCCATAAGATGACACCATATTTGAGCCACGCGTAGGCATACGCGTAGTACGTTACCAGAGCAGTTTTAAGGTCTGTAGTTTTTTGATCTCGCGGAGGGCGTATGAAAATTTTGATAGCTTAGCTTTTAGTTTTTGAATATGCGACTTCCAATTTATATGTGTATCAATATCTAAGCCTAATAGGGAAAATTTGTTGACTACTTCTAATTTAATGTTGTTATAACTAAAGTTCATATTGTTTTTTGGCGGGGGTGAAAGGTTATTAATTTAGTCTTATCGAAGTTGATTTCCAGGTTGTGTTCAGTCATCCAATTTATTATAGAGTTAAGAATAGAATTTAATTTATCATTTATATTGGTATTGTCTTCGCATGAAGTTAGTATAGATACCTAAGTCATCCGCGAATAGGACGCAGGGTTCATTTATGTTGTTAGGGAGATCGTGGACGTAAGGAGGAATAGGAAACACCCTATTACACTGCCTTGTGGGATTGAAGCAGTGATTAATTTACTATCTGATCTAATTCAATTTCATTATTGTTATCTATAGTTGTAATGTTCTATTTCTACTAATTGTTCTCTATTTTCTAAATAAGATACGAACCAGTCAACATTTTTAATTTTTTTTTTATCAGCCATTTGTGTCCCACTGCAGGGCAAAGGCCTAATTGTATAATTTATTTTTAATGTTGTATAATTTATTTGGTAATATTTGAAATAGTACTTTGTCGTACGCTTTTGTCATATCCAAAAGCAATAATGTAGCATATTGTTTTTTATTAATAATAATTATCGTCAATATCGAGGGCTTTTTGAATATATTTATATAAGTACCTATAGCTAAGATTGTGGATCGATTTGCGGAAACCATTTCGGCAGTCGTTGAATATATGGTATTTTTCACAAAACTCATAAACTCTGTTGCACATAACTTTTTCAAATATTTTTGAAGCAGCCGGTCATAGAGCAATGAGACGGTAATTATTCGGGTCTGTTTTTGAACTCTTCTTATGAATCGGTTTTATGAGGGCCTTTTTAAATAGATTGGGAAAAGTGCCTTCTCAAAGGATTGGTTCAGCAATTTATAGAATGGTAGGGTTAATTCGTCCCCACACTGTCTCAATAAAGTAGGTGGAAGCTCACCAACACCATGACTCATTTTATTTTTTAAGTTTTTTATGAATGAATTTACCTCACAAGGGTCAATTGGACTGACAGAAATAGTGTTTTCTGTAGGGGACATAACGGGAGATCCTTTCGGTTTGTCGCCAGTTGAGTTTATCTTAGCCTCCTCAATAGAAGCAAAAAAATCATTAAAGATGCTGGCCATCACCTTGCGGCTAGCTACGGTTAGGGGTCGTCAGCTTTGATAATGGTAAGTATATTAAATTCCAACCCTCTCCAAGTTTTCTTTCGCCATTTCTTTCTCGGAGAGTCCTCGCAATTTGTGAAATAGTGGTAGATTAAATAAATTTCTATTTTTAGCACATCGGCAAAATTTTAAAATCAAACCAAATCCTAACTAATCACCAATGGACAAAATAATAAATTCAATAAAAACACTAGTATCCGTTTAAAAGTGTTTTATTTATATTATATTAACTTAAATTACTACACCCTATCTCTATTGTTAGCTTCTGCCAATGCTTGCAGTCCTTTCCCCACTGCAGCCACAGCTTCAGCTAAAATCCTGTCTCTCTGCACTCCTTTCATCCATGGCCCTTTCTCTTTCCGCACTCCTCTCCAGAAAGGACTGCAGGATTTGTGCATTTAGTCGTCGTAATTCGAGCTGCTGTTCTTCCACCCTCAGGAATCTCTCAGTAGTGGTGGAGAATTCCGTTCGCCGTTGAGATGGTGGAGGACCAGCAACTGAAGACGTGTGACGTGATGCTGAAAACAGAACACCGATTTCTATGATGCGTAAATAAAAAATCTTAATTAGGAACTTTTCGTTGTCATTCGTTTGAAAAATGAAATTTTGATAGTTATTTTTATTTTGTACTTACACACGGAACCAGCACCTCGCCTAGCATGAGCCATATTTGGCCTGGGGCGGCGAGAAGGGGAAGCGGCTAAGAACGGCTAGTTCCTCCCACTGGCGTCGACTTCGCTCTCTGGCACTTTGAGTTCTCAAGAAACCCTTCGCCATGCCAGGGTTTCTTTCCATAAACTCTACCAGAGTTTCAACCTGAGCTGACGATGGATGACAGGAACGTGTCTCATTTAGACTGGAACATTATTGTTGGATTAGAAAACAAAACAAATACTATTTTAATTAATATAACTTTTAAACTTCACAACCACAAATATAAACTTACTTCATGATTATTTCATAAATTATTTTCGGTACTGAACGATCAAATCAAACACAAACAAAACAAAACAACGCAACACACTATCAAAATATTGTCAGTCTGACACTGACTTTTTTTTTTTCGTAATGGAGGCATAAATATTCATGGCACGAATTTAGACTTTTCTGTTTTTTTTTACTTATTAGTTGCCTCAAATATCATAAAATAAAATTAAAATAATTTAAACATCATATTAGCTAAAATTCTGTGCCAAAAACTCAACAATTGTGTCAAAAAACTGGTATCGATAAAACTAGATTAACATTTTGTTGAGTGTGGTAATCACTAGTACAATATTGGTCGCTTCGAAGCTCACTTCACTTCGCAAGTGACCAGGTGATGCTTATAGAATGCAAAATCAAGGTCATTTTGAACCTTAAGCGAAGTGAGAGTGAATAGCGATGTGAGATGCGAGTTTTTGTTCGAATTTTACAGAATCGACGTACTGCACCATCCAAAAGCGCAACTTACACTGTCAAAACGAATGGATTGTGAATTTGTGCGATGGCAACAAATGGTGACTACAAAATGTTCTATTTTTGAAAAAATCTAGCATTTATTATTTTGTTCAGTGATATTTTTAAATAAATTTTCGATCTTCAAAACATTCAGTAGCAATCATATTCAGCTATGTGATTGGATGGCTTATATAAAGTGGATGAATTCTAGCTATAAATTGTATCCTTAGTGCAATCTTCTATTTCATCAACATCAGCAGTCCAGCACTTTCATTCACACTCTGATCAGGGGGTCTAAAATGGCCACTGTAGCAGAATCATAATAAGATAATAATATGGCGTAATCAACCTATTAATGTTCCCACTGCTGCGACGCAGGCCTCCTCTCTATGAGAGTGAATGGGCTATAATACACCACGCGGACCCAGTGCGGGTTGGTAGATGTCACATGTCTTCGAATTTTTGGTTCTAGGACATGCCGGTTTCCTCACGATGTTTTCCTTTACCGTTTTGAGAGCAGTGGTGATGAAATAACTTACACAAAGTAATGCGCCTGGATGGGTTCGAACCCACGACTTACTGCTCGTAAGTCGGGGTCTCCACCACTGGGCCACCGCTGCTGTTATCACGTTAAAATTCTTTAAATGGTCACAGAGTCAGACGAAGTTAATGTTATGAATTGTCGCTTTGTTACTATTTTACGAATTGTAACGTATATCCTGTTATGATTCTGATCAAGCGGCCATTTTAGGCCCCCAGGTCACGTAATCTCAGAAACTGATTCGCCAAAAAAACAACCCAGATAACTCATCAGAAAACAAAACAATTTGACGATATACCCAGCCAATCTTGTGTCGATATATTGCTGAAACAAATCGTGATAACACAACACTACAGCGCCGAGGGTAAGCGAAGACGAAGCGTCATCACTGTCAAAGTGTTCAGCTATAAACGAGATTGAATTTTTCGTCAACAATCAGATTACGATATTCATTGTTGTTCTGTTTTTCTGTTGTGTGATAGTTTTCGGTTTTGCTTGCGTATTTTTGATGGATATGTGATTGAGACACTGATATTGTAACATTTTGTTTATATTATTTTACCATACGCTATTAAGTTTCTGTTACATCACCAATGGTCCAAGGCACAGGCCTTTGCACTGTGGCAGATCATTTTGAACTGCTCGTAATCCTATCGGACACGCCTAGTCCAGGTTGGTAGAACATCCACTCAGATGTCTTCGAAATTTAGGATCTGTGTGTGCGCCTGATTCCTTCACGATCTTTTCCTTCACCTTTTTAAAATCAGTGGTGATGAAAAATACTGTTTGAAATAGTGGCTCGAAAATTGCTTGTTCATGTTAGACCTATATTTTTTTTATGCATTTTTCCCTTATATTTTATTTTTTTATTTGTAGCTGCAATACATGAAAACACACATCCGATCGCGGTCACAGTAACATTTTAGTATGTAGGGTACATCGACAATATTGTGCCCGAACTAAGTTGTCGATGTACCCACTATGCATTGATTTATTGTACAAACTTTGTATAAAAGGGACCGCCTTTTTCTAAATACATTCATTCCACATTCCAATAAGCTTCAGCACTTGCAAACCTAAATATACTACGTCGTCATCATCTGGAGTATTATTCCACACCACCTAAGCGCTACATTGGTGACCCCGACGTGATATTTAAGAAGATACCTCCAGATCAAGATCTCGACGAAATCTCCGACATAATTCTCCGTCCACCTGAGAAAAACCGATACGAAGCATTGAAGAGTCGGTTGTTCCAAGTTTACGAAGAATCCGAGCAACGGCAAGTACAAAGGTTGCTATCTGAAATGGAACTCGGCGACATGAAGCCTTCACAGCTACTACGCCGCATGAAAAACCTCGCCGCCGACAATATCTCTGACTCAGCACTGCGGATTATGTGGACCAACCATCTACCACAATCTGTTCGAGCAGTCCTCGCCGTCAGTGAAAACATCGCGAAACACTCCGATATCCACGAGCTGGCAACGATGGCAGATAAAATCCTCGAGCAGACACAACCACTCGGCGCAGTCGCTGCAGTTTCCTCCGTTCCCACTACCCCACGTGCATCTACGTCAATTGAAGAGGAAATTGACGCGCTCACCAAAGAAATCGCAGAGCTGAAAGCATACCGATCGCATCAAGATCGACGTAGATCGTTCGACAGACGACGCTCAAGATCGCGTTCATCGAGCAGAGCCAATCACAATCGCGCCCGAAACGACCAATCAGATCAACCGCCAGTCCTCTCACGTTATCCCCCAGCCCGTCGGTGCGCGAGGTGTACGGCAGCTCGCACCCGCAGCGCGCCCACCGACACAAGCAGCACAAGGCGCACGCCGCGCACGGCTCGCCGCAGCCCGCGCACGCCACATACGCTCCGCAGCCCGCCCACTCGCCGCACGCCGCGCACTCGCCGCACGCCGCGCACTCGCCGCACGCCGCGCACTCGCCGCACGCCGCGCACTCGCCGCACGCCGCGCACTCGCCGCACGCCGCGCACTCGCCGCACGCCGCGCACTCGCCGCACGCCGCGCACTCGCCGCACGCCGCGCACGCGCCGCACGCCGCGCACATGTCGCACAACTACTTGGAGTAGAAAGAACCCGTACTACTGCCTACCACCCGCAGAGTAACGGCATCGTCGAACGCTGGCACCGAACACTGAAGGCCGCACTCATGACACGACTAGCAAACAGCAACAAATGGATCAACGAGTTACCTATTGTTTTGATGGGGCTACGAGCCGCCACGCGCACCGATACTAACACAAGTGCCGCGCAGCTCACCTACGGCCAAGCAATTCGGCTACCCGGCGATTTTATATCACCATCACCAGCCGCAACGAAGATAGACCACACCTACGTCGATCAGTTACACGACGTGATTACGAAGCTGACACCTACATACAAGCCGCATTCAAACAAGCGATGTATGTTCGTGCACAACGACCTACCAACATGCAGCCACGTGTTTGTACGCGATGACACCGTCCGAAAACCACTGCAGCATCCATACAAAGGTCCATACAAGGTCATCGAACGCAACGAGAAGTATTTCACGATACAGCTACCAGGCAGATCGAGCAACATATCGATCGACCGTCTCAAGCCGGCATACACTATCAACATCGAAGATAACCACGAATACACGAGTACTGAGACACGCCAACCAGCTGCAGCTACCACTGAAGATCACTCCAGCCTGCTTCCAGCCTCGAACACCAGCGACCAACGTACAAGATCAGGCAGGATCGTCAAGATGCCCGTACGCTTCGCTAAGGGGGGAGTACTGTAGCTGCAATACATGAAAACACACATCCGATCGCGGTCACAGTAACATTTTAGTATGTAGGGTACATCGACAATATTGTGCCCGAACTAAGTTGTCGATGTACCCACTATGCATTGATTTATTGTACAAACTTTGTATAAAAGGGACCGCCTTTTTCTAAATACATTCATTCCACATTCCAATAAGCTTCAGCACTTGCAAACCTAAATATACTACGTCGTCATCATCTGGAGTATTATTCCACACCACCTAAGCGCTACATATTATTAAAAAATACACAAAAATAGATGGCCCTCAGAAACAAGGTCAGAAACAAGGTCTAGGCTGCTGGTGGACAACTACTTCATTTTTTATCCTTTTCAGCTTTCACGACATTTTCGTCATGAGGGACAGTACTGTCAACAATCATTGCACGGCGCTCTCGGCGATCTGTCATCACAATATCAGGTTTACTTGATAGAATAATTAGACCTTTTATTGTTAGGGGATGTAAAATGTCCACCATGACCATCCTATAAAACAAAAACATACAAACAGACAGCCACACTACGTGTCCCTATACCTAACAATATTACGTATTTCCTTGTTTTCCTCCCAATCTTATTTATAGCTTGTTTTTATTCCGAATCTTTGGGATACAATCAAAAGTTCGGTTCATCTCAATCAAACTTTTTTAAATGTCCCTCTGACGTCACGCCACCCTCGCAATAATTCCATTCTGTATTATCGCCTTTTCATTTCACGATATATTTTTATTTTATGGACGATTGTTAAAAAGTTTGAGTGCCGTATTTTGAGGTTCAATTATAAATTGTAATGATGATAAGTTATGGGGCTGTGGGTGGGAGTTGTGGGATTAATTTAAAGATTTAAATGATATTGGAATACCTACATAGGACCTTTGTGTATTTTTTCAAAAACAATAAGGTATGATTACGATGCTTAACGCGCTCGTGGAGACCAACCCTGGAATGGACTTATTTACTGAATAATGGAAGACGATAAATATGTTAGAATTTTTTAATTCTGCGAAAAGACCGAGTCAAAAGAATTACTTAACTTAATTTACTATTAATGGCTTATGCTGCACTAAATGTTAAATAAATAACTAAACCGTACTATACAGCGTATAACAGAAAGGGTGTGCCGTGGACCATCAAACTGAACAACTATCTCCAAGGGACCAACATTTTAATCGCAAGAAAGTAATCAGCTGTCTCATACATTTGGTCGAGTAGGAATTGAAGTTTTGTATGGAGCAGGTGATTACTATACTAAAATCCCCATCATCCCTTAAAAGTAATTCAAATAAAAAAAAAAATTGTTTTCTTCGTAAGAAGAACAGAGAACTAGATTCACTCTAAAGTAGGTATAAACAACTTAATACTAATCGAAGGTCAAAATATTAATAATCACGGAAGATATCCCGTAAGTGACAGTATAAGTTTAGTTGTAAACCGTGAAAGTTTAAAGCAGTGTTTAATCTAAACAACTATTAAAATAAATAACATACCCCAATCACCAGCAAATCGTTAAAATACCACACACTAGCAAAACCAACACAAATAATTAAATTACAAAGACAATTAACAGAAAACATAAGCAGAAGACATTACCACAAAAAGGTCCATAAGAAAATTGTCGCGTCTCCTTTCAAACTTATGTCTGTACATAACTTTACGTTTAAAACAGTTTTAAAAATAAATTGCGAAATACAAATTACCAAATACAACATCAATATCACATTCAGGCAATAATCGTCAGTTTGTAGCCTAAATGACCTTCGGGACATGGTGCAAGGGATAAGAGACCAAAGGATGTTTTTAATTTTCAAATACCCCACATCCAATGCTTCTTCATCATCTGCCTTGCCTTTTACGAACTATGTTGGGGTCAGCTTCCAGTCTAACCGGCTGCAGCTGAATAACAGTACTTTACATGGAGCAACTGCCTATCTGACATCCAAAACCTACTGGGTATTACGGTACCCTTAGTAAGACTGGTTGTTAGACTTTCGGACCACTGATTACTTGTAACGGCTGTCAAAGATCGACAAACTGACAGTCGGGACCAACGTCTGAACGTGCCATATCCAATGCTTCATGTACTGGTAAAAGTGGTATTTAACTGCATCTGGTTAAAGTGAAAGCCTACCCCAAGTCAATAAGGTAAAACGCTAAGCAGAAATATGAATAATGAAATACCCTAAATCCATACTCAATATCTATAATATTCCCACCATTTTTTATCAGTTGCTCTTTTTAATTCTTTTACATATTTTGAGGGACATAATTGAAGTGTTGTACTCACTGAAACATCTTCAAGTGGCGGCTCTTTGTATTTGTATTTCATATAACTAGTGTGCCTACCTCGACATACTGCATTGAATTCTAATTAATGGGGATAAGCGCAGAAGAATGATGATGTGTGTTCCTACATAACATTAAAATAAATTAATGTAATTTTCTTGCTTTAACTTTACTATCGCCACATTTCCAAATCATTTTTGTTGTTTGTTTGTTTGCTTGCTTGCTTGTCTCGACTGGACTGGTTCCCTTCTCTTCAGTTGGTTAACGTTATCGTCACCAATTATTATCTACCATTTAATCTCTTCTTTGTACCTACATTTCTCAAGCTTTTTCAAGAGATTACTAAATCCTCTCCCGCTACCTCCCATCACTTCAACCACCCACAAACAGTAATGTCCACTTTGAATTATAATTATTGCCGAGTTAATGTATGTCTTCTTCAGTTAAAGCATTGGGTGTCCCTATTTTTTGTTGTCAAGACACAATATGAATGGCCGACCTGCTGCTGGGATATTGGAAAAAAAAAATTCTTTTTTTTTCTTCTTTTTCATCTGATGTCCCCAATGCGTTTCCGATTATGGTCGCTTTTTGTTTTGGTAAATGGTTATTGCGTTTCTATATATGTTTGTGTAATTAAATTTTATTTGTGATCGTTTGTAAGAACTGCTCGTTGTGTTCTTATTTGAATGAATTAAATAATTGCTGAGTGCAATATGGAAGAAATTGCAGATAATTAGCCCTATTACTTTGATATACGAAGTTTGTTCATATTTTAGTCGTTTTTATTTTCTTCTAAATTCCACTGTTATTCTAGTCAAGTGATTCCCAATAGCAAATTATGTTGGTTCTAAAAAAAGACAGTGAAATTTTTATAACCTTCCTTCTTGTTCACCAGAAATAAAGGAGCTATGCTTAAAAATACTTTTCAAATAATATAATTCCTATATCACAAAACCAGTGTTGAATTGACACATTTGAATTTGAAATTCGAATTCGATTGACGCGTTCGAACATGGCCGAATGAGCAGCGCGCGTTCGACTGGAAACAATATTAAAAATATTTATTTACGCGGTTTTATTTACTGTTTTGTAAGTAGACTTTAGTTTTTAAGTCAAAGGATTTAAGTTGAAAATTGTATTGAACTTTGTATTGTGACTACAAATAAGTTAGTAAGTTCGACGGGTTCGGTAGCAAGTTCTACCGATCCGATCGGAAAGATATCTTATAAACACATTCCGATGAAACAACGCGGATAACAAATGTTTTTGAATGCAATAAATATAACACAACAATGGGAATGCCATATTAGCTATAGATCTGGATTCTAAACCGTGATCGGCTTGAGTAGGGGTAGCCTTCCAGTCTAACCGATTGCAGCTGAAATGCTGAATACCAGTATTTTACATGGAGCGACAGCCTATCAGAACGCTTTAGAAAGCGATTATCAAGCCCTCAGCGCCCATTTGATATTTAAGCTACAAAAACAATGGACAATCAAATAAAAGCATAACTTCCTAATTAAATTTAAAAAAAAAAGAAAATTGAACAAAAACAAAAATCAACATCCTACCGCGGTAGTTCGTGCCTCTACTACGTGACGTTGTCATCGAGATGAGGAGTATCACTCGCCATCATCGGAGGCCCGAGTTCCTTCTCGGAAGGCCTCCGACTGACCTCCAGGAACATTGGAAACCGTACGTGCTTGCTTTATGGCTAAAGAAAGGGTATTATATGGGTTTTCACCGAATATTGTAGGATTTATGAGTGGTTAGGGAGATTTTGATGGTACTTTGTCGTTTGAAAAAAATTTAGGTCCGACAGTGATGCTTTACTTCTATTCAATCGTCAAAAGTATGTCCAGAGGGTTCTAGTGAAAAGCATGATCTAATCTATATTTGCGTATGAATGAAAAGAACTCCGAAATGTGAAATATTTGTCGTATTACAATTAGTTTGTTGTCCTATAGCCCTGAGCTGGAGATACACAGATAGATATTGTAAGTACCAAGACGTTTGCTAATTCGTACACAACCTTACAAAAAAACATCGGCACCAGTTTATTCACAATTCTTCGGGCTAGCCTTTCCCCAACTACATTGGTACCGGCTACCAGTCCAACCAGATGCAGCTGAATACTAGAATTTGACATGGAGCAACTGCCTATATGATCTCCATATCCCGGTTACTGATTCTAAGATTTCTAGACTTCTGATTACCCGTGCCGTTTACAATGAAACTCAAATGAGTATAAAGGGTGTAAATAGGCCCTTAACGAAGCCGGAGATATAGGGGAGGTCAAAATTCCAACGGTTTCACAATTTTTTTTTTCAAAGTTACTTAGTTTGATGTACATAATGCTTTTTTTTTTTTTTTTTTTTTGGATGGGAAATCATCAAATGACCCCCCTCACTCTGGGCGGAGCGGAAGGGAGTGTCAGACTTGTACTGACTAAAACCCATCCATGTTCCTTCTTTGCCCTTTGTGTTCCAGGGCCACGGTGTCTCTTTCGAACAGTCCCGCAGCTCTGGCAGGCATCGGCCCATGCGGACCCCTACTCGGTTGCTGACATCTCTTTGAGGCGCGCGTGGAACACGAACGTGCCGTCGACACGGCCTGTCGTCATAAGACGGCCGGACGGCGAGCTAGCCCATAACTCGCCGTCCACAGGCCCGCGCCTACGGTGGCCGGGAGCCACCACGTGACCCCCGACGCCCAGGGCGTCTCCCGCGGTGGCTGGGACGTGAGGTTCTTTCCCTCTCACGTCCCGCCACCTCCTTCACTAGCATGACTGCTTCACAGAAGGTGGTGACGGCTTCCCATTCCCTCTCGCTCCGGACCATGGCTTGAACCAGGGCAGGACGCGAGAGATCGCCGCCGCCAATCGCCGCTACAAGGACACGGCGGTGCTCCGCCCAAGCAGGGCAGACCTCTACGGTGTGCTCCACCGTGTCCTCCGGACGATCCTCGCAGTGGAAACACCCGGGCGTTTCCTCCCGCCCGATTCGGTGCAGGAACCTCCCGAAACAACCGTGTCCGGTGAGGATCTGCGTCAGACGGTAGGTGAGGGCGCCGTGGCGCCTCTCTAGCCACTCCTCAAAGAGGGGACTTATCGCCACAATGGTAGCGTGTCCTGCACGGGGTTGCAACAGTCGCTCTCTCCATGTCGCCATGAGATCACGCCGGAGGTCTGTCCGCTGAGCGGCAATTTGCCGCGGCAGCGGAGTCTCCCCCCGACGTAGTGCCTCCGCGCGCCATTCATGCAGGCGCGCGAGGACTATTGCCTCCAGATCCCATGGCGGCAATCCGGCAAGGAGGCTAGCCGAATCGATGTACATAATGCTTGGTTGACGGCTTCGTGAAAGATCTGTTTAAACCCTGTATGGGATAGTGATAGACTTCCTCGGACTAGCCGTTCCACAACGATTCCTACGATGGTCATATGAAAAGATCTACTATACTTATAGTTGGATTAGTTAATAACAACGTATGTACAGTTCAAGCATTAGACATTTGAATTTTAAATGATGCGACCTTTTGGGGGTAACTGTACACTGCTTAACTGACTTTCATATTACAGGTACTCGTTCGAAGAGATATAGAAGACTGTACCTATATATTCAAAAGCAGTACCTTCCCTCACATATACATACATCACGATATAGATTAAGATGTATGTTATTCTCGCGACAAGTTATTACTTATGCCCGGTTTTGCTCGCGTCCCATTCCCGGAATGACACCCACGCCTGCATCGTATAGAGAAGTTACATATTAATGTCACTGGATGTTCGCGAAACTACTGGATGTGTGCACAAATTAGTTACTGGGAACTTTTGAAAAGAAGCGTTTGAACTGCGTTGAAATATTATGAGTAGCTAGTTTCTGGCTGGAGATAATAATGGCACATCGAGTTACATAGAAAGTCTGTCTTTGTAAAGAAAGCGACAGTCTTTGTCGATCATGTCTGTGTGGCCGTCTCTTTCTACATCTTAATGATTGTGTTCAATTAACGTTATTTAAGCAAATTATTGTACTGGGTGAATTGATTAAGTGCTCGGCTTTCAGCGGTAAAGATTGTTATTAAG
This sequence comes from Noctua janthe, assembly GCA_910589295.1. NCBI lineage: Eukaryota > Metazoa > Arthropoda > Insecta > Lepidoptera > Noctuidae > Noctua > Noctua janthe. Next base: position 1,508,749 of record OU342573.1, on the reverse strand, counting down.
GATTTCGATCGGATGTCAAATTAAAGTTGTCTTTAGATTCTGAAATCATGTATCAGATGAATATTTGTTTTATCAATCAATTTCTCAGTACTTTAAGAGTAGGTATGAAGTTGTATGGAGTGATGAACTGGGGATTTCAAGGAAGATATTTTCTTATTTTTGACTCCAGAATGTAAACAGTATCCATTAACCATCCTGAGATAGCAAGTACCAAACATTTATTTGTACAAATCGTAGCAAGAACATAATAACTCACAGACGCTTAATGGGTAGCAAGAATTCCACTTCAATAATCAATATTTAGCTTACAAACCTTCCATGAAACTACGTCTATGGTACAAAGTCTGTGGTCGGTCGTCGTGTGGTCAAACCGCTCGCTCTTTATCCTTTGTCTATGCTTTATGTCCGCTATTAGTTAGTACAACTATTGTGCTAGGATTGATTAACATTCGAGCATTATGCTGAGCATTATGGTACAAAGAAAATGAACAAGAAATTGTATTACGAAGGTTTTTGAGTACTTATTGTCGTTTTGGGATTTATGCTGTTGTAGTAACCGGTAAATATGTAGATTGTAATGGGGTATTTGAAATATTTGACGTTTATTGGCATTGTATTGGTTATTTAGAACATAGGTCTGTATGCACACATTAATCACTCTATATTTTTCAGCTGCCCTAGCAGTTCTGAAGACACAGGTCTTCGCTGTGAGAGGGAGTGGAACGTTCTGTTCAGACGAACTCAGTGCGTGTTGGTGGTTATCACACGTCTTCTAATATAGTGATTCTAAAACATGGCTCGTGTTTCCTCCACCATTTTGAGAGCAGTGATGATGACATAAATTACACAAAGATTCGATTCGAACCGAAATCTAGTCTACTAGTCGTTAGCCGCAGCTGTTTCCATGGCCACCACAGTCCACGATCCCAAGTTCTTGTGATTTGTGCTAAAGAGTGAACCAACTTTTTGTCAGGTAGATTTCGTTAACACTAATTAAATAAGGTCTCAGTCACAGCAAAGTTCCTCTATTTGCTACAAGAGAATTAACAGATATTTATAATTGAAAAGCTGTAGAAATGATTTTGCCAAAGTATTTAATAGATTTCTTATCAGAACATAAATTATTATAAACGACTAATAACCCGTAAAGAATGAAGCCATAAAACACAAAAAATCTAAAAAGGTTGTAATCTATTAACACTCAAAAACAGTGGCCCGGTGGAAACGACCCGAGTATAGATTTTGAATTTATTTACGTTCGATAAAACTTTTTAAATAATGACATTTATTTAAGAAAACATTCACGAATTTGGTATTTATTTCAAATGGAATAAGGGTCAGAATTATATTTTACAAAAGTAAATAAAAGGTTGTCACGTGAATAAATAACCAATCTTAAACTTAGTATTTGCTTTTCAGAAGAAAATAATTAGTCGATTTTAGATCTTATTGGTTTCGAAATAGAGTTGTTTGTGCAGTTTTATAAAGGCGAATAAACGGTTTTATGGTCAGGTATTTCTTACTCGCGGAGGGTCTGTGATAAATAAATATCCACACGGTTTGACAAATGAGTGAACACTGGCTTTATAGAGGCGGCTTGTTCGAGAAACAGTGAAGTATTAAATGGTATGCATCGTTTTAAATATCTTTTTAAATTAAATTAGAAAAACATTTCTTTGAAATCGGGCTTTGGACAGGTATACATTAATTATTGTGTGAAGAAAGACAACTTATCAAGTTTTTAAGTACATTTTCTTCGATCAACACTTTTGCATTAAAAAATATTAGTGTTTAGTCACACTTTTTCGTGTTAACAAGGTTTTGCACTTCAACTTGACATAAAGACATGAATTATTCTTACATGGACAAAATAACTAATCGCCAATAAATCACAAATAACTACCAAACTAACACTAAAATCAATACCCGCCATAAAACGATAACAGAAAACAACAAAAAACATATCCAGATTCCTCTCTCAGCGTTGTAAAACACAAACGGAATTCATATTAGCCGATTAATAAATTCTAAGAAAATGAAAATAAGACATAAATTTAAATAAAATACACCATAATATATTTATCGTTTGGTTCAATCTTAAGTGTCCACGGTCGTGTTCTGAGCATTGTTTTAGATGAACGAGATTCCAGTTTGCGTGATGTGGTATGAAAGATGATGTTTTAAAGTTTTGAATATTGTTTTTTTTTTCGGGCGGCGCGGATAGGGTTAAACGTCATCGAGGGCGTTGACTTGTGGTAGTTAGTGCAAGGATTTCGATGTAGGTACTCGTTACTCACTAACGAGTACCTACATAATTTATCTGCGTAGTTGGATAATTGGGGGTCAGCAGACATAGGTTGCTTTGTACATATTGAATGTTGACATTGATACTGATAAGTCTGACTTTTGATATGTTTTGATATTGGAAAATTCTTACCGGATGCATATCCAAATTATCAACCTTGATTTCCAATTTATGGTTAGTCACAGTAGGAAAAATGGTTATCTCAGCTACCGAGTATAGGTTGTCACCTACTGACATCATAACATAACATAACATCACGCCTGTAATCCCCGAAGGAATAGGCAGAGGTGTACCTAATCGTACACCCACATTTTGCCAGTTATGTTTAAGTCCCATGCAATAGGGAGCAGGCCTATTGCCATCTTTCTTCTTCTTAGTCGTTCACTCTTGACAGAGTGGTCGCGGTAATGGGGGGTCGCCCACAACTACGGTCGCTGCCTTCGCGTTCCTTGCTCTTTGTTTCTTCTATTCCCATCAACAGAACATAAATCCAGACTCTGTGGCGTCTACTGAGAAATTCCTGATGGGAACCCGGGAATCGAACCCAGGACCTCCTGCTCAGCAGTCACGATTGCGATCACTAGACCAACGAGGCAGTCAACAACTGGCATCACACCCTTTATCAAGTGCAGAGCAAAAGACTGCTTCTCTGACCAGTTAACTAATATTACAGAGAAGAGGTTTAAGTCCTAGTCGCAGATAGTGAACAGACTAAAAACAAAACTATCTCCCTAACAAAAACAAAAGGAAAATCCCACACTTTCCAACCCAACATTGTCTATAAGATAAAAATAGCACACAAGCATCCCATCTCCTTCTCTATTAGCGAATCGCACTCAGAATAATCAAAATAATGACGACAGACCACCGCATAGGATTCGATTAGCAAAACTACCTAATTAAGATAGGAATACGAAGGAAATTGCCTTGGCACCATGATCACTATAATTGCAAGCGTTCAGCTACCGGTCTTACGAATCTTCTATCACTTTCACTCACACCCAAAAGCTTATCGCCATCTCTCTCCTACTTTTAGATTTATAAATCCAATTCTGAAATCAAAAACTCTTATGAATTTGATTTGGAATTTTTGATTTTCGATTTTGTGTGGAGCTGGATTGGGTTGGTTTTCAATTGTTTCGATATTCGTATATCGGATAAAGTTACTATTATGTGATCGCATGTCGATTTTGAGGTAATAATACACTGAAACTGAAATGATATGCAATACGAAATCGATTTGTTAACTTTTCTTGTGATTGAGTTTTATACAGTAGGTAGTACACAGTTAGTATCATGTTTTGATTTTCTAGAAATAATAGGTATCCTAACGTATTATTTTCTTATTGCAAAATGGGCCTGCTCTTGACCTCCCTGATGAGAAAGCCCTGATGGAAAAATCTAAAAACACTTCCTGACCAGAGAATCGAAGCCAGGACCTCATGCTCAGCAGTCGCGCTTGCGACCACTAGACCAGCGGCCACTACTTTTGTGGTCAATATGTTTGAAACAAAATGTTGAATGTCTGAAACATAGTTTCTTTGTCGTTTTCAATCAATCGCCAGAAATAAAACGATATTTAACGGTTTCGATTCCCAGGTCGGGCAAAATGTTATTGTTTTCTACGGAGTCGGGATTTGTGCCCGGTTCATACACGGCTCGCCCAGAAATTTGGGTCTACTATTAGGAGACCTCTACCTATCCTTTCGGGGACTACAGTCGTGATGTTATGTGTTTTAGTAATTTGTGGTGCAAATGGGCCTTACCATCAGCTGGGACAGTAGATAAACCTTTCAAAAACGTCTTTCCCCACCAAGACCTTCTTAGTTACACCTCACTGAACTGACACGTTAAAAAATAAGTTAGTTCGGTTCATCGGTGGTCATCAAAGTCTTCGATGCTCGTTCCACTCGATTTACAGTCGTATGTAATTACTCTATAAATCGAGTTTTAATCGGTAACGGTGTATTGACGGCGAAGTTCTGATTTTTATTGACTCTTACGTTTATTTTTATTTACGGTTATTTGTAGGCGGTGGTGCGGTCTAAAAATCGACTTTTCAATTGTTAAGTATCATTCCATTACAGATGCTTTTAAATATTTAATTCATAAGCTGTCAGCCTAGTGGTGTGACCGTCTGATTGCCAAGTCATAGGTCTCGAGTTTGAATCCAAGACACGCACCTCTGATTTTTCGAATTCATGAGCGTATTGTATAATTTTCTCTTGCTTCGGTGAAGGAAAACATCGTGAGGAAACCAGCATGCCTGAGAGATGTTTCTCGACGGCATGTAAAGCCAAGTCAGAGGCCCATGGGCGGTATAAAACTCTGACACCAGGTTAGACACCAACCACACGAAAAATTTCATTACAAATAGTCCATGTCTCAAAATGAATAGGGATTTATCCTGATTTTAATTCCAAGCGACGTGGAGAAGAGGGGTCACTACAGAGTCTGACTGAAAAGAAAAGTACAGAAAACAAAAAAAAAACCAAATTGCAAAGGTATAACAATCTTAACTAACACATCAACTTCAAACCAGCAATATTTCTGAATACGAATCAAACATCAATTCTCATCAACATTAGCAATGAAACAAATCAACAGCACATAATGACAGTAGGTGGCACCACAGTAGCTGAGTGGCCGGCGCGGCTAATAGATGGCGCTAGCGGTGCGGCTCAATTTACAAATTAAAGAGCGCGCGCGCACGCTCGCCGCCGCTGTGGCGGTCGCCGTATTCTGGAGCGAAGATGAAGTTTTATTACGGAAAATGTGGATATTATAACTAGAAGTAGACTAAAGAGAAAGAGAGAGAAGACAACAAGAAGAAACAGGTAAGAAAGAACTGGTAAAAATGAGGATTACATTTCTTGGAAATAGTGAAATAAATAATAATATTCTTGGAAATCGTGATAGCGACGTAGGACGTTGACACATAAAAATACATAGAATGATTTAGATACTGATTGATTTGATTAAGTTACGTGGGTTCTGTTCATGTTTGCTGTGCTAACATGACTGGACATCGCAAAGGAAAGACAGAAAGGAGAAAGGAGAGGCCTTTGCTCAGCAGTGGGATACGACGTAGGCTAGTAAAAAATTAGAAAAAAAAGTGGGTTCGTGCCAAATAGCGACAAAAGTGAAACAAGCAGAAAAATGTAACAAGCAACTTTTCATGGTTTTCAATTAGTTGATCAGGTTCCCATCACTTCAACCAAAACTAGCACTTACCTATAATTACTATGTTAAACATAATGTTCTCTGTCGAATTTATTTAAATGGGTACGGGCTCTTCTTCATCAAGGCTTCAAGTGAGACCAAATGTGTTTTAAAATCAGTTATTCATTCCATGTTTTCCATCTCAGAATAGGTCCTCAGCTTCCGAGATTGAACTTTTATAGCTCGCCGGCGCACCATCACAGCGATTGCATACAATATTGATTTTACATTTTTTTTGATCGCCCGCAATGAAATGAGTCCGATAATGGACGGTTGACGTCCAATATAGATTGAAATTCTGAGTACTCACAATCATTGATACATTGGACCTTTATTTTTGTTATAAAATTAACGACTCTGAAGCTGAGGTCTATAAAACTAACTTAGCCTTGTGCTTTGGTTTTAACATTATGCACTTGTAGTTTTCAACCAATGTTGAATCCTACGACTTGAAGGTAACTTTGTTTTAACCAGCAATGCGTAGACTTCTATTTTCTAATAATATTTTTAGAAATTCTTAAAGATCTAGACCAGTTCCCACTTAAAGCTTTGAACTGCATTAGTCAAAATTTTGAAACTATGGCATTATAATAACGAACATTCAGTTATGAACATGTAAGAAACAACGCTGTATAAAAGAATTAAGACTCCAACTTAAATTCTTCTTCCATATTCTATAGAGAGATTATATCGAGTCAGTGTTGTGAATCACTTGATCTTGTATTAACTATACATGGAGAAATTTTAATACAAAAACGCAGAATCATAGATGACAAACATGTACACTCTATAGCACAGCCTGATAGATCCCAAGTCTCAAGCAACAATTTCACATCTGAATCGATCCAAACAAAAATATCGATAAAAAATCCCAACTCTAAAAAACCGTCAAAGAATCGATATAACAAGAACCGACAAAAGTCACAATCGATACCTGTTTACGACTCCCACGATTTTTTTTTTAATATATATCAATGGCAATGTCAACCTCCTTGTAGGTTCAAACAAAAAAAAGTCTATTGTCGATGATGTTCCTTTGTCTGAGGAGTTTTATTCAAAAGAGGATTATAATCGGGTATCAAGCTTATTGAAGTTTATTCGTGGAGAAATCTTTGATACCGTTTGTTTCGTTAAAAACTCGAAATTTAAAAAATATTTGTATTATTTTTTTGTTTGTTTGCAGTACCATCTTACCTTCGTGTGGGTTACCAAATCTTTTAAATCGATCTTCGCTATTATTTTACTGCATATTTGGTTCTACCGGGTACAGTTTACTAAGGTTCATCCGGATGACAACTTCCATTGAGACTCCTATAAGAATCAATCCATTGTAACTTTCCATTTTTCAAATTAATACATAAAACACTTGCAAACAATTTCTTTACAAGCCCATAGAATGATTTGTTCATCAACCAACTTTATTCTTCCGTTCTGAACAACGAACAGTCAACTTTATAAGAATTAACATTCGAGTCAAATTAGAATGGCAAAGAAATAGCCAACAGCACTTCAAAAAAATTGCGTTCGAAAGATTGTAAGGGAGGATTGGTTTTTAGCAAAGTTGAAAGCATCAAAACATTTAATTGTATACACCTTAAGTCGTAAGAAGAAGGTTTGAAGTCGTTTGGCTGGGATAATGATGATGGCATAGAAGAGTTGGTTGTAAAAAGTGTCGTATCCCTCCCATTTCTTTATCAATCACGTAGACAGACAAAAAACGTCTGCACATCGAACTGAGAGTCACTTACGTTAATGGACGCAGCCCTGGAGTGCAATGCTGAGGTTTGCCAAAGAGTAAACGGCAAACTATTAAGCATGGACAATTAGTCTACGACGATTTTAAAAACTATCGAAATTACTACCATACTGTACCATAGTTTCCCATGATAACCATGTAACCAGAAATGTGCAATAGCATTGTAAATAGTAAATGATTTATTATGAAAAAATTATCGTATCATGTATGTTATGTTATGTAGGTTTGAATTTTGTAGATCGTTGGATTTCGTTTAAATTCCGAACATATTCGCAGGATAGGCAAGAAAGGAGGCTACATACTGGTCTTATATAATTTGAGTCACACGTAAAGAAGAATCTTGTAGATTTGAAAACCGGCCGATTCCCTAGTAATGAAAACTGGTGACTGCCACATCCTCAGTTGACACCTCCGCCTCAACAATGAATTTGACGACTCTGTTAGAGACACAGATGCACAAGTACCCGTTGATTCACTGGTATGAATATAATAACAAATGTACAGCGATGCAGCACGTCAACAGAAATTGACTTGGTAGCAGTACTTTCCCAGACAAACTCTTTCACCTGTAGATCTACTGCAACAAAATATGTATCATAATCATCATCATCATATCCTAATATATTTCGGGTTAGCAAAGCTTGACTTCTTCTCCCGTAATGTCTCCATCAGACAACCTTTCGACTAATCTCTGGTCTTCATGGAATCAAAACCTCACTAGGCAAAATTCTTCCTGCCAGCTTTCCATGTCCCTTCTACACTTCCTTGATCTACATCCAATCGTCATTTGGTATTAGCTGTCATCATTTGCCGATTGTCTCCCGAGGACTATAGAGTGATGGCCCTTGATGGCCCATGATGGGGACTATGTGTGAGCTCTTTGTACCATTGTGTGTGCTTGTGTATTGAATGGTTCGCTCTCGGAGGAGTATTTAGTGTTGGCGAGAAGTGATTAGAATGTGAATATTTTGAGTAAAGGTTTATTGATTCATTAGGATTCATTTAATTTGTAATTCTTTGGTTTTTGTGATTCATGATTCTAGATTATGTTTCGAAACAATGCAAGTATTCATATTTTACGGAGCAATGATTCTCGTAAATCAAATGTTTCTCTACGGTATTAATCACTTTACGTTTTTTTAGAAAGCTAAGTCAGCTTCCATTTTACCTTCACATTCAAACTCTTGGAAAATAATAGATTTTTTGAAGATTGTGGAATTGAAATTGCCTGACAACCAGTCTTACCAAGCGGTATGGTTGTTGCCTAGTAACATGCTAGTAACTGAAATGGTTGGAGGTCAGATAGGCAGTAACTACATTTTCGACTAATCAGACTCCAACATAGTTGGATAAAGGCTAGGAAGATGATGATGATGCAACTGAGATAGTTGATTTAACGCACTTTTCAAGGTCCAGTAGATACTTATCCTTCAAACCAACTCATTAGATTTTCTACCTTAACCTCTAATAAATCAAATGAGCTACACTGCGCAGTAATCGTGTCATCTGGCATCAACCGGGAATCGAACCCATTGTCTCGTGACTGACAGATATCTCAATACGCTGTTTTATGGCGGTCGATCAGTATTGTCGGCTTATGCTGGATGCTGGCCCATCTGGATTGGGCTTTGAATAATTTTTAGTAGGGTGTATGTACCGGTTACCATTAGTAATGTTTGTCGAACTTTTGAAAACAATTTTAAATGCTGCCAGTCTTCTGGGCACGTTTCCAGATGACAGCGATGCGGAGGAGTACTTTGACGCCTAAGTGTCCTATTGTCGTCTTTGTTTAGATGTTTATATTTTCATACTTTTAGTCTTATTTTTATCATTAGTTTAGTTCTATTTATAGTCTGTATATAATGTAAATATAATTAATAACAAAACTATTAAATAAACTTTAAAATTAAATTTTCATTTATATTTTAAATGTTTAACATTCATTTTAATTTTCGTCATTGATCTTTATTGCACGTGTACATCATCGGTTCTTAATTATAAACTACCTATTAGTATTAGATGGATACTGACATGGACATTAAACCTTTCCATTGTGTACTGGCAAGTGCACAATGAAAGAAGATCAAAGAAGTTTTTATCATTGTTAACAATAAAATGTCTGATTTACTATTTTATGTCCATGAAGCTCCTTACCCTGCCGTATCTCCCTGCAGTCATTAGTGTCAAGTACTACAGGTTTTCGCCAGTTCTCTTTAGCCAAGGAGATTCGGGTGAGGCCCTTGCCCACCGCGACCACTTCTCGATGCATCCCCTCGTTAGTTTCTAAGAAATATAAAGGAAAGGTCTGATTTACTAATTTATGCAGTAGAGTAGCTACTACTCTAGAGCTAGCTCTACTTATCCAGATAAGATCCAACTTCTAAAACCTGACGTCCATCAACAGTCTCCTCAACCCTACTCCTCCACACCACATACAATACTAGCGATATTTTATTGTCAATGTTAAATAAAGTCATTATATTGATTGAACGTCCTATCTGACATTTTTTGTGACTTCGCTCACGTTAGGGACAAATCGAATGTGATGGACGGCGCACCTTATTCAGAGCCTACCAAATTACTGATACACCTCCTATGAACCACCATCGCTTTTGAACCAAGAGAATAGAGTCTACTTTCTAATGCAAAGGACTTTGTCAGTAACGTGGTTATGGTATGGTTTCTTGATGATGTAATATAGAGAAATAGCCGTAGAAATCGCATAGAAATAATGTGGTAATACAAAATTTGTTATATTTTGGATACATTGGACGTTTGACGTAAACATATGTATGTCATTAGTTTGTGTCGATTCCGATTGAGTTGTCGGTCGAAGACGATTCGATATGGATGAGAGGATTGATTGGTGAAGGTTGGGGAATACAATGGAGCGTTGCCCACTTTTTGAAGACGTGATAGCTTTGAATTGTAGCAACCGTTCCTGCTGCTGCTTGCATTTCGACTTCTTTTTCTTAGCGTATCGATGACAAAAAGTCACGACCAGAATTAAATCTGAACCATCAGTAATTGGAGAGGCAACCAAAGAACAAGACAAAATCAGCTACGCGAATTCTGTAACGTAGACAAAAGTTCATCAAAGCACAGGTGTCAGTGTATGCCGCGAATGATGGAAGGTGGGCTGTTTTTCTGCTGGGAGACGCGACGCGACATACGCACTCCGGATCTGATTCGTCCATGAAACTCCATTTGAGGAGCTTATCTTGCTCCGGCCATCTTGAATTCGAGGTCTATTTAGAGATTTCCATTTGAACGGAACAACTATCTTCATAACCCCTTCGTTCTTGACTACGGAAACCTCAATGTATCTAGAACTAAATTTTTACACGACCCTATGATCCTGAGAACATTATCATAGATTTTTGGGACAATCCGGAACAATTCATTGGTGCACGGTTTTAATGAAGAACCAACACTCCGAAACAATAAATCACTGGCGTGAAAGTTAATCTCAAAATGATCACCACTTAGCCAACAAGATCCTGTTTACTTCAAAACCTACACAACCTGAAATCCATACAGCCGGTGGAAGCTTACCCAAGCTTGCCCAAGCCTGGTCTTCTTGCCCAATAAATTAATGCCACATTAAGTTGGTGCAGCCGTCGAACGATGTTCGATTTCAAAGATTATCTATCACTACGACAGTATCGCGACCCTGGGATCTCTGTGAGCCGCAACGTTTTATACAGGGTGTTTCGATTTTAGGAAATAAACGATTGAGTTTTAAAAGGGAAACCATGGAGCTTGTTCTTGGTTTTTCTCCATGGGAAACTACCAATTTGAATTCTCAAATTGTTGTATCGAAAGACGTCCTTCGCTCATAATGTCCTTCGACTTGAATTTAATCGCTATCTCCCCTAAAGCGTTCGTTGTTTCACTATTAAAGAAATGCTTCTTTCAATGACTTCCAGTTCTCTCAAATCAGAGCTAATTTGGACCAGTGGTTGTTGGTTTTTCCCAACTCGTTCCGGTATCATGTACGAGTTCTACCGTAAAGCTTTTTTGCTGTCTCACGGTTTCACTCAGAGGTTATGTTATCCCACAGCTCATCGGGCATGCGATCAGCCTCATCCCGTTTCAACAACCTAACTTTCCTAGCCTTTTTTACTGGCTTAACACTTTCCAAATTTTTTGCATCACCCTGTACGATATGCGCAGTGGCACCCGATCGGCTTATACCGATCGCGTCTATCACCTCAATATTTCGATTATCTTGATCTAGTAGGCGAGTATAATCACTCTTATCTATCTATCTGGCTTCCCTCGGAAGTAAGTACAGCGGTGATGGATGACTGGAGAGAACCGATATTTGTATCTTTTACTTGTAAGTTGTGGGTAATTTAGAAGGTTTAGGTAACTGGTGTTTGTTTAATAAGTACTTAAAGTGGATTAAAGTAGCTCCTAAAATGCGTATGTTATAATGGGTAGTTAGTTACGATCACGCCAGTAATCCCCACAGGGTCACGACCACCATTTCGCCACTTTTGTTGTAAGCTATGATCGCACGCGGCAGCATCAACGAGGCGATCGGCAGAACCCTCTGTTTCTCGCTCCAGCAAATAAAGGTTCTGAGCGACAGAACAGGATAGGAGCATGGAGAAGTGCGATTCCGTACTGCCACATGAGGTTCTGGCCTCAACTCCCATGTAACAGGGGGCGAGTCTACTGAGATAAGCCACGCACAAATCAAGAGCCCGGGTTGCTACAAAGAAATTTCTTGACGGAAAACTAGACTTAATACTGCACACACCACACTGCACTCCACTGACACACACCTCCACACTCCTGACACTGCAGCCTGGAAATAGAATCTAATACCTCATGCTCAGCTCTTGCATTCCCTACCCCTCGAGACAGTCTTTTTAAGATTAAGCTTAAAATTTGACAGTTTTGTTAATATAAAACTCACTTGTTGTAACAAAACAACTCCTTCTTAACCAACCTACACCGAAGATTTCAAATCGTGATGAACACATTTGAATCGAGTGGCAACGATTCCATTCACACATTCCTATGCCCTTACTAATGCCTTCCATTCATAAAAATAAAACGATTCATACCGATTCAAATAAAAGTATCGATATTAAAATATCCAAATCGATTTGATCCTTTGGCAGTTTGATAAATGAATTGAATACAAAGGTGGCCAGTCACCGGACGTTCGAAAAATAAAAATTAAAAAAGTTTACTGCTACTGTCCGCTTGAACTATTAATCAAATTCTTTTTGAATCGACAATGTTAATATTGCTGTTGCTTTTATCTTTATTTATGAAGAGTCAAGGTTAAGTTTTGTTAGATACAGCTGTTAGGGAAGGTTTTTTCTTAGTGCTCATTGATAAAATAAGTTGATTTTATGGCTACGTCTTCCAGGTCAAAGCAGTCAGTAATTTTACTGTTGCGTTAAGGGGTTTATTTCGTTGCTTTATTAAGTAAATGATTCAAGTCTGCTTAACCTTGCAATGTTTTATGTTAAAAAGCGAATTACAGTAATGTAACTTAACGTATGAAAGACAGCTCTTGAACATTAAAACTTCGTTCAAGAACTGTCATTTTGTAGAATATATTTCACTGACTTCTCTCGTATGTGCTAACAACGTACTGCTTCAGTAGTCCAACAGTCATGTTCTTTTACCGGAAAGTATTCCGAAGTTCGTGGAACTTTAACAGGTTGTTTGGGGTTACGCACGACGGCCAATCAAGCTATATAAAACCAGTTTATGCAGATCTCTCATTGTTTAGGAAATCTATACAAAGCGAGGCCAAGTTATACTGGAAATGTACAGCTTCATGTGCCACCATTTGTACACTAGGAAGACTATCCTAAGTTTTCGACCTTTTTTTTTCAGTTTTTTGCTTATATCTCATAAACTACACACATCACGTACATCTCGTACATACACGACGTTCGACGTTCTCGTTCTCGTACATTTTGTGTACTTACCACATTGGACGACAAAGGGTCCTCGAGGTCGAAAACTTAGGATAGTTCTCCTAGTGTAGGGTCCAAACAAACTGATAAAGTTCTATTTACCTCGGAATACATTCCGGTTATCTCACTTTTTTTCGAAATATCGACTGGATGCATCATCATCTGCCTAGCCTTTTCCCAAGTATGTTGGGGTCGGCTTCCAGTCTAACCGGATGCAGCCGCATACCAGTATTTTACATGGAGCGACAGCCTATCTGACCTCCACAACCCAGTTAGTACTGGGTAATACGATACCCCTTGGTAAGACTGGTTGACAGACTTTCGGACCACTGACTATTTGTAACGACTATTTGTGTGTGTTTTTCTACGGCTTAATTTGCGTTCCGAGGCACGGAGGAAACTCGGTATGTAATGGGTGGTCACCCATCCACAGACCAACCTAAGCAAGCACGGCTTAACCTAAAGATCGGCCCTAGCGGCTGTTATTATTTAGCCACGAGCTGTCGACTGGTAAATAAGCCTTAATTTCGGCCTTGATTCGACCTTAATCTTTAAAGTTTATAAATAAAACCTGAATTCTACGAATACTGTTATTATTTTAGAACTAAGTTCAAGTACACGATCAATCTTAAACAACTCATAATATCGACAAAAATAATACAAATCGATTTATTACCTTGTAAACTAAACAAATAACACGACGCTAACTATGAGTAAGGGGCTAAGCAGCAATTATACAGACAGATCGTCCATCAATTGATTTAGTGAGGCTCATCTTATTTATTGTCGGTAAATATTATTTATAGATACCACAGAAATGGTATAAGTGTGGAAGCTGAGAAAATCTTGGAAGGGTGGTGTTATCTTAGAATCAAGTAATTTTAATTTATCGTTGGCTAGCTTTTAATGATACTGGCTAGTTTAAATGTTTAATTCCTTACCCTCCACCCGTCTTCCTGCTCTTGTCCCATGTTACTTGGTGTTGGCGCATCACGTTTTTTTTCTTTCATTCTCCTCTGTCAACCGTCACGCTATCATTTACTCCTTTTTCTTTCATATCATTCCTTACACTATCCATCTATCGTATCATTGGTCTTCTTCTCCCTCTCCATCCAAAATCCTACTTTAACCTCCACTAAAACGTAGCAAAAAATTTATTGTGAATTGGCACAGCATAGTGGCATTGCCAGCCAGTTAGAAAGGAGGTAACTGATGAGATGACGAGTAATAGAGAAGTATGGAAGAAGAAGACTGAATCGATCCCAAATAACAATTTATTTAGGGTCGGCGCAGTCTTCGTCTAATGATAAGGGCTAGGGAAAGATGATGATGAAAAGAAGAATCAGCCTATAATGTTCTCAATGCTGGGACACTGGCCTCCTCTCTATGAGAGGGAGTGAGCTGTACCTATAATCCACCATGCTTGCACATGACTTTATATTTTTGGTTGAATGAATTGACATATTAATTTAAAAAACCACAAAGTAATTCTTGAGCTTTAAGCTCAAAGTCGAGCAGACAACAATACAGCTATCGACAAACATGAATTTTCCAATAATTAAAGGCAATGGATATTGGCAAATTGCCAAATGGCCATTACGATGCTAAGAGTGTTACGCAATTAGTGTTGGTCAAGTATTTGGATTAGTGCAAATGTTATAAGCAATTTTTTTGTTCTTAGTCGAAGATTTTTTTTTTTTTAATTACGTTGGTGAACCAATCACAGCTAAAAACATTCTTCATTGTTAAAAAAATATATGTTTTTAAGTTTTCCAATCGAAGATCAAATAACAAGTTTTAAACTTACACACAATTTACCGATCGACCACACAAATAATAATATTATTAATTCGAATCCGGAATCCGGTCCTGGAGCGTCGCCCCATGAATCTCCGACATCCGCCAGGGAGGCATTCAATTTGTCACTCCTGTCAAAATAATGTAAACTGCTTAAAATAATCGGGCATTATCGGCGCGGCGTGAATCGGGAGATATCGGAGATTTGACGTAAAGCTTGCTCGATATAAGATCGATCATAAAGATTTTTTTTTGTGTTTAAATGAGTAGGTACTTGTTTTAGTTTTGTTAGTATTTATTTTATATTATTTTGCAGAGCTATTAATGTATGTGCTGCCAGTGTCTAGCAGGGATTTTATGTTTTCTAACTGCTGAAATATACCAAAACTTTGAATAAACTTGACGCACTAAGCAAAGACAATTTATTTATTGGCCTATCTACAATTGTTAAACTTTTTACTCTAATGCTACAAGCTAAAAAAAAAAACACACCAAGTATACAATATGATGCGACAGACACAGCATGCAAGACAATGAGCAGCAGTGAGTAGCTAGTTGATACCTTTCATTAGCATCATGCTTGTCTCTACGTGCACATACCTATCTGTTAGATTAACAGAAGATTGAAATTGAAACGCTCTGTAGTGGCCTATGTTCAACATTTTTTGTGGATAGAGCATATCACCACACCTGTAATACCCGGAGGTTTAGGCAGAGGTGTACCCTCTCTCGCGTACACACTCACGGAAATTTGGAATCGGTATTTTTTTTTAAATCAGCTGTTCCATACAATTTGACTGTTTTGTAAGAAAATTGCCATGCCCCTACGTAGAAATTTTTCGCCTGAATGATGTTCTGAATACGTAGAAACCGATCCGTGTCCCTCCCACTCTGTATTACCGGTAGAGTTAATAATTCAAAAAAGTTTTAGAAGCAAAGAAATAATTCAAAATTAAAACCATCATTAATCGTTTTCCTTCACTAAATTATTACGATTGCATCATCGATAAAATCCAATGATAAAATCAAGTACTGTCGCAGTAAAATATTCGTCATACTTATTGCATAGTTATTTAAATCAAACTTAGTTATTTTCGCGTTCAAAAGAATACTTATCATTTGTTGACGCTACCGCCCACACACTGTCGCTCGCGAATGTACATTACTGATACAAAAAGATGCCTTTTTTGGAGCCCTAAAATGGTGCTAAAGGTACAATTCAACACCAATGAATTAAGCATCACGACCTGAAGAAGAGTTTCTCAACATAAATAAAAAAAAAACTACTTAATTATGTTTGATTTGGTATCGTGTTACCAAGTTATTAGTTGTGGACCGTAGACAGTCAGGCAATTGCTCCATGTAAAATAATGGAATTCAGACTTGAATATGACCATAAAATTTTTCACAAAAAGCTAGTAGGTGATGAAATCTACGAACTTACTGCTGCTACCTTCTTGGTTCGAAATAACCTCCATTCAACCAACCTAATACAGAAACTACCTTAAAAAACGTTTCTCAAATTTCACAGCAGCATCTTAGCCCCATATTGTCAGTATCGATAAAATATGGGCTGTCGAGTCAAAGGCCGTAAGGTCCCAGAATGGTGGGCCCCAGGATTATGTCCGTATCGGCACCCGTTGAAAAGTTAGATCGCTCCTAATTATGATTTATCGATGCCATGTCAAGTAACCCCAGAGGTTTACAAAAAGATTGTTAAAGTTCCGAACTGCAACAAAAACAGAACCTTTATTTGTTTACCCTGTACTAGCGATCGACAGTTTTGAGGATTTAAAACCTGTTTGGCTTTCAAAGAGTGTTTAATAATAATTGAATTATAATACAAATAGGATTGCTTTGATTACGTGTTTGGTTATTGGGTTTTGGATACAGGATTAGTTTGAGCAGCTACTGTATGTTTAATTTATGGTAGCATACAGCATCCATTGAGGAAAAACTGTAGTTTTAGTGTTATACAACTTGACACTGGCCATAGAGAATATTTTTACTTTTGGGTCTTCGGTAACGATCATTTGAAAAATACCTGGATTATTCTGCTTATTATATGAATTCTTCCTTCATCGATCGTTTTTTTCTCATGTTTTTTCCTCCTGCCAGAAGGTATGGACATTGTTTGGCAGCCCGTGGGTGCATACGTCGATTTCTTCGATGTATCGACCGTTGAATCACTAACGAGCAATACTCATAATTCAGTCAGTGAAATGGTGGCTGTACGCACGACGACCAATCTTGTTATCCAAAACCAAATTATGCTAATTTCTCATTGTACGGAAAGCTCATACAAGGCGAGGTCAGGTTATACTGGATATGTATAACTTGATGTGTCGCATGCAGTTCCCGGTATAAAAATGAATTGTTGATCTTGAGAAAGAGACTGTCGTCTACTTTACTTATTACCTTTACCTGTTGCTGAACTTTTACATTCACAGAGAGGTAATCCAGCATTCTTTTGAAGATCTTTGAAAGTCGTTACAGGTAGACAGAAGCCCGAATGTACAACAACCTGTCTCACCATGAGGATATTAAGTTCCCACCCAGTTACTGTAAAGGTCAGTTTGGCAGTCGCTACATTTAAAATACTGGTACTCAGCTACATCTGGTTAAACTGGAAGCCGGCCCCAGTATTATTGGGAAAACGTTTGGCAGATGATGAGGGGGGTGGCCGTAGTCTCAGCAGCGGAAACTTCATAGACTGATTATTCTTATACTATGCTGTTCTTGTGGGAATAAAAACAATAAAACTTTTATTCTTTTGATTTATAATTCAACCATAATAAGCAGGTTCAGTGATAGTATCGAACTCCTTGCAGATAAACATTTCACCTTTATTGAAGGTTTCTGATCTCCAAATCAATCTTCCGTATGGCATGGTTGGAACCCAAATATGCTGCAGCTGATTTACATCCATGTTCTTGAACGAGTAAAAACCCTGGAAACGGAAAAAAAATCAAAAGGATTTCAGCTTTGCAAATTTCGGTTAACATGAGCCTCACCCACGACCTCGGGCGATAAGATTTGCGTCAAGCGACAAGTGTATGTCATTTGTTACGTAAGCGTGACTACAGTCGCGAGACAAGTCTTGTCGTGGTGGTTACCTCGACTCGATGCGACGTGGCGTGCTCTAATTCGCTGGTAGCACCATATAGTTGAGAAAAACCGAGAATATCGTTAAAAGTCGTGCTATTGGAGTTTTAGATCGTCCATAAGTAGACCTATACAGCAAATGATTTTGATTGGTGAGTGCACACGCGTTGACGTATCATGGTGTGTATACTCAGCAATAAAAAATAAAAAAGTCAACCTTACCTTAAAGAACACACAGTTCTTTTTGTCATACTTGATCTTGAAAGCTGCGAAGGTGAAGTGTACCAATGCACCGTGGCAGTCTAAGTTGTTAAAACTATGTGATAGGCGCCATTTGCCATCGCGCCAAGAATAACTCTTGATTTTCATCTGAAAAAATTGTAACGAAAAGGGGTACTTTATTTGGTATCCATCACTATTTCAACCAAAACACGTCTCCTGCTGAACGTAAGCCACTCCCAAGCGTCACCACATCGACCTGTCTAGTGCTTCTCGTATTCAACGTGGTTCTGCAGCTTCAATAAGGTCATTGGTCAACCTGTGGTAGGCGTTCCAACGTTTGGCATCCGCATGCGACTTCATTATCATCTTTTAGGTTGCGAGAGATACTTACATAAAAATAGTCTTTAAAAGATACTTCAGTGTCATCTAGAACCTTTCTATAGACAGTCTGCTCCGCAACCACCTTGCTGACTAGTTAACGTCCAGGGAACGGACTAATGCCTCGTTGGCAACAAGCGCTACTGTAGAGTAAAATGTTCTGGGTTCAATTCTCAAGTTGGGCAAAGAGTTCTTGGAAAAAAATCAAGAACTCAGCTTCGGAGTAAGGATTTGTGCCCGGCCGATGGCAATAAGCTTGCCCCTCATTATATGGGTCTCAAGTCAAACATAACTGGAGAATAGTGGCAGTTATATTAAGTACAACTCTGCCTTAATCATTAAGAATTACAGGCGTGATGTTATGTTTGTGATCTAGAAAAGGACAAACTCTATCAAATTAATAGTTTATGGTCCAAAAGCTTCAACACCGCTTGCCCTAATGATGACTATACCTTTACTTCCTTAGTGTCTTTCAAGATGGTAAGATTCCCGCCTAGCATGTTCCTTCCTTCAATATTCTGTATCAATGGATAGAAGATCATCGGTGGCTTCTTCGAGTATGGTCTATCAGGATTACGGCAGTCACTGACACTCACCACTGAGGTTTTAAAAGGTCCCTGAAACATTACAGCGTTGATATTATAGACCGACCGCTTTATTGAGTCCTCCGCCTTGCCCCATCAAAGGCACATTAAGCGTAAACAAAGTCCTAACAATATCCCACAAGTTATTTTTTTTAAATAATTCAACGTAGGTTTTTGATTACGATACTAATTGAACCAATACGTGATCAACCTTCAGAATATTCCATTTAAATTGATACCGTAGCGAGGACTCGTTAAAGCGGTCGGTCTATAGAGGCTGAGGCTGTATTTTGTATTTTGTGTATCTGGAGAACTCATCTTCATGTAAATAAACAAAGCTTTAAGCGATCACCAATTTACAAAAATAAGAAATATGTCTACTTACCGAAGTCGCAGCTGGTTCAGGGCCAGAATAACATATTGGTAAATAATATAATACAAACAAACATACAGAAAAAATACATTGTAATGTTGTTACCATCTTGCATGCTTGTATTTTCTAATATGTATGACACGTGTAAGCAAATAAACATTATCTAATATTATCATTGAACGATTATGGTCGTAACATTGCATCTAGTCGGTTAAAATCTCATTAACTTTTGTTGCAACAGACTGATATAGAATATTTGTAACAAATGAGGCAAATAATGAGGCTTTAAATAGATATAAAACCATTATCTATTTTTCATCTAAATTATTTTTATACATGATTATGTCGAAATAGTTTCATGAGAGGAGAGACAGGTCGTAAAAAAAGTTGCCAGGTGTAGCAGAAGACGAAAGAATCCAAAGATGGCTTCTGGGAAAGATGATATAACTAAAGGGAAATGAAAACACACAAACGGCATGTTTTTGACAAGAAATTTTGAATGTAAAGTTATGTAGATGATGACATGAGAGTGGGAGTGTACCAAAAACAATAGATAGATTGTATAAAAAATGATATTGCTAGAAAGAAAATGACTGTTGTTGAGGTGACGAATTTTAGAGTCGAATGGAAGAAAAAAAGCTCAAATACATTCGGATACAGGCTGGAAAATTATGATGACGAAGATAAATCTACGCAGGTTCAGTCATAGTATCAAATTCCTTGCAGGCGAATGTACCAGCTTGTGAATATGTTTCTGATCGCCACAGGATATGTCCATACTGCACGGTCATAATCCAGAAATGCAGTAATTGATTCACGTCCAAGTTTTTGAAGGAGTAGGATCCCTGAAGCAAAATATCACGCTTATATTCCACTTTTGGACGTGTGAGAAGGGTAGGCGATTCTATTCAGCAACAATTAAGCATTTCTCTAGAATTTGAGCTACATATTTTTGCTACCAACGCTGGCTTTACATCTTCTAAGAGCATAGTTTTTTCTTTATAAACCTCCTTTGGCTGACTTTAAATCGGAATCGTACTCACAACACTACCATAGTTTTTGCATATTGTAGAATCTGGGTCTACATCTAGATACAAGCCTCTCTCGATTCTCGGCTACTCTCAGTCAGCTGCTGATAAGAGTACTTAGATCTACACCTTGGCACTGAGTAGTCTTTGACGTAACTCAGTTATTTCTTAGTCTTACCTTGGAGTACATGCAGTTCTTCCTGTCATACTTGATGTTCATAGTGGCACACAGCAGATGCAGCACCATACCGTGACAGTCCAGGTTGTTTATCAGGTAGGAAGGCTCCCACTTACCGTTGCGTAGTATGAAACCTCTGAGTCTTATCTGAAAAAGAATACCTAATCACAGCAGAAGAAACGGTTACTGACAGTTCTAGAAGAGAGAGATAACTCATTTTGGGAATTGTTGCGGCTATTTTCAATTTACATGAATTTTTACTAAATTTTCAGGTTTTTAGAGCGTCGTCGTCTCTTCAAGACTACGTACAATATGTTCTTTCTCAAGATGATTTAGATGTGTTATTATTCAAAATCACACTAAGAGGCAGACAAAGCGATATACTATACAACATTAGTTTTAGTATTTGCGAAACCTAAAATACGTGTCTAGTATTATTATGTAAAGAATCTATGTACAAAATTTCAGAACTGTTTCATGAAAAATGTCAAATTTATAAGCTTGGTCTGTTACCTGGTTGTCCGCACAAAAATGTGGTCAGCGTCGTCTTAAGCTCATTGATAATAATAATTTGGCAGTAGGTACTTAAATAATTGCGATAGGTACTTAATGTCGCTCGGTGTCGAACTTGTAACTTTTTTTTAATAGTTTTGGGACAAAATATAACATGGTTTAAAAATAATTGGAATCGATTCAGTTACTTATTCTGAACAAACTATATTCAGGTTTCGCATATACTAAAAATAATGTTGTATAACTATGTAAAGAAAAAAATAAATATATGGATGGAAAAGGCAAAAAATGTATTGAACTGGCAGAAGCTACGTGTTTCAATCCGGTTGGAAGATGTTCCTGATACGAAGCAATTTGAAAGCCAGTCTAGACCCTCAGGCCCTCTGTTTGTTTTTATTTTTTTTATAGATCCGGAGTCCGTCCACGGACGGACGGACTAACGGTCTACGGTGCTCAGACCTGGTAACTCACCGAGACTCAGAAGTTCCGCCTTGGAGTTTGCCAAAGGGCAATGGAACGCAGCATTCTGGGTGTCACAAAACAGACCACGCTGCGTTCTAAAACGGGCATAGTGGACGTTGGCAAGAAGGTTGCTAGGCTAAAATGGGATTATGCGGGTCACGTCAGCCGTATGCACGATGACAGCTGGGCAAACATATCCACACGATGGCTGCCAGAAGACAGACGGCGCCGCTGAGCTTAGCCCAGAAAGTGATTCCGAGACGATCTGGATGCTTACCGCGAGGCTGGTTCGAGGAGGCACGGCAATAGAACACATGGAAATAATAGGGGGAGGCCTTTGCCCAGCGGGACAGTGGGACAGTGCAAGCTACTAAAAAAAATAGTTCTGGAGAACTTTCAATCGTTAGTATAAGATAAGGACTTTACCTTCATATTCTTCGTGTCCCTCAAGAAGGTAATGTTTCCACTCAACGTGCTGTTGTTAGTGATCGGTAGGAAGACCACTGGAGGATTCTTCAAGTAGGGCTTGGCAGGGTTAATGCAATCCTCGATGCTGGCGATCGAAATTCTGAAAGGACCCTAAAACATAATTGTGTTTAGTCCCGCTGACCGGGACCAACGGCTTAACGTGTTTTCCGAGGCACGGATGTAACTCGGTATGTAACGGGTGGTTCCATGGACCAACTTAGGCAAGCGCTGCTATACCTGAAGATCCCGAGCGGCTGTTATTATTTAGCCACGATATTATCAACGAAATTAGAATGAATTTTGATGAAGTTATTCAGATTTTAGTGAAATTAAAAGAATATCTAAGGTAAGTCATCATATGCCAGGGTCGGCTTCCAGTCTAACTGGATGCGGTTGAATGGTGTAAGTATTTAAGTTAAAGCAAAATGAAAGCCATTTTGTTTTAACTGCCCATTTTTAAGTCGGTAAAACGCTGTCAACTGGCTTCTGAAAAGCACAAGTAATATTACTGGCTTTTATTATTGCAATCAACTAATCGTAACTGATTTGCCAGTGTGTCAGCATTGTTGTGTGATAAAATTAGTCTTTCGAAAACCAAGTATCGAATACCTTAATTAATCAAAGAAATCAAGGAAAAACGAGGTTTCTTTTATATCTTACCGAAGTAGGAGTCTTGGAAGTCTCAGGATCCACACAGCACATGAATTGTAACATAAACACCCACAAAATACACGAACAAAACACAAAGAACTCATATCTGACCGTCATCGAATCGAATTTCGTTAAAATAACATTAACTTGTTTGTTAGTAACACACACAATAATGGTATAGTTTGTGGCAAATGAGCCTTCAATAATGAGGGTTTTCAAACCAATTTTCGATGTTGTTGGGTCGTAAAACCAATTAAGCTTTTGACATTGCTTTTCATATGCGTCTATCAGTCAAATTGAACAGTTTTTACTGAAATAATAGAACTAGGAATTTCTCAGTAGCAGCCAAGGAGTCTGAATTTGTACCCGGTTGATGGCAATAGGGTCGCCCCCTATTACATATGACTTAAACATTACTGGCGAAATGTAGGTGTACTAATAAGTACAACTTTGCTCTATGTTATGTTTTATTAAAATAATAACTTAAAAAAAGCGTACACACTTTTCACCCATTTGGCGAATCATTTTTGTCGGCTAGTAAGTCTTTAACCCAAGTCTGTAAACCATTGTAATACCAGAAAAAGAAACAAAAATTTAAAGAATAGCATCAAGCATATTTTAATTTCAATTCATCGTCTGTAAATAAATAATTAAATAATACATAATTTGAAGAGATAGTGTAGGTAGGTACCTACGTGCTAAATAAATATTTCTGTGGAACTCGTGAGATTATTTCGTTCCCACCTAGAGGTCTGCTTTTTTTTTTTTTTTTTTTTTTTTTGGATGGGAAATCATCAAATGACCCCCCCCACTCTGGGCGGAGCGGAAGGGAGTGTCAGACTTGTACTGACTAAAACCCATCCATGTTCCTTCTTTGCCCTTTGTGTTCCAGGGCCACGGTGTCTCTTTCGAACAGTCCCGCAGCTCTGGCAGGCATCGGCCCATGCGGACCCCTACTCGGTTGCTGACATCTCTTTGAGGCGCGCGTGGAACACGAACGCGCCGTCGACACGGCCTGTCGTCATAAGACGGCCGGACGGCGAGCTAGCCCATAACTCGCCGTCCACAGGCCCGCGCCTACGGTGGCCGGGAGCCACCACGTGACCCCCGACGCCCAGGGCGTCTCCCGCGGCGGCTGGAACGTGAGGTTCTTTCCCTCTCACGTCCCGCCACCTCCTTCACTAGCATGACTGCTTCACAGAAGGTGGTGACGGCTTCCCATTCCCTCTCGCTCCGGACCATGGCTTGAACCAGGGCCGGACGCGAGAGATCGCCGCCGCCAATCGCCGCTACAAGGACACGGCGGTGCTCCGCCCAAGCGGGGCAGACCTCTACGGTGTGCTCCACCGTGTCCTCCGGACGATCCTCGCAGTGGAAACACCCGGGCGTTTCCTCCCGCCCGATTCGGTGCAAGAACCTCCCGAAACAACCGTGTCCGGTGAGGATCTGCGTGAGGCGGTAGGTGAGGGCGCCGTGGCGCCTCTCTAGCCACTCCTCAAAGAGGGGACTTATCGCCACTATGGTAGCGTGCCCTGCACGGGGTTGCAACAGTCGCTCTCTCCATGTCGCCATGATATCACGCCGGAGGTCTGTCCGCTGAGCGGCAATTTGCCGCGGCAGCGGAGTTTCCCCCCGACGTAGTGCCTCCGCGCGCCATTCATGCAGGCGCGCGAGGACTATCGCCTCCAGATCCCATGGCGGCAATCCGGCAAGGAGGCTAGCCGCCTCGCCGGAGATCGTGCGGTACCCCCGGATTAGCCTTATGGCTATCACCTTTTGGGGCGCGTTCAGGTAGTGGGCGGCTTGCCGCCTTAAAGAACGCGCCCACACCGGGGCCCCGTAAAGGGCCATGGACCGCACGACCCCCGCGTATAGCCTCCGGCAGGAGGCGTTTGGACCCCTCAGGTTGGGCAAGAGCCGCTTGAAGGCAGCCCCTGTCCGTTCCAGTTTGGGAGCCAAACGTCGGAAGTGCTCCACGAAGTTCCACCGGCTGTCGAGGACGAGTCCTAGGTACTTCAACGTCGACCCGACGCCGATGGAAACCCCTCCTGCCGTCAGTAGGGATCCCGACGGTGGCGCATTCCGAGGCCCATGAAAACACATGGCCTCGGACTTGTGCAATGCCACCTCGAGACCCAATTGCCGGATCCTATCCACGACTATCGCAACCCCGCGTGTCATGTTTTCGGCCGCCGCCTCGTGCGACCTCCCTTGTGCCAGTACCAGCGTGTCGTCAGCGTAGCAAACTACGCTGACGCCGGTAGGGAGGTCGGCGCGCAGCACCCAGTCGTAACCGATGTTCCACAGGGCCGGTCCTAGAACCGATCCCTGTGGAACACCGCACGACATCTCTCGCCGGTTCCATTCTCCGCTCTGACCGGGGTAGATGACGGCCCTATCCGTCAAGTAGTCCCCGACCACACGACGAAGGTAGGTTGGCACCCGGTGATACCGGAGTGCCTCCCTAATGCAGCTCCAGGGCATGGAGTTGAAGGCGTTGGCGATGTCAAGAGACACCGCCAAGACGACCCCGCCCCGGGACACCGCGTCCCCCGTCGTGAGGGCTCTCACGCGCATGATGGCGTCCACCGTGGAGCGCCCCTTGCGGAAACCAAACTGGTGTTCCGCAAGATCCGGCCCCATCCCCGCAAGGTGCCCGGCAAGGCGGTTGGCAATGACTCTTTCGAAGAGCTTGCCCACCTCGTCGAGCAACACGATGGGCCGGTATGCGGACGGAGAGTCCGCAGGGCGCCCTGGTTTCCGGATGAGGACCAGCTTCCCCGTCTTCCAAAGAAGCGGAAACTGGCCTCTCTCCAAGCATGCGCTTAGGAGCCCTTCCAGTCGGGGCCCGAGAGCCTCGGAGGCCAGGACCCAGGCTTTGCCAGGCAAGCCATCGGGTCCCGGGGCGGTGTTTCTGGCTTTCAGCCTGCGTACCGCCACTCTCAGGTCTACCCCAGTCACCTCCGGAACGTCGTCATCGTCATCGGTGTGGTCCGCTTCCGGCACCGCACGCGGCGGCGGAGCCATAGGCGGGGGAGGATGCTCCCCTCGCGAAGGGAACAGAGCGCTCACCACGTCCTCCACGAGCTCAGGCCGGAGACTCTGCGTTAGCGGGGGGGCCCGGGTGCGGAGTTTGTCCCGCACCATCTTGTAAGGGCGCCCCCACGGATCTCCGTTCAGAGACTCCAGCATTTCCTCACGGGCCAAATTCTTGGCCCGCCGGACAGCCTCTTGGAGGGCGGTTTTCGCCGCTCTGTACCCCTCGTACAGCTCCGCCTCAATGGCTGCCGCATCCGGAGGGCGGATGCGGAGCCTGCGATGCCTGGCGTACAGGCGCCGCGCGGCAACGCACGCCTTGCGCAGAGACGTCAGCTCTCGCGACCACCAGTACACCTGACGCTGGGCGCTTCCTGGCCGAACTCGGGGCATTGCCACGTCGCAAATCCCGGACATGGCCTCCTGGAACCAACTCGCCTCGTTGTTGATGTCGGCAGGCCTGACTGGTGATGACACCCAGGCCTGCACGATCGAGGCTTCCAGGAGGAGCTCCCGGTCCAGCTGCTTCAGCGCCCATCGCGGACCACTCGGGGCCTGTAGGACCGGCACGCTTGAGGACTGGGTGGAGACGTCGAACCGGATGTACCGGTGGTCGGAATAGGTCTCCACCCCCTCCATGACGCGCCAGTCAACGACACGCGGTGACAGAGCGGGGCTGGCGAACGAGATGTCCACCACCGACTCGCCCCGCATCCGCACGCACGTGGGGACAGAACCCCGATTTAGGACGACCAGGCCTGTCTCCAGAGCCCAGTCCTCCACCATTCTACCCCGCACGTCCGTGTAACGAGAACCCCAAGCCAAGTTCTTGGCATTGAAGTCCCCGAGCACAAGCACGGGGAGGGAATGGCTTCCGATGACGACACTCAACTCCGTGAGGGAGTTGTGGAACTCGGCGAGAGTTCGGCTCGGGGAGAAGTAGACTCCCACTACAACGATCTCCCCGAACCGTGCTGCTACGCACCCCTGGCCCTTCCTGACACTCTCAAGGGTCGGGGTACCGGCGGCGACCGACGTAATTATGGTCACTGAGCCGCTAAGGTCCTCAACCCAGTCATCCCTGGGCGGGACAAAGTACGGCTCAGCGACCACGGCGATGTTAATCGACCACTGCGCCATGCTCTGGAGCAACAGATCCTGAGCGCAGGCGCAGTGGTTGATGTTCGCCTGGAGAAGGCGTAATGGGGCCGTTACTGGCACTCCATTTCAGCCCCCTCCCGGGCCCCCTGCGAGGGCCCCGCTGCGGAAGTTGCAGCAGTAGCGGCAGCGGCGGCGACAGTGGCGGCGGCTGCGGTGGTGGCGACGGTGGGGGTTTTGGCGGTGGTGGCGGAGGGCCTTCCCTTGCCCCTGGCCTTGGCGGGAGTACCGCAGGACTTGCTCCCTGCCCGGTGATCGGCCGGCTTGCCAGATGCCGCACATGCGGCGCAGCGCGGCGCGGCGGAGCAAGCCGCGGCCATGTGACCAGGCTGGCCGCAGCGGAAGCACAGGCCGCTGCGGTCCACCTCCGAGGTGCACCGGACCGACACGTGGTGCCCCACATGGCAGCGGAAGCACCTCAGAGGTCTGGGTTCCAGCAGCTTCACCTGCGCCGAAACCCAGCCCACCAAGAGCCTTCGGCCCTCCACAATGACTTTCGCCGCTGTCACAGGGCAGCTTACCGTTATGGTTCGCATGCCCGACAGGTCCGGACGTAAGGTGCCTGCCTTGACTTGCTCGGCAGGGCACCCACCGGTCCTGGTGACGGCGGCCACCACCTCCTTCTCGGTCACCGAGTCGTCCAGACCCAGTATGCGCAGGTCTGCGCATTTGACGGGCCTGGACACTCGGGCCTCGTCCGCATTTAGGGACGCTCTAAGCTTTTCAGCCAGAGCGTCAGCGGACGAGCCACGGGTTTCGCCAGGGATCTCCAGCACTCGAGCCCCTGTTGCGGTGACTCTAAGCCGGAGGCCCCCGGTGATCCCGAGCTCTCCGAGATCCACCGTCGCTTTCGCCTTAGCGAGCACGTCGCGGTAGGTCACGCCCCTCTTTTCCGCGTCCAGCTGTAGTGTAATCACTACAGCTGCGGTCTTTGGGGTACTGAGCCTAACCGCGACGCCCCGCTCCTTTTGCCGGCGTTTCTGCTCCTGCCTCCTGGCCTTTTTGGCCGCCGATCGCTCCCTCGCTTTTTCTCCGGCCACCTGCCACCCGGTCTCGGCCGCGGAAGGCTTAGGGGGCGGGGGGGGCGGCGATAGCGGCTGTCTCGCGGCTGGCGCTGGTATATTCGCCGCGTTGCCCTTCTTTTGGGCCGCCGCCTTGCCCTGTTTCAGAGCCGCCGCCTTCCTAACCGGAGCCGGTTTCGTCGGGGCCGACATAACCCTGCCGGGGGGCTGGCTGGACGGCCGCGGTGCGGAGGCCGCAGCAGACGCATATGAGGCCGCCGTCGGGCCCGGGGGCGCCTTGTTTGCCGCTAGGGGGGGGCGCAGGACAATGCCCTCCAGGACGGAGAACCGCGCCTGGAAGGCAGCCAGCTCCTGCCGAACCAGATTCAGAACCTGGTTCTCCACCGGCACGGACTGGCTTGGATGCTTCTGGCCCCCATTTTGGGGCGCCTCGCGAGAGCCGGACTCGCGCAGACTGGCCAGGTCTGCTCGGAGCTTCATATTCTCCTCTTTGAGAAGCTCCGTGGCGGCCGTCAGTCGAGCGACCTCCGCCCTCAGCTTGGCCACGCCGTCTGGCGGGGGCCCAACAAATCTGGCCTCCGCTGCCGCCATAATGGAGGCGACCGCTGCAGGTATAGCCCTTTGCCTGGTGGAGGGCTTTTGTTTCAAAGAGACAGCCCTCAGCGCCGCCTCCACCTCCTTCGCGAGTCCGGCCTTACGCTCCGCATCGGAGCCGCCATCTGCACCCGCTTCGTCGCCAGAGGAGCCCGAACGGGCCACCCCGTGACCGGTGGCCACCCCCGGATGGCGCCCCTCCTCGGCAAGCCGCGCCGACCTCTCGGTGGCAGAGAGGCCTCTCCCCTTGCCACGGATCCCGCCGCGCTTGCTGGTGGGGATCTTACGAGCCGAAGCCAGCTCCCCATCTGACGACGACTCTCGGTCGCCTACCGGCCTGGACCGCTTGCGTAGGAACTCCCTGTTCCCCGCAGCAGCCCCGAGCCTCCCGCGCTGGGAGCTCACTGAGCCTCCCGCGCTCACCTCGCTGGATGCGGCGCCGGACTCCGACACCGCATCCCTCTCCTCCCTTCCTTCGCCGATATCGGCCGTGTTTTGGGTTGTATTTGTTTCCATACTGTTCCCACGAGTATGGGGGAAATAAAAAGTCCATCTGGGCAGTGCCCCCTGTACCCAGATAAGCCATAGCCAGGCCCGGCAGTGGTTCGCACTAGAGACTGATTTTCCAAAGGAACCCGTCAGCCATACATCTCCTCGCGGTGCGCCGCCGCTTGAGATTCGGGGTAACTTTTTATAGAGGTTTTCTACCTCGTGGTCCGGGCGGTTAAGCCAAGACCCTCGGTCCCAATCGAAGCCGCGAGACGTGTTCCACGACACTTCGACGGTGGGATTACGATATCGACGGAGACAGTGAGGAACGCACGTCCTTCACTGTCTGCTCGGAGGCAGGGTAAGTGCACACCGAGCCCGCCCTTGCTCCTCCGCTGTGCCCTCTGCTTTTCAGAGGGTCACGCGGAGCAACGCCCCCTTGGTCCATGAGGGACCCGCCCATGTCAGAATATTAGCCATGGACAGTAACATTCCCCGAGGAATAAGAATCTCTTCCCATTCCTCGGGGAAGGATACTGGCCACGCCCAGGGTGCACCGGCCCAGCAGCTGCTATTCCCTCCAGACGTATCGAGAGGGACCGGCAGCCATCAGGCACACGAGGAGGAATTCTGACAACGCACCCCACCTAGAGGTCTGCTCACCTACATGTAAATCTAGTGCATAGTACAGGGAATCAGTTTTAGCGCGCTATAAATCCATAAAGAATTCGCTTTAATTCGAGTAAACACGTTAGATTTCCTACACGCTTGCGACTAGACGCTGCAGTTATTTGGCAATGCAAGAAAATAATTTCTTATCTCAATTTATTTGGAGTCGACGCAGCATCTCTTCTTCTTCCATACTTCTCTATTACTCGTCATCTCGTCAGACACCTCTTTTCTAGCCATGTCATCCTTCAGACAGTTTATCTTTTGCGATGTAAAAATACTTCAGTGATTTGACAAAATCTGATGTACCTAACAGACTAAACTGTTTATTTTTGCGGTGTGAAATAGTTTGACGGTGTCCAGGGGTGGAAATAACCTGGAACTTCAAAATTACTGACACTGTCTTGCTGAATGATTTATAGCATAGAAAAACTCGGATCAAAATTGTTGCTGGAGAACCAGAATTTAATGTTCTAAAATTATGAAAATACAGAAAAGCTGCAATAATGTAATCCCTATTACCTACGAATAATTTCGTAGGCTGAAAATACCTAGGATCCAATACCAAACAGACCATTGCACCACAATATCTAATAATCTCACAACTGTCGCAAGAAGTCTGCAAACCGCAGTTCAAATTCTTTCACAATCACTAAATTCGTTTACCGTCTTGCGACAAAATAATCGTAACGTCTAGCAGAAGCCTAAAGCTAATTAAATTAAACGCTCACTGACCTACAATGAGATGAAAACAATTTATTCGCAATAATAATAATACGACTGCATTGTGTTACACTAGTTTTGCTACTGGGTTTTCTTGATCTTAATTTCGTGAATGTTTGGCAAAGAGGTGATGTCACTATTTTGTTCTATCTATGGCAGTTGTTAGTAGGATAAGATATTTTGAAAATTATGCGACATAAAAAAAAAACTGAGATAGTGAGTGGTCATTGTTGATGTTTCAAAAATTACACCTCAATTTGATCTTGCAGGACTAAGCAAGGAACGAAAGTGAGATCAAAGAGGCGCGGAAAAGAAGTCATATTGAATACTAACCTCTCATTAAGTTACTTCAATAAAAGAAACTATAGTTGCCAATGACTATAGTGAAAGGCATATACAAGTGACAATCGGGTTTCTAAACGTTTATATCTCTACATCGACTTTCAACAGGACATAAGCTTTCAGTAGCTTGTACCAATCCAATAATTTGTTGAATGTTCCGTCGTTATTGTTGATAGAATGTTTCTTTGTCTAAAGCTTTCTGATCATTGATTAATGTGAATGCTGGTAGGCAAAATATCACGTCACAATACCCACTTCAAATAAAAGAACGGCCTTTCTCATTTGACTTTCACAAATCACCCGAAACAACAGCAAATATTTTATTTTTCTCTGACAATACATAATTTGGTTATACATCACGGATTGTGTCAAAGACTATTCAATGTACGGACACGTCTTCATTACAATATTATTATATTAATAGGTATACAACACACTGATGTAGTAGCGACTGATATTCTGAAGAAATTTCTAAAATAAAAGCAACACTGACCTTTTCTGCCAAAACATGTTGAGAGTTTATTTATTGCTGATTTTGATGACTCGTAGTCAGCTTATCGCATTTAGAACCAGCCCCGCGAACACAATCTATGAATTTATACAAAAATCGGCATAAAATTTTCTCGAGTTATTGGCGTATTGAAGCGCACTAGCAGACCCACAAATGCAAAATATTGCATTTTTTATTTAATACTTTGAGCAGACAATTTTGCAGAGGCGGTTTATTGTCATTTTCTACCAGCCAACGTTTGGGTTATGCAGAGACAAACAATGATAGGTGAAAACGCAATATGCAGGGAGATGAAAGATAGCCGTCTTCCGCTAAAAACTCCGAATGTTAGCTTACACATCAATGGACCACAACCCCTACTCTCAGTTGGAGCAGTTCCAATAGCCTTGTCAGTTTGATATGAGTCACAATGTTGCCGCGACGTATCGTACGGTATTATTACGTGTGATCTCGTAAATACGAGCACTTTGTTCTAAAACGGTGTTCAGCTATTAACAAATTGTCGTTAATATCTTTTTATAGCTAATTTTGTGGGGATAAGTGAAGCAACGAACATGTAAAATACTGGTCTTCAGCCGTATCCAGTAAGAATGAAAGCCGACTCCAACATAGTTGAGAAAAAGCCGGGCAGATTTTAAAGACGTAGACTAAGACGTAACAACGAATGATAATACTTTAAAATCTCCTCCACGTACTCTATGCAGTCACTTACCTGACCACCTTGACTAGTGAATCAGGTAAATTCTAAGAGAGCATCCATAAAGTGCAGAATTGTTTCATTCATATCTTAGCCAAATGCACAATTGAAGAGTTACTGAATGGATAGCACTTCGGAGACTGGGAATTAAACAACTGTAATTACCGGAAATAGCACTTGGTTAGCTACAGAATTTACGCATCTCTCAAATTCAAAATAATTCAAGGACCTTCTCCTGCCCTAACCCCTTAGTTTGGGGTCGACGCAGCTTACTTTCTTCTTCCAACTGTCAATCTTTCTAGCGTCATCGCAGTACCTACCTATTTATATTCTTTCTAGACATATCAACTTTAGAAATAATTCGAAGCTAAAATGGTAAATGCTGACCGAATCAAATTGAAACAAAATAACACAGAAGCCGACCACAAGCGCGCAGTAGTGATGCAATTGCGTAAATTAGCAACTGTGCGACGATAATTGTGTTGCACACATTAAAATTAACATTGGGATCACGAGCTTCGAATAGCTTGCAGATATAGAGCTCAATGTTTCTATTTAGGTAAATAGGGGGAATACTACAGCATTTAAATTTACTTACTTACTTGCATAAACTCATGATCTTTTCCCATAGAATCTTTGGAACTCCACCTTCTACATTCTTGACATACTTCATCAGCATCTATGTCCCCAAAGTACCTACTTAATGTGTAAATTACGCTCAACAAGGAGAGAAACTGTTGCCCTCGGACAGTTAGGTGGGGGACGCGGCACACCACGAAGGAGTTAGAGAGAAAGAGGAGGCGGGAAGAGTTGGAAAGATTTACAAGAACTATAAAAGAGGAAAACTTAAAAGCGAAGAACTGGAACTGGCTAAAGTTTAAGGAGGTCGATGGTTTAGAATGGGACAAAATAGGCTACCAAAAAGAAAAGAGGTAAGGTGGTTGATTCAAAAACTCTTGACACTCAGTCGAATATTGAAAATGCAAAAGTTGCACTACGTTTCAGGCATACATTCAGGTATTGCTTGGTGTTAGTAAAAACACGTAACATTCCCTGGTCCCATCAAATGAGTCTGTAACTTTATGAAATAATAAAATGATAATAATTATACTTATCCACATTTAGAACCCAATTAAATGAAGACCTTTGATAATCACAAATCAAAATAAAAGTCTCAATAAACACTTCCATCTTGGGTGGTAATGTAAAGATCAAAAGACGCACAGACGGACAAAGAAACTGTCGTGTTGGATTAGCGAATCTCTATCATTATAAACAACCAATATGACAGTTGTAATGATGGAACTGCACGCTACTAGGGGTTTGCGAACTCGACTCTTTTATGACATATGAGTATCTTAGTCTGGTAACTTGAATCAAAAATCTCTGAAATCTGAATCTTAAACCTCAAATAAGCACAAATGAAACAAATGAGGATGTTCAAATCTAAAAGAAAAAATGTTAAAGGTTAATTAAATATTTACGATATTAACTGCGTGTGATACTTATTTAAACGAAAAAACAACTTATGCTGAACCTTTGAATCGACACCCTCCATCATCGGGTAAGAACAAATTCATAGTATCAAATTGAAAAAAATGGTTAATTGCAAGTCTATCGAAAAAAAACTATGCTAACATTGATATCAGAACAGATAACTCATGGTAAACTGTCTTATAAATAGTTTGTCCTCATTGAATAAACAACACAAATACTGAAGTAAATAAATAAGAAACATTATTCTCCAAATAATAGCAAGAATCATAGTAGTGTCCCTGGACACATTCCAAAAAGGCCACGCGGTATTCTTAAAGGGAACTCTAATTATAGCCTACTGAATTGTGTTTTGAGCGTCCAATTAACAGCTCTTGATATCCAACATATTTATTTATAAAGATCCGGATACACGCACAATCTTATTTGCACAAATTCCAAGGTCACCTGTTGACAGACCAACAACCAGATGAATGAATGACATTCAGAAGATTGAGGGCATTACCTGATTGCAGACCAGGGAAGAATGATACAGAGCAGAGAAATTGTAAACTCAGCAGAGGATAGAACAAGGATGTTGATGACAAACATGTGTCTGAACATAACGTTAAGACGGCAAAACGGTATGCCGTGCAAATGGTTTACACAACCGCTAATTTGCTCTAGCTTAAGCTGCACAAGCAAGCATGTTTATATGTGGACATCACACAAATTCTTTGCACAAACTGTATCATGCAAATCTCTATCTTGTCTACAGAGCAGAGTGCACCTTGTTGTCTAAGCACAATGTAAGTCACTACGTGTAAACGGGCCTTAAATGAATTATAAATACAAACGCCCCCGTCGTAATTTCTCAATGAAATTTTAATTAGTCCTTATTTAGTAAACTACAAGATCTTACCAAGAATTTGGACATATAAATTCTAATGCTAGATTTGGTCTATTTGTTAATCTTTCATGTTTCCTAGAAAGTTCAAATCCATCTTTCGTAAGAAAATCGTGTTTTTGAATTCCAACTTGATAGATTTAGAGTTTCCTTAAGTTGCTAATACTTCAGCTACCTGACGTAATTAAAATTAGCTGCAGTAATTAATTGCAAAGTCTTGATCAATGTTGTTCCCAGTAATAGCACAATAATTGTAGACAAGTTTTAACTACCAACTAGTTGTAACCACCAACCCGTACCCTTTCACATAGAGGAGGCCGCCGGTGTACCAGCAGTGGGAATGTGTTGACTAATTATGCTTACAAATATCTTCTATCCATCATCCATCTACGTTCCATGTTTTTAGGATTCCGTACCCGAAGGGTAACTACGCCTCCGCTGTCCGTCCGTTTGTCTGTCAGCGAATTTGTATCTCATGATCCGTAATAGATGGACAGTTGAAATTTTCACAGAACTGCTATAACAACAAATAATTAATTTAAAATTAAAGAGGGCTTTACACGTGAGTTCGACTCGCACTTGGCTGGTGTTTTCTAAATTAATTAAAGCAGCTCATGGTGATTGATGCTATTGCCTATGCCGAAGATATGCATTAAAAATTTCA
Organism: Noctua janthe; assembly: GCA_910589295.1. Lineage (NCBI taxonomy): Eukaryota > Metazoa > Arthropoda > Insecta > Lepidoptera > Noctuidae > Noctua > Noctua janthe. The sequence continues at coordinate 1,473,474 of OU342573.1, read as the reverse complement.
AGAGAAGGGAAAACAGAAGTATTCGTAAAAAGTTACAAAAATCATCCCTCACACAACGATAGAAAAACCAATAAACCCAATCACAAAGTTACCAAGACCAATAATAAAAAGCAATCGAGAACAACCGAGGTCCCTAAAGAAACACAACACCGCACCGACTCGCGAAACGAATGCAATAAACTTGTACCATCGACGATCATAAAGCAATGCGCACAGCACGCACAGTGCCTATCTCATGTCTTAATTTGTACAGTGCGACCAAAACAGTATAAATAATATAAAAACAATGAATACGTACACTGACAACGATGTGGGATCGTGAGCTGATAGAGTTATGAATGGAGAGAAGTGAATCTTTAGGGAAGGTGAGATAGAAGATACTGGTGGTAATGGCAATCAGTTTCTCTCATGGTCATATAGCTATTTATACGACATAAATACATTGTTTGTGGCTGCAAATATGCTTGATGACAAGGAATTGCAAAAACAGTGCATACTCAATGATGAATGGATGCATCCAGGTGACCAGCAATAATAGCAAAATTTTGAAAGTGACCTTCACACAAAATAAATCAAACATTACATCACGCGTTAGCTTTAAGTCTCAAGAAATAGGAGGTCAGCCTACTGCCATTAACCTAGAAAAAGGACAATTTTCCTTGACCAAAATCAAATTCTTCTTAACTTTAAAAAAATTACCATGGACCATCTAATTCCTTCTGAAGCTGCGCAAACGCACGCAGCGGCGAGTTTGACGTTTAACAGAAAAATCTAAAATCATAAAGCACTAACACGGGCTTGTCATATCGGGTTGCGATTGCCGCCTGCATGCTAATGTCCCATGGACCTGTACCTTTTCACCTGTGCACTTTGCCAGGAGAATTTCATTCTTATTGCTTAGTACTTTAGGTACTGTGGTTTTGATTAGTATTGTGTTCGATTATATTGGTTCTCAGTATTGAGAATCTTAGATGCAAATGCTTGCATATGAGAATAAAGGATAAGTAGGAAGTATGGGAAACATTATGTCTCGATGATGAAGATTCTAGAAATAATTGTGAGTATTTTCATATTTGTAGGGAAATCTTTGCAAGTGAAGTTCCTTTTGCAGTTACGGTTGATAATAAGTAAGATGAAATTGATCTTAAATATAGCCTAAACGAAGGACCAGATTATAAATTCTGCAAGGATTTATTAAAATGTAAGAAACTCTGACGTAGATTTTAGAAGACAATCATTTTTATTTGATATAATTTACCACATAGGGCAAATAAAACAATACAGATCACAATAAAAAGATTTAAAAAAATCAAACAACCGATACAACCAATAAAGAAAGTACGTAATGAATCCTCAAAAATAAATCAACAAACATTATAAACCAAACGACATCCATCTTAAATCGGTAGAGAATTAACAAGTCATGTTCGCCACCATTTTATTAGCGGTCGCAAAAGAATATCAATAAAGTTTACTCGCGGCGACGTTTAATATTTCGCTATAAGATGTGTAAGATAACCTCGAGGGATTTGTGGACAAGCTAGTCATTGTGACTTCGCGATTTTATGCATAATTGTTGTTCGTTATCTCTGATGAGAGTAAAGAATATACGGGGTTGAAGATTGAAAACAATGAATAAACTAAAGCAATGAACGGGTAAGGCGTAGTTGAGACTCGCGCAGACCAGGGGAGCATGGCGTCAAGGTGAAGGTCAATAGTCAGAGGTGAGTCAATTAAGGTTGCAAATATAGAGGAGGATGATGATTGAAACTATTATGGCCTAGTAGTCACTTGCAAGTTGGAAGGTCATGGGTCCGAATCCAAGCAGCACCCAGAGAAGAGAACTATGTGTCCCAGCAGTGGAAACATTATAGACTGATTATATGCTTATGCTAAAGAAACAGTTGGAAAGTTCTATGAATCATTTGTCCAAAAAAGTACCCATGAACTCATAAGCAAGATAATTACATAATAAAGAGTGTAAGTAGACCCTTAACGAAGCCGAAAAGCACTTCTTCTCCCCGTCTTAGCGATCATGTTTTTGTTCTAGACCTTACTATAAACACCTCCCCAACCCCCGTACTATTCAATCCATGCATTAGTCCTACCGTAAAACGTGATATTTCACCCCAAAAAAAAAGTCGTTTCCCAGCAATAATTTTTGCGTAAAGTTACTTAGTTTGATGTACAGAATGCTTGGTTGACGGCTTCGTCTGTTTACACCCTGTATAAACGAAAGACAAACACTGACAAAATTATAAAGCAAATATATCAAACTGTGATCCTCCATCATTGATGTTGTGTTCTACTTTTATACAACAATGATAAATCTGAGCTGGTGGATCAAACGTAAGCAGTCAATGCATACAGATCAGGTGAACATGGTTCCTCTACAGAACCGTTTAAAAAAATCACCTCAAAAATTTAATTCAAAACCGAATTGCGACATCCAAAACCGTCTAGATATGGTCATTGTAACAGTCGAGTAATATTAATAGACGAAACGAGTACTGCGTTTAGCATTCACAGCGTTCATTCGCTGCTCGGTCACCTTTCATCTCGCTGATAGACATCGGGTGCGTGCGCGCATATGAAACGAGTAGATATGGGAAATGGAAGATCGGGCTTAGAGAGCATGGCTAAGATTTGTTTTGTTATTTTGTTTAATTTATGTAAGTGTGACTTGAAATCTGCTAGTCTTGTAACGGAATACATATTAACTTAGGCACAAGATCAATTGCTAAAGAAATTATCTCATGAAATATAACTGAAGCTTGTAAAGGAGTTGAAGCAACCAATGCTCTGCCTGAGACTTAACAAAAAAAAAAATTATCAATACAAAAAGCCAACTGTATTTTTAAAACAAGTTGCCACATGCTTGAAATGCTTTTCGGTAGCTTCTGTCACACCTGCACATGAATTACCTTTTTCATCGTAATTTTCTCTAGGTCCTTCAGAATAGAATGGAAACCACACGTTTCTAGAACGACTACTTGACTAACAGTATGTCTGAGCATAGACCAAATAAGAACTAAAATAATACAAGAGGAAATTATAACACGATTAATCACACATGAAATTCTAAGAACGAACTGCAAGTCTTACCATAAGCCAAAACAAAGAAACATCAGCGACAGCCGCCTCGCACTTGACTGCAACAGTGTGAACAGATACACCGAAACGTATCGTGTCTCCAAACTCATAACTTCTTTATTTATGTCTTACTTTACCCGAGGCTCCCGAATCGGATTGGGTTACATAAAGTCATTGTTTATGTGGCACGTTCGATTCTTTCTGATGCATCGGTTTTGGGTTTAGGGGCCCGTGGAACATAAGTTGTTTTAAGTTGTGAATCTTTTTTAGTATCTATATGACTTGTTGTTATTGACATCTTTGGAAGACCATCAATTTCCTACCCTTATCCCAATTTATTTGAGGTTAATTTTGGAAGAGCAAGAACCTGTTTTATTTGCTGAAGTGGTGACTTGCAATCAGTATTTCGCACTATCTCGCCTCTGCAAGAGTAAAAGAAGAATATGTATTGTATAAAGAGTAATAGGTATTCCGAGTCTTTTCTCTTTGGCTTGGTTTAGTTCAGAAAGATATTAGAAGGGATTGAAATGTTGCAAAAACTATTAATGATGATAATAAACTAAGGAGTACCTATAATGCGGTAACATTTTAAATCATTTCAGTACCTTTCTGCTTGAGTAACTAAAACAGAAAGCAAATCACAGCAGGACAGAGTCAGCCCCTTTTATGCTACTTATACTTTTAAAAGTATACCCAGAAACTTTTATAAAAGTTAGTTCCATCATATTTCACATCAGGACTTGTCATCAAGTAATACTAAGGTCAAAGATGATCTTGGACTTGAATACTAAAGAAATAAGGAAACAAGATCCTTTGAAGACAGGACACGCCATATTCGTCGATCACTTTTTCCTCAAGGGTATTCCAAATGGACAGTATAAAGATATTTGTCGTTTGTTGTTCTTGCGTCATCTTCTTATTTAAAGTTAAAGGCGTTGGTGCTATAATTTTTACTAGTCACGATGGAATATTTCAATATATTGATGAATGAAATAGTAGGAGTAGTAGCTACTTATAATACTACTTGGTATCTAAAGTTCTGCCATGAGCTCTTTCGTTGCAAACAAAAGTATTTTGTTCGATCAATGCTGAAAGCCGTCAATCATACGTTCAAAGTACCTAGCCTTTGACCAGACTGTGACCAAATTACAACCATATTCTTACGTCAGATTATCTTATACTCTTTATATCCTAAAACTAACAAACAGTTGAAACTTGTGACGTAATTCAGAAACCGATTCCACCATGACTCACTAATTACAACATTCTCATGGCAATATAAACACAAATAAGTTATTTTAAACATCACGAACCCATAACTTAAAGGAAACTACCCGAAAACGTACCTTACGGGTCTACAGAGACAATATTGTACCATAAATGACCATAACTTCTTTGAAAAGATAAACTTTTTGGGCCAATTATGGGACGGGAGCGGTGTTTCCAAAAATCCCCTATATACAGTTTTTTATCTACCATCAGACAATATACTTACGTGGTAGATGGTATCTCTTTAATTTACAAAGTTATTTGGGGAGTTTTGACCCCCGAAAACACCACCACCACCGTTCTTCTGTCTATAACTTTAAAGTTCAAAATCGTGACTTACTCTTCTTTGGTAGTGTTGATTTTTATGTTGGTTTTAACTAAAATTGTTAGTCACGACCGCGATGGCCAGTGTCTTTTACTGTTTACAAGGTGATATTAAAAGTTGACACGCCATTTTGGTTTCGATAGTTTTTTTAATGCTGTGACGAAGTGTGGTTAGTTTTATAAGTTTACTTACAAATCGAATGTTTAATGATTTGAATTAACAAGGTATGCTGTTAACGTGATTTTAGTAACAGTAAATGCTGATAAAAAATGAAAAACCTGAAAACAAGAGATAAGCATGTTGATATCGACTAAAAATATTTGAGTTGGAGGCAATTCAGCATGTTTGTCATGGTTGCCTCCCCCTTTTCCATGGTGGCAATAATATAATCACATTTTATTCACATTTTGGTACACATAAAAACAAAGAACCATATCATTACGATACATACCTAGGATTTCGACAGCAAACAATCAACTACAGTCGGCAAAACAATTTTAATTGCTGATGATCTCCAAAAAAAAAACAACACAGTTCACCGCGCACCAAATTTCCACATCGACAGCCAAAAGAAAGACAGACACGGAAAAATAATAAAAAAAAAAACAATTTCAGTTGTCAGTTAATGATGACGCACGAGAAACGCCACTGAAAAGACTGAAAAATGAACGGAATCGTTTGCTGGAAGAAAGCCTTCGAAATAATGCGGAATTGTGAAAAGAATGGTCGAGACAAAAGGGCAATTGAAGTCGAAAATAATGAAGAACAAACAATTAACACACGACGTACCCGCGGCACCGGCCACGGACATAGTTTGGGAGTCTGGATCGTGAATGATGAAGTTATCTCGATATTTCTGAGTTTTGCTTAATGTTGTAAATAGTTCTATTGGATAATTAGCTTATCGGAAAGTATTCTTACTGATCGTACATCGATAAAAAGTTATAGTACCTAAGTAGTGAAACTGCAAAAGTGATTTTTATTCATATGAAGCGATTGAAGTATTTGTTGTCTTTGGCTTTAGTCATTTAATTTTATACGTGACGAATGACATCATAAAAAAAAAAGTTGAAAGATATTAAAGATAACAATGCTACTGGTCATCTCCGTTTTGAAGCCACTTAATAATTTGGACATCAACTCTCGGTCTAAAATATGGTTCTTCGAGAAAAAAAAAACCTCATGTATTGTTTTGGCTTTACTTCTCCTTTTTAACATAAAGGGTTGTGAAATCCACCCCAAGAAAAAATTCAACTCGAATGGAAGAAGAATGCGAACATTTTTTTGTTTTACCCATTATAATACTTTTTTTATTTGTTTGTTTTTTAAAATGTTTCATAATTGTTTCCCTTTGATCGAGATGGACGGGCTTGGGAGGTCAGTCATTCTTTTCGTTTTTATTCTAATTTTTTTGATCAAATATTTCCTCTTTTTTGATTAAGTTTCCGTACGATACCCACGCACTTTTTAGACAAAGAGGTGAATATTTTATTTTGGCTTCTGAGTTGAAGGTAGATATTTTAAATCTTTTATTTAATTTTTATTTGTTTTTTCTTTGAAGTTTAGTAACTTCCGGCGTATGATGGAAAGAAAGAACATTTTACTTGACCTAGGTCAAGACATATTGTAAAAAAAATACAGAAAAAACTTATTTATATTGTAACAGTTAAATGACATTCTTTTAAAACTATGAATGAGAGAAAAACTTCAAGCAATCGAAAAGTTGAAATATACTAGTATATTTCAACTTTTCTTTAACCATTCATATAAACTACTTAACAAAAACAATAAAACCCAGCTAGAAAATACTCAAACAAATACATTATACATTTAAAACAGAAAGTTGAAAGAGAAAAATTAATACTGATTGGAAAGCAGCCATTTCACGGTATTACCGTTTGGGGATGGGCACGGTAAGTAGCACCCAAGAGACCAACGTTTGGCATTTGGAAAAAAATGCGTAAAAACAAAATGGCGAGGGCTAATCTAAATTAGTACGGTGAGACAAACAAGCTATTATTTTTGTTGCAAATTAATAAAAAAAAGTTGTCAAGTACACAGAAATTAAAGTTTTGACTAGAATTATTTTGTAAATGTAGAACTTTTTTATTATTAAACCTGTAGTGGTTTCTGATAGTTTATGGGGAAGTTGATAAGTTAATTTTATTTGTATGGCTGCCGTGAAAGGTAATAATTTAAGTGCCATAATTACTCTGTAACTTGATTACAAGATTATAGGAAACTAGCTTTTGATCGCGACTTCGCTCTCGTTATGTACGGAAATTATCGCAGTGGCACATTTTAAATGTAGCCTATGACACTTGGGGATAATGTAGGTTCCAGTTAGAGAAAGAATTTTCGGAATCGGATCAGTATCCAAAAGATTACCCCCTACGTACAAACTTACTAAACAAATTTGACCTCTTTATAATATTAGTATTATCATAATCATTTTTATATATTTGCGAATATGGGTACAAAAGAAAAGGTCTTCAGCTAACAATAGTGTCAATTAGCCATATCCTACCATAAGGCATGCCAATGTACACACATTATGTACGTTTAGCCTGTAAATATTTAGTGACAGAGTAATACACTTTTTTTAGTAACGGTGTTTTGGTATTGTTTTTAAATATGTTTATATAATTATTAATTAGTTCCTATAAACGGTAGGTACTCTGTTCAGTCTGTTGTAAATTAAATAGAACTTTATTGCAATTAAAACTGAACTCTATCTATCTTTTTTTTTTTTTTTAAAAACGTTGCCCCACACTAGGAATTTCTCCTGTATCGTGGGTGCGTTTACAAACATTTAAACTCACATACACAAACAGCCAGACCCGGAACAACTACCTGTAGGCCATACAAATATTTGTTCCGTGCGGGAATCGAACCCGCGACACGCAGCGCAGCAGTCAATCGCTCAGCCACTGCGCCAACCGTGCCGTCAAATCTCCTGGTGCATTTGAAACATATTATTATTCCAATATCCGAAATGAAAAAAAAAGCAGCATAAAAAAACATATTTTCTTGCCGACGGTACAAATCGGAACCAATCGCGAATTGTCGTAATTTTTTATTTCGTAATTAGTATTAGCAGAAGTAGTCCATTAAGATTATATTTTTAAATTCAGGGGTTTTAGAGAGGTACCTTCTGAATAAGACAATAGTCTTAAGATAGAGATTATGTAGAAAAAACATTTTGTTTTAGCCCTGATTGATTTAGGAGGGACCTTTTAAATGAGGGTTTTTTTAAGTACCATTATTCAATGGCATACAAGCTAATATCAGTATACACGCATATATCACAACCATCTATGGACTGGTGATACTAAAAGATAACTGGCAACAATACTAAATATGGCTGCGCAATACTGAAGATACCCGTACCCTTATTTCACAATACACAATCTATCATCATTTGTGCTATTTTGAAGTATATTCATAATCCAGTGCTTTGATCGAAGCATGGACGATTGAAGACGAATCGATCGATGTTTTCGAATTTTCATAAATTCGAAAAAATCGTTTATTTGAGAACGTAAAAAACCCAGTAAACGTCTCTGAATTGTGTAACGTCTTGCTGCAGTGTACTATGACTATGCACCGGCAATAGCACATAACATAACATCACGCCTGTAATTCCCGACGGGTTAGGCAGAGGTGTACCTAATAGTACACCCACATTTCGCCAGTTATGTTAAAGTCCCGTGTAGGGGCGAGCCTATTGCCATCAACCGGCAATAGTACATAATTAAATTGATCTCCATCTCATCTAGTAAAATAACAGTTACTCAAAATTCTTTAGTCAAAACCATTCCATGATCAAACTTCTCCAGAAACAAAATCCTCTTCTCCCCCGACCAACAAGCGCCATTTTTATCCACAGACAATGCAATACAACAATAATTAATTAAAAATTCTCAAAGTATCCTAGGAAGTCGATAGTGGGGACAATAAGGGCCACTCGAACTTGGGACAACGTCTGTAGTCTGAAGGGTCCTTCAGCAGAAAGGGTTGTTACAGTCGCAGTCTGCTGCTGCTTCTCGGGAATTTTCAAACTGTTGATTTGTAGAATTTTCCAATTGGCAAAGGATTGTATTACGTGTTATGATGGAAATTGATTGCTATTGTTTAGTCCTTTAACACGCGGTTTCTAGAAAGCCTATCGATACGTCATAACATAACATAACATTATAGTTAGGCAAAGGTGTACCTAATAGTACACCTACATTTCACCAGTTATGTTTAACTCCCATGTAACAGGGGGCGAGCCTATTGCCATCAACCGGGCGCAAATCCAGACTCCGTGGCTGCTACTGAGAAATTCCTGATGGAAAAACCCAATAACATTTTGGCCGACCTGTCAATCGAACTGAGGACCTCATGCTCAGCAGTCGCGCTTGCGACCTCTAGACCAACGAGGAAGTAAAGTGCAGGTATAGATAGGTCATGTCAGTCCATATTTGGCGGTTCGTTGTAGTTTCTGATAAGTGAGATGAAGCTTGAAGCAAAGTAGATCGAGAAGTAACACCGGATTAGTTCATAATGGATGAAATGGCGACAGGTCACTAGAACAACTTGCTACCCACGCATGCCTCTTTAGTTAAAGGATCAGAAAACTTGTCTTCATATACTCGTAGATTTGAGTTTTTCACTTCAACGGCATAAAAAGAAGCTCTTTAAAATGCACCAGTACTCCGTAATCATGATAAGATTATTGGATGACTAATTTATTGAAATTCGACATTTCCAACTTAAATTACAACCAAATTACCGTTTCTCAGTCTTCTTTGGGTAAATTTAAGGTTTCTGTAGTTTCACAGTCTTCTGTAGTTTCTCAGAGATGACTTTTGGTACTGACATCTTCGTTTTCAAAATCGATAGCAATAGCCTTCAAAACATGTAATGCACAGTTCGATGGTGATTCGTGACAAAGGTTTGTTTTTCTCTCGTCATTTTCCAACAGATTGTCCCTAGAGCACTACACTCGAAGGCTCTTGAGCACTCGAAGTACTTCGGAGTCTTTCGGAGAGGTTCGGGAAAGACTCGATCACTCTTCTGTTTTGAGCGATGTCTGTGAGATGTTTTTGTTGAGAATTGATATCTTTGGATTGTGTATTTTTATTGTGTTTGAAGTGGAATTACATCATTCATATCCGGCTTGGCATTTTTTATATCTACATATCTATAATAAGGGATTGCGCATCCAAGTAAGCAAACACAATTTGGCAAGATTACAGATCCTTCCGACACTCAGTGTGAATGCTGTGCATCTGACCCATTTTCTGACTGTCCTACACCTCCACGTAATTTGATCAGTCGTACCATCGATACGGAAAAAGAATAAGACTGATAAACAAAACATCACGCATGTTATCCAAAAAAAAACGCGACGGCTTAGGTGTACCTAATAGTACACCCACATTTCACCACTTATGTTTAAGTTTCATGTTATTACATGAAACTTATTATATATGTAATATATAATAAGTTTCATGCAAGTTGCCCCTATTGGGGGCAAGCCTATTGCCATCAACCGGGCACAAATTCAGACTCCGTGGTTGCTACTGAGAAATTCTTGATGCAAAAACCTAATAACACTTTGCCCGACCTGGGAATCAAACCCAGGACCTCTTCCTCAGCAGTTGCGCTTGCGATCACTAGACCAATGAGGCAGAACAATACATTCAGGAAATAAGCTTGAGAATGATCGCGGTGTGCGGGACACCTTGCAATAGGTACTTTTTTCTTAAGCCTCATATAGTGAACACTTGCCAGAAGTCTTCCTTTCAATGAAACGTACAGCTGATGCAGCTTAAATCAAAAAGTCACTAAAAAAACAGCTGTACTGTGGCTTACTTTAAACAAAATGTGTCCAAATTTTAAGAGAAGGATAAGTTATCGCCTTACAAAAGCTACACACGAATAAAACATGTCCATTGTAGAATCCAACATTCTCTTATCAAAATGTGACCTTCCATCACCCAGAGCGCAAAGACACGACAAGGACAAAGATATTCGAAACATAATCAACATAAAACCTCATTCACAATCAATAATCCATCACAACTCAATTACATTCACAAACTCAACATCTCTTATTCGGAAGCCGATAATTGGAAAACTGAATTTGTAATTTCAATCATTTGTATCCATTAAACAAAGGAACAAACAAACAAACAAATCGAATCGGGCAATTTCGGCCTCTGCCGATCGCTGCCGAAATCAATTAGCTCCTTGTAATCTGCAAAACAAAGATGTGTCTACTATTCTTCAGCTCAAAAATCAGCTCTGTCCTTCAAAACATAAGTCCGAGATTCCATTTCTCAACGCAGTTTTAACCTTGCTAAACATAATCGTAGGATGTACAAACCAGACGTCTTGGATTACCGAAAATTGCTACCAAAGGAAAATACCAACATACTATCATTATAACTTTTTTTCTTAGTTTTCGATATGAAAAAAAAAGTCTGCGAATAACTTATGCGATGCAATGACCGCGGGCGGCGACATCAAAAGGGTTACTGGCGAGATGTTTTGTCCTTGTCTCGCTTGTGTAGCCATCAATATCTGAGTGAGATGGATGTATGATGTTGAAGATAAAAAATGCCCTTTAAGTTGGTATGAAGCGATGCCGCCACATTTGTAGTACGGTCTGTGGTGTCAAATGAACGAAAGTATCACGGTTGCTTGTGCGTATTAAATTGCAAATGTAGTTGTTTGCTCACAGTTTTAAATAAAGGACTTATGGGTTTGTCAAGTGTCAAGTTTGTCAGGTTTTGAGGTGTTTGGGCTGGTTTGTCAATCATGTGGCGCGGTGTTAATTGGGCAGGGTCATTTTAAACAGGTTTTGGGCTTCATGATGGTATGAAACTTTTGGCTATCATGTTTTTTGATTGTCATCAGCTGACAAAATAACAGTTTCAGATGTGTCAAAGTAGAACCAACATTGATGGTCATTCATCGTTTTACTTTTGCCGATGAGGATCAAGCGCTGACTCCGAATTCATTGGGATACTTAAGGAAGAACAATAAAAATGATGTTCAAAACTTTTAATCAGCAGATATAAATTTAGACACATGCCTAAATACAATTTTTTGTATATTTATTCGAAAAGTAAGATTAGAAGAATCGAATATCCAGTTGTTACGAATTAACGCGAAATTCTGCGTCCAAAATCACCATTGTTTCCTTTCCAACCATGAGCGCCATACAAAAGCCCCTCCCAATCCTTTCCTCCGACGCGATCTATATTTTGTTTAATAAGGATGTTTCAAAGAAAACAAATTAAACTATTGTAAAAAGTGTTGTAAATCTGGCTACGAAAGAGCAGAACATCAATGATAAAGTAAAAGGAATTCCTTCACGACTTATCCCTTTGAATATAAAAAGGTTTTACAGGAAAACTTTTAATCAGGGGCCATCGCTGCTACTACGGAACTCGTCTCGCCTACGAATTCTGGTAAACTCGAAATTTACAATTTCTTGTAAAAAAAAAAATAGTGTAGACAGTAGTCGGTGTCAGATTATTGATAACATTTTTCAATGATCCATTATATTCACAGGATTCTTAACTTTGGTTGAACAGAGGGAACTAGGCACGCGGTAATCGGTTTCAAAGCCGTTCGTATTTCTGCAACGACTTCCAACTGCATTTTTGTAAACGTTTTGTAGGTTATGGTATGTCAATCGGATACATTTTGTGACACTCCCAACATTGTTACCGCATATAGAATGACATATTGTCTAGGCCTAAAATATTTTCTTTGCGAATAGAATTTGAGAAGATGTTACTAATCTAAGCGTCAAAATTAAGAATAGATTCTGCTCCAATAGAACGTAACACACTAGCGAAAAAACTAAAAAAATACGTCTTTCTTTACCAGCAGGTTTTAGTTTTCTCTCTAATACAAGTCTACTTTCGCACTCATCCCGGTTATCTAGTATTCAGTCAAGCTTTTGACTTGGATGCTCATTGTTCAAAACCCTCAAATATCCTAGTGTCACCGTAATCTACCATCGAGTGTAAACTCTTCGAGTGTACCAATAGTAAGTGATTCGGGGACATCGAGCTTAAAAATGAAAGCATAAATCACGATCTTTGGCCCTAATTAATTCCTCGAGGCTTGCAGGGGAGTGTGCCATGGGGTTGAATTATTTGAAAAACTTTCACCTCTTTTGTACTCTTTAATTATCTTTTGGTCACCTGCGTTCTGGTTTATGGTCTAAAATTATGGGGTGATTCGGGTCCGATTTTTATGGATGCTGAAAAGATGTAGCTGATCAATGTTGGTATGGATCTTTACTGTATTTAACTGGTGTTTCAAGACGGTAAACAAATATTTTGTTGTTGTGTAATTCTGGAAAAATATTGTGGTTGCCATTTCTATGACATTATGGAGGTAAACCACATTAAGCAGATGATGATGGCCAGAAAAGGACAAAATAGATGTTGATTTGACGACTTAGATGTTGATTTATTATCATCTAAATCGTCACGTTGATCACTAAATGGATACAATCAAAATAAAAATACCTCAAAAACTTACAATTGCATCCAGAAGTGAACATCTATCAAATTCGGTTGGTTGCCACGCAGTCTAGACAAGTTTGTCTATCAGGATCTAATACGGCGTAGTTACATAACATGTTATCTGAAAACGTAGGCAGCTGACCAATTCCAAAACGTCAAGCATAGATATAAAACAATTCTTGACGCAAAAATATCGCGTTTCATAATAATGTATGGGACATTCTATCATGACTATTATGGGCAATTTAGATAACATCAGTAATAATTCTCCATATTTCTAGACAAAAAATAAAAACTAACTTGTTCATAGATATCTTTTTTGTAGAAACTCTTTGATCGAGGCGCCTAGCTTTTTTACAGGTCAACTTTACTTGAATGCTCTTGCTACACCTATTTAATTTCTATAAATCGAATTCGGATCATCGCTCTTCACAAAAACCTAATCCAAATCTCACAGTTCGAAGAATTATTTTATTTGAAGACATCTATGGGAACCACTCCAAGAAACCACGAATCATCTGAGCTTTTTGTGGCCAAACTTTTAATAGAAAATCATCTGTAGATTGACTATATTTCATTTATAGTAACTAAACTCACAACTAACCAAAATTCGAACAGTATTTTCAGGACATAAGGCCTAGAATCTTTGGAAATTTGAATTGAGCGACAGCAAACGTAATTTTGTAATATTCAAAGATCCAAGTCCCAATTCCGACTCTGTGCTTCTTCGCATATGGTTTGATTTTGGTTGTGCTGTGTTGGTTGGTAAGAAGTGATATTTTGGACAATAGATAAAGAATCGATGAGCACAGCTTTGGAATTGATTTCAATCAGTGGGACGGTAGGTGGCAACTGTATTACGATGACCATTCGACTGGTAATTTATGGAGCGAAAGATGCTCTACACCGGATCTGTAATATTTTCGAGTTATTGATCTTTTCAAATGTTTTTAAGTTATTTGACAGACTATGAGCAAAGAGTAACAGAGGGTGGCTTATATCCACCTTTGGTTGATGTGTGGTGTGGAAACCGTGAATGAAATTTGACTTAAATGGATTGATCTATGTCGTATACTAATTTTATAAAGAGGTAAGGTTTCTAAGTTTGGATGTAGAGAGTAATCTTCAGAACTACGGATCCGATTTCAAAATAAAAAAAACACTAATGGGAAGCTACATCTCACCGACTGTTTATGACAGTCGGGGAGATGTAGCTTCCCATTAGTGTTTTTTTATGTCAAATGTTCAAATGTTTGAAAACTAGAATATGAAATCTTAAAGTGAATATGAAATAGAATATGAAATCATGTAGCGAAATAGGATGAAAATGCACAGTGTTCGGAATTTGAAAACGTTGTTTTTATCAACACATATAATGTTTATTTTGTCTTCAAAATCGTTAAAAACAACAACAACAAAAGGTAAAACTTCCTTGATACAAAGATTATTTATATTAACCACGTTTTCCATCAGGACGTATAAAATATCCAAGTAGAGCAACTTACCGACCATCTCTCAGCACTGACAGTCAATCAATAGTCCAATTTAATTATGAATGGATTTATTTTTTTTACAGTAATAAGTAATAACATTATGTCAATGCCACCTAAGGTCATTCCCCGAGACATATTGTGGTCAATTGGTTCACATCTTGCAATGTAGCAGGAAGTACACATAGCTGGGAAACGAAATTCGGAACTTTTGGGTTTTCTACAGTTTTTGATTTGGAAAGTAAGCGAGTTTAAAATGGGACTGCGTGGATCGCTATTCTAGGAAGGGTCAAGACAGATAGGCCAGAATCGTTACACAGTAGGCGCCTGAAGGCGGTCGTCGGCGTCGTCACCGAAGCAGACCCAAGAAACGCCGTCGTCGTCGACGATTTGGACTGTTTCCGACTGATTTGCCAGAGAAGACAAAACACCGGGAGAGTTGGAAAGAATGGGGGAGGCTTTTGCGCAGTAGTGAGACAGAATAAAGTAATAAAAAAAATTAAAAGTAAGCGAGGGAACTATGTAACCTGTACGGTCGAAAACCTCATTGTGAGCTATGATATGTGAGACAACTCGATTGACTCCTTGATTTGCCCTACTCAAAATTATTTATTTATGTCGTCCCACAGCAAGGAAAGGCCTTCCTTCCTCCTTTTCAATCTCCACTGTCTTCAGCTAGTGTGGAACAGTCCTGTCAACAGAACAGAACATAATCTAGAAATTTCAAGGCAGGTGATGACAAGACTTAAGGACAATTAATATCGCATGATTGGTGACAAATGGATACACTTTCCAAAGATTAAATGCGTATGACACAAAGATATAAAGAAAAGGTGAGACTAAAGAGTAATTATTTATTAATTAAAAATGCAAAGGGAAGTAATTACGCCGCCGGTATGCTCTCGATGGTAGGTATGGCAGATTTCGATCCTTTTGACTTAAAACCGTATGCTATTGGGTTAACTTATTGGTGTTGGATTAGTGTGGACATGATTTGGTATTTAATTTGACATAGATAAACCAGCTCCAGTGTCTAAGCACTTTTTATGAGCATAGGTAAAATTTAAAACTTTGAAAGATCAATTTAAAGTTAAATGCCTCAAAACTACATCCACATCAACCCGCGTTGACCCCGCGTGGGGAAATTGGTCCCATTCCCACTCACTGAGAGAATAACTGTGTCCCAGCAGTGGGAACGTTATAGGCTGATTATGATTTGGGTAATGATTTGATTTCGCAGCATAGCTTTGCGATATTTCAGCATTGCTTTTTAGAGAAACGTGAACAAATATGAACAAAACAAAGAATTTTGATTTACCTTAGTAAAAGTCACTCCCAAAATTTAAAGTCCCATCCACACTACCTCAACGCAGCGCAAACGCATCGAAGGCAGGTGATCGTACACCGCGCATGCCCAACATTATCCGCCGGTAAACCGTTCAGCAAGCACGCGACTCCGTAGTAAATTCAATCGCTAATTGTTCGTGTGACAACGCCTTTATACCGTATAGACGCGACAGTAATGGCATGAAGTCTTTCTAGAAACTTCTGAAGAACTTAACTACTGAGAAATTTTGATGAAAGTGATAATGAAGATAAGATGGATAATGATAGGTAATGGCATTCATTGCAATAATGCTGCCTTCTACGTATTTGTGGTGATAAATAGCATTGTTGGGTTTCGGTTTGTATTGTAAGGACATTTCAACTTTGTGCCAAAGGTATTCCGAAAGCTTCTAGGTATAGCAGGGACTAATTCGTCAACTGATGAGTGTGAATCTCGCGTGCACGCGCGAGTTGACACCTTCCGATTTTACCTATTTTTTTGTAATATGTAGTAGGTATAAGTGTTGTTAATTGTAACATTATTAATTAAATGTCGGTTATTTAATTAAATCCTACCTCGGGACTGCCTCGTTGATCGAGTGGTTGCAAGCGCGACTGCTGAGCATGAGGTCCTGGGTTCGATTCCCGGGTCGGGCAAAGTGTTATTGAAATTTTCCATCAGGAATTTCTCAGTCGCACCCACGGAGTCTGAATTTGTGCCTAATTGATGGCAATAGGTTCGCCCCCTATTACATCGGACATGGCCCCGGTGTGGGCGCGTTCTTTGAGGCGGCAAGCCGCCCACTACCTGAACGCGCCCCAAAAAGTAATAGCCATAAGGCTAATCCGGGGGTACCGCACGATCTCCGGCGAAGCGGCTAGCCTCCTTGCCGGATTGCCGCCATGGGATCTGGAGGCGATAGTCCTCGCACGCCTGCACGAATGGCGCGCGGAGGCACTACGTCGGGAGGAAACTCCGCTGCCGCGGCAAATTGCTGCTCAGACAGACCTCCGGCGTGATCTCATGGCGACATGGAGAGAGCGACTGTCGCAACCCCGTGCAGGGCACGCCACCATAGTGGCGATAAGTCCCCTCTTTGAGGAGTGGCTAGAGAGGCGCCACGGCGCCCTCACCTACCGCCTGACGCAGGTCCTCACCGGACACGGTTGTTTCGGGAGGTTCCTGCACCGAATCGGGCGGGAGGAAACGCCCGGGTGTTTCCACTGCGAGGATCGTCCGGAGGACACGGTGGAGCACACCGTGGAGGTCTGCCCCGCTTGGGCGGAGCACCGCCGTGTCCTCGTAGCGGCGATTGGCGGCGGCGATCTCTCGCGTCCGGCCTTGGTTCAAGCCATGGTCCGGAGCGAGAGGGAATGGGAAGCCGTCACCTCCTTCTGCGAAGCAGTCATGCTAGTGAAGGAGGTGGCGGGACGTGAGAGGGAAAGAACCTCACGTCCCAGTCGCCGCGGTAGACGCCCTGGGCGTTGGGGGTCACGTGGTGGCTCCCGGCCACCGTAGGCGCGGGCCTGTGGACGGCGAGTTATGGGCCAGCTCGCCGTCCGGCCGTCTTACGACGACAGGCCGTGTCGACGGCGCGTTCGTGTTCCACGTGCGCCTCAAAGAGATGTCAGCAAATAAGTAGGGGTCCGCAAGGGCCGATGCCTGCCAGGGCTACGGGACTGTTCGAAAGAGATACCGTGGCCCTGGAACACAAAGGGCAAAGAAGGAACATGGATGGGTTTTAGTCAGTACAAGTCTGACACTCCCTTCCGCTCCGCCCAGAGTGGGGGGGGTCATTTGATGATTTCCCATCCGGAAAAAAAAAAAAAAAAAAAAAAAGGGTGGGCAGACGAGTAATAAGAAACTGCAAGCACCTTCCTTTCTTCTATTAAGGGTGTAAATAGACCCTTAACATAGCCGAAAGGCACTTGTTCTCCCCGTCTTTGCGATCATTTTGTTGTACCTGGGAACCTTCTAGTTACGGAGATATTGGGGGTCAAAGTTCCAACTTTCTCACAAGTTTTTTTTAAATACATGTTTTAACGTAAGATTTTTACTTTACACACCTCCACGACCCCCGTACTATTCAATCCATCCATCAGAACCCTGCTTTGTGTGCTTTCCATCGAGTCCTACCGTATAACGTGATTTTTCACCCCAAAAAAAAAAGTCGATTCCCAGCAATATTTTTTGCGTAAACTTACTTAGTTTGATGTACAGAATGCTTGGTTGAAGGCTATGTGAAGGGTCTGTTTACACCCTGTATTTGTTTGGCAATATGAAATATTTTATCTATTTAAGTTATCTGTTATCTTGTGAAGTCCGCGGCAATTCGCTCGATGCGCAAAGCACGGACTACAAGGATCAGTTGACGTAGCAACTCTTGTGGGAGGCCTATGTCCAGCAATGGACGTTTTCAGCTGAAATTATGGTTTCAATTTACCAGTGTCCAGAAAAAGCTTTCTTATGCCACTTGCCGAGTCTAAACCATTCCTACGCCAAAATTATTCCGTAACATGTCCAACATTGACTTCACTTGCCTAATTGTTGTCCTAATTAGTCACTGAGTCACAAAAACTCTTTAAAAACGAATCGCCAAGGCCTCACTTCCCGGATACGCCTGCAATATTACGGCTGTAGGACCTACCATAAATATGCGACATTGCCCCGGTACAATTACTTAGCCTATAATTTTCTCTTTCTTTTTTTAATTAATAGCCTGGTTATAATAATAAATTGTAGTTAATTATTATTATGTGGGTTAGTGAGTACCTACCTACTAGGCTTGCGAATTTATTGAGTTTCTTAACACTAAATTTCCTGGGGTTTGGCCGCAACTCGGCTGATGTGATGCGATGGAGTATTATGGGACTATCTGAAGTCCGAAGAAAGGGGGAGGACACAATAATCCTGAAATCCGGCAACCTGCTTTATTTCCTAGAGGGTGACCGGCAGTCCCAGGGTGATGTTGGGTTTACCGTCCACAAGTCCCTCGTGAATAACGTGATGAAGATCAAGAGTGTGTCGACCAGGGTGGCTTACCTTATACTCAGAATATCCTCAAGTTATTCGCTGAAGGTAATACAGGTCTAAGCCCCGACCTCGGCACACCCCGACGATGAAGTGGAGACCATGTATGAGGATGTTTCCAAAGCCCTGCATGGTTTCAAAACTCACTTCAACGTTGTCATGGGGGACTTTAGGCCAAGGGTGGGGCACGCTTACCTAGAAGAAACCGATTCACTTGAACTTTGAAGATATCCATAAAGTAAGATGAAGCGACAAATTCTTCAACAAAGGCCTTTAAGATAATCAACTGTTTTGTAAATATAAAGAAGCAAGAAATATCCTAGAAACAGTTGTTCCATGCGATCTGGGAGTGTTTGCGGTGCACATTCTTGTATGAAAAATCATTGGACCTATATTAAAAGGTATTCATTGCCTTAACATAAAATAATATGAGGCTAGAGCTGGGCAGAGGTTGTACAACCTCTGCGGGACAATATACGCCAGTTATGTTAGGTCCAAGAAATAGGGAGCGAGCTTATTGACATCTGCCGGTACCGATGCCAAGAGCTCTTGTGTAGTTGTTGCGACCACTGCCACAGACGAACGAGGCACTTAAATTAGTGTTCATATTCATATAACATCACGCCTGTAGTCTCCGAAAGGTTAAGCACAGGTGTACCTAATAGTACACATTTCGCTACATTTCGCCAGTTATGTTTAAGTTCCATGTAATAGGGGGCGAGCCTATTGTCATCAACCAGGCCCAAATCAGACTCCGTGGCTGCTACTGACAAATTCCTGATGGAATAACCCAATAACACTTTGCCTGACCTGGGAATCGAACCTAGGACCTCATGCTCAGCAGTGTCACGCTTGCGACCGCTAGACCAACGAGGCAGTCCTATTCACTAGTACTATGTAGATACTCGTATTATCCCTTTAAAATATTTTACAATATTATTGTTTCATATCACAAATAAAAATGGCTACAAAATTCAAAGACCATCATTCACCATTAAACTCCAACCACACAACAATATCCAACAAACTAGCCCTCCTAACTCAAAAACAACCGACTATCGCCACATAAATGTTTTATAATCACCATTGTTAATTACAACCGACGTGGTTATTAGTCAACTCTTGCGCACGCATTAATATACGGGCTGGTATGTGAACCCGTTCGGCCGTGTTCGATGCTAACGAGTGAATTATCGATTTGAGGTGTTATTGATTGTTTTATCGATTAATCGATGGTAGAGCTCTCTTTATGCCTTTCAACTGTGCTTTTAAAATAAATACATTACTTCGATTTTAGCGTCGGTCGGAGTTTAAAGCGTTCGTGTGCACTACGCTTTATATTCAAATGCACTGTCCGCACAGGTAGCTAATGATTTTCAATTAAAATAATTTTAATTTAATTTAGATAGCTTTTATTAGTCGTTACTAATGTCCATGAACAGACTAAGGAATATTCTGTTTTGCCTTTGAGGGAATTACTGTTAAAGAGGTGTAAGACTTGACTTCATAAAAAATCTTAAGCGACAGTAAGAAGAAGTTTCGAATGTATTGCCAAATTGTCTAAAAGGAACAAAATAAACGAACAGCAATCCCTAACTGCCAAAATTATGGTTTTCCTGATTGACACAAAGACAGGGATATTTATTAGAAGGATATGGTACCTACACTGTCCTCACGATTGAATAATATAGATAGTCAGTCAGACAATCTTCGTAAAAAAATGACCAATTCTTCAAGATTTAATTGATTGACAGCTCTCCCAATCCCCGACCGACATCCTTCACCCACAAAAGGCGCTAAGCTTATCCATCACCACTCCATGTAAGAACAAATAAAAACAGCGTCACCCCGGACACCAGACTGCACCAGCATTCATAAGCCACAAGTACGAGAGGATGATTTAAGGCCCGCGCACACGATGCATTGTAAGGGCGAGCGCACACCGCCCACAGTAGCGGCCCACGGCCCGATCGGCCGCTAGATCGGCCCGCCCGCCTCGCGAGATGGAGATGGGTGGTAGTATGGAAAAGGCTTTGGTTAAAGAGCTTTGGTGCTGTATCCAATGTGGTTTAATGCGAGGAATTGTTGGGTAAGTAGGTGTTTTGCGAGATTTGAGAGTGGCAGGTGTAAAGGCCTGATAAGGCTAATTAGAAAAAAAGTGATTTAGATATTTGTAATAAACATATTTTCGTAAAGTTTGATCAAACGTTTTTTGTTTATAATAATAAATAGCAAATTGGTAGATCCAAACGGTTAAATTTTCAGTTAAACACACCTAGTTCACCAATTTCTACATTATTTTATAAAGAAAATTCTTGGCCTCTGTAAAAATACATACCAATTACAAAGTTCAAACGGCAGTCACTTCTAAAGTATGAGTTAAACATCTATCTACACTTCAAGCTAAATAATTCGAATCATCATTCTCCTGCCCTTATCCCAATTCATTTGCGGTCGGCGCAGCATGTCTTCTTCTTCCATACTTCTCTATTACTCGTCATCTCACCAGACACCTCCTTTCTTGCCATATCATTCTTTATAAAGTCCATCCATCGTTTCATTGGTCTTCCTCTACTCATATACCCATCCACATTCATACTCAAAACTTTCCTCACAACATTTTTCTCATTCCTCCGCATCACATGCCCATACCACGACAACCGATTACCACACAACTTTTCAGTCACCGGCGCCGCTTTCAGACTTCCTCTTACATACTCATTTCTTTTTATTCATTTTATCCATTCGCGTAACACCACACATCCTTCTTAGCATTCTCATCTCCGCCACATGCAAATGCCTTTCATTCATCCCTTTTGTGGCCCAACATTCTGATCCATACAAGACAGCAGGTCTAACCATTGTTTTATAAATCTTCCCTAAATGATTCCAATACTATTATAAAAGGCTATGCTGATGTTGCCTTAAATGTTAGCGTCTACTGTCAGGTCATTAAACAAAAGCCGCCTCCACACTCCCCAACTGCGACATTAACATAGAATAACTAAAAGCGAAGTAACAAATAAGGGTACATCCATTCACTTATTGTGCACAGCATTTTAAATAATAATTGAATCAATTCTCCGGCTATCGGTCATTGATTAATATGCGACTAAAAAATAATGCTTTATTGAATTATAAGTTATGGGACACCTTTGTGTTTTCTTATTTATGAACTGGTAATGTGGGAGTACACCTTTATGTTTTGATGTGTTAGTACTTTGATTTGGGTGTAATAAATTGATATTTCTGTATTGGTTTATTCTCGATATTGTGATTTAGCTGAGCCCTGTAAGGGCATCGAAAGGATAGGATGGGAATGTATTGTTGCATGAGTCGTATTTCGAAAAAACTATACGAAATCTATTATTGCGAGCAAAGGCTGGCTATTGTAGGAAGCTGTTGGTTCATAAGATAGCAATTGTATGGCGCCTGGACAATGTTATCTGATCTTCTGTATCGTGTGGCTGGAGCCTAACCTGGTGGCAGAGTTTTTATGCCGCCCATCGGTCTCTGGCTTGGCATTACGTGTCGTCAAGAAATATCTCTCAGGCATGCTGGTTTCCTCACGATGTTTTCCTTCACCGAAGCAAGCGATAATTATACAATACGCACATGAATCCGAAAAATCAGAGGATACAAAAACTAGTTTGTTAGCAAGGCTGATAGCAAGGCTTAAGGTCTATAGACAAAGAGACATTCTATCAGCGGTACAAATTATGAAAAAATAAAAGTGTACTGTAAAGTCGTTGAAGAAATAGAAAATGCTTTAAAAGCGGTTGTTGTTAATTCTCTAAGCACTATCATCAGCTGTGATATTTCTATATATTGTGTTTTGCAAACTTTCCAGTAACCGATTTGATGCATATAAAAAGTTGTAATATTCCATACTATGGCTTCAATTCCTCTAGAACAAAAAGAATGCTGATTCGCAGCCAGATAAGTATGGCAGTAGATAGTACTTCCCGGATGACCATCCTACGACAGCTGCTGATAAAAGATAAAATGCTTTACCCAATAAAAACCCACAAGAAATCCATCAGAAATGTGATAACCCATAAGGTAATTATCATAGAATTTTAATTAGCATCTATAATAAATAGATACGGCTGTTTGTCTGTCAATGTGACTGATTGGGGAGCCATTACAATTTATTAGCCGATGTGGTCAAATGGCCAGTCGATCGCAGATAAGTTATGTAGAAGTGGGTAGAGTAGATAAGATTAAAGTAGATAGTTCTATTGGTATATTTTAAGTTAGATGAGTTTTATGCCTATCACAGTACGAAACTAGACTTGACATTAACATCATAGTCTAAGTCTGTTGGATATCGTAATTCGTTACAATGTCAAAGATTTTGATACTTCATTAACATAAGCTTAATTCTGGATACTGGGAATCGAACCCATCCTCAGTAGTCGGGCTTGTAGAAAGCTAGCCAGTAACATGTACATTTAATGAAATTTAGATCGAAAGGCTCACTCAGACGTGTCAGGTCAGTTTTCAGAAAATAGTTTACCCATTCCAAAACGTAAAACTCTATTGAGAAGAACGTGTAAGAAATTACATGGACACTAATAAAGGTAGATATTCAAAAATTATCATCAATAGCTTTTCCCCAATACATATGTTGGGGATGGCTTTCAGCCTAACTGTTTGCTTATGGAGCAACTAACTATCACTTGCACAATCCATTGACAGGGTCCCGATATTTTTTTCCTCCATCCTGGGTACCTACAGACGCCAGTCATCAATCAAGCTACCCGAACATGTCAAATTTACCCAATCAACCTTGAACCTAGTGCTTTAGAGATGTAGTTGAAAATCTGTTAAAGAAATTTGACAGATTGTATTAGCTTGATGTGCTGGCGTGTACATTATTCTTGTCGCTTCGCCCCCACTTAATAGGCAGAAACCTTTATCCAATGTAACCGCGATAACTCCTCTGTGTCGATACCCCATCATCGGCAGGTGCATGCGACTATATTAATAATTAAACTATTAATTAAAACAGTCGATACCCGTTTGTAAATGACACCGGTCTTGTCTGTATCCGTATCGTAACATTATCAGAGATTTCCGATAATTTATTAAATTAGTCTAGTTTGTGGTTCAAAGTCCGTTTTATTGGAATCGGAAGACTGGTTTTGGGGACCGATGTATTTTATCGATATGGAGAAATATTATTGTAATGTAAAATGTGGCTCGTGATGTACCTAAAATCACTTTACTAGGCCTACTAAGGGGTTAGGTAAGCATCAAACAATCTCGGTTCTAATGCTAGTTGAAAATCTAGGCGAGTTTCGACCGTGCCTCGGCAAGCACGTTAAGCGTCAGTGGCGCGAAAGTCTGACAACCAGTCTTACCAAGGATTATCGTAGGTTTTACCCAGCACTAACTGGGTTGTGGAGGTCAGATAGGCAGTCGCTCCATGTAAATTATTGGTATTATCCAGTTAGACTTAAACCCAACCCCGACATAGGACTAATTTAAAAGAACCAGAGATCTTGTTAAGAAGGTTTGGTGCAGGTTTGGCTTACCCTCTAGTTGATTGTTACTTATATTTTCAATACGACATAAGCTGTTACCGTGCTATAGTCGAAATTAATGTAATTGCGGAACCACATCGCGACAATGACATACCTCCTGCTCCTGCTCCATATGCGTCTTCACCTGCAACTTGATGGACTTGTCCCAGGCCAGTATTAACGCGATTGAGGTGGTACAGTGCCGGCTGAAGGTCATTTGATTTCAAAGGAACCATTAACACGACGAAAAATAAAACTATGTTCGTGCTAAAACGAACTACACTGTGATAACATTGACTATGGTTTATATAATTATCCCCCGTTACATATTGTAAGAATTCCACCATCAGCCCGGGTCTATATATAAACGATATTAAATACCTCTTTAATGCGAAAAACAAAAAGGAAAAAGTACCGAACATAAAATGTCACACTCGTGCACTTACGATTGTGAACAGTATCGGCGCGCGCGCATTAATTTGCGCCCAAAATGGAGTAGCGAGCATTACGTGTAGGGATACCGTGATCAAGAATTTGGCAGGATATATGATAACTGTCTCTCAGTTTTAAAGGAAAACATAGTTCAACAGTGGATGACTTTCTGCTGCTTGTTGATGTCGTAGGGCTGTCTCTTGCAGGAATTTAACGCTGGTAATTCTGACCATATTTATGCGGAGGCTTGATTTTTTTAGATAATAGAGAATTCTTCTGGCATTCTAGACAGCAAAATAAGGATACTAGACGCATGGTAGATTATTGAAGTTAATGATCAAGGGTGGTTCTAAAAAAAAACTTAACATCAAATCTTTTGATAAAGTTAAGAAACGAGCGTTTCAAAATCATTCTTGATTCCTGTATGTTGGATCACACTACTGATTTTGTGTTTCTCTACAGTCTTTCTTTTTACAGCAATTGAGCACCTACCTATTATTCAAACATAAGGCCCGGACCCCACCAAAGTTGAGACGAGTGGAGATATGCGAAGCGGAAAGGAGAGGAGATGCGTAAAAACTAGGGAGTAACCACTGAAGCTGTGCGTAGATTTGCAAGACGGAGAGGATAGAAGATGTGCAAAGCTGCACACAGCTCACCGCCCACCGCAAGCCGCACACAGCATACCACACACAAAATATCACTCACGTCTCTTCTCGTCTCCGCTGGCCTAATCAATTACGAGACATCTTCACTTTGCTCTGCTCAAGCGTTTCCACTAAAGCTAAGCGGTGACGAGAAGTGTCAATAACGAAATTCTATTGGTGGATTGCAACACATTTCCTCTCTTCTCCTCTCGTCTCCGCTTCGGTGGAGTCCGGCCCTTAGACTTCGAAAGTTTTTAAACGTAGAAAGTTACAGTTTCTGGGGTACAAACAACTGGAGATAATATGATCACCTTACATTTAACGTATCGCTCAAATCTTGGGTGCCATACGGCGATATAGCGCTACCGTTTCACGGCATTTTATTAAAACAGTATAAACACTTGAAAATTCGAGCGGATCGGTATTTTGCGCAAGATTGTATCTATAAGGGTGTATCTATAATGATTGGTTAATAGATTATTTTAATTTGCGTTTGACTGTGTGAAGAATGATATGGCTCGAAAGGAGGTGACTGCTGAAATGACGAGGAATACAGAAGTATGGATGAAGAAGAAGTGCTTCGCCGACCCCAAATGAATTGGGGTAAGGGCAGGAGAATGATGATGAAGATGATATTACAATTAGCCATGCAAAAAATATTTTTTTGTTACATGGGCCAAACATGGTCCTTTCTATGACCGCTTCAATTACAGATTGGCACTTACAATTAAAAGAGCTCGTCTTGCGAATTCTGTGTAAATCATCATGTGCGCAGTATGCTAGCGTGGCGGTCTATGGCTCTCTGGCTCTCACAGAGAGAAAGCCTTCGGCCCAGCAGTGGGAACGCTGATTATGCTACGCAAGATGCGGAAGAGTAATAAAATCCCATCTTTCAGCTCAAAGCTCCAAATCAAACTACAAGGTCTGTTGATAAATAAATAAAAAAAGTCCATGTGAACAGAGCTCAACAAAATGCTGTCGTTAGTAACAATCTGTATCTTTCACACTAAAATCCAGCTCATTCGGAATCGCACTAATTTCTCGAATTTCTATCGAAGTAACGATTAATTTTGTTTGATAGTGCTATTTATTATACTGCTATGGAATCCGTTTTGCATCTGTTTTTGGTAGCAAATTGATCGATGCAGATGGCAGGATTTTTCTTATTTGCAACTTTGGTAGGTGCATTATTGAACAGTTACCTACTTACAAAGTGAATATTAGCTAGCAAAAACAATGTAACAGTATTATTTTTTAGGTCTCACTAAAATGAAAGGCATGCTTGATATTAATGTTGAATAATTCTTACCAGCATCAACTACACACGAGTTACTTTAACATATCGATGGGCTTCTCAGCTCTCTGACGTGACTGCAACTGTTAGCCTGCATCATTCTACGGCTGGGCCGGCCTCAGCCGCGGGAGACGCCCTGGGCGTTGGGGGTCACGTGGTGGCTCCCGGCCACCGTAGGCGCGGGCCTGTGGACGGCGAGTTATGGGCCAGCTCGCCGTCCGGCCGTCTTATGACGACAGGCCGTGTCGACGGCGCGTTCGTGTTCCGCGTGCGCCTCAAAGAGATGTCAGCAAATAAGTAGGGGTCCGCAAGGGCCGATGCCTGCCGGGGCTGCGGGACTGTTCGAAAGAGATACCGTGGCCCTGGAACACAAAGGGCTAAGAAGGAACATGGATGGGTTTTAGTCAGTACAAGTCTGACACTCCCTTCCGCTCCACCCAGAGTGGGGGGGGGGGGGGGTCCTTTGATGATTTCCCATCCGGAAAAAAAAAAAGGCCTCTCCGCAAAACTTCCAGTTCTTCCGATCCTGGGCTATTTTGGGCCACTTGTCATTGGTTTTGTCCAGCTCGTCCCGCCATCTTTTACGAGATCTGCCGTGTCTGCCTTTAAGCTGGATCAGGGCACCACATAGCACTAATAGTTATTTTGGTTGCTTACAACTCTTGGTCATAAGGCTAAGATGATCCAGCATTCCCTTCTAATTCTTTCTAAATACGGAATAGTATTTAGATCTTCATTTGCCAGATACTTACTAAGTAACCGTAGAGGCCAATCCAAAGGAATCTAGCAACCTCTTGCACTGACTTAGACACCTTGACTAAAAAAGGAATGTTACTCATATGACGTCAGAAAAGTATGGTTCTGATTAGACCCAGAAGTATAGTCTTCTTCATGTGGTGTGGTGTGTGTGGCGTGGTGTGGATCATGGTTAGCGCCTAACCTGGTGTCAGAGTTTTTATGCCGCCCATGGGCCTCTGACTTGGCTTTACATGCCGTCAAGAAATATCTCTCAGGCATGCTGGTTTCCTCACGATGTTTTCCTTCACCGAGAAGTATAGTAAAATAAAATGTCGCAAGATTTATACAATGTATGACTAGTCCATACAATAGAACATACAACAGAACTATTGAATTCTCTTCACAGAAAGCGCTTACACGTAGACTAAGACCCCATAACTCACGGGAAACATCTCCTAATTTATCAGCACCGCATAAATTTATGCGCAAGAGTTCTCGCCTCGCAATCGAACATTTAGCTTTTTATCGAGTGTTTGATTTAGGGGCGACTGGCAAGCCAATCCCTCAAGTCGATATGTACGGAGACGTGATCGGGTGGCTGTATTCTGGTGAGGACAATATTGTAAGGGTCAGAAAATATCGATACAGAAAATAAACGTAAGACTTCTAAACCGTTGTATTATTATTTTGCAATAGTGCTGCAGTCTTATGCCATTTTTTGTCACCGACTTCTGAAGTGTTTTTGAAGTCGGTTTTATTTTTTGTAAAAAAGTTTTTTTAAATATAAAATATATGTTAAAGTCGGTTAACAATGTGGCTGTTTTCCACCCTAATATTATGGCGCGTGTGACTATTAAATATGGAGTAATGACGTCCTCTTATGACAAACAAATAACTGAGAAACATGGATATATTCAAAAGTTGAAAGCAGTTTTCTATCTTTCCAGCACCTGCCTAATCGTAACGAGTGCCAGAGAAAAGACAAAATAGTATAAAATAAATAATAATTGACCAGCAACTAAGGCTTAAATGGCATTAAATTGTTATACTCAAGCATTTTTCACTCTCTAGGTAAGAAAATAAACTACTTAATTAAATATGTATCTCACATTTATAATGCTAAAGTAAGTAATTTTAATTAGGTACCGATAGAAGATTTAAATAAATTCTAGGAAAAGAAATAACAAAAAAGCAGTTGATTCGCTATAATCATAAAATAGTTCAATAATAAAGATATTTTAATAGCGTGTTTCTAATTTAATTATTAATAATATCAACATACTAGTTTGTATTGGACATAAAAATTAATGTGTCGTATATAGATCGTTTATTTACATAATTATCTGTTTTTACAATGGATTTTAATAAAAAATATTTTCTTCTTAGAAATACCTGTGACGTGTGTTGTAAGAGAATGTATAATATGAGGATGACAATTACTGCTACTAGCTACTTGAGATAAGTTTTTTTTACAATGTATTTATACCTATTGTTATCAGGTGTTCCCAAGCGTGAGGTTCTGGGTTCGATTCCCAGATCGGGCAAAGTTTTATTGGGTTTTTCCATTAGGAATTTCTCAGTAGCAGCCATGGAGTCTAGATTTGTGCCCGGTTGATGACAATAGGTTCCCCCCTAGGGGATTACATGGGACTTAAACATAACTGGCGAAATCATCATCATTTTTCCAATCTCCTCTGTCAACCGTCACGCTATCATTTACTCTTTAACTTTGTCTTCCTCTCCCTGAGAAATGCGAAATCCGAAATGTGGGTGTACTATTAGGTACCTACACATCTGCCTAACCCTTCGGGGATTACAGGCGTGTTGTTATGTGTTTTTTTTTTTCAAATTATACGGTCACATTATATCACTACAAACGAAACATTATGAAAACTTCATAAATCCAGAATACACCCGTCCACCGTCCGTAGGTGTAACAGGGCCCGCTAAAATTATAGCTCGCATATCGAATCCCCGTGTTTTGCCTGTTGGTTCGCATGTCTGTTTGTTCGTTTGTCCCGTGCGCGCTGTTCAAGAACTATCGGCAATTAATCTTGCTCTATGGGTGCTGTCGTTTTTCGTTTTTGTGTGGGATAGCGAAACAGGGTTATGTTTTACATATTGTCTTACTGTCGTCACGTTTTTGGAATTGTCAGTTGACAATTCGTGAGTGATTTAGATCGTGGGTCGGTTGAATTCAACTTGGATCGCAATATGGGTTATACAAACGAGAGGAGCTTGAGGCTAAATAATACGGCCGCTTGTGTCGATCTTCAGGTTAAACCGCGCTTGACTAGGTTGGCCCGTGGATGGGTGACCACCCATTACACATATCGAGTTTCCTCCGTGCCTCGGATTGATTCCGGCTGTCAGTTGTAGATCTTTGACAGTCCTACAGGTAGTATGTGGTAGTCAGTGGCCCGAAAGTCTAACAACCAGTCTTACCAAGGAGTATCGTATAACCTAGTACTAATTGGATTGTGGAGGTCAGATAGGCAGTCGCTCCATGTTAAATACTGACATTCAGCTGAATCCGATTGGACTAGAAGCTGACCCGATGATGGGTTAACGCCATTTTCCGGTAGAGGTAAGCAGAGACAGACTACAGAATGCACAATATATACTTTTCCTTCGTCTTTTCTGCTTTCACGTTTTATTTAGTAAGTTACATCACACCTGTATTACAACGTAGCCAGAAATATTGAATGCATCAAAATTTCGTCAGTTCGCTATGCGTGAGCCCCATGCACAATAGCAAGTCCTTTTTGTCTATGGCTAAAATTACCCCCCTTCTGTGTCTGTGGATGCACCTGTTGACATACAAATTGACCCAAATCCTATGATACAAAAGCAAAAAAATTCTTTCCTCGATCCGGGAATCAAACCTTGAACCCAGGCCCATTAGTTACAACAGCCAAAAATCTAAAACTACCCACACGCGAAATCACAAAGACAATGATGATCAGGCCCATCAAATCATTCCAATCTCACAGCTCATACAGTACAGGCTAGGTACAGACACACGCAGCCATTACTCATACATTAGGCCGCGATTACACCGGTTACTGCTCAGACGGTGTCATATTCAACAATTTGACATCGCGCGGGTTTCCTCCTGCTATTCACATCAGCACTTGTTTGCGCTTAATTTTGGAGGTTACCTAGCGTTGTGTGGTGGCGGACAGGATTAGTGGGACACTGGAAAATGTGTTAATATTATGTGTGTTATCACTACATAGTATAAAACAAAGTCGCTTCCCGCTGTCAGTCCCTATGTATGCTTAGATCTTTAAAATTACGCAACGGATTTTGATGCGGTTTTTTTTAATAGATAGAGTGATTCTAGAGGAATGTTTATATGTATATATTGCACCCGTGCGCAGCCAGGGCGGGTCGCTAGTTATTCATAAATATTATGTTCTCTATTATACAAATAAATAACAACGTCGTGGTCCCGTTGGTCTCGGCTGTCATTTGTAGATCTTTGACAGTCGTTACAGGAAGTCAGTGGCCTGAAAGCCTGACAACTGGTATTTCCAAGGGTTATCGTATTAGTACTAACTGTGTTGTGGATATCAGATAGGCAGTCTCTCCATGTAAAAAACTGGTATTCAGCTGAACCGGGTAAGACTGCAAGCCGAACTCAACATTGTTGAAGATGATGAAGTGTCCTATAGAACGACAGAACACATACTTTTAATTCCAAACTTATCTACCCAAACGATTAATCCTCCACCACACGATCCGCCAGTGTAAAGATAAACAGCAAATACCAGTCGACTATAAAATTGATTGCGAACTAACTGAGCATCCTGTGATCTGCGCCTACGCAGCGGCCCACTGCGCTGTCGATTCAATGAATTTATTCATATCTTATTGGCCTATTTGTTTTTGAATTTGGGAGGAGAATTCGTCATTGTTAGATGTGAATGAGTTGTACGGCGATGATTCTTGTGATTTGAGGATTGGTAAATGGGTGACTGTTACTATTACTATAAGCCTAAATTATCCCACTGATGGGCAAAGGCCCCTCCCCGTAACTTCTAGTGAAAATAATAAAAAATTGAAGAAAATAGGTTACAACATTTTTTTTTGCCAATGTATCTCAAATTCTCAATGTACCAGTTGAAGTTTTTTTTTATAGACTAGTGTTGGCAAGTGTCTCCGTGGCATAATTGTCCAAGAAATCGAAACAGTTGTTATTAAGTAAGTTTTTTTTGCCGCAGATTACGGTTAAAGTAACAGGAATCCCATTGGTGGAAGTGGTATCCGAGAAGTCCTGTTTTAACGCAAGTAGAAAGATGTTATAGGAATACTAGTCATGGCCAGATCATGACTAGAATTCCTAGGGTTATGATACTAGGCCGGGTGGAAGGTAAGAATCACTAAGAGCACCCGCTAGATGCTCATGCATGATGTGGCATACGATCAAGAAGGCTATTGAAGGCAACTGACGACACGGTTGGCGCACTGACAGAAGGAGGGGCTGCAGGCTGCTGCGCTGCGTGTCGTTCGATTCGAACAAATATTTCAATGGACTTCAGGGTTTTTTCCGGATCTGGCTGTTTGTGTCTGTGAGTTTAAATGTTTGTAAATGCAATAATATCCAATATACCAAGCGGTCCACACCGCAGAAGACTGCATAGATTAGAGAGGAGTCGTATATGTGTGTACGTGCGAATATCGCGATCCTCAGCATTACGGGAATGACGAAGAAGAAGATCATACACTAAAGTAGGAACTTCTGATTACCCGGCTGCGACGGAGTCCAAAAGAACGGTAATGATTTTAGTGCTTCATGTTAAAACATCGAAACTTTAATACGAAACATCTTACATCACTTTAAAGATAACAACAGTGACTATAAAAATAATCGTTCGACGAAACAACACGAAACATCGGTCATGTTTAAGATCATGTATACAAGTCACATTACATCTACATGAAATTGATCACCACTCCGGTTATGGCAGCAAGGAAGAGAATAAATCACGATAATTGGTATCGAGCATTAAACTTATTTATCTTTGCTGTGAAGTGATACATGTAGGTAATGCAGTTATTTGTCAACGCAGTCATTTGTTAAGACCTGTATTCTTTGTGATAGATTTGGCTGATGGAGCTGGGCTGGTCACATCTGCTGCATATGGTACCAAATAGCAAGAAAAGACAACGCGGCAGGCCCAGAAGGAGATGGCGGGATGAGTTGGACACTTTCTTAAAGGATTGGCCTACAATCACATAAGATCGCGAAAAGGGGAAGGGGGAAGGGAGGCCTTTGCCCAACAGTGGGACAATATGGGTTTTTAATTTTGTCTGATGATTGTCAGTATCTTGTTCTAAGAGACAGCGTTTAATCAGGCATAATTAAGTGCATAAGGTTCGTCCTGCTGCGCCACAGGCCTGTGAGAGTGAGTGAATCGTAATCCACCACGCGGGACCCAGTGCGGATTGGTAGATGTCGCCTGTCTTTAAATGGTTAGATTTAAGATATATGCGGTTACCGGTATTTCGTTTTCCTCAATATGTTTTCTTTCCCCATTTTGAGACAAGTTATCATCTGTCTAGCCTTTTCCCAACTTTATTGGGGTCGGCTTCCAGTCAATACTGCCAGGTAATACAGTACTCCTTGGAAATAATGGTTTTCAGACTTTCGGGCCATTGAGTAAGCCTGTAACGACTGTCAAAGATCTTTAAATGACAGCCGAGACCAACGGCTTAACGTGCTTTCCGAGGCACGAAGGAAACTCAGTATGTAATGGATGGTCACCCATCCACATACTGACCTTGGCAAGCGTGGCTTAATCTCGAAGATCGACCCGTACGGCTGATATTATTTAGCCAGGCGCTCCTCCTGCGTTTTGAAATTAAACAAAGTGAAATGCCTGGCTGGCACAAAAATATAATTATCGGTAAAATTTTCACTTGCCAACTGCTAGTCCAATCTTAAGCACTGCACTTACAATGTCTAAATTAGACTATGACATCGTACTATCGGACACTGTATTTCTTCCATTGAAATCAGTATAAAAAGAGGTTTTTTGAAAACAGAAATATCTTGACTCAGGCTCAAGAAAACAATGAAATCAATAACCATTAACGTCTTTATCCGTATATAAAGCAGTAATTTACCTCAGAACAAACAATTTGTATCACCTGCCGCTATCAATTCTATGTTTCTCCCTTTATCTGGCCGTACGCGTGAGGCCAAGAATACCACTACATACCACTAATTTTATAATTCGGCATGACGAACGAGATCTCAAAACACCTCCGTCCCCGTATCAATACTCGGTTATCGGGGATCAGGGGGACACCGAAACTCATTGATTTATATAAGAAATCATCTTAAAAGTTTAAACGATTTCAAACTTTAAGAAGTTAAGGTTCGGTTCGAATTCGAATGACAGCTGTCAAGGAGTTTAAGTTAAATGTATTTATGGGATTTTGGACTGTATTATGTGTGTTTAAAGGTCGGGTTTGGAGGCATTTTGTTTAAGATGGCATACCACCAAAGACGAATACGCCACTTTCGAGTGATTTATACCCGATACGGCGTATTAAATGTTTTGTTTTCGTTTTTATAAAATGTAAAAATCTGTTATTTATGATACCAAAATCGAGAGGTCCCGATTAAATTATGTCCGATACTATTTAGATTTATAGCACCTTGATGTTTTGTGCTTCCTCTTATTTGTAAGAATTATTTTTCTTTTTTGTTTTTGCGGGTTTAAATGGTGTGGTAAGTTTTTTTGAACCACATTGTACAGTGACAGAATTTTGATTGAGGTTTTTTTAATTGTTATTTTTAGAAGAATAACAAAACATTTTGAAAGTGACGCTGATGACTCACCAAATAAAATAAAAGTTTAGGGTCTGAAATTATCTCTTTGTAATAGTGCTCGTAGTTAGGTAATTGAAATCTTAAAAGAGTGGGTATTTTTTTATCTAAACTTTTGTATGGCTTTGTGTTTTGTAAAGAGTAATAATTATTGTAGCTAAGTCGTTATTTTCAATGTTAAGTAAAGATAAGAAGATAATTGCATATGGGTATCTTTTTTCTATTTTTTCCCTATTCAACATCATTAATTGACACCTCTAAACAATATAACGCACCAAAAGAAAGTAACACGTCCAAATTACATTGAACATCTGTTTACAATAACACCTCGGACACGATATGAAAATAGCCATATAACTAACAGAATTAATACGGAAGCGAACAATTAACGAAAGTTTTTCAAAGCGCCACAGCTCTGCGCCTGCGCATCGACAAAGCAAACAAGTGTAGCGGCAACATGCTTGATTAAACACACATTCGGTGCACGGCCGATGCCTTAATTAGAACTGGGGGTAGGGATGGTATGGTAGCGTATCCATGGGTGAAATGTCGATATCGGTAAGTTGTCTTGAGATGGATGTGTCAGAGAGTTTTGCACAGGCGCCGACTACATCTATTCATGAGAGATATGGTCGTTGGTAAAATTCGTAGCTATGAACTGATAAAGACCGGAGGTAAACCTTGTAAGATCGAAGAAAATGTTTAGTAGGTAATAGATCTTTGAATGGAGTAAAATACGATGAATTTAAACTAGCATGTAAACCAAGATTTCAACAGTTTTATAAGGTGTGTAAAGCAAGGAACCTAAGTTTATAAAATTCGTTTTTATTCACGCACGGCGAGTTAATAAAGGTTTACTTTATTGAGTTTTAAAGCATTTAGTATAAACAATCAACCGTTTTATCATTTATATCAACTCAATTGCAACCCCCTAGATTTCAGCAGGATTTTACAACAAACAGCAAATCTATCGATACACGCTCACAGTACTCTCGCCCCAACCCTAAAGTTTTAATAGCAGTAACACCAGAGTCATTGAATATGGTCGTAATCGTAATTATTTTTAATTAATAATCAACACGCTTAGAACGGTGCACATAATCAGGATGGCCGTGTCGATGGCCTGACGACCGCGCCATGTTTGAACTTGTTGATTTGTCTTTGTTGAGTAATAGTTTTTTGTTTTAGTGTAGATGGAATTAACATACGATAATATAAGTAGTCACGTAGGTAGTCTGGATTTGCACCCAGCTGATAGCAATGGGCACATTACCTACATGGGACTTAAACATAACTGGTGAAATGTGAATGTAATATTAGGTACACCTACAGACCGGCAAGATGTTATTGTATGTTAAGTATTCTATAACGACTTGCATTTCGTGAAGAGATATTAGCAACTAGATCTGGTTATTAGTAATTGGTTTTGATTGGATTAATATTCTTCGTTGAAGTTGTAATAAATATGTGATCCTGGGTTGACTATGTCAAAAATTGCTCATAGCTACATGCTAACAGCTGCACCTGGTCTACCAGTTCAAGCAAGACTTGCTGATATTAGTCCCTGGATCGCTGACTATTCATACATATTAAAACCCCTCCTTGCTTCGGAAAGCACGTGCCGTAGGATTCGTCTGTCAATCGTAGATCTCCTGAAGTTGTGACAATCTTCAGAGGTCGGCAGAAGCCCGAAGCTCTGAAAAGCAGTCTTACCAAGGAGTATCGTGTTGAGGCGTAAGGAAAGAGTATAGTGTGTACCAGTAACTGGTTTGTAGGAGTCAGGTAGACGGTCACTTGATGTTAAATAGTGGTATCCAATTGCGTTTAGTTACTCTGGGAGCAGACCTCAACATGTAGTTAGGAAATGATAGAAGATGATGATTGACGATGCCAAAAAGTATTCAACAAGGAAATGGTATCAGGATTTGTGTTGCATTTTTATCCTTAATAGCCGTTTTAAACATGACATGGGAAACGTCTTTGACTCATTGAAAAATCACTAGATCTTAGATAACGCCTTTAATTAAAAATCCTACTTTGTTCTATGAACAATTGTGTGGGTGTTTTCCAGGAAAACCATGAACGGGATTTCCACTGATAGTTTTCATTTAATTCCAGACATTTCAGTAAAATATTACTAATTTTTAATATTTCTTTTAATTTCTAACAAAAGCTAGACCCATAAAAACTAGATATATAAGTTATTCAGGAACTCGTGACAATTTTATACATGTTGGCCTTTAGCGTTATCGTTATTGCTAATAGAACGTTACTATATCTAGGAAATCTGGGCAACATTTTTTTAAGACTAACTAGTAACATAACATCACGCCTATAACTCTCGTAGGGTTAAGCAGCGGTATTAGTTATACTCTACACCCACACTTCACCAGAAAGATGAGCGTCGTCGCCAAGGGAGGCCTAGAAAACGCTGGCGTTACAACTTAGATGCATTTGTGAGAGATTGGCAAGAGAGAACCGCACAGAGTGAAGAGTGGAAGATTATGAGGGAGACCTTAGCCTAGCAACTTCTAAGTCGGGTCCAAGAATTTGTAACAATATTCTGATTATAAAAAGTGTCCATCTAGTTTCTTGACCGTTCTTCTCCATAGAGAACTACAGCAATTTCACAGTTTTTATGTATTGTGACTGGGACTGTAGCTACATTTCATTATTGTCTTTGTTTCAACAGTTCAAGTGTCCGTAACTGGCTACTTCAAATAAATGCTTTGATTTTGATTTTGAGCAACCTTTGGGATAATATAGGTGTAAATATAGGGTGGGAGAGAATTTCTACCAATCAGGCACTCAAAAAAACCTAATAGACAAAGCAAACACTTTTCCTGACCCGGGAATGGAACGCAGCTCTTGCGAGACTTGCAACCACTAATCCAATGCAGCAGACCAGCCGGTACCAATCCCAAAATATAATCCCCACAAACAAACAACTTTCACTATCCACACTATTATCATCTGCTGAATACTTCATACATCAGTATAAGTCTAATTTAGTGACGCGACGCCCAGGTATAACGATATAAATACAAATAACGATTATATTTCTGTTCTTTCGATCGTTAATAACGTTATAACGACCGATAATAACGATAACGATAAATATAACGATGTGGTGTCGTCGTTGTATCGCTTATTCTTATTTGTTAGTTTGTCTGTTTGTATTGGATGTGAGTTTGTCGAGTGTGAGGTTAATCTGTAAGTGATAATGCTATTATTG
Organism: Noctua janthe; assembly: GCA_910589295.1. Classification (NCBI taxonomy): domain Eukaryota; kingdom Metazoa; phylum Arthropoda; class Insecta; order Lepidoptera; family Noctuidae; genus Noctua; species Noctua janthe. The sequence continues at coordinate 1,435,688 of OU342573.1, read as the reverse complement.
TAAATAAGGAAGTACTTTACTTGAAGTAAAGTATCAAGATTCCATAATAATGTTTTTAAAAATGGCTTGCGGCTAGTAGGATATAGTTTTCCAATACCACTGTTTATAGGAAAATGATATTTATAATGAATTCTGACTTCCACTGATTCAATCTTTAATTAAAAAAACTTGGGCTAAACTGGATTATTGAGTCCCACTTTGAAGGTACCTTTTATGTATTAGTACGTCTAGTTTTCGTAAAACTAATCCTTTAAACGACCACCGAATAATGAGTTTGAATTCAATGATTTGATTAATATAATACACAACGCCGTCTTTGAATTGATAACATTAGTACAGCAAACCTCAAACCGACAACCAAAGGTAGTGGTTAAACCATTTAAAAAAAAAGACCTATAACAAGAACACACCTGTGAACATAACATTCTACAAAAAAAAATAACAAGCAACGCCGCGGCAAAAACAAGTGCCTCACCTTAATACGACGATAACCGTAAACTAAACCAATAGTCGTACAAAACAATAACTTAACTCCCCAAAAGCGGCGTTTCCGAAACGAAAATCGATATTTATCGATAAAAAAATCGGTTTCTCGTTTCTCGACGATCGTAAAACGAAATTTATACAAGTGTTTATTGGTATCGTAATGTATTTTAGAGTTTTTGGGACGATGAGTTTGTTAGGAAACCGGTACTTTAGTAGATTAGTCGGTAAAATATTTATTACTTAATAAGGTTAGTATTGGTAGCTTATCGCTGATCGGAGGACCAATAACTTTAATAAGATGATTGGAATTTTGGGTGAAAGGTGTTTTGTATACGATAGTTTAACATAGAATTAAGTTATTTTTTGCGATTTTCGACGTTAAAGCTAGCTTTCTGCAATTTTTCTAATATGCCAATCTCCCAGGGATGCTTTTAAGTCGTCACGCCAGCGTTTTCTGGCACCCAATGTGTGACGACTCTGACCCGTCGTTCTTGATGCATTTTAAATATGTGGCCTTCCCCATCCAAACCGTTTTCTCTCATCACCCAACTGAGAACCCACTTGTTAATTCGGGATAAACGAGTGGTTTCACAGGTACCTTTTTACCTAAGCAATACTATAGAAAATTACTTATATTTAGGTTATCTTACACTGGCATTTTTGATGATTATGATGAAACAAACTTTTATCTGACATCTGTCTTTCCGAAATGCTAAATTCCATACCAAGGTTGCTGAGAAATAAAAATAAATTTTAAGTTTTATAAATAGAGCTGTGACCTTTAACTCAATAAAATTCTTCTTTTACGAAGTTGAAGTATTTTCATCCAACAAAAGTATTCATAGCCTACTTACTTGCACAGACACTTTTACAAGCCCTTCAAAAAAATATCGATGGTGGTTTCAAATGCCATAAGAGCCATTGGATCTAAACGTCCCTTTCCTGCTTTACACCAGGTGATAACGGCCAATCGAAAGCCATTCCAAGTTAAAAAAAACTTCACTTTACATAAAATCACGCCTGTAATCCCCGAAGGGTTAGGCAGAGATGTGTTTAGTACCCACTTTTCGCCAGTTATGTTTTAAGTCCCATGTTACAGGAGGCGGACCTATTGCCATCAATCGAGAACAAATCCAGACTCCATGGCTGCTACTGAGGAATTCCTGATAGAAAAACCTAATAACACTTTGCCCGACCGAATCGAACCCAGGTTCTTTTGCTCAGCAGTCGCGCTTGCGACCACTCCACCAACGAGGCAGTAATAAAAACTTCCACCGTCTAACAACATGTTAAGGTTTGTTCCTAAGGACCTCATTTAAAAATTAAACAGCAAAGGCAATCCCTACATACAGCATGAAACAACCCTTTTTACATCACTAAAATCAGCCATAAAGATGCCTAAGACAAAGATCTGTCCCATAATAGACAGTTACAATAATACTACATTTGCATTGGCCCCCTCACATCTAGACGGAACAAAGACGCCCCATTAGGGGTGGTCTACACTCTAGATTTATGTGTAGGGTTGTAGCACCCTGCTTCGATTTATGTGCAGTGGTTAAGATACTTCTGATTCGGGATGGGTTTAAAAGTGTTAATGGGTAACTGTTAATGGCTGGTGGTGTGATGTTTGGCCTTTCACTTTGATTGTAGACCGAAGGACCAGATTGGTCGAATTGTAAAATGATTTTTTTTTTCAAATTGTACCATTGCAGCGTTGCCGAATTTGTTTTGTTTTTCCTCTTACTTGAGTGTCAAGTGTGTGTTGGTGCTTTAAAAGACCCTGGTGTCACTTGCACAAATATCCAGTCAATAAGTGAGCTGAGGAGCTCGTGGCTAAAAATAACAGCCGCTCGGATCGATCTTTAGGTTAAGCCGTGCTTGCCTAGGTTGGTCTGTGGATGGGTGACCACCCATCACATACCGAGTTTCCTCCGTGCCTCGGAAAGCACGTTAAGCCGTTGGTCCCGGGTGTCATTTGTAGATCTTTGACAGTCGTTAGGTAGTCAGTGGCCCAAAAAGTCCGACAACCAGTCTTACCAAGGGGTATCGTATTACCCAAAACTAACTGGGTTGTGGAGGTCAGATAGGCAGTCGCTCCATGTAAAATACTGGTATTCAGCTGCATCCGGTTAGACTGGAAGCCGACCCCAATATAGTTGGGAAAAGGCTAGGTAGATAATGAAGTGAGCTGAGTGAAAAAAAGGCCCTTGCCAGTGATAATGGCTTTCAAAGCTTGACTTAACTCTAAAACAATTTATAAACAGGATTGACATATCTAAGCTTTTATACCGCTTTTTTCAATCATCATCGATATCACACATATTACTTTGTCGTGGCCCCCAAGATGAGCCGGAAGTTCTTTAAGTTAATCAATTAAGTTTATTTTAATACACCATTCATATTATGAGGCGACGCGGTAGACCTCGCAGGATATGACTAGACCAGCTGGACAGAACCAACGACCGTGGTCGACATTGGCCTTGGATCGAAAGATTTGGAGGTCATGGGGGGAGGGGAGGCCTTTGCCCAGCAGTGGGATGACAAAGGCTAACAGTATCTGTATCATTTATATTACATTAATGCTTAAAACACTACACTACGTAAGACTCCCAAAAATAATCAAAACCGACCTTTTCGATCCAATACAAAAATACAGTCGAACCAAAAAAAAACGGAAGAAATAAAACAATATAGAATTTACGACACAATAAAAACTCATGCGCGTGACACTTTAGACGCGCGAAATACGAAAATTTTAATATAATCCAATCGATTTAATTCAAAAGTGTAAAGTATTGGAGATTCGAGAATTAATATATAAATAATGGACCATAAAGTTTAAGCTGAAGACAAATGTACGAGTATTTATGAAATTAAAAATGTGACAGAATATTATATTGGAGGGATTCGATTATGGAGACGGTTTTAAGGGATTGGTATTGTACCTGTGTACTAGTGGTACTGGTACAACAGCTGTTCTCATTTCGAACTCAGTAACAGTGGGAATGCGGAACTGTTACTTGGATGTAATAATTGTTCAATTAGGGATCAATAAATCAAAATACAATTGATTTGTTGTAACTGGATTAACTGTTTAAGAGTTGCAAAAGAAATTCATCATTGCTGGACATGTTATACTAGGTCTGCTAATAAACTGCACCTAACATCTATTCAAAAAATCAAGAAAGATACTGATATCATCCGAATAATCCATAAGTTAACGCATTATTGGTATTTAATGTTTGTAAAATACTTGGCTGACAGTTACTTTCGAGAATAGAGAAGTGTGGAAGGACATGCTGCGCCGACCACAATTAAATTGCGATAAGAACAGGAGAATGGTGACGACTTACAGTTACTTTCTCTGTTCTTCCAAATAAGTGATATTGCTCTTTGGACAAAGAGACTTACGATACCACAGAGAAGCTATCAGAAGAAGTGTCATTAAAAAAAAGCATGGCTTTTGCAAGTACATTAAGATTTTGTTCGCGTAGCCTCGGCTATCGTAAGTACCAATATTTAAAAGTCTTTGGCTATCGGGTGCTTGTAAATATGTCTGATCCTCGATATCGATTGCAATAGGATTACTACAGTAATTTTCAGAGTGCTTAAAGTCTACCAAAAGACCGCTACTGCCTAAAGCCGAAAGCAAAAAAAATAAGATAAAATGAAAGATGTTTTCAACTGTATAAGGAAAAAAATATTTCGAGTGTAGTTGGTTACTCTTGTTTAAAAAATCCTGTTAGAAAAACCCAATGACAGTTTGCCCAAGTCGGATATCGAAGCCAGGACCTCAAACTCAAAAGCACCAGCACGCGGCAGTAACTTGCCCAGACAGACCAATAAACATGTAATTGCAAACAAAACGAAGAAATTCCAAAAATCCTTTAATTATTGACCTTAACGCTATTAATTTGTAGAGGGTAATAAAATGGGACATGTTCAAACATTGAGTTAAATTGCGCCACGGCTCGAATTTAGTGCCGAAAGGGTTCATATAATTACGCCGCAGCATTCCGGGGCCGATCAGGAACTGGAATTAAAATGAAGAGTCCTGTAAGAGGCAGCTGTGACTTATGTACTGGGTATTGAAGAGTAGGGTTCGGGGATTAGAAAGAGATAGTATCTAGTTGCTTATGAAAGGCTGGTTTCTGAAAGACATGGGAGTGACAGAGAAATGAATTAAGTCGTCATCTCATCGTCGTCAAAGTTAATATGACTATTACATTTGTCTCGCATAACACACATGACCATATTCCCTGAAAGGTTAGGCAGAGGTGTTCCACCTTTAAATCCTGTAATGTAACAGGGGGCCTATTTCCATCAATCGGGCAGAAATCAAGAGTTTAGTCTGCTACTGAGAAATCTCTGATTGAAAATCTCAATAACACTTTTTAGGACCTGGGAATCGAACCGAAGACCTCATGCTCAGTATTAGTGCTTGCTACCACTAGACAAACCAGCCAGTCATAAATCACTCAAAAATAGTTTAGAAATTGATGATTTATCATCTTTGTCACATTAGTTTATTTTCACATACTTCCATTTTCGTACCTACGTAAGTTAGTATCGACAGCATTATTTTATGTTGAATTAATATTAGTTCTATATTATAGGTAGTTTTAATCAAGTCTGACAAGCAGCAGTATATTTCGAAAAATTCTAGGCAGTTAGTAATGTTAATAGATTACTTCTAAAACACAAATTCCTACAACACCCTAAAACCTCCATGCACAAAACCTCATAAAAACCAAACCAACACGAACCACTCTAACCTACGATGTAAACTATACACAGTTAACAAAATCACCTAAACAAAAACATAAGGAGCCATTGTACAAAGCGCGCATTACCATAAGGACTTTGCGCGCCAAAACTTTGTTCCACAGACACAATAATTTACCATTTCTTGACTGTTAATAGCCGATAGGATTTTCTGTCCTCGCTCGGCACCGCAGGGTGAATTCGGGAACTCATTAGGGGTATAATTTTCGCAGCAATAAACACCCCGCGATAAATATCAACCCCCTAAAAGGGGTGAGTTGTACGGTACTGTTATTTTTGGAGAAGATGTTAGTTTGTCTCTAAGTTGTAGTGGGAAGTTGTAATTTTAAGCTGTTTTAATTGTCAGGGAGTTCTAAAAAGAAAATGAGTTTGGTGTTTATGTTTTATAGACTTTTGTCCACAATTTTGAAAATTGCCCTTTGTAAAATTAAGATTATTAGTAATCGATATGATTTATCGAAAGATGTCTAAGTTGTTCATGCGAAAAATTTATTGATTGTAAACATAATATAACTAATTCGTAAGTATATTCATAGTCCTGCTTGCTAATATTATTATGAAATATTTCTTAAGCTGTTAGGCGGTTAAATTAAGTACACACAAGCTAAATTTTCGGGCAATACAGCTAAAGTTCAAATAATCGAAAATACATATCCCTACCGACAAAATAAAGCTAACATAATTTTTAATAAATCTAACAAAATCAAAGGCAAATAAAACATAATTAAAGATTGACCACATTTCTGACTCCATCTAATCTATGATCTATGAAAAATATTTTAAATAACAAAAACAGTAGCAATCAGGAGCGGTATCACTACGCGATGAAGCGATGAATATCGTCAACTAACATAATATAAATGTACATAAAAATATCGTATTTGTTGGTCAGTTCGGTGTCGTTTCCAGTAAGCGAGATAATATCGAATGATCCGAAGAAGCCACTAATTAGTAATGATCGTTATTATTTGAAATATAACTATCGAAGATTTGAGAAGTCAGAATTAAGATTAGGTTATACGGCCAATCTATGGGAGTAACTAGATATTTATTGTGGTTTAGAAATTGATGAAATTAGTAATAGATTAAGTAAAGGAACCTTTGCAACGAATACGGATGTGTAAAGAGAAATAAGCTATGATAACAGCTACGATGTAGAACTAAAAATATTTGTCTTCATCATAACATTATTCTGATGATATAAATTTACGTAGGTAACAGGCAAATGATCAAAATGAACCTGCTTCTTCTTTGTGTTACGTGTTATTTCATATTTTGTTCGCCCAAAACTTTGCCACAATATGGCTAGGGCTAGTCTAGAGCTACGTGTTATTTCATCCTCAGAGGGCAGGTTAGGCGGTGGTGCATAGTTTGCAGTACAGCTCCACATTAACACCCAGCTGCAGTTCTATCGAGGTAGCCTCACTTGACGAGATTGGAGTCACATCTTCCCACTTGGATCCGGAGACGGTTCAGGGACTGCTGTAAGAAAATTAAACTAAAAAACAAATTAATTTTTGATTCTCGTGGGGTTCTAAAGACAGAACATAACAGCAACATAATAGTTATTTAAGCAATAAAATCATAATGTTTCTTAAAAGTACGTAACTTGCTTAGTGGCTGGTCATGGTAACCGATGAAGAACGTCAACCAATTTGTTCACTCTACTAACAAGCATTCAATGCCCAACTACACATTAACACAGACCCAACAACAGTAGTAAATTACTAATTCTACCACTATAAATAGTCACGTAAACCCATAAAACATTTAACCATGCATTTGACATCAGCAGTAATAGCTACAGTATTTAATAATCTTAGCTTGTCGATCAACCCATTACTGGTCCCATGGTCGAGTCGCGTTGCATTTCAAATCAATTACTAAACGCCTAACACCTTTCCAACCTCTCTTTATATTCTATACTCCAAGATATCGACGGTTTCCGAGAAAAACCGCTTCGTGTACGTGCATCGGCTGTTTACCGATTTTTATCGAAATTTTATCGGTTTTTTTTTGGTTCGAAGTTCCAAGTTTCTGAGGGTTATAAAATTTTATGTCTCTATATTTGATGGCCGATCGGTCGGATAGGTTTCGGGTTGATGTGTGGTTACTGGTAGTAGCTCCAAGTATTTGTTGATGGTTTGTTATGGTTTAATTAACTAGCTGAATTTGTGGTTACCATTGATTGGTACAAAATCTTATCAGAGCGGTCTAAGATTGTGTATCGGATTGTTAGAATGATCAGAACTTAAGATCATCTACTTCATTAAAGGTCTTTAGAATTTTTAGGTCACACAAAGAGTTAAGTTACAATATTAATTTGGCCAAAAGCAGAACTATTGACAGGTTTCTGGAGTATAGCGTGTGATCAAGTTCTTAACGAAACTTATGATTTTAAAAAGCCTCGCTTACACAAAATAAAAGGCTAAACGACAGTAGTTAAATTAGAGTGATAGATGACACAAAGTGATATTAATATGCCAAAAGCATCTGATGATCCAAACAAAAATTAAGTAAAAGCAAAACGAAAGAATTTAAAAAAAAACTAGAATAAACTTAACATAATCACCACAAATTACGTCTATTAAAACATAATAAAAGCGAAACGCAAAATATCAAAGACAAGAAACAAAATGGCGGTGTGTAGGTATTTTGCAATTTTACAGCTGTCATTAAAATAGGTGTCGATTTGGACTATCGAGATGACACGGATGAAGTTTAACGATCGATATAATGAGCTTGCCTGTCAAATGTCAGTTGTTTCTCTTTAATGTGTACCGGCTTTAACGCATAAATCAGTGTGATATTCATATTTAATACAAGTCTGGAGGATTTTGTTCAGAATTATTGCCGTTTCTCGGAATACTTGAGTTGTGATGTGTCGCTGTTTGTACTGGTGGGTACAGATGTGGTTTGGTTGCGTCTATGGCTTTAAAGGCTTTATAAGGGGTCTCCAAAGTATACGCATGATTAGTTGCGTATCGGTGGCTAGTACACACAGCTAAATTTATGCGTACAGTAGGAAAAGCTTCAGCTATAAATTCTATAATTTCAACAAAGTTCTGCCAATATTAAGTACATTCAAAATTGCTAGAACTTTTGTTATCTACATCCTACATCATTCTGGTTTCAGTAAACATGATGAATCCCAAGATGGTGATATTTCTGATCTTTATTAGACAACACAGCTAAAGACAGGTAGTATGATATTTGAACATCAAACTCCGCATGGCACTTTATACAGCTCATATTAGATCTTCATAAAACGCTCACAAAATTAATGCTACCCAAATGGTCCAAGCCACCTCTGTCCCCGACTAGCCACAAGTTCAACACGTCCGCGCGTGCAGTACTTTCAAGATGCCGAAACCAGATAGAAGCATACGACCGTACGATACGCATGTCTTATTGCCTTATAGCGGTTACTGTAAAATTGTAACCGTTCGGTTAAACGCCTCGCACTGGTAGCTAGTGGTTAATGGCTGTGCTTACTTTTTATTTTTTTCTACTCATAAAAATGGTAGTTTTAAGCATCTGTTCGGATTCTCGGAAGCTCGGGTGTGTGTCCGATGTGGGCCTAGGATAGTGCCCTGAGGGAGTCCTGAGGTTTGTGTTAAAGACTCGAAAATCTGCATTCAGTTAGAGAAAACAGAGAAGTAGAACTAGCAGAACTAGAATCATTACTTTGAACAGTATTTAACAAAACAAGACAGTAGAAAAAACTTTTAGTAACTTTGAGATTAATGAATGAATAGATAAACTAATGACATTGAGATTTACCAAATCAATAGAGGTACTCAAACCATTAACTTAATTTCATTAAGAGGTTGAAATCATAGTCTATGCTTGTGCAAAAGATTATTGAGGTTATAATAATTATTGTTTGGAAGACTGAATTATAATCTCATAAAATGAAACAGTAATTCGATCATCTGTTTCCGACCACAGTCGCATTTCTACATTTCTAAATTTAGATGTAATTAAAGCACCCAAATAAATAATTCTTAATTAAGTTCCAACTTAATCTCCGAAATCAAATCAAAGATTTCGCACAGATATAGATGTCTCTACACCCCTACGAATACCTTCAGATGGGTACATACAGCGCCACATAGTGTGAAACAGTTCCATAACCTTATAACAACTATTATTAGGCCAATTACACGAAAGATTATGATCGCTAGGCTGAGATAGTCAATTAAACAGTCGTTTTAGACACCTCCTGTATTTGCGCAGTTGATAACTATAGTTTTAGTTGTTATTATGGTTGTAGCATTGAGTAAAATTAGGGTATGACTAAGACTGTAAAGGTTTGTAGTAGGTAACATAAGCCTTTAGGAGATACTTGACGGAAAACAAAAGAAAAAGTTAAACCATGAATTTTGACTGACAGTTTAAGAACGGTGAACATTCTAACAAAAAAAGATATATAGAAAGCACCATGACAGTTTAGGAATTTCCATTCTTAAGGCTGCTATAGTACATTGCTATCGGTAGTACCAATGAGCTCAATAAGCAAAGCGATATTGAGGGCGATGCGGTATCGATATGTGTGAAATCACTGAGTCTACGACAGCAAGCATTTAGGATTTTTAAGCGTTTCAATAACAAATTATTACTTTTAATTTACTTAGCTATGTTTAGAGGCAAAACCCCTCCATCTAGTCCTTCACAATCTTAAGAAACACGATCACATTTTCAAGCGTCAATAGCCGAGAGCGTGGGTAAGGCAAGCCGCAGCATTTAGTAATCAACAAGTAGTTTGCAATCACAGCGATACTATCACGAGTTGGCTGCCATTACGTAAAAATTACGATTACCGTAATGAAATAGTGGTGCGTGGTGGTGTGCTGGATGTGGCAGAGTTTTTGGGAGTAATGACATAAAAAAAAACAATCTATCATGAACCTATTTTTGATACAAAGACATTCTCTCTGTGAGAGTGAGTGCGCCTGTGAGGGGTAGCGCATGTCTTCGAATTGTTTGCTTCTTAAACATACCCGTTTCTTCTAGACGTTTCCTTTCATAATTTTTTCTGATCAGACCACTAAAATTATCAACAGATAAAAAAACTACCTACTTCCAGAACGGTGTACACTGTACATCATGTTAATTGTGGTCTCTAGCATTAATGCTTTATCTATATCTCAAACTTAATCAACTGTCGAGCTTCCTAAAACTTTTCCGCACAATATCTCAGCCGAAGAAATAAAACTACCACACTCCAACCTACGTCAACCACGCATAAACCTCTCTTCAAACTACACCTACCCCATGCACATCCATATTCTTTAAATCATCACAAAGACAGGCAGCTCGAAATAATTACGGCGAACCGTAATCATTACAGGCGACGATTAGAGCACAGATAGCTCCGCTCCTCTGAACTTACACTTTAATAAAAATTATATTAAACATTGCATCCATGTTTGCGCAACTATCTTCATGGTTTAGGGAATTGAGACTCTACCACCAGTCTGCAAGGTGGAGATTGGAATGGAGGAAGAATAGCAGAAGAATTTTTGGATTGAAGAAAATAAAAGTCATTGGTGGTTGACTTGACATCCTGTTGGTGTGAACTAGACGAATGGCTATCTGATTTTAACATAGAATAAATATTTAAAAAGCTTTTTGTGAAATTAATTTAACAGCGAAACTGAAATGCTTTGATTTAACTTCCTTTCATAGCTCTAATTTGTACACTTTTCGATTGTCTTCCTATTATTGAATTTGATATCGAAACTGATTATCACCTGTATCGTCATCATAAGCTTTTTATTCACCTACTTCTTGAACTTCTTCTCTATTAGGTATGTTACTCTTTGTATTTCAGGAACATGATTCTTATGTATGTGATTGAAAACCACCACTACTACTTCTAAATTCTTCAATGTTTCACCAATTCCCACTATACATTAATATCAGCCATGAGCTCACATACTGTGACTAATTACAAAAAATACGACCTACTCGCCGTACATTACCTGATACCATCGCCTTTACAGCAAAATTACGATACACCAATAAATCAATAAGAAGTTCCTATTTCCACCAATAGATGGCGCCACTCACAACAGACGATCACGCTCGCAATTACGTTCGTTCACGCACCGCCAACATCGGGTCTAAATTTATACCGGAGGGTAGATTTCGATCTAAACTGCTGCATATCGACGTGCATCGGGGCCATCTTACTAGCTATAAGTATCGTCGATTTTTTTAGATCGGTCGTTTTTTTGTTTGAGGTTAATTTTGGTGGTTCCTAGAAGTTCCGCTGGTGAAACTCGTTGGTTAAGTTTCTTTACGTTTTTGACAATTTTGTCTCCGGCGGAGATCGATTCCGTTACTCCGTGGTCAGAAGATTTTCTTAGGTTTGTCGAATTGGCTGCATCTGTAACGGCTTCAGTCCCTTTTTTAGTCTATTCCTAGTTCAAAGCGGTTTTGGTCAAATAAGTTCTGCGTATCGCACAGTCTCTTTCTGGGCATTTTTAGCTTTTTTATCTAAGTTAACCTAACAACACTCACCTCTCAGATACGCCTACTTCGAATAGATAACCGAGGTTAAGCACATAAGACTTCTACCAACCAATGCCAAAAGTATTGCCCAAAACAAATCAAATCAAAAAATTGCTCAACCTACAACCTACTCAGACAATAGAGCCCCTTCGTGACGTGTCGTGATGTTTCGTAAGTGGTTCAATTTTATTGTGCGTACTCTTTGACAATGGATTGCAGTGTCGCTGCTCAAAACTTACCAATTGTTATGTATTTTGCGAAATAATTTAAGTGGAGGGAATGTTACTAGTACTTGTAGTCATACTATGCAAATCAAAGAGTCAGAGGAAAAAGCCTTACGCCATTAGAGTAGCAGATATCATACTCGCCGCTAACGCCCGTCGAGGTAGCAGAGTTCCGGTAAAAACTAATTAGATTATAAATGATAATCTATCACATCGAAGAAGAAGAGGTCGCTAAATATAGGACCATTTAAAAAAATACAGAAGATGACAAAGTTTTTAAGCAAATGTGGTTTAAGGCCTCAGAGACAAGATAAAGTGATATTCTGCCAGCGATAACGATGACGTGAAAGTCAAAAATAAATATTTTCAATCTTTTCGATACTCAACGCTTGAAAACTTTAAAGAAAATTCTTAGTTCAGTAAAAACAATACTAGCAGTTATTGTTTCGGCTCCGTTTACCAAATCTTTAATATTACAAAGTATTGCAAAGGCCTTACCTTACCTTAGCTTTGACTTTCACACTACCCAACATTGCAGTGAATTGAGTTTATCGAAATCAGTAAACCTTCCGTCCCAGATACAATTGCTATTAAAACTACGACTCCAATCAAATCAACAATAAAACTACCAACTACCCATACAACTTCATACACCATCAATTCACCTGACCTACTCGAACGTAAACCGCAGCGGACACAATAGATGTAGAGGATACGACACATTTCAATACACACGAGCACATCAATCAATTCGTCGCCAACCAGTCATCAGGTATGAATGGACGCTGTGAACTGTGACCAGAGGGCGGAGTACGCGTATGCAGATATGTCCGTTTGTTTGTTTGATTTTGAATATGTTGGAGAGTTAGAACAGAAGAAAAACAATTGAATGTAATTTTGTTGATGATCAAATGTGCAGGAGATTTAAAAAGTAAGGTTAAGTGATGATAAGATTAAAATATGGTATTATTCGAAGAAGTTCCGACATGAAAAAAGTTGGAAGCATAAGCAACTAGCATAAGTCTAATGATGACGAAACCTAAAAGGAGATTCAGAAATTAAGTCAAGTCATTCTTAAGATTTGACTGGCAACTTACTGTATGTGTGATGAAAATGTAAGGTGCATAATTATTAAACTCATTTTTAATTAGTCTGTAAAGTAAGATCAAAATCACAAATCCATAGCGTACTGACAGTTACGTAGTCTTTTCATAACTATCAGAAACATAAGTAGGAACTGCAGTTTTTGCCTCATTGGGGTCTGAAACGAACACATATAAAATCAATAGCATTTAACACACAGCCACAAACTCAACAAAAACATATATTTATTCTGAACACCAAAAAATCTCCACTGATATTAGTAACAAGTCAACCAAATCATGTTATTCTAAGTCGTACAAATTCAGCAGAGGTAGTGGTTAGGTACGGTTGGCTGGAGGCCGATAATTGTCTATCTGATTGACAGGACCAATGTGCATTGTCATGGAGAACAGGCTATGGATGTAGACAACTGATTTGAGGCTATTTGCATTTGTGCATAAAATGAGTCGTGTGATTCTGAATGTGTCGCTGTTGGGACTGCATTTGTAACTGTTATTTGCTGCATATCAGTTAGTGTTATTAGGAAATTGCCTATTTTTCTGGTCATCATCAGCATCATCATAATTCTCCTGCTCTTATCCCAGTTTATTTGAGGTCAGCACAGCATGTCTTCTTCCTGTTTTTCTGTATTATTATGTATCTTCCTTAATATTTTGCACACGTTAATTGGTGCTTGTAATGGGCCGTTGCGTTCTTTTCAATCAGTCTAACAATAAGGTTAATTTGGTCGAAAGCAAATCTCAGATCAAATTCGTTTTAGATTCGTCATGAGAGTCATCAAAAGCAGGAAGCAAGGCAAGTAGCTGTTTATTCGGAATAGTTTCTATCTCATTATTAAACCGCTAAAGAGTAAATTCGATTCCCAATCGTCCAGCCACATTGTCCATTCGTCAGTCGCCAGCCCTTAGCACATGAGAACCGCTCGACCGAAACCACAGCGTGTTTAAAATTCCGACTCCACCATCATTTGTATTCATTTTACAATACAATACAAATTCGATACTTGTTCATACACGTCCCAAGAATACGTTTTATGGTGTATCTGCTTGTTTATCATTATATTTACCGTTAGAGTCCTTGAGGTCGTGAAGTCACGGGTTGACGGGAATTTTAATAAAAGTAGCGTTTTCGTTGTCATTGAATATGGATTATATGGTAATTGTGGTGTTATAGTATCTTGTTCTAAGTAAGCAGTACTAGAGCATTTGCTTTTTGGAATAATCTATTTTTTTGTGACATCATCCGAACTCATTTGGACACATAGCAGTATGTTAATAGCACCTATAGCTTGGCTCAGTACTGGTTTATGGGTTTTAGATTAATCCAATCTTTCAAATAAAATCGATTCGCAAGCTGTCAACTTTCATAATTATGAACACCATCCAAAATACATATTTTATTCAAAAAAATAATTGAATTACGAGTACAGTCAAGTTATTGCTACCTATCTTCAATTTCCTACATTACGAACATCTATACTTCTAATGCATTAAAATATACCTATACAGCGTGTAACAGAATACATTTGGGTCGAGTAGTTATTATAATTTAGTATGGGACAGCTGATAATTTAAGATTTTTTTCACATTTACGATATTGGACTCAAGGAGGAAGTTGTTTAGTTTCCTGGTCTGCAGTATATCCTTTCATATGACTATAGTCTTTGTGTGTGTGTTTCATCTGTTACACCCTGTATTTATTATCTACCACTGGCTAAATTAACTTTATCAATCTCAAGCCATTCAACGTCTCTTCTCAATATAAGCATTTCAACATAATTTGCCATTAAGCCATCTAAATTCGTCAAGTTCCCACAAAAAAAGTCATTCAATAGTTAATCCACTTCACTTCACCACTTTCTCTACCATTCTTCAGCTACTGTCATTCATATTATCATCAAGCTTCATAATGCGAGGGGTGACAGCAATAATATCGGTACTACTGACGTTTCTGTAATCATTTCACTGTCATGTATTTTTCTCAATAGAATTCAATAAGGCGCCTTTTGTCGTATAAAAACCTTACCAGTAAATATAGCGGATATTTACACCGAAGTGAGCTAAAATTGTAGATCGTTTATGGTATTTCAGTGACATGATGAACTAAAAACTGGTCTTTGGGGTTACGAAATAAAAGAAGATGTAAATAGAAGCTTTCGTGTGCCAATTATGGTAATGACGTTCAAATATTTTAATTGTGTGTATTATTAGTCAACCTTCCAACAATATTTGATCGTTTTATGTTATGCCAATTTTATTGGAGGCCGATGCATCATTTTCTCTTCAACGCCTTCCAAACATCTGTAATGTTAGGCAGTTGGTTTCAATATATTTTGTGATACTGATAATCTTACTAGCACAATAAGCACAGCCCCAGCATCCTTAAATTCACCAAGCTAAATCCCTGCTGTAAGTTTACTCTTAACCAAGAAACCTAAACAAAGTAACATACTGTCAGCGTTAATGACTATGAATTAATCAAAACTATATGGGACTGATATACGCTACTGAAAATAATTTGCAAGTCGTCGATAAAATAGAGAACGCTTTGGACGTTATTGCCACTTGTTTAAAGCCGTCAAGGTAACTGATTTTTAGCAAAAAAAAAAACTTGTTCCTTTTTTGCATCTTGGCTATTAATGATGTTACAATTCGGTGTAACAGCCACCCGATGTCGTTTAATAGCGTTTCTATTGTAACACAAAACGCAAACGACAGGAAGGCAGACATCTAATTTGACGTTTGACATAATTCCACCACCCATTATGCTTTGACAAAGATATTGTTTGACACACCATTAATTACACTTCTTTCTTATAGCCCTAAGAATAGAGTTGCATATTGACTGGCATCGAATTCAAGTTTTTATGTGGATGAGACAAATAATGTAGAAATTGTGGTCGTGTATTGAACGTATGAAAGAAAATATCTATTTTGATTTTTCTTGTGTTGTTGCATAATTTTTACTTGATTCCATAAAAACACCATAGAATGAATCGAAATCGAGATACCATAATAAATTCAGTTTACAGATTTAAATTTCCTTAGGTTCAGTATATCAACATACCGGCTGAAAAACTGTTCCGGTGGATTCATAGATGACTCCGCCCTAGAGTTGCTCTTCAAAAGATAAGGCATTTAATAGACTGTCTATGTCTGTCTGCATGTCTGTTGTTTGCTCTTTATAGCGACTGACAGAAGCTACTGAGGGCGCCAAACTAGTTGTCAAATTCTGAGCCGATTCCATTCAGATTGCCATCGAATTTCGACACGTTAAGAAGGAAATCAATATTCTGTGGATTTCATATTCTATTATAGTTGCTGCTGAACTCACCTTTCAGAGGATTTGACTTAGTATAATGTTCAAATCTAAATAAATAATTAAAAATCCATCTAGTATTACAATTAGCCATAACTGGCTGCTATTCTTTGTCATCAATTTCAACTTTTTGTTGTTCTTCCGCTGAGCAGGTGTCAGAAAATAATTTAAACTAATAAAACACGACCTTGTACCCGATTGACCTGCCAGACAAAATCTGACTGACTCACCCCAAATTTTGATCAAGGAACTCTTGAAAATTACCCCACATTTTTATAGCTGCACTCACTGTTTACAACTATCAACCATATTCCCATCAACATAAAGGCTATGACAGATGAATAAATTGCAAGAATAAGTTTGTTTAAAGTGTGAGTCAGATGAACCTAGACACAACAGCTTAAAGTCGCCAGTTCCGCTTTCAATGACTCCAATTTACATTAAGATGTTGAAGACTGGTATGTTAGTCATCATATTAATACATGGGCCATACAAACTACTGGACTATATACTCATACATGTAGAATAATGAGTGGTCTTATTCAATGGTCATCTCTGGTCGAGGGAATAGCGGTCTGGTAATTATTTTAATACTTTTGACACATAGATACTGCACAAAATAGATGTAATAGTGACATTCAACCTTAGCAAACAAAGTCAAACTCGTAAAGAAAATCAAGAAAAGAACTCATAAGAGAATCTCGTATTAAGCACATACGAGATTGACTCTGCATATAAATGAAGACCTTTTAATATTTTAGCTTTTAAAGATCTGTCAGAAGCTAAAAGCTAGGGTTTAAACAAAGAAACCAACAATTTGTGAGCAAAGACGAATCTGTTTTCAAATACACAGTTACTTTTTCCTGTTTGTATTGTAGATAATGATTATGTATTCAGGTTTAATACCGAACTTGATTTCTCCAGAAAAAGCCTTATTCATCCAGGCAAGTACATATGTATGCCAAACGCTAATTTTAATCTAAGATTCGTATCCGCAGCCACCGTTCCCACGACTCGTCACTGAAACCACAACTCTTAAGAAGTGGCTGAGACAGGTAAAGGTAGACGCTAGGCAGATGTTACCTCTTAGGAAATATACAGGTGGAAGACAAAGAACTGAGCGGAGTGTTGTAGGTTGGAAGAGGCATGTGGCCAGTGAAGACATATAGGCAAAGGATTTTCAGCAACAGTACACTTGTATCTGGTGATTTTAGGCAGTATTGTAACGTCTTATTGTTCGATGACGCAGGTACAAGGAGCGATACCCGAGCGAGATGATGACGACGGACAATTTTTTTTCTTGAATATAGGCAAGACTAGAAAGCTTAACTTTTCGCTGCTTGTCAGATCCGATTCGTGATCGTGCAAGTCGAGATTCGTGTCTGAACGGAAAGAGATTGGTTTTTAATGTTCTGTTAGAAACACACCTTTTTGCATGACTGAAACCGAACCCTTATTCATAATCTATACAAATAAATAAAATAGAAGAGTCTGTTAATAGTTACAAAATTACAGCTTTTTATTAAATGCATTTGAATGGTCAGGCTGCCCTTTTGTTCCGACTAATCTACGACACAGATAATAAATAATCTAATAATAATGTACACATAATGATTTTTCATATTTCAGAAAATGACAGACATTTCAAAGGATCATTCATGCAACTTCTTATTCGTGTCCAGCTCTAAAATAAAGGTGATACGTGCAAATTGAGCCGCACTATGAGTGAATTAGCGCAATTTGCGCCGCTGCGTGTTAACTTACATAATGGCATGAGTAAACGCTACTCTTCAAGAGCTTGGCATAATCGTCACCTGTTTTTATTTTTCAGGACACGATATTTTACTTACCGAATGTTGTGTCCTGATTATAAGAGATAGAGCTTCGATTGTGAACAATACATTGATTAGATTAAATATTTTATTTTTAAGAAATAAATTTTCTTGATATTAAATTGCTGTATTGATTCATGGCTAACCAACAACATCAATGTTCAGTTTGTAGTGGTCTGATTTGTGGAGATCAGATAGGCAATCGCTCCATGTAAAATACTCGTATTCAGCTGCATGCGTTTAGACTGGAAGCCGACCCCAACATAGTTGAGAAAAAAGCTAAGCAGACGACGATACCAACTTCTAAAGAAGGAAGTGATTAGGTATTTGTATATGTGTCAGCACACAGTTATAAGTATTCTTTGTTTTCATTGTCATGAGCTTGGGATCGTGAGACAATTTTAAAACGTCGAACCACATAGTTATGTCACATCTTTTTAACAGATTTTCGTATCAAAAGACCACTCTATAAATAGAACATTCACACTCCGCTCAATGTCCACCTTTTCTTCAAGTAAACCATCAGCGTGATTAGCATACCAACCTACCTACCTAAAGGCTTCCAGCTATTGACAGCAAAACAACTTGTCCAGGTGTCTAACACATCAGATACTGGGAAAAGAAACTTTGACCGTGAGAACTTGAAACACGTCCGAATACGAATTTTAACGACTTCAAAAGAGGTGCTAAATGTTGACACTTAATATACCACAGATATTCATGACCCAAACATTTGCTGCCGAATAAAACTAACTCAACAAGACTGAACTTTACGGTCTAGAAGTTAAAGTTACATTCGGATGGTGGATGAGTTGGTAGATGCAAATAAGACTTGGTAATTGCAAAGTTATTTTTTAAACACATGAGATTTTAAAACGAAGATACGGCTGAAGTTCAAGGGAAATACTAGATGTTATCAATAAATTATTCCGATGTAGCGGTGAGTCAGAATGTGAAATATTATTGGGTATGACGGTAGACTATATGGCAGCGGGTTGCAAAATGGCGGACAGGTGTCCTTGTTTGGTATATTGCAAGTTTGAAGTGAGGATTGCAAGATTGTGCGAGTGACTAATATTAATTGTTATTTTATCTCTGAACGTGTCTTATTTCCAAAGGGTTTTGCTGTATTATAGCTATTGTAACTTATAGACTTAAGGGTTCATTTGTAGAAGCCAAATCTTCAAAGAATCTAATCTTTGAAGATCAACTCATCACCTGCCTAGATTTTTCCCATCCGATACCTCTTGGTAGGACAGACTTTCGGCTAAGCCTACACTGGACGACTGTCAAAGATCTACAAATAACAGCTGGGACTAACGGCTTAACATAGAATATCTGCCTTTCAGTTAAAAAAAGACGAAGGCATAAGCCATGTCCAATACAGATAATGAAAACAACTATGATTCCTAAATGCCCTCACAATTCTCAAACAAAACATCACGTCTGAAATCCCCAAAAAAATCCCTTAATGTCTTCATAGTGGCAATATCTGTATCTGTGATTAAGTATTCACTCGAAATATATTTACGCAACTCATTTCAGAAACTCGGAAGAATTCCAACATCAATTCAGTTTAATATACTGTTGACATACCACAGGAAGAACTTGACGATTGATATTATCATGACACAAAAGGACAAATGACCAAATAAAGTCATCGTTGATCAGGAAACTACTTTGAATACTAAAATGGACAACTTTTATCATCTCTGGCGGACATATGTGAAACAGATAGTCTTGCTGATAAGGTAGACTTCAAAGAAACAATCATTCTTTTTCACACCCAATATTACTGTCAAACTAACAGGAATAATCGAAATGATTGAAATACCGATCTAATAGTAAAACCCTATTTTGTCGCTAACAAATTTTTAGTTGCAGCTACCAAAATCTTCATTTACAAAACTATGATCTTTAGATAAACTGCATAAGCTCTAAATTCATTCAAAGTTAATTTTCAAAACAGCAAAATATAAAATAGTTGCAACTAAAAATGCAAACATAGTTTTGCACTTACAGAAAAATTTACAACGAAAATCGGACCTTAATTTCAACAACTAAGCTTCTAAATAGAATCGCGATACAGAAAATAAAGGCAAAGAGTATCACGATAGTTACAAATATGCAAATAGTGGCGGGAAGTTCGCATGGACACAAGTCGATTGTTCTGTGGTGCGAACGAATGTCGATAAACGTGGTGTTGCACAATATTGTCACAATAGACATTATTTAGGACCTGATGATATCATGCATGTATGTCATTACAGTATGTTAATGTAAAACTGGATGGGATTTGGCAATGAAGGAGAAACTTGAACCAGTAAGGGGTGCCATAAACCGTGCGGCAAAATCGAATATACAGCGTGTATCTACTGGCTTTTTCATCATCTTCCTGCCCTTGTCCCATTCTACTCGGGTCGACTCAACACGTTTTCTTCTTCCATTCTCCCCTGTCAGACGGCACGGCATCATGATTTACTCTTTCTCTTTCTTATCATTCCTCACACAGTCCATTCATATTTTCTTTAGCCTTCCTCTCCCTCTCCATCCATCAATATTCATATCCATCACACTTTTAGTTACATGCGTTACTTCCCTCCTCATTACACGTATATAATAATGTATGTCAAGCCAAATCGAAAATTATTCAGCAATGGGCTATTTTTGTCTTTCAACAAATCCCTACTCGAGAATCGAATGCGCCGAACAAGTGTGAAACACCTTTAAAAAACTTGTTGAAGATAATCAAACGTTTATTGGACCAGTTTCGAAAGATAATATTGCGAAACTCATAATGCTACTAGAACATGCAGTTATCAATAATGCAGATCTAGAATAACTTATGTTATTGTATGTAAGCATTGTGTAAATCTGTATCACATATGCTTCAACCAAGTCGAGTTCGATCTGATGGATCGTTGCGGTAAGCAAAACAAGCAGTAGAATCATGATAGGTAATAAAAGAAAAAAAGTATAAGGTCTCTTAACCATACCTCTAAGAAGAAGATGACCAATTAATTAACCATGGAGTTTCTTGCCGTTTCTTCTCCATAGGAAACGACCAACCCGAACCGTGCACGTTTTTGTCGACGTTTTATAAGTCCCATCTAGGCCTATGTGAAATAAAATATTTTGATTTTGATTTTGAGTTGATCCAATTTCAAATTCTGCTTATCCACGTCTTCATGGTAAGACGTCCTCTTTCACGTCCTTTTTCTTTTATGACAGTTTTAACACCATTTTGCTGACCTTAAAATATGCTAATTCATAAATTAGTCTCAGATCTAGTTTAGGCTAAGACCCTGAAGATACATACTGTCTCTCTCTTATAAGGTACAAGGTCATGCTTTTCCTGTATCATTTCATTTTGGGTCGGTTCTCTTATGTCATTCACTAGATTGTTTAGTACAATACTTAAGTTTAATGATTGATTTTCTTTCCTGAAACATATATGTATTACATTCTTATAAATGGAAATCAAAATTCGTCTCTCCATATCACAAAATGGACTCTCATTCTATTTCCGATACCAGCATCGTTCAATATACCAACAATTTGGTCCAACACGGTTTCCCTCGGCAAGTATGTGAACGTTGCCGGTTGGTTGAGCTCGGTAACGAGGCACCGGACGACAGGCATCACACTGATCAATCACCACCAGTCTTAAGGTCAGGGACTCTGGTGGTACTCCAAAATCAATGGCAGGGTTTTTTGGTGTGATTTGATTATCGTCACCAGCTTCTATTGTGTTGCCTAAAATGATCTTAGAAAGTCTGTTGGAAAAAAGTGTATTACGAAGAGACTTTTATGACAAGCTCTCGTAAAAAGAAGCAAGGGAAATATCAGCAATTTACACTGAATGGTTGCCTCTTAGTCTTATTTATCGTTGTCTCTTATTTTTACAGAAATCAACAGTAGATCAAATATTTCCTATTGAAACAACAGAAACGCATGTGAATTTTAGATGTGTTCATTAGATGATTTAAAACCTGTATTGCACGCAAAGACGTGCCAAGAACAAAGATATACAAGAAAAACAAACTTTTAAAAATCAAAACTATCAACGCCAAGGACTCAACAGCTAAAAACACACAATTCGATACGTTGAGTGGGGGCGTCACGCCTGGCTACCCACTTTGGCACAAGCGTGATGATATAATGGCGATTGTCGCGACGCCAATGAAATGTCTTTCTTCCTTCCTGTCTGTCCCTTTGTGCGATGCCATCTCGGAAATATGCTGATGGTAAGACGGTGCTTCTTGCTAATGGGGTTTGGATGTCGGTATTTTTAATGGGTTAGCTTTGGTGTCAATTTGATTTTATATCTTCATGGATATTTTTTTTTCATATTTATTTCTACATTTTCAAAATAGCATTAATATAGATCCATGCTTCCTTTGGTACTCTCTACATAAGTACTACCTGTGTTATCAACCAGAGTATTTTCATCCTTTTTCCTTAAGATTTTCTGCACTAATAGTAAAAACTTGATAATTGTATCAGTTAATCTTTGGCTAGAAATGTCACCTGGGGGCTGATACAATTGACAATCGATTTCAATGCGTTTCATATTTCTATATCGACTTTCAACAGGTTTAACGTAGGGTTTTCGATAGTTTATATCAATTCAGTACATTTTTGACTATTTCATCATCATATTTCGTCTCCTGCCCTTTTTCCCAATTTATTTGCGGTCGGCGCAGCATGTCTTCTTCCATACTTCACTATTACTCGTATCTCATCGACACCTTCTTTTGCCATATCACCCTTTACACTGTCCATACATGGTTTCTTTGGTTTTTCTCTACTCTTATACGCATCCATTACATTCATACGCAAAACTTTCCTCATAACTTTTTCCTCATTCCTCCGCATCACATGCTAATATTTCATCATCGTTATCATTTCATCCAAGGCTTCTGTTCAAAGACTTCTGACCAAGCCATGCCGTACTCCTTGTATACTTACATACTCCAAACTGAAAAAAAAAACACTCTGTCATCGTAATCCATAAAAAGCACATAAATTCACACCAAAAAACCCGTGTCTCCCATTGTCCCCTGTCTCCTAACACGTCAATCACTTGGTTGGTTGCGCACCTAAATGACATGTATTGAATCAATCAACCCCCCACCTGCTTGTTTGGGACCTAATGACCCGTGGCTGGTCGAGCTTAATTTAACATCGTTGTTTCCACCGCGAGGTGACGGGTTAAATGGGGTACGACGAATGTATTGAAGAAAAGTTATGGATTGGTGCTCCTGGGTTTTTTTGTGAAGAGTTCCTTCCTTTTGAACTTTCTTTCCTCAACCTGGTTGCTGACTATTTTCGTAGTACTTCTAGTATTTGACCTCTTTACTACTTCTAGTTCCTTTTGTTGGCTGAAAACGATTTAATATTTCCCACACTCTAGAATGTTATCGCAAAGACAACCAAAATGTTTAACTAGTGCAAAATAAAAGTAACTTTGAACACATATCACTTAAATCAAATCATTTAATCTTTTGCAATCATTGGCGAACCGGAAGACGTTGCGTTGGAAGGCCTCCCACTAGGTGGACCGATAACCTGGTGAAGGTTGCAGGGATCTGCTGGATGCGAGTCGCACGGGACCGGTCAATATGGCGACACTAGGGAGAGGTCTATGTCCAGCAGTGGATGTCTTTCGTCTGAAATGATGATGATGATGATGAATCATTGGTAATAGGATAGATGTTCTTTGTACCGAAAACTTCTTACAGAGAGCATTGATGTCAGAATGAAATCAGAGGGCATCTATACTACTGACAATCCATTTTCTTTCAAAGCGTTTCGTATTTTTACAATGACCATCGATAGGACTGACATGTTCTGTTACTCCAAAAGTTTTTGATCACTCTGTCATCGATATCACTAATAGAATGCCATTTTATCTCAGGTCAACATAATCATCATCTGCCTAGCCTGTTTCCAACTATATTCGGGTCGGCTTCCTGTCTAACCGGAAGCAGCTGAGTACCAGCCACTTTGTCTCAGGTGCTGGTTTAAAACATTAAGAAATAATTTTCTAAGGATCAATCGCATCCCAATAGATAGAAAATTGACCACCGTGTTAAAGAATAGACGATTTATAATCAAAACTACCTATAACAAACCATCATCAATGTATATCTTATCTAAAAAAATTTCTACTAGTTGGAAGCAATCAAA
This sequence comes from Noctua janthe, assembly GCA_910589295.1. Taxonomy (NCBI): domain Eukaryota; kingdom Metazoa; phylum Arthropoda; class Insecta; order Lepidoptera; family Noctuidae; genus Noctua; species Noctua janthe. Next base: position 1,411,225 of record OU342573.1, on the reverse strand, counting down.
ACATTTTTTCCTACCCACTATTAGCCTATTTAATAACGTAATGACATCCTCATTCGTGCCTACCTCACCTATAAGATGGACTTTATCTTCAGATCTGTCTCCAGCCAATGGCTTATCTAATAACACATATCCATGTAATTTGTTTGTTGCCTCTGTTTGTCATGTACCGTGCGTTTAATTGTGCATGATTGCTGTGACTCCATGGTTTTTATAATTGGATTTTGTTGTTTTATGTCAAGGAATTGTATTGTGTTTAAGATTGTTTGCTTTCAAGTTCTTGTTTATTTTCTATGGTTAATTTAGTTTCTTGCAAAGCAGAATCAAGTCCAACACTCTTTGTGTGATGTAATTATAGAAACTTTAAAATGAACTATTTAAATTCTTAGACATGCCACTAATGGTTTTTTTCGCAGAACGTATTGTCGTGCTGCTCGGTAGAGGCCTCCGCAGAAGGGTAGGGCCCTTCTTTCGCCTCAATCTGGTTAGAGCTGCGGATGACGAGGACCAATCTTTGTTAAATGAGTTCAGCTCATCATGCCATTGCATTTATCAATCAAATGAAGTCAAACATAATTATTAAAGATAGTGTCATTCACTAATACTTTATATTATACCAACTCAATTTGTGGAAGATGAAGCCGACGAAGCTACAAAAAGCAGACAGCGATACAAAATCTAACATAATCAGTAACATCTCCGACTTATAGCTTGAAGCTGATTAATTGCAAGCTATTAAGAGCTGTATAGTAAATAAACAAATTGTTGTTTTTTCTTTCGCTGGCCAGCGGAGCGCGGCTGCGAAGATCTTGATGGTGACTAGATTCTTTGGTTACCACTACTACGAATAGAAAGGAATATAAACGACTAGCTGTAGCCCGCGGCTTCGATCGCGTGAAAATTTTGATTAATGTACGATGAAAAAAAAAATAAAGTAACCTATATGCTATTCCAGACTAAAATCTATCTCTGTGGACACAAAATGACATCTGCAAGAAATCTTTTAGCAATCCTATTAAAAGTCAATATAACTAAAAAACTTTGAAAGCGATTTACATTTGTCTGGACAACCTTTAACCGTTAAGCCTTAAGATATTTAAAGTCCTCAAAGAATTTTGTGAAACCACTTAGCAGAAAGACAAGACCATATTATAATTTAGTTTGTAAGGCTATGTCACCAAAAATGCGGAAATTATGCGCCTAGCTAAAGCAAACAATTCGCTATTCCAATCATGAAGAAGATCCCGATTCGTCTATACAAATGAATGCCTACCTACTTCATACAATAAATCATTATTGTATACCTTGACCAAAAGAAAGAAAAAGAACACAACAAAGTTTCTTCGGGTGATTATCACTTCACTCCACTCATCATCGAGATCCATTAGTACCTCCGCATACCTACTAAGTACAAGCACTAGAGTCTTCCTACCCACAACAATGGTAAGCCGTGTCTAATCAGGAAGAGATGTTATCAGCAACCGCGGCCTATACGGTGTCGGATTGTTCTTAGTACCGAGCCTATACGTGCTGGTAAATTGTTACTATATTGTCTAATCGAAATTAGAAAGATTCATTTGCTAATGTGTATTTGAGAACATGATATAATATTGACATTATATGATTTTACACTACATGGTCACTAACATTATCATTAAACTAGAAACGGAACATTTACCATGTTTACTGATTTGTTTGAGTTCCCGATATTCATCAGTAAACATGGTAAAAATCTCGTTTCTAGTGTTAATAATAATATTGACATTATTGAATACTAGCATATGCCCGAGTGTTTGCCCGTCGTAAGGTTGGTAACTGATCCACGGAACTAACTCAGGGTTAATCCAGGTTATGAACTATCTATGTGCCAAATTTCATCCAAATCCGTTAAGTAGTGTTCGCGAGACAGAGTCAAACATCCATACTCACAAACTTTCGCGTTTATAATCTAAAATTTTAATTATTAATTTATTCCAAAGCATCAAAATTTATCATGAGTTTCAATCAGTCAGTACAGTATCTAATTTAGACTTTGTCATACTTAAGCATTAATATAGAAATCTGATGAGAGTTCAGACTCTAAACAAGTTGAAATCGCTTTCAAAATGTTTCAAATTTCTACAATGATTGTCAACAGGATTAGTATACGCTTTTCGGTAGCTCAAGCGAAAGTGTACTCATCATCTGCCTAGACTTTTCCCAAACTATGTTGGGGTCGGCTTCCAGTCTAACCGGTCGCAGCTGAATATCAACATTTTACAAGGAACGACTGCCTATCTGAGAGGCTGAGGCTTTCAGACTACTCATAACGACTGTTAAAAATATACAAATGAAAGTCGGGACCAACGGTTTAAGCTATAGTATTACCACTATAACTGTACATTTCAAGGTGGCGTTGCTTGTCAAGAAAATTTACATCGATATGTCAAATTTGGTACATTTATTTTAGTTCAGTGTTTTGCCCACCTGTAAATTGTAAAGTGTACCGAGGGACCGATAATCTTATGTCTATCATGCTTACTTTTGAATTTTGTATAAAATCGGTATTGCTGATTTCTGTACTCTATTAATTAAGGCCTCCTTAGACCCTAATTATAATGATCATAAATAATCACAGACATGAAATATGCCTCACAAATCTTACAAACATGAAAATGCCCGATATCACCACCCCACACAAAATGCTTAGACCACACACGCCAAACAATTTACAGCACCCACAATAATACAACTTATCTAGGTATTTTAATGTTCTCTACAAAATCACTGAACCAATTTCGATAAGCCTTACATTGTCGGGTACATCCGTTTAATTAGTGGGCACAAGTCGTGTGAAGCCAGTAAGATATTCTTCGAGATATCACACAATACGTGCGTGAGACTGCGTACGCGCATGGTGGAGGCGCACTTTCTAATGCACTATTATGTACGTAACGTTTGCGACTTTTTAATCGTGGTGCGTTGGTGAAAATACATATTTTAGATGATGATGGGTGTAGAAAAATTGTTGTAGCTTGAGCTCGTTGTTGGAGTTTTCTGAGCTTAGGAAATTGAATGGAACTAGATGGGTCACATTTCCAGGATGAACCAAGACAGATGGCCCCGTCACACAGTGGGTGCTTGAAGACGGTCGTCGTCACCGAGGCAGGCTCAAGACACGCTGGCGTGGAGATTTGAACCCGTTCCTGACTGATTGGCTGCAGAAGGCAAAACTCAGGGAGAACGGGAAGGTAATGAGATGGCTTTTGCTCAGTAGTGGGACATATTAGGCTACTTATTTTTAAAAACTGTAAAGCTTTTTTCTAGAGTGAACGTTCAGATCCATCATCGGTCGGTTGGTAATTGACAGGTGGATTAAGAAGGAAAAGACTACCACCATGTCTATTTAACCCAAAATACAACATTATTTTTAGTATATGCGGAACCTGAATATAGTTTGTTCAGAATAAGTAACTAAATCGATTCCAATAATTTTTAACCCATGTTATATTTTGTCCCAATTTTTATTTTAAAGTTACAATTTGGACACCATGCGACACTAAGTACCTATCGCAATCATTTAGGTACCTACTGCCAAATTATTATTATCAATGAGCTCAAGACGACGCTGGAGGCGCGTGCGCGGCGGCGCCGCGTGTTTACCACGTTTTTGGGCGGACAACCAGGTAACAGAACAAGCTTATAACTTTGTGATTTTTCATGATACAGTTTTGAAAGTACATAGATTCTTAACATAAAAATACTAGACACGTGTTTCAGGTTTCGCATATACTAAAACTAATATTGTATAAATATATTTTTTGTCCATATACGGTACTCATAATTTGTCTTCTTGTTTTTCAGAAATATGAACTTCACTGTATTGAGCTTTGAACGCTTAAAACTTCACAAATTATGTTGTGAAAACAGTAAACTCCGCAATTTATATTCAAAATAGTAGGATCTTAGGGTGCCATCAGCTATGAACATAAACGCAACAAACACAAATCCACTAACTCCTCATTTTCTGCATTACGACTAAAACTAGCAATTTCTCCTTTTCCACATTAAAATCAACATTCCTAACTGGACATCCCAATAACAGTCTTTAACCTATCTCCGATCCAATAAACATACAGTTACTGATACAAACCGAGTAAATTGAGATACTATTCTACCACACCCTCACTGCACATAAACCAAGCAACAATCACCCTTAAAGCAACCTGGCTAAGTTGGTTACAAGCGTAGACAGAAGTTAGCCAAGTTGCCAGGACATGTTAATCGTGATACGACGGAGTGATCTGTGAACAGGCTGACTACACGCTTGCGACTAATAAACACTTCATCTGCGACTGTTATGGTGTCTGTGAGTCAGTATTTCGTAGATAAAGGACTAGATCAGTTCTTTTGGCTTTGGATTAATTACTGTGTCTGGGAGGTTTTATTATTTGAGTTACTAAGAATATGTAGAAGACTGTGACTCACCCATAGATAAGTAAAGATTGTTCATGATATTGTCAATTTCAGGAAATATTACTGAAAGTGAATTTATGACTATTATGATGCTTACCTCACCAGGTTTTACAACCTATTGCAGATGCTTAGTACTCGCCACCGGTGTATATTTGACCCGATGTATGAATGTGGACGAAGCAAATTTAAGAATCGTAGCCGGCTAAACTGGCTTTGTGACTGGATGGCGTTCTGAAATTTTTGTCTAACCCCATTGGGGGTGAATTTCCGTATACGAATCGGGTTTTCGTTCTCAAAAACCATGTTGTAACCTAACTATAATGGCTGTAATAAATTCATAATTTATAGAAAAGGTAGCTGCTTGACCATCAACGACTCTTACTAACTGCATATCGTGCGCATGCAAATATCCTAAAAGGGCTAATTAAATGCGGATGAGCATAATATCTCGGTCGTGCATAGCGCCGAATGATTTAAGGCGGTGCAAAAACTTAAGGAATTATTGCCGTTTTCCTAGTATATGAAATAACAGGACATCAGAATAATGTCCCTGGTGTAAAAGCTGGTAGTTGAGAGGAAGACGGAATCTTGGAAACGGTAGCACATAGTGACATAATTGCTAGGTGTTATTTATTTGCAATTCCAAGAGATTTGTTGCAAGGGATGGCGATAACGGTAACGGCTAAAATTACTTGCAATAAAATGTCTAAATCTTGGATTATGTAAAGACCAAAACAGGTACTATAATTTCTGCCTACCCGCTAGAGAAAAAGGAAAGACTTTATATATGCTTCGATGGTAATGAAATAGTTACCGACAAACAAGATAATTAGACAACAAAAATAAATGAATTCAGAATAAATACGATACAGATATTGATCATGCTAAGCTGGCGAGTAAAGAAAATATGGCAGACATGTTTACACTCCGAGATACTGGTAAAAGTCGCTGATAAATACGGAGTTACTAAGACTGTTACTGTTAATTCAGTCAAGCAACTACTCAGTCTATAATCACCATTTTCCTGCTCTTACTCCAACTTATTTGTAGTCGATATTCTTCTTCCCTATTTCTCCATTACTTATCATCTCAGCAGTCACATTCTTTATTGCCATATCATCCTTTACACAGTCCATCCATGGTTTCTTTGGTCTTCCCATAGTCTTAGTACTTAGTCTATCGTATAACATAAAGACTAATTGACAAACCCCACTACAAAGTTGCATCACTATACTCCATTCTCCATCACCCACATCACTTCGCCTTCTTATTTCGCCATCACCCCTTCAATAGACTCGACCAGGTGCTGAACAACAAAGTCCAGTTTAAACGATTCTAATCGATCATCTCGGCTTGTCTCTCTCTCATCCTGGATTCAAGCCAGATTCATCGACATTTGTAAGAAAATATTATTAATAGCCACTTGTATTAGAATAGATTGTAACACGGCAAATGTGTGAGTAATTGCATGGACTATGAAGCATGTGTTGATATTATACTTTGCTAATATCACACTGTTTCTTGTGATCTCCACTGCTAAAAAATCTTTAATGTCTTCTTGTGGTTATTGTTGGAATCGTCTAATTGATCACACTTTGTCAGTCGGAGACCATGCTATGACTATCCTTTCTTTAATAGTATCACATGATATTTTTACTGAATGATATCAAACCGAAATCTTCTGTTAGAAGTTACTGCTAACCTACATATTTGCTATGACCTCCATATTCTCCGATCCAGTTTGTTTCTTCATTGATACACATGAGAAGCAAACATACGATTAATAAGTACAATTTGAAAGACAGACTGACAGACTTAGACCTTACTGATTCAAGCTTAATTTAGAAACACTGTTTTAAGTTTTCATGGTTTATAACTAAACTTAAACTGACACTTTCGGGATATCTTACGTGATTATCAATTATTCTGAGTTGAGAATCACGAAAGATGTCCCGTGAGTGACAATTTAAGTTTGAAATAAAACAAAAACTAAGTATGAATCAGAACATCTATTCGCAATTCCCTTAACATAAACATAAGCTGAAGACACTAACTCTTCATCAACACAACGATAAACTACCAAAACCGTTCGTGAAGCCACAAAAACAACAACGACTACCTAAATACCGATAGAGGCGGCAAAACAAACAGTAACTAATCCTTAATATGTCTCAATCTTTGCCTACATATGTCTTATTAAAATAACGAGAAGGATTATAAATTTCAACTGCCGGTAGAGTAGAGGAGATATATTAGGCGTTTGGACACATTTTTGATATAGCAGTGAATACCTGGGATGGTTTATGATTTGTAGTGTCACTGAAAAATATTATCATGTTCGTGTTTCAATGAATTTGTTGGAGCTGTTGTAACAAGTTGAGCTGTTTAGGAGGATTTATAAGCATCAAAATTAACACTTGTAAGGTTTCTTCTGGGTAGGTCAACTAAAATTAAAAGGTTTCAGGGAAAATAGGGATAAAGCTTGGAAGCTCTAATTCAGTACCTATGAAATAATTAGCAACATCTCAGATAGATTTGGTATGTTATTGACAACAATAAAGAAACTACATTTTGATTAGATTTAGTATCCTAAATAATAATTCTATATTGCAAAAAGTCTTTGGTAAAACTGTTGTTTTTTATAGTCAAATCCACCTTTACGACACAACCCATCAAAAACATCAAAAGACGATAAAAAAACAAAAGATCATCAAAATATACTTTGTAAATCGCCAATAGCGATAGTCGACTGCGCACCGACGCGTGAGTTTCCGCGCATTGTTCTCTGCGCTTGCGCACGTATCTACGCGTTATTTGTGAAGCGACGTTACACTTTGATCTTGAAGTGGGAAACGATCATTGGACAATTGAAGTATGCATTGATGAGAGGATATTATTATGGCTATAAAAGGGGTGGCTAAATAATAACAGCCACACAGGTCAAGGTTAAGCAGTGCTTGCCAAGGTTGGTCCGTGGATGGGTGACCAACCATTACAAACCATGTTTCTTCCGCGCTTCGGAAAGCACTTTAAGCCATTGGACCCGACCGTCATTTATAGATCTTTGGCAGTCGTTAGAGGTAGTCAGTAGCCCAAAACTCTGACCACCAGTCTTACCAAGGCCAAGGGTATCGTTTTTCCGAATAACTAAGCAGTGGAGGTCAGATAGGCAGTCGCTCCATGTAAATTACTAATATTCAACGGCATTCGATTAGCGTGGAAGCCGTGCCAACATAGTTTGGAAGAAGACTAGGCAGATGATGATAGATGAGAGTATATCATTAAGGCTATAACAGTCGGGGAACACCGAAGAAACGATAGATAGACTGTGTGGAAGAAAATAAGAGCCAGAGACGGAACGCATAAGATGACGACGAATAGAGAAGTATAGAAGAAGAAGACAGGCGTGCCAACCAAAAATAAATTGGGATAAGGGCAGGAGGAGTAATGATGGAGTAGTGTGTATGAGTCCTTTTGTTGATTGTAAATATTTAAGGAATTATTATTATTTTATGAAAAATAACTAACCGTGTTCAATAGTTGTCAGCATCAACGTCGCTATTGAACATGGACACTGATAGCTCTTCATTTCTTGAACGCAGTTTAGATCTGCTACTGCAATGTGTTCCATTGATAAAAGCAGCTGATGCGTAGCTTTAGAAATTAAAATAGAAATGGTTTAAGAAATCATGGTCTGGACATAGTCTACTTCTTTTTTTTTGTGTGGTTATAGTGTCTAGCCTGGTGTCAGAGCTTTTATGCCGCCCATGGGCCTCTGACTTGGCTTTAGAAGCCGTTGATAAAATAATCTCTCAGGCATGCTGGATTGGTTTCCTCACGATGTTGTCTTTGACCGAAGCAAGTGATAATTATACAATTCGCACATGAATCACAAAAATCAGAGGTACGTGTCTATATTCACATATTCATAGGTGTAATAAAGAGATTTTCTTTCAAGCCACCGACTAGTAACAGCCAGTAGCAAAATAGTTCAAAAGAGCAACTAAAAATAATACATCAAATAAGTTTCTGATTAAAAATAGAACTAGCCTAAATATTATGACAGTTTCGCTTTTGCCGATCAAAACAAAACCTCAGCACGTGTTAATACATAAATGAATGTAACATCACTGGAGGGAAATCGGGGATCGTTTAAAAAACCATTAAAACCCTAGTTTCACCATAAGCTACTTGAAATGAACGCCATCGTTTAGATATAAAAACAAAAAACTTATTGTCACCTATTCAGAAACAATCGAGCGATTTCTGCGATCACCTACTTTTATTTGCCCTTAGAATGTGCATATTTTATGCAATTTCTATCTTATGGTTTTGAACATAAAGAAAGTCCAGCGTTTGCGTAACTAAAACTCTATTATTGTCACAATCATTCTCTACTGCTATGCAAATGTCATCTTTATTATTTAACACAAATAGATCATTTTTTCTTATAACGCTACGGCAATTCCTCACAATTCACACAATGTTTATACCGTTGTGAAAACTGACGACATTGCAAATTCAACTTTAGCTAGAGGTAATAAAATACAAGGAAATGTAAATAAAGTGAACAATGAAGATGGTTCCGAAGTGGTTGGTGATAATGACGTCACGCTAGGTAACCTCTGTCGTATTAAAATGACATTACTAGACGTACGGAACAGTTATAATAATTCACGCCTTCGAGCTTCGGATATTCAGATTTATTTTGATTTGAACACCAATGAGGTCGAAGCACAAGGTAATTTGATACAAATTATAGGTGTAATAACATTGATAGTAACATCGTTATGAATCGGGGTTATAATTTGGAATTCTGACAAACAGCAATTGGACATAAATAATTTCACACATTACTATTTCAAAACACAGGATCTAATTAAACTAACGAAAAACATATTCAGAATTCTTTGACACCAAAATTTCAGTCTCAAAATTCTAATAACTACGAATAGTTCTTCATCTGGTTAGCCTTTTCCCAAATCAGGTCAGCTTCCGATCTAACCGTTATTGGAGGTAGGTAAGCACCAATATTTTACAAGAAGCGACGGCCTATCAGACTTCCACAACCTTTTGGAAAAGCAAATAACTCCACGCTACGTGGAGTATTATAGGATAAACAAAAAAAATAATTCAATCTTATCCTTTAATACTTCATAATGACTAGATGCAACAATCATAGAGCAGAAAACGTGGGTATAAAAAATTAACCAAAACAACCCAGTCCACAAGTTATCAATACAAACCTTATCAAAACAGACACTGACTGAAACAAATCTGACGACAGAAAATCTTTGAAGTAACCGTCTTAAATAACGAACCGATAATAATATAACACGTCGAAACTCATAATGTGATAAATATAGAGTATCAATGATGCGTCAACTATGTGATGCAGAATTGCGCGTGCGATTAATGAGTCGTGCCAAGACATCTGGTATATTACCATCAATATCTGTCTGTCATATGTATGCGATAAATTTACGAACGATATGCTTCGACGTTCGGAGAAGATCTTACATTTTAGATAGCTAGCTTTTTCCAGCGGCTGCACCTACGGGAAAGTCGAAATTTACCCCAAGAATACTACCGGAGTAAAAAAAGCCAGCGACTTCAACCATGATTGTGAAAGTCGAACATTTTTCCAAGGTAATGTCCAAGTTAATAAGAAAGTGTCCTTTAACCTTATCCCGTGCAGAAGGCTTTGACAAAATAACAAAATAACATTCTATGAGCAATAACGATGATGGCAGACTCAAAAATGTATGGAAACTAACAAAAGCTATACCTAAAATTATTTCAGCCGTTGTAGAAACACGAAACGCTTTAAAAGCGTTTACCTATCATCTGCCTAGCCTTTTCCTACCTATGTCAACTATGGGCATGCGATAGCGATGACTTCCAGTCTAACTGGATGCAGCTGATGCATCATACCATTATTTCTCCACAACCCAGTTAGTACTGGGTAATACGATGGCTCTTGGTAAGACCGGTTGTCAGAATTTCGGGCCACTGACTACCTGCAACGACTGTCAAAGATCTAGAAATGACAACCGGGACCAACGTATGTGATGGATGGTCACCCATCCAGAGCCCAACCAAGGCAAGCGCGGCTCAACCTGGAAATCGACCCGTGTGGCTGTTATTATTTAGCCACAAGCTCCTCCCAAATCTGTTTACCCGTTGAGACGTTAGGTATTAATTAACAAAACATTGAAATACACAAACATACAAACTTAGTAGGATGTTTGTAACTGCGATGTTTTTCCATGTTGATGGCGACACCTGCGGTGGACATCTATCAGGAAATAGTGAAGTATTTAGTCTGGGGAGAATTTGGGATGGCAAAAAACGTAATGATTGAAGAGGTAAATGGAGAAGGCAGCTGTAAAATATGACTTACGGTGTAAAAGAAGATGTGCGGTAACCCAGAGAAAAAAGGTGACATCGTTTACTAGATTGATGCAAAGTAATATTAGAAACACAAGAACAAGGCTTAAAATCAAAACTTATGGTATGCAACTCTTGTAAAAATGAAATAAACTGTGTTTGCTGTTTCCCTAAATTAAATTTAATTTAATGAGCAGGTTTCTCTAAAAGTAACACAATTAACATAACTATCTACAGCAATCTGAAATGAAAATTATGGCCTGAGGTTTTCCTTGAGATAGAGAAAAAACATTCAAACATTCTTCTTCTCCTTCTTTTGGTGCTTCTTCAATTACTAGTTGGTCGTCTACTCCAATTACTTCTTATCATCAAAATTTTCTAGCCAAAATCCCACCATCATTCGCATAAAATTCTTTAATACCGTTTCAATTGCAGCACATAACTCTATATCTATTAATACACCGTTAAAAATCTCCCAGCAGTTCGATGATGCATCGTGGGGCACTCCTATGATTTGTGGGGAGACAGGTGTTCGACGCAAATACATCGCAACCGGTTCGGTTTCGCCATCTCAATTGGCATTTTGACGTGGTACTCAAAGTTTATTAATTGCATTTATTTATAATGCAGCAAGGTTATCTGGTTGGAAGGAAAACGTCTTGAGGAAACCAATCATATCATAGAAATAAAAATTCGAATATATTTGACATACCCCACACACACTGGTCCCGTTTTGGCCGTCTTACCCGATTACCCCTCGTATAGAGAAGAACCTCGTAAGGAGTCTGTGGCCCAGCAGTGAGACCATTATAGGCTGATATATAAGATTACCATGGTCAAGTTGCTTTTTTAGAACTAGCGAAATTACTGTGGAAATTCACATCAGGACCTAAACAATTACTTATAAAGCGTTTCTTATTTCTTCAATAACTTCTGGTAGGTTCGACGGATGTTTTCCGGTAGCCTACGTCAACAAATTACATTTTGAACTTTACCATCATAGTTATAGCTTTTAGAATCTCACTTTGCCTTAAGGTTTGTCATTTTTTGTTCACCAACAGCGCCGCCAACATTGCTCCAAACGGGATTACTGAGCTATACATCTAATTAAGACCAATAATGTGACATTCGACATGCGGTAGTGGCCCGATATCTTTCACAAGTGTTTGTTTTGGACACACTTCAACACTTTACGCTTCAGCGTCGAGCAAAAGGTCGAATAAATCTTAATAGATGTCGAAGTGTATTCTCGGATCTGATTTGTTTTTATCGTATGACGTCTGGCGAGTACCTACTTCCTCGCCTGGGAATGTGTTTCCCGATAGCTCTAACTTGGGACTGTTCTACTCACGACTAAATAAGTCACTTGAAGCTAAGTTTGCATCATTTAGGTGAGGCTGTGGTCTAACGTGAGCCTATCCAATAAAAAGTGGATGTAATAAGTACCGCAAAAAGGGATAGACGATCCTTACTTCGCTAGATAAACTCTTCTGTTCACACTTCTAAGGGTAAATACAAAGTGACATTCTGCCAACCTCAACGATAATAGAAAAAGTACTAAAAAAGTGTAAAGACTAACCAAGATATGCTCATGAATCTGAAAGTGATCGCCATTTGTCTAAGGTCGTCTGAAATTAGCCTGGATTAATGACACAATCAATGTAATTAGAAAGCAAACAAACGGATGGTCCACCTGTAAGTTATCGCTGCCGCTACCCATGGACTACAACCGCAATACCGAAGACGACAAAGCTTACATGTCTCTTTTGTCTCTAATTTACACTGGTACCTTCTGAATCTCAACGAAGATGTCAATCCTTAGCACTAAACACAACATAAAATAGCACTAAAAACAAACTAGAAGCTCCAAGTTTGAGCACCACACTGCAATAAGTTCGGTCCGTCGATAAATCTATGAAAATGAACGTGCTCCTAATGTCACTGGAATGCTTTCATGATCTGACCGAACCAGGGACGGACTGTGTTCTGTATTATTTTAACATTAAAGGTATAATTTACCAACCCGTACTTTATTAGTACGGCCACTCTCTTACATGGAGAGGAGGCTTGTGTCCCAGCAGTGGGAATGCTATAGGCTGATTACGTTGCATACTCTATTAAAACACTACTATGGAGTAAGACGATTTTCAGTAAGCATCATCATCATCTGCCTAGCCTTTTCCCAACTATTTAGGGGTCGGCTTCAAGTCTAACCAGATGCAGCTGAATAATAGTATTTTGAATGCATCTGACTTCCGGCTAATATGAAACCCCTTGGTAAGACTGCTTGTCAAACTCTCAGGCCACTGACTACCTGTAACGACTGTCAAAGATCTACAAATGACAGCCGGGACCAACGGCTTAACGTACTTTTTGAGGCACGGAGGAACCTCGGCTTATTATAGGTGCTCACCCATCCACTGACCAACCTAGGCAAGCCCGACTTAACCTGAAAATCGACCCGAGGGGCTGTTATTATTTAGCCACGAGAGTAAGAATAGTAAAGGTCGTAATTAATTTCCATAAAAAAAACAGCTGTTTGCTTTCGGCTGTTTAATAATTACCAGAAAAGCACCTCTTTCTTCATTAGAGATAATAATACGGATTTATACGGGGTATAAACAGACCCTTCAGGAAGCCGTCAACCAAGCATTACCTACATCAGAATAAGAAACTTTACACTTTATACTTTTAAAATGTGAAAAAGTCGGAACTTTGACCCCCAATATCTCCGTAACTAGAATTTTCCCGGGTATGGTCTAGAACAAAAAAATGATCACAATGACGGGAAGAACAAGTGCCTTTCGGCTTCGTTAAGGATCTTGTTACGCCCTTCTGTTTAAAGAATATATCTGTTCTGAGCTACAAAAAAATGGCAGAACTCATGAAAAATTATTTACAAGTCGAATTCACCCGAATCCGTTCTCCCAGTCATAACTAACGCCTGACGGCATAAGATCGAAGTGCAAGTATCTAAATATACCAGCGACCAACACCCATCAATTTGAAAGGAATTAATCGCCCAGCAGACATTGTCGCGGGAATGTGAACATTTGGCAAATTGGCAGTTTTACAGCGAACGTTATTGATTTTAGTTGCAACTGTTTTTTCAGCTGACGGAATTGTTTTTCGCTAAAATTGTTTCAGTTGATCTACGTCAATAAAGATGAACATTTACTGAAATAATCATTATTTTAGATGATTACTACGGGTATTCAGTAGCTATTAAATGTAAATAATGCTGCTCTGAAAGTCATGATGTTGAGTTGCAAACAAGCAGGCTGCCCACGTAATGAAATGATCAATGATCAGGGCTACCGATGGGACATCTGCATCATCAGCGAAATAGCAGGAATGCTACCTTTTTTTTTACAAAGTAAGATCATAAAGATGATGGCAAAGGATATGTATGGAAAAAGCGCACACCATCAATAGCTTGAAATAGAGACAGAGGATGTCGATGATTCTAACATCACGTTTTGTCTTATATCCCCGAAGGGTTATGCAGAGGTTTACCTTTAGTACACCCACTTTTTGATAGTTATGCGTAAATCCCACATAATAGGCAGCGAGCCTTTTGCCATCAATCAGAATCCGGACTTGTAATGAGAATCGTAGGATTACCCAAGGAATTGAATCCAAGACTTCACACTACGCAGTAGCGGCTGCGACCACTAGACCACCAAAGCGAAGATTCTTAAATAACTATATTTGATTCCCTAAGTCCATCACCCAGTTAATAACTAACCCGACCGACTGCCATAAGATCGAAGTGCACTCGCTAAATATAGCGACATTGCAGACACGCGCATCAATGTGCGACAAATTAATCGCAAGTGCGAACGCTACTTTGTAGACCAAATAATTTTGATAAGTTGTTGCGATTTCCGCGTGTATTGGGATTATCAGAGCGGCTTGGGTATTTGTTTGGGTGTTTGGGTTTGTGTGAGAGCGCTGGTTTTCCTTTTAACACAACAGTAATCTAAATCTTTGTGATACTGTAAAAAAACGACTACTATTAAACATGGACATAATATTTCATGAATTGGTGACCGGATCGCCCTGATAACAATTGGCTCAGAATATACATGTTGGCATGAGTTATTAATATGGAACACGATTAGCGCAGTGGCTGAACGATTGACTGATGCGTTGCGTGTAGCGGGTTCGATTCCCGCACGGAACAAATATTTGTATGGCCTATAGGTAGTTGTTCTGGGTCTGGCTCGTTGTGTATGTGACTTTAAATGTTTTTAAACGCACTTACGACACAGGAGAAATCCCTAATATAGGGCAATATTTAAAAAAAAACATTACCTTAATTTTCAAGACTATGAGAGGTTCTATCTATGATAACGATGATGAAAATATCTATTAAAAGCTTAATCCAATCAATCCTGATAAAATACAAAAACAAAACGTCCTCTGCTGATTCAAAATCGGCTCCAGAAACCTCCAAGAATACAAAACGAACCCTTAAAAACTGCACTGAATCTATTTACCCGTAACTGTCACTATTTACCCCTCTCAGTACATAACGCTACACCCCCTCCCCCCACTAAGACTTACCTATACACCCCCTTCTAGGCTACGTTAAAATGCAATCTTCTTAATGGAATTTCAATTTTCGCTGCGGAGTTAACTAAAAATCCAACCGGTTGCAATATTGCCGCCTAGCGAAGACGCCGGCCATTTTGTGCGGAGCTTGTCTGTCCGTCTGTCTGTATGTCTGTTACTTAGGTTATTAATGTACCTAAGGGAAGAATGTAGTTTTTTTTTTAAGTAGGAATTGAACTTTGAGAGAAAAACATAGAGATTATATTATTTTGGCAATGTTGTCAGTCTACCTGTCTTACCAAGGGGTATCGTATTATTACCCAGTACTAAGTGGGGTGTGGAGGTCAGATAGGCAGTTGCTCCGTGTAAACTTCAGCTGCATCTGGTTAGACTGGAAGCAGACATTTACTTAGTTGGAAAAAGGCTAGGCAGATGATGGTATTGTTTTTACCGGAACTGACAATAGTTTCGCTCATTTACGATGGCTACAAGTCAACTGATGTATAAATGAGGAGCACTGGCTATGGTCACCAGCATCTCTATGGCGCAGCAGATGTTGTACCAGTCTTGGAGACCAACTTGCAATGCTTCCTAATGTCTTTTATTTTGGCTAACATGCAAATAGATTCTTCTATGGACAAAATCATTTTCATGAGGCTCTAACTGGTAGTAATCGGTTGGATAATCTAATACTCGTTTTCAGAACCAGCTATTTAAGTAGAACATCTATGCATAAAGGGTGTAAATAGACCCTTAACATAGCCGAAAGTCACTTGTTCTCCCCGTCTTTGCGATCAATTTTTATTTTAGACCATACCTGGGAACCTTCTAGTTACGGAGATATTGGGGGTCCAAGTTCAAACTTTTTCACAAGCTTTTTTTTAATACATGTTTTTAATGTAAGATTTTATATTTTACTTTACACACCTCCACGACCCCCATACTATTTAATCCATCCATCAGCACAATGCTTTGAGTGCTTTCCATCGAGTCCTACCGTAACACGTGATTTTTCACCCCAAAAAAAAAGTCGTTTCCCAACAATAATTTTTGCATAAAGTTACTTGGTTTGATGTACAGAATGCTTGGTTGACGGCTATGTGAAGGGTCTGTTTACACCCTGTATATGTGCCTGTAAACAGATTACCTCTCACCTGATGATAAGTAATGTCACGGGCTTACCTAGAAGAAATGAACTATAAAAGTTTCCAAAACTTAACTCTTAACGAGTGCCAATTTCTTTATTCAATTTCGTTATAAATCAAAGAGCAAACAATCCAATACCCACGTTCCCAACAATACAGCATAGTTTCCTACTATCGCAAAACAAAATAAAACAAAAAATCCTCAAGAAAAACGAGTTATTTGATTCAATAAGCAAAGTTGGGAGCGAGACACTAGTATTTAATATCAAGAACGGAGCCCCGAGGAAAAAGAAAAATCTATACAGGGTGGCAACCCCCCCGATCTTTACGTCTTGGGGACGTTTTCCAACTGCAACCATTATAGACACAGTGCACCTGACCTTGTGTTTATTTGTGCGCTGTGTTGACACAGCAAGACACTGTGTTACTGGTTATAGATTAATGAGTTTTAGTTTGGTATAAAAATTGATGGTGCTTGTTTAATTATGAGCGTCGAAGGTGTTAATTTTTAATGTGTGAGGTTGTCTTTTTATGCAAAACAAAATAAATTAAATAAGTAGTTGTCTTTTTTATTAATAAATCCAAAATAAGTTAGTTATTGTGCCTTTAACGTTTCCCACGTAAATGTCCACGTTTTAGTTTCCCATTAAACAAGTATTCTATTTCCGTCATCATTCTACATCTTAGGTATGACGATCAAAATCAAAAACATATTACTCAGATTTATTATAGTACCAAAAACCTAAAACAACGATTCAATACACCTCATAACTAAACAGTGTAACACAACTATAGACAATAACCTCCAAACATACGCACACCACTCCACAAAAAATAGTCCTAAAAAATGCACCTGAAATACACGACAAGCGGTCACGAAGTACATACGAAAGCAATACCAATCAGACGCTTCAGCGCCCATCTATGTCCGTAACGCTCACTCCCATTTACGAGAGAAAAAACCTCGGAAAATCTACGTGACGTAACATACAACCGATAGCCAATGGCGTATCGAACCTTCGGCGATTAACGGCCAGCGCACCCAGACCTACCTACCCTCCCTTTTCCGTTCAAAAACCGAAGCCGTGAGCGGTTACGCGAAGTGAGAACGAAGCTCAAGCGAAAATAGTCGGAGAGTATCGAGAACGAACGACGCGTCGTGATTGGTTGATCGGTTCTGCGCGATTGGGCACAACGGCGCACACTCGAACCGATATCTCGTATTTACCACGTTCGACGTTTGTTTGTATGTGTGCGTGTATGAAGCCGCCTTCGATAGGTATGCACGTTTCAATGTGATGGTGTAGGTATTGATTTGATTTGTGACGCCTGCTCGCCGATCGGTCAATCGCGGTGCGTCGCTGTCGATTTAAATTTGGAACGTGATATTTAAATTTGGTATGCATTCGTTGACCGTTAGCGTGACGTAACGCTGTCTGATTGGATGAGAGCTAGTAATAGATTCTGTCGTAATTGAACTATAGACAACGTTTTGAATTGTGTCATCCTTTATGTATAGTTAGTTTCAGTTAGAAGACAGAGGAAGGAAATTGCATTTTAAAAGGTAAAAGTTAATTGTAAAATAGAAATATTATTGCACTAGATCAAACAAAATTGGAAAATGTTTGAAAAAGAATGATGTCTCAGGTACAGGTCTCTTATTAGCCAATTTTGTAAGCGACTCCTTTCACGTAAATCAACGGACACTCTTTTCCTACAACACATAGTCATAACAAAAAAAAACTCCACCAACCGTTAATTAAAACGCAACAAAATAAGTCCATAATTCACTACTATAGCGAATCTTCACAAATGTCAGTCAGTGCAAAAAAACCCGGGGCTCGTTTCGACAAATTAAAAAAGCACGTTCCACTCCATTTCTGGATACAAAAAAAAAAGTTCCACAGATAAAAAATGGCAGAACATCCTCATCAACTGGGGCTATTAATAGGGAAAAAGTGCGCAATCTGGGGTTTTACTGTTCACTACCTACTAATATTTAACGAACTTCTAGATAAAGCAAATATATATGCTTTCCCGTGTACTTATTTAAAATGGAAAAATATTTTTCCTGCGTCCCGTCGTCGCTTCCGCTGCAGATAGCCGTAACTGCATTATGTTTGATGTTTTTCTTTTTTATAATGCGGGTGGCTAAAGATAGATGGCCTTTATTTTTCTAGCTTATGCAGACCGATAGGAAAGATGGGCTGAGTAATGTGGTGTGCTTAATTGGATTATCTGGTGCAGGAGGTTGGAGGTTGTTATGCTTTGTGGTATCTTGTATTAGACAGATTCCTCAACCAAATTTGCAATTTTAATCGTGAGCTTAACTGCGAATTAACTTGACATTTCGATTATAGATAGAGAAGAAAGTCACAAACAAAATTACCTAGAGACCACAACGTCTTAAAATGTATTCATGTCTAACTAAGGTTAGTTAACAAAGCGCATATGATGGAAATGCAAGCCGTATTAAATTCAAAAATACAATGCAAATAACCTATAAATTCTGTCACGACTCGCTAGTCCTCCCAAAAAGCCTTGCAAATGATCACTGAAATATTCCTCAAGCTAGTGATATATAAAATTGTCAGTAGCACCCCCTCCAGACCAGTGGAATTACTACAAAATCGAGTATCGCCACAGCGAGATATCCGCCATTCGGCCGGCGGAGGCGTCGCACGTTCCCTCACATGAGACACACCGAGAGGGAATATGATAATATTTTCATTCAGAAAATGTTATCTGATAGGCAAAAGAACTAAACATTAAATAAATCGTAGAATATACGGACTCCACGAGTGGCTAAAGGCAACCACCACTTAGAATGCCCAGTGAATCGAGGAGATTCAGCTGCGCTGCGCTGCTACCAATGATACTGCAAAAATAGCGAAATATTAGAATTTCTTCGACAATTGACAAACAAGACCCACGGTTTTGAGTCAGTAGCTTTGACCAAAAAAGCATAGCATCATCAGGATACTACTAACTGAAACCATCTTACTAACTGTAACCATGTAGAACTATGTGTACGTTAGATTAACTAAACCAGAACGTTAAGGTTGTCTGTCTCCGCCTCAAATCAGTGTTTCATCATCTGCCTAGCCTTTTCCCAACTATATTGGGGTCGGCTTCCAGTCTAACCGGATGCAGCTGAATACCAGTATTTTACATGGAGCGACTGCCTATCTGACCTCCACAACCCAGTTAGTACTGGGTAATACGATACCCCTTGGTAAGACTGGTTGTCAGACTTTTTGGGCCTCAAATCAGTGTTTATTGGAATTAAACTGATCTTTGTCCCATAGATCATCCACCGAGAGGGAGACTGGCTGCAACTTCAGCCTCATCGTGCAAAGCGGTAGATATTTTTTTAATATTTTTTATCATCATTGTTATTCTCCTGCCCTTATCCCAATATATTTGGGGTTGGCGAAGCATGTATTCTTCTTCCATACTTCTCTATTACTCGTCATCTCAGCAGTCACTTCCTTTCTTCTCTTTTCTTTCTTTTTTTAATTTTTCACATAGTTAATATTAAAATATATTAAAAGTCATGCTCCATGTGTCCAATAAGTTTATCATACGGCACATAGTCGGTGGCAGTGCGCTCGGAATATGCTCGATATAGAGCACGTCGCCTCCACTCGATCCCAGTGAAACATTGCTCTAGTTAGTGATGTGCTTCTTGGCGATCGATGTATCGATAAATAAGTTTATCTTATACGGCCCATAGTCGGTGGCAGAGCGCTCATTATAGAACACATCACCTGCACTCGACAAATTGTTCTAGTTAACGATGTGCTGTACGGCGATAAATCGACAAATAATTTATCAATATGGTATGTGTGGCTATATGAGGTTTACTAACCGTTGTGTCAACTTGGTAGAAAAGCATCTTCTACGGATGCTGACAATTCGACTTAAATTTATTTATTTATTTATTTATTTATTTAACACTTCAAGCACATAAGTACAGAGGCGGACTTAATGCCATAGGCATTTTCTACCAGTCAACCTTTGGGTGATGCAGAGACAAGCAGTGGTAGGTGTAAATCTGAAAATAATTTTAAATAATAATAAGATTAACTACAAGGATATATAAAATACTATAAATATATATCAAATACTATAAATATATATCAAAATTTAAATTAATGTAAATAAACATTTCCACGAATATACCAAAATAAAAACACAAACCATGGGGAAAACATTACCGTTGTGACGAAACTGCCAGCTTCTTCCGAATGTACTCACGAACAACAATTAACAGGAATTATCGTCAAAGGCATCTTTAGAATTAAAGCAGATTATTGGTAGTGGCTTCATGACTGATATCATATGTTGTGTTAATCAGATGTAAACAATACTGATATTTAAAAAAAAAACTTCAGAAATCCATCCTATTATGCACTGAAACTGCTAAACCCTATGAGAACCAGTCAACTCAATGATACGTCGTTCAAACTCAATTAAATTAATTCAATAAAAGAAAATGCCGTGTCCAAACTATCGATATCACCCTCCCCCATCCGTAACAGCACTTCCGATATAATATTTCATATTTAATAGTGATGCACCACGAAAAATCCTTCGCAGATGACTCTCAGCTATATTTTACATAAATTGGATATTATTGCGCTCATATTGAATTCACAGACGTATTTTATATTTTGTAGAAACTATTTCTTGTGTTTATTATATGATTGAAGTTCTTTGAAGAGGTATCTTACGAGAAAAAGTATCTTTGTAATAATAAGTTATTCACGAAATTTTTTGATTAATTCGAAATAATAATCTATATCTACTTTCGCTGAAGCCAAAGAAACGATGGATGGACTGTGTGAAGGATGATATGGCTAGAAAGGAGGTGACTGCTGAGGTGACGAGTAATAGAGAAGTAAGCAAGAAGAAGACATGCTGCGCCGACCACAAATAAATTGGGATAAAGGCAGGAGAATGATAAAGAGCCACCTCTTTGAGTAACCTCTTCTGAAAATCTTTCAGAAAACCTAATATTGCTCCAATGTTTTTAAAGAAGACCAGCGTTAATTTAATCCAAAATGTGCATAGCTAGAAACGAAGTTTGCGAAAAACTCCCTTGTCCGTAAACTCAAAAACTACGTTCGAACATACTACTAAAATAGGTAGAATTTTGAAAAATTTTCAATATTCCCCCAAGGTGAGCTAACTGCAAGTTATATTCGCGTTGTTTTTAAATAAAATCAAAGTGTACGTTGGCTGCAAGTTCCCGGCTTGTTCTTTATGAACTTCATAAAAATGGTCGTATTTACTGGAAAAGAGCGGAGCCCCTACCATGGGCACTCGTTTTGAAAAGTGTGAAACTAGGATATGTTTTATATAATTATGAAAATAATAGTCTGTAGTGATTGCTGATCTTCGTTTAACTCAAGTCATTAAAGATAAAGTTTTTTGATAAAATCCCTGATCAACCAATCGGTCTGCAAAAATTAAATATTATCCTAAACACGGTGCGCTTAAGGGTAATCCAAAAATCATCCATTAAAAACTTCAGTTGACATGTAAATTGCAGTTAATGTACACTGTTTTAACCTTTCACGGCTTACAACTAAACTTATACTGTCACTTACGGGATATCTTCCGTGATTGTTTATTATTTTGTTTTTATTTTCCATCCACCCGCATTCTCCAGTCAACCCGCGATCATGGCACTTGCAACAGCGTCGAAATATCGGGAGCTCAAAATAATGAACAATCACAGAATATATCCCGTAAGTGACAGTATAAGTGTTTGCATTCAATGTAGTATTATCTCGTCTAGGTGATAATTTTGTAGGTGAAAAGTTAGTGACTGTATTGTGTGGAATATTATAAAACAAATATCTTTATATTAAAACTACTGTATTGGCTAATATATTATGATTTTAATATACAAAATGAAAAATAACAAAGATGTCGTCCACTTGGTGATAATGGTCCTTGCTATACATTTTTTGTAGCCTCGTTAGTCCCACTGCTGGACAAAAACCTTCGCCATATTCTTCCAGGTACTCTTCTCCTGCACCACGAACCAGCTCGAACCAGCCTTCGTGATGCGCGTCCAGATTATGTCGCCACCTCTTTCCAGGCCGGCCTCTGCGGCGCCGTCCATCCTCAGGTCCATATACATATGTGTTTCGCAAATGAGGCGAAGAAAGTTGATAAGTGAAACCAAAAAAAAGTTTTGTTTTTTTGTTTTAGGCTGCATGCAGCTCGGTGTTACTGTCATCACTCCGACTACTCATATTTGGTACAACAACTAAATAGGTGTGGTAGTATTTGCTAGTACAGTGGCCAGCATATCTAGTTACCGCAAACTGTCAAATTCCTCCAAATGATTTTAAACCATAAAATTTTGGTGGTTAAGTTCAAAATCGAAAGAGAAAATTTGACAGTTTGTAGTAACTTGATGAGCTGCCGACTGTACCTATTAACGGTTTTACATGGTTCCTACTACCAAGTTATTATTAAAGCTCTATTTCAACCTTGTCTCCATTTCTGCACATCATATACGAGTGACGTATTAACTGGCTAGATAATGTAGGGTACTCTATTCTGACCATGAACTGGAAGTATACTCGTGGCCACATATAATATAGAGGCAAGTTTTGTGAATACACAATACAGTGACTGAGAATACAAAATATGAACAAACAGGGTTGTATTTTGTTTCTTATGAGTGTTAAAAAGAATATTGGGGATAGTTTTTAATCATTGATCATAAAAGAATTTAGCAATACTACACAACATCACGTCTTTATTACCCAAAGTGTTACACTAAACCCATATTTCGCCAGTCCTTATCACAGAAGACGAGCCTATTACCATCAACCGGACACAACTCCAGACTTGGTACACGAGTAGATACAGATAGAATTGGGCAGAAGAGAAATTCTTGATGGAAAAAACTTTCAACTTTTTCCTAACTAAAAATCGAACTCGGAACGTGAGCTCATGCTGAGCAATTACAGTAGATACTTGCGACCTTGCGTTGTTATTATTTAATAATATGAGGTCGACATTGACTCAAGCATGACAAGAAACTTCTAAAATATTAAATTTAAAAATAACTCAGAATCACAGAGCAAACTAAACCAAAAACGATCACATCGTGCCTCCAATGTAGAAACACCATTCTTCCTACAATAAACCTAAGACTCCTGCTCACCCAAAATTCAAAACTTAGAAACTTCTTCAAAGGTAAGCAAGTAACACCCTTTGATACCCCACCGCGTTCAGAACGTTGCATTTTAACCAGTTTAAAATACTTTATGCATAGACATTACTGCAAGCTTTCTGTACAGGAGAAATTCATTCGATGCTGTAAAGTACTGGCGGGGTGGATAAGGAAATATAGTGGAGGTTCAGTTTTATGAGCTTAGAGACACTGGGTTTGTGTTGATTAGTAGTTTTCGTATAGTTTTGGTGAGTGAAGATCTTGACCGCAAGCTACACGAAAATGGCTCGCGTTGGCGTAGAAAACAAATGATAGACGTATTTTTTTGTATCATGGGTGCGTTTACAAACATTTAAACTCACATACACAAACAACCAGACCCATAGAACTATCTGTAGGCCATACAATTATTTGTTCTGTGCGGGAATCGAACCCGCGATACGCAACGCAGCAGTCAATTGCTCAGCCATTGGGCTAACCGTGCCAACAAGCACGTCATGAGTCATCGCAACGCGTCTTGCGGTACAGAACTCAGACAAAGGATACAAGTGACGCGCATATATGTACATTATGCCATTTGCCACTTGTCGTATCGGCCGAGGCCGTATACGAGGCCTTAAAGTGACTAGATTTTTCAAAGAAAAGCAGCAGTGTCTTCCACTACCAGAAGCTGTCAGACAGTTATTGCAATATAAATAATTTGAAAGCACAACTAATAAATCAATACCTGTGGCTGATTTAAAATGTAAAATGGATCTTGAAAAGTTCTTCAAACATTTTTGTCCTCCTAAGGGAATGTCTTTTAAAATAGAATTAAAACCTTATCCAGTATTTCATAGTTTCGCGGATGTAAAATACCACCCAGCGGCAGCCAATAGCGGCGGCCAATTTGAATATAGAACGCCCGCTCGGAATTTATAACGGACACACGAAACTTAAATGTTCGGCAACTGTATTGTGCAGTTTACAACTGGTTGTTTGAGCAGTTGCTTTTGCGTTTGACCTGGCGAAATTAAAAAGGAAAATTATTTGACAACTATTCTGGAGTTTAATCTGAAAAAGAATGGAGGCTTTGTTCAATTTTACAGTGGTGTAAAAATAAAGCAGGCTTGTGATTCCTCTTGTATTAAAATGAAGAGTCGGTTATAGGTTGGACTCTCAACTGTACAGTAGGGAACACGACAGAGTGACTAAACCAATATAATGTGGTCTCCTTCTCTTTTGAAACTCCATACTACGCGAGGCTAGCTCAAGATCAACCACTGACGACAACCGCGACGTGACGTCGACTGTCCTCTGCAGGAATGGGATAAACTAAGAAAAAAAAACAAAACCCTGAAAGTCACTATTAATTTTGAATGCGATTTATTCGTCAAAAACCAAATGTAATCAGAAATACTTCGCTTACTTTTCAAAACATAACATAATCTTCTCAGTTACAAATAATCTCGTATTAATTGCAACTCAACAATTCCTAGCAGTCGAAAATTACACCATACGTCACCATTTTCGTTCGAATTTTTGAGAGCAATATTCGTATTCGTGCAGAATCCAAAGAGTAACATCTGTAGTTCGGGAGCAACGGAGCGAACGGTACAGCTTCCTTACCGAAGAATATGTTATAGAAAATATGATTCCGTTTGAATATATCGCTATGCTTTCGTTTTCTTTTGTTGTGAATTGAGGTGGGGAAACTTCTTCATCATTTCCACATGAGTTGGTCTTTATAGTATTCGAACATCAAATAGTGTTCAATACCTACGGCAAGTAACGCTTGTTGATAATTTAGCCAAAAAAAATTTTTTGATAAAAAGTCTGTCTAAAAATTCCCACATTATTTTAAATACCCATAATTTTAGACATCATCGTCAACTCATCATCTGCCTAGCCTTTTCCCAACTATGTTGTAACTGGATACAACTGAATAACAGTATTGTACCTACATGAAGCGTCAT
Organism: Noctua janthe; assembly: GCA_910589295.1. Classification (NCBI taxonomy): domain Eukaryota; kingdom Metazoa; phylum Arthropoda; class Insecta; order Lepidoptera; family Noctuidae; genus Noctua; species Noctua janthe. The sequence goes on along the minus strand of OU342573.1, from coordinate 1,385,525 downwards.
CACTGAAATATTTTAACACCATGTTAAATATTGTTCACTTTTTAGGTATAAATCAAATCTATTTCAAAAATCTAGAATGCAGGAATTTGGAAAAGAGAAAACCACGAATTCGATCCTTTTTCTGGATTTGGAATAGTGCCCAAAGTGTTCCAATAAATGGCTCTAACGACGTCCCTTATCACCGCTCGTAATAGGGGGTAGGCTGTCCATTATCTTCATTGCAGACTAATCAGCATTATGAAATGGATCTGCCAACCTTCTTTGAATTTGTAAGTGTAGTAAAAGTAAATGCAGGAGTCGCGAAAAGAGTATTATAATCGTAGAAAACAAATAAACAGAAGTATTGGTTACTTTATTACAACATTTTGCACTATGACCACGCCAGAATAGACGAAATTCTGTGTTTCCATATATGTATACTCGTATCAGACATGTGGTCAGATTCTGTCGGCAATCGCTTTCGAAGCGTTTCGTAATTATATAACGACGTTAAAAAGGAAATTGGCATAAGCATTACGCTAGCTTACTGTTATTGTTATCTTGTGCCATCCCACTGCTGGCCAAAGGCCTCCCCCCATGCCCTCCAGATCTTTCGGTTCAGGGTCAATGTGGACCACTGGTCGTACGCTAGCTTTTTTTTTTTTATAAGCCTATATTGTCCCACTGCAGGGCAAAGGCCTCCCTTCCCTCCTTCTACATTTCGCGGTCTAGTGCGATTGTAGGCCAATCCTTTGCGAAAGAGTCTAGCTCATCCCGCCATCTCCTTCTGGGCCTGCCACGTTGTCGTTTCTGAGCTAGCTTAATTCAATGAAAATACATACTTGAATGTTTCTTTGTCATCGCTGAAAAAATGTCACCTTGTCCAGCTGCTGGTCATCTACCGTAACCTTGGTTCATCCAAGGTTACGGTAGATGACCAACCTCATCATAAATCTTAACATTGCGTCTTCAGCCTATTCCAACAAAAAAAACATGAAATAATTTTATCCAAGGCTCAAAATACCCTATCCCCCCATACCTTCATTATCGGCACTACCCACATACCAGAAATTTAACCCTAAAATTAATAAGTAACCCAGTACAGAAACGCTAAAACTAATAATGCAACAGCGGACCAGATTGCACCAATACATTGCACCTGCCCGTAGAGCACTGGGCTCTTGTCACCCCGGGGGCGAACACCCCCTACCTCCCCAGAAGGGGGGAGGGAGATCGCTGTACGTGTGAAACCGGTTTTTTTATACGTATTTTATTATATTGAACTGTGGAAACTGTGGGAGGTATTGAGAATTATATGTGTTTGTAGTTTCTTGGGGTATGAAGATGGAGGTTATGTCCAGCATTAGGTGGTTACAGGTTATGGGCACAGGTTTTTCTGGCTTTAAGACCGCTGTCCTTTGTTCTCATCAACATCTGCTTAGCCATTACGTGACTATGTTGTGGTCGGTTCCCATTGTAACGAAATGCAGCATTTGGCCTGGAGCGAGTTTCAACCAGACCTTTACAGTCCAGGAACTGGGTAGCGTGATCCTCCTTGGATGGGCCATCGTTTCTCTATCATGTCGAAACAGTAGGTAGGTTTTCACGGCTGGTGGGAGCTAACTGCCCAGGGTAACTTGGACATGTAAGTGAAACATGAAGGCTGTTCCAATGTACAAGTATACTGAAAACGTAGGAAATGTAGAGCTTCATACCTCAAATTCTCCCGTTCAAGCACTAAATATTACATATTGGATCTATTGCCAACCACCCAAGACCTATGCTCAACCTTTTCAATTGAAGTTATACCCATATTGAGAAAATGCGCACCTTATGTCTTCTGATCTTTAAAAAGTTGACAAAACACAGGCAGTAATATCTGGTCTTGAACCCTCAATGCAAAAAAAAACACTCCATGCGTCCGTCAAAATAGCCATGATACAGACTTGTCTGAAGTACTGGTGATCGTGATAGCTGATAAGAAAACACTGATGCTTATATCCTAGTTACCAAATCACATGGAAAACGTGCTGGTTACATCCCAGTCTTGCCTTTATTAAAATTATTTGGGGGGTCCTTATATGATTAGTGACCACCATTTCTAACCATATCATCTTTCGCTCATTCCATCCATTGTTTCATCGAAGACCTACATAACACTCGGCCATGGACAAAATCCTATACAAATCTATATTTAAACCAGCCAAAAATGATCCCAAAAATAACAAAAATACAATACACGGACGATAATCTATTTGTCCCTAAGGCCGACATTGTAGGAGAGGATAAAAAACTTAAAGCTTACAACGGGCGGGCGGGATCATAAGGCATTTTTCCGAACACACACGAGCCACTACCTCACCCCCCCTCCCACCCTCCCTGGGCACCCCCCACCCCGGTGATCTGCGCCCGATACCGTAGAGTAGCCTGAGAATTTTCCGCAGAGACATTTTGTGTAGGAGTTTGTTTGTATTTTGTAATATTTTGTTTTCGGTCAGAAGTGTATGAATGAAATTTGACTGGGTTAAAATTAGGTTTTGGCACTGCCATTGACTAAGGAAATCTCTAGACTTCGAAAATAAATAAGTGAGTTAATTATGTTTTTCTTAAGTACCAAATTTATCAAGAAATCATCTGGTTCAGTCATCTCTCATGTTTAAATCTTTGCAAACTATTTGATTGAAAGTAATTCTTCAGTAATCTTAGAAGTTATAAACGTACGCATTAGAAATATTGACAATTAATTGATCAGAAAATCTAAGATATGAATTAAATACAAACTGATTTTATCTCAACAAAGTATAAAACAACATACACCAACTCCTCAAAAACCTAAACGGATACTGAAAATCAACATCAAAACATTCCTGAAAGCCAGTCACCTCTGAACACCAAACTAACCTACAGGCACTCTTTGCTTCTTCGTCTCGCCGATAGCCTGGGATGTGTGCGGCATCGGAACGCTGAAAGACGCCCTGTGACGCCGAAGCCTTCCTGAAAATGTATGCTACCCCCCCTACCCACGCTCAAGCAAAAACACACACAACGACACGGAAAAAACCTCACCAATGTACCAAGAAGACGGCAGTGTGCGTCAATGAAAGATTGCTTCTATGTAGTCGCCATACATATTCGCCGAGCGAAAGGTTTTCCAGCTGTGTGCGTTCTGTGTCAACGCTGTTTCGTATTAACGTGCACAAGTGTGAGGGTTTTATTGACATTTTTATACATGAAATTTTATGTGCGCGATTTAGATGTTTTTGTATATAAGCTTGTGTGCTGCATGTGTGTGTGTGAATTATTTGCGGTGGCTTTCGATGTTCGCAGAATACTGAATGGGTGTAATTAATTCGTTTCAGATGAAACTGTTCGGGTTGGTTTCGCTGAGGAATATTCAGGATTTGCTGGAAAGTGTAGGATTTCGTTCGACGGTCTCACTAGTTCTCGGTTCTGGACTATTTGTTGTATCACAGCGAATTTGATTTTGGAGGAACACTTTGTGTTTTATAAATCTGTGTCGTGGTAAGTTCTAGTGATATTGTGTTGTCGTTCGCTTTGTTTTCTATGCTGTCAACTTTTCAATTTGTTTTTAATGTTGCAGTGTGATGAGAACGTTTTACGATAGTTCTGTAACGTAAGTATACTTTTTAAACGTCCATATTTTTGTATCTTGAATATAACACAAAGTATTTTGTGTATTATAAGTGAAACTCTGCCAAAATCTTCAGAGCGTGGTCTGTTATTTTATGTTAAATGGCACGTTTGTTTAAACGCCGCATGTGTGATCTTGAGTTTGGTTCTCAAGTTGAACAAAATGAGAAGAACGGAGAAAAAGCTGGTTTCTATTTAGCAACGGTTCAAACTTCAATACGACGAGCGCTGTAACAGTCCACCTGCTTTACTTTTAGAAAAATGGTACAAAATATATAAAAGGACTTCAAATTTTATTTATCCCACCCACCTTCTTAAAACAACATCAACAGTGACCACCACAAAACGATGGCAACCCAAAAAGAAGGCAAACTAACCAAAAAAGCTATCCGCTGGTGCGCCCGACAAAATTTACATATTTAGTTAATACGGATCGACACCCACACACAGACGCTCTTGTTCACAGACAGTGCATCTTACACACACTTGGACAGAGAATTTTCCTCTGCTGTATTAAAATGGACTTCAAAAATATAGAGAATAGTTAATTGAGTATGGAATATTTTGTATGGGCTCTCGTTATCTTTGCTCGGTGGAGTAAAGCTCACCCCCTTTTCCAGGCTCGAATGTAGAGTTGATTCTGTTATGATAGAGCAATAGATGTAGGATGGCCGATAGGGCTGAAGGGTTCTGGAGTGGCGAACGTGTACCGGAAGACATTGCGTTGGAAGGCCTCCCACTAGGTGGACGACGACCTGGTGAAGGTTGCGGAAATCCGCTGGATGCGAGACGCACGAGACCGGTCAATGTGGTGACACTTGGGGGAGGCCTATGTTCAGCAGTGGACGTCTTTCGGCTAAAATGATGATGATGATGAAAAGGTGTATAGACATAAAAATGAATTTCAAGTGCGCTGGTGGTGACATTACGCGACCTACTTACAAGTCTACCGACACCACAGCGTGCTTCTACAGAGCTCTGACGTTTAGCTCGAGTCGAGGGCGACAGTCAAAGTCTGATCGCGGCGGAGTTGAGACGTTTTGGAACTGTACCCGATTCATTGTGCCCCGTGTTATTGTGCTAAGTTGTAATCTCAACTAATTCGTTAGTTTTGCTAGAAACAGTGTATCGCACCCAGTGTGTTTTCATAGCACGAAACCCATCGTCTGCCCACATGATGTACGAGCCTAACGGAATAAATCCTGACATATCCGACATATGTATGTATATCCCGATTATGTATGACACAACTGTTTTGATTCTTTTGATTACGGAACTAACTTAATAGGAGGCGAGCCTATTGCCATCAACCGGGCACAAGTTCAAACGCCTTGGCTGCTACTGAGAAATTCCTGATGGAAAAACCCAATAACACTTCGCCTGCCCCGGACATCGAACCCAGGACCTCATGACTCGACCAACGAGGCGTGTTCAATCAACAAAGTGGCCACAATCAACTCGTCAACAGTCATTTTTAATCATTTTTATATTAGACATCCCACAGTAGGTACAACAAGATTCTTACCATTTTCAAGGTTTTTACCATCTTCCGTTCTACAGCAATACCAAATACAACATAGCTATCACGTATTTACAATGTATGTCCCGTCCTCCTGCCTCCCAGAGGTACGTGTGTCTTATATTTTTATTTCCTTACCATCCAGCATGTTGGTCTATGTACTATCTTTGAAAGTCGTGTGACTAGAAAATTACGATTTTGTTCCATTCTGTTGAACTTCTTGACCTGTTTTCTGCTGCGAATGATGTGTTTCGTTTTGAATAATTGTACATCGGTTGTTGTTGGATATGGAAAGTATGTGTACTTTTGTAGGAGACGTTTTTTGTAAAGGACATCCCTACCTCCTCCATCCTCCATCATCTGCCTAGCCTTTTCCCAAATTTATTAGGGTCAAGGTCATTTCTACTTGTCCACTTAATAAACCTGATAATGCCACGACAGTTCAGACCAAAATCGATATCATTACGGTTACAGATTTGTCTAGTATGTTATTTATCTGTTTTTTCACTGGATTTCTGGTACAAACTGTTATATAGTCTGTCTAAGTCAGTCATGTCTCTAGTCTGCACACGGCTAAGCTTTGCTGTTTCCTCAGAAGGTGAAATTACAGTCGCATGCGACATTTCAACAGCTAACGACCAACGAGCATATAAACGTCGAAGGTAATTACCGATACGGCACAGACCTTGAAAAAAAAGCTGGAAATGTCTCACTTGATGGTAATTTTAAGGCTGGAATCATTTGCATGCAGTATAATATAACTATCGGTGATTTGACAGTTAAGTCTGGTTTACTTGCAGCTGGTTTCATTTCGATTGGTAGGTGATTACAGTGATCGATCTAGTATCACTGGCCTCCAGCGCTGGAACGAGAAACTGGTTCAAAGTAAATCGAAAACCATAAAATCGCAATTAATCTCTATTAATTAACTGTCATCGGAAGCGGTATTATTAAGTATCAATTAGTTCTCTTTTTCCCCTCATCCGCAATAAAAACACACAAAAACCTAATTTCAATAAAACAATTATTTACAGCCATAACTGCTCTTCAGAAACCCATTGATCTGTAACCAATGAAGACATTATTAAAAAACATATTCCATAATGCAAAGTGGCGCTTATATTCACTGAAGTAATATCAATTCATCGATGATTACTATCGTGAACTTTTTGCTGTTCTACAATAACAACTAGGAATGAATTGTGCAGAAAATTATTCATACTTACATCCCTAACTGATGACAGTACATTATCATACAAATTACTAGCATTTTTTCCATACAAAACACGCGAAACACAACCTTAGTATTTCTCCACTAAAGTTTGAATCAACTGTATAAAAGTCCCACTTGGTAAGCCGTAAGAAGTATACATAAACAAGAGGATGTCTTTATTTTTATTCAAGATCATAATGTACTAAGAATTAATTAGAATAAAAAGCGTAATTAACATATTATTGGATAAAAAACTCGCTACAGCTGATTATGGAGCGCAAGTACCAGGGCTCAATGAGGAGTGAAGAGTTAGATGGTGAGCAACAAATGAACATGTTATCTGTCGACACCTTGGCAGGAGGTGCGTTTTACTGAATAATTTGTTAATAATTATACTACTAGGAATAATTACTTAGGCCTAGGTGCATTTATTACCTGCCTAGGTAAATTAGTATTAAAGACTTTACTTCAACTTGTAAAGAATACATTTGATGTCTGAGCTGTTTCTGATTACAAAAAACTTATTCTAAGGTTATATTGGTCAGCGGTTGGTAGTTGTTATGGAGTCTGAAGCCCGAAAGTCTGACAACCAGTCTTATCAAGGGTGGCATATCGGGTTGTGGGAGTCTGGTACGCAGTCGGTCCATGTAAAATACTAGTGTTCAGCTGCACCCATTAGGTTTGGAAGGTGGCACCCACATAGTTGGGGGCAAGCCTAGGCAGATGATGATAAAGAACAGTATCTAGATAAGAGAGTTGTCTGCATTAAATTGTTTTTGAAAAAAGATAATGAGGAAATAAAGTTTTATAATATTTATAGATCTTCGGAAAACCTACAAACCTTCTATCACCAGTAACTACAAAGGAAGCTTCCTCAAACTAAAATGTAAAGAGCATATGAAGCCCTAAATTATCATGAACCGGGAACAAAGTTCTGAAATCGAGATGTATGATGTGACCTCTCCCTCCCCCCAAAAGGGAGGGGGAAATGGGAGACGCGACCCACTTATCCCGGTAATATAGTAATGGCGGAGTGGCATTTATTAAATTGTAAAAATCTTATTGATTTCCTAGTTGTGGGTGGCTTGAGTGATGGGTAGTGTCTATGGAGGGGGAAAAAGGGGGTATGGAGGATTTGTGATTTTTCCGTTCAATGTATGTAAGTGGGACGGTATTACTTTGTGGTTCGGGGAACAAATGGTTCTTTCCTGCTACCTGAGGGTATCGTAAACGGTGGCTTATGTATAAGGGGAAGAATTTTCGTAACATTATGTCCATATTGGAATAAATACATTTTATTTTTAGAAAAAAACGTTTTATTTTTATCATACATTATGAGGAAAGCTTAGTCTTTATGCTGAGTGCAAGATTTTCCTGATTCCAAAAGTCCTTTACTTTGTACACTTTACACTGTATGTAATGTCAGATAAGCAAGAAAAATTAAAAAAATAAAACTACGTCAGTTTTATTTACACCCAAGTGCTTCTTCAACCCTTACAAAATAACATCCAAATGAGCTATCAAAACTACCCTTTTAAACACATATTAAATCACGGCACAACGCATCCACAATTGCAAGTGGTGACGAAAAACAGCAATATCTACGTCTGCGCCGTTCAAGGGCCGTATCTTGCCGTTCCTGCCGTTCTGTGCCGTATAGTAGGGCCGTTCAAGGGCCTCGCCGTGCCAGCGTGGAGCTCGATGGCTCTCACACGGACAGATACTCCAGTTTATGTAGGTACGGTGGAGCTTCTTGCGTTTTTCTTGTAGTTTTGGTGCAGATTTCGATCAGAAAATGATGTGAGGTTAAAGTTCAAGACTTTATTCTTGGTAGACATTAAAAAACACACATTAATTACTTATGACTGCCTCATTGGTCTAGTGGTCGCAATCGCGACTGCTGAGTATGAGGTCCTGGGTTCGATTCCTAGCTCGAGCAAATTGTTATTGGGTTTTTCCATCAACAATATCTCAGTAGCAGCCACGAAGTCTGGATTTGTGTCTGGATGATGGCAATAGACTCGCACCCTATTACATGGGACTATTTGGTACACCTCTGCCTAACCCTTCGTGGATTACAGGCGTGATGTTATGATGATTAATTACTCATCGATTGCTACTTTAATTCAGTAGTTGGTAGTCGACTACTGAATGTGCTGGTATTGATACGAAAAGGGTTTATGTGGGTTTTAAGAACAATTTTATATTTTTTTTTTAGGACAGCGCCCCCGATGTCCCGCCGAACAGTCCCTGGACAGGATTTGTACCTGATGGATGGCAACATTCTCGCCCCTATTACACGGGAAACATAATTGGCGAAACATGGGTGTCAGAAAATATACTTGAATTAGTTAAAAACTACACTAGACAGAAAACCAGAGTTGTCGACATAGCTCACAGAATAAGTAAGCTGAAGTGGCAATGGGCCGGCCATATTTGCCGTAGAACCGATGACCGTTGGCCTCCGAAACGGGACCATGTTCCACTGTACTTGATTCTTCTATCGCATCAACAAGGCAAGAATAACTTTCAATGTAGTGGTTAGCCAGTCATTAAAGTAGCTGGATATAACTCTTTAGGTTGTTACGAACGTAGGAGTATCTTCTAAGAATATAGTGTAGGTGTACTGTGGGTGTTTTAGATTAGACTAGCACTTGGCCCGCGACTTCGTCCTCAAAAATTGTGATAGCTCGGCTAATATACATGATATAAATATAATTTATAGCCTTTAGCACCCACGAATAAAGTAGCTTTCTGACAGTGAAAGTTTTTTTAGAATTAGATTATTAGTTCCGGAGATTTCCTCTACATACAAACTTACAAACAAATTTTTACCTCTTTATAACATTAGTATAGATTAGGTGTAGGCGATGTTTGAGGAGCTCGTGGCTAAATAATAACAGCCGCTCGGGTTGATCTTTAGGTTAAGCCGAGCTTGCCTAGGTTGGTCTGTGGATGGGTGACCGCCCATTACATATCGAGTTTCCTCCGTGCCTCGGAAAGCACGTTAAGCTGTTGGTCCCGGCTGTCATTTGTAGATCTTTGACAGTCGTTAGGCAGTCAGTGGTCCTAAAAGTCTGACAACCAGTCTTACCAAGGGGTATCGTATTACCCAGTATTAACTGGGTTGTGGAGGTCAGATAGGCAGTCGCTCCATGTAAAATACTGGTATTCAGCTGCATCCGGTTAGACTGAACCAATATAGTTGGGAAAAGGCTAGGCAGATGATGATGAGGTGTAGGCGATGTTTATAGTACATACCGATATATGATATAGGTAAATATTTTAAAGTTTTCTTAAGAAAAACACTAAGTGACCGTCGCGGAAACGCCAATTAATTAATTGACAGCCACGTTGGTCTAGTACTACGCGCTACTGGTGAACATGAGGTCTAGGGTTCGATTCCCAGGTCTTGCAAAGTGTAATTAGGTTTTCCCAACAAGATTCAGTCTGCAGTCTGCATTTGCGCCCGGTTGCATTTAATTGGCGCGCTACTTATTATGTATACGGGACTAAAACATAAATGTCCAATTCAGTGGATGTACTAAGTATGGCTCTGCCAAACCCTTTGAGGTTTACAAGCGTGATATTATGTTTATATTGTCCGTAGATGGCAGTACTAACTCTTTGGTTACCTTAGACACTTATTCCTATTGAACACTCATAACCCTATCAAAAACCTTTGTTTTCTACTTTGTCCATGTAAAATATGTAGACATTTTGATAGAATTATGTCTTAACATTATCCTATCTTAAACTCCACATATTTTACATAACATCTTACACAATTAATATTTCTATTGTTGCTCGTAACAATCGTAGTATGCGACACATCGAGACCGCTCATTACATTTGTGCCGTTTGCGCAACGCACTCATTTCTTACATGTATGGGAAATTTTATATGCAACCATTTTGTCAATTATGTAGTACATGTGTTTTTGCTACTTCGGTCATTCTAGAATTCTCGATTAAGGGTGCATTTACTTTACACATTGCAGCTTTTAAGGAGCAAAGAAGCGCAAACATTATAATAAAAAACCGGCCAAGTGCGAGTCTGAGTCGCGCCTGAAGGGTTCCGTACCATCGTAGTAGGGAGGCCACTTTATTTTTTTATTTATTTTTATTATTTGTTGTTATAGCGTCAACACATTCTGTGAAAATTTCAACTGCCCACCTATTACGGTTCATGAGATACAGCCCGCCACCAGGCAGACCAGCCGCCTGACGGAGTGCTGAGCAGACAGACAGACGGCCGGATGGGCTGACGGACGGACGGACGGACAGACGAATGGACAACGGAGGCTTAGTAATAGGATCCCGTTGGTTTCCCTTCAGGTACGGAACCCTAAAAATGTACTAAATTCATGTTTTCCTAGCTCTGCACTTTCTTGTCCTTTCTGTATGAACCAGCAGCGTAACGAATCAACCTTTGCACGAATTTATTGAAAGTAGTAGACATAGTTATCGTTTTATATTGATGCATTTGAAACTGTAAAAGAAGTGTGGTTGGTAAGGAAGGAAGGATTATATCCAGCCTGCAAGGGACTCCTTGGCGTCATCCATAGCTGTAAACAGTGAAGCATCGACATCAGGAGAAAGCGGAAGAAGACGCGAAGGAAGTAAATTGCTCTTCGATTGTGGTTAACATGTGACCATTATTAGACCTCTTCTGACTGAGAATTCAGTTGTGAATGCGATACCCAAATTCAATAACCACTGAGTCTCCAAATTAATGATGAATCATCATCAGCATCTTCCAGCCATTGTGCCATGTTATTTGGGGTCGGCGCAACACGATTTTTTCTTCCATTCTCCCCTGTCAATCGTCACGCTATCCAGCCATGTTTTCTTTAGTCTTCCTCTCCCTCTCCATCCATCACTTTAGTATCCATGACTTTTTTAGTCACATGCGATTCGTCCCTCCTCATCACATGCCCATACCAAGACAGTCGATTTCCTATCATCTTTTCTGTAACTGGCGCAATTTTCAAACTTCCTTTAATATACTCATTCCTTACTTTATCCATTCTTATCACACCACACATTCACCTCAACATTGCGCTACATGCAATAAGACACCTAAATACAGTAGCTGTTATCACGATCCAAAAATAACATTACAAACATGAAAACAAATGACTATCAAAAATAGATATCACAACCAAAAAACAAACCCCAACACGAGCACAACACAAATCTAAACGCAACACAGATTTATATCCTCATACTTTCGAAGACAATAGAAATCCTAACCTGGCTCCGTTCTATCGTACGGCACAAAACAACACCTAACAACCTAACTCCGCTATACCTAGGAGGACGCAGCACTCCTAACAAAACCCTGGGACTCTGCTCAAAGCGCGCGAAAGTAGAGCCCTCTTTATCTAAGAGCGTCTAGAGGGGGAGGGTGTAGGTGAGGTGAGGGGGGGGAGGACAAGTGCATCTCAAAGAAATGCAGATTTTACACGTCGCTACTCTTCGGGTGTGTCGGATGTATCGCGTAGACTGTTGCGTACGGTTAGCATATGCGGCGGATGGGCAATATTTTGAATAATTATTTTTTTGTTTGGAATGCAGACGTGACCAGTTTGACCATCACGTCCTCTATCACGAAAGATAGGTGGGGCACCAAAGAGATAGGAATGAGAATAGCGAATGAAACTTCTTATGCGAGTTGGATAGTGTCACTGTGTCTAAAGATGTGATTTTATAGGTAAATCACCCTCGTTCTTTTGGTGTTTGACACACCTGTAAAGTATTTTTCACTGTCAGTAATCGTCATCATCTGTTTAGCCTCTTCCAACTATGTTGGGGTCGGCTTCCAGTCTAACCGGATGCAGCTGAATATCAGTATTTTACACAGACCAACCGCCTATCTGACCTGCACCCAGTTAGTACAGAGTAATACAACACCCCTTGGTAACACTGGTTGGGGGTGGTTTCGCTGTCAGTAATCGAAATGTGCAAAAGAAACTTGCATTATGCAGTGCTTGATAAATAAGTGCAAAAAAGGCTTTATTTATTTAACAATATCGATTATTTTCCTTTATAAACTTTATGTCTACAACAATATCCACGTATTAACTTCTTGTATATTACATGACAAGACATTGCAACATATAATTCAGTAAGACATAGCGTGACAGATATGTATCTAAGCACATTTTTATACAATACACAGCGTTGCGTAGGATTTATGAGACATTACATTAAAAGGAACTGTATATAAAAACTAGTTATTAGGTTATTATAAAGTCGAGTTGTTAGTGTTGCTGTTTGGCACGCGAAGACGGCTTTGTCTTTTTATCATAGCACAATTGACAAGGCCAGCTGGTTGTTTTAAAGAACGTATTCTGGTTTACCTTTTAGTAAGAGGTAGTTACTCGTAGAGGTGTCCAAATTACAACATCATCATCTGCCCCGCCTTTTCCATAAAGGGAGTAGAAATACGAAGCGAAACGCATTTCTTCTCCCCGTCATTGCGATATTATTTTGTTCTAGTCTATATATCTGGGAACCTTCTATTTATGGACTAAGTTACTAGTTTTTTGTTATATCTTTACTTTAAATACAGCCACGACCCCCTTACTATTCAATGCATCCATCAGCACAATGTTTTGAGTGCGTTACATTGAGTTTAACTTGATTTTTCACCTGGAAAAAAGTCGTTTCCCAGCAATAATTTTTGCGTAAAGTTACTTTGTTAGATGAACATAATGCTTGGTTGACGGCTTCGTGAAGGGTCAATTTACACCTTGTATGTTGTGGTCGGCAACCAGTCTAGCCGGATGTAGATGAAAGACTGATTGTCAGATTTTCAGGCTTCGGACTATCAATAACGACTGTCAATGATAAACAACAGCCGGGACCAACAGCTTACAGTTTAGATGCAAATAACAACACAACTCTTCGATAATTTTGTCTTTTTATATCTTTTCACAAAAAATAAATAACTTTTCACCTTTTTTGCAGACCGTACACCGAATATGACACTCATTATAGCGTGCCGGTAGGATTTGTGTAAAATATGTCAAACGTAAGTAGGCGAGGAGATGTCTGCCGATCTTAGCTGTAATGCTCTTTGTCTAACTGTTGGCAGGTGTTACAACTTATACTTAAAGGAAAGTAATTATAAATATTTAATATTAACTTCAGAAATTAATACATTTGAGTTTTTCATGAAAAACTGTCGACCTTCTTTTATTTTACCGATGAATTGAATCAAGATTTTAAACATCAATGGATGCTTGAATTACAAAAAGCTAATAATTTATTTATTTATTTATTAAAACTTTATGCACAAGTATAAAAACTGTACAAAGGCGGACTTAATGCCATAGGCAAAATAGGCGTAATAATCACTAATTAATCTTATCATGTTTCCAATGCCTACGCCTGTTATTCCCAAACTGTTAGGCAGAGTTGCAACGAGGCAGTCAATTTTACTAATAACTGAGATGCCTGTTAACGAGTTTATTGAATCAAATCGAAACCATAAAACTCTACTCAACAAAACACTATAAAAAGCACCATTACAAACATGATGTTTCTACAAGAAAACAGCTTCAAAATACTCCAAAACAAAACACATTTACAATCACAATTAACTGCAATATTAGTTAAGGGGTAACTTCGATATTCTTGAAGGGGTAAGTCCAATAATCTTTAGGGTGAGTCCAATATTCGTTTGGGTTCGATCTGGGTCCAGTCGGGAGAAACTTAGCACATTATGATTGTAACGCGCGGCAATTAAGAAGAAAGTTTTTACAAAAGGGTGTAGCTTGGGGACGGGGAGGAAGGTTATAGAGTTGTTAATACTTAGGATTTTGTAAGATAGCATTTATTTATATTAGAATGGTCTCTCGTCATCTCATCAGACACCTCAAGTGTCTGATGAGATGACGAGTAATAGAGAAATATGGAAGACGAAACATGCTGCACCGACCCCAAATAAATTGGAATAAGGGCAAGAGAACGATGACGAGAAATGTCTTGATTATTTTTAAAGATCAGGTCTTGTTTGAAGAGCAATAGAAAAAGCAGTCTATAGAAAAGTAATCAGTACTGAGGCCCACGATGTATCGAGTGACTCTTGCGTTTATACTTATAATTTAAAGTCAGTATTGTCTTAAAGATGCAAACAATAATGATTCTACCTCCAATTCACTATATTTCTTCTTTTCTATGACGGAGTCTGCCACAGGTCATGTATTTAATTAATAGATTTTAAAACTATGTAAGGTCTTATATTTAACAAAGTCGTTAATTTTTTTCAGTACACCACTAATAATTACAATTAAAACAACATCTGGCACACAATAAACCTCAAAAATCACAGCCGTACCACTCTATACAGTTCAACAATTAGACAATCGGCGCATCGGTGGCCCATGAGCCATTAGGACTTTAATTGAAAATAGCGTAAAAGCTGTAAATCGTACAGTGCAGCGGTGTCTGTGCCCCATAGCTGTGCCCCATAGCTCTGCCCCATAGCTCTGCCCCTTCCTATAGAGCCGAGCTTTGCACGCGTTTGAGTGCTCTGGCTAGATTTGTTCCAAGAAATTATTGAAACACTGCTTCGTAAATCTAGTGGTCGCCATCCCGCTAACATACTTTCAGCATTAGTAAGTTTTTACTAAAAGGCATTTTTCTGCGTATCTAACAAACTTTTTAAACTGAACAATGTCAGATTTCTGAGTCCGATGAGATGACGAGTAATAGAGAAGTATGGAAGAAGAAGACATGCTGTGCCGACCCCAAATAAATTCGGTTAGACAATGTCCGAAAACCTAAAAATTTGTCTTACCTAGGGGTATCTCATTACCCAGTAACTAGGTTATAGAAGTCAGATAGGCAATCATTCCTTGTAATATACCGGTTTTCATCTGCATCCGGTTAGACTGGAAGCCGACCTAGTTGAGAAAAGGCTAGGCAAACGACAAAAGCCTAATTCCTGTCTAGAATTGAATA
Organism: Noctua janthe; assembly: GCA_910589295.1. Taxonomy (NCBI): domain Eukaryota; kingdom Metazoa; phylum Arthropoda; class Insecta; order Lepidoptera; family Noctuidae; genus Noctua; species Noctua janthe. The sequence continues at coordinate 1,370,191 of OU342573.1, read as the reverse complement.
CACTTAATTAAAATATATCGTCAAAGATAAAAGAGTGATTGATCCAACAAATAACAGTAACTACAATTACCACATTAACCACAATTTGAACTGCCAACCTTTGAAATTAACCGTTGATCCCATTACTTCACTACCACACAAAAAAACAACAATTTCAATCGATGTCTAAACTAAAATGTGGTCGACGCAGAAATAGTGTCCATAGTCCATACGTTAAAAGAAATTATGTATATTAAATTCTCAACTGACTTTCTTATCGACATCAAAATGTATCGGCGAGGGGAGATAGCAGTCTTGATACTTGGAAATAAGTCATTTAAATTTTTTAATTGCATTCGCTTTGGGTATTGAAAATGGGTGATATTCAGCTTGTAATCAGCCTTTTTAGAGGGTGTCATGTGTGTGTAAAAAGTTACTGGAATTAATGGCCAGCTTAATGACCTGTAGGCAGTGAAAAAGCAAGTTATTGTATGGCTGGTCAGTACAAACAACGTTTCTATAAAAATCGTGTATTAGTAAAGTGATACTTTGAGTTTTCCCACAGTTAAAAGTCCTGAAAAAAGCTGTTTATGAAGCCATTACAATTTCAAGCTAGGACGTTAAAAATCATGCATTGCGTAGAAACTGGCTTATGAACGTCACGTTGGCAGTCACTCCATAATACTGATGTTCAGCTGGTAGTGAGTAGGTTGAAATCCCACCATATTAAGGCTAGGTAAATGATAACCAAGACGATTTTGAATGATAAAGGCCAAGAAACACAAAAACATCAAACTACACACAAGTACCAAGACGGCTCACCTAACAACATAACACGTTAATATCGCATGCGACTAACAATCTAATTACAACCCGCGGGAATCGAACCGCGATCGACTGCCCGATACGAACCGATTACACTCCCACCGGCCGATACCCTGCCTTAGTTAAATGAGTGTAAAAGGGTCCCTTTTCAACGATAATTATGCTGCCTTCTGGTGAATTTTGTTGTCAACTTTTGTTGAAAGCTACTGGCTGAATTTGTCGTATGAAGCTATCGACTGATCATGTGTTAAGACATTATGACACAAGACAGTATTGGTGAACGATTGTGGCGAGGCCACTAATTGTTAGAGGACGTTGACGAAGATTCGTTAGAAGACTACCTACAGGATGCCTGACATGGTAAAGTAGTTTTCAAATTGTTTCGTACTTCTAAGGCGACTTTTAACACGACGGACAGCAGCTTTACGATTGTTTATTGCAATTCAGAACATTTTATCCGTCTTCGTTACTGCTGAAAGAATGTCAATTTGGCCTAGGCCTTCCGAACTTAGGTCATCATCATCATCATCATTCGTCTGCCCCCATTCATTTGGGGTCGGCGCAGCATGTCTTCTTCTTCCATACTTTTCTATTACTCGTCATCTCAGCAGTCACCTCCTTTCTAGCCATTGTAAAAATACGTAGTTTGCTCGTTTCTTTTATTTATGAAAAAGGGTCAACAGAAAAATCCCTTTGTCTGGAAAACTCCATGTTTACAAGTAGGTTTTGTATTGACAAACTAACACACAACATAATTGGTAAATTAGGTTAAAACAATGTAAGCCCTTTTCCACAGCTCGTAGTTATAGAATAAAAACCATATGAGTCACATTTCCAACCCCATAGCTAATCAGTATACAACACACCCTCCAGCACTACACTATCTATCAATACACGAGCTATAAGACGGCCACAATATCGGCAACCTCCCCTGAAAGGACTACAACTCATGACAATCAGATTGAAATAAATTACGTCTTGTTAATTGATTCAATGCTGATCAGAAAGGCGCTATCGACTGTAATGAAGATACTGGTATTGTTTCTGGATAATGTATCAATCAAGAGATTGGTGAAAATAGATTCAAGTTAAAGTAAGAAAAAACAGAGAAAAATGTAATAAGAGCAGCATTAAACGATGGTTGTTGACTATTGAAGATAGAATAAAGGTTTTATCTCTTCTAAGACGAAATAAAAAAAATGAAGAATATGCAAAGCAAATTGTATAACTATTAACCTACTGAAGGGACTACATATTTAGCTTTGAAAGGCTTTAGATATAAACATAAATAATCCTTGTCTTTGAAATAGAATACTGAGGTTTAATAAGAATGGACAAAAAGGAAAAATCTAGAATCAGACAACGTAAAACACTTGAGTTTCCTATACAAACACATTTTCATAGAAACAACAGCAGATCCTCAATCATTTGATCAAACGAAACACAAAAGACCAGTTATTTTACCCATTCAATTCTTAGGCCAAGGTTCCGCATCGTTACAAAGGGACTTCCTTAACGCAACCACACACTTTTACATGTGTGGTGCCCCTAATTACATTCATATTGGTGACCGTCTTGCAGGTGCACAGCCAGCCGTAACGGGCATCAGTCAAGCGGAGAAACAAGCTGAAGACGACCATAACGATGATAAAACAGAGTTTAAAGTAGATTGCAGAAATTTCAAGGATGAAGACACGATTGAAGATCGATGTATGATTCGTATTAAGAAAGTAGTAGAGGTTATTATTGAACGTTGGAATATATTCGGTAAGAATGACACTGGCTTTGCGTAAGGTCAATAGCATGGTCGAATTCGGCATCGTTAATTACTGACCGATGGTCGAATGATTTTTTATTAGTAAAAGGTGGTATTCGATCGTAATTTGAATTTGATGGACGGGGAAGTGGTCGATGGGTCTGATAGCGCATCCAAGTGGAACCTCCTGTACCATAATTTACAATTTTTGAACTCGTAATTTTACAAAATTCATAATACCTATTATGAATTTTGTAAAATTACGAGTAAATTTTGTAATATCGGTAAGAGGATTACAGTTATCGTAGCTAATTTTTCTATCTATGTTGGCGGCTCTGTCACCAATAAATTAAAGAGCATTAAGGAGTTAAATTGATTTACCAATAAGTGAATACTGCAAATAACTTTTGACTAACTTAGTTTGCGTTTGTCTGTACTAATTCCCATACTATTGGTGTAGCTTCTTCATTTTTTATTTAGAGCTTTAAATCGTTTCTCTTCGTTAGGATTATTTATTCTTAACATGACCACAACAGTTTTTGTAACCGTAAATTATGTCATTCAAGGTCCATCTGTGTTCGTGTCAAACGTCATATGAGCAGCAAATTATTGCACGTTTGAAAGAACTGTTATGTTGTACAACAAGAACTTTGTAGCCCCAGTATTCAATTACAAGAAGTAGAATCATAAATCGTTCATTTGACTTTAACTGCTCGCACGAGATGCCAACTAGCTTATAAACATGTCCCATTTTTTCTTCCCTTTTTAGATCAGCATGAATCATATCAAAAAAGTCTAATATGTTACACTTCAACTACTCAACAAGCCCAGAACATTCTATCGAACTGAGCTTATAGACCAGGAAAAAGAATTTCACTTAGCTATACACTGTACGCAAAAAATTAACTTTTACTTCCAATCCATCTATCACTGTTTTTTTTTTTGTTTTTGCTACCCACAATAATAGTGTAAAAAGAATGAATATAGAAACTGCAACGGTTATGGGGGCTATAAAAACGTCACTACTCAGTATAAATGACTGCTTTCTAATAGGAATACTATTGGTCCTAGGTATGCTCCCTGGTGAACTTCGCGTGTCAAAGTTGAATTTAACATAATCTGTCATTGTATCCATACTTACAATGGTGTTATTTATAACTGTTCGCTGTAGGCCGTTAAGTCTTATAAGGGATATAGAAAGAAAGTAACAGCTATTGTAAAATGTTGTTAAATTATTGTAGTTTTTGTTGCTTGTTCGATTGTACAAGGTTAAGCTAATCCATGGTTTAATGCATTATAACTGTCTAAGGACATAGTAAATTGGAATTATTTATTAGAAAACATTGCACAATGACTTAAATATAAAAGTTTTTGTAAATCTATCAACATAAACTGTCTGAATCATTTATAAATATGTCAACGAAAAGACAAAAGAGGTGTTTGGACAGATATATTAATAGGTAAAGCTGAATAAACGTACATACGTTCTAACACTCATTGAAAAAAAGACCAAATTAGATGCAAAAGTATAAAATAACAATGCAATAAACAATGACATTGTAAACGCAAATAGAAAAACCGTTAAAACTAACAAATCTATGTCAAACATAGCTATTAATACTAACACTATTTTACTTTCTACGATACTAAAAGTAACAGCCTAACCACCATTAATTTATAAAGTCGGTACAAGGGATGTTCTCATTACGATTGCGATACATCGATACGTATCGATACCATCGAATCGTTAAAAAAACTGCCCATAATTAACTGTTGGTAACAGACGCCACATGTCATTCTAAACAAAAGCTCCTATACATGAGAAACTAATTACTAAAGCAAGGGTGAAAGGGACAGAGAGATGGGAAGACTATGAGTGGGAATGAAAGGTCAGAAAGGCCAAGATCGGAAGCAGATTGGAACGCACCACTGCGCACTGTCCGAATATGTTTTTTACTAATTAAAAATGCAGGCGGCAGTTTGATAAATGGTATCCCGGTCGATTTATTTAGCTTTTGTGTTTTTGAGGTTATGTGCGTGAGCGCTGATCGTAATGAAATTGTTCAGTGGTCAGCGATCGGACAACTATTGTTAGTTTTTTTTTTGTGGAATGTAGTGGCGATTGAATTAAAAAGGTAAATAGAACTGTGTGTGGAATTGTTTTTGTTGTTTTGGCTAATAATAGTTAACACACATTGGATGGGCACAGAAACATGGTTATGATTGTTTCATTGGTTGTTCTTGTAAAGGGAAAAAATGGCATTGATTCTACGGTTAACTCCGTATTTCTCTGCTTAATTTAAGATCATTCTAAATGTTGCCGGGATTTTCAAGATCTAGTCTTTCTTCAATGTTTTAAAGATGACTGATCTTTCTACGGGTCCCCATCTTTATCTCATTTACCCATGACCAAGTTTTCTGCTCCAATGGCCATGGGTTCTTGCCACTCCAGTTCGCCAGTTCTAAGAGCCATATCAGTAACTTTACTTCTTTTCTATGTTTTTTCTGTCATCATTCAATCACTCCGTTAATTTAAAGGCGTAATATTTAAGTCTCGATAATAGCAAAAAGTGGATGAGCCATTAGGTACTGATTGATCTATCATGATCGTAAACTTGGACGCGCTTCAAGAGGTTTCTGAAGACCCTTAAAAAAGTTTAGTGTTTTTGGACTTCTTATACTATGTATTTAAGTATCGACTAATAGTGTTGTATAATCTACTATGTATGCCTGTATACATTTTAACTTTCCATGATCAGTGTTTCTGAAAAAAATATCTACCAATTCGAATTTCTGGTTTTGGTACGATTAGTTTAAGTTAGTCAGTATACTACTGTACTGACTACCCCAGTATCAACATTTAAACTAGTATCTACTTTGTTTACTTCTTAAAATTTTAGCTCATTATCATCAATGTCTCTGAACAAAATACAATTTACTGTTGCGACTACAATCAAAATTGTGTCTAAGTAGACACGTCACACACATTTAGCATTATCATCGCCAATTTCCATACTATTTCAACCTCTCACCACATTATACGAACCGAAACGGCCCATTCATAGATTAAGTGCATTTGAACGTAAACCATAAATCCACATCATATCTCATACAAAAATAAACACTGAATTGTGATAAATCACAATCATGCAAATAAGGTTGAAAAATTCAAATGATGGCTATAAAATCGGTCGCGATACAATATGGAGGAGAGATCCAGGGATCCCGAACAATATCGGCTTTGCCCAATGCCACTTACGGACCGATAGCTACACACTAATGAGCTATTGAAAAATGATAGCAAAAATAATTCAAGGAAAAATTATCATAAGCCATTTGAGGGTTGAGTGTTCCCATGAAATGGGAGTATATGCGAAAATGCGCCTTACATTTTTGGATCAGAGATCAAAATGTATTAGCATACTAAAGAAAAATCTTTCAAAAGAGCATTCGAATCTTACGCATCACCATTCCAAATACATTCAACGTTACACCCTAAAAAATAGAGATCAAAATCAAACGGAATGGGCTGTCAAAGTAATCATATGATAATTTTTTTCAACCCTTAAATGGCGTATGCAAATTTCCGCATTGTCAATCGGATGCGTATGCAAGGATTGAGAAGCGTTCGGGGGTTGACTCAATATGCGATGACAGATGCGAGGTTGGGACACAAACATCATATCGAGTTACTCTTCATTTTTGAGGAGCACAGCGAATCTGGGATTGTATTTTTGATGGACCTTTTCTAACGTTACCGGTTGTAAAGATTTAAAATGGCTCGAATTTCTCACGCCTAGCTACCATAATTCTAATTGTTTGTTAATATCGAAACAGTCTGTTATCATTTTTAATTCTATTGCAGATTTATTTTCGTGACCTCTAGGTACATTTTCATACACTGTTGATGCCTCAGCAACACAGTCTCTCGTTACTAACTTTCTGCACCTGAGTATTGATAGATAAAAATCTGAATCATACTCATTAAACTGTGTCCATCCAAGCAAAGTAGCCTCATTAGAGTAAATTCTCAATTTCCATAGGTAGGTTATGGTCTATGAATATCTTCAATATCACATTTATGCTCTATCACGATTTTTAAATCCAAACCATTTTGCTATCATTCGTCATCTTCATGCATCGTTTGATGCGTTCCTATTTCATCAGACTTCAAACCGTTGGTAGAATTTTTATTCAATTGATCAAAATCTTCGATAAACCTTAGTTCATCCTAAAAGTCTTCAGAAAAACTGAAAATAACTCGAGAAAGATTAAATATATCAAATTCTTTAATAAATTTACGTTCGATTTCTCACAATTCTTCGCACAAATTGATATAAAAAGGCGACTGCACACTTCCCCATCGGATTCGCTTGAACGCAAAAAAGTTGCGGTTACTACAGACAGACGGACGGACGGACAATCGATAAGTAATAATATCGATAGAGGTGATCTAAACGAGCGGGGAGTAATCGAGTTATTACACTGTAATTATTAACCGACGTTTTACTTTCTTCGTTTTGTTAGGTTGGTTAGTGTGGAGGAGGCTCTTGTTGTTGTTTGAAAACTATCTCTATATTTATCATGACTGATGAATATTTTTCATGACTTACATAATTAATAATTACTTTCTCTTTAAATCAATAAAGACACTGATTATTCAAAATAACGCTGAAATTCAAACCCTAATAGTTAAATATACTACATACATATATTTACTTTATATGTATATTTATATAAGTTAGTTAGTTAAGGCACATATTATTCACATTATTCTCTTCCCTGTTACACACTATTGTCTACATTTCTTTTTCATTTCTCCTTTTTGCGGGTCTGCTGGCAGAAATTTCTTTTGAAATAAGCAGTACCTTTGTACTTATATATTATAATGTTATTTTCCTGTGTTGTCTTCTGTGTGTGCATAAATAGTTAAATAAATAAATAAATATACAAGATTTTTTGGGTATCCTATTCCTGGTAGATACTAGCACCTAAACCTAACCTCCTGTTTCACTATCCGAACAGAAGCCGTCTCCAGCGCACCCATTTACCGCGAGATGTTCGCAGGTGGGTCCACGCTTCATTGCCCACCACGCACGACGGCGCAAGATAAAAGCCTCTCTGTCCATCGCCGACAGCATTTTATACCCTATTTGCTGTTTTAATTGACAAAAACATGTTCACCACTGTTTTGCCTCCATCTTCATCTTTTTTCTCTTCAGTATTGATTTTGATTGAATACATTATTGATGAGTCTGCTGTTTCCTTTTATGTTGCTTCCTTGTCAATATTATCGGTTTTTGTTTTGTGTAGATCTTAATTATGGTCTGATTTATTTGTGTTGTTATATTTATTCGGTGTACCATAACAGGTGGGAATCGAACACGCGACTATGGGTTTAGAATGCGGGAGGATTGATGCTTTGAATTTGTCTTCCTCGGCTAAGGTAAATGTTAAGTTTTCAGGGAAACTTTCTTTATTATATAGGGTGTAATATGGCCGCGTAATAAAAATAAAAATTCAGGTTATTTAAAAAATTCTGCTGTTTCTTATAAAAGTGAAAACCTACACGGTCGAGATGTATGGAACAGCTGATTAAAAAAAAAATAACCGATGAAAAATTTCTATGTGGGGGCTCAGAATGAAGTACTGAGTACGTGGTAACCGTTTTCGCATCGGTGTCCCTTCCATTCATAGAGCAGAAGGTTTTATTTTTTGATAACCGATAATAAAATATCAATAACCGATAAACAAATACCTCGCTGGATTGTCTAGAAGCATGTGCTGACTGAATCGTAACTAATATTATAAATGCGAAAGTATATCTTTTTGTTTGTTACCTTTTTACGCCTAAATCGATCATCCAGAAATTTTCCACATACTTTGTCAGGTGTTTTTTCTACACCTGACACCGGTGGTGTCAGAAACGGACATAGGGTAACTTTCATCCCGAAAAAAATACTGTTTCCGAGGAAAAAGAAAAAAAAAAATAGATGGCCATGACGTGTCTTGCGAATCATGATTGAATTATAATTATTACAAGCAGAGTACAACCCGAATTGATTGTTAAATTCTAAATTAACGCTTTCGCTCGCGGTAATTGCTAGCAGGTAAAAGCTAGTCTATGATAAAAGTTTTTGAATCTTCTACCGTGCAGAAAAGGTTTTTTGTTTATCTCACCTTCAGCAACAGTGGACAATAACTATTGACAGCTCTTATGTCAAGTACAAATGCCAATTTCCTAATGTTAACACTAAAATTTTTCACAATACAAAAATAATAAAATCGTCTTTGTACGAATCGTAAAACACCGATTATTTTTGCATCAATTACATCTGCAACTGTCGTTGTCACGTTTTCGGTAACGGGTTCCGAAAAATATAGATTAATGGTCGTGAGCACATTAGGTTTGACAAGCAAATCGATACATTTGTGAATCGATTCTACCATCAATATGAATTATACGGTACGATTGCTGGGATATGCGGCCATGGAAGTAAGTTGTACTGTATTAAAGCCAAAGCCATCTGCTAAAGAGTTACAAATGATGGTTTTTTTTTTCATAAAGAAAACTAGAAGAATACAGCCAAAATGCTACTGTTTCTGACGTCAAAATCGAAACATTGTCACCAAATAAAAATTGTCGGACTTCTTATCATAAATAATATCGAAATGTAAATTATTTTGACCATTGAACGCCAACTTATAATTTATACCACTAATATAATTAAATACTACTGATAATTTAAATTTTGATATATATTTATAGTATTTGATATATATTTATAGTATTTTATATATCCTTGTAGTTAATCTTATTATTATTTAAAATTATTTTCAGATTTACACCTACCACTGCTTGTCTCTGCATCACCCAAAGGTTGACTGGTAGAAAATGCCTATGGCATTAAGTCCGCCTCTGTACTTATGTGCTTGAAGTGTTAAATAAATAAATAAATAAACCCAACTCCTTCCGGCCCACCGCCTGCACAATGACAGGCCCTAACCAAAATCCGGAAGCCAGAACAATAATATCGAACGTATTACATTTTAAAAAAAGAACTTCACAACGAACTTTCATATTCAAATTTGAAATTTGAACGAAAAAAAACGAACGGAGAGCACCGATCAATTAGAGTAACTCAATACTCTGTCACATTAAAATGACGAGTCGCACTAATGGATTTCCAAATTTGAATTTCAAATACGAATGGGATCGGAAGGATCAATCGGGGGTTCTCTGGTGATTCTATATCGGTCCGGACGAACTATTGGTTGGGTGTTCGAAATATGAATCAATCATGTTTTTGAACTTAATAATATTGCCAGATGATACAAAGGTTAATTGGTCAGATGAGAATAGGATAGAATGTTGTGTTAACCGTATTATTGCACACAATGCCATGATGTCAGACTAACTTAGGTATTGTATTGTAAAAAATCCAACATTTACATTTTTGGTATAGTTATTTACAAAATCTAAGAAGAAAGAAAATACGACGATAAACCTTAGCTGTTACAGAAAGATTAGGAACTTGAATTATTTTGTAAACCAAAAGATAGAACTATGACGATGACACCTAATCATCTCCTATTCGAACACAGCCATAGCTACAACGACGCCTTTCTGTGAACCCTTTAAAAAAAAGCAACATTCCTAATTCAAAAATTATACCATCGATACGCCGACAGTCTGTCAGTCTCACTTTGAGCAGCCTCCGTGACGGCCGCTCTTTTTGCGTCGCCTATAATGTCTACTTACGTTCATGGCCGTAATTGGCGATATTACACGATGGTGATTAATTAATGGGGATGTTATGACGAAGACTTAATGCTTGACGCCTGTGATGAGTGCTGGTTACTCATCGATTATTGCCTGAGAGTTTTTGTGGCGTTTTTGTGCTGCATGTGTTTCAGTGGTGCATTTGTACCATCAGGTCAAAAAAACTACGATATTTTGAAATCATAACTGAATATTTATATTTATTTATTTAACACTTCAAGCACAAAAGTACAGAGGCGGACTTAATGCCACAATTGCAATTTTTCACTCTTCACTTCATGCACTCTAGTTTCTCAAATACTGTTACAGTTTTGGGTTCCTTGCTAAAGATCTTTACTGTAGCGCGTACACTGTGGCATATTTTAATATACACCGAAATTGTACTGTCTATCCAACTTTAGGTCGTAGAAAACAGAGGAAATAGGTGCCGGAAACAGCATAACTATTTTTGGGACAAGCCCGCCGCACTATTCCCAAACCACTGCAACTCATAAAAGCCAGAATCAACAGTGGCTACCACTAGAAAAACGATGAAGCTCGATGAAGTCCCAGAAAAACAATTGAACGAAATTAATCAGAAATGAATAACGGAAGAGCAGGAAAAACATAATTTCCACTTCCCTCCATATCAGCAGGAGACAATAGGAACAAATGTGAAAAATAAATGCCAATAGAATACATGTCTCTTCCAATATCTACATTGATTCAGAACAAGAATTTACTAATCTTAAGTACAGTAATACCGACTCCAAAATCTTATTTATTTATTTATTTAAACTTCATGTACAATAGTAGTACATAGGCGGACTTAATGCCACTAGGCCAGTCAACCTTTGAGTTAAATAATAAAAAAATGTGATAGGGTACAAAATATATATATAAAAAATAACTTCTTGCTTTCGAAATTTTAACAAATACCAAAATTAAAACCGAGAATCCTAATAATAATTACCATGACTCGACTTCTAATAGAGAGAGAGAGAGAGACTGACTCAAATGTGGTTACGCACTTTTCTTTTATAAGAGAATTTGTTTTCAGCTTTTTTAATGCCAAAAGGTAGCGTGTTCCAGAGCACTATAGTAGAGATAGCGTAAGAATTTGACATAAAACCGGTGCGGTGCGGAATCTTCCGTGGTTTCAAATCATAACATTGCTTCAAATAATTTTTAATAATTTTTATACGCAAACCCTGCATAGGGAACTACAGGTAAGACGTCTGGTGTACTGAATCGGAAGGTCACAGGTTCAAACCCTGCTCGCACTCGAATTTTTCTTTCCATATCAAAACAGCTATTACTTCAAATAATTCGAAGAAGCTAACAAAATCCCTCAAACTCCTCTCTTCACGATTTCTACCATTTACAATTCCGATAACTATCAAATACTTAACAACTACACCCTCTACGCTTGGTTGCGTTGCGTTAACCAAATCTCGGCAACCAGATAAATCTGTCTATTCTGTGTGTATTCGCCACGCGTCTACCAATCATTTGTCACTCGCTAATGATTTGGTACCATTTTGAGATGCGTGAAACACCCCCTTTGAAATGCTTAGGGGTAGACCAAGGTGGTCGTGTGTGATTTTGGAGTATGTGTCGTTTGGAGCTTTTTGTGGATATTTCTAGTCAAAAGTGACATTATATGAATGGGGAAGAATGAAATGAAGCTTTCTTTCAATACCATGACACCACATTTAGGTTTTATCTGTTAGAATACTCTGTTTTTTGGTAATGATTCTTGTCCAGCCTTATTTGTTTTAGTTAAAGAGCTTGTCAGCTATTTCACATAATCTTCGGATTTACCTTATACGGTTTCGTAACTTAAAATCTTTCGTTCGTTTCTTAAAATGCTGAATATGAGCCCACTTTTGATTTACTACGACCATAATCATCAATACCTGTGGAAAGGAAGCTAGCTGCCTACAAAACTTTACAAAACACATGCAAGATTTCTGTTTCCAACCTCAATTCACACTCGTCCCAGATTCTTTAAATTTAAATACTCCAGGTACAAAATATCAAATCTAAATTTAAACGCACCGAGAAAACCGTAGAATTTCATATCAAAAAATATAATTTAATTCACGTAGGTACTATTTAAAGAACGCGTGCGCAAGTCCGCCCACGGACGAACAGACACACAAACCGATCTCGTTACTAACAATGCACCATATATTACGCTGTTTCCGGTGAGATATCACATCTTGCATCTCTTTCGCACTTGGGTGTTCTGTATCCTCTGTCTCTTTCTGCAATCATCGCGAGACATCAAGATCATTAACAGGCGATACTGTGATTTGTATTGTGTGTTTTTTATAACTTATTTCCCCTTTGTGCGTAATTTTTCGATTTGGCGAGTTAATTCTGAATTTAGTTGAGTGCTTGAATGTGTGCCTTTGGATATCTTGTCATCTGGTGAGGAGTTAGTGGTTTGTTATTTGTGGGTTTGATTTTTGAGGTCTACGGGTGTGGGTACTTTGATTGCATCGATTACTAAGCCGTGTTTAATTGTTATAAGAACCATCATTCCATAAAGAGGACATTTTGAACGCGGTTCAGATGTGCTCATCGCGTTCAGTATCATTGTTGACTTTCTCCTCTAGTTTTGAGAGTTCTTAAGAAAATCGTTTTCAGGATTCAGACGATATTGTTCAAGAATTAACTTTAGGAGAATGGGAACAGCGCAGCGTATCACACATTCAAAAAGGTTAGTTCCTAAATTACCTATTCAGATCATAGTTAAAGTTTTAGTTTTTCACTACTCCCAATCCCACAAACAGTTAACTAGCGAATAAAAAACTTTATACAGCTATCCTTACTCTTACTGTTACCCTGCATCATCTCTGCTGCTGGGCAAAGGCCTCCCATGACTTCCAGATTATTCAATCCATGGCGTCTCTGTAAATTTATTCATAAACAATAACACAAAAAGCTATATGAAATGTGCATTTTATAACAAACTGGCCGCCAGCTATTTCAATATTCTCAACAATAATAATAACTAGAGCATTATCAAACAGTTCGATGATACCAACACCATAGATACCGCTTTGTCTATGATTTCAATAGACCTCTATTATAACACGATCCATCTTTTATGGATATGTCAAAAATATAAACCCTGTTTTACATATCAAGAGAATTTTTGCCCTGCATTGTTGGTTTGGTTTTTAGGGTCCCGTGGTGCAGTCTTAAAAACTCTTTCACTTGACTTTTAGAAACCTGGTTTAATCTTTTCAGCTTTTTAGAGGATTAGGCCTGTTACGTGGACGAGGTGAACGGAGTATGTAAGGATCGCAGCACTGCCAGGTGGCGTTCTGTGGTATCTGCCTACCCCCATGCGAAAAAGCGGGAGTTTATGTATGTATCTTGCCTGTTGTTAGTAATTTAATAATATTTGCATGTGAATAATATTTCATCCACAACTGCATCTTGCTGGTATTTTTAGCACCTACATTGACCAGCAATATCCATCTATACAGACTGCTAGTATGAGGTGACCGCTTGCTTAAAAGAGTGTCCATGGAGTTTCTTGCCCATTCTTCTCCATAGAGATCTACGCTTTGGAATGTGCAACTACAGTACTTTCTTAAGTTATTGTGCCTTGTGACTGTGACTGTAGCTTCGCTTCTTTTTGTTTTTTTGACATTCAAAAGTGCCTGTGATGGTCTAATTGAAATAAATGCTTTGACTTTGACTTAAATTACTGTGATGAAATTCTTAACATGAATTTTACGTCCACGCCACGAATATTCTGAAACAAAACAGAAGCTCCGATTATTCTACGGAACCCTACCTGCCAAACACGCTCACACGTGTTTTTCTGTCATTATCGAAACAGACAGCGGGTTAGATAAACTGTCACTAAATGTTTTACGCCTATCTTGTGAAAAGCAGAGGTTTTTTATGATGACATTATATAATGAGCCTTGTGGAAACTTCAAGCTTTTTAAGGTACTGTAAAGATCACTGCAGCTGTTTTTTGTATATTCTTCATTAATTTATTAGTGTGAATGATATAACGAATAAATTAAAAACACAAAAAAAAAAAACTATGGATTCCTGAGGATGGACGTCGCTGCCGAGGCCGACCCAGAAAGAGGTGACGAAAGCACCTGAACGTGAATTGCGATAGCATGGCGGGTCCGGGGTGGCGCACGAAGAGTACCTGGAAAGATATGGGGGAGGCGCCTGCCCAATAGTAGGACATTTATAATCCACTATTGCCCGTTTTTACTAAGACTAAGCGACACCTGAAAATGCCTGAATATCTTGCACTTAGCTTTTAGCAGTTAAGTGCTGCCTGGTGTTAGAGTACATGCGGTCATGTTAATATCTTGACACTAGTTTGATTTACATTATAATAAACAGTTGACGAATGTACGGAATGCACCTAAATATATCCAATCACTTATTTATAACAAGCGAGCAGTATCCCGAGATATAGGAATGGATAGATATAACACAAATTCTTGAACAACAAAAGAGAAAAACAAACACGGATTTTTATATCCACAATCCCTCATACCAAAATCTATTATCTGTGCTCTATTTTTTTTTAAATAATGGCAAAGGTATCCGATCAAACATCCTTTAACAAAAGCCCCAGTCATTACTAGATTTGAATAATAAAAAAAAACTTTCAAACCAAAAGGGCGAAAATCAGCCTTGCATAAGTAATTAGAACAATTATTTTTTGATAGATAATAAATTATTTTTGACATCGACTTGTCCGTTGGGGTGTTATGATGTTCGAAAATGGATGGCCATTTTGTATTTGCATTTTTTTCCCCTTTACGATTGCCGCAGACATTGGTAAGAGAAGCTGAAGTTTGTTGTGTACTTTTAATTTCCATCTTTAACCTGCTGATATATTATATCCATCCTCTAGAAAGTCGTAGTCCCAAAGTACATAAGTTTCCTTTTCGTTTCATTTTCTTGGGCAGGACAATGGAGCAAGGCTTTGACCGTGTGGAGACCAAGGTTAGGCCAAAGAAATCAGGGCCATCCTAAAGATCGTTGCTCGTTGTGACAGAAGAAAGGGGAGGAATATACCCAGGAGTGGGTGATTCCGGGCTAATATGATGATGATTTCCTGCTTGCTCAAATTTGAATCATCAAATCAATCCACATACAGTTATTTGGTTACATCTAGGCAAGCGTTCACGAATAATGAAAAACACTAGGAGCTAATAATTTAGATTATTATGTCGAAACCACCAAAAGAACAAAAATAATATCATCTTCTGGTTTTTTATTTTCAGATTTCCTCAATGCTGCCTTTTGTACGTAAGAGGCCAACTAAAAGTTCTACTGACTCAAACATCAAGTTAATGATCATAAAAACTGCAAATAATTGTATTCCTTGTTTTTACAATACAATAAAACTTTCATTTTTACCCCATAGAAAGTGAGTCGTCACAAAAAGCGGACACCTTGACGGCAGGAAATATTTGAATATGTCATCCGATCTACGGTATCGATAAATATCGGATGCGTCGGAATTGTATGAGGGGGAGACTTTTTGTAAGTTTGTAAGTACTTTCTTTAGTTAATACTTGCATATACTTTAGGGATGCTTTTGTTGTTTCGGACTCGAAAGTAAGATTTTTTTTTAATATGCACGAACGTGGACGATACGAAAGGGTTATGTAAGGATCAAAGCAGTTGGCGTTCTGTGGTTTATGCTAACCCCATGGAGAAAAGGCGTGAATTGATGTATGTACGTGTATTCACGAGTCTTCGTTATTACATACCAAGTTTCATCCAGGTCTCGGAAAGCACGTTAAGCCGTTGGTCCCGGCTGTCATTTATAGGTCTTTGACAGTCGTTACAGGTAAGTCAGTGGCCCGAAAGTCTGACAACCAGTCTTACCAAGGGGTATCGTATTACCCTGTATTAACTGGGTTGTCGAGGTCAGATTAACAGTTGCTCGATGTAAACTACTGGTATTCAGCTGTATCTGGTTAGACTGGAAGCCGACCACAACATAGTTGGGAAAGGAGACATGAACGTGCGTTTACTACACTATAGGATCACTCCTGACCTAGAAGACGAATGATTGGGTAGAATAATATAACATACCATCATGTTTACATTCTTATAGAAGCATGATGGTATGTTATGTTATTAAAATCATAATTAAAACTCCTCAAAACTCCTACATTAATTAACATCGAAATGATAAATCAAACACCCTCGCCTTATATTTTTTGTAACACATCGTCACTTCCTCCACGACAGATGTCATCCATTCATACACCAATCTTTGTATTATTATATTTAGATCAACCCTTTTTTACAAGCACAATGAAGGAAGAAGAAATTGTATCGTATGCCACCGTCTTGTGGCGTTGTTATTGATAAAAAAAGTTTGAATAACTCATTGAAAATATGTGAAACTATTGTGATTTAGCTAGTGTTGGTGATGGCCAAGTTTATTAGGAAGTTTGTGAATATTTGAAATCATGATAGCATTATTTACACAACATTTTTTGTTTCGTCTTGAATCTTATTAAATTAATTAATTTAACTCAGTTATCACAAGATCTATTTAAGTAAGAGCAGAGTGTGTGAGGTCATATGAGTAAGAGTAGAGTGTTGGTCTATTAAGAGATAACAGGTCTCGAAAGTTGAGTCCAGAAAGGGTGCTCCTTATTATGAAACTGGAGCAAAACTTATCAATGGTAATCACAGTTCATTGATATCATGCAAAAGACGATAGTGCCCCCATTTTCCTAATACATGACCTATTTACCTTTTGATTTTTGAGCTATTTTATCTTTATAAGTTGACACATTACGTCACTGCATTATGTAAACAATTGCAATGGCAATAGTCCCTATACATGGAACTTAACCATTATTTGCGAAATGTGTACTTTTAGGTAAACCTCTGCCTCGCCTTTCAGGAATACACACATACGTGATGTTATGTTATGTTAACTAAAGGAGCCAACTTTGTAAAATATCACCTGTTGATAATTTATTGGAGTGCCTATGAAACTAAGCATTGAGCTCTTAAAGTGAGATCGAAACCAGAATACCATCGGCACCCTTGCCAAAAATTTCACCAGCACCATGTAAGTACCTCAAATGGCTCAAGTCCTTAAAAAGAGAAAGTACGTACAAGTGCAGGCGACGTCGCGGGGCAGGCACAGAGTTGTATTGGAGAGAACAGAGCGCCCGCATCATCAAATTTTAATTGTTACAATGACGCCATTACTTTTGTAGAGTTAGGAGTGGATGGAGGTGGTCATGCAGTGGTGTAACTGCATTTGTGTTCTGTATCCGTGATGAATTTTAGATTTAACGTAAAACCTGGATAGGTCATTCCTTGAAGTGACTAAAGTACTTGAAGTGAATAAAAACTGACATCTAGATCACAAAGTATGAACAATCGGTATCAAAATTAAATAATTTTTTACCATCTATCTGACAAAGCTCCTATAACCTGTTGGTGAACCTCAATAAGAATACAAAATGTAAGTGGATACAATATTATAGTCAACAATATAGGTAGGTGTATTTGATCAAGCTGGTACGTTTAATAGTTCATAGACTAGTAACACTAAAAAATTCGTGATTTACTCATTCAACATAACATCTATGGCTGTTACTGAGAAATTCCTGATGGAAAACCAAATAATGCTTTGCCCGACCTGGGAATCGAACCCAGGACCTCCTGCTTATCAGTCGCGCTTGCGACCACTAGACCGAAAAGGCACATTCAATACTCATTATTTTGTACTACTATTAATAGTAAAATAAATAGCTAGACGATCATCATCTGCCTAGCCTTTTCCCAACTATATTGGGGTCGGCTTCCAGTCTAACCGGATGCAGCTGAATACCACTATTTTACATGGAGCGACTCCCTATCTGACCTCCACAACCCAGTTAGTACTGGGTAATACGATACCCTTTAATAAGACTGGTTGTCAGACTTCTTGGGCCACTGACTACCTAACGACTGTCAAAGATCTACAAATGACACCCGGGACCAACGGCTTAACGTGCTTTCCGAGGCACGGAGGAAACTCGGTATGTAATGGGCGGTCACCCATCCCCAGACCAACCTAGGCAAGCACGGCTTAACCTAAAGATCGATCCGAGCGGCTGTTATTATTTAGCCACGAGCTAAATAGCTAGACGATCAAATCCCTATGAATGGCACCTCTATCAACCTCCTAACTCTTCACCAAACTCATTTCACATGTATCCGTCAATTCGGGGGCAATTTTCTGAAGAATATAATAATGTTGATTAATTAATTATGGTGATTGTGGTAAAACAATGCGTCAGCGGTGAACGACCACATCAGCCATGGGGGCTGTCCAGGGGAGTCGTAATGTGGTGCTTTAGGAGCATTGATGATTATTGAGTTTATTGGTATGATCGGTGGTGCCTACTCTCGAGTCACTTTACTGTTTTATGAAGTTGTTTTGTAGAATTAAAAAAAAAAACGTTTGACCAGATGTATGAACGTGGACGAGGCAAGAGGAGTATGTAAGAATCGTAGCAGGTGGCGTTCTATGGTTTCTGCCTACCCCCATGAGAAAAAGGCGTGAGTTTATGAATGTATGTTTGACTGAAAACGATACTTGTTTCAATTAGTTCAACAATTTACAAAACTTCTTATTTTCTATTATCAATAGATTGATTAAAGTAAGTAAAGCCGGTGGTCTCGTCCATAAAACGTGGAACATTGGTATCGTTATGGGTACCTAGTCGGAATCTCTCTCAGAGTCTCTTCCCAAACTATGACCCACCTCCTGAATTGATCTTTGTGTAACTCCACCTGCACTTTAAGGGACCTTTCCGAAGCCACTACCAACGTCGACGATGTGGCTAAGTTCTGGTCGAAACAAATTTAATTTAATTACAATGGGAATCATCGACAAGAAAAAGAAGACCTAGTCAGAAGCTAGAAAGTCTAACAACCAGTCTCTTGCCAAGATTTATTGTGTTACACAGTACCTAAGTGAGATTGTTCACTCCTTGCTGAATACTGGTAGGACTGGTTGTGCTGCATACGGTAAGACTGGAAGTCGCCCCCAGCGAAATTGGAAAGAGGCTAGGCAGATGGTGATGGATGATCAAAAAACATACTTAGGTATCGTTGGAAATAAAATATGCGTCAAAGGTTTGACATCTCATCTTCCGTCGTCAGGACATCTTGCTGTTCCTCACTTACATTCCCATTGAACACTAAAAAATAAAATAAAATAAGCCTATATTACTGTTTTACAATGTTTACAATACTCATATTTTGCATTTATCTTAGACGATCGGTTTTAATCTACAGCTTGTCCTTAGACAAAGGCCTCCTATAAAGTTTTCCAGTTCTTCCTGTCTCTCGCTGTTCTCGTTCACTCTGAATCAGCTACTTTTTTGAGGTCATCTTCCCGTCGTTTAGTTTGACGCCCTTTCCTTCTTTTTCCATTCCTGGGATACCACTCTGTTATTATTTTTGTCCATTTCTGATTGTACACTTAAAATTACATTAATAAAATCATTGATCCAATTCATAGTAATCCCCCAAACATAGTCAACATCCAGAAGACGATATAGAACAGCTTATCCAAAGTTAAAATCTCACAAAAACAGATGTCGC
Source organism: Noctua janthe (assembly GCA_910589295.1). NCBI lineage: Eukaryota > Metazoa > Arthropoda > Insecta > Lepidoptera > Noctuidae > Noctua > Noctua janthe. Next base: position 1,350,233 of record OU342573.1, on the reverse strand, counting down.
AAGTACACTCAATACATACACACTCCAAAGATATCGAGCTTTTGTGAAAGACTACAATTTCGGTAAGTACTTTGGCTAACAGTAAATATTGCACCACAACCTTAAATCGACACCGGCGACAAACAAAAATGATCTTTATATCACTTGAAATAAGGCGTTGGCTAGATGTAGTGTTATGATTGTAAGTGCGGCACAGAAATATTCAACCCTTACGAAACCGCGATGTGCATTTCGATAATTGGTGACAGAGTAGTGTTGATACAGAGACGGTAGACAGAGAATTTGTCAAGCTATACATAGATCAATTCCAAAATCGCAAGTTTCATATTGGTTGGTAGTTATTTAAAATTCAGTTTTATTAAGTACGAATACTGCAATCTTTATCAATTAAAATTTTGCTAACCTAACACTTCTTCGTTTCAACATAACCATTTAAGAATCAGCAAAACACAAATACGAAGTTACCATGTTTTACAACATAAATTACTATAAAGTTCACAGTTACTTTTAAAACTTTTTACCTAATGACCTCTCTCCAAGTTGCTCAGCTTCAAGTACGTAAGTATACATACAGCATCATCCAACTGCCCATATATTTACTGTCTATTGTCATTCCCAAACTCAAAAGTCATCCTAACACCTGTTCACAAACCACTTAATTCCAGCAATCATCACATCACAAGTAACGCCCATCAGATGTAAGTAAACACTAACATTTGACTACCTGTGTGGTCTGACCACAGTCCACAATGACCACAGTACACAAAACATTACATGTAACCTCCACATCTAGCACTACTCTGTGACAAACATGGCCGCTATCAAAGATTCAGAGACATGGATTATTGAATTGCATTTCTTAGATTTTCATGTAGATATTGTTCTTACAAGCTTTTTTGAGATTATGGATGACATTAGATGTTGTGATTAGTTACATTTATCGTCTAAGCAATACGTTTAACAGAATCTAAGGAAAATTATTCTCTGCACAGGTGGCCACAAATATTTCAAGACAAACAAAAGGAGGAAAAGAGAAGGAGGGTTGTTTTAGGAAACTTTTTCAAAATCCTGGTGAACCCGAGTCATATTTGTCCCTCGCATATCGTCCATAGCTATGTGATCCGAATAGCTTATGAATTTAACCAATCAGCAAGGTTCGTAAGGGATTCAGGTTTGTATGACTGACAAAGAGCGCAGGACGTACTAGAGGATCCAAATGTCGGCTAATGAATGCAATTTTCTATAACTTTTTAACTTTGGAGATAAACAATTTTGACTGGACTGTGTGAAGGATGATATAGCAAGAAAGGAAGTGTCTGATGGGATGACAAGTAATAGAGAAGTATGGAAGAAGAAGACATGCTGCGTCGATCACAAATGAATTGGGATAAGGGCAAGAGAATGATGATGATGATGAATCTTGACTAACGACGACGACCTTAAAACGCTTCACATTTTTAAAGGCTATGACCGCCTTTCCACAACTTACCAAATGGCAAAAAATACATATTATTATGATGAAATACAAGGCCAAATAACTTGTCCATCCAAAGACATATATTTGGTATAAAATATCATCTAAGCAGACATAGTTCACCGATACAGCAACACAATAATTTTGATCTAACAGCGTGTATTAGCATACGACGATAGACGTCAGTAATAAAGACTTCACGACTCATAAATAATTAATGTAAGAACAGAATTCTTATAACAGAAGACGGTAGCTGCTTTGATGTTGGGCTGTGGACTGAGGTATAGACTGAAGCGATATTGAAAGCTCATCTCAATGTGTCATACTCCAAACATACGTGACGTCGATGATAAAGACGCAACCGTCGCGCGGACTTGAGTGTTTAGTTGAATACCTCTGCCTTAACCTTCAGAGAAATATAGGGGTGATGTTATGATGTGGATTAATCGACGACAAAGAATTAACTCTTCAGTTGCATCCGGTTAGACTGGAAGCCAACCCTAACATAGTTGAGTAAATGAAAGAATTATCTATTGTTTGGCAAAATTCTCTCACTGACAAATCACATTAATTGAAACAGTTCATCTTTAGGGAATAACTGTAATAAGGTCATAATGACAGATAGAAATCAGAATACTGAAGTATGAAAATCACGTCTTTCCAACAGAGAACCCTTCCATCACTAAACAGCTCAAATGCAAATGACAAACCGGACTATAAAGTTACCAATTCCCAAAAAAGTTTATCCCTAAATTTAAAGTCAAATAACCTTAAATCACCACAAAGTAACTTTGAAATCCCCTTGAAAAAATAAGTACACTTAATGTCTTGTAGGCAACATTCTTCATATATTATTTAATATTTGATATTTTAATTTACCCCCTACTCACTTATTTACCCCTAAGTTGAGGGAAAACTACTAAGTTAGTAGGAAACCTTGCCGGATTAACTCAAGGATCAATACAACATATTTACGAGGTGGGCAAGCTCTTCGAAAGAGTCATTGCCAACCGCCTTGCCGGGCACCTTGCGGGGATGGGGCCGGATCTTGCGGAACACCAGTTTGGTTTCCGCAAGGGGCGCTCCACGGTGGACGCCATCATGCGCGTGAGAGCCCTCACGACGGGGGACGCGGTGTCCCGGGGCGGGGTCGTCTTGGCGGTGTCTCTTGACATCGCCAACGCCTTCAACTCCATGCCCTGGAGCTGCATTAGGGAGGCACTCCGGTATCACCGGGTGCCAACCTACCTTCGTCGTGTGGTCGGGGACTACTTGACGGATAGGGCCGTCATCTACCCCGGTCAGAGCGGAGAATGGAACCGGCGAGAGATGTCGTGCGGTGTTCCACAGGGTTCGGTTCTAGGACCGGCCCTGTGGAACATCGGTTACGACTGGGTGCTGCGCGCCGACCTCCCTACCGGCGTCAGCGTAGTTTGCTACGCTGACGACACGCTGGTACTGGCACAAGGGAGGTCGCACGAGGCGGCGGCCGAAAACATGACACGCGGGGTTGCGATAGTCGTGGATAGGATCCGGCAATTGGGTCTCGAGGTGGCATTGCACAAGTCCGAGGCCATGTGTTTTCATGGGCCTCGGAATGCGCCACCGTCGGGATCCCTACTGACGGCAGGAGGGGTTTCCATCGGCGTCGGGTCGACGTTGAAGTACCTAGGACTCGTCCTCGACAGCCGGTGGAACTTCGTGGAGCACTTCCGACGTTTGGCTCCCAAACTGGAACGGACAGGGGCTGCCTTCAAGCGGCTCTTGCCCAACCTGAGGGGTCCAAACGCCTCCTCCCGGAGGCTATACGCGGGGGTCGTGCGGTCCATGGCCCTTTACGGGGCCCCGGTGTGGGCGCGTTCTTTAAGGCGGCAAGCCGCCCACTACCTGAACGCGCCCCAAAAGGTGATAGCCATAAGGCTAATCCGGGGGTACCGCACGATCTCCGGCGAGGCGGCTAGCCTCCTTGCCGGATTGCCGCCATGGGATCTGGAGGCGATAGTCCTCGCGCGCCTGCATGAATGGCGCGCGGAGGCACTACGTCGGGGGGAAACTCCGCTGCCGCGGCAAATTGCCGCTCAGCGGACAGACCTCCGGCGTGATATCATGGCGACATGGAGAGAGCGACTGTTGCAACCCCGTGCAGGGCACGCTACCATAGTGGCGATAAGTCCCCTCTTTGAGGAGTGGCTAGAGAGGCGCCACGGCGCCCTCACCTACCGCCTGACGCAGATCCTCACCGGACACGGTTGTTTCGGGAGGTTCTTGCACCGAATCGGGCGGGAAGAAACGCCCGGGTGTTTCCACTGCGAGGATCGTCCGGAGGACACGGTGGAGCACACCGTAGAGGTCTGCCCCGCTTGGGCGGAGCACCGCCGTGTCCTTGTAGCGGCGATTGGCGGCGGCGATCTCTCGCGTCCGGCCCTGGTTCAAGCCATGGTCCGGAGCGAGAGGGAATGGGAAGCCGTCACCACCTTCTGTGAAGCAGTCATGCTAGTGAAGGAGGTGGCGGGACGTGAGAGGGAAAGAACCTCACGTCCCAGCCGCCGCGGGAGACGCCCTGGGCGTCGGGGGTCACGTGGCTCCCGGCCACCGTAGGCGCGGGCCTGTGGACGGCGAGTTATGGGCTAGCTCGCCGTCCGGCCGTCTTATGACGACAGGCCGTGTCGACGGCGCGTTCGTGTTCCACGCGCGCCTCAAAGAGATGTCAGCAACCGAGTAGGGGTCCGCATGGGCCGATGCCTGCCAGAGCTGCGGGACTGTTCGAAAGAGACACCGTGGCCCTGGAACACAAAGGGCAAAGAAGGAACATGGATGGGTTTTAGTCAGTACAAGTCTGACACTCCCTTCCGCTCCGCCCAGAGTGGGGGGGGTCATTTGATGATTTCCCATCCAAAAAAAAAAAAAAAAAAAATACAACATATTTCTCTCAGCCTATAACGATCGCACATTGATACCCATGACGCCTTCACTTCCCCGAACAAATAGACAAAGTAAGCTCACATATGACAGTAATCTAATCCATGGCATCTTTCCAAGTTCGGGATATAAACTGGGAATATCAATTGAAGGAGAAACCCGATTAGTTATTTACACCTCTTAACTGATTTGGAAACTAACCAGATTAAATGGTAACTACCTGGTGATACCAAATGCAAGACAATTGTTTTTTTTTCTCATAAAGAGAAGTGGAAGCCATTGATCAGCACTTTGTACTTCTGTCTTCCTAATGCAAAGTCTTCTATGCCAAAAATGCTAACTTTTACATAGAACTACTAGTAGCGGTACTTCCATACAAGCCTAAAAGCTTGGCTTGCCTTCATAACCTACTACCTCATGATGTTAAGGTTTCTGAACAGCTTGCTTGCCTTATGAGCTTGACGTATTGTTGGCCCCTAAGCACGCCACTGAGAACTACAAGTACTCGCTCAGCCAAATTCAACCATAAGGTTTCGTCTCTGAGTCAAACATATTTCACTGATCATTCACGAAAAACCACTACCTGCTCATATTCCAATTATTCAAAAAACTTGGCCTATCAGAGATACTTAATCATCCTAAATATAAATTTACTCATCATGAGAAATAAAGGAGGCGTTTTAATACAAACTAACTAAGACAGAAGCAAACCACAATCAAAGGAGCTTGCCCATTTCCCCGCTAATCTCCCATCTCTTACCCCACAATGTCCACCTATGCGCATCCAGTAGTGGGTGACTATTGTCACTCCACACGTGGCCACATTGTCTGAGGAGCAGGGTGACGATGTATCAGAACTGGTTATAAGCTGAGCTGGTTGGGGCAGATTGAATGGTAGTATTGTGTGGTTGTCTTTGTGTGAAATGAGGAAAAAGTTTGTATTAAATACGGTTTGATATCTCTTAAACTTGAGGGACGCAAAGGCATGGAGATAAATAATAGTCTGAGTAGATAATAGTCTGTTTCCCCGAAGAGTTCCAGGGCCCCAGTTATGTTTTAGTCGTATGTGAAAGGGCGAGCCTATTGCCATCAGGCTCGATACAGACTTCGGGTTGTTGAAAAATTACTCTTGGAGAAACCCAATACCACTAGAAGATATCAAAAGCCAACCACACAAGTATAAACACTGTAGATTAGTACTTTCTGGAAGGGTGAAATATCAGTGTTCTCGAAAAACTAATCGAGATAGAAAATATTGACTGAATTAATTTACTTTAAATTCTAACTAAGGAAATTGTCGTAATAAATACATTTAAATAATAATAACCTCTACAATAAAAAAAGTAAAAAAATCAGAAATCCTTCTATCAACTCCAAACGAACCCAATCCGGAATTCTGATTACAGAAATATAAAAACAAAAGGACAATTTACACTTCAAAAAACCTCGATTTTCTTTCGCGTTAATTAATTCTATTGAACGAAAAAGTCGAGAAACATTCGTAACCCTTTGAAAGGCGCGTCAGAAAAAAATAGGTGCCATTCGGAATTCGGAATTTTTCATAAATCGTTCCGAACAAAAAAAAATGCTAATAAATCACTTGGAAATTAATAATTAATAAAGCAACACTCGGAAGCGACGGGCCGCTAAAATCAAACGTAAATTCTAAGGAGTTATTTGCATAAGAAGGGATTTTTTTCCGTTACCATTTTTTTCTGCTTTTTAGAGTTCACTTTCCGATTTCCGGAGTAAGATTAGGGGGGACATGGCTGGGGTAAAGTTTTAAAAGTTTTTGATGAAATGAAAGAAGATTAGTACCTATGTATTTATGAGCAATTTAAAACATCGGCGGAACTGGATAAATTTTTGTAAGATGTTAGCTATTACTTGAATAAATGTAGTTATTATAATTCACTGGGTGAGTAAGACATGACCCCAATTTCTATCTTGAGTCAAGATCGCCGCGCCGTTACACCTATAGAATTTAGCAGTATTTTAAAATAGCTATGTAAGTATTTTGGTGAACAATATTTTATTTTATTTCTATCTATCTGAGTAAGCCATACCATTGGCTTTTATTTCAAAATTATAACAAATCTATTGGATTTGTTATAATTTAAATTATTATTTTATTATTTTAATTGTTATTTAATTTTTTTGTAGGAATTTAAATTTTTGAGGTATTGCCTCAAAAATTTAAATTCCTAAATACTTTAAAAAAGCCAGAACGTCCACAACAATTTAGCTTAACCCTTCCGCTGAGGGTATCGGAGGGATCAGAACAGATGTTTTTAATATCGGAGAGACACCCCTTACGAACTGTTTACATTGAGTCATTGTTGCTCCGACTTAACTTGCGATATTCAAGGGTTTTGATTGTCTAAGCGTTTGTTTAAGAAATATTTGTGCAAGTCAGGTAGATCCTGGTGTGTTCAGATGCTGCCTATGTTGGTCAATAAGCTCTAACAAAAGGTATAAATGGAAAAAGAAAAAGCGTTAAGAATTTTTTTTTAACCCTTAGATTAATAGTAAGTTTCATTTGCACTTATTTCAACAAGAATGAATGGTTGCGTTATGCACTTTCGGTGTCATGTCGGCGACACGGTCGAGATATGCAACGTTTCGTACATGACATAGTCTTTGTCGTGTAAAGTCCATCAAAGCTAATGGACCTATAATAATATAGACTTTATTACATTTGTGATTAAATTTAAAACACACCTTCAGTGGTGGATAGTTCACAGTATAACATCACTGAAGCATTCCCTAAAAGATTGTCCAGCTGTATACAAGGTGTAAACAGAACCTTCATGAAGCTGTCAACCAAGCATTCTGTAGGTACATCAAACTAAGTAACTCTACGTAAAAATTATTGCTGGGTCTTTTTTTGGAGTAAAAAATCACGCTTTATGGTAGAACTCAATGTAACGCACTTATAACATTGAATAGTGTATTGAATAGTTATATTATAACGAATTGTTATATTATGGTTATATTGTAACTTTGATCGCCAATATCTCCGTAACTAGAAGTTTCCCAGGTATGGTCTAGAACAAAAAAATGTCCGCAATGACGGAGAGAACAAGTGCCTTGCGGCTTCGTTAAGGGTATTTTATTTATAGTATTTAAATAAATACTATAATATATAAATATCACACCCATTAATATCGACCATATTTCGCATAGCTCTGGGTTGCTACTTAAAACTCCTGATCACAAAATGCAACTACAACAAGGAACAATCATCAAGAACAAATCTTTATTTTAAGAAACCACATGTTTATCAGTATCCAAAGAATGAGTGAAGTATCAACGAAAAGTTACACGTATTTGTAAGTCGCCAACACTGAAGAAGATCTCGAAATGAACAAACCAAAGATCCAGTTATTACCAAAAGTAAGTTACAATTACGGTCCTCCTGAGCGAAATTAAGAAAACTCCATTAATCTAGACTTGCCCAATGACAATAACAATGATGTTCAAATAATACAATTTGCTAACCGACCTGCAATTATATGAAGGAGTGCAAATTACAAGAGGAAGCGAGCGCGATTTTTGAATACTCGATACCTTTAAAATAATATAAATTGTAAACTAGCCAAGGACTTGCAATATTCTCCTTCATAAGATATGTTCTTTTGAAAATCAATAAAAATATGTTTACAGGCTTCAGAAATTACCTTATACCCATCCGAATACGGTTGAAACTTTCCACAGGTAACTAACTCACCTTCTTGAATCAGACGCGATGACAGGAACAAGGAGTTCATAATTCTAAACCAGCAACAACATCCTGTATGTTTCTTAATAGTACTTGTGAAGTATCTACCTTCAAATGCTGCTGTCAATGTCGCTTACCACCCTGCCGACTAGCTTCGCGTTTCTCCATATACCGACAAGACATAGGAGGAGAACAAAATTTTCGAAAAACTTTAGTAGTTTCGGTAGAATCTACAAGCATGATATCTTCCTCCATTGTGGTCTTCCTTAAAAAACTTCTCTTTGTCCATAGAAAAGTATAGTTTTATCTCCCAAACCCCGCTGCCCGCTCTATCCGCGCTATTCGGATGTCGCCACATTGCTTGCGTGAGCGCCGAGCTATAATAATTGCGTTCGCACGATCGACTCAGGCGCAATTATTTTGTCACAATTTTCATGAATCTTAATTTCTTCTTTTGTTTTCGATGTAATTTCAAATAGATGGAGATGAAAAGAAATGTTTAAGAAAGTGAGATCATTTTTGAAACGATTCTTAGTACTTGAAAGCTATTTAAAAAATAGAAGTATTTATTAGCTAAATATTATATGCATTAAATAAACTAAAATAACCTTAAGTAATTTAACAATAAACTTAAAAATAGCTTCAAAAAACTCCTCCTCAACGCTGTCAACGGGTAATGTACTCAAGAGGTACCGTACCCAGTCTTTTTTTGAGTTTATCGAAAATTTTTGACTTTTTTTTTTTCGAAGCTATTTTAGTTAAATTATGAAACAAGCATCTATTTTGTGCTGTAACCACTGTCTAACTGTACTCTGCCAGTTAGTAGGCAAAGATGTACGACTGAATTCCAATAACTCAAATCATGAATAAACACTATTGAAAAGTAAAAAGAATTGATCCAGTATAGAAAAATTAAATTACATTACATCTACTCCTGCAAACCACCGCGCATTTTCTTTAAGTAAAACTAGCTGTTGGTATATAAAGTTCCTACGATACTATAGCGCATTTACAACTTTGCCCCCTGGGTAGTCAATGCATGGTCGAATTAGTACCCCTTGACGGAAGGCGATAGCCACGTTTCGTCAGGTCGGCCGTCGGGCCTGACTAAAAGTAGGTAGTATGTGTTACTTTACCGCAGCACAGCTGCAAATCCTCCGAAGGAGATGGCGCTAGTGCCACGCACAACATCGTCTCTGAGTATTTATATCGTAAAAGAATAGTTAAATCCCATCTAAACAAGAAATATCGTTTGAAACGTAATTATAATAGTGTAAATAACGAGTACTATTGTTATCTGAGTGTTACGTGGAAGTATAGTGTATAAAATACTACTTTTAAAGCAAGTGATAAAACTGATGTTTACATCTAAGACTACGATCAAATAACGTCTAAATAATACAAGTACAGTGAAAATAACATTAAATATAAGTGAAACAATTAACTATCTACAAAATAAAGAGTGTTTGTGAGAATTAAATAAAACTGACGGTTGCGGTAAAATTATCTACATTTTCAAATGAGTATCTTAACGATTGTTTAATTTATAAAAAACGACTAAAACAGAACATTTATTTCAACGCTCTCTTCTAACTGCAAATTGGCGCAGGGGATACGACGGCTACTTTGAGCGCTCGATGACTCGAGTTCGATCCCAGCTTTCATTCAGCACTTTTTGTGTTTTTAAAACTTCTCGTCACACAATTCTCCGCATTGCTTTCCGGACTTAGTAAGAGCACAAGAGATTGTTGAGTGGTGTGTAACACAATAATTGTTGCAATGGATAATAATGAGCAGCAGAATGTAACGTTCCGACGCATGAGGCGATCTATATCATTCCACGAAATATCTAACACAACGATATTCGACTCAACAATGTTAAGTTTGCCGGACACCTCTATTAATACGCACAAATCCTGTTGTGAAGACTTGCGATATAATGTTGAGACATTAACAAATAATCTTGTAACTGCAAACAATGAAATAGACAACCTACATGATGAAATAAGCAAGCTAAAAAACGAATTAGCTAAGTATTTGAAAGTTATAGAAGTATATAAAAAAATAGAATGCTCTGATTTATCGAAAACCCTATCAAATAGAAAGAAGAAAAGGCTATCCATGCATGACAAGAACAGAGCAACCCTAACAACTTCGTCCCCTACACATAACGTTGTAGTAACACCAGTAACTGGCAAATGTGATTTGGGTACTCCTGTCAATGAGTCTCCTGCTATCAATAATATGCTAACAGAAGATGCTGTGGCATCAGCAGCTATCTTGGCCCCAGGACCTGTAAATAATAAGAACTCAAGTGCTAGTACTCTTTCACAGGAACGTATATCCGCTATAAAAACGACGTCAACCCACAAAAGCATACCTGTGCAACAGAAAAAGGTCATTGTTTTAGGTGATGACCAAGGGCGAAATATTCGATACACCTTGCAAGCCCTGCTGGGCAATGAATTTCAAGTATTATGTTTCTGGAAACCTGGTGCAAAAACAACAGATGTCTTAATCAATTCTTATAACTTTGATTCTCTTACGAAAAATGACTATGTTATTATATTGTCCGGTACTAATGATACCAATCCTCTGGATTTTCAAATTGACCTCGGTGTTTGGTTTAGGAGTATTAAACATGCCAACATTATTGTATCAGAAGTCCCTTTTTTTTTTTTTTTTTTTTTTTTTCCGGATGGGAAATCATCAAATGACCCCCCCCACTCTGGGCGGAGCGGAGGGGAGTGTCAGACTTGTACTGACTAAAACCCATCCATGTTCCTTCTTTGCCCTTTATGTTCCAGGGCCACGGTATCTCTTTCGAACAGTCCCGCAGCCCTGGCAGGCATCGGTCCATGCGGACCCCTACTTGATTGCTGACATCTCTTTGAGGCGCGCGTGGAACACGAACGCGCCGTCGACACGGCCTGTAGTCATAAGACGGCCGGACGGCGAGCTAGCCCATAACTCGCCGTCCACAGGCCAGCGCCTACGGTGGTCGGAAGCCACCACGTGACCCCCGACGCCCAGGGCGTCTCCCGCGGCGGCTGGGACGTGAGGTTCTTTCCCTCTCACGTCCTGCCACCTCCTTCACTAGCATGACTGCTTCGCAGAAGGAGGTGACGGCTTCCCATTCCCTCTCGCTCCGGACCATGGCTTGAACCAGGGCCGGACGCGAGAGATCGTCGCCGCCAATCGCCGCTATGAGGACACGGCGGTGCTCCGCCCAAGCGGGGCAGACCTCCACGGTGTGTTCCACCGTGTCCTCCGGACGATCCTCGCAGTGGAAACACCCGGGCGTTTCCTCCCGCCCGATTCGGTGCAGGAACCTCCCGAAACAACCGTGTCCGGTGAGGACCTGCGTCAGGCGGTAGGTGAGGGCGCCGTGGCGCCTCTCTAGCCACTCCTCAAAGAGGGGACTTATCGCCACTATGGTGGCGTGCCCTGCACGGGGTTGCGACAGTCGCTCTCTCCATGTCGCCATGAGATCACGCCGGAGGTCTGTCCGCTGAGCGGCAATTTGTCGCGGCAGCGGTGTTTCCTCCCGACATAGTGCTTCCGCGCGCCATTCATGCAGGCGTGCGAGGACTATCGCCTCCAGATCCCATGGCGGCAATCCGGCAAGGAGGCTAGCCGCCTCGCCGGAGATCGTGCGGTACCCCCGGATTAGCCTTATGGCTATCACCTTTTGGGGCGCGTTCAGGTAGTGGGCGGCTTGCCGCCTCAAAGAACGCGCCCACACCGGGGCCCCGTAAAGGGCCATGGACCGCACGACCCCCGCGTAAAGCTTCCGGCAGGAGGCGTTTGGACCCCTCAGGTTGGGCAAGAGCCGCTTGAAGGCAGCCCCTGCCCGTTCCAGTTTGGGAGCCAAACGTCGGAAGTGCTCCACGAAGTTCCACCGGCTGTCGAGGACGAGTCCTAGGTACTTCAACGTCGACCCGACGCCGATGGAAACCCCTCCTGCCGTCAGTAGGGATCCCGACGGTGGCGCATTCCGAGGCCCATGAAAACACATGGCCTCGGACTTGTGCAATGCCACCTCGAGACCCAATTGCCGGATCCTCTCCACAACTATCGCAACCCCGCGTGTCATGTTTTCGGCCGCCGCCTCGTGCGACCTCCCTTGTGCCAGTACCAGCGTGTCGTCAGCGTAGCAAACTACACTGACGCCGGTAGGGAGGTCGGCGCGCAGCACCCAGTCGTAACCGATGTTCCACAAGGCCGGCCCCAGAACCGAACCCTGTGGAACACCGCACGACATCTCTCGCCGGTTCCATTCTCCGCTCCGACTGGGGTAGATGACGGCCCTATCCGTCAGGTAGTCCCCGACCACACGACGAAGGTAGGTCGGCACCCCGTGATACCGGAGTGCCTCCGCAATGCAGCTCCAGGGCATGGAGTTGAAGGCGTTGGCGATGTCAAGAGACACCGCCAAGACAACCCCGCCCCGGGACACCGCGTCCCCCGTCGTGAGGGCTCTCACGCGCATGATGGCGTCCACCGTCGAGCGCCCCTTGCGGAAACCAAACTGGTGTTCCGCAAGATCCGGCCCCATCCCTGCGAGGTGCCCGGCGAGGCGGTTGGCAATGACTCTTTCAAAGAGCTTGCCCACCTCGTCGAGCAACACAATGGGCCGGTATGCGGACGGAGAGTCCGCAGGGCGCCCTGGCTTCCGGATGAGGACCAGCTTCCCCGTCTTCCAACGAAGCGGGAACTGGCCTCTCTCCAAGCATGCGTTAAGGAGCCCTTCCAGTCGGGGCCCGAGAGCCTCAGAGGCCAGGACCCAGGCTTTGCCAGGCAAGCCATCGGGTCCCGGGGCGGTATTTCTGGCTTTCAGCCTGCGTACCGCCACACTCAGGTCTACCCCAGTCACCTCCGGAACGTCATCGTCGTCATCGGTGTGGTCCGCTTCCGGCACCGCACGCGGTGACGGAGCCATAGGCGGGGGAGGATGCTCCCCTCGCGAAGGGAACAGAACGCTCACCACGTCCTCCACGAGCTCAGGCCGGAGACTCTGCGTTAGCGGGGGGGCCCAGGTGCGGAGTTTGTCCCGCACCATCTTGTAAGGGCGCCCCCACGGATCTCCGTTCAGAGACTCCAGCATCTCCTCGCGGGCCAAATGCTTGGCCCGCCGGACAGCCTCTTGGAGGGCGGTCTTTGCCGCTCTGTACCCCTCGTACAGCTCCGCCTCAATGGCTGACGCATCCGGAGGGCGGATGCGGAGCCTGCGATGCCTGGCGTACAGGTGCCGCGCGGCAACGCACGCCTTGCGCAGAGACGTCAGCTCTTGCGACCACCAGTACACCTGACGCCGGGCGCTTCCTGGCCGAACTCGGGGCATTGCCACGTCGCAAATCTCGGACATGGCCTCCTGGAACCAACCCGCCTCGTTGTTGATGTCAGCAGGCCTGTCTGGTGATGACACCCAGGCCTGCACGATTGAGGCTTCCAGGAGGAGCTCCCGGTCCAGCTGCTTCAGCGCCCATCGCGGACCACTCGGGGCCTGTAGGACCGGTGCGCTTGAGGTCTGAGTGGAGACGTCGAACCGGATGTACCGGTGGTCGGAATAGGTCTCCACCCCCTCCATGACGCGCCAGTCGACGACACGCGGTGACAGAGCGGGGCTAGCGAACGCTATGTCCACCACCGACTCGCCCCGCATCCGCACGCACGTGGGGACAGAACCCCGATTTAGGACGACTAGACCTGTCTCCAGAGCCCAGTCCTCCACCATCCTACCCCGCACGTCCGTGTAACGAGAACCCCAAGCCAAGTTCTTGGCATTGAAGTCCCCGAGTACAAGCACGGGGAGGGAATGGCTTCCGATGACGACACTCAACTCCGTGAGGGAGTTGTGGAACTCGGCGAGAGTTCGGCTCGGGGAGAAGTAGACTCCCACTACAACGATCTCCCCGAACCGTGCTGCTACGCACCCATGACCCTTCCTGACACTCTCAAGAGTCGGGGTACCGGCGGCGGCCGACGCAATTATGGTCACTGAGCCGCTATGGTCCTCCACCCAGTCATCCCTGGGCGGGACAAAGTACGGCTCAGCGACCACGGCGATGTTAATCGACCACTGCGCCATGCTCTGGAGCAACAGATCCTGAGCACAGGCGCAGTGGTTGATGTTCGCCTGGAGAAGGCGCAATGGGGCCGTTACTGGCACTCCATTTCAGTCCCCTCCCGGGCCCTCTGCAAGAGCCCCGCTGCGGAAATTGCAGCAGTAACGGCACCGGCGGCAACAGTGGCGGCGGCTGCGGTGGTGGCGACGGTGGGGGTTTTGGCGGTGGTGGCGGAGGGCCTTCCCTTGCTGCTGGCCTTGGCGGGTATACCGCAGGCCTTGCTCCCTGCCCGGTGATCGGCTGGCTTGCCAGCTGCCGCACATGCGGCACAGTGCGGTGTGGCAGAGCAGGCCGCGGCCATGTGACCGGGCTGGCCGCAGCGGAAGCACAGGCCACTGCGGTCCACCTCCGAGGTGCACCGGACCGACACGTGGTGCCCTACATGACAGCGGAAGCACCTCAGAGGTCTGGGCTCCAGCAGCTTCACCTGCGCTGACACCCAGCCCACCAAGAGCCTTCGGCCCTCCACAATGGCTTTCGCCGCCGTCACAGGGCAGCTTACCGTTACGGTTCGCATGCCCGACAGATCCGGACGTAAGGTGCCTGCCTTGACCTGCTCGGCAGGACACCCACCGGTCCTGGTGACGGCGGCCACCACCTCCTCCTCGGTCACCGAGTCGTCCAGACCAAGGATGCGCAGGTCTGCGCATTTGACGGGCCTGGACACTCGGGCCTCGTCCGCATTTAGGGACGCTCTAAGCTTTTCGGCCAGAGCGTCAGCGGACGAGCCACGGGTTTCGCCGGGGATCTCTAGCACTCGAGCCCCTGTTGCGGTCACTCTAAGCCGGAGGCCTCCGGCGATCCCGAGCTCTCTGAGATCCACCGTCGCCTTCGCTTTAGCGAGCACGTCGCGGTAGGTGACGCCCCTCTTTTCCGCATCCGGCTGTAGCGTTATCACTACAGCTGCGGTTTTCGGGGCGCTGAGCCCAGCCGCGACGCTCCGCTCCTTTTGTCGGCGCTTCCGCTCCCGCTTCCTGGTCTTTTTTGCCGCCCTTAGCTCCCTCGCTCTTTCTCCGGCCACCTGCCACCCGGGCTCGGCCACAGAAGGCTTAGTGGGCGGGGGAGGCGGCGGTGGCGGCTGTCTCGCGGCTGGCGCCGGTACACACGCCGCCTTGCCCTTCTTTTGGGCCACCGCCTTGCTCTGCCTTAGGGCCGCCGCCCTCCCGACTGGAGCCGGTTTCGCCAGAGCCGGCTTTTCGGGGGCCGACGTAACCCTGCCGGAGGGCTTGCTGGACGGCCCCGGTGCGGAGGCCGCAGCAGCCGCATATGTGGCGGCCTTGTTTGCCGCCAGGGGGGGGCGCAGGACAATGCCCTCCAGAACGGAGAACCGCGCCTGGAAGGCAGCCAGCTCCTGCCGAACCAGGTTCAGAACCTGGTTCTCCACCGGCACGGGCTGACTTGGTCGCTGCTGGCCCCCATTTTGGGGCGCCTTGCGAGAGCCGGACTCGCGCAGACCGGCCAGGTCTGCTCGGAGCTTCCTGTTCTCCTCTTGGAGAAGCTCCGTAGCAGCCGTCAGGCGAGCGACCTCCGCCCGCAGTTTGGCAACTTCGTCTGGTGGAGGCCCCGCATATCTGGCCTTCGCTGCCGCTATGATGGAGGCGGCCGCTGCAGGTATGGCCCTCTGTCTAGTAGAGGGCTTCTGCTTGTAGGACACAGCCCTCAGCGCCACCTCCACCTCCTTCGCAAACTCGGCCTTACGCTCCGCATCTGAGCCGCCGTCTGCGACCGCCTTGTCACCAGAGGAGCCCGAACGATCCACCCCGTGACCGGCCACCCCCGGGTGGCGCCCCTCCTCGGCAAGCCGCGCCGACCTCTCGCTGACAGAGAGGCCTCTCCCCTTACCACGGATCCCGCCACGCTTGCTGGTGGGGATCTTGCGAGCCGAAGCCAGCTCCCCCTCTGACGACGACTCTCGGTCGCCTACCGGCCTGGATCGCTTGCGGAGGAACTCCGTGTTCCCCGCAGCAGCCCCGGGCCTCCCGCGCCGGGAGCTCTCTGAGCCTCCCGCGCTCACGTCACTGGATGCGGTGCCGGACTCCGACCCTGCATCCCTCTCCTTCCTTCCTTCGCCGTTATCGGCCGTATTTTGGGTAAAGTGATTTTCCATACTGTTCCCACGAGTATGGGGGAAATAAAAAGTCCATCTGGGCAGTGCCCCCTGTGCCCAGATAAGCCATAGCCAGGCCCGGCAGTGGTTCGCACTAGCGACTGATTTTCCATAGGAACCCGTCAGCCATACATCTCCTCGCGGTGCGCCGCCGCTTGAGATTCGGGGTAACTTTTTATAGAGGTTTTCTACCTCGTGATCCGGGCGGTTAAGCCAAGACCCTCGGTCCCAATCGAAGCCGCGAGACGTGTTCCACGACACTTCGACGGAGGGATTACGATATCGACGGGGACAGTGAAGGACTGTGTCCTTCACTGTCTGCTCGGAGGCAGGGTAAGTGCACACCGAGCCCGCCCTTGCTCCTCCGCTGTGCCCTCTGCTTTTCAGAGGGTCACGCGGAACAACGCCCCCTAGGCCCACAATGGGCCCCTCCCATGTCAGAATATTAGCCATGGACAGTAACATTCCCCGAAGAATAAGAATCTCTTCCCATTCCTCGGGGAAGGATACTGCCCACGCCCAGGGTGCACCGGCCCAGCAGCTGCTATTCCCTCCAGACGTATCGAGAGGGACCGGCAGCCGTCAGGCACACGAGGAGGAATTCTGACAACACACCCCATCAGAAGTCCCTTACAACAATCATTTAAATGAACGGAGCTTGAATAGTTCGCTACGCCACGTATGTAATAAATATAATGGTCTATTTGTGAATATGGGATATAGTCAATTTGTACCACGCAGACAGCGCCATCTTACTGGTAATATTTGTAGATACTTGTTAAAAGAAATATTACATATTGATTACAAAACAAAATTTGTGACATATACCCAGCAAACTAGAATGCTCACTAAGCTAAAAACTGACCAATCAACTCAAACTTGTAACATACCTGGCGACGTTGTTATTACTGCCTGTGATAAATCCACTCAAACTTGTGGCATTCCTGATGATAATATTATCAACTGCGACTTGTCTATGTGTATGGACAAAGTGCCTAAAACTGGTAGTAGCAATTTTTTTCGTGTATAAATACGTAAATATTCTTCATCAGAATGTTAATGGCTTGATTGGTAAGTCGGACCTACTTACTCTCCATCTAGAAGAATTATGGGACAAGGGACAAAACATTGACTTGTTATGTATCACTGAACACAATATGTTGAATGGAGATCAGTTCCATCTATCTATCCCCAACTACGAATTAGCTACGTTTTCAATGCGGAATACTAGGCGTGGTGGTTCTTGCATCCTTATAAATCGTATGCATAATTATAAAAACATTGATATAAGTAAATTCTATGTAGCTAACGTCCTTGAATGCTGTGCAATAGAATTAATAATACACAATTTAATAGTGATTTGCATCTACAGACCACCTAAAATTAAGACTGACTGTTTAGAACAATTTTTTGCTAACTTGGATGGTATCTTACGAATGTGTAGCCTCAGTGATTTAAAAAAAAGTGGTTATTTGTGGTGATTTTAATATAGACACTTTGACACAATCAAAACCATCTAATAATTTTCAAAGTCTCCTTTTAAACTATAACTTAAAAATTGGAATTCATCAGCCTACACGATTAGCTAGTGGTAAATGTATAGATAATATCGTTCATAATATCAGAGGTAGTAAGTGTGCAGTACTTGATCTTGCGCTATCTGATCATACAGCCCAAGTGATCAAATGCCCTGTGAAAAAAACATGTTCGATTAAGCATTGGTATGCTCTAAAGCGAGACTATTGCCAAGAAAACTTGACTAAATTCTTTGATTCTCTTCATGATCTTACTTTTAGTGAAGTCTTTCTGCACGACAATCCTGAGGATGCATTTAACTGCTTCTACGATCAATTTTTGCTTTTTTATGACCTCTGTTTCCCTTTAAGGAAAATAAGAATCACTTTGCGTAAAAAATCAAACTGGATTTCCAAGGGAATTAGGCTCAGTAGTAAGCGTAAAAGAGAAATGTTATGGCAATACAGGCGAGCCCCTACTTTTAAAAATAAACTTCTATTAAAGCAATATACTGCTCGATTAAAGAAAATAATAACACTGACCCAAAAATCTCAAAATGACTTTCACATAAATGCGGCCAGGAATAAATCTAAAGCGGCTTGGAGTGTTATCAATAAACCTAAGATTAACTACCCTAGAGAAAATATACCTGAATATGTAACAATAAATGACAATAAAATACATGAACCTCGACTAATTGCACAAACTCTTAATGACTATTTTATAGACGAAATTCAATCGAATAATTCTACTCCTTGCTATACAAATATTGAAACTAACTGTAACTCCATATTTATTCCTCCTACAGTACCAGCAGACATAGTGGCTATAATTCGCTCTTTAAATAATACCAATAGCCATGGTTATGATGGGATCATTACGAAAGTGGTCAAGCATGTAGCGCCATTAATAGGACCGGCTATGAGTTATATAATCAATATTTGCATTGAATATGGCCATTTCCCGGAAAAATTAAAAATAACTGTAATCAAACCTATTCATAAAAAAGACGATAAAAGTATCATGGGTAATTATAGACCGATAGCACTTACTCCTATTTTTTCAAAAATTGTAGAAAAGGTGATATGCAATAGCCTTACGTCGTTTTTTGAAAAGCATGATCTCATAGCCAAAGAACAATTTGGATTCAGAAAAGGTAAATCCATTAACATGGCGATTTATGACGTTATCAAGAAAATTGTTTCAAGCGTTGATACTAGAACTCCAGTGGCGGCCTTGTTTATGGATATGTCTAAAGCATTCGACCATGTCGATCATGGTATACTGCTAAACAAATTAGAGCGTTATGGGATTAGAGGAACTGCATTAAACCTATTACAATCTTATCTTACAAATCGCACTCAAATCACAGCGCTTGATAGGCTATGTGCGAGCTCGAAAGTTGAGAGAACGTACATGTCACGTCCTAGGAAAACTACTTATGGTGTTCCCCAAGGTAGCATTCTTGGCCCTCCATTATTTAACATTTACATAAATGATATGCCTAAGGTCAGTAAACATCAGATGGTCTTATATGCTGATGACAGCACTATTTTATTCTCTAGTAATGACATTAATATTCTTGAAAATGACATAAATGATGATCTTAAAAATATAATAAATTGGTTAGTTAATAACAATCTAAAAATAAATCTTGACAAAACTAAAATAATGACATTTAATCAAAGAACAAATAAACCGAAACTGAGTATAAAATATGGCAACGTAGCAATCTCTGAAACAGACATCACAAAATTTTTGGGCCTTTACATAGATAGTCATCTGACTTGGAAAAATCATATCGACTCTTTGTCAAAGAGGCTTAGTCAATTTGCGTATGCTCTGTACAAACTATCAAAAACGGTTAACCGCATTACAGTTCAAATATCTTATAATGCTTATGTGGCTTCTAGCATTAGGTACGGAATCATTTTCTGGGGCAACTCCACTGACAGAGACATTGCTTTTAAAGCTCAGAAGAAATGCTTGCGATCGTTTACCAAATTACAAGCGATTGATAGTTGTAAACCATTGTTTAGGGAACTTTGTTTGCTCAGTCTACCGTCTATGTACATATATGAAATGGGAGTGTTTGTTCGCTGTAACCTGCATTTATTTGAAAAACTACGCTCTCGCCGTTATCAGAATACCTTTCATGTTACCTCTCATAAAACCGCATTTTTAGGCAAAAGTGTGCTAGGTATGGCCCCAAAAATATATAACAGTATACCAGAAGCTATCAGAAATAAAGAGTGTCTGGCGTCCTTTAGGAGGTCTTTGTTTAAATTCCTTATAGATAGATGTTACTACTCCATCACTGAATTTACTACTGATAAACAGAGTTACTGCCAATGAAACATTTATGATTTTATTTATTGATTAAGTATAAATGTGTTTATTTATCTAAAATTGTAATGACATGTTTACCTAACTGACATATTTTAAATTGAATGATTTTTTCTTGTTCTTAATGTAATCTATTGACATGCCACCTTATTTGTTAATTTTGTACGCCATAAATTGGCAAAACATAGTGCACCTATTCTAGACAATATACTATCTGTTATCTGTAACCATACCTATGTTTAACAAAATAAATGATTGATTGATTGATTGATTGAAAAAAATATCATAAATGTTTTTATTAATACCTCAACTAGGAATTAATGCTGTACTCGGGGAAAAAAAACTTGTAAATTGGGAAAATAAATGTAAAGATACCTTAATTCATCATATCAGAAAATAAAACAACGTTTAATAGACGCTCTTAAAACTTACAAGTAAAAGCACAATTTTCTTAACTAAAAACACACAATTACAAAAATCACAGATACTTCAAACATTGTCCTCACATACTAAATAATTTTTTTTTATAACCCGAAATCTCATAGCTAACTTACAAAAGTAACTAAAATCACCATCTTTAAGAACCATACAACTTCTACTAAGGGTTTCATCCAACCCCTTGATCACGAAGCTCGGAAAATGTAGGGAAAATGAGGAAAAGCGCCGCTTAACGCCATCTAGCGGCGAGAGGAACGAAACTGCAATTTTCGCACGGAACTGAGGTATGGATGTTGTTTATTTATATTAAAGTAGAAACATGTGTTTTTTTTTCCATTTGGTAAAAGGGTTTGGTTCCTACTTTGCCTTGATGAATTAAACAGTGTTTCTTTTTTTTTGGTAAAATTGTCTTTTTTGCGCCAATTTTAAGAATTACTATTATTTAAATTAAAAATTATTTTCTATAATGCTTACGTAATGCTAGTTAAAGATATATAAAAAAGAGGTATCCATTAGCACTGTAATTAAAATCACCTATTCTTTATTTATTTTACAACATAACCTAACATATTTCTATCACTGCCAAAAAGTGAGGTAAAAGCACCAATTATTGGCTCCGTTAAAGATTAATACCCGAACGAAACACGAATGAACCTAGTAACCGAATTTCGGGTGGCGCGAAACAAAAACTGACCTACATCGGCGCCCTACGGAGTTCACCCACCCCTGCCGACGATGAGACGATCACCCTACGCGTCTTGCCCTTACAGTTGTGTTCATGCACTTTCTATTATTTCAAGGTGATGCCCGATACCGGATCCCCCTTTCTTATTTTTTTTTAACCACCAATATTGACAATGCAAAAATCAAACGTTAAGTTTTTTTAATCACCAGAGATTACCTAAAAAGTGCAGAAAAGTATTGATGTATAGTAGACAGCATGTATGATAATGTAGTGCCACCCAAGGCGGTGGAGCTTTGATCAATACATTTTTAACAGACAGAAAAAATCAGGTAGGCGTGTTTGTTGTGGTCACAAGTGGAAGCAGTAGAGTAAATGTAAACAAATGAATGGCAACACAAACAGCCGCCGAGCGGTCCAAGAAGCGGGCAGTCGATCGCGCCGCAAAAAAGCGCATCCTATTATCGACTACAACAAAAGGACTTGTGCAGTGATACCTAAGTACACATCTCGATTCATCGTCTCGACTCGATCCGCCGAACCGATCCTATTGGCGCGCCCCACTGTCGCCGCGGGGGAAAGGGACGAGAAGCGTGGAACAGAGCGCGAGTGATAAAGAGGGAGACGGTCATCTTAGCTACCGAGTGGCGTCCCACTGGGCGGGGCCGCGCCAAGGAGTGAGCCTCAGATGCGCGTAGAGTTGGTGGGGCTTCGTCCGAAGGATCGCACTGCAGTCGTGTGTCGCGCCAACGACGCGCGCCCGCTGACACGCCGCGCTCCGCGATCAGGATCACCTTACGTAATAATAACTAATCGGATCGAAACCGTTTGTCCGATAATCGATTGTGATTGTAAACTGTCGATAATCCCACACTGATTTTTATTAATTTAATTATTTTTTTCTTCCGTACCGGCCGTTTGTGAACTTGAGTTTTGTGTACATTGTGTCATGTTTTTGTTTTGTTTTCGCTCGGACTTAAGATTATTTTTGGGCGTAGCTGACTGTGCTTCTCTTTTATAATTTAGTAACAATATTGTTACTAGTGCGTGTGATACTGGACAACAATTTTTTAAAACAGTTCTTGTGAATATTTTGACTTAGAAGTGTTATGTGGACGTACATTGAAAATTATTGTGATTTTACAAGTCTCTTCTGAGAACACACGTAAGTGTTAATTGATTAAGTGTTTTGCTTGTTTTAATTAGGGGAAGTGTGATTTTTTGTAGTGACTTTAAACGTTTATCAGAAAAAATTCCAAGTGTCAATAAGACAAAATCTTATAAGACTAGCAAAGTTGTCTCACTGGCATAACATTGTTTCTAAGTTCCAATAAGATTTAGGCCAACTGAACACCACAATAATTAACGACAAAACGTACGTAAATAAAAAAGCAGCTGGTCAAATCTAACTAGCGGAAACAAAAATCATTTTTACCCAGACCCGGCAAAACTTTATGACCATGCAGCCACACATTAAATTAAAACTAAAACTCTCAACAATAAATTCGTAATACCGAATAATAAAAATTGCTCAACACATCTTCGAAGAATGCATTTCTCATTAAAAAATAAAAAGTTGGAAATAGAGCACAGAGTGGAGTCGATCGGTAAATCAAATGATCAATTGCAATCGAAAGTTTAATTATCTGTGGCGCGTCGCGACGGTAACTTGCCGGCGAGCGACCATACGGATGATTCTCTGATTGATTGGACGATTGTTGGTGCTCTCACCTCACAATCTTCTTTCGTAGATTTAGTGGGTTCAAATTGAAGAAGCTTAGGGACTTAAATTGTACTCCTGTGTTGGGCTAAGTTGGTTTTAATTGAGTGGTCAAGTTGAGAAATGTTTTGTAAAAGCCGGGTTTTGTAGGGCCTAAGTGTTGGTCAGATTTTGTGGCTGACTATAGGTATTGATTTAAAGGTATAAAAATGTACCTAGTTGATCAATTTTTATAAAAGAATTTTTACCACACAGCTAAAAATAAAAAAATGAATTTTGAAAAATTGTTTTAAAATTTTAGTTTTGTTGTATTAGTACGTTAGAGCACTAAAGCGAAATAGATGATTTTATGCCTGAATTAATAGATTCATATTAACCGACATAATATTTGATAAAATGTTTGTCTATTTTATTTACCTGTGTCCAGTTGGTTTAAATAGTATGAATATGAAGGAATCGTAATGACCTAATGATAAATATGAAATCAAAACTAAAACTAGAAAGAAAAAGCATCAAGTCACCTTTATTTTTTTATTTAACCTCAAGATAATTTATTAGCATTGTACTAAAACAAAAATATTGATGATTTTCAAAAATTTACAAAAAATCTTCATTGTATTTTAATTTATTAAAATAGAGAATGTACAAAATTAAGTAAGTAGGAAGGTAAAGTTAAATGATTCTGGCCCAGATGGCGTCCTCCGGTCGTTGACCCCTGGAGTTAACTTTGACTACTGTTGAATTAAACAGTACTGTTTCCGGCTTTTAATAATTATATTATTATTATAATGAATATATCAATATCATTATTATATTTTAGGACAATATATTGTGACAAGTTGACCAGTTTTTATACAATTTACATTATTTATTATTTTTTTAAATGTATATGAGGTTCTAATTGAAACATAAAAATACCTTTTCCGGTCCGATTACATCGGCAAACATTATACATGGTGTTAAATGCAAAAAATGCAATATTTAAATAGCCCTTCGTATGGTAAACGAACAATGAATATTGAATAAAGTCCCATACAAGTGTTTTTCCAACTGTATCAATTACAGTTAATACTAATTAGAATGCCAGCAAAAACCTAATCGATTCTAAACAGTATCGATTAACAGTGAATCGAATAACGCGAATACGTGATAATGTGAGATTTTTCCATTGTTGTCGTGAAATATTATGTTTTTTTCCCTGTGAGAGAAATATTTTTATTGCTTACGTTTCAATGAATTGCGAATACACTACTATTTCAATTATTATAAGCAAGACATTTATGATTAACGTGTTAAAATACTTTTATCAAAAAAAAAGTTTAATTTTCAATTTTTATTGTTTTTTTATTTTAGTTTCTGTACTTTTTAGAGAAAAATGTATTTTCAATTTTTGCATTTAACACCATGCATAATGTATTTATTAGTTTGATTCCTAGAAAATTTTATTTTGCTACAGTTAATAAGGTGTTAATTTAGTCAAATTAATTTTGTGATAAAATGTCAGATTGGTAGTTATAGAAATGTAAAAATAATTATCAGAAGTCGTTATCGATTAGACGATGTTATTTCTTATTGAGTTCACGGTAATATTATTAAGAAGATAGGAATTTTATGTAAAAACCGTAGTGAGATTGTGTGTCTTAGGTAATTAGACTGAACTTGTAAAGAAATAAAACAGATTTGTCAAATACAGGAGGGAAATTCAAAGAATATTTTCCGCTTATAAAAAAAATAGTTCCGGTATTAATTTAGTTTTAAGAAAAACGTAGCTTCAGCTTTGATTTCAAGTTTTATTGTTAATGTTTGCTTCGAAAAAAAAACTGCCGGTCACTCCTAAAATAAATTTTTCAAAACACAAATTGTTCAAACTTCTATAACTTGAAGATTTTTTTAAATCGTTTTAAACTATTGTCATGGAAAAATAATGTCTGAAAAAATCACACTTCCCAACCGCTAGTTTATTACTAAAGGCACTTCTTCATGTCTGTAATTGTTTAAAAAAATTGACGTCTGTATTATTTCAAATCATGCTCCTACTAAGATTATCCTCCTTAATATAAGTTTTTTTTTATCAATATTAAGAGCGCAGATTAAAAACGTCCGCCAAGCTAAGTCTTGCTGCTAATATTGCAGTAGAGGGGAACAACTTGTGGTGGATTATGTTTATGTGTGATTTATACTAAGTAAGTTAGTCTAATCTTGAAAGTACATGTAACTTGGTTGCTTTTGTTTGTAACTTAGATAAAACTTTGTAACTTAGGCAAAGTTACCATTTCGATTGAAAAAAATCTCGGAAACTTAACGATATTAAAAATCAAAGCCAATATGTAAGCACTTTATAAATCCGTACTCTATACTGTCAATAAAATAAGATAAAAGAAAAGACAACCTCACACTTTTTTATTTTTAATAGAAGTCTGTAATTTATTAAGGTGAATACCCCAACTAACGTCTGTCCTTTGAAATGATTACCGAAGCGCGGTATATCAATAACATAGCTTGTTAATATAAAATACTTTGTAATACAATGTAGTATCAACTTTGATCCATATAACGATGATACTGGAACCATGTGTTGTAATCGTTTAAACACTGTTTCAAACGTTGTGAAGAAATTTATTGATGTAGGGGACATACATACTAACATAGTATAGTAACTGTCTGCGACTTTGTGGATAAAGATACTTTGATCCCCCGTTTGACCCCCATTTAGGGGGTTGAGTTTCAGAAAATCCTTACTTGGGGTACTTAAAAAAATACTCGTATATCGCACTTACTAGCTAGACTATTTACAGTTTGCAAATCCATACCGTGTTACTGATTTCTAGTGGTCCAACTGAATTTACAATGAGTAATCTTATAGAACTTTGACAATACAATCATCATCATAATTTATCTGTTGAAAACTTATTATTTTTAAACGCATAGGAAAATACTTATAATAGTTTGTAACAATTTTTGTTTTATCATTCGAACTAAGAATAAAATATACCTGGGTACGGACAGCATATTTAACTGTAGCAAATATGAAACAATCACTTAATTTCCAGGTACCAACTCAGACTCGTCAATTTATTTTCAAATGCCAATCAACTAAGTTCTAAGTAGTACTTATTTGCTGATCATAGGTACAGATAGCAAATAGCGGGTGTTGCTAACGCGTGGGACGCGGCTTGCCGAGGTGCTCCCATATTGTTCGATCACTGACGTCATTATTAGTGTTACTTATACAGGGTGTGACCGATTTGCTACACGTTCTTTATTGCACAAGTGTGTAAAGACATGGATATTGATTCAGGTGGTAGATATCGTTAGAAACAGTAATACAATTGATACATTTAAAACAAATAAATTGATTTGATTTTAAAACAGGCAGAATAATTGTTGGGGTACATTTTGTCATGTCATTGGGAAATGGCACAGCCATTATGATAGTTATACCTAATGCAATAGACTAGAAATTAAAATGAATTACGATGATAGATTATAAGTAATGAGGCAGGGGGTGTAACTAGCCATTTATTATGGAAAGAAAATAGATTAGTGCTTCGCTATTAATTCATATGACTATAATAAGGCGAATCAGTCAACTCTAGGACTGCTGTTAATTTATAAACACTAAAGACTGTGCAATGGTCATCATCGTGATTTGGTACAGTCAGCGGCCTTCATTACTTGACCCCTCTTAGATAAAAGATAGGGAAAGAGGGGCCAGCTTATGCTGGACACTGACTGTACTTGATACCAGCGCTGCTTAAAATAGCCAAAATGACAAACAATATGTCATAATTATTACATTTATAATTAGTTCTTTGTGTTTCATGTGCCAAAATGTATAAGATACTCTGTATTTAAGAAGATGATCAGGGTAGAAAGAGTATCTAATGAGATGTCGACTAATAGAAAAGTATGGAAGAAGACATGCTGCGCTAACCCCAAATATATTATTGCGATAACGCAGGAGAATGATCCAACATCATAATGATGGTAACCCTGTAGATATTAAATAACAACATTACAACTAAAATAAAACGGTCATAGTCCAACCAAATAAAATTTTCTATAGTAAGAAACCAAAACTAAAACGAATCGGCCATAAAAATGCCACGAAAATATCCTCCATCAATTACTTAAATACACCCGTTTTACAGGAATTTTCTAGTAATAAAACTATTAAAATTATCCCCAAGAAATACGAAATCGTTTAAATAAACAAATATTTGAACGTTTCAGTCGGAGTCTGGAGGTAAATGCGCAATCAAATACGTTTATTAGTGGGTAGATACGAAGATACGCAATTATGGAGGATTCCGATACGCATTTGAAGTAAATATTTATAAATAGTCGTTAAAATATTACTATTTTTTTATGTTGATCCGGGATTGATCTTTGTGGAAAAGTTTAGAAAAATACTACCTATAATTAAAATTATTAGCTTCTTATGCGATTCTAGAGAGATCAAATTATTAATTTCTATAATATTTTCAAGATACCATGACATTATTTAAAAAAAAAAAATTAAAAAAATATATATATTTCGCAACTTTTTTTACCACCACCCTGTATTAGATCCAGCGTCCAATATTGTTTACTCTAAGTTTATCTGCAGGACGGTAAACCGAGCCGCCAGCCACTCGACTCCTGCGCCGATCGATACAAACAAGAGATCTATAGATCTCACACAGGATGTGTGGGAAGAAAGAAGAGATCGACATTTTTATTGGATGATTTAATCGGCTATTGTTTGTGGAGATACTTAGTTGAGTGTTGTAGGAAATGAGATGATATAATTATTATTTTAATAGTTAGTACTAGAAAATTCCTGTAAAACGGGTGTGTTTAAGTAATTGATGGAGGATATTTTCGCGGCCATTTTTATGGCCGATTCGTTTTATTTTTGGATTCTAACTTTAGAAAATTTCATGTAGATTGACTATGACCGTTTTATTTTAATTGTGATGTTGTTATTTAGTAAAGAATCACCATCATTATGATGGTGGATCATGCTTCTGCCCTTATCCCAATAAGGGATCAGCGCAGCATGTCTTCTTCTTCCATACTTCTCTATCAGTCGACATCTCATTAGTTCTGACTGAAAAACCATTTCATCGAGTTATGAAAAGTTTACCTGTCAAAAAGATCATGGTTGAGCAGACGCTAATCATTGCTTAACCTTGAGTAACGTTTATGAATTAGAGGGGTTTCAGATGAAGAGGGGCCGGCCTAGACAAAGTGATATTTTATCATCAATAATGTTATGGGCTTCTAACGATATTGACAGCCTCGTTGGTCGAGAGGTTGCAATCGCGGCTATTGAGCATGAGGTCTTGGGTTCGATTCCCGGGTCGGTCAAAGCGTTTTTGGGGTTTTCCATCAGGTATTTCTCAGTAGCGGCCACGGAGTTTGGATTTGTGCCCGGTTGATAGCAAAAGGCTCACCCTCTATTACATGAAACTTATCATAACTGGCGAAATGTGGGTGTACTATTAGGTACACTTCTGCCTTACCCTTCGGGGATTACTGACGTGTTGTTATGTTATGTTAACGATTAAGGAAATGACAAAAATGTATTGGATTGAAACATGAAAGCTTATTCTAATTTATAAATACCCAAATATTTATCAAAATTATGTTGACCGTGAATCCGTCTATGAATTATTTGCATTGCAAATCTTGCAATACAAAATATACTGTTAAACTATTTTTTTCTATCTGTTCGTTCGAATTTCAAATAAAAATCAGCCAAATAAACAAACAACAAAACTGTTATTGCAAGCTCTCAATTATTGGAATTGTCCTAGCAATAACAAAGTATCAATATCAGTTTTAAAAATACCAGCTAACTAGCTAGTCTTAAGGAAATTAAAATGTTTACGATATAAAAACTCTTTGGTATCACATTTCGCTAATCATCACCTTCTTATCATGTTGATGTATTGACATATTTTCTCACGGCAGTGATAGGGGAATTTGAGCTTTAGTTTAAAGTGTTAAAGTGGGTTATCGATTGAGTGTTTTGTTTGAGGAAGTAAGGTTGGCGCAAGGTGTGAGAGGTAGCGATTTAGAAATAGATTTTGTAGGTATAATGGTAGAGGCTGAAGCGTTTATTTACGAACTAGTAAACAAATGTTTTCTTAGTTTTACTTCAAAACCGATGCAGCGACGGAAGAATCAATGATAGTTGCTTTCCTTTGATCATAAGAAATAGACTTGAAAAAAAAGATACAAACTTAGACTGACTATTTATTCGTTTGTAGTTTTTGAAAATTAAACGTAATTTTAAATCAAAATGTGGTTATTAATCATTATGATCAAATTCATGCTTTCCTTTTAACACTATATTAAATTCCAATCGCTGTTAGGTATTCTTGATCTGAAAGGAGGTAGTACACACGGCGGCACATGAAGCTGTACATTTCCAGTATAACTTGGCCTCTAACTATAGCTTGGCTTTGTATAGATTTCCTATAAAATGAGAGATCCGCATAAACTGGTTTTGTATAGCTTGATTGGCCGTCGTGCGTACTAATCATTTTCGTCTTTGAACAAGAACATTTTCAAACCACATTAATTCACTAGTAATCAACCCGCTCCCGCCCCCGCCTCTCCCCCACACCACACGGTGTAGCATATCACAAACAAACGCGTTCATGGGGCGTTTGGATCAATTAATGGTGTATTATTACTGTAACCGTCCCATGAATGACTAGCGGCCGTCTCGAACATACGAAACGGCACGAATCAACGGTTCTTGTCAATGGGATGAGGTGATGAGAGGATGCAACTGGATGCATGGTTAGGTAGGACAAAAGGTTACGGTCTACGTGCTCTTACCCTAACATAGACTCTTGTCTATGGTGTAAAGATGTAAGAACGAAAAGGTTCCATAGAACTCGATTCCTACTGGCTTCCCTTTGAAAAATGGAACAGTCAGTATTCTATAGACCAATAATATAATCACATTAAAAATTTGTACTCTAGCTTACCTTTTACAAAAATTGAACCTTCGCTACTACTAGGCTGTGGCATTATTTGAGAGAGGCCTATGTCAATCAGTAGACGGGACTGAGCTGCTTTTTTATACAGCCTGATAATATTACATAACATCATGCCTGTAATCCCCGAAGAGTTAGATAGAGGTGTACCTAATCGAAGGTACATCCACATTTCGCAAGTCACGCCTAAGTCCCATGTAATAGGGGGTGAGCCTATTGCCATCAACCGGGCACAAATCCAGACTCCGTGGCTGCAACTGAGAAATTACTATGGAAAAACTCTATAACACTTTGCACGACCCGGGACACGAACCCAGGACCTCATGCTCAGGAATCGCGCTTGCGACCACACGAACAACGAGATAGCATGATGTTTGTTGCTTTTATTGAATGATATTTATTGATTGGCTCTGATACTGTAGGTAAGCCTTGACGGTGGGTCATCATTGACCACTACGTTATGATTTTAGAATATGGAAGATCTGAGTATGGGCAGTAGCTGATGTAAAGAATCAATGTGTTCAGGACTTCAAAAGTAATCTTCAAATGAATCTTAAGACCCGAGTCGTCTTAAATCTTCGTCTTTATCAAACAAACTCAAGATAAACAAATAATAATCACACCAATAACGTCTTAGTATCAACCCGTTAATAAAACTATTCGAAAAAAAGGACAATATCCATTGATCGCACACTGGAAACACATGTGGAGGAAGAGAGGGATAGCGCTATACACCAGAGAGGGTCAAAGCTACAATTTTTCTCTTTTTTTCAGCCATCGGAGGCACCGATTTCGCCATATGTTCGAAGCTTCGATGGTAATAAAATTGGTTAGTTGGGCTTTGTACAAATAAAGGATTGGACTAACATCGGTTTTGTATGGACTCTGAATCGGCTGTGATGAAGTTTGGGCGACAATTTTTACACCAGAATTTTTGTGTCCTTCTGTGTGCGATCAATTTGAGGTTTATACGAGTTTATGGACCGGAATTTCGGCAATTAAATTATTTTAGAAGTTTCTATTGGTTTGAAGGAGTAATCTTGCCTGTCACAGTCATTTACCAGACGCATTAGATGCATTGGTGCTGGCTAAAAGTACTCTTATCCTCAAAATGCTTATAAATAGTCTATTTTCACGACATCCACCAACCGACTGCCCATTCTTCAGTCATTAGTGTCATCAATAATTCAATCTTCGCTTAATTTACTTGTAACACTCCCACGGTAGACAAACTCATAGAATCTAAATCAATATTATTAGACACTACCAATAACTCACAGTCAAAAATAACCCAATTATTTAACTACGCCTTTTGACAACTACAATGTAGCACTGGTTAAAATAACTTGCCATTCTAGTCTAACTATATAAGTTAGTCATAACAGTTGAGTAATTCTCAGTGACCTGCCAATAGTCAATAGTTTTGAATCTCTGCCAAATGACAAAATGTCAGGCTGAAATATTAAATATGATTATGATAGACATAAAAGTTATTGATGGTTAGGTAAAGAGAGAAACACAACATAACGATGACAAAGATCTGACTGCGTCTGCTTCTAATTATATTTTTGATCTGGTTGAAACTACTCGGTAGATCACGGTGTGGAAAGCAAATCCTTTTGGGGAAGATTTAATAGAAAGACTGGAAAATATACATATCGATCTATGGGTATAGCTATTAGAAAGATAGTTAAACAAACCACTGATAACAAAACATGTTGTTAATCTGACCAATGGAACGAAACAAGAAAACTAAAAACCAATCGAACAGCCAAAGAATCTCTTTGAACTACTCCAGTAACAAAAGCACGCAATCATAAATTGATTCAGCAACAATCTCATCTATTAGACCGTACATCCCTAAATCAGGCCTAAATATATCCCCTTCAGTCACCTGTTCTTCATTACATCATGTACGATCATCTTGTGTGCCTGTTTGTGTGTTTATATGTCTACTTGTACGTATGCATGGTGAGCAGTCAGTTTATCATTGTCGCGCGGCAGGCCAGCATTGTCGATATTAATGTCGTAGGAGTTATGAAGACTATCTGAGTAGGTTATGTGTATGAGTTGATTGGTTGGATTTGTGATTAGGTGTAGCTTGATTTGAGTGTTGTAGTATCTTGTCTGAAGCGTTATTGATAGTGGCAATTCTGCATTGTCTGATATTGTCACTTTCTAAAAGAAACTGTTACTATTGTTGAAATGTCGCAGCTCCTGTCCTGTCTGTCAATATTCTTTTCTTAACCACCAGTCTTGATAACAATCATTGTAATAGGTTCCTTTTAAATAAGCACATGATTCCACACAAATTCCATATACTTAGGCAATCTTAGAAAGACATCATCCTTCTCTTAAACATCAATCACCGACACAACATAGTTTAAAAGACTTACCATCATTAGCTTTCTTCCATAGCTCCATGTTATTGATGTAGCCGTAATACACGAAATCGACAGCTTCCCGAAATATACAGTCCCACGCGAGGGAGTAATGACATAGTGCCTCGAATCTATGGGGTGGACACGCCATGGGAGATAATGGGACAGTTCCTTTACAAGATTATGGAGTTTATTCCATATTTCTTACATTTATAAAGTTTGATTGCGAGTATGGAAACCTTTCTTAGAGAAACACACACTCACTAAGATCATTTCCAATCAGGCGATAAACCGAGCCAATTTAATTTATCAGTTTGTTTCGCAGCTCGTTTTCCAGTATAAATTGTAATGTGGCTAGAAAGTTTCTCAAGATATCTATCCTTGCATTAAATGCCCTTATGACCTTAACTGGTTATTATGCAAACAACCAATTAGTGCTAACCTAAGAAAATACTTTGAAATAAATGACAATTTGCATAAGAACGATATTAAGCATTAATATTGTTGAATGAAAGTTGGTTGGGGTTGATCACGTTCTGCTTATTAGGAGCCGATAATGCGTGATTAAACAAAAGACAATTGAATACACTTTAGACAGAAGAATCACAATTTGATAAGAATGGCACTGATTCCAATGAGCACAGATTCCACAATGTATTTCTTGTTACCTAAGCTAACTTGTCGAGTCAAAAGTATACTTCTACGCACTTCTGTGCAGTGCATCACAACTTACCATCAGGTGAGACAGTCGTCAAACGAGAACCTATCAATGACAAATACATACATGAAGATGCTGATACCCAACTTTCTTGACACTTACGCATCTTCGAAGATACTCGCAGAACCTACAAAGAACCTCAGAAATACCGATATTTATATTATTCACAATTTCACCGTATTCACAGTCACCCTAAAATACCGGGTAACAAAAAACAGTAGTACAATATTACATATTCGGATGTAATTTTTTGCTCCTCATCTACGGAGGATAGCGTGATGTTATGTGAGATGCGTGTATAGATAATAATTGAACATGCCATTATGTTAGTCAATCGTGTGTTGTGCCCATCTATTGGGAGGAAATCGATATGGCCTAACGTGATAAGACTTGGAGAGTAGACAGTGGTTTCCATACAAAAAATATGGTAACTATGTGAATAGTGATGCTCTTGCAGGAGTATAAGTCATTTTTTCGGATGGGAAATCATCAAATGCCTAAGCACTCTGGGCGGAACGAAAGGGAGTGTCAAAGTTTTACTGACTAAAACCCATCCATGTTCCTTCTTTGCCCTTTGTATTCCAGGGCCACGGTATCTCTTTCGAAGAGTCCGCAGCCCTGGCAGGCATGGCCTTAGCCTATGTTGTTCCACTACTGGACAAAAGCCTCCTCCATAGCCTTCCACACTTCTCTCCGTGCGTTTTTCTCCGGCCTGTCTCTCACAAACGCCTCTAAGTTGTCACGCCAGCGTTTTCTAGGCCTCCCTCAGCGACGACCCCAATCTTCTGGCACCCACTGCGTGACGACTCTGGCCCATCGGTCCTAATGCATTCTACAGACATGACCGGCCCAGTCCCACTTTAATCCAACAGTCTTATTGCCCACATCAGCGATTCCAGTTTTTGAGTGTATTATGGTATTGCGAATTCTGTCGCTGAGCTTATTACCCAATACGCTACGCTCCATCGCCCATCACGATGAGTTTACGCTTCAGAGATAAAGGCAGGTCACCCTTCATCAGCGACTTCAAGGAACAGTAGCCCTCCCAGGCGATCTCGACTCGGCGGTTGATTTCTCTGTGTTGCCTGTTTTCGAAGGAAACTAACTGGACGTAGTGGATTTCTTGCCTATCTATCTATTGGTCATGACTTCCGTTTCATCATTAGTCCAGACTCAAAGCATGCTGTTCTCATCTTGGAGCATCTGTTGTAACTCGGCAGCGGTCGGTATAAGTCATAGCCGAGAATTTTTATTTGGTTCAAATATTAGAAGGAGCAATCCACACTGAGCCCGCGTGGTGGAATCTGGCCCATTCCCTCTCCCAGTGAAGAGAGGGGGAAGATAGAAAATTGGAATGGGCTAACAATATAGGTATAATGTATGTTTTCAATCTGTCTGCCTCTAAACTGTTAATCTATAACAGTTATAGGTATCATCTGCTTTCAACTCTTCGTCAATCACACACTAAATCATACTAAGGACTACTAAAGACACCCGTCTCCATTTTTTCTCATCCGTCTAACATTGAAAGTTCATTAACACATGAACATATTTTGTTTTAGTCATAAACTAATTTTTTATAGTCGTCTCCCCTTCGATTGAGTTTTTAAGCACACTATTATGTCAACTCGCACCGCGTTAAATCCCAAATGAATTTTAAATTAACCAATAACTATGCCCAAGTGTATATTTAGTATTATAATTATTTTAAGTTTTTTGTTAATTTCGATATGTGTAATTTATTTTGTGGGGTAACATTGTGACACTTAAAATGGGCAGTGTTGCTGCAAACGTAACTAGAACAAAAATAGCTTTAGGAAAGTACCTTATTTAAAAAAAATATGGTCAAACTAAAAATTACAGTTTTATCATTCTGTATTTTATGTATTTTAATTCATAACGCATAGCGATGGGAAATGTTTAATAGTGAACAACCGTCCATTAATTTTTGTACTTTTAATTGTTGAAAAAATACAGTAAAATCATAAAACATAAAAGCTTGTAATAATAATTAGGGTACTACATAATATTAAAGTGTCAAACAAAATACTAGTCCAAAAGTCTCAAGCCCTAATTCCGTAGGTCATAGTTTCCATCGCTCAGATAACGCTCAATCGATCATAATGAACGTTTGAGCGACGGCATAAGTAATGCGATAGTCGCTCGCGCCTCGTACTCGCGTGTGAAGCCTATTGGTGCAGTCACGAAGACAAGTGACATTGTACAGAAAAAAAATATAGAAAAAAACAGAGTCGTTTTTTGTCTATTTGATATTTTAGTGGGGTAAGGTGATGTAAAAGTATTTAAAAATATCTAAGGGCTGTTATTTTACTTTTTTCAAGTTTTTTTTTTAATTTCTAGTTGCAATAATAGATATCTTGAATAAATTATGTTAAGCAGTACACTGCAATGTTTCAACCACAATTTGACATGCTTCAATGTCGACTTGAAGGATTTATTACACAAAATAGATTTGCAAAGCAGAAGTTTGCAAACCAATAAATTGTAGCCACTATGCAGATTTTAGCATTGTCTACTAGGTTTTAACTTGAAACTTAAGGTTTTTGGGCACAGATTTTTAAGGACAAATTTCAACAAAGAAACTGAACCAGATCATACTACTAAAAGTAACTGCGTTCAAGATCTGTCAGTATTGTGTTATTGCATCGGAATATTGACACTGAGAACAATAGATCGCGTTCAGTTTTATTTGTGCATTTTGGCCTTATTTATCGAAAGTAAAAAGGTTCATTTATGATTAAAACCGCGGCCATATTAAATTTTAACACTCTCGCCTACTAGTGGTCGTTTTGCATACAAATGTGTACATAAACAGCCATTGGAAATGCAATAATGCACCGAACATTACTCATATTTAATTAATTACCTGTTCAAATACGCGATACTTTTTTGTAATTAATGTAACTTGATGACAGCTTCTTGCTACGTAGAAATATTTGCGTTATAGAGTTTATTTATAGTGGTAGGTAGTTGCTATGTGGAATTGCGAACCTCTGATTTGTACAAACATGGTGGTCGAAGTTTTTATTAATTTCTGTTTGAGATGAGATTGCCCAAATGATCGACTGATGTAAAAATATTCTATTTTACCGGTGTACCGGTAAAAGAAATATATTTCCTTCATACATAAATTCGAGATATTCATATTTTTCAAATCTGTTTTAACTTTATTCCACAAATTTTCTGTTTCGGGATATAAAATGAACTGAAAATCTAAGAAAAACCTTTCGAAAATATAATTTTCAATACTTTTTAACCAGTCACTTGTTTACGGAACGATACATTTTTTGTACTTGACTCATTCGTGACAATGCTATTTTTTCTCGTCCATTCAACAAGCCCCAGTAATTGTTGCTAATTATTAATTCCGATAGATTACACCTATTATTGCATGTCGTCTGCTTCGTCTGTAACGTTCTCCTATACGACCTTGATTTTAAATTTTGTGACTCTTAAAATAAAAGCGATTTTCGCCTACCTACATGAAAACTTAAAACATAAAAACATCGGAGTTTCACTTGCGAATTTAACTTGACCTTCAATAAATGGATTTTCAAAGATATGGACCGATAGTTTAAGACTACTAAGTACTACCTACTTTCATAGATAATGGTCTTCAAAATATCAAAATGCGTATTTTTATTGTCAAAGAAAATAAATAACTCTTTAAATTGGTAGGACACACCTTGACGTTACCAACAACTCTTTTGACCTATAAAAAGTAACCGTAACATCAAAACCTTCGACATATTACGATCACACACAAGACCTTTCCGAAGTGACACATAATATTTATACTACTATACAATTTTGATAAAGAAAACTATGACAATAACATAATGTCGGAAAAAAAAAGAAATTTACCACCGCACCTGCCAGTGATAAACACACACGCGACTCGATACAACTGTATCGATAATCGACCATTTAATAATCGAACGGCGCGTCACTATCGTGATAGGGGGACGTTAAAAAGTGATGTACCTTATCGCAAGTGAAATTGAAATTGATCATTTCGTAGAATTAACGTTTATTGGAGTGATAACCGTTATTTGTCGTACGGTCAAGTAATTGGTTTAAAATACCTATTTTTTTTATGTTTTAGTGTTGAGGCATCGTTTTATGTATGTTCATAATAGACGTAAATTAATATTTATAATAAGCGTATTGATTAACATTATGAGGTTAAGAAAGGTTTCAGGGGCTATAAACACGAAGATGTCATTAAATGTCTTGTCTTTATGGGACTTTGATACTACAGTAATTAATTAACCTATACGTAATGCACGTGGTATCACTGTTCGCAGCATATTCACTTCACTAAAAACTACACACAGCTCACTGCACCGAATCGAACACAAAATCCTAAAAAACGTAACTCCATTCAATAAAAGAACACTCGTTTTAAACCAATACGACAAAAGGGCACTTAGCACACGTTCGAAAACCGCTCCACTCTAAAAGAGAAAACAAAAACGCATCAATCAAAGAACAGAAATGAAATAATCGAATTTCAGAACGTCGAGCGTAGTTCAAAGAGCACAAGCGAAGACCGCAACAGATTTTTGAAAAAAGAAAATAAAAAACTAAAATGGCCGAACATGACTAATATCTGGTACAAAGTTCGGTGTCGATATGAACAAAAGGAAACGGAAGGGGAAGGTATTTAGAAATGGAACGCTCAGAGAGCACTGGGAATTGATTCTTTTTAAAATTCGAAGTCATTTTGCTGGATATGATTGTTTGGTCTAGCTTTTTTATGGAATGACAACCGTTTTTAGTGAATTCTCATTTTGATTGCGCTTTCGCGACTTCGAGCCAAAAGCTTTTGAGCTTATTGATCTCTTTGATTTGTGGCTATTATTGATATTCAAGTGCCTCCAAATAAAAGGTAAAAAGACGTCTACTGGAATTTAACCCACAGTTTCTTCTAAACCGTTGCATGTGAATAAATAATTAGGTTAGAAAGTTGGTAAAAAACGCCGAACTAAAAGGCATCGATTGAATGGTCTAGCGAACTTTTCCGTCACGAACCCAACAATTTCGATGCACGATAGATTTTACTACGGCCAGGTTCACTATCGACTGTTTGCGCGCCAAAACTTAATTTACTTCCCAAAAACTGAAAATCACAGGAAAATAAACCTTGCGTACTGAAAATAGAGAACGGTAAGGTGTTTATCGGAATGATTTGTGTATTGTATTAGATTTCTTCGATGTATTTTAGAATTTGAGGGTATTTTTTTATTTACAACAGTGATAAAAATGTTTGCGGCCGTGTATTCGTTCGTTTTTGTTGAGTAGTCTTTGGATAGTCGTAAAATAGTTTTTAATGGTTTACTAAATCATTATAATGATGCGCCTAAGGTTCGGTATGAAGGAAGAAAGTATTATAGGAGCGATTTCTTTAATAGATATTAAAATCTTTTATGTTAGTGGTTTATCATTGAGACAGTTCACTTTTCCGTGTTTCCTGGCGATCGTAAAATTTAAAAAATGCCTTGATCTGGAAAATTCTTACCACAGACTATTAATAGTCTATTAAAAAAAGTAAGTTGTAACTAACAATCTGACATATCTTTGTGTCTATGGTACATCGATTCCCTAGAGGAGGCCCCTATTCTCTATTCTTTTTTTTAGTCTTTAGCATAGTACACGATTCCTTCAACAGTTTTCAATTACCCGCCAATTTCGAACGAACAAGTACACGACACAAACCACTTAGCCACACGACAAATTTACAATTCTAATTCACAGTTAATTTATATTATATTCCAACGTAGACATATTTTAAGATTTTGTCGAAAAATAAAGTTGTTAGAAGCCATTGTAGTGGGGGAAGCGGTGAACGGGCGGCCAGCACGCGACCAAAGATCACTATCGATGACAAACTTAACCAAGTTACCAATATCTATCGAATAATCAAAAATTCTACAAAGTAATCCTTATACCTTTGCCTTTAGGATCGACAAAAAAAAGTTCAGCTGCCAAACGCCATGCACAAAATGTTGACGTTCGATTTTTTAAATTGAGTTTTCAATTTTTTGTGTTAGCTCTGTTAATTAATTCAAAGGGCCAATTCTTTTTACGAAGATGGCAGCAGAATTCAATGCTTGCTTCCGTTTTTATGATGGTTACTGGGAAAAATTGTGGCTTTAGTTTCTAAAAGTTTTTGTTGTCAATTAAACATAACATATTCCATCAATTAACATTTAGGTAGTGTAAAAGTGTCAGTGTCGTTTAAAATGACATTTGACTGTCAAAATCATGTCAAATGCACCAGCTGTAATTTTTTTTAATAACCTATCTAAATGTATTTTTTTTTCTCTTTCGTTGTCATAAGCGGGCTTATATTAATTTGTTTTGTGTAATATGTAACACAAAATTAACAATAGGTGGGGTAAAGCGTTACTAATAACAACTGCAGCTTATCAGGCACATCTGACCTCCCCGGCTAATGAATATTAACTAATACGAACTGCTGCAAAGTGGATGGTTACAGTTTACAGCTATATATTTTGTCAGACTCGGTGACTCACTTTATAATAGGAAAATCAGTATAATTTTATATTATTTTTATCCTAGTTTTAGATTTTTTAAAGACACATTTCACCATAAAGTTAATTTCCAGAATATCAACTATCCCTAGTAAATGACTTGGCGTTTTACATGTTTACAAAGTGATGAAAATAAAAAGTAGTATATAAACAATAGGCACATATTTGATAACTCGTCACACAATACTTTGTGAGTATTCAAAGTCTCAGTTAAGCTATGTGAATTGTGACAACCCTCACTCAACAAGCTACAGGTCTTTCACAGTTATTATACCTCTTGAAAGCAGCAACCTTATAGTAACAGAACTGTCAAAATAACTGATTTTTGATCACAGTTATTTTGACAGTTATGGAAATTCACAGGTAAAACATTTGCGAAAGTACTGTAACTGCATAATCCATCTGACATTATTGTCTCTGCTTTCGAACAGAGGCACAGACATCTAATCAAACAGCCTATAGTGTCGTCGCGTTTAGTTTCAACTAATTAACATGAGCAATCGATTCGTACAATCGCCTAATCGATTCAACGCGTGCAGAGTTCGTGCGGCCGTGTAATCCTGTTTGCATATCGGGTAGCACGAAAGTCCCGCACTTATCATGTTTATTGATTGACACGGCAGTAATTCAACGTACCAACCCCGCCGGCTAACTTGCGGGTTGTACTGCAATTTGGGAGTTAAAGGCGGGAAGAAATAAAAGTAAAAATATGGAGAAAGAGGATTTATTAAAAAAAAAAGATAGAATTTTTGACAAAAAAACTTATTTTATGAAATAAATTTAAAAAAAAAACACCATAAAAGTTACACATAATTGGAACACCCATAAATAAGTTTAACAAGAAACTACCTTTTATTTAGCAACTAACACCCACTGATTTCGTCCAAATTATTATTTTGTAAAACAAACTCAAAATACGGTAAAATTCTCCTCAAGAAATTCTTAGTTACCAAAAAAATACTATTCTATTTCGCCCCACCCTATGCCTTGGGCCGGCCTCACAAATTCACAGGTAGCAGTTTACGGCTCTTTGTTTGGGTTGCGATAAGTTTTTACATGTTTTATTATACTATTTAGTATTTACTATAACATGAACTAAATAAAGAAACCAACGTCTTCGTGTAAGGAGGTAGAACCGTTTTCCCGCTAAAAAAACGACTTTCTTTATTTGAATGTGGAATGCGTTGCAAGGATGACTTGCTGTTGGTGTTTCATATTCGAATGTTGTGTTCTATTTTTGAATATTCATACTTAATTCACTTTTTTCTTCGTTTTTGTTGGCATTTGTTTGGCTATATCAATAAGGAATACAGACCTTTCAGTACTGTAATTAAAGTAACATGTTTAGCTCAAACTAAGTTTCACAATGGCGGCGACAAGTTGCTAGACATCGCCTACGCACTGTAACCTATTTTCCTGAAGTAATAATAACAACTTAATAACAAACAGTTATAACAGACTATAATTATCGTCAAAACCAGACCGCTACAGAAGTAATCTTTGTCCTTTGACCAATATTAACGACTTGCGTCATTGACAAACCCACTCCCGTTTTTCATACTTTTCCTTTGCTTTTCCGCCATTGTATTTCACAATCTACCTCCCGATTGTTCTTTTCGATCCACGAACCTGTCAATTTACTTTTTCGTAAGCTATCGCTTTGATCAAACTTCGCAACCAAATTAGTTTCGACACGAAAACCGAGTGGCCGATTGTCTACAGACAATAGAATCGATGTAAACCTTCCCCTTTCAATCGCCTTTTTTTCTGTTTCAGGCTGAACAAGAAAGTTAAAGAAAAAAGTAAAAACATTTGACACGCGAGGCTAAGGAAAGAACAATCGATTTGGTTGAGTCAAGAATCGATGGGAGTTTTGAATATAGAATGTGCGGTAGTGCTCGAATGACGTTCGAAATTCTGGCGCGATCGTGATATGGTCAGTATGAGCCGGGCCTGAGACTTGGACGGATGCACCCCACGGGCGCGGCAAGCCTGCCCGCCGCACCAGAGGCGGAGGTGCAAGCTATGCACTCGATGGACTGGCTCTTCAAGAAAGAGAGAATATATCTACTCGCACAGTTCTGGCAACAGGTAAGACTCTTAGGCCAACATGCACCACAAATGAGTAAATGCATTCAGCGTTAAACAGTGTGTAACACAGCATTCTGTCACTGTCATATACAAACTATTGCTAGAAACAGCGATGTTTTAAAATACGTTTAACGTTA
Organism: Noctua janthe; assembly: GCA_910589295.1. Classification (NCBI taxonomy): domain Eukaryota; kingdom Metazoa; phylum Arthropoda; class Insecta; order Lepidoptera; family Noctuidae; genus Noctua; species Noctua janthe. The sequence continues at coordinate 1,308,283 of OU342573.1, read as the reverse complement.
AATGCATTTAGCAATTTGTGGTACGTCTTAGTCTAATAAAAAAAAATGGATCATACTTAGTAAAAAAAACCTTAGTACGAGAATAACAAGCAATAATTACTTAACTACCAATCAAAACACACACACATTCACGAACAAAACAACACCTTTTCAAATCACGAACATAATTATCCAACCCTACAAATGCGACAGGGGTCTTCATACCCTTATTATTCGAACTATTCGAAACAATTGAATACCGATAGTTATTAGACAATGTAGCAACAAAATCAATTAATAGTTGAACATTAGAGGCACAATTAACCTGCAGAACCCACAGGCCGGGCCGACCATCGAGACGTGATTATTGTATTGTCTCGTATGGTAATTGTGATTGGTGTATTAGCAATTTCTGTGTAGACGTGGAGGTTAGCGTACCTTGTAGATAGAGGGGTATTCTAAAAGGATTGTCGAGAACTCTGCATTACTTAGAACTTACTCGTAAATAGGTGTTCTAAATAAAAGTAAACCAGCATGTCTTGAAAAAAAATTACATAATGGAGAAAATGTGATAGATTCTAATAATATAAAAAATTGTCACGTTTTCAAAAATTAATAACGGCTAATTATAAATACGACAAGTAATTACTTAATAACGTGTTTTATTTAAAATGACATTTGTTTTCTTTTTTGTAAGTTGCAAATTGCAAAACTACTATCTAAGGTTAACGGTTTTAACAAATATTTTATTTCTTACCTAACCCTAAAGCCGTATCAAATCAACAATTATAACAAAACAATACAGTAGTTCTAAGTATTTTGATCTGATCTATTGCGATATTCAGATCTATATCGTCAATAGTAAGGTCACAGGATGTTACGCCACAAAGGAAACACGTTGATGAGTCCAAATCATTATGTAGGAATCGCTATAAAAAGTATATATTGAAAGATTAATAGTCTGTAATGGCCAGTAATTATGGGTTATGTAAATGTGCTCTTTAGTTATGAACTTTAAAGATTTAATGCAATACAGGAATCATTTATTAAGTTTAGCAATTTATGAATTGAGAAAAACTGGATAAAAAGTATCGGATAATTCGAATCGATACTTAAATGTCATAATTACAGTCAACTTTTGGGGGTTTACTCAAAACTAGAAGTCTCTATAGAAATATTTCGTTCTAAAATGAACAAATTCGATTTCGAAATTCAAACAGAAACATCCTATAAATTCTTAAGTGAATATCATAGATAATGAGTTCTGATCTGTGACACGGCATTGGCTATGTCAAACGCCATTCAATTATTACACGTCGCATTATCGTCTAATGTGTGTAATATTGAATAATAACATCGATCCTGAATGGGAGACACGTATAAATTAACATGTAAAATGGCGGCGATGGAGGGTCAAAATGGCTTCTTGAAGAATGCTAAATGATTTGCTGGGTGGGTACTTTTTTATTTGTAATTAGTTGTTTATCTATGTTTCTCTTGTAACCTGCAGGTATATCAAAAAAATCAATTGACAGTTTGTATTTTGAAATGCATCAGCACGTCTTTTGAACAATAGGTACCTAGTGATTGGAATATTATATTTTAAATTGAGAACTAATTGAATTCTGATGTTAATAGAACATTAGGTACCAAATTCGAACGTGATCGAAACTTCCATATTCAAACACGTTCTTATTCCAAATAGAAGCTACTTTAAAACTAAAACATTCGCATTTTAAATCCAAACCAATAAAAACAATTGCAAGTTCAATTCCGAATCCCTATTCTAGATTCCGATACGACATTAAACGACAAATTACGAACAATAGTATCATATAAACTGCTATACGCTAAATAAATATTCATTCGCGTTCAAGGAACGGCTACCGATTCGTCCCACTGATACTGAACACATTTGAATGCTGCCTTCCGATAGTATTGTTAGTATACTAAGCCTTAACATTGATTAAAAAGCATATTTACATACAAAATTTGCATACTCCGTGCCTCGAATTGCACTTATCGATTAGAACTTTGCAAGGACGTTTTGTTTTAATTTCGTAGTTAATTTTATGATGTTTCTCTACTATTTTGCATATAAATATGCATTAAACCTGTGTTTGCGTGTTTGTGTAATATGTCACTATATATTGCGGGACTTCGGACTTCATTAATATGGATTTCTGTGCACTTGAAGTAATTTCAAGCTGCGTTTTGAAAGTGAAGGACGAAATTGTCAGCTGACCTTATACACTATACGACTAATTTTATTAATTATGTTCCTTAATTATACCTAGGTACATTGCAACTTAACAACAACACAACTGACAAATATTACAAACTTTTTTGTACTGTAACCTATTTTGAAAAATATCTGAAAAGAAAAAGATAAAACGTACCATCTACGTATATTTAAACACTATTAATATTTAATGTAATTGCATAAAAAAGTTCTATTTAATCATATTAAATAAAAAATGCAAATTTATGGCAGTCACTTGCATAAGCCAAGATGACAATGTTTCCGTAAAATTACATTAAAGAAATCGGAAAATAGCGAAAGTAAATAGATTTCTAATTAAAACAGTAATTAATATGATCGTAAAACTGCATTTCTTTTAATAGTTTTTAATACTTGTCGGCTAGTGTTGGGAAGTAAAGTTCATACCTTTTTGCAAAATCATAATATTAGATAGAACTTGAAGAAAGCTTCAAGCATTTACAATAGAGCATATTTTGGTTTAACAACAGCAATTTCTTCTGCAGCTTGAATAATAACTAAGATGCGTTATTCAGATTGACTTCACAATAAAACTAGTCTCGTTTTAAAATATAATACCATAAATAATCAAGTGCACAAGTCAATTAAAGTTTCTATAACCTCACTATTCAATCGCAAAGACGTCATTTGCAGTCATAAAACTCAAATATTTGCCATCAAAGCCAATAGTAATAAATGGAAGATTAGCCACCCATCGTGATTGAACGAAAGACCGAACGAAGGAGGCCGGTCACAGATTCACACATGTCAGATTCGCCTGTCAACTGTCATTTTTCGCGGCAACTGCACCTTTTTTCATAATTTACCTTTTTAAACTTTCCGCGACGCGCGACGGCCAGGTACTCAAAGGAGGTTGTTAATAAAACTAACAATTAACATCAATAAAATCCTGGCTTCGCATCATTTTATTGTCACTATAATTGAATAAGGTCGAGCCAGCTTCGATTCAATCGTTTTTATATCGTTTAGCGCGTAAGTGGCAAAAAATAAGGATGTTGAGGACAGCGAGGTCTTGTAAAAAGTCTTCTGTAGCCTGTATTGTGTTTGTGTAATGAGGCTTTAGGTTTCAAAAAGTTGCATCGGCAGACAGAATTAGTTGATTTACAACGTAGGACTATGTCTTAATGCTTTGTATGAATGATCATTAGTTATTATTAATTATCAATAATTCATCAAAATTTTTCATCATTATTATTATTTGCATTGCTGTCTTTATTTGATTTACTTTTTGTTTCACACGCTGATCACAAATGCTTGAGCATTTATGATCAGCGTTTTAACTCATTAGCAGAAATAATAAAATTTTCATGCAAAATTATACACGATAGCGAAACACATTCGCAGTTTCCAAAATAACTTTAAATTTAAAAATTAAGCTTCGAATGTCGCGTCCCGAACGTTAATTAGTGTTGGCCGAGGAACGTCACTGCAAACATTCGAATTTCGACGCTGTAATTAATCGACTCGATTCATCGGCCGATCGTATCGGTTTGGATCGTAAAAAGAGCATTTCCCTACGAGTCGCAAGCGGAATGTAATCGGTTCCCACAGCCTTGATGCCCCGAAGAATTTGTCCCGTGTCCCGTTTAGAGCAAAAAATCGCGTGCTTTCCCATGCCTACGTCAGTTCTGGGTCGAATAGTGACGCCAGCAAGGACGTAGACTCCATAAAAATAAAACGGAACGCTGCCTTTCTTTCTTTTAAGCAAATGAACACTAAGTATCCGAAGTTTATTTTTAGAAACTTTTTTACTCCAATTATCTTATTAACGTGCAAAAACCGAAAGCTTCAAGTCTCCAAAAACGTGGAATCTTGTGGCGCGAATGCGACCCGAAACAAAAACTGTAACCTGTATTTAAAAATCGATTGCAACCAAAAAATTGTCACTGACAAATGATTCGAACGCCTTGCGGTTGAAATTACGAATTCAAATCTTCGAATTTTGAACAAAAACCGCCATTAACCGACGGTTGTTACCTTTTTTCGGCTGTCAATGATTTTCGGGGCTAATCGTGTTTTTTGTCGATACGTTCGAGGCTAATCGATGCATCGGGCTCACTAATTCGATTTGTGCTCCTCCCCCTGCATCTATAAGTGGGCGTGACCTATCGATCCTCTAGCTCGATCATTACCATAGACTCATCAACTTCTTCTAACAGCAATCCCACGTTCTAAGCCTTGATATTTTTTTTTGTGATTGTAATAAATAAAGTTCTATTTCTCGTTAATGTTGGACATAATATTCGGTAGCTCAAAATCGAACGTTAAATACCGCGAACCATAAACGACCGCTCCTCACGATGCGGCTCAATAATTTAATAAAAATACTAAGAAAAAAATAAAGAATCGATTGTGGTTGATGGCCGGCCGCACGAATCATCTGTGGAACATTCAAATCATCAAGCGCTGATGGTTTTTTAATGATATTTTTCACAATCGGCCCGATCATTGATGGTTATTAGGTATAGGCGAGTGCCCCGAGACATGAATGTTAAGACTTCGACACAGTTAACACCGCCTTACCAATGTTACTTACGCTAATCTGTTCTTTAATGCCACTAGATAAAGAGCAAAATCCTGCACAAATCATCAAAGATTAGTGGTATTTCCATGTGGTCGTATAGTTCAGCTGTGGTGGGAACGTCTCCATGATGCGTCATACAAAAATTATAAGAATTGTGAATGTCGTGCCAGTTATTTGTCTTTCGTTTTTACATGTAATTGAAATAAAAATCAACACTTTAGTGCAGCTAGACAACTGTGATATTTATAGAGAATGTAAACAATATCTTTCAGCTAGTTAATTTTTTTAATCCGCTCTGAATTCCCTCTATTATTCAGGTCAATAAAACGTCCGAATCAATTTGGCATTCTTTCGTGACATCATGTTCAAAGCGTCTCATTTCTCACTCAACTTTTCTTACACCAGCACTATTCGAATATAAAATCGATACAGCATTTAAAATCGACTAAACTAACGAACAATAGCGAACACGGGTAGCATCCCAACGGGCGGCGGGAGTCGAGTGCTCATTATCATAATCTTAACCGCTTTCAACTGGTTTCGACTAATTTCCCGCTCGCCGCTCGCGTGTTTAGCCGAGTCGCTAATGCACCGCACTAAATGTTTGTAAACATACCTTTATGAATGAATGTATCGATGTTTGATTGGGTGCACACTGCACGTCACTATTGATGGAGTGAGTGAAAGATTAGATAGAACGGTTGATGAATTGGTAGGTTCTTACGAAAGGATTTAGAAATGGAGAATTGAATTTGGAACTTGCTTTAAAATATGTACATGAATTATATTGACTAATACTTTATTTTGTCATCCAAGTTAACATTAAGCCTCATTAACACTATCGTATTCAATGTTGCGTCTATTTTTGCATGTGTATGAAATAACAAAAATTAAATAGCACCTATATCCGGCGAAATGTTTATAGGCCTATATATACATACTAATCTAAGTACATATTAGCTATTAATTATTTTAATATTCAATAATACGACTACTATTACGTTTTAATTATACAGCATTGAACTTAAAAACAGCTTTCTTTTATAGAGCAGATGTTTTGTTAGGAATAGGAATCAATGACACCATGACACCTGTAACGAATATACTTAAAGACAGAATTATGATTTAATCGCAGCACTGTTATCTACGAACGAATACACAATTATCGTTGAATTAAAATTCAGGAAGTTATTGAACAGTTATTTTGGAGAATAAAGACTTCAAAACTAACTTATATTGATACTTTTATAAGTAAAAGGCGTGGACTGGTGAAGCTAAATCTATTTTTCAACCATTAAAAATCACATTGTAAGTTTAACTAATTAACCAGAATCAAAGGGTACGTCAAAGGGCAGTTATACCACTAAAGGCTACTAAAAAAGAGAAAATTAATTATGAAAATACCAAAATGACAAAATGGACACTAAAAGCTAAAACAAAGTTGATTAAACCAAACGTTTTAAAAAGCTTGTAAAGCAGTTAGTAATGTTAAGAGTCGATAATTGCTATAATGCAGTAAATATCCGTTTATGGCAGTGTTAGTACATACAGCTGGTAATGAGCGAGGCCTATTGAGCGAACCATTAAGTGGGCTAGCAACCTTGAACCATTTGCTTTATTTAGCTCTATTGTGAGCCTTTGAAAAAAACTGATGGTTTTTTCTAATAGTATTGGCAAGTAAACAATCAGTTTTAAAAGCAAGATCTTCAACCTCGATTATAAGAGTTTAACAAACAGTTATTAACAATAAAAACAAAGAAATAATAAACAGTCAATGACAACAAACTTTAATAATATCATTACCACATCCAAACGTGGAACACAAAAATTTTAATATAGTATGCGTCTGCATTCCAAATTCAAAACAAACACGACACGAATCAAAGATTTATTTTGACGTTCGTATATAGAATTCTTAATCGTGCGAGTGTTGTATCGGCACTTAATTAATCGATTACGTTAAATCGATGGTTTAACCGATTAATTATGTATCGATAACGCATCGAGTTACAGATACAAATAGCTTGTGTTAGTGATTTACGATACCATTATAGTAAGCGACAGCTAAGCGATGTCGCACATACTTAAAAGGTTAATTGGGTACTCTTTACGCCTAAAATAACCAATCGTAAAGTTTTATGTAGAGTGCCCGAGTGATATCGAGCGGTGATAAATATGAAGCTAATGCATTATAATTTAGAGGATTTCATTAGAAATCGTATTAATGTCGGAACGTATATCACGGACAGGAAATGATGACTATGGATCGAGATTTGGGAGCTATCGATGATAAAAATTCGAACAAAGAAGATCAAGAGATGAAGAAAGAGTTTTACATCAAACACGTACCTAAACCTTTCCATTAGAAATCCTAGCATTTAGCAAATACCTCCTAATTACCTAAGCGAGAACAATTTATAAGTCGTTGGGTAAAACATACAATCTTAAAAATACAGTCCCAAAACAACTTGCCAAGCGATTTTAAACTTACCATCATTACGAACAAGACACAAAAATATGCTAAGTGTGCGAAAAAGAAACATTTGTAAAAGTCCAACTGAAATGTCATTCATGTTTGACTGATTGCTATCGAACTGCAAAATGTTGCCGTGTACAGATAGCAAAAAAATCGCATGACTGCAACAAAGGTTTATTGTTTGAAAAGAGATCCAACCAGGAGATAGTAAACGTTTCTTGTAATACAGTTTATTGCACAATAATGTCAATAAATAGAGGCTAGCATTGCCTCGTGCACCGGCGGTACATAAAATTTGAAAGAGAGTTTGATTTTCAAAATTAAAGTAACGATTGAAAGAAAAAGAATGTTTGCCAGAATTTATAAGCACGCCTTGGACGCCAGATAGATGTTTCAATTGTGACTTCTGGTGTTATATCGAGATTAGCTTTTCAATAGATCCAGAGCTTTTCTGTACAGCCGTAAAAAACATTGTTTGTGAATCGTATTTATATATGAACTGTAACTCTTGACACCATAAATGATTGTCAGAGTCTCAGTACCAGTATTATCAATGATTCAGATCTGTCACCAACTTCACCATCTATCACGTTTTACCTGCCAATTGGGGTCCATTCAACCAGGATCCAGCAGTACAAGCTTAAAATTTTTCACACGTCCCATCAAAGAAGTCACTTGTAACATTCTTATGCACCACAAATCGATACCCATCAGCGTCACCACAAACCAGCAGTTTTTGCCAAACTTTCCTCGTCTGCTGACGGTACTCAAAGCTGCCCATTGTTTGCGTCGATACGCATCGCAGATAGAATTGCTCACGCGCTGCTTGTAAGAAATGACTTCATAAAGCTGGACCTGGTGCTTTAAGAGTAAACCTTTAGGTAAAGTACAGTTTAGAATAATAAATTACTGACTAAAAGGAAAAAGTATAGCTTAAACGTTGAGTAAATGAGGACATTTGAGTGAATAAGACAATTTTATCATAGATCAAATCAGACTGGAGGCCGATCCCAACATAGTTGGGCAAAGGCTAGGAAGATCAAGACATCATCTAGATAAACCAACAATAGAAGCAGATGTAGTTCAATTGTACTGTTGTTAATACAGCGGTTGTAGAATATCTACTCCAAAAGGAAGAGAAACAAACAAGCCGATTGACTTAAGAATAAACACATCGACGAATACCCTACCTTCAAGTAAAGTGAAACTTGGTAAAAGCCTGGGCTTAGATCCAGCATGGAGATACTATTTACAGAAAATCATTAATGTTGCAATCAAAACATAAGCAGAAAGTCATATTATTAGACAGATGACATCACAAGTTTTCCCGTGCAATTACCTAAATAGCAAATAACTTGTATTCGAGACACGTAACCCAGAATTGTTTTATATTGCGATATGGAGTTTGTGTCACTGGGACTTTCCCTATACCATGATTTGGCAAGTTCTGATGATTAATGCGATGACAAAAAAATTTACTGCTTGGAGAAATATTATGTTACAGTGGGAAAACAGTGTTTGTTTTAATAATCTTGTGGAAATGAGTCAGTCTTTCATCTGTATGGAAAGGATTCTGAGAGTATTTCTCATTATTTAATTCCTCTCTTAATCAAGCAAACTTACGCAAGCTTGGGATTCTTACATGACGTGACCCATTTCATTGTAACAGAAACATGCATCCCAAATAAAAAACGAGGAAAATCAACCAACACGTCACCGCAAACAATAAAAATAAGAAACAAACGCATTTCATAACTCCCGCGCAATTTTTCACGGCGCCGCCATTGACGCGTCCCGGCAGCCGTTCGAAAATCGAAAACATTTCAAATTTAGAACACCCCCGCCCGTGTTCGAACTCTTTCAAAATACGCGCGGGAATCGAAAACAGCGATTAGTTTTAAATGTCGCCGTTCGAACTTTAAAAATATGTCGTATTCTTAATTTTAAATATAAACCGACGAACGCGTTCTATTTCGTCGGCGCCACTTTACGATGTTTGTCAGTTTAATGATTTTCGTTACGAAACATTTCGAGATTGGTAATATTAAATTTATTTGCGCTTTTAACAATTTTTCTTTTTGTTTTTATGCCCGTGGGCGGGGTTTATTTTCATATATTCTACGTTAGTGATGGCCGATTATCGTAACTAAGATGTTATGTCATAATAGTAAAGCTTTTAATGATCGAGCCGAGCTCACTACATTTTATGTTCCATAATTAACTTGAGAAGAATCTTGACGTCAAACTTGACAACAAGCTTATATGCTTTAAACTAAACCCAATCATGCACTCTGCTTACTTTTAAAGCAATCGCAAATTCTACATTCCAACCGGTCATCCCAAAAACACCTTCACATTTCCCATTATTTCAAGACTTGATCACACAAAAGTCCTACAGCTTCCATTTCATCTCCAATTTACCAAAACACAGCCTAATCAATAAGTCCTTTATAAATCCGAGTCCATCTTGACATCTTCCAACATCTGTCATCTGTAGCGGACGTCACTTTGACGTCTTGGACGCTAGGATTTGTACCGTCAGTGATTCCTTCGCAGCCGAGCCCAAGGGACGATTGGACCGAAGATTGAGGATATTAGAACAGGGAAATTAATTATTATTTATGTTATTAGATGTTTGTTGATGGTACTGGACCTGGTAGGTAGGTATTGGTTTATGTTTAGGCTACCTATCTATAAAGGGAACATGTATTTAATAAACTTCTGACAGTTCTCACTGTCAATGTCAAAATGGACAGTAAATGATATTCTTACCTATCCGTCCATGTCAGGCACTCGGCACTGTAGTCATTTAAGTTACCAAACGATGACAATTTCAAGTTTGCTACAGGTTCTGGATCAATGTCTGTTAGAAAAGACACCGAAAGATTTTCTAGGTTTTCTCAATGACGTTATTGCAAAATGTTGAATTGACTCAGGTTGACAAAACAAGGTCTAGGAGGCCTAAAATGTCCGCATCAGAATCATGACAGGAAAATAATATGAATCACGTTAAAATGGTCATAGACGCAGTTGGTCACAATGGTCATAGACGCAGTTGGTCACAATGGTCATAGACGCAGTTGGTCACAATGGTCATAGACGCAGTTGGTCACAATGGTCATAGACGCAGTTGGTCACAATGGTCATAGACGCAGTTGGTCACAATGGTCATAGACGCAGTTGGCCACAGATGCTATAATAGCCATTTTAGGCCCCCTGAAATTTCCCTACATAAGTACTTACCTACAATTAACCAAAAATGGTCATAGACGCAGTTGGTCACAGATGCTATAATAGCCATTTTAGGCCCCCTGAAATTTCCCTACATAAGTACTTACCTACAATTAACCAAAAATGGTCATAGACGCAGTTGGTCACAGATGCTATAATAGCCATTTTAGGCCCCCTGAAATTTCCCTACATAAGTACTTACCTACAATTAACCAAAAAGAAACATGACCCTTTCTGCAAAGAACAAGACATCACGATCATTATCAAGACTTGTCATGTAAATTACGTTCAAAAATGCCAATAAAATTTTATTGTTACAAATACCTTCTTTACTGAGCCCTCTTTCTCAATTTATTGATATATTCAACAAGTATCGGAAAATATCTCGTTATTATTCAATATCATTTATTTTTAAATAAAAAAGGCTATTATAACAAGTTTAGTTATTCCGTGTATTTCATTTATAAAGTCATAAAAATCGATAAAATTACATTTTATTAAGCATGTTCAAAGCCGGTTTTTTAGATACTGATTAAGTATGTTAGAATCATATTTTTATAGCTTTATTAATTATTCAAAATATTTTATTTAATGTGGAAGCGTAAGACTAGAATCTTACGAAATACCGACTTGAATGTCCATTGGTTTAAAAAGAAATAAGATAAATAAAAGGCTAACTAAATTAAAACAATATCTAATTAAATTTCGAATTTTGTCAATCAAATTCCAAACAGCGATTTGAATTCCTCATGTCAGCTGACTCACCGTCATTCATCTAGTGATACCAAGAATTTCAAAGAGAACGCTTCGTTTCACTCATCTTTAATCGCGACAACAATGTCTCGGCGATAGTGTGAACACGTGTAACGCTATAAAAAAAAATAATCTCCAACATTCCGTAAAATGGAGCGGTGTTGTAACCGATTTTGTAACGGTCACAAAAATAAAATTGGTTTTATGACATTAATTTCTTTAAGAAAGTAATATTTAAATGAAAATAGGCTAAAAATACGGCACATTGTGTTTTGTTTCATTGACACTCACCCACTTGGCACGTGTTATTATGATAATGACGCTTTTACTTACGAAAACATTGGAGTTTTTCATATTTTCGGTGATGTATTTATTTACTGATCATGTATCACTGAAGCTCGTAAAGCACTGCGGTGTTTAAATACAAGTTGCAGATTTCCTCGTAACAATGACAAAATCACCATCTGAAAATCTTCCTCCTGATATTCAGATGATATTGTAAGACCAAAAACTAAAATAAAATAATTTGATTCATAGGATGATGAAAAATAAAGAAAATGAATATCCTAACCTCTAGTAATAGAGGCTTGATTAACTAAACACGAAGACTAACTTGTACCTATATATATCAATTTAGCATAGTCAATAATTAATAAACGTATTTTTACCGCACTTTGTTAATTACTCATAACAACTCCCTCTGAGCAATTCCAATTAATTGCCGTATTTACTCAACTCATAAACATTAAAATAATTCGTCGTTAATTAAAAATGAAAATTATCTATCAAATACCGAAGCGTACACGATGTCTCGCGCAAATAAAGAGGGAATATCGGTCTTTCCTCTTTATTGCTTTTCCAAATGTGAAAAGCATGTCATGTGATGTCACAGAGACACTTCTCTCAATACGAACAGGACATAAGCAATAACACGAAATGAAAACGCTAAAAGAAATAAAAGAACGTTCTAATTTTAAAATCGTAACGATATCCCCCTCGTGGTTCGATGGAGTTCGATTTTTGAATGCCGTTTCGTTCGGAAATAGCGCGCGACAGCTGAGAGACGACATCGGACTGTTTTTTATTACCTCCTTCGTGTTTATGAGCACTTTATGAGTTTTTATAGATTTTATTTTTCTAATCCAATGAAAGTCACACCGGGTTCGTGATCGGATACATTCTGAACGTTAGGAAATTTACGACGGAGACCTGTTCGCACGTTATTTATTGAAGAGTTTAACGAATGACACTTTTTCTGAGTATTGAAACTCGAAAAATGATGCTCGATAACTACTAACAAGAAATGGTCGTTATTATTTAGATAACAGCAAACAGCCAATTAAATTACTAAACGTTATTGCGAGTACACGCGGTGTTGATGTCCTAAACCCCCCTGACCACAAGTTTTGCAATAAATACGCGAAGATATCGACAGATCTAAGATAATTTAACAGTGATATGCAGACCCGACGAACCGTGCTTATTATGTTATAAAATTTACCAAGACTCCGGTTTAAAATTAGTTTAATTTAAATAAAAAGACCCTTTGATTGGATCATTCAATAGCCGGATCGATAAAATAAGCAATATCCTTTAAATGAGGTCACTTATCGAATGAATCTATAATCGAAATTCGAATCTCATTCGGTATTCAAATTACCGATTGAGTTCCGCACTCTATGCTCATTCAGAATTCGAAAATAAATAAAAACCTATTTAAAAGAAGCTTCTGTTTGAATTAAGAACGGAAATCAACCGTCGCGGCCGCTTGTTCCAAGTGTGAAAGGATCGATTCGAAATTTAAAAAGGGGTTATTTTTTCCAACGAGCTCTTATTGACATGTTGCGTGTTGTTTTTGCAAAAAAAAAGCCATTGTCTTAAGGTCTGACATTTGCGTTTCGTAAACGCGCATAAATTACTCGGGTTTCGGCGGGTTTTGTTTTAAATTGCACTAGTATTTTTCACATGTTTACTTACCTACCCACAAAAATAAGTTTTTAAGAATACAATAAAGTCAGCAAGAGGCTTGTATTTAATACGCACTGAGGTACTTATCACAATTGTAGCTTTATTAGTAAACACCGGTCCGAGGACACCTGGTAGTAACACTTTAACCAGAAAATAAGCTTTTTATATGTAAATACACCGATTCATTACATAGATAATATCCAGGGTGGAAATTTTTGAACCTGTTAAATATAATTTTATTGTTTTCCGAGCACTTAATGAAGTCAAATTAGGCATTTTCGGCTTCCCATCGGGTCATAAAAATGGTAGTAAAATTGTTGGTATTGATCGCGACCGAGTAAACTATTTTATGTTGTTTTTATAGTTATTTATAGTGGTATAAAATTATTTTATGAATGTCATCGGTTCCTTAGGGCAGTGGAACTATTAATGTATCGATAATTAAAGGTTTATTTGGTTACGAGCAGGTAGGTCCTTTTAGAGACGCAGTTTAGGGTCCAGCGGGTTGGATGTTAAAAGTGTTATTTGGATCATCGAAAAATATTTTAGAGATTCTGTGTAGGTCGGTATACTGTTTTGATGACTTGTTTATTTTCTTGAAACTGCTTGCGTTTCAATTTACTGAAGCAAAAAGAAGCTTGCTGCCATTTTTGTTAAAAGAAAAAATCGTTTCTAATATTTCGGTATTTCTCAACAGTTATTTCTTAAAGCAACTAAAACCTTTCTAGTTTTGATGTAATCTGCAAAGAAAATCAAAATTCTCAATTCAAGGTTTCCAATTCTACAAATCAAACGACATTTCCACGTTCAGGGACAAGCTGCAGTCTACTTATCTATGGTCGGCAATCGCGATAGACTATTTCACTATCTCTACATCAAGTATAGATGTTTTATAAAGGTAACTGGTTCTTATATTAATAGGCTATATGTATTAACGATACACTATAAACTATAAAGGCCATATGACTATTAAATTAAGAACTTTTAACCCTTGAAACAGTCAATGGTTTACATTTTCGGAAACAAAAGTTTCCGAAAAAAAATTGTTGCGAATACTTTTGACACTATATCTCCATACGACAAAAAACATTTCAATTGGGTATAAGTTTATTAAGTTCTATATTTTAGTGCCGAAAAATCAAAAAAGATGATGCTCCCATTATTATAATTCAATACAAGTTTTAATGTTGGTTGTAAAAATGATTCTAGGATCGTAAAGAAATATAGTATAATGTGTTCATGTGTAATTTTATGACGAGGCCTGCATGATCTACTTGATGCTAATAATCCTTTATTTAAAATAATACATTAAACCCTCCCTTTGATGAACCATGCTGCTATGATCATGTTTTCAACTAAAGTCAAGTTAACCGTTTAACCACATATATTATTGCATCTAACTAGACCGTTCATCTTTTCAGGTAAATTAAGTTCCCGTATGAAAAGCTACAGTGAGTACCTACAAATTATTTCATGATTTCCAATTGACACTTAGTTTACTTACTCTTTTACAAATGATAAAAATACAGTTCAAACTATTGAAAATGAAATGAAATCTTATTGAAATTGTTTATTAAAATAACAAATTTATATAAATATTTACAAAACTTGATGATTGACAAATTCTGACATTCGAAAATGTCAACACAACACATTGACTCCGAAAAAAGAACACGTTTCCCAAATTTAGAACACAAATGAATTTTGTATTTGGAACAAAAAGAGCGCCCCCTGCTGCAAATTAATTATTAATTTGTTAGCATTGGCCACCGTAACATCGTGTGCATTTTAGGGTTCCGTAAATTATTGTCTGTTTGTATGGGACAATTTTGACGTACACTGATAGATTACTAACTACTTTGACGAACATTGCGCGTACAAATGCGGCGATGGACAGTGATATGTGGATAACATGTGTCATTGTGAACAAGAGCCTTAATAGGTATTATGTGTAGTGTCTGGCTTGAAACAGTGTTTGTACACTGTTATGATTAGTCGGAGATCTATGTCTAAACGTGTCGTGATTTATATTAACACACAGAATACTGAATAAGCAGTACCTACTGGTGTAATTGTCATATCAGTTGTGTGTTGTAGTTTTAAACCAAATAATTTTATAATACTGTACATTTCTTATCATAAGCGAAATAATTAATATTCTATTTCAAAATGACAAGTTATATACTTTGTTTTCAAAAAGTCACCGAACTTAATCTCTCTTTGCGTTCTCCAATCACATTTTCTTCCCATTGTTATTTGTTTAACGCCTCAATGATGGAAAAAGTAATTTGAATCAAATGCAATACTTACTCTTTTTTGTAAATAAATGAAGAAAGGATTCTTCTCTAATGAGATTTTATTAAAAATCGATTCTGTCCGTGCAAATAATTGACTTTGAAAGTGAAATAAGGAATGATAAAATGAATAAATCAAAATTTCTTGGAATAGGAAATAAAAGCCTGACATTACAAAGCTATGGAAACAACAAATGAACATCCAAAGACAGATAACTGTTCATAGACAAAGTACCTAGCAACAGAATGTATTGCAAATAAATGCATCGATACCTTCGTCATGTATTTGAAATGTAGCCAAGACTACAAAAATAACGACGAGGAGACAGAACAAAGAAAGAAAATCTTGATAGAGATTGCATGCTTTACAATCAAAGAAATAACAACTTCGACGAAAAGAAACGCTATTATATTTGAAAACACGCCAATAAAAGGGTGGGTGTAACTAACAAATGACGTATAAAATTGTCAGTGCGTTTGTGTTCCGTTGGAGTGCAAAGTTTATTCGTCTACGCATTGTAGAGATTTGAAGATGTTTAAATATGAAGATTTGTAAATCGAGTTAGATTAAGAAAATTATAGGCATTGCATTTTTATGATGTCGAATGATGGTTTAAGCATCATTCGACATTTTGAAAAACTAAATTGTAGTTGTATGATCGGCTGTGGGTGTCTCAGCCGGTTGACAAACCTAAAGATCCAACTGTCATCATCATGATCATTCTCCTGCCCTTATCCCAATTTATTTGGGGTCGGCGAAGCATGTCTTATTCTTCTATACTTCTCTGTTACTCGTCATCTCAGCAGTCACTTCCTTTCTACCCATATCATCCTTCACACAGTCCTTCCATCGTTTCTTTGGTCTTCCTTTACTCTTATAGCCATCTATATTCATACTCAACATTTTACTCAATTCCAAAGATCCAACTTTATACAACAATTTTCTTTTTTATTCTCAGCTAAAATGCTTTACGTATTAACAAACCTTCCTATATCACCAGAAAAAAATCTAAAACACATAAAAATCTTAAAACAAATATTGGTAAAATCAATTTTGTATCAATGCCATGCAACCCTCAGTGCTACGGGGGTGAATGAAGCTATAAAATTGATTAGCATCGACAATTCGACAGTTTGAACACGTAGGTAACACCCTCATGTCGTAAACTGATGCACCATGTATAGCACTTTACAGAAATTTTGAGGGTAGACAAAAAAATGTGTTTTGGAGGTGAAAATTGAATTTTGATATCTATCGATGGATTTTTTTTGTGCAGTCGTTCTAAAAAGAAGTCCCATAAATTAAAGTCAGAGTACGTTTTTTGTTTTTTTTTTAAACAGTCGAAAAATTTAATAAAAAGAATCGAAAATAATTTTCACAAACTGTTAGGTAGGTACTCATTAGGCACGCAAACTTTTATGTTTATTGCATTACTGTTAAATGTAATTAAAAAAAAATACTTATGGCTGTAGTTTCCATAACCTCGATCTTATCATACTATACTTCTACGTAAGTACACTGCAAGAAACCTCATAAATAACATTATTAGCACAGCGGCACTAATTAATAACTTTCTAGTAGTTTCCAGTACAAAAGTAACAATATTAAAATTCATAGAAAATGTTAAACTCGCTTTTAATTCACACTACAATTATTTATTACACATAACTTGTGTATTATGACAGGGTTTTTCAAAATGTTGTTATCCCTTTCGCGGCGAAATTTTTAGCATTTGCGCGTGAGCCGCTGCGAATTATAATTCAAAATGGCGGATAAAATTCTGCACATATCGCGACTTTTCTTTGTCCGTGACAAAATTCAGTAAATGCATTAAACATTTATGATAATTTCGACCATGTATTGTTTAAAATAAGAGCTAAAAACGCGTAATTTTGTAAGTTGCGTGTAAATGCAACGAAAGGTAGTTTTGAAAATGATCTGCAAAAACTTTAAGACAATGATCTTGCTATGCCTCTGCGTATAATGAAATTAACGAATTACTTTTGGACCATAAACGACGCGGTGCTTTCGTGAATTCGTGTTTTTGGACACTTGAGCAGTTTGCAAGCCAAATCTTGGAGCAGATTATGGACTTTGATGGTTTTGGAGAAAGAAAATATAAAAATGTGTGTACTTTCAGTGTCTTAAAACTTAAGTAGGAAGCCTTTATGTTAACGTTAACTCATTTGAATTGCTGCTGAGATTTATAAAAAAATGTCTACCTACAGATCTTTCCACCACAGTAAAAACCGCAACCCTAAAATTAAAAAAAAAGTAAACAAAGCGCGTTCGATTTCTTACAAACACCAAAAGTAACAAAGTGAAACAAATAAAGGCAATCGAAGTTTAACCGCAAAGATTTCCCGACATCTTTCAGCCGATGTTTACAAGTTCAAAAGAAAACTCCCGGCGTTCCCCTCGAAGGGTCCGGGAGACCGGGACACAGGTAAAGAGGTGCTTAAAGGTATTTTTTTGCAAACAGATCACGTTCGATGTCCTTAAGTGAGACATCTTTGTTTCCCCTCCGAAACGATTTGAACGTGGAGCTACCTAAATCGAACGCGCTTTATTGATTCTCGCGCGGAGAGTTCCAAGTTTAAAAGTTAGTTTGATTTTTTAATTTGGATAAAGGATTCTAGAATTTGGGGGTTATTACCGTGTCATTCATTTTCGGATTTGGATACTAAGGGTAACTGTATTTTTTAGATTTTTCCCAAAAACTGTATTTTCATAACTTGCCGTAAAAGCTTTTTTGGGTGCGTTGGCCTAGCTAGCCCAGCGAATAGTAACGCCTCCACAGCGAGATGTGATCTCTGGCGAGAGCTGCTTAAGCCCCCTGACGGCTTCATCGAGCCGTCTGAAAGCCTTCCACCTGGACATGCTTTGCCGTGGTCGACTTGGAAATCTCTGAATAGACTCCGAACCCAAGTCGGCCGTACCAAGGATAATCTCTCTAGATGGGGGTTCATGGTCGGCTCAGATCTCAAATGTTTATGCGGCGTGTCTCCACAGACAATGGGTCATCTTCCATCTTGCGCTGCATGCCCTAACACTTGCACACTTGACGATCTTATGACTGCATCAGCGAGCGGAATTTGCGTAGCTGAATTTTGGGCCAAACATATATAATAAAAATTTACCATCGACACGCTAAGAAGAAGATAACTTGCGTTTTTAAGTGTAGCCAATTCTGTGTTAAAATAAAGCCACTAATATTCAAGTTCATCAATAGTGTCATCACTAGACGTAAAGACAAAAATATTCTTTAACCACGTTTAGTTTCTGCGCATGTTAGCCCATCGTGACAGCTCCGAGTGCACTGGTCGGCAATTGTCCGCCTATTATCCGATAATGCCGATCAATCTGTTTTGATTGAATAATCAATCGTTAGTCAATTGAACTCGATTTAGTTCGTTCGAGATGTTCTGTTGTGAGCGTGGCATAGATTCGCTGAGAATTGGGAGTGCGATGTCGGAGCATGATGATAGAATACTGTGCTTTGGGAGTTAGATGGTCGAATATAAGGTGCATAAGTCAAAGGTAACTGCTTAAAGACCTTTCCTTAACGATAATGACATTGAACCGCTGCTGCTGTTACCATAATTATATAGGCAATATAAAATTCGTGGGAAAACAATATTCATATATTTTCATTAGAAAGAGACACCACAGTTCGACGAAATCACAAATCATATATTTATTACAAAAGCCGAGATTAGTTTTTTGACAAATATTTATAGTGTCTCGCTCACTCAATTTACGATTTAAGATGATTATAATCTTTTAATTAAAAACCTTTTTTTGGTCCATTATCGTCCTATATTCGATTCGTAAAATCGATTTGAAGAATAGAGTCACCTACCGGAGCTCCTAAATTTTTACGACCAATAAAAACTTGACTTATTCGAGACCTCACTCGCCACGTAGGTATGTACCTCTACTAAAAATTCTACACATTAAAAATTCGATATTACGACCGAAAGTTCTAATTTACGATGGTTTAAAACTAAACGATAGGGTTTTTTTTCTAACTAATATATAGATACACAACAAATTGATGATTTTTATTACGTATATACGATTTGATGAAAACACAGTCGTAAAATTTTACAGTATCGTTATGAGGACGTTGATTGCGGCACGTAATTCAGAATCAGATGATCGTAAAATGACATTTTGTAATGTGAAATATTGACCGAGACGTGTTTTCTCCGAAATTAAAAGAGGATATGGATACATAAGTAGTCTCAGTGTTACACATCCCATTTGTGTGGAAATAAAAGAAATAAAAGGTTGTAAGTGCGTACAAATGAGACCGGTTTAGTCGGTTCCCTATTCTGTAAAAAAGTGGGTTTTGCTGGCCGTGGATTCTTGGCAAGGACACGCGACTGGTGAGCGGACGATGCGCGCGATGCTCAGCGCTTTAATTGTCAAAATTGCGCTCGCGTCGCTTTTGATGTCGCCGACAAGCCCCCGCTGTGAGAGTTGTGGATTCCAAAACATACGAGCAATTATCGAAGGAGTCATATTTGCTAATGAAGTGCAGATGTGCTTCTGTGCTGCTTTGTTTCATAAATATTGATGGACATTAAATGAAAAGGTTTTGCCCTTTTTGGAAGCTCTAGCTACTGAAAAATTCTTTGATCTTTTCTGTCTTGCGTAAGTAACACAATCCCATTCGAAAGTGCTATCTTTTTGGCAACTCGACCGAATGCAGTATTTCACTTACCATAATTATTTTATACCTATTAAAATAAACTATGATCATTGTTGAACTTAGCCTTAATTTTGAAACATAACCTAAAGACTAATAACTGTAATTGACAGTACAGACCAACTTTTTCCTCTTCCCTTATAACTTAAAAAGAAAACTTGTTTTAGAGGACTTTTAAAGCATGAATTACTCTAACTTACTAACTTCCTTACAAACTTTGACCATCAACATCCGCCGTCAAGTCAATACGTGCACACTTCGCACTGAATGCGCATGCTCGGCCCTGACCTCAGCGTCAGCGCATCGCCGACGGGATCGCGTCCGCGAGGGGATACGATGCGCACACGCACTTGTGCAGCGAAAACTGTGTTAATAGTCTGTACTGATTGCTGGAACAGTTGGATTATAACATCCTGGGTTAAGGGTTTTCTATACGCAGAATTCGAATGAATTGATTGAAAATAAGTTTTGTTATAAATGATTTGAAGTCCACCTTCTGTCTCTTTCTGATCAACTAAAATGACAGTACTGTAATAGATATCATTAGATATAAAGATGCGTTAACGAATAGGACTAAATGAATTTAGTTTTTTTTTGTAATTTTTGTTACATTTCAATATTAAATTTATTTGAAGATCGTTCTGCCAAATGAATGAAGCGATCTTCGCTGCTATAAGCTGAAGCCCTACAAAGCGATGACGTAAGCAAACTGTAAAATTAATTATTAATAACTTCGGAATCCGTGACCTATTTACACAGGACAGACAATGAAATGCATTTCAAGGATTTGCTGAATTTCTCCTGAAACTTAACTAATATAACGGTTACAATACGTTTAATGTAAATAGATTCTCGCACATTTCTATTACAAGTCTTCATCTGAAATTCAGTGTGTTCAATCACAGGAAAAACGACACTCAAAATGTTGTGATTTTAAATACACTATTAATATTATTGGAAGGGTTTAAATGTGACGCTTCTCGCAAAGGAAGAAAGCTCAAAATTAACTGTCAATCAATTTAGACGTCCGCAATTATAAAAAGGTTGATCTCAAAACATTCGCGGGCCACTTTTTGCGCGGATACCGATTATTCGACGTGACGTTCCCACAGCGCTCCCGACTCGAGTCGAGCGATCGCCGGAATAGGCCCCGCGGTGGAATTAAGACGAATTCTTTTTACGAATTAGCGAATCACCTGTCTAATTACGCGCAAATCCAAACTTTGAATTTCGAATCCCGAATTCTTTCTCTCTCAACGACCACCGTTCAAAATTTGAATTTTCAATCCGATAACGAAAGTGGTGCAACCGCGAAAAAATAAAAACGGTGTAAGAAAACAATGATTAACATAACAAAAGTGATGAAGAGGAGCGTTTGTTGTGAATTGACAATCTGACAAATTTACAACCGATCGCTGAGCAAAACACACAAAAGTGCCCTTTTCGAATGCAAATTTGTCAGAGGGATTCTTTTCCGAATTTTTTCTCCCCGGCGCGAAACTTCCGCCTATTTTCCCGCTCAACGCACATCCGGCAGGGGGCGCCGCTTCCGCTATCGGTGCTCGTTCGGAAATCGGATGAGTTTCACCGACAAAGATACGTCTATTCTCAACCCTCGCCCCATTGATTCTGTGTAAAGTGGTCATATTTTCTATTTCATATTTTTTATTGACTTTCAATGATTCTATTGTGTCGGAATTCGCAACTTTGAAAATTGGGAACGTTTTTATGGGGTAAATACATTTTCTATTCTATTTTCTAACTATATTGTCACTGTTGGTAGTTTTGTACGCAACTAAACCGTCTCTTCATTAGTTAAAACCCTCAATTAAGTTTAACAGTCGCCGCCAATTGGCTTCCTATCGGCTATAAAGCGAAACGGTCGATGGTGTTCAGTTCAGACCACATAACTGGAGATCCTTATCTGTGGTCCCGTGGGTCGGGTATCGGCGACCGCAAATCGGTGGACGATTGTCAGCCGCCATCGATGGCTGAGCAAACGATACCGCACCGAAGATACAGTTATAGAATTTAATGGGGGACCTATCCTGGTCTATGATTCGAGTTACTAATAGAGGGTTCCGTGATATCAATAAATTATATTTCATATCTAATAGGTATTGTTCTATTTATAATAAGACAACAGTAGGTACTTCGTTCCATATCAATACTTGGAAACTAAGTCTTGTTTGCAAGTATACAGATATCATTTATCAGATCATTAAAATACTGCAGTATGATTAAACTCAATAGGTATCATAAAATGTAAAAAATACGTGTCGTAACTGTCATATAGGTTGATGATAACGACACTATCTTAAATACTGATGATATAGGTAAGACTTGAACAAATACAAGTTGACAAGATTTTTTAATCAGCCAATGGCGTTAGCTGTCACGTGAAATATTGACAGGATGTTTGACTAAGGACCTAAAGACAAGCAACTGCTATCTTTAGTACAACAACATAACAGTCATGGTGTAGCTAATAAACACTCAAATTTCACTAGTTATGTTTTAGTCCCATGTAATAGGGAGGTGAGCTATTTGCCATCAACCGGGCACAAATCCAGACTCGGTGGCTGCTACTGAGAAATTCCTGATGAGAAAGCTCAATAACACTTTGTCCGACCTGACCACTAGATCAACGAGGCTCTTTAATCCTACAGAAATAATGATTTTCATTGCTTTATTAGTACACCTGTCAATGTACTCGAAAGTTCTAAAATTAGCCTTTACGTTCTAGACAGTCGAATTTGATGATTGAGTTACTACAGTCTTAACCACTTAGTCCATGTCATCGACCTTACCCAACTATTCAGAGTACAGAACATAAAACCCAATAGTATTAAATATCGAGCCAGTCTTCGCTAATGGGTCGTAATCGAAGAGTTTGAAAACAACAGGTGTCGGGAATCAAACCGACTGACAGTTACGACAAGCATCTGCTCAACTATCGGGATAACTCCAGCGGGATTTGGCTAAATATAATTTTCTAATTTCTTTTTTTTTAATATACTTCGGGGAAAAATGTTTTACATTTGCTTTATTTACTGATCGTACATCTCACTTATCTGACGACCTATTTTTGTGACAGAAACAAAATAAATGAAGACGAGGTTGTATAAATAATAAATGATATTTTTTATTATGCAGATTTTTCATATTACTACCTACGTGGTATCAAGAGCTTTAAAAGTTCCCGAAATATTCACTTTTAAAAGCTTTACCACACTTCATAGATTCTTCATTCTTCGTTCACCGTTCCTCGAATAGCACAGCAGGTGAATTTCACCCCTCCAGTCATAAACTAATCACCATAAGTAAATTACAATAACCAAAAACTTACAACAACAATACGACGAATTAACACAAACTAACAAACGAAAACATTTCAAAGTCCAATTAATACAAATATAACACCTTGCAACTGACGCTCTGACCCTTACTAACACCATCGAAAATTTAACTTTAACTAGACAAAGAGAGGGTTCAAAATTGCATGTGTGAGAACCAAGACACAAAGGGTGCTGGGCAAAAGGGTATATCTCAACAATAAAATACTTTTGGTGAGCCGCAACTCAATAAATACTTCATAGTATCGGTTTGAGGGCGACTTGACCGGATGTCCGGCCTTCGATCTTTTGCCCTCCGGGAGGGTAAGAGGGTAAGGGTTTACATGCTTTGAATGTATTTTAGTTATTTGTAGTGGGAAATTTTATGGGAAAGGCATTTAATGCGGCTTTTGGATTGTAAATGTTAGTTAATTTGGGTGGCTCGGCTGAAATATTGGTATACTACAGCTATTTGGTTTACTGTTTATTTTGTTAGATTTAATAAAGAATGCTTTTTCAGTATAGATTATGTAAACATCACTTTAATGTATTGTTTTTTTAATCACTGTGAGATTGTTCCATATAACAATCTCACAGTGATACTAAATAAATAAACCAAAATTACATACTATTTTAACGGTGAGATACCCAAAAATCAAGAAGTTTTTATACAACCTCTATTTATTTAAGTCTACACGAAAATCCATTTGTTCAACAAAAGATTATTACAAAATTAATTTAAATTAACTTACGAAATCCAAAGTTAAAATATCACCATGTAACATCACATAATTCAGGACTAGAGGGCAAAGGTCGCTTTAAATAATAGAAGAGAAGGGGTTCCGTCGGCGAGAAAAGTCCGGCCAGAGCCGACGCGAAGCAGTTTGATCCGGTTATTTGCCAATATAACTTGAGCTCTGTAAACTATCTTCTGTTAATTTTCTTGGGAAATTTATTGGTATTTTTTGGATATTTATTACTGAAGTCAATTAAACCAGTTAAGAATATTTTATTGTATTTTTGTTTTGTTAGGTTTCGGCACTTCGGGGTATTTTTCTCAAATTATTGCAAAATTAACAGGGGTCATCCTAAAGAAGTTAACAGCAAAGATGTTAGTGGACTCGGTCAAGAGGTGTTTTATTGGGATAATCCCGGATTACCATTGTATCCTGTCACGGACCATCGCCTTAATTAGGGTCAATAGTTCCGAGTTCAGTGTAAACTGTCGGTTACTTTAACTAACACCCCTATTGGTTTATTTGTTATCGAATAGTTTATTGAGTTAGGAGCAGACATAAACAACCCATTGATTGAAACGGTATTGAAAGTTTTGACTTTAATGTAACCGTAAATTCTATTAACTGATGTTTCGTTTGCTACTGTAGAGATGTAAGAGTAAAATAACAAACAGAATTACTTTTAAGCCGTGAAGATCTACCAAGAATAATCCCCGAAATTAAATAACTCATTAAAATTGAAGTGGATTGTCTCTCAAATAGACTAATGCAATAACTAATAAAGAAGATTATGTCATTACGAATTTGATCACCTTGACATCACCTGCTTAAGTCAGTACAGACGAACAAAAAACTAATCCCTGTGACGAATTCCAACCATTGATCTCTTTCATCTATTGATTGATCGAGATACAAAGAACCACCAATTCTAAAACGATAAAAAACTCCATGTTTTACTTATCTAAAGAGAACTCTAGTCTGAAATACATAGTGTTCAGATTCGATTGTGTTTTTCTCAACACGTGCAATCTGTTTACGAAAGGTTAGCGGATATTGCTTATTAATGTTATGACTGAATCAGACTATTGGCAATAAAGATGATTGAGTCGGCTAAAGGTACGGTTGCGTAGGAATTGTTATTGTTATGATACTCACATGTTACTAGGCTATGGAGCAGTTAAACACACTTTAAGATAAACAACGTTACATAATCTGAACTAAAGAATTTAGAGTCTTGCGTCTATAGAAATATTTCAAGATCAGTGAAGTAGTTCGTGAAGCAATTATTAGAATCTGTTTAGGTTTTTCGCAGCTTTGAACTTCAGACATCAAAATAAATATTATGAGTACGTATACATACTGTTAGTTCATTGTTCTGACTCACACATAATCAAACACACGCCACTGATGTGACTGAACTCAGATTTTCAATGCCACACCAAAAAAATCTATATTTGAATTTATAACCAACATAAAATATGACAAAAAGATTAAAAACAATGTTTTTAACGACACCCAGATACAAAATATGTATTTTCTAAATAAACAAAGCCCCATTAATATCTTTCTGAGTAATTACCGACATCAGAAAACACCAGAATTATAGATATACATAAATAATCATAACATAAATACATCTCTATGAACAAAATCAAACAAAACTCAACACGATTGAGACGCCACATGTATCATATTTATGTTTTGAAAAGTTATTTCTAGTGAATCTAAATAACGAGTTAACTGGCTTATACAAATATCCTTACTAAACTAAGACAACATAATAAAAATTATTCTAAACATTTGACGGTTGGTATTATTTATGTTTAATTTTCTGTGATTTTTGACTTAGGTGCAGTTTGGTAGTTAGATGACAGAGTTGACAGTTCTGTGATTTAAAATTCGAATTATTTAAAATGTCATGTTTGGAGACATTGGCTTTTGGAGTTTTATGAAATATGTTTTATTTCAAATTAAAAATCTACGAAATGTCAAGATTCTGAGTAGTCTGTGTAAATGTTTTTCAAGGAATGATTGATGTTATCATCGAAGCGATAATTGCTGTCTAATATCTATTATCTGCTGAACAGATACTAATTGATAGACATTGTTATCCCTTTTTTCTTCTAACTATTCGTTAATTAAATTAGCCTTAAACCTAAACTAGATAAGGCTGAAAGCCAAGTCTGAAAATGACTGATTTCATATTTAAACTACCTACTAGAAGAAGAGTTAGAAGTCTATACTTTCTCTTTGGTATGTTGTCAGACACAGAAATCGTTAGTTTCAGCCAGAAGGTAACATACAGGTATCGCAATGAAATTCATTGCGTGATGTGTGGGACTTCCTATTTCTGAATCGATAACTCCTAAGTATGTATACATGTCTGTTAGTACTTATCATTGAATACAAATCTACCCCCAAATCATTTTGAAAAACACTCCTAATAATAAACCAGTAGGTCCCACAATAAACTGAACCCACCCGCCGTATTTATAGAGTCCCGCTAAATAAAGGATATTGTGTCATTCGACTTACAAATAGGGACAAAAGCCTTCAAATTGCCGACCACGCTCAAAGACGGATATTACGAATATTCTTACAGCTCTGAGACAGTTTGACAGGACTAAAACTCGACAAATATCTCCAGAACTAGTTTAGTTTTTCATAAACTGGTAAAATAGGGTGTTGGACGATACTCTCACTAAAACATATCAACCTCTTACTCCCACAAACACTCAATTTACATAAAATGTAAAACAAACAAGAATATTTCAATTAAATAAAGTACCAGGCATTCATAAACGGTTAGCATTTTAATACATTTTATTTGCCCATTATTGCTTGCTTGATAAGAAAGAATGCGCAGAGAAAGAGCCGGTCCTCATCTCAGGACGACCTGCGCCGCTGAAAAGGACGCATATATGGAAAAAACTCGGGAGCGAAAGAGACACCACCACCTCCGATAACACGTCAATACATTCCTTACAGCACCCACACACGAGAAGCGTCCCTAGCCCCACAGAATAGAGTCGAATATCGCTTATTTGAGTTAATGGAAAACCGATACGACATCAATATGTTTTACTGCGCCATTCTGCAACCGAATCCATATTTTAGCGAGGTACAAATAAGGTTGAGTTTGGGGTTTTCGCTGTTTTCTTGGAAGGCGTACTCGATATCTTGTAAGATAGTCTGGGCGTTCGGAACCGATCGAACGCCGATATAACGTTATTGGAAAAACACCTCTATAGAGCAAGCGTAAAGGTTTTAGTCGACAAGGCGTTCCCGTATTGGGACACGCCCAAGTCTTATATGGAAAAATGAGGAGTGACTTTTTTTATTTCCCTCGATCGTACCCGCAATATATCGAGA
This sequence comes from Noctua janthe, assembly GCA_910589295.1. Lineage (NCBI taxonomy): Eukaryota > Metazoa > Arthropoda > Insecta > Lepidoptera > Noctuidae > Noctua > Noctua janthe. The sequence goes on along the minus strand of OU342573.1, from coordinate 1,280,618 downwards.
TAAGACGTATATTATTTTATTTCATTGTTGATAATGTTTTCTTTATCTTATTCTGCTTTGATTTTTCCAGGTACGTTAAGATGCTGTGTCTCTATCAGGTAAATATAGATAACCTAGATGTACTAACGCTGTCAATGAGGAAAGAGTGATCCCTTTGTTTGATTAGTGTCGAGATTTTTTATTGGTCTTTAAAAGAATACGTGGAGCTTGTGATAATTAGTGGGAAGATAATTCAAATTGGACAGATAACGAACAAAATTAGAACTCACTAATGAGAGTACAACAAGAATACATACCTACCCATACAGGCGAATTTGAATATAGAATTACTCGATTCGAATTGTAGTCACAAATCGCGCGTACCGTTAATTCGTATTGAGTTTCACGCTAGTGTTCTAGAACAATCCCAATTTGAACAACAATTAGAGCTCCTATAGGTGAACAAATCGAATGAGGCTGAACGCGATACGCTGCACTCACAATGCGATTAAAAAGCGATCGAAACAAATGAAGTGAAAGAACTCGATTAACGATTTAAAAAAAAAAAATTCTTTATGCGTTAGGACTTTAAAACAATACGCCATTCAGCCATTGGCCCGTTTGAATATGGAACGTGATGGACAGATCCACGGGTTCCTTTTAACTGTTTATTTCGGGTGCGTTCAATTTCGCTACCTGTGTGAAGGATTTCATTATTTTTTACGAATTGATTGACACGGATCGCCGGTAAAATGTCTATCAATATGACGTTTTAAGTGATGCCCGCTGCAAACTGACGGATTCTGCTTAATTCCAATTTTGAATTCGATGCCCTTTTCGGTTGTATTTGCCTTTTTTGACAGCAAAATTGGCGGGAATAGTTTTGACTGAGGTCTTATTTTTCGTGGTCTATACTTCCAATTCCAATTCAAAAGTCTATCAAAGTTTCCATCCATCCATTAGAAGATAAAAAGAAAACAACAATATCAAGCGATTGGGCAATCCACATTGTTCTAAATAATCCAAGCTATACACAACAGACATCTGTTCCGACATCAGAGCAAACAAAAAGCTATAATCAAAGGTGGCCGGTTTCTTGCGGGCGCGCTATCGGGCCATTTGTCCGCCGCGCCTACGATCCGATAGCCGCCACAAACAACAATTTAGCCCCAACAGTGATTGATACAGCCAATACATCACTAAACGCGTTTTTCTATGAAAAATTGCTATAATCGACTTAAAAACTCATTAGGCCGAAGACAAAGAAATCTTCCGACCGCCATTCGTCTAATTTGAGTTTCTCGATCGAGACGAATTTCAGTCGTGATTACCGTTCCCCTTTTTTGTGTTATTAAATGCCATCAAAGAATTTTAATACCATCATCCTTAATATTTTGATGGTTCGGTATCATTGGTTGATAATGTCCTTGTGTGACATCTGACGTACACCTCCATACAGACGGAACGCCTGTGTGTGCGTATGCACATGTCCTACGTCACCGGCGTCACATTCATTAGTGTTGACAGCACAGGAAATAGTAATAAAGCGTGTACGCCGCACAAAAATCATAAACAAGAATAAATAATTTAAATAAAGCAACCATATTTGAATGCGCCTCGACAGACTCCGCTGGAACAGTACAGGGGGGACTCTTTCATAGTTCCGAAAAAAAAAATCGATCACAATGCACACGATATTTAAAAAAAAATGTATGTCACCGTCACCATTCAAATTAAACGACAAGATAATTTTTGAATATGTATCGTGGTATATTTGAATAAGTGTTACATTAATATTCTTTTGTGATAATTTCGAATTCGGAACGCCTACGCCGTCCCATTGTCTCGCAAGTTATTGGCTCATTAGGCAACGTGTCGCTTTGTCTCGAACGATTTGAATTTTTGATTTTCGAATCGAACGTAATTGATTTGTGGCTCTTGTTCGAATAACAAATTCAGAAAAAATAATGTTATAGTATCGTTAATCGTAAAAAGATCCTAATGTTAAAGCAATTCAAATTAAACAGCTCATTGTTAGTATAACAACTCATTATTTCAATTCCAACGACAAAACGTTATCTAAATAAAAAAATCTCAAAATGTCAAATTGACAGTTACAACTTCCGTATTACCCGCGCGCGTTATCTCAAATCAAAATGCGATTCGAACGTATACAAAGGAGCGAAATGATATATTTGAACAATAAGAAAGCGAGAGTCGCCCACGTGTGAGCTTGGGACAGATGTGCTCACAAATTACGTATGCTAATGTATCTTGTAATCCTTCCGTCGGACCTCCCTGCGCCGCGTCACCTTGTCTCGCGGTATAATCGATCGATTATGAATGCGGGCAATGATTCTCGATTATAGTTTTGAGATGTCGCGTCACTCAGGAACTTGACGCGCCTACAGTTTCAAACTTCGAACTCAAAACGACTGTTACGTTCTCTACCTTCGTATATTTGAATATCGAAGTCGACGTAAACAAAGTTTTTCTGTCAACAAATCAGGGGTATGTTCTTTTTATTAGGCGCCAATTCGAATGGCATTTGGCGGTAACGGAACCCCCAAATATGAAAAGGAATAACGTCAAAAATGAACGAATCCTCGCGACATTACCGGTAATCATGTTTTATGAGTTTCCCCCGACGGAATAGACGCACAATAGCCGCCCCCTTCGGTGACACGTATACTTGTAAAAAGTTAAAATTGCGTAATATTACGCTCACGTACTTATTATTGACATTCATCACAATAAACGCTCAAATTATCGGCGTACCGAGGCAAAATAACATGTTGCTCTTTAGCTGGAAACTGTACGTACTGAGCAGTACATCACTTACATCAGTACATCCACCTATCGCATTTGCATAGAACGGCCTATTATAAGTCATTATCGTAAATTTCCGTTCAATATAATAACATGCGTTGTGTCGCGCAACAAAATTTTATCAATAGAAACGTTGCGATATTTCGTTTGAAATTAGAATCAGTACCGTTTCCGCTTCCGTTCGATATTTGAACTCGCGCGTATGAATTAAGAACGCCGTTCTAAATAAATGATAACTGTCGATATAATTGAAATGGAGAATGCGACTGTTTGAATCGGGACCGATTTGAGGAATTAAATTTTTTTGAGGCACCTGAGTCCTAAACCGTTTGAAATATTTCGTTCGTTCGGTAACAGATATAGCAAGGGAAGAAGCAATAACCATTAAAAGCTTGCGGAGGGCCGTTCCGAAAGTTTTCTTTTCAATAACGCGTCTAATATTCAAATTAGAGGCACTAAGGCGAGGAATTCTCAGCGATATATCATCGAAGCTAATCAGATTTTTTCCTTGCTCCGTACATTTGGTAAAATGTTTCGGGGATTAAATAGGGTACGTTGAGACGAGGATAATTTAGTAGTTTCGTTGCAAGATTTCATTTTTATGCGAATACTTATTGTGTTTTTGTTGGATCCATCATTTATCTTTTTGCACACCCCAGTGGGTTTGAATCTATTGGCAGTGTTTTGAGAATATGTCTGGCTCTTACAGTATTCTTATAAGTTATCAAGTCTGCCAAAATAACCTATTCAAACATGGAATTATAAAATATTCAAACAAGACCATCCCTCAAGAATCCATATTCGAATCCATTACTTTTTTATTCCAACCATAATCTCGAACACACGCATTAAATCTATCACACATACAATTTAAATTTGGAACGCGTCTCTATACCCACGAGTGGAGACGAAATCTATTCAAATATGGCGTCTTTCATATCAAATGTGTCGGTTCATATAAAATTTACGAAGAACGGAGGCAATTCCTCGATGCCGTCAGTTGGCGAAGACTCAATACACTCGGGCGCTATAAAAAATAATTTAAATTGCTCTTACAGTGACTCGCTATCGCTCCGAACATTTGCATACTAAAATAATGCAAAAATCTATGCGCGGAACGCACTTGGGGCGCGTTCGCGTTTGTACACGATCTTTTTATTTCGTGTCGTCTATTAAGAACGGAGTTTTTACTGATGAGCTATGTGAATTTGTCAAAATCTTGTTAATCTTATTCGGAAAGTTTAGCTATAGTAATTTCTTCTATATTACTTACATGTTCCAAAACTTTGACTGTTGTTTGCTAGGAATCATTGTAGTGTCTAAGGTTCAGATTTTACTCTAACTGGTGCTTTCGTAGACTAGGTATATTCCTCTGTTGCAGAACAATTAGGGTGACCAAAAACTTTTTAAAATTCTTACTTCTTTTTTGGTCTTTGACTGCCGCATGCCGTACAGATAATAATAGATCATCCGTCACGAGAATGTCCTGGAACAATGGAAATGCACGCAAACATTAGACGCGTGGGGCAAAGAAATTTTTATGTGTTATTTTTTTTTTCTTGTTTTGAAATATGTACGCCGTTAGGTTATTTATGGGCTCCATAGAGGTTATATTTCGGGAAGTAATGAGGTTTCGTTCGGAAAGGGCAATTTAAATGTGCGTAGATTGAGTCGTTAGGGGGCGCATCGGTCGCTTTCCCCGCATAAGTAACTCGCGAGCGATCATGCGTGGCTCCGATCAAATTGTGGCTTTAAAGAAATGCGTAAAACGCGTAAATTATCCGCGTAAAATTGAGAAAATTGGCGAGAAAGATTAAGTGTGGAAAATAAGGGCATTTGCGAGAACTGGGAATAATTTCCATGAAAAAATTAATTTTCAATGCCTGTAAACGTGTATAAAATTGACGTGATAAATTACAGTAAAAAAAGAAGCCTTTCCTTGATATCTAACACGCAAACTAAAAAAAACTGAATGACTATGATTAATATTTAGTACAGACTTCGAAATACCCGCCAGTCTGCCTGAAGCAATTAAGTTTAAATACCATCAAATCCTCCAAAAATAAACCGATTAATTGATAAACGAAATAAAACCAAAAAAGCACAATTCAAATGTGAACGTTCGCCAAACGGAGCGTAATACCAAACATTTACGTGTTCAAATACTGTGGTCTGGACACGGTAGATAAATTAAAAAATTCACCAACTACCTACCTACAACCGCTACGTTTGAAATCTGATAATGAGAGCGTTCATAAAAACTCTTTTATTCATAATTTTTATTTATATTAATTAAACATGGGCCAAGTGTACTGTGACGGGGTTAACGCACGTTTTCGTGGAGAATACCGAAGAATACCGGAGAATACCGGCCGATATCGGAATGTACCTAGTGGTAATAAGTAGGAAGTAATTGGCCATTAACTATTTTTAATTTGGAGTAGGTAAAGTGTTTATTTTCTTTTTTATAATGACTCTATCTATTATCTTCTAGGGATGTGGCAAACATGTTATATTATTCCAAATTTGAAACTCGAATAACCAGAGTACCGCTCATTCCTTAACCCATGTATTCGATTATTCCAGATTACGAATTTCAAAACAGTATTTTTTTTTACAAAATTATAACTAATCTATTCTAGTACTTACCCTCAATGTAGTCAAGTTAAACAACCTGTACCTCATAATAAAAAGTGCGTAAGTAGGTATCTCAAGTTATTCTTAATTAAAGTTCATTAATTCCAAACTTATCAAAACCGGTAAACAATCTAAACTCCGCCAACTAGCAAAGAGGTCAATTGCGGTACCAAAAATAATAATTCGAACGAATTAATATGAATTATTGTTTACGGCGCACAATTACTAAATAAATTCAAATTGCACTAATCCAAGGCTCATTCATTGGACAAAACAATAATATTTTCTCATACAAAGTAGATCATAACGTCAAAACTTTAAGACCTTACGGAGATTATGATAAAGATGATTTTCCTTTAGCAGGTTATGTTTTTAATAGTGATAATTAATTAAAAAGATTATATATCTACTAAAACATTTCCAAATTCTTTCGGAGTCAACGAATCGTTGGACGTGAGACCGGGCACTTACAGCTATTGTTTAATTTTTATTATTCGAACCGTTACCACGATATACTTTTACAATTAGCTTTTTATTGATGACCGTTAAAGCTACTTAGGTTTCGGTATTCGAATTTTGTATTTTTAATTTGGAATAATTAGGTATGATTTTATTTTCCATTCGAATAATTATTCGAGATTTTAATTTTATAATTATTATTTTAGACCATTAGTAATGAGTAGGTTTTTTTTTACATAAGTCGATGATATCACTTTGATAGAAGACTCCTTTTTTCATAAACTTGTTTAAAGAACAAATAGAAGTATCATTACATCCATACGACTCGTCATAACAAAACTATTCAGCCATCTACAAAACATAATATTTGTCAATAATATCTCACTAACTAGGACGAGCGCTTTAATTACAATGTCCTCCATTGAAACGTGTCAAAAGTTATTACAATTAGACCGACTGAATCATCGGCTAATTTGTTTTTAATTTTACTCTTTTTTCGCAACGGAAATTGCTAAATATGCTCTTCCTGTACGTATACGTTTATTAGAAATTGCGGAAATAGGGATCGTGGATAATTAAAAAGTACTACTATTATAGGAGAATAAATATGGTCTAGTTTTATGAATGTAGTCGGGAATAGTCTCTGTAAAATGAAATAGGACATAAAACCTTTGCTAGGGATTAAGCGAATTATTTTTTAATCAATAGAGTCGTCATTTAAGTATTACTTGCACAAAGACTCTAAGCTAAGGAAAATTATGAGATCTATTGCAACTCCAACATTCATCATAAAAAAAATATAAATAGCAGCAGCCAACGAATTCAAATTAGGAATTAAAAAATGCATCAAGAAATTCGATCAACGGTAAAAATAATAAATCAAGATCGAACCCACGGTGCGAGTCAAAGGTTCTCACAAAAAAGAAACCAGTTGAAGACATTCGGGGATTCTTAATATGCAAATAATTAACCAAAAGTATCGCTCAACCCTTAACCCGACACATGTAGGTCAATAAATTAAAAAAAATTAAATAAAAAATAATTCACTAAACCGGTTCTTACCGATCCGATCGTAACCCCCTCAATTGTTCTATGATTTATACCGATCGATCTGCATATGGTAATTCGAATAATTATTACGGAGGTCGAAACTACTTAATATGCGAATAATAATTAGTGTTTCCTTATTTTTCTTGAGTCACTTTCTCACGAATGGGGTTGATTGATCGGAGACTCGTATTTTGTGATCGGGGTGGCCGTTTTATTTAAATCTGTCCTGTTTTTGGAATAATTAATATGGCTACTTGAAATTTCTCGACTAATTCAACTGCAATTTGAAGAATTATGCTAATTACTCGAACCCGTTTTTATGTTTCTGTCACAATAAGGAGGCCTGATATATTTTCCAAAACAAACCCAAAAATCTTTGTGGTTAGAGTTGCCAAAAAAATTATACCCAAACTTCTTTGCGCACCTCTCTCACGACTTAACAGATCAAAAAAAGAAAGTTTGTATTCAAAACATCATTTTTCTCCACACTGATTATTGTCAACGACATAAATCGTCAATGCTGAATACTGAGACATTAATGCACACAAGCGATCGCATCGCATTATAAAAACCCATTTCCGAATTTCTTGAGCCGAACAATGAACTAAATATCAATACTTCGAATGCGACACTGACATCTGGGCCGAAGGGTTAAAAAGTCTTAACCCTAATCCTATCTCAGGGCGAACAAAGACGCATCACATATATTTAAACCTGTTTTACCGATTGATAGCTCGATTCCGATATAAAATGTCGAACAACAATAGCGTAAGATGCATGGTCGCATCGATTTGCATACATCTTCTTTGCATATGTAAATGATTTGATACGATTTTTACAAGGAGCCGATAGTATGGGAAACTGTGATGTTCGGGTGCGTATGTAAATGAAGCGATAACGCGGCGAGATGGGCGCTTTATCTAACTTACTCAGTTAGTTGGTCGCGCGCTTCGGATCCGTAAACGTCACGCGCGGCAATATCGCAGTGTTTAGAACTCAAGTGTAAACGAAGCGTTCAATTTTTGAAAGAGAGTTTATTTATGATTATTGTTCGATTCGGAAAAATCTATTCGATTTTTATAAAATTTTTCGTTAGCATTTTAGGGTTATATTTTGTTTTATTGAATAGATTTTTCTGTTTATTAAATCGAAAAGTGATTATAAGTTGCTTTCAAACAGAGCGTCATCTATTTTTAATATTTTCAGGGTTTCAGTTTCAAGTGTAAATTAAATTAATGATTAAAATAAAATTTTCAAGAATAGTAACAAATAAAAACAGTGCACATGAATGAAATTTACTGTGACAGGCTCAAGATAACATTTTTCGAAATTATGAAAATTCGGAATTATTATCATGAGGTAAGAAAGTTTATTTTTTAATTAATTTTGTAATTATGAAAGTGATTTAGTACGTGATTTTTTTTAATTTCATTAAAAAATTTAACTAACTGTTTATTTATGAAAACTTAACATCTAATAGACTTTTAAAAACCTTTTACAACAAAAACAGATCAGTAGACCCCTTTCAGTTCAAATAAAAAAAAAAACCTACAACAGTTAACTAACTTTTCTTTTAAAAAAACAACGACCAAACAAACAGTAATTGCTAATTAACAGTTGAACCCTAATACCCTACTAGTTAACACGACAAATAAAGCAAAGTAGTCCGATCAGTAGTTAGTACTTCGGTATCCCGGCTCAAACTTGTGCAGAAGCAAACGAAAAGAGAATCTATAATTGAGGAGGTCAACCTCAATCACTGAGCTAGGGGTCTGAGGATGCGGCATAAATTAAAAATAAATTGTATTAATTTGATCTGTAATTATAAGTACCAAGTACAAATTCTAATGTAAGGCTAGGTCTCTTCTCATACAGAGAATCGAGCATTGATGTGTGTGTGATTTTGATAATAAGTAGATATAAGTTTAGCGGGAAGAGTGTTTCTCACACAGAAAAACGAAGCTGTGCTTAAAAATCTTCTCAAAATGTATGGATCACCGGTTTTTTTTTATAAAATAAAATGTTCTTGGTTCTAAATGATGTCCTGAATGCGTGGTTATCGTTTGTATTTCGATTCCATCCTGAATGTTTGCGATTCCAGATCATTATTTATTTCAGCAAAAGTTGGTGGCGACTTATATTATTAGGTAGATCCGTACCAACATTAAAATTGAACATTGAACGTAAAATTAACAGCACAAAACAAACAGCCATATTTTTTCTTATTTCAAAGTTCTAAAAACAAACATAACCACCATGATTTCATCAAAAACTTAATCAATTCGCCTCTAGATAGATGATCGTCTATAATTCGGTTCCTCCATCAAATGACGCAGACTTCCTCTGTTCAACTTATCACATTGTTTTCCATATGATGTCATGCTGATCTAGAATCTCAGCATATAATTGATATCGGTTGTCGCAAGATAAAATTGAGTCATTATTACAAGATGTTATTTTCATTCCTTGAAGATTATAAGATGTGTGTTATCAATTAAATTGTAATAAAGGATAATTTACTAGCTTATGAGGACTACAATACTTATTAATTAGTTCACTATGATACTTAATGAAATAAATAACAATGATAAACAGACAAACAAAAAATCAGTCTCAATTGTTTCGAATAATCACAATTTATGTTTATTCGAACCACACATTACGAAAAAAAAAGCAAATAATGAACAACAAAAATTTCTTTGCACAAAACAAAAAAAAATACAAAATTCAAACATGGAATACCGCATCAAACGTTACGCTCCTAGCGCCACACGTCGCTGGTAATTAAGAGGCGAAAATTAGCTACACGAGCGAAAGACGAGTGTTTTTCTTTTATCCGCCCGTATGTGGCCATCCTACGCCCTGAGGTTTCACAGTTTCACACGGCGCACGTTTGTAGCGAGCCTAACATTTGTTTGTCTTTTTCCAATGGTTTTGGTGGAATACGATTCTAATTATATCCTCATTTTTCTGGTCTTTTTGATTAGGTTAGTCCTTTTACGTTTACTGGGTTATTTTAATTGGATTTGTTTGATAAAATTGTTGCGGTTTCCTGTGTATCATTGATAGCGTTATGTGTTATTGTTGGTTTAATGTTTAGTTTAGGTAAACTTTCGCATATTGTGCAAATATGTTGGAGTCGAGAGTTGGTCGAGTGCTCGCAAGTGCATGCGTTTTCAAAGTGTTGCATGTTTTTACTCAATTTTGTGATTAAATCTAAACAGGATGTCTGCAAATGTTGCTATGTGCTATACCGAATGAATGTTTTTGTTATAATATGAGCTAGGTGTCATATCGACAAGAACTAAACTTATGTGTATGTGTATTAACCTAACCTTAAACTAACATTGATTAAATCTAGTTAGGTACCTACTTATTATTTCAATAAGTAGGTACCTAAATAAACTCATTTTCCGACAAAAAAAAACAAAAGCCCAGCTATACATGCTGCTATTTAAATACTTGTAGGTAATGTAAGCAATCTTTACTGACACCCAAGATTTTTCTCAGCAAAAAAAAAACAAAAAAAAATCATCCATCTTATTCATCTTTGCCCACGCTGACGCTACACATTAAAATTGATCAACACATAACGTCGTTATCCATATAATACGACCCGACTCAGCGGTCACTTCGACAGCGGCCAACCTTGCCCCAACCCCCCCAGTTTACCCCTTTTCAACCCACTTTTTACGTCAATGTTTTTCTATAGAAACACGGAGGGACGGTATAAGTGTAGGAATAAGTGAATGATGGGGGCTATCAAAACATCTCCCTTATCAGAGGAGCAAGGGTACAGTTTTTAGGGAAAAGGATTAGGTAATACATGACGAGAAGGTTTTAATCGTGATGGCGGGATCAATTTTGCGTGACTTGACGTTTTGGAGCGATTGTGTTTGTCGTTAATGATTTTGGGACAGTTTACTACATAAAAGAGTACCTACCAAAAAATTAAAAATAAGGAATGATGGTACGTAGACTTTATTGATAATTTTGACACTTACTAGCAACAGAAATCAGTCTCAGCACCAACAAATAAGATTTTCTTTTTAGAATAAACAATATTTTCTTTCTTAATCTTAATGCAAAGTAACCATCATAATTCTTATCTGCAACAAACCTAATGCACATCACCGATCAGCACAACCCTTTCGAACGGTAACAATCAACCCAAAACGCCCCCCACAACAAAATCCATAGACACATCTAAACACAAACGACCCACCATCACCTTCTAAGCCAAAATGATCCCCACATCCTTACCCATCGGACACTCAGGCCTTTATAATTTTTTCCACTCATATTAATTCCTTAATATCGACGGCGAGGGTGGGCAGGGAGGCAAGGGTAGATAACGGGAGACATAAAGCGTAGGAGATCGCTAATTCATCATAAGTTAAAGGGTTTTTATGTACGGAACCTTTCCTCTTTGTACGGTCCGCAAAAAGCCCCGATGTCTGCGATACAGTTTAAAAAAAATACCATCAAAGGCTGTGATATTAATTAACTTTTTAAAAGGTGATTTTGTTAATAGGATCTTGTTGGAGATGTGAGATACCTTACACGTGAAAGTTGTGACTGGCGGTTTTATTTGAATACGATTTTGCGGGGTAAAGTTGACAAGGTTTTAGACGGCGTTCTTATTAGAATTTTACTGCAAAAACATGGCTTTTTAAATCCAGTTGGATTTTTGATAAAAGGTAAAAATATGATTAATAGAATTTTTTAAAAAGGATACTAAGTTTAGTGAATGCGGTACCTAATATCTAATTAGAATACCATGGTTCCTTTGACGCAAAAGGATAGAGCAATCAGATTCCATCTACTAAAATTGAATCAAAAGCAAGCTAAAATCTAAGTAAAATTAGCACCATACACACGTCCCATCTTTAACATAATTACAGTATCTATTTACAAAATACATTTAAAACTTTTAAACCATTTAAAAGTTGGACAAAGTTGGCAATATCGACAGACGTCGGGCGCTGAAATCCGTTCGGGTATTAATTGTATTCTATTAAAAGTTCACTTTTAATCTTATCGATCCCCTTCAGTTCGTCTGGGGTGTAAACAAATGATAATTCAGTTATGAGGTATTGATCCGGTTAGAAAGGATTTTCGGCCTAAATAATTTTATTGACGGTAAATAGGGATTTGTACAGTATTTTGGGTGGGTTTGGGGCGATTATACTCAGCATTTGTAAGGATTAAATATAAATATGTAATTTTTATCAAGATTTGCAAAAAAAGCACAAGCTCATTCTCGTAACTGAGCTGAGAATTATGAGACGAAAAAGCTAACAAACATTGTAAATATTAATATTACTAATGAATCATCAACCTTATAAAGGAAAAGCAATCGAATTTCCATACCAAGAGCCCCCGAAACATCACGTAACGCAACTTTTTGCCAAAAAAAAACTCAAGTGTTGCTCGAAAAATTTCCCATTTTCGACAACCATTGGTAAAGTAAAAGTTACACACTCTCCTCCTACCTACATCCCTTCGAGTTAAATCAATTAAGGGCTGTTTTAAAATCGTGTGAGGGCCAGAGGGCGGGCTTAGAAAAACTTCTAACGAATGCCTCCGAACCCTTTTTAATCAATTAATTACTCAATACGAGTACATCGTACTGATTCGATGTTTTAGTTAAGCCAATGAAGGTTATTGGACGAAAAAGCAATGCTTTTCCACGTGTGATATAAGGTAGTAGGCCACTGAATTTCCTTGGATAGTTTTGACATTAAAATTGACGTCTTATAGATATTAAAGTTAGTTTTAGGCCCTGAAACTCTCAATAAAAATCCTAGCTCAGATCTCAAGCTTGACATTTTATTGTAGTCTGCCATGAAAAATCGTGATTTCACTTGAAAATCCGACACACAACTAAGATATTTAACACACCGATATAGACGTCACTCACTCTCTCGTCACGACTCGAAGCACTCGATACATATTGCAATCGATTTGAATCGATTATAAATGAAGTGCGAATCGATTGTTCCCTGCACTCGAGTTAAACGATGCGACTAATTCGTTCTGATCGAATGATAGATGGAGCAATCAGTCTAATAGGAATCAATTCGAAGATTCGTTCTGATTGATAGAGAGTTTAATGTTACAATGAAGTCATTCAATTAGGTTTTTGATGAACTGAGGAAGTTCTACTTTGAATAGATTCATTTAGACTTGCAACTGTAGTTTTCAGCCTAAAATAGGCTACTTTCAATGATTCCAGGGGAGTCTAAAAGATAGCAGTTTAAAGCCTTTTTCCACCATTTAGAACTGCTAAAGGTTTGTGCACTTACATAAGAAACTACATCCAGGGAAGGATATCTACAAACCTAGTTCTTTTATTGCTACTTTATTACCAAAATATCTGCATAAAACATATGTAAAACTCACATACTAACCAATTACCAGTAATTATAAATTAACGTAACGAGGACCATAAAAGTCGTGGATTGCAAATATTACCAAAGCGTCAGACAGGCCTGGGCGTCGCAAACTTGGCCCAACTTGGCGCAACTTCGCCCAACTTGGCCCAACTGGGCAAAGTTGAACAACTTGGTCCGAACTCGATGAGCTACAAATAGGCATCGGAATTAAGTTTCTGTCGGTTTTCTGTACGCCTTTTAATTATTTCTCAGTACCCCCTTCAGGTACTTTGATCGGCCCCTTTCAGCCTCTTGATTTTCTTCCGAATTGACTGATAGGCACTTATAAATTGTAATTACGTTTGCACTGCGACTTCTCTGAGAATTTGTTTTTTTTTTGATATTTTTTTAAGTAAACCTCAGAAAAAGGGTTGAAATTTTTAAGGGGTAAGGGTGTCTTTGATTGTTTTGTAATGGGGTTAAAAGTGTCAATATTGACAGGAAGATTAAGAAAATAAATAGGACAGGACTAAACAAACCAAACCGAAACATTTCTTAATTAAACTAATTAAAATACCTATTCAAAATCCTATCTTCCAAAAAATGGCATCGTTCCAAAAGCTGCGCCGGCGACGTTTCAATGGACCCCCTCCCCTCCCATTCACTCGTCAGCGATCAATCAGCGCGCATGGATCATTACGGGGATCTCTCGCCGATCTATAGATCTACGCCATCTTACCCGACTCCACATAAATCAAGATAGTATGATGTTTTATTTTTATGTCTGCACTTAATATAGTCGTTTGATCGCGGAAGAGACATTTGGACCTTTTTTTTCTCTAATTTATGTCAGGGCTTAAGAAAATATGTCGATCAAATGGGCACATAAGTCAAGTTTATTGACTTAACAAGGATGCTGTGCAGTTCTTATTTCATTAAAGAGGATTGCTTTTGAAAGTTCACACAATTGTGACTAATGTGTGGTTAAGTAGTTGGATCCTGAAAGTGTTTCTATCTAACCTAACCGCTGACTTACCAGGACACGAGTATCCTTAGTTTAATCAACTACAGTTTTACACCACTGTTGGGCAGTGTCCTTTTCAAAGTTGCAATCTAAAAATCAGTGCTACCCGCATCATCGTTACAATATCTTAGAAACTATCAAGAAACTAACCCTACAAAAGACTGCCACCATCTTCCTCGGAAAATTTCAATATTTCACCAACTTATTGGGGAAAAACGCCACGAATTTCCCCAATAACTTTTCGCCTTGGAAACTTTTCAGAAGATTTCCCATAACGTGATGTTTATTATATGTGAGGTGTAATATCGGGCGTCAGTTTGTTCCGCGCCCTGAACATCGGCAGTCGCCAATAAACGTCGCCCTTTGAGGTGTTTGTCAAAGATTAAGTTTTAATGTGCGAGTAGATGAGACAGTTTGAAAGATATGTTTTTTTTTTAAGCGCTTTGAACGTGGATTTGATCAAACCAGCCCGATATACAAATACATGTGATTTTTTTACGTTCTTCTTCTTCGAGTCCTTGAAACGATATAATTCAGTTGGCACAAACTTTGCCACTTTCACAACGTCATTGATGAATGCGCAGACGTCACTTTGATTGCATGTTTGAGGCGCATGGGGACCGGATTTGTTTTACTTGTGATGTATGAATAGTACCAACATGAATTTTTTTTTAAGTGTGTAAGAGCGTTATAGGCGGAACAAATTACCCAATGTCTACGTCATTGTTGGTCTTGGATTTTTATCTAAGTGTTGAGTTTTTCAACAATCTATTCAATATTTTTTTGTAATTAGAAGTCTACCTCAATTTAATAAGTGATATTATTAAATTATCCTCGGCACCAACCATTTATCATTGAGTTTTATCCAGTTTTTTGCAGTTTTAATGACGGTCCTAGGTTCAGTTACTATCTGTAGACAAAACCTGCTGACATTTGTCGTATCTGCCATAATCATAACGTATGCAGCCTCCCTAACAAGTACCTCATTGTGAACACGATTGAAGATAAAAGCCTAGCTAATAACGCGCCAATAAAGCCTTTATTGAGCCGAACAGAATTAAGAGGCGACGGAAATTACCGATGTTAGCCGAACGTCGCCGAATTTAATAACGCACGTTCAGTTTTTAATGTACTTTCGGGGGGGAAGCCCGTGTAGGGAGTAATTAATTGAAACATTTTATTAGACGATATTACTTACTGATTTATTGGGAGACTTTGATGAAAATGCAAATATGCACTTAGATACCTAATTACTTTATGAAAAATCGCAACAACTAAGTAAAGTAGATACTAGAAAACTGATTAAAAAGACACAATTTTTCTTTCCACCAATCTGAACTAAAATCAAACCTTAATACACATTTAACAAGCGCCAACCTGTTACAGTTAATTCCGCCATTAACACCATTCCCAGTTGACCGGACCAATAATAAGACAATGTAAATCATTGCAGCGTACGATCTTGCCCGAACGCTTCCGAACGGCTCCGAACAATGCCGATGATACAGATCTAAATGAGTCGAGTTAAATATTGTTTAAATGCGCTCTTTTGACTTAATCATAGGCTCGAGTGGGTACTAGGTGATCATAGATAGGTGAGAACGTTGACTTGGTGTAGACCGGGGCTTCCTTGATGATTGTAATTGCCTTACGTACGCAACTTAGGAATGAAAGCGTGACAGATTTTAGCGATATGTAACAATATTTGTCAGTGCGAGAGTTCTCTACTTTTTCTAATTCGTAAAGGCTTGTAAGACTAAATATTTAATCTGATAAGAGGGCGTTGTCACAGATTCATATGGCGTCTTCTACTACGATATATGTAGTTCCTAACTTTCTATGTAAAGATGAACTATTTGTGTGAATATTGAAAAATTTCTAGAAATATCTAAAAACAAAACAGCAGTAACTAATGATTCACATTATAATTCGCGTGTAACCAAACAAACGGTCAATAAGCGTACAATACGCGCCACAAGTGCGACTGCACGGAAAGTTCGCATAACAAGCGAATAAACGTCCCGCTACGGCACAACTTGCGCGCACTGTTGTACACCCTACTGATTTGAGAACTTCGAACATTGGACAAAGAATAGACGGCAGATAAGGGAAGGCTTTATACCTTCATCATGGAGGAAAATAACTATAAGATGAGCTATTTCAACAACAACTTAAAGAAGTAGCAGAAATAGTTTGCGGTGATTAGCTAATGAAATAGACTGCCAACGAAAACGATGATACAACTGTAGAGAACTGTGATATAACAGCTAATTCTAAGTGTATATAATAATCATAAAATCAGTACATAAGGACAATCTGAAAACTTAAAAATAATATTCTATTTGACAATTGAGCGTCATAAATAAAACAATAGATTTACATTAACCAACACTCGTCTCACAGAAGAACACCAAAGATAGGCACAATATACTGCTAGCTACTTCCCTTCTACCCCCAATAAATGCTCACTATCAAAGTTACAGGTGCGAATATTGAGTTTTATTGGCGCCCACCCCGACCGGGTAGGTGAGCACAAGTTTTTGATTTAGTTTGCTAACAACTACATCAAAAACGAAATGTATTTCCAATAGTCGTTATAAAAGCTGGGTTTTCTACTTTAGAGATGGTTTCATTGGTTTTTGAATATTTAGAGAACTTGATGGAAAGCTGATGGTACCTAGTATTTGTGTCATATGGCCTATCAAAACCTTTTTTAAAGAATATTTACAGCGACCAAATAAGACAGAGAAAATAGAAAAAAATGTAAGAAGAATTTAAAGCTCTTTAGTGTCTTACAAGAAATCTAATAACAAAACAAACCTATTAAACCATGAGACGAAGATTGAGAAAGAGAAAAAATCTCCAATAACAAACATAACATCATTGATGACCACCAATCAACAGTTGATAACATTCTAGCTGATGATGATTACGATGATAAATCTAAAGACAGTGCCAACTGCTTCACAGATTGGTCTAACTCCTACCAATCAGTCTAGCATTCTGTACATCAAGAATTACGACATTCTAAATCAAAAAGTAATCAGTTTTCTTGCGAAAAAATAGGTTAATTGAAGATATTTCTTGCTCGGTCTTAGTGCCAAGATGTCACTTCCAATCTAGTAATATGATTGTCCGAACATCGCGGATGGTTGTCTGACATCTTGGAAATATGTATTTTGGAGTTGAAAAAATTGAATTCTACATTCTATACACATATTTTCTTATAAACGTTGATCCTGTGACAGTTTCATATGATTCATAGTCAACATCAATAGCTTTACCTCAAAAATGTTTTAATCCATCAATGGCTGCGAGTGTACATAAAGAAGTAATCACAAAAGGCACTTATTACCAAAACAACAAGATACTACACAAATTCTAATCGCGTTCCTGAATTAACGGGAACACACGAAAATTCAAATGTGGAACGCCGGAATCACCAATCGGATTATCGTTCTACATGTATAAAAGACGAAAATTCCCGTTCTTACCCCTTTGCCCGACACCCCACTAGGACGCGAAGGGGGGGCGAAGAGGGAGGGGGAGCAGGGTGTAGCTAATGGCAGTACCACTCGGATTCATTAGTAAATTAGAAAGCGGATGAGTCCAAAGTTACGAAAATTCAATATCTAATAATGATCAACTCTTACCTGCCTATAGTCGATAGAAGGGTGTTTGAACGAAAATTTCGCTTTTCGAACGTTTCTATTTGAATTTGTCAATCCGACTTTGTTGAGAATTGAATTATTTAGTTTTCGATTCGACTCTGTTTGGGTTCTGTGTTTGTCTATCTGAGGTGTTCATGCTCTGAGGGTTTTGTTTTGTGGAGAGATTCCATCAATAACAACCTTTTGGGATGTGGAAAAGTAAGTCAGCCAAGTGGATTTTATTTACTCAAATTAATTACTTAAACATAGACCTGAATTTCTTGATTATTTTTAGAAAACCTGGTGCCATTTTTAAAGGCGGCTATTGTAATCAACTTTGACGTCTAATCTCATTCAACCCTCCCCTGCAGTACCTGTTACAAACTACCAAATTACAGTCCCAGGTACATCAGACCCTTCAAAAAAATCAGCAAAACAAAATTGGAAATCTGAGCCTAATCAAATTACTATGTAGACGTTATTAAAAACACGGTTTTTTTTCCGTTTAAATCTATTGAACAGCGCTTAATATCTCAATGTCGGTTTTAATTTGGGAGCATCGTGTTACCTCCCAACAGTTTTATTTTCAGAAGTAAGACAAGGAAACGCGTTTCGACAGCCTACGTGGAAAAAAAAGTAATATGTTGATCTTGTGATGAAATGAAAAATCGAACGCCGTTTTTTTTCGCGGCTTTTGACAGTGGTTATTTTTTTAGTCTAGTGTTAATACATCAACTGCCAATGGGATTTGGTTGACTTCTTTTTAAGAAATATGAAAAAAAAAAACCAATAACATTTATACCTTCATGAATCTCGTACTTTTACGAAATATATCTAAGTATCAGCAAAACCTCAATGCATCGGTTGACATGTACAAATTAATAGGCAAATTATCTGACAATGGTCAGGCGGGCGAAGACGGGAGGGTTGTGAGGGACGAATGAGGGTAAATAAAGTCCAAAAAATACAGAACACAGACATTCGTAGAACTGACTTATATTTAACTTGAGTTATTTCGTAGAATAATCATACCTTTTCATTAGTTTGACCTATTACATTATGGCCAAAAAAAGCTGTCAAAATAAAAATAGGGGAAAAAGTATTCGTTTGTTTGTCCAAAATAAATAAAAACTTCATACTTTAACACCAGCACCACAGTCAGTTAAAATAACTGAAAAAAACTAAAATTACAATAAATAAATAAACAGTTAGCCCAACCTTTCACAAAGTTAATTGGTACTTTAGACCGCCCACTCGATTTTTGTGTTCTACCCTAAACAGTCTAAACCACGAACATTATTTAACAGACCGAAGTAAAAATCCTGTAACCCATGATTACTTAGTCGTACTGAAATTTATAATACTTAACATTAAAAAATCAGTATCTGTTTGAATTACCTATCCACTCGAGTCCAATTATAGAGTTTACTTGTCTAACTAGACAATTATCATGTGAGATCACATTTTTTGTCTACACAACATACATAATCCATCATTCTACAGTTTTTTCTTGTAATTGAGTTCTCATTTGAAGTAAAAATTAATCAATACGAGCCAAAACAAACAATTGTCTACATCGTATTGACGTCCTAATCCTTCAGCTACTGGCTGCCGAAAAAAAAAACAAAAACCCCGAAGCCCTTCGACCGAGGCAAGAAGGGCGTCCTTTATCATATTTATTTTATTTCAATTCGGTCCGAATTTAATCCTTTTCCATTAATTAGTGACCGCTCCCCGTATAATGCGGGGTCTGACCGACCCCTCGCGAGGATGCGTTAATTTTTCTTGGCGGCGGCCGCAGGGTTAGGTAGTGGGGTAAGTCATAAGCGATCGACATTTTGTTCAATCATATTAATGTTTTCTGGAAGAGGCGTGTAATGAATTGAAACCTTCCAATGATACCTTCATAACGCGTTCCCACTGCTGGGATGCAAGCCTCCCCTCTGTGAGAGGGAGAGAGCTCTGAACTACCATGCGGCCCCAGTGAGGGTTAGTGGATATTAAAACTATAACATTCCTAAAACCTCATTGAACAATAAGATATTTCCTCAGTTTTAAAGGTTGACAAGCCTCTCATACTTTCAAAACATAAAAAAATTCATAGCATTTTAATATAGCCGCTGGACTGTGTCGGCTCTCACCGAAACACATATATGTTTTCCTTCATTATCTTCACATTTTATAATGTTCTAGAAAACGGATGCGTTACTCATTGAGATTCACCTTTCTGTTATCAGATCTAACGTACCATGTATCATATTAATTGGTCGTTTCATGTTCATTGTAATTAAATCTTAATTTTTCGGCTCCATGTTTTTTGTTAATACGTTTTTACTGTTAGGTTTTATAATTTTATTGTTTTAGCTGGGTCGGTTACACGTGGAGCTGTTAGTGCCAATGTTCTTTGTTATCTTATAGCCCGTTCGCCTCTTATCGGAAAACTGTATGTAGAACACTGTACAGCTTGGACTGATTTAGTGTCTTCACAAAACCTGTCATTTTTATTTGAATGTTCTTCTATTTCTTCAAATTTAATATCAGTCTTAACAACTGCAACTGCTTTTAAAATAACACTCTCATTTTTGATTTTCAGTCAGTCTTTCGTTAACTACTTTACACCAAAGCCCGTCTAGTGTATTCCGACCTTTGTAAAGAATATTAACTGTCGACATATCTATACGGCCAACAGTCATAAAAGTCAGTTTAGCAATTCAGGCATCGTAAACATACGAATTGTCATACTTTTAGTCATTATTTCTTTTTCTTTTGTAGTCATTATCAGTCATTAGAATACATGAAATGCCAATGTAGTTACAAACAGACAGACTTGTGTACTTTGAGTCATGGATACAAGACTGTGCCAATATACAACGTCTAGTCGTGTCTTAATAATATTGCACAAATTCTTGTTCTAAATTATAAATATGACACTGACAGAGTCGTGAAATGTAGATTATGATTTTTTAAATTGTTTTCTGTATTTTTGGGTATTTTGATTGTTAATTTGATACTATGATTTCCATGATGCAGGTGGTGATAATATTAGATGTTTATGATGTGACACTGGAGACGACTGAAGAATCATAGTCAGGTGGATCGTTCTTAATTTATTATTTAAAGAAAATTTTCACAAAATATTCTGATAGATCTATATAGATCATCTTATATTTTTCACCATCCGGTACTCGTTGAAATACTCATCTGTAAAATGTACTTGCGATCGTGTTCTTTGCTTCACTTCCAGAATTAGCGACTCTCAAACGTGTTCTTCAAACGCGTCAAGACTATCGGCAGCCATTTGCTCTTTCAGGTTACTTTCAAGAATTTCTCCTTTAATGTGGGTAGGCGGAAAAATTAATACCTCGTGAACATTGCGAAACTTTTCTAAAGGAGAGAAAAACGCGCAGCCCCTGAAACTCGCAACAATAACAAAGACCGTAACCGCTTTACAAATCAAATTGAAATCATAAACAAAATATCATTTGAAGACAAAAGAGTTTCAGGACAATGAGCTTTCAATACAATTTCTGGCCTTTCGATTTTATTGATTGGTTACGACACCGCTGAAATGAATAAGTTTGATTGATTTTACTGTTTTCCAGGAAACAATTTTAAAGTTTTAACAAAAGACGTTTCCACCGCTTTTGTTCTGAATTTAGAAAACAAAATGCTTGAATAACAGTCAAACAGCGGAAAGATTTGATGATAAAAATAGTCTAAAGTACAGTACTGAAGATACGAACAGTAAAAACAACGATTACAAAACATTAACAGGTGACTAACCCATCGCCAGAATTTCCAGCAATTAACCACATTGATCAACAAGATCTGATTGAACCACGTTATTTTCCAAATCTAACCGCGCAATAACTCATTGAATCATTAAGCTTACAACCGTTACTGTAATTGTTAGCCGTGAGAGTTCAATTACTAAAATTACACCGACTTAATCTATTGCACAAACATACTAAAATTTAGAATCTGATGACTTGAATAGATAACTATTCTTTGTTGGTTAGTCGCTATTGCTTTAATTGTTGGTTTAGAACCGTGCACTTCGGTTAGGTTCTTTTTGAATAACGGATCGTCATTGATTGCTATCTGCGGTAATGTAAGTTCGGGTAGACAGCTTTACGCTAGGATTTAATCTTCACAATTAATTACCTTTTGTTCAGTACCAATATGCTAATTTCTAACTACAAGCTTTCCTTCAATATCATTTTTAAGATCAATGTCAAAGTAATGAGTCTTCAAAAAGATGTTCTGGCCGACATTCGGATCATTATCAACTTCTTTTACATTTTCGCGAATATTTTTAGAACAATGATATCTATAATATTCGTCGCGTCAATTCGTCCCAGTTTCACAGTCATCAAAGTTCCCATCTCTTTCATGTTCAAAGCTATAATTCATCAATGTCGAGTGCGACTCACCTTTCTTGTCCACACAATCGAAAAAAATCTACTTTCTCACATTATACGCATCTGAAATGTCTCTTGGGCTATTATAAAAACATTTTTGACGACATCGACTGTTTTTAATTATTCAGAATTATTACATTCTCATTACGCTTCACACAATGCTGATAATTCTTCTTCTATTTTAATTGAATGTGCTACTTCCTCTTTAATGACTACTTTCATACTTTCGTGTGTTTCAACTTTCTAGTTGTAAACATAAAATTATTCGGTCGAAGTACATCGTTTCTGTTTAAAGTTTAATTTGAATTACGCACTTTACGATGGCGGTTTTCTATAGTCTGAATAGATAACTAGTAATGGTCGGCTTCGTGGCTGGGTGCGCAGAGATGACACGATAAATGTACATATTACGCCTGCAACTATGTTTCGGGGCCGATATATTGTTGGAAAATAGATACTGTACGATAATATCATATTTAAATCATTGGCTAAATTGTATACTTTCTAACACTTATGTGACTGTCTAAAGATTATCTCCCAAATTCATAAGCAAAGCAACAGCTTTTATGAACTCTTCCCCTACATTTTTTGCCCTCACAAATTCATCTGATCCTACATCTCCCTCTACCTGTAAGACCTTCATCCTTCACTTTGTACACAATGTCATAACTCTAAGGTCTCGATGACGACAGTCCTCAAGGGCGTTTATTCTTAAAACACTGCACTGAGTCAGGCAACTAGGCTGAGTGATCAATCTTGTTCAATTGAGAGACGTTACGTAATCGGGACACCGTCAATTTGCTACTAGGTGATAGGAATTATCGGATATTTGGTTACAAGTAAATCTCGGCCTGTATTTAAAATGTTGATGAAGAAATTATCCTGAATAAAGACTTAAAAACTGAACTACGGTTTATGTTACAAAGTTTTAGAAGAAAGCGTCTTTAATTTAGTATATATGTTACTAAGACACAAATATTAGTTTCTTTTTAAAATCTCAGTGACTGATAACTAAATCTATAATTTATCTCTTGTAACATCAGCGTGATGCCAAGAATCCTACACGTATTACCATCATATCTGTAGGATTTACCATAATATTTAAAGCAATAACTAATTCTGTAGCTAAACGTTAAGACAGAGAGGCACGAACAAATATTTACTTATTGCTGTATTGGAAGACTTTCCTGGAACCCTGGTCGTTATGAGATGTCGTGGCATGTTCCAGTTAGTACGCCATTAGTATCTCCTGTTTATGTTTTATATAGCATGTCTAGATATGTTCTTAGCCTAACTAATACTGGCTCTCCTGAAATTGGAGGAATCATATTGTGTTTATGTCTATGAAAAACAGCAGTAGCGATGGTATGACGATGGATTTTGTGTTGCCATGATTAGTATTAGTAACTATGCATTATCTCGTATTGTTCTCCTACTAATTACTAAGATAACATCACGTCCGTAATCCTAGAATGATCAGGCAGAGGTGTACCTGTATTAGATTCACATTTTGCCGTCTCTACTAAACGCTCTCATGCCTTAGTGAAGATTCTACATGAATAATTAGAATTAACGAAATTAAAACTCATTTCATTATAGTGAACCAACAAGAGTACCTACAATTACTTAAATACAAGTTAAGAATTAACTGATACAAAAGAAAGTAGACCGGCTAATATAATTAGACAAGTATGGCGCATAATCCGGTGATCTTTGGTTTCATCAGAAACGTGCGTCTAGTGCGTAAACCGTGCGTGTTTGTCAGATGTTTTAGATGAGATATCTACGCTGCGTTAATGCTGTATCTATCTGAAGGAGACTTGTAATTATTAGACATTGCTATCACACAAAAATTGTTGTTAATGATAATATCAACTTTAGGATGGATCGAAATCTTTGCTAGATTTAATACTTGAGCCGTGTTTTCGTATAAATTATTTAGTCTTTTTCGTCCATCATTACCAAAATGTGCTTTGTAGGTAGGAACTAGTCATCGTCTTCGAGAGGTGTGTCTGAATAACCGAAAACCGCAGCGAAACCGCCGTTGCGTCTGGCACCACCCTTCTAATCTGCGTCCATATCATCACGCTGATACGATCTGTGCAGGGGCCGTGCAGTCACGCGTGTGTTCACTCAGTTTTATACTTTAGCTTTCTTTAACTAATGGCTCATTATTTTAGTTTTAGTCATTTCGAAAATAGATATTTTTGGTGGTACCGTTTTGTGTGTAATTAAAACTGCTTTAATTTTGGTAATGATTTATGCTTATATTTATTATTTTGAAGCTGAAAGTGCTTTTTGAAAATTTTAACCAATTTTTGAATAAACAATGAGGAATTTTGTTTTTGATATCGATTGTTTACTATTTCTGCTATAGCATCTAAATACATCATCCAAATGAATCCCAAAAACAAAAAACTCATAAAATAATATAATTCATACTCCACAATACATTGATGGCCTTTTATAAACAATACAAGCGAACAACACCTTTTCATTATTTCACCGATCCAACCGCCAATAGCTTTGTACTTCCGGCGATCGCTGATAGCCCCAATGATGATGATGTTACCGGAAGTACGTCACTATGGGAACTGGTAATTAGATTACATTAATTCATTTGCGCTTGTGAAAAATTTACTTCCTCTAGAATGTTATTGTTGTAGTTTTAATTGAGGATATTGATGGACTTCAAATTGTTTGGCGTATTCTATTCTATTGTGTGTCCTTTATCTCACTCAGGATAAACCTTTATTGGAGGACTAGTGTCATTAACGTTATTTATCGTTCGAAGTTGCTAAGATAAAAATGTTATCGGAACTTGCAGCTCTATTTTTCTCTCTATTTTTATTTTGTAAAACTGAAGTATGTAAGTAAGGGTGCTGGTTGCAACACCTACCTGTTTTGTTAACTAGCATTAAGGCAAGTGCACTTATAGATGTTACTATATAATGTTAACATTGATATTTGATCTAATAAATAAATTTTGAAATATTTTGCTTTATAACGAGTTTGACTTGAAGAAATCCTACAAAATTATTGTCCTAACTTCTACGTGTCAAAAAACTTTTCAAAGACAATTTTGACAAATCCGACTGAGACCATGGAGTATCAAAATACTCAAAAACCCCTCTTTCTTGTTACAGCGAGCCACACTGGCAGAAAAAGAAGTGACCACGTTGAAAGAACAACTGGCCACGACCAGCCCGACCCCTCTCCAGGCCACAGTCCCTAAAACCAATGGCTCCCACATAGAACCCACCAGGGATCAGGCCACAGAGACGCGGATCGACAGGTTCAGTCCTGACATCAAGGAAGAGAAGCACGACGTTGATGACGACGTAGAGAAGATGGATATGGCAGCCACTGGGAGGAGTAATAGCAACTCTTCGAGGAGTAGTCCCGTGGTGCATCAGCCCATTCTTGAGGGCGAGCTTGCTGCTAAGGAGAAAGAGGTAGGACTACTTTTAATTACTAGGATTTTTTTATTACAAGGAGACTATGTCTACTTTACTTTAACCAAGGGTTACCCAGCAAATGGACTGTGGAGGTCAGATAGGCAGTCACTTAATGTAATATACTGGTAATCAGCTGCATCCGGCTAGCCTGAAAATTATACATGCTACAAATGTATTTATAGAGTCTAATATCAAAGAGATTTAAGATACTATAGAGAAGAAATTTTATAGAATGGCAAAATTGCAAAGTTTGACATGTTCCACTTATTCTGACAGCAACCAGTTGGTTATTGCCGGTTGTTTACAATATTGTTCGATTTGTCCTGTACATCATCTGTATATTTAAATGGTATTGTCTAATATTGATGAATAGTTACATTCTATATTAGTCAACAATGGACTTAGACTGTACAGCTATATCTATCATTCTTCCAATAAATACTAATCAAATCTTGTCACATAGGTATGTACTACAGGCACATTACGTGTCCTATTAATGTACATGAATCTTCCCATATATCAGTGCCATTATCCGCGATCATAGGAGCATGTGGGCGGCCATCTGAGTCTACCAGTTATGACAACACAAGCGATTGACTCAAATGCTGCATCACCGCTCTATTGCTCTCAATTAGAGTTGCCCAGCCGACTCGCGTTAATTGACTGTATCGATAATATTGATTGATCGATTGGTGGGCGGCCAACATTTGTTATCGACGGTTAAATGAAAAGGTGATTGTGTAAATTTTTAGGAGTTAAGTGACTCGGGCATTTGGAAAAATACGGGTCCGTTGAGTAACAATATTTCATTTATCGTTAGTTACTGTCAACGTGAAACTTGACCAAAGAAACACTACACATAACTTTTCCTTAGAATTTTCTCAACAAAAGCTTTTAAAAGAGCTTGTTTAAAGTAACAAAACAATAAAACAGTTAGGAGACGCAACTGGGTCAGTAAGCGTTAAAGAAAAATCGATTTCACAAAAATTTGCGAACACATTCACGTGTTGGACATGGAAACTCAATTTAGAAGTGGCACCACGTGAAACAAGCACTCTTAAGAGCTGCGGAAAAAACTTATCATGTCTTGTCGACATTTCGACATCGGTGTTGGCACAACACTAATTGAAATTAGCAGCCCGCTCTGATCGCTTGCCAATGTCAATTAAGACAGAAAAGATAATATCGTATTAGATAACCATACCTATAAATAATAACTATATTCTTCGTGGCATATGTTCAATGGTAGATTTAGATCTAATTCTGGGATTTCCGGCGCGTGAAAAGAAATTCGTATCAGTTGATAATCTTGTTGCGAAATGGGTTAATGAGTACAGAGTAGTCGTGTTATTGAACGAAAATATCGCACGTTTAAAGATTTATTCACAGAAAAAACCTCGGATCTTAATCTCATCACTGCATCCTTTCATCATCTCATCTTATCTTGAGATTGAAGGCATTTGTGGTGGTGGTCTTGTCTAACAGTGCATATAATATGTTTCAACCAAGGGTCACAAAACTAGAAAAATAAAAACAATTGAAACCCGAAACTATTTTAGAAGGATACTTTTGACCAAATAAGAGTCATACAGGAAAACGCGAACAAAAAGACCATGCTGCTTTTACTATAGATTTCCTAAATACCGACACACGTATCAATGCAGCTCCAATTAGGCAGCATCCTATAAATAACGGTCGAGTCGCGTGTCTTAGAGGGACGTTCATAAACGGTGATATTTATTTAGTGCAAGGATTACGTTCGTTCGGTGCCGATCAATCATCCCATTGAACGTATCCTGTTTCCTTTGCCTAGGGATGTGCAAGCCGATTGGGTATCGATACTTCGGAAAAATTGATATCGATAGAAAATAAATCTTTGTTTAAATCCTCAGCTTGCTGTGAATGAAATAATTTCCGTTACTAAAACCTTCACGGTGTATTTTATTTCGTCATAACCTCTACGATTACAACCATGAATGGTCGACGACGATCCTAATGGCTAGTTACGAGCTTCCTGTTTTAGTTAATAAAATAACTTCCTCATTATTATTGCGCTAAGTAACCTCAGTTACTTCTGTTCTATTCAACCTTAGGCTGTAGTGGTTTCCGCTGCATTTTACTATTTTTTTTATTTTAACCCTTATTATTCAACAATCTATCGACTATCATTAAAACTCTATCGATAAAATCCCACCCACAGATCACATAACCCATCCCTAGATCTAACCGACTGTCAAACCCAATTCAGCATTGCCCCCGCACACGTAATTGATTTATTGATCGTACGTTACATTCGATACGAGATGAGCTGCGTTTGCGCTGCATCCTTTACTCACAATTTCTAACCAGTTGACCGGCTGACCTCGATCGCATAAGTCATGTGGATGCTAGGGGACGGAGCGATTGAGTATTGGATTGTAAGGCCATATGGGAGGTAAGAAATGCGGATATAAACAGCCAGTAGGTATAGGACAGGATTACGGAGTAACGAAGGTGTGTTTACCTGGAATTGGACAGCTTTTTCTAATTCTCCTGATAAAATGGAAAAAAAAATGCTTCTAATCTAGCTCTAAATAGACAGGATAGGTCGATGATGATTGTCATCTTAGAGTAATCATACCATCATCTATCATCTTCATAGTCTCATGTTATGAAGATCTTCAGATACATGATAACGTTTATAATGCTAAGGTTAGTGTGTGAACTTTCAGATGTACAATTTATTGACATGAGTATAGAAGGACGTGTTATAGTAAACGTGTTGAAGGTTGCAGTTAGAGCAGTCACGCATCTTCGCATGCTGAGAAACACATTACAATGTCTGCTGATGTCGAGATAGCTAGCTGTCGCTATGTGCGTAGAAAGTATTATATCTTAGATATTATTGATGGCAGTTCTTTCATTACAGTCGTAAAAAGCATTTAAATTGAAGTCTCTGATTGACCTAGAGATAGCAAAAGGTGAGACTGAATTTTTTGTTCAGAAAATCATGTGTGAAGCACGAACGATAGATGAATGCGGAGAAAAAAATGGCAGTACATAAAGCTGCATGTAAAGCGAAGCCTACTGAAGATTCCATACAAACAGTATCAACACAAACAACATTTACATGAAAGAAACTACACAAACAATTCATGAGTCAAAAACAGACCCCCATCCATTTGAAGTGGTGCTCATCGCCAATGCGGCCGAATTTCAAAGAAGCCTAGTTGCAGGCGAGGCCTTTCAGAATGCACCCATTCATGCTTCAGAATCATTAGTCCATTGAATCACCGAATTTAAAGCAAGCGAAAACGCGGATTTGAAACGAATTTTCATCTCTTTGTTGGGGATTCAATAGCTCTATATAATTACAAGTATGTTTGGGTTTATTGGTAAAAATGGACGCTGTAGAGTATAAAGCTAATGGGGATGAGATTTTAGATGATGTATATATGAAAAGAGTCTGTGCCCAAAATATTTTAAAACATATTCGAATAAAAAGAAAAAGACAGAAAACAACAAATCGACAACAATTAAACTACTGCACAAATGGAAGAGACAAAAAGACACAAAAACGTAAAACACGAAAACACCAATAGTGTTGAACACAGCCCTTACTTGCACAGTGTCGAAACTCAATGAGTTCGCGATATAAAAGCTGTTATTTGCCGTAACGAACGCCTTTGTGCGGAGGAATGCCTTTAGAAGCACTATCTTAAAGACGAATTGCCGTACAACGCTGCGCAAGTTCCTACCGATGCAGGCACGAGGTACTATGACGCAGCAATGCAAACAATCTCCAGCCATAGTTTCGTTCACAAACTAGCCATAAACAATCCGATAAAGGTACCGAACGAACAACTTTTGATAGTACGCCACTACGCCGCTTTTTATGCAAATTCGTGGCGTTGCGAAATATCGATGTGTTCAGCGAGCTTCTGCGTTGTCTTCCGAATTTATTTGTGGTGTTCTGCTTTCAATTTCTTCTATTGTAGTTTTAATTTACGGTTTATAGGGGAATTTATTTTCTTTGTTAGTTTTTTTTGTCACGAACTGTACAGTGCAAATAGAAACGAGATTTCTTTAATCGAAAGAATTTTGAAAATGAAAACTCAACCCACAGACCAATCAATAACATCTTAAAAAACTTTCTTAAATCAAAAACTCGTGCAATCAAATTCAAAGGAAAGTTATCAAACGAAAGAGAGGAACCTATTATCGGAATGTCATCAAAAAGAAATAACACAGCGTCACCCTTTCGGCAACTTAATTAAAATCTTCGCAAAAAATCCCCGAAGGAAAAACTTTTGACCCTTCGATAAGGTTAATAAGTTCGCAACTGTGGTTGTGGACTGAAAAATTGTTTCGTTTCTTCGAAATTTGTCGAACAATCAAAGGGTATCAAAGACTACATGGCCAAGGGTGCATTGTCGCGATTTCTTGACATTTAAACCCTTTTGTGGTTATGTTTTTTGCGGAAATGCTTTATTATGACCTGTTTTTGTTGATGAAAACTAAATTTTCCACGCGCGAATAAACAGTTCATTGTTTGGATTGTTAGAAAAGCCTTATAAGAAGTGAAGTCCCAAAGCTTCAATATCGTACTCTCGTATTAAAATATCCGTACAACGAAAAATTTTAATTTCGTTAATTATTGTTTTCACCGTACACAAGTGATGTTATGTGGTTTCATTTCTAAGTTCGCGCCAGTCATGTTGGCTTTCTGTCTTCAACTCTTTAATATCGCCATCGATATAAATAAAATTTCTCAGTTCTACTGCTTCAACACGATGCCCATTATCAATTGGCTCATTAGAATTAACGAAATAAGATATAACGTGTGACACCGCCGTATTATGATAAATGAAAGGCCATGATATTTCTTTTTTTATAAATTGCCTATTTATTACAATAAACCATGTTTCCGTCTATCCCAATGAGTTTTAACAAGATTTTTGATGTAATGTGAGAAGTCAACTAGACAAACGTTCTTTAGAAAATACGGCTTCATCCGCTTAGACGCAGAAATCTAGGTGAAGATGGTGATGACGTGAGGGAAGTTAGATGAAAATTGACGCAAAAGTGATGGAATTGATTTTGGGGTTATGTTTAATGCAATATTTACCATTAATCATTCTAATCACGCACTGGACTGGACACCAGCAGGAGAGCTGATGACGAAGTCTAATAAGTAGTAAATGTTACAAGAATAGCTACTTCTATTTGAGGTAAATAATTATTAACTTAGTCCACCGCAATGGACTACTCATCGGCAACATAAGCATCAAGGCTCTCAACTATTGACTTACACATTGCGACAAAAGATAACGAGATCTCGACATGTTTTTCTTTCACAATCAAATCAACAGACAACTGGCTTTATTCTTTAACAAAGTTATTGAATCATAAACAAGCAGTTAGTACATAATTACGCCGACAGATAACGCCCTTTTGTAATAAAACCTTATTTTTGGAATACCTTTTTAAATCTCATGCGTACAGGCACCTGTCATTAAACGTATACAGCCAGACACCTGGCATCAAAACTAGGTAAACATCACAATACATACACATTACGATGCTACTATTTAATTTCAGAAAGCAATAATAGTCCTACATAAATCATAAACACCTTTCTTTTTAGGCAGTAAAAACGTTACTTTCATCTTGGGACTCATAGATGGCGCTGTACTAAAATCCAACTGTAAATTATAGTTTAATGTCACTTCACGGCGAGACATGAAAGAGTGACGATGCTATTTTTGTACACACCAAAACGAAAACACTCGAAATTAGTTTATGACGTTTGTCTGTAGTTCGATTTATTTTAATTTTGTTATTTTCGGGGGCCGTGCTCTTATTATGTGTCGGTCGTCGTAAACTGGTGTAGTTCGACACTGAATTATCTCCCGCCCGACTTGACTAATGATGTCGGCAGTATTTCTAATTTAGACTTTATTGACATTTATCGATGATCGGCCACTCTTGCGCCGGAAACCAGAACACAAGTTTGATGTAACACATTCCGTCCGCCCATAGTTTTTCTGTTTTGTTATTCTAAATTCTATTCGCTTGGCATAACGTTGGTAATTTTTCGTTTCCTATATTTGCAAGACTCATTTAGTTTTGATAAATGTCTTGCTTTCCTTCATCTCTGTCTACAACATTAGTGATGATATAAATATTTGATATTTCATTCAAAGGTGCTTCATCAAACTCTTATTCTTCACCTTCATATCTCTCATCATCTCTTTGACACTTGCAAGTCACTCAAAATATTGAGTTTCACTACGTTAATTTTTGACTGCACAGAACAGTGTTATCGTTCCCGTCTTGGTCACTTATTTATTGTTAGCCATCGCACTATAAACCTAATGATAAATTTTGTTAACAACTGGAGCAATCTATCGACATTAATTTGCAGTGGTCTATTCACTGATAATTTATGTTTGGAAGACGATGCCAAAACGCACCCGTCTGACACCCTGAGGAATGACAATATATCGACCGATAGATTCGTATCGATAGATATACGAGACCCGATAAACATGACTAACCTCAAGCTTGTTAAAATAACATATTTGAAATAGAAGTTACACACGCAATATCACTTTCAAAAGATCATCAACATAAACAAGCCTTTGCTTGACATTCAACATTGAGCTCTCAATTGCAACTGAATCGACTCTAACAACACTAAAGAAAATAAATAATAATGTTTTCGCGACTGTAAATCCATGTTTGATTATAGATATGCTCTCACATACAAACACACGTGACCTTTGCGTTCTGATTTCCAAGCGAATCAAAGAGAAAGCATCGAGGGATGTCGACAAGAGAAGCAATCAGATGCCCCATCAAACGCAACCTATCATCTTGTCAGAAATCGGCACGCACGTTAATTTAATAACAAAAAAAGCCTAGAGTTACATTAGAAAAAAGGACAAAAATAAATGGTAAGTAGTGTGCGCGTGGGTCTCTCTCGCTCGCTCGTCGGCGACGCCCGTAATTACGCTCCAAACACGCGAGCGCAACTTGAAAGCAAATGTCAAACTCACATATTTATTTCTTAGTATTGAATGCTGCGCTCGCTTCTCGGAAGATCCGATGTAAACATCATCGTGTCGATGATGAAAGCGATCTGCTTCTTTGTACTCGATGCTGATTAGTCTAATTTTATCCGACAAAAAAACATCACAAATATGTAATTTGTGTGTACCGTGACAACGGCTGGCGTGACTGGAACCGAGGCTCAATAATGACCGGAAAGTGTTCGGTACATCTCAACCGAGTGGAAAGTTTGTTAGTCAGTCAGCAATGTTACTTTAATAACCTCGTAATTAACTAAAACGAAGACGGCTCGTCGAATTCGTCCCGGTTTATTTATACACGGTCCCGCGTCGATATTCAGAAGCCAACTTGATAGATTCATAGCAGCGAACATCAAAGAGCGAACATTAATCATAACTCACATCAATCGCCGGTGAAACATTTCTGTTTTTATTGTAAATCAGTATTAAAAAGCGACAACGTAAGCATATGAATCAAACGTGCGCCTCGAGACGTCGACTATGTGCAATAAATTCGTGAAAACGTAAATAAAAAAGTGTGGCGGGCCGATCGGACCACCCTGCGGTACACCTGTTGAATCTATTAACGTGTGCGCGGCCCGCACCAGATACTATCGAACTCGTCGCCACTCGCCGGCCGAGAGCTGATGTGCCGTGCTGTCGTACATCATAATACGCGATGCGTTGAGAAAAATCAGAGTCGGTCACATCTGTGCGTCGGCGTCGATGGCTCCGCGCGATGCCTCTCCGAGCAAATCGTGCGTTTCGTTTCTTTTAAATTACAGCCGGTGTAAGTGCGCCTCAACTGCGCAAAACTAATAAAAGTTATACTTCCTACGAAGTGATATTTATGTATGTACTACGTCTGGCTTCCATCTTTTACGATCGTCAACAGTTACATATTTAATGTTCGATGTTTATCAACATTTCTTTCTTATGCAGGTTTTAGTGGAGCGATAAATTATTTATCATCAAAGACTTGCTTATTTTGAAACTTTTGTTTCTTTAGCGCGGTAATTCCTGGCTTTACAACAGACGTCACTGGCATTATTAAGTAAACGCCAGTATTCTTTTATCATAGATTTGATGTATTAAGAACGGATCATAAATTCAAAGATAGCGTATGGTATGATAACAGTTTGGCAGGACTCGAAGAGGATGGGTCGTGTCATGATGTCACTGTGTACATGGATGTGGACATGTATTAGTCAGTAGTTGACTAATTGACTCATTCTGAAAATCTGTGAAACACTGACGCACCCTCGTAAATTCTTTACAATGATTTTAAATTAAAACATTTCATGACTGGTTCAATAGAGATGATTCAAACACCAAAGGCTTCAATCTTTACGATTGTCGTATAAAAAATCGTCACCTCCAATTGTCCTATGCCTCTCAGCTCTCCCGATTTCGTGACCAAGTCAAATGTTACTGTTATACTACCTTTGTTCAGTCTTTCATGATATGATTCAGCCCTCAATGTTACAAGGCCGTGGAATCTGTTTGCTATACAAGTCTGCGTTGACTTTTTATATTTAAAATCCCTCTTTGTCTCAGACTGCCGCAAGTTTAATAAGATACATCTGTTACTACTATATTTTGGGGACATCGTCTTCAAACGTCATATAATCAACAGCGTAGATATTGAGTTACAGGAGCTTTTTGTCAACAATTTTCAACCTTACTGCCTGCTAATAAGGATTATGGTTTTGTGATATATTTACAGATTTACACCTTTGATGTATTTCGATTTCTTTTTGTGGGGAGCTGAGAAATTTCGATGGCTCATCGAGACACGACAAGATGAGTAAATCAACGGGAAGAGTTATCAATATTTTTAACGGCTTATTCATAACGTGTCTCACGGAATTGTTTTGCTGAACTAATTTTGTTTTGGAAGAGCGTTGACTTCTGTTACAGAAAACAAAGTTCGTTTAAGCTGTCGATTTAAAATAGGTACTTTAAAAACATTGAAAAACAAACATGAACCTCACAATTTATGACAAGACATAAATAAAATTACAATTAAACAATTTGAAGATCAGCTCTTTGAAAAAAGCCCTTATAAGACACTTTTATCTCCTATCGTATATTAAACCAGCATGTATGTAATCAGTATCACATTGCCAAGAGATTCCAACTATTCCTCAACACTACACATCACTTCATAATTCGTTTGATCACCTAATGTTTTATGTATGTCGTCGTAATTAGTTCGATCTCCTGATCATCAATATTAATTTGCAATTACAATATCACGCCTCCGTACATGATTAGGTTCATTCCAGTTTCATTAAACTTTAATTCATTTTGTTTATTCATGATTTACTAGCTGTGTTTTTGTTCAATATTGAACGTTTGATCATTCAACTTTTTATAAGGAGGCCATTTTTATGGAGGATTAAATTTTTTGCTCTTGTTAATAAATTATGGTTTATGGGCGTCTGGTGATAATTAATCTTAATTATTTGATTAAGCCACGGATATGGCAGTCATTTCTGGTCTAGTGAAGTTAAATTACTATAGTTTGATGGCATGTTAGACACTAATACATCTACACTTGAATGGACAAGAAACAGCAACAGATAAGACTATATTGATGACCGCACCACACACGATATGATCGAACAAGAAAGAAAGAAAGAAAGAAAGAAAGAAAAAGATAATCACGCGTTACATTAATCCACAGACCCAATAAAAAAGCAATCTTCTAAACTCAATTGCGTTTAATAAAAAGCAGTAATTATAAATGAAAATAGCTCCAATACTAATACATAGGCAATTATCGTCGCGACTAACGATCAAGCAGTATTACACTTATCGGAACTACCGCCGTATTACCTTAACTAAAACCTTATTGGGTTTCAATAAGAACCAATTTGTTCCGCGGCTACCGTAATCTGGGGAAAATCGAACTTGGACCTAAGATAAAGCCTAGTAGAGTCTAATATTGTTTGTTGGTCGTGTACCTCCATATGTAGGGACGTGTTAGTTCGGAGCGAACACGTGTGCGGAATATGTCAATTCATTATAAACTTTGTGTCGTATAGAAGATGATTTGTGACATATTATAGAATAATGCGGTATCTGTTAGTACATGCATCCATTAAGGACTTATTGTTTCGTGTGTAGAGATACCGCCGAATTCTGAGTAATTGACGAAATTTGTCGGTGTGTGCCTGTCATTATGTGTTTAATTAGTTTCTGTCTGTTTATTGTTCGCATTATCGATTCTAGTTACGTTATCGTCGAGAAAGTTTCGGTTCGGGACGAATGGGAAGATTTGTGTGATTCATTCTGTGTTTAGAACTTAGAAGTTGAGCGAGTTGAATTGAAATGGTCATTTGTACTTTTGTAATCGGTACTTACTTATGTCTTTCACAGCTACACAGTATAGCATAATATTCATCTTTCAAAGCAAAAAATAATAAATCAAGAAACGAAAAAGCTTCCGTTGTTTTCGGCCTCATCAAAATTTCCAAAAACTTTTTCGTCCTCCCTACCTGCAACTTCGTCCAAATGCAATTACAGCCCGTCGAAAACATTCTACTATTGTTTTTATTAAAATTAATTCTGTAAATCAATCAATTCAGAACTTTCTTGTCGTCCCCTGTTGTTCGGACCATTTTTCTCGTCCCCCCCTCTCAGAGACAATAGAAAATGGTTATTAATATTCCTTGTAAAAAAACAGAGGCGCTAAACAATAGGTGTTGTTAATTTACTCATTAAGGATTCATGGGGTGTGCCTCCTCCTGGGAGAAGGGTGGCAGATCCACAGTGATATTGGCTTCCTTTGATACATTCGGTTTTGGTACAAATTGAAATTTAATTTTATATCAGTTGGAATGTGTCAAATTGCGGGTACTGGAAAATTATGAGTTTTATTTTACGAGCATGTCTTCAAAGATATTTGAAATGAAAGCAACTTGAGATGAAAACCCAATCACAGTATTTTAATAGAAAAAGTTGTCCACCCAGTCGTAAAAGAATTAATAATAAACATACAATTTTGGCTATAAATCACAGATTTTAACAGAACACAATGGAACACAAAACAGCCGATAATTTTAATAATACTTTGAATGACAAAACGTATGACCACGTGGCGGGGGTCAAAACCGGTCGCAACCGGTTCTTAATAAAACACCATTCAATCGAATTTCGTACAATCCACCACTAATGTAAAGAAACTCCACAATAGCAGGTCACGCTATTCTGACCTCTATTCATGCAAAATAAGGGCGAGAGTTTCATACAAAAATTGGACCAGGGTAGTGATTGGTACATTTTGATCGCCTATTCATTCGCCAGATTTGAATCTACGCAGATGTCCAGCTGGTCATAAAACACATTTAATCGAACGAGATCTATTGATACTATTTTTTATTGTTGTATTAATGGTCAAGTTTGAATAGAGCATCGCGTGACGATTTCAATGTAATTCGGAGCCCGGAGCCCTGGGCGTTTGGCGTTCGCCATGGAGGATTCTATTACTGTGTTTATTTCAGACACTTTGAGTAAACCTTCGAAATCTATCGTCACGATATCGTGAATTCTAAAATGTCAGGTTAAGTGCTTGGTATATTTGAACATTGCAAACGATATTCTGAACTGTTACTAATGACTAGTATGCAAATTCATTCAGATTTCGGTTTATTTAAAGATGCCTTCTAAGTATATATTTAGACCTTATTTCATTCAATTTACGATTGTTTACTCACAGAGGCATATTATTTGGGATTTTCTAAATATTAAATTTCCATTACATTATTGATGACGCGGTGAGGTCGCGAACCTAACTCGATAGATTCCAATACTGGTGGTAAAATCCCGAAATATTTGTGGTCATAACAACTACAAAACTGATAAACATGAAGGTGCCGCAAATACAAATAAAACACAGTTCTCCCACTCGACAAAACACTAAAATGATTAGCATGTCATCCCTATCTTGGGGACACTTTAATTGAACGTTTCCAGCTCCCATCGAAACAAAGGCGTCAAAAGGAATATTTCGCATAAATTATTTTTTCTCTTTTTTTCAACACTTCATTGTGAAGATATCGTTAATATTAATTTTTTGACACGGAAACACCACGCTTTAATATTCGTGATACAGGCCCTTTGTTATTTTAATGGCTGCCGATATTCCCTTTGCTATCCATAGCTTCGTCAAAGAAGTTTTCTATTCGGTTTCGTTGCAATTCATTGGGCGATTTGGGGTTGGGATTCTGTTTTACCAAATAATTAAAACAGATGGTTTGAAATAGATGGAGAATCTATTTCAAACCATCTGTTTTAAAGATTTAATAGACAACATTTTAGAGATAGATGACACAAAAGAAAAAGACAAGGCTTAAGGCGAATAGAAGGAAAGCATAGATTACGCTACCTTGGAGACTGGCGTACCTATACTGCAGTAGATTTGATATAATAATAAAAGCTTGCGATAAATAAAGTGTAAGAGAGAATGCCTCCGATGGATAAGAGCTGTAACTGACGCAATACCCAGCACGTGTAAGCAGCAATTGATCGTAAAACAATCGATAGTGGAGGCGATTTAGACGGTAAGTCAACGCCCTGCTTATCGCAGGTCAATAATTCGGTGTAGTTTAGTTGAGCGAACTCACGATTATCTGAACTCTTGCGCAGATGTGTGGATGTCAAAGTTTTGGAATTTAAAAAGCCGTCTTCCATAGACAGCTTTTTGTATACAAACTCTGACGATTCTACTGTGAATGTTAGGAGTATCCAAGTGGAAAGATTTTCGATTGTATCAGATGTAATCACTACCAAGGAATTACCGCAAGGAAGTACTATTAAAATCAAATACAAAATACTTTTCTCAGAAAAGTCGAAATTTTAATATTTCTCAAAGAAAATATCAAATCTTAGAATCACAAACTGAAGATACAAGGCAAACTATCAAACAGAGCACCTAAAGCTACACTGATGAATTATCAAAACTTTGACAACCACAACCAACAGATCGATACACGCATTTTGACAAAAACAATGTTCCCGATACTGTTGATAAAGCGATGTTTATATAATATTTATACTTGTTTTACACATATCAGTATAATAATATGTTAGTTGACGGTGGTGAGGCAAAGACTTGCATCCGTCCGTGAGTGATAGTGGCTTGATACTTCTGATGTCTATCGGGGATATTTGGTGATGAGGTCGGTTTATTCGTTTATTTATCATTTTGTAGAGATTTGATATCTTTGGTAGCAAAAGATAAAGTGGATATAGATGATTTGGTGTTTTTTTCTTGGTCATAACTTGTGATAATGTGGTGATTACTTTTAGCTGTGTAAAAGAAGTATATGTTCTTTGAAAAACTATGTTACACGTGTAAGGATATTAACATAATTCTGCCATGCTTGTAATCACGCTTAAAGCTCTAATAATCCTAGCAAGTTGTATTGAATTCATTATTAATGAGGTTACTAAACACTACAAAGTACTAAGAATAATTACTTGAATATAGGAAAATATCTAAGAAGCGTACGGAGACGCAGACAGTTTCCATCACTGCCTCAATAGACGGCTTAATAATATACAAACACAAGCAACAACAAACATCACAATAGTTACGGAGAAACAAAACGTTTCCACCATCCGTTTAGAACACATTAAGCGATTTACTTAATGTCTTATCACCGGCAATCAATAACAAACTTAAAGCACTAATCAATAAGATTGACATTCGATTGGGGATCCAACCGTCCTTGAAAACATCCGATCTAAACGCGGTACGCGAAGGATACTATTCTCAAAGTACAATCAACTCTATATCGAGTCGTCTCGGTTGACTGTCAGTCGATTCCGTGTTCTTAGTTACGT
The DNA here is from genome assembly GCA_910589295.1 of Noctua janthe. Taxonomy (NCBI): domain Eukaryota; kingdom Metazoa; phylum Arthropoda; class Insecta; order Lepidoptera; family Noctuidae; genus Noctua; species Noctua janthe. The sequence continues at coordinate 1,240,830 of OU342573.1, read as the reverse complement.
CACTCCGAAGAGGTTTGTTACCAATCTATCGGAATAGTTCTCTTAGGATGGAGGTCTAATGCATTGTCGTTAAATTAATGCCACGATTTATGACAGTCGGAATTAGCCCCAAACGAGGGCCAGCAATGGATCACTGTTTAGTTTTATTGATGAATGTATTTGAATACAAATAACTGTGACATTATCCGCGGCGGGTGATGTACGAGCGATTCTGGTGTTTACTGATTTGAGAATAGTGTGCGTTTTGGATGTTATAGAAAATTGTTGGGTAGTCATTTGTTATTTTGATGGACTTGCGAATAATTTTGTAATCCATCAGAATCAGGAGGTTAATGATATTGAATATGAAACCGCTCAAATAGTAGCGTCTTAAGATTTCATTTGACACTTAGAAAGATTGCAAATCTCTGGTTAATAAATCCGAAAAACAAAAAATATCTTGCACAGGTGAGCATGTTATCATAATTAACAACAACTAGGCTCCCATGACCAATGGCCATTGCTTGTCGCCGCACCGATCCATCACAGGCTTATATAAAAATGTCAACGATTCGAGTTACTCAATTTGCAATAATTTTCAGAACCGCGGCATGGTTGAGTAAATCCACCATGCAGTAACAGCCTGCCGTGGATAATGAGGTTCGATTCCGCGGGAAGCAATTTTCTTCTATAATACGCCGATTTTTATTTTATGATCGTCTCGGGACAATGATTCGTTTGACTCGACTACTGTTGACAATCCTTGCGAAGCTTTATTTGACTTAAACGGTGTTTGTCAAACGTTTGATCAAATTCTTCATATATGCGACAAATATTTGATTCTAGCTAACTGTTTCGGAAAATAAAATGCTTTTGTTATCATAAATATGTTGTTTGCATAACATATTGGCAAGTTCATACAAATGTTTGGTTAAGTTTCACAGTTGATTGTTAATTTTTCTCTGAAGCGCCTTCTTCTACGCGAATATCACAATATTTATCTATCTCTATACTTTTGTGTTTCTCTTCTAAACCTTACACTTAGGTATTATTGATATCTACCTTCAGGCTTTTTTATTTATCATCAAATATAAAATTCTTATCAAGGACTTTAGTCTGGAAAAATCTTTTATAAAGATCAGTCTGAGTCTCGAACTCACCAAAAGTTTGACCAAAACGATCGACAAATTGTTCAGCGTCAGCCACTGTTTATTTATTTTACAAAAGAGGGTATTTGTCTCCAAAGACAATGGCTATTGGTGCGCGAGGGGGCTCCCGATAATTGAGAGGGGCTCTTTAATAACCATCGATTATTTATTTAAGAGTTTCGCCACCTGAGGCTTTGGCGACTGACAAAAAAACTCCTACTAATTATTTTATATTTCCTGCATTTTAAAATTTAATTTCAGCTTTATTGTGGTCTTGGTTAGGTTCAGAATTGTTTGTTGAAGTCAGTATTTCCTGTAAAGGATTTGAATCGGGGAGTAAGCTGTGGCTTACATTATTTTTCTCCGCAACTTCGTTTGTGTCTGTAATTAAAGATTTTTTTGATAAACCTTTTGATGCACTGTGTAACATTTTACATTTCTACTCTTTTGTTTTTTTGAAATATAATTCTTGAAAGAAAAAAAGAGCTTTATTATAACAACTTCATTTGCTTTCAATTCTTCTCGAAGACAAGTACCTCCAAGTACTTACGTATTTGTAACCCAAATCACAACTCAAAAGACATACATAAGTACATCAATACATGTACGTCAAGTTATATACAAAGAGGCGGTCGGGCCAAACCGATACACAATTAAAGAGGAAAACAAGAATACTTGTAAGTACTAATGCTAAGACGAATGTTGCGTAAAATCGACGCGTCTCCCTTCCCCCAGCCTCCCCACGGCCGTAGGGACGCCTGATTTACGATATCTAGAGGAGAATGGGGTTTTGTTTTTTGTAATTTTTATAAATATTCAAGATTGTTGTGTCGCTCCGTTTAATGACTAAAAGAAGACTGGTTTGGAAAACCTTCAATTTTTTTGAGGAAATTAAATTGTATTGTTTCGTTTGGCACATAATTATTAATTACCCAATCATTATACAAAATAACAATTATAAATTTTTTTACTACCTTAGATTTTTTTACAAAAAGCTATTGTTTAAAAAAAATCTTTGCTAATAGGCAAAATAATGATCATACGATTAGAATTGTTTTTTATTATGAGTAATTAATATCTAAAGTTATATTTTTACTCAAAAATCATACCTGAGTACATTTCAAAAGCGATGTACCACTCATATTAGTATCTTCTTTACATCTGACATTAAGAAATCGCTTTTCATATGAAGCACAGCCCTGCGCCCCCCGAATTCGGCGTTTTCTTTCTCTAATTGATAATTCTTGCGCGATCCCTCATCGGGGCTCCTACAATAATACAATTAATTCCCTTATGCCGAGACCTACTTATAAATTTCTTACGAGCAACCCTTATTGGGGAGCGTTTACATTGGATATTTGGATGATCTTCTAGTTTAGCGTGATGAGGCTGTTTTGATGTTTTCAAAACATTGGGTGTTAGGATTTAAGATTTATTCATCTGCACTAATTAAAAAAGAACTCCTAAATCCTAGTTAAATAAAATGCGATTATTCATTTCTGCAATATTTCGTGTTTTATCAAACTTGAGGCGCAAAAATGATTCCAGAACTTGTACTCGGATAGTTAGCCAAATTTTCTTTTAGTTACTGCAGAAAGAAATTACCGAACTCCACTTTTGTTGTTTGTTTATTGCATGTCTTTTGAAACTTCACCAGCTAAACTTGCTAGCATTTATCTTATCATAACCAAAACTAGCCTCTTTAGAACCCACTAAAACCCTTTCGCTTCTCTCCTTCCAATCCATCGAACTCCAAGCTGAACTCCCATCTAGTGTACCATCTCCTTAACCTCCTGTATGTGTCATGTTCTCCCTTCAGCTCAGACACCGGAGACTCGACAGTAATTGCTTCCCCGATCCGAAGAGCGCATCTTTTGTGATCCGACACAAGACACAAAACAAAAACATATTTATAATACCGCGATATATTCGTGACTGTACTTATTTAGTTATTTGAGGCGTCTCTGTGCGTGCGTATTGGTTTTACCCCTTTTTGAAGTGATTTTGACTTAAGTAGATGTAATAGGAGGATCTAGGCTGTTTTCTTGCAATTTGGTTCGGCTGTATGTAAGAGTCTTAACTTGACGTATTTTTTTATAGATACCTTTAACAAATCCTGAAAGTCTGACAACCAAGTTTGCGAAGGGGTATGATGTCACCCAGTAACTAAGTTTTGATAATGCAAGGCAGCCACTGCGTTTAAAATACTGGCATTCAGCTGCATCAAATTAGACTGGAAGAAGGCACCATCATAGGGATAAAGCTAGGCAGATGATGAGAGTCTTTAAACATTTTGCTAATTTTAACGGTCAATAAAATGGAAACTTGCAACCTATATACTGACCCGATGACCTCACCAATCACAAATATTATCTAACTGAACAAATAACTCTGAGTCACGGTGATAAAGCTAATAATAATGCAATTGATTTGAAAAACGGATTTTACGTATTGTATTGTCGTTACAAATATGCCTAAGTACCTACTAAATAAGAGTATGTTTGGTTAAATTATTAACATTTTCACGGTACACCATATTACCAATACATAAATCTGTTAAGAGTTTCTAAGTCCACAAAAATCTTGTAAAACCTCCAAAACCATGACTCATTATAAAACCTTTCAACTACTATCGATGATTTAGTAACAAGTTGTGCGATTCTCCCCAGCCTCCCCATTTCCAGATGGTTTGCCGATTTGGCCGGCGCGACTCCGTACATTTAAATATGGCGGCTTAATGTTCAAATGGAGATATAGATGATATTTTATTACTTTGTTTTTTTTTTATAATGATAGAAACACAAAGTATCTGACTGTTAGGTAGGTATTATTAATAATAAATTCGTTTTTTTTATACCTTAAGTTATCATAGAAACTGATTGATTACTTAATTAATGTTTTCGAACTCGTAAACTAATGATTCCCTTTTTTGTTTCAGGTAAGATCAACATAAACGTCTAGACACAAAATTAAATCTAGATAAATCCTGATTATTTCGAACATGAACTGGGTAAGACGAAACGGAACTATCAACATTCAAAACATAAATGAAGTAGGTATAAAATGAACTTTTTTGTTCGGCTATTTGACATTTAAAAAAAGAAACGTCATCCGAAGGCGCCAACTGTCAGTTACACATCAAAGTGAAACAATTCAACAGATAACAAAACAATTGCCATTAAACCCACTCGATTACCAGTAGAAATTTGTCAATATTCGAACGGGGCAGCCATTAATAGCATTAATCTTTGAACGTCAAACGATTAAAAAGTAGCGTGACTATAGAAAGGCACCATTTTTAAACGCGACTTATCGACTGTCACTTGTTAACGATAACACGTTTGAGTAGCCGTTAGTAAAGAGCTTTTCACTATTGAACGGAGGTAAAGCGAGCCGTATCGCGTCTCGTTTAGTCAGCCACAGATATATAAAGCCTAATCGCGTGGTCGTGTTGTTGTAGACAGTCCTTATTGGCTGTATAGTTGTCTTTGACTTTATCGTTTGATTCGAAATTCGAAAAGTAATTCTATTGTGACATGAACGGTCACAAAACTTAAAATAAAATTCAAGGTACTTGCTAATTACTTTTACAAAATAAATAGAACTGTAACGTATGTGTACCATAATTAATAAGTCATTTCTGAGTAAATGATGTGACGTGAAAATATGTATAAGTCCATCAAATGTCAAGCAGGATTAAAGCAGCAATAATAAAAGGGCTAAACAAACACTTAGAAAGTGTAGGTGTGTATAACATCAATTTACGATCCGGTAGAAATGTACAAAAAAAACGTTTGCCCTTTTTAAAGTAATTGCGTAATAAAACTACAGGCGAGTAATAAAGTCACAAAATAACGTAAAATCGATAATCTCAAGTGGAACAAACGGAACAAATATAAATAGCTTTGAACGGGTTATTAATTTTTCTTTCGTATTTAATTTTTTTAACTGCGCAAATATTCAAATGGGACTTTTAACGATTATTTTTATTGACACTTTATGGTTCGGAAACTGAAAATGACTTAGATATGATCCGATGCTCGGACGTTTAACGACTGCACGCAAAACGCCATTTTGGAAAATGGAACGTCTGAGAATGAGTTACAACCTCCTTGCGAATTGAATAATGATTTTTATTTTTTATTGTCTTTCAGTACCAGCTATTCGTGACAGACAGTAAACAATTCATTATTCAAACCTTATTTTCGTACGTGCAAGTTTAACCCTTCACCGGCTAGAAATACACAAAGTCATCAAAAATCAATGAGGCGTCTTCTCACCAAAAGATGAGCGCATTAATCATCTCACACGATGTTACGACAATGGACAGAATCTATAAACACAACATACGCCCCCTCTTCCCCCTTACGAGCCACCCTCCACCCACACACACGTAATTAATTAAAATTATTAATGACAGCGCATAATAATGGATAATCAATATTCTCGAGTTACAATTATGAGGGAATTAAGTATGCGGTGAACGGGTTAAGCTCCCGCCAAATTGTTCGAAAAACGAACAATGTGAAAAGTAAAGCTGCTTGTCATTCAAATGTCAAATATTTTTTTTAAATGTTGTTGTTCGTTGCCAGATATAGGTCAACTTGAGAAAAGACTGAAAAGAGGTTTTATTACATTGTCTATGCCTGATATTTTATCTTGGTATTAGAAGTCACTGCAACGTAAGTTATACAATTAATTCCGTTTTCTCAGTATTTAACGGTCGATTACTATGATTATGAACTTTTATAGCCTGGGATCGTTTTACATTCACGGAGAAAATAACTTTACTAGAAATAACATTGTTTAATTCCTATTATAACTTCTAATTTTCTATTCACAGTTTTTACAACACACACCAACCCATATTTGTATGATTAATTATACACATTTATTAGCAAAACTGAGGGTAGTACGTCCTCCGTTGTGAAGGGGTGTAAGAAAGGGTTGTGTGCTATTAATATTTATTTCGTATGCATAAGTTATACCAAGGATTGATTGCTAAGCGCCGAGAATTCGCCATTTTGATTGATTCGGTTAGTAAAATGATTCATACTTTTTGTTCGTGTATTTTTTTTTATTATTAATGAGTGGGTGAACTGTAATAGTAATTATTATGGCTTAGGTAGAATTCAAAATAGCATTAGTTAGTTTAATTCAAGCACCAATGGTTGTTGTTTCATAGTTTTATTCAAATTGTTTCACCAGAAATCGAACAGCCAGTTACACTTGAGACAGACACCAACATCGTTTATCTACTTACAAAACCACAAATTACTGAAGCAATATATTTAAAAATTGCCACTTAAAACCTCGGTGCCTAGTTACGAACAAAAGTAACAATACAAAACAAGATAACAATCACTAATTGCACACCAAAAAGCAAGCCTTTAAACGCGAAAATTTGAGTGTGAAAAGTACGGACGATGCCGTGTCAAATACTATGGGGGTAGTCACGCGACGATGCCTAACTGTGTTCCAACTAGCAACACTGTGCCTAAAGCCCCCTACTTCTATACGAAGGGTTGGAGCTCAGTGTCTCTTCTGTGTGCAAGTGGAGTGAGCTTAAAATGTTATCATAGTTCGCCTGGATCCTAAGTATCGCATGTCCCCGAACAATAAAAGTGCATTTGGCAAAACATTATACATAAAAGTTTTTGCACAAATACGCCTAACTACGTAATAATGTGAAATTAGCAGTCACTCGTTGTCGGTACAGATAGAGATTTGTTTCTACGTCTACAGGTTATTGATAGAACTTCAAAGGAATAATTGAATTGAAGTGTGATACAAAAAACTATAGTGAATGTACCGTCTTGCCGTCTTGGCAAGTTTGGTAAGACGTCGACCAACAGATCAAATGCCAGAACTAGGAAAGAAAATAAATTAATATAGCCATTGATCTTTTGGATTATTAATTATTACTTCTTTGAAACATGTAGGAAAGAGGGGCCGGTGACTGAATAGTTGTCGTGGTATGGGCATGTGATGCGGAGGAAGGAGGAAAATGTCATGAGGAAAGTTTTGAGTATGAATGTTAATGGGTATAAGTGTAGAGAAAGACCAAAGAAACGATGGATGGACTGTGTAAAGGATGATATGGCAAAAAAGAAGCTATCTGATGTGATGACGAGTAATAGAGAAGTATGTAATAAAAAGACAGGCTGCGTTGACCCCAAATAAATTAAGTTAGGGGCAGGAGAATGACGACTTCTATGAATCATAGATAAAAGAGCTTCTACTCAATACTTCACTTTCTATCTACCAAACTGAACTCTGCCATCAACAAACCTTATCTAAAGCAAATACAATTTTTTAATTTCGTTCACTAAGTCCAAATCTCTACACAAATAAGAACAGACAAACATTCAACACACATACAGTATCAGCCGAACCCCTAGCAATATTTTAAACTACCCCTTCGTTTCAACCCTTTGATTGCGATTTTGCGATCAATCGATTGGGTCCTGACCACCCCTTATTATTTACCGATAGCTTTAATATATAAAAACACACCATATATCTAATCATGATTAGATATAGAGAATTGGCAACCCTACAAAAAACCCTTTAGTTACGCCATGTATAAAAATTGCACAATTTTAATACGTTTGTGAAATACAATCTCAAAAATTGCTGTACCAATTTGGATAATACTGCTTTTAAGTATATTTCTTTGGTAAATAATTTGTGTTGATACATATCGTCACGCTATACCAATAAGAAGGCAAATGGAAGCTGTATTTATCTTTGTTTCAAGTTCAATTTTCAAAAAGAATTATATTCCCGAAGAATTATTCTGAAGATTTAATAGGTGAGACGTTTTTGAGTTAATTAACACACATAATTAGCATACAATGTACTAAAATAGTTCTAAATTACACCTTCAAAGCTATATTTTTGGCGAAACAACCATTTTAATGATAAATAAGGAAAATTCTCTTCCTAAATTCATGATACTTGTGGCCATCGCGAGAATACACCTACCAAAATATTCATACAGCAGATAAAACCTAGGATTCACACTAATTACCAAAAGTGCTCCACGATAACCGATCAAAATCCAATGCCATCACGACGATGTCCAAAAAATCACCCCCTAATCTGTCACCCCTAACACACACACAAACTCATACACACCAAGACACGTAAGTTTCCGATAGGGTTCAATCGCGATTTTTGATCCCCATCTCAAATTTGGTCCCGAGAGAACCCACCCTTTTCGAGCCCACTATATACAAGAATTATACATTATAGTTGCATACATACAAATTAAAACTGCGCCCTTGGGTGTTACTTTTGGGGCAGTTCCATTTGACTATATGTCGCAATACGGTTCGAAGGCATTCTGATATTGGCCCGTAATTTTAGAGAAGATGGCGTCGACGTATCTGTCAAAATTAACTTAAAAAAAAACGAAACATGGAATATTCACACTGGCTTACTTAAACCACATATAAATGATAGAACAACCAATAGATAGGCACACTATTAAAAAAAACACACTAACAAACAAGAACCCTTTCCCGCAGCTCCCAAAACCATCTCTCTCCAACCTTAGTACCCCATTTACCACAAAAACCCGAAACGATCAACAGAATATCCCAAAATGATTCATAATATTGCAAATAAAAACAAAAGCGGGCGACAGTAGCAGCCAACCCTCAAAAAACAATAAAAACATATAGTACGCACCTCAGACGGACATGCGGAACCCTCTCGCATAGAATTAACCCTTTCGATACAGAAAGGTGAACAACCCAGTTAAAAACGGGACTTTCTTGTGCCGTGTTGAGTGATAAACGTTGGCGATTTTTGGTGACGTTACCGACAGCTGTCGAATTTGAAGCTTAAGCACAAATTCCTGAGGCCAAATAACTGTGATAGTTTTTGTTTCTCCCGTCTTGTCTTAAAAGGCGTACCTAATATGCCCTTGGCTTAAGTTCCCACCTCGACATTATTAAATCTCTTAAAACCAACTATGCTTTTCAATTGTTTCTGGTTAAGAGACTCCATCCTATTCGAAGTTCACAAAGTTTCTTTTTCCGTCAGAATAATCTGTATCAAACATGACAATCATTCATCTATCTATCAATCAAACCGCTGTCTCTCCTAACTTGACCAATATATTCGTATTTTATCCGCAGGGCGACACGCATGCAAACGAATATTCATATCGAACTTAAAAAAAGGATCATTCATTTAGAAATAATCTGGAACGCGTCCAAAATGTCCGCTTCGTTATTAATTTCTAGATCAAAGCTTTTATTTTAATTGTTGTAGTATTGATATGTGGATGTTTTATTAGGACCTTTTTGGTAGGAATATTAAAGAAAGGATTTTTTCTGGAATGCCCAATTACAGAATATATTGACATAAAAACGTCCTCCTTAAATTGCTTACAAAGCTGAGTCTAAAGAGATAGAGAACCGAAATCTGTAACAAATCATCTTAAGATAGAACAGAACTAAAAATACATCACCCCAAGTCGATGCATCGCCAAGAATTAATATAATTCTTGTCATTATACGTCCGATTGCCGCGACGTCTTCGCTCCAACTGACACAGTTGACATTGACAGGTCCTTAATGATGGCTGACAAGAGGCGCCCTCTGACGGCCATCTTGCCAATTTTGTTGTACGTTCTTGAACACGTCTCGATGTCAACTTGGTATATTAAAATATGTTTAATTATCTGTACATCAGTTGCTGGGGACGCAAAGCTGAATTGGCATTCAAATAATTGTATTTAAGGATGTTAATGATCCGAGAAATGTGAGATAATGACAAAAATAAAATGCGAAACATCCAATCACATTTTCGCAGAAGTAATTATAATCATTATGATAACATTACCATCCGATCAGTGACAAAATCTCAAAAGCGTGGCCCAAAACCTTACAAACTCGGTGTAATCAAAACAAAACGTACATCATTAAATATCTGCGTACGATCGCTGGCAACTGAAAAGTAAATTAATTCTGGAAGTGGAACAAAAAAACTGCAAAACAATAAGACTTCGGAGGAAACCGCACAATTCGACCGCCATTAATTATTCAGTGTCATCATCCAACGACGGATATCAACGCTCATAATAAACTCGTATTTTGTATTACTTATACATAATATATCTCAGGATCTCGAAGACTTAAGAATATTCAAGAATCGGGGAACATTTTCTTTAGCATTGTCGCACTAAATAAACTTAAACTATCTTAGTGGAGAAAACCCTAAGAAAACAAAACATGGATTCAAAATAGAACACTCACTTCATAATTGTCTATAGCCAATCCAGTCTAATTCTATATTCAAAAAACTTCGTGCCAAGCTTAGCATTCACACAATGAGCACAATTTATTACAATCAATAGACACACACACATGGACAATTATAAATTCGGCGCACACACACAAGTTTTAACGAAACTCATGCATATTTATAAACTTAATGTGTATATTATTTTATATCTGCGCCTGTGTGAGTGCGGAGGGTCTTAATAACAGATATTCAATCAAAATCAACCCCTTTTCCTGTCCGATATCTTTGCACTGTGAGTGTGCATCTCCCCTTGTCGGTTTTGTTATGGTAGGAGTATGTATGCTTATGTTGACAATTGGTAATGTTGTTCATCATAGAAATATTGTAAAAGATGGATAAACCTCGAAACAGATTCCTTAAAATTAATTTTCCAATAGCGAAAATCCTCAAAAACAACTATTAAAAACCCTCCTTTTGCCAGTGTCACAGTGACTAAAGAAACACAATACCCATTACAGTAACAACTACGCACCGTGTAATTTAAAAACTTCCCTGTCATTAATATTTTGTAAAGATTCCTGTCGATATAACGTCGGGTTACTTCCAAGTTTCTATAACATTTGCATATGAATACCTTTATACCTTTGCGACAAAGCTAAAACGAAGAAAAAATCTGCGATGACTAATCAAGGTTCACGAATAAAATCCCCTAATTTCTGATGTCAAAAAAGCAGTAGTAACATGGCGTCTTTAAAAATAACAATTTATTTTATCTACCTAGATGATTTACTCATTTTTCGCAAACACCTTCGTGTTATCATGCAAAAAGTCCCCCCTGGCTTAAAAAGTAATGTCCATTTCAATGAAACAGGAGCAAAACTCGAACGCTTCACGCAAGAAGAACTCTCCATCCCAATAAGATATTAGAAACACCAATTGCGTATCAGAAATATACAATTAATAACGAGTCGTCCAAAACAAAGGCATGGGTAGACGCCAAAAAAACGTGGAAACATATAATGCATCAGTGAATCGTAGAATTTGAACAGTATCGTGGAACGGGGTGTATAAAATGTATAAATCTTTCGGGGTGGCCGTCTGGCAGGACTACCGACTAGCCATGCCTGTGTGTAGATATTTAAAATTATTCCCTTTGATACGGAAGATAATTTCATTCGCAGACTTGCAGCGTCAACAGAAACATCTATTAGAGTATTAATAATTTAAACTTATTGAATTGATTTGTTGTTGGAAATACTTGATCGAAAGAAAACTTAGAAAGTTAGACAGTTCGTACTGTGCTGGCAAAGTTTTAAAATGGCTTCAGTTATCGGTCTCAGATTAGAATTCAAGGAAAAATCAACTTTTGAACACTGAAGTAGATCCAGGCTCTGCAAGTATTTTGTTTTGATTCTATAATTATACTCCGACTAGTTGGTTAGATTATTTTATGCGCTAACGTTGATTACACGAAAGTTTCTAAATTCAAACCGCGAGTATCCAAACCAAAAGTAGCCATCGTTAGGGATTTGAATTTGGAAACAAACATTCTAAAATCAAATGGTTCGATGGTACGGCCAGCACGTGACACACGGCGTAGTCGGCAAACTTTTTCCCGACGCAACGAGTTCGCTTCTGAAAGTTGTGCGAGCCTTTGTTTCGCGCAATCATACGCTACGTTGTAAGGATGCGTTGCGAACCGCGATCTCCACTCATCCTTTTGCCAACAGTACTTTGATTTCCGAACCGCTTTGATTCAAACTTTTAAGCATCCCGTGTTTTGACGTCGAATATTGCATTTCCGTGTGTGTTTAATTTGATATTTGTTTGGAACTACACCGCCCGTATATCATCTATATTTGAAATTCAACTTCAAACGGCGATTCCGATGAACGTTATTTAAAATGTTCCGACGCGCTGTGATCGGGCCAATAACACTCAGTTTCTAGTTATTCTCATTGTATACAATCTCACCCCACGTAGACCACGACCCTCCGAGAAAAAAATAATAAATTATTTTAGTTAGTATGCAAATAAGCACGGACCGATATTTTAACCTACACCCCATTGAAATAGCGCATTTTTTTTAAATATCTGTTCTTTATGGTACGGAAGAATGTGCTTGTTTTTAACATTTGAAATTGGAATCATAAATAGTTCTAGTGCAAGTACCCGCTTGTTAAATTTAGAATTGCAAAGTGATTCTGAGTTTGGAATAGTGATTCTAAATGCGAATTCAACTATGGTTTGAAATGATGGCGCTTCACAAGCCCCTTCAACATTAATCTAGATCTTAACGCGTGCGTCTGTGTGTGTGCGTGTATTGTGTGTGTGAGACAGGGCAATGATATTTAATTCGAAGGGTAGAATTTCTCATCGATTTTAATTTTATGCGCGCATCCCGTCTCGGCGTGTATTATTTGTTTTTTATGTAAATATTCTCGATCTCTTATTCAGACGAGTGGCGTCCATTTTGCGGATTTTTTCCCTTTTCACATATTTAGACGTTGGAATATTTTAATATAATGGGTTTTGTGTTTGCATATTGGCATAACTTATTTGGAAAATTCTAATTCCTGCTATCTATTATTGTGCGGTCGTGGACTCGTGGCTGACGTCTTTTTATTTCACACTTCCCAAGTTGCTGGATGCAAGGTGAGAGAGGAGCACAGTTTTTAATTTATTTCTTTTCCATTCTTTCAAGGTTGATTGTGTAGACCAAATTCGTTGTTAAGTTCGGTTAGTCATGCAGAACGATCTAAGTAACTGCGGTCAAACTGTTACTTTGGAAAAGTTATGTTCTTTTATCAAAATAATGAGTTCAAAAATGTTCCTATTCCTATACAAACATAACAGATACATGGTAGACACAGTATCTTATATTCTAATGAAGAGGTCAATGACGTAATTAAGGCGCCCCCACACGCACACACACATAAATACCTGTCGATATATCAGACCCACCCCTATAAACCCACAAAATTAATATAGCCGAAAGCTACGTCAAAAATCATTATATTTTATGGGCGGCCAAAATAAATGACGCTTATACGGTACTGGTGGAAAGTTTATATTCAAATTTCACTCAGTCCGTCGGTCCGGCATCTCCAAGGATCAATTTACATATTTTCACAGGTTTCCACGATTACATTTAATGTTAGATATGTATGCGGAACCGTGAGCGTTAAAGATACTTTCTGTTTTCGAGCTCACATGCTGTTAGATTGCCTGGCTGTTGGGATAGTTTCCTTCGCGTACTTTATATGATGGCGGATATTAAAATTGTATTTGACAGTTCTCATATTTTCAAACTTCGAAAGTTCAACTTTGAATTTCAAATAATAGAACGCTCTCACATAAATTTTCCCACAAAAACCATAAACAAAAAAAACATTGGCAGCCTCACTCATGATGAATTTTCTTTGTCAAACTTAACGTGTTTTCTAATTACACGTGTATTTTATACAATGTAAATTCCAATTAATTCTTGCGAATACTAAATAATGAAAACAAAGGTTTAAACGTATGACGTCTGTACGGAGGACCATAGAAACGCAAATTAATTCCAAATAAGGCGAATGTCAAAAATAAGTTAACGTCAAAGCATATTCAATTAAAATAATGATAGGGATGTGTTTGTTACGTAAATAATGATGTCGGTTTGTGTGTTGGTTTGCTTATTTTTGGGGGAAAAGGAAACGTCTTGCGTTAGAGAAACACCTTCCGTCATAGGTACCTAAGTATTTTATTCCCGTGTTATTCTTCGCTTAAACGATGTTTGAGGAATCCCGAACTTTGACGAACTTACACGAGAATTCTGAACTAACTACAACGAATGTGAGATTGATATGCATAAATGTTTAGTCTGTATGAGAATTAAGTTTATTTTGGCTTCTGCACTGTTAAAATGAATTTGGTCCAAAAAACTTTCTAGTGTGCAAAATTGAAGTAGACACTTGATTCTGTGTAGCACATAATATTTAAAATTGAAAACGTAGCAAGCAGCCACAGAGACTAAACGCTACAGAATCAATTCCCGTCTACGAATTAAAAGCATTAATAATACAAAATTTGATTATCCCATAAAAGATTCGGGCCATAAAACTCATAGTTGCTATAGTGTGCACCGTTGCCGAATGTACGAATTAGGAACCCTTTTGATCGCGGCCCACCCTCCACCACTGCCGCCCGGCGCCCGCTCTCGGCTGCCATTCATTTTCATAATAAAATCGTAACAAACGGCGCAGGTAACAAAATATGGAGAGAGATCCTAAATTTATGTGAACGCAATGTGATTATTTATGTCGAAACTTGAGATTTTGCTAGAGATATTGTCGGCGAGGTGGATGTATGGCCGCTGGGTGACGGACGCGAGATTTCGATGATGTACTGGTTTTGTGTTGGGCTACTTCGTGTTATCGTTGTACTGGACAATGGACATAAATAAGACATTGCTACGATCATTTTGCACCAATATCGTAAACAGGATAGGTAACTGTTCTATTGTGTCACCCCTTCTAAAAACATTCGAGACAACACTAAACGTCTCGCGCCGGACAATAACAACGGCAAAACTTCTCAAAACTAAATATTTTATACATCATAAAACAATGTAACCACATCCACACCTCCGCATCTGTAGGAAGGGCCCAATCAATCTGTCTGTACGAGATACAGGCTCCAAATCTAACTATTGTTCACGAATAGGGAAATTTCCATTTGGATTTATTCATTTGTCTAACTATTGTCGGGCTTTCCCATTTTGTATATTAAAATAATTGTTTTGCCGCCAACATTTCGATGTTCTAAATTCTAACTGGTGAATTTGCGTATGTGTTTTGTGCCAGTGTTGGATTTACCATAGAGTTCAGTAGACATCTATTTTTAAAATTTACTCTGACAATGATTTATATTTACTCGATCTAAGTCTGTCGCTTTTCAATTAAATATTACTTGTAATTAATTTCTCAGCCGTAAAATCGACGTCTTATTAATGCTTAAATCCGAAGCCTCAATAAACGTTCCATTTCACATCGGAAACCGAAAAGCCGTTGTATAATAAATTTAACGACAAATTCCGATAAGAATCGGCGACGCACAGACGCAATTTTCATAGATATAGCTCAATTAACAATTGGTTTCAATCGCGAAGACATTTCGTATAATAAAGTGTCCCCCCACGAGGGGGTGCGGGGGTGCCTTCAGGCAATCTTATTTCTGTTTGTAATATTGCGGTGTCAATTTCGCATATTGAAGTGTGAGCACGAATATGGAACGCCATTGTTTGAATCTATATTGTCTATGAACTTGCTTGTTTCTGATCTGGTAAATTGGATCCTGAGGCTTCGTTGAAATTGGAACGGCTTGAAGAGTATTTTAAAATGCAACACTTTTGTATGTTGAAGTACGAAGTGTGTACGAAGTACGATAGTAACAGCAGTTTTCAAAGGGGATGACTAACTCACAAAGGATATGTTATTTTTAAAGTTAAACACAACCTGACCCAATTAGATCACTCACCACACAAATCTATACAAACACAATATCCGCCCGTTGGAAACGTTTGTAAACAAACAATCAATGAAAAAAATTGCAAACATGAGAATAAAAACGCCAATAATCAACCGCCACAAAACGATAAAAAAATAAAACCATTGTGTGCAAAAGAATTACACACAATATCCAATTGTGGTTCCGTCAACGAGCTCTGTAGTAAAAAAAAACCGCCACCCCACGGAACCCGGGCATTAATATCAATCTATCAATAGCTCTCAATACAGAGGCGTGAGTGATCAATAAACCATAATAAAAAATACCCTATTTTTTTCGTCCCCTCTATTACTATTTTATCGATGATTCGTATCGTCTGTTTTGATTGGACCCTCTACAGCGTTGTCTATTGAATTATCGAGTATCGCATTTTAATTCCTCAATGTGATTTATTCTGATTCGGTTTAATTTATTCCGATTGAATAATTCGATTTCAGTAATTGTTTACGGTTATGACTTAATTTTTGAAAATTGAATGTGTCTGGGTGTCTTTACAATTGTCAATGGCTTGTCACAGCTAAGTTTTAATCACTTGTATTTGATGTGGCGAATTGATTAAATGTCTACGGTTCTATTGAATTATATCAGCTCGAACTTTGAGTTGATACCGTATTTCTTTAAATCTCCACAACAGATCTAATCAATCAAACACAGAAAGTTTGACAAAACAATATTAAAATAACTTCAATACGCACACGACTGCTCTTTAATCTTGTTTCATCATCAAATGTTAGAGCTCACACAGACGTTTCAAAAGCTCAAAAACAGTCGTAACTTGAAAATGTTCAATAAATACACATCTTGGCAAAACTTGGTACAATTTTAAACTCCATTACTTATCACTCTCTCAATCCACATGTACTTAATTACACTTGGCAAATACAATGACGTCATATCGATAGATAGATAGATAGGTACCGAAGACGGGGGGAGACTGGGGAAGATAGAAATCGTATGTTTTCGGATTAATTCGTTCGTGAAATCGTCTCGTCCCGATAAGAATGGTAACTGCTCTGTACTAATTGAATCTACAATTGCGTTGGCATGTCTGATTTCATTAGACAGTTGTGTGTGTGAGAGGGGTAAGGGGGGTGGAGGGGGTGTAAGTATCCGAACTGATGAATGCTCTTGAAAGTTTTGCAGCGAAATTTTTGGCGATATTGGTTTCGTGGTTCAGTTTGTATTTGTTTTTTTTGGACTGTTTGATTTTTGTTGAAGGGTTAAATGGAAACTTTTACTGATATTTCAAATGCAATTGGTAAATTATTTATCTAAATGAGTTACATAATTACAGATACAGACATGTGTGAACGTTTTCCTACACATGAAACACATTCCAGCATCGACATACGAAAATCGAAACCCTCTCGACTTTCTGAATACATCACCCAAACTTTGTTTCACTTCAAAATATACGAAATCTCAAAGTTGTCTGTTCGTACACAACCGTCTTATTGAATGCCCTCGTTCAATCCAAAACAACGGAACGGTCCAAAGCGTGAATTGTTTCAGAATAATGGTATTTATATGCTACATTGGTTTCAAGGGAAATCACTCTTTGGAATAGTCCATAACGTCTGTTGGAGTATAGCCGCGAAGAATGGCGGAACACAAGGATCCCTTTACTGCGTTGTACGTGAAAATGCGATGCCAGAATTCGATATTACTTAAACTCGTATTGAAACCGGCGGGGGGAAGATTCAGAATATTAAACATTCACGTTTATTAGTTTGTCCTCAACGTATTTGGTAGTCTAAACGGGGGTAGTTTTCGATGGGAAACTTGGAAAGTGTGTTAACGAGTTCACCCCAGCGAGTGTAGTCGATTTTCCTAATGGGTATAACATTTTAGTCGATTGTGTCAGTTTTGAACTAACTTTTGATGTAAGTTAAGTAAGTAGTGGTGACGGCTCACTGCACTAATGGGCTTGATTCGCGTATCGAAAGGAAGCTGCGAGTATTTGTCGTAACAGATCTGTTACATTCACTGACACGTTATGAGGAAAACTTCACTCAGTCGAATCGTATTGATTAAGTGGTAACGGCAAATAATAGTTTCAGGGACACGCCTAAATGATAGATACACGGAATAAATCATTGTTCCAACAAATTTATCAAGTGTTGTTTGAGACCTCAAGAAAGATATCAACATCTTGCAGCTCGAAATTATACTGAGCCCTTGACTAAAGCCAAAGAACTCATAGAACCGTCCACCCACCTCAACAACAAAACTGTGCAGCCTATCCATTAAAATAAATCAAATATTCAATATCACAAACTCTTTACGAAAAAGAAATCCGCTCTTAATCGATGACTCTCGAAAAAAATCGTCAAAAGAAAATTGGTATCGTATGATCTCGGCTGCACAGATAACTGAAGGGGCCCACAAAGGCAGCTATCGGAAGGAAAACGAAAGGGTAATGCGGGCATAAGATGCGCATCGACACACACGGCCTAATCACGACACTCCCCTCCACCCACCGCCCAACTTTTGCATATTGCCCAAATTGCCCCTACCTCCCTTAGCTTCGCCGCTAAGCGTACATTTTTGCTGGCCGGATAACTCTTTAGTTTACCGTTTTTTTAGCATTTCTCACTGAATTTTCGACCTTATTTCGTTTTGATAAGAATGTGTCGTTATTTTCGCGTGTGTGCCAATGTTTTGTTTGTAGTGTAAGGGTGTCATGACGTTTGAGGGATGTTTCGACTCAGAGGACTTCTTAATTGTGAGCGTGCAGTTTTGCTATTGATTTTTTAATGTGTCTCTATGTATGATGGGATGGGGGTCTGTTAAGTACGTTTCCGTACATCCATTTAGTTATAAAGTATGGATGTATTGTTCGGAGGACTGAGGGAATGTTTGAGTGTTTGATCTTCGTTACTTTTCCAAATGAGAAGCAAACATACTAGCTTAAAAGCTGCTTTTTCATAATTCCTATGGTCTAAACTGCCTTCTAAGTTATTACGCTAATTGGTTAAACTACACCTCGGACTAGCAATTATGACAAAAAAGTGTAATTCATATAAACAAGGATTAAACAAAACACGCTCATTGGAGTTCGTTAAAACGCTCAAAGTATATAATTATGGCACAAAATAGTACCAAAGACAAGCCGCTCTTTAGCAAACCTGTCTATAATTCCTTCCCAACCATAGAGTAAGATGTAGACTGGCATTTAAACTTGTGTTCTAAAAATAAAGCGCGAGAAACAAATTAAATTAATGTCGTTTCATCGTTTGTGATTTATGTTTTTGTTGTCTATGGGTCTAAATGACATTACATGATTTTTTTTCTGTACTTAATAAGGTATTTCCTTTGATTAAAGATAAGATTATAGAAAAGGGTTTTTCTAAGAAGATAATAATATTAAGAACTGAAAAAACCAGTCGCATCACAAATCGTCAATATTCGTTCGAAATAAAATAAAAAAACCCTTAATAGTTCCTCAACTCTTGGCTATTCGTGTTGAAATGTTTCAAGTGTCTGTACTGCATAGTTCGCTACTCTGCGACATTAATCTCTATCTTGTTAAATTATAATAATTGCATCAACATTTAATAACTGCGTTTCATTACACGCATTTACCTTTTCTCGTATTAAAAGGAATTATTTTCTAGAAATTGCTAACCCACTTTGAAAAAACATGGAGACTTGTAATTAATGTCAATTTTATTTATAATTACGCGTCGAGCGCCGCCAGATGGCGGTATTTGCGTAAAAACGAGACTGGCCCATGAGCTATGCGATAATATAAATATTTCTGACAATATTAGACTTTAGTATCTGTGCTACAATTTTATTATTTTAATCTATGACTACATTTTTCAAAACGTACTAATATGGAATAATTTCGCTTGTGCGTCCTTAATTATTTAACAGAAGTACAAACTTTATGTTGCCATATTAAAAAATGATGATTATTTATGGCATTTTTCTGTAATCTACTCGGTGGTCTTGGACTAAAAGCATCATAACTTCACAAAAGGTCGTATCTGCCGTGGCTGTAGACAATCAATACGTCCTTTTACGACTGTAATTTCTTGGCATCAGTGTCTAACTGTCGTATGGAGTGATATGAGCCACAATTCAGCACAATTAGCTACATTATTACAACAATGGTAACATTGCTGTGCATTGTGGGCCGTCCTTGCCACTATGGTGCGCACAATGGTGCAGGCCGCGCAGGTGACGATCTTACGATATAAATAGGTTAAGTTGACTTCCTTGATTACTGTAATGGCCGCAGGTTGACTGGCAAGGTTTATATTGTCTTGTATCAGTTGTGAGATGTAATTATATGTAATGGTTTCGACTGAAATAGTTAAGGGTTCCCTTTTCAATAAGTCTCATTGAAATGATAGCGATGAGAAATATGTACATACCTAGGTTATACTGGAATACTTTACTAAATTGGTAAAAATGGGAGCCTATTGTAGCCTCAACAAGAAAATTCTTATGTCATCCTATATCAAATCTCAGATCAAATCAGGCTTAAAGACATTTTCACTTCTATCTTATTCGTTTATATAAACTAAGTAGGCACAAATTCAGTATAGTTATACTCTAGCCTTAATAGACAAGAGAATTAACGATATTTGTCGAGCACAAAACAAAATATCGTTTTCCATTCTCTTTACCTTGTCATATTATTTGCTTACGAAGCCTGCATACGGGCGGCCAGCGAAGTATGGCTATGCTGGATGTTCGGGACTCATTGTAAGCGCTCTTAAAAATAGGAAGGGACCACAGTTTGAATTTGGAATCGTATTGTTCGATATTTAAAAACTAACTTTTCTGTGGAAAATAGTGTGGTGACAGATTTTCTTGATGGATACAAGGTTTTTAATGAGCATTAAATTAAATTATAAATAAAAGTTCAACTGTCAAAATTTTGACTTAATTTTACAGTTTTTTTTTAATTAATCATGTTTTCTATTAAAAAGAAAACAAAAGGAAAAAAATAGGCTTTATCAAACAATCACATTACAATTTTATCACCACACAGTGCCCGTTTCCAGTAACATTACATCTGTACTCATTCCCCCTTCTTCCATTCTATTTGCACAACTCCTTAATGCTTTATTTCGTTTGTGTGCTTAGTCTAATTAGAAAACTCCGAATCTACTAATGGCTAATATCGAATTTTAGCTCCTTTTTGTTTTTCTATGTCTTCGTATTATCAAATTATGTTCTTTAGACAGCTCATACGAGTTCATACTGAATGACTCCCTCATTTAAAAAAGGAGCTTTAGGTAATTCACGTCGATTTTCAGTTACGACCTTTTTAGTTGATGTTAGTCTATGGTATCACTTTGTCAAAAGTAAGTTCTGCCAACATCTTAAAAAAATCTGAAACAGATTTCCCGCCTCGATTTTTTCGTAAGCTTCGTTCTAAAAGTTTGACGTATCGAAGTATCATAGGATCATTGTGACAGGCACAATTTCGTCAATCTCCGGCGCGTTCCGGCGAATCGGAACGTGTTCCGATTAACAAAGACGTGATTCAGAGACGGAACACTTTAGGAAGACATCGGAATATGCTTGGATTGAACCGGCTTCCGAATTAGTTCGATTAAGACTTGAATAGATTTGCAATGGAAAGTCTTGTTAGGATAATTGTTTGTTTTGAGATTTTGATAGGATCTTAGCAGGGCACTTTTTATTAGTTGTAGATTCTGCCTTGACAGATTTTCTAAAAAAACTTTCCTTTTTTAGAAAACTTAAATAATTTCAATAACTGATAGAATCTATCCGCTAAGTATTCCTCCAGTATCAGCTTCTAATAATCTTGCAAGTCAAACAAGATAGAGGTTGAACATTTATCTGCGATGAGTTAGCATTTTTCTTTATTTCTATTCCTACCCCCAATTTAACCCCAACACCTTATCGCACGAAAAGGTGGAAATTCTTGAAAAATAAATGTGATAGAAGCAAGCGATACGTAACTATAAATTAAAATAATTATCGCCTCTTTTCGGGGGTAGAATGCAAAGCCTTCGCGATCAGCTGTTCACCGCATACTGCACGAAGGCGCTAAATTCTGTTTTGTTCTGATTGTAGTGATTTGTTTCTTAGTTTTTTTTTTTGTTTTGGCTAGTTTTTTCGGCTAATATTAATATATTGTGACATAATTATTACCCAGAACTGACTGTAAGTAGTTACGTAAGACAAAATGAATAAATTGAATTTATTTTTGGATAGAGTAATTACTAAATATTTAGATAATTTAAAATAGGTTTCTCACGATAACTGGTTACTTTATATATAAATCATAAAAAATTCAAAAAAATAAATTCAGCTTATTTATCACATGATCCACTATTTCATGTGATAAATAACCTGAATTTATTTTTGGGTACAAAAACATTACTATTGAATTGTTAATATTTTGAACTTACGTTGAAAATAAATTTCTCACGATATGTGTTAGCCTGAAACATTGTATCTAAATGCAAATAGTGTATCATGTGACTATTACTCACATTCTAACCCAAAAGTAGTTTCAATGCAGACATAATAATATAAAAGAAAACACCCCTACAACCGTTCTTGAAACAACAATTTTAATTGCAACACGAAGCGATATTTTATCCATGGTATGCATTTTTTCCGACCACCCCGACGGCGGCCGTTACTCAAAATAATCTAGGCTAGATATCGCACACCCCACGTGATCTACTGCCTCTGCCACGGAAGAAACACGTTTCACTTGATATTTTTCTTTTAATCCCGAATGACGTCTGTACGTAATTGGCGGTTATTTTCAAGTCGCGTGAGGTTGGTAGCATGCGATGTTATGTTGGTATTACTGGGTCCGTTCGTAATTTCAAAATGTGTGGTTAGAAGGTGTCTGAAAAAATTATTCTACCTTTTTTTACAGCTTGGGGTCTCACAAATCTATTCCACCACCGAACCCTTTAACATAATTTATCAAAAACAAAGTTCTAACACAACTTTTACTCAACGGACACTAAACTCAAATCAAAAGTCCCGCTTCAGTAAACCCTTACGTGCAATACTGAAACCCAATCAACCTTCAACAATCGGTATCCAATACCTTCCCCACGTACAGCTCCAGAGCGAACTTATCATCCAAATCAAAACAGCGACACCCCAATAACGCCGAGTCGAGACCACAACAGGCGAAACTTAGTTTTCCATTCGGTTTTATAACGCGAACGATAGACAGGCAATAAATGAGCTCCTACAACTTATAATTGCTTCATTTCGTTGTCGACTCGAACCGAGAACTATGCAGTTTGCATTCGGCTTGTCTGTGTCGTGTTTCCAAACGATAATTGGATTTGTCAATAAAAAGTATCGCTGAATCGCATGACAGGTCTATAATTACGATTTTGTTGAATGCTTAAATTCTCAGATTTGTAAATTCGGCTCTTAGACGTTGACATTGACGTAAAGAATTGGAGACCTAATTAGTCCCGTATCATTTTTAACTCGAAAAGAAAAATCTGAAAGCTTTTCATTAAACCTAGTCCTGAGATTAAAAGAGAACAAAAAACTGATATCCCACCGTCAATCCTGAGTCTTAAATTTCGCCGCCGCTCCACAAATATCCTTCATTCAACGTTAATCACGTCTGTTATACGGTTCATTAAAAACTATCTACTATTTAATACTGACAGAATCTCCGCGCGTAAAGTTCCCAAACACGAACTGACAGCGTCGAAAAAGTAATAATCGAAATGATCACGATTCATCGCTATGTTTATCCAAACGCCACCGACGTATCATGTCAAAAGTGCATGGACAAGTTCCATGTCAGTGTTTGCCGGTAAAATATACTCCAAAAACAAATTACCAAGCCAAACTCAACCCTAACACCTACACAATAATAGAAATAATAATGTGGTACAATTCCGCTTGTCCGTGCTTATTAATTTTTACCATTTTCACGCCGCACGTTCGATATGACACTTGATTGATGATCGCGACGTTCATTGTCAATCAAACTGTTACTGTAAAAGCATTTGCCGAAATGTGAATATTTATGAATCACAAATGTTTGTCCCGTGCAATACGTTAAAATAATAATTTTCATCTAGCCGTTTTAATTCCGATAGATGCGATGACAGCTGAAGAGCACGTAATAAACGGGTAGTAGGAATCTTTTTGAAACTCGCGTCCAACTGTTCAATCATTCGCGTCGTTTATCATCTTTTTTCGAAACGAAACGAAACTCGTCGCGTCAAACTAGACAGACTATAGATGACGTAAAAAGAAAAACCGCCGTCCCGCCGTAGAAGCTTTCCAAACGTCTTTTTGTTCGTTCAGTTGGTATTGCTCGCGCGTTCGGATACGAAATTTGAATTTTCCCGCTTAAACGTCGGCCTAATAAATGTTTCCCGACGATTCGCGATTTTCGTAGGGTCACCACCTAGAACCGAAGACTTAGGACATGATTTAAACGTTTAATTAATGCATGAATAGGTATAATTTATCGTTTTAGCCTTAGTGTTCTAATGCGGAAGTTCAGTGCGGTGTACTATAACAAAATGACTGACATTGAGGGGCACTGCAGGTAAATATAAAGAAAAACGGATGTTTTAATGGTCTGATAGGCATTAATCTTTTCTTTAAATAGATGTGGTCTAAAAAAACTTTAAAAGGGTTTTAAGGCAGAATATATGCAATTCAGTAAAAACAATTGGTAGTAATTGCTGCTACTCGTATTATGCACAAACAGTACCAATTATTTCTGAATCTTTCTTCCTGAGCAAACCGGGACAAACCCCACGAAACCCTGACAGATACTTCCCTTAAATCGTTTGACCACTTTGACAGATCGCCAACATGAACTCTTTCTGACATCAAAATGGCGTATTAGGTTTTTTTTATTCAGTAGTCTGTCATCACTTCCTTTGTGATTGAGAGCTGCATTGACGCATTGTGCTCCAAATTGATTCTGTTTTGTTACTTTATTGGGTTTTAGACAATCGACGTGGTCGCCATCTTTGTTGCTTTTTCATCGATCTTGGACAGATAAAAGAGGTTATGGTTTTGAGAAATGGAAATAAAAAGTGGTCGTCCTTTGTAGCTAATTTTGTGGATTGGCTTTTGGTTTGCTGTTTTCATTTCGTGCTTTTTCGATTCGTTTCGTTTGAATTGACGCGCATTTTCAAATTTTCATGCTGATATTAGTACTCGTAGTATGCTTTATCATTATTAAAGAATACTATAAATATTTTTCCTTAACGAAGTTCATCTTTATTCTAACATTTTCAAAATATCATTGCCGCCATAAATAAATGTAGGTAAGCACATTACCACCATATAAAAGTAGGTGTAAGGTAGAATCGAGCACGTCTGATAAACCGCCGGGGACGCTGGCGGATTTATGGCCCAAGACTCGACCATTTGCATCGGAAGGAACACCGGTAAGAATGCGAGGCGACGCACGCAGGCCGTGTGTGTGGCTTGACAACTTTAGACTGAAAAATGAATTGCTTCACGGTGTTTTCTCTTTAACTGCGACTGCAAATGTCGATGACAGGTGAAACTTAAAGGAACAGTGAACCTCAGCATTTAAATAAATCGTCTCATTTCCCTGTCATCAAAGTACAGTCACCCAAATTAACAACTGACCACCTATTACCGAATAAACTACCAACTACAAATTGAAGTCCCAAAAAATCCCATCTGGAACTCAAAACAAAGTTGCTAACACATGTAAATCTCACCAAATTGTGCAAAAGGTCTTTTTTAAACGATCCGTAGGAGAGAGGTATTCGAGTTAATCGGCGTCACAGTGGGGTGATCACAGACCCCGACGGCCACGCTGTAATTATACTAAAAATGTGGTAGACTTCAATAAAAAGCTGAAACTGTGACGGGCGGCGGTCGAAAACATAATTGTCCATAGTAATGATTGTAGGTAATTGTGCGAGGGTTACCCTTAACCCTTCGCTGAAGGAAACACCCTTGGATGCTGGGTAAGATGCGGGCGGACGGCGTGCAAGCATGTGACAATCATGGTAATAACAAAAACATGTTAAAAACAAAAAGGGTATGCCAATGAAACGATTGACTGAATTTTCATCCGTTTTCATGGCGTTTCTTGTAATAAAATATCAGATGTCATTGATTATATCAATCTCATAATTGAAATAACACCTTATTTATGCGGAAAAGGCGAAAAAGGCTGTTAATTTTCACAAAAAAGTCTTTAACGTCGCACATCTTCCTTTCCCGCCCCGCTACCGCTTATAACATAAAACTAAGTTAATGGCGGTCAGTGCAGGTCCGAATTAAGACAATAATTACTCGCGGTGCCGGCCGCCCAAATTTTCGTTTCGGCTAATACTTTTTATGGTGACTGTACTATTCTGAACAGCGGGATACGTGTTTACATAGCCTTTATGGGAACATGAAAGATTACTAGAAAAGTGACAGACAAAACACATGAAAATATCTCACCATTTAAAATTTCAGGTAAAAGTTGACTGAGTGTAAAAGCTAGTACTGAAAATATTTTGAGATAGAATCATATTAATATTTACAGTAATAAAATACATAACTTAATTTTTATACACATAAAAATATCAATGTCGATAAAGTAGCGCAAAAAATGCCGCGAAAAATCAAGTTGACGTAAACTGCCATCAATTTTTTATAAGCACGTTCTCGTATGTCAAAATATTTCATTTGTTCTCATTAGTTATTCTATATTATTATAAGTATAATGATGTCTGAAGGTTATTCTTCAGTTTTTTACAACATTCTATAAAGAGGCCGGGTCGTAATGTAAGATTATTTATGACAGTTCTTCAAGGTTTCGTCAAGCTAAACTGACAATATTTACTGAAGTATTATTATACAGGTATGTATTAAGATATCGATGTCAAGGTGTGATATTAATTAAAGTGATTTTTAACCGTGTTTTGGAGGCTATAAGAAATATATTGAGCAAGCAAGTCTAGATTTGCCCATCACAAAATCGAAGCAACCAATTATAATTATTATAATCCTTTTTTTGTTGAAATGCATGAAGGACAACACTAAGTCTTATTCCATATTAAAAACAAATATTACTTAATGAATAGATTGTGGTGTACACAAGAAAAAAAGGATCGTAAAATTATATTAAAATAATGAATTAACTTTAATTATTTAATTACTATATTACTCTACCCATTTATTCGTTTAAGTAAGTACCTACATAAGTGATTAATTTTAAAATCATACTATTTCCTGTCTGCTTATCTGCAATTATCACGAGGTATTATTATGACTATCATAAAATACTAAAATAAATAAACAAAAAGGAAAAATTCTATGGAAAATTCTCGTGAAACTGTACTAATGAGAAAAGTCTCGTTCAGAAATAGTTGGTAATCTTTATTATTTACTTGACAGAAATAGATTCTGTTGAATATATTTCTAAACTTATTATTTAAATCTAATGTTGGATTCTAAGAAATCTAACAATATTGCATGGGAAAACTCTAATTTAAAAACCCGGTTTCCACTAATTTTCTAATCATCTACCTATCTATTTTTTTTTTTTGGATTTTTTTTCTGGTTTCAAGATGGCAGGTGGTCTACAGATGTTTCAACAACAACAACATATCTATGAAATTTAATGCTCTGCTCATAATGATACCCTCTCCTTCATAGCATGTCGATGAGTTCTTATAATGACTGAGTTGGCCCAGAAAAGTAGATGTTAAGTCCGCGTTTGTGTCTTTCTTTGGTGTTTATAGCATATACTTTAGTATATTTTTATGTAAACAAATCAACAAAACACCAATCAGATATTAGCTCCATAAAACTAGTATCGGAAAAACAGCCATCTTAAGACATTCAAGACGAGCCAGGGTCATGTGCCATGATTTCCGTCGCATCTATCTCGACGATACGCATCTTCACGCCCGAGTGCCGACGACACCCCACCTGACGGTCTGAGCTGAGGCAACAATTGATATCTTCCGAAGGTCGGGTAATAACATGCTCAGAGTTATCCGACCAACGCACTAGAACACCCATACAATACTTGTGTAACTCCTATCTCAATGGTATAAAGTTGATATTGCTAGGGTTATTATGTGAGGTGCAACAATAATATGCTTGTCTTGTTCGGTGCTGATTTTATGAATAGATCGTCAATTGTCGAACGGAAACGCGAACTAAAATTAGTTTTTAGAGATCTGTTTTTAAATAATACGATTGGATACGAACTTCTTTTTATTTAGTCTATGGAAACAGTTTTTTTTAATTGTTGATTGTTTTTGTTGTAGACTATTATTATAGTCGATTGCGGGAAAACTCAAAAATAATTATTAAGCAATAAAATATTGTTTCCACGTAATTAATTTTTGTGTTGCCAGGCGAATGTTGTATAAAGTTTAAAAGCTAGAACAAAGCAATTATATTTACACGTGTTTCAACGCTCAGAAAAAATATTAAAAACGAGATTGTTTTACGTCTGAACGTTCATGGAGGCAATTTGTATGAGAAACTTATAATTGTTAATAAATAAAATTACCGTATTAATAACGAAGAAGGCTTTCCCTTAAACATATTTAAACTTATCATCACAATAACGTGATAGCAAATATTTATTTTATTATTAACATGTCTGACAGCGTCACCATCTTTATCGTTAAAGATTGATCTACATAATTACAGAGTTAGATGCTTTTATTGTGCACACAGATAAAAAAAGATAATTATATGGCAATTAAATTCTTTAGAAAATATTTTTACTGGCGACATTTTTAATGTCGTAATGTTATTATTTTAATGTTGGTAGTTCCGTCTCAGGAATTACGAATGTGTTGTTACGTGTTCTGAATCTCTGTTCTAAATAGTTAGAATGTTGAATGCATCTTACAATAGTGTTGCGACTAATTTTAGAAAATTGTATTTAATCGAGTAACCTATTCTTTCCTGTTCACCGAAATTATAACACAGGTCATAAAAATATTATTAATCTTAAAAAATAGGTAATCAGAAACCGACCTCTGCGTCAAAATCATCAGCATTTAAAAAAAAAAGCATCCTCAGTAACCAAACCATTTCTTCCTTAGATCGCCCAACTAGTGGAAGATGTACGCCGTCTCCAAGCATCGCTAACAGCGCTTCAGGAAGCGCACGCTCAGCAGCTGCAGCGGTTAGAAGAACGGCTGGACGAGAAGAAGCAGCACATCGCCAGGCTTGAAGCGAGGCTCGATACTCAGCGGGACTATGATGATATCAAAAGAGAAATCAGGTGAGTATCCGTCGTTCTGATGAACAATTGGGACGACTTTTATAGTATTACAATGTATTGGAGACACCACAGCAGTGACAAGCAAAGAAGCTCTGCAATTAAAAGGAAAGAAAATGAGACAGGGCTTAAGTATAGGAACTACTTAGTAAGCAACAACCTAAAATATTTAAAACTGAAAAAAAAACGGTTGATATAAAGAAAATGTACCTAATAGAAAAGACTCGACTAGTAAGTGATACGCTATTGTAATATCTCAGTCAGTAGAAATCGCAAATTCAATGAATAAAAATGATATAGCCATCTGCAAATATAATCAAAGTACAAAAAACGACTATAGACTTTCGAAAAAACCATGTCTGCATCCCTAAGTAAAATACAGGCAGCATATAAAATTAAAAAGTCTACAACACAGCACGTGTTAATAAACTTGATAAGACGCGTATCTCGGTCATTCACCTGCACAGATTATATATTGTTTGTAGAACAAGCCTTGACTATGGTCGAGGTACTGGCGCGAATGATCTTGGCGCGATGTTCCTAAGAAACATTACTGCATTTCCTTGTTTGATTTGGTTTAGAAGAAATAAAACAAGCTGCAGTTGTAATTAAATATGAGTAGGAAATTATAATGTTATGATATTGATAGAGGTGTTGCAAGCGAGAAAAGGGGAAATGTTACTTGAATCTTCATTTGACATGTCAAATGTCATAATGACAGTTTTGTTCTGTTTTCCGCGTCCATGACGTTTTTCATCAATGTCACGTCTCAGGAAAACAATTGACACAGGAACACGTCCTAACACTTTTCCTTTAAACGTCTTTGAAGTTTGTAATGTTATTGACAATCAAACTATTCGAATGGTTATCGAATGTCAATATTGTACTTATATCTCCAATCAAATTCAAACGGATAATAAAATATCGCCTTTAATCAACAAAATAACACAGAATCAGGCCTATAATCCCGGAAGGGTTAGACAGAGGTGTACCCAATAGAGCATCAACATTTCCCACCATCAACCGGGTACCAATCCAGGCTCCGTGGCTGCTGCTGAGAAATTCCCGAACGAACCATCAATGTAGTAACATATAGGCACTTTATAAGCCTAAAGGTATAAAACGAAAGTTCCTTCGCTTATCAAGACAGCAGAGATTAACTCTTTCGCCATAGAACAAACATAAAAGCTAGAAACGGTATGATAATCCAAGTTAACTTGATGTCACTTGAGTACATACGTTCAATGTATCATTGTGTGTTTTGTGCGCTCTTGTTTGTAGAACGTACCTTTGACTGATAAGCAGGCGCCTGCAAGCACACCCTGTCTTTGTTTGATTAGTTCGTTAGTCGATTGTGATATAGGAAGATAGCTAAGTTGTACATAAGCAGGAAATGTAACAACTTGTGCCGTTACAACTACTATAGGTAAGCTAACTTAACTAAAAGAAAAATTCAGTACTGGTGTCCGATAGGATAAATCGAATTATTTTATTACGATAAATCTACAACCGAAAACTTAAAGAATGTTTAACAGTTGAATAAGTCACAAGATCATGTTGATAATATTCTAGAAATCGTTCCCAAAAAACATTCCTGCAAAATTGAAATCTAAATTTAAATCTTATGTATAACGCCTGCAAAATAAAGCCTGATCCATAACTTATCTGAACTCAAAACTATCTGCAAAAACTGCATCAATTATTGACCAAAGAGTTCTCAAATCTATCTTTTTTTTAAGATCTCCTTGCCACACAGCACGACATACCCTTTAACTGCTGTCACCCCGTTGTTTAGACAGCCTGCTCCAACAAGTACCAGTTAATTACCAACAGCCATCTTAAAGGATCTTTTATGGAGTTCCCAGTATTTAATGTTGTTTTTCAAACAAGGATTGAGTCCTCACTTTGAGATCTGACGCCCGTGGTTTTGGTACCGTTCGTGTGATATTTGAGATACTTCCTCTTTCCGTACTTGTGTTGTAAGTTTACGTAAACATGTACCACTTATGTCATTGTCATGTCTTTTAAAATTTACGGTTTTTAAGAAAACTCTTCAGCACTTAACTGGGTCTTACATCCCTTAAGTATTTGAAGACTTCTCAACCATAAAGTACTACTAACAAACATAACCATAAACCGAACAAACTTCACCAAAAAGTATGCATTGGTAAATGACACATTCGACAGTAAACAGAATACACCCATCGGCTCCCAGAAAGTCACCGAGGAGGTCCGAACTCACGTTTTTTTTTCTTCTACCACAAATCGAAAACCACTTGTCCCGATGCTGTCCCAGCTCGCACTCCTATGCTAAACGTTCGAGATAAGGAATTTAGCGGCCTCCCCTAAGTTTACACTATATATTGATACAAAAATCGCTCCCTGAGAACTTTAAAAGGTGCCTTTTTTATTTTTCCTGTCGCATCAGTGGGAAATATAAATAGAATTATCGAGGGATGTTAATATTTTGACGCGATAGTGGGATGAATGGGAAATTATTTCGGTTAGGAAACAATAGTCGTAGGCGGAAGTTCTTATGATGTTATATTGGGGTGTTAATTCCAGCAATTTCTTTTGTATTATTTCGTAGTTTCGCATGAGGTGACAAACTCTTTTGATATCCCATTCCTTGCTTTTTCTTCATCTATACGTAAGAACTCTAGAGTTCTTGTGTGCATTGCCAGCATCACTGCGATTTGCCTCTTTATTTATGGCATCTTGAACTGATATGATCCCGCTGCTTTTGGACTAAGTCATCTTCCTCACAGTACCAACCACTCAAGACTTTCCTTAGTAACCTCAGCCGGTATTATCTCCCCGAGATCTCTTACAACATCCTTCCTTCATCTATCTCCCAATTCCATATCGATGGCTCTGTTCCCACGTATCAAAGTAATCAGGCGATCAGTCAACATCCTAGAGAACAATCTATCACCTGCGGCTCTGATAACTGATAACGCTAATTAGCAGTAGGTAGGTGCCTGTCTACAAAGTTTCACACCAGGTGTGAGGCGCTTTCGTCATAGTTGGTACAGGATGTAGGAAGATTGGCGTTAGCACTTAGAGGTTTGATGGATAAAGATTTGAGGATCTATTTGTTACTGATAGATGATTAGAAGTAAGTGAAAAAAGATTAGGATGTCTATGGGAATGTTGTTTATGAAAACGTGACGTAAAAAGAGCAACTCAGGCAGAAAACTTGTTTCGTAGTCAGTTATCATACAACTGTAAAAGAAAACTAACAAATTTTGCGTTGGTTTGCTCTCGTGTTCAAAAGCTATATGATTCGCGAAAGAAAATGTAGCGAATTTTCAGATCCAATGATTCCTTTCAGACGGTCCCTTACTTAGAACAGACTTGTAACAAAATATAGATGCACCTCCACCATACCATGGCAGTCCACATCACAAAGGCCCACTCAGTCTATAAATACATCGCAACAACATCCCAAAACCGATGTTTTGAGCAGTTTAATGTGCTCCACCAATACGGTGTCATACCGGCGGCGCCTTTGATCTACCGTCAAAGATCACATCACAGGCGCCGACATCACGACATAAAATCAAGACTGTGCAAACACGATAAAAAGCGTTTTTTAACTTTAATAAAATGTCGATCGATTACGGTTTACGACGGGAAATCGGAAATTGGAACGAGTTAAATATAACTTTATACATCAGCTGACTTGACATGCACGTGATTATTTAGTTGTTTAATCATGTTGGCGTATTTATAGGTGTTTTATTCTAAAGGTCATAGATGAACAAACAGTTACGCCTAGATATCAACTTGAAACGAAGCTAGTTTCAAACAAACACAGTGTGAAGCTTTCACAGTCTATAACTAAACTTATACACTTTTACTTCCGGGGTATCTTCCGTGATCATCATCCCGCGATCATGGCCCTTGCAAAATCGTCATCGAAAAAATTTTGTTTGAAACAGCTTGGCTTTGAGTTCTATTAATTCTTCTAACAATACGGAGTAAGCACGCTACAATAAGATAGAAAAGATACTTAGAACACAATCGAACCCCAACAATACCAAGAAAACAAAAATCCGTCCTTTTCCCAATAAAGCACACATAACTGACACATTATCAGTCCACACGACACAATATGATAGAAAAATAAACGGAAAACACCCATTTCAATTATTGCTACCGGCACGCGAATGTCCGCCATTTGGTCTCTTTCCCATGATCGCTTTCCTTCGCACACAAAAGATATCTTCTAATCCTATAAGATCTATAATTCCCGATATAAACATAGAAGGCACCTGCACTGGTTTATTGCTTATTTATTCCGGTTCTCAAGCAAGGATTAAGTTATAGCCAGCCCCCGAAGATTAAAGCTTAATGGAGGGAGGCAATGGATTGATTTCTGAACGCGGTTCCCGCCAAATCTCCGCTTAACTTGGCTTGGGCGTCATTACGTTCGATTTATTTGTTGTCTGTGCTTCTTTGAGGATTTTGGTTAAGCTGTGGCTGGTTTTAAATTAAATTCGAAAATAGAATGACAGATATTGTTCTGAAAAACGATATGCTATAATTAATTTTTAGACACGTTAAATTAATAATCTTAAAAAACTTATGAATTCTAATCGTGATCACACAAGATCTCTTTGGGGTTTCGTTATAATTAAAGCTCACTAAAACCCAGATACAGCTCGCAGTGTTGACACGTCAAAGATGAAATTTAAAGAAAGTCAAATAAAGAGTCTGGCTGGTTATCTGATGTTTAATTAACATCTAAGCACACAAGATTTACATAATTTCAAAGAAACATTCTCTTATATTATGTGTGGTGTGTTTGTCCCTATATATCAATATGAGAGCCTATCGTAGACACCTGTTCTCATTTGCTTAGGCGATGTTTGTCTTACATTTAACGCAAGTTTAGTCTCACACTGTCGCACACAAATTATCAACTAATTTACGTAGCCCGACGATTTCTGATGCCATAAAGAATGCCCGACGGGTCCTAAGCTTTTTACTGTGTTTGTTCAACATACATTTGTAGCTGGAATATCTGAGAGCGGGAAAACTAAGCTTGTGTCAATAAGAGTTTGTTTAGACATAGCCAATGGACGTTTCTGAGATTTTCCAGCCTGTGTGTAAAGGCGTTTGACCGATTGATCAGTGATTGGTCAGCTTGGCGGGGGCGGGGCATCGTTATCGGCGATCGAGTTGATACTATGCAGTGAGTGACGTCACGTTTATTGTCAGACATTGATGGGAACTAATAAAGTGCGTGTTCGATATTTGAATACAATTGAATTTGTTACACGTGGAGACTTGATTGTGAAGCGAGGTTTCAATGTCGCCATTTTTGTGACTATAAAGTGTTGAATAAATTCACACCGATAAAAAATGATCATTTTAATGATAACTTGGATATAAAAACTGACGAATAGAAGAAACTGTGTCTAAATAATAAGTCTTGTTATCACAAGATGATCTCGCAAAGGCTTTCGGTAATCAAACCGCTAAGCTCCCC
Source organism: Noctua janthe (assembly GCA_910589295.1). NCBI lineage: Eukaryota > Metazoa > Arthropoda > Insecta > Lepidoptera > Noctuidae > Noctua > Noctua janthe. Next base: position 1,206,173 of record OU342573.1, on the reverse strand, counting down.
AATGACACGGCACTATAAAACAAGGTAAAGAACTCGACAGGAATTCCTAATTCGCTAATCAATATTGAAACATCCCTTTACTGAACAACCCCTTTGGAAATATGTCTTTGAAATATTCCCTTGAAAGGGTTGCACTGTGTAGGGGCGATCAATCGACATTTTGTCACAGATTTTGAAATATGATCATCATTCGCGGGCTGTTTGTCTATGGAAAAGCGGGAAATTTTCTTGGTGAATATCTATGATTTTTCTTTTAGAACATTTTTTAATTACAGTTCTAGTCTATGGCTGCTTTTTTCTTATACTTTGAATATCCTTTAATTATAAAGCGATACCGAGGTAAAGTAGAACAATGCATAATTGTAACAACATTTAACAGCGAAAATCCGGGAAGATAGTTAAAAGTTTTCAAATCAATAAATAAACTAAATCCAAAACCAAAGTTAACCCTAACGACACCGATATCAGAATATTTAAAGACTAAACACACAATGTTTTAAAAGTTAAGCCACTAATTAATTCAAAGTTAGGTAAGCGCACATCGGTTTCATTCGGCGTATCAAATATTCAGTGTGTACACGCCTTATACTGAAGGCTTTTGGCCGAAGACAAAGATGCTTTTAAGCTTTCGTTTAGGACAGGAAAGGTGTTGAGTAGCATACTTTACGGATTTTGAGCACATAAAAAGCTACTAGAATATAGAATAAGTTTTTATAACAAGACTTACATAGACGAAACTGTCATTGGTAGATTTCCAACAATGCATAACTAGCCTTATGTAACTCCAAAAAGAAACGGCGCAAATGGAATTTACTATTCCAATTTCGAATATTTAAATAGCAAAATATGGCCGTCGCTAAGTCTTCCATCTCGGATATTCAAACTACAACTGCATCATCAAACCATAGACATAAAATAAAAAGATAAAAACCTTCGACGCCACTCCACGCCACTAGACTAAGCTAGGATGTCGTCACTTCCCAACTGTGTCATCGCTGTTTATAATGTATCAGTTTTAAAACCATCGTAAACATTAGCCGACGGTCTTCCTTGTGAAGGTACTTATATTTTGTGGGAGTTTCAGAACTTTTCACCGTATATATTGTACACTTACCTCTACGAGGTTTTATAGGTACTGAGTACCTTTTGCTATCCGATTTAGAGTGGAAGATGTTGGTAAAGAAACAAAAATTTACAGCTCTTAATGTCAAATGAACATCAAAGACAATTCTAATTTTAAATCATGCTTTACATTCTCATTTTAAATACTTTTTGCTGTTCCCGAAAATTGATACTGAATCGCTTAGGGCAAATTTAACCAATACGCGATCAGCACGTCTAAACTGCGTTCAAGAGCTGTGAATGCTATCATTGTTGTGGGATATTGACACTGACGTCTCTTGAACGCGGTTTAAATGTGATAGCTGACCTGAACGCGGTCAGCATGCATCTCTTCATTCCATTGGTGAATTTCAACTTTATATTCGTACTTTTTGTAAGAAATAAGGTAAAAGTATCGTATTGTTTCATTTTAAACAGCCATTTCCAGTATTAAATCGTTTAAACACAGCTGAACGGAGGGAGTCGACAGTCGACACTAGTTATCTGTAGTCCCTGTGAGACAGTCGCTTCAACGAACGCGGCTAAGCTTCGAACAATACCAGTACGTGCGATTATATGAAACGTTTTGATACTAGCGTTTAAATTGTTTTTAGTATTGTAGCATATGGAATCGGGACAAATATAAAAGACTCTTTTGCAATATGTGAGCCAAACATTATAGGAAAAGGCATAACAAAGAATTTTAGATTATCTATATAAATACATAATAATCAAGCATTAGTTGAAGTCTACTCAGTAAAAATATTAACTAGACTAGACTAATTGGATCAGAATATTTTTCTTTGAGAGGTGAAAAACAAAACGCTGTCAGAATATTTCTCTTTTACAAATAGAAAAACTGCTAGAAATAAATGTACCAATACCAAAAGTAATGGCCGCTTTCGCTTATTACCTATGCATGTTGGGATCCCTTAAATTCAGTGTTTATTGCCGCAAAAACTGTATCATTACGAAGTATGACGCCATGTTGGAAAAAACTTCAAAGCTTCGATTACTTACAGGTGCATCGCAGTCACGCTTTGTAACACATTTCAGAACCCACAGAAAAAGTAACAATCAACAAAACAGCTGTTTTTGACATGGAAAGAAAAATTCAAGTGCGAGCAGATACGCAGGGTTTGCGTATAAAATATTAAAAATCAACAAAACAGTCAATTAAGGACGTATTTCACTGGACGCCATCAACACTAAAACGCGTCCAAGATCTGTCAGCGTCAATATGTCATAGCAATGATGACACTGACAGCTCCTGAACTCAGTTTAAATGTGTTAAGCGCGTTCAGTGTATTTGGTAAAACCTGCTCTTAAAGTAGTAAAGGAAAAAATATCATAGTAAATTCAGACACTACCTAAATAATAATTTATTTATTTCTAACCAAAGTCGTATAATACACCTTCCAATTAGAGAATGAAGTTCGCAACACCTCCGAGATTCGGCACTACCGATCAACGATTTAATTGGCGATATATTAAATTGTAATTAAGGTGCAACCCTATTGTGCCGGAGGTAACACCGATGTGTCGCACCACTAGTCTACCAACGTCCCACCACTAGTCTACCGACCGATCAAAATCTTAAGGTGGAGTCACACGATCAGTTTAGTGTCGACCAAAACTTAGAGTAGTTGAACGATTTGTCGAAAGTTGAATCGTGTGTCGTAAGTTACCTTAACAATATGTTGTTGATAGTTTTATTGGTACCTTAGCTTCGGTCCCTTGTGGACTTAAGAAAAGAAGTCTGCTATGATTTTGGTTTTGTAATTCTGAAAGAATTTGTCATTGTTAGAATATTCGTCTAAATTTTGTCATTGAGGAAATTTCGCTTTGTGAATTTTGCGAATAAACGCTTACACGTGTACCCGTGTAGGTTAGCGAGGTCAAAAATGGTTTAAAATTAGCATCGATAATTACATTGTTATATTAATTTATTTATCTCTTCCCCGTTCATAAAATCCTTCGAAAGTAATTACATTACAGCACGTGTATGTTAAATGAGATAATTGTAGAAGAATAATTAAATACCACGGCAATTAATGTATGTATCATACATAATGCTCATAATTATTTTTTAATATAAAATAAATAGCTAAACAATCAGACACAATATTTTTTAGATTCTAAATTTGCACGCGACGTAGAACTAACAAAACTCGTGATTAATTATTTTTAAATAAACTATAAATGATAATTTTGGGAAATATTAAAGTCGTCAAAAATAGAAACAATGATCCATCTATAAATAAAACTGTGTAGGTAAATGATGTCTATTAGTTGTTCTATCTTCGGTAAGAAGCGATATCTCACCTTCAGCCAATGTATTATTAATAAATTCTAATCCTAGCGACCCATTAACTACTCCCGCAGGAACCAACCGTCAGCTACCTAAAATACACATAAAATAATACCAATAAATGAGCGGGCACAGGTACGGAGGGTCTTATCTCTCTAATGGCCATAAGATACCGTTCAAAGAGGCCCAATCTCAATAAATTTATTAAAGGAATATTGCCAATAGAGACCCAGCACATCCTATTAATTAAAATACTTAATTAATTCACCTGGAAATTGTTTAATCAATTCACTTTTGACCCAATTTATTGGGGTAAATCGAACTGTGAGCCTGTGACCCGACGTCTTGTGATAATTAAAAGCTTTATATTACAATCAGGTAATCTATAGGATTGTGTTTTAATTATGATTACGGTGTGAGGGAATTCTGGTGAGGTGGAAAAGGGATGCTCACGAAGACTACTTATTTAAACGTTTTTCCGATGTCCGCTTTTCGTTGGGCCCTGAAAAGTCCGGTTTCTGCCTTCTATCATCACTTTGACCTTTTTCTACAGTACGACATTAACTTCTAGAATTACTTTGTTGATTTTCGTTAGTACTTTACTTGTGTCCAACGTAAACCACACTTTCAGTAATAATCCAATTTTCATCAAATGCTGAGCTGCTTTTCGATCAATTCTAACAGTTTATTTTCCTTGTTACAGCATGCTTCGAGCACTCGACCTTGGCGGTGGGGAGCGATCTTTAGAGCGCAAGCCTGAAATTCGTTCGCCGAGCACCGCTCCTTCGCTCCGAGACCATTCGGCCGAGCGAGAGCGAAGCGCCGAGCGCCGGGACCGGGATACAGGTACGTCACTCACTAGTGTTACCACGAGTATTTTGAGTGGGCGGTCAACTTGAACCGAGTAGAGCTTAGGGTTCGGAGCCACTCAGTTTAGTCGTGTTGGATGTAGACTGCCAGTACTCGGCCCGAATGATGACGTCATGTTCTGAAAAATGACGTGTCTTCGCACCGGATGCTCGGTATCATCGCCGTCAATGGAAATTGGAAATCGATCGCGGCCATCAGCTATGCACGTTCGATGTTTCAAACCTTGTGTATGTCCGTAGCTAGTTCGTGTTCGCTTCACTTTTCTGTCCGCAAAAAAGAACAACAATTCGCAAAAAACGCGCGGAGTACGAGGAATATCCAGTTCCCACCACCTCAGCCATGCCGCTCACGGACGCGCGTAATCGTTTCAAACTTAGGCTTTAGAATTCGGAGCATGCCATGATGCCGACATGAGAGACGCCGCGCGCGCATTAAAGATTCGTACGCTGTTGCCGAATGATTGCGACGCTTACGAGCGTGCGTGCTAGCCCTCCCTCTCCTCTCGCCCCCCGCCCCTCCCCGCCTCCTCTCCTCGTGTTCCCGCGTAACCGTGCTCTCACCGCAGGTGTGGAGGAGTGGCCCAGCACGCCGCCGCCGCTCAACAACAACACGACGCACCACAACAACAACGGGCCCACGCTGCCGCTGCCGCTGCCGCCGCCGAGCCCCTTCCGCTTCGAAGAGCACCGCACCTACAGGTTCGCTGAAGACATGGGACCTCTGCCGCCCGGCGCACTAGTCGGACGCCTAGGTGACTCCCTCATCCCCAAAGGCGACCCCATGGAGGCACGACTACAAGAGATGCTAAGATACAACATCGATAAATATGCGAATACGAACTTGGATACGTTGCATATAAGCAGGAGAGTACGAGAGCTGCTATCGGTCCACAACATTGGACAGAGGCTGTTCGCTAAGTACGTGCTGGGCCTGTCCCAAGGGACGGTGTCGGAACTGCTGTCGAAGCCGAAGCCCTGGGACAAGCTGACGGAGAAGGGGCGCGACTCGTACCGCAAGATGCACGCGTGGGCTTGCGACGAGGCTGCTATCATGCTGCTCAAGTCACTGATCCCTAAAAAAGGTACTTTTCTTAAACATTCACGTCTGTAGATGTTATAGCGGGATTTGCGTCCTACGTTGCGTATATTTTGAGTAAATATCGTCGTGCGAATTTCCCTCGTCTGGCTTGATGTGAATACCATTGCATCAACGGATGAACTTTTTTACTTTTCAGGCAGCAAACATATTCTGTTTGACGACTTGTTTTCTAAAACCGATTCAGTGGTATTCGCAGTTTTGCACGTTCGAGCTGTGAACGTACCAAAAGTGATATCAAACGTCCAAAGACACTTTGCGACAAAATTATCTAAGTAATCACATTTGGTACGTCAGGCCATGATCATCAATTCCTTTTACACGAATCATCTGAACCGTTTGACGCGCCGGTTATCTTAGCTTGTCAAGTTTACCTGACAATACAACTCATCAATCATGGCAGCACTCGCCTACGAATACAAAAGATGTTTACATTTTCCGCGTCAATTACTTGATACGGGAATATTGATCAGTCATTACGTACTTTGTCAATCAACGCGTCCGTTAGGAAAATTTGATTTTTTGAATTAACGGTTTAGAACGCACTCGAAGCTTCTTCATATAGTTCCGCACTCTTTTTTGTTTTTTTTTTAACACTTATGTTTTATTTTTTTGTTTTGTTCCTTTTAGACCTTTCCCTGAATCCTTTTCCTTTGTCCTTGTATCCTGTCGCGTGCGGAAATATCAGGAACTGCCCAGTTCGCGAAAGCGAGGGGCAAGTAATCATCTCCCACAGTTTTGATTGTAAGATAATTACTTTTCTATATTTTTTTCTAATTGAGAACCTTTTGTGTACTATCTCTAGCATTTTCCAAGTGTATTTTTTTTAATAATTTCGCGCATGTTCTATTTAACCTCGCGAACGTCTATTTCAGGGAGACATTTTTCTAAATTTTTAAATGAAATTCCGTAAAAATTTCACCTTTTTACTAAAGCCAAATAATTTCGAAGCAACTTATCTGAAAATACGAGTCCATTTGTTACATAAATGTGGAAAAGCGGAGCGGACACGCGGTGCTAACTACGAACTTGCCGCAAAGCGATAGCGTTCACGTTCAGTTACATAGCATAGCAACTGCAACTGTCACTCGTTCAGCTTTGTATAGTTGCATGGCACAACTTTAACAAGTATATGTACACTAAAGCTAAAGTTAACATATACGGACTAAACATTGCTTAGATATGAGCCATTCAATATATTTTACGTATTCGCAGCCATTTCTCTATTCAAAGTGAGAGAGAGTTAATTTTAAAACGATAGTTATTTAAACGCAAATAGAACTTAACGTTTCTATTGACAATCGCCATTCCTATCAATTGCCATTAATACCGACTTACAATTTTTAAAACCAACACGTAATGCAACCACAATAGGAACAGAAATTCGGTAGAATTAAAAAGAACGTACTCATTGTAAGGCTGTGTACACATTAACGACAATGCACGACAAAGTATAAATCTGCGAATACAATGGACTCTTGTGTATTAGCCTTTGTCCCCATCGATAGGGATGAGCTCAAATAGATTGAATTTCAGATAATTCCCGGAAGGGTTACGGTTTTCTTATTTCGCTGCGATGTTATGCGGTTTTCGTTTTTTCTATTCTCGTTATTGCTGATTGGTGTTTTGGCCACGTTTATGGGGTTATTATGCAAGGAAGATGGATGCATTTTCGCTTTTTAGCGGGTTTCGTTTGTTCGCGAAAATGTTAATCGCTGTAATTCGTCGGCATGAAAACAATAGCTTTGAGCGTTCTTTCTGTGCCTGTATTTTTGTCGATGGATAAGGTTTTATGGGACATTGGTTACATCCGAGGCTGGTAATAGGCAGTAATGACAGCTCATCCGTCACGCTACATGCGTAATCAATCTAGCCAGCAATCGTGGGAAGCAATTTCTTCCGATTGCGGATACTTTTCCAAGTTTCAATCAGTACAGACACAATTAGACCTGATTAACTTGTAGTTGGAGTCTTCAGGGATATTTCTGTAGAAGAAAGCTTTCTCGTAAACGCTACTATTTCATTGAGTTATTTCTTTAGTAAGTTCTATCTGACAAGTATTCTGCCGTAATACCTTATATCTTTAACAGGGAATGATGAAAATCCTGAAAACAGAATTCCCTGGATTGGGTTCCTCTTGCAGTGGATTTGGAACATTGCTAAAGTTATGAGCTGCAAAATGAATGGAAACGATTAGTGGCCTAATTGTGTTTATAAATTATTTCAAGTGTTATAGTTCAATTAATGCAACATTTTTTCTGAAAAAAAAGGGTTTTATTATAAGGTAGCTGTTTCGATTCCTTTTCCAGCCTAACTGTTGCTTCGGATCCTAGATTCAAATAACGTACAATAACGTCAATACTGTTACATAACCACTAACTAGCAACGTATCATTTCGCCGCAACGTTATGGGTGTCGACCATTTCCCAGTTCCCACGATACACATGCATAATGTCCGTTCGTCCGTCCGTTGCGAAACGATTGTTGTTCGACGTTCACACGCGACAGCGTTGTAGCAATGGTGGCTGGTAGGCTGTGTTTAAGAATAGAACCTTACCGCCATTTTGTGACGTTTAGCTGTCAAACTTCTGTTGGGTCGCTTTGAGCAAGATTTGCAATACGGTTCATGACATTTGAGTAGTATTTATGCTAGAGTTAGCAATGACAATTACAAGTCATCAGTTCTATCGATAGATACCTTTGATTTCATAATACAGCGTGATTATTAAGAAAGATAGTAAAAAAACAGATTTTAAAACCAACAGAAATTACCAGTATTCAACACACACACATTTTCTTGTACCACCGTTCTAAAAACCGTATCTATTAATTAGCAATCTATTGTTTATCTAGCTAGTAAACGTTACTTTACATTCACGTACTCCCAAGTCGACACAACATAAAAATAATTGGATAAACGTCGCACGCGCCGTAACAATGGCGGATCAATTAAAACGAGCTACACTAACTTCCCGCCCTTCGAAATACACCGCACAAAAACTGTAAAGAGTATGTATTAAGGCCATACTCTATTTTCTATCATCGATAGTTTTAGCATTTTAGTTTATGTTTAAGACGCAATAATATTGTAGAGGCTAGTTCTCATAATTATTATTTATAGGTATTAATTGTTTATAAACATAGTACCTAGGTAATTAATTATATAGCAAAGCATATTTTATAACTTAGCGTAAGTCAAACGTCCATATTTTTATAGTTTTATCAGATATAGTTACTTGCAAATCCGACGTTTCTTTCAATCAATTAATAGAGAAAAAAACTTGTGTTATTCTATATTCCAAGCTCACAATTACACGGTCTAATTACAGGTAAATAGTGATGTACAAATTTTACGGTATCAAAACGATACCCGTAGCTGTCGTGACTGAATTCAATTTTCAAACGTGCATACAGCAAATAAATTGGCAAACTATAGTCGTACATCGAGTGTACACAAGACAATAATATTATATTATTTTTCACGGGCACTAAACTTCGATGTAAGTTGGCTACGTTCTTTATTCATATAATCCTTCAATCCAATTAAGTTTTATAATGGTGGTCGTAATTATTGCTCTTATTACTTGTACGGTTCAGTGACGAAATGCTATAACGTAGACGTCTACTTGTTTATGATCACTAAAATCGATTTAGAAGCTTAAATGTCGAGATAAGTATCGCGTTTCATATTACCGCAGTAAATCTTCAGCACGCTCTTTTTCATGTGATTAAATCAGAGCATTTAAAAAAAAATTATATCTAATAACTTCTCTTCAAAAATATTTAATTTCGACACTTCTACAACTAATGCAATAAAAGATTTCATAAGTTTAAGATATGCAAAGTTTTCCAAATAATCAGGCCTCATCTTATCTTTGACGTTAAATAAAAACTGTTTAAAAAACCGATATTGTTAACATAATTGGAGCCGCTCTAAATCTAAATGTCAAAATCAATTGCACCAACATTCCAAAAAGTCGTTTGTAAATAGAGCGCGCCTTAATGTTCGGATACACGCAGAGAATTTGGAGAACCCGATATTTGGACGAAGTTCGTCTCTCAAAAGCATTTCAAGCGTAGCGTGAAAATCTATTTTCAATGGGCCACTATCGGCCGGCACAGGACACCCGCCAAAGGCTTTATGCCCAAAGTTAAGCGTCCTCGATGCTCCTATACTGTAAACTCCCCTTGTAGAGCTCTTAGTTTAACGCTAAGCAAATTTTAATATTCAATTGTGCTTTTGCATGTTCGGGATTTGTTTTACAATAGGTGCTTCATACTTGAAGTTTTGAAACTGTAGTGGTTAAGTAAATATTTGTCCGATAGTAAATTCTGATCTAGTTATTACGCTAAGGTTCGTATCAAGCATGAAACGTAGTTATTTATTGATCCCATAATACTGTTAGCAATTAAGCATAATTATCTGTAATGAGCCAATAACTATCTCTAGACAAAATTGTCTATGTCCCTGTTCATTTTAAGGCCAATTATTCACAAGAAGTAAAGTCGGCAGTCGCCACACATCTTGTCCAATAACCATTAAAGTTGAAATGTAAACTTTCCTTTTATTGCTAATAAGTTATCGATGTGGCACGTAGTAAGGCAGCCCACACGGGGGACTGTCAAAGGCGTTTAAAACTGAACGGAGTTGGAAACTCGGCAAGTGTATTAGCTGGCCGGCTAATGCGGGAGGACAGAACATCGAGCGCGCTCGGACACGACTCGCCGTCTTCACTCTAGGACTTTAAACCGTACAGTCTTCACGATTTATTTGAATGTGTTCTTTTTGAGAATTCAATTTACTGATATTTTATAGGTTTAAGAATATAGTACAGCGTAGTTCTTTAATTCTTTCGACGATTGAATGACATTGTCAGGAAGACTGTGATGGTAAATAATTGTGAAATAGTCCTTGGAAATTTTGTTGAAAAATAAGATGGTGGTGCTAGTTCCGACTATGGCCACGCGTAAAAAGAACCATGCAGCTCTGTATTTTATTAGGTTCCATGTTTGAATTACAGACTTTTTGGAATGAACTTTTACAACACAGTACGCATTTATAGGAAATTCAAAATTGAATGACCTCTTATCCTTGTTTGTCATCATGCCAAGTTTTGGTTGGGAATTCTTTAATATATAAAATGTTTTATACGAGGGTAATTCTTAAATATATCCACAAATAACAAAATACATTAGTCAAAATGCCAAAATAATAAGTGTTTTCCAGTACGAAAGAATAAATTTATAAAATTGATGTCACTGTAATTGCTATAAAACAGTAAATATATTTTCACGACGATTATTTGACAATTAGACAGATTACGTACTTAATTGAACTGAAAACTGTAAATCTCGTTAATCCTTTTTACAAAACTATCAGGGAGGGTAAATCGATTCCTCTATAATATAAATACCCAAAAGAGGGCGAATCAGCTAAAAGTAGCTAGCAAACGAGACCATAACACATAAATCATAAACTTTGAAACACGAAAATTCGTGTTGATAATCACATAATAATTACGGACCCGATAAAAGCCGCCGGGATCGAGGGATTAGCTCATAATGAGAATAAAATTGGCAACATATTTGTTCATTAATACCAATTGTAAATTAAACGTATAAAGTTTTTGAGAAATCGGTTCATTGACGTGAATCTGAACAAAGAACAATTTATAAGACATTGCAACGTAGCGCCATCTCGTAGCAAGCGGCGAAACAAAAATAAATAAGTTTGCTAGAAAAGTTTTTTTAAAAGCTTTCAAGTGACATAAACTGGATGCATCTTCCAAACACTTATGAAATTAAGATGACTGAGACAAACATTTAATTTACGACGCAATTATCGCTAAAGTATTGTTACAAAGGACATTTCCAGCAAAAAGTTTCGCGACGGCCACTTAGAAAGCACCTTTGAAAAACTAAATGCTCGTTTAAGAACGTTTAAGCAGAAATAACTTGGAAAAAAGTGTGGTATGCACGCAACAATGTGTACGTAACGCCATCTGTCGCCGAGTAGCGTAAAGCTAGTAGAGGTCAAGAAATTATTTTGCGAAGAATGTTCGTCGTCCCGCGGCCGCTTTGATGGCTTCCGACGAAGCAATCAGACCTCTTTACGGGCATATTTATGATTATAATACCGTGTCTCATTATATACTTTATGATTTTATACCTAAACGACTGTCCAAGATAATAATACCTAAGTAATTGTTACGGCCGAACGCGTAAACGACTTGACAAGCGAGACAAGTGTCTTCTGTCTTTGTCTAACTATTATAGTAGGTAATCCAAGCCAATAAAATCGTAGAGAATTTTCATAATAGAGTGGCCTGTTCTTAGTGACTAATAGATTATAGTTGTTATTGTTCTTTTGTAGTAATTAATAACATAATAATAGAACCACAATTGGTTTTTACAAGCGAGCAAATAATATTTCGTTAGTTAATTGTTTAATTATGCCTTCGTAATTGTGATAATAAGAAATTTTAATTACCAAATAAACATTCTTGAAATCTAAATAGAAGAATGATCTTTTAATATTCCGACTCATTCTATTGTTTTTTTTTTCCAAAACTAAGTTTTTATTTTTGCTACTTAACGGAAATTGTAGATTAGGTAAAATTCAGACGATGGAAAAATATTATACCTACAGCCAGTAATGTCAAATAGCTGTCATTTAAAGCTGCGTATTGGAGAAAGCGTCAAAACTATTAAATCCCAACGCGATGACATTACATTCAAACTGCACGTAATTTATTCTAATAATGTGGACTCTCTTCATAGTCCTTAATACAATTAGCTTTTAATAGCCAAACTAAAATAAGATGGCGCTAAATTATTGCAATCAAGAGCTCTTGTTGTAAAGCGTTCCGTTGCAATAATTTTGTTGCGTTTTACATCTGAACAGACAAATATATTTTAATGTAGGTATATCAGTTGACACGTGAATTAACTTCAGAGAAATATCGGGGTTAACTATTTTCATCTACGATGTTACAAAGACATTTTACGAGCTAGCTTATTATATTGCTCGTCATTTTGTCTTGGGAAATTAATTGATAGGTTTCATTTAAACTTGTAGCTTTATTAGTGTTGGTAAGTTTAGTATTAGTACCTACTTTAAAACTCATTTAGCTTATTTTAAACAGAGTACACATACCAACGGAAGCTTACTTACCTACTTGCCAAAACTTTGAAGATCTTAGTTTTCATCTAATCATGTGAATCATCTGTGAATTATAAAAACGAAATCAAAAATCGAACGCGTTCAAAATCTGCACAGATTAATCAAAAGAGTCTTAATTCGTCAACAATACGTAGAAAAAAAAAAACAAAAGAAGGGCATTCTCGTTCGTCAAGCAAGCGACCGAAGCGCTGGTAATTATTTTAATAAAGCCGCGGTTGCACCGACGGTCGTAAACACGTCGCGCGACCGTCGCGTCGCTACGTCAACGCCCACCGTTCACTTTCAAACGTTTCGATTTTCGCGCAAATGTGATCGAGAATGCACCCGGACTGTCGCTGTTCCGGCCAAAATAATGATGTGGTTTGCTGAATTGATGATGAGGCGCGAGGCGAGGCGTTCAGCGCCTGGATCTTTGTTGAATGTTTGATTGATCTGGAGAATGTTGGGCGCTATTAATTGCGCGTTGCCAGCCTTAATTGGCATCTATGTTTAGAATAGTGTTTAGCACTTAACTGTTAGTGATCGCTGAGTTTTAGTGGCGCCTGCTCTTGTTTCTTCCGCAAGACAATTTAAATAGTTAGTACTAAATGCAATATTTTGCAGCTAAACTTGCTGCTAGAAAAACAATCTTAACCAAACTTCAACAGAAACTGAACTAAGCATTTCAGAGAAAAGATCAAAATTGTCTCGCTCCAAATCGCGGGCGCCATTTTGCGAACCGTTTTCACAACAGTTTAATAGGAAATTAAGTGCATCCTGACGTATTATTCGTCGTAATTAATTACACACGTTTCCTTAGCAAACCCCGAGTTATATATCAGGGATCTGTCTCACAAGATGGGTTGTTTAAACTGTCAGTTCGGACGCGATTTGTGACCGACCATTTTACATCTTTGCTCCCCGTCTTGCATAATTAGTAAGGATTAATGTGTAGCTATGAATGACTCGTCATTGTGCCGCGAAATAGTTTTAATCCTACAAACTCGCAAATTAAATCAAGCTCTAGATTTATCTATAAAAGTCGCACAATTTATGACTGCGAATTGTGCAGCATGTTGAAAATATTTCCAGTTATTAAAAAATGCACCGTAATTTCAAAATGGCTTTTTGACAGATACTCCACGTCAAAGCAACGCGCTCTAGTAGTGAAAAAATGTTTGTAATGACTGCCAAGATCACATTTGACCTTTTGTCACTTACCTATTTTTAATGCACCACATTTCCGCACTTACGATGCCAAAAGCACGTTTACACAGCAAAAACTGATGTTCTTTGAGGTATACTTATTCCTGGAATATTTTACGACTAAGGTCGTTCATGTCAAATGTTGATACATCTCAATTTTATTTCGTAAACGTGCTTTATTTTTTCAACACGATATCAATGAAGCGATCAATTCGGTCTAATTCTTTGATCTTGGGAATGTTTGACAATGATTTTGACATGAATGTTCTGTTTTATCATCAATATTATTCTTAGCCACTGTGTCTGTGGAAAGTGTAGTAACTCATCGCTTCATTGTAGAGTCCACAATATGTAATCTTTCATACAGTTATGGGGTATAGACTTGCCATCTATCTTTTTTTTTCAATTTTCACGCAACAAAAGCCCTCTCGTGCTCGCGTGCCGCGCCGCAATCAATCGCCGCCACAATCAATAAAGCAACTGTGCGAAATCAATGCATTAATACCTGCTATTAATGCGGTACACGTGAAAAATCGCTATATTGTCACGGCACGTTTGATATATTTTACCTGTGGAAAAAAACTGTTTGACATTTCGGAGATGGCGGCAAAGTATTCAAATTCGACGCCACTGTTTCGTCATTAATTGAGCATTTGGCGGTTAAACGATATTAAGTAAATTCAACAGCTAAACTATTGTAAACATAATTTTCGTGGAACTTAAAACTATGGAGACACAATTCGGTGAAAATAATTGTTTGTAAGTAAATAACTGTATACAAAGACATGGCGCAGACCTTAAAATCAATTAAAAACAGCACATGAAGCGGCAGACGCGATCGGCACTAACCGCGTTACTCCGCCTGTAGTTAACGGGAATTCGGTTATTTCGTTAAAAAACTTCGCTGCGCTATCGTTAAAAGTTATACAGATAAGCTCCAGGGAGACGCCAGAGTGTAGTCTGCAGTTTTTGTGCTGTCATCTCACTATGAACCACTACCTACAGCAAATGCGATGAAGTAGGTACCAACGTCTGTCTAGGTTCGGCTGAAAATTGTAGGTAGGTAAAGAAAGTTTGAAGAGAAACTCTTTTCAGGTCCAGTCAGTTTTTCCGGTAAGACAAAGTATTTTAGAAATGCATAGAACCTAAAGTAAACCAGTAGGTCCGAGTTTTGTTACTACAATTACGATATGACCAAACTAATGAAGGAAGAACCATGACCCATTAACTGACAAAAGCCAAATTTCTAGTCGGTGGCTGATGAATTTCATCTATATTCCACGACGTAGTGATAGCACTCACTCAGTTTAATCTATATGGACGAGTCCCTGAGCGGGGCTGGCAAAATTGATTATTGAATCTAGTTACAAACTAGCGAGTACCGAGATTTTAAGTCCCGAGGGAGTTTCAGCAGACTTTTTATTCTGTCCCACGTTACTTATATTGTAATTTTTTCCCAGTTTCATGAAGGAACGAAGCGTATATTCGACGTCTAGCCTAAACAGAGAATGTGATAGAAATATGTAATAAATAAACTGAGGAATTTATATTATGACACGAAGATTGTTTCATAGATTAATCATATCGTAGACAAAGAAAATTCCCAGAACCAAGCTTTATACACACAAGCTCAATATAATGTAGGTAGATAGATATTAAGTCGCTGAAATTATTACAGCCTGTTGACAAAACACAGGGATCATTCGAATAAATTGATCTATAAAAATGATTTAAATTCCATACTCAACCTACGATGTAATCTCTTCCTAAACTAATAATAATTTAAACTTTACTACTGTGCCGTAAATCTTTAAAATTAGTTCGCCATTATAACGCGACACATTTTAATACGGTTTTACAACTGAATAATAAAAAACCTCACCCTCAATATTATAGTTCTAACGAAATCGTGTAATTTTCGCGCTCGTGACGTATACAGCGTTTAGCCATCAGCCAATCAAATGCACGCAATTTGAAATTCGGTAATTTTCGGCTCAATCAACGAACGTGATTGTCCATTATGTGTAACTGCGTGATCACCGACATATAAGCGGATCGCATGTTTACATAACATAGATTCGGCGAAGGTACCTAACAGAGCCACTTAAATATCTACTGTTAGATTTCTCCGGTGTGCGGAGCGCACAAACAAATCATTCGTAGAATTGTCTTACTCGTCCTTATCTTAATTTCATGAGCTCGCTTCCTCCGGCGCACGTAGCTCTAGATGTATGTGCCCTCGTCACATGCAGGACCATTCTGTTCTCTCTCGTGTGGAATCAATTGTGGTCGGTGCCCCCGTCGCGGCAGATTGCCATCTAGCACGCGATCCCGATCACCCGACCCTACGCACGCGACGTCGAACAAAAGAAACTTACCAATCGAAAATTATATCATTCCAGACTTTACCTCTTCATTCTCGACGTTATCGTGTTCAACATAACCAAAGATTTATGTTGTGTCGTTATCGAACAGTATTTGGAAGTTTTAGGGGCTCCTCATTGAAATACTTCCTACACATGCAATCCTATTTGTACCATTTCATTGTTGCACTACTTCGCACCTAATTTTAACTCAGATGCCCGTATTATGCAACTATTTCTTTCGCATACAATTAACAATTCAAATGCAGTATTTTTTCCGTACTCTGCAACACTTTCGAGCGGCCCTGACGTCCGCTGCCGACGACGACTCGAATGCAAATGAGCATCGATCGCCTGTGTGACGTATAGAGCGCGCACTTCTCACCCCTTTCTTGCGACTACCCGCCAACTTGATTTACAATCCCGGATACGAGTTCCCCGTTCGAATCCAACCTATACGGTTAAATTACGAACGTTACTTTTTTCACTATGTCACAGTGACACTATAATTTAGGGCACCGCCCCTTTACTTTCCAAAGCCTTTGAATATTCATACGACTATAGCAATCAATAACGGCCACAAAGAAAATAGTTTTCGCGTGCACGCACGCGATATAATGTCGCATAAACAAATAATTTCTTCGTTTTTATTGTTATCCTTGAATTATGTTATTGCCACTCGAATTTACACAGCCCCTTTCCCGCCATCGGTCAGAAGCGATCAAACGGCGTCCGATAAATTTTAAACTTCCGTGACTGGACGACGTTAATTGAGCGCGTTTTTTAAAAATATCCATCAAAAATGCACATCTTAATGGCCAACAATAAAAACTGATATCGTTACATACTTTATAGTCTACCAGATAAGAAATACGAATGAAACTAGATCAATAAAAATGTATCATTTAGAGTAGCGGCGTCCCGTGGGCCGGCCATCGGCCATGTTGACGAGTTTGACGTGTGCACAAGATGGCGCGACCCGCGTTGCGTCACACGCCTGTGGAAATAACCTCAGTTTTTTGACAATATTTCGAAGCACGTCGCAGTAATTGCCCGCGTGCCGTTTACAGAATAACAAAATGTCTGCAACAAGATCAAAGGCATTAATAGACGTGTGTTGAAATTTATCGACGGCCCGAATGTCGAAGGATGAATATATACATACAAATCGCGTCGAGCCGTTTGTCTGTGATTTCAAAATTATCTACTATATTTGCGAGACGTTTATTTATAAATTACTTTTATAGTTTTGTATTTACGTCCGTCCGTTTATACTGAACATTAAATTACTCGGTTCATAAGAGATAACTGCGTGCTTCACATTTTGATTCGCTACGATATGTCAAGCGGTTTTGAAGTTATAAAAGAAAAACCGCGAAGACCGTCCCGAGGCGAGCCGCGACTTTGAAATAAACTAAATAATCAGCTAGTCGACGGCGGACGAGACACCAGTGACATTCTAATTATGTTCCGATCGGTACTTATTGACATAACGGGTGTCTTTTGATACCAAAATTGAATTTTAAAGGAGGCCTATTCCACCAGTGTCGTATAAATACAGAAATTACCTCAGTCACATTTATATACGGTCCTCGCGAACTACAGATGACTAAATACATTTATATTGCTCTTTGAAAAGTTGTCGCTGCTCATTTGTTCAAAATAAAAATGTGACAGATCATGTGTTTCCATTTCAAAATTGTCACCGTGATTCAATATTTTTCCGTTTTACCACACAGTAGGTATTAAATAAACTGATTTTGACTTTGCAGACAATTTAACTGGCAATTTACGCAAACATTAGAAATGTAATTAATTTATAAACGAATCACGTATGTAGAGTTATTGTCTAGAATTATGGTTACACAAGATCATAATCTGGGGTATGTTTTAAAATATTTGTATCACGTTCGCTCAGTCATAAGTCGTTAAGTTCATGAACGGTCGGTTTCACAAAAAAATATTATCTATAGAAGGACATAACAGTCTTTATTGTATGATTTAGAACGTGAGAATCACCAGAAAGTGACAACATTGCCAATGAAATTTTCGAAAGTGAAAACAATACAATTTTACTTGAGGTTAGGAAAAAAGCCACATAAATATGGTGAAAGTTGAAAAAAGCATTCCGACTGCCAAAACACTGAGATATTGCTCCATTATATCTTGCCTTGACATCTAGTATTTAGAAATTCGACACTGGTAACCCTTTCTATTCGAGGTAGTCTCATGGTATGTAACTGGGAAGCTAATTTTAAACTTGGGTAAATATAAGTTAATGTATTTCGACAAAACATTTGTAAAAACAATGTCACTGTGCTTTATCTTATTTCATTTTTAACTCTCAATAAATAAAGTACACTTTACGTTCCAATAAAAGCCCGTTGTGAGTTTTCGAAGAAAAACAATTGCAACGCACACCATTATGCTTTTTATTGTCAAATAATTAGAGACCAACTCGGCGCAACAACACAAATCTAAAATAAACCAAGTGGAAATACTTGTGCGGAAATTAGAGTACATATTGTCGGTTTTAAAATAAAATTTAAGGACGCAATTAAGTCTTTGTGATCCTTGAAAATTAATACGTCAACTCACAAACGATCCGTTTTCGGAGTCGTTAAAATACCGCAAAGCAAATAACATTATCGTTTTTCTTTAAACACTTGACGGATGTGGCCGATTTTTAATGTACATTGGCATACAATATGTACCTACGTACAGACACAACAAGAGTATACTTATCTAAAGAGGTGGCGTCCAATTATTATCATGTTCATAAGATAAAATAAATGAGGGCGCCGCGCTAACACCGCTCGGATTTAACACCAAAAATTCTTTGAACTCGAAATATACTGTAACAAATATTACCCGCAAGAGATCCCAGTATCCGAACATTATGCGCGCACTTTAATTCTATAATCATCTCGGTGAACGTCTAAAACTAATTACGCGACTTAATTAAACTAATTCTGTGCGTACATCACCATCTAAATAGTGTCGTTTCATTGTGAGAGCGGAGACAATATGTTGACAGGATGAATGACCACAGTATGGCGGGCGGGATTCACGCGTAACTTCACTTGTTTATGAGTGCGCGGGCGCAGTTTTAGGATTACTGGGCTTAGGCGATGAGTGCACGTTGCCATTCAGCGATTATCTCTAAAGCGCTATGCATCGCTGTAGAGTATAAATGAAGCGCCTAATTTCAATTGTACCAAATATAACTCGCGTATTTATTACTTGGCAACAGTTAAAGCTACTAACATGGATGTACGCAGCCCTACGTGTGTGTGCGCGGAACAATTTAGCGGCAATTAAAATTGTTCGTGTGCGGATTCGAATGCAAAACGATTGCAATACATTTTGTAGAAATATAGCTGTTTACGTTGTACAATTAACAACATCACAACTTTTGTACCATATGCGCCACGCCATTGTTTCTGCTCCGATTTCACAGTTCACAAACAAGCTATCAAAACCAATAAAACTAATTTTGTAATTCGCAAAGTCATAAAAAGTTCGTGGAAATCTCGCACGACTCACAAGCAATCATGAATATTTACTCAACCTTATTTTAGTAGCGATAGTTAGTTAGGCTGAATTCTAATTGATTTGAGGGTAACAATATGGTTTGTTTTTATTTCTAGTTGGGACAAAGGATGGCACCGGCGCAGTGTTCGGTCGGCCGGAGGGTGAGGGTGACGACAGGCTCACGCACGCAATCTTGAGTGAAGCGCATCTGATGAAGACCTCCGGTGGACCTCCCCACAACGATGACTCCAGAAGCAATGAGGACTCTAGCTCACCGAGGACTCAGTGCCCTTCTCCTTTCTCCAATAAGGTACATTATCAGTATACTCAATACTAATTAAAGAATAAACCACACAAATTCGTAACATGAAATAAAGTATACCGCAAAAAATATTACTACTATTTATGTCATCTCTTCAGGATGGGAGTCAAAACAGAAGACTCAAGAAGTACGAGAACGATGACATTCCTCAAGAGAAGGTGGCGCGCATATACCAGGAGGAGCTTGCCAAAATCATGACCAGGAGAGTAGAGGACATCCGCCGCGAAGGTTTCCCTGGGTAAGTCTTCATTTTATTCCCAAACATAAGTCGTAAATATAATAGAACCTTATAGATGCTAAAAATTGTAACGAGAACAGCATATCTAAAACTAACGAATAGCATGTTTCCTCCTTTTTTCAGCGGCGGCATGCCACCACACATGGAGAGGCCACCGGAAGACATCCGCATGGCCCTGGAAGCGTACCACAGAGAACTTGCCAAGATCCAGCCGGGTGGCAACATTCCCAACCTCCACAACTTGCCAGCCATGCCGCCCTTTCCGAACCTCCTCGCCTTGCAGCAGCAGGCGATGCAACAAGCACAGAACCAACAGATGAACGGCTCAGGAGCGGTCCAAGATCTCTCTTTGCCTAAAGATAAACACGCCAAAATAAATGGAATGACTGATAGTGATAAGGATAGATCAATGGATGCCGAAGAGGCTATAAGGCACGCCGGGAGCGCATTCTCATTAGTAAGACCAAAACTAGAGCCGGGACAGCAATCACAAACTGGATCGTCCGCGTCCAGTCCACTGGGGAACGCGATACTTCCGCCTGCAATCACTCCAAATGAGGATTTCAGTAATTCAGCGGCAGCAAGCCCACTGCAGAGGATGGCTTCGATCACGAACAGTCTGATCTCCCAGCCGTCAAACCCTCCTCATCATCCACCCGTACAGAGGTCGATGAAAGCAGTTCTACCACCAATCACACAGCAACAATTTGATCTCTTTAACAATTTGAACACAGAAGATATAGTAAGGAGAGTGAAAGAGGCTCTGAGTCAGTACTCCATTAGCCAAAGACTGTTCGGAGAATCCGTCCTTGGTCTATCACAAGGATCCGTGAGTGACTTGCTAGCGAGACCGAAGCCCTGGCACATGCTGACGCAGAAGGGTCGAGAGCCTTTCATTCGCATGAAGATGTTCTTGGAGGATGACAATGCAGTACACAAGCTGGTTGCATCACAGTACAAAATCGCGCCGGAAAAACTAATGAGGACTGGAAATTACAGCGGAGCACCTCGTAAGTATCACCTCTGTACGACAACACATCTACATTTAATACTCAATGAGATG
This sequence comes from Noctua janthe, assembly GCA_910589295.1. NCBI lineage: Eukaryota > Metazoa > Arthropoda > Insecta > Lepidoptera > Noctuidae > Noctua > Noctua janthe. The sequence goes on along the minus strand of OU342573.1, from coordinate 1,184,908 downwards.
AGAATAGTAGTTTAATTGTATTTTTCTTCTTTTGTTCTTACAGCATGTCCGCCAAATATGAACAAACCCATGCCGCCAACACAGAAAATGATTTCCGACGCGACCTCCTTGCTGAGCAAGATGCAGCAAGAGCAGCTTCTGGGCGCGGGTCACCTGGGTCACCTGGGGCAACCCACGCCGCTGCTCCTCACGCCGCCCGGCTTCCCGCCGCACCACGCCGTCACGCTGCCGCCGCAGCACCACGACAACAACAACAAGGAGCGCAAGCCCCCGCCGCCCCCCCAGCCCCACCACCAGCCCCCCATCATGCGCAGCCTGCACCAGCACATATCGCCGAGCGTCTACGAGATGGCCGCGCTCACTCAAGACCTAGACACGCAAACGATTACGACCAAAATTAAGGAAGCGCTACTGGCAAACAACATTGGCCAGAAAATCTTTGGCGAAGCTGTTCTAGGTCTATCACAGGGTTCCGTCAGTGAATTACTGTCAAAACCAAAACCGTGGCATATGCTCAGCATCAAGGGTAGGGAACCTTTCATTCGCATGCAACTGTGGTTAAGCGATGCCCACAATATCGACCGCCTACAGGCTTTGAAGAATGAGCGACGGGAAGCGAGTAAACGACGACGGTCAAGCGGCCCCGGACAAGACAACTCATCCGACACATCGTCGAATGATACGTCAGAGTTCTACCACTCGAGTTCGCCGGGCCCCACAGCCGGAGCGCCGTGTGCCAAGAAACAACGAGTACTATTCTCCGAAGAGCAGAAAGAGGCACTCAGATTAGCATTCGCACTCGACCCCTACCCAAACATGCCAACGATCGAATTCCTCGCCGCAGAATTGGGTCTGTCCTCGCGAACCATCACCAATTGGTTCCACAACCACCGCATGCGGCTAAAACAACAAGCGCCTCATGGCTTGCCCGCCGAACCTCCCGCGCGGGATCAGTCCTCGGCGCCTTTCGACCCAGTCCAGTTTCGTCTTCTCCTCAATCAGAGACTATTAGAACTTCAGAAAGAGAGGATGGGTCTCGCTGGCGTACCCCTGCCCTACCCGCCTTATTTCGCGGCCAACTCCAACCTAGCAGCGCTGATTGGTCGCGGGCTAATACCCCCCGAAGACCAGGTGAAGGATCAGTCCGGCGGCCTCGACCTTTCGATGCCGCTGAAACGAGAACCCGATGGTGATGACTTCGAGGACGATGACGTCGAGAGCAACCTCGGCTCCGAGGACTCGTTGGACGAGGAATCTAAGACTGAGCCGAAGGCGGCGTCGACGCCGCACGCTACAGGTCGATCCAGTAGACGAAAGCCTGCAGCGCCGCAGTGGGTTAACCCTGACTGGCAGGATGAGAAACCGCGTAACCCCGACGAAGTGATAATTAATGGAGTATGTGTGATGAGAAGCGATGACTTCCGGAGAGAGGCGGAGGAGACGGTGCGCGTGGAGCCGTCGCCGGTGGCGCGCGAGGGCTCGCCGGCCGCGTCGCCCGCGCCGCGCACGCCGCACACGCCGCTCACGCCGCACACGCCGCACACCCCGCACACGCCGCACACTCCGCACACGCCGCGCCCGCCACACACACCTGAAGACGTGATCCCTGAAGACAAAATCAAATCCGAGACCGACGACGGCTGGGAGTACTAAGACTTTACTTGCTCGTACTCTTGCCGAGTGTGATAAAACGGGTCCCGAACTGTGAGGTGTAGACTGTACCATATCACGTTCGAACGATTATTTATTGTGTGACAAGTGTCCGCCGGTGTCGGTCCGGTGGCGACGCTCAGTGAAAATGTTACTGTGTAGCTAGTGTTTGTTGTAATTCGATTATAAGGCCAAAGACTTTGTAAATAATACCCTCGTAGCTTCTCGTGATACGCCAGGCGCGTCCCCGACCGGGACGAAGTAAACTTGCGATACAAAAAGATGCATTTTTGCTTTAATTTTTTAATGTAAACACGTACCCTGATTAGGTACAAATATCTGAGTATTTTTAAGTTACGGCTTTTTAATTCGATTGTAAATAAATATACCAAATATGTGTCGAATATTGCCTGTGAACCAGACCCTGTATATAAGTAGGATAGAAACTATTCGTGTAAGATAACTCAGTTGCTGATAAAATTAGGAATAGGGAAGGTTCATTTAATTGTTAATGAAAAATTTTAAAGTGCAATCAGATGTAAATTTAAGCTATGGTTTAACGAGCCCCAGTTGAAAAGTATTATTATGTTTATTAGAACCGGCGAGGTTTAAAATATTATAATCGGGTTATATAAGTTTAACATTTAAATTATTAATGTTTATTTTATACTATTGTATGTTTTTCTATTGCATTATTTTATAAAACGCCGCGGGACCGCTCAACTTTGTGATTTTAGCTGTCATTTTAAAACGTTTAGTTATCATAAACTATCAATTCTAATTCCGTACAATAGCTATATTGTTTGTTTCTTTTCATTTTTATATATTTTTTAGAAAATGTACAAATCAAGACAAAATAATACGATTAAGCAAGTAATGTACTGCTTATGGTTTATAGTTTTATTTTATTTTAGCAATAAATTTGCTTTTAATCTTATTTTCTTTATTTTATTTTACCTCCTTATTTTTTATCCTTTTTTTTCTTAGGATATAAGTAAAAGAAAATGTAAATTTTAAAGGAACCATACTCCTTGCATCACGTTGTACATAATTATATTCAGTTAAATGTAAATATCTAATTGAAATGCCACGTTAGAGTAAAAATAGTTAAGTAGGAAAATAGTTTAACCCAAAAAATTTAAACTTCGTAAAAGGGTAAATCATAAATAATCGAAATTATTGTCATTCTAAAAGTGTATCGAAATTGTAACGAAATTATGTCAGAATAGATTTAGGCCTCCAGGTTTCAATAAAAAAGAACAGTTTGGAATATTTCAATTTTACATGAAGAATATAAATTCTTTATAAAATACATCCATTTTTAGAAATACCAACATACATATCGATGTTATATATAAACAGTAAGTAAGATAAGAATTAGCGTGTAATAGTCAATATTAAAAAAAAAACTTAGGCTGTTTAACAGTTACAAAAAACAGTTATTTTAACTCTCCAACTCCGTTGTAAGAAGTGAAGGAAATTTTTTAACTTATTAAAAGATTGATTTTTAGAATCATTTCATAGCTTTTTGCTTTTAAAAGAATAATATACGTATATTATGAATATTATTGTTATTCGATATAGATGCTTCGAATATTTTTGATATTGACAGCTACTTACCAAAATGCCTCCAGGACTTTTAACTTTTGATGTCGGCAAGGCTGTTCATATTGGTGAAGTCCCGAAAAAAAAATGCCACGCCTTTAAAAAAAACAACCTTTATCATATAAACTAGATTGGATTATTACAATTTCTTTCGATACTCTTCGGTCAAGTCGGAATAAACTAAGTTCATTGTATTTTTAAACAATATCATAGATGATACTTAAAACGGAATACATTTTGGTTTAACTTTTATCGATGATGGCACGCAGAACCCAATATGTAAACCTAATTATTTTTTTCACTCGTTTATCAATAGGTAACAAATCATTGCCATTGCTTCTTACAAATTCAGAGACAACAAACATTTTGTTTTGTACGTAGAGTCTATATACTTATTAACTGTTTTGATTGGGATAGCTGATATGAGAAATATATTTAGGAAGGCCTACAGCTGGGACATACGCCACGCCAAAATGAGGGTAGCCTATGTCTTTATACACAGCTGAGAGGCAATAGATGAGTGAGTGTTGTTCGTATCAAAATATTCGAAACACCTATCAATTAAGATACGCCATCTTGTATTTTATATTGTTACGTTGAGTGTTGCCAGGTTAGAATGTAAATAGTAATCCGGTAGTGAATAGATTATTATTATGCGTTATATCCATTATAATAATGAATAGTATTAAAAATTATAGCGATAATTATTATTGTTCATATCATAATATTAATTAATAATGATGCTGAAAACCATTGTCTTCTTTCCGAACAATTTCTAAAGTTATTAAAATTAAAAATAAAGAAATTGCTAATCAGATTTTGTTTTATTGTTATTCTTATTTTATACTATTGAGGAAATCAGTCCAACAACATGCCTGCTTCGAAAAACACAATACCACCATGGCGAACTCCTCTGCACATCTTTACTCCTGACCCCGTGGCTCACGCGGCGAAGGGCGGGCGTTTTGAGGGACTGTCTCTTGTAAACTTTGACGTTCACTAAATGCTGATTACCTTAATTTGAATCAATGACTTTTGATTTTAATTCAACTGTGAAGGAAACAAATGAAAGAAATTACGTAGTTAAGTTACTGTAGGCCAGAATGTTTAGTTCAAAAACGCCCAAAGATGTGAAATGTGGAATAACAAGCTGAAATTTAGCACATATAGTATAAATGTATCATTACCAAAGTCTAAAAGTACCCAACTCCCCGCCGCCGCGCCGCTGGCGTACTGAAATATACAGATTGTAAGGTTAAACCTAAACTCAGAACCTTTGGATAAAAAAGCAAACGATACAAAATACTTCTGGTGCTTCTGGTTCTGGTACTGAATAATTACCAAGAAATCCTCAACCCTCCTCCGCTTACGTGCTACGATATATAAGGTGTTAAAGTGAAAATCGACAATGAAAACACGAAAAACAACCTCAATTCCCCCTAGGTTAGCAGATTTGACCTACAGTACACAATACTTTATTGTAATGATAAATGTTACGTAATTAAAATCCAGAATATTAGCCAACACATTGGCGGTACAACCCTGAGCACGTAAACCTGCTAACCGACAATCGCACCTGCATTCACATCCCTTTTAAAATCATCAGATTATAGGCAACGTTCTATTGAAAAACATATACGTAAATTGCTGGTTTCCACAGAAACTGCTTTCAGGAAGAGTTTATGGCTCCGTATTGAAACGTCCAATTAGCAAATCGCCCTATGAGCAAATGGTCTTAAAAACAAATTAATGGGATTTGTAGTTGTTTTAAAGAAATAAATATATTTATGATATATTTAAGACAATGTGTTGTATAGAACCTGCCTAAATACATCTTTTGCGTAATATATACACCCAAACTACAGCTGCTATTAAGTTACAGAGCGTAGGTCCTAAGTTTGCCATTCACAAGGGAGTCAAACAGGGCGACACGCTGTCTCCAAAGCTGTTCACCAGTACCCTAGAATAAGTCTTTCAGACGCAGGCAGGTCATTTTGGCAGTCGAATGGGAAGTGAAAGGCTGCGTCGGTGAAACAAGATTGAATAATCTGCGTTTTGCTGATCACATTGTTCTTTTCTCTCCCACAACCACGGGACTAAAGCAAGTGCTACAAGATCTTAGCGACGTTAGCCTTGGGGTTGATCTGAAGATGAACGTGTCGAAAACCAAGCTGATGACCAACAGCTCCAAGAGGAGCATACACGTAGGCGGGGAGAATATACAATATGTCCAAGATACATATCTACTTGGGCCAAGTAATCTCTTTCCAGGCAAGGCAAGGTAAGGAATTTGCAAGACGAACGGAAAATGCCTGAAAGAGTTACTGGTTCATGAAGGAGTATTTTAAGGGCACTCTGCCCATGTCTCTGAAGCGAAAGCTAATGGATATGTGTATTCTCCCCGTCTTGACCTCCGGTGCACAAACTTGGTCTTTTGCTAACATCCAAAAGTCCAAACTCAAGGTTTGAATACGTGCTATGGAGCGCAGTATCTTATGTGTAAAATTAACAGATCATATTCGAAACACCACGCAGTGGTTCAAAACGCAAATCTTTGACGTGGCTCAAAAGGCTGCCCAACTTAAATGGTACTAGGTAGGACATGTCTGTCGCATGCCGAACGAACTGTGGGCCTCACCCTGTGGACTCATGATTGGTGCCCTGAAACAGTGACACGACGTCGCGGCAGACAACGAAAGAGATGGCGGGACGAACTGGATGTCTTCCTTAAGAATTGGAAAGAAGTAGCACAGAATCGTGACCGTTGAAAGGAATGGAAGCAGGCCTTAGCCCAGCCCAGCAGTGGGACAATATGAGTTAACTATAATAATAATATAATATTAAACGAGACAGTAAACTAAATCAAATAAAATTATGGGAATGGGCCCAGTACGTGTTATCGGATGTCATTTATCTTTGAATATTTGTTTTTGGGGAAAGTCAAAGATTTCCATCTGTATTTTGAGAGCAGTGAATTTACGCAAAGTGCTTAACTTACTAAGAGGTATCGTATTACCTAGTACTAAATGAGTTGTGGAGGTCAGATAGGCAGTCGCTTCATGTAAAATACAGGTATGCAGCTGTATCCGGTTGGACTGGAAGCCGACCCTAACATAGTTGGGAAAAGGCTAGGCAGATGATGATGATGAAAGTGCTTGACTGGATTTCAACGATCTGCAACTCGAGTTTTCAGTGGTCCACCACTGCTTAAATCATTTGCTAAACCATATTAATCGTAAAGAAATTTCAACACTGGACCCAATAATTAAAGTACTGTAACTAAGTCTCCTTCACATATTTTAAAGCCTTGATGTTAATTTCCTTAAACAGTTCCCTTAGAGAATCACGCCTACGAAGATTATATATGGTTCTGATGGCTCTTTTTTTGCAGAATAAATATAGACCCAATGTCTGCAGCCCGTCCCCATAGCAAAATGCCATAAGACATTATACTATGAAAGTAACTAAAATAGACCAGTCTAGCGGTATCTACATCAGTACATTGACGGATTTTTCTAATAGCATAATTATGCTGCTGAACTTAGCCGCCCCGAAAAAGATATTAAATGAGAACCCCATTGTAGCCTTGAATCAAGCGTAATCTCCAGGAAAACCGTTTTATCTACAAATTCAAGCTTCTCTTTATTCAATACTATATCACAGTCGCTACTTTTAACATTCGGTAAAGCAAATCTTATGCATTTCTGCTGCAGCTGAATTATTATTATTTGTTTCGTTTAACGGCGGTTGGAATTGCAAAGGGCGGCTGCAGGTCATTGCAAGATCCAACTGTAACAGTCTTCAATAATTATCAATTCTTCTCCTGTATTTCTATTTGTATCATTATTGAAATTGCCATATTAAGATGGTGTCGATCAAATGAAAAACCTCAAAGAAACAAGAAATTCATCAACGTAAAATCATTTACTCATAATAACAAAATTAAACATTGTTTCGCAAAAGTTCTAATCAACTTCTTCAATGACTGGTCCATCGCTGCCACCTTGTCCGGTTCTGGACCCAGATCCATATATTTTCATCATGATAGGGGCAAACTCTCTGCTCAGCTCCTTATATTTTATTTCGTACTCTTCCTTTTCGGCCAAAGAGTTGCTTTCCAACCAGCGTAAAGTATCGTCGCATCTACGACGAATCTTCGCACATTCCACCTCTCCAAGTTTGCGTCCTTGCTCCTCTGCGGCCTGCTTCACACTAAACACGTAAGATTCTAACTTATTTCTGGATGCTACTCGACTCCTCTGCCTCTCATCATCACCCTTATATTTGTCAGCATCAGATAGCATTCTGTCAATCTCTGATTGAGATAAACGACCTTTATCATTCTTTATGACTATGTTCTTGCTTTTCCCTGTACCATTTTCTTTAGCAGAAACGTTGAGTATGCCATTAGCGTCTATATCGAATGCTACATCTATTTGTGGCACCCCACGTGGTGCTGAAGGGATGCCAGTCAGATCGAATGTTCCTAACAAGTTGTTGTCCTTTGTCATTGCCCTTTCACCTTCGTAAACTTGAATAGTGACCGCTTGCTGGTTGTCTGAATACGTGGTAAAAGTTTGGGAATGTTTGCAAGGTATCTTCGCATTACGTTCAACTATAGCCGTCATTACACCACCTGCTGTTTCGATACCTAACGATAAAGGAGCCACGTCAACTAGTAGAACATCTTGGATCTTAGAATGTCGATCTCCACTAAGTATAGCAGCCTGCACTGCTGCTCCGTAAGCAACTGCCTCGTCAGGATTTATAGATAAATTCAACTTCTTTCCGTTAAATAAATTCTGCAGTAAGCTTTGTATTTTAGGAATACGAGTAGAACCTCCGACTAAAACGATGTCATGTATGGAACTCTTATCTAGCTTGGCATCAGTCAAAGCTTTCTCAACGGGTTCTATAGTAGTGCGGAACAAATCAGAGTTTAATTCTTCGAATCGTGCTCTGGAAATTCGTGAGAAGAAGTCTATACCTTCATATAAAGCATCAATCTCAATGCTTGCTTCTGTGCTAGAAGACAACGTTCGTTTAGCTCTCTCGGCCGCTGTTCGAAGACGTCGAAGTGACTTTGGATTGGAGTTCAAATCTTTCTTATGTTTCCTCTTGAATTCATCAGCAAGGAAATTAACAAGCCTGCTGTCAAAATCTTCACCACCAAGATGTGTGTCCCCGGCAGTTGCTTTGACTTCAAAGAGAGAGCCTTCATCAATTGTCAGTATTGATACATCGAAAGTCCCTCCCCCAAGATCAAAAATTAATACGTTTCGCTCACCCTTGAGGTCTTTGTCCAACCCATAAGCTAACGCAGCAGCCGTTGGCTCATTTATAATCCGAAGAACGTTCAGTCCAGCTATGGCTCCAGCGTCTTTGGTGGCCTGTCTTTGAGAATCATTGAAGTAGGCTGGCACAGTTATAACTGCTTTCTTAACTGACTTACCTAAATAGGCTTCAGCAATTTCCTTCATCTTGATGAGTACCATGCTACTGATTTCTTCGGGAGCAAAACGTTTGCTTTTACCTTTATAATCAACCTGTATTTTTGGTTTTCCTCCATCATTGACAACTTTAAATGGCCAGTGTCTGATGTCTTGTTGTATCTTAGGATCATCATATTTTCGTCCAATGAGACGTTTGGCGTCAAAAATTGTATTACTCGGATTCAAAGCCACTTGATTTTTTGCACCATCTCCTATGAGTCGCTCGGTGTCTGTAAACGCGACATATGAGGGAGTTGTTCGATTCCCTTGGTCATTAGCTATAATGTCCACATTACCGTGCTGCCAGACGCCAACGCATGAATATGTGGTTCCTAAATCAATTCCAACAGCAGCCATTGTACAATTTCATTTATTTCAAGTTCCGTTGCGTTTTGTAGTTTTTTTATTTTGACAATTAAATATCAGTTTACAAAATTCGAATGTATTGCTGTCATTATTTTTTTTATTTAGTTGTTTCAGACAGTATTTTATTCTTATGTGAAACAGTTTCACAGGATGGTTGTTAGGATCTGCTTAGCGCCCATATAATTAACCTAAGACCTTTATGCAAACACTTATGTTTCACAAATAAATATTCTGATTCTGATTGACCATGGATCTATTTAGTACTTTCACAACGCTCCCAAAAAAAAAATGGTCAATGTCAAACTACTCAACTATCAACCTATTTGTCAAAATTGAAACTGTCAGTTTCAATACAAAAGCAAAACATTTTCGTAGCGCATTGTTATTTTAAATATTTCTTTATTTTTAAATGGAAATGAGCAAGGTTTTAGACTATTCAATGTCTTGATCTACCTAATTTCTCTGCTGGAATTGTCTGGAACCTCAAAAGTACAAACTAAGGATAAATATTGCGTGTTATTTTCTCTTAACCTATAAGCGCACTTGTTTCAAATTTATTTGTATTAAACAATGCGTTACGCACAATTAGTAGTGGGTCCAGCTGGGAGTGGAAAGGTAAGGATTTGAGAATTTACTTGGATCTGTAAAACACACTGTCTGTAGTGTGAATTAAATTCTTGGCATGTGTGTTGTGCAATTTCTTCACAATTTAAGCGAGGTCCTGTCAGTTAAAAAAAAAACAATATCATCATCTGCATAGCCTTTTCCCAATAATACGTATACTAATACGACACTCCTTGGTAAGAGTAGTTGTCAGACTTTCTGCCCACTACCTGTAACAACTGTCAAAGATCTATAAATGACAGCCTGGACAAATGGCTTTACGTGCTTTTCGAGGCATGGAGGAAACTCGGGGTGTAATGGCTGGTCACCCATCCACAGACCGACCTAGGCAAGCACTAACCCTGAAGATTGATCCAAGCAACTGTTATTCCTTAGCCATAAACTCCTTGTGTTCAAATAAATGACAAGTTTCACTGCCTATTTGGCCTCCAAAAACCCAGTTACTGGATACAAGATTACTGTAACTTAAAAAATAACGATAAATCCATTTTCTTTCAGTCCACATACTGCTCAACGATAGTAAAACATGCCAGTGACGCTAAGCGTATAGTTGAGGTAGTGAACCTGGACCCAGCTGCCGAACACTTTGACTATGAGCCTCTTGTGGATATCAGGGAGTTAATACACCTGGATGATGCTATGGAGGATGAGCAGTTGCAATTTGGACCTAATGGTGGACTGGTATTTTGTATAGAGTAAGTGATTGTTCTTAGACAGCATTTTCTGTGATATCAGCATGAATATGACAATAGCTTTTTCATTTATTCCCACATAAATAGAACAAGATGATTACAACTGTCTTTTGAAGCTTGACAACACTTCACAAAACTGTCAACTATCACTTTGAGCTTCCTCTGGGTAGGCATCATAATATGGAACAAATATTAGTGAAGCCGTAAGATCCTATGTCCTAAAATCTGTTTCAAAGTACAAGTTACCCTGCAATTGTAGTAAAACAGTTAGTGCTGTTTAAGGATTATTGTATGTCTAAAAAGAAGAGTACTTTAGACAGAATGCAGAATTATTAAGAAGAAAAAAAAGAAATCATTAGAAATAATTACCACTACGCAGTATAATTTTAATCTTATAGAATTAATCTGTAATATTAAAGCTCTTCCATCAAAGAAAGCGTCAGGCTATGATCTATTAGACTCCATACTACTAAACAATCTTCCAAACAACAAACACTGGCTTCTGATTTATTAGGGTCCAGAAGTATTGTATACACAAGACTTAAGAGGAACAGTGTTCAAAGTTTAATAAAAAGATTCTCAGTAGAATGAGTGAGAATGGTCTATGGACAATTCCTCACTGCTACAAAGAACAAATGCAGAAGAAATTCGAAAAAAGGAGCAGCTAAATGTCCATGACAGATTGCTGTGATGAGCAGTATATAAAGGGCGTAACAAGACCCTTAACGAAGCCGAAAGGTACTTGTTCTCCCCGTCATTGCGATATTTTTTTTGTTCTAGACCATACCTGGGAACCTTCTAGTTACAGAGATATTGGGGGTCAAGGTTCCAACTTTTTTAGTTTTTTTTTTTAAATACATGTTTTTAATGTAAGATTTTTACTTTAAACACCTCCACGACCCTCGTACTATTCAATGCATCCATCAGCACAATGTTTTGAGTGCGTTACATTGAGCCCTACCGTAAAACGTGATTTTTTACCCCAAAAAGAAAAAAATCGTTTCCCAGCAGTAATTTTTGCGTAAAGTTACTTAGTTTGATGTACAAAATACTTGATGACGGCATCATTAAGGGTACTGTTACATATTTATACAGGGTAAAAGAAAAATACAAAAAACCACTCCATAAAAAACGTGAATGTATAATACTACTTTTAGTTCTGGATCATTATAAGGACAATAATAGACTCATTTCACAAATCATATTTTGCAGAACACTCTTAGAAAACTGCGACTGGTTAGAAGAGCAGCTAGGAGATGTGGACGATGACTACCTGTTGTTTGACTGTCCCGGCCAGATTGAGCTGTACACACACCTGCCAGTCATGAGGAAGCTGGTTGATGTGCTGCAGAAATGGAACTTCAGGATATGTGTCGTCTTCATGGTGGACTCACAGTTCATGATTGATGGGGCTAAGTTTTTATCAGGTAAGGATGGAGATATTCAGGTAATGGCCGAATAAAGAAACTGTTAAAGATCCAATACATGACTTAATGGCAACTAACAATGTGGCAGGCCCAGTTGGAGATGGCAGTTTGAGCTGCTCTCATGCTGTAAAACTGGTTCTTATTAGCTTTAAATACAGAGAAGAGGAAGAGAGAAGGGAGGCCCTTGCAGGCTTTCATTAATAATTTGGCATCAGCAATCAGCATCCTGACATTGTGTGATTAAATCGATAATCTCTTAACTTTAGTTGCGGACAACAGCCCGTTATACCGTACAATACAGCTCTTTAACACCTAACCGGGCTCTTGTGAGAAATTAAAATCCTCCAAGTCTTCTCTCATCTTTTTTGTATTTTCAGGCACAATGGCAGCACTCAGTGTTATGGTCAATTTGGAGCTTCCACACGTAAATATTCTCACTAAAATGGATTTGCTCAGCAAAAGTGCAAGGAGACAGATAGATGAGTAAGTAAATAATATTTTATAACTTCTAGGCTACCCGTGAAATGTCTAGTTTGCCAAACATTAGATAATACAATGTGTGAACGAACGGGATGTGTGTGTGTGTGAACGGCGTGTGTTTTTGTTTGTAATTTATAAATAAATAAGAAGCTAGGTAGACATCATGACTTATTAGGTCATAGAACCCATGGTATAATAATATACTTCGCCTGGTATTCTCTTCCCACGATGGCCCAAGACTTCGTCACGATTAGTGTTACCATTGATTGTCCTTTTCAGTAAATTTAGGGACTCTCATTTAGTGAATGAAAATAAAATAAATTAATAACTAGCTTAACTATTTAGTAACTCCTGTGATTCATCTATTTAGTTTTTATTTAATTTAAGTATTGAATTATTAGTTCATAATTGCTTTGTTAAGTTAAAAAATGCATTTTGCTCGGGTAATTCAATCACACACCTTGGCAACACATCGACAGCATCGCAACTGATGACGTATGCTTGGGCCAATCACGTGACCCAGCTGTCACGGGAAGAGAATACCAGGCGAAGTATATTATTATACCATGATAGAACCTTGGTTTCTCAGCATTCTGAGATTAGTGGGGCTACTTTTTTCATTATTCTAGAGTGCCACCCCATCAGACTATGACAGAGAAGAGCAAATAATTTCGCGCACACACTTAAAAACGGTACTCCCTTTCTTCTCCTAAAATTATTTGTCCGAAAATAATCCATAACACGTTTGATATAAACTTAAGTAACCATAATGTTCAAAAATTCGAAATTTTGTTTTACATAATTATCTTTACTTCTAAAACTATTTTGTCATAATATCGAGTACTATAATAATTGAATCTCCTAATTTTGCTTGAATAAAAGTCATATGCCCTAAGTATTGTATTATATTATGTGTATTATTACCGCAACGCATGGGTAATCAGCAATTTTCTTAAAAAATATCCTAAGTCTTGCTAGATGGCGTGAGGAGTGTAGGCCGAAGCGACGACAATATTTGTGACAGAAAGTGGGTGTGTAATGTAAAATGCGAGCGTAGCGAGCGCGCGTCACATAGTCGTTAATATTTATGACAAACGGATTTAGGGCATATTGTATTTAGGGATTCAATTTTATGGCATGTGATATTAAGTTCGGGTAAGTTATCATTCGGACAAATGATAATTAGGACAAAAAAAAAATGGCACTTTAGATTTAGGATAAAAAAAGTTAGGGAACACAATAGAGAACCTTAAAAAGACTTTAAAATCTCCCGTGTCAAGTGGTCTCGTGGCTTGTGATAGCCTAGTGGTGTGCCCGTTGGACTGCCAAGTCATAGGTGTCGAGTTTGAACCCAAGAGACGCAACTCTGATTTTTCGGATTCATGTGCGTATTGTATAATTATCACTTGCTTCGGTGAAGGAAAACATCGTGAGGAAACCAAATCAGTATGCCTGAGAGATATTTCTCGACGGCATGTTAAGCCAAGTCAGAGGCCCATTTGCGGCATAAAAACTAAGACCAGGTTAGGCAATAACCCGACGAACAAAAAAAAAACGACTTGTCTCTCTAAGCTGCCGTGACCAAAATCTCTTTGTGAGGAGGATATTATTATAACTGATAACATCATTTCTATTACTTTCTAGTTACTTGGATCCAGATCCCCACGTCTTACTAGCAGACATGAGAAACGCGAAATCAAAATGGCATGAAAAATACGCAAAACTAACAGAAGCTATTGGAGAAGTCATAGAGAATTTCAGCTTAGTTCGTTTCTACCCACTGAATATAAAGGATGAGGAAAGTGTGGAGAATATTCTTATTACAATAGACAATATTATTCAGTATGGAGAAGATGCTGATGTGAAGATCAGGGACTTTGATGAAGAGGAGCCTGAAGATGTTGAAAACTGTGATTAAATGATTTTGTTTTTAATATTCTGGTGTTTGTTTTGATCATGTTCAACGTTATCTGCGTTAAAATACAGTTTAATATGGTATGACCCTGTCTGGGCGTATACGCCCTATAGCTGTAATCGTGTGCGAAGAATATAAAAGCGTTTAGAGTGGGAGTTTAGCATGTTAGTTATATGTATTAAAAATGAATAAAAAATTCTTAATATTAACCTTTATTTGACAAACATAAACATCATTATCCTAGATTACGGTACATTATTGATACCTACACTACGTAATATGCATTCATTAGTCTATATTAATTAACTAAACGCCTCTATAAGAGGACTGGGAACAAACGAGCATTCCTTTTCTTAAGCTTTTTAATAATTCACTAAATTGAAACTACCAATAAACAGGTAATAGAGAAATTGAACTACATACATGTAAGTATAAATTATCCAAAATAGTACATAATGATACTATATTTGGGGGCTCATGGCAAAATGTAAGGAAGACTGATTTGAATGAAAAATACTGCAATCTTATTTGAACTATAAGTTAGTTTTGGAACTGAAAAAGGACAGACATATTCCTTTATTGAACGATTGCTATGTAGTATGATGCATATTTATATATGAAAACATAACATTACATCACGCTTGAAACCTTTGAAGGGTTAGGTGGAGATGTACCGATTATACACCCAAATTTAGCGAGTTATGTTAAAGTCTCATGTAATAAGAGGGCGAGCCTATTGCCATCAACCGGGCAAGAAACCTGACTCCGGATTTTTCCATCATTACTTTGAGTATTTTTCTAATTATATTTTCTATATCAGAGAAAGACAGAAAGGTTACAGTTAATCAATGGTGATTGAACACATCGTGTGGAAACAGACGTGTCCCAGAACCAAAACTTCAAAAACATGTGAGTCATGTACAGTTCCTGCCTGTAAGGATCTTACAGAGTCAGGCCGAATAGGAAGATTATGGACCGATTATTATCTAGCTATATACAAAGTACAATTAAAGGTTGCAATAAAAACAAGTGGTACACTTAAAACAGTATGCTCGTTCATTCTTGGCAGTGAAACACTTCTGCGTTCTGGTTTCTTGTTATTATCAAGAGAATATTAAGCTATTACAGGCTCGAATATATCGATGGAGGAAATATCAGGGGAGGGCCATTTAAATACAACGTTTCTGTGATATTTGACATTTCCCCGGTCGATATATGCTGAGGATCAATTGCTGAATGAATGAATTGCCATGTCTTGAGTGTCTTTGCATTAAGCATTAACGCTGCGTACGCTAAGCTAGCACACCACATAAAATGTGAAAAAGTCATTGTATCGAAACTACATCGTATTCACGAAGTGTTGGCGCCTAAGCTGCGGATAAGTTTGGCGTATGCCAAACGACGAGTGTGAGGCGTATTTTCACACTCATCGTAAACCATCAACGCCAGATACAAAGGCACACTTGACATGTACAATTTTGATACACTTATCTCGATTTTTATATAAGAGATATATTTTTTTATTTATAAACCAGAACACAAAAGTTAGGCACACATGGCTGATTCGCAATAAAAATTACTGCACCTGAATTTGTGTGTCAGTGGCTAATGCGACAATATTTCTGTTTAAACGAACTTAAGAGCATTACTGATCCTGCATAAGCATTCATTTATTTTTCAGATTTTTTATCATTGCTGATATAATTTGGTACATATATTATTTGTATTGCAAATCAGCCATATACTTTTACAATAGGTACCATAAGTATACACATAATATTCTACAATAACATGTGGTTATAAAAAGCGGCCAAAATCTATATGTGGTCCGTTTCAGCCAAATATTCTTAATGATTAATTTTACAGTTACCTTCCACACAATGTTTCACAAATAAATGAAACAAATTCACTAATATCGAACCAGCCGTGGTTATTTCCAAAAGTATAATATTCCCATATTAAATGGGCATTCTTTTAGTTAAAGTCGTATAAGGGTTATACAAAAAAGTATTACCTAATAATATAGGGCTTATAATTATAACTACTATAAATTCCGGCTAAAAAAACCTTGTATAAAATAGATACATGGATTATAATTTGAAATCACAACCGATTGTTAAAGTGCGTTACCTAGAAAAACTACAGTTAAACCAGAAAAAGTATTAGCTTCGGTAAAATAAAAATCAAAGCATTTATTTCAAATAGGTCAGTTACAGGCAATTTTGAATTGTCGAAACAAAGACAACAATGATATGTAGCTACAGTCCCAGTCACAAGGCATAAAAACTGTAAAAGTACTGTAGTTTCCTATTCCCTAGCATAGATATCTATGGAGAAGAACCGGCAAGAAACTCTCAATAAATAGGGTAAAGGAAAGGACCCACTACTGACCCCTGCGGAACCCCCATTTTTACTTTTAAACCCTGTGAATTAACACCGTTTATTTGAGCATTTTGTTGTCTATCACTCAAATAAGATTTTTACCAAACTAAGTGCAAGTTTACCTAGTCCGTAATGTTCAAGTTTCATAAGTAATGTGTCGTGATTTACGCAATCAAATGCTTTGGAGAGGTCACAAAATATTTCTATGGCGTCTTGGGATTCTTCCCACGCAGTAAATATGTGCTTTAATAAGGTTACACCGGCGTCAGTTGTACAACGTCCCTTGCTGAAACCATACTGTTGATCGTGTAAGATTCTGTTGGTGTTAAACTGATTGAGCATTTGATTAAGCATTACCTTTTCAAACACCTTGCTAAAAACTGGCAACACGGATACAAGTCTATAATTATTAGTATCGCGCTCGTATTTCAGAAGCTAGACGATGATTACCGAAGCGCATACTTTTCCTAGGAGATCTCTATTTAGCTAGCGAGTTAGGGTCGTGTAATTAGTAAACGTTTTAGTTTATCTGCCCAAACCGAGACGCTAGAAGATAAAGCTTCAGTTTACGCCTAATTTTAAGAAGACTTGAAGATTTTGCAACCATAAATGAAAAGCCACACTGTTCCTAAACCATTATAATTAAAATGAAAAGTATATTAATTTTTCCTTTTTAAACATTCATAGTATCCATAGTGAAAAGCGTCCATTCATTATTTAATTATCTAATTTTTTACAATCACCTCACAATTGCTCATGCTGCAACGACAGGTAAAGCGTATGTTAGTATAACATTTATGATAAAACACAACATTAATGTTGCTACAGGCATTTTTGTGACGGATAGTATGAAAATCCAGTAATAAAATCGGAATAGCATATAATATTGAATTTGCATATAATTAATAAGCATAAACAAATAAATAAAATTAACTATTACTTCTGTTTGATGAATAAGATGAATTTAAATAATAAAAAATCCTTGTACAACTAGGTGCTGTAATATCGATTGAAATGCCACAAAACACCTGCAAGCTTTGTATTCATTGACTTTTGGTAAATAAGGCGTATGGCGCGCAAACAGCGCAGTGTTGCCAGAAGAAGACAAAAAGCTAACAAGGAACGAGAAAAAACATGCGACGTTTGCGCTCCACATCACTTTGAGAAGTAGAATAGGTCAGTTCCCGAGTGTGCGAATAACGATATTAACTCCCTCGTTACAAAGGACAATTCTATAAACATTTTTCAGGCGTTTTCTCAACCGAAAAACGATTTCTTACCAAAATCAACAGTAGAACACTGGCAAGTTCTTAAAACAACATGAGATTAGACGGATCACTACGAGTAAATCCACCATCACTGATACACTGATCAGGGCTTCAGAAACTGTTGCTAGTCATAACTTCGAGAACTGACCTACAGTAAAATATATAATTGGCTTTAAAACTGAAACTAGTGTATAATTAAGTAGTTCAAAGGTCCAACTGTATGAACGAGTTTAGAATATACAACATAATAACAAAATGTCGCTTGTATACTTATAACATTGCATTAAAGAACTGTAGTACAATTACACTAGGGGTAAACATAATAGTATATGTTAGAGTTAACATAATATGCATTGATATAATCAATCTATATGGATGGGCTGAGGTAAGTGTAGACCGTGCAATTTCCTGCCGAAGCTAATTCTATTCTACTTTGTCAATATTAGAAATAACACTCTTCAAATACTATGCTGTAGATCACCATTCATTCATCCATTGTAATTGAAATATTTTTTTTTTATTCATCAATGTAACAATTAAATATTAATTTTTTCAACATTTTCGGATATCGATTTTTGAGGGAGACTTTTGTTTTGCAGCTTCGTAGTAAAGCTATAAACGTGTATTTAAATCAAATCAAATCGTTTATTTGTGATACATGGTTTACATACAGGAGTTCATTACATAATTTAAAAATTCTATATTTGTTATAGTTTTATAAGAGTTTGAACATACTGTTTTTATTGTTGGTAGTTTGGGGCTTCGCTTCTCTTCAGTTTAAATAATATGGCACAGGCAGTGCCCTGCATAATCAGACCCATCTTTTAGGTAGGTAGGTTCTGTAATGCAGAGCACTGTGCATGCAAATGTCATCTTTTGACAACTCTAATCGAGCATCGCTTGGACTGGTTTCAGTCCGAATTGAATGTTTGTGTCAGCACTGTCACTATAATAATTATAACTGTATTGTTGATGCCATAATGCAATTACCAGTTCATCATAATCAGGACGCGTACATAATATGTAACAGGTGTACACTCAAGCCAAGCTCGAGCGAGTCCAGTCCGGGCGCTATAGCGGGTCGGGCGTGCCGGCCGGGTCGTAGGCCAAGGCGAGCGCGTCCGTGATGCTGAACACGTAGGCCTGGCAGCCGAACGCCAGCAGCGCGCCGTGCGCCACCAGCGCCGAGCCCTCCCAGGCGCCGGCCGCCAGCCGCGCGCTCGGGCAGCGACAGCACGGCTCGTTCGGGAGGGGGGTTGTTAGGTTGCCGTTTATTCTGTAGGAAGAAGAAAAAAATCGTTTAAAAAGTGGTCACAATCGGACTTTTTGTCATGATTACAAGCCTAACATCTATTTTCTTCCAGTTAAAGGCAATAGTCTTGCTAGGACCTTCTAAATCCTATAATGTGCTTACAGCATAACTACAAAAGTCTATCCAATCATTGTGTATTGTTGGCGAGACGTGTATCCACCGGGATGTGGATGGATATACAAGTCATTACCGTCTGTCAATGATAGTCGGAGGCTAATGATACTAATTAGGTAATAAACACAGACCTCCTCTCTACGACAGGACATAGACTCTAATTCACCAAGCATACTCAGTGGATGTCATATGTATTCGAACTTCTTGGTGTGGACATACTGGTTTCCTCCCTCAGTTTTCCTTCATCATTTTGAGAGACTATTTATGAATCCCTTTTTTCCTTTTTCTAGAAATCCTCATAGGTATCTTTCTGTCTCAGACGGCTAAGTGGTTTTATAACTCAGTTTGAAATATAAGTTCTATAGGTGTCCCCTCACCTGAGTGGCTCCCTCATGCGATGCCTCACAATATCCCGGAGCGCGGCGGCTCTGACGTCAGCGGTGGGCGGGGCCTCGTCGGTGGGCGTGGCGCGCTGCTGCACGTCGCAGGCGTACAGGACGCCGTTGACGCAGCTGCCCCACTCCGAGTAGTTGATCAGCTCGAAGTGCCGGCTCACCTGGGGAGTTAAGTTTAGGTAACCCAAGTATGTGTAAAGCAATTCTTTATCTAGTAATAAGCAGCGAAGGGACCTCGACTCTACATAGAGACCATGATGCGACCGCGCTGACGCCGCCTCGACTTGTCAGTGGGCGACGCGAAAAATGGTCTCGCTACGAGTCAGTCTCGGTTATGGTGCAACCGTAGACCTGACCGAGTTGGGTTGCACGGAGTAACAACATCAAAAAAAATAATCGGGCGAATCATAATTAAATGGGCAACTAATATACTGAATAGGCGACTATTACCTAATCTAAAATCTAGTGGTTATAAGCTTGTTTTAGTTTTTTTTCTGAGTCCTTGAATTATCACACTGATCGTATTGAACAACTAGTAACTCAAATTTGTATTTTAAAGTCACTGTTTTAAAAAAATGTATTAGCTCACTGTTTGTCGCCCACTTAGTATTCAGTATTTTTGACACCTTACATTTGAATTTATTTTCGCTCGTTTAAATATTACCCTTTTATAAATAAGCCCCTTTATACTATGTGCTGTAGTTGTCTTACCTCGTCCATGAATATGACGGCGTGGTTGCGCGACACGTGCACACAGGCAGCGCCGTCCAGTCGCACGTCGCAGCCGCTGTCGGTACCGATCGTAAGGGAAGACAGTCGCATAGGGATGGGTCTGCCTAGTCCGTCGCCTACGCCGTTCCTGGAAAATAAGAGTTTTTGTGATATGGTTGGCGTTAGCATAGTATCTTCAATGAACGTAACGTTCTCGTTATTGGGACATAGGTTACAATGCGGGTTGGTAGATATAACTAGTTTTTGCATTTTTGTTTCTAGGATAGGTACTCTTGATATTTTCTTTTACTGTTTTGAGAGTATTGGTAACGAAATAAATTCTATAAGGGACAGTTCACACAGAGACGCGACGCGATGTGTTGATGCTTGAAGAAGTTAGTGGCGGCGGCGCGGGCGCGGGCGCGGGCGCCGCTCCCCAGACGGCGCGCGCGATGCGGGCGCGGTCGGCCCGGGACAGCAGCGCGCGTGTAGTGTGACATACCTGTCCGGCCTAGTGATAGCGCAGAGCGTAGCTCTAACAGTGGCATCACTGAGCGAGTGGCCGGGCGAGCGCGGCGGCGCGGGCGCGGGCGCGGGCGCCGCTCCCCAGACGGCGCGCGCGATGCGGGCGCGGTCGGCCCGGGACAGCAGCGCGCGTGTAGTGTGACATACCTGTCCGGCCTAGTGATAGCGCAGAGCGTAGCTCTAACAGTGGCATCACTGAGCGAGTGGCCGGGCGAGCGCGGCGGCGCGGGCGCGGGCGCGGGCGCCGCTCCCCAGACGGCGCGCGCGATGCGGGCGCGGTCGGCCCGGGACAGCAGCTCGGACGGCAGCGCGCGCCGGAGGAGCCCGAGGCGGGCGAGGCGCGCGCGGTCCACGGAGCGCGACACGGCGGCGCGGGCCACGGCCGACATGCTGGAGCCGCGCCACAGGCCCCACGACTGCTCGCCGGCTAACACCTGACAATAATGCACTGTCATATTACAAAGGCTCGTTAGAGAACAAAAATTAATATTCATTAAAACAAATTGTCTTGTTAGTCCAGCCCTTCCTGGGTTCAATTCCCAAATCAGAATAAATATAGTATTGTTTTACCATCAGGAACTTTTCACTAACGTCCCAGAATGTAGAACCTATGCAAATAACACATGTCATGACAACTTAAACAAAACAAGAAAAAATAACACAAATTACAAATTCTTTTCTTTCAACTGTCTGGTCTCTCAAATATCATCATCAGCCTACAACAGTCCACTGCTCGACATAGGCCTATTCACGCCACTTAACTCGATTCTATCGACACTCTCATTCACTTGCTACCAGCCACCCTGCGAAGATCGTCGTTCCACGCTTGCCTCAGGACGTCCCACCTTACGCTTGCCGGTTCGCGGTTGTGTTCTTTAGAACACGTCTACGCCAACGTTCATTGGTTCTACGGCTAATATGACCGGCCCATTGCCAGTTTCAATTTACTTATTCTGTGACCTATGTCGACAACTCTGGTTCTCTGTCGGATCACCTCGTTCCGGATGCGATCCCTCAGAGAAACTTCAAGGATAGCCCGCTGCATAGATCGCTGAGCGACCTTGAACTTATGGACGACCGTACCGTGGGCAGGACGCACTGATTGAAAACCTTAGTCTTTAGGCTCTATGGAATACCTACACGACGAGAAGACCCAACACTTCCAAAATGCAGTCCAGCCTAGCTGGATTCTTCTGTTAGCCTCCCTCTCAAAGTTGTTATTACCAAACTGCAGAGTTTGCCCGAGGTAAACTAAACCAAGGTAGTGGTTTGGTAGGTATATTCTCGAACATCCTCGAGAGGGCCGCCATTTCAAATTGTTTTAAACAAGTGTTTTTGTTGTTCTTTTTAGGTTAGGGCATTATTTCAAATTAATCCGAACTTTAATTGCTTCAATTCTAGACTAGATCTTTCATATTCTATCAGTTCAACAATTAAAAATAAAAATTACATGACATCACGCCTGTAATCCTCGAAGGGTTAGGCAAAGGTATACCTAATAGTGCACACACATTTACCCAGTCATGTTTAAGTCCCATATAATAGAGGGCAAGCCTAAAGAAATAAAAATCAATCAAAATTGTTATAATTTTGATTGATTTTGAATATTCTAAAGTATGCTTCAAAAATAGGTGTTATCTTGTCCCATATTAATCCTGGTACTTAGATCTTTGTTGAATTGAATAAATTACATAACACAAAAATAATGTTTTATTTAATTACAATGCCAATAAAAGTTCAAACATATAACATTGCAAGAGCATAGACTCAACTGGTTTTTATGTCAAGATATTTAGACTCATCATCATCATTTCAGCCGAAAGACGTCCACTGCAGGACATAGGCCTCCCCCAAGTGTCGCCACATTGACCGGTCCCGTGCGACTCGCATCCAGCGGATCTCTTCACCAGGTCATCGGTCCACCTAGTGGGAGGCCTTCCAACGCAGCGTCTTCCAGTTCACAGTCGCCACTCCAGAACTTTCCGGCCCCATCGGCCATCCGTTCTGCGAGCAATGTGCCCTGCCCACTGCCACTTTAGTTTGGCTATTCTTCGGGCTACGTCGGTAACCTTGGTTCTCTTACGGATTTCCTCATTTCTGATTTGATCACGCAAGGAAACTCTGAGCATAGCCCTCTCCATTGCCCTTTAGGTGACTTTAAGCCTTCTGATGAGGCCCATTGTGAGCAACCATGTTTCGGTCCCGTATGTAATCACTGGCAACACACACTGGTCATAGACTTTTGTATTGCTCCAATGCCGTTCTGAGTATGATAGCAAATAGGTTGGACTGTCCTTATGTGCGGCACTGTTGTGACAGGCAAGTTACATATAGTGTCGCACGTAAGAGACTAATGTAATTAATGGATTTTAGTGAGTAATTGTATATTGATTTATTTTTATTAGTGTAACGTATTTGTATGTGTGGTTGTATAAGTATTTGTGTGTAAAATGTAAGATGTTTTTTTTTTAAATATGGGTTATGAACCTGAAATAAATGAATTTTAATTTTATTATATTTTTTAATTGTACTGAGGTCCACCATGGTCTCAGCCATGACCACTATATCGTCGGCAAACCGAAGGTAAGAGATGCACTCGCCATTGACATTGATGCCTAGCCCTCTCCAGTCCAGAACCTTGAAGACATCCTCCAGTGCAGCGGTGAACAGTTTCGGAGATATGACGTCTCCCTGTCTCACACCTCGCTGCAGAAGGATAGGTTCCGAGGTCTGGTCCTGAAGTCGGACTGACATGGTGGCGTTTTACAGGCTGACATCCGGAATGTCTTCGGTATAGTGTCGGGTCAGTCTAGCTCTTGGGTCGTTAGCTAGATTTGCAACGGGTTTACTGGTTGAAGTGTACAACTGTCCATAAAAACACTCGATCTCGCTCAGCAGCTCCGGTTTGGCGGATACGATCCTGCCATCATCGGTCTTCAGTTTCGTGAGCTGGCTCTGCCTAATAGTCAGATCTCTTGAAATACCTTGGAGCCTTTATTCCGCTCAATAGCGTCTTTAATACGCTCGGTATTAAAGCGGCGGAGGTCGCTCTTCAAGGATTTAGAGATCCATCTATTGAGCTGCCGGTATTTCCACGCCTCGTCTGAAGACTGCAGGATCATCTCACGCTGCTCCTTTCTGAGCTCGAGAGTATGATTAGAGAGTTTTTGTACTTGTGTGCACGACGTGTCTTGAAGAACTTAGACCCAGTCATGTGGACAGTTTAAACGAACCCATCGTTGTATTCGTCCACTGAGCTTCCTAGGCACTCGAAACGATTCTGGAGTTCAAGCTGAAAGCTCTCGGGGTTTTGGATCTGGATCTGTGCTGGACGGAGCGTAGACTTCATCAGTCGAGACCTTTCAAGCTTTATATTGATGTTCAATGTGCCTCTTACCATGCGGTGATCGAGAGAGACATCATTGAACATTTGCTTCTTGGTTGACATGATGAAGTCAATCTCATTTTTAGTTGCACCATCGGGACTCTGCCAGGTCCACTTCCTGTGCTCACGCTTTTTGAAGAAGGAGTTCATCATATAGAGGCCCTCTTTCTCCATAAAACTAGCCAGTTGGTGACCCCGGTGGTTCCGACGTCCAACCCCAAATTGCCCCACCTGCATCTCATCCCCGTCTCGTATGCCCAGTTTCGCATTGAAGTCCCCCATGACAACGGTGAAGTGAGTTTTGAAACCATGCAGGGCTTTGGAAATATCCTCATACATGGTCTCCACTTCATCGTCGGGGTGTGCCGAGGTCGGGGCGTAGACCTGTATGACCTTCAGCGAATATCTTGAGGATATTCTGAGTATAAGGTACGCCACACTCTGCCTGGTCGACACACTCTCGATCTTCACCACGTTATTTACGAGGGACTTGTGGACGATAAACCCAACACCACCCTGGGACTGCCGGTCACCCTCTCGGAAATAGAGCAGGTTGCCGGATTTCAGGATTATCGTGTCCTCCCCCTCTCTTTGGACTTCAGATAATCCCACAATACTCCATCGCAGCCTGCTCAATTCCTCTTCGAATTCCGTTATCTTGTCGTCGGTCCGGAGTGTACGCATATTGTATGTTGCCAGGTCAAGTCGTCGGTATAGGCAGCCTGATCCCATCCGGAGATTCTTCGCACCCCTTGCCACGCCGCAACCTCGACCGCTACCACAGTCGAGGGTAGACGGGCTGCCGGGTACTAGGGGCCATTTTTATGTTGCGCTCATCATTTGGGGTTTTGCCATAATCGCCACGCTTGGCAGGCGGGTTGGCGATCGCAGTACGGTTGTTATAAAAACACAGAGAACGCTGCTGCCCATTCTCTGGTAAGTCCCTTAGTCGCCTCTTACGACAACCACGGGAAGATATGGGATATGCTATTCTTTTACGTCCGACACCATACGGAACACAGGTAGACATAATCGTCTACAACTTCGAGTGTGGAGTCTCCGATCTTGATAGGAGTGGGTGTTACATGGGCATTCAACATGACTTTGGTTTTGTCCATGTTCATTTTAAGACCCACTCTTTCGGAAGCTCTACTGAGGTCATCGAGCATTGTACTGAGGTCCTCCATGGTCTCAGCCATGACCACTATATCGTCGGCAAACCGAAGGTGAGAGATGTACTCGCCATTGACATTGATGCCTAGCCCTCTCCAGTCCAGAACCTTGAAGACATCCTCCAGTGTAGCGGTGAACAGTTTCGGAGATATGACGTCTCTGACGTCGACATAGTATGCATGTGTTATATATGTATGTTTGTGTTATATTCATTACTTTAATTTTTTTGTAAAGAGTTTCTGTTGGGGTTAGATAGTCATAGTTGAATAATGTTTTTAATAGTTTATTTTGAGCAGTTTGTAGTAGGTTCGTATGTGATTTAGCAGCGGTACCCCATATTTCCACTAGGTAGTCAATATGCGGCTTAACAAGGGAGAAGTAGATTAAATAGCGAACTTGGCGTGGTAAGCAACGAACGATACCTCGTAGGGTGACCCACGAGTGATTGTATTTTTGATTTTATTTTTTGAATATGTGGAAGCCACGTCAACTTGCTATCCAAAATTCTGCCTAGTTTTCCACCTGCCTTCAGGAGTTCGGCCGTAATTCCGTCATCACCCGGTGCCTTGTTGTTTTTAAGTTGTTTCAGAGCCATCCTAATCTCGTACAGGCTGACATCTGGAATGTCTTCGGTATAGTGTCGGGTCAGTCTATTAAGACTCCTAAATATTAATTTCATTCATTCGCAATGAAAAGTAGTTTTAAAGCTTGTTTTTTTCTTATTGTTTTAAACAATGCTTAAAACTTGTTTTAAGCAATGCTTAAAACTTGTTTTAAGCAATGCTTAAAACTTGTTTTAAGCATTGTTTATTGTGTTCCTCACCCCTCTATAGCACAACAACGTAACATATACAGAGACCTCTGTCTGCCTAGCCCTTAGTGGAATGAAAACGTGATGTTACATACCTGCTGCAAACTCCGCAACGGCTTCAACTAGAGCATCATGAGCTGATCATCCATGACGGCCAGCAAGTCCTCAATGTTGCACTCAAATCTCAGCTCCAGGCCACCTCTGCCTAGATTCTAGTGGAATGTAGGTGCGCTGTTACATACCTGCTGCAGCCTTTGCCACGCCAGCAGCTTGACGAGCCTCTCATCCAGCTTCTTGAGCTGTTCATCCACGACAGCCAACAACTCTTCGACGTTTCCTTCAGGTCTCAACTCCAGGCGCTCACTCTTGCCTAAAGAAAGAAAGAAAATTAAATAATTTGGCACAGGCACACAATGTTCACAAAAAAACGGGCAAGCGCAAGTCGGACTACGCGAAGTGGCGGGTTCCGTAGTTCATCATCATCATTTCAGCCGAAAGACGTCCACTGCTGGACATAGGCCTCCCCCAAGTGTCGCCACATTGACCGATCCCGTGGGTCTCGCATCCAGCGGATTCCCGCAACCTTTACCAGGTCATCGGTTCACCTAGTGGGAGGCCTTCCAACGCAACGTCTTCCAGTTCGCGGTCGCCACTCCAGAACTTTC
Organism: Noctua janthe; assembly: GCA_910589295.1. Classification (NCBI taxonomy): domain Eukaryota; kingdom Metazoa; phylum Arthropoda; class Insecta; order Lepidoptera; family Noctuidae; genus Noctua; species Noctua janthe. The sequence goes on along the minus strand of OU342573.1, from coordinate 1,157,916 downwards.
CGGCCCCATCGGCCATCCGTTCTGCGAGCAATATGCCCTGCCCACTGCCACTTAAGTTTGGCTATTCTTCGGGCTACGTCGGTAACCTTGGTTCTCTTACGGATTTCCTCATTTCTGATTTGATCACGCAAGGAAACTCCGAGCATAGCCCTCTCCATTGCCCTTTGGGTGACTTTAAGCCTTCTGATGAGGCCCATTGTGAGCGACCACGTTTCGGTCCCGTATGTAATCACTGGCAACACACACTGGTCATAGACTTTCGTGAGACACTGCGGTAAGTTGGACGAGAAGATACCATGCAACTTCCCGAACGCTGCCCAGCCGAGTCGGATTCGACGATTAACCTCTTTCTCGAAGTTAGACCTACCTAACTGGATCGTTTGTCCCAGATAGACATAATCGTCTACAACTTCGAGTGGAGAGTCTCCGATCTTGATAGGAGTGGGTGTTACATGGGCATTCAACATGACTTTGGTTTTGTCCATGTTCATTTTAAGACCCTCCACCCTCTTCCGGAAGCTCTACTGAGGTCATCGAGCATAGTACTGAGGTCCTCCATGGTCTCAGCCATGACCACTATATCGTCGGCAAACCGAAGGTGAGAGATGTACTCGCCATTAACGTTGATGCCTAGCCCTCTCCAGTCCAGAACCTTGAAGACATCCTCCAGTGCAGCGGTGAACAGTTTCGGAGATATGACGTATCCCTGTCTCACACCTCGCTGCAGAAGGATAGGTTCCGAGGTCCGGTCCTGAAGTCGGACTGACATGGTGGCGTTTTTGTACAAACACTTCAACACTTCGATGTACCGATAGTCAATTTGGCACCGTTGGAGAGCCTGCAGTACAGCCCAAGTCTCAATCGAATCGAAGGCTTTCTCGTAGTCCACAAACGCCAAACAGAGAGGCAGGTTATACTCTTCGGTCTTCTGTATAACCTGCCGCAGCGTATGTATGTGGTCTACGGTGCTAAAGCCTTTTCGGAATCCGGCTTGTTCGGGAGGCTGAAAATCGTCAAACCTGCGCGCGAGACGATTCGTGATGACTCTTGAAAACAACTTGTAGACATGGCTTAGAAGTGAGATGGGCCTATAGTTCTTCAGCCGGGCATTTTCGCCCTTTTTGAAGAAGAGTACCACACACCCCTGCACCATGCCTGCGGCATTTTCCTCTCGAGTATGACGGAATCAAACAGCTTCTGAATCAGAATCAGAATCAGAATCAGAATTATTTATTTGTAAAACATAGGTGAAGAACATATATACATTAATCATACATGTCAAGGTCTTAAATAGATAAGTGTTGCACTATGCTTTGTCATTGTTGACATACAAATATTAAAGTCGTTCATCAAAGTTAACAAAATTTTCTTTCAATTTTATACAAATACATTAAAATAATCAATTTAATAATGTCCACTACAAGAAAGAAAAACAAAAAACACACACAAGAAGATCATAACAAAAGAACATGCGAGAAATTATTCGTCCGTTACATTAATAATATGAATTAATAAAATTACAGAATTTAATCAAATAGTCATCCAAAATTAAAATAGTCATCCAAGTCAACATTAATAATATAGATTTATAAAATTACATAATCTCATAATTCATCATATCATAATTTAATCAAATAGTATTATCATTAAAATAGTCATCCAAGTTATAATAACATTTCTTAACTAATAACTTGTGAAGACACTTTTTGAATTTCTTTAATGGCATACTTTTTATAGCATCAGGTATTTTATTAAAAATCTTTGGTGCAACACCAAAGAAGCTCTTTTTCATTAACGCAGTATTACATTTCAACGTACATAGTTGATTTTCATATTGACTCCGAATGGGGGTCTTCTTAACTGTTGAAAATTTTGTAAATAAATGTGGATTTGATTTTATAAATAATGCAGTTTCTAATATATATATAGCTGGTAACGTTAATATTTTTAATTTCTTGAAGTAGGGAACGCAACTATCTGTTGACTTTAAATTACACATGGATCTTACACACCTTCTTGAAGGGCCTTAAGTACCGGTTTTCCACCTGCCTTCAGGAGTTCGGCCGTAATTCCGTCATCACCCGGTGCCTTGTTGTTTTTTAGCTGTTTCAGAGCCATCCTAATCTCGTACAGGCTGAAATCCGGAATGTCTTCGGTATAGTGTCGGGTCAGTCTAGCTCTTAAGTCGTTAGCTAGATTTGCAACGGGTTTACTGGTTGAAGTGTACAACTGCCCATAAAAACTCGATCTCCCTCAACAGCTCCGGTTTGGCGGATCCTGCCATCGTCGGTCTTCAGTTTCGTGAGCTGGCTCTGCCCAATAGCCAGATCTCTTGAAAATACCTTGGAGCCTTTATTCCGCTCAATAGCGTCTTTAATACGCTCGGTATTAAAGCGGCGGAAGTCGCTCTTCAAGGATTTAGAGATCCGTCTATTGAGCTGCCGGTATTTCCACGCCTCGTCTGAAGACTGCAGGATCATCTCACGCCGCTCCTTCATGAGCTCGAGAGTATGATCAGAGAGTTTTTTGTTCTTGTGTGCACGACGTGTCTTGAAGAACTTAGAGCCAGTCGTATGGACAGTTTCCACGAACCCATCGTTGTAATCGTCTACCGAGCTTCCTAGGCACTCGAAACGATTCTGGAGTTCAAGCTGAAAGCTCTCGGGGTTTTGGATCTGGATCTGTGCTGGACGGAGCGTAGACTTCATCAGTCGAGACCTTTCAAGCTTGATATTGATGCTCGATGTGCCTCTTACCATGCGGTGATAGCTCCCGGTTTTCACCGAATTGATCACAGAGACATCATTGAACATTTGCTTCTTGGTTGACATGATGAAGTCAATCTCATTTTTAGTTGCACCATCGGGACTCTGCCAGGTCCACTTCCTGTGCTCACGCTTTTTGAAGAAGGAGTTCATCATATAGAGGCCCTCCTTCTCCATAAAACTAGCCAGTTGGTGACCCCGGTGGTTCCGACGTCCAACCCCAAATTGCCCCACCTGCAGCTCATCCCCGTCTCGAATGCTAGTTTCGCATTGAAGTCCCCCATGACAACGGTGAAGTGAGTTTTGAAACCATGCAGGGCTTTGGAAATATCCTCATACATGGTCTCCACTTCATCGTAAAGGTGTGCCGAAGTCGGGGCGTAGACCTGTATGACCTTCAGCGAATATCTTGAGGATATTCTGAGTATAAGGTACTCCACCCTGGTCGACACACTCTCGCTCTTCACCACGTTATTCACGAGGGACTTGTGGACGATAAACCCAACACCACCTTGGGACTGCCGGTCACCCTCTCGGAAATAGAGCAGGTTGCCGGATTTCAGGATTATCGTGTCCTCCCCCTCTCTTCGGACTTCAGATAATCCCACAATACTCCATCGCAGCCTGCTCAATTCCTATTCGAGTTCCGTTATCTTCTCGTCGGTCCGGAGTGTGCGCGTGTTGTATGTTGCCAGGTCAAGTCGTCGGTATAGGCAGCCTGATCCCATCCGGAGATTCTTAGCACTCCTTGCCACGCCGCGACCTCGACCGCTACCACAGTCGAGGGTAGACAGGCTGCCGGGTACTAGGGGCCATTTTTGTGTTGCGCTCATCATTGGGGGTTTTGCCATAATCGCCACGCTTGGCAGGCGGGTTGGCGATCGCAGTACGGTTGTTAAAAACACAGAGAACGCTGCTGCCCATTCTCTGGTAAGTCCCTTAGTCGCCTCTTACGACACCCACGGGAAGATAAGGGATGGTGCTATTCTTTTACGTCCGACACCATACGGAACACCGGTTCCGTAGTTACGATGACTATTTAAGCATGCACAATTCACAAAAAAACGATCTAAATGAAAAAACGTCATTGGAAACATCAACATCTTTTTAATTATGGGATCTAATGATAAACCACGCGTTCATAATTACACTAGACCTTTGTTTAGTATAGAATACACCTCTCCAATTTTTTATCGGTATAGTACCAATAGTCTCCCGAGTAAAACGGCTGTGTGCAATTCGGACAGACAGACAGACGAAATTATAAGTGTTCTGTTTTTGTCATTTGGCTATGGAACCATAAAAAGCAGTAAAGGCTTAGTTTAACTTACCTCGTTTGTTGGGGCTCTTGTCGTCGGATTGAGAGACCTTGCGCTTCTTCACTGTGGCTGTGAGGTACTCGAAGTCCGAGTCAGAAAGGTCACTTGAGGAGTCCGTGTGGCGTTCGGGCTGTGGAAGAAATGGAACAGGTTAGAAAGACGTGTGTCATGGAAGAATGGGTGGTTGTTCAGGCGGGCATAATGCAGAGACAAATAGTGGGAGGCGCAATAGTGTTCGTTTTCGTAAATGTGAACGGCATAGAGGTATGAGGACCGGAGGGGTGGAAAGGTTCCCATTCTCGGTACAAAAGGGTGGGTCCTCCGACTGGATGTTGTACCTGGTGGGCAGCTGGTTTTGCTGTCGGGTTACATGTTAATCTCTGCTTGCGCAACAGGATTTGCGTGATGCCATGTATGAAGAGTAGTTCGTATGTGGCGTCGTAGATACTGCCACATACTGAACACTGAGCTAAACTATCTAGTAGTCGTCACCTTGACACTGTGCTCGGAGCTGATGGCGTGCAGGTCGTCGGCCGCGTCCTCCTCGGTGACTCCTGGCAGGGTCTCGTCACATTGTCCACTGCTGTACTGAGGGCAGGTGAGGTTCATGCAGATTTTGTGCTTCGGAGCCTGGTCGTCATCGTCGCTGGAGTTGTAGCAACCGCTGGCTTTCTGGTTGTTAATTACTGAATTGGAAGAAAGTGGAAGTTTCATTTAAGACAGTACATGAACAGATCTGCCAGGGAATGTTTGCGCTTCGGCAATCATCGTCTGTCTTTGGAAATACAAACTTTCTATGACGAGATCTCATATACAACATTATTTTTAGTATATGCAAAACCTGAATATAGTTTGTTCAGAATAAGTAACTGAATCGATTCCAATAATTTTTAAACCATGTTATATATGTATATATTTAGATACCTACTGCCAAATTATGTTTATCAATGAGCTCAAGACGACGCTAGAGGCCCGCGCGCGGGCGCGTTGCGTGGTGACCAGGCTTTTGTGCGGGCAACCAGGTAGGAGAATAAGCTAATAACTTTGTGATTTTTCATGATACAGTTTTGAAATTTTGTACATAAATTCTTTATATAAAAATACTCGACACGTGTTTCAGGTTTTGCATATACTAAAACTAATGTTGTAGAGCTGCTGTATTCATGCAAGTACTACCGAGCTCACTGACGGGTGACCACTTTTCAACCTTATTACTTAGGGCATAAGGGTGAAAAGCGGCAGACCGTCAGTGACCTCAAAAGTACTGGACTATTTTGCACGAAGCACAATCAACTTTATGTAATTCCTAAACGATTTTGAGTGACAGATGATGAGTTGGGACCAGAGTAGATTCCCTCAGAGAAAATACATTGTACAAGATAACTATGAATAAGGCTAGATACTAAGGCTCTGTGGTATCTGTGGCGTGGCCTTTTCGGAAACACGAAGATTACTGAAGCGTATAACCTTTACTGGCTTTTTACTGTATCTGAATGACGTCTTTTACTTGTTACATGCTCAAATATAATTTCGAGAGCAATAATAATCATCAATATAGTTAGTCTCACCGTTTCTGCAACGGACGTACTCTCGACGGCTAGGCAGCAATGGCGGCGGGTGTTCGTAGTGATGTCTCACCATGTCCGGAACTATCACACGACCGCGGATAGCCACTGGCACTTTGATACTGGAAGAACAAAGAATTGTTAAGTTGAAGAATGGGAGGAGATTTTAAAGCCGTTGATATTATATCAGGAACCAGATGCAGTTCTACTGTGTATCCAGGATTAAGTAAGGTTAATGACCTCGTACATTACCCGGCCACAAACACGACTGGTCGCTATATTGGCTGCTTAAGCTCCGCCGAAGAAGAAAATTAGGCCAGAACTGCTCGAGGTAACCGCGAAGTTCATTAGGTTTCTATGCAGAGTAGCTTCGCAACGTTATGAATATCTACTAATTGTAGTTAATCATGAATGGTGTAGTTACTTGAACTTAAGGTGGAACCGTCAGCCGTCTTTTCATACATTTTTCGTTGGGGTTATACTCTAGACATGGACACTTTTTGTTTAAAACGAATCATTTTATCACTTTTCTACAACGAAATATGGGCGCGTGCGCCTTTTCAGGAAATAATTTACATTATTTACTGGGAAAAACAATCGTGAAATCTAAGAAAAATTTGACATCTCTTTACATGTGTGAGTGACTTGACAAGCAAAGTTTGCTCAGTTGTCTGATCGTAATCACGAACGAACGTACGTGATTACGTTCGTTTGGGCTAAATTGCGTGCAGGCGATATTAAAATTCTGATAAATCAATATACAATAATTGTTTTATTTCCTTTATTACATTTCATAAAAAAAAAAACATTAAGAACATAACATAGCATACAAACGATACAAATATTGGGGCCTCCGTAATCATTGAAACGAGTTCGCGGTAGTCTAAGACAATCTTACGACGATGAGAGGTAATAATATACCTACCATGATTCTAAACAACTAAATATACTATAACTCTAATTCTGTGTAGGTATTAGCCGTTAACCGCCATTTTGCGATCTCTGAATGATTTATTGTGTTTGCTGCTCGTAAAAGTGACACTTCATGTACGTGTGAAGTACTTATACGTAATATATTATGGTCATTAAATTTTGTTTTTATTGTTTCAGTACCCGGATTAAACCACTAAGAACATATGCGCGTGTAAAACCAAAAATCAAAAGTGTCATAGGGGCACAAAATAAAAAAAAATGATTTTTATTTTATTTTATTCAAATTCAAGTGAGATGCATACATTACATAATTAAAAAAACTATCTTAGATGAGCTTATATAAACAGAAATTCGACAAGACATCTGTGTCTGAACTAGATAAATGAATATCTGTATCTCAGACAACATCAACTGAATGCAAGAATCATGTAATCAAAAACTATAGCAGTGCACTCTACACGGTAAATAAATCAAAGCATAATCACCTACTGTATGGCTGTCTTCTGTAGCATGAAAATGACTTATATACTACTCATAGGTGTGACCGTTTGAATGCTAAACAATTTGGGATGGTTAGTTGTGTGGTATAATTGTGGTATCTTAGCAGAAATGTACCTACGATATAATACTTACGTAGATAATGCTGAATTTAAAAAATACCCTTAACATACATTTATTTTATCTGGTCTTTTATGTTAACAGGTTTGCAAATGCGGTATTACAACTCCATGTCATAATCTATAAAAATAATATGCAAAAGACATGTTATATGGATAGCAAAAAGAGATTGTAGTTAAAAGCATGTTCATGCAACTATATAATAAAATTGTCAGGCCTTTTTTATTGATGAAGGATGATGGCGAGTTTTTCTTTATCATGCTTCAATTTTATCTGAGTATGTATTTGGCAAATATGGAAAATTATAATACTAGTTAAAATCGTAAGAGACCTAGGATTACGAGTATGGTACTTAGGCGAAATGAATTGAATTCTTGAATTTCTTGTATATAGCAAATCTCCATTGTTTTATATTTTGTGTCAATTAGTTACAGGTATAGTTGAAAATGAAAGAGCTGTTTTTGAGGTCAAGTGCTTTCCATCATTGGCGAGGAAAAATCTAAGCCTAGAGGCAGCTGTGCTAGAAAAAAAAACTTTGCTCTAAAATGGGATAATAATGTTTTAGTTATGAATAAAAAGCACGATTATTACTTTCAAGTAAATTGATAATTCTGTATCAGTCTCTCTTTATTTGTATTTATTATAGAATCAAAAGGTGAAATAATACTTTGTTAGGTAGGTGTATAACCACCTGTTCAACTCAATAAAACTTTTGTAATGAGTGCTTTGACATTATGAAATATTATTTCGCCTTCCTGGTTATAATCACATACTAATTGTATTTTAGATTTGTTGTCTCTTGTTTATGAATTAGTTTCTTACGCCTGTTATGTAATTATTGGTTATGTTATATTATAAATCATCACAGTGTTAGTATTTTACAGAAAATATGTATAAAGAATAGGAAATTATTAATCGGGCGAATAAACATTTAATTGGCAACCAATATACTGAATGGGCGACTATTGTACCAAGTAACTAACTATTTATCCGGTTATTGCGGCAAGGAGAATATAGAAAGCAAGAGCGAGCGAAGGCTGAGAGAGACTTGTTGCACCCCGACTCGGACAGGTTAGTTTCGAAGGGGATGGCGGGGTCTAGTGAGCCCGAAGTGAGCGAACTAAGACCCCGTAATCTCCTTTGTGTTAGGTTACTTTTAACCCTGCAAACAGAAATAGGAGCCCCGCGCAGCAGGGCTACGTCGACTACGCCTTATCTACAATCTAATGGTTAATAACCATGTTTTAGCTTTTTTTAAGAGTCCTTGAATTATCACACTGATTGCATTGAACTACTGTAGCTTCCAACCTAATTTTTGCTTCCCTTTTTAATTATTTTTTAAAACCCTAAATCAGATTAGTTTGTCGCCGCGTTAGATACATGCCATAAAGAATTTGAAAAATATTTATGGCTTTCGAGTGAATAGCCATGCACCAGGCATGTGTCACTTTTGTCACATAGTCTAAGATAATAAAATTAAACTATAATTTTCTATAAATCGCACTTTTATTTTCTTAATCGTATCATAATATCACATCGTCGTAACATAATCGTACACACATCCTTCAGATAGTCAAAATATTTTTTAAATACGCGCCATCTAGTGCTCCGTCTTTGTAACGAATACTCAATCACGTCTGTGTGTGTCGGTGTGTAAACGATACTATATTCAATGACAGATAGTATTTTGGGATTATATGTTGAATTAGGTGGATTTTAAGGCAATTTTATGATCAAGTTCAATGAAGTGTAATGTCCGAGATGCGCGTGAACTACTTCTACGGTTTACTAATGTTCCAATTACAAATAAAACAAAATAAACTAAAAATGTTGACTTCAGCGCCATCTAGAGGGAAAATGGCCACGAGCAGACTGTAGGAACCGCCTTAAAAAGTTAAGAATTTAAAAAAAAAAATGTAATCCTGTCCCCCGTATTCACAAACGCTTCGATTCGGGAAGTCGTATGTCTATCTCGCTCGCTCTCGTTATGCCAAAAAAAAAGTTAGACATACGACTTCACTAATCGAAATCGCATCGAAGTGTTTATGAATACAGGGGCTGATAAAATTTTTTTTCTTTATAATTTGTAACAACTCACCGAAAAGCAGGCCGTGCCTTCCTAGCCCGTCTAATGAAGTTCTCCTTGACTTCTTGTTGGTCTACAGGGCCTGAGAATTTCTCCCACAGAGCCACACGCTCCGTCGCGGATATCGAGTTCACTAGCTTCCAATCCTGAAGAATGACATTAGAATCAGTTGAACATTTAACTTCAAAAATTTCGAAATAAATAAATAAAATTCATTTATTTCAGGCAAGATGCGCCCATACGAAAGCAAATTGCAAAAATTAAATAATTGAATTTCAGAAATTTGAATTCATAGTAAATGCAATTGTAATACTTTTTTTTTTAAATTGCATTATAATGATTAAAAATAAAATATATTAAAATATTAATTAAAATTGTTAGCAGGATTATTGACAGCCATATACCAAGAAACAGTTAGCTTCATATATGGGTCTCAATATTCCATTGTCAGAATCATGTACTTATAAAGGAGGCCCTCGCTTTCCATAATACAGCATAAAAATCATCTACTCTGTTCTCCGCAAACTTGCCAGACGCACTACACCTCCACGGTAGGCCAAATATAACCTACCTAAATGCGTTGTTATATTGCACACGTAAGGTGTTATAAACGCGTTGTGTGTGCTTGTACCAGAGGTCGCCAGTGTAAAGCGACTGACAGTACACATTGAACAGAGTGACTTTAACTTTATTGATTGGTACATTTAGCGAAACGCCGAGCAAACATGTTACTTTTCGCTGCCAACATTCTCCTCTGTCTTTCCAAGTCCACATCGTCACGCACGACGTCCGTTACGACATGACCGACATATTTAAAAGCCCTTAGACACTAATTAATAGCATGGTAGTAACAAAAAGCCTTGAAAAATTCCCCAAAACTAACAAAATGTTGGTTTGCAAACATCACAAGGCACTCTTTTCTCCTCTTCCTTAACAAGGGCTGAGGACATCTAAGAATGTCTATGAGAGGTAATGGCTCCAAAATGTAAAGACAAAGTCTTCAATTGTTATTTATGTCTGTTCTGTTATTAGTTAAAGAATATTAAGTATGTTGGGTACACACTCACAATGTATTGTTCCACATGATTGGGACACATCCAGCGGCCAGTCGGGAGAGCAGTCAGAGGCGGGTCCAGGCAGTCCTGTAACACAAAGATTTCAAATTATACTAGAAGTATAAGCAACAGTGTGCTAACGATCCTCATTGGGGATGAGGAGTGAGAAGTGGAGAATAGACGGTGTTGTGTCTGGTGGGCTACTGTCCGACTGTTGTTATAGAGATACACGATTTTGCAGGATATGTCAGGATGGAAGGAAGTTCCTTTGTGGCACTGGAGTTGCCGCCAGATCTGGTATTTATTTTCAGCTTTATAAGTAAATATTAATCTTCCCAGGGCAAGACTATGGTACCTACATAGTTGTGCAGCATGACGAGCTCTACTTCAACCGATTGTTGCCTTTTGATATTCCTTCTCCCAATCGTATCCTGATAAACTTGATCACTTCCAGCACTTACAATGGCTGCAGTTGTTGACTGACTGGTACTACTAAAAAGCCATCGACCTGCAGTAGCAGTGCGTATGCTTTCTATTGTACCTGATGGAACAGCAGGGGACAGTAGTCGCACTGCAGCAGCGGCGCCTGCTTGCAGGTCCCCTGGCACACGAAGCAGCTCTTGGCAGGTATAGGCACACAGCCCCATGCGTCCACAGTCACTAAGGAACCGTTGCCGTTCTTGCCAGGATCTGATGACAAAAACTGGGTTTTAAGAATTATCTTGATGACGGAATTTCCTTTCTATTTTTGAGCTTGGTTCGCATTTACCATCATGACGTAGTGGTAAGCAATATAAAATAATGCAGGAAATGGCCTTTTTGACATAACATAGACAGAGGAGATTGATGTTTTTGGTTCCCAAATTTAACTACAGATAATTGCATTCAAGAACAACGAGTCGAGAGAGAGAGAGAGAGAGAGAGAGAGAGAGAGAGAGAGAGAGAGAGAGAGAGAGAGAGAGAGAGAGAGAGAGAGAGATGGACATGTTATTGGCGACGAAAGTTCAACAGATTTTCAAGAAAATATTTCGCAGCTCCGAATCATTTTTTTAAATATACAAGGTAAATTAAACAAGATTGCAAAACTCTGTGAAGGTCTTCTTTTTCGTTTTAGCATGTTTAGATATTGAAACCCATTATGTCTGCATTCTCGGTAGCTAATTTCATTTGATCCTAAATTTTAATTACACTATGGTCTACCTTTATCAGTTCCTGGAAAGATGCAAGGTATTCTCATCTCGCGGGGCAGTTCGAACTGTTTCGGATTCATGATCTTGGCAGCCTTCACGAGGATCTCCATGGGAGTCAGCTCCTTCTCCAGTTCCTTCTTGATTTCGTCTTCCTCATTGCTCTTCTTCTTGGCCGAGTTGGAGCGGTTTCGCAGGCTGGCCAAATAGGTCATAGTTTAAATATATTGCTTTTCTTAGGTACCCATCATTTACGGGTCGATTCTGCATAAGCCAGATGACAAATTAAAATACATATACAGGGTGTAAACGGACCCTTCACGAAGCTGTCAAGCAAGCATTATGTACAGACGCCAGCACATCGAGCTACAACAATCTGTCAAATTTCTGTAATTGATTTTCAACCTTAAAGCATTAGGTTCAAGGTTGATTGTGAAAATTTGTCAGTTTCAGGTAGCTTGATATGCTGGCGGGTGGACATCAAACTAAGTAACTTGACGCAAAAATTATTGCTATTATTAATTATTGGGAAATAACATTTTTTTGGGGTGAAAAATCACGTTTTACGGTAGGACTCAATATGGCGCACTTAAAACATTGTGCCGATGAATGCATTGAATAGTGCGGGGTCCAGGAGGTATTTAAAGTAATATAACATTAAAAACTTGTATTTAAAAAAAAAACTTGTAAAATAGTTGGAACTTTGACCTCCAATATTTCGGTAACTAGAAGTTTCCCAGTTATGGTCTAGAACAAAATAATATTTTCATAATTTTGAGAATTTGTTCATATCTGTGCAAGATATCTGAATGTGCTTGTTGCAAACAATTTAACTATAACACACAGACATTTAAATTTAAAAACTCCCCATCGCAATAAAGAAAAGCGAACAAACATTTGAAAAGTCAATAAAATGGCTCAGCCGGTTTTGATAAAACATGTCTAATTGTAATATACACTTTCATTTTCACTTGGGTATATTTGAAAATATTCCATTTTTCATCCCCACTTTCATCCTCCATAACTAGTAAATGTCTGAACCGATTTTGATAAAATGTATCTAAAAATCATCGCCAAGAAAATAGCTTTCAAATAAAAAAAACTGCATCCAAATCTGTTCACTCGTTTAAGAGCTACGGTGCCAGAGACAGACACAAACACATTGCGGTCAAACTTATAACACCCTCTTTTTGCGTCGAGGGTTAAAAATGATCGCAATGGTGGAGAGAACAAGTGCCTTTCGGCTTCGTTAAGGGTCTTGTTACACCCATTATATCTTGCCGCCCGGTTGTGAAGAATCGAGACAAGTCAAATCGACCCTACTTGTGCAAGCCTTACTTAAAGGTTTTTTTGAGATGATGGAATTCTCTCACTTATTTCGACGACGTTTGTGTAATTAATTGAACGTCATGTTATGCTATAAGCAATAGGACACTAGATACATTTATTAAATCCATAAAAGAATACTATTTTTTGTGTAACGCGCCCGCTGAAATAATTAAAGCCAGTTAAACGACGCAAACAAACAATTTTAAGTAACTTTCGCTTGGAACATTGCACGTAGTTGTAAAAGAAAACTTTGTAGATATAAGCAAGCTGCACTTTCCGTCGTGTATGTTTCAATAGTTGCGGACATTGACTCCACGTCCTAACGTCGGTCCGCGAGTACCGTCATGTTCGTATATTTCACTCATTAGTTCGGAGAATTGAAAAGCGTTTTCTTTTGGCGACACCACGCGTCCGCATCCATAAAAATAACGTGACTGATGAGTGACCCGCCTAAAGCTGCTAGTGTCCTGATATGTGTCTTTAAAAAGGTTACAAGAGGAAACACAGCCATTATGACCAGTGAGTAGTAGGCAATCAGTCCCACTACTAAGCTTGCTAACTTTGGCAATATCTGAATTTCCACCTTGGTAGAACTTACATCTGCCTATGGTGCCTACCTAGAATTTTCCAGCCTGGTTAGGATTGGCTTGTAACCAAAAGCAGCTGAATACCAGTATTCATAAATAAAACTGAATCACCAGAAAGTTAATTTACCTAGACTTCTTTTCAGTATCAGACTTGCTGTCAGCCGGTGATTGAGCTCGGCTGCTGCGAGAACTTGCCGGCTTGTTCTCATCGGAGGCCTTGCATTCCCTGCACAGCCACAAACCTGCTGGTATGTCATGCTCATCCAGAGGAGGATCACTGAAAGTGAAAGACATTCTATTTGTACTCGAAGGTGTACTTTAACAGTTTGCAGAAAAACTATTGGGAAAAGACATTACACTAGTGACATACCACATGTCACTAGTGTCTTTGTTCAAGGTTATTTTTTTTTAAATGTCATCATCTTTCGTCTATCTTACAGAGAGAGCCAGCAGTGGGAACAGTAAGGGTTGGTTGTGCCTATGTATATTTGTTGGAGTCATTCAATTTCTTTGCTCTGTCACATTGGACAATCATTGTCCTTTTGAACAGTAGATGATCATATGCATCATTTATCATCATTGTTTTGGGATTTCTATCAATTTATGTGTGACAATGGGTGTTATTGACCTGAAATAAATGAATTTATTATTAGTAATAGAAAGATTGGACAATAACTTTAGTAGTCGAGAATAAGTTGCCACTACCACAGTTTTGTAAGTTTATGAATGCATGACTTGTTTATTGAATAAGTACACTAGATGGATCAGTTGTATCAGTTTGACCATGAACAATGCTACATTGTACAGTGTTTCAATAGAATGATAGGCCAGGTTATACTGGTTTGGTTACAATGCGCGGCTTACTATCATATTTGACCCTAGACAATTTACCTAGACTAAAGGGTTCTGTGCTTCTTTTTTGTATGATACTATCAAACACTTCTATGTCTTCAAACACTAATAATAATCTGATGCAACATTCACATTACTAGAAAATTGTATTACATAAACAGCAATAGACTGATTTCTAAGACAGGTGTCATGTTGTTTGGGATTCTAGTATTTTAGTTACCAAGCCATCTATAAAATTGCTTAGAGATGAGCAGAAAATTTAGAAATTCTGTTTTGGTTATTCCTATTTACAATTTTATAGATATGAAAAAGACAGTATGACAGTTTTTTTATGAATTGTAAAACTGAAAGTTAAATCAATATTAAAGCATTTGTTGACAATAGGCCAGCTACAGGCACTTTTGAATTAAATTTATACTGTCACTTATGGGATATGTTCATTATTTACTTTTAAAATGTCAAACACATCCAAAATAATAAATAAAAGAATGAAGCTACAGTCCGTCTCAAGGCATATTAACTGTGAAAGTACTGAAGTTGCCCATTTCAAAGCTTAGACACTATTGAGAAGTATGGGCAAGAAACTCCATAATATAATTATTATGTTTATACTTGTCAGCCGCACAGGCCTCCTCTCAGTAAAATAGTATTTTTCATCACCACTTTGAGAGCAGTGGTGATGAAAAATAATCTGCACACAAAAATGCACCTGCCTGGGACAAAACCTCAACTGATAGGCAGGGCCGTTGCCACTCCATCACCACTGCCCTTGTATCAAAATATCTGCTGCTCTGTTTACGATTTTGTAATGTACTTATTGCTCTTACATTATTTTTGTCTTTTTTATACTTATCCCATTCTTATGCTATATTCTCTTATATATATATTTTCATATTATACTTATTATTCATACATCCACCAAGTTACTTACTAGCACCCGAGGTGGAAGCTAGCGGGGCAGCGATCACAGCATATGAGATCGCCACCTTCCCCACACGCGTCGCAAGAATCATGGTTGTGACCTTTACCAGGCCTCTTATAGTATGGATGCTGAGGTTTCTTCGGCTTCTGCACGTTCAAATCCTCGTCGGGCGGCTTTATCAGCGCGCGTATGAGCTAAAAGACATCCCAAAACTTTCATAAATATCCTTTTTTCCATACCAAGGCTGGCTCATACAATCTCAGCTAGCTTAAAATGGCGCCAGTTACTAAGATCAAGTAGCTTTCAAACTTAATAGAAAACAATTTTAAACAACAAACCGGCATAAGCCCGCCCGAAGTATCGAGGTCATAGCCAACGTTAGACATTGTTACACCTCACAGTATCTTCAATTGTTATTTAAAATTAACAATAAAGACAAAATATATATTTGCAAAAGAGTGCACTGAAATTGAATAAATTCTCAGTTTAACCACACAACATTGGGTTTTAGGGTTGCATTTTCATTAAAACTATTTTGGATGCAGAAAATATATGAATTTGGAGACTTAATAAGGAAAATTATGGATAATTTCTAAAGAAATACGAAAGCAAAGAACACCGACGACCGTCTACAAAAATGGCCGATAGGAATTTTCCAGGATTGGATAACTATACAACTAGAGCATGACACACCACTGGTTATTTTAGTTCCGCAAACTTTCGGGGGGGTGGGAAAGGTATAGCAAAAAAAAAAATGCGACCAATGTAACGTTTGTTGTAATGGAACGCAACCAAAGCGTGCGTTTTGACAATGACACTAGAGGTGAATTGTATTTTGGAAAAAAACGTTTAATTTCATTAGTAAGTAAACCATTCTCCTTTGAGCGTGTCCTGTTGTTTGTTCACTACAGGAACTGATGGATCCTACCGAAAGCGCCAAACTAGTAGCTTAGTTCTGGGTTGACACAATTTAGATTGCCATCGACACGCTAAGAACGAGAAGTAACTAAACGCACTAAATAAGTTGAAAAATCTAATCATGAATAACTATTTTTTCATATTAACCTTCCTAGCTCTTTAGGCCGTACCGGTATGTTAAACGCTGCTGATGTAGAAATCTCAAGCGTTGCAAATAAAACAAACTCATTGGGATTTAAATGTATTTTAAACCGTTTTTGGTTGTATCTGGAAACTTTACACCAAGAATAGTATTACACTTATTATGACACACTAATGCCACAAGGCCTTGCAAAGTGGTTGCTATTATCGGGCTATCATCAAGCTGTTATAATGACTGACTCTACGTGAGTAGAGGGTATGCATATTTTTGCTCAAAGAACTGACATTAAACCGCTCAAAGTGACAAACCCGTAAGGGTAGCTTTTTTACCTGACTTCAGCAAAGCCAATAGGAAGGGTTATGATTTTTCATGTCTGGATTGGCTTTCAGTATTATATATTTCAATTGTATGGGTGCATCAAAAAGGAAGAAGCTATGGAAGAAGCAAGGAATGAATCGCCCAACTACCACTTTTTGCGAGAGGCGAGGTAAACTCGTACATTCACACTTCGGGAATTTGACAACTACACAGAGACGTACATCCTTTTGTTACCAACGCACACAAAAACAAACCACCACATAATAAAGAAACACACACACTTTGGCAAATTAGCATGTATACATACAATATTCCTACAACAAAAAACAAAAGGACTACTCATATGGCCCAACCAGTAAGTGGTATTTCATTCATCATCCATAAATAAATGAATGAACGAATGAACAAAATTATAATTTTACTTTCTTGTACTTATACCTGACTAAATTCACAAATAAATAAATACACAAAATGAAAAGTGACCAGAGAAACTACGTAGGTCAGTAATAACGATAATATGTATTGTAACCAGTGGCGTAGCGTAGATTTTTGCCGTCCGAGGTTGACTGCAATTTTGACCGCCCCCTCGATTTTCATAATTAGTCAAGAAACGTAGAAAAGAGTCAAAATACAAAGCATTTTTTTTTAAATTATTTAAAATGTTATTCTCTATGATTATTTTTCAAAGTAAAATCTTTTATAAATACAATTTCATTCAAGAAAGGAGGTGTCTGATGAGTAATAGAGAGTTAGAGAAGTATGGAGAAGGAAAACATGCTGCGCCGATACCTCATGAATTTTGATAAGGGCAAGAGAATGATCATGATGATGATGATCATTTGTTCGTATGTATGTCATGTTCAATTCCAATATAGCTAATACCTAGTGTTTGCGTTCCGGAAATTAAAAAAACAGAGAGCTCAAAAATTTTAGCACATCGCATAATTTACATTTCATTTTAACTATTCATACATATAAATAAGTTTTTTTATCCACTTATGCATAAAAGCTTTTGAATAAAGAGCAAGTAGGAAGCAAGTGCGAGCGAAACGAGCTCGAAAATTTTAGCTTTAACATACTTTTTCTACGAATGCATTAAAGATTCGGAACAATTAAGAAAACATAGCTGTAAGAGCGAAGCGAGCTAGACAATTTTAACATCCCAGATAGGTTCGATTTTCTTTTTACCATTTGTGGCACAAAACAATACACAATAGCAGTGATCGCCGAATGAACAAGTTTTATATACCTAATGTGTATAGTAAAATGGACGATATACTTCAGCAAAGAGGTAAGCCCAGCTATGCCGTCTCTTAGGCTTATTCCTCTATGGGGATCATGGGTGTAGACTCGCCTTACTGCGTAGTCGGATTTTAACATCACTATGTAAAAGTAAAAAAAGCCGTCTCGTACCACTTTTTTCTTTTTTTTAAGCCAAGGTTTTGACATTTGACAAGTACTGTCAAAAATCTTCTAAACTGGTACAATAGTAATATTTTTCGATTTTTAATAAGTTATTTTTAAATCAAAAGCCGATGCGTAATATTTTTACCTAAAAATGTAATTCAATACAAATATACAAAAAATGAAGAAATCATTTAATAATTATATGATTTTTGCAGAAATCGCTAAATCTTCATTTCCATGCTTCTCGAAAATGTTGAGTTTTTATGTCTTTTAAGGAAATTAATTTGCGGTTAGATAATCGATATATATTAAAATTATGTAAGATCTATTATTACTTCTGATTAACAGTGAAATGGGAGAAAATCATCTCACGTATATGGCAATAATCATCTAGCGGAAGTTGCCATTTCCATGACGTCATGGGCGGAGTTTAGTTGAAGATCGAATTCGGATTCGGTTGGCGGGCGCGGCCATCTTGGTGAATTAGTGACCTGGCGATTCGGTTTTAGTTAGTGAAAAATCATTTGTCATCCACAATGTCGGAAAGGGAAGATAATGTGTATAAAGCTAAGTTAGCCGAGCAGGCTGAGCGCTATGACGGTGAGTACATATTTTCGTAGTATGTTCTGTATTAGGATGAAAAATCTATCGTATTTTCGCCGACAGTTGAAAGACGATTTGGTGATAGTTGAGGAAATTTCTAGATCAAAGTAGCCGATAAGCGTTCGTTTCGTAGATTTTTGAGGGGAAACGCGCATAATACATTCAATTATATTACTATATCGGCGTACTAACAAATCAATGGAATTCGTTAGGCTTGGTCAGCGATCGATGCGTCATCCGCCGGTGGGATGTCCTTAGGTTTTTTAACTCTTTTAAAACCCATGAAAAACTATGCAACCACTGTAGAAATCTGCGTAGTAGAGTAATATCCCATTTTTCATTAGTGAAAACTGATGTCATTGGGAGTAAGAATCGATACTTTGGTAAATGTGCGAGGAAAAAAATTGTCTCCTATTTTTCCCGTCCAGGGGAAGTAAAATGCGATCGATGTCATTGGATTCGGTCATGCATGTCGCACCTTTGGCAAATCTTTTGATCAGACCTAGAGGAATGTTCTGGGTTTATTAGGCGGCGTAATTTTATGTCGCCTCCGATTTCACCTATTGTTCACGATTTAGTTGCACGGGAATCTTACCTGAGAGCTCTTTACGTTATCGCGTTCATCTTTTTTTAATCGACGCGGTCATTGTAAAGGTTATCACTGGTTTCTTCGAAGCCTGCTCGTTATTTTACACCTTTTACCCATTTTATCTGAGATTTGCAGTTCAATGACCTTTATTAGAATTATCATTGAAATCTACCAATTGCTATCTAATCGTGCCTGTTACTGAATTCAGGAAGGTTATTTGACCCAATTATTCAATAAAATTGAAAAAATAATTCTGAAACAATTAATTAACCCTTTTCTTTACCTTGTTTTAATCATTACATCAATATATGAATGTCATTCATAAATAACAATAAGTCAGAAAAGGACACATGCTGCCATGATTAAATTGGATAATTTGGCTCATGCATTACTTACCTTGCATTTTTGTCTGTTGCAGAGGCTTCTGTAACTTAGATCTTTAATTTCATGACATAAAAATGTAACATTATGATGTATAATTAATCTAAAGGTTAACAGACCACACCCTTCTGTCAGGTGGAGTAAAAAGCAATTTTATAATATTACCTACTGTAGCGAGTAAATAAATCAATAAGTCATCAGGCTAACAATTGACACATTTTAATTCTGAACATGAATAATGGAGCTATAATGCTGACTTAGTAATAGTGAGCAAGCAGACCACTTATGAAGAGGTTACTCATGCAATGTAGTCATGAAAAGCAAATATTGATTCTCTGCTATGCACATACAAATCCTTCAACATAATAAAACAGATCCTTTCTTTTTCTGAAAATACAAGGCAATCAAACTGGATTTACTAGAGATTTTGTTTTTAAAATAATGATGAACCACCTACCTATTTGGCTTGAAGGCAATTAAAAATGATAATTTTATGCTCTTGTAGAACTGTTATAATAATGAGTGGCTCCTATTCTCAGCACATTTTCATAATGTTGCTAAGCGAGCTTGGGTTTTAATTACCACTTTCTATTACTCATGATGGTTTGAATTGAGCTTGAAGATAATAAGCCTCATGGTGGCCTATAAAAGTACTATTATTTATTCCACACTTACACAATCATAACTTTCATAGTTTTAAGTGAAATATTACAGTTATCTTTTCATAATTGAATAAAATTACTACAATTTTGCTAAATAACCCAACCACACTTAAAATAATTGCTGTTATGATAAGTGCGGTGATAAACTCATCCTGCAGGTTTTACACCTGCCTTTAATTGTATGCACACACATTTTATTCTAAGTGGGGGAAGTAGATGTAAGGACAGGCTTTTTTTGTTAATTGTAACAAACCAGTTTCTATAAAACTCTTTGTTGAGTCCCTATTTGGTGTCTGACCACTGTCAAGTGAGTTTTTATCAGTACTTCCTGTCTGATTCGCTGTAATCCGGATAGTCAGTCATACAATCGCACATGCAGAGCGCACTTGCGCATAGTAACACGTGAAAGCCTTTAAAGCTAACGCAAGGCTCAGTCAATACGACCCAGGTCACCTCTTTTTATCGAAAACTCCATCTACAAAATGGTAATGGTTCAGTTCCGTGGCGCACTCCATTTATTCAGTGACAACATTTTTAGCGCACGCATACTAATAGCAATTTTCGCATAGAGGACGCCATTGCGCAAATTGCCGGAAAAACGTAACAAATTAAAAGGTACTGTCCTAAATAGGGGTGCCAAATGGACTGGGCGCAGCTGGCGTCGCCAGGTTCTTAAGATGGCGTCTGCACGGCCCCAAACATATCTCTAAATAATTTCATAACTTGGGACCTCCCTTTTTGTTTTACGATCACTCAATGCCGCCTGAATTATACAACAGTGTCCCAAGATTTTTTGTTTGAAGAGGCCTTAACCAAATCTAGGATCTTATTTTATTTCAGTAACCCTGTTTTATAATTCAAAGATATTCTGGGAGTGAAAGGAAAGCTCGATGTATCAGCTGTGTCGCGGAGTTGAGGAAAACCGCATGGGCCGTGAGGCGACGCTTTAGCACCTGTTACATCGCAGGCCTTGCCGCTAAAATCAATTACAATGAACTCTGCAACGCTGTACTAGCGCTATACCAGGGGATAACCTTCGATTTTATTCCAGGATTTTCTTCTCCCTGAATGAAAAATGAGCCCTATATGCGTACGTTTCCGGGATTACGTCTGCATTGCATGTTCTAATGCGGCAGTCAGTAATATTGCAGGACGATCGTAAACGTCAAAATTAAAGCACATGGTGAAACATGATTTTGGCTCGCGACTCCGTCTGTGCGACGCCCATTCCCCATCCCCGACTATAAGTATAGACTAAGTTCCCATCGATAAAAGAATAATTTTATCTAAGTCGTCCGACATTCCGAGATAGCGCAGAAGTTTGTAAAGAATCGACATTTAAGTATTTAGTCTCACTGTCGCCTTGCCATCAACTTATTTCTTCCGAATGGCTCAACAGTTTCAAACTTCTAAATGAGGCGTACTTGCGCTAATACTTTATCGATCCCGCTATGACTAACGTTTCGTCGCAGATATTTTTACAATCTCTCCGTTCTTTGGGGACGAGTTACTTCAAAGTACTTTCACCTTTTCAGCCTTTAATTTTACATCTGTCTTGTTGAACATTTTAATGAGCTGGTAGAAACCCTGATTAATCACACCCTGATGACATGACATCATTATTATCCTTATTTGTCGGTGAAAAAGATAACGGATTCATTAGAATCGTATCGGCTATGCCCGTTACAAAGGAGCTACCATTGTTACAATCGCCAAGCACGTAATCGTTATTCACCTCTCAAAAATGTTAATAGCTTTCCGGTACCAATCCCTAATTGATTTTACTCAAGTCATTCTTTTTCAAAAGTTTCGTAAAGGGAACTTGGCTTATTTATCTATTGTCATTGTAAACTGTAACGATTTATTCAATCACACTAGACCTCACTTAAAAACACGCCGCATTAATGTTTTAAGTCGCAAAATCCCGAACGTTCCAACCCTCATCCCGTACCCACGCCAACAAAATCAATACTGACATAATTTCGTTCTGTATTCCAGAAATGGTTGAGGCGATGAAGAATGTAGCCTCACGAAACGTTTCCGACAATGAACTTACAGTGGAGGAGAGGAACCTGCTCTCCGTCGCCTACAAAAACGTGATAGGTGCACGCCGCGCCTCGTGGCGGATCATATCCTCCATCGAACAGAAGGAGGAGACCAAGGTAAGACTGCAAACTGCATATTATGACCTCTTTTCCACAGGGTGAAGATTACTGCAGCGCAAAAAGTCCCGCTGTACTAGAAACCATACTTATTCATACATTCAACGCAGTTTTCCTGCCAATCTTGCTGACGGCCATTTTTTCTCCACACAGTTTGTTCTATTACTTTTACAACACTTGCTCGGATTAGTTTAAAAAGCAATTTCACAGACCTCAGCCGTTTACGCAACCGTAAAGTAACGATCGTGTATTAAAGCGTATTTACGCGTCAATGTGACCGTCCCTTTACAGCGTCTGGAGTCTATCGATTGGTATGAGTGACGCGCGTGTATTACTAGTCTGTGGTCGGGATGGGACGCGACTTAGTTTTTCTAATGAATAGGCACCCATTATTATGACAATCTCTTGTAAATTGGCCCCATTTCCATTGGTATAGAGAGTAAAGTGATTTATCTTTCATTCATCGTATTGAAAGAATAGATATTCTTCTCTTTGCTTTATAAAAGAATGGCGCCCACAGCTGAGTAATAAAGTACTGCTAACTAAATCAATACCAACCCTGTGAGCTTTCATTAGGTGTTAGTGATTCAGCCTCTGTGCGAAGGTCTCGGGTGATTGATGACATTATAGCATCAAGGAGAGCTTTTACGTTCTGCAGCTATAAAATTGCTAACCGTAATATAGATACACTTGAGTACTTTTTCACTTGGGTGCAATCAATAAATAGGGGTACATGGTGCAGTTGGTTGGTTCCGCACGAGCCGCTCGCTTGTACCCCCGTTTTTTTTGTCAGGCACGAGCTTCTATTGTCCCTAGCCCCAACATACTTAGGGGTTATAGTCTAGCCAGCGCCCAGCGGGCTACCCGCGACCCCATTTAGCGTACTGGGCGCTTCTCTTAGGGAGACATGTTTGAACAGTATTTGAATACCCCTAAGTTATTGTTCTGTTTGAGCCTTGAAATATTGTATGGTGTAGGTATTTTAAAGATTTTGCGTTGCTATAGGATTTTGTATAAAGGTTCTTGCGTAAAGAATGACGTCTTTGTAAAAAAAAATATATAGGGTGTTATCAGAGCTTCCCTTCTTTCGGACCTAATACTTTTGCGAGAAGAACGTTTTTGCACAACGGAATAATAATCCGGTAAGAGTGAACTTAGTTCATTAGTTCATTACACTACGAAAGGTGATCGAGTATTTGATGAATAATGTCCCACGTGCCTAACTAGACGTACGGCGCGACTGGCAAACTATGCCAACTATATAGAAATAGCAGATCGTAAAACTAATCTACAGTCACACGCGGCGTTTCTCTGCCATGGCCAACTTTATAGCCACTTTCCACCTACATTTTCTACCGAAACAGTGAGGACATACGTGTACTTGCATAAATGACTGATTCCTATCGAAGTTACCACACTCTCGCTTTTAGTATTGCCCTAATGACCGATCGATATGTATCAATGTTTGTTTGTATCGAATAAAGTTAGCAACCTTCCTCCCACATTGAAACAAATATTTGTACAAATGATGGCTCTTTGTGTCCTTTCACGTGCGTAGTCGCCATGTTCTGAATGACGTAATTTACGATGTCTTACTCATGCAATTAAAGGTTCAACGACCAATGATAACTTTCATAGTAACCTTGTTGGAGCTCGACCAAAATCGTCCAGCTCTGCGATAATGAGATAATGGGATAGCGGCGTGTCTGACCAGCCCGTCCTATTGTTGCGGAAAAACTTGGCATCCAAAAGCCCAGACTTCGTGTTCCATTTTTTTTTCTTTATGCGGTGGTCATGTATTGATTTGAAAACCTGAATTCAAGGCAACGTACAAATGGTTAGCAAAAAGGTCACCGGTATGACGTGTCGTTATCTAGGGAAAACAGCGTATAGTAAACCCTGTACGAGTGAGTCATTTTCCTCATTACCTCGTATTTGGGCGTCATCTCAATTCCGTGTTTGTGTCAATGGCGAAACTCCAATAGGTACGAGACACTCGTTTACTCTTAAATCACGTTTAGGGACTTTCCCGTGACTAGTTTAAACAAATAGCAGTTGAATTTAAACTGCAATTAATTTTAATAAGGCTTCAGCTGCCCTAAGGTTCATTAACGGACTAGAATGCAAATTGGATTTTAACCATTTGCTATATCGAGAAGTATATACTTACACGACTAATTTTGTTTCACGATTAGTTGAATTCGACTTAGATAATAGATTTATGTTTGCTGTGTGTATTGGTTCATGCTGGGATATTTGTATAGAGGCGTTTTTTTTGCCGTGGTGCAATTACAGTACAGTACCTGTAATTTCGTGGCTTTAAAGTTAATTGTTCAGAAAGTATCTGACCATCTTACTTCATGAGACCAGGGTTTAATTACCATGATTTAAACATAATTTAAGCGTCGAACAGAAGTCAGTCAAACAGCAATAACCTCCAAGCTAATTGTTGCAATACATTCATTTTTCACTGTCAATACTGCACAGAAGGTCAGTTTCTGCTAGTGCATACTGTCGCGAACGCGAAATTATATCAAGTGTACTTTTCAGTCCCAAAATATGACGCCATGAAAAGGTTGCCAATAAGGTCATGCACGTTCATTTAAGTATCGATCGAGCCTTAAAAAGTTGTGGGAATCTTTATTGAATACCGAGTAATGCTAAATAGTTCATTAAACTTTTTATTGCATAGAAGCTGGCTGAAAGAAATCGAGCAGTTTCCAACAATAAAGTTTTTTCTCGTTTGGCCGTCTTGAATATAATGAGAAATCTGGACTGGCAAAAAGGCATCGAAACCTGCATACAAAAAACTGGTTGCATTCCTTTAGCGAACTAGCAGCTATATCAAATAAACCGAATTGTAAAATCGTAGCAGTAAATCGTCATTTTGTATTCATATCTCTACTATAAACTTTCCATTATTATATTCTGACACGGAATCACGTAACCTGCATACAACTGGGTACAAATTGGCATACGTTGAAAGTCGACGTCATATTAAATCGATTGTTACCCATTTGCCCAACTTGAAATGCTAAGAGCTGTAATAAAACTAATATTCTATCCTTCTGTTACAAAACAGTAATATTATTTGCAATAAATGGCAAGGTTTGCATTTTTGCCTAATTGTATTAGTCGATCAACTCGAGTACCGTAAAGAAACTGCTCAACTTTATAACTTACAAGTTTCATTGCGTTCCTTGAGAGCACCTGCTTTCGAGCTCGGTCCAATATGTTACATAATAAGTTTTATGGACGCTGCGATTTTTCAACCTTATTGATCAAATACGTCAAAGGCATCGCTGCGTCTTTTAGAAAGATGCATCGTTCGCTTCTTTAGAAAACTTTCTCTTGACACTCTCACAAGAACTTAAATTAAATTAAATTGCAACTCCGATATAACAGATCTTCAGTTTTTAGCACATTGCATCAAAAATGAAGAGTGAAAATTAATGTTGTCTACAGAATTACACCTAAATATCTGTGATAAACTCGTTAGGTTTTACAGTTTGCTTAAACTACAGACAGATTTACCGTAGCATGTCGTAGACTAAGCGTAGCTTTCAGTAACGGTATAGGATTCCGCAAGTGAAATTGGATCATTCGTCAAGGTTTTGTTTTTTGGTTTGAATAAAATATACAAAGGTATCAGTGAGTGGTTTTCCCAAATAGTGTCGTGTCAGCGTTACTTGTGGGTGTAGGTTGGGTAAACTTGAATAAAAGGATGTATGTGTATTGTGTAACGAATGGGCGTGGCACGACACATACGTCTAAATAACCACATTTACTTGTTTTAACGGCTTCAAACTCGTGTATCGCGTGGATATAGAGTAATGTAGAGATATTAAAGCTAATGATAATTTATACATGAACATTACTAAACACGCGTCATGTCTGTCATTCTCGCTGTATAGGACAATGTCGAGGTATAAGTTACGTACACCGATGCTTTGCATAGCTGTGTTAGGGCCCAAGTGAGATAGGAAAGCCTATCAAAAAAATAATTACATTATGATAAGTTTAGAGATAGACCAAATATGAAAAATTCTAAACCTAAAAAACATTAATCGAGCAGCAGGTACATGAACTACAAACAGCGGGTCGAAAAACTAATCTAGTTAATCGAACACGATATCATTTGAAGTGACGTAAAACCGTCAAATGTAATCGATTCACTTTTGCGTTCAGAGTTACACTCGTTCGTGCACTCGCCAATTTAAATCCAAAGAGTCGAGGCACAAAGGAATAACACAATGAAATGTATATACATGTTTCTTAAGGCGAATCCACTTGTAGAACATAAATAATTCCTTATCACTACGACTCATTAAAAACTCGTTTTGAAAAAATATCGTAGGCTCGTATTGGCTGTAATAAGTTAAACCGGAATAAGTATTGAAATCACGTTCATCAAACGTGTCACGAATTAAAATACACACTGCATACGAAATCAGTCTATCTTGATGTTGTGACGCGCTTATCAGTCAAAATCATATTGGATTCTTCGTCAAAATGTCATTTAACGAAATTCACGCTAATCCCCGGGCGGGACATGCAGAGATATGTAGAGATAGTTGTCCACACGTTTGTAACACGTGAGGCTACGCAACCGAGATTATTGTTTAATTTGTAGGTTCACTCTCGTCCGTCATCCTGACCGCACGATTATAATGATGACGATACTGTTCCAATAGTTACACATGGACAATTTAGTTTTCGAAAGAAGATTTAACCGTTTGGTATTTTAAAGCTGGATAATTAAGAGAAACCGTATTACAGATTCAATGGCATTCTTACATTTCAAAGATCTGCAATGGAATCATCGCTTGTACACAAAAAGGACTTTCTGCTATCGATCCTTCTTCATCTCGCCATTTTTACAGTATTGTTACAACATAATCATGTTTGTTTCAGGGGGCGGAAGATAAACTTAACATGATTAGGGCATACCGCAGCCAGGTGGAGAAGGAGCTCCGTGACATCTGCTCAGACATCCTCAGCGTTCTGGACAAACACCTCATACCCAGCTCACAAACCGGCGAGTCCAAAGTCTTCTATTACAAAATGAAGGTAAGAACAACATTTAACTAGTAACCACGAAAATTGGACCCTAAACATATCTTATGTTGACATTACTTGAAGCGCATCCCAGTTGACACTACACAAATTATCATCATCCGAGTCCGACCTCATTTTAACAGTCGGAAAACATAATTATTGTTAAAATTAAAAGCCTTCGTCAAATTCTCATGTTTAGCCATTTCATAAAACTGTCATAGAATGACAGTAAGTTGTTTCTCTCAAGAAACGGGCAATTGAAGGTAGTCAATTTGAAATTTGCACCTTGTACAGGGTCCTATGTGTACACTAGTTCACAGCACTTGTAAATTGCACTGATCTTTCACATGATACTGGTTATCTGAAAATAGAAACATTACTTATACAATAGGAAAATGTTTTATCGACCGCTTAATTAAGCCATTATATGGCATGGAAACAAATCTTTTCCGATAATAATAACGGGATGAATGAAGTAGATATAAAGCATTATAATTAATTACTTATTAACTCGAGAGGCATTTACACGCCAGCTTATTATAAGTCATGCTGGTTACATGCTGCTAGTTGCTGATATTACTAAAGTCAAGTCGCCATGTTTGACTTACTGACCAAGTACCAACACTTCCTAAAGATTTCGTCTTTAAACTTATTTGTGTTCCGTTGACGTACATGCGACGATTTTCGCAACATTTCTAAACAATAGTGGGCTTGTAAGAGTTCACATTCAGCAGTGACGCACTTCAACTTTGAGGTAAAGAAAGAGATTTTGGGTGGTTTCAGCTACGGTTAAAAAACGTGCCAATTTTCTGTTGGTGTCGTAATGTAAAGTATCGAGTAACGTTGAATGGAAATTGACGCCCGCTCTTTGAAAGATAAGGTGACATCTTAAAGAATGCATAAATAAAAGTGCACTGTTGGATTTTGATGAAAATCTAATGATATTAGGTGTGTGTGAAGTGTCAGTGAGAAGTGTGAGAACGATCATAATTGTTCATTGATAACAAATACATCTTCGATAGTCCTGAAAAACAGCGAAGTTCTAAATATACAAGGCTTGGTGATCCAAAGCGAGGTGACCACGGCACTTATTACTTTAGGTCATTGCAGCGCTCTGTGAAGTGGCCTATTACTACGATTGTGACGGACACTGCATTTATTAGGTACACACGGCGGCACATGAAGCTGTACATTTCCAGTATAACTTGGTCTCGCTTTGTATTATAGATTTCCTATACAATGAAAGATCCGCATAAACTGGTTTTGTATAGCTTGATTGACCGTCGTGCGTACTTGTCAATTTACAATGCATGGACTTTGATGGCGCATCGAGTTGAAAAATAACTTCTAAGAGCGTCGTCTCTCTTTGTCATACCTGTGTCATGTTGACGGTCAAGTTGATAATTTGTAATGAGGCGATCAATCCGACTTTCCAGACACTGATTTTTGACAGATAATGTACTGAAGTATCTGTCAAAGTCTGGTGTCGCCAGCCAGCCTAGGGTCCGGTGCGGTCGGTTTGATTGGAACCTTTAGTGAAGTACTTGTTTGTTATATTTTTTACTGATGTGTATGTTGTGTACTCCAGGGCGACTACCACCGGTACCTGGCCGAGTTCGCGACCGGCAACGACCGCAAGGAGGCGGCCGAAAACTCGCTGGTCGCGTACAAAGCCGCCTCCGACATCGCCATGACGGAACTGCCACCCACCCACCCTATTCGTCTCGGCCTCGCGCTTAACTTCTCAGTAAGTACACTAGATTCTAAGGAACAGGTGTTGATGAGGAGGTGTTTGTGACTGAATACATGCTGTTGCCAAGAGTGCTCGGATTTGTATTAAATCCAGGAGGGATAAAGATAATATAATATGATTTAGCGACGACGTTGTTCATAACGTATCTTACCGGTAGAAACACTCGCCGTGACTGAGTTTCTTATGGCACTGCAGACTTGGATGAAGTGCTTGGAAATAATTAGTTAACAGAAAACCATAGTATCCACTAACATAAAACAATCATAGGATTCAACTACTTGAATAATGACGTAAAAAGAACGAAATTGATATTTGTGCGTTACGTGAAGACTTGATATCATATAATCAACATCTTATCATATATCAGTACGAAGTACGACTGTACGAACCCCATTTCAATTACCAATCGATAAAACACTTCATGAGAAAATAGCTGTTACATTTCCGAACCTGACCAAGGCAATACATTGTACGACGTTTGAAAGGAGTTACGACGCATAGCTCTCGGGTGACGCGCTCGTCGTGTGCACAAACATATTTACTGAGTTAATCACGGCGACGCGTCATCGTGATGTCACGCTGTAAAGAACATGACAACGGACTAATAGCTAGGGATATGAGAAAATATTTACGAAGACATATGATAAACATACAAATTACGCGCTAAAAGTTCTAGGCTAAGAAGTATAAGTAGGTAAGGTAATATTTTATAGCATAGCGGTTGAGATAAGCTGCGGCACAAAATTGTACTCGATGCAGACTTAAAGAATCTCTGCAAAACTGACTTTAGGCGTCACAGATTTCCTGTAACGTTAGACACGCTTTTTTATTGATTAATAAACTAGTTGACCATGCGCTTCCTAATTAAACCCTGACGCGTAGTCTTGTTTTTTTAATTCAGGAAGGCTAGACCTGACATCTAAACCGGTATTAGTAGTAAAAATAGACAAAAAAAGGTTGTTTTGTTTTATCCCAAAACACCCTGGCTCAACCAGGCTTATCCGCCGTCAGTCCCAGCATAATATCGTTCCACAAGATAAAATGCGTACCTAACCTACATTGATCAGAAAAAAAATAACAAACTATGTAACCATGTGGATAGATGAAATAAAATTTGCATGTCAGTCGTAAATCTTCCACAATTATTTGTCGTTCAGACATACCCTATTGCCTGAGTTAGAACTGCTCGTAAATACGTAATAAAGACGCAACGACCACGAGTTTATGGGATTATTATGGTACTGTCTACTTGCTTTGAACACTTTTATTACCTACGTTTCATTATAATTATTGATTTTGAGACATGGGACCATCTGCGTAGTATAAAAGTTTTTAGGAAAAATTCTAACCTAAATACGTGTGACTACATGTGTGCATAAAATATTAAGCATGTGCATATATGAATATGTAATTATAAGAAATAATGAAATATAAATGTAGAGGACATGCCAAGATGTGCCATCTGTGTTTAATGTCCTGTAATATATTCGCCATAAGAACGTTAGTGCCGCTGTCTGGCTAATTTATGCGGGAGTCAAATATTTGACAGTTAACGACTGATTGTTTGCGGTCGATTCAGCGTTATCGTCGCGTAGTAGTAGGAAACTGCTACCGGTAGCGTTCAAAATGCAGCTCAACAATGGCTCCTGCAAGGACACAAACGCGCACGCGACCGTTAGCTGTAGACAGCTTGCATAGCTAAGTAGATATCATCTCGTCCGCCCTATGAAATTCAATACAGTTTTTTCGATGTCCCTCCCAAGGTGCTAGGGACGCGTGGACAATTTTAACATTAGTATACTGTATGGTAATGTAACGCGCCGCTGAATTAATGAGCACTGAATATATTGACGACCTTCAAATAATGTATGTATTTATGTATCATACGCGGTTTTCTCCGAACTGTGAAACTAAACTATCAACTAGCCGCTTTGTGTAGGCTGACGTAATTGAAATGTAATAATACGAGATAAAGGATATTGTGACTATTTTAGGATCTGATTGTAACATGTTTTCCTTTAAATTGAACGCAGTTTGCTTATTGCACGCCATACCGTAACGAAATAAAACAATTAAAACTTCAAAGACATACCCAGTTATGGACCTTGTAGTGAACCTGTCGGCCCTAAATCAATCTTGTCGTACCCTAGGTTCTATATGCAGAAGTGCGGCATACATGTTCGTGCATCAGTAAAGTTATCGATTTAACCAAAACAGGACATCCAATATCAAAACTGGACGTCATTTTAAATTTAACCGCTTCTTTTAAAGATTTTTTGAAAACTATTAGAGTGCGAATTATCCGGCGTCGCTGGTGATATCAATAATCCGTTGGCGCGTCACACGATAACTTATCTCGTATTTATCTAGCCAACCGCTCGAGTTCAAGGTCGTCCAACATTCCGAATTTTTTACGAATTGGAAATTAGTTTTTTATTCGCTACATAGATGTACGATTCTGGCTAGAATCAATATGTGATTTTCGATAGCGTCAATTTGGGACACATTGAGATTGGACTGTTTTTTGACAATAATATCATTATCACATTTATATTTAGATTATTTCAATTGGTATTATGATATTCATGATTCAATTCAAATGAAAATGTTGTCACATATTTACTACTACATAATATTTTGTTAGTTTATAATATAATTTTCGGATTCTAGTTTGCCCTTTGACCTAAGATAATTTAGTTTTAATCAAACTAACCGGTTATTAAACATTACATATGATTTCATACTAGCCGTCCGATGCTTGGCAACAGTAACAGTCTCAAACATTTGTCAACTGAACAATTACTTCACTGCACTGCACACGGCACACGTATGACATCGCGTGTAATCCCTGTGAACCTATTGGTAGTCCTACAATTCGCCGTTCATGTATTAAGTCCCATGTAATTAGGGGGCGAGCCTACTGCCATCTGAAATCCAAACTTCTGGCAGCTACTGGAGATTCCTGTTGGAAAAACCCAATAACACTTGCGACCAACGAGGTGTCTGTACAACAATACTAATTTGAATATTTTCTCTGTGCAGGTATTCTATTACGAAATCCTGAACAGTCCGGACCGCGCGTGTCGGCTCGCGAAAGCCGCGTTTGACGACGCGATCGCCGAGCTGGATACGTTGTCGGAGGAGAGCTACAAGGACTCGACCCTCATCATGCAGCTTCTACGGGACAATCTCACGCTGTGGACCTCCGACATGCAGGGCGACGGAGAGTCGGGTCAGTAGCAAGTCAGCACCGCATGCCAAGCCTATCCTTATCCTTTCTCCACCTGCACAACCATCATTATCTTTTCCATTCAATTATTTGTTTGTGTTTAGTTAGTGCGCGGAACTAACACCCAGGGCAAAAGCTTCGATGACTTCCACTTGCCATCTCCACATATTATTCTATTTCTTATCAGACAATGCCTGCGCTCTCTTCGAAAATGCAGTATTGTTCTTCTTTACGTGGACTAAGATAAAATTATAAGACGCATTAAGACATACTGCGTGCTATGCGTATATTTTATTTCGCTTGTAGTTTAATGGCTTCTACTAGATAGAGATCTTATCACACTTTAGTTAGATGATAGTGTAGCGATATCAAATTACAATCTGTGTATGATAAAAGAACGCTAGTTGCTATATCTTATGAGATACGTTGTCGTCTGGCCTTTTAGATAGCCACGCCTACATGGGAGGCCTTTGTTTCCGGCTACTGTGTGTGTAAAGTGAATCTATCTAACTATTACTTTTGTCGCATTTCAGGTGAGACAGAGCAGAAAGAACAACCGCAGGATGTGGAAGATCAGGATGTGTCGTAATACTTTTTAACATTCTATTTAAATATAATAAAAAAAATAACTATAGTATCACGTAAGACCCAGCCCCCAATGACAACCGGTTGTATGGTACTCCTCCACACAGCTCGCCCCCGACGTAAATTGTCAGTCCCAGCCCCGTTGTAACACAACACGCATATGTATACATGGTAACGTTTCGTTTATGTATCGTGTCAAATTATCTACGAGTTATATACATTCATATGTACTTCTTTTGATATATTTGTTTTCAATTACGAAAAAAAAATAATGTTTAAGAAAAACGTACTTTGGTATTGCATTTTAACTGTATGTTGTATGATGTATTTTCATAACTGTAACCAGTCGATGGATCTCTCGCCGTCGCCTAGCGCGCTCCGCTGCGCCTAGCTTGTCACTCACACTTCCGACTTCCGTGCGGCTACTTCTTAACGTGGGAATTGTAAATTTTCTAAGTATTTTATACCGTGTGTAAAATTAATGTATTTAAAAACTCTGTTGATACTTGAAACAAAAGCACCGTAGCGTCGAGGATGATTAATGAGATATACAAACAAATATAACGATATAATAGTTGGATACATTAGCGAGTTGCGTATCGTCACGTATGTCGGTATAGTGTTTACTTTGTATTCGCATCTCCGTGTTGATTCGGTCTGCACAAATAGTAGTTTTATACAATGGACGTTTAATCTCGTGGCTAGGTTGTTGTTTTGAGACTGTTGCTAGCTCGTACAGCCGGCGGGCGCAGGTGCGCGTGCGCCTGCTGCCGGCCGCGCTCTGCGAGCGAGTCTTCCGCGCCCTCGCTGCATTTGTATACATTTGAATCATTTATTGATATATTTTAAACGATAAACGTAACATTATTAGGGTGGTAATGATGTAGTACTTGCAATATTTAGCTAAGTGATAGCGGCGTCACCCTGTTGGTCTTTGTGTATCTATCTCCTATGTATCGTACATGTATGTATTTATTGCAAACGGATAAGTTGGTGTAACTTGTGACTACTGTGTAGTACACGCGCTCGCGAGTCGTCACTACACCGCTCGCGCCGCAAGTCGTCAGTCCGTGAGGACCGTGGCTGAGCTTAAATAGAATTAAAGACATGTCGATGTACCCGCGCTTCGTTCGTATTACAACATTTGGAGTATTCACATTTGAATTGCTTTAATTACTTACGAGTATTGTGATAGAGATTTTGTATATTTTAATTTATTTTTTTTAATTTCGCAAGTTCTCGAAAATTGCTGTAGCGCTACATCTCTTACGATTTTTACAGGACAAACCGTAGTTCTAAAAGTTGTGCTAGGTTAAGGTAATGCACTTGGGGAAATTATTTATTTGATGCGCGTCGCGGGCGGCCGCGACCGCGACAGTAATGCCTACTCGAAGACATTCCATCTTCACGATACCTGTTAACTAAATATCTGGCCGATGTTCGCTGAACTCCAAATTGTAGTGTGGCATAGCGGCGTGGAGCAAGTGCGTGCCCGAGTAAGATATTAGCGTTATTTTTATTTGAATTTGTAATATTGCATATATTTTGTTAATTTATCCACAAAAATACTAATGCAATTAGCCTTAGTGTTATGCAATATTGATTTATGTCCTCCAACTACATGGAAATTTATTGTAAATGACAGTGTAAATCTAATAATAAAAATTCAAAAGTCCATATTTTGCTTTTATTTATTAAACTTGAACCCATTTATGCAAAAGCATACAAAAAACGTCTTCAACACCGTACGGATCCACTAGCGGTGCAGCTCCACACCCTGAATCGCCTGAAGAGACGCAAAATCCTGAACCTGAATAGCCCAGCGAGGAACACTGAATCTGACAACACATCTGCAGGCTCATAGTAAAGGACTGATTGCACGATAAGCACTCTAACCCTTAAGTTATATTCTCAGCAGTAAGGCCGATCAGCTATGACAAGGACGTGAAGAATAACTATTGCGTTTCCGACTTGTAAGTACGTACGCTAAAAAATAATGCTTTCAAATACCGGATTGTTTCAATACCGGTATTGGAAGTCAACACCGTGATCACGGTATTAATACCGGTATTGAACGCAAGTTCAATTAGGACATTAAAATACGTGTTTTTATTTTCAAATCATTTTTTATTGTTCTTATATATTATAAATACCTTTTAAACATAGCTCCCTTATATAACAATTTGGTTTTAGTTCATTATTTATTTAGGAAGAACTAGGAATTAGGAACGTAATCAAAACTTTATCTAGTCTTTTTGCAGAAAGTCATTTCACATAGACGAGTCTTTATGCAGAAAGGCATTTCACATAGACGTAAAGTACCTAAAATATCAAAAAAAGATAAACCTATTCAAAAATCAAAGCATTTATTTCAAGTAGGCCAGTTACAGGCACTTTTGAATTGTCGAAACAAAGAACAGTAAAAAATAGCTACAGTCCCAGTCACAAGGCACAAAAACTGTGAAAGTACTGTAGTTGCCCATTCCCTAACGTAGATCGCTATGGAGAAGAACGGGCAAGAAACTCCATGGACACTCTTTTAAATCAGAATACTTTAACAAAACCTTGGTTACATCATTCATTTTGAGATGGTACATTATGTGAGAACGATGCAGCAAGATGTGTACGTTAAAAGTGTCCATAGTAAAAACAATTCAAAAATAAAATAATTAATTCAAATAAGCCGTGGCAAATAAGAGATGACCAGTCACAACTGACAGCGCCCGTTCACGAACATGACGCATGTATCAGCACCATTCAACTCAACCATTTTGAAGGGAACTAAATAATGCGACACACGTGCCACCATCAGCGAGACATTTGAGTGAGCATGACATACTCCTAACCGCCAGGGCACATTCAAGTCAAGAAAAGACGCAGGTTTCCAGCTAATGACAGCTTTCTAGTACATAGTACTCACACAATATGGGCTAGGCGGCTATATAATACAAAAGAGATTGAATCTATACAATGCAAAGATAGTTATACAATCTTCAGCAGCTCGGACAATACTATTTAATGCTATCAATTTAGGCGCCTCTGTTCTTGTGGAGCAGGACGCCCGGCATTGAGCCAAGCATTTTTATCAGTGATATAATCGTCCAACTTGTAATATGCTTTCTTATATAGTGTGCGTTTAATGCATGTTTTAAATTTCGTTTCATTCAGTTCAAGAATACTTTGTGGAATTTTATTATAGCATCTCAAACAGTACCCCATGAAAGATGAGTCTACTTTAGCGAGTCTGAAGCCTGGCTGAACTAATTGGTCTCTATTTCTAGTACTGTAATTGTGTCTGTCACCTCTTTTTTTTAATAAAAAGATATAGATTTTTTCTTACATACATTATGTTTTCGTAGATGTATTGACAATGTACCGTCATGATGTTAATTTCCTTAAACAGTTCCCTTAGAGAATCGCGCCTACGAAGATTATATATGGCTCTGATGGCTCTTTTTTGCAGAATAAATATTTGCATTACTTTTTTGCAGCCCGTCCCCATATTAAAATGCCATAAGAGATAATACTATGAAAGTAACTAAAATAGACCAGTCTAGAGGTATCTACATCAGTATATTGACGGATTTTTCTTATAGCATACGCTGCTGAACTTAGCCGCCCCGCAAGAGATGTTAAATGAGAACCCCATTGTAGCCTTGAATCAAGCGTAATCCCCAGGAAAACCTTTTTTTCTACAAATTCAAGTTTCTCTTTATTCAATACTATATCACAATCGCTACTTTTAACATTCGGTAAAGCAAATCTTACGCATTTCGTTTTTTTTCATTTAACACTAAATTGTTTGCTGTGAACCAATTATGGACCTGAAGTAGGGCATTATTCACGTCATCTAGATTTTGGGCCCGTCTATTTATCTTAAAAATTAGGGAAGTGTCATCAGCGAATAACACCATATTTTGAGGTTGGTTTTTCAATAAATAGGGGAGATCATTTATATATACTAGAAAGAGGAAAGGACCCAATATTGATCCTTGCGGTACCCCCATTTTTACTTTTAAACCCTGTGAATTAACACCATTTATTTGCACAAGTTGTTGTCTATCACTCAAATAAGATTTTACCAAACTAAGTGCAAGTTTCCCTAGTCCGTAATGCTCAAGTTTCAAAAGTAATGTGTCGTGATTTACGCAATCAAATGCTTTGGAGAGGTCACAAAATATTCCAATGGCGTCTTGGGACTCTTCCCACGCAGTAAATATGTGCTTTAATAAGATTTAGCATTACCTTTTCAAACACCTTGCTAAAAACTGGCAACACGGATACAGGTCTATAATTATTTGTATCTTTACTATCTCCGGATTTAAACAGAGGTATGACTTTACTGTATTTCATTAAGTCCGGGAAAACTCCTTGATCTACACACAAATTAAAAATTAAAGCTAAGTATGGTGCTATAGTCTCAACTATGGATGTACAAACTCTGATAGACATTCCCCAAAGATCTTCGGTCAGTTTGACTTTTATTTGCCGGAAAGCTTTAATAACTATCATAGGGTTTATGTGTTTAAATTTAAATTCAGCCGGGCAGTCAGACACATTCGCCTTTAATAAACCAATTGAGACTTCAGGAGAGGAATTAAGAGCCTCCGTAGTTTTTAACGGTATATCGGTAAAGAAATTTACAAACTCATGAGCTACTTCCTGATTAGAGAATTGCTGATTATTATTATCGAAATGCCATCAATGTCTCGTAATCAACATAGGTATCAATATTTGTAGAAATGTAAGTATAGCCTAATTAGCTAGCAATCATTTGGTGTTTATTTTAGAAACATTCTTAAATTTGACATAATTATGCAATAAAAAAAAAAAAAAAATGTTTTAATATTTTTTTGTGAATTTCTTCTTATCTTCGAAGAAGCAGCAACGACGGTAATTAAACTAGCAAAAACGCGCTAGATCACAACTTAAGTCAACAAGTCAACACAATAACAAAGTCTACGTGTTATCCCGTCGCCTTTGCGAGACTGACTACAAAAACGACATAAGTACAGCTTGATTTCGGGCATTGTCTCAGGCGTGGCGCGGGAGAAAAAAATAACAGCGGGACGCTTGTGCTGGTAAAAAACTAGTGAAATAATAAAATCACTTCTAATGTTTGTATTACCGTAATCACGGTATTGGTGCGTCAACACCGGTATTGAAAGCCCTAGTCGCGCGGGTGCACGCACAATCGCGTCTGCATTGAAAATAAGAGAAGTAGGTACTAAAGACAGATGTGTGGTACGGGTATTCTATGGATATCAGAGCGGACACCCGCTCCGTGCACCTGCGCTAATTTTAGCGTACGCCCTAAATCTTGGTTCCCATGTACCACCAGCGGGCTCTTAATTTGTATGAAAATTAATAGTTTAATTCAAACTGACTAAATTTTGCCGAAATTCAACCGTGTTGGCGATATCAACCACAATGCAACTAGCAGCAACACCGCGCACTAGCGGCCAACCACGACGCAACAACGGCGTACAAAAAATGTTTGGCTTAGACAATGGGCTAAACAATTATAAGAGGTTGTTACCTAAAAATATTAAAGAGTAGGAAGGGTCAAATTGTATCCCAAAATTTTCATAACGCCCGGCGCTAAACAAATGTATCTCAGTTTATGCATTATCATGAGTAAAAAATATCTTCAATTTTTTTTTTATACATATTTAATTTCGATGCAATTAAATATATTTTTTTATAATACCTACAAAATTTGTACGCCGTTAGTGGCAAAACATGGACGCACACAACATCTATTAATTCAATACTGATTAGTCCGTATATGTAAACGCATGTTTGACAAATAAATTATCTTTATCGTTATCGATGGCTATCATGTAAATATTGCAATTTTTTTTTTAAATTGCAAATAAATACTCATTTACGCGTCCGTCCCTCGCACACTTCCTTCCCTAATTTTGTATGAACCAAAACCTCGCTCCGCTGAGCCATTTCTACTAGATCTGCGCTGAGCGAGGTTATCTCTGGTGGAAATGCAGCGTTTCTTTCACGCGCGTGTGAAAAAAAAAAGTCAGATAAAACGCAACCCCTTTTTTCTTTGAAGTCGGTTAAAATTATTAAGTAGAGCAGCCTGTATTGACAACATGAGCGCGATAGCATAATGGTGCGAGTGAGAAGACCTACCTCGACCGCCAGGCTATTAGGCGGTCACTTAGGAAATATGGCTGTAAAAGGAAATAAAAGGTATTTAATCAAACCAGACGCGGGCCTAGTGCGCCGCAATCGAGGCACTGAAGCGATATCTCTATGGTAGCCCTTCACGAAATCTAAATAAAAATTGTTAGTGTAATTTTAAGTTGGTACAAATTCTGATCCATTTCTGAATTTGTGTAGCAAGGGCGTCGCTAGCTTTTGAACCAGGGCAGGCGCAGAAGGGTGCTGCGAGTAAAAACGGATTAGTAAGTGTTGAGTTTATTAGTTACGCCTTACGGATCACCAGATGCAGCTGAAGTTCTTCTAAGAATCTAAAATCTCACTTGGAAAGTGTTAAAGTTTTCTGTGAAAGTGTCTTACTTTACTCTAGGTAAGAACAATATCATAATGAATAATATTTGGATATTATGAAAATTCGGTCGTGGTGACTTTGGCATATATCAGGTAACAAAGGTGTGCTTAATAGCTGCTAAGTAATATCATACTAAAAAGCGATATATAAAGCGTGATTTTTTGATGTTACATAAGGGCTAGTATGATCATTTTCAGAGATTTTGTGTGGTGGAAAACCACCCCTTTTTCACCAACCACGTCACGTGTGTAGTTCCAGTACATCAAGCTACCAAATAATACGGTACTACAATCTGTCAAATTTCTTAATTAGATTTTCAACTTAATTGTTAGAGCATTAGGTTCAAGGTTGATTGGGAAAATTAGACAGTTCGGATGCGTCCGTCAGAATCACAGGTAGTAATAATAGCGCTAGAAAAAAAAAAACATGACAAACCTATGGGGCTCGAAAATAAAAATATCCGGTGGAAGTGGAATATATTTATTAGGAAGCAAGTTATTATTTTACACCATTTTTCTTATAGCTAATGATTTCACTTATAATAATTTAACCCTCCAACCTGCGCAACTTGTTTCGTTTTTTAAACAATGGGTCCGATCATCGAATTGCGATATTCTAGAGGTACTAATATAACAACTATTCCAATACTTACACAAAGTTGATTTGCAAAAAATTGTTGATTTGCAGAATTTTATTTTTTTTCTTTGGAGTAAATTTTTTGTCGTAATGCAAAGGATAGAAAATTTTGTTGCCTTGCGAATATGCCTATTTTTATCTCAGTACGACCAAAACTTTGAGAGATGTTTTTTTTGTACACATAGAGAAAATCGCAACAAAAAAAAATGGCTGCCATATAGCAGAGAAGAGTAGATTGGACTCATTGGTAAGTAGTGTATTATAGGGAAAAACCTAGATGAGGCTGGCACAGGGACCGTGGAAATTGGCACAAGAAAAGAGAGGACTTTACCCTGCAATGGGTGAGTTCGGGCTGTCGATGATGATGAAGTAGTGTATTTGGGTATTAAAATAGTTGTATAAGTACCTATAATATCGCTAGTCCATGACCGACACAAATAGTATTAATTCCGTATTCTGACTCTTGTAATGAACGCGAATAATTTGAAAGGCATCAATCAGCACTGCGAGCTCTTCTGTGTTCGTTTGAAAACTACACCTTTTAACTTCGATGAGTGTTTGATCTTAAGGCCCGGACTTCACCAAAGCGGAGACGTGCGGAGATGTGCTCAGCGGAGAGAGGAGATGCTTAGGAGCTACGGTGTTTCCCCTAAAGCTAAGCGGAGACGAGAAGTGTAAATAACTAAATTCTATTGGTGGTTTACAACACATCTCCTCTACTCGCGTCTCATGTCCACTTAGGTGGAGCCCGGACCAAAACCTCGTAGTGCCCAAACGCAGAATTCACTTTACATTACATGCATTCGCGTGACTTATAGATAACACGGTAACGAATCAAGGTGGTATTTAGACTTAAGACCAAACGAGCGATGCACTTTGCACATTCTACCCCACTGCCAGAATGTTGGAACATTTTCTCGTAGTTCTTTCTATCTACAAAAATATCGATAGTAGAATACTCTTACTGTTCTTCTGGTTCTATTTGGCTGGTCTAAAGAGACAATCGACCTTCAGAAGTTGACTGTGGTTGACAATTTAGATTTGGCGTCTAAACACCTAATTTTAAAATATTGAAGATAACATTTTTGAACACATACTTTATTCACTACAATAACACATTTACAATAATTCAATATAATAATAAATATGATCTGCTATCATCACAAATGCTCCGTAAGTACATACGTTGAAGAATTAGACTGACTTTGCTACTAAATCAATGTGTTAGCAGCTAGGTCTAAGCGTTTTTAGCAATATTACAGTTATCACAATCGTTTTCCATATTTTTTTCAGATAGATATTCTCTCTTAAAAATGTATTTATGTCCAAACAAAACTGCCGTCGGAATAATTTTCTGTTCCTCAACGAGATTAAACTAAAACT
Source organism: Noctua janthe (assembly GCA_910589295.1). Taxonomy (NCBI): domain Eukaryota; kingdom Metazoa; phylum Arthropoda; class Insecta; order Lepidoptera; family Noctuidae; genus Noctua; species Noctua janthe. The sequence continues at coordinate 1,116,340 of OU342573.1, read as the reverse complement.
GAAAGACAAAATAGAACTCGTTTCTGAATTAAATACACCAGTTGATCCGCACACTAATTGTGTAACACACTCGCATTCATTCATTGAGACAACTTAACAACATCAACTGCGTTTATACATGGTCAAGCAGATGAATATTTCGAATGTCTATCAAAATATATAGATAGCGGCGCAATATTAGTGGCCTATAATTGCAAATACGGTGACAGGGACAAATTTCTTAGCGCATCCTGTCTTTGTATGTGTCCCTGCGGTTGCAGTTTCCATTAATTTTAACCGACTTCAAAAAAAGGAGGTTATGGAGTCGATTGTTGTTTTTTTTACTATTCTTTAGTTTCCTGTTTTCAATACTTTAGTTTAGCCTTTCTATATACTTTCGAACGATTCTCAGCAAAGTATAAAATTAAATCTCGTTGCAAAACATTTTGAAGATTTGAATCTGACTCGATATTATAGAAAGATAGTGAAAATAACGACATTTGAGCAAATTTAATCAAGATAGTTAAAAACATTCAATAACTATGATTCACATCCTTATAAATATTTGCTATGTTCAATATCAGAAGGTCAATTTCAATTGTCGGAAGATTTATTTTGAGTTAACATTGAGTTCACTAGACCGACATAGGATGGGCCTTTCAATACTAACCTACCTATTCTATTATAATATTCTTATAGCTCACTATGAGAAATCAGTTGCCAAATTTTTGTTTTTTTTTTTTGTTTTTCTCGGCAATTTTATTATGACGATACATTTATATTTCATTACATATTTTTTCTGAAGAATAAGAATAAGGCAAATGTTTTCTATAAGCTGTCAAACGGTAATTTATATTTCGCAGATCTCGCTTCTCGCAAGACGAGCCTAAAACTAACTGAAATTGAATAATCGGCCCTCAGATTATTATTAAAGCATTACTCGTAAAACATTGCACAATCCTACACTTAAACTAAAACCAATACATCAATAAGGATAAAATTCTAGATCTTACTTTATCTAACTTAAGATTATAACAGTCATTAAGAGTTGAAGGTGAATTAGGCATAGTTAGATCCATCACACATTGGCCTACTGCGTCTGAATCTGATAGGCCCCCACTAATATAACAAGTCAAAACTCAAACTCAAAGCATTTATTTCAATTAAGACCATTACAAATACAATAACTTGAGAAAGTACTGTAGTTGCACATTCTAAAGCGTTGATCTCTATGGAGAAAAATGGAAAATAAAATCCATGGAGAAAAAAAAGGATATGTACAACACTCAAGAGATAAATGCTAATCTTAAATTGTTACATAAATGCCATACACAAGGTCTACAAAAATATACTTATCTGTCAAATAACTATAACTAATATTTTATTGCAATAAATTGGAGCATGTTGAAAGCTTAATGAACCAAGTGTTTTTAGAACTTCAGATATAGCCTTCATTCAACAAATAATTCTCACACCAAAGAATAAATCTTTTACACACATTCTTTTTCATTAACTACTTCATCGTCATCTTTAGCGATTAGAACCGACCCTGTTCCCCTGCTCGCTAACGAGACTTGAGAGGCTCAAAAACATCCACACGATACGACATCACGTCACAAACCTGACGACGCAACCTTACGCCTTGAAAGTAAAGAATGAACCCAGTGTTTTCCACAATGTACCACGGATACGACGTCGCAGTTCGCAGTGTGTGTGTTTTAACCTGAAGCCTCATTTTTTTTTTATCAATTAGCAAAAATCGCGACCCTGTCCGAACATCCGTGCCGTGAGTAACGGTTTTAAAATTGCTACAAAGAAGCTAAGGCAATAAACTAAATAAAATTATACTATAAGTACTTCAATTCAGAATCTTTAGTTAAGATTTTGAATTCAAGCGAAGGCAGTATTGGTCTGATGCATACATTGAGTAGTAAGACTAGTACGAAATAGCACACTAAGATTATACTTAAATCACCTATTAAAATCCTAAGCTACTATAGACTCTTTTGATATCGAAATAGATTAAAACAGACTATTCCCCTAATAACTCCATCATCCATGGTCCAGTAGTCCCTGCAAACGCTATGACTAAACACTGCTTACTCATTATAAAATAAGGTCTAACTTTAGTCCCACCCCTGACTTAATTCTCGTTTAGTGCCACACTTACTCTACAATATATATATTTGAAGATTATTATTAATCAATAGTTCATTGAAGATTAAATCAGTTTTTCACAATCATTGGTAAAATCTTAAAACATTTAAGTACGAATGAAACTCTCAATATTGGAATATAATTCTAGTATTTATAAATTATTGTTTATTGTTAAAATATTGATGCCTCTAATCGATTATGAATCGTACAGTTATTTTAGTAAATGCTGTAATGCTACTTTTGTGCTTTTATCAATAGACTTTTAAATTAAAACAATTTTTTTATTGCGGTATAGACATTTAAGCTACTTTTACACATTAATGTGGATCCGGATTATTATATTATCTCCTTTAAACTATCCTTAACTCTAGTATGGTATAGTATAGGTGGTGACTGATACTTTATAATCTATGAATAAACTAGATGTACAAATATTTAGTTTGAAACACTACCTCTTCAAATATACCAGACACAGTAATTAGTAGTGACAGGTAGGCTATGTAAATTAAACTAAAACCACGTACAATATATATTTAAGCTACCCTTTTGTTTGACGACCTGTCACTTCTGCCGCTACATGCATCACCCCTTACCCCCTGGTGGCAGCAACTACACTGTTCCTACCCTGCTCAACTTTCTATCACACCTTACCAATTCATCATACATCTTCTAAAAAAAAAAAAAAAATTACATCTGTGTTTGATCATGGCATGAATAGTAATCATTGGCCCTTCCTAAGATAAATTATCTAAGATTACATACTAATGTAAAATGATAAAAAGTTTGGGATCCTTCGAAGATACATAACGAAAAGGGCAATAACCGCTATTGCCACGCTAATGCCCGTTTTAATTAATACTAGATCTTATGAATGCCTAAAAAAATCACACTGTTAGATTTAACTTTCGGTGGTATGCCGACTGTCAAAAATTCAACAGCGTGACTTAATTTCTGCACACACTAAAGTGTGACACGGGTATAAATCGCAAATATATACCAACATTTTTGCTTACTTGCAACAACTACCAACAATCCTAGACCAAACAGACATAGCATAAGATACCCAGCTCACAGATCAACGTTGTTCAAATTAGAGCCGGAGTGTGTAGGCAGGTCATCTTGTACCAGCAGCGTTCCTATGGGGACCACAGCCTCATCCCTCTCTCGAAGCTTGCGCATCTCGTTGCGAAGCTTCTCTAGTACTGCGTAGTTGGGCTCGTTGTGGCGAGCCTGGTCTTGCAACAGGGTGATCTGTTGTTCTTCTAACTTCTTCTCCTTGCAGCTCTTGACTGAGCGGGAGCCGTATAAGCGGAGTAAAGAGCCCCAGGAACGGACGTGGGGGTGTAGAGCCTGAGGAAGAAAAGGAGAATGTTGGGACTGCTAGTACTTTTTACGCGAGATCTTTTGATCAAAAAGATCCTAACGTTGAGAGAGTGCCTCATAGCATAGCCATCATCATGATCTGCTTAGCCTTTTCCCAACAAGTTGGGGTCGGCTTCCAGTCTAGCCAGATGCAGCTGATTACCAGTATTTTACACGGAGCGACTGCCTATCGGACCTCCACAACCCAGTTAGTAATGGGTAATACAATACCCCTTAGTAAGACATAGCCATAAAGGAACATTTTCTTCCCAGAATAAAACTGCCATAATAAAGCATTCGAGAGTGTTCTCTTCGCAACTATTTAAGACAACAGCTCGAGCTCATACAGTAGTCAGCATATTTACAAGTGGATTACTAACTGATGCCCTGGCGAATAATAATTACAAGAGTTAACATTGTAAGTGTCGACACCTGGATTGCCTAGGATGAATAGGTTGCTTGTGGTATGGCTCGAACTGTGGCGGTGTGCTTGCCCACCTTTATGGTCAGCTCCTTCCTTTAATATACATACAACATGGCTTACTAAGTGAGTACAGTACCTGTAGTATGGCCTGCGAAGCGCGTTGCTTGGCGGTCTTCTTGTTCTTGCTGATTACTGTGGCGGTGTGCTTCCCGACTTTCATTGTCAGTTCGATCTTCTGGTATTCCAGCTTTTTCATCTGTACGTACATATTAACTATTCTATTAATCTATGAGAGCAGCGCAAACTATGCTTAATATAGGATGTACAAGGAAACATAGCAATCAGCACAAAATAACACAGAGAAGGTCTCTCAGACATAGACAAGGTCTTGCACATACGCTCCACTCACCCGATGCTCAAAAATTTGCGCATTAACATAAAACCGTGTCAAAGAAATGGTCATTAAGCATGTTGAAACAATACTATAGAATATATTATCATAGGTCAAGCATGATAGTTTTGATTTGAATAAATGGAGAGTTTGATATTCAATTTGATAAATAATAATCCATTTCTCTGAATATACAATAATAACCCTACAGCTATGTATTTTACAACGCAGTTATCTTTAACCTCACGGTAAGTAGTTTTTCAGTTCAGGGGTTTGTGATGTTATAGATTGATTGGCTGACCTCAGTATGTATGTGCCGGTCGCCAGCGCCGAAGTTCCGCAGCAGGCAGGTGCGCAGGATGGCGTGCGGCGACGGCTCGCACGTGGCGGCGCAGAACTCCGTGATGCGCGGGTCCTCGATGCCCACGAAGTCGAAGAACTGGCAACATAACTGTCACTACAACTGACACTACTCGTCACACGCCGTTCAAACAATGATGTTCCACCATCAAACGGTCGACTTAAGGTTCGGACAAACCGGACGCGGCTCTCAACGCCGGGTAGATAATGTACCGCAAAACGGGATGAATAAGAAACGCAGGGGTGAATCGAGACAAAACTTTGAAAGGGATTGTAATGTTGAATTAATCTGGTGTGTTGAAGAGATGTGATATACTAATACGTAGTGTGAGCTTTAAGGTTTCGTTATAATTTCTTATACCTAATCCATTTAATGGTTTCTTCCTCATCCTTTCATTCTTACAATTGAACACAATTCTCAGTCAAATTTTTCTTTAAGAGTGAGTACCGCGGATACAATTTGTTAAACTCACTTATTTCCAAGCAGGCAGGAAGTAAAATTTTCATATTATGTTAACAACCTTGCTTTAACATTTCGCCTATTTGCCAATAAAATCTTACCTGACCTGGGGTTCTACTTCTCAACCCAGATCCCGTGCACAGTAGTCAAAGTAGATTAGGTAGCGAAACTCTACGACTATTTAGTTTTATCATGTCTATAAATTGGTACCCTTCACGTGTAGAATTTCAATAACTTTAATTTGATGCCGAGTGTATACCGACGAGCCCCCCCCCCCTGCACCACCTCCTTCACTCGTGACGTACTGGTACTTACACTGAACTCGGGCTCATTCGGGTCATTGGGAGCGTGGTGCGGCGCATGCGCGTCGAGCTCGTCCTTCATCTCCGGGATGAGGATGTGGATGGAGTTCCTCGCGGCGGCCGACTTGGCCTGCCGCTTGCTGGAGCCGTGGCCCACGCCGTACTGCATGCCGCCGATGAAGACGGTGGCTTGGTAAGGAGTTGAGGCATTTTCTGTGTGATGTGGGGAGACAAAATTTTTATTAGGAGCTGGTGGGTAATACTAACAGCCGCACGGGTCTATCTTAGGTTAGTCTTTTACCGAGGTTGGTCCGTGGATGAATGACCATTAATTTCAAATTGGGATCTCCGTGTCTTCAAAAGCACCAAAGCTTTAAACTGCACGGTCCGCTGGTCCTGGCTGTCATTCGTAGATTTTTGTCAATAGCGACTATCAGAACCGTTCATTAGCCAGAAGCCGAAAAGCCTGACAACCAGTTTTAAGAAAGTGTGCTGTGTTACCAAAGCACTGTGTTGCAGACGTCAGATAGGCAGCCATTCCATGTAAAATACTGTATTGCTACATCTGGTTAGGCTGGAAGCCAACCCCAAAATAGTTGGGGTGTTGGGATAAGGCTAGGCAGATGTTTACCGGTGGCGCAAGGAGGCACGGACGCGGGGCGGTGAACCGATGCAGCGAGAGATCGATCTGCGGCGGTCTCAACTCCGCGAGGTGCTGGTGGCGGAATGGCGGGACATGGTTTTGCGCCCTACCGCCGGTTTCGCTACCATCGAGGCGTTCCGACCAGTGCTCGAGGAATGGCTCGATAGGAGGCACGGCTCCCTGTTGTTTCGGGCGACGCAGGTGTACTCGGGGCATGGTTGCTTCGGGAAGTACCTGTGTCGCATAAACAAGGCGCCGGACGCTCTGTGTCATCACTGCGTCCACTGTCTGGAGGACACGGCGCGGCATACGCTGGCAGTGTACCGCATGGGAGGAGCCGCGCCGTGCCCGTTGGCTCGGGCACGAAGAAGTCGGCACCGGCTGTCGCTCATTCGATGGTTCGGAACGCAGAGTCGTGAGATGCGGTGATCTCCTTCTGTGAAACCGTCATTTCACAGAAGGAGGCTGCGGAAAGGTTGAGGGAGGTCGAGACCACTCTCCCGACCCGCAGCAGACAAGCCCACTTCTTCGGGGGAGTACACTCACTCCCCCCGCAGACTTGAGGAGGCACTAGCCGGGGATCGTGGAAGGCGCCGTAGTTCCCATGATCCCCGGTGCAAGTGTGGGAAGGGAACACCGGGGTGGTTTTTAGTCCGTTAGGGTCTGACAGACCCCTCCGCCCGCCCCAGGGCAGAGGACATTCATGACGATTGTCCACGCCGAAACATAAATAAAAAGTCTAAGCAGATGTTGACGTCTTATCTTCTGGCGTTGACTGGGTGGCGATTGGTTGGCTTGGTAGGACTGGTTGTAAGACTTACGGGTTTCTGCCTACTCGTAGAGATTGTGAAATCTGCGATCGTCCCGTGTAGCTGTTATTACTTTTCTTTGACTGACGACGATAATGAAGTCAAACATCAACAAACGTAAAACAACGTCCTATATCTGTAGAGTACTCACCAAGCTGCTTGAACTCGTACACGGGCTGCTTCTGCAGCGCGCGGCGCACGTACTCGTGGAACACGGACAGGTAGCTGCGGCCGTTCATGTTCATGACCCAGTCACGCTTGTTCGTCTTGCCCGCTGCAATCATTTTATAAATTAGCCTATTACGCGTACAGGTTAACTAGAAAAGTTAAAAGGCTCTAGCTTTCGTCCTGCTGCTCTTAGTAGTGCACTATCTTTGCACGTTTGTATGAAATTTTCTCTTAATTTTGTAATGATGATTATACATAATAGGCTAATATTTTCATCCTTGTAATACGTATATATTAGATCGATCATCGAACGTGCATACTTCCGAAGAAAGGCGAAGATTCTCGATGCACATAGTTTTCCTTGAAGACCTGTATAATATGGCTGAATTTGGAATTACAAAATAGATGCAAGTATAAAAGGTATTTAGTAATGGAGGTAGGTGGTAGGTAGGTACCTTAGTAATGGACAACTTACCAGCATTCTCCTCGCCGGGGGCAGTCGGTTGGGCAGGGATGGTGATGAGTTTGGTGCCTTCTGGCAGCGTGGGGTACTGGAGAGTCTTCCTCGCCTTGGTGTACTTGCGGCGGTCGGCCCAGCGCCTATAAAGAACATTATCATATCACATTGAGTTCTAGAATTCAAGATAATATGACTGAAACTTTTTCTTAAATTATAAGTTTATTGTACAGGTAAGGTCGAACAAACTATTTGGTATATTTTTATATTGGCCCAGAATTTGACCCTTAATAGCGACGCTATCAAATGGTGTTATAATACAGTGGGAACTTTTTTTCATAATCAACGGGTTCGAGTCCTGGCTAGGAATATTCATTTTTCAAAAATCCAATGATGCAGTTTTAGTTTTCATCAAAATCGGGCTTGAGACTGCTTTGTATTTTTCGCTATTCCTCATTGTTTCGCATTTGGCCATCTAAGCCCAGTTGCAAAAAAATCACCCTGTATAGGGTGACTGGTAATTAATGACCAATACTTAAACACGTGATTATACTCATGACAACAAACTTTTCTTTCCCAAAGAAACATTTTTTTTTATACCTAATCGTTCACTTTTCTCCCAATAATACAGTGAGTTAGGCCGAGCACAATGAGAAACAGAATGGTGTCACGCGGCTAACAGCTGATAGGTGCCGGCGCGCGCGCTTGAATTTCATGCTGTTGTATTATTGGAATAAAAGTGAACGAGTGTAAAAATAAGTTTTTTTTTGAGAAATTGTTTGTTATCATGAGTACAATCACGTGTTTAAGTATCGGTCACTACTTACCAGTCATCCAATATTTTTTTTATAAATACATTTTTTTAAATTCAGTGTACTTATACAATGCTCAGTGTTTAGTGTTAAATAACTTTTTTCCTTGAATTTTCATACAAGTAAAAGATTTGAATATTCAGCACACTCATAACTAGTGTTGCCAAACATTACTTTATAATAACGTATCCTACTTTATTTTTGATTAGTATAATATATTTTATACTTTTAGATAAAAACTTTATTTCCAATCTTTACTGTGATGCGTAAAATGCAACTCTATAATTATTTATCAATACATAAAAGGAAACACATCGTACACACGATCCCTTAGATATGACAGTTGAAATTAAACAAAAATTTCTACAAAATTGTGAAAAACCTGTTTACAAATAGCAACATTTATTTAAAAATGCATTTGTTATCTTAGAAAATGTAAAAAAAAAACTTACTATCTGTTCCCGCCACTTCAGCTTTCACTGAGGGAGTTCGGGGCGAAAAGAGAGGTTCAATTAGCCTGTGCTGAAAGCACCCAAAAATATATTTTGAAGGGAATCTACCTAGCCTTTTCCCAACTAAGTTGGAGTTGGCTTCCAGTCTAACCGGATGCAGTATATAACATTTTTAAGGGAATAAACACACAATTTGAACGATACTATACATTATTTTATTCTTATGCAAAGAAATTGATCGGTCTCTTTTTTTTAAAAAAAAAGGTTAGCAATCCTACTCACAAAGTAGTTTAGAAATATTCGCAAGCTGCCTATGTACCAATGTCTTTTTTCGACAGTACATTTTAGTAGAAAAATCGCAACACAAATCAGCTAAATACAACGCCAGTAATACTAACTTGAAATGCATGATATTAACAGTCTTGAACTTGAACAGACGCTTGCAGTACGCGTTGATCTGCTCAGCGCTGAGGTGCTGTGTCTTCCAGCTGGTGTTGATGGTCTCGACGCGCGGCGGCGGCATCACGAGGCCCCCCGGCAGTACCACAGGCTGCCGGTTCAGCTGGGCTTCCTCGGCCTCGTTAGACCGTGTCCCTTTATTTCCCACGGCCCTGCTTGTGCTAGCTATTTCGTCATCAACTGTTTCCACTTCTTCTGGCCTGTCTTCTTCAATCTTCACAACGGCTGATTCTTCAACCCTTTCTCTTTTAGTTTCTCCATGACCATTCACTGCCGTTTCTTGAGTGTTTTCCCCAACTTTACCGTTAAAGAACGGACACACTGTGTCTAGAGTCTCTTCAGAAACTTCTTCTTTCGTCGACATATCTTCAACCTTGGACTCTACATTATCACCGTCAACAGAGCTGTTATCCTGGTTATTCAGCTCACATTTCACTTCGCGGTCGTTAGGGGTCGATTGATGTTGACTATTGATAGGGTTATCAACCCCAGAGTTGCCCCAGTTGCCGGTGCGGATCTGCTCAGCGATACGCTTGTCGATCTCCTTTTGTTTGTCCTCTTCTTCAATCGCCCTGCGGTAAGCGAAGCATGGTATGGCGCTTATTGGTATTTCGTGACGCTGCAAAGAAATGGGAGTGTCAGTCGGATCAAATAAAACTGAATTTTGTTGTCATGACTGCTTTATTTTTTCAGAATTGTTTCCCGCTGTGGGGAAAAATGTTCCGTATGGTGTCGGACGTAAAAGAATAGCACCATCCCATATCTTCCCGTGGGAGTCGTAAGAGGCGACTAAGGGACTTACCAGAGAATGGGCAGCAGCGTTCTCTGTGTTTTTAACAACCGTACTGCGATCGCCAACCCGCCTGCCAAGCGTGGCGATTATGGCAAAACCCTCCCAATGATGAGCGCAACACAAAAATGGCCCCTAGTACCCGGCAGCCCGTCTACACTCGACTATGGTAGCGGTCGAGGTCGCGGCGTGGCAAGGGGTGCTAAGAATCTCCGGATGGGATCAGGCTGCCTATACCGACGACTTGACCTGGCAACATACAACATGCGTACACGCCGGACCGACGAGAAGATAACGGAACTCGAATAGGAATTGAGCAGGCTGCGAAGGAGTATTGTGGGATTATCTGAAGTCCGAAGAGAGGGGGAGGACACGATAATCCTGACCACCAAACCAAATTCCGAAAAGGCTTTAGCACCGTAGACCACATACATACGCTGCGGCAGGTTATACAGAAGACCGAAGAGTATAACCTGCCTCTCTGTTTGGCGTTTGTGGACTCGAGAAAGCCTTCGATTCGATTGAGACTTGGGCTGTACTGCAGTCTCGCCAAATTGACTATCGGTACATCGAGGTGTTGAAGTGTTTGTACAAAAACGCCACCATGTCAGTCCGACTTCAGGACCAGACCTCGGAACCTATCCTTCTGCAGCGAGGTGTGAGACAGGGAGACGTCATATCTCCGAAACTGTTCACTGCTGCACTGGAGGATGTCTTCAAGGTTCTGGACTGGAGAGGGCTAGGCATCAACGTCAATGGCGAGTACATCTCTCACCTTCGGTTTGCCGACGATATAGTGGTCATGGCTGAGACCATGGAGGACCTCAGTACTATGCTCGATGACCTCAGTAGAGCTTCCGGAAGAGTGGGTCTTAAAATGAACATGGACAAAACCAAAGTCATCTCTCTACACTCGAAGTTTCCCAGACGATCCAGTTAGGTAGGTCTAACTTCGAGAAAGAGGTTAATAGTCGAATCCGACTCGGCTGGGCAGCGTTCGGGAAGTTGCGTGGTATCTTCTCGTCCAACTTACAGCAGTGTCTCAAGACGAAAGTCTATGAAAAGTGTGTGTTGCCAGCGATTACATACGGGACCGAAACGTGGTCGCTCACAATGGGCCTCATCAGAAGGCTTAAAGTCACCCAAAGGGCAATGGAGAGGGCTATGCTCGGAGTTTCCTTGCGTGATCAAATCAGAAATGAGGAAATCCGTAAGAGAACCAAAGTTACCGACGTAGCCCGAAGAATAGCCAAACTTAAGTGGCAGTGGGCAGGGCATATTGCTCGCAGAACGGATGGCCGATGGGGCCGGAACGTTCTGGAGTGGCGACCGCGAACTGGAAGACGTTGCGTTGGAACTGGAAGGCCTCCCACTAGGTGGACCGATGACCTGGTAAAGGTTGCAGGGATCCGCTGGATGCGAGACGCACGGGATCGGTCAATGTGGCGACACTTGGGGGAGGCCTATGTCCAGCAGTGGACGTCTTTCGGCTGAAATGATGATGATGTGGGGAAAAATATATAGCGAAATTGCGTAACGCATACAATCGCGATTACCTTTCATTTTTACAATTCAACAACATTCATTGCGTTATGAGGTTCCTTGAACCCCCAATCCCAAATTATCTTGAACGCCTGGCACATCTTTTTATACAAACTTACCCTAGTATTTCCCTTGCCGAGGAAGTAAGGCTTGGAGAGCGTGACAACCCTGGTAGCGCGGTGCATGTAGATGGGCATACCGCTGATGTGGCGTACCATGATCCAATCCAGAGGCAACACCTCGAAGAAGTTTACACCTTTTTCTGTAAAGCGGGAGAATTAAGTAAAGTCAAAAGGGGTACGCACGTATAGCACATGCTTGGTAACAATTTGACATGCGTTTTCGAGTAAAAGAACTCGTGGGCTGCAACTGAAAATTAGCATCAGGTGGACTACCATAATGTGAGATGGCAACACTAAGCACTAACCCAGTGTTGCTATTCTTATTTGTTCCTTTGTATTTGTCTTTTCTTTCTTACATAACCAGTGCCTTCATTTTATCGTAGCTAGGAAGATATTCTTAATTTAACGTTTCTTTTATATTATAAGGAATACGATAAATATGGAAAAGTGATGGTACAAGTGCTATTAAAGCAACGCAATATTACCGATATCAAAGAAATAATTAACAGATGAAATTAATGTAGCTACATTAATTTCATCTGTTAACAAAGGTATTAACTGTTAACACCTTTGTTAACAGATGAAACTGTTAACAGTGTTACTGTACAACTGTTAACTGTTAACAAGGTGCAATCCGTCTTCTGCCAAATACAGGCATTTGGCAGAAAGCGGATTGCACCTTTCAGTTCTCTCTGAAGTTAGGAAAATGCTTACCTTCCAGAACGATCTTCTGTCTCGTGATGTAAACCTTCTCCTTCTGCTTGGGGGCTCCTTTGAAATCATCCGGAAGATCCTCATCCAGCATTTTCTCGATTTCCTCTTCGGGGACACCTTTGAATACATCTGAGTTGTACTACCATAACCTATCATATTGTTATTAAATTTACATAATAAAACAATGTTATACAAATAAAATAAATAAGAAAGTATAATACTCCCTGATTTTCAAGCATAGGATTGCATGTAAGTTTTTAAAAAGAAACATTGATTAATAAATTATGTACTTCTACAGGTAAAGAATGGGATTTCGCATAATCGCAATCAGAAAATAACTTTATTTTGGTTAAACAATACTTAAAAATAAATAGATATTCCTGAAACAGTAAGGCGCGCAGCCCGTTGGTAGGCGGAGTCGCACGGTCGGTCGTATCAAGGTCTACGTAGAGTCGAGGTGCGGGGCGGCTATGCCCTTCTCTATGCGTACCTACGCACTAAACGAAATGATAAAAGGGCGTCGATGTAGCGACGCGGGCGCGTGTATGTTTCCGCGCCAGCACCTCAACTCCGCCGCGACGCCACCTCGCCTGTGCCGCGACTTCTGTATGTATGCGCGATTTATTCCTAAAAACCGGCCAAGTGCAATTCGCACACACAGGGTTCCGTAGCACCAAACAATACACCATCATTTCATTGCTCATTTGACGAAAAAGTCCAAGTAAAAATAACTTTCAACTAAAATTGGTTTGAAGAAACCAATTTTAGTTGAAAGTTATTTTTACGCTCATATCACTTTTGTATAGCGGTTTATAGAAGACACCTACTCTCCAAATTTCAACTATGTGGTGCCAATACGGACGGACGGACGGACAGACAGACAGACGGGCAGGGCGAATCTATAAGGGTTCCGTTTTTCCCATTTACGACGAGGCGGACCGCGATATTACAAACATAATATGGCAATGTACGATGTTGTCAACAAAGATGTGGGGCGCTACGTGGCACGTGACATCACGTACCCTCTCGCGGGTATCTCTACGTTTCACACACCGCTCCTGCGTAAAGGGAGTATTGCATAAACTAAAATTGGCTGGCCGCAACATTGCATGCGCCGCCGCTAGGAACGCTGCATTTCAAGCAAACGCGCTTAAAATCGCTTTTCCGTAAACGCTCTTATACATCACCATATATTTTCATTTAATGCAGGCCGCGTTTTCGTAAATGAGCCCTTAATCGTGTGGACATCAGGCGTTAGAAATCATTTCACGAAAGTAATTTATTTTAAAATTTGTATCAAGAGTTGTGTGCATTGTTTTCCTTCAAATCCTCCTTTTTTTCTTGCCCTCTTCAGATTAATGAGTGAGCAATACCACAATGAATCAAATCCCATTCTTTAACTGCATTGATACATTACATACATTTACATAACCAATTGACTGAACCCAATAAGAAAGTCATACCATGCAAGAAGGAATAAACTCAAAGTCAACGACATCTACCCTCAGAGCTGTCCGATTCTTCTTCATCGCTGTCTTCATCATTGGACTTCACTTCATCAAGCACCTTGAATTCCTTCAGCCTCTCAACTTCATCAGGGTTCACGATGTTACCATAACTTTCTTCACTACCAAACTTGTCACCTCCATTGTCAACATTATTGTCTATGACAGTGGTAAGACTACACGAAGGTTCGCCATTGTCTCTGGTGGAATGACAAGACGCTTCACCATTGTTAAGCCTTTGCTTTTTAGTGGCTGGCAACTCCAATTGGGCCTCTTCATTCATGTTATTCTGTATAAAAATATTTGTTAGTTTTAAATTTCTTTAAGGTATTGATGAGTGGAGCCAGGATACTTCAGATTAAATATTGAATTATCTATATCTGATTTATTTAAACAAGTTTTCAGACATACATAAATATTCTGATAATGATAAATGATAAAACATAGTATTACAAAGATATTAACCTGAGACTCACTGGCTTAACTCATTATACACAACAGAAAAACATTAGTACATAAATTGTTACACCAATATCATACTAGGTACCTATAAATACTAAATAAGAGAATAATCAACTAACAAATGACCAGTTATTGCTGCAAATACTGTAGAAGACTGTGACGGCAGATATTGTTCCCAAAACAAGACATGCTTATGTAAATTTATTGCCTTTCATGTCACAAAGTATTGATTAAATATTTACTCTACTACTGAAAATGAGGACAAAGTTATGTTATGAGTTCATTGAACAGTACAGTACAGAAGACTTAAAAAGAAATTACATAAATCATTATGTCAAAGTACCATAAAATTACATTCTAAACAGTATTTCAACAATAATAGCGCCAAGAAACACCTGAAGGCTTTTACCTTTGAGGTTATTCACATAAACTAAGCCCAAAAGTTGTAGTAAGATCGTCCACAACTAGCGATGGCACTGAAAATCCAATGTGCAACAACAGTTGGATTCCAACCATCGCTCGATGTAAACTTTCGTTAATTCTGTGACCTCGTGTAAGGCGAGCGCTACGGCGAAGATGTGGCAGAGTTGCGACAGACTAGGAGCTCTGACACATTATACAGAGCCTAGTATGTAGCAAAACCGCTTTAAACACCCGCAGAGTACCATCTTGGGCAGCGCTGCTAATGTATTCCTGTGTTCTCTGCAAAGACAACTTGAGAGTTCTTACTTGCAAAAAGGTCAACTTGAATTCCAATATCAGTATAACACTTTCAGGGGCTAAGCACTGCAAGCTTGTCAAACCAAAACAAAAGAGGAACGTTACGGGTTATCATTGAAATCTGACCGTTTTGCAAGTATGCAATAAATTGTGTTACTTACGTGACCAGTCATGCACTCAAAATAAAGTAGGTAGTAGGTACAAAAATAATTTCGTATATGTTACGATTTCGCGTGTTTAACTTAAAACCTAGTTTAACTATTAACGGTGTAGAGCTTGTACATCAAAATATAAATAAAATTGATTTATTTAATTGAAAATATTCTTTAGTTTGCAATTTTGCATTTTTGCACCACAGCCTTGTTTGTCGATTTTACGATTTGATTGAACAGAACTACGTTCCGTTTTAAGTTGTTCGTTCAGAATTTGTAACGTATGAACGCGCTAGAAACTAACAGCTCATGAAAATCGTATAGTAAATACAATAAATAGTAAGTAACAACTAATAATGTGAATAAACAATAATATAATTGATTTAGTTAAAGTTTTAAGGAGACAAAAAAAAACTTTGTAGCGTTTTGAAATGAAACGTATCATTCGTGTTTCCACCCAGAAAAAAGTAGTTTTGTATGGTAAAAGCAATGTAAAAGTCATAATGTCTTATTGCATTCTATTTATTGGTCATCTAATTTAAAGATGGTAAAGACACATCACACCAAAAAAGTACCCCTACATCGAAGACACGACACGGGTAGGAAAATTGACTCTTTTTCAGGAATCGTATCCATTCGAGGATAACGACGGATGGCTGAATCAATCAATAGTCGCGGGGAATGGGGGGGGGGGGGCAGGGGGACAAATGCGGATGATCAGGTGCAGGTCATGCAGGGAGAAGGGTATCAAGGGTGCATCACTCTCTGACTACGGTGCTGTTTGTAATCACGCCTTCACAGTTCACACTTATGCCATGCATGTGTATTTTAAAACCAGTTGATTCCCGCGTCGTTCGTCCGCGTGAAATTATTATAAAAGACTACTTCTATATTTGAAACGGATTTTGTTGACAATTTCAATTTGCACGGACTCCTAATCCTTTCTAAAATAAAAGTAGTTAGTTACTAAGTTGCTCCTTATAAAATCGGTTATCAGCAAGTAAAGTCCCGTCATAATTGGTCCAGCCGTTTCGGAGATTAGCCGGAACAAACAGACAGACAGATTGAAATTGCCTGACTTTTATTCGTAGGATACGGAAAATAGCATGGTTCAGGACATATCCACCGCTAGACTCAGCATACGAATATTTAAATTGGTTACACTCGATAACATTAAAATATGAACACTTTTTAATAACTTTATGTGCTTATGTGTAATCTTAATCTCAACTAATTCGTTAGTTTTGCTAGAAACACTGTATCGCACCCAGTGTGTTTTCATAGTACGAAACCCATCGTCTGCCCACATGATGTACAATGCCTAACGGAGTAAATCCTGACATATCCGACATACATAATAATTTTGTGCTCGACTGTACTCGACTCCAAAATGTATGTAGAAGTTTACATGGACGTTTAACATACTTCTACATAGCAAACCAGGTCGAAATTATCATGGTTGGAGATAACTATTTCTTGACTATTTTTTGACACCAAATCCAAATTCAATACTCACCAGGACACCTTTATATCTCTGGAACGACTATTTTTTGGAATTGAATCCAAGTCGATACTCCCAGCCGTTTGCTTGCATTTTGGTGAGGATTGTGTGGAAAAGTTCACCCCACAATCCTCACCAACATAATTATAGCTTTAACTTCGGAATCATAATACGACTATTTTTTGAACATTGATGACTATTTATTTGCGTACTCAAAATTGATTTTTATGAAGTTTTCAAAGGTGAGGATGGTTTATTTCCGATTGTCCCCCCTGAGGACGGATGGGAAAAAAAAGTTTAATTCCTCCCCAGTGGTGACGATTGGAACTTTTTATTTCCCACCCGTTCCGCTATAGACCGAGAGTCAAAATGCAGTAATGGAGATTTCAATAAGAGATTTCACGGATTTTTTGTCACATATTTGTGTCGTTTGGCGTACAGGGCACGCGCTTGCTTGTTACGTATATGTCACAATGGCGTTCAAAAGGTTAAACATAAAAATATAAGTTGTATATATTTTTGCAATCACCTTTTAAAACCCTTCATTTTGATACCCCACTAGATGGTATTGACAATCGCGCCACTAAGACGAATCTAACGACGTATAATTTATCGAAGTTTGTTTAGGAGTTACGAGGGATCAAAGAAACAGACATACGGTATGTATGTCTGTTTCTCCTCCATTTGGTCTACGCCGCAGTCGGGTAAAAAATAATTAACCGCATGGAAGTGGGGGGAATATAGTAGCCAGCACCTACTGCTACTCGCTCTCATAGAGAGGAGGCCTGTGTCCCAGCAGTGGGAACATTATAGGCTGATTATGCTATGCTATGCACCTGCTGCTGCCTCTTTGTTTAGGTGTATGAGGATCCCAAAAACCATCCAGCCAACCAGGTTTCGACGCGGCTGTTGTGAAATTACTTTTTAAATTTATTTTTATTTAACTTAGACAAACTGGAGCTTTTGACTCCCCGCTTCTGGAGCAGCTTACGCGCAGACTCCTGCTGTGCTATGGTTAAACTATTATGTATTTGATATGATTTCCAGGTGGTATGAAAAGACTTAGTCAGATTAACGGTACCTCCGCCGTACTATAAGAAGAAATGACCATATATAAAACCCTAAAATAAAATCGCCATATTGTTTTTTAAATCACCTTTATTTTTCATAGAGTAATTAAAATGTTTTAGATCTACAATTTACCAAGTACTACACAAAAGTTCTTAGATTTATTATATTACTATATTACCTGTAAGCACAGAGATTTTAACACGAACAAAATACATCGAAATAATATTTTCACTTACAATCTATGAACATTATCACAGTGGTTTGCAGCAGTCAAGAGATTTGAAAAAAGCTGCATACATTTATTTACCCTCATATATTAGAAAATGTGACAACTTTAATTATTTTGTTATAATTGAAAACAAGACGATAAACAATTAACCCAGAATAGTAAGCAAATTGAGACACATCATGTGATTTTGGAAAAATAAGTATTACGCAAGGTTTCTAACAGTTTTTATTGCATCACTTTGTTCAATGATCGGTCTTTACTAAGTAGTTTTAAAGGTAAAGCAGCGGTTGCGAAGGTCGGTCCGTGGATGGGCGGCCATTCATTACTTCCTCTTCGATGCCTCGGAAACGTTAAGCCGTTGATCACGCATTTTTTTTCTTTACCATTACGAATTTAAGATACAATTAAACGTTTATCTTTAGTCTGCATTTAAAGTTGGTAGATAGTACTTGCAAACATGCGATGGGAATCCATTTTTTTACTACTCTGTGGCACGGTTTTTATTTTTGTAGTCTTTATAGACATTTATAAAGTTGGGGTTTGATATCAAGATTATAGCCACATTTTTATTACATTACTAAAAACACTACGCTTATATGAAGGCTACACAGTGAAATAGAACACACTCAGTGATTTTGTTAGAGAACATCCAAATTACGACACTGACGAATGAATACATTTACCAAAAATATTATGTTGCCTATAATTAGTGACCATTGATCAAAGTGAGATCAATTTTTACATTTTTTTCTTGTAGGCTATTCAAGGCAGTGAGAATCAGCTCCCTATATCTATTTATCTACTGCGGAAGAAACGCACCGGCAAGGAAAGACATACCGAAATAAGAAAATCAGCTTTACCGACATTGACAACAATTTTGAACTATGAAAACTTTCATTTGATACTACTGCTTGACATAGATTATTAAGAAGTCAGAAAGAAAAAGAAGACTCTTTTATTTCTGTTCCTCTCTTCCTCTCACACTCATCCATCCTTAACCTATAACCTCAAATAAACGTAGTATCACCTCTGAGTAAAGCCACACGGGCGTTGCCGATTCGTTGCGTCAGTCCTGACAACACTATGATTGAAAATTCTAAATGCACCGAGTGCCACGCGAGCAAGGCCGTGTCGCTGCGCAATGACGCCGATAATACGTCGGAGTTTTAAAAAATACTTTGATATTATAAACAATAACACGCACCGCAGCCCAGCCCGTGTTGCGTCGCTACACGTTTCAGCGCACCGTGTGACGTGTCGTTCTGATCTGAGTGTGTCACAGAATAAGCGCAATCCCTCCTAGATGGTGATCGAGACCATCAAACTGGATAACTATTCCTAAGAAACAAGGATAGAGAAAAAAAATTGGTCTCCTCATACTAATTGCGTCAGCCCTAGCCGATGCGATATGTTGTAAAGGACCTATGTTCCTTATGAAAAATTGACCATCTTGATGGTCTGAATCAGCACCTAAGGGGTATTCCGCTTGTCGTATGAAGTCCGGCCGCCTACCGGCGCCTCCTGCGCGGCTTGGGCGGCGGGGCCACAGACACCTGCGCGCTGGCCAGCTCGTCCTGCGACGCGCCGGCTTGTTGCTCCAGCTGCCCGCGCGCTTCTACGAAGAACATCACGTCTCGGAGTTGTTCTTTTAGTTCGGTTACCTGAAGAGATATTTCAAATTAAAACACGTTATTTTTCCGTACAAGGGTTGGGGTTGTACATGGTTGGTTATTCTAGTTTGTGTCTGTGAAGTGTAACCCCTTAACACTTTTTCCATCACAAGCCATCACCGTAATTCAAAATCTGACCAAGGTATTCAACAAGAAATACGTCTGCATGTAAAACTTGTGCATTAAAGTTGAAGTTGTTAAACTTTCCATTTTTACTTTGATAACATAGGTTATCGAGCTGTGGCTACGGTGCAGTCACCGTACCTTGAGAACCCTTGGAAAAGTAAAGGAATCTAGTATGAATACCTCTTTGACGAAGCTCTCTTCCCGGATCTTAGCTCTAGCTTGCCATTCAGCCTGGCTGTTCGCGAGAGCCGCTGCCAAACCTCGTTCTTCTGACAACTCGTTCTGTAGTATTGATAGTCTGCGAAAAGAATGAGAGATTTATAAACTATTCTATAGTAGTATTTCGCCTGTGGTTATGCGTAAAAGACGTGAGTGCCGAGTGGGTATTCTATTTATTTATTACAATAGAAAGCGAAACTCTAATGTATTCAACTGGTTCTAAATTTTATTGAAATAGTTTGACATTATAGTAGTGTTACTGAAAAAAATGTTAGCTGTCAATGCCAACAGTGCATAACCATGCCATTTAGAGTAACTTACTTGTTGGTGACATGATTCAGTTTCCTCTCAAGAGTCTTGTTCTCTTTGGTGAGTGTGGAGACCTGCTCGCTCAGCTTGGACGAACTGGCCTCAGCCTCTGATGCGCGGAACCGAAGTTTCTCCACCTCGTTTATGTGTTCTGCTCCTAGTCTGTTAAACAGGAAAATAAGAAATTACATACTACGCCTAAAAATCCAAGTTTTATTATTTTCTTATCATCATTAAAACATTTAACATGGCTTGTTACACAGGGTGATTGGTAATTGGGATTATAAGTACGACCTTGTTCTCGTCCAACAATATATAGTATAGCATATTCAGTAATTGGAGAGGCACTAGAAGACGTAGAAGGTAAAGGAAGGCACATTAAACTGTTGCTAACTAACTTGTTCATCTTCTCCTCGTAGAACATCCGCTGACTATCCAGCTGCTGCGTCAGGATATACGTGAACTCCAGCTGCGCCGAGTCCAGCTTCTCTCCTCCACAGGCTGAATCTTCAGAAGTGAATCCTCCTTCCGCAGCCACCAGCTTGCCGTCAGCTTTGTTCTGGACTAGGCGGTGGACGAAGTTATCGCCTAGAAGGAAAATATTGGATTAAAATTTTAAAAATATGACTTCCCTATTTGTATCTGTTTTAAAGGTTTTTTTTTTTAAACGCAACCCTAATCCTTTTTCTACAATAAAAGTAGCCTAGGTTACTACTTTTAACATCAGCTATTTGCCGGTAAAAGTCCCGTCAATATCGGTCCAGCCGCATTGGAGATTAGCCGGAACAAACAGACAGACAGGCAAAAATTTCAAGAAATGTTTTATTATAAGTACCGTATATACTTTCATATGCATTCAGTAAAAATCTGTTAATTTGAAATTACAAACAGACACTTCAATTTTGTTTATTTGTATAGATAGAAGACTTCATAGAAGCCAAAACTGAGCACAGGACAGGTTGACAGGTACAGAATATGTTGTGGCATTAATTCCGCCTATGTACGTAGTTTAAATAAATAAACTATCTGGACTTAAAATCGACCTCGGACTGAAATTTACAAGCCCATCAAAGTCACGCCCTTTAGGAAAGAGAAAGCGATAAAGTGACTGAAAAGAAGGACTTACCCGCATAATCCCAGACCCGGTTCGATCCCAACTGTAGAGCGTATGTATGATTTGAGGCTAGGAAATGTTTCGCTGCATGACCACCCTCGTATCTGATATTGGAATTTAACAAATTGTTTAGTAAATGGTACAACGCTTTGTGTAAAATATCATACTTTCCGAGAAATTGAAATTACGCAGAACTCGAAGATTTTGGAAAGAAACTTATTTAATATTATATTAATATCAATGGCTAAGTGACGATCAACGACAGGATTAAAAAAAAAGGAGCGTATTTCGATCGTTCAAGTTTAGGAAATCAATCATCAAATCAACTGACCTGCCACATCCAACGTTGCCGCATATGAGACAGATCCACAGCGTGCCAGCTTCCAAACCCTCCATCAATCCTTCAGCCACACCGCTTATATTCTCTCGCGTCTCATCGCCGTCTTCTTCTGTTTGTGGGAGAAAATAGAAGCGACTATTGTTCATTATCTTAATTCATTTAATTAATTATTCGTTGCTCTAGGAGGCCATCCATTAAATAGTCAATATAAAATGCAACAAGCGGCGTGCGTGTTTGACCAGATATTTATATGAATGTGGACGAAGCAAAAGGAGTATGTAAGGATCGTAGCAGGTGGCGGTCTGAAGTTTCAGCCAACCGCCATCTGGAAATGGCGTGACTTTAAATAATAGAGTGGCTAAGTGACTTACAAAACAAGCCACACATATATAAAAACCAGGAAATATAGATATTACCCGAACATCATTGGCACTCAGGCACGGAAAACATGTTCTCCTTTTAAAAGTTAAAAGAGAACTGGACTTAAAATAGAACCCAGGAGAACGCCGTTTAACACCGACCAGTTGTGTTGAAATACCGTTTCACTTTTAATAAGCTAAATGTTATATTATGCAGCTATATTAACACGCCAATAGGTTAAATGCATAATTTTCATCTCTACAATAATTTCTTTTACAAACAATGATTGCATCATTGCATGACCTACCTATAACGTCGAACGCTTTAGACAGATCACAGAAAATAGTAGTGGCATCATCATCAGTCTATAGCAGTCCACTGCTGGACATAGGCCTCCTCAATCGCACGCCATTCAACTCGATTTTCAGCAACTCTCAACCAGTTGCTACCAGTCACCCTGCGCAGATTGTCACTCCACGCTCGCCTGAGGGCGTCCCACCTTATGTTTGCCGATTCGCGGTGTCCACTCAAGAACACGTCTACCCCAGTAGTGGCATACTCAACGACATCTACAGGGTGGAAGGGACACCGACGCGAAAACGTTGACAACGTTTTCAGTACATCATTTTGAACCTCCCCAAATAGTAGAAATTTTTCATCAGTTATTAAAAAAAATCAGCTTGATGATGTACTGAATACGTGGTTACCGTTTTCGCGTCAGTGTCCCTTCCACCCTGTATATTATTGGATATTTGATGTACAATTGGGATAGATGTATATAACTCTGTTCACCCATGTCCTAGTTGGCCTTCTATCATTCCACTTTTGACATTTTTAGAGACTCCAGACTTCTAGAACTAAGCAGATGT
This sequence comes from Noctua janthe, assembly GCA_910589295.1. Taxonomy (NCBI): domain Eukaryota; kingdom Metazoa; phylum Arthropoda; class Insecta; order Lepidoptera; family Noctuidae; genus Noctua; species Noctua janthe. The sequence continues at coordinate 1,093,290 of OU342573.1, read as the reverse complement.
CGGAAGAACGTACCTGCTAGTGCAGCCCTCTCGCACTGGAAGCACGTAGCCTGACCGCGCGGTTCCGGAGTCTGCGCGCAGCGACACACGGGACAGCGCGCGTCGCGCCAGCGCACGAGGCACTCCGCGTGGAAGGCGTGCGCGCACTGCACGCTCAGTACGCCCGCCACGCTCTCGTCCATGCGCTCTGGGGAATAGAAATTCAACTCTCAAAATCATTTATACAAATTAAGGTGAGGATTTACATTATTAAAATGTCAAAAATTACATCAATAGCTTCCAAGAAGCTCATCCTTCACTATTTTCTAGTTTAGTGAGTGAAGTAGAGATTCAAAGACAACTCCACTCGGCAGTGTAAATGTGGTGCTATTCCACAAACAATGGGGCAATTAATATCGTATATCACAATAGGAAAACCTATTGTTTGCTCATTACAGGAACTGATAGCTGCTTACTGAAGGCCATAAGATTGACATTAACACGATGAGAATAAGAAGTGACTTTACAAATGCAGCGTCAAGTTTCTTTGTTAATTTTCTAAGAACTTTGGTCAAGTAGGGTTAAGTCAAAATTGATCAAACAATAGAACTTTTCCTTTTTCGAAAGGATTGCTATACTTTCAGGTATCTTACCTAGTCACACGGGGCAGGTGAGCAGCTCTTTGTGCGAGGTAGTGTCAGTGCCGTCCCGGCCATGTGGCACAGAGCCAGTCGCTGTAGGGAACCGCTCAGTGATCCACTAATAACTTACCTAGACACACGGGGCAAGTGGGCAGCTCAGTGTGCGAGGGAGGGGGGGTACCGTCCCGCGCCCACTCGACGCGCGACACCCACGCCATGTGGCACAGCGCGTTGGGCTCTAGGCTACTGTATGGAACACCATCGAAAGTCTCATGGAACTCCCGTGCTGCGTGACTGTTGCGGAATCTGCAAAAAAAAGCAAGAGTGCTGATAAAAATTTTGAAACTCTGGCTGTGTCATTTATTTATTTGTTTATGGCACTCCAACGACTTATTCACTAATACAATTTTGGGGTATTGTAACAATTAAACTTAAAATCTAGGGTGAATATGTCACTTACAGGACTTACTTATTTAGGTGGTTTCTATGGGTACCCAAAGAAGTTAAAGTATAAAATAAGGATTTCACAACAATTCAGCTTGGCAGACGCCAAATAATTCAGGACGAAGCCACGTCATATCAAGTTTTATGTTCACTAGTAATTTAAAACTTGTTGTGGATCATGAGGTCAACAACTTACTGTAAATCTTCACTAGCTAACTTTTAGTGACTATTTATCTCTCTCTATTAACTCCTTTCTCGATGACAAGATCTTACCTAATGTTATCTCCCTGCAAAAGTGTTTTCAATAACTATTTCATGAAAAAGTCATTCAATGGGGTTAAATGAACTTTGAGGGTTTTTACAAGAATACAATAAAAATAAAAATAAATAATAGAATTATAGTCATTAAAATTGATGATTTAATGATTATAATCCTGTAACTACATACATGTTACTTCTGCGACTCATTTTTCATCAATGTACAACCTGACACTGACCAGCAAATTGCAAAAAACTTAACAAAATTTGAATTTTGCGGGTTATCCTGGCACCACCTAAAGGATGATGATCCCAATAGATAGTTAAAGAGATCAACTTACGTAAACAAAGCCATGTAATGATCTGGTGAGCCATCTCTTAGTACTCTCACATGTGCAATGTCTTGTTGACAGGCAGCTGCAAATGCTAGCAGGTCTGTAGCCCCGAGAGCCCCTGGTACCGAGAGCAGGCACAGCGTCTTAGCTTCTTCTGCTTCTTTCATTTCACTGAAACAGAAGTTAGTGATGAATTCTGTTTTTTAGGAAGGTGTTAAATTAATTGTTATGAGCGGAAATACTACTTATGTCTCAAAAAGTTTTTAATTTAAAATTTAAAATATTCTTAGATTATAAAGGGAGGTATTATCCACATGTTACTTACTTACATGAGGTCTAGGCAAATAATTAGATGACCTATTGTGATCTTTGTTTATGAGTAACAGTTTTGATTGTATTACTTACAAATGTAATTACAGCACTATTAGAAAAGGAAGGAATTACATTACATAAACAATCTTTTTCAAATATTTTGTTTTGTGTACAAGCCAATTTTTCACAGTAGGACTGCAGAGTATTTCCACATTTAATAACATCCTATGCTGTTCATCATCTGCCTAGCCTTTTCCCAACTATGTTGGGGTCGGCAACATCCTATGCTGTTAATGCTGAAAAACATATCTAAAAACTAATCTATCATTCGACCCACCCCAGTTCCCCTAGAAGGGCCAGCAACACCTTCATTAAATACTTACTTCTCTTTATAAAGATGCAGCACTCCCTTAGTGACTTCAACAAGAGGGTTTCCACAAAAGAAGTTGATGGTGTCCTCATCCTCAGACACACTGTTCTCCGGAGGGGAACGCCTGGAGCTTGTCGGCAAAATTCCATTATCTGTGTTGGGACCTGTGAGGACACTGGCATATGTCTCCACAGTTATGATCTTGGACTCTCTGGCTCCACGGTCTTTCTTCTTTTGTTCTTTAGCAGCTTCTGGGAACAATTTAAGTTGTTCAAAGCAAAGAAATGGTTCATGTTGTTTTTAAGTTGGGTTGTCCTTAAGATGGCCCTCTGACCAAGATGTGGGTTAAAAGCAGAAACTGTATCTAATTAGCTTTAGAACTACTTTATTAAGATTTAAGTTTGTAAGAATCCCCTGAAATATGAAAACAAAGCTATAGTACTACTTTGTTATGTTTGCTATGTTTAGTTAAATTCAAAATTTTGAGTGCATCATAATGATCCTCAAAAACATGTCCGTGTATTGTAAACACCACGTCAATTTTACGTCGTCGATATGTTTTCAAAATCAGTTTACTATTGATACAGGTGTTGCATTGTTTGTTTCAAACTTTAGACAACAAAGATTCAATCAATTGTGTGTATTGAGGTCATTTTAATATTTCTTACCCATTTCAGATGGATTATCGCCCATTTCAGGCAGATCTTCGTCAATTTCAATACGTAGGACACACAAAGACACGGACATTTAACAATTCAATTATTTATTCAAAATAAAAAAGAACAAACGGCTCCATACAGCCTTTACACATCACTTGTTTTTATCAAAATAAACTATTGCGAAATTAGCATGATAATGCAAACAAAGCAATAATAAACTCTAGAAATTTTAGAAGCACAGCACAATCAGATGACTATTACTTGGACAAATAAAAAAACATACAATTTGGCTGATCGAAGAGAAATCAAAGATGGGATAGCGCGAGCAAATAACGACATGAAAGAGAGAGATGCAAAAACAAATATGCTAGAGATTTTAACAATGTCAGTCTAAAACGATCATAAAAATTATGCAGCCGCTTTTGACATGAGTTGTTTGCCATTGACTTTGACAGGAGTTAGTTTTTGACAACTTGGCTGATTAAAAAAAAACGTTGCTTATAAACTTTTATCAAAAATAGAAAAGACATCCCAGTTCAGGGTTTGTAAAATTAGAAACAAAATCTTACAACAAGAAGACATTAAAATATTTATTCTAGTGGTTGGACTCACGTACAAACGTCAAATTGAAAGTTTTCTGTACGTGTATCCGAATAGATATTCCAAGAGAAAAAAAAACATAAAGTAATTTCCTATTTTCATAGTACATTGCGTATTTCGAAGATAGTAACAACACAACAACTGATACGAAAAACGCAATTTGTATCAATTAGATACAAAAGTCGATCTTATTGGGTGGGAATTATAAGTAGAAGAAAAAAATATTCAATATGGCTACAGATCATACGACGTGAGCTGTCAGCTGTAATAATTTTTGTTTCTTTGTGTTTATTACACCTTTAAAAATGTTATGATCGCTACGTACTCGCGAATATGGGTGCGAAAGACTCAAAGCCATCGTTTATATCGTACGAGGATGCAGTGAAACGAGGTACGACAAGTGCAAGAAGTTGATCTAAGTGCGTTGTAGGAATGTGATGAATATCGGTTTATTTTATTTGCAGTGTCTGATAGTGAGTTGAGACGTATACGCGAAGCGTTCAAGAGATGTGCCGGTGCGAACGGGACGGCCTTGAGCTTGGAGGCGTTCGTCCATGAAGTGCTGTGTGATGGAGTGCCGTACGAGGTGGCGGAATGGCTGTACCAGGCGTGCGGAGGCACCAAGCGAGGCATCGCCTTCCGGGAGCTGCTGTGCGGGATCGTGGTGCTCACGAAGGGAAACATCGAAGAGAAAATCAAGTGAGTAGCGTCCTGTGTCCATTGCTGCCGTGATGTAAACAATTACATCACGGCAGTAATCAGATGATGTATTATTTGTTGTGTTGTTAGCGACAAAATATTCACTCGCTAATTATTACGTAGCGAAGATTCCGAGAGATTTGTAGCAAGTATTTACTTAATTAATTAAGATAACAGGTAGTTTGTTTTTTATTAGTAATAAATAATTTGTTTAATTTATGGTGTTTAGTGGCTGCTGTATTGGTTCAAATGATATAGTTGAGCAAAAATTTAAATACATACAATGAGTTGTCAGTTTGTAGCTGTAACATTCCAAGATTGTATTCATCTTAATACAATTGAATTGGCACTTGGAACTGCTGCAGGGGATCTTTGTGGTTAAGCTTGTTATTAGGTATTTACTTTGTAGAGGTATAAGCATTTGTCCCACTGTCAGATAATTCCAATTAAAATATAAATTTTACAGTATTTCCAACATAATAAAATAAAGTTCTCTTAATCTCACTTGTAAACTAACAAATTAGAATGTGTAGTATCACACACTAATTCACACACTCATACAGGTTTAAGATATTTTTTGTACATTAGTTAAAATAGACTCAAGAATTTGTTTATTTATTGACATTTTACAAAATATCTGTTTATAAAATGCTTGCTAGATCACTAGATAAATACTATTTTATCAAGTGTCAAGGAATTATTGGACAACAAAGTATAAAATAAAATACTGTTGTGCAAGCAACACAAAAATGATTATTCAATAGATAGCTATTGTAGACAAGCACAATGGTTTATTAAAAAAAACCTTTTTGAGAAAAATAAAACAAAAAGTTTGCGAGCAGACACAGTGAGTTTCGTGTGTCGGGAACAGAATCGAGTGGTGAGTGACAGTGGTAGCGGTACTGAGTGCAAAAAACGAACAAGAAAGAGGGTAGACTGATTTGTCTGCTCATAAACACCCACCCGCAATAACTTCAGTTTATCCGTGATCATGGTGCTTGCAACAGCGCCGAAATATCGGGAACTCAAAGAAAACAATAAACATGGTAAATATCCCGTCTTCTAGTTATAATAAAAATAAAACAGACTTCAAAAATACAAAAATGTGAAAAATAACTTTAGCTTCAAGTATTTTTTATTTTTCATTTTTTACTTGTAATATCCTATACAAATATTTGCTATGCATTTATTTTACATTGTTAACAATACATGTTATGGTAATAGGCTTAACCCCAATAAAATGCAACTTAACACACCTCACTGTCGAAATGTGGGTGTACTGACATATCTGTGTACCACCTCAGAGCATACAGGTGATTTTATGTTATGGTGTTGTGTAAACAATAAATATCACAGCGATTGCAGCAATCACAACAGATTTGCTGTCTATTATTGAACAGTTTCGTTCCATATTTCTGAAGTCCATGATCAGATCTTGACCATATTTCTATGAGACTTGGGAGTATACTCTTACAAATAAAAAAACACTTTTCAACATCGATCCACAATTGTTCGAGAAAGCAGTGATCATACCTACATAAAAAAAAACAGCTTAACATAGAACCTCCTCCTTTTTGAAGTCGGTTAAAAATTAAAACAAAATAGCTAGCCAAGAACATTGTATGAGAAGCAGTGTTTTTTATCACTAAGAAAACATATGGTAGAATGTGTTAATTAATTATTATCATGATGTGATAATATCACAAGTGTAAATATATGACAATGATTGACAGCTTAAGTCTTGTAAATCAATCAGTATTTACGTTTTTAAATTATAGCATCAAGAAACATCTGAAACTTTACAGTTTTATAAATAATTTCCTGTAATAACTATACTTTCAAATGGATTTTGATTAAAGCAGAACCTAAAATAAAAAGATCAAGGAAAAATTACAAACTCTATAAAAATAACAACCAAAACATTGTTCTGACGGAACAAAGTGTGATTTTCCTCAATTTATTGAAACAATGCAAGATAATTTTAGTCCTATTGTTAAGCTTTAAAATTAATCTATCTCGGACTTCCTGTTAGAGTGTTTAATCACAGATTTTGCATATCTCCTGATTGTTTGTATGACATCATCAATTTTGCTTCTCATAATTTTCTCATACTATTGTTAAATCTCACTCTGAGCTAATCTTGAAACACATTATTTTCTTAGATTTACTTTCTAAGTATGGCATTGTTGATTTGTTTTGTAGTTTTGCGCATTGATGAGTTTTTCATATTGGTGTAGGTTTTAATAGGTAATGTTATGTTATGAAATTACCTTTAATAAGATAGTGGTTGGTTGAACTTGAACTGCAAGTAATGGGAGAGCGATTAATTGAATGGTCATGCATGTGCGAGGTATTGAATAACTTGTGTATAGGTGGTTGTTTAAAATTTTTATGATTTTCATTTAATCTAAAACTAGTGTAGATTTCAGATCACCTATTTCTTTTTATTAAATCTGCTTACTCAAAAAAAAAAAAAAAATACACTGGAAATTGTGTTATCTTTTTCAGCCAATTTGATTGTAAATGATATTGTTTATTTCAAATTATTTATCTCAACCTACTCGCTGCCAGAAAAAGCACAATAATGTACCTGTAATAATGAACATTAATTGTCATCAACATCAAAGTTGCTTTGCTTATTCAAAGTTTTGATGAAGTTGTCAACAGGATTATGTCTAATCCATTTGTAGTAAAATCTAACACTCATCATCATCATCATCTGGGATGTTATGGAGCTCCATTACCGTAACCGAAACTATCGGATCCGTAACCGTTTCCGTTTCACAAGTTTCGGATAGTTACTTACCTATATGACTGATTATAATAGCAAATGATAACCGAGACTAGATAAAACCTATGAATAAAACCAAATTATTACACACTATTTGTTTTTATATTTTACTTCAATCTAATATCCGTAACCGAAACTATCCGAAACTAACGGATAATCCGAAATAATTACATATCCGTAACCGTATCCGAAATTGATATAATTTTATTCCTATATCCATATCCAGATCCGAAATATCATATCCATAACATCTCTGATCATCATCATCTGCCGAGCCTATTTCCAACTAAGTTGTGGTCGGCTTCCAGTCTAACCGGATGCAGCTGAATACCAGTATTTTACATGGAGCGACTGCCTATCTGACAAAAAAAAAATAAAAACAAAAGTTAGTAAAATCTAACACTATCACCCTAAAAATCTTTTCATCATAATCATCTTTAGCCAATATCTATTTCGCCTTGTGAATGGAGATTTTCTAATTTTTTCGTCTTTGGTGTGTGAAAATCCCCTTTAATGTCTTCAGATTTTATTTGTTTTATTCGTACCAAACTAGAAAAAACAAATGTAGAAAAAGATCATAACAAACCCATATAATTTTAGGTTCCTTTGGACGCTCTACGTGAACAATCAAGGCGACAATGGCACGTACATATACAAGAGGGATTTCGCGCGGAATCTCCACCTGGAATACACATCCCTCCCACTCACTGGGTCCCAGAGGAACGCTGAGATCCTTCTCAGCCTCTTCGGGCCGGCGGATAAGGTCACCTTCGACCAGTTTAGATCCTGGCTGCTGATACACAAAGATGCGACGGTCCTGTCCAAATGGCTGCTTTCAGAAGTGAATGTGGCCCAGGATCTGGAGACGCCGACCTTCTATCAGAGTTTAGCTGGAGTCACGCATTTGGAGGAAAGGGTGAGTGGATATTTTGTGGTTTATTTTTGTAGAGATAAGGTTGAGTTTGGCATTTATATGTTCGGTCGTCTAAGGCCTTTAACAAAACTACACAGAATATGCCCGAAGATTAGTTCCCTACATAGTATTATAAACAAAACACTTGCGCTATACGGTAATGAAGGTTTCATATCAATTAATCGCGACAGACGTCACTACTAAATTGCTAAACAAAGGTTTCTTTGTAACATTCCAGTTTCCAAGTACATAATCACTCGATACTGCAATGTTATCTATGTCTCAAAACAGTGTCAAATCGCGCTTGTCATCACAAAAATCATGATCAGCATCAGTGTAAGATAAGCTCGTCCCATCCGCATGATATTTCGAATCGATTCTCAACTCGATTGTTGACTATCGATAATGTGGTACAATTTGTCGATTACATCGAGTCCATTGATGTAGAGATACATTATCAATCGAATCGCTAGACATCTTCTTGTGCTTGTGACGTCAAATGAACGGGAAATGTCTCTGGGAACTGGGCGAAGCAGATAGTAAGTGTTATATTATGAAAGTTGGTCGGTAGAAGAGTAAATGATTGCGTGGCGGATGACAGGGGAGAAGGATAAAACAATAAAAAAAATTAAATGATATCTCTTTACGCACTGATATATAAATAAACATGTCAGGATGATGCAGCATCTAGCAATGTTTATCAAGATCAATAATCATTTGTTCGAATCAGTTTGAGAAACAGCTCTTTTTGAACGTCTATATTTTGAGACAGTAAAACCGAAATGAAAACGTGACACAACAAATTCCCCAGCAACATCTTCCTTGTGGTTTCCAAACGCGAAGCTACGGGATTTCCCTAAAATAACTCTAATTTTCTTTTGTTCCTGTGTCTTTTGGCCGTTATTAATCTTCATCCCAGATAGCAATAGCAGGAAAAGTAAAATCGTATACCTACCCACCACCAACGGCAGAGAAGTCAGGGCCATTACCACTAGACCACCAGTGCTCTGCAGGCACACATCGTAATAACACGCAGAACAAATAATCTTTTTAAAGTAGAATTTGCGTTGGTAGTTTTATCTTATTTTACGCTCTGATTAAATTAAATCAATGTGCACAATTTAATTAGTTAAATCGACCTTTGAAGTATTACACGCATGAGTCGATGCTACTAATGATTACTGTTCAAAATGCCTGATCCCAAATAAAATGATTGAAGTTTAATCACTTGGATGGATCGCTTTGTACGAATAAAACCTCTTTGGTTTTTACACAAGTTTGGTTCTCGAAGTTTCAGTAAGCCTTTTATGACTTTATAAGAAATACTGCTTTTTAACTGAATGCCTCTCTGCTTCGCTTGGCTTTGTTTAATCAGCATGTAGCAGCGTTCCCATTGCTGAAACATAGACCTCATTCCTCTCTGCGAGAGGGAGTATGTTCCAGGACATGGCGGTTTCCTTTTGGAACTCAAACTTCCCGTAAGGATTTTAATTTCTGGAAAGAATTGGAGGATTAAATCGAATGTCTTTGTTTAGTAGACAAGTAGGCATAAGTCTAGAGACTGCCGAAACGAAACGATTTCAACATAATCGTCTGCATCCTTATCTCTGTGCTGTTTGATTTTAGGATTGTTTATCTAATCAAAGTTAGAATCACAATATCTTCAGATAAAAATCGCCCAAAGACACAAAAGTTTTATTACACCTAGTTGAAAGAAAAATATATGACTTACAGACAACAAAATGCATTTTGCGCATTTAACACTTAGTCACAATAATTATCTGACTAGGTACGTGTATGCACCTGTCCATGTAAATGAGACATGTTTGTGGTATTTGTGTTCAAGTTTGTAAAAGAATATCTGAGGATCGGGTAGCGATAGCTCATTTAGCGATGTCTCTATTTCTACCTAGCATCCAGCAGATCTCAGAAATGTCATCATACCCTTAATGCTGACATTATTATTGGTATCCCCAAGAACCAACACCAGCTCCTGTTACACACGCAATGTCAGAAATTACCAATTTCTTTTCGAAACCACTTTTCAAAGGGACTACTTCGCAGAATATTTAATTATCAAAGGAATTAAACCAATTGAATTGTAGCGTAAGGCATCTGGGTAAAAGGGTAATTACTAAACCGCAATTAGAACACTGAATTTGTGCCCATTTGACAGCAATAGGATCGCCCCGTATGTCATGGGACATAACTGGCGAAATGTGGGTGGACTACTAAACACCTCAATGTAATTCCTCGGCACATGACAACCACGGATGCCCCGCATAATAAGTTTTTTCCATTTCTCTCATTACGTATCATAAGGAAATCTTTCAAGTCCCCCGAAGGGAAACCCCGAGCACAGTGATATAAAGTTGCAGTATCGAACGAGCACAGTGATATAAAGTTGCAGTATCGAACGAGCACAGTGATATAAAGTTGCAGTATCGAAACTAGTTTGATTTAATGCGCAACCACAAAGATTAGTTATGGGTTTATGACACACTTTTAACTTGCGTTATTATTTTGTAAACAGTACTCTAGTATTGATATCCTCATGTACATATATCTGTTGTTGTAATAAAGGATTAGTCACTTGTTGCTGTAATGTTAGTTTTTGTAGTCTTACTGTAGGATGATTTTGTTTTTCTGCTACAGCCATGGTGCCAACCGTCATTCTTGGGTAAAAAATATTTAACAACTTTAAAAGCTAAGACTTACACGTGCTCTTTTTCGATCAATCTAGAGTAAAAGATGGCAAAAGTGCTGACCTTGAACTGGCGATGCGCATTGTAGCACTGCTGCTACAGCCAAGTTGGACTAAAGGTAAAGGCTTCTGGAGATAGCGATGACAGTCTGTAGCCGATTTCATGGAGTTGCATATAAACTCACTCCGATTGAGCCGCATTGTTGCTGCGATTTCCGGTTGCGGTCGCCATCTGAAAATAGCACCTTTGACGTGTACAAAATAATAGCATAATCAGCTTATATTTTTCCCACTGCTGGGACACAGGCCTCCTCTATATGAGATGGAGTGGGCTATAATTAGGGCTTTCAATACCGGTATTCCGGGATCCCGTAATACCGTGATCACGGATTTAATATGGGTCTTTTACAATACCGGTATTGACGCCCCAATACCGTGATTACGGTATTACAAACATTAGATGTGATCTTATTATTTCAATAGTTGTTATCTTTAGCTCACCCTCCCTCGCCACGCCTGAGACAATGCCCGAAATCAAGCTGTACTTATGTCGTTTTTGTTAGTCAGTTTCGCAAAGGCGACGGGATAACACGCAGACTTTGTCATTGTGTTGTGAATGTTGAGTTGACTTGTAAAGTTGTGATCTGGCGCGTATTTTTGCTAGTTTAATTAGATTACCGTCGTTGCCGCCTCTTCGAATATAAGAATAAGAGAAGAAGAATTTCAGAAAAAATGTTAAAACTTTTTGTATTATTGTGTTCTTATTCTTATATAAATACTTTACATTTTTTTAACTGTTCGTCAAAAATTTTTATTAACGCTTGATTTATTTTGTTACTTGTTTGGTTTTAGATTTTTGTTTTTGTTTATTGCATAATTATAAGAATGTTTCTAAAATGCACACCAAATGATTGCTAGCTAATTAAGCTATACTTACATTTATATAAATATTGATACCTATGTATTTTGATTACATGAGACATGATGACGCTTTGATAATAATAAGAAGTTTATATTTTTTTGATTTGTACTTTACAAAGTCTATGTGAAATGTCTTTCTGCAAAAAGACTAGTTTAAGTTTTGATAACGTTCCTAATTCCTCTCTCTCTCTCTCTCTCTCTGGGGTCGGTCCCTCATGTCTGAGGATCGTGGTCAGCATCAGAGTGCATCTGGAGCGAATGATCTGCCTCCGCAGGGTTTCTGTCCAGCGCGTCTCTTACAACCGTGTAGAATTTGGATGCCGAGTCTTTAATTTGATCGGTCCATCTAGTTGGTGAACGACCACGCGACCTTTTGCCTTCAGTGTTCCCAACCACAATAAGTTTTTCCTAACTTTCGTCGCCTCTGCGCACTGTGTGGCCGAAGTACGAAAGAATACGTTGTCGGCAAAAGGTGGACAAGCGAGTTTTTAATCGGAGCTGGGTCAGGATCGATGCATTGGTGCGTTTCGCCGTCCAAGGTATTCTCAGCATTCGTCTCCAACATCAAATTTCGAAAGCATCAATCCTTTGCCTTTCTCGGGACAGGATTGTCCACGTTTCTACTCCGTACAGGAAGATAGAGAAAACCAGAGCTCGTATCAATCTGATCTTAGTTTAGATACCCATCCCTCTTTTCTTCCAGATGTTGTTCAGTCAGGACATATTAGCATCTTTTGCCATCCCGATTCTCCTTTTTATCTCGGGGACACAGCTGCCGTTATTGTTGATATGTAGTGGTCGACGTTATTAATGCTAGGAATGTTGCAGAAGCCATTTGTCAGCTTTCCGGCTCGATCAACTATCATCACTTTGGTTTTTGCTCTGTTCACCGCTAGACCGATGTTGCCACTTTCTGACCCAAGTCGATGGAACAGCTCCCTCATATCTTCTATGGATGTTGCCACAAGAATGGTGTCGAAGGCATATCGGAGATTTAATAGTCTTTTTCCACCTATCCTAATTCCTTGTCCTACCTAAATAAATAATCAACCAAAATCAAATTGTTATATAAGAGAGCTATGTATAAAAGATATTTATAATAAATAAGAACAATTAAGAATGATTTAAAAAAGAAACACTTGTTTTAAATGTCCAAATACCGATTTTTTTCAATACCGGTATTGATACCGGTATTGAAAAAAATCGGTATTTGAAAGCCCTAGCTATAATCTACCACGCTGGCCCAGTGCGGGTTGGTATATGCCAGTCTTCGAATTTTAGGTACTAGGACATGCCGGTTTCTTCATGATGTTTTCCTTCACCGTTTTGAGAGCAGAAATAAATTACAAAATAATAATGAAACGAAATCAGAAGAGGACATTTATTCTCAAGTTCAATGTTAAATGTTAAGAAACTATCTCATGTAGACATCCGTTAAAGAGTATTTACTTGTGATAGCATCAACAATTCAACAGTATACCTGCTATAAAAATATTCGTTGTTTACTGCCAGTGTTTTTACAGGGTCTGTCACTTATGTACTATCTGTTGAGGACGTTATCTTACTAGTACATTTTATACGATATCTTGCATGTAAATATTGTACTCAAATACGTGCATTTTGTTCTCGTATATTCGGTTTGACGACGTAGCTGTAAAACCGCAATGGAATATTGTTTAAAAACGTTTTCCTTTATGGTTATTTTTTATTATAACAAAGTAAAACAATGACGTCGTTACTGTATGGTATTCAAAACCAGTCACAACAGGCTCTATGCAGTAACTGGGTCGTGGGTGGAGGTAGATAGGCAATCGTTCCATATAAAGTACTGGTGAGCTGCATCGGTTAGACTGGTAGACGACCCTACAACCAGATGCTCAGTAATAGACTAGGCAGATGTGATGATATATGTATGTAAAACTACGTAGCGTGTTTCGTTTTCTTCGTACATACCAATTAGCCTTTGTCATCATAATTATGTTACCAGTAATGGTTACCACAGCCCTCCCCAGCAGGCGGCCCTGTTGATTAGCTCTAGGTCGTTTGAATACATCGGCTCCCCGTGACCTTGCCAAGAGCGCCACTTAGGGCATGGTCCTCCGCTTGTTATGTATCAGTACCACGCTGCGTTTGGCGTTCTTAACGATACGTACAGGATAATACAGATAAAACAAATTTCCTTGTATGAATTTTCAGAGTCATGTTAGCGACTCACCAAAAGTTGTATGATAATCGGTTGTCATGATATGGGCATGTGATGCGGAGAAATTGGGAAAATGTCGTTAGGAAAGTTATGAGTATGAATGTGGACGGCTATAAAGGATAGGGGAAGACGGAAGAAACAATTGGCGGACAGTGAGAAGGTGATATGACCCCAAATTGATTGGGATAAGAGTAGGGAAATGATGTTGATGTTAGAACCATTTTCTAACAATATGAATAAACGTGAGTTCTGAACACAATTCGCCAGCTATACTCCTATGTAATAGACTGAAGGCGAGCTCGAAAACTTGTCGATGTTTTTATAAATTGGAAATATACAGTAATAATAATATAGGTAGGTATATAGAATTGAAACTGAACCGTATTTGTTCACTTTCCTAAAGTCAACAGAAAGTGATTATCAAACAATTTCATTGAGCTTCTTGCTTACATTGTTGGTAACAACTAAAATCACCACAATACTGGAGCTTAGATAATATTTGTATAACAGTATATCTAGCGGTTGCACAAACAATAATGAACTAATTTACGCTTTGTTTGTTTTCATTCAGGTCAAGCGATTATTTGCTCATATGAACATATGATTGTGGTTGTGATAAACATAATGATTACCATCTAAACAAAGCGGTAATGTTGATGGAATTTAAAGTATTTGGAAGTTAATTTAGGAACAGATAGCCTAATCCAGATAACCTGCAATACTTGATAATATTTGTGATAAAGGTTTGGCAATGGAATTGCAATATAATTGCTATGTTGTTGGTACAAACAGATAGGTAAATGTCAAAGGAATTTGTGATACGGTATCGTTAAACTTCAAACTGGTTATCTGGCTAGAAAACGCTTCGTAAAAACGTCGTCGTCTTGTGGTTGGAAGCGTACTGCAAACCATGAGGTTCTGAGCTCGATTCCCTGGTTGGGCAAAATATTCTTGGGTTTTGTTTTTAGGAATTTCTCAGTTTTCTTCTCAGGAGCCTGAATTATGTGCCCGATTAATGGAAATAGGCTCGCCTAGGTAAGGTAAAGGTACACCTCTACCCCTCCGGGGTAAAACAAGTGGTGGGATGTTGTGTTGCAAAATGATCAATAACTCCCAGAATTTTGGAGTTTATAGCCCACGCACACATTGCGATACGGTTACTTCATCCAGTTCAAGATAATAACTCCAATGGCGAAGTCAAGATGAGCAAGAACCTAGACTATTAAACAGAATATAAAAGTTTATATCTACTAATGAAAACCTACCTATCTACGCAATAAGTTAAAGGACCAACCAGAGGAAGCTGCCTATTACCGTGTTGACGGACAATGGGACAGAAACCTGCTGCTATTTATGAGTCGTTGTATCTAATCCTTGAACCCGGCAGACAGTCCACGAGGCAATCAAAAGAACGTACTCAGAACATTACCATACGTTAAGCGACGGTCATTGGAATTATTCGTCTTTCACACAATTTGGTGCAATATTTCCTCATGATTTCATTGTCTTCGAAGAGTATTTCGTGTAAGTTCAGTAGTTTCAGTAACTGTTTTCCAAGGTGCAAGCGCTAGCCCGCGAAATTTAAATTTTCTTTCGTTTTTTTGCAATTTGCAGGTTTGTGTTAGATTGTATGTTGATGATAAATTAATCGCGCAAGTACGAGGGCGGGTCAATAAGTCCGTGACTTTTGGAATAAAACACAGATTTATTGATAAAAAAATAATTTTATTTTTCAACGTAGTCTCCCTTGAGCTCTATACACTTTGTCCAACGCTTCTCCAATTTTTTTATCCCTTCCAAAAAAAATGATTTGTCGAGGTCCTCAAAATAGGCCTTTGTTTGCGAGATGACTTCATCATTGGAGTCAAATCTTTTTCCACCAAGCCATTTCTTCAGGTTTGGGAACAAGAAGTAGTCGCTCGGAGCCAAATCTGGAGAATAGGGCGGATGAGGGAGCAATTCATAGCCCAATTCATGGATTTTTGCCATGGCAACTGCACATGTGTGCACCCTTGCATTGTCTTGGTGGAAAAGAACTTTTTTCTTGGCCAAATGAGGTCGGTTTTTTTTCAAATCGTCATTGAATCGGTCCAATAAGTTGGCATAATATTCCCCATTGATTGTTCTTCCCTTTTGAAGGTAGTCAATGTGGATTATCCCGCGTGCATCCCAAAAAACAGTCGCCATAACTTTATTGGCTGACAAACCCACCTTGGCCTTCTTTGGCGCCGATTCACCCTTAGAAACCCACTGTTTTGACTGTTGTTTGGTTTCTGGTGTGTTGTGATGGATCCATGTTTCGTCCACGGTTACAAAACGGCGCAAAAACTCCTCCATATTGCGATTAAACAACGCCAAAGCTTCCTGTGAAGTTGTTACACGATTGCGTTTGTGGTCGACTGTGAGCAAACGCGGCACCCATCTTGCGGAAAGCTTTCTCATGCCCAAGTGATCATTCAAAATTGAAACCACTGAGCCATGCGAGATCCCTACGGCTTCCACAATCTCTCGCACTTTCAATCTTCGGTCGGTCAACACCATATCGTGAATTTTTTCGATTGTTTCGGGTGTAGAGACCTCAACTGGGCGTCCAGGACGTTCGGCATCTTCAGTGCTTGTACGGCCACAACGAAATTCAGTAAACCACTTTTTTACCATTGAAATCGATGGTGCAGAGTCCCCATAGTATTTATCAAGCTTAGCCTTGGTCTCGGTAATGGTTTTTTTTCGCAAGAAATAATGCTTAATAAGCACACGAAATTCACTTTTTTCCATTTTCTCCTCAAATTAGTGGGTAGTCTGATAAAAATTGCTGTCAAACACAAACTAACTGACGCAGCAAGTTTAAATTTTGACAGGAGTCAACTGACAGATGCCTGTTGACAGGAGCAGTGTTGCTGTTTCAGTAAAGAGGTCAGAAATTCAAAAAGTCACGGACTTATTGACCCGCCCTCGTAACCCATATGTAGTTACAAAATTATAATCATTCAAATCGGTTAAATGGACTAGAGGGTATTCGTTGTATTGATATACAACCCTCTAAGTCCATTTAACCGCATTCAATAACTATTTCATGAAAAGTCATTTAATGACCGCAAAAGTATCACCCTTTCGCCAAATATTTTCGCGACTGAGTGAATTTCGGCATCCACAGGGCGTCTCTTTTTTGTGGCCTCTACAGCTACACACTGCAACCGAAAGAAAATCAATTCGCCCTAAATGAAAAAAACATATAATATGGTTCCATCTTCGAGTTCGAACTCCTGAATGGATCAGAATAATTATAATACGAGGGCGGGTCAATAAGTCCGTGACTTTTTGAATTTCTGACCACTTTACTGAAACAGCAACACTGCTCCTGTCAACAGGCATCTGTCAGTTGACTCCTGTCAAAATTTAAACTTGCTGCGTCAGTTAGTTTGTGTTTGACAGCTATTTTTATCAGACTACTCACTAATTTGAGGAGAAAATGGAAAAAAGTGAATTTCGTGTGCTTATTAAGCATTATTTCTTGCGAAAAAAAACCATTACCGAGACCAAGGCTAAGCTTGATAAATACTATGGGGACTCTGCACCATCGATTTCAATGGTAAAAAAGTGGTTTACTGAATTTCGTTGTGGCCGTACAAGCACTGAAGATGCCGAACGTCCTGGACGCCCAGTTGAGGTCTCTACACCCGAAACAATCGAAAAAATTCACGATATGGTGTTGACCGACCGAAGATTGAAAGTGCGAGAGATTGTGGAAGCCGTAGGGATCTCGCATGGCTCAGTGGTTTCAATTTTGAATGATCACTTGGGCATGAGAAAGCTTTCCGCAAGATGGGTGCCGCGTTTGCTCACAGTCGACCACAAACGCAATCGTGTAACAACTTCACAGGAAGCTTTGGCGTTGTTTAATCGCAATATGGAGGAGTTTTTGCGCCGTTTTGTAACCGTGGACGAAACATGGATCCATCACAACACACCAGAAACCAAACAACAGTCAAAACAGTGGGTTTCTAAGGGTGAATCGGCGCCAAAGAAGGCCAAGGTGGGTTTGTCAGCCAATAAAGTTATGGCGACTGTTTTTTGGGATGCACGCGGGATAATCCACATTGACTACCTTCAAAAGGGAAGAACAATCAATGGGGAATATTATGCCAACTTATTGGACCGATTCAATGACGATTTGAAAAAAAACCGACCTCATTTGGCCAAGAAAAAAGTTCTTTTCCACCAAGACAATGAAACGGTGCACACATGTGCAGTTGCCATGGCAAAAATCCATGAATTGGGCTATGAATTGCTCCCTCATCCGCCCTATTCTCCAGATTTGGCTCCGAGCGACTACTTCTTGTTCCCAAACCTGAAGAAATGGCTTGGTGGAAAAAGATTTGACTCCAATGATGAAGTCATCTCGCAAACAAAGGCCTATTTTGAGGACCTCGACAAATCATTTTTTTTGGAAGGGATAAAAAAATTGGAGAAGCGTTGGACAAAGTGTATAGAGCTCAAGGGAGACTACGTTGAAAAATAAAATTATTTTTTTATCAAAAAATCTGTGTTTTATTCCAAAAGTCACGGACTTATTGACCCGCCCTCGTATGACGCACCTAATAACTTGAATTGGAGTCCAGATTCACTGCTGGACATATTGACATATTTAATAGATAGGCCTTTTATGATTGGCAGTTGGCACCAAAATAATGTAACGACACTTCGCTTATCAATGGCGGTATAAAACCAGGAGGCAATTTAATCGTCAAGTATTGGATTACATCAAAATCATCGATTGTACGAAAATTTTGATTAAAATCAATCAAAAGATTCGTGTGAACGATAAATTTAGCATGTGAGACCCGCTTTATCTTGAACAATTACTATCGTATCATATGTGTATCGAGGTTTTAGTTCAACATCGTACAATCGCACCATTTTCATAGCTTTTAGCGCTTTCAAGGCGAGTTCAACAGCGTATGACGTGAAAGTTAAGCGCTTTTTTTCATTTGCGGCTTTTAACAGGACTGAAAATCTTTTTAAGTGGTTTTTCTCCACAGTGGATTATGTTGCGAGTTTTTCTGCCGTTTTTCTGTTGCTACTGAAAATAGTTTCACTGTGCTGTAAGGGCGAAGTTCGTTTGCAGTGGAGTCACGTCCGGAAATTCAATTACTTGTACAATTTATTTTACGAGGAGTAAGGGCCAATGAATAGTTGCGCCAAATGCGATGAAAGGTGTTTGATCTTATTGAATACGAAGTGAACCCTACACAGTTGGCATTTTTCCTGTATCTTTTTTTTGCTCTCATTTCAGAAAAAATAGAAAGAAACGCCCGTGTTCACGGTGGGATTCTCTTCGCCATAAATGATACAAAGTTTTATCCCTTATTTATTTTTTTATATTCCTTAGTGCTCACCTCTGTATAATAAAAAAAGATTGCGAAATTTCATGCTTCAAACCCAGCTGTTTAGGCTGTACGATGTCTGCCAATGAGCGAATTTTTTTTTGTTTTTTAAGTAGGTCTATCTGGAGAAGTTCGTGGCTAAATAATAACAGCCGCACGGGTCGATCTTTAGGTTAGGCTGCGCTTGGATAGGTTGATCTGTGGGTGACCACTGGTTACATACCGAGTTTCCTCCGTGCCTCGAAAAGCTCGTTAAGCCGTTGGTCCCGGCCTGTCATTTGTAGATCTTTAGCAGTCGTTACAGGTAGTCAGTGGCTCAAAATCTGACAACCAGTCTTACCAAGGGTTATCGTATTACCCAATACTAACTAGGTTATTGAGATCAGATAGGCAGTCTCTCCATGTAAATTACTGGTATTCAGCTGCATCTGGTTAGACTTAAAGCCGAATTCAACTTAGTTAAAAAAAAGCTAGGCAGATGATTAAGTAGGTCTGTTAGAAGCCTTCCGTATTGGTACTGAGCAGGTAGATATGTTCACTTAACTATTCTTATATCAGAACACAGATTTGCCAGACATTTATACAAATTTGGGCCTTCACTTCCTTTTGATTACGAATATTTTGTGATTGCAAATGTAACTAGCAAATTATATGGTCGAATCGAAATTACAGCCGGAATTACATCCAACTTGATTATTTAAATAACATGATGTAACTAGGTATTGAGACTTAAAATAGAGTGCAACATTGTAATGTATTTGATACTGAATGTATTTTGAGAGGGTTTCTTATTTTTCTTTGATCAAAGTGAAGCACTTACATCCTGTCCATTGTATTCAGAAGCTACTCTAAACTAAAGTTTTTCCACCTTTAGTTATTAATTCTAGTGATTTAAACTTTTCCCATATGTAACTACAAATTCTAAAAATAAAAGAATGTTATCAATTTGACTGGTATTACCATTATTAGCACTCGACGTAGCAATGGAGTGTGGTTGACTGATAAAAATGTTCGCTCTTGAAAGTGGGTGTTAATTCGACGCTATAGTTTAATGATGTGTTACACAATAATTGCGATAATGCTATCTGAGGCGCTTACCGCTCAGTGTCGGTCTTTCAACCTAGAAACGGGAATATGTAATTTTTATTATTGTGGTGATATTTTTTAATGCCTTTTTATTTCGTGATTATGATAAATTGACCGAAAAGTTCGTGGCGACCGCGAACCGGAAGATGCTGCATTGGAAGGCTTCCCACTAGGTGGACCGATGACCTGATGAAGGTTGCAGGGATCCGCTGGATGCGAGTCACACGGGACCAGTCAATGTGTCGACACTTGGGGGAGGCCTATGACCAGCAGTGGACGTCTTTCGGCTGAAATGATGATGATGATGAATGATGATAAATTGAGAACTGAGGAAGGACCCTGAAAAGGAATTTTAAGATTATTTTGAAAATGGTTTTCCTGTAGGCTACTGCTGTAACGAATGAATCTTCATTCGCACGAGCCTGCAAGAATCGTAGTATCGTTTCGAAATATGACAATATTCTGTTAGGCCTTGAAATCAAACAACCACTTATAACATCACCTACATTGTAAGAAATTGAAACAACACGTCACTCTCCCGCGCACTCCCGAATAAAGTATTCTACCGGTCGCTGTCGTGCCGATCGATAGTGCTGCCCGCCCTGATATGCATAGGATGCATAGGAGTACCAGCGTGAATTTATAGTCATAGCTACTAAGTTCAAACGTTCCTTTCCATTAGCCAGACTTTCAAGTAACATACCCATTCTTTCTTCCACTAATCTCAGCATATCCCCCTGTAGTAGGTATCATACATGGCCTTGCGAATTCTTTGATTTGCTGAGAACTATCGTTACTATTGATCATCTTCAAGATTACAATTCTATTCAAGTCTGCCTGGTAAGTTATCCTACTTCTATCCCAACTTTGCTCGTTATAAGTTATATCCAAGGTCGCTCAAGAATACAGCTAACTTAGTGAAAAGGATAATTTTTCCGTGGCAGGGCGGCGTGAATAAGGAAACTTCGAACGTCGACAGTTTATGTACGAAACTTATTACATAAACATAGACAATAACTTTTCCTCGACAATTTACATGTCAAAAGAGAACTTAACTCGTTAAATATTAGAATATTTTGATAATTTGTTACAGTCGATTGACCTAGAAATCTATAAATATATTTTTTAAATAAAGTCTGTTTTCGTGAGCGGAGTGTTCCTAAACTAAGCTACAGATTGTGATAGTTTTGACTGTCACCGTAATTTAGGTAGATAGAGTAAACTAGAACCAAATAAAACATGGATAAAATTTCACAGAAACATAGGTACAGATAATTATTTCGGAACATTTATGACTATAATTAATTAATATTAAACTTGCTATAAAAAATCTTGTTGTTTTGTTACATAAGTCGTAAAACCGTGCGAAGAAGAGCTTGAAATAGTTTTTAATAGATTGTTTTGCCCGATTGATATAAAAATGAAACCTATAGGTACCGCAATTGATAACATTACTTACGTATAGCATATTTGTGTTTCCTTATAAAGAGACTAAAATATAAAAGGCTCGTTTACGTACAATAATATCAGGCACACTTCCACGATTTTCTCAGTTTCAAGTATCTTTTTGTTTTGATTAAAATTTACTTCTTCGAATGCCTGTATCAAAAGCATAAGCAAGAAGAAAACATGCGATAGCCGGTGACTGTTCTATTGTAAACCTGAACTTATTTCCAGCTATGAACTTCGTACTAACTTGCAACCCCTTTCCAGGACATAATAGAACTAGAGAAATGTTTCTGGACCCTCCGCAACGCGGCCCCCACCGGCCAGTTAGATGCCGAGAGCCTATCACCACTGCTGTCACCACCGCTACCAGCTGCCGCGGTTGCTGGGGCCTTCCTGGCTTTCGATGAGAACAGGGACGGACATGTGGACTTCAAGGAGCTGTGCTGTGGACTCAGTGCCGCTTGCCGGGGACCTAGGACTGAGAGGCTGAAGTGTGAGTAGATTTTATCACTACTTGATGTGGTTTTGATTTTAGGATGAAAATGTTTTAAGGTGCTCTTCCTAAGGCGTTTTCTTAGAGTAAAATAGAAACCAGTTGTGTGCAGCGGTCTGTCATTGCGAATCGGCGATGTTGCCGCCACGGTTAGCGGTCGTCTTCAGAAGAGCATCTTTACACCCACAAGTTGATGTGATTTTGACGGGTCTGTTTTCGTACCAAGTGTTGACAATTTAAATACGGATTTTCCACGGTGGTGTACTATAATAAGGTTCATGTTCAGTGATAGATGTTTTTAACAAGTATTCAGGACGAAAATATTTGCAATTTCTTCACGTATTCCGATTTGAGAATCTCCTCATAGGAAAACCCGTCTTAACCATAAAACTGTTTTGTGAAATTTGTCTGCATTAAATTCCGAAAGCGAAAGGGACAGGAACGACAATGTTGCTAACGCATTTTACAAATCTTATATGTGTATAAAAATCTCGTGTCACGGTGTTGTTGCACTCCTCCGAAATGGCTTGACCGATTTTTATGATTTTTTTAAATGTATATTTTATAGGTATGAGAATAGGTCGTAAAGCATATTTCACACCGCTAATTTCATGCCTACGATGGTCGCGGGGCACAGCTAGTTTTAAAATAAAAATGTTAGCTGGGTTTTCCGTGCTTGGATTTCCAAATAGTAATTTTAAATTCAAAGGTGGTAGGTGGCTGCTCTTATATTTAATGTCTGCACCGTAAAACAGTAATAGTCCAACGCTTCATCTGTCCTTTGTGTCCTTGTTTTTCTGCCAGAGATAATATTTAAACTATCATAGTAGTAGTACATAATTTATTCATTTTTGCGGTTTTTCTTGGAAGGTTGGCCCTGGTTGAAATTGCAGAATGCCAGTACTACGGCTCTTTTACCATTATCAATATGGCCAGCGATGGTAATTTAACCAATATTAATTTCCTCTAAATCAGCAGATGATGAATGATATGCTTCACGACTAAAATATTGTACAATTGAATCGAACTATACGAACGCAGTCAATCCAAAAGTGTTCCTTGAACTTTTTGGCCGTTAAAAACAAGAAATCTTCAGGTATCTTCTTATAGTACAGACGCCAACACATCGAGTTACTACAATCTGTCAAATTTCTTTAATAGATTTTCAACTTTATCGCTGAAGCATTCGGTTCAAGGTTGATTGGGAAAATCTGACAGTTTCGGGTAGCTTGGTGTGCTGGCCTCTCTACCTTTAGGTCCTCATCCTTACTGCCATACATAACTCTTTTAATGATTACTTTTATTGTGTTACGTATGTTAACGAACCCTTTTAAACCGAAAAGTATGCGAATACATAATACTGGTAAGAAGAAACCAGTTTGTACGCGCTGTTCTTTCCTTATCTCGCGGTATGAAAGTTTGCGAGCGTCTGCGCCTGCGCCGGTTGACGATAAAAAGAAACGTCTAAGTAAATAAAATACGAATGATATTGTGCGGTACAATACATTGTGGGAATCTGGTCGTGCTTTTTATTAAAATATACGGTTTATGGGTTATCCACGCGCAAACTGATTCCATTAATTCAGTTCGTGATTCTAGAGCAACTAGCATAGATATAATATATGCGGCGGCTAAAATGTCAGCTGTTTGGTACATTTTGGTTTTTGACCGAGTAGGTTAGGTATTGCACATTGTATGAAACAGCTGCTGTTATTCAGGTACTTGGTAAAAAAAATGCAGGGTTTTTTTCAAAAAATTTGCGATTGTTTATTAAAGTTTGCGGTTTTGTCCAAACTGTTCGTTGAAAACCCAAACAAACTTACCCATGAGAATAAATAATTATGTACTTAAAAAGTGTTATTGATCAATCTTGTCAAAGATCGTATTTTTCTACAACGCTAAACAATAGGCGATACCTGAATTGGTATTTTTCCCGGATTTTTCTGCTCGCACGCCAGGTCCTTCACGATGTTTTCCTTCACCGTTTTGAGAGCAGTTTATAAGATCAAAACAAACATCATACCTACTGGCTTTCATAACCCAGGTGCCGTATCTCTGAAGTTCAATGTTAATGACAATAATATTTAATTAACACTCTAAATGGCTATCTCTTGTGTACGTTGTGACGTCATGGCTTGAAATCCAATTGTCTGTACGTTTGTACGTACAAACGTACAAACGTACAGACAATTGCTTCACATTACGATCGGTTGAACGGGGTAATGATTTATTCATTCAATGGAAAATCGATAGCGAGTTACAGTTTGAGCTACATTAAATATTTATACAACGGATTCCCAGGTAACGATATGATGTCATATGTTTGTGAACTTATATTACTTTTGTGATAATTTGGTATCTAAGTAGCATCTAATAAAAGGCGCTGACAGACACGCACAGTCTAAACTGCTTCCACAAGAGTTCTTTGTATAACGAAGGCGAGCATTAGGCAACGATTTTTGAAAATTCATCCCTAAAAAGGGTTAAATAGGAGTTCATATGTGTTGGAGGTTCGTCATTTTTGCATGAGAAATCCCATCGGGGCACACGGCTTGTCTTTTATATCTTTCATAAACATAATATTATGAGAATTTCCTAGACTTGAAATTAGTAAAATGACGAGACGCATAACTCGATAATTATGCACCATTTCTTGGTTATTAATTCAGGTGGAAACTTTTTGTAAGGGAAAAAATCGTATTGCACTAAATAATTTGCAAGCGGAGCAAGAGTCCTAACAAAAATGGCGCAGTAGTTTTTGAGATTTCAAAAGCTTTTTCTACAGACAATTGGAACATTTTACCTTGTCATATCTTTGACGTTGAACAATATTGACACATAAAGAACAAACATCTAAAACGTGGGAAGGAAGGAAAACAAAAATACTCAGTGACGTACTTAAAAGGTAAAGGGGCAATCTTGTGAAATAGCTTTGACGTAGACCTAGTAATAATTATAGTTCATCGTTAGGAGGTTCCCACCGGTAGCTAGGACCCTGATACTGGTGGGCTAATATTTAAAAAATAAAAATAATGTAAAAATTATAGTAAATAGGTAGGTAGTTTTCTTTTAATACAATTTGTAATCCCACGAATACTTGTATTGTCGTAGGAATAGCTCAAGAGTGAACCTTTAGGAGCAAAACGCTCAATGGCAAATTCCTTTTAATTACCATATGTTTGTCCTATCAGGCAATTTATTAGTGATTGATAGTGCAAAATGACTATACTCACCAGATGTCCCAGATAGAGCTCTTAGAAAGACGGCTAAAAGGCCAAACACATGTTTATGTGAATTAATCAATGTCAGGCAAGGACATCAATGTATTTAGAACATAGTCATCTTTCATTCAAATTGAAATCAAAGCAGGCCCGAAGGCACCTAAGAAACCGATTCCTGCCGGCTTCCCTTCGGGAACAGGCACTCTACTTACTTGTCCAGCAGAGGACTGCGATAGGCTGAGTAGATTGATTGATCGTTCCATTCCACAAACGGCAACTATTCAGCATTAGTCATGACGATACACTGCTACGCTGAACATTCGCTAGATACTATACTATAACACACTTATCAACGCCAATAACGTTACTATAAAAATAAACGGTACTCATATTCAAAACATCTATTCTAATTCTAAATCAGCACGGAAATAAAGTTTAAAACAAGAATGGTCCTTGACACAGCCGACATAACGAACAAACGACGTAAAAAGCGTAGTTTCCTTGGGTCAGACCATGTCCCCTCCAGGTCATTAGATCAAGGTGATTTGCATACGTCACTAGGTTTTGCATTCGGTTTATTTTGCAGTAGTAGAGATATGTGTTTTACATAATTATGTATGTTTAATACGTGATGTCCAATTAAAAAGCTATAATTTACATGTTGACGTCTGGCACTAACTTGTCTAGTCCTAAGCTGTCCCATATGGCCACTTGTCCGACGCTGTTTGCAAAAAAGCTTGTGAACATCGAGCATTAAGTGCAACAAGGATTGTGTGTAGCAGTAGACGGTAAGACTCTTCCCTTACTATAACTATTCATATTACTTCTACAGAAAAAAAAAACGATATGAAAATACTACAGATCGTTCAGCCCATGCATATGCACGTTGCACATGAAAACAGCGCACAGTCTTTCATTACAATTTTATAGGGAAAGAAGATAACCGTAGTGCCATGAACTGTTATTCAGCTAACTCTTGTACTTCCAAATGGATGTTTAACAGTCATCATCATCAATAGCAGTGTTTCCACCCACTGCTGAATATAGGCTTCCTCTTATTTGGGCAATGCTTCTCTGAACTGCGCGAGTCTCGACCAGGTCTTACCCGCGATCTTCTGAATGTCATCCACCCGTCTAGCTGTTGATCTAACAGTAACATAATCTATATAACTTAGACTACTGACCACATAAGTAAAAGTCCCTTACACTTCAAGCATACAAATCTACTTCCGACTTCCTCACAGGATGACTGTGTCAGCAGTCACGGGTATTCTAAAAACAGTTGACGACGCAGGACTGTCACCGGACTTCCCGGCGACTGTCCTCGTAGCCATTGGCCCAGGCTTACACTTCCGTGTTGGCACAGCCTTCGTAGATTTCTTTACTTATTTGTTTTGCTTACATAATTTTATAGAATGAGTGTGATTGCACTAGTTCTATTCAACGGAGAATTAGATAAAGTAAATGTTAACCAGTTTAGTTGACCTCTTCGGGAATTTTATTCATTTTGGGGAAACACTATGTGTCTTGGTGGCAAGGAGACGGTCTTTCAGGGCCCTCTACTCATTGAAGTAGTAGGTACCGCGGAGTTTTAGTCTATAGAAGTCCGACATAACCCTTTGTTCCGTATAGAGAAAGGAGTAAATGATGCCGTGACGTCTGGCAAGGGAAAATAGAAGAAGAAGTAGAATGGGACAAGTGCAAGAAAATGATGACAACCCTCCGTTCCGTTACACCAAAATCAAGGTGGCAAGGTGCAACTTTGTCGTATCGTCGCTGCCAAAGTCGTAAAATATTAACAACATTGTTTTCTTGTCCAATTTTATGGCTTACTCATTAAATGATGTTGACTTAATGTGTCAAGACTCGCACTCTGTTTTTGTCAAGAATTATTCTTACAGAATAATATAATTACGAGTATTTGTCCCTACTAAGGGATGAAATCCAATTACAATTTCCACATGTTTATTATCTTTGTCTTTCTAATAACGAATCTTAGATAATATTATCATTTGGAGTAAGTCAACGACATCTGGTCTCACGGAATTAGGGAAAGAATTCCGACGTAATTTGGTCAGACAAAGATATTACCGCAGAGATAATTTAACCCGATTTCGAGGTCAAGTTAATTAAGATTTGTCTCAGACCTTACTTTGATGAGATGTTTCCTTCTGCTTTTTGTCAAGGTCAGCGGTCAATGTCAGTATTATCATTGTTTTGGCAAATAAGACTTATTTTTGTCTTGAAATTAACTTAGTTTTGTCTAGGAAGACACTACATTAGGATCTACGTATTCACGGTTTCGGTTCCATAGTAACACCCGGGAAATCCCGGTTTCGCGTGGCTAGGGTATTTGAAACCGGGTTACGCATGAGCCACATTACGACATACGATACTTTTGATCCCGATACTACGTGCCAGTGGAATAATTTCCGACCTCCACTGGCGAAGCCGCATGCAAAATTTAGTTAAAAGTTAACAATAAGCCTTACAATTTATTCTCACAATAAAATAATAAGTCCGCGCATAAAAATGTCTGCGTCATAAGGGACACAGTACTGTTGTGCACATAATTGAAATGAAATGTCCGGACGACGAAGCGAAGGTCGTCTCAGCATTGTTCATCTCTCGCGCCGCAACTAATTGCGTTTCAAATGAGACGCTCGTGAAGCACGTGCTACGCGACTGTACCACACGTGAACATACGAAAACCGACTTTACTGCTTCGAAATAAAGGTCCACTCAATGACCTACGGTGGAATCTACATAGTCCGTCCAACCGATGGCAGTTGGAGTTCAAAATCGGCTCTTACTGCTAAGGAATAAAGGCGCTGCCAATGTCTTACCTACCTCGTCAAGCCTTCACTTGTTCGTTTATGCACTTCCGACTAATTGTCTGTTGATTCGTCTTTGTGCGGGTCGTGGTGACAGGTTTATTCATTAAGGTCTTAAATAAACGATTAAGATTAACTGGTATGGTAGAGCTCTTTGTTAGAGGATTAATTCGGGGAAGTACTTAAATCAAATCTACCTACCGCCCCTATTAATTATCATCATTATTCACAGCCTGACTTCACCCGCTGCTTGGTATAGGCCTCTCATTGTTTGTGCCAATCTCCACGCAGCCTCATCAAGGTTTTACCCGTGATGACAACTTCAGCCCATCTCACCGTTCTTATTAGCATAATCATTTTGAGTCGGTTGTCGTTGACCACACCAAAAGTTTGTTTATGAATTGATACGAGAGAAATAACCCTCTCTTAGACAGTAAAATGAATGTCTCCGAAGAATTAGGGCAGACGGCTGTCTGTTTTAGTTCAAGACTTCAAGCATGATGGTATTAAGCCGACCCAAATACGTATTCAGAATGATTTCATTATGAATTCCAGACTGTTATCTGATTTTCATTCATATGACGTCATACGTTAAATCCTTGTCCGATTTCTTTTAGACATAATAAATAATCATGTTTTTCTGGAGCGTCACCCTGTTTTTTTCGGCTCTCGAGTTGGAAATCTTTTAAATATGTTTATAATAAGGTTTAGTGGTTCCCAACCTAGTGCAGTTTCCGCTAATTTAAAAAAAATAAAAATAAAATAAAAACAGGTTTTAAAGTTCTCACTGCTTGGCCATAGACCATGCGGACCCAGTGCGAGTTGGTATCGGTATTTACCACTTAATACGTTGAATGTTTTGTATCTAGAACATGACTGTTTCTTAGCGATGTTTTATTAAGTAAAGAAGAAAACAGCGGGAACATAAGGTCACGCCTGATATACTTAGGCAGAGCCTACAATTTCCACCTCGTTGGCCATTTGTGTTTCAAGTCCCATGTTGTAGGGGGCGAGCTTATTGCCATCAATCGACCACAATCTAAACTCCGGGCTACCGCTGAAACATTCCTCATGGAATATCCCAACATTCAGACAACAGTGGTGATAAAATAAATTGCACAAAGTATTCCAGAAGCTTCTAGGCTAATTGTCCTCTTGTACCCAATTATTAGTTCCAATTTATGGTACGTAATTGAACTCTTGGCATTTAAGTATATATTGCCCCTGCTAATTAAGCGTCAATATGACGTGCAGGTGACACAACCAGTTGCTGTCGTTAACATAAATATTTATACGTGGACTGTGCACTACAATACATGTGTCATTCAAAGAGGAAACTTGGTGTTATTGTGGTCATAATCGTTGACGGCATTGGGGCAATGGTCGGCCGAGTTGTTGACTCAGTTCGCAAAGACCTCCTCTGTCGCAGAGCTGCTGTAAGAAATGTCTAATGAAATAAGCAGTAGTGCACTTCTATCTCAATATAATTTCTAGTTTTGTCTTTACATAAATAAATAAGATCTTTGTATGAATGGTGAATAAACTTCGCCTAGAATATCTTATGTTCACTAATACTGTAGTTTGGTGGTCAATTTGATTCGAGAATCGCAGTACAGTTGAGGCATGGCCTCATGGGGCAGATCAGAATATATTATGGATTCTACCCAAATCACCAAATCTCAATTTCATAACCACTGAACTTGCGGATCTCCATTACTCTTTCAAGGAACTAGCTGTTATTTGAAATCGTACTCCTCAGCTTACCACCCGAATTGGTTACAGTCTGTTATCATTAGAATTGTGGTCTGGTCGCCATACCTCAGAAGAGCTTTGCCTGCGTTCAAAATTAAAATTAAAAGTCATTTTAATTCAATTTAGTCTGAAAATCGGTACTTTTTGAACGCTCTTCACCACATCCTAGTGTTTTAGCTGGGAAGACGAAATGGCGGAACAAACTCCCCAGCAACACATCTTTCTGTTATTTTACATGAACCACCGTTTCCATAGTCTGTTCTTCTTGAATGACACCGGAACAACCTCTTTGCAGCAAAAACCTTGGATGTAGTTAGGTCAGGACAAGGATGTTTTCAAAAAACAACTAAATGTTATAACTATGAGTAGAGAGAAACTTGAATTGCCTATTCTATTCAAAATAAAACTCACACATCAAGCTTACTAGCATAAATAACAGATGCTTCAACTGACAAAATTCCCTCGCTATTAATTTAGATAATTTATATTAATATAATTCATCACAGATAATGATTATCACCACTATCTAGACTGAGCCGGTATCATCGCGAATATATCGCATATTATAAATGATTCCTAGGACCTTGGTTTTGAATCTGTTAAAATGTTATTAAAACAGCAATGAGATATGTATATGGGCATCTTGATAATGTTATGTAACCGTCATCTGGTGTTCTTAAGGTAGGATAGTGATATTACGGATCCTACACACATGTTGACGTCATCATTGGACATAACCGTGAACCGGGCGGATAACTGAATCGGGCGTTTAAGAAAAAGTAGCTAAATGGCTTAGCTCTAATTGTGGTGTGGGTACCGATTTTTCCGACAAATCCGAATATACAAACAATTACTATCGAATCGTAGTGCCGACCCCCAAAAAGTGTGTAACAGACACCCTTTAGGTTTGAAAACTGCCCGTGTAATATACGATGAGACAGTAGCATCCAAAAGTTAACTGAATTTTTTCAGTTCAGATGTTTCGTCGCATTGTGTAAACTAAGCACCACGACTGGTCCCGAGCTCACAACCCCTCCAGCGGATACCCTGTGGCATTTGTGCTTTAGAAAAGCATACCCTATTATATAGAACTGTTCTAATCAGTTGCTTATTTTTAATTTTATGGTGATTCATACTAATATCGTAACCTTAGCTTTCCTAATGTAAATATGCTTATGATTAATAACTGATAAAATATAATTCTGTGCAGGTGCACTTAATCTGTGACCAACTGGCCGCCTGTTTGAAGTAGCACAAACTTATAGTGTCCGACCGAAGGTTGATTTCTGGACGAAACCGATTATAGACCAACCGCTGAAATGAGTCCTCGCGAAGGTATCAATTTAAATGGAATATTTTGAAAGTTGATCACGTATTGGTTCAATTAGTATCGTAATACCTACGTGGATTATGATTATTTGAAAGCAAATAACCTGTGTGATATTGTTAGGACTTTGTGGACGCTTAATGTAGGCACATGTGGACATTAATGGGGCATGGTAGGGGACTCATTAAAGCGGTAGGTCTATAATCGGCTGTCGCCACAACTTTCGGCTGAAGCCTCGTCTTCAGTCGAAAGTTGTGGCGACAGCCGATGGTTCAGTTCAAGATTGGCTAACAGTGAATATTGTTTTTTTTTTTAACTTTTAGATTAAAAGTCTATGTTGACTGTAAAACAACGAAACATTAAAACTACCGTGTAACTTGTCATAAATAAAATCACTTCGAAATGTCCCCCCCCCCCCCCCCCTCCCCTGACGCGGCTTCTCTTACATCGTGATCTCGTGCATTCTTAACAGTTCGTTCAATTTCGGCGCATGCTCAAAACTTTCGGCTTCGGTCAAAACTTCGGCTCATTGTGGCTGAAGCAGGGTTGGCCGAAGGTGGGTTTTTTGGCCGAAGCCGTAGCCGAACCCTCGGTCGGACGCTATAAACTACAAGTACTATTTTTACTTGATTACGGCCTACCGTAATCAAGTAAAAATAGTACTTGTATGTACGTGTCATATTAACGGTTACCTATAACCGTTAATATGACACGTCGGGCTTTCGAAGGAGACTGTCAAAAGGGAAGGAGTGCCAGAGACGACGCCTTATATTGTATAGATGAACTTTTGTTTACCTTTGGCAAGTATTTCGTTAGCAAACTATCTTAAAACTCTGTGAGGTATTAAGAACAGGTTGTAAAGATCCTCATCGTCCATTGAATGCAGGGGTTCTACGCCCGGACCGGACCGGATACCTCATATTCATAGTTCTGATATAGGTGCTCGTATGTGACGGTATAGAGGTAGCGCCACTATGTAAATACTCCAAAAGTTCAGCTTTAACTTGAATTGCTGAAACAACATAAAAAAATGATAGAATGTTCTAGTTATTCTTAATAGGTCTTTACCTATGTAATTGGAGATTTAATAACCAGCATATTCAGATTTAATTATCTGTGGATTGGCGCGCAATTCGAAATCCAAATAGATTTTATTCGAAAGCCGTGTTCTTTTAATTTCAAATTCAGTCATTTGTTTTTAGATAGTTTTTTGTTTTTGTGAAATTGTGGCAGTTTTTGGCGCCATGGATATACTGAAAATTCGTACAATTTTCGAATATGAGTTCCTACGTGGACATACCGCTGCGCAAACAACACGAAACATTAACGATGTGTACGGGCCTAACACAGCTTGCATAAACACGGTCCATTATTAGTTCAATCGTTTTAAATCTGGAAATTTTGAGTTGAAGAATGAGCCTCGCGGTCGGCCGGTAACTATTGTCGACAACGACGAATTGAAGGCGGTAGTGGAAACGGATCCATCTCAATCTACGGCTGTGCTTGCTGCGGGCCTTGGAGTTAGTGTCAAAACGACATTGAAGCACTTTCGTCAAATCGGAAAGATAAAAAAGCTAGATAAGCTAAAATAAAAAAAAAAAACCCAAAATTTTTTGTTTGTAAAATTTTCATACAAATCTCCAATTTCATAGGTAAAGACCTAATATTTTGCACTCCTTTTGTCCTCCAAACAGCCACTACATGTAATAATTACATGCGCGCCTGGCGTCTTATCTCTCGATCCTATTAATAGATAAGGAAGTACAGAAATAAGTTTATCTTGACAGGAGATATCTAGAGTATGAAAGACCGAATTATTTTGATGATTCTATCTTGTCTTTTCTGAAATTGTGTCTTTTTGTTTTCTTGCCCTTGTCAAAAGGAGATCAACAATCTCACAAGCTGTAGACAGTTACATACCTCAAACATAACAAAGATGCGAATAGTGTGATACTTTAAACAGCATAAAGAAAGTCCTTATAACTCTACAAGCCCGAAGACGTGCGCTCGAGAATCTCCCATCGGCAAAAACTTCTTCTGGTTTTGATTTATTAATCTTGTTTATCAGTTTACTTGCAGAACGCTGATAAAATTTTAATAGTATAAGTTTTAGCAAGAAACTACCTGTTCACTGTGATAACATCAATTAATCACTATCAGTAGCTTAATGGCTCGGGAAAGCCAGTAGTAAGACATTAAATGAGTCAATCACTTAATATCTATGTATCTATAACATAATTTCTAATAACCACACATCTTGTTCGTCAAACTACGAAAAGGCTTTTTAAACTTAATAGAAGAAAAAAACAGAAGATGGTTTTTAATATCACGACTTTAATGTAGTGAATGAAAACGCCATTTAATTATTTATCATTTTGAATGAAGTTGTTGTAATAAACACTTTCACTGTCTATAAAGTAGACGCAACTGTTAAACGATCACCGGGAACTATTGAACCACATTAATGATTCCCGGTGATTCATTTTATTGCACAGAGAAAAGGTTAACTTAACGTCTAGTACTGAACATGGTCCTCCTAACAGATGGCAACAATAAAATATACTCAGGGAATATCTCTATAAACATCTAACAAAAAAGTCCCGCAATATCTCCAAAGCTAAAGTTCCTATAAACTAACTCCATCATCCTCTTTCAGTCTGCTTCAAGATCTTCGACCTGGACAGCGATGGAGTCCTCAACAAGAAAGAGCTGATCGATATGGTGGGCATACTCTGCACAGTCGCCAACGAGAGCTTGAAGAACCAGACCTCCCGGGCTTCCACACCCTCAGACAGCAATGATTCCGAAGGGATAGAGAAAGGTTTCGACCCTGAAGTAATCCTGGTGAATTTGAGGGATAAGCTGGTGACAGTGCCGAAGAATGGAAGGAAGCCGGTGTTCCAGTTGGGTCCGAATGGTGATAATAAGGAGGAGATTAGTGTTTTAAAGGAGGTGAGTTCATAGTAATAATCTAAAAAATAGTGAGGTTTTAGTGTAACATTGAATATTAGGATTCTTTTATTTAGGTGTAGAACTGTTATGGGTTGAAACGAAAGAGTACCTACTCGTAGACCTCGTCGATTGCTTTCCATAGGCGAGATCCAAGAGCATGCCCGTCAGAAAATGGGTTGATATCAGCTTTGCAAAATTTTTTAAATTGCATGTTGACTTCGATATTTGTAATTTCGTTTTGGATGTGCAGTATCTTCCACTTATTTTCCTTTCGAAGACTTCTTCTCCCATGTGAGAATGCGGTATATGAATGAAGATAGGCCGCATCTGAAATTACTATAACAGGTTTAGGCGCTGACGTAGCTTAGGCCTCCAACATACTGTTAATCGACAGCCTCTTTCTTCTCTTTCCAGCAACAACAGCAACAGCAAGAACAAGAGGAAAAAGACCATCAAGATGATAACGAAGGTCTAATAGCCAGCGACATGGCGCTAACTCTAGAAGACTTCCTGATCTGGAGCGTGGAGAGCGCGGAGGCTCTGGTGACGCCCTTCCTGGAGCTGGTGGTGGAGGTGTGCCACATCGTGCTGGGGCTGCGGCCACAGTGCAAGCACCAGGAGCGGGACATCGGTGAGTCGACTCTAACATGACCTGACATGGCGCTCACTATGAAGAAAGTAAAATCTATAAACGGGCTTGGGGATGCTCCTTTCAGTCTCTTTCTGGAATACTAAGGGGAAATCCGGATTAGACATATTCGTTGTGAAAACATTAGTCAGCTAGACTCTGTGTTACCGAGTGCTAACTGTCCATTGAGCGCCGAGCGCTGTTCGGAGATGCTTCTTTCATGCAATCTCAACCTTCAATCTTTATGTGAAGCTCTGGTCAAACTGAATATAATCCCGTGGCAAATACGGGATAAACTACTCCTGCGCCGATGTTAAAATATAGTCGGTGGGTAGGCGCGTGAATGCTTAGTCATTGAAGCTATCGACACGTGCAGTCGTATCCTGCGGCCCGCGCGGTATTTGCCTCTGACCAAAGCCTATAGGTTTTATCCATTTCTTTCACTAAATACTCAAACATCTTGACATTTGAAGTACCCTTGAAACTACAAGTAGGCTTATAATCGTACATATTATCTAAAGATAGTGATAATTTCATGTCATGCGTCATAATAAGCTACTGTATATTCTAGAAACTATAACTTACTACATATTTAAAGCATTCGATGTCCTCACCGTACTTCAGTCTCACGAAAAAGCACTGAGAAGAGTGAGCTCGCACTGTTAATCTGTCAATTTAAATCTTTGCCAGTCACAATGACCGCGAGAACAATAAAACGTAATACAACAATCGAATGACTACATAACAGAACCATAATTAATTCCATCTTCATTCAAGTAGTGCCTGTAATCACAGATATGTTGCTATTATTAACTTACTTTATACATTGCAGAGCTATTACACAAATAAACTTAAAGTCAACATTGTTATACAATACTGATGAACAACTAGAACAATGTACACAAATATTACATTTAACGCCATTTGAATAAAGTTCATTTTCAAATGACAGAAAAGATTATGAAACAATTGCAATAAAAATTGAAGTTTATGTCACAGAGTTAAGGTTGAAATTCCTAAAAAAAATGTTTTAAATTTATTTTGGTGCCTTTCCATTGCGTTGTCGCTACTGCAAGTATCAAATTGCTTGTAAACATTGTTATCTATGTATATCAGTAGCGCGCTACACTTGACTTATACCGCTATAAGTCAAGTGTAGCGCGCTAGACAGCTTATCGGATATGTGAACTAGAATTTTAATATTACGTATTTAAATATACAGATTTACATTGTGATAATGACAGTTTACCTTTTTAAATTAAATAACTTTTTAACAGACTTCCGAAACGGAGGAGGTGGATTTATTTATCAAGCAGCTTTGTCAAGTGTGATTAGTAATTTTGCCGGTCTCGAAAACACGCATTAAAAAAAATCTCTTTGACGTCAAATGAGTTTGATCAAAGTGAAAATATCAAATCGAATAGAAATAAAAGTTCCATGCTTTCAGGATTGGTGGCTGATGACATCATCATCCACAGCATCATCATGCACCAGCTTGAATTCCGTTTACCGTTATGTAAAGGCCTCTCTTTTCTTGTGCCAATCTTCCCGTTCCTGTGCTAGCCTCATCTAGGTTTTTCTCCCGATGGCAACTACGTCGTCGGCCCATCTCGCCGCCACACGACCCACATTTCTTTTCCCAGATCTTGGACGCCATTCGGTGACAGTCTTAGTCCACCTGTCATTACTGCGCCTTGCTAAGTGTCCTGCCCAACTCCATTTGAGTTCCATAACGCGATTTCCAATATCGAAACCTTTGTACGTCTTCGGATTTCGACGTTAGGAACTCGTTCTACCAGCTTTATGCTTGCTTGCTAGCTTTAGCTCATCCCACCTTCTCCTGGGCCTGCCGCGTTGTCGTATCAAAATCAAAATGAAAGCATTTATTTCAAGTAGGCCAGTTACAGGCACTTTTGAATTGTCGAAACAAAGATAACAATGAAATGTAGCTACAGTCCCAGTCACAAGGCATAAAAACCTTGGTTACATCATTCATGTTGAGATGGTACATTATGTGAGAACGATGTAGCAAGATGTGTACTTTAAAAGTGTCCATAGTAAAAACAATTATATCCTGCTATTTGGTATCCACTCAGTGGTAAGTTTTGCCCATTGATTCTCCGACATGCGGCAAATGTGACCAGCCTAGTTGGGACTAGGCTGGTCACAATTGCCGCATTTTTTTTTCAGATGACATGCTGAAGTTTAATTTAAACCAGTTGTAAACTAGTCAGAAACCTGTAGTGATAGATCTAAGATGGATATTAAATAAACTCTTATCTTATTTTAATGTAAGATAGCCTCAGTTTAGTTAGTTATTAATAGAATCCGCGCCCTTGTAAAATACATTCTTATACTGTTTAAAATACTTGGTAACTTTTTCCATCAACAAATTAACGTTACAAAGTACTCATGTTTTAGTGTTACATACTTAACACGGTATGTTATTCGTGATAACAGCGTACCTACACCAAGTATTAGGTACTAAAACAAAAGTACTGTACTTGAGTATTATGTTGATAACTAGAGAACAACTTGCTACATTGATTGTGTATTGTTTAACTCACGTTTCTGTTAGAATGATTCGTTTACAAGAGAAAACTACTATGTATGAGAAAACTAATACTAATCGTAATGTATTTGAATTTGTTTTAAACCATCATAATTTGAGCCTTGATTTGACTGCCTCGCTGGTATTTTGGTTGCAGGCACGACTGCTGAGCATAAGGTTCCCAGGTCGGGCAAAATTTTAATGAGTTTTTCTTAAAAAAATCTCACTTAGCAGTCACGGAGTTTGGATTTGTGCCCGGCTGATGGCAATAGCACCCACGTGGTATGGCCCCTATTACATGCGACTTAAACATAACTGCTGAAACCTCGGTGTACTATTAGGTACACCTCTGCCAACCCTTCGAGGATTACAGGCGTGATGTTATGTATATGTAATTTGAGCCGAAAAGTTGTTATCCTGTGATTGATTTTACGAAACCTGCTAAACGTTTTGCTGAGGATCAAATAAGATAAAGGCTATATTACTCTTTCTCACTCTTCGCAATTCTTTGGGGTCTGTCCTAAAAAAATATGTAGCCTCTTCTTCTGTTTACAAGACTACGGCACAGCCAATGGAGGGTTAGGATTGTCATTTATTCCGAGCAAAATGATGTTTTCATTAGGGAAACAAATATATTTCTCTCTATTTTTGTGCAATAATAAAAAGCAATGCTTATTACATTACAACTATAATAACGATCAATATCCTGATATTTTAGTGATCAGAAATCGCAAATGGAGAAATAGGTGTTTTCCCAGCAATCGAAAACGTACTTCCTGACATAAAAATAAACTGCTTTAAACAACACTTAAAGCTGGGCCCTGTTTATGACTGACATGTCGCTTTAACTCTTCGTACCAACATTTCAAGCTCCATCTTATAACAATTCGCATGTCAGTACCCGTCCTTAACAGATAACGCATGTTGTTTGAATATAATTACATTAATTGTCGAGATAGGTGCGTAAGTGGGTCGCACGCTTACGCCGCTACCATAGTGTAAAAGTAACCAGTAAACCAATTAGGTTTTCTTGTGAAATTGACCGCCATTGTAACCATAGAATGAGCAATATCGTAAAAGAGTCGTGTTAAGATTTTGGAAAAAATAATACCACGAATAAACTGTTACCTGAAGCATGCTTAGAATTCGTGTAAACAGTATGCATTTTGAAAAGCATGCGTGTGTGTGCTGCATCCGACCATTTGTTCTTAGTGGACATACTGTATGTTGATACTAATGTGCTCTGTGACATTACACTTACGCGCTAGTGACGCATTCATTTGTTTTCATGTTACCATCATAATTGTGATGGATGCGACATTGCGACGATTGTATTGTGCTATGAATTCATGGCCGTTATTTCGAACAGTAGGCGAAACCTTTTTTAGTTATTGAAAATTATTTTACCAACTACTATGGCAATGACTAAGGACCAAACGTTACGACGCTGACTGTAGTTCCACTTCGTCGACTCTTAAGCATAACAATAGATAGCTGACACTATTGACAGATACAAAACCATCTACCGAAAATTCATTCGTTTATTTCTCGGCGACTGATTGGTGAGACGAAAATATTTGTTTAGAGATCTGCTTTCATTAGGCATTGCATAACTTAAAGTTAGTGGAAATGGGCATAATTACATAAAGGATATCGTAATCTTGAAAAAAAAATGTGAATTTTAGTTGGTGAACAAAGAATTAAGCAATAGCCCAGAATCATTAAAATTCACCATAATTCTCCTGCCCTCGTGTCAATTTGGGGCCAGTGCAGCATGTCTTCTTCTTCCATACTTCTCTATTACTCGTCATCTCAGCAGTCACCTCCTTTCTAACCATATCATCCTTCACACAGTCCATCAATCGTTTCTTTGGTCTTCTAGATACTCTTATAGCAATCAACAATATAACAACAACAAACAGCAAACATTCATACTTAAAACTGCTTAGAATCATATTGCGAAATATTCTATTGCCCAATAACGAACGCAAATACACAGACTCGTAGCAAATTAAGAACGTATAGGCCGTGCAAATATTTGACCCCATTATTTTATGGAGCTGATTGATCAGTTAATATTCTCTATGTAGCTTCGGTCGGTTAAGGAACATTGTGTTCGGAAATATGTAGCTTTTATGTAGCAAATATTTTACGTTAGATTGCGCAAGATAAAAATACATTAGGGCGTTGTCACCTGGTTTAGAAATTCACTTTTACAATTTGAGATATTTTTGAGTACCTAGTAGGTAGATTGCCCAAGTTCACAAATCGCACATCAAAAAAACTTTCGCTTGTGCCATTTGGCGACTTATTTTAGTATACTTATGCAGGTTCTTTTTTCAATTATAGAGCAAGGACAATTGAAGTCGAGTAGGGTTCTAAAAATCTACATATTTTGTGTTATGACAGTTTTTTAGAGGACGTGCGAAATATCGATTATATAAATTAACTAGCGATCTGCCCCGGCTTCGCACAGCTAAGATTTACTAATGAAATAATGAAGTCGTGCCGTCTTCAAATGATGCTCCGTCATACATGTGGTGAATTGAATGATTTTTTAATTTAACTATTATTTTTCTCACGTATCATCTGAAATTCGTCTAGGGTGATTAGGGCTCTAGTTATATATGATACATAAAATTAATGTACCTGTACCACAGTGGTTAGCGGTCATGATGCGTTCAATTCCCGCTTGGTGCACTATTAACGTAAACAAACACACACACACACACACATTCACACACACACACACACACACATTCACACACACACACACACACATTCACACACACACACACACACACATTCTATTTAGCTTATTAGTAGGAAGGATTGAATATACTAGCAATATGTAACCTATAATGGGTGAAAATTACCCTTAACGAAGCCGAATGGCAGTTGTTCTCCCCATCATTGTGATATTTTTTTTATTCTGAACCATATCTGGGAACCTTCTAATTACGGATATATTTATTAGGGGTTAAAGTTCCAACTTTTTCTTAAGCATATTTTCAAATACAAGTTTTTAATGTTATAACTTTACTTTTAATACCTCCACGATCCCCGTACTAATTAATACATCCATCAACACTGTGTCTTAAGTGCGCGTGCGTAACATTGAATTCTACTGTAAAACGTTATTTTTGACCCCAAGAAAAAAGTCGTTTCCCAGCAATAATTTTTGCGTAGAGATACTTAGTTTGATGTACAGAATGCTTGGTTGACGGCTTCGTGAATGGGCCGTTTACACCTTGTATGCAGTAATATAAAAATAATACTAAGTTAAACAAACTAGAACTGGATAGATTTCCCGTAATCGCACATTTTATCGCTCGCACACAATACGTGGTCGATTTCCGACGTACTCAATTACTCGGCGCTTGTGAATGTCGCCCACAATTAATCGGTTGATGCAACAACACATAATATCGATAAATTACTGCATCAAACTGTTTCCTTTTGTCATACGGGAAATGTTTTACTTTATGCCATTCTTTCAGTACTTTTGATGTTTATTTTTGATTGTAAATGCAGTTTTAGTGGTACCAAACAAAATTGAGATAAAGTATTATTGATGTGGCGACACTTGGGGGAGCCTATGTCCAGCAGTGGACGTCTTTCGGCTGAAATGATGATCATGATGATGATGATGATGATGATGATGATTATTGATTAATGACATGACCTACTGCTTACTATCAAAATGGTTTCTGGTTATTGATGAAGCGATCAGTTATTTTCACTAAAACATCGCGCCTCTCACAACGGCTCTTCTGAAAAAAAAAAAAAGAATTTATTTAAGATCTCCAATTGGAGACAGAATCAAGCTTTGGGAAACCTCCAAGGAATGCTATCAATTCTTTTCTAAATGCATTGTACTTTTTTGTTATTCAATTGAGACCCATGCCTCACAGACATTTTTATATCGTTTTGTTTATGATGATATTTTAAATTCTCTTTTCCAGTACTCGGTTGGCTCCGCCGCTCAGTGCAGCGCGGGTACTCAGTGGGCCAGTTCTGGTACCTCGTGGCAGCCGAGTGGTGGGGCAACTGGCTGGCGTACACCTCGGGCGCCAGCACCGACAACTGTTGCCGCGCGCCGCAGAGGCACATCGACGAAGCCATCGTGTGCGATGAGAGCTTCACCAGCAACTCTACAGGTGGGTCCAGAGGCAAGTTTTCCGCTTTAGATAAAACTCTAAATTTCTAAAAAAAACTGCTTTTTGGGACCATCGATTGAAATCAGGCATCTTAAAGTTTATCCTGTAAATAGTCAGAAATAAACTTATTTTTGAATATTGGATGTGATGATAAATCTATTAAGGATCTTGGTAGGAGGTTGTATATCCGGAGATCCATGCAGGTAATACTGCTGTTCAAGAGAGCAGTTTTGGTAATCGGACAATAAATTTTGCCAATATATCGTTCGCTTTTCATTATATTTTTCAAAGAAATTTATGTTGCTCTTAGAAAATTTATATCTTCGAAGATGTAAATGGATGCAAGTGGCAAAATTTTAATATTAATAAAATACTCTGTGCTTAACTATCTGTCTGTTTAAGCTTACATATGGATCGGACACAAATCTTTTCTGAGCCTTAAAAACATCATCTTTAAATACAGAAGCAACCTGTTTCAATACAGAAGCAACCTGTATAAATACAGAAGCAATCTGTATAAATACAGAAACAACCTTGTTTAAATACAGAACCAACCGGTATAAATATTGAAGCAACCTGTATCAATATTTGTATACAGGTTGATACTATAGATTCTTTGCGTGTACTAGTACGTAAACTTTCAGACTTCTGAATAACACACAACGCCAAATAGGTTCGTAATACTCAAAGCTACATCGTCATTCACATGAGTTTCTTACTCTTAGCTCTCCATATTCCAGAATCTATGGGTTCTCTGCTGTGGCGCGCTGAGACAGCTTCAGTGGGCAGTGCTGGCAGCAGCAGCGGGGTGAGCAGCGCTGCAGCTCAACGCGGTCACAGAAATCCGGGGCCTGTTGATAACAAGAGGTTATTGGCGCCTAATTTGCTCAAGGTAAACAACAGTGCTTACGTAAAATATTGTTCATTGAAAAGGGAGTAAAAGCACGAACTATGAGCGACAATTATGTCGAAAAACTTCTTTTTTTTTATTTCATCCTGATTTGTGGTCTATACTGTCTTGCTTGTGAGGTTTCTACGCTTAATTTTATTTTATCCTGTATAAATGTGAACAGTGTTTATTGGTTTCTCTATCTTTCACGCAGCAACTTATAGATTTGTATGTTATGTAAAAGAAGTGTAAATAGAGTCAGTTAGGGCAAGGAAGATAGCTTTTTTTATTTAGTAGACAGGGTTCCTGTGAGAATCTATAGCGGGAAGTTCTTTTTTTTTACCCACGGGATGACTCGAGCTTCAGGTCTGTAGCCCACATTGCAGGTCACGCCCTGAATAGGCATCATCCCGAAACTTTAACACAGTCTTATTTCTCTACACAGAATATCAGTGAGTTTATCACGTTGGGGTCACCAGTATAGGTTTGGTGACTATGTTAGGTAGACTAGACAAATAAGAATTAACGTGTTGCTGTAATCTACGTTTAATTGCGACTGAGCTTAATGTTTACACGGCGGGCGCAGCCGCCTGTACACACATACAAACATACATATGTATTAACTTAATACCGTACAGGTTGGTAGTCAAGGTTCCTGTTGAAAACCATAGCGGGAGTTTTTATTTAACATAGATATAATTTTTCCAGGTCCGCACTCTAACGGGCGAGG
Source organism: Noctua janthe (assembly GCA_910589295.1). Classification (NCBI taxonomy): domain Eukaryota; kingdom Metazoa; phylum Arthropoda; class Insecta; order Lepidoptera; family Noctuidae; genus Noctua; species Noctua janthe. Next base: position 1,050,005 of record OU342573.1, on the reverse strand, counting down.
GCGGGCACTTGCGGCGCGACGTGACGCTGGCGCAGCAGCGCGACTTCGAGCTGCTGCCAGACGCGCTGTGGCGGGCGCTGGCGCTGTGGTACGGCGGACCCGACCCCTTGCCCAGACAGGTCCGCTATGCTTTTTATACTAAATATCATATCTCCTGCAAAGCTGGCGTGACTATCAATCATCGATCAACCTGGATAAATCAGTAAAACGTAGATAAGTCCATAACTGAAGACCGCCAATTGACGGCACGGTTGGCGCAGTGCCTGAGCGATTGACTGCTTCGCTTCGGTTCGATTCCCGCACGGAACAAATATTTTTTATGGCCTACAAGTTGTTGTTCCGGGTCTGGCTGTTTGTGTATGTGAATTTAAATGCTTGTAAACGCACCCACGATACAGAGGAAATTTCTAGTGTGGGGCAAAGTTTTAAAAAAAAACATACTTCCTGCGAGCAACAGGATGTTGTAGCATAAATTGGAAGAGGTCTATGTCTAGCAGTGGAGTAGACTTTTATTTGCCGGGTTATACTCACTTATAAACCTATTATTATGTACAATAAATAAACGCATTTGATTTGATTGTTTTAGGTTATCCGCCCACCGAATTCTGACGTCGAGTTGGAATTGTACCCTCTACATCTGAAGCTTTTACGTCATGTTCAGAGCACACAGAGTACGTATAACTGATTTTAATATTCAATACCTTCTTATAACTTAGCTGGCTGTTGTTGATGACGATACAGCATAAATCGTTTTTAAATTTCGATGGCTCGCGATTTTCGAATTTTCTTATATTTTTGTAATTTGTAGACTAGTATCTGGTTTCAGTATGGTCATCAACATACAACCTTAAAATGATTGGTAAATTGTATTTTTTTTTCAATTTCCCTTTTTTATTTCCATTCGATGTTGCAATTAACGAGAAAGCCATCCAAGGCGTCTCGCCATGTTCTGCTCGATCTATTTCCCTGTCAAGTGGAATGTTCGGAGCTATGTTAGGGTCCTCTGTTGAAATGGCAGTGATGTGAAGTGGTGGTCTCCAGGAGCGGGCGGCGCGGCGCTGGCGGGCGGCGCGGCGCTGTACAGCGCGCTGGCGGCGCCCGAGCGCCAGCTGGCCTACACGGCGGCCTTCTCGCGCCTCGCCACGGTCCGCCAGGTGCGTACTGCGCGCTAGCTCAGAACGGGCACGAGCCCGTTACTAACCACCGACATCATTTTATAAATAGTTTTTCAATTTTTATCTAGTCTCAATATCATAATACGCATGCATAATTGACAAACGCGCCATCTACGGCGAATTAACGTACAAATCGCGACACCAAAATAAGATCGCTACGCTACTGTTTACAATTCAGACTTGCAAAATATTTCAATCGAAGGCAGATGGCATGGATGGCAATTTTTAATCGCCACTAAATTAAATTAATAAAACAGTGTTTACGGCAATAAAATTACAAATCAATAATTTTAATGCCATCTGCTGCAAAAAATTATGGATTAAAAAATTTAATATTTGATATTACATAAATACTAATTACACCAATAATAATAGCTGGCATCACTTACGTCAAGCAAACGTCTTCATATCAGATTTACCAAATTTTCTTAAATTTAAATAGTTATAGTATACCGGAAGTTTTGAATCATACCACCCTTTTACAATATAAATTTTATTTGATAATATCAATGAAAAAATACTAAAATTACAATGAAAATAAATTGAAGAAACACCAATTTTTGAACCAATGATTGATTTGACACAATGTGTGTCAAAATTTTTCCGAAATATATAAAAAGAAATGAAGATATGACGATGATATGTTGACGAGATCAGCGGCACGACGCGCACGTTTATCGCCTCCGGACCCATCGCTCAGCTCCGCCTCGCCGCCGCCGGAATCCAGCCCCGTCGTGAGTGCTGTGACACCGGCCGTGGCAGTTGCGTCGAGCGAGCTGCGACGAGTATTTCTCTCCGCCGACGACGCCACCACCTGTTCGTCGACGAGGAGGACGCCGGCCGCCGGACGGTTTAGGACCTCGAGGCCCACCGGCCTCTGATAGGGTCCCAGCTCCCGGCGGGAGTGTGCCGCGCATGCGATGGACGCAATCCATTAATGCAAATGTCATGCGCGCATACTATGGGGCTACAGAGGGGGGTAACAACCTGACCGCGTACCGTGTTCGGATGCTCTCTCTGTTTCAGGTGCTTGAGCCAGCTGTCAACGTGTCGGCACAACGACTGTCGGATCAGGTGCGAGTCATCCAGCGTAAACGTATGTTGGATGACACTGTACTTGATCGCCTGCGAACTGAAATGCAGAGTAGCCATGTCATTACCCCGTCGGTGCAGGCTGTGGTACTACCACAGTCTAGTACAATATCTAATCGCGCTAATGACGTGAGTAAGGACATGGTTACTAATGTAAGTACCCAGTGCAATGAGGAAATGAGGAGTGCTTTGGAGGATGCGATTCCAGAATATCGGTTCATGCAACCCGACCTTAGACCACGCATACCTCGTTTGTCCATGCATAACAAAAATAGGGCGCTGGTGGCTGTTCTAGATTCGCAGTTGTCAAACTATTTTGACAACTGCGAAAACCTCACCGATGCTCACTCAGTCCTGTATTGTGCGGCTGTAGCGGCATGTCGTTTAGCTCATGTCAAATTTTCTGATGACAGAGCTACTCGACCTAAACCAGCCGTACCAGCATGGCAGTACAGGATTGAACGACGTATTAGTGAGGCCAGAGCACTCATCGGCAAACTGATCTACTTCAGGGAGGGCAATACTCGCCCTAGAGTGATGCGTTTTGTGAGGCGGGCGTTCTCGGGGACTGATATCAGTCCTCGAGACTACATGTCCCGTGTCACAGAGCGCATCGACTTCCTGAAGCAGAAAGTGTATGCATGGACAAACCGTATTCGTAGGTATAAACGGCGGGTGGACCGATACACTCAGAAACGCACATTCCAAAGAGATGAAAGGTGGGTTTATAGGGCTTGGGAGCGACCAGACTAAGGTGTGGCTGACACGCGCCTGCCGGATGATGATGCCGTGTGTTCGTTCTGGCGCAGCATCTGGTCGGTGCCTGTTAGCCATACCGAGGGTGAATGGACTCGGGAGGTCGAGCGAGCGTGCGATCTAGTACCAGAAATGGGGACAATCCCTATCAGCCCCCAAGACGTAGTTCGTGCAGTCCGTCCGTTGCCTAACTGGAAATCTCCAGGGCCGGATGGGCTGCACAACTTCTGGATTAAATGGTTTACAAGGTCGCACGCTCGCCTGGCGATCCTGTTCCAGTCAGCCTTAGAATCAGGGACGCTGCTAGAGTTCCTGACAACAGGTATAACCCACCTGCTCCATAAATCGGTTAGTACTGCGGAGCCCAAAAATTATAGACCGATTACCTGTCTTCCGACGGTCTATAAAGTCTTCATCCATTTTGAGAGCTAAAATTAACAAACACATTGATGACAATTCTGTAATGTCCACTTCTCAAAATGGATGTAGGAACGGGTCCCGCGGTACTAAGGAGCTACTCCTTATTGATATAGCCATTAGTCAACAGGTTTCGCGTTCCCGAAAGGATCTGTCGACATGTTGGATAGACTATAAGAAGGCCTATGACTCGGTGCCACATACGAGGGCGGGTCAATAAGTCCGTGACTTTTTGAATTTCTGACATCTTTACTGAAACAGCAACACTGCTCCTGTCAACAGGCATCTGTCAGTTGACTCCTGTCAAAATTTAAACTTGCTGCGTCAGTTAGTTTGTGTTTGACAGCTATTTTTATCAGACTACTCACTAATTTGAGGAGAAAATGGAAAAAAGTGAATTTCGTGTGCTTATTAAGCATTATTTCTTGCGAAAAAAAACCATTACCGAGACCAAGGCTAAGCTTGATAAATACTATGGGGACTCTGCACCATCGATTTCAATGGTAAAAAAGTGGTTTACTGAATTTCGCTGTGGCCGTACAAGCACTGAAGATGCCGAACGTCCTGGACGCCCAGTTGAGGTCTCTACACCCGAAACAATCGAAAAAATTCACGATATGGTGTTGACCGACCGAAGATTGAAAGTGCGAGAGATTGTGGAAGCCGTAGGGATCTCGCATGGCTCAGTGGTTTCAATTTTGAATGATCACTTGGGCATGAGAAAGCTTTCCGCAAGATGGGTGCCGCGTTTGCTCACAGTCGACCACAAACGCAATCGTGTAACAACTTCACAGGAAGCTTTGGCGTTGTTTAATCGCAATATGGAGGAGTTTTTGCGCCGTTTTGTAACCGTGGACGAAACATGGATCCATCACAACACACCAGAAACCAAACAACAGCCAAAACAGTGGGTTTCTAAGGGTGAATCGGCGCCAAAGAAGGCCAAGGTGGGTTTGTCAGCCAATAAAGTTATGGCGACTGTTTTTTGGGATGCACGCGGGATAATCCACATTGACTACCTTCAAAAGGGAAGAACAATCAATGGGGAATATTATGCCAACTTATTGGACCGATTCAATGACGATTTGAAAAAAAACCGACCTCATTTGGCCAAGAAAAAAGTTCTTTTCCACCAAGACAATGCAAGGGTGCACACATGTGCAGTTGCCATGGCAAAAATCCATGAATTGGGCTATGAATTGCTCCCTCATCCGCCCTATTCTCCAGATTTGGCTCCGAGCGACTACTTCTTGTTCCCAAACCTGAAGAAATGGCTTGGTGGAAAAAGATTTGACTCCAATGATGAAGTCATCTCGCAAACAAAGGCCTATTTTGAGGACCTCGACAAATCATTTTTTTTGGAAGGGATAAAAAAATTGGAGAAGCGTTGGACAAAGTGTATAGAGCTCAAGGGAGACTACGTTGAAAAATAAAATTATTTTTTTATCAAAAAATCTGTGTTTTATTCCAAAAGTCACGGACTTATTGACCCGCCCTCGTACATGGCTCATGAGGGTGCTAGAGTTGTATAAAGTTGATATAACTCTGCGCACCTTCCTGATATCATGTATGGGGCAATGGAGGACAGTTCTTCACTATTCGGGATGTCGGCAAATCCAGAGGAATAGCGAGCCGATAAGGATAGAGCGAGGTATATTTCAGGGCGATAGTTTGAGTCCACTTTGGTTCTGCTTAGCCTTGAATCCTCTTAGCACGCTGCTGGAGGATTCAGGTCTAGGCTATCGGTTGAGGAGAGGAGGTCAAGTTATATCTCACCTCCTTTACATGGATGACCTGAAACTCTTTGCCCCCAACGATTTGCAACTGATGGAGCTGCTGAAGGTAACTAAAACTTTCAGTAGCGCCATCAGGATGGGATTTGGTGTGGACAAATGTGCGGTCATGCATGTAAAACGAGGGGAGATTGTGGAATCTGTGGGAACCCAGCTCTCAGATTCCATAAATCTTAGATCTCTCTCAGCAACCGAAACCTATAAGTATTTGGGTATGTCGGAAGCGCTGGGCATCAATGTTGCTGACATGAAGCAATCGTTGAAGGAGCGCTTCTTTGGCCGCCTGAAAAAAGTTTTTAATAGTCTTTTATCAGGCGGAAATAAAGTACGTGCCTTCAACGGTTAGGTCATGCCGGTTTTGATGTACTCTTTCGGCATATTCAAATGGACTCAAACTGAACTAGACGCCCTGGATAGGAGGGTCCGTACATTGTTGACGGCATATCGAATGCATCACCCGCGTTCTTCGGTTATGAGACTGTATATCCCGCGGAGGTGTGGGGGTCGAGGCTTTTTAAACGCTAAGACTCTACAATCGCGAGATATGCAGTCTCAGGGAATATTTCCTTGAAGCCGACGTGGGGATGCATCGAGATGTGGTCGCGGTGGACAAGGGACTCACCCCGCTCTCATTGGCTAAAGAGAACTGGCGCAAACCTATAGTGCTTGACACTAACGACCGCATGGAGGTATGGCAGAGTAAGGAGCTTAACGGACGCTTTTTCCGGGCTCTACATGGGCCTGATGTAGACGTATGTCGGGCATGCCACCGTCCAGGCGAATCAATCCGTCACATTATCTCCGGGTGTTCTCGTCTGGCTAACGGAGAATACTTGCATAGACACAACCTAGTAGCCAGGATTATCCATCAGCAACTTGCTCTAAAATACAACCTTGTGGAGTCGGAAGTGCCGTACTATAAGTATGTGCCCGACCCAGTTCTCGAAAATGGCAATATCACATTGTACTGGGATCGATCCATCATCACTGACAGGACTATTGTAGCCAATAAGCCTAATATAGTGGTGGTGGATCGATCAGAGCGGCGTGCAATTATTGTTGACATAAAACGGTCCCACATGATGAGAACCTCGTGAAAGCCGAGAAAGCCGAGAAAGATAAGCAAATCAAGTATCTTGACTTGGCTCGCGAGGTTGTCGACATGTGGGATGTGGACTCAGCGATCATTGTGCCGATAGTTGTATCAGCCCATGGCTTAATTGCCAAGAGCCTCGACCAATACCTGAGGAGGCTCTCGTTAGGCAGCTGGATCAAGGGCTTGATTCAGAAAGCGGTACTCCTGGACACGGCGCGTATTGTTAAGAGGTTCCTCTCTCTGGAGCCCTGACCGCCGGTAGCTTGGACCCTGTTCCCGATACCGGTGGGCTACAATTTTTTTATATTTTTAAATGTTTTTTTAAATTGTTTTTAGTTTAAGAAATATTTAAAAATGTATAAGATTTGTATAAAAATAAATAAAGGAAATAACCAATTTATTTTTAAACGCGAAGACCCTTCACAACCACGAAATGTGCAGCTCAGAGAATATTTTTTAAAAGCCGATGTGGGTATGCACCGAGATGAAGTCGCAGTGGACAAGGGACTTACCCCGCTGTCCATGGCTAAAGAGAACTGGCGCAAACCTGTAGTACTTACTACCGATGACCGCAAGGCAGTATGGCAAGGCAAGAAGCTTCACGGACGCTTCTACCGGGCTCTTCATGGGCCCGATGTAGATTTTCTAGCGTCCAGGTCCTGCTACATTTCGGCGACCTCTTTGGGGAAACTGAAGGTTTTGTCTGTGCGATTATGGACGAAGTTATGTTAACGAACAACTACCGGAAATATATTATGAAGGACGGGACGGTTAACGTGTGTCGGGCATGCCACCGTCCGGGTGAGTCCATCAGACATATTATTTCCGGTTGTTCTCGTCTGGCTAACGGCGAGTAATTGCACAGGCACAACCAAGTGGCCAAAATTATTCACCAGCAACTTGCCTTGAAATATAAACTTGTGGAATCTGCTGGACTATCTGCTGGACTATAAACTTGTGGAATATGTGCCCGATCCAGTTCTCGAGAAAGACCATGTCACGCTGTACTGGGATCGGTATATCATTACTGACAGGACTATTGTCGCCAATAAGCCTGACATAGTGGTGATAGACCGATCAGCGCGCCGCGTAATGATAGTCGATGTTACCATCCCGCATGACGAGAACCTCGTGAAAGCTGAGAAAGAAAAACAAATAAAATATCTCGACTCATACGTGGTTGTCGACATGTGGAATGTGAACTCTGCTATCATTTTGCCGATCGTCGTGACGGCCAATGGCCTTATAGCCAAAAGCCTCGACGACCATCTTTCGAGGCTCTTCTTAGGCGGTTGGATCAAGGGCCTGATTCAGAAGGTAGTACTCCTCGATGCGGCTCGCATTGTGAGGAGGTTCCTGTCTCTGGAGCCCTAACCACCGGTAGCTTGGACCCTGCTCCCGATACCGGCGGACCATTATTTTTTAACCGACTTCCAAAAAGAGTAGGTTATCAAGTCGACTGCCTAGCCTTTTCCCAACTATGTTGGGGTCGGCTTCCAGTCTAACCGGATGCAGCTGAATACCAGTATTTTACATGGAGCGACTGCCTATCTGACCTCCACAACCCAGTTATTACTGGGTAATACGATAAGACGAATTACGATTGGTAAGATTGGTTGTCAGACTTTTTGGGCCACTGACTATCTAACGACTGCAATCTAATTCTATCTGCGTCTGCGTCTGTCTGTATGTTCAGCGATATCTTCTCCAATTTTGAACCGATTTTGATTTTTTTTTTTTGTTTGGAAGAATATTATTCCGCGGTGGTCCCATTTTAATTTGGTGAAGATCTATTGCTGATCTTCGGAGATTTGCAATGGAACTCTTCAATAATAGACAGCAAATCTGTCGCGATGAGTGCAATCGCTTGGATGTTCATTATTTACACAACATCATAACATAAAATCACGCCTCTTCGATCAAAACATTAGGTATTTATTGTATTTTCTTATTTCAAAGAGATATCATATTATGATGATGGTTCTTTATTTAGAAGAACTTTATCAAATAACTACAAAATGATAATGCGATAAGAAAAACTATCATTAGGACTGGTTTAACAGCGAAGTAAAGAGCTAACTCAACGTATTTACATACCTTTTCGACGGCAATATACGAATTCTCATTAAAGGTAATAGTAAGACCACTATAATAACAATCAATGAATCACTTTCAAAATCACATCATGCCAATAACTTTCACACCATTTTAAATAACAAAACTAAACCATAACTTTAGAATATTGTTCTCAAAATTTTCAAAACATTAACATTTATCCGCAATGAATAACGCGTGCCACTGACATTATCAACTCACTTCAGGCCGGTCAACGCGGACGCTGATTTGCGCGAACTTAATACCACAGAAAAGCCGAGATTCTGCATCCATAGAAAATTTCGATAAGTACCTCCGAATTTATCAATGAAATGTTAACAATTTTAAGCCAAATGGTGAAGCCAACGAGTGCCAGAGAGAGGTCGCACTTCAACGATTAGTGTATTGCATTGGAGCGAGATCGCAACTGTGGGTGGCACTTACGGCTAGTGTAGGACATCGGTTTGGCATCGTTCGCTCGCTGCGTGATCGCTGCATGATGAATGCACGCGAAATTTAAATAATATTCGAAATGTACGTTGCGGTTTCCGCTCGGCGCGCGGAATTTAATGTTATTATTTTTATTTTATTTTTATTAAGAGGAACAGCAAACAGTTACATTATGAAAACTTAAAATTAGTATAACAATATTTGCATTTTGCCAATAATGTAACCCACAATACTGTTCACTGGTTATCATAAAAATATATAACAAAACAATAATCGCCAGGGGAGAAAAATAAAATAAACAATAATAAAATAAAAGAAAATATTATTTTGATATTTATAAATTATTGCTACTATGGAACGTTTTTTTCTTATTTATTGATAGGCTGATTGTAAGGCAAGTCGGGCTTTTGGGCTTGTACGGTAGGAACGCCACTGGTCCAGGCTTGCAACCTTCTGGAATCATCGGGATAACCCGCCACCAGTTTAGGCTAGGTGGATGATTATCTTTATTAAATCTATTTGTATAACCTCCAGGTGTGCGAGTTCCTCTGCGCCGCGCTGGGCCTGGCCCGCGAGGACATGCGCGTGTGGTCGCTGGGCAGCACGGCCGTGCTGCTGGACGACGAGCGGCCCACGCTGCACGAGCTGGGCCTGGACGAGCGCGCGCGCCTGCTGCTGGAGGTGCGCAACTCCGACCTGACCTGGCCGGAGGAGATAGGGGCGCTCAGGTACAGTATACGACACCTGTGTGACGACACCCGGCCCACTGCTGGACGACGAGCGGCCCACGCTGCACGAGCTGGGCCTGGACGAGCGCGCGCGCCTGCTGCTGGAGGTGCGCAACTCCGACCTGACCTGGCCGGAGGAGATAGGGGCGCTCAGGTACAGTATACGACACCTGTGTGACGACACCCGGCCCACTGCTGGACGACGAGCGGCCCACGCTGCACGAGCTGGGCCTGGACGAGCGCGCGCGCCTGCTGCTGGAGGTGCGCAACTCCGACCTGACCTGGCCGGAGGAGATAGGGGCGCTCAGGTACAGTATACGACACCTGTGTGACGACACCCGGCCCACTGCTGGACGACGAGCGGCCCACGCTGCACGAGCTGGGCCTGGACGAGCGCGCGAGTACCCAAACTTCTATATTGCAATTGTAAACAGAGCTCTCCCAAATGGTTCTTGTCTCTCTTTCTTACTTACTAATCAGTCAGCAGGAATAATCATGCCAAAATAACAATAATATGCTTATCAATAGGAAAAATATTCATTTTCCTCCACTGTTGCCCAAAAGACAATACATATAAAAATATGTGTATGTATTATTTTACGATTGTCAAGGTGAAAACAGTGACCATGAAGGTTTGTGAGAGTTTTTCTTAAAAAATATGAAACCTTTTTACTGCGGTAAATTTTCCTTTTCGTTAGTGTTGTTTTATCATATATTTATGACGGAAATAATGAGTGAATACAATGTTTGGTTGTAAGCACGTGTTTTTACGAAAGTGCGCAAATATGAACAACGAATTTGTTGGCGGTGGAATGACTATAGCCAGCATATAGATTAAATATTGGATTATATCGGTAATAGGTTTATTTTCGAATAGTAGTCATACTTCTTGAAACGATAACTGATAATGGCAAGAAATTAGCTTGGTATTGTTTTGGTTACCTAATAACTATTTTTTTTGCAATGTTGCATTATTTTTTATTATGTTTTCAGTATGAGCAGTGGATCGAGTCGAGCCACGGAGCGTCGCGAGACATTAATAGCGCCGAACCTGCCTGGAGCCACCGGTCTACATAACCTAGGGAATACTTGCTTCATGAATGCGGCCTTGCAGTCTGTGAGTACCTTACATTTGTGATATTTGTATCTTTTATATCGGCCATATGTTTGTTCAGTTTGGCTATAAGTGTAGAGGAAGAGCAAAGAAACAATGGATGAACTGTGTGAAGGATGATATGGCTAGAAAGGAGGTGACTACTCAGATGACGAGAATAGAAAAGTATGGGAGAAGACAGATATACTACATCGACCTCAAATAAATTGGGATAATATAAATTCGAAGCTATGTGACATATACCGACCCGCGCTATGTGCACATGGTGTATTACGGACCTGTGTCCCAGCAGTGGGAACATTATATGCTGATTATGCTTATGTAACATGTATTATTGTATGTTCTAGGTGTGGAACACGGGTCCCTTGACGAGGTATTTCAACTCGGGCATGCACCTGTACGAGGTGAACACAACCAACCCGCTCGGCACCAAAGGAGTGCTAGCGCTAAGATATGGAGAACTTTGTAAAGAGGTATTTTTAACTTTGCATCTCAAAGGAGCTATGCCAACTAACAGCGTTTGGCAATGTTGGAGGCCTATTTACTGCTTGTTCAAGTTTGCGATGATCTTTCGGGCTCCCTCGTGCGGAGTGCGCACTAACACAGCAGGTCTGCGCAGGTGTGGTCGTGCTCTGCGCGCTCGGTGGCCCCGCTGCGCGTGCGCTGGTGCGTGTCGCGCTGGGCGCGCGCGCTGGCGGGCGGCGGCCAGCACGACGCGCAGGAGCTGCTGGCGTGGCTGCTGGACGCGCTGCACGAGGACCTCAACCGCGCGCAGCCCAGCGCGCAGCCCGCGCTCACGCACAACGACGACTCGGATGGGAGGCCCGACCAGGTGACGCCATGCCTAATTATGTCGATCAATTAATATATTTGCAAATTAATGTCGCAATAAAACTAAACTACTGCACAGTCTGGAAATTGCTTCGAACACGTCAGCGGGACTACTCTGGAAAAAACATCGAAACGACCTCGAAAATCAATCTTTTTAAAATCTAGACACAAGATCTAAGTCAAGTTATATTAGAACAACAGTTAATTGTATTTTAAGAAAAGCTGACACTGCTGATGGTCCCGTCCAAACACAACTTAAAAAGCTCCATCATTCGAAAGAAAGAATATTTAGATAATCCGTGTTTCTTGAGACAACACATAAGACGGCGACATCAATATGACGGTAGTTAAATTCTCTAAGGCGGCTTTTAAGAATGTTTATCCATCCAAAATGAACAAAAACCTCGTTCCCGTCAGGTGGTAGCAGCAGAAGCCTGGGAGCAGCACACGTCGCGCAACGCGTCCATCATGACGGAGCTGTTCTACGGGCAGCTGAAGTCTAAAGTAGTGTGCGACACGTGTGCGCGCGAGTCCGTGCGCTTCGACGCCTTCAACATGCTCAGCCTGCCGCTGCCCATGGAGTCCTACGTGTGCTGCGAGCTCAGGGGTAGGTGTGCTGGTGCACTGTAGTGTGCGACACGTGTGTAGCCAGTCTGTGCGCTTCGACGCCTTCAACATGCTCAGCCTGCCGCTGCCCATGGAGTCCTACGTGTGCTGCGAGCTCAGGGGTAGGTGTGCTGGTGCACTGTAGTGTGCGACACGTGTGTAGCCAGTCTGTGCGCTTCGACGCCTTCAACATGCTCAGCCTGCCGCTGCCCATGGAGTCCTACGTGTGCTGCGAGCTCAGGGGTAGGTGTGCTGGTGCACTGTAGTGTGCGACACGTGTGTAGCCAGTCTGTGCGCTTCGACGCCTTCAACATGCTCAGCCTGCCGCTGCCCATGGAGTCCTACGTGTGCTGCGAGCTCAGGGGTAGGTGTATTGGTATGAGGAACAGGGTGTACAGTTGCTCAATACTCCATTGAAAAGGGAGGATCCTCCGAGGAGACGGGTGTTGAAAGCCGTCACCTCCTTCTGCGAAGCAGTCATGCTGGTGAAGGAGGTGGCGGGACGTGAGAGGGAAAGAACCTCACGTCCCAGCCGCCGCGAGAGACGCCCTGGGCGTCGGGGGTCACGTGGTGGCTCCCGGCCACCTGCGGGCGGGCCTGTGGACGGCGAGTTATGGGCTAGCTCGCCGTCCGGCCGTCTTATGACGACAGGCCGTGTCGACGGCGCGCGAGTGTTTTACGCGCGCCTCAAAGAGATGTCAGCAACCGAGTAGGGCTCCGCAAGGGCCGATGCCTGCCAGGGCTGCGGTACTGTTCGAAAGAGATACCGCGGCCCTGGAACACAAAGGGCAAAGAAGAAACATTGTGAAGAAACAAGTAACAATGGGTTTTAGTCAGTACAAGTCTGACACTTCGTTCCGCTCCGCCCAAAGTGGAGGGGGATCATTTGATGATTTCCCATCAGAAAAAAATAAAAAATAGGCAGTGTAGTACTATGTTACTGTAGTACTTTTTGTAGTGCCGCTACAGATATACTTAAATCTGTAATTTATATTGTAAATATATAAATTCTCATGTATGTTATACGAACGGTACCAGGTGATAGTAACCAGTCTCATTGCCTGCAGATTCTTAGTTTAATAATATCTTCAAATCGTAAATAAAATATTACCTATTTAATTTGTTATTTATCTTTGCAGTGATGCTGCTAGATGGCTCGGTGCCTATCAAGTACGGCGTGAGAGTTAACTCAGAAGGAACGTATCTAGATCTCAAGAAGAAGGTGTCAGAATTGTGTGGGTTAGCGCCTGAATCGTAAGTAAAAACCGTCATATATATCGATCATATCTCTTTGAAAGTTTTTTATAAAGCTCGTAATTATGACACACATGCGATGAAATTTACGTAAAGCACGGGTACGGTCGGGTTCTGACATTAACTTGTGTGGCTACAAAAGCTGCTAGTGGAAATTGCCCGTCATGAACGTACCATCGTTTAATTACGACGGTACACTTGGTGACTGTGCGGTGATCCAGGCGTAATGAAACGCACTGCGCAGCCACCGAGTGCATCGTTTCAATCAAACAGCAGTTCTGTAGCATGTGGTGTTCTAAAATACTACACAGTACAGTATCTATTAATTAAATTGATAAATTAATGGAATTTAGGTATAAAAAAAATACATACATCCGAACATAGAACCTCCGCTTTTATGAAGTCGGTTAAAAATAGCGCGAAACACGGTTGTTGTGACAATTTAGCATTATCTTTTCCAGAATGTTGATCGTCGAGCTCTCTGGCGCGACTATCGGGCGCGTGTTCGACGACAACTCGAAGATATCGGCCGCGAGCGCGACAGAGCTGTACGCGTACGAGATACCGCACGACGACTGCGACAGCGACACCAGCGACTGCGAAGAGTACCCTCACGACACTAACGGTGAGACGGCACTACTGCGCGCAGCTGGCCGGCCTTACTCTGGCGGCACCCACAAGATACTCCGGTTAAGCAGACGACAATCTGCTAGGTTCACCTGCGAGACGCCATTCATTATAAAGAATAAAAGAGCCCGCTCGGTGCGTTTTCATGTTGAGAAATTGAGGGGTTACCCACGATGTCTGGTGGCCCTTTTGTAGACCATAATCTTAGACAGTATTTATTGAACATTACGGTGTCACAAAATGGTCCCGATATCAGGCGCCGTCGATTTATAATGTTATGTTATGGTGGCACCGCTTTCTATTCAGTCGAATTTTAGCCTGCCACACCTAAACTTTTAGTTTTAATTACTCCGTTTGGCTCGAACAGAGTGTTTGTGTAGTGTTATTTTAAAAAACTTAACAATAAGATCATCGTTTCGATTCGTTTTCTCAAAATGTATTGTTCCCTCCTTAGGCTGGAGCGAGTCCCAGCAGCAGTGGGCGGAGGTGAGTGTGGGCGGCGGCAATACTTCCTCACTCTGCATGCCAGCACTCTTCTGCTTCAAGGTTAGCTACGCGCATCGCACACACATGCACACCTACATACATACACACTTAGATTCGAAGGATATGTTAGGTGGGCTTTCTGATGCAGCGTCAATCAGCGTGGAAAAGAATGTTCCGCTTTCTTAACCTATTTTTTTTTGATAGCCTGCATTGTGTCCCACTGCTGGGCAAAGGCCTCCCCTTTCTCCCTCCAAACCTCTCTGTTCTGTTACCTCAAATACGTACGTTAAATAAAAGAGTTTTGTCTTCCTGACAAGCTATAAATAAGTTTATTTTGATCTTCTTAGCGTGTCGATGGCAAATTGTTATTAAATACTAGCTGTTCCCGGCATGCGTTGCAATACACCTTTTTCCTACCACCTACCTACCACTTTCCTACCACCTACCTACCACCTACCTACCACCTACCTACCACCTACCTACCACCTATCTACCTAAGAACCTTGTCCTGACAGTAACAAACAGAATAAAAAAAGAATTAGTGAAATCGGTTCAGCTGCTCTCGAGATTTGCGCTTAGCAACAAATTCAGGGATTAATTTTTATATTATAGATGTTTGGCCCAAAATTCAGCTACGCAAATTCCGCTCGCTGATGCAGTCATAAGATCGTCAAGTGTGCAGTCAAGTATGCTTTGATTAAGTACTAAGAATGAATGCCCACGTCGAAGAGTTTGATAAGACAAACATATAACAATATATGCTGCGCAGACCCTAAATGAATTGGGATAAGGGCAAGAGAATGATGATAATGAACCATATAACAATCAATTTATATCCCTAAATAGACATATGATTTAATAAAAAAAAAATATTAAATAATGTTCATATCAGTGGCGCATGCACCAGAAAGCCATAAATATACAGAAACAAAGATTACACTGCCGTAGCGATTCATTAAAATTGACTGTCCTCATATAAAAACGTTTTTATGTGCATTTAAAAAGAGCTCCAACAAAATAAAAGGTAAAAAACTTCTGATTAACAAAAGGAAAACTTCGACGGTGAAGGGCATTTGATTTATGGAGATTTTTATCTAGAATATTAATAATTAGAAAGATTATTACCTTCAAGACATTATTTCCTCCTCATAGTCTACATACCATTAAATTAGTACAGCGTGGAAGGGAAACCGCGGACGCGAAAACGGTTAAAAAGTATTCAATATATATCATTTTGAGCCCCCCCTACATAGAAAGTTTTCTCCGTCATTAAAAAAATCTGCTTTTCCAGACATTTTGACCGTGTAGGTTTTGCACTTTTGTAGGAAACAGGTGTTTTTTTAAATAACCAATGACAAATTTCTATGTGGGGCTCAGAATGACGTACTGCATACGTGGTAACCGTTTACGCGTCGGTGTCCCTTCCACCCCGTATTTTCATTGCTTTAACTATAATTATCTCCTATTTATTAATTCTACACAAGGTTAATATAAAAAATAACTAAATCAAGGTAATGCAGTAAAAACGTTTTTATGTCTCCGTTTGGTGATGGCATGTAAGTGTAAGTGAAATATTCGACTACCTTACAGAACATAACACATGTAAATAGAAACATACTGTATTATATAATGACGTCGTAATGTGAAGTGCTGACTAACTTAACTGTGTACATGTTTGTGCTGATTCTGTTGGGCACCAACTAAACAGAATTGGGAGTATTGCTGTCCCTTGCTAACAGGTAGAGACTAAAAGAGACGGGGATAGTTTGAGCGGTAAATAAAGTAGCGTTTTGAACTCCATGATTGTTTATTGACTGATTCAACTCTTCCTGTTATGTTTTGGGGTATCTTACGGTTTGTTTCGAACTAAAATCTGTTACATTTTTGAAGTATGATGGGTATCTGGTGGGTATCTTGTACAGTCGCTAGCACATCAAGTTACCACAAACTATCAAATTTCTTCAAATGATTTTAAACCATAAAATGTTGAAGGTTAAGTTCAAAATCAAATGAGGAAATACGACAATTTGTAGTAACTTGATGCGCTGGCGAATGTACATAGTCTTTATTTAATTTTATTTGACATCTCGTATATACTTCCGTCTCTTTCTTCCCTCACCTGTGTAAAAGAGATAGCAATAGTCTTTTGTTGGTGCCCAATATAATGTGGCCGTTGTTCGTTTATCTGTGTTGAGATAGCATCTCGTGACGGAGAGTTGATGGATCAGGTAACAGATGACACTAGATACTGCACTGTAACGCCGTTTTTAGTTATTTTCTCATATATTTTGTTTGATTTTAACGGAGAAAGTGATGATTTACCAAAGTTTTTATGAAAGTTTTACAAAGTCAATTTGTTTATTGTATGTAAATCATATATCTGTATGTAATCATATTTCTGCGGTTTTTGATTCTATTTTATAGTATTACGAATAACTCCAGTAACCATTTGATTTAACTTATTCTTAAAAATAAATATTTACTAGTTTGAACGATGTATGTGTCAAACAAATGATATGAAACTAGGAATCCATCATGGTCATAAATATTTGCTAATCATACCGTTTTCTAGAAAAGTCATCCTCGGTTTTTGAAAGTCGAATCAATTCGTAAGTTACGATCGATAACTCAAAATTAACTTACTTTCGATTATATTGTTACCACATGCAATCCGAATCATTAGACATGAGAATCACGCACAACGGAATCATTGGCTTTCAGAATCCGTTTGTCAGTTAGTACCACATCAGCTAAACGCTCTGTGTTCGTAGATTGTACGTATGTATATAAAACGTTTGGTAGAGGTCACTTTTGTACAAATTCGCTTCTATTTTATTTTCCAAATTCTTTATAAGTAATTTTTAGTTGTTGCGAGCAGACCCTCTGTCAAAAGCCTTTGCATTTAGTCAAAAAAGTGCAGATTTTACAATTTCAGATCCAAATAGTTTTGATGTCCAGAATAAATAAGGTGGACTTAAAAATGGTTAACCAATTTTAATGAAATGTGAGAAGTGGCAGTAATGTTAGGTACCTTAATCGTACAGTAAATAGTTCTTACGAGAGAGTCCTTAACTTTTCAGTAATGATATGGATAAACGTTAATCCAAAATAGCTCAAATTGCGAAGTTTCTAGTCAAAAATTGGTAAATCACCTACAGTCACCTCGCAAGGTTGGTGCAGGCGCTCCCAAGGCTAGGAAAACACACCCAAAAGTCTACATTATAATCGAACAACGGTTTCAGCGCTCGAGATCGGAAATTCTTATGTCCCAGAGTCCACCAACGACGTTGTATAAGCACGGCGTGTTCACGGACGGCGACTACCTGCGCCACTCGCCCACGCCCAGCGCGCGCTCGCTGACCGGCCCGAGCGAGCGCCCGAGCGAGCGCCCGAGCGAGCGCCCGCGCGAGCGCCCGCCCAGGGTCAAGTTCGGCTCCGAGCCCGGCAACATGTGCGACATGAACGAGGCCTCACATGTGCCCAGCGGCAAGATACAGTACTTGGTGGCTGTTCATAGGTGAGCTTTTGATGTTAATGTGTAAATGTTTGCTTGGGACATACTATTGAGATCCGTTCTATTGACCCTTAAGTGACGACATTAGCTAGTTTAGTTTAGTTAGTTTAGTTTATTTATTAATAATTATCAAAAATTACAGGTCATATTTTGAAAAAAGTAAAAACACAAATCATAATACATTAAAAAAAAAAAAACAAGTCATTATACATTAAAAAGAGCATTAAACACAAATTATCATAATTTAAAAAATAATAATAATACACAATAAACAGAATAATAGAACCTTACAGTATACAAATCACATAAATTTTCTTAAAACCATTCTTTTAGGTCATATAATGCCTGGTCGGTTAGCCAAGGCCGCGGTGTAATTGGCATTTTTTATGTCCTCTATGCAGCGACAATTGGACATTCCACTTTTGTTCCCTGAAATATAAATTGTACAATATCTAAAATATCCTGCCTTGTTAACCCTGACGCAAATGGGTTACCATTTGCGTCAGACACGTGTGTCTAACTCAAGTTGAAGATTTCACATTTACTTTCTTTAGAGTGCACCTGGATCGTGGTCGATCGATGAAATTGTGACATATATTCATAAATCAAACAGGAATAAAATCGACGTCAAAATAAATATCAAAATGTTGTAATAAGGCGTAGCTGACGTAGCCCTAGCGGGGCGGGCTCCTTTTTCTGTCTGCAGGGTTTAAACTAACCTAACACGAAGGGGATGGCGGGGTCTTAGTTCGCTCTCAAGACCCCGCCATCCTCTTCGAACCTAACCTGTCCGGAGTCGGAGTGCCCCAAATTACGAGCTCGCTTCGCTTCCTAACTAGGGAAAATACTCGTTTTCTTAAGCTAACTTAGGATGCAAGCATCCAAGTTAGCTTAAGAAAACGATTATTTTAACTGGACATAATTATTTTCGGAAACTTAGTATTTTTTTCGGAAGCTTGGTATTTTTTTCTGGAAATTTAGTTTATTATTTGAAAGTACGGATTATTTTTTGTAGAATTGTGATTTGAATAAGCTCATGTTTGTTTGTTAAATACAACATTTTTTGTCGGTTAATTTTTTATTCATTTTTCGATTATTCATTTACACACAGCTTCATATTAGTTAACCACAGATCGTTGGAAGTTAATTTGTTTTTCGAAAGCTTTATTATTTCCCTATTTTCAGATGTTATGATTTATAACGTGAATTTCACGCCGGTCGACCACAGTCTGGTAGTTGGGATACGAGTTCTTTAACCTTGCTAAATGCATCATCATCATCATCATTTCAGCCGAAAGACGTCCACTGCTGGACATAGGCCTCCCCCAAGTGTCGCCACATTGACCGGTCCCGTGCGTCTCGCATCCAGCGGATCCCCGCAACCTTTACCAGGTCATCGGTCCACCTAGTGGGAGGCCTTCCAACGCAACGTCTTCCAGTTCGCGGTCGCCACTCCAGAACTTTCCGGCCCCATCGGCCGTCCGTTCTGCGAGCAATGTGCCCTGTCCACTGCCACTTAAGTTTGGCTATTCTTCGGGCTACGTCGGTAACCTTGGTTCTCTTACGATTTCCTCATTTCTGATTTGATCACGTAAGGAAACTCCATTGCCCTTTGGGTGACTTTAAGCCTTCTGACAAGGCCCATTGTGAGCGACCACGTTTCGGTCCCGTATGTAATCACTGGCAACACACACTGATCATAGACTTTCGTCTTGAGACACTGCGGTAAGTTGGACGAGAAGATACCACGCAACTTCCCGAACGCTGCCCAGCCGAGTCGGATTCGACGATTAACCTCTTTCTCGAAGTTAGACCTACCTAACTGGATCGTTTGTCCCAGCTAGACATAATCGTCTACAACTTCGAGTGTAGAGTCTCCGATCTTGATAGGAGTGGGTGTTACATGGGCATTCAACATGACTTTGGTTTTGTCCATGTTCATTTTAAGACCCACTCTTTCGGAAGCTCTACTGAGGTCATCGAGCATTGTATTGAGGTCCTCCATGGTCTCAGCCATGACCACTATTTCGTCGGCAAACCGAAGGTGAGAGATGTACTCGCCATTGACGTTGATGCCTAGCCCCCTCCAGTCCAGAACCTTGAAGACATTCTCCAGTGCAGCGGTGAACAGTTTCGGAGATATGACGTCTCCCTGTCACACACCTCGCTGCAGAAGAATAGGCTCCGAGGTCCGGTCCTGAAGTGGGACTGACATGGTGGCGTTTTTGTACAAACACTTCAACACCTCGATGTACCGATAGTCAATTTGGCACCGTTGGAGTGACTGCAGTATAGCCCAAGTCTCGATCGAATCGAAGGCTTTCTCGTAGTTCACAAACGCTAAACAGAGAGGCAGGTTATGCTCTTCGGTGTTCTGTATAACCTGCCGCAGCGTATGTATGTGGTCTACGGTGCTAAAGCCTTTTCGGAATCCGGCTTGTTCGAGAGGCTGAAAATCGTTAAACCTGCGCGCGTGACAATTCGTGATGATTCTTGAAAACAACTTGTAGACATGGCTAAAAAGTGAGATGGGCCTATAGTTCTTCAGCCGGGCATTGTCGCCCTTTTTGAAGAAGAGTACCATCACACCCCTGCACCATGCCTGCGGCGTTTTCCCCTCGAGTATGACGGAATCAAACAGCTACTGAAGGGCCTTAGGTACCGGTTTTCCACCTGCCTTCAGGAGTTCGGCCGTAATTCCGTCATCACCCGGTGCCTTGTTGTTTTTAAGTTGTTTCAGAGTCATCCTAATCTCGTACAGGCTGACACCCGGAAAGTCTTCGGTATAGTATCGGGTCAGTCTAGCTCTTGGGTCGTTAGCTAGATTTGCAACGGGTTTACTGGTTGAAGTGTACAACTGCCTATAAAAACTCTCGATCTCCCTCAGCAGCTCCGGTTTGGCGGATACGATCCTGCCATCGGCGGTCTTCAGATGCGTGAGCTGGCTCTGCCCAATAGCCAGATCTCTTGAAAATACCTTGGAGCCTTTATTCCGCTCAATAGCGTCTTTAATACGCTCGGTATTAAAGCGGCGGAGGTCGCTCTTCAAGGATTTAGAGATCCGTCTATTTAGCTGCCGGTATTTCCACGCCTCGTCTGAAGACTGCAGGATCATCTCACGCCGCTCCTTCATGAGCTCGAGAGTATGATCAGACAGTTTTTTGTTCTTGTGTGCACGACGTGTCTTGAAGAACTTAGACCCAGTCGTATGGACAGTTTCCACGAACCTATCGTTGTATTCGTCCACTGAGCTTCCTAGCTAAATGCATGCGCGGCTTGAAGTGGTCTTAACACGACAACATTCTGCATTTCAACACTCATTTATTCATTCTAATTTTTTGTGTCCCCAGAAAGCAGTGTCGTTCAGACGCGTACTTCCTCCCGTGGCAGCGCAGTAGATCGTCAGTGTTCGGCGTGCCCGTACTGGTGGGTGTACGCGACGCCTTGTGCGGGCGGCAGCTGTACGCGCGCGTGTGGCAGCAGGTGGCGCGGCTACTGAGTGCGCGGCCGCCGCAGCATGACCAGCACAACCATGCTACTGACTGGTGAGTACTGGTGGGTGTACGCGACGCCTTGTGCGGGCGGCAGCTGTACGCGCGCGTGTGGCAGCAGGTGGCGCGGCTACTGAGTGCGCGGCCGCCGCAGCATGACCAGCACAACCATGCTACTGACTGGTGAGTACTGGTGGGTGTACGCGACGGCTTGTGCGGGCGGCAGCTGTACGCGCGCGTGTGGCAGCAGGTGGCGCGGCTACTGAGTGCGCGGCCGCCGCAGCATGACCAGCACAACCATGCTACTGACTGGTGAGTACTGGTGGGTGTACGCGACGCCTTGTGCGGGCGGCAGCTGTACGCGCGCGTGTGGCAGCAGGTGGCGCGGCTACTGAGTGCGCGGCCGCCGCAGCATGACCAGCACAACCATGCTACTGACTGGTGAGTACTGGTGGGTGTACGCGACGCCTTGTGCGGGCGGCAGCTGTACGCGCGCGTGTGGCAGCAGGTGGCGCGGCTACTGAGTGCGCGGCCGCCGCAGCATGACCAGCACAACCATGCTACTGACTGGTGAGTACTGGTGGGTGTACGCGACGCCTTGTGCGGGCGGCAGCTGTACGCGCGCGTGTGGCAGCAGGTGGCGCGGCTACTGAGTGCGCGGCCGCCGCAGCATGACCAGCACAACCATGCTACTGACTGGTGAGTACTGGTGGGTGTACGCGACGCCTTGTGCGGGCGGCAGCTGTACGCGCGCGTGTGGCAGCAGGTGGCGCGGCTACTGAGTGCGCGGCCGCCGCAGCATGACCAGCACAACCATGCTACTGACTGGTGAGTACTGGTGGGTGTACGCGACGCCTTGTGCGGGCGGCAGCTGTACGCGCGCGTGTGGCAGCAGGTGGCGCGGCTACTGAGTGCGCGGCCGCCGCAGCATGACCAGCACAACCATGCTACTGACTGGTGAGTACTGGTGGGTGTACGCGACGCCTTGTGCGGGCGGCAGCTGTACGCGCGCGTGTGGCAGCAGGTGGCGCGGCTACTGAGTGCGCGGCCGCCGCAGCATGACCAGCACAACCATGCTACTGACTGGTGAGTACTGGTGGGTGTACGCGACGCCTTGTGCGGGCGGCAGCTGTACGCGCGCGTGTGGCAGCAGGTGGCGCGGCTACTGAGTGCGCGGCCGCCGCAGCATGACCAGCACAACCATGCTACTGACTGGTGAGTACTGGTGGGTGTACGCGACGCCTTGTGCGGGCGGCAGCTGTACGCGCGCGTGTGGCAGCAGGTGGCGCGGCTACTGAGTGCGCGGCCGCCGCAGCATGACCAGCACAACCATGCTACTGACTGGTGAGTACTGGTGGGTGTACGCGACGCCTTGTGCGGGCGGCAGCTGTACGCGCGCGTGTGGCAGCAGGTGGCGCGGCTACTGAGTGCGCGGCCGCCGCAGCATGACCAGCACAACCATGCTACTGACTGGTGAGTACTGGTGGGTGTACGCGACGCCTTGTGCGGGCGGCAGCTGTACGCGCGCGTGTGGCAGCAGGTGGCGCGGCTACTGAGTGCGCGGCCGCCGCAGCATGACCAGCACAACCATGCTACTGACTGGTGAGTACTGGTGGGTGTACGCGACGCCTTGTGCGGGCGGCAGCTGTACGCGCGCGTGTGGCAGCAGGTGGCGCGGCTACTGAGTGCGCGGCCGCCGCAGCATGACCAGCACAACCATGCTACTGACTGGTGAGTACTGGTGGGTGTACGCGACGCCTTGTGCGGGCGGCAGCTGTACGCGCGCGTGTGGCAGCAGGTGGCGCGGCTACTGAGTGCGCGGCCGCCGCAGCATGACCAGCACAACCATGCTACTGACTGGTGAGTACTGGTGGGTGTACGCGACGCCTTGTGCGGGCGGCAGCTGTACGCGCGCGTGTGGCAGCAGGTGGCGCGGCTACTGAGTGCGCGGCCGCCGCAGCATGACCAGCACAACCATGCTACTGACTGGTGAGTACTGGTGGGTGTACGCGACGCCTTGTGCGGGCGGCAGCTGTACGCGCGCGTGTGGCAGCAGGTGGCGCGGCTACTGAGTGCGCGGCCGCCGCAGCATGACCAGCACAACCATGCTACTGACTGGTGAGTACTGGTGGGTGTACGCGACGCCTTGTGCGGGCGGCAGCTGTACGCGCGCGTGTGGCAGCAGGTGGCGCGGCTACTGAGTGCGCGGCCGCCGCAGCATGACCAGCACAACCATGCTACTGACTGGTGAGTACTGGTGGGTGTACGCGACGCCTTGTGCGGGCGGCAGCTGTACGCGCGCGTGTGGCAGCAGGTGGCGCGGCTACTGAGTGCGCGGCCGCCGCAGCATGACCAGCACAACCATGCTACTGACTGGTGAGTACTAGTGGCGCACGCGACGCCTTGTGCGGGCTATTCTTTTTTAGTTTAAAATCTTTGTTTCAAAGGTTTGATAAACGAAGACAATGTCGAAAGCTACGTTTGTTATTAATTTAGGTGGATTTATTTTAATCGATGTCTAATGGTCGATTAAGACATTTTCTCGGTCGAATTCCAAGCTACTGAATCTTCTTTTTTGTTGCAAGAATTGCTGATAACTTGCAACCTGTTTATTGCTTGTTCCAGTGACGACAGTTTAGGCTACGAATTCCCGTTCCGAGTGCGCGTAGTGCGCGCGGGCGGCGCCTGGTGCGCGCGCTGTGCGTGGCCGTCTCTGTGCAGAGGATGTGCACTACCTTCTGATGACACACCGCTGCTCTTTGATACTAGTAAGTATCTTTGTTTCCGCTTATTCCCCCTTCTCATTCCTCCTTTTCGTGCGTCGCCCTCAAAAATTAAAATATCGGTGATTCAGCTCTTTCAAACCGGTCGGTCGGTAATAGGACCGACCGACCGGTCCTATTACCGACCGTGGTTTGATCATAACCGAGAGTTATGATCATACCACGGGTGATATAATCACAACCCACTGCTTTCGACTTGATGGACAGGATGATATTTTTGATCTCTCCCGGTTCAGCTGGAACGAAGCAAAAGTGGTTAATATTAGGGCGATCGGGGGTTAGGGGGTCGGTATCGGTGATTCAGCCGGTTACAGTCTAGCCGCCTGCCAGACAGAAAACATCTGTCATCACCACGCTTTACCAGGGGTTCTACTGCATTTGAATAAATTACACCACTTACTTTAGAGCGTCGTCACATATTTTGCACACTAGAAAGTGAGACTTCCCCCTTTTGGGGGGTTAAAAATCATGAAGTTAGTATGACGTAATTTATGGATGGCCCGTAACATACGTTTAAAATACGTTTTATCTGTACAATTAATCTTTTTTTTTTGTTACAAATAGGTAAACGTCGTCGGCGCAGCAAGCGCTCGAGCGTAGCCGCCAGCTCACTAGATGGCGACATTCCCAACACCAACTCGCCTATAGCTAAAAACAAGCTCAACCGACACGCTTCCGCGCGGCTCTCCGGTGATATATCAGTGAGTATTACTTTTACCAGGCTCACACTGGGTTGTGAATAGCCAAACAACACAAAAAAGTCTAAATCGAAATTGTCCTCTCATGTGTTTCTACGCATAATGATGTCAGTGTAAATGTAATTTTGACGTGCAAAAATTTATGATTTCATTAAGTTACTTAATTTTAAGGGTTCTAGGTTCCTTTAATATATCACCGTAAGGTATTAAAAGAACTTAAATACTTAAAATAGAGTAATTAAAAAGAGAGAAATAGGAGGACTATTAATGAATTATCCTTCATACTGAAGAGCCGAGAAGTTATCGTAAGCTTATCTTAAGCCGAAATTGATTGGTTGTGTGCAGGCGGACACGGTGCGCGCGGCCGAGCTGGGCGCGCTGCTGGCGGGCGCGCGCCGGCCGGCCGTCATGCTGGCCATCGACTGGGACCCCACGGCGCTGCATCTGCGCTACCAGTCCACACGGGAGAAGGTACGGACGAGATTTATAATAAGCTCTCATAAGAGTAAACGAGACTGACTGTTTTGACAGAACAAAACGTGAAGTAAGCATCGTTAGGAAATCGGCATGTCCTGGAATCAAATATTCAAAGATTTGTATCCATAAGACTGCGTAGTGGATTGAGACTTGAGCGCCGCACCGACCGGTACCGTGTTTTATTTTATCACTCTGACAGGATGCAAGTCTTCGCGATGGCGGCGACAGACGTAGATGTTTTTAAAAAGAAACTTACGTTAAAACTATTACTGTGTCAAAATTATTACGACCTAACAAACAGTTTTTGTGGAACCCATAAAGTTGAATCTGGTAGCACAGAAGCGCACTTTTCCGTGCTCCTATCCTTTTCTGTCGCTCAGAACCGTCATGTGCTAGAGCAAGAAATAGTGTGTTGCCGACCGCATCGTCGATGCTGCCGCGTGTGATAGTATTTCCGCTGAATATGAATGAATAGCTAGCATCATAACAAACAAGTTTTGTATGATCCTAAATCTTCTATATAAGCCATCAATCTTCGCCATCGGTTCAACTTTGATTTTGTTAGCCACTCATAAAAACTGTATGAATAAATAGCTGGCATCAATACAAACAAGAACAAGAATTGCATTAGACAAAATCGTCTTTTATACATGTTTGTGTGTGTGTGTGTGTGTGTGTGTATGTATGTGTGTGTTTGTGTGTGTGTGTATGTATGTATGTATGTGTGTGTTTGTGTGTGTGTATGTGTGTGTTTGTTTGTTTGTGTGTGTATGTGTGTGTGTGTGTATATGTATGTGTGTGTGTGTGTGTGTGTATGTATGTGTGTATGTGTATGTGTGCGTATGTGTTTGCGTGTGTGTATGCGTGTATGCGTCTGTGTGTGTGTGTGTGTGTGTGTGTGTTTGTGTTTGTGTTTGTGTGTGTGTGTGTTCGTGTGTGTGTGTTTGTGTATGTGTGTGTGTGTGTGTGTAAGTGTGGGTGTGTGTGTGGGTGTGTGTGTCCTGTGTGATTTTATCTCCGCTAAATAAATATAACAAAGTGCAAATAAAATGGTCGGAGATCGAGATCAATTGGATTCGAGAAAAACATACCATGAAAACTAATAGCCGTGATGTCAGCACAGCAAATGATATCTGTACTTTGATTTATTGAAGAATGTAGATGATGAATAAGGTCGGACCGAGAATGCTTCCCTGTGGAACTCCCAAATGTCATATTTTTTTAACAACCCAAGTTATCACCCACTTTTATACATTTGCATCTGTTAATTAGATAGGCTTTAAACCAATGTAATAACAGTCCTCTGATTCCAATAACGTCCAGTTTCTTTAGACGAATGGGTATTACAACAATGTCAATCGGTTTGGCAAGATCTAAAAAAAGTCCTGAGCATTTATTTAAAATTTGTTTAGAATCTCCAAAAAAAGAAATAGACAAGTGATGCCGTATAAAGACGTATAGATTGGCACTTTATTCTATAGGTAAGACTTTACTAGTTATGGTCAGGAGGTTTATTGCATTCAAAAAACTGTTTAGTGGAGATAAGCTTGTTCGAATCTAAGATTGAAACTAAGCGTTGGTTCGCTTTTCTTGTCTTGCACAGTTATGCACATTATGAATCGTTTTATTTGTTTTTTTGTGCAGGCGTGGGTAGAACACTGGTCGGTAGCAGCCTGTCGACAAGAAGCTGCCCGCGCCATCGACCTCGCGAGCTGCCTGCGCGCCTTCACAAGCTGCGAGCGCCTGGAGCAGCGCTACCACTGCGCGCACTGCCGCAGCGCGCAGCCCGCCACCAAGAAGCTGCAGATGTGGCGGCTGCCGCCTATACTGGTATGCGTATGACGGTTAACTGCTGGGTAGAACAAATCTTATAACTATGCCAATTTCAAGGCTTAATCTTTTAATGGACCGCACCGATCAGGTATTACTGCTATAGCATGGGCGGAGTGTGTCACACACCCATACCAGTGCGCTTCCCGAAAATATGTCGTTTGACGCTCTCGGTGCGAGAGCAGCTCATTCCTCGAGCTGCCCGGGCTGGGTGACACAGCGCTCACATGCACAGTTAAGGCTCCTGACGTAGGTGCACTAGTGGTGCAAGTGTGTAGTCTTTCTTCAGAAATAAATCTGAGTGCGCCTGTGTACACGTCTTGCTTAAAAAACAATTATTATGCAACAAACAGTCAATCATAAATTCTCTTTCGCAGATAGTCCACCTAAAACGTTTCCAATACGTGAACAACAAATGGATAAAGTCCCAGAAAGTAGTGAACTTCCCGTTCCAAGACTTCGACCCCACCGCCTACCTAGCTTCAGTACCGCAAGAGACCATCTTGCGACACACAGAGATTCTCAACCTCAAGCCGAGATCGTCCGTCTTCGTCGACGACACCATCTCGGAGTCTGAAAGCGAAGATGATGAGAATGCACAGCCGAAAGTTCTGACTAGGCCGAAAGTTGAGAGGAAACGGAAAGGCTCAGTTGAGGTGAGTTTTTGTTATTTTTAAACTTGTTTTCTTGCTTCATTTCTCAAATACATTTGATGCTTTCATTTGGTGAGATTGAAGTCAAGAGTAGGGCCAAAAGGCAATAAAAGTTCAGAGGCAAATTTAAATACAGCTGATTGCAGGCTGAAGTAGTGAACTAGAAAATTATAAGTTTCGAAAATGTTGTTTTTTTTTATATTTATTTTATCATGGTAAGACTACACTTACGTGATCGATACCATCACATTTTTGAAATTTTAGTTTTTTAGTTTGACCTTGTTGTTGTATCTATCTATTTTCATCAATGCTTATGCTTTCATTTGCGTGTTATATGCGTGCCGTGTATAAATATTTATCCTTTCATTTTTTATTTAGGTGCGAGGGAGAGAGAGGCTAGAGTCGACGAGTCTGGTGACGACGCCGGTGACGGATGACAATCTGATAGACTACCACCAACATCATCTACTGAAGGATCAGGATCCCTTCGATTTGAAGTACAGATTATATGCTGTTGTGGTGAGTTTCATTTACATTTTTCTTCTACTTTATTGGGATTTTCGCGACCTGCCCTTGCTTCGTACGGTTTTATAGTTTCACAAAATATGAAGCTTTCTTTATTTTATCTAAGTTAAATATTAATGACGACAAATAACGCGCATTGACGTAGTAAAACGTCAAGCTGGGCTTAAATTACATTCTTACAGGCTGTAAGGGACAGCCCTCCGCAAACTGACAAATGGCTGATGTTTTTTAATCGTTTTTTCAGTTACTATCTTTATTTCAATGTAAAATTACATTCTCAGTACGCAGCACTCTATTTAAGTAAATAATACGGCTAAAATGAAAAACCAATGAAAACTATGGATCTAGAAATACTCTAACGAACGATGCGTGAAATCAGCTGTTCACGTCCTGCTTGGCTACAGAGTTCATCGAACTCGTCGTCGCGCTTGCCGTTCGCTACGTGTGTTTTGCCACGGTAACGATACATTAAGTATGAGGAAATAAAACAAACTACAAAACTTTTTTGTATGAGTCTAATTGGATATGATGGGGCATATCAAAATTTGCTGAGGCTCTTCTTAATTAATTTCAGCTTCGACAGGTTGTTCATTTTCTCTATGAACAGCATTTTGAGCTCAAGTCCAACAGTCATTGTACACCAATGAATGAATGATTACTGACCAGTAACAGTATAAAATAAACTCGCACATTCATAAATAGATACATACTTCATAGATTTACACTCAACTATTATTTTACACACCTGTCTGCGATATATTCTTCTTGCAATGACATCTCTTTCTGGACCATTCAGTAATAAATGTGTGCGCCTTCTTACTATCGAAGTTGAATAAGCAACTCAGACATTTCTTCTATTTTGGTGAGGACTGGTACGCTGCACATTTGTTCCAGCAGATACCTAGCGCATGTAACGAACTCGATCTCCAGGAAGTATCTAAAAAATAATACAACTGTTATGATTGTTAGTCATGGCAAATCGTTAAAAACTGATTATTAAAGAACTACTCTTAAACAATGGAACCAAGCTTAATAGTACATTTTCATAATTCTTATTATGCATTTTTTTCCAATACGGTAATTGATGATCATCACCCTATTATCACATCAATCAGTCTATTGCAGGACAACTGTAAGTGTAATCTGAACATGGTCACACATAAAGATAATATATAACAGACCTGTCGTGGAGCTATCCGCACTGTGATTTCATCTCTCTCAGGACCATGTGAAATAACGTGTGTTCTTCGCTGAGAGAGAGAGAGAGAATCTCTACATCAAACACAAACATGTTGTGATTGTCCAGAATTAGATGCTGATACATCCATCAGCCCGCAGGCACGTGTCCAGCATCGGTGTCAACCAATGCCACCATCTGGTATCTTATATTATTATTATGGTGTCGTTAGTGTTACTAAAAATTGTTGTTAAGGTCAAATAATGTAAGGAAAGTATAAATCAATTGAAAAGTTACTTGTCTTGGGGAAGTGTCATTGGATATTGAATGTCTCTGAGGTTCACTTGTTAAATAATGGGTCCCCCTTCTTGTTAAAGGCACCGCACACATACATTTGTTTCGGGTGAGTGAGGAGGTTATGTTACAGGATATCTTCTGTGATTGTTCATTATTTTGAGCTCCGGAGCTTCTCGGGGGCTCAAAATAATTAACAATCACGGAAGATATCCCGTAAGTGACAGTATAAGTTTAGTTGTAAACCGTGAAAGCTAAAACAGTGTTTTTTCCTCTTTTTCAATAAACGTACACCTTATGGCCGAAAATGAAACATCTCCTTTATTGGATTCCCATAACGTTCCTGAAATAATTGCTTGTACCGGTCATCATAGTATGAGATACTGAATTCGCCCCATCAGTCTGCGGAGGGCTGTCCCTTGAACCTGGTTATGAGAAAAACGCACCTGGTCAACGCTCGCTTTACACCCTGTATAGTTGCAAGTTTTCGGTTGTTTGAATCATGGTCCGTGAACATCGATTTCCCTTTCCAGTCTCATTCGGGGCAGATGTCGGGCGGACACTACGTGGCGTACTGCCGCAACCCGTCGGGCGCGTGGCTGTGCTACAACGACAGCTCCTGCCGCGAGCTGAGCGCCACGCCCGCGCCGCCCATCGACCCGGCCGCCGCCTACCTGCTGTTCTACGAGCGGCAGGGGCTCGACTACGAGAGGTGACCTACCTTATACACAACAAATTCTAGGCCAAAATATCTTAAACACTGCCCTCGGCCTCCGCATGTGCTCAAAGTCGCACTCTTTCACGAATTTACGCGGATATGGCACTGACAGCAGTGCACACCCGTGCGTCCGCGTTAGTCGCCACAAGCACACGTGTCGCGCGAGCACGCCCACGTGCGCGCACGCGGCCGAACGTCACGGAAATTGCGGAAATCAGTACTACGCATAGGTTTGAAACTTTGCCACGTACCTACTGATGACTAATGCGAGTGTGAGCATCTGCAGGCGGGCTTAACATTTATTTTCCTGACATTGTATATCATAGTTTAAAGGTATGAAGAAAGATGTAAATTTTGACATACTTCATTGATGAAAAGGGAGGATTCTCGACCAGATGAATGTCGTGTCTGGTGAAGTAGGCGATTCTTGACGGGTGGTAGCATACAGCATGTACTAGAAAGGTGTGTGATCTGTTGTAGACCATCCATGGGACCATCACCGTAATTGCGAACTTTCTGATACTTCGCGAGCGCAATGTAGCATTTAAAATAGTATTTTGCGTCATAGATATCGCTACAAGATTAGTTCAAAAATAATACTCTATCTCTCCCCAGGTACCTCCCCGACATAGCGGGCAAAGAGCCAGTAATACGAGACGCAGAAGTCTTAGACCCAGACGAAAACGACCTCAAAAAGATGTGCTGTATCATGTAGGACACTGTGATATCTACCGGAGGCTCACACCAGGCTGGCAACAGGGTTGTTACCCGACTGTGGCGGAGAGGCGAGTTGTGTGTTAGACGGCAATGAAGGCGAAGGTCTCCTCTGATTGGTGACGCAAGTGTGGATATGTATGGTCATCTGCACGTCACTAGGTAACACTTGAACTACAGCGCTGCAAGGGTCTCTTGGCGGTTGAAAGAAGTTGGTAAACATTTGTATTTTTTTAATGTTGTTATCGTTATCGTAAGCTGGCGGCTTTAGTTCCGACTTCCGCTAACAGTCACGCGCTAAAAGACTCTTGTACACACTTACTGTTAGTAAATGTTAAATTCATGTTGTTACCAAAGACGTTCGGTTGACTTTGTACCGTTGTAATACGTCCAGTGTTGATGAGCTTGCATTTAAAGCGTCTATGTTCTGTATTTAGCCCAAAATATGTAAGCGTGCTTGAGTTGAGTATTCTACTTGATTGCATTATTTGAGCTTCCGCTCAACGAAATATGTATTTTTTACAAAAGTAGTTAGGGTCTATATTCTATTGTTCGTCAAACCACGTCGCGTCACCAGTCTGAGCCGATTTTAAGTAGGTGGGTTCTAAAGAAATGCAGTTATGAATATTACGGCCCGAAGATTTGGTGTATAGTATTGGAAATCTAAAATATTACGATAAAGAATATACTACAATTATGTCTAATGAAATATTATGTGGTCTGTCTCAAAATATTACAGACAATACAACCGCGATGGGACCACAGAGAAACGCTCAAATCTTTATTAATTTGTTCGCTTAATTATCTATGATTGATAATAATTACTTACTAATAATTCATTTATAAGTTTTTTTATTGATTATACTAATAAATTATAATAATGAAAGGTTGTTGAAAAGTATTATTTATTATTGATTGTTAACAGCGATGGCTCTCAAAAATAAAGTAATGAAAGAGAGAGATAGCGCGATATGACTATAAAAGCGTTAAAAAGAGAGCGAACATCTCAAGTGCCATCGTCAAAACATATCTATACATCTTATCATAGACGGCTACAACCCAACACCAAAACATCTATACACAAATTAAAATAATTTGTATGAATATATTGAAAATAATCGAGAACAATGAAATAAATTCGTTTTTGTATTAATTTATGTAAATTATTATGGTGATATTGATTTTATATTATGTGGATGCCATGATAATGCAGGAAAGTTCGCAGGAAGTACAGATTATAGAAATGTATACATTCGCTGCCTACGTTCTTTACGTATTGTATATAATGTCGCCAAAGCACGACATAGTATTCCATACACAGTATGATGGTATTGCTTACAAATGTGAGTATTATAAACTTTTCAATACTTACACAATGCTGGTCTACACAGATTCAAATAGAAATCTCGTGCTATTGCAGCAGTCAAAGGATGTAGGGAGTGAAGTACCTGTATTCTGTAATCTGTGTTCCCAGCTCCAGGGTAATGTTACAGTGTTTTGTTAGTTATTGATTACGTAGTTGTAAAGCATTCCTATTGTTGGATCACTTTGTGCGTTGAGACAACATGCGGGTCTGCACATGGTTCGAAGCTTTATAGCTAATGTGGAGGGGACTTATCAGCATTCGTAAGAATTACAACTTTATATTTTAAATGTACTAAATAATTAAAGGATTGCGTAGGTTAGTTCTTGCATATGCGTTCGGTCTGATCGAGTAAATCAGTTGCCTCGTTGGTTACATGTTCACAAGCATTGCTGCTGAGCATGATGTTCACGGGTTCGATTCCCAGGTGGGGCTAAGCGTTGTTGGGTTTTTTCATCAGTAATTTCTTAGAAGCAGCCACGTAGTCCGGATCTGTGGTCGGTTGATATAGTGGTTGCAATAGTTAAAGTTACACCACTGCCTAACTCTTTGGTGAAAGGCAAGCGATTCAGCTGTCAAATCTTATGAAAGCTGTACTGTGATTGGCTTAGAAAATTCAAAGCTAAGGTCTAAGAAACCGAGAAGGATCTTTTAGACTTATGATAGTTGAGTTATCAATGCTGGTAAGTCTCCTTCCACCTTTATACATTGTTTTTATTATGAAAAGGTTGGCAACGCGTCCCTCTGTAAATAAAAGAAAATTCGTTGGTGGGATAGACCAGTGCTGTCATTTCATGAACGAATTAGTGTTTAATCAGTGAGTCAGGGCAAGTGTGATATTGTTTTCTGTTATATAAAATTTATTAGTTTTATTGGTGTCTTTGCCTAATAAGTGTTTTTGGATGTACCGTAGCGTGTAACTGTAAATATGATCCTTAATGATCTTAGTGTGAACTGTAAAATATGAACTTGTTAGTCAACGGTCGCCATATTTAATTATTTGTGACGTCATAATGACCTAGAAGACTATTGAGAATGGAGCTTAACCTTTCAGAGGTAAAATAATTCTGACTGAAGAGACTGTAGTTCAGTACCTTGAATATCCCATGATGTACTCACTATAAGGGTCTGCGCCATTTACGTCACGTTTACATACCCCCCTCAGCTTCATACAAGATCATAGGGATGATATTTCCACCGGTTGCTATGGCAACGCGTTGTCAAGCCCCAAGTTGTGTTGTAACCTACTTATGTGCGTCCTGGTTCTTTTGGCGACGGAACGACTTTGCCAGGACGGCGCTGCTGGGAAACATTTGAAAATCCGGGTACAGTTTGGTGAAATGAAACATGTAACATGAAATGTAACACAAAACAGCCGTCCATACTTATGTAATGCAACATGAAATATAACATAATTACTAGGCGAATTTGTTATTACTTTGCTACATTTCATGTTACGTTTCGCCAATCTGTAACCAACATAAAATTGTAGTAAAGCAATAATGGTGGCTAGAGTCTCGCTCCACAAGAACCATGTCGCATTACC
Organism: Noctua janthe; assembly: GCA_910589295.1. NCBI lineage: Eukaryota > Metazoa > Arthropoda > Insecta > Lepidoptera > Noctuidae > Noctua > Noctua janthe. The sequence continues at coordinate 1,015,703 of OU342573.1, read as the reverse complement.
CGGCGGTCAAAGCGAGCGTCGGTGTCGCCTATTGCGTTATATGGAGACTGAAGTGATGTAATATATAAACGTGATGTGCTATATTTTACTCATTGGAATATTTTGTATTTAATTCTTAATTACTGTAGATAGTCTGCGTTACTTAGTATTTTGTACCAGATAACTTGGAGCTCGGTTTAGAAAAGATTCGGTTGACTTCCACGCATTGAATATTTCAGTATTTTCTTAAAATATAAATTATATTAAATTAACTTAATAAAATGAAAATATTTTCGATACAAAATACTTGTACAAAAACTTTACTGTTTTTTATGGAATGGAAAGACGTATACTCTATCTTTCTATCTTTATCTTACACGAAAAAAAGTTAGGCTTTTCATTATTTTCATTCTTTAGGTTTGCTATTCTCTGTTAAGTTGGTACAAAACACAAGAAACGTTATAAGAAAATAATATATTCTTCTAGCGCGGAAACTATTTAGTGTTATATAACGTGTTATTGGCGTTTTATGTTAACAGCGATTAGTTATTAACTGAAAACGGCCGATATGTCCGTACTCCTTTACATATGGACAAAATATTGCAAGTTACTACATATAAGTATTTGCAATATGGAAAGCATATGCTTGTATCTTTGTGCATGTGTGAATGACAAGGAAAAACGGGAGCTTTAACATCCAAACAGCTCACTTTAATTATCTTTTTTATAATTAATATAATTATCGTACGGCTTAGGGCACAATTTCGTGATGCTTAATAAATTCTAGTGAGATACGATATATAAGTATTAGACACATATGATTAAGTAATATATTATCATTATTGATATTATGAGCCGGTGCGCACGATCCTAGTTAATCCTCTATTATTATTATTATACAATTTATTTGAAATAATTTAATGAAAGTAGCTTTTATAACGCGACATTATGATTTAGCGATGTTAGCTACCGTTGAGGGTAGTTCAACATTATTGTTAGTCGAGGGCTAGTAGTTTTCTCCTCGCAGAATTAGTCGATATTTTTATTTATTCGATCGTGTGCACCAGATTAATCGTTATTTTGGTGAATTTGTAGTATTGTGGTCACAGTTATGTCAAAATACATTTATATGCTCTTATGATATTATGGTGGAACAGCCATAAGATGTATCTGTGATGACAGTAGTGCCGATTTACTGTTGCACCCCAGTAGGTGCGCACGCAGGGAAACTTACATAATATGTATTGTTAACGTATCGTTGAAGCCGTTGCGTGTACCGTGCCATCAATCGATTCGCTTTCCACTTCTATACCAAAGCACTCTTCTTTCTCACTTTGTTCAAGCTTTACGTTCATACAATGCTGTCACACACAGCTGCCGTGTCCGTACATACAGTGTCACTCACTTGTAGTATTGTATGTCGTAGGATGTAACTGGTATTACTGTACCAATACCACGGCTGCGAAGGGTGTTATATCAAATTGTTATCCAATTAAGTATTTTGAATATCCCTGTGCAATAAAGAATTTCTTTTGTATGTATTCCTGCATTTTATTTTGCGTTTGGTTCACGTAAGTGTGTGACATTCTCATGTTTAGCTAAATTAATGCCCATTTTTACCAACAGTAAGCTAGCCTTAATGAATGTTTAAATAAAAACGTATTGTGAATTTTTAACACTCGATGGACGTAATGGCGGCAGGTCACGGGAACAATTTGCGACCCTGGAGCATAAATACCAGTATAAATTAAGTATCTAAGTAATTTTAGTTCTGCAACTGAATGCCGACCCCAATAAAGTTTGGAAAAGGCTAGGCAGATGATGTAAGCTAGGACGGCTGCTATAAGGGAAAAAAAGACAACTAAAATGGATGATTTATAAAACAATAGTTAGACTTGCTGTCTTGTATGGATGTGGAGTCTCGAGGGTCAATAAGGCATGTGATGCGAAGGAATGAGGAAAACGTCTTGAGGGAAGTTTTGAAGTTGGCCGTGGATCAATGGCGTAGCGGGGGTTTTGGTCGACCGGGGCCGATAAGAGATTCGCCCCTTTATTTTCGTCATTAGTCAAGAAAGGTGGTAAAAAGTCAACATAATGTACACGTGCACGTCAACATGCGTACGTATTTTCTAATTATTAAAAAAATGGATATTCTTCGTGTACTTTTTCAAGGCGAAGTGTTTTATACAGCTGTTTTTGACATGGAAAGAAAAACAATTACATTTATTATTTTTATACAATTTACAATTCTTGAGACATTTGACAATCGATTAAATTGAACGACGGCCAAGTATGCCTTGCGGTTAACCGAAATAATGATAAATCGTTCAAATCTCTTGAGTCATTATATTAACCTTTTACGCATAATGTTAACTAACTGATAAAGATACTGATATATCTTTGTGCGTTTGACCTTAAAGATAATAGTGCGATAGGTACGTACTTTCTAAGTTTATCGTGGAAATCGTGAGTAAACCTGGACTTGTAATTAATATTCCAACCCGTCTTGAGCAAGCGTGTTGATCAATGCTCGTGACTTCTCAGTACGAGACGAGGCATTTGCCCAGCAGTGGGAGAGTAATAAGCTGGTATTATATGTACAGTCATCGACGAAAGTCAATTAACACTTCAGTTTGTTTAAGGAGATGTTTCAAAATGTATGGAGCCCCGGCCAGGTCTTTGTAAACTGAGAGTACTGATATACTCAAAAATGGGGAAACCCACAAATACTTTTCAACTATCCAATTACTTCAAGTTTGCTTGGTGGTAAACGACAACAATATACACTTGAAATTGCAACACAACAAAACCCGTCATGGCGGTAAGCTGTCATGGTGATTGATTTATTGACGTTTGACATGTTTATTTATGTGGAAGTTAAAATTAGGTTATCTTATAACATTGCCAAAGAGAAAATCACTACTTTAGTCGTTTAAGGTTTTTACAGACAGAATACCAACATTCAATCGTCGAAATATTAACTTTAACATAAATAACGTAGCGATCTTTTGATTCAACTGTACAAATAAAACAGCAATTTATAATTCATTTATTCATGGGGTTCGGTTTCATTTATTCATTTATTATTGGGGTTGCTCAGAAGCAGCCATAGTAGACAGTTCACGATCTATTGTATTGTATTATATAACGGGCTGGTGTCCGCAACTCCACGTCAAAGCGCGTATTTTGTGTGCGGGTGGGAAATTTATTCGATCCACCCTAACTCGCCGAGAAAGGCCAGCAGCGCCTTGATGTTGCTGACAATCTCGCGGAGAGTACCTGGGGTACCGAAGGACTTTGCCCTGTATGTTGCAACCACTGGGCAATGTAGAAGCACGTGGGCTGCTGTTTCGTCTGCCTCCATGCAGGCTCGGTACAGGGGGCTGTCTGTGACTCCTATGACAAAGAGGTGTTTATTAAAAGAGCCGTGTCTAGTGATGGCGGCTGTAAGTATGCGCAGCTGTAGTTTGGTCAGCCGAAGCGCTCGTTTGGTGAGGCGGCCATCGATAGTAGGAAGTGCTTCCTTGGCCTGCCTGCACTCGCCGTGGTCCAGCCACAGCTTGTGGTGTTGTTCACTGGTTCGTTTCGTTACCAGTGTGCGTAGATACCCGAAAGGGAGTGGTACAATGGGTGCGGGTCCCACTGCTGCCATGCTCGATCCCCTTCTAGCGAATTCGTCCGCTGCATCATTGCCGCGGAAATCGCTGTGTCCTTTGATCCATTGGATGGTTGTATTCTTGAGTTTATCAACCTGGTTCAGGGTTGATGACACTCATGTATTAACCCAGAGTTGACTATGTGGTTGTTTAGTGCTAGCAGTCATGATGTCTGAGAGTATGCAAATAGAGTGGTCCACAAACCACCTGGCTAAGATGGCTGATGCCGCCAGGGAAAAGCCCATGCATTCTGCCTGAAATACCGTGTTGTGGGTCCCCAGTGTGTGGCTATGTGGATGTTGAGATTCTCCGAGAAGACTCCAGCTTCAGTGCCAGTACCTGTTTTAGATTCATTCGTGAAGATCCGAAGTTCTGCAGGGCTCAATCCCTCGCAGCTGTGGTCCTCATGGAGTTGGATTTTGTATTTTTTATCGAACACGAAATGTTTGGGTATCCGAGCGTTTGTTGGTTTTGCCAGGGGGAACTCATTATAGAATCCCTTCAGTACCGCAGTGTGCTGTGTTTCCTTCTTACCCCAGAGTTGAAGTGTTTTAAGGCGTACTGCCGTCATCGTCGCTTCCTGCTGTATAAACAGATGGAGCGGTGGGAGTCCCAATATGGCGTCGAGAGTTGCGGTCGGAGTAGTCCTCATGCAACCTGTGGTCGCCATGCAGGCAAGCCTTTGCATGCGTTGCAGTTTAATGGAGGCCGTGGCTAGTCTGGTGCGGGGCCACTAGACTACTGCCCCGTAGGTGATCATAGGTCGGATCACCGCGCAGTATAACCAAAGTATAATTTTAGGTGATAGGCCCCACTTCTTACCTATCATCCTTCCGTCATACCCAAATACTTGTAGGTTTCTGTTGAGGAGAGGGATCTAAGGTGTATGGAATCCGAGAGTTGAGTTCCCACGGATTCCATAATCTCCCCTCGCTTCACATGCATGACTGCACATTTGTACACACCAAATTCCATCCTGATGGCGCTACTGAAAGTTTCCGTTACGTTCAGTAGCTTCATCTGTTGCAAATTGTTGCGGGGAGTTTCAGATTATCCCATGTAAAGAAGGTGAGATATGACCTGACCACCTTTCCGAAACCGATAGCCTAGACCTGAACCCTCCAACAGTGTGCTGAGAGGGTTCAAAGCTTGACAAAACCACAATGGACTCAGACTAACACCCTGGAATATACCGCGCTCAATCTTTATCGGTTCGCTGTTCCCCTGGATGTGTCGACATCCTGGATAGCGAAGGACCGTTCTCAGTGCCCCATACATGACATCAGGAAGGTACGCATAGTTGCATCAACTTTATACAACTCCAGCACCTTCATGAGCCATCTATGAGGCACAGAATTATAGGCCTTCTTGTAATCTATCCAACATGTAGACAGATCCCATCGGGAGCGGCGAACTTGTTGACTAATGGCCATATCAATAAGGAGCGGCTCCTTAGTACCGCAGGACCCGTTCCAACATCCATTCTGAGAGGCAGACATGATAGAATTATTATCAATATGGATTGTTGATTTTAGCTCTCAAAATGGATGTAAGAACTTTATAGACCGTTGGTAAACAAGAGATTGGTCTATAATTTTTGGGCTCCGCAGTACTACCTGATTTATGGAGCAGGTGGGTAATTCCTGTCGTCAAGAACTGGGGCAGCCACCCTGACTTTAAGGCTGACTGAAACTAGGATGCCAAGCGAACGTGCAATCTCTGGAACCATTTAATCCAGAAGTTGCGCAGTCCATCCGGCCCTGGAGATTTCCCGTTAGGCAACGGACGGACTGCACGAGCTACATCTTGGGGGCTGATGATGATTGCCCCCATTTCAGGTATCGGATCACACGTTCGTTCAACCTCCCGAGTCCAATCACCCTCAGTGTGACTGACAGGCACCGACCAGATGCTGCGCCAGAACGAACACATGGCGTCATTATCCGGTAGACGCGTGTCAGTCACACCTAGATCCGGTCGTTCCCAAGCCCTATATACCCACCTTTTATCACTTTGGAATGTGCGATTCTGAGTGTATCGCTCCACTCGCCACTTGTACCGACGGATACGGCTTGCCCATGCACAGATCTTCTGCTTCAGGAAGTCGATACGCTCTGTGACGCGGGCCAAGTAGTCTCGAAAACTAACATCAGTTCCCGAGAACGCCCGGCTCAAAAAAGCGCATCACTCTAGGTCGAGTATTGCCCTCCCTGAAGCAGATTAACTTGCCGATGAGTGCTCTAGCCTCACCGATACGCCGCTTAATCCTGCACTGCCAAACTGAAACAGCAAATTTGTACCGAACATGGCCCCTATTTTACATTTATGATTTAGGTGGGACTTAATGTTCATTTTGCACTTATTATCGCACAGCCTGAACTACTTGGTCGATAGCCTTGATATTTTAAAAATAAAATATTAAATATTTACAGACTTCACTTGCTTAAGTACCTACTTTAATTATCATTTTCCGTAGGTAAAAATTCAGTACTATCGTCATTCCAGTCTTCTATTAGATTTTGCATTACATCTTCTTCGTCCCTTAAGCTATCGCTATCTTGGGCCGAAACCTCTTCCCTTGGTATTTCGAACGGTTTTAACAATTGGAGAACAGCAGGTGGTAATGGCATCCGTCTTAATTTTGCTTGCCTTTGCTTTAATCTGACATTTATATTTCGAAATAAATAGATCTGATGTTAGTAGTGCCCGGTTAAACAAATCAGTCATGGTTGAAACCCTATCAAACTTTCGAGTATGATGCTCTTTGTCAGACTTCCAAAACTTATTTCTTGCTTCTCCCGCTTATTCTGAGAGTAAACCCACAGGCATTGCAGATTTTCGCATGATGTCTTTACCATGGACTAAAATTTTGTGTAAGGTAACCGTCATAGGATACCATTTAAAATTTTGGACGTACTTAATAGACTGTGACATACAAAAATCCATGGTGCCATGCCATGAACACATATTGCCTGGAGGAACGGGGGTCCTCACCCCCGTTCCTCCAGACAATATGTATAGGGGCGGACCCCTTCCCCGTACCACAAATTGCCCTTCATTGGATAAACGAAATTTAATTTGTTTACTGTACATGAAACGTATTTAACGTCGTGCGTCATATGATATTAGTAAAGTTACAAATATCCAAACAAAGATATAAACGGCACAAAATGTTCAATAATTAAAAAACTAGTAGGATTACTAGCGTTACAATTCCGTTTATTCATTTTAATTTAATTTTGTTTTTATTATCTAAAAATAATATGAAAATAGTTGGATTTATCATTAACAATATGGAAATCAATGATATTGTAACTTCTTTCAGATAACCATGTTGTTATGTTCTTTATTTATTAATACACATATTATTTTACATTTTTAAATATTACTTAAAAATAAATCTTCATTTGCCTAGCCTTTTCCCAACTATGTTTGGGTCAGCTTCCAGTCTAACCGGAGGCAGCTGAATACCAGTATTTTACATGGAGCGACTGATCTGATCTCAACAACCCATTTAGTACTGGGTAATACGATACCCCTTGGTAAGACTGGTTGTCAGACTTTTTGGGCCACTCATCTACAAATGACACCCGGGGCTTAACGTGCTTTCCGAGAAACGGAGGAAACTTGGTTGAGATCTTCCGAGAAGACTCCAGCTCCAGTGCCAGTACCTGTTTTAGATCCATCTGTGAAGATCCGAAGTTCCGCAGGGCTCAATCCCTCGCAGCGGTGGTCCTCATGGAGTTGGATTAGGTATTTTTTGTTGAATACGAACTGTTTGGGTTTCCGATCGTTTGTTGCTTTTGCCAGGGGGAACTCATTAAAGAATCCCTCCAGTACGGCAGTGTGCTGTGTTTCTTTCTTACCCCAGAGTTGAAGTATTTTAAGGCGTATTGCCGTCATCGTCGCCTCCTGCTGTATAAACAGATGGAGCGGTGGGAGGCCCAACATGGCTTCGAGAGCTGCCGGTGATGATGGCCGCTGCGCCCTCCGTTGCCAGAGTGAGGTCGATGATTGTTTGGCTACGTCTGTTTACGAAGGTTGGTTCGGAACCTGTATTAAGTAGGGTTAAGTTAGTTGTGAACAAGTAGTCAACTAGAGCCTTACCCCTTGCGTTTTGCGTGTCCATGCCCCACAGAGGATGATGAGCGTTTGCGTCGGCGCCTATGACAACTTCCAGCCCTGTGCTCTCGCAGTAGGTCACGAGGCGGGCGAGGTCATGCGGGGGCGGCTCCTCTGCCTTGGGCATGTAAGCGGAAACGAAGACTACAGCTGCTTCTGTGTCCCCACGATGTATCTGTAGCCTAGCTGCAGAGATATCCCTGCAACAGAAATCTGTTAGTGGCTGTGTTTTTATGTTACGTGTTATATAGATGCACGATCTTGGCATATCGTGATCTGTACTAACTAGGAGCTTACCCCCAAGATTGGAGAGACCTTGTATTCGGCCATTCCTAATCCACGGCTCTTGGATCAAGGCAATGGCTGTATGTTGAACCTCCAGCCACTTCTGCAGCTGAGCCGTCGCGGTTTGGCTGTGGTGGAGGAGGTTGGCCTGCAGGACCTTACAACAAGTCAACGAAGGGGATGCCATCGCAGGACGTTCCTTCTTCGTTGTCTGTTTGCTGACGGCGCCCGGCTTGCATCAGGGTCGGAATTTGGTTCTCAGGGACTCCACCCACCACGTACCATGCGTCGGTCCGTTTGTTGGCCCTCAGCAATAACCATCCCCTGACGTCTATCCAGGGATTCTGGTAGCACAGAGCATGCCCAATGTTGGACGGCTCTGCGAAGATTCCCTGCTCGTCGGGGATGAGCACACCACACTTTATCCGACGCTGGATCTCCGTCTGCCTCCTGATCACTAGCCAGGTGCCAATGATGGGAGCCAGCTCGGAGACCAGAGTCCCCAGCCACGCTAAAGTGTGGTCGCTGCCGCACCACAGTTTGAGGGCCGCGCCGCTGAACACCGGCTTCGCTCTGAAGGTGAGCCCTGTATGGGTGAAGAGGCCTCGGCAACTATCCTCCTCTGGATTGCCGCGAGAACCTGGTTCGACGCCTCTCTGCTGATTAGCCCCTTGCGGCCGCAGGTGACTGCGACGTCGAGTTCGGAGCTTGCAGCTTGGGCGTAGCTTCGGTTGGCGTCCCGTTTGGATTTATCAAGACGCGGCCGCTTACGCTCTCCACGAGGTGTTGTAGTCTCGTTGAGAGCCCGCTTGGCCGCGGCCTGATCTCTCCGAACGGGTCGCTGTGTTTTTTTTCTGGGCTCGTCCCTTCTCGCCGCTGGCTGCTGGTTGGCTTGGCCCTGGTCGGTTGGTGCCGGCCTCTGCCTGCGACCGCTTGCCTGCGGAGAAGTTGACATTACCGCTGGTCGGTGTTACCCGGCCCGCGGCATTAGCCTGTATGGTTTGTGGAAACTTACGCTTCCACAGTGTCTGAAACCGCTGCTTCTTGGACGGCCTGTTCTTCCTCTTCGTCCTAGGAGCTGAAGAAGCCGGAGCAGCTGGCGCTGACGAGTCAGCGCGGTGGCTTAGTGTTGCCGGAGTATGTTCCTCCTTCCTGCCCTTGTGCCTACTCCTCTGCACCTGCCATGCTAGCGCGAACGTGTCACCTGTGGTGCTTAACTCCGCCGACTGACCAGTAACGGCCAGCTGGGGGGGAGCGGCTTGTGTAACGATAGGCGAAGGAGGGTGTATGAGGGGAGCCCGGCCACCGGAGTGAACCGTCGTGGGGGTCTCTCTGCGCCTGAAAAAGAAGGAGGAGCGGTACTTGTCCCGAACAGCGCCGGTGTCCTCCGTTTATTACGCGACTTGGTTTTGGTCTTAGCAGCGGTTCTCGCCACTGCCGGACCGGTACCCGCACTGGAGCTCGCTGTGTTGGCAGCAGAGCATCCGGGGGCTAGAAAGTTGCTGCAAGCACCCCCCTTGGGTGTATCCTTGGCTTTCGCCTCCACTCCGGTGTGTGTGTGTGTGCAGTGTGCCTGTGAGTGTGTGTGTGGCGTGTGTGTGGGGTGGGTGTGTATTTATATGTGTGGTTGTTGTGTGTGTGTTTGGTGTGCGTGTGTGTGTGGTGTCGAATGGGCTTGAGTTATCCATGACTGTGTTAGTAAATTTCATCTCTCCGGCTTCCCACCCTCCATGGAGCCCGCACCTGGGAACGTCTTGCTACAAACTAGCTCGAACGTTAGGAGTACCATCGAGATATAGGGGCGTGAGGCTGGCTTACAGTGCGACATCGGGTGCTTGATCGGGTTGGCATAAGGGACTGAACGCCCGTCCCTTCTGAACTGATCAACCCTCACTTACACCGTCAGCATGACCTTCACCCACCGCTTCGGCCATCCTAGAACGACCTCCGCGGAACTCCCGCCCCTCGCCGTGGCCCTCTAACGGGACACTGTGGCCATTTCCCTACCCCTGGCTATTGGGTAGGGCCACCGTTTTGCTTGAAATCCAGACCAAAGACGGCGTGTTGCCTCACGGACGCATTACCACCAGCGCCGATCGGCTCAACCCTCCAGGACTCCTTCATCCCCGCTTATGGCGTTCAACTGTGCAGGTCCTAGCACAGGTGACCAGATTACCTACTCGACGCCAGTTGCGTTTAGTGACGGCCGAGCCCACAGCCACCCGGTCACAGAGGGTCATGGTTAGGTTGGAAAGCGCCTGGTGGTTTCTGTTGCGTCTATTTCTTATGGAATTCATTATTCAATAACAGGGCGGCAACCACGTGAAGGTGAGCCCACCAGACTTGCCTTGAGGATCTACACGACTGTAGCGCTCACCCTCAAGACCTCGCCACCTTACCACTTCTTAGGGAAGCAGTAAGGTAGGCCTGCATCTATACTACTCGTACCAAGCAAAGCGAAAGCAAAGCATGTCGTTGTGCAACCGCAAAAGCATAAATACAAGCCTGCCCCTAAACCGGCACTGGAACAGCAACATGCCTGCCACAACAATGCCGGATATAAGGGCAGTCCAGCCTGTTAGCGATCATTGCCAGGATAGCATTGGGGCTGGCCCGCACCTGGCGCACCAGGGACGCGCACCGCTTACGCATAGAAGCGTAGAAACAATCAGTGCGTGCCATCGCGAACATCCCTGATGCGCTACAGAAACGGGGCAGCTCCGACACCGCCGGACGCCGGGACGCGTTGTTGTACTTGACACGGAGGGCACTGTTTGCCCTTTCACTATAGTGAACCCACAGGCTACACGTATATAAGGATGTGCAGTACGCTCTAAAAAGCGTGACTTTCACACCCGTACTACAACGTGAAAACCTGCGGGCTATCATGTTGGCTCGCACCGACAGTGCCCTCCGCTCCCGGTCCACGTAAGCATGGTCCATCCTCGATGAGTAGATGTCCTAGATATTTAAATTGGTCCACTCTGTCTATTGGAACACCATTAAGATTGACATTCGGAATGTTCATAGGGCTTGACACACTGATGGCCTGAAAAACCATGTACTGTCTCTTCTTTCCATTATATTTCAAACCATGTCCATGCGCGTATTCCGTAAATTGGTCCACTCTGTTTATTGGAACACCATTAAGATTGACATTCGGAATGTTCATAGGGCTCGACACACTGATGGCCTGAAAAACCATGTACTGTCTCTTCTTTCCATTATATTTCAAACCATGTCCATGCGCGTATTCCGTACACGTACTGAGTAGTCTCCTCAACCCACAAATCGACGCGCTCAGCAACACCATGTCGTCCGCATAGCTCATATTGTGGACACAGACTCCGAGATGTTGACTGCTGAGCGACACGATCAGTTCATTCATATAGAGAGTGAACAATGTAGGGGAGGTCAGACCGCCCTGTCTTAAGCAACATTCGTTAATATAAGGGTCTCACATCGCTCCCGCCCACCGGACACTATTGACCATGCTGATGAGTTTCCAAGGTAAGCACGTGCTCTCCAGCTTCCCCCAGAGGATGTCGTACGAAACGAGGTCAAAGGCCCTGGATTAATCGAGGAAGCACGCGTGTACCGGGGTCTTTCTCTTCGTGTAATACTTAACGGTGTGCTTTAGACACAGTATTGCACTCTCTGTGGACAGTTTAGGTTGAAAACCAAACTGGTTATCATGAAGTGTTACATGTTTATTTAACTGTGTGTTAAGCACACCGTCAAATACCTTCGCCACTACAGTTGCAAGCGATATAGGCCTGTAGTTATTTTTATCCGCCAAATCGCCCGTTTTATTTTTAACCACCGGCACCACAACTACCCTCATGAAGTCCGCGGGCAGGTAGGGGTGGCTCACACACAGCGAAAAGAAACATTGCAAGAACTCTCGCCAAGTGTGGTCCGGCGTGCTGCAGGTGCTCAATGCTGAGCGCGTCGTGCCCAGGAGACTTTCCCCGCTCAATCTGGCTTATGGTTTTCGCAATATCTTTCGCGAGGAAATTTATACCCACAATTTTATTGTTCGTGTCAGCATTTAGCACCCTACCCGCCCGACCGAGCGGCGACCGAACCGAAAACTGTTCTCTGAAAACGTTCGCAATGCTCTCAGGATCACTCAAGCCATCGACGCTCCCAGGAAGACCAGGCCGCGAGTTTACTTTCCTCGTTTTTCCCCAAAAGCCACGGAAGTCACCCTTTGAGTGTTGTTCAGCGAGGGCGTAATAATAACACTGCGCTGTCACGTAGTTTCGTTGCGACATAGCATTGCCGGTACTCGGTGCATTGATAACATAGTTTGCGACGACGACGCTACGCAACACTCACTACACACTTGCCCCACAGAAAATCGTTCCATCCAAAAAAATTGTTGATTGGAATTTTCGTCTTGAATATCAGCAATAAGGGAGAAGCTAAAACCTTTATACACCATAAAATTGGGCCCCAAAAAAGCTGCCATCCAAAGTGTGCAGAATTCGTCTTCTGTTACCAGCCATCAAATTAATTATTAATTTTAAATTCTTGTCGGCATGTTATATCAAGTAATAGGTTCGTAGTAGTTTAGGTTAGTAATCTTTTAGTGAAAGTATAAAGTACATGTAAGGAAGGAAGGATTTGATGGGGTATGGGTACGGGGTATCACATCGTTACACAGGTTGTAAAAGGACACATCACGAAGCCGTCCACTAAGCACTCAGTGCATCAAACCAAGTTTCAATTTTCAATACTCGGCTAAGCGCCGAAAGTTGCAAATCCGACAGCGTAATTACTTAGGCATTAATTAAGGGTTCTACTACAATAAGTTAAAATTGACTTTATTTACATGTGGCTTACTGGTGACCTTTGCTTAACCAGGTACATACTTTTACATAAAGAATTGGAAACTACACCTAACTATACATTTTTATTAAGAACATAAATACAAAATGCATAGTAGCTAACAATGTTCTAAGCCATATAATTTAGCTTACTTATGAATCTTATGATACTCAAAACTCAGCCAAAAACACTGGTTTAGAACTTTATACTTTTTTATGTAATCAGACTGACCATTTTGGCACAATACTCCCATTACAAAAATGGCCATAACTATAATTTACCATTAAAACTCATTCTATTGTCAGGAGGGTAACCATACTTCTAGGCTTTTATTCGAAGAGAATCTATAACAAAAGAATAACGGTCTTTTAATTAACACAGAGCCCGATACAGAGACCGCACGAGCCCGCGGTGCAAACGGAACGTAAATATGTGGACTTTTGAATCGAAAATACAATTATCCTATAGCATTTTAGTTAAATTTATTGTAGCAAGCACAATCAGTATCATCCATTTATATGTTTTTTTTTTAAATTATAAAAATACGAAGCGACTATTTTTAATTTTAAAATTGACATATTTACGTTACTTTTACACCGCGCACTTAGTGCTAGGCTAGGGCCTCAAGTCCTCCAGAGTAAAAACAAAAAAGTAATGGAAATCTTAGGATCACTGACAACGGTTCTTCGGCTTCATTGGTAATCGCAGTAAAAAAGTTGAAATTCATTTATATAAACTTCATGCACAAGAGTGGTACATAGGCGGACTTTATGCCACAAGGCATTCTCTACCAGTCAAACTTTGTGGTTTGGGCAGAATTGTGATAAAGTCCAGAAAAAAACCATTTTGACATGCGGCTTTGCTGTGCAGGCTCCTTAACCGGATGCAGCTGAACACAGTATCTTACATGGAGCGACTACGTAGCTGACCTCCACAACCCAGTTATAACTACCTAGCGATAAAGTGTCCTAGGTATAGTTTTTAAGATGGACCTATCAGTAACTGATGTTGGCTATGTCTAGGCAGAGTCGTGAACTCGGTGATCTATCAATGGAATCACGAGTTCACGACGCTAGTGTTGTGGCTACTACGTCGAAATTGTTTGTAAACATTCAATCAATCAATTTGTATTGTAATTTTTAAACGTAAATAAATAAACATCACCTTATTTATGTACGTTTATTGTTCGGTACGAACGGCGAAGGCTGATAATTATTTCATTGATATCAAATTATAGTTACGGCCTTGGTAAGCTTGAATTGGACGTGATTAAGCGAAAAGGATCCAATCCACAACATGGCCAAAAATGACTTTAGTGCTCCAAATTGATGCCAAATATTAAAACTATAAGCCGCATGTACGTGTGGGTTGGTTCTAATGTTGATAAAAAAGGATAACCTTTTGTGTTTTGGTTAGATTTTTTTTACTGGCTGAATGTTTCGATATTTAGCATCGTTTGATGCACTTAAGTCGTTTTTGGCCATGTTGTGGATTGGATCCTTCTCGCTTAACTACGTCCAATTATAGGTGTAAAAAGACCCTACATCATCAGCCTACAGCAGTCCACTGCTAGACATAGACCTCCTAAAAAACCCCTTCTAAAGGTCTCTTAATAAAGACCCTTAGCGAAGCCGAAAGGCACTTGTTCGCCCTGTTATTACGATAATTTGTTTGTTCTGGATCATACCTGGGAACATTCTAGTTACGGAGACATTGGAGGTCAAAGTTCCAACTTTTTAACAAGTTTAAAATGTTATAACTATACTTTAAATACCTTCATGATAATATTCAATACCATCAAAAACATTACCATAACATTATGATATATGCCGTGGTTGTTGACTTCAACGACAAAAGAAGTGAGATCTAAATGGATGCCAAGTTCAGTGATCTGTCCTGAAATTTATTTATAACAACATAAAATATTTTATAACAACTTAAAATATCATTTCTTCTTATAACTTAGGATAATATATTGAAGCTAAGGTCTGACTTGGCTAGTTTTCATATACGTCATATAAGGAGCAGCGCCACCCCGCCGCTCCACGGCCGCCGCACCGTGCGCCGTGGTCCGAAATACCACGTATCTTACACTATTGATGTGCGCTAAATATTGAAATAATAATTAACACTAAATCACAGTTAATAACGTAATAAATACGAAAATCGACTATTCCATTAGTTATAAGTTCTAAAACTGATATGTTTGGATGATAAAAAAATTAAGGGTGGTATTCTACTCGTTATATATTCTCGTGAAGACCATAAAATTCACATAAATACCGGCTGTCATCAATTTTGATTGCTGATTATTACTTACAGTCACTATAAGTAAGTGTTCCTAATAGAATCAATTAATTGAAAAATTATAATAAAATGATAAAAATTTACTAGTTTCTGATTTATTCCTTTGTATTCACCCAACTAATAGGTAGTTGGATGCCCAATTTGAACTTTCTAGGTCATCTGGAATTGGGTAGGAGTGATAAAAATGAGGATTTTGGGACGTTAATGTCTAAATAACTGTTTGAGGTGTTTATGTTTGGAGCACATATGTATGTCGCAAGTATCAATATATGAGCCAAATTTGACATGTTTATGTGAAATAGTTTTCGAGTTATGAGGGGGTCAAAAGTGGCTTCAATGGTTCGTGTAATATTACACACGGTGCTGCTCGCCAGTTCTGTTAGCTTGAACTTGGCTTGCAAGGCTACCGCGTGTCTAGATGCATCCATCAGCACAAATATTTCATTTATTTAGTCGGACAAATCAAAATATCCATAAAGTCATACACAAATTCGACAAAACATAAAAATATTTTAACATATTCAAAATCAAAATTATGTATTTTGATTTTGAATATGTTAAAATATTACGCAATTAAAATAATAACAACAACATAACAATGTTGTGAGTCCGTTACGTCGAGTCCTACCGTAAACCCATAAAAAGTCGTTTCCCAGCAATAATTTTTGCGTAGAATTCCTTAGTTTGATGTACAGAATGCTTGGTTAACCGCTTCCTGAAGGGCCCTTTTAGACCTTGTATAGTGTTATTTCGCTTTAATAACTACGCTAAAAGAGGCGAAGATGGCGGGACGCCTTGGATGGCTTTCTCGTTTGTTGGCGAGAAGAGGCGCAACAACAAGAAAAGTGGAAGGCGCGGGGGGAGGCCTTTGCCCAGGAGTGGGACAGTTCAGGCTAACAAAAAAAAAAAACCTTGTTAAACAAATAAAATAACTGCTACCTAAAAAGATGGCATCTAGGAGAACCATCGACAACATTAATTAACATGCAAGGAAATACTGATTTACTTATTATAAAAGCGAGACAGCACGATGTTACTCAATTCTGTTAATATTGCCAGTTGAGACAGAAGCGGGTTTTAATCCAATCTAATCGATGCCTCGCTGGCCTAGTCGTCGCAAGCGTGACTGCTGAGCGTGAGGTCCTGGGCCTGGGTTCGATTCCCAGGTAAGGCGAAGTGTTATTAAGTTTGACTTTTCCATCAGTACCAACCTCGGAGCCTATTATATAACAAAACAATAAACATAATAAACATAACTGGCAAAATGTAGGTGTAACTACTACGACTAATAGGTACAGCTCTGCTTAATCCTTCCATCCTTCCTTCCTTCCTTTTTCCTTCTTCTGTAATACAGGCGTGACGTTATGTATGCATGTAATCCATCCATTTTCAAGTATTAATCTATCGATACCTTGTAAAAAGAGGCACACCACGCACCGACAGCACTAGAGGTCGTGAATGTAACGTCTAGCAGAAACCGAAAGTGATGCGTCGTGGGAACAGGGTCAGAGAGGCGCACGGACCAGTCTTAACTGTTTCTATAGTGATATTACTTGTTTTGTTGGGGCAAGAACAGTTTATACATAGGACGAAGTGGTGAGTCGCAAACTTGTAATGCAAAATCAGTCTATCCCACTGCTGGGACACAGCACACAGGCCTGCTCTCTATGAGAGTGCGGGTTGGTAGATGTCACATGTCTTCGAATGTTTGGTTCTAAGACATGCCGGTTTCCTTATGATGTTTTCCTTCACCGTTAAGAGAGCAGTGGTGATGAAATAAATCACACAAACTAATGCGCCTGCCTGGCAAATGTGGCAACATTTCTTTACGCGATCGTCACTTTTCAAGGGTCTTATAAAGCCCGATTTACATTGGTCAAGGACTGTGACGAGTAGCGACTACAAAGTGCAGTGGCGATAGGTTAACACCTAGCCAGGGACTGACTCGTTACTGAAGTCAAGAAGCGGCTGCAGTGATAGCACGTTTATCTAGGCGGGCTATGTCCGCAGTCGTCTCCTGATGTTTCGCCCCATATCACATGATGTCGGTGGAGCCGTGGGAGGTGGTTGGTTTCTCCTAACTCGCTGGTAATCGGGCTTCAGCGTCATTAACGACATGAAACGACTGAATTTGACCCCTACATCACAATACAGGGTGATGTTCGGCCTTCTGAAAAATGTTCTAGACTGTACGTACATTGCTAAAAACGGCAGGAATTGCTCTTAAGGCGCTCGCTTACCGGGAGCATTTGCCAGTAATGTAACAGTTCCGACTCTAACATTACATCTGTGAGTGAGAACTGAGCATTACAGTGCGCAACCAGTAACGATACAATTTGTAACCTGTACAATATTGAATCTTGAATTGCTACATTACAGGCGAATGCTCCCGGTAAGCGAGCGGTTTTAGAAACTGAGATACTGTCTAGGAAATAAAAGACAGTTGGATATCAATGTAACCTATCATACATTGTAACACGAAGTACACGGCTGCGCTGTGAACGGAAGTGCGCATTATGTAAAACGTCACTTTTATCCAGCTTTACATCGCTCCACATTGTGTGTAGCAAGTCACAACAGCATCACATAATGAGACTGCGGAAAAACGAATCTGCACGACGCCGACGTTGACGTCTACCTACATGATTTTCAGTTGTCTTAATACAGGGTGGTAGGGACATCGATGCACAGACGGTTACCACGATTTCAAATTATCTGGACCTCCCGTCCAAAAACATATTTCGTCGGTTATTTAAAAATAAATGCTTTTCCTGTGCTGTTATTTACAAAAATGCAGTACCTACACGGTCAAAATGTATTTAACAGTTTTATATTTTTTTAAAGAACTGTCAATTTTTTTGTGTTTTAGTTAGGTTACAGTGGCGCAACCAACTCATCTGTTGAGTTAGAAGAAGATGATTTTTTACTTGATTTATACTTACTACAAGGCGTGTAGTAAGTATATATCAAGTCTACATACAGCTCATTCAATTGTAGTCACAAACGGAGCCATTCTCATCTAACTTATATTTTTGTCTTCGCTTCAGGCTACCAACTATGTCTTAAAGCCCTGCTGTTTGATTCTATGGAGGACCAAAGACCTCCGACTCCTGGACCGCTCGGCATGAGGATCTGATGAGTGTTCCATCCCCCGTATTACATACAATACAAACAATACAAACACACAATACAAAGATTTTGTGTGTTTGTAATACAATACAAAGTCTATTTTTATCTTTGTTTGGAACAAAGATAAAAATAGACTAAAAGCGAGCGAGATAGAGATAGACTCCGAATCAAAATCGGATTTAGTGTTTGTGTTCATAAAGAGGCTGATATCCTAAAATCATATCATCGAGCTATGAGTCTTCAATGAAATGGTCCTTCTGCGAACGAATTTGTGCTCTTTAACCACCTTATAGAGATATTATTCACATTCTCGAGACAGTTGTAAAAACCGATTATTTATTTATGTAAACACTGCGCTACTCTTGACATTCTCGTCCCTGCTACTGTCAATACAAATGTCAATGTGTGCGAAAGGATCGCATTCACAAATGTCACGGTGATCTTTGAACATTATCGCATCGCTTCAAATTGCACGACGCGACGGTGCAGTGTTTGGTACACTTTGGGAGCTTATTCAATAATCAATGATAAATGGATAAAAGTCAAGTTAATTACCGGATCAATGAGATGCCGATACAACATTTTATTTAATATGTAGATATTCACTAAACTTCTCTCGTTTTATTTGTCTTCTTCACATTGCTTTTTAAAATTTTATCTGGGGACTTCTAATTGAGGGCTTCTAATTATTTGTGTTGATTATCATGGCAGACGATTCATACTAAAGGGCAATATCTTATTTATCAGCTCTTGATGCCCCACTTAAAGGTTCTCTTCAGTCTTTCCGCTTCTCGCGGTTGCCAGTTTTCATAAAGCGGTCTTACTAATCCCGCCATCTTTGGAACGATCAAAATAGTACGATCTTTGTAACAGTTAGACAAAATGCGTCGCCAATACTGACATAATCTATAAGTTTTTATCATATCGTTCTCAGAAATTCAAACCGGCTGACAATCAGGTAAATCAACGTCCAGTCTTGGACCATTTCTATTGCGTACTTGTTCAACGGCATAATAACCTGTATCACAACTGAATAAGATTGATAATTGTATTTTGAAGTGTTGTGGATTGTGTTTTAAAAGTGCAACAGCTATATTAATCAAATGCACATACGCGGTACGATTCCGTCTATCTGTATTCGATTTGGTACAGTCGGGAAAGATATTTTTCTTAATTCTGAATTTTAAAAGTTTGTTTTCAAATCCTAATTTTATTCTATGACTGCCTCGGTGGTCTTCTGCCAAGGTACATGGGACTTAAACATAACTTGCGAAATGTGGGTGTACTATTAGGCACACCTCTGTCTAAGCTTTCAGGGATTACAGGTGTAATGTTATGTCATGTTATAATAAGTTTTCAAATCTTGCAAAGGATAAAACCCTGATTTTTTCATGAATTGACCTCGCTTGGTATTTAACAAAAAAGTTGTGTGTCTCAAATTTTTGGGATTAAGCTGTAGGTATGGTCCTTAGCCGAGACAACTAGAAGTACATAGATATAAAGAAGTTCCTCATAATTTGTACTATGTGTAAAATGCGAACCAATCTAGTTACATGACCCTTAACCTCGCCACGAGGTACTCGCTCGAGTCAAAAACTACACAAGAAGTCCTGAAACTTGCTCTTCAGAGTAAATTATCACAATTCGAGCTCGTAATAACCCACTGCTGGGGCCAGGCCCACTCACCCAGGCCTCTTGTCTCGCCTCGCTTTATATGCCTTTTCACCACTCTCCACAGTTCCATCATTCCATGCTTTTTTTTTTTTTTTTTTTTTGGATGGGAAATCATCAAATGACCCCCCCCACTCCGGGCGGAGCGGAAGGGAGTGTCAGACTTGTACTGACTAAAACCCATCCATGTTCCTTCTTTGCCCTTTGTGTTCCAGGGCCACGGTGTCTCTTTCGAATAATCCCGCAGCTCTGGCAGGCATCGGCCCATGCGGACCCCTACTCGTTGCTGACATCTCTTTGAGGCGCGCGTGGAACACGAACGCGCCGTCGACACGGCCTGTTGTCATAAGACGGCCGGACGGCGAGCTAGCCCATAACTCGCCGTCCACAGGCCCGCGCCTACGGTGGCCGGGAGCCACCACGTGACCCCCGACGCCCAGGGCGTCTCCCGCGGCGGCTGGGACGTGAGGTTCTTTCCCTCTCACGTCCCGCCACCTCCTTCACTAGCATGACTGCTTCACAGAAGGAGGTGACGGCTTCCCATTCCCTCTCGCTCCGGACCATGGCTTGAACCAGGGCCGGACGCGAGAGATCGCCGCCGCCAATCGCCGCTACAAGGACACGGCGGTGCTCCGCCCAAGCGGGGCAGACCTCTACGGTGTGCTCTACCGTGTCCTCCGGGCGATCCTCGCAGTGGAAACACCCGGGCGTTTCCTCCCGCCCGATTCGGTGCAAGAACCTCCCGAAACAACCGTGTCCGGTGAGGATCTGCGTCAGGCGGTAGGTGAGGGCGCCGTGGCGCCTCTCTAGCCACTCCTCAAAGAGGGGACTTATCGCCACTATGGTAGCGTGCCCTGCACGGGGTTGCAACAGTCGCTCTCTCCATGTCGCCATGATATCACGCTGGAGGTCTGTCCGCTGAGCGGCAATTTGCCGCGGCAGCGGAGTTTCCCCCCGACGTAGTGCCTCCGCGCGCCATTCATGCAGGCGCGCGAGGACTATCGCCTCCAGATCCCATGGCGGCAATCCGGCAAGGAGGCTAGCCGCCTCACCGGAGATCGTGCGGTACCCCCGGATTAGCCTTATGGCTATCACCTTTTGGGGCGCGTTCAGGTAGTGGGCGGCTTGCCGCCTTAAAGAACGCGCCCACACCGGGGCCCCGTAAAGAGCCATGGACCGCACGACCCCCGCGTATAGCCTCCGGCAGGAGGCGTTTGGACCCCTCAGGTTGGGCAAGAGCCGCTTGAAGGCAGCCCCTGTCCGTTCCAGTTTGGGAGCCAAACGTCGGAAGTGCTCCACGAAGTTCCACCGGCTGTCGAGGACGAGTCCTAGGTACTTCAACGTCGACCCGACGCCGATGGAAACCCCTCCCGCCGTCAGTAGGGATCCCGACGGTGGCGCATTCCGAGGCCCATGAAAACACATGGCCTCGGACTTGTGCAATGCCACCTCGAGACCCAATTGCCGGATCCTATCCACGACTATCGCAACCGTCATTCCATGCTTACCTCGTCGTTGTGTTTCTTGCACTTATGAAAATGTCTTCAGTTTCCAGTTTTCTATTATCTTGGTAAGTTAGACTGAAACCTGTAAGACCTGTTTCAAATTAATTCAGACCAAAGAACCTTAGCATACATAGGAGGAGGCTGATACTCTGCAGTAGGTGGAACAAGTCTGCCAAAGATGATGAGCATGATGATGATATTTAACAAGAGACTTGTCAGTGCCAACTTGACTGCCTCGTTAGTGTAGTGGTCGCAAGCGCAACTGCTGAGCACGAGGTCCTGGAATCAATACCCAGGTCGTGCAAACTGTTTTTGTGTTTTTCCATCAGGAATAGCTCAGTAGCAGCCACGGAGGATTTCTGGCCGGTTGATGGCAATAGGCTCACCCCTATTATATGGGACTTAAACATAACTAGCGGAATGTGGGTGTACCATTCATTACACCTCAGCCTAAACCTCCGGGGACTTGCTCGACCTCCCATACACTTAATAAGTAAAACTAACAACACAGCCAAATAAACTTACAGAAGTCAAACTCCTCTGCTAACTGTACTTGGGTCACATATGACGCAACGTGGAAAGTTGCATCGAATCACACCTGCGCCTGCGGTCTGCGCGTACGCAGCTTATCAGCCACGCAGTAATTATATAGAAAAGACCGCTTTATGGAGACAGAACTGGACTATGGGACCAGGGAGTGCCCGGTCACCTGGTGGTGATAATGTGATATCATAATATGTTACACCTATATATGATTCTATACTAACTTGTGCCCGCGCCTTCATCCGTGTGGAGTTAAGGTAATTGTCCTACAGGATCGTACTTCCGGGATAGAAACTATCCTATATGTTAATCCATTATTTATAAACTATCTGTGTGAGACTGCGTGCCAAATATATATAAGTGAACGAGGAGAAAGGAACACTGTTTTAAGCTTTCACGGTTTACAGCTAAACTATACTGTCACTTACGGGATATTGTGCGTGATTGTTCATTTGTTAAATCACGGAAGATATCCCGTAAGTGACAGTACAAGTGACGAGAAAGGAGTTTGTAAGGATCGTAGCAAGGCAAAAAGGCGTGAGTTTAAATATATATGTGTGCCAAATTTCATCAAAATCCAGTCAGTAGTTTGTGCGTACAAAAGTAACATACATCTATCCTCACTTATTTCACACATCATAATATCACAATTATCTTGATAATAGAAAACATCATAAAATAATAATTAATACAATCGCTAAAGTTATAAATGTCACTTCATGTGTATCTGAATGCGATTTTCCGTTTCCGCACGTATCCAAACGCATTAAGTGGTAAAGTAACTTAAAAAAATGGTCACCAACGTTATATTAAATCAACAAACAGATTTTTTTTGTACACTAAGTCTGTTTAGTTTTGTTTGTTACTATTTCACTTTACACGACCAGAGTGATAGTTACAAAAATGCCGAAAAATAGAGACCTTTATTGGACTGAAAGAGATCTAGCTATGAATTATTTTCTTTGATAATTACCCAATAATTATCCGGTAATTATCATGATAATTATCAAAATAAATATTACGAAGACTGCACCAATAATTAGATTTATTAACATGTGACATCACCAAACAAACCTCACTGTACCCGGTGAGGCGCGGCGTCCTGAATCACAGGCCACTTCCTCTAACACGAGAGACACGGGGCCTGTGTCTCAGCAGTCGGAACGTGATAGACTATGCTGCTGTGCTAAGACTGAACCAACATAATTAATACCTTATTACAAATAATTTAGTCCTGTTTTGATCCATCCATGATCCATGATCCATGATCCATAAATAAAAAACACTAAGATTGCAAAAGGACCAGTGAATAAGTCTTGGAAATTGTTTCGCAAATATAATGCAATGGCAAGTATAATGTCTTTATTTATGAATCTCACAACCGAGGTCGTTGACGTAAAACCAATATGTTTTATGTTACACATACTCATATGTATGACTTGACAGGATAATTAGACATTTACTCGTTTCCTCCGAATGTGTATAATGTGTGTAGGTACCTAATTACCTATATTATGTGTATGCGTTTCTTAGAACTTACTGTTACTTTGAATCGGTTTTCGAGTTTTATAGCCATGTACCTCAGTTATTTAAGACAGGGTTCTACAGGGTTTTGCCCAAATATGTTCGGAAGTGGTTAAAAAAAATTCCGGTCAAATCTGAACTTGAAGTTTAAAAGTGTATTTCTTGGTGAACTTGTACTAGTCATAAGTAATTTCATAATTTATGCAAAATAACATAACATCATGTCTGTAATCTCCGAAGGGTAAGGCAGAGGTGTACGTAATAGTACACCCACATTAATTCGCCAGTTATGTTTAGTTTCATGTAATATGGGTCGAGCCTATTGCCATTAAAAAGCAAAGTAATTTAAAAAAATCCCTGGTCTGACATAATATAGAAATGACATAACGCATTTATTAACTAAAAGTACTAAATATTTATATCTTAAATATAAAACAATTAGGATACATAAAAATCTCAGGAGATAAAGTTTAAATAAGCTTTAGAAAAACTTTCTGCGGATATTGACAAGTTACATAAACCAGTTAAGTTGTAAATGTCATGATAACTGATTATAATCTATCTTGAGTCACGTGTAGCTCTGAGACAGACAGATCAAATTAAACCCACTTAACTACGAAATGCCGCAGATATAATAAGTAAATACGAATGTCACTGTGTGGATTTACTTTTGCAAATGCACACAGTGACATTTAGTGGCATTGAAGTCAGTTATTTGTATTTCGGTCCTCAGGGTGCCTTAATTTAGAAATAGTACTTGTAGGAAACACATTTCAGGGTACTCAGGGTAGGTCTTGAAAAATCAGCTGTTCCCTACATTTTATCGCCTTAATCAGCATTAAATAATAACTTGATGTCAAGTTTGCTTTGATGGTGTTCCTGTAATGACTCCGTAAGAAGTTTTCAGTATTTCAAACCACACCAGTTACATAAACACATTCGAAAAAATTAAGTAAGTAGATAATTCACTCTTAAAAAAACCGACTTTGGATTCTACTGCATAACAGTTGTATAAAAGTGAATGTTTTTAATGTTCCTCATCCATAAAATAACATTATAAAAAACAGAAATGATTCCTTAATAGAGCTGTATCGCGATACTGCGCTTAGTATAATCGATTTAATATCTGTATTAAAATTTATTATTTCCGTGCAATATATTTTATTAGTAACAATCGTTGATGTAGTGTCTATGGTCGACTGAATACTACTTACAAATCATTTCTAATACATAAAGTGCATTAACTAATACACTATGAATGATAATTGTTTACACTCAATCAAACAGACCGGTAGCTATCTACATAATATCCATTAGATTGATATTTATTTGATTGATTTCCTTATTAATGCACCACTCGTATTAATAAACCTCATAAGGGGTAATTCTTGTGAAAAAAAAGGCCTCGCCTCTCATGCTAGAGATTATGGGTTCAATATTTGCAAATGTGAACGCGAACCAATGCGACTTTTTCAATAAGAATTTTGACCTCTACATCTCAGTAGTAGGATTTAATAGAATGTCTCACGTTTCAAGATTTATTGCCGACACGAACCTCACGTCAGCACTGTAACATGTTAACTTTAGTGAGGCGCAATAATTTCCTGGATAATACTCCACGACATTCATTGGAATACGAGTCACATAATATCACGCCTTTTATGCCGTTTAAGATAGGCAGAAAGATTGTCAGGTACATTTACCTTTTACTTATTCTAAATTGAAATTATGTGTTGGGAGTTTTATCAACTTTCGAAACCAAGTAAGGGGACCCGTAAAAACAATTCGTGCGTTCAAGGTGATCCAAGATTACAGTTCATTTAATGTTAGCAGAGCGTTTAGTAATTAATGAGGTGTGGAGATCGTGAGCGACACCAGTCGACCAAAATTTAAAACTTTTATCTTTTTAACCACGTTTTATTTTAGATACCTTCGTTACATTCTTAGTGGGTACAAAGGACAAAAGCCTTCAGAGTGCAAAAGTACCTATTTACGAATATTAATTCGTAAATACTATTGCACTCTGAAGGACCAGAATTACATGTTGGTTCCCACCAAAATAACAATAAAGCTTTTCTTAGAAATTAATTATTAATATTTTCTGAGCTTTTCCTTCAAACGTGAAAAACGCGCATTGTCAGATAATAAAACAAAACTTTCATAAAACAAAAAAGTCATGGCAACAGAATCAGCCCACATCGGTACACCTCTGCCTAGCCCTTCGGGGATTGCAGTCGTGATGTTGCGATGTTAATTTCGTTATGGTTACCTTAAGTAAAACGAGAAGAAGGTAATATTCGATACGCAGTAAAGTGCAAAAAATCCTAAAACTTTTTTACCACTATGCGTTTAATTGCGAGTTACAATAAAAAGTATTAAAAACTGATCTTCAAGTTGAAGGGTTCACCTTCGCCTTCAACCGACTCGAGTCGATTGATGGACAAGTTTACTCTAGCGGTACATTTTTTGTTAATTATTTATTAATCTTTGGTAAAGCATTTTAATTAGCAAATGAAAACAAATCTATTATTACCAGTAAAATAGAAAGATTTGGTTGTAGGAGTGAAATTAAACTAAAGTTACTCTGCTTATGGTTGTCTTTCTTTTGGGAACAAGTTGTAAATAGTAAGTGCATAATATAACGGTCCATATGGTACTCCCTTTCTTCTCCTAAAATTGTTTGTCCGAAAAGTAGTTTGACCTTCTGAAGTTTTTTGAACACGTATTAAAAAATTATATTTAATATGCAAACTAACATTTAATTCAAATTAAATTAAAAAATCAAATGAAATTCAAATCAAATCAAAATCAAAGGATAGGTGATCAAATTTCTTTTAATTCTTCGAGAATTTTTTTTTTTTTTTTGTAATCACAGCTACACTATTGTAGTCATTGGAATAAAGCTACTCGGTATACTATTATACCGAGTAGGTTTCTTTACTGTACAAAAAATCACGCTGTATACAACCTTCAACAAAAACATAAACTATTAATAGCCACACCAATTAAACGCCAAACAGTCTTATATCACAGTTCATTATTTATAGAACAGCATCAACATCTCAACTTCTTGCAGTCAGTCGCAAGCTCATCTGACATCTCGCGCAAGCGCAGTAAGCACGGAGTACACAAAGATACGCAGTAAGCACGCGACCGGCGCGAAGTATCAACGCGCGGTATCGACGGGTGTGCAGTGTACTGTTGCAAGCTGCAACGCGAATTTAGACTCGTATTTTTATTTAATTTTTTGCTTTTCGTTTAATTGAATCTTGTGCTGTTTGGTGTGAGCTGGGGAGTTTGTAAAGGTAAGTTTTTTTTTTTTAAATAATTTTTAAGTTTCTTGGCGAGTATAACTGCATTTGTGGTGAAATTCATTTTTAAAGAAAAAAACGCGGGGATTTCTTTCTTTTTGTTGAAAATAATTTATTATTAAGAAATTATTTTAATATAAACTAAAATTTTGTATGCAGGTATTTCATTACAATTTTAACTTGCAATAACTGTAAGTGTAATTTTTCGATATTTACATCTTTCAGTCAATTGAGTTAATGGATGAGTTCATTCAACTTTTTTTGTATTAATTCTGGGTGTTTTATTGAGTTCTTAGTTATTTTCTTGAATAAAATGATAGATAATAAGATATGGTATATATTACCAAATCTTACTTTACTTTGTAGCTTAGAATGATTGCGTTTTGCAAAATGTCGAATCGATTTTATCCGCATACGGTTCTTGCGCCTCGCTATTCTAAATATAACCAAAGTACTGTCTTCTAGCCTGACATTTGAACAATGATCCCTAAAAAGGTCTTAGGTAAACGATGTATTTTTCATCGGCTAGGTATTTTGTTTACCTATGATTACATACGACTTAATTTTTTTTACGCCTAAATTATTATATTACGTAAATTTCGTGCAAGGACTTCCTAGTTCAAGCTATCTATAAATTAATATTTACTGACAAAATTAAATAATTATGCACTTCGTATGGGTACTGGATTAAGTTCCGGATTTAAAAATGTTTTATACTATCTCTAACATAAGTTATGTTGACGCGTGTGTCATAAACAATGGTGAAAATGCGTCTGCGTTTATCGTGTCGTAACTGTCGTGAGAGGAAAGAAGGAAATGCTAAAATTGCGTGAAAACTTGTCTGGGTAACAATTAAAAAAAAATATATCAGTATCTTTGCTCATAAATGCAACAACACACTTAAATATTTTTGCAGCTATCAACATTATAATCGACATATAAATTTAAGGCTAGAAGTTGTTATAGTTAATTATTGGTATCTACATTACTAAAAGGTCAATAACTAATGGAAAAAAAACTGAATAACTGAAATTTAAACATTCTTTAACAATATTAAAATTATCGTGACTACGGAAATTATAACCGAACCTTCCAAAAGAGCAAAACAGCCTTTAAACGTAAAAATTATAATATTAATAAAAACAATTCGTTCCGTGCCATTAGGAAGAGCACAGGCAGTATGGAGTGACCTCGCAGTTCGTTGGGTGAACCTTTCGTTTTTCTGTGGCAGTAAGAATGAAGGACCAAGTTCTGAGGTCTGTAACAATATCTATAGCAAAGAACTGCAGAAGGGCCAGTTTTTAAAAAAAATAAGAGAGACTAGTGATTTAATAACATAGGTATAGGGTTAAAAGTAGCTCGTCAGAGTCGCACCGGCCAAACAAAGTCAAGTTATACTTGCCGAGGTGGTGCTGTACCCGGAAGCCAACCCCAACGTCGTCGTTAGAAAAATGCTTGACTAATGATGATGAAAGTGTGAGCCAAACTGTGAGCAGGTGTAATTTGAAATACCTTCAAGTATATTTTTTTGGTCCTAATGATCTTTTGGGGCATTATTCGGTATTGAACTTCTCTAATCTACCTACCTGTTTAGTGTTAGTACCGCGATAATTGGTCAATTTAAACTTGAACAACTTGGAATGATAACTTATTCGGTACTTATCAACCTTAAATAATGAGTTCTGCAAAAATTGCTTTGCTAAATAAAATGTACTGAGATAGTTATGTAACTTAGTGCGTTGCAGTGTCGTAGCAAATTCTATTTTAGCCGCGTGTCTGATGGAATGGGATCCTTTATATGTGGGAAAATAATGAACTTCTATACAAACTTTGATCCCCTAAAAATCTGAAATCCTTTTTTAGTAGGTACCCATTATTATTTAAGTAACATTTTTGCTTCTAAATAACTGGATGCATTGAAAATAGGACCTTGTTACCATTGTTTGAAGGCGCATGATCGACTCGCGAGGCGACGCTGGACGTCCGCACCGGTATTCATAAAATTTTCTACATATTACGGTCCTATTTTTAATTAGCCAGTAAATTGTGCGAGGATTTTGCTGTTCTGCCTAAACTGACCCTTAGGCTGTGCGTTGTCTCTCAGTGATTGAATAAATGGGAAGACAAGCAACTAGCTAGGCGGACAGATATCTTATTAAACTGGCAGGATTAACCTGAATGGCCATGACACGAAATCATCAAAGTGGAGAGATTTGTAAGAGACCTACACTCGGCATTGGGTGGCCCAAGATTGAAGAAGAAGTAAATAGTAGTAGTAATAGAGTAAATTAATGAATTAAATAATTTTAATATTTAGATTAAGACACTGACAATCTACTAAATGAGTAGACATTTATTGTAGACGTTCTCTAAGAAAATGTATAGAGAAATTGGTCCTAGTTCCCTTAAAATTACAAAATACAAGACGAGCCTTGGGGTACGAAAAGCCTTTTCGAAATTTATACCACATCTAATTTTGCCCTAGTTCCAACCGTAAGAGCACCGTGAAGGATTCCCCATTGGCTTACGGCAACCGTCCTTCAAACCACGTCGGCACCTCCATATCTATACCATCTACACTATCCGCATCTCGATGTGGTAGATCCGTCTTTTGTTTGTTAAACTGTAAAGCCAGAAATCCGGTTTAATGCGAGGTTTCTACTTATGCCTACTGTACATTTGTACACAGTGTTAGTACAAGGTAACTGGGGCTATACGCTTATACTATAAAGTGTTACAGTCATCATTGTTCTTAAGATAAACAACAGCAAACTCTATTGTATCGGTACATTGATGGTGGAAATTATGATATACACTTTGTACTGTGTCACTGAGTGATTAACTAATACATTGTTGAGTGACTAAAGAAAATCATAGCATAAACAGATAGGCTGTTTAACGTTCTGTGTGTGTAACGGTTCATTGTTCAGACTCAAACCTCTTCTCCGTGAAATGGAGTGGGGCACTCATCCACCACGAGGGTCCAAGGGCCCAATGCTGGTTGGATGTCAGTCAAATAAATGCATAAACTTTTATTTTTTTTTTAAATATTACTACATCGGCAACGGTAGTGTATGTGAAACTGTTTAATATTTAGACTTTAATGTACCATTCACTCAGAAATAAATATTATTATATTCTATTCTAAATAGTTCCTATTCCAATTCACAAGTATTAACAAATATTGCAAATTTCCATCAACGCAATATTCACCGTTTCATTGCGCACCAGGTTAGCGAGCTCCATTGTTTTGGCACAATATAATCATTAATGAATATCGTGTGGGTAAATCTACGCAATTGAGCAAGAGACTCTATCTGAACTCTTCGAGGCTATTGATGAGAAATATCCATTGAGCTGAGATTAGAAAAAATTCCTAGAACTGTGGTTACTTAAGAAAACAGCGAAATATTTGAGAACCATTTGCGACGTTGCGCGTTGCCAACTTTCTGAATGCACACTCTTAAATTGCTCCAACATACAGTTTTCTTTGCACGCCGAACGGAGGGGACGCTCTAGCGAGGAGGACATGCACTGACGTTATTGGTGATATGCTTCTAAAAGATCAGATAAGGGTTTAACTTCATCTGGCAGCACGGAACCCCACACATACAGTCATACACAGCGGAAAAGTTATCGCACATCGACAAATCGGTCGGCAGCACGCTGTTTCTCGCTCTAGCAATTGACGGTGCTGAACGACTGAAAAGGATACGAGCATAGTAAAGTGCGATGCCGTACTGCCAGATGAAGTTCAACTCCTAGGCCGCAAATTCGGAGGAGCGTTTCGGGCAGCGTGCAGCAGGGCGCTTAATTGAACTGCCCAAGTAACGCCACCGCTGCACGGTACAAGAAATGCTCCGAATTTGTGGCTAACTGGCGTGAATGTTGATGTATGGCCAGTATCATAACAAGATGTTAATTTCAATTCGGTATCATCTAATTTGATCAGATGTGTTGCCTAATATCGCAATAACTGCCAGGAACGCAACTTAACAAAACCAGGAAATAAATAAACTACTCAAATCTGCGTGATTCTTACATAACAAAAATATAAGGCCCTTAAACTTTCACAAACACAAACTATCGTCTACTCATTCATTAGCTTCAATAAAAATCTGCACTAGCGTAAATAATACTACACTGAACGCGAATAAAAATCAAATTAAACTTATCTGACATCTTTGTATTCGTTCAATGATAGATGTTCGAGCATTGGATGCTTTTTTGTTTATTTTTTGTTTGAGATAGATGAATATAATACTTTCAACTAACAAGTATCAATGGTTCAGTGGTAGAATGCTCGCCTGCCACGCGGGCGGCCCGGGTTCGATTCCCGGACGATGCATCTTCTTTTTTGAAATTTTCGTTAATTTTCACAAATGGTAAAAATTTAAGAAATATTTAGGTGTTGTCTTCAGGAATTATTTTACGACGCTATTAAAAATTCTACTTCAACCTAGATCGAGGCGACTTTTTAGCTAGGTAATAGAGTAGGTATAATAGCCTTTAATTAAGTATATTGGGGTTAGCTTCCAGTTTAGCCTGACACACATGGAGCGATTGCATCTGACTTCCACTACCCAGTGACTGGGTAACAACTAACACTATACCTATACATTTGGTAGGACTTCTTGCGATTGCCGAAACATATATATTAATACTAACAAAGAAGTAAAGTTTGTATGTTTGTAGGTTGATGTAGAGGGTTGTCTTTGGAACTACTGATCTTACGACAATTTCAGTAATTGGAAGCTACATTATAGGCTATACAAAGGACGATCCCCAGTTAAGGAATAATTTCCAATCATAACGTGAGCGGAGGAGCGTGAAAATAAAAAAAATATATTTTTATCCTTAACACTATACACTTGCAATGTTTGTTTAGGTCAAATCTTGCAACTGAATTTTAAAACAGTTATCCCCAAAACCCTGAAATTCGCATACACCTTAAGTTTTTGTGTCAATGCATGGTTAGCTAAGTGACATCATTCTAAATTCAAAATTGCGGACTCCCAAACATGGCAAACTAGTTATTTTTTATACGATATAGGTATCAATTAAAAGAGTGTGTTGAGAAGAAAACAAAAAAATGACGTCACACCTATTTAAAAAACTGTCTATTTACAAGCTTGTTTATTATCAGCTGTCTATAAACATCTTTGATCAACAAACAAAGACCGAGAGAGGTATCTGTTTTCTTGACGTCACATCATGCATGACCACACAATTCTGTCATAAATCCATCTGAATATTATGGCAGCTCCAACATATTGCTTTTATAATATGTTACACCATCCACGTAACACTTGTTTGCCACGGCATTGTGGACTTTATTTTCATGTATAAAAAAGTTCATTGCTTCATATTGTAGACTATGAATGTAACAGGTAGTTCTAAATATTTTGAGAAAGTACGTATTTCAGTTTTGTTTGGAAGTAGTCTACCACCATATTATTAATACCTACGATTTGTTATGAATATGAATGACGAAACTAACCATTACTTGTATTTTAATTGACACTAAAAAATAAAATCTCTATCGTCTACAAAAAACTAAGCAAATATTAATCTTCTTGAAATACTTGACAGCAATAAGCATAGCATAAGCTAGCGTTGTTCTGAAACACGACGAGCTTATGCCCGCGGCTTCGCCCGTGTGGCGTTCGATGATTGTCCCACGGTATCGTACTACCGAGACAAGAACTATCCCATGTGTTTATCCACGCTACAAACTATCAGTGTGTAAAATTTCATCCAAATCCGTACAGTAGTTTTTGTTTGAAAGAGTAACAAAAATCATACATCCACCATTCCCATTTTTAATAGTAGTGTGTCCCACGTGATCACGGGGTACTAGTGTACTACTATTGTTATGTAACTCCTTCTAATAAACCATGAAACGATGAATTGACACAAAGCTTTTCGGCAGCACATGTCAATACAATACATGGTCGAGCTACACGATAACTTTCACTGGACAGCTCCACTCAGATCTGTGTGGTTTTTTCCTCTAAACACCGTCTCAGACACTTATCTGCGTAACCCTCATGTGAGTTGACCAAGATTCTGTCTGGACCTTAAAAGAGACTATAACCTCGTGAGTTTGTTTCGGCTGTTTCTTCTCCGAGTAGATAGGTAACGTCGACCCAACCACTATTAAGTTAACGTTAAAGTTAACCACATCTAGTTTAAAAAAAAGTGTAAAAGTGTTTGTAAGAAGCAATTTAAAAAAATATCTCATTATTTTAATATTTTTTTAGTGATAGTGTGTCGTTTTTGTAAAAATAAAAACCTTAGCATCCATTAGAATCAGTGAGAAGAGAACTATTACTAATCCATGAAGACTAGGCTAGCAGTGAGCAAACTTTTCTACAGCCACTAAAATAACGAAACTCAATATTTCCAAGAGTGTTTTAATTTCATTTCATTTATAGGTTCTACCAACAAAATGATGACAAAACTCATCGCAAGATTCCCACACAAACTTACAAACCAACATAAAAAATGCACCAATTAGAACACTGCGCTAAGGTCACAACACCACCGTTGTTCGTAACCCTTTCGCACCGGTTACGTGGTTGCTGCGTGCTTGTGGTTGGCGCAACCACCGTGACCGCTCGCGGGTTGATTCTGATTCTTATTGACTGTATTTAATCACTGTATAATGGTGGTTACTCGAGCGTAGAATTGTAACTATTGAATCGTATTGGAAGAGTTGTTTTTTTGGTGAAGATGTTATAGATATTCTTGAATGGATGTCTTGTCAAAGTGCTAGAAATAATATTCTTTTCACCCTATTCAATAGAGAACACTACCTCCTTGGTCTAGTGGCCGTAAGCGCAACTGCTGAGCATGATTTCCTGGGTTCGATTCCCAGGTCGGGCAAAGTGTTATTGAGTTTTTCCATTGGGAACTCAGTAGCAGCCACGGAGACTTGGTTTATGCCTGATTGCTGGCAATAGACTTGCCACCATTGCATCGGACTTAATCATTGTGGCCTTTGACACTTTAGTCAAAAACCATTATAGAGGAGAAATTACATTATATGGAATGAATTTGAACCAACTGACTCTGACCGCCTTGTTGGTACAGAGGCCGCAGGCGCTACTACAGAGCGTGATGTCTTTGGCCACGTTTTCCAAATCTGCTTGGTAAAAACAAAATATTTGGCGAAATGTGGATATACGCCTTTGGGGATAACAGACCACAATTTTGCAAACACCACTTTTCTTATGAAACACCTGCTACATTTAATTTCATTAGCTGTGGGCTCTAGTAATGCTCACGTCGCTCGAAGCTAAATGCTCGTAACATACGAGTGTTGCCGTTTACACGCATTGCAAAAGTATGCGAGTAGGAATTGACTGACACACTACGTTACTGTAACTTGAATATTTCGAAATACATAAAACTAACGTTTAATAATCTTGTGGAGCAATTTATTAAAAGCAGTTATTTCACGTAACTCATGTTTGATGCCTACTTTTTCTGTCTGGTCTAAATCTGGTATCTAGAACGAAAATTATCGACTAAATTGTCAAAATTAACCTACCGTTATGTCACGTTATGAGATTCCATTCATCACCCGAATGTCATGCATTACTTACGCATATCCATACTAAAACAATCGAATTTAATTCTATTTATCTTTCTTTTACCTTTTCACACCTAAACCACTGAACCGATCTTTCAGATACAGATGTTGGGTGGTTTCGAGGGCCAAGGAGACAGACATACTTTTCATGTTTTTTTTTGTTTTTTTTTTCGGATGGGAAATCATCAAATGACCCGCCGCTCTGGGCGGAGCGGAAGGGAGTGTCAGACTTGTACTGACTAAAACCCATCCATGTTCCTTCTTTGCCCTTTGTGTTCTAGGGCCACGGTATCTGTTTCGAACAGTCCCGCAGCCCTGGCAGGCATCGGCCCTTGCAAACCCTTACATCGTTGCTGACATCTCTTTGAGGCGCACGTGGAACACGAACGCGCCGTCGACACGGCCTGTCGTCATAAGACGGCCGGACGGCGAGCTAACCCATAACTCGCCGTCCACAGGCCTATACTTTTTATGCTGGATATTATTAAAATATCTTGTTGCTAATAAAGACCACACAACAAAGCTCAGTTTTAAGACCACCCAATTATATTTAATTAACCATTTTGCACGCCACCACCTTACTTCAGAATCATAACACTGATCCAATCTAAAATGGCTGTCCTAAAATGTTAAAACAAACATTCTCACAGCCGTGGGACGCTTTGTCTTAGATCTAATTAGAATAGCTTTTGATTAAGTAACGTAACTTATACTTACGTTCACTAATTTGTGACGAAACTACAGTTTTTAGGACATATTTTGAGATGAACTGCCTTTGTTGTAGGTTGAAAACTTCGTCTTTTAAATAAAAGGTGACTAAGCAATCAAGGCTACAGAATGTTCTCAAAGAAAAATGTTAATAAAGTAAAATATTAAAAATACAAGCGACAATGCTTGGTAAAAGCTACAACAACTTTTACTTGTTGGGACGTTGGCTGGAACATTTTGTAGTCATTACTCAAGCAATGGCTTGAATATGGAACAGTGAATTAGCAAGCATTTACTAGAGAGCAGTTAGTGAAATATAATTTAGTAATTTCTTTACTAACTTTCAAACAGTAAAGAAGTAAGCTTTAAAGTCAGATTCTCAATCCTATACTTACGTCTGTTGTGTGATCTACCACAGATCATCACTGATCCACTATGCAATGAAGCAACGAAGGTCACAATCTCTCTTAACTCACAACCTCACGACGTTAAAATTCATCACTCTCAGCCCCACGCATCCATAATATTTAGCACGCATTGCCAAACCTTTCCCTCGTTTCGATGGCAATCTTTATTGCGACAAGCAGCATTCACACGGGCGACAAAAAGCGGTGCGACATCGCACACGCGCGACTACGACAAAAACTAATCCGGTTAGAGTTTGTCCTTATTACTCAACTCAGAGCTAAGTGTTTAAAGAGATTATGTTGGGCGACTGACTTGGACGAGATTTGTCATGTGTTACGTGGTGTGAAACCTGGCAGAGTTAATCTGAGACACCAAAAAACTTGGTGAAGAAAGACGACGACAAACCGTGGAGCCATTTTAACCAATAGACGTAAGAGATCACATAGTAAGAGTAGTCTCACTACATCGTAGCTACAAAAAAAAAATAGAAGATTGCTCTAAAGAAGGCTGCGTCTTGTGAAGTGAGTTGTCTCTCATTCTCTCATGAATATTAATTAGTCTCCTTCTGCTTCTGGAAGATTACAAATTCTATAGATAGGGTATTGTGTTTGTATTAGTCTCGCAAAGGTCTTTCATAGTGCGGGTATTATTGTAGACAGAGCACAAGAACCGGTGAAGTAATGTTTGAGATCCTCTAGTTCATTTTATAAATTCGTCAAAAATTGTAAGTGAGCTTGTCAACAACATATTGTTTTTATTCGTATGTACCTTCCTGCTTGCTTTTGGCTCATTCTGAACGTTTTCAACTCCACAAACTTATCAGCAATGATTCGATATTTCCGGACGGCAATTTTTTGCTATAAAAGGCATTGGCTTGCTTTGAGCGTGTCGAAAGAATGCCAAAGGGATATGACGAAACCGATCTACTTAGAATGTCGAGAGACCTATCACGACCTACGAAAAGGAAATACTCTTAAACAAAGTAAGAACTGCATTTTTGCATAAAGTGACATTTAAGAACAAAAAAACTAGGTAATAATAAAAAAATAGACATGTAATAATATGACAGACATAGTACTGTAGGATTATTAAGCGGTCAGCCAGCTCGATGAACAGACAAATTGTCCGGTTGGTGCAAAAATGTAATTTAACACAAAAACAGTCATAAACATATACCTGATAACAAGACAGATGCAGAACTGTAGAAAATTAAGCAATTGTTTTGTACAGAATTTAATTATTTACAGTTTTTCTGTGTTTCGGTCAGTTTGCCAGATAAACAAATAAATTTACCGATAAATGCAAAGAACCAAACTTCAAAGTTTTGTAGACTCTAATGAAGATTAAACTTATACTGTTACTTACGGGATTTCTTCCGTGATTGTTCATTATTTAGAGCTTCCGATATTTGAACAATCTTTTTTTTTTTAATAATCACGGAAGATATCCCGTAAGTGACAGAATAAGTTTAGTTGTAAACCGTGAAAGCTTAAAACAGTGTTTAATGAAGATTGACTAGTCCGGCAAATCAGTAAGTGTAAAGATAAAAATAATCCCAAACTACGGGTCAACTACAGCTCAACGTATAGGATTGTACAGCGCACGTATCTAAACTACTGAAGCGAGTCACTTTTTTTTGCTTATACATTTAGAGTTGATTGTCAAGGCCCCTAGTTACGCATACCTTCTAAAAGCTAGTCGTTTGTAAAGTCTAATATATATTCTTTAGTTTCTTAAATAAATTGCAAGCAATACAAGCCTAATTTGTCTCTTACATCTGATTTAAGTATTGACTTTTCAACCTTCACTGTCGTTCGTAATTGGTTCCTTAATTGATTGACATTATTTTGTTAGAGCGACGTGTTTTTTGCCGTCAATCAATAATGCAAGTAAACTTTAAATGACAGTAGCTTCTACCTTGACCATGGGCCTTATGATCAAACTGCACTATGTACGAGTAGTTATGATGTAGTGGTTGACCCCTCGTTTCAGTTGATTGCGACTGGATAACATAGTCAGGGTTGGATTATGAGAGCATTAGAAGGTTCTTATATGTTAAGCAGGCTGTAATTATCCAATAAGAAACTGATTTGTCGTAGAAGGTAATCATTTGCATGGCCACCTTTGAAACACGTTCACTGATTAAAATGACTGGATCAACATAAAGATCTTCTTCTTCAGTCCTCAACTGTTCATGATGTATAAGCAATTTATGTAGTTGTGCTTCTTCTTCTAGAACCATCTAAGTGCAATCACCAAAATGTTTCCAGCATGGTTAGATATTAGACCAATTTTTTCTGTCACATACTAAGCAACGCTTTCTGCTCTATTTACTTTTTCTTAGCCATTTTTCTTATCATCATGATTTTGTATAAAGCACCGAAAGAAAGATTAGCCTACCCCTTTCCCAATGCTGGGAAAGTCCACAGGCCTCTTTTCTGAGATAAAAAGATGTCCGTCATTCACCGCGCGGGCCCAGTGCCCATGACTTCGAACTTTTGGTTCCAGTACATGCCGTTTTGATAAAATACCGATGATATATCTAAATTCCTTTGGCATTTAAATTGCGTAGTTACTCGTATAAAGGCTTGTTTACAATTAATGCTTTATTTCCTAGTGTCAGTGGTTTCCCTAATTAAGCTAATTACGCGTGTGTCGCATTGTTGGCAGTTCATTATCTTCTGAAGTAACATTCACACATACCAAGTGTTCTAAACTCTGTTTGCTTTCTGTGAAAACATGCATTTACTTGGGAAATGCATGACTTACAGATTAGAGAACTATACACAATTACAACATGATAATTAAAAAAGAAAAATGTCTCTTTCGCCATAGGTGTAATATACTCATTTATGTTTACTTAGGTTAACAGTCTGACTAGATATTAAAGTCTAATAATTTAGCAGTGAACAGTCGATCCAGGAGTTTTCCTTGACATAACGCTAATAGTTATCGAAAGTACTCGTCGTTTAGAGCTCGTCTGCCATTTCAGGCTAGTTGTTATAATCTTTAGAGAGGTTACGAGCAGCACTCACGATTCCCTGCAAGGTTATGTAGTTCAAATTATTATTGTTAAAACTTAAACGTTTTTTCGTGTTACATATAATAATTATTTCTCGTTGGTTCCTATTCGATATGAAGTGGTATTTGGTTGTAAGTGATTTAATTAAATGTTCTTTGGTTTACTAACTGCAGCACTCTGAGATGTTGCTTAAAAATAATTTATCAGTCATTAACTCTAATTGAATTAATTATATCTAAACACATGTCAACAATGTTCTCAATCTGTTATAATTATTTTCAACCAACCGTGTCCCTATACCATTGGGAGATTGGCACAAGAAAAGAGAGGCCTATACCCAGCAGTGGCTGACTTCGGGCTGTGGATGATGATGATGATGAACCGTGTTCCTATAACATTCATTTAAGTATTTGTTCTATTTTTTTAAGCAGCATCTACTTGCTTTTTCATTTTGATTACTATCTGTCTTTGTCCTGGCCTAGGAAAATGACGATGAACTTATTTACTTCGTGAAGTAATTTCTTAAATATTTTTTTCATTTTATTTTAAATTATTTTTTTTCGATTGTAAATCTTATCGGGCACACGACTTGACATAAGTAAATGTTAAAACCGTGCCGCTCTTTTTACCCGACTGAGGGAGGGTAATGCGTTTAACAGTCTTTATATGTAGGTTTGTTCCTTTGTGGCACTCTAGATACCAAGCGCGTGGGCCGATTTTGATGATTGCTACGTCAATCGGGTTATGACATTGTATAATGTATTAAATTAATTTTTATAACATTGTATAGAGTATTATTTTTTAATTTATTTTATAAGGTATTAATTCGAATTTATTTTATTTTCTTTTGACAATGTTTATGGTATTAATTGGAACTTCAGAAATTGCATAACGTTAATGATAAATTTTGCTTGCCTAAATTGGTACAACACAGTGGACTGCACATTCACTTGACATCTGGACATGTATAATTATGTACTGTGTTAGCAGTAAACATTTGAATTTGAATTTGTCATCTTGCGAGTGTCACTAAAACCATGACAGTAATCAAAATTCAATATGGCGACAACCAGACACCATATTGTGAAAATAAAAAAAATAAAGTCAACGAACTATGTTAGTACCTATATCATTGAATAGGTATTTTAAAATCATCTATGGGTTTCTCAGATCATTTTTCATTCCTAGTGCCCATTTAGAATTTACAATGATTTAAAGATTTTTTTAAAAATATCGTTTATTTTTAAAGTATACAAACAAATACACGACACTATTCATATTATAATGCACTTAAAATAAGGCTATATACATTAAGAGCAGCAAAAAACTCACGTTTGAAACAGGAAGAGAGAAATAATATAATGTCCTTCATGATAGAAACTAGATTATGACTTGACAGTACGTGCTTTAAAAGTTAATAGAAATATGCCCTGCAATCTACGTCAATCAGTTGGTAGTTCCGGCCGACATTTGGCTAGGTTATGGTCATTGACCGTATTGCTGGTACCTATCGATACAATGTAGAATTAGTTGAATATATATTTTGTTTTAAAAAATACCATCCGTACTCAATCAATCTGCTTGAAATTTCCCAATAAAGTGACATCACGCCCGTATTCCTGAAGAGTTAGGCAGAGCTGGTGTTCTCATTGTACATACATGATCTGTACGTTGTAGTCGGCTTCCAGTCTTATCGGATGCCGCTGATACTAGCATTTTACATGGAGCGACTGCTTATCTGATCCCTACACCCCACATGGAAACGAATGCACTGGAAACAATCCAATGTGTTAACATTTATTTGTTCCAAATACAATTCGTCCATACTAATGTTTTCATTGCGATAGTCTGTCTGTCCGAAATATTTTTACAGCTTGGGCACATACGTAGACCAAGACCTGGATTAGAGCAGAATTTTTATTTCGGTAGTGGGTGTGTTCCCGTGGGGTAATTTACGAACTCCATGCAGGCGAAGCCGCTGACAGAAAATATCATTCTAATGGATGCTAGTCTGCAGCCAATCTAGAAGTTGCTCCTAAAATAACGCTAAAACTAATCGAAAGTAGTGTTCATCTGCCATCATCATCATTTCAGCCGAAACACGTCCTCTGCTGGACATAGGCTTCCCCCAAGTGTCGCCACATTGACCGGTCCCGTGGGACTCGCTTCCAGCGGATTCTTGCAAGCTTCACCAGGTCATCGGGCCACCTAGTGCCTTCCAACGCAAAGTCTTCCGGTTCGCGGTCGCCACTCCAGAACTTTTCATCTGCCATATCCAGCGAATACTAATCCACGTTTACTATAAATTTAATGAACGATGAATAACACAGCAATTAGATCAGCCCTCGTAATTATTCACAAAAGCTTTCATTACATTTCGATTCGGAAAATCGTAACTCGCTCGCTTACGTTATGCCAAAAAAACATATACATACGACTTGACGAATCGAAACTTTTGTGGGAGTTTTACGCAAGTTAACAAATTAATATTTATCATTAACACTCAAAACGGGATGTTTACCATGATTTGAGTGTTAATGATAATGTGAGTAACCATGACAGTTTAAAAACTTAAAATTGATGTTTTCGCAATAACCGCCCGGATCTTGCTTCTAGTTCCTTCTATAACCTTCCAAGAAGATAATATCACTACGATAGGCTTGGAAGGTTGTCACTGCAAAATAAAGCCATGATAAATTATTACGATTACATTAACAATTCGCACTCAATCTTAATGAAATCAATATTGTCAATGGATTCCATAAAGTACTTCTTATAGTGACGATTGCGCATTACAAATTGGATTGTTATTTTGAAGGCTTTGTTTGTTTTGTAATTTTTACTGGAGGTTTGTCAACAAGTAAACTTAATGCATATTGTTTCGCGAGCCTGTGGACTGCGAGTTATGGGCTAGCTCGCCGTCCGGCTGTCTTATGACGACAGGCCGTGTCGCGTTCGTGTTCCACGCGCGCCTCAAAGAGATGTCAGCAACCGAGTAGGGGTCCGCATGGGCCTATGCCTGCCATGGGCTGCGGGACTGTTCGAAAGAGATACCGCGGTCCTGGAACACAAAGGGCAAAGAAGGAACATGGATGGGTTTTAGTCAGTAGAAGTCTGACACGCCCTTCCGCTCCGCCCGAAGCGGAAGGGCGTCATTTGATGATTTCACAGCCGAAAAAATATGCATATTGTTTTGATAACTTTCTTTTTGGTTGTTCTTAAACCCCAACCACAGATAATACAATATTTTGATATTTTATTCTTGGATTTTTTCTGTACTATTGCACCTACTGTTTTGTCTCTGCATCACTCTAAGGTAGACTGGCAGAAAATTCCCAAGGCATTAAGTCCGCCTATGTACATTATGTCCATAAACTATTAATGAATAAAAATAAAAATGGTAAAAATATAATGCTACGCTCCGACCGACCTATAGAGGGATGTTATTGACATAAAAAAAACAATGCTGCGAATCGGTAGAAGGTTCGAAATGTGTTTAGCCCAACATTCAGCCCTCGAACTCCGGTCGCTGATGCAGCAAATAGATCATAAAGTTTGCAGGTAACAGGTCATGCGGTGTAAGATGGAAGGTGGGCTATTGTCTCGGTTTCAATTAAATATCACCAATTGAAATAACCTCGGATTTGGAGGAATTGCCTTGCATCTGCGCTTTAAACCTTCAGCTGCGCTTTGGAACTTGCGGTCATCGGACTTTGTTATGTCCACAACCCGTCTGGAGTCTAGTTCGCTCCGTTTGACCGTACGTTTACAACACAATTGCTTTACTTACACATAATATATTTAAACGCAAGACACACGCAAACATCAATAAACAATAATGTCACCATAACATGACAGTAAGTCGATAAGATCACCACTATTGTCACCTAATAACGACACCAGAAAGTGATGTACCAACATCATTAATCATGTTATCGATACTTTGATGAAACTGCCAATTAATACTCTATGGGGCTATAATTTAGAACGGCTTCGTACGACGAAGATCAATTGATCTTTCTATAAGGTTAAGCAATGTTGATGTGGTCAAGGCTTAGATAGATCTTTATTGTAACATCACGATCCATACAGCGTGCGTTCAAATATTTCGGGCTTCAGAGTCTGAAGACTGGAAACTACAATTTATTTGGGCCATGACATTTGCTTTTTATGAAATATCATAACATATCAGCCTATAGTGTTCCCACTGCTGGGGTACAGGCCTCCTCTCTATGAGAGGAAATGGGCTGTGTGGTTTCTTAGACATCACGTCTTCGAATTTTTGGTTCTAAAAAAAACAAATGATAAAATCGAAACCAAAAATTATTTATTCTCTGGCTGAAATTTAATACTTTTTGAACGTCAAAGTTACATAATAGGATCTCCCAAAACGCCCACCCTTTGATATCTAGCTAAAATTCTAATAATGCTGTCATTCGAACAGGTTAAAAAAATGCTCATTGAAAAGACATGGTGCAAAAGACATCAACGCCGCGTAAACTGTTACTTAGAAATCAGTACATGAATTTTAGACCTCTAGTAGGTCTACATTCATGTACTGATTTGAATGTTTAAGTAGTTTCTATAAAAAAAAATCATTTTGCGCGTCGATGTCGAGTCCGCCTAGGTACCTACCACTACTGTACATGCAGCGCATACATCTTTATTTATGTTAAATTTATGTACATAAATTTAACATAAATAAAGATCCCTTAAACTCTGTATTATGAACATGACAAACGAATGTTCTATCATGAACTT
Organism: Noctua janthe; assembly: GCA_910589295.1. NCBI lineage: Eukaryota > Metazoa > Arthropoda > Insecta > Lepidoptera > Noctuidae > Noctua > Noctua janthe. The sequence goes on along the minus strand of OU342573.1, from coordinate 972,342 downwards.
TTTAGAACCAAATTAGTAATTGTTATTGGTACAAAACTGGAACATAATAACATGCATTCATCTTAAGTACCATTATTCTTACTAAACAAATAATCGTACCATTTTCCTATCATTACCATCTTCCGTGTAACAATAACGTGACAATCGTTAGCAACTAATATCACTATTGCCATCTACACGACTAGAAAGTTAGTGATGCAATGCTTTTGTCGATGAAATTGTCGATATTTCAGAGATGTCATTAATTGTTGCGGTTAGATCAATTTGTTTGAATTGGGTTAGGCCATTTAATGGTGAATTGGTGTCACTTATTTGATATTCGTTTCTTTTATGAATAGTGGTTATAATTATTATGTCAAAATTACAAATTACAAATCGATCTAAAATAATAATAAACATAATTAAGCAAATCAAGTATTTAGACTTGGCTCGCGAGATTGTCGACATGTGGGATGTGAGGTCTGTGATTATTAAGCCGATAGTCGTTTCAGCCAATGGCTAAATTGCCAAGAGCCTCGACCAATATCTGAGGAGGCTCTCGTTAGGCAGCTGGATCAAGGGCTTGATTCAGAAAGCGTTGGTTGTTCTCTGGAGCCCTGACCGCCGGGTAGACCCTTTTCTCGATACCGGTGGGCTAATATTTTTTATATTTTTAAATGTTTTTTATATTACTTTTTATAGGAATATTTAAAAATGTTATAAATATGTGTAAATACGAATAAAGGAAATAGTAACATAATTATGTACAAGAATCAAAAGGGGAAAAGAATTACAAAAAATTCGTCTACATCTCTGTCAATAGGAGAAGTGCCCAAAGTGGCAATATTGCCACGTTGGACGGCAATGCTGATTCTATGGCCAATAAAATTATGTCAAATGTAGAAAATGTATGTAATTGTGATATTACTCGTGTCCTGTCAAAATCTGCAACTAGTACACTGATTCGCACAATTGTTTATATTTATGTGAACGATTCAATGATTTCTCCAGAATCGACAAATCCACAGTAAACATATTTCCTCATCCAATCTCAATCAAATCTTGCTGACTAATGAAATAATTAAGGTCGTAATTATTTTACTTTACCAGACATAACTTCTAATAATATACCTACATTTAATATTTACCAGAACGATTTACTAACGTAGTAAAGTTTTAAAACCGTTGCAAAACTGTAATTACTTTAGTGTTTGACTGATACACATAACTCTATGGGAATGGTCGGCCTTGAGTCAGAAATGTATCGATATACCTAGGTACCTACTTAGATACTTAGTGTAACATCACTAGATAGTCAAATATCAATCGCGATTCTAATTAACATCCTTAGAGCGGTTCGATTAAGTACGTCATTAATTAAAGAAATTCTTGTGAAGGTGCAGCCGGGAGGCACACATTACTGTTTTATTGTGAGTTTTTTTTTCTATTTATTTTTGTGTGTACATTATGTACCCACAAAAACAAGCCTCCCTGGGTGTTTAACCCAGGGAGGCTTGTTTTTGTGGGTACATAAACTAGACTTATTTTCTTCTTTTTTTCTTATTTTATTCTTTTGTTCAACAAATCATATTTGTTGAACAAAAGAATTCTGTAAAAGCAAATCGAATAACGCTCACGATATTTTCCTTACCTTAAATCTATGTATATTTCCATACCTATTGGAATAATATGCTTTTGGACTGTAAAAAAAAAAAACTACTACTAACTATCATCTCATTCAAAAAATCCTCACGATTCTATTACAAAATCTAACGACAATATAATGTTTCCTATCATAAGCAACATAGCCAAAAACACCATAATATCACTATGGCGTATATTATTAAACGTTGCGACAGAATGTAATATGGGCCGTGATATTTACTGAGCTATAAGATTACCTTTGGGAATGATACATCGAATCGAGTCTTAATGTCAGATGGAAGAATATCAGATTGTTTTAAGAACATTTTGCATTGGGATAAAATGTGGTAGCAGTCTTAATTATATTTGTAAGGATGAACCTTTCGCTGTCATGTGAACTTTAGTCAAACACAGTTTGTTGTAAGAACGATTTCTATTGCACGAATTTTGATGAACAATAGTGAATATAGTTGTACGACTGGTATGTAGGCATCATTGGTTACTGGAGCAGTTGGGAAAGCTAGTCAAAATACGGCCTTATGTCAAAAAAAATTTGGCGACCTCAGAATCCAAGTGCGGCAAAACCTAAAAAGCGGATAATAAACAAACGATTTTTGCAAAATAACATTCTGAATTGTGTCATTAATTTTACTAAGAGAATGTGAGAGCGAGCGAAGTGAAACAGAAAATTGAGAAACATCGATCGTGATTCGCATATGTCAAGTCATCCTAGAAGAGCAAGCGGAGCGAGCTCGAAAAATTGGAGCAGTCTGGATTGCGATATGTTAAATTGCACATTTTTTTGCTCATAACGGGCCCTTAACAATAAGAATTTGAAAATATGGATACGATTGTGTGATTTTTTTTACTCCACACGTAGGGCCCCTGAGGCTAAAAACTTTCTTTCCAAGTCTTTAAAATCTGTAGGTAATTCAAGTGCCTTCCTTATGTCAACAAGAAAATCAAGTTGTCACCAGCCCAACACGGAAACAAAAAAAATTGTAAAGAATTTTATAACAGCATGCGTTCAACTACCTACCTCTTGAAGTACTCGTAGTGCTTTTATGGAATGTCTGTAACTTGCACTATGGTCCATAAGTTTCCTTGCTGTGCCTTAATAGTTTACACTAAGTACTAGGCGGCCACTAAAATGTAGTGTGTAAACGTTAAATTGTTACTAAACGCAATAAATCATATTGTGACGAAGATTACGAGACCGATTAGCCGATGCATAATGTGAAGGTGGAGGCGTCAGGGTAGCCCGCGAAATTCAATTTTCTTAGGTTTTTGCAATTTGCAGGTCAGTTTCAGGCTATATGTGAAACAACATATAATTCGCGACCGTAACACGTATGTAGTTACAGAATTATAATCATTAAAATCATCAATACAACCCGCTAAGTTCATATAATCCCATTGAACGACTTTTTCATGAAATAGTCGTTGATGAGTTTAATGACTATAATTCTGTAAAGCCATATTTGTAACAGTCGCGAATCATATCTTAGTCTACATACAACCTGACACTGACATGTCAGACATGACAGAGAACTTAAAGGTTTTCTAATTTTGGTAAAATTATAATATTTCTAACAATAACGACTGACAAAGATCTACAAATGACAGCCGAGATCAACGACTTAACGTGCTTTACGAGGCACGGAGGGAACTCGGCACCTACGTACAGAATGGTCACCCATCCACCGACCGACCTTGGCAACCGCGGCTTTACTTTAAAGGACGACCCAAGGGGCTGTTGCTTTATTATTTGGCTACGAGCGTCATGTTAACATTATTACCATTTAACGCAATATAAATACATCGTAATTGAAAATAGATAATTTTCCGCAAACCTTACTTATTTCATCATCAAAAATGTCAACAAATCAATCAGTTATAGAGACTTGCCTGAAGTGCCTATGAGGCATATTATTTCTATGTCTTAATAATTTGCAAGTGAGCTAAATTGTATTTGAAGTTGTGTCGTACACATATGGATACATATATCAATATCTACATAGCTGGGGGCACATATCATTAACATCTATTAAAGATCATAAAGCTACCGTCTTTAATGAACTTGTTTTTAATTATTGCGTACAGACAGCATCGCAATTTCTTACGTTGCTGAATTTCGAAACTTATTTCGCGCAGTTTCGCAAATGTTGAAACCAATCCTAATTCTCATGGGTATTCTATGGGGAGACTGAGCCTTAAGCACAGACCTCAATCTCATCCATCATTCTATCTTTGTTATCTTCAAAATGTCAGACAGGTTTTAGAGCAAGTTTTAACCTTCGACACTTATACAAATGTACAGAATAAACAAAAGCTCAGTCGATTCTTTGAAAAAATCTATCACTTATTATAACTACATTCAGCAACATAAAAAAAAAACTACTGTTAATCCTGATTAATATGACAAATTAGTCCTGATTAATGACAGTCTTTAATCATAGCTATGTTTCAGAATTTCACCACAGCGTAACCACACACAAATCAGTCAATCCGTGGATATACTGCGACAGCCACCTTGACCCACTACCCTGTGGTCGTTGAGACACTGACCGACATTGACCACGCCGTAACATGGATGATTGCCTGCCTGTTATGGCTGACATCTGTCACTTTGACAGTGACAGTTAAAGCAATCGTTTGATGGATGAAGTATGTGTGACTGATTTGAATTGTTGTGATAATGAACTATTGTGGATCTCGTACAATAGAATAGAATAGGTTTTTTAATAGAAAAAGTTAGGACATCAGTATTAAGAATTACGATTCGTCTCTTTTAGCATTTATTAATAATAGATAGTGTGTATTTTAAGTTGCCAGTGGAGTTACGAAGGTAGCTTTAAACCTGATAAGGGCTCAAAAATGCACGAGAACCGGAACTGCTAAAACCGGTTTTAAACCTAGTTCAACACAAATAATGATAAACGGATTATGCAGCATAGCCTTAACCGCAAAAGTTAAACTCACTACACACAACTTCAACTAATTTTAATAATTACAGCCATTCAACTGTCACCGACGCCAAACTCAATTACAAATAACAAACATTCAAAACAGCAACATTTCTTTAACAGTATTGTCAAAGTAAAATCAATAAACATTACAAATGCGTAAGTTACTCTGTCTATTTGTTACCTTTTACGTCTAAACCGATTTCAATGATATTAGGCTCATAGGTAGACTATAGGATGCTTTTTACTCCGGTAGTATGGTCCCGTGACATAATAACAAGATAAAAAGGACTAACAATTAAAACAAAAGTACCCGTGAGTTTCTTGCCGGTATTTCTACATAGGAAATAATCAATCCGAACCGTGCAGCTGTCTTCTGACGTTTCATAAGTGCCCATATAGGTTTATGTGAAGGAAAATCATTTGAATTTGATAATTTCCAAATTCCACACAGACGAAGCCTAAAAGCTAGTATGAATAACTAAAAACGATATTATTCGTTGACAAGGTTTGTCCTTGCGCGGGCGCACGAACAAAGGCTAAGACGCGTTCCCTTTCTGCCGGTCTCAGCTCTCAAGAGCGAGTGAACGGCCAGGTACGGCATGACAGGAAGGCATCTTCGAATATGTCAAGGAACTAACCGTTTAGTGGAGAATTTAAATAACTAGTGGATGAGAGGTGATGGAAAGTTATGTGAAGTAGACAAATTAAAGTTTCTGAAAAACAAAAATAAAGTGCACTGGAATCTATTTCCACCGAACGGCTCGCATCGCATCGGATCGGAACGGATTTTACAATCTTTAAACTATATTAAATCGTGTACACAGTATTTAAAGTCTATATTACCAAGCCACGCTTAGCAACTTGACCGCGGGCATCTTCTACGACACACGATCGTAGCCGAAAGTATGCTGCGACGCGCGATCCGCTCAGTTCGCCTGTCGTTGTATCCGATCGGATCCTTTCGGCAGTCAACATGGTAGGAATGAAACTATTTGACTAGGGGCAGGGACGGATACGTTCGTAAGCTACAGTACGGGGCCGATCTTATGCGTCGACATCTTGCCGGACGCGATCGGATGTCGCCGCGATTTTTTTAATAACCCACAAATGGTCTAGAATCACGTATATACTGAAATTATGACAACATTTGGCGATTTTATGCCACTTGCACCCTGTATACTTAGAGAAGATAACTTCATCATCTGCCTAGCCTTTTTCCAACTATGTTAGGGTCGGCTTCCAGTCTAACCGAATGCAGCTGAATACCAGTATTTTACATGGAGCGACTGCCTATCTGACCTCCACAACCCAGTACTTAGTAATACGATACCCCTTGTTAAGACTGGTTGTCAGATTTTTTGGGCCACTGACTACCTGTAACAACTGTCAAAGATCTACAAATGACAGCCGGGACCAACGGCTTAACGTGCTTTCCGAGGCACGGAGGAAACTCGGTAAGTAATGGGTGGTTACTTACAGAAGATAACTTACAGACAAAAATTAGAGCAGATTGCGTAGCATCAGCGCAGAATCTTTTAGAACTAAGAAAATACTAAAGAACTATAACTATATAACTCACATACATATAACGCCTGTAATCCCCGAAGGGTTGGGCAGAGGTGCCCCCAATTATACACCCCCATTTTGCCAGTTGTATTTAACTCCCTTGTAATACCCCTATTGCCATCAACATGGTACGAAATCAGACTCCGTGGCTGCCTCAAGTTCCTAATGTAAAAACCCCACAACAATTTGCCCGAACTCGTGAACTGTAACTAAGGCACAATAATCTGCTGCTAAATATAGAGTTTAATCTTAAAATATAGGTACCGTTTAAAAATATCAGTCCCTTAAAAGGCCAAAGCAACAAAAGGTGCATTCTTGCCCGGAGCAATAACTGCGAGTTCGTGTAATAACTATTAATAGCCTCAGATTGGAACGAACGCCTCACTCTATAATAATAAAATGTATGCAACAATCGGCTGCTGCGGTGTAGCGGCATAGCACAAAAAGTACTATCCGCGCCATTTATGATGAAAATGAACTAGCATCAAAATCCTAAATCGTGAAATTCTAGTTTTCCGCGAATTAAGACCATACAGAAAAACTCGAATATTACCGGGCAGTAGTTATAGCTCACCAGAAACAACACCCGTACAACATCGGGTCGGAAGATCCTCCCTTTTTAGGGTTCCGTACCCAGAGGGTTACCAACCTATTACTAAGCCTCCGCTGTCTGTCCGACCGTCCGCCCGTCAGTCCATCTGTCTGTCAGCGGGCTCTCATAGTCTCTCTCAAGATCCGTAATAGGTAGATAGTTGAAATTTTCACAGAATATGTTTCTATAACAAACAAAATTAAAGGGGGCTCCGCTACAACGATGGTACGGAACCATTCATGCGCGACGCCGACTCGCACTTTGGCCGGTTTGTTATGAATGAGCGATGAAGAACTTTGCGCTCTGTTCTACATACCCCTAAAACGGTAACTGTTTTATTGGCTTGTAATCACTCTCGTAGTCATTGGCTTGTCATAATTTTGCGACTGAGCTTAATGATTCTGCTGTTATAATAATCGTAGTGTTATACTAAAAAAAATTTGGTTCACAGGTGGCCTGTAACCGTTTTTTTAAGTGTTTAAAGTGACCTTAAACATAGCAATTATTTATTTATTTATTTATTTATTAAAACTTTATGCACAAGTAAAAAAACTGTACAAAGGCGGACTTATGTCTTAGCTGGATAGTTAACAATCGTTTAAATTCTTGTCAACCATAAACTTAGTGTTTTGAACCGAACAAATAAGCACATTTGTTCGGTTTATTTATTTATTTAGATGTATAGTTCATTATTGTACAAAAAAAAATATGTAAGAAAGTGACGAAGTTTGCCGACGCTCGGTGCTTTGTCTTTTTTTTCTGGTTAATCAGCAACATTTAAATGATTAACCCATGTATGTATAAGGGTTAATCCGTGTAACGGTTAATCAGACTTGGGTTTTAGGTTTAACTGGTTAACCTTCTAACCCGATTAATCCGTTTCTGATTTAAGAACATAATCAGCAGCATTTTTAACTTAAAAATTGCCTTCTACATCTGTGGTGGTAGTATCTGTTATATGGACGTGTATTTTGCTTTATGTATGTATGTTTATTAATATGTAATTGGTACACCACAGATTACCTGCTGTATTGTCTCTCCCTCTTCCTGTAATCCATCCAAAGGTTGTCTTGAAATGATCCAGGTTGAGTAAGTTGTTATTACGTTCCATCCTTCAGGAACCTCAGAAACAGTCTGCAGTCTGGATTTGTGCCTGGTGGTGGCAATAAGCCTGCCTCGTATTACATGGGACTTAAACGTGACTGGAGAAGTGTGGGTGTACTATTAGGTACGCCTCTGCCTTACCCTTCGTGGATTACAGGCGTGATGTTGATGTGTGAATAACACAACACACACCATCATCATTTTCAAAAAACAAAATAAATTTTATTCAATTTTATTAGTAGGTAGTCGTATTATCTACCCGATAAGCTACATCGCATCATTAATGTAGGTACTTATATTACTTATTTGTTTGTTTTGATTATAGACTTTGATAGCTGGTATTTCCCTAATACTTTTTTCTAGCTTGTAATTCTGCTATCTAAGATCATCAAAGGAAATGGGTTATTTGGTCAGGCTAAATAGCGAGCAGACTTATACTAACTTACTTTTTCCGTGGAAGGTCACACAGTTATAAGCACTGCACTGGAAGGAAAAAAATCCTGGACATCTAAAGATGCGGCAATGCTGATCATTGCTTCAACTCGAGCCGTTCAGATTTTTGCTCAGGATCAGCTAGTAAGCAGTGATAGGTTGCGGCGGCGCGGCAAGGCCGGCTTACGATGACTCGTCACCTCGCTGACGTAGGATCGTCACCTTCCTGCCGGCTTTCGTTGAGTGGGCGCCTGGTACAGCGCCTGCTAGACGACGCGCGACGAGCTGAAAAGCCGGTACGATTCTGATCCCGTTCTGTGCTCCTAAATGTGTGTTTACTATCTATTTACATAATTGTTCGAGTTGGCAAAATGTGCTTTTTTATTTAAGTTTTAAGGTACAGTCAGTAGCGTAAATGTACTTACATCCCTGAATTATTAAATAAATACTAGTACGATTTCGAAATATCGTAAAAACAGCACGTCCAGAACCATTAAGGCTGCTTTCACATTAAGGCGTTAGCAGCGCGACAGTAGCGCGACAGAAGCACAGTCGAAGACAAAAACTAAAAAAAAAAAGATATTTACCGTCTGGACGATAGACGCGCGACTGTCGCGCTGCTAAAGTCGCCTAAATGTGAAAGCGGTCTTAGACATGTGATATTCACCAACTCAAACTGGTGGTGGATTAGGGCCTACTCCCTCTCACGGAGGAGGCCGTGACTCAACGGTACATTACATGGTGATTATGGATCCTACAATACGAGCTTGTGGCATTGCTAATACTAATATAATAATAACCTGTAGGATATTGCATCAGAATGCTATAAAAATTGATAATAGTAATTTCCTTTACGAAATAGACCTGAATGTACTTACAAGAAAAACATAGAACACACTGGTAAATTATTTATTAAGTATTATAAAACCTATTACTTTCTGTTTAGTTTTAACATACTTCTTCATCGTATTCATCTCCATCTCCGCTCTTCTTCTAGTCTGCAGTGAATAAGTGCAATAACGTGGCGCTTGTCCAGTCTTTTATGACCCTGCTTCTCTCTACACTCTTCAATAAACTTCAGCAATGTTGTTGTTGCATGTAAATCTAATTCAGGTCTATCAGATTCCACACGAATACCGATATCGTTATACAGAGCGGCCGGTGTTGTACATGTACCCAATGCATGCATAGTAAAAACTTCATAAAGTAACCTCGAGATAATTATTTCAATACTATCCGTATTCTTGTATCGAGCGAGTCTATCAGCATCAACATACACACCGGAATGTTCCATTAGTTCAATAAGTCCCGGAGCAGGTTCACGATACTGTAGTGTCCATCTGTCTGTTATATTTCTCAGGAAATGAAAGTGTGCTCTTGCCTCTCGCTGTATCTCTTGTATTTTTTGGAGCATTCTCTGTCTAATAAACTGAAAATCCAATAATGGCCATCTCATCTTTAACCCATACTCATCAACAAAGTTAAGTAATATAATTTCTGCATGTGCATCTAATTCCCATGATTCCTGTTGATGTGGACGTGTGTTAGGAGCGGGCAAAGTTTCATAAATTCTGCGATTTTTCTCGGACAGAGAACATTCACGCAATGCGCTCATTTTAAACACTACGGTTAGTAAGCTTAGAGCTAATGTCACACAATCATTCGACAATTTCTTGCAATCAGTGAGCTTGTCAGCATCAACATACACACCAGAATGTTCCATTAGTTCAACTTCTCCCTGGAAAGGAATACGATGCACTAGTGTCCATATGGAATCTCTCTTGGTCCATCTTAAATAAAGTTCATTATTACGAGCTTGTGCCCTTTCTTCATTCCATTTCACATGTCTCATCACTTCCATTTTCTGTCGGATACAGTTTTGAATATATTGGTGATCAGTGAACTTCCAACCCTTCTCAAGTCCATACTCTGCAACAAACTCTAGCAATATTGTCATTGCATGTTCATCTAATCTAGGTCTAAGAACTGTAATGTCACTATCAAGATCGCTGGCTATAACATTAGTCACTGAACATGCACTCAATGCACTAGTAGTAAATATTTCATTTACTAACCTTCGAGCTAATGTAACACAATCTTCAGACAATGTTTTGCATTCAGCGAGTTTATCAGCATTAACATACACACCAGAACGTTTCACTAGTTCAACAAGTCCCGGAGCAGGTCCACGATGCTTGAGTGTCCATCGTGAGTCATTTGCATCGTATTTCGGAGGTGGAACAAACTTGCGTTTACGACCGTACCACCTCATGCTTACATTGCTTCTATGAATTTCTTTTAGAATACAGCCGTAATCATCTACTTTCCAATCTTTCTCTAATCCATACTCTGCAATAAATTTCAGCAATGTTTCTGTTGCATGTAAATCTAATACAGGTATGTCATGTTCCTCGATGACACCGAAAGCTTCGCATAATGCAGCAGGTAACGCACATGTACTCAATGCATTTCTAGTAAAAACTTCTAATAGTAACATTTTAGACAATTTGTCGCAATCTGTTGAAACAGTCTTGCATTCTGCGAGTTTAGCAGCATTAACATAAACACTGGAATCTTCCACTAGTTCAACAAGACCCGGAGCAGGTTCGCGATACTTTAGCGTCCATCGTGAGTCAGTTTCATCATATTCCGGAGGAAGAACCAACTTGCGTTCATCACTCTCTTTGGTTTCTTCTTCATTTAATTTGGAAACTTCTGTTGGTGGATGTTTTGATAAAGATGTGCTTCCGTCCGTTATAACATATGACTCCTTCAGCTCGCTTTCTTCTTCTAATTTTGCTAGTGGTTTCAACACTTCTAGTTTTTGTCGCGGAATGTTTTGAGTATAACTGTTTTCTGTTTTAATTATCCATTCGTTCTCCAATTCAAACTCTGCAAGAAAATTCAACAATGTTTTCATTGCGTTTTCGTTTAATCCAGGCCTGGTATTTGTACCACCGTGGTCAGAAACTTCAGCTGTGGGACCAGTCCATGAACACGTATATAATGCACTTGTAGTAAATATTTCGTCTAGTAACTTTCGAGCCAACGTCATGCAATCTTTCGAAAATAACACGCTTAAAGTGAGTTTGTCAGCATTAACAAACACACCCGATTGAGGCATTAGTTCAACAAGTTCCGGAGCAGGTTCAAGATATTTTAGTGTCCATCGTGAGTCATTTTCATTGTATTCAGGAGGAAGAAACCACTTGCGTGTCTGAGAACCTTCTGCTAGAAGTTTGTCACGAACATGTTCTTCTTCTTTCTGTAGACTGCGAATCATCTCCAGCATTATTTGTCGGAAATGTGTAATAGAAAATTTTTCCATGAGTTCATCAAAATAATTTTCTTCTTTCTGTCTATCACGTCTCATCTCTAATATTATTTGGCGCATACTGTTCACACAACGTTGGTAGTCTGTTAAATTCCAATTCTGGAAAACTCCAAACTGTTTAACATACGTCAACAAAATATTTATTGCGTTTTCGTCTAATACAGGGCTTGTTTGTCCACCGTGGATGTCAGAAGCATTCGTTGTTTCACTAGTCCACGAACATGTACTCAAAGCACTTGTGGTAAATATTTCAGTTAGTAACATTCGACCAAATGTTTTGCAATCATTCGACCATTTCTCGCATTCAGCGAGTTGATCAGCGTTAACATAAACACCGGAATGTTCCATTAGTTCAACAAGTCCCGGAGCAGGTTCACGATACTTTAGTGTCCATCGTGAGTCGTTTTCATCGTATTCCGGAGGAAGAACAAACTTCTTCGGAACTTTATCGTTATCTGTCTGTTCTTCACTTAATTTGTGGACTGCTGCTGAGGTGTCTTTTGATGAAGATGGAGGAGCGTCCATCTTATCAATGTGCTTCTCTGCAATGATGAATGATCTATAAATAAAAAAATGTGATAATCATTTAATGAGGTTTCTGCGTTTTTTTTTAATGAGTTCGCGTTAATGGATGTTCGAAAAGAACAGACACAAAACTATATAACAGCTGCTAGTTTTTAAATTAGTTGTAGTTTTTAATACCTAATGTATGTAACAGCTGGACAGGATTTTTTTTTAAAGCAGTTATACAGTATGATTCTTTTTCCCCATATTGTCCACCTTCACAATTTGCGGAAAGCCGAATCCATAAGAGATACCGGGAAACCACTAATAAACAATAACTATTTCTAACGTGAATCAGAGACAGACGGCATTTAAAAAACACACTTTTACTCATTTTCATGAAAATCAACATTATATTCATGAAACAATTTAAATAGATACTGTATACATATTTATAAAATAATCATTTTACGATAAGAACATAATATTTTATACTTATCACCTCAAGTACCAACATAATAATCTATATCGCTCATTATTGTTTGAAGAGGCAAGTCTAACTGATCTTATTACTACATCAGTGCTAATTTAGTTTAGCTTACTTATTTCTTATCTGTGATATCTGTGACAATAAGGAAAAATCTTACATAAAATAAAAATCATTTTTTTTTAATATATTTAATTAGTTGTAAGTATTTTATTTTAATCATCAATGGCACTTGTCAGTAATTTCAATTTTGTTAACTCGCGAATAGTGGGCTGCAATACTGGAAATATTATTGATAAACCTATATTATTCCTATATTGAACCTATATTGATAAAACTATATAATGTATAACAATTATTGTTACATCTTGCACACTGTTATAACCTATGTTTACAAATAAAGACTATTGACTATTGATTGATTATACATATATGTATACATTTTTATTATGTTTTGAAAGATAATTTATATATAAAGTAGAGTAAACAAACTAAATATATTATTAATTAAAAACTATTAAATAACCTAAGTTAAATACACTTACAACAAACTATAAAAGGGCATCAAAAAACTCCAAAAAATTTACTCAAACAACAACTTTTTTCTAAATTTCCAGCTGCCACTAGTAGGGCACCAAACACAAAGAAATTACTACATGGATAACGGAAAAAAACAAACATTTATTTTAAGAGATCTTACAAAATTATGTACTTTATTTACTACACCTGGTCTTACACCCATGTTTAACAGAAATATTTTTTTTTACTTTAAATAAAATGAAGTCTTACCTCTTAGAGCTTAAGTTTCCGAAATAAAATTCAGCGGATTTTTTTCCAGAATGTGCACCTTTATGCTCGCACGTTCACGTTGAATGACCGTTATTTATTTAGTGAAAATATAGATTTGTTATCTGATATGAAATAGCAATATCTACAATTCTGCGTATTATATGAATCATTCAATACGATGCAAAACATTACCAATGCAGCCTTGTAAAGATAAACACTGCACGGGATCAGAATCGCCCTGGCTAAACTGCTAGTCATCAACCAGGCGTCCACCCAACGTAAGCACGTAACCGCATCGGCTCTGCATCGCCGCGTGAATGCCGCGCTCATTGCCAATGCCAAGTCCCAATGCAGTGCCATAAGTGGCAATTGTCGCATCATTATCTTTGTAATTGTTGCCACTTATAATATTTTGTACTTGGTTTAAAATAACTATGATTGCAGGAGTCTTAAGATGACCTACATGGGTTTAAGTATGGTCTGTGTGTTTGGCTCAATTCCTCTGGCCTTGGGTTTTACACGCTTTACATTAGGTATTTGGTAATATTATCTTCTATTTTCTTCATTATCTGCGCGTTCGGCATTTATTGTCCCGTGTAAAGCCCGTTCGGTAATCAAAAATTGCGCGATTTTTATCGCCATTCTGTAACACATGGTATTCCGGTGTAGTACTTATATTTTATTATCTAGACGTGTGTCTAGATAAAAAGGTAATTTTCAGGTTTAAAATTTGCGTCTATCAAACCACAGATTTTCGCACGGTTTTTTATCGCAGTGCGGGCTAAGCCTAAAGCTACTATGTAATTCATCATTGTCGATTCCGAACCTAAGATGTACGGTGGACTGTACGCAGCAAACATACAAACTGACGGTCGATACTAGCTAAATTCAACTTGAGTAATCTCAAGTATTCATGCACTAGTGAGGATGCTCGAGGAGAGTGTCGAAGACTTTTCCACAGAGTGATCGTCATTTGTGATTCAGTCGTAGGTATCTTATCACGTTGGATCAAGACTACTCAAAATAATAGAAACAAGAAGTCCCACAAAAGCGATGACACAACCACCGGAAACAAATCAATTACCTACTCGTCTAAGTTACAATTTACAAATGCACACGACCTTCATTAAAATAGCACTACTTTTACGTAAAACTCAAAATTTTCTCTTTTGCCACCATCTTACTCAAAATATGTTATGAATTCGCAAGCTGCGCATAATAGCGGGTTCTATTCCCGCGACACGATTCCCACCGGGCCAGTGAGATAACACCTACGGTTCCATTGTTAAATACAGAACTGAACTCTTTTCAAGGTGGTTAAAATTGTATTACATCGGTTACGTCATTTGTGGTCAAGCGTGATCCGTTATTTTAGAGACGTTAAACTGGGCCCGAAAAATCCTGGGACATGGGTTTATAATCAGTGACGAATATTTTTGGGTCCATTTTCCGGTTATTTGATGCTGGTACAAAAGTGAGATTTTCGGGTTTTCCCCGAATTTTGTGTTTCCTTGATTACAAACCAAAAAAAAACCGAAACGACTCATTAGAGCTACGTGTGACAAAATTTCGTGGAAAATAATTTATCAGTAAATTATAAAAACACCATTTTATACTGATAAATAATTATCTACGAAATAACGGTGTTATCCGGTTATGTTTGGTCGCGGACGGTCGTCACTAGTGCCAAAACCAATCACAGCTTTTCTATTTCATTAAAAAATAATTCTGATCTTACAGGAAAACAATAGAATGCAAACATTGTTGTGTTACACGGCAAACAATAAATAAAAAAAAAAACATTAATTTCAGACAAAAAAGTCCATAGGCAAGGAAAACCTGTTAGCAACAATTTTTCCTAATAACTAACGTTAGTAATAAAAAGTAAAAAGAAAGAAACCAGCCACCCCATTTACCCCTACGCAGTAGGCTCATCGATCAGTCTCGCGACACGTGGAGGTCAGTGAACCTACTGAGCAGAAGAGTTGATTCGGGTGATAATGAAGGTTTTTGGACGGGGATTACCCTACTCATAGACTTATCTACTGCGTTCCGTTCTAAGTACAGTTCTCTTTTTATAAGACTTACAGCAAATGTGTGGTAGTGATAATTTGAATCAGATTATCAAACTGAACAACTCAACTCTCTGCCTTAAATAAAATCGTTATCGCGAAGAAATAATCAGCTGTCCTGTGGTCCGTCCCGTTGTACATCATAGGTGTGGGCTCATCACACTCTCTTTAATTATATTGGATTAATGTTTTAACCCAAAGTAACTGTCCTTCATGCTGGGTAGGGATGTTACATCCTGCTCTTATCTTCTTCCGGGTGACACATGTATTTCGGCCGTATTAATTGAGCAGTAAAGCCGAACCAGAAGCACATTCGGCTTTCATTTGATTCGTGCTACCGACAAACTCCGTACGGCATCAGCCCTCGCTGTATGATGTTCAGGTCGGTTTGCGATTCGAGGTAAGCCGAGCTGCTTTTTCTTGAACATATCTACATTCTATTATACCGATAGGTTATGCCGCAACATGCTGACATTGCCTACCAAGTGAGACACACCTTTAGTTTTCAGGTGTTTGCGTTGGTTTCTCTTCGTCGTATGTTGCCTAAAGGATATAGGCATAGGGAATAATACCCTTTATTATAAGAAGGTACCATGCAAATTATGCTCATGCCTTCTCTATAGGAGAAGACGCCTTTGCCCTGCAGCGGGTCAGTAGGCTGGTAGGTCTTACTGATACAATCTGACTGAGCAACCCTCATAATGCTCCCAGTCAAACTGACAGCCAATCTAGTTTATACATATGAGGCAATGCGGGTGAATTTTCCTGATTGCGAGACCGAACCTTAATTGACGCTAAGTGTATTACGACATGCCTGATGAGGTTGGTGTTCGCTGATTTTTGCTGGCAAGCTCAGCTGCAGTTACGACATCATTCTACTTAAACGGTTGATGTTTAATGATCTGGTTTGTTTGTTAATTTCAAATTGGATTCGTGTGTGGTTTTGCTCAAGGGGTGATGAGAAATATTAATGACTTGACTTTGACCGCGGCTTCGCCGTGTGTAGATGGGAATTTATGTTAACCCATAATCCCACGGTACCTTTCTACCGAGATAAAATCATCTCATGTCCAGAGCCAGGTCATGATCTACTAGCGTGACAACTTTCATAGAGATGCGTTCAGTCGTTAAGACGTGGAAAGGTACGATGACGAAAGGAAGGCCCAAAACGCAAGCCCTTCGCCTGTTCCTAGAGTTTTAACTGGAATCAAGAAGTGGCCCAAAACTTTCCCAGCAGGCCTCAGTTACGTTTTAAGATCAGCATGTATGTAGTAGTATAATAGTAATGTCATAGTATCAGCTTGCACACGCAATATACCAACAGGTTTATCAAGAAAAATACTTACTAATTAAAAAACCCTCAAAAAATGCTAAGATAACCATTCAATAGCTGCGCCATCTTCTTGACCTGATAATATTTTATTCACAGCTAGCTCTTTGCCATAGACTTCGTCCCTCCCTATATTTCCCCTATTCTTTGTCTACATGATAAAAGCAACCTCTGTGCAAAATTTTGTCTTTCTAAGTACAAGGGTTTAGGAGATCTTTAAAGGAGAAGTTCCCTATCATTATTTCGGTTGTTTGAATTTCGCGCTCAGCGGGGAAAAACCTGCGTTTGAAATGGGTCAGATTTGATTCAAGGTGACTGCAGTGACGCATATACTCTATCTATCGCTGTCTCTGTTGTGCTCCCACATTTAGTCAGAGAGAGAACTACGTATGTGTCGCTTACCAATGAACGCCGTCGGGTCTCTGACGTAGTTACGTACGATAATAAAAAAAATATTATGAGTTCTGCTACCTACTTGTTTTATTCAAACTTGATTGTCAAGCGCGCAGTATTGTCACCGATAATTTGAGCCATGTCGTTTTCATTTATAGGTAATAAATAATATGTTAGTGAAGTCATAAAAAGTGTCAATTTTGTAACGACAGGAAAACAGAAATAAGGTAAGTTTTTTTTAAAATTAATTTAGTTTTTTTAACATCACGCTTGGTGTCCCCAAAAGGTTAGGCAGAGATGTAAATACCTACATTGGGTACAGCCGCTTTTTATCAGATATGTTTAATAACCAAGCAATAATCCAGACTCCAGAGGCAGGGAGGAAGAGCTTGTGGCTAAATAAAGACAGTCGCTTGGGTCGATCTTCAGGTTTAGCCGCGCTTGCCTAGTTTTGTCCGTGGATGGGTGACCACCCATTTCGACCATACCGAGTTTCCTTCGTACCTTGAAAGCACAATATTGGTACCTACCGGCTGTCATTTGTAGATCTTTGACAGTCGTTACAGGTTAGTTACAGGTGGCCCGAAATTCTAACATGGTGTTTTGTTAAGGGACAGAAAGGCAGTCGCTCCATGTAAAATACTGGTATTCAGCTGCATTCGGTTAGACTGGAAGCTGACCCAAATAAAGTTGGGAAACGACTAGGCAAATGATGATGAGAGGGCCTACCATCACCTATTAAAGCAGTATGATTTTAATCTAACTTCAGTGTGGACAAGAGATGGAGCTAGATTTCTTGTATCTATTTTCCACACCAAATGACATTAAAGTATTACTGCTAAAAGAGGTGGTGGTTACATGTCCAGGCTGCTGCTGAGAAAAATCCAGTCACACTTTGCCCCACCTGGGTATCGAACCCACAACCGCATGGTCACGAGTAGCGCTTGCGATTACTACACCAATGAGACAATTTGGTTTCCTATTTCGCACGTTGACTTTGAATATCAATCAAGGTGACCGCAATTTGGAATAGGTAAGGAGCTAGTGGTAAAATAGTTAGTGTGTAAAAAAAAATGTACTCAATGTTTAGAAATAGGTACAGTAATACCCCAAACAATAAAATATTGTTGTCGTAGGTCACTCCGATAACCGCCAAGATACGGAAAAAAGCTTTATTATATTTATTCTTTTTTGGTTTAATATTACTTATTTTTGGAATGAATACGCAATGCTATCGATTTTAATTTTGTAACCGTTTCAAGAGTCGATATGCGTTTATGTAAATATCACACAATTTTTTGCAAATCATCAAATAGTGTGTACTAACAAACTTAGTTTTGCGGTCAAAAACATATAAAAATCTTTAAAAGTGTCTTTTTTTAAATTCACACAAACGTTTGCTATCGCAGCAAAAATGTTATTGGATTAAATAAATATTAACCAGTTACTGCACTGCTTCGTTGCTGATACTGATATTAAGGTCCTTGTTCGATTCCCAGGTTGAGTGTTATTGGATTTTTCAATCTGGAATTTATTCAGTAGCAGCCTAGAGTCTGGATTCGTGCTTAGCTGATGGCAATAGGCTCGCCCTTTTATTACATTAGACTTAGACATAACTGGTAAAATATGATGCACCTCTGCCTAACCCAAAGGGAACTACAGGCGTGATATTAGTTATGTGTATTGTGTAGTTTCTTATGAGTATCTGCGTGTGGAAGAGGCCTTTCTCGAAGATATATTTATAGAACAGCAGTGAAATTGCGATATACCTAACTATTTGAGTGACCTTGACCGTGTGAGTTCACCGGCTGACCAAACTAGTATGAACTGGTTTTAGATTAGGTTTGTTTCTTTTATTTGTAGATGAATGAACATCACTACAACGTGGTACAATTTTTGGAAGCTCCTTACAAAGAAATAGCTGATTATGTCTGTGTACCAAGCTCTTGGGTCCAAATCCGTGGACCCGTTGATACAAAAGTCAAAGTTGCATATCCCGATGAAGACCCATTAGCCACAGAAAGAAAAGTTAAGAAAAGGAATAAGAAGTCGAACCAATGGAAGTCCTACTTGTCCGTTGTGAAATATAGAACAGGTAAGATATATTAGGAGCATGGAGTTGGTACAAACACGAGAGGCCTAGTCCAGTATAATTCTATTTAATCATTGAAGTTTTAGCTCAGTGCAGTTTAAAAACAATATAAAGAAGGGAACAGCTTCGCGAAATTGAAATAAAAAAAATGGTTGCGAATCAAAAACTTTGAGCAAGTTTGCAAAACTAATTCGGGAAATGAATACTCGAAGTGAGTATTCCTTGTGATGGAATTTACAGGGAATGACTATCATGCAATATTAAATCTAAAAATAAATACTTAGGCTATAAAATTTGCCACCCATGGAATGGATTGTACCTACTGAATTATTATTTTATGGACAAAAATAAAATTCCGAACTGTAGACCGTCTGTGTAAATAAAATGATACTTTTTGCAGATTCCTATGGCGACGCCAAACGTTATATCCAAGAGTTGCTGGATAATGAAGGTAAATGTACTGCTAGATCTTAAGAGTTATTTTATTTTGCGAGTAGATTAGGCGACGATTTCATATACAAGGCCGTTCTTTTACCGTCTTTTTCTGAGTTTAAGAAGGTTGAACGTTTGCTTTGTTAAAGTTAAAAAATTGTTTTGGAAAATTGAAAACAATAAGCATTATATTCTAATACATAGAATGCCAAACATAGTTTTTTTTTGTATTTAAAATTGACTTTTTCTTTTAGACGAAAAACCACGCAGATCCTCGCGAAATCCTACGCAAAGCGCTATGAATATGATGGAAACTCTGAGGTTGATCCCGACCTCCGAAAATAACCACAAACCTGCAAATACCACAGCACAAAAACGAAAAGTACTGCCGGATAAAGAAGCTCATAATAAAAGATCAAAAATAATTGTGCCAAACGAAATTGTCGACGAGATCGCGGACCCATCAAATGAAGCTTTCGCACTAATAAGTGACAGTCAATCACTTATACATGCAGTGTCCGTTGAAGATCTGTGTAAACAAGAAGCGTCTGTTACAGAGGAAAAATCAACTCCCACGCACTCTTTAGATTCAGAAACAATTGCAAAACAAGAAGTTTTTGGTAAATTTTGCAGAGGTGAGTTACGGGAACTCCAAACCAATTTACAAGTCTACACGGCTTCGCTGTTCGCTAAAACAATGAAAAAAATCTTGGGTAACGTTAACGCCTGCTCAGTTTGTCGATTCAATAATCCAATCGCTTCTATATCTAACATGACACACGAAGGCCCAAAAATAAATGAAAATAAGAGAAATGAAATGCAGGCACAAGCGAAAGACGATGATGATGATCAACCTCTAAAGAACATAAGTCCCCAGAAGTGTGTCAATAAGGTAGTTTTGCTTCCAGAATACGATGAGAATGGCTCACGATTTACACTAAAGTATCGTGAACCTGCTCCGGGACTTATTGAACTAATGGAACATTCCGGTGTTTATGTTAATGCTGAAAAACTCGCTGAATGCAAGAAACAGTCGCACAATTGCCAAACATTGGCTAAAATTTTATTATCCGAAATATTTACTGCAAATGCATTGAGTGTATGTGTATTAAGCAACGATTTTGGTAACGATAGGAAACATGATGGACCTGAATTAGATACACGTGCAACAGTAACATTGCTGAAGTTTGTTGCAGAGTATGGACTAGAGCAGGATTGGGAAATAAATGATTACGACTGTATGCTAAACGGTATCCGTAACAACCTTACAGTCATGAAGACTATTGAAACCCAAGAAGGAGAAGAGATAGAAGAGAGAGGTGGTCACAGTGAATCAACTACCATTTCGAAACATTCTCAAAAACGCAAGTTTGTTCTTCCTCCGGAATACAATAAAAATGATTCAAGATGGACACTAAAGTATCGTGAACCTGCTTCAGGACTTGTAGAATTAAGAAAACATTCTGGTGTTTATGTCAATGCTTTAAGACTGGACAACTGTAAAAGATTGTCGAGAGATTGTAAAACTTTGGCCCGAATGTTACTTACCGAGATCTTTACTAAGAGTGCATTGAGTACATGTTCCTGGACTGGTGCAAGAGCTACAGCTTTTGACCAGGACGGGACGAACGTCAGACCGGGATTAGATGAACAAGCAAGAACGGTGTTATTGAATTATGTCGCAGACCGTGCAAAGAAAGAGGGTTGGAATAATTGTGAAAACCAAACTATTTTAAATAGTATGCGCAATAAAATGCAAGAGATGAGATTCAAATATAAATCTTAGTATGTAGATTTAAAAATAAGTTAACTTTGCTTAATGTCATGTAATATTTTCTTACTTTTAAAAATCTATATTTGAAAGAAACTGAACTGTGTCTTAACCTCTTTAAAATCTGTTTTTCTGAAAATGTTACTACTGTTTGACTTAAAGTAAACGAAGAAATGAAGCTCCACTCTATCTCTCGGATTCTCGAAATAATTTTATTACATTTAATTAGGCACATCATTTTCGTAACTAAATACTGAATTTACTTTTACTTCTGCAAGCAAAATTGTATTCTTTATACAGTTTTTAATACATATTTTAGTAGTCAAATACTGTATTCGAATATAAAACTTGTTTGTTAATATCATTAGATATGTTAGTTATTAACTTTTACAACTTGCCTGGTTCCTTGAGGTGGTAGGCAGAGTTGCAAGATACTTTTAAGTCACATTAATAATAACATTGCTTCTCCCCTTAATGGGATAACTGGTAGGCCTGTGGTATGGAGCAGTGATGGCCCAGTGATGGCCTAGTGGTGGTCAAGTGGTATCTGTCTCGATTTACCGAGTGGTAGACCGTGAGTTCGATCTCGTGCAGGGCCTTTACCTTGTGTTTATCACTACACAAATGGTGATGGAGCAAAACTGAAGTTATGTAACTAACTTTTAGTTTGTACTGTAAGTTTGTTGTTCCTAGTCTTGTAGTCTATTTTTTGTCAAACGTCTACCTCGTTGTAATTCAATAGACTGATTTTAATCAAATCTATTATTTAGCTTTCTTGTTTCTTGGAAGTGTCATATTAATTTAGTTTTACGATCAGAATCGAATCCATTTTTTTCAAAGTAAAGCGATACATAATGTTGCCTACATGTAGTGGTGTTTTACACTTTTGTACCTACCATAGTTGTAATACTAATCTGTCATAAATAATTAAAGAATTTGGAATTTGTGTATCTGATTTGAAACATCATGAGTTACTTACCTCCGCTACTAATTCACAAGGTCAAGTTACAAGCTACAATGATCTACCGAACAATACCAGTTGGTACTTACACACTTTTGACCTTAAAGGTTCACCTAAGGTTAAATGCAAAAAGATGTTATCAGCTTAAATAACGTGTAAAAGATCAATCTGATAGCTAGTTGATAAATTATGATTATGTTAAGGTCTGTCAGGCCATTAGATTTACTCGATGGTCAAATGCATTTCTTTAAACGAGCGAAGCTACAAGATTAAGTCAATAATGACTTCCTAATTAATGTTGCAGCCGTATTTATTATACCACAAATAAAGTTCCAATTAGAAAATAAAATAATTGCACTTATTTATTTATTTATTTACCCTATACTAACTGGGTTGTGGAGGTCAGATAGGCAGTCACTCCTTTTATAATACTTACTGGTTTACAGCTGCATCTGGTAAGACTAGAAGCTGACGAACTTAGTTGGGAAAAGGCTAGGCAGGTGATGATGACATTGCCTACTATATTTATTTAGAGCACTAGTACGCACACACGCGCAGTAGCACGTAGTATACGAGTCTACGAAATCACAACAGCCTTTATCCCAAAGGTCTTAAATTTAAACAAATAAATAAAATTGAAGTAGTTATCTGTTTGTAATTTCAAAATTACAGCTTTTTACTGAATGCACATTAAAGTATATACGGTAAAGAACAAAAAATATTTTTAAATTCATTTTTATATGTGGATCTGTCTGTGTAACTGTCTGTTTATTGTTTTTGTGAATTTATATTTTTATAATAATAATTTCACACGGACGATGGTCGCGGGCAACAGCTAGTGAGTAATAAAAATCTCACTATAATACATTGAGAAGTTTCTGAGGTATTCAGAAAAACATAAACAAAAACATAATATTTTTCAAAATCTAAATAATAATAAGTAAGAATGATTGAGGTCAATACACACTACTCTTTACGTAAGATCAAATCGAAGAAATATGAGAGTATTCGATTAGGTCATTACACACTGACTGGCCGAACGTTTGCGTGACCGACACTAATCCAGTAACTGCACTGTGCACTTACCTTTAATTTAATGTTACGGTATTTTATCTGGCTTATAATCTGATCGTATTGATTGTAACTCAGCCTTCGAATGGACAAATGATTCTAAATGCCTGTTAGCTCTAGCAGAAAGTAAAGAATTAGATACAACATAATCGAGGAAAGTAGAGTACTTTTAACATAAACTAACAACATTACATAACGCTTATCATCCTCGTGATTTAGACAGAAATGTAACACACAGTTTGCGAATGTGAGTGCGGTGCTTCCGATTAGACGATGTCCCACTTACTGGAGTGTCCGAAGTCTCTCTACACCTGCACTTTAGATGACTGTTTTTGCAGACCCCGCGATTAACGTGGCCATATACTGGAACCAATAAGAGCAGTCGTGGCTAAATAATAACAGCCATTCGGGTCGATCATTAGGTTAAGCCGCGCTGGCCTAGTGTGGTCCGTGGATGGGTGACCGCACATTACATACCGAGTTTCCTCCGTGCCTTGGAAAGCCGTTGATCCTGGCTGTCATTTGTAGACCTTTGACAGTCGTTACAGGTAGTCAGTGACCTGAAAGTCTGAAAACCAGTCTTACCAAGGGGTATCGTATTACTCAGTACTGACTGGGTTGTGGAGGTCAAATAGCTGCACATGCTCAATGTATAATACTGGTATTCAGATGCATCCAGTTAGACTGGAAGCCAACTCAACATAGTTGGGAAAACGCTAGGCAGATGATGATACTGGGACCAAGAAATGAAAATGAGTCGTACCAGAAATTTAAATAAGAAGTTCGCGAAGTAATAAGGGCCAGCCTTTAGCAGCTAAAGCAACTAGACTAAATTTCTACTTAGTTATTCCTATCAAAAAATTGAACTCAAGATCTAATGTTGCTTTTTATTTAATAAGTTCGTTAAGTCCATCCAAAGTTTGTTTGAATAGCCCCACAGAAATATTGTGAAATAACTGTGTATCAATGTTGGTGTACAATAAAGTACATTCTAACTATCTTTCTGAGCAGAAGCGCTTGGCGACCACTGCACAAACGACGAAGTTTTTAATCCTTTAAACTTCTCAGTTAGTTCGATGCAGTTTTGCGGCAGGTCCAAAGTGCTTCAATCGCCTACATCCTGAGCAATACATAACATTTGACTAATTTATGTGCTTTAATTGACTAGCTGACTAATTACATTGATTTACTTGCCGAGCAGCGGATGCGTGCTTAATATGTTACATGTTTCATTGGACATTTCGGTTAGATTAAAGAATCAGTAAATAATTTTTCCATTTATGTAAATTTTCCTCTAAGTAAGCTGTAAGCTAATATTTTTAAAACATCACGCCTGTTAATTCCGAAGGGCTAGGCGGAGGAGTACCTACAGAACACCCAGATTTCGCTGTGTAATAAAGGAGACTGGAGAGCCTATTGCCACCAAACGGGCACGAATCCAGACTCTGGACTGCTGGTTGCTACTGAGAAATTCCAGATGCAAAACCCTATGACACTTTTACCGATCTGGGAGTCGGACCCAACCTCATGCTCAGCACTGGTGACTTTAACAATAATAAGAGACAAACACTCAGTGCTTCTCCCACCACGGCGAAGTTTCTCTCAAATACGCGATAAGCAATTGAATGATAACATGACAATTAAAACAGATAAGTCAGGCATTACAAAGTTAATTTCTCATATTTTTCGTTAATTTCGACACTGATAATCACACAACACAATATGTCTTGTCTTAACTCTTAACCGCTAATTATGTAAGTCTCACAATAATAAGTAGGTACTCAACTTAAGGTCGCGACACACCGACCCACAAACGCAACGACACGAGACAGATGTTATCTTATCAATCACATGTTATGATGATTGATGGTTCAATGTCAAGCAGTGTGTGATTGCCTTAATGAGGTGGTAAGACAGGGCAATGAACTGACTACACATAGTTTTGTCAGAGTTTCATTCCGGTTCGGACAAATTACGGACGCGGATCCGGACACTAGATGGAAACTGACATATATTTTTCTGAAGTACTTATCTCTGTACCAGGGACAGAAAAGGTTACCCATATAGAGGTTTAAAAATGGTTATTTTTTAGGGTTAGGTTAGGTTAGGTTTAGGTTTTTGACATTTCTCAGGTCCTGTCAAATGAACGAGCGACGAACCGCTGTAAGTGTGATAGCAATGCGGATTGTATTTCAAAATCTTAGTTAAGAGGCGCATTCTGGAAGTTGATAACGTAAAAAACTGTCAAATATTGCTTTGTTTTCATCAATTTGCTAATATTACATTGCATTGAATGAAAAAAAATATTACATTGAGCATCATTCTCGTGCTCTTATCCCATTTTATAAAGGGTCGGCGCAGCATGTCTTCTTCTTCCATACTTCTCTATTACTCGTCATCTCAGCAGCCACATCCTTTCTAGCCGTCTACATTCAGACTTAACCTCAACATTTTCCTCATTCCTCCGTATCACATGTAGGTACCTCGATAACCGATTACCACATAACTTTTCAGTCTCCGAAGTCTGAAAGTGGAGCCAGTGACTCACCAGCGCCACTTTCACACTTCCTCTTATGTGTTCATTCCTCATTTTATCCATTCGCGTTACACCACACAACCCCTTTAGCATTTATTTCAGTCACTAGCCTTTGAACGAAATTATAAAATATCTCTCTGTGTTGTTCTAAAATATTGAAATGAATATTGTAATCATCAATACCGTGACACTAAATATTTAGTTTAAGGGTGTATAAAAGCAACAACTGACATATTTAACTAGTTTTAGGGCTCAGAAAGGTTTTGGAAAACGGGTTTGGTTATGAATTGCAATAAATGTTTGTTGTATTGAAATGGGATTCGCTGCAAGCTTGTTCGACTGGACCAGAGCTAGTGTACCTACATGACATTACCTTCGTTGAGATTGCATGCGACCTTCATCGGGTGCGCTTTGACCGGCGCGGCGCGCGCGCGTACGGTGACGCGGGATTAGCGAGGATCATTGCGAAACTTTTAATTAAAGGTTAACAAGTAATAACGATTTGCTGTCTCTTTGGAGTTTATTATAATGAGGTGGATGACCTTTGCAGTGAGAGCGAGGCGAAAGAGTGGTTAGTCTAGCTCAGTGGTTGAAGTAACAATGTATGGAACTGACATGAGCTACCGAAAAGCTTGTGTCAAGTCTGTCTTTGTAGAAATACGAAATGACGTGAACGAATCCCTAGAGGATGCCGATTGTCTCAACCGCTTGAAGTATTACGCAAAGTAATTTATCCGACTATTCAGGCAGCTTTTAACCGACAGGTAAGATATCACCTTAGTATCACGAATCAATTCTTGGCTTGCAATAGTTACAACTATTCACTTGCTCTACAATCATCGATATAAACTCAATCTCAATGTTTTATTGCTGTAAGAATAAAGACTAAATACTGGCATACTGCCTCACTGGTCTAGTCGCTAGCGCAACTGAAACGTCCATTCCCAGGTCGAGAGTGTTATTGGGTTTTTCCATCAGGAATTACTCAGTAGCAGCCAATAAAAGGCAATATGCCCGTCCCCTATATAGACATAAACACAACTGACGAAATGTGTGCGTACTATTATTAGGTACACCTCAGCTCAATCCTTCGAGGATTAGAGGCGTGAAGTTATGGCTAATTAAGTAGGTACTATAGTTAGACTCGATAACTAGTTAAGTAATCATAATAGAAAGACTACTATAGCGGTTGTACTGTAAATCAAGCGCATCGAGATTTACTTGTCCAATCATGCGCAGACAGAAATAAACAATGAAATAATTTAGTTGTTGAATCAGTAAGCACTGAGGTTTCCGCATTACCTAATAACAACACTGTTTTTGTGTAATTTTCATCCCATTGCCTTTAAAAAACTTAAAACTTTGTATTTCACAGTAGTTCATCCTAAACTTGGAAATTCTAAACAGACACTAGATTTACTGAAAATATGTATTTGAAATAGCTGAGAGCCTCATAAGGGGAAATTGTACTTATCACTATGAACCACTTTTACTATAGAGTAACCATAAAATCGCGAAAAGCAATCTATCAGTTTCCTGCACTATGACGAGACCATAGATTCCGCTGGTTGACAAAAACTTACTCCCAACCAAACAAATATCTTGCTACCATTTATCACGGACGTAAATATCTTGTCTACATCGGATTATTTTAAGACAAATGTCTATTTTTTTTCGACTTCGCATCTCGCATGT
Organism: Noctua janthe; assembly: GCA_910589295.1. Taxonomy (NCBI): domain Eukaryota; kingdom Metazoa; phylum Arthropoda; class Insecta; order Lepidoptera; family Noctuidae; genus Noctua; species Noctua janthe. The sequence goes on along the minus strand of OU342573.1, from coordinate 944,589 downwards.
CAACCTTTGAGGCTGGCTTCGGCTTAACAGGACTCTCCTGTGGGTGTCTTGAGTGTAAGGCCTCCAGCTAGGGGCAAACAACTTATAAGCTAAGCGTCAGCGCGCTAAGGGCACCCCCTGAGGAGTACGAGTCTCGGCTTAGGGCGTCGCTGGGGAGGATAGCAAAGGGACACGGGATCTGAGTGAGATTATTTAGGACCTGATTTATAACTACTGGCTTAGCATCGCGGGCTGGTTCGAGCAAGCGTCGCGGGGTGTGTGAACGGGGACGTCGCGATGGAACTCGACGACAAGGTCGGAATAAGACAAATGTCACTGTGCGACAACTTAAAGTATTCATCTCCCATCGTCATATTAACAAGATTCGTTTCTTCTTCACCAGATGGCGATAACGTGCGACTGCCCGATGACCCAGCCGGGTCCCACCCTGGCAGCAACCTGCGGAGGCGGCGCCTTCATGCTCTTCATGGGGCTTCTAGAGGTGTTCCTCAGGAGCCAGTGTGACCTGGAGGATCCGTGTGGGAGGGCACAGGTAAGTCCACCATCCACTGTTATAGCTGAACACGGAACTTTGGCACGTGACCACAACCGGAACTTACACCGACATATTAATTTTTTTATTCATAATATGTGGCAGATAACTTTTTGGCAAAAATATTTACCAACTGGGCGCTCCTGTTCGAGCTAGTCATTTAGCAAGGACCTTAACGTAGTATATATTAAGTTTATATCATTTAGAGATAGTGCTTTTGGTGTGGACAACGCCGCCATCTTGTTTTTTTAATACAGTTTCCACAAAAAAAATTACAAATGTTTTTGATACTGTGTAAAAATCGAGATAAATTGGGCATGAAGTGAAAAGAAAAGGTGAAATAACAACAAATTCGATTTTACTAATCCTGTAGCGTAGATAATGCTAGCGATAAAAGACTGAACAAAGCATCTACAAATAACTGATAAATATGATAAGAAAACAATCAGATCAGAAATAAAGAGTACTTAAGATATGTAGTTACATTACAAGCTTCTAATCAAAAGAGGACGTGCCTCCGCCTGGTGTCACTTACGTCATGGCCACACCTGCATGCCTACATACAATAAGTGTACGACTAAAATAACGAATTTATTCTTATCGGGTATCGTATCTAGACATTAAGTCTATCTATGCAACGATAGATTACAGTTTATGATCGTGAATAAAATCTTCATCATCTCTATAGTTACCTTTTATTTGTTTGTAGTTAGTAGGTGAGTTCAAATATGTAGTACAATTTTATGCTACCCTACACCCAAACAGTTTATGGGTGGTCAGATTGGCAGTTGCCCCATGTGAAATACTGGTACTCAGCCTTATCTGGTTAGACTGAAAGCTAGCCCCAAAAAGGGGAAAAGCTCTCTCTTGCTTGACTACCCTTGCACCTTTTTTCCAATAATAAACTTCTAGTAGCTTTCTACATTTGTTTTTATAACTTTTCTCTTTTAGTCTTCATCACGCCATGTCGTGGTTTTTGCTCAGTCGAGACAGCATCTGACTGTTGTCGTGATCAATTTATTATAAAGCAAAGGTACATAGTATTACACAATAGTACACAGATGAAAGTCTGAGAGAAAATTGACATGATAATCATGAGAAAATATAAATAATATGGCAAACGTTTTAAAAACTTTACGTGTTTATTTTAGATTTCGCGATTATTCTCATTCTCTTAAGACTAAATAAATTGGTTTTTGCTACCAACTGTTCCCATAAATAACGTAAAAACCGCCGTTTAAAGACAAAAACACGACATTTCTCATCTCTTACAAGATATACAAAGCAAGAAGCAAAAAATGATTGACTGCACAATGGCACATACTGGCACATGGCCGGCTACACTTCACTATGTTAGATATGTTCTCGACATTATCTATTTATCGCTTTTTCCGCGATCCGAAGATAACCGCTGATGAAGTTTATCGGGCATTGATCTTGGGGAAAGAAATGGAGCGGAACCACACCTCTTTGGTATATGCATTGTTAGCAGTAGGGATTGCGACTCAGTAAAATTGGATCCTGCAGCCTAGCGGGGCGTAATACTATGTCCTGCGAATCCTGCAATTTTCAATCAATTTTTCCACCTTACTTCATTGAAGAGCGAGTAGCGCGAAGTATTAAGAGGCCGTCCCGAATCTCGACATTTTGGTTTTTGCATTTTGCATTGCACACACACATCATCATATGCTTAGCCTTTTCTCTATGTTGGGTCGGCTTCCAATCTAACCGGATGCAGCTGAATACCAGTATTTTACATGGACCTACTGCCAATCTGACCTCCACAACCCACTTTAGTACTGTGCTATATGATACCCCTTGGGCTTTAAGAGCGCCTCTGTACTTTGTGCGTGAAGTGTTAAATAAATACCCCTTGGTAAGACTGGCTGTCAGACTTTCGGGCCACTGGCTACCTGTAACGACTGTCACAGATCCACAAATGACAGCTGGAACCAACGGCTTAACGTGCTTTCCGAGGCACGGAGGAAGCTCGGTATGTAATGAGTGGTTACCTATCCACAGACCAACCTAGGCAAGCACGGCTTAACCTAATGATTGAGCCGAGTGGCTGTTATTTTTTAGCTATAAGCTCGTGACGGAAAAACCGAAAATTTTCCTCGGCGCCATCTTGGATTTCCATTTCGACCTCATTTTCGTTATCAGCGACCCCGAAACACCAATCTTACCAAGGGGTATCATATTACCCAGTACTAACTGGATTGTGGAGGTCAGATATACAGTCGCTCTATGTAAAAAACTGGTATTCAGCTGCATCCGGTTAGACTGGAAGCCGACCCCAACATAGTTGGGAAAAGGCTAGGCAGATGATGAATAAGGTACAGTAAAGTGTCGTTTATCTTTGTTATTCCAAAGAAATTCTTGATGATTGCCAAAGTTTGATTTTATAATTTGATAAAAAAAACTTTATCCTTTGCGGGTTCCAGCTTAATCGTCTATCTACACCTACACTTGACAGGACAGACAAAAGATAAGCTATAGAATCAGGCGCTATTTTGCGGAAATGTTGTTTTAATTCCGCGAAAACAGATCCAGGCTTGGATGCAGAAAAAATATCGGAACCTATATTCTATCCTCGTCACATTCACACGTATTTCAAATAACTTTTTATCTTATCTAATATCTTACAAAATCAATTGATGACTTTCCCAACTGTGGGAATAAAAGTTTCTTGTCATAATCTGCATCAAGTTGGGAAGATTCTTAGATGATGTTTCGTCACGAAATCATGCACCTATATCCTACTATTGTACTTCGTGTACAATAGTAGGATATAGGTGGACGTAATGTCACAAGGCATTATGTACCAGTAAGGACAGCATTGTGATAGAGTACAAAAAAAACCATTTTGATCAAAATACAAAGATGCCATGACAACCGATTACCATACTACTTTACAGTCACCGGTGCCAGTTCTAGACTTTCTATTGTATACTGACTCCATTCATATTATTATCTTCTCAATTCATGTCACTTTTCCCCCCAGCATTCTCATCCCAGCAACATTCACCCATTTGTGTCCCAACATTCTAATCCATACAAGACAGCAGATCCAACCATTGTTTTTAACAAATCTTTCATTTAAGAGGAATAAAATTAAAGTCGACACTCAATTACTAATAGTTATTAACAACAACAACATTAATTTTATTTTAGGCAACTTTGGCCCATATGCCTTATGCCTTACAGACTAACATACATGTATTTTGGTAAAATACAAATTGTGTTAGTAAGTACCTTTAAACTATGTTAGTAACACTTTACTCGTACACTATGACTATTAGATTAACTACATTACAAGAGAAATAAGAATCAAAAATTTTAAGAAACGAACAATAACTTAACTAGAAATAGTCTTACAATAATAGTATTAGTAATGAATAGCCAAGTCAGAGGCCCTTGGGCCGCATAAAAATTCTGACACCAGGTTAGGCACTAACCACACGCTAAAGACGGAAAGAATTAGTAATGACAATGATCCGATGCTATCTCTAGGTACTTTGCCTTATATTATGGCGTATACAAGCCAACTAGTACAGTCGGCTATATGTCTGTGGTACCAATTTCACCTTGCTCACGAACACAAAACTGTGAGTAAGCGGCTGAGTTTCAATACAATAAGAGATTTGTTACCACTTGGGCCTACTGCAATCTTGTTTTCGTCTTAGGTACTGTACTGCACTTTTTCATATAACAACAACATAATGTTCCTCTAATCCAGGTCTGAATAGTCTCCCACCGCGGTCGAAAGCTTTGGGACTTGCACCACTCCACGAACTTTCCAATTAGTGACATCCGAGTCTGTGTAACATTACCATCTGACAGTTTGTCAGCATAAATATAAACACTGGAATCAGACATTAGTCCATCAAGTTCTGGAGCAAGTTCAAGATATTTTGTCCGTTTTGAATCATTTTCATTATATTCCGGAGGAAGAATATATTTCTTCCGAGTTTCATCATTATCATTTAATTTTGCAATTTCTGCTGTCATGTCTTTTGATGAAGAAGCGGTTACGTCCATCGTAGCATTAGACGTCTTAAGCGTGATTCTGCTTATTTCTTCTTCTAATTTCGCTAATGAACTACTGGTATTTTCTTTATTTTCAGCTGGTTTCAACACTTCTTGTTTTTGGCGAATACTGTTTCGAGTGTATTTGTCGTCTTTAACCATCCAATCGTTATTCTGTGCAAACACTGCAACAAAATTCAGCAATGTTATCATTGCGTTTTCATTTAAAACAGGTCTGACATTTGTACCACCTAGGTCAGAGTCTTGAACTGTGGGGCTAGTCCATGAACACGTATGTAATGCACTTGTGGTAAATATTTCGTTAAGTAACATTCGAATCAATGTAATACACTCATGTGCCAATTTCTTGCATTCAACGAGATTGTAAGCATTTACATACACATCAGAATGAGGTATTAGTTCTACGAGTCCCGGAGCAAGTTCAAGATACTTCAATGTCCATCGTGAGTCATTTTCATTGTATTCGGGAGGAAGACACCACTTGCGTGTATGAGAAACTCTTCCTAGAAGTTCATCATAAAAATCTTCTTCTTGTTTCTGTAGATCGCGTATCATCTTAATAATTAATTGGCGGAAATATGTACGAGGATATTCTTTTAGAAGTTTCTCATAATTTTGTTTCCGTCGAACGCATCTCATCACGGGTATTACTTGCCGGGAATTTGTAACAGATATTTTTTCTAGTAGTTCATCAAAGTAATTTTCTTCTAGGATTTTCGAATGTTTATGAGAACCCTGACTATCAAGTTTCATTTCTAGCAATATTTGGCGCATACTGTTTAGAAACCATTGGTAGTCTGTTATATTCCAGTTATGAATAAGTCCATACTCTTCAACAAACATTAACAATATTTTTCTTGCATGTTCGTCTAATCCAGGCCTTACTTGTCCACCGTAGATGTTGGAAGCATTGGTTGTTTCACTAGTCCACGAACATGTACTCAAAGCGCTTGTAGTAAAGATTTCGGTTAGTAGCATTCGAGCAAATGATTTGTAATCATTCGAACATTTCTTGTATTCAGCGAGTTTGCTAGCATTAACATAAACACCGGAATGTTCCATTAGTTCAACAAGTCCCGGAGCAGGTTCACGATACTTTAGTGTCCATCGTGAGCCATGTTCATCATATTCCTGAGGTACAACAAACTTCTGAACTTCATCATTATTTGTCTGGTCGTCCTTTGTTTTTTCTTCAGTTAATTTTGCAGCTTCTGTTGCCATGTCTTTCGATGAAGATGCACTTAAGTCCATCATATCAGAAGACTAGTTTTCTTCTTCCAATACTGCTGATGAACTATTATCTAAAACAAAACAATTTTAAATTATTACAGATTTTCTTTTACACCTGCACAGTGCACAATGTCATCATCATTCTCATGCCCGAATCCCAATTTATTTGGGGTCGGTGCAACATGACTCTTTCTTTCATACTTTTATATTACTCGTCATCTCATCTGACACCTCTTTTCTTGCCATATCATCCTTCACGCAGTCCACATCCATCCACATTCATACTCAAAACCTTTCTCACGTCATTTTCCTCATTCCTCCGCATCACATGCACATTATCAATATGATTATCATTTGTTATTTTAAACATTCGCGTAACACCACACAACTCCCTTACCATACTCATTTCAGCCACATGTAAATACCTTTCCTTCATACTTTTCATTGCCGACAGCAGGTCCACAGTGCACTGGTGCACAATGTGTGAAATATTACTAAAATCCTTGTTACCGACGTTAATAATTATATCAAATAAGTTATAATAACAAAGTGACAAGTCTGTCAAGTGATAGTTATAATTATAGTCGACAGCTCATTTTGTAAAACTATATAAATATAAAAACTCGTGCTACAGATAGGATGATGACGTCATAGATCATCATTTCATTAAGTTGTTTGTTAGTTTTTGCTACGCTATGTCAGATATTCCTGTAAGTTTCGATAGCACCAAACATAAAAAATAGTAATTTAATAAACTAAGCTTACCTCTAACTCCTCTGGGCTTCCATTTGATTTAGTTTTTGCAGTATATGTGCATGAAAGAGATTATTGATTCCCAATGTCACGCCCTCACTCTCGCAAGTTTCGCGTTGAATGAAAACAAGTTAAGCTATTATTTTAGGGTCCGGTCCCAGTGAGAGCTACAGACAACGCTATACTTTTTCGCTGTATATGTAGTTATAGTAAATTGTGCCATCATAAACTATATCGTCATAAGCTACTAGTGTGGCTTTCACACTGTACGCTATATCGCAAGGCTATATGGTATACTATGATAGCAAGTTAGTTTCTACGCTACGAGCTACTAGTGTCTATGGGGTTCCTTGACCAATCTTCCCCATGAGATCTTTGCTTTGGAACGGGCAACTACAGTCCATTCACAGGTATTGTGCCTGTGGCTGGACTGTAGGTTTGAGGTCTATTCGAAATAAATGCTTTGAGTTTGAGCTATAATATATGGCGTACAGCGAGTAGTAGGTATATAACAACACAAGTGATAGCTTAGGGCATTTCAGACTGCGCTATAGGCAAGATATCTAGTTCTTATTCTTAGCTTGTCGACGACAATCAAAATTTGGCGACGAGTTTGGTACTTTATGTAGCGTCCACAGCTTTTAAGCATACTATCCACCAAATGCGCAAACAAGCTACAGGTTAAAAGCTCTCAAAGGAACCACGCCCTAATCGTACGTACCTACGTCAGAACTGTTTGTGTGAGCGTGAATATTTTTATTCTTCTGTGCGTTTATGGATCGGGACCGCGCGCTATCCTATGCCCGGTTTTCCCCGCGTTGGTCATCGCGTTGTCGCGTTCAAAGGTTATCTATCATGCAAATTAAATGCGAGTTCTGAACTGTTTTAGCAAGCAGTCATGGTTTTTATTTTGGAACCAATTACCGCCGTTTTTTATTTCTGCGTCACTGGGCAAGGTCCTCTCCAAAGTCCATCCAAGGAGTCTCATCCCGCCGATTATTGACATTAAAATTGTATTAGGTTGAAGAAATGGTTCATGAAATAATAACTCTATCAACCTGCTCGCTGGCTAATCGTTTTAGTTACTTTACTGTTTTTAGTTTCTTGATCTTAATATTCTTGCATGCATCGTCAATCAAATAAGGCGTAGAGTAGCGAGCGACTGTTTCTTTAATAACGAAAGTTAGCAAGCACTCAGGAAGGTTTTTTGAGAGTTCACCCAGTAGTTATCCTTCGCTCGTGGTTAAGGGGTTAGACACTAGTTGTCCGTCGCTTGTGGCCAAGGGGTTAGACGCCAGTTGTCCGTCGCTCGTGGCCAAGGGTTAGTCGCTAGTTAGGTGTCGCTCGTGGCGAAGGGGATAGACGCTAGTTAGCCGTCGCTCGTGGTCAAGGCGATAGACACCAGTTAGCTGTCGCTTGCGGCCAAGGGGATAGACGCTAGTTAGCCGTCGCTCGTGGTCAAGGCGATAGACACCAGTTAGCTGTCGCTTGCGGCCAAGGGGATAGACGCTAGTTAGCCGTCGCTCGTGGTCAAGGCGATAGACACCAGTTAGCTGTCGCTTGCGGCCAAGGGGTTAGACGCTAGTTAGCCGTCCATGATTGAATGCTAGTTCCTCACAGTAACAGCTTAGTTACTACAACCCCGAGCCTCTCTTCACCGCACTCATTACGACCGCAAGTCGGCTCCGAAATGAAATCACTTCTCCATCAGATTTGCGGTCAGTTTCGGCATCGGGCTGCGTTACCTAATCGGAGCATTAGCAATAAAAATTGTGGAACAAATCGGCACAGAAGTGTTGATAATATCATAAACAGTCAACACATGTGAGTGACGTATTGACGTAACGATTGATAAGGAGTGAAATAAACAGCTGTGGAGTCAATAAAGGCTTTGATCAAAGGGAGACAGTGTCGTGGAGAAAGGTTTTGGGATATTTCACTTCTTTGTTATTTTTTTTTATTGGTTTTGTTACAAAAAGACGTGATAAGGAGTTGGTAAATTAAATTGAAGGTTAGAATAGTTACTTTTGTTTACCATTGAGCAAATAACTAGAACATGAATCGGATACTAGTAGGACGACGTGGTCTTGTTACAATTTTGTTATAATAACTTTTTTGTTATTAGATAAGAGCATTTATGTCATCCAAAATAAACTTTATTTTAGTTAGGTACAGACGCCAGCACATCAGGCTTTAGCGATAAAGTTGAAAATCTATTAAAATAATTTGACCTATGTAGAAACTTGATGTGCTAGCGTCTGCACTTATTATTGCATTCTTTGAAACAAGTTTGGAAATCAATTAAGCCCTTTATTAGCCTCAAGACAAGTATTTTTTTCATTAGTATTTTTAAAACTTTGAAGTTGGCCTACAGAATTTAGCACACAGAGGATATCATTATCATCTTTTTCCCAACTAAGTTGGGGTCGGCTTCCAGTCTAACTGGATTCAGCTGAATACCAGTCTTCTACATGGAGCGACTGCCTATCAGATTTCCACAACCCAGTTAGTACTAGGTAATACGATACCCCTTGGTAAGACTGGTTGACGGACTTTCGGGCCACTGTCCTGTAACGACTGTCAGATATCTGACAAACAAATGACAGCCGGGACCAACTGCTTAACTTGCTTTCCGAGGCACGGTGGAAACTCGTTATGTAATGGGTGGTCACCCATCGACAGACCAATCTAGGCAAGCGAGGCTTAACCTAAAGGTTGATCCAAGCAGCTGTAATCATTGAGCCACAATCTCAAAGGGGATATTTGAGATAAATTCTTTTAAAAATCAATGTGGATTGGACTACAGCTATTTAGAGGAAATGCGGTCGGAGAAACTTTTCGCACTGCGAGCGCGATTTCGACATTGATGCGATAAGGACCACTGCAGATCCGACTAAATAGCCTAAGTAAAAACTCATAATTCGAGGTTTGGCTCTTGACTGTTTCCTCCTCCAATATTCGAACAAATTTAAAAGATATTTCATAAACTAAATAAGAAGGGTATATCTTGTGTCCCTATGTTTTTCTTTTTTCATTAATAGTAGTCAAATTTGTACACTAGGCCTCTGTTGACAGCGGTCTAAACAGGCAATTTTGAGCGTTTTGTAAATGTTCTAACATTCCATGAAGTAACACCAACATACTTAATATTATGCTGATCTTGTTCCGCAGTACCGTCGGCACATGGACTCGGTGTACGACTTCATCGTGGTGGGAGGAGGCTCGGCAGGGTCCGTGGTGGCCGCGCGCCTGGCTGAGGTGCCGGAGTGGAGGGTGCTATTGTTAGAAGCAGGTAAGGTGCCTTACATAACATAACATTGCTCATCATCACATTTTAAGTCTCATGTAATAGAAAGAGAGGCCATTGCCGCAATGCGAGGGCAAACCCAAATTATGACAAAAAAAGAGATTCTCACACGACACTTTAGGCGGTGCGCCGCGCGGAGAGACGGTGCGCGCCGCGCGGAGAGACGGTGCGCGCCGCGCGGAGAGACGGTGCGCCGCGCGGAGAGACGGTGCGCGCCGCTCGTAGTCTCTGCAGTCTCTGCTGAGACGGCCTACCGAGAACGGCCAGGAGGACAACAGAGCTGATGAGGATGATTACATGTTCCAGGTTTCGATGAGCCGACGGGTGCTCAAGTACCCTCCATGTTCCTGAACTTTATCGGCTCCAGCATCGACTGGGGCTACCAGACCGAGTCCGAGCCTGCTGCCTGTCTCGGCGAGACCGATCGGAAGTGCTACTGGCCTAGAGGGAAGGTAAGCTAACCGGACGAACCACCGATATTTCAACGATATTGTGTTTTTCACCAATTGTCTGTGAATTGGCGTAAAGTAAGTTTTAAAGAATAATCGAAGTGACATATCGTTTATACTTTCGTCACTTCGAATAACTTTTAAACTTGTAAGTTGCAAATATGTTTGTGATCACCCTTATATTGTAGGTATTGTATAACGGGCTGGTCTCCGCAACTCCACGTCAAAGCGCGTATTTTGCGTGCGGTAGGAAATTTATTTGATCCACCCTAACTTCCCGAGTGGTCACCCTTTAAAACCCTTTATTTTGATACCCCACTCGATAGTATTGGAAGAAAAAAAATTCGAACGCTAGGATATGGCACCCGCAATCCGCCATTTTTCTTTGTTTTTTATTTCAATGTAACCAGTGACACTCGCACCACCAAGACGAATTTAACGACGTATCCAAATCCGTTTATCCGTTTAGGAGTTACGAGGGAACATAGAAACAGACATACATGCACGCATACATACAGGTCAAACACATAACCCTCCTTTTGGGTTTCGCCGCATTTGGGTAAAAAGGATAAAAGTTTTTTTTTTTTTTTTTTTTTTTTTTTTAAATTTAAACAATATTTTATTTGTGGGAGACTGGTGCCTAAACTAAGCCAAGGCCTGTATTTCAGGACACCAGGTCCCCACCTAAGATGCTTGAGATGTTATAAAGTAATAGTAGTTATGCTCCAAAAATTATAATAATAACCGAAGAAAAGCACATTTAAAAATTTCCAAAACCAAAATAGAAAAAACTAATAAATAAACATTGAAACAAGTTATAGCTAGGTACTTGTTATAAATATATTAGAAAAGTGAATGAGTGTGTGAGTATTGAAACAGAGTATGTGTGTCGTGTAATGAGTGTATGTGAGGTGTAGTGTGTAGTGAATGTCTGTGAAAGTTATTATATTTGTATGCTTAGGATGAAAGGTTTATATTTTATATTTAAATACTGCATTTTATTTTTTTTATTTCTTAATTTCCAGGAGTTGTTCAGTTTGTTGATAGTCCAATCCACACAACCATGAAGCCACTTTTCTTTTACATTCGCGCGTGTTATCATTAAAGATATTCTTAGATTTATTAATTTGATTGTATAATCTAGGTCCAATAAAGTTATAAAATTTTTGTGCAAATCTGGTATTAGTTTTATAGGTTTTGCAAACGGTATAGTGCCGTCTCGTGTTAATCATGTCTGGACTAAACACCGATGCGTCTTTATGCTGCCGAAGAACGGTAGATAGTGTGAACAGCTGTCTAACAGTTAGTACTCCAGTTTCCTGATATAGCTCCCGGGTAGAAAAGAGTCTAGGCTTAAAGAACGCAACCTTCAAAATCAGCCTCTGGGCTCGCTCCAATTCTAACAACTTTGTTTTGTCGGCGCCGCCCCATGAGGTAATACAATAGCTCACTATAGACTGAATCAAGGCCAAGTAAACCATGATCAGTGTCTTGCTATCTGCCACATGTCTGAGTTGTCTAAAAATATACGTAAGTTTGCGCACTTTTTGAGAGATATTATGAATGTGTTCACCAAACGAAAGCCTACTGTCAATTGTTACACCCAAATAGCGTATACATTTCGCTAATGTGATAAGTGGGCAATTTCTACACTGTGATGAAGGAGGAAAAGAACAATGATGAGCATATATTTGGGATACGTTATGTGAGGTCACTGGTGCGTCTCGAATGGAGAATTTTATGAATTTGGTCTTGTCCGCGTTCAAAGGCAGCGAATTGGCAGCAAGCCAGTGGCAGACAGTGTTAAACCCAGCCTGAGCCCCAGCAAAAGCCTCCTCCCAAGTGTCACCCACAAATGTCAATGCAGTGTCATCCGCATAAGATATAACTGTACAGTCTTGGAGTTTAAGCTGACAGAGTTCATTAATGTAACACAGAAATAATGTAGGTCCAAGAATGCTTCCCTGCGGGACTCCATATGACACCTGAAGATCATCACTCATGTGCTCACCGATACAAATACACTGAGATCTACCTGATAGATAATCTGCGAAAAGATCAAGTTGTTTGCCCCGAATACCCATGCAATTTAGTTTGTTCAAAAGGTTGGAGATACAGACTGTGTCAAACGCCTTAGCGAGATCCAGGAAAATGGTAATACATTTCTTATTTGCATCCATTTTTCTAACTAAGTAGGTAGTGAACTTATGAACAGCATCATCAGTAGACTTGCCAGTCCTGAAACCATATTGCGATGAAGAAAGTAAATCATTTGATTCCAGATAATTAATAAGCCTACTGTTTATGACGCGCTCAAATATTTTTGATAGTGATGTGAGGATTGAGATAGGTCTATAGTTGTTGACACAGTCCGTATCTCCTGCCTTATGTATAGGAATAACAATCGATTTTTTAAGCGCTTTGGGGAAAACACCAGCGTCCAGACAGCGATTTATGAGGTCAGTGAGCACAGGAGTAACGAGATCAGAGACCCTCTGCAGAAACCCAGACGAAACGTTATCCCAACCCGCTCGACAGTCAAGTTTTAGATTAATTATAATTTTTTTAACTTCCTCACAGTCAACCTTGAGGAGTACAAACGAATTACAGGATGAGGCTTCTATATGTTCAGCGACATCTCGAAAAGGTGGAGTGGGAGGTATACGTTGTGCTAATCTACTACCGACAGTAGCAAAAAACTCATTTGCAGTATTAACAGACGACTGTGGGGAAGAATTTGCAGACAGCAAGTCATGAGAAGTTATTTTATTATTCTTATTACAGTTGGTTATGGTTTTTATAGAATCCCATAATTTTTTTGAATTATTTTTAGCCATTTGTAACTGATCTTTTTCATAGAGCCGTTTTAGTTTCTTAAGGAGATTATTACAAAAATTTCTGTAACGCTTATATGTCGAACAAAATACTACATTGGTAGGTTCTTTTTTAGTTTTCAAATGCAACATGTCCCTATTTCTAATACACCGCAGGAGGCCAGTAGTGATCCATGGCTTTAGGAGTGTTTTGTTTCGCGGAATTTTTAAGATCAGTGTATGCCTATGTATCAGATCAGACATAACATTTATAAACATGCTGGTGGCTACACAGGGATCGATTTCATCATAGATTTGACCAAAATCTATCTCTCTACACTCAGATACAGCCTTCTCCCAATTAATTTTCCTAATCAAGCTAGTATCTTTAGCCTTTCCGGAAATTTTGTAATCAAGGCAAAATAATATAGCGCAATGATCAGATATCGTAGTTTGCAGATTGAAGGTGAAAGCATTTTGTTTGGTTTTAACAATAAAATGATCAAGACAATTTTCACCTCTGGTTGGTGAATAACTTGCAGGTAAAAGGCCGTAGAAAGTGGTAATGTCGAGATAAGCTGAAGCGTTTGTATCGGTATTTAATATATTTATATTGATATCACCCGTTATGATTATGTTACGAAAGTGTGATAATTTATCCAGTAGATTATTAAGTGAAAGCAAAAATTTGTCCAGATTTTTAAATGATGGCGGTCTATAAATTGCAACTATAACGGTCTGATTTGTTCCTAATTTAATGACTAAGCAGTTAGCTTCCATAAACTGAGGTTCCTCAATTTTAAAGTTAAGTCGATCGTTAATCAAAACCACAATTCCATCATTTTGGTTATAATTTTTAGAAGTTTGATGTGAGCTGTAACCTTTTATTGTTGGGAGACTTGACACCTGTGACAGCCAACACTCAGAAAGAACAATTATATCACACTCAAATGTCAGCCTAGCCATCATTACCATAAGTTCATCGAAATTGCGATTTAAACTGCGGATGTTTTGTTGTAAAATTTTTAAATACTTTGAGGGTTTCTGAATGTATGAGCAGCACTGTTCAGGATTACAGGTAACAGGCTCAGAGACCCGAAATTGTTCTACGTTGTTAAGCAAATCATTTATAGCAGCGAACACAATAAATTAAGAAGTTCGATGGACAACGTTATTTGATAATTATTATAATAATTTCCGATAATTGCGCAAAAATATGCAACTTTGCAATATTTAAATAATTTAGTATTTATTAACATTGTAACTTTATATGTGAGTGTTAGGTGTAAATAGTTATGTATAAATGTGGTGCATTGTGTAGAAAAGAGCGCCACAAGACAAGAAATAAATAAGATTTTATACAGTATCAAGGCAGTAACTAAAACTAGTCATATTATTCTATTTAAATCTAAGTCGCTTTCATCTTTTATTTGTATGGGTTTGGCGTCCTTACTCTTCCGAAGATAAATTCGCCCAAAAGAAATCCAACAGCCATCATAAGAGCGAGTATTGACACATTGTCTGGTTAAGTAGAATAGTCTGCGAGCTTTGTTACTCAAAGAGTCAGACACGTAGATATTCTGTGGAGACCCAGACATTTTTATATGATTGGTGTTCAGCGGTAGTTGTTTTCGTTCCTTTTGCTTTTTATTAAAATTAATAATGGAGGATATAAATGAAGTTTTTCTGGCCACCGTCAAGAAGTCAACAACTATGGCTTCAGATTTAGAATTTGTCCTGTAAATGTCGCGAATTTCTGTTTCAGTAATTTCAGATGGTAAATTGATTGCTGCGCCAAGGTCCTTGACCATAGTTAAAAGGTTCTCTTTGGTCTCTTTTTCAAGCTTTGGAATATGTCGGATTTCCAACGTGGCTGCACGTGTAGTTTTTTCTTGAAATTCTAGCTTTTGTTCTAGGATCTGCATTTGCTTTTTGTAATCTTTATTTTCCTGTTGCAATTGACCAATAATTTCTAGAGACTCATCGTATTTCTTCGTTACAAATAAAACAGATTCCTTCAATTCAAGGTGAAGGTCCTTGACTGAGTTGATAGATCGAGTTATTAAATCAAATTTAGCATTTTGATTTTCTTGGAAATCAGCAAACATGGACTTCATTTGAGACATAAAACCATCCAAACATTCAGAGTGATCGTCAAATCTACGTTTATATCTTCTGGTAACATTTAACACCTCATTTGCTTTATCCGGTTCATTTAATGCAGAGTCCGAACTATGGTGTGGAGTAATAGTTTTTGACAATTCGTTGTCATTACTAGGTGGAGTGCGCTGCAAACTCATGTTTACAACTCGTTTACGAGATTTTGATATTAAATAAATCTCAATAAGAGTTTCACGTACTGGGATACGAACTAGCGACTCCTCATTCACAAGTCGCTGTTGTCGACGCTGAGCCAAACGTACGTTAATTAATGCGTTCAAACAGCGTTTCTTGATTTTGTTATGAAAACCTGTTTTGATAGTGTCAACAGCTGACGTATTTGTTAGGTCGCGACATAACGCGTACTGAGTCCAAAGGTGAAAAAGTGAAGCATTGTTTCATTTTGGAAATCAGTTAAAAATGCCAATTCCTGTTTCCAGTTTTATTTTAGTCACCATCATATAACTTAACCGCAATACCCTTATCTACAGGTCCTCGGCGGAACGTCAGTGATGAATGGCATGATGTACATTCGCGGGTCCCGAAACGACTACGACAGCTGGGCCGCTGCCGGCAACGAGGGCTGGTCGTACGAGGAGGTGCTGCCGTACTTCCTCAAGTCGGAGGACAATAAACAGATGAAGGAGATGGACCAGGGCTACCACGCGACTGGCGGGCCGCTGACTGTGGCGCAGTTCCCGTACCATCCGCCGCTCAGCTTCAGCTTGGTTAAGGCTGGAGAGGAACTGGGTGAGGTTTTAAACATGCTTTGAGTTACGTACTCTGGGATGGTCACTAGTTAATGTACAATTCGTAAGGTGCATTCTCCCAATTAATGAAAAACTATACATATATGTATTATCTAAAACCACGAAACCACTAACAAAACTCCCGCACATTCCAGGCTACAAACAGCGAGACCTCAACGGCGCAGTCCACACCGGCTTCTCGATAGCGCAGACGACAAACCGCAACGGTTCTCGCCTGTCGGTGGCCCGCGCATTCCTGCGCCCCGCCAAGAACCGGCCCAACCTGCACGTGATGCTGAATGCCACAGTCACCAGGGTGCTCATCAACCAGACCACCAGGCAGGCGTATGCAGTGGAAGTCAGGAACAGCTTCGGAGGCACTGAAGTTATTTTCGCTAATAATGAGATTGTTTTGAGGTATTTTTTTTTCTTTATATCTTGCAAGTATCAGGTAAACAATAAGTGTCCATTTATTTGTGCAGTAAAAACTACGGGGTGACGTAATTTTGTATCAAACCATTTTACGCCAAGATACACTCAATTACGTAAACTTAACTGTCACTTTGGCTTTTATAGCAACTGATGGGTATGGGAGGGTCCGGCACTACATGAAATTAGCAGTTTGTTTTGTTTCTGTTCAATTACATATGAACTAAAGTGACATTAATTATCCGAGATCGTGATATTGAAGTTACCCACAAAAAAATAAATTTGACAACAATCGACGGGCAGTGTAGCTCACCGAGTACAAGTTTCCTGCTCGGAGAATGCTCCCTTTTCAATTTAGGATGAGGAAATTTACGTCATATTCCTTATACCTCTAAAAAACTGTCAAGCAGACCCAGATTAACCCCCGTCTTTCTGCTCTACAGCGCCGGTGCAGTAGCGTCACCCCAGCTCCTGCAACTGAGCGGCGTGGGCGACCCGGTGGTGCTGTCGGGCGCGGGCGTCAAGCTGGTGCACAGCCTGCCCGCGGTGGGGCGCAACCTTCACAACCACGTGGCGCACTTCTTGAACTTCCAGGTCAATGATAACAACACCACGCCGCTCAACTGGGCCACCGCTATGGAGTACCTACTGTTCAGAGATGGGCTCATGTCTGGGACAGGTAAGTGCTAAAGAGAATTTTTAATTTGATTTTTTGACTTAGACGAATATGAAACCGGAACAAAGATGGCCACCTCCGCTATTATGACAAAATATCTCAGTTGGTTGCCCTAAAACTTCACATAAGCTCATGCCTATAGTGTTCCTAGAGGTTTTTTACAAAGCTCACCTTGCAACGGAAACAAACTTGCATACTCGAGAGGATATTACAGTATCAAACTTCCCCAGGCATATCCGAAGTGACAGCGTTCATAAACACGAAGTACTCGAACCCAGCGGAAGACAACCCTGACATTCAGCTGTTCTTCGGCGGCTTCCTGGCCGACTGCGCGAAGACCGGCATGGTGGGGGAGAGGTTGGACAACGGTTCCAGAACCATCCAGATCATTCCTACTGTGCTGCACCCCAAGAGTAGGGGACGCCTCGAAATCGCGTCCAATGATCCATTTGCGTATCCCAAGATATATGCCAAGTGAGTACCTATCTATTTAACAAAAACAGCACTATCTAATGAAAAAATAGGAAACACAATTAAAACAGTTTACTTTACTATAAGAAAATTTTACCACAATTTCAGCTACCTAACTCACCCAGACGACGTCAAAACCTTAGTGGAAGGCATCAAGTTCGCTCTAAAGCTAGCTGAGACCAAAGCCCTGAAGCGTTATGGAGTGAAACTGGACAAGACGCCGGTGAAGGGCTGCGAGAAGATCAAGTTCGGATGCGACGCGTACTGGGAATGCGCCGTGAGGATGCAGACTGCTCCAGAGAACCATCAGGCGGGATCCTGCAAGATGGGACCGAGAGGAGACGATAGCGCTGTTGTTGATAACTTGTTGCAGGTAAGCTTTAAAAATGCCTAACGCACCGTCCGGGGAGACGTGTTGTGTGTGATTACAAGGTAGGTGGGCACATATTTGACAGTTTCACCTAGCGAGATTAAATCTCGTGTCCTCTAAACATAATTTTCAAGTTCAAGTCTTCTAATTTTTAAACATTATTCCCTTATCTCCTGTCTAGGTTCAGGGCATAGACCGTCTGCGAGTGGCGGACGCAAGCGTTATGCCGGCGGTGACATCAGGGAACACGAACGCGCCCGTCGTCATGATCGGGGAGCGCGCCGCGGACTTCATCAAGCGACGCTGGCTGGGGACTGTCAGTGTAAGTCCATATTTTATCACTTTGTTTGGAGTGATTTGTTTGTATTTGGAAAAGCTAGGGCGCACATTTGCAGAACGCGGTTTTCACTAGCAAAGCTTACGAAAATCGAAATAAAGTATACACACATAATAACTCCATCATGTCTGTCTCTCAAAATATGTGTAGGAACGAGTCCCACAGTACTAAGGAGCTACTCTTCATGACATGGCCATTAGCCAACAGGTTCGTAGATCTCGAAAGGACCTGTCGACATGTTGGGTTGAAGGCATTCGACTCAGTACCACATACATGGCTCATGAGGGTGCTGCAGTTGTACAAGATAGATGCAACTCTGCGTACCATTCTTCTGCCACCACGGGGCACTTTATTTTAAGAGAAGCAATGTTCATATTCCTTTGGCAGCGAAAACCTTGCTTTTCTGTGCCTTGCTGGACTAAGCCAAGTCTTATGTTTTATTAACTAGGGATGATGAGGCGATAGGTAATACAATTTTTTTTCTTTCCAGGTTCCCTACCCAGTCTCACACGGCGGTCTGTCCAACGTGCTGCAAGCGAGCGACTCCTCGCAGCACGCCACGTGGCAGCGGTGGGTGTGACGTCAGCCGGAGCCACAGAGCACTCGCCCCTAGAGTTACATAGTGTACATATTTAGCTGTAAATCTTAGATGGTGTCATGGAATGAGGCTTTCCTATGGATTAAGGTCGTTTTTTTTCCTACATTGGTTGTGTTTTCACGTTTCAGTTACAAAAGTGACAGACGATAAACGGTCAGTGTACCGACTGACTGCGGACAACGATAACTAGTGTCCGGAGCCGCGTCCGCAATTTGTCCGTATTGGTTTCATCGAACCTTGAAAGCTTCGAGGTGTAATCCAAATTAGCCACATTTTTTAATAATTGAATGGCCATAGAGAGAACCTAGCCTTCATTGACTGTTGTGTTTTTAATTAGCTTAAATAAACTACAGAATATTTTTCTGAAATTGAATCTGTAGATCTGTGGCATCAATTAGGTTTTACTATTTTATTGTAACTTGTGAACGCATTGCGTTGTTGTACAAATTAGTATTTATTTATATTTTAATTCCGTCCATTGCACATTGTTGTAAGTCTTCACTTGAAGACAAAATAATTGCATCAGTGAGATACTTATTAAATTGTATATTATTCTTATCACTGGGTGCAAATATTTTTGGGAACAAGTGTATAATTTATGATAGATATTAGATAAGTCAAATTTTATTAAATAAATGATTTTTTTAATACTGATTATTACTACTTATTTTAAACTGGAGAACTTATTTAATTTATTAGCTTAAGCAGACACACACTTCTAATAGTAAGAATTGAAGACAAAAGGCAACAATACATACAAAAGTAAATTCTTTCCACCAGAGATACACTAGGCCGCTGAGTGGTGTGAGAATTTGTAGCGGGCTCGTTTCAGACTGACTACTATTTTACACTCGCAACATATCCCTCGCACACATACTTCCCTGTTTTGTATTTACAAAAACCACGCTCCGCTGCTGACCCGTTTCCACTAGAGCTGCGCTGAGCGAGGCACATCCCTCGCTACGCATCCTCGTACATATCTGGTGAAACGCAGCCTAAGCGGGCGGTAGCGGTACTCCGCCGCGCGCCGTAAGCAGCGAGCTTATGTTGGGTCCCTGGTAGATGCGCGAAATGTTTTCGCTCTCCCTCTAGCGTACGGTGAATACGTCGAATATCGATATGCTTCCGCGATATTTTCCGAACCTGCTTCTCTCCACACTCTTCAATAAACTTCAGCAATGGTGTTGTTGCATGTAAATCTAATTCAGGTCCATCAGGTTTCACACGAAAACTGATTTATTTCCACACAGCGAGCGGTAATGTACATGTACGTAATGCATTCATAGTAAAAACTTCGAATCATAAATAGCAAATCAATAACCATTGTTCGAAATGTATGCAACTTCTCGCAGTCAGCGAGTTTGTCAACGTTCCACTAGTTCATCGAGTTTTTCAGCATTAACATAAACACCGGAATGTTCCATTAGTTCAACAAGTCCCGGACCAGGTTCACGATACTTTAGTGTCCATCGTGAGTCATTTTCATCGTATTCCGAAGGTAGAACAAACTTGCGTTTACGATAGTGTTCCTTCTTCGGTTCCAACCATACATCCATCCTCATTACATCGGTTGTTGAGCAAAAATTTCTTAGCATGCAACCGTAATCGTCTACTTTCCAATTCATCTCTAGTCCATACTCGGTAACGAAGTTCAGCAATGTTGTTGTTGCATGTGTGGGTAATTCAGGTCTACCGTGTTCCACGGTGATACGGTAAGCGTTGCATAATGTAGCAGGCAACGTACATGTACTCAATGCATTTGTAGTAAAAACTTCGGATGCCAACATTTTAGCCAATTTCTGGCAATCTTTCGACAGTTTCTTGCATCTAGCGAGTTTGTAAGCATTAACATACACACCAGTATGTGTCCTTAGTTCTACAAGACCTGAAGCAGGTTCACGATACTTTAGTGTCCATCTTGAATCATTTTTATTGTACTCCGGAGGAAGAACAAACTTGCGTTTACGAGAATGTTTCGCAATGGTAGTTGATTTACCGTGACCACCTCTCTCTTCTCCTTCTTGGGTTTCAATAGTCTTCATGATTGTAAGGTTCTTACGGATACCGTTTAGCATACAGTCGTAATCATTTATTTCCCAATCCTGCTCTAGTCCATACTCTGCAACAAACTTCAGCAATGTTACTGTTGCACGTGTATCTAATTCAGGTCCATCATGTTTCCTATCGTTACCAAAATCGTTGCTTAATACACATACACTCAATGCATTTGCAGTAAATATTTCGGATAATAAAATTTGAGCCAATGTTTGGCAATTGTGCGACTGTTTCTTGCATTCAGCGAGTTTTTCAGCATTAACATAAACACCGGAATTTTTCATTAGTTCAACAAGTCCCGGAGCAGGTTCACGATACTTTAGTGTCCATCTTGTATCATTTTTATTGTACTCCGGAGGAAGAACAAACTTGCGTTTATGAGAATGTTTCGCAATGGTAGTTGATTTACCGTGACCACCTCTCTCTTCTTCTTCTTGGATTTCAATAGTCTTCATGATTGTAAGGTTGTTACGGATACCGTTAAGCATACAGTCGTAATCATTTATTTCCCAATCCTGCTCAAGTCCATACTCTGCAACAAACTTCAGCAATGTTACTGTTGCTCGTGTATCTAATTCAGGTCCATCATGTTTCCTATCGTTACCAAAATCGTTGCTTAATACACATACACTCAATGCATTTGCAGTAAATATTTCGGTTAATAAAATTTGAGCCAATGTTTGGCAATTGTGCGACTGTTTCTTGCATTCAGCGAGTTTTTCAGCATTAACATAAACACCGGAATTTTTCATTAGTTCAACAAGTCCCGGAGCAGGTTCACGATACTTTAGTGTCCATCTTGTATCATTTTTATTGTACTCCGGAGGAAGAACAAACTTGCGTTTATGAGAATGTTTCGCAATGGTAGTTGATTTACCGTGACCACCTCTCTCTTCTTCTTCTTGGATTTCAATAGTCTTCATGATTGTAAGGTTGTTACGGATACCGTTAAGCATACAGTCGTAATCATTTATTTCCCAATCCTGCTCAAGTCCATACTCTGCAACAAACTTCAGCAATGTTACTGTTGCTCGTGTATCTAATTCAGGTCCATCATGTTTCCTATCGTTACCAAAATCGTTGCTTAATACACATACACTCAATGCATTTGCAGTAAATATTTCGGTTAATAAAATTTGAGCCAATGTTTGGCAATTGTGCGACTGTTTCTTGCATTCAGCGAGTTTTTCAGCATTAACATAAACACCGGAATTTTTCATTAGTTCAACAAGTCCCGGAGCAGGTTCACGATACTTTAGTGTCCATCTTGTATCATTTTTATTGTACTCCGGAGGAAGAACAAACTTGCGTTTATGAGAATGTTTCGCAATGGTAGTTGATTTACCGTGACCACCTCTCTCTTCTTCTTCTTGGATTTCAATAGTCTTCATGATTGTAAGGTTGTTACGGATACCGTTTAGCATACAGTCGTAATCATTTATTTCCCAATCCTGCTCAAGTCCATACTCTGCAACAAACTTCAGCAATGTTACTGTTGCTCGTGTATCTAATTCAGGTCCATCATGTTTCCTATCGTTACCAAAATCGTTGCTTAATACACATACACTCAATGCATTTGCAGTAAATATTTCGGTTAATAAAATTTGAGCCAATGTTTGGCAATTGTGCGACTGTTTCTTGCATTCAGTGAGTTTTTCAGCATTAACATAAACACCGGAATTTTTCATTAGTTCAACAAGTCCCGGAGCAGGTTCACGATACTTTAGTGTCCATCTTGAATCATCTTCATTGTATTCCGGAGGAAGGACAAACTTGCGTTTATGAGAATGTTTCGAAATGGTAGTTGATTTACCGTGACCACCTCTCTCTTTTATCTCTTTTCCTTCTTGGGATTCAATAGTCTTCATGACTGTAAGGTTCTTACGGATACCGTTTAGCATACAGTCGTAATCATTTATTTCCCAATCCTGCTCTAGTCCATACTCTGCAACAAACTTCAGCAATGTTACTGTTGCACGTGTATCTAATTCAGGTCCATCATGTTTCCTATCGTTACTAAAATCGTTGCATAATACACATACACTCAATGCATTTGCAGTAAATATTTCGGGTAATAAAATTTGAGCCAATGTTTGGCAATTATGCGACTGTTTCTTGCATTCAGCGAGTTTTTCAGCATTAACATAAACTCCGGAATGTTTCATTAGTTCAACAAGTCCCGGAGCACGTTCACAATACTTTAGTGTCCATCGTGAGTCATTTTCATCGTATTCCGGAGGAAGAACCAACTTACATTTATCATTCTGTTTATCTTTCTGTTCTGTTTGTTCTTTATTTAATTTTGAAACTTCTGTGTCTCTTGATGAAGATGCTGGTAAGTCCATCTTCTTATAGGTATTTGTGTCGTGTTCTCTATGCAAAGATCTATAAATAAAATAAAGTCATTAAAACAAGTGAAATTTCCAAAATGACAAAAAAAACCTGTGAATTATCCAGCAGGAATGTGTTGATGAAAAGTTAAGTTCTTATCCGTTATATCGTATAATCGTATATAAATATCTACGATATCGTCGATATTGTCGTTATCTTTTTTTAATACATTTTGTACTTATGAACTCAATTTATTTAAACCTTCAAAATAAACAAATCTAAGTGGTCTTATTACGACATGTCGCCATATTCACTCACACAGTCAACTTTCTTCTACTTTTTCAGTTGCCACTACTGGGGCCCCTGACATTATTATGTCTGTTGTGCCCACTGCAGGGCAAAGGCCTCCTTTAAATTTTTCTATTCATCTCTCTTAAGAGCTATTTTAGACTAACCCTTTTACTAGCAGTCTATCTCCCCAGGCCATCTTCTTCTGGCCTAACATGGATTGCAAAAAACTACAGGCATAGTTACAAAAGCAGTCAGACGTTTTACCGACCCATGCGTTACCAATAAAAAACTTTATTTATTTGGATCTCCAACAAAGGATGATACACAGATACATAACAGGGTGTTTGGAAACTGGGTGCACTCCTTGAAATGGGCCACACTAGACCCAATTTGCAACATCCTTGATAACTTTGAATATGAAAACAAATCTTACTTGTAGCTTTGAATTTTCCTAAGTAAAACTCCGTGAGTAGTTCGCACTAACAAGCACCTCTACACTAGCACGTCCCACGTCGAATGATTATTATTATCTTGGTAAAATGAAAAATTTGATACCTTGTCTGATATGAAAAGGAATATCTAATGTTTATGATCCAAACAAAACTACGCAACACTTTATCAATGCGATCTTATCACCAGCGTCGACTCTGCTTATAGGCGCGTCGTCAACCAAGCGTCCAGTCAACGTTAACACGACACCGCATCGGCTTGGCATCGCCCAGCTTGCGGAGGGCCGACCGCCCGCATACAGCTGGATGAAGGTGGCGAAGAACCTGTGTCAGTGAGGCGACGCGACGGCTCACCGCATGCGGGTGCTGCGTCCGCAGCGAGATATATGTGTGTAATTATTTAGGTCTTTACCTATGAAATTGCCGTTATACGGTTACTAAATAAATCTGCATTCAAAGATTTTCGAAAGTTCACTTGCCACACTCGAGAATCGGACAGGCTAAATTAAAATAAATAAATTATGGCATCAATCGATAGGGTCAATCATAGCTCTAACAAACGTCATAAATTAAATGAAAGGAAAACCATGAAATCTTCACTTATTTTAATAGAACAAAAAAGGGAGTAAACTAACTAATTAGTTGCTCAAAATGAGCAATTTTGTTGCATATTTCCGAATAGCGTTAATTTTGATTACCCTTCCTACTACCTACTCCAGTATTAGGCTGTTCGAAGGGAAAAAATAAAAAGCCCGTGTAAGTACTTTTATTAAACAAAAAAAAACATTTTTTTATTTCTAAACAAAATTATTTTTCCACATGAAAAAAAAAATGCAAAATGTTTTTATTTTACGAAAACCTTCGTGTACAATGAATTGTGCTGGGAGCGTCCTTTTAGGCAAACAATGCCTGTGTTAGGAGACTCCGCTCTTCCATATCTTAGAATTAATAACATTTAAAAACTTAATTACTACACTTATATTTATATAATTTTTATAGTTTAAAATAATGTCTTTTATACAATATTTGTATCATGATTGTAGTAAGCGTAGCGTAGTGTATACAAATTTAGTTAGGTGTGGTGTGTATGAGATGTAGTGCGGTTTGGTTTAGTGTGTTGTGGTGTGATGTGATGTGATGTGATGTGGACTGGTATTGTATAGTGTGGCTTAGTGTGGTGTGTGGATAAAGAGTAAGGTGTGCATCGTTACGGTGTGACATATTACTCATGATATTCCAGTAGAGATTTCTTATCCTCATAACTAAGAGACTTAATCCAGTTTGTGATAATTTTTTACAGTCAAAATGGTTTCTATTGTGTACATATATGGTTTTATTAATCCTATTGTAAAGTTGAGTTGATAGGTGGTAAAACTGTCTGCTTGCAAGTTTGGTTTTATATTGGGGATTTCTGCAATTATATCTTTTCTTCTTTTAAGTTTTTTGTTTTTGTCAAATGGAAGGGTTTTATGTTTTTTTAGAATCGTTTGAGTTATGTATAGTTTTCTGAGAGTAAATTACTGATTTCGTATAGGTTTTTTGTAGTGTCTTTTATTTTTAAAGTACATGATTTTAATAATTGCTCGTTGTGCACGTTCCACGTCCAGAAATCTAGTTTTAGCGGCGCTACCCCAGATGGAGATACAATACAGCAGAACAGACTGTCCAAGAGCAATGTAGATTTCGTTAAGAAGATTTCTGGGCTGGTTGTTACTGCTCAACATGTTAGTTGGGGCAACGTGTCTAGTGTTTTGAATATCCAAGTAAGCTTCCTAACCCTACTAATCACTTGCTCAAGGTGAGAGTACCAGGACAGAAATTGGTCAACCAGCACCCCTAAGTATCTCGTCTTAGAGACTCTGTTTAAGCTTGGGCAATTACAATTTATGCTGTTTGTATCTCCGCATGTATGTACTTTTAGAATGAGTTCTTCAATGGGCTGTGTCTGGTTACTAACACTGAAACGTATGTAGTTAGTCTTGGTGGCGTTTAAGGTTAGTAAATTATTTTTTAGCCATTCAGCTATGTGTGCCATCCCTACCTCTGCAGTCGTATTAATTTCCTGCCAAGACTTACCAGTAAAAACAACAGCAGTGTCATCGGCGTACGCAAAAACTCTGGCATTTGTTAATTTAATATTACACAAATCATTGATGGATATTAAAAAAAAGGGTAGGTCCTAAAACACTACCCAGTGGAACGCCTTATGTTACCTCTGCTTCGTTACTAATGTGTTGTCCTATTTTTACTTTTTGTTTCCTGTCAGAGAGGTAATCCTTGAGTGCCTACTCAAGGATTACCTCAGTGCAGTACCTCTTATTCCGGCTTTTTGTAATTTATTCACAAGGATAGGAACAGAGACGGTGTCAAAAGCCTTTTTGATGTCTATGAAAATGGACAGGCATTTATGTCCCTTGTCAAGTTGCTCGATTATCTGAGAAGTCAATGAAGTCACAACATCTTCGGTACTTACAGCCTGCCTGAAGCCAAATTGTGACGGAGATAATATGTTATATTTGTTGAGGAATTTAGTAAGTCTAGAATTTATAATCTTTTCAATTACATTTGATATGGCTGGTAAGACCGAGATAGTCTGTAATTATTGACATCGTCTCTGTCCCCCCCTTGTGTACTGGAGTTATAATAGATTGCTTTAGAAGAGCCGGGAAAACACCTTGCTGGAGACACAGATTAGCAAGGTGGGTTATTATTGGAACGACTTCCTTTCTTACAACTTTAAAAACTTTGTTGAGATGTTGTCCCAACCTGGGGCGCTCTCAGATTTTAAATTTAACAATATACTGTTTACTTCAGTTATGTCAGTGTCAATTAATACAAGAGTATTCAGCGGAGATGTATCTGGGTGAATTGGGGATTGGACCTTATTTAAGCTTGGGTCAATCTGATGGGCTAATTGTTTTCCAATGTTTGCAAAATAATTAATATAATTAATCGAGTCATGAGAGGTAGGTTTTATATTCAACAATTCTATGTTTTGATTTTTTATTTTATTAATTTAATTTAATTTATTTATTTACTTCAGACACTACGATCCATAATTTTGTTAGTAGGTACACTTAAAAATAATGTTAGTAATTAAAATAATCAAAAACAAATCACACCACACAATATTATTACATCAAAATTTAACATCAAAATAACCTATAAAAATTAAATTATTACAATACTTATCCATGTCAAATAAAATGTAAAATGTTCACAATCAAATTTAAAATTAAAATAAAATAAAATTAAAATTCATTCAAGATTAAAAAGATAACATAAAGTCGGCAGTGATTGTTTTTTTTTTAAAGATATATATATGTGCAGGCGCTGGCATGCAGCTGCAGCCATCTCCACAAGAAAGGAGAATCCCACCGCTCGGACAACACGCCCAGGATCCCATTCGAGCCACCCCTACAGCGCCGCAGAAGCGATGCACTCCTTTTCCGGATTATTCCGTAGAAGTCATCGGTAGCAGCATCAGCGAACATCGCCGATGCGCTACAATACCGGGGCCGCCCCAACAGAATCCTGAACGCATTGTTGTACTGGACACGAAAAGCGTTGTACGCCCGCAGAGTGAAGTTGGTCCACAGGCTGCACGTGTAAAAGGTCTGGCAGTATGCCTTGAATAAGGTTATTTTTACCTGTGAAGAACAACGTGCAAACCTGCGAGCCAGCATGTTGCACCGGACAGACAACGCCCTTCGCTCCCTCTCGATGTCCGCATTATCAGACAGATCATCAGAGACCCAGTGACCCAGATACTTGAATCGATCTACTCTGTTCAAATCTGACCCGCAAAGAGTGACAGGTGGTCCAGTTAAGTAGCTTTTAGTACCAGCTTTGAAGATCATGTATTCACTCTTCTTTGGGTTATATCTGAGCCCATGGGCCTCCGCGTAGGTCTCACAAATATTCAAAAGCCTGCGCATCGCAGAAAGAGACGGACTCAGCAACACCATGTCATCCGCGTAACTTATGTTGTTTATACATACCCCATCAACGGAACAACCGACCTTAGTGCTGCTGAGCTCCTCGATCAGTTGATTCATATACAGGTTGAAGAGACGCGGGGAGGTTATTCCCCCCTGCCTCACCCCACAGTCCAACCCGTATACGTCCGAATGCGACCCTGCCCATCTGACACTATTTTGCTGGTGACTATACCAATATTCAAATAGTGCTATAATGTCATGTGACAGCTTCGTCTCGCATCGCAACTTACGCCATAACTTGTCATAATTGACTGTATCGAATGCTTTTGACAGATCTAAGTAGCAAGCATATATAGGCGTATTCCTGTCTGTGTAGTACTGAACAGTTTGCTTGAGACAGAGGATAGCATTATTAGAGTATGTGATATTTTTTTTGTTTTTCCAAAGTATTTAATTGTTGGTTACAGATTTTACAAGTAAGTTCCGTTCATATCGCCTTTTTAATTTTTTTATTAAATTATTGCAGTAGTTCCTGTACCTAGTGTAAGATATTTTTAGTATTTCATTGTGCGGATCATTGCGAGTTTGTTTTTGCAATTTATTTCTGTTTTTATTACAGCGTAATATACCCGTAGTGATCCATGGCTTGATGATCCGTTTACTGTTTGGAATGGTTTTCACGGTCGTGTTGTAATTTATAATAGATGATAAGGTATTTATAAAGCAATCAAATAATAAGTCTGGATCATCACAAAATAATAAATCAGATAATTTTTTCTCCTGTAGATCTTTTAGAGCTTGCTCGTAATTTATTGCAGAGGTAATTTTGTTTGTTGTATAAATATTTTTTAATTTTGCTAGAGATAGGAAAGTGGTGTAATGGTCAGTGATAGTTGAGTGTAAGATAGCGATGGAGGCAGAGAACTTCTTTTTGTCTATATTTAACATGAAGTGGTCCAGACAGTTTTGTTCTCTGGTTGCAAGTGTATGTCCAGGTAGTATACCGAAAAGCGATACCATATTTAAGTAACTAGTTCTATTCTTGTGATCTTGAGATGATTCATTTTCCCTAGATTTGATGTTGATGTTTATATCTCCAGCTATAATAGTATTTTTTGTGAAGAAATCATGTTAAGTTGTGTACTAAGAGAATCAATGAATCTATCAATATTAGAGTTTAAAGGCGAGCGGTATATACAAAAAACGTTACTACCCAGAACATCCAGCCGTAGACAAGACTCTTGGTCAAGCTGTATTTCCTCAACTTTGTGCTTTAAAGAACATTTTACATATACAACCACCCCATCATTTTGATTAAGTTGTCGGGTCGTCATATAAGTGTGGTAATTGTTTATTTGCGGAATAGGTTTATTAGGGCACAATCTGCATTCCGTCAGGATAATAATATCCAGTTCGAGATGAAGGGTAGATAAATTGATAATAAAATCGTCAAAGTTACGATATATGCTTCTTATGTTTTGCGATATGATAGTAAGGTCGTTCTTGTTTATTACAACGTGTTCGTGAAGTTCTGAGTAATCGCAATAGACAGAACGGGCAATTTCAATATTGTCTATCTCAGATACAGTTTCTAATATGTTATCCACTATAACAGTATAAATCCATGATGACTATGTGTATCAAGAAAGTGTATATTTCAATATACTTAGATAGGAGAATAATTGTTTCCACGGTCATGATTGTAACACGACTTTTGAGTGAGGAGTATTGTTTTGTTGTGTACGTTCTGATGTTTGAGTGAATCAATGAGTAAATAAATTGTAGATATGTGTAGAGAATTTGTGTGTTTGTTGTTGTTGTTTGTGTGATTATGGTTAGATTATGTACTGAGTAAATGTGTATACAAAAAAAATTAAAGGGCCGGGTAGATAGAAAAAAAGAAAAGAAATCGGGCAAAACGACACCAAAAGTAAGTTATGAGACGTATTGTATTGTATAACGGGCTGGTGTCCGCAACTCCACGTCAAAGCGCGTATTTTGCGTGCGGGTTAGGTTAGGTTAGGAGACGTATCTCAAATATGAAATAATATGAAAAATTTAACGATAACGTGAAAGTAAACTATACATAAAACAATAGACTTCTAAAATAAAAAGGAAAATACAAGGACAACAAAGACATTCAAATAATACGAGCTGCCGATTCTTTGACTCATTACCTGTCTGTCATTTGTCAGTCGATGACCAGACTTGTCAACACATATCATAACATCACGCCCGTAATCCCCGAAGGGTTAGGTAGAGGTGTACCTAATAGTACACTCACATTTCGGTAGTTATGTTTAAGTCCCATATAATAGGAGGCGCGATTACAGTTATCAACCGGGCACAAATCCAGACTCCGTGACTGCTACTGAGAAATTCCTAGTGGAAAAACCCAATAACACTTAGTCCCATCCATCATAGTCTCATTCATAGTGTCATGCTCAGGATTCGCGCTTGCGACCACTAGACCAACGAGGAGCCAGACTTGTAAACTGTTAATTAATCCTGGAACTAATAAGGACTAAGATAATTATAATTTAAAGGAACTAGATCCGCAATGTTTGGCGCATTGGCTGAGCGATTGACTGCTGCGCTTCGTGTTGCGGGTTCGATTCCCGCACGGAACAAATATTTGTATGGCTTACAGGTAGTTGTTCCGGGTCTGGCTGTTTGTGTATGTGAGCTTAAATGTTTGTAAACGCACCCACGGTACAGGAGAAATTCCTAGTGTGGGGCAAAGTTTTATTTAAAAAAAAAAAAAAAAAAAAATGTTTAATCGATTAGTAAGTAGTACTAGTCATTCGATTGCCATACACATTCTAAGATTTAACCGATCTGTTTGTTCATCATCGATAATTTGTTTAATTATGGTGGAATCGCCAGGGTAGCCAACGAAATTCAATTTTTCTTACTTTTTTTGTAATTTGCAGCTCAGTGTGAGGTTGAATGTTGACCCCATTCAATTTCAATGGGGTTTAATGAATACGAGGGTTGTATTGATGATTTTAATGATTATAATTTTGTAACTACATACGTGTTCCGTGCGCGACTTAATTTTCATCAACATACAACAAATGACACTGACCTGCAAATTGCAAAAAAACGTTATAACGAAAACATGAAAACGAAACGAAATTTGAATTTCGCGGGCTACCCTGGCTGTTCCACCTTAACGATAAGAACATATCTGCTTAAACTTCGTCCCATGACCACCTCCATGCAACCACCAGAATCATCCGGATGCCCTACTAATATTAAAAATGCGAAAATATGTGGGGATGTATGGATGTGTAGATGTATGGATGTTTGTTACTCTTTCAAGTAAAAAACACAGAACAGATTTGAATGAGCACACAGATAGTCTATAACCTGGATTAACACATAGGATACTTTTATTTTATCCCGGTAGTATGATCCCGTGGGAAAATAATATTACCGAAGTCCATGCGGGCGCAGCCGCGGGCATGAGCTAAGCTAGTAGATTATAAAGCGCAGGCCATACCACGAGCTAGCGAGCGAGCTAGCCCGGCGAGCCTCTTCTCATACTTCGTTTCGGGTCTTTCGATAGTTCGCGGGGTGAACCTAAGTAGAAAAAGAGGTGAAACGATGCGGGGCCCGGCTCACTCGCTAGCTGGCGCTGTGGCCTGCGCTTTAGTGCTACCCGTGCGAGGCCGAGGTGGGTCGCTAGGATTTATACTAATATTGAAGTAATCGTTCCGACTTAACCGCGTGGTTACCACCACTCAACCGCTAGAAAATAGAAACGTGGGGCGCCCGCGCGATTCTATGACTATGGAGTGTCGCGTCGCGCGTCGCCTGAGCGTTCAGTTGCGTTGCGGGCACCGCGCGATTCGCACGTCACAACAAGGGCACGCTATGGATCGCTTTGACACTGAATTATTGATTGATGAAGTGGAGAAAAGACCAATAATATGGGATCTTCAGTGTGAGGATTATTCCAATAAAGTTGCCAAGATCCGAGCTTGGCAGGAGTTGGTGGAGATTTTTGAAAATGGTGAAGACACTTTGGAAAAAAAGAATATTTTAGGTAAGTGGGTACTTATTCGACAGTAACTGAGAGAATTATATGTTTTTGTCTTGCCACGAAACACGCCCGTCGTTCACAAAGCAAGGAACCAATTTATCTCTAGTATTCAAAAAGATGACGGTGCAATGTATTTAGACTACTCATTGGTGTAGTAGGTATACCTATATATAAATTAGTGTATAAAGTTTGTACTTTATACCATATCTAGTCCTCACAATGTTGTGTAGAACAGTAGAATGCAATATTTGAAAGATAATACACCGTTAGTTTGCGAAAATACTAAAAGTACATGCTATGTTAAGTAGGGCTTTCGATAAGCCATTGTTAAAAAATAGGTACATTTTGGTACAAGTTGGCAAACTTTGTCATTGCAGTCAAGGCTGAATGGGCAATGTCCAAAAAATCCTGCATATTAAATTTTTTTTTTTTTGTTAAAACGTATTAATATTTTAAGAAACTAATTTTGAATATTTTTGAAATTCAATGGCTCTTAATTTATATTGGGAAATTATTAAAAGGGCGAATAAAAATTTAATTGGCGACCAATATACTGAATGGGCGACTATTGTACCAAGTAACTAACTATTTATCCGGTCATTGCGGCAAGGAGAATATAGGAAGCAAGAGCGAGCGAAGGCTGAGAGAGACTTGTGGCACCCCGACTCGGACAGGTTAGTTTCGAAGGGGATGGCGGGGTCTAGTGAGCCCGAAGTGAGCGAACTAAGACCCCGGAATCTCCTTTGTGTTAGGTTACTTTTAACCCTGCAAACAGAAATAGGAGCCCCGCGCAGCAGGGCTACATCTACTACGCCTTTTCTACAATCTAATGATTAATAACCATGTTTTAGGTTTTTTTCAGAGTCCTTGAATTATCACACTGATTGTATTGAACTACTGTAGCTGCCAACCTATTATTTTTGCTACCCATTTTAATTATTTTTAAATCCCTAAATCAGATTGGTTTGTCGCCGCGTTAAATACATGCCATTTATATTTCATTGTAAAGTTTTAGGACTGATGACGTCACCACTGGAAAAGATTCCTTTGCTATTTCAACGGTTTAATACGTGAGTGACACTCTGATGACAGTTTGTTTTTAATGACATCCTCATCAAGCTAAGGGCTCGTACTGACACGCGAGAATCGCGCTATTGCCACATCTGAACGAAGGCTTTAGCGTATTTCACGATATTCCTTCTCTAGATAACGTCAATGAAGGTCAAATAAAGGTTTAATGCATGTATGATTTTTTTCATTTTAATGAGAAAAAAATGATTAGAGACTTTATTCCTCGAAATGGTTTTGCAATTAGCACAATTTTTGAAAACTGGACAATCCCACTCACAGCCGAGTCGAAGGCGAGTGTGTTATGGAGCCGAGAACTGCACTGACAATTAATGCCTACGTGTATAAAACGACGGTTTTCAAAATACACTAACATGAATAAATATAAATAGAACGAAATGTATTTTTTTGATTAGTAATTATGTATTAGAAGACTATGATTTCTATTGCTTTTTTTACGCTTTGCCTTTTTAGGTTGAAGGAGAAGCAAAGGTATGAAACCACCAAACAGCCTTTTTTTTTTTTTTTCCGGATGGGAAATCATCAAATGACCCCCCCCCACTCTGGGCGGAGCGGAAGGGAGTGTCAGACTTGTACTGACTAAAACCCATCCATGTTCCTTCTTTGCCCTTTGTGTTCCAGGGCCACGGTATCTCTTTCGAACAGTCCCGCAGCCCTGGCAGGCATCGGCCCTTGCGGACCCCTACTTATTTGCTGACATCTCTTTGAGGCGCACGTGGAACACGAACGCGCCGTCGACACGGCCTGTCGTCATAAGACGGCCGGACGGTGAGCTGGCCCATAACTCGCCGTCCACAGGCACGCGCCTACGGTGGCCGGGAGCCACCACGTGACCCCCAACGCCCAGGGCGTCTCCCGCGGCGACTGGGACGTGAGGTTCTTTCCCTCTCACGTCCCGCCACCTCCTTCACTAGCATGACTGCTTCGCAGAAGGAGGTGACGGCTTCCCATTCCCTCTCGCTCCGGACCATGGCTTGAACCAAGGCCGGACGCGAGAGATCGCCGCCGCCAATCGCCGCTACGAGGACACGGCGGTGCTCCGCCCAAGCGGGGCAGACCTCCACGGTGTGCTCCACCGTGTCCTCCGGACGATCCTCGCAGTGGAAACACCCGGGCGTTTCCTCCCGCCCGATTCGGTGCAGGAACCTCCCGAAACAACCGTGTCCGGTGAGGACCTGCGTCAGGCGGTAGGTGAGGGCGCCGTGGCGCCTCTCTAGCCACTCCTCAAAGAGGGGACTTATCGCCACTATGGTGGCGTGCCCTGCACGGGGTTGCGACAGTCGCTCTCTCCATGTCGCCATGAGATCACGCCGGAGGTCTGTCCGCTGAGCAGCAATTTGCCGCGGCAGCGGAGTTTCCTCCCGACGTAGTGCCTCCGCGCGCCATTCGTGCAGGCGTGCGAGGACTATCGCCTCCAGATCCCATGGCGGCAATCCGGCAAGGAGGCTAGCCGCTTCGCCGGAGATCGTGCGGTACCCCCGGATTAGCCTTATGGCTATTACTTTTTGGGGCGCGTTCAGGTAGTGGGCGGCTTGCCGCCTCAAAGAACGCGCCCACACCGGGGCCCCGTAAAGGGCCATGGACCGCACGACCCCGGCGTATAGCCTCCGGCAGGAGGCGTTTGGACCCCTCAGGTTGGGCAAGAGCCGCTTGAAGGCAGCCCCTGTCCGTTCCAGTTTGGGAGCCAAACGTCGGAAGTGCTCCACGAAGTTCCACCGGCTGTCGAGGACGAGTCCTAGGTACTTCAACGTCGACCCGACGCCGATGGAAACCCCTCCTGCCGTCAGTAGGGATCCCGACGGTGGCGCATTCCGAGGCCCATGAAAACACATGTCCTCGGACTTGTGCAGTGCCACCTCGAGACCCAATTGCCGGATCCTCTCCACGACCATCGCAACCCCGCGTGTCATGTTTTCGGCCGCCGCCTCGTGCGACCTCCCTTGTGCCAGTACCAGCGTGTCGTCAGCGTAGCAAACTACACTGACGCCGGTAGGGAGGTCGGCGCGCAGCACCCAGTCGTAACCGATGTTCTACAAGGCCGGCCCCAGAACCGATCCCTGTGGAACACCGCACGACATCTCTCGCCGGTTCCATTCTCCGCTCCGACCGGGGTAGATGACGGCCCTATCCGTCAGGTAGTCCCCGACCACACGACGAAGGTAGGTCGGCACCCGGTGATACCGGAGTGCCTCCCTAATGCAGCTCCAGGGCATGGAGTTGAAGGCGTTGGCGATGTCAAGAGACACCGCCAAGACAACCCCGCCCCGGGACACCGTGTCCCCCGTCGTGAGGGCTCTCACGCGCATGATGGCGTCCACCGTCGAGCGCCCCTTGCGGAAACCAAACTGGTGTTCCGTAAGATCCGGTCCCATCCCCGCAAGGTGCCCGGCGAGGCGGTTGGCAATGACTCTTTCAAAGAGCTTGCCCACCTCGTCGAGCAGCACGATGGGCCGGTATGCGGACGGAGAGTCCGCAGGGCGCCCTGGTTTCCGGATGAGGACCAGCTTCCCCGTCTTCCATCGAAGCGGAAACTGGCCTCTCTCCAAGCATGCGCTTAGGAGCCCTTCCAGTCGGGGCCCGAGAGCCTCAGAGGCCAGGACCCAGGCTTTGCCAGGCAAGCCATCGGGTCCCGGGGCGGTGTTTCTGGTTTTCAGCCTGCGTACCGCCACTCTCAGGTCTACCCCAGTCACCTCCGGAACGTCGTCATCGTCATCGGTGTGGTCCGCTTCCGGCACCGCACGCGGCGGCGGAGCCATAGGCGGGGGAGGATGCTCCCCTCGCGAAGGGAACAGAGCGCTCACCACGTCCTCCACGAGCTCAGGCCGGAGACTCTGCGTCAACGGGGGGGCCCGGGTGCGGAGTTTGTCCCGCACCATCTTGTAAGGGCGCCCTCACAGATCTCCGTTCAGAGACTCCAGCATCTCCTCGCGGGCCAAGTTCTTGGCCCGCCGGACAGCCTCTTGGAGGGCGGTCTTCGCCGCTCTGTACCCCTCGTACAGCTCTGCCTCAATGGCTGCCGCATCCGGAGGGCGGATGCGGAGCCTGCGATGCCTGGCGTACAGGCGCCGCGTGGCAACGCACGCCTTGCGCAGAGACGTCAACTCTCGCGACCACCAGTACACCTGACGCCGGGCGCTTCCTGGCCGAACTCGGGGCATTGCCACGTCGCAAATCTCGGACATGGCCTCCTGGAACCAACCCGCCTCGTTGTTAATGTCGGCAGGCCTGACCGGTGATGACACCCAGGCCTGCACGATCGAGGCTTCCAGGAGGAGCTCCCGGTCCAGCTGCTTCAGCGCCCATCGCGGACCACTCGGGGCCTGTAGGACCGGCACGCTTGAGGACTGGGCTTGAGCCTAATGTTAAAATATAAAATTCTAATATTTTTTAATTTAGAACACGAATAAATGTTAATTTGTTGATAAACGCAAATAAAAGTATAATAATAATGTTTATTATGATGTATTCGTAAAATATTTAGGCTATGTTCTTCTCAGCTGAGATTAAAAAAAAACCAATCACCGCGGGGCGCTGACTATTGGAATTGAACCACGTTGGACTTAGTTTTTAGTTATCTGTGGCCAAAATAAAACAAGTGTAGAAAAAAAAACCACGAGTGTGAAATACACTGCATTCTGAACCTAATAGTAGTGCAATAAGAATCAGTTTTAGAGGAAGTGTATTAAAAAATAATAATTGATATTATTTTCAGGTATTATTTTCAGGTCTGCAAAAAAAATGGAAGAACATACGGGATTGTTTTAATAAAGAATACAAAAAAAGGAAAAAAACAACTCCTTCCAGATCAGGTACTTATAAAGGATCCCAATACATGTATTTTTCAAGAGTTTCATTCCTGCAGAGGAGTGCAGACAACAGTGAAACTACTAATAATATGGAAGAACAGCAAAACGAAAGTCAGGAAACACAAAGTGAATACATGTATTTTTCAAGAGTTTCATTCCTGCAGAGGAGTGCAGACAACAGTGAAACTACTAATAATATGGAAGAACAGCAAAACGAAAGTCAGGAAACACAAAGTGAAGTCAGTAATGAGACAAGTCAAGTAGACGCCACTGCGAATGAAGCCATTGATATAAGTTCCCCTAAACGAAAGAAAAAAATGATGCCAGAAGAACGAATAAGTGTTTTAATAGAAAAAAACATCCAGTCTCGAAAACGTCTTCAGAATGAAATTCAAGAAAATAGTATTTTCAAACAAGACGATGATAAACTATTTTGTTTGTCGCTTTACAAAGAACTGAAAAAAGTACCGGAAAATCGGCGATTAGCGACCAAAATCGAATTGCTTCAAGTGATACAAAATGGGCAAGATTATGCCTAGCACAACGTATGCATGGCCCACAGTATACAAACCCGCGAGGATATTTTACTGCATCTGGATCAACTTCTGCTGTCATAGGTACCGCTAGCGTCACCATCGCCATTTAGTTCTGGCTCAAAATCTTCAATAGAAAGTAAATATTTAATTATGCTGATTTTGAACAATAAATAAATATCCATCCTCAAGTTACTATGAGTTTTTCTTCTTGTGACACGCTTGCCCTCATATGTGTTTCAGAGCTCGAAATACCTATCTTTCCTGATCAATTCAATTAGTCCATCAAAAGATTTTGTTGCATTCTAAATTGTCAAAAAAAACTCTCAAACATTCCTATTTTGGGATTTCACGCCTTACTAACCGCCGCTGTCTGAATACATAACACAATGTTGCGGTTCCAAACCGCACGATTCCGCGTGTCTGACAGAACGAAGCATGTTCAAACGGTGTAACGGCCTATTCACGACCTTGCCGCGGTGAGCGGCGGCTAAGCGCGGGGCGGCGAGCGGTAAGAACAAAAGTATGAAAATGTTTGAAGCACGCCACGAGTCGCCGCTCATAGCGAAAACGCGCGCGGTGTTTGTCCGAGCGAATCGCTGCAGCGGCGCGCGGTGCGGGGAGCGGCGAGATCAAAAGTACAAGCGAATGAGTGC
This sequence comes from Noctua janthe, assembly GCA_910589295.1. NCBI lineage: Eukaryota > Metazoa > Arthropoda > Insecta > Lepidoptera > Noctuidae > Noctua > Noctua janthe. The sequence continues at coordinate 906,466 of OU342573.1, read as the reverse complement.
GACGCCACGAAACAGCGGTGCGGACAGCGGTGTAGGTGTGACGGCCTCGGCGGCGAACTTATAAACAAAAATTTTTAGACGATTTTGTGGCGGTAATGGATACCGAGGCGTTTATAACTGAAATTTTAAATCGACCCCCTATATGGATGTCAAAACATCCCCAACACAAATACAAAAACGTTATAAAAATGTTGTGGGAAGAAATAAAACAATGTTTTCCGGAATATGATGGTAAGTTTAAATATACGTCTATGTGCTGCAGAATATAATCAAATGTTTCCACACTCATTCTTGTGTACTCATAAAAGTTATCCGGATATTTTCTGTAATCTTCGTATAGGTCACGAAATTCGCCGTTTAAATATCGATTTTTATTCAGTTCGTGCACTCCTTCTCTCATATTAAGAATAATTTGTTTTAAAAATATACTGCTCTCTAAACACGGAAGGGATAATTTTGATAACGCCATAATTTTGAGCACGCTCTGACTACCTAAATACGTCCACCACGGCCGCTACTGAGGGTACGTGGCGTGTAAAACGCACCGCTTGCCGCCGCCGCCCCGCCCGCCGCGCCGCTCGCCGCTAAGACCGATGTCGTGAATGGGCCGTAAGGACGTCGACGTCGCGTCACCCCGTCGGCTAAACACGCGCGGGAGCGGTTCAATACAGACACGTGACCGTGCTCGCTTGTCTGTATTCAATAATAGTATGAGCACAACATTGTTTAGTTATTTACACGATACAATGTTATTCGGCACAGTCTTGAGCTTCTTTGTACTCTTTCTTGAAATATAGGTACATCCTTTGCGTCCATTTTGTCCTATTTGAAGTGGCCACAAATAAAATTATAAGCCACAAATGACGCCACTTTCGCGTAACATGCCATCTGCGTTAGTAGCTTCCAGAAACTTTTATATTTAACACATTCGCTCTAAAAAATCAGACAAAAAATTAACCCATTTACTAAAATCCCATATGTATATATGTGTGTATGTATGTGTGTGTGTGTGTGTATGTGTATATATGTGATGGCGAACGTCACGGGAAACCGCTAAATGCTGTGACTAGCGGATCTGAGACATTTGCGCGAAAGACATATGCGCGAAGGACACTTCCGCGAACCCACTTGCGCGAAAAGACATATGCGCGCATGGACTTTTGGGCGATTAGACTTTTGCTCGAATGAACTTTTGCGCCCCTAGACACTTACGCGCATAGACACATGCGCGCAGAGCCACTTGCGCGAATGGACACTTGCGCGAATGAACTTTTGCGCAAAAGGACACACTTCCGCGACTAGATTTACTCGCGACTGGCTACGGTTAATCTGTAGAGTAAACATAACATCATATTATTTCTTATTTTCAATGAGATAGAGCGAGAGAAGTGGTAACACTGCCCGAGAGACATGTCAAATTATTTTTTCGTATCTACCATGAATAGTGTTGCCAGATATAATTATTGTTTAATCGATTTACAATATCGATTTTGAACAAAATAATTTAACTCTCTGTTCAAGCTTTTGGGTTTCATTAATGTCGATTTTTACACCGCTTTCACATTTAGGCCACTTTAGCAGCGCGACAGTCGCGCGTCTATCGTCCAGACGGTAAAATTGTTTTTTTTTTTTAGTTTTTGTCTTCGACTGTGCTTCTGCCGCGCTACTGTCGCGCTGCTAACGCCTTAATGTGAAAGCGGCCTTAAGGTCATTCAGTTGTTTTAATGTCTATTATGACAAATGTATATTGATGTATAGAACATTCTTGTTACTTTGTACAAAAAAGATTAATCAATCGATTCCGATTTAGAAGAACCTCAGTGTTATGTTTACTCTACAGCTAACCTAACCTAACCATTCGCGCATAAGTCCTTTCGCGCATAAGTCCGTTCGCGCATAAGTCCATTCGCTCAAGTGTCTATGCGCGCAACTGTCTATGCGCCCAAAGGTACATTCGCGCAAAAGTCTAATCGCCCAAAAGTCCATGCGCGCATATGTCTTTTCGCGCATGCGGATTCGCGCAAGTGTCCTTCGCGCAAATGTCTTTCGCGCTAGTGTCCTGATACCGTGACTTGCAAGAATCACAAGACCGGTCGATGTGGCGACGCTTGGGAGAGGCTTACGTCCAGCAGTTGACGTCTTCTGGCTGATATTGTGATGATGACGATGGAAATACAATTCAATCGACTAGTTTACGACACCATTTTCACGCCTGTACCCCCGAAGGATTGGGCAGAGGTGTTTAGTGCTTAGTGCACCCCTCACACGTAAATAAATACGTCTTTCGTCTTATTCATATTAATTTTATTTTGACTTTCTAACCTACCTTATAATTATGACACGGCAATCCATCTGTTCAGTATAATTTGCAGAACAATAAAATATCTGTCTTGTCCGTGCTTATTTTTTGGACTGTCAAACAATCCTAAAATACAACAGCTAAAAGAGCGTTGTACAGAAAGTGAGCAACGTCGCAAATAGCTATCGAAATATTCGACAGCTATTTATCTAGCTATTTATTTTCGAATATTTCGCTGTTTTTAATTAATTTGACAATATCACTGTATGGCAAAAAGAAATATGGCTAACTAGTGAACTAAAATAATGATTATGAAATGCAATAATTAATATCGTAAACCGAATATTTAGTTTTAGATGTAAAAAAAGTATTTGGATAAATGCATATCTCCAAATGCATTTATTACACCAGAAATGGTTACAACAATAATTCATTATTAATATTCTATTTCACTTATTAGTCATATTTCTTCTTTCCATACAGTAACATTGCCAAATTCTCACGAGGTCGTTCTTCGAATATAACAGGGCTTACAGTGCCATCTCTTAGTGAATATAGACAACAGATTTGACTAACTTTTGTAGTTATGGTAAACTAGATGGCAGCACTGATGTGTCATTAATGTAATAAACTGAACGGTATTAAAAATTGTCTTTATATTATGCATCGTTATGATAATAATTTATTACTATGTTTTACAATATTATTACTATTTATTATGTTACAAATTTTGTATGTTGAGTGTTAACGACACACGTTTTATTGATTTTAATCAATAATTTAAACCAGTTTCATTTGACTTGTGTATTACTATTTATAGCTATGTCTTAAAATGTTTATACTATTTTGTACGTTACAAATCCTGTAAATAATAAAAGTGGAAATGACGCGCACTCGCGCACACTGTTTTACGAGTAGTTAGTTTAGTTACTAACGAAACTAGAGGAAAGCTTCTAGTTTCGTAGCTCAGAATAAAGATTCTGAACTTTTCAGTAACCAAACTTAATTACTCGTATGACATGCTTTAAACTACCTCATCATAGATGACGTAACAACGCAGAAGAGAATACGTTTTAGATACCAATCAACATTTTCGACTTGGAAAGATAAGTTTCCGTAGTGTAGCGGTTATCACGTGTGCTTCACACGCACAAGGCCCCCGGTTCGATCCCGGGCGGAAACAGTGACTTTTTTGCTTTTTACAAATCTTATTTAAATGCTTTCAAAATATTCTGGAGTGCTGTCTACCTTTTTCGGAGAAGTTAGTTTGATGATTGGTCTATTTAATTGTTGTAAATTAAAACGCCTCTTTTAAACTAGCCGCAACGCTTAATTACACGCATAATTTTTCTAGTAGGCGTTAATGCGCATTATTTATTTGCATTTTTTCTCTTAAGTTTAGAGGCATTTTCTTCTGGAAGACACCTATAATTATGTAGATTTTATTACATTAATTAAAGTTACTCAGTTCTTATCGTATACATGGTGGTTTTAGTGGTGTATAAAAAATGAGTCAATAAGTTTGCAAAAATCTGGAACTATTGGACGTAGATATGAACAGTTTTAAGGATCCACGCTGCGATTTTAGAGTTAAAAGTGACCATGACAGTTTAGAAACTTACCTTAGTACGAGCTCAAGTTATTTCCTCTCACATTCAAACGAAGTCGCAGAAAAAGGCCAAGTATGTACCTACATAGTAAGTTGACTCTTTTTTCTTTTTAATTAAGTTCATAAAATTCAATGAACGTCTTTTTTATAAGAAATATTTACAGGTTTTGGTTTACCTTGACATTAACTAAAAGATAAATCATAAGTAAATAATGGAAGCAATGTCCTTGATATGCGCAGTTTATATGACGTCATTTCAATATAATTATAGGAAGTCGTTTTATGACGTCTAAAACACTGGTTGACCAGTTATTTTTTTTACAAATATTGTAAAAAAATTCGGTCAACCAGTATTTTAACAAAAATTATTGCTGAATAAAAAAACCTGAGTAGAACTTGTGGAATAAAAATTGACTTGTGTTCTGCGACCTTCGAACCGAATAGTATTGTAGAGGTACATGCCACTGGGTCTGAAAGGCTTGGCGGATCTAACAAAATGTTATACTTAATTATGTTTTAGAATTATCATACATTTTTTATATTGTGCAGAACCCTCTTCAGGCAGTGTTGGCCGGTTGATATGTGTAATTTTCTTTATTCCTTCAAGACCCGGGTTTTATACAAGGTGTTTTTTGATACCCCTTAACTCTGGGGTACGAATGAGACCATGTCAAAGAATCAATTGGTACATGAATTATTTTTCAATTATGATTTTTTTTTGTTTTAATTTTTCATACAAAATAATTCGACGAAGTCAAGATTATTAATAAAAATACCGTCACATGAAATATGACAACGTTGCATTTTCTTAGCTTTAAATATGAATGATTGGTTTGAATAAAACTCGTATTTATCAATGAAACTTATATACATACACACATCGAGATGATTGATGATATGTTCGAAACTTTGGATTTTTGGACCACATATTCTAGGACTTTTAGTATTATCTTTACTTATCTTTATTTAAAAAAAAACACTTGTGTAGAACAGCGTCATGCAACGCGCCTAATACATTTAACTACCTACTGAAATAAGCGCTAGATACCGATGAAAAAGTACTGAAATATGCAATAACGGTATAAAAATATTGCATTTTAATTATAAAAATATGCAAATGCATATAATCTTATGGATAACCATTAGTGTCAATATTCATTGGGGATGTAGGTTTGACACTGACAGCTTTTGAATACGTTTTTGAAGCCCAATCTGTGTTTTTTGGTGAAAGGGGATTTCCGATTTTAGACCCAAGTGGTCCAAGAGGTTCCACTGATGAGACTTTTGGGGAATGAAAGTACATACTTGTCACATCATTAAGAAAAAAAATATCAAAATCATTTTTTAAGATCATGTTGACCTGACTAACCTAACCTAACCTATTTTTTGTTTTCGTGGTGGGAATCCACCGCCCAAGGAAGGCGAAAGGGCATGTCAGACTTGACTGACTAAAACCACATTTTACAATCGACTTACAACACATTATAATTATAATAAATTCAATGATCTACATAATGCACCGATCGAAAAAATAACCTAAAAAATAAACTTCATAATTTGGAAACAGAGTTTTCAATAATTTTCTTTAAAGTATCAATAAATTTGTGGTGTATACTAATGTTAGCATTCGGTCTTTTATGTCTCTCAGGGCTTAAATCACTATGGCGGCCGGGCATATCCCTTTAGGTACTCATAGTGGTCGGCAAATAAAGGTTATTAGGTTAGTTAACCTTGGTTAGTTACCTGTTTCAATAAACAAGAAGGTCCTTACTCCCAAAATATTTATCTTTTTAACCGTCCTTTAGAACTAAGGTTCAAGAAACTCAGTGCTGCATCATGTGAGTAAGTCATCGGGTTTCGAGATTGTTTCTTTTGATTATTTTTGGTACAATACATCTTTATCCTACCTGTCCAAATTAAGAGAAGGCATTGAAAAAACGTTAATAAAAATTAGAACAAACGTGATTTAACTTAGATGTCTATTGGTACGTTCTGTGATTCTGTCTGACTAGGCAACGCTGCCCGCTACTACCTTTTTTTTTCTTCGGGTGGGAAATCATCAAAAATATCCCGCTTTGGGCGGAGCAGAAGGGAGTGTCAGACTTTCTTCTGAGACTGTTAAGAAGGAACATAGGTGGGTTTTCTAGCACTTTGTGTTCCAGAGCCGCGGCATCTTTTTCGAACAGTCCCGCAGCCTCGGCAGGCATCGGCCCTTGCGGACCCCTTCCATTTTGCTGACATCTCTTTGAGGCGCGCGTGGAACACGAACGCGCCGTCGACATGGCCTGTCGTCATAAGACGGACGGCGAGCTAGCCCATTACTCACCGTCCACAGGCCCGCTGTTTTTTTTGCCCTTGATAAATCTTTGTAATCAACATCATTCTCCATTCATCCGTAAAATAAAAAAAAAAACTTATTTGCAAAAAAAACCGATTTCCAAAAAAATACACTAAATGAAAAGTGAAGTAAACGCTTTATTTGCGTAGTGAAACAAACAAAGTCACCGACTGCCGAAAATAAAGTATTATTATTCACTATTTATGTAGCGTATTTTTTTTATTATTAATTAATTTGTATTAATAAGTAGTTTTAAATAAGATAATTGTTTGCTAGATTTTTATTACCATAAAATACTTAATTACTTATACTGTCTAGGTATTTGCGTCACTGCGAGGTTGTCTGTAGATTTCATCAAACGTAACATTGGAATTAGACGTTTTGAATACTACCGGTATTATTGTGTGTTGTCTAAATGTTATGTATTTTATCTTTATTCAGTTCGTATTAAGCTTAAGTTCTAGGTTTTAAATGATTGACTGATATTTCCGTGTGTGAACCGTGTTTCCGTGTGTATTTATAGAAATGTAATATAATAGGTAATCCTCTGGTAGGTATTTGCCCTGGGTTGCGCTCGCCTTAATGTCGGAAATGACCCCGATGGGAACGTTTAAATTGTAGCTAGGACACTCGGGGTTAAAGTACTCGTAGCTTCCCATTTGTGAAAGAATTTTCGGAATAAGATCAGTAGTTCCGAAGATTACCTCCTACATCCAAACTCACAAACATACAAACTTTACCTCTTTATAATATCAGTACTTAAAGAATATTTTTTTTCTCTTTATTTATCTCTTCACAAATTAATTACATTTTTAAATATTTCCTAAAATAAAAAACAAAATATAAAACATTTAAAAATATTAAAAAAATATAGCCCACCGGTATCGGGAACAGGGTCCAAGCTACCGGTCGGTCGGGCTCCAGAGAGAGGAACCTTACCTATAGATTTATCATTATTTATTGTAACCCAGGTCCAAGAATAGAAAACCAGTTTCTACTTTATATTTAATTCACTTCTATAAATACATTCTTATTTTTGTCCTGTTTGTTATGCAGTCCTTCGCACGACTTTAATCAGAAACAGACATCTCGTAATTAGAATAATAATAAACCGTAGATAATTACCAATTTTAATAATACTACGCGACACCTAAATGTCTATAGCAAATATTTTCAAATTGACAAAAACTTCGCTAGCGACATCTACGACGCAAAATAAGAACCAAAATCGTACATCACAGTATCAGAGTTGTTTCATATAACATCCCGACAACAACAGTCAGGCGGTTAGCCCACTGGACACAACGCCCGTGTGGTCGAAGGATCTTCCCTTTTCAAAAGGGAATGAGAGACTTTACATCCTGTTCTTATAATTAATGACTATTCTACAAAAAATTTTCTAAAATTCGCTTACTGACAGTCAACGCACAACCTGAATCACTGGGTCTAAAGGTGAGTATACAACAGAGCATTTTCTCGAGTATTTTCATGTCATGTAACGTTCCTGCCAATGGTCGATCTTCGAACTTCGAAGTAACACTCACTACTCAAGGTTGCTAACAAGTGACAAGTGAGCATTTAGTTCTGGTAGTTTTACAAATAATATTCCTTTGCAATATTTGATACTGGTTGATGATTTTGTATAAATAAACAGGTTCTATTCCTGGCTCCGACAAAAGCTGTTTCAGAAAACTAAAATCGTTTCTTTGACCACTTTGCTCTACTATCTATTGTTTTAGTTATTGCCGTGATGACCTAACGTAAAAATTACCCTGTATAAAATAATTTCACTCAGTTCGAACTGAGTTTTGATCTTTACTCCATTGTTGTTATTTTCTCTTACATGTATAAAGTTTCATTACTGGCTGCCAAAACTTAAAAGGCACCATGGCTTCATACATTTTGGTCATTCGCTTTAGTAAGTGGCACTACAACTTGGAATTTTTGTGTACCCCACATGTTTGTTATGTTGTGTATTTAATTGAACGGTAGACTCGTTCAATTAAATTGAAAAACATCATCTTCCTGCACTTGTCCCATGTACTTGGTGTCAGCGCAACACGTTTTTTTCCTCGATTCCCCTCTGTCACCGACACACTATCATTTAATCCTTTTTCTTTCATATTATTCCGTACTGGAATTTGTAAACTTCCTCCAATATACTCATTTTTTACATTACTCATTCCACCTCAACATTCTCAACATAAATATATTTAAATTGAATAACAATAATTTATTACACATTAGTTCATAAGTTCAAGGTTTTCGCAAGATTAACATGTGCTCTTATTGTATACTAGCTTTTTACCGCGGTTTCATTTGGGTGGAGGACAAAAATTATCCCACATAGACGTCCTGCCGGGATAAAAAGTATCCTAGGTCCTAACCCAGGTCACAATCTATTTGTATGATAAGTTTTATCAAAATACGTCCAGCCGTTAAGGCGTGACAAACGATCTCACTATGATTAGTTTAGATGCAATAAAACTGATATTTAAAATAATTGTATCTACATATTTATGGTCACTGGTGCGGAAACTAATTTTAGGCTATTTCTAAGAAAACAACACGGATAATATATTCTTAACAGCACGACAGGAGTGTGTCGAATTGTATTCGCCGACAGGAGTGTGTCGAATTTTATTTTTTATTTCGCCTAATTATTAATTAATAAAAATGAGACGCTCGATGTTGGACAGCTTTTTATAAACATACGTGGAAAAAAAATATAGATTTTAGTCTGTCTCGTGACACTGTTGAACTGTTACGATTGTAAATAGCAGACATAAGAGACGTTCATAATCTGCCTAGCCTTTTCCCAACTATTTTGTGGTCGGCTTCCAGTCTAACCGGTATTTTACATAAAGCGACTCCACAACTCAGATATTGAGACTGGTTGGCAGACCGGGCCACTGCAGAAATATCAGACCAAAGAGGAAAAAACAGGAGAAATTTAAATGTAACAACCGTAACATGATGGCGTCTCGTAGTATCTGCCTAACCCCAGGGGAAAACAACGTGCATTTATGTATGTGTGTGTGCGTTAGCGATTTAGTTAGCGATTTTTCATCAAAACAGTAAAAACGCTTTGCTTGCTCTACGACACGCTTGTTTGCACTTTTCTTACTAAGTACAGACTGTTTTCCGCGAACGTGTTACGATCGACGCTTAGATAGTAATTCAAGCGTAGAATCAAGTATACCGTTTACATGGTTTACACCCCTACTTACCTCGTAGCGGTAGGTACGTACAGGTAGGGATTTGAAAAACTGCGATAGTCTAGACTTGTATCGATACCTATACTTATTCGATACTAGCTTTTGCTCGCTGCTTCGTCCGGGTTTGGTTCGGATTCCACTGTAACGCCTGTTTCAGTACGTTTTTGTGTTTGAATTACCTATACTAAAATAATAAAAGTGTATTTCACGAAGAGATGGGCAGAACACAACCACATTATTCTGCCATTATCTCAATTTTTTTGGGGTCGGCGCAGCATGTCTTCTTCTTCCATACTTCTCTATTACTCGTCATCTCAGCAGTCACCTCCTTTATAGCCATATCATCGTTTCTTTGCTCTTCCTCTACTCTTGTAGCCATCTATCTACATTCATACTCAACATTTTCCTCATTCCTCCACATCACATGTCCATACCATGATAACCGATTACCACTGTTTGTCTTTTTCTTTCATACTTTATCTATTTGTAGTTATCATGAATCCCTTCCTTTCAAGCCATGTCATCTTGCATACGGTCCATCTATCGTTTCTCTGATGTTTCCCTACTATTACATTCAATACTCAAAGTTTTAAATATTTATCGATACTTTTGATATAATACGAACCTCACCGACATCCCTGTTTACCTCGTAGCGGCAATAATAGACGCAAGTAATGTAGTTCTACAAACATGCAGGTTTCATTCGCGAAGCAACCTCTCGCAAGCAACCGCGTCTAGCTAGGTTAGCAGATTTATTCAAAAAAATATCATATTCTGACATTTTAAAGTTTAAAATATTATTTAATTCGCGCTCTGACCTTGCTTTTGAAATTTAAATTTAAGTTAGTGGCTGTGATTCTATAATTTAGTTATGTTTCTAAGTGCTTGACGAACGTTTTTTTTTTGCGGTTTTACTAAAAGTATTGTAGGTAAGTTTCGGTTTTACCTGGATTGTTTTTATTTGGTGAGTTTTTTTGTTTTTATTATTCTAAGAGATCTATACGGTGCTGTAGTTGATTTTATGAATATTACGTTAGGTAAAACTTATCGAACATTTTTGCGCCCACACCACGTTATTGCGCCAAAACTTAGCGTATGAGCGTTAGTCTATTTATTTTGAGTTAACTGCTGAAATTTCAGAATAACAAACGATTTTTTCTATTTCTTTGTTAACTTAAAATTCTCAAGGAACTAGTTAAGAAGCATTGTTTCTTGACGATTATTACGTAAATTAAATTATCAACAGGAAAATCTGCTCACAATTTTCTTTATAACATTTGCCTCTTGGCTAAACGGCACCATTTACGTCAGATAACTTGGATACAAGATTTTTCATGTCAATCTCAATGACTAGAGTAATTCATTCGTTAGTCATAATAAGTAGCAGAGATGATATTTCAGATCTGGATACGGATATGGACATAGGAATAAAATTATATCGGTTTCGGATACGGTTACGGATATGTAATTATTTCGGATTATCCGTTAGTTTCGGATAGTTTCGGTTACGGATATTAGATTGAAGTAAAAATTTTACTTCAATTTGGCAAAAAATGTCCAAATTAAACTCGACTTTGGTCGCATTTTGTCCATAGAAATCAATTTAATACTTAACACAAGACTTTCTTAAATTAAGTATCAACTCTGAAATAAAAAACTAACTAGATAACTAGTTAGTTAGTTAGTTCTTTCATAAGAAAGAGGTTATGTTATGACTAGAAATAACAAACAAACTGCAAGATTCACGTGGCGCGCGATTGGTGAAACAAAAACCTGTCGAAACATGTCGTTTTTTTAGACTCCGCCCTTATACAAAACTATCTGAAACTTGTGAAACGGATACGGTTACGGATATATTTTTATTTCGGATATCCGATAGCTACACTATATACGGTTACGTTAATCCCGACAGGTCTGACAATCAGTCTTAGCAAGGAGTATCGTGTTACGAACACTGTGTTGTGGAGGTTAGATAGGCAGTCACTCCATGTAAAATACTGGTATTCAAGTGCATCCGGTCAGCCCGGAAACCGATCATAACATAGTTGGGAACGGGCTAGACAGATGATGGCAAGACTAATTCATAATTTTGTCATTTTCCCCTAAATATGCCTGGTGGAGGTTCCAGCCTAAGCGGTTGAATACCTGTATTTTACACTAGCTGTGCGCGCGGCTTGGTTTACGTGGCTTTGGACGTAAAATCATGGTATATTTGTAATATCCTCTATACCATCTGACTTAAAATTGCTACAGCTGTTTTTTGATATGGAAAGAAAAATTCGAGTGCAAGCAGGGTTTGAACCTGCGACCTTCCGATTCAGTACACCGGACGTCTTAACCGTCTTAAATTAAAATTGCTAGTTTTACATAAGGTGATAGCTACCTGATTTTCACAACCAGGTATTACGGAGAATACTGGTATGAAAACTGGTTTTTTCAAGTTCTCCCCAGTTCTGAGAATAGTTTGATTTGATCTTGGATCATCGTGGAGTAGCTGCTGAAGAATCAACTAATTTTATAACAGCTTGAAGACTCGATAACCTCTTAGTTAATTTTCCTTCGTATTCAGTAGAGTCGTAATTGAGAAAGAAATTGTTACTTATAATATAAGAAAGGAGGTAAATAACACTGCGGTTAGACATCTCTAATTTGAGGTTGTATCCTAATAAGATTGCATGTTTCCTTATAATTTTAGATGTAATATGCCTATGGGTTTGCATCACAAGTTATGTTATGTTAAGACTTTTATTTGCAATTTGATAAATAGAAGTAAACAGAAGCTGTCTGCCTTATCAAGAAGTTTTTGGACTAGTTGTGTCTACTTCTAACCTTATAAAACACTTGACAATAACAGATTCCGATATAGGTAATCATGACTAGATAATTAATGGCAGCAATGCCATGTGATGCAAATCAACAATAGATAATGCAATGCCATGAATTAAACAATCGTCCCTACTATTAACTAAACTAGTAATTTATAACTGAGAGTTTTTATCAATAACTGCTATCGAGTCAAACTCGGGCAAAAATAAAATGAATACTAAGACTACTATATAGGATGGAATAAGGCATGCAGAAGGGGAAGATACAGTAACTGGGTTGTGGAGTTCAAAAGATTAGGTAGCCGCTCCATAAGAAAAAAAAAATCTTTCTTTTTTTTATAAGATATGTAGGTACTGGTATTTTAAGCAAATCCTAAACAATGTTGGGATAGGAGATGATTGCATTAAATAATGTATTTAAGCAATATATCACCGTGATACAACCACAGATATCATACACCACTGCTTTTATGGCTTCTAAACTAAAATTAGCAGCTCATTGATAACAGGCCATTAACAACCAGTGATTTATTTATTTATTTAACACTTCAAGCACAAAAATACAGAGGCGGACTTAATGCCATAGGCATTCTACCAGTCAACCTTGATTATACACTAAAGTGTGTGATCAACTGACAAACCTACTAATCATATGAACTTCACGTGTTATTATGATGAATGAGGAATTTCCTAGGTGACGGAACTTGACAAATTGAATTATGTACCTAAAAGTACTTACAATATGCATAATCCGCAAAGTCCGTGTAGTGTACGGCGGTAGGTGAAGTAACGGTATTTGCGAGGTGGTTGCCAATAGAAAAGATAAGTTCAAGAAGAGGAGGTTAGGGAGGAGATCAGGATAAGTTGAAGACTGTAGGATCTAAGATTGAGGATCATAAGGCCCTATTCCTAGCAGAAGACTGTAACATGCAATAATGATACAATCATACAAATTAGAATTGTATTAAAAAGAAGCTTTTCAATACCCTAATATTATCGGATTTATGAAGACTTTAGTGGAACCAGAAAAAGACGCCCTTGCACTTCCCACTCAGAGACAAAATCAACAAAAATGTCGAAATTTCACCGGCAACCTTCGAAATGCCAGCTTCTAGGTAAGCTATCTATACAAATAAATAAAATTAAATGTCTGTTTTGTCGTTTCAAAATAACAGCTTTTTACTAAATGCATAAGAAAATAAATACAAAACAAAACTTATGACATTTTATTTTATTTTTGTCTGTTTGCCTGTTTGTTTATTCAGGCTAATCTTTGAAACGGCTGGACCGATGTTTACGGGACTTTTACTGGCAGATAGCTGATGTTATAAGGAGGAACTAAGACTTTATTTAGAAAAAGGATTACGGTTCCGTGCAACACAATTAAAACCCTTGAAATTGTTAACAAAATCCGATTCAAATAGGGAAGCAATATTTTTATAATAATTTCACGCGGAGGAAAGTCGCGGCTGAAACAGCTAATAATATTATGTATTACTAGCTGGGGGATTTGTTTACGTTGTAGGTTGTATATTTTCTTGTAACACCTTTCTTGTTATTGAATGCGATTGTCACAAGCCAGTCAAGTGCGGTTGCCTTGCAGTGGCTCGAGTTGTTCTATTTAAATTCATCTTATTTCGGTATTTTAATATAGCTTCTGGATATACTAATCCATTTTAATGAATACTTAAGTCATATTTGGGTTACTTACTAACTTCTGCCTAAAGCTTCGCTTGCGCGTAGTTTTAAAATTATCGCATTGAAAACGACTGGGATAAATATGTAGTTTCCAATGTCCTGCCCACGCCCAGGTCATGGTTGAATGCATAAAAAAGAAAAAAAAGTTTAGACAGAGTAACTTTCGCGTTTATCGTGAATAAGCTTTATTGAATTCCATACAAATAACATTAACAATGAATAAAAATAAAACACTATTTAACAATTATCATCAGCAATAAATAAATAATTCAATCAAATCAATCATAACTAATAAAAATAACAATAATCAATAATGAATTCCATCAAATTACTAATGACAATAATCGTTCACTAATTCCAACAGATTAATAATAACAAAAAACAATGAATAATTCGCGTTTATCGTATTATTTAATAAATATTATCAAATTGATTAGGTACACGAAGCCTTAATACGAGTATACTTGTCATTGAAAAGATGAGCACATCAAATACTTCTTAAGATTTCCTTAAAATCCCTCTCAATCACAGACGTAAATAAATTCGTGCGTTTTATATCAAAAACTTGTTAGATCACAAGTGTTTTGCACACAGACTGTTTTGCATAAGAAGTTGACTTGAACAAGATGTATTATTTACTAAATAATTCAAGTGAATTTAGCTCGCCAGTCGTCAAGAACCTGTGTACCTACTTCTAATAGCCGCGTTTAAACTGGAGTGTACTTATAACGTCACCTTGACTTGAAAACCAGCAAATATACTAAACAGAATAATGTACACACTTACTTTTGTTGGTAATTTAAAGTGGGGTATTTCGACTTTTTCTAATGTCGTCTCAAGTAGATACAGTTTTCCTGGATTGTTCAACATAGCAGTAAACATGGACAGATAAATATTCTATAAAACGAATGATTGTTTGTTGAGCCATAAAAGATTACTTCGCCCTTACTTTATCTATAGATTTTACTGTCTATTTGTATAAACTTATTTCCTTTAAGAATGATTAATAAGTAGTGTCCAGAATCCCATTGTTATAGTAAGTAGGTAGCCATTTATACGATAAATAGTTACTAATGAAATTACTTCTTGTGATTAATGATATATTTGTTATTAAAAACTTGTTTATAGATGCTAAATATCATCGTTGTTTTTCTTTTCCTCATTTTATTCTACTGTTATTAACTAGCTTTTGCACGCGTTTTGCCAGAAATTAATTCACGGAAACGTTTTAAATAGAGTTAATGTAGCTTCCCATTAGTGAAACATTTTCGGAATCGGATCATTGGTTCCGAAGATAAACCCTACTTTCAAACTTACAAACATTACCTCTTTTTTATTATTAATATAAATACGTAATATATATTTTATACTATTACTCACATAAAGTAAGTTTGTATCTATATGATACAAACATCACATGTGTTAATCATCTTTAACATTAACCTATACTGTTAATGAATGACAATGCTCAAAAATTGAGAAACACTTCAAAGACTTGACCTCAGCCTTTGATACTGTTGTCCACAGAATATACATGCTTGAACACTTTAACTATTGCGACAATAGCAATTTGCACATTTTTGAAGATTTTATCAGTCATTCAGACATAAATAAAACAAGATATATTCCAACGTGGGAGTTAAGTTTCTTACATCCTTATTGTTTTTTAAAGGGTTTCACCAAGGTTCTATCATTAGCTCATTCTTTTGATCTTGTTATCATCGGTCAGAAATTGTTTAACTCCATTTATTAAAAAAAAAAAATATTCATTAGACACGATAGAAAACATTTTTTTTTGCTTTGCTTCGCCTACTGATACTTTTAGCCGGTGTCATCCCACTGCTGGGCAAAGGCCTCTCCCCATGACTTCCGAATTCTTCAATCCAGGGCCAATGTAGACCACTGGTCGTTGGTTTTGTCCAGCCTCGCCTACATTTTAATTGCAAAATATTATGTAAAAAAGTGAAAAAGAGGTGTCTAAGTAATTAAATTTTGAATTACATTGATTATCTTGTGGATCTAGTTTTTAAAGAAACGGGCGTTCGTGAAGAATAAACGCATGTTTCTTGTTTTCTTGTTCGGTTTCCAGCTGGGACACAAACCTCCTCTCTCTGAGAGAAGCCAGTGTGGGTTGCTGGATATCATAATATCTTCGAAAATTTCGGTTCTAGAACATAACGGTTTCCTAACGTTTTAAGACACGTGCGCACAGACGTCCATGTCGCCAATTAAATTTATTTTTTGTGTATATATTGTTATTTTGCTACTTACTAACAATAGGATAAGATTAGGTATATGACACTTTTAGGATATTTGATCTTAATTAAATAAATTGATAAAATTAAATTAAATGCAGTGTTATTTAAATAATTTACAAAAAGTTAAGTGCCGACGACCTGGATCGGAATGGATGCAGAAGGCGGAGAACAAGGTGTTGCGGTATAGCCTGTGAGAAGCCTATGCCCAGCAGAGGGCTTCTATCGACTGAGTTGATGAAATTACCTGTCTGGGCTCGAACCTACGATGTTGTTAAAGTAGGGCTTTTTCTTATGCATTCTAAGCTGAACTTTGTGAGCTTTTTGTTTTATTACTGGGTGGCACGTGTCAAGATTGAAAGCAAAGAGAGCTAAGGCCTTAAAAAAATCTATAACTGAGAATACATAATTATTTCTAGTAAATCTATTTCTACTTTAGGTCGTTAAATGTATCGATAACATTGTTTTGTAATAATAGATATTAGATTGCAATTTTATTACTTGCATTGTAATTTAAAATAACACCTTTTTTAAATAACCTTCGTTTGTAAACTCTATTTCTTACTTATGGATACCTCAAATGGCGTATCTACCAATAACGAAGTTTACGAGGTGTCCCATTTGAGCAGCATTTAGTAGTTAAATAATTTTCCTTAATTTTGAAGGATAGAGGTGTAAATGCATATGACATTACCTAATGGTAACCTCCTCTGGGATGAGAAGCCACGATTCTTCTGGTATGAATAAGTGGCGAAGACTAATTTCTTTTATTTTTATTTAGACCTGTTTTGCTTAGCCATACATCTCGTTCAACGATTGCTACTCAGTAGATCTCGTTCACCTTGTAGAAGTCGATTTAATTCGGTTCAAATTTGCTAGTAATTATCATGGTTAAAAAAAAAACTTAATCATTTTGTAGCACTCTGACATTGTAATAGCACGTTTAAGTATTTTTTTTTGTTAATATACCTAATAAAGGTACGATTAAGACTTCTTTTAGGAAATGATTTTAACAAATTCAGGTTTGAGTGATTCGGAACATTACAGGTAGATTATGTTTAGGTTGCTGAGCATGTATGTAAAATCATAGATGTACCGTACTTAGTCGCGCGAAAGTGTCGCTGAGATTGTCGCACATCTCGCATGAAACAAGAGATACGAAGTGCAGTGTGAGTGAGCGAGATAATACTATTAAAATCTCATTGTCAACGAAATAGATACGTCAATATTTTTGGCGCGGTTTCGCAAATGTCATTGGCAAGGTAAACAGGTCTATCATTAAAACTGTGCATAATTTTTATCGTTTTTTTATTATATTTTGTTATTTTCCGGCCCAGTAACCCCATGAACAAGTATTTCCGGATATTCATCGAGATAAGGTTTCATTAATCATTGATGTTATGATAAAATCTCTGGTTTACGTGAAGTTTAACAATGCAACAAAAGTACAACCGATTATTCTCATTATTTGAAAAGAATAAAAAATGTATTTTTGATGACCACTATAATACCTAAGTTGAAAATCATTTGATCAATGTTAAAATTAATACAGTTTTGGAGAATATAAGGACAATATATGTATTTTAAAAATTACCATAGCTAAGTTACCTCTAGGTACCTGAAGACGTTGACAAAGCACCAAGATTCTTAGGAACGCAATTTTAAAAACCACAATATAACCTCATTTCTAAAAATTACAAGATTATGAAGGACAACCCATGAGACAAGAAAAATAAAAAAATGTGGAGTACATTATTTATTTTATTGGTTATAGTAGGAACTAACGCCGCCTAGTTATTTTTTTTTTAATCAAAACAACAGCATGCCTGTTATCCCCGAAGAGTTAGGCAGCAAAGGTGACCTATTAGTACACCTATATGGCGGATGGGGCGAGCCTATCGCCGTCAACCGGGCAAAAATGCAGGTTGCATCTACTTCAATATTACCGACGAGTCCGACAACGGCTCTCTGTCAATACCATTCAAGCCCGCAAGGTGCTGGTATATAAGGTAATACATAACTGTTCCATTGCGGTTGAATAACAATATTGATCTTGACCGATCGCAATATTTACTGGTCAATAACTTACCTCAGGTCAAGATGTCAAACCTTAATAAGTTATGCATATCATAACTTATTTATGTTTACCATAATTACAGGTAATAAATTATATCAAACTCGACAGTAGTTTTTGTGAACATGCAATTATTAGAGCTAAATGTACTTTATTTGACACTCATTGAACTTATCCCACTTCATTTAAGCTTGACAATAAAATTATGCCGTTAGGAGCTCGACCTAAATAAAAACATCCTCTCGGGTCGATCTTTAGGTTCAGCAGTGCTTTCCTAGGTTGGTCCGTGGATGGGTAACCATCCATTACATTCTGAGTTTCCTCCGTGTCTCAGAAAGCACGTTAATCCGTTGGTCGCGGCTGTCATTTGTAGATCTTTGAGAGTCGGTACAGGTAGTCAGTGGCCCAAAAGTCTGACAAAGAGTCTTACCAAGGGGTATCGTACTGGGCGCGTTCTTTGAGGCGGCAAGCCGCCCACTACCTGAATGCGCCCCAAAAGGTGATAGCCATAAGGCTAAGCCTGGGGTACCGCACGTTCTCCGGCGAGGCGGCTAGCCTCCTTGCTGGATTGCCGCCATGGGATCTGGAGGCGATAGTCCTCGCGCGCCTGCATGAATGGCGCGCGGAGGCACTACATCGGGGGGAAACTCCGCTGCCGCGGCAAATTGCCGCTCAGCGGACAGACCTCCGGCGTGATCTCATGGCGACATGGAGAGAGCGACTGTTGCAACCCCGTGCAGGGCACGCTACCATAGTGGCGATAAGTCCCCTCTTTGAGGAGTGGCTAGAGAGGCGCCACGGCGCCCTCACCTTCCGCCTGACGCAGATCCTCACCGGACATGTTTGTTTTGTCATTGTTTCGGGAGGTTCCTGCACCGAATCGGGCGGGAGGAAACGCCCGGGTGTTTCCACTGCGAGGATCGTCCGGAGGACACGGTGGAGCACACCGTAGAGGTCTGCCCCGCTTGGGCGGAGCACCGCCGTGTCCTTGTAGCGGCGATTGGCGGCGGCGATCTCTCGCGTCCGGCCCTGGTTCAAGCCATGGTCCGGAGCGAGAGGGAATGGGAAGCCGTCACCACCTTCTGTGAAGCAGTCATGCTAGTGAAGGAGGTGGCGGAACGTGAGAGGGAAAGAACCTCACGTCCTAGCCGCCGCGGGAGACGCCCTGGGCGTCGGGGGTCACGTGGTGGCTCCCGGCTACCGTAGGCGCGGGCCTGTGGACGGCGAGGTATGGGCTAGCTCGCCGTCCGGCCGTCTTATGACGACAGGCCGTATCGACGGCGCGTTCGTGTTCCACACGCGCCTCAAAGAGATGTCAGCAACCGAGTAGGGCTCCGCATGGGCCGATGCCTGCCAGAGCAGCGGGACTGTTCGAAAGAGACACCGTGGCCCTGGAACACAAAGGGTAAAGAAGGAACATGGATGGGTTTTAGTCAGTACAAGTCTGACACTCCCTTCCGCTCCGCCCAGAGTGGGGGGGGGGGGGTCATTTGATGATTTCCCATACGAAAAAAAAAAAAAAAAAAGGGGTATCATACTACTCGGTACTAACTGGGTTGTGGAGGTCAGATAGGCAGTCACTCCATGTAAAAAACTGGTATTCAGCTGCATCCGGTTAGACTGAATGTCGATACCAACCTAGTTGAGAAAAGGCTGATGACAGATGATGAATAAAATTTATGTCATTACAGAATATATCTGAAAGGTGTGGGACTGTGGGCATATTTAAGGTTGTGGTGCAGACCATAAAACTGAACCATTTTCCCACATCGTAATCGCGAAAAAATCTCTCATACTCGGTTTATGATTGAGGCCCGGACTCCATCAAAGGGGAGACGTGCGGAGTTGTCTGAAGCGGAGAGAAGAAAAGATGCTTAGGAGCTAAAGCGTAACCACCGAAGGAGTGCGGAGATGAGTACTGGCTGGACCAGAGCAGAGATGTGTGTACAAGGTACTCACGCCCAGTTTAGCGATCGCCGCACACCGCTCGCTGCACACCACTCAAGTCTCTTCTCTTCGATGTGCGCTGCTGCCGAGTGCGTAGATCATCTCTCGTGTCTGAACAACCGTATCCACTAAAGCTAAGTGAACACACGAAGAGTAAATAACTAAATTCTATTGGTGGTTTACAACACATCTCCTCTCCCGTCACGTACCTTCTAACTCACGCAAATCGTTCTTTTAAACTTTATGAATACTGTGCATAAACTTCGAAGCTCAGTATGAAAGCCACGAATTATGACCTTAATTAACATTAAAAATGTGTACCATCTTCAACAAATCAATGCATTTTTGTTTGACAAGCAGCGCCATCTTGAAGTGCATACTTAAAGTGGCCATACTGTAGCTTAGTCACTACGGAATTTCAATAGATTAACAGGCTAGCTACTACTGGTTTTGTTACAACTGACGTTCACACCGTGTCAGACATAAGTCTTATGTAATAGGCGGCCCTACTGCTTTCAATCTACCGGTCGCCGATCAACCTCAGCTTTCTAGACTTGCTCCTAAGAAATTACTATTTGGAAAACACTTTATCTGCAACTGCTTTTCCCAACTACATTGGGGTCAGCTTCCAGTCATACCGGATGCAGCTGAAGACCCCAGTTACTGGGTAAAACGATGCCTCTCATCGTTTGGTATAAAATAAAGTATTAAAGTGTCAACTCTACTACATTTCAGAAACAAAATGGCGGTCGTAGTGAAGCCGATTACGATAGAGCAGGAGTACGAGAAGAACCCAGATATCTCACCAGCGGAGATCAAGAAGTTACGCGACTGGCTCAAGACACAACCACATCTGCCTGAGAAACATCTCACAGGTATACACACAATAGAATACATGTGGGAAGAGAGGCCGAATAAAAATCAGGTATAACACAATCTTGGTTTAAATTTAACAACTTTTTGCACGGAGCGCACACGTCAACTTCATTGCAGCCATAAACTAAGGAGCGAAAGAGAACGCAAGACTTCCGTTATCTCTGTCCTACCCAGTCAGCGGATACTTTACTTGAAGAAAATTGAATAAGAGATGATTTGATACATTCATCTGTAGTTCCTACAACTCCTGTTGCATTCTCTCTCGTTCGCTAGTAACAGCTGCAATTCGCCCTCTCCTCCCACATATTATGTTCATAGCTTTAACGTATCATGTTACAGTCAAAACGCTTATCGGTTTTAACAGGTTTCGTTTAAAGTTAAAACGCGTTTTCTGTATCAAAAATAATTATGTGTTTACAGAAAGATTTAATTTTAATTATTTAGAATCACTAAATATTTTTGAAAGGGCCACCTAATAAGTTTCTAAGGAATGTCTTGTTTTGTTATAATAGTAAACAAATAAAAAACTAGTTTTGACTATATCTACAACGCCCCAAGCTTATTGCCACCTACCGAGTAGATACGCTGCTGCTTCTGAAAAAATCTTAATGAAAAGAATGAAAAACCCTTCTCCAGGTTGGGTAAAGGATAATTGAGTGTTTTCATTAATGTTTTTATCGTAATCTTCATTCTTCTTCTTTAGCTTATCGTTGGAAAGCTAAATTGATTCGGCCCAGTTTAATAAGTTATAATTAATTGCTCAAAGGTAGGTTTATCAAGTTCAGGTGGCATATATGTATGAAATATTCAGTCTATGTAAATAAGGCAACAAAAAGTTAGAAGGATATGTATGTTTTGCTAATTAATTAATTAATGACAACTGACAAGGTGATCGGTTACTTACCTAATAAAACAACTGTTTTAAAAAACTTGACTCTGAAGACAAATTCAGACAATTGTCGTAATTTAAGTACTTCAAGCGCAATAGCTATCTCTTTCTGTATCATACGTTCCGTATTATCTATCGCAGTCGTAACAACGCAACGATATTAGAACGCCGCTCAGTATGAACGTAGCGTATCTTTCTTTATAATATCATTAATAATTATAATAATAAAGATTTATTTTCTCCCACAAAGTACAGTTTCAACATAGAGGTGTTCCAAATATTGGAGGTACAAAGGTCTGTGGGAGTCAGGAATCTAAACTAGGATACCCTGTGCTATGGATTGCTGGCCCTCCTCTCCAAGATTGGGATTTTGACAGTTTTAGAACGTAGGACATGTAGGACTATTGTAACAAAAGAATAACAAGAAAAAGATACTAACTAATGAAGTAAACTAAAATCAAAAAAATATAACTAAAAATGCGTGTGTATTTGTAAGTGTGAGTGTAAAGTGGAAGGTGTCCTGTATGTGGAGTGCTGTGTGTGAGTGTGTGAGAGAGAGAGTAAGATAGTGTAGTGTGTGTGTACGTATAAAGATGGATTTGTAAACGAATCTGTGCGTGAGGAGCAGTATATACCTATTTATGAAAAACGCGAGACTAGGATAAGACAGTAAGCAGTTTTTCTGTTTCTTCATAATCAAGTTCAAAAAGCCACTGTGTAAGCTTCTTTTTACATTCTATCCTAGACAAATTAACAATTACAAGAATCTTGTTAATTTTATTATACAGTCTGCTTGCTCTGAAATTGAGAAAAATATGGGCAAAAGATGTTTTTACCGGATTTGTTTCACAGACTTCATAGTATCGCCTAGTATTAACCTTCTTTTTAGCCGTAGAAAAGTCTATAGAGGAATGCTTTTTAATAACTGTTTGTAGTATATAAAGCTGCCTGATTGTTAATACCTTTGCTTCGTTATAGAGGGTTGTTGTAGCGTATAAACGTGTTTTGAAGAGAGCAACTTTTAGAAGAAGTCATTGAGCTCTTTCAACGTTTAGAATATTTGTTTTATACAAGCCGCCCCAGGTGGAAATACCATACGAAAGGATTGATTGGCAAAGGGATTCGTAGACAGTTTAAATTTTTTTTATCATTGGTTTTAATGCCTTACCTATCTTTAGTATTGGTGGTAAATTACTATACATTTCATGACTATGTTTTCAATTCGCAAGTATAGAACAAGGTTTTCTTATAACAAACGTGATGCTGAGGAATTTGTTCCGTCACTTCTTCTCCCCAGCCTGAAATATTAAGTGTTGAAGTGCATGCACTACTAGGGGCTGTCACATGTATTTTTGACGTGCGAAACGTGCTGATTATCAGCCTAATTTGAATAATGATATTCGATAGCATTAAAATGTCAGTAATTAAGATTTCGCCTCTCATACATGAGGCTGTGGATCCAAATCCGGGCAAGTACCAATGTGCCTTTTTCAATTCATATGTAGTTTCTAAGATTATCTTGGACAAGTTGGACATCACAGACCGTGCCTTCGTGCCTTCTCTGTATGAGAAGAGCCCGTTGCCCAGCAGTGGGACAATGATTAGCAGGTATTATGCGGTAAATTTCTTTGCATATTTTTTTTTTGCAAATAATTTATGAACAAATATTAATATTTATAACTTGTGTCTTAGATATTAACCACCACGTTAAGTTCAAACGTGACATTTTACGAGTATTAACCTTTTACTGTTGATAGCAATCGCTCTTGGACCATCCTATTCTATTGTTTATGATGCAAATTATCGTTTCTTACTATATAATTAACATAAATACTTGAAATGTCGTTATAGGTCGTCAATGGGTACAGTCGTAAGCAAGCACTTGTCTTAACAATGAGTACTACATCAATATCACTGTAGTTACGGATACTGTTGTGACGTCCACCAGCCCGCACTGGGCCCGCGTGGTGGAAGCTGGCCCACTCCCTCCCGCAGAGAGGAGGGAGGACTGTGTCACAGCAGTGAGAACATTAAAGGATTATTAAGAGGGCAAAGTTTTGTTTTTGTCTTTTAACATGGTATGGTACTTTATCAGTTCTGACTTCACATAATAAACTTATTGAATGCACGAGAATAAACATCTCTTGTGATATACAGTAAAGTTGAACAAAGGTTCAGTGGTTGCAAGCGACTGCTGAGCCTGAGGTACTGGGGTCGCTTCCCAGGGCAAAGTGTTATTAGGTTTTTCTATCAGGAATTTCTCAGTAGCTAGCCAGTAACGGAGTTTATATTTGTGCCCGGTAGATGGCAATGGGCTCGCCAATTATTACATGAAACGAACAAAAAGTTTCGAAATGTGCGTGTAATATAGGGTACTCCTCTGCCTAACCCTTCTGGAATTACAAGCATTGTATTATGATGATGATAAAAATGAATGTGCGTGAAACGTCTATTTATACAAGCAATCGTCAATAAAAGCATTGATGGGTTGGGGGCATTTGTTATTGACAAGCTGCGAATACGTAAGTACGAGCAATTATCGCCTCTATGTCTGTCATAACGATTGTCTGCATTGCATCGATTCTAAAGAAGCGTTTAAGTGTGATGATTGCCTGATCATAATGATAGATATCTATTTGAGACAGTTTAACAACGTATATAATGGTAGAGGTTATAGAAATAAGTAGTTATAGGCTTTAGTGTATTTCAAAAATCAAATTCAAAATATTTTATTTCTCATATCGATGGGCACTTATAAAACGTCGACAAAAATGTGCACGGTTCGGGTTGGTCGTTTCTTATAAAGAAGAACCGGCAAGAAACTCCATGGTTACTCTTTTCAAATCATTTGGTATTACAACATTATCATGGATACAACATTTGAACTTAAGTATGGGGGGACAATAAGTCGTTGCTGACACAAAAAATGTAAAACAAAACAAAAAGTAAACAAGCAGCTGGGAATCTATAAAGCCTACACTGTTCACACATTCACAAACAATCGATAAAAAGAATCTATACAAAGGTAAGAAAATATTGTAAAATACTAAATTAAACAACTGACACAAATGCTGTTATCAGTGCTGTAACTATTCTGAGCAAACTATTGTTTGAAATTCATGGAGCTCGACTAAGAGGACACGTGTAACGACAACAATGTTGGCATAGTTATACTGAGTTTAATCAAATGTAACAGAGTATACAACTAAGTTGGTAGATTATCATGGTAAAGAAGAGAGCGAATGCAGATTGTCGTCAACCACGATACTCAATGACCAGGGGGCCTAAAATAACCGCTGTAGCAGAATCAAAATAGGATAATAATAATTATGAATTACGTTACAAAGTGACAATTCATAATATTAACTGTGTCTGTGACCATTTCAAGGATTTTAACGCGATTCGTATTATTATCTTATTATGATTCTGTTAAAGCGGCCTGCTGGTCATTGAGTATCGTGGTTAATGACAATCTGCATTTCTGGCCCCCAGTTATAAACTCAAATCACCCATGAGTAGTCAGAGCCAGAGTGTCGCAGCTCTCTCTCAAGAAACTCCATACACATCGACCAGCAAATTACATTCCTCACTTACGAAACACCACACGTATGCAATATGCATCACAAACCAATCTGTTCCTGACACAAGCCTGACGTGTGTTAGTATCGTTACATGATAACGTTCACACTGCTGAGGCACAGGCCTGCTCTCTATGAGAAGCAGGATAAAATTATATACGTTATGTTAACGTATCACGTAGGCCCAATGCGGATTGGTAGAGAAAAATTGGTAATGCTATAATGGTATTCGATGATGTTTCAGATATAGACCTGGTAATCGTGTACCACTGCTGTCAGAAGAGCATCGAGGTGTCGAAGCAAGTACTCGACCTACACTTCACACTGAGGACACTCTTCCAGCCTTTCTTCAACGATCGAGCCTTTGACAAGAAAGCTGAGTATGCTCTTAATACAGTGTAAGTACAATGGCCATTAATTAAACTTCCACGCTTGCAAACGCGTTTCCCAGATTCTGAAAAGTGTTACTGGGTTATCCCGGGAACTGACTTAAGTTTACCGAAATTCCGCCAAGATGATACGATGATATTAGTGGGATACAGCCACAATCAAGTTTGATAGACAGTTATACGGTTTCTCTGCCATTTCAAATAATGATGTCATTGTATACTGATAACTAAAGACATCGTGAACAATCCCGCTACCGACTTGGTAAATGGCTTGCTTTAACATAGGCATAAACTTTATAAAGAAAGTAACTGACATATCATTGGGATGTATAGTCTTAAATCTTGTACAAAGCAACACCACTACGATAAAGAAAGATGTCCTGTTCCAGTTAGCTTTCTCAAGCTATCTTTTATTTTTCGAAAGAATCTCTTCTTCCAATCTTTAGTAACCATAAAGCTCCAAAATCTTCTGTTCATATTTCCAGATTATGTGCCCCACTAGCAACCCCGACGGTGGAAGGCTACCGGGTGGTATACCTTCGTCTGCTGGACCCAGATCCTCGCAACTTCAATCTACTGGAAGCCGTCAGAGCTTTCATGATGGTCTTCGATTTGTGGCAGTATGAGGAAGGGAGCTGGCCTGGGTAAGTTCTTGGATGGTAAACGATACACCAGCCGGGACTCAGCAACACTGCTTGGCATCAGAAATAGAAAAAAGTGTTACACA
Organism: Noctua janthe; assembly: GCA_910589295.1. NCBI lineage: Eukaryota > Metazoa > Arthropoda > Insecta > Lepidoptera > Noctuidae > Noctua > Noctua janthe. Next base: position 879,744 of record OU342573.1, on the reverse strand, counting down.
TAATGCTATACTATTAGAAATAATGTTCACTGTTCATTCAAAATTGCATTAGAAACGCCGTCGAACCGTGCCAGTCAGATGCTGATTATTAATTTGAACGGTATCCCGTCCGGTTCTTTGACTGCGCCGCAGCAGCGATGTCTTGCGTTGCGGCGTACACTGCGCAACCCCAAAGCAGAGGAGACTTTAGTTCAAGGTCGCTATTATGTAACTATGATCAGGTCGTCGATCCAAGTATTTATAACCAACAATAGGCGGAAAGAACTCATTTACTACGGTGACACAACCATCAATTAGATGCTAATTAATTTGAATTACATGCATCTTTAACACGGCTTCAGAATGTCTGTAATTTCTAAGACAAACAAGTTTATTGATATAATGCGAATAAATTACTTGATTTGATTTGCGTTGGCAACATTTGTCATGAACTGATGACAAAGAACTTGTAAGTGGTTTCGAACACTTAAAATACTAAACTGCATCATTTGATCACCTGTAATCAACATTGAAATATTTTCTAAAGGAGAAAGAAGAACTGCAGGCAACCACTTGAACTTGGTTGATATCCCTATTCGTGCTCAACAATTCTCTTCCACATTTATTGTGCGCACGGCCCAAGTGTGGTCCCTCTCTACCATCATCTGTGTTCCCTTCCACCTGTCCCGTCCCGTCTTCGAAGCAAAAGTAAACAGTCGCCTTCTCCGCGCGCTCGTGCTATCGCATATCTTAACCATGGCTTTCCATCACGCGAGCTCTAGGTCAAAAGCAGGTCCATCACAATTAACGAAATCAGACATCTGGGTTTAAAACGTGTACAAATATTTTATTGCTCTGTAGCTAAAATAATGCTTTGTTGTTGACAGATTCGTGATTCTCATTGACATGGACACAGCAACTCTGAGCCACGTCACGAGGCTGGACCTCATGGTCGTGAAGAAAGTCTTATATTTCTTACAGGTTAGTACCGACTTATCTTCTTAAGCAAAATACACAAATCAAAAGTGTCTATGGATATATTTTAAATTATTAATTTCACTCGAAAAGTCGCAAGTACCCTCAACGTCGCCATACAATATTAACAAAGAACAGAACAGCGAAAAATATGCCCTAAAAATGGGCCTAAAATGTAAAACATTCGTAACTTACCGTAACGATGTTTTCTATCGGTGGCTACCCGAATATTCCCAGTGTGCCGCTCGGCTACCTCACCAGTATCCCGATAGCGAGACCACAATCTGGATATGACGCTTTGACTGATGCTAATGGCATCAGCAATATTGCCTGGCGCGCAAGTGTCGACGTTCCTTGGCTTATCAGTACTGACTTAATTCAAAAACGTACAAAAAAAATCTTTGTTAGATCTTTAACACACGTAGGTTCTTATTATGTTTGTATGAAGTTTACTGAATTTTGCCACATCTATGTATATTTTTTTAATTTCGTTTATGGAATATTGAAGGAACAAATTCATTTTAACTCACACTCATACTTCCATTTAAATCTTTTTGAAAAGTCCAATACTTTTAAAGTTATATCCTTGCTAGCTTATAAATGTAAATATCCCTAGACACTTGATGTGTGTGTGTGTAGCCTTATCTGCCTTTAAGGTAGGTAAACTTTCAAAGCTTAGAAAGAGTTAGTGGCGGTGCGCAGTTTCTTTGACTTCATGAAAGAATGGGGACTGCTTTATGGCTGTTGCCGGGAGTGCCCACGAATGTATTAGTATCTTCCGGGACCTAGAACCCTAGAAAGGATGAACAAGTTGAAATTATCTATGTTTATTGGAAAATGAAGGTATGATAAGTCAAGTGCAGCAGAGTTGGCTCACATACCTGCTCATGACAACGTAGCAAAACCTGCAATACATATATCGATACTATTCATTTCATTTCATTTCATTTATTCCATGTAACAATTTTTACATTGTATCGAAATATTTCACTAAATTATAAAATTAAAAAAATTACAATAGCAATCATTATTACAACAGTAACCAAAAAAATTATTAAAAAATAAAACATTTGCAATTCTCCTATTATTATGTTAAATAGCAAAATAAAGAATATGATAAAATGACCAAATACATTGATCCTTCTCCGTACTCTTTAAGAATAGCCTTTACAGTTCAAAAAAAATGATTCATAACTGTAATAACTCATCAATTCCAGGAATGCATGTTCTGCAAGCTAAAAGGAGTGCACTTCATGAGCGCGCCTTACTTCATGGACCGGCTGCTGATGCTGTTACGGCCGTACCTCTCGAAGCAGCTGATGAACATGCTCCACACGCACCAGGTCGGGGCCGAGTCGGTCTACAAGATGATCTCGAAGAAAGCCCTGCCTAAAGAGGCGGGCGGAGAGTATAAGGACCATATTACTTTAAGGGGTTAGTAGAGACTTTTTAGTAGTTTGGCATTTTTATGTAAGCCTTTTGGCTAAAATTAATGTTTCTTTGTAAACTTATTTAAATATAAAACAACATGCTCCATTTTATAGAAATTTTACCAGCTACAATGGTGTGAGACAGCATTTGGACATTTTCTCCGGGACCTTAGCATCAGCCAAAATTAAAATTAAGACGAGCCTAAGCTGCGACCATTCGACTAATAAGTAATAATTGGTCCAATGGCTGCGTATTATGTTTATGGTTATTTATATTTTTTTAACTAGCTTATCTCTCTGCTCTCTCTCTCATTGCTGTGGTCGAAACAAATTTAATTAAATAATCATGGGAATGATCGATACGAACAAGAAGAACTAGATCATAATGCATGCTGTGTTCACTATTTTAGGGTATGCACTTTCCATGTTTTTTTTTTATTTTTAACCTCCGACGCAAAAAGAGGGGTATTATTAAGTTTACTTAGTACTTAAGTAATATTGCCCGATTTGTGAACTAATAATAAAAAAGACACGATAAATGCAGTTCAGTTTCTTTAGAAACTTTATTTTGAAATAAATACTTCGCTTTTCTTTGTAATTTAAGAAATGTGCTTATGATGGTCTGTTTTTTCAAAGAAAACTTTGAAACCTCTGTCTTTGAGACTAAAAAATTGTAACTGGTGCAGACTTTATCCTGCACCCAAATTTTATTGCATGACATAATTTTTATCACAAATAAGAAAGAAAAAGGATGAGAAAGAAATTCCTGATCCTACTTCATTTGGTTGAAAAATTCGTCAATATCGACAATTGAAATAACGCGAATATTGTTGTATTGTCAAAACGAACGATATTGCTTAAGTGTGTTTCATAATTGTCCCGCTAATCCCATATTCTCATTCTTTCCAGATGAACTCCTCAAGCGCATGCAAGCGAACTATGTGTTTTTACGAGAGGAGAACAAGCGACGAGTGAACGAGTCCCTCCGACCGGGAGGCAAGCCCTCCCCGGCAGAGAAGGAATTCGGCATTCAAGGCAGCTTCAAGAAGTTAGAGTTAGATTAATTGGTTTGGGGATGGATGTAGGAATAAATGTATTTTATTTAAATCGTTGTTGTTTGATTTTAAACCGATAGCTTTGGTGAGCCTGTCTGTTTAAAAAATGCGGCGCGGGATGCAAAGGATATTGGACAACGATCCACGTCCACGATGACCAAATACGCTTAGTGTCGAAGACAAAGGCAGGCAGGATATTTATCAAAACGTGGTGATGGCAAGTAAAGCAGAGCTCTAACTGGAGGTTACCGAGAGAAGAAGTGTAATAAACATCCAATGTATGCTCGAAGTGAAGGGAATATTTCGGGTGATGTACTATAAAAGACTAGCAGAGTTTTAGGATACCTGGCAGAAGTGGCAGAGCAGAGAAGACGCCTATTCTCACTAGTTGGTGGATTAAGAGTGTCAATGCAAAATGATGACATACATGTTAGTACAAATACGTAGGCCTAAATACTGCTAGTTAGGTATTTCCGAATAATTTATACTGCTATAAAATTATTGCCACTTAGATAGTGACAACAAACATTTACAGTCACAGCCACAGACATCACTATCTAAATGACAATAATTTTATAGCAGTATTACAATAAGTTCTTTATGATCTACCACAAACTGGCAGCCATCTTTAAAATTGACGTAAGCACATGCGATAAAAAACACATAGTCATTATTGAATTTTACGCTTTACATATTACTGTAATTGTGATTATTCACACAATCCACCGGAAGAAGACATTACGACCTTTGTGTGCCTATAATATATATTTTTTTACATTTACTATAAATGAGTTGACAGAGGCAGTGTTCAGTCCATGGATAACACCAAGGTTTCAAGATGAAGTTCATCGGAATATTGTTGGTTATCATGGCTTTTGCATTGGCTCTTGTGGTAAGTTCTTTCATTAAATGAGAAATCATAGCATCTTTGAAATAGTCCTATTGAAAATATTTTTTCTTTCTTTATTTACCAAAATATTGTCGAGTACTAAAGATTAAGACAATTTTTTTTTTTACTTTTTTTGACATTTACCATGATTAAATCCGTGTAATAGCGATTTTTTTCTGATTAGAAATAGAATTAGATGTATATTTGTCAGAAAGTGTGGCACCACTGATGGATTCAAGGAAAATTAATCGAGTATGGGGCACCGTTTTTAGGTTTCCGTATTCAACAAGGAACCCTCTTAGTTTCACCATGTCCATCCGTCTGTCCGTCAGTTCGTACTAGAAAGCTGTAATTTTGGCCTGAATCTACAGATTGGTTAAATACGCCGACAAAGTGGTAACATAAAATCTCGTAAAGTATTTTTAGGGTATCTCCATTCTCCTGTACACGTAAAGTGAGTTTTTTTTCTCGCGTACCCCCCTTAGTGTGCGATGCTGTTGGATAGGTCTTTAAAAATGTTTGGAGTTTGTTCAAACAATTTTTCGATTAAGGGATTTGTTTGTGAAATATTACGCTTTAAAGTGCTAATTTTTGTTAGACTCAAGTTAGTGTCTCCCCTCTACCAGCTAAACGGTTTGGGTGTGTGAAAAAAATCACGATGGTATATTTAACGAAGTTAAAAAGTTAAAAGGAAAACTATCACAGCTAAGTAGGCTGGCTTAACGAGTAATAGTCGACCAACTTAATAACATATTTTCCTAAACATAATCTATGGGAGCAACGGTTTTTAAACTGCAAATGTAAGTTTTTTTTTTTTATAATTACAATAAAAATCATCGTTCGGAGGAAAATCGAACCGTAGGAAGTGGATTAAATTAACGTGTTGATGAATCAGTTTAGTTAGTCCGCATATTTTGATGGGCAACTACGCAACCCTACATTGTGCGTGGCCCGACACGCACTTGGCCGGTTTTTATAAATAATACTCGATGCTGAGGCTAACAGAGTAAAAGTGGAACAATTTAGTGCCCCGTGACCTGACATTTCTGTCAACTAACTTTGAATTATTTCCAGAGTGGCATGAGCACAGGTGAACAATCAGCCGGGTGCCACGGAGGCGGCGGTGGTGGCAGAGGTCCTCGACCAACACCCACCACAGCAGCCACCACCGCAGCACCAGCTACTAGTAAGTACTTTCATATTATCATCTGCCATCAGCTTATCCACAACTATGGACTGGACTACCAATTCGTAGAAATTGGTAGTCAAGAAGATGTTCAAATTCTTCACGTATTCCCTAAGCCAATGATAGTAATCCGTGTATAATAATATGCTAATATTGTCATTTATTTTCTACAGATGCAACGAGCAGCGGATAAATCGGCGGAGAATACGGAACACTGGCGAGCCTTGAAATATGACGAATGATAGCAAAATATACTGACACCATAATATTACAAGTTATTAATAATTAAAGAACTTAATCCCATTATTTTTATGTTTTATTTTACTTTATAATCATCTCGTGTCTAAGTCGTGGTAAAATTACCAAACCCGAGGCCGGACGAAATAGCATCTCTTACCGGCTAGAAACCGGGTACCCACGGCCCGGATACAAACCAGTTATGAACAGAAATCCTAAAGCTGGTCGGACGCTTTGCTCAAGAGATAGTTCATTTTAGTTTGATTTCATGTTTACACGAAAGCGACAACGAGCACAGGAAGTAATGTTCGTCTTCTCTTTGCATTTATTTTTTATCGTTCGGAGAACGAACGAAATGTCCATTTCCAATATCTTTGGATTGGTTCACGAATTTTAATGCTCAGACGTCTCATTTCGAGTGAAAAATGCCTAAGGACAACAAGTGAACCTTCTGATTTCATTCCACCAGACGCAACATACCCTGTTAAGTGGTCCACACTCACTGTGTATGGGATGAGTTGATGGGTCTCCAGTTCACCAGATTGGGATGTAGCAGACAACCTGACACTTCAATCGGTTGAGATACCTCCATATTGGTGACTGCGGTTCGTGTCCAAAATTCCAAATTCAAACAGAGAACTATAAGACTGTTTTGTCGTATATGCGTGGTTTACGGTACAGTACGAGGGGCCCTAGGCCTAGTGACTTAACTGGCCGATTTTGAAGGTTAAGCTACGCTTGTCGAGGTCAGTCCGTAGATGGGTGACCATTCATTACAATCTCAGACCCCTCCGAGCTTCGGAAAGCACATTAAACTATTTGTCCTGGTAATTATTCGAAGATCTTTGATTGTGATTACGGTTCCGACAACTAGGTTGAGGTCAGACATAGGCAGACTCTTCGTGGAATACTGGTATGCAGCTGTATCCGGTTAGTCTGGAAGGCGACCTCAACTTAGTTGGGAAAAGGTTAGGCAGATGGCAATGAGACTAGATAAATAGTCACCATGGTCCACGAAGATTGAATAATTATACCATGACCAGCACTCTGGTACACTATACTTAAAAAAAGATCATGCTTTGATAGATTGATGTCTTAATGGAATACTTGATAATAATGATGGTAATGAGTGATGTTGATGATTGCTGTAGAATAATAATAAAACCAGGCAATTAAAGTAGATCTTAACAAAGGCTAGTTAGAAAATGAAGACACAGTATGTACGGCCATCTGGGGGATATTAAGTGGAGCAATATGGTAAAAGACTCCTCATCTGCATAGCCTTTCTTCAACTATACTGGGGTTAGCTTCCAGTCTAACCGGCTGCAGCTGAATACTAGTATTTTACGTGGAGCGACTGCTAATCTGACCTCCACCACACATTTATTTATTTATTTATGTACGCACAAAATACTAACAGGACATTACATTAAGATAGAATAGCACAAAAGAACTGTTTAAATCATAAGAAATTTCTTCCAGTAGACTTGCGAGAGATTTATTGAGTCCTGTCGACTGGCCCCTAGGTAAAGTGGCTGTCAGACTTTCGGGCTTTTAAGTACCCGATTCCTGTGTATTGCAGTGGAGACCAATGGTTTAACGGGCTGTTTGCAACACCCAGGGGTCTAGATGTGTAATCGAAGGACACTCACCCATCCATGTGCCGATTTTGACCAACATTGATCCCTGCGACTCCCCCTTTACCACAGTATACACAATATGGATATGAAACTGAAAACTGAACAACTAAATGGTTGATGAATTGGTAAATCACTGTTATCACGGGCGAAACTATTTAATTTGCGTCAATATTTTTATGACAAGGATTATTATGCATAATTTCTGGTCAATTTTATTGCGCCACAATTATTTTTTTTGCGGATTTCGGATTAGTTTAAGTTTGCAATTCCTCCTGACTTTTGTTACGTATTTTTCATTATTTACGTTTTGTATTTTGCATTATTTTAGGGAATATCACATAAAATACTCCACACTATTTAAAGTAAGTAGGTGTGCCTACGTCGGCCGTAGATAGTAAATAGGTAACTGCAATAATGAAAACTGACGAGGTTCAATATTGATCGTGTTTTCAGCCCAAAGTCTACGACTTTTTGATGGTTTATCATCTGCCCTTTTGCCAACATAGTTGGGTTCTAATGCAAGCGGATGCAGCTAAATACCAGCATCTTTGGAATGGAGCGATAGCCTATCCGACCATTATAACCATCACCATCATCATCATCGTCTCAGCCGAAAGACGTCCACTGCTGGACATAGGCCTCCCCCAAGTGTCGCCACATTGACCGGTCCCGTGCGACTCGCATCCAGCGGATCCCTGCAACCTTCACCAGGTCATCGGTCCACCTAGTTCCCACTAGCCTTGGCCTTACAACGCAGCGTCTTCCGGTTCGCGGTCGCCACTCCAGAACTTTTCGGCCCCATCGGCCATCCGTTCTGCGAGCAATGTGCCCTGCCCACTGCCACTTAAGTTTAGCTATTCTTCGGGCTACGTCGGTAACCTTGGTTCTCTTGCGGATGTCCTCATTTCTGATTTCATTTTACTACCAAGTTATTAAATAAAAAGAACCCCATGTAATTGGTTGCCAGATTTACGGTTTCTGTTTACCCGTAACTACTTAAAGATCTACAAATGATAGCCGGTACGTGTTTAAAAAAGCACTGAGAGGTCTATGTATAGATGGTAAGGGAAACCACTACTTGACGATGTAACTGTTGGAAAACTGAAAGCCAACCCTTATATATAATTATATATTTGGGAAAAGAATGATATCATTAACAAACATCTTCTTTTACTTCGTCGTCACTTCAACGCTGATGATCGCGACCACAACGATGCGGCTCCAAGTGTTCTGCAGTAGCTCGGTACAGGCTGTCTCCAACAGCCTTATTGTACGCGTCTCACCAGCTTGCTGGTGCTCTGTCTTGAGCGCACTTACCTCAACAGACATACATACACCAAAACTACGCCATAACTATCCAAATAATTAGCTAGTCACTAAATATAATTTTGTCGCATCGTCGCGTGCAAATCACAGAATAACACTTATATTTATAATAATTGTTATTATATCGCTCACCGGATGTACAATTGTCACAACTGGACCATTTCCTATAGCTCTCCTCAGGTATATAAACTGAGGGTACATAGTAGTTCGTCAGTTGGTGATCAGTCGCTAAATCATGAAGTTTTTTGGAGTACTTTTGGCCATTATGGGTATTGCCTTCGCTGCGGTGGTAAGTACAACTTGAATTTTTCAAAAGTAGGTGAAATGTAAAATAATCATAAGAATAAATCTTTTGAAAAGCATTTCGTCAGTAGTTATCTAAAAACAGAGCGTTATTCAATCAGTGAGACTCTAGAGAAAGAAATCTTAAAATTAAGAAGATTCATTCAAGTTAGTTACCGTCACCAGTATTTTTACATCAAAATTACTTAATACTGTCCCACCTAGCCACCATCTGTTCTTAGTGGTGGAACAAACTCTCCAGCACTACACACATCTGTCTTCGTTCATTAACATGTGTATTCATTACTCTCATAATGGCATGCGTTTTATCCGCCCTCACCACATGTCTATGACTAGACAGGCGACTCCCTTTCAACATTTCCGTAACAGGCGCCACTTTCAAACCTCCACTTATAATACTTGCATAGTAACAGCTTACTGACTTATAATGATGTTGTGTTTCAGAGCGGGATGACCACCGTTCCTAAGGCTGGCTGCAACGGCAACGGTGGGTACGGCCCACCTCCTCCACCACCTACAAGTAAGTACCTTTTGTGTTCTCCATTTATCTGAGATCGGCTCTGACAATATTTGTCAGAGTCCGGTGTGTCCGTACCGGTTTTATCGAGCCAGATTTTCATGCACTTTTGTGCATATTAATCTGTCACGCATTACAAGGTTGAAATGTCTATCGTACTTTAACAATTACTCGTTACTTTTTCTCGTAATTATTCAACTTTGCATTTAGTGGTAGCTAAATGACTAATCACCGTTACTGAATCGAGTATTTCAAGTTTAAAACTTTCAAACTGTTCTTAAAAAGTGCTTTAGTCGCGTTGTGATAAAAAACTTTGACTCTGCGTTGGTTTTGAATTCTACTGTTGCAGTTCCAATAAAACTGCCAGATTTTGATTATTATTTTCTTTTCCAGACGCAACCGGCTAAACCTCAACTCGGCAAATATTTCGACGACTTCGGCTAACAAAACTCACAAATAAATAGATGCACCAGTCAATATTTTCGTCTTTCATTTCTCAAAACTACTAGTACCTTAAATTCGTCGACTGGGATAATAAGGTGCTGTAAAGCATACATGCATGTGTCAAATTTCATCCAATCCATTGTGCCCTTGAGGTGTGAAAAAGTAACAGAACGACAGAGTTACTTGCACTTTTAAAATATTAGTATGGATGCTTCAATGCCTTTAGTCATTAAGGTCACCCAGAAGCCCGAAAGTCTGATGACCAGTCTTGCCAAGCGGTATCAGCAATTGGGTTGTGGATGTATGGCAGACACTCGCTCCATGTACAGGTACACATAACATCACGCCTGTGATCTGTTAGGTAGAACTGTACCTGATAGTACACCCACATTTTGCCAGTTACGTTTAAGTCCCATGTAATAGGGGGCGAGCCTATTGCCATCAACCGGGTACTAATCCAGACTCCGTGGCTGCTACTGAGAAATTCCAGATGACACAAAAAAAAAGACTAATGGACTGGACTGGAAAAGCCAGGATATAGTTTGGATTAGTTACGCAGAGAGTTGTAACGCAGCTTATGAGAGGTCTATGTCCAGCTGTGGACTGTAACCGGCCGAGCAGGTTGATTGAGGTTCTTTAATACAAAGCAAAACATCACGCCCGTAATACCCGAATGAGAACCTCTACCTAAGTAGAGGTATACCCATTATTACATCCACGTTTTGCCAGCTATGTTTAAACTCCATGTTACAGGGGGCGCGCCTATCATAATAAACCAGTCACAATCCCGACTGCGTGGCTCCTACCGAGACATTCCTGATGGAAAAACACAATACCATTCGATCTGAGAATCGAAGTCAAATCCTCAAGCTCAGCAGTAGCGAGTGCGATCACTACTCCAATGAGGCAGATAATAATCATTTTCTCTCAGGGCATAAGCATATTCAGGCTATAATGTTCCGACTGCTGGAACACAGGCCTCCCCTCTATGAGAGGGAATGGGCTATAATTCACCACGCAGCAGTGCGGGTTTCCTCACGATGTTTTCTTTCACCGTTTTGAGAGCGGGGTGATGAAATAAATTACGCACGACTTACTCGTAAGTTGGGGCCGCCAACACTAGGCCCGCTGCTCTCTGGGCCACCGACTATGGTCAGTTTCGGACACCATACCTCTAGACTCCACACAACGCCTAACAAAGGCGCTTGTGTTTAATTTCAAGTATATATTCATTATTATCTTAAAACGTTCAAATCCCTGAACACGCAATGGTTTCAAAACGTTCAATAGCGAAAATGAAAAAATCATGTTCTTCAGTTTAGTGATCATTAACAAATAAAAAATGTATTATTATTTTTTGAATAAAAAGTGTTATTAATGAAACTTAAAAAAAAACTAAAGTTAATAATAAATTAATAACATTACCTAGAACTTTTAAAGTCTTAACTCCTTTTGTACAATAAAATCTACTATTATGAAAGTTCCGTCGCAGGTCAGAGTTGTGCGCTCGCTCGATAGATGGCGTTGACGTCGAATTAGATCGCGCTATGGTTTCGTTACCGCGCCGCATACATAAGAACCGGAGTACCAAAGCCATTTCAAGTTGTACTCTAGCAAGTGAGTACAACTGATCCCACTTCTGATAAAATTATTTTTGAAGAGGTCGAGCTCCTTTGAGTTCGATCTTGATTTTCATCAGAAATTTCAGAAAGTATACAAACTATGGCCTTAGTTAAACTAAGGCCATAGTTTGTATACTTTCTGAAGTTAAATTAAATAAACAATAAACTAAGTTAGTTTATTATCTGTGACTTCAAGTTACTGCTATTATGTATGCCTGGGGGTTTTATTTATGCTTGAGTATATTTTATTTTTTATTATTGGTGTGTGCTAGCTGGCATGTGACAATAATTTAATGTCCTATGTATTCTATGTTAATATTATGTTACACAGTATCGTATAGAATCGGTTCTAGTGTTGGGTAACTCGCCTAATAAAAATGAGAATGAGGGAGGCCCTCATTTTACCTCGCGAGGTACTCGCGAGGTACCCCTCATATGAGGCGAGGTTTTTGAATAGATCTAACTATTGGATGCGCCTCACGACTTCACGAGTACTCACGAGTCATAGTACGAAGCACCGAGCGCGAGGGAGACAGAAAATCTTGCTAAGCGCCGCGGCTTGCGAGTGAGCGAACGGACGAGTGAGCGAGTGCGAAAACGACTGCGTAGGTAATATTTATTAGTAATGTTATTGTAAGTAGTTAAGGTTTATAATAATCAATAAACGCTATAAATAATATTGGTAGGTACTCTATTTCAATCAAAATTCAATGGAATTTCGAATTGCTTGTATTTTTATTTATTTTTTTAGTTGCTCCGTGACCTTGGTCGTGCATTGTTGACATTATTACGCTTTTAAAATTTCGTTTGCATTTTTGTAATACTTGTTAGCGTAATTGATTTTCTAGTATATTATTATTATTATTGGTGGTGGTATCAAACTGGTGGTGGTACTTATTGAACTGGTGGTGGTGGTAATTTATTTGCAATAAAAATGGCCCCAACTGTGAAAAGATCAAGAACCTGGGAGTACTTCACGGATTTAGGAGAACATAAGGCAAAGTGTACAATTTGCATGAAAATTTTATCTTATAGAGGCGCGGGACCCTACAACCTAACAAGACATTTAAAATCATTTCACCCATTAGTGCTAGTTGGTATACAAGAACAGGAACAAATTTAAAATGGAAACGGAACCGTTGCGGTGGTTCCATCTGTCACCGCAACATTAGTTTCCCCGATGCCATCTACGTCTCAGTCTGAAGGCACGTCTTCGACTATAGCCTGCCCTGAAACAACACATACTACAAACTGTGCTCCAAGTCACATTTTTCATCCGACCGGCCGACATAATAACAGAATAAATCAATATTTTTCAAAACCATTTACAATAAAAAAAACCGAAATCATAAATAAATTACTTCTTCAAATGATCGTTAAAAATTATTTGCCTTTCACGATAGTAGAAAGCGATTCTTTTAAGGCTTTTGTGCAAGAACTATCTCCTTCATATTTGGCCCCAACACGAAAAACTCTGTCAAACGCATTATTACAAAAATATTACAATTTTGTTAAAGAAGATGTTGTAAAAGCTCTCACGCAAGCTGAATATATAGCCTAACAACGGATGCCTGGACTTCTGCGTCTCATCAGCAATATGTTGCAATTACAGCTCATTTTATACAAACTAACGACACCTCAACACATACAAAATCTTTCATGCTTGAATGTATCCCGGATACAGATCGACATACGGCTCAAAATTTGGCCAATTTAATAAAAAAGGTTTGCGTTGATTGGGGTATTGCAGACAAAATAGTTGCAGTTACCACTGATAATGCAGCAAATATTCAAGCAGCGATTTCCATATTAAAATGGAAGCAAGTACCTTGTTTCGCACACACATTAAACCTCATTATACAGAACAGCTTATCAAAAATCAAAGAAGTGCATACTAAGATAAAAACAATTGTTGACCTGTTTCGCAGAAGTGTCTTAGCCAGTGAGCGCCTAAAAGCAACTCAGAAACAATTAGGCGACAAAGAACTAAAAATCAAACAAGATGTTATTACAAGGTGGAACTCAACATTTGATATGTTCGAGAGGATCCTTGAAATAAAAAAAAGTATAATCACAACAATCGCCACGGATTATCCAAAGTCGATAAATCAAACTAAAAAATAAAATCACTAGTTCTCGTAGACTAAACACAAAGTCGAACTTTTACCAGTTTTTCGGGAATTGAAATAGAAATGTAACATAACGTGCATTGCGTTGCTTGTGTTTAAAAAGCAACTTTATTAGGTCAGAGTAAGTTCGAATAAAATTTACAAGTAGTGAAAGTATGCACAATTCGAAATTGTACATACTTTTTCTGCGAATGGTTTTTGAGACCCTGAGTGTGGATCTTGGGTTTTTATTTAACTTGAAATGTTTGTGTTTTTTTAGGTCAAATCCTCCAACTGAGTTTTATAACAGTTATCTCCAACCGATTGAGCTGAAATTTGGCACACACATTTAGTTTGGATGAGTATGCATGGATAGCTAAGTGACGTCATTCTACATCCAGTACCCCCATGATATGGGTATTAATTCAAAGGGCTTACTGAGAAGAATACGAAAAAAAACTGATGTCACACATATTTAAAAGCTTGTTTTCAAATATGTGTTTTACTATAAGCTTGAGCTTGTTCAATTGTATAAAATAGGTTACAATAAATTGCACAAAGTGTTGCTTTTGATACCTATTTTTTGAGAAACCGTTCTACGGAAATCACAAATCCGCCATGGCAAGCGTGGTGATCAATGCTCGTGCCTTAAGAAGAGGCCTTTGCCCAGCAGTGGGATAATTATTGCTGGATAATAATTATTATAATTGTATTTAATGCAGTAAGGGATTATTATTAGTCAAAAAAACATACATAAATTCAGGCCTCTAGTGATCGCAAGCGCGACTGCTGAGCAGATAGCATGAGGGTATGAGGTTCTGAGTTCGATTCCCAGGTCGGGCAAAGTGTTATTGGGTTTTTCCATCAGGAATTTCTCAGTGTAAGTCATGGAATCAGAATTTGTGCCTGGTTGATGGCAATAGGCTCGCCCCCTATTACATGGGACTTAAACATAATTGTCGAAATGTGGGTGTACTATTAGATACACCTCTGCCTAACCCTTGGGGGCTAACAAGTGTGATGTTATAACTTCATGTTTTTTCCCATGAATAGGCCAGACTACAGAACGCCGTCTCCTACGCAGCTCATACTCCGAACTGCGAGTATCACGCACCTGACCTTTCTGTAGAACTTTCCTAATACGGACAGGGTATGTCCTTTTAGTAGAGCGTCTCTTGCCGACGTTTCCACTCACATCTGTTTTGTAAATACCTTTAGTTTGTAAAAGCTACTGGTACGCCACGGTCAGCGGGAGATGTTTGTTACTTTTATGATTTGAATACGTAACAAAACAACTTTGTAACCATACGGTATCGTTCGAATTAAATGTCTTTGTCTTTGAAAGTCACTACCTCAGCGAAAAGAGTAAGCGGCGTTGGACCTCAGGTTTGAGTAATATTGAGAAGAATGGTGGAGGCAGGAAAAGGTGAGGAAGAACTAGCTAAAGAGTTTGCTATAGAGAGCGCGAAGGCCGGTAGACATTAGTGGCCAATGATCAAGGTTTCACTAAAGCAATGGATTTCTAAAAAAATAAGAACTTCAATGTCTGCCCCGTTAGTCCAGTGGTCACCTCACCTCATGGTCTTTGGTTCGATTTCCAGGTCGGGAAAATGTATTGTATTTTCCCACTATGACATTCTCAGTAGCAGCCACGGGGCTTAAACATAACTCGCGAAATGTGGGTGTACCCTTCGGGCATTACAGGCGTGATGTTATGTTATGAAGAATTCCCTAGGAAACTCGTTAAACACCTGACAATAGATCCAATCTGTCGGATTCCTATGAAAATGTTAATTTTGTCGCATCGTCGCGTACGAATCACAATATAACACTTAACGGAAGATTATATTTTTATAATAATTGTTATTATATCGCTCACCGGATGCACAATTATCACAAGTGGACAATTTCATAGTTTTTCTCTGGTATATAAACTGGGGGTACATGCTACTTCGGCAGTTCGTGATCAGTCGCTGAAACATGAAGTTTTTTGGAGTACTCTTGGCCATCATGGCTATTGTCTTCGCTGTGGTGGTAAGTACAACTTCAGATCTTGATACTCATTAAGTTCGAGTTTAATTCAACATTTTCTTGTATACTTCTAAATTTAAATTTAGGACAATTACGCATTTTAAGTTGTAGTAATAATGCCTTTGGTGAATACATCCTAACTTTGACAGCTAATATCTCGGAAAACTGACGCTTTAAAAAAAAATAAACTACAACTGTCTCTATTGATGCCAGCTATTAATAAAAATAGGTAATAACCGTGGTCGCTAATAAGAGAAAAAAATGGCGGTTGAGTAAGCAAACCGAAACATTCAAACCCTTTTGTGTTAGTAAGCCAGTGGAGATTATTTTACATTTTTCTTGTATGAGCTGACTTATGGTTTTGTTTCCCAGAGCGGCATGAGCACAGTCCCGAAGGCGGCCGGCTGCAGCGGCGACGGCAACCCTCCCCCCGGCCCGCCGCCCGACGGCAACCCACCCGGCCCGCCACCCACCAG
The DNA here is from genome assembly GCA_910589295.1 of Noctua janthe. Lineage (NCBI taxonomy): Eukaryota > Metazoa > Arthropoda > Insecta > Lepidoptera > Noctuidae > Noctua > Noctua janthe. The sequence continues at coordinate 863,526 of OU342573.1, read as the reverse complement.
TGAGTAGCATTGTGACACACTTAACTAAGGAACCTTATTTCGGTTAGATTAATCTTTCTATTCGTGTAAATCGCTTGATCACATTCGCTTATAAGAAAAAGTACCTGTCTTGTCTCCCTAAAAATATGGCTCATATTCGTTTGACATGCTAATGTTTAGTGTAGGTAGTCTAAATAAGCTTTGAAGATCGCTTTAGTTCTAGAACCTAAAATTCAAAGACGAAGGGCACGTTTTGTGGATCATCCCCCCCCCCCCGTCCATGGGATCACTTAGAGAGGTCTGATTTCTATTAGTGTGTCCAAGGTCTCCAAATGATCTCACTTTATTATTCCTTAGATCAAAAATTCTCACGCTGCTGTGATTTTTACTTAACTATCTTTTGCCCGCGGCTTTTCGTCTTTAAATTTAGTATGTAGGTTGCTGTAGGTAGGTGTTCCGATCCGATGACACAAGTATTATAGTTTTCCATTTTCTTTCCAGACTCTACCAGATAAACTGCAACACGGCAAGACACATCTTGATATTCGGCTAACGTTATATTACCCACAAATAAACAGTTGCACCAGTTACTACTTTTTGTTTCATTTTTATCGTTTATTTGACTGGAAAGACCAAAAAAGTTATCATAATTCTACTTAAGGATGATTTCCACCAAACGGTTCGCATCGCATCTTTAAACGATAATAAAGCGTGTACCTACACAGTATTTAAAGTTTATATTACCAAGCCGCGTCAGCAACTTGCCCGCGTGCATCATGCGCGATATGCGATCGTAGCAGAAAGTATGCAGCGACGCGCAATCGGATCCGATCGCCTGTCGTCGTATCCGATCGGACCAAAACAATCATTAGAACAAGTCAACACATTCGCAAGCGACGGTACGGAGCCGATCGTATTCGTCGACATCCTGCCGGACGGGATCGGCTGTCGCTGCATCCGTTCGTATCGTTTCCAATCCGATGCTAAGCAAGCCGTTTGGTGAAAATCATTCTTTATTAGGTACTTAGTTGGTACACGACACCGATGCTATCTAGATACGAGGTATTCTCCGAAACTACTTATAGGATTTCAAAAGTAATTTTACTGATAGAATACGAGTACTACACTATTACCGAGTGTTACAGGAACAAAAACTAGTGTGTAATAACTATGTATGTAGGTACAAACAATAAGGTAAATAGTAACGGTACACAATATACTGAGTAAGAAGGTACACATGACCAAAATTACACTTGTCCGGCAGCTAATAAAAAAAAGTACCAAGGCACTTGCTTAAAAAAAACGCTGATTAAATTATTTCTATTTTTTTACTTTTTTTAATATTGAGATGTTTTCATATTAAAAAACATTACAAAAAATACAAAATTTCCTCTTAATACATAAAATTACTAGAAATAATGTCAAATTGGTTTTAATATGGCAATTCGAGAGAGTATTAGTAAAATACTTATATTTAATATTTTATATACAATCTTACATATTATTCACAGTTTCAGGTAACTATACAGTTCATTAGTTCTTGTTTCCAACAAAACGTGGATGGTAAGAAAAAATATTGATGCTCATAATCTTAAAGAAACATCTCTATGAATGACAAGTTATTACAATATCCAAATAATAAAACAAAGTTTTTATGGTTTTGATACTAATCTTTAGTATCAAAACCATAAAAACTCGTTGAAAAAAAGTGTAAAAGTTTTAGAAAAATGTACTTACATAAATAGTTAAAAATATGTAACAATTTTGTATTAATTTTAGGTAGTATCACTGCAGTCGTTTTAATTGCCAAATATGGATAGCAGGAAACCAAAAATAACAGTTTTTTTTCAAAATAAGTGTAAAAGCCACTCCTAACTTGTCTATTGGCAATTTTAGTCCTTATTATACACATCACAATAAATGCGGATTTTCGGCATTTCTACTAGAAATATAAACCTTTTCAACATCAGTCAGGCACATCGCAAACTTAATTTCTGTGTCTAATAATAAAAGATACATTATGCTAGCAACTAACATTTCAGTATGATAGCCAGCACACCATTCTGTTTTGCCGATTGTACTATCCTTTACTTGAATTCAGAATTATAGATATTTACATTCAACAATCTACTTTAGCATCATGTTCTCTAAGTTGATTTTTGAGTAACCAATAGTAATAAAATGGTTTTAAAAAGATATAGTTGCAGTGGAACTTCTACTTTGTCGTGTACCACATTAAGTTTACAATTACAAAACAAGATCCTGAATTCAAGTTCAGATCCTTATTTAAGTACATATAGTTATTAAAGCTCTACCCATCTGCTATTCCATATTTGATGATCAACAAGTGTTAGGAGTCAAGTCTACTGGCCAAGTTCTTGCAGGTGTTGCTTCTCCTCTTCCTCTTGGAGGAGCAGTTCCCTCTCGGCAGCGATGCGCGCGTGCTGTTCGGCTATCACTCGGAATAGTTCGGCATGCTTCACACGGGCTTGAGCTACCGCTTGTGTTTCTGCAGGCGCGTTGAGTACTGAAACTGAGATGGATGCTAATTATTGAAAAGGCAAGAGTTTTCAAACGTAGCTTTGATACAGCTTTCAATTTAAAGTATTTATTAGTGCCTGGTGTCCACTACGGATCCTTTGTGTTCGATGTGGTCACATCTTTAGGCTTTAGAAAGGGTAGAATTCTAAGTCGCAACTCCAAATTGTGTTAAAAATGACCTAGTGTAGGTTGTGGGCAAACCAGTCTTCAAAAATACATTATTTATGCAGAAATCAATCACATGACCGTGTAAAACCTGCAATCAAAACACCAAAGCAACTCACGTTCAGGATGAGGATGCGTGGCGTGATCCTCAGCGATCTTGGCGTAAAGCTGGTAGTGACGGTTCTTGGCCTGCGCCACTGACTCAGAGTCCGAGGGGTGCGCCGGCGGCACATGGCTCAGGATGGGGTGGAAGCCCTGCTTGTCCGCCACGTAGTCCACTGTGCGCACCTTCTGAAGGGGGTCCACGTACGAGAAGGATCCTGGAACGTTTGGAAAAGGGTGTCTTAGAAAATGCTTATAAAAATATATGTTTTTATACTCATTGACAATATCGCCACCATCATCATCATCATTTCAGCCGAAGGATGTCCACTGCTGTACATAGGCCGCCCCCAAGACACACACACACCACATCACACGTCTTCATCAATTCAGGCAAATAAGCGACAGTGTTCTATTCTAACTGTTAAGATATTATATTGTAAATGTGCTCCTTTATAGAAATAAACAAAAACGAACACTGTTTTAAACTTTCACGGTTTACAACTGGACGCTGTTGCAAGTGCCAACAACCCGCCAACCCGCGGTCATGGCGCTTGCAATAGTATAGAAATATCGAGGGCTCAAAATAATTAGCAAACACGGAAGATATCCCGTAAGTAACAGTATTAGTTTAAATGAAAACGGTTTAGACGGTAAAAGATCATTTATCTTTTACTGGATTTTCTGACTGCTAAAAGAGCAAAATTTGGCAAAACTTAAAACAGCCAGATAGTCAAGGTATGGGTAGAAATAAAAAAATGTCTTTGATATTTTAGCAGGGTGATTAATAAGTGTACAAATTACTAAACTTAAAAGCCTTACATTGCAGTCGCCATGCATAATTTTAGCTGAAGGAATATTATTACGGTGGTAAAAATATTCCCTTTGTCTGCCCATTAGAGCTTCATAAATGTTTGTGTAGTAACTTCGAAACTTCGAATACACATCGTCTCGGAAGTCAATCAATGCAATTTTTCATTAGCCAAATTTCTTGCAAATACAGTCGTCTGTAGTATCAGTACATACTTCTACCTATCCTTTGAAGCATATGTGAAGGCGTGACGGTAATTAGTAAATTAATTAAAGAGTTTTATTCGTACTTTGATGCCAAGGTAAATGCTCAAGGTGGAAAGCTTTGAAACAAATACAGTGAAGGGCCGTTCTATTTAGTAGCTGCTGCCAAGTAACGGTAATATTAAATGTAAGTACAACCTTTTCTTGTCTTTATTTATAAGATGAAATGAATAATAATACTAATAAAGTTAAAAAAAACTTTTGACTAAACACCTGAAATTTTTGAATTAAATAATTAAAATACTTTCGCGTCGGCACAGTTTTGCTGAAGGCTTTTGCTCAAGTTGATGTATTTAGAAATCTTGAAACAAGCAAAGAGTGATAGCAGCTAAAATATTGTAGTTTTTTTGAGAATCAGAGATTTGAGTTCTGTACTATAATGTAATTATATTTTAATACCAAGGATGAAAGTAACTAACAGTAAGCTTGTAAATCAGTATTCTTCAGAAAAACTTCAATGCCTATTTGGATTTTACCACAAAAACAAGATCGGAATCAGTAATAAAGCCATAAATACTCCAAATTGGTCCTAACAGGTCTATATTTAAGTCTTTAGATACGTGATCCGAATTGTGTTAGGAAAATCTGGTCATAAAACAGAATTTAACTTAGATTTCTCTTCCTTATGGGCGTTCCAAGGTAACTATCAAAGTCGTACATCTAGAGCAAGGGAATTTACGCAAATTCCTTGTTAATATCGCGGCATTAGAAAGTCTAATTGTTGTGAATGTTACTTCATTTGGTCTTGCAATTGGAGAGATGGATTATCTAACTAGTGTTGTAATGTATGATGAAGGGATATTGCATACAGATAAACAATGGTGTTCTTTGTAAACTATGATTTAAAAGACGGAATGGAGTAAAGCCCTCACTGAATTGTTACCGAGAGACGGTAGAAGTAGTGTTGGCAGCAGGCAGACTAACCAGATGGGTGGATGGCATTCAGGAGTACTCAGTTGAGACTCGTGCAGACCAGAGAAGTCGCACAAAAGATAGAAGGGCTGTCAGCCGTGGGTGGTACAAGGCTGCCTACCTACTTGATCGAACTTCCTAATCCTAGAAAACTACTTAAAATCTGAACATTACCGTCAGGTATTACACTGAATTATTTGGAGGAATAGACATGAAGTTTGAACTTGTTGTGTTTTTCATAGTTTGCCATGTTACTTAAAATTACAAAAGGTAAAACTTAACTTGGAAAATGGCAGAGGACCTAATCAAGCCTTTCTTGACTTTTCCGGAAAACTAATAATTCTTTCCGTATTACTTATAATAATATCTTACAAGTTATTGTGTGACTACGGCATTTGACACGTTTATTAACATTTTTGAATAGCGATGTATTCCGGTTACTCATCTCCGATTAGAAGCGCTTATAAAACTGGTTTATGACATTTTAATCCAAAAAGGTCAAGCAACAATAAAATTAGTTTGAAAACATTGTTAATGTATTCAAGAATTTTTTTGTATCAATATCAAAATTTGAGACAATTTTTATTAATATGTAACAAATTTGGACAGAGTTGTGTTTTGTGGTAGAACCAAAACATGACCATGACAGACTAGGCTAACTTTCTCAAATCATTGCTGATTTGATTCACTACCAGACCACACTTGTATTAATAAGAATTATTATTCTCCTATTATTTGGGATCATAATAATTATCTATTAGTGGTAATTTCGATAGTTATTCTCAGTTTCTTTTGTATAGTAGGTATGCGTGCGTAAGGATGTGTGTATACCAGAATATATTGACAAACATGTATAGTTGTATACCGTCCTACGACTGCAGTAGTAAACATCTTACGTGGACAAAACACAATATTAGACAATATTGTGTTTTGTCCACGTAAGAAGTTTTATGGATATCCTGAAGTTCACTTAGCCAAAGTCAAGCAAACAAACAATTAAAATCACCTTTAACAACACCACTGCCATCGCTGACTTCAGTGTGTGTCCTGTCAGCATGTCCAGGGTATCTGCCAGCCGTGTAGGAAAACAAGTAGGGCTTGGGCGGCGGCTCCGGGGTCGTGGTGGTCTCCAGCAGATGGGACACGTCGCCGCTGACCAGAGCCAGCGATACAAGGATCAGCGTGGGGCACAGCATCTGGAACATTTAAAAGACAGGTCTTAATATCAATGACTAGACAAGTCTATTCTGAACACATCTGATCAATTTGCTATTGGATAAAAAACAGAATTACTTCGCCGAAAAATAGGTAATTTGTCTAGTCTAGATCATTGACTGCATTTTTGTGTTTTTTGTATAACATTTTTTTATCCTTATTTTTTACTAGTCACCGATTTATTTCGATTCGTTTTAGTCACGGATTTCCAAAAATGTACTAAATTCATAATGAGAATTTTTTTTGACTCAACCTAAGGTAATATCTAGATACTATTTTTATATTGCCTGATGGACTTGTCCACGATCGCGCTTGATGGAAGCGATGAATGAGGTCTACGAAACAAGGAACGCCCAGAAGATGCCTGGATACTCTTGCTTTGAAGGCGTCAGGGTGACAGTTGGAAAGAAAGAACGCTGTCAGAGAGTTCCACGTGGACAGGTGTCGTGACTGCTGCTGAGCACCTCGCGAAGGATAAGGAGAAATATTCGGAGTTGATGGCCAACCTTCAGCCATTGGAGAGTAATACTGGCGAGGCACCAGAAGAATAAGAGAGTTCCACACAATGGCCGTGCGCATAAAATTAATACGCTGTTTGAATTTAGAAGAAATGTATTCGTCAAGGAAAGTCTCAAAAAATCTTGACAAATTGAAGAAATCTTAATCAATCTATCGCTCAATACCTACATGAGGTCAGCAACGCTAGAGGATTCCTGTTCACGTTAGTTTGAAACCAGTTCCCCTGACCTTTGTATAGCGTCGCCCGGTGCACGCTCGAGAGAGGCGCGAAAAATCTACATTTTATGATGTTATTTGTTAGTTTTGAACTTTTGAAGTTTACAAGTTCGTCAGTTCATTAACCATTGATACGTCTAGCATAGGGATTATGGTAATAAAGTTTAGGGCACCTTTGGTTCCGGCTACGGAGTGTTTAGTTTGTTCAGAAAATGAATGATGATTTAGAGATGATGCACGATATAAGTGTGAATTTACATACTCTTTATAAAAAAAATGTTCTGCTATGATCAAAGGACCACATTATTTTATCACAATATGCACCAACTACTCATATTTTTCACGCTACGCTTTGGCACTAAGCTGACTGTAACCACCAACCATTATTTGGTAACTATTTTCATAATCACCATTCTGAACAACTTTTATTTGTAGACCAAAGCTGAAATCAACTGGTCCGTATGTCGCACGTCCTAAAATTTTTTAGAGGATATGCGACATTTACGTTTGCATAACTGGACTGAATGTATGGAGCAGTTGAATGCTTTTGAGATTCTAAGGTCCTGTAAAAGTTGAAATTATGAGAATGACAACTATAAGGTTTTTCTTAATTTCAACCATACGTTGAACACCACAGCATCATAAGGAAAACTGTTAATATTATAAGTTTCTGTTTATGTATACCTAAGATCGCTTTAATATCCTAATGTTTTTTAATAAACGCAAGTAATTTGCGCATCAATTTAATGTCTTCTCGTTATGGTAATTTTCTAGGAACTGCGGAATATGGAGTCATCATCAGCTGTAGAGCCCAATAAATCTAATTGATTGTAGTGACGTCATCGATGGCTGGTTTACTAACGTAAACATGATTGTATCTGTTGTTTGTCGTGAGCAATGATGAAGGGACATTTGTCATTGTAGATGATTATTGTATCTTTAGGATTGGTTATAATACAGAAGGTAGTAAAAGACTAGTTACTTCAAGGCTATTTAGTTATTAATATGCTAAGAACGTTACTGAATTTGTTTCCAGGTTCTGCCTTCGACTTGGTTCGTGTGGAAGACTAGAAATAGAAAGAATTCTATGGTTTAAGTCCTGACCCAGGACATACTCGTATTCTATCCGTGTGTCAACTTTGCTCTAAATCCGATAAGGCTTCAAAGCGTGAAAGATAAAGAGAACAGACGGAGTTAAGGTAGAAACACATTACTGTGTCGTGTTGCGTTAGAAGCATATCGGTTTCATTCATTTGGGATGGTACGAAACCGATTCGCTGTTTCTGTGTCGCATTTATGATATTAGTATGTTAGACCTTTAAGATAAAGATGCTATGTTAGGGGACGTGTTAATTCCGGAGGTGACTGGGGTAGACCTGAGAGTGGCGGTACGCAGGCTGAAAGCCAGAAATACCGCCCCGGGACCCGATGGCTTGCCTGGCAAAGCCTGGGTCCTGGCCTCTGAGGCTCTCGGGCCCCGACTGGAAGGGCTCCTAAGCGCATGCTTGGAGAGAGGCCAGTTCCCGCTTCGTTGGAAGACGGGGAAGCTGGTCCTCATCCGGAAGCCAGGGCGCCCTGCGGACTCTCCGTCCGCATACCGGCCCATTGTGTTGCTCGACGAGGTGGGCAAGCTCTTTGAAAGAGTCATTGCCAACCGCCTCGCCGGGCACCTCGCAGGGATGGGGCCGGATCTTGCGGAACACCAGTTTGGTTTCCGCAAGGGGCGCTCGACGGTGGACGCCATCATGCGCGTGAGAGCCCTCACGACGGGGGACGCGGTGTCCCGGGGCGGGGTTGTCTTGGCGGTGTCTCTTGACATCGCCAACGCCTTCAACTCCATGCCCTGGAGCTGCATTGCGGAGGCACTCCGGTATCACGGGGTGCCGACCTACCTTCGTCGTGTGGTCGGGGATTACCTGACGGATAGGGCCGTCATCTACCCCAGTCGGAGCGGAGAATGGAACCGGCGAGAGATGTCGTGCGGTGTTCCACAGGGTTCGGTTCTGGGGCCGGCCTTGTGGAACATCGGTTACGACTGGGTGCTGCGCGCCGACCTCCCTACCGGCGTCAGTGTAGTTTGCTACGCTGACGACACGCTGGTACTGGCACAAGGGAGGTCGCACGAGGCGGCGGCCGAAAACATGACACGCGGGGTTGCGATAGTTGTGGAGAGGATCCGGCAATTGGGTCTCGAGGTGGCATTGCACAAGTCCGAGGCCATGTGTTTTCATGGGCCTCGGAATGCGCCACCGTCGGGATCCCTACTGACGGCAGGAGGGGTTTCCATCGGCGTCGGGTCGACGTTGAAGTACCTAGGACTCGTCCTCGACAGCCGGTGGAACTTCGTGGAGCACTTCCGACGTTTGGCTCCCAAACTGGAACGGGCAGGGGCTGCCTTCAAGCGGCTCTTGCCCAACCTGAGGGGTCCAAACGCCTCCTGCCGGAAGCTTTACGCGGGGGTCGTGCGGTCCATGGCCCTTTACGGGGCCCCGGTGTGGGCGCGTTCTTTGAGGCGGCAAGCCGCCCACTACCTGAACGCGCCCCAAAAGGTGATAGCCATAAGGCTAATCCGGGGGTACCGCACGATCTCCGGCGAGGCGGCTAGCCTCCTTGCCGGATTGCCGCCATGGGATCTGGAGGCGATAGTCCTTGCGCGCCTGCATGAATGGCGCGCGGAAGCACTATGTCGGGAGGAAACACCGCTGCCGCGACAAATTGCCGCTCAGCGGACAGACCTCCGGCGTGATCTCATGGCGACATGGAGAGAGCGACTGTCGCAACCCCGTGCAGGGCACGCCACCATAGTGGCGATAAGTCCCCTCTTTGAGGAGTGGCTAGAGAGGCGCCACGGCGCCCTCACCTACCGCCTGACGCAGGTCCTCACCGGACACGGTTGTTTCGGGAGGTTCCTGCACCGAATCGGGCGGGAGGAAACGCCCGGGTGTTTCCACTGCGAGGATCGTCCGGAGGACACGGTGGAACACACCGTGGAGGTCTGCCCCGCTTGGGCGGAGCACCGCCGTGTCCTCATAGCAGCGATTGGCGGCGACGATCTCTCGCGTCCGGCCCTGGTTCAAGCCATGGTCCGGAGCGAGAGGGAATGGGAAGCCGTCACCTCCTTCTGCGAAGCAGTCATGCTAGTGAAGGAGGTGGCAGGACGTGAGAGGGAAAGAACCTCACGTCCCAGCCGCCGCGGGAGACGCCCTGGGCGTCGGGGGTCACGTGGTGGCTTCCGACCACCGTAGGCGCTGGCCTGTGGACGGCGAGTTATGGGCTAGCTCGCCGTCCGGCCGTCTTATGACTACAGGCCGTGTCGACGGCGCGTTCGTGTTCCACGCGCGCCTCAAAGAGATGTCAGCAATCAAGTAGGGGTCCGCATGGACCGATGCCTGCCAGGGCTGCGGGACTGTTCGAAAGAGATACCGTGGCCCTGGAACATAAAGGGCAAAGAAGGAACATGGATGGGTTTTAGTCAGTACAAGTCTGACACTCCCCTCCGCTCCGCCCAGAGTGGGGGGGTCATTTGATGATTTCCCATCCGGAAAAAAAAAAAAAAAAAAAAGGGGACGTGTTAATTACAATAGGTTTAAATACTCCGCAGGGCAGACAGTAGCTAGTTAGCTTAAAAAGCCAATCAGTAAATGGATATCGTTATCAATACTCCAAAAAAAAAGAAACACGATTGATAGTAGACAGGCCTTCGATAACATGCGAACGAACGCGAACGTTCGCCAAGTGACCTTACCACGCGGATTTCCTTCATTCTTGAACGTGCTCCCAAAGAAATTCTGATCAAGTATTTTTTCAACCAGTCTCATTGCTTTTAATGGGGGTAAAAAGGAAAAATAAGTGCAGCAACTGAATATCGAAGTCAAGTAACAATTTGCACTGCAAAAGGACCAGTCTAGGATGTTATATTGTCATATAGTTATTTTAAAAAAAATGTTGTCCTCGAACAGGATTGGTTGGCGCCAATCAATTCATTAAGAATGTCCAAAGATCGTATAGAAGAAACGATTTGAATGAATACAGGATTTGATTATCAATCAATAGCGCATCATTCAGGAGTCTCGAGTTTACTAGTAGATGTTTGTGATATTTTTTTTCTGAGGTTGAAAAAACATTTACAAGGAACATAGTTATGTTTAAAAATTAGATAAAGTCTGTGTTTATTCTCCGACTCTTTCTGATGATCTAGTACACTTCAAAGAATTCCTTACGTCTTTCACAAACACTTGTTTATTTTTTAAACCACTCGCCCTAGAGATTACCCTGCGTACTAAAGAACCAAAAGACTTCACCTTATCAACCCTTTCTAATCATTGCTGTACCCCAATTTGGCAACATCCAGCCCATCTCGTCCACTATTGGGTACCGTATCGAGATCACTTGGCCGACGGCCTTGACCGAAGCGCTCACTTTTCTTCGAGCCAGTACAGAAATAACTTTGAAATATTTAACAAGTTTTTTTGATTCGGCGTCTACTGGTCGAAGTGTGGTTGGAATTTGAGCAGGTGTTGTAACATGTGATGTGAGTAAGCATGCCTCGTTGACACTTAAATGAGTGCACAAGTAATAGTGCACAATTCTAATTTAAACGCTGGAATCAGTGCTGAGGGTTGGAAATCCAACAGTACGTTAACATTTAGGCAGTATTCCTTAGTATTACTGAAAATCAGCAGTGTAGTATTGTCTCAGCAGTAGTGTCTACGTGTGTTTAGTCATTGATCTTTGGCAATGTGGCTTTCTCTAAGCTCCTAATTGTATTGGAGGTCTTTTGGCATGCTTCATCCTCTATTACTCATCAAAGAACAGCTGTTTCGTTTTTTTTTTTTTCACTGTCAACTACGGCACCTTCACCGAGTCTTGTCTTGTTCATCTTTAGTCCACAGACGTCAGTTCCACCCGAAAGGCGTTGGGCTGATGACATCGCTAAAACGCGGGAACAACGACGGAAGCAACGAACCAGGAAGAATAGCAGAAGAAGAGGGAAGCCTATGTCAAGGTGAACGTGATTCAGGGCTCAAATGAGGATCAAGAGAGCTGCTCTTGAACGACATAGTTCCTATATTCCATTTTATTGCAAAGTCAAATTTCAACTAGCTTCACATCATGCTGTGTATCTGTCTAATATTGCAAGAACAGTTTATACGTCTACGATTCTGATATATGTTTATGTCTTAAAGCCGGATATTGCTAAAGAAATACAGGAACAATTTATCTTAAAAACTATGTAGACAGAGAGAGAGACATACTAAACTCTAGAAGGATTAATAAATTATACTTACAACATTTGCAATTGGCCCATACATTGTATCTTTTAATACTTCTCAAGTATAAGATGTAATATTTTATTATATCACAAGTAACTAAGATTTATATCACTTTTATTATATCCAATTATGAAATAGTACTGATTGTAGATAACAAAACTATAGTCAAATCACTTTCGCGTTCCACATTTGGAGGTGTTAAAATTAGGCCTGAAGCAATCTATGTAATACCAGTACCACACGATGTTACAAAGATCACACTTTGTTGACAATGCGAGTATTATTGACATCTCTACAATGCCATAGATACACTGCGCAGTTTTTATAGAAGTTTGAAATTGCCCGGTCATCGATGAACTGTTATTTATGATTGCACCACTAAATTGGAAAAAGCATCGCTTCATTCATTACTTCTTCTTTTGTCGGCACCAAAATTTATCGCATACACTGCAGTAACCTCAACACCGCTTCACTACCGCTACGAACATCTCAAATTCGAATGACAACTCCTCCTCAATTCATTTATACACTGACAGACAACGGACAGCCTAAACCGCTGAGTCAGCTTGAAATTTTGCTCAAGAGTCCCAGTGAATTAAAGATAAATGTTTATATGGATGATCGTCACATTTGCGCATGGCATATCGCATTGGGTACACGGTGTAAATACGACGGACTAACTTTCTATCAACGCCAAAACTGTCTACCAAACTAAGACAACAGTAAACACAATCAGTGATATCGCATCTATCAATCCACAGGTTGTATGCAACAATAGTCGGCTTGTATCCGGAACAGCTGTGCAGTACGAACTACAGAGAGTTGCGACAGACGACCGACATTCGTTTGTTATTGAAACTGTTAGCGAATCGATTAGGACCAACTGATAGACTGCTCTTGGACTGGAGAGAGCTTTTTTAAGATGGTCTACGATTGCTAGACGCTAAAGTAACTATGTGTTTTATGTTACCATTGGAGATTTGATGGTAACCGTTATTGACTGAGATAATCTGAAACATTATTTAAAAAAAAAAACAAGAATTTACGTTTGGGGGAGGGGATAATATAGGCTTATAAAATTGGCACAAAATATAGGAGGTGTATAGCAGTTTGTGGAACAAGGCTACCAATCCTGATGGTGATGATTTCAAAATTGAGCTCCATGTAAGATACGAGTTGTCAACTGCTTCAGGTTAGACTGCCGACCCCGAATTAGTCGGAAAAAGATAGGCAGATGATTGAAAACTGCAATTAAAGACAAGGATTTAAATGGGACATGAACAAGTCATGAGATCAAGTAAAAGGGTAAATAAAAAACCCCTCATCTGCACTGTCACCATATCCTTCCCTCATCAGCTGATTGGTCTTGTATTGCAAAATTGTAAAACAGAGTAACTATGTATGTTACGTATCGATTTGGCATTGACTTCACAATGTCAAGTTGACACACCACTGTCTATGTTACAATTTGGCGCCGGAAATCCTGTAGTAATTAAAACTTGGAAACCTTTTTGGGAATATTTGGATCGTGAGAATTCAATGCAATAATCGCCAAGGGCTTCTGATGGGTTACCCATAAGTTCACAATTTTAAAGCGTTGAAAATGTTGCAAGGCCATTAAAATCAATAAAATTCGTACATAGTGTATAGTCACGAGCACCAATATGTATACACTAGCCTAAATTTAAAAACAATTTTCGCGAAAAATAACGATTGTAAATTGGAGATAGGATCTTTTTCATAAGAATATGAGTTCCAGAATACTTTGTTCGTAACAATATGAAATTTTAATCAGAACAGTAGGAGAAAAATCCTTTTTTAAGTTGTTAAGACATATTGGTGCTCGTGACTGTACAGTCACCGTTGTCTGGACAGTGGTAGCTAGGCTCAATATCTTCAGCAAGTTTTATAGAAGTAACTGTTACTTTTGAATCAACTGAATTAGAAGTTTGAGCAAAAAGCACGCTTGCTGATAATAAATTGATGTTTGCGGTAATCACTGCCTCTAAAAAACAACACCTACTTTGCCTCCGACTAATCCATACATTAACTAAATCATTACTTCATTATTTCGACAGCCGTTTATTGAGTCCGACACAAACGCCATTTTTTTTTCTGAACTTAATTGGTAGAATATCGTAACTCTATAATTTACGTATACACACGCGTGGATGCGCTTCGTAAATGATTGAAGGGGGATTTACCAGCTCAGTGTTTGTTTTTCCTCGTTCTTTGATAACATGTTGGTTATAATGGCTTATGTCCGCGATTACATCTGTATCAACATTTTCTTTGTTTTTCAGTTGCATGTCTGTCTGTTTATTGACAGAAGTACTCTTCCCTCTTTCCATACATCAAAAAAATTGCAGTTTTGACTCGTTTTTTTAAGTTAGAAATCTATGTGCACAGGTGAGCGAATGTGGTCAATTTGACCACATTTTGTTCAGTTATTTAAAATATCTTGCCTCCTATTACTTTATCAAAATGTGAAACATGTGTTCTATTAGGTACCTCTGTCTAACCCGTCCAGGGTTTCAGGCCTGCTGTATAATCAAGATCTTGTAAACATATTTTGATTTTAAAGAGTTCCATGGAGTGTCTTGCCCATTTTTTTCCATAGAGATCTACGCTTTGGAATGGGCCACTACAGTACTTTCACAAGTTATTATGCCTTGTGACTGGAGCTGTAGCGTCATCCTTTTGTTTTTGACTTTCAAAAGTGCCTAACGATCTAATTTTTTTAATTTGCTATGAATGATGATGTAATTTAATGTCTAGGTCTAGGTCAAATCTATTTAATATGGTCTGTGTTCTTCTTATTATCAAAACCAGCGGACTTTCATGTTTTTGCGTCTAGTAAGAATCTTCAAGGATCTTGAAAGGACAATCCGGGGTTAAAGTTGAATCACACTTTGTAGCCGTTACTAGGAGCTGTTTGTTGGCAATCAAACGGTTTTCCTTATTTAGTTTAATAAGTTATGTGCAGAAGATGCAAACGTGAGGTGTATTATGGTAATTATGTTAGTTTAAATGTACGTTTATTTACTTTCCAGGATATTTATAATGCATAACTTGAATGATGAGTTTAATACCTATTAATCACTTAACTACCTTATTTTCTTTATAGATTTTTTACAGAATCTATATCGTAAATTTCAATAATTGAGAAATAATTAAATTTGAAAAGCTTCTTGTAAAAAAAATGTCATGAACCTCACTCTATCCTTTCTACCCCCACACAATGCGACCAAAACCTACTCACATTAATAAAATATTACCGCGCCTACTTAACTTATTACATCTACAAAGGAGCGAGCCCAAATAAATCAAACCAAATAATTACTCATAGAAAGTGGGCTCGCCCACCTGTCTGTTCATCTGTCACCAGCTCAGTTGTATGTAAATGTGGGTACGCCTCAGAACAGTAGGATGCGCAGGATTCGTCATACGATGTAATAGCAGATGTTTGAGTAGTCATTAACAGATTTGCATATTGTCTGTATTGCAAGGTGAAATATTAAGTTTAGTCATAGATATTGCTTATTTAAATAAATTATCTTAGTGATCAGTCCGAAATTCCGGAAGTTTCTTTAACGTTGGCGTACACAAAGATGTCTCAAATAGGATTCGAATATAAAACTTTAAATTACCAATTTTCGCAGTTCCGACCAGTATTTACGTCCGCGGTGGCCTAATTGTCGCAAGCGCAACTGTTGAGCTTGTGGCCGTAGGATTTCATCTTCAGGTCGGCTAAAATGATATAGTGCGGGAAAACCGACCGGATTGGACTCTGGCTCTGGCCTCAACTCAACCGTAACCTTGTTGTGAAGAGAATAAAGTTCACTGTGATGTTGGCAGTGATGCCACTTCAGAGGTAAAATAACTGTAAGCGACCGCGGAAACATACAGTGGGGTGCAAGAATACCGACCCAGCACAAGTCTCCGCGGAAACGTGCAGTGCGGTGCAGAAAAACCGACACAGCACAATAACTCAGATACAAGTTACAACACGAGTATTAGATGCTATCTCGCACCGTGGAGCGAGCTGTATGCAAGAGCCTTAATATTGACAGGTTAATTAACCAATTACACTACCAGTTACAAGCAATAATAGCTTGAGTTTAATTGGAAGCGGTCGTAAAGCTTTGTTTTATTGCGTTGAAGCTGTCAGTGTAAATTGTTGTATAGATTTTGAATAACATCTTCATGAATTAATTCTTCGAGGCAAATGAAACTATAATAGAAAATGATAAATGTCACGCAATCTTCTATTAGGGAAATACAATGTCAACATTATTGGCAGCCGCGACAAAACAACATGGTGGTACCTATACTTGGCATATAATGATCCTTAGACCACAAGCTAAACAAAGAAAGCGAGAAAAGGCATTTTTTATGCTTTATCAAACTACACTAACATAAAGCATTCAAAAAACACTAAGACGAAGTAGAAGAAAGATGTTTCTCCATCGATAGAACGAATTAGAACTCGCTACTCAATGAGAAAAAGATTTTGTCCTACAGAGGGAAAACTAACAGGCCATTATTACACTATTACCGGTAACATAACGATAATATCTAACTAACCCTCAAGAATGTTAATTCCGTTCCGGCCGTTCGCGGATCCGTGCAGTGTAGTGCAAAAAAATCTGCTCACAATAGTTGCAACACGCGTATTAGATGTTATCGCGCGCTTGCCTCACTGCGTTGGGCAACGATCCGCACTGGCGGCCATTTTCGCGCATCCGAAGTGTAGGGCTGATAGAAATATTAAAAAAGAACACCAAAGCCGCTGAGCATGTCGGCAACTTTCGTTCGCTGTCAGTTGTCATTCCGCAGACAAAGCTTTGGTTTGGTCAGTACATAAGATCTCTAAGCTCAGGGGACTAGCAAAATACATTTGCTACGCAGGTGTGAGTGGAAACGCCGGTAGGAGACGCTCTAGAAGGACGTCCATTGGCCTTATTGGTCTTCAGGAAGGTCAGTTGCGTAGTACTTGCCACCGGCGTGCGAGTATAATTATCAGATAAATACAAGTGGAACAAGCAAAAGGTGACCTGTGAGGGTCCTAGCAGATTGCGTTCTCCAGTTTCAGTCTACCGTTATGGGAAAAAGGTGTGAGACTAACTTCAGGCTTATGTAAATGAAACTGGGTACATTCTACAAAGCCCTTTACAAGAAGACCTGACTATGCGAAGAAAATCGTGAGCAAACCCACGTGTTACAATAATAATTCAACATGTGTAATACATTGATAATGACGCCAGATAGCGCCACCTGTCACGATCACGAACTGAACGTGGGTAGAAAAAGAAGCGTGTTTCACGATAACTGCAAAGCATATAATTATAGTTCTGATCATCAGATGATGATTGTAGGCTGGGGTCGGGATGATGCAAAATATTCAAGGCATGCGTACGCCCCAGAATATTTTACGAGTGTATAATTGGTACAGAATGATGAGTAGGTTTTCAAGGATTTTATCGTACTTATTATTGTTTTTTGTCGGTAAAAAAAAACTTAATTTTTTTTCGTTCAGGTTCTGGTTAACTTATATACAAAAATGCAAAATGTATTCACCTTATAATGCCATCGATGATATTAGAATCAATATATTAAATAACAACTCATGTGACAAAACTAATAACCACAAACTCAAAGATACACAGACACTTAATTAACTCAATATTCTTCCAAAAACGAATTAATCATAATTTATACATGCTAAATATATTAAATGCGAAAGTAACTGTCAGTCTGTTACCATTTTACGCCTCAACGACTGAACGGATTGTGATGAATGTTTTTATGTCGTTAGTACATTCCTATGGAAAAAATTCCTACTTCAATGTGGTAGCCGCGGGCAAAACCATATATAACTTCCCTAATATTTTTTTTTTCCTATCCCTCTCCTGGGCAAAGGCACTCTCTCTCTCTCTCCTCCACTCTCTCCATTTGTAATAAAATCTAATTCATTTAATTGCTATCGACACAATGTTTTAAAGCTTGACAAAATACCGAGATTTGTTGATTATACAGGGTCGTTTTC
Organism: Noctua janthe; assembly: GCA_910589295.1. Taxonomy (NCBI): domain Eukaryota; kingdom Metazoa; phylum Arthropoda; class Insecta; order Lepidoptera; family Noctuidae; genus Noctua; species Noctua janthe. Next base: position 845,481 of record OU342573.1, on the reverse strand, counting down.
AATTGGTCGGTGTGTGTCTGTAATTCAGTTTAATACGAACGTATCTTTCCGAATAAATTCTCCAAATGAAAATTCCATAGAAATCTGTTCTGTAAATGTTTTTAGACGAACAACGCGATAGATTCATAGTTTTGGACAGCCCTGTCTGAGAATGATCGAGAACCGTTCGTTATGCGAGTAGAGCAAATTGCCGCACTCGGCCATAATGTAACTTTATTTGATTTTACATCAATAAGCTCGTAAGCGATTCCCACGGCTGTTTGACTGATGAACATGATGTGTGTTTGTTTTTGCTTGCTTCATAGTGTTTTATTGGCTACTAGCCGTACCCGCGACTTCGTTCACGTGACCACGTTTTATTTTGGCATTGGCAGGGAACATTACTTGGGAACGTGAAGTTGTAGTACGTATTAAATTCATCACATCCTCTACAAATAAAATACTAATATTCTGACTTACTGTTAATTGGCTATCAGACTAGGGGAAGACCAAAGTAACGATGGATGGACTTACGGCTAGGACGAAGAGGACTACTAAGATGACGACATAGAAGTATGGAAGAAGAAACATGCTGCGTCGACCCTACATCAATTGGGATAAGGGCTGGAGAATGATGATGATGATAGTGTTTTTTTTTGAACGACTAATGTTTTATTTGGAATACAAAGCAAAACATATTGTGCTTTGATGTTTCTAGTCCAGCAGTTTATGTCGAGTGTTAGGAAAGAAATTTAAAAAAAATCTAAGTAGATCAGTTTTCTTGGGTTTAGCTGCTAAGTCAATATCATGAATCTTATCTTCGTATTAATTATTTTTAATCCAACTGTTGGGAATAAGAACATCCTTTATTTAGATAAGCTTTCAGTTTTCTGGTATAATTACAATTCCACGTCATATATTAGAAATCATGTCATTAGTAATTTTCTTTACTAATTATTTATTTAAGGAAATCGTCGGTGAGGCTTTTTGTACGGATGTGAGTAATGCAAGTTTCGATGAGCGAAAAAAAAAAAATAATACAAAGAGAAGACCGCTGATAAGCAATTTTGTTCATAGATCAGTTATTTGTCAGAATTATAAACAGATATTTTTGAACGAGAAATCACTCAATATACCCAATATACAATACACAATATACTTTACAATATACTCAATATACTTTTTAATTAAAAGATATCAAATATCAATCGTAATCAAATTGACACACAAATAATCCTTAAGGTGACATTTATAATGTTGTCAATAACCTTAGGATATATTATAAGGTCAAATATTGGTCCTTTATGGCCTCACTGGTAGGAACTTGGGGTTTTACCTGATCTGTGCAATAGCGAGAAACAAATAATTTTATTATTTTAAGACGATGATCTAATTCAGTTCTCTTTTTATTATTTGTCATTCGTTGATGATTGGTATTGCGATTCTGAGAATTGTTTATTTATGGATTTAATAGAGAATAAGTATTCTGGTTGGTGAAGTTCGCTTTTAGTCTGACTGTAGGACCATGATAGTGTGCATGTATAAAGGGTGTAAATAGACCCTTAACATAGCCGTAATGTAAGATTTTTACTTTATACACCTTCACGACCCCCGTACTATTCAATCCATCCATCAGCACAAAGCTTTGAGTGCTTTCATTTTCCATCGAGTCCTACCGTAAAACGTGATTTTTCACCCCAAAAAAAAAGTCGATTCCCAGCAATAATTTTTGCGTAAAGTCACTTAATTTGATATACAGAATGCTTGGTTGACGGCTATGTGAAGGGTCTGTTTACGCCCTGTATTACTAGGAATAATGCTTAACTACTATTTAGTAATAATGCCTAAAAAACTTCATGAATAGTGATGGATTTCCACTTAACGTGCACGGGGCGAAAGGACTATGTAAGGATCGTAGCACGTGGCGTTCTGTAGTTTCTGTCCACCGCCATCATGGGGAAAAGGCGTGAGATTATGTATGTATGTTCTCTCCCGGTAAACTTTCTAAACAAAGCTTTGTAGGTTCCGATTTTGATCTTCGTGAGATTCCGTCTTAACTTCTTTTTATCGAGGGAGAATTCTTATACTTGTAATAGTCAATGTCACATAACATCACGCCTGTAATTCTCTTATGTAACGATTAAACAGACATGTACTTTGTCCATATTTTACTAATTATGTTCAAGACCCGCGTAATTGGAATCTTCTAATAAAATAAATAGAGCATAACATTTGTTCCTCTTGTCACCTATAGTGTAGTTTAGTCTGAGTCGATGTAGAAATTCTCGCTATTGCAAATTATACGACGGATGCCAGCAATCAGTCTTACAGAGGACAAATAAATTCAAGAATTTGTTACGCACTAATATAACTGGTTATTTTGAAGAAAGTGTACACCTACAAGGTTTACTGACTAGACAAGGATATTTTCAATCAGCCATTTGAATGTCCTTTAAGAATAAGCTGATGAGAAACTGGATTCATACATGATGCATATTGTGAACCATAATTATACTTATTTACGGAACTTGAAGACGAAAAAAGAGAGTAGTCTATGATTATTGCAATTTTTCAAATTATTATCTATCTCGTTCATCGTTTCTGTTTATTCCCACGAACGTAAATAGAGAATCATGAAGCAGGTGGAGTGACGGTCTTAGCAGGGTGGATGGTAGAGAGCTGTCGAGGATCCTGTTGAATGGCGTGCGATCGGAAAGACATAATATATCTAACAATGGACTCCTGTAAGCTGATAATGATCCTATAAAGTAACACTTAAACTAGGCACACCTTTTGGTAAAAAATATAGCCTGGTATAAGTGTAATACGAGAAAGGCGACAATCAAACAAACTGGTTACCCGTGCAATATTTCTGCATAATTTAGTTCTGCGGTTGGCAAACTTGTCTGCGTCTTGTCTGCCTTTGCTTCGATCATAGCGAAGGATGATATGTGGGAGACAAGTGCAGTCTGGGCGAACGGAACTCAGATTGTGGTTTACAGTAAACGTTTGTCAGGTATAACCAAGGACTGAAGTCATGAGAAATTCTTGGGCTAGTAGTAAATTAGTGTAATTTGACAATCTAATTTAAATAAGAGACAACTAAAATCGAAGGCTGCATGCAATTCTGATAATTACAAAAAGATTTGTGTTTACTGATAGACAGCACAACAGGCTCTGATGATAGGTCTATACCTACTGCAGAAATGGTAAGATCGTAGGTTCTATGGATGCAAGAAGCTCTTTTTAATCACTTGAATATTCGAAATTAGACCGGAAGCAGGTACCTATAGTGATGCGAATAGAAAAGGTTGAACAGTATCTGAGCTTATGGGTCTATTTGGAAAACTATTCAACTATAACTAAGGTTAAGCTAGCTAATTTTATTGCTAATCGTGTGTTTTACTACGTATGATGTGTTTTTATTCACGATATTATGATGTGTCGCTTCCTCATACAAGTTAATTTGTTTAATATCATCATTAAATAACCCTTCGTTGGCAGTCGGGTAAAAAATGACGCACAAGTTAGTAATGTTAGTTGTAAACAAGCTTTTTCAATAATAACAACGAATATTATCGATTATACGGATATCAGCTATAAAAGTCTTTATTGTTTCGTTAAGAACTAAGCCATTGGACCTCTCGCATACGAGTATAATGACAGGAGGACGAGGAGCAGCTCACTCCTCCACTTTATCTGAGACTGGGTTGGCACTGGCAAACAGTCACTGCTAGGGTGGTTGTGGAGATTACAAAGGTGTTCCCGCACCTCAGTCAGAAGTGACGAGGAGTACCGTGTTGTTTTAATCAGTCTTAGTGATTCGAAAGCCCGCCCGAAGGCGGAGGTCATCTATGAGGATGTCCACACGTAAAAAAGGGTCAGCTTCTAGTCTTACCAGATGCGGTGATAAACTTCAAAATTTCAAAATTATTTGTGCAAATATAGTGGCGGCAACATGTGCTAAGTTTGAGCAGCGCTGGTGTCGTGTCGTGTCGCAAGGAGCCGGATGCGACTTTACGTAAACGGTTCACTTGCGCACGAGTGCCCGACCTTGACTAATGAACGATATTATCGCCTTTTTTCTTCATCAGACACATTCTTTGTAAATATTGGATTGTGTTGAATTGATTTCGTATTTGGTTAGTAGTAACGGCCTACATTGACTACACGAAGTAAACCACCCGTCTGGGTTCAAGCCCTACGCAACAACAAAAAAGAAAATTCAGACAGGCAGTTAATTTTGCTGTAATTTATTACATTAGCACTGCTCTTGAAACAACGAATTTAAAATAGCCAGGAAACCGGCATGTCCTAGAACCATAAATTGCAGACAATACCCGACACTGATCCCGCGTGGTGGATTATGTCCCGTATGCTGTCACAGAGAGGTACATAACAGGTACTAGGTATACATATATACGTTAAAGGTTCTCGTCACCCTATGTCACAACCTTGAGAAGGCCGTTAACATTAAGGCAAATGCTGACCTAAGATAATGTCAGTCTACCTGACCTGGGGAATTCACCTAAGCTCATGGAAACCTGTCCTGCATGAGGCAACGTTATTTATAAATTGGTAAACATAACACGTATTTAAAGAACCTTTACAAACGGATGCCATTTTGCAATAACTACATTAAATAAGTTATGTATTACTTTTCATTAGTTAGTAGCTAATTGACCTGGTATTAACTAGATTATAATTATAATTAGATACAACTTAAGTTATTAATCAGAGCAAAATTTACACGAAGTGTTTGGATACAGGAGGTTGGGGAAAGAATTTAAGAAACTTTTTTTTTTGGGAAATGTCAGGTCTAAGAGTAGTACAACTACAGGCACACACCACGATGGGTTCTGAATCCCTCTCGAAATGGTCTAAGCGCAGAGCCTCGAACTCAAACTGAAATTATATCTTATATTTACGCGACACAACGTCGATACAGAAAGTGGGCAACGTCGTAAATAGCTGTCAAGTATTTCACTGTTTTGATTCATTTGTCAATATTACTGTATGGAAATAAGAAATATGACTAACTAGTGAACTAAAATATTGATTATGAAATGCAATAATTAATATCGTTACACCGAATATTTAGGTTTAGATCAAATCAAATCACAATCAAATCATATATTTAAAAACAATAAAAACAATATTTGAGAAACTTTCCAAATGCCTTTTTACAATTAAAAGGTTACAACATCAAATTCAGAGTTTTAATTACAATTCATTATTAATATTCTAGTTCAATAGTTAGCCATGTTTATTATTTCCATACAGTATTAAAACAGGTAAATATTTGACAGCTTTTTGCGACGTTGCCAACTTTTTGGATGAAAGCTTTTAACTCAGAAGAAACACCGAAACTAACTCAGACTACTTCTTAAGGTTCTCATTGCGCGGATGGATCAAAAGTTTCATACAGAATGCAGTACTTCTGGATACGGCACGTAGACAGACAGCAGCCTACCAGCATCAAGAATAAGGTCCGATCAGCCGGTGGGCTACTACTTCGACCGCCACTATACAGCATTTCTCACCATGCATGCGATAATACTTGGAAGTCGAGAGAATATCATAGAACGATTAAATGAAGTAGCCTCGTAGGTCTAGTGGTCGCAAGCGCAACTGCTGACCATGAGATCCTGGGTTCGATTCCCATGTCGGGTAAATTGTTTTTGGGTTTTTTCATCAGGAATTTCTCAGTAGCAGCCACGGAGTCCGGATTTGCGCCCGGTTGATGGCAATGACTTAAACATAACTGGCGAAATGTGGGTGTACTATTAAGTACACCTTTGACTAACCGTTCAGGGATTAAGGCGTGATGTTATGTGATTAAATGAAGTAGCGCACTCTTGCGCAAGTGGCAGAACTAGACTAAGGGAAAGGGTTTCTAATGTGCCGATTTGTAAGCCGTTACAAGCTTATCAGCTTAACCTATTACAGAGATTGCAATCTTAATGACTTTATTAATTTGATTGGTTTTAGTTTTCCGATTGTCGGTACTGTAAAACGACTTATTAGAACACGTACAACTCGTGTATGAAGACAAAGAGACATTTCTTTAGTAGATTTTTGATAATGCGCTAAACAGGATGGAAATTACCGATTAAAATTTCTATGTGAGGGGAATTTAGAATGATGTACTAAATACGTGGTAATGGTTTGTGCGTCGGTGTTCTTTCCACCCTGTATACATCTATCTACGTCATTTTAAATGTCATTTCAACACGTGATCGTGCTAAGCATGTGTGACTGCTAGTGTCAAGGAATGACCTGACTCTTGAATAAAAGTACAAGTTCGTAGGTCATGTCATCGAATATCCTTCGGTCACTCTATGACTGCTTGAGAGATCTACTTGTCATTGCGCTCATCACTGAAAGATAATGATGGAAAGTCTTATGTGTCAATAACTAACAGTAACTTTTATGTTTAACTAAAAAATGGCGAGTGGTAGAAATGACGATAAAGTTTTTTGACAACTGCGTTCATATTAATAGTGGGGATAAAAATATAGAGGGCACATATTTTTTTAACAGCATATAAAATCAAGCACCTTGTTTCCACCAAAAAGGCCTAAGGCCAATTATGAAAGAAAAAGTGTTAACACGTGACATAGTGATAGTGACCGCAAGTTTATTAGACGCCCATACAATCCTTGGAACATTAAGTAACTGAGTAAGGCCATACAAATGTATCACATTCGGCCAATGTGCACTGGTTCGAATGTGCGCAAAAGTCGAACGTTTTAACCATTACAATTAAAATAATTAAAAGAAACCAATTTATTTATTGGTTTTAATTAAAATGATTTAAAGTGGTTTTGGTGAGAAAGTGGAGTTCAGTTGATGTAATAAATTGAAGTTAATTGAGATGTTATTTAGTCTTATTACTTTGATGATCTGTAACAAATAACAAGCCGAATGAAAAGTAATAGTCTATGCTTATACGGAACCTACACCTTTTACGCAATTGACAGAAATACTGGGACATTTATTTACACTTTTAATTTTCCTCGTTATATAGAACGCTTGATGCTGATGTCAATTCTTAGTGGCTAATATTAATTTTCTTGTCATCTTTTATACACCTTTTATAAAACTATTGCTAAAGTGGACAACCAATCAATTTGACATTTTGGATAATTGCATTGCTTTGTTCAAAACGCTAATTGCAGTTGTTGCAATAGCATTGCTGTTACTTGTTGTGTGTAACCAAGCTTTGTTGCACATAATGGCACAAAAAGTACACAATATCTATTCATATATGTGTCTTGCATTTAGTGGATAACTCCATCAGTCCCTATCACCGTGTCCCCTCGCCGCCTATTACATGGTACTTATATGTACATAACTGGTCAAATGTGGGTGTTCATTTATGTACACCTCTGTTTAACCCTTCGGGGATCACACGCTTGATGTTATGTTATGTCCATCGGAATAATTATGAATCTTAAGTTAACAATATATATCGTCTGTCGCTTGCCAAACCTATTATGTGCATTTTAAATTTAAACTGTTTTATAAACTGTTTTTTTTTCGTAATGAAAGAATAGAAGAAGAAATAAATGAATCTTCTGAAAAAATAAAAGTAGAACAAAACGTGGCAAAAATAATCTATTTTAGTCTAAGATAATAGAAAAACTTATTACATTCGTGTATGAAAGCTAAAATATTTTTTTTGTTGTGTACACACATATCAGATTTGGCAAGCGCACCGACGATAGGTGAAATTAGACCGGTTTGAAATCCATCAGTTCTTGTTTTACTAAAATTTATTTTAATAAGTTTTATTTTTTATCTTTCTGAAAATAAACTAGTTATTTATAAATGAGCGACCAGGTAAACCACTTTTGTTTTGACTTAAAATGGCAAACCATAAAATAAATGCAAATTAGGAAAACTAATAAAACTATAGGCTAATAAAATATAACTTGTTTCGAGAATAATAAATAAGTAGGCAGTCTTACTTATTTAATACTTACAAAACAAGTTTTTAAAATCAAAAGAAGCAAATTCATTAATATAATATGAAATACTAAGTTTCTGCCATAAACATAAAAAGCTAAACTACGCAAACACAACTCTATTTGACATTTGACACATGTCAAACCACAAACAACATTTCGAAAATGCATCAACACAACATTGAAAATCCCGAACAACACAAAATGTTAGAAAGTAAGCCTACTAATTAAAGAAAAACAGGAAAATTCGAAAAAAAAAACAATAATAGATTGAAATATATCGAAATATCACTCACTTTTTTTAATTTCTGTGACCGTAACCACACAGGTCCGTTCGCGTGAATGCACGATACTGACTGACCGACTGAGTTGATCCCACCATTCACTTTGAACGAAAGAACGGGTTCTATTCGAGAACATTGTAGTAACCAAGTTAGGTCTGTAGCTACGGTGAATCAATTTGGCCTTTAAATAAAGGCAGTAGAGTGCTGAAGGTGTTAGCGTCTAAATTGGTGGTGTACTACGGGTGTAAATGTCACGTAAATTTTTTTTGAGATTGAAGTGAGTTTCGGGGAAAAACTAAGTTCACTGCAGAACAATAGTGTAGTTTGTGTGCCCACTTAGGCACAGCTAGATCCGGTGTGGGTTGACAAAAGATGGAAACAGGCTGTCCAAATTTATTTAATTCTGTATCGGTTGAGAAAGCAAGCCTTGCATATTTGACAATTTTGTGTACAACGGACGGGCAGGAGATGACAGAAGCCAATTTTAATGTTATCCTCCATACATTGTGTGCTTTAAAACAACTACAGTTTGGTTACAATGTATTCAATTGACACTATACCCTGCGTTTAGTTTCTCCCATCATCGTTGGTTTCGGCTTTCTTAACCACATGCAGCTGAATACCATTATTTTATATGGAGCGACTGACGAGTGACGAAACCCCTTGGTACGACTGGTTGTCAGACCTTTCTTGTGAAGAGTGTTAAAGACAGTCAAATATCTACAAACGACAGCCGGGTCTAACAGCTTAACGTGCTTGCCGAGGAGGGAATTTGGTACGTAATGGATGTTCACCCATCCACGGAACAATATCGGCATGAGTTGCTTTACCTTGAAGATCAAACCGTGCAGCTGTTATTGGTTAGCATTTAGCTACTTCAATACCTCGTAAAAAGGGTAAGTAACAAGAGACGCTGTAATGCTCACATCTACCATGACTTGTTACACTAACACGAGTCAAGAGTGTCTGACGTGACTTGCTGACCCAACTTAGACTTTACTCAAGCTATGTGAGTACGTTACATTTTCGCATCTAATGGTACAAAAATGAACTATCCTTGTCAAAACTTAACGATCATGTGCCATGCTAAGCTCATTATTCTCCTGCCCTTATCCCTATTTATTTGGGGTCGGCGCAGCAAATAAATACACACCTATCATAGTTCTCTATTACTCGTCATCTCATCCGACACCTCCTTTCTTGCCATATCATCCTTCACACAGTCCCTCCATCGTTTCTTTGGTCTTCCTATACTCTTATAGCATCCACATTCATACTCAAAACTTTCCTCACGACATTTTCCCCATTTGTCATGCCATGCTTATTGTATTGTGCATGCCTTGAGTAAAGTCTTAGTATTCACGCTTTAAATATCTCAATCTGAGAGGATCCCGTGAAGGGAGAAGCTCAGTCAGTCTGAATATAAAATGACTCACTCAAACCGTTTATTTCAAATAAACCAGTTACAGGCGCTTTTGAATTGTCAGAATATCATTAAAAAGAAAAGTGTTGATTTCTATGGAAAAGAACCGATAAAAACTCAATGGTTACTCTGAATCAAAATGTTACTAAATCATGAAATAAAATATTCACAGCACTACTTTCGACATAAGACTTTATCCACGAAAGTATCTCTCTAAAGTCACTTCAAGCGATATCCCCCTGGAAGTGAAGTGACAAACAAGTGACATTACGACCAACAGTACCCACGTCCTACGTCACTCTGACGTACCACTCGCCGACCTTGCCACCGACCGCGTTCCCCCATTATGTGATGCTCGTTGCATCACCACGACCAGGTAATTACACCATGTGACTTTGGAGAAGCGTTCGAAACTTCCTGTAGTGCACGCCGCGTAAAGTTCAGGGTCCGATCTTTGATGATTTGATGAACGATACGGGGAATGGATGAATGTTGTGTGATCTAATCTTTTAAAAGGTTTTTTAATTATGTGGATTTGGAATTGAAGGTTTGGTTTGGTAGTAAAATTAGCGGTAAAGTTATGAAATCCTATATAAACAAAATAAATCTTTCGGTTTTTTTTTTTCAAAGTGGTCGCAAGCACTACTGTTAGGCGTAAGGCCCTGGGTTCGATTCCTCCCTGTTCCCTTAGTCGGGCAAAGTATTATTGGGTGTTGCTGTTACCATCGTATCTCCCAGAAACTGTCTGGAGTCTGAATGTTTGGCCAGCAATAAGCTCGCCCTCTATTACATAGGACTTAAACATAGCAAAATATTTGCGTATTAAAGGAAAACCACTCCTAAGTTCTCGCAGCTTCCTAGTTTTAAACTTTTTAGTTACGAGATTTTATTGATTACAGACAGAATTTAAAAAAACATATAGTTCTTCCCCCGACTAAGACGTTTTCATTGGAAAACTAAAACATGTCAACTAGAACTTTCTTTAGCCTTACTAGACGAATACAATTCCTGGTTGGCCGATATACGTACATACATAGAAACGAGACCTCTATTAGAAAAAGATACCACTACTTACACTAAATATAACGAGCAAGTGAGGTCACTCATTACTCTATCTGACTGATCTCACAGCGTTAGCAATAAATCTCACTTAATTCCGCGAGATGGCGCCAGTGCCAATACGCAAAGGATAACAATGATCTGTGTGATGATTATCTCTATTGTTGAATGTTTTAATTATACTTTAGATTAACTATTCAACTAGTTTTTAAACAATAGTATTATGGAAGTTCCCATCATCACACGGACTAGAAAAATGATCATACAATCACACCCTGATAGGCATTTAGGTGACACTCGAAACGGTGAAGGAAAACATCGTGAGGAAACCGGCACATCATAGAACCACGTAAACGAAAGACAGCACGTGTCAACCCGCACTGGGCCCGCTTGGTGGACTATAGCCCAGTCCCTCTCATAAAGAGGAGGCCCGTGTCCCAGGAGTGGGAACTGGAACCATTAAAGGCTGATATTGCTTATATTTATGCAGGAAATTAGGTATGGTAACGCTAAGGGGTATCGTATTCCCAGTTATAGACCGACCGCTTTAATGAGTCCTCGCGAAGGTGTCAATTTAAATGGAATATTCTGAAGGTTGATCACGTATTGGTTCAATTAGTATCGTAATACCTACGTGGATTATGATTATTTTAAAGCAAATAACCTGTGGGATATTGTTAGGTATTTGTGGACGCTTAATGTGTCTTTGATGGGGCAAGACGAAGGACTCATTTAAGCAGTCTGTCTATAGTTCTGAAAACCAATTATTCTGTCTTTTAAATCAGACGGCGAATTGTTTTACTGGCCGAATCGGTTGTCGCCACAACCTTCGGCCGAAGCCAAAGGTTTAATAACCTAAAATTTTCAGTTCATCAGAATGATTAATTATTATTTAAACTTTTTAATTTTTTTAAATATTTTTGATTCGACTGTATTTATGTATTAACGACTTAACGAGATGAGTAAAGTTACCTCGCAACTTGGCAAAAATGATAACAACACTTCAAAATGTGGAACACTTTCGTTCAGTCTATTTCGGCGTTTGGTAGAAACCTTCCGCGTTTGCCAAAACTTCAGCTCGGACACTAAACATTTATTTATACATTTCCTAAATATTTTATTAACAAAAAATCCAAAATCACAACAATTGCGTCATTTTGATTGCACAAAAATCACGATAGCATTTATATAATTATCTCAATTTTCTATAATGTAATATTAAATACGTACACAAATTGATATAAAATTGTTATACCTATGTCATGGGATATTATTATTGTCTCGATGTCAATCTAAGCGTATCGTGGTACCTACTACAATTACATTTTGCATATATATATCGTAAAATACAGTGGTTAATGTATTTTCAACTGGTTTGTATTTCATTCTGTTAGGTATGCCATAAAATATTTTCTTGGGTTTATTTTAATAGTATGTTAAAATACATAAATATTTTATCTTCGTTTATCGTACCTATAACAAGATTATATAAATGTTGTACCTTACAGAAAGATGTGTTGCTGGGCAGTTTGTTTAGCCACTTCTTCTTTCCATTAATAACACACTTAGAAGTGTCGAACGGTGGTTTTAGGGGTCTGTCTTGTTTAATGTTGACATTCCAAAAGTGCTTATCTTCAGTTTCATCATCATCTTCTTGCCCTTGTCCCATTCTACTTGGGATCGGCGCAACGTGTTTTCTTCTTCTATTCTCCCCTGCCAGACGTCGCGGCATCATTTATTCCTTTCTCTTTCATATCATGCCTCACACAATCCATCCATCCATGCTTATCTTCAGTATATTTTGATTAAATTACCTAATTAATTATAATATTGAGCTATTTAGGATTGAACTAAAGATTCTTATAGCAATTGAAATAAATGATAATAGACACGCAAGAACTCAATAACTAAGACGTGCGTAACAGACGAGGCCCAATTAAAAATATTAATTGCGCGTCCGGTATATGGCGAAAGGCGGTATTGTCTTGAAAAAAAAAAAACATTTATTGAGGTGTATATACCTATTTATTTAAAAAAAAAACTTGTGAAAAAGTTGGTACTTTGACCCCCAATATCTCTGAAACTAGAAGGTTCCCAGTTATGGTGTAGATGTAGAACAAAAAACTATCGCAATGACGGGTAGAACAAGTGCCTTTCGGCTTCGCTAAGGCTCTTGTCACACCCTTTTTTTTTTTTTTTTTTTTTTTCCGGATGGGAAATCATCAAATGACCCCCCCCACTCTGGGCGGAGCGGAAGCGAGTGTCAGACTTGTACTGACTAAAACCCATCCATGTTCCTTCTTTGCCCTTTGTGTTCCAGGGCCACGGTATCTCTTTCGAACAGTCCCGCAGCCCTGGCAGGCATCGGCCCTTGCGGACCCCTATTTATTTGCTGACATCTCTTTGAGGCGCGCGTGGAACACGACCGCGCCGTCGACACGGCCTGTCGTCATAAGACGGCCGGACGGCGAGCTGGCCCATAACTCGCCGTCCACAGGCCCGCGCCTACGGTGGCCGGGAGCCACCACGTGACCCCCAACGCCCAGGGCGTCTCCCGCGGCGACTGGGACGTGAGGTTCTTTCTCTCTCACGTCCCGCCACCTCCTTCACTAGCATGACTGCTTCGCAGAAGGAGGTGACGGCTTCCCATTCCCTCTCGCTCCGGACCATGGCTTGAACCAAGGCCTTACGCGAGAGATCGCCGCCGCCAATCGCCGCTACGAGGACACGGCGGTGCTCCGCCCAAGCGGGGCAGACCTCCACGGTGTGCTCCACCGTGTCCTCCGGACGATCCTCGCAGTGGAAACACCCGGGCGTTTCCTCCCGCCCGATTCGGTGCAGGAACCTCCCGAAACATTGTCACACCCTTTATATTCACAAACACACAAGACCCTTTCATTATCTTATTAGATAACAAATGAACACTTTAAAAAATCTTTTAAAGTTTAAAAGACACGTTTATTTTTATGGATATTTTTTGTAGGGTCGCTGAGCCCATTTAAATCTGGTAAAGTACGCCAGCACATCCAGCTACCCGAAACTGTCAAATTTTCCGAATGAACCTTGAACCAAATGATTTAGCTATAGAGTTGAAAATCCATTGAAGAAATTTGACAGATTGTAGTAGCTTAATATGCTGGCGTCTGTACCTACCATAGTAGATGACGCGAATGGCTTCAAGAAGCGGTGTAACCGGTCTATATGAAACAGGCTAGCCGAAATCAAATTGTTGTTCAAGGATTTTACAAATACGTCGTAAGTATCATCATCTTGCTAGCCTTTTCCCAACTATTTTGGAGTCGGCTTCCAGTCTAACCGGATGCAGCTGAATACTAGTATTTTAGTTGGAGCAACTGCCTATCTGACCTTCATAACCTAGTTAGACCCTTTGATAAGACTGGTTGTCAGACTTTCGGGCCACTCTACCTGTAACGACTGTCAAAGATCCACAAATGACAGCCAGGACCAAAGACTTAACGTGCTTTCCGAGGTACGGAGGAAACTCGGGATGTAATGCGTGGTCACCCATGCACGGACCAACCAAGGCAAGTGCAGCTTAACATGAAGATCGACCCGAGCGGCTGTTAATATTTAGCCACGAGCTCCTCAATGTAGCGAGGAAGTATGGAGTTCGTAATAAATCTATCTTTACTTTATGTTTTTTTTATACCTTATCGTGAGGAGATGTATCCATATTCATACTCAAAACTTTATAGACCGAATATAAGAGTAGGGCCTCGGGGAAGACCAAAGAAACGATGAACAGATTGTCTGGAAAATGATGATACGGCTTAACAGTCGGTAACTACTGAGATTACGACTAAGATAAACGCATTGAAAATTATAATGACAACTTATGTATATAAAACTTTTAACAACATGAAACTAATTCACTTTCCGTGTCTGTCTGTGTGACTGTTTATTTTTAAATGCACAATGGATTTTGAAGCGGTTTTATTCATAATTAAGATAATTTGTTCCGGAAAGTTCGTGTTTACGCTAGAATTCTAGATTCGTTTAAAAAAGATTTTTTTTTGTATAGACGCAAAAACCGTGTGAAGTAGGGGCGGATCGCTGGTAAAATACATAATTATGTATATATATAAGTAGGTGGGTATGTATACGTAGTGCTATTATAACTATTGTTATAATAATTCACATAAATTGCACTACGAGGTTGACCCAAAATGCACGGCACGTGTAACATTAATTAAAGTACTAACGGCAGATAAAAAAAATATAATTCAAATAATTATTTTTGTATGTCAAGTATTTTGGTCGACTTTGAGAATAAAGATCGTCTGGGAATTGTGTTTGTTCAAACAAAATAATGTTTTTTTTGTTTTCTTTTATTGCTAGCTCATATTGTCCCACAGTTGGGCAAAGGCCTCCCTCTATCCCTTCCAACGGTCACGATTCTGCGTCACTTCTTTTCAATGCTCAAGTAAGACATGCAGTTCATCCCGCCATCTCCTATTTATCCCCTCGTTCGTTTGTTTAGTAAGGTAGTAATTAAATACATAACATAACATTAAAATAGTGCCGGTATTCCTCGAAAGGACGAAATACCACGTGGGGCCCGCGCAAAAATACCTTGAGCCTGCCAGTAAAGCTTTTTAAAACATAGGGTAAAATAAAAAAACCTACCAAGTATCTGTTTGTAGTCCAACCCAATTTTACTCTTAAACTAATGAATGCGTAGTGTCTTTAAAAGGCCATTCCAGAAAATATTGCCCTATATTGTAAGCTCAATTGGACTATAGTAGTCCAACAGCTGGGACACAGGCAGAGAAGGAGACAGGGCCGTGACGCGGACCCAGTGCAGGTTAGTGTATTTCACAAGTCCCTTGTAGGACATGCCTCACACAATATTTTCCTTCACCGTCTTGAGAGCGCACATAATCGTGGCTTTACAAATAAGCCTTCATTCAGTTAGAAATACCTGACGGGCCTAATATTCAAATTATGATTTCTACGAGAGCTTTAACCCAATTCGCGAATTCGTATGTATCTGAACATCTCAAACATGATGACATTCTTTCTTGCCGTTACTCACCGTTATAAAACATGTCTTGGAAGTAGAATTTCACATTATGTTGTTGTGTTTCTGTATTCCGGCCATATTGCGTAATTGGCGAATAAAAGGAAACTGGACAGATTTCCATCATTCATTATGTAAAGGATGTTTTACACTGTATCGTTGTATTTCACAATTTGAGTGCGGCCGCAGTAAACTTGGTCGAAAAGTGTAGCCAAGTAATGTTTTAATTAATGTTTGAATGACAAGCCCTTCAACCCCAGGAACCTAGGTCAATTAGGTACCTACATGTTGTTCCTGTATTTTATTTAGGGACTTAGGGGTAGGTTGACATGATAAGGTAGGAAGATGACTGGGACAGGCAGCAGACTAGATCGGAAATACCGGTTGTTGTGGCGCAGCTAAAGAGAAGCACGTGCCCAGCAGTGGATTGCCTACATAGGCTGTGTCAAATGAGGGAACATGATTTGAAACTGTTAATAAAACACATCTGCCGCTCTTTCGTAAAGGCCATTTTGAAAATCAGCCTCAGATAGTACCTATCTGTCTACAAACGAAAATGAAGCTTTTTGGCGCGGTTTGGAGGCTTACATGACCCAACATTTTGTTGTAAGTTTTAATATTTTTTTAATGTCCCTTTCTAATGTGACAAATAAAAAAAGGTTTTCTTTTTTTATTTATTTGAGTAGAAAGCAAATGTTTATGAGTAATACATTTTGCATGCATGTCATGCCATGGTATACCACTCAAATTCATTAAAAATTACGTAAACATCTGTAATTACAGTTCCAAAAATATTTACGGCACATTATACGTAATTTTAAGCAAGTTTACTATTATTATATTTGTTTACGAGGTCTCGAGACCGCTGCAGTGTCGCGCATCCTTTAGAGTAGGCTACATACAGCTTTATATGGAAATATATCGCGTAGTAGTGACGTGACACCGTGGGATGCGGACGTGTCTTTATTAATATACCTATATTTTTGTATATTACTATATAATTTTGATTTTATTGAGTGGAGTGTTGTGAGTGATTTGGAATAATATTTTGTAAGTACTATCAGAATTTTTTTTGTTTATTGGTTCTAACATAGAATAATAATTACACAGGGTTGCAGGAACACCGACGCACAAACGACTACTTCCACCCAGTATTGTTAAAAATTTGTTTAAAAAACATAGAAACATTACAAAATATTTAAAAACATTTCATAGTTTTTACGCACCATTTGTTGCGACATTTTTTGTTGATCTAGTTTTAGTTCTCGTGCTAATTTGCTTGTTCGTGTCTAGTGACCACAATAGATTTACTTTCTTAAGACGTTCAACCGACACCAAAACCTTGTCATCCTATAAATCAAGTTTATTATTTGTGCTGGGGCGGCTGCTGTAGGTGCTCAAAACCTCAAAAGGTGCCAATCCAATAACTTTATTGGTAGTTATGTATTTAAGTCGTTTGGGGTTGAAACACTGGGGCACTGGGGACATCTCTAAGCGGTTGGTCGACCCTTCTCGTGACCAGACTTGCCTATTTCTTGGTCAAATAATCAGCTTTGCCTTCCAACGTCACAATGCTGCCAGCCTTTTGGGCAGTTTCCCCGTTGACAGCAATGCGGACGAATTTTTTTAATTCCTTTAATGTCTTTTCTGCTTTTGATACATGCACATGGTTTTTTTTTTTTTTAAGTCTGTTTTAGTAAGTAAATAAATGTGTTTAATTAACCAAAAAGTCGCATTTTAAAGTATAAATAGTAATCACAGATTAGTTTAGTTTTTAATGAGTTAGTTTAAGTTTTGAAATGTACAGTTTATCTTTTGCAAACCTTGCAATCGAAGTAAGGTTTGCTGTAAGAAAACTAAATTCTGGGTTAAGCTCGCCGTTGAGCATAAGCTATATTATTTCAATTTAGTGTAGTTTTGTGTGCAATAAAGAATGAGAATTAAAAAAAGTTAATTAAAACATAAAGCTACCAGAAAAACAAGCCCGCAAGGTGCCCGACAGGCTGTTATAAGCAGAGGTCGGAAATAGGTAGAGTTATTTACGTACTTGCATCAAAATGTTGTTATTAATATGGATCTTCCCGGGATTTCCCGGGATTTATAATACAAACCCGTGTGGCCAACAATATTACAAATAAATAATAATAAAAACCTCGGAGATAGAGAAGACAAATAAAACAAAGATACAATTTTTATTAGTATTTACATTAATTTACAATACAATTTTTTATTTACGTTGCCCCAAGCCTGTTGCCCAGTCCTGTAACGTGGATGCGTTTACAAAGATTTAAACTCACACATACACAAATACCCAGACCCGCAACAACTACTTGTAGATCATACAAATATTTGTTCCGTGCGGGAATCGAACCCGCGACATTTTTTCATTAACTGGTGCGCTGCGTGCACATGATGTCTGATGTCGGATGGTTTAAATTGTGTGAGTAAATAACTTTTTTTATTTATTAAATCACGGGATTTTTCTGATCTTTAAAATTAATCTCGGGATTTGAGGCATATTCACTTTATTCTTTCGCTGTATGAAATCAGTGTAAGTACACAAATAACTCTAAATAATTCGGACCTCTGGTTATAAGATTACCTACGTAGCAAATGCTTTTAATATACTATTCATTGTTTTTCCTTTATGGCATATTATTATATGCCATAAAGCAGCCTCGTAAGCCTCATCTCTAGAAGAGGGAGACGGCTGCATTTATGTCCTAGAATTTTGATTCAAGGAAATGCCGGTTTTCCCACAATGTTTACCTTCACCGTTTTAAGAACAGTTGTGAAAGCAAAGTACCTCCAAGGGATCGAACCCCCCTCTAAATCAGGGTCCACTGGGCCCGCACTACCTACCCGCACCTACTTACATACACAACAATTAATTAAAACAGATACACATTTGTCTAGCTAGTTGGTAATTAGGCAATGTAATTGAGTTGATGATTCAATCTCTTCAAAGGTCAACCGAATATAGGGTCAGGGTTCGAACCCAAGCAAGGAAATCTGTAATTTATTTCATCACCACTGCTCTCAAATAGATGAAGGAAAACATCATAATAGTACATGTGATGTCCTGTGTGAAGGATGATATGGCTAGAAAGGAGATGACTGCTGAGATGACGCGTAGTATGGTAGAAGACGTCATGTTGCGCCAACCTCAAATAAATTGGGATAAGGGCTGGAGAATGATGGCATGATGACATTGAGCCTTTGTGGTGGATCACCGCCCATTTTCTCTCACAGAGAGGAGACCTGTGTCCCAGCAGTGGGAACGTAATAGGCTGACCATAATTATCATCATCTGCCTAGCCTTTTCCCAACTATGTTGGGGTCGGCATCCAGTCTAATCTGTATTTTACATGGAGCGACTGCCTATCTGACCTCCACAACCCAGTTAGTACGAGGTAATACGATACCCCTCGGTAAGACTGGTTGTCAGACTTTTTGGGCCACTGACTAACTAACGACTGTCAAAGATCTACAAATGACAGCCGGGACCAACGGCTTAACGTGTTTTCCGAGGCACGGAGGAAACTCGGTATGTAATGGGTGGTCACCCATCCACAGACCAACTTAGGCAAGCACGGCTTAACCTAAAGATTGATCCGAGTGACTGTTATTATTTAGCCACAAGGTCTTCGCATAGGCAGACTATTCTATAGTTATTCGCTAAAAAATAAAACGTTATTTTTACATACAAACTCTTTACTTTCGCAAAGGGGCCGAATACCCGATAAACCAGTTTTATACGTAAAAAAATAAATTAATCATGCATGTTTTCAACCCACTAACAGAAATGTAATAAATAATCATAATTTAGCCATTAATTACATTACGAAGTTTTTGACATAACATCGTGTCGTGGTTGTTTAAAACTGATGGTGATGATGTCATGATTTTGACAGAAAATCAGCAATACCATGGGTTTTGAAAGTAATTTTTCATATGCTTTTCAAGTTCTAACAAAACATCTATAAAAGCACGCCTAAATTTGGTACCTAACAGATATTTATTTATTTTTTAACTAGGTAAATAACTAGGCAAAAAAGCAAGATTGCTTGTTCCTAGAAATCATTTTCCTGCTTTGATTGTAATATAATCTTAGTTTTTACAACTTGACAAAATATCGTGATTTGTTTTTTATATGTAAGTATAATTTTTTTTAAAGTTATTATACCATCAAAAGCTAGACACTAAAAGTTTACACGCGCGGCTTTGTCCGCGTCTTTTGTTAATAGTATATTTTTAAAGTATAGCTTATGCGTTATGATGTATAACCTATTGTACTGCTAAATGTTATTAACATCTGTTCGGTAGTTTTTGTGTGTAAGAGAAACAAACATCCATCCGCGAAAGTTCTTCCATGTATCCGCCAAACGCGAAAGTTAACTTAAAACTTTCGTGTTTTTTTTTTATATTAGTATGATATTTCGAAAGAAAGAATATATATTTATTAGACTCACACCGGAAGATAATTATCGGAACTTAAATTTACTACACAAACAATAAAAATACATTATAAAAATAAAAACATAAATTAAACTAAATTGGTCATGTACGAGGCCAAGAGACCAAAAGGTGACAGGTGGGGATCTCATCATCTCAGCATGGTGCTGCGACGTTTAAAAATAATCACATCGCTGCTATTCTGATATCCTCAAACGATGTTACTACCCCCACCATATAATGACACGCACAAACTGTTGGAAGCTACTGAAGATCGAAGCTGGAATCGTAGTCAAATTCTGACATTACACAGTGTACAATCATGTAATTAATGAAAAATAGCTTTTCTAACATTCGCAAGGTTATCTTGTTAAGTGTTCACTGTGTGAAGTATCAAATTGAATGAACTTGGTCGTCAATAGGAATTAAATAACGTTTTGCTCTAATTAAGACTGACCAGATTATCTGGCCATGTAAATAGTTGTACCAGTTGGTATTTCAGTTATTAATCAACTTTATCTGCAGTTTTACGCAAGCGGGGTTACAAAATAAGTTTAAAATAATCATTTAGCTCTTGTTTTAAAAAAGCATCTGCATAGAAAATGAAACGTGAGTATTTCAAGTAAGTATCTACTCGTATGTTTGTTATCCACTGCTGGGCAAAGGCCTCCCCTGTCTCCTTCCAAACCTCTCTGTCCTGTGCGATACCTGGCCATGGTCGCCCCGCAAACGAGATCAGATCGTCTCACCACCTTCGCCGCGGTCTACCTCGACGGCGATTTTCTCCGACAGGCGTCCAGTGGGTGACAATCGTTGCCCTCTCCGGGCGCATTCGTGCTACGTGGCCAGCCCACTTCCACTTCAGCTTGGCTGTTTTTTCTCCAACATCTACTTTGGGCCGCAGGGTAGTGTTTCTTACGCGATCTGTCCGCTTAACACTCATTATGCTGCGCTCCATTGCCCGCCGGCAAATCTTGAGTTTGGACTTCTGTTGTTCAGTAAGTGACCAAGTTTGTGCTCCGTAGGTTAGATTGTTACATTGAAATATTTAAAAATGTAATATATATTTGGAAATATGCTGGAGTGCGGAATAATACTGTCGAGTATTATTCCGCACTCCAGCATACCTCCAAATATACGTATGTACAGAAAAAACAATAAATTTACAAAAAAATGAAAGATATAACGTTAAAAACAGTTTTTTCTTAATTTTATTTCAAGTTCTATATTGAAATAAATGCTCTAAATTATGGTAAAAACCGCATTAAAATTGATCACATAGAACATCTAAGCGGTCCTCTTATAATGTCGAGGGTAATCTACATGAAATTGGACCAAAATTCGGTGACGGGTTTGACAATTTTGGTAGCGTCCATCAGCTCAGGCAAGACACATCGTCTGTGGTACCACGCCACATTTACACTCCAGCAGTGCTATTCTCTAAAAGACAATTTCATGGCTGTAAGCTGCGACGAGCTCGTCGACGAGACAGCCTTGAGATCGATCGAGCGTGTAGCGCTGATTTAAACTGTATTCACTAGCGTGGTTGTGGTCGTCGACGAACTGTAGGCTGTGTCGTCCCGTCGCTGTTTCGTAGACGAATTTAGAGCTTGGAACAAATTCTTTAAATCATAATCGATCAATCTCGACTGAGAGTTTTAAGGGTTTAAAATATATATTTAAGGTCTATCTTTAAGTATTTTAAGGAATAGAGCAAACCTACAAACATATTTCATAATTTTATAAGCTTATTCCATATTTCTTATTACATTTTAAGGCTGAATGACTATTCCTTTGCCTATTTCGATAACGCGACTCGGCCGCGCGGCGCCCAATACAAACAAACGTCATACAACGCACTCCTAACAACAATCGACGCTATCAAAACCACTTGAGTTTATATTTTGAAAACTTTTATGTGCTTTTTAAATTTATTTGTAACAGCGACTGCTTTGACCAAAGGTTTCTGTGACTAAGAGGATTAATAAATATACGGTCTACTGTTATGTGAGTATTATATTTTTACTGTTAATACATGTCACATTAATGTAATAATTGTATTACATTAATGTTTGGGTGTAGGGATGCAGGGGTGAATGGGGATGAAACTTTAAAGTGGATTTCAACATAGACAGTGGCCTCATTTTGGATTCCCAGGTTGGGTCAAGTTGTTGGGATTTTCTGTACATTAGATAATTTTTCAACTCTTACTCATACTTACAACTTATTCAATCAACATGCTATATTATAAGCACATATACTACATTGTAAATAAAAGCTTTTCCTTCAGAGAAAGTGATGTGTTGCTGTTATACCTACATAATAATGAACTTTACATTTGTTTTGCCTCTAGTTACTTAGTAATTTGTTATTTTTTTTATGTTCGTAGCACCTTCGTAGGCGTCGAATGGTACGACGCCGTCTGATCCAGCGCTCACCACCTTCTCAAAGGCACAAATGGCGACTGAACGGTTTGTCGCCCTTGAAGAGAGACGTTTGGAAAATAAAAGACTTCTCATCGACAACCAGCAGAGGATGTTAGAGACTTTTAATAACATAAGTGAGGCATGGTCAAGGCAGACCCAGGCGTTGCAGGATTTGTGTACATCCATGAGACGAGGGAGTTAAATTTAATCTACCACTTATAGGATTTTAGTCCACTTTTAGATATTAAGTATATGATAGATGTTATGGTAATATAAATACACATAGTAAATGAAATAGTGACACCCAAATTTAAGTTAGCTAAAACAAGCAGGTAATTTCATATAAATAGTATCTACTTCTATAACAAGTTGGTTACAGAACTTGGCTTTTGTGGACAGGATATGAAAATTCAGACTCGTTAAGATGTTATGGTAATCATATCATTTGATTTAAATATACATATTTTGGTTTTTATTATTTTATGTTTTGTTCATGTGAGAACATTGTAAGCTTATAGACTGTGGATTAGATTGTAGATAGTATTTTGTTTAGTACTTGGTTGGTTGTTGATGACTCTCTCGCACCTATTATCACTGTAATTTGAAAACTTTGTAAAAGCCAATTATTCTTAAAAGAGTAACCAACCAAATAGGAAACAACCAATGAGAATCATGTACCTAGCTTCTGACGTTTCATATGTGCTTATGTGGTGTATGTAAAATAAATATTTTGATTTTTTTAAACATGTTTTTTTGTGGTAAATAAAATAAGACATATTATTAAGTACGGTAGTTATCTTTTTAATTACTCATGCCCCATACTGTATGAACATTTAAAAAAATTGCAGAAAAAACCCTATAAATATGTATTTAAAGCCTAATAAAATATTTCATAATATACCTACCAATCTATTATTATTTGACACCTTAAGTATACGACATAATTGTATTTATTTATTATAAGATACTAATATTGATTAATCTACGTGCTTATATTATTAAATATCTAGGTATCTACATAATATTCACAACTAAGTAAATTAATTACAAAAAAAAAAATACTTATAGAGTGTAAACCACTGGAACGAACTACGCATATACGGAGTTAAATCACTTTCTAATACATAAATGAAATCCTCAGAAAGCCTTTAAATATGGATAAAATCTGTATCACGGGATATTGTTTTTAACTTTCTTATTTGCTTCGCTTGTCGAGCTTTCTTCAAATCATCACTTTTCTTAGCTTGTTCTAATAAATGTAGCTTTATAAGTAATCGAGCTGCAATTTTTTCAAATAATTATGTAGTTAAAAGAATCGAAATATAAATTTTATTTTAAGTACTATCTAATATTTTTGTCAAGAGTACGCGCGATTATTCTAGCTTTTGGATTTGACAGTTCTAAGCGAGGCTGCGGGCGAGGTCGTAAGCGAATTTGTAGCTGTTTTTTCTTAGTGAATACCAAAATGTATGAAGAACTGTCAATTTGCCCTCCGTAATACTCCGTAGGTTAGTTTTAACTCACGGCCGTCACAGCCTTGAGCGCTAGTGTAGCTTTACTCAGCTTAGTGAATACCAAACTAAGTTTCACCGCTGCGGCAGCGCTGCACAACAAGGCTGTATCCTTAGAGAATAGCATTGCAGGGCAGAGTCGTCAATGAAATATCCACTTGAACAGGTTTTCTTTGCCTTTTAAGACTTCCAATCCAAGCGGTTACACAGACAGGCACAAAAAGAGTCTTTCATTTATAGTATGTCTTTGTCTAGATAGATACTGACTAAATAAACAGAAACACCACTTGAAACTCATAAATTAGTAATCTTATGAATGTTATGCAATCATGTTCAAGGTTCAGTTTTGATTAAAAGTAATCCGGTCGTTCATAAACTTAACCAGTTTCTTTTCAATGAAAACCACTAATCTTATAGGTACGTAAGTGCCGGACACACAAATTATACAAAAAAAACCGGCCACGTACGAGTCGTACTCACACGCACACAGGGTTCCGTATCACCAAACAATATAATAAAACTATTTTGAAGGCTCATTCATATGTTGAATTGTATTACATTCAACAGCAAAACTAAATTTGTGTTTCATAGTATGTTAATGAAAAACAAAGTTACTGCTGCAGTTTGATAAAAAAGTACCATTTCTCAAAAACTAAACATCAAACCAATTTTCATTGGCAGTTTTTTTACGTTCTACAATCCAACATTTTATCAGAATTTTCCCCCTCTTACTTTAGAAATTAGCGGGCAGGGAACACACATTTTACCACTTTGGAAGTGTCATCTTTCAAACGAATAACTTTGAGAATGGTTTTAGGAACCTCAATGTCATTAAAGACCTATCTATAGACACCCGGCACGTTTAGGTTTGATTAATTATTTTTTAGTTTCTGTTCCAAGTAAGAGGGGGGGGGGGGGGGAGCACCCCTTAATCTTTTAATTTTTGTATAAAAATCGTAAAGCGGTTCACATAATACATCTGCCTATCAATTTTCAACTGTGTAGTCGTAACAGTTTCGGAATAAAGTGGCTGAGATATATGTATACAGACAGACATGACGAATCTATAAGGGTTCCGTTTTTTGCCATTCGGCTACGGAATCCTAAAAACGTAACTTTACTATACTATTGATATTGATTAAACTACTGTACCAAATCAATTAAAAAATCTTCGCATTGATCATGACGCCACTCAAAACAAAGACGTAAATGAAAAAGAACGATATGGAAAAGACAGATTTAGCTGCAACGACATGTCCTAGAACCAAAAATTCGAAGATACGTGACATCCACAAATCCACAGTGGGCTTTGTCCCACTCCCTCTCATGGAGAGGAGACCTGTGTGTCAGCAGTGGGAATGTTATGAACTGATAATGCACATGTGAGATGTGATATCTTCTGGTAGATGCAATATCTAATAAGTATGATGGAATCATTAGAAGTACAGTAATCGGTTAATCGTATTTGTTTAGAAGCCGCGAAGGCTAATTGACATAATGTATTCATATGCCTTTAGCAGAATTTGTTTGTTCTATCAGATTCTAGAGGAATGAGTCAGTGAAGTGACGACTGTTCAATGTTTTGTTTATTCTGCCGACACGACACGCTGAACAAGTTTTAATGTCTTTCACTTTTAGATATATGAGTAACCATTCTCCATAGGCAAGAGAGGATCCTCCGACCAGACGAGTATTGTCTGGTCGGCTACTGTCCGACGGTTGATGTCGGGTTACTGTCTGTTAACCCAATTTGTTCGTACTGGGAATCTGTTTAATATGTAAACACTCTATGGATAGAAAACAAGGGACAGTTGCCCTGCTAGTCCCGAGTATAAAAGAAGCATAGCAGCTCACTAAATTAGTAACGAATGTATATCTTTTCCAGGACAATGTCGGGTCCCGTCCAACAGATTTCATTAGAAGAGGAGTACAAGAAGAAGACAAATATTACCCCACAAGACATCAAGAAGTTCAGAGATTGGGTCGGTACGCAGCCACATCTGCCTTCAGAACATATAACTGGTGGGTACCTTTCTGTAAATACAACATACGTTTTCTTTTTTCTCAACTTTAACCTTTTTCGAGTTCAGCCATTAAAGTAATCGCCTGTTCACATTATTCAGTGATCAGGACTTGATGTTTCCATTATTTTTTCGCCATTAAATCACATAAACATGAACATGGGTAATGAAATTAAATACATATATAATAAAAAAGTTATGAATATAAATGTTAATGGATGGAGAGGGAGAGGTAGAGGAAGATCAAAGAAAATCTAGACAGATTGTGTGAGGAATTATATGAGAGAAAAACAGTAACAGGATAAAAAAAAATACGGCCAACAAGTAAGACTCGCACACAATGCCATTTGGTGACGGAACCTTAAAAATGTGTTGCAACGGCCCCAAGTAGTCGTTTAAGAGTTATTTTACCTCCAGTTGAGCTTTGAATGATTCCCGTGTAGATTTTTTTAAACACTGCAGCTAGCGGTAAAATAATTAAAGGACCATATCGTACCGTACATGTGAAAAGAGCAGGAAAATTATTTGTAAGTCATAAATATGTCAATTATTGCAATCAAAGTCCATAGATTATTGCTTTTAAAGTCCTGCAAAACGTGTAATTTTTATGCCATAAAAAATCTGAGTACCGTATCAAGGACGCGACTTTCCCAGTTTTTTTCAGTACTTAATCAATTTAATTACCTACAAGTATCGTGAATCAATGGAGGTTGTTGTGACTCGTGGCTTCCTCAATTACGTAGATACGTCGCTATATCGTAATCACAACAAATTATCAGTGGTTAGACGTAAACTGATGTAACTGGTAAAGCCACTTTGTAAAATAACAATCATAATTTCTCGCCTTGATTCCTCGTAAAGTTCATCATTATCACCATCCATTCCAGTCTAACCAGGTGCAGCTAAGTAGCGGTATTTAACAAGGAGCGAGTGTCTGGTCTCCATAACCCAGTCACAGGGTAATACGATACACCTTGGTAAGACTGGTCGCCACTTTCAGGCCTCCGAATTCCCGTGAAGCCTGTCAAAGATTATAATGATAGCCGAGACGACTTAATGTGCGTCTTCCAGTGAAGCTTAGCCAAGGTGTGAAGAATTAGTCTCAATAGAGGCCGATTGCTCTATTAGTGTCCTAGTCGCTAGCGCGAATGCTGAGGTTCTCCGAGGGTTCGATTCCCAAGTTGGACAGTGTTATTGGGTCGATATTTCAGTAGCCGTAGTTTCGAAGGAAAAGCATGTCAAACCGTTGGTAATGCGCCTGATCTCTCTTCAATTGTGTCGGATTGTCGTCCCATCGAAGTAAGAGAGTGAAGGAAGAGAGAGTGCACCTGTAGATTTGGGATTATTTTAGTCTTGACTACTTTTATAAATGCGAAACTTTGTATATGTTTGTTTGTGACCCTCTTGCGCTGCAATAAGTGGACGGATTTTGATGAATTATTCTATAATTCATCGGGCAAAAACTAGTTCTCTAATAAAAAATCAACGACGATAATTAACACAAAACTACTCTAATCAAGAAAAAATAAAGCAGACGGTATGTATTGACGTAAATAGCAGAAATCCTTGACTACAATTCAATGCAGGCCAGAGCTCAATATGGATCGCATGTATGATACGACAATTAGTGGACAGATGATGACTGTGTCATTAGTCGGTGTATAATGACCGCCGCGACGTTGCGACTCTGTGTAGTTAGTGGACGAATGCAGGCGTGTAAGATGGGCTAAGTGTTGCGGCCTTTGGCTTGGGGGAATTGAGATCTTCTTGGGATAAAAAATCTTCGCAAGTAATTAAGGCTCGTCTAATTCAAGGTTTGTGCCCGATTGATAGCAATATGCTCGCCTCGTATTACATGGGACTTAAACATAACTTGCAAACGTGGATGAACCCTTCGGGGATAACAGGCGTGATGTTATTTAAATTGAAAATTGTACTTTGAACTTCAACTATAAAACGATCAGTCAATGAATGCAAAAATAAACAGCAGATCCCAAGGGAGAGAGCCATATTCTCTTATAAACTAAAAAGTAATGATGAAGTTGCATATTCTATTCAGAATTTCTTGGTGGGTGTCAAATATCTCCCAGGAAACACCCTCCAAGTAGGGCGATTGAGGATACACATTGTCTGTAGTACGTACCGTCAGAGCACGAAAGCTCCCTGCTTTTTCTCTGTAGGAACATTATGTCATGAAAAATAAATTTTGCTTAAGATAGGCATTAGACAAAGATAAATGATAATCTAATAAGTATGTATTAAGATATTATGTGTTATTATTTTACCAAGCATGATTAGTAAGAATGTAATCAATTACATGTTAGCCAATGGCAACCTTGAAATGTTACCTATTCAGGCCTATAAAAAACAGTAACCAGTAATCTTGCTTTAAAAAATATAATTCAAGTTGAATTTCGACCATGGTTTTTTGTCTTGTAGGTACTTGACTTCCGTGAAAATGATAACCGACTAGTTTTAAACGTAGTTTTGATTACTAGGTTTTAAGCATCGTTGTTCACTGTAGAAAAGATCCCACAAAAGCGTGATAGATAAGGCATTCATGTTTACATGGTAAAAAAACGTAGGATCCTAGAAATTCAGTACTGGACTTAGAATGAAGGCATTCCAAGACGCCTTCTTTTTTTGCCATGCCTCGAAAAGCATGTTAAGCAGTTGCTCCAGCTCCCATTCGTCGATCTTGGACAATCGTTACGGATAGTCAGAAGCCAAGAAGTCTGACAACCAATCCTACTTACGGGTATCGCGATACCCAGTATCTGGGTCTTGTAAGTCAGATAGGTAATCGCTCCATGTAAAATACTGGTATTCAGCTGCATATGGTTAGACTGGAAGCTGATAGAAGATAGAAGATAGTGTTCCTTTTTACCGTCAAAACTGCTATGAATAAACTCCGTCCAAATTTCAAAATGCCGTTTGGCTTTAATTCCAGAACTGGATCTGATCCTGACGTACCACTGCTGCAACCGAAGCACCGAGGTGTCCAAGCAAGTGCTGGACCTCCACTACACCCTCAAGACGCTCTTCACCAACTTCTTCAAAGACAGGATAGTGGACGCCAAGATATTAAAAACTTTGAATTATTAGTGAGTAGATCCTTAATATTATCTTTAGCCTTATATTCTTAGCGGGTTGATGGCAATTTATATAGAGTAGGCCTTGGCCTCGCAGATCTTAGCTACGTGTTTGGCGCTATCATTAGCGTACGTCAAATCCTGTAGCGTTCAGGTATCTGGAGATGCAGGAAACTATGTCAGTTTAACCTTATAATATTTCGGCAAAGGATATAAACTGTTGTTCTTCCCAAAAGGACATTTGCCAGTGAGTTTTGAGTATGCATTATTTTATAAAAATCTAGTACCTCTTATCTGCAACACGGGCTCCACAGCTGTTACTACTACGCACAATCACATATACTACGTACAATAATTGTTCGAAAGAATTAGTGTTTATCCTTACTTCCTTACTAATATTATAAATGCATAAGTGTTTGTTCCAAATTCAAAATGTCTTTATTCACTCTGTGAGTAAAAGAGACTCTGTGAGTAAAAGAGAGTTTTATTCAATGTTATCGATTAATAAAATGCTCTTTTTCGAGTGGCAATGGTAAAAAATAAATAAAACGAGCCAACAAGAATAAAACACTAAATTTCGAAAATTGTTCTAATTTCGCTATAAATTTTGAATGTTTATATTCCTTTGCTCTCTTATTACCGATTATATACTAAAATGTGATAAATACTCATCGGCCTAGACTTATCCCGACTTTATTGGGGTCGGCTTCCAGTCTAATCGAATGCAGCTGAGTATCAGTATTTTACATGGAGTGACTGCCTATCTGACCCTCACAACCCACTTAGAACTGGGTGGGCAATACGATACCCCTTGGTTAGACTGGTTGTCAGACTTTCGGGCCAGTGACTTCCTGTAACGACTATCAAATAACTACAAATGACAGCTGAGACCAACGACTTTACGTATTTTCCGAGGCACGGAAGAAACTCGGTATGTAATGAATTAGTGGTCACCTATCCACAGGCCGACCTTGGTAAGCGCTGCTTAACCTTGAAGATCGACCCGAGTGGCAGTTAGTATTAACTCACGACAAATATAAATACTATACTTCTATTTATTTTCTCGCAATCAATGGTAAAAAGTAGAGTATACAACTCGTGAAAAAAAAAATCATCTCGGTTCTTGTATCCCTCGCTCCGCGCTCCCGATTCTACTCTAGAATACTTCGCTGCTCTCGGGATCCAACTTAGTGCTCGAATTAAATTCCCCTTTCTTTTCACTTGTTGTTTAATCTACTATTGTTTGTTTGTTTGTTACCTTTTCACGCCTAAACCACTGAACCGATCATCCTGAAATTTTACATATTCGTTGTCAGGTGTACAGAAACGAACATAGGGTACCTATCATTCCGAAAGAAAGTACTATTCCCGAGAAAAACAACAATATCGTTCTTATGATAATAGATGGCGCCACTTGTCTTTCGAATCATGATTTAATTAAATTATTACAAGCAGAGTACAACCCGAATTGATTGTAAAATTCTAAATTAACGGGAGCTAAGCCGCGGGCAAAAGCTAGTCAATTATAATTATTGTTTAGTAAGCTTATTCTATAGCTTCAGCTTTTGAGCTGAGATGACTAAATGCGATACAAAGATTACGTGAAATTCTGCCATAGTTCTTTTGAACATTGTTAGCCACGAATTTCATGTTTGAGAAATTGGCCTCTTTTAACCTCTATACGTTCAGTTACCGTGCGTCTGAAAATGTAAGTTCCGTTTTAACATGTACTTATTTTTCCAGTGTAATAACGCCACTTGAAGTACGAGGTTACGATGACTCCGGCATCTTGTTTTGTCGACTACTCGACACCGATCCTAAGAACTTCGTCTTCGCTGATTCACTCAGGTACATATTTTTCTTTGGATATAAAAAAAATAAAAGATCTGCTACTTCTCCACAAATCGATTTGAATTTTAAAATTACCCAGTAGATGACCATGTTCTCGTAGCGTCAATAGATCTTGCACTGTACCAGAAGTCAGGAAAACCAGTTGGGCAAGGCCTCTTTTTGTAACTATACTTTATCGATAATGTCAATTAGTGCAGTGTTTAGTTGGTGCAAATGTATTGGTGATCACAAAGGATTGTAGTAGATTGATTTTTGTTACTCGCAATGTATGATCATAATATGGACACGAGTTTTTAAAAATGAATATTAAAAAATCGCGTCTAAGATAAGAAGACAAAAGATTCTCTTTGCTGATATATGTATCTTGGATAGTAACTGTAACAATACGGGGAAAATAAAAGCTGATTTCCAGTAGCAAATCAACTACCTGGATTTGCTGAAAACTGCATGAGATGGAACTTTCCATTTCCTATTTGTCCTATATTTCCAAAGCAACCAATCAATTCTTCCTACTTTCCCAGGGCAGCTCTGATGGTGGTGGATCTCTGGCAATATGAGGAGGGCACGTGGCCAGGGTTGATCATCCTCATCGACCTGGATCAGTGCACGTTGTCACACATTGCCAAGCTCGACCTCCAATCTGTGCAGCAGTTCCTGTACTTCCTACAGGTAATATTAAATTGCAGTTGACCGAGAGAAGGCAGAAGAAGTGTTGGCAGACCAACAGCCACATGGGTGGATGACATTTAAAAGACTACAAGTCGGCTTGGAGACACGTCGAAGCCAGGGAAGACATGGTCCAAAAGAGGAGGCCTGTACTCAAAAATCAAAACCAAAATCAAAGCATTTATTTCAAGTAGGCCAGT
This sequence comes from Noctua janthe, assembly GCA_910589295.1. NCBI lineage: Eukaryota > Metazoa > Arthropoda > Insecta > Lepidoptera > Noctuidae > Noctua > Noctua janthe. The sequence goes on along the minus strand of OU342573.1, from coordinate 813,503 downwards.
TACAGGCACTTTTGAATTGTCGAAACAAAGACAACAATTAAATTTAGCTACAGTCCCAGTCACACTGCATAAAAACTGTGAAAGTACTGTATTTGCCCATTCCCTAGCAGTGCTTCTAACAAGGCTCTGCGGAGTAGCAGATACACTGTATCTTTCTTCTTTTTTATTCTTTTTTTTTCGTAAGGAATTATTTCATTGCAACCAACCGTCCATTTCAGTTTTTGGTGATGCTCCAGGGAAAGACTGTCTTATTGTATCTAGGTCAAATTAAATTAGCTTTCGAAACTTGACAGCGTTGATGTTTTTATGGAACCAGGAAATCATTTTCTTTTAAGTTATACCGTATTAAGATATCGATACCAATCAGCTTCACTATTTCATTTTGACTTTGTATATCAGCAATTATTATTCTATCAACATTATGAAATTTCAATTCACTTCACCAGTTTCATAACACTATGTCACATTTTCAGGAAGCCATGTTGTTGAAAATTAAAAGCCTCCACTTCCTCAACGCACCATCATTTATGGACAAGCTGATGATGATCCTACGGCCCTTCTTGAAGAAGGAGCTCCTGGACATGCTGAACATCCACCAGGTCGGAGCCAAGACCTTGGAGAAATTCTTGCCGATGGAGGGACTACCGAAGGGGGGCGGTGGACAGTACAAGAGTTTTGTGCAATGCAAAGGTGAATATATAAGATTATTGTTATAGAGCAGGGAAATACCAAAGAAACCATGGATGAACTGTGTGTGTGAAAGATAATAAAGAACTAATGCGAGGACGACTAATAGAAGTATCAAAAAAGAAAATTCTGCGACTGTTTTTTTTTTATTTCTTTTTTTCCAACAGTTTGCCAAAATAATCTTTTCTTTTACAGATGATGTGTTAGCCAAAATAACGAACACAAAAGATTTCTTCGTGGAGGAGAACAAGAAACGGGTGGTGGAAGCTAAGAGACCTGGCAAGCCGAAGACCATCACTGATATCTTCGGAGGCATCGAGGGGTCCTTTAAGAAGCTGGATATTGATTGACGAATACACAATGAGAATTTGAGAATTAGAATAATTGTATAAATAAGAATATGTGTATTGTTTGTTGGGTTAATTAAAGACGTTAAATGTTGTCGAAGTTTTTTTCCTCATCCTATTTTGAAAAACAGCTGAACGCACGGAACTGGGAAATGTGGCAGAAAGAAAAGAAATATCTTATATCTTTTGATTCTAGGCTGAAATAATGATGATGAATTCCTAATATTCTAGCAGCACATTAGTAAGTCAGTAAGTAAATAGGGTGACATATGCAGATATAATTATGCTTTTTTTATTAATAATTTTCACACTGAATCTTTAAAACGCAGAAATATAACTTTGCCCAAATAGTATCAGTAGGCTCACACCGACTGTTAAGCTAATGTCTATGGTATAAGAGCAGTGATGGTGGCCTTGACTTACGATTTGTAGGTCCTGTATACGTATCCAGGTAATCGAGGTACACTTTACTTGACATTGTAATTTACAGTCATTTATAACATCACCACTGCTCGCCTTGCGGTCGGTAATACTAAAACATTGTGAGGAACTTAACAAAATTCAAATCGATTCTAAAGGCGTTTCCTCACAAAGCATTCGCCTGTAAAATATGTAACAGGCCAGATGCATCAATGAGTGAGGGGAACCGAGCAGGGCGCGATCTACAAAAAAGTTGGTAGCAATCAGCAATTCTGCACAAAAGCGATTTTTCACACGCTAGGTAATGCATGACCGTTTTAAATGTGCATGAAAACTATCATGCAAAACCGAGTTCTATTCGAAGGATACAGTTTTCTTCTAAACACGTTCAGTTTTGACTGTACATTATCATTACACTAGAAACGGAATATTTACCAGTCGTGCACATGCATAACCTGGCATGGCTACCTTAACGTTACAGGTGAATGTTCCCTCACCGGTAGCGTCTATTTGTAACCTTATATTCAAAATCGAATCTTGAATTGTTACATGACAAGCGATTGCTCCGGTAGGAGAGCTCCTGAAAGGGTTAGCTTTCAGCAGTTTTCTGCAACCTTCACATTTTTATTCGATTGTAAGATCCTCTGAGCTCCGCTGCTGCCGTCTTGCTTCAGTTAGATAGCTGAGAATCTCAACACTTTCTTCGTCGTAGTGTTGATGATTCCCTTAGATTAGACCAGAACTCTGCCACTTCAACGGCGTTATCATTGGCCTCGGACAAATCAGAATCTCAACTACGATCCCAGAAATGAGGTGTATTTCTTGAGTTAATTTTTAACGCTTTTAAAAAAATAGGAGAAGGGTAATTCTGTTAAAGTATTCTATAGTTTTTTTTGGAGTCAGAAATTAAAATTAATTGTACAAGTTTTAAAATGTCGTTTGTAATTTGAATTGCAAATGACATGGTGGACACAAGATTCCGAAAATAACTTAATAAAGAGCTGGCCAGTACCGATATGGATATTTTTGGATTTTATAAATGTGGCGATATTTTTCATTTAGTGTTTAATAAAAGAGGTAATCGTAAGTAGAAAGATCAAGTTCAAAGAGGGGCTTGTAGTCAAAAAATAATGTCGGTTCGTTGGATCTTTGAGATTAAGCGATTCTTGCCTAAGTCCATGGTGTATGGCTGATTAATTCATGCTATATTTATATGCGTTTCGTCCCTCCTCATCATAATGCCCATATCAAGACAGTCGATTCCCTTTCAACCTTTCAGTGTGCCACGTGAGTTCTATCAAGAATGTCCGAAACGTGACCTTTTCTAAAGAAAGTGGAACAACATGACATTCATTGAATTAGCCTTTCTGAAAGACATCTGATTAACAATAAACCAACTAAAAAAATAACTAAAATCTACAAGTTATGCCAAAAGTAAAAGGTCAGGAGACTGCCTAAAAACTATGAAAAATCGCCGAATCATCTACAAAATAATATACAAAAACAAGCAGTAGGTCAACTGCTTATCATGCTGAGTTGCAACATTTTTTGCCGAAGAATTCTGGGTACGTTTTTAAAAGTCTAACACTAGGACACTAATTGGTTTCCTAATTCCACTGCGTAAAAACTAATTAGTACTCTGTACCTAGCTCAAGACGACCTTGATGGATAATATAAGCTATCAATCAATCAACTTGGTGTTGCAGTTGCATGAATCTTTTCCTTTTACTACAGAACCCAATGTCAGCAGAAACAAATGACGTACCCACTGCTGGGACCTCTTCTCTTCTTTATGAGAAGGAGTGGGCTATCATCCACCATGCGGGCCCTGATGGTGTCTTCGAATATTAGGTTCTAGGACATGCTGGTTTAGGGATATGAAGAACAGGGTGTAAAGTTCTTCATCCCCCATAGAAAAGGAAGCTGGAAGGATCCTCCGACCAGACGGGTGTTCTGTCTGATGGGCTACTGCTAGACAGTTGTCTGGTTTTTCTATATGGTCATAAGTCGCGGATAGATTTAAAAGCGCGTATTCAGAGTATTGATTGTTTGTTCTTCATTTGTGTCATACATGGCGCTGTAGTACTTTGTATACTATGCCGCTGCACTGGTTTCGTCAAGATGTTTTCTTTTATCGTTTGACAAGTGTACACATAGAACACCTTCCCGAGTTCAAACTCACAACCTACAACTTGTCAGACTTGAGTCCAACTATCTGAGTCTGACTGAACGTTTGCACGGGTGATGATTTTTCCAGGTCTTCATTGAAGACAGTTTTGTGTTTTTTGGCAGACTTATTCAGGCCTGTGTTTTTTTTATAAATTGGATCGAATTGCTTGACTAGACATTGATTGTGACTGTATCGTTAGTCTAGTGGTCGCAAAACTGCTGAGTTTGAGGTCCTGAGTTCGATTTCCATGTCCGCCAAAGTGTCATTTGACGTCACATGGGGCTTTAATATAACTGGCGAAATATGGGTGTACTAAATAGAGCCCCTGCCTAACCCTTTGGCTAACTCAAGCGCGATGTAATTCATAATTAGAAATTGTTTTCATCTTAAGTGCGGAAATTAAACCACCATCTCTGGTTTAACAGTACAAAACAAACGAACCTGTATTAAGACCATATGTCTTAATAAATTTAAAAAAAAATGTAATCTCAAAAAGAACCGATGCCGCCGCAGTGACTACTTTATATTACATCCTACATTATATTAATCAACCGTACTATTAATTCAGTGTAATGTTTGGCATGTCACGGTCATTAAATCACATTTCGGAAAAAAAATACCCGGATGTCCAGATTTGTTATCGCTGCTGCATTGATACAAACTTTAGAAGTGACGCACTGGGTTAGTAAAACGCCGCGTGAATGGACGACACACAATTAATAAATAATTACATTATTTTCTTACATCATTACATGTCCATGTCCATTATGGTGAAAGGTAAAAGTGTCACTGCGTTGATGTCTTTTTCGAGCAGACATAAAGAAAACGCGTAAGGTGCGGTCAAACCGACGACTTCATCATCTGCCTAGCCTTTTCCCAACTATGTTGGGGTCGGCTTCCAGTCTAACCGGATGCAGCTGAATACCAGTATTTTACATGGAGCGACTGCCTATCTGACCTCCACAACCCAGTTAGTACTGGGTAATACGATACCCCTTGGTAAGACTGGTTGTCAGACTTTTTGGGCCACTGACCTGTAACGACTGTCAAAGGTCTACAGATGACAGCCGGGACCAACGGCATAACGTGCTTTCCGAGGCACGGAGAAAACACGGTATGTAATGGGCGGTCACCCATCCATAGACCAAGCTAGGTAAGCACGGCTTAACCTAAAGATCGACCCGAGCGGCTGTTATTATTTAGCAACGAGGTCAAACCGACGATTTGAAACCAATAAATATCTGTTAAAGCCCGGTGTCCGCAGCCAGTCCCGAGCCCAGTCCGGTCGGTTTGTCCGCGTGTTTATTGAGCGAAAAAGAAGATAATCTATTAGTGACATTTAAAGAACTACATAGCCGAACACTATTCAAACGAATTTACATTTGATTACGATTCATGTCGGTTCAACCGCCGCATTTTAACTACCCAGTGCGTAGCCTACCAAAGCCTTTTATGGCGGTACATATCTTTTGGAGCAACTAAACTGATTTAGTAGTGTATGCGAGACCACGTTGAAAGGACGCGCGAGTGACGTCACATAATCAAAGTAAATAGTTTTAGGACGTAAACGATAAATAAATACATAGTTCTATGTGAGTATTGTGTGTGGTGTTGGATTGTTTTATTTTTAAAAGAGGAGTATTAGGTAATTTGTTCATTCAGAAGTGCCTGTGATGGTCTAATTGAAATAAATGCTTTTGACTTTTTGACTTTGACTTTGTAAAGACGTATTTTGATTAAATAATCAAACCCAAATGGGTGTGTTATACCGGTAGGAGATTCATCATCGTTTGTTTTGTTTTAGAACAATATCCGTATGGTTCAATTTGACTTTTGGCCTTTAGGCAAATGATTTGGTATCTTGTTGATGGCGTGACCTAAAAATAGTTCATTTTAGTATGAGTTTATCTCTTCAGTAACTATTGTTTATTATTCAGATACCACAAGACTACATGCTCGACTAAAATTTAAACCAATATGTTTAATATTCAAAGCATTCTTCTTCTTTTCGTATCGCTTGGCTAGCACTCAATTTTTTTTGGACCAATAACTGGACAGGTTTGTCAGTAGTCTTACCCGAATCGCGGAATGTGCAGATGGTTCAAAAATTTGCAAATAAGATGAGGCATCACTGGCACTATGTTTGGGAAGGGTTGATGATGAAGAGCATTAAAGTACTTACACTATTAAAGCGTACAATACACAAGCTAAACCCACCGTCGCGTCGAGTCATAGAACCAAACGTCTGCCGCCAAATGAGTGTCAATCTTTATTATTTTATAGATGATCAAGTTCAAACATTATAGAGGACGAAATAATCAGTACCTACCTAGTTACTACCGTATGGCGTGTCGTGATGTTTATTTAGATAAGGAGTACTAATGGAACATTCGCTATAGAATTTTTTATTATCTATAATTATCTGTAATCTTGTAGGTACCGTGCTTTACTGCTGTACATAAATATGATATAATTCATTCTACAGCCAAACGACCATTTTGAAAACCAACCGCCGACTATTGTAAACAAACGTGTTAGTGATTACGAGCAAATAATAGCAATAACAAAAAAAAAAATTATATTAAACCATTTTTTCAATCAACTACAAACTTACATCAAGGTATATGTATGACATATAAGTATATGTATCACAAAGCCTATAATAAGTATATTATTATGGACACTGTTTTATCACGATAGTTTAAATTCAAGTCCTCCTGCCATTGACCCCAGTTCGCATTCAGGATCCAGTTTTGGATACCCAAGGCCAGCTACATGTACCCAACGGCTAGATACATAGTGTCAACCGCCAGCGAAATTAAAAATGTTTTGACTTGTGAATTCAAGAATGAAAATGTTTTAGGTTTGTAGTTGTAGTAGGTTGTTTTGGATCGAACTCGGTTAAATTACCTACTTACTATATCAGTAAGGAGGTATAGTAGGGGCCTTAAATGGCCGCTTTAGCAGAATCATAATAAGATAATAATATGTATTACCTACGTTACTATTCGTAAAATAGTACCAATTGACAATTCATAATATTAACTGCGTCTGTGACCATTTTAAGAATAAATACATTTTGGTTTAACACTGGCACTCACTGCTCTCATACTTACTGCTGGTTGTGGGAAACACGGTGAGCGTTTTTTTTTTGTAGTCAGTCTACCTAAGCCAGAACCATGAACTAAAAAACAACCAAAATCTGTTTGCAATCTCGTCTCGGTCTCAGCGATAATTAAAATTAAAAATAAAAAAAAAATACAGATATTTTTGATAGACGAGTCCGAGATTAGAATGCAAATTTTCTTAAAAATACGTGAATTGACCCTGTAGTGCGTGTAGGGCGTTTTGGCGGACTGTCTCTTGTTTGAATTTTGACTTCCAAAAAGAGCTGATTATCACCCACCCTAATTTGAATAAATTACTTATGATTGTGATTTTTAATGTATGTCAATTAATTAAAAGCCGATAAAAATATAAAACCCTCATCCTTTCAGAGCAATGGCAATAAAAGGGATATCGTTAGAAGACGAGTACAAGAAGAACACCGGCACAACTCCTGGCGACATCAAGAAGTTACGAGATTGGCTCAGCACGCAACCACATCTGCCTGGAGAATACATGACTGGTAGGTATTGTTTTTTCTTTTGTGCTAGAACATACTGTGCTACTCGTATGAAATGTCTACGAAGACACTAAAGTTTTTTTACGAAAACAAGTTTTACATTGCGTGTACCTCTCAGAAGCAAAATGTTATTTGTACTATGTAGGTACGTGATTAGCGCTTATTCGCGCTAAAAACTAAAATCAAAGTTTGATGTACAGTCACGAGCGATTTATACACTTCAAGAAAAATTTAAAAGCGGTATTCTCGTAGAATAACAATTGGGGTTTTAAGACATTAGTGTGCCAGAGAGAGACAATAAATAGCAACATCAACAAGACGTTTCCTTGTAACGTTGGGAGCTGACTGTACCGTAGAAAAAAGTCGCAATTTATGGTTGACGAAACGGGAATCAATGTATGAAGATTAAAATAGTTACGAAAGGACTTTTTTTCACTTGTTTTGCACGTCTTTCGTTTAGTTGGCGAAACGGGAAGTACCTACCCTATATATTAGTCGTACTTATCTCAAAGGTCGAATTGTACAGCCTGCAGTAGAAGTTCTATAATACTATGTTTGTAAGCACATAAACTTCAATAAATACAGTAGGAGAAGAGTTGTTCAAAAGTTCAACAACTCTGTTGAGTGGTTCATATTAGTGCTCGTGAATTCCCGTGACTGTATATAATGGGCATTTAACAAAGCCTATATGATGAGTCATTTAACAACGTGTATAGTCCGATAAGATACGAGGCATGCACGTATATTACCTCATTAGCAAATGTGTGTGTTGTATTCTAAACGATCAAAGGCAGTACTAATATGCACTAAGTAGTAATAAGTCTATTAGGAAAGTAGGTACTTAGTTGTTATTGAGCAAGTTTTATACATCCTTTGCCTCGTTTGTAGCGCGACTGCCGAGTGTGAGGTCCTGGGTTCGATTCCTGGTTCGTGCAGTGTTATTGTGGTTTTTTCATCAGGAATTTATCAGTAGCAGCCAGGATTTATGCCCGGTTGAGGGCAATAGGCACGCACCCTATATGGGACTTATTATATAAGTGGCGAAATGTACCAGTACCAGTACTTACTTAATAAGGTGCGACTCAGCCTAACCCTTCGGGTATTACAGGCACAATGTTATGTTGTGTTATAAATCAAAACATTTGCTACAAAATAAATCAATATAGGTATTAATTTAAATCCTCGAAGAAACCTGTAGCCTTTTTTAAGGGAAAATCTTATTTTTTCATAAAAAGACTTGGATAATTCTTGTAGAAAAATATATAACTAGCTACGTCCACTATTTTCGGTTTCAAGGCTACATTATGTAATATTTAAAAAGGCAGGCAGGTATGTTATGACAATAAAAACTATGCATCTTCCTTCCTCTAGTTTTTCTAGCCAGTATTTTTTTTTCGTAGTCTTGTATTTGAAGTGGTGTGTCATCATCATTATTTTGGTAGTGATGTCAGCTGGTAGGCGCGTTAACAAAAAACATTATTTGAAAAACCTGTCTAGACAGTAATGCTAGCGCCACTGTATTTAGCATTCAGGTCCACAGGGTCATAAAATATAATAAAAACTCGTGACACTTCTGTTGCTAGGCCCATTTGCAAATCAACAATTTCAAGTCGGTTTTTAACACTCAACGTTTTTTTTTTATTTTTGTATTAAATATCTTATTGTCGGGCTTACGCTGTCCCCCATACTTTAGGTACAAATGCTGTAACCATGATAATATTGTAATACCAAATGATTTGAAAAGAGTAACCATGGAGATTCTTGCCGGTTCTTCTCCATAGGAAACGACCAACCCGAACCGTGCACCTTTTTGTCGACGTTTTATAAGTGCCCAGTGTGAAATAAAATATTTTGATGTTTTTCATCTTAAAACGATTGACAGAAACAGAACGATGTTTTAAATTCGTTTATTTGTTTTAGGTTACATTCTCGCACTTTAGTGGCACCGTACAAAATTGTGTTTTTACCTCCTAGCTAAATGTTTAGTTATATCGTTGTTTTGCTACTGACTTCTTAAATGTTTGAGAATTGGTACCGCAAACATTTTTGAAGTCGACTTATATCACTTAAGTCCGGTTACACAAACACTAAGCAACATCTAAGTGAATGCCCAAATATTATTACCTACATTGTTGGGATGACAATTGTCGGCGCTACTCCACGTGTTGAACATCCAACTGTTTTTAAGTATTTATAAAAGTGTGGGAAAATGGGCAATTTATATCCTTTTCAAGAAAAAATCTACATCTTTTTAATAAAAGAGGTGACAGACACAATTACAGTACTAGAAATAGAGACCAATTAGTTCAGCCAGGCTTCAGACTCGCTAAAGTAGACTCATCTTTCATGGGGTACTGTTTGAGATGCTATAATAAAATTCCACAAAGTATTCTTGAACTGAATGAAACGAAATTTAAAACATGCATTAAACTCACACTATGTAAGAAAGCATATTACAAGTTGGACGATTATATCACTGATAAAAATGCTTGGCTCAATGCCGGTCTTGCTCCACAAGAACAGGGGCGCCTAAATTGATAGCATTAAATAGTATTGTTGGAGCTGCTGAAGATTGTATAACTATCTTTGCATTGTATAAATTCAATCTCTTTTGTATTATATAGCCGCCTAGCCCATATTGTGTGAGTACTATGTACTAGAAAGCTGTCATTCGCTGGAAACCTGCGTCTTTTCTTGACTTGAATGTGCCCTGGCGGTTAGGAGTATGTCATGCTCACTCAAACGTCTCGCTGATGGTGGCACGTGTGTCGGATCATTTAGTTCCCTTCAAAATGGTTGAGTTGAATGGTGCTGATACATGCGTCATGTTCGTGAACGGGCTCTGTCAGTTGTGTGTTACTGGTTATCTCTTATTTGCCACGGCTTATTTGAATTAATTATTTTATTTTTGAATTGTTTTTACTATGGACACTTTTAACGTACACATCTTGCTGCATCGTTCTCACATAATGTACCATCTCAAAATGAATGATGTAACCAAGGTTTTGTTAAAGTATTCTGATTTAAAAGAGTGTCCATGGAGTTTCTTGCCCGTTCTTCTCCATAGAGGTCTACGTTAGGGAATGGGCAACTACAGTACTTTCACAGTTTTTGTGCCTTGTGACTGGGACTGTAGCTATATTTTACTGTTGTCTTTGTTTACAATTCAAAAGTGCCTGTAACTGGCCTACTTGAAATAAATGCTTTTATTTTGATTTTGTTCGAAGCTAAACGTACCGTACTTCTATGGTAACTTTGACTTTGACAACGCCTTTTTATTTCGAGCGGAAAACATGACAGAACATTGTTGAATTAACCATACAACCGATACCGTCGCGTCATTTCAATAAAGATTACACTGATTAGAGAGACAGAGAAGAATCAGTAATTACTGCTGGGCCACGGGGAAGTAACGTAGGTAATGTGTCTAATAACTAATAATGGATGGTTTGACGTACAACCTTGATCTGTACTAAACGTGTTTTTCATAGGTATTCTGATTTAACTAAGATAATTATTGGTGTGTATATACATAGCACAACTGTAAGGTACATAGCGGTAACATCACGTTGACCTTGAGTAGTGAACACTGCTCAAATTTCGAATTTCCGAACTAACGGAATTCCGAACGGGATTTCGTAGAATAGGCCAGCTTATATTGGGTTTTTGATCACCTTGTCGCTACGGTACTTACAGCGGATTTCACCACTAAAACTGGAGCCAATCAGCACATTTAAAAGGCGGTGTACAAGTGAATATTCCATAGCAATTATAACGCTGTCCTGAACGCAGTTTCATGGCTGAATTTCGCATTATTTATGTAGTTTTATTAACTGCTTGCACTGTACGTGAAGTTCAATGTTAAGTAGAAACAGATTAAGGGCAACATCAACTGTCTTGTTAAGTTATTAAAATAACATTAAATCATATAAAGTAGCATGAGTGGTGCTAAAGGTGAAAATGTAGTACTTATGCAAATTTATAAATGATATATTATCATAAATGAGTGGCATAAAAGGTGTAAATAGACCGCTTGACATAGCCGAAAGGCACTTGTTCCCCCCGTCTTTGCGATCATTTTTTTGCTCTAGACCACACCTGGGAACTTTCTAGCTAGATATTGGGGGTCAAAGTCCCAACTTTTTCACAAGTTTTTTTTTTAAATACATGTTTTTAATGTAAGATTTTTACTTTACAAACCTCCACCACCCCCGTACTATTCAATTCATCCATCAGCACAATGTTTTGAGTGCGTTACATCGAGTCCTACCGTAAAACGTGATTTTTCACCCCAAAAATAAAGTACTTTCCCAGCGATAATTTTTGCGTAAAGTTTGATGCATAGTGCTTGGTTGATGGCTTCGTGAAGGGGCCGTTTACACCCTGTGTGAATAGTATTTTATCTAAATTTTTACAAAGGTAATCTTTCTCGGTAAACATAATGCTGTATTATGTTTTAAAAATCAATTTAAAACGCAATAGTTTGTGGGACATTAATTTAGATGTATCAAACGAATTTTTTGACCGTGACAATCAAATTATTCAATTGGAAAACAAGGTTATTAGTTCCTTATAATTTTAACACAACATAATTACATGACATCACGCCTGTAATCCCCAAAGGGTTAGGCAGAGGTGTACCCTACACACCATTTCGCCAGTTATGTTTAAATCCCATGTAATAGGGGGCGGCCTTTTGCCATCAACCGAGAAATTTACTACATTGCATACATTACCTTGCTACTGAGAAATTCGTGGTGGTAAAATATAGTGACTACCTACACTTCTGCTCACCCAAGGAAAAATGCGAGGTGCTATGCAATGACACGACGTATTTACAGCAAGACGTGATAGACAAACTTAAGACCTTCCCACTTGGAATGGTACGCACATAAATCTTCTATTGTCCCATAATTGGCGCGTAACAGTACAAACAGCGATACGATAATGGATTTAAAAAGGCCCATAACGAAGTCGAAAGGCACTGTCTTGTTCTCCTGGTCAATTAAAATTAATTACCGATGAAAAACTTCTACGTCGAGGGGTTCAGTATGATATACTGAATACGTTGCAGGCGTTTGTACATTGGCGTCCCTTCGACCCTGGGTCCTGGTATCCTACCGCACTTCTCTGTAAAGAGTGTGGGTGGGGTCTTAACGGTACGACAACTCTTTGTGCTCCAAATAACATTGCGTAACCATACCACTACTCCACAGTCCCTACGGCTGTGAGAAGGGAAACGCAAAATAACAAGGCTGTGTAGCACGGAGACACAAAACTGCTCTTACTCGACGGCATTATTGGAAATTGGGTTCAATGGTTTATGATAAAGTCAATGTTGTTCTAAATATTTGCTTACTAAACCGACACCAATGCAAGACCGGTGTAAGTGACTGGCTAAAAGGTCTCAGCTAAGAAGTCTGAGAGACTTATACAATTTAACTGTATATTTCACCAACGCATGTAGTCACTAGCACTTCTAGACTTCTGTACAGACACAAACTGCCCAATACATGCCAGACATACACACTCACACAAAACACAACGCACATAAACATAAACACACACGCAAACACACATCACACAAACATCATACAAACACAAAAACACACATAAAAATTCACAAAACAATAACACAACAACAACAAACAACAACATACACAAAAACAACGGATCTGGGACATTAGCGCGAAAGACATATGCGCGAAGGACACTTCCGCGAACCCGCTTGCGCGAAAAGACATATGCGCGCATGGACTTTTGGGCGATTAGACTTTTGCGCGAATGAACTTTTGCGCCCATAGACACTTACGCGCATAGATTTACTCGCGACTGGCTACGGTTAATCTGTAGAGTAAACATAACATCATATTATTTCTTATTTTCAATGAGATAGAGTGAGGGAAGTGGCAACACTGCCCGAGAGACATGTCAAATAATTATTTCGTATCTACCATGAATAGTGTTGCCAGATATAATTATTGTTTAATCGATTTACAATATCGATTTTGAACAAAATAATTTTACTCTCTGTTCAAGCTTTTGGGTTTCATTAATGTCGATTTTTAAGGTCATTCAGTTGTTTTAATGTCTATTATGACAAATGTATATTGATGTATAGAACATTCTTGTTACTTTGTACAAAAAAGATTAATCATTCCGATTTAGAAGAACCTCAGTGTTATGTTTGCTCTACAGCTAACCTAACCTAACCGTTCGCGCATAAGTCCTTTCGCGCATAAGTCCTTTCGCGCATGTGTCTTTGTGCGTAAATGTCCGTTCGCGCATAAGTCCATTCGCTCAAGTGTCTATGCGCGCAACTGTCTATGCGCCCAAAGGTCCATTCGCGCAAAAGTCTAATCGCCCAAAAGTCCATGCGCGCATATGTCTTTTCGCGCATGTGGATTCGCGCAAGTGTCCTTCGCACAAATGTCTTTCGCGCTAGTGTCCTGATACCAAAAACAACATAACATTAACATTCTGATTCTGATTCATACTCCTTTTGTACTCCTTTAGGCCTTTGTTTGTTTACCTTATATAAGTTAGTTTTTAGTTTTGTCCAGAATTTATTCTAAACTAGGTTTTGCCCGCGGCTTCGCACGCGGTAATTTAGAATTTGACAATCAATTCGGGTTGTACTATGCTTGCTCCTTTGACACTTAGTGCACTTTACCTTAGACGAAAGTATGTAAGGAGATTTACTGTACCTATTTATCCGGTAATAAAGATTTTTATGTATTTTTTTAATACATACTGTTCTCGTTTGCGGGGCGAATATGGCCAGATATAAAAAAAGACCATGCACAAGATAGAGAGGTTTGCAAGGAGAAAGGGGAGGCTCTTGTCCAGCATTGAGACACGACCGGCTTATAATAAAACAAAAAATAAATAGTACTACAGTTAGTTTTCAGTCACAATAGTAGATTGATAGGTACAAGTCATCTAATGAGACACAATTATTTGCCCGCGACCTTTTGTTATTAATTATAGGTTCACGTAGACTTTGAGAAAAAATACAGTTTCCTCTATGCATAAATCAACATCACACACAATAGTGCTGTAATTATTCATTCGTGAGGTTTGTCATTAGAAGATGACAGCCGGTTAGAGACTATTATCACCTATTTATTTATTTACTAACAACAGTTGTGTTTACAACCAATTACAGTAACTAAAATTATAAAAATAAAAGAGACACTGATGACCACAAATCGAATGCATCACCCGCGGTCGTCGGTGATGAGACTGTATATCCCACGGAAGTGCGGGGGTCGTGGCTTCTTAAATGCTAAGACCCTGCACAACCGTGAGGTATGCAGCCTCAGCGAATACTTCCTAGAAGCCGACGACGTGGGGATGCACCGAGATGTGGTCTCAGTGTATAAGGGCCTCATCCCGCTCTCCCTGGCTAACGAGAACTGGCGCAAGCCTAGAGTATTAAACACTAATGATCGTAATGAGGTATGGCAGGGCAAGTAACTTCACGGACGCTTTTACCGGGCCCTACATGGACCCGATGTAGACTTCTTAGCGTCCGTATCATGGCTGCGCTTCGGAGATCTACGAGGGCGGGTCAATAAGTCCGTGACTTTTGGAATAAAACACAGATTTTTTGATAAAAAATAATTTTATTTTTCAACGTAGTCTCCCTTGAGCTCTATACACTTTGTCCAACGCTTCTCCAATTTTTTTATCCCTTCCAAAAAAAATGATTTGTCGAGGTCCTCAAAATAGGCCTTTGTTTGCGAGATGACTTCATCATTGGAGTCAAATCTTTTTCCACCAAGCCATTTCTTCAGGTTTGGGAACAAGAAGTAGTCGCTCGGAGCCAAATCTGGAGAATAGGGCGGATGAGGGAGCAATTCATAGCCCAATTCATGGATTTTTGCCATGGCAACTGCACATGTGTGCACCCTTGCATTGTCTTGGTGGAAAAGAACTTTTTTCTTGGCCAAATGAGGTCGGTTTTTTTTCAAATCGTCATTGAATCGGTCCAATAAGTTGGCATAATATTCCCCATTGATTGTTCTTCCCTTTTGAAGGTAGTCAATGTGGATTATCCCGCGTGCATCCCAAAAAAACAGTCGCCATAACTTTATTGGCTGACAAACCCACCTTGGCCTTCTTTGGCGCCGATTCACCCTTAGAAACCCACTGTTTTGACTGTTGTTTGGTTTCTGGTGTGTTGTGATGGATCCATGTTTCGTCCACGGTTACAAAACGGCGCAAAAACTCCTCCATATTGCGATTAAACAACGCCAAAGCTTCCTGTGAAGTTGTTACACGATTGCGTTTGTGGTCGACTGTGAGCAAACGCGGCACCCATCTTGCGGAAAGCTTTCTCATGCCCAAGTGATCATTCAAAATTGAAACCACTGAGCCATGCGAGATCCCTACGGCTTCCACAATCTCTCGCACTTTCAATCTTCGGTCGGTCAACACCATATCGTGAATTTTTTCGATTGTTTCGGGTGTAGAGACCTCAACTGGGCGTCCAGGACGTTCGGCAACTTCAGTGCTTGTACGGCCACAACGAAATTCAGTAAACCACTTTTTTACCATTGAAATCGATGGTGCAGAGTCCCCATAGTATTTATCAAGCTTAGCCTTGTTCTCGGTAATGGTTTTTTTTCGCAAGAAATAATGCTTAATAAGCACACGAAATTCACTTTTTTCCATTTTCTCCTCAAATTAGTGAGTAGTCTGATAAAAATAGCTGTCAAACACAAACTAACTGACGCAGCAAGTTTAAATTTTGACAGGAGTCAACTGACAGATGCCTGTTGACAGGAGCAGTGTTGCTGTTTCAGTAAAGAGGTCAGAAATTCAAAAAGTCACGGACTTATTGACCCGCCCTCGTATTCGGGGAAACCGAAGGTTTTGTCTGTGCAATAATGGACGAAGTTATGATGACGAATAACTACCGGAAATATATTGTGAAGGATACATTATTTCTGGGTGTTCTCGTCTGGCTAACGGAGAGTATCCACCAGCAACGTGCTTTGAAGTACAACCTTGTGGAATCAGAAGTGCCATACAATAAATATCCCGCCCGACCCAGTTCTCGATGATGGTAATATTAAGTTGTATCGTCACTGACAGGACTATTGTTGCCAATAAGCCTGACATTGTGGTGATAGATCGATTGGAGCGTCGCGCAATGATTGTTGATATAACGGTTACGCATGACGAGAACCTCGTGAAAGCAGAGAAAGATAAACAATTCAAATATCTCGATCTGGCTCGCGAGGTTGTCGACATGTGGGACGTTAGTACAGTAGTCATTATGCCGATAGTCGTGTCGGCCAATGGCATAATAGCCAATAGCCTCGACCAACATCTGAGGAGGCTCTCGCTTGGCAGCTGAATCAAGGGCTTGATTCAGAAAGCAGTACTTCCGGACACGGCGCGTATTGTTAGGAGGTTTCTCTCTCAATAGCTCTGACCACCGGTAGCTCGGATCCAGTACCCGATGCCGGTGGGCTACTATTTTTTTATAATTTAAAATGTTTTTTATTTATTACTTTGTATAGGAATATTTAAAAATGTAAATTATATGTAAAGAAAATAAATAAAGGAAAGAGACAATTATAACACAAGTGTAAAAGTGTTTCCGGAATTGTCCAGTGATCGCCAGCAAAAATCTTGAACGTTCGAACCTCAGTTCGAATCCCTGGTACGCAAGACGACCAATCAAGCTATACAAAACCAGTTTATGCGGATCTCTTATTATACAGGAAATCTATACGAAGCGAGGCCATGTTATACTGGAAATTTTAACTCGATAGACAGACACATTACCGCGGCTGCATAAGTGCATAGTCAACTTTTACCGAATAAATATTTAAATGTCTGGCCTCCCCTATACCTATGTATAATTATAGTTTTTTTTTAAGTAGTAAACAACATTTGTGTAGTTAAACCGACAAATATATTCATACAGAAACAGAGAAAAAATTAAATATAAGCCAATAGAAAATACCTGCATAAACGCTCCCCAAGCCAGGGCTTGGAAACGTTATTTAAAATAACGTTTTTAAAACGTTTTGAACAGTTCTTTGTAGATAATTTTGTTCGGAACGAAAACGAAATGAGAACGTTTATTCCGCAGGGTAAAAACCGGTTTATTCCGCAAGACGTAGCCGCGGACGAGATAGTAAAGATACAAATAATTATAGACCTGTATCCGTGTTGCCAGTTTTTATCAAGGTGTTTGAAAAGGTCAATGCTCAATCATTTTAACACCAACAGAATCTTACACGATCAACAGTATAGTTTCACCAAGGGACGTTGTACAACTGACGCCGGTGTAACCTTATTAACCTTAATAACCTTATTAAAGCACATATTTACTGCGTGGGAAGAGTCCCAAGACGCCATTGGAATATTTTGTGACCTCTCCAAAGCATTTGATTGCGTAAATCATGACACATTACTTTTGAAACTTGAGCATTACGGACTAGGGAAACTTGCACTTAGTTTAGTAAAATCTTATTTGAGTGATAGACAACAACATGTGCAAATAAATGGTGTGAATTCACAGGGTTTAAAAGTAAAAATGGGGGTACCGCAAGGCTCAATATTGAGTCCTTTCCTCTTTCTAGTATATATAAATGATCTCCCCTATTTATTGAAAAACCAACCTCAAAATATGGTGTTATTCGCTGATGACACTTCCCTAATTTTTAAGATAAATAAACGGGCCCAAAATCTAGATGACGTGAATAATGCCCTACTTCAGGTTCATAATTGGTTCACAGCAAACAATTTAGTGTTAAATGGAAAAAAAAACGAAATGCGTAAGATTTGCTTTACCGAATGTTAAAAGTAGCGATTGTGATATAGTATTGAATAAAGAGAAACTTGAATTTGTAAATAAAACGATTTTCCTGGGGATTACGCTTGATTCAAGGCTACAATGGGGTTCTCATTTAACATCTCTTGCGGGGCGGCTAAGTTCAGCAGCGTATGCTATAAGAAAAATCCGTCAATATACTGATGAAGATGCCGCTAGACTGGTCTATTTTAGTTACTTTCATAGTATTATGTCTTATGACATTTTAATATGGGGACGGGCTGCAGACATTGAGTCTATATTTATTCTGCAAAAAAGAGCCATCAGAGCCATATGTAATCTTCGTAGGCGCGATTCTCTAAGGGAACTGTTTAAGGAAATTAACATCATGACGGTACATTGTCAATACATCTACGAAAACATAATGTATGTAAGATATTACAGTACTAGAAATAGAGACCAATTAGTTCAGCCAGGCTTCAGACTCGCTAAAGTAGACTCATCTTTCATGGGGTACTTGAGATGCTATAATAAAATTCCACAAAGTGTTCTTGAACTGAATGAAACGAAATTTAAAACATGCATTAAACTCACACTATGTAAGAAAGCATATTACAAGTTGGACGATTATATCACTGATAAAAATGCTTGGCTCAATGCCGGTCCTGCTCCACAAGAACAGGGGCGCCTAAATTGATAGCATTAAATAGTATTGTTGGAGCTGCTGAAGATTGTATAACTATCTTTGCAATGTATAGATTCAATCTCTTTTGTATTATATAGCCACCTAACCCATATTGTGTGAGTACTATGTACTAGAAAGCTGTCATTCGCTGGAAACCTGCGTCTTTTCTTGACTTGAATGTGCCCTGGCGGTTAGGAGTATGTCATGCTCACTCAAATGGCTCGCTGATGGTTGCACGTGTGTCGGATCATTTAGTTCCCTTCAAAATGGTTGAGTTGAATGGTGCTGATACATGCGTCATGTTCGTGAACGGGCGCTGTCAGTTGTGACTGGTCATCTCTTATTTTCCACGGCTTATTTGAATTAATTCATTTATTTTTGAATTGTTTTTACTATGGACACTTTTAACGTACACATCTTGCTGCATCGTTCTCACATAATGTACCATCTCAAAATGAATGATGTAACCAAGGTTTTGTTAAAGTATTCTGATTTAAAAGTGTCCATGGAGTTTCTTGCCCGTTCTTCTCCATAGAGATCTACGTTAGGGAATGGGCAAATACAGTACTTTCACAGTTTTTGTGCCTTGTGACTGGGACTGTAGCTATTTTTTTACTGTTGTCTTTGTTTCGACAATTCAAAAGTGCCTGTAACTGGCCTACTTGAAATAAATGCTTTGATTTTGATTTTGATTTTGAATTTGACGGCGGCCTGCGATAAGCATGTACTTTTTTAGTTGAATCGTTTACCGTGTGTATGGAATGGAATGGGAAAAAAACGGTGTAAAACGTTTTATTAACCAAGAACGATTTAAATGTTGTTGTTCGTCAGAAACGTTTTTTATAACGTTTTGTTCGAACGTAACCGAAACAAATCGTTTCTTAGGTATTTAAGACGATACCGTTTCGAAAAATCTGGTATACGAGCCCTGCCCCAAGCTTGGTACCAAAGAATAGTTACTCATAAATTGAAAAATGTGGAAATAAATCATAACACTTGCAGGATTATCAATACCTTGGTACTGATTCTGTTTAGGATAGGTTTTATTGCCTATACATGTTAAATAGCAAAAGAATAATCTAGACTCTAAATTATTTGCATTCGTATTTTGGCTTGTTTTTGTTCGATCAGGATTGAACATAGGTATTCAACGTCAACGCTGAGTTTTGTCTCGATTATTTTTTGCGACCTTTAAATTACATTATAATTAAATTATTAATCAAGAAGACAGCTAATCTAATAATACGCAGTCATAGGAAAACTTGAAATCTACAATAACTTGCTCGCTCTTTGTACCCGGAAGAATCCGTACCTATCTATATGCATAGATACAACTTGGTATTCAATCAGTGATAGATAACTGTGATAGATAAGTCAAAACTGTATGGGACTGACATAAGGTACCGAAAAGCTTAGGTACTTATATCAATCCTCATGACAGTTGCTGTAGAAATACGTAACGCTTTGGATGCGACTGCCATCTGTCAAGCTAGGTTTTTGGGTATACCTTGTGTTGTTCTGCAGTGTCTATCGCCAAATGAAAGAGGTCAATTTATGTAAGAGGTGAAAAGCGGCCGAGTTCATATTACAACCGGTTAATTGATTTGGTCGGCGAATATGCCTTGCTATTACAGAACTTGGATACCTACGGCTATCTACTTGACCCTACCTACTCAATTAATCGCGGTTACCAACTTTGACACCCACGATCGTCAAATCTATACATTTAGGAGGACACAATTATATATCAGAGACAAAACGTTATGTTTAGCGTTAAAAGTATCTTTTTGATAATGTTTAGACATCACAAACTATGTAATTACAACCAATTAATGTCACTGACGGTACATAACACATTACTGCTATTGCGATTTATCGTTTAGTATGTAGGTAGGTATACATTCGTATCTCCTATAGTTAAGTAAGATTTAATAATAGTGTTGTATTTAATAATATTAATACAGTATGCTCATCAGGCAGTTACATTGTCGATGCCTAGCCAGGGGATCGCCCTCATAACTGGTTGAGCATGAATTTTGCAATTGTTAATCACCAAAGTCTTGGTAAGCTAACCTAGGACCAATGACAGGAATGAGTATTCACTCAGATGTAATATATTGACAAAATAGAAGACACCAAGGGGTAGGGAGGGAGTCCAAAGTGTGGATTCGCCCACACTGCCGGTATGTTATAAGACACCGACCAAGCAACCTACCAATCTGATGACTACTGAGAATTCCATGAAAACCCTAATTTTGTCATAAGTCATTTATTTCAGAACAACATACATCGTATAGAAACTTAGTAAAAGAAATAAAAAAAGTAAAATAAAAAAGTACCATTAAAAAATTAAAAATCGAAAAAAATGTCAAAGATGGAATAACAAATTCAGAAACGGTAATAATCCACATTCAATTTAGAATAATTAATAATATGTCATCTAATTTCTGTGAAAATAGTAAACAAAAAATAATAATAAAAATGGAATGTCAAAACAAGCCACCTACATTTTACCCGATTCAGATTTAGAACCAAGGATCCAACACTCCCATTAGGGTCTATTAGACAAGAAACTCCATACCTACTTAAAATATAAAACATTTCGCTGTAATCCTCATAGACCAAGGCGTAGGAGTACCTAATAATAGTACACCCACATCGCTAGTTATGTTTAAGTAATAAGGGGCGAGCCTATTGCTATCAACCAGCCACAAGTCCTGGCTGCTACTGAAAATTCCTGATAGAAAAATTCAATAACATTGGCCAATCTGGGAATCGAACCCAGAACTTCGAGCTCAGCAGCGCTTGCGACCACTAGAGGCAAAATCTGTGGCCTCAGTCCATGTGCATACTAACTAAACACGTCTCCGTATCACTTTTCCAGACCTCGACCTGATTCTCATCTACCATTGCTGCGACCACAGCGCGGAGGTGTCGAAGCAAGTTTTGGACCTCCACTACACCCTCAGGACACTGTTCACAAATTTCTTCAAAGACAGGGCCGTGGATAAAAAGACGGAACATAATCTGAATAATGTGTAAGTATCATGAACACTACACCAGCACGGCCACGACATTTTACTATATGATTTTAGGGTCACATCATCACAAACTCCTGCCCTTATCCCAATTTATTTGCGCTCGGCGCAGCATGTGTTCTTTACTTCTCTATGACTCATCATCATCTCATCAGAGACATCAAGACAATTTTGGGATCACATGGCAATTCCACAGTAGTAGGTACTGTTCGTAACCGTACCGTACGAATAGGATGTTGAGATGTGATCCCAATTTTTAACCGTTTTAGTAGGTACTGAAAATAATTGCCGTTTGTAAGGGGTCTAACGGCTATCCAGATTAAAATCCACGGAAGTTAAAGGTTCGAAGACTTTAGGATACCTTTATAAAACCGATATTCCGATAGTACCTATACCTTCGAGCTTATTAAGAATTGGTCCTGCACATTCACTTACCAAACTCCAAAGTAGTCAAGTCAACACTACTCTTAAACTCGAGCTCTGATTAGAACTGGAAAATAATGTATATGGGCACAATAGGCACTACAATTATATAGGACCTTATAGGAAGCGCTGCTTGCTGTGTCCCAAAAACCTGACGACATCCCTTGTAGTGCTACTATTGGTACCTATAGTCATAATGTTTTTACGTTTGGAAATTTTCAAGAATGAGCTCTACCGTGGACCAAACGGGAGGATCTGTCAGACTCCTGCTGACTAAAACCACACGGTGTAAAGAGCCAGCCAGAACTCTTCACTACTGGCTGGGTTGCGGGGACAATAAAATTAGCCTCTAATCAATGTGTTGTTTGTCCCAGGTTACTCCAGCCATTACCAACTCCCTCTAGGAATGGTGATGCCGTGTTCTACTGCAGACTGCTGGATTACGAGCCCAAGAACTTCGAGTTCGCGAGGTCACTCCGGTAGGTGAATAACGATGCCTACAATAATACAGGCTGTAAGGGATAGTCCTCCACAGACACTACATTCAGCTCCTTATTTTGAATCATATTCCACCGGAATTTTTCTCCGGAAAATTTTATTTGTTTTTTTTTTTAAGTCATTATTCCTTTATTTTAATGTAAAATTACATTCCCTGTACGCAGCACCCCATTTATGTAAACAACACGGCTAAAATCAAAAATCCAACAATGAATGTTTCAACATTCATTGTTGGATTTTTGATTTACACTCTAACGAACGACGCGTGAAATCAGCTATTCACTTCCAACCTAGCTAGTGTTCATCGAACTCGTCGCGCTTGCCGTTCGCTACGTGCGTTTTGCCACGGTAACGATACATCGAGTATGAGGAAATAAAACAAATCTTTATTGAATTCCCATATTTCTGAAATAATTTCTTGTACTGGTGATCTTAGTATAATACACTGAATACACACCATCCGCTTGTGGAGGGCTGTCCCTTACACCCTTTATACCTAGAACTAGCAAGAACACATTGTCGTTGAACAAAGAAGCACTACGCAACATTCTCGAATTTACCTTTACGATGTAAAGTTAATTAATCGCAGGTCAGTGCTGATGATCCTGGATCTATGGCAGTTCGAAGAAGGCACGTGGCCAGGATTTGTGCTGATCTTCGACCTAGAGGGTCTCAAGCTAGGGCATCTCACCAAGCTTGATGTGCAGACTATCCAGCAGTTCTTGTACTATTTGCAGGTGAGAGATCATTCATCATCATCATTAGGGTAAGCCTATAGTAAAAACTAACTGCCTCATTGGTTTAATTGGAAGCGCTACTGCTGGACAGGAGTTTTATTAAGTTTTTCGAGTGGGAAGTTCTTAGTAGTAAACCGGATTCTAGTTGTGCCCGGATGACAGCAATGGGCTCGGCCCCTAATACATGGGATCTTAAACATAACTTGAAAAATTTGGGTGTACTTATTCCCCCTCTGCCAAATCCATCGGGGATTACAGGTGTGATGTTTTGTACATATTCACTAAAATTAAGGTGAAAGCGAGAGGGTGCCCGCTAAATTCAAATTTTCTTACGTTTTTTGCAATTTGCAGATCAGTGTCTGTGATTTGAATTTGACTATTCTGTTTTCCAGGAAGCCATGTTGGTAAAAATAAAAGGCCTGCACTTCCTCAACGCGCCGTCCTTCATGGACCGACTCATGATGATGATCAAACCGTTCATGAAAAAGGAACTCCTGGACGTGTTGATCATCCATCAGATCGGAGTCAAGACCTTGGATAAGTTCGTGCCAATGGCGGGGCTCCCAAAGGAGGCAGGCGGGGAGTTCAAGTCCTTTGATCAATGCAGAGGTAATGAGAACCTTTTGATTTGTAAGTCGGTTGTCAATACCCCACATTTATGAAAGGCGACTTCCTTTCATGCCAAGTGATTAAATCTAGATCCATTGATCGCGCGGTCGGCGGCCCACCTTTTTCTAAATAATAACTGCTAAGGAGCTATGCAATCCGAGATACAAGATGATAATTTTGTTAATTTTAACGTTCTCTTTCAAGGATTTTTTGCGCCTGCCTAATGAATACCGACAAGAACTCTGAAAGTATTTTGAACTGAAGTTATTTTTTTTTGCTTTTTCAGATGAAATGCTGGCAAGATTGCGAGCTAACAAAGATTTCTTCGTGCAAGAGAACAAGAAACGTGTGATTGAAGCGAAGCGGCCAGGAAAGCCGAAGACCATCTCAGACATTTTCGGAAGTGTCGAAGGGTCTTTCAAGAAACTTGAGATTGATTAGTAGCTTACTGATTATTATTATTATTTGGGAATTTATTTTTGTTAACAAACTTTATTTTGAAATCAGCGCACTATCTTTTGAGCAACTTTATTACCAATAACAGCAATTTTTTTTATTTTAAGTGGCATTTTTTTTTGTTTAATATATTTTCGTCCAGTGGCCATTTATCAGAATAAAAAATATTGTATTTAAAAACTATCTATAATTTATTTATCACCTTAAAGATAACTAGTGACCAATTAAAAACAGCAGTGCAATAAATGAAAACTTCGACTAACCCAGAAAAAAATGGACTGAGGTACTAGTCCAGTCAAACCTTAGTAACTATACGAACAGGGTAATATTTAACAACAAAATAAAAAATCCATGAACGTTTATTAGCAATATATTTCATAGAAACATAAATGCTGACATTTTACGCTTATACCAAAGAAATGGAATAACGACCAGCGCCGCGCAAACTGAAACAATGAAGAAAAACAACATTATTGTCGATGTCTGTTAGATCCAGGTTGGATGGTTTTTATACGGTATGCATCAGTTAGGGTAAGTAGCATCAAAGGCTTTCAGTCGAAAGATGGTGTTGTTTGAAATCATCATGAAAACAAAATACTGGCGAAACTATAATAAATGGCCCATATAAATAAATGAACTAACTTAGACAACAGCAAAAGATCCAATTGACTATAATCTTAGAAATATTGGTTATGTAGACATAAATCTATATCTTGTTTGGTCGGTGGCAATAGGTTTGCAAGGGACAAAAGCATCAATGGCAACGTGTTTAATACACTTCTGCTAACCCTTCAGTGAATATATGCCTAATGTTACATTGCGCTAAAATGAATTTGCCACAGCAAAATTAAACTCTTAACCATTGAGTTCTAACTCAAATATCTAGTAGTATTTTGAACTTAATTTCAACAAAAGTTTTTGCTTCAAAATTGACTTGAGAACAGAGCCTAGCGCATTTTGAACTTTACTATGCAATTATTGTAAAACTTCTTGCTAAACCTTATAAAGTGCAAAATGTAGCTTTGTTGCTTAAAACAGTCTGGAGGAAAAATCTTGTGTTCTAATATGACTAGAAAAGTTTTAAGATCTACATTGTTGGACACGCTAATAAATATGTACACCTAAAAATACAAATATAATATTTGAAACTCACCTGCGGAGTGCATTTAGTCAAACAGACCGAAGCCCATGTCCTCATCCTCAGATTCAGACTCTTCCTTCTTGGTCTCCTTCTCTTCTGCAATAGAGAAAGTAAGAGTTAGCAGGGTACAGAAAATATGGGGTGGTAGTGAAGTGTGGGAGATGTCAGTAAAGGTATGTTAGCAGCACAGGCTTTCAGTCGAAAGATGGTGTGTAGTTCTTCATCATGGTAATATTTTTTTTGTAGTTGTACTATCAATCTAAATAAATAAAATTGATCTTAGCTGATGAAATTAGTTGCATAGACTTAAGATTTTTGATGCAAGTTATTTTTTTTGTCTATTCTTTTCATACAACTGAACTGTTTTGATATTTTTCAGAAGTCAAAATAGTTTCCTGAAATTCTGCAGAGCAATGCAGTAACAGTTCATTTAAATAATTACTCAATGATTTTATTAATAAACACTTTTTATTTTTAAGCTTTCCGTTTAAAACTAAACTTATACTGTCACTTACAGGATATCTTCCGTGATTGATTATTATTTTTGGCTTCCAATATTTCAATGCTGTTGCAAGCACCATGATCATGGGATGACTGAATGAGTCATGCCAAGACCATGGCAGTCAATCGCGAAAGATATCCCGTAAATGAGAGTATAAGTTTTGACTTTGTTAATATTTTCTACAAGGACTGTCTAATGCAAGTATCGAGTAAGTAGCAGGGGGATATACCTTTCTTCTCTTCAGCGGCGGCAGCAGCGGGTGCGGCTCCACCGGCGGCGGCCGGGGCGGCGCCTCCAGCTGGCATGGATGACAGCTTCTCGCGACCTGGACAACATACGAAATAACATTCATAATTATTATACTATTAATAGTTCTCAATGATGATAAGGCAGTAAGAATCTTAAGCATTCCAAGGGTTCTTTGCTGTAAAATGCAGTACTTAATATCTACATGACTGTTGAGTTAAAGGAATAAGTCACCAGAAATAATAGTTTAATAAGTAACACTAGTCCAGTCATTAAGAATTAGATTTGAGTAATTGAGACAAAAAACTTGGAGAAATATTAGAAGGGTCTAACTTCAGACTTTTTACTAAACATTTAAACAATCACAGTTACGTCATCATCTTCCTGCCCCTGTCCTACACCACTTAAGGTCAGCGCAACACCTTTAGCTCTTC
The DNA here is from genome assembly GCA_910589295.1 of Noctua janthe. Lineage (NCBI taxonomy): Eukaryota > Metazoa > Arthropoda > Insecta > Lepidoptera > Noctuidae > Noctua > Noctua janthe. The sequence goes on along the minus strand of OU342573.1, from coordinate 786,690 downwards.
CATTCTCCCCTGTTAACCATCACACTCACATGCTCACTGGTGTAGTAATATAAACAGGCCAGAGATGCTTACCCTGCTCAATCAGCTCCTCAACGCTCTTGCCATTGAGCTCGGAGATGACCTTCTTCAGCTTCTCTCCGTCAGCCTCAATACCGACTGAGCTGAGGATCTTCTCCACATCCGCTGCTGCCGGGGACACCTTGCCGCCGAGCACAGCCAGTAAATACGCGGCCACGTAACGCATTCTGAAAGTAATTGAATATACTTATGATTAGTAAGAGCTGAGAACAGCGAACTTTCAATTTAACAACTTATGAATAGTTTTAAGTGTGACCATAATATGTTTAGTAGCATACGCTCGGGTTTAGGAACTCTAGAACACAGATAAAATATCTACAGTTTACATAGAACAAACTTTCCACATGTATGGTATGTTTACCTAGCGCAGAGAGCATTTTTGGGTTTTCTGCCAAGTTAGGAGATATTTCGAGCAGTAAATAACGCAACATGCACGTTCACTGACTGTTTATAATCATCACTGAGTTATGACTACCACACACCAACTAATGTGATTAGATACGTTTGGAGGTTAGTTTATGACTACACAGGTGTAGATTAAGAGTATAAAAACCATTTGAGTTCAAGAATCGGATTTGCTATATATTCAAGGCCGATAATTATGTGTAGCAGGATACTCAAATGCACTAAGAAAAGAATAAATTCACACAGAATATTCACAAAAAACAATATCAACACATGGTCCTGAACAAAATGAAATCGGTGTTCAGACACCTCGGACTAATGAAATACCTGGGACGGGTCGCGAAAGAGACATTTTTTGTTTGGAATGGTCACGATACTAATTGGTGAATAACTTAGCAAACAGAGGTATTGCCGCCTTGTGCAAGTCTGCGCGCACTATCATAATCCAACTTTATCTCACAATGTACACTACAATCGTGTTATAATCGTTTTACCACACATTCTTTATGCACTAAACATTAAAAACACGGTAATATTTTAGAATTTTCACTTACTTTTAAGTCGTTTGACACGAAACGTGTGATGCCGAAAAATAAACGTTCGTCCTGAACAAAATGTCAAGAGGAAAGAGGGCGGGGGAGCGTCACGTATTTGATTTGACAGTTCGTTCCTAGACGTCATTAGAGTTGCCCTTAAAGTAATAAAATAAACGTTTCGATTAATCTACTAAAACGAAAGAATTGGGAAAACTATCAATTTTGTTACTGTCATTGTTGAAAATGAAACTGCTATTGCTAAATCTTTATTATAGATTTGCTCCAAACTGTACCATGATGAAAAACTAAGTAGTAGATATAGGCACTGTGTAATTTCTTAGTAAGCTGATGAATAGACTGTCCAGTTTTTTTAATATTTTTTATATGAGTTTAATAGATTAAACCTATTCGTGAATTAGATGATTAGTAAGTAATTTTTTCGATATTGCTATTCTTAAAAAAATATAATAACTTATAGTTTTGTTGTAGTTGTACTTTATTTTAGTGTACGCTGTCGGCTGCACACAAATATTTTTTCACAGAATCAGTAGTTCAATCCCAAGCTACAAGATGGCGCTGTGAGTCACGATGAATCAGTGTTGAATAAAATGTTTCACAAAGATTTTTAAACCAAATCTTGTTTTGGAAAATTGGTATTTTTTGTAAAAGCAGAAAATAAAATCATAAAACCATTCGTACATTGAAAGTTCTCGGTGTAAATAAATAAAATTCTCACACCTCTCTTGGCTTGCAATACAGACGTCCTGTACGTCTGTATTGCAAGCAATTGAGGATTTTTTTAGGTGGTGACTGAGGATAAAAAAATGTAAGGTAGGTGAGGTATAAAATCCTTAGTCACCACATAAAAAAATAAAGTAAAAAGAAGTAACTTTGGATTTTAGGTAATCCAATGTTACTTTTGGTGTACCTATGTACATACAAAACAGTCATTATGGTAAGCAATTTATGTCAATTGATGAGTGTTTATTGATTTGATGCTGTTTTTCTACACTTGAAGATTTTGGCACCACTCACGTTCAATTTTCAGCAAGACAAAGGTTACTAGTCAATCAACAATAAGTACTCGCCTTTCCATTATCCTCACAATTGTTTTAAGTGTACAAACAAACACATTCCTCTTTGAAAATGTGCTTACTGATGAAAGCTACCTTCTCGAACTCATCCACTCATCACTAAGGTACTGTTTTGGAAACGATCAAGCAAAGTGTGTCCAGATCGTCATATTTTTTTTAGTGAATTCATTATAATATAAAGAATCATCGGACCTTTCGAGGTGCCTTGTATAGGCGCCAGCACATCAAGCCACCCGAAACTATCAAATTTTCCCAATTGACCTTGATCCTAATGCTTTAGAGATAAAGTTGAAAATCTATTAAAGAATTTTTACAAATTGTAGTAGCTTGTTGTGCTGACGTCTGTACTAACTGCTGAGAAGATAATATAACTGGACCATAGCTCTAATTTGTTCTCGAGCAGCAATAGATTCCACAACCCTTGGTATAGAAGTTACTCATCTACAGCACCACGTAAACGGTCTGCAATAATGACCTTTTCTTGTTAAAGTCCACAAATAGTAATAGACAGTCTCCTCACTTTAGTTTCATAATACTTACGTCATTTCTCTTGGAGCTACGGGTATGATTAGAAATTATTATGAAGTGATTTATTGTAGACTAGACAGGAAACCGATTATAAACAACAGCGAACAGATACAAACATGCCGAAGACAATGTCTATCTTGGATAGATTAATTTTTGATTAGGGGTTTTTATCTTTATAGAAATGATGTCACGTCTCTGCCATGGTTATTTTTTTAATCTGATAAGTGAACCCGGTACATCTATCTTCTATCTAACATAAATAAAATGAAATGAAAATACTGTTCCCGTAAAGAAAAAGCCAATCTCGCAGTCTCACCGTTATTGTCCACTGGCCTCCCTCTTTAATAAAACTGCATAATCTTACCCAGTACAGCCTTTACTTATAAAACAGCCACAATATTAAATAATGTGTAATTCCGAGGGTCGAACATAATTATTATGACAAATACGGGGTACGTATTAGGTCTTTACCTATGAAATTGGAGATTTGTATGAAAATTTTAAAAACAATTTTTTTTTAATATTTTTTTTTTATTTTAGCTTATCTAGCTTTTTTATCTTTCCGATTTGACGCAAGTGCTTCAATGTCGTTTTGACACTAACTCCAAGGCCCGCAGCAAGCTCAGCCGTAGATTGAGTTGGATCCGTTTCCACTACCGCCTTCAATTCGTCGTTGTCGACAATAGTAGCGAGGCTCTTTCTTCAACTCAAAATTTCCAGATTTAAAACGATTGAACCAATAATGGACCGTGTTTATGCAAGCAGTGTTAGGCTCGTACACGTTGTTAATGTTTAGTGTTGTTTGCGCAGCGGTATATCCACGTAGGAACTCATATTCGAAAATTGTACGAATATACCTACGTGTAAAAATGGGTTATTTTTCAACATTTAATACATTCATTAATTCACCCTAAAAATACGTACAAGTTAAAATATCGAACAAATTTTGATATAAGTAGTATGAGTGGAAAAAGGTTGCTTCGTAACTGATTAGTTATTTATTTTATTAGTTACTAGAGATTAGTAACTGATTACCATCTAGCAAACAAGCATGCAGCAATCATGCAACATGCAAGCAAGCATGGTTTCTCTCACGGCTCCGGCAGTCCCACGCGAGCTTAACGTCGCAGATTGTCTAAACGCTCACCACCGCAGCTTTGGCTTGTTGGGCTCCGGGCCACCGTAGGCGCGGGCCTGTGGACGGCGAGTTATGGGCTAGCTCGCCGTCCGGCCGTTTTATGACGACAGGCCGTGTCGACGGCGCGTTCGTGTTCCACGTGCGCCTCAAAGAGATGTCAGCAAATAAAAGGGGTCCGCATGGGCCGATGCCTGCCAGGGCTGCGGGACTGTTCGAAAGAGATACCGTGGCCCTGGAATACAAAGGGCAAAGAAGGAACATGGATGGGTTTTAGTCAGTACAAGTCTGACACTCCCTTCCGCTCCGCCCAAAGTGGTCATTTGATGATTTCCGATCCGAAAAAAAAAAGGCATAATGTCATTCGATATTTTGAATCATTCGAAATTTTAATCGCTCGGCATTTTAATCTTCGACGTTTTAAGCGTAGGTATAACAATTTTCGACATTTTGATATAATCGATATTTAAATTTTCGATATTTTGAACATTGGTATTTTAAGCGTAGGTATTTTAATCTTCGATATTCAAATACGTACCCCAAATACGTTCCCCGAATTCTATTTGTTTTGAGTTCCACTTTCAAATGGAATTTCCACGCTTTTCTATGTCATCAATGGAAGAATAGCAGTATTCCATGTTATATTTCCAACAGAACTGAATAATGACTGTACTGTACCGCCAATGGAGAAAGTTTTATCGACACGACATAATAGCGTTAATCATAACAATTTCCCGATGGAAACAGTTTCAGGAAATGGGTGAACATTAATTTATCTGCAATCAATGATATTCTTTAGCGGGTTTGTTCAGTGTATTCTGTTGTATTCCAATTGGGTTTGAACAGTGGAGTTAATCAATTGAATCGGCTTAGTTGACATGACATAGTGTTATACCTATTTCTTTTATGTATTTAACAAGTTTCATTCTACGATATATTCATGAGTTTAGAGACATTTAGAGACATATTAGAAAAATGTACCGTTTGGCCACAAATTACGATTACATGCAGAGGGGAAACCAAATGAAAGAATTTTTCAAGAGCATGCGAGTCACCACTACGAGAATTTTGACGAGTCACTAACGAGCGTGTTTCACTAACGTTCGAGAGACGGTAGCCGCGTCGCAAAGCGCATCACCTGAGTATGTGAACGAGGTGTAATGGTAACGTGACGTTGAAGTTAACTGTTTGCGACACCTCAGGCGGCAAACACGAGAAGAATGCGTGCCCCAATTCTCTCGGGCTTTAATAAATAATAATAGAGGTAAACCACCAACCATCTGACCCACCGGACTTCCTTTATTTGTTATTTTACGACTTTTATTAAAAAGAGCGGAAATCCTTTTGTTAACCTGAAACCACACATTATTGGATGGGTTTAGTTCAGTTACTAAGTCTGAAAACACCTATGCGTCCAGTTAATCATACTGAAATTAGTTTTAGACCGCTTTCACATTTAGGCGACTTTAGCAGCGCGACAGTCGCGCGTCTAACGTCCACACGGTAAAAAAACGTTTTTTTTTTTAGCTTTTGTTTGCGAATGTGCTTCTGCCGCGCTGTTGTCGCGCTGCTAACGTCCTAATGTGAAAGCAGCCTGAAGTTCTTTTACGAAAAAACTGTTTTGTTTTTGCTAAAATTGAGGTATTTTTAATTTCGAGGGAATAAGTTACAACTTTGAGTCGTGCTCCCTTACCATAATCAACTGCATTCATATCATAAAGTAAGAACTCAGAAATCTTCCATTTCAGCTCATACTTCTACAGAATACCTGTTAACTGAGTTATATTAACGGTCCGATTAATGGTACTAAACAATCCCACCTTTTTGGTCACGTTGGGGGTCTCCTCTACAACAAAAGAACGGTCATCGATCTCTGGACTGACCAGCGCAAGCGCAGAGCATCGATGCCTCCTAGATCATCACTATGACATCAGCAAATCTATCACAATTCGTATGAGCTCAGTCCATATCGCCAGCGCGGTCTCCCGACCGTAAAGCCGAGTAGTCCCGAAATACACCGGACGGCGCGCAGCGCGGCGTACAATAAAAACTAAAACTGATACGCAACGACTGCCGTCGCACGCGCACCTAATATTAGACCAGACAGGCCAAAGATTATGGATATTCGGAAGCAGTTGAGTTTTGTGCCTAGGAACGATTTTTTAATAGCTTGAAGTATTGATGAATCAATGAACTACTGCTGTTTGAGCAGAAACTTGAGCGTTTAGGTTTAAAGATACTTATTTCTCATAAATACTTATAAAATAATAGTTCACTTATAATGAGATACAGAGTTACTTTTTAATAATAATATAATATTTGTCTCTGGGGCGATGACGACGTTATAGACTACATACGTGTTTTTTGAGTATACTCTTATACATGTTAAAATTTTCACACTTTCTTTATATCTTCCGGTAAACATGGTAAATATCCCGTTTCTAGTGTTAATTAATAATTCCGGTAAATCATTTAAAAGTTCATGCTCCCTCCACTAATACTGTTTTGTTACTGTAATTAGTCCGTACACATACAGTCATTAGTTGGAATTTGTTTTTACTTCTTGTGTTGTATGTTATTGTTTTTTATGTAGTTGTATGTTAGATTGTACGGGATTTTTTATGTAGTTGTATGATTTTTTTAAGAGAATGCAGGTATAATATGTGTAAAGTTGTGTGAGGTTTAGTAGTTTAGTTTTTTCGTATAATTTTTTTGTTGGATATAGATAGTGGTAGTCAACTAGTACTTTAATAATTTTGTTATGTATTCTTTTCGTAGCGTTTCCCAAAAAAAACTAAAAAAGAAAGTTTATTGCCCTATCCTATCTAATATCTTACCTCAATTTTGGTCTCAGACCCTTTAGAATGAGAATCTTGGGACAGCTGGATTGTTAAGGTTTTTCCAAATCATTTGCTGGGCAGTTGCTTATTGTACAGAGTAGTGCAGTAACATATTCATTCCCTTGAGCAGGCCATCACTTGAACAGCTGTGTAAGCGTAGAAAGTAAAGCTTGCTTGTTGCTTAGAAGAAACTTGAATGCAAATTAAAATAATTGTTATAAACTGGTCAACGTCATAAATTAAGTGTACATGAATCTGTCAAATCTAGTAGGAACATTTACATTTTTTGCTACAGATGTACAAGGAACTTTTGAAATTTTAAAGACATTTGAAAAAATAGGATGACAGTGATAGTTCAATTTTGGCTAAGTGCCAAAAACATCTTGTACAAATAGAGAAGCAGCAGAAAAAGCAGTAGAAATTGACCAAATACTACTAGTATTTGGCCAATTTCATCGTTATGATTGTGAATCGGTTTATAATATAGTGGAGTCCAGAGTCCAGTCTCTTTCATTATCTTTGTCGAAGCATAAACCAACCCCGATACAGGCGGTTTATTGGTTAGTTGGCGCGTGAGCTACATATCAATAGAACATTCCTACCGTTTTACCTGTTACTGGCACGAATCGTACACACAAACCAGAAATTAAAATTCTCATAAATATTAACAGTGCGACTATAAATTTTACAACAGTGTAAATAAAATGGCATTTATTCGAGAGAACAGAATAATAATCGATTAAAATAATGTTTGGAAAGATAAAGTGTGTTGTGAAATCGACTAAATTTTAGTGGTGTGCAAAATATAAACAAAATTTTAAAATTGGAACAAAATAGGCTCTAAAAATAATAATATTAGTTTTGTGATGGAAACTTGCATGAAGCTTGCTTGCTTGGTGAATCAGAAAACAAAAGTGAATAAAATAACAATAAAACTACTAAAATAAGTAAGTTTGTTTTTTATTTTTATTTGAATGGTTTAGGAAGCAAAGAGATGCGTTCATTCACTTCTTTCCGGCCGGCAGCTTAGGCAAGAAGGTAACCAAACTTTAATTTTTCTTTTTTGACGGTTTCTACAACGAAATGATTAAATAGGTACATGTTCGACGTGTATTTTTTATTTTTCGTATTCGTAAAAGGTTTGTAGCCTATGTGTAACTAAGTAGGTACCTATATCGAATCTAGAAAATTTTCTATTGAGAATTCCAATTAAAACATTTAATTAAATTTGTTGTTGTTACGACAATTTGTCAATTGGTACCTATAAAATTCTGTCCTTATTCGAAGAAGAAGGAAAGCTAGGTCCCAATTGTTCAATAAATTATGTACCCACCTATAACTGATTTATCAAATCTGAACAGCTTTTAAACAATGTTATAGGTAGCTGTTGCCCGCGACCTTCGTTCGCGTTAAATTATTAAAAAAAATATTAAGTTTTGAATCGGGTTTTGTTAACAATTTCAAGAATTATTTTGCACGGATCCCTAATTATTATTCTGAAATAAAAGTAGCCTAAGTTAGACCTTATAACATCAGCTATCTGCCAGTAAAAGACCCGTCAAAATAGGTCCAGCGTTTTCGCAGATTAGCCGGAACAAATAGACAGGCAGACAAAAATTGAAAAAAAATGTGTTTTTGTTTTTAGTACCGTAAATAAATATATTTTTTTAAGCATTCAGTAAAAAACTGTTATTTTGATATTATAAACAGACTCTTCAAATTTGTTTGTTTGTAAAGAGTATAGAATGTATTTAAAAAAATAACAATCATTTGTAAATTAAGCATATTTTATCAACCTATCAAAAAACGAAAAGCATTGTTGTTTTTTATTGTAAAATTTTATTTTAATAATTATAATCTATGAACAGAGTGGAAAGATTGAGTATGAATTTATTCTTATTGATTCTTGCTGTATCGATTGCGATATAAGTCGTTGTTTATTTGTTTGCCTTTGATTTGCTTTGAATCCAGGCAAGTGAGTTTTCAATACATTTTTCATTACTATTTAAATGCAGTTTTGGAAAAATAAAGTGTTTTCCTTATAGCGAGAAACAGGTTGGAAAGAATAAAACTTTTACTCTTTCCAACCAGTTTAAATGTATTTTTACTTTTTTTTTGTTAAAATATCGTGATTGAAAATGAACTTGCTGAGTACCTATACCTAATTAAAAAATAAAACTTTATTTTACTCGTAACCGAGTTATGAATTCAACAATACGTTTAATTCTTATTTTTTGTGTAATATCCATAAATTCAGTAAAGCCACGTTGATCCAATGTTTCAACTTTTTATTTTGAAAATAATATTAAAAATGCTAACAAGATTTTTAATAATTTATACTATGCGCCTACGATGTCCACGTTTCGCTGAAGTATCAATGTGTCACACAAATCATAACTGATTATGTCAAAACGACCAAAATGGCGGAAGTATAGCAATCCGCGCGCGCTTCGCAATGGCAGAAGTGCTTGTTACTGGAGTTTTTATTATTTATCTCTTTTTATGATATGTGTGGGTTACATTTTTCTTAAATTAAAATGATTTTTGTGATTAAATAAATACCATAAATTGTGTAACAGGAATTGGTGATCTACTTTTGTTTTCCAGTCTTCGGAGACGAGAATGTATGATTAAATAACGCTGGGATAATCATTAGCCATTTTATACAATTTTAGACAGCACTATATTGTCACCTGCGTAAAAAATTATAAGTTCATTCACTGACTGACACCTCAATAAACCGCTGAGTCTACAAGCATGAGGTTTTGCAACAATGCAACAATGCAATGGTTATGCAAAAATCGTGAGCATTAACAATTAGATAAAGTTTTTTGAAAACTTATTATGCTAAAGGGATAAATTGAGAATGAGAGCTTGTATGGAAGTTCATTACTTTGCCAATGGAAATCCAGTCTGGCACATGGCTTGTTCAAAACGAAAAATATCCATTCCATTTTGAAGATGTAAGTAAACTTTGGAGCAAAAAGAGAATACCCAATTTAAAAAGTGAAGTGCTGGCGTCACTTTTCCCAAAAATGCATGTGACGAGTAGGTAATTAGTATTGGAAATAATAATTAATGGTCGTAACAAGAAAGCAATGAACATTCAAATTAGAAGGCTACTAATAGCTTGTAGCCTTGTTAGGTAGAGTTACACTGGCAAGCACTAAAATACTTTTAATTGACTCAAATTAAAACTGGTGTTGTTTGTTTGTGGTTACGGCCCGGCTGACGAGTGGTAGGACGTGGGAGCAGCGCCAAACCCAGGTAGGAACGTTAGTTTGTGTAATTTATCATGACCATTGCTCTCAAAACTTTCAAGGACAAAAAAGAAAGAAAACAGGCATGTCCAAAGATCAAAAATTCCAAGACATGTGACATCTACGAATCCGCTCCAGGAACGCTACGCGTGGTGAAAATTAGCCCACTTCCTATTTACTTCTCGGGTGTGTGCCTGTGTCCCAGCAATGGACATATTATAGGCTGATTATACCTACTTGTTTGTTGGTCTTTAGAGTAGTTCTGATTTTGAGGCGTCATTATCGCTGGTTAGGACATTATTGTGGTCCTAAGTTCAATCAACCAACTCGGCCTATCACTGTCCACTGCACGCACCTACAGGCCTTATCTATTGCAAGCTGCGACAGAACACTGTCCTACGCCTGCCGCGTCCAGACTAAATAAGCCACCGAAACATTCACTACTTGTTGATCGTAAAGTTTTCGCTTTACCGGTTGTCTCTGTTATATTTATTTTATGTTTTATGAATGTTTATATATTTTTTTGACTTAGGAACTTATGTCCGACGAAATTCTTTCAATCTCTGATCATTCAGTTGAATGATAAAAGCCAAAAAAACCCAAAGAGCTTTTGTGACATTTTACAGTAGATGTTATGTTATTAGGAAGTTCCAATTCTGGCCCCATTCAGTGGCTATTGTCTAACGGCTAAAGCTCAACGCACACGTATTAGCACTTTTACACCAGATCAGTATCGCTTCAACTCGAGCTGTTTGCCATTATTTCTATGAAACTCTTGCAACACACATGTATAAGCATCCTAGGTTATATTCGTATCGTCATCGCCTCAAATAGAGATTTGCCACCATCCGGTGTAGTGTGCTTAAACTTAAAGCTACACAACTCACTTTCCTCAATCAATCAACTCCAACATGCAACACTTAGTTCAACACCTGGAACGTACTAAACACTATTCATTTCAACAGGAAAGCCCACGAATCCATTACACAATACCAATAAGAAATCTCATAAAATTACCTAACAATTTCCTCTTTCCATTCTATTCGCATTACTAGGTGTTGGTCGTAAGTGGCGCGGCCATTTATTGCCAAAAGTCCCACAAATAATGGCTGAGGAATAAATCCTTGGTTTCGCCACGTATACATGTTTTATTACACCGTGAAACATAGGCATACGTCATTGTTAGTGTGGATACATTCGGGTGCGGGGCGCAAGGAAAGCGGCGAGCGCTTTTCCTTAAGTAACTACCTTGGTTCTTGAGGAATATCGCTAAGTCAAGTCAAATTAAGTTGTAGAAAAGTTAGATTAAAATTATTAAAATACTCTTCGATGTTACAAGCCTACAGGCAGGGTGGAAGGGACACTGATGCGCAAACGGTTACTGCGTATTCAGTATGTCATTCTGAACCGCATAGCAATTTTTCATCGGTAATAATAAAAAAAACAGCCTACAAAAGTGCAATACCTTCACGCTCAAAATGTATGGAACAGCTGATTTTTTTCACTCCATATAGGCACACCAATTTTAATATCGTCCGAACTTAAACCAGACAAGTCAAATTCCATTTTCGAGTTCTAAAATTTAGGAACCTGTATCATATTAAATTAGGTAATCAACACAACATTAAATATTATAAAGTCCTATTTAAATAAGCGATAACAAAGTAAGTAATTACGTTCCTCAACAATTCGTTTACAACGACCAGCGAAGTGCTGTGACCTGAAGAATTTTCACAAAGCCGGTTCCAAGTGTTAGGAAATTGAAGAGGTCAATTGTCACCGATACGACGGGGAAAAGATTGTTCGAGGAAGTGGTTATGTACTCGTAGGTAAAAAGGTTCACTTTGCAAACTAAATTGGCGTCTTGGCGAGTCTTAAGGAAATCTTCTCGAAAATTTTTCAGGTAGCAAATAGGAATTTTGAACGGATTCAACAGAACAAATAGGTACATATAAACTTGTTGACAACTAGTGAAAACACTCTTATGTTCAAATTGTAGATGTGTCCGTTTTCACTAACTATTCGATACATATATGGGTAAATAAAAGCATAATGTAGGTACAATGTTCGACTCAGCGTCAAGAGTTGAAAATCTAACATTACATTATTAGGCGCACATTTGGTTGTCGGGGTGCTTGTGTGTGAACACGAGAATTAATTTTATCTTTTCTTGAAGTGTTATTTCGTCCAATTCACGTCATATTCATATTTACAGGTCAATCATCATCATTCATCAACTCATTCTCCTGCCTTCATTCCAATTTACTTGGGTCGACGCAGCATGTCTTCTTATTTATCTACTATTTACTCTATTACCTACTCCTCATCTCAGCAGTCACTTCCTTTCATTTTCTAGCTATATCATCCTTCACACAGTCCGAATACCGTTTATTTGGTTGTCTCCTGCTCTTATAGCCACTTTTAAAATGTTTCAATAACGAAAATATTAATTACAAACCTCTGCCTCTTGCTTTCCTTTAATGGATAGTCGAAACCAAACACAATTACATCATTTCGCAAACAAAGAAATTCGTGCATAATCATCTAAAAAATATTGACATTGCTCTTTCTTTTCATCTTTATAGATTGAAAAATGACAGGCGGACATTTTTGAAATCTTTAGCATAAAAAATTCAAGCATTGATGATCGCGCATTTCGCGGGCTGACGTCAAAATCGTATGAATCGTTCGCATTGTGCGTGGGCGCAGGTGACGTTACATCAAAGCTCGATGATTTAATTTTACAATATGTACGTAATATCTGTAGTTACGACGTATCTATTACAGTCTCAAGCATTGTCCGAGACGAACGGTTCGGGAGGCGGCCTTGGGTTTGGGCGGCAATGTGGGTGATTGATTAAGGCCGCATTTTAACCAAAGCGATCGTCACACGAACGTCGCGTTCATATTGTCCGGCGAACCGGTATCGGGTCCATCTCAGGTTTTCCAAACAATTGAATGACATAAATATGAACGCGATGATCGCATATTCGTGCGACCGAACACCAACAACAATCTATATTACTAATTCTGATGAGTGCACATATGCAATGTGCACAGAAATATGTAGAGGCCTTCAAAGAGGGTATCCGATTAAAACAGCCACCCGTACACAACTAACTCATTAAACTGACTAGTAAATTTAACTTCACGGACCAAAGAGTATTAATACATACCCATAGACTTACATATTCCCAGCGGGGAATTAGTGGGATACGCCTTGCCAATGTTGGTCTAACTTCAATAATTCCAAAGCCGCTGAACTCATGTGTACCCAATTAAACAGTTCCACCTAACCAGCTAGTTCGTAATACAGTTTCAGCGTTATACTAACCAATTTAATATGTGCACTTAGTTATACAGCGTCACTGACTATAAATATCTTTGCTCTCAAACGTCAAAGTTCATCCTAACATTTTTGACATTGACAGCTCCAACTTTAGATTTATTGTCTTTGGACAATAGAGCCGCAGTTGTCACTTTGATTGACAAGGCGAAGTCGTTACGAAGGAGGTCTCGTTAAAAAGTTTCATTAATTATTCTTTCAGGGCTACTTTTGTAATTAAACCCAGCTGCTGGCCGAAAATATTTCTGGATTCCTAAAATTATTTTCAGTGCTATTTAAAATGTAAATTGTTTTAATTTTCCCACAAAGAAGAACCATTTGTTTTTGTTTTGAAAATGGAACTCTAATGAAACTTTTCATAAAATTATTGTTTTCGACTTGACAAAGTAACTCTAGGGACTTGTGTACTTGCCATAATTAATAATTTCTTTACAGCCAAAAGACCTCCCATGTGCATCGTGAGAAACATCCAAAGTTTAAATAACTACTTACACAACAACTTGTAATAAATATATATATACGTAAACACGGCAATTTTTAACCTAGTAGGAAGTGATCATTTTCAATAATGAAAAAGGTTATTAGGTTTTTTTTGCCGTGTAAAACTTGCAAGAACATCCTCTACTACATCATTCACAAAACTTAAGATACAACATCACTTATGTTGTCCCCAAAGCGTTTGCAGAGGTGTACCTACTTGTAGTACAACGACATTTGGGTAAGTCCCATGTTATGGGCGAGTATATTGCCATGAACTTCGCAATAAACCAGACACCAGGCTCAGGGCTGCTATCTACTGCCAATAAATTCCTGGTGGAGCGTGGAGGAACCTAATAACACTTTGCTCGATCAAGGTATCGATCCTAGGACCTCACGCTCATCAGTAGAGCTTGTGAGCACAAGACTGACGAGGCAGTCTACAGTCTAGACAAAGAACATAAAGCCAATTACCAGCAATAATGTTAGGCATTACAATAATGTAGTTCGAGTAATATAATGTATTCTCAGAACAATCGTCTCTGGCCGAATTGCGCGTGTCGAATATTTCTATACTTTGTTAATAATAAGTTAGTAACAGACTAGTTAATTATTGTTTTATCGTTCATTTTATATTGCTATGCCAAGTCGTAATGAATCTGATCCGTACTTATTGTACCTAACTAAATTGTACATACGTTATTAGAGTTCTTACCGATTTCTTTTTGATTATTTAATTAGGTTACCAAACTAAACTAAAGGCCAAAGAAAAGATGGAGGAGTGAGATAAACGAAAAAGGAGTAAATAATTAAATGGCGGTTGACTGGGAAGAATGGAAGAAAAAACGTGTTGGGTCGATCCCGAGGAATATTGGACAGGGGCTGGAAGATGGTGATGGTGATATCCTAAAATTCGTTACAACCAGGAATTCGAGCAGAGTGCTTAAACACGTGTCAAAAACTTGCTTATTTTTACGACGATTTTTAACATAATTGACAAAAGCTTGGTCAATTCAGCAACTTTTGCCTTTTTCATCATCGTTGTCGCTGATAGATTGTCACTTTGGGTAGAGACAGTCGCCACATCGATCGGGCCAGTGCTTCTCACATCCAGCGGGACGATCCCGCTGGATGTGAGCCCTTCATCAGGTCATCGGTCTAAAAAATATATTCAATTTATAGTTTTGAGTTAAATTAATACAGTTAGAGATCGCTTTATTTCTTACTGCTTCTTCAGTGACAGTATTTCCATTTGTAGGCGTTAAACTACATGAAAGTATTTTGGGATCGATTAAATGCATGCCGTTTCTAACAAAGTGTCTCCATTCCTTATACACATTTGAACCACAGATTAAATATTTAATTTGTATTAGGAAAACGGCTTTCCAGAATGTTTAAGTGTCAAGCAAATTCTCAAAATTACCTTCAATGAGTGTGTAGTGTCAACCAAAATAATTAATTTAATTAGGACCTTAATGATACACCAACACGAGGCTTGTGACATAATGAGAAGAACAAAGTTACAAACGACTGTACCATTTACAACACAAAACGTCTTATTCCAAATTCTAAGAAACATCCTTAAGTATTCCATCACCAAGAAACATTTTGAGGCAAAACTCGTAATTATACTAATTTATGAGCTATATAAAGTTAAATCATAACGTTTATGAGACACCAGTTGCGTGGTTCTAATGATAGATACGCTTAACGTAACGCTTCGTATTTCGAGGCGCCTATTTGGTCCTTTAGGGCGAAAAGCGAAAAAGATTGTATTTTTTCAGACGCAAATTGTTAAGATATACCTACATTAAATTTTTATGAGTGTTCATAAAATACGTGGGAGCAAGATAAATGAATTGACTTCACGGAGACGTGTTTAAAATTAATGACGTCATTACTTACTGCCATTGTGTTACGATTTTTTTCCATTAACTTATTTTACCGGCGGTTTATGGACTACTCGACTTGTCTTTCTTCCAAAAATTTTAAAAACATAACATAACATCACGTTTATATCCGAAGGGTTAGGCAGAGGTGTACCTAATAGTACACCCACATTTCGCCAGTTATGTGTAAGTCCCATGTAATAGGGGGCGAGTCTATTGCCATCAACCGGGCACAAATCCAGACTCCGTGGCTACTACTAAGAAATTCCTGAAAGGCAAAGCCACTAACACTTTCCCGACCAGGGAATCGAACCCTGGACCTAATGCTCAGCAGTCACGTTTGCGGCCACTAGACCAACAAGGCAGTCAATTTGAAAGAATCTCTTTTAAAACAGAATTTGGTGAGAAAATGGAACAAACATTGAGAACGTGCCTTCAATTATTCCACGTTTGACTCCCAATATACAAATTTTTGAATACGTTGCTGACTAAAGCTCTGTAGGAATTCTAAAATATTCTACAATAACCAAAACATGGAAAATAGAAGTACAGTATAGTAACGAGCAGCGTTCTAATATTCTGCGTGGTTGCGCAAACCGATTTTTCTACACTCTGCCGCGAATACGCCAGCAAAATTGGTGCCTAATGGTTTTTGGGCTACCTGCTATTTTATTTCTCTTTTACACTGAAATATTTTTTGCTGGGTTCGCACTTCTGGTTGGATTTTTACACTTTATACAGAAAATTTACTGGACTGTCGTGGCGCAATTTCTGAAAAGTTGATAGTGATTGACAGTCTCCATTATTTTACCTTACACTGTATATTTTTTTTAATTTAGTTGATGGACTACCTCCTTGGTCAAGTAGTCACAGGTGCGATTCTCAGGTCGAGCAAGGTGTTCTTGTGTTTCTCCACCTGGAATTTTTCTGCAAACCGGAGTTTTAATTCGTGCCCAGTTAATGGCAATAGAAAAAAAAAAAAAAAAAAAAATGGGATCCTAATACTTATGATTAAAACATAGGTAACTCAACTAACGAATGTGGATAACACAGGTGTGATGTTATGTACTTAGAATTAGGGAGAAATGTCATATTTGTTAGCCTATGATTGTCTTTCTGCTGAACACACATCCATCATCATCTTCCAGCCCTTGTCCCATGTTGCTTGGGGTCGGCGCAACACGTTTTTTTCTTTCATTCTTCCCTGTCAACCATCACGCTATCATTTACTCCTTTTCTTTCATATCATTCCTCACACGATGCATCCATCGTTTCCTCGGTCTTCCTCTGCTTCTTCTTTCTACATGCGAATCGTCCCTCTTCATCACATGTCCATACCAAGACAGTCGATTCCCTTTCAACTTTTCTGTAACTGGCCCAACTTTTAAGCTTCCTCTAATATGCTCGGTCCTTACCTTATCCGTTCTTGTCACACCACACATCCACCTCAACATTCTCATCTCCGATGCTTACAATCTTTTTTCTTCCATCTTCTTCACAGCCCAGCATTCACTGAAGCAAAAAACAAGTTCCCACAATAAAAAACAAAAAAACATTGATCATACAAAAGGCTTTTTATAAAGGTGAGCAAAATTATAACAAGCTTTTCAGGATGAACAAGATAATAAAGAATTTCTGTTTTTAATTAACATTCTTATATTACAATCTCTTTGGCTACTAAGCCCGGCTGTAGACCTTAGTAAATAAGGATTAACTAGCAATATCCGCGCCAATTTGTACCGCAGTCTTACCTTGGAAGAGGCTGATCATTTTGGCACGGATACTGTAAGAGCAAAATTAAATGCCGCTTGCACTGCAAAAATCACACAAAACTATCGCACTTTTTCAGCCAATCATTTGAAGATGATAGAGGATGAAAATTTCCTTCTTTTCCTGAGTCGGTTAATTAGATATGTTGGCTGGAGAGCAACATCTTACATTGTATTGTTTTTGATTTAAAAATATGAAGATGTAAGTGGCAACGCCGGAAGGGGACGCCCTAGAAGGACATATTATACTGACCTTAATGGTGTGGTTTTTCAGAAAGGTCAGGTGCATAGTACTGGGATTGTAGCTGGTGGCGACTGGCTTTTTGTAGTTTCTGCCGACCCCCAATGTGTGTCCTAAATACAGAAACAGATACCTATTATTATATCTAGGTAAATATTTTAATTATTTTCTAAAATAGATTAGAGCGTTGGGTAACCTAATAAATTAAGTTTTCTACTCGGTCGAGTCTCTAAGGATTATAAATTAAAGGTCTAATAGAATCTGTGTAGAACTTTCTAGATTTAATAAAAATATTTTTAGATCGGTAAGGTTACTTTTAAAAACTAATTGATCGTTATTGTGGGTGGACGTTTCAGCAAAAATTGTTTTAAAAGATTTAGTTGTGGTAAACGGTTAGTGCCAACCATTTTTAGCTTCGTGAACTATGCTCTGAAGAAACCTAAAAAATTGAAGCCCTTTTTTCTTTAGTACGAGTACTAACAAGAATTTTGAGGAAAAAATCTCGGTAAACCTATTACGTACCTACAAGTAAGGTGTAGTAAACTGCCTACTTACCTACATAATACCTCAATATCTGAACCTCAGAATATTTTCAGTTTTTGGACACCCTTTCTTTTCGTATTTTGTACTTAAATTGCCTAGAATCTGGTTTTATAAAGCTCACGTTTTTCAGACTTCGGAATTTCAAACAAAGCTCACGCCATAACCTTGATTATGATGTTTCTCTGAACTCGTAAGACAACGGATAGAACCATCAATCATCTCCCGGAAAAAGAATCAGCAGCTAATGCAAACTCTTTCGCATAAATATCCGTACATTACTCAACATCTATTTCTTTACAAAACACGATTATTTTTCAGTTTGCAAACGTCTTAATTCTAAGTTTCCGCGGAGGTCGGTGCACGCTCGTAATAATCTTTCAGGACTGACGTATGTATCGAGACCATTAAATATTAAGTTTCGCCAACCATTTTACAATCCATTACGCGTTTATCTCAACAAAATATAAAAACCTATTGGGATTATTAGCATTGCCATTCAATTATATCGTGGCAATCCTGTCAGTCTTATTGGCACGATTACGTATGACAGCATTGTAAAATTGTGCAGGAGTACTTCAACTGTATACATATAGGGTCAGGTTCAAGTTAGCTTGAAAAACTCCAAAGACATGGGGTCCTGTTTTGTAGAAATGTATGTAGTTTGTTTTTAAAATTTTGTACCTAGTCTAAATAGTTAGTTTTATAATAGTGGGCTCGTTGGTCGTGGTCGTAAGGGAGCATGAGGTCGTGGGTTTGATTTCTAGGTCGGGCAGTGTTATTGGGGTTCCCCTTCAATAATTTCTCAGTAGCAACCACAAAGTCTAGATTTGTGTCTGAATGATAAAAGGCTCGCCCCCTATTACATGAAACTTAAACATAACTGGCGAGATGTGGGTGTTCTATTAGGTACACTTCTGTTTACCCTTTGGGAATTAGAGGCGTGTTTTTTACAATGTTTTTAAATTCCTCTTTGGTTTTTTCTCATCACTGTTAAAGCACCGGTTTTTCCTCCGCATTTCACCTGTATTGCCTGCATGCCAATAATTCTTGCTCAGTTTATTATTACCCGTAGTTATGTCCGGCCACATCCGTCACAAATATGAGCTAGTGTTGGTAATGTAAACACTGGCGGGATGTGCAGACGTGCAGATCCCGCCTGTTTACTAGACGATTTATCTATTGTTACTAAGCGCACGTAAATTTGTGCTGAAGAACTTTCTAGACATTTTTTAAACAGGAAACTATGTAGCGAGTCTGTGTTAATTTTTTAATTGATAGAACATTACTTGATTTCAAATTTAATATTGTATTATTTTCTTGTAGAACATTATTATTGTCAGCTATATACATATGTCCCATTGCTAGGCAATGGCCTCCCTTGCCTCTTTCCACTGTTCATAACTGTAGCTGCTTGTTGAACATATTTAAGACAAATGTTATTGGAAAGAAGGATGGATTAGTAAATGTTAACCTCATTCTTCTACTAATCAGTCTATCGACTGTTCGAATCATCGTACATCAGGAGGTAGCTCAACCTCCATTTAGGCACATTTAAATACGACGGCAGTCTTTAAGCGCTAGCGGCGTTATGGTTGAAGATATCCGCAGTGGCGTCGCCGTTGCAGTTTCATCGCTGAACGCATTATTACAACTACTTACGCCGACTTTCCTCTCCTTCAGAGTCATTTGTCTAACAAAAAACTAAATGTTTTAATATAATAATAATAAATCTTTATTTCCGTTAAACTTAGCCTATGTTTACAATTTTACAGCAACATGTATGTTCATTGTTCATATCGCGTAGAAAACAAACGATGATGGTGGGTATATGAAACTTATTGGCTAATTTTGTGACAAACAAATTAGATAACTACCCTCCGTACTAGTTGTTAACTGTACGACGGCAGAGTAGTGCGGCCAGTTTGATGTCTCCGATGTACATAGTATAAGCAAACTAAACAGATTAATTGCATGTTATGTTTACAATAATATTAATTAATTCTGGTGGTGCAATAAGTTTACTAGACTTACATAGCAGTTATACTCATAATTCCTCAACATTACATCATTTTATGTCATATAATGTAATAATGTTTTCGCTCTTTTAGTAACTAACACCTGTGACAGCACTACTGGTTTGGGGTCTGCGGTCGTCGCTCGACCGTAGCGTCAGGCGTCAATGTCGCCATCATCAGAAACGTTTTCATAGAGTTAAATAGGAACTAACTGTGTCGCTACGGTCTGCTATTAGAGTGACCCCGCCGCGGTTTGCTGTCGTCTTCAGAAGAGTACCTTTAAGTTCACGCCAAGCGACATTAGAGATATAAATAAAATTCTACCTGTATCTCGATAAATATTAGTTATTTCATTTCAGAGCAAGCTATGATAAATTCTAGACATATTTCTTCTTTTAATCCCAGATTAGATGAAAGAGATCAATGAAAGCATTTGCAGATCATTTATCATAGCCATGTGAGATTTATCATTTTAATATCGTTACTGTAGATTTTTAGTTTCAAAATAAAACTTCTGAATTATGTCATAAAAGTTCTTTATTTCTCAATACAAACAGTGATCGATTTGTAATACATATCATGAAAATTAAGAGGATACATTAGAAGTACATTAATAAAATAGGTACACCGGTTTGAAATGAGCACTTATTTAGTTAGGGCATTTTAAACCGGAACAGATTTCCAGTAGCTCGTTTTGATCATGTTTTGTGATGTTTTGTATGTTCAACTTACCTCTGTTAACCCCTTCGTATAATATGAAGAACATTTGTAATAATTTTGTACATTAAGCCGACCCTTTTTTACATGCACGCCAACCCTCCACAGCCCTATCCCTGGCTCCCTCCCCCGACCCTCCCAGGTACCTCCCGACTCGTCAACCTCCATAATAATAACGTTACGACGTGCCAAATCACTTTATATGATAATCACTATCACGGTAAATGTAATAAATTCAAATTCGCCTGTTTTACATCAGCACTATTTTAGCTTACTTTTCGTAAAATTCGACTAGTACATTATTAGTACTGTAAAGATTGATAAATTTACAGTTAGCAAGATTTATGGCTACGTAAAACAGTTTTTAGAAAGTGCATGTAGACACTTAGACATAGACCAGACGGGGTTTAAACAAACAAGGCATTAGAATATATTGCCTAACTACTTTATCGTTGTACTCGTACCTACAACTCAAAATTTGTAATTGACTTGGTAACAGGTTCATGATTTTACGTCGCGTTTCTGTTAACCAGGTGCGTTAAAGATGTATTTAATTGTAACTATTAATTAAGTGTTAAATAAACGTCTGGGATTAGTAGCAGGATTATAAACCGGCCAAATACGAATCGGACTCGTTCATGAAGGGTTCCGTACTATCGTAGTAGTGAAGCCGCCTTTAATTTTTTAAATTGTTGTTATAGCGGCATCAGAAATACACATTCTGTGAAAATTTCAACTGTCTACCGATTACGGATCACGAGATACATCCCGCTGACAGACAAACGGACGGACGGACAGCGGAGTCTTAGTAATAGGGGCCCGTTGGTTATCTTTCGGGTACGGAACCCTAAAAAAGACCAATAGACAAATCTGATGCAATCATAGACTGAACTTTGACAGGTAATTTACTGAAATATCTGTCAGTCACTTCGTAGCCACTCTGCAGTCCGTAATACGCGGCTTGACCGCAGCTTCACTCAGAAATGAAATCAGACGACATTTTTCGAAATCAAAACTACTGTCGTCTGTCACTGTAGTATCCATAGTATCCATACTTAGTAACAAGTGTCAATAAAATAGACATTCCATATTATTATCTGTAGCGTATGTTTTATATATTGTTTTTGAGCCTGTCCCAAACTTCAGCTATTTGGCGATCTGTCATCGTTAATCCGCCCCGTCGTAACAGTTCAGTGTTATGAAAATATAAATGTTTGTAAAGCAGAGATACTCGTGCGCTGTTGAAGTATAGTGATGTTTATATAATGTTTATGTTAAGGAAATAGTATATTAATCTTCGAAGTAATATTGTAAACGGAGATGCGGGACTGTGTTGCGTTTCGGGATGGGAGTTTCGAGTATCGATAACTGCTTAAATTGTTTTTTTTGCGGTGTCGTCGTTGGTGTAGTGAAGGCACTTCTTCTTAGTAGGTTTCGGAGTCCGGATTTGTGACCCGTGGACGGCAATAGACATGCCCGCTGGACATAGATATTACAAGCGAGATATCGAGCCCTCGGGAATTATAAGGCATAATTTTATGTTCATTTTATTTTTCTGCAAAATCAGATTGTAGTACACAAATGATGTTCATTCTGTAAACTGATTTTTACAAACATTTTAAAACTAAAACAGGTTAGTGACCTGTATCTTTTTTTTTTAAAAAAAAAAACATTGCCCCGCACTAGGAATTTCTCCTATATCGTGGGTGCGTTTACAAACATTTAAACTCACATACACAAACAGCCGGACCCGGAACAACTACCTGTAGGCCATACAAATATTTGTTCCGTGCGGGAATCGAACCCGCGACACGCAGCGCAGCAGTTAATCGCTCAGCTACTGCACCAACCGTGCCGTCAAACGTATCTGACTACTCTGTGAAGGAACACTGAAACAAACTCAGAGATCACACTCTCTTTTAGTCCAGACATAATCGTGGTCAAGTCACATGAGGACCACACAGATCCAGGACCTATCTAGTCATAGTAACAACATATTTTTCATTATCCATTATTAATACTTAACATTTGTAAAGTTCAAAATTCATTAAATGTCGATTCAACAAAGTTTTGAATGTCGACCAACGGTAAACAATTTTCAGTTTGTGGTTTGTTTACCAACTTATGACATGAAATAGCGCTTATTTGTTACTAAATTATTATTTTTGGTCCTTTGTCCTTTCTCATTAGATCAAGATAATAGAGGCCACGTGTATCTGGCCTGTCCCTGCTTTTTGTGTCGTTGTTACCTTCTCTCTGCTAATTGGATATGAAAGCCTCTGGTCTCTGTTTCGTAAATTATTGTCAGCTTATGTTAGTGTGTTTTACGTAATATAATAGTGACGTAGTAATTTATAAAAGAAAACAAAACATCACGCCTGTAAACCTTGAAGAATTAGACAAAGGTATATCTAAAAGCAAGCCTAAGCGTTTTGGTAGTTATGTTTTAAGACCCATGTAATAGGGAGCGAGCCCATTGCAATCAACCAGGTTCAAATCCAGACTCCATGGCTCTGAGTAATTCGTGATGGAAAACTCTAATAACACTTTGCTCGACCTGGGTATCGAACCGAAGTCCTCATGCTCAGTAATACCGCTTGACCACTAGAAAAACGAGACAGTGACAAGTAAAATATTAATAAATAATATTTGTGACAATATGGAAACGAGAACATGTGGTTTACTAGCAATTTATCATCGAGGAGTTACACAAACTAACTGGCCGGAATAAAATAGTGCAGCTATTTTGTGCAATGGCCTTTTAAATTGTAAAAGTGTGGTCAAACTGAATTGTGTCGCAGCCATTGTGGAGAAGCGGTTTGATGTTCATCTCGACTATTCATCATTTTGCAAGTTTTTTTATTTTACAATAAAAATGTAGTTAACATTACGTTGCACACATATAGTGGGAGCGGTTCGAGTTCGGACGCAGTGATTTGGACTCGCTGACTGCTCTCGGAGAAGCACATAGTACTCACTAAAAATCTTCTATGATCTTCTTCTTGTCTTCAGCATTATCAGCCTATAATGGTGCCACCAGTTCCCCGTGTGAGAAAAGGTAGACCGTAATCGTATTCCACCACGTGCGCGCAGTGTGGACTGGTGGAGTCTTGGAATTTTTGGTTCTATTACATGGCACAATGCTTTCCTTCACTATTACGAAAGCAGTGGTGATTAAATAAGTTACATTTTTACTTACACATACATAAATTGGGCGCTGTCGTATCCTCGGGCACGCACGAAGAGACTGTTATGTCTGATCAGTGTTTGGCAATACTGATGCAGTCCTTTATACAGTGACATCAAAAAACCGCGCGAGGATTTTTCCGCTTGGTGGAAACTGACCCGAAGTTGCCTGCCAGGGTTCGAACCTATTTTTGTATTGAATATTCATAATGTTTGTGTCTATTCGTTGTTCGAACTTCAAGACACACACACTTGACTATATTTATGCTTCTTTCGGTCAAAACAAAAGTATCGATAACCTATAATATCTATGGAATTGGCCAATCCCTATTCCTAATCGAGGTTTCTCATTTACCCGTAGTGTATACTCGCATATCGTATTGACACAGTATTGACTCGGTGTTAAGGTAACGACTGAATAGGTAATCCTAAATAGGTGGGATATACAGTCGAACTCACACCAGTGGTAAAACATTGACACAGATATGTCGTAGCCGTAAAGGTGATTTTCGTAGTTTCCACTGAGCGGTTGAGTGTATTGGATATTAAATAAGCTCATGTTTTGGTTTCATCAGTGAAGATGATATTCGGTATTGCTTTGACAACAGTTGCATGATAAGGTACTCCTTTGATTCTAGTAATGTAAAATAGGTTTGAAGGTATTGTTTTCTGATTTCTGAATTCACTTTACTCGAGCGAAGACAGGGTGCGCGGTAAGTGTGTGTTGTAGGGCGCCCGACCCGAGCAAGTTTGACCGACAATATAAAAGCGGCTGGGAAAGGCTGGATGCGGAACGGCGCAGGACTAGGTGTTGTGGCTCGGCTTGGGAGAAATCTCAGTTCTGCAGTGATATATGCTAAATTGATTGAGACGACTATGCATTTGCCTACTTTGCTGAAATGCTAATCCTTTCGGTTTAATTATAAATTGGTCGTCGTAAAGGCATTTTTTAAAACTTGACTACTAGTCCATTTGATTAAAACGATTCTTTTAGTTCCACTTATCTCTATAGTTAGTTCTTTATTTATCCGTTGCTAAGATACGAATTTTTATCAGAAAGATTAAATAAAAACCATTCAACCCATTTTAAATTGATGTATTATTAAACTTTACTGATTTATTTCAAATACATCTGATTCACTCCATCATTCCTAGATTAGCGCGGAAACAAATGTCAGCAAGCTCCATGAATATACATGAGTGCAAAACTGACATATTTATATATCCTTTATAATGACTGTGTGATTTGTGACTGGCGGCCATTTTGATTTGTGTGCTTCCTGTCAAATGTTGCGTTATTCGTTTTGTGTGTAACTAGTGATTTTTATGGGTGAGATTTGGCAGGAAAATAATTTAGTTTGCTTTTATTATCCATACTAATATTATAAATGTGAAAGTAACTGTATCAGCTGTTGGTATGTCTGTTACTTTTGCACGCCGTAATAGCTGAACGGATTTGGCAGATGGGCAGACCATGCCTTACATACATTGATACATAGGGTCCTTTCTATCCTGGTAGTACTTGCGTATTTTCAATTTCAACCACAACGTGGGCTAAAATATTCTACTATAATGTCTGTATAATCAATTGTACAGTCATCACTTTACAGCTCATTTCTGTGTTAAATTTTTCAAATATTTGTATAAAGCATCGGTAGAGTTTGTCAGACGGACGAAAATCATACAGTAATATTTGCATGTAGGTAACCCTCGCGTTAGGCGTTGGCTCTGCACTTTAGCACCGGTTGTCATTATTTTTCTATTATTTTATTCGTTCTAAACTAACAAATACCGGATTTCCTTGTTATAACTGGCCACGCGCCATTGAAAATTCAGTATCGTGTCTACCTATAGCAGCACCCTCTCAAACATTATTTTGAAATTTCAGCGGAGACAAATAATAAGTTACAAAAGAAAATGGTCCTCGTATTTAATCCAAGAAATTCGTCATTGACACGTCTAAATAATGGAATAAATATACAGCTTTGATACGATATAGACAGTAAAACCTAATTGGGTGCAATTTGGCTAGGCACGCATTTTTTATCACACGAGAGAAGCTAGTCTGTACGTCCCACTTGATGCAAGTTGTGTCGCAACTTGCATCACACGAGGCTGTGAACGGAGCCTTATGCTTCTAAAAATATTTTTTACCATTGCCACTCGAAAAGGATTATTCATCGATAACAGTGAATAAAAGTCTCTTTTACTCACTAAGTGAATAAAAATATTTTGAATTTTGAACAAGCACAAATCATGAACAAAAAATAAATAAAACGTGGCCGACAAGAACGCTGAATATCGAAAATTGTTCTAATTTCACTATAAATTTTTAATGTTTATACATATTTAATCCTTTGTTCTCTTATTATTTTACCGATTTTATAATAAAATGTGATAAATACTCATCTGCCTAGAATTATCCTAACTTATTGGGGGTCGGATTCCAGTCTAATCGGATGCAGCTGAATATTAGTATTTTACATGGAGCGACTGCCTATCTGACCCAGAACACAACCCAGTTAGAAGGTAAAACTGGTTGTCAGAGTTTCGGGCCACTGACTTCCTGTAACGACTGTCAAAGAATTACACTGACAGCCGGCTCAACGGTTTTACGTACTTGCCGAGGCACGGAGGAAACTCGGTATGTAATGAATTAGTGGTCACCCATCGACAGACCGACCTTGGTAAGCTCGGCTTAACCTTGAAGATCGACCTGAGTGGCTGTTATTATTAACCCAAGAGAAATATAAATACTATACTTCTATTTATTTTCCCTCTTATAGACAGGAGGCCTGTGTCCCAGCAGTGGGAAAATTATAGGCTGCTACTACTACTATTTATTTTCTCTCAGTCAATGGTAAAAAGTAGAGTACACAACTCGTGAAAAAAAATTATCTCGGTTCTTGTATCCCTTCCTCCGCTCAGTATTCTACTCTAGAATCCCTTGCTACGCTCGGGATTCTACTTTAGAATCCTTCGCTGCTCTCGGAATCCAACTTAGTCCTTTTAATTAAATTACCTTTTTTTCAGTCGTTGTATAATCTATTATTTTATCTCGCCAGTCCGGTCCCACTGCTGGTCAAATACCTCCCCCGTGGCTTTCCAGTTTTCTTTATCTTTGGCTACATATACTTAGCATATACAGAACCTTCTCTATTCCAGTCGCATAGATGCCATAAAGCCGCTCCAATGAGCTGCGACAGAGGCGAGGGGGCGGGGCCTCGCGATGCGCGGTGAGCCATGCCGCGGCGCCGGCGCAGGCTTGCGTCCCGCATCCGCGACTACGTGCGCGGGCTGCTCGCGTTCCTCTTCAGCAATGTGGGCGTCATCGTGCTGGTCGTCGCTTATACTATTGCAGGTAAGAAACAGAGTGAAAACGGAATTATCATGTGCCTGACCTTTTCTTAATTACTTTATAGTCGGCTTACAGTTTAACTAGATTCAGCTGAAAGGTCAACGCGTCATAAGTGTTTATGAGCACTGCGCATGATAAGAATCACCTCGGTATTTTCAATATAACGTGATGTCATTACAGTGCTCATAAGTGTGCGTTGCAGTGTGGATTTTCATAGAAAGAATGCCGAAGGGCTCGAGGTTAGGTTAGGTTAGGTTCGAGTTTAACAGTTCATATTTCTGCTCCCGAAATACTACTTTGGTCTTAATACCGCTCCTGGAATACAATGGAATCATTAAGGTACTAAGTTTACGTTGTATTTCAGGTGGCCGACCATGACGTCTTAAAGCAGTATTGTTTTAATCTTATTCCAGAGTGGGAAAGAGGTGGCGCTAGATGTCCTCTGTAACTCCGTCTGTTTCCCACACTGAAGTGACATTAAAACAATACTGCTTTAAGACATCATGGTTACCCCCCAGAGTTGTATTTTACCTATCTCAAAACAATGTGACAAAACTAGTATCTATGCTATTATTCAAAACTAAACAATTCTTATGTGAAACTGCGAAACGTGCTACGATCTCAAAACTACTTAGTCAACTTGCAAACTATTATAGTCTCACAAAACCAGCCAACTAGTCAACTAGGAAAGTTGTATCTCACGAGCAAACTACAGAGCAGTACAAACACTATCCGTTTTAGTATTCGCTGAAACACCGCCTTACTAAACTATACGTATAAGTTAAAACCTTTGTCCGCCAAAAATTCAAAATTACAGCCATTTTCACAAAGAAAACAACACGCTTGTAACAACAAAGTCTAATTTCACGCCAAATTCTGTTGGCCAAACATTTGCTGAAAAGTTGGTCGTCCATATCGAGTTACTGTAGCCAATTATTTGGTTTCTGATTAGAAAATAATAATCCATGAATTAACAATGATATTTCTGAACGTTAAAGGAGAGTATACACTAGAGTATTTTCTTGAGCATTACCATGTAATGTAACGTTCCTGTGAATGCTCGACACGGTTTTCGAAGTAATGCTCCGAGTGAGCATTTACCTGTACTGTAACATCTCTTGATGAGTTGCCCTGTGCTGCGTTTACGATTATCTTTACCGGTTGTATAAAAAAGTCACTGTGTGTACTTGAACCAGTAACGACCGCAACGCACTTTTCGCCCACGCTCATATTGTTTTTGATAAAATGTTTCAGAAATTTGCACGATTGTTATGTTTTGTTACAAAAGCAATTGCTCTTGTATAGTTTAGTAGTCATCTGAGGCTATTCTCACACGAAACAGCTCGTCTGCGGGGTCGGAGGCGGCGAAGCAAATGTTTTGGCGGTGCGCCGCGCGGATAGGCGGTGAGCGCCGCTCGTCCGCGCGGTCGAGCGGTGTACGTGTGTTAGGCATCAACGGATTTCATACAAGTTTCATGCGACGTGACATCCGCTTTACAGTCCTACCGCGCGGACGAGCGATCAAAAAAAAAATCAAAATCAAAGCATTTATTTCAAGTAGGCCAGTTACAGGCACTTTTGAATTGTCGAAATAAAGACAACATTAAAATATAGCTACAGTCCCAGTCACAAGGCACAAAAACTGTGAAAGTATTGTAGTTGCCCATTCCCTAACGTAGATCTCTATGGAGAAGAACGGGCAAGAAACTCCATGGACACTCTTTTAAATCAGAATACTTTAACAAAACCTTGGTTACATCATTCATTTTGAGATGGTACATTATGTGAGAACGATGCAGCAAGATGTGTACGTTAAAAGTGTACATAGTAAAAACAATTCAAAAATAAAATAATTAATTCAAATAAGCCGTGGCAAATAAGAGATGACCAGTCACAACTGACAGCGCCCGTTCACGAACATGACGCATGTATCAGCACCATTCAACTCAACCATTTTGAAGGGAATTAAATGATCCGACACACGTGCCACCATCAGATGTCGTGGGAGAATCGCCTTAGCCTAGCAGCGTCAGTATTAATTACAGCTGGAGGGTTCGGAATGAAGGCGCGTTTGATTCATTATCGCGAATACGGTTAATTAATGCCTGTTATTTTATGATTGGTTATGTTTCGCTGGCTGGTCTTTGATACTTTGTAGATCAGTCTCACTTCATTGATGGGTGGCTTGTACACGTATGCATGCGATTTTAAGTGGGGCAACAAATTAATGTACCCTTCGCACAATACACACCCTCAGGATATTTTGAACCAGTTTACCACAGCCCTTTCACAGTTATTGTTACCTCTTGTGTTTCCTCTCCGACTTTATTTCCGTTACAATAACTTGCTGTGGGGCACTGTTGTCGGGGGTAGAATGGCTGTAAACGACCTGTAGCTTCATATTGTTATTTTTAGCTGACCACCGATTTTTTGACAGTTCAAAAGTACATCTAACGGAGGATCTCGTGGCTAAATAATAACAGCCGCTTGGGTCGAATTTGCGCTTGCCTAGGTTGGTCCGGATAGGTGATCGCCCATTACATACCAAGTTTCCTCAATGCTTCGGAAAGCACGTTAAGCCGTTGGTCCCGGCTGTCATTTGTAGATCTTTGACAGTCGTTACAGGTAGTCAGTGGCCAACTAGTAGGATGATAGGCTGTCGCACCATGTACAATACAAGTATTCAATTGCATCCGGTTAGACTGGAAGCAGGGTTGGCTTCCAACATAATTCGGAAAAGGCTAGGCAGGTGATTGCAGTTTGAGTTGTAAGTTTTGTAAATAACCGAGGGACTATTTCCAACATCCACGCGAGCGTAGCCGTTAGCAAAAGTTAGTCAGTCATAATTTACAAGTCCTAACTCTTTTCTTCTCAGTTTTTCCTTTGATAATCATTTTAAAAAGAGCCACAAATGTCTTAAAGGATAGCTAACGTCATCAGTTCCGGTCCCAGTCAACGTGCAATCAAAGCGGTAATGTCGCAGTCAAAGGATCTATATTCTATAGGACGGAGGGACATCAAAGGCAGTAATCAGTTTCAAGCGGACCAGGTGTACAGAGGACTGCAATCACTCTGAAGGCTGTCTATTGATACCTGTGTATCTATGTAATTTTACAATGGTATAGGAAAAACGGTTTTTTGTGAAGCGACTGGCGGAGTAGTTGGACAGCTATAAGTCAACCTAACACTTGATGTTGATCGAAAGTTGATAAAATGAATATGAATATTTTAGATTGATTGCGACTAAAAGAACTGCTTTTTAGGTTAGAATTAAAACTCAGTTTTTTTGTAGCAGTAAATTGTGGAGTCTTGCTAGCTCTTCTATTTTCATTCTGTACTTGTGTTTGTTTGTCATGAAAAAGCTCTACTTAATACTACTACTGGAGGTAGGTACTCATCCTATTTTAAGCAAAAATATTATCTTCCTTTCTTTCGATTAAGTTTAAGTAACGTTCGTTTGACTTACTCTATTGCAAATAACTGCTCAACAAAACAGATTACTAACAAATAATTAGATCAAAGCTAACATAACAGATAATCCCAATATTCCTAGTTAACAAACCTCCATCGCCATTCAGGCCACCTAATTCCGATTCAAAACTCCATAAATATAATATGGCGACCACACAAAGGCAATGAATGGAATCAAAACCGCAGCAGTTGTGAGAAAGTGTTTGCCAATCGATTGTTCAGTGGGCACCTTTTAGTACACCACAAACGATTGTACGGCGGTGTTGCCAAATGCAATAAAACATGATGAATCGACGGGAGTTGTGTTACGGTAGGCGTACCTCTGATGTTGTTATGGCACCCTGGTACATTTTATGGGATGTTTTTTTTGTTAGGGGGCCGATTATGGTGCCTTGTGGTATTGTGTCATGAATTCATGATTTTATTGTTACATGAATTTATTAAAAAACAAAATATTTTTTTCCTGAGATTAGAATGTCTGTGACTCAACCTGTCACAGCATTTATGTTTTTTTGACAAAACTCCTTAGTGTTACTGGACTACTGGGCGGTAGATTCGGTTAGAAGGTTTGATATACTATACATGTTTGGTTTACAACTTCTATTGTGTCAAAGTAGGAAACCTTTCAAGTTTACAAGGTGCATTTGCTAAGACACTGCAACCACCGCGGCTCCGCACTAATCTAAGCAAAAGCCCACAAAAAGCTAAACTTTATGCAATCTGCTTATACGGATATGATTGATGGCTACTGTAGTATCTACTTAAGTATGTAAGTCCTTAATAGAGAAGTGCATAAACTTATGCTTTTTCCTATGGGGGTATGAAAGATTACAGAACGCCACCTGCTCATCATCTGCCTAGCCTTTTTCCCAACTATGTTGGGGTCGGCTTCCAGTCTAACCGGATGCAGCTGAATACCAGTATTTTACATGGAGCGACTGCCTATCTGACCTCCATAACCCAGTTTACTGGGTAATACGATACCCCTTGGTAAGATTGGTTGTCAGACTTTTTGGGCCACTGACTACCTATAACGACTGTCAAAGATCTACAAATGACACCCGGGACCAACGGCTTAACGTGCTTTCCGAGGCACGGAGGAAACTCGGTATGTAATGGGTGGTCACCCATCCACAGACCAACCTAGGCAAGCGCGGCTTAACCTAAAGATCGATCCGGGCGGCTTTTATTACTTAGCCACGAGCTCCTCAGAACGCCACCTGCTACGATTCTTAAATAACGCCACCTGCTACGATTCTTAAATAAACTTTTTGCTTCACTTCCCTGAGTTGTTATTACTCATCTGAACTTTCTGTATTGAAGAACATGACCAATACGGTCAGTGTTAATTTATTCTTCTAGTGTGTCCCCTTGCTTTTCCACTAAATAAGATTTACCTATGTAATTTTAATTCGGAGTCTAAAACTAACGTCCGAATGATCAAGGATAGTCGAGGTTTTAGGGTCGATGCCGTATGTCCTTCTGCTTCCATACTTGTCTATAACTCGCCATCTCAGCAGTAACCTCCTTAAATGATCCTCGGCCGAATGATTACGCCAAAATATCAATAATTACTGTCGTTCCCCGAACCTTAACGCTTTTCCTTCCAAATCAAAGGGTATTGATTGTCCCACAATAATAGAATTATGCTTGTCGCTCCGCGTCATTAGATGGCTTGAAAGCCTGAACTTTACACTTGACTGAGCACTTTTAACTTTTACAACAACTCGCTGGGTATTTCCTTTGTCATTTTGATGAAGAATGAGGGGTTGGGAGGCTGGGTTATCGTATTAAGTCCCTGCACACGATCAAGGAATATTGGAAAGAGATTGATGCAAATGTAATTCGAAGGATCATTGTGCAATCAGCGAAAATAAATTTACTTTTTTTTTGGTTTTGATGTTTAGACTGTCGTTTTTGGTTTATTTGTTTGGTTAATGTGTGGTTGATTTGTGGACATTTTTGGTTATATCCACGGCGATCAGGAATTTATCAGGAGATGGATCCGTCTCTTTAAACATAGAACTTAAACATAACTGGCGAACATTGGGTGATCTACAATTACACCGCTGCCGGACCTTTCGGGAATTTCAGTGGTGATGATATATTGTGTTACATGTAGCGTCTACTGAGATTTACTTAGGCAACGCTAGTAAGACGTCGGCCTAAAAATATACCAAAGGTTTAATTCTAGATATTAAATTAGTTTCTACCCATCGTAGTTAATGGAACCTTTGTGCACAAGATACTATTGATCAGACTTAATACCGGCTAGGTATTTA
Organism: Noctua janthe; assembly: GCA_910589295.1. Classification (NCBI taxonomy): domain Eukaryota; kingdom Metazoa; phylum Arthropoda; class Insecta; order Lepidoptera; family Noctuidae; genus Noctua; species Noctua janthe. Next base: position 753,520 of record OU342573.1, on the reverse strand, counting down.
ATCATAACTTCTATTTACCGTGCTATTCAAAAGGCACACTGAAAGGAGGTTCGATGCGCCCACGGATATCGTTTGAATAGATTCTTAATTATGCGAGAAATGTAGACAAAGATGTCTAGAATCTGTAAACTGAACGGGATTCCTGGAAATCTTAACAAATGTTGTTTAGTTGTGCTTGTTATGCGAAGTACTGGATAATTTTGTTACGTTATGGGATTTAACATTGTGAAGAAGGCTGAATTATTTTCATAACAAACTTTCCGGTTTAAAAAATTACTAAATATCTTTATAATTATTGGATTTTATTTGAGAATGTTTCCAACTACGATAAAAAAAAACTTCGAGTGTTAAGAAATATACCTCTTCTTCACCCTCCCCCGGGTAGAGGGTGGTGACTCATGAGATGACGACTGAGGAGTGTGAAAGAAGAAGATATGATGTGTAGATTCCAAATAAATTGGGGTAAGGGCTGGAAAATAATGATGGTGACGAAAAGAAACAGACTATGGTTAAGATGTGAATATGGATACTATCAATCAACTAGAACCATCAAATAAACTTTTGAAATTACTTTTAGTCACATCAAGCCATTCTCTCCGACAGTGTACACGCTACCCACGAGTTCAAAGAGAAACTCTTCAACATGAAACTCATGTTTCTCTTGACGACATTATGATGGTCCGTAATTTATGTCCGCCGTGGGTAAATTAAAAGGAATCTGTCTTCGTGGCTCATGTCCGTGATAAATTAGTATTATAATAAGGCAATGTTTGGCATCAGATAAAAGTGATGAAGTAGCTATAGCAAACAAAAAACGATGATGTAATCTATTAAAAAGACATCATTATGTTCGGTATGACAGTCTTTTCATGTCTATTTGATGGAATGATCATTGATCATCAAAGTGTTACGGAATTTTCTTTTGATACAGATTTTGTAACGATGGATATTATGAGACGAGGTCAACTAAGAATTAGGTATAAATAAATACTAACTTTGTCTTTTTGTATGCTACCCATATCGACCAGTGAAGACGCAAAGACGTCACCTGTATTACACTAGTACATAAGAAATTATTCAGAGCTCGTGGCCATGTACTAACAGTCGCCTAGGGCGAACGAAGATCAAGTTACGCTTAACCAGGTCGACCCGTGGATGGGCGACAGTCTACATATCGAGACTCCTCACCTACCACCGAAAGCACGTTAAGCTATTGGTCGTGCCTGCCATTTATCTTTTACTGTCGTTATTAGTAGTCATAAGGCTGATAGTCTGATAACCAGTCTTACTAAGCGTACAACTTCTTTTGGATTGTGGAGGTCTGATAGGTAATCGTTCCATGTAAATTACGAATATTCAGCTGCATCCGGTTATACTGGCAGCCGACCTAAATATAGTTGGAAAAAGTGTGACTGAGGATATTATCCGGCTCGAAGGACCAACGTTTCAGGAAGGACTATTCAAAGAATGCTCTCTTTCTACAGGTGCATTCATGTTCCAAGCGATAGAGGGCGGGAGTGAGATGAAGATGGACAACCAAATGACGCGTGAGCGCGAGAACCTGACGCAGTTTCTGTGGCAGAACGTCACTCTTGATTTGAACCTCTTCAACGAGACGGCTCTGAGGGAGAGGTGCGTATCACATGGCCAGTACCTGATTAGGATCTAATAAGAGAAATGCCTAAACGATGACTAGTCTTAATGGTCCTTGTCCAAACAGTTCATACCAATATTAAGGTATTTAGAGATCTAAATTCGCAGAAAACACCGGAAAAACAGTATACCAGGCCGTAACTAAACAAGGCTCATCGATTCTTACAAAAAGTTCGGCTTTGGAGACTGTTGCTCGTGTTCCTCTTACTTAAATGGCAGTCCCTTTATAAAGCGCAATGTTTCGTATTTATTAACGGACGTGTATTATGTCTCTTAAAGACTTTACATGATTATAATGATCCTATCACTTTTCTGCTAATTTGGCTAGTGATAATTTTACATCTAGTTGTCATCCATGAGAAGACTGAATAAAGCAAAAGCTAAAATCTAGTAATGTTTATGTTTTGTATGGTTCCCTCATAGGATTGGCACTGAACTGCACAACTACCAGAGTAAGATAGTACAGGCGGTGCACAAGGGCTGGGATGGCGGCCGCTCCTCGCGACAGTGGAGCTTCTCATCTGCCTTCCTGTACTCCCTCACCGTCATCACCACTATAGGTAAGGATCCAGTAAGACCAGTCCCGACTAGCAAAAAAGTTATATAATATTAGAACTATACAACTAACAGACATGTAAGGGCTTTATAACAATATTGCAGCAACTAAACAGTTGTAAAGTAGTATTCAGTTCGACGCATTAGTTATAATAATTTAAGTCATATTAATGTGTCTGGTAAACGTCATCTCAATAATTTATATGACGGTCATATAACGTTAAGTCGAGTAAACGTTTCAGTCAGAAAATAGTGATGAGTCGCCATGTTTTGTAAATTTAGAACCTTTTATTCAACACTTAAATAACAAACTGTTATAATTATAATGATTTTGTAGTTAACTATTATAGAATCGTCATAATAGGTCGTATATACCACCTTTAAGTAACTTTTAGGTTAAAACGTTATTCTAATATAACTTAGGAACCCTAATTGCAACCGTCATGGTGGACGCCATAGATGATACAAAAAACATGTATAAGACCATTAGTTATATAGATGACTAAATGCAGTCGCCCAATGTCTAGTGGCAATATGGCGGAAATTATTGATGACTATTATGTATTTTATTTTTATAAATAATATTGGAGGCCTATTAAAATATTAACGAAGATAATCATACATATCATCGAAAATTTTAAATTCCCAACTATAAGTCACAGCTCGTCATCCTCCACCACAATAAGCTTTCTTTACATTAAATTAATAAATAATATTAAAACATTTGACTTATACTTTTTTTTTAAGTTTTATAACAACACAATAAATTGTCACACAAATTGTCTAGCTTGTACCACAGACCGACCACCTGCATAAGAAAACGTCAATACGATGATATAGTTATATAAGAGTATTACTAGAAACTATTACAAACCTTACTAGTTAAACTTACAATGTCTACGTGATTTTTACTCAACGTTATTGTTGCTGACGCGACTGCAAAACGACCCCTACACGATTAAAATGTTGTATAATCTGCGCCCAAACCCCCGTTATATTTACGTATAAAAAACTATTATAAAACCATTTTAATATGGCTGAAAGTTAAATAAAAAACGTTATTATACCATTTATATGACATGATTTTGCTACTTGGGGTGTTACCAGGTTGTGTTAGGATAGAACACTGTGACGTCATGAGTAATGAAAAGTTGACCACATTGAGATATTGGTTGTTTCAATAGTTGAAAATACGTTACAGTTGCCTTTTCCTGGATAATCTTTTAATTAGATGAAAATTTAATTCTGGCTTACTCTAGAAAAACCATAGCAAGAATTTTTGAGTATTAAGGGTTTTACCAAAGATTTCCAATGCTATTAGAAGTTACCGAGACTTGAAGAAATTGACTTGATCGACTTAAACCACAAATGAAATGGGTACTCAAGATCTCTGGTGGACCATCTTAGTGTCCCACATTTGGTGCTACATTTCATTGCAAAGGTAGACGTTTTTTTTGGTTCTTATCAAATAATCTATTCACCAGGTTACGGGCACCTGTCTCCGAAGACTGACTGGGGCAAGGTGGTCACCATCCTGTACGCGCTGCTGGGGATGCCACTGTTCCTGTTATATCTTACTAATGTTGGTAAGATTTGATCATCCGATTCTTGTATTCCGTTCTCACATATTATTAAAAAATGTAGGAAAGTCTCCAGTGGTCCAGTTGTTGCAACGCTACGGTTAAACTCGACATTCTGGGTTCGATTCCTAGGTCGGGAAAAGTGTTATTGGGTTTTACTGTCTGGATTTTTTCCGTGTTCTGGTTGATGCCAATATGCTAGCCCTCTACCACATGGAATTCCACACTTTCATTGTCTGCTTCGCGGACACAATAGCTACACAATCGCCCTGGAACACATCGGGCACGAAAGGGTTAAGTATAACTGGTCAATGTGAGTGTTACTGTAAGTACACCTCCGCACAACCCACCAGGAAAACAGGCGTTGTGTTTATATTACAATATTAGGGGTGCAAACAAATTTGTTTCTCTTGAAAGAAATACGAACTGTTTACACTGTAAAATTAAAAAGTGATGACCTTAAAAAAACTCGTCGAATTTGCTGGAGTGTGCAATTGTAATTAACCATTGAGGTGGACTAATTTAAAAGAAAAAGGGTCTTTATTATAAAATTTATAATTTGCTCAAATGGATTTCTGCAAAGTAAGACATCCATCTGAACTAATTAAGATGAAAAGTAAGAATGAAAATCTCGATTGGATTTAAGTATTAATTAAATCATCAATTAATTAAATAAAATTAATCATCTCGTTAATTAAATCATTTAAATATTCGTGAATATTGTTAATGATTTAATTCATCTCTAGATGGAGTCACTCATTAGATGAGACTAATAGAGAAATTATGATAAGGGCTGGGAAATGATGGTGATGATGATGATAAATCTGTAGATGGTATACTGCATCCTCAGCTGGTATAGTTCCCACTGCTGGGACACAAGCCTTCTTAGGGTGCACAGTGGTGAAAATAGGTCAAATGTTTAACTTGAAATAGCTTTTTTATGTTAGCCCACTTGACAGCCATTTAAATTCCTATCGCATAAATGAACATTTCATTTATTTAATCAAAATGTGCTGAAAACGAGCGCGGTATTCGAACTTCAAACAGTCGACGGCTTACAAAATAAGCCTACCTTTCACTGCATGCTAGTATTTAAACTGGGCCGATGAAACGGCGCGGCGCTACACACTCCCCGTCAACTTGTCTTCATGTTTTAGTATTAAAGCTTTACACACCTATGGATATTAAACTAAAAGAGGTTTTTAACATGAGTTATAATAATAGTAGTAACACATATATGTTTCCACTGCTGGGACACAGCCTCCTACCTTTAAGGCGGATTGTGTGTCACGTGTGGCCCCAATAGGTCATGCCGGATGAAACCAATGAAACGCGACACTACGTAAAGTGCTGGTTTGGAATCCATGAATTAACGACACCAAAACCGGAGCCACCACTGTTCCGTAATGTAGTTGTTACTAAGAGCGTCATTCCATAAAGTTTTAATTACGAAAACACAGAACATTGGTGTGTTCTGTTTACTGTTACTTCGGAAGGAAGTTGTCATTTTTATAAACACATCCAACGAATAGATCTATTTATAAATAACCGAGCTTATAAATGTTATCTCGTACACATTCAAACTTCTTGACTGTGTTTTAGTTGTATCAAAACGTACAGTGTTGATACAACTAAAACACCAAGTTTTTGTTAAAACCTAACGTTTACAACTAGTCCGTGTGCTCACGGCTAAATAATAGCAGCCTCACGGTTCGATCTTCAAGTTGCTAGATCGGTCAGTGGAAGGGTGACCAACCATTGCATACTGATCATTCCTCCATGCCTCGGAATGCACTTTAAGCCGTGGATCCCGACTGGGATTTGTAGATCTTTGATAGTCGTTACGGGTAGTCAGTCATATTAAGAGGAAGCGTAATGTTCAGTAAGTCGGATGAGGAGATCAGACAGGCAGTCGCTTCATGTAAAATACTGGTATTCAGATACACCCGGATGGACTGAGCCCCAATATAGTTGAGTAAAGGCTAGGCAGATGCGTTTTTTCTGTCTCAGAATTTGCGGTCTCAGGAACAAGTAGTTATTCTTAATTTAATCAAATATTATTTTACCAAATCGAATAAGAATTTATGAAGCTAAGTTTTTTGGCTTATCATATTGAATTTCTTGTTTACTCTTCGTCTGGAGAGAAAAGATAAATATTTGTCTTTTAACCACGAAAGAATTACTGTGATCGATTTAATTTTTATATATCTTTTTTTAGTGGTACTTATCCAATGCTAGGTAGTCAGTGGCCCAAAAGTATGACAACCAGTCTTACCAAGGGGTATCGTATTACCCAGTACTAACTGTAAATGTAAATCGATCTAGCTAGGTCACATATCTGGGAAATTGGTTTTCTCTATTTTCATCCGAGCAGAGCTCGGCCGCTGCGGTGCTATTATAACAGCAAAATCTGTACGGTTGTTTGTTTTGTATCAAAATAACCCCTAAAAACCTTTTTCTCCGAATCATAATTTTCTCCTTAACAACATTTTTGCGTACTTTAATTCAAAATCCGAGAATCGTATTAATAACTTAATTTGCTTAGTTTGTTAAAACAATTAATTAATTCTTTTCTGGTAAACCACTTAGGATTAACTCGGCGTTTGTTCACAAAAGTCGAAAAACAATTAGACTGGATAAATAACCTAATTAACTTTGAGGATTTATCTCAGTCTAGAAAAAAAAGAAGCAGATACTTGTAGGTAATTGGATTTTTAATTTTTAAACCGTAGAGACCTTTGTAGTCTGTTTAAACAAACTTTTACAGGTCATCCTTCATTTTAAAAGGGTTTTTTTTTTCTAACAAAACTCGTTTAGGTACAAGTTTGGATGCCCTGATTAAGCCCAATCTTTGTTTAGCGTATTCCCGACTGAACTGAAAACCGTTATAAATTTTTCCGAATTAACAAAAATTACTGGTTTACTTTGAAATCATCGTGCAGAAACCTCTACCTCAGAAATCGATGACTAGGCCCACCCAGTTCACCCAAGAGTTCCCAGGAGCGGAAACATCTTATTGGCTGATTATGTTATGTGTTAATGAAGTAGTACAATTGCAGGTGAGCTGTTGGCGCGCTGGTTCAAGTGCATCTACGCACTCGTCTGTCTCTGCAGGGGATGTCCAGGGTTCACCAGGAGAAGAACTGCCAGGTTACGGCTACAGGTGAAAATTAATACTGAGTAATATTAACACAAGTAACCGCGATGGTAGTCATCAGGTTAAATAACCTGCTAAGCTTTCAAATAAGCATGCGTTTACGTGTTCGAAACCTTAGATATATATTTTATGTCTGTGACGTAGTACCTTCTCACACAATTTTACGATGGGTAAACTATGCAAGAGATGATATGGCTATTCTGATTTCTTACATAAATTGGTCACTTCTGACTTTCGGTGAAGAAAATGGTTACGAGGAAATCCAGCGCTCAATTAGCTGAGCAAGTCTGTTATGGACATATCAGACAATAACTATACGGTTTTTAACGCGATGAAGAAGTTGAAGACAAACATACAAATTGCACGTGCAAAACAATTCAAACCAGCCAATGAACTGACCCTGAAGTCACGAGTACAGTACTCCTAAACAAACAGTCATGGCACACCATCAATTACCAGTTAAAACTGAGGGACAGGATCACTCCGTGCCGAGTGGGCGGGGTATTTGCTATGAATAACTTCCTGGCCGCGAACTACACACACAAGCGCCACACGTCTTGCGACAGCGACTGACGAGAAAAAAAATGAAACAAGTTTGACAAATAATGAAACATAGAGTCCTAGGCTCCACCAAAACGGAGACAAACGCAGTGGTGCGTAGACGTGCAAGATTCAACCAATCACAGGAGAGATGAGAGACGGGATGTGAATTTTTAACGAATGTCATTCATTGAATCCCGTACGTCTCCTCTCCGTTCCGTGTCACTGCGGACGCACTTGCGGCGCGTCGCCCGAAGCCAAGAAACCCCGTTCAGGACCTCGAGGAAATCGACTTTCATCAAGCGACTTTCGACATTGAGCATTGTATCCTTCACGTTTGTATAGTCGCGTTTTTAATTTGTTGTCTCCCCAGCCGTTGTTGCAAGACGCGTGTCGTTTGAGCGTGTACCTAGCTCGTGGCCGAACGGTAAACGGGGCCTTAAATTCAATGTTTGACTACCCTCCGACTGACAGAGATATTCCGTCACTCTCCCGAGCCAGCGCGAACGAAAGTGTTGACCGACGTGTGTGGACGAACGTAAATATTTATCAATAGATCTGCTGAAGGAACCACACATGTTGGTAAATAATTCTCGGTGCAACTTTATATGCATATGTTAATATGCTCTGGAACTGTCGGTTTAATATTGGCTTGCAGACAGCCAGACAGTAAATAACTGAATGACTGGCGATGGGTTACTCGCAAGTTCACCAAGAAGGGTGACTGTGAACAGAAAAGTAAGAAGTAGGTACATTTGTGATTGGAAATATCATCAGTGACTGGTGTTGTGACTACCGTACCGTTTCAAATTGGGTTCCTTATTTTGCAGTTTCTTTTAATCTTTAATGATTATAAGCTTATTCAATGAAATCTTACTCATGTCAACTTACCTACATGATCAACCCTTGAATAGCCAATTTACATGCATGACATTTGAGATCGGTATCAATTTAAAAATGGATTATTTATTTATTTATTTGCATCAGACACAACGATCCATAATTTAGTTAGTAAGTACACTTAAAAATAATGTTAGTTTTAGATCACATAATCAAAGACAAATACACACCACACAATAATGTTTATAACTAAGTAGTACACAAAATAAAATTACAATCATTTTTCGTCAAATAACAATATACAATGTAAAAAGTAATAATCAAATTTAAAAATAAAATAAATTAATGTCATTACCCAATCAAACCATTATTATAAAATAAAAATACATTAAAATTCAATACATTATTTAATAAAATTAAGATAAATAAATGGAATTTTGAAAAATAAATATTATAATAAAATTGAATTGAATAGAATAATCGCTAAAAAAAAAAAATAATTAATCAACATAAAATCACAAAGTATTTTAAAATTATGTGGTGTGTTGATTTTTTTTTTTTTTTACCTGCTCCAGTTCCGATATACGGGTGTATGTAAAGCCTGCCAGCGCCTCATGAAAGGTCCGTCCAACCTGTTGGCAACAACTTTAAGAAGACTGTTGCCGCTGCCCCGCACTCTACTCGCTATCGAAGTCGCCCTCTTGCGCATGCTGGCATAAAAACAGTCAATGCGGGCGGTTGCGAACATTCCCGATGCGCTGCAGAAGCGGCACAGCAGCGCCCTCAGCGCGTTATTGTATTAAACGCGGAGAGCGCTGTAGGATTTCTGCAAATATGACACCCACAGACTACTCGTATAAAAAGATGTGCAATATGCTCGAAACAAGGTGATCTTCACATCCTTGGAGCTACGAGCAAACCTGCGGGCAATCATATTCGCCCTCACCGACAGCGCCCTTCTTTCTCGCTCAATATCAGCGTCGTCCTTCAGGTCGGACGTCACAATATGGCCCAGATACTTAAAAGTATGTACCCGCTCCAAGGGCACCCCACATAGCCTTACTGGTGGAACCTCCGTCGGACACTTAGAACCCGCATTGAAAACTATAAGCTCGCTCTTTTTGATATTATATTTTAAGCCATGTGTATGAGCGTATGTTTCACAAATGCTTATTAGCTCTCTGAGTCCCCCTATTGACGCGCTCAGCAGCACAATATCATCAGCGTAGCTGATGTTGTTAAAGCACACATCATCAAGATGGCATCCAACATGGCGGCTGCTGAGCTCAATCCTCAATATACAAAAAATCTATCAATATACAGATTAAAGAGCGTTGGTGAGCTCAATCCTCCCTGCCTCACCCCGCTCTCCAACCTGTACGAGTCCGACAGAGCCCCCGACCACTTAACATTATTGACCTGGTTCCCGTACCAGTGCTGGAAGATTTTAACAACTTCAGGCGCAACTTGCCTATCGAGCAACTTCCTCCACAGCACTTTGCACGAAACCAGGTCAAATGCCCTAGACAGATCGAGGAAGCAGGCGTAAACAGGCGTGCTCCGATCCGTGTAATATCTGACAGCATGCTTAAAACTCAGTATAGCACTATCTGTGGACAGTTTGGGCCTGAACCCAAACTGGTTATCGTGTGAAGTTATTGTATTGTTTAACTGAGCATTAAGCATGCTGTCAAATACCTTCGCAATAACTGTCGCTAATGAGATCGGTCTGTAATTGTTTTTATCTGCAACATCACCTGTTTTAACAATTGGTACTACGACCGTCCTCATCAGCTCGTCCGGCAAGTATGAATGGCGAAGGCAGAACGTGAACAGCATGGTCAAAACACGTGGCAGGTGGGGACCTGCATGCTGTAGGTGCTCGATGATTATATTTTTGTTTTAATTCTCTTGTGTTTATGTTAACAGAAATGCAGCTCCTATGTCTGTGCTGTACTGTTCAGTTTTCATCCATCTCTATTTAAAAAGTCAGTTCTAATGATAGAATCCTCACATCATTTTATTCATTTCCAGTATGATTTAAGTGAAGCGGAGAGTATAGAGCGGCCTCAGGCGTGGAGGGGCCGGTATCCAGAGTCTGACGTCACTCCAGAGTTCGTCATACCTCCAGTGGAGAGGTATCCACCGCCTCGAGGTTATCCTAGGTAAGCTTTAATCGTTTTGTACTAAACGACGTTATAGTTTTTTTTTTTTTTAAATACCTTAATATATTTTTTTACATTAAGTTATAATTTATTCATCTAAAACGTTGTAGTACATGACGACAATTTACAGAAGCGTTTATATGTAATATAGTGTACAAAGACTACAAAGAAATGGTGGGTGAGGTGCTGTATTTTTAGCTAGGAGGGACCCAACATATTCTAAAACAAAATATCATGTGATCAACGGTAGTTTAAATAACATAACACAACATATAACATCACGCCTGTAATCCCCGAGGTGTTAGGCAGAGGTGTACCTAATAGTACACCCACATTTTCTCAGTTATTTTCTAAGTCCCATGTAATAGGGGGCGAGCCTATTGCCATCAACTGGTATTCATCAATCATCATCATACTCAAAATAAAAGCAGATAAATCGCTCTTTATGTGAGTCTATTTCAGCTGTTGCCACCCAATCCAGATAAACGAAAACACATTAATATGTACAAATTCAATAGCTTTACAACCTATTGGCATAGGACCTGATCCAGCAAATCCGTTTTATCTGCAATACTAACGGAGTACATGCATACGTCAGTACAGGCGGCCATGTTTACGATGGCGGTGTATTTAGAGCCGTCACTGACCATTCGTGGTTGAAGACTCACGAAATGTGCCAATGTTGTTTTGAAGATTCGTTGTACCTACTACTACATGTCTGTCAAGATCTGTGGGTGCTGTTGTTTCTAGGCGAAGACTAAACCTATTTATTCCGTGTTAGATGCTTTATAAAGCATTAGTCTGATTAGTCATTAGTGAATATTGATAGACAGCTGTTAGTAATAGGTATATATAACTAATCACTCATCACTCATTCATGATCACTGATCCGTTTATAACCGTGGTCATACCGCCTATGCGCAGGACGAGGCTTATTTTCGGGATTCAGATTAGCATCAGATAGATCGCTATGTGATGAATATAATACTTGGTAGTAGCATTATGTATATCTATTATTTGGGTACCTGTAAAACTTAGATTTGAATAAATATAATAGTTATAAACGCAACCGAATCTAAAAAAGTATGTAAGGATCGTATCAGGAGAGGTTCTGTAGTTACTGACTTCTTCCTTGGGAAAAAGGTAGGCGTTTAAGTATGTATGTCAATGTAATACGATTTGCAAAGCCAAATGTACATATAAATGAAAGTCCTAATCTAAAAAAAACCCTAATCTACAATGTTCAAGAACAACGTTCCATACTACTGTTTTACAAGTCCTACAGCGCGATTAGATTCGGAAACTAGAACAGGATTGCACCGAGATTCAGCAATCTGCATGCTCATTACGAACGGAATTCCTGACTCCCTAACTATGTTATTTCTTGCCGTTTGGCAGCACTCAAAACTATGCAAAGTTAGATTAGGGAAGCAAGTTCTCTTAAGAGTTCGTGTTTGTTCGGAATAAGAGTTTGTGGAAATCAAACTAAACTTGTGTAGTGGCAAAGTGCAATTCGGATTGTTGTAATTAGCGTTCCTTGAGATCTAGTAGACGCTGCAAAACGTTGACCGGCAATTCCTAGGAGTAAAAAATCATTCCACCAACGCGACCCAATGCTTGTGTGTTTCACCCACACCGCGTGGTAAATCATAGCCCACTATTTTTCTCAGAGAGGAGACTCGCGTCCCAGCTGTGGGAATATTATATGCTGAATATGCTTAGGTAGAAGTAGAGTTTCCCGTCTGATTTAGACAAACTTTGAATCCCTAATCCTAATATTTACATAACATACCATCACGCCTGCAATCCCCGAAGGGTTAGCAGAGGTGTACCTAATAGTACACCTACATTTCGCCAGTTAGTTAAATTCCCTTGTAATAAGAGACGAGCCTATTGCCAATTTCTGGGCACGAATCCAGACTCCGTGGCTGCTACTGAGAAGTTCCTGATGGAAAAACTTAATTACAATGGCCCGACCCGGGGAATCGAACCCAGTGCCTCATGCTCAGCAGTCGCGATTGCGGCTACTAGACCATCGAAGCAGTCACCCCTCGAGGCCTCAAGGCCCTTATATTTAAGCCCCACATATGCGAACTACCTACTGTAGGCACTGGTGGCAGTATTATAGTAAACTTATACTGTCACTTACGGGATATCTTCCGTGATTGTACATTATTTAAGTGAAGTGAGAAGAAGTGAGTGAGTGAGTGTTAAGTGTGTGAGTGAGTGTAGTGTTGTTATAGTGTTTTAAGTTTAGTTGTAAACCGTGAAAGCTTAAAACTGTGTTAGTATTAGGTCTTTACCTATGAAATTGGAGATTTGTATGAAAATTTTAAAAACAAAAAATTTTGTATTTTTTTTTAATTTTAGCTTATCTAGCTTTTTTATCGTTCCGATTTGACGCAAGTACTTCAGTGTCATTTTGACACTAACTCCAAGGCCCGCAGCAAGCTCGGCCGTAGATTGAGTTGGATCAGCTTCCACTACCGCCTTTAATTCGTCGTTGTCGACAATGGTTACCGACCGACCGCGAGGCTCATTCTTCAACTCAAAATTTCCAGATTTAAAACGATTGAACCAATAATGGACCGTATTTATGCAAGCAGTGTTAGGCCCGTACACGTCGTTAATGTTTCGTGTTGTTTGCGCAGCGGTATGTCCACGTAGGAACTCATATTCGAAAATTGTACGAATTTTCAGTTTATCCATGGCGCCAAAAACTACCACAATTTCACAAAAACAAGAAACTATCTAAAAACAAATGACTGAATTTGAAATTAAAAGAACACGGCTTTCGAATAAAATTTATTTGAATTTCGAATTGCGCGCCAATCCACAGATAATTAAATCTGAAAATGCTGGTTATTAAATCTCCAATTACATAGGTAAAGACCTATTATTATAGTACCTTCACAATTACCCCATTGGAAAGCATGCAATAAAAGTAAAGAGGTTCCTACTCAGTAGTGGGTATCAGATTGCAAGTTTAGTGATGATGCTGAACATGTTGAATTAATGCTCTTGAATCACTCCACTCTCAATGGCTGCAATTTAGAGATCCGTGGAACATCTGAACACTTCAATACAAGCCCGGAAACTCAATATCCTGTGTATTTCAGATTGCAATTACATTAAGTAATTAATTTCTGCGTACGTCAACAGAGACTAATGGTTATTATCGGTCTAGTATCTGATTATATTGTGCAGTATACCGTTTGACTAAGCATAAATTAATAAATGAGGTTAGAAACTGAAACTACAGCAGGATATACTGCAGTGATTACATGGCGTTTCTAGGTTCCTAAGTTAGTTACGTCCATAAAGTTACACTATTCCTCCCATGGAGTATATACTACCCCAATTTTAAAAGTAAAATAAATAAATGTGTTGTACTATATTTATTTATAAAAGACATAATCTATATTCTACTAAAGGATGTAGTCTTCATAATCAGTATTTTTGGTAATTTCGTAAAGAGATAAATCGTTACATTTAGTAGAATTTTAATCATATCAATTTAATGTTCGTGGCAGATGGCAGTTTATTTCCTGGTCTGTCAACCTTGGACAGATATGGCACCTTTTATAAGACGTCGATGGTCCGCCGCTAGACGGGGAGCCAGGGTCCTGAACATCAGCATTTCTTTTTTTTATACCCGGGGTAGATATACTGTTGCTCGAGTTACTAGGTGAGTCTTTGTCGAAACAACTGGAAGGTGTTTGAGAAACTCCCTCCAGGATATTCGGGACTCATATAATATATCATGCAATAAGAAAATAAAAAGTTATAATACTTGTTTGTCACAAAAGTTGCACATATCCTCGCGTGGGGTAAGATACAGTAAACACCAGACGCACTCTCTTGACACAACTACACAATGCAGGCTACGCAAACGCAGGCGACTGTATGTTGGCAAGTTAGCTTAAAAAATGGTGGTGCTGCAAGCGTTCAAACATGCAGTGGTATAATATATACCCCACACGAGTCATTAGGGGTAAACCCAATAATAAGTTATCTTAACACAGGTTACCTAATCATCAATTAATAGAAATTACATTAGCTGTCAGTTACAAGATTGCAGTATAATATTATTTGGGAAACGAACAGCGACTATGAGAGTTACGGTTGAGTAAGTACACAACAAGCTATGATGGAGTTTCTTGCCCATTCTCCTCCATGAGAAACTACCCTTGCGGATGGGTTATAACATATCAATACAAATACAAAACATAAATTCTATGTTTTAAAGTTGACGATCAAAAGTGACATAATAATTATAATGGCCTAATTGAAATAAATATTTCGACTTTGACTATCCATGGTATTAACCGTTGAGGAGTTTCTTCGAGAGAAGAGGATCCTGGTTGCTGATAGAAATCATGTTTATCTATCAAAATTTAACGCGTTTACGAAGTTTCGTGTCCGCGCTATTAACCGTTGAGGACTTCTCTCGTAAGGAGATGATCCTGGCTGCGGGATTAAGTAATGTCGATCATGAAAATATGTTGTCACCAGAATCAAAGGTGTGTGCAAAATTTCAGGTCAATCGGTTGCAGGGGGAACTGGTTTGAAATTTAGTTGCAAGATTTGACCAATACATACTAACAAATAAACTAGCTAAAAAAAATATTGGAAATTTTATGGTGACTAGCAAGTACAGAAAGCAGACAGTAAGAAGCTACTACTTATCTTCTTAACCTAAAGTATAATTATCATGGCACCATTTATTCAACACCGTGCTCGGTGTGAAACCACACAGCACTCACGTTTACGTAACAGACAAATAAAATTCGTTTACAAAAAGCCTGCGGCGTTTTACTCAAAGAATTTCTTTAGACGGTTTAATTAGATAGTCATTAGACATCTTTAATTAATTATATTACGTCCCTAATAAAGTTGTACAGCTGTGTGAAAGACACTTAATTTTACACGCTTTACGATGCTTTTCATTAAATTCATTTAATAATGTTGAAATTAAATGGCGGCGCAAGAGCTTTTGTGCGCAAGAGCTTGTGTGTTGTGAATAGTTAGGTACCTACATACTTGCTTAGTTACAGCCTATTTCATTTCATTCAATGTTTACAAGGTTTTAGGTAGAAATGAAGGTATTTTGCACCTCTTTCTGAATTACTGTTGACTGGTTAAAGATATCGTTGTGAAGACCTGAGTTATTATACACTCTACATAGATAATATATGTAGAAGTCGACCTTTTAACAGGAGTTTCGTATGTGAGACCAGTTTCGAAAGGGACGATAATTCCCATAACCCTAGAAACCTAAGAAAATCGGATATCTCTATAAAACCTCGGTCGTGGGGTTATCAGTCGTCGTGCCAGCGACACGAAGAAGAGTCTAAATTAATATGAAACATTTTTATTTATTTATTTTAATACATGGAGGACTTACAGCTAATAAAAACAAACAAATAAGGAAACCATAGTCACCAGAAAGCCAATTACAAATCCTCACGTATAGACTTTGAATAAAAAAAAAATATGGTGTGAGCCCAAAAACAGAAAATACAACGCTTATTTGTCCCCAAGTACCAGGCGCCCAGAATACCTGAGAAGCATATCGATGCCGCAGCCGCCGCCCGCGCGCGCCGCCCCGCCCGCGCCGCGCGGCTGCTCGGAGCCGGCGCGCGCGCACAGCGGCGCGTCCAGCGAGTTCAGCTACGTCACCTTCGACGCGCAGACTATCACTGTGCCGATCAGTGTTTGTGTGATTATTCTGGTTGGGTATGTAGCAACTAGCATTATCTTAAAAAATATATCTTCCGCCACCATTCTCGTACCCTGGGCCCAATTTATTTGTGGTCGGCGCAGCATGCCTTGTTTCTTAGTTTTCTATTAGTCGTCATCTTATGAGCCAAGCCCTTGCTAGTCATCCATATAATCACACAGTTCATCCATCGCTTCCTTGGTCTTCCCCTATTCTTATAGCAATTCACATTCAAACTCAAAACTTAAATCTATCTTTATCACAAGTTATTAACCTAGGGGCCTAAATAAGGTGTCAATCGCTATCAACGCGTCTCGCACTTCTATTACAACTTTCAATAGAATTATTGACATTAGGTTTTCGATCTTTCGACAGCTTCTGCCAGTCATTTTGACTTTTCAGTTCAGTTCATTCATTTTTGACCTTTTCACCATAGTATTCGCTGATAGATAGAAATCAGTTTGACTAGACCCCCGGGGACAAAAGACTAAACAAGAGCTCATTTATGTAAGTGTAGCAAAGTGCTGATAAAAATCAGCACTTTGCTACACTTAAGAAGTACCCTAGGTAAGGCTGTAGTTGAATTAAGGCATAGCATATTGCATAAGTTGAATTCTCAACACATTTAATTCGAAGTGTTGCCCGTCTTATATTTCATCGTAAATATTGAGGTTCCCGGTTCCAGGCTAGCCCTTACTCTTTTCATTGCGGGATGGGCTTCTTTTAACCTAGCTTCTTTCGAATTAATAATATCAGTGAGATAATAAGTCGTAAATACTATTAAATAAAAGTCAGGCCTCCAGTGATTTTACTTAGATTACTTTTCAAAAGAATTTATTATTATTGTTCAGTAAATAAATCAGAACGTAATTTGTAGAACATTGATTGCTTTTATATTGAGTACCTAAATACTATGAGAGCGGTATAAGATTTCTGACAGATATTAAATATCAATTGTATTTCTATTTCAAGAATTTACTTAGAAATGTTTTGATGGCCAAGCTTCTTCTTGAGATTACATCTCTAAATAGATTTTGTTATTTTCCCTTAAGCGACGTTTGGAATTTCATAAATACAATTTAATTGGCTATTTTGGCTTTACTCTGACAGATTATAAGCCTTATTTAAACGTTTTGGTATTTAATAAAGTGTAAATCTTTAGGTGTTAGTAATGTTAATGACTGGAAGCTTGTTAATTAGTTCTTTGATCCGAAATACTAAACGATAACAACATTTTCCTGTTTTCACTGTCACTCACAAAACATAGAATAATCAAAATAGTTATATTGCCCACTGCTCAAACACAGGGCTCCAGGGCTGTGAGAACGGCACCTTAATGAATGCCTGTATACTGTTGCACTTTGGAATAAAACCCCGGCGCTGAGTCGAGCGTTGAAAATCTTAATGGGCTTTTATTTGTTTAAAATCCTGTTCAGGGGTCCTATTCGGCTGTTTCAACAAGCATTTGAAAAAGATCAATAAAACTAGCAAGTGAACATTTTATACTTTAGAATTCTATCGGATTGTTCCCAATTGCCTTTAAAATTCAAAGGCACAGATATCCTCTTACAAAAGACTAGTGATGTGAAATGCATTGTTACTATTGTTGTGTTCCAGGTACATAATGTTCGGCTCAATGATCTTCGGGATGTGGGAGAAGTGGGACCAGCTCGATGGAGCTTACTTCTGCTTTATATCACTTAGCAGGTACGTACCTACATCCTGCTTAGTGTTACTTTTCCGTTTGTTCTTCTTCGTCGTCGATGGTGGAATATTAAGAGGGTGGTTATCTGCCCCGTGTTCGTGCTATATTGATGCTGAGAGAGTACTGTTTCTTCTCGGCGCATTATGTAACCATACCATCTAAGACTGTTTTCCTTGATCTTGTCAGTTAGCTACTGAAAGATCCTCTTATGTGTTCGTTTCTCATTAACCTCGTGCGTCATGTCGCCTACTCAGCGTCACAGACCCAGTGCGGGTGCGGGGTTGTTAGTTGTCCCTCTCCCATGTCTGTTTCTAGGACATGTTAGTTTATTTATGTTGGTTTCCATATTTAGTATTAATATTGGTATTGTGTACTTTCAGTATCGGGTTCGGCGACTTCGTGCCCGGTGAGCGGGTGTACACGCCGCGGATAGAAACCTCGTTCATCGTGTGCTCCATGTATCTGATGCTGGGCATGGCGCTAGTGGCCATGTGCTTCAATCTCATGCAGGTTGGTGACAATTTCTGATTTTGTTGGTAGCAATACTAAAGGAAAATACAGAATTCCCACTAAATCCTACTTAACATTAACGGGAACAATGGGATATTCACCATGGTAAATTGTTAATACTATGCTATTTGTTTTGAGTTCCCAATATTTCGTCGCTGTTGCAAGCGCCAAAAAATAAACTTAAAAAAAACATTTGAAAATACACTATTTGGTTCTCTGATCAGCAAAGAATTTCTCATCACCAAAGAGATTTAAAAGACTTCGTAATATTTGAATGCCTTTGCTTATCACCAACCGGTTCAGCATATTGCATTCAACAGCTGGAAAAACACTAAGGCTACACACGCTTGGTGCCCGTTATCTCTAAAGTCGTGCAATAATACTCGGTTTCCGCCTCCCTCCATCCAGCCTGTCCTCTCTCATCATAATAATTTAATTACGGAATGCACGAAACAGTACGCGAGTGCCATCTGCTATCCTAAACACTACACAGAATATTACATTAATTTCCTTCTAACTTCAAGAGATGATTCTCTCGCAGTTGTCGCGACTAATGTCAGAGTTCACACACATTCGAGAACTGAAGGAATTTAGTATTCATGTTGGATTTGTCAAAAATGTTTGGCTTTCAACTGCGTGAATAACTTCATTCAATTTATTATTTTTAATTTAAGTTGGGTTTCAATGTGTTTTTTTTTAATATATAACCTGTCCATCTGTGGAATAAGCTTCTAGTTTTGAGGATTAAATATTTATTTATTTACCGTTTACACACCATCATTACATATTCATCCAATATGAAAAAAGAAAATACGAAAAATCCAACACGAAATAGATAATGTTCCGTCACAATGTGTTACAAATGCTATATGTTGGGCGATTCCCACACGACACGTATGAGAATCGCCTATTTCATGATGGTTTAACAAATAAAGATAGACAATCGTTGATGGACCATATACTAACTGACTGATTAGCGAAATCTCTAAATTATTATGTTGCGGATCGTGGTTATCTGCCACGATCCGTAACATAATAATTTCTCCTGTCCTTAGCTCAATTATCCTTTTTCATTAGTGGTCGACACATCTTGTCTCCTTCCACACTTCTATATTACTCATCGTCTCATCATCTCATCATTCACCTCCTTTCTAGCCATATCATCGTTCAAACAGTCCACCAATCATTTCGTTGGGTTTTCCTTACCCTTATAGCCATCCACATTCATATTCAAAACTCAAATAACTATAACGTTTGTTCCAGGAGCAAGTGATGCACTACTTCGCGGGTCTCAAGCGCGCCGTGAAGCGTCTCGGCCGCTGCAAGAGATGACAGCACCCTGTATATATGTACATAGACTAGTATACGAGCAATAATATATTATATGTTACACTTAATAAAGACTTATTTGCTATGTTGTTACACGTTTCATTTGTGACTGTTAAACGTAAAGCTCTATCAGAGTCATCGCGATATCAGAGTTATCTGCGCGATTAATATTTATGTAGAAAACATAACCAGACAACACTCGTTTGATCGGAGGATCCCCTCGTTCTGCTGAGGACGGAAAATTCTCTACTCTGTTCCTTGTGCCTCTAAATAAATTCCGATTTAATCGTCACCAACTTATTCGTCAGGTTTTTTTCGAGTTAAGTACACATTTGAACTAGTTAACTGTTAAACCCCCATGATTGCCCTTCTCCTTTCTGGTGTGGTGAATGCAGGGTGTAAACAGACCCTTCACATAGCCGTCAACCAAGCATTCTGTACATCAAACTAAGTAACTTTACGCAAAAATTATTGCTGGGAATCGACTTTTGTTTTTGAAGTGCAAATCACGTTTTCAAATTCAAATTCAAATTCATTTATTGCAAATATGGGTAGTTATACAGGTGGGTTTTTGAAGAACAGGAAAGTTGTTAGTGTCACCATATTCTGCACTAGGCATGCAACATTTAGTTCGGAATGTGGTTAGTCCCTAAATTAAAAATTTAAATACATTAAAGTTCAAAATTACATGTCTATTAAATTTGTCAATTAAAGTCAAAGTAAATAATGTCAAAGTAATAATGTCAAAGTTAATCTATTATGCTAAAATGTCATTAATTAATCATTGTGAAATACGCAATTTAATTCAAACTTAAGTAATAAACATTATTTAGAGTTTGTCACACAAATATTCATTAACACTATAATACGATTTTACCAATAACATTTTTTAACATACGGTTAAAAATGGTTACGGTTTTACGGTAGGACTCGATGGAAAGCACTCAAAGCCTTGTGCTGATGGATGGATTGGATAGTACGGGGGTCGTGGAGGTGTGTAAAGTCAAAATCTTACATTCAAAACATGTATTTAAAAAAAAAACTTGTATAAAATTTGGAACTTTGACCTCCAATATCTCCGTAACTAGAAGGTTCCCAGGTATAGTCTAGAACAAAAAAATGATCGCAAAGACGGGGAGACAAGTGCCTTTCGGAAATGTTAAGTGTCTATTTACACCCTTTATGTTAAATAACGAACTTGTACCTCAAGAGCTAGTAATAATATATGAGCAGAAACATTTTCCACTTTCAGAGAGACATATCCACGAGCTACCCTAAAGAATAAAATAAATACTTTAACTGCAAGGATCTTTAAACAAAATTAAACACCCAACACACACTGCAAGACTGAGATTTGTCCAAGTAAACCTCAGGGACTTACAAAGAACTTGCGGTTTAAAGAAAAAACCCACCACTTACCAACATTAGGTGCTTAAGAATGCAGTGCATTCCTGTTCAGCACTCTTGGTTCCTTCTTAGGATTCAGTGAAATGTAAAACCGTATGAATGGTCGCTTTTGTGCGAGGTTTTTTCTCGACGTATGAAAGCGTAGGGAAGGGAGTTTATTATGAGAGTGCTTTGCTTTTTGTTAATAATTTTAACGCGTGTTGAGATTTTTAATTATTATGAGTGTGTGGTGTTAAGGAGGGTAACGCCTTTGCTTTTATTATTTTCTTTTGCCACTAGTCTTAGAATACTTTGAGAGAGTTTAATTATTATGTAATTTTATCGACTTTTTATTTTATATCAATTTCATCTTTATTGCACAAGTTAGGTACAAAGTTTTGTGAAAGGAAAAGATCATTTTTTCAATCTATCTCAAATAAAAAACTGTTGAAGTTAAAGGAACTACCGCTACAACCACACAAAGTAATAAATGTATAACTGCACTAACCGAAAAAAAATATTGCAAATCTAAAAACTCTACACAATAATCGACTTAACTAAAAGTCAACAGCCTCAAAGCTTGATGTAACTTAACTAAATAAGTTACTGACGAATTTGTGCGACAACATGAACCAAGTATGAATGCGAGTACGGAACCGTTAGTATGGTATAGTGCAAAGTTTATGTTCCACGCTTTTTGCGAGCGCTAGGTGTACTTGAATGCATTAGTTCGTTTGGGGCTGGGAGATAAGCGAGACATGGTGTGAGACGCGTTAGAGAGAGAAACGCTTAAAGTATCAGTGAAAATGAATACTATGTCTTATTGTTTGGCGAATTAGCACCAGTTCTTCAATGGGTGTAAAGAAAAGATTCTGTTTGTAAGTTGAGACATTAAATAAAGAGTCCGCCTGGCTGTTTTTGGCCGCGGCGGTCAATCGGTTATACCTACATTTATAGTGCACATTCAGCAATCATCATGTAATATGCATTCTTCCCTCTCGCTAATAGTCCGATGTAAGGCGTAACCAATGCCAAAATCATGTAAAAAGTCTTAACTATAATATACCTATGACTGAAAATAACGAATAAGTAAAAAGAGAGTTAACTGACAATCCCACTACGAAACGAAAGATTTGGGAGTTAACTCTTTAATTGTCGGTCTTTTACGGATTGTTATCTGGCAACATCGTGTTACATCAGACTGGTAATCCGAACATATTTGTGCGTCCTCGACATTTTCGCCCCACGTTTAATACTTTAAAGTTACCGTTCACCCTAATATAATTCAGTACTTTGGCCGGATTTTACAGCAGTTTTATTTGCCACCCTATTTACGTCCACATAAACCAAAACCTTCGTGTCCAACAAAACGACATGTATAAAAAATACGTTTTATATCTAAATGTATACGACTTTACAAAATAAAATTGCTTTTTGTGTCAGTCTGTGTAACCATGTTGTTCTCCTGTACTACGCCATGGATGTTATTGCAGTTTTCACTAGATTTCATTCAGAGAATTTACTCTGGAAGGCTTATGTGTACAGTACATAAAGTAATATTAATTATACAGAACTAAAGGAGTCATGGATCCCAGCAGTGGCAATACTGGAGGTTGATAATGCTTACATAAATAAAGTTTAATATTTATCAGGTCATAAAACTGTGCAAAACAAGGGCCAAAGTCTAGTTCAAAATATAAAACACTATCATGAAATGTTTTAACTCTCGCTAGTTTTACGGCCTGACTACAAGAGGGTGTGCTATAAACTTTGGCGCTCAGTAGAATTGCTCGCACAAATTAAAGAGGTTAGTGGAGGAACTTGGCGATTACTCCACCGCACTGCCATACGTTTTGGTCGGTTAAAAACTTTCGACATTACGAGAATGGCTGGCTATTTATTTTATTTCAGGTTTTCTTCGCTGATTTTTCTCGAAAGATCGATGTTTTTGTGAACGTTTGCTGTCAGCCTAATTTTTATTTTCGTGTAGTTTTGGTAGTAAATAAGTTTATGTCTATCATAACATTTATTTCGGGGTTGGTTTATTTGTTTAAGCTTTGTTCAGATGATTGTCTGAAGTTAAAGGCCACTTGAGAATTTCACTTTTAATGTAAGCCATAACTAATTCATCTGCAAATTGTTGCAAAAATGCCATTCTTGCCATTATATCCTTTAAATGTTTTATTTAACAGCTCATTTTAGCTGGGTGATTTGGTAATACCAGAAGTCGAATGACCAGCAGTCGACATTTCTCGACTGAAATAATGACGAGAATGAGTGCTGTGTGTTTCGAAGGTCCATTAAACACGACGACGAAAACTTGTATACCTACCACTACTAAGCCTTATCATCATCATCAGTCTACATCAGTCCACTGCTCACTCAACTCGATTTTCGGCAACTCTCATCCAGTTGCTAAGAAGACCGTCGCTCCACCGAGCCTAACTGGCGTAGCACGTAGCGCCTTCCGTTTGCCGATTCGCTACCAAGTCCACTGACCGCATAATATTTCTATAATGATAGCAGCACATCATGCATGTTATCCCTTAAGGATTAGGAAGTTAATAACCCCGTCCAGGCCAGGGAATCGAACTCAGAACCTCATGCTGAGCAGTCGCTCTTGCAACTGCTGGACCAACGAGGCAACTATCATTTACGTTAATATCCTGCTGAAGCAAGTGAAGAAGACGAAAAAATAGACCATCAGGATTTATGCCAGGTACGCCAACTAATGGGTTTCCTTCATCATTTAAAAGTGGTCATAACTTTAAAAGAACTAGTTTTAAAATACTTTAAAACCGTACGGTCGGAAGTACTAGACTAACTACTTGGTATAAAAATTAAGGAGTTCTCCGACACTTGGGATGAGTTTAAGTAGTTCTCAAATAATGTTGGATAGTTCCTGTGCAGATACTGCTGAGTAGTTACCTAGCTTAAAGAACTTCGCACATTCAACACTGTGTCTTGGAAGAAGTAGATAGTAAGTAAGTAGGTAAGTATAGATTATTTATTTGATTTTAATTTAATTTGTATTTATGTATTTAAAAACCATAATTGTGTGCGGTGAGTAGTTAGGTACTCATCTGATTTTAAGTAGGCACCCAACAACAGATAAGTAGTGCATGATGTGCTTACCTGTAAGAGGTTGATGCACTTGTCTGTGACTCTATTGAATGTATCTCATATGTTTGAAGCAGTGTATTCAATTGTTGGTGAGCCAAATACATAAAATAAAATAAAAATTTATGGATAGAAAGGGGGGTATCTCATAAAGTATGGACAAAAAAGACTGCGCTGCACCGTCTCCGAATTAATTGGGATAAGGGCAAGAGAATGACTAGGAAGGCATAGGTAAGACCTTTACTTCCTGTTCTTCAGAGTAAGTATTCATCAGATGAGCGTGGCGAGCAGAGGGTAGCAGTTGGGGTCCAGTGGTTACGGCCCTGACTTACGTGTTGTAGTAGGTTCGAACCCAGCAGGCACTTTATTTTTGGTAATTTATTTCATGACCACTGAATCACACTGGCTGAACGAAAGCTGCGATGGAAATCGGCATGTCTTAGAACCAAAAAATCTAAGACGATCGAAGGACAGGGTTCATGTGGTGGATTATAGCCCATTCCCTCTCATAGAGACGAGGCCGGCGTCCCAGCTGTGGTAACGTTATAAGCTGATTATACAATGCTTACGCTATTCATCAGAGGCTCAGTCTCCGTAGGCTCTTAGTTATGCAGTGCTTGTCGCGGTCATACCATGGATAGACCACACAAAACCCCTTCATACTCAGAGAGCAAGAAAGTTGGTGAATGTATCCTTAACCTTTGAACGCGATTGTGACATATACCTGACAAGAAAGCGCGTGCTCTGTGCGCCAAATGATACAAACATGTGACAAAATGGTAGGTGAAATTGTGGGTTGGCGTGGAGGACACGCGCGTGCCTTTATGCTCTGGCGTTCAAAAGGTTATCAAATATCAAGTTCGAATTCAAATTGCCTTTATTAACAAACATTAAATTTTACAATAAAGAATATTTTACAAAGACCCATCATATTTAGCCCAGGCATCAATAAGCGCGTCTTTACAAACATTTACTAAAAGGTTCACAACCAATCTCTGAAACGGCTACAGTACATAATAGAGGTGGTTAGTTTATTGTGTGGTACCTTTAGTGGCGCGTTATAGTCCATGTTTATGGTACTTTAGGTACCGGGCCACTTATTTTACGAGTTGTGTCGATTTGGTTGATGGAGCGTGGTTTAGTGGAGTATTGTTTGTGCGGGTTATTGATAGTACAGTGATTAATGAATTCGGATTTATTCTTCGGACGTTGCACAGCAACGGAAATTACGGGTGCTATGGTTGTGGGGTCTTTTGGTTGATTTTAAATGAAAACGTTTTTTGTTCGTGGTATGTTTACTGCCTCGTCGGTCGAGCGGTACAAACGCGACTGATGAGCATGAGGTCCTGGTTTCGATTCCCAGGTCGGGCAAAGTGTTTTGGGTTTTTACATCAGGAATTTCTCAGTAGCAGCCACGGAGTCTGGATTCGTGCCCGGTTGATGGCAATAGGCTCGCCCCCTATTACATGGGACTTAATCATAACTGGCGAAATGTGGTTGTACTATTAGGTACATCTCTGCCATACCCTTCTGGGATTAAAGGCTGTTATGTTTTTTGCCTATCTGATATGTCGATATTTCATTGCGACAATATATCAAACAATTGTAGGAACAGAGTTATGTACTACTTCCCAAGTCAAAATTCTACACTTCACTTTAGTTATCCATCACCTCCCTGACTGCGGCTTATATTTTGACTACGACCTCGGCATGACGTATTCCTACTCATTTATATTTCGTGGCGAAAAAGAAAAACTTATTTCATTTCGCTAGAACATCATACTTTAAATTCACAAACAAGAAACCCCGACACTCAAACGACAAACACAAAAAAATCTCCACGTCCAACGTTTATTCATATCAGCGACAAACATACATCTTTCAGACCGCCGCAGATACGCCCGACATTCTGTATTGTTAAAAACGTACCCTCTTTTACGAGCACAATCGGGTAAATGGCACATAACGGGGCGGACGCGGTCATATAAAATGTATCACTCATACGGACTTGGGGTTGATGCGGCCATGTTGGCGGGTTGGCGGCTGTTTTGTGTCCAATGTCGGCTGCATTCGTTTTGAATTCTAATTGTCTAAATATACTTTGTCTGGAGTAAGTGAAGCTCATGGCTTAATGATTACAGCCGGTCGGGTTAATCTTTAGGTTAAGCCACGCTTGCCTAGGTCGATCAGTGGATGGGTGACCACCCCTTAAATACCTAGTTTCCGTCGTGCCTCGGAAAGCACGTTAAGCCGTTGGTCCCGGCTGTCACTTGTAGATATTTCAAAATCGTTACAGGTAGTCAGTGGCCCGAAACTCTGACAACCAGTCTTACTAAAGACTATATATTACCCAGTACTGTACAGTCGCTCCATGTAAAATACTGGTACACTGGTAGACTGACAACATAGTTGGGAAAAGGCTAGGCAGATAATGATGGAGTAACTGGATGGACGATCTCCACAGGGTGGCTGGTAGCTGGATGAAAGTTTCTGAGAATGGAGCTCAGTGGCTTCAGGCTTACAATTGGAGATGCCCAAGTCCAGCAGACTTGCTATAGGCGTATGATCATGATGATGTGGAAGGCTATATAAAAAGGGGAAGACCTAAGAAACGAAAGATGAACTGTGTGAATGATGATGTAGCTAGAAACTGGGGTAACTGCTGAGATGTCGACTAATAGAAAGAATGGAAGAAGACATGCTGTGAATGAATTGGGATACAGGCAACAGAATGATTTTGAGATGAAGAGTGTATTATCGTGTCTATTATTATAAAGAAAAGATCTTTTTAATATCATGTAAGGATCATAGCAGGTGACGTTCTGTAGTTCTAGCCTACCCATATGGAACGAAGGCGTGAGTTTGTGCATGTATCTAAGTTGACTGATAACGATGAGTAACATTACACCACGCCTTTTAATCACCGAAGGGTTAGGCAGAAGGTATACCTTCTGCCTAACCGGTACCTAACAAGAACATCGACATTTCTCCAGTTATGTTAAAGTCCCATGTAATAAGGGGCGAGTCTATTGTCATCAATAATGAAATTCCCGATAGGAAAACTTATAACACTTTGCCCGACTCGGAAATTGAACCCAAGACCTCATGCTCAGCATTCGGGCTTTTGGCCACTAGACCAACGAGGCAATCGTGACGATGAGTATTAATTAATACAACTTACGACCAATGTAGTCAATCCGATAACCAACATTGGCTCCAACACGGTCTTAAATAACGCCAAGATTAGGGTCGGGCCACACCTCACCGCGGCCGGGTAAGGATAACTGACTGTGACATATTTCTTTCTACATTTCCATAGCGAATGACACTTTGAAGTAAAATGGCGTCTGGAAGGGTTTTCTTGTACCGCTATAGTGTCAACTTGTCATTTTGTACGGAAGCGAAGATGTCGGGGTTCGTCTATGTTTTGTTTGTTTTTTTTTCTGAATAATAATGTACTTGGAAGAAATAGCTGCCTGCCTTGGTGTGTATTTCATACAGTCAGTGATTGTTTAGCTCTCGAATGAAGGTTGAATGTTAGCTAAAAAAGGTCCTTTTGTTTGCGGAGGTTTTTCTTGATACCGAATAAATTTCCACTAAGCAAAGCAAACTTGTATTAACCAACCGGTAGCTGTCAATGTAAGGGGTGTAGAGTGTCAAACTTGGCTGAAATGTTGCCGTAAGGTGTCACTGAGACATGGGATCACAATTCTCTACAGTCATTTCCCAGCTAGTGTTTTATCTCAGACAACTGCAACCTTATTGCATCGATTATAAAGATCACTGGCATCTTGAAGGACTAGTGAGTGGAAGCAGAAAGTCAATGAAATATACAAAAGTCACAAACTCCCGAAAGAAAAGTTACTTTCCACTTTGTAGTGTTTTCTTCTTGAAAATCGGTTATTTTGCTTTTTGTCTTGACGAAGTCATTCAAGTGCATAAAGTACCATGACACACATTACCCGGCAGATCTCATGGCTGTATCGTGACCACACCACCTTACAAATTTTATGAGCAAAGTAATGGTGCCTACAGTAAAGTGGAGTGTTCCACAATACTCGTCTGTTTATATCATTGGGTGCTAACTGCCTGTGAACACGACAGGTCGCGACGAAAGTACTGGTATTCGATACAGAAAGAGTTTATGAATTTATGGGTAGTAGCATCATGATCTGCCTAGCCTGTTCCCAACTATGCTGGGGTCGGCTTACAGTCTAAACGGATGCAGCTGAATACCAGTTTTTTACATGGACCGAAGGACTACCTGTAACGACTGTCAGAGATCTATAAATGACAGCCGCTTAACGTGCTTTTCGAGGCACGGAGGAAACTCTGCATGTAACGGGTGGTCACCCATCCACGGACCAATTTAGGCAAGCGCGGCTTAACCTGAAGATCGACCCGAGCGGCTGTTATTATTTAGCCACGAGCTCCACTTTATGAGTAGTAGCATAATCAGCCTATTATTATTCCCACTGGTGGTACATATCCCTCTCTGTGAGAAGGAGTGGGACTTAATCCACCACGCGGGTCCAGCTCGGTTGAAGTTTGACAGCACGGTTAGCGCAGTGGCTGGCTGCTGTGCTGCGTGTCGCGGGTTTGGTTCATGAACGGAACAAATATTTGTAAATGATTTTATACTATCATGGTCCCTAACATTATTATAACTAGAAAACGGGATATTTACCATGTTTACTTCAGTTTATCCGTGATCATGGTGCTTGCAACAGCGCCGAAATATCGGGAACTCAAAGAAAACAGTAAACATGGTAAATATCCCGTCTTCTAGTTATAATAATATTTGTATATGGCCTACAGGTAGTTCTTCCGGATCTGGCTGTGTTTGTAAATGCACCTACAATCAGTATGGGGCAACGTTTTGATGTTTTTAATGTGTCTTCTCTCGTAGGTCATAGGCTCTTAGTGCCTATGACCTACGACTCCAAAGTCAAGGCTGTCTCCACTGGGTCTCCACCGGATTAATTTATAGTTATAACTGGTAAACATTAAAACTATCTTCCCAACCCCTAAATAACCATCCTTTTCCTTTCCAAACTCTAATAAATAACAACACCAAAACATTAAGTTAACTAAACAATATTACTTACACAAATAGAGTGTACACGTCAGCTAGTTTCCTCCGCCATTCTCAGAAAAAACTTCGCTGTGTACGCTCGACCAGAGCAAGCTATACATTTCCAGTATAAGTTGGTCTCCTGTCTGCAGACGATATCAGACGTTTTCATTTGTTGACAGACTTGACAGTAACAACCTTATTTACTACGAAAATAAAGATCACTGTATGTTTTTATAGTAACAGTAAAAGGACTGTACACTTAAGTGAACAGTTCACTCGGGAGACTGTTAATTTTTGTTTCATTTCATGTTCAGACGACACTGACAAAATTTTATAAAAATAAAAGTTCATCTGCTCATTTATTTAGTTTTTAGATCATTCGGTAGGCGGGTGTAAGACAGCCGTGTGCTGGAAACCTACATCGTTGAAAAATTAATTCATCAGAGAATCCTCCATTTTGTATTAAGACGCTTGACTTGAGTAACTTTGTGTGTGAATTTCCAGTCTTACCGAATGCAGATGAATATCAGCGTTTTACATGGAGCTATTGAAGCCGAATGAAAAGCAAACATGAACGAAAAATTAAAATATGAGGTTAGTTTATACTGACATTGTTTAGCTTGGTAGTCGTCGTATGTACGACAGTAATATATTCGTATCGACAGCGCAGCGTAGGTCGCTTCCTATTTGGAGGCGGATTTATGCTTTCCGCTCCACGGCGTGTGGGTGCGGCCTTAGCAGGAGCGATAAGGCTGTAGCTGGAAGAGGATAGGCTGGATCGGGTTACGGAAACAATAATAGATCAAAGAATACTGAGTTTTGTGCATAATACAGTGTTTTGCCTTGAAAAGAGAGCTTTGTGGAATGTACGACAAGTAATGTTTGTTATACGTAGAAAAAGGCTATATCTATTGCAGAAGTACAAGAAGGTATGACAAAGAAATATTGTGAAAAACCTATTTTCAAAGCAACAAATAGGTAACCGTGTTATGTTCTGGATTTCTTTAAATAATTGAGCTTGTACAAAACTCCATCTAACTTCAGGGCCATACAATCAGAGTTAGGAAAAGCGTCTTGTTTTCATATTATCAGCAGTTTTCCTTGTTTAATTGATTATCGGGATGTGTTTTGCTTTTTTTAGCATTTATTTCTAGCAACATTGATTAATCAAGGTAATAATTTTAGGCTATATAATCGAAAGACCACAGGCAGGATGCAGGATTGGGGGAAAACTACCGACAAGGTGGCCTGACGATCCAAATAAAGTGTCCGAAAGAATCTAGATAGCCATGACAGAATACCGCCAAAAATGGAGAGATTTGGAAAAAACACTCAGCATTGGGTGGCCAAAGGTTGTAGAAGAAGAATCGAAAATGTTAAATATTCCATTCGATACAAAACACCAAAGGGGCTTTTGATGAGTCGATCTTCTAAGTCAAGTACTGCTTGCAAGTACATACACAATATGTACCAATTCCAAACTGAGTTGTCTCCGTACTTCGGAAAGGACATTATGCCGTTTGGTCCCTGCTGTCATTTGTAGATCTTTGACAATCGTTACAGATCGTCAGAAGCCCGAAAGTCAGGTCGTTAGTCTGACCAAAGGTTATCGTATTACGCAGCTACTCGGTTGTGAGGGTCGGATAGGCAGTGTTTTCGTGTAAAATCCTTCTATTCGGCTGCATCTAGTTAGACTAGACTAGACTAGACTAGACTAGACCCGTACATAGTCTGGAAAAGGCAGATGATAATATTATAAGCATAATTAGCTTATATTTAAAGTGCTGCTGAGACACGAAACCTCTTCTCTGTGAAGCCATACATCATAATTTTAATTCATTTTCCTCATAAATATTTTTCTAAATAAAGTAAAGCTCGTTTCGTTATAGTCTCAATGAGCTGAGTGAGCGCTAAATAATTGAGCGATGTCCTCCGCCGGGACAAGACACAGAGCTATTAACTGCTTCAGGAAAAAATACGGCGACAGAAGAGATTCGTAATTTCCTAGTCTTTCCTGCTTTGATGAAAATTGAAATATACAAAGGTTTTCCGAAGATTTACTACATAGGTTTGGAGGGCTACCTACAGGGGCTCGGGTTTCTATAAGATTATTGAATTGACTCTGTTGTCGAAAACTCATGTTACTTTTTGTATTTTGATTTGCTTTTTGTTTTTGGTATTTCAGTTATAACAAGACGAGCATTTATAACGACGGCATTTAAATAAAAATATGACGGGACCGCGAACTGGAAGACGTCGCGTTGGAAGGCCTCCCACTAGGTGTACCGATGACCTGGTAAAGGTTGCGGGGATCCGCTGGATGCGAGACGCACGGGATCGGTCAATGTGGCGACATTTGGGGGAGGCCTATGTCCAGCAGTGGACGTCTTTCGGCTGAAATGATGATGATGATGACGGGACAGGAGAAAGTGACAAAATCGTAATCTACTTGTAACAACCAGTGGTAGCTGCAGCGGCTTACACGTCTACCGTGTCAAACTTAACATGTTATGTCATTATGACCAAGGACTTTGACAGATAATGTACTGAAATATCTGTCAAAGTCTGATGTCCACAGTCATTATCGGTCCGCACCTTTTACATCAGTGAACATGCGATCCCCGTTTCGTTACATCGCTTCATCTGAAAACCACCATTTGACTTTTTCAAATGAATGAGTAAATTTTCTGACTTTTCTGGTTCATAAAATGCTTTGAACCCCAGAGGTAAAATTGCAAGTTAAAATAAGTTGTAAAAGTGCTGAAACGAACAAAAAACAAAATAAATTTATAAAACGCTGAGATGAATAAAAATATAAAATTGGTCACAATTTTAATTTCGAAATAGCAGACCTGAGTAAATAGATTAAAAAAAACCACTTGCATGGACATAAAAACGTAAGTACATTTTATTTAATTTAAATTGGAAGAGATCAAAATCAAAATGAATATTCAGTTTTAAACCCGTTAGTTACAACAGAACGTGGACGTTAAGAAAATAATATTGTTATTGGATCTTTATTTTCGTTCAATTTAATATAGAGATGACTTGAGTATTTGATTTAAAGCAGGGTTGAAAGTTTAGAGTGACAGCTGTCATTTATGACAACTAAATTACACTGAAGGATTTGTAAAGCCATGCTTTTGTAGTACATACATAATTATTTTGTGCTCTGAAGGCGTCTGACCGATTTAGTACCTCATGGATGCAGCTTTCTATCAACTTATTTATAAAATAGTTCACGAGCCGACTATTTAACATTTGTACGAATGGGAAATGGATACATTTAACCGTTTTGGTCACAGAACAAGCTACCTTTGAATTATTTTCTTGTTCACCATATTTAAAAATGGATTTGAAGATGTTTAAAACAGATCTACATACCCTTGTCAAATATTAATATTAATTAGTAAACCTAAAGTCAGTCAGGTATTATTATATTATATTATTGCGATTACACTGCAAAAAATCGTAACAAAGAGACCGAAATTATACACGTGTCAAAAAGTATGCAAAGCATTTTTTAAATTATTTTCATGTTAGCCGATTATAAAAGGTTTCTAAATAAAAACCCTCATCAGCCTTAATGAAATTAAATAAATAAGTACATAAACATATTCTGCACAACGTCAACCGAAATGTGCCAGTCTAGAATACATTTTAATAAAAAGAATTCCAATATAAAGGCTCACATTAGATTCGTATAACGTTTGGGTGTGAATGTACTCATAACACCCTTGTGCGTGTATGTACGAGACATTTAATTTTGTGCGTGCCTGTACTCTTTGTTCTTTAATTCTGTCTGACATTGTACTCTCTGTTTTTTTTATTCTTTCGGAAAATAATCGTATATGACGAGCAAATATTGGGTGAAGAGTAAAGCTGTTCCAAAAATAAAATTGAGGCTGCATGTGTTCTTTTCGTAATCCGTATAATGCTTTCCTTTGTCGAGTAATAATTATTTAATATCTCGTTTCAAAATTTGAAATAACGGGATTTATTCGCAAAATGAATGGGAAGAATTACCTCTGACAGAAATATGTCTTAATTTTTATAATGTCTACTCATCTTTCTGAGACCTAATTACTGGAAGAAAAGATTGAGTGGCTCGTTGGTCCTGTGGTCACAAGCATGAGCTGAGCTGAGCATGAGGTCCTGGTTTCCGTTCCCAGGTCAGGCAAAGTGTTATTGGGTTTTCAGTCAATAGTGTCTCACTAGTAGCCCGCAGTCTGGATTTATGCCCGATCGACGGTAATAGGCGCAATGTCTGCCCAACTCTGTAGGGATTACCGACGTGATGATATGTGATCACTGATAGCCTAGTAAGAATTATCTTTGACCGCGATATTTTTATAAAATAGCAATTTTAGTCGGTAAAAAA
Organism: Noctua janthe; assembly: GCA_910589295.1. Lineage (NCBI taxonomy): Eukaryota > Metazoa > Arthropoda > Insecta > Lepidoptera > Noctuidae > Noctua > Noctua janthe. The sequence continues at coordinate 719,800 of OU342573.1, read as the reverse complement.
TTTTACCTAATACAGCCAATGCTTTTAACACGGTAACCGCTATAATTTAATTTCTCGGTTCGACTCTTTCATCCCGCGATAAGCGTGTAATATATCTCATTTCTGGGCCACCGTCCTAATTTAATAAATGTCCGTCTCGATTCGATTACCGAAGATATATTCAATCCCCGATCGTGAGGAATTGGATTAAAGATAAAAGAGAAGTGATATTATTCTATTAAATAAAATGTTTAGCTCACTGTTGATGCGGATGGCCGATGGGGCCGGAAAGTTCTGGAGTGGCGACCGCGAACTGGAAGACGTTGCGTTGGAAGGCCTCCCACTAGGTGGACCGATGACCTGGTAAAGGTTGAGGGGATCCGCTGGATGCGAGAGGCACGGGACCGGTCAATATGGCGACACTTGGGGGAGGCCTATGTCCAGCAGTGGACGTCTTTCGGCTGAAATGATGATGATGATGATGATGACTGTTGATGCAAGTATCGACTCGTATACGTCGTATAGGTATCATCATTACCTGCCTAGCCTTTTCCCAACTATGTTGGTTTCGGCTTTTTATAAGGAGCATGTAATTGTGACCTCCACAACACAAAAAGGTCCAAGGTATTTTGGGAAACTGTCAGAAACTTTGAAAATGCAGCAGTAGTTGAAGGATTTAAACAACTTAAAGCGGTTGAATTCTTAAAACCTTGTTTGCTTTGCGTAAAACAAGCAAAAATAAATTGCTATCTTTTTCCCAAATGTGTTCATATCCGTTACAGGAAACGACGCAAAAACGGTTCAATATCCCGATATTGCGCATTATATTTCGCGAATCCAATAAGAAACGCAATATATTCATGAAAGCATCGTTCTATTGACTGTTCCGCTGCGATTATTTAAAAAAAAGATTATTGTATTTGCGTTCAACAAATACGAGCAGCTTTACATTGTAGAAAACTTTCTACCAAGTAAAGCTGCTCGTATTGACGAAGTCCTCTGACCGGAGTTGTGGAGCTTAGCTAGATGTACAAAGAATGGCGTCAGGTTTTTTATTCGTTGTAGCAGTTCTGTAGTGTCTGCCAACTGTTATGGGAGCAAGGCGTGAGTATAACACTTCTTTGTCCTCGACATTGGAAATTGCGTCATGGAAATGAAATGGAGTTTGACACCCAGCAAGACGCGGCGATGACAGTACAGTAAAGCTGTGACCGAGAAGCTTCCAACGATTTGATTGGTCATCCGGCGACGAGATGGATAGATGACATTGTTACAGTCGCGAGTAAAACCTGGATGAGGCTGGTACAGGAACTCAGAGATTAGCGCTGAAAACGAGAGGCCGATCCTCGGTAGTGGGTGAACTCAGGCTGTGAATGCAGATGATGATGGTGATAGAAGGTATTAATAGGGTCTCAATATTTACAACTCATTTAACTAGTATATGAACTCCTGTGCGGTACCGCTTTTTTCTGTGGGTTTGTTTTTGTTTGTACTAACAATTATGAGGTTTTTTGTGTTACTGACAGTATATGGACTACGTCTGAAATAAATGTCTTATTCTATTATACCCATTCGCGCCTGACTATGATTTGAACTAAAACTATTTTTCCAAGCAGACCATGCAAACCCTCCCTAACAGTACCAGCTTACTGGCATGCCTTTGATCACAATAAAATGGCCGGCTAACGCAGGTATTTCTTATTTAACCTACTTTATAAGGAAGTCTAAGAAATATTTCTTTGACTGAAGGTTATCTTAGTTCTTTATCGAAGCTTTGATAGGAAATTTTGATAAAGTAGTTGAACAGTACCCCGCCCTAGAAGAACATGCCTTCTTCACCATATTGCTGATGTTCTTCCGAACGGTAAGGTGCGTAGTAGTGTAGATGTTTATACGAACGTAGACGAAGGAAAATGAGCCTTTTAAAGGACCGTATCAGGTGCCTTTTACTATCTACTATCGAAGTACAACTGGCAGCCGGGACCAACGGTAAGTGACAGTAGCATAACATCACAATGTTTTCAGTCCAAAAAATCCACTGCTGAACTAATGCATTACTCAAGCATCGCCACATCGACACTGGTCCTGGGCTTCTCGAATAAATACAGTTTTTTTTTAAATAATAGCGAGCCGTTCCTATTGGTATCATTCAGGCTCAAATCCGGATTCCGTGGCTGCGATTGACAAGCATTTGCTAGAAAAAACCCAACAAAACCGAACGACCTGGAAACTGAACCCAGGGTCTAAATAATAAAACGCTTCCAAAAATAAACACCCGCCTCTAAAGTTGTCCCAGTTTCTATCTAAGACTAAACAAGTAATTGTTGATCAAGTACTAACTTAGTAAGTGCTAAGTTGGAGGTCAGGAGCTAACTTGTTGTAATGAAGTCGATGATACTCGATACCTATTCTTAGAGGCCAGGAGGTACCTGTGTAGTGGAAACGTAGCTAAAGCTACTAAACATTTTACAGACTAAAGAAACGATGGATGGACTGTGTGAATAAAAGAAGGTGACTGATGATGAAGAGTAATAGAAAAGTATGGGAGAAAAAGACATGCTGCGCTCACCCCAAATAAGTTAGGATAAGGGCAATCGGTGTACTAAAATTTGTATAATCGAAAGGATGAAGAGATTTTTCGGCGAACAGATTGTCGGTGAACTAAAATAGCACGGAGGGTGCGACTTTGTACCCTGCTATCGGTCTTGGGTTATTTCATATCAGCATTCGGTTACGGGTTCAGTTTGATTTCGCTGTGTTATTGATGCTATTCGATAGTTCGCATTTAGGTTATTAAAATTTAGCGCCCTTATTATTTAGAAAAACAATAATGAAATTAAAAACAATAAAAACGAAAACCACTTTTTCATTACTAAGTTATGTTTGATAGCACGAAAACTAGTTTTTGTACTGTTTTCGCCGAGCCCTTGATTACGTTTTATGGCCCTTTTTATCAAAACCTATGTAGATTAGCCAATTTTGTGCAAAATTAACTGTCTTAAAATTAAAGTTATGGTCTCAGGTTTTGAGATGCAAAATACGTTACAAAATTACGTAACATAAATCACACCTCTAATCCCCAAAGGGTTAGGCAGAAGTGTACCTAATAGTATACTCGCGTTAAGATATATAAGTCCCATGTAATAAGGGCGAGCTTATTGTTAAGCATAAATCCAGACTCCGTGGCTGCTCCAGAGAAATTCTTGACGGACCTCATGCTCAGCAGTAAAACATTATTAACAGCAGAGAATTTAATGAAAACTTCTGTCAAATGAAGCGGTTGGTCGTAATTGAGGTGAAACAAAACATAGTCGTGGTTATCGAGCTCTCAAATGTACCCGCCAGACCGCCTGTGTAGTCGAGGCATAAGTGTTGGGTTCAATTGACAAGCGGTAGCGGATAAGTCAGGAATTATGAAGTTTCGGGCAAAATGTCCACTGAATCATTGTTGGTGGTGGTAAACAATCAGGAAGCGTTGCAAGCCTAGTGATTAAAGTTGAATTTATGACTGAGAGGCTGTGCAAACAAATGTGGCGTGAACCAACTCCTAGCATAAATATAATGTTACAAGAATTAGATTTGCGCGTTTGTGTTAGGCCTACAGATCGCGCCCGCTGCCACCCATGCCTCGTAAGCCAGCACCAAACGTATCAACCGCTACAAACACGCATTGTTCGCGCTGCTCAAATTCGCAAATATCACAAATTGACAACATTAATTAAGTAGGGACGTAATGATTACTCCGCGGCTTGTGGCTGATAGCAATAATATGGATACAGCTACGTGGGAACTGCCTACCGTAACCTAGGGTAACATGAAGGTACTTAACATTAGTTAATTAGAATTGGTTGTTTATTGTTACCTTTGTAGGTATGGGACGTGGATACTCTGAGGAATGATATGAAAGAAAAAGAAGTAAATGATAGCGTGATGGTGACAGAGGAGAATGGAAGAAAAACACGTGTTGCGCCGACACCAAGTAAGATGGGACAAGGGAAGAAAGATGATGTATAGGTATAGAACATTGTGGGGTAATCGGTTTTCATGGTATGGGCACGTGATGCCGAGAATGTGGAAAATGTCGTGAGGAAAGTTTGGATTACGAATGTGGATGGCTAGAGTAAAGTGCCACCAAAGAAACGAAGGATGGTTTTGTCAAAGATGATTTGGCTAGAAAGGGAGATCACACATTTACCCATAGGTAACTAAGACATGAATACGTATACCACATAATAGCTGTGGTTAGAATCCACGAAATGCTTCCACTCTACTACTAACTCAATAATAAGAAAATAATCTAGTCGTAAGCAGAGAAGCGCTTTTAAGGTTTAAATATAGCTTCAGAACTTTAAGCTTAGATTATTCTAGAAAACTTGAAAATAACATCGTATATTCGAGGTGCAAAGCCTCATTCATCTAAGTTTAGAACTTTTAAGCGAACTAATCTTCACATTTTCTTTGAAAAACTAGTCTGTGATAATTTTTCAAAGCTGACACATTCTTAATTGCTTGTCAACGATATAGGACGGCTAAGTGTCTATTAGGTTGAAAATATCGCAGTGCCCTTGTGCAGGCGTGTTGTTATTGAAATGAGGACGTCGTTACAAGGTCACTTTGCGGTGTTATGAGACGGTAAAGTTTCTAGACGAAGCCGAATGTTGAAAAATATGTTTTTAAATGTGAAAATATGCTTTGTATTAAGTTTTTAATTTCGGTTCAGGTTTGAAATGTTTTCGGTAAGTTTTGACGTAGCAGAACAGGCGGTTTCGTTTTTCTTTAATTTCACTGGTTGCCCAATTTTTCATAACTTCGTACACGAGTTATTCCCAATGGATTTGCTAGAGGTTTCGTTATTCTAAATTCACTAATGGAAAAAAGGTCAAAAAAATATTATGAGATTTCTTTTGTCTCGCTGGGTTTTCAAGTAGGTACCGAATTCGTGGAATTCAATTTCTTCAGCCCTCAATCATCTTGACTGACATGTTTTCCTGTAGTTTTCGTAGAAATATGTTCTGGTTCGTCGTCCGTAAAATACTAAATAAATGTAACTGGCCTCTTAGCTTTATCTTAATACACAAGAAGATGTGGCAAAGTCAACAAAATGATGCGTCAAATTTACATACTTATTTTATCAAATCTGGATCAGCAACATCCCTCAGATTTATTCAGACATCATATTGTCCTTGTCCCACATTATTTGGCATATTAATTGCGTGTTTTTCTTTCACTTTCCCGTCAGCCGTTACACTATCATATAATTATTTTTCTCTCATATCATTCTTCATACAGTCCAACAATCTTTTCTTTGGTCCTCTCTGATTGCTCTCAAAATTATTTCTTCACCTGAGTAGGTATCCGTCCACGTGTTCTGAAACGTCTATTATTATTTGCCTTTACCCCCCCAATTAATCCCCAAAAGCTACAATCAAAGTTCCAACAACAACAATAATACTGTAGTTTCAATATCAATGAGCATACACATAACATTAAACACACGATTCAATAGAGCCAGTGTTTGCTGTTGTTTCAATACACGCGGGTAGCGAACACATAAATTAGTCGGACGTGAATATGCATGAGAGGCTTCCCGATACTAGGGTAAGCAGTGTTGACGGTGGAGGGTTACCTATATTGATTTGTGGGGAAAATGGAATCACTGGAGTAAGGAATACAGCTCATGGCACACTACTATAACTTGAATATTTTCTTCGGGACTCGTTGACCTTCATTGCCTTTTGCAGTTGTGTTGCAGTGGTTGTGAATAGTGTGGCAGGCTTGTTTAAGTACTACACCTGATGGACGTCATCTATGGTCTGTTCTTATTGTTAATAGTTGGTCACGATTCTAGACCAACAATGCAACCATGCATAACCATGCTGTGCCTCGGATCGTGCTACGATTACGATGCTTAAAATGGAAGTGCCAGAGTAGCGCGCGAAATTTAATTTTAATTTGTGTTTTGCAATTTGCCGGCCATGTCAGACTGCATGTTGAACAAAATATGAATGACGACCGTAAACATTAAGGCTTTACGGAGTTATAATCATAAAATTATCAATACAACCCTCTTGGTTTATTTAATCCCAATGAATGAGTTTTATTTATGAAATTATCAATTTTTAATTGCTCGGAATGCCCAGGCACTTTTACTTTAAATGCTTTTACGATGATTTGTCATCGTATTACAGTTGTGCAGTTTGTCATCGTATTATAGTGGTGCAGTTTGTCATCGTTTTACAGTGGTGCATTTTGACATCGTATTAAAGTGGTGCAGTTTGTCATCGTATTAAAGTGGTGAAGTTTGTCATCGTATTACAGTGGTGCAGTTTGTCATCGTATTAAAGTGGTAAAGTTTGTCATCGTATTACAGTCGTGCAGTTAGTCATCGTATTAAAGTGGTGAAGTTTGTCATCGTATTACAGTGGTGCAGTTTGTCATCGTATTAAAGTGGTAAAGTTTGTCATCGTATTACAGTCGTGCAGTTAGTCATCGTATTAAAGTGGTGAAGTTTGTCATCGTATTACAGTGGTGCAGTTTGTCATCGTTTTACAGTGGTGCATTTTGTCATAGTATTACAGTGGTGCAGTTTGTCATCGTATTAAAGTGGTGAAGTTTGTCATCGTATTACAGTGGTGCAGTTTGTCATCGTATTACAGTGGTGCAGTTTGTCATCGTTTTACAGTGGTGCAGTTTGTCATCGTATTAAAGTGATGAAGTTTGTTATCGTATTACAGTGGCGCAGTTTGTCATCGTATTACAGTGGTGCAGTTTGTCATCGTATTACAGTGGTGCAGTTTGTCATCGTATTACAGTGGTGCAGTTTGCCATCGTTTTACAGTGGTGCATTTTGTCATAGTATTACAGTGGTGCAGTTTGTCATCGTATTAAAGTGGTGAAGTTTGTCATCGTATTACAGTGGTGCAGTTTGTCATCGTATTACAGTGGTGCAGTTTGTCATCGTTTTACAGTGGTGCAGTTTGTCATCGTATTAAAGTGATGAAGTTTGTTATCGTATTACAGTGGCGCAGTTTGTCATCGTATTACAGTGGTGCATTTTGTCATAGTATTACAGTGGTGCAGTTTGTCATCGTATTAAAGTGGTGAAGTTTGTCATCGTATTACAGTGGTGCAGTTTATCATCGTATTACAGTGGTGCAGTTTGTCATCGTTTTACAGTGGTGCAGTTTGTCATCGTATTAAAGTGATGAAGTTTGTTATCGTATTACAGTGGCGCAGTTTGTCATCGTATTACAGTGGTGCAGTTTGTCATCGTATTACAGTGGTGCAGTTTGTCATCGTATTACAGTGGTGCAGTTTGCCATCGTTTTACAGTGGTGCATTTTGTCATAGTATTACAGTGGTGCAGTTTGTCATCGTATTAAAGTGGTGAAGTTTGTCATCGTATTACAGTGGTGCAGTTTGTCATCGTATTACAGTGGTGCAGTTTGCCATCGTTTTACAGTGGTGCATTTTGTCATCGTATTAAAGTGGTGCAGTTTGTCATCGTATTACAGTGGTGCAGTTTGTCATTGTATTAAAGTGGTGAAGTTTGTCATCGTATTACAGTGGTGCAGTTTGTTATCGTATTACAGTGGTACAGTTTGTCATCGTATTACAGTGATGCAGTTTCATAAAAAAGAATAGTAATTTGAACACTTGTCCTGATCTTGAAGAGTCTTTAAATAGGGAAAATTACTTTTCACAAATGTGGGTGAGCTCCTTGCTGCAAATACTTTTTCCCGTCTTAACAAAACACAATGAAATTGTCAGTCTATCCAGTAATCAGTATGGTAATTTATCCCCATGTAACTCCTTCTACACAAACCCGACAGATAACTACGAGGTCAATAAGATTATCTCAAACTTGAAAGACGTACAAGCTTCACCTTGTCCCCTCATTGCTTTTCTGTGCAACTTAAGCATTTCCATGAGAATAGTAGCATAAGTTAGTGATATGAAAATGGCTAATGTTTGCCTAATTTACAAATCAGGCGATATTTAGACAAATATTTTATACCAGGAAACTGGTACCATGCGAGTGCAAGGTTATTGTCACAGTAGAACCCAGTGTATATTCTCGCAGAAAACCTAAATGTCATGAACCCAAACGTAGAAAAAATACCGGTAAAAGATGCTTTATTTTTTATTTTATCTTTGTGCATTCCTTGACCGCAAACAAAATAGTAAAATAGAACTATTACATATGACTAGAACAAAATGCAAATCCCATATCAAAAGTTATCTTGGACGCCTGTATTACGATGACACAGAAAAAAACTACAGTGTTTTTAAACAATAAGCCAAGCTTTACATTAAAAGAACCATATCAATTATTGGAGATGCATACACACCCACACTCACTCCCCTACTCACGCTCTACTCACCCCCTCACACACGCAATCACACACACACACCCAACTTACCCCCTCATGTCACACACCCAGCATTCACCTTGTGAAATTACAATTCCTCCATGTAATGTTATCTTTTAATTTTGCAAAGTATAAGAAAACATTACCTACATAATGTAGAAACAATTCGAAATAACCTTGTTTAAAACAACAAAATTCATTTATTTTAATTTGCTTCCAATTATACTGATAAATTAATTTTGAATTACCAACACGATTTGAGGAAACGTAACTCTTAAATCATGCAATTAGTTAATCCAATTAGCATATTCAATTAAATCTCCCAAATTAATCAACCGAAAACGTTGGAAAATTTAATTAATGTGAAAAAAGAAGAGGTCTTGAGGTCAGCTTGAGGCAGTTTTGAGTACAAATGAATTTCTTAAAAGGTCACGAAATCATGAGTATTTGTCAAAGGGAACCTTTTTCGTGTCTTTTCGATCTGACCTCCGGCTGCGAGTGTTTTGTGTTGATTCACAATTGATTTCCGGAGGTTTTTGATGTGCCTCATGTTGTTTGTAGTCAATGTCAGCTGAGTTAACGAGGGATAAAGTTCAATGCTAGCTAAAAACAATATATTTTTAAATAATGGGTCTTCTGCTTTTTCATAACATGACGTGATTGTTATATTTACACCGTAGGTGTATAAAATAGAATGAGAACACGGTGCACAGTTCCAAAATAACCTATTCGTGCTTTATCGAACGCAGGTCAGTACTGGCATTTTACGTTGAGCAACTGCCTATCTGACGGCATACCCAATCGCAAGACTACTTATTGGACTTTTGGGCTTCCGACTACTCGTAACCACTGTCAAAGGTCTACGAATGTCAACCGGCATCGATCTGTTTAACGTGCTTTCCCAGACACAGAGAAATCTTGGTGTATAATGTAATGTAGTTATGAAACCCATCGACGGACCTATCTCGGCAAGCTTAGACCCGATCACCGATCCCCGATCCCGATCTTACCTTCGATTGACCTGTGTGGATGTTATTATTTTCATCAAGAGCCCATGCTAAAACCTATATTTTTGACATACTAGTTTAATGAGCTTTGCAATTCTTATTCTGCACAGAACGCAGATACGCAGAACAAAATATTATATTTGGGATTTTCGCTTATATTTGTAAACAAGAACGCTGTTTATTTCAAATAATTTCTGAACAAATATGTTTCTAAAATAAGACGCCTATTATTTTCGAATACAAATGATCTGGATTTTAATATTAAACCCATTGTTTGCAGTTCGTTCGCTTTGTACTTACTGCGTACAAGGTTGTACTCATATTATTTTCAACATCGAAATGAAGAAGATCCACCGTGTCCTAAACAGAGCGACCGCCGCGTAAATTTTTTTAGGCGAAAAAATACCGCACTGTTTCGGTTTTCCGAACATGTGAGAGACACCAATATTAGAAGATTCGCGCGACCTATATATTTGGTTAGAGCACGAAGTTTGTCTCCAGATAACAATCTAGAATCATCTCAGTCTTATCCCATTGAGAGAGATAGATTACTTAAGTCTTTCTGTTAAGAGGCATCCTAACTTTTTAATTATAACTCAGTATGAAAAGTAATAAGCTTTTACCCAAGTGGTTAAATTATAAAGCTAATTTAAGAACAGTCAATTAAGATGTTGATGAAAGAAAACATTGTGCTTGAGAACGTTATTCTTTAAGTTTTATAAAAGAAAAGAATAAAATGCATGAAGCTGACAAATACATGGATTGACATGGTATGGAGGTATACTGCTATGAATATTATACTCGATCAGTTTTTAAACATATTAATATTTGTAGTAGTATTATTTCCTTTATTTATATCTTTATAATTCATTTACATTTTTAAATATTCTTTATAAAAAAAACAATATTCAAAACATATACAAATATAAAAAATTGTACCCCACCGGTATCGGCAACAGGGTCCAAGCTACCGGCGGGTAATGACCCAGAGAGAGGAACCTCCTAAGAATTTAACATTTGTAGTAGTATTATTATTTATTTAATTAAAAGTCCACGCACAAATACAGAGGCGGACTTAATGCTATCGGCATTTAGTCTTATTATCTCCCCTTCTGAAGATATCAAAATCTCTTAAAATTTATAATAATTAGTGGAGGGACGGAGTTCAAAACCTCTCGCGAGTGCAACCAGGAGTCTGCATTTGTGCCCGATTAGTTGCAAAAGGCGACCCCCTACTGCATGGCACTAAACATAAGTGGCAAAATGTGGGTGTACTACTAGGTACACCTCTGCCTAATACTTCGGAGAACCAGACGTGGTGCTACCCCCATCAGCATTGAATTAACACCAGCCTGTCTTCTCAGACGTCTAATAAAAAAGCCTCACATACTGACCATACCCACTACATTTTCAGCAAACGATCGATACATCAGTATCACTTAAATGAATCCATCCCTCTTGCCCGTCGGAACAGATAGATTCTTTCAATCGCTCTAGCATATACACCTCGTAGATAGATAGTAGCTATACAGTGTGATTTTTAAACTGGAACAATATAGGGAAATCCAAAACTATTTGAGGTACACGGAATCTTTCTTGGGAAACATTTGATCTTTTTTCAGGAAAATAAGGTTATAAACTATTTTTTTAGGTCAAGTGAGAGTCGTTCATAAAATCTGATTCAGATTTAGCTAAGGATCCTCGTATTTCATTGTATCGAAAGAAATAAATCATCTTAAGTATTTTTTTTTTTCTTGTGAATTCTAATAAATTTTGCTTTCATGTCAGACTCCGTGTCATATGTAAACAGACCCTTCACGATGCCGTAAAACATTCTGTAGATCAGAATAAGTAACATAACAATACGCCTGTAATTCCCGAAGGGTTAGGCAGAGGTGTAACTAATAGTACCTACACCATTATTTTCCCAGTAATGTTTTGTTAAGTCAGATTTTTTATGCCACCCATGGGCCTGTGGCTCCCTGTTCTCTCAAGTAAAGTTATGACATTAAAAACCAGTATTTAAAAAAAAAAACTTGTAAAAATGTTGGAACTTTGAACTCCCGTAACTAGAACGTTCCCAGATATGGCCCAGAAAAAAATATCACATTGGAGAACAATTGCCTTTCGGATTCGTTAAGGGTCTTTTTACGTCCATTAGATTCGGATTTCCCAACACTCTGTCCCAGTTAAATAAAACACTCTGTGTACGGCACGTAGATAGTAGATAGCAGGTTTATATAAAAAGTAGCCGCGATTGAACTACCACTTGAGGTGGGCAGTTGGCCTGGCGAGGAGCTGGGAATGTAAGTGCGCTCATTGGATATGGCAAAATGTTTGGTTTTACTAGTATTAGAACTGATCCTAGATTCCTTCCCAAGCAGCAGATAGGTTGTATAAAAGCTGTATTTAAGTTTGATTTTATACTCTAATATCTTAGGGAGGTTAGCCATCGGCACTGGCGACATTATAGCGCACAAGTGTGTCGCAGACACAGATGCACTCTCATAGTACGATGGGAAAGCAATCACAACCGCAGCACGACCGGAGAGAGATCAACAACACTTTTTTGACCTAATAACACTTTTTGCCCGACCTGGGAATCGAAGCCAGGATCAAAAGTATGTTGCTTTTTGCAGACAGAAAATCGATGATGATGAGATGTTTGCATCTACCATGATTATAATAATTATGACGATAATAATATGGAGTTTATGGACTATCCAAATAACAGTCCGACATCGATGTCCCCGTGCGGCGAGTAGCGACACTGATCGATGTTCCTCCGCAATCTCTTCACTGATGGATCGCGCCGAATTCGCGCTACGCCCCGCTACGAGCGTTCGTAGCGCTACGAGCAACGACGTAGCAATGCTACGCGGCTACGGGCCGTCCGGGCTATAGGCAATTTGCTGACGTATTGATGATTTAGTTCGCCCATCAATTTGAAAGGGCAGTGATTTACAGCAGTTAACGTTAAAATTAGGGTCTTGGTTAATAAACAGCTTGTGTCTGGCGGTATATATGCGATGAGAAGGGCTGTAACACATTTCACTAAAAGAGAGATGAATATTCATGTTGATGGAGAGGGAGAATAAGGCCGAAGAAGAGATGAATGGATTGTGTGAGGAATGATATGAGAGAAAAAGGAGTAAATGATAGCGTGACGGCTGACAGGGGAGAATAGAAGAAAAAAAGTGTTGCGTCTACCCCAAGTAATATGGGACAAGTGCTTGAAGGCGATGACAAAAGAACTTACCACACTTTAGTAGAATTAGTAGGAAGGCGAAGATTTCGAAAAGTAGATTTATATAAATATCTTCATGTACCTAATAAAGCAGCACATTTCAGTAAGTTATAGGGCCAAGCTGAACGTGGTTCTGCTGCGACTGATATATTTCATGTTGATTTACGATTTAACCACTGCAGTTAAGATAAAACTTCAAGTAGTTCACTGAAATACTGAGACCGCAATTGTAAGAAAATCTGACTTCCAGAATATTTTGTAGGCAATTTCACTTTTTTTTTCCATGTTTTTCGAAGTATTTCAAAGTACGTAGGTGTTGCCTGATATTTGTGAATAAAACCCACACACACACACACACACAGTTGCAAAACATAAGTCAAACTTAAGTTTAAAAAAACGTGTAAAATTAATTTGACTATTTTATCTACGTAGTTGTTTTTGGTTCTAGGTCATGCAGAATAAATTACACGAGTTACTGTTAAGAGCCTGTCTGGGTTTGGAACCTACGACCTACATTACGTCGGAGCTGGTACCACAGAGCCCCTCAACCGTTAGTAGCATGGTTTTATTATGTTTTCTGGTTTTTTAGATTACGAGTAGTTTAGATTAGATTTAAAATTTATTGTAACGGATATATTATTTGTGTAACAATAAAAATGTGAACGGAACGAAGGAGCCTGGAACTCACGACACAGGGAATCCTAGTGTCAGTTTCAGGAATCAAAGTATGAATGTAATTTCTTAAACAATAAATCTTATTCTATTCTATAATCTAGCATTAGCGCGCAAAAAAGTCAAGACCAAAGTCAAAACAATTTCACTTTGACTTCAACATCGTACTAGTCGAGAAGAAATTCAAATATAATGCTCTGTAGCAATAAAATCATTTCAGCTGACAACAGAATTTTCGTCACTCAGCTTATATTTCAATACGGGCAAAAATATTCCTTTTATGTCAGGAGTTGGGAACCTGAGGTAAGCGACCCGATAGGTATTGAGGTACAAAATACCAAACCAATAATTTTTCATTAAAGATTCAGAATTTAACTTAGAATTTTGAATTAACTTCATCGGTACAATATTAATACTTTGTTGCGCGTTTTCTTATCACATTTATTTTTACAACAACGAGATTGATTATAACGTTGGCTTGTTGATCTTCATCTCGTAGACAATCACAGTATACTGTAATAATTTAGTAAGAACGCAGGTATAACGCATGTCAAATGCCTACTTTGTGTTCCTTTCAAGTCGTACCATCTGTAGATTGACAGAATTTGAATACGTTTGTATCGCACTTAGTATATCATCACCATCATCATTGGCCGCCTTGTCCACTGCTGAGTATAGGCCTCCCTTTTGACTCATTTTTATTCTATTATTTTCTTATAAAGGGTGTAACAAGACCCTTAACGAAGCCGAAAGGCACTTCCCACCCCGTCATTGCGATCATTTTTTTGTTTTAGACCATACCTGGGAACTAGTTACGGAGACATTGGGGGTCGAAATTCCAACTTTTTAACAAATCTTTTTATACATGTTTTTAATGTAAGATTTTTACTTTAAACACCTCCAAGATCCCCGTACTACTCAATCCATCCATCATCATAATGTTTTGAGTGCGTTACATTGAGTCCTACCGTAAAATGTGATTTTTCACCCCAAAAATAAAAGTCGTTTCCCAGCAATATTTTATACGTAAAGTTACTTAGTTTGATGTACTGTAACGTTGTACGTGGTTGCTCATTTGAATCGTAGTTGTAACAGAAAAATAGATTATATTTTTTTTACGCTCGCAGCTGATGAGGGTACTTGCCTATTTTTAACTAGTAATAGTGGAAAGAATATTAAAATACCGTCGTAATCTCGCGCACAGAACTGGTTGCGGTTGAACAAATTCCCTCTCCATACCGCCCGTCGAATGTTCGCGAATTCCTACGGCTCGGGTAATAAAATAATGTCTCGACCGTTGCGGGACACTTCGCACTACGCAGCGGCAGAGTTATCGAGTCTACATAATAGTTAATTGTACCTCTGCCAACCTTCCTTATTGTTCATACTACGAAGATATTTTCAACAACCATATCTGCATATTTTACTTACAAGTTCGACAAATAATTAAACTCAGTGTAACCCTGATCGGGTGAGTGTTGCAAAACTTTTATCAACTAGGTTTAAGTATTCGTTGCATAAAGTGCTAAAATTCCTATGTGTGTAATAATGACAACTTAGAACACCTGAATTGGTTGATTTATATTAATTGTGCTGTTGTATTAACGGTGATTGCTATTTTAAACACCCTAGAACTAATCTTTATTTTGTGTTCCACGGAGTGACCGTAACATAGGTGAAACGGGTCATGACGGTTACTTTGGTTATTACCTTCAACTTACGCACGCAAAATACGCGCTGTGATGTGGAGTTGCGGACACCAGCCCGTTATACTATACTATACAATACAATACCTTCAACTTTTCATGTATTTATTTTGTTTCTTCAAGCTAGTTTGGTGACTTGTAGATAATCAATTGCATCGTAATTTTCTGTAAATCATTCTTGTTTTTTTTTCCATCTACCTCACATTACTAGATATCATTTATCTGCTTCATCATGCTTTTAAATTGTACCACGCTGCTTAGACTGCTTCATCTTGATGGCTAATTGATGCTAGATTACCACCTTCCACCGTAGATTCCATGTTCGACGGTTGTCGGGATGTTGCAGTCAGCAGTAGAAATTCGGTCATTTTCTAAAATGCCATTCATCCACCATTCCGGTCGGCCGGTCATTAGCAGCCGCTGCTGGACTTGCGGCTGGGCAACCCTGCGTGCTGCGCGTGGCCTCGGAAAGAACACCGTCCTACCTAACTGGCTGCCTCCAGTCACCTACGTTCTGGACCTACAGCATAGTGGTTTTCTTTAGGCGAACTAGAACCAAACACGTGCTCGATGTGTAAACTCACGCCAGTCCTCTACTGGGGTGAATATGTAAACTCTTTAATTGTTTGCTCTAATTAAATGTATGTAAATACCCACTCTTCATAGTTTAATTTACCGGCTGAGCCCTTGACGTTACAGTACAGAATGCTTGGTTGATCGCTTCGTTAAGGGTCTTGTTACACCCTGTATAAACGGCCTTTACACAAAATACCGATTAACTTCAAAAATCTTTCATAAATGCCACATCGTATGGTTAGATAGTAGACGTGTGAAGGTTGGCCTCCCCTGCTCAATACCGGTGGAGATACTGCGAGACGAGTTCAGAACGAGTCAATACAGCGTGCATTTGAATTGCATCTGTTGACATTATGCGATCCCCAAGAACGCTATAGGGCTACTCACACTTGGTGAAGGCATTTTTTAATATCTTATTTTTCTGAAATATTCAATCAACGCAGTCGGTCGCCTGTCTTGAGAGAGGCCTAAGTCACTGAAGTCTGAATACAGGCCTCTCCCAAGCTCCGCCAGAACACTCGGACCTTCGTCTTCTCTCCAATCTGCCCCGACCAACTTTTAATAGTCTGTTGGAAGTATGGAGATATTTTAATAATAGAGGTATTGCAATTGTTTGCTGTTTTTATTTCTTTTCAATATACAATTTAGAATCCCTTATTAATAATGTTTTATTGATTACAGAGCAGAGTTATAAACAGTCAAATAATTGAAAATTAATAACCAATTCAAACAAACGAAAACTGACACGCTACAGAATTCAATAGTGTTCATTCATTTGTTTCGTTTGCCAAGCAAAATGTCAAACACAAAATATTAATTTATTTAATCAAATAGCTGTAATTTGGCTTCGTCAATATTGTAATATGTTAGTCAAATGCCACATAAAATTTATTATGCACTGTGATAACAAATTCCAGTTAACTTTACTATCGTTCAACGTAATTAATTTAAACTATTATCTACGTTATTGCAATGATTCAAATATGCAAATTATGTTTCATAACAGCAGTTAAATTAAAGGGTGATTTTCACCAAACGGCTCGCATCGCATCGCATCGGATCGGAACGGATTTTACAATCTTTAAAAGATATTAAATCGTGTACACAGCATTTAAAGTCTATATTACCAAGCCACGTACAGCAGCTTGACCGCGAGCGTCTTCCGCGACACGCGATCGTGGCTGAAAGTATTCTGCGACGCGCGATCGACTCCGTTCGGCTGTCGTCGTATCCGATCGGATCAAAACAAAAATTAGAACATGCCAACACGGTAGGAATTAAACTATTTGACTAGGCGCAGAAAGGGATACGTTCGCAAACGACGGTACGGAGCCGATAGTATGCGTCGACATCCTGCTGGACGCGATCGGTTGTCGCCACATTCGTTCGTACCTTTCCGATCCGATGCGATGCGAGCCGTTTGGTGGAAATCATCCTTAAACCGGTTGAAACTGAAATGATGATAGTTAATCTGAAATAGGTTCTATTGTTTTCAGTTATAACTAATATTAACTGTTGAAATAGAATTCGTAAACCGATTATACAAATTAAATAAATTGAAAAGCCACGTATTGTTGCCACTCTTTAGCTAACGCCTAGGACACATTGGTCTAGTGGTCACAAGCGTTGCCTTTCATCATAATGTCTTGGGTTCGATTACATGTCGGGTAAAGAGTTATTAGTTCTTTCCATCACGTTCAAAAACTTTTCAGTAGCTGCCTGGGGTCTGCATCTACGCAGTTTCGCCCCTTATTACATGGGATCTAAACACAGCTGTAGAAACTCTTCAGAGGTAACTGATATTGGCGTAGTTCAAAATTTACCATTTACCATTTTTTTTCTTAAAGTTTTCATAGTGATTATTCTTCTTTGAAATTCACCCACAAAATACAAGTCATCCCTAACGTCCATGAGCCGGGAGGCGAGCTCCGAAATGCAATAGATTTAGCTTTTGTGCGCCGAATCGCGATATAATGCAATGCAGACTACCCCCGCTGTCTTTATGCGACGTTTATTAATCTAGCAAGCACCGTTAGGTACTGGAGTTTCACTTGGTTTACTTTAATATCTGATATTGAAGAAGGGATCAAATTTAGATACTATAAAAACATAGACAGCGTTTCACATGGTCCATATCGGTTTTTGGGATGAAAATCAAAGGATATGTCAAAATTCGACCTCCTCCCTCCAGGCAGATGTGGCGGTAGAATATAGAGGGGCGAGCTGGACGAAACCACATTAGCCCTGGATCGAAATCGTTGTCATATTATGGCCTTTGCCAAGTAGTTGGACGTTGCAGGCTATCAGTAATTACATATAATAGCTCCAGTTGGCATGCGTTTGATTTTAGATCCAAAAAACAGGATGTAAGATTGCTTCCAGTTGTCTTATAAGATACAGAATCTAAATAAGACATACCAATTAAATTGCTGGAGTGAAAAATTCATGCTGCTTTGGACAAACTATGCATCGGCTGCGGTCATCGGGCTCGGACATAAACTTCAACAGCAGGTAGCTGCATAGAGCTGTCCATGTTTTTTTGAACTTCAAATAATAAAACAATCGAACAAAGTAATTTAATTTTTTTATTTACATTGTACTTCACATAACTGTATTATGTATTTGGCATCGTACACAACAGAAGCATTTAATATTAATAAACATTACAATTTTAACATGATTCGTAGAATTTGAGTTATATTTGAACATTATTAAATATTTCTTACTTAATTAATAAAATTTGAGCATGGCTTGGCAACGAGAGCTTTATTATTAAAATATTTTACTCGTAATCATTATGAGATGAATGAGAATTATTAAGGGAATGAGTTATTGAAAATTAATTAAATTAGTTTGATAATGTTGTAGGGAAGATCTGATAAACGCTAGGAGTATTCCAGAGGAAGTGGTTGATGTGGCTTATACAACTATGTCTAGAATTTTAGCATAACCGTTGAGTTAAATATAAGAGAGACTAACGGTATTATAGCGAAAAACGTTTGATTTTACATCTCGGTTAACACAATCGAGCTTTTTTAAAATTTCGAAGTTAATCCGGACAAAATTTATAGTTCAAAATACAAAAACTTGATCAAAGGCTCATATCAAAGTTAAAAAAGAGCGATATTAGGTATCAGAAACAAATATTAATATAACTTTCTCAACAAAAATAAGCTAACTTACATGTTCAAACAATCCGTTTCTCTCACTTTCAAAATCAAAGCCTTAATTCCACCGAAACATCCTTAAAAGTACTAGCACCCTCCTGAGCTAAGAGCGTCAGCACTCTAAGTTAAACCTGTTAAGAGCACTTAAGCGCTTACTCTTCCCTTTGTGTAAGTTCTTATCGAGCAGTCCGAGGGCTTCTTATTTGACAATATAACGTTACGTCCTCAAGGACTTCCGAACTTTATTACCGTGACCCCGGAGCTCAAGAAGTTTAGATGTCGAGTTAATTGAATGGTTTATTTAAAGGAGTGACCTCTGTTATCGACGTGGAATGATCGTTGTCGCCTGTCTGAAAGAGACTTTACATGAAATAAAAGCAAAAAGTCAGACGCAGTGTCTAGTTGCGTCGTCCGAATCGAAAGCAGGTAGATATTAAACAACTATAATCGTTCTAGAAAGCATAAACTGTTTAATGACCCATTTTGTCGCACTGTGGCCATACCCCGTATGCTGACGATCCTCAACACGATCGAAGAGACCAACCCTGGATTAGACTTGTATACTGATGAATGGAAGCAGGGTTAGAAATTAATAAGATAATTATTTTCTTTAATAATTATCGGATGAGTTATAATAAATTATCAATAATAATTTATAAATCCTGTCATTTCGAACCCTGAATGGAAAAAATCGTCTTCCATTGATGTTGAAATGTTTGTGGTTCTGCGAGCAGACAGAGTGATAGGATTCATTCAATTATTACTTTAAATGAATAATGTTATTTCTAAACTTACCTTTCTAAGGGATACCGTGTCGATGAGTGTGGTAACTCCCGAAGTCACCAACAAGAAAGCTGTGTATATTAAATCGTTTGTTAAAGGTCAAAATTAGGGTATTTTAATGATCGCAATTGTATAAAACTTGAATCGTATTTTATAACGACAAAGTTATATTGTGAAAATAGATCTTTAAGATTTTAATCCAATTAATAAAATATTCCTTGGCAAATTATTAAATTCTTGGTTGAAGTTTAAATTGAAACTGATTTGTAATTAATTAATACTTTACATAGTAAGTACTCTTAATGAATATTATGAAATAATATCTTGTTAAGTACTTTAATGAAGGCAAGATTAACAATCTTGGAATTTTTTAATTTATTGTAAAATTAATTCTTTCAATTAGTTTATGGTATGAGGTACGGAGTGGAAATTTCCTTAAGAGGGAACCAGGGCTGGGATTCTCCATTGAAACGTATTCCCCTTTTTCTTCTTGAATAATGCCTCTAGAGCAAACATTTTTTTTTTCATGAAATCATGGTCTACTGTAGGCACATCTGTCATTTCCTTTTTTCAGCAACTAATAAGTAAAGGAAATATGACCCTCTAAAAATGATAAAGAATGTCCCATTTTCACGGCTATGATTAGAGCACTGCCAGACTAATTCGAAAAGTTAGGTTCCTAGGTTTAACATAGACAATTTTTTTCTTAAAATTTAGCACAGTTTTCGGGGAGAAAAAAGGGAATTCGAACCGACGATCTCATTTTTTGTAAAATAATAGGTCTCTGTAGCTGTTCCTATAGCAATCTACGGGGGCAGGCTTAACTCAGCACAGCGGCAATAGTTTCTTCAAAAACCTTATTTTCAAATTCCTCGGAGGCCCTGTTCCCTCTTAACCTTGTTTGGAAAGAGTATCCTTCGACTAGACGGGTGTTGTGTCGGAGGGACATCTTCCTGACGAAATGCCGTAGACAACTCTGCTAGTACGATAAACAATTCTGCGTAACTTTAGGTATGGTGCAAAGTTCGTGTGGGACGTTGTAGATACCGCCACTATGTCAACCTTAGAGATTGAATAGTTCATCATACATACACTCACGCCTTTTTACATATTCCTTTTGCTAAAAAGTACGCTATTGTTTATTTCTTTAAAAGATAATTTGTTAGGTGGAAAAAGAAATCGTTTCATATTAGGTGATTAAGTGAACATTTTTGTATTAATTAAGATATGATTAGTTTAAAATCTTGTCTTAGCAGAGCGTCTCCAATATGTTCAGATCTGATACTCCTTATAGTTCCAGTTCCAGGTCTTGTTGACGCTGTTGAAGTCGTTGTTGGGACTCATCTGCAGTTTGATCGTGAGGTCGGGCTGCAACAACAGATTGTTATTATTGCGATAGTATAAAGGAGGGAGAAGTAGAGGTGTTCATTCCACAATTCGCTTGTAAAAGTATGTTTCATGTCATAGAGGGCGCAGCTTTGCCGCATACTGAATGAAAATTAAACTAGATAAACTATTTATCACTTAAAATGCGTACGTACTAATTTATGGTTACTCAACAACAAGACAAAAGGCAAATTGTATAAGACAGCCCTCAAAACCGATCTTTACCATTTCCGAGTGTTTTAGCTAGGGAGAAGAAATTTCGAAACAAACTCCTCAGCATCACACCTCTCTTAAGTTAGAATTACTTGATTGTATTCAACTTGTATGTAAAGTAATTAACATGCCAAATCAAAAAACGAAAACGCTTTCCTAGACACAGGCATCGAACCCAGGACTACCTTACGTTCAGCCGGCCTAGTACACCAACGATGAAACGCTAGAATAAGGTATTGTTAGATTTTGAAGAATGCTTGCTTTTATCTGACCCATGTTTAGTTTTGGGACACAACATTGTTTTAAAGGAACGTATTCAATTTTCAACTAAAAGTACATGAATGCTTTGTTCTCTGCGCCACAACTTTTAATAATTCTGTTCTATCTTGATGCCAGTGAAAACATTGCAAGTTAAAACATCAGGTCGAACATCGTTGTAGTAACTACAAGTTTCTGAACAGACAGCTCTATTACTAGGAAATGAAACAATATGTTTACTTTATTTAAAAACTGTCTCTATGCTTTTCAGTCCATTGTCATACACATAAAAGCGCAAGGGTGTGTTTTCAATGAGCCAAAGTTGGAAATGCAACAGTGCCATAATATTTAGGCATTATGTTTAAGTGGCGCCAAGAGTTAGTGGAAACAAACGGGCATTTGTCTTTAAAGTTACATGCGTACATCACAAACTCACGCCTTTTCCTCATGGCGGCAGGCAGGCGCTACAGAACGCCACCTGCTTTCTCTTGTCGATGTTCCCCGTAATTAAATTTGTTTCGACCACAACTCGGCCACCTGCTACGATCCTTACATACTCCTTTTGCCTCGACAATATTCACACATAATATTTTTTATAATTACTGTAGTATATTTGTGATCTCAACCTTCTATTAGCGTTTTTGCTGGCAACCTTAGGTAGGTATTTGCTAGCAAAAAGGCTGAATCAAGTTTTAAACACCCAAGTTTCAGCAAATTTGAATAATCCAATTCTCTGCTTCAATTTAATTATCATTCGCACCTACGTCAACCTGATGTTTTCCAATCTCTACCAAAAAAATAAAGCCATTCTCCCAATCCTTGTAACATATAGCCATCACTGTTCAAATAATCTGGCTAGCGACTCGACAAAAACGTGCGACTCCATAAACAAAACCCGACGTGATGTATGGCCATGCTGCACCCCAGCACAGCACAGACGTGACGTATCGCGGCGCAGCACGGCAGAGCAACGTAACACCACATAAATCGTTACCCCACTCAAGTTTGACCTGATTGTTCAAGCTGCTGTGTTGATCAATGTCGCTTTTGTTTTTAAAAGGGATGATTTTGTATGTGGCTGTTACTTTTTTCGGCATTTGCATTTCGGGTTTTAGTTTTCGCTCTTTCTACATGCAACTTGGTTATAAAGTCTATCGCAGTCCACCAAAGTATTATATTATACCTTTCCTTCGTAAAATGTTAAAGTTAGAGGGACAAGATACAACAGGGACAGTAGGGCTACAACAGGGTGGGGGGAGGGGTGGGGGGGCTATAAGTGATAAGGGTGATGGAATAAAGCTGTTTTCACATGAAGTGGTACATACAATGGTCTCACAATTGTCCAATTAGCTCGTAATCATTGTCATGATTGAACTAATCACGTTGATATTGAATCGTCGTTAGCCCCACTGTAAGAGGAGTTAGTATTAGTCGATAGTTCGCTAAAGTTGTGTCATTAAAGCGACGCCGACGCCTGCCCGACATTATCCCTCCCAGTTTTACAAACGTTTCCAACCGGGTGGCAAAGCTTAACCTTATGGAAGACATTCTAGAATTTGTTTTGGGAGGACAAGCATTTCGGACCGCCAATATTGAGGAATCCTCCTTGAAGTCTCAGTTTTTTATAATTTTTATCTTGTTCTTTATGGACAAAAAGCCTATGAAGAGCATTTACAAACTTTAAAACTATTTCTAATAATAGTTATTGTCACATTGTAATCAATTTTTTTTTAGTTCCTTGTGTTTGTCAATTTTTTTTTTTATTTGCCTGGTATGTCCCACTGCTGGGCAAAGGCCTCCCCCATATCGTTCCAGGTACTCTTCTCCTGCGCCACCTCGAACCAGCCCTTGTGATGCGCGTCCAAATCATCTCGCCACCGTTTTCTGGGCCGGCCTCGGCGGCGCTGTCCATCTTCAGGCACCCAACGTGTTGAAGCCTTTACCCAGCGGTCATCATTCATGCGGCTCAAGTGACCCGCCCAATCCCATTTCAGCCTGGCAGCCTAATTTTTTGTTTAGCTCAAAAAAATCGCGCCATGCTCCATTTACCTGGCTACCCTACCCACTCGGCTAATGCCGCAAGCTTCTTACCCACTGGTTCTTTCAGTGAATTTGAAATTTAAACTCCGTCGGCCATTAGTAGTACGCCAAGTGTTACACCTAAGGATTATTTTAAATTGCCTCTCACTCAGATTTACTTTAATTTTTCAAACAATCATTGCACCGCCATTATTTTTTAAGACTTTTTCATGTAAATTTCTTTAATGAACACTAGAGGTTATACGTAAGTGTGTAACGAAATAATAATGTTTCGTCTCGTTAGTCGTATTTGATTTATAATCCAGTTATGAAAAAAGCTAAATTCAGTACATTTTTAAGCTTTCTAAAAAGAGACACGGTCGGAATTAAAATTTGTTTTAAAAGTCCATTAACGACTTTGGGAGGTGAATTATTTTAATGGAATGGCTATAATTTGGAAAGGCTTTTCTTAATGCTAACGGGGACTTTATAAGCTACTGGTTATTCTTATTTATGTTAAAGATTTACTTCGAGGGTCTACCTAGACTATCGTTTATAAAGCGTTTCGTTGGCTACAATGACTTTCAATAGGATTGACTTCAGCTTTTCAGTAGCATGAGCCGGTCCAATACTGGTCCATCTTTGCTATCGCTGATAGAACGTCACTTTGTTTAGCCTCTCCAATCGGTACGTGCGACAAACGTTCTGTCAAAATATAACCGTCATGTCATGGTCTACACGGATGCAAAATAGAGAGGGTTGAAGGAAGAAATGGAAAGGTCTCCCACCCTGGGGCTGGTACACGGTGCCGGGCGGTATCTTGTCCTGCATCTCGCGCGGCAGGTTCAGCTGCGGACTTGGGAGCTCCAGGTGGAGTAGGGCTGCTGCTGCTGCTGCAGTGTCTCTCACCTGGGGCTCGCACACGATGCCGGGTGGCATCTTATCCTGCATCACGCGCGGCAGGTTCGGCTGCGGCCCTGGTGGCTCTAGATTGAGAGGCTCGTATTCATCAGACAGACCGCTGTCCGGGGACTCGGGCAGCTGCAGGTGGTTCTCGTATCCCTTGGGCCCCGCACGGCTCTTGTGCACGCAGTAGTCGCCGGTGAACGGGTTCTGGTACGCTACTACTGTTCTGGAAATGTGGAAAAGGAAAATAAATATATTAATCATCTTAGTTTGGGAATAAGTTTAGTAGAGGTGCAGCATATCAGTAAGACAACGATGGCGATTGGAAAGGCTAGCAAAGGACTGATATAGATTTATGATTAGCATAAGCATGGATGAAACTTTTGTCATGGAATAATAGGAAGGTAGTTCAGCAGTTGGGTACTACATTCTTTTAAAATAAGTCAGAACGCGACTACTCTTTTGTTTTCGTTCATAAAAGCGTTTGTGATTTCTGTAAAGTCTGTTTGAGTAACCTTTTGCTGAACCAGAAATGAGCTAGACTTATGAGATATCATCTTCACATGGAAACATTTCTGCTCCAGTCATAAAACTTTGAAAACAGTTATAATTACATATAATACCTTAGTTCCTCAGTAGCTTCCCCTTCCTTCTTATGCGAAAACACAACCTTAGTCGGTCTCAGCAGTATCGCAATCTGAAACCAACAAGCAAATTTAAACTTCATAATATTTTGATATCCCAATACAACTTGTGTAATTAATTCCGGAGACAAAGCAACGCCCGACAATTCGCGAAGATTTAGATTCGAGATTGATTCCAAATTAAATTAAGAAAATAATTACAACTTGTAACTGATAGGTAATTTGTTTGGCAATGTGAAACTGGGGAATGAAATGGCAAATTATGGCTTAATTTGTCATTTAGTGGTTTTCGTGTTTACTGTCACATAAAAGTGTTAAGAGGGAACAGGGCCTGCGAGGTAGGTATTTGAAGAAACTATTGCCGTCGCGCTGGGTCAAGCCTGTCCAGAGAGCGATAGAGACGCCTGCAGCTGACTATCAGTATATATAATTCGAATAAATGACTTTTGAATTGATTTTGAATAGTTTTGAATTTATGATTCAAAATACGAAACACTTATTCTCTAACACCTGCTGGGAAATGAATGTTCGTTTCGAGAAAGAATGTTATAAATGTTTGCAAAACAAATTCTTGTTGTGAAATGCGAATGTTCTCAGTGATTACCGTTTTTGAGGTATGAGAGAGTGAGCGTACCAGATATAACTCTTTAATGTCGTAATACTAGGTGTATTACGACATTAAAGAGTTAGGTACTAATTTTTAAATACAAAAGCGTAGGCGATGACTTCGGCTCAAACATAATCCATAGTATATGTAGAAATACACAATCCAAATATAGGAGCATACCAAATCAAAAATATGCAAATATTCTGTTTATCATTGAAATATCCCGAAAGTCGGGATGGCATAATATTTGGTATTTTTCCGATGCCGATTGGGCTTATGTGGGCGTTCAGCGGTTTGTGGGGCTCAGCCACAGCCCGTGGCTTATACGTACTGTATTTTGTGCAGTAAATTATAATCATGAGATTTTATTGTGTGGTGTGGATAGCGATTAAACGGTTGGTTACTTCTTTTAATAAAACTAACACTTTCCTATTATTTTTTTACGATAAACGTAAGGAAGGCATACAATCTTGTTGGAGTAAATATTTTGTAGATATATAACATTGTGCTTATTTATATACGTTAATCACCGGACCTACTAAATATTGTTGCCATCATATACGTAGGTACTGGGATATAAATGGAATGGAATATTTAATAAGTACTTACCTCTCCGTTTTGTCGCATTCTGTTAACTCGGTAGAAACAGTAGCCGCACATGAATAATGTCAGACATAACTGGAACAGAAAGTAATTATACCTAAATCACAACACCTTTTGGTTTTAGTTAGTAAGTAAGTTCAGTTATAATAATAACATGCAAATTAAAAAAAAAAAACATTGAAATGAAC
Organism: Noctua janthe; assembly: GCA_910589295.1. Classification (NCBI taxonomy): domain Eukaryota; kingdom Metazoa; phylum Arthropoda; class Insecta; order Lepidoptera; family Noctuidae; genus Noctua; species Noctua janthe. The sequence goes on along the minus strand of OU342573.1, from coordinate 693,467 downwards.
AACATAGGATCTATTTAACATAGATATACATACAATTATGTAAGTACGTTTGAATAATGTAAAGATACTGAGCAGACCATCACTAAATAAAAAAAACAGTAAAACATATATACATGCCGGTTATGTCAGAATTTACTCCGTTAGGCTCTTTCATCATGTGGGCAGACGATGGGTTTCGTACTACGAAAACACACTGGGTGCGATACACTGTTTCTAGCAAACTAACGAATTACTTGAGATTACAACTTAACACAATAACACGGGGCACAATGAATCGGGTACAGTTCCAAGACGTCTCAACTCCGCCGCGATCCGACACTGACTGTCGTTCTCCCCCGAGCTGGACATCAGGGCTCTGTAGAAGCACACCGTGTGGTTGGTAGACTAGTTAGTAAGTCGCGTGATGTCACCGCTACACACTATCGCGCTTTCCAATTAATTTTATATCCGTACTAATGACCGGTTCCAACACAAAGGTAAACAACCACTCACTATGCACTTTTGGTCTTTCTATCTTAGTTATTTAGCAAAATATTTATGTAATTGAAATCAAATCAGTAGGAAAATGAAAGACAACAAACAAACAAGGTAACTTTTCTATTCGTCATTTTAACAAAGCCTCTACGGAGACAACCGACCTGTAGGACACCGCTACGGCCTCGGACGATGCGAATAGTGTCAATTGTCACTTGTTCCTTACGTATGATACCGTCGTTCATCGCGGTGTCATGTGGCATGCTTTAAACCACTTTTTTCATTTGTTTTCGTCGCAGTCACTGTCGTGACACGTGCAGCATGGCCAAGGGATAATTGTCATTAAAGAAATTGGTTATTGTATATTTTTCACCGTTTACTTTGTAAATAGCGTGCAGTCGACAGCAGGTGCTATCAGTATTTCTTTTCCGCCGATCTCGAGAATGGCACATTTAAATAAACTAGCGAGTAGCAAACAGGTGTCGCAAACGACAACACGTTTGTGAACGAGAAACAATGCGAATTGGATGCCAGCCCCACCAGGGGAATTGAATAGAAATTTAGTATCATGCTGTTGTAGCAATGCTTTAGCATTAGTGATTCTAATAGCCAACTTGTTCGCAACACTTGACATAATGTGCAAACATTTGTCTATTGTACGTTAATAATTAAACATTTGATTACAAATAATAGGTCAATTTATTACTTTTAAATCACCCAGTATCGAGCTGGGACATTACGGGCTTATAATAATCGAAGCCACCTAAACTAACAATCTAATACCTCTGTTTTCATATCTTGCAATAGTCCTACAGCAGCAGGGGCTTGTCTTCGAGTGTACTTGCGGAGTGCCAACAGTCTCATTCCATTAAAATATTAAGGGACCCTCTGCTAGTCGACTTCGGCTCCTCACAAGCTTACTTTCTCCCGCAAACTTTACCCTAAAGCGCCAGAAAACTAGTATTGGATACTGACAAAGTAAATTCAAATTAGAAAGCCTAATTTAACAGTGGTAGTTGGTAGATAGTTTAAGTACTTAACACCACACTAGTCTACCTCCACAAATGTTTTGAGTACTCGACCCGTACTAAACTAACTCACTAAACCGATGTAAACTCGACTTAAAGTTCTGCAAGTTGTAAGAACTTCATCCCAGTGTTTTCTAGTTCTAATGCTAGGGCTTAGAGACTGGCCAAGCGCACCGACACTAGGATTTTAATTTTAAAGTAAGCTCTTTTAATACTTATAATACCGTAGAGAATTTTTTAAGGTAGGTAAACAGTCATCTAGGAATGAAAATAATGACCGTACCTGTTGGAACCATTCTCAATTTTCAAGGAACCGTTACATGGTAAAACCTATTATTAATGCCTAAAAAGCGCTACTCCTAAACTTGAAGCCTTTGGTTTGATTCCAGGTCTGATAAAGTGTTATTAGGTTTTCCATCAGGCATCAGTCATGATCGGTCCTGTACCAAGTACGTCTTATCAATCAAAAATTCATCTACACTACGATGAAAAATGTTAATCACGACTGAATGGAACATGTCCTGTCATAAATAACAGCACAGCGCACTTATCATTCAAGACATTCATCTGTTTCTTAGCTTATTAGTACTACACAACACCACATTTCATGAGGGCCATAGACTAGTTACAAACACTTTAAGGACGTTTCGTGTTACTGCCACGAACTCAACAGGATTGATATAGGTAACCTTTTCATTAGCTGATGATGACTCCGACACATTTTTGACTTTCCAATCATAGTCACCGCTGATATAACGTAACTTTCTCTTGGCCTCATGGAGTATTTATGACTGGTTAATAAGTACAACGTTATTTAAAAATAGAGAAAAGCAGTTGGGCTTAAGTCAGAACAAACTTACCAGTATGATTAACAGCAGTATATCAATGTAAATAATGATCATGTTTCACTACAACACTTTACACCTTATAAACAATCACCTAAGCATTATATTAATATAAAAATAAACTATTTTACTAAACAAAACACTGACTGACTCAGAATATTGTTAGCTGAAACTCTCTGAGACACCGTTGGTTTATAAAAATAATGTTGGTATTTTTCTCGTTCATGATTGGTCCGAATGTTTTTTGGCTCTGTGCTCATTGGTTGAGTATCGATGTGAATCTGGGGATGCCAATGGGGTTGCTCTATAAACAAGGGATGATTCGTCTGCAGTGAGTTTGGTACGGAGCATTTGAGAATGTTGGACAGTTTAATGCCTATCAAGTTGTGTGCATCTCTGAGGCTGACTATGGTGTCGGTCTGTATCTTTCTCTATTATTATTTCCAACAAACTGTAGTGTCTGAAAACAACATCGCAATGTTTAAATGCAATTAACTGTTATCTTGAGAAAGGTCATTTAAAACGCCAGTGTACAGTGTGCTCCTCAGTCTCTTTCAGTCGTTTGATCACTGCTGAACTTTTTGTCGTCTACTCGTAATCCCTTGCCAACGATTCTGCGACGCTCAACAGTCACAGTAATGTGACTGACTAAACTTTTTAAAGACTCTTTGACCAGCTGTGGTGGGTCTACTTATACATAACCTATTAATTGACTTTCTTACAAGTGATCACGTGAACCCACCTATTCCTCTTTCTACCTCCCATCCCATCTGCACCACTATCCTACTCTATGGCAGGCCAGTGGGTGCTGGCGCCAGCACTGTCGCGACGTCTGCCGCCACCGCTGCGACCTAGTTACGTACTTGTCTGCTAACTGGACTCTGCTCATACCTGTGGTGGCATAGCGCAACGATAACTACGTAGATAAGGGTTTTTGAAATTGAAGTTGAAAGTGCAATGTACTGTTGTAGGGTTTTAATCGGAATAATGTAATTTATTTAATGAAATGGAAACCTCAAACAGAATTTCAAGAAAGTTTCGAAGTTTTTTTAAGAGTTTACTGAAATAGATCAAAAAAATGATTTTTGTAAAAAAATAAATTCTGCGTCACTTTTATGTGAACATTAGACAAAAGTTGTACATGTTATATTATTGTACATTTACACTAAAGACGATTGGTGGAGTGACCAACGTCTCATATTTCTACGCTTTGGTTCATGTTTATGAACTTCCAAACGGGAAACTTTATTGATCTATCCATTCTTCTCCATTGCTTCAAATTCAGCAACTACAATAAATAAAACAACCACAAACGTTGTAGGTGCGTTTTTACGTCAAAAGCTTAACGACAAAAGTTCGCCATTTAAAACTTCCTCTATGGTATTCCAATATCATAAAAAGCTATCATAAAACCCAAAAACATTTTAAGAAACCCACAGCTTTCCAAACAGCCATAACACATGTCAACCCCTTAAAATATATCCCCAAAGGAAAAAGTTTTGGGGCGAATTTCCCTTACCTTGGAAATAAGGCGATCGGGTCGAAAGTGTTAACTAAAACAAAACATTGTCGTCTTAAATGGCAGCCAGGAGGAGAGCAGTCGCGTACCTTGGGTAGTCAACGTGTTGGGCAGAAGTTCAGCTACATATTTAACTTCACTACACAAATCAAATCAGCATAATATTTTGACTTTGATAAACTTAGTAGTAGACCAAGGAACAGCAACGTTACAGTGAAAGCTCCGTAATTCAGGTGATTTGTAGAGAATGAAGCAAAGAACACCACTCAAAGCTGGCTTAGGGATTTGGAACGTGGAAGCAGCCGTTGCTGCTTTCCACGAACCCATTGTCATCGCAGCAACAGCTGCTTTCACGTTACTGTAGTGCATCAGGAATGTTTGCCGAAGCACATACACTGAAGGTTTCAATAACATCTTACGGAAAATGATTCCTTCCATGATGTGCAGAGACGTGGGAGCGTCAACAACATTCAAATTCATTTATTCATTTTGTGACATTCTGAAGGTCATCAGCAAATCTCTCACGTGACACACCGGGTACGTGTACCCAATGTGCCATAATGGTACAGCAGATAAGTATATGAATTAAAATATTTGTTTACATTTTTTTTTTATTTTTTTTTATTAGAAAACGTTTGTTCTAGTAGTGTGTATTACTATCATAATAATGGAATTTAGAAATTTGTGTATTTTACGATTATTTTCGGGAGTCAGAACTAGTGTACTTTCTTCCTCTTACTTCACAGTGTCAAGACAAACAGCGTCCCGAATACCCGATAACTTTAAGTTGATACTCAGCTACCTGAGCTAAGGTACGAGCTTGTTCAGCGCGTGTACTTTTGAATCTGCTCAATAATACAGCAGCCAACTATGTGTGTAATATTTATTGTTTGCCGCCTGTTTGCAAGACGTATGAATTAGTTAGCTGTTCGGGTTTGTTCGCGAAAGTTGCTGTAATTAAGGAATGTGGTCAAGCGTGATGATTCCGGTATACTTTACTGTTAGCTCCAGTTTTATTATTGGGGTAGAAACTGACAGATTAGTTTCAAGTGTTTGTTCATTTTGTTCAGCTGACACCTCCATAGGTGTTTGTTGATTTTTTTCCAGGCGACGACACTAAATGTTTTGTCTTTTAGTCGCTAATTCGCTTTTAATTCAAAGATGCCTCGTTGGTCTAGAGGTCACAAGCGCGCCTGTTAAGCACGAGGTTGTGAGTTCGATTCCCAGGTTGGTCAAAGTGTTATTCGGGTTTTCAATCAGGAATTTCTCAGTAGCAGTCACGGTTACCTCCTTCGATGATCCTTTTAAAAGCAGCCTAGTGCCTACTTCTCTTTAAACGTTGCATATCTATCACCTCTGCTTATTCCTGAAATGTAAAAGCCGTGATGGATAGGCTTTCATAATGAAAAGCTACCAACATCAGGTGTTGGTTATATAAAATTGTTAATTTCCGTCTGCCTCAAACGACGGTTAAATTAGACTTCATTAATAAACCGCTAAAAATAACCGTTAAAAATAACGGCTATTTTTGGTCTGTTTACGTGCAAAAGAGCTTTTTATAAGGGAGGGTCAAAGGATTGCTTGCAATAGAAATGAGGGGGAGTTTTTAGGAACGTCATAATGCGGCCGCCTTTTAAATAAGTGAGAGATTTTATTTTATTCAACACCATAAGAGATTATAGAAAGTCAAATAAAACATATATCATCACACCTGTTAGCCCTTTAGGGTTAGGCCAAGCCTAACTACTAGTCTATTGACATCAATCAGACGCACTCCATGGCTGCTACTGAGAAATTCCGGATGGGATACCCCCATGACCATCTTTTCTGTTGTGCACTCTGGGTAAGTGCCCAGGGCCCCACGAAGCAAGGGGGGGACAGTTCTTGTAAGTGTCATAGCTGTCAAACTAAATTTAACTTAAACCCAGACGGGATACAAAAATTTCTGAGCTTGTGTATCCAACAGCTTTACAGCAAAAGTCAATAGTTACGCACTGTCGAAAAAAATCTACAAGGGCCCCATTTTTATAAATGCCTATTACCTTTAAATGGTTAGAGACGCCCCTGGATACCCCAATACCACTTCGCCCGACCTGGGAATCGAGTCCAAGACCTCATGCTCAGTAGCAGCTCGTACGACCACTACACCAACGAGTGTCTTAAATCGAATAAGTAATGTGGTACCTGAGGGAAACCTCTGACAAAAGTAAACGATTATAACCAAATCGAACAATGACAAACAAACCAACTTCTAAACAATCATCGACCCAACATCGACACTCGACAACTATCGCTTTATATTCGGAATTAAGTTAGAATCGCCTAACAATTACATAACAACACAAACAGCACTCGAATGGGACCTAGACCGAATTCAAATTAGATTTTAATCTATTTTATTGTTCTACTTCGCTCTTGTGCCGCCAAGTTTTAATTGATCGTAGGAATTAATGGCGTAATAAGCCTAGAGGTAAGATTTATCGGGACCGGTATAATGTTTACTACATCTACCGGTGCTGGGACTAAGTATGATACGTTGGACTTAGGTCTTTTGATTTGTTAGGTCTTCTGAGTTAGTTCTAGTAGTTAGTAATGAGGCGGTTCATGTAGGTATGAAGTATGGGTTTGAGGGTAAAGGTACCTAATTTTCTATGTCAGTACCTATGTTGTACTAACGTAAATATGTTGTATATCTATCAGATGCCCTAGCACGAGCGCGCGGTGAAAACTAAAATTAAAAATATTCGTTTCACATTTATTATTTTCGTAATTTATTCATGTCTATGGATGATACTGATTGTAGTTGTTGCAAACAATTTAACTAAAATGCTTTAATATATTATTAAATTATCGTTAGGATCGTTATTATACTAATTTTACCAGAAAAAGACCTGTACGATGCAGTTGCATCGTACAGGTCTTTTACCGTTTTAAAAAAAAAAAGAAAAGTTTTTTTTTCTGCTTTGATGTTTTAGAGCAACAGCATCATCACTAGGACTTTGGATCATAACTAGGTCAAAATAGAGAATTTCCGAAAGAATAAATTCAAAAATTTTATTTCAGACCAATGGATCCATATAATGTTAGTATGAACGTATCCTATATTAGTAAATAACAAATAACAATAACTAAAAAAACACTAATTGGCTACATGAACATGTGCACGCACATGTCTCGGCCCAGAGTCTAATATAAAAGGTCCGTCAACCTTGTCCGCCAGTGTCGCTAAAGGGCCTCCTTTTTTTCTTTCAAATTTTCTCTATTTTCCCTGTAGTGGCTCATAATAGGCTAAAAATTGAATGATAATAAATAAGATCGACAATTCCAAGGCAGACAGTAGGAAAAATGTGTACTTATCAGATCAGTAACATACTCGTAATTCCCAGAATGGCGGCGTTATCTTTAATTATATTCATCGCTTCACGAATCGTGAGACTTAGCGGACGTGTTTTTTTGTACTTGCTATAATGAAATATCTATAAACAATTACGACAAAATATATCAATAATTATTTGCGGCGTCAGTTAAAATCAAAGTAATAAGTGTGTCACATGTGACTAGTGCCATTCTAACTTTTATGTGCAAGATGAACTGAATTATAATTGCTTTCTATTGTAAATAAATAAAGTGTTGCGGTTAGTATGTCTAACCCACAATCGAGCCCGTTTGGTCGTAGCCAATTACTACGAAGAAGTCCTCCGCCATCGGCTACCGAACGATTGCCGCCGAGTGAACCACCACCACCTCTACCAGCACCTGCAGAGAATGCTTTGCCGAGTGATCTTGTCAGCACGCATGAGATCCAGACATGGTTATTGTCTATAGATGGCATTCTGAACGAAGTCTGCTCTATTGTTGGTGAAGGAAAAATGAACTCGGACCAGAAGCAACGTGTCTCAACCCTTTGCCGAAAGGTCTAAAGTGGGACTGCTCAGATGGCTGTCCTTTACCAATCGGTGAAGCAGAAAATGATCCAGTCACGCAGTACCATTCAGCACCTACAGCAGCAGCAAAACGTGGCGCACTCTCTGAACCAGTTCAAAGAGGTTATTGAGTCGAAGCTGAATCCGTCCAACAATTCCTATGCCAGCATGGTGAAGAAAGGCTCCGACAACTTTGTCCGTCCTGCAAACCTGAGTTCGATCGCCATTTATCCCAGCGATAAGACCAAAACAAGTGACGACACCAAATCACTTGTTCAAAAGTTAATATCTCCCGAAGAACTGAAGCTCCAAGTCCGTGGCCTGAAAAAAGTGAAAAATGGGGGAGTGCTGATTAGCACAGAAAATAAAGGCGATATAGATAAACTGAAAAATTCAGAGAAGATATTCACCTCGGGCCTAACAATAGAAGAACCATCTAAACGCCGCCCTAGGGTTACTGTCATTGGTGTTCCCGTAGCTCTTTCGGAGAAGGAGGTATTCGACTGTATTTACAAGCAAAACCTATCAGACAAATTGCCCAATGCAACTCGTGAATCCTTCCTTGAGACCATTAAATTAAGCCATAAATCGGGTAAGAAAGGCCTTCCTACCTGCAACTACATACTGGAAGTACCCGCTGGCATAAGAAAAATGCTAATCATCCAGAGCAGATTTTTTATTAATTGGACTTCATGCCCGGTGAGAGATTTTACGATAGTCACCAGGTGCTACAATTGCCAGCAGTTCGGCCATGCAGCTAAGTTTTGCCGTGAGACTAGTCCTACTTGCAACCACTGTGCAGAGACGGGACACTCCGTGAAGGACTGCAGCTGCAAATCTTCTCCCCCCCAGTGTGCGACATGCAAAAGATTCAGGAAGAAATGTGACCATCCAACCGGTGATGTTAGTTGCCCGGCACGTAAACATGCAGAGACCAACTACATTAACTCCATAGACTATGAGGGCGCCTAAGAGCGCCACTGAATATTTTATTTAGTAGGCACACAAACAGGTAGCTCATCAATTATTTATATTTCTTCTTAGTCTGTAGTTATCATGAGCAATCAGCTAATCAGTGATCTAGATAGTTTTACTGTGTCTGAATCTAAAATCTGTAATGTTGAGGACTGCAAACACCTTCTTCGTTCTGGCGACAAAACGCTTACCTTACTTACACAAAATATTCGCAGCATAAACCGGAACATGGACGGTTTTGAAGTGTTATTACAAAGTCTTGACATAAGCTGTGATATTATCGTACTAACAGAATGTTGGCTGTCAAAACAGACAGTCAACTTACCATCTCTAAACGGTTTTTATTCATATAAAACAGATAGAAACACTAACCAAAACGACGGAGTAGTAGTTTACGTTAAAAATAACTTGCGAACTATCAAAGAAGAACCACTATCCCCAGATAGTAATTGCTTAATCATTAAAATTGTTCCCGATACAGTAGTCATAGCTATTTATAGGCCTCCCTCTCATAATATCGACAGATTTTTAGACTCACTTGACACAAACTTAAATAACATAAGTACATTCAAAAACATAATACTTTTAGGAGACATCAACATTAACATTTCTTCCGGGAATCCCGATACCCATACACATAATTATCTAAATATTTGTGCATTTCATGGACTTTTACCAGCTCACTATTACCCCACGCATCAAAGCGGTTCTTGCTTAGACCATATCATTCTAAAATCAAAAAATCCATCCAAAACATTGGTTACTAACTCTTCGCTTACCGATCATCAAGCTGTTTTACTAACAATGCAAATAAATTCACCCAGAAAAAACTGCGAGCGTAGCTTCACTAAAGTCAATATGACAAACCTTGAAAGTGACATACGCGGCATTAATTTTAACCGTATTTACGATTCTGTTGATGCAAATATTTCTTTACAATATTTCATAAATTCTTTACAATATGCAATTAGGAAAAACTCTTACACTGAGATAATCCCTAGAAAGTATAGTTGTATTAAACCTTGGATCACACCCGGTCTCGTTCGTTGTATAAGACACAGAGACAAACTTCACCTAAAATCCAAACTTGCACCGGATGACGTAATAATTTCTATTACCTATAAAAGATATCGAAATTTCTGTAATAATCTTTTGAAAAAACTAAAAAACCAGTACGATAAACATGAACTACAGAAGGCGGGAAAAAATAGTAAACTTGTGTGGAAATTTATAAAAACCAATACATTGAGGTCGAAAAATTCCGAACCTCCGCTTGATTTACTATCAATAGATATAAACCCATCGGAAGCAACGAATAGGGTAAACCACTATTTTGTCAACGTTGGTAAAAACTTGGCTGAAAAATCCTCAAGTATTAGTCATCCACCCACTCAAAACCCAACTAGGTCATCTTCCACATTAAATTCTTTTGTTTTACTAGATACTGACGTCAACGAAGTAATTAGAATAATAAACGGGTTAAAGGATGTCTGCGCAACTGGGTGGGATGATATACCCAATAATATACTTAAAAGATTTAAATACCTTCTGGCCCCTCCGCTGACCCACATTTTTCAGCTATGTTTATCTAAAGGGATATTTCCAAAATTGCTAAAAAAGTCTGTCGTCACACCAATTTTCAAGTCTGGAGACAAAATGAGTGTGAATAACTACAGACCCATTTCAGTGCTAACGGGCCTTTCAAAAATTTTAGAAAAAATCATTAACAGTAGATTGATAAAATATCTGGAAGATAATAAACTACTTTCTGACAATCAGTTTGGGTTTAGGCCTAAAAAATCAACAAGCCAAGCAGTAAACAAATTGACCAACTACATTGCTACAAATCTGGATAGTGGAATGCATACAGTTGGGATCTTTCTAGACCTTGCCAAGGCCTTCGACACTATTTCTTGCACTACTCTTTTGCAAAAGCTTGAAACACTTGGAGTAAGAGGAGCACAGCTTCTACTATTGTCAGATTATCTAAGGGATCGACAGCAAACTGTAAAAATTGGCTCGCATACAAGTTCTGACCTTTCTAATACTTGTTTCGGAATTCCACAAGGCAGTATTCTAGGCCCTACATTATTTTTGATCTATATTAATGACCTTTGCTGCCTGCCACTCCAAAATGGTGTTATTATGTCTTATGCAGATGATACTGCTTTGTTGTTTGCAGCTAAAACTAGAGCTGAGGCCTATGAACATGCTCAGAATGGCTTCAACTTTGTGTCTAATTGGCTCCAGAATAATCTACTTACATTAAATGCTGAAAAAACAAAATACATTTTATTTACAATGAGAAATACTAACACACCGCTTACTAATCTAAACATTTACGCGCATAACTGTAGCACGTTCGCTGACACTGTATGTTCTTGCCCTACTTTAGATAAAGCTGACCACTTGAAATATCTAGGTGTCACTATTGACTCCAATCTAAATTTCCGTAAACATATCGAGTTACTGTGTACTAGAGTGCGAAAATTAATATATGTTTTTAAGAATTTACGTAATGTAGCTAACTATAATTTGATAAAACAGGTTTATTTAGCGTTGTGTCAATCTATTCTAACATATTGTATAATATCCTGGGGTGGCGCGGGAAATTCAATTCTTCTCCCTCTAGAACGTGCTCAAAGAGCAATTCTAAAAGTTGCTACCTTCCGTCCTTTTAGATTCCCTACACACCAGCTCTACAAAACATGTAATGTACTTACAGTACGGCAATTATTTATTCTTCACATAATACTGCACCAGCACTCTACACTTCCCTATCACCCAGTTCCTTCCGATAGGAGAAGGAAGGACCTAGTTTGCACAAAACCTCAAACTAGACATGCGTTTGCCAATCGATTTTATGTGTTTTTAGGACCTTTTCTTTACAATAGACTCAACAAGATACTAAACTTCTACAGTTTAAGTAATAAAAAATGTAGTTTGGTAATGTCAGATTATTTAGCGGTACTTAATTACACAGACACAGAAAAACTTCTAGAAGTTGTGGTTTGATTATGTTATCGTATCTATTTGTACATATTTACTTAAGCTAGTTTTAGTGTTTTTCTTTTATACCAACTTGATGCATAGTTATAATTGTTAATAGATTAATTTAATTTTATAATTTTATTGTCCTTATTGAATTGTGCTAGGTAAAGTGATGGCCTGAAACACAGGTTTAAATAAACCTAGATCGGGCAGGTCGCTGACATCTAAATTGAACTATTGAATACTTGCGACTGTAGGATATATTTTAGTTATAGTTTACTTATAAGTACTTATAATTAGTATGAGAAATAATACTACTGCGCTTAAATGTACACTTTTTGTAATACTTTTTAAATAAATTATTCTTATTCTTATTCTTATAAATGACCCACTTTTACCTTACCAGGTAAAAAGGTATCTTTTCCAAACAAAAAGTTCAACAAAAAGGGTTCAATTTCAAGGATAAATTAAACAGGATATGTAATAATTAAGGGTAGCATTTTCCTGGATTAATTAAAGGTGATTTTTTTAATTGCTATTTTATTGAGACAAGGTTAAGTTACTGATAGGGCACGCCACCATAGTGGCGATAAGTCCCCTCATTGAGGAGTGGCTAGAGTGGCGCCACTGCGCCCTCACCTACCGCCTGACGCAGGTCCTCACCGGACACGGTTGTTTCGGGAGGTTCCTGCACCGAATCGGGCGGGTGGAAACGCCCGGGTGTTTCCACTGCGAGGATAGTCCGGAGGACACGGTGGAGCACACCGTGGAGGTCTGCCCCGCTTGGGCGGAGCACCGCCGTGTCCTCGTAGCGGCGATTGGCGGCGGCGATCTCTCGCGTCCGGCCTTGGTTCAAGCCATGGTCCGGAGCGAGAGGGAATGGGAAGCCGTCACCTCCTTCTGCGAAGCAGTCATGCTAGTGAAGGAGGTGGCGGGACGTGAGAGGGAAAGAACCTCACGTCCCAGTCGCCGCGGGAGACGCCCTGGGCGTTGGGGGTCACGTGGTGGCTCCCGGCCACCGTAGGCGCGTGCCTGTGGACGGCGAGTTATGGGCCAGCTCGCCGTCCGGCCGTCTTATGACGACAGGCCGTGTCGACGGCGCGTTCGTGTTCCACGTGCGCCTCAAAGAGATGTCAGCAAATAAGTAGGGGTCCGCAAGGGCCGATGCCTGCCAGGGCTGCGGGACTGTTCGAAAGAGATACCGTGGCCCTGGAACACAAAGGGCAAAGAAGGAACATGGATGGGTTTTAGTCAGTACAAGTCTGACACTCCCTTCCGCTCCGCCCAGAGTGGGGGGGGTCATTTGATGATTTCCCATCCGTTAAGTTACTGATTGCATTAAAGATTTTTGATCACTCAATTTTTTTGACAGAAAACGTGACTTTCTTATTAAGTAGTAGTGAACTACTAGTGAGCTACTTTAAAATCTTATATACAACATTATTTTTAGTATATGCGAAGCCTGAATATAGTTTGTTCAGAATAAGTAACTGAATCGATTCCAATAATTTTTAAACCATGTTATATTTTGTCCCAAAAATATTTTTAAAAAGTTACCATTTGGACACCGAGCGATATTAAGTACCTATTGCAATGATTTAAGTACCTACTGCCAAATTATTATTATCAATGACGACGGAGGCGCGCGCGCGGGCGCGCTGCGTGGTGACCACTTTTTTGTGCGGACAACCAGGTAACAGAACAAGCTACAACAACAACAACAGCAACTTTGTTGTGTTTTCATGATACAGTTTTGAAATTTTGTACATAGATTCTTTACATAAAAATACTAGAACGAGTTTCAGGTTTCGCATATACTAAAACTAATGTTGTGTAAAAACGTGTCACGGTGTTTGTGGTCGAACTCCTCCGAAACGGCTCGACAGATTTTTATGATTTTTTTATGTATATTTGGTAGGAATGAGAATTACTCATACAGTATATTTCGCACCGCTAATTTCACGCGGACGAAGGTCGCGGGGCACAGCTAGTTATTCATAAAACTTCATTGACTGCCTCGTTGGTCCAGTGGTCGCACCAAGGTTCTGGGCTCGATGCCTAGGTCGGGCTAGGTGTTATTGGGTTTTTCCATCAGGAATTTCTCAGTCTCGGCCACGTCTGGATTAGTGCCCGGTTTATGACAATAAGCTCGCCCCCTATTACATGTGATTTAAACATAACTGGCAGAATGTGGGTGGACTATTAGGTACACCTCTGCCTAACCCTTGGGGAACTACAGGCGTGTTATTGTGTTCATTAACATAGGTAATTGGTCACCAGCTGTACGTTCAACCAAGTCAAAGAAATTGTTAAGAACATGCCGTGGGTCTTCACGATACAGTTTGCATGGTGCGCACGCTACGGAAACTAGTGAGTAGCATCGCCTGAGGTCGTGGCACGGGGTGTTCACATTTATTTTAAAATACTTGTCCTTAAGATCTATTGTCCTAAAATCGGAAGTCTTCCTATACAATTTCTACCGATAACTAAATATAGACAAATATCGATTTCCTACCCTCTAAAATACCTTTTATCTTTATTTACAAATATTAAGTGTTTAGCCAAGAGCAGGCCCTCAACAGTTGGACCCGAAGAAACTCGATCAGCCCACTAACAACTACCCCTGGGACTTCGCAACACGATATTATTTGAAAAGTAATCCTTTTGACAACAGCGGGTGAAATTTACCGGTAGGCACCGGTATGGGGGTGTTTGTTAAGAAATTTTGAAGAAGGAATATTTTTAAGAAGTTTTATTTGATTACGTTTTAGAGGTTTTAGAATTTATGTTAGGTAGTTGAAATTATTAATTATTATTAATTGTCTTAATACGATGGTGTATTAAAAGGGCAGCCTATTTAACATTAAATGAGTTATGACTCATTCCGCCACCGATATCAAAATGTTTCGTGATTGTGCTCACCAATAAAAGATGGTTACATTTTCTTTTCATATCTCTTTTATATGAAAACTCTAAGAATAAAACTCATATCCCCATAAAATACGTGCAATTTAAGAAAATAAACCAGTGATAGGCGTAACATTTTTACGATAACCGATGATAACGTAAACGGAAACTTTTCCATTTCAGGTACAATGTTGCCAACTCAAATAAACATCCAACTTTTAAAATTACGTTTTATCTGTCGTGCATTCAGCTAGCCAACTTTTACGACAAAATCTCCCAAAAAAAAGAGCAAAATGTTTCACGTCGAAGTAAAGTTATACCCTTAATTATTTCCTCATTTCAGCACATCGGGGAAATTCGGGGAAAAATTTCAGTTGGAGAACAATTTTCTTTAAATATTCTTTTATAAGTTTATTTAATAAGGGCTCTTTTTGAGATTGAGTAATTGAAATGTAACAAGAAAGTGGGATATGAATAATTGTGCTTGAAATTTTAAAGGTCAAAGGCACTTTCCACCAGTCTTTTCACTAATTCGTACATTATTGTGAGTAGTTTACAATGCTCAGTCTACTACCATTTTAGATTCTGTGGCCTGAAAACACGAAAGACGTAGTTGGCTTCTTTTGAATTAGTTTATCTGGAGAAGAACTACGACAGGGTCTAGACAATGGTAATAAAGCATTTCCTATTTCTACATCCGCTTCAACAGGATTGAAGGCATTTGTGACTTCGTTACTGTTCATCGATATTTCCGTCAATTATGGAACGATTTTGAATTTTTTTTTTTTGAATCACCAAAATTTGTAGTTGGTTAGTTAATCATTTCCTTGAGGTAAGTTAATTACAACGTCTCCAAAAATATTACTACGATATTCAGATCAAGTCAGTGCTAACTGGGTTGTGGAGGTCAGATAGGCAGTCGCTCCATGTAAAATATTGGAATTCAGCTGCATCCGGTTAGACTGGAAGCCGACCCCAACAATCAACATAGTTGGGAAAAGGCTAGGCAGATGATTATTGAGATCCAGTCACGTTGATAAAACTGCAAGCCATCCCAAAAATACATAAGACAAGATTGTTAAACAAACTGTAATATCAATAAAATTGACTCGTTAAGGGGCATGTTCTTAAAGAGGGCTAAGAAAATTGATTACCGGCAGAGTAAGATTTATAGGGCGAAGGATATTAGCAAATTATGATGGATGACTGGAAGGGACTTACTTACGAAGGCTTTATGTGTCGGTTACACGAGATTGATATGTTGCGGGCTGACCTTGAAGTTGTTATTATGTTATCATCAGTATTCATTTCGTAAGCGGAGCGCGTGTATGCCTAGACGAAGAACGTGAATAAATCAAAAAGTGGATGACAGAGTCGTTGTACCTACTTGGTGTTCGGTAGTCTCTGTGAGGGTTGTGGGCCATGAGGGTTCATGTGTAAGTGTGCGCTAATGAAGGTTTTCGTTAATTATTTTCTCCAGGAGTTAAGTGGGTGAACATAACGTAATCCCCGAAGGATTTGGCAGAGGTGTATCTAATAGTAAACCCGCATTTCGACAGTTATGTTTAAGACCCATGCAATAGGGCGCGAGCCTATTGCCACCAACCGGGTACAAATTCAGACTCCGTGGTTGCTCCGGAGAAATTCCTGATGGATAAAACCAATAACACTTTGCCGGACCTGGGAATCGAACCCAGAACCTCATGCTCAGCAGTCACACTTGCGATCACTAGACCAAAGAGGCAGTCAAGTCGAGTGTAGCATTAATAGCCCTCATTATTTTCTAAATACATTCTATCATTCAAAACCAAAAACATAAACCCAAAAACAGCAATCCTCTAAGCATGATCACTCAATACGAAGGGGCTGTCCCTAATTCATCCGACCACACATTGTCCTCTTTAGGGACAGCTTTATAGAAACGATATATCTGCCGCAAATAATTACTAAACATATACTTCGACATTAGGAACCTGCCCGGAAACAGCGGTGTCCCGAAAAAGGGTGTAAATAAACGTATATAATGCTGGACATAGGACACTTCCCTAAGGGATGAACGACGGATCGTAGAAACAAGGTTTTGTAAGGATGTGGTGTGTCGCTCCAACATGAACAAATTGTGCAGGATACTGTTACGATCAACAAACGCCAAAATCCTAGCCATGCTGTTAATTTACGAATTGCATGAAGTAAATTGTGCAGGATACTGTTACGATCAACAAACGCCAAAATCCTAGCCATGCTGTTAATTTACGAATTTTATGAAGTAAATTGCTGTTTTAACTTTTTCTTTGAAGCTGCTCATTCTGGATATCCTATCTGTAGCAAATATTTGATCACAAATTATTATTGTGACGACTTGTTAATTTATATCAACTTTTTTACTTCTTTGTCAGTATCGGTCCTCTGTGTTTAAAAAAATCACAGAAGACAAAAGCTGTAGTGACTTGTATATGATTTTTGCTGAGAAATGGAAAAGGAACGCATCTAACATACCACTGTTTTTATTAATTTCATGGTTAGCTGTAGACCCTTCGTCTCTCAAGGGGCTATCCACTATGTAATCGGAAAATGTGGCGCGTAATTAAATATTGGGACTTGTTTAGTGAATTAGATTCAAGGTTGTTTCCCCAAGGGCCAGTGGGGTTCAACTGTGAAGGTTATTATGGGCGAAGTGAGGAAAGATACGGCTTAGAGTTGATATCAATTTCGGCGCTGCACGTGTAAGTCTCTAGTTGGTTCTATGATCTGGCGAAGGTCACTTGGATATGCTGGATGTGGGAAGCATAGGCTTATAGCTTAGGTTATTGATATCATCAACATCTTTCAGCTGAATGATGTTGATGATATCAATAACAGAATAACTTCTTACGTGAGAGTTCAGATATTAAAATAACTGATCACTGCACTTACCTACACTTATCCTAGATCTGGGATAGTAAACAATCAATCCTAAAATAATGTTTATAGGGCAGCTACCTTTATATCTGCGCCTTAACAGGTGATCCAATTTTGATTAAATTTTAACTCAAGTAGAACATGACCAGGGTTAGCACAGGGATACTTTTATGTGGGATGATTCACACGCGAGTGAAGTCGCGGGCTAAAACTATTACATATAACGTAAATTATTTGCACAAAAGATCGCAGCTCTCATAATTGACTGTCAATAGAGATGTCGTAAGTCAGTGGAGATAATATCACGAAGTATCCCTCTTCCCCCTGTCTCGGAACAGATGTCTCTTGTCATTTGACGGACGTGACGTAATTTGACGCGGAATGTGGCGCTAGTGTGATTGGCAAACTGAGAAATAATTATATCGATTGATGTTATCTATACTTAATATTATAAAGCTGAAGAGTTTGTTTGGTTGAACGAGCTAATCTCAAGAAATACTGGTTCGAATTGAAAAATTATTTAAGTTTTGGATAGCCCATTTATTGAGGAATGCTAAACATCACACTACGACCAATAGGAGCGGAGCAACAATGAAAAATTTCAAAAATGGGAAAAATTGTATTTTTATAATAATTTCACGCAAACGAAGGTCGCGGGTAACAGCTAGTTTTTCTGATATGAGTATAGAACTGCCTCGTAGGTCGAGTGGTCTTTTTTTTTTTTTTTTTTTTTTTTTTGGATGGGAAATCATCAAATGACCCCCCCCACTCTGGGCGGAGCGGAAGGGAGTGTCAGACTTGTACTGACTAAAACCCATCCATGTTCCTTCTTTGCCCTTTGTGTTCCAGGGCCACGGTGTCTCTTTCGAACAATCCCGCAGCTCTGGCAGGCATCGGCCCATGCGGACCCCTACTAGTTGCTGACATCTCTTTGAGGCGCGCGTGGAACACGAACGCGCCGTCGACACGGCCTGTCGTCATAAGACGGCCGGACGGCGAGCTAGCCCATAACTCGCCGTCCACAGGCCCGCGCCTACGGTGGCCGGGAGCCACCACGTGACCCCCGACGCCCAGGGCGTCTCCCGCGGCGGCTGGGACGTGAGGTTCTTTCCCTCTCACGTCCCGCCACCTCCTTCACTAGCATGACTGCTTCACAGAAGGAGGTGACGGCTTCCCATTCCCTCTCGCTCCGGACCATGGCTTGAACCAGGGCCGGACGCGAGAGATCGCCGCCGCCAATCGCCGCTACAAGGACACGGCGGTGCTCCGCCCAAGCGGGGCAGACCTCTACGGTGTGCTCCACCGTGTCCTCCGGGCGATCCTCGCAGTGGAAACACCCGGGCGTTTCCTCCCGCCCGATTCGGTGCAAGAACCTCCCGAAACAACCGTGTCCGGTGAGGATCTGCGTCAGGCGGTAGGTGAGGGCGCCGTGGCGCCTCTCTAGCCACTCCTCAAAGAGGGGACTTATCGCCACTATGGTAGCGTGCCCTGCACGGGGTTGCAACAGTCGCTCTCTCCATGTCGCCATGATATCACGCCGGAGGTCTGTCCGCTGCGCGGCAATTTGCCGCGGCAGCGGAGTTTCCCCCTGACGTAGTGCCTCTGCGCGCCATTCATGCAGGCGCGCGAGGACTATCGCCTCCAGATCCCATGGCGGCAATCCGGCAAGGAGGCTAGCCGCCTCGCCGGAGATCGTGCGGTACCCCCGGATTAGCCTTATGGCTATCACCTTTTGGGGCGCGTTCAGGTAGTGGGCGGCTTGCCGCCTTAAAGAACGCGCCCACACCGGGGCCCCGTAAAGAGCCATGGACCGCACGACCCCCGCGTATAGCCTCCGGCAGGAGGCGTTTGGACCCCTCAGGTTAGGCAAGAGCCGCTTGAAGGCAGCCCCTGTCCGTTCCAGTTTGGGAGCCAAACGTCGGAAGTGCTCCACGAAGTTCCACCGGCTGTCGAGGACGAGTCCTAGGTACTTCAACGTCGACCCGACGCCGATGGAAACCCCTCCCGCCGTCAGTAGGGATCCCGACGGTGGCGCATTCCGAGGCCCATGAAAACACATGGCCTCGGACTTGTGCAATGCCACCTCGAGACCCAATTGCCGGATCCTATCCACGACTATCGCAACCCCGCGTGTCATGTTTTCGGCCGCCGCCTCGTGCGACCTCCCTTGTGCCAAAACCAGCGTGTCGTCAGCGTAGCAAACTACGCTGACGCCGGTAGGGAGGTCGGCGCGCAGCACCCAGTCGTAACCGATGTTCCACAGGGCCGGTCCTAGAACCGATCCCTGTGGAACACCGCACGACATCTCTCGCCGGTTCCATTCTCCGCTCTGACCAGGGTAGATCACGGCCCTATCCGTCAAGTAGTCCCCGACCACACGACGAAGGTAGGTTGGCACCCGGTGATACCGGAGTGCCTCCCCAATGCAGCTCCAGGGCATGGAGTTGAAGGCGTTGGCGATGTCAAGAGACACCGCCAAGACGACCCCGCCCCGGGACACCGCGTCCCCCGTCGTGAGGGCTCTCACGCGCATGATGGCGTCCACCGTGGAGCGCCCCTTGCGGAAACCAAACTGGTGTTCCGCAAGATCCGGCCCCATCCCCGCAAGGTGCCCGGCGAGGCGGTTGGCAATGACTCTTTCGAAGAGCTTGCCCACCTCGTCGAGCAACACGATGGGCCGGTATGCGGACGGAGAGTCCGCAGGGCGCCCTGGTTTCCGGATGAGGACCAGCTTCCCCGTCTTCCAACGAAGCGGAAACTGGCCTCTCTCCAAGCATGCGCTTAGGAGCCCTTCCAGTCGGGGCCCGAGAGCCTCAGAGGCCAGGACCCAGGCTTTGCCAGGCAAGCCATCGGGTCCCGGGGCGGTGTTTCTGGCTTTCAGCCTGCGTACCGCCACTCTCAGGTCTACCCCAGTCACCTCCGGAACGTCGTCATCGTCATCGGTGTGGTCCGCTTCCGGCACCGCACGCGGCGGCGGAGCCATAGGCGGGGGAGGATGCTCCCCTCGCGAAGGGAACAGAGCGCTCACCACGTCCTCCACGAGCTCAGGCCGGAGACTCTGCGTTAGCGGGGGGGCCCGGGTGCGGAGTTTGTCCCGCACCATCTTGTAAGGGCGCCCCCACGGATCTCCGTTCAGAGACTCCAGCATCTCCTCGCGGGCCAAATTCTTGGCCCGCCGGACAGCCTCTTGGAGGGCGGTCTTCGCCGCTCTGTACCCCTCGTACAGCTCCGCTTCAATGGCTGCCGCATCCGGAGGGCGGATGCGGAGCCTGCGATGCCTGGCGTACAGGCGCCGCGCGGCAACGCACGCCTTGCGCAGAGACGTCAGCTCTTGCGACCACCAGTACACCTGACGCCGGGCGCTTCCTGGCCGAACTCGGGGCATTGCCACGTCGCAAATCTCGGACATGGCCTCCTGGAACCAACCCGCCTCGTTGTTGATGTCAGCAGGCCTGACTGGTGATGACACCCAGGCCTGCACGATCGAGGCTTCCAGGAGGAGCTCCCGGTCCAGCTGCAGGTCGAGTGGTCTCAAGTACTACTGCTGAACGTGAGGTCTTGTATTCGATTTCTAGGTCGAGCAAAGTGTTCGTGGGTTTTTCCACCCGGTAGGTATTTTTCTAACTAGCGGTCCGGAGCCTGGATTTGCGTACTGTTGATGAAAATAGGATGGCTTCTAATACATGGGCCTTCATAACTACCAAAATGTGGGTGTGCTGTAGTTACGCCTCTGCTTAACCCTTCGGGGGTAAAAGGCGTGACGTTTGTTACACCGCTAATAGAAGTAGTGCTTAGTACAACGCAGTGTAAATGAACTCGTCTGTGAAAGAATTAATACCACTATAATATATTCAATTTCTGCCACTAAGCGGCGTTTAGAAGTTACCGTCTTGACTAATATTTCTGTTATAAAAACATCAAAAACACTCGCACCTACAACGATTAACGCTACGCTGAAGGGCTGGTAACTTTTTCATTCAAGAAAGAAAATGCTAGCTCACTTTTTCCCGAGACCTACGAGGAAAACCTCCCCTTCAACATATTCCCGTGCAATTTCTTCTGAGTTACATAAATACATACACACTTAACGTAATTGAGCACTATAAATAAGTACCTCTGTTGTTTTTACATAATTTCTGCTATGTGGAGATATCTTCTCGATTATGATGTTGGACGACATTGAGCCACCTTTCTTAATAAAATACATGTCGGATATGTCAGGATTTGCTCCGTTAGGCTCGTACATCATGTAGGCAGACGATGGGTTTCGTGCAATGTAAATACACTGGGTGCGATACACTCTTTCTATTAAACTAACAAATTACTTGAGATTACAACTTAACACAATAACACGGGGCACAATGAATCGGGTACAGTTCCAAGACGTCTCAGCTCCGCTGCGATCTGACATTGACTGTTGTCCTCGCCTCGAGCTGTAAACATCAGGGCTCTGTAAAAGCACGCTGTGGTGTGGTTGACTGGTAAACAGGTCGCGTGATGTCACCACTGACGCGCTTGCGATTCATTTTATGTCCGTACTAATGACCGGATCTGACAAATATATAAAACAAATTATTCGAACTCAACGATTGTCCATTTATGTCATAAAACAACATTTTTATAATCACCATGCAAGATCGTGATTGCAATACGTTGTTAATGGATAGAAAGAAACAATCAATGCCTATCCTCTGGACTGGATGTTTGTTATGGGTAGCGGCACGAAAACTATTTATCATTTCAGTCTCATCTGTGGAACTCTCTAGCTAATTTAATCTGACCTTGTTCAGGTAGTCCATAACCAAGGTAAGCAAAGAATGAACCATTCACTCTGAAAAATATGGACCATTTCGACCACTTCGAATCGAACGTAACTCGTAACTAAAACCCGTAGGTGGACAAAGAAAAATAAACCACCCCTGAATCCAGCACTTTCGATCAACATAAGTAAACGGAGTTCCCAGCTGAACTTACATTCAGGGTTCAGCAAGATAAAGTGGCCAAAATAAAAATCTTTCGCAGTTGTCAAATGAGGGCAGTTTGTCAGCCGGCAGAAACACGGTTCCGTATATATCATTACGAGGACAACGAATTGGGAATATTATTAAAAGTCCCGACTAACAGCGACTACAATTTGTTACTTATTTTTAGAACCTTTTTTGTTGAGATTTCGTGTGTTTCTTTATTAAGAAATACTAGGCTACAAGCCTGTGTGCCGTGTATCATATTTTACTGTAATGTTTTTGTGTACCGTAATGTTTTTCACTGAAATAAAGTGACCTTAAGCTGAATAATAAGGTGCTTGTTTAATATTATTATGCCATGCTCATTTTTATATTATTTTAACGCTCTTTATTGTTTCGATATACCTACAAACGGTCAATGTCAACTTGCTACCATAGATGTGCTGTTAACTGTACTATAAGTTTACCTATAACTGGTTCTCGATGAAGAATGCTACATTAGTTGAATAACTTTCAAAATAAGTATATTTATTTAACTTCACTCAGTTCGACTCGTTACACATTTATATGATTTAAAACCAGCGTGCGTTGTACATGGCGGTGAAAGCGCTCTGATTAAAGGGCTTGCTCTGGGACAGTTCACATGGCGACCGCAGTCTGACGAGCCATCATATCTGATACTAGGATTGTAGAAGGGTGGAATGGAAACCAAAATAATTATTTGAGCAGTTGGACGTACTTATTAAGAGGAAGGCAAAAGTTCCAATGGTTGAAGAACATCACGCCTGTAATCACCGAAGGGTAGAGCCGAGGAGTACCCCATAGTACCTTCACCCACATTTCACCAGTAATTTTTAAGTCCCATGTTTTAAGGGGCCAGCTTTTTGCCATCAACCGAGTACAATCCAAGCTCGGGGCTACTGCGGGTCTGCCTTGCTGGTCCACTGGTCGCAAGCGCTACTGCTGTTGAAGAGGTCCTGGTTTTGATTCCCTGGTTGAGTTAAGAGCTGTTGAGTTTTCTCTCCAGGGATTTCCATCCGTGTAGTTACCACGGCAACATATTTTATCGTTTATCGTGGTAGTAACGTTAACCCCAGCTCCACTCCCTCTAAAAAAACTGATTACATCATCATTTCGCTACCGGTATAATCAAATCTGCAATTTAAAGGTCCTATGGTGCGTAACAGACGATCCTAAGGGAGTCATAATTTACCGGTTGTGGCATTTTTAGGGCACGTTGGAATAATGTGCTCAACCCGCAAACGAAAACGACATAAAAAAGATGAAACCTTCTGATCTTTTCCTTCAGATTTGTTATTAATCTCTGGATGATTCTTTGCGAGTCTTATCGTGTAAACGGGTTTCAAATATTGCTGGTTATGCTGTATTCTATTTGTGATCGTGGTTTCATTTGTCAGTAAGCACTAGTTTCATTAATTTTCAACCGTCAAAATGTTTCCTGAAATTTATGGCTTAAGCCTGAATACAAACAGGTTAACAATGGTTGACGTGATCAATAAATCATCAATATGACATCTTTAATGATGATGTTCTGCTTTTACGTTGATCATAAATTCTAGTCCAATTTCGGCTAATCCAAGTAGATGGTATCGAAACAATAGCGCTGCAATCAGTGTTGTGGCCGGTACTCGCTGTACTGACAGTTTGTGCATTTATTACATCACAAACGGTTTAAAAAGTATTGTTTTATAAACTATTTTATTAAAGGGAAACACAAGCGCCCTTACCTCTACCTTTATCCAGGCAAAATACATACATATGGAATTTTCAAGTATAAAGTTAAAACTTGGTCCAGATTACTACAGTATGAAGCCAAGTAAGAGGACTACATAAAACTCTGACACCAGGTTAGGCACCAACCACACGATAAACAAAGATATTGTGAAGCCACTGAGATTACAATTAACACAAACAGATAGGTATCCTGGGACCTGGGATCATAATTAAGCTACTTTTAGACTGATATTAGTATCAACTCTGGTAGTATTCCTTCGCCTACGACTCTGCTAGTATCAAGATACAGGTTCAATATAAGCGTTTGAGTTTGCTCCTTTGCAAGATATGGCCCACCTCCTTTCCTGCCCATTCTGCACAACCACTTGCACCTCTCAGGATTTATTGAAGCCAATGTTAGAGCTGTGCAGATAGCCACCCAGTATGTGGCTTCACAAAATTTGAGTGTAGTCGACACGTAAAGAAGAAGAAGAAGAAGAATATAAAAGCCTCCCTTAAAACATTTACAACATATATTAAACAACAAATAAAAACGGCATCTTCTATTAAGTTAATGAACTTGGAGCATCGGACTGACACCACTATAAACATGGCCGTTAACTGACAGAACGCTGGTTATAAAAACATGCATTCATACAATTCACCGCACAATACAGTTCAGTAATACCACTCATTACCATGCATACGAACAATAAGCTTACAATGTTCCCACTGCTGGGACACAAGTCTTTTTTCTGTTAGCAAAAGAAGGCCATTGTGCTCAGTGCGGATCGCCGGATGTCACACATCTTCGATTTTTTGGTTCAAGGAAATATTCCTTCTGGATGATTTTCTTTACCGTTTTGAGAGAGTTGGTGATGAAATAATTAACACAAAGTAATGTGACCAACTTATACTGTCCTACTCGTAAAGTCAAAGACGTTATCACTGTGCCAGCTCTGCTCAAGCTACAAGTAGTCCACTGGCATACTACAGTAGCTTGCAAGCTACTAGTGGCTTCAGACACCCGACACCCTTTGCACCTAAATACCCTCGTGTCTCAAAGACTGAAAAGCCGAAACAGCTTTCTGAAGTGTGTTACCCCACTCATTGGCCAGCCGTCTGCGGAAAGACTAAAGCTTTTGTAAGGTAGTGAATCTCTACCTAATCGTTCCATCTGCTGGATATCTCCAACCAGGACATCAGTTACCATGGCTGACCTGGAAGTCTTTAAATATACTCTGAACCCAGTTTGGCCACAGCAAGGGAAACCTGCTCAGGTGGAGATTCATTGATGACTCGGCCCTGGAGTGTAAATGTGGTGCTGTTCCACCAACGTTAGAAATTACACTTAATATCGTGTCCTGTTTTTTTTGTTTATTACAAGAACTAGTTCTACAAGAACTGATGGACGCTACTGAAGTTGTCAAACTTGTAGCTCAGTTCTGGGCCGACGGTTAGAAGAAGAAGCTACCAGCATGTCTTCAAAATGTGCTTCTTAACTACCTCGTACTTATTCTGCTATAGTCCTTCTGGTCATGTCTGCTATATACCATCAACCCCTTTTCCTGGCTCAATGCCAAGCTGTAACCGAATGAGCCACGCACAAAGCACGCTAGATATATATCTCTACCAATAAAGCCAGTTATCATAATAAAATATTGATAATAGTATTACCACAATAACTGCAATAGGAGAATACAATAATTGATGTTATTTAGGGGTTTGATATGTTTGTGGAATAAGTGGATTTGTATGATAATGAGTATCTCGTTGTGTTTAAGAGGATTCCTAATTATTTCTGGTTTCCCTCTCCAAAACATTGTAGGCAATCGGAGAATCGAACTCAGGACCTGTTGTTCGCCAGTAAACTTAAAAGTTGGGGTAAAATAAATAAATAAAATAACAATAAGAATCAAAACCATACATCAAAAAAATTACAAGGATAAATGTAGGAATTTTAGGTAGGGTGATATAACAGGCGGTCTTAAATCAATAATAACATAGCCTTGAATCAGATCCATACGCGCTTGAGGAAAAGCCGGAAAAAAATAATAATCTGCCATCGAAAAAATATTGGCTTACGAAATTGACTTTGTCGTATGTCAAATAAGTGGCTAGAACGAATCAAAGTTCGCGGAGTGATGAGACGAAGCGAATAACACCGTAATGATGGTTTATAACTTTCTCCTCCGCATCTAAGGTGCTTATATAAATTTATTATTTCGTACTAGAAAGAAAAATGCACCCTACAACCATTTATTTATGGTTGAGTATCAGAAATCCACGTTAGAAAACGCTGTGAGATTAGTTTACAGGCTTATATCTTTGTAAAATATTCGCGGGCAGCAGAAAATTGCATGAATCTGTTGATGCCAACACATAAAAATATAATGTCTGCAATAAACGAAGATTTTTGTGGTTCCTCGTATTATTAATGCTATGTTTATGGTTCCGTACTGATCTTTTATATTTGTAAGTCAATAATATTGTTATTGGTGATAGTTAATATTATTTATGATGTTTTGTTTTTCTGTTTAACATGCAATATTTAATTGATTGTATTAGAATAGCACATAACACTTTCGGGCGATAACATTCCCACCGGGTGGGACACACACGCTGACATTCTATGAGAGGGATTTACGAAGCGAATCTATAATAACTGGATCACTCTATCTGTCAGTACCGACTGCGGACACGTACATTGAAAGATACTTCAGAACATGTAAGAGTCCGGTGTTCGACCGAACCTGTTTGACCGAACCTTTTTGGTGCTATATTTTCAACAAAACAATAATGATAGTTCAAGAAAAAACGGCAAAATGTCGCAGAAAATAGCGGGACGAGCTGGTCCTAACGACCAGTTACCCACATTAGCTCTGGAGTGAAAAAACTGGAAGAGTAGTGGGGTACTGCAGGCTAGCAGTAACAGTAACTTACTATTAGTAGTAACTAACTAAACATCATCAAAACAGACGTCGAAGCATATATTTCTATTACCATAATTATGTTTGGGGTACCCCCCCCCCCCCCCCCCCCGCCTTTTCGCCCCATACACAAGATCCTGCGAACCGTACATGTCGTACCAGCCATTACAGACACAAATCACATACACACATCCTCTTATGAATATTAATCGTTTGAAAGTCTATTAGCCTCAACTCTACAGCCGGCTTTGTACCAGATATAATAGTTAGACGATACAGGCTGTTCATACTGTGTAGTTTGTTGTTTGGTACGGCCCAGATGTGGGGTAGAGAAATGATGAACATAGGATTAGGGATATGGCTGTCTGTTAGTAAGAACTATGGCGATTATACTCGTGGGAAGGTGTTATTGGCTCTCTGTTATCCTCGAAAATCTATTCAATAAATCATAATCTGCTTAGCCTTTACTCTACTATATTGGAGTCAGTTTGCAGTCTAACCGGATGTAGTTAAATACCAGTATTTTACATGGAGCTATTTGTCCTCCAAAACCCAGTTAATACTGGGTATTAGGTAAGACTGGTTGTAAACTTTCATCCATTTAATTAACTGAAGGAATATAATATTCATGCAATCATTATTTAGCTGTCCAAATTGAATTCGATATATAAATAAATAAAATATTCACAAATTAATTGCGTCGTATTGGAAGGACATTATGTATGCTGTGTACGTTCGTAGACTGCTGTATTTCATCCATATTTACACATACTGTTACCGAGCAAAGCTTTTAAACGTAGCAAAGTATTTCGAAACATAAAAATCCAGCAACTATTCCAAGTAAAACCGCAGGGAAACCTGTTGTATCAATAAATTAGCGTGAAACGGATCGCCGAGGCGGGGGGCGTGGTACACGGGCCGGGGGGGGGGGGCACCGAACAAAGCGACCAAATAACTCAGCGACGACGTCTGAAATGTGAAAAATTTAAATATTTTACAAAGAAAACTAGCGTTTTACGGTTTTTTTCGCGGAATGGGTTACTTTTGTTCCTATTGTAGTTGTTATTTATAGCGAGGAAGATGCGGCTGAATGTTAACGTTACTCGCTGTGGACCAAAGTAGTTAAGTCAAGGCGGAGATGGAGAGAGAGGAATGGTTATTGAGGATTTGTTTACAATATACAGAAAGTAAGAAACAGATAAATGTGCTTGACTGTATGTCTGTTGTGAATGGGATCGTAGCAGGTGCCGTTCTGTAGAACGAATGAAAGGTTTATAGACGGTCCATCTTGATTGTCTTGATTTGATTTATACTCGTGTAGTCTGTGTCACATAACATAACATCACTTGTCATTCTAAAGAAGGGTTAGACAGAGGTGTACCTAAAAGTGCACCCCCATTTTGACAGTTACGTTTTAAGTACCATGTAATAGGGGGCGAGCCTATTGCCATCAACTGGGCACAAACCAGACTCCGTGGCTGCTACTGAGAAATTTCCGATGAAAAAACTCAATAACACTTTTCGCAGAAAGTCTCTTTTATCTGGCAACCGAACAATCATGCCGAGCAGGTTTTCATTGTTTGTTTTTTGTTGTACAAACGATTATTCTATTTTATTATTGTTCTCAACTAATTCTTAGTGAATGATAATTTGTGTTTTATGCTCTTTTTTATTTTTTCTAAAACTGACATGTAATTTTGATAATTATTAATAAATAGACCAAACTGACCAGTCGCGCTTGATGAGAAAGCAACGAGGTATTTCTGCACGTGTAGTCTGTGATATAAAATTTAAAGTTTATAGATAGTCTACCTTGATTGGCCACTTCAGTATAGATGCTCGTGTAAGCAGGCTCTTGTATCACAATCATCTGAATTGGTGCACGTAAGTTCATTGAATAAAGATAATTTTGTTCAAACATTAACCTGTGATTTTTCATCAAGAATTTATTACTAAGGCGAACTCGGGCGGAGGTCTAGTGTTGACATTAACACAATGAGATTTTATTTTTCTCTTTCGGATAAGTGGGAAGGAGAATGGCGAAATGTGCCTAAATCGTATCCGGCATGCAAGTGAGATCTTATGTTGTGTATAGCATTGTGTAACTATTATATGTGTATGAGAAACAAAGGTCTCTAAGCTAAAAATTAAGATCTTTTGAAAATAAATCTGGATTTTCCCAACAAGAGTAAACATTTACCAAGATCTTGAAATTCGTCTCTCAAACATTCTCTAAGTAATTCAATCATAGAACTTCAAACAATTTACGATTATCAATGTGGTTGATGTCTACAATAAGACAGCCTTCTAAACTACAACTACAATCATGGAGCCCAACTACTATGTACCATCGCAAACTTTGGTCCAAACGTTAAGGTCAAGATAGTCCGTTTCAGAGGGTCAATTGACCCGTTTTGACCCGCTATGGGGTGCGGTCAGATATGGCAGCTATGGGTTAAATGATTTTGGGGACTGTTTATAGGCTGTTTGAGTTATAGTTTGTGGGTAACTGCGATTGTGGCTCGCCGTGTGGTGGCCGAGGGAGGATGACCCTTTCTCTAGCCGACTGTGTCAGGACAGGCAGTTATGAGGTGCGAAAAAGATGGGTAATGTCCTTCTGTTCGCTGTTGGCAATAAATTAACACTAACAGTTCGTGTGGCAAGCTGGTGAACATGTAGAGGTTAAAGTGAAGACTACGTCTGAGCTTAGTGTTTTCTTCTTTGTAAAATAAGAAGAAGTCAACCAAGTGATGGATATGATGAGAGCTAGGTATCAACAGAAAAACCGGATTTTCTTAGAAATGAAAAATTGAAGAGGTTTGACATCCAGCAACCCGCACGGAACTCGCGTGGTGGAGGACCCATTCCCTCTCACAACGAGGAGCCCAGTGTCACGTTAGTGGTAGAAAGCAAGAAAAAGTATTTATTAGTCCGCACAGAACAAATTAAAAAAAAGGTTAAATTAACATTAAAACAAAATTAAAAAGTAAACATAAGAAAAATAAAAAAAAAACAAATGAAATTTATTTATTTATTTAACACTTCAAGCACAGAAGTACAGAGGCGGACTTAATGCCATAGGCATTTTCTACCAGTCAACCTTTGGGTGATGCAAAAACAAGCAGTGGTAGGTGTAAATCTGAAAATAATTTTAAATAATAATAAGATTAACTACAAGGATATATAAAATACTATAAATATATATCAAATACTATAAATATATATCAAAATTTAAATTAATGTAAATAAACATATAACATAAAATTGGTCCTGTACGAGCTCAAAGGCACCATCTCAGCATGGTGCTGCAACATTAAAAAAACAGTGATAACGTTATGCGCTGATTATGAGTTATTACATTTAACTATTGATAGACGAAATAATTATAGTCCCTTTTTAGTCAATTTAAAGTTCACCTCTCATTCATCTCTTTTGAAAATTGCAGAGCAAAATTCTTTTCAAATCGTAATTAAAAACGGGTTCGATCACAATCCACTGAACTTCACCAGCAGACTTTTTAAGAACTTATCCTTTTGAGTCGTTTGGAACAATACAGCAATCAATGGTAGAGGATCGCTTCTTTATTGCAGCCTCGACGAGGAAGGGTCAAATATTTCGATTGCAAAATTGTCGACTTTTGCTCAAGTTTGAAGTTAGACCAAACGATTTAACTGGCGTAATTCAGGCGTGGTAGCGTTTTTGAATAGTCACTGTGGCAATGATGTCATCGTAAGAGAATGTGTACAGTGGTGCGTGTCATTACAGGCCGTAATGATTTTAAAAACAACATCACTGCTGCGTTATAAATAAGTTGTAAAAATGACTCTTTTAAATCTGATAAGGGTAAATAAGGACAAACAGGGCAAAGTACATTTTATCCAGATTGCCCTTTTGTTCCAACCGAACATTTCGCCCTGCCGTCTACTCTATTAGATTATAATCCAGCTCGACTTATGAAATAATCTCACCAGTGACTCGCAAACATAAATAAACAACAATCTTAACAAAAATGTGTCTTCCAAAGTTTTTACCTTCAAACCTGTTGTCGACACTTCCTGACTAACAGGCGTCCATTACTTCACTCTATTTGACTCCTCAGCTTCGTAGTTTCATTTAGTTTGCTGTCAAAGGCTAATTTATTATGTCTTGAACACTGCCAATGGTAATTGATTGAGAACAAATGGTTAGAAGACGACTATTTAGATTTGTTATCTTCTTTTTCTTAAACTTAGGCTTAGGCTACATAGAAGGCGTACGTAATGGGTATAAAGCGAGTTCGCACAGCAAGAGTAGTACAAAGCAGAAACTACTTTTCGACATAATTGTATTTCGTACTACTTACATCACAAAAAACGCGGAAGAAACCGCGCCCGTTACCGCATTCTCCGTGGCAGAGGCGTTAGTTTGGAAAATAGAACGTTTTCACCAAATAATCGCGATGTATCCGATCCAGTCATCTTATCTAAGCGGTTTTTGTTTGAACCAATTCAATTGGAGGAGGCTCAGACAGTTCTAGACGATATTTGGTTTACCAAAAATCACGAATTCACGAGTCTACTTACATTCAATTGTTTTATTTAGGTCATGGTCCAAATAATACTTCATGCTTTAAGTAAATTATTTTTTTATTCCATTTTGGTTCCTGATGACGGACAATGGTGCGTCTTTGAAAGATATCGTAACGTAGTGCTCATTGATTATTCAAAGAAGTCGATTAATTAGCCAATGAGCGCTTAGTCGACTGTGACAAGTTATGGCTTTGAGGTTCAACTCTCAGGTCGCAGTCGACGTTACACTGCTTTCAAAATTAAGATCTCGCTGGTAAGCATGACATCGGCACTTAATCTTGTTACCTGCATAAAAAGGGAGAATCAAAGAATTTTTATGTAAGTTATTCAGAGTAAATGCTAATAGCTACCACTTTCCAGTCACGGTCAATCTACAGCAAATCATAGTCAATTAAATACCCACTGTTTATCAAAACCCTATCACTTATGCCTTGCACAGCATCCAATCGAGTAATGTTCAGACGCGGCCCACTGAGTCATGAAACGGATATTTTGTTTGAGGCAACTCTTTGTACACTCAACATTGTGAATTTTGTTGATGGCAACTTTCCGATGGCGACTTTAGCAGTCTTTAATGGCGGCGAGTTATCGGCTTTTATATTCTTTTGGACAATGTGGTTAGTGAATTGTGTTTCTGGGTAGCTGTGATGTGTAGTTACGGGGACAGAATTATGTTTGGTAGTAGAAAGCTATCTCAAATTTAGGTACGCATTTTAACAGGTGTTGCGTTCACTGTAATGACGCAAAATGTAGATGGAAACACGTCATAGCGCCAAACTCATAGCTTAATTCTGGGCTAATTCAGTAAAAATTGCCATCGACACGCTCAAAAGAAGATGAAAATATAATTTAATAAGAATAGTGCCTAAAAAAATAAACAGAGAAATTAAAAACTCGCATTAAAATTATTACAAACCATGTCATGCATGGTATACCTAAAAGTTAACAGAAATACATTTTTACAAAAGTACGACAATAATACCTAAATAGTGCGGGAAACAACCACAATTTAACAAAAAATATAGTTCGTATTGGAATTCATATTACCATAACAAACAAAGGGCGCCAAATGTTATTAAAAAAAAAATACACAACCAATATTTTTTTGTTACATTTTTCGAATACCATTTCCCCAAAATAAATATCACCAAACTTTGTATACAAAAAAACTTATGCGGACTTTCGGCACCAAATAGGGTCACCCCGCAAATAAAATTGTAGTTTTATAACAAAATAAGAATATCGAAGAGAAAGGTTGTATCTTTACCCCTATGTATCTCGTGTGATATTTAGCCGGGCCGCCGGGCGGAAGGGACGAACACTACTAAATAATCAGGGAGCAGCCATAGGAACTGCGGACAGCCCTGACCGGACAATGCCTCGGTAGGGTTACCCGTTGTACCGCACTTTTAAGGTTGCCCCTGACCATAAGATAAGTTGGATGCGTGCAGTAACTCGGCACGTAATGGTCGTCGGCGTTTAGTCTTGATTGGAATTCGGCGATTTGTGTGTTCCCACTTGTCCTGAGAATTGTTTCTGATTTGTTTTTTCGATCGACGGGTTTTTATTCTATCAACATTCTCTTTGTTTTATGTACGAAACAAAAGTAGGGTTTGAAGTCATAACTGGTGCATAGATAATAATTTATTTTCTACCTTTATTTACACTTAAGATCTGGCAGCTGTCAAGTAAATCTTGATTATTATTAATATTATGGCCTTTGAGCTTCTCCTACCGGGCAAGAGGGAAGTTAGTCCAAAAATATATTTTCCACAATCCAGAAAAAGTCTTACACCACATGAATACGTTTGTTATATTAATGTCTCTCTTTAAATATTCTCTTTTTTGGTAAGTGAAAATTTTTGCACCGATCACTACACAGACACACTGACTTGAGAGGTTTTCAGTTATTACAATTACGCCTTGTATTTCATCATATCTGTACTTAAATATTTCAAGTGCTATTTCAAAAGGATTACTACTTACCTGTAGATGTTTTAACCAGAAACCAGTTTTCGATAGCTTTCGTGAAAGTTGTTGATTTTATGGTATTGAAATTAAATAAAAAGTTTTGTTAAGGTACGTTGTAATTTCAAGTCAAATAGTTCTTTAGCTAAATAGTTAAAACATCGCTACTTCATTAATTCAACTACACCAAGTTATGCCTACTAATATAAAATAATAAGATGCTGTCAAAGTCAAAGTGCGATAACAGCATAACACATTATACAGTTGTGCAAGGATCTTTTGGCGCTGGCTAAAATCGGAACTAACAACTTGCCAAAAAACTCTTGTATATGAATAATATATATGTCGGGTATGTCAGGATTTATTCCGTTAGGCTTGTACATCATGTGGGCAGACCATGGGTTTCGTGCTATGAAAACACACTAAGTGCGGTACACAGTTTTTAGCAAAACTAACGAATCACTTGAGATTACAACTTAACACAATAACAGGGGGCACAAGGAATCGGTACAGTTCCAAGACATCTCAACTTCGCCGCGATCCGACACTGAATGTCGTGCTCCTCTCGAGGTGGACATCAGGGTTCCGTACAAGCACACAGTGCGGTTGGTAGACTAGTTAGTAATTCGCGTGATGTCTCACCACTGCACACTAGCGCGCTTTCGAATTCATTTTATGTCCGAGTTATTATGTAAGTACTTGTAACTTCCCTTCCTATAGCTACAACGGTCCTTACTGCCCCATCTCAAAATAAATTCCACCCTGTATTGTTTGCTTCTGAGCCAAGCATGTATAACACAATAAGCTAACCGACAATCTACTCGAACCTACATGTAGTAAACCCATAAAACCACTCCACAATACATTTCCAGCATAACTTTGTTCACTTTATTCCGACTACCCGCAATTTGCAAGACAAATTACACAAAGGCTATCTCGCTGAGAGCCAGGTGAACTTTGGCTTTTAAATAAATAAAACTGCTGGCCCGACTCTGTACTGACATCCGCTATGTACTGTAGGTACACAAACGGCCATTTTTTGTTGCGGTCGAGACGCGCGGTTCGACCGCCCAGTATAAATCAGCTCTTATTAATTTCACATCTAATCTGTGTTTTGCGAAGTTTTAATTAAATTTGTTTTATTTTTATAGCGTTTTGTATTTAAATGTGTGGTTTCTAATAATGATAGCTTTGTAATGGGAGATCAGGGCTTTTTTTAACAGTATTTTTGTGGAAATATTTCATTTGTTGGGACGTTTTATTTGCTTTTAATATGAAAGCCCGCAATTTAAATTCTCGCCTATCTAAGCGTGGGATAACAAACATGAATGTCACATGCACCCACACTGTCGACATTAAAACAAATAATTTCGTGATAAGATAATGAATGTAAAGGATTATTTAAATCCAGCTATAACTAGTATTATTTAGTAACCTGTGCCGCCGCCGACGATTAGCGTTAAGCGTGTAGAGCTAGCAACTAGAAAGGAATAGGCGGGTGATGAATAGCGAGAGTGTGCAAGTTTATCGCTGGGCCATGAACGCATCAGCGACGGCGATGGCCGAGTGTTCTGCATCTCAAGCAAGCGTCGATGAGCGATCCTCTTTGATAGCTCTTTTCGCTGCGACAAACGAGCTTGGTTGTCGTAATGCGAATCAGGGATCAATTATTATGTCTCTTTTCCTTTAAAAAGGACCAACAATTTTTGTACATTTCTTTAAAAAAAAGTCAATAGAAAGGTGCCTACTCATCGGCGACGGCACATGAACCTAATGTGTTAAGCATAGGTAGGAATTATCTATTCATAGTCAACAACCATACCTAATTTGTTCTTATTTTCACATAACTTGCCGTCTCAAAAGTATCACTCAACTTGGCCTTTTAGAGTGTTCACCCATATAAGGGGTGTGTACAAAACAGTTACTACCAAAGTTGAGCCACGCTGTACATAAAATGTCAGCTTTGGCAGATAATTGACGCGAAACTTTACACTTAGTTGAAAGCCGAGTTAGTGTTATGTTGGAATTACTTATGTGCTGGAAAATAAAGCGAATATCCTGACAGGGATGTTGCTCGGAGCATGGTAAAGTAATTTTATGCTGAATTATTGACTATACAGGGTGTATCAAAAAATTATCAGCAGTCCCATACAAAATTTTAATACCCACTCGACCTAAATGTATGGGACAGCTGATATTTTTTTCGCATTTTCGATATTGGACCTGTGGAGGAAGTTGTTCAGTTTGATGGTCTGTAGCATATCCTTACAAATGACTATACCCTTTCTGTTACACTCTGTATAGTATGTATACTTTAATATTGGACAAGACATCACTGTTAGAAGCATAACGTCTTGAGCAAGACTAGATTTTAACCCACTTCAAAAAACAAGGTGAATTCGATGATTTTTTAAAATCTGAAATTGCCGTAAACATTGGTGTTGATTGCTCGTTAAACTGCAAAAAATAAGTAAGTTAACAATTTTCCAAATATTTTTAGTAGCTCATCGTTCACTTGAGATTACAACCGACTTAATACACAAGTGCGAAAGAACATGATTAAAGCAAATAAAACATTGAAAGCGAAAATAAATTAACTATAATGAAGTGGTGCCCGGTCACTCGCAGGCATAATTACTTGCAGGCGTTTCGAATAACTGGCATAATGTTCGAATAACTCGAATAATTGGTGTCACTTCATCGCCAGTGCTGTTTCCAGCATTTATTGCGTAATGACATCAAAGGCTTTTTTTGGTTTTGGGTTTTCGTCGGGCAACTGGTATTTTTGGTACGGTTTTTAAGAGTTATCATAATTATTCTCTTTATCCATCCACAACGCGTAAAAGGACCCTTCACGAAGCTGTCAACCAAGCATTCTGAACATCAAACTGTAACTGCAAAAATTATTGCTGGGAAACGACTTTTGTTTGGGATGAAAAAAATCACGTTTTACGTCACTCAAAACATTATGCTGATGGATGCATTAACTAGTACAGGGGTCATGGAGGTATTTCAATTAAAGTTGTAACATTAAAAACTAGAAAAAAGTCCTCCAATATCTCCGTAACTAGAAGATTCAGAACAAATAAGATTGCAATGGTGGCAAACTAGTGTTTTCCATCATTGCGATATCTTTTTTGTTTCGCCTTTCGGCTTCATTAAGGGTGTTATTACACCCATTATTCGCAGAAGATTAGTAAAAATGCCTATCTATATAACGTTACCGCATCCGTATCCTTGGACTAACCAGTCACCTTGGTTGTTTGCTATGCGGGTTTATTCATTACTTGCTATGTCTTGACTATTCCGTAATGTTAACAAATCAACAATTTAAAAAATTAGGCTTTAACAGAGTAGGATTGCAAATTTTGACACAAAATACGATCACGCTGCCAAAAAGGGAAACATTTATGTCCCTGGTAGACGCGTCATATTTTTGAAGTCGCTATTTGCATCGTTTAATATGGTAACAGGGTAATCGCTTTCAAAGCATTTCGTCTTTTACAACGACATTCAACGGGATGGGCAGAAACCCTCAGGTAACTTATATCAAACCAATATATTATTTGAGTTTTCCATAAAATCAAAATCAAAGCATTTATTACAAGTAGGCCAGTTACAGGCACTTTTGAATTGTCGAAACAAAGACAACAGTAAAAAATAGCTACAGTCCCAGTCACAAGGCACAAAAACTGTGAAAGTACTGTAGTTGCCCATTCCCTAACGTAGATCTCTATGGAGAAGAACGGGCAAGAAACTCCATGGACACTCTCTTAAATCAGAATACTTTAACAAAACCTTGGTTACATCATCATTTTGAGATGGTACATTATGTGAGAACGATGCAACAAGATGTGTACGTTAAAAGTGTCCATAGTAAAAACAATTCAAAAATAAAATAAAGCCGTGGCAAATAAGAGATGACCAGTCACAACTGACAGCGCCCGTTCACGAACATGACACATGTATCAGCACCATTCAACTCAACCATTTTGAAGGGAACTAAATGATCCGACACACGTGCCACCATCAGCGAGACATTTGAGTGAGCATGACATACTCCTAACCGCCAGGGCACATTCAAGTCAAGAAAAGACGCCGGTTTCCAGCGAATGACAGCTTTCTAGTACATAGTACTCACACAATATGGGCTAGGCGGCTATATAATACAAAAGAGATTGAATCTATACAATGCAAAGATAGTTATACAATCTTCAGCAGCTCCAACTATACTATTTAATGCTATCAATTTAGGCGCCCCTGTTCTTGTGGACCAGGACCGGCATTGAGCCAAGCATTTTTATCAGTGATATAATCGTCCAACTTGTAATATGCTTTCTTACATAGCGTGCGATTAATGCATGTTTTAAATGTCGTTTCATTCAGTTCAAGAATACTTTGTGGAATTTTATTATAGCATCTCAAACAGTACCCCATGAAAGATGAGTCTACTTTAGCGAGTCTGAAGCCCGGCTGAACTAATTGGTCTCTATTTCTAGTACTATAATTGTGTCTGTCACCTCTTTTATTAAAAAGATGTAGATTTTTTCTTACATACATTATGTTTTCGTAGATGTATTGATAATGTACCGTCATGATGTTAATTTCCTTAAACAGTTCCTTTAGAGAATCGCGCCTATGAAGATTATATATGGCTCTGATGGCTCTTTTTTGCAGAATAAATATAGACTCAATGTCTGCAGCCCGTCCCCATATTAAAATGCCATAAGACATAATACTATGAAAGTAACTAAAATAGACCAGTCTAGCGGTATCTACATCAGTATATTGACGGATTTTTCTTATAGCATACGCTGCTGAACTTAGCCGCCCCGCAAGAGATGTTAAATGAGAACCCCATTGTAGCCTTGAATCAAGCGTAATCCCCAGGAAAACCGTTTTATCTACAAATTCAAGTTTCTCTTTATTCAATACTATATCACAATCGCTACTTTTAACATTCGGTAAAGCAAATCATACGCATTTCGTTTTTTTTTTCATAATCGTTATGACGGAGATCCAATGCCATTTTATCAACGCCCTTGTCTGGTTTTACATAAATACAGCTTATGTAACTTCGCTCGTACCAGACAAAAAACACATCCTCAATCATAACCAATTTGACCTTCGCAATTAAATTCCATTAAAAAGTTAGTACACCTCGGCGAAATCAAATCAATCAAAGTGCGAGCGAGTGGGCTGTGTAATGAGAATTTTGAACTAACGACCGATGTGAACGGGCCTTAATTAATGGATCCTGTGTTAAGTTGCTGATAATGATGGATGGGTGTGCGGTGGCTGGTCAGGAGGATGTGCTGTGTTTTAGAAGATGTCAAGTAAAGTTTGCCGTTTCTATTTGCAGTTGCTGAGATTGGCATTTGGTCAAGAAACAAATTTCTTTTTCAATCGACTAACTCTATTTATTGTTACATCTTGGTCTACGGCCCCGAAATGGCGGCGGTACTTAACGAGACTTGGTGATGGCAGGTGGAGTAGAGATCACACTTTATGGTTACTGAGAGACGGTAGAAAAATTGTTGGCCGATCAATAGCCAGATGGGTAGCCAGATGGAGGATGGGATGGATGTTGGGGGAGGGTGGTTGTTGGCTATGACCAGATGAGCATTCAGAAGTCCGCGAGTAAAACTTGATTGATAAAAACTCGCGCAGACCAGGGAAGAATGCCACAAAAGGTAGGAAGGCTGCATGATGGTCAGTCATGTATTGACAAGATACTGACGTTATTGGTAAAAGAGTTTTCCAACAACTGGTATGGTAACCACTACCTGTCAAATAATCTCTTTACCTTTGCCTACATTTCTCAAAATAATTATGCAACAAACAAAATCTACCCATTACGAGCTATTTATCCTCCTGCCAACAAACAAACCTTTTTACCTGCATCGCGTAATCCTAAACCTGAACTGGAATTCGGGCTAAAACTTTATTCTCCCGTCCAACATTTTTTACCCAAATCTCCAAAATTTCAGTAGTTATAAATCTCAGCCTAATTTAAAATTCGCTCGCTGAATAACTTTCAAACTTGCCTAAAATAATTATAATTTAGTATTTAATACTAAAATATCTTTACTTAAAGGCCCAAAAGGTTTTTAACTTAGTTAGGGATCTCGGAAGCTAAGAGAATTAAACTGGAGTTTAGTTTACAAATGCCATTAATGTGAGAGCACTTTGTGTTTGGACGAACGCTTTGAATTTGATAAATTGAAGCCTCTGAAGACCGGAGATTAATACCAATGAGCCTCTTAAATTATTATGTTTGTTTGAATTACGTGCGCGTGAACTGCCTCAATGAATGGAGTGTTAGGAATGGGCGAGGTTGATTTTATGAACGTACCAAAGGGGAAATTGCTATTTATTAGCGTTACTGTATCATTGAGGAGGATATTGAGAGAAAAGTACTAAATAAAGATTGACAACCACATCATTATAATAACTTAAGTCTGAAATGGCACCGTAAGACTTCATCCTAAAGGAAAATGCGTAAGGGTTAGATTTCCAGACCGAGCTTTAATTTCACAAAATAGATAATTTTTATACGAATGTGAAACTATATTCTTGCTCTCATTCTGTTTTCAAATAAGTGATTTTGTGAAAATCGAAAATGTTTTAAATTCTAAATAATTGGTATTAGATTTTAAATGATTTTCGAAATCACACGCGGTAACCACAACTTTATCAGGGTTATTCCACAATATCAAGATAAGCGGAAGGGATTAAGATACTGATAACTGATTGGATAACAGCAACAATTATATGACAGGAAGTCAGTAGTCCGTGGTGATGGAGACCAAGCACTTGATACTTCTGTGTGCAGCTGTGGTAGGCCTGGTGGAGGCTGGAAAACATGACATGTACTCCAGGTAAGATTGTTCTGGATTTTTTTTATTAGAATTTCTGGTGGCCTAGTAGGTTCAAACCAAATAACCCAAGCAGGCGCTTTAGTTTGTGCAATTTATTTAATCAAATCCGTTGTAGGTAAAATATTCAGAGGAAATCGTCATTTTCATCTATCAAACTGCACTGCACCCGCGTGAGCATCACAAAGGGGTTCGTGTCCCAGCAGTGGAATGGTTCTAAACTGATTATGGCAACAAGTCTTATTCACGTAAATCCGCTAGCTGCGAGAAACACAGGAACACTCGTTGTGGCTGTAATGGGAACGGCCTTTTTGAGAGATTGGCGATAACAGTTTTCTTTCAGTGATATTTATCAGTGAGACGTTAGCATCAAACACTGCTCACTAATATAACCTCTGCTACTTCCACAGATATTCAGTCTACAATGTCCAAGTCCGCGATAAATCCGACCAGAAGCTACTACATGACCTGGAAGATCAACTGGACCTGGACATCTGGCAGCACGGCGTGGCCGGCATCAGGGAAGCACAGATCATGGTCAAGCCGGAGAAAAAGGCGGAGTTCCTAATGGCCTTGCATGTGCATGGAGTAGATAAAACTGTGCATTTGGAAGACGTTGCTGAGTAAGTCTTAGTTTTTCTGTTGGGTCTTCGAACGATGTTGTCAGTGAACTTGGTTCAATGAACTATTTTGTGTTGCAATAAAGTCGTGTTCAGTGTTCATCTTAGAAGGATATACTGACCATGTTGGTGATGTTCTTCAAAAAGTTTAGCTGCGTTGCACTCATAACCCAAAAAAGGAGTTTGTAAGGACCGTAGCAGGTGGCGTTCGGTATATGCGGCCCCTTTTTAGCAAAAGGCGTGATTTTATTTGATTATACAAAAGTGATAATCCCGAAAGGGGCATATTGGTATACCAATGACATTATCAAATGAAATACTAAACATAAAATATTTATGAAAGTAAACATATGAATTAATTTTAAAATGCATGATTTTTGTGCCCAAATTACCACCATTTCCCTAAAATCTAACAGTCTTTTAAAACGTGACAACACCATCTTCGGTATTAGTATGTTCGATCGTCAATTGTTTGTGACGGCGACACTCCGGAAACCCACCGGAGTGTCGCCGCCCGCGTCCCTGTGTTGCCATGTAACTTTCCTCATTTTAGTACATTTTATTAAATTTTTATCGGATGTTTTTTTACTTGTTACCCAAAAAGGATGACATAAAAAAAACCTAATCTCGATACCAAATAATACTCTCATGAATCGGGTAATTTTTATCATGTTGTATATCTTCAGTACGTATTACTTAGGACAAAACAATTATGGACGAACCTGAAATATTTATAAGATCCGCTGGGAGTAACCACGTTATAATTTTCAATTTTTTTATGTAGAGCCTTCGAGGCGCACGATCGTCAGATGGCCACGTGGAGGTTCACGAGGACCAACAGGATGATATTCCAAGACTACCCGCGATATGCTGAAGTAAGTATAAGTAGTAGAAATTACCTTCTTCAGCTTTTATAATTATGAGCCTGTTGTGTCCGACTGCAGATCAAATACCTATGTCTTTCCATTTTTCTCCAACTGGTGCAATTCGATGTCAATATGTTAAGTAGATGTCTAACCCATCACGTCATCTCATTCTTATTCTTTATTGCACACAAAAATAAGAGAAATACATAATTACAACATATAGCTCAACATCATCATATCGTTATTTGCATGTCTTTGGTAAAGTTGAAAAAAAAAAAAAAGCTTCTTTAGTTCCGTGGTTTCGATGCCAAAAGACCATCTGCATTTTGTAAATGTGCTTGTAACAATAATACATTACAATTATTCTATTACAAAGTAGCATGCACCATAGTGAATAGAGTAAATTACACTGATTAACTAAATTGCTCTCAGTGGCCCCGTTAGACCCCATAGTATTGTTTTCAGTAACATGTTCATAATTCCAGTGATAAATCATAAACTAACTAAATTCACTAATACTCCCCTAATCCGACGTTTGCGGGATTTAACCCCAAAACGGAATAAATACTAGTTCACAACTGAACATTATCTATTAATTAGTTCGTTAAAAGCTTTGCGGGTTATTCTGACTAATTTGTAATACGATTTCGATGCCGCGTAGCCAATATATTACGAATGCGTTTCTATTATTTTGTTATTGATACACTGGTTTAGTTTTAGCATGTTTTAGTGAAAACGCTTTTGACGCTTCAATAAGCGGCCTATTACCTGCTGATACTGATGCCTGCGACATCCAACTGCTGGGCAAAGTTTTCTCCCCATGACTTGCAGTTGTTTCGATCCAGGGCTAATATGGACCACTGGTCATGGGTTTTGCCCTGCTCGTCCCACCATCTTCTACGAGGTCTGCCACGACGCCTTCTGGCATTGTAATTGTGTTTTGGAGCGCAGTTTGGTGTTGCGTACACGGTCGGTTAATTTGGCGCCTAGAGTGCTGCGCTCCGTTGCACTTTGGCAGACCTTGAGTTTGGACTTTTGAATGTTTGTAAAAGACCAAGTCTGGGATTCATAGCTCAAAATGGGAAGAATGCACATGTCCATGATTTTTCGCTTTAGTGACAAAGGACGGTTTCCTTTCATGAGCTCCTTCATGGACCAGTAGCTCTTCCAGCCATTTCCGGTTCGTTTTGTGACTTCCTTGTCTTGCCTGGACTGGAAAGAGACTAACTGGCCCAAGTAGATGTATTCATGGACATATTGCAATTCTTCACCATTCACTCTGATAATATGCTTAGTGGTGTTTGGCATCAGTTTGGTCTTCGACATGTTCGTCACCAGGCCAACCTCAAGGCTTGCATTACTGTTTCATTATTTACCTACTGTTGAATTTTTTAATGGTTAGTCGTTCAGCATATTATGAGCTTTACTGCAGAACATAATCCTCCCCCAAGCGTCGCCACATAGCCTGGCCCTGTGCTCTTTGAATCCAACATATTCTCACTTTCTTCACCAGGTGACAGGCCTTACGTCACTGCGCGTTCCAGTACCATGATTGCTCGAGATCCTTCCTTCTTCTCCTCATCGGTCATCTGTTTTGCGAGCAATGTGTCCACTTTATGATTGCTTACCATTATCATTCTATAATATAAATTAAGAGAATGGCTATTTCACAGATTGATGCGTACTTGGACAGAATTGCTGCTGAATATCCTAACTTGGTGACTCTAGTACACGCTGAAAAAAGTTTCGAACAACGTAACATCAAGTATTTAAAGGTTTGTAATGAGTTTTTATACTATACGGAGATTTGGTCATTATTCTATTAGGACCAGTAATTTCGCTT
Organism: Noctua janthe; assembly: GCA_910589295.1. NCBI lineage: Eukaryota > Metazoa > Arthropoda > Insecta > Lepidoptera > Noctuidae > Noctua > Noctua janthe. The sequence goes on along the minus strand of OU342573.1, from coordinate 649,536 downwards.
TAAGAAATATTTGTATAAAGGGAACAGACCCTGAACAAAGCCGAAAGGCACTTGTTCTCCCCGTCATTGCGATCATTTTTTTTTGTTGTAATGCTCTTTTTTTTTAATTTAAGATTTTTACTTTATATACCTCCACGACCCCCGTACTATTCAATTCATCCATCAGCACAATGTTTTGAGTGCGTTATATTGAGTCTTACCGTAAAACGTGATTCTTCACCCCAAAAAAAAGTCGTTTCCTAGCAATAATTTTTGCGTAAAGTTACTTAGTTTGATGCACAGTGTGCTTGGTTGACGGCTTCGTGAAGGGTCCGTTTACATCCTGTATAGTAGTATATATATGTTATTAAGACTTCACTAACCAAACTACGTGTAACACCCGAAAAGACCACACTACACCCTTTTTCCACCGTTCCCAGATTTCGACCACCAACTTCGAAGACAAAAGCAAGCCTATCTACGTGATGACCACGATGATCCACGCGCGAGAGTGGGTGACGACTCCAATTGCTCTATACTCCATATACAGGCTTGTCGAGAATCTGAGGGCCGAAGACAGAGATGTGCTGAACGATGTGGACTGGATCATCTTGCCATTGCTCAACCCTGACGGCTATGAGTTCACGCATACTAATGTGAGTATTCTTCACTGCCTTGGTCTGGCGGACGCAAGTACAACCAAAATATGGGTGTATGAACAATAGGGTTCTCTTCTGGCTTACCTTTCAGGAATAACTTTGATTGAATGTTTTGCTTTGTTTAAATGCAAAAGTATTTTAGCAAGGTCCAAAATATTAAATTGTCGAACTGTCACTTTTTCTAGCAACGTCTTTGGCGCAAAACAAGATCATTCAATGCTACCAACCATGCGACTTGCCATGGAGTAGATGGCAACAGGAACTTTGGCAAGGACTGGGCTACCATCGGAGTCAGCCCAGACCCTTGCTCGGACATCTACCCTGGACCCTATAAATTCTCCGAAGTGGAGGTCAAGAATGTAAAGACCATTATGGAGGAGTACTTGGACAGGATCCAGGTGTTCATGGACATCCACAGTTTTGGGAAGTACGTGACGTTTGGTTACGGGGATGAGAAACTGCCACCCAATGCTGCTCAGCTGCACCATGTTGGATCAGCCATGGGCGCAGCAATCGATGTGGGGAAGCTGGATCAAGCTAACTACTACCTGGTGGGGAATAGTGCCACCTTGATGTACGTGACGTCTGGATGTGCCCAAGATTATGGACAGGTCAGTTGCTCATATTGTTATAATAGCTGTGAATGATGTGAACACAGAAGAACATCGCCATGTTCTTATTTTTACTTAAAACGGACGGAAACTCATAGCTCAGAATATGGTTCACACTATGTGGCCACGACATCGACTTTTGGCCGCAGAAGCTCCGACCAGGAAAAAAACTTGGTCGTACGACCGGGGTCTCCGACCAACTTTTTTCAAGATAGCGGCCCGTCAAGCGATAAGTCGTGGTCGTGGGCGCGTAGTGCGGGAGGTCCCTAAAGCACCAGCGGTCAATAAAGGCTGATAAATAACAATATTGTTAAAATCTTAGTTTGCTTCTAAATAACAGTAGTTTACAGTATTCCCCGTGAAAATGTATTTGATTATTATTCTCATTTAAAAATATTCAACTATCTTCATCAGATATTTTTAATCCACTCATAATCATAAAATGACGTCAAGTGTTCAGATTCAAAGTTATGATTAATACTAGTCTAACAAACTTACTGTCGTGTGTTTCATGTCTTTAATAATATTATTAATAATAGTCTATCAGGCCTCACCCATCTTCTTACCGCTCTGTCGTTATGATATTTAAACGGATTGTACCTGTGGATTATTGTACCGACGACAAACTGGAAAAGTGGAAGATAGATGACTTACTAGAATGTTGTAAGTGTTCATACAATTTAATTTTTGAGAAACCCATGACCGCCACTGACGCTGCTATTATGTTACCACCTACTCATCCCAATAGATCTAAAGACTGCCACCACAGAAAAGGTATATGAATGTGTTTGACCGGTATTTTCGCGAATGCAGCGAAGGCTAAAAGGAGGGTTATGGTTTTGACCTGTATGTATGTCTGTTTCTTTGTTCCTTCATAATTCCTAAGGGGATGAACCTATTTGGATAAAATTATACGTTGTAAGATGCGCTTTCATATTACTAAAGCTTTTTTTAATTACTTTTTTATTATTATGTACGTATCTTGCTGAGATTCGCTTAAAAGAGAGCTCTGCCAAGTACAATATTGCCAAGAGGCGTGGTCTTTTATTAGTATACGACGTCTCCTGAAATCTGAACGATTTTTTTAGATCAATCTCAAACTAAACTCAAAACATTTATTTCAAATAGTTAGTAGTATAATTACAAGCACTTTTAAATTGTTTAAGTAGTATCAGTTAAACCAAAATCCCTCTAAGAAGAAACTGATAAGGCACAAAAAACACTGTGGACACTCTTTTAACCTTGTAGCGGCATAGGTAAAAGCATACAAAGACCACTGTAGCGCTATCTGACACACATCACGCATCTGGTCGCAAGAACTTCTCTTTTAACGGCGGATGACCAACTTTAAACCCTGTTTCCTATAACCCTAAAAAAACAACTACTTCCTACTAATAATCATTTTCTTCTCCAGTCCATAGGCATTCCGTTCTCCTACACCCTGGAGCTGCCGAGCTACGACCACGACTTCAGAGTGCCTCCGCAGTACATGGACCAGATTAACGAGGAGACCTGGCCTGGTATCGTCGCCAGCGCCAGACTGGCCAGTGTCTACCACAAGGCGCGGTACAACGCTGCCACTACCACCGCTGCTCCTACCACTGCTGATGTTACTGCGGACCCTGCTCCTGTTCCCCCTGCTGATCCTTAGGTCGTAGACCCCAGATCAACGAGGAGACTACTACTGCTGCTACCAGTTATCAATTAACAAAAGCTTAGACGGATTAAGAAGTTCGATGGTTAATAAAATCTTCCGATGTCAAAATAAAACAATTTAGCACATTTTTATTGGATCAAAGAGTAATCAAGTCTTATCAATCATGTTAGTGGACCAAGGGACCTCAATCCATCAATTATCTGTCAATTTGTGACAGTTGTAGCGATCTCAAGAGATTGGTTCAGTTGCAGACTTTTCTTTTAAAAAGATTAATAAACAAACAGCTCTTCATCTAAAGATTGGTATATGTTTTAATATTGTTTCGTCGTCGTACAAAATCATTTTTTCTTTAAATTGCCTTAAACTAACTATCACTAGTACTTACTTTTTCAAAACCAGAACACAGCAAATTACACTGCCTGTCACGAAAAAGTATAGTTAATTAGCATTTGCCTAGCTTTTTCCCAAATATATTAGGGTCTTTTGGGTGTTATTTTAAACGGAGCGACTGCCTGTCTAACCACCAGTTACGAGTTCATAAAAAAATAATCACACCACGCTAAATTGCCGTGTTGCATTACATACAATTGTCCAAAAAAGACAGTTATTTAAGTTGGCAGTCAATTTGTGGAATAATTACTTGATTTCTTTGACTTAAAAAACGAAAAGGTTTCCAAGGAGTATTAATTATCTACGATCAAAAAAGATTACTAATAGGGACATGACACTACCGTTGATAAGCACTGCTTTTAATAATTTACACTATCAATAAGTAGTTGCTAAGAAACTGAATGAAAAACAAACTGATAGGGTGATATGGTAGTAGATATGTGTGTTTAAAATGTTTATCTTAATCTACAAACAGCCAAAATAGTGATTAACTAGATTATTATAAACATTAGAAGAAGATTAAAAACAGCAGAATAGTGATTAGTAAGTACAAGTCATAGCAAGCATTCATAATTGAGTATGGACTCACTCTAACAAAAGGAAGAAATAATGAGCCATTTTTTGAGATTGTGCAATTTGTTTGACAGGTCTTTGGATCGACAAGATCAATAATCTCGATCAATGATAGTTACGTCTATTCTATGAAACACTTCCAATACTTATTCAAAAAAATACATTCTCATAGTGGGCACTCGATAGTGAGACACTAAAGTGCGTTTTCGAATAGTACTTATAAGAGCCTCGTTTTCTTGTAATCCGTTTAACCGAATTCTGAAATGTGGTAAAATGGTGGTAAAACGTATTTTAACTTTCAGTACAGTAGTTTGTTTTGATCCTATGTGTGTAAAGACAAGATAGTCGTGTTTATAGTTTGTTTAACATGATCAAGGGTAACTTTGTTTTAAAGTAGCTTCTAGTGCATGGAGGATAAGGTCTTCTATGGAATAAAATTATACTATACCTCCGATATATAATTATACCTCCGATCCTTTCCTTCCTTGTTCTTTCCAAATATTACGCGTAGAGCGCGTGTAACTTTTGGGGCCGGCTGGCGGGAATTTAGAAACAAAGGAAATACTAAAATAACCGTACCACAGATTAAAAAAAAACGCAAGGTGAGCGTGTGCGCAGCTGATACTGATGACGTATGCGTGCGACGTTGCCGCTCCATGCTTGACATGCCACATGTGTTCCTACTGTTGACACAGGGCAGCACAGTGCCTTGTACACAGTGCTCATTTTTAGGGTAAACCTTCATTGAATTTGAAGACTATGAGACTATATTATATTTGAGAGATTTCACTATGACATTGGCGACAGAGACAAACATTCAACATTAAACATTTACGAAATGCTTATCTCAAAAATGCAAAGCACACAGTGAAGGACGGAAATACCAGTGCTCTGTCTCTTTTTCTCTCACACAGCTCACGTAAGCCCGTCTCTTGCTCGCTTGACAAGGAATGTGAGCAGTCTGTAGTTTTGTTTATCCATGCTACACACCTGTGCACAGTGTTTCTGTGTGTCACAGCTCAGTCTGTAAGTTCGCAGTGAGTGCACAGACGCGTGCGCAACTAATGTTTACGTTTTTTATTTAGTTTTGCTGTGTTTTGACAAGTAATAGTGCAAAATGTTTATGTCATACGAAGTTTTTGCCACATTCGGGATATCTGCTGTAAGTAACGTGTTTCTTTTTTCATAGTTTTTTGGTTATTTTTGTTTCAAGACGTTGGATAGGATGTTATTGGTCGTGAATAGTAATGAGGTTCGATTTGATGACTTGATCACGTTGCCTTCTTGTCAAAGTGATACAGTTTTTTTTAAACTATTGCAATGATTTCTTTTCGTTAGTAACAGTTTCGTGCAATCTCTTTATTTACTGAAAAAGTGGGCGTATTTGTAAAATGTAAAGTGGGGGAGTTTTGATTATTGTTTTTGGGATTGAAAACCTTGAAGGCTTAATTAAAAGTCATTCATTGAGTTTATTGTTTTGTTGATAAAAGGTCCAGCCTTTTATCAATAAAACAATTAAGCTTAACAATAAACAGCCAATATATGCTCTGTTTAACTGTAACTTGCTGATGAATTTACCTAGCACATACGTACTTGTTAGATAAAGTTTAAACATTCATTCAATGTTTTCAACTACATTTTGCAAGTCACGTGTAACTATACCTTATGATATTTTCATAACAATAGACGAGAGCTATACGTGGTTACACCTAACCCTAGCCAGAGAAAATGTTCCAGCTCCAGTCTATTCTAGAAGCAGTAGTCAATAATAATATTCCTGTACCGGAAGATCGCCCATATGATGATATGATGATGATGATCTAAAACATCTCGTCATTCAATTCCAGATCCTGTCATTCACACTATCAGTAACCCTGCTACTGATCCTGGCGGCCAAACGGGGCCTCCTCCGCGTGGATGCTGGCAGCAAGCCTGCCAAGTTCAACCCTCTCCTGCTGCCAAGCGCGCCCATCACGGCCAAGATCGTCGAAATGACGCCACTGAAGGATCATCGAGCGATTTAGATGGAGACAGGGATATGTAGAAAGAGAGAGCAATATTTTTTAAATTGCTTCAGGTTCTTTGACTTTGACACTCAAAAAGTTTTTGTTAATTTTCCGTCCATGCTCAGAATAGTCACAAAACATTCCAAAAATGAAAGTATTATAGACCTAAAGCATGATCAGAAAGCGGACCACGGAACTGAACAATGTCGACATTTGAAATTTTGTATGGGACAGTTGATTATTTTTTCGCGATTAAGATGTTGGTTCCATTATGAAAGTAATTCAGTTTGATGGTCTCTACCGCGTTCATAAATATGACCACACCTGATACACGTTGTATTACTTATTAACTACACATTTCTTTGATGATGTGTGACTGATAAAGTGATTTTATAATTTGTTACCTTCTGATTAGTACTAGTCGAACAGTTTCCTTCTGAAAAAGTTCTTATAAAGAGCAAGATATGTCTATGTATTAATGAGTATTCTATTCTAATCGAGAATCTCTTTTATTGTGTTTTTGTAATCCTAGTTCATTCGGGATATCAGGTAACTGCTTATTAATTAGGTTAGTTAACAATGTGAAATGTTGTGGGTCTGTGGTAGACAAACATGTTATTGTTTTACTAAATTGTATTGTATTCATTTCCGATGATACTTATCAATAGTTTGTCTTCCATTTTATAGTTCCCATATTTTGTCGTATTCAAAACAGAAAGAGAAAATGACAAAATGTTACACAGCTTATTTACAATATTTCTAATACTATGGTTACAATACAATAGTGGTCTTATCGCCAATAGCGATATTATCTCCCAAACAACCTTTGGATGGCATTACTGCTTATTACAATAATATTACTTACCTCGTAGCCTTGTATAACTCACTCTGAGTTATCATTTTCAAGAACTAACAAATCTTCTTCATACTTTTTTTTTTCTTTCTTTTTTATAACCCTTTATTATAAAATAGTAAATAATATAAAATAATTTTGTCTGAGACCGAGGCCTACAGAAATTTCCCAAATGTGGTGTCTATATAACTGCTATTATAAAATTATATCTTTTAAAGAATCGAATAACTGATAAATTCTCCCACATCTAATATAAAATACCATCAATATTTAACCTAAGTTAATTACCAATAACGTTCATTAATTATTATTATATAATGTCCTTACCGTAAAGCGGAATAACTCAATTATTAAATTAACAAACAAATTAGTTCGTAAGTGCCATAATATCATAATGATTTATCGATCAATTTAAATGTTTCTTCTTTGTATAATATTTTAATAAATATGTATTGAGCAGGATGATGTTAATAAGATCATCCTAAGTCTAGATTGTTTGGATAGATGTAACATAGTTACAAGTAAAAAGACACTATAATTCTAAATTCACATTTTCTAAGAGTAGGAGGAGTAAAATAATTGATTTAGGTACTGGTTCAAAATGTACTGACATTTCGTTTTTGCCTTCTGCTTTTAGCTGAGCAATATTTTGTCGATTCATGAAAATTCGAATCTTTTGATAATGTGGCTTGTCAATTATAGCTATTGTTTATTAAACAAAAATGTTATCTCTGTATTAACCAAATGAATTTCAGTAACGTATTAAGGATTTAACAATTAAAATAGCTTAAATGTGTATGTATATAAAGACTCGTTAAAAATAAACTTGTAAAATAATAAATCATTGTTATTTTTTCTCCAGGAAAAACTAAATGCTACTCAAGGTAAACTATTTACAAGCGTTTTCCTTACCATTGTTCTATGAATACTGAACTGGTGAAATGTGGGCGTATTATTAGGTACACACCTCTGGCTAACCCTTCGGGGAGTATAGGCGTCATGTTATGTTATGTTCTAAGAATAATCCCGACTTTTGTATACGTATCTACCAAACGCCTCTTGAATGTATTTTGTAATGAAGCATATTGCTAAGAATATTGGGAAAAGTACAGTAATTATCATGGAAAATAGTACTTCCAGCACTTAGGGCCTCAAAATGATACCGATTCCAGGCCAATTATATCGATATGGCTCGAGAAGAGAAACTTAATCGAGTGGAAAATGTTAATAGCAAATGGACAATAAGTTTTGGTTTGTGAATACAGCTGCCTACAACTGAAGCCAATGTTTAAAGCATTATAGGCTGTAATACCTAAGAGGTAAGTGTGTATTTGTTTTTTGCTACTACTTTAAACACTTTTCGGGTAATCGTTTGAATGCTCTAAACTGGAATCTGTTCAGATACTAGCAAGGAAATTATATACTAACTGGAATGAGTACGAACAAAATTTTGATATCAAAAAACCGTTTGAAAATGAACTTTATCTCAAACGAATAGAGTACTTATTACTTTAATTAATTCAAAGGGTGAAGAATACTTCAGAGCGAGAACGCGATCAAGAGTGGATTGTGTCCTTGTCTAACAATTGCCAGCACACAAAAAATATTTTTTTTTTTTTTTTTTTAGTAAATTATTCGGAAATCTCGTTGATAGCTAAACTAGCACATAAATCGTATCGGGATTAATTTAATATTCAAATCCTAAATATTAAAATAATAATTTCTTGCGAAATACAGTAAGCCTAAATAAATTAAATTGTTATTTCTGAATGGCAACATAGATGACACTCATATACACATTATACCGCGCGCTCGAGTCGGTGCGAACGGACGCGTTCACTATTTTTTTCTCGTTATAATTATTTACTTCACTCAAAATTGGACATTATTGCCGCACTCCGAAAGCTCAAAGTTGTCGCGCCGCGTCATATTACTGTCCTGTTGCTCTAGCCACAGACCTGTGAACAGATAGACAGTCAGGCTGCCAAGATGTCGGACTCACCAAAAACATTTGCGCACTCACTCCCGGATCTCTCCGTGAACCAAACAGCTGAAGGATCACAGGATAATATAACACAGCGCCGCACGTATAAGCGTGGGCATGATGCCGAATGCGACCTGCGCTTTGAGGATTACACTAATAAAATTTCTAAAATACTAAACGATTGGAAAAAGGACTTCGGACGGGATATATCAGAGATCAACATTACCATGAAGAACCTTAATCAAAGCACCCAGGAATTAAAGTCAGAAATAGCCGGTATCAGAGAAGAATACACAAAAATGAAATATACTGTTCGTGGTTTGGAAACTGGACAGACCAAGATGGCAGAGGGACTCGAGTCACTTCAAAAGTCGTTGCAATTCCACAGCAACGAATATGAAGACGTAAAAAAGAAACTCGAAGTTCATACTAAAGAATTGAAGAATTTAAATACTCTTGAAACTGAATTGGCGAAGATCAAGGAACAGAATAGGAAACTGAGATCTGATGTAAATGCAAACGAGCAACGTGAAAGGCAATTGAATATTGAAATTGTTGGCATACCTGAACATAAAGGTGAAAACTTGAATGAAATTATCTTAAAGATAGGTAAACATACTGATGTAGAAGTAACAAATGATGATATTCTTCAAGTGAACAGAGTGACTGCGAAGTCCAAGATTCAGGGTAGGCCAAGAAATATAGTTGCAAAATTACGCACTCGTCAGCATTTCACATTATTTCTCAAGCACGTAAACATCGCCTGTCAACCAAGGACCTGGAAATTCAGGGCAAAGGTGTTCCGGTTTATGTTAATGAGCACTTAACAGTATTTAATAAAAGTCTTCTAAAAAAAACTAAAGAGATGGCCAAAATTAAGGAATACCAGTTCACGTGGACAAAAAACTGCAAAATCCACGTGAGGAAAGCAGTTACTGTTCCTCCTATATTTATCATGGACGAAGAGGATCTGAAAAAAATCGTTTGAATTTTCTGGCAAGTCTTCTGCTCACTGTTTGTACTAATATTTTGTTTTGTCATTTTGTTGTTGTTTTTGATTTTTTGCAGGATTGTTTACTTAATATTGATGAGGGCGGAGTTGGTTGTTTGTCATTCGTTTGTTCCGAGTCTGTGTTTACTGTGTTCTGTGTTTTGTTCGAGCAATGTGCGGTAGTTGAAGTTCGTGTAAACGAAACGCGCTTAGTGAGAGTGCGACGATTGAGGTACGCATCATGTTGTTTATGTAATCTGGTCGCTCGTGGGTTTGATTGTAACGGGAACGATAATACGTTGTTGAAAAGATTATTTAAATGGTATTTCGACGTTATAGCTATTCTAACAATTAAAAAATTTAAATATATATACATTATAGGATACATAGTGACATGTTATTGCCTTCGTTACAATTATATGAAACTACAGTGGATTCTTATGTTAGGCATTCTGCATACTCATGCGACTCACCTGGAATATGAAATCATTACTGCTGCTATAGTCGCACTGTATCGGGACGCACCTGCACGTAGCGTATGTGTTTTACATGTTAGCTATCTTGCAACGTATTTGTATAACTTTTTAGCAACTTACCCACATTATGTTGCAATAATAATTTGTTTATTAATTAACACAAACATCTGTAGTGATTATTTGAGGATTAAGCAAATTATTTTTGTTGTAAATTGTCGTGCGTTGGAGTTGGGTCACTCCTCCCCGGGAGTTAGGCCGTTGCAAGGCCCGATTACTACCAATTATTATTATTCTACCCACGTGTGGCTCGTTATGTTCGCTCAGTTTTTGTCTAATCGTCCGTTCTTTGTTATTTTTGCTGGATATACTTTCAGTAGAAGAAACCTTTTACAATCAAGCCCCGAATCTTAACCGTTTACTATCAGAACTGCCGTGGTTTAAGGACTAAAACTACACAATTCCAACAAAACATTATGTGTAACTGTTATGATATAATTATTATAACGGAAACATGGTTACACAGCGGCATTTTTGATGGGGAATTGTGTGACGATAGATATGACGTGTTTCGTAAAGACCGTGATTTAAGCGCGACTGGCAAATCCTCAGGTGGCGGTGTGATGATACTCTCGCGGCACGAGCTGGGTGCGTGGTGCGTTGAGCACGAGCAAAATGCGATTGCTTCGGAATTGTTGACTATAGTAATACCAGCTCGCGTGTTGTCGGCGACAGCAGATTTTTGCATAAGCGTTGCTTATGTACCGCCGGATACTCATCGGATACCCTCGGATATCGACTACGTCTTGCAAGGTGTCACGAAGGCATTTACTCACAGCACTAATACATGCAATTGCTTACTTGTAGGCGATTTCAATCTTCCATGTATAAAATGGAATTTAAGTGGACCGACTTTTTTGAAACAAGGTGCCGTCGAGGTGCAGAACGCTGCCGCGCGCTTAGTTAATGATTTGGCATTTTTAGGAGTAACACAGTACAATACGCTACCCAACCACAGGGGGCATACTCTTGATCTAGCTTTCTCCAACTTACCACTTGAAATAACTGAGTGTCTATCACCCCTTGTGAAGACTGACTTACCTCATCCAGTAATTACTATCGAAATATCTGACCTTGCAGTTTCTCCGCTCCGTGAGTTGTCCACTCCTAGACATAATTACCGCAAAGCTGACTTCGTACTGTTGAATAGTTATTTTTCTGAACTTGATTGGCGCTCAATTTTAGACAACACATCAACAAGTGCTGCCGTGGAAACATTCTATAAAATAACTCAAACAGGAATTGATAAATATGTACCTTTTAATCGAAAGTCAGGATCACGTAAATATCCTGTATGGTATAGCAAATCTTTAATTAAAATTATTAAAGAAAAAAGCAAGGCACACTCGCGATGGAAACGGTATGGTAACTTATTAGATTACGACGAATTCGCATTATTACGAGATAGAGAGCGACAAGTCCACGAGATTTGTTATAATAAACACTTGCATGAAATGGAACGCAATTTGAAAAATGATCCAAAACTGTTTTGGACCTACATAAAAAACATGCGTGGAGGCTCGAATTATCCAAAAATGTTATCTCACAATAACATCAGTTATTCTGAAGGTCGGGAAATTTGTGAGGCTTTCAATGACTTCTTCCACGACGTATTTGGTGAACCCTCTGACTATAGCCTTGCTAATTCATTGACAACGGACGAAGAAGATCACTGTCCTGACATAATTTCCACCTTGCAATTCACTTCGTCAACCGTGGAGAGGTCGTTGAGTGCCTTAGGTGTGAATAAGGGCCCTGGATGTGACGGTGTACCCCCAGTATTTTGGAAGAACTGTGCAAAATCTTTGGCACCTCCAATTAGTACTATTTTTAATATTTCTTTAAAAGAAGGCACCTTCCCAAATGAATGGAAAAAAGCTCTTATTGTTCCAATTCATAAAAAAGGTTCACGGACAATGATAAGAAATTATAGGGGTATTTCTATACTAAACACAATTGGTAAAGTATTTGAAAAACTGGTATATAACGCTATCTATCCATATATTTTTAGAGGAATCTCTTCTAAGCAACATGGTTTTTTGAAGAAACGATCGACTGTCTCTAATTTAGCCAGTTTCTCTAACTTCGTTCTTGAGAATACAGATAACGGGGGGCAGGTTGACGTGATCTACACAGATTTCGAAAAAGCTTTTGATCGTGTGGATCACGTCATCTTGCTCAGAAAGCTGTACAGACTGGGTATACGCGGGGACCTTTTAAGATGGGTACAATCATATTTATTTAAACGATCACAAGCTGTCGTTCTAGGAGGTTACCGTTCCAACTTCATTGAAATCCCTAGCGGTGTTCCCCAGGGATCTCATTTGGGGCCTCTCTTTTACAACGCATATCTATTTGACATCACTGATTCTTTTGAACACACTGATCACTTAATGTATGCTGATGATAAAAAAGTATTTTATAAAATAGCATCACCCGATGATTGTAAGGCCCTTCAAAAGGATCGCAATAACTTAAATAATTACTACGCAAAAAACAAGATCAGTGTAAACGTTGCTAAGTGTCAATGTATCAGTTACACACGTAAGAGGACCCCGATTGTTTACTCATATAATTTTAATGGAATTATCATAAATAAAGTCCAGATGGTTAGGGATTTAGGAGTTATGTTTGACAGTAAATTAATGTTCTCAAATCACATAGAACTTATTAGCACAAAAGCTTATAAGAACCTAGGATTTGTTCTTAGGTCATGTAAGGTATTTAAAAATATTGGAGCTCTTAAATCTGTATATTTTGCTTATGTGCGCAGCGTTTTAGAATATGCGTGCCAAATCTGGTCCCCCCAGTACATAATTTATAAGAACCAAATAGAAAGGATTCAAAAAAAAATTATTAACCATCTTAATTTTCGCCTCCGTAAACCTCCGATGTCTTACGAAGATAGCTGTCGTACCTATGGTCTGCTAACACTCGAAGAAAGGCGTAAAGTGATGGACATGTGTTTGCTCTATGACATACTCAATGGACGCCTTGATTGCCCGGAGTTGGTCGCACAGATAACTTTTAACACTCCCCTACGGCGCACTCGTCACACGTCAATGTTGCGCGTTCCTAGGCACTCCACTAACTATGCCAGGAACTGTGTACTGACTCGTATTGCTCAAATTTATAACTCGGAATTCTCTGAAGTTGATTTATTTAACTGTAATAAACCGACATTCAAAAAACGTTTACTTGAAACTATAAACGGCGATAAATGACAAGCAACCAATCTTTTTCTTTTTCTTGTTCTAATATATTGTATTATTCCACCTTTAATTTTTTTTTTTTATTTAATATTTTTCAAAATTGTAATCTTAATTTAACCTTATGTAATTTTGTATTGTATTGCTATTTTTTTTTTTTTTTTTTGTTTAATTGCAAATATCTGGCATTAGTCCGTTCGCATTTATTTATACAAATATCCCAGTTATACAGGGAAACCTATAATTGGCCATTTTAACTGTAACACGTATATTTTGTAAAATAATTTTATGGATCGCTGTTGGTTACCTAAATAAATAAAATAAAAATAAATAAAAATATACCGATAAAACAATATGGCCGATACAATTTCGCGCTGAAGTCATATTTTTGCGTTATCAAGTTCTTTTTAAATTACTTATGTGAAATCTTCCTCTTTAAATGTCGTGAAATCGAGTTGTGTGAAAGGGTGTAACAGTGAAGGGTTTACTGTAAGTGGAATTTTGTTTTTCAGGTAAGTTCGTATAACTTTTTTACAAATTACGACTAGGGTGACAATGTTCTAGATATGTAAACGGGGATCAAGGAAATATTCTAAAGAATACGCCTTTTCTCTTATCCATATCGGTATATAAAGTCTTGTGAAAATGCGTACAAAATACATCATTTATAATGCAGTAGCAAAACTTAATCAATCCATTTTAATAATAACAAAAATAACTTCTTGAAAATAAACGAATTCTATCATTACTTTTTTAAATACTGTTTATTGTTTGTGTATTAATAATTCTGTTTTGTTTCCATGCAGACTCCCTAACAATAAGAATCTTCAGCAACGGGCTTGAAGTTGTCCATTTAAAGAAGAAGTATTCAACCTATTGCCTAGTTTGCAACTGTCTTCCATCATCACCATCTTCGCACTTAAATTTAAGATTACTGACTCATACTAAAACCAACCATAACATAAAACCATAAGTTTTATAATTTATAGTGTGATTAATAAATTTATCAAATACTACATATTATGTTGTTTGAAAATGCTACATGCTCATGCTTCATCTATGTGAATGTTGCAGCCCTGTACGCTTTAAAATATCTTTACAAATGAAGGATGTAACCTAAGTATCACGTATTCTTCACTTCATAGACCTATCCCATTACAGAGTTTTACAGTATGTGTAGGCTTCGGCTTCGCCCTGTTTTTGATTATAAAAGAATAACTGTCCCAAAAGTAAGTACAAATATTGGATACCCTATTAGAAAGGGATGACATCCACTCTCGATTTTTTCTCGCTCGGAACGGCTTTCCGCTGCACGTCCTCATTCCAGTTAGTATATAAGTTTCTTGGATACTAGTTATAAACTGATGTTATTGCCACCTATAGTCTGTTTTTTAATATCTGAGACTAAACTAACATTACGTGTGTTGCCAGTTTTTTGCAAATCTTAAATAGTGATGTGCCACTACCGTAAATTGCCGTTAATAAAATCAAGTAGTATCGTTTTTTTTATAATAAGTTATCCTGAATAAAAGGTAGTTATTTAAAACGAAATAATACAAAAGTAATAAGATATAGATATATATAATGTGAAACATACATTAATCCTAGAGCGCTTTCCGCGTTGAATACAATAACGTGCTGAGGGCGCTGCTGTGGCTGCCTCGCTTCTGCAGCGCATCGGGAATGTTCGCAAGCGCCCGTATTGACTGTTTTTATGCCAGCATCCGCAAGAGGGCGACCTCGATAACGAGTAGAGTGCGGGGCAGCGGCAACAGTCTGCTTAAAGTTGTTGCGAACAGGTTGGACGGACCTTTCATGAGGCGCTGGCAGGCCTTACATACACCCGTATATCGGACCTGGGGCAGGTAAAAATGTAAAACACCACATAATTATTTAAAATAGTTTATAATTTTATGTTGATTAATTATTTTTTTAATATTGATTATTCTATTCAATTCAGTTCCATTTATTTATCTTAATTTCATTCAATTATGTATTGAATTTTAATGTATTTTTATTTTATAAAAATGGTTTGATTGGGTAATGACTTTAACTTATTTTATTTTTAAATTTGATTAAGTACGGACTTTTTACATTGTATTTTTTTATTTGACGAAAAATGATTGTAATTTTATTTTGTGTCCTACTTAGTTATAATTTCCTTTATTTATTTTTATACAAATCTTCTACATTTTTAAATATTTCATAAACTAAAAACAATATAAAAAAACATTTAAAAATATAAAAAAATGTAGCCCACCGGTATCGGGAACAGGGCTGGGTCCAAGCTACCGGCGGTCAGGGCTCCAGAGAGAGAAACCTCCTAACAATACGAGCCGTGTCCAGGAGCACCGCTTTCTGAATCAAACCCTTGATCCAGCTGCCTAACGAGAGCCTCCTCAGGTATTGGTCGAGGCTCTTGGCAATTAAGCCATGGGCTGATACAACTATCGGCACAATGATCGCTGAGTCCACATCCCACATGTCGACAACCTCGCGAGCCAAGTCAAGATACTTGATTTGCTTATCTTTCTCGGCTTTCACGAGGTTCTCATCATGCGGGACCGTTATGTCTACAATCATTGCGCGCCGCTCTGACCGATCCACCACCACTATATCAGGTTTATTGGCTACAATAGTCCTGTCAGTGATGATGGATCGATCCCAGTACAATGTGATACTGCCATTTTCGAGAACTGGGTCGGGCACATACTTATAGTACGGTACTTCCGATTCCACAAGGTTGTATTTTAGAGCAAGTTGCTGATGGATAATCCTGGCTACAAGGTTGTGTCTATGCAAGTACTCTCCGTTAGCCAGGCGAGAACACCCGGAGATAATGTGACGGATTGATTCGCCTGGACGGTGGCATGCCCGACATATGTCAACCGTACCGTCCTTCACAATAAATCTCCGGTAGTTATTCGTCATCATATTAGTTATAATATTATTGTGTGGTGTGTATTTGTCTCTGATTATTTGATCTAAAACTTACATTATTTTTAAGTGTACTTACTAACTAAATTATTGATCGTTGTGTCTGATGCAAATAAATAAATAATACTAATAAAATGGCGTCCAGTGTTGTTTCTGTTAAATTTAGGGTTGCCATATTCAAAATTGCACACTAACTGCCGTAACTATTATGATAATTATTTTTAAAATTGTAATTGTTTGTATGGTGTCAAGTTCTAGCTTTTGTAAGAGAAAAAGTTTATAGGTATATCCGTTTTACCGTTTACGGGAACAACACTGATGGCATCTGTATTTTTATTTTTAATCGTCTAATAAATATAAAAAGTTACGATTCAACAAACCGGTATCGTATGTACAACACTACACAAAAGAGTTGGCAACATTATTTGTAAGTTTGACATTTGCAAATGTCAAACTTACAAATAATGTTGCCAATCAAGTCTCAGGGATTAAAAAACATACTACAAACAATTTCAACTGTATACTAGTATAAATTAAGTTGATTGTACTATTTAATTGTGTACTAAGAGTGGTGCAATATGGACCACATGTGTAGGTATTAAAGTTATTATTTCAATTGCAGTCATGTATTTTTTTACATTTTTGAAAACTACGGATGCAAAAAGCATCTTAGCATTTAACGGATTTCAACTATTGTCTGTCGTCAGTTCACCTTCTCAAAAGACAAATTACAATAACCTAGCTACGGATAATTTTAGCTGTGTCCGCTTGGAGGCACCGCGCTCTGACGACTAAGTACACCACTTTAACTCCGTATGACTAATGAGAGGGAAGTTCCCCGTTGTTTTCCAAAGGGTAATGCCACGGCCGCCATTTATTAACAGAAGATGATAAAAACTTTTATGTGCCGTCTCTTGACATCGGGATCTCTCCGAGTTATGGGCCAGGGGCATGTTGCTATCCATATTTCATTTTTGAGGTCGAAATTGTCGGAACTTTACTTTTTTGGGCACATATGTTCCCGCTGTATTTTTGTTTTCAAAACTTTTTATGAAACCTAAATAGCGACCTGAATTTAAATTGGTTTAGGGAAAACTGTAGGTAAATGTGGAATATTGTTTTGTTTTCAGCACGTTTTGAAAAACGTTTTTGTTCTCATTTTTCCGCTGTAAATAACGACCATTATTGAGGCGCCATTATTCAGCTCTGTTCGGAAAACTAATACATGCTTTTGTCACGTAAAATGGAAGTACCTTTTTTTTACAAAAAAAATTACAATAGAAAATTAAAATAGAGGAGAAAAACTGTTGGCAGCAGTTATTGATTAAATTAAAGGCAAATTGATTTCTGCGCACTCTCCGCCGACGTCGCCATCGTCCGTACAAATTAAGGGTCGATCGTTTCCTCGGGACGTCTCCTAGACGTCTCCTCGGCGTTTCAACCCAATTTCCTTCAAAAGCGAGGCGATGGAATTCGATTGAGCGACGTTTTCCGCTCGCTGGCAGTCGGCTTGATTTTATTACAGCCTCCGTTGCTCCGCTAAAGCTCTTTAGTGGCTTTTTAAAAATATTCACGATTGGGGGGAAATGAGGTCCACGAGGCTCGCGGAATAGTTGGAATTGGTTTACGTTAGGAGGTTGTTTAGATCCCTCCCGAGGGAGGATCGCAATCTTCCCGAGTCGGAATGTCGGGGAAAGTAAGCAATTGCGTCGTGGTGGCAGATTTATCTAGTTATGCTAACTGTGGAGCTGTTGAGGGCAGCGGAGATTGAGAATAAAGTTGGTTTGTTTACTCTGTTAGGGGCTTTATTTCACAAATATAATAAACAAATCAGCTCCTGCAAACCAGCTACAAGGATAACTCCAAGAGAGTTGGTAGCAATGTCTTCTTAATTTCTAATACTGCAAATTGCGATGACTAATTTATCTGGTAAAATTGGTGATTTAGACGGTTTCCCTACTTATTTGCTGAAATTATTACTTGCCATCCTGCATCATCTCGCTTTACGAAAAGAGGCCCCCGACAACTTCCTTGAATATTTTTTTTTTTTTTTGTCTTCCACCTCAAAAAACTACTTAGTAATAATTCCCCACTATCGCTAACCACAACATTTTCTGCTACGTAAACAACGCTAAAACAACACGGTTTACCAAAAAACTAGGCGTATGTACAAAATGTTAGTGTATCCAATATCGTAACCAAATTGATAACATAAACAAGTCTGAACGGAACTACAGAAGAAGGCGTTGTTTGAAATATGAATAGTAGTTTTTTCCCACCGGTCACCCGCGTGGAGATCGGAAATTACCCCGAACATATTACTGGGATAAAAAGTATCCTATATTCTACTCAGGTTATGGTCCACCAGAGTGCTGAATTTCACCGAAATTCGTTCTGCCGATAGGCAGAAACTATATTAGTTTATGTTCTTAGCTGTCGCATTAGGGTAAACCCTGTAATGATCGTCTAAACTGTTGTAAATAAATAAATAAAAATAAAACAGACAGAAGGACAGGCAGACAGGGTTACTTTCACATTATATATAAATAAATAGCTGTTGGGTACATCAACCCATCTCCATAGATGAGTCACCAAGAGCTGCCGCCAACAACTTTTACCTCATAGTAAAACTAAAACAGTTGCTCTCAGCTATCGGTGACTTTAGTTTACACATTCAATTAAATTCTCAAACATATGAAAGTTGAGACAGTTTTCATATTCATAAGCCCGAAAGTTTGACAATCTGTTTGAATCCATATTTATGGATAGGTGATATTAACTAAATGACTGGATATCGATTGGAATTAAGCACTTCAAAGCACATAAGGGAGCTAAGTGAGTCAGAAATTAAGGAATAACCCTAACTAGCTTCGTCCAAGCGCTTTGCTCTTGTGCTCTAAATCCTAATAAAGATGTCTTCAGGCAGTAATGCTTTTCACTGGGCATTACCCAGTATTTATCCGGCAATTTAGTCTATGTGGTTAGGAAGTGGACAAGATTTATATAGAGTAACATCGTGGAGTAAGGTCCAACTTGCTTTAAACAATAACGCTACTGGAAAAGGTGCAAGCTCGATCCACTACATGTGTTCCATTCGTTCTGTGTGCGAGGATAATCCTTTGAGCTGCAGTAGGGAAATTACATTAGGCTTAAATATAATTCCTTTGTACCTTTAAAAGGTTCCAGAATAACATAAATGAAAGAAAAACATTTGTAATAGAAAACTTGTTTTTAAAACAAATCACAAAAAGATTACTTACTTTTACGGACTTAGGTTTTAAACTGATTGAAAGAAAATGTTTTGGATTTCTGTATAAAAGTCTGAGTGGTACCTTATAACTTAAAATAACTAGTTTTATAGCAAATGAATTTGCCTTTGAAGTTTTGAAATTGGACTGTAATTAATTGCATTGGGTGCTTAACTTTTATTTGGGATATATTCTTTAGTTTTTTTATAAGTTATCTTAAGTATGAGAGATTAGAGACCCATTAGGTACTTAGATAGTTATGTGCTGTCAAAGTTTCTTTTGATATCTTAAGTTTTAACCTTCGACCTTAATGAAACTTTCAAGATAATTAATAAGATAAACTTTTCATAATCGATCCGTAAATAAACTTGTGAAAACGTAGAAAGTTATTATATATTTACGAATGTTATTATTTGGAAAAGTTTTTAGTTACATGTATCTGCACAAAAATGAAGTATCTACTACGATTTAAATTAAAACAAGTTTCAATCAACGGCAACGGTTCCACAGTTTTCCCCGTCACCTCACACAGGAAAGTCAAAACTTGATAAAACTTAAGTTCAACCATGAAAAACTCTGAAAAAAATACTTTTCTCCTATTTACGTCCTCCCCCGATTTACCGCCATCCTGCGATCCATCTAACCCTCCACCGCTAACGGCCCACTTGCAACCAACCGATGAAACTGAATTAGTTAGGGACGAATCGTACCCCATTGTTTGGTGCCAATACACTTACTGTTTATTCAGTGGAGGTCGCGACGACCCGCGGTATTGACGGCTTGGGGTCTTGTTCTTGTTTAGTTTTAATGCAACTTCTGAATGAGGGTTATCTACAAGTTTCTATGGTTGTTTTGGTGAGTTCATTCGGAGTTCGTGTAGTGGGCTTTTGTGTGTGTTTTATTTTATCGATGATCAGCGTATCTTTGTAAGATGCTATTTTGGTGTTGGTGGCTTTCAGTAGGAAATGTTAATAAATGTTTTGAAATAAGGTGTATTCCTAGGTGTAATGTTGCTGCTAATCTTGTATCTCGTAGTTCTTTTTGAACTCAGATTTTTAGTATTCAACTTTTTAGTATACATTGATGGTTGATAATTTGTTTTTAAATGTAATTGTTTGTTGTCTTGAAATTTGCATAACACTAGCTGCTAGACACAATAAAAAAATATATATGAAAATTAAAACTTGACACAGATTCCCTGATATGCCCGGAAAATATCAACAATTTTAAACAAAAAAAAAACTGACAAAACAATCTGGCCGACGATTATTCTTTCCACTTTAATTAATCTTTACAAAAAAAGGACAATGCATACATTTTGCCTTACATTTTCTTCTTTGAAAGTCCGATGCCATTTAAAAAAGGAGTGCCTATATAATTATGAAGTAAGGTATAAAAGAGCATTGAGCTAAATAAAGTTCAGAAGGCTCACTCACTTTACGACATTGGAAACCTATCAAGAAATGTTTTTTTACACTACATTGTCTTACGTTTAGCCGCACCTCACCTGATGTGCATAAAAAACGACGATGCTCTCGATTTTACTTCTCCCGACTCCCACAAATCTTTAAAGGCAGACAGGTTATTATGGTTATCATTGAAGATTGTATTTAGAACGAATACTGCCAATGATTTTATTTGTGATGAGAGACCCAGACAGCTGAGTCAATAACAAACCTTGCAAACCTTTGCAGAGAATGATAATCAGACACCCCTATTACCCACTAATCAGCCTTTTTTCAGGTTGCGATAATCTCAAAACATCCATCAGGACTTTTTGAAAGTAGCAGTTTCCATGTCCAGCATAGCGAAGTCATGGTACCTAATAGGTTGGTCATATTTTTATAAGCCTTAAAACCGGGGACCGTTAGAGTAGACGTGTTCTTCAGTAGAATAGAGACCGAAAATCTGCGTAGTTTGGCTGGTAGTAGGTGGATGAGCGTTGCCAAAAACGAGCTGAATGACCCATGTCCATTGTCCAGTAGTTAACTTTTGTAGGCTTGTGATGGTGATGATAGCAAAATCTGATGGATCTTCTGTCCCTTCTTATACTACAGTAGAAAGGATCTCAGTGGCCAGCGAAGGTAGGTTAAAGGAGAATGTCTGGCGAAGGTAAGAGCTCACGGGGACCGATTATAATAACGGATAGCTTAATTAACTCGGCACCCTTGTCGGTTATTTAAAAGAATATAACAGTAAACGGGCGGCTAGGACCCAGTGTTTTTAAGAACAAACGCTGCGTTTTGACATGGACAAGAAGTACACGCAAGTAATTTTATTGTGTTGTAGAAATTGTTTTGGTTTTGTTTTGAGAACCAAATGTAATTGGGACTGTCGTAAAATATTGTATTGTTAGGATCGTAGGTGAAAGGGGAATCAACCAAGTTTCTCTTTGTCTTCCGCTTATAAAGGATCGGTCAACCGGACAAACCAAGTGGGCCGGACTGCGCACTGGTCGTGGACGCCAAACTTGGACAGATATTTCTGCACGTAATCTGTATAATCAGTGTCTGCATTCCGGTACGGAGTTCAGTCCACTTGGTTAGACCGCATCATTAGAATAAGTTTCTGTGGGTTCATATAACTGCACCGTTTCAGCTGCTTGTCTGTTCACCCCAAGATTTTAACAAAACCGTTAGGGGCCGCCACTCAACGGCCATCGCTCTCATTTTCCCCCGACTTCGACACTCAACCTTAATCATAATCTAGATTCAAGAATATCATGAAAAATCAACTCGCTAACGTGTCCCTAAAAGAATGACAAGATATTTTTTTTATAAAAAGGGACTCAAGTTTGCTCAACGGAGCCAATTTGGTTTTTACTCTGTAATTTAGGTAGACGTTTTTGTCAAGAAAACTAATGGAAAATATAGGTCCGTTAAGTTTTTCATGAACATTTTACAAGGGCTCCATGAGACAACGATGTTACGGTCTAAATCGTTGGCGTTGATGACAGAATGATTGAGTTGTTTGGAAAATGTAGACAGATCGGAACACAACGTTATTGGTAACGGGCCATCTTTTGCTAATATGAGATTTATTTTTATCATCAATGTCAGCCTACGTCTGAACATGGGCATCTCCAATAGTATACCATTTAAGTAAATTTAAGGAGCACCGACCTATCTGCTTCCAGCCACCCAGCTAAAATTAATTAAGTTTGCCGATTCGCGGTCTATACTTAATAATACGTCTGTCACAACGGTCATTGGTCCTGCGACTTATATAGCTAGCCCCTTTCATCCCTATTTTTCTTTAGATTA
This sequence comes from Noctua janthe, assembly GCA_910589295.1. NCBI lineage: Eukaryota > Metazoa > Arthropoda > Insecta > Lepidoptera > Noctuidae > Noctua > Noctua janthe. Next base: position 626,643 of record OU342573.1, on the reverse strand, counting down.
TTTTATTATAACGTAATCATTGTGAACTGCAGTAAAACCACATTCATACGCAAAACCAGTAAGCGCGACATAACAAGATACTTCCATTTGTACCCGAATTGCGGATATATTCATTAAAACAACATAATAACAGTTGTTCGTATAATAAATTAAAACATAAATCATACGACGGCGCCTGCACAGTTCAGTGCGCTGTAGTGTGAGCAAATGTTTCATCATCACCACAAACAGTATAACACTTACTGGGTCCGTGTAGTGGAACATAGCCTGCTCGCGATATACAGGGTGGAACATAGCCTGCTCGCGATATACAGGGTGGAACATAGCCTGCTCGCGATATACAGGGTGGAAGGGCTATAGACGCACAAACGTTACCTCGTGTTCAGTATATCATTCTGAACCGAAACACCGAAATTTATAATCGGTAATTTTAAAAAGATTAGCTGTGCAATGTACTGAATACTTAGGAACGTTTGTGCATCGCTGTCGCTTCGACTCTGTATAGGCTGTTCATGATCGGAGTAAAATCTTGTGTTTACGTAAATGTGAAAAATTTGGTCTTCGGTTTATATATTATGTCTGTATATCAATCATCTCACCGTTTACAAAAATCTTAAAAGAGCCTCTAACAAAATATACAGCTTTATAATAAATGCAGTCTTCCTGTCCCCCCCACACCCGGCTCCCCTCGCCTCTCGGGGGTCGTTACATGACAATAGCAGCCTGGTGACGTCATTAGCAAAATGGCGCCGAATTAACTTGTTCAACATTCAACCACAGATTAACGTAATTGGCATTACAGACATCCTAATATTTCATTTATGCTTGCTTTTCATTAAGTTTGATGGAGAAAGAAAAGTCAACGAAGTCTATTTTTCTAATCTAAGGGAGTGTTTTAAAATGCAGTCGCAAATAATGTTATCAATTATCATGTGCGTAGAAAGTAAGACCTGGATGAGACTTGCACACACCAGGGACGCATGGCTCAAAAGAGAAGAGCGTACTCAGCAGTGGGTGGAACAGGCTGCCCATGAAGGTGATTACGTGTGTATGAACACGTGAGCATCCTGGACAGTCCAGAAGCTTTCTAAAATTCCGATAGTGCGTTATCTGTCAGTTACTTTAAGATGTTGATTAAATAGATGCTGATTTATGAAACTGTTTCTGATTCCCTTACTATTCATATTTTCTAAACCCTTTATAAATACATCGTGCCTCTTACACTAAAAACCAAGCAAATAGAACACCACACCTAAACTATTTTAGTAGCAAGAAAACATTTATCGAATAAAGCTAATTACTCAACTCACATTACATGGAATATGTATGAACTGCGTGTAGCATCACGACATATCAAATATCAACTGATACACTTAAGTCAAGTGTCAAATGTTGTGTGTGTACTGAACATCGTCGTTTCATGTCTCTGTTGTGTGTCGCATTAAATATTGATGGGTAAATAGTGTTTGTCATTCCGTTAAAGATCTTTGAATCAATTATATTATTGGTTAGTTTAGCTTTATAAAGGATCTTGATATGAAATTGAAGAATATTGCATTAGTGCCTTACTTTATTACGTAAACAGGTAGAAAATTTTTACAAATCAAGGTCAAATTAAGGTAACTAGTGAAACTTCACAAACGTAATGTTGTTATCGATACCTAATTCTGATTACTACCGCTGACGGGTACCTTTAGGGGTCAACTACCGCTATCGAATAGTACTATTAATGGTCGCAGTTTTAATTTCATAAACGCGTCACATTTAGATTTTGAAGTAGGCATACGCCAGTCAGTATTTTTATTATAAACTTGTTACTTTAGGCAGAGTATAAAAAGCAGTTAGATTTCTCATATATTTTGCTCTTTCCAGAATATCGTTTTCAATAAGTTTAACCTTCAATTAGCGCGTCCCCAAGTTGTATCTCCACTAATTTGGAAGTTCTTCGTGTAAATTGTTCCAGTGTTACGGACGTCGGACAAGTCTTAGTTGTTAATCAAATATTAATATTTCTTCCGTCCCACTGAACGAGAGCGTTTGTTAACTCGACAATTATATTAATTGATATTACTGAGATTTACAAATTGCTGACGTCTGTTTTGAGTGATCATCGAATATAACTTGTGATTTCAATTTGTTTTGTTTCCCGAATAATATGCTTTTGTTTTTCATTCCGTTAGATATACAGTCAGCCTATGGCTTTCCCACTGCTGGGATACAAGCCCCCTCTCAGCGGGAGGGCGTGGGCCCAGTGCTAGTTGGTGACATATTATCTTCGATTCTCATCTAGGAGATGCCAGTTGCCTCACAATGTAACTATTCTTTCATCATTTTGAAAACAGGGGAGGGGACGCCCTAGAAGAACACACACTGATTTTATTGCTGAGGTTCTTCAGAAAGGACAAGTGCGTAGTACTCGCAACTGACGTTCGTCTATGACCAGAGGTGACGAGAGTATGTAAGGATCGCAGCAGCTGGGTTCTGTGGTTTCTGCCTACCACCCTTGGGAACAAGAAGCGAGTCGTCTATGTACGTACATAATATGTATGGTGGTGAAAGAAACTATTACTAAAAATGAGTCTCGCTTCTTTACATTTTTCCGTACCAGCCTCGAGAGTGCTGGATTGTGGCTGGTTGATTGCAAGTGAGACTTACCCCTTATAATAAAATACACACACATGACAAATGATCGGTGAAATATAACATAGGCGGACTGTTGCCTATCCCTTCTGGATACGGGCGTGAAGTTTCAAACGACCTTGATAAATGCCCTTTTTTCCTCCGTACGAAAAGGGGCCATCGAGAATCGTTTGCTATTTTTGACATTATTTACTATTCAAGATTACCTAAACCAATAGAAAAGCGTCAACAAGAAAATAAGCTCTTCTACGTATTCCGTCGCCCACGCACCTAGAAACACGACTCCTGCTTGAAGTATCTGTCCACCCACGTAATAAATAAAAGCCAATAACGTAACCTAATATCATTTACATACAAATTGAAAAAAAACATCGACAAATTTCTGTCGTTCCTTCGTGAAGATTATGATTATAACAATATATAACAGTTTTGTGAGCAGATTAAATTCACGTCGTAGTTTAGTGAAAACTTTTTCAGTTAATTTTTAAGCTAAGCTGACGGATGGATCTTTTCTTTTAGCCATCATTGTTGTTAATACCTATATCCATAATTAAAAGTTATTTTTTAATCAACTTTTCTTTTGCTTTTATACAATAAGTTAATTAAACCCTGTCCGATCCGTGAGGGTATTATTAGGTATCGAGATTAGATTCTATTTATGTTATCCTTTTATCACCGTTATCTATAACCACTAAAAAACCATGATAAAAAATAAATAAATGAGAAAACTTACGTGGCAACGCAGGGGAGCGGGCAGCGACACTCCGGTCGCTTCTCGGGTAGTGACGTCATAAACAAACAATTGATGATCGAACATACTAATGCCGAAGATGGCGTTCTCACGTTTTAAAAGTTTGTTGGATTTTAGGGAAATGGTGGTAATTTTAATCGTAATGTTGGCTCAAAAATCATGCATTTTTAAATGAATTAATTGTTTACAATTTTTTATTTGGTAATGTTGTTGGTATACCTACATGCTCAGGACGTGGATAGGATACCGACAGTTTTTTTATCATATCGTTTAAGACGTTTCTAGGTAATTTGTCAACTTTAAGTCACTGAACTATCAAGTCAACCCCTATAATTCTGAAACACGTATGCAGAAACGTCCTCAGCGTAGAGCATAATGCCGATATCTATTTCGATGAAGGGAGGCGGAACTAATGTAGAATGTACAAATACAATTTCTGTGCCAAATATCAATGCTCTACCAATGTTTTACGCGATAATTTCATAAATAAAAACAAGTCCAACTGCGTAATCTAAAATATAAGGAGTTTTTATTACTCGTTCAAACTTCGTAATAGGATATCTGACGTATGGTGTGTCACGTGTCACGCAGACACGGATCTGTGTCGTGTCACTCGTGTCAAGTCGTGTTAACTCGTGTCAATGGACACGAGTACTTTATATTAAATCTCCGCCATCCTACACACGCTTATTGATATTGGATTGAAGAGATTGAAACCTCTTGTGGGGCTTATTGTTTTTTTTTTTCAATGAATTTATTATAACGTCCATTTTTGTTAAGTGTTTACTAAGATATTTAAACAATACTTTATTGCTAAGTCACGGATTTAAAGATCTCGATGTTTTAGATTGTTTTCTGCAGTACTAAGAAAACTAAAGATTTACATTAAAATCTGAATTCGAAGTTGTCAAAGAATATCATCATTATATCAGTCGTAAAAATTGTTTATAAATACCTTGCTGAATTTTTTGAAAAAATAAAACGGTTGATATCATGAATAAAAACGTCGCAAGCAAAACCCAATGCTTGAAAAACATTTTTGTTTCAATAACAATGCCAAGCAACCGAGACAACGAAAAAAAAAACATCTCAACGTTTATCGGGACTCGACAGAATTGAAATCGAGAACCATTCTTAAAAAAACAACGTTCTGCTAAAGAAAAATATTCAAAGCTTCACAAAGTATCGAATAATAACAATTGAGTCGATATTCGTCCGTCCAATACTGGTGGAAAGAGCTCCAGATTGCGTTTATAGTCGCCATGCCAGCAAACGACTGTCTATATAAAAATCGTAACTTCTGTATGAAGACGTAAAAAGCTTTTATATGACACGATAGGAGATCTAACGACCACTTCAATACTACAAAAGGCGGAGAATCGGGTCGGGGAACGTAATGCATCCCGATTTTTAGTAACTGTACTACTAATCAGCACTATTTATGATACTGATTTTAATTTGGAATTCAGAGAAATTGATGCAGGGATGTATCGAGGATTGTTATGTGTTGTGTTGTCGTTTGTTTTTTCTGAAAAACAACATTCAATCGTGTTAGTTTAATAACTGCACTATTTTTTTTGTTTTATTTTCTCGGTCCCGAAATCTACGTAACTCTTGCAAATATATTTATCCCTCCCTGTACATTAGATCTACCAGTACAAAAAAAAATGGAAATCTCTATTATTTAGTGATCTTTCTTCGTGAGTTGGTAGACGGGGGAACAACCCAGGGGAGAGGATATACCCCCGTCGTACGAGAGGGTACAGCAATCCGCTGACGAAGCGATAGTGAATAAAAGAACTTGTAGAGTTTTAAAAAGCACTAAATGAAATTTTATGTCGGTAAAGTTTGGTACATATTGGGCTGATCTTCTCCTTCTTCGTGTTGATCTGGTCCAAAACTTTGACATTAGAAGAACAACATACTATAAGTAGGTTTAGCTGTTTGTATTTCAGAAACACTTATTTCACTAAGCATTTTATTCAGATTTTAGTTCCAAGTTTATCATAAATTTTCTTCTTGATGATTTCCTTATTGTCAATTTCAATTTTCTTTTTAAGTGTTTGCAATCCGTACATTAAAAGCTGTAAAATAACAAATAATGCAAATTCTTATTTAGGAATACATTTAGAATACTTTGTGATCTAAATATCTTCCTCATAGCTCAATAAGCCCCGCCACACGACATTATCATCTGACAATAATACAATCAGCCGGATTGACGAGCCGCATCAGTCCCACTCCGCCCTGATGAGAGACAAATATCATCTTACACGCACGTGCTTAGCCGACAAGTGTGATGATGTGAATCGTCTTGGATAGGAAAAAAGTTTTGAAGTATCGGATAATAACAATTCTTTGGCTAGAAATTTAATGATGAAAATTTATAACAAAAGTGCATTGTAAGTATGCTCTTTAACATGAAAAGTGCCTGCCGGGTTAGAAGGCCGTAAACACACTGGTGGATACAGTTGTATGTCATGGATTTAATGATGGCGGTGAATCAAGTATTAGAAGTTGGTAAAGTGCAAAGCTTTATAATTTGAGATCCAAAAAAAAACAACGATTAAGTCCTTTATAATATAATTATTTATACATTGAATATTATAATCCCACGAATGAAACCCTTGGTGTGCGTAGTCGATTACTTACACTTCACTCTCTCCCATACAGAGAAGGCCAGCGTCCAGCAGTGGGAATATTATAGGCTGATTATAAGGTCTTTGACCTTTACCGTGCAACCTGTGCAGTGGTATGAACAGAGTTTAGAAAAGGGAAAAACCAGAACAAATACTCCAAGGCTTATCCTTTTTTGTTTTTAGTGCATTTTATAAAACTTATTGTTATTTTTTTTTTTTAAACGTTGCCCCGCACTGTTTCTGCGGTATCGTGGGTGCTTTTACAAACATTTAAACTCACATACACAAACAGGAACCCGGAACGATTTCCTGTAGGCCATACAAATATTTGATCCGTGCGGTGTTCGAACCCACGATACGCAGCGCAGTAGTCTATATGGTGTGAAGTCACATAGCCTACCCAGCGGATAATCGAGATGCTCTTAACGATACCCCATTTGTCGAATTATGATTATTAGTTTAGAAGTTACGCGGGAACAGATGAACATACGCTGAAATATACCGGTCAAAATCATAACCCTCCTTTTTGATTTCGATCCGGCGCTGTGTCTTTATGTTCTCATATTTAGCGTTGTTTCAAAAGCGACATTTTTTATCTTAATTTTATTGTTCTTTTGAAGATAAATAATTTTGATCTATTCCCAGAATAAGTAGGTTTTCGTATGCATTATTTGTTTGTAAAACATTTCAATACATAAATCATATCAGATAACTGAATAAAAGATTTTATTTTCATAATTTCTGGAAAATTACAATGCTAGGTTTGCACAATAAATTGTAAATTTCGCTTGTCAATACTTTGTAAATACATATAATTTATTTTATTTTTTTATATAATTTAAACAATGCAGGTTTATTTTAATTACGTGTGAGTTTGTGAGAGGATATTGTTCAACCTCAAATAATAATGAATATCAAAAATATTCAGATCACATACAATGAAACAGTTACGGTTTATTTTAAAATAATAATATTAACTTGTGGCACAAATCAAATTCCACGAACTAATAATAATATTTTAAATTCAAATATTGTAAATATTTTCATTGTGTAACTTTGGATTGAAAAGTCAAACTGATTGATTTATTGGACTAACAATGTGAAACACCAGTGAAAAAGTTCGGCACGTTTAATTTAGGATAAAACTGTGATTCTGATACAAATGACTTGAGCAAGCCGAGCGATTAGTATTATGTGCATTGTGTATTATGTACCTATTTGAACAATTAAAATTTTGAGAGAAAATGCACCGATTTTAATGAAACTTTATACGCATAAGCATAAGTCTAAAAAGTTGTCAGAGAACTTTTTGAGAAATAGTGTTACAGCTAAATTAGACCGATTTCAGATTTTCCATAGAAACAAAAATTTCCAATTACCTTTTTTTAAAAGACATTTGGAAAAGTTTTCTGACAAGTTTTTAGACTTTTGTATCCGCCTTAAGCGTATGAAGTTTCATTAAAATCGGTTCAGTTATTTCTAAAAAAAAGGACTTGAAAGTTTGTATGGAATGCCGAAGTCGTAAACGCTCTTAAACTAGGTACAACAAAAGGTTGTTTTACCTTTTCAGAAAAAGTCACATCGATATTATGTTTATACAGTAAAATAGAAACGGAATCCTTCACAGTCCGTATCGCAGCCCGTCAGTTCCAAATTGGGTCATATCGCCCATAGCCCCATATAGCCTATACATAGCTCTTGTGTAAAGGAGCTGTGTCAAAGCGCGGAGGATATCTGTCACGGCGGCAGGCCTCGAGACAAATGGCCTCTCGGGGGAAAAACTGCAAACTATAGCATTCGTAGTTCGTTCTATTGTGAGGTTGGAGTAAGGAAGGGGTTACTGAATGAATACGTACGTTTTGAAATGTGACCCTGTTTGTTAAGAAAGTAGCATCTGTTATTATTATTTATTATCATGTATTTATCATCATTACCAACCTTCCGACCGTCCTTCAATTGTACGCCACTTAGCACACATCCCATAAAAAGCTGAAATAAGGGAAATCCCTTCCCAAAGCTGCCACATTGCCTGTTTCCAACTATGTTAGGTTCGGCTTCCACCCTTACCGGATTCAGCTGCATACTGCATACTTTTACGTTACAAATCAAATTCTTGTCATCTAAGCAACATCTAGCAGCTTGATAAAAATACGAACAACACGATAAAGGTCATCATTATGCCTTTTTTGAGCATATTTTAAAAGCAATAGCACCAGTTCTTGTTTCATCTCTCTCCGTTCAGTTTCCTTTCCATTGCCAGTGACAACGTCGAAGCGTATAAAAAACATTCTGTTTGAGAAGCCTTTTTACGTGGCCTGACGTCACTCTTCGTTTGACGTCACGTTAGACGTCAGGCAGCGGTGTCTACTAGTATAGAATGGGTTTATTTCGAACATAATGAATACAATGAAGACGTAAATGACAGGAATAAGTCCTAATTACAGGCATAGTGTAAATATCTAAAAATATATAGGTCATAGAGCTTCGGGCGAGTGGCCAAAATTGGAAGTAACAACGCCATCTTGGGTTCTCATTACAATTTTACGAGACTGTTTCTGAATTGTTGACCAACAACGGCCCACTGACAATGTTATTAGTCATCAAGTGCCAAAATCCTTGAACAGTATGACCACTTTAAGCTTGCAGTTCAAGGTGGCACTGCTTGTCTAGAGAAAATGCATCAATATATCAACAACTTGGTACATTTATTTTAGTTCTGTGTTTTCCCGCCTGCACAGGTAAGTTGGTTGAAGTTAATTCGCCTCAGACAGCACCAAACCTTTATGCAACATAAATAAAGGTTACTGTGATACTCATGTACTTGAGACTCTTTTCAGAAAAAGCTTCCAAATTATGATAACAAAACATGTATTCTTGACGTTCCTGGTTCAAAATATTTGTTTTGACGGAAACCATCTTAATAAACTCTTTTTTGCTGCGATAGATTTTCATTTTGTTTTGCTTGCTCATTTTTCTCGGAGCAGCCAATATTGGCTGATAGCACAAAATGGCGGTGCATAACAATAGGAGTATCAAGTAAAGTAAACTTTATCTCCGCAATAAACTTGTACGGTGGACACGGCTGGGTTCAGGTTTGTCCTCACTCGGGCACATTTAGCAAAAGTAGCGCAACACAATATACATATTGTGCCTTGTGTTTTGTACTTTATAGAGTGTACACTTTCGAGCATTAAATTGACAAGAGAAACAATGTCTGATTTATTGCCAACCTGACAGGTTGGCACCCTACAAACTGGATGTTTTGCGGCGCCTTTTGGGGATACACTTTGTTCGGCAGAAGAGGTTAATTAGCTGAAAAGATGATGATGACTAGAAAAGCTACAAGGACATAGAGCTGTCCCAAGCTTCACCACAACACCCCATCCTCCGCTGCCCTCATCCATCTGGTTAGTTTGTCGTCCAGCCAGCCAGCTACCGGCAAGCATACCTTAGGGCGCTAAGCAGTCTGCAATGAAATTTTTGAAAATTATGTCGTTAAAAATGACTTCCTAGGACAATATCTAACATAAAGTTGAAGGCAGATGAGTTCAGAATTAAACATTCATAAGCCTCGTCTGATCACAGCCTTATTCCTTGAATTCCGTATTCTTAGTTCTTGCAACAGCGTGCTGCGCCCCTGTACAACAAGACAGGTACTGTTCAGTGTGTGTGTTCATGTAAGTACATACCTAGTTGTGCTTTGTTATAGACTACAAACTACTGGCAAACAGTAGAAGAACTTCTTTCACGTCTTCGTACAAAGTTTTCCGGGAATGTAAAGTATCTTATGTGGTAATCCAAGATACATACATTTTGTTTTGTGTGAAGGCTTTTATTTTTTAGGACACAAACTCTTTACCTCAAAGCTCTGATGCCCGTTATCAGCGCCGGGACTTGAAGTTCCAAGAGTTCAATAATATTAAGGCATGCACGTGTTGCTTGATGTACTGTAAATTTATGCGAAATTCGGCATGAGTCTTTTCATTAGCCTGTACCTAAACCTGTAGGTTTGGTTTGAAGAAACCTTTCAGAAACTAATAGAGTATCAAAGGAATGTTCATAATATGAATGTTAATAATGAAGGAGGAATTATATATCTGTTTAATTACAGCTGAAGATTATGCTCTATACATGGTGTAAGGGACAGCCCTCCACAAACTGATGGGGTGAATTCATTACATCATACTAAGATGATCGATACAAGAAATTATTTCAGGAATGTTATGGGAATCCAATAAATTTGATTTGTTTTATTTTCTCATACTAATGTATCGTTACCGTGGCAAAACGCACGTAGCGAACGGCAAACGCGACTACGAATTCGATGAACTCTGTAGCGAAGTATTTCAAAATCCATTGTTGAATTTTTGATTTTAGCCGTATTATTTACATAAATGGAGTGCTGCGTACAGGGAATGTAATTTTACATTAAAATAGTAACTGAAAAAACAATTTAAATATTAAAAACTTCCGGAGCGAAATTCCGGTAGATGTTCGTCAAAATAAGGAGCTGAATGCACCCTGTCAGTTTGTGGAGGGCTGTCCCTTACACCCTGTATACAGAATGGCCAGGGTTTCCATTGACAGAATATAAAGAGTCGATAAATAAAGCTCCAAAAATATTAATATCGTATGATCAGTGAATTACACCATGATTTCCCGCCGGACCGACGGCCAATTGAGTGATGATACCACAGCAATGAACAACGACATGCCTGTATGGGGCCTCCAATAATATGTTAATGTGATAGTATTATGAGAATAAAGAATAGCCACAAATTTGTAGTTCAAAATATTGATAATATTAGGTATTGTATTTATTGTATTTATTGTGTAAGTGTTTTTGAGGTCTTTCCAAAGAAATGAATTGGAACACCATCAAACTCCAATTTGTAATAACCAGAGTAAAGAGGATCTTGTCTTTTCAAAATTAATATTATAACAAGAGTGTGTCTGAAATTCCGACTGCAAAAATTTACGCAATTGTCAAGTGCCATAATAATCGCACCCAATCATCTACCTAACCACATCAAAACTATGTTAGAATCGGCTTCCTGTCTTACCGGATGCAGCTGAATACCAATATTTTGCATGGAGCGATTGCCTTTGCAAGGCAATACTATACCCCTTGGTAATACTGGTTGTCAGACTTTCATGCCACTCACTGACAACTTGTAACGAGTGTCAAAGATCTATAAATGATAGCCGGGATTAACGGTTTAACGTGCTTTCCGAGCCACGGAGGAAACTCGGTATGGATGGTCATCCATCTACGAACCGACCTTGGCAAGCGTAGCTTAACGTCAAGATCGACCCGAGTGGCTGATATTATTTAGCCAAGAGCCCAATATTTCTCCGCCATCTATATAACATTGTTGTACTAAGAACACAAATGAAATTAGCACATTACCCGACGTCACCGCTAATCAACGTGCTGACGTCGCGACATCGCCGTAATGACAAAGTTGCTCCGCTCTCAGCTCGAAGGTGCGTCAAAGCGGAGCGAGCAAAGAGCGGGAACTCGATTTAAGTTGACGACCGACGGATCACAATGTACCAGGGTGACAGTTACACCGAGACGTATCAAAGAGAATGAATTTGTGATGCCTTGTTTTATGTGAGTAAACCTACTCATCATCTGCCTAACCCTTTCCCAACTAATTGGGGTCAGCTTTCAATCGCACCGGATTCTGTTTGGTGGACCGACTGCCTGTCTGTCCTCCATAACCCAGCTACTGCGTAATACGGCAACCTGAAACTGTTCTTCACAAACACGAACAAAAGAGAATCAAAAATGTTATCTTCCTGTTTGGTAATAAGATTCTGAATATTTTTTTCCTTTTGCATCTGATTGCCTTTATAAGTCTTGACGGCACTGAACTTTGCTGGGCTCCAGCCACAGATCTTACTGATTCATTATAATTGCGTTCGCCACGATATGAGCAATTACGATAGTCCAGTATTCTTATAAAGAAAATTAAGTTCGCCGAAAGAAACCGTGTTACCATATCATTAGGTACTTTATTATTTTTAAGACTTTTTTTCGCTCGCTATGTGCTTAATAAGATAAAATAAATACGAAAGTAAGTTCGCTACAGCGTAAAAGACAGCAATGAGATTTATCTTATCGCCTAGTCATTAGTAGAGTTAAGAGAAAATGAAGAGCCGTCCTTTCTCCCGAGGATTAACAGTCGCAGCTCTCTGCCGAGCCCCTTTGTCCACCGGCGTTGGCGCTTCGCTGTTATTGCCGTAGATACAACTAAATAGGTACCGCCATATTTCAAGGAATGTAAGTTGCTGAAATATTTCAGGGAATTACGTTTTATGCCTTTTTAATAGCTGACCGTTGTTGGTTGAAACTCTTGTTCCTTCGTCGGGAGAATGTTCTGCTTTTATTATGTTCTAGCTCTTGAGGACCTTATCGTGCTAGTGCCTAGAAATAACTTTTTAAGTGGAATGTGCTAAGGGAACCTGCAAAATTAGAATTTTGTTTCGTTTTTGCTTAGATCAAATCAGTATCAAGTTATATGTTGATAAAAATATGATTTCACCAAATATGTGTTTACAGAATTATAATCATTAAATGCCATTATTTCTGAAATACCTAGTGATTGAATATTTTGCGGTATCTCGTATTTTCAATCACAATGTTACACGGTTTAAACCAGGCTGGTTTCGGCAACAGCCAGTAAGCGGCGAGTTTGACTGCGAAGCGAGTTAGTGTCACAATGGCACTGTGGAACTTTGTCGCCTGGCTGTGCTGTGTGTACGCCTGTACGGTATACGTCCGACAAGTGAACAATGTGTGTCCGCACTAAATGCGCTGCTCGAGTGTGGTACAGTCAGCAACGAAAGTCCATGAACAGATACTAATTTACAAAACACCTGAACACTAAAACAGACCAAAAATAAATAAATCACTTACCAGAATAGAGTACAAAATAAGGTTATCATTTCAATGTTACAAAAACGTTAAGCATTAATATGTTATAAGTCGCTAAACATTATTACAGGATAAGTCGGTAACTATCATTTTACCGTAAGTCGCTAAACATGCGCGAGTTTTTTAACTTGATAATGTATGAGTTATTGAATCACATAATTGAATACAATAATACACCATTACCTTTTTAACATCGCTCTGATTTATGTCACAATTAAACAGTTGTGACCGTGTGATTTTTTAGGTATATGTTGTTATTTTATAGTAAGCCTAGAAATTGGTTATGTTAGTTTGAGTTGATCTTAAACAAATAATAAAACAGTCATCAAATCATTTTTTTTCTTTATTTACTAAAAATATATGCCTCATCATTACTTACGACTTTTTCTATGGAAGCAACACGGAAATCGCGAAAAGAAATCGGCCATTTCATACATTTCCACAAATTTCGGCAGCACTTTCATACAAAAATATCGACAGAAATTTTGTCTTGTTTGCTAATGAATGGAAGACGATAATGAGAATGTTTGTGGTTCTGTGCGAAGACCGAAAAAAAGGATAACTTAATTTAGTATTAATGGGTTATGCTGTACTAAATATAATAAAAGAGCTGTTTTTTTGCGATTTCATTCATGCTGCTCCGATACAAAAAAAGTTTTTTGTAATGATGAACCCTACAGACGGTTTTAAGGTTTTGTGTTTTTTCGAGAACGTCATATTTGGCCTGTAACTGAAGGGAAGTATTTTTTTATTATTTTGTTCTACCTTCATTTATCGTTTTTTCACATGAAACGTTACTCAGTTTCAACGCCGGTTCATTTATTGTTTAGAAAGACATGATGGCATGTAAACATATCGTAAACTTGTAATTGTTTTTTAAATATTGTAATATTACCGTCTAATATATTTTTAAGTTCAGTATTTTATTATGTATGTAGTGCCTACCCATTATTGATATATTTTTTTTATAAGTACTAGAAATAAATATTTATTGTCCTAGTTTTTAATGTCAATATCTATTAATATTGATTTGATATGGAAAGAAAAATTCGAGTGCGAGCAGAGTTTGAACCTGCGACCTTCCGATTTCTGTACACCGGACGTCTTAACTAATTAGACCATCGCACCCTGCTCACAGCTCTCGAAATTTTTCGATCCATTAATAACGTCTTATGGTGACGTTGGCGCCACCTATTTAAGAAAGTATCGAACTAACTTAAAGCCTGCCCCTGCCTTTTAACCCTGCTCGCACTCGATTTTTTCTTTCCATATCAAATCTGTAATTCCCTACGCAGGATTTGCATAAAAAACATATTTAAAAATTCTATTAATATATTATTTCCTTTATTTATCTTTACACAAATCTTATACATTTTTAAATATTTCTTAAACTAAAAACAATATAAAAAACATTTAAAAATATAAAAAATTGTAGCCCACCGGTATCGGGAACAGGGTCCAAGCTACCGGCGGTCAGGGCTCCAGAGAGAGGAACCTCCTGACAATACGAGCCATGTCCAGGAGTACCGCTTTCTGAATCAAACCCTTGATCCAGCTGCCTAACGAGAGCCTCCTCAGGTATTGGTCGAGGCTCTTGGCAATTAAGCCATGGGCTGATACAACTATCGGCACAATGATCGCTGAGTCCACTTCCCACATGTCGACAACTTCGTGAGCCAAGTCAAGATACTTGATTTGCTTATCTTTCTCGGCTTTCACGAGGTTCCCATCATGCGGGACCGTTATGTCAACAATCATTGCACGCCGCTCTGATCGATCCACCACCACTATATCAGGCTTATTGGCTACAATAGCCCTGTCAGTTACGATGGATCGATCCCAGTACAATGTGATACTGCCATTTTCGAGAACTGGGTCGGGCACATACATTAATATTATTATTAAAATTATATTTAATTTATATTCTGAACTAGTAGCTGTGTTTATTTGGCAACGTTTTGATTATGAAAAATGCGGTGCTCTGCGCTTCGCTAGATAGTGCCTTGGAGCAAACGGGTTTAACGAACAAGAAATGTAGGAAATTAGCAATGTTCAGCAACTTTTGTATTTATTACAGATCATACAATTTTGTCGTTAGTAATGCATAGCAATTAATGGTTTAACTTAGCTCAGCGACTTTTGTAGTTCAATTATGACAAGTTGTTTTGTAATTTACTTTAGTCAATAACTTATGATAAATAATAATGATTAGGAAATATCGGAAACAAATTATGTTCAACGACTTCTGTTGCTGACTGTACAATGAGTTACGTACGTATGAAACATTTTAACTTACATACCTGCATTTAAAACTACGAGTGGTTTTACTGTATTTTTTGGATAAAACATTAGCGAGATGAGTAAAGTTCCATCAAAACAGTTCCAGCATTAAGTTATTTCACAGACCATCTTGATGAGCTTCGGTTATTTCATTGATAGGCAACTACGGGTCGTTCTTATAGCACAACGATCTAGCATTGACATCATTATTTAGTTTAGCTTGAGCCTCCGAAGCCGCTTCCATCAGTAGCTGAGATTGGGAAATCACTACGCTAAAGTTGTTTTCAATGTCCTTCCTCTCCTCAACCTGTTTCTAAGCATCCCAGTCAGCAGTCAGCAGCCTAGGTACAAGAATATTATTGGGCTAGAAAACCCTAGTAACAACCGAGCTAAGATAATATTTGATTTTCCCTCATTGTCTCATACTTGGTATCTGGAGTTACCTACTTGTTAGATTTTTTAAGGAAAACTTATCGCAAAATATACGAAAACATTCTCTTATATTTTTGCAAGCTTAACATGTGATGTTCAGCAATATTTCTTATCTACCATCTATCCTCAGGGTGTATCTATGATTTACAACTGGCTGCGTTTACTATATAAAAATATTAAAAGAATATCTTCTTGAGTACCTACTAGGCGCGCAGAAAATAATTGGCTAAATGATTCTAAAGATGTTGGGGTAAGATAAAACGCTGAAAGCACGCGCTGTGCCGGATATTGCGTGTGATGGAAATGCTGGAGGTAATTGAAAAAGCATGACACACCAAAATTGAAGTTACTTATCATGAAGCGAGGTATTGGCTTAATAAACGATTAAATCATTTGTTTCAAAAATACTTTACATTTTAATGCTCGAGTATAAAATAGGCACATTTATTTATAAGTTTTCGTGTGTAGAAGCATAACATCTTAACAACTCCCATGTGCAAAACAAATTATTTTCCACTGCGACCCCTAAGTACGTACTTAATATTATCTGGAGCCGTCTTCTCCACAATCTTATGCTCTTCATCATATACCGTTAGCACGCGTCCCTCGGCACGGCTCGGTAAACTCCGGCAATGATCGGCTGTTATCGGGACCCCGTAATGTTTACGTGTTTACGTTAACTCTACACTCTTATCTGCTTGCCTGGTATAATATGAAGAAAGAAAGAAAATCATGGGCTAAATTGTGGGGTTGTTTTAATATGTCTTTCGGGTGTGTTTTTGGTAAATGATGGGCTTTCCCTGTCGTAACCTCATGGAACCCATGGGTATTGTAAAAGGCAAGAGTTTTGTGAAGACAAAGATACAATCTTCTGGTCTGCTAATAACTACAAAAGGGCCCCACAATCATGAGGAAAGTTTTGAGTGGAATTTAAGTAGATTTTGATGGACGGTAAAGGGTAATAAGGCTAGAAAGGAATCAAGAGGTAACGACAATTAAAGAATTATGGAAGAAGAAGACATGCTGTCGAATAAATTGGGATAAGGACAGGAGAATGGTGAGGGGTTCAGAGTCAGGTTATTAATCAGTACGACGCGCATTAGTCATTTGGGCCTAATGCACAGTTTATAAACTGCATAAATAAACTTTTATCCAGTTCATATAATATTCAGATTATGATAAATCCATTAATACTAGTTAAGTATTATTAACACCACAGCTCCAACATATCGAAAGTCTATATGAAACAGCCTGCATATCCTCCCAATGTGTTGCAAATTGATTTAAACCCCATTTGCACGAGCATGCCGCCGTTAACGAACGTTTATGAGCGATAAAAAGGCAATTAAATAATATCATTATAGCCGTTCAAATACTGTCATGAATTGTGTCCTCAGATATAATAGGCCATACAGTATTTTTGGGGTTTAAGGCTCCTAAATAATAGGTGGTTCACAGATAACAGCATTTTCACTGTCATTCAAAGAATTTATTTCGAAAGGATTGTAATATGCATTATACTCTTATAATACACTGACGTAAAGGAATCCTAATGTGAAATGTGCTGTTCTATTTTAGTCTATGTAAGGCCTATCGTCCGTACCGCGACTCGTGAACCAACCCCTCTCCTCTCCCACTTTAGAGTCTTCTCCATAACAATTATTTTCTTCTAGCTTCCTCTTTATGAAACTAAACGCGATGTTAGCACCGCAAAGCTGTTCATCAGCATATTTTTCATTTTCTTCGTGACGTCACATTTTCCACTAAATCGCCACTCTTTGACACTTCCCTGTGAAAGTATTCGTCTCGTTTATTATTCGCTGCAACAGTTACTCCTTAATATACACTCTAAAGCCCTCCTCGGGGAAGCGTCAACTATCCGGGGCACACTTTAAAATCTCAGAGCTCATATTTATTTCATAATGCTACAGTCATGAGCCGGGATGAATCGCTAACTGATAAAGTGTCTGCTAGATGTTTATAAATGTTGAAGGGCTTATTTTTTCTGTTTTAGATTTTTATACAGTTTTATCATGGATGGATTAGTTTGTCAATCAGAAGAGTTTGTTTAATTGTTAATAAATTTTGTAAAAGATGATAGCTAGAAGTTACAGAACCTGGAGATTTGATTGAAAGGAAGTTACTACTGAGACGACGAATGAGAGAGATTATATGAAAGAAGAAATTTTTTTGCTGACCTCGATAGAATTGGGATAATAGTCGAAAAGGCTTTTCAAGTATACAATAATTACTTGTGCCAACCATAACCATAAAATTTCATACGTCATAATGTAACAGTTTATTCATTTATTTTTTTTTAATTTTATATTTCCGATATTATTTACAAATGTGTTTCGATTTTTTAATTGCTACTATGACTTTGTTAATTTTATTTTTCTAATTTAATTTTAGTACTAAATAATGTGTTTTGATTTGAGTTTTTAAATGCTACTACAACTTTGTTAGCTTAGTTATACATCTTATTATGCATGCTGTGGTCTCCTGTAAGTGAAGGTACCTACGTGATACTTTTGTCGTTGAATATTTATTTCGTGTGTTTGCGTACATCTTTTGCTGGAGATCCTAAACAAATACAAACAGCAAAATCAATGGATACCCAAGATGGTAGAATTCCATTCAAATACTTTAAAACACCATCAATATAGGGCCCAAACAACAAGAACCCCATTCCTCACGACTGCTAACCCGAGTTTAAGCCAACTGTGCACAAACAAGGTACTCTGACAGACAATTAATCGCGTTGGGCTAATCCTACGTTATCTCAGAACATGCTTATTTCGCTCCTCTAAAAAAATAAACATGACTTTTTTTACTGTACTTGATAATTTCGCAAAGAATAAAGATTTTTGTAAATGAATGAATGGTTTGATTTTAGCTTTTCAATAAAATCAACACAAATAGAGAATGAAAAACCTTTTACTGCAAGGTGTTATGGCAACAACAAAACTAAGATGTTCATTGTACGAGTATCGTTGCTAAGATTAAGTACGAATTCCATGGTGTTTTCCTTTAGGAATTTCTTAGTAGCAGCCAATCTAGATTTGTGTCCGGTCGGTGGCAATTGGGTCAACCCCTAATACATGGGACTTTTTCGTAAACATAGCTGCAAAATGTATGTAAACTTTTAGATATACCTCTGTATAATCCTTATACGGGCTTAATATACAGTATCCCCGCATTAGACCTGATTCGGAGAGCACACGAACACAACTCATATAGCTGATCGCTTGGAAAGGTTGCTAGATGGAACCCGATCCATCGTTAGTTACACTGTGGAAATCCCTCGGATTAGCTCGGGTTTTTCCAGAAAAGTGTAAGTAGCTTAACAAAACTAAGTTTAATGATTGTCGGCGCATTAAGGGTAATTGTTATAAAATTGGATTAGATCAAAACATCGGTTCAAAAGATTTCTTAGCAGACATCTAAATAAACGATAATTTCAAAGTTATACTGTCACTTACGGGTTGTAAACCGTGAAAGCTTAAAACAGAATTCCAAAGTTGTATTAAAATTATTTTTAAAACTAGTGGTCTTGCCAAGGGGTATCGTATTACCCAGAACCAGCTGGGTTAGACAAACACACTGGGTCATGTAAAATACTGGTATTCAGCTATATCTGATTAGACTGGAAGCTGACCCCAAAAAAGTTGGGAAAAGGCAGGCAGATGATGATGACTTTTGAAACTCGTAGTGGTAATTTGAGACCTTATTGTTACTATAAATATCAATTCAATGAAAGATTATAAACCATGTTTGAATTTTAAGCTAAATATATTTAATGTGTTTTAATTGTATTCACGACAAGTCTTACACAACAACCAAAACACGCATAGAATGCTATCTACGCCGTATAAGACAAAGATGTCAGGCCTTTGTCACTCCAGACAGTACCACGCTAAGGCATTCTACACACGAAGATACAAGAGATTTCTTCACGCCTACACGGTCTCAGTAGTGTCCATTGCTTCGGACCTCGATCAAAAGAAGCCTTAGCCATGAATACTGACATTCATACATGGTGAAAGGGACATCGACGTTGAGGGGTCTACAATCTTGGGTTGAATTCATGATGTCCTCACACCGTGTGTACCTCAGTCCAGATTGCCACCTTCATACAAATACACATAATAGGCCATAATAGGCATAATATGCATATGTTCTTCATTTTTTAAAGACTAGTATTCGAAATTGT
This sequence comes from Noctua janthe, assembly GCA_910589295.1. Taxonomy (NCBI): domain Eukaryota; kingdom Metazoa; phylum Arthropoda; class Insecta; order Lepidoptera; family Noctuidae; genus Noctua; species Noctua janthe. The sequence goes on along the minus strand of OU342573.1, from coordinate 606,745 downwards.
GTAAAATCGGTTCTGATTGAATGGCGCGGCGGAGCTTTGATGGCAGTTGAAACAAAGGAATGCCTTTCATTACTCTTGCTGTAGACAGTTCGCTTCTCTACAAGGTTTACAGTGTTTTCGACGAGTCTATATCTCAAAGGGTTTGGTAAGTAACAAATATATACATATATGTTATTAGTAATACTCGTATTTGGTTTAAAAAACCCTAAAAGTATATTTAGTTTCCTAACAACATCCTAACAACACCTTTTCCTTGAGTTCAAAATTCTACAGTTCCAAACAGGAATAGATTTTTGTGTTATTTTATTTTTTCTTAGATTAGAAACACGTCAGGAATCCACATCGACCTCTTTGCTTAGGTCAGCCGTTGGCCTAGAAAAAGTGGCATTCAAAATTCTTAAGACGAGCTCAAGAATTTAAGCCCCGACTTTAAGATTCATAGACTTGCTGAGTGCAAAGTTGCAACTCAAAATATTTTTTACTGTATATATAAAACATATTAGGTAAAGAAATGTTGCTCAAGTAGTTATAAACGTCTGCTTTAAGTTTGCCTGAATTCAAATCAAAAGTCATTCATTCAAACTAGACTGAGAATAATTCCAATTTAAACGACAAAATTACACAAGGCAAAAAGTATTATAGACTTACAGACAGACAGTCCAACCTTATTTATCCATTTCGACATTAATGCATAGGCCGACGGTTCTCAGTCTACCTAACGCCGGTCGCTGAGGCCGCATGAATAATCCACCGATTCACATTCGCTAATTCAATGATGTATCGAACGCCCTTCCAATTACATCAGGGGTCAGACAGTCGGAGGTCGAGTGTCGTGGGAGAGGGCACTAGTTGCCTTAGGTTCCATATTGACAGCCAATTATGTTCATGTCATTCGTAACTTGACGTATCCAGACTAATATTAGAAATGTGAAAGAACTCTGTCTGTGTGTGTGTCTGTCTGTGCAGACAACGCCTAAATGAATGTCGACGAAATTTGTCACATTTAGAAACCATAACCTTAGGTCATAAGATGCTTTTTACTTTATGAGGGTGAAACCACGCACAAAAGCTAGTTAAAATGTGTGAGATACTTGAATTTTCTGTGAATGTAATGAAATTATTGAAGGTGTTAAGGTGCTTTATTATAGACATTTGAATAAGAGAAATAAATTGAAAATATTTTTGTCAAGGTGAGGTTAGGTTAGACAGGTCACATTTTCTTTTAATGGTAGGACTTGGCTGAAATGTGTTCTTGGGAAATGTCAGTGACGAGCGATGAAATGTCTTTCATTTTGCACGGTCAGCTGCAGTGTCTAATATAACAAATATTTAATAATTTTCATCAGGCCGGTTTTCTCATATGTAAGTAGTTACCCACTAGCGATTTGTCAAATAGCCGTTCATCTTTAACACCGAAGAAATGTTCATCTCATGAAATCGCGCGTTACGACATTTTCACCACAATACCTAAAAGAGGAAACCCATGAACGTCCCTAGCCACTACACACGGAACTATGAGGAATAGCGAAAAATGCTCAAAGAAGTCTTGAGCCCGATTTTGATGAAAACTAAAACTGCATCATTGGATTTTGAAAAAACAATATTCCTAGCCAGAAATCGAGCCCACTGATTTTGGAAAAAAACACATAGTGTATTACTACACCATTCGATAGTGTCGCTGATAAGGATCAAATTGCGGAAAATAATGACATACGGCAAATTAAAGATAAAAACATAATAGTATGTAAACTGTTAGTAAGTAAAATCAACGAAACGAACAAAATCAAGTGAAGTGAAGTGTTAACACCCCAGCGATAGTTCGGCGAATAAATAAACTGTTGTTTTATTACTGTTTTATTCTCTATAAATCTTTCGGCGTGATTTTTATGGGCTCTCTCTATCGCCAATATACTTCACTTCGGGAAAAGCCTTTATGGTTGTTGAGTGTCATAAAATTATTTGTTCACTATAAATAAATAATAATAATAATATAAGCTGGCAACACTTACGTCAACAATTACGTCTTCATATAAGATCTACAAAATATTTTTAAAATTAAAAACTTACAGTATACCGGAAGATTTAAATCATACGACATTTCATAATATCAATTTTTATTACAATAATCAATGAAGAAACAATATGAAAATGCAAAAAGTAAATAGAATAAGAAAAAACCACACCACCACCATTGATTTGACACAATGTCTGTCAATGTCTATCAAAAAATTTTAGTAAAGATTAAAGATATGAAGAAATGTTGACGAGATCAGCGGCACGACGCGCACGCCTATCGCCTCCGGACCCGTCGCTCAGCTCCGCCTCGCCGCCGCCGGAATCCAGCCCCGTCGTGAGTGCTGTGACACCGGCCGTGGCAGTTGCGTCGAGCTCGAGCGACGAGTATTTCTCTCCGCCGACGACGCCACCACCTGTTCGTCGACGAGGAGGACGCCGGCCGCCGGACGGTTTAGGACCTCGAGGCCCACCGGCCTCTGATAGGGTCCCAGCTCCCGGCGGGAGTGTGCCGCGCATGCGATGGACGCAATCCATTAATGCAAATGTCATGCGCGCATACTATGGGGCTACAGAGGGGGGTAACAACCTGACCGCGTACCGTGTTCGGATGCTCTCTCTGTTTCAGGTGCTTGAGCCAGCTGTCAACGTGTCGGCACAACGACTGTCGGATCAGGTGCGAGTCATCCAGCGTAATGGTATGTTGGATGACACCGTACTTGATCGCTTGCGGACTGAAATGCAGAGTAGCCATGTCATTGCCACGCCGCCGCAGACTGTGGTTCCACCACAGTCTACCATAATACCAACCCACGATAACAACGTGAGTAATGACATGGTTACTAATGTAAGTACCCAGTGCAATGAGGAAATGAGGTGTGCTTTGGAGGGTGCGATTCGAGAATATCGGTTCATGCAACCCGATCTTAGACCACGCGTACCTCGTTTGCCCATGCATAACAAAAATAGGGTGCTGGTGGCAGTTCTGGATTCGCAGTTGTCAAACTATTTTGATAACTGCGAAGACCTCACCGATGCTCACTCAGTCCTGTATTGTGCGGCTGTAGCGGCATGTCGTGTAGCTCATGTCAAATTTTCTGATGACAGAGCTACACGACCTAAACCAGCCGTACCGTCATGGCAGTACAGGATTGAACGACGTATTGGTGAGGCCAGAGCACTCATCGGCAAACTGATCTGCTTCAGGGAGGGCAATACTCGCCCTAGAGTGATGCGTTTTGTGAGGCGGGCGTTCTCGGGGACTGATATCAGTGCTCGAGACTACATGTCTCGTGTCACAGAGCGCATCGACTTCCTGAAGCAGAAAGTTTATGCATGGGCAAACCGTATTCGTAGGTATAAGCGGCGGGTGGACCGATACACTCAGAATCGCACATTCCAAAGAGATGAAAGGTGGGTTTATAGGGCTTGGGAGCGACCGGACCAAGGTGTGGCTGACACGCGCCTGCCGGATGATGATGCCATGTGTTCATTCTGGCGCAGCATCTGGTCGGTGCCTGTTAGCCATACCGAGGGTGAATGGACTCGGGAGGTCGAGCCAGCATGCGATCTAGTACCAGAAATGGGGGCAATCACTATCAGCCCCCAAGACGTAGTTCGTGCAGTCCGTCCGTTGCCTAACTGGAAATCTCCAGGGCCGGATGGGCTGCACAACTTCTGGATTAAATGGTTTACAAGGTCGCACGCTCGCCTGGCGATCCTGTTCCAGTCAGCCTTAGAGTCAGGGTCGCTGCCAGAGTTCCTGACAACAGGGATAACCCACCTGCTCCATAAATCGGGTAGTACTGCGGAGCCCAAAAATTATAGACCGATTACCTGTCTTCCGACAGTCTATAAAGTTCTTACATCCATTTTGAGAGCTAAAATTAACAAACACATTGATGACAATTCTGTAATGTCCGCTTCTCAAAATGGATGTAGGAACGGGTCCCGCGGTACTAAGGAGCTACTCCTCATTGATATGGCCATTAGTCAACAGGTTCGCCGTTCCCGAAAGGATCTGTCGACATGTTGGATAGACTATAAGAAGGCCTATGACTCGGTGCCACATACATGGCTCATGAGGGTGCTAGAGCTGTATAAAATTGATGCAACTCTGCGCACCTTCCTGATGTCATGTATGGGGCAATGGAGGACGGTCCTTCGCTATCCAGGATGTCGGCAAATCCAGAGGAATAGCGAGCCGATAAGGATAGAGCGAGGTATATTTCAGGGCGATAGTTTGAGTCCGCTTTGGTTCTGCTTAGCCTTGAATCCTCTTAGCACGCTGCTGGAGGATTCAGGTCTAGGCTATCGGTTGAGGAGAGGTGGTCAAGTTATATCTCACCTCCTTTACATGGATGACCTGAAACTCTTTGCCCCCAACGATTTGCAACTGATGGAGCTACTGAAAGTAACTGAAACTTTCAGTAGCGCCATCAGGATGGAATTTGGTGTGGACAAATGTGCGGTCATGCATGTAAAGCGAGGGGAGATTGTGGAATCTGTGGGAACCCAGCTCTCGGATTCCATAAATCTTAGATCCCTCTCAGCAACTGAAACCTATAAGTATTTGGGTATGTCGGAAGCGCTGGGCATCAATGTTGCTGACATGAAGCAATCGTTGAAGGAGCGCTTCTTTGGCCGTCTGAAAAAAGTATTTAATAGTCTTTTATCAGGCGGCAATAAGGTGCGTGCCTTCAACGGTTGGGTCATGCCGGTTTTGATGTATTCTTTCGGCATACTCAAATGGACTCAGACAGAACTAGACGCCCTGGATAGGAGGGTCCGTACATTGTTGACGGCATATCGAATGCATCACCCGCGTTCTTCTGTTATGAGACTGTATATCCCGCGGAGGTGTGGGGGTCGAGGCTTTTTAAACGCTAAGACTCTCCACAATCGCGAGATATGCAGTCTCAGGGAATATTTCCTTGAAACCGACGTGGGGATGCATCGAGATGTGGTCGCGGTGGACAAGGGGCTCACCCCGCTCTCCTTGGCTAAAGAGAACTGGCGCAAACCTGTAGTGCTTGACACTAACGACCGCATGGAGGTATGGCAGAGTAAGGAGCTTCACGGACGCTTTTTCCGGGCCCTGCATGGGCCCGATGTAGACCTATCAGCGTCCGTAGCCTGGCTACGTTCCGGGGACCTCTTCGGAGAAACCGAAGGTTTTGTCTGTGCAATTATGGATGAAGTTATGATGACGAATAACTACCGGAGATTTATTGTGAAGGACGGTACGGTTGACATATGTCGGGCATGCCACCGTCCAGGCGAATCAATCCGTCACATTATCTCCGGGTGTTCTCGTCTGGCTAACGGAGAGTACTTGCATAGACACAACCTTGTAGCCAGGATTATCCATCAGCAACTTGCTCTAAAATACAACCTTGTGGAATCGGAAGTACCGTACTATAAGTACGAGTATGTGCCCGACCCAGTTCTCGAAAATGGCAGTATCACATTGTACTGGGATCGATCCGTCATCACTGACAGGGCTATTGTAGCCAATAAACCTGATATAGTGGTGGTGGATCGGTCAGAGCGGCGCGCAATGATTGTAGACATAACGGTCCCGCATGATGAGAACCTCGTGAAAGCCGAGAAAGATAAGCAAATCAAGTATCTTGACTTGGCTCGCGAGGTTGTCGACATGTGGGATGTGGACTCAGCGATCATTGTGCCGATAGTTGTATCAGCCCATGGCTTAATTGCCAAGAGCCTCGACCAATACCTGAGGAGGCTCTCGTTAGGCAGCTGGATCAAGGGTTTGATTCAGAAAGCGGTGCTCCTGGACACGGCTCGTATTGTTAGGAGGTTCCTCTCTCTGGAGCCCTGACCGCCGGTAGCTTGGACCCTGTTCCCGATACCGGTGGGCTACAATTTTTTATATTTTTAAATGTTTTTTTAAATTGTTTTTAGTTTATGAAATATTTAAAAATGTAGAAGATTTGTATAAAAATAAATAAAGGAAATAATAATAATAATAATAATAGTGTTTATTGTGTCCAAAAGTTATACACAAACAATTTTGGGTTTGGAGTCTTCAATTAAGCAAATGATGCCTGTATTAAAAGACTCCGCTCCTTCACAACAGTAGGTACTTACTTAAAACACAAAAAAACAGTACATGGGAGTAGTAAAACAAAATATAATTGTGTGAACGTGTGTGTGCGTGTGCATAAGTGTGGATGTGTTGTTGAGTGTATATGAATGTAATGGATGTGTGATTGTATGTGTATGGGTGTGTGATTGTACGTGTAGGTATGGGAGTCTCTGAATGAAGGTATGTGAGTGGGTCGTTTACTTGAATTAAGTTACGTTTTGTAGGAGAGCTTCAATATTTCCATATGTCAGTGGTTTTATCCAGTCAATCAACATTTCTTTACATATATGATAAGATTTTGCGTATACGAAAATTTCTTTATTTATTTTGTTGTATAATTGAGCTGATCGTTTACTAAATTGGATGGATCCGAATTTGGTCTTAGTTTTAGGAATTTCGACTATATTGTGTTTTCTTCTCCTAGAATGTATATCCGCATTATAAGGTAAGGATTTGTGCTTTTTTAAAATTATTTGAGTAATGTATAGTTTTCTAACTGACAATACATCACTAAGTTTGTAGAGGTTCTGTGTAGAATATCCCCTTTTTTTAAAATACATAATTTTGAGCAGGGCTTGTTGTGCTCGCTCCAATTGGATGAATTTAGATTTTGTTGCCCCACCCCAAATAGGTATACAGTATACCAATATTGATTGCGCAAGAGAAATGTATATTTGTGTAAGCACATTTCTAACAGGCTTACCGCCTCTCTGTATAGATCTAGGCAGCACGTGACGCAGAGTCTTAAAAATCCAATTTAGCTTGCGGACTCTATTGGCAACTTGCTCAAGATGGGGGTACCAGCACAAACTCTGATCCAGCATTACCCCTAAATATTTTGTGCTAGAAACTTTGCCAATACTAGAACAGTTACAATTATCAACGTTAGTACCATCACAAGTGTGTACAATGATTCGAAAATCGCCGGTTGGTTGAGTACGATTACATATGCTGAAACTAATAAACTTTGTTTTGGAGGTATTTAATGTGAGAACATTAGCATTGAGCCAATTCGCAACCTGGGACATTCCTGTTTCAGCACTTAGCTGCACATTGTGCCATGTCTTACCATAGAAGGTGACAGCAGTATCATCGGCGTACGAAAGGATTTTGGCATTAGGAATTTTCATGTTACACAGGTCGTTTATGTATACCAAGAAAACGTAACGAAGAATATTTGAAGTCTTTATGTGTTCATCGTGTTGGGGTTTGCCCTCACGTCTCCTACTCCACGCCAAATAATAAGACGTAAACTCAGACAACTCGAAATTAAATTAATTCAAAATTACCTTTTACCAGCGAACACAATTTCATTAAACGAAGTCTTCCTCATTACCATAGCAAAGCATAATGCTCCTTATGCTCGTTCTTCCAAAGCATAATGCTCCTTATGCTCGTTCTTCCAAAGCAAGCAGGCTTCCACCAACAATGATTAATGAAGACGAAGGACTTTGAAGTCGCAAAGACAAAGTCGCAGAGACAACTTCACAAAGAATACAAAAGACCCACAAAATATTAATGTAGGTAAGCGCTGTGGAGTGTAAAAATGACGCGCGTAAAATGACGTGAAACAGCGTCATTTGGGAAATTGCGTCACGGCGTCATAGCGTCATGGCGGTATGACGGCTAACTTGCGGTTGTAATGAGCAATTAATTCGACTCGAGTCGCTGCGTCAGCTAATGTGGTGATATCTTGTGCTGATTGTGGGTATTAATGGCTTAGCATTAGTCGGTGAGCTTGGTAACAATAGTAAGTAGGTTGTCAACAATGTTATTACTAGTTCAATTTATTGTTGTTTTGTGTTGTTTAAATGATGAATGAGCGGAAGATATTCAAATGTTGTAAATTGCTATTAAAATTTAAAATTTCTTAGCAATTAATGAGTAGAAATAGAAAAGGCGTTTTCAAACAGCTTATTTGCTATTTTAAAATAGCCAAAATATTATTTTCTACTAAATGAAATATTAAAGAATAACTAATGCTAGTTTGTATAAGCAAAATGGATTACAAATCATCTATACCATCTTACCCACAAGGTCGACAATAAAAAGTATACAAATATTTTTAGTACTAAAACCAGGCATAATATTGAGCAAAGAAAATGTGTATATAAAGCGAGTAAAACCACATCATCTGTCATCACTAACAAGGTATTTTAGCCGACATTATACCGCTAAACATCACGGTATTAACTAAGTCAATGTGACTCAAACTATCGGCGAGTGACGCAACTCTTTTATTTGAGAGTTACGATGAATATTGCCAGTCATCATCATACATCATTAAATCATCCCTGTTTACGTTGAAGGGGTTAGATAGCAGACGATGCTATTTCTGTTAGCCGGGCAGACTATTAAGACGCAAGGTCAAGGTCAGCGAGCTTATTACCATTGACCGGGCACAAATCCAGGCCCCCAAACTTACTGAGAATTATATAACAGACAAAAACTCAATAACATTTACCCTAACCGGAATCGAAACCCAATACCCTGCGCACATCATCCACTTGAACCTTCAAAAGCTGGCTACTGAACCACAAACTTTCACAATCAAAATCCTACGTTAAAACTTCGACAATGAACCGCAGAACAAAGTTTGAGTGCTTCAGTCCTAAGTAATATGTTGTGTAGGAGCTAATCAATTCAGTCGCTCATAAGACACTCGATCATCTCCCAGCCGATATCGTCGATCGAAGGTCAAGGTCGGAGTTCAAGGTCACGGGTAATTACACATTGTGTTGTATGTATAGGATTTATTTATTATGTCAGTGAGTTTAGATTACTAGTGTTTTGTGAGGAAATGTTTTTTGTTTGTGTAATAATTTTGGAATGGGATGTTATTTCTGAATTAAGAAAGCAGTCAAGTCTGCATTGTTATGCTTGTTTGATAAAATGTATTGATTGACATTATTTCTGACGTACAGTTTACTATTTTGTTCTTTTTTATAATTTTTTCCAAGTTTTCACAGTACTAGTGTTTACAAGTAGGTAGTTGTTTAAGGTATAAACTATAAACAAAACTAGTAGAAACAACACCTACCTATTGTACTTCAGTGTAACAAACTGAGTAGAAACTAATGAGAACAATGTTGCGATCGAGATATTTGCAATCTGGAAGCGGGTACAAACAATGTAGGTATATCTACGAACTTGCAATAACTGACTAACGGTTAACTCGAACTATTCTGTTTTTATTTGCTTCGAAATCTGTGTGGAAATTGTTTGTGATGAAATTTCTGAACAGAACTTCCTCTTCTACGTACGATCGGGAATACTCCAATACGTGTGGGTCTATACAATGTGGTGAAATAGCTTTTGTCCGCGATAAAAATATCCTACGTCATGGTCCACCTGGCTGCCGAACCATTAACAAAATCTGTGAAAAATTAACGGACAGATAGACTAACATACAGAGTTACTTTCGTATTTATAATATTAGTTGGATGTTTTCAGATTGTACATGTTCATTATTTTAAGGTAAAGTTCCCAAAATATTTCAGACTTGTTTGGCGTTTAACCTCGATGTCTGAGATTCCTTAGACAAAGCTAGGCAACTGGCGTAGGTAATCCTTATTACGTGTTTCAAAATTGCTTTGAAAAGTTTCTTCTGAATACTTAGGCTAATATAGTCTTTTGAAATAGGTAGGTAGGTACTTTTACAATTTTTTTTTTTAGTATATGCTAAACCTGAATATAGTTTGTTCAGAATAAGTAACTGAATCGATTCCAATAATTTTTAAACGATGTTATAGTTTTGTCCCAAAAATATTATAAAAATTCTACAAGTTGGATACCAAGCGACACTAAGTACCTATTGCAATCATTTAGGTACCTACTGCCAAATTATTATTATCAATGAGCTCAAGACAACGCTGGAGGCGAGCGCGCGGACGCACCACGCGGTGACTACGTTTTTGTACGGACAGAACAAGCTTATAACTTTGTGATTAATCATGATACACTTTTAAAATTTTGTACATAGATTCTTTACATAAAAATAATAGACACGTGTTATAGGTTTCGTATATACTAAAACTAATGTTGTATATTTATCTGTCTAGTTCGGAAAATAACTTCTTTTTTTAGGTAAGCATTACCTCGGAAAAAAAGTAATATTTGTGTTTTTTCATTCATTTAAGCTCAAAATTTTTTCAGTGTCTGTGATTAACCGTTGACTTACGAGTCCGAACATATAAAAAATCATTTATAGTTGTGAGACCCTTGGGGCCTTTCATCAACGGTTTTGTTCGACCAAGTAAGTAGTCGCTGGCGCGGATGCTAAGCTTGAGGACATCGTGGGTTCGAGTACGTATGGGTACACCTCTGGCTAACCCTTCGGGGATTTTTTTTTATTTTTTTTGGATGGGAAATCATCAAATGACCCCCCCACTCTGGGCGGAGCGGAAGGAGTGTCAGACTTGTACTGACTAAAACCCATCCATGTTCCTTCTTTGCCCTTTGTGTTCCAGGGCCACGGTGTCTCTTTCGAACAGTCCCGCAGCTCTGGCAGGCATCGGCCCATGCGGACCCCTACTCGGTTGCTGACATCTCTTTGAGGCGCGCGTGGAACACGAACGCGCCGTCGACACGGCCTGTCGTCATAAGACGGCCGGACGGCGAGCTAGCCCATAACTCGCCGTCAACAGGCCCGCGCCTACGGTGGCCGGGAGCCACCACGTGACCTCCGACGCCCAGGGCGTCTCCCGCGGCGGCTGGGACGTGAGGTTCTTTCCCTCTCACGTCCCGCCACCTCCTTCACTAGCATGACTGCTTCACAGAAGGTGGTGACGGCTTCCCATTCCCTCTCGCTCCGGACCATGGCTTGAACCAGGGCCGGACGCGAGATATCGCCGCCGCCAATCGCCGCTACAAGGACACGGCGGTGCTCCGCCCAAGCGGGGCAGACCTCTACGGTGTGCTCCACCGTGTCCTCCGGACGATCCTCGCAGTGGAAACACCCGGGCGTTTCCTCCCGCCCGATTCGGTGCAAGAACCTCCCGAAACAACCGTGTCCGGTGAGGATCTGCGTCAGGCGGTAGGTGAGGGCGCCGTGGCGCCTCTCTAGCCACTCCTCAAAGAGGGGACTTATCGCCACTATGGTAGCGTGCCCTGCACGGGGTTGCAACAGTCGCTCTCTCCATGTCGCCATGATATCACGCCGGAGGTCTGTCCGCTGAGCGGCAATTTGCCGCGGCAGCGGAGTTTCCCCCCGACGTAGTGCCTCCGCGCGCCATTCATGCAGGCGCGCGAGGACTATCGCCTCCAGATCCCATGGCGGCAATCCGGCAAGGAGGCTAGCCGCCTCGCCGGAGATCGTGCGGTACCCCCGGATTAGCCTTATGGCTATCACCTTTTGGGGCGCGTTCAGGTAGTGGGCGGCTTGCCGCCTTAAAGAACGCGCCCACACCGGGGCCCCGTAAAGGGCCATGGACCGCACGACCCCCGCGTATAGCCTCCGGCAGGAGGCGTTTGGACCCCTCAGGTTGGGCAAGAGCCGCTTGAAGGCAGCCCCTGTCCGTTCCAGTTTGGGAGCCAAACGTCGGAAGTGCTCCACGAAGTTCCACCGGCTGTCGAGGACGAGTCCTAGGTACTTCAACGTCGACCCGACGCCGATGGAAACCCCTCCTGCCGTCAGTAGGGATCCCGACGGCGGCGCATTCCGAGGCCCATGAAAACACATGGCCTCGGACTTGTGCAATGCCACCTCGAGACCCAACTGCCGGATCCTATCCACGACTATCGCAACCCCGCGTGTCATGTTTTCGGCCGCCGCCTCGTGCGACCTCCCTTGTGCCAGTACCAGCGTGTCGTCAGCGTAGCAAACTACGCTGACGCCGGTAGGGAGGTCGGCGCGCAGCACCCAGTCGTAACCGATGTTCCACAGGGCCGGTCCTAGAACCGATCCCTGTGGAACACCGCACGACATCTCTCGCCGGTTCCATTCTCCGCCCTGACCGGGGTAGATGACGGCCCTATCCGTCAAGTAGTCCCCGACCACACGACGAAGGTAGGTTGGCACCCGGTGATACCGGAGCGCCTCCCTAATGCAGCTCCAGGGCATGGAGTTGAAGGCGTTGGCGATGTCAAGAGACACCGCCAAGACGACCCCGCCCCGGGACACCGCGTCCCCCGTCGTGAGGGCTCTCACGCGCATGATGGCGTCCACCGTGGAGCGCCCCTTGCGGAAACCAAACTGGTGTTCCGCAAGATCCGGCCCCATCCCCGCAAGGTGCCCGGCAAGGCGGTTGGCAATGACTCTTTCGAAAAGCTTGCCCACCTCGTCGAGCAACACGATGGGCCGGTATGCGGACGGAGAGTCCGCAGGGCGCCCTGGTTTCCGGATGAGGACCAGCTTCCCCGTCTTCCAACGAAGCGGAAACTGGCCTCTCTCCAAGCATGCGCTTAGGAGCCCTTCCAGTCGGGGCCCGAGAGCCTCAGAGGCCAGGACCCAGGCTTTGCCAGGCAAGCCATCGGGTCCCGGGGCGGTGTTTCTGGCTTTCAGCCTGCGTACCGCCACTCTCAGGTCTACCCCAGTCACCTCCGGAACGTCGTCATCGTCATCGGTGTGGTCCGCTTCCGGCACCGCACGCGGCGGCGGAGCCATAGGCGGAGGAGGAAGCTCCCGTCGCGAAGGGAACCGAGCTCACCACGTCCTCCACGAGCTCAGGCCGGAGACTCTGCGTTAGCGGGGGGGCCCGGGTGCGGAGTTTGTCCCGCACCATCTTGTAAGGGCGCCCCCACGGATCTCCGTTCAGAGACTCCAGCATCTCCTCGCGGGCCAAATTCTTGGCCCGCCGGACAGTCTCTTGGAGGGCGGTCTTCGCCGCTCTGTACCCCTCGTACAGCTCCGCCTCAATGGCTGCCGCATCCGGAGGGCGGATGCGGAGCCTGCGATGCCTGGCGTACAGGCGCCGCGCGGCAACGCACGTCTTGCGCAGAGACGTCAGCTCTCGCGACCACCAGTACACCTGACGCCGGGCGCTTCCTGGCCGAACTCGGGGCATTGCCACGTCGCAAATCTCGGACATGGCCTCCTGGAACCAACCCGCCTCGTTGTTGATGTCAGCAGGCCTGACTGGTGATGACACCCAGGCCTGCACGATCGAGGCTTCCAGGAGGAGCTCCCGGTCCAGCTGCTTCAGCGCCCATCGCGGACCACTCGGGGCCTGTAGGACCGGCACGCTTGAGGACTGGGTGGAGACGTCGAACCGGATATACCGGTGGTCGGAATAGGTCTCCACCCCCTCCATGACGCGCCAGTCAACGACACGCGGCGACAGAGCGGGGCTGGCGAACGAGATGTCCACCACCGACTCGCCCCGCATCCGCACGCACGTGGGGACAGAACCCCGATTTAGGACGACCAGGCCTGTCTCCAGAGCCCAGTCCTCCACCATTCTACCCCGCACGTCCGTGTAACGAGAACCCCAAGCCAAGTTCTTGGCATTGAAGTCCCCGAGCACAAGCACGGGGAGGGAATGACTTCCGATGACGACACTCAACTCCGTGAGGGAGTTGTGGAACTCGGCGAGAGTTCGGCTCGGGGAGAAGTAGACTCCCACTACAACGATCTCCCCGAACCGTGCTGCTACGCACCCCTGACCCTTCCTGACACTCTCAAGGGTCGGGGTACCGGCGGCGACCGACGCAATTAAGGTCACTGAGCCGCTAAGGTCCTCCACCCAGTCATCCCTGGGCGGGACAAAGTACGGCTCAGCGACCACGGCGATGTTAATCGACCACTGCGCCATGCTCTGGAGCAACAGATCCTGAGCGCAGGCGCAGTGGTTGATGTTCGCTTGGAGAAGGCGTAATGGGGCCGTTACTGGCACTCCATTTCAGCCCCCTCCCGGGCCCCCTGCGAGGGCTCCGCTGCGGAAGTTGCAGCAGTTGCGGCAGCGGCGTCGACAGTGGCGGCGGCTGCGGTGGTGGCGACGGTGGGGGTTTTGGCGGTGGTGGCGGAGGGCCTTCCCTTGCCCCTGGCCTTGGCGGGAGTACCGCAGGACTTGCTCCCTGCCCGGTGATCAGCCGGCTTGCCAGCTGCCGCACATGCGGCGCAGCGCGGCGCGGCGGAGCAAGCCGCGGCCATGTGACCAGGCTGGCCGCAGCGGAAGCACAGGCCGCTACGGTCCACCTCCGAGGTGCACCGGACCGACACGTGGTGCCCCACATGGCATCGGAAGCACCTCAGAGGTCTGGGTTCCAGCAGCTTTACCTGCGCCGAAACCCAGCCCACCAAGAGCCTTCGGCCCTCCACAATGACTTTCGCCGCCGTCACAGGGCAGCTTACCGTTACGGTTCGCATGCCCGACAGGTCCGGACGTAAGGTGCCTGCCTTGACCTGCTCGGCAGGGCCACCGGTCCTGGTGACGGCGGCCACCACCTCCTCCTCGGTCACCGAGTCGTCCAGACCCAGGATGCGCAGGTCTGCGCATTTGACGGGCCTGGACACTCGGGCCTCGTCCGCATTTAGGAACGCTCTAAGCTTTTCAGCCAGAGCGTCAGCGGACGAGCCACGGGTTTCGCCGGGGATTTCCAGCACTCGAGCTCCTGTTGCGGTGACTCTAAGCCAGAGGCCCCCGGCGATCCCGAGCTCCCCGAGATCCACCATCGTCTTCGCCTTAGCGAGCACGTCGCGATAGGTCACGCCCCTCTTTTCCGCCTCCGGCTGTAGTGTTATCACTACAGCTGCGGTCTTCGGGGCGCTGAGCCTAGCAGCGCCATTCCGCTTCTTTTCTTGGCGCTTCCGCTCCCGCTTCCTGGCCTTTTTGGCCGCCCTTCGCTCCCTCGCTCTCTCTCCGGCCACCTGCCACCCGGTCTCGGCCACGGATGGCTTAGAGGGCGGGGGGGGCGGCGGTGGCGGCTGTCTCGCGGCTAGCGCTGGCACATTCGCCGCCTTGCCCTTCTTGTGGGCCGCCGCCTTGCCCTGCCTCAAGGCCGCCGCCCCCCCAACCGGGGCCGATTTAGCCGGAGCCAGCTTTCCAGGAGCCGACGTAACCCTGCCGGAGGGCTGGCTGGACGGCCTCGGTGCGGAAGCTGCAGCAGCCGCATATGTGGCCGCCCTCGGGCCCAACTGCGCCTTGTTTGCCGCCAAGGGGGGGCGCAGAACAATGCCCTCCAGGACGGAGAACCGAGCCTGAAAGGCAGCCAGCTCCTGCCGAACCAGGTTCAGGATCTGGTTCTCCACCGGCACGGCCTGGCTTGGTCGCTGCTGGCCATTTTGGGGCGCCTCGCGAGAGCCGGACTCACGCAGACTGGCCAAGTCTGCTCGGAGCCTCCTGTTCTCCTCTTGGAGAAGCTGCGTGGCGGCCGTCAGTCGAGCGACCTCCGCCCGCAGTTTGACCATGCCTTCTGGCGGGGGCGCCGCATATCTGGCCTCCGCTGCCGCCATGATAGAGGCGACCGCTGAGGGTATAGCCCTTTGCCTGGTGGAGGGCTTTTGCTTGTAGGAGACAGCCCTCAGCGCCGCCTCCACCTCTTTCGCAAGCCCGGCCTTACGCTCCGCTTCGGAGCCGCCGTCTGCGCCCGCCTCGTTACCAGAAGAGCCCGAACGGGCCACTCCGTGACCAGCAGCCACCCCCGGGTGGCGCGCCTCCGCGGCAAGCCGTGCCGACCTCTCGGTGGCAGAGAGGCCCCTCCCCTTGCCGCGGATCCCGCCACGCTTGCTGGTGGGGATCTTGCGAGCCGAAGCCAGCTCGCCCTCTGACGACGACTCTCGGTCGCCTACCGGCCTGGACCGCTTGCGAAGGAACTCCCTGTTCCCCGCAGCAGCCCCGGGCCTTCCGCGCCGGGAGCTCTCTGAGCCTCCCGCGCTCACATCGCTGGATGCGGCGCCGGACTCCGACCCCGCATCCCTCTCCTCCCTTCCTTCGCCGTTATCGGCCGTTTTCTGGGTTAAAATATTTTCCATTTTGTTCCCACGAGTATGGGGGAAATAAAAAGTCCATCTGGGCAGTGCCCCCTGTACCCAGATAAGCCATAGCCAGGCCCGGCAGTGGTTCGCACTAGCGACTGATTTTCCAAAGGAACCCGTCAGCCATACATCTCCTCGCGGTGCGCCGCCGCTTGAGATTCGGGGTAACTTTTATAGAGGTTTTCTACCTCGTGGTCCGGGCGGTTAAGCCAAGACCCTCGGTCCCAATCGAAGCCGCGAGACGTGTTCCACGACAATTCGACGGTGGGATTACGATATCGACGGGGACAGTGAAGGACTGCATCCTTCACTGTCTGCTCGGAGGCAGGGTAAGTGCACACCGAGCCCGCCCTAGCTCCTCCGCTGTGCCCTCTGCTTTTCAGAGGGTCACACGGAGCAACGCCCCCTAAGTCCAAGATGGACCCCTCCCATGTCAGAATATTAGCCATGGACAGTAACATTCCCCGAGGAATAAGAATCTTTTCCCATTCCTCGGGGAAGGATACTGCCCACGCCCAGGGTGCACCGGCCCAGCAGCTGCTATTCCCTCCAGACGTATCGAGAGGGACCGGCAGCCATCAAGCACACGAGGAGGAATTCTGACAACGCACCCCACCCTTCGGGGATAACAGGCGTGATATTATGTTAACTCTTAATAAAGTTTGGTACCAAATTCATAAAACGCTTACATCGCTTCATGAGTGCAGCATACAGTTCCAATTAAAACGATTGGTTAGTAAAAGTTATGAAACGTATTGCGTCAGGCAGGCAGCAGGCGGCAGGCGGCAGGCGGCAGGCGGCAGGCGGCAGGGGCGCTGTTAAAGTGTTAATGGCGACAATGTGCCGCAGGACGAACTTTAGAGTGCTCCTACACTTGCCTCTGAAACTGCGAGTAACACACTCTCTGATAGTGTTACGAGTTAGTATAACTATTTACTGTATTCAATGTTGGTGCACGATTTTACTGCGCTTCATGGAACATAATTGTGAAAAAGTTTAATTCAGTTTGGGTTTAGTTACAGTAAAATAACTTAAATTCTTAGCCACTTGTAAAAGGACTGTTAAAAGGATGTTAATTTTGGTCTGTCATTTCTTCCAACTCCCATGAAAAACACGTCACTTTGTGTGAGAATACCAATTACCGCTTAATATTTTAGAACTTCTAATTTGGACTCAGAAAACCAAGCTACGAGACAACGTAGCAACGAAAACTCGTAGCGACATAACTACGTAGCGGTTTCGTAGCAGAAAAAGCCACGAGCAATAAATAAAACACGTTCGTGCAAGGACGCTCAGACTGGTGGCAGTTAATGCAAAAGAAAATGAAATATAGCACACGAGGTACCACAGGCACTAAGTTCCTATATTTTACTAACCGTAATGTGATTAAACTTAACCAGAAAGCAACTCTGTCTGTTAACTTGTTATGCCTTAACGATTAAATGGATTTTAATGAAAATTGGCACACAGAAAGATCAGAGTCCTGTGATACTTTGAACTTTTTATCCTGAGAGTACGTACGTTCCCACGGGACAATTTACGACTTCCAGGAGAAGCCTCGTGCAAAAGCTCGTAAGTAATGAAATCAATTCGTTTTTATGTAAAACCGGACATAAGCCTACATAAACCAGCGCATTTGCCATGCTAAGTCAGTCGGTCAATTTATTCCGCCGTTCCCCGAATAATTCCAAAAATTCGTAACAAACTCATGCAAAGCGGGTATTAGAAGACCTTTTTATGTACTTTCTTGTTGCTTGTCGCTGATTTACATACTAATCCGGGAATCGGAGACACGATGTCAGCTGTTTCTATACCAAAGAGTATATTAATTTACAACCGACAAAAAAAAAGACAGCAAAACAGTCCTCAAACTTATGATTTAAACAAAAAGTAAACTTTACTTTCTGTTTAGTTGAGGAGTTGCTTGTTACAGTACAGTATCGCAAATCAGTAGTCAAGTTAGAAATTAGAAAGGCGACATACATTGAAAGCACCTTCAATGTATGTCGCCGGTGATGGCCGGTTTTCTGTTCGCCTTGCCCAAATTACAAAATCTTTTTTTACATTTAGCCAAATAACACTAAAATTTTGATTGATAAACTACCTGGCAACTGTGCAGTCTTTTCTCATTTTGTTACCTACGTTGCTGCTATAGCTTTCACAGTGATTTTGACATCTGTTTTGCATAAATGTTAATGGTATTTATACTTGTTTCAGTAATGTTGCTGGTGTCAGGTAAAATATCTAGGACTGTACTCGAATCATTCGACCAGTTGTAACTAGACCTACTTACATCACACTCTAACAACCGCAGTACCATCTCCACCAATCATACCCGCATTACTGCGGCCATCCCTCACGCGGCGTGCTACCGTGACGTCACTATATGTCGCGTGTTGTGTGACGTCACCGTGATGAATTAGCGCGCTTATTACAAAGCGTTGCATGATTTACGAGCACCGATTGCGGTGGGCAGCCAGTGGCCTAATATGCGTTGCGTCTGATGCACTGGTTGATGCTTTTAATTGAAATTGTAGGAATTAGATATAAGACTGAACATTCAGTAGTGTGATGGTGATCATCGCATTGGCAGTGTTATTCGGCTTTTTAATTATAAATTGAGTGAATGAATGATTGTAAGCGACCCTGAGTTACAACTATCTGTACTATATTATGCATATGTATATTTAAGAATAGTACCTATAATAATAAGCTGGAGACATACCTCAGTTTTACAATTATGGTTCTTTAAATTAAAGTTCCACAAAAAGCTTTGAACATTTACAAAAAAAAATAAAAAATTCTGCCTGTTTTTTGTATGATAAAGAGAAAACTGACAAATAACGTCAAAGGTTTTGTTTCTACGCGAACCGTTTGCTTCTACAAAAATAAAATAAGCTAAAATAATTTTTTTTATGAGTATCTGGTAAATAAAAGATAAAGAATACCTGCTTGAAATAATTCCAATCCACATTTATTTTATTCACAATTAACAGTATTTTCTTGGTCGTAAAATAATGTAAATAAGTTATTTTTTGTTTGCTTTTACATTAACCATGATAGTCTAGCTCTTTTCTACATTTAAAATATATTAATAATGTTTTATGAATATATTTACAAAGTATTCGGTGGTATGGAAGGAGATAATCCAAAGCAAGTGTTCGGCGGGACCAGATGGGATACCACCTTATATAGTTAAAGACTGTAGCGCGGTGTTTGAAAAGCCGTTACTGCACATTTTAAATTTGTTTTTAAAGTTAGGTCAATATCTCAACCAATGGAAAATTACTAGAGTGATCCCAGTCCCGAAGGGAGGCGCGGTAACCAACGTTAGTGACTACCGACCGGTGGCGGTGCTGTCGGCGTTTGCTAAGGTATTTGAGTCGGTGTTGCACAAGTGTATTTCAGATCAAGTAACTTCTCGCCTGACCGACGCTCAACACGGTTTCCGGACTGGTCGTGGTACGGGGAGTACATTGTTGTCTTTCATGACATACCTGGCGCCAGTTGTTGACGCTGGGGGGTGGGTGGACACTGCGTACTTCGACTTTCGGAAGGCGTTTGACACCGTCGACAACGATGTGCTGTTGGCTAAGTTTGCGGCATTTGGTTTTACACCGCACCTTCTGCAATTCTTCAATCAATCAATCAATCAATCATTTATTTTGTTAAACATAGGTATGGTTACAGATAACAGATAGTATATTGTCTAGAATAGGTGCACTATGTTTTGCCAATTTATGGCGTACAAAATTAACAAATAAGGTGGCATGTCAATAGATTACATTAAGAACAAGAAAAAATCATTCAATTTAAAATATGTCAGTTAGGTAAACATGTCATTACAATTTTAGATAAATAAACACATTTATACTTAATCAATAAATAAAATCATAAATGTTTCATTGGCAGTAACTCTGTTTATCAGTAGTAAATTCAGTGATGGAGTAGTAACATCTATCTATAAGGAATTTAAACAAAGACCTCCTAAAGGACGCCAGACACTCTTTATTTCTGATAGCTTCTGGTATACTGTTATATATTTTTGGGGCCATACCTAGCACACTTTTGCCTAAAAATGCGGTTTTATGAGAGGTAACATGAAAGGTATTCTGATAACGGCGAGAGCGTAGTTTTTCAAATAAATGCAGGTTACAGCGAACAAACACTCCCATTTCATATATGTACATAGACGGTAGACTGAGCAAACAAAGTTCCCTAAACAATGGTTTACAACTATCAATCGCTTGTAATTTGGTAAACGATCGCAAGCATTTCTTCTGAGCTTTAAAAGCAATGTCTCTGTCAGTGGAGTTGCCCCAGAAAATGATTCCGTACCTAATGCTAGAAGCCACATAAGCATTATAAGATATTTGAACTGTAATGCGGTTAACCGTTTTTGATAGTTTGTACAGAGCATACGCAAATTGACTAAGCCTCTTTGACAAAGAGTCGATATGATTTTTCCAAGTCAGATGACTATCTATGTAAAGGCCCAAAAATTTTGTGATGTCTGTTTCAGAGATTGCTACGTTGCCATATTTTATACTCAGTTTCGGTTTATTTGTTCTTTGATTAAATGTCATTATTTTAGTTTTGTCAAGATTTATTTTTAGATTGTTATTAACTAACCAATTTATTATATTTTTAAGATCATCATTTATGTCATTTTCAAGAATATTAATGTCATTACTAGAGAATAAAATAGTGCTGTCATCAGCATATAAGACCATCTGATGTTTACTGACCTTAGGCATATCATTTATGTAAATGTTAAATAATGGAGGGCCAAGAATGCTACCTTGGGGAACACCATAAGTAGTTTTCCTAGGACGTGACATGTACGTTCTCTCAACTTTCGAGCTCGCACATAGCCTATCAAGCGCTGTGATTTGAGTGCGATTTGTAAGATAAGATTGTAATAGGTTTAATGCAGTTCCTCTAATCCCATAACGCTCTAATTTGTTTAGCAGTATACCATGATCGACATGGTCGAATGCTTTAGACATATCCATAAACAAGGCCGCCACTGGAGTTCTAGTATCAACGCTTGAAACAATTTTCTTGATAACGTCATAAATCGCCATGTTAATGGATTTACCTTTTCTGAATCCAAATTGTTCTTTGGCTATGAGATCATGCTTTTCAAAAAACGACGTAAGGCTATTGCATATCACCTTTTCTACAATTTTTGAAAAAATAGGAATAAGTGCTATCGGTCTATAATTACCCATGATACTTTTATCGTCTTTTTTATGAATAGGTTTGATTACAGTTATTTTTAATTTTTCCGGGAAATGGCCATATTCAATGCAAATATTGATTATATAACTCATAGCCGGTCCTATTAATGGCGCTACATGCTTGACCACTTTCGTAATGATCCCATCATAACCATGGCTATTGGTATTATTTAAAGAGCGAATTATAGCCACTATGTCTGCTGGTACTGTAGGAGGAATAAATATGGAGTTACAGTTAGTTTCAATATTTGTATAGCAAGGAGTAGAATTATTCGATTGAATTTCGTCTATAAAATAGTCATTAAGAGTTTGTGCAATTAGTCGAGGTTCATGTATTTTATTGTAATTTATTGTTACATATTCAGGTATATTTTCTCTAGGGTAGTTAATCTTAGGTTTATTGATAACACTCCAAGCCGCTTTAGATTTATTCCTGGCCGCATTTATGTGAAAGTCATTTTGAGATTTTTGGGTCAGTGTTATTATTTTCTTTAATCGAGCAGTATATTGCTTTAATAGAAATTTATTTTTAAAAGTAGGGGCTCGCCTGTATTGCCATAACATTTCTCTTTTACGCTTACTACTGAGCCTAATTCCCTTGGAAATCCAGTTTGATTTTTTACGCAAAGTGATTCTAATTTTCCTTAAAGGGAAACAGAGGTCATAAAAAAGCAAAAATTGATCGTAGAAGCAGTTAAATGCATCCTCAGGATTGTCGTGCAGAAAGACTTCACTAAAAGTAAGATCATGAAGAGAATCAAAGAATTTAGTCAAGTTTTCTTGGCAATAGTCTCGCTTTAGAGCATACCAATGCTTAATCGAACATGTTTTTTTCACAGGGCATTTGATCACTTGGGCTGTATGATCAGATAGCGCAAGATCAAGTACTGCACACTTACTACCTCTGATATTATGAACGATATTATCTATACATTTACCACTAGCTAATCGTGTAGGCTGATGAATTCCAATTTTCTCATGAATGAATTTCAATTCTTCGCGAACTACTTTGGCGATCGCCGGCAGTACGTCGAATATGGTGATACGTCTCCAAGCCTTATTTTACGTTTTCAAGGGTGAGTCAGGGTAGCAATATCGGTCCACTAGGCTTCATACTCATGGTCAATGATCTACCGGAAGTTGTAAAGGAGGCGAAATGTTTGCTATTCGCGGACGACCTCAAGTTGTTCCTGTCGGTAGCAGACATTTCGGATTGTGAACGGCTTGAACAGGATATTGATAGGGTAGTGCAGTGGAGTCTAGATAAAAAGTTAGGTTTTAACGTTTCCAAATGCGGTATAATGAGTTACACTCGCGTGCGTGAACCTCTGCTGCATCAGTATCAGATGTAATCCGTGGTCATGTTACGAATCACGCATGTGCGGGACCTGGGCGTGGAAATGGTTCC
Source organism: Noctua janthe (assembly GCA_910589295.1). NCBI lineage: Eukaryota > Metazoa > Arthropoda > Insecta > Lepidoptera > Noctuidae > Noctua > Noctua janthe. The sequence goes on along the minus strand of OU342573.1, from coordinate 584,057 downwards.
AGAATTAATGTTTCGTGAGCACATCTTAGACATATGCGGCAAGTCCTTCCGAAATCTTGGATTTATACTCAGACAGTGCAAAGACTTTCAGAATACGGCAGTGGTTAGAATCCTGTACAATTCGTTGGTACGGAGCCATCTTGAAACGAGTGCGATCGTTTGGAACCCCCATGAGGCTAAATACAGTGTTATGGTGGAAAGAATCCAAAATAAATTCACTCGTTTTTTGTTTTTTAAACACTACGGCGTCTATCCCTTCTTCCCGCTCATGTACCCGAGTCTCTTCGTAATAGGGATGGTAGGGTACAGTAGGCTGGCGGTGCGGAGGGACGTCGCTCTGTGTAGCTTCGTGTTTCGGGTGCTGCGCGGCTGGCTCCACCACCCCGATTTGTTAGCGGAGCTGGGGCTGCGCGCGCCACCCGGTTGCTGGGGCGCGCGTCGTCCCACGCCTACGCTACTGGAGCCATCCTCTAGGACTAACCTTAACAAGTTTGCCCCCTTGTCACGCGCCATAAGACTGTTAAATATTATCTCAGTTGAGGTAGATATATTTCACTGCAGTCTGATGAGTTCACAAGAGTAGCACTGAAGTGCATTGAAAATATTTAGAGGTGTTCCTATTGTATTTTTAATTTTTAATAGTGGTTTTCTTTTTTCTTTTTTATGAGTTCTGATTGTGTTTTAATTGTATTTTTGTTAGCTTATGTAAGTTATTGTATCTTGGTGGTGGTAACATCGCATTGGCGTTATAGCTGTAAAGGTGTTATTTACATAATTTTTAATAAATAAATAATTATAAATAAAAATAGTTTGCGTACTGAACGATAAACGCAAAGAGGTTTCAATAGGGAGGCCATAATATACTTGGTCATACATTGAACATATTATAGAAATAATAAGTCAAAATTACCATTTACCACATTAGTTCTCGAATCTTACATTACAGACCATAAACCAATTATATTGATGCTAACAAATGCCAAAAGAACCCAAAATCTAAAATTCTCTAAATCTCGTCCCAACTTAGACTCGATTAAGACAGAACTAGAAAATATTGATTTCACGGATATATATAATATTCAAGACACAAATGAATTGCTAAACACGTTCATATCATCTATAAATACTGTAATAATAAATAATTCACTTAAAATCATAATTCCAAGGAAACAAAGAATCTTGAAACCGTGGATTACCCCAGGCTTGTTGAAGTGTATTAGAAATAGGGATCAAATGCATATGAGATTAAACAAAACACCTAACAACACTACCTTAAAGATAACTTACAGAAGAAATTTCTGCAATGACTTGCTTCGAAAACTCAAATTAACCCATGAAAATGTGAACTTCAAAAAGCTCAAGGCAATCCAAAAGAACTATGGAAAACCATACAAGAAATAACCAATACTCGTAAGGAACGTACTAGCCCTGACATGTTGTTAAAGATAAACGATAGTCCTCAATGCTCGGTAAATCAGGTATGTTCATTTTTTAGTAACATTGGTAAAAATTTAGCGAATGATATAATTAAAACAAAGAAGCTAGCTACGACACCCCCGAACAACGATACATGCAAAAGTTTAACCCCAGTTGACTCACTTGTCTTACTAGAAGTCGATGAAGCGGAAGTAGATTCAATCATCTCACAATTACGTAACGACTGTGCAGTGGGGTGGGACGGAATATCGTCAACTCTGTTAAAGAAATGTCGCCAGCAACTGGTGCCTCCCTTAACCTATATCTGCAACCGCTGCATTCAGACAGGAACTTTTCCTGACGCACTAAAAAAGGCTATCATCCTTCCAATACATAAATCCGGGAACAGAGACTGTGTCAATAATTACCGGCCAATCTCAATCCTACCATCGATTTCAAAAATAATGGAGAAGATCCTTAATAAACAACTCAAAGGTTTCTTGAATAAACATCGCATCATCGCGGAAAACCAGTATGGTTTCAAACTCGGGGTATCGACAGAGGATGCTGTTCTGGACCTTACACAATTTGTGGCAAAGGAACTTGATGATAGGTCTAAATGTTTAGGCATATTTCTAGACCTGTCTAAGGCCTTCGACACAGTTTCTGTTCCCAAACTCATAGCAAGGATGGAGAGTCTGGGTGTACGAGGCACAGCACTGGAAATGTTTAAAGACTATCTTAAAAATCGGACTCAGCTAGTTAAAATAGGTGATTACCTCAGTGATGAGGAAACTGTGACCTATGGCGTGCCCCGTGTATGGGAAGCATATTAGGGCCCACTATGTTCCTTATTTATGTAAACGACCTCTGTAGAATGATGCTCCCTAACTGTAAGATTTACGCGTATGCCGATGACACAGCAATCGTCATTTATGGACCTACTTGGGATATGGTAAAAACAATGGCAGAAAACGCTCTAAGTCAGATTATGAGCTGGTTTCACTATAGCCTGCTAACCCTCAACTTAGATAAATCATGTTATATTCCTTTCGCAATCCGACGTAATACTATGCCCCCTAAACACTTTTCTATAATTGCTCACTCATGCCAGAGATCAACTAGCACATGTACATGCCCTACACTAGACAGAACCGATAGTGTCAAATATCTAGGTTTGCAAATTGACGAATGCCTTAGATGGGACAAACAGCTCGATATGATAACATCCAGAATATTGCGGCTCATTTACGTCTTCAAATCGCTAAGAGATCCCGCAGATATGGGCACTCTGAGGATGGTATACTTTGCTCTGTGTCAGTCTATAATTGGATATTGCATTACTGCGTGGGGTGGAGCATCAAAAACCAACTTGCTGAGAGCTGAGAGAGCTCAAAGAGCTGTACTAAAGGTAATGTGCAAAAAGCCATACAGATATCCAACTAAACAACTCTATGAGGACTGTGAGGTCTTAACTGTTAGACAACTGTTCATTCTGCAGTCAGTCCTCAGGACTCACAGATCCATGCCCAAATCAGACCCTAATAAGCTTACAAATATTCCGTCAGGCGTTAAACATAAAACTTCTTTTGCCCAACACCAATTTTACGTTTTAAGTAAACATGTGTATAAAAACCTGCATAAAAACTAAACATACTGGATTTAAATAGGTATATGTTGAAGAAAAAAATTAGTCAATGGCTATTACTGCAGGACTATGTGGCTACAGAGAATCTGCTAACTTACATCTCTTAATATAATACCACATATACATACTCAAAGATCACATCATATACTTTATATCCAACATACATACAGTCACACGCACGCACCCACCCTTATCCACACACCCACCCACACCCCCAGACACTCCCACACACGCACACCCACCCACACCATCACATACACTGTCACCTACATATATACACACATGCATATCTGCTGTCATTCACACTTTTTTTGTGTCACTTGGGATTGATTTTTTTGTTTTTATTTTGTTCTTTTTTCTGTATAGCTGTTAGTACAAATCTTTGACACTGTTTCCACTTGTTTCTGAATGTGAATATTAACTGAATCCATTTAGCTGAACCCTATCTTTTAAGATACAGGCTAGTCCTAGTTTAAAAGATAGAGTCTACTATTGCATCATAATGTAAATATTATTTTCGAACAATGTATACAGTGCAAAGTGCTATGTTTTTCGTGAAATAAATACTTATTATTATTAATGCCTTGATGCAAAATTACATCACACTAGCTAGACCTAAACGAACGAGCAATAACTAGTTGGCTCTTACTAGCAGATGGTGACTTTATTCGTTCTCTCTCTCTCTCTTATTGTAATTAGTAAATTTAACAGCTTTTGATCGTAATCATCGCAACAGAACCTACGGCTTTTATTCCAACTCAAGAACCTCCCAGCTTCTTATAAAACGAAAACAATACAAGATCTCAACGTCTCAGTATAATTTATTTGGTGTACTTGAGAAGCCGCGCAGCCGCGGGACGTCTCGTGAATATTGTAAGTGCAATATGAGTGCGATATTCATAAGGTATTGCAGGCGGTGCTGCGGGGCAAACATCTGCGGACGGGCTGGGCTTTATTGCTTAAGACCTTGGTAATGTACCGCTGGGTTTTATTGCACTGTCGCATTATGATTGGAAAGGGCTTTTCATAGTTTTGTATATTGCACTGTGTTGATTGCTAACAATAATATTGAACAAAATGAGTGATTTGCTGACGTTTGCGAGAGTGATTAATTGATCATACACCTAGACTATGCCTTCATTAATTAACACGTTCGCTGCTGGACATAAAAATTTTCTACAGCGTCACGTCGTCACGACGCCCGGTTCTGTACTTCTCGCATCGTGTTAGATGCGAGAAGTACGGTACGTCATTGGTCCACATTGGTCTCCTATATTTTACAATAGCAATGGAATCATCCATTGTTTTTTTACAGATATATTTATATCTCCAATAAGTGCCCATACTATTTATTTCTCTACCGTTTAAGATTACAAATATCTACTCCGTAATAGAAATATATTGCATCGTAATTATTTAGTTCCCAGAAACAGCAGACGATTGACAACGTAATTTTCGTTCACCTCTTTGAAACATTTTGGCCTTTGGAGAAAGACAATGTCACGCTAAACTGGTGGTCTGGTGGTGGTGGTAAGTGGTTTAGTACAGGCACCAACGATTCACTTTAAGTAGAATTAAAAAATGTATTATTTCTGAAATAATTTTATTTTATTTAAACTCTATTGTCGAATGTCGAGTGATTCGCTTTTCCTAATTTCATTGATTCTGAATTGAAATTGAGGGCGACGATCCGTTACAATTTAGGTAAAATATGATTATTTCAAACTTATGTAAATTCTTCTTGTGTAGCAGTTGATTCATCGCGAATTGTTATTTTTTGTTACTGCCCCAAAAACTACTACGACTGCGTTAATGTAAACTTCAATTTATCAAACTGAAATTGACCTAGTGTCGTCTGGTGAGAAAAATGAGAAATAGTATTCCATACAAATAAAAGTTTACTTTAACGAGACCGAGTAGGTTTTCTCAGTGATAAATTGCTCCAGGCCGTCAGATCGTTTTACGACCAACTTTTTTTATGGAATTGGGAAGCAGGAACCGAGTGCCATTAGTGCTTACTTTTTTCATGTAGTTGTCCCGGGGCGTTTACTGTCCGCCGGCGGATTGTTTGAAGACTGCTGTGCCAACAGAGAGCGCACACAGCCTGACACTACGTCAACACGATTGGGTTCAGCTGCTTCCAACAATAAACTATGTGGAAACTAAATGAATCGCGCAATGCTTTACTTTTCCAAGTAAAGGAAAACATCATGTGGATACTGGCGAATATGTTCTAGAATCAAATCTTCAAAGAGAGTAAAAATAAAAAAAGACAAAAAAAATATTCTAATGTAACATACACGAAACCACTGGGCCCGCGTGGTGGGCTGCGTCCCGAGAAACCTCTCACAGGGTCCTCCCTGTTCTGTCCTTGTCCTCCACGTTTCGTGGCCTCTGCTAAGCCAGAGGCAGAGGGAACGTTATAGGTCGAATGAACGGCCAACCTAGTGGGGCACACCTAGCCGTACACATCCTACTTAGTAGTGGGCGGTCGACTTTATAATTGGAAAAATAACTTGCTAACAATTTATTTTGAGTCTTCAGTGCGAAAATACAAATACCTACTTGGTACTACCTCTATTGCTATTAGCTCATTATTCTATACTTTATTTCTTTACAACTACAATTCCACGTAGAAAGTATTGATGATTAAACGAGTTCTGCTTATTGTGTGGAAAATCGTGCTCGTCTGAGAACAGTTTTGTAACCTGCCGGTTATAACAGCACTACTAAATATAATATTAAAATAAGTTACACAAATAATAACTTTGTACGTATTATTTCCCGTAGAAACACTTTCCCTTGAATCTTGTTCTTTGTGAATGAGGTCGAAACAGATTGTGATGTATTACTATTTTATTTTTTATATTAGAGTTAAGAACGCGTTTTATATTTGAACGCCGAAATTAAAGGCAGAATAAGAGAACAATTCTGTACATTTCACCAACCTTCCATACCTATTTATGCGAATAAATGATTTTGATTTTTGAAGTTTGTAGAATGAAGAAAAAACAGAAAGAAAACTCGTTTATTTACGTAAAATACAATATAAAAAACAAGAAAAAAAAAGATAACATTGTGTGTTTCAAGGCTGCGCCAAATAGGCCCAGATCAGCAAACTGCCGAGCAACTAGTGCCTGACGCTGGTTTTGGACGTAAAACAATTATAAAGCAAAGCTGCAGTTTTGAAAAACAGCAGTGAAGAAGGAAAAGGTGAAATTGTGGAAAGTGTCCAGTAGTCGCAAGTAATAGTTATTTATGAGCGTGCAGTCCTGAGTTCAATTCAAGTGTAATTGGATTTTTTACGATAGCAATAGATCATCCCGTAGCACATGGAACTTAAACATTATCATGGTATATTATAGTGACATCTCTGCGTTACCCTTAGGAGAAATCAGGCGTGATCTTAACAATATTACGTCGACTTAGCATAGTAATACACATACCGATAGCCGTACACCAGACAATGGGTGCCCATTAACCCGTCTTTGTCTTCCCGGTAATAATATCCTAACAATATACAAAGTACCCAATACCTCTAAACAACATTGTACCACATAATGCACCTCTGATACGGCTGATATATTCATTCCTCCCTATTTCCCCCAGGTGGCGCTTACGACAATTTATAAGCCACCCACGCGCGAGTTTGTACTGAGTGGAAATTGCATTATAGATTTTGATCTTGTGTTTTACTAATTTGATGTAGTTTGGTGATCAGACGTGGTTTATATTATTACTAGCCTTTTCCCGCGGCGTCACTCACGTTATTTAGAATTTGACAATCAATTCGGGTTGTACTCTGCTTGTAATAATATAATTCAATCATGATTCGAAAGGCACTTGGCGCTATCTATTATAATAAGAACGTTATTGCTGTTTTCCTCGGGAACAGTACTTTTTTTTCGGAATGAAAGGTACCCTATGTCCGTTTCTGTACACCTGACAACGTATATGCAAAATTTCTGGATAATCGGTTCAGTGGTTTAGGCGTGATAAGGTAACAAACAAATAAACTTACTTTCGCATTTATAATATAAAAATATCATCATCATCATCTGCCTAGCCTTTTCCCAACTATATTGGGGTCGGCTTCCAGTCTAACCGGATGCAGCTGAATACCAGTATTTTACATGGAGCGACTGCCTATCTGACCTCCACAACCCAGTTAGTACTGGGTAATACGATACCCCTTGGTAAGACTGGTTGTCAGACTTTTTGGGCCACTGACTGCCTAACGACTGTCAAAGATCTACAAATGACAGCCGGGACCAACGGCTTAACGTGCTTTCCGAGGCACGGAGGAAACTCGGTATGTAATGGGCGGTCACCCATCCACAGACCAACCTAGGCAAGCACGGCTTAACCTAAAGATCGACCCGAGCGGCTGTTATTATTTAGCCACGAGCTCCTCTCAATCTCTAATATAAAATAATTTAATATAATATAAAGTAGGGTAGTAACGATAAGGACTAGTAAGGATTTTGTTATACATATAGTAGAGAGAAGAAGATCCTTACAATACTTTTACGTGTGGAAGTGACAATATCAGCGATAATTATGATGGAAAAGTATGAAGCTGACTTATGCATCCTAAGCATAATATGTCAATCCTGTTGTTAATTCTCGTAAAACTCCGAAACGACTGCTACTTGTCCTACTAGACCCTCAAGAGTACCTAACTACTGTTTCGATATCAAACTGTTCACGCAGTTGTCATGAAATTAGCCGTCTAAAATCTTTCGTTTTAATCTTTGAATGAACTGCCAGCAATGAAAATGAAAGCAGTGTATCAAGGGCGGCATTAAACGAAAAAATGTGCCATAGGGAGCAGCTTTATTTATTACACTTAAACAGATACATCTCCTAATCAAGTCAGTCGCATAAAACCGAAGCCCATTTGAAACCACGAACCACAGACCGATCACCCTTTCACAAATACCGGTAAAACTTTCTAAAAAGTCTCCAAACCTTCGTTTACCAAACCTTTTACCCGCAGTGCACCGATCGCGTGTCGCATCACTCGCGTCGGTCGCAATCGCGATGTCCGGCGACCGACGCGACGCGACATGAATATTTCATGCGACAGGCCGCCGCTGTACTACGCACACACCTGCGACAACGCGACGTGTCGTGAGCGAGACAGCTCTGAATTTTAACTAGCTTATTTCTTTTTTAATGCGTTAACGCAACTTGTGATGGATTTTTGAATATTTTGTATTACTGTTGGCTTCATCATCATCATCTTCATCATTTGCCTATGTCCAGCAGTGGACGTTTTTCGGCTGAAATGATACTGTTGGCTTAATACAATTTTAATAATTACTATATGCACATGATTACCCATTTTCCATAAGGAGCCTTATTATAATAGGATTTTGTGCAATAAATCAGGTCGTTATTAAAATAAATTGCTCTTCGTAGTTTTTTATAGCTACTTGTTATTTTTTATGGGTTTTCCCGCATGACACAATTAAACCTACGCGATACGCCGAACATGCTTCTGAGTGGATACTTGTGGCGTTTTAGGAAACTTAAGTTATAGCAGTTGACGTGTATTTCGTCTTCATTTATGTTCCCAAGTTTAGGTATGGCTTTGATGCTTATTGCTTACTTGGTTTTTATTGAAGCAACAATATTCAGACTCAGTTGATTATGACGGAACATTACATAACATCATGCCTGTAACAGACTTGCATCCTATCCCTATTACATGGCACTTATTCTTAAACTATGGGTATATTGTGGGTACAATCACCAGCAATGAAATGCACTTTGCGAAATTCAAAAGCGACTTACTCATGAAACTTTGACATAACACGTACATACATCGTAACAGTATGGCTTCCAAAGTATTTTGCTGGTAAACACGTTTTATTTATTTTTTTTTATTGCAATTGCAACTTTGATTTTATTTGCAGATAATGAAAATTAGTTTAGAGAAATACTTAAACAAAACGAACTGCCTAACGAAATGCCTGCTTACGAAGCGAACACAGTAAAAAAAAAAAGTTTATTGTGTCTCAAACTTTGCTAAGGTCCGTTTCATTGCCCGCGATTGTACACCTCTACCTTACCCTTCGAAGATAACCGACATGATTATGACGGAAAGGCTGTTTTATCCAAATGCTAAATTCCACACCACAATCCTCCAATAGTTTTCTCCAAACACTTCTTCAAGATTTTCCATTCGTTAGTGTGTGCGTCACGTGCTGCGCGACAAACACTACAGACGCGACTGCGACACGACACGCGACGTTTGCGTTTCTCATATTGCACCGTTTGTTTTGTGTCGTCACGTACGAAGCGCGTGGCTCCTGTATGTCGACGGAACGTTTTACACCGAGGAGGAATACTTTTGTGATGCAAGATGAATTTTTAATTTTGTTATCTTTGAGTGTCTATGGTATGATTTAATACAGTTTTAGTGATTCCACAATCTAGGTACCTATATCAAACAATTCGAAAACTGTTGGTAAATATGTTTTGAAATATAATCCAAATGGTTTATACAAGAGGCAATGGTTTCAAAGCGTTTAGTTCACCTACAAAGACTAAAATCACGGTGGATATAAGCTTTACGGTACTTAATGTCAATCCAAAGTTTTTTCAGTATCTAAATTTTTCAGTACAAAATACTCGCATGAAAATGTCCACATAACCACCATATAATTATTTAGAAAATAGTGTTATCATCTCTATTTATAATGACGTATGTTCAAACGTATTACCACTCTAATCTATCCCCATCCATCTCTATGAAACCCATAATCCCAAGAACACCTGCTTCTAAATCCAAAAATAATTGCGCACTTCTAAATCGGTTCCCCGGAACCGGAAACGTTTGGTAATGAAATATGGCGGCCGCATAGGGTCGGCTATAGAACATAAAATGTATATCGGATAAAATACCTTAGATATTATGGAGAGGATCCGCCATCCCTTCGGATGAGTGAGGACCATCGAAGGTAAAGTGGAATCGGTGGAAATATTTATAATGCAGGGGTTTGGATGCCAAGATGTTTGTTATTCTATTAAGCCGACATGTCAGAATGGATTTGTAATATGAAAATAAAGAAATGATTTGTCTTATTTACTCAAGAAACAGTTTGTTTGTAAATTGCCAATGTAAAGTCGACCGTAAAAGAAAGTATGAAATTGAAGAACTGACTGATAATTTGCTTTGTAAATCAATAAAAATCATCAATAAACTGCTCAGGTGGAGATATAAGGACGAAGGAGATATCGTGCCCTGCATGCCCTGATGCCTGCACACACCGGGAATTTATGCAGGCTGGTGATAGCTATGTTAGCTATATTCTGGGCCGACTCAATTAGTAGATTACAGCGAAACGCCAAGAAGGAGAAATGTCTAAATAGATCTTCTTCTAAGCCATTTTAAGATCAAAAAGTAAATAAAAGGGGTTTAATATAATAACTCTAAACGAAATAAATCGTCAACGGAGACATCTCAAAGGTACATTCACATAATTCTGTTGAATTTTCGTCACAAATCTTAGAAGAGACCGTTAGGGGCTTACAAGATTAGCGTCAACTGCTTTCAAAGATAATATCATTTCATTTGATAGCGCAGACGATTACCCCAACAAAATGGACGCTACATTCAATTTACTAGTATTATGGCACGGTTAATTGTTTGATGGGCTCAGCTCTGTATTTTAACTGGGAAGGTAAGAATAGAATAGAATATTTATTTGCGCAAAACATGGTATACAAGGGTGTTAAATACAAATTGAGGCACAAGCATGTGTAGCTAGGATAAAACATAGCATGCAAAATTTTAAAGACAAGTTAAGGTAACAACAATCGTTTTTTTTTTAAAACATCAACATTTTTTATCTTCAAATTCTTTTAAACTATAAAAACTAAACTCGAGTAATCACTTATAAAATTTAATTTTAAATAATTTTGCATTTAAAGCTTTGAAATGCCTAGGTATTTTATTATAAATGCGCACACACATTGCCAAGCAGTTACTATTGTATTTAGATAGTCTAGGCAAATCATTTAACACTAGTTTATATGGATCTCGTCGGTTCCGAGGATTGACATCATTTGCAGTCTTAAATAGTTGCTTATTTTTCATAACAAACACACACATTTCGTTAATGTAAAGCGATGGTAACGGTAACAAACCAAGTTTTTTAAATATTGGTCGACATGAGTCGTCGGGCTTAAGTCCACAAATTGCTCTCATGCACTTTTTTTGAGCGATGAATGCTCTTTGGAAGTCAGTGCTGTTACCCCACATTATTAGTCCATACCGTAACAACGATTCGACGTACGCGTGGTATGACATTACAGCAGTTTTTATATTAGTTACATTTTTAACTTGTTTTAAAGGAGTGCTTACTGAGTTTATTCTGTGAATGGGTAGTTTTGTTTATGAATTGAGACCTGCCTGTACACGGTCACGGTCATCTACTGGCTACTGTCACAGTTGTTATAAATTTTATTTTGACACAGTTATTTAGGTTAACAGAATTATCTTTGAGAAATTAATATTTCTCATCTACACAATCTCCCCAACCCCATGGCTTCTATTGCTAATCCAATATTTTTCTTTCCGATATCTACAATGATTTAAAAATAACATGTAATTGAGTCAGACCCCAGTAAAATCTGACCGGTCAAAAAAGCCTTATAACAATAATTTTGGTGTACAATAAAGATACATTATTTGAAAAAGTAAACATTTTGCAAAACAAATGTTATCCCATAGCTCCAATGTAAAGGATTTCCGCATACTGACCCAGTTAAATAAAACATAGTAAAAAATATCGCTGAACATCGGAAAGCCTGTCTGTTCCTCGTCACAGTGTCCACGGAGAGGCGTTTGACGATGAAACTTGTCATGGGGGACTTGGGGGTCCCAACAACAACACAACGTTTTTTACCCCCAACGAGCTGCCAGTCCCCGGGGGAACGAACATGGCAGGGGAAGACATGGCCGAAATTTGTGTAAGGAAAAATGTTTTAAATAATACATATTTTTAACATGGAAATGTGGGCACATGCAATGTATGAGTTGGTTTTTATATTAAACTAGGTATCCGGGGATTTAAAACCAACTTCGCACGGAATTATCAACTTAAAAAAACATCGAGATGAAGAAACATTAAATGGAAATTTAAGAAATTCTCTAAATGACGGTAAAAACTCCATAGCGGCATAGCATAGAGGAGCAACGAGAAGCGACTTTATAAACATCACGCCTGTTTTTCCGAAGGTTTAGGTAGAGGAGATGGTGCATGGGTGTAGGTACACCTCTGATTAAATCTTTGGGAAAAGAATCTTTAACAATATAAGGGCTATACGCCTCAAGACAAAAATAAGCCAAGATACTAACAACGTACCAGACTTTTTCAAAATGAAATTCAGTAAATAAACATTTACACAAATATTTTCATCCAGCTAAGCCAAGATTTGAGATTTGAGTAAAAAGCTATGTTTCTTATCTAGATGTCTGTCTCGCAAGAATGATTTACATAAAATATCTGATGTACAAGACATATTTATGTAAATACCGCATAAATATGCCTTGTATACTTACAGATATAGTCCTGAACAAAGACGAAGTAAATAAATGCGGATGAGAGGTACGGATGCTGCTAGATCTCGTTTTGTTCCAAAATAATGTAAATTCTGCGCAAACCTTTCTTACAACTAACTGTGACTAAAACAAAGAACTGAAAGAAACTGCTTTAGGATAAAATATACAACCACATTGCTACCAATACACAGGTAATGTGCGAAAAAGGCTGGCAGTCAGTGTTACTACGTGGGATAGCTATGCTAATCGACATATTTCATGAACCAGCTTTGCCTGAAAGGTTAAGTTAGGCTCTTATTCATTTATTGGAATTCAATTGACTTCTGTCTTTATCGTTATTTTGAGTCAGTTTTATTAAAATATGAAGATGGTACGTCACCTTATAAGCCTAAAGACGTCCGCAGCTAGACATAAGCCTCCCCCAAGTGATGCCACGTTGACCGGTCCTGTGTTGATAGCTGCTGGCAGATTCCAGCAGGCTTCACCAAGTATTTGGACCACCTTGTGGAAGGCCTTTAAAAGTTGGTCCCTCCAGAACCTTTTGGCCCCAATGTCATCCGTTCTGCAGGCATTGTGCCTTACCCAGTGCCACTTAAGAATCATAAATATCAATAATAATGATCATCGTTTTAAAACTGCATTGAAATTGAGAGTTTAAAATCAAGAATCAAACTAAGCGAATAATGTAACACGTACAAACCAATCTATTCCCGAATGTAATTCCCTCTCACAATATTATGCCTGCCTCTGTGAAAACATTAATATAATTAGGTTATTTTCATTAAGCGGAAGCTTACACATTTGGCCGTAATTAACGCAGCAAATTGCCAATGAATTTAAAATGGATCCCTTCAATATGGAATGAGCCGTGAAGGGAGAAAGCTCCGTATAATTATAATATCATTATTATATTCTACGTTACCTTTTGTAGGACGGGAGTTAGGGAAAGGTGTTACTGTATACCTTAGTTGGTATATACCTGATGTACAGGCGTTATTTCAAAACGGTTGACCTAGTTTTTGCGGACAAAATCAACGTGGAAATTGTTTTATTCGAAAAGAAAAACAGTGACCACAAAGCAATCGATTTAAGAGAAAACATCCGATCATGTACCGCAGTAACACACAAGAGATTTCAAAGAGTTATAGAGCAGAGCGGCCATTGGGAATATCATGCCATACCTGACAAGCGGGTGTATGACACTAGACAGACTAACCTGGTACATAGAAGTAACAAGCAGCAGGTTACCATTTTCTTTGTCTTGTATACCATTTTATTAGTTATAGACGGGTATAGCTCGTAAATATTTGAATATCTTTGAGTAACACGAACGTAGACTAAAATATAAAAAAAGAACCGCTTTCGTCCTGTGGCAGACCGACAGGCAGACGTCCCGTAGACTTAGCGTACAACACCCTCTAATTGGATACGGAATTCAAAACACTGACATACGATTTTCCAACCTGTAATGTTACTTGGCATTTGGCCAGCAGTTAAAGTTAAAGAAAATGTTACATAGACTCTTTTCTCAGATGTAGACAGATCTTAATCAAAGTGCCTTGCCCTAAATAACACACGATATGAATCATATTCCTGCAGCATCACAATCCGAAAAGAGCTCGTTTTATCTAGAATCGAATCCGAGCGCAGGAGTGAGTTATATGGACTACCTTCTGTGATTGATCGACTTTGTAAATTAATTATAACAAACATACAGAAACTTATTCCTATTTCCCATGAGAGCAGGCAGAATCTAAAAAGCGCTTGGCGTTATATCGTTTATGTAAGGATTATAGCAGACCCTTCCAGATCCTTCCATATTATTATAAACCATGACTGTACTGCGGAAAGCTTTCGAGTCAAAACAGTTTTTCATTTGGCATCCAAAAGTTATGTTTCTTTTTTCAGTATACACTCAAAAGCGTTTGCGAGATTTTCACTACAATTGGATTGATACAGGTTCATAATGCTGTGTTTGTGACAACGAGATTTAATAAGGTAGTTGCATAAACTAGATTTGTCTTAACTACTTTCACTGCTAAACTTCCCAAGAGTTCTCTCGATACATCGATTCTGTAATTGCTTCACAAGGCCACTGGTTCATACAACATCCGCAGGGTTCTCAATCCAAATGCAACTCTTCCTCCCCGGGGCAGGCTTTCAGTGTAGTACCAAAGCGTGTTATTTGGGAGCCAACAAACATCGATATCAGTGCTGGAATTTCTCCCGGGAATCGAACCTACCACTTTGTAAGCTACACCGCTCCAACCGAATCTTGGATATTGCTGTTACATTGCATTTTGGGAACCTTCAATCTTTCCTGTCAAGGTGAATTCAACCACGGATCAGTTAAGACAAAGTTGAATTTAGATTGGATTTTATATGCGGAGTTTTGAATAGGTTTTGACATGAGAAAGTTGCAATTAGTGAAAGCTCACACTCAATGGGTTGCATGAAGAACGTTTTGGAGTAACGTTCGTTTAACTATATGCATATTAGTGCACAAACTCTCGTGCTTGCGTGGGATGTGGCTCAGGGTTCATTATGCGGGGCGCGTCTTAGCTATAAAGACACGATGAACTATGGGGTAACTAAGTTGTCCTCATTTTGGTTTAATGCAGCAAAATTTTGCGTTTGCTTTAGAACATTCAGCTTGGCTTACATGATTAAAATACGTGTTTAGAACAAGAGCCAACGTCTTTAAGACGACTTTGTTCCAGGATTATTTCTCTTTTAGATGAAATAAAGGGTGGAAGAGACACCGAAAACAGTTACCACGTTTTCAGTACATCAACCTGAGCCCCCCCCCCACTCCCCCCCACATTGAAATTTTTCAAAGGTTATCAAAAAAAAAAAATTGCTGTTTCATACATTTTGACCGTGTACTTTTGTAGGAAACGGCTGTTTTCTGTTCACGTTTTTGGTCCAGACTACAGAACATTTGTGATTAATTACTGTACCACCGTTTGTGGAACAACACCAAAACACTTCTAAATGTCCGAAACTTACGTATTAATAGAATAACTATCAGATATCGAAAACCCAACTCCTATGCAGTAGAAGATATCATGATGAATGCATGCCCTTTGCAGAAAAATTGAATTTTATAAAAGATTTTTCATAACTCTACCCCGGAGTGGTACAAACAGAGTTTAAACTTTCAAGCGAACAAACTCGCGGGAAACAATAGTCTTGTGTAAAACCTTTTCAGAAGTAAAAACTTAACAACAAGTACAAGTATACTTGTTACGGACATCGAGACAATCCTATAACAAAGCGCGGGGCAATAAAAGCAATCGCGGGAGAAGTTGGAGCGGGAACTGTAACGATAGCCGAGTAGGAGCCGGTGTGGACCGGCTGGGTTGTTAGCGAAATGTGGACGAATTGAGCTGGCTATGATATGATGCAATATTTTACAGTGGTGGATTTACTTTTTTATAGCAATAAAAGAAGCAAAAAGTAGTAGGTCGTGGCCCTAAACGAAAAGTTTGATGCTGAGCGATGTCCGATTTATTAATGATATCACGCATATTTAGCACCGGCATTCGTTTTATGTTTGTGTGCTCAATTTGATTGTTTAGCGCAAATAGTTAATGTTTTTTGTTTTTTGCAAGCCTAAGGAATTCTCCAATATCAAACTGAAAACACGAGGGAAGCTGTGAAGTGTTCTCAGAACACAGATCTGAAGTGTGTTAACAAATGTAGGCACAACATGTGTCGAGAGTCCACTTGAGCAACCGTGTACCGTGTTACTGAATATCGGGAATATGGCTTTGAATATTGATACCTATGTTCTTGGGAGAGCTCTGACACTTCTTTGAATTCCAGGTCTGTGATTTTTATTTAAAATATGTTGAAGCAGACAAAAGGTTCGAGGGTAAGAGACGAATCAGAATTCGGGTTCAAAACACTAGAATGAACGAACGTACAGGACTTTATTCATTGTCATTGTTCATGACAGAGATCTGAGAAATACCCTCTTATACTAAAGGAACATTAAAATGTTTAAACGTGCCATTTACAGTAGGTAATAATATTAGCCCATTATTGTCGCGATGTAAGGCAAATGCCTCTTTTTATCTAAGCTCATATAGGCATGTAGCATGCAATGTGCTAGCGTGGTAATTCGGTATGAAAAGTTTTTTTCGGGTATTACAAGCAGTAGATAATAAATTAAAAAAAAAACCAAACTCATGTTGTTGTCATTGCCACGTATAGTACCAGAATAGAAAATAAAAATTTGACGTTTATTGCTTTTTGATAGAAACGTTAAACTTGACACTTGCCAAGTACACCGAAAGTAGCCTTAATCAGCCCAACGTGTGACACCATTTGGAGGTGAAATGAAAGTCAAGTGGTTCCAAGTAATTTTGTAAAATAAACGCCATCTCATAATTTCAAGAGCTCAAAATAGCCAAATAAGGTTTAGAAACCTAAAATCTAGAAACGGTTTCGGAATCAGCACAGGTTAATTTTTACTTCACATTTTGAATTCATGATAATTACACTAAATTGTTAAAGAAGCGATATTTGCCAGAAGGGTACCAATTATAGGCTAACATTGTAATTTCTTTAATTGGTCAAGAAATTAGAACTACTAGAAAGATAGGCTGGACATCATGACATGGCGACTTATTAAGAAGGTATGAAAAACCATGTTGCGGCCCTAAAAAATTGGGCTAAGAGCGGGACAATGACACAGGACAAGAAATCCTCACATACTTTTTCTGAAGCTTTCACAACTTTCTTTAAAGTGCTCCTACCTGATGGAATATTCCCAGTACGATATTATTAGTAGGTAGCAGGTACTTCCGACTCGGGATGAAATAATAATGTACATTATTTATCCCGAGTAATCGAATTAGGTATAGAAAGCGAGGGAAGGGATCATTCTTTGCCAACATCACAGTAATACGGAAATAGCGTCACAGAATATTATAACGTCTTTGGAAGTGTTTTTATTAATAATTTAGCAGCGATGCCGGCTCGATAATATTAAGTTAAATATTTGATGAAGCATTGGAACGGATGGCTTTTCTTGTTGAGAGAAAATAATATGTTCCTACTTAACTTGTTTGGGAATTATGTTCCTTTGTTGGCGTTTTATTAGAAATTATACTTTTATTTAATTCCAAGGCGAAAGGCTGTAATTGTTTTCCCAAGTATAAATTGAATTCGAAACATTAGTAAGCTTGGCCTTTATTATTGTGTTCGAATACTAACTTGAATGGAATGGACTTTATAAGTCATAAAAATATAACATATATTTATAAATTAAAAGAATGTAAAGAGACTAACTTATCAAAGAAATAATAAAGAGTGTCAAAAAACTCGTCATTAACGCTGTCTACTGTCGACTGGCGTCGTTGCCACGTTGTATGGCAATGCAAATGCAATTGCAAATGTAATGCAATGCCTCTGGCCAGTGGAAAGTAAGGCAAGTGACCAACTGATATAATTGTAGGCATTGGAGAGCCAAACTAGACTCTACTAACCAAGAATAAATATACCTCTTTCCCCATGTCCTAAGAAAAACATTCGGTCGAGCAAACACACGATCGTTGCGTTCACGTGTCGCTCGATAGTTCGGAAAACCGAAAGATGCTATCTATCAGGTTTGCCGAAAAGAACCAACGTGACGGTCGAGTATTAGCGACCTACATAAAATCTGCTGTAGAAAACGATACAAAGTATGGACCCATGAAAAAAAAACCTTCGACAAAACCAGTTTCTAGTACTTTAATTGGGAGAGTACTCTGGTTTGGACTCACGCGCAAAGCGCTGCACGCCAGCGGGCGCGAGCCACGACGGACAGTATACTTACAGTCGGTTTTACGAATAAACCATGATAGAAATTCGCTGTCTACCGAATTTCTATCATGGTTTATTCTGATACAGTAAAAAATTAAAAACTTATTTTAATCAGATTGTGCGGAGAACGTAGAACTTATAACTACTAGGACAAATCATATATTTTTTTTATTTTTTTAAAAAACGTTGCTTTTACAAACATTTAAACTCACATACACAAACAGCCAGACCCGGAACCTGTAGATCATACAAATATTTGTTCCGTGCGGAGATCAAACCCGCGACACGCAGCGCAGCAGTCGAACGCTCAGCCACTGCGCTAACCCTGCCGTCAATAAATCATATTTATTTCTGTAAATTAGTTTTACAAAACTTTTACACGTCACATCATGTTATGTTTTAAAACCAAATAGGGCCGGTGTTTCGTACCTGACTACTCAGAGAAGAAACACCCGAAACAAACTCAGAAGTCACTGTCTCTTTTAAAGTCCACACATTGGTCAAGTCATATGAGGACCATGCAGATTAATGTCTGAGATAGTCTTTTACAGAACAAAAGATTTTTTTGAAGAAAAACCCACACATATTTGAGTGGACCTGTCCAGTCAGTGTAAGACGACACTAGATATGTTTTAAGTACCTAAAATAATAGCGTTGTTTTATTTTGTTGAATAGTATTTTTAGTTTCCGTTTATGAAGATCATTATTTTTCTTCTTATTCTTTACGAGTCGATTAAACACAAATTTGGTAAAACTAGTACGTAGCCACCTGCACAGCAACATCGGTTAGATCTTGGATTGAAATTGCTTAATACTTCGTGGGTAATATTAAGAAAACCCAGGTTATGCAGGTCTTTATTAGGTCAGGGCAGAGGCATGTAGGCACACGTGAGACGTGACTAATGGGTTTCATTAATTAAATGCTTTAGTTGGAAAAATACAGAAAAGGTGAACTGATTATGAGGTTCCATTAAGCCAACAAAGAAAATAGTGTAAAATCCTAAGGTTTGGCTCTGTATACATATTTTAGTCTTCATAGACCTTCTATTTAATCATATCAGGGCAATCAGAAAGTTGTGCGAGAAGAATTTTTCTGTATCGCCTCCAGTGTTTAATTCAGAAAAATAATTGATTTAGAAAATACGTTCATTTAGAAGTAAACACTCGAACCTTCCCATTTCTTTCCCTCGACATTTTATGATAATAGTAGATGTTGCCCGCGACCTTCGTCCGCGTGAAATTTTATAGCTTATAACCTTCCTCGATAAATGGGCTGTCCAACACAAAAAAAAAATTCAAATCGAACCTGTAGTTCCTGAGATTAGCGCGTTCAACCAAACAAACAAATTCTTCAGCATTATAATACCTATTAGTATAGATTTCACACAGCATATTATTAGCTGCAATCTCGGCATTTCATGCTTTTGTCCACATTCACAAATCTTCTTATAGATATGGACACGTTACGAGCACTTTGTACCTGAAAATTCCTTTGGCTTCAAATAGACTCAAGAAAAGCTCCCTTTTCCCCGTTTTCTGCATTCTACGTTATTGGAAATGTTGTTCCAGCCACTGCTAAGTACGGGCCTGATCCATTTTGTCCCATGCTACTTTAGTCTGCACGAGTCTCAACCAGTTCATATACGTAATCTCTTGAATATTATTTGCCCACGCTTCTGTGCTGCCAACACTTGAAAAACAAAGAAAGTAGACTTCTTCTGCCGTCTCTCGGCAATCATAACTACTACTGTTATGACGTTCACTCATTTATAGCACAGTTACTTGGAAAACAGAAGATCCAAACGTTTCTGGTCTCATTATAACCAACATATTTTAATAACCAGATCTGATAATAGATCGTTCTCAAGCTCGACTCCTTTCGGACTCGCTGGCAATCTGACGGTGGGCAAAGTTGCGCGACTAATGAGCAAACTTTGCCCCTTTGACATCTAGACAGGCGAGCGTTACACTAGCTTTGGTTCCAGACTTGGAACATAAGAGTTAAGTCCTCTTTTGTAAGACTACTTAAAAAAATGTTACAGAATAGGATAAGAATTTGTAATATTTTATTGAACACAACTAAAGTCAAGATCTTAGAGTATTAACAAATTAATTTTCTTTGACCCGAAAATGATGCGGAAAATCTCTCAATTATAAGTTAAGGAGAATTCATTAAACAAATTAACAAGTCCCCGGGTTTGTCGAGTTTACTTGCTGCTCACTTCTAGTTGTCACCCGAAATGAGTTATTTTCCGAAGAAATGTATTTCTTGACATTAGTGACGATACTGAAAATTATTAATTTTAAAATGGTGTTTAATATGATAGTGCCAACCCCTCTCAATCCATGATCATCTGTCTAGCTTTTTTCCAAACACGTGGGTGTCAGTCTCCAGTCTAACCGGATGGAACTGGATATACTGGATAATCAGTATTTTACTTGGGGCGACTATCGTTCCGAACTCCACAACCCAGTAACTGGGTAACACGATAACCCCTTTAAAACTGGCTGTCGGCGGGTTTCTAACTACTACTAACAACTGTCAAATATCTACTAATGGCAGCTGGGACGAAAAAAACGAAAAAAATAAAAAATATTTACTTGTCGCAGGGACATGACGTGCATACAAACAAAATAACTTAACAATAACGAACGGTTCCATAACGAACTACTTAAAGACGTGCTTTACTGAAGAGTCTAGTCATGCAATGGATGGTCACCCATCCGCGAACCGATCTCGGCAAGTGATACTTAACCATGAACATCGAACTGTACGACTTTTATTATTTAGTCATGAGCCTTCTCAACTCAATAATTATGTAAATAACATAGACGGGTAATGTTTTGGCTCGTTTCTTAGTAAAATTATGAATAAGGGAACATTATGACGTACAATGACCCCTTATTCATCTTGAATCTCAAGTTTATCCAAACGTTTAGCAGTTTATATTCTAAGCTCTAAAACCTAGATCAAAGTGGATCCATTCTCTGAGAAACAAATGAACTAAGTTTGATTAAACTTGGATCACGAATGTGGATGCTTTATAGGAATGCATAAAACTAGATGAACAGCTACATTATTTGAAGTTTCTCGTCGTTTTTATTACTTTATCAAATAATGTTATCACCAATTTGTATACTTGTCAAGTTAGTGAAAAGCCGAAAAAATTGCAGATTATTTTATCTTTGTGATAATGGTGTAATAATAGGCCCAGATAGGCATTCGATGATTTAGGCGTCATGGTTTGTCGAGTAGGTAACCCAAGGGGTTGAAATATGCTCATACTCTGCCCCTTACCGAAAATTTGTTCGAACTAGCATCTGCCCGCGAGTTCATCCGCGTGGAAGTCAACTATACCGGTTCGTTGACGAAGACATTCGACTAGTATTGCCTCAATCACTTGCCCTGAAAACCATATCAGTGAAATATATGTAGGCACAGTGAGAGCACATTCGATTAGATCACAAAACTACATAGTTTTATTGGTATTTTCCGAGTGCGCTGCAATGATGTGGCAATGTCGTCGTTTCAAAACAACGAGTAAATAACAAATAGTTTTCTACATACGAAACAATACAATGTGCTGAAACCAACTAAACGGTTTAGTCCAGAAAACGATGAACAAAACGTCTCGAGAGCCTCTTAGACCATTGTATCCTGAAAGCCATTATCTAGAAAAGTGCATGTTCGGCTACCCTCGGCCAACTTCGTGCATTGTCGGACATGTCCGTGCATTGTCGTGGGCTTTTGTGTTGTTATTGGAGCACTCATTAGCCTGCGCCTGAATATCCGCCATTTTGCTCGAGTGTGCTCGAGACTCGAGCTTTTAACCGGTCATTTTGCGATCAGATGGCTCATTTGTGGTTACTAATAACGTTAATGGTCGGGAAAAAACGTGATTTTATGTATGTTTGTAATTATGTTAATGTCCTTTTATGTATTAGCATGTGGGTTTTTTTTTTTGTTTCACAAAATTTTTGACTTTCAATAAATTCAAGAAATGCATTTCTTTGACTGAAAACAGTGTTTGTGTAGGAATTTTGAATCTTAAGTTTTTGGACAATATTCTTCAGGGATTTGCAAAAGATGGTTACGTTTTGAGTTCATTGACAATGAAACCTGCATTGCATTGTCTCGCTCGCCCATGTTGAAAATTGCATCTAATTATCATCTTTTTAGCGTTAACATTTTCGAGCGACCTAAGTACTGTGAAGACATATCCAACAATCTAAATCGTTGGTTATATAATTATTATTTTCTGGATATCCGATTAGCACAATGATTTTAGCTACGAAAATACCACAATACACAATAACAAGTAGCTTGCCATTCGAAAATAAACTACTAGAGCAATAACAACGTGTAGGTAATCTCCTAATGTGGGGTTCATCTCGGTCGCCGGCGGGCATACGGCCCGGGACGACCCCGGCTTAGATCGCTTTGGCCGGGCGGCCCCAGCTTGTGGGAGAATACCACACAATACTATCGAGCAAAAGGCTAAAGGAACAAAAAACTAAACGGCTGCGGAGGAAACCAGTAAAAGAAGTTGTGTAGAGCGTGCCACAAGTTTCAAACTAAATCTGACTACAGTTGGACATATCATCAGCGATCCTTAAAACTCCTTAAGAAACAGATTTTCTTCTTTGAAAAAGTGGGTCTTCTGAACCTTCTTACTTTATGCTAAGTAATATAAATAAAGTACGATCGCTATGCTAATACCTTTCCAATACTATACGTTGTTTAACAACTTCTAAGTAATACGGTAATACCCACCGACAAAGTGATCAGGAAAATAAAGGCAAAATATGCGACATTCTCAATAATTGCAGTCATTATCAAACTTTGCAATTACAAACAATTGAAACAAAATAAATCTTGAGATGTGTAAATAAAAAAATACAATAAAGTTTTAGCTGTTCATACTCATTAACTACTACTAATAATGTGAAGATAAACACATAAATCAACATAGACGAACTGGTTTCAAAACCTATACAGAAATTAACTCGAAGAACTGCTAAAGCAAAGACAGTAAAATTGACATGAGATCATTGTGGTAGTACTTTCTACCAAAAGAAAAAATAATCATGTAAATCGACCCCGTAATCACTGAGAAAATCTTACGGGAAAGCCTACTTACCTGAAACAAAATACTCATCGAATATCTACCTTTTCTTTAATTTGAAGATGTTGAAAAATTAATACGAAACTAAAACAATTCCATTCGCATATAACACAATGGCCAATAGGATCGTTTCGCTAAACATTACAAAGTATCACTACGGAGGAATAACGATCATACCCACCCGGCAGTTCACGCTATCTCACACATTACGACAAGACTACGTAGCGGATACGGAACGGATACGGGGCAATGTAGTACATTACGTATTAGTCCGTTTATTGGAAAGAACAGTCGTCGCTTTGCAGAGATTTAGAATTTATTAGAAGAACGATGTATTATTACACCATTCGATAGTGTCGCTACTAAGGATTAAATTCTGAAAAGTAATGACATACGGCAATCTTAAGAAATTTTTACTTTTTTTATTTTCATATTTTAAATTAATGTCCTTGATTGATGACACCCGCAGCGCAGCCGATCTTCACAACATAATATTCTAATTTCGATTTTATTGACTCTGCGGGGTTAAAGGCCACAGTAAAAGAAAAAAAATCGTAAACTGTTGAAATTAGATTTTACAAGTTAGTTGGCGCCAAAAGTAATTTTGTTCGACATCTCGTTGATTACTACTAACTGTTTGCATAATGTTATGTATTTTATCAAAAATTAACTCTTTCCTTTAGTTTGCCGTATGCCATTACTGCCCAGAATTTGATCCATATTAGCGACACTATCCAATGGTGTAATAATACAGTGTGATTTTTTTCTGAAATCAATAGGTTTGGCTAGGAATATAGATTTTTCTAAAATGTTATGATGCAGTTTTAGTTTTCATCACAATCGGGCCCTAGAGTGTGTTACTGTGTCGTTACTCGACTGTTGTCAAAACGTGTAAAAAAGAAGTGTATTGTATGTGTATTTCTATTTCCTCAGTCAAAATAGCTTCAGAAGTCGGTAACTTTTGTTTGTTTGATATAGTTTTTTTTGTCAACGACTGCTGAAGCTGTTTTTGCTGAAGTTATTTTTCACTTTTTTTGTGTTTTTGAAGTCGGTTTTATTTTTGCATATTTTTTTTTTAATTTTTCCTTTTTTTGTTGTAATATCCTGTACAAATCACGACAGATTTGCTGTCTATTATTGAAGAGTTCCGTTGCATATCTCTGAAGTCCATAATCAGATGATGACAATAATTCTATGGGACCAACTAGAAAGTATCTTTCAAACAAAAAAATAATTTTCCAAATTGGTTCAGGTGTCTTCGAGTAATCGGTGAACATACATTAAAAAAAAGATTCCGACGAATTGAGAACCTCTCCTCCTTTTTTGAAGTCGGTTAATAAGATTGCAAGACATTTAACTCTTATCAAAGCACATGATAGATAACTGTCCTATTTTATAACGTAGTTTTTTTTGCTTTTATGACTAGCTGATATTTATTTTAAGCCTACACGTACTACTTTAATCCCCATAATTACTTTTTATCGTCATCTCGGCCCCCGGTAAACCTTTACAAACATTAAACTGCAAATATTTAGCATAAGCATAGCGTAAAAAAGCAGCAAAACCTAGTGTACACTAACATTTTACAGAATAAGATTAAGTCCTATGTAATAGGGGACAAGCATATAGCCATCACCATCATCCGCTTAGTTTTTGCCCAACTACTCTGAACTAGAACCTGGAAGCCAACTCCGAGGCTTCCAGACAGCGGAACATCATTATTTTACCCGTGTAAAGTACTGGTATTGCACTCCACAATACGATATCCCTTCCTATGACTGGAATATTTCCATCTGAGAAATTCCTGAAAGAAAAACAGCAGTACATTGATATGGATAGACGGCACAAATAACAGCGCTGTGGCCTAGATCTCTGTCCTCTTGTCAGTTTGCAAGAGGCCTTAATTTAGCTTTAAACGCGGCCAAAGCTTTCTGTTCGCTGGTTGTTTTGGCGCGAAATAGAAGACCTTTGTGCTAAGCTGTCTTTGTACAACAAGCAACAAAAATATATGAATGTAGTAGGTTTTTAAATGATTATTTTTAACGGGTATTAGTGTTACCCACTGACTGGCTAGTGAAGGGCAGATAGGCTGTCTCTTCATGTAAAATATTGGTATTCAGCTGCATCCAGTTAGACTGGAAGCCAACACCAATATGATTGGGAACAGGTAGACAAATGGCATCTATGAGAATTATCCAAAAAAAATGGCAAAGGTGTGAAGCAAACTGTGGGAAGAGAAACACCCACCACCTCCCGATTTCGTTAAACCCCAGGAGCATTTGTTTCCGGGACATGATCTGCAGTGGCCTGTTTGAAAAGCAGTTAACTGATTGCGCACCCAAGTAGGCCGCTGTAAACGTAATTTGGAAAAATGGGGAGAGCCTTCCGACACACAGTGTGAATGCGATGCTGCCGACCAGACGATGTCCCACTTGCTGGAGTGTCCGAACTGACCCAACATCTGCTCTTTAGAGGACCTAAAAGACGCCACAGACGCCGCGATTAACGTGGTCACATACTCAGCCCAAGAAAGGAGACGTTCCAGAAAAATATGGAGCCGGGGCTAGTACTATGTACACTAATGTGAATATCTCTATATAATACAGTAACCGTTTATTATTGTTAATTTTCTGTAATTTCACTTCGTTTCAATGTAGTACATTCAAATTAACTTGGTCAAGAAGAGCAACACAACATGAAATTAAACATGGCGGATCAGATCAGCAATATGCGAAAAATGACATTTAGACAATGGCATTTGATTGAC
This sequence comes from Noctua janthe, assembly GCA_910589295.1. Lineage (NCBI taxonomy): Eukaryota > Metazoa > Arthropoda > Insecta > Lepidoptera > Noctuidae > Noctua > Noctua janthe. The sequence continues at coordinate 557,715 of OU342573.1, read as the reverse complement.
GTGTATCGTAATATTTGCGATAAAAAAAAGAAACCATAAAAAAGCCGGGGTCAACAGAAAAGCAATCAATCAATGTCCGTATTAGTAAACTGGGTCGCAAAACAAAAATAAGCACTAAGACCTCAGAAACACATTTAATTCAAACTCAAAGCAAAGAAAGACTCAAAGACGTCACTTCTTAAAACTGTCAAAGTCGTCAAACGTCATGTCAAACACAACTGTCATGGCTGCCCTTAAAATAGCGTTATCTTATTAAAAAACTTTTGAAAACTAATGATAATTCCTGTACGCCTGTACTCTTCTTCAAATTAATTTCTTAGTATTTTTTTCCTATTTATCTATGTAGTATACATAGTGGTAGCCCAAAATCAAAAACCTCCTTTAAACAAGTCAAACCATCGACGCGAAAGAAAAAGAAGATCTAAAAAATGGAGTCTGGATTTTTGCTTGGTTGCTGAGAATAGGCTCGCCCCTTCTCTTTAGAGATCACATGCGTGATGTTATGTAAAATGGAGAAAAAAGTTTGCTTAGTCATAATAAAAAGGTATAAAAATAAAAAGTATTTTATTACCTTAAAAAATTGTTCGAGAAACAGTTATCTAAGCACTATGCAGTGTTACAGCTAGGGAAAAGAGTGGTTTCGATGGGCTCTGGCACCCAATGTAAGATTTAACTTGTGTTTAGGGTGCCAGCGTCCTCGCCTATGGTTTGAACATGTAACATTAGTTATAAGTCGAACATAGTTTATCATCATTAAATTACAATAATATTTAATAAATAGCTAATGCAACCAAGATTGGCCTATTTACATACCTCTGTGTGGCTGTGTATATGTGTGGGTGTGTATATGTGTGTGAGGGTATGGGCAATTAAGCACCAGTGTTTTTCAATCAGGCAATAATAAACAAACATTCTTTGCCAAGCATAAAGTAATTTCCATTTGATGAGATAAACATTCGATGTTTCTCGTTTAATGAAGCTTTTCCGCAATATAAGTAATAAAAATAATTGAGTGAGTTTACATATTTTTATTTACTTTTCGAAAAACAGAAAGACCTTGCATTTTGTTTGAGGTTCTCACAATATTGACGATTTAGTTGTCGTTGTGGTGCAGGTGCATGAACATTATTAAATGCCTTTTTGTCTAAGAATAGGAAGAATCAGAAAAGATCAGATCCGCGAGAGAACCAAAGTAGCCGAAACAGCCCATAGAACTATTATATTCTTAGTTTGTGGATTCTAATGAACTGAAATAAATGAATTAATAATATTAGAATTGCCAAACTCAAGTGATAGTAGCCAGGACACATTGCTCACACATCGGATGAGCGATGGGGTGACCGGAATGGTTTTGGAGTGGCCTTACTTATCGGAAGGCACATGGAAGGTCTCCTGTAAGCAGATGATGCCTGGTGAAGGCCGTAAGAAGGTGGTGGATGTGAGAAACACAAGACTGATCAACGTAGCAACGCTTCGGGAAGGGCTAGATATCCAGCGGTGAATGTCTTTCTACTGATATGGACTCTTGATTACAATAATTGTTAAGTAGTGATGGAAACAAGACCTCATAAGATTCAAGCACACAGGGTATCCCTCGAGCTTCTATCAACTCATTATTTTTTGCAGAGAAAGGATAGGTACTGTCCTCACCAATCTTTTGACTAAATCTCTTTTTATAATCATGTTTGTATGGTTGCTAAGTTTGATAAGCAACAGAAAAACACCAACAGCAATGCATGTTATCGGTTGTTATGCCTACAGCTCTGCTTATACCCATCCATTCAATCCTCACCTCACAAACAGCAATATTACGGATTTAGATAACAATCAATATTACACAATGTTTTATTGTTTTGCCTCAAATAATTTAAGGTTGTTAAAAACAGTAATATCTGGTTGACACTGGAAACTATGCGTCTAAACCGGTCAAGATTGGGAAAATTACCAGATTTTTGTAAAAAATCGGTCGTAACAGGATTGTTATCAGCACGCATTCGATCAACACCTGTTCAAAGTACGTCAGCTGATAAGAATCATCTGTAATCAAATTACTTAATTTTGAAGGCGTGCGCTGTTGTTATGTGTAAATTCAATGCGGTGTTGTGCAACATTCAAAATGATCAAGGAATCTCTGTCATCTAGATGAAAATATGTTGAGATTGACTTTCAGGCTAACCGTAACCATGGACCGATCCATCTAACCATCACAGACCACAACCTAGTTACTGTGTACAACGGTACTCTTATTCTATGGCATGCCTCTGTCTGGGGAGATTTCGATTTCAATCGTGGATCGTTTCCAACAATCCACGATTAATCCTACTACCTAACCTGGTGGGGTTTCAGAACAATGTCAACTAATCAATCTCAGTTGACAAAGCGCGCAGACCACGTGCGCGTACGACATCATCCTGTTGACAAAGTGCGCATAAAATTACCGTTACCAACTATTGTTGACTAAGAACTAGATCTATAAACGTCACTTAGCACTTGATGTTCCGGTGTTCCCGTCTCTAACTTAAACTTGTAGTTTGCAGTTGTGCGAAAGTAACAGACGTAACGTTTCGCCTCAGTATATGCTAAGTAATGTTAAACGACCTTGGCCTTAGTGTTGAAAAGGTCAACATAACTCACAGTTGGTAGGGTCAGCAACAAAAGTTGATTTACAGGTACATATTATATAGTAGTAATTTTATCAAAATTAAATACACACACATTATTAATACAGTTTTATTTTTTTCGTTTTTATCGTAATTATGCTCAGATTTCGTGTTTTTACGTACCTATAGTACTTTTAACAGTAATGTAAAACTTTGATACGAATACGGTATAGTACATGCATCCATATACTTACGCTTTTTTACCAAAATTATGTTTATAGTAATTTTTGAAACTAAATGGTAATTATCTACTTTCGTTTGTGTAAACCGTACCTACAATACATTGGCTAAAATTCTTAGCAGAGGTTATCACACCACACTTACAATTATAACACAGTTGTGATAATACATTGTAAAAGAACTGTAGTACCTATTTTGATCTACTTTGTACTTACTATAATACTGTCTTGTCCTCCAGTAAGAAAAATCATTTATTTCATTGTACGTAAATTAATATTTAATTTAAAAAAAAACATCTAAAAATATGGAAAAATAAACATTATCTTATCATCAATGCCAAAAATATTTCCATACCTCAAACGGGTCGCAATTCCCCACTCAATCCACCTACGAATCCATAATCATTGTTTTGATGATAACAGAGATACAAACATAGTATATTAGCATTGGCGTGTGCAAAGTTGTGATAAATTAGTAGATTGTACGCTCTCCGCGAGCCAGTCGTACGCGCAGTGATCAGTGCGAGTAGTTCTACGAACGCAACAGCTGTCAAGGTAAGCGAACACCTCTTTCTATCTCATGTCGCCCTGGTACCTACTTAGTGACGTTGTGTTGCAATGTTTTCAATGTCAGTGAAATTAGGTTAGTTAGATGTTTGTAATAATTGTTAGGTATTTATTATGGGGCACTAATGAAATGTTAGAAGTGAGGTGCATGATTTTTACAATGTTGTCATATTGCTGTGTTCTGTTAATACTGAATTATGACAGAACAGAATTTTCAGTAAGTGTAACATAATGCTGTACCTTGTTATTGTACAGTCAACCACATATCAAGGTCACATTTTGACACTAACGGAGCGTTTATAATTATGACAAAGCAGTATGGACGATTTTCGTAGTGTTGTCACTCATGTCTGGTTGGCTGTATCTATTGAATCCCAGTCAATCATATTTATTTTAGTAGCAGTTCTGTTTAAGGTAAGAAGAGAGGTGGTTCGTAAATGGAAGATATTGCCTTCCTGGTATGTCACTTAAATATATATAATTATATTGTAAATAGTAAACAAATCAGCTGTACAAACATTTTGACCGTACCTGTAGTTATGTAGGTAGGTATTACACTTGTGTATGAAGCAGCTGATTCTTATTTTTATTAACTGACCAAATATTATTATGCTCTAGGGTTCTAAAGTCATATGAAGATTGACGAATGAATGGCTACAGTTAGTTCGTTGTTGTGACCATGTCGCGTTATTTAATGATCAGTGCAAAGTAAAAGTGATCTTTTTGTTCGCTATTCTACTATTCTACCGTATTATTAAAATTAATGTTATTTAAAATCAATATTTTTTACTATTACCGAATTCCGCCAAAAACTTGATCCAGGCTTGGATCAATTTAAATTGTTTTTTGTTTTAATTTGACTCAAGTCAAAGTCAATTCTAGTTGTTAAACATTATTTTACTTGTTGACATAATCTGCTCATTACAATGTTTTTAATGAGTTTTATAATATTTTATTCCTGCCTGAGCAACCGCCAGCAAGTTCGTCTAAGGGTATTAAGATGTAGCGCCGGGGGTCGGGTTGCCTCCTTCCCTCAAATATGGCTTGTTATTGTCTTTTCCTTTGAAATATAAGTACCTATTTATTTCAATATTTGTTAGTTAAAAAAAAATATGTAAAAGTAATGGGGTTCAAGCTACCGGCTGTCAGGGCTCCAGAGAGAACAACCCTCTAACAATACGAACCAGCAAAAAAAATAAAATAATAAAAATAATAAATAGTGTCCAGAAATATCGCTTTCTCAATGAAGCCCTGATCCAGCTGCCTAACAAGAACCTCCCCAAGTGTTGGTCGAGGCTCTTGGCGATTAAAACATTGGCTGTCACAACTATTGACAAAATTATCGCTGAATCCAAGGCCCACATGTCGACAACCTCGCGAGCCATGTCAAGATAATTGATTAGTTTATCTTTTTCGGCCTTCACGAGGTTCTTGTCATGCGCGACAGGTAGGTTAATTTATTATTCTTATAAGGTACCTACCTACTATTAATTGATTTAACTACGATATTCTTAATGTACCATTTGCTTCGGTTTTGATTTGTAACTTCGAGTCACAATCTCATGCGATATAATTCAGTGTTATAGACAGATGCGTGCTTGGGAGTTTGTTGCGTCACTTTTTCTCCTTAGTTTAGAAACACAAGGAAGTTGTGAAGAGCAGGCTTTGTAGGGGACAATCTTTGTCATTTTTGAATATCAAATATATATCAAATGAAGAAGGTGCGATAATTAAAATGCAACAAGCAATACAAACTAAATAAATATTGAAGTTACATAACATTTTAATGTACCTAATGTCACTTCCGCACAGTAACGCCTGATTACATTAATCTATCGTATACTCACAAATTCCTACAAAAGTATATGCAGTGGAGGCCCGAATTTGATAAAAGTTAAATTTTAGTTGGCGACTCCCTTAACAAAATGTTAGGTACTTGATTAGATCAATAAAACGATGTACCAAAATAGAACTATTATGATAGTCTTATCAATACGCTCACCAAATCTATTTCTATTTGCTGTAAAGTAAAAGAAAGTGTCTAAAACTTATCAAAGGTTTAGAATTTCGTAATCTTTTGGAGTCTATCTCTATCAATTTGGAAGAGCTATGTTGGGTGAGATACTCGTGTATCTTTGTACAGACGCCAGCACATCAAGCTACTACAATTTGTCAAATAACGTTAATGGATTTTCAACTTTATCGCTAAAGCATTAGGTTCAAGGTTGATGGGGAAAATTTGGATTAACTCGTGCCAATTGCTACGACTAACTTGTATGCAATGAACACGAGCGTCGCTAATTGCGTGACTTCCTAATTATAAAAAACAATAGGGCTACGCAGTCGCGACCTCGTATTCGATTTATTTCGTCATATTTCATGCTTCACATATTAAAATCATGTCGTCATCGTGTCTAGACTTTTGATGCACTCCAAACGATCACATTCAGCGCATTCAAAAATATGCTGTCACTGATCACATTTTTAGTAGGTCGATGCAATCTTATAATCTTATCACACTGACATTCGAGCAGCGTGCAGTATAATGGTGGAAAGTTTAAGAAGTAAATAATCAATGGCGACGAGTTTAGTCGGTACAGTGCCTACAGTTATTACCGGTATTATACCAGTTATCGCTCACGCTGGCCGCCCCGATTGTATCGACATTGTGCATTGAAGAAGAATTCATTCGAACTTACGTGAAAAGTCGCATGACAATGTTAATCGTGACTAACTAAGCGCACAATCGCGACCCGCGTCCCGCGAGGTAGTCGCTTCTGTGTCATCATCATCATTTCAGCCGGAACACGTCCACTACTGGACATGGCCTCCCCCAAGTGTCGCCACATTGAGCTGTCCCGTGCGTCTCGCATCCAGCGGATTCCCGTAACCTTCACCAGGTCTTCATCGGTCTACTTAGTGGGTGGTTTCAGTGTGACCAGTTTTAATTGTTTTTAAAATCAATCAAGCATTTATCAGCGATTATTATCAAAATACTTTTAATATTTCTTCTAATTTGTCTTCACGTGATAAAACTTAATAAATAATTTAGAGATCATGTCGTGGACAAAAATCTGACTTAGTAAAAAAAAAAGATCAAAAGCAACAGAATAAGATCAAACAATCATGATTAAAAAAATAGAAGTGTTGATCGACGGAAGTGACCTTTTTTTGGCTAGAAAAAAAAAATAAGCAATCGTATAATTATTTATGAATCAAAACAAAACAAAAGTAAAAAGACCAAAAAAAAAAAATGCCCAAAAAACCATAACGTCAGTCAACAACGTTCCGGTTACAAGTCTCCTCCCTCTGAGGGGAAGTGGGCCACGCGGCCCAGTGCGGGTTGGTAGATGTGACAAGTCTTCAAACAGACCTGTAGAGAACAAAAAACCCGTCAATAGTTCATAAAGATTCTTTACAAAGAACCTAATATAACATGTTAAACGTCCGAGTTCTTTGCCTCGAACAAATAAAATAGTTCCCAGAGGAGAATTTTTGTCTTATCAAAAAACATAGTGCCTTCGGGGCGTAATATTTCCAGCCGCCATGTGTATTACGTGCGCGAATATGTACGGAATGTCTTAGTAACAGCGTTAGGTATAGCTAGCTCTGAGAAATAGGCATTTTCATGTAATATTTGGGTAGTTTATGTCTCTATTCAATTTATTAGGTATTTTAGGTATATGTTATTGGAAGGTGAAATACTTTGGTTTATATGAGATAGGGGCGGGCTAGAACCATTTCACATTGTGGATGACGATGAATAAAAGGAGAAAATGTAAAATAAAAGCGGGTATTGTAATCCACCGACTAACATAGACACAGCAATTGCTACCAGCGATGAACAATCAGAGAAATGTATTTATTCGCAGAACGATACACTACGCTAAATAATGTTGTATTACAAATCATACCACAAAAAAAATTTCAATGCATGCTGTGTCGTGATTTGTATGAGGATAGGTCATCTGGTAGATATCATTGCGCTGTTTCATTTTGTGAAAAAAATTTACTTACTGCTGACATCGCTATAGCGCGGCAGAGTTTTCATAGCAGTTTGCTAAACAATATCACGTATACAATTTGTACACTAACGATGTAAAATTAAAATCTATTTTTTCCCTTTTCCTCAGATGTCACACGCAGTATTAAGAGGAAAGCCGACCCCCGCCCAGCTGTACCTGGATGGGGTCCTGGACGCCATTCTGATAGAGAAGGGGGTCAAACCGGACCCCACAACGAGAGCCAACGTTACGGCCACTGAGATTTTGCTCCACAGCCTGAAGGAAAGACCGAAGGATATCTTCATGGTATGTTTTAAAACGGTTTTTAAATAATGTTTTAGGTTACCATCAACCGTTGTATCATGTTATGTTATTGTCAACTGCCTTGTTGGTGTAGTGGCCTAGTGAAGTGCTGCTCAGCATGAGGTCTTGGGTTAGATTCCCAGGTTAAGCAGTGTTATTAGGTTTTTCCATCAGGATTGTCTCAGTAGCAGCCTGAAGTCCTGATTGCAATAGGCTCGCCCCCTATTACATGCGACTAAAACATAGCTGGCTAAAATGTGGGTGTCTTTGAAAGTATGTCTCTGCCGTACCCTTTGGGTGTAATAGGCATAATGTTATGTTATGTAATTTGATTTGGCCAGTTCCTTTGTTTCGTAACATTACGTGGGTTTTTCGTTGTTCAAGTGTCTGTCAAAGAAATTAAAAATAACGTTACCTTGATATCATGAAATCTCGAGATAAGATAAGTACCAAGTCTTTCAAGAACAGATAGTTACAAACGAAACATTTTTGCTTGTCATCATCACATGCCTGCCTCTTGCCAACTATGTTCAAGTATTCCGCCAGTCGGATCACATGCAGCTGAATGCTAGTATTTTACATGGAGCGACTGCCTAGTGCCTATCTGAACTCCGCAACTCAGATTATACCACTTGGTAAACTCCCGTAACGACTATCAAAGATTTAACAACATAACATTACGCCTGAAATCCCGGGGTTAGGCAGAGGAAAGTTAGTACACCCATATTTCGTCAGTTAAATTTTGAAGTCCCATGTATAAAGGGCGAGCCTATCACCATCAACTCCAGACACCAAGCACAATTCCATCCGGTTGCTATTGAAAAATTTCTGTTGGAAAAACTCAATAATAGTTTTGCCGATCTATAAATATGTAACAGCCGTCACCAACGGCTTAGCGCGCTGCTGGATGACCCCCCTCTCGATATGTTATGACATCCACGGACAAACCTACGCTAGCGTAGCTTAACCTTCGATCGACATGACATCGCGGCTGTTATCACTCACGAGCCCCTTTGCCGGGCCCAGTTTTTTCTTATCATAAACAATGTTCCAGTCATGTCTGAACCATGCAAATAATGAAGTAATGCAATAAGAATACGTACTTATTACGATTACAAAATACTAGTGCACCTTATTATGTTTCAATTATTATGACGATTGTGTAATAATTGTAAACAATATGACGAAGAACAGTAATGTGAAAATTCTCGTAATAAACCAGTCCAAACCTAGCTGGCCGTTTAATATTTTAGTCAGTGTGAGCGGAATCTGGGACATACACTGCGAAGGGTCGGCGCGTTGAAACGGGCCTGCAAAAGAATTTGGTTTAGTTGAAAGTAGGCTATAAAGTATATTCTAGCTTTACGTGCGCTGGACATATTCTTCTTCTGATAATTCTTCTTCTTTCATGCTTTAGCAGCTTTTTTCACAACGATAGCAATTAGTTATTAATCCATGCAAAAAATAAAATAAACCGTTCAGCACTAGTGTCAAAGCCCCGTGACGTCAGAGGTTCAGTCAGATAGCGTTACAAATTGCCCGGTTGGCGCGGCTATTGAGCAATTTCATCTGTTTGCGGCGCTCAATGGAAATGACGCTCACATAAAAAAGGATCGCAACGGATTGTGGCCTGTCGCTCTATGACATTTTTTAATTGAACTACTGTAGGACAATCTAAACTGGGTTGACGTTTATGTCAAATTTTTAATTTATAAAAAATCTGAGGTCTTTCTAACTTTTGACTTCTAGTAACTAGTCATTGTTCTAATGGTCGTAAGCACTACTACTGAGCATAAGTTCCGAGGTTCGATTCCTTGGTCATTAATTATGTAATTTAAAATTGACGAAATATGTAGGTAAATATGCATCATAAATAGTCGAAGTTTGCGACACCAGTGCCATAATAAGCAACATAAATTGAAATAACTAGGAAAAATATATAAATGTACAAAATAATGTGTTTTTTTCTAATTTACTACATTTTCAAAGTTTTATTGTCATTTCTTTCTTGAAAACCGAGTACTTTTGAATAGGAAATTGCAAGCTAGCCCGTCTGCAGTGATGATGGCATTAACCCCGAAAAATTGTCAACCAAACCTTTTCTTCACAATCCAGATCAACGCCGCGACTGGTGCAGAAATAACAAACGAGCAACACCTTAAGAAGACCATCTTGCTCTCACGCGCTCTCACAGCCAAGGGTGCGAAAGGGAAGCATGCTTTGCTGCTGATGAGGAACCACGAGGACACGGCTGCGACTTACTTCGCTACTTTGTTCACAGGATTGATTCCGTTCATGATGGATCCTAATGCTACTGTCTGTAAGTACTCATGCTTGGAAGACCTAGCTTTGATCAGCGTTATAGAAGATAGAAAAAACGTAAATGTATCGAAGCTCGGAAGCTTCGATACATTTTCGTTTTTTCCATCTTAATAATGTTTATGTTAATCCATCCTTGTATGCCATAATAGAAATACAACTCGCTTTGAAAGCGATTGCCTAATTCGCTTGTCTAAGCCCACTTAACTCATACTAACTAATGGTAGAGAACATTCGGATATGTGTAGTCACAGCCTGGCTTTACCTGAACCCTTCTCGTTTTCTTCTTCCTGCGTGGAGGCAGATATAGAAAATTTGCAAGTCATTTGAATGAACAAGACTTCTAAACTCTTCTTCTTGAGAATCATCACTGAAGCAGTTAGTGGTTTTTCTTGGCCTATACTTTTTTCATGTTTATCCATAACAAAGATAGTGGTGTAGTATTAAAATGATCAACCAACTCAACCTTTCGCAGTTCACTATTGAGCATAGGCCTTTTCCAAGCTGAACCACAACACTCTGAACTCCTCCCACTGCATCTTTTATAATCCTGACAATAATTTCCCAAGCGTGATGATTATGGTTGTTTACTCTCGCAGATGAGCTGACCCACTTTCTGGAACTGATCGAGCCAAGTTTCGTCTTCTATGACCAACAGTTCGACGAGGCTCTTAAAGAGGCGCGAAAGGGATGCAAAGACCTGAAGACTGAGGTGTTGATGGTCAACGGACCTGGAGTCTTGCAGCAGTTCACTAACGGGTTCAGCGATGAAATCGACAGTTTTCAGTAAGTGCTCTCTTTTGATTTGATAATCCAGTAGTTGCAAGCGCTCTTATTGAACACGAAATATAAGTTTCGATTTCTATATCAGGCAAAGTGTTATCGGGTTTTCCCGAATCATTCACTAGCAGCTCGGGGTTTTGATTTGTGGTCGGAGTTCTGGTTGATGACAATACGCTTGTCCCGTATTTTATGGCACTTAAAAATAAATTTATGTGTACTTAGAGTACACCCGCATTTCGTCGTTATGTTTAATCTTCTTCAGAGATAAATGATATCTAATCATTGGCTTAATTAATCATGTTTTCTCGTGCAGGGTTTCTCCAGCGGGGATGGATGATGCCACATTGATGCTGCCGACCAGTGGCTCCACGGGAATGCCTAAAGCCGCCATCCTGACGCAACGGGGACTTGTGTCCCATTTGCCTTGCCCGTGGTAAGTACTAGGTTAATAAGATATTTGGAGAACATAAGAACCATGTAGGCAGAAACTATAGAACGCCATCTGGTATTATCCTTACAAACTCCTAAGGCTTCGTCCACGTTATAGATCAGGTTGTACTCGTACGTCGGGAACAAGTACTACAGACCTGATCTTTCTGTAGTTTCTGCCTGTCGTCATGCGATAAAGGCGTGAGTGGATGTCTAGCATTGGATTGCAATAGACAGAGTTAGAAAACAATCAATATTAAACCTTAATATTTTCTACAGGACTTACCACTCGAAGTTCCCGACGCCGACCGCGAGAGTGATGGTACTGACCAGCATTCAATGGGTGACATTCACTATGTTCGTGACCTCCAGCGTAGTGAACCACGTCACCATCATCACGACGCCGAACAAGATCACAGCAGAACATGTTATAGAGATCCTGGAGAAATATCGGGTAAGACGAAAATGTATACCACTGATTTAATCCGTTAGATTCGCACTACCGCTTAAAATAGTGGTCACTTTTCTGTTTCGTTGATAATAATAATTGATGCCATTACATGTAGGAATGTACGGGTTGTGTGTGCGCTTCGTAACAGCCGGGATACGGGCTGATCTTCGGTTATACTAGACCCACGAACGAATTTGAACGTATGTGTTGGCAATTCTAGAAAAACAAAACAAATAAAATATGCTTTACGGATATAGACTATTTCATGAAAATGTTTGTAGGATTGTAAGCCAGCAATATTAGGTTTACCTGTCTACCTATATAAAAAACGTGCTCCTAAGAAAATTGAGTCTTTTATCCCGCGCTTATGTTAATGAAAACCTTTTTTTATATCCTGTTTATTATTCTAAAGGTCTGTGAAGTTCTTAAAAGAAGCAATTTGCTGAACTTTGAAAACGTGACGAGTCCTAACATTAAGAAAGATTAAGGTTTCACGTAAAGACAGTCATTAGGACTCGTTCCTGAATACTTCGGTTTATACTAATTACTACTTTTGCTTACAATATTGTTGGTACACAAAACTTGAAAGGTAACTTATTCAGTTGAAGTTGTTGTTATAGAGTTGTTCTTGGCAGGAAGTTATAAATGAGTTATGAATTAAAACTTTGTAAACTCATGAGTCCAAAAGGTAAAATAAACGATCTCAACATCCTACACAGCATCATCATCAATACAGATTTAATAATATTTTACTAACCCGCGATGTTTATGTTGGTAGCTTTATGTTTTTTCAAAATGGTTTGTAACATTATGGTTTTTGAATAATAAAAAGACAAAAATAAAAACACCTTTGTATTTCAACAAAAACTGTCGCATGGAATGTCAGTGGCGATCCGAATGAACGTGTAGTTCATACGCTTTAATTACCGTGAATATTGAGATCGAATACGGCTTGTTGTTTTTGGGTGTAGTGGTTTCTCATAAAACACCAATAAATACCATATTATTATCGTGACTTCACCAAACCCTGCACTGGAACTCGACCCGCGCCGTTCCAATATCAAATGATCGAAACCGAATATTTTGATTGCAGCCAACCTGGGGCTACCTAGCTCCTTCGTTCGCTGTTGCCTTGATACCACTAATAACATCAGACCAGCTGAGCTCATTGGAGACCTTGTTCCTGCTTGGATCACCCGCCACTCCTGAACTTATGGTTTCACTGAAAGTAAGTACTTTTACTAACGATAAGCTACTGCTTTGTATTACAAGCTTCAAGAAGACGGCATGGTAAGACAATATTGAAGCTGCAACCAAAGAACAGTACTCAGGGCAGCCCGCTGGTAACTTTACTATGTGTTGTAATTTATTTCATTACCACTGCTTTTGAAATGGCAAAGGAAACCTTCGTGAAGGAACCGTGAAGTCCTAAAACCAAAGATTCGAAGGTATTGTGGCATCCACCAACCCGAATGCGGGTTGCCCAATGGGGCTGGTATGCGGCTGGTTGGATCATGACTTACTCACTCTCACGTAGTCTCTTGTATCCCAGCCGTGGGACCCCAACTATCTGGCCACCGGACTCTCTATGAAGAAATTATTTGTGGAAAATCAACAACTTGTATGCAATATAAATGTTAGTCCAGGCTTGTCATAGACCAAATTATTATTGAAGATTATTCTAGCAGAGAATTAGTTAACTAGTAATTTTTCACCTGTAATTTATTAAATAATCGTTCAACTACACTTCATGCAACATTCGTCTACGATGTTAATAGTTTTGAGGTCGGACCGTCCAGAAAGATTAATTGATTGAAAAACCAATTTAGTAGTAAGAACATTGTAATGGAACAGTAAAATTAGTTGTACGACCATAAAACAATTTGAGGCCAATAGGAGGCTTTCAATTAAGATCCACATTTAGATAGCTTCCCAATTGCCTTTCTTGGCAAAGGTTACTTGGGCTGTTGTCTTAATAGACCTGATATAGTCAAAACGCATTGTTTGAGAGTAATGACTGCTAAGTGTAATAAAATAAAATAATATTATGAAATCACACATCCGTTTCTCCATCGTGGTTTATTGATTGTCGGAATCAGTAATACATATAACATCAGTCTATGAAAAGGTCGCTGTCAAACTTTACCGAGTTTCAAAATTCCAAAAAGTACTTCGGCTTTAGTTTGGTAACAATCACAGTGAACAAAAACTGTAACAAAAAACCATTCTCGCTACCCTTTCTGTGTATAATAGATTTTGGTTTGTTTTCTTTCATCTCTCCCAGTTTCCATTAGCTAATATTATTCTTCTTCTTTCTCGTGTGGTTAGTGTCTAACCTGGTGTCAGAGTTTTTATGCCGCCCATGGGCCTCTGACTTGGTTTTACATGCCGTTTTTTTATGCTAATATTATTAAAAACATAGTGCTCGCAACATAAGGTCCCAGGTTCGCTTCCCAGGTCGATTAGCAGTCCAAAGTTTGAATTTTAACCCGGTCGATGGCAGTAGGCTCTCCCTTATACTATGGGACTTAAACATAAGTGATGAGGGGCAGAAACTAAGTTTTTTACTATGTTTTATGTTTTTAGGAAAAACTGCCAAAGAACATACACTTGTGTGACGGATATGGCACGACGGAGACACACGGCTTCGTCGCCATCCCCGACAGAGAGGCGCCCCAGAAGTGCAACGGATGGGTCTTGAACCATATGATTTACAAGGTATTTATTATATAACCGTGGATCAATTGGTTCTTGGTCCAGCATTTGGTCCTTGCTTAAGGAAAGTGTACCTTGTAATCTAAACAATGAATTGCATTTCGTCACAAATCGTGACGTTCAATTACATACAACGGTCATCAACTAACATCTTGTGTCTCGCCTAGCTAGACAAACCATAAATAAATAGATTAATTAAAACTTTATTCAACTATTCATTTCGGACACCAACTACTAAAATATACGAGGACACAAAAAAAAAATGAATATAAAACAAACCTACATATACTACACATGTATTCTAGTACGTAAAATATTAAATAAGCAAATCCATTCTAATATAAGATTTGTAACAAAACAACAAACGCGAAAGATTAACTTAAGGCGTTCTAGTTACTTAGTGACCCGCCCTCCTAGAACTAACTATGGAAGAATAAATTTTTAGTTTGAAGGTGTTACAATTTATAATAAATTACCATCAGTAATAAAAGGAGAACAAAGTTATGCCCGGTTCAAAAAGCTACTAAAAGCCCACACAATTAATACATACAAATAAGAAAAAAAAAAAAAAAAAAAGGATTAACTACATGTTACAAAATATATCAAGCATTTGTAATTACTTAAACTTAACAAAACAACTAAAACCTACTCAAAATATAAAATGTGTATATTATAATCAAAATCAATAAATCATGTATGTACCAAAAAATATATAAGACAATACTAAAAACAAATTTGTAACAAACCTGCTCATAACAGACTATGCCATCGATGCCACATCCAGTAAAATTAAACTACATCCATGTTGTGTTTTGTTAAACTTATGATCGAGTCTATATTTTTATTTGTCTGTGTACCCACATAATCTGTGCGCTCTAATTATACATTTTAATTTTAGTGTTTCTCAGTAAGTGAATTATCTATGTAATTCTTATGAGAAATAAAGTTGTTCTCAAACCTTATAATCAATTTATTACTGTTTCTAGCAAACTGACACCATGTCCTGAATAAAAGTAATAAATCGCCTTTTTCTGGAATTATATTTTTGTCTATTCACTGATAAACCAAGTCGACAGCAAAACTCCAAAAAATATAACAATTTCATCTCGCTAATTCTAATGGATGGGCTATTTATTGAGCTGGGAATATTTGTGTCAATTTAATTTATACCTTGTCGCGACCTAAATAAAAGCTAAATTACATTTACCTAAAAAGGTCTCTAGAGATGGAATATCGAATAATATAATTTCACTTTTCCTATTCGGGATAAAGTCTGATCTAGTGAATTGACAACCAGTAGGTGAGCCTATTTACTTATTATCTAATTTTTCATTTTTATCGTGTAATTTATCAGCCTTTATTAGTCTCGCCATTTTAATCTGAACGAGATCTACGTAAAAGTCATTTTATTTCAATTTCATTCTTATTACAGGCATATTTATGGACACTTTTCAGATTAAGTACTTACTAGTATAAAAGAAGAACTAATCCAGTAATGGCTCATTAACATCCTATCCAGAATTCCAGACAAGATTAACTTGTAGATTGTCTCAGGAATGATCTAGAATTTCTGGCGGTTGTAAAAAATGATGTGTTTTTCCAGATCGTTGATGATCAAGGTCAAGAGGTGGGACCTAATGGATACGGAGAGCTCTGGGTAAAGGGCGACAATGCTATTAAGGTAATACTTTGATTACTTATTGATTAAGGAACGAACATTTTTGGTGATTTCTCTTTCAATCAAGAGATAATGATACTCTTAAGAAAGAACTGATCTGAAACAAAAGACTGAGCTGGCCGAAAATAGGGCTTCGTTTTGCATGAATCTTGTAACGTGGAAAGGTGATCTATACTTAATTAAAATCTTAAGTGCCTTGTAATACGCTCACTCACAAACAACGCACAAACTAAACCGTTCGGTAAGCTTGATATTTGGCACTAGAGTTCCTTATAATAACGGTACAAGGTAAGCAGTTCAGCACAAAGGATGGATTTTTGAAAGACCATCCTCTAAGTGAGGGTAAAGTTTGTAATTTTTGCCGGTGAAAAATACCATCGGGCGCTCGCCTGATGGTATACAACAATTAACATTCATCAATTAATTTTGAAGAAGTTTAACCCCATTAAAATCTAATTTCACATAAATAAATACCACGATTATAAAGTAATAACTTAATAACTGGAAACCTCTGGATGCGAGACGCACGGGACTGGTCAATGTGGCGACACTTGGGGGTGGCCTATGTCCATTGTCCAGCAGTGGACCTCTTTCGGCTGAAATGATGATGATGATGATGATACTTAATAACTTCCATCTGATTGCAGGGTTACCTCAAGAACAAGAAGTCGTATGAGGAGTCATTCACTTCCGACGGCTGGTACATGACTGGAGACGTGTTCCACATCGATGAGAACGAGAGGCTTACCTTCACCGTCAGGAAGAAGTTCGCCTTCAAGTTTATGGGTTCTCAGGTACACAACTACTAGAATAGTTACTATTTAAAATGTCTTCCAAACTGCCAGTTAAAAACAATTTTTGAAAAAAAAAGTTAATGATCGGGAAAATGCTGTTTTGTAATAAACCAATATTTTTGTCAAATTTTGTACATACTGTTGTTGAGATGAGATTGCTACAAGATTTTGTACGTTTTGTAAATATACAATTGGCACAAAATCTAGTTGAACAAAATTTGTTCATACTGTAAAGCAGCCATTCGTTACAGTTTCTCGTTAATAATAAAAATTCCAACATCACTTTCGAACTATGCTTCAATACAAGAAAATGTTTCGACGATTCTTATAGGAAATCACGTGTCCACTTTCCAGTATATCTCAAAGGGATGGAACTGTCTTAAGAGACTTCTATATCCAGTGTATAAAGGAAACGTCCGATGTATGTACCTCGTAGCTGAAACCTCCTTTGTGAATAGCAACCTACACGTCGGTGTAACCGACTCATACTCGTACCTGCCCTACCAAGATATTTTAGTATTCTCTTTCCATGTAAAATATAGGCCGTCAAGATTACCTAATATGTAGTAGAATGTTCGCACGAATAATTATATTATGTTAAGCAGGACGACCCTCGTTACTTCGTGACGGTTTATTACCATATTTTGTTAATTTCAAAAGAAGTCCGAACACAAAATGAGGACTTCAAATATAGATTAAAGTCGTAACTAGCCGCCCAACTGGAATATTGTGGGAGAGCACGGGACTGTTGTACAATATTGGATCTAATTTTGTTTAATTTTGTAGCTAGATGTTCTACTTTTTGGGATGTTCGAACTTAATTATACTGTAGTCTGTTCGTAATGAATTTGAAAGTATAAAATGAAAATAACGATGCTTTCAATATAAAGACGACGAAGTCTAGCGTATTTTTGCTCTCTTAAATAATCTTTAAGAGCACTTCGTCTCGAAGGTCTTAAGTGATAGTTTAATATTCTGTAGCTAATAATTTTCGTCCTTTTGGGCCTTCCATTTCTAATGAATGGTAATTAATCTTGAAATCTCCTGAAATATTCTTAGTGGCAAAGTGTTTTTAACTTTTATCATGATATTTAAATTCAGTATCTCATAATGCATGTTTGATAACACAGGTAGCACCAGAAGAAGTGGAACGAGTAATCGGCTCGGTACCAGGAGTGTATGAGAGCGTAGTATGTTTATCAGACAAGGGAGCTGTGGCAGCGGTGGTGTTGGAGCCACAAGCTACCGTCACTAGAGAGCAGATAAAAACTACTGTTGCTGGTGAGTTTCTTTAGTTAAAATACCAGGAGACCATGGACCTCCCCATGGTCTCCTGGTATTTTAGTGGATGGTAGTGGTTGTATCTAAAGACCAGGACCAGTTATAAAAAAAGTAGTGGTGTTAGTGTCTCTTGCTTACGTCACGAGAGAAAAGATACGCAAGACAGCTTGTTTTTGTTACCAAACGAACAGGAGAACGTAGTGATAATTAGAAAAAAAAAACATAATAATGAGCACAGCCCAGTAATGGTAACAAAATAACATAGCTTTGAGAAAACATCCCGCATCGAACATTACCGTCATTAGGAGATAAGGCTATCCAAAGATATAGATATTGCCACAATTATGCGGGCGGAGTTATATTAATCACTGAAGAACGTAATTAAGGTTAAAAGATGCTGCTATTGAGTCTTTTATATTTCGCTATCTTTTAAATTCTTTTAGTAAAAATCTTGGGTTACCAAAAGATTCTTAACAGAAAAGTTACTTATTTTCTTTTTCGTACTAGTAGGTATTCTGATTCTGTGCATTTTAAAATTGTTGTCAAATAATGTTGTCCTGATTGTCCTAAAATAGTACAAAAATAATAATACCAAACATCTGCTACATACAATGCAAGTTCTTGCAACCAACTTGGCAATTTCTGAACTTCAGTGTTATTGAAAATGCTCGAATAAAGTACGAAACAGGAATTGCTTGCTGAAAACTAAAGCCAAGAGAGAAAACAAAATATGTAATTGAAAACATACTTAGGATTTCATAATAAAATCGAGTGAAGAAAATAATTTTAATGTTCTTATTTTACAAGCCTAGGAGATAGACAGGGCTATAAGTAAAATTATTGAGAAGACTAGATCTAGTAAATGTCTTACATATTCAAGTTTGAAAAGCGGTAGACTCCATCTTAGATATTACTAGCTCAAAAGATCTTCCTGTTCTCAGAAATAAACGCTTCATTTATAATATTCAGTTCCCGCGCTCCCTGTGGCAAGGCTTCACACGTCCTTAGGATGTTCAACCGTCAGCTTTTCATAAGCCAAACCTCTTCTATTGCGGTGTATGTCTTGGAAACACCTTCTTTGCTGTGACATATTTCATACTCACCTTTGGAAAATAAAGCTTGTATCTCCAGTTTTAAAGTTTTCTTTTCTTTGCGCTTTTTCTTCTGGTCGAGTAACTCCATGTGGTTTGCATGTCAGTTCGTCTCATTCAAAATTCAACCTTACTTCTTTTAACTTAAATCCTTATTTCGTTTCCAGCGGCCCTGAGTGATCACAAGCGGTTGCACGGAGGCATCGCGTTCGTGCCCTCCCTTCCTCACACGCACTCCGGAAAACTCCAGAGGAGTGAATGCAGTGAATTGATCGCCGAGCTCTATAAGAATGGGGAGTGCTATTAGATATTAGACTGTTGTGATGTTACCGTATTAAATGTAGTTGTTTAAGTATTTTGGTGTTTGACTTTCAATTACCTGATGGGAATGACTGTTAAAGTTACTGTTTACTCAACAGAGGGACAAACAGACTATTCAAAATGTTAAAGTTACTGTTTAGTCAACAGAGGGACAAACAGACTATTCAAAATGTTAAAGTTACTGTTTAGTCAACAGAGGGACAAACAGACTATTCAAAATGTTAAAGTTACTGTTTACTCAACAGAGGGACAAACAGACTATTCAAAATGTTAAAGTTACTGTTTAGTCAACAGAGGGACAAACAGACTATTCAAATTGTTAAAGTTACTGTTTAGTCAACAGAGGGACAAACAGACTATTCAAAATGTTAAAGTTACTGTTTAGTCAACAGAGGGACAAACAGACTTCAAAATGTTAAAGTTACTGTTTAGTCAACAGAGGGACAAACAGACTATTCAAAATGTTAAAGTTACTGTTTAGTCAACAGAGGGACAAACAGACTATTCAAAATGTTAAAGTTACTGTTTAGTCAACAGAGGGACAAACAGACTATTCAAAATGTTAAAGTTACTGTTTAGTCAACAGAGGGACAAACAGACTATTCAAAATGTTAAAGTTACTGTTTAGTCAACAGAGGGACAAACAGACTATTCAAAATGTTAAAGTTACTGTTTAGTCAACAGAGGGACAAACAGACTATTCAAAATGTTAAAGTTACTGTTTAGTCAACAGAGGGACAAACAGACTATTCAAAATGAGTGACACGAAAAAATAACCTCTAACTAAATTTGATTTAGGTCGGAATGATAGTTAACTTGACCTGTTGCGTATTTACGTAACACACTCGCATTCTCAATGCTTCTCAAATAACATTCATTGACTGATGAATTTTTAAATGTGGAAGAAATGTATTTCGAATTTCTTAAAAATACGATGGAAACATAATTGTATGGCGTAACATAATTGGGGTGCACTGGGAGCATTGTGTTACGAATAAATAAAAAAATAAATAAAAATAAAGTAAAAATATTATTATACTACAAAAAATATTGTTTCCCGTCGTACCTTTAAAGATACTACCAAAGAAATTTGGCTCAAACTTGGCATCCTAATATCCATTGCGTTCTTTCTACATTGTATAATGACGAATAAATTCATATTTATCGTGTCGTTAGAAAAAGGATTTTTTTTGGAGTCAAAACTTTTATAGAAAAGGTTTAATATACAGGTGTGAACAAAATGGTTAGTAAAACTTACGTACTCCATAAGTCGCTTTAACCACCTGAAAGTTATCCTCATAAAATCTGTAATATTATTTAGTCATCGCCATTTTGTTTTGTTATTGTATTGTATATGTCAGTCCTCGTCCTAACTCGAACAAATTGCTGGACAAAACGTGAATACAAGACCTTCCGTGTATTTACATATGAAACACAGCGGGCACTGGGACAACCGGACACACGGACAACAACGTCTAGAATATAAAGCTGAATCTTCTGGAATATTTTAAGGACATTAAAATTCCGCTTCATGAGACGCATATTTCCATCTTTTCAGCACATCAAGAGCTCATTTCTTTCAATGTAAATTGACACATTTCCCGTCTAACACCAGCTCCCTACTTTTCTGAATAGGATAACGTTTAGTACTAACATATTTTTCCTTTAGCGCAAGACTATAATCTTGGAGATATTCAGATAACGCTCAAAGAGATCGTTTTCGATTTCCGTTCACGTATTTCTTTAGTCAGTTGTATAGCAACACAGAAAATTACTTGCATGTTCAGAGCAATCACGTGCGCTAATAAATTTATATGTCTCTTGAAGAGGCGGGTCCTTTACTGCCACATTCACCCTAACTTGACTCCGTACGCTGCAGTGTAATCAAATTATGGACGCATCGCTTCACCGAGCAACCATTGCTTTTCATATTCTGCATTCGATTCTTTTATAAGAGTAAAAACCGCAATGGATGTCGTAGTAAGAGATGAGGTTGTTGTTTTTACAACAGGGTTCATAGAAGTAGCGAATGGGGTAGGGTGGGTGCAGTAATAATGGCTCATGTGCTTGCCACTTTAATTAAGGAGGTGCCAGTGGTTGCTCTACCTAATTAGTGTTGGGACACAAAGGTGAGTTCCGAAAAGTTATCGCAAAATCCCATTATGGAATTTTGTGAAAATTATATATTTATAACTTAGGACGGTAAAGCAATTGTAGGTTCATTAAAATAAGGACGGAGGATTGTGTGGTGATAATGAAGGGAAAGCCAGTTGTTAATTGTTGATAAATGTGAGCCGTGAGTAGTTTGCTTACTGTGCTAATTAGTGGAGTTTGTATTGATGCCACAGACCGCTGTTATAACTGTGTTATTTTTGACTACGACTTAATTATATTTGTGAATTGAGGTGAAAATAGTTTTTGCAATATGTAATGATGCAACATCAGTCGGACCTTGAAACATTAGGTTAGTGTACCAGTCATCACGTGCCTCGCCGGAAAAGGGAAAGTCCCTACTATTTTGGATTGGCTTCCAGTCGAACCAGATAGAGCTGAATACCAGTATTTTACGTAGAGCGACTGTCTATCTGAACTTTACTACCCAGCTACTGGGTAACACGATACGCCTGTTATGTACCAGGGTATACAGGTATGTAGGTCACATAGTCTAGGCTACCAGTCAATGAAAAATCTCGTAAAATTTACAAACCCATATAATTATAATTGTCAATTAAAAATAGGAAACAGTAAAGAAAATATCTCCCGTATAAACTACAAAATAGTTTCTCGTGATATATGAGTTTCAAAACCAATTAACTAAGAACGCCAGAAGCGCGATAAAGAACAAATACTAATTAGAAAGAATACGAATATAACTAGGTATAGCTAGAAACGTTGTTACTGCTATTGTATGCAGCTTTCGAGATAAAACTGCTGCTGTTCCAAAGTTTGTATAGAAAAGAAGAGACGCGAGAAACCACTTAGCAAATTGCATTTTTTAACGTTACATTTTTGGGTAGGGATTGAGATTACAAGCAAAGCCGAGGTGGAAGGCAGGCAGAGAGAAAATTCAGCGGTGGAATAGTTTGCATCAAAAAATACTCGACGTTCGACAATCTTCATGCTTGGTAAACAGAATGACCACAACCTACGAACTTGGGCTTACTGTAGATACGTCCAATTAACCCTGGGCAGTCTACCCATTAAAAAGTGTCCCCTATGAAAGGTCACAGGGCCAACCATCGTCCATCAACACAATAACCCATGTACATTAATTAGTATATCGGTTGCAAAGTAAACGAGTGATGCGGCCCAAACTTGTGACGTCTAAACAGGTAGCCGCACCGGTTACCGGCCAGGGGTAATGCATAATTAAGGTAAATTCACCAACTTGCTAATTCACTAGTTGTTTGTTCGCCGCCATAGTTGAAGGCTGCCCTAAAGTAAAGGTGTTTGTTCTACTAAATTGATATTGTCTTTAAGTTTTGATTAGGTTTTCGTGATGGAGATTTCCTTTGAAGAGTAGTTGCGGGCTTTGTGCAAAGTGTTGTTGGGGAATATTTACATTGAGGCTATTGAAATGGCGGGTCTTTGCTTCGAGCTAGACGGGGAGAGACGAAAGCGATACGTGGAGGTATGTACTCGTACTTCGCGAGGAATTTTCGTTTGATCGTCTGATTGAAAGGGGTTCGTTTGGTTGTTATGCATATTATGCACGTATGCAGCGTCACTCGAATGAACCGTTGCGTCCTGCAGTATTGAATAAATAACACAAGGATTTCCAACTTTTAGAAATGCAGTAACGATTAATTTATTTAGGTCTTTATGCTTGAATTATTTATTTATTTTACAGTGACCTCCAAAATACATTTGAAATGTTTCACTTCAAATGTAATGGCACATTCTCGATTTCAGTTCTAGTTTGAAATGTTTTCATTGTGTTTTAAGGATTTTAACGAATAAAAACGAACCGTCAATATTATGGATATTTACTGGAAATTTCAGTAAATACCACACCATACCACCATATACCATACCATTTTGACTGTTCGTTTTCGAGTTCGTTTTTAAAAATGGAGGCTACTGAAACATTTTCTGCTCCATCCATGGACTAAGTGATCACTTTGGTATTTTCTGGGTAAATTATTTGTCTAAGTAATAGTAATTTAATAAACTGAAGTCCCGCTTTTATAAGGTGTCATGAAAAATAGTTAATCCGCAGAAATTCAAACACAATGTTCAGGCGGCTGAAATTCATGTATTTGGCTGCTAAAACCCGGTTGACTTGACAAAAAAAAACTAAAATTTCAGGAAATCCCTTATCATAGATAGTTGGATTAGATCGTAACAAAGCCAAGATGTACAGTATAAACAATCAAAACTATGATGTGAGATGATAAAGCTACGAAACCTCTAAAGTGAAAATTTTTAACCAACTTTTGGAGGCTGTATATCTATTCAATTACCCTTTTAATTGAAAAACGGAAGCAAATTTCAGTAATTCCAAACAGTCACGACACAATATCTTCAAACTAGTTATGTTATTTCTCTTGTCATGCGCAAATCAAATAATTGACATTAAAATGACAACAGAACGTAATTGTTTGAATTCCAAACGTTCGGAATTCGAAACTCGTAATTTGAAATCGACCGGCGACCGTTACACGCGATCCAATATGGCGGACGATCACAACTAATCCGCTCATATAAAATTCTGTTTGATAGCAACAGCAATTTGAATCGGTCTAAAACTAACATTTTAAAATTTCCAAAATGCAAATTGCAACGTATCGGGTATTCGGGATGTTTGGTTAATTTGCATGTTTTGAGCGAAGGGGCGGTTATTAGTAGCCGCAAATGGTGAGCGTCAGATCGCTTTTTAACTTTGATGTTATATTTTGGACGCTAAAACGTTTTTGCTTTCATCATCATCATCTTTTCAGCCGAAAGACGTCCACTGCTGGACATAGGCCTCCCCCAAGTGTCGCCACTTTGACCGATCCCGTGCGTCAAGATCCCCGCAACATTTACCAGGTCATCGGTCCACCTAGTGGGAGGCCTTCCAACGCAACGTCTTCCAGTTCGCGGTCGCCACTCCAGAACTTTCCGGCCCCATCGGCCATCCGTTGTTGCTTTGGTAGACTATATTAAAAGCCTTTGGTGTTTGGCGGTCAAGGAGTATGTAAGCATCGTAGCAGGTGGCGTTTTGTAATTTCTGTCGTCGCACATTGAAAAAAACTTACCAACCCTTATATCTTCTGTCTGTTCGTCTGTCCGTCCGGCATATGCCACAGCCTTTTTACTCCTTGGCACCACGCAGTGGTTCGGAGGGCAAGTCTGTATGAACTGATTCACAAAAAATAAAATGATGCGAAATTATGAAATGTTGGTTTGTAGAACGTAAAAATAACTGTCAATGAAAATTGTTTTGAATATGATTTAATGTTTAGTTTTTGAGAAACTGAAAGCAGTTACTTTGTTTTTTATAAACATATGATGAAAAACAAATTTAATTTTAGTGTCGAGTGTAAATTGATCTCTGAAAGAGCGTTAAAAATAATGTTTGGTGCTACGGAACCCTTTGTTTGCTAGTCCGGCTCGCAATTTGCCGGTTTATTTGTAAGTACGGTATGATTCCTACCATTTGTCCGGCTCTTCAATTAATTAATGCTATAATTTGCAGAATATGTCAAAGTAATCGATTGCTGCATACCCAACAACATATTGTTTGAAGTACGTACAAAAATACTCAAAGCCTTCATCGTAATTGTATGTGCTCCGGTATATCCTGGCTCCAGCGTTTACCTAGACTGCCGGTCTATTAACTTAGCTAACAGGGCGCCAGTGTACGTAGCGTTTAGGTCGAACATAGGCACTGCGGAAATGCAGCCCTCTGCCCGGATATAGGGGAAATTCTTGACGTAATATGGACAATATGTGCATGCTTGTAATGGAACAAGGATGGCTGTAATAGATTGGTGGTCTGCAAGTTTCCGATGGAATTACTAATAGGTATTGGTATTTTCAGGCGCAGTTCAATTTAAAAGTCGAGCCCCGAAGATGCATTGACTGATTAGGTCTACCTATTGCTAAACATGAGAAAAAAAAAGAAAGAATATGTACCAACTAAACATTGTAATCCTTTTTCGCTCCGCCGGGGTCCCGGTCGGGCAAAAAAAGCGATTAAAAATATTTATCGTTGACAAGATGGTGATTATCATTATTACAATATTTTTTCAGGCATTCAAACAATCGTTCCAAAACAAACTTTTCCTAAAAAGAAAAAAGCTTAAATCCCTTTCCAGTCGAATAAAATTTCCAGAAAAACATCTTTTTTAAACCAAAAAACGTTCTTTTCCCGCAACATTCTTTCACAAATTACTTTGTAAACCCTTTCTTGTTTGAATTTATGACCTCCCAGTTGACGAGTTTCAAACAGTTTTAAAGTGAATCGAGTTACGGCTGGCTCGTTCAAAGCCGCACTGTGCCGCATACTAAACAACTACACAACATTGTACTATATTCTGTCTTTATCTCTTTACGGGAATATAACCGTTTTTTGTTCAAGTCTTGTTACCCGGGCCTAGAGAAAATGTTTACAGTAATCCTCTTCGGGCCTATTCTATTAATTGAGACCCATTTACAGTTGTAGAATAACAAGGCAGATCAAGAAACGAATTTACTACAGCGGACCGCATTCTCAATTTTGGTTTAGTGAGACACTGTTCATGTTCTGTTTTGTGAGTATCATGAAACAGATTACATCTTATCATCAGATTAGTACGTATTCATTGCTTTCAAGAAAAAAGCATTTTCAGTTCGTTTTCAGTAGTCAGCCAATTCTTAAATAGAGGCAAGACGGAGTTTCAGTAATAGAAGAACTCGTTATAGTACTGCTCGCAAGAAGTGAGCTCATTAAAGAAGTGCCGGGAAAAGTACTAAAAAAGTACTGTACTTACACCTGCCACCAAGCTGCAATACTGTTTCAGTGTAAAAATAATGAATACCTTAAAAAAATATTGGTGTAAGTTGGTAACAGTTGGCCCATTGTCAGCCCATAAAAAGACAAGCTTTTTCAAGGGCCTATACAAGCAATTTCCTCACGTAAAAACCGTTTAGAAATCTTGTATAAAGGCCATAAGGGGATCCCTTACGTAACTCGGGGATTATATTTTTATTTGACTCCTTGCGGCCTTTGTGCGCCTGGTAGCTAAGGTAAACATAACCTCATTACGGAAGGTAGTTTTCTTTGAGATATTTACAGCGCTCTTCTTCGTCTAAAATGTATTTGACATGAATTTATTATTTGACAAAAGATGTTCTTGGGAAAACGGTCAGGTGGCTATTTTTCTTTGCTTTACGAAATGTATGTTCGAGTATGTTAGTCATACTTAGGTATTATTCCTTGGGTAGGTAAAGATTATGGCCTATGTCCAGCAGTGGACGTCTTTCGGCTGAAATGATGATGATGATGATGAGGTAAAGATTTACCTGCAGGTGTTTTCCAAATAGGTACTGATGTCGTCTCGAGCATTGCGTGGAATTTGAAGCTGCGTTATTTGTGAAGATAATGTTATAGGTTTTAATAGTTTGGTTCACTGTATGTTCAGGAAATGCCAAACATATTCGGGTGAAAATGATAATTATGCAAATCATAATAATGAATAATTCCGTGTCAGTGCAATAGGGAAGTGGGTCGTGTGGTCACATACCACAATTCTAGCTGAATACGCAGGTAATTAACCTTCATTACTATGTAGATATCGTACTTCCTGGCCGTATTTAGATTGTGGTAACTACACTTTACCTTGGAGCGATTTCAGGTTTATGATAAAGAACAACAGCATTTGCACCAATCCGCGATAGTTGTGGTATTTACTGGTTATTTCTAGATTCATGTACATCATTGGTTAAAATAAGCAATGAAAATCATAAAACGGGTCCATTATGGCCTCCAATGGCTTCCTTGTGAATTAGCGAGAAGGCCAAAAAAAAAAGACGGGTTAGAAATTCGTTTTTTTTGCTGGTGGGATATCGTCCCGTGGACAATACAAAACATAATTCGAATACTATATTAAAAGACAATAATGCGTAGGCCCAACAGTGTAAGAAGCGATGTACAAAAGAAAAGAGAAACTTGAAGTTAATCTGTGCACTTCTAACATAGCCTCTCGCAACAAGACAAGACAAACAATTGAAGGGGAGTGTTTATTTTTGTATTTTTTATTTTTGTATATTAAATCCAAACAAACAAAAACACAGCGTGATGGCCATGAATAGTTCCGCTTCAATTAGCGCCGTGTTCCACCCTTGTCAATGTGGCCGGCCCTAATATAACTCCCGTGATGCCCCTTGATTAATGCGCGACGAGCTGGCACTGGGAAGGTAGCAGAAGGACCGCTGGTTTCAGAAGTACTAGCCAAGCTAGGTGGAAAAGATTTTTCCAAAAGAAACCTATCCCCTTTTTCATCGGCATAGCTTTCATCCATTATTTGAGACCTATACCGGGGTGTCGAGGCATTTAAAGGAAAACTTACGAATCCCGAATCTAACAAAATTATTTACAACATAAACATGTGGCACATCGCATATAAAGAGAAAAATCTCAAACCTTCTCGTGAAGAAAAATTCTTTTATTTCTGGTTTAGATTGAATACTTTTTGAGGTACAATAACACTTGTCATCGACGGCCACGTTGCCGCCTACTATTTCTGTTGCTGCTGTGGTTGCGGTCGACTTCGAAATTATGCTTTTTGGGGTTCCGAAGGGTATTCTCTTTTAAACCCTACTATGTCGAAACCCATACGTTTTGTGGTTATTTCATTGTTCTCTTCATGTGTTTTTCTATCTCAGTAGTATTCTTCTTCAATCTTTTGACTTCTTAATTAAGTCATATCTTGGTATGAGTGGAAGTTCTGTGCCTGTCTATAAGGTGCTTCAAAGGGCTAATAATAACAGGCTTATTCGCTTATATCGCTTTATGTAAGGGATTGAGAGGGGTCCTTGTATCTAAGGTGTGTGAAGGTAAGGGGTAAGCAGGGTCACGGTATTACCCGTTAATGGGGAGGTACTGGACGGTATTGTAAGTACGGTCTGCTGGCTGAGTCATGGGTATCAGCTATAATAATAATAATAATAAATTTATTCAAAAATATAAAGTACAACTTTTACAGTTTTTCTTAAATCTATGTCTAGTTCACCCATGATTTGTGCCTGAACTAGGTAATCCTGTGTTTCAGGCGATTGGAGGTAACATTAATTGATAAAATAATCACATTTTCTTATTAATCTTATTGGTAACTATGTAGTATGTATTATACCTATGTAAAAAAGGCATATAAAATATATTATCTTAACTTAGATAACTAATTAAAAAAATAACAATAATTCGAACAATATTTACTTAAGCACTAGTAATAACTTCTCTGTATCTTCATAGGACATAGTTTGAAGAGCCTCCTTGAGGGTTTTCTTGCAGTTACTGATATTTAAAGAGTAGATGTTTATTTTTTCATTTAGCCTGTTATATAGCAGCGGTCCGAGGTACATATGAAACTTCGCTGTGAAAGCATGTTTTGTACTTTTTTGAGGGCAAACTATATCTTTCCGTCTTTTTTTAGTAAATTCAGTGCTGTATGGAAGTGCTGCGTGTTGTTTAAGTACAGTGCTCATAATAAATAACTGTCGAACTGTTAGTACTTCACAAGATTTATACAGGAGGTTGGTAGAGAAAAGGAAAGGGCGGCAAGTAGCCACCTTGAGGATAGCTCTTTGAGCTCTTTCAATGGGCAGTAACAGAGTTTTACTCGTGCCACCCCATGAAGAAATACAGTAGGTCAGAATTGACTGACAAAGAGCAAAATATACTTGTCTAAGAACTTTTGGATCTGTAATAAATCGTAGCTTTTTGAATACGAATATCAGCTTACGAATTCTACTATTTAGAGCTTCCATATGTTGTTTGAAGGAAAGGATTTCATCTATTATAATACCCAGGTATTTTATTTTATCAGTCTTCTTAATATTGGGACACTTACACTGGCTATCTGCAGGAATTGGACAACAATGAGCACGCAACGCTGAAGGGACATTCGATGTATGCTTGTGCATCGAAAACTTAATATAATTTGTCTTCCCTGCATTTAGAGTTAGTGAGTTATTTTGAAGCCATTTATTTACAATATTAAAACCGTGTTGCGCAAAATTGAAGACTTCATTTTCTGAATCAGCCGAAAAAAGTAAAGCAGTGTCGTCGGCGTAAGTTATAATAGTGCCATGCTCTAGCTTTAGATTGCAAAGGTCATTTATGTAGATCAAAAACAGAGTAGGCCCTAGAATACTTCCTTGGGGAACACCAAAAAATGTGTTTTTTTTAACAGAGCTGACAACATCACCAATCTTTACGCATTGGGAACGGTCTTCTAAAAAACTTTGGAATAGTTTCAGCTGGGTGCCTCTCACACCCATGATCTCAAGCTTGCGCAACAGAATTGGAATACAAACTGTGTCAAAAGCTTTGGCAAGGTCTAGGAAAATTCCAACTGTGTGGTTACCCTTGTCAAGTTCTTGCGCTAGATAGTCAGTCAGATGATGTACCGCATCGGCAGTTGAAACTTTAGGTCTAAATCCAAACTGCCGTTCAGACAGAATCGATTTATCTTCCAAATATTTCAACAACCTTTTATTTATTATTTTCTCCAATATTTTTGACATAGAAGGTAGTAAAGAAATAGGTCTGTAATTTGTCACTTGCTCTTTGCTGCCTGATTTATAGACAGGGACAATTACAGCTTTTTTAAGACACTCTGGAAAATGACCTGAAGATAAACAAATGCGGAAAATATAAGTCAGTGGTGGTACCAAAATGTCCTTGAATTTTTTAATAATTTTATTCGATATGTTGTCCCAGCCAACTGCACAGTCTTCTTTCAAGGTCATTATTATACTTTCTACCTCAGTCTCGTCAGTATCTAGCAGCGCGAAGGATGTTAAAGCAGTGTTAGATGGTAAAGGAGTGCTCGTTAGGTTTTGGGATTGTCCCAGATTTTTTTCTGCCAGACACTTACCCACATTAACAAAGAAATTATTTGCTATGTTAGCGGATTCCACCGGTGACGAGTGTGCTTGTAATAAACTTTAAGATGACTCATATTGTTTTGCGGTATAAGTTGCGTCTTTAATATATTTCCAAATTTTTTTACTATTTGTTCCAGCCTTTTCCAATGCCATTTTGTCGTAGTTGTTTTTAATTTTTTTAAGGAGATCATTACAGAAATTTCTATATCTTTTATACGAAAGTTGCAATACTACATTTTCTGGATTAGATTTTGCTTTCATATGCAGTTTATCCCTATGTTTCATACAGCGAATAAGACCTGTTGTTATCCATGGTTTTATATTGTAATTTCTGTTGCTCAACTGCGATACGACTGTGTTTTTTTGAATTGCATTTCGTAAGTTTTCAATTACAAACAACATGCAAAACTGCGGGTCAGCGGAATTATAGACTGGATCAAAATCGATGACGCGTAAATCTTCTTTAAGTCTATTTATATTCAGTTTTGAAATTTTGCGAGTGCCTTGTTTAGGTAATTTACAATTTAAGGTTAGTAGGGCAGCATTATGATCGGTTATTGTTGAGTTAACAACAAGTGCAAGAGAAGGGAAATTCGATTTAAGCATAATATGATCTAGACAGGAGCCACTGTGATGTGTAGGAAAGCTATGTGCTGGGAGCAGACCATGAAAAGCGCATAGGTTGAGGTAGTCCTGAGCAGAAGCATCAGCACTTCCTGGAAGAATATTCATATTAATATCTCCAATTACAATCGTGTTTTTGATAGATGACAGGTTCTGCAAGGTCTCATTCAGAGAGTCAGTAAAATTGCTAGTATTTTTAAAAGACGGAGGTCGATATAATGCTAATACCGCAAATTCCGATCCAATTTTAACTAACAACCTGTTACAGTCGTGCATATCAGGTTCCTCAACAGAGACGTTCAGATGATTTCTTGCATAAACTATCACACCATCATTTTGGTTGTAATTTATGGTACTCCTATACATATGATATCCCGGGATGAGAGGTATGTTATAATGTTTGGCAAGCCAGCATTCAGTTAAAACAATAACGTCACAATTTATGTTTAGCCGTTGCTGAAATGTACTAAAGCTATCAAAATTCTTAAAAACACTGCGAATATTTTGTGTCAATACTGTTAGTGGAGATTTGTAGCCAGATAGATATTGTTTGCAGTTTTCCGCTTCACAAACTTTGGACTCGGATACAGAGAAATTATCTAAATCATTAATTAAACTATTTATCATAATGGTAGATTAAATAAAAATATAAACTATAAAAAATAAAAGGTCAGAAAAATAACTAATTAACGGCGCTCTTAGGCGCCTCCATAATCTACAGAATTGATGTACCTTTTTTCAGCCATTATTTTCGCCGGGCAGTCAGCAGCACCTGTGTTATGCTTATCTGGCTTTTTGAAATGCAAGCAAGTAGCGCATTTTGGTTCGTCAGCCTTCTTTGGACATTCTTTTACAGAGTGACCTTGATCACCACAGTGGCTGCAGGTATACGATGTCTGTCGACATGACTTGGCCGCATGTCCATACTGCTGACACTTATAGCATCGTGTGACCAAAGTAAAGTCTCTCACAGGGCATGATGACCAATTTACAAAAACTCGGTCTTGCGATATCAGGGCTTTGCGTATGACTGCAGATACTTCAACAATGTAATTACATGTCTCCGAGTCTTTCTTCCCTGACTTATGACTTAATTTAATTAAGCTCAAAAACGTCTCAAGGCTGCAATCCTGAAGTTTTTCGGCTAGGTTCTGGTTGTAAACACAGGTAAAAACCTCATTTTCCTGCATGGAAGTCGGCACTCCTATAATTACAACCCTAGGCTTCCTTTTATGGGGCTCGTCAACTGTTAGGCCTGATTTGGTAAGCTGTACCGATTGTCTCAGCTTCTCGATGTCGTCCTTCGTCTCGGTGCTGATGATAACACCGCCGTTCTTCGTCTTGCGCAGGCCTCTCACGTGGAGCTTCATTTGTTCGGGGCTGATAATTTTTTGGACAAGAGTTTTAGTCTCATCGCTGGTCTTCAATTTGTCACTCGGATAGATGGCCACAGAACTTACAAAACTTGGCTGGATAAAACTGTTGGCACCTTTCTTTACCATGTCAGCAAAGGAAGATGCCTGGGCAGGTTTCGTCGAATCTTCGATACTCAGCTTAAGGTTCTGTAGCTGCTGCGAAAGATCGAGTTGGTTTTCGAGAGTTCTGACGGTGTGGTGCGATTGGAGGGCTTTAGCTTTGACGGACTGGTACATGACGGCCATCTGCGAGGTCCCGTGACTAACCCTCCGGCATAGGTTAGTGATGCGCATTTTCTGCTCCACATTCAGCTTTCCCTCAGCTGCAATAGCGCACACTTCCTTCAGGCTCTGTTCGATACTAGCCATCCAGTTTTGAATTTCTGACGTCGACACAACTTCAGGGGCATCGTTCCTTCGGATAGGCGCTTGAGGGGTAGAGGCGGGTACGACAACAGGCACGACCACGGGCACAGGTGTTGAAGGCGGGGAGCGAACACATTTACTGCTCCGGCTGAACGGACTATCCTCCATCATGAAGCAGGTTAAATTGGCTCTGTTAAACACCGGTCATTTCTACCAATAATACACCTTACACAAATGTACTGTATGAGTATGCGTTACTACTGGCTATTGGTAACTAGGTCACAATTTCGTAAGTGATTATTTGTTTATTGCAATAATTGTTCGATACGTCTGTTCACTACGACCGGCAATTAAGCAATAGCTATGGTTCCAATAATATTAAAAAAAATAAAAGCTTGTTTCCATGAATATTAAAAAGACCTCGTCGAGCTAGTAGTCGCAACCGCTACTGCTGAGCGTGAGTCTGCGACGGCCAAAGTTTTGTTGGGTTTTTCCGTCAGGAATTGTATAAGTAGCAGCCACGGAATTTGGACTTCCGGTTGATGGCAATAGGTTCGCGCTACCTATGAGACTTTAACATAACAGTGGATGTACTATTAGGTACAGATCTGCCTAACTCTTCGGGGATTACAGACATTATGTTATGTCATGTTAACATTTAAAAGAGTTCCTTTATCAAAATACAAAGGTACATTTTACCTAGTTGAGTCATCTGTCAAACACATTCACGTTAGTAATGTGTTTTCAGTCCAATATAAGTAACATTATTTCAGAAATCCTATTCTTGAATACATTATTGGATACGAAAAGTTCAATAAGCCATTGACTACGAAATAAAATAAACAATGTCACAGTTGATTGACTCAGGCTCGTAAATAGCTGAGACATTCAATATTTTCCTTTTATACGCAAACATTTGGAGTAGCAATAAGAATAAATTACATTTTGTGAGTCAGGTAAAAATAAATGTTGAAGTAGATGGATTGACGGTCCGTCAGGTACACGTCATCTTACCAAACTTACACTTTGGACGCCGTCTGCCCTTTGGCTCAGAAATACACGGATCTATAATAATCACTCGATTATAAGCAGCGAAGGCTAGCCCTCTTGTAAAACTTTCCCAAGTCTGTGTAACTAGTTGGAAATGTTTCCAATTTCTATTATTAGTTAGTCGGAGAGTTTCCAGTGTAATATTGTAATGAGTTTGCTATTGCCGCCCCGTTACACAAGTTAGTTTCATGTACTGATTTACATTTAGAAATTATTATATTACTTGAATTGGCTGCGTAGTGTTT
The DNA here is from genome assembly GCA_910589295.1 of Noctua janthe. Lineage (NCBI taxonomy): Eukaryota > Metazoa > Arthropoda > Insecta > Lepidoptera > Noctuidae > Noctua > Noctua janthe. Next base: position 523,367 of record OU342573.1, on the reverse strand, counting down.
TAATGTTGTGTTAAATAACAATTTGGGGCACTTACCTATTTGTTGATTGAATATTTAAAACATAAACACGTTTTGATAATATTAAGCTTGTACACTAGTACAGTACCGTTAGTGTAAATAATAATATAACCATTCCGGCATTGCTGACGGTAAGAAATTCGCTACAATGACATGTTTGTTATCCCCTACGGTATCGTAAAAGACGACAACTTACGGATAGTGGGTACGTTGCAAACACTGAAGGTGCACAAGCATGTCTCGAATAATGTTTACTGCATTGTAATAAATATAAATGTTTATGAATAAAGAGGGAGAGAAAGGTCAAAGAAAATTTGTATGAATTGTGTGAAGAACGACATGAAAAAATAAGACAAAGTAACAGTTGACGGGGGTAGATGAAAACGTCTTGCAACGACCTCAAGTAACATGAGAGTAGGTCAGAAAGATAATATAATAAACATGTGCACTTATTTCCTCTTATAATAGTTTGTATGACAGAAATAAAATAAATTCATTTGCAGGTGTTTGATTCAAGGAATTAGGAGGATTAAAGCAATTAGCGGGGATTGTCGGGTGCGAGTTCAATCTGAGCGGCGGCTGCACAGAGGGATGTGACAATTAGTTGAGATTGGTGACCTAGACATTGTGAGAGGAAACACTTAAGTTTTAAACGAATGTGAGTGAAGCAAGAAAGGATACAGTAATGTTTAGCCGGGTGAAATGTCCAGCCAAAAAACGATGGACTTACCGATAAAGCTTGCAAACTAAGCAAGCTGAAGTGGCAGCGAGCCGGCCACGTTTGTCAAAAGATCTATGGCATCTATGGCCTGGTGTGAAAGTTTCCTGGAGTTTAGAAAGTGCATCGACAGGCGTAGTATGGAGCAGTCAGTGAGATGGTCCGACAACCTCAAAAATGTGGCTGGGTTCTGAAAGCGGATGGCGGAGGAGAAGGCGTATGCCCAGCTGTGGACTGCGATAGTATTGTAGTACACAGTATGTGTCCAACTACCTGATTTCCGTTGATTAACAAACTAAGCTGTACCGTGGTCATTCATTCTCATTCCTTCTCTGTACTTAAAGAGACCTTTTACTGCAGTGACAAAGTTGTAAAGTATCCTTTAACAACATTAACGAACGTCTTAAGAGTATTAACACTTCATTCATATAATAGTAAAAACCCTTTCAAGTCCTAATTAAAAGCTGAAAGTACCGATAAAATGTACCTTTACAGAACTAATTAGCAATGAAGTGAAAACGTGCTGCTTATAGTTATAAAAATGACATATTTAAGCTATCTTCTTCATAACTGTAATGAATACTTAAGACGTTATTGTTCCAAACTTATCTCTTAACATAACACAGTAATCGAGTTATGAGAAAACTTTAAGTAGATTGTTTTGAGTCGAGTTAAGATTGTTAAGAAAGTTAGTCGCATGTATTCTGCAGAGGAATACAACTTTATTTTGGTTATATTATTTCATTTTTCGGGTCATCTTGAACAGGATGACAACAATAACATGGAACTTGGAGACACTGTACACAGATACAGGTATTGTAAGAAAGTTTGCGCTTCAGCAATCATGGTTTATGATTCGTGATGAGATCTAATATAGAGCTGTTAAAAATCCGTTATAACATATACACGCAAAGCGCGACTATACAAAACTTAGAAGCTTGTTAATTTGGAAAAGCGAATATTATTGAAGTGCATACTGTTTCTGGTTAAACTGTGTCTTAGAATAATAGACACGAAACCTTTACGATAAAGCTCAATGTACCAAATTAACGACCGCATACAGTCCTTCCATGTTATTACAGGTGACTAATAGGCAACCCCTATGCATAATAACTCGAAACACGGGCGTCGTAAAAGATAACTAAGGGATTAATAACATCAGGAAGTTAACTAGCAGTGTCCTAACATAAACATTTTACGATCACTAAGCTGCCTGTCAAGTGTTAATTGTTGTCATTAGGAAGAGGTTGTTCGGAGGTTTAAATACTTACATAGTTATATTATTCGTGTTCAAATTCCAACATTAAATGTGCTGTTAACTTTTTATAAAGTCTCCAATAAGTACGTCTTTATGTAAAAAAATAGGTGTGGTAAATCTTCGCAAGTGGTGGAAAATATATATATTATCTGTCGGAACCAATAGTATAATAGTACGGACATAACATCAATCGCAAGTCCGCTGGTGGTGACGTCACGCGACCTACTTACAAGTCTACCCCCACCACAGCGTGGCTTCTACAGAGCCCTGATGTTACAGGTCGAAGCGAGGATGACAGTCAATGTCTGATCGCAGCGGAGTTGAGACGTCTTGGAACTGTACCCGATTCATTGTGCCCCGTGTTATCGTGTTAAATCAAGTAATTTGTTAGTTTATTATAAACAGTGTATCGCACCTAGTGTATTTTCATTGCACGAAACCCATGGTCTGCCCACATGATGTACGAGCCAACGGAATAAATCCTGACAAATCCGATATATCTTTAATCTTTTGATTAATCATTAGCAGCCGGGAACCTGGATTTGGTCGATCGCCCTCTATTACATAGAACTTAAACATAACCGATGAAATATTTCTCTGATTAACCCTCCGGGAAAAGCAGCCGTGCTAATTCATTTTGCTAAACGACATATCATTGATTGAGTACGGCTTGGTTAAATCATAATCATTCCATTAGTTGCTCTGTGTACGGCCTAGGACTAAAACCATCACGTGTCCACACCTGTCATAAACTCGTGTATTTCCAACAGATGTAAAATTAAAGTAGTTGGAACCGGATCGGTTCTCAAGCAGCGGTAGGTCCTGTGAGACCTATGTTAGTTGCACGTTGCGCTCGTTTCCTGTTGCATACTGTACAGAGGAGCAAAAAGTATTGCTTCCACTTATTGATCAATCTCACTCTTTGCAATTTTCAGTGTATCTTTTATATCAATTCTAGGAAACAACTACTACTCATGAATGAATATACACAGGGCTGTCCGCAGTACGTCTTCGATGGAAATGGAGGTTATGCTGCTCGGGGACGTTAGGAGTATTTTAATACAAATTTTAAATATTTTTGTACGCAATACCTGCGTAGGGAACTACAGCTGTTTTGATATGGAAAGAAAAGCAGGGTTTGAACCTGCGACCTTCCGATTCTGTACACCGGACGTCTTAACCAATTAGACCATCGGACCCTGCTCACAGTTCTCGTCGAGAACTACTTTAATACAGTTGGGAAGATCGACAATCTCATTGACGCAAGTAATGATGTTAACAACTCCAAATACATCAATGTTTTCGTCAATGTTACATGCAGATGGATGATTTAATAGTTACATAACAAGACTCCTGTACTTACCTAAGGATTAGGCAGAGGTGTACCTGATAGTACTCCCACGTTTGTTCAGTTATGTGTAAGTCCCATGTAATAGGGTGTGAGCCTATTGCGACCAACCGGGCACAAATCCAGACTCCGCGGCTGCTACTGAGAAATTCTTGGTGGAGAATCCCAATTACAATTTGCCCGACCTGGGAATCGAATCTAAGGCCTCACTCGGCAGTCGTACTTCTGACCATTAGACCAATCGGATTATTATTTGTCAATTCTAAAACAAACAAACGTACTACATTCTCAAGCTCGTTTCATGTTATTACTATTACTATGAAGACTGAGTATCTCTCCTTACGGCGCTCATGTGCGGTGCTGAGCAAAATGGATCGGTTGCTAAGCCGAGCTCGCGTAATGGAGTGGCCAGGTTGGCCCACTGTGTAATGACACCACCATCTTACGTCATTGTCTGCCAAGGGTTGAAGTATTTTCATTGTTCTTGCAAATTGGAGTTGAAATTATGGAGATAAATCAAGCGATTTCTAGCCGTATTAATTCTTAAATGTCAATTCTTGCTTTGTTTTCTGTGTTGATACTACTGTCTAATATCTGTGATCAAGTTTTCTGAGGTTTCACTAGTGGACAGATTGAATCGAATTAACTTAAAACAATCGACGGAATATTATCATTACTATATCACCCGAGCTGGTATGTGCGTTTCAGAACAGCCTCATAACAGTCAATACCTATGTCATTATTATTAATTTACTACATGATTATGAGCATAATACCTGCCTTTGCGCTAAGTTCAATAGTAATTTTCTCTTGAGATATCTTTTGTGACTTTGAGAACAGACCTATCTGACTGTATGTTTTAAAAAACAAATAGTTGATTTACATTTGGTAAACAATAAACGGGATTTTGGTCTGTTAATCCATTTCAAACGAACTCTATAAATCTTATTTACTGAACTTATTTGCACAAATTGAAGTGGTCGAGAGATGAATTGCTTATTAAGTCGTCTTCGCCACGACGCGATGTACGATCGACCCCTCGCTGCCATTGAATGGGGTACAGAATCACCCCGCACCGAAGGCTGATTGATTGGACCCCGTGAGCGATGGCGGGGGGCGATGGATAGTGTCTTCTTTATGGAGTGATGTAATTAAGCGTTTTGTGATTAATTTGAAAGGTAGGGGTTATTTGGTGATTGTGAATAATGATAGTTGAGAGGGTTTTACATAATGGTGTTGGTGTAAGTGATTTTTGTTGATGAATAAAACTTGGATATTATCTGTCACATCGTAATGCTTCTGTAGGGGAAAGGTTACCCTTTAAGAATCTCTTACACACAGTATTGGTCAGCATCGGGTAGAACCCGGGCAGACGCAAGAGCGTAACGATTGTCACAAGAAAAGAGAGGCATATGTCCGCCCAACAGAGCGTACAAATTCTCTGTGAATGATGAACTCAGGATTTTGAAGAAATAAAAAGTTACTAGTCAAAATAAAAATAACTATAACTAACTCATTAAATCAACGACGTACCTTTGAATTAATGATCCATGTATCAACTTCGAACCAATAATTCTGACGTCTATTGCCCCGCAAACACAAACAGATGTTACGGAGTCAAATTGTTTCTAATAATCGTCGCGTCGCCGCCGCCGCCTCATCGCCCATCGAAACCAACAAGGATTTATTATTATTAGCGCACGTATTTGTTATTCAAAATGACATTAGGATAATTTCTAAGGGCCGCGGAAAAACAAAACGGCGTAGTGACCCTACGTGGGTGAGTGCAGAAGGTGCACTTTGATCTTTGATCTTAAAAACCTTCGTTTATGGATTAAAAGCACTACCCAAGTTGAACTGTTACTAGTTAAGTGCGGTTGAGTGCCCCATACCAGTTAGTGAGAGGTTTGAATACATTGGCCTACCTAACTTTCCGCCATTTAATTTTATTTTCAAAAAAGCTGATCACCGCAAATTGAATTGCAGAACAGAATAAGGACGCACTCCATCATCATCATTATTTCAGCCAGGAATCAGCTACTACCGGACCTACTGGCTAGCTACTGGCTTTATTTTATTTCTGTCATACTTCCGTTTCCAAACCAAATCCAAAACTTCCCTGTTGAACTACTCCTCAAGGGGTCGTCCATTAATCACGTGATGTTTTTTAGCAAATTTTTAACCCCCACCTCCCCCATGGTGATTCGTGGTGAAGTTTTAGACTACCCCTTCCTCCTCCCACCCAAAATCACGTGTATTTTTTTGGTACAAAGTATCTTAAAAAAAAACAGAATATTATCTTTAAATACAGGTTAACAGGTATAATCTTAATTAATTAATTCTTTAATTCTGGAAAAATAAGCACCGTGATAAAAATGTCAAGGTCACGCACCGCTTTTCGGTTTAGAAATCGCGCGTTCAAAGAAAAAATAAATACACGTGATATCTCACTACACCTAGCCTCTCCCCCTAGTGATATTTCGTGATTTTTTCCGAACACCCCTCCCCCCTTTCCAGCCTCACGTGATTAATGGACGACCCCCAAGTACGTACACCAATAGCACACTCTGCGTTGTACAATCAGCCTCACTGTTGTGCCTTGTTGACGTGTTTATCTTAACGACACGACACATCTCTAAGCTCCTTCCGACGTAAGTGTCACCCGGTTACAACTCATGTTTACTGCTGTTCTATGTGCATGTTGTCGCAATAGCTGAATTAACAAAAGCCAATCAAAGGTTGACATGAGTTTGACTACAGAGCACAGATATACCTGTCTAAGCGATGATTCCACGCTATTAGATTGACAAACTGACAGCTTATGATACTGGTCATTCGAAAATCTGACGTAGGTAAAAGTGTGTTAAACAGACCTTCTTAATATTTCCCGTGATGTTATGCTAATGATTGGCCGGTCGGTCGGGTTGGCGCGACCGACAGCTTGAACAAGGAAACTGACGGCTGGCTGGCTCGGCTCGAGCGAATTGAATTAATAATTCATGAGCAGCGGCTAAGATTCCCCAGCGCGCAGCGCTAGGGTTGCCGAAACGTCCAAGGATTTAACTTCTTTATTTGAAAAGCTTTTGCACCCCACACTTTTAAAATGAGATTTAAACAGAAATTCAAAGGCAGATTGTAATGTGATGTGGGAAACGTTGGCAGCAGTCTGAGGGCCGTATGCGATATACTAATGTGTAAAAATTACTGCAAAGCATAGCATAACCAGCCACAGTCCACTTCTGCTCCGCACCACACCAATACTATCGGTCTTATTGAATCAGTCTTACTGCAATCTGTCAATTAGAAACCAAAACACTCGGACACTACCTACATGAATGTTTATTGTAACAAGATAGCTCAGATAGCAACAGCTGAAAATAGAAAAAGAAACGTTAACTTAATGACTCCAAAGAACAAATCTCACAAAGACAAACATTAATAATAAATAGTTTGTTAGATGTGTACAGTATTAGGTGACTCCTTGTCTAAAGGATTTAAGCCTAATCCCCTTAGCTGGGATTAGGGACAGAATGTGGAACATCAACAACTGTGTGGAACAAATATAACGTTCTGTTGTGCTCAAGATTGGGGGAATCGGGGAAAAGGATTGCTAACTTAGAAACAGTTTGAGTAACATCGGGATTTGTTCAACTTGGAGTAATGTAAAGTAATTTCGGAGAGGAAATTAACTTCGTTCTAAGTTATTTGTTTGCAAGTATAAAGGAATTACTACAGCTTCGTTTAACGATTTAGACTATACTGAATAAGTCGTAGGTTATGTTTAAAAAACAATCATTTATACTACAGCAATAAGAGGGCACCAGAAAATGATTATCTAAAGAATTGACAAAATGGCAATTAATCTCGAAGATACCATGGTAAGATTGGATCGGCTATAATTAGCTAAAAAAACACGTTTTTTTTTAGAAATTACCTAAACCAGTGTAAATAGGTTTTAAGTAAGTATTCAATTAACTTTGCAAATTGCCCATGTTTCTCTGCCCACACAATCTTACGAGTAGCATTGCGCTAGAGATTCATTTCCTGACCGAGTCGTCCCGGGTAATCTATCTTCGTTTACATTATAATATTTTTATTTACTTAGGCTAACAGATGGCTTAGCCCGTAGGCGTCTAGGGTAAATAAGTCTAAAGAAATGAATGAAATAACTGTTTAAGAATTAAAATGGAAATAAATTACAAAAGTTTTCAAAAAGTTTTTTCGGATAAATTTAATCTTCCTTCATAATCTTATTATCTCGTCCTGCTAGGACAGCAGAACTCAAAAAAAGTGAAGTGAGTTATCAAAGTCCAAACATCAGGATACACAAATGATGTGCGGCGTTGCACTACTTACGACAACAAAACACAACTGGAACCACAATGGGAAATGCTATGAGGTAAGCTGTATAGCACTTTCTCTTATTACATCCTGTACAACACAGTAGAGGAATTACAGTGCGTAATGAAACCAAATAAAAACCGGCCAAAGAGAATTACGGAAAGACCAAAACTAACCACGATGTTAATTAATTAACAAACCCAAAAAACTAATCACAATGAAAGCTTCTGAATGAACATTTCACAGTCATGATGCATTCTACTAACCAGGGAAACATAAGCGTACAAGAGAAGCTCTGAAGAAAACCCACCGCTTATTGGAATTTTGAAATACTGGAACTATTGCGGTCTAAATAACTAAGCAAACTTGATGAGAGGCTCGCGTTGTACGAGTGTGCGGGGGTCCCAGGACAGCAGCAGTGCGACAGAGCAACGAGGACAGATGCGGTCGTGTAATGAGTGGCTTCCTTCGCTTATTACTTGCTGTACAGAACGGCAGGGAAATTAAGGTCGCTGCGGGTCACACCGGAGTCTACTTGTTACGGTGGCTTCTTTATATCGCACAGAAAAAAAGTTAATCTAAAGAATAAGAATGACTTCTGTATTTGTGCCAAAGCGTAAGAAAATTACACGCTAGTAGAAAAATCAACACAATTTTGTAGAGATATCTTAAAGATATCTAAAGGTGTTTTTACTAGCACCTGTAACCGCTACCGATTTTGATCGGAATCTGTCATGAGTGAACATCGAGGAAATCAGCACAGTCTCACGTTACACTACAGTGTGTAAGGCGGTCAATGTATGTTCGTTGATAATTGGACTCGTTAATTTTCATTTTTAAAGACCCTGTGCAAATGGCTTTGTAGTTGAGTTTAAATAGTCTTTTTACAAGAGAGCATAATGATTGCTTAATTTGCAAACATTCTACTTTAAAGCGGGCACCAAACTCTTAATTACTTTGTTCGTATATTGCTTGATAATGAAGCTTCATTTTGTTTCATTATGTAGGTATCAAGTTACCTTGTTACGGCTGTTATTTGTATGAAAACCTCTAAGGATTCACCTAACGGTACACCGTTGGGTCTATTAAGGATGATCATTCAATTTTTGACTGACCGTGGTAATTTTTTTGATCAGACAGTTTATCTTTTGGCTATTGACTCATCCAAATAAAAAAAATCGAACTGGTCTACGAGCATTAAACTACTTAATTACAAGGTTAATAAAATAAACTTCAGAAAGTAGTGAAAAGAAGTAAAGTAGGTAGTATAAGAACCAGTTCCAAAGTATCCAGAGAGTTCTGTATAGAGAGCCTCGTTGTTGTACTAGGCCTTATGCCCGAGATACACGAGGCTAGTTTTTCAAGCTAGGATAGCATGCTAGTGTTAGTAAGCTAGTAAATCTGGCTTCGTGTTTACAGAAATAGCTTCTTTTCTAGGTAAGTAAACTAGTAGAAAACCTAGAAGATAGCGTCTCAAGCCAGGATAGTTTAATAGGATGGCGTTCTATTTTTTGAGCTACTAGCGCCCCCTACCACTGATTTTACAAACCTGTCTTCGGTACTAGCTTCATGTGGCCGGTGGAGCTAGTATTCGAGTGGCTCGTGAACAGTCACCACGAATTTTGTTTTTCTGGCTGCAACTGCGATTTTGAAAAGGATAAAATGCCTGAACTTCGTAACGATATTAATTTGTACAACTGTACCGTGAGGAGGACCTTCGGAAAGGCAATATCAGCGAAACTTGTCATAAAGTAGTCCTTTCAAAACTAGGTATCTTCACAAATGACAACGTCGCAGTTTATAAGACGTCACCTTAACTCCGTAGGCTCAGTAATTGAGTTGAACTAGGGTTCGCCCAGTAATTGTGATAACCGTTTGGTTAGCGGTCAGTCCTCGGTAATCGCCGTAATACCGCGCCTTGCTAGGGGTAGCTCGCGAGCTTCGTGCTAAAGTGGGACATGCATGAGACGACTTTTCTATTTGTCGAACAATAAAGGTAAATCACAGTCCAAGATTAAAAGAATTCACAACATTGGCAGTTCAGCAGTTTGGCTTACTATCTCTGTACGGTATTTTAGTATTAATGTATTTAGTCTTTCTTCCAGTAACAGTCGGATCTTTTAAGGAGGAATTTTGTGGCATATTAATAACAGCTAAAATTGATCGATTTGCTGTTTTAAGTGGCAATAGAAAATTGCTGGGTATAAAAAGACATTTTCTTTTTTGATACTCATATTCAAATAAAAGGTTCTTGAGCTGCGACATCACGTAATGGAAAGCACCGTTACAAAGCTTCCCACAAAGCGAACCGCTGACCTGGTGAAGACGGAAAGAATCCATTGGTTACGAAAATCCCAGGACCGATTGATGTAGCGACGTTTTGGGCAGAAGTAGACCTCTTTTGGTATATCATCATCTGCCTAGTCTTTTCCCAACTATATTGGGGTCGGCTTCCAGTCTAACCGGATGCAGCTGAATACCAGTATTTTACATGGAGCGACTGCCTATCTGACCTCCACAACCCAGTTAGTACTGAGTAATACATACCCCTTGGTAAGATTGGTTGTCAGACTTTTTGGGCCACTCATACTCATTTAAATAGTTAAACTGGGAAATCGAAAATATAGTCCCTATCTAGTTGTGTACGGTAATTTGACTAGTCGCCCGATCCACAGCAATCTTTATAAAGGAAATTAGTTTAATGAACACGCCAGGGGTTAACGATGGTAAACACGCATTTAGTATAACGTACAACATAGACTGTAGAACGTATTACGCAGAGCGTACCTGCGTAATGGCGCCGTCAAGTAATACTCGTATGGTAGTGATGCGCTAATGGACGTTTTGCGGCTATGGTTAATGATGTACTTTAGGCAAATCGGTTTGGGTTATGGAGGTTATAGATTTATTGTTATGTGTAATTATGATAGATATTTTAGTCTTCCTGGGCATTAACAAAGTACTAAAATTCGCTTCTAATAAATTAATATGGAAGTAACTTTCAATATTTGATCACCTGTACATGGTATTTTGCCATGAGTGCTAGTAAATCTCTTTTTCTGGTCAAAGCTTAAGACCACATTGCTGTAGCCACAAAACTCAAATTCCAACAAGGTCCCATGGGTGAGTTTTAGGGTTCCCTACCTATGTGGCAAAAAACGAAACCCTTATGAATGAAAATATTTTCACACATTCCAGTTAAACTTGCTATCAGATAACGAAGAGACAACAACACCACATATGCAATCTAGACCTGATTATCACACACTCCTTTAATTGCAGCACTTAGTGCAGTAGTGGGCAAGTTAACCACGTTACCATGGCAACCACGAGCCAAAGGGTAATCACGTTAACCGGTCGTGGCAGCCCGTCCGGCACGTCCCGCCAGGTCACGAGAAATTCATTTAAGTACTTAAAGTAAAATTGCATTTTTGATGCACACATTTTTCAAGTATTGTTTTAATTTGACTAAAAGAGTAAACGTTATTTATTTTAATATTTAATGAAATGAATTACGGTTTCTGGAAAGCGTTTACTGATCAAATTAGTTTGGGAATGAATTTTTAGTATTGCTTGCTAAAGTTGATTATAAATGAAACATTTAAATTCTTGGAATCACTACCATTTCATTATGTTAATACAACCACATTATTAATGATTTTTAATTCGGAGAGAAAGAAAAGAGAAGGTAAGAAAAGAATGTAACACGTTAAGAAAACGTGTTGCACCGACCGGGCGACCCCGGCACATGATGATTCCAACATAACATTTCATTCTTCCATTCGTTTCATCTTTGTTGCAACAAAATAGAATAAATCTATCTAATAATTGAACTGCTGACGTATTGCATCGCTACGGGTACATTCTATCTAGCTCTGGCACAAACTAGGATATTTTCAGAGCTGTTCCGTAATTTACTGCCGATTGCAGTAGTTTTACGTCTGCCATTGATATAGCACTTATTTTTATTAACTTTTTGGGCTCATTTGTTACCGTGATGCATGGTTACTGCTCTAAATGTACAATTGTTTAGAGATGTATTGCACGGGAATCAATTGTTCAATGAGTAGTGAAATGCAAGCCGGGATTTCCGACTTCTTTGTGCACTGTTCGAAATTTGTAGATGAAGGTGGTTAAGGCACAAGTTGATCTTTACAATCTCAATGGGTACTAGGACAACTTAATCAGTCTATAATGTTCTCACTGCTGGGTCACAGGCCATACTACCACATGAGCTCAGTGCGGATTGCAGGGGAACGTCACGTATCTTCGAATGTTTGGTTGTAGGACTTGTTGATATCCTTAGATGTTTTTCTTTACTATTTTGAGACCGGGACAAGCAATTTAGTGCCTCAAAAGATCAAAATAAAAATACCTATTTTCCACCTTAGAAAAAAAATGAGAAAACCGTAATATTGTTGGTGATTATTTCGACCACTTGCACTGTTACATTAGATTTAAACATAACTGACGAAATATGGGTGTAGTCTACGAATGCCTCGAGGATTACAGGCATAATGTTTTGTTTGTCATACGAAGAAAGTGAAGATTAAAAAAAAACAGTTTAAAACCAAGCAACGCGCGTGAAGGCACACAAACAAAAGGTGCACAGAATCTGCCTCACAAAAACATAGTAATTTATGGTAAAAACTGTACCAAATTCCACCGGCAGTGGTTTCTAAATTAGCATACATGTAAATGGAAATGTATAAAAGTTTACCCAGGTGGCAGATATTACGTACGACCGACTAATTGAGGCACTTAAGAAAGAAATAAAGGAATTGCCAATCCATCCACACCAATCACCACACATCCCTGAAGTAAACTATAAAAAAATTGTACTTTACGGTCTTGCTGAGTACTATAGAGAACCCCAAAACGAACTTTATAATAGACTTATAGAACTATTCCGAGATATTGCAAACATGGACCTATCAGGGTACATTGAAGATATGTATAGAGTGGGAAGAAAAGGCTCAAAGAACAGACCACTGGTTATTGAGTTGCTCAGCAAAAGAATGATTAAAAATATCGTGAACAACAGCCAATGTTTTAAAGGAACTGGATTGTTTATATCTGAGTTCTTAGATGCGACTGCACGGAGGGAGAGAGCACAACTTAGAGAAGAACTACTTAAGGCCAGGAAAAATGGCCACCATGCAGTTATAAAGAATAACAAATTATATATAGACGGAAAAAACACCAAACCCACCGACATTAATGATACCCAAAGGAAAAATCAACAATTAAATTCGAGCTACCAGGGAAATGATATAATAACAATGAGCAATATTGACCAACTCTGCCGTACATCCATAACGAATGAAACTGAAAATTATACATTTCGTAAATAAAATTGACAACGACACATCATTTAAAATAATGTTCCAGAATCTGCAAAGTCTTTACAACAAACAGGATATTCTTGAAGCTTTCATTGCTGAAAATTTAACATACAAAGCAATAGGAATCTCGGAGACCTGGCTTACGCAAAAAAAGCTGGACATTATTAAATTTAGTGGATATAAGTTCGCAGCATCTTACTGCCGCAGCACTCGAACAGGAGGAGGAGTCTGTATCCTACTTCAGGATCATATAGACTGCATCCAGAGAAGTGACATTACGGACATGTCTATAGAATATGTTTTAGAGGTATGTGCTGCAGAACTACCTAAAAAAAATCTGTTAATTATAACCATGTATTGGAACAAAAGACAAGAAGAAACATTCTATCAACAAATTCAAAAAATTCTAAGATATGTAAACATGAAATACTCTACGCTTAATGTTATTATAGGAGGCGATTTTAATATAAACATCCTGCCTGGAAATTTAAAATCAAATCAATTCTTAAATCTCATGCACGAATTTAGACTCACACAACACATAAAAACCCCGACACGCATAACACCTACTACAAAAACATGTTTAGACCTCATATTCACAAACTTCATATATAAAGATATGTACACAACGGTAGAAGAGTTGGGCTTTTCCGATCACAATAGTATTATTTTACATTTAAAATTACCTAAGCAAACAAAGAAAATAATTTGGTACACAACAAAAAGGCGATTCAACAATACAAATATGTTAAAATTTAAATCATAATTGCACGAAATAAATTTAAATGATATAATAACGGCTGAAAAGAATATTAATGAAAATTATGAAGCGTTTAACGAAATCCTAATTAGTATCCTAAATCAATGTATCCCATTACAAAAATACATATTAAAAACCAATTATAATAAATATTGGCTCTCAAAAGGTATAAAAACCTGTTGCAGAAATAAAAGACTATTGAAGATACTAGTTACCAAAACAAAAAACCCTATATTAATAAAATACTATAGGAAGTATGAAAAAATACTAAAGAAAACTGTAGTGACAGCAAAAAAACAACACTTTAAACATAAAATGATTAAAGTCAATTGGGTCTCGAGGTGGCATTGCACAAGTCCGAGGCCATGTGTTTTCATGGGCCTCGGAATGCGCCACCGTCGGGATCCCTACTGACGGCGGGAGGGGTTTCCATCGGCGTCGGGTCGACGTTGAAGTACCTAGGACTCGTCCTCGACAGCCGGTGGAACTTCGTGGAGCACTTCCGACGTTTGGCTCCCAAACTGGAACGGACAGGGGCTGCCTTCAAGCGGCTCTTGCCCAACCTGAGGGGTCCAAACGCCTCCTGCCGGAGGCTATACGCGGGGGTCGTGCGGTCCATGGCTCTTTACGGGGCCCCGGTGTGGGCGCGTTCTTTAAGGCGGCAAGCCGCCCACTACCTGAACGCGCCCCGAAAGGTGATAGCCATAAGGCTAATCCGGGGGTACCGCACGATCTCCGGCGAGGCGGCTAGCCTCCTTGCCGGATTGCCGCCATGGGATCTGGAGGCGATAGTCCTCGCGCGCCTGCATGAATGGCGCGCGGAGGCACTACGTCGGGGGGAAACTCCGCTGCCGCGGCAAATTGCCGCTCAGCGGACAGACCTCCGGCGTGATATCATGGCGACATGGAGAGAGCGACTGTTGCAACCCCGTGCAGGGCACGCTACCATAGTGGCGATAAGTCCCCTCTTTGAGGAGTGGCTAGAGAGGCGCCACGGCGCCCTCACCTACCGCCTGACGCAGATCCTCACCGGACACGGTTGTTTCGGGAGGTTCTTGCACCGAATCGGGCGGGAGGAAACGCCCGGGTGTTTCCACTGCGAGGATCGCCCGGAGGACACGGTGGAGCACACCGTAGAGGTCTGCCCCGCTTGGGCGGAGCACCGCCGTGTCCTTGTAGCGGCGATTGGCGGCGGCGATCTCTCGCGTCCGGCCCTGGTTCAAGCCATGGTCCGGAGCGAGAGGGAATGGGAAGCCGTCACCTCCTTCTGTGAAGCAGTCATGCTAGTGAAGGAGGTGGCGGGACGTGAGAGGGAAAGAACCTCACGTCCCAGCCGCCGCGGGAGACGCCCTGGGCGTCGGGGGTCACGTGGTGGCTCCCGGCCACCGTAGGCGCGGGCCTGTGGACGGCGAGTTATGGGCTAGCTCGCCGTCCGGCCGTCTTATGACGACAGGCCGTGTCGACGGCGCGTTCGTGTTCCACGCGCGCCTCAAAGAGATGTCAGCAACCGAGTAGGGGTCCGCATGGGCCGATGCCTGCCAGAGCTGCGGGATTGTTCGAAAGAGACACCGTGGCCCTGGAACACAAAGGGCAAAGAAGGAACATGGATGGGTTTTAGTCAGTACAAGTCTGACACTCCCTTCCGCTCCGCCCAGAGTGGGGGGGGTCATTTGATGATTTCCCATCCAAAAAAAAAAAAAAAAAAAAAAAAAAAAACATAAAATGATGAAATCAAGCAATACAGCTTGCTTCAATTGGGAAAACTAGTA
The DNA here is from genome assembly GCA_910589295.1 of Noctua janthe. Taxonomy (NCBI): domain Eukaryota; kingdom Metazoa; phylum Arthropoda; class Insecta; order Lepidoptera; family Noctuidae; genus Noctua; species Noctua janthe. Next base: position 507,810 of record OU342573.1, on the reverse strand, counting down.
CGAGCTCAACTGGCAGTAAACGAAAAGTAACACCTATCATGTCTACAACGGAGAATTCGATCTTTCTGAGCCCAACAGATCCCTACGAGGTGAATGCCTTAATAAAAAATTTAAAAAATAAATCAAGCTATGGCGTTGATGAACTTCCACCTACACTACTAAGACAATGCGCAGATGAGTTAACTCTTCCATTCTACAAACTAATTAATCAATCTTTCGAGGAAGGCGTTTTTCCCAACCTCTTAAAAAAGGCCCTTGTAAAACCAATACATAAGAAAAATTCAAAAACTGACCCAAGTAACTACCGCCCAATCGCTCTCCTACCATCTGCATCAAAATTATTTGAAAAAGCCATGTGCAACCGTGTCTATGCTTATTGTGAAAAATACAACATATTTAATGACTGTCAAAATGGCTTTAGAAAAAACCGATCCACAACCCTTGCCGTCTATAAATACATACAAGAAGCCCTCGATATTATTAACTCCAAAAAATATGCAATAGGATTACTGCTGGATATGACGAAAGCTTACGATAGAGTACAATTCAACATCTTACTAAACAAACTTTATGCCATAGGAATCCGCGGTAAATGTCACGAATGGTTCACGTCGTATCTACAACATAGAGAGCAATTAGTGGAATTGGAATTTTTTAACCAAAAAACTAACGAAATAGAATCGTTTCGATCTGAAAACATACCAATAAACGCTTCAATCCCACAGGGCAGTGTAATAGGCTGTTTCCTTTTCTTAGTCTACATCAATGACCTCCCGAAGCATATTAGTGAAACTTGTGTTTTGTTTGCGGATGATATATCTATTGTTGCCTCATGTGAAACTAATCTCAACCTAAATGATAAATTAAATTCAATACTTGACGCTACAACTTATTGGATGATGGAACATAACCTAGAAATAAACTACAATAAGACAAAAATAATGACGTTCCACCCACGACAAAAAAAACCTATAAATATAAACTTCAGTTTTAATAATTACAAATTAGAAACAGTTAATAAATTCACCCTATTAGGAATAGACATAGACACACACATAAATTGGAAGTCTCATATTCAAAAATTACAAGCAAAATTATCAAAATTCTCATACGCCCTTCGGGAAATTAAAAAAACTACAGATATAAAAACTGCCTTGGTAACATATTACGCATACGCCTATGCATGGCTTAAATACGGCGTCATATTATGGGGAAATAGTACAGACTCGCCCACACTATTCACCCTACAAAAAAAACTTATTAGGATTCTAGTAAATATTGAACAAACGGATAGCTGCAAGCCTCATTTCCAAGAACAAAAAATTTTAACCCTACCGTGCCTTTACATCTTTGAGATCTGTAAATTTGTGCGTAAATATCCAAATTTCTACACAAAAAGAGAAGACATACAAACTGAAATTGCTTTAAGACATAAGAATAGATTAAACATACCTACATCCCGATTAAAAATTCATTCATCGAGTACTTATGTTATGTCGATTAAAATATATAATAAGTTACCGAAAGAAATAAGAAATTTAAATAAATACAACATCTTTATTAATAAATTAAAATTATTCCTAATAAACAAAAGCTATTATAATGTGAACGAATACTTGAATGAAAGATGATAAGTAAATATAAACATATTTATCAAGAAGATTATTTAGTTTAACGTAATAAGAAATAGCTAGCTGCTTACCAAATAATAAGAATTATATGTTTTAGTTGTTTGTTAATTTTATGTTATTATTGTGTTTTGTGGATTATATGCAATTATTAAGTTTTCATGTATAATTTTTTTTTAATTTTTAGCTTTGTACGACTGACATTTTAACTTTTAAGTATATTGTATTTGTTTATTGAATTTTGATTGATTATTATTATTATTTTTTTTTTTTTTTTTTTCATCGCGAATGTGATTGTTTGGTTTCAAGTATATTTTAATTTTAAGTTTAAGATTGTACAAATTACACAAAATTTTGCTGTGCCCCGACGGGGTCTACAACGGCTCTTAGCTTTAAGCCTTTTGTAAAACACCATGTTTTTACCTTGTAGAACGCAAATAAATAAATAAATAAATAAATAATTTACTACGATTTAATTAAAGGAAATTTAGTAATAATATCAGCAAGGTTTCATTGCGCGGAGAAGACATAATTGCGATTCAAATAACTTTTACTTAACCATAAGAACCACAAAAGTTGTTTTTGTTCTCGTATCACCAGGAGCAATTTTGTAACACGGAAATAACTTATATTTTCTTCTAATTTGATCGAATTTACCTGCGGGATAAAATTGTTCTTACAACATTTAAAAAAATCTAATGCGATTTATTTTGGGATCAAAATGTAAATAATGCTATATCATGGTTCAATCAGCTTCAAATTCTCATATTGTAGAAACGGGTGTAGTTATTTAACCTTGCAACAATATTTATGATAAAATTTCCTTTTAGTGCTTAGAAAATTTATTGATAAATCGAGTAAACCACATTTATTAACATGTTGTTCCTTTCATTCATTCTCAAGGACTACTCGTCTACTAAATATTTTGACAGATCTGACGGTTGTATTATTCCGTATTTATAAATACCTTATTCATAGGTATATTTTCAGTAGGTGGAACAACCGCAAACCGTCAGACTCCATCAGTTAGCTGTCACCTGTCATCTTAATCTCATTCACACAGGGTACACTACCGGGTGCTCAAAGAAAACGCCAAGAAAGGGAATTATTTATATCCCTTCAAAAAATAATCTTCTTCATGTGTTAAGGTTCAAACGGGTTTAATTAAGGTTTGTGTTATTTTCAGCAACAGTTCATTCACCTCCACAAATGGATTATGAATCAAAATCTTGGATATTTTCAACAGGTTATCCTATCAAAGATGGTGTCAAAATTTAAACCCATTTAGTTTGAAATGCTGTAAATATGACACTGATGTCCATTTTAACTAACAGTAAGCGATACCTTAAAAATGTCTAAATTATATCTGTTGGATTTTAAACGGATTTCTTGACGTAAAATACTTTTATTCAAAAAGTTTTATTATTCTATAATACTTCGAGTAAAAGGGCAAGATTAATTTTGATCATAAATGAACATTTTCTGAGAAAAGCTTATTATTGAACAAAAATCTAGGCACCACATAATTGACATAAAAATAATACCTAGAATTTTGTTTCTCACTCAAGATCATCGGCTATTGTTTTATAGCCGCGAGCTCGTCTGCCAGGCGTCATACATCTTGTTCTACAGTTGATAGATATTTTCTGTTACTCAATATATTGGTATTTTAATATTAATACTAGGCTAATTTATTAGCTGCCGGTCATGTTTTTATAGTGTCTTTCAAATTATATCTGAAACAAGCTCCTACGTATGTTAAGGCCCTGTTCAGTGTTCACACCCTCGCTCGATGCGACTTGCGACAGGCGCACCTCACTTGTTTTCTTTCTCGTAAATACCTTCGCTCTGCCAATCAAAGGTCGCAGTGGCTCGCGCTACACTAACTCCTTTTATTGTTTTCTGCGCAGTCGCTAACCGCAATATGCGTGTCGCTCAAGCGCGTAGGTCGTGGCAAGGATATAGTTCATTATCTACGGTAAGTTTATTATCTACATGTCGTACAGGCATCGCTTCAGCAGCTTACACAATCGACCGGTGTAGGATAAAATGAAGAGCTTGAATGGTTTGCAAAAAACTGATCCCACCATTGTTAAGGCGTGTTAACGTCAAAATGGGATTAGTCTTTTCAGTACTCACTGTAGTATCTGAAATAGCACCAACAGCAGTATCCATAGAACATAAAGTCTTACTCATCTTAAACATGGAAAAGTAAGTGCAATGCTTAAACGAGAATTATTTAAATAGTTTTACACATGAACAAAAGAGAATTTTCACTAATTTCAATAAAAACGGGGCGAAGTTCTCGCAAACACCGTAAAACAAAGATTATGTAAATTAGGGTCGGCCCAAACTAACGCGCCAACTTCTACCAACTTGTAGTTTATTCAGCTTCTTGTTATTTCAAGTTATGCCAAAAATAACTACGTTAAGGAGAATACGGTTCACATTTAATCCATAAAAAGTCTTAGAGATATGAAAAATGTTTTTTTTTTTCTTAAGACAGATGTGTTTCACAATGGGATCAACAAAATGACATGATGATGAGATAAAGATGTTCTTCTCTTATCAACTTATCTATTTCTCAAAATACCTAATATCAACATCCGCCTAGCCTTTTCGCAACTATGTTGGGGTGACGTTCCAGTCTAACCGGATGCAGATGAATTCTAGTTTGGTACATGGAGCGACTGCCTATCTATATTATTACAACTATATTATTTGAACAGGAGGATTATCTACGTTTACATAAACTATTTTGGTTGGAAAAAGTAACATTTACATATTTGTTCTGAATCATTCATGTTTATCTTGTCTTCCAAAACACGTGTATATTCTATTTACTTACGAAATGGAAAATAGAGATCTCTGCAAAAATATTTATAACTAGCTGTTGCTTGCGACCTTCGTCCGCGCGAAATTATTATAACAATATTTCTTCCATAATTTAATCGGATTTTGTTACTTTTAACTATTTCAGGGGTTTTAATTTTCTTGCACGAAACCCTAATCCTTTTTCTAAAATCAAATTAGTAACTTAAATTATTCCTTATATATAACATCAGTTATCTGCTAGTACAAGTCCCGTCAAAATCGGTTCGGCCGTTTTGTAGATTATCCGGAATAAACTTATAGACAGACCGACCGACAGACAGACAAAAATAAAAATAAAAATGTTATAAGTACAGTACAATGTATACTTTCATAATTATGTATTCAGTAAAACGCTGTTATTTTGAATTACAAACAGACACTTCAATTTTATTTATTTGTATGTAAGTATAGATATTTGAAAAAGTTATAAAGATTAATATCAATATAAATGCGAAAGTAAGTTGAGAGTGTACCTAAGCCTGCTAACTTGCCACGTGTATACAACTAAAGGGATTTGTATGGACCATGAATTGGGTTACATAGAAAATAGGCTACTTTTTATCCTTTTAGTATGTTCCGGTGGGATAAATTACGACCTCCACGTGGGCCAAACCCGGCTAAAAGCGTTTAAATATAAAACCCCACGTTAATGCCATCAGCGTAACATTTTAAAGGAAACTGCTGGAAATGGGTGGCAACGGGAAATGTAATTAACTAGATGGCTATTTTCGCGGTAATTGTGAAAATGTTAACTTGCGGGATTTTGGCGGCGCGCCCGAACGACGTGCTCTCGGACCCCTTTACATTGGACTCTGTAATCCAATAAACACCTCTGAATGAAAAACCGTCGACTGGAAATATCATGTTAACCGATTTCTTTTGCTAAAATAATAAACTATAACCATTAACTTAACATCACACTTGTATATCTCCGACGGATTGGCAGAGGTGTACCATAGTACACCCAAATTTCGCCAGTGTAAGTCCCATGTCGGGGATGACATTATAAAACTGAGAGCCTACTTCACCAATCTCTGTTAGCTATTAATCGTCGAGTTAAATATTGCCCTGAGACAAAATATGAAATATGTACATTTAGCACAGATTCAAAGACACACTGTCCCTATAAATTATGAAAGAGGAACCCTTTCTAACCTCTCTTGTTAAAAAAATACTACCTTTTTTAAAAAACGTACGTCGTTTCTAACTCTGTGGTGAAACACTAGCCCTGCGCCCACTTCTCATACTTCACAAGATTTCAATCGTGTAACCGAAGTCGAGTGTGTTTCATTAGTATTCTCAAGGTTAGAACACCTCTCAAGCACAATGAGAGCCCTCCCGTCACTCTGCTAACGACCTCCCATTGTTTTAGACACATTGCCGTGCCCGCAACCATATCCCTCCGTCATTCACGCAATAACCAACCTTATGACAACGTTATACGGAACATAAAGAACTAAATTATTACTCTAGACGCATCGCTATAGAAGCACACATAATCTATGTACCCCACCATGCAATTTTCAACCTTGTTGGAGCAACATAAGGATCATAAAAGAGTAACTGACTTTTGCAATTATCCCACTTTCACGCAATTTTCGACCTTAGATCTGAGATATAAAGGTTATAAAAGTGTGAATGAGGATAGCAATTATAAAATGTAGCTTTTATACGGGTAGTGTTGTGAGTACGTGATCTCCATTCAGGAACTATTTGAACGAAACGATGAGAGCAGAGACAATATTTTTTTTTAATATAATTTAATTAAGGTATATGTTTGTGGTTTTATTTTGTTTTTTGAAAGACAATCAGCAGATGCAATTGGTGATGACTGAAATTACACAATAATTGGCCACAAAATTGTATTAATTTCGTAAATGTTTCTGTTGCTAACAATTATTTTGTTCATCAACATAATTTGTCTACATAATTAATAATCTTTCTTCTTTGAAGAAAAAGAAGATCATAAATCTGAAATATAAAGAATACTAGAGGAATATTAGGGAGACCTTTTATGCTTCCCCCACCGGTTTGCATAGGTTAACTAAAAATAAACCCTGATCAAGAAATTATCGTATGTTAGGTCAAAGTCACACTTCCCCGAAGAGAACGAGATAACACTACTTTTACACAGTTAAACTAATTACGGTTAAATGCTGCATGCTACGGCGTAGCATATTGGCTATGCAGCTACGCCGTAGCGCCTTTTAGAAACTGCGAGAATAGTTTTCCACTATTATAATACCAAAATGCATGGTCTTTTTTGTGAAGGAGATTTGGAAACTCCAAATCATAGCAGAATGTGGTACTCTTTGTACGAATAGTGTTAGAAGCTTTTACTTTAAACTAATTCCTAAACTATTGTTCACACAGAGAACAGTAAAACCTAATTGTTCACACAGAGAACAGTAAAACCTAATTGTTCACACAGAGAACAGTAAAACCTAATTGTTCACACAGAGAACAGTAAAACCTAATTCTGTAAAACGGTCTTATCACTAGTTCAACAAAAAAAGTGTAACACTCCAAAATGGCGGATACATTCCAACCAAAAAAACTGCTGCATCACAGTCCGATACACTGCTCAATCGGAATCTATTCCACTCACCCATTAGAGCGCTTTCCAACTGCATTGTGTTGCAAAAAAACTGGGGGAAAAGCGTTCAAGTGGTGCTTAGAGGGTGAAGCGTGTCGACTCAGCGAGACACGGTGTCGCTGGCACGGTGCCACCGAGTTGCCTAATTGATGCTGGGGGCTCTCGGCTTTTAGCGCGAACTACGCGTAATTGGTTTCTGCCGGTGACACTGCGATAGAAGGCGAACTCTTGTCACCTAGCAGTAGCCACTAAAGTCTGGTGTCCGACACTTTTGATCGGTGGAGCGGTGACGAATTTTTTGAGACCTAAATGTTTCACTCTTTTGTTTGTTTTTTTTTAAATAGTCGTGTCCGCGCGTGTATACTCTATCTGGTTTTCCAGTTTGTTACAAACGGAACATGGTTTGGACATCGTAAGAGGAGAATCTCTGTTCATTGGAATATCCGAACATCGTGAGTGTCCATGGTTTGGTTACCACAGCCACCATGCTTGGTTAACCAATGGGAAATAGAAGTTCTAATGTTGATATTGTCTCTAGACTGATGTATTTCACCTCTTATCCAAAATTAAGATTGCTCCGGGAAAAGGCAAAATTTTACTCTGGGTTCCTCATAAAATAGGTTTTTAGCCTATTGCAGATGTTCAGTAACCGAAGTTAGTATCGACTGCCGCACACTACTGGGGAAGTCATCTGTCACTGGACACCGGTTTCATGGGATATGAACCGAATTTCACGGTAGCTAGAATAATTCACAGTACACACAATTAAAAAAATTTGGTCAGGAATAAAATTAACTGTTCACATTTTCATATACTTCGTCAGTATCACAGTAGATATTTATTAGTATTGGCATACAGTATTTCAACGCAGATCAAATAAATGGTTGGAATTGGCTCACACATACTTGCGAATTCTAATCATGTGTCAGGTGAGTAAGGGGCTGTCCCACACAGACAAGTGCGTTTGTTTGTAGTGCAAAATAACAAACAGTTTAGTAGTCAACTGTAAGACCGCGTTTGATTTCACAAAAAGGCCGTAGTTGGTTCACTGGTTTATTTTATTCTACATCAGTACTGTCGTTTGCCGCATTGTAATTGTGTTTCGTGACAATGGCAGACGAATGATCAAAGAACACATAAATAGTTGTCTTCAGAACAGTGAGAGAAATATGAAGAGACGAGTTTTATTACCTGTCGCCTTACCGAAGCTTTTTGTTGTTATAAGTTAGGCGTCAGGCTGAATGTCTTGAATACAATTATTTCCATAATTACTGTAAGTCGTATAAAAAGTTTCTGTATACCGTTAGCTTCAATTAGGTACTGAACCGCCTGGTACTAATATTACAAGAAACCAAAAATAATTATGAGCATGCGGTCTAAGATAAACACCGTCCTTGCGTAAGAAGGTTAGTAATTTCTTTATCACCCTCAAGTGTTGGGCGGGCCGCGACGCATCGCGTTGCATTGCAAAGTCCAGCTAAATCAGTTTCGTACAACATTTTGTATGAATAAATAACACATGACAGGCGAGGAGCAAATGCGCGCAAGCCTCATTGCTTTAGTTTGAATACGGTAGAAATTAAAATTCGAATCTGACTAAAACAATTAGCGTTGCGGCGCAGCCTGGCACGCCCCCTAATGTGCTTAATTCGCGCGTAGCTTAGGGTTGGATTTCATTTCATAAAACGACAATGATGGCTTCTACCACATAAAAGAATTGTTGTTGACAAAAAGGATAAACTGATTTCGAGGTTGGCTGTATACATAAACAGTAGGTACATGTGGTACCCACATGGCATAAAGTGGTCTGTAAATGAGTGTGTTCCCTCTCTCGTTTGGTTTGACTAATTGGCTCCACGGCGTGCGGCGGCGGCGCGGGTGGCTGCACAGATTGCCGGCACACCTTCCTTAACACTCGGCAAGCCGCTGCCGAGCTCACGTTTGGCAGCTTGGCTGTGCCACTGAGTAGGAACTTACAGAAGATTCGTTGTTGGTTTTTGTTAGGAGGCAGTTTTAATTCCTTGTAAATTCAGTTTCTGAAATGCGGGACATGTGACATTAGTCATCAACTACCATCATGGTTTGATTTATTTACCTGCATCATCTTCACACCAACAAGGATCTCTAAAATCGTGGTCAAAATACGAATTAACTACAGCTTTCTTTTTTCAATACAATGTCATAAAACACTCTCACAATGGTAAACCAACGACATCCCTGTCAGCGTCATACAAGCGTCAAAATATCCTGAAAATACTAGTAGTTGCGAATATTTTTGTCAGTGTCATTTTGTGAGATATTATAATGTTTTAGTAAAACCACCCAGGTAATAATATGGGAACCAGTCGGGGTTGCGCGCGAATGTACCCGTATCTCCCGGGCCACCGACATATGTTAGTAGTAGGAACAGTTTAGTGGTTTTTAGTCGGCTAGAGTCCCCGTCGCTCGCCCCAGACGAATGGTAGCCTGAAAGGACAACATGAGAACCCCTGCACCACATTTTGCATGGTGTGGACTTACTGTTCTTCTTAGACACCGTGACACACACTTGGTGTTGGTTGAAGTACCTCTAGAGTTACGAGTATATTGTGGCTAATATTTATTGTGGTTTTTGTTGCCTCACGGAATATACGAGTATTTGTTGTACTTTCGTTTTTGTGACGAATTGGTATTTAGTAAAAGCTGGCAAGGTTCTTGCAAATAAAATCCTGTCGCTTTATATTTTCTACAAATATTTAGTTGGTTATAACAAAATACCCTGAGTTTTTTTTATTGAATCGCTGATGATTCATGAATAACCGTCTAAAGAAACCGCAACTTACTATAACTTATTTCTCAAACATGCCAAGTTTAACACTTTCAAAAATCTGAAACTTGTTAAAATCTAGCCAAACGTGGCGACTTCACAACTAAAGTTGTAAAAAGCTTGTGGCAAGCCAACAGCATGTTACAATGACAAGTTTACGAGAAACTTCGCACGAACTGCGATACATTATAAACCGCTTAAAAACTGACCGAGACGGGGCGATGGCCGCGCAATGCTAATACTAAGATAGTAACACTTTTGGAGAATAACATGTGACGAAAGAACGTCGATGGCTGGGGAAGGGCTTTTCCTGTTCAAATACTGAGTCGCTGGTGAGACAATCATCTTGTCATCTCTGGTAGAAGAAAGAAGAAGATAGCAAATTGACTTGCCTTGATACTGTAGTCGCTCAACATTTACACCTGAATGGAACTAACGTACACATTTAAAGAATGATACATAAAGCAGTATAACAATACTCAACAGGTGGCTACAACAAGGCTGCCGATTATGATGATGATAAGACATGACCCATCAGTGAAAAGTTTGATTGGGACCAGTAAGTTGTTGCTACAGCACAGAGAAACGCCAAATTGCAATTCATTAGTAATTAAAAAAAAAAAGCTGTCAAAAATAAAACAAGAACGTGCTATCCAAAACTCTTCTCCTAGCACCGCGCGTTTGACGAAGTATCTGAACTCAGTGTTGCACTCACCGTTCTATCAAAGTGTGAACTAAAGGTTTCAGTAGTTAAGCGAGGGTTTAGTTAAAAGAACTTGTTCGTTCACCGACACCACCATTATGAGGCTTAAGAATTCTTGAACTTGTTCTAGTTGCAAATATATTTAAGTAAGCGGTAAGCTTGTTTACGCTGAAAGGTGGGCTCTAAGAAGATTTACATCGAGATAGGTACAGAGTTGCTAAAGATTTGCCACTCTTGAAAACTTACTGAAGTTTGAATTGACCACAATTTATTTCTGAGAGTGCACAGTGTATTTAATATTTTAAATGCAAATGTTTTTATTTTACTGTCAGTACCTCAGTTTTATAATGTAAATGCTTGAAAAATTAAGGCTTTGGTGAAGTTCTAAATTACATCTAGCAACAAGATGGTTAAGTCAGTAAGATCGTATGCAGTACTTGCAGCCAGCGTGTGTAACCATGTGTATGACCGTGGACGATGCAGTAGGTATGTGAGGCTCTTAGCAGGTAGCGTTCTATGGAACCCTTGGGAAAAAATTGTGACGTTATGTATGAATGTATCTATGTAGCAAGATATACGGGGTGAAAGGGACAAAAATGGCGAAAATGGTTACCACGTATTCAGTACAACATTTTGAGCCCCCCTCCCCCCCTCCAAAATAATGAAAAAGTGCAATACCTACATTCACTGTCAAAATGTATGGAACAGCAATTTTTTTTTAAATAACCGATGAAAAATTTCTATGTGGAGGGGGGGGGGGGGGGAACAGAATGATGTACTGAATACGTGGTAACCGTTTTCGCGTCGGTGTCCTTTCCACCCTGTATGCACTTCTGGTCTTTAGGAGACTTGAAATCTGATGATATCGTCCACTATTAAAAACCGATGAAATAGATAAAATGGGTGGAATTATTTATTATAATTTGAATAAACTAACTAAATACATTATTAATTAAAAACTATTAAATAACCTAAAATAAATAAACTAACAATAAACTACAAAAGGGCATCAAAAAACTCCTCCTCAACGCTGTCAGCTGGTAATGTGCCCAAGAGACTGGCGGCGTTGCCACGTTGTATGGCAACACTTAGTCTCTGGCCAAAGTAAAAGCCAGCCCTTGGGTCACGGGAAGCGTCAACTAGGCGTTTCGAAATTTCCTTAAACAGGCTATGAGCACTCGGACCCCACGAGCCCAGAGTTTCAACCCCAAACGGCAATATTTACGCCGCTTGAGGTTCAATGCAGCCGCAGCGGCAGCGCCAGCACAGCACGACGAGCTTGGAAGATGCGATGGCGCAAGAGTATCGACGCATGTTGCGTCCCACACTAAAGGCCTCCAAGGAAACAACGACATGCCGTCCGGTCTCTTGCCATCGTCGCGTGCCAAGCCATGGGGTTCTAAAACAGCTGGAACGCCGACGGTGACAAGAGCTCGTCGGATGATGTCGTTTATGTTCGCGTGCCGTGCAAAACGGCCCGCACTTCGGCTGCATGACAGGCCGTGGTGACCGAGGTTGTTGACAGCTTCACCACAGTGACAGCGATGAGGAGAACAGCATGCAGCACCAAGGCGTGAAGCAGCAGCGAGGCGGAAGGTCGTGTCGTCGAACAATGTGCCTATGCTCGATGACGGCAGTGCGTGAAGCCAAAGACCCGACTCCGACTCACCCACAGCCAGTAGGCGCGCACGCTCAGCAGTAGTAGCAGACGTGTTCAGTAGATTGTTCTGAACTACTCTGCAGAGCGGCTCGTCCTACCGTCTCTGGGAAAATGGATGGTCGGGTTCTTCAGTATTCGGGCAAGCGAGTTTCCAAGCATCGATAGCCTCGGAGAAGCACGGTACTTCAAAATCAACCAGTGTGGAAGCCAGGATATTCCTGATTAATTTCTTAGTGTCGTGGACCGAGGATATGAAGGCCGGTAAACTAATACTGGAAATTTTGCGGACGCCGAGTCCTCCCATGCGAATGGGAAGAGTAGCTTGTGCCCAAGTTCGGTCGTCCAAAGCCACATTTAAAATTGATGATATAGTATGTCTGATAATTTGATCCATTTTGTCCAAAAGGTGATTGTGCTTCCATAAAGGGGAAGCACGAAGGAAATATGTTAATTTTGGGCCGAAACAGAAGTAACGAATTATTGTGATGGCCGAATGTATATTAATTTGGAGCAATCTTTCCGAAACATCATTGAAATTTTGAATTTTTTCCTCGATAAAATCGGGAAAAGAATTTTCAAAGATCGGAGACCCAAGGAGACGAAGAGAGCTTTTTTCTATAATTTTGATGCCAGGAGCTATTGCGTTGAATTTTGAAAGAGTCGTTGTCTGTCGGTACTGTCCGGTACATATATTTCGCATTTTGAGACGTTGAGGTCGAGGCCAATGGAATGAAGTTCATTTTTTAAGAAATTTAGATCTTTTAAAACGGAATCTACATCGCCTCCCAAGGTTAAATATACCAAACGTTAAATTTAGAATTTAGCTGTCGTACAATAGGGTGTATAGCTAAACTAAAAATCACTGGCCCGAGGGGGTCACCTTATTGACAGCCAACAGCAGATTCTAAAAGGTTGTCCCGATACAGTAATAAGATGGGTGTCTGTAACATTGCCACAGAGTATGACACATTACGCAATTTCAACTCACAAAAATTAAACTCAATAGGCACAACGATCATAATGGAACAACAAACATTTAGGATTCAAAAGCGAGCGAAGCGAGCTCGGGACTTAAGGGACCCCGTGAGGTTAGGTTAGGTTACTTTAATCCCTGCAGAAATAAAGAGGAGCCCTGCTCAGCGGGGCTACGTCGACTACGCCCATTACAAAATATTGATATTACATGTTTACCTTGGACTTTAGATGAATTTGTACACACTAAAACAATGGAAACTAACCGAAAAAAATAGTACTACAAAAACACGCCGTTACAAAATGTACAGTGCCTCCCGGCCATGAAATCAATCGGCAGCGCCATTTGTCATCGTAGGTATTATGCACTTTGATATTATAACTATAGTTATTTTGAACCATTAGGTAAGTAGTAATATTTAAATACGTTCCCTCATGATCACTTTGTGACTGGTTTAGAAGATTTATTATAAAATGATATTTAGGTTAAACGTGATTTTGCCAAAAGAATCAAAATATTAAACGAACAATTTATAAATGATTAAATATCATGTGAAACATTTGTATAGCGAAGTATTTGCCAAATGAATGCTTGTAAAGTGGGTCTTTATAAAATAAAAATAAAACATCTGCGCAATAAGTTGTTTGTGAAATAAATAGTATATGAAACGTTGGTTGTAAATTAAAAAAATGTCAAAGCTGTTCAGGTGAAACATTAGTGAACCCTCACTTACACTTTACTACTTCTGAGTGTCCTAATTATGCAGAGAGTAATAATTAGTGTATGTTACGACTTACGCGTCAGTGTGCAGTGCTCCGCTAGTCCGCTTCTCTTACGGGCTGTATCAGAAACACAAGAATATCGTTGCTAGTAGTTGCAATGTATCGAGAGCGTTGTTTATCTATGTTCTTGTCGTCATGTAAATATTTGTCCCAGTTTTTAAACATATTCCTGGTACAACATATACACAGAAAGACTATTGTCCAACAATTCACTGAATTGGTCTCATTAGTTAGTCACAATAGCAATTCAAATCCTATTTCAATTCAGTTTACATTCATGAATAAACAAAAACAAACAAAGCTTTTTACCAATATACATCGTAAAACCAACAGCCGTAAACAAAACTAGATAACACCGTTTCAAACAAAACACGATTTAAATAACATAATAACAGTTGTTCGTTTAATAAACAAAAATATAAATCATCCCACGGCGCCTGCACACGTCCAGTGCGCTGTGGTGTGAGCAAATGTTTCACATCATTCAGTTGTAAGGATGTATCTGCGGACTTATCCCGTGCTGGGAACTATTATGTTGGATTATAGGAATCAGTTACTGGAGTATTTTAAAGATAGAACGGCTATTGATAAACATGTTGTAATGGCTGCCATCTTGGAAAAATTATGACGTAATTCAAAATGCTGGGAGGTAGATTGGTGACTGCTCTACCAATTACTTTAATTCAGGTAGACCTTTCTACGCACTGAATTAATATTCATCTCTTTCAGCATTTGAAAATTATGAGGATGATGTGTTTATATTTTTTATCAAAAGAGACTGGTCACGTTTTTTAATGATGTCCTTCCTAATCTTTCTTTCAATACATTTGTACGAAAACACGGTTCGTATTTTGCTAGCAAGCGATTTATTAATCGCTTGCTAGCAAAATACATTGAAGTTTCATTAATATTACCCTAGTAAAGTCAGCAAGTTCATCGGAATACAATAAGGATTTACATTAGCTCAATATTGTATCGTCAGCAACAAAAGTAAAACTTTGTGTATTAAATAGCTCCCATTGTCGATTATAGGTTTGATAAAAATAACTCGTTGGCCGCAAGCGGATTGCTGAGCGGTTCGATTCCCGGGTCGGGCAAAGTGTTATTGGATTTTTCCATCAAGAATTTCGCAGAAGCAGCCACGGAGTCTGGAGTTGTGACCGGTTGATAGCAATAGGCTCACTCCTTTTGACATGGTACTTAAACATAACTGGCGTTCTGTCGGTGTACTATTAGGTACACGTCTGCCTAACCCTTCGGGAATTATAGGCGTCATGATAACAAAGATGAAATAGTTTTAATTTAACCTTTGTTGTTTTGTCGCTGAAGTACGTATTGTGTAGTCGTCATGTTATAAGAATACTAAATCGATCAAAACAAGAAAACTCATTTATTTATATAAAAGGTTTATTTCAATAGAAAAATATAAAATTGACTAAAACATTTCCTTCACTAAGGTTTGAGGGCAGTAGTAGCAGCATCAGTAGTAGCGGCTGGTTTGAACCGCGTGCAGTAGAAGGCTCGCGCGAATCCGGCAGTGACTAGTGTTTGTGACCTAAGGTGTAGCAATAGTAGGAGCAGTAGCAATGGTAGGCGCAGCAGTGGAAGTAGCAGCGTCGTACCGCGCCCTGTAGTAGGCCCTGGCCAGTCTGGCGGTCACGGCGATGCCCTCTCACGTCTCCGCGTTGATCTGGTCCACGAACTGTGGAGGCGCCAAGAACCCGTAACCGTAGCCCGGCAGTTCCAACGTGTACGAGAATAGAACTCCCACTGCCTACGGACAAGACAAAAGTTAAAGTAGATATAATTCAAATATATTTATGCTGTTACCTTCCTATTGCAGATTTCACTTAAACAGGCAAAGAATAGAAACCCAACCAATAATTATTCTGTGTGTGTAATGTGAGCAAAAGTTTTGACACAAGCATAACACATTATAATAGATAGTATAACGCCCGTTTTCCAGGAAGAAGCATCAAAAATATAATACAATCTATTCATCGTGTTAAAGGTCTAACTAAGTCATCAGTAGCCCAGCCTTTTCAGTACTTTGTTGGGGTTGGTTTCTAATCTAACCGGACGCATTTGAATTCTAGTATTAAACATTAAACGACTGCATGTCATCCTGACCTCCAGAAACCAGTTAGTACTGGGTAATACTATACCCTTCGGTAAGACTTTCAGACTGCCGAGCCACTGACTATTTTGTAGCGAGTGTCAAAGATCTACAAATGACAGCCGGGACCAATGGTTTAACGTGTTTTTTGAGGCACGGAGAAAACTTGGTATGCAATAGATCACCTATTCAAGGACCGGCCCTGGTAAGCGCTGCTTAACCTGGAAAGACCGACCAGTGCAGCTGTTATTATTTACCCATGCGCTCCTCAAAAGAAGACTTAATACATGCACATCAGTAAGACCGTCATTCAGAAGTCAAAAATCGAATACAAAAGATAGCAGGCAATCCTGCCATCCGATAGCTAATAAATAGACATCAGTTCAAGCCCCAAATACCGAACATCCTCATTACGGTGATCCTATATGTATCCCGGTAAAGCCCGCGCCTGACACACCACGCCCGGTAATGCCCGTGTCTGATCACGCCGCGCAATTGGCTCGGGCCCGGCTTCACGCACGCGTTCCCTCTGCCGCGCCATTGAGTGATACGCTACGTTTGGCTAAGCATCTGCTGTCGAAACGTTGCCGGCTTTTGTTTTTCCTTGTCTGTCGGGGCTAGTTTTATTGGCAGGTCTGTTAATTAATCTTTCAGGGTCGATATTGGAATCTTTGGTTACAATGACTCGTATGTCTTATAACCATTCTGAAATGAAAAAAAAAATAACTGTTCTATTTACCAATTATTGCACTTTTAATTTGATACTAAGTTGGCAGTAGAGGTAAGGTAGACCTCCAGAAAATCATTATCATCGCCAAACCTAACAACGTACTACTAGGCTACAATCACTTGATGATAAATAGAACCTGTAAAAACTAAAGCTGTCTTTTAGAAATAGGATTGTTACTTTTGGACAAGGCGTTATAAGCCACAATTTTTCGAGACACATTATCAACGTTCTTATGAAATCATGAGCTTTAATCTAAACTAAGACGTTCATAATAACGTTCTTGATATCTACACCAATACAAACCATGTTGAATACGTGCTCAGAATGTATGTCTACAATGAATCAGCAGTAATCGATGTCTATCATAACGTTGTTATCAAAAACACAATAAATTCTGAGCGATAAGATTAGTTCGCTCGATTGCACCAGACGATCGATTATTCATCAAATACTGACTCGTTATTACTTCGAATATTGTTGGTGGATTATATCAGGATTAAAAATACTTAACATACATCTGTAAAAGTTTTTTCATTGAGCCAGATAGGATTAAAATAAAATAAAACTGATTGATTGCTTGCAAATTGAAACAAAAATCCTCCATGTGTTTCCTGTTAAATAATGTATGTGTGTGTATGTTGGTAAGTGGAATTACCTGACCATTATGGTCAGGTAATTCCACTTGGGCACTTCCTGAACTACCGTACAGGATAGTAGCACTGTTTCCTACGCTGTAGTAATTAGCCTGAGGCAGCTTCAGGGCATCCATGGTGGCTCCCATGGCGGCACCAACGTGGTGCAGCTGAGCTCCGTTGGGTGGTAGACTGTAGTCCCCATAACCGAACAGCACCCAGTTCCCATGCCTGTGGATGTCCATGTATATCTGGATCCTGTCCAAATACTCCTTGAGAATGTCCCTGATGTATCCGGTTTCCGGCTCTGAGAAGGGGTGGGTTCCAGGGTAGGTCATAGCGCAAGGGTTGGCTGAGACTCCAGTGGTATTGAAAGCGATGTCAAAGTTCCTGTTGCCGTCAACTCCTCAGCACTCTTCGCTGAGTGCCGCGTTAACTGATCTTGTCTTACACCAGAGACGAGTCTGAAAGGAGTTGAATTTTAAGTATTACGTTACTGTACAGATACGTGGACAGGCCTCGGAGGTCATAAAATGTGAACTGATGACAAAGTGAAGGTACTAGGAAACCGGCAAAAACGAGCAATTAGTCGTTATAGCAATGCCTGATGGAGGATAATGTGGACATTAGTCTCCCTCAATGATGGTGATATGCATCGTTCAGAGAGATGTGGTAAGACAAAACTATGACCTCACTTTTCTGATTCACGCTGTATATAGAATTTCACTTCTATAGGTAAGCGTGGTGAACTCACGGTCTCATGTGAGTACTCATATCCGTCGGGGTTGTCAAGCGGCATGATGATCCAGTCCACATCAGTGCGCAGGTCGCGGTCCTGGTTGCGCAGGCTCTCCACCAGCCTGTACACAGAGTACAACGCCACTGGGGTTGTGACCCACTCGCGCGCGTGGATCATCGCGTTCATGAAGTAGATCGGCTTGCTGCGGTCCTCGAAATTCGACGTTGATATCTAGTACACAAATAGATCACAGTAAATTTAATGTTTATTGCTAATGTTGAAAATGTAAAAGACTGATTCTGTAAAGCCAGATGAAGGAATGAAACAAACCTTTAAGTACTTGATATCTCGTTGTTCATAACCCTTTCCAGCGTTGACAATAGTCACCAAGTTGGGGTATTCAGCCGCTATTCTCTCCATGTACGCGTCGATCTGATAATCAAAGTTAGTCAAAATGCTAAATATTATAACGGAATTAGTACCTGCCTCGTCGGTCCACAGAGTCTGGATGTGTTCCCGGTTGTTGGGAACAGGATCGCTCCCTATTACAAGGAAATTAAACATAACTGGCGAAATGTGGGTGGATTCATAGGATCACCTTTGCCTAACCCTTCTAAGATTACAGGTGTGATGTTATGTTATGTTATGTTATGGAATCAGTAACTTTCGCCATATTTTCAAGCAAGATACACAAACCCAAGGTTACATACTTCAGTATATCGCAAGTAATCCTGGAACACCATCCTTTGAGTTCTAGTACTTCTCCACATTGCTAACTCTTCATCGTGTTCCTCGAGGGCTCTAAAAAATAAATATAATTAAGAGCAGTGTGAATGAGGAGATGTCGATCATTTGATAAAGATATGCTTTGTTATGAGAGAAAAAAATATTAATATTCATAGCATTATTTTCATTTACAGCTAACGATTCGTGAAATTGTCAGCAGTGTTGATGAAATAGTGCTGGCATTTATGATTTATTTCGTTTTCATTTCATAAAAATATTTTATTGAATAATTTTTTGCATTCCATTTTTCATAGACGATTTTTTTTCACTATGTCATACACATAGGTTCACCGCTGCCTTATCTTTCGTGGAATGCAGGCTTGATGTTATGTTCTTATGTTGGTTACATCATGAACCACAAATCCCTCACTCACTTGGCGACATTGTCGACGTGCACATAGTGCGTTAGGCCGGCGTCGTCCAGCGCTTGCAGCAGTGCCGGCTCGTGCGCGCGCCCCACCATGAGCTGTGCCGCACGCTCGCCCGGCGCACCGCGCTGCCACGCGTCCAGCTCCAGTTGCTCCTCTAGCCGCTGCAGCAGAGCTGTATCCGCTGAGTTGCGCATCCACACGCCGTGCACCGTGTAGCTGGAAGGTGGAAGGATTTCTATGAGAGCCTAGACAAGCGAAAAACGCTTCTAAAGGATCCAGCACCGCTGCAGCAGCGCTGCATCCGGTGCGTTGCGGAGTCACATACCGTGGACTATGTAGCTGAAAGGTGGAGTGGGTTATCAGAGAGCATTGGGCATTTAGCCAATATTGAGTTTGCTGTAGAATTTTCAACTTTCGACGCTAAACAAAAAGTTTAAAATTCAACAGCAAGCAATCCAGCACCAGGGTCGCCTTCGGTCTCTACAGCAGCGTCGCGTGTGATCTGTTGCGAAGATATACGCCGTGCACTGTGTAGCTGGTAGGTAGGGTTGGCTTATAGCTAGTCGGCTCGAGACCTATAGATAATTTTGGACTACATCCACGGTAACTGGCAAGATGAAGGAAATGCTTGACAAAGATCACTCATTTCGTATTTAAAACGACGGGACACTTATAAAGTTTCATAATAATAAAGGTTCTACCTGGAGTACGCGTCATGTTTCCCGGCGAGCGCCAGGCTCACCACAGCCGCACACAATATCAACAATTGTCTCAATCGTCCTCTTGCCAAACGGTCTTGAAACAAAATCGCTCCAGTTTTTTTTTATCTTTATCTAAATTATTATGTGATATTTTTGAATTTTATCTAGATATTTACTGGATCTGAACTAACCGATGAAAAGATAATGTCGCTTTTGTTGTTTGATAAACGCTGATATGTGGATTTTTTATGTCTATACCTACTGTAAAGAAGAGTTGGTATAATAGTAATTACAAATGTTAAAAAATATATATGTGGGTGGATATGTGTATGAGTGAACACTTCAAGCACAAAAGAACAAAAGTACAGAGCCGCCTCTGTCCTTTTTTTTTTTAAGTACAGAGGCGGACTTAATGCCAGTCAACCTTTGGGTGATACAGAGACAAGCAGTGGTAGGTGTATATCTGAAAATAATTTTAATGAATACTAAGATTAGCCACAAGGATATATAAAATACTATAAATATATATCAACATTTAGATTAATGTAAATAGACATTTATACGAATATACTAAAATAAAAACACAAATAAATATTTTGAACGAAATTGAAGAAAAATTTAACAATGTTTTGGCATCAAATTGAATGTCATTATTTATAACAGAATCAAAAAGTACGAGTATGTTTTTTGTTAATAAGTGTTACATGTGTTTTTTTTGGTATCTAGTGTAAAGTAAGAAATATCTGGAGCTTCTTCTAGAGATTATTTTAAATTTCCTCTTGTTGAAGCAATTTGAAAGAATGTTACAAAGCTATAGAAAAAAATCCTTACGCGAAGGAATTTAGGTCCGGGGTAGTTGCAAACAAATCTGCGTGTTTTGTACAGCAAGAATATAAATGTAACTTAAAATTGCCTAAAACTAAAATGTTATTCCTTGCAGCTGTCGATTTTATTTTATTTCATTCAAATAGTTGTGATGCGAGCACTTCACACGATTTCCATACAGAACCTAACAGAAGTCAATTTGTCAATCGCCGTGTTACCGCGTAGCAGTGCTACGTGGCTACGCGGCTACGACGTGCTACGCGTGACAGAGCGAATCTCCGTGAGGCTGCGAGTAGCGAGATGCCGCAAGGAGACGATGTATTTATGGTAGGTTCAGTTATTTGTCGCGAGTGGGGCGAATACTAATGTTGACGGAGATCATCTGTGCTGTGTGAGTGCTTGTTGGAACTTATAATTCATCAAGTGATTGTTATTTGCATTTATAGGCCTCCAAAATACAGTAAAAATGCTACAGACGTGTTCCTGGAAAAACTAGATTGCAAACTTGCCTTATGTAGCCGGAAGATTGGTAAAAAAATATTATTTTGCGGTGACTTCAATATTGATATACTTCAAAAAACAAGATTATCTGTAGAATTTCAGCATCTACTTTTAAACTACAATATTAGACCAAGTATAAATAAACCTACACGTATATGTAGCGGTAAATGCATTGACAATATCATGCATAACGTCCGAGGTGGACGAGGAGAGATTTTAGACCTTGTTATGTCAGATCATACAGCCCAGATCTTTAAATGTCCAGTCAAAAAGACTTGTACGATTGACCATTGGTATGTTACTAATCGGGATTACAGCTGTGAAAACAGAGAAAAGTTTTTAGATTGTATGCGTAAACTTTCCTTTGATGAGGTCTTCAATAATACCGATCCCGAAACAGCATTTAATCTGTTCCATGATTTATTTACACTTTTATACGACCTATGTTTTCCTGTTATAAAGAAAAAGATCTCTATTCGAAAATCTCCCAAATGGATGTCCAAAGGTATAAAAACTTGCAGCAAACCAAAAGGGGATAGGCACCTCAGATGCGATAGATAATCTTGTAAATGATATTATTAGTAAATTGAATAATAAAATGAAGGTAGCTGGCTTATTTATTGATTTAAGTTCTGCGTTTGATACAGTTGATCATGAGCTACTTCTGGCTAAACTAGAGCATTATGGCATTAGAGGAAAAGCGTTACAACTTTTGACATCTTATTTAAAAAACCGTAGAATGTACGTAGAAATAAAAGACATTAACTCAAACAATTGTGACGTAAAGTGTGTGAATGAAGTAATATACACGAATACTTTTAGGTCGTTCTGGAACCGAAACACAGTAACTCCAGTCGAGTAATAGTTACTATTGGCATATTCTTTTTTTTTTTATGACGTCTAATATAGAAGTTAGAAATTTATCACATTTTTTCTGTCATTCGAGTTAAATCTTAGTAGGGCTCCCACTATTTCATTCATAAACGCAATAACGTACGCGGTCCGCTCGATGATGACGTAGCGTAGCACAGCTGTGATTGTGCGAGTCAGTTGAGCGGGTCAATGGACGTCGGACGAATTTATTAACCGACTGCAAGTAGGTATTTCATTTCAGGTCCGATTTAGGTTGGTGTAAGTTCATTTACCTACATCATTTCTCGTTCGTATCAGAAGCACGGCACGGTGTTTACCACTATCACATCTCTTCGTTAACGAGAGAAATTAATTGGCATTTAATTCACCACTCTCGCATCACGAAATCACTACTACTCGTACCTATTCAACTAGACTCCGATACGACGACAGTACGCTTGGGAATTAAGCCTTAAATCGAGTGTCGACCAATCAACCTACCTACCTGATTCATAAAATAATACTGCCTAAAACATTTTTTTTGCGGTAATGCTGGCGGCTGTTACAAACGCAGACAATTCGCACAGAAAAATGAATCGTTTCGTCTGTCGAATAGAGTTCATTATTAGTTGGATGTATTTTAGGTATTGGAGGTATTAGGTTGGAATTAAGACCTTATTTTAATAAAGTGAACCGTGTAATTCGGTTGTGCATCTTTGTAACAGTCAGGTTGGACACGAGACAATAGGTTTCTCAGAATAATTTTAGTAAACTGCGTATTTTACTTAGGTATCTAGTTTGGGTAAAATTTCTAATTTTCACCGTTTACGGTTAAGAAATAAAGTCTAAATTCGCTTTTCGTATTTTTATTTGTGCACCAATTTATCTGCGGCTGAGCATAAAGTCGTCTAGCCTCTTCCAGGTTATTGTGCGCCATCCCATAAAAATCCACCATTGCCCAATACTCCACATTGGAGTACGCGTATTGCCGACTCATTTTTAACATGTTATTAGGTTGCGCGTGAGTGACCGAACACGAACCGCGCGACGGCTAGACTCCTAGACTGTGTAAGCGTGGGGTGGGGGCGTGGCTTACGGATCGATGAATGAATTTTTCAATGGGTACCGTTCGCATGTGTTGCCGATCGTGAATACGTTTTACACACACATATGCATTTACCGCAAGGAAGCGTTACTTCGAGTTCTCATTATTTCACAAAAAAAACATTAAATTAAATTTATCGTGATTTTTTTTATTTTTACTTATTGAAAAAAATAGTCCCAATCGTTTCGAAATCGATGATTGAGTTTATGGCTTTCGGTTCCAGAACGACCAAAAAATAACCGTGTATAAGTCTAAAATGACCAACATAAGCCGCGGTGTGCCTCAAGGCTCAATCTTAGGACCAATATTATATTTAATTTTTACAAATGATTTACTAAATTTTATGAATAATACCCAACCCGACGCAGGACTTATAATGTTTGCAGATGATACGAACGCCATAATCGGGTCGTCAAATTTAAATGAGTTGACAGAAAATGTAAATAAGTGTTTAAAGAATCTTTCTGTTTGGTTTACAGCAAATAATTTAATAATAAACCCAAATAAAACCAATGTTATGTTGTTTAAAACAACGTCACGTAACAAAGATAGCATAGATGTCAAGCTCAAAAAGGAAAATATTGGACTGGTGAACGAAGTAAAATTTTTAGGAGTTTTTATAGATTCCCTATTAAATTGGAAAAAAGAGCTCACCGCCATTGATTCCTCAATATCTTCAGCTTGTTACGCGCTAAGAAGCCTCAGGGACGATATTGATTTAAAGCAGCTAAAATCTGTATATTATGCATTAGTAGAATCCAGATTACGATACAGCATTATGTTTTGGGGGAGCAGTTACGGGTATAATTGCCAAAGAGCATTCATACTGCAGAAACGTGCGTTAAGAACGATTGTCAGAATCCCACAACAAGAGTCATGTAAAGAATATTTTAAAAAATTTGCTATTTTGACGGTACCAAGTTTATATGTTTTAGTAATACTCAGCCACTTTGAGAAATACATACACGAGCATGAATCACAAGAAGAACGTGAACTTAGAGAGAAAACTAGAAGAAACGTTATAAAAAATAAAATTGCACCGAAACTTAATATTACTAAACATTGCTCTAAATACCAAGCAGTAGAATTATTTAATAAGTTGCCTACTGATCTGCGATCATTGATTTACAAAGGTACTCTATTCAAAGCCAAACTCAAAGCGTTCCTGTTGAATAAATGTTTATATTCTTTAACTGAATTGGTGACAAATGATGGTGAATAGTTTTTATATTTAGTAATTTACCTTTTGACATTAAGACCGCTTTCACATTTAGGCGACTTTAGCAGCGCGACAGTCGCGCGTCTAACGTCCAGACGGTAAAATTGTTTTTTTTTTAGATATTGTCTTCGACTGTGCTTCTGCCGCGCTACTGTCGCGCTGCTAACGCCTTAATGTGAAAGCGGCCTAAATATTTATTCAAGACATTATTCGATTTTTTACATTTTAGAGAATAGATTTATAAGTATTTGACATAATAATATTTACATTAAATTATATAATTACTATTTACATTCTATTGACACAATACTTATCATTTATGTTATTTTAGATTTTAAATTGAGTAGACTTTACTGTTTTTTCATATTCATAATTTGTTGTTATAACTATAAAATATTAATTAATGTACAAACCAATTCAAACACAATGCGAATTGTTATATGAATAAATAAATAAAATAAATAAAAACGGAAAAGGGAAATACTCTGGCAATTTCGAAGATTGCCTACGAATGATAACGAACAATTGTTAAAACAGTACTCAAAACGACTCAAAAAAGACATCTACTTGACCCAAATCTCTCAAAATAATTATTTTATAAATAATGCCGACAACAAAACTAAAGCTACCTGGAAATTTATAAAACAAAACTAATCAAACTTTCGTTCTGAAACCTTGCAAAAAATACATTTTGATAATAAAGTAATTGATGATCCTATAAAAATTGCTACAGCGTTTTATAATTATTATGTAGATGTAGCAGATCAAAAAAATTGTAATAATAATCAAAATTGTAATAGTTTCTCAAACATAACTCATTATCCAAAATCCATATTTATGGCACCTACTGATCCCTTAGAAATATTTAAAATAATCAATTCATTAAAAAACACGAATAGCACCGGATATGACGGCATTGCAACAAAAATTCTTAAACTTGTGGCTAACATTATCGCTCCCGTACTAAGCTATGTTATTAATTTATGTATTGAAAATGGACACTTTCCTAGTAGGTTAAAAATGACATTGATTAAACCACTACATAAAAAACGTGATAATACAACCATATCCAATTACCGCCCCATAGCTTTAATACCAATATTGTCTAAAATCTTTGAAAAAGTTATGTATAATTCACTCTATTCCTTTTTTGAATCTAATAACATACTAACAGAAGAACAATATGGATTTCGGAAAAATAAAACTATAAATAAAGCGATATACGAGTTATTTTCAAAAATTATTCAGAATGTTGACAAAAAAATACCCGTTACAGCAATATTAATGGATATGACTAAGGTATTCGATCACGTAGACCATACAATTTTGTTGAACAAACTAGAACGTTATGGTATTAGAGGCAATATGTTAAAAATGATTCAGGCATACCATTGATAGAATTTGCCCAAAGACAAAAAAAGAGATTACTTACAGTTCATCTGTTAGGATCACAACATTCCTCAGGTTCCTCAGGGTAGTGTCCTGGGGCCCTTACTCTTCATAATATATATAAATGATCTTCCCAAGTGTACTGCTCATCAAACCATACTATTTACCGATGACAGCACAGTAATTATTCCATGCAATAATGTGAATGAATATGAAAATGATATAAATACTGCCTTACAACATATAATTCACTGGTTAAAAGTAAACAAATTAAAAATAAACTTAGAAAAAACTAAAACGATGTCTTTTTATCAACGTACAAACCAATCACAATTAAATATAGATTATGAAAATATAAAAATAGCCGACACCAACAATGCCAGGTTCTTGGGCCTACAACTAGATAGTCATCTATCATGGAAATCACACATAGAAATTATCTGTAAAAAACTCAATCATTACGCTTATGCTCTCTATAACTTAAGAAAAATAGTAACTAAATCCGTCGTCCTAGTAGCTTACAATGCTTACGTAACATCCACTTTACGCTTCGGAGTACTATACTGGGGAAATTCTACAGATAGATTTATCGCTTTCAAAGCGCAGAAAAAATGCTTAAGATCTGTTTTCAAGCTGAAATCAACTGATAGTTGCTTGCCATTATTCAAAAAGTATAAGTTACTTACCCTACCGTGTATGTATATTTATGAGACTGCAGTGTTCGTAAAATGTAACTTACATTTATTTGAGACATTGAAGTCGAAACGCCGTAATAATGAGATTTGTGCCAATGCACACAACACAGCACTTTATTCAAAAAGTCTTAAGGGCATGGCACCCAGAACATACAACAAAATTCCGAAACCCATAAGAGAAAAAAGTGATGTTAATGATTTCAAAAAGTACCTAAACAAATATTTAACACAAAAAGCATTTTACTCTATCAAAGAATACCTAGACGAGAATGCAAACTAAGTAGATTAGATAGTAATTAAGAAAATTTTATTTTCCTTTTTTTATCCTTTTTTCATAATTTTGTATGTTTAAAAAACAAATTCGGCTCATAATATTAAGTTAGCATAGTTTTTAAGAATAATTTATAGTATAATT
Source organism: Noctua janthe (assembly GCA_910589295.1). NCBI lineage: Eukaryota > Metazoa > Arthropoda > Insecta > Lepidoptera > Noctuidae > Noctua > Noctua janthe. The sequence goes on along the minus strand of OU342573.1, from coordinate 480,712 downwards.
TTAATATTTGTACGCCGTTGTCGGCAAAACATAGCGATCTCTTTATATTTACTTACATCTTTTACACCTATGTTTAACAAATAAAAACTTTGACTTTGATTTTGACTTTATTCACTTTCTACTGAATTATGTCAATAGAGTAGTGGGAGTTTGATGCCTGACAAATGAGACGATAACGGCACAGTTTAGTAGTTGCCATTAGTATGTCAATAATAAATAAAATGTTTCTGTTACATTATCATCAACACTGAAAATGGGATATTTACAATGTTTAGTATTTGACCTCATAAGAAATAGTAATAACAGTATAAATTATTGATTTTACAAAATGATTTGGTGCTTTTAAATTAACTACATGGTCCATCCCGTACACATTAGAGAGTTGAACTAGACATTGCTCATTAATTGAAGTAAATTGCCTTAATCATGTTGCTTGGCAGCCGATCCGATGTTTCGGATTATGTAACTACTTACATGATGTTGCTATAGTTCACGTATTTTATATTTATATAACCAGCATAATGTGCTGAGAGCCTATTGTCACTACTGAAGATGCCTGTGTATCTCCGAGGGAGCTTTATGAAGGTAATTAGCTTACCAGCAGTACCTCGCAGTACAACTAGACCAAGACACGAACAAATCTCAGACAAGCGGAGCAACGTTTACCTTAATTTGGGCAGAAAATAGTTCCTCAGAATTTTTAGATTGTTATAAAACTTGATCTGAAGTTTTACAATTTTAAGAAGAAGTGAAATCTCGAGCTGTCCTTGTTATTAAGTATGCACAAGATGTAATAATTTCTAGGTCAAGTACGTAATACAGTTCGACGTAGATAGAAGGCTCCTTACGGTAACAACTTTAACCGCGTGGGAAAGATTATTTGATAGAGAAAACGTAACTTATGGAATTTTTCTCGTCGCTGTACCTCACTTGACTTGTTTTCTATGAAACAGTTTATTTTAGTAATTTTTTTTATTGGTAATCCCAGGGGTTATACACTCTCATGACATCGTTATAAAATGGTTAACATTATTCAATTCAGAACTGTAACCTGTTTGTACAAACTACTACTAACTTCATCAGACTTTTCAAGGGCCGATGCCTGCCAGGGCTGCGGGACTGTTCGAAAGAGATACCGTGGCCCTGGAACACAAAGGGCAAAGAAGGAACATGGATGGGTTTTAGTCAGTAGAAGTCTGACACTCAATTCCGCTCCGCCCAGAGCGGAGGGGGTCATTTGATGATTTAGAAAAAAAAACGGTAAACCACACATCGACATCCCCCTCAGGAACGTATAAACTATCAGTCTTTATCCATTCCTTGCAAAAATGCCAACAACAGTGAAGTAAGAAATGATTTATAAGTTTTATCGATCGCTGACATGACAGTTCCGTTCTGTTCAGTTATAACTGAGCAAATTTGTAAGCACCTTTACATAGATCCTCTTTGACACTACAAATTTATTGAAAATCATCAACAAAACAAAGTACTCAATAATGCGCATTTTCAACCACGCATGCGACATTAAAACAAGGTAACATCATTCATCATTAATGTTATTCGGTAAGTAAAGGAAACGCCTTAGTGCGGCGGATACACCGCGCACCGCGGCGACGAGCGCTAACAATCTCGGCTGAACGCGGAAGTAATCGTGACATTTGCATAACTCAATGGGAGCAAGCTATCGTAAATCGTTGAAGGCGGGGTGGTTAGACTGATTTGTCGTCAATTTGTTTTTATAGCTATCTACAAAGTCAAAACATCTGCTCATATGACCAGATGTCTGAACGTGGATGAAGCAAAGGAAGGATGAGGAAGAAGAGGTAGGTATGTAAGGATCGTAGCTGGTGGCGTTTCTGCTTATCCCCATGGGAAAAAGTCGCGAGTTAATACAATCATGGTGTGTGCATATGATTTTTTCCATTGATCATTTCATCATATCATTTTTGGTCGATCGTTTTTGACTACCGCAGAAACGGGTTGCAGTCCCCAAACAGTTGAACGCCTGAACCTTGGAATATAATGTGATGAACCTACTCAAGTGGGCATCACTTTCAAAGCATTTCGTATTTCAGGATTGAGAGGTATATTTTGGTTGCTCGTGTCAATCTTACAAGTTTGTGTATTTTTTTATTTTTATTATTGCTGACAGACTGTCACTTTTACATAATTATTTATTTAACACTTTAGGCATAGAGTAGAGAGGCCTTATTCAAACAGTGGTTGGTGTAAATCTGAAAATTGATAAAAGCAGAGACGGTATCGTGAACAAATTTCTGAACTCATATGTGTTTAGTAAGAGCGAGACAGTCGGAAGTTATATGAGACTCACGTAATTAATTAGTTAACGTTAGATAATGCACGGCACTTAACTGAATAATATTATGTTGGTTCGATATAATTCTTTAATTAACTTAATTTAACTTTAGATTAAAAATAAGCATTCAAAGAAATCTGTTTCATTCTTAGTTTTCTGGCTTAGCCAACTTAATTGCATTGAGTTTTTCTACATTTAATTTTTCTGTCGTGAAAGCTAATTGGAAAAATTTATATTAAATTAGATTATTCAAAAGAGCTTTATTAATAGCGAAAAGCTTGCGAACAAATGGTTCTAATTAGTCGTTGAATTACGTTTTACTCAGAGCTATAATAATAAAGTAGGTTGAAATGCTTAATCCATAAAACGGCGCACAATTTCCAACTCAAATAACCAGAACATGCAAACAGCAGAATTGCAAAAGGTCTTCGAAATATCTTACAATGCGGAACAATGTACAAATTAACAATATAAGCGGTAAAACGGACGTAACACGTACGGAATGTGTTTGCGGGTTTCCGGGATCCCGGGCTGGCGCGGGATTTGAATGGGGATTGTGTAAAACTACGCAATTTTAAGTTCCGAATGCTGACACGCGGGATTTTGTAGTTGCGATTCGCAATTACGAAACTAGCAGCATTGAAAGTTGTTCAGAGGAAAATTTGAACGTGTTGTTTTGTTATTAAAGTTGCTGACAGAGCAGTACATTCAAATTAGTAAACGAAAAGCCCGAACACAGATAAAAATGAATTTACATCCGGATGAAGAAATATGACTGATCGTATAAGGACTCGGAGGAGGAGCTCGTGGCTAAATAATAACAGCCGCTCGGGTCGATCGTTAGGTTAAGCAGTGCTTGCCAAGGTTGGTCTGTGAATGGGTGACCACCCATTACATACCGAGTTTCCTCCGTGCCTCGGAAAGCACGTTAAGCCGTTGGTACCGGGTGTCATTTGTAGATCTTTGACAGTAGTTAGGTAGTCAGTGGCCCAAAAAGTCTGACAACCAGTCTTACCAAGGGGTATCGTATTACCCAGTACTAACTAGGATGTGGAGGTCAGATAGGCAGTCGCTTCATGTAAAATACTGGTATTCAGCTGCGTCCGGTAAGACTGGAAGCCGAGCCCAACATAGGGAAAAGGCTAGGCAGATGATGACTGATCGTATAAGGACTCTAAGTAGTGGGATTAGCATGGACAACTGGGCTTTTTGGAAGTTAAGGGGGAGTGTTTTGCTAAGTAAACATCAACATATCAGTTGCCATCAGACTGCTAGACAAATATCTCCCCAAGCACCATAACATCGCCGGCCCCTGTACTCCTGGCATCCAGCAGGAAGACATAACTGTACAAAAATGGGTGTATAAAATACCTTGTAGTGAATTAATAATGTATAGACTTAAAATAATAGTCCATAACTACCTAACTAATGGTATTCAGCTGCATGCAGTTAGACTGGAAGACGACCCCAACATACTCGTAGTTGGGAAAAGGCTAGGCAGATGATGAATTACTAATATTATTATCCTAATCATCTAATTAAACCTCAGCTCCTAAACTATGCTCTAACGCCATAACATAAAGCTGGTAACACATCAAAGCGCGTCGTTACCCAGTCAACACAAACCCGCGCCACCGCAGCTTCGCCCACAGTGAGCAACGGCCGTTTGAACTACAACACAAACCTTTATGTAGTAAATACATGGACCTATGTATGTATGTAAGCTTCAGACAACCGACAATCTGTCTCCGCACGACTTAATTAAAGTCCAAAAACGTTTCAATGTTTTGCGTATACAGATACTACTTGGGTACTTCGTCGTGTTGCGTCAGTCGCCCACGTGAGGCGGTGTGGTGGGAAATGGAAGCGGTACTACACATACAATTATTGTTATAAGTAAAATACAAACGCAACTTAATATCACGCCTAAAATCCCCGAAGGGTAAGGCAGGGTTTTTCTTTCAGGAAATTCTCACTAGAAGTCCGGAGTCAGAAATTGTGTCCGGTTGATGGCTATAGGCTTGCTCCATAAACATAACTGGTTCACTGTGGATACATTGTGGGTCACCACCTCCTGGCTCTTCAGGTAACAGGCGTGATATTATGTTAACTTAATTTGCAAATTATAGAACAACAGGCTAGTTTATAATATAATCTTTAGGATTTGCAAACCCTGCTCATATAAAATAAAGGGCTATTTAGGGTGTCCGAGTTAATTCAGCTTAGTTAAGACTGTTGCGAGCGTCAGGATTACGGCAAGTGACACTTTATGTGTTTTGGATTGCGATGGTGAGGCAGGGGGGGGGGGGGGGGTACGGGGTAAGGGGGATTGTGTGTGATATACAGACAGATGTAGCGACGACTCAGATGGTCAGTGGAAAAGTGTGACGTGTTTTTGTACCTTTTCTTGCGTCGTATGTTACAAGCCGTGCCCGTGCTTTTACCCATGGCATGGAGTTTCCCAGAGCAAGCGCAGCGTAGGTACGTGTTTTTAAGAAGAATAAGTAATATCATGCCAATCGAGAATAGTGTTATTTTTTATCAGTGAAATATTGTTTGTTAATACACAGTTGATTCGTGTTTTCTATTCTTCGGAAGACTCACAGCTGAACAGAACAGTAAATACTACTCTGTCAAGAAAGTACCGGGAAACGATCATTAATACACAAAATGTTAGTTATTTATCCAAAGTTATTTTATTGCCTTCAAAGTATGCTCCTTCAGAAACGGTACACTTACGCCAACGAATAATCCAATCATCAAAACATTTTTTAAACGCTTTTTCCGGAATTGAGATCAGTTCTCGCCGCGAATTCTGCTTTATGTCTTCCACCGAATGAAAACAGATACCACGCAGTGGTAATTTGAGTTTAGGAAAAAGAAAGAAGTCGGCTGGAGTCATATCTGGTGAATAAGGTGGTTGCTCGATGGTATTTGTTGAGTTTTTGGTCAAAACTTCGTTCGCCTTGTGCGAAGGCGCATTATCGTGGTGCAAAATCCAGGAATTTTCTTTCCACAAATCTGACCTATTTCGTCGAATTTGTTCTTTTAAACGCCGCATAACGATCAAATAAAATTCTTTATTTACTGTTTGACCTTCCGTTAAGTATTCCGAGTGCACAATACTGCGATAGTCAAAGAAAACGGTCAACATGACTTTGAGTTTTGATCGACTTTGGCGTGGTTTTTTCGGTTTCGGTTCAGTTGGAAAACGCCACTCCGAAGCTTGTTGACTAGTTTGCATGTTGAACTCGAAACCCACGTCTCGTCCCCGATATTAATGACGAAACGTGGGTTTCGAGTTCGTTTTATGAATGTTGAGTCGGAAATGACTCGTTCTAGCATGTCCTCAGCGGCTCTCTTATGCGATTGAGTTTTTGTACAAAATTCAGGTATTTTAGGACTAGCCGAGTGGCAACATGTTTCATACCCAAGTGATTATTTAAAAAGGTACGGATCGACTCGTGAGATACAGAAAGTTCAGCGGCTGTCTCTCTCTAACTTGAATGAGGATTTTCAGTCAGTATTTCCTTCACTTTTGCGATGTTAACTTCTGTTGAAGACGTTGATGGCCTACCAGAGCGAGGCAAATCTTCCATCACATCTCGACCACTTTTGAACGCTTTATACCACTCATAAGCACGAGTTTTTAATAAAGTCGATTCACCGTATGCCTTCTGTAACATTTTCGAACACGAAATTCCATTGGCAATCAAAATTTAAGACAAACTCTTTGTTCGATGTTTTTGTCCATTATGAAATTCGCAATACACACTAGATATGATCTAACCAAAAACAGCACTGTATTTAATATAAATAACAGATGCAACTCAAACTCCGCGCCAAAATGGAAAATAGTTGTGCCAATCTAACAAAAAAAAAATGAATTTGGAACCATAAACAACTCATCCCTATACTTTTTTAATAGAATGTATGACTATACCAAGTCTTCATCTATAAAAAAAAAACAGAACAGTGAATATAATCTCTGAACAACACTACACAAGCAAAGACAACAAACATACAAGCTAAAAATTAAAAAAAGACAGTTTTTGTTTTCATCGGTATCATTCTGTCACTAAGATAAAAATAAGTGCTTCCTTCACGCTATCTCTCTCGCTTCCGCCCGCATTTTAACCTCTACCTTAAGGTCGTAAATACGCTTATTCACTGCGAGACAAAGATGGCTCGGCCGACCCTATGATTCCTCCGAAACGACCCAAAAAAACGGTTAAAAGCCTTTGTCTTAGGACTGCGAATTAAATTAGTATTTTTTGACGGGCTAAAATAGGTCATTTTGTAGAAGATACAGAATTAAACTCTCCATCCGAAAACCAACTTTACTGCTTTAAAAAAAGAGTAGAATTTAAAATGGTGGGTAGGAGATGGACCTCAAAAATCACAATGTAGAATAATATTTGTTTAAGAATACTTGAAGCTCAATCAGAATATCTGATTCCGACATTAAAAGGTCTTGGCTCACTTTATAATGGATTCGCTTCTCATCGCGGGCACTTTTGTTCTCTCTTCACTTTGTACTGAATTTCGTATAAAAGTTGTATTTGGTAGATGCGATCTGGTTATAATGTTCATTTGAAAGTAACCTAAGATATTTTCAAATAAATGTAATGAAAAGGTAAACAGAAGATATAGCCACACCGGTTTCTTACTAACACAGTTAAAAAGCCATTATGTAAGAACCTATCAGTCCTGTTATTAAACTACGTAACTGTTTTAATAAATTTTTCGTAAAAATCAGAAGACCTGGAATTTTCCGTACCAACATTATGTTACTAATTCATCCATTCTCCTATTTACAAATTCCCTGTAAATTAATCTTAAAAATAGTGTTAGAGCAGTGGTAAGTATACTTTGTACATTTATCTATCTAAAGTTTGCCATTTCATAGCTATAACGAAAAAGGAAAAAGTTTTCAGTATTTTTAGAACGTTTTACTAAAGTGTGTTCATTCATAACAAACTTCCTAAGAAAGCACCTGAAGCCGCAGGATCATAAGTCCTGAACGTCAAAACATACGAGCCACTGCAGAGGTTCAATATTTGTGTCAAATCGCCCACAATAAAGTTTTATTCGCCGTCTTCTTACTACACTTCTAGTTCAGCATTGGGCTCGTAAATAACACACTCGTCTTCGCACTAAAAATATTATTTGGGCTACTTTTTTGGAAGTAGTTGATGCAGAAGGTCCACTACATGGAATCAATGAATAAACGGTTTTAATCTTGCTGGCTGGCTACAATTTTAGCCAAAGTCGAGTTGAATTAATGTGGTATATTATGTAAGTTATTCAAATTGTGTCAGGCAGTTTCTTTTTTGCTGGCGCGAATAGCATTGACAAAAAAAATAGTCTAACATCTTCCCTGGGGCCCAAGTCTGCTATTTTTATAAATTCGTCATTCCAACACGATCCCAAAATTGCTAAAAGTTGGTAATCTGCTAAATTCATAATGGTCGATCGGTGGTCGGTCAATGGTCTCGTAATAGAATTGTGTTATAATGACGTTGTCGGCTAATATTATAAAACCCGTTAGTAGAAATGATTTTCGAAAAACTACTACTAAAGAACATTTATTCATACCAGATTTCATTTGTATATATTTTTGCATCATCATCATCTGCCTAGCCTTTTCCCAACTATGTTGGGGTCGGCTTCCAGTATAACCGGACGCAGCTAAATACCAGTATTTTACATGGAGCGACTGCCTATCTGACCTCCACAACCCAGTTAGTACTGGGTAATACGATACCCCTTGGTAAGACTGGTTGTCAGACTTTTTGGGCCACTGACTACCTGTAACGACTGTCAAAGATCTACAGATGACAGCCGAGACCAAAGCCGTTGGTCTCGGAGGAAACTCGGTATGTAATGGGCGGTCACCCATCCACTTAACTGCTCGAGTGATATGTCAAATTTTTGTTCCGTATTTTAAAATTAAATTTATTAGTAATTAAGTTGTATTATGTTGTAATTATATGTGATATCGTATTTTAAATGTGTAAATACTCAGGAAAACTATTTTCCTGCTAATTAATGAAGGATTCGGTTATATGACATTACCGGTAACCTAAAAACAACAGCTGACGATTTAACTACAGATTTATACGGGGAGTATTTGTTTACTTTTTATTTTTTAATAGCACACAATCATCCCTTTAACTTTATAACACGTCCACGCCAATTCTAGAATAGTTTTTATTTATTTTATTTTTCTGAATAAGTACCCTCTGGTTCTAAACCCTTTGTTGTCAATGTATGTTCGTAAAAAGTAATTTTGTATATCGCATCTAAACGTTGTTTACATCAATTTTTTCAATATTAATTAAATATAACATACCTGATCGTTATTCTATTAATTAATGTATTAAAATAATCTTTTAAAAAAAAAATCTTAGTTTTTATTCTAGGCAACCTACCCACTAATGAAAAAGTAAAATAAAATCTTATTAAACCAGTTAAATTGAATATAAAGCTAGATAATATCAATATTTTCAAATTAATATATCAGCCTACCTCATTTCTTTGAGTAAAGCTAAAGTTTTTTCCCTGTTTTTTCTCTCTTTCATCTCTAAATTTTCTTCATTTGTCTATCCTGTCAGTTCTCACCGTTCCCTTATTTCGAATTTTCAGTAACTAATCCGGAAACCATGCCTGTGATGACCCGTAAGGCTACTGCTCAGGATATGGAGCTTAAATTGAGAACGGCCCTCCAAGAACTTAAGGACTCAAAACTCCAATGCCAACAACTATTACAGGAGATAGAAGACAGTGAGGAGGAGGTACAATAACATTAACAACAAAAACTCCAGCTTAAAACGGGAGCTAGTAGATCTTCATCAGCAATATTTAAATGTTGTCAATGAACGGGATCAACTACAAGTGGTCACGGATGGGTTCAGCAACTGTAGTAACTTGTATGAGGAGGCTTAAAGTAAAATTAGGGACCTAGAGGATGAATTAATCCATGCTAACGTTAAACTTTTAAATGTAAAAAAAGAAAAGGATCACACTCAGGCTATAGAAACTGAGCATTTGTACAATGAATTAGTAAATACAAATTGTAACCCTCATTCTATTATAACAATAGACCTTACAGAGGACTCCTTAATCAACCATAACTACAGCCATAAAATTAGTAAAAATAAAATTAAGAAATGTGCAAGATTGAATAAATTCATTAAAAAATGTAATTACAAGAAACAAAAAAAGCACTATTCCAAAAATATTCAATTAAGGAAAGAACGTGTTTCTCTTATTAATAGATTAAATAACTATCAGATTAAATTGGAAGATAGTATAAATATTTATGAAATAGACACTCAGCGCTTGCAATCTGAAATTCAGGCTCTGAATATGTCACTAAAGTCTTTGTATAATAAGTATGATAGTTCTAAAAAGCAAATTAAGGAGCATATTCTTGCCACAAACGAGTTGATAGACACTTGTACAGTAGACCTCAAAAGTGCAGCACCATGCTAAAGATTACATTGCTATGAACTGTGCGAGCGCGATACAGCAGTGTGTGTGCGTGTGCGTGTATGAGTGATGTCTCAACATTCTACACATAACACACACTAATGAACTGTCGTCACACTACGCGAAATAGCATTATATTTCTGTTGCATTTAGAATACACAACATAGTGATGACCTGTTCTTACCATTGCATTGTTAAAATTCGCGTAGTATTAACATGAGTTGGTAGCTGTTTGGGCTGAGCATGGGTTCACGATCAATGAAGTCCAAGTTCGAATCCATGTTATTACAATGTGTGGCTGTTTTTTGTTTCTTTGAAACCTTAATTATATTTGTATTTTAAGCAGAAAGTCGTTAGGTATTTATGTTTATTTATGATATAGTTATGCTTATTATTTATTTTTTATAAGAAGTTAAATATTAGATAGTTATTGTATTATTATTTAACCTCATTAAATGATTTTTATTTTATGATTTCGGTGTTGGAAGGTGGAAATAAAAAAATCATGCTGAATGATAACAAAAATGTTTATTCGTTTTATTTATTTATAAAATTAACAAACTTTTATGAGAATGTGACGTCACATTCCTATCTAGGCAAAAAAAAGTTCTCTTATCACCGTTCATAAGATTTTTTGTTGTATACCCACTTGGTCAATTCATAATAAGAATAACATAACACGGAAAGGATATTCTAATAACACAAATATAATTGTTGATACCCGCTTATTATAGGTATCAGTATTCAGCAGAGTTAATTGAATACTATGAGTATGAGTATAATATATGAGTTAGACTTTATGAACGTGTTTTTTTAATGTAACGTCACATTGAATGTATTGAGGTTATAGCTTAAGTGTTCATTTTCTTGACGAAAAGAATATTGAAACTAAACCCCAATTTAAGATCATTAAATTTAAAATTTATTTCTTAATTTTTTATTTTTTTATTTACGGTTATGTTAATATTATTAAATATTTAGTTACCCGGTCTACTTATTAAATTAAGTATTATTATTTTTTCACCATAAATTAAGTCTTCCTTTTGGCAAGACTTGAAAGTCTTCTCGTCAGAAAATACAGTCACCTCCCAGTTAAAATGTAAATAATCTCGAGCAAAACGTAGTCTTTCCTCCCTGTGTTTTTGTGTCAAAAATGGTTTTTAGCTGGCTTCCGATGATGTAAACCTTCAGCATGGAATGCATGGCGAACAGTCTGTAATGTAGTATCCAATTGTTCTGCAAATATTATAGTTGGAATGAAACCATTTGTTTCATATTCTTCCACCATAAAACGTCGCTGAGTCGGGTTAATAAGCGGCGGCCTTTCACTTCTTAGACGACTCTTCAGACTACCTTCTTCCTCAAACCTCTTTACCCAACGGCTAACAGAATTTCTAAAAAAAAACAAAATATGATTACACACTTGCAACTAGCAATTTATTTAATAAAAAGAAAATCACACACCACAACTATCATCATAATAATTATAATTTTTAAAAATAACTTACACATTTTAAGCCAGTTTCAGTTGAAATTTGAGAAATATTAAGCCCATTTTTACGCAAAGTGACAATATTTGCCCTGTCATCAATACTAATATTAGCTTGCATCTTGAATAAAGACAATCAAACAATACGCTAATCGTAATAATAACACAAACGCTCGAAACAAAGTTCACCAACTAACAACGTCATAACTAACTACTTTGTTCAATCCAGAAGTTTATTTTGTTTCACATTCACCCTCATCTTTTTTGTTAATAATAAGTTCCAACTAATATTTAGAAAAACATATCTCATCGGGTCTAACGTATCATTTATAATTAAAACACAAAAAGAGTAATGTCACTTGGGTTCGAACGCAGAGTATACAGTGCGAGACATTTTATCTATAGCGTTAACCGCTAAGCCAGATAGACACATAATTGTTTGTTTGAAATTAAATATCACTAACTTAATACTCCGTTGCGACATGACAGGCTTGTCACTAAGGCAAATGATCATTATATCGCACTCTTTCTGACTAGATAATTATGAAAGAGAGCGATATACGATATCGTGTATGTGTGCAAAATATTTCTTATGGAAAAAGGTCGTAAGTGCGACTTGTTTTGATGCGATCGTTTTGTGAAACTGCTATTGCACTTATGGTCTCTACTGTACTTGTCGGAGTGAACCCAGTTTTGATGCTCTCCAGCCTGAGGCAACGGAGGACCCGTCCCAGGCTGTGAGTGCTCAGGATGGTATCATCATCAACCAAGATATAATACCTGACATTACACTTCATGTTTCACAAGTAGTACAGCCTGAGATTGGTAATTTTGTCTCACCTAATAGTCATGATTGTAATCATTCAGTCATGTTCTCTGACAGTATAGGTAGAGGGCTAGGTAAATTAATTAGTAATAACCTGAGTTATTGTACCCAAAACAATTGTATGCCAGGGTCAACCTACAAACAAATTATGGCATCAGTAACTAAAACTGTTTGTGATCCTAATACCACCATTACTATATGTGTTGGTAATAGTTCTAAGATTAAAAAGGAAGACATCACTGGCTGGGTATCAGAGTTGTTAAAGTTAAATTGTAATAAAATCATATTGTGTGCTTTTCCATATTTTGAAAATGTATCTAATAGAAAAAACAATTACATACACATGTTAAATAAACATGTACATTTTTTAGTAGGTCACTATAGTGACAAACTTATATATCTTGATATCAACACTTTTGTTGATAAACTTCAGTCGACTCGGGGTAAAGTGTATCTACCTATTAGATGTAGACACAAAATAGCTCGGCTATTAGCTTTTAATATTCACTCAGACATAAGTAGTATGTCGAAGTTTAGTTATATTATTAACACTGCGACCTTAAATAAATATAGCATTAGTGCTATAAATGTTTACAAAAATTGTACTGAGGAGGATCCATGTGTCACCATGGAAAATTCTCAATTAGGGTATATTAGTAATAGTATTTTATTGTCTGGTGATGGCACGGGAGTCTCGGGGCTCACTCCAGATATTAATATTAATTTAAACTAGGAAGTGAGACAACAGAAGGTACCATTAACAATTTTGTTAAATCTATCAACATCAAGGTACCTTCTTGCACTCATTTAAATATTAAAAAAGGGCCTCAGCAGAACACCTTAAAATTATTCCACCAAAATATCCAAGGCATTTCTTCCAAATTATTAGAAATTGAATTATTTTTAGAAAGTATGTTTGATATTATTTGTTTTACTGAACATTGGCTAAAGGATTACCAAATGCTTATTAATTATGAGAAATATGCGGTGGGTAGCTGTTTTAACCGTAAATCTATGCTGCGTGGAGGTTTCCTAATATTATTGAAAAATTGTGTTAAATATAAGCAACGTAATGACATAGTAGGTCTCTCGGCGGAACATTGCGTCGAACTGTCTTGTGTTGAGCTAGATAAGCATGTAATTGTGTGTGTGTACAGACCCCCAAACTATCAAAACTTTTCCTTATTTGAATCAATAATGGAAGATGTCCTGGCAAAACTTGCAGCCAGTGATAAACCTATAATTATTTGTGGTGATTTCAATATCAATATTTTAGAAGAAAATTCTAATAGCAGTCGATTATTAAATCTTTTCAAGTCATTTGACTTGACTAACATTTTTATTGAACCTACGAGAGTCACTTCATCTTCTGCTACTTGTATAGATAATGTTTTCTGCAATTGTGTTTACTTAGATAAAACCATAGTAAATTGTTTGCCGTCTGACCATAGCGGACAAACTGTAACTTTTAGGTGTAACATACCATTGCAAAAAGTTCAGATTCAATTTAGACCTATAACTACTAATAATTTAAAGAGGTATAATATTTCCCTACAGAACAAGTTAAGTGTTATGAGCCATCATATGGACGATATTAATATAAATCAATTGTATGATAATTTCTTTTCAATACACACTGAATTTAACAAAACTTTTGAAAAGAAGACAAAATGTATTTGCCCTAAATTTATATTTAGTGATTGGGCAACTAGAGGTATCAGAAAAAGTAGGGAAAGACTATTTGAGCTTTATGGCCTTAAGCCTTATATAAACTCTGAAACTTTTAACAAATATGTAGCTAAGTATTCAAAAATTTTTAGAAATACATGCAAGGTTGCCAAAGCCTTGCACATTAGCAACAAGATCAAAACAGCAGAAAACAAAATTAAGACAGTTTGGAAAGTCATAAATAACGAGACTAACAGGAAGAAAATACGTAACACTAGCTACACATTAGATACAGCATGTGGTCCTAAAAGCTCTAATCAGGAAGTAGCTCATGAGTTTGTAAATTTCTTTACCGATATACCGTTAAAAACTACGGAGGCTCTTAATTCCTCTCCTGAAGTCTCAATTGGTTTATTAAAGGCGAATGTGTCTGACTGCCCGGCTGAATTTAAATTTAAACACATAAACCCTATGATAGTTATTAAAGCTTTCCGGCAAATAAAAGTCAAACTGACCGAAGATCTTTGGGGAATGTCTATCAAAGTTTGTACATCAATAGTTGAGACTATAGCACCATACTTAGATTTAATTTTAAATTTGTGTGTAGATCAAGGAGTTTTCCCGGACTTAATGAAATACAGTAAAGTCATACCTCTGTTTAAATCCGGAGATAGAAAAGATACAAATAATTATAGACCTGTATCCGTGTTGCCAGTTTTTAGCAAAGTGTTTGAAAAGGTAATGCTAAATCAAATGCTCAATCATTTTAACACCAACAGAATCTTACACGATCAACAGTATGGTTTCACCAAGGGACGTTGTACAACAGACGCCGGTGTAACCTTATTAAAGCACATATTTACTGCGTGGGAAGAGTCCCAAGACGCCATTGGAATTTTTTGTGACCTCTCCAAAGCATTTGATTGCGTAAATCACGACACATTACTTTTGAAACTTGAGCATTACGGACTAGGGAAACTTGCACTTAGTTTGGTAAAATCTTATTTGAGTGATAGACAACAACATGTGCAAATAAATGGTGTTAATTCACAGGGTTTAATAGTAAAAATGGGGGTACCGCAAGGCTCAATATTGGGTCCTTTCCTCTTTCTAGTATATATAAATGATCTCCCCTATTTATTGAAAAACCAACCTCAAAATATGGTGTTATTCGCTGATGACACTTCCCTAATTTTTAAGATAAATAGACGGGCTCAAAATCTAGATGACGTGAATAATGCCCTACTTCAGGTCCATAATTGGTGCACTTACTGCTTTACCGAATGTTAAAAGTAGCGATTGTGATATAGTATTGAATAAAGAGAAACTTGAATTTGTAGATAAAACGGTTTTCCTGGGGATTACGCTTGATTCAAGGCTACAATAGGGTTCTCATTTAACATCTCTTGCGGGGCGGCTAAGTTCAGCAGCGTATGCTATAAGAAAAATCCGTCAATATACTGATGTAGATACCGCTAGACTGGTCTATTTTAGTTACTTTCATAGTATTATGTCTTATGGCATTTTAATGTGGGGACGGGCTGCAGACATTGAGTCTATATTTATTCTGCAAAAAAGAGCCATCAGAGCCATATATAATCTTCACGTGTCCGACACACGTGAAGATTAAGTTCCCTTCAAAATGGTTGAGTTGAATGGTGCTGATACATGCGTCATGTTCGTGAACGGGCGCTGTCAGTTGTGACTGGTCATCTCTTATTTGCCACGGCTTATTTGAATTAGTTATTTTATTTTTGAATTGTTTTTACTATGGACACTTTTAACGTACACATCTTGCTGCATCGTTCTCACATAATGTACCATCTCAAAATGAATGATGTAACCAAGGTTTTGTTAAAGTATTCTGATTTAAAAGAGTGTCCATGGAGTTTCTTGCCCGTTCTTCTCCATAGAGATCTACGTTAGGGAATGGGCAACTACAGTACTTTCACAGTTTTTGTGCCTTGTGACTGGGACTGTAGCTTTATTTTACTGTTGCCTTTGTTTCGACAATTCAAAAGTGCCTGTAACTGGCCTACTTGAAATAAATGCTTTGATTTTGATTTTTTGATTTTCCACAGACCAACCTAGGTAAGCACGGCTTAACCTAAAGATAGACCCGAGCGGCTGTTATTATTTAGCCACGAGCTCCTCCATTTTTACATATTATTTATTATTAATCAGATTGCCATTCTATGCCATTTCTTTCAATGGAGTGTCAGTGGTTGACCATTGGAAAGTCATAATGTCAAAATTAACAATTCTGAAATCAATGATAGACCATTCTGGCACAATTGGAATAGCAGACTTGAGGCCCAGGATTAGTTGTTAAAGCCATTCGAAATGTGAAACAATTGAGGCAGCAGGTCGGGTTGTGTTGTGTTTTCGCTTTGCTTTTGTCTTTTCTTGCATAAAAGTGCGTCAAAGGAACCTTCTGCATTTACTTGTTCTGTGATGGTTCGTGAACTTGCTACTAAAGATAGGAATTTATTGTCAAAAACATTGTACAGCGGGGATAAGTACTTAATCCTTCGGGGGTCGTCTGTGAAATGGGAACATATCAATAAAAATATTGTAGTTTCGGATGAAACTCACTTTCAGCATTGTTTAGTTCTTATTTGTTTAGATTATTCTCTCGTTTCTCTACTGGCGGGCTAAGTCTTAGAGTAATGGCCTAAATTACGGATATAAAAATGTCTTTCTTTATATTTTCTTTTCTTCGTTTAGTCCAAAGTCGTGCATTTACACCCCAAGTCTGGGAAAAAGGCCTGTGACTACCATTCATTGTTTTAAAGACTTGAAAACGTAAAACTGTATTTGCTATTATTTGGCTTAGGTGCTATCATCGTCATCATCAGGTAGTCTGCTGGGCATAACTATTATTACGCTGGATCCTCGGCTACTCTTAGCAGTTATAGGTACCCATCTAAACGACCCAAGGGTAATACCAATTTCGATCCCAAGTAAATTGGAAACCTACTTTCAAATAAAGCAATAAACTAAATTACTTGGAAACTGAACTGCCTATACTTAGAATTAAAAATGGCAGCAATTTAAATAACACTAGTTTTCATTGGCCGCAGCTGATGCCTTTTATTTATTTTGTTTTAGACCCAAAACGTTGAACTTTACTTAAACGTTTTGTTGTTTTAGAAGGGTGATAGTTTTTTAGTTTGTGGCGGTTTTAAGAACTTTGAAATTTATTTAATCTTGCTAGCGAAATGTTTTGGAACAGTTTTTGCAGCCTTTGACATAATAAAAAAGGGAGGAAATCTGCTCACCTTTGTTTAATTTTGATTCGTAAGTGAGACAGATTGCTTTTTAAAGGGTTAATATTTTTACCTTCCGTCTGGAAAAATATACAATCTATTAAGTTATTTTATGAGTGTGAACGCTAGTTAAATTTCAGGAATGTTAACTATACACATATTTAAGGTGTGGATCCTTATGGTGGATTACGGCTCAATCGCTCTTAAAAGAAGAGGCCTGTGACCAAGCGGTGAGGAAAGGCATAGGTAAATTTTATTATGCTTAATTATTTCATTATGGTATTTATGACGTGAGAATTGTGTTTTTGACTTCTACTACACGATACCGAGGAATTTCTAGATCTCGTCTCCCGCACACAACATCAACAATTATAGAAAAACCTAAAGAAACCTTAAGTACAGAACTAATTCTTATACACCAACAGCTCAATACTCCTTCAATATAAAACCCCACTCAAGGCAGTCATACAACCCTTCTAAATCGACGCGTCACGCTCCCTCCGCCACGGCAAGCAGTACAGCGGCAATACAAATTAGCCGGGTAATAAGACGCCCGCCATTGCGAGATATTGGACATTTTTGCTGGCCCACTGAGCAGAGCTACAGCCTCGCAGGCTGGTTACACGCGATATTAACGTTTGGGAGGAAACATGGCAGATCCCGTTATAATGTGTCGCAGTTTGTTCACTTGATTAACTTTGAGTTTTGGATGTGATTGTGAAGAATGGCTTTTTAATTGACAAGGATTTAAGTTTTTTAACAGAATTTGTATTGAGCAGCCATTACAATTTAATTAAATTATTCGTTTCTTTGTTAGTTAGTGCTTAAATTGTATTCACTCATACCTAACTTACTTACTTTACTTGTTGTTTTGTAGACTATAAAATTCCAGTCGAGTTTTGTTATTTCATTAATTTGTAAAGTAATTGCTGCTTTCGATAGTAGGTAGACGCATAAAAATTTATAAACAATTCATAAACATTTAAAAGTAGTTTGAACCCTCGACTATTTTCATTTATCACAATTCCTTGTAATTAAAATATAAATCGTGTTTTGTCTATAAATTAATATCAATACAAACACGAGTCTGTCGTTGTCTGTTCCATACCAATGAATTTGAGAAACTCCGAAACCGATATTATTAAAGATATTAAACAAATGATGTCAGTTAACTAAACTCGATCATTGACATTCTACCCGAACCTACTTTTATCAAAACATAATTTTAATGACTCCTTCTCCCTGGAGGAAAGAGAATTTTAGGATAATTTCAGTAATTCCCTTCGCAGGTGAACGATTCCTGTGAGTGCACTGGCTACTCTTGGTCGATATATTCCTCATGAATTCTTCACATTGCCATATAACTTATATACACACACATACATATATATTTGCATAGCATATAGTCTGTACTACTTCCTGTGCTATGCTTATGCTTTTACACACTAATCATAAAATAAACCATCAAAATTCTCTCAAAAACTACAAACTAAAATCTGTAGTTAGGCCAACCATTTTGTGTTCTGATTAACTTTGTTTTGTTTTGTTATATTATGACGAAGAAGACGTACCAGTTTTCCCGAATCCAATGAAAACATCGTCTTTTTATTTATAAGTAACTTACAGTAAATATTTTGCACACGAATAATAAACTCTTCCATAATAATAATACGTAGGTAATTGTCGAATTTGTAGAAAATATTATTCCTTCTAAAACACAAACCCAACCGCAGGTAAACAAGCGGACTCGTCAAATAGAATTTAAATGGAGCGACATAACTTATTGGAAGTTTTCCTTCTTTTGAAAACAAATCCTCAAGGAGAAGGAAAATCTTGGATTTAAAAAGTTCAGCCATGTTGTAGGATGTCGACTTACAGTCGTAAACGTGGGGAGAGTCGGATCACTATTATTCACAAGTTTATGTTGAGTAAGATTCCAGGCTTAGGTAGTTAAAGGAACATTTGAGTTAACCGTGTACTTATGGAAACAAATTACCTAACTATCAAATACATTCAAAAGTTTCAACAGTTTTAATTTTGGTGTTATGTGGTGATGGGAAAAACTTGTTCATGGACTAGTACATCAGATTAATATTTATGGATGAAAAACACTAAAGCTGGTTAAGGGACACACGAAGATATGACAACTACTTAAGACACGTTGTGTTAAAGTTCATTAAAATTATGAACTAGTTACACAGTGAGAAGCCCGAAAGTCCGCCAACCAGTCTTACCAAGGGGTTTCGTGTAACCCAGTAACTGGGTTGTGGGGAACAGAGACGCAGTCGGTCCATGTAAATTATTGGTATAACGTTTGTGGCTGCAACTGCAAAGGGTAAGACTGGAAGCTGCCCTA
This sequence comes from Noctua janthe, assembly GCA_910589295.1. Classification (NCBI taxonomy): domain Eukaryota; kingdom Metazoa; phylum Arthropoda; class Insecta; order Lepidoptera; family Noctuidae; genus Noctua; species Noctua janthe. The sequence continues at coordinate 461,293 of OU342573.1, read as the reverse complement.
AACATAATTCGGTAACAGATGTATTTCTTTTTACTTCACCCATGTCTTGTGTTGCCTGTGACAAGTGACACCTATGTTTTCAGTTTATGCGCTGCATTAGCACACACATTCGAAATAATCATAGCGTACCTACGAGCCACAGGCTTCGACTTAATATTACCAAATGCCATAGAATACCACACTAAACCACTCTACAAACACAAAGCGTATGTAACATCAGTGTAGCCGCACTAATGCAACTGTCAAACACAAAAGATTCATAGTCTAATGCACTGCCGAGCTATTATCACGGCCAACAAATCCACAGGCCATGTAATAAAGGAACAAGCCCGCGTGTGACGGGCCTAACGCCGCTAACGCCATCTATCGGCGGCGATTGGAAGTTATGTTCGGTGTAATGGAGCGCCAAATGAAGTTCTACTAGGACGAGATCGTAAGTAGTCTGATAGGTAGTTACTGGTGCTAGTAATTTAAGATCTAGACTTGTGCTAATCAAAGTAATTTGATTTCGTGGAATTGTGAATTAAATTACGTTTTTAGTACCCATGTCTAATGCTTTTTTTTTTCCATTTATTTAAGAACTGAACTGTCAAAGATGTAAATAAAAATATTATCAGTTTAGTAAAAGCTGTTATTGCTGACACACAGATTACCAGAAGCATAAATTTTAAAGGAAATAAAACAAACAACATAATTAATTATAAAATAAAGCAAACATTAATAAAGCCTCAGTATAAAATTACAAAAATGAAATGACATCAAAATCATATTACCCATTTACCTTTAAAGCTCACAATTATATGGAAATGAAATAAGCCCCACATTTGCCTCCCCTGTGATTGAACTGTGCGAAACAAAGTAAAACAAAATGCGATCAGGAGCGCGACTCAGTTGATTTTATTGCAATGACTACTGATTGCGGAGTGCAGGCAGTGTTGCACCATAGAGTAGATACAAACAAAAGGCCAGGACACAAAAAACGAACAATGGTAATATATACACACAGATGGACTCGCTTCACGTTTAAGTTGCGGTCAAACTGAGCGGACTGGCTGCGGACACCGGACTTTGACAGATATTTCGGTACATTATCGACTGTTGCCATTTTGATAGAGTTACAAAGAAGCACATGGAATAGCTGGGCTTCTGTACCCATCTATTCCGTGGTTTTGTTCGATGTGCCTTCGAGCGATAAATTGAGTTGTTTCAATAAGTAACGGGTACTGCCACCCGGCAGGGCTTGTTTGTTGTCCGTAGTTCACTCGTTTCAGGTGAAAAATATTTTCATAAATGACGTGTGAATCAGTAGTCCGTTTTGAATTTTACTTAGTTACTGTAATCCGATGGACCAGCAGAAACATTGCTTGTTTTTTAAGACATACGTAAATGTCATAGAATCCATGCGTTTTTAGGGTTCCGTAGCCACATGGCCAAAAACGGCACCCTTAGAGATTCGTCATGTCTGTCTGTCTGTCCGTCCGTATGTCACAGCCACTTTATTCCGAACCTATTAGGACTGCACAGTTGAAACTTGGTGGCTCAATGTGATCTGTGAACTACTTTACGATTTTTATACAAAAAAGATAAAAATAAAAGATTAAGGGGGGCTCCCCATACATGGAATTGCAACTAAAAAAATAAAATTCATCAAAACTTTACTTGCGGGGTGTCTATAGATATTGGTTTGAATAAGATTTGATGTTTAGTTTTTGAGATATGGGACTTATGCATCAAATTTTGTTTTTCATTAACATACTATGAAAAACAAATTTAGTTTTGCTGTTGATTGTAATACAATACATCATATGAATGAGCCTTCAAAATATTTTTATTTTATTGTTTGGTGTTACGAAACCCCTTGTGCGTGTGAGTACGACTCGCACTTGGCCGGTTTTTTTATGTTGTAAAACCGACACTGCCTTACCGCTGGGCAAAGACCCCACCAATATTTTTCAGTTGTTCCTTTTCTGAGCCACCTCGGAACAGCCCTTAATGATCAAATTGAATATAATGACAAATTATGTCTGATGTGACTACCTACTATTTATGGACAGATAGAAGCTGTTAAAGTGCATCAATGATGTCACCCTTTATTAGAATAAGTACGCTTAAATATTTTAGCCTCGAAACTAAACATTCAAATTATCAAAACATGCAAACCAACATTTGGAAAACAATTAGCGGTGTTCTATTTAAAGCGGTCAGTGCGCGATAAGCAATAAACATGTCGGCCATGTTGATTTGTTCGCGCATATTAGACGCAATTAATCTCAGGCGGTCTCTGAGTGTCACTATTAGTGACGAGCACAGCTATTGTTTTGTGGATTCATTCTGGATTTATTGAGAGGAACGTTGTAGACTCGAAGAGAACCTAGCGGTAGTACTACACTAATCTTACTACTATTATAAATGCAAAAGTTTCAGAGTGTGGATGGATAAATGTTTGTTACTTTTTCACGCAAAAAGTACGGGTTTGGATGAAATTTATACATAGGATAAAAAATATTTTTTATCCTGGTCGTATAATCGTCGTGGGACAATTACTTACCGAACACCACGCGGGCGAAGCCGCGAGCATAAGCTAGTGGTAACATAATCATATACCGTACCACCGTGCCGTCGCAAGTTGTTTGCTCAGGAGCCACTGCTTCATTTATTCATTCACTGGCGAGCACCGCGCCTGAGTCACTGGATTTAGAAGCATGACATTTTGCACATGACATGCATCATAATTGTATTAACTGAAGAGAGATTTTCGAAAGTACCTCAAAGACATTAAATATTGACTGAAAGTTTGTATGGAATGTTGTAATTTTTTGTGAAGGGAAATTCCATCGTGTTTTTTCAGAATTAAATATAAATATACATTTTTGATGCTGTGAAAATAAACTTGACTAGAAACCAATTTGTAATACTAGTTCTTCATTCTCTAGTATCGGCTACTGTTTTTTTGTTTACAGAAATGATAACAAACTAGATCTTCTGACTGCACACAAAAATATGTGCCTTATCATTTATGTATTTTGTGCGAAAGAAAGGACAATGTTGATTCAACTGTCGCTGATAAGGCATGGGGCCTGGAACACTGCCCAGCCGGAAAGGGAAAATGACGGCACAAAAAATAAACGCTTCATAATATTATTATTTGTAGCATCGGACGTACCAGGATAACATCTTTGTTAGGTGCTACTTCACAAATATCTCAGTTTCGAAACTCATAGATATTTCACGTTAAGATAACTATCATATATTTTGTAAAATCCATTTACAAAAATGTTCAACAAAAGCACAAAAGACCATTATGCAATTTCAGGAAATAAAATCTCTGAAGCGAAAACGACACGTAAACAAAAAGAGCAACTCGACAGCCTTTTATGCAACTACAGTAATGAAATAACTAGTTCCCGACTCAACGACTCACCGCAGCTTGTCAACAAACGATTCGCGCGGACGACGAAAGTGTGACGACAAAATGTTGAAAGTTGGTGATTCTGTTTAGTGCCAACTAAACAGAATCACCAACTTTCAACATTTTGTCCAACATTTATCTCAATTTATATTAGGACTGCGTTGACAAATGCCTCGCGCCCATCCCTAGCTATATTTTACGAAAAACTTTTAAATTGCGCTCCTAACACTTAAGAACATCCCCTATCTCCTTTTGACCAGTGATATCGTCTATCTTACCTGCTCTATCGCAGATCGTGTCCGAAGCTAAAGGAATTGACCTAATTTAAAAGTTGGTCGTACACTGTACGAGATACGGATTTTCATCGTATAATTGAATCATCGTTTTATTTCAATGTTTGCGAGCGACGTTTCAATTTAAAGTTATGTGCCATATATTGACAGAACAAACGACATAAAACAAAATGGAAAATATAATTTAAATGGAGTTTCATTTGAGTCGCGAAATGGCAGCGAACACTTCGGAGTGAGGTTTCACGTTTATTCATTACCAGTATTTGTATTGATACACACATATATGCACAATACATACACTACCCACATAATGGATTGTATTATTTTATCAACGCCTTGCTTTCTGACAGTTGGGAGTTTTATTTTGTTCGACTTTCACCTCGTTATATTAGTAACAACTCGGTGACTCGGCTTGAAAATGCATCACTGTTTTTATTTTGAGTTTATTTTGGTGGAACCCCTTTTGATTTTCCGTTATCTGCTGTGGATGTATTATTATTTTTCTTCATCATACATTAAAGTACTAACACGACGCGGTTACAAGAAAAGTCTTAGTAAAAAAAATGAATAAAAGTAATTATTGGGCTGTGGGCCGAAATAACTTCTATGTAGCGTTCTGACACAAGCAGAAGGCGACACGGCAGACCTAATAGGAAACGGCGAGACAACCTGGACAAAACCAACGACCAGCGGTACACATTACCTCTGGATCCAAAGAACTAGACGTCATAGTACGATACAGAAACTAAAAGTAATGTTGTCGCATGAAGTAACCTTATCGGTCCACAATAGAGTATTTTTCTTTAAAATAACTGGCGAGAAGCGAAGGAGTAGGAATATTTGTAAAGTTGGTACAAGTTGAGCTGAGCGAGCGGAACTGGGTTAGAGATTGCATTCCTAATAGATATTGAAGCTTGCGTCTCTTATCTCGAGCGGCGAACGAATATTTATGAAACTTTTAAAAAGAACCTTTCTAAATAAATGTTATTTTCCTGAAAATTCAATGCGAAAGAAATTGTTTGAACTACGGATAGTGTTTTGATAACCTTTGACTTTTGCGCGTAAAAATATCAATTTGAAGAAAAGCATTATTTTAGTCAGTTGTTAAGAGGTTTGTAGACGCCAAGGTCGATAGCCAACTTCGAACAAAGTCACTAGGTAGCTAGGTACACCTTTGCTTAATATAACTTTTGCCCGCGGATTCACCCGCGTGGAGGTCTGAAATAATCCCACGGGTAAGTCCTGACACCGATACCTCGATAGATTATGCACTACCTGTGTGGAAAATTTCTTTAAACTAAGGCTCGAAAAGGTGAGTAAAACTTCTTCTGAACGATACCAGCTGAAGTACAAAGTTACTTTGTAATAATTAGTATGGATAACAGCAACACCAAGGAATTTAGTTTTTAGTTTTAATTTGTTCATGCATGCTGTGTCTATCGCATCATATTGTACACTTGGTGTGTTTTTTTTATCTTGTATTAGAGTAAAAAGTGTAACAATTGTAGATAGGCCAATAAATAAGTAAATAAATAAATTTAACCTTCAAGGCAAAGTTTAGAACTAGATTATGGCGGCAGAAATTAGATCAAGTGTAGTAGATCCCAATATATTTAATTAGACATTGAGCCACTAATAATCCACTCTATGACGTCACAAGTCACAACCTATTCGTCACTGAAGCATCTCTATAGATAAACAAAGGATCATCAGTTTCGTAGCAAACGTGCGGCTCAGTGGACCGCGGCTACCTCAGGGGTACGGAAGTAAGAGATGAGGAACAAAAGGTTCAGCTATGGGTACTTGTCTCACCGCTGACGATTGGCGGTAAGCGAGTTGAGCTATAACTAGAAACTAGTTAGCGCCAGGAGTGAGAGCGCGGCGATTGCCCGCTAGTATGCGTATGTAGCAAGCGAGAGCCTTTCAGCGAATGTTCTGCTCGCCAAGCAAGCGTCGCTGAGCGAGTACTTTCTATGATGGCTCTTGTCGCTGCAACAAACGAGTAGTATACTTGCCAGCCGTGAAACAGTCAGCGATAAACTATTAATAATATTATGTACGAGTATCTCTTTTAATTACATGAGACCTAAATTCTTTTCTACGTTTCTTGAGCGACTAGTCGATAGCTCGTCGCTGCCTCGTCGGCGGCGGCGGTGGGACCGATAGTACAGGGGTCACAGGGAGGTCACAGGTCATTATTTGTAAAGGTACGTTATTGTACGGTGTATTGTTCATGTTTGGCTAGTTTCCTTGCCCACGCTAATGTGTTCGCTATCAATGCGACTGTTCATTTACATTAAGGGGTTTAATGGACATTGTGTGGGCAGTGTTAGGATACGGGAGTGGATCTTGGGATTATTGTAACTAGTAATAGAATATGTTTTAGTTATTTAGTTCAAGTGTACTCTTATTTTTATGGTCTCTTTGTCTTTATCTATTTTAATCATTCGTTGTTTATTATTAAACATTTAATGAGTTCGGTTTCCCACTCATTTTGTATAACATATAAAATTCTGTTGAAATGTTTTTTTTAATATTTCTGAACCTACATTTTTTAAACGAGAGTTCTTATTATTTACAATTCCAATCTTAACAGAACAACACCGCCCACCTTATCGACGACCAGTAGACGTTGTCTTATTACCCACCTCCGGGCATCAATACTTGGAAATAATATTCCCTCTTACTGCCACGTTGCATGGTATAGTAGTCGCAAACGCTGCTGTTGAGGTTGAGCTTGAGTTTCTAGGAGCGTTTCCAAGGTCGAGCGAAATGTTATTAAATTTTACCATCAGAATTTTTTCAGCTCGGCAGATACGCTCGTCCATATTCTATGGGGCTTGAACATATCTGGCCTAAATACGTTTGAACTATAGGTACATCTCTGCCTAACTCTTCGTGGGTTACAGGCGTGATGTTATGTTCTTGAAACTTCATTCCTCTGTACGCGACCTCCAAGAAGTAATAACTGGGGCTAATTTAAAGCTTGCATGAGGCGTCGCACTACCACCTTCAATTACTAACTAGTACAACTCGGAAATTGCTCTGCACAGTAGCGAATATGGCGCCGAAGTGAAATAACTTATTAAGTAGGTCCCTGTGTGCATTGCGCGTACATTTTTATCATTCTAAAGCGGCAGGATTTGAAGTTAAAGTGTAGAATGAAGGTCGAATCGATGGCCTGGACTGATGGCCAATCAGATGGAGATGGATTTGGAATACTCCTATTAATTTCACTAGTGAAACATTACAGGTGGGATGAGAATCGATATATTATGTAATCAAAAAGAAACTAAAAAATCCATTAAAAGTAGCTACAAGTGATTCTGGAGGCAAAGCTTAAAAGCGATAACGACTTACGGCATTTCATACAAACTTTCAAGTCCTTTTTTTTCAAAATGATGATCCGAATTTAATGAAACTTCATACGCATAAGCAGGATACATAAGACTAAAAAGTTGACTGAGAACTTTTTGAAATGTCTTTATAAAAAAAAAAAATTGGAAATTTCTGGTTCTATGGAAAATCTAAAATCGGTCTATTTTAGCTGTAACACTATTGTTCGAAAATATATGCTGTCAACTTATTAGAATTATGTATCCTGCTTATCCGTGTGAAGTTTCATTAAATCGGTTCAGTCATTTTGAAAAAAAGGACTTAAGTTTGTATGAAATGCCGTAAGTCGTTAACGCTCTTAATCACGAGTTGAAGTAAATTATCTACCCATCACTTCATTTTATTCTTGTAGTGTCAAATGTTTTCGTATGAATCTCTTATTAATAGTTACTTCTGTAAATATCAACCAATTATTTTATTTTGCTTTTTATTACATTCCACTGACCGCTCCTTTCTAGAATTTTCAGAAAACCTAACAAGCTTCTATCCAGTGCATAGCAATTCCCTGTAACGCTCGGTAACAGTTGAAACAATGGCGCTCGCTCTTCAGTAACAATCCAGAGTGATGTTCAAAAGTTAATAACGTTAAAAATATCCGGAACCTAGTACGGTCGGGGTAAAACTCGCTCGGACGCCGTTCAATATCGCCCATAGTTTATGTTGCCGATTGTACGGGTGACACACTGACAGACAGGACGACTAACTAATATCCAAACTTATGTTGCTGATATCGTACCGACGTTGGGCATAGACCGCCACTCTGCGAGCGATAAATTGCACGTAGTGTGCCTTGGGTTCGAACTCGTAAGTCGGGGCCAATACCACTGAGGGACGACGTGGATATAAGGTAATGATTCTACAATTTGATTTATTCCCGATGATAATCAGAAAGTAAACAAACAAAACAATATTCATGGTGGAAAGTTGTTACCTGACACGTCAGATGTGTTAATTATTATAATTATCTACAAAATTAGTAGATCGTGCGCGGTATCAGTGTTATCAATAAGATTATGATAGGAAGAAAAAATTGTAATCATATTTATAGATATCATATCTAAAACATGAAATACTAATAATTACAAAAAGCAAACAGTAATTTAAAAAATCTAAAAGTTCCGTTTGATCCTTATTTAGGAGCGGGAACATTTCCCTCGTTACATGCTTTTAAGAGCATCTTAAGTTTCAGTTACAGGTAGCTAATTTTATGTAATACTCACACAAAAAAAAACAACATTAAAAAATCCTCTTCATTTTATCTTTCAGCAAAATTGCTGAACATTACTTTTAACCGGATTTGTTTCACTATCATCATTAGATATAATTATAGTTCTTGTCAGAGCGCAACGATTGATATCACGTTACGCTAATTTGTTGCGCAACATGCTCGCGAACTCTTCCCTCCGTTCACTCTGTGACACGCAACTAGCTCGCGCACCTGCATCACGCTCACGTACGAAACGAAGACTTAGCAGAATTGTTACAGCGAGAGAACTTTAAAACAACGCTCAAAGTAATACCGACCGAGATTTCTCTTACCTGCGATACCTGAGAAATACGCGGATATATATTTATATTTATAGAATTTTCTCCCGTTTGTTTCTGTTCGTAATGGATGGTACACGAGTTTGATGACAAAACATTGTGTAACTGTTCTTAAATTGGGACTGCGGTTTTTATTTGTTTCAATCTTAAAGTACAGACTCATATCCGCCTAAATTTATATTCTCTCTGCTATTTGCAAAACTATTTTTTGGTAACAAAACATCGAGTGTCGTAGGTATGGCTGCTTATCATCATCATCATCATCGGCCTATAGCAGTCCACTGCTGGACATAGGCCTCCTCAATCAATCTGGCTGCTTATATTGTAGGCAAAAATAAACCAAGTGATGATAAAAAAAATCTCTCTTTTTTTTTGGCCAAAAAAAGTGAGAATTTATAGTTTAGTTGTCTAAAATTGAAATGGTTGCTGCTCAGTTTTGTAAATACAGAACATAGAATCTCTGGTACACGGTTCCACTCACAATCAGCCAATTCCAATCACGTTCGCACTGCTAACACAGTCTTCCTCTCTATGACAGGCCTCAATACACCACGCGGTCCAGTGCGTGTTGTTGAACCCTAACACGACAGTACTGTGGTCGGTCATACTCGGCCTTTATCGATCATTAAAATTGACACTATCATTGTATCGATTAATTTAAATCCAAAATATCTCACAGATAATCACGAAAGCCTTAAAGAATTCAGATAATGTACAAAACTCGAGCGAGTTAATGTTTAAACAGTGGTTCACAAGGCTGGTCGTGCAGTGATGGACTCCAGGCAGTGGTTGATATTGTGTGCGGCTGTGGTGAGCCTGGCGCTCGCCGGCAAACATGACGCGTACTCCAGGTATGAGTTTAACAATGAAACTGCAATTAGCTATTTAGTATCGTTTTTGACGCTTCCAAACAAACTTAGACTATTTAGAAACGAAATGTTAGCTTAGTTAAGGTTTTTGTTGATCAGATTATAATACTATGTCTAGAAGTTTCTGTATATTTTTTCTGCTCTACTAATCACGTCTATAAAATTGTTCAATTAATTGGTAACAGACGGAAAGCACAATAAAATTCATGTTGTGCTAGACAACACTCTGCAGCACACATTACTGCCAGTAACTACCACCTAAATCACTCCATCTTCCAGACACACGGTACACGGCCTTTGGCATATAAGCTACTAAAAAGCATTTGGCTCAATCCTGTTGAAAGACATACGAAACATTTGCACGTTAACTTCAGCGCTAAAAGTTGAAAATCCATGCACAATGTTTCTTACTGTCGAATAACCTAGCCCAATCCACCTTCCAGCTACCGAGTACACGGCGTGTGGCTGCGCAACTCCGCCGACGCGGAACTCCTGCAGCAGCTGGAGGAGCCACTAGAACTGGACGCATGGGAGCACGGTGCACCGGGCGAGCGCGCGGCGCTAGTCATGGTGGAACGCGCACACGAGCCGGCGCTGCTGCAAGCGCTGGATGACGCCGACCTAACGCACTATGTGCATGTCGACAGTGTCGCCAAGTGAGTGAGGGACCTGTGAAACTAAACATGAAATCTTACTCAATTTCGTTGAATTTTTTTTTTACGATCTACATTTTTTCGAATTTTCCTCCTTAATGTAGAAATTAGAGGAGAGGGGACACACATTGTACCACTTTGGAAGTGTCTATCTTTCTAACGATTGACTTTGAGATAAAAATTGGTTTAGGAACCTCAATGTCATTTTTAAAGACGATTTTTATAAACACCCCGCATGTATAGGTTTGATGATTTTTTTTTTTAGTTTTATTTCCATGTATGGGGAGTCCCCATTAATCTTGTTAATGGGGATTTTATAATTAAATTTATTTTTTTTATTTTTGTATACAATCTTAAAGCGGTTTACAGAATACATCACCTATAAAAGTTTCAACTGTGTAGTCCTATAAGTTTCGGAATAAAGTGGCTGTGACATACGGACGAACAGACAGACAGTCAGACAGACATGATGAATCTGTTTTTTACCATTCGGATACGGAACCCTAAAAACGGTATAAATCATAAACGCCAGCACTATTTCATCAACACTGATGACAATTTATTTCGCGAATGCTATGAATGAAAAATGAAAATAAAGCTTTGAATATTCATATTTTCAAATAATGGAAATACATAATTATAACGCCATCAGTTATAACTAAGCATATTTCTATTCAAACGTTATGCAATATTTTAATCCTTTTCATTGGAAGTGATCTTAAATTGATTCATTTTCTTTTACAGAGCACTAGAGGACCACGACAAAGAAGTATCCATTTGGAGAAGTAGAAGAGGTCCGAGAATGATATTCCAGGATTATCCGCGATATGCTGACGTATGTAACTTTGGCGTTGTCTAATAGCATAATGATGCGGCGATAGCATAGGGTTGCAATAAGTCCGTCCGTAGTTTTGGAATGTTAGCTCAGTGTCCGGAATTCGGGGGAATTCTAAAAGGTCAGGAATTTTCAAAAATGATTAAAACAATTGATATTTTCAAGCAGCCTAGGCTCGGCTTCCAGTCTAACAGTGTGAAGCTGAATGTCAGTGTTTTACATGGAGCGAGTGTCTGTCTGACGCAAATTTCGCAACCCAATTATTGGGTATTATGATGCCTTTTGGTAAGACTAGGGGTTAGAATTTCAGGCAGTAACTCCATGTAACGACAGTCAAAGACCTACAAATGACGACCGCGACCAACGGCGAGCCGCCTAGGGAACTAGGGAAACCTCGGCAACTTAACCTTACATATCGCCCGCGTATGTTACTTTTAAAAAAAAACTGAAAAAACATAGAAATGGCAACCCTACGATTAGCTGATAAGGACAGGCAGAAGTAGCATCGTAAGGAGTAATCAGTACCTACTTGATAAATGTTGGGCAGATTATGTACATTAAAAGATTGATGAAAACTGTTGGTTTAAGTGTAGGAAAGACATAATATTCAGCGTATAACCTTAATACTATTGGGACCATAGCGGGCCCAGAGCGGGTTGATAGTTACACGCCGTCGACCAAATGGCAACGTGGAACCCTTATAGATTCGTCCTGTCCGTCGGCCCATGGGCTATTCTTGAAATGAAAACGATGGCCAAGCTTGTAACGTCGATGACTTAATCTAGAAAACGACTCATATCATACTTGTTTGTATTGATGCCAGCTATTGATTGACGCAGGTTTTATGCGTTTTCATATCTCAGAAACGTGACGTTTTAGAAGATTCCGACTCATTGAAAACTTGTTTGTGTTGAATTCAGCTGTTGATTTATACAGGTTAAATAATAATAACCGAAAACTTTCAAAAATCGCAGAACATACAATTACTTTGGGATACCCCTGGGCATGAAGAACCAATTTTTTTTATAACTTCACTATTTGAACCACCCTGTATTATAAAGATACTAGCTGTTGCCCGCGACTCCTCCCACGTAGAGTTTAGTAATTGTAGCTTGACGAGATCAAGCTACCGGGATAAAAGTATCCTATGTGTTGATCCAAGCTATAAACTATCTATGTGCCAATTTACATCCAAATCCATTAAGCAGTTTTTGTGTTAAAGAGTAACAGATACCCATCCTTACAAATTTTCGCATTTATACACATAATAATCTGGTTCAAATGAAAGCTTTGAAATATTATCTATTTATTCCCAAAAGCGACATCGCGGGTAGTTCCATGTTTGTGTGATTGAACATAAAATGGAATATATTCTAAATAGCAATTATTTAACTGCTATCTAAAAGCTTAATTAAGGTATACTGGTAGAAAATGCCTATGGCGTTAAGTCCGCCTTTGTACAGTTTTTACTTGTGCATAAAGTTTTAATGAATAAAAATAAATAAATAAACATAAAATGGAATATATTCTAGTTAGCAATTATTTAACTGCTATCTAAAAGCTTGCCGAGATTTGCTTTGAACCCATTTTTTGTGCAATTTAACACGCATACATTTATTAGGTAGTGTAGAGGATGAAAGGCAGGAGGTTGCGCCAGGAAGAATATAATAGCCTGATAATTTGTATATACATACTCGTATATGAGTGAACTTTAACAACCCTCTCCACTGTTCAACCCAATTATTTACAGAAACCTGAATAAATGAATGTTACTTCAAGCCATGATAAAAAGTTATATTTTGGTGTGGTAATTAGAAATGAAATTGAATTTCGCTTTTTAAAAATGTCAATCAGTTCTGTGCCAACGAACATCCCGAAACCAAATCCTTATCAATTTTAACACTGTTGAACTTCTTTCTTTTGTCACTACATTCAATTGCCGCCCAATTTGCGTCCAGGTTTCTATGAAAACATAGCATTATATTTATGTTTGTTTGCTTGGTCTACTAGATCAACGCGTACATGGAGCGGATAGCCGTAACCTACCCCGACCTGGTGACTCTGGTCGACGCTGGAAAGAGTTTTGAACAACGAGATGTCAAATATTTAAAGGTAAGTAGTTCCATTACGATAGTAGTTTCCATAGATTCCTGTAGACTATTTGATGTTTGGCATAATGTTCAAATAAGCCTGTTAAATAAAATGGCTTAAAATAAATCCATTCATTGATGTTTTATTCCTCTTCGTAGAAGTTAATTAATCAATAGTTTATGTTGTTAATTGCTTTGTACTAAGTGCACCGCCTAAGTGGTGCGGATAAGTAATTCAACTGCTTTTGATTTTAGTTGAAACCATTTGCATCGCCGATCGCCTATAAACTCTTTGCTTTGTAATTAATTAATCGAATCCCACACAAATGCCAACATAACCCAGACGGTTCCCTTACAGTTTTTCTGTAACTTTCAAACTTCCTCTAACTTTCAAACTTCCTTATTTTGTCCATTCTTGTCAGTATGTAATCTTTTCTCATCCATCTTCTTCACATCCTCACGTTTTGAGCCATACAGTAGGACAGATCTAATAACAGGAACTCTATCGTGGACTAACATTTGACTGTGATCTATGTACACTAGATATCAACGACGAACTTCGAGGACCCCAGCAAGCCGATCTACTTCATGAACGCGATGATCCACGCACGCGAGTGGGTCACAACCCCGGTGGCGCTGTACTCCATTTACAGGCTGGTGGAGAGCTTGCGCAACCAGGACCGCGACCTGCTCACTGATGTGGACTGGATCATCATGCCGCTTACCAACCCCGACGGCTACGAGTTCTCACATGAAACCGTGAGTTCACAACGCGTAACACCTTAAAAGTGACATCTTATTTACAGAAATAAAATAATTAAATATGACCCACCTTTCTGATGCACGCTCTATATCATTGTCATGTAACCGTAAATTTCCAGTACTGAACATTAGCTACTCCTTAAGCATCGCTATAACGACCAGTTTAGTACCTCTCATTTTCAACGGATTCCCACGTCCTTTGTTTTGTCATGGGTCCATATTTTTAGGCCTCTGCTGAGGCTTATCCATGCATTCGTATAGTTCGTAATACTTAAAAATCAGTTGATTCCTTTCAGACTCGTCTCTGGCGTAAAACAAGATCCGTTAACGCAGGATTCAGTGATGAGTGCTGGGGAGTTGACGGCAACAGGAACTTTGACGTCCAATTCAATACCACTGGAGTCTCAGCCAACCCTTGCGATATGACCTACCCTGGAACCCACCCCTTCTCAGAGCCGGAGACCGGGTACATCAGAGACATACTCAAGGAGTATTTGGACAGGATCCAGTTATATATGGACATCCACAGTCATGGGAACTGGGTGCTGTACGCGTATGGAGACCACAGCCTGCCTCCGAATGCCGCTCATTTGCACCACGTCGCCGCCGCTATGGGGGCCACCATGGACGCGCTGAAACTGCCACAGGCTGGGTTCTACCGCGTAGGAAACAGTGCAACGATACTGTATGGTACCTCTGGAAGTGCCCAGGATTATGGCCAGGTAGGTCAATTTATACATTCACTTTTTAATAAAAAAAAACAGTTTTATGCTTATTTGAAACTCTTCAATATTGATATTGAACATTATTGCACGTCATATTTAAATTCTAACAAGTTTTCCAGTATTCAGTACTTAATGAATACTCGATCGTTCGTCGGCACGTCTGCTGCAAGCGAGCGAACTAATCTTATCGCTCAGAATTTATAGTGTTTTTGATAACAACGTTATGATTGTCATCGATTACTGCCGATTCATTAAAGACATACATTCTGAGCACGTATTCAACATGTCATGTGTTTGTTGTTGTGATGGTAATAAGGACGTCTCATACACAGGGCATGATTGTCTGATTACTGTCTTATATTTACAGTGAAAAATTTTTTGATTCCCGATTTCTTGTCTCATAAGCGAGACTTCCCCTTCGCAGTAAAAGTTGATGAGACCAGTACGGACACATTGCGGGCCGGCTACGGACGTCGGACACTGACGGATACTACAGAACATTATCTGTCCGAGTGTTGCGTTTTGAACCAGCTAGGTTGGTGTTTACTTTTCTTCTGCGACAATCATACTGCCTTGTCTACAGATTACTGGGGTTCCATTCTCGTACACGCTGGAGCTACCGGGCTACGGATACTTCTTCCTGGTGCCTCCGCAGTTCGTGGACCAGATCAACGCGGAGACGTGGGAGGGCATCGCCGTGACCGCCAGACTGGCCAGGGCCTACTACAGGGTGCGGTACGACGCTGCCACTACCACTGCTGCGCCTGCTACTCTTGTTCCTACTGCCGAACCTGCTCCTGCTCCTACTGAAGCTCCTGTTCCATAATCTTATGTCTCATAAACGTTTTAGATGAAGACAGTATTTTTTTATAGCTGATGTAAATAAATTGTTTCCTCACGATGTTTTCCTTCACATTGTCGGGGCCATCACCACTTAGCCACATGTTCTAGAAACAGAAATTCTATATCCTAGCAGTGAAGCATTGAAAGGTGATCAGAATACTATTTGGTTACTGTTTATTTTTGTGTTTTCTTTTTGCCTTAATTGGTGATTTGGTAAAAGGTGACGATATGCGAAACAATAGCTAATAAAAACCACTGGGGTTAGAGGCCATTAAACACACGTTGGGACTATAGACGAAGATACCACAGGTTTCACTTAAGCTACCGCCCGTACTATTGAGTCGAGATGAATCCCTGGGGTTCAGTGGATTTCTTCGTGGTAGACTACTAAGCGTTGTACCTATTATAATTATGTCCGTTTCTCAAATACAAATCAATCAAAAAAAAAGAAATACAGATTTTTTTTGGCCTAAAACCAGTTAGAAGATGTAAGTTTGTAATACTGTTACACCGATTCCATTATTACAATAAAGGCGCTGAATAAAAGCGCTATTTATAAACACTGGCTGTGGGTGCTGCAGCGGTGACGTCACGCTACTGCCACCGCTGTAATTGTATGCTTACCCTCCTATTGAATTGCGACCTACGCTGCTTTAGACGTAGTAACTACTAGTTTGTGGTTTTTGTTTTACTCGTTTTGTGTATTGGCAAACAAATTGACTGTGCTGCTAATCGAAAGTGGTTACCAGCTCTGGAATTGCATAGCGCTGCATTTTTTTTTTATTTGCACACGGACACGGCTTCGGACGCCGGACACTGACAGATACTTCCGTCCGCAATCTGTCTGTATTGCGTGTACCCCTTCCATCAGCTTTAAAAATAACGGACACGGTTCAAAACACTGGACAGCCGTGTCCGTTATTTGTCAGCACCAGTTTAAACGAATCTTCAATAATGGCAGGTGAGTATACACCCACCCAGGGTATACTATAGGTACCTGTCAGGGTACTAAGGGTGCAGCAGCTATAGGACTTGATTATGATTGTCTAGTGACAAGTATTAAAATTGGAAAAGAATTACAGGGCCTCAAAAAATTCTTCCATATCCCTGTCAACAAAAAAAGGGCCAGAAGGCTGCCAGCACAAGTTCAGTTATGTCTTAAACAGACCCAATTCAAACAACTAAATTATACTTTCGTACTGTCACAAGAGTCCAAAGCTTTTAACAATAAGCAGGCTGCAATTTCTAAGAACAAGAAGACACTGAAAACCGCTGAGCGATTTTTAGTTCTCAAGTTATCTCCGCACATTATCGTCCTCACAAAGCAGCGCATTACAATTCAGCGCTTGCAGCGACCATCCGCTATAATACGAGGAACATTTTTGCATGATGTTATCTCTACGCGGCGCAGCGCTGAAGCGCTATCGAATGCTGCAGCCGTCTAGCAAGACAAACGGTCGGGGGGCGCGGCTTGAATTATTCATACAAATCTGATCTAGTGGTGGGTACGCTAATATTTGTAGGAGCGCCCTCTCAACTACCAGCTGGTAATACTGTAGCAACTGCAGGTCTGGGATTTTTTTGGCACTTGTAGAACTTTGACAGGTAGTCAGTGTCCCGAAATTCTGACAAGCAGCCTTACCAAGAGGTATCGTATGTATGAAAATGTGGGTGTAGGTACTGAAAGGTGCACTTCTGCCATATCCTTCGAGGAAATAGGGGCGTGATGTTATGTTGTTATTATGATTTGCTTCTACTCAAGGCAGAGAGCGCAGCAGTCTGGGGCGCAACACTAGATTTTTTTTAGTTACCTAAGTGATCGCACACAAACTGTCAGGATTGATAACTACAGTAGTGAGGGCTTCCTATCTACTACGGGGTCCCCCAAGGCAGCATAGGTCCCACCCTCTTCCTTATCTTTATAAATGATCTGTGCAACCTGAATATTCCTAATGGCAGGATTGTTGCATTTGCGGATAATACCGCTTTAACTTTTCAGCGCAGACGCTTGGTCTGAGCTGGAACTAATAGCTTAACATGGCCTTAATACGGCCTTAGACTGGCTCACTTCACACACCCTTACCTTAAATACCAGCAAAACAAACTTTCTTACTAACTCAATTAGCGCGGCTTCCCAACCACATACTGCCATAATCTTAAAAGCACACTCTTGCCTCACACAAAAATCATGTTATTGTCCATCTTTAGTAAACGTTGACCATGTAAAATACCTAGGTATATTATTAGATAAAAATTTCGATTTCAAGACGCATATTAACCTGCTTAAGGGTAGAGTTAGAAAACTAATTTACTAATTTTTTTTAGAACCCTCCGATACGTTGCAAACTTTAAAATTATCCTGTTTATTTTGCCCTATGATCCTCTATTTTCACATACTGTATCTCATGCTGGGGCGGTACTGCCAAGACCATTGTGATGCCCCTGGAAGTCCTCACAGGGCCATTTTAAAAGTTGCAACCTTTTGCCATTTTATGTTCCGTACCAATGAATTGTACTGGGGAATTCTCAACATACGACAAAGTTTTATTTTATAAGTAATATTATTACAACACAGGAAAACCCCATACAAAAAAAATAACAAAACGTCGAAAAGACAAAATATGCACACTCCCACGAACGCGATCCTCCTTCTGTAAAAGATTTTTTTACTACCAAGGCCCGGCTCTTTATAATAAGATAAATAAGCACTATTCAATTAAATAGATGGTCTATCATATTATAAGTGTAAAAAGGCTTTTTGCTCATTCCTACAAGGTGAAAATTACGACGAAACAGAAAAATTCATAACTAATTTCATTTGATTCGTTTGTTTATTTATTTTTTCCTGGTTATTTACTACAAATATATTGTAATACATAATTAATAAAATACACTAAGATTACTATAAAGATGCGCATCGAAATCTCACTAACATACGTTACGGTCATACAATATAACCCGCTACAGTTATGACTCGTAACCTGTAGCTGTATACTACTTATTCTCACAGCATACACACGTGGTCACAACAAATACTCAAACACACTAATTATTCTATTTTCTTAACTTGTTATTATACTTTTTTAGTTTTAAGCCTGATAGAAAAAAAGAATATCTTATAGTTAAACATCAAAATTTGTTAGTTGTAATAACACATCATAATGTATTATAATGCATACTGTGACGACTTTATTGTTTCTTTCCTTGGGGACCGGCACTGTACTCCTTAACACAGGTTATCTATTAACCTAGCTAAGAATACAGCACCTCACCCACCATTTTATTGTAGTCTTTGTACACTATATTACATATAAACGCTTCTGTAAATTGTCATCATGTACTACAATGTTTTAGATGAATAAATTATTATAAATAAAAAAAAATAAATACCAAAAGCAATATTCCTGCTGGATTAACTTTTAAAAGATGCGACTTCGTAGTAATAATGAAATTCAAAATGAACGTTGCACGCAGTATTACATGGATTGTCGAACTTGATAGTTTTTTAGCTGCATTCACTGTAAGAAATGATTACAGTGGCCATGCAATATGCATGTATCAACCGAGCAAACAGTACCTAACGCATTACTGTATGTTCCAGCGTTGGTTTGCTCTGTCGTGCGTGCAATTTGTCACGATTATTGCGTTATTTCAGTTTGATGATGATCGCTACTCTTCGAGTCGGTGCACGCTTCACCAATAGCCCCGGGGATGGGCGGCCAGAGGCGGTCACTCCCCATCATGTTATGCTAGTCATGTTAGGAACCGGTCGTGCGTCCAATAATGAGCGAAGTGATCGTTGCGACGAGATGAGAAGTCGCTTGAATGAACATGTCTTTAACTAAGATGTCCGAAAGATCGCAAAAAATATATGTATTAAAAATCCAAACGAATGTCAACAAATACAGGATCTATAAGAGAAGTCGTTTATTCAAATTACATTAATTTATTCAAAGTTCTCTGAAGAATCTATTAAGGAAACGCTAAGAAAGGGCATCGTTTACATGTGAACGATATACAGACCTTTCCTTTGTTAAATAAATCTTAATTATATCTTGGCCCTATCTTTGTGCACGTTGAAAGAGCTGACATAATTTGATGCGAGGCGGGGTCCACCTGAAGGTTACATAATACAACGGTCACCGATCTACCTCCAAGCAATTAGGATTACGTCATAATTCTCCCGAGATGAGCCACGGTGGCCATAACAGCTCATGTTTATCAATAGAGGTTCTATCTTTAAATAAACCAGTAACTGATTCATTTAATCCACATTGGGACTCACAACGCGAGGTAAGTCCGCAGATAGATAATAATCCTCACCTACATACCTACATCTGAATGTTGTGGAACATCACACAACAGCGCACTGAACGTGTGCAGGCAACGTCAAATGATTTATGTTTTAATTTATTAAACGAACAACTGATATTATGCTATGTTAAACGTGTTTTGCATTATTTGAAACGGTTTTATCTTGTTTTGTTAACGTCTGTTATCTTTGCGAATGTATACGCGGAACCGGATACCACGTATTGACTACATCATTCTGAGCCCCCCCCCCCTTCCCCCACATATAAATTTTTCTATTTAAAAAAATCTGTTGTTTTTTATGGAACAGCTGATTTTAAAAAAAATAACCTATGATAAATTTCTATGAATGATTCTCAGAATGATGTACTCAATACGTGATAATCGTTTTCGCGTCGGTGTCCTTTCCACCCCGTATATTGGTGAAAAGGCTTGACTGTTATTTCTTATAACGTGAAATAAAACAATATATATTTTAATTGTGAAATCTTTCTGAATAAGTAATAAATTGAGGGCATTGATGGACGATGGGGTTTCCTACATGAATTTGTTTTTCTGGAGTCTGATTACGGGGCAAATATTTGTAAACCGGGTATTAATAATGTGTACATGATGTAGGTGCACTATGCAGATCAATGCGACTAACATCAAACACGTTACGGTATATAAACAATATTGTCGATACATAGCATGTACTCACAACGATACGCGTGCGTTGCTGTTGCAGTCAGTAATTGGATTAGCGGAGCACTACACACTGTCGTGTAACACAAGATACATAGATATAAGTGAACACTGTTGAGGAAAGGGTCAAAAGCCTTTAAAAAGCTCTTCAAAGGTCGTTTAGTGGGGTCTTTCTTTATCGTGTGGTTAGTTCCTAACCTGGTGTCAGAGTTTTTATGCCGCCCATGGGCCTCTGACTTGGCTTAACATGCCGTCAAGAAATATCTCTCAAACATGCTGGTTTCCTCACGATGTTTTCCCTCACCGAAGCAAGTGATGATTATACAATACGCACATGAATCCGAAAAATCAGAGGTGCGTGCCTTGGGTTCGAACTCGAGACCTATGACTTGGCAGTCCGACGGTCACACCACTAGGCTGTCACTGCTTGTTTAGTGGGGTGAAGCCAACCTATAGGTACAGTAGACCTCAAAAGTGCAGTACCATGCTAAAGATTACATTGCTATGAACTGTGCGAGCGCGATACAGCATTGTGTGTGCGTGTGCGTGTATGAGTGATGTCTCAACATTCTACACATAACACACACTAATGAACTGTCGTCACACTACGCGAAATAGCATTATATTTCTGTTGCATTTAGAATACACATCATAGTGATGACCTGTTCTTACCATTGCATTGTTAAAATTCGCGTAGTATTAACATGGGTGGGTAGCTGTTTGGGCTGAGCATGGGTTCACGATCAATGAAGTCCAAGTTCGAATCCATGTTATTACAATGTGTGGCTGTTTTTTGTTTCTTTGAAACCTTAATTATATTTGTATTTTAAGCAGAAAGTCGTTAGGTATTTATGTTTATTTATAATATAGTCAAGCTTATTATTTATTTTTTATAAGAAGTTAAATATTAGATAGTTATTGTATTATTATTTAACCTCATTAATTGATTTTTATTTTATGTTTTCGGTGTTGGAAGGTGGAAATAAAAAAATCATGCTGAATGATAACAAAAATGTTTATTCGTTTTATTTATTTATAAAATTAACAAACTTTTATGAGAATGTGACGTCACATTCCTATCTAGGCAAAAAAAAGTTCTCTTATCACCGTTCATAAGATTTTTTGTTGTATACCCACTTAGTCAATTCATAATAAGAATAACATAACACGGAAAGGATATTCTAATAACACAAATATAACTGTTGATACCCGCTTATTATAGGTATCAGTATTCAGCAGAGTTAATTGAATACTAATATATGAGTTAGACTTTATGAACGTGTTTTTTTAATGTAACGTCACATTGAATGTACTGAGGTTATAGCTTAAGTGTTCATTTTCTTGACGAAAAGAATATTGAAACTAAACCCCAATTTAAGATCATTAAATTTAAAATTTATTTCTTAATTTTTTTAAATTTTATTTACGGTTATGTTAATATTACTAAATATTTAGTTACCCGGTCTACTTATTAAATTAAGTATTATTATTTTTTCGCCATAAATTAAGTCTTCCTTTTGGCAAGACTTGAAAGTCTTCTTGTCAGAAAATACAGTCACCTCCCAGTTAAAATCTAAATAGTCTCGAGCAAAACGTAGTCTTTCCTCCCTGTGTTTTTGTGTCAAAAATGGTTTTTAGCTGGCTTCCGATGATGTAAACCTTCAGCATGGACTGCATGGCGAACAGTCTGTAATGTAGTATCCAATTGCTCTGCAAACATTATAGTTGGAATGAAACCATTTGTTTCATATTCTTCCACCATAAAACGTCGCTGAGTCGGGTTAATAAGCGGCGGCCTTTCACTTCTTAGACGACTCTTCAGACTACCTTCTTCCTCAAACCTCTTTACCCAACGGCAAACAGAATTTCTAAAAAAAACAAAATATGATTACACACTTGCAACTAGCAATTTATTTAATAATAAGAAAATCATACACCACAACTATCATCATAATAATTATAATTTTTAAAAATAACTTACACATTTTAAGCCAGTTTCAGTTGAAATTTGAGAAATATTAAGCCCATTTTTACGCAGTGACAATATTTGCCCTGGCATCAATACTAATATTAGCTTGCATCTTGAATAAAGACAATCAAACAATACGCTAATCGTAATAATAACACAAACGCTCGTGACAAAGTTCACCAACTAACAACGTCATAACTAACTACTTTGTTCAATCCAGAAGTTTATTTTGTTTCACATTCACCCTCATCTTTTTTGTTAATAATAAGTTCCAACTAATATTTAGAAAAACATATCTCATCGGGTCTAACGTATCATTTATAATTAAAACACAAAAAGTGTAATGTCACTTGGGTTCGAACGCAGACTATACTGTGCGAGACATTTTATCTATAGCGTTAACCGCTAAGCCAGATAGAAACATAATTGTTTGTTTGAAATTAAATATCACTAACTTAATACTCCGTCGCGACATGACAGGCTTGTCACTAAGGCAAATGATCATTATATCGCACTCTTTCTAACTAGATAATTATGAAAGAGAGCGATATACGAAATCGTGTATGTGTGCAAAATGTTTGTTTTGGAAAAAGGTCGTAAGTGCGGCTTGTTTTGATGCGATCGTTTTGTGAAACTGCTACTGCACTTATGGTCTCTACTGTACTTTGTGTACAGTCACGAGCATTATAAAACCAGTGAAAAAAACAAGATAACTTATGCCTTATACTGTCACTTACGGGATATCTTCCGTGATTATTAATTATTTTGAGCTCTCGATATAAAGTTTAGTTTTAAACCGAGAAAGCGGTGTTTGAACTAACGCCTTGTTTTAAAATCATCACATTTTTGATTACCTAATCCTCAAGAATACAGTACTAACTTTATCCTAAAGCTCGTGACCAGAATCTCATTACACGTAGATGTGGTCTGTGTTCTATCTCGGTGTCAATGGCGTTTGGTGAGCCCATGTAGTATCAAATATCTGCGCACTCGGTCAGCGCTCGGCGGTTGTGCGGTGACTAACAGTCGCGTATGTTAATGAGCGCTGCGGGCGACCACGGTGTACTCAATGTTATTGCATTATTGCTTTTTTTTATTAGGTGTCTGCTGCTTAACTGAAATGGGACTGGGCAGGACATATCTGCCGGATGCCGGACAAACTGTGGGTTAAAATAGTGCAAATTGGTGCCCTGAGACAGTGACGCGGGGTCGCGGCAGGCTACGAAGGAGATGTCGGGATGAACTTGATAATTTTTATCGTAACTGGACGCGCGGGTTCGCGAGAAGTGGTAAAAGTGCAGGAAGGCCTTTGACCAGGAGTGGGACAGAACCGGTTAGAAAACTAAAAGTAGTTAAAAAAGTTCTGTACTTAAAATGATCACTCAAACTAGAACGGTCAATTTGTGGAAGCGGCTCCAGATACAGACACGTCCAACTAGTGCCACTTCTTGAGCCGCAATTTGTCCCACAAAAATGACCAAATTTAAAGTCGGTTTCACTTATAAAGGTGGATACAGGCTTTGCATGGCATGCGCTATGAACGGCGCACAACGAATACCTCTGCTTGAGGCGTGCGTGTTGAAAAATTATACCAACATAATGCTCGGGTCGAGCCATCGCATGCGAAGCAAATGCCTCGTTTGTCTGTCTTCATGTTTATTTATTTATTTATTTATAACCAACTTATACTTACAGTTTACACCACACATACAAGTTATTGGTTGAACATAAAACATTAACATTGCGAGGCATGTGCTACGCAAAGATACGCTCGTGCGAGGCGCGCGTGTGCGGCAGCGTGTGTCGGCCGGCTCATTGGCATTGCGAGCAGTGCGTTGCGTTTGGACGTCTGTCCGCCTCGCTGTGATTTTCGCGCGCAATATGGACGAGAAAGAAATAATACGAAAAGCAGTTGCATTATACAGTGTGTAAACAGACCCTTCACATAGCCGTCAACCAAGCATTCTGTACATCAAACTAAGTAACTTTACGCAAAAATTAATGCTAGGAATCGACTTTTTTTTTTGGGTGTAAAATCACGTTTTACTGTAGGACTCGATGGAAAGCACTCAAAGCATTGTGCTGATGGATGGATTCAATAGTACGGGGGTCGTGGAGGTGTGTAAAGTAAAAATCTTACATTAAAAACATGTATTAAAAAAAAACTGAACTAGAAGGTTTCCAGGTGCGGTCTAGAACAAAAAAATGATCACAAAGACGGGGAGAACAAATGCCTTTCGGTGATGTTAAGGGTCTATTAACACCCTTTATGAAAGTAACCGATTATTATGGGATCCAAAACATGATTATTATTACAATAAAAACAAAACAGAAAATATATGGCGTTTAATTTCGGATGGAGTAAATGTACCAGTCGCTGAAATGAAAAAAAAATTTCTTCTAGGATCTTATAGAAGGGAAAAATCTCTTATTTCTATATTCATAACGCAGGCGGAACCCACCAACGACGACGACATTTTCTTTTTTTCAATAATTGAATTAATAATTATAAAAGCAGAAGCAGATACGCGCACGCGAGGCAAAGGTGCCATCTTGACTGCTGCTGTGTGGGTTGGATCGGCCCGAGCAAACGCCGTTTCATTTTCTCAGTCGAGGCGTGCGTCGATATGGTACGCGGCGCACACCTCGAACGTGCATGCGCGTCTACGTCCACAACTAATACATATGCTGCTTAAAAATAAATGTTTGATCCAATTTCGTAATTAATGTTTCATTTTTGCCTAGTCCATGCCGCAATTACACATGGCCTTTAGCCCGCATTCGATTGCCTATTGCATTAGTCAAACGAACAAATGTAAATGAACGCGGTCGAGTACGCCCTTCAAACTCGTCCAGCTTTATTGTTTGTTTTTTTCATAATGTAAGCTTGTATGTATTTCATTGCGTTGGCTAGTATAATTGTGCCATTAAAGAATAAGCCGGCTAAAATCATAAGGCAATGTGATGGGTTGAGCAAGTGTGGGCTCCGCAGGCTAAATACAGATAATGGATTGTATAATAATAAAAATATTTTTCAATGACATTACGTCTGACGTATTTGTCTATCCTATTATACAGTGCCATATGGATCTTTTGACGCTCCATTGAGGTTGACAGGAGAGCGCTGTTGGTAAACACTTGTGAAATGTATTGAAAGAATAAGATGGAAGCGTTAGTTCTGATTTTGACCGCGCGACAAGTGTGGTTATGAATTATGTAATTCTAGCCAAATCCAATATTATAAAAATATGCTGTGATTACCTTTTATCTTAATTAGATCGAACCCATCTTTTGAGAGTATTTTTACGAATGTACGCGAGCTCTAAGTGTTGTCCCCAGATTGCCTGGTCAGCTGCCTTTGTCCTTTACACTGGCGTTCAACTAGTTAAAGCTGGTCGGTACTGGTACGACCTGTGTCGGTATGATAATATAATAAGATCTGACCTCGCCAGCGTCTGTTGGCAGATGCAGCTGATAAGTCAACGAACAGTGTTATTAACAGGATGTCTGTACAATTGCAGGGATTTAAAATTAAATTATCTAATCTCTGAGGAAAATCGTTGTAAGTTGGAAGATAAGATTAGATCGAAATTTTTAATCTCTATACTGTCTTTGTACATATAGATGAAGCACCATAAAACATGGCTGACAATCAAAAAATAATTAAAGAAAATGAGAACATTATGGCGGTTCTCCAATGTTTTACAAGCCTTTAATGAGTTTATGTCAAAAACTATGCCAAGATTTAAATTAGTAACTGACTGATACTGTGTATCCATTTTTTGATAACTGTGTACCTAACAATGATTAATGACAGGGAGCCGAGATGGGAAGGTGCCGAGATGGGACTAAACCCAATTCTTATTTTTCACGTTCCTGTTTCAAGAAAAGAAAACAAGTCCATTTGAAACTTTTTCAATAACTAGCGGATGACAACCGGTGCAGTACCGAGTTTATTCGTTTGACCCGCAGCTCCTCTCCGGTAAGCCGCGTAATCCTTGTGGAGAAGAACGGAGAACTCTTAGGTTCTTCACCCACGGCGATGCTGTACCGTGTTCAGCCGCATTTGAAACGCGCGTCAACATTGTTCGACGACGTAGTGCTTTTTACTGTGTCATACACAGACAGATAGATAGATAAAATACTCTTTATTATGTAAACCATAAAAAATAAAGGTACAATATAGAACTTATAAATAGGGTGACAAAACGCGCGGTCGACATTTCTGTATCGATGCTAAATCGCTTATGCATAGCGACTCTAGCGCGATAGCTAGGTGATAGTAGCGATACAAAATCGTGATTATGAGGATAAAGAGGAGTAGGAGTCAGAGAATTCCACAGAGTTCTCTCACTTCTGCGGCAAATTGTTGCAAACTGAGTTGCGGGAGCCAGAAAACGCATCGCGACTGTATCGCGGCTGTTTTACGTTTGCAACGCTGCAAGTGTTGATGGACGACGGCCCTTAGTAAACAAGTGCTCGAGGGGAGAGCGGGCAGGTTTAAACGTGACTTATCTTGTTTCGTTAAGTGTGTTCTTAACGTGGGGACTTTTTTGTCAAAGAATGCTGGATATCTGAATAATGTGGTTTCCTTCGTTGATCGTAAGGGGTCCTGTACAGCTTCATCATGTAATGTTCAGCCGTATTGATCCCTTGACTGATCTTCAGATGCTTAAACTATTATCAAAATCGAATCAGCATTTTTGAACGTCAAAATTACGCAAGACAGTCCTCACTTCACTACTTCCTAGTGTTTAGGTGAGGGGACGAAGTGGCTCAATTAACTCCCCAGCAACACTGTCTGATTAATCTATGTGATTTATGACAGAAATAATTTTCCAGTATTTCTAACTTATCCGTCGGTAGTACAGACTAGTTCATCCTTGGATCCCGTTCGGTCCCGCGCGTCTGTGCAATATCTCTACCTTCAAATAAAGAAGCATAATTAAATGTTTCAATTTCTTCTTTGGTACAAAATAAAGTCACGGACAATTCGCAAGGCAACACAATAACTGAATGCAAGAGTACCTGCAGCTATCTAAATAAACGCTTGTAAAAACGTGTCACCAAAATAGCTCAGCATTCAGTTTTCCTCAAATATTTAGCATAAAAAGATTTTTATCTTTTATTCAGACGACGACTTTTCCTCATTGTGTGTTTTAAAAGATCGCATCACTTGCTGTTGCCGCGGATTTTGTTTATAATTGGAATGTTTCGCTTTTTCGCGTATTTTTGGAGAAGAACTCAAGAATCTGACAAGTAATGCGATGAAATGTACTTGTTAACGTCTACAGGAAAAAATAAGATAATAATAAGTATCACATTTTATTTTGTAAAATCTCAAGTGACTTTTAAAAAGGGGAGGAGGAAAATATACATTTTATTAAAGTAATTTAAAATCACGATACAAAGAGAACGTATTTATTTGAGCGAAAAAAGTACACATTTTTTTTTTCTTTGGTAAAACATTGGTCCTACCATTTCCTGTTACGAGATTTTGAGAAACTCTATTTATGTATTAGGTAATATGGATTTTCAGAGCAAAGTGAACGAAGACAAGAGAGCGTAAACAAAGTATCACTCTTTAAACAATAACGATAATGGAAATGTCAAGAATCTATATAAACAACCGAAACCTAATCTCAATCTCTTATTGATAGTCGTAGTAGATGACTTTGAACAACAGATTAATGACTAATAATAAGAAATGGTTTCAAAGCGATTGACACTTCTTTCTTGTGTAGCGCCTGAGCGTTTATATAATCACAATTATCGACCGAATCCTATCAAAGTGTAATGGACTAGGTACGATAATAAATAATTTCCCTTGGCAACACCCGGCAACGCGCCGGCTGCTCTGAATTCCATAGCTAATAGAATGGCATTTCTCGCATCGATACAGACGACGCGAGGCTGTGACTATAACAACTGTAAAATAGTCACAGAGGGAATGTCACTGCATAATTCAATATTATAAATGTGAAAGTAACTTTGTCTGTCTTTCTGTAACCTTTTGATGCCTAAATAACTAAATTTGATTCAAGGACGACCATGACCTGGTTTTGGATATAAGATACTTTTTAACCCGGTAGAACGTTTTGTTGGAATAATTTAAAGATCTTCAAGTGTACTCGCCTGGAGAAGTGAGTGGTAACGGGGGTGGAGGTCAAATAGGCAGTCGGTCCATTAAAATACTGGGATTCAGCTGCATCTTCGGCTGGAAGCCGACCAAGACATTCGGGAAAAGGCAGGCAGATGACGATTAATATTGTCTATGTATACTTTGCTACTAGACAGTTTGCATCAAGCAGTAGAGGTTCTTAAACAACTAGTTGCATGCTTCAGTCATAATAAATGACCACACCTTCGTATTGGGTGATGTTGAGAGTGTGACGTATAGTTATTAAGAGAAAGAATGACCTGAGTGCATGGTAGCCAACATTCAGTCAAAAGTATGAGATGCTACTGTATATTACTCCTGGTGAGTAATGTTTTTAATGCGGGAAGGTTGCGTCTAATGCTTCTAATGTTTTGGTGAATAATTGAGAGATAGTGTTCAGGTTAAATATGTAAGTAGGAATGTCTTCAATGAAATCTTTCTTACATAGATGGGAATTTGCAACCGAAACTGCATCCAAAAAGGAGTTTATTTCTTCAACCTTTCGTAAGATTCTGAAGGCTCACATTGCCTTTCGTCCCCTCTGCCCCCGAGGGGATGAAAGACAATGTAATCATGCAGTTCGTCTACGACGTACGACCGTTCGTCCGTCACGAGTATGTCGACAAAATACGACGAATAAAAAAACTATTTATGTTTTTTACTAAATCAAAATAAAGACTAATATTTTGCGTTCTTTTTTATACGGATCTTATTACTAGACTGAATCATTTTAACAAATAAGAGGAATTATCAACATCATAAACTTAAGTCGCACTTAAACAAATACCGATACCAAACATGGTCAATAAAGCATGTTTATTATGAAGGTAATACAGATATTATGAATTTCAAGTTATTTCCGTTTCAGTGACTCGTTTCTAAACAATACGGGTTTTGTTTGAAGTCGGTATTGATTTAATTACTTCACTGAAATGTAATATAATATCGCGGGGTAAATAATATTTTATCATATTCAATGAGCTGATCATTTTGTGTACATGATCACATTAGTTGATCACGTTATTAGAATAGCTAGTTATTTAGTTAGTGAGTAACTAATTTGTCGATAGCATCACGAGTTTCATTTCCATAAAGGAACGGCCACATGACACGAGTGCAAGTGACTTTTTTTTTTTCGGATATCATTATCATTATATGACCCCCCCCACTCTGGGCGGAGCGGAAGGGAGTGTCAGACTTGTACTGACTAAAACCCATCAGCGCGTGGAACACGAACGCGCCGTCGACACGGCCTGTCGTCATAAGACGGCCGGACGGCGAGCTAGCCCATAACTCGCCGTCCACAGGCCCACGCCTACGGTGGCCGGGAGCCACCACGTGACCCCCGACGCCCAGGGCGTCTCCCGCGGCGGCTGGGACGTGAGGTTCTTTCCCTCTCACGTCCCGCCACCTCCTTCACTAGCATGACTGCTTCGCAGAAGGTGGTGATGGCTTTCCATTCCCTCTCGCTCCGGACCATGGCTTGAACCAGGGCCGGACGCGAGAGATCGCCGCCGCCAATCGCCGCTACAAGGACACGGCGGTGCTCCGCCCAAGCGGGGCAGACCTCTACGGTGTGCTCCACCGTGTCCTCCGGACGATCCTCGCAGTGGAAACACCCGAGCGTTTCCTCCCGCCCGATTCGGTGCAGGAACCTCCCGAAACAACCGTGTCCGGTGAGGACCTGCGTCAGGCGGTAGGTGAGGGCGCCGTGGCGCCTCTCTAGCCACTCCTCAAAGAGGGGACTTATCGCCACTATGGTAGCGTGCCCTGCACGGGGTTGCAACAGTCGCTCTCTCCATGTCGCCATGAGATCACGCCGGAGGTCTGTCCGCTGAGCGGCAATTTGCCGCGGCAGCAAATTGCCGCACCGACCGGACCGCACGACCCCTGCGTAGAGCCTCCGGCAGGAGGCGTTTGGACCCCTCAGGTTGGCAAGAGCCGCTTGAAGGCAGCCCCTGTCCGTTCCAGTTTGGGAGCCAAACGTCGGAAGTGCTCCACGAAGTTCCACCGGCTGTCGAGGACGAGTCCTAGGTACTTCAACGTCGACCCGACGCCGATGGAAACCCCTCCTGCCATCAGTAGGGATCCCGACGGTGGCGCATTCCGTGGCCCATGAAAACACATGGCCTCGGACTTGTGCAATGCCACCTCGAGACCCAATTGCCGGATCCTCTCCACGACTATCGCAACCCCGCGTATCATGTTTTCGGCCGCCGCCTCGTGCGATCTCCCTTGTGCTTTGTGAAACCAAACTGGTGTTCCGCAAGATCCGGCCCCATCCCCGCAAGGTGCCCGGCGAGGCGGTTGGCAATAACTCTTTCGAAGAAGTTGCCCACCTCGTCGAGCAACACGATGGGCCGGTATGCGGACGGAGAGTCCGCAGGGCGCCCTGGTTTCCGGATGAGGACCAGCTTTCCCGTCTTCCAACGAAGCGGAAACTGGCCTCTCTCCAAGCGCTTAGGAGCCCTTCCAGTCGGGGCCCGAGAGCCTCAGAGGCTAGGACCCAGGCTTTGCCAGGCAAGCCATCGGGTCCCGGGGCGGTGTTTCTGGTTTTCAGCCTGCGTACCGCCACTCTCAGGTCTACCCCAGTCACCTCCGGAACGTCGTCATCGTCATCGGTGTGGTCCGCTTCCGGCACCGCACGCGGCGGCGGAGCCATAGGCGGGGGAGGATGCTCCCCTCGCGAAGGGAACAGAGCGCTCACCACGTCCTCCACGAGCTCAGGCTGGAGACTCTGCGTCAGCGGGGGGGCCCGGGTGCGGAGTTTGTCCCGCACCATCTTGTAAGGGCGCCCCCACGGATTCCGTTCAGAGACTTCAGCATCTCCTCGAGGGCCAGATTCTTGGCCCGCCGGACAGCCTCTTGGAGGGCGGTCTTCGCCGCTCTGTACCCCTCGTACAGCTCCGCCTCAATGGCTGCCGCATCCGGAGGGCGGATGCGTAGCCTGCTATGCCTAGCGTACAGGTGCCGCGAAGCAACACACGCCTCGCGCAGAGACGTCAACTCTCGCGACCACCAGTATACCTGACGCCGGGCGCTTCCTGGCCGAACTCGGGGCATTGCCACGTCGCAAATCTCGGACATGGCCTCCTGGAACCAACCCGCCTCGTTGTTAATGTCGGCAGGCCTGACCGGTGATGACACCCAGGCCTGCACGATCGAGGCTTACAGGAGGAGCTCCCGATCCAGCTGCTTCAGCGCCCATCGCGGACCACTCGGGGCCTGTAGGACCGGCGCGCTTGAGGTCTGGGTGGAGATGTCGAACCGGATGTACCGGTGGTCGGAATAGGTCTCCACCCCCTCCATGACGCGCCAGTCAACGACACGCGGCGACAGAGCGGGACTGGTGAACGAGATGTCCACCACCGACTCGCCCCGCATCCGCACGCACGTGGGGACAGAACCCCGATTTAGGACGACCAGGCCTGTCTCCAGAGCCCAGTCCTCCACCATCCTACCCCGCACGTCCGTGTAACGAGAATCCCAAGCCAAGTTCTTGGCATTGAAGTCCCCGAGCACAAGCACGGGGAGGGAATGGCTGCCGATGACGACACTCAACTCCGTGATGGGAGTTGTGGAACTCGGCGAGAGTTCGGCTCGGGGAGAAGTAGACTCCCACTACAACGATCTCCCCGAACCGTGCTGCTACGCACCCCTGACCCTTCCTGACACTCTCAAGGGTCGGGATACCGGCGGCGGCCGACGTAATTATGGTCACTGAGCCGCTAAGGTCCTCCACCCAGTCATCCCTGGGTGGGACAAAGTACGGCTCAGCGACCACGGCGATGTTAATCGACCACTGCACCATGCTCTGGAGTAAAAGATCCTGAGCGCGGCTCCAACAGCGCATTAGATCGCACCTCGTGTCTCATCTCAAGCGTCAACCCGGACAAGAGTATTAACGATGTCAATAGTTTCTTTGCAAACTGGACGCAACCTAGTCGAGCAAATTACTTCTCATTCATTCCCTCTCAGAAACAAGGCTGATTATCTTGCGGAAACTGCTCCTCTTCATTTCTTCATTTTCCCTATGGACGAATCTGAAATCCTGCAACTTGTTCAAGGATTAAGTGATAATTGTGCTATTGGGATTGACCAGATCCCGGGCCGGTTACTGAAAAGATATGCACACCTTCTGTCGCTATTATCCATATCTGCAACCTCGCCATATCTACAGGGACATTTCCACATGCCTTTAAATCAGCAATTTTGAAACCCCTACACAAAGGTTTATGAATGACCGACTGATTAAGTTCATCAAGGTTAACAACCTTTTTTCATCTTCCTAGTTTGGGTTCCGGTGTGGCTCGATCATAACGAACTTGGATAAAAATAAAAATTGCCTGGCGGTGTTTCTGGACTTGGCAAAAGCCTTTGATACAGTTTCTGTCCCACACTTATTGCACAAAATGGAAATAATGGGAGTACGGGGTCTCCCACTAAAATTATTCCAGAACTACCTATCTAACCGTAACAGCAAGTTAGAATTGATGGTATGGTGAGTAACGATGAGCCCGTGACATTTGGAGTGCCTCAGGGCAGTATACTGGGACCAACGCTTTTCTTGATCTACATCAACGACCTGTGCCAGCTTCACCTTGGTATTGGTCTAATTTTTACATTCGCCGATGATACTGCTCTCTTCTTTAGTGGTGATAGCTGAGATAGAGTCTTTGGTGTGGCTCAGGAGCTTAACAGAGTTGTTGCTTGGTTACGGAATAATGTGCTGACTCTCAATGTCACAAAAACCAAATACGTAGCATTTGAATATCGATCGAACGTGCTACCCCCACGTTCATTATTAATTACGGCGTGTTGGTCAACCCACCAGCCTTGCGTATGTCCTTCCCTTCTAAGGGCAGATAATATTAAATACCTTGGAACTCGTGGCTAAATAATAACACAGTCGCTCGGATCGATGTTTAGGTTAAGCCGTGCTTGCCTAGGTTGGTCTGTGGATGGGTGACCACCCATTACATACCGAGTTTCCTCCGTGCCTCGGAAAGCACGTTAAGCCGTTGGTCCCGACTGTCATTTGTAGATCTTTGACAGTCGTTAGGTAGTCAGTGGCCCAAAAAGTCTGACAACCAAGTCTTACCAAGGGGTATCGTATTACCCAGTACTAACTGGGTTGTGGAGGTCAGATATGCCTATCTGACCTCCACAACCCAGTTAGTAGTTAGTCGCTCCATGTAAAATACTGGTATTCAGCTGCATCCGGTTATACTGTAAGCCGACCCCAACATAGTTGGGAAAAGGCTAGGCAGATGATGATGTAGAATTATATAAAAGGAACGAAAGTTTGTCTTATGACAAACTTTCGTTTTGCAGGCAAACAGTCCTTAAAAAGCACTCGCAGTTATTTTATAACTTGGATCTATTGAAAGATAAGCAAATAAAGGGTACTGTATGTAATACAAAGTTTTTCCGTTTACGTCAGTCCCACAAGTTCTTTTTTTTTTCCTGATATAACTGTATGTCAGATATATCAGGATTTATTCCGTTAGGATCGTACATCATGTGGGCAGAAGATGGGTTTCGTGGAATAAAAATACAGTGGGTGCGATACACTGTTTCTATTAAACAAACAAATTACTTGAAATTACAATTTAACACAATAACACGGGGCATAATGAATCGGGTACAGTTCCAGAATGACTCAGCTCCGCTGCGATCAGACATTGACTGTCGTCCACGCATCGAGTTGTAAACATCAGGGCTCTGTAGAAGCACGCTGTGGTGTGGGTAGACTGGTAAACAGGTCGCGTGATGTCACCACTGACGCGCTTGCGATTCATTTTATGTCCGTACTAATGACCGGATCCGACATATATAATGTCATCAACAAGGGTCAAGATATATTCATAACACAAACCAAGTTGTAAGAAAAAAGGAACTGACTTTGAAAACTCTTTCCTATGACACAGAAAAGTAGATCCACCCAATTACATAATACTTGGACTCAAATAATTACCTACACAATCACCACCATACACCTACACATTTACACAACTCTATGAATCCTGTGACTCCTTTTGTTTTTTTATGATTGTTTAATTTCTTTCTTTTCATATATTTATTTTTGCTCATAATTGCTTGGTAGAAAAACATGTTACCTGGATATTTATTTATGATGCCACTAAGTGGGGCCTAGTGACCTATAATACTGGTTTTTCTAAAACCTACTTCAGGTACCAGCTCTCACAATCTGAATTAATATAGTTCAAAACTGTTAAGTCCTACAAAAACTTAAAAAAAAAGTAAAAAATACCTTTAGCTTCAGACGTCGGTAACTTTTGTTTGTTTGATTCAGTTTTTTGTCACCGACTTCTGAAGAGTGAGTGAGTTATTTTTCACTTTTTTGTGTTTTTGAAGTCGGTTTTATATTTTACCAAAAAGTTTTTTTAGTTGTAATATCCTATACAATTCATATTTGCATTGCATTTATTTTACATTGTCAACAAAAACAAACAAATCTGGTTGTACTGTACACATCTGCGTACATCCTCGGAGCATACAGGCGTTATGTTATGTTACGATATTGTATGTCTATTATTGAAGAGTTCCATTGATATATCCAAAGATCAGCATCAGATCTTTACCAAATTTAAACGGGACCATCGCGAAACAATATTCGTCCAAAAAAAGAATAATCAAAATCAGTTCACAATTGGAGAAGAAATCGAGGAACATACACCAAAAAAAAAACAAAATTCTGACGAATTGAAAACCTTTTGGAAGTTGGTAAAAAAATTAAAAAAATAATATTATTATTTTCCTTCAGCCTTTTGAGAGCAGTGGCGAAGCAATTATTTTGTTCATCTTCTTCTTTTCGAGTGGTTAGTGCCTAATCTGGTGTCAGATTTTTTTTGCCGCCCATGGGCCTCTGACTTGGTTTTACATGCCGTCGAGAAGTATGGTATATATCTCAGGTATGCTGGTTTGGTTTCCTTACAATGTTTTCCTTCACCAAAGCAAGTGATAATAATATAATACGCACATGCATCCGAAAAATCAGAGGTGCGTGTCTTGGATTGTCACACCACTAGTCTATTACTGCAGCTATTATTTCGTTAATTGGCATAAAGGATGCCCGTCTCTTTTTGGGTTCGATGTTGCGAGCTACAACTCAAAGTCGTAAACATTTACGCTACTGGCTCTGCATTGCTAGCCACAATTGTTGTGCCACCACACTACATACAAAGCTTAATTCCAGTTCACTCCATACAACTCAGGCGCATGCTAATCTATCCCTAATGGAAGGCATACAATATAGGGTGTTGGCGGGCACCTCAACAAATCGCTAGCGCAGGAGATTGATCGCTGCCACCTCGCGAGGGACTACATTGTAATGAAGGATGGGGCTGCACTAAGGGGTAGAAATTAGACGAGCTATAGCGTTACTACAGGGGTAAGTTATTCGTGGTCGCTGGGTTATGCAAAGAGTGCAAATGTTAAAATATGTTGTTGTGTTGTTGTTGTTGTTGTATGTTTAAATTTAGTTAAACAGGCGTTTTTAAAGTCTGTGTTTTACAATGTAATAATGACTGCCTCGTTCATATAGTGGTACCATGAGCTCCGGGACTCGATGCTCAGATCGGTAGGAGAATATTGGACAGGACGTGTGCCCCATTGATGGCAAAAGGCTGACGTGAGACTTAAACATGACTGGCGAAATGTGTATGTACTCCTCTGCTGACCCTTTCGGGGATTACAGGTTCGATTTATGTTCTTTATATAATAAATAAACAATTCTTAAAATAAATTGATGCATAATATAATGTTACAGACACTGCTTTACTTTCAGAAGAGAAAGAAAGGACATTTCGTGGTCGTACCAAAGATAGAACTAGAAGTGATTTCTTTTGACTGCCGCCGCAAGACGTTGTTGTTCACAACTAAGTTCGTTTATAACGAGTTCATTCACTTGTTTGTTTTGCTCTCTATAGCTCCTTGCTACTTTGTGGATGTAACTGATAGCATGACGTCATTATCTACTTAGTCGGTGAAAGTGACGAGGGATGACTTGATGATGTGTAACTATCAAATTATGTGAGTTTCCTCACAGTAACGACTTTGTGCGGGTTATAAATAGCTTGTTGTGTTTAACTACGACATTATTAGTTTAACTTGATACGTGTTTCTATCATCATCATCTTCCACCCCTTGTCTCTTCGCATATTATGATCATGAAAGTCGCGGTTCGTGTTTGTTTTTATGACTACGTTATTTTACTAAACTATGGAATTGAAATTAATAATATGAATAATATTAAACTAACATAATTATAAAGAAACTAGCTCATGCCCGCAGCTTCGCCCGCGTGGAGTTCGGGAATTGCCCACGGGATCTTACTTCTAGGATAATAAGTAATCTATGTATGTACTATACCAGACTATAATCTATCTCTGTGCCAAGTTTTATCCAGATCTGTTCAGCCGTTCTGGCGTGATTGAGTAACAAACAGCCATCCATCCAAACTTTCGCATTTATACGTGTATTATTTGTTTTTATCAATTAGATTACATATGCGCTCGTCTACGTGAGCTTCATCAATCATCAATCAATCAAAGCATTTATTTCAGTATATCAGTTACAGGCACTTTTGAATTGTCGAAACAAAGAACAATGAAATACAACTACAGTCCCAGTCACAAGGCACAAAAACTGTGAAAGTACTGTAGTTGCCCATTCCCTAACGTAGATTTATACGGAGAAGAACGGGCAAGAAACTCCATGGACACTCTTTTAAATCAGAATACTTTTACAAATCTGGTTACATCATTTATGATGAGATGGTACATTATGTATCTTCGAAGCCCTATTTGACTCTGTTGGGGGATGATTTTGGAAAAACTGTGATACACATGTCTCATATTTTTTTTTTTTTTTTTTGTGTATACCAATTTTCGAGTCAATCGACCCAGAGAATATTAAGTTTCACAGAAAATTCATCTCCCCATTTCACTCTCTTAGGGGTGGAATTTCGAAAAAAACCTTTCATAGTGGATACCTACTCTTCAAAAAGAATACACCCTCCAAATTGTATGTCTCTAGGACCAGCGGTTTGGGCTGTGCGTTGATATATCAGTCAGTCAGGACTTTGAATTTTATATGTAGAGGTACCTATATAGTACTACTACTATAGGTATCTAGTTCGATTTGTACGACTTATCAAGATTTCCAAGGAGATTCTACTTCTTTAAGTGAAGGGCCGCTAGTTCAAACGAACGCCAACATAAACGAAGGTCAAGGCTTGTTGATGTCAAACCAGGATCAAAATCTTGTTTTGAGTCGTATACATTTTTACGTTTAGATATACCTTTTGAACTTCGGCTAAATAGAAAAAAAAATACACGTGCCAGCTTGATTCCTACAGACAACCTCTAAAGACAACGTATTTTTTTTTTGTTAGCGTTGTCTGTCCCACTCCTGGGCAAAGGCCTCCCCCATTCCTTCCACTTTTCTCGATACTGCGCCTCTTCTCGCCAATTAAGGAGAAACCCATCGAAATCGTCCCGCCATCTTCTCCTCTTTCTGCCACGACCCCGTCTAAATAAAATATTGTTGAATAAAAATAAATTATCTTCAAGCTTCTATCGTTTACCAAAAAAATCAGGTTACAAGCCCACCGGTCTACGTCCCCACACCCTTATTACATAATACCTTGTTTTTCTATCGTTAAACCGAATATACCGAAGATTTATTCATTTAAACCGATTGTTTTAGTACTAAACCTGTTATTTTTACCCTACCGTTACCCTAATTTAAATATTGGAAACATCACCCAAACTAGTACTAGGTAATCGTATGAAAAGTTACTTCAACAATTTCTAAATCCATTGCGTCTTATTTTCGGGATGTTGAAAAAGAAGTAAAAAAAACACACAATGAATGCTTAAAATTCCAAATTGTGTTGTAAGGTAAAGTTTAAATATAATGTTCGTATAGTACTTGAACATTGTTTCGATATTTTGTGTAAATGGGAAAGTTTGCACAAAGAGGTCAGTTTTGTTCAACAAGTTCCAGCCAGAGCATGTTCAAGCTTGGGTCGGGTTTGATACAACTTGTAATTGACTCGAGGAAGTCAAACGCTGATATTTTGTGATGGCAGCCTGTCTGTTTCACAAACTTTGCACTTTGATTTGCTTTTGTCTGTACTTCACAGTCTAGAATCGGAAATGAAACAAAAAGCCGCTCTGCTGGCGTGTGAGCCCGTATTTCACGTGTAACAGAAAGATCGGATTTTATCTAGACTTCGAGTAAGTACCTACTGACCCGTTTAGTACCTGAAGCACATGTGTGCGCAGCTTTATCTACAAGCCAAGTATGTTAGAATAAGTGCCTATTGTTTGTAAATCGTGTTTTGTTTTTGTAAATCTGCTTGCTATTGTTTGAACCTCGTTATTTATGAAGTAGTCTATAATGACCTTGCACAAAAATTTCTAAATGAACCTCATCAACTGTCTCTATCTTTTTATCTTTCTGGAAGCTATGTGTGTTTTAAAATGTAATTAATTCACGAGGATTATTTTGGTCTCCTTTAAAATATAAGAGTAGGTTGTACTTCAAAGATCTAGTTAAGGGAAAGACGCAAGTCGTATATTGTTAAGTATGTTTCGTAGTTGAAGTCGAAACAAGGTTGGAACTTTCAATTGAGATAGCTCCAATTTGAAGTTTCAACTTAACAGAGTTAAAATGAAGCGCATTGGCATCCTTGGTGAAATGAAATTTAGTTTAAGCTCAACAAACCTTGTATAAAACCTCATTTCTAGAATTCCTTGAAACTTGGAAGCAAGGTATTAGGGTCTAAAAATAAAGTTTGCGTGACATCCCTATAATTTAGCTTTTCTCTCAAGTAACCCTTCAGTAAGACCGTGTTTTGTAAGTAAGATATCTTTACCGTTTATAGTCTAAAGCAAGCTCGCCGTAAACCGGTGCTGTTAATAGACAGGACGGTACTATTTATAGCCTAGAGTCTATGCTAAGAGCGGAGTGATTAGGGACTATGAATAGGGCACCGCGTCCAGTCAATGTTGTTAAGATTAAGGTCTAAGTCTACAGTGAATAAGGTCGTGACCGCGTGACGAAGCTCACTGAGGGATTACCGATCTCAATGTGAGGTTTAGTAATTAGATGACTGATAATTAAATAGATTATTTAGTCCGCCTTTGTACAGTTTTTACTTATGCATAAAGCTTTAATAAATAAATAAAATAAATAAATTATTAGAAAATAACTATAAAAAAAATGGTTGTGATGAGCGAGTATGCTTTGACTCATCATCTTTATATCCTTGTATGTATGATAGAATCGGCTTCCAAAGAAAACAGATGTTTCTGTCTGTATTTACATGGAGCCTATATCTAACTTCCATAATTCAGTTACTGGGTAATGCGATACTTATTGGAAATATTGGTTGGCAGAGTTTCGGGCTCCCACCGCCACCCGTACCAATTGTCGAAGATCTACGATTGGCAGCTGGGACCTTAGCAAGGCACGGATGGTTGTTTGTGGTACGTAATGTTGTCAGGCGTGATGTTTGTGTAGGTAATTTCGCTTGCTCCACTCGTCGTCCATCCGGCCCGTCTTTGCTCCAGTTTATCATCATCCGGCCCTTGTCCCATTGTACTTGGGGTCGGCGCATTACATTTTGTTCTTCCATTCTCCCCTGTCAAACGTCATCTTTGCTCCAGTTGACCTCCCAGAGTTAAACGTTCCGGTGCACTACATTTTTCCATTCCCACACGAATAAGGACAAACAGCCACTAGGGAACAATCGATAAATAACAGTGCTTCGATATAAATCAACAAATTGTATCGGTAATTGCTGCATAGCTGGCTCGCCAGCTAACACCGGTGTTAATTGCGCAGCCGACAGATGGCGTTGATTGACGAGGGTGCGGGGTCGCAAGGACCCCCGGGGGTCCCACGTGATGGGGTCTCAGAGGTAAAGGATAGATTCGATGTGACGATTTTAATGGGATTAAGTTTCTTATCTGGGAATGAGTACTCCGCTTGTGGAATATTATACATTTCCGTTGTTGGCTGCCAGTTATCATTTATTACTCGTATTATTGACTTGAGGATTTCTGAGATGCCTGCCTGCCTGCCTGCCTGCCTTTGTTATGTCATCTTCAACTATTTTTATTATGATAGTTAAGGTTAAAACAAACTTACAAGGAGTTTACGAAACTTATTTTATTTTCTATTTATGTATGTAACAAAAACTTTTATAAACGGCAATGAGGTATTTAGTCTTAAATAAAACTCCAACAAAACACTGATTTAGTTACACAAAGAAACATTAAAAATAACGATATTCATCTTAAAACGTAGCTTACAATAAGGTCAAACTTTATTACCCTATCTTTCTTAAACAGTTTATAAATCGGTGTTAAAAGCTTTCGCTGGAGGTTATAAAATGTTCTGTTCATAAAATATTAGCAGTTAGACCTTTTGTGTTCAAGACCTGAATGCTAATGTAGCCGCAATCCGATAATAACCGGGTGTTAACTTCTACGTAATGAAAAGCGCGATGAATAAATATGGAGTGCTTGGAGAATATTAATATTTAATATTACCCTTAAATTGCCTGCTGTTAATTTCTTTTCTTAAGGAAATAATGAGGATTGATCTCCAAACATAACGAGTGGAGGCATGTGTCCCAGAGCAGGCTTATGATGCTTTTGCTGTCAGGGGTTCTCTCCACCATGTTTTCCATCGCCGCAAAAACACATACACTCACGATTTTTCCCTTGGCTGTAGGCAGAAACTACAGAACGCCACCTACTACAACCCTTACATACTCCTTACGCTTCGTCCACTTTCATACATCTATCGTCATACGCGCACGCCGGTTTCGAGTACTAAGCACCTGATCGTTCTGAAGAACTTTACTATAGATATTATTCGATTGATCACAATAAGTTATTATATAACTTAGAAAGAATACAACATCAACGTGCATATCGTTGAAAAATAAATAAGTTTCCACGCCCACTGAACTTGGTGCATGAGAAGCGAGACCGTAAACATGTACACAAGAAGCAACGCAAGAGGAACTTTGAGTAAAATTCGCGTCCCCGCTGAACCACACTGCTCTCTTGCAGTTTTGCCCCACAGTTGCATACAGTTGGAAAATACAAAGTTACAAAACATGACAAAGAAGGCAACTCAACTCGTACGGAATTCCGTGGCCTCTGGCTAAAGAATACGGAACTCGGCATCCCAAACTTGTCGGAATACTACCGATGTCAAACGGGGTTGGCCCTGTAAAGGCCTTAACAGACATGCTGCTTTTAGCATCGGCGATCGGAGATTTTGCAACTTCATTAATGCAGCATTGTGTTTTGTCGACTCGTTGCGTTCGATTGATCGATAGAAAGATTACGCATTTCAGTGAAAGATTCGATGCCTTATCGTGTTTTAAAGATCACTCTATTACTCTTGAGTCAGTTGCTTCATCGAGCAAAGCTCCAAAAAGTCGCTGACTATATGCGTATGAATATGATAAAAATACGTGCGGTTTAAAACTCCATCGCTGCATTAAACTTTGGAAAAGCAACTAAACCGCTAATCGCCGATGCTAAAAGCAGCGTGTCTGCTAAACCTCTAAAAGTTTTGTTGTGTCGGCGCCACATTATACAGCGGGGCTGGACAGAGGCTCTAAATTAAATAAGTTCCTTCATAAATATTTATCAGAAGAGGACGCGTTTATGCAGAGGTGAGCAACTAATAAAATAGTTGTTGTCACCGGAGGCGGAGGGACGCTTAGGGATCTGTAATTTGGTACAAAGAGGCAAGATAAACAGAACAACAGTGCGGGTCGGGCGTAAACAAACTGTTACGGTGAGGGAAAAATACCGGGAACTCCCGCCGAGCGCGGGACTGATTAGACAGACATTAGTTTAGTAGTTGATTTGTTTTGTTTTAAAATTAAACTAAGGTGCCGCCGGTCCGAATGGCGCTTTAGTTTAATTCAGTAAGTAATGCCAGCAGTTAGTATCCCTATTTATAAGTAGATATTTCTGCGGTTTCAAGTTATTATAAATTGGTACCTAACAGGTAAACTTTTGTCAACAATATTGCGAATACAATAACCACATAAATAGGAAGGTAAAACGGAGATGAATCTCCTTGGCGAAATATAACGAATTTATTTGTGAGATATTTGTGGATAGGCAGCGAAGTGTAAGTCGGTAATCCCGAAACGATCTTATTGTAATATCCGGCCGACAGGGGGGGGGGGGGAGGTACAAACATCAACAACAAACATAATTGTATATACGGATGTTATGGGAAACCGTAGCGGTACTTATAAAATAAAGCGATGAGTTCACTTTTTGTTGACCACTATCAGTAAACTTCAGTCCACATTTGACTCGTTATACTATTCAATGACAGAAAATTCAATCAAAATCCTGTCCAATGTGACATATATTATGATGATCCATGGCAATATTGTGTGAACTCAGAACTATTATGGTTTACAGACAGTTACGTGGTTAAATATATACCACTGAAATTCATAACATCACGCCAGTTGGGCAGAGGTGTACCAGTACACCCACATTTCACCGGGGGCGAGCCTATTGCCAACAACTGTGCACAAATCCTGGGTTCTGATTGAAAAACCCAATAACACAGGACCTCATGCTCAGCAGTTGTGCTTGCGACCACTAGACTAACGACGAAGAATATTATTTTCTTCATATTAGGTTGTGAAACAGTATAGTGGCCGAAGGCAAAGGTGTTGTGGAGCCGAGAACTTCAGTGACAAATACCCACGTGTATCAAACGACGGTTTTCAATATACTTACGAAAAAATAAAATAATAGAACGAAAAGTATTTCTGTCATTAATCATTATGTTCGTACCAATAATCGTTATCTACGATGTCCTACTCACTGCTCTGGTTTTCT
The DNA here is from genome assembly GCA_910589295.1 of Noctua janthe. Lineage (NCBI taxonomy): Eukaryota > Metazoa > Arthropoda > Insecta > Lepidoptera > Noctuidae > Noctua > Noctua janthe. Next base: position 417,822 of record OU342573.1, on the reverse strand, counting down.
TAAATCTTCTTTTTGTGTCCAGACGGTTTTCCTTTGGAATGCGCTCCCTAAGAATGAGGACGGCAGCCAGTCGGTTCATATTTAAGGTAAAAGCTCGCGAACACTACGTAAGAAGTTGGCAGACTCGACTCACAATTAATTTGTTGTTTTTTTTCATCATCTAAATATTTTTATCTCTCTTTACTTCGTATATTTTGTTTGTATGTAAATTACGTTAGCTGGAGCCGGAGGATGCAAAAAAAACCAATTTACTTTAAACTAATTTATTGAAATAGAGAAATTACAAATTACAAGTTAAAATTATGTAGGTGATAAATGGTCGATGTATGTACCAAGAATGCCTGTAAAACGCGGAGTCGTAGAAGGCATCGCCGATGTCCGGTCCCACGGTTGTAAAGTGCTGCGTATGCAGCACGTGTAGGTCCCACGGTTGCAAAGTGCTGCGTATGCAGCACGTGTAGGTCCCACGGTTGCAAAGTGCTGCGTATGCAGCACGTGTAGGTCCCACGGTTGCAAAGTGCTGCGTATGCAGCACGTGTAGGTCCCACGGTTGCAAAGTGCTGCGTATGCAGCACGTGTAGGTCCCACGGTTGCAAAGTGCTGCGTATGCAGCACGTGTAAGTCCCACGGTTGCAAAGTGCTGCGTATGCAGCACGTGTAGGTCCCACGGTTGCAAAGTGCTGCGTATGCAGCACGTGTAAGTTGTTGCGATGGGCGATATCGAGGTCACGCTGTCCACAGTCCATGTATAACACCGAATCGTAATATCAGCGATCCTTATGTTACACCGTTGCGTAACATGTATGTATTATGTATGTACTAATAAAGGAAATACTAATTATTTCTTTATTTATTTTTATACATATAATTTACATTTTTAAATATTTCTATACAAAGTAATATAAAAAAAAGTGGTCAGGGCTCTTGAGAGAGGAACCTCCTAACCATACGCGCCGTGTCCAGAAGTACTGCTTTCTGAATCAAGCCCTTGATCCAGCTGCCAAGCGAGAGCCTCCTCAGATGTTGGTCGAGGCTATTGGCTATTAAGCCATTGGCCGACACGACTATCGGCACAATGACTGCTGTACTCACGTCCCACATGTCGACAACCTCGCGAGCCAGATCTAGATATTTGAATTGTTTATCTTTCTCTGCTTTCAGGAGGTTCTCGTCATGCGGAACCGTTATATCAACAATCATTGCGCGACGCTCCAATCGATCTATCACTACAATGTCAGGTTTATTGGCAACAATAGTTCGTCTGACGATAGATCGATCCCAATACAACGTGATATTACCATTATCGAGAACTGGGTCGGGCGCATACTTATAGTATGGTACTTCTGATTCCACAAGGTTGTACTTCAAAGCAAGTTGCTGATGGATAATCCTGCCAACGAGGTTGTGTCTATGCAAGTACTGTCCGTTAGCCAGACGACAACACCCAGAAATTATGTGTCGGATCGATTCTCCCGGACATATGTCAACCGTGCCATCCTTCACAATGAAACACTAATTATTATTATGTATTTCCTTTATTTATATTTTTACAAATCATTTACATTTTTAAATATTCCTTCGAAAAAAAAACAAAATGAAAAACATTTAAAAACATAAAAAATTGTAGCCCATCGGTATCGGGAACAGGGTCCAAGCTACCGACGGTCAGGGCTTTTATTACGTATTTATTATTATATTTTATTTTTGAAAATAAAACACTAGTAAAAATAAATTAAAAAAAAACACTAGTTTGAAATACACTGCATTCTGAACCTGATAGTAGTGCAATAACAGCCAGTTTTCGAGGAAGTATATTGGAAATTATTTTAACTTTCTAACCGATAATAAAAAAAAAACTGGGAGAGCTGACCACCAGCATTTTGCATGGATTGATTGCCCAGTCGCTAGATGTATAATCTTGTTGTTCAGCTACATCCGGTTAGACTGTAAGCCGACCTCGAAATATTTGGGAAAAGGTTAGGCAGATGATTATTTATTTACTTAATTATTTAACTATTTATGCACACACAGAAGACAACACAGGAAAATAATAAGGAAAAAAAATATTTTACATTAAGGTATACCTAATTTAAATAAAGGTTAAATCAGGTTTTATTATCCAAACAATCCAAAAACGTCACAACTGTAAAAATGTTAACTATTATTTTCACCTTGTGCATTTCAGCACAAAAGGAAGTGCTCCAGTCGGCAACTCAGCGAGCTTGACAGACGGACGGTGATCGCAGTTTATTGTTATTGGCTGACTGGACTCCCTTTACGACATCCAAGGGAAGAGGGAGCCCTTTTATAGCCGAGAAACACGGCGATTTCGTTTTAACGGAGAAAAGTATTGCCAATTGTGGGGAAATTGATTGGCTAAGCATAATATAAATTAAAGTTGTCTTTTTTAGACTCAAATTTTGTTTCGGTTTTCGACATCATTTAATATTATAATAGTAAACTAAACTAATAATAAAATAAACTAATACAGTAATATGAATATTTACATGCCGGATATGTCAGGATTTACTCCGTTAGGCTCGTACATCATGTGGGCAGACCATGGGTTTCGCGCTATGAAAACACACTGGGTGCGATATACTGTTTCTACCAAAACTAACAAATTACTTGAGATTACAACTTAACACAATAACACGGGGCACAATGAATCGGGTACAGTTCCAAGAAGTCTCAACTCCGCCGCGTTCCGACACTGAATGTCGTCCACCCTCGAGCTGGACATCAGGGCTCTGTACAAGCACACCGTGTGGTTGGTAAACTGGTTAGTAAGTCGCGTTATGTCACCACTGCACACTGGCGCGCTTCCCAATTCATTTTATGCACGTACTAATGACCGGTTCCGACACACATAATAATATAACAAAGAATTAATCTCGGTGTTCATGTCGCACAAACCGTGTGAGATATAAACCAGAAAATAGCATTGTAAACAAACTGAATTGTATTCACAAAGAAATAGGTAGTTCAATCAATAACATCACAATGAAAGATGCTATATAATAAAGTATTTAATGCAAAGCGCAAGTGGCAAAGTGCAAGTGTGTGTGAGTGGCAGCCAGTCACTGCCGCACACGGAAAGTGATTCAATGGTTTCAAATTACTTATAGAGGAATCATATCGTCACAGTCATGTTGCAGCAAATTTATTTTTTTCTGGGATAAAAATAATCAGATAGTCAGTTAACAAACTGAATCAAATCGAGGGTAATTGATTTCGACCCCTCTTCTACCTCTCACCCTTTTTGTGTCACGTTTTCTAGGCTTTCTTTTAAGACATTATTTAGGTTAGTACCCATGTCACCTGAGCCTCTGGTCTCAGGTGCTTGAAATGGAAATATAAGTAAACCAAAGAACAAAACATCATTCCAAGAGTTAGTTCTGAGTGGCTTACGTGACATTGACGTTTCTTGTTTTAACTTTTGCGAAAGTATAGATTTTCGAACAAGGTTTTTTTTTAAATTGTTTCGCCAATTCGACTAAATTTATAGAAATTGAAGAAGAACATTATGAACATTTTGACGTCGTATAATGTTAGTTTAGTCAGGATAATTATCCCGCAAGTTAACTGTTTGAAGCTATAAATAGGTCAAAGTACCACTTAGAGGAATATAAGTCACAAGCTCACATGGCGCCCATGGGGAAACCAAGCTCACAGAGACACACATACAATCGATTTCCCTCAAAGCAAAGATTTTTCCCGCGTGTTGGAGTGAAACGTGAACGTCTTGCACGTAGCCGGAAGCCAGTCGGCGCCTGATTGTGCAGCGCCGGATGCGAACCGGAACGCACGTGACGCCAGAGAAGCAGCGTGATAATGAGAGTGATTGGGCCTGATCGATGATACGGTATTGATCTTAAGTCTACTTTTTTGCGAAAATAAATACATATAAAAAAAAAAACATAACGTCACGCCTGTGTTTCCCCGCAGGTTAGGCAGTCTACTGTTGTACACGCTCATTTCACGCTTGTGTTTTAAGTCCCAACTTATCATTATTTTTGTCGACTAATGTTGCACAAAAGTATAAATAGCTGATGTATACAATTACTCTGCTTATGCTCACGCTCGGCTCGCTTAGGATTAAGACACTTGTGTCCTCAGCCGGAGGGTGCTGTCGTGATATCTGTGGTGGCGGTGGAGCGGTGTGTGTAAAATAGCACACTAAAATAACTTACACAAATATTCATTGCAGCAACGCATCCACACGTCCTTATGCGCTAGGCCAACTTGTATGCGACTGAAACAAACGGCGACGGGATGGCTCTATTCACTTGTCCATTCACTCATATGTGGCAGTGGCTGGTCCTGAGTGTGGTCACATCATTATTTCAGTTGTAAACCAGCGTCGGGCACCAGCTACTCGGCATTTTGCTTAACTGGGCAGCCGCTAGACACATAACATGATCTTTATTTGTCAAGAGTGTGGCATGTGCCAAATAAACATTATTTCTTTCTTTCTAATAGAGGGCGAGCTTAATATTGCCATTAACCGGCCACAAACTCCAGGTTACTCATTAAGAAATACCTAATCGAAATAACTAATATTCCCAACCATTATTGACAATAAGCACGACTACACTGACCATCCAGGGGTCATACCGGTCCTTGGTATGACCCCTGGATGAAGCGAAACATTCTTGAATTTTTCCTTAAGAAGACTCAGAAGAGTCTAAAATTGTGTTCATATTACGGGAATCTAAATATCTTATTCCACAAAATGCGTTCAGACTTCAGAGTACCTTCGGCAATAACAAGCGAACTAACAGAAATTCCCCACAAACTCCATCGCAAACTGGAAAAACTTCCCCATTTTAAAACAAGAAAATCTCATTTTAATATTATTGGAAAGGAAACGGAGGTAAATAAGGTAAAGTTGAGAACGCAATATAAACATCAGCGCGAATCCGGACAAACTTTACGGATTATCACGAAAATCCCTTTTGGAAAAGAATGGGAATAAAAATGTCTGATGCTTGTCATTCCGGCGACGTAAGTCAAGCGAGATGACGACGACGTGGAGGGGGCGGCGGGGGAGGGGGTGATAAGAATGGTGGCCATGTAATCGGATTTCTTACTTAGGTTTAGCGTTATGGTGACTTTTGAGTGGCTTGTGTCGGAGAATTGCGGTCAGATGGTAATGGCGGCCATGGCAATAAGGTAGGCTTTGTAGCTAAGAGTAGGAAATAGAAGATCCTAATATCGGATCTCGAAGTATTTCCTTGTGACGTTTTTGAAAGACTTTCGTACAAGCTAAGCCACATAAGTAAACCAGCATAAACATCCGTTAATGTAACCGAACATTAAACTTCACTTTAAAGAAAGTTGCAATTATGCCATTATATTCACGACTATTCACTACCTGGGGTAGTGCAAAGTCAGTTCTCCCCTTCATATTTCAAAGTTTTAGGACGATTTGCGTTTAGTACAAGACTAAGTAACAAAATAACTAGCGACGTCCCATCCACAAACAAAACCTGCACTACTTCCCTCCAATCGCCACCCTCTATACTATCCACCTTAGTTTTAAACCCAAAACTCCCCCTATTCCCCCATTTCGCCCCTCTATAGCCCTACCCGATTCGCTGACGCTGCCCGCACGGCGCCCGCGTCTACGCGACATATCTATAAAGGCTACATACCTTACTATAAATTAATGAGTCTGACGTGGACTGAAACTATAACTTATCTGACGTAGCTATAGTAATTGGGTCCGACTTATTTCATGCAATGGTATATTTACCAACGATTCGAAGATCAGAAATATTTTATTTGAATATAGTCGTAAGATCGAAGATAACATCTGCACTATCAGGCGTTTATTTTTAAGTTTGCGAAGTCGTTCCGGTCGCGTTTGCAATCAGCCTTGATGCCGCGGTGTCCTGAACATATTGACAACTACTCACTGCGGTACAAAACACAGGTTTTTGACATAGCTCAAAAGTCAGAAGTTGAAGTGGGACTGGACTGGACACATCTGCCGATAGCATTTCAATGATAAAAACATCGAACTGTGGGCTGAAATTGCCACAATGTCGAGCTCAGCTAGAAGGCGCTGCAGCGGACCTCGAGGAAGATGGCAGGGTGAGCAAAAAGGACGACTAGTGGCCCACACAAACCCTGGATCTAAATACTGGAAGTCATTTGGAGAGGTCCTTGTCTATTGGGATGATTCAAGCTACCATTAACAGATTACATTTAATCAATTTCATCGCATCGGGTTCATTGCCTGTGTGTGATAGCCCTCAGACGCTACTACTAGGTAGCTATAGGAAGTAGAAGCTATATAAAGTTTAGTGAACGTCGCCCTACATCGGCCACATCTAGCCTTTCCGCTTCATCACACAGTTACGAGCGAACTGTTCACGATCTATGGACTCCTGGTACCTTACTGTGTTTACACCTTAGACGTCCGTATTTATCGTGCGGTGATAATGTTATATGACCAAAATAAAAAAGCCATTGCTCTGCCTGAAAGTTCAAGCCAAATCAGTGCTACATTAAAAGAGGCTGCTCTAGCTACAATGTATAATTATAAACGTAAGTACTATAGAGTCTATAGTACTCACGTTTACTACTTTAGATACGTCCATGACCCGTGTACTATCCAATGCATCCATCCAGCGCAATGTTCTGAGTGCGGCACAAAATTATTAGCAACGATTTTTTTTTGAGGATAACCCCTATACAAAAGTCGTTTCCAATATTTATTACTTAGTTTGATGTTTAGAATGCTTGGTTGACGGCTTCGTGAAGGGTCCGTTTGGACCTTGTATTTAATGTAGCTCATCTTGGGCCAAGTCAATGATTTTGAAAATCCATGTTGATTTTTTACGACCCAAGCACTAAGCTTTACAAAAAGAAAACTGAACAGAAGAAGCATCACTATCTACTCTCTTCCGTCTATATAACACTACTCAGTAAGTTATGCAAGTCGCTAATGTGTCCATTCTCGAAGACATCGCGTTATATGGAGCGAGAGCGGTGTGAGCGGTGAGAGCGATGAGAGCAGTGTTGTGTCGCTCTAAAAGCAAACGATAAGTACTTGCATCTCAGCCGGGATTTATTTTCACTGAACCGTAAACTAGCTGCGGGTACATTTTCCTAGATTACCTATTTTACGTACACTTTATTTTTAAAACAAATCGTGGACAGTATATTGCTGATAACTCATCTAGACAGCCATTCATTATCATCGTTTCATAAACATAATGCAACAAAGGTTAAGACACAAAATGAATGGAACAGGAGTAATACAAGTACCACACACACAGTACGGTAGGTACATATGAGCGAAATATCGACAGCATACTTGAAGTTTAGAGGCGAAAAGCAAAAAAAAAATTAAAACTCAAAAGTAACAAAAGTAATTGAGAGCAGCGGTGGCCCAGTGGTGGAGACCCCGACTTACGAGCAGTAAGTCGTGGGTTCGAAGCCAGCCAGGCGCATTACTTTGTGTAAGTTATTTCATCACCACTGCTCTCATAACGGTGAAGGAAAACATCGTGAGGACACCGGCATGTCTTAGAACCAAAAATTCGAAGACATGTGACATCTACCAACCCGCACTGGGCCCGCGCCTAACCTAACTACATAACACTAAACGTCCACACATTACATTCGATCATGCATTGATGCATACATGCTTCAACCCTATCTTACTCACACCCAGATTCATCATCAAATAACTGGGCGCAGCGGAAGGGAGAGTCAGACTTGTACTGACTAAAACCCATCTATGTTCCTTCTTTGCCCTTTGTGTTCCAGGGCCGCGGTATCTCTTTCGAACAGTCCCGCAGCCCGGGCAGGCATCAGCCCTTCCGGTTTGCTGACATCTCACCCAGATTTGACCTTTAATCGATGTTATCTTCTATCCATCGCACTGGCCAATACACGTTTACACAAAGTTGCTAATACATCGAAGATTAATACAGCCTCACCTGACCATTATATCAGCTAACACGTACAACTAAGTTGCGAACTCCCTCGGAGAGCGGCTCAGCTCTAACTAGGTGGCGTGAACTTTAGATCCGCCATATTATAGAGTTACGGGTGGCCGCCGCCGGCCCCGAGCTAGTTCACTTTAACTACGAGCTATCCGCGGGGAGGTATCATGTGAAAAGTTTACTTTCAGGTGTTTCATTTTTTATACGGATAATTCCAAAATAATTATTATAGTCCTGTTTCATGGTTGTTTAAACTTTGTACAAACTTTTCAGTATTTTTACTTTTAATCACGGCGTTGTTATGAGGGTGCTGACTGACCTCAACCATTCTAGACTTAGGGCTTATGATATCGGTGAATATCCCTGCAGCAAATTTTACGTGTCCACGTTGAGAATCGAGGTGTAAAATGATAGGATGTTTCTTATTTTTTTATAGTGAACTACGTAATTAGGTTCAATTATTGCCACTTTTTTTAATGAATAATCAGGGGAAAAAAAACGCCTTAAAATTCAAGTTTTTTGATATAATTGCATTCACCAAAGTAACAATTTAAGGAACAATAAAAATGAAACAATTTCCTTAGTATTTTATACATAAGACAAAATATCTAAAAAAAATTAAACCTTATTAGAAAATGTAATTTAACCCACAGGACACTCGATCAAAGTTTGTCCAAACAAAAATCAAAATTTTGTTGGCACTTGTTCAACTTACTATAACATGAAGTTTCGTGCGTGTGCGATCAATCGCGTAACAGGTGTATGATTAGTGCTGTGATGACCCGCCATTAACGTAAGTATTCATCTTGGGTCACACGGGGGACAAGAATTGTTCAATTTTTGGTGGATCGATTGTGTATCACTTGTTGATAATTATATCGATTTACAATAACGATCCATAGCAGCGATCGACAAAAAATACGAGGTTGAGCGTCAGTTGCAAGGCTTACGAATTTGTTTGATCACAAATTGTCGTATGTCCAACGAAAATTCGATCAATTCTGTAGACACCTTAGACTTCGTTTAAAATGATTGAAGGGGATGTTTTTTTCACATCAAAGGTCTCTCAATACCAGTCCAGAGATTAGATCAGTGCCCGGTTTATGGCAATTGGCTCAGCAGGTCAGACGGTCATTTTTGAAAGATGGTTGAAGTACAGTTATACCTTTGCCTAAGCTTTCGTGGATTACAAGCGTCATGTTAAGTTAGTTCACCTTAATGGAGCGTAGTAGTAAATAAAAGCCTTATGTACTCACTACGCTCAACTCGCCACAAAAGGGCCTGCACTCAACTAAATATTACACCACTGCGTACATTGTAGCTCTACATAAGTCAACACAACACACGGCTCGTACACAGCAGTGCCCACCACACAAACAGACGCAGAAGGTTCCAACAAAACGCTCTGGGCAGACAAAGTCGGCTACTTGCTCTGGGTAATGGACTGAAAAGATGCAAAGTAGCTACCTAAGTAGCCTAAGTATCTGTGGGGGTTACGCAATGTTGCATTGTATAGCTTACTTTTTGTAGTAGATTTTATATTTGTTTTTAGTTGGGTTTACTGTGCTCATTCTTACAGATTACTCAGTTTTAGTGGACCTGGTGATTTAAATAAGTAGTTAAATGAAAGCGTTAAACCACGGTTTTGTGCTACCAACTAACTAGGTTGTGAAGTTCAGATAAGCTGCCGCTCCATGTAAAATACTGATATTAAGCTGCATCAGGTTATAGTCGTTAGTTTTTACAGGCCTTCTGTCCATTTTATTTCTTTGTCCCGCTATTTGCTGAACTTTAATTAAAACTCAATTAATGTTAAATACATGCTCTTTTCGCGAGCCTCCCTCCCTCTTCTCCCCCCCCCCCCCGCCCTCATGTGCAGCGTTAAACTATTTTCGTTTAGAATGTAAAACTCGCCGATTGCTTTACATTCCGTCTATGTGAGCTGAAGAATGTCCCCATGTCAGTGAAGATATAAAAGATATTGTTCTGCATGAAATAAGAAAAAAGTTATGGAAAATTGGAACAAGCCATGGTGTCAGTTGGCTCCATTGCTTGTCCATAGCAAGACGATTATAATTGTCTATGCTTGACCCTGGTTCTATTACTGTAGAACCAGGGTCAAACAATACACTTTACAGGACCAGGGTCTGTTGTTAATCAGCTATACTATTCTAGAGTTAACCGGTATCCTTATACGGGTACAATTGTCTCTTTCCATAGTCAGCCATAAAATACTTTTAAATAAATTAGATGCATATGGCGTAATAGGTACCGTATACTTAATTGAATCATATCTCAGTGACAGAAAACAGATGGTAGAATTAAAAAGAGTCTTCTTAACTACCAGAACTGAAGAATTAATTGTTTCTGAGGATAGAAATATCATTTCCGGTGTCCCTCAGGGCAGCATTCTAGGCCCACTACTTTTTCTAATTTATGTAAATGACATTTCGACTGTCACAATGCACCATATGACCTTATTTGCTGACGATAGTACTATATTGTTTACCGGTAATGAGAAAAGTGATTTAAAACTTGACTTACGTCACCTTTTTTTTTCGGATGGGAAATCATCAAATGACATCCCCCACTCTGGGCGGAGCGGAAGCGAGTGTCAGACTTGTACTGACTAAAACCCATCCATGTTCCTACTTTGCCCTTTGTGTTCCAGGGCCACGGTATCTCTTTCGAACAGTCCCGCAGCCCTGGCAGGCATCGGCCCATGCGGACCCCTACGTGGTTGCTGACATCTCTTTGAGGCGCTCGTGGAACACGAACGCGCCGTCGACACGGCCTGTCGTCATGAGACGGCCGGACGGCGAGCTAGCCCATAACTCGCCGTCCACAGGCCCGCGCCTACGGTGGCCGGGGCGCCCTGGGCGTCTCCCGCGGCGGCTGGGACGTGAGGTTCTTTCCCTCTCACGTCCCGCCACCTTCTTCACTAGCATGACTGCTTCGCAGAAGGTGGTGACGGCTTCCCATTCCCTCTCGCTCCGGACCATGGTTTGAACCAGGACCTGACGCGAGAGATCGGTGCCGTCAATCGCCGCTACGAGGACACGGCGGTGATCCGCCCAAGCGGGGCAGACCTCTACAGTGTGCTCCACCGTGTCCTCCGGACGATCCTCGCAGTGGAAACACCCGGGCGTTTCCTCCCGCTCGATTTGGTGCAGGAACCTCCCGAAACAACCGTGTCCGGTGAGGACCTGCGCCAGGCGGTAGGTGAGGGCGCCGTGGCGCCTCTCTAGCCACTCCTCAAAGAGGGAACTTATCGCCACTATGGTGGCGTGCCCTGCACGGGGTTGCGACAGTCGCTCTCTCCATGTCGCCATGAGATCACGCCGGAGGTCTGTCCGCTGAGCGGCAATTTGCCGCGGCAGCGGAGTTTTCCCCCGACATAGTGCCTCCGCGCGCCATTCGTGCAGGCGCGCGAGGTCTATCGCCTCCAGATCCCATGGTGGCAATCCGGCAAGGAGGCTAGCCGCCTCGCCGGAGTTTTTTTTTTTATACTATTTTACTAATTTAATCATAATATATTGCATGACAATTGAATGTTTTGTATTGTAAGTTTTAACTACATATTTACCGAACTTGTGACATGAATATTGTATGCCTCAATAGCGGACATAGCAGAATTACCTGCATTTAACGCAACGTCTTATGAAATTTGATCTACAAAAATAATTTGAATTTGAATTTGTAAAGCATAACTACAGGGAGTTATACTTTTGGAGGAATATACTTTATCTGATAGCATTTCTGTGAGTAGTATTCTATCAAAGTACTTCATAAATCGTCTGATTCGTATTTGATATTATAAGACGATTCTCCCTTTATCCCCGAGGATGCCTTACAGGGATATCGATTTTATGTTAAACAGTTAAAGGTTAACTGTCTATCATGGTTATTTTTGGTTGGCAAATATATTTTGAATATGTACATTATTTTCTTATGAATAACAATATTATATCCATTTGTCATACAATAATAGGTTGTATCCTCGAGGAAAAATAGCGATAGCCTGACCTAGTAATACGATAAGAAACAATAAAGTTCTTGACCCGAAGAATATCCAAGATTATTTGTCACGGAAGGCCTTTAGTTTCCACAACTCAAATAAACTTGTTCAAACCTCAGCTTACTCACACATACTCGTATACAACTATCATTCACACAGTATCAAGAGGCGAGGCAAAGGGATTCTCTCACGATCTTTTTTGTTTTCCGTATAAACGACCAATGTCTATGTGTGAGTGAGTCTTTTTTGTTTACGAGAAGTTCCTTCATCTATTTTAGTTCTCAACAAAGGTCGTCCAGTGTTTAAGGCTAGGAAGTAGGTGGAATAGGTTGCTCGTGTAAAGCAAGACTGATTGATGACAACTCGACGGAGATGTATTGAGTGTCACGCTGCAGTGTCGGCACGTAGCGTTGTCTTACGTGGGGATACCGTGACAGGCAGGATCGGAAGTATTCGCTCGGGTCAGTGATTTGCTGACGAGGGGTCAGGGTTAGTGAAGGTTTGACCTCTGGATCGATTAGCGAGCTCTCGAGAAACTGAATGTCTTTATTAGCGGAGAGGTAATTTCTGGAACTGTCTTCGATAAATTTTCTTCTTATCTTTGCTTCCGTAAGCTCTGACAACACTGAGGCGATTGTGTTAATGAGTACGACGCGACTATCCTGCAAGTTTGAACATACAAAGCGAACGCAATTGAGTTCAATTGACGTGGGAAAATTTCGTTCAGTATTCCGCATGGAATTTGATTCAGTTTGGTAGCTTTGGATAAAGCTTGACGTAACAGCCTGACGTATCTAACAACCCTTTTTATTTTTACAGTTCAAATTGCACATTAATTAAATAAAAATACAATACTATTTAGTGTAATAAATGTATTTTCTTTCTTTCTAATATATTACGCAAATAAGACGCTGGCCCAGTTACTTGCTAACCCGTGTATTTATCGTAATGAAATAACTTATTTGTTTGCAAGTATCATGATAACTATGTGGCTTTATTTGGCAACATTTTCATCCGCAGAAACTAAACAAAGCCAACGTTAATATTGTCAGTAAATAATTAACAATAATGAACATAAAGAAAACAATTACGATTATGAAGAGCCCTCCACGGAAGTTCCGGCTCATGGCCCGAGTGTTTAGTTCGTCGCCAACATTAACCCTCCACGCAACGACACAGGACATAAAACTTGTTATTGGCGAGCCGAAAAACTAACCCTATGAACGAGACGCCCTTTTATTTTATATCTCGAAAGCTGAGCGCTTTATAACGTACTTAGAATTGCTTAATCGATTATTTCAGAACATCTCAAAATGGTCTCATTTTATAATTAGGTTCTCAAATTTTTGACATTTTGTATTGACTGATTCATGGGTTTCTCGATCCACTGATTATTGGCCTGCGATAAATCAAAGAACCCCTAATAAGGAGTTAGGTGAGGGGGGGGGGGGGGGTACTTAGTGGTTCTTATTGTCGGTCTTGCTCTCATTCGAGGTGATCGCACAACTTTTGATAGAGATTGACATTGCATGATATTGATAAGATATGCCCTTGGTACTTGAACGTATGATAAATTCAAGTTCGTAAGCATGTTAACGACTGAGGGTGCTTAGATTTTCAGCTGAGTTTTACGTGTAGGAATAAAACGCGTGATAAACCACGGCTCTGATCGAGTCAATCAATCGACACGTGGACTGTCGCGTGACTGAGCGGCTCGTCGCGGCGGCGACAGATATTTGCATCACAAACAGACATGTTTTCGAACGCAATCTTTTATCGATACTACAAACATTTTGTGTACGAGACAAAGAAAATCACTCACATAAACAATCCGTATTTTTTGCCATAAAACGTTTTACGTTCGCGATTGAGTTCGGAGCTATTTGTCCGTATGCTGACGTCACTCGCGATCGATCCGAATCAAAAGTTCGGCGTGATTTATCGCCGTGACGTCATCGCACACGCGCCTGTGCCTACTGGCCCGGCTACAGGCGCGTACGGCGCTCGGCGGAGGAAATTAAAATTTTTGCATGAGTCAGCAGAGTGCCGCTCTACGGAAAATTACGAGCCGAAGCTTAGAGCGAGCGATCGCGCCAAATATATGGACTCCGATCGGTTTGTAATGACTTCCACGGAACTCCCTAAACCCCTGCGGTCATCGCTTTTCGCCTTATTTATTTTTTCAAAGGTTTTTCCCCAATTTTATTTTCATTTACAGGCGTATGTTAGGGCGCCGGCTGGGATCGGATTACATCCAGTTCAATAGGGAATTGTTGTGCGGCTATCAAAACACGATACGATTTTTCACCAATATAAAGTCTAACTGGCAATTTTTGTTCGTCTAAATGTTTCCGAAATAGTTGAACAAAACATTCGTATGCGTTGCACGTAAAACCTTTCAAATCGAAACTAGAAAAAATATACCGACAATATCACTAACAGTTAGGATCGGACAGTTTACCTTTCGGCATTCGCAAAACGTATCCACAATTACTTAGTGGATATGTAATCGAATGAAAACTGTATTGCGGGTATTCTATTTCATTTAACGATACGAGAATAAGGTAGGCTCGATAAACAGGGTTACACCCTTGAGTATGAATTAGAAAATCTTAAGAGAAAACTTTTCTTACGTGCTAAATTCAAACAAACAAAGATGTTTTAATTTCCGAAAACATTATTTAAGTAAAAAAACTAGACAATATCACAAAGATGTATTTAGTGGTTTTTCTAGTATAAATATAAAATGCTTGTACTCGAAAGCCCACATGCAAATAAAGGACAAACGGTTGTTTAGCAACAAAAAGAGACATAACATAAAACACAATCAAAACGCTTGTCACAAAAAATAGGTCGTGTATGCACGAGTGCGCCAAATTGTCCAGTTCAGCGTAACGCCAGACAAAGCGCTGCGATTATGTAAATATGCCTTATTTCCCGCCCGTTTGTTGTGGCGGTCAGATATTTGCTTTTTAGGAAGCCAATGCTTAGCAGTGTACAATGTCAACGTGCTCTTTTGACTAACACTGTTGTATTGTTCAGTCTTTGTGATAGATTGCAATACTGGAAATGGATATAATAACCATGCTGGAAATTGAATATGATTTAATTTTTAAAGGTGCTGAGACCTAACGGGCTCGCGTAGTAGATTACATTCCACTTCTTTTCAGCGGTGGGAACATTGTAGGCTGTTTTTGCTTGTACAATGTTCAGTTTTCTTAGTATTTCTTAATCTCAAGACACCACACCGCTCTACATCTTCCTCCATACCCCGTGGTAACTCGTCACGTAGGCCGTAGAATCGGGAGTGCGGTCACGATCCGGGCCAATTCTATCAGCGCGCGTGACACTCTCGGCTCGTCGCCGACTAACCAGCCTCTCCAGAATACGGACGCTTACATATATGACAAATTATCATTTGCACGAGAGAATGGTTCTTGGCTAAATTGAGGAGCGCGCTGATTGAGTCTAAAGATAGTGCCAGAATAAGGACACTTACGTTATATGACAAATTATTATTTGCGAGAATGGAATGAGAAGGTTCATGACTCAATTACAAACCGGGGCGATTCAGTAAAAGTAAAATAGAAAAGCGTTTATTTGAAGATCAGCTTATGCTCGCGGCTTCGCCCGTATGGAGTTCGGTAATTACCCCACAGTACCGTACTTCTAGGATCAAAAGTTCTATGTTAATTCAGGTTTAAAACTATATGTGTACCAAATTTCACCTAAATCCGTAAGTAGTTTTTGCGTGAAATATCCATCCTTCTTTCTTCACCAACTTTAGCATTTATAATAGTAGTTTAGGAATCTTGGGGTCACTGTGTGATTATGTCAATCCCTATTTATGTGAGTACTGCGCCAACCGGTTATGAAGCTTCTGGGTTTATACAAATAAGCGAGTGTTCACTACTGAAAGAGTTTTATTCCCATTAACCCAAGGAGAACCTTCCG
Source organism: Noctua janthe (assembly GCA_910589295.1). Classification (NCBI taxonomy): domain Eukaryota; kingdom Metazoa; phylum Arthropoda; class Insecta; order Lepidoptera; family Noctuidae; genus Noctua; species Noctua janthe. The sequence goes on along the minus strand of OU342573.1, from coordinate 401,889 downwards.
ACCGGACTAGTGCACAGTAACTAGTCCGCCGTCCATACGTCGCGCTCACATATACGTTTTTGCTTACCTTGCGTTCTGTCTGTCGTGCACGCTTACATGTGTCCCTACAGTAGTAAGATTAGAGACGCACATTGCTGATCATTGAAATTCAGCATTACTAGTTGTAGATTCAATTCGAATACTAATACGAACAAAAAAATTCCGAGTAATTTTATTTTTAGGTTTGTTTGTCCGAAGTCTGGATTGTTTTACGCCGCATAAAAATAACTCGCGGATTGTAAATACACTGCCTCCATTAATTTTGTGCCTTTATTCCCAGAAGGGGGGGGGGGGGCGTCTAGGAATAAAGGCACAAAATTAATTTGTGTATTTTTTACACAATAGAGCCAACGAAACTAGCAATTTAAGCGGGCTTATAAATGTATAACCGAATGTATATTTATTTGCTACCAAATCACCTTTTACCTCTAAAAACACCAACGAAATAGGCAAATGGAGTAGATGTAAGATACTGAACTGCACTGGCTCCACCCTCCCCCGTCGTGTTCTCAGCTGTAAGTGCTATAACTCACGGCGGCCGATAGTTCCGACTTGTTAAGCCATTAGCTCAGACTGCTACTAGCTACCTACCTCTCTACTTACCCCGTCCAGACGTACGCTCCGCTTGAACCGCTCTGTTAAGCGGAGATATCGATATTATAGGTACAGTTGGTCTGATAGATTATGTTTTAATGTTGTTTTGAAATTCATTGTGTTTCACCCGATTTAGACACCCCATTTAGATATTGCCTTTATTTGAAGCGTACGCAGCACCTCTTTTTCTTTCACCGCAGTGTTCCTTCCTACTTCATTAATTTATGTACAACACCTAACCTGTACCTACTTTAATAGCAAATAAAATTCTGATTCTGATTCGGATTCATCTTTCGCACGTAATTTTAGTACCTCATTCAAGTTATCCAATGGTCTGCATGGTCGCCGGAAGCATCTATCACGTCTGTTCTCTTCTTTCTATTCTAAGTTATGGTTTTAAGCGCGTGTTACTATGACAATTGTTTTTTCTTCTTCCTTACTTATGGTGCTAAACTATAACACAACATTTTGCTGATGCTTTGTCAATCTCAGTGACATTACTTTCAAACCAAACCGTTGATTGGGAGTAGTACTGTCATTAGAAGACGTGCTCCATCAGCTTATTTTTTTTTAAACTCTAATGAGTTTATTGAGACAGATCTCGACCTGTGTCGCTTAGGGACATCACAACTCATCAACATTTTAGTGAACTATTATCGTCTGTAACTAGTTAACCCATAAATCCGTCGCGATTAATATTTCCTCCCATTAACATATAAATATTATTTTCACATTTCATTACGAGACTAACCGAAACTAACGGAGTGCGCTGATTTCACTTTTTATCAATTTTTCGAAAGCCGTAGATGTAACACGTGCCTAGGTAACTAAATACGAAATTCAGAAAAAAAACCAATAGTTTGTCTTTCATTTCGTTCGTTTTCTCTTACACAAAAAGGGTTTTCATTAATTTTGTTCTTTTGTTTACTGAAAGGTTGGCAATTAGTCTTTTAGTTATTGTAGCACTTTCCAATAGAGTCTAGATTTAGTGGAGCTTTTTTGTTATAGTGCTCGGTATTTACGTTAATCAAATAACTTGGATAAAAATAGCTGTAGACTTGCTTAAGTGAGGGTTTTCGTGATGAGATTAAAAGAAAAGGGACTAAAAATAAGTACCTACATAAATACATAAAACGACGTCAATAGGACACTTCGACAGGCGTAGAAGTACTCCTCCGCATCGCTGTCATCCGAGAACGTGCCCAAGACTGACTTAAAGGAAAGCAATAAATTCTGTTTTTTTTTGGCAAAATACAAACTTTACTAATTTCATTTCGGCCCATAAAAAAGTCGTTCAACCAATCAGTTCCAATTAAGCGAACAAAATATTAAGTTGACGTTTGTTCGCGTCATTGATTACTCTTCTCCTCCGTTCTTACAACGTACAACACAACGCTAACTTCGGCCATTACGAGGGTCGGCAGACTGATTAAAGTGCGCTTCCGAACTGACATTCGACAGGGTTGACTCGTTTCAATCAATTTGTTTTGAACCAGACAACTCTGCTATAAGAACAGCGATGATTTTCTCTAATCAAATTCGAGATTTAAAAATCAAAATGAAAAAATATATTTTGAGGAAAATATATTTATAAAAATATATTCGTCAGTTTGGCATATTGGACCAAGAACAATATAATTTAATTTTTATAGTTTCTCGAGAAGAAAATCAATAGGGGGTTCTCGGGTAGAAAATCAACTGTGAAACTAGTATCGCTAGGGTAGCAAGTTGGAAATCTGTGAGGCTACGTACGCACTGGCAGGTGGCTCGCTTAGCGCCTGGACCCTAGTGACTTGACATCTGGTTACTTGCTAGCGAAGGTGCCAAGCGCGCAGTGCGGAAGGACGCGAACATTTGAGAACGTTCGTTCCACTTCGCTACTCGCTAGGCGCTAGGCGCTAAGCAAGCCGCCCATCAGTGCGTACGTATACTTAATGCCATTGTCAGATTAGAATCACGCCATCTACAATGAACTTTGACAGACCTCCACCATAGACTTTGAAAAATGTTAAGAACATTTAAAGAAAAGTTTTCCCCACCCCTGTATTCAATTAATAAGTGAATGTTGAGCGAATCAATCACGTCGCGCTCGCGACCAAGTTTACACTGGGGCGGTGGCGCGTGACGGAGCCTCACTGCCCGCTAATAGATATCAATTTTTTACTCCTTTCGCGCTGACAAATTGACGGAATTTTTTAACGCTCGGATGAGTTTGAAGAAGATCAATGAATGCAAAGTTTGACGTATTAATTTTACGATTTAATAGCGCCGTTCTCACTGAATACATAAAAAAATAACACACCTTATACCTAGAACTTTACCGTAGAACTGCGGACACATCCTGTGACTATAGGAATATAGCCGTGTCATAAAGGCCACGAAAACATTTAAAACAGAAAATCGCCATCGCCCTTCATGCACTAGGTCTGTTGATGACTCGTTGCCACTAGTTTTTGTGCGTGACTCTGGCCGGTTTTCTCCCGCTGCACTAGTCCAACTTCGTTACATTCGCTACATTTTGGACAATCGGGCCCTTGCAGGACTTCCTCCAAAGGCTGCGTCAGTAATACGCGTGTTGTGGCTGTTGTTTATTCGCATTTTTGTGAAAGCGAAGCGTGGGGGCTCTGTAAGCTAAATGGACCAACGAACTGACAAAGGCTGGTTGGATGGCGGTGCTAAATAGATTTTGTGCTTCCAGTTCATTCGTGTTTGTCTGTGAATTGTAGCCAATAAGCCAGACTTACCGATTGATAAATACGTTTTAGAATAAACCCATGTTTCTACAATTTAACCGGCTGTGCCTCAGAGTATACTGCTTTGCGGTAGAAATAAGTACATGAATGGAGCCCCAGTAGAAATGTTTCACATAAAGCACTCCTACTAAAAGTATAAATATATAATGTTCGATACCGCCGGCTATTGGCTCGAATCAAAGAGAAGCCGTACGTAGCAGCACGCCAATCCTTTGTCTTATCGCACCGCTCTCGAGATTTATTTGAAACTAGCGGTAAGTACCGCACCGCTTACCGGTCGCTCCCGAAACATTCGCATTTGTGCTATCTCTGAATTCATTCTTATGCTACCGTTGCTAAACTTGTACGAAATATTCTAGCCGGAAGTTTGTATGAACAGAAATATTTGTGGCTGTTTCAATATTTTCCTGTTTCACGTGGTGGTGGTGTGTAGTTCTTTTTTTTAAATATTATATTGCTTAATCTCATATTTGTACAAATAAAATCTGTTTTTGAACACTTTTATGAACACAGTTACCCAAAAGTATGTTTACATAAACGTTATAGAATCATAAAGTGCACATTAGTATGCGAGCGCCAATCTTACGGCATCGCACTCTAGTGCCGGTGGGGTAGCACTCCCACATATCGTCCGACCTGCCACGCTGCCTAGATAGCGTGCGCTCGCGCTTGGTCGAGTGCCAGCATCCACACATCAACGTTCGAATTCAGCGCCGATAACCGGTTCCTCCACGGTTGGAGAAGAAGGTTTTTACACATCACAGAAAAGCAGAAAGTTTAAAAAAAAATTCAAACTGCCTGCTACTGTTTAGTTCGATCTTCTATTCAGCAGAGACTGTCTCGTCTGTCTGTGTCTTTGTCTGATTACAGACAAACAGTTAAAATATATCATCAAGAGCTCAGGTGTAGTCAGGAGCCCGAAACTACGGCGAACTATAAATTCTTTAATGTGTTTGTTTTAACCGAAAATACTGACTGTAAGCTTAACATTGCCAGATCTGTAAAACTGAAGGTTAATATCAATGGCGTGCCTAACTCTAACAATACTCGTTGGTAGGAAGCGACACATTCTTCAGAACTGACATTCTGCGCTAATCTACTCAGTGACATTAGTACAAGACGCTTTGAAATATCAGAATATCTTCTCACATTACGGGTCTGGTTCGAATAAATGCAAAGTTAAAGCTCTTTTAAACTTTATCGTCGGGAATCAATTGATTCTTCGGAATTTACTTTATTTCATGTTGCTGCAAACGTCAAAGAATATCGTTCTTTATGCTTCAGTTTGACGTTTTTGGTTGAATAGTTTGCGTGGCTAGCTGGAATAGAGGAGGAGTTTAGGTACCCGTTCGATTTTATACGTATTGGTTGTTGTAAATACCAACTACTGTTTATTTATAAACGAGTTTAATTTTATTATCCAAACAAAAAAATGTTGGTCTTTTATTTTTGTGTACAACATGAAACAGTTTTGACTATTCGACGTTACAGTCATTTGCCAATAAAACTTAACGGCGTACAATTATGTAATACTATTATTTATAAAGCTGCGTCCTCACTACGAGCCGCGGGGCCTTTTAAACCGCGCGGCTCAGCCTCGCGAGACTTTTCTGTTTTTACAACGCGTCCACATTAAAGAGCCGCGCGGCCCACCTTGAACAGATGCCACAGACTATTTATAGAGATATTACCGGCAGTTTCTTTTGAGATGTACAGACGCAAGCACATCAAGCTACCCGAAACTGTCAAATTTTCCCAATTGAACCTTGAACCTAAATCTTTAGCGATAAAGTTGAAAACCTATTAAAGAAATTTGACAGATTGTAGTAGCTTGATGTGCTGGCGTCTGTAAGAAGAAGAGGACGAGCTTTTAGCTTCAGCAGTATTCATAATAATAAGCACCGCTGCGCAAATAAGAAATAAACCGCGGCGATGACGTTTTTGGGTCTGTCTCTCAAAAATTGTGAAACGTCAAGTATCTGACTGCTCTTTGCTAACTTCAAGAATGGTGGCCATCTCCACCAGGAAATCATTTATTTTGTTTTTATTTTTATAAAAACTACTCCGACAGTCCCATAACACCGGGCGCTCCCGGTACAATTCAATTTAAAAAAGTGTTCGCTCGTCCGTCCAATCCATCTTGGCGCGAATAAAAACACAACTCAATGTAGAGGCGGTCACTGACTAGGGCACTGACAGGCCGCGCGGCCCGTCCCCACTATACAGAGCCGCGCGGCTTTCTTTGAAGTAGATCGACAACCGTCGGGTTGCGCGAAGCCGGCCGAGCGGCCCTGTTAGGCCACGCGGCTCAGGCCTCGCTCTCGTCCACACTCACGAGGCTCGGCCGCGCGGCTCGGCCTCACGGAGCCGCGCGGCTCTAGTGTGGACGCGGCTTAAGACAGTTGATTCATTAGAACCTCTTTTTCAGGATTGAAATTCTGAGATTTTGAGGCAAACGTCAAACAAACGTTCATGCGGCCTGTCTAGATGAGAAAAAGAGCTGTACAATTTTTATCTCTGAGGCGAAGCTCATGCTTTCTGTTTAACACGTTCACGCGACGGAATAAAATGATCAATTTCCATTCAGGCCATGTCGGACAATGTTGGGCGACATCAGTATGTTCCGTTGGGGCCGTGGGGGACAATGGTGTCCAACAGTCAGAGCTATGTTTAAACGTCTCTTCTGAGCTGTCGCTCAACAATACAAAGCAAAATTGTTTGTTTTTCTAATAATTAACTTGCAAAAATTTAGTGTAACAGGCTGCGGGACTGTTCGAAAGAGATGCCGAGGCCCTGGAACACAAAGGGCAAAGAAGGAACATGGATGGGTTTTAGTCAGTACAAGTCTGACACTCCCTTCCGCTCCGCCCAGAGTGGGGGGGGGTCATTTGATGAGTTCCCATCCGGAAAAAAAAAAAAATGCATTATAGATTTATTTTTACGATTTTATGCAAAAATTTAGTATCCGATTTATAGATGAAGTATAAAATGATGAAAGTAGAAATCAAATTCGATTTTAATGTGTTAAATTTATGAAATAAGAACAATATTATCACAAATAAACTTAAATATTTGAGATCATACGAAAGGGTCAATATTTAGTAGGTAAACTTACATATTTATCAAACAGCACTTTTTTAGTTTAAGAAATAATTAAAAGTAACAAGGAATTTTTAAGGTCTTTGCCTTTTTTTCACGCGGACGGGATACTCAGGAGTGGGCGGCACTTTGACCCGCGCGGCTACAACGGAAGAAAGTTCAAATAATAATACGCGGCACGCCATGGGCGGCATGAGTTATCTTTACATTCATAAAGATTTCCGCTGTTATATTAATGTTCTGTAAGTTAAAAATGCATATGTAATAAAATTATTAATAAAATAAAAAGTCTATTTTTTGTCTATTTCAAATTTTTTGTTTGGCTTGTAGGGAAAGTTTAGTGTCGTCCAGCAATGTCCGACATGGCGTTGAACGTATTAAAATTAAGAAACTGTTAAAGTTTGCGTGTATTGTGATAATTCATTCATATTGTGCATCTCAATAAGACAACATAAAGATGGATAGGACGCAAGTAATTTGGAGGTAAGAATTTATTTTCTATTAGCGAGCGATCTTATCGTTGCAGCCTATTCGAAAATGTACAATTAGGCTGCCCCTAAATATGTGGAGCTCTTATTCCTTGCACAACTGTCCAGTCACAATTAGTTATCAAAATGTGATAAAAAAAAGCAGAAAAGTGAAAACATACTTTGTGCAGAGTTTAACTTATCTTAACAACACAAGTACTGTCAGCAGCACTAATAAGAGTCTAAACGCTCATACAGTTGTAGTCGGCGGCGACTAACAACGACAAAGCGACAGCCGCATCCGTCGACACCCCGACAGACATGATTCATTCGGCGACAATAAATACAGGCAACGCGTGCGCCGCGCGTGTCGGGATGTCGTGGATGTTAGCATTCATTGCTTCACTCACTAACAACAACAACTACTTTTATGTGTTTATTACGGGAGTTTTCCCGAAATTCTTATTACTTGTAGTTTGTGATGTATTACGACAAGGTTGCGTACTGATAAACCTTTTATACGTTAAGTTACGAGTCATTTTGCTTCAATACCATTATTTTAACCGTTTAATGGAATTGTTTCAAAATTATAGTAAGCTCCTTTTTTATTTCTTGTATCAAAAAAACAATCATTGGTGTTACATTGCAATCCAAAATTTATCGCTAACGAAGAAGTTTCTTGAAGCCGCGTTTGTAGTCCTAATACTTACCATATATTACTTTACTTTTTATTTCGCCAATTGTCACTTTAACATAACACATACTTACACAACTAGTGCCCGACCAATAGCTAAGCGCTTTAGAGCTATACAAGTCCAGTACTGAAGCCTAACTTCAAAGCGATACAGCTGCTTTGTGTGCCTACTGTGATAATTGGTAGCCATCTAGTTGCAGGCTTAAGCAAATCGATTTTATAGTTGTCGGTTAATATTCTGCTAGAGTTACTGACCAATTACAGTGATCGTGAATGCATATATATTTAGATAAACATACTTTTATGAACTCGAAAGAAGATTGGATTTTTGGTCTATCGACGACCACTAACAATTTATTTATTTTGGGACGACTAGATCTAAAGGTTAGTGTACAAAAACTTAGAAACTATTGTTAGTAAGTCATCATCATCATTTCAGCCGAAAGACGTCCACTGCTGGACATAGGCCTCCCCCAAGTGTCGCCACATTGACCGATCAACGACATCGACCTTCGTCGCCACATCGACCTTTACCAGGTCATCGGTCCACCTAGTGGGAGGCCTTCCAACGCAACGTCTTCCAGTTCGCGGTCGCCACTCCAGAACTTTCCGGCCCCATCGGCCATCCGTTCTGCGAGCAATATGCCCACTGCCACTTAAGTTTGGCTATTCTTCGGGCTACGTCGGTAACCTTGGTTCTCTTACGGATTTCTGATTTGATCACGCAAGGAAACTCCGAGCATAGCCCTCTCCATTGCCCTTTGGGTGACTTTAAGCCTTCTGATGAGGCCCATTGTGAGCGACCACGTTTCGGTCCCGTATGTGATCACTGGCAACACACACTGGTCATAGACTTTCGTCTTGAGACACTGCGGTAAGTTGGTAGTTGGTTAGTAAGTACTTAAATACAATTACAAAGGACAACACTCATCATAATATAAAAATCTAATTCTATACAAAAGAATGCCCCTGTACTGAGACACCCCGTCCCGTCAAGATAACCAATAGGGATATACCTCCCTAGAATTACCCAGACGAACGAAATGCCTCAATACAGGTGCACGTTCGTCTTCAGCTACAGTTTTCAGGATGCTGTTGTGACTCCCCCGCACCCTCTTCATAAGTGACACGTCTTTTTTATCTAATAACGGCATGGAAATCGTCAGTATGAGCCTGCGCAAACATCTCGGAGGCACTGCAGAAACGAGGAACTCACAACTTCTTCCTGAAAATGTTATTGTACTGGACGCGCCGAGCCCCCGAAACGCCCTCTTTGAATAACAGTAACTACTCCTACATGAACGTTAAATAGAAGCGCTTCAGTTGAATTTTCGTAGCTGAACCAACGGTTGTAAATCCCACAGCACGCGCTCAGTATAAGGGATTGCACTTACTTTGTGATCTATAACTTTAGTCCAAAATCTTATTATGAAAATCGATATAGAAATTAAATCTAGGTCTGTCAACGCCCACTATTAATACTAGTACCGTAAGAACTAGTTCTTAGTGAAATGTAACTTTTCTTAAGAATAACGTAATATAAAAAAATAAAAGGCACAATCGCAGTCTGTGGCTTTATAGTATAACAAAGTGGTACTTTTAGTTCGTTCTTTTTATAGATTATTAATCTTTAAGGTATTGGAAAACTCTGGGACATTCTTGACTTTGAACTTACAAGGAATAATATAAGATGTAAGTAGTTTCCCTTGACGAGAACTGGCGACCTCCCACACGGCACGTCTAACAATACAAAGAAATGTTTCGGAGAAAGGAACCCGAAGTATATACCGATGGACATCAATAAAAATAGGCCTGAATTCTTTTGAACAGGCTATTTTTAACCACAATCCGATTTAACGGGATCTTAACTTAGGTACATATGTAGGCAGAACTTACGCAGGTAAGGTAGTAGTAGGAAAATATACATTAATGAAAGTGAAAATACTTTCAATTGGACCAAGAAATTCACACTTCTACCGACACAGCTGTTGACTTTCAAGCTATCGAAAAAATGAATATTCACTTCAACAATAAGTGCAGCCATTTTTGAGAAAATGAATGTGGACGGACAGAATGCTGTTGACAACAATAGATTCAAATGAAGAGCTTTACTAAACGTACGATACACACAAATAATGTCAAATAAAAACACCAGTTACCGTAGAATCTACATGTTTGGTCGAAACGGCCTCGTTTTAAACGTTGTTTCTATGTAAATATGACAATAACAGCTCTGTGTGGTGTGTTTAGATTCCAGTTTGTTTTTATAAAAGTAAATAAAAGTGAACGAGTCGTTCCACACAAGTATGTCCTCGGCGCTCCAATTGAAAACTTATTTTAATATTGTAACCATTATTTTTATGTGTTTGTTTATAAAATTACATATTTGTTTTGTTGACTGTACTCCTTGAAAAGGTTTTTGTAATAAAGTGAAATAAACTGGAATGTTATCTATTTAGAGTATTTATTCGGGTATTGCAAACTGTTAGTAGATTCTTTTGTTAGCAAATTCTTAGTAACAGACGGTCGTTTGTATAACGGTGCCTAGTTCCTGAATAATAACGTGCTCGCCCGCTGCGCGCTGTCACAGAATGTTAGTTGAACAGGTAAAGGTCAAGGTCTACATCATTCAGGTTTCTTATTCTATGTGGATTTTGTACAAGAGTTCGTGAATGAAAATAGATCTACAACAGAAACAATGTTACTTTAGATATCCTACATTACAGATATAAATATGTGATCTAGTATCCGTGTCAAAACTTATCGAAAAAGGCTTTATGATTTCTATGAAAACGAGATAAGTCAACAAGTGATATATTTTTTCAGGAGAACACGAACTAAGACCTAAGCCAACAAGAGCCTGACCTCTAGTTCTAGTGTTTACTTAGATATACGAACACTCCTCCCCTCTCGATGCCCCCCCGGTCGATGGCCGGGTGCTACATTATCGCACATTCGATCTGTTTCCATAATTCATACAAAAACATTCGCACGCTCAAATGGCTGCCCACCCTTTATCTATAACATTACCGATAAAATGCCTCATTCTACTTGCAAGGCAAACTCATAGTCGAGACAGTAAACAGTGATGCAACTTGGAAGGATCAGCCATTGTCAACACAGGTTACAGGCTATCGGACCATTCATTAGAAATGTCACTAGCCGAGATTTTTAATAGGAACAAACAGAATCGATAACATGGATCGGGTTTCTCGAAGGGTCTTACTGTATATGACAACAAAGTCAGAGACAAGTCTACATCTATCCATTAGTAGACATTTTATACAAAACAAGATTTTTATACAAAAGGGCGTACATCCTTTTGTAAATCAATTAAGTTAGAGATTCCGCTCTGAACGCGATCATTACATTAAAATTGCGTTCGGGGTTGTCGATGGCAACATTGTAGTGGAATTTTCCAGAGCTGTCAGTGACAATATCCCACTACAATTTTGACACATTCACTTACAGCCGACAAGCACATTGCAAGTTGCTCTCAGCAATATTTCATCTGTAAAGTTAGCCCATAACAAAGTAGAAAATTCTTTTATTGTTCTACTGCTCAGCCTTCACTATAGCAGGAGTTCCGTAAGGTGCGTTATGGTCGTCGTATTCAAATGGATGGCTCTGATGGCGCGGAGACAATGAAGGGGTGTGGACGTTCACATAACGCGGACACGTAATGGGTGGTCGCCGCCGAACGGATTCAAAGGCGGTAACTTGAAATATTACTTACTGAAAGTGCTTATGGATTTTACCGTAGTTCGGGAATAATTCTTGTGTCAATATAAAAAAAACTACCAAGAATGTTTATGTATCTATTACTACGCAAGAACATAATGTATTTTTGTTAATATTCGTTGCTTATACTTAGATAAACCCTTTAAGTTAAGACAAAAAAACAATCTTATCAGAGACATTTTTTGCGATTCACGAATTTAATAAAACTCGTGACAAACATCTCGAATTGTTTTACAAACATTTTCTATTCACAAGATATATTTGCTCGTGTTATTAGAAAATAATGTAACAAGTCAACCACTTTACATTCTTCACGCATTGATATTCCATTATTCTATTATTCCATTGGAATTATGGATCAGTTAAACCGGTCCAGACCAACATCCGATCTGCTGCGGATCCGTCAAAGTCCGGTGTCTGGAGCCACGCTCGCAACAAGTCCGTACCGGATTGACCGCACCTTTATAAAAGTATGTAAGTAGTATCTAAACTCATATATCTTTATCAGTGTCGAAAATTCAAACGCAAAGCGGATCAAAAAGTCCGATATAAGGCAAAGCTGTCGAATAAATACATACTAACTCACAGCTAAGACGAAAATAAAGAGTTTATCTGATATAAGAATATGTTCGGAGTTTACAAACATCTAAATATCACAAGCTTTCTCAAACGTCTTGAAAGATACCCTAAAGATTTTTATGTGCTTATGTGAGTGTCGCTGTGTGCAAGAACACACACACACACATGTGTGTGTGTTCTTGTTAGAAACGTGGAGGTTTTCTTCTTTTGTAATAAAAGATGAAAGACATAAATATGGCGCAGTTAATGCCTGTTGACGTTTGTGCTGACGGCGCTTTTGTTAGCAACATCAACGAACTTCTCGGTTACACGTTTTTGTAAATACTCGAAACGTAATCAGATATTAATTGTGATTGTGTTTAAAAAATAATTTGCTTTCTTTACTTTTATTTATCTCAGTAAAAACTTTTAAAGTTTAAAAAAATCTTTTTTGCAAAAATTTAATCCGACTTCAAAAACACAGAAAAGTGAAAAATAACTTTAGCTTCAGATGTCGGTGACTTGTGTTTGTTTGATTTACTTTTTTGTCACCGACTTCTGAAGCTCATGTTATTTTTCACTTTTCTGTGTTTTTGAAGTCGGATTTATTTTTTTCAAAAAAGACTTTTATTTTTCCATTTTTAGTTGTAATATCCTATACAAATATTTGCTATACATTTATTTTACATTGTCAACAATACACTTCATGGTGATAGGCTTGTCATAAAAAAAAAATGGAAGTTTAAATACCTAACTGTCGCAATCTGGTTGCACTGTACGCATCTGCGTATCCCTCAGAGCATACACCCGTTATGTTATGTTATGATATTGTGTAAACAATAAACATCCAAGCGATTGCAGCAATCACGACAGATTTGTTGTCTACTATTGAAGAGTTCCATTGTATAACTCCGAAGATCGGCTTCACCAAATTTAAACGGGAACACCGCGGAATAATAGTCTTCTAAATTAAAAAAAATCGTCGAAATTGGTTCACAATTGTCGAAGATATTGATAATATAAAATTTGGAGAGTCCCCTCGAGTGCTCCAGGATCCCATCATTAGATCCTGACCTGATGACCATGGGACCACATGGAAAGTATACTGTTTCAAACAATGCCCATAAAAGAGGGTTGCCCTTAATTTTACTGGGATATTCAATCATCTCATCTTGACTTATACCTTCCATCATCAGCTCAGCAACATGAGATGATGATTACCAGGCAGAAATATCTGAATTGCGTTAGAGAGTGTATGAAAAACATTGTATGTGCCTATAAAATTTGAGGGTTGCCCTCGATTTCCCTGGGATTCTATCATCAGATTCTGATTTGGTGACAATGGGACTACCTCAGGAGTATAGGCTTTCGAATAAAAAAATAATTATGAAAATCGGTCTACAATTGGCGGAGAAATCGGTGAACATAGGTACATGAAAAAAAATACATGCAGTCGAACATAGGAACTCCTCCTTTTTTACGTCGGTTAAAAATTGTCAAAGGAGTTTTGGTGAAACATTATAGTGAACCGTTAACAATACATGTCATGGTAATCCCCAATGAAATGGAACTTAACATACCTAACTGTTGAAATGTGGGTGTACTGTAGACTGTACTCATCTCAGAGCATTTAGGCGTATAGAGAATAAACCGAAAATACCACATGACATTAGTACTGAAACCATCGACTAAGTGACGTCAACTAACATTTACGTTCACGCGGTACGGTGGCAGTTTTTGTGCTAAGAAGAAACTCTGTGTAAATAAAAAATAGCACAAATTCAAAGAAAATAAATTGTATTCAGTGGCTTTAAATGCCAAGAATTCTCAGCGAAGTTGGAGCAAATACGAGAACATTTATATTTTGAGGATGTCGCAGGCATTTATTATTCAGTCTTTAATTCAAACATCTTGTTTCTTTCCACGCGTGTATTGTTCCTAGCTCAACCGGGCACGGTTACCAAAGAAATCCATGCTTTTTTATTTTAATAAAAAAACGTACTTACTAAATTCTGTAATTTTAACATTTTATGATAGTTCAAACATCTTCTAGCTATGACAAAATCAATTGAGTTTTTTATTACTAGGTTTGAATTGTCTACAACTTATAAATCACGTAATTAAACGTTCATAAACATAAATGTCTTGTTCAGTCCCCGGTACGTATTATTTCGTAGCCGTGCTACGCCACGTTGCTACGAAACTGCTACGAAAGTGCTACGGTATTCAAAGACACGATAATATGACAAGATAATATGATAATATAATATGATAATAAGACAGCATTTGTGTTGTTTAAACGGAACATGCATTGTTTGAATTAATGCTTAGTTTCTGGCACTACACAGGTGTTGCATGTAAACTTGAAATAAGATATAGGTTTGTTTTATAATATGGGAATATTTTTCATTAATTATATTTCAGTTAGTTCACCAATAGATATTGCTGCAGAAAAACTTATAAACCTGAATTCCTTAAGTAACTATAAGCCATACAATAACAAAATGAAACTCAAACAAAAGAGAAATCCAAAAGTAGATACATTTAACCCCGTATTCCGGAATTAGACATATATTTGGCGAGCTCGCCCTCGTGACAATTAAGGCGTTGTGTCGCGATACTCGACGTCATCGCGCCCCAACTGGGTCAAGTTCTGCAGACGCTGCCAGCTCACATCGCCAGGGTGAGTATCTCGATACATCCTCGAAGATGAACGTAATACGTGCCGAGGAAAATATAATTGTGACCAAATGGCTTCGCGCGAAGTGAAATTACTTAGTAGACTCTTTTACAAGCTTTGCCTAGACGAAATTTCTTGTGTATTGAAAGAAAAAGAAAGAAAGAAAACATATTTATTTGGCCCATGCCACAAGTGCACACAACAAGCACAAAAAAATATTTAAAAAATAAAAAAAAATCTTAAATTTATACAATAAAAATGTTAAAACAAAACAACAAAAAAAAAAAAGGAGATAATATTGTGTGTCTCACGGCTGCGCCAACTAGGCCCAGTTCAGCAAACTGCCGAGCAGATAGTGCCCGACGCTGGTTTTCAACTGGACCTGAGATGGTGATGTATTATTATTGTATTGTAGAACTAAGTCCGTACCTACACTCTTTTATAAAGTGGAAGTCGTTGGTGTTCCGTCAGGCTGGATCACACAGGTGCTGTGTAAGTCAGGCAGGCTCTACTAAGTGTATTGCTAAAACCTCAAAGCCTTATTTTTTTTCTTTTTAACTACCAATTTGAAATTAGATAAAAAAAATTCAGACAGTTGGCAGATTTTGATTGTCATTCATTCGTGTACTTTGATTGACGAAAAATGTTATAATTTTTTTTAAGGAATTATAATTCCTTAAAATAAAATATAGCATTATTCGTTTCGTAAATTTATCGAGAAATCTTACTAGAATCATAGTATCAGTATAATTGTGTCTAATTGCCGTTATTTATTAATTGAAGTCACTGCAAGAGCGTGTTTCACAATATCCTATCTTAGAGTTTTTCTGGTACTTATTGATAATTTTTGATCCTTCTTTTTCAAAGTGCGTTTAATCGATTTTTTCTCTTCCTGGAAGCTCTGTTATTAAAGAAGTAGTTTTTCTAATCGAATTTTTCATTTGTTTTAGTTTTGAAACCAGTGGATTAAGGTCGTAATTTTTTCAGACCTTTCCGGATACCCTATAGTGTCCTACACCGAAGATGAAATTCAATTTTTAAAGTATTCATCAACATTTTGTCGTCGAAACAATCGTCCGTAACTCTGAGAGCTGAGCAGGCTACGTGTTTTGCTCTATAGTTACAGACTGAACATAATCCTATAAAAGGGTCGACGAGACACTTCAGCATGTATTTTACAGTTACCTTTTACTATTTCATATTCTTCTAAATTGAGGTAACAAAGATTTTAAACTAATACTTTCACTTACGGGATATCTTCAAAATAATATATAAATAATAATATAATATAATATATAAATAATAATAATAATAATATCTTCAATCACAGAAGCAATGCCTCGCTCCACTCAGGATTCTACTCTAGAATCCTTCGCTGCTCTCGGGATCCAAATTAGGCCCTCGAATTAAATTCCCTTTTTTTCACTTGTTGTATAATCCACTATTGTCAGACAAGTGAGCAAAGTCACTTCAAATAACACTAAACTTCAGTGAAAATACAAGAAACAAAATCATTGTTTTCTAGAAAATCTAGAACCCAAAAAAACATTATTCATAAAAGCTTTCCTTTGACTCATAGTTTGCCATGCTCAGTATTGGGTTCCCGTGTTGTCCCACATATCACTACTACTGGGCAAACTGGGCATGCTTCCAACTTCGGTCAGCTTCATATTCCAGAAATTGAATAAGAAAACATTGTCACAGCTTCTTTTCCGAACTCATACTGAAAACAAAGACTATTTAATAGCGGCAAATATTTAAAAAACCTTTCAATAAGAACACTATACGATAAGTTTATAAACGGCTCATTTGTCTTACTTCCCTTAATTCTATATCTCAAGCTTTAACAAGTCATCCTGCCATTGTTTGTTGACCTGGGTTGGGTACCCTCATAATAACTAGCCAACCACTAACATCAACATGGCACAAGCCCCAGTGTATTCTAGTCGAACTACTACAAGGCGAAATCATTGGCCTATATTGTGGTACTGGGCGGATTCACTTTCAGCACCGAGAATGTCCAAGAGATTTATGTTTATTTGATCAGACCAATAAAGTGGAATAAAGTAAACAAGTTCCAATGTCATTGACTTCGTTCTACTTTCTTCAATGTACACCAAGGACATTTTAACAATAGCTGTGTCCGAACAGATGGAACAAAGTCATACTCGTATCTATACACAAAACTTTCCGGATCCGATCCGATCAAAATATTTTATATTTTCAGCTCCGCGTGGTTTATTTACAGCTGAGCTGAGCAAACGGAGCGTTCGAAGCGTTCTGAGCGCAAACAATATATGAACACGTGTAACTGTGACGAACTTCTTGCCAAGGAATATATTTTAGGCGAAAAGGAAAAATAGGTATTATATAAAACTACATATTGAATAGATGTTTCTGTTATTCAATCTTATTTTTGTGTAGAATCCATCATGTTATCGAACACTTCCCTTTCTTGTTTCTATCCATATGGTTAGGTTGTACAGTGCGTGATCTTTTGTTTTAGGATTCTTTTTCTCTTTGTCATAGTTTTGACTTGACTTTCTGTATTTTTGGCAGGTTTCTATGAATGAAACAAAATATTATTACAATATATTTAAACCGGGCTTGAAAAAAATGACGGAACATAAAACTGGTTTAAGTACTAATATTGTTCCCAAAGGACACATCAACTAGCAAAGTACAATAAAAACAAATAACTAACAAAATATAACTTCAACATTTATCGCCCCTTGCCCGTGAACTCCACCATTAGGCAACATTCAAAACAACAATTCTCAGTTTTTCCTATCACTCAGCCAAGCTGTGAGAAGTTTTTATGGCATTAGTGTTACTTCACGAGTCTGCTAACTGACAGAGTACTTATATTGGTGCCGCAGACTATGTAGTAAGTAAAAGAAGCGAAATAGCGCATCATAAATTAAAAGAATACGCAGTGTCCTTCGACATACTCACTTTGTGCTATAAAATGCTAAAACATTGTTTTAACAGACGTTGCTTAATTATTTAGTAAGTATGTCGGGCTAACCTTCTCAATTGCTATAGCTGTTTTGACATGGAAAGAAAAATTCCAGTGCGAGCAGGGCCCGAACCCGCGACCCTCCGATTCAGTACACCGGATGTCTCAATTGCTATTTTTTATAAAAAATAAAAATGAAGTTTACTTTGTATCCGGTAAAGTTAATTAAAATCGATAATCGACACACATTTTGAACTACAGCTGTATGTCACTATTGCAATATTGATAATGATCTCTTCTAGCACTTTGCAGATGGAACTAGTACTAAATGTCGAAATCAAAGAGTTTGAGTTAGTAACTCTCCGTTCACCAACTACTCGGTGGTCTATCAGTCTATTACAGCGGAAAAATTTGGAAGGGAATGGAGCCATAAACGTTCTCGTCTCTCGAGGGTGCGGGGAAAGGAGTGGAGGGTAGACGAAGGCGCGGGGGGGAGGAGTGGAAGTGAGGCCATGGTCATAATTAATTGTTTAAACAATCTTTATGGAGCAATCGTCGGATCTCCCGAGAGCGTTCATTACGGTGCCCCTGCGGATCTGTGCGGCTGCCTTCGGATCCGAGCGGATCGCGGCGGACAAAGATTCGGTCATTATAAATATTGCGGAGAATAATTAGTGGGCGGTCTCGGCGGGCCGGGAATTGAGTATAATTTGTTAAACAAGCCGCAGTATTGCCGCGCCGGGCAAAGGACTGCCGACTTTGTGGACTTGCGCTCGACACGCGGCGCGCGGGTCCCCCAGGATACCCTGGGGGGACCCGCGCGCGTCGCGCGCCGTCTGACCATACGGTCAGATTTATTTTAGGAAAAGTTAATAAACTGTTCCTAAAATAAATAAACGCCCGAGAGTCTGACATGTTGATGGTTTATCTCTGTAATTTAAGGCAATACAAAAATCAAGGAACAACGATTATTGTAGTGTCTCCTATTTCTTAACGTATGAAAAGTGATTCTCATTATTAATCATTAAAGTTCTGTTCTGGCTAAAATAAGTATCGCAGCTGTGGCAGCTGTGTGTCAATAAATTATGAGGCTCAGTAAAGCAATAACATAGTAATGAAATCCCAGCGAGTTGATGACGCAAAAGATTCGCAAATTATAAACATTACGTGAAATAATGAGTAGCGGTCTCGGCGGAGGAAATTAAATATAATATGAACACAAGGGCGGCCAGTGCCGGCGGTCGCAAGTATTAATTATGATATTAAGTGGAGTTCGCTAATGGGATATCAGTCCGTTTTTATGAGATGGCGTGACGTCACGCGATGCTTTACTTATTAGTCTGGGCAAATAGAGATCGTCTGCTCACGCTGCGCGCTGGTTACAAGCGAATTATTAAACTGCTTTTGTTTGGCTGTTCTCGTAAATTAATCTGTCAGAACGTAAATTAATGTTATTGTGATTTCAGTATTATAATAACTAGTCCCGTATTTTAACCTTTAACTGGTGACAAGCGGTCTCACAGGCCGAGCGGCATCAGTGAAACATCATTTCACCCCCTTGCCCGCGCTCCCTTTGTTTCTGTTTCTGAGTAGCTTCGAGTTTAGTTGTGTCCACACCGCACCGTAGCAAGTGATAGTTGCGTCCTTTAGTCCCAAATTGATAACTTATATCGGTATAAAGTTCGGCAGTAGTCTCTCAGACCCTATGTCACCAGTTACGTGACTCTTGCACGTAATTTTGCCATATTGTTTTTTTCGTATTTTTATATTTATTACCAGTTATAACCTGCAATGATTAATACCGGACCTCCAAAAAAGAAGCGTAGGGAGTCGGGAGTCAGGAATGTAGTGTCAAGCACTACTAAACAGCGTTACAATTCTTAAATTGATGAATGGCCGGCACAGGAAGATTCTTGTGGATCGGAAGCCGAAATTGTTCCCGAAAACTTCGTCCCGGAGCAAACTGATCATGACTCGGATAGCGAAGAAAGTGCCTCTGGAAATGAGGAACAAATTCAGAAAAATCAGCCTTCGAAAGTGATTTGATGATGAACCCTTATCAAGAGAGACTGCCAATAATAATACCTAAGATTAACCAATGTCATTTTTGATATATGCTACCTGTGGCTAGAGCATATTTTTTTATTATTAATTAGTATCTTGACTTTATGGAAAGATAATATTTTTGTTACAATTTGTTGAATTAAATTTTTTGTTTGTAATCGTTGGTTTCATCTCTAGTTTTTAGATATTGGAGATACATTGTAATAGCTACTCGTAGTTTTTAATTTAAATTACATTTAGAGTTAATTGGTTAGCTTTATTTTATCCTTTCATATATAATTCAACTATTTTTAAAGACCGTGGTAAGCTATCCTACCGAATTTCTATGCTATAGACCAGATACAGCAGCGGCCTCTCAGGCCGTTCGTCAGCAGTTACGTTGTACAAAATTCATGTCAGCAGTCAAAGGTTAATTAAATATGTGGTGTTTAATTATAGAACCAATATTCATTTGATTATTTTTTGTTTTTAGTAGGTTAGTCTTAAGTAACTCCAAAATTATCCGGCAAGAGGCTTGACTCCTTAAGTTCTTTTAGACTTACCTCATAATATATTAAAGATCCGTAAAGAAGCACAATTTTTAATTTTTCTTTCGGGTGGAATTCAAAAGTATCACGCGACACGGGATTTGTGCGCCATCCATTTGCGACAAACTCGGCGTATCAACAATCAGAGTGGAAGCGTGATGTAACAAATACACAATATCGCGATGCTCGATTCGTTTCGGTAATTCGGTCGGCACGGTTGGCGCAGTGGCTGAGCGATCGGATGCTGCGCTGCGTGTCACGGGTTCGATTCCCGCACGGAACAAATATTTGTATGATCTACAGGTAGTTGTTCCGGGTCTGGCTGTTTGTGTATGTGAGTTTAAATGTTTGTAAACGCACCCACAATACAGGAGAAATTCCTAGTGTGGGCAAAGTTTTAAAAAAATAATAATAATAATAATAATAAAATAAGCTGGCAACACTTACGTCAAGCAAACGTCTTCATATCGGATTTACCAAATTTTCTTAAATTTAAATAGTTTTAGTATACCGAAAGATTTGAATCATACCACCCTTTTACAATACCAATTTTATTTAATAATATCAATGAAAAAATACTAAAATTACAATGAAAATAAATTGAAACCAATAAAGAAAACCACACCGTTGATTTGACACGTGTCATTGTGTGTCAAAAATTTTCCGAAATATATAAAAGAAATGAAGATATGACGATGATATTATGTTGACGAGATCAGCTACACGACGCGCACGCCTATCGCCTCCGGACCCGTCGCTCAGCTCCGCCTCGCCGCCGCCGGAATCCAGCCCAATCGTGAGTGCTGTGACACCGGCCGTGGCAGTTGCGTCGAGCTCGAGCGACGAGTATTTCTCTCCGCCGACGACGCCACCACCTGTTCGTCGACGAGGAGGACGCCGGCCGCCGGACGGTTTAGGACCTCGAGGCCCACCGGCCTCTGATAGGGTCCCAGCTCCCGGCGGGAGTGTGCCGCGCATGCGATGGACGCAATCCATTAATGCAAATGTCATGCGCGCATACTATGGGGCTACAGAGGGGGGTAACAACCTGACCGCGTACCGTGTTCGGATGCTCTCTCTGTTTCAGGTGCTTGAGCCAGCTGTCAACGTGTCGGCACAACGACTGTCGGATCAGGTGCGAGTCATCCAGCGTAATGGTATGTTGGATGACACCGTACTTGATCGCTTGCGGACTGAAATGCAGAGTAGCCATGTCATTGCCACGCCGCCGCAGACTGTGGTTCCACCACAGTCTACCATAATACCAACTCACGATAACAACGTGAGTAATGACATGGTTACTAATGTAAGTACCCAGTGCAATGAGGAAATGAGGTGTGCTTTGGAGGGTGCGATTCGGGAATATCGGTTCATGCAACCCGATCTTAGACCACGCGTACCTCGTTTGCCCATGCATAACAAAAATAAGGTGCTGGTGGCAGTTCTGGATTCGCAGTTGTCAAACTATTTTGATAACTGCGAAAACCTCACCGATGCTCACTCAGTCCTGTATTGTGCGGCTGTAGCGGCATGTCGTGTAGCTCATGTCAAATTTTCTGATGACAGAGCTACACGACCTAAACCAGCCGTACCGTCATGGCAATACAGGATTGAACGACGTATTGGTGAGGCCAGAGCACTCATCGGCAAACTGATCTGCTTCAGGGAGGGCAATACTCGCCCTAGAGTGATGCGTTTTGTGAGGCGGGCGTTCTCGGGGACTGATATCAGTGCTCGAGACTACATGTCCCGTGTAACAGAGCGCATCGACTTCCTGAAGCAGAAAGTTTATGCATGGGCAAACCGTATTCGTAGGTATAAGCGGCGGGTGGACCGATACACTCAGAATCGCACATTCCAAAGAGATGAAAGGTGGGCTTATAGGGCTTGGGAGCGACCCGACCAAGGTGTGGCTGACACGCACCTGCCGGATGATGATGCCATGTGTTCATTCTGGCGCAGCATCTGGTCGGTGCCTGTTAGCCATACCGAGGGTGAATGGACTCGGGAGGTCGAGCGAGCGTGCGATCTAGTACCAGAAATGGGGGCAATCACTATCAGCCCCCAAGACGTAGTTCGTGCAGTCCGTCCGTTACCTAACTGGAAATCTCCAGGGCCGGATGGGCTGCACAACTTCTGGATTAAATGGTTTACAAGGTCGCACGCTCGCCTGGCGATCCTGTTCCAGTCAGCCTTAGAGTCAGGGTCGCTGCCAGAGTTCCTGACAACAGGGATAACCCACCTGCTCCATAAATCGGGTAGTACTGCGGAGCCCAAAAATTATAGACCGATTGCCTGTCTTCCGACAGTCTATAAAGTTCTTACATCCATTTTGAGAGCTAAAATTAACAAACACATTGATGACAATTCTGTAATGTCCGCTTCTCAAAATGGATGTAGGAACGGGTCCCGCGGTACTAAGGAGCTACTCCTCATTGATATGGCCATTAGTCAACAGGTTCGCCGTTCCCGAAGGGATCTGTCGACATGTTGGATAGACTATAAGAAGGCCTATGACTCGGTGCCACATACATGGCTCATGAGGGTGCTAGAGTTGTATAAAGTTGATTCAACTCTGCGCATCTTCCTGATGTCATGTATGAGGCAATGGAGGACAGTCCTTCGCTATCCGGGATGTCGGCAAATCCAGAGGAATAGCGAGCCGATAAGGATAGAGCGAGGTATATTTCAGGGCGATAGTTTGAGTCCGCTTTGGTTCTGCTTAGCCTTGAATCCTCTTAGCACGCTGCTGGAGGATTCAGGTCTAGGCTATCGGTTGAGGAGAGGTGGTCAAGTTATATCTCACCTCCTTTACATGGATGACCTGAAACTCTTTGCCCCCAACGATTTGCAACTGATGGAGCTACTGAAAGTAACTGAAACTTTCAGTAGCGCCATCAGGATGGAATTTGGTGTGGACAAATGTGCGGTCATGCATGTAAAGCGAGGGGAGATTGTGGAATCTGTGGGAACCCAGCTCTCGGATTCCATAAATCTTAGATCCCTCTCAGCAACTGAAACCTATAAGTATTTGGGTATGTCGGAAGCGCTGGGCATCAATGTTGCTGACATGAAGCAATCGTTGAAGGAGCGCTTCTTTGGCCGTCTGAAAAAAGTATTTAATAGTCTTTTATCAGGCGGCAATAAGGTGCGTGCCTTCAACGGTTGGGTCATGCCGGTTCTGATGTACTCTTTCGGCATACTCAAATGGACTCAGACAGAACTAGACGCCCTGGATAGGAGGGTCCGTACATTGTTGACGACATATCGAATGCATCACCCGCGTTCTTCTGTTATGAGACTGTATATCCCGCGGAGGTGTGGGGGTCGAGGCTTTTTAAACGCTAAGACTCTTCACAATCGCGAGATATACAGTCTCAGGGAATATTTCCTTGAAACCGACGTGGGGATGCATCGAGATGTGGTCGCAGTGGACAAGGGGCTCACCCCGCTCTCCTTGGCTAAAGAGAACTGGCGCAAACCTGTAGTACTTGACACTAACGACCGCATGGAAATATGGCAGAGTAAGGAGCTTCACGGACGGTTTTTCCGGGCCCTGCATGGGCCCGATGTAGACCTACCAGCGTCCGTAGCCTGGCTACGTTCCGGGGACCTCTTTGGAGAAACCGAAGGTTTTGTCTGTGCAATTATGGATGAAGTTATGATGACGAATAACTACCGGAGATTTATTGTGAAGGACGGTACGGTTGACATATGTCGGGCATGCCACCGTCCAGGCGAATCAATCCGTCACATTATCTCCGGGTGTTCTCGTCTGGCTAACGGAGAGTACTCGCATAGACACAACCTTGTAGCCAGGATTATCCATCAGCAACTTGCTCTAAAATACAACCTTGTGGAATCGGAAGTACCGTACTATAAGTATGTGCCCGACCCAGTTCTCGAAAATGGCAATATCACATTGTACTGGGATCGATCCATCGTAACTGACAGGACTATTGTAGCCAATAAGCCTGATATAGTGGTGGTGGATCGATCAGAGCGGCGTGCAATGATTGTTGACATAACGGTCCCGCATGATGGGAACCTCGTGAAAGCCGAGAAAGATAAGCAAATCAAGTATCTTGACTTGGCTCACGAGGTTGTCGACATGTGGGATGTGGACTCAGCGATCATTGTGCCGATAGTTGTATCAGCCCATGGCTTAATTGCCAAGAGCCTCGACCAATACCTGAGGAGGCTCTCGTTAGGCAGCTGGATCAAGGGTTTGATTCAGAAAGCGGTACTCCTGGACACGGCTCGTATTGTCAGGAGGTTCCTCTCTCTGGAGCCCTGACCGCCGGTAGCTTGGACCCTGTTCCCGATACCGGTGGGCTACAATTTTTTATATTTTTAAATGTTTTTTTTATATTGTTTTTAGTTTAAGAAATATTTAAAAATATATAAGATTTGTGTAAAGATAAATAAAGGAAATAATAAATAAAAAAAAAAAATTCAACACTTTTACGCTAAATATGGTATTTTTGAAACCGCTATAATGTGAAGTACCGCTTACGGTAATATTGTTAAATGAAACAATAACAACCAGTGAGCAACACGGGGTGATTACACCCCTTTGTGAACAACACATTACCGACCCGTCATTGTGCTTATTACGCTGCTCAATTAATTACTACGGAAATCATACTCATTATCAATTATTCAATCTATTAATGTTAATAATGTGATGCAAACTGATTGTGATAGTTGGAGGTATATTTACACATACCTGTTTCTGTTAGAGGGAGTGGGCTGTTATCAACCTACCTATTGGCCCCATATTGGTTCGTGGATGCTTATAATACCCACTTCTAAATAACATGACATTCATCTACTTTTAACGAAAATTGATTTTTAACTGAAAAATGGGCGGGTCACTCGGCGCGCGCAGACGACGGACGTTGGAGCGAGCGCGTACTGCACTGGTGGCCGCGGGGCGAGGCGCGACGCCGCGGTCTCCCGCGCCGCCTCTGGAGCGACGACGTCGCGCGAGTCACGGGATCCACTTGGACCAGGATCGCAAAAGCAAGAAAATTATGGTACAAAATTGGCTACCCCAAATCTAAAAATCTATTATAATTTTAATTTATCTTTTTTTTATTCAAGTTAAATTAAACTGTTATTTGTCGTACCTATATTTATTGAAATAATTGTTAATGATTACATTTTATTATTTATTTATCATAATTTGAATGTATAATGAGACTGTTATTGAATCAATGGTAATTAATTAGGTAATTACATTTTATTATTCATTTATCACATTTTGAATCTGTATTGAGACTATTTTAATGGAATCAATTGATATTTGCTTATCTAAAATAATGTATCGATAAATAATATTAAGTAATAAATTCTCAATTAATGAATAATAAAAAATTTAATACAAATGTAAAATTAAGTAAAACGGTAGATAATTAGGTATTGAAACATTTAATGTCAATAATGCTACATAAAAGACTTAAATTTAGTAACTGTGTTTTGTTAAATTAGTTCTTATCTTTATGTTGCATATTTCTTATATTTCTTATCTTCATGACATAGTGATTAAAAGACTGTTATAAAAGTGTAATATGTTTTATTTTGGAAAATAAATGTCTTTGTTATTGTTATGTGTAAATCCAGGTTACAAATTATCTGTGTGCTAAATTTCATCTAAGTAACAAAGAGCACCAAACATCCATCCCTCCATCCATCCTCACAAACTTTCGCATCTGTATAAGCCAATGCGAAAATTGGGATTTTACATAATTATATTTAAAAACACGTCTACCTCAGAAAAATCCTAACTACTTACTAATAGGCAAGTACTCCCGCGCTCCGCACGCACGCACTGCACGCCATGCACCCGTGAGTTTCAAAGTTCTATTTGACTCTTTTTGGGGATGATTTTGGAAAAACTGTGATAAAGTTGTCTCATAATTTTAATTGAAGAGTGTGTACACCAATTTTAATTGAAGAGTGTGTACGCAAATTTTCAAATCAATCGACTCCGAGAGTAAAAAGTTTCACAGAAAATTCAACACCCTATTTCACCCTCTTAGGGGTGGAATTTCGAAAAACCCCTTTCTTAGTGGACACCAACTCTTCACAAAGAATACACCCCCCATATTTCATGTCTCTAGGAACAGCGGCTTGGGCTGTGGGTTGATATATCAGTCAGTCAGTCAGGACTTTGAATTTATTATAGACACGTCATGTTAAAACTATACCTACCCTAAAAAACAGTAAATTTTGACTGGATTTCAAACTTTAGGACAAATTGGCATACGACCACGGCTATCCTCATAGCATCATTATGAATAATTAAATACATTAAAGTATATAACATGTAAGTTGTTCATTTAATAGACGATAAATATTGAAACAAACGAAAAAACATTCTCTAAAAAGTATGAAACAAGAACCATTCTTGTTTCATACTTTTTAGACCATGTTTTTTCAGTAGTCAGTTTTTAGTATTCGAACTTATTTTTTTTCTTTTTAAACGTTGCCCCACACTAGTAATTTCTCCTGTTAAGGAACATGGACGTCCCAAATCATTAGAAACCACACAAAGCTCTCGTCTCCCCCACACACATATCATTATGTAAATTACATTAATTGTAAAATTATGTTCGTGCTTATAAGTAGACCGGACGTTTGTTGTGTGCGCCTATTTGGGTATGGCCGACATGACGTAGGAAATGAGATCATTTCTTGCGCACAACATCATTAATTTGTCGGCTTTACCTTTTTGCTGCCTGCTGTCTTATATAAAGTTTGTATAGTGGGATAGCAAGCAGAACCCTTTATTAAACCCCAGATTTGGTGTTTGTCTTAAAAATATTTATATTTTTTTCAGTTCAACATTGTTTATATCTTAAGTTGTAAATCGTATTGCGGTTCAATATCTCATTAACATTCTTCAATGTTAAGTCTCAAGTTTTCATAATCAAAACTTTGCTGCTGAATTTTTGATTGAGAATTATAAGTTTGTTGGTTTGTTGGTTGTGATTTTACAAAAAAAATATTAATTAGAAAGTCATCATCTTTTGCAAATTAAATTATGGTTTATTTATCGTTACTCTTAAGATGGATGATTTGTTATTTTGTGTGCAATAAAGAATACGAATAAGAATTAGAATATGGTAAAGTACAAGACTTTAAATATCTTTATTTCGTAAAATCTGATATTATTTTACCATTTTTTTTAGTATCGGAATGTAATCTAACTATAACATCAAAACTAGTTGATAGCAGTAGAACCACAAAAAGATCATGCCTCAGATAACGCAACTGCATCAAACTTCTACACTCGTGGTACATTGCACGGAGTTCTACGAGTGTACGAGTATATCTGAGAACTCACTCATCAGCGCTTGATACGAATTACCACGGAGTAGAAATTGGACAATATAAACTATAATTAAAATTTATTTTCACGAACTGAGCCCCATTTCCAAGCAATAAAGAGATAAACACGGTACGCCTACAGAATGGAGCTACACAATGATAATAATCGGCCAATTGCGAGTCGTACTCACACGCACACAGGTTTCCGTAGCACCAAACAATATAGTTAAAATATTTTAAAGGTTTATTCATCATTATGTTGTATTGTATTACATTCAATTGCAACAGAAAATTTAAAATTAAAAAAAAAAAACAAAATCCTTAAATCTGTCCGTCCGTATCTGTCGTCTGTCTGTCTGTGTAATCTGTTCCAATATTTTTTGATGAAAATCAAAGTTACTTCTTCGTTATTTAGTCATAATGTGCCATCTTTTCCCACACATTTACTGCGTCTTTCTTACGGAGGGGTTCTTTTGTCTGCTTCATACCCCGAGACAGTTTGATTTCCTCCAGTCGTGCACTTAGTACAGTTCCTCATCCCTCACAACACTGGTGCGCGGTGTGCGGTACAGCAGTTATCGGCAAAGCGTTCCAACTAGTCTTATCGAACTACTTGGAACCCAATCGGTGCATATCATGGCTTCGTCTAAGTTCGATATTGTTCGGAACTATTCGCTTGCATATCAGCCGCTACAAGTGAGTCGGAAATGCGGGGAATATCGAGTGGCTGGCGGTACCCGCGTGCACTGTTCCGATGTACTGCGATATGCGAGTCTATAGTTTATGAGGCTCGTCGAGAGATGAAAGAAAATTAAATATGGGTATTGGTGACATGTCAAAGTGCATAAAGGACTGCCTTAATAGGTTTGCGGGAGGCATAATGGCAGCAACTATGTTTTGATCTTTAACAATGTACGCAATACTGATAATAATAATAATAATAATTTATTTGCATCAAGTTTAACATTTTACATTAGATACATGTAATACATACAATTTAAGGAAAATTAAACAATATTGTGGCGACACCAACACCTTTGCTAAGTTGTCAAGACAACTTGTGTTAAAGATGCTGGGCCCGACCCTTTAGTGGATGTTTCTTAATTGTAATTAGTACATACATGCCATTTTACAAAAAATATGACTAGTCCATTATACAGTAACGATGCACCTAATTAAATATTTCATTGACGGGACTTAGTCAAATCCATATCAAAAATGTATTTTCATACTGGTAGATCATTATCGTAGATGCTCAAACTGTGCACTAAAACCTTTTACGGGTGTGATGTGCTCAATCTCAATAACGTTGTGCGTCACTTTCCCCCTCACATTGTCTCGGCATTCTCTTCGATTCTCTCTCGCAACTCATTCCAATATAATCTCCCGTATGTTGTCGCTTCTCCTCAATTCGTCATCGGTTGATATGTTTGTCATGGTGACGTATTGTCCCTATGACGCTATTTCCCCAGGGGTGGGGGGGGGGGGCACGCTCGGCGGTGAGCAGTCTCGGGACTGTCAATTTATCTTATCTTTTAGGTTTTTTTTTTATATTTACCGTCTGCCTGTCGTGTTATAAATAGCTATTGGAAATACCTCGGTCTAGATATTAACTAGACTGTTACTAAATAGGTGTATTGTTTTCGATTACCCAATGTAGTTGCTTTTTTTGCACAAGCACCTACATGATTGTATGTATGCCGTCCATGTATGTGGGTTACTGATGTACTCGTAAATGTGACATACACAAGCATTCAGAACCGGACCCTCTGTCTATATTTTCTATACAAATACTAGTTCCGAACGGAAATCGAATCCGCGACCTAAAACATTTCAACTAACCGAAGGAAAAATAAGAAACTATTTTTGGCAATAAAAATACGAAATGTCTATACAGTAACTGCTATTATGTATTCAAAGTTTCGTTATATTACTAGCCTTGGGGAGTAGACCAACAAAAAGAACTGGGGCAGTAAAAGCTCAAAATCAAAATCAAAATATTTTATTTCATATAGGCCTAGATGGGCACTTATAAAACGTCGACAAAAGGTGCACGGTTCGGGTTGGTCGTTTCCTATGGAGAGGAACCGGCAAGAAATTCCATGGTTACTCTTTTGAATTCATTTGGTAGGTAAGCTAATAAAAGTCGTACCTACTCGCAAAGTTTCGTGTCCTACATACACGCATACATGTAGCTGGAGACACGCTGTGTTTGTGCGACACTTAATATACACCTTACGAGAGACGGGGAGTGTTGTAGGAAAAATATATAGCGGTGGTACTGCGCGGGGCAAGACGATGCAGAAGGATCATTTCTTGAACTAACCACCAATGCAATTCAAGCCGCTCTAACATGAGTTGATGAATCAGAAGGATTTCAATATAGATAGTCATTTGGTTGGTGGTTTTATTCTGTTACTAGCGACCCGCCCTTATTTCACACAGTGCCACCTTCTTTTTTTTTTTTTTGTTTTCGGGGGAAACCTTCAAAAGGCGACCGGTCTTTGGGGATAGGACCAGGGAGTGTGGGATTTTACCGCACTAAAACCACCCCGGTGGTCACCATCCGCACATGAGAGGAGGCACCGTTTCCTGTTAAAATACCTGTCCGGAGCCCCCTCTGTGCAACGCCTGTTAAGGCACATCCCTGGGGCGACTATACAGAGATCTCCCCTGAGCCTCGCTGTGCAAGTGTGCACGGCAGCACGTGACCACTGTGCTGCCGGTCATATCCAAGGTCACTCGGTGAGCGCACAGAATCCTCACTCTAGACGCCCGTGACCCCAGTGTCCCACCAGCTTTAGGTAATGCAGGCGTGTTAAGCGGCGAGGCGGTTGCCTCCCCGACGACTTCTTCTCCTATTAGGATCGGCTCTCTCACGATCCCGCTCGGCAGCCTCTTTTTGGACCATCACGGTCTCACAGAACAAGGTCACCTCCCTCCAGTTGTCAGACTCCGCCAGCATAGCCCCAACTATGGCTGGCAGAGATAGGTCTTGCCCGATCTTGGCTACCAGGACCCGTCCTTCAGAGTCCCATGCAGGGCACTCCTCGAGCGTGTGCTGTGCTTAGTCCAGGTTGCCTCCACAATAATGGCAATTTGCTGTGGCCTCTCCCCCAATCTTATTCAGGTACTTACCGAAGCAACCGTGCCCGGTAAGTACCTGAGTAAGTCTATGTCTTGCCGCCTCAGCCTTGCAATAGCGATTCCTGGTACACTATTACCACTTAGACGGATGGCGCGGATTCGGCTATAAACTCTCGTGTCCATATCTGCCAGGATATCCAGCGGTGGAAAACGAGCCAGAGTTGCCGCCTCAAAGGACACAGTACGGTATCCTCGTGCAATACGAATAGCCATTTTTCGCTGCAGGCTGATGATTTTAGTCCCGCAGCGCCGGACGCCCGACAACCTATTTGACCAAACAGGCGCCCCATAGAGGACCATCGATCGCACGACCCCCGCGTAGAGGCGGCGAACTTCTTCTCGACACAGTGCCACCTAGCGGGTCCAAAACTTTTTATCTAATGTTGTACATATTTTAAGTTAAGCATCTAGTATATCAACAGAGCGGTGAAATCTGCGTTCAAATCCGTGCAGTAGATTTTGCGTGATGCGCGTACAAACTACAGCCAGAAAGACAGACAGACAAAAATCATAAAACTGTTGTTTTGGCTTCTATTGCTCTAATAAACCCCCATATATATTTTTTTCAATATCTTCAATGTACAGACATCGGCCTGTAGCATTTTTGTTGTATGTAAATATGTGTAGATTTATCTTTAGAATATCAAACTTTTTTGACGCCAATAATAAAAAAAATTAACGCGTCTTTAATAGTAGAAAAAAAAATTGTTAAATATATACATATAATAAAACAGTAGGAACCGTAGTTTACCAAAAATTACCAAACCAATTACAAACCAATTGCCAAAAATTGAGTGGGGGGCAATAAAAAAGGAGCTATTGAACACAAAAAAAGCATTTTTTTACCTGTCTATCCGTCTGTGTTCACGCTAATCTCCGAAACTACCGATCAGGTTTTCTTGAGGTCTAGGCTAGGGGACTTTTTGATCACCAGTAACTTTGTTTTTCATTAACATAGGTACTAAAAACAAATTTAGTTTTGCTGTTGAATATAATACAAAACAACATATGAATAAGCCTGCAAAATATTTTTACTATGTTGTTTGGTGCTACGGAAACCTGTGTGCGTATGAGTACTACTCGCACTTGGCCGGTTTTTTAACTACCGATATAGCATTGCATTGTCTGCTAAGTTGTAGTATCTGATTATTTCACATCACTTGTAGACTAGATTAATGGTCTGATTTTTGTAAGCTTACGTAATTGCAATTTAACTTGAACAGATAAATGGTTTTAAAGATTTCGCTATGTGATTTGGATTTTCAAATTTTTCAAAAATTCACTTGGCTAGGACAACTAACCGGATTTCCAGATTTTTCTTTGGATTGTGCCAAAACTTTGTTTTTAATCATTTAAACATGATTAATTGGCGTTTGGATCTATAAAAATGCCTAGGAAAAGATCTATATTGTCTCGGTACTCAAGAGCTGCGAAAATAATGATAACGATTAGATCTCAAGAATCTAATGAAGGAAGGCCATAAACAAGACGATAAACAAGGATGACCATAAACAATAGTCAAGGACAGACCCTAAAGGCCGCTGGTGTCGATCTGAGGGCTAATTGTTTCCCACGGCCAACTGTACGTGTCTTGCTCGCAAAGTAGTAATGCAGATTATATATTTATATTAGCCCCAGAGGGAAATACAATCTATAAATATAAAATTTATAGTCCTGACTGACTGACTGATATATAAACCCACAGCCCAAACCGCTGGTCTTAGGACCAGTGGTTTGGGTGAAGGGTGTATTCTTTGTGAAGACTAGGTATCCACTAAGAAAGGGTTTTTCGAAATTTCACCCCTAAGAGGGTGAAATGGTTGGTTGAATTTTTTGTGAAAGTTTATTTTCTCTGGGCCGATTGACTCAAACATTGGTGTACACACTCTTCAATTAAAATTATGAGACACATAAACCACAGTTTTTTCAAAATCATCCCCCAACAGAGTTAAAAAGGGCTTCGAAACTTACGTAGACGGGTGCATGGCGCGCAGTGTGGCGCAGGCCGTGCGAGGCGCGGGAGTATTTACCTATTAGTAAGTAGTTAGTAATTTTCTGAGGTAGTCGTGTCTGCAAAAATATGTGTTTTTTTTTTCATATAATCCGATTCAATAACTCATCATCATCTGCCTAGCCTTTTCCCAACTATATTGGGGTCGGCTTCCAGTCTAACCGGATGCAGCTGAATACCAGTATTTTACATGGAGCGACTGCCTATCTGACCTCCACAACCCAGTTAGTACTGGGTAATACGATACCACTTGGTAAGACTGGTTGTCAGACTTTTTGGGCCACTGACTACCTAACGACTGTCAAAGATCTACAAATGACACCCGGGACCAACGGCTTAACGTGCTTTCCGAGGCACGGAGGAAACTCGGTATGTAATGGGTGGTCACCCATCCACAGACCAACCTAGGCAAGCACGGCTTAACCTAAAGATCGATCTGAGCGGCTGTTATTATTTAGCCACGAGCTCCTCCGATTTAATAACTATTTCATGAAAAGTCAAAAGTCATTCAATGGGGTTAAATCAACATAGAGAGTTGTATTGATGATTTTAATGATAATAATTCTGTAACAACATACGTGTTACGGACGCGAATCATCCTGACACTGACCTACAAACTGCAAAAACCGTAAGAAGATTTAAATTTCGCGGGCTACCCTGGCGCTTCAACCTTAAAAAAATAATCCTACTCCTCCTAATATTATCAATGTGAAAGTTTGTGAGGATGGATGGATGGATGGATGGATGGTTGTTTGTTACTCTTTCACGCAACACAGATAGTTTATAACCTGGATAGGATACAAAGGATACTTTTTATGCCCGTAGTACGATCCCGTGGGATAATTACCGAACTCCACGCAGGTGAAGCTGACTAGCTTAAGCCCGCTAGTCAACGATATAAATATAAAGATTTTTAAATGTATTTTACTCTACTATCTCGTAATTGTATTTAGATTTATTTTTATTAGTGTAACTTATTTGTATGTGTGTTGTTGTATATGTATTTGTGTGTAAAATGTAAGATGTTTTTTTTTTTAAATATGGTTTATGAACCTGAAATAAATGAATTTAATAATTTAAATTTAACGAAGCCGAAAGGCATTTTTTCTTTTCGTCACTGTGATTATTTTTTTGTTCTAGACCATACCTAGGAACCTTCTAGTTACGGAGATATTGGGGTCACAGTTCCAACATTTTCACAAGTTTTTTTTTTAAATACATGTTTTTAATGTAAGATTTTTACTTTAAAACCCCTCCACAACAATGAATCCATCAGCACAATTTACTTGATTAAAATCAATTACAATATTGTCCATAGATTTAAATGAGCCCCTACACCGTGCACTACCATTACCGTGCTATGAACGTATCAGGCACAAAAAGAAAAATCATACGCGGTTACACCGCTGATTTGTATTGAAAGTATGAGACTATGCCCAATATGCATGGCACGCGACGTTGTTGGTCGGTGACGGAACGGTCTAGTGGGCATAGGCTCGTACTTTTTAATACATACAATTTTGTTTTGCCTGACACGTGCCTAGAATATTCATGATATGATACCTACGCTGTAATGAGCAGACTCCTTTAATCACAAAGTTGTCAGTCATTCTTTATTAGTCATACAGATGACCGTTGGTGATGGCGACAAAATGAACTCTGAGTTCTGGGCCGACTCATTATAGATTGAAGAAGACGTCGTACGAAATAGCTTAGCTTTACGAAGGAAATCATTCAGATAAACAATACATCTCTCTGTAAATGCGGTAAACCTTCTGTACTTACTTTTGTCGTGACTGCGGTATTTGTCAGTCGGTTTGTAGCTCGTGATATATGAGGACTGTCCCGCGCCGCGATGAGACCCCGGCCTTAGGACAGCTGTGCGGGATCCGAGCGGGATGCGAATTGAGAGTTGTAGCTTAACCAGTGAAGGTTAGGTTTAATAAATTATATGAATTTATTAAAAAGTAATTAGTGTTGAAAACATAAATCTTATCAAACTCAAAGAATTTGTACAATAAATCTTATTATTAAAATAATTAACATTCCTAATATTCTACAAACGTAAAGCAAAACATTTAGCTACTTTGTATAGATTCGTTGCGAAAGGGTTATTCTAATTCGGGACATAAGTATAATAAAGTTGGGCGTTAAATCTCTTTCGCGAGCAAAGCCGGCTGATCCGCAAGGTTCAGGTTTAAGTAAACACGTTTCTATCGCCAACTTTTGGCGGGGGACCTTGCCTCTCCTGGGAATTCTTTCAAAACAGTTATGTGTATCCATGGAGCTGGAGCTACGGGTAGGTATTTAATACCCAAAATTACGGATAAGGAAACGAGGAATGGTTGAAAGGTTTCGGTTTTGCTTACCTGTTGTATGTATTTCAGTGTGGTTCAGTGATCGTCAATGTGTAGCTGAAGTTTTTTTTATTTTCAAAGCCATCTTTTTTTGTAGTTTAAACAAATGAAATTGTTGGAAAAAAACTGCTTGATTCCTACTAACAACAAAATCCTCCTAACGATGAACTATTGAGGATGCTATCTGATCTGCAACACACCAACGATACTTCACAGTTTCAATCGCTCCTATTGACTTAGTTGTGGAATATCGAATATGAGTCAGTCCGCTATAGAGTTGAATGCGTCGGCAGTTCGGAGTGCCATGCAATATGAATGGTTATTGGAGGATGCCGGGATGGCCGGAGTGCTTCATACGTGCGGCGAGCGACGTGGACCGCGAGAGTTGATAGATGGCATACACACACTAGCTATTTCTTATGCCTTGGCCACGACATACGCTCAGTCGTTGTCGTAAGACGCGTGTCAGCGACTGCGGAAAAAAAATAAAATAAAAGAGGCTGCATAAAGCTTGCCACGAGGCACTGCAACATGACTCGCGGAGTGACGGTACTCACGCAAGGATACAACTAGCGAGGTGTGCACTTGTCGTTTGACGTAAGTCGCGTTGCAAGTTGACGTCAGAGTCTATTTTGTGCGGTTTTCATGAGAATTGCAAAGAAATAATTGCCGAGTAACAAGCCTCTCGATCCTATGTCCGTACTTGGAAGTTATACAAGGAAGCCTCAGTATGTTTTGTGGAGAGACCTTGTAGAGGATCGCTGACGCACACATTGTGTATTTGTTTGGGGTTGCAAGCGTAGCGAGCCTCAGTTGCCCCGTACCTGTCAATACTGACGCGCGTTTTGTTTTATTAGAAAAACATAACAAACAAAAACATAGCAGATAAAACTTGTGACGACTTCTTGTGTTGTGTTTCTTTTATAAATAAAATCGTACCGCCGTTCCGCTGATACGGTTACTCAAAGTAAGTAGAAGTTTTCTGCGTATTTACTGATAAAGATCAGCGGTACATAACTAAGTAGGTTGTCGTCGTCGCCTGCGTCGACACCCTTGCGCCATCTTATGATGAAGGCACGGCGGGCTGTGCTGGCGCTGCTATTGTGGCTGCTGAGAGCCTTAAACGGCGTAAATACTCGTACTGTAAACTAATTGGTAGTTGAAGTTTTCAGTCAAATGCTCGGATCACTGGGTCCAGTGCGCGTGTCTTTTTAAAGAATTGATTAAATGATCTTTGATTTAATGAGTGATTAATAAGTCTTTAAATAACCTTTGCAGATCAATATAATATCTGCCAGAAACACGTTATTTTGTTTATGATTGTGCTGAAAAATATGGTAATAAAAATTATTCCCCGTTGTCTTATAAATTCTATTAGTAGCTTATATGATTTTTAGTGGTTTTAAATTTAAAATCTGTACTACACACACAGTACACAGACAACACAGATACTCGTATTCTCTTATCGTAAACTGTAGAAGTTGTAGTAGAACTGCATTAGAAGAAAGTCCACTTTACAAACTGTACTAAATAAAAATTCACTTACTTCAGTAATACAACTGCAAATTCAATAGCGTTTCTTACAATCGACCACAATGCCTTAAACTCCTTTGTGTGGTTAAGTACCTCCGTGCACTGGCAGTCCATCTAATATAAGGTGGCAGAGCCAGAGCCTGGCACGAGCGTGGCTGGCATGGCTGGCGTGCCAACTGTCTGGCAGCGTCGTCAACTAATGGCATTAGCCTCTACGTTCTCTATGGAGCTAAGTTTCCCGCGCTCGCTTCTTGTGGGGCTGAGGAATTCAATTTTAGAAGCAACTTTTAGTCGCAACGGTTTTTGTTGGTCGTATTAGTTGTGAGCTGATCCTGTATACTGTGTACTGTGCACTATCTAAAATTGATTGACTTTAGAAGTTGGCCGTAACAGTTATGTCCATTTTTATTTTTTTATAAGAGTCGTTATGTTTTGGCCCTCTGCTATTTTTTTAACATAACATAACATCAGCCTGTAATCTCCGAAGGATTAGGCAGAGGTGTATCAAATAGTACACCCATATTTCGTCAGTTATGTTTTAAGTCCCATGTAATAGGGGGTGAGCCTATTGCCATCAACCGGGCGCAACACGCTCTTTCATGCATGCGGTTTTCTCTGGCCAACTTGCTAAATGCTGAAAACAAGAAATGGCAGAGATGGTTAACAATAAATATCGGTCGGAGCAACTGCAACATTACAAGAGTAAAATATTGTACTTAGTCTAGTTATACCTCTCCGACTTAACGAAAGTACAAGAATAACACTTTATGTACTTTCGTTAAGTCTGCAAGGCGAGTGATTCAGTCAAAAAAGACAACTTTGCTACTCCTTTATTTAATTTAGCCACATCTAACATTTAACTGTGGTGCTTACCGCAGTAACTTTACATTCCGTTAGATAGAAACATTCTTCAAACAAACTTCAAAACAAGTTTTCTCGCCGCCAGTGGGAATTACCTTACCTTGTTATTATCTCTGTGTAAAAACTGCAGCGAAACCGACTGCGATACAACTTGCAGCCTTCTGATTAAAATAGCTCCGACCGGTACATTTCTCATTCTGAGTTGAGATAGTTTTTGCTCAGCGGCTCCGTCGAACTCCGGCGAGAGTTCAATGCAAGATAGGTACGTGTCCGTAATTTTGTGTGAAATTGTGTTACACATGTATCCATTGCGGACCACTCGGCGACTTGTCCCGCGCGCCCTAATCTAATTCTCGCTGCAGCGTGGGCACCGCGTGGAGCGTGCGGACCGTGAGGATCGAGCGCCGCACGACAATCCATGTGTATTCTCTCGCGTGACACGACCGTGCTTCACTTACGCGCCGTATTTTATTACTGCACGAGTTCCATTGCGGGCCGCGTCAACAGTTGCGCGTAATGACGTGAGTCCACCGAGCAATGTAGAGTGTTGTTTATTTCAGTTAGTACTGTCGTGCGGAAAATGTAATCGAATAGGAACGCGACTGTTTGCCAGCCACATTCGAATTAAAATAATAATAGAGTTAGTGTGCGAGTGTCCGCTCGTGTATAAACTGTTCAAACATAAGGAACTGGTGTTGTTCGCGCGGGCTGCTGTGATAGCTAAGTGAAACATATCGCAGTTGGCAACCAACCACGCTTTTTACATAGTTTTAACAATTCTCAGATCTTTTCTTTCACTTTAACGGGCAAAATTCCAAGAACATTAACAATTTCGCTTTAAATTACGAACATAACAATTTAGTTGGGTAAACTTTTCTTTTGTAAAGTTCGGAGGAAAGAGCATTTTTTTTTCAGGAAATGCGTAGTTCGTAGTTAACGAACATTTATTTTTGTTACTTCCCCATTTTGTATGAAAGCAAAATATTTTACTACAGTCTGCAGTTAAAATCTCCCTCATAATAAAATTTAACGTCAGATAACAAAATTATTGATTAAATGTGACCTTTCAATAGATTTAATTAATCGCTGAGCGCTGGTCGCCGGCGCCCGGCGTCACCCGCGCTGTCAAACGCCTGTCACTTTATCACACACGTATGTATGACGTCACGTCAGACCGTCACTTGTCATGCAGTGACAATGTCGTTCACAGCGGTTCACGTTATGACTTCAATTACAATAATTGTGTAACATTGGCAACGGATTAATATATCAAATCAATTAAAACTGTAATATTTGTCTGTTTATGGTGTTTGACATGTCATTGTTACGTAGTTGCACATAACTCGTACAGTTATTAATCGCAAAGGACCAAAAATCTTGTAATAGTTTGGTATTTAAAGGTAAATAGTATAGACGAATTGCAGTATTTTACTTATGTTCTATTAAAAGGTGGGTGAATAAAATGTTAGACATAGCAATGCAAATCAACTAGAGAGTACAATATAAAAGAACCTAAAACTTCCAAACATTCTGCATCATAACTCGTCGTCTCACATACACTAAGACAATAGTCTCTCAGACACCTGCGAACTTCGCCTGACATACAGAATGCTAGGGCGACACAGACCTCGCGATACGTGGACAGATTGCGCGGCACATAAAAGTCGTGGTACAAACGCGGCCAAAGCGCCGGTGCGCGTGCGCGGGACAGTCATAGCGAGCGTCTTTGTGCAACTTATAACTGTCAGGTAAAGCGGCGCGCCGCGCGGGTGAACGGCGCTTGTTTTTTGTGCTCTGCTCCAGTTTGCTCATGATAACATGTTATTGGACTTTCTGTTGGTTTTATATGGGACATTTTGTTAGAAATCCGACCTCAGTTTTATTTTAAATTTGTGGTTACTAATATTTTTGAAATTGTAATATTTACAGCTGTTCAATATCTTTCAATAGCTGTATTAATAAACTTTTCCTAAATGTTTTTATGTCAGCTTTGTGACTGACGACGGTGATAAGTATTCGTAATTAGTAGTTAACATATAAACAGATATAGATGACATGCGAAATTTTGCAATATATAATGCAAGAGATCCCTTGTGTGACGCGGCAATGGTGGCCGAGCGCCAGAACACCTTTATTGTTGGTGAATAATTTGGATTAGGTTAGGTTAAAACTGTGACCATTGACGGATCAGGTCTCCACATTTCTATTGTTGGTTATGTGTTTATTTGTCTTGATATTCAGTTTTACAAGGCGTTTTTATTTCGGAATTAGAATTAATCGGGATTTTAATAATCGGTATTCATATTTTTGATGTTTCGTATTATCATTAAGTCGGACTTTTTGTTATTCGATCAATTGAAACT
Organism: Noctua janthe; assembly: GCA_910589295.1. NCBI lineage: Eukaryota > Metazoa > Arthropoda > Insecta > Lepidoptera > Noctuidae > Noctua > Noctua janthe. The sequence goes on along the minus strand of OU342573.1, from coordinate 362,107 downwards.
TGGTATTTTGAGAATAGTAATTATAAACGTTAGGAATTTTGAAATTTAGGAATTATAAAAAAAGGATAAATGATAAATCGGAGTTGCTATATTAGGAATTTTGAACCATTCGGGATTATGAAAATCGGAATTTTAAAATTCGGATTTGGGACTTTCTGAATAAAGTTTTTCGTATTTATGTAGTGTACCCGAAATATTGATCCCTTGGTTTGAGATTAGACACTAGTGACAACAATAAAAATGATTAATTAGAAATCTTTTTTTGGATAATACTTTTACATAATATTTAATATCAATGCTGCGTATCACGAGCCAACGCAAAAATCGGTGGAATAAATCATATTCACAGTCACGTCTACCTCACAAAAATCCTACCTACTTGGTAATAGATAAATACTCTCGCGCCCCGCACGCCTCGCGCAACACTGCGCGCCATGCGCCCGTCGACGTGAGCCCTATTTGACTCTGTTGGTTGATTTTGTAAAAACTAATACACATGTCTCATAATTTTAATTGAAAAGTGTGTACACCAATTTTCGAGTCAATCGACCCAGAAAGTATTAAGTTTCATAGAAAATTAAATCCCCCATTTCACCCTCTTAGGGGTGGAATTTCGAAAAACTCTTTCATTGTGGATACCCACTCTTCACAAAGAATCCACCCATCAAATTTCGTCCCATTAAATGTCCCTAATCATTCATTTCTGATCAGTCAGGACTTTGAATTTTATATTTGGGGATAATTTTGAAAAAACTGTGATACACGTTTCTCATAATTTTATCAGAAGACGTACACTAATTTTCAAGTCAGTCGACTCCGAGTACCCCACTTCACTCTCTTAGGGGTTGAATTTAGAAAAATCCTTCCTTATTCCTTGTATACATTATAAAGGGAACCTCTGTGCAAAATTTCAGCTTTCTTGGTCCAAGGGTTTGGGCTGGGCGTTGATGAGTCAGTCAGTCAGGACTTTTCTTTTTATTTATATAGATGTCAAGTTTATCTCACTTAAGACCATATGTCCTAAATTGAACAATTTTCGTTTTATTAATACATACAAATTATTATCGGTTAACCAAAATTGTTTATTCAATTGTGTTATTAATGTCAATTCTGTCATTATTTACGTCAGTTTTAAATGGTGATTTCATAATGATAAAGCTAAGCAATATTAATAAACTCAGTCCTAATCCTTGTTATCCTTATTCCAGGAAACATGAAAATCGTTTTTATTAATTTGTTAAAAATACAAAAAGTTACGAAGACAGTTTTTCGCTACTAAATCAGAAACATTTCAAAGATATTCTTATTTCTCTTAATTACACAAATAAGTTCAAAAACACGCGCCGAACCTAAAATACCCGTCTCGAATGCTTTACACAGATAAGAACATTTCCGTACTTTCGAAGTAACGTTATAAACAAAAGTGTTCAGAAACAGTCCTCTCTAATCCCTCCACTCGTGAACTTGTCGCAGATAACGCAGCGATTTTAATGAAGTGCGACGTGCGTGAGTCACTTGTTGTGCGCAACTGTTTACTCGGCTTGTTTGTTTTCAATGAGCGAGATTTGTATCGCGGAGAGATTGTTTGTGTTGCGTGCGCGACTGTACTCGGAGGCGAAGGGTGAGAGGGCAGGGGGCTGTGGTGCGTGAGTTGACGATGAGTCAATATGCTCTGACTTAAATAAATGTCTTAATTGGTGTTACATTTCGTAGAATTTAAATTGTAATGGTTTTACATTATTTGCGTAAATACTTACGCGGTGATCTTGCGAGAAGCACAACTTATGTAACAGAGTCCACGTTTTAGAAAATATCGGTTTTCTTTATGTAATCACCATTTGACCAGCTGTACTAGTTCACCCCGCGGGCTAGTCATCACAAAAGACGATCGTTTGACCAGCTGTACTAGTTCACCCCGCGGGCTAGTCATCACAAAAGACGATCGTTTGACCAGCTGTACTAGTTCACCCCGCGGGCTAGTCATCACAAAAGACGATCGTTTGACCAGCTGTACTAGTTCACCCCGCGGGCTAGTCATCACAAAAGACGATCGTTTGACCAGCTGTACTAGTTCACCCCGCGGGCTAGTCATCACAAAAGACGATCGTTTGACCAGCTGTACTAGTTCACCCCGCGGGCTAGTCATCACAAAAGACGATCGTTTGACCAGCTGTACTAGTTCACCCCGCGGGCTAGTCATCACAAAAGACGATCGTTTGACCAGCTGTACTAGTTCACCCCGCGGGCTAGTCATCACAAAAGACGATCGTTTGACCAGCTGTACTAGTTCACCCCGCGGGCTAGTCATCACAAAAGACGATCGTTTGACCAGCTGTACTAGTTCACCCCGCGGGCTAGTCATCACAAAAGACGATCGTTTGACCAGCTGTACTAGTTCACCCCGCGGGCTAGTCATCACAAAAGACGATCGTTTGACCAGCTGTACTAGTTCACCCCGCGGGCTAGTCATCACAAAAGACGATCGTTTGACCAGCTGTACTAGTTCACCCCGCGGGCTAGTCATCACAAAAGACGATCGTTTGACCAGCTGTACTAGTTCACCCCGCGGGCTAGTCATCACAAAAGACGATCGTTTGACCAGCTGTACTAGTTCACCCCGCGGGCTAGTCATCACAAAAGACGATCGTTTGACCAGCTGTACTAGTTCACCCCGCGGGCTAGTCATCACAAAAGACGATCGTTTGACCAGCTGTACTAGTTCACCCCGCGGGCTAGTCATCACAAAAGACGATCGTTTGACCAGCTGTACTAGTTCACCCCGCGGGCTAGTCATCACAAAAGACGATCGTTTGACCAGCTGTACTAGTTCACCCCGCGGGCTAGTCATCACAAAAGACGATCGTTTGACCAGCTGTACTAGTTCACCCCGCGGGCTAGTCATCACAAAAGACGATCGTTTGACCAGCTGTACTAGTTCACCCCGCGGGCTAGTCATCACAAAAGACGATCGTTTGACCAGCTGTACTAGTTCACCCCGCGGGCTAGTCATCACAAAAGACGATCGTTTGACCAGCTGTACTAGTTCACCCCGCGGGCTAGTCATCACAAAAGACGATCGTTTGACCAGCTGTACTAGTTCACCCCGCGGGCTAGTCATCACAAAAGACGATCGTTTGACCAGCTGTACTAGTTCACCCCGCGGGCTAGTCATCACAAAAGACGATCGTTTGACCAGCTGTACTAGTTCACCCCGCGGGCTAGTCATCACAAAAGACGATCGTTTGACCAGCTGTACTAGTTCACCCCGCGGGCTAGTCATCACAAAAGACGATCGTTTGACCAGCTGTACTAGTTCACCCCGCGGGCTAGTCATCACAAAAGACGATCGTTTGACCAGCTGTACTAGTTCACCCCGCGGGCTAGTCATCACAAAAGACGATCGTTTTACCTGCTGTACTAGTTCACCCCGCGGGCTAGTCATCACAAAAGACGATCGTTTTACCTGCTGTACTAGTTCACCCCGCGGGCTAGTCATCACAAAAGACGATCGTTTTACCTGCCGTACTAGTTCACCCCGCGGGCTAGTCATCACAAAAGACGATCGTTTTACCTGCTGTACTAGTTCACCCCGCGGGCTAGTCATCACAAAAGACGATCGTTTTACCTGCTGTACTAGTTCACCCCGCGGGCTAGTCATCACAAAAGACGATCGTTTTACCTGCTGTACTAGTTCACCCCGCGGGCTAGTCATCACAAAAGACGATCGTTTTACCTGCTGTACTAGTTCACCCCGCGGGCAAGTCATCACAAAAGACGATCGTTTTACCTGCTGTACTAGTTCACCCCGCGGGCTAGTCATCACAAAAGACGATCGTTTTACCTGCTGTACTAGTTCACCCCGCGGGCTAGTCATCACAAAAGACGATCGTTTTACCTGCTGTACTAGTTCACCCCGCGGGCAAGTCATCACAAAAGACGATCGTTTTACCTGCTGTACTAGTTCACCCCGCGGGCTAGTCATCACAAAAGACGATCGTTTTACCAGCTGTACTAGTTCACCCCGCGGGCTAGTCATCACAAAAGACGATCGTTTTACCTGCTGTACTAGTTCACCCCGCGGGCTAGTCATCACAAAAGACGATCGTTTTACCTGCTGTACTAGTTCACCCCGCGGGCAAGTCATCACAAAAGACGATCGTTTTACCTGCTGTACTAGTTCACCCCGCGGGCTAGTCATCACAAAAGACGATCGTTTTACCTGCTGTACTAGTTCACCCCGCGGGCAAGTCATCACAAAAGACGATCGTTTTACCTGCTGTACTAGTTCACCCCGCGGGCTAGTCATCACAAAAGACGATCGTTTTACCTGCTGTACTAGTTCACCCCGCGGGCTAGTCATAACAAAAGACGATCGTTTTACCTGCTGTACTAGTTCACCCCGCGGGCTAGTCATCACAAAAGACGATCGTTTTACCTGCTGTACTAGTTCACCCCGCGGGCAAGTCATCACAAAAGACGATCGTTTTACCTGCTGTACTAGTTCACCCCGCGGGCTAGTCATCACAAAAGACGATCGTTTTACCTGCTGTACTAGTTCACCCCGCGGGCTAGTCATAACAAAAGACGATCGTTTTACCTGCTGTACTAGTTCACCCCGCGGGCTAGTCATAACAAAAGACGATCGTTTTGGCATCCATTGTTTACCCCCTATAATAGTTGACGTGTCTTCACACAAACAATAGAGCTCACTTCGAAATAACAACACCTATAAAAACACCGACAACTTATTATTATCATTATTAAACGCTTATTTCAGACTATGCTAACTACACTTTACTTAATAACTATACTGGCTGACTATACTATACTTAATTAGATAAAAAAAATAAAAAAAAATACAATTACAATATCATCATAACGAATTACACAATTATTAATCATTATCAAAATCTTAATCTATGTATAATCGAAATACAAATTAAATATCAAGACATTCACATAACAAAAATTATACATCGTGACTTTTTAGTCGTCTTACAAAGGTGGTCTACTGTGATAGCCATAAGGCTAATCCGGGGGTACCGCACGATCTCCGGCGAGGCGGCTGGCCTCTTTGCCGGATTGCCGCCATGGGATCTGGAGGCGATAGTCCTCGCGCGCCTGCACGAATGGCGCGCGGAGGCACTACGCCGGGGGGAAACGCCGCTGCCGCGGCAAATTGTCGCTCAGCGGACAGACCTCCGGCGTGATCTCATGACGACATGGAGAGAGCGACTGTCGCAACCCCGTGCAGGGCACGCCGCCATAGTGGCGATAAATCCCCTCTTTGAGGAGTGGCTAGAGAGGCGCCACGGCGCCCTCACCTACCGCCTGACGCTGGTCCTCACCGGACACGATTGTTTCGGGAGGTTCCTGCACGGAATCGGGCGGGAGGAAACACCCGGGTGTTTCCACTGTGAGGATCGTCCGGAGGATACGGTGGAGCACACCGTGGAGGTCTGCCCCGCTTGGGCGGAGCACCGCCGTGTCCTAGTAGTGGCGATTTACGGCGGCGATCTCTCGCGTTCGGCCCTGGTTCAAGCCATGGTCCGAAGCGAGAGGGAATGGGGAGCTGTGACCTCCTTCTGCGAAGCAGTCATGCTAGTGAAGGAGGTGGCGGGATGTGAGAGGGAAAGAACCTCACGTCCCAGCAGCCGCAGGAGACGCCCTGGGCGTCGGGGGTCACGTGGTGACTTCCGGCCACCGTAGACGTGGGACTGTGGACGGCGAGTTATGGGCTAGCTCGCCGTCCGGCCGTCTTTTGCCGACGGCGCGTTCGTGTTCTACGCGCGCCTCAAAGAGATGGCAGTAACCAAGTAGGGGTCCGCATGGGCCGATGCCTGCCAGAGCTGCGGGACTGTTCGAAAGTGATACCGTGGCCCTGAAACACAAAAGGCAAAGAAGGAACATGGATGGGTTTTAGTCAGTACAAATCTGACAGTCCCTTCCGCTCCCAGAGTGGAGAGTCCCCCCCTTTGATGATTTCCCATCCGAAAAAGAAAAACGTGGTCCACTCAATGTACCCCACATAAAATAGCTCTGGGCGCGATTTTTTATTTTACCTGCCATAATAGGTATAAATAAAAATAAATAATACCTACATTTGAAAAGAATTATGAAACATCCTGTTAATGATGTTTACATGTCAAACTGGAGAACATACCTACCCAGCGCTCAAGTCCAGTAGATCATCGTTCGCAACATGGTGTTTTAACTACGTCATGCGTCATAATACTAAATAATATTTTTATTTTAAATTATTAATATCTCATTTTTTTTTTTTGTTAGCCTGTACTGTCCCACTGCTGGGCAAAGGCCTCCCTAAATTCCTTCCATGTGCTCTTTTCCCGCACCTCCTCGACCTTCGCGGTACGCGTCCAGATCATCTCGCCACCTCTTTCTGGGCCGGCCTCGGCGGCGCCGTCCATCTTCCGGCAACCATCGTGTTGAGACTTTCGCCCAGCGGTCATCGTGCATACTGCTGACGTGACCCGCCCAATCCCATTTTAACCTAGCAGCCGTCTTGCCAACGTCCATTATTCCCGTTTTGGAACGCAGCGTGGTGTTATGAACCCTGTCTTGTCTTTTGACACCCAGAATGCTGCGTTCCATTGCCCTTTGGAAAACTCCAAGGCGGAACTTCTGGGTCTCGGTGAGTGACCAGCTCTGAGCACCGTAGATTAGGACAAAATAAAGCCAAAATCTCATAAATATCAATTTTTTTTTAATGAATGTTTAGTAGTCATTGGATACATGAAGTGGGCTGCCGTTGTAAGACGGCTAAAAAGTCACGGTGTATAATAATAAATCAATCAATCGGCGAGCCAGACACGTCACTATCATCTCTGTAAGGCTTCCGCTAGATACCACCAAACTCCTGTGCTAGTTTGCCGATATCTAACGCCCCAACACTATATCATCCATCTCTGTTGGATTGAGCAATCAGCACGTGAAGCAATCATCTTCACGATACCGTTGCTGCTGTCTCTCACGCGCTTACAAATAGACGCGACTTTCTTGCGGATAATCGCATGAAAGCCGTCTGTGCGCGCCTCCGCAAACATTGCAGATGCACTGCAGTAACGAGGCAGCCGCAACAGCATCCTGCATATGCTGCTGTACTATATTCTAATGACATTGGCAGCCCGCCGGGTATGACTCACCCATAGACTCCTCGAGTAGAAGGATTGGCAGTATGCCTTAAACTAGAATGCTTTTCACTTGTACCAAAGAACGCGCAAATCTACGTGCAAACATATTTCCTCCACACCGCCACTGCCCTTTTTTTTTTTTTCGGATGGGAAATCATCAAATGACCCCCCCACTCTGGGCGGAGCGGAAGGGAGTGTCAGACTTGTACTGACTAAAACCCATCCATGTTCCTTCTTTGCCCTTTGTGTTCCAGGGCCACGGTATCTCTTTCGAACAGTCCCGCAGCCCTGGCAGGCATCGGCCCTTGCGGACCCCTACTTATTTGCTGACATCTCTTTGAGGCGCACGTGGAACACGAACGCGCCGTCGACACGGCCTGTCGTCATAAGACGGCCGGACGGCGAGCTGGCCCGTAACTCGCCGTCCACAGGCCCGCGCCTACGGTGGCCGGGAGCCACCACGTGACCCCCGACGCCCAGGGCGTCTCCCTCGGCGACTGGGACGTGAGGTTCTTTCCCTCTCACGTCCCGCCACCTCCTTCACTAGCATGACTGCTTCGCAGAAGGAGGTAACGGCTTCCCATTCCCTCTCGCTCCGGACCATGGCTTGAACCAAGGCCGGACGCGAGAGATCGCCGCCGCCAATCGCCGCTACGAGGACACGGCGGTGCTCCGCCCAAGCGGGGCAGAACTCCACGGTGTGCTCCACCGTGTCCTCCGGACGATCCTCGCAGTGGAAACACCCAGGCGTTTCCTCCCGCCCGATTCGGTGCAGGAACCTCCCGAAACAACCGTGTCCGGTGAGGACCTGCGTCAGGCGGTAGGTGAGGGCGCCGTGGCGCCTATCTAGCCACTCCTCAAAGAGGGGACTTATCGCCACTATGGTGGCGTGCCCTGCACGGGGTTGCGACAGTCGCTCTCTCCATGTCGCCATGAGATCACGCCGGAGGTCTGTTCGCTGAGCGGCAATTTGCCGCGGCAGCGGAGTTTCCCCCCGACGTAGTGCCTCCGCGCGCCATTCGTGCAGGCATGCGAGGACTATCGCCTCCAGATCCCATGGCGGCAATCCGGCAAGGAGGCTAGCCACTTCGCCGGAGATCGTGCGGTACCCCCGGATTAGCCTTATGGCTATTACCTTTTGGGGCGCGTTCAGGTAGTGGGCGGCTTGCCGCCTCAAAGAACGCGCCCACACCGGGGCCCCGTAAAGGGCCATGGACCGCACGACCCCTGCGTAGAGCCTCCGGCAGGAGGCGTTTGGACCCCTCAGGTTGGCAAGAGCCGCTTGAAGGCAGCCCCTGTCCGTTCCAGTTTGGGAGTAAAACGTCGGAAATGCTCCACGAAGTTCCACCGGCTGTCGAGGACGAGTCCTAGGTACTTCAACGTCGACCCGACGCCGATGGAAACCCCTCCTGCCGTCAGTAGGGATCCCGACGGTGGCGCATTCCGAGGCCCATGAAAACACATGGCCTCGGACTTGTGCAGTGCCACCTCGAGACCCAATTGCCGGATCCTCTCCACTACCATCGCAACCCCGCGTGTCATGTTTTCGGCCGCCGCCTCGTGCGACCTCCCTTGTGCCAGTACCAGCGTGTCGTCAGCGTAGCAAACTACACTGACGCCGGTAGGGAGGTCGGCGCGCAGCACCCAGTCGTAACCGATGTTCCACAAGGCCGGCCCCAGAACCGATCCCTGTGGAACACCGCACGACATCTCTCGCCGGTTCCATTCTCCGATTCGACCAGGGTAGATGACGGCTCTATTCGTCAGGTAGTCCCCGACCACACGACGAAGGTAGGTCGGCACCCGGTGATACCGGAGTGCCTCCCCAATGCAGCTCCAGGGCATGGAGTTGAAGGCGTTGGCGATGTCAAGAGACACCGCCAAGACGACCCCGCCCCGGGACACCGCGTCCCCCGTCGTGAGGGCTCTCACGCGCATTATGGCGTCCACCGTCGAGCGCCCCTTGCGGAAACCAAACTGGTGTTCCGCAAGATCCGGCCCCATCCCCGCAAGGTGCCCGGCGAGGCGGTTGGCAATGACTCTTTCAAAGAGCTTGCCCACCTCGTCGAGCAACACGATGGGCCGGTATGCGGACGGAGAGTCCGCAGGGCGCCCTGGCTTCCGGATGAGGACCAGCTTCCCCGTCTTCCAACGAAGCGGAAACTGGCCTCTCTCCAAGCATGCGCTTAGGAGCCCTTCCAGTCGGGGCCCGAGAGCCTCAGAGGCCAGGACCCAGGCTTTGCCAGGCAAGCCATCGGGTCCCGGGGCGGTATTTCTGGCTTTCAGCCTGCGTACCGCCACTCTCAGGTCTACCCCAGTCACCTCCGGAAAGTCGTCATCGGTGTGGTCCGCTACCGGCACCGCACGCGGCGGCGGAGCCATTGGCGGGGGAGGATGCTCCCCTCGCGAAGGGAACAGAGTGCTCACCACGTCCTCCACGAGCTCAGGCCGGAGACTCTGCGTCAGCGGGGGGGCCCGGGTGCGGAGTTTGTCCCGCACCATCTTGTAAGGGCGCCCCCAAGGATCTCCGTTCAGAGACTCCAGCATCTCCTCGCGGGCTAGGTTCTTGGCCCGCCGGACAGCCTCTTGGAGGGCGGTCTTTGCCGCTCTGTATCCCTCGTACAGCTCCGCCTCAATGGCTGCCGCATCCGGAGGGCGGATGTGGAACCTGCGATGCCTGGCGTACAGGCGCCGCGCGGCTACGCACGCCTCGCGCAGAGACGTCAGCTCACGCGACCACCAGTACACCTGACGCCGGTCGCTTCCTGGCCGAACTCGGGGCATTGCCACGTCGCAAATCTCGGACATGGCCTCCTGGAACCAACCCGCCTCGTTGTTAATGTCGGCAGGCCTGACCGGTGATGATACCCAGGCCTGCACGATCGAGGCTTCCAGGAGGAGCTCCCGGTCCAGCTGCTTCAGCGCCCATCGCGGACCACTCGGGGCCTGTAGGACCGGCGCGCTTGAGGGCTGGGTGGAGACGTCGAACCGGATGTACCGGTGGTCGGAATAGGTCTCCACCCCCTCCATGACACGTCAGTCAACGACCCGCGGCGACAGAGGGGGACTGGCGAACGAGATGTCCACCACCGAGTCGCCCCGCATCCGCACGTACGTGGGGACAGAACCCCGATTTAGGACGACCAGGCCTGTCTCCAGAGCCCAGTCCTCCACCACTCTACCCCGCACGTCCGTGTAACGAGAACCCCAAGCCAAGTTCTTGGCATTGAAGTCCCCGAGAACAAGCACGGGGAGGGAATGGCTTCCGATGACGACACTCAACTCCGTGAGGGAGTTGTGGAACTCGGCGAGAGTTCGGCTCGGGGAGAAGTAGACTCCCACTACAACGATCTCCCCGAACCGTGCTGCCACGCACCCCTGACCCTTCCTGACACTCTCAAGGGTCGGGGTACCGGCGGCGACCGACGCAATTGGTCACTGAGCCGCTAAGGTCCTCCACCCACTCGTCCCTGGGCGGGACAAAGTACGGCTCAGCGACCACGGCGATGTTAATCGACCACTGCGCCATGCTCTGGAGCAACAGATCCTGAGCGCAGGCGCAGTGGTTGATGTTCGCCTGGACCGCCACTGCCCTTCGTTCCCTTTCCAAATCGACGTCATCAGTCATGTCTTCAGTGAAAATGTGTCCCAAGAACTTTAAACTAGCCACCACCCTCAAAGTCACTCCGTTTACCATAATAGGCGGAACACGGACCGGTGCGTTTTTAGTACAATCGGCCAAGCTAAATAGTTTACAGTTTATATGTGTGGGTGAAGTCATAGTTATGCACACAAACACAAAATAAAACGAGCGAGCTCGGTTTGTATTGGTGTGTGTGTGGCACATCAATTACCATATATCAATATATAGTCATCGTTCACATGATGCTGAAGAAGATATAATATTTTGCATAATATTAACATAACAACCATGGCACAATGGCTCTTTGGTCACTGAACTATAAGTCGTAAGTGAACTTACGAACCAACCATTTGTTAAAACATTATTTAAAGTAGAATTTATAATGATTCGATCCGGTTCATGGTTCTGTAATGAAGTTTGCAACGTTTGAGACAAACATGGAACTCTCAGGCCATTTTATTTTGACAATTTAGAAAATAACTACCGACAATTTAAAAATATTGTTTTCAAACACCTTCATTTATTAAAAATGAGCGTTCTTAGTTGTCAATCTACGAGTATTTGCATTACTGAGTTTATTGATTATCACTCTTGTGCATGTGTGCGGATTTATTTCTGTGGATCCAACCATGCAACATTTATCAATGTTCAAAAAAGTGGAAATCGTCGTTTTGGATGAGCAAAACGTATCTATATTATGTGAAATTGTGAGTGTAAATGTGGTGCTGCCCCACAAACGATCAGGCACTTTATATCGTGTCCTGCCTGTCCTGTTGTTTGCTCCTGTGAAGTGCATCACAGGACGCTACTGAAAGTGCCAAACTCGTCGCCAAATTTTGGGCTGACTCAATTTGAATTATCATCGACACGCTAAGAAGTGAAATTGCAAGGCGCTTAATGATATCGGTGAGTAACAGTTAGATATTACGTTGATACATATTATACCTACTTCACTTTAACTACCCTTTCAATGTTTATTAAGAATAAATAATTAATGTAACTTAAGTGCAATACCTACCATAGTTTTAATGATATCTTATCATAACTGAGTTATCCTTTTTTTTTAAATTTGTAATCGTATGATGATTATGATAAAATTAGCTTGGTCTAAAATTAGCTTGATTTAGCCCTTAGACAGATTAAAGCAAAGCCTTTGAATGACGTAAATTAAATTGGAATATTACTTTTCGTACGAATTCACATTTTGTATGTACTTATTAAACTGTTTCTTTCTTTTTAGATGCCACAAAATTACATTCGAAAGACCGAAGTAAAATAAAAACTAGTAAATTCACAAAAGGCCATCGAGGATGGCAAGTGAGGAATCTGAAGCAGATCGAAAGTAATCTTCTACCAAAGAAAAAACCTAAGATGATAAAGCAAATTATTGTTATTGTTTGGTTTGTGTTGAAAACTATGATCATCTGCCCTTGGAAGATTGTATCATTTGTGTTATATATGTATATAACATAGCACTGGTGAAAACATATCCAGAAGCTTTGTCGGTGATTTTTACAGTTAATCATTTTAATTTATAAGTAATTATTTTACACCTCGGAGTTCGTAATTACCCTACGCACTTCGGGTAATTCCGAAACCGAAGGTTTTGTTTTTGTCGAAAATATTCATTTTATTATTTGAATTTATTAAAATTGTTAATGAGGCTTTGTGACTGATTTGTTAAACTAAATGGTAAGCAATAAATATGATTCATATCTTATACATACTGGTTTTGTTTAATTCGCATTCCGGCTTGTGTTCGTAGTTACCCCACTCTCCCTAGTAAATAGGTAAACAGACAAAAGCATGCAGTAAGAATAAAATTAAATGTATTTAAAACAAAATAATAAAAAGACATATCAATGATTGTGTATCTAACACACAGAATCCTTATGCATTCTGATTACATTTTAACCGTAGCTGGGATACGAGCATCCGGTAGCTGAGATAGTGCTTTGTAGCGGATAAACCGAAAGTTAACGTTTTGTAAAAAAGATAAAAAATGAGGTTTGTTTTATTTATATATTTTTTAACAGTTTATGTGCGGAACAAAAAAATAGGTACAAAGGTGATACTTATTTCTAAAGAAATCTCTTCCAGCATACTTGCGAAAGGAGAGTAGATAAAAAGAGATGAAGACACAGTGTGAGCGATTTATTTTATTTTGGCGCGTTACTAAATAATTTTCAGGGAATTTAAACTAATATTATAACTGCGTTAGTAACTATCTGTTGCCTGTTCACGCCCAATCTACTAAACCGAATAATCATACAATATGCAGGTAGGCAGCCTGGGACCTGAAGAAAGAAATTTACTATTTATTCCGGTATTACATTCCCGTGAAATAGTTTACGACATCCACCCGGACTAAACCGTGTTCACAAACTAGTAATAATATATAACACACCAATGAAACTCAAATAATGCCAGGTTTATTATTCCAAGCAGGTACAAACATGGTTAAAACTCAATATTTTTAGGGGTCATTCTGTGTACGCAATTTTGTTGGAAATAATCCCAAAAACACAGCTGTGGCCGGACGTGCCCATATCAAATACGAACCAAACCTTAGGGACCGTCTATTAGACGTAGCATCTCGTAGCACGTCGCTACGTGCTACGGACTCGTAGCGCGTTGCTGCTACGACAGCGTAGCAAGCTACGCACAATAAGCGGTTACGTTATTTACTGCATATTGTATGAGCTTCGCTTACATATTCTGGGGCTGTGCGACAGTTTAACATCATCTTCTGTTTCCTATATTTTTATAAGATTAGTTCCCTTTTCCTCGTTCTTGTCTCTCTTAAGGAAATTGATTAGAACTAATTATGAAAAGCACGGATAATTTTGTTACGATAAAATTCAAGTGAATTAATTAAAAATGAGCCATTTATCAAAGTAAAATAACCGGACTAAAATAGAGTACATTCATGATTATTTGAGTTTTAAATTCACGTTTAATATTACATGGTTGCTATGTAGAATTATTAAAATGTTTTTTACATAGCAACCGACTATAGCCTAGGTTGTAATCAAACACTTTTAGTTTAACTTTCAAGCAAACGATTATGCACAAAATGAAGTTAGAAACATTTAACGAGACAGCGGGTGATGTTTCAGCTAAAAGTGTGTAGTGAATGTTTGGATATAACTGTGTACGAGTAGTTACAACACGCCAGTCTGCAGACCGCAGCCGCCGCAGCTTCCCTGCTCCACCCACTGCAACGTGTCCCTTACCAGAGTTATATTATAGTTGACTTATAGTTACTGCTGCAACCGCAACCAACTACTCTACTACCAGTAACTCTCTATTTATTTTCCCCAGTTACTGTTTATTCTCAGTACGTTCTCTCAAATAATGACATAACGCTCTTTGTTTGGAAACAACTTTGTAATTAAATTACGACGCGCGGGTAAAATTTAAACGAATTTTCCATTCTTTTGTTTGATTTTGACGTAATAACGCACGCCCTACGCGAAGTGTTATGTGTGGCTCTCGGATCATTACGACGGCTTATGACTTCTGATACATTCAGTATTCATCGTATTGTGCAGTTTGTGGGATTCCTCTTAATTACCTTGCTGTGCGCTGATTTATATTTAATTGAAAAGTATGGCTGTTGTTCCGCCACGACTTCATGACGTCACGACCGACCGCTGAATTATTAAACGGTCACAACTCAATGAGATTAAAAAGTAACGCCGGCTTTTGTAACAAAACTCTAGCTTTTCAAACAGTTTCTCGTTTCCAAAGACTCTCCGTTTGAAGCGAGCGCCGGCTCGTGCACTTCTATCAGTTTGTTACAATAAGACGACGCAGAGGAAATACTTTCACAATTATCTACTGGTTTACTGCTTTGTTACTGTTTGATCTTTGCTCTCATCCGAACGCTGTTTAATCAGAGTCAGCGGTGCCAAAGTATGAGAGTAAAGTGGCGAACGAGGCGATGCTGCAATGAGTCGAAACAGAAAGTTTGTATGGGACCGATCTGGCGGCGAGGCACATTAACGAGGCTAACTCAAATAAAAAGCAGCTCCGACCGGAATATTCCGGTTATTACCGCTTTTTGCTAGTTCTGAAACCGGAACGCTGCCTATTGACGCTCCGGGCCGGCGGGTTACGCCGCTCTGCACTTACCATTATTATTGCTGCGTTCTGCATGAATAACACAATGAATCCCGTTTGGATAGATCACGTCTCTTACGTGAGGGTAATTATTGCGGTCCTCATATAATAAAGACCGCTATTATCATCAGTTATCGGAAAAATCTCAGTCGCGCGCCATTTCTGGGTTTTATTACTAAAATTGTTCATTACATTTGCCAACCTAAGGATTCGGAACCAAGACGCCAGCCGAATGAGGCCCTTCTTTATAATAATATCATAATATTATATAATTATGTTAGTGGAACAAATACTACATAGTATTATCTGGCAATTCATGTACCTATCTCATGTATCCTATCTCGAACAGACTAGATTTAAGCGCTTGTTTGGACGCGGGAGATAATCTTAGTATTTTATATGAACAATCGTTTTCCGATAAAAGTATATTTTCTCAGACAGCGCGTCATGTATGGTGCTATAGATATGCTTTTATCCCAAACAAAATAACATAAATTTATCGGAACAATACATATTTTTGGTCAAAATGCGAAAGCGACCAACATAACGTACTCCACTGAACATCTGTTCAGGATATTGTCAAATATTTGATAAATCTGTGACATTAGAATATAGCTAATCTATCATGCGCAATGAGTGGCAACATTTACTTCAATATAAATAATTTGGCCACACTTGACTGCCCCGCGGCGATAAATCATATTTTTATTGGATTAATGTTTCAATATTCCAATGTTGTGTCAACGGCGATACGAGATACAATGTCATCAATATATAGGGAGTGACGCCGGGCTATTCGCATGTCATGTCCTGTCTTGACGAAGAGCGATCGTGATCACCGACCGGCCAGTGTGGACCCCTGCCCACGCGTCCCTGCACCACATGCCGGTGCTACAGGACACAAACTCACACAACACATAGCTCAGAGTACGCTGGTTAATATCAGAGTGACTTTTTGGACGGGCTGCACTTAAATATTGATCACAATAACTTGTGTGTAGTGTTATCGCCCGCTGTATGTTTATATGGAACGTATGTCAGCCGTTATGAGCGGCGATAGACAACGCGCACGATTGGCTGCAGTAAACTGCCAACAATAGAGCAACATTTTTTTATCTTTTGTTTATTCAGTACCAGAGATAATAAAATTTATAGCGAGAATAAAGGGATGGCAAATTATGGCGAGTTTTAAAAGATAAAAGACATCAGGGTCCAGCTCATTTTGTTTCGGCCAATCACGTTAATTGCTACAACACAACAAATGTAAATACAAAGAGATTTCAGATTTTTTTTCTGAGTTCAATTATTACTGAACCGCTTTTTATATAAATACATTACAACTTCACTAAAAACAGATTACTTGCCTTGCAGTATGCGTATTAAAAAACTAGCGCGCGTTCAGCGCGTGTACAGCGCTAGCCTGACACGAATTTTAATTATTTCCAACAACACAGAATCAAAATTAAATGTAAACTTAATAAAAAATGAGAAGCTTCCGCCCGGCGCCTTTCAGACGGTTTCTTTTTCTGTTTTTGCTGTAGGAATTTTAATATTTCAGCGGTCCGGCCGTCGGGAGCAAATATTTTTCTTTTATCGCCAGCTGTAATGAGGGCAGATAAGGGCTGAGCGGGTGATAACCGCTGTTTGCGGAGCGCCAAGATTTGCGAGCGCTGCGGGGACCGTATCTGATGTACGCCTCAATGTCAGACTTTCAGTCAGTACATACAATCAATATCACGGCGCAAACATATCTCCGAATAAGAAAATAAAACCGCTATAACAAAACATTTTAAAAATTTTGTACAAGCTCGAATGTAATGCCAATTTAACTTCGAAACACAAAATACAATCGCGGCGAGCCGTAATTACGGCGGAGACGAATGCGAGTCGTCACTCCGCTTTTATGTGCGCCTAGTAATTACGCGGTGAAACTGTACGAACACACATTAAACAATTACTCACATAACGTTAAATAATATGAACGCGATGATTTTTGTGCGCGGTTGTACTAATTGCGAGGACGGCGGTAAGGAACAGGGACGCAGGGTAGTCATTTATTTTTAGAATGTTTACACGAATGAGCGTGAATTGAGAAAACTTACAACCGCTGTAGCCAGGAAGCCATTCAAATGAAGAAAAAGGAAAGCAGTTAATATTTTTTCTGCTCCTTTGCATTGAGTTGAATTAATTTGGTTTTGCGTCCGAAACAGGGCTTACTTTACTGTACACGTTTACTGTTGAAATAAAAAAGTAGTTGAAAAACTAAAAAAACCTTGTAACGTTGCACCTTGCAAGTTACTATATAAAAGAATCGAGAATAAGAATCCTTAATAATAAGAAACCAAAGAACACTTAAAGCTTCACTATTTACACAACACTACACAAAATAACTTTTAAAAATCTATCTAAGTAAACCTAACACTTAAACAAAACCTTGAAATTAAAAAAATATATTGTACGGAACCAACTAACGTAAAATATCTACAAAAGTCCTTGTTTCTATGCGCCCGCGCAACGCTGAAACGATCATTTCCGAGCGTCGCCGAGCTGCCAAGGAGTGGCGATTCGGTTGGGTTCGGTAAGGACGATGACCAGTCGTTTTGAAAGCACAGAGGTGACGGCTGTGTCGCTCGCTCCGATCGTACCTATCTAAATCAATTTTAAATACATCGCGAATTCTCTCCAGGGTAAGTTTCTATGTATTAATTAGAAGAACCAACTGTAAGGTGTTCCTTGAACTTATTTAAACTAGTTTCTCCTGCTGTATTTCTTCCTATCTTCCTTTCTGGGACACTGTGACCTTTGTTCCTATGAAACGTGTCCGACTGCTTGCTTACGCTTCCATTTCTGTCTGGACTTCCAGGAATTTAGCCTACCTTCTGTGACTGTCTGTCACGTACTCCTAATTATTAAGTAGATATAGGTATTTTAGTATTGATTTTTATTTAAAATCATCACACGGTATGGGCCACTTATAAACACATTAAACTTCTATTTTATGGCTTGACAGACTGGCAAGTAACCGTAATTAATAAAGATTTAGTGAGCTTTCTTCCTTGAATTGTAAAAAATATTGCATCACTTAGAAACGCATAAATTCTTTATTTAATGGGAAAGGGACTAGAGAAATCTTAAGAAGAGATAAAAAAATTACTGATTTCTAAAGGATACTAACGCCACATCTGCTGAACATGTTTGGGGATCGCACGGCCCGGGACCCTTTAAAACAATTGAGACGGTTGCACAAAAAAAAGAGGCGATTTAAAAAGTATGGGAACATGCCAAGCGTGGCTTTTTTGGAGGCTGGGCCGGAGAAAGCGGGGTGGATTCGAGGCAGTTGATTTGAAATCTCGGAAGAGTACACACGTGGAGGCTAGTCGAGCTAAGTCAGGGAGTCGGTCTGAAAACGGTTAGAGAGCAAGGCCGTCCTAGGTTAGGTCCGTAAAGCTAGCGTAATCTTGGTACCAAGAAGGACATGTCCCAGAGGACTGTCCTAAGAGAGCGATTAGTATTTTATAAGTTAAATATAAGTAGTAGCAATATGCCTAGTTAAAGTGAGTGACGAGATCCGGAAGTAGACGCTGTAGCAGACGCGAGACTGGTAATGTGTGCAGTACTCTGTAAGTAGCTGGTAACTAATCCTCCTCAATGAACACGTGGTAAGTGTTAACTATAATTATCTCCTAGCTTAAGTAGCAGTTTGGCGGAAACGCAGCAATATTAATGATCACTTATTTCAGTAAGACGGCAGAGCCGCTTTATCATCACAATGTATATTATTATGTCATGTGTTACGTGCCCTAGTAACTCCTAACCTTGGCACATATTCTTCATCTGCGTTAGGTTATAGGGGCTTAGACCGCGATAGGGTTAGGGCGAGAGAAGCTATTTCAGTTAAGTTAGGAGACGTTGTGAATACCGAGAGTCTATGTCCAAGTGGGTTGTCGCAAGAGTGCAATAATTATGGAATAAGTTAAATACTCGTATAGTTGGGTTAACAGCCCTGTTTAAATCAATCTAGTGTGTGTGTGTGTGTGTTTGTTGGTGAGCGACTGGGTGAGTCCTTTATTACAATAATTATCCTAGGCTGATGTTGTAATTAAAGTTCTTAAAACTACACAGACAGAAACGTGTTGCTGGGGAGTTTGTTGTGCCACTTCTTCTCCTCAGCTCCAACACTAGGAAGTGGTAAAACAAACTCCCCAGCAACACGTTTCTGTCTGTGTAGTTTTAAGAACTTTTGCGCTTTTGGCGCTTTTGGGGCTGTCTTTCGGGTTTCAATAGAGTTGATCTCCAACTCTATTGCAAAATGGTTCTTGAGTTTTAATTATTAACTCTGCTATCTGGTAATTGTTGAATTATGTATTCATTAGCTCTAACCATCAGTTCAGCCAATTTGCCGTTTGAGTTTTGATTCTCAATCCTATTATGACCAACCATATAGTGATTCTAGAATAATATGTTCTTATCTCTGACAAATGATTCGGTCAGGCTGACACGAACACGTGTCTTGCAGATGCGCTAGTTGTACGAATAGAGCACATGATCCATGGGGTGGGATTGGAATGGTTTGATACCACAACTATTATATAACCAGTCTAAGGACTGTTAGGGACCATGTCTACCAGTTAGCATGATGATCGACGTTCTGCCGCTGAAAAGCCGCCTTTGTCACGTTCACCAGTTCGAAAGAACTGCTAGGGACAATGCTCACTAGGAGCATGATGTCGACGCTTTGCCGCTGAAAAGCCGCCTACGTCACTTATGGAAGTGTTGCTCTGGGTGCTCCAGGTGCAGATGTGAAGTATCGTGGGAGTCACGACCGACCAATTACCAATTACGCTAGCGTAACGGTTATTTACAAGAACTATTGGTTGCGACATAAATATACTTAGTATCTCCCAGTTATGTTTTACCCTTTTGAAACCACTTTCAATATATTTCATCAACTGTGAATTCCCTAATCTGATTTACTATATCTTTCAATCCTTTCCTTGTTCTAATAATGATACGAGGCATTGGACTTCTTCATGTTAAGGAATTCAGTTCTCTTAGTCGGTGGAAAGATGACCAGTCTCGGGCGAGTCTTACAGGGCCGTGCGGTCGGCGGGGCGCGGCCTTTTCCCCTTAGGGGGAAACCGACGTTAATACTAATATTTACATGATTTAGGAAAAACGAAAATTTTATCAGCCTAGGGTAATTTACGAACAGTCACACTTCAACCTTTTCGTCACGTCGTGGTTCCGGCGTCGTGAAGGACGCCTGAAGAGGATCTTCGGCCTCAGACTACCGGCGCTGAGTCTACCGCCAGATTTAGAACCTGTATCTAGACCCGTTGGTTGCGGGCAAGACAGTGTCGGGACCATCATCGCCGTGGAGACGGCTTAGACCAGTGTTCCTTACCTCTTTTCTATCTCTGCAATCAGGACTTGAGGCGGCCACGGAAAATAGGCAAATAAATAAGAAGTGTTCTTCCACCTAGCTCTTATTATTTAAAACCCCTACCGACCTGCTGACCACCCCTTAACAAGGGTAGTGTCACAACCTGACTGAAAAGACTATAAAGCATAAAACAAGCTCATTTAATATATGCTTTTCAGTTTTTATAGTCGGGTTTTTTTGTTTTTTCAACTGCTTTTTTATTTTCATCTTTTTAGTTTAGTAATGTGAAAGATTTCACAGACGATTTAACTTTTTCTATTTCCACGGCTATACCACACGGAAGGAAAAATATTGTTTATTTTAGAAAACTTCATTTTGATTTTAAAAATAATTAGAACTGCGTCCAAAGCATCTTTTAAATTATCGCCTGTCTAAACCGGGAATCGAACCCGCCAATAATGTGAAAAAACCACATTTATTTTATGATAACGGTCGAAGGGGTTACTCATAAGGATTTGTTTTTCCTCGATAACATACCATCTAAAATAAAAGGAAGATCATGAAATTTTACATTTTATTTAAAATTTTGTTCAGGAAAATGACTTGTAGACAAACCGAACTATGACGTACCTATTATTTCAAAAATTCACCATGCAAAGATAATTAAATCAACAGAGAGCGAAATAAAATCAAAATGAAGTTTTCTTTCACTAAAACTTCCTATATACAATATTTAAGGTATGTCCGTGTTGCATAGCCGTGGGACGATATGTATACGATTTTCTCCCTTTTTTATGCGATTTGTCACTTTGAATTACTTTTAAACATATAAGTTGTAAATATTTTTGTAATCACCCCTTAAACCTTCCTATATTAAAGTGAAGGGGTTCACTTTAATATAGGAAGGTTTAAACTACGGGAAGAAAAAAAATTTGAACTCCACGATATGGCTCCCGAAATCCGACATCTTTCTTTGTTTTTTATTTCATTGTAGCCAGTGACACTCAAGCTACCAAGACGTATCTAACGACGTAACAATTTATCCAAATCCGTTCATCCGTTTAGGAGTTACGAGGGAACATAGAAACGGACATACAGGTCAAACACATAACCCTCCTTTTGGGCTTCGTTGTAGTCGGGTAAAAAGAAGGCAAATTATCTCACCTGATTTGGGATCACGGTATCCTGAAATTAGCTATTGCAGAGCAACAATACGCATGAATGTGAAACGTTGACGTAACCTCTTTAATGGAAGGTTTTAATTAAATACAATGCAAGGCGATGCAATTAAAATTATGATAATAAACCCAGTCTCATCTTCCAGTTGTCAAGATCAAACATGTCAGCCAAGCCAAGGGCCACAGCTGTGAAACATAAAGCAAAGGAAACAACAACAACAGCCGACTCCCCGCGCATCAGGACTCATTCCACGTACTTCATTGTGACAAGCCTTCATTTCGCCACCAGAGCGACGTAGTCTTTATTTTTCAGTACTTTTTTTTTTTTGTCGCGGTAGTTGGGAGGTATGTCTCATGTTTGGGACAGCTACAGCGAGATTTGGAGATTGGTTTTAAGTGGCGTAAGAGGGTTAGCACATACTGGCAATATTAATATTTTTTATTGGCTTTAGTAAATGTTCATACTAATTATTTTTAATGTGATGGTACGCTTTTCTTGGTAAGAAAGGCAAAGGCATACAATAAAGTGAAGTTAATTTATTGGCAAAATCTAGTAAATGGTAGGATTGTGACAAAAACGTAATTAGTAGTATCGTTTCCAGTCAATTACGGCGCGGCGTCCCATTTTTTTCGCCGATGCCTGTCGCTTACGACAGAATTTTCTCCAATATAACTGAACTTTAATTAGACTTTGATCACCAGCTTTAAGGTGTCCTTAATGGATGCTGTTCTGACAAGTGTACGGCTTTGTGCTGATGATCCTAACCCCAACACGGCGTACAGTCGCAGCTTGCTATGTATGTTGTGTCTCTGATAAGAGTAAACAAATGTTCCTAACCCTCCAGTATCCCTCCCGATTCCATCGCACTCGGATCGAACGTTTTAATACGCACCTCCATCAAAGTTAATCCCGCTCTTACCGTCAAACTACATTGTGCTCAACATCAAACGAATCCACATAAAAGTACGTGAACATTTACACAACCCGTCTAATCCTGCGTCCGTCTGCCAAACGCCTATAAGCTGTTATGAGAACGATCCTCACTAACGAAACTAGTCAGAGGACACTCAACCTTGTTGTAATAATGCTAAGGTTGGTCATGTTGTGTGTTGCGTCGTGTTTGGCTCTGTCGAGGGTTGGGATTAGCCGGTTTGACTCGGACGACAGTGCACGCTGCATTGCATTTGAAATTGAATGAGTCGAATTGGAACGAAATATACTGAAACACGATTTTTTTTGTGCCAATATTTATTGCATAAAGGTGTATTGTATAAAAAAGTCATGTTTAATAAAAGGTTTTTTCGTCCGTTAAGGATTAAACTAGATATGAAATAGGTTTTTAAACTGACATGGTCACTAAGAAATCATTAATACTGAAAACGGGATATTTACCAAACAAATAGTAAACATGGTAACTATACCGTTAAGATATCTGCCAGTGTTCACTGCAGCAACAGAGATTTGATTTTTGTTTTTGTGAAACCTGAACAAGCTTGCGCTAAAACCCGTTTGTTTGATCGACCAAAGTTTCAAATAAATAAACACTAAAATTATTATAACTAGAAGACGGGATATTTACCATGTTTATTGTTTTCTTTGAGTTCCCGATATTTCGGCGCTGTTGCAAGCACCATGATCACGGATAAACTGAAGTTATTGCGGGTGGGTGTTTATGAGCAGACAAATCGGTCTACCCTCTTTCTTGTTCGTTTTTTGCACTCAGTACCGCTACCACTGTCACTCACAACTCGATTCTGTTCCCGACACACGAAACTCACTGTGTCTGCTCGCGAACTTTTTTCGGCACTATTCCGCTTTTTACACAGCTGGACCACTGGTTTCCAGGCTTTCGACAGTTGAAACCCATCCTCCCGATTGAAGTTCTTATATTTGGTGATTTCAATAGCTTCTCTAACGAGTCTAGGGATATAGTGGCGTTCTGTCGAGATGACCTGAGGGTTGTGTACTCAATCAAAGAAAACAATAAACATGGTAAATATCCCGTCTTCTAATTATAATAAATAAACCTTGCGTTAAATAACGGTTTCAATAATTCCTCACTGCTGCATAAAACCGCTCCTAAACTGAACACACGTGGAGGTACACATGGAGTTTGTTAAATGCTGATGTTTGAAGTAAAAGTGACGGTGTCCTGTCATTTCATCATAAAATAATTTGTAAATTTTCGTTTGACATAAACATGGTTGGTAACTTCATCATTTTTCAACAACAAGTTTTGCACAAAAATGTATTGTTTAATAAGCAATAAATTCATTTTATGTCATGTTGTAAAATAACGACTGCAATAAACACGTTTTACATATTTTATAAATACGCAATTTCCTAAAACCGGCCAAGTGCGAGTCGGACTCGCGCATTAATCCTTCCGTATCATCGTAGTAGGTCACTGACACGCAGATTGACGGACGGACAGCGGAAGCTTAGTAATAGGGTCCCGTTGGTTACTCTTCGGGTACGGAACCCTAAAAAAGATAATTTTAATTAATCGAGGTCACAAGAGCGAGCGAAGCGAGCTCGGGACCTGACCTGTCCGAGTCGTGGTGCCCCCACGACTCGGACAGGTAAGGTTCGAAGGGGATGGCAGAGACGCCATCCTCTTCGTGTTAGGTTACTATAAACCCTGCAAACAGAAATAGCAGTTCCGGGCAGCGGGTCGTGATCTATATACAATAGTAAGGAGCAAAAGTGTCGGTTTTGGTCAATCTGCGCGGTGACCCTTCCCCGCCGAACCCACCCGGCCCCGACGCAAACTCTAGGTTGTAACAGCGAGCTCACTATATGAGCTTTCTCTAAGACTTATAATTGTGTGGTTATTAAGGTGAGATGATATAACTTGTGTGATAAGATAGATAATATTGGCCGAACTTATCCTGTAGCAATATAAATATTCACGACGCGGGTTTGACTAAAGGTTGAATACGCTTTCAGAAAATATACGTCTGAAGAAACCTAATAGAATAACACTCTTTACCCGACACAAGCGCGGGCCGCTTTACCGCTCCACTTCGTGCCGTCGCGCGTCATCGGCTAAAGCAGCCACAATAAAATATGTACCATTTAGAATAGTATAACATCGCTATGACCCGGAGACAGGAGCTCAGCGTGCTCATTCCGGCCCACAAAAGGTTCGCCGACGAGGCACACGTCGCGACTTTTGCTCTGAGCTCACGCTCGGCGTGGTGGTTCCCGCGCCCATTATCACGCATTCAATACGCCTGTCATTGTCGACCTAAATCCGACGACAACGGGGATTAGGCGATAATATCTCCACCACGAACGTGGCGGCAACCATCGCTAGCTACACACGCCCAATTTGCTCGTTTGTTAGAAGCTGCCGTCAATGGACAGCGCTGAAGCAACGCACTCGCGACTGTCATTGATGAGCCGGCGCTTCGTGCGACTTTGTGTCGGAATTAACTAAATGATTTTATACCATATAGTTGGCTACAGTACGCTATTCTTGCACTAATTGTGAGCTTGTAATGCTGTGCAGAGTAAACAGGCTCTTTGTGTTATAATAGTTATTTATGCTAAGACATTACACTCACTGTACACTTTCTAAATAGGTGTTATGAAAAGGGGTATTTCTACACTAAATAAGTAACAATAATATTATTTTCGACGTAGTAAGTCAAACATACACACGCACGAGATATCGACTCACTCGCATAAAACAACAGGCGACACTCGTCGTTAGAACGAGTTAAGTAAGGAAGTGAACCCAGTAATGTATCGCACAGTTGGCACTACAGTACCAGAAAGTAACGGTAGCTACCTATTCAGATTATTGCACTGTTCGCAGCTGAATACTAAATTTATAGATCGTGAACGTTGAATGTCAAGCAGCGTAAAAAATATCTGTATGTTTTTTTGACCTGCAGTTGGTAATTATTATGCAAAGTGTAATTGAAATAACTGAAAACCAAAAAAGAGAATATCCGTACTTTTATACTGGAATATCGCGAATCCGCGATAATAAACCTTTGTGCTCTTCTATCTTAATGTTATGTCTTGTTGAGTATTTTGTGTGTACATAAATAAATAAATAAATATATAAAAGTTTTTCATAATTGTGAGTAAAATGACCCCATTTCATGTTTTCAGTTATTACATCCAGCATGTACCTGCTGAGTATATCCAATGTACCTTCCTTTTGTTGCAAAATGTTAACTCACAAAACAAGAAAGAGACGAAAGTTTTGAGATGACAAACTAGTTAAGTACATGTTCAACTGCAGCGTGTTTATAATATACACTCAGCGGAGGTGTTGTGTAGGCTTGTTCGGTAGTTGTACACTAACTTCATTTTGGTAGTTGTACACTAACTCCCACTACAACGATCTCCCCGAACCGTGCTGCTACGCACCCCTGACCCTTCCTGACACTCTCAAGGGTCGGGGTACCGGCGGCGACCGACGCAATTATGGTCACTGAGCCGCTAAGGTCCTCCACCCAGTCATCCCTGGGCGGGACAAAGTACGGCTCAGCGACCACGGCGATGTTAATCGACCACTGCGCCATGCTCTGGAGCAACAGATCCTGAGCGCAGGCGCAGTGGTTGATGTTCGCCTGGCGGCGGCTGCGGTGGTGGCGACGGTGGGGGTTTTGGCGGTGGTGGCGGAGCGCCTTCCCTTGCCCCTGGCCCTGGCGGGAGTACCGCAGGACTTGCTCCCTGCCCGGTGATCGGCCGGCATGCCAGCTGCCGCACATGCGGCGCAGCGCGGCGCGGTGGAGCAAACCGCGGCCATGTGACCAGCCTGGCCGCAGCGGAAGCACAGGCCGCTGCGGTCCACCTCCGAGGTGCACCGGACCGACACGTGGTGCCCCACATGGCAGCGGAAGCACCTCAGAGGTCTGGGTTCCAGCAGCTTCACCTGCGCCGAAACCCAGCCCACCTAGAGCCTTCGGCCCTTACAATGACTTTCGCCGCCGTCACAGGGCAGCTTATCGTTATGGTTCGCATGCCCGACAGGTCCGGACGTAAGGTGCCTGCCTTGACTTGCTCGGCAGGGCACCCACCGGTCCTGGTGACGGCAGCCACCACCTCCTTCTCGGTCACCGAGTCGTCCAGACCCAGTATGCGCAGGTCTGCCCTATGACGGGCCTGGACACTCGGGCCTCGTCCGCATTTAGGGACGCTCTAAGACTTTCAGCCAGAGCGTCAGCGGACGAGCCACGGGTTTCGCCAGGGATCTCCAGCACTCGAGCCCCTGTTGCGGTGAGAGTGATCCCGAGTTCTCCGAGATCCACCGTCGCTTTCGCCTTAGCGAGCACGTCGCGGTAGGTCACGCCCCTCTTTTCCGCGTCCGGATGTAGTGTAATCACTACAAGCTGCGGTCTTTGCGGCGCTGAGCCTAACCGCGACGCCCCGCTCCTTTTGCCGGCGTTTCGGCTCCTGCCTCCTGGCCTTTTTGGCCGCCCTTCGCTCCCTCGCTTTTTCTCCGGCCACCTGCCACCAGGCCTATAAATTAGATATAATTTTGTAATCACCTTTTAAACCCCTTCATTTTGGTACAGGAAGAAAAAAAACTTAAACTCCACGATATGGCACCCGAAAGTCACCATATTTCTTTGTTTTTTAATTCAATGGTAAATACATAGGTACAGTAGGGACCATAAGTCCAGTAGCAGTTTCACAAAAAGATCGCATCAAAACAAGCCGCACTTACGACCTTTTTCTATAACAAACGTTTTGCACACATACACGATCTCGTATATCGCACTCTTTCATCGTTATCTAGTCAGAAAGAGTGCGATATAATGATCATTTGTGACAAGCCTGTCATGTCGCGACGGCGTATTAAGTTAGTGGTATTTAATTTCAAACAAATAAT
The DNA here is from genome assembly GCA_910589295.1 of Noctua janthe. NCBI lineage: Eukaryota > Metazoa > Arthropoda > Insecta > Lepidoptera > Noctuidae > Noctua > Noctua janthe. The sequence goes on along the minus strand of OU342573.1, from coordinate 334,772 downwards.
TATGTGTCTATCTGGCTTAGCGGTTAACGCTATAGTTAAAATGTCTCGCACGTCGTAGCCTGCGTTCGAACCCAAGTAACATAAACTGTTCGTGTTTTAATTATGAATGATACGTTAGAGCCTATGAGATATGTTTCTCTAAGTATTAGTTGAACTTATTATTAACTAAAAAGATGAGGGTGAATGTGAAACAAAATAAACTTCTGGATTGAAAAAAGTAGTCAGTTATGACGTTGTTAGTTGGTGAACTTTGTTGCGAGCGTTTGTGTTATTATTACGATTAGCTTGCGATTAGCTTTATTCAAGATGCAAGCTAATATTAGTATTGATGCCAGGGCAAATATTATCGCTTTGCGTAAAAATAGGCTTAATATTTTTCAAATTTCAACTGAAAATGGCTTATGTCTAAGTTATTTTAAAAGAGTATAATTATTATGATGACAGTTGTGGTGTGTGACTTTCTTATTATTAAATAAATTGCTAGTTGCAACTGTGTAATCATATTTTGGTTTTTTAGAGGAATATTGTGAGCCGTTGGGTAAAGAGGTTTGAGGAAGAACGTAATCTGAAGAGTCGTCTAAGAAGTGAAAGGCCGCCGCTTATTAACCCGACTCAGCGACGTTTCATGCTGGAAGAATATGAAACAAATGGTTTCATTCCAACTATAATGTTTGCAGATCAATTTGATACTACATTGCAAACTGTTCGCCGTTCACTCCATGCTGAAGGTTTACATCATCGGAAGCCAGCTAAAATTCAATTTTTTACACAAAAACACAAGGAGGAACGACTACGTATTGCTCGGGATTATTTAGATTTTAACTGGGAGACGACTATATTTTCTGACGAGAAGACAATCAAGTCTTGCCAATAGGAAGACATCATTTATGGCTAAAAGTTAATAAGTAGACAAAGTAACTAAATGTTTAGTAATATTAACATTACCGTAATGAAATTTTAAATTTAATGATCTTAAATTGGGGTTTAGTTTCAATCTTCTTTTCGTCAAGAAAATGAACACTTGAGCTATAACCTCAATACATTCATTGTGACGTTACATAAAAATAAAAAAACACGTTCATAAAGTCCAACTCATACATTAGTTTTCAATGAACTCTGCTGAATTATTACAATATCCTTTCCTTGTTATGTTATTCTTATTAAGAATTGACTAAGTGGGTATACAACAAAAAATCTTATGAATGGTGATAAGAGAACTTCTTTTGTCTAGGTAGGAACGTGACGTAACAATTCTCATAAAAGTTTGTTAATTTTATAAACCAATTAAACGAATAAACATTTTTGTTATTATTCAGCACGACTTTTTTATTTCCACCTACCAACACCGAAAAGATAAAATAAAAATCAATTAATGAGGTTAAATACTCATACAATAACTATCTAATATTTAACTTCTTATAAAAAATAAATAATAATTATGAATATATTATAAATGAACATAAATACCTAAAACGACTTTCTGCTTAAAATACAAATATTATTATGGTTTCAAAGAAACAAAAAACAGCCACACATTGTAATTATAAATAATCTTAATAGATTCGAACGTAGACTTCATTGATCGTGAACCCATGCTCAGCCCAAACAGCTACCAACACATGTTAAAACTACGCGAATTTTAGCTGTGCATTGGTATGCACAGATCACCACTATGACGTGTATTCTAAATGCAACAGAAATATAATGCTATTTCGCGTAGTGTGACGACTGTTGATTAGTGTGTGTGTTACCTGTGGAATGTTGAGCCATTCACGACATTCAGTCAACAAAGTAAAGAGCAAGCACCAGCAACGCCTATATAATTATACTTTGAGTACCTACATGCTTGATGTTGTAGCCCTGTAACGAGAGAAATACATCTGGACGACAACAAGCTGGCCTATGTCCTAATCCTAACTAATTAGTTACCTCGTCCTACAAATAATTCTCTTCACGACAATCCTACAACAGACACGACTGTGTTTTGTTTACCGAGAGTAGTAGCGTGTGTACTATGTATGCATACATGTGTGTGTGTACTGTGTAGTGAGGGCCGTGCTAATTGGCGCGCCGAGACGTGGCGCTCATTAGTAACGCATAGCATTGCTTCACTGCTCACCGTTTGACCATCTCACCGGCTACTGCTGAAGGTGACCAGCACTTTAATTGAATGAAAACATTAAATTTGAAGGAAACTCCTAATCAATAGCTTCCCACGTTTGTAAAAGTCGAATGTTCGACACTGTAGATAATGCAACGAATAATGTGGAGTTGTCAAATTGAAAGCCATTGCCATTGTTGTTGCATCAAGCAATTACCCCACAGCCGCACGGTGCAATAGTTACATTATAATGTCATCGTAGCTCTACTGTAATAGTTGATGCACGGCATCCTGCCGTGTTTAGAGGTAAACGTTCTAGTTGTAAAAAAACTTACTTAAGGTTACCTACTTTAAGTAAGTTCATTGTTTTTTGGCGACATATTTGGAAAGGACGTTTGACATAAGTTAAAGTAAAATCATACTTATTCAAAGAGCCCCAAGAATCTCTTGAGTCAAAAGTTTAAGTGACAGCTTTCAAATAAAACTTCGTTTACTTGTGTTTACCTGGAAGTACGAAGGTACAGTCTTCCACCCAAAACGAAAAAACCGCTTCAATCACAAAATAATTTTATCAAATAATACAGAATCTAAAAGAACTATCTTCTAGATTCTGCGTTTTTGTTGCAAATGATAAAATAGATTACGGATCTATTATCACGAGCTGAGACAGGAATGTTTAAATCCTGTAGAAGTGAACATTTCTTAGTTTCGAGATAATGTGATAATTATCTCGCATTCTCTATAACTGTATCTTAGCTCTGACTCAGTGAAAGAAAAATTCTTATTTTGAATTCTTCATTTTCCTTGTATTTTTCTGCGTTAATCTTGGAGATCTGCTTGCTGTACCTTTTAGAAAGGTTTTTATATTCGTATGTTGAATGATGTATGTAAAACAATTAGGGTTCGTTGCCAAATGGGAAAAACGGAACCCTTATAGGATTCGTCCTATCCGTCTGTCTGTCGGTCCGTCCGTATGCTACTTTACTTTACTCCGAGACTGTTGGCACCACACAGTCAAGATTTGGAAAGTAGGTGCCTTCTATGAAAATTATGAAAAAAGTTAGATAAGGGGTAGCCCTCCAGACATGTAACTGAGGGTTGGAAAAAAATTTCTACGAATTCTCTTGAAAAAATATATCGATAATCCTTAAATACCATTTTTCGTAAGTCAATGGTTGATGAGATATTTGCTTCTAAAGTCGTAAAAAGTGTGCCTCTAATTTCTAAAGTAAGAAGAGAAAAACTTATGAACCAAGTTTGATTAGTAGAACGTAAAAACAACTTTCCATGAAAATTGGTTTGAATAAGATTTGATATGAATTGAGGTATGGGACTCATTCGTAAACTGCAGCACTTAACCTTGCGTATTACTTTGTGTAATTTATTCCATCACCACTGCTCTCAAAACGGTGAAGGAAAACATCGTGAGGAAACCGGCATGTCAAAAAACCAAAAAATACGAAGACATGTGACATCTACCAACCCCCCCATTCTCTCTCATAGAAAGGAGGCCTGTGTCGAAGCAGTGGGAACGTTATAGGCTGATTATGGTACTATGAAAAACAAATTTAGTTTTGCTGTTGAGTGCAAATTGACATATGCATGAGCGTTCAAAATATTGTTATTTTATGCTACGGAACCTTTTGTGTGCGAGTCCGACTCGCACTTGGCCGGTATTTTTTCGTTCTGCCCCTAGGTAATAATGTTTGTTAAGTAAATAAATCAAATAGATAAAACAGGAATATTTGGGTTACTGATCAATAAGTAATATGAAACATGTGTGTGTTATGCTACCTAGAATTAAAACTGTTTTATGTCCGTCACATTACCATCTCAGGTCCAGTTGAAAACCAGCGTCGGGCACTATCTGCTCGGCAGTTTGCTGAACTGGGCCTATTTGGCGCAGCCGTGAGACACACAAAAAGGATGATAGGATAGGAATAGGATGATTTCCACCAAACGGCTCGCATCGCTTCGGGTCAGAACGGAGTTTACAGTCTGTAAACGATATCTAATCGTGTACACAGTATTTAAGGTCTATATTACCAAGCCCCGCACAGCAGCTTGACCGCAGGCATCTTCCGCGACACGCGATCGTAGCCGAAAGTATGCTGCGTCGCGTGATTGGTGACCGTTCGCCGGTTGTCGTATCCCACATGGTAAGAATGAAACTATTTGACTAGGCGCAGAAACGGATACGTTCGCAAGCGATAGTACGGAGCCTATCGTAAGTATCGACATCCTGCCGGACGTGATCGGTTGTCGCCGCATCTGTACTTATTCTTTCCGATCTGATGCGTTGCGAGCCGTTTGGTGGAAATCATCCTTAAGACATCCCATGATATGTTACGAAACATACCACAAGTAAACTAATAGAAGTAAATTTAAAGGGACATTAAACAGAAATACTTAAAACAGCAGGAAGGTAACATTTGAAACAACTGAAATGAATATAGTGATCGAATTGAAAGCGATGAAGCGGTTTGTTGGAGCATAGCACTCGTCTAGAACGTAATTAAATTAGTTCTAATATTCACAACGTGCCAATAATTCGGCAACAGGTTTCATAATTTCACGCACAAGAACCTTAATTAGTTTCTAATGTAATAAATATGTAGAACATTTTACATAACATACATTCACTAAGAGCTCTACATCACACACTAAGATCAAAATTTCAATAAAAGTGCAGCCAGTCAGACCGTCACTTTATGTAATAAAAGTCGTGTGTGTTACGAGGTGCATTAGGACGGCTACACGCGAAGATTGGGTGTTTTATGACAAGAGCGGGGCATTCCTTTTATTGTTTTTGTGTGCGGTGCCTGTCAGAATTTACACTTTAAAAGCCTTCTCGGTAAAACTGTTCCACGTCGAGTTAGGGTGCTCATACACTGTAGCGTAACGTTATGATAGGTACGTTCGCGGGAGATTGGAACACTTCTAGCGAAGTCTTCCGCTCTTTACGCTCAAAGGTTGTGGTTGATTAGCTTTGTGTTTCACTCGTAAATGTACACATTTGAACACGTGTCGTGTGTGGGGAACCACGCGGGATACTTATCTTGTCAATTTGCATAGAGATGCCTTTTAAATTATTTTCTGCTGAGAGATCAGGAAAATGACTGGTATCTGGTAAGTACTCTGGGTTGAGATAGAAATTAATTTGACTTCTAAAGCTAAAGTTATTTTTCATTTTTCTGTGTTTTTGAAGTCGGTTTTATTTTTTGCAAAAAAAAAAAAATATTTTTTGTTTTTAGTTGTATTATCCTATACAAATATTTGCTATAATTTTTTTTTACATTGTCAACAATACATTTCATGGTAATAGGCTTATCACCAATAAAATGGAACTTAATACACCTAACTGTCGCAATCTGGGTGCATACAGCCGTTATGTTATGTTATGATATTGTGTAAACAATAAACATCCAAGCGATTGCAGCAATCAAGACAGATTTGTTGTCTACTATTGAAGAGTTCCATTGTAAAACTCCGAAGATCAGCTTCACGAATTTTAAACGGGAACACCGCGGAATAATATACTTACAAATTTAAAAAAATACGTCGAAATAGGTTCACAATTGTCGAAGATATCGATAATATAAAATTTGGAGAGGTCCCCTCGATTTCTTCAGGATCCCATCATTAGATCCTGACCTGATGACCATGGGACCACATGGAAAATATACTGTTTCAAACAATGCCAATCAAATTTGAGGGTTCCATCATCGGATTCCATCATCTGATCCTGACTTATACATTCCGTCATCAGCTCAGCAACTCAGCAACATGATATTATGATTACCCTGCACAAAGATCTGAATTGCGTTAGTGTATATGAAAAACATTGAATATCTAACAAATAAATGAATTTAAATTTGAATTTGAATATGCCTATAAAATTTGAGGGTTGCTCTCGATTTCCCTGGGATTCCATCATCAGATTCTGATTTGGTGACAATGTGACTACCTCAGGAGTATAGGCTTTCGAATAAAAAAATAATTATGAAAATCGGTCTACAATTGGCGGAGAAATCGGTGAACATAGGTACATTAAAAAAAATACATACAGTCGAACATAGAAACTCCTCCTTTTTTATGTCGGTTAAAAATTGTCAAAGGAGTTTTGGTGAAACATTATAGTGAACCGTTAACAATACATGTCATGGTAAGTCATTGTACTATTACCATGACATCTTATCCCCAAATGGAACGAAATGGAACTTAACATACCTAACTGTTGAAATGTGGGTGTACACATCTTAGAGCATTCAGGCGTGATGTTATGTTATGATGTTGTGTAAACAATGAACATCCAAGCGATTGCAGCCATCGCGGCAGAATGGCTGTCTATTATTGAAGAATTTCATTGTAAATCTCCGAAGATCAGCATCAGATCTTCACCAAATTTAAATGGGACTACTGCGGAACAATATTCTTCCAAACAAAAAAAGAATTTTCAAAATCGGTTTACAATTGGCGAAGATATCGATGAACATACACACAAAAAAAAAAAACAGTCGACCTGATAATCTCCTCTTTTTGGCAGTCGGTTATAAAGAATCACGATCGGTCCAGTAATCATAGAGTAATCGGTGGAACGTGTAAAAAATAAGATACTGTGGTAGAGTACATAACCTCCTCCTTTTTCAGAAGTCGGTTATAAATTTGACAACTTACACTATAGACGGTTAAATTAATGATTCATTCGATAGAAAATCGATTCTAAAATTCTGTAGAACTGACATTCAGCCAATTGTCTGGAATTACTTTTGTTTTACCAAAAATGTGATCTTAAATAAGATTAATTTATCTACCTAAGTACATTTGGTTAATAATATTCATAGTACAATTAAGAATTCGGTTTAGAAGTAAGTTATTGAGATTCATACCAATCGTTATAAGGATAACCCTACCGAACTCAATCCTTTGCCATCGATATTGTGTGCTACAGCCTCCTCCGTTCACATCCACGTGGGCGGCGCGTTATATTCGACTGAGCATTATTATTTCCGCTGTCCCGAAGTCGCGTCGTTTTGTCGCTGTTGCTTTGTCCCCCCTCCCCTCCACCCGTCGTAACGCACCGCGCCGCACCGGGCCGAGCTGCCTGCCCCGAAGGATACCGGCCACACGCTAAAGTGAGGTTGCACTTTTTAAGATTTTAATTAAACCCCTGACTGTTGTTTGTTCTGTAACCTTTAACTTGCTCCCGAGCCCCATTGTTACAATCAGAACGTACAAATTCTGAATGTGTTTTTCAATGAAACATATTATGTTACTAAAAATGCCAAAGCCAAAGCCTTTTGAGTTCTCTGTAACGCGTCGTTAATTGGTCAAAAGCTGTGTTTGTATGTTATTTAAAATCGAAAGACGGTTCGTTACAAAAGTTACCCTTGCTTCAAAAATATTTGATGAAATCACGTCTCTATTTCTGCGAATATTTTTGATTGTAGTCGCAGTGTACGATATATTGCTGCAATAAAAACATCCACTTTAAATAATAAACTGTTACTCACACGGAACATAACCAGCAGCACACGAATGTAACTCGCTCATTAAAATCAACGTAGCGATTCATACATTTTTCAGAGCTCTATTACGGCACCATTTGAAAGCGCATCCGTATTTTAAATTCTCACTAAATGTGCGAGTAACATCAAAGTGTACAAAATAGAGTATGGAGAGGTTCACTCATCGCCTTTTGAAGTGCTAATTCGAGTCGGGTGGGTAGAGATTCTCTGTGCCGGTAAATCGAGCTGAAAAACATAGTGGCCACTGCAATTTGACGGAGGTGGCCGCAGCAGGAGGTGTGCGCGGGAGGGAGGGTGGCACTGCATCTAGCGAGGTTGCTTTTTAAAATGGTGAGTGTAGTCCATAATCATGAACAGTCTTTGATTATGTACTACCGAACTGATATCAAACGGGCTATTAAGCTTGTTTGTTGAATGAAAAGTGTATGAGAGAGTCCACAAGCAATGAGAAGGTTGTATTAACAGTAAAAATAGAAGTGAAAAACCTTATCTGTTTACGCAACATTATTGACATACCTGTTTCTTGATAATTTTCTCTTGTGTACTTTTACCCAGATTTTTTTTTGATATCATCATAAATGTTATTTACGCAGAAAATCCAAAACTAGGTCCAATTTAAACTTGATCGCACTTCAAAAGCAAATATTTTTCGCTTTAAATAAGCAAAAGTACAGATGTAATATTTTTCACAAACATGGTGTGAGTTATCATAAAACTTGTATCGGTGCTGACGTCGCCTCAAAGAGGTTCCATTGCAAAGTTTGATTAGCCTCCGTCCGCCCAGCGCTCGTTGCGCGGCGGCGTTGGGCGGAGGGCGGCGGAAGGTCGATATGATCGAGCTATTTGCCATCAGCCGGTCAGGCAGTATGCAAATCGAGGTGATCAGGTTTCGAAAATTTTGGCTGTAGAGACAAGAGACGGGAAGTTTGAGGTTAAAATACCTTTTTTTCAACTATCCTCTAAAATGTAACCAAGTTATTGAAGTTGAAGTGTTTCTTTACTTGAATACAATATACTTAGTAGTTTTACAGTAAATTCAAGGAAATATTTCAGCGGTTAGAAATAAACGTTACAAATGAAAGCAAATGTAAAGTTAAACTAATCTTCACACTGTAATGCTTAAACAAGCCACACAGATGCCACACAAACAAACTATCGAACAGACACGCGGACATGTCGCGTGCAAACAGTAATTAAACTTATAATGTTTGTCTGTGAAAGTTGTGAAAGTTCATCACGAGTTACTTAGACGGCAGAAGGGTGGAGACACCGGTTGTGTTCCACAGTGGTGTCGCTGTAGAGCAAACTATTTATATAGTGGAGTTATCAGACACAAGCAGATGGAGATGTTTTCATAAGTGGGTAAGTTTAGTAGTGTCACTTATATACAGACGTATTATGTTTGTCTGTGTATCTGTGCCATTTGTGTTAAATGAACTTGGATTGTGGAGGAAGACAACCTTAAAACGTATTCAGACGAAATTATTTAAACTTTTATAACAACATACATTCATAATGTTACTACTCGCACGGGTTTTGCCGTCTTTTTCTTTCTTTATCAGGAACATCACCAGCAAGTTCAGTGTGTGTCATCACAAGGAGTTATATTCTACGATAAAAGTTTCTTAATTAGTAGAACCTAATTACTATTAAAGTTTATCGTTTTTTAAAATGTACTCAATTTAACTTAGCCTAAAACCAGGGGATTTCGTCGGTGAGTAACAAAATAGATGTTCTAACACAGTTTACCATTTTATAAATAAGCTCAATAGTTTACACCGCCGGCGAATGGATCGTTACGGTGCCATTGCACGCTCCTACCGACGCCTACCGATGCCTGACACGAAAATAATCTCAAACGATCCCGCGAAAAAGAGAGAAGAGCCGTCACGCTATCACGCCGCGCGCCGTGACGCCGAGACTGCGTGAATGACGGGTGCTTGCGAGAAAAGCACTTTCCGCCGTGTTACGCACGTGGTAGTTACTTTGTAGTAAAATGTTTCCTTGGGAATTAAAATAAGTAATGTTATGCTTAGAGTGTCAATTAATTAGTTTTTTTTTTGTACCCTTTACTGTCCCACTGCTGGGCAAAGGCCTCCCCCAATTACCTCCACGAGCTACTTAAGAACTTTGAAATAGATTTCAACCTGCACCTCAACCTAACAGAGTTACCTAGTACTACATACTACAATCCGGGGAATAAATAAAAAATAATACATTGCTTTCATATTTTATGTTTTAAAAATTCTTGTGCTCGACTTCATAAAAATTTACGGAATGAACAATGTTAAAAAGTTGTCAAAATGAAAGACATGGACAGTGTCAGTGTGACGCAATCACCGGCTGAAGTGGCACTTTGACAACAACGCTTGCATCGTTTGGTAGCAGTTGTAGGCATAGTCACACAGGTCACTTAGGAAATATATACTCATTAGTTAACGATAATTCAATAAACTGCTGATAACATTATTATCAGCATACTTAGCAGCCGTAACACTAAGCCCACTATCTGCAGCACATGACATGGGCAGCCATCCCCCGCCATCCATCATGGCGTAATCCTTTAGTCCCCAATAACATTCGCCAAGTAATGGGGAACCGTGCCCCGATGCCCCAAGTATTACAGCTCATTTACAGAATATTACATTGTTTCGTACAAGGAGCAAATTATTTTAAACAACCGAACTGTATGCAATAATTGTTGTTTAAAATAATGGTTATTTTTTCTTACCAGACGGATATTAGACTGCAGTAATGAAATAAACAACAAAAAGTACTTAATTATAACATTTCACTAAAATACCTGAGTAACTTTTTCGAATGTACCTAAAATTTGAAAGTACTACAGCGTAGCGTCGTGTCTACGTAAGTGCTACGCAGGTGCTACGGCGCGTAGTAATCTGTGTGCTCGTAGAAGCGCTACGCCTTGCGTCGAGCTGAGCGACTCATTATTAATAACCAGAACGTGAGGTTTACTTGTTCAAACTTTTTGCCAACTATTTCATTTAGGAAGTTTCATTTTGTATTTTGTAAACGTATTTAGTGGAAAACATATCGTGAGTCTCAATTGTACTAACGTTACATAACTTTAGCCTTAGGTTTGAATGGGGCTCAGTGTTTGAAACGAATTTATTATCCGAAGCTCATTTCACTAGTACGCCAATGAGGTCCTAGAGATTTATGTGAGTGTTCGCATAAATTACGCACAGCGTGTAATAACCACTGCGCCGGTGATTATAATTCAAAAATTCATTGTTAACTTGTCACGATGATATATGAGTGTAACGCCTGCACACACTGATCTTCATGTTCACAGATGTTATTCACGGTCAATCTTGTGTAGTCAACGGTTCCGTTCATCGAAGGTGCCCTATAGACATCTGGGACACTAGATGATCACGAGGTGTCTATTGTGGAGTTTAATACCATTGCCCTTGCAAAATGATAATTGTATGAAAGTTACTCATTGCTATTGATATGTAAGATGATGAAACCTCACCTCACTTGTCAGGCACTGTACAGTTTTCATAAAATCAATATCAATATTCCCTAGAACATTAAACTTCATGCCCCGGCACTGTGCCACTCGGCACTTGCCACCACTTACACAAACAGGCTTCACTAAAAATAGAGTGCATTCAATAACTTCATACAATATTCGCACATTGCATCATCAACACTGAAATACTGCGCACTCCCTCATTTATTCCCAAATAAATTGTCGAAGGTATAACTGTTTTATTTAAATAGCCACCAATAAAGGTGCGCGTTTTTCGGCACAAATGGCAAACGGCATAAAGCGGCAACGGCACGGCACGGGATGACAACGGCACGGCAACGGCACGGCCATCGCTCTTTAACAGTAATGACTCTCATAAAGTCGGCGGCTTAAATGAAACGAATATTGTTTACGCTCGCAGAGTCGCGGATTGAAATGTGATTTTTATTATTATACGAGTGTGACTGTTTTGTAAGTCAGATTGTGTCGTAAAACGCGGATCATTTTATGTACGGCACAAATGTTGCGTTTTGTATAAATTAATATCACGTCATGTTACGGCGGTGCGGATGACAAAGGGAGCTTCGGGGAAATAGACAATAATGTAAATTGTTTTTGCGGCGTTTTTATTGTTCAAAGTAATTTAGATTTTTTTAGTGTCTATCGGGGAACGGAATTTCACAATTCTTTCAAGGCGAGGTTCTAGAATATTTTCCTTAATTACTGGCGTCAGTAAATGCTTATTTGTTTTCTTAACGGATGTTTAATAAATCCCGTCCCTGCTCATTAGTTCCCTGCCCCGCAATGAGCAGTAACTCTCCCCCGCTGTCGGGCCACTGTTGCGAGGAATCTGGTTTAACGGCGGCTTCATTACCTGCGGGTAATATACAGCGTTGAGAACGTTCGCGCTTTCACGACCTCGGGCAAATCTGCGTTAAAATAAATGTTTGTAAATGGTGCATAAGTTTTCTATTTACGCTTAGATAAGAAAAAAGATAAAAAAATCAATTGAAGTTTTGACACTTAAAACACTAATAACCACGAATATATACGACCATTAAACAAGAATTTGTTGAAAATGATTAATAAGCTCTTATACCAAATATTTTACAATCGGTAACCATCGGCTCACTTGTAGATTTTACATCTAATAGTAGAGAATCATTTCATGGAAGGCTTTATTTCCGCTATGTAGACAGTAACGTAGTGCGAAATCTCATCGAGTGTCTGTGTGGGTGTGGTCGGCCGGCGGCCCTGTCGGCGCGCGACGTATTAGCGTGAGTAATGGCGGCGTGTAAACACATCTTATTTGCACTCTCTCACGCTCACTGTGCTCGCTGCAATTACTGCGCAAACCCCAACAATGACGCACTGTGCTGTTAGCTGCAAGTTCAGCTTAATAGTGAAATAACAAACAGGTGTGTTTAGACACTCATAGTGTTTCATGCGATGTGGGGTGAATCGTAACGGCGTCGCGCTGATGCCATAGTAAACGTGTTAATAATGTTCACGGCGTTTCTGAATTTCCATGAAATTGGTCTACAAAAACAAGTATCTGAGTAGCGAAAATCAAAATAACGTCGAGGTTTTTGACACAGTTCAAACTGTTTTGCGCTAATGCAGCCATGCAAACACCGTGCCTAGGTCTCATCAGTTGCAATCACTGCCGGAGCGCTATACGCTAGAAGAAGTATTATTACAGTAGATTGTTGCATGGTCTGCTGCACTTAGACACCGTGTGTTACATAGCACTCAAGCTGCAAGTCTAATCATCATTGAACTCATAAGAAAGGCGAACTGTGTGGTTGGTCCCGCAGATGCGCTTGCAACAACCCTCTTGCCGCCGCCGTGACCAGTCGTTAGGTATTCCGTGCTCCACACATGTTGGGTGTGGGGTCCACACACTGCTAGCGTGTACCACAGTCTTATTAGTGACACGCTCTACACGTTCAGTGTTCACCGTGTGCGATTCAATTGTACGACGTGTTGGGCGCCAGAAACTTGCAGCGCCGGCACTGTGTGGGTTAAACGACGTGTATGCAGTCGTGGCTAAATATAATAACACCACGTCTGTGCTAACTTTATGAGGAACTAGCTTATGCCCGCCGCTTCCCGAGTGGAGTTCGGTAATTGTCCCACAAGATCGTACTACTGGGATAAAAAGTATCCTATGTGTTAATTTAGGTTATAAACTATCTATGTGCCAAATTTCATCCAAATATGGTCATTAGTTTTTGCGTAAAAGAGTAACAAACAACTATCGATCTATCCACACAAACGAAACTTTGTCTTTGTCATGGAATCAATGAATAATAATAAATAATCGTTTATTTATCTCATCCACAAATAAAACAAATGAAAAACTTATTACTAACAAAATAAAGGAACTTATCTCCGATCATGATGACGTAACTAGGTAGGTATTAGTAGAAATGTAGTGGTAGATAAATTTAAACAATATTTTATTTGTGGGAGACTGGTGCCTAAACTAAGCCAAGGCCTGTATTTCAGGACACCAGGTCCCCACCTAAGATGCTTGAGATGTTATAAAGTAATAGTAGTTATGCTCCAAAAATTATAATAATAACCGAAGAAAAGCACATTTAAAAATTTCCAAAACCAAAATAGAAAAAACTAATAAATAAACATTGAAGCAAGTTATAGCTAGGTACTTGTTATAAATATATTAGAAAAGTGAATGAGTGTGTGAGTATTGAAACAGAGTATGTGTGTCGTGTAATGAGTGTATGTGAGGTGTAGTGTGTAGTGAATGTCTGTGAAAGTTATTATATTTGTATGCTTAGGATGAAAGGTTTATATTTTATATTTAAATACTGCATTTTATTTTTTTTATTTCTTAATTTCCAGGAGTTGTTCAGTTTGTTGATAGTCCAATCCACACAACCATGAAGCCACTTTTCTTTTACATTCGCGCGTGTTATCATTAAAGATATTCTTAGATTTATTAATTTGATTGTATAATCTAGGTCCAATAAAGTTATAAAATTTTTGTGCAAATCTGGTATTAGTTTTATAGGTTTTGTAAACGGTATAGTGCCGTCTCGTGTTAATCATGTCTGGACTAAACACCGATGCGTCTTTATGCTGCCGAAGAACGGTAGATAGTGTGAACAGCTGTCTAACAGTTAGTACTCCAGTTTCCTGATATAGCTCCCGGGTAGAAAAGAGTCTAGGCTTAAAGAACGCAACCTTCAAAATCAGCCTCTGTTACATAAGAATAAACAGTTTTAATCTTGTTGGCTGGCTATTATTTTAGCCACAGTCGAGTTGAATTAATGTGGTATATTATGTAAGTTATTCAAGTTGCGTCAGGCAGTTTCTTTTTTGCTGGTGAGAATGGCATTGTCAAAAAAAATAGTCTAACATCTTCCCTGGGGCCCAAGTCTGCTATTTTTATAAATTCGTCATTCCAACACGATCCCAAAATTGCTAAAAGTTCGTAATCTGCTAAATTCATAATGGTCGATCAGTGGTCGGTCAATGGTCTCGTAATAGAACTGTGTTATAATGACGTTGTCGTATTACCATTATTATAAAACCCGTTAGTAGAAATGATTTTCGAAAAACTACTACTAAAGAACATTTATTCATACCAGATTTCATTTGTATATATTTTTGCATCATCATCATCTGCCTACCCTTTTCCCAACTATGTTGTGGTCGGCTTCCAGTCTAACCGGATGCAGCTGAATACCAGTATTTTACATGGAGCGACTGCCTATCTGACCTTCACAACCCAGTTAGTACTGGGTAATACGATACCCCTTTTTAAGAGTAGTTGTCAGACTTTCGGGCCACTGACTACCGGTAAAGACTGTCATAGATCTACAAATGACAGCCGAGACCAACGGCTTAACGTTCTATCCGAGGCACGGAGGGTATTCGGTATGTAATGGGTGGTCACCCATCCACAGACCAACCTAGGCAAGCACGGCTTAACCTAAAAATCGATCTGCGCGGCTGTTATTATTTAGCCACGAGCTTCTAAAATACTACATACTACTAATTATTATACACTGCGAAAGCATTTATAAAAAAATATGTAAAAAAACAGTATGTCTTTTATATAGTACTATTCTATAAGTCATCTTTTTCTTTTTCTTTTGTTTACTAACCCATAAGGATGTACTTATCCGTAATAAAGAATTGTTTTTTTTTAATAATTAGTAGTAACTAAGTAGGATTTTAGACATCACAGTTTTTTTGATATGAGTCAATCAACACCATTGGTTCAGTCATTGCATTTTGTCTTTTATTACTTTAAATTTATAACAATATATATACTTCAATTACTTAATTTATTGTTGTATTTTCCATGTGTGACACATGTTTATGCAAATTAATATTATCTTATCTTATCTTCATGTTTCTACCTTAATCCATTGCATTGCGGCCGTTCGCATTATACCGACGTGCTCGTTAGCAGTATTTAATTAACGCAATAATAGTGACCCTTTTATTATTTATTTATTTATTTAACACTTCAAGCACAGAAGTACAGAGGCGGACTTAATGCCATGGGCATTTTCTACCAGTCAACCTTTGGGTGATGCAAAGACAAGCAGTGGTAGGTGTAAATCTGAAAATAATTTTAAATAATAATAAGATTAACTACAAGGATATATAAAATACTATAAATATATATCAAATACTATAAATATATATCAAAATTTAAATTAATGTAAATAAACATGTCCACGAATATTCCAAAATAAAAACACAAACCATGGGGAAAACATTACCGTTGTGACAAAACTGCCAGCTTCTTCCGAATGTACTCACGAACTTTAATTTTAAAAGTTAAGCGATTGGTTGCCATCCTGATTTCCTGGGGAAGCGCATTCCACAGAGAAATAGACTGGACAAAGAAAGATCGGTGAATGAAATCAGTGCGGTGAGAGGGACATTGAAGCATACGGTTTTGCGATGATCGCAGGCTCCTATTATGGTTGGCACAAATATACTGAAAGTGGGGAGCAAGGTAACTAGGGGAAGTGGGAGAAACAAGAAAAGAAAACAAGGTGGTAAGCGCCCTTTGCTCCCTACGCTGACTTATGGGCAACCACTTAAGAAGAGTCCGGTGTTCGGAGACATGATCATATTTACGCAAATTGAAAACGAATCGAATGCAGTTACCTTTTAATACTTTACTTAGCGTGTAGTTTAAATAATGGAAACGTAAAAATTGTGAAGTGGGTAAAAAGTGGATGGCAGGCCCGGTAATTTAAGTAGTCGAGTGCAACCTCATGCCTCACCAGCAAAAGAAGTTGCATCCACGCCCGACGTCCAAAAGTGGATGTCAATCATTTAGCAACAGTTACCTAAATAAATTGTGTTCTATTGCCACTGATCGCAAACTCAACCCGAAGCAGAAATTGAAAATAACAAATCTATGCTGTAAAATAGAATCTGGCACATCTCAAATGGCAGCACTCTGGTGCTGTAGGAACCGCTTCACTTCACGTCCAGTTGTCTTCATCAGGACTTACCGCCGATGAGCCCAACAAGCCCAAACCACGGATCACTGTTGCAGGAGTGCCGTCTTCTTTGGCTGATAGTGACGTCGTCAGGTTCATTTACGAACGAAAGAAGTTTCCAAAGATGTAACTGGAGACCTTTTTGGCCGAAGTTAAATGCAGCCACAAATCCGGGAAGAAAGATGTATCTACCCGTAACTTTGTAATCGAAGTTCCAGCCAAGCCTTAACATCTCAGGCAAGGTTTTTTATAAATTGGACTTCCTGCTCTGTTAGAGAAGTTATCAGATGCTGCAAGGAGGAAGCAGAACACTTGATGCCCGCCAAGAAAGCGGACACACCTAAGTGTGCAACGTGCTCGCGCTTTAAAAAGCCCAACAATCATGAGATGACGACGATCATGATGAACCGGGAGATGTTGAGTGCCCCGCTAGGAGGACAGCACAATATAGGAACAGCAACTGCGAGGGCGCGTAGAGCGTCATACTCTAGCTTAGGTTTCTGCGTCGAACGCATGTTGCTGACACCATATTATCACACCACTGCGCTTACATATGTACTTACCATCGATTTGTTTACTATGTACATAACAGCATGCTCTAGCCCCCTGTGCTAGTGCTACAGGATTATCCTAGTACAGGCATCTCACAGTATTATACCTACGTGGTTAACTTAAAATTTATATTGTATTTTACCTTTAGTGATTCTGGATACGTGGATATATGGAGTTATTTATTTGTTTTATTGCAACTTTTATGATGGGTTCAATCATAAAATCGCGACAAAAATTGGTAATTCCAACATTAGGTCGAGTTGTTGGATGTTGATTTCTCTTCGATTGGTTTAGTTTTTCATGATGTTGCGTACTTTAGCTAAACATTTCAGTTTCAACTTGCAGAACTAAACCCAATAATCTGATGCAAACTATACTTTTCAGTGTTTTAGTTCCACGTGTGGTTTAACGCCAAATTGCCTCAACTTTGTGTATAAAGTTTCGATCGGGAGTAAATCGTAAAGGAAAAGCAAGTCCCACCTCCCGGGACGCCGCGCGCCGCAACAACACATCGTTGTGCTGAGTTGGGAACTCGCGCGATACTGAATAACGAACCGAACTACTAGTGTAGTCGCTTCCTCTCCACCATGGAGCTACCCGGTCCTTGAATGTTTATCAAGTGAAAATCATCGACAGTATTTGTGTAGTGTATGTAATAGACATATTGTATCAATGTAATTAATAACATACAACCAAAATATTTATATAAAAGACTCAAACTACGTATGTACAAAAATAACTAACATCAGAGAACTTACATATATAAATCGGCAATCTATCTATGTTATGTATTAGTGTGACACTCAGAGGCTGCAGACGTTTTTATCTACAACGACATTATTGAACAATATGACTTGTACAATCGGTTTCAATATCTCCGGCCTGTGGAATGCGTGTTCAAGAATAAATTGTCTCGATACAAACATATATACATACGTATGCTAGGTATATGTTTACATAAATACATACATTCGTGAATATTTCCATATTACGTGTGTTTGGAGTGGAATTAGCTCGGCGCCGAGCCAACGCTACATAGTCGTAACTTTGACGACTTTTCACGAATGTGACGTCACGTCTCAGGGAGTACTTTCATGATATGTTGCTTAAAGTACTGTTGGATAGGGTGAATGCCTGTATACGTTCATAGAACGAAAGAAACAGAAACAAAAACCTCGAGCTTTGATCTCATTAGTCGAAGGTAAAAATAAGTCTTTCTGATTCTCTTCGATAGATCAGTACAAGTAAGATGGTAGTTATGTATTAATTTCGAACTTCCTTGCAACTGGATCGGCTGAATACAACGTCGTATTTGTCTTGCGTTAATTTAACTGTTCTTGTAAGAGTACATCCCGCTTTTGAACATTAATCACAAGTACGCCTCAGGTGCGGGAATTACACACAACAACAAGCTAATTACTAAGATGACCAGAAATATAATGTACAGAAAATCTACTCCTAACGTCACTGATGGTGGGTAAACGCTTTACTGACATTAATATACTGTGCACTTTGCAAACTAACAAATGAACAAACCGATTTAATCTGTTTGTTCATTTGTTAATAACTTATCTTAATACATTATACTTGACAAGGCTAGTAACAGCAAATCTCATGTAACAGAGTTGGTTTTGGTTGATTCGAGAGTGCAATAAATTGCAGGAGCCGTTCACCTACTGTCTTATTACCGTAATTGATAGGATTTTTGAAGAAGTGTAAAAGGTATCGATCTCTAAAATCTTGACGATTGTTTCTGGTGAACCTTCTGTAGCCAGCACGTAGTACAGTCAAGTGAGCGGTATCCCCGACTGGCTGCTCGCTCGCAGTGAGCAGTCAGTGGCGCGATACTCGCCACGCACGTTCGGGACTCATTAGCCGAGTGATTACCGATTAGTAGCGCGACTTCACGGCCACTGAACGACGCGCCACTGCTTCACGCGACGCGAGTGAATGCGACACATGACGTCACGCGTGTGACCGATCGCATTTATAATGACAATTATTGATTTTATACAAGTCGCTAACGTTTTAATGGTTTCTTTAAAGTACTAAATCATACATTTGATTTTCCTACGTTAATACATATTCATCTGCATAAACTAGTTGTAATTTTGAGGTCTTCATTGGCTGCAGAAAGTATTAGCGGTTTTGTATATATGTGAATTTTTAAGAGAAACCAAAAAATTACTTATAATTTCGCCTTTGTATCAAAACTACGTAATTAAATCAGTGTCCTTCTAACGCGATGCATCGTGGAAGTCTCACGTCGTATCTTTGAGCAAATTAAGTAGTTTCTGTAAAAACAAAGAACGTTCGTGTAAAGTTCCTGGCGCTAAGTTTTAATGGTTCTCTGAAAGGGTGCCAGTTCGATATCCCTGCGTTAATTGCCTGCAGGCACAGGTGCCGGGACCACCGGATGCTGCACTGTTCTGATCTCGTTGCCTTTGATGTTGCTCAACTACGTAGTTAATAACTTGTATGTACAACAAAACCTGTTAGCTTTCCTCGTAACAGTTTAGCTAGATGTTACTCGATACCTTGCAAGAAGAAAAGATAATAAAACAACGCAGTAGGTCTCATACGTCACAGAGAATATTAAATGTCTTAACGGATTATGAGTGAGGCAGGTATCTACTCAGAACCCACTCGCGGTTTTTATATCCCTACCCTTGTTCTAACCCACGTTACAAATGATTACCCTAATAAGATGAGAACATAATACCTCAACTTTGTGTAACGCTAGGGGTGAGCGCAAATACTTGCTCAGTTTGATTGCAGTGAAATAACATGAGCTCACTTCGCTGTGTCTAAGTTCTAGGTCTTCTATTATAAATATGGTCTTCGAAATAAAGGCTTTACACCTACTCTCATCTCGCAACTCGATAATGTCTACGTAGTTCGTATGTAGGCACATGCGACCGGACAACTGGTTGGCAAATGCTCGTGTATTGTGTCGCTCGGTCCCAGTCGCACAGCGCACGCAACAGGAACAGCCCACAGATTGCACCGCCACGTTCACCGCGCGCAAACTTTTTCCCACTGACCAAATACATTTCTTACTAGTATGATAACTTGCATCGCGTACCTACGTACCTACCGCATGGTGTTTTAGGTTCGATTCTCTGGTCGGGACAAATGTTACACGGGTGGATTTTCAAAAGGACTTCTCTATAAGAGCCCGGAATCTGGGTTAGGGCCTGTTTTTTAGCAATAAATACTTACCTACTACATGGGACTGAAACTAAATAGTGAAATGGTGTAATAGACACGGAACAGAGGCGTGACGTTATGAATGTAGTATGATGAAGAATATGAGGAAAAAAGTTTTTGTGAAAGAGATCTCTCCATCCAAACAAATCGTTATGTTTTTGCAGAGAGGTCGTTGACACACGTATGACCTGTCACAATGGACGCTACACAAATAAAGCCTTCTACTTAGGTATAAAGCAGTGTTATTTGTTCGTGAGCCGTGCTTTATATTAATGTCGTTGACTCTTGGTTGACTTCAGCCGATAACTCGCTGTCAAAGTCACGCCGCCACAATACAGAGAGGTAAAGAAATTCTACTGAAATACAAAATTGTTTGTACGTCGCAGTGACGAAGGACGTTGCCCTTTCCTTGAGTATATCATACTTACAATGCGAAGAAAAGACGAACTTCTCACTTTTTCTACGTTAATTTGAATATTAAACAAGATTAAAAGGTCAAGGTCAAATCAGATTTAGGGTAACAATAAGATAATCTTAGGGTTTCGCCTCATGTAGGTGCAACCCCTGTTGCACCTACATGAGGCGATACTCTAAGATTAGGTGCCACCCGAAAATTTAAACCCTCTTACAACTTCCCTCCTTATGTGTGAGGCACACAATTATGTACGTAATGTATAGTTAGTGCTTTTTGCGGCTCTTCTGTATATTGTTATACACACAGTTTTTTGAGGTCGCTTGGCGCCCTTGTGTCAAGTATTTGCATAAAGATATTAACCCGTGTACTAGCGAGCATGCGGCTGACAGTCGGCGCCGCGCTCCTTTTGCCAGGAACCAAGTTTATTTATCAAAGAGCAACTTATGCTAATAATAACTTAAACGCTTTGGCAGAAATCGACTCACAAAGATTACAGAGTACAAGTCTAAAGATTCCCGAACATTTGCCAATTTTCTTGTTCACGCTTAGTTGATGGACAGTTTGTGAGCGAAAACTTTACAGAACAGATACCTGCGAACTTTTGAAGGTTTATTTTGTTAAGGGGCCGAATGGCCTTTATGCCTATAAACAACATTGAAGTCAAGTTGCTAAATAAACTGGAGCAAAATGTTATGTAACCAAGTGAAGGTTTCAAGTTTCCGGTTTGCTCTCCGCTGCCAAACTGCCTTTCGTTCCATCTTTACTATTACCATATACCTATGGTTTTATTAATACGGGGTGAAAGGTACACCGACGCGAAAACGGTTACCACGTATTCAGTACATCATTCCGTGCAATACCTACACGTTCAAAATGTATGGAACAGCTGATTTAACCCAACTTAAACCATCCTAGTTTTCTTTGATCAAATAATCTGTATAATATGTTGGTCCTATGAGAAGCGACACTTCCACATCTCGGTCACACGACGCACCACACCCGGCAGCGAATGGCACCGCGTGTCGAATCGATGCCGCTAATGACGTTCACGTACTCATCAGATTAAATTACTTTAAGCAACATGTAGGACGAGCGCACGCTCGCACATTCGGCTGTAGAATAATGTCGCCGTCTAATGCTATAACGTAAAACAAGAGTAACTCGATCAACAGAAACCAATTATAAATAAAAATATCTTCTAAATAATATTGATCTCATTAATATCCTTTATTTATTTTTATACAAATCTTATACATTTTTAAATATTTCTTAAACTAAAAACAATATAAAAAACATTTAAAAATATAAAAAATTGTAGCCCACCGGTATCGGGAACAGGGTCCAAGCTACCGGCGGTCAGGGTTCCAGAGAGAGGAACCTCCTAACAATACGAGCCGTGAATCAAACCCTTGATCCAGCTGCCTCCTCAGGTATTGGTCGAGGCTCTTGGCAATTAAGCCATGGGCTGATACAACTATCGGCACAATGATCGCTGAGTCCACATCCCACATGTCGACAACCTCGTGAGCCAAGTCAAGATACTTGATTTGCTTATCTTTCTCGGCTTTCACGAGGTTCTCATCATGCGGGACCGTTATGTCAACAATATTTGCACGCCGCTCTGACCGATCCACCACCACTACATCAGGCGTATTGGCTACAATAGTCCTGTCAGTGATGATGGATCGATCTCAGTACAATGTCATACTGCCATTTTCGAGAACTGGGTCGGGCACATACTTATAGTACGGTACTTCCGATTCCACAAGGTTGTATTTTAGAACAAGTTGCTGATGGATAATCCTGGCTACAAGGTTGTGTCTATGCAAGTACTCTCCGTTAGCCAGACGAGAACACCTGGAGATAATGTGACGGATTGATTCGCCTGGACGGTGGCATGCCCGACATATGTCAACCGTACCGTCTTTCAGAATAAATCACCGGTAGTTATTCGTCATCATAACTTCATCCATAATTGCACAGACAAAACCTTCGGTTTCTCCAAAGAGGTCCCCGGAACGTAGCCAGGCTACGGACGCTGATAGGTCTACATCAGGCCCATGCAGGGCCCGGAAAAGCGTCCGTGAAGCTCCTTACGTTGCCATACCTCCATGCGGTCGTTAGTGTCAAGCACTACAGGTTTGCGCCAGTTCTCTTTAGCCAAGGAGAGCGGGGTGAGCCCCTTGTCCACCGCGACCACATCTCGATGCGTCCCCACGTCGGTTTCAAGGAAATATTCCCTGAGACTGCATATCTCGCGTTTTTGGAGAGTCTTAGCGTTTAAAAAGCCTCGACCCCCACACCTCCGCGGGATAAACAGTCTCATAACAGAAGAACGCGGGTGATGCATTCGATATGCCGTCAACAATGTACGGACCCTCCTATCCAGGGCGTCTAGTTCTGTCTGAGTCCATTTGAGTATGTCGAAAGAGTACATCAAAACCGGCACGACCCAACCGTTGAAGGCACGTACCTTATTGCCGCCTGATAAAAAACTATTAAATACTTTTTTCAGACGGCCAAAGAAGCGCTCGTTCAACGATTGCTTCATGTCAGCAACATTGATGCCCAGCGCTTCCGACATACCCAAATACTTATAGGTTTCGGTTGCTGAGAGGGATCTAAGATTTATGGAATCCGAGAGCTGGGTTCCCACAGATTCTACAATCTCCCCTCGCTTTACATGCATGACCGCACATTTGTCCACACCAAATTCCATCCTGATGGCGCTACTGAAAGTTTCAGTTATTTTCAGTAGCTTCATCAGTTGCAAATTGTTGGGGGCAAAGAGTTTCAGGTCATCCATGTAAAGGAGGTGAGATATAACTTGACCACCTCTCCTCAAGCGATAGCCTAGACCTGAATCCTCCGGCAGCGTGCTAAGAGGATTCAAGGCTAAGCAAAACCAAAGTAGACTCAAACTATCGCCCTGAAATATACCTCGCTCTATCCTTATCGGCTCGCTATTCCTCTGGATTTGCCGACATCCTGAATAGCGAAGGACTGTCCTCCATTGCCCCATACATGACATCAGGAAGGTGCGCAGAGTTACATCAACTTTATACAACCCGATTTATGGAGCAGGTGGGTTATACCTGTTGTCAGGAACTCTGGCAGCGACCCTGACTCTAAGGCTGACTGGAACATGATCGCCAGGCGAGCGTGCGACCTTGTAAACCATTTAATCCAGAAGTTGTGCAGCCCATCCGGCCCTGGAGACTTCCAGTTAGGCAACGGACGGACTGCACGAACTACGTCTTGGGGCTGATAGTGATTGCCCCCATTTCTGGTACTAGATCGCATGCTCGCTCGACCTCCCGAGTTCATTCACCCTCGGTATGACTACCAGGCACCGACCAGATGCTGCGCCAGAACGAACACATGGTATCATCCACGCCCTATAAAAACACCTTTCATCTCTTTGGAATGTGCGATTCTGAGTGTATCGCTCCACCCGCCGCTTATACCTACGAATACGATTTGCCCATGCATACAGTTTCTGCTTCAGGAAGTCGATGCGCTCTGTGACACGGGACTGCGCCTGTCTCCGAGAACGCCCGCCTCACAAGACGCATCACTCTAGGGCGACTATTGCCCTCCCTGAAGCAGATCAGTTTGCCGATGAGTGATCTGGCCCCACAAATACGTCGTTCATTCCTGTACTGCCATGGCGGTACGGCTGGTTTAGGTCGTGTAGCTTTGTCATCAGAAAATTTGACATGAGCTACATGACATGCCGCTACAGCCGCACAATACAGGATTGAGATCGGTGAGGTCTTCGCAGTTATCAAAAAAGTTTGACAACTGCGAATCCAGAACAGCCACCAGCACCCTATTTTTGTTATGCATGGGCAAACGAAGTATGCGTGGTCTAAGATCGGGTTGCATGAACCGATATTCTCGAATCGCACCCTCCAAAGCACTCCTCATTTCCTCATTGCACTGGGTACTTACATGTGTAACCATGTGTTTAATTATAAATGATACGTTAGACCCGATAAAATATGTTTTTCTAAATATTAGTTGAAACTTATTATTAACAAAAAAGATGAGGGTGAATGTGAAACAAAATAAACTTCTGGATTGAACAAAGTAGTTAGTTATGACGTTGTTAGTTGGTGAACTTTGTTACGAGCGTTTGTGTTATTATTACGATTAGCGTATTGTTTGATTGTCTTTATTCAAGATGCAAGCTAATATTAGTATTGATGCCAGGGCAAATATTGTTGCTTTGCGTAAAAATGGGCTTAATATTTCTCAAAAGATAACAAAACATTTAAAAATAAAAAAAAATAGATGGCCCATCGGCATCAGGAACAAGGTCCAGGCTGTCGGTGGTCAGGGCTTCAGAGTGAGAAACCGCCTCACTATACGTGCCGTGTCCAGGAGTACTGCTTTCTGAATCAAGCCCTTGACCCAGCCGCGCAATGAGAGCCTCCTAAGGTGTTGGTCGAGGCTCTCTGCTATTATTTCATTAACCGTAACCGGTACAATGATTGCAGATTGTCCCACATGTGGACATCCTCGTGTGCTAAATCAAGATACTTGATTTTTTTAACATTCTCAGCTTTCACTTTCTTTTTGCGTCGAGCTCGAGCGACGAGTTTTTCTCCCCGCTGTCGACCCCATCACCACCACGATGACGAGGAAGAGGACGGCCACCAGCGGGCTTGGGACCTCGAGGCCAACAGGCCCCGAACAGGGTCCCCGCTGCCGGTGGAAATGTGTTGCGCATGCGATGGACTCAGTCCATTAATGAGAACGTCATGCGCGCATATTATGGGGCTACTGAGGGGGGAAGCAACTTGACTGCGTACCGTGGTCGGATGCTCTCTCTGTTTCAGGTGCTTGAGCCAGGTGTTAGCGTGTCGGCGCAACGGCTGTCGGATCAAGTGCGGGTCATCCAGCGTAACCACATGTTGCATCCAACATGATGACACCGTACTTGAGCGACTACGCTTCGATTCACGGAGTAACCCAGTTATACCTGCTTCGCCAATGATTGCGGTACAGCTGCAAAATGTATCCAGTGCTCCACCGCGATCCGAACACGATGGTGAAGAGGATGGTGACGAAGTTATATCCGTGAGTACCCAGTGCAACGCACAATTGAGGAGCGCTTTGGAGGGTGCATTCCGGGAGTACCGATCCACATCGCCTGAACTTAGGCCACGTCTACCTCGTTTGCCTATGCACAAGAAAAACAAGGCGCTGGTGTGTGCTCTAGATTCGCAGCTGTCAAACTGCTTTGACAGCAGCAAAGACCTCACCGATACCCACTCAATATTGTACTGTGGAGCTGTAGCGGCATGTCGTGTAGCTCACGTCAAATTTCCCAACAACGACAGAGCTACACGACCAAAATTTGCTGTTCCAGCTTGGCAGTGTAGGATTGAGCGGCGTATTGGTGAGGCTAGAGCACACACAAGTTAATCTGCTTCAAGGAGGGCAATACTCGACGACTCGATCGATGTTAGTTTTCGAGACTACTTGGCCCGCGTCACAGAGCGTATCGACTTCCTGAAGCAGAAGATTTGTGCATGGGCAAGCCGTATTCGTCGGAACAAGCGGCGAGTGGAGCATTACACTCAGAATCGCACATTCCGAAGTGATGAAAGGTGGGTATATAGGTGGTATAGTTCTTGGGAACGACCGGACCAAGGTGTGACTGATAGTGTGCGTCCACACTGCGAGCCTAGCGCGGTTGCGACGACGGGCGCGAAGTATCAAACATATGAAAGTGTGCGTCCACACTGCGAGCCTAGCGCGGTTGCGACGACGGGCGCGAAGTATCAAACATATGAAACGCGCCTTTGCGTCCATATTGTAGTGACTAAGGCGGAAGCCTAGTGCGACGGGACTGAGCGAGACAGCGCGCGTAGTTTTCAAACGCTCCTGTCCGCGCGTTCTGGCCGCACTACGGGCCTAGTCAGCAAGCGATCCAATGCGCGGGTGGCGGGGGTAACAAACCAGTTCAGTCTTGTCGCTCGGCGTATACGCGTCTGTATTTGTTTGTCTATAAAATGGCGGTAAACACTGAATTGTTTTTAAGTGCGATTCAATCTAAACCACCTATATGGCAAAGCAAACATCCACACCACAGTAATCGCACAATAACAAGAAAGTTATGGAGTGAAATAAAAAATCATTTTCCTGGAAGTGAAGGTAAGTTTATTATAAGTACCTCATAGTTATTACATTCTTTGAGATTGTTCCCAGAAATAGTTTGTGAATTTTATACGAACATTTTTTGCTCTCCGTGATGGATTATTAATGACTCCGCGGTTTCTGTGACGATCTTCATATAATGGCGGGTTAGATAGCACATGTTGGACATCCAGATCGAGATCGCCGTTTAAATCAATTATAACATTGTGCAGTATACACGCAGCTTTTATTATAGACAAGGCATTTTTTCTGTTTGTTTCGATAGGTTTAAGAAGTATTCTCCATTTACATGTTAAAATGCCAAATGCGCATTCGATTGTTTGTCTAGCGGTAGACAATCTGATATTAAAACATTTTCTTTCATTATTAAGTACTCGCTCGGGATAAGGACGCATTAAATAATCTTTTAACGGATACGCTTCATCACCCACTAGGACGTAGGGTGCAATGACGTCAGAATT
Organism: Noctua janthe; assembly: GCA_910589295.1. NCBI lineage: Eukaryota > Metazoa > Arthropoda > Insecta > Lepidoptera > Noctuidae > Noctua > Noctua janthe. The sequence continues at coordinate 307,340 of OU342573.1, read as the reverse complement.
TGTAAGTCTCTTTGGCATAGGAATTTTATACTTATTTTTTTCTATAAGCTTATACAGTGTTGATGCAATAAAAGTACCACCATCACTTTGCGTTCCTCGACCGCCTACTTCGACTGCTACAAATTTCCTTTTTGCGTCAGCCACAGCTTGCATGACAATGCTATTTCTTTTTTTATAACACCAATGTGCCGAACCAGATTTAGGTGGTTTTTTTATTTCGCAATGTTTCCCATCAATTGCTCCGATGCAGTGTGGGAAATTCCAGGTAACTTCAAAGTCTTTTGCAATAGCTTTCAAGCGTTGTTCTGTTGGTATCGGCATGTGAATAGGAACTAACTCGGTCCATAAAACACGGCACGTTTCGTGTACTATAGACGCAATGGTGCTTTTCCCCATACGAAAACTGTAAGCCAGTGCTCTAAATCCAGTTCCTGTTGACAAAAACCTGAAATAAAAAAGTAGAATAAAATATTATGTTATTGTTACAGAAAAACAACTGCGTAAGAAGTGGAAGAACCTGCGCGATCAGTTTCGAAAAGAAAAATAGAAATTCCCTACGCTGCGCTCTGGTGACGGTGGCGATGAAATAGAGAGCACATGGCCATACTTTCAACTTATGCAATTCATAAATGATGACATTACACCTGAAGTCATAACGGGAAATCTGCATGACAGTGATTCGGAATCCCTCAACGAGTCTTGTCAGACTGAGCAATCTAATATCGCTGACGTGATGAGTCCAGGTACATCCACCTGCAGCAGTCGCACAAACGCGTCAAAGCGCAACAAAACGGCATCAGATTATAGAGATGAACTTATAGAATGTGAAAGAAAAAAAAATTATGCTAATTGAACAGAAAATGGTGTCAAATAGTGACCAGTCGGAGAAATGTGATGATTATCATTTTTTTATGAGTCTCCTGCCACAAATGAAAAAATTTAGTGAATTACAAAAGTTACGCATTCGAAATAAAATTACCCAAATCATAATAGACGAAGCAGAAAGGATGCAGTTTTCTCAACCGAGATACGAGGAAAATTATGGAGGATATTCTACTGGCAACTACCCTAATTATTAATTTGATTATTACAACTTTTTACTTACCTACTTCTTTGATTACTACTATTACATATAAATACAAAACTTTTAGTAAAATCTTGTTTTATTCTTACCTCAGAGTTATGAGCAATTTCTCCTCAGGTCTAATACTTTTGCGAAAGTTAGTATCTTCTTTGGTGATTTTTTGTGATATTTTACTTAGTATGTAGTCAAATATTGACACGGGCATTCGAGTGTACTCAAAGAATTTTCTAGGGTATAATCTCAATACTTCATATAAGTTAAAAAATTCACCAGTTACTCCTCTGTTTTTATTTATTTCGTGCACACCATCTCTAGTGTTAAACACCTCCCATCTCAGGATCGGACTGTCTAGTAAAAATAGCAAATCCTCGTCCATAGTTTGTAACACCTGATATACGTCGAACAGCTACAAGAGCTCGCGCGTCACTGTGGCCACCGCACGCCCCCGCTCGCCGCGCCCGCCTAGGCTCCAGTCACCGCGCATTCAGTGTGGACGCACACTTATGTGTTCGTTCTGGCGCAACATCTGGTCGGTGCCTGTCAGTCACACTGAGGGTGATTGGACCCGGGAGGTTGAACGAGCGTGTGATCTGATACCTGAAATGGGGGCAATCATCATCAGCCCCCAAGATGTAGCTCGTGCAGTCCGTCCGTTGCCTAACTGGAAATCTCCAGGACCGGATGGACTGCACAACTTCTGGATTAAATGGTTCCAGAGATCACACGTTCGCTTGGCATCCCAGTTTCAGTCAGCCGTAGAGTCAGGGTCGCTGCCCCAGTTCTTGACGACAGGAATTACCCACCTGCTCCATAAATCAGGTAGTACTGCGGAGCCCAAAAATTATAGACCAATCACTTGTTTACCAACGGTCTATAAAGTTCTTACATCCATTTTGAGAGCTAAAATCAACCATCATATTGATAGTAATTCTATCATGTCTGCCTCTCAGAATGGATGTAGAAATGGGTCCCGCGGTACTAAGAAGCTGCTCCTTATTGATATGGCCATTAGCCAACAGGTTCGCCGCTCCCGAAGGGATCTGTCTACATGTTGGATAGATTACAAGAAGGCCTATGATTCTGTGCCATACATGGCTCATGAAGGTGCTGGAGTTGTATAAAGTTGATGCAACTCTGCGTACCTTCCTGATGTCATGTATGAGGCACTGGAGAACGGTCCTTCGCTATCCAGGATGTCGACAGATCCAGGCGAACAGCAAACCGAAAAAGATTGAGCGTGGTAAATTCCAGGGTGATAGTCTGAGTCCATTGTGGCTTTGTTTAGCCTTGAACTCTCTCAGCACACTGTTGGAGGGTTCAGGTCTAGGCTATCGGTTGAGGAGAGGTGGTCAGGTCATATCTCACCTTCTTTACTAAATGATCTGAAACTCTTTGCCCCCAACAATTTGCAACTGATGAAGCTACTGAAGGTAACGGAAACTTTCAGTAGTGGCATCAGGATGAAATTTGGTGTGGACAAATGTGCAGTCATGCATGTGAAGGGAGGGGAGATTATGGATTCCGTGGGAACTTAACTCTCGGATTCCATACACCTTAGATCCCTCTCCTCAACAGAAACCTACAAGTATTTAGGTAAGTCGGAAGCATTAGGTATCAATACCGCCGACATGAAACAATCATTGAGGGACCGCTTCTTTGGCCGCCTGAATAAAGTACTAAGCAGTCTTTTGTCAGGTGGAAACAACGTGCGCGTCTTCAATGGTTGGGTCATGCCGGTTTTGAAGTATTCTTTCGGCATACTCAAATGGACTCAGACGGAACTTGATGCCCTGGATAGGAGGGTCCGCGCACTGCTGACCGCAAATCGAATGCATCACCCGCGGTCGTCGGTGATGAGACTGTATATCCCGCGGAAGTGCGGGGGTCGTGGCTTCTTAAATGCTAAGACCCTGCACACCGTGAGGTATGCAGCCTTAGGGAATACTTCCTAGAAGTCGACGAGGGGATGCACCGAGATGTGGTCTCAGTGGACAAGGGCCTCACCCTGCTCTCTCTGGCTAACGATAACTGGCGCAAACCTAGAGTATTAGACACTAATGATCGCAAGGAGGTATGGCAGGGCAAGGAGCTTCACGACGCTTTTACCGGGCCCTACACGGACCCGATGTAGACTTCTTGGCTTAGGTTCCGTATCTTGGCTGCGCTTCGGTGACCTATTCGGAGAAACCGAAGATTTTGTCTGTGCAATAATGGACGAAGTTATGATGACGAATAACTACCGGAAATACATTGTGAAGGATGGCACGGTTGACATTATGTCGGGCATGCCACCGTCCGGGAGAATCGATCCGACACATTATTTCTGGGTGTTCTCGTCTGGCTAACGGAGAGTACTTGCATAGACACAACCTCGTTGCCAGGATTATCCACCAGCAACTTGCTTTGAAGTACAACCTTGTGGAATCAGAAGTACCATACTATAAGTATGCGCCCGACCCAGTTCTCGATAATGGTAATATCACGTTGTATTGGGATCGATCTATCGTCACTGACAGGACTATTGTTGCCAATAAACCTGACATTGTGGTGATAGATCGATTGGAGCGAAATATTGGAATGACGCACGATGACTGGTCATCCATTGCCAAATCATTGGACTATCCATCCTGTTGGCTACTATAGACACCAAGTTGTTGGAGCTGTCGCGCACTCGCCGCATCAAGGATGCTATCCGTGTCCGCAACAGTGCGTAAAAATCTGGCACGCCATTCTCCGCGAACATCCCCGATGCACTGCAAAAGCGCGGCAGCCCCAACATAACTCTGAAGGCGTTATTGTATTGGACTCGCAGAGCATTGTACGAGTTTTTTGTATAGCTGACCCATAGTGCACACGTGTACATAGATTGGCAATACGCTCTAAAGAGTGTAATTTTCACCTCCCTAGTACAACGTGCGAACCTACGAGCCAACATGTTACATCGAACTGCCAATGCTCTGCGTTCCCTCTCCACGTCCACATTGTCGGACAGACTATCGGTGACCCAATGCCCTAGGTACTTGAACTTCGTGACCCTGGAAAACTGAGCGCCCCCCAATGTGACTGGTGGGACTGTATCATAACATTTGTTACCCGCTTTGAAAACCAGTAGCTCGCTCTTGGTCACATTGTACCTAAGGCCGTGAGCCACCGCATAGATGCGAAGAAGCTCCTAAGTGCACTGATCGATGGGCTCAGCAATACCATATCATCAGCGTAGCTGATTTATTGACGGAGTGCCCGTCAATGGAGCACCCGATATTGGCATTGCTGACACAGATCAGCTCGTTTACATATAGGTTGAATAGCTTGGGTGAGCTGATTCCCCCCTGCCTCACACCGCACTCCAACCCGTATGCATCCGACAGGACACCCGCCCACTTAACATAGTTGTATTGGTTTTTATACCAATACTTTAGCATCCTAATGACATCGCTTGGGAGGTTTTTAACATTTGACAGTTTCTTCCATAGGCAGTCATAAGATACGAGGTCGAAAGCCTTGGAGAGGTCCAAAAAACACGCATATACAGTTGTTTTCCTACTTGCATAGTATTGAACAGTCTGTTTCAGGCATAGTATAGCTGTTTCCGTGGATAAATGTGGCTTAAACCCAAACTGGGCGTCGTGGAGTGTTATATGCTTATCCAGCTGGTGATCAGTCAGACTGTCCAACACCTTTGCAATGATGGTAGCCAGGGATATAGGCCTGTAGTTGTTCTTGTTACTCGCATCTCCAGTCTTATTTTTAACAATGGGCACAACAATAGTTTTAAGTAAATCAGCTGGAAGATACGAGTGACTCAGGCACAAACTAAAAAACATTGCTAGCACTCGCGGTAAGTGCTTACCAGCATATAGCAAATGCTCTATACTTAGGCTGTCATGACCCGGCGACTTGCCTCTCTTTAAGTTGCGTATGACAGTAGCTACCTCCCTGGCCGCAATCCTAATAGGCATGTCTTCGGACCCCCCCACCACCTCCGCTCCGCCAGACGACGTACCTAGGGGAGACCCAACCCTAAACGCTCTGCTGAATAGGTTGGCGATATCATTAGGATCACTAAGTCCCTCAACACTCACAGGTAGACCCGACCTGGGATTCAACCTGTTTGTGGCTTTCCAAAAACTACCAAAATTCTTTGTGTCATGATGACTTGCAATGATGTTCATTTTTATTTGGTCCTTATTATTTTGACACCATTTTAATTTACTTTTAAAAACCCTTCTACTTTCCACCATTTTTTCATACAAGTCACCATTTTTCGGCCTACCAAACAATGTCCAGGTTTGAAAATCAAGCCGAGCCTTTCTGTGTGCGTCTTTCACATGCTTATTCCAGCCCGTTAGGTAACGCTTTTTGTGCTGAATGCCTGTTTATGGGTAGGAGACATTAGCTAAGAAATAATTTTGTGACAGCCTGGAGTAAGGGCTCTCGCAAGTTTATATGAAATCCTTGGGATTTTTGTACCTGAAAATTGGTAGAGATATAGAATATAGTTAAGACTAGACCACGACATGTTGATGACTACAACAAACAGAAAATACAACTAAATTAAATTCAAACGAGGGCGTCGAGCCAAATCTCACCCAATCTCACGAGGGAGAGAGGGGGTCTCAGCAAATATCACGTAATTTTTTTCCTCGCTAGAAACTGTAAAATTGCGAGAAAACTAAACATTTTTTTTAACGCTTTGCCCGACCCGGGAATAGATCCCAGGACCTCATGCTTAGTAGTCGCGCTTGCAAACACCCGACCAACTAGGCAGTCTCACACATACGTCACACCAAAACTTCCACGCGAACGAAGTCGCGGGCAACAGCTAGTTTTAATATATTATGTAGCTGTGCCCTAACAGTGTGCTGTGCGGGTCCATAATATGGTTCTTAGCTGTACCCGAGTCTCTTTATTTTGTAACATCTTTTTTTTAACATTGTGGAACGCAAATAAAATGATTATGAAACTTCTCCGACGGATTACAGAATTAAATGCTTCCGTACGCACCTCGTGCGGTAGATACGACGACGATGAGCGATGCTAAGTGTACCCTGCACTCAGTCGCGCAACGCTTCTGCTTTCTAAGACTTAGACCGTTAGGACACGTGTTGTCCCATGTTAAATGCCCGTTTGCGGAAGGTCTTTGAATTTCGAATAGTTTTTGGTTAAACCCTGTAAGAAGGTAAACCTGTATTATGGGGACAAAAACGGAAAGGGACGGAATTTGCTACGGGTTTATTAATTTGCGAATTCCATAGACGCCCCAGAACTGAAGGGTCTTTGCAGGAAGATGAAGTTACAGAAGATTCATTTACAGTAATCGGAGTTAAAATAAAGCCTATTATGAATGGTTTAAAATAAGGAAGTTTTCACACGACCGATTCAAAGTTAACTGTCGTTTATTGTACAAATTGTATTTTCAGCATTGGCAAACCAACCCTTTGTCCGTCTACGCAAGGTCTTAGGGTGTTCAGTCAACAGCAACTCTTTGGGGCCAAGACCGCGTTAAATATCGCCTTATGTTCCGGGCGACGCAGGGGTGGGGGGAGTGAGGCGGGCGGGCGGGGCGAATCACAGGATAAGCGAATAAAAGGCAATAAGTTATTGCAAATGGTTCGATAGCGCCGCGACTCGCGTTTCATATCGATTCCTCCCGCTACTCGATTTACTCGAATTATAAGTCGATTACCGAAAGATATGTCTCAGTTGAACAGTAGTAAGCTTCCACGCAAGACTTTACGCAAGTATAGTTTGTATGTCGCACTTTAGGAATCTTCAAGGTCCTGAAATCATTCCTAGTAAGAAGTAGATATACAGGATGTAAACAGACCCTTCACGAAGCCGTCAACCAAGCATTATGTACATCAAACTAAGTAACTTTACGCTAAAATTATTGCTGGAAAACCACTTTTTTTTTGGGGTGAAAAGTCACGTTTTACGGTATAACTCAATGTTACGCACTCTAAACTTGGTTCTTATAGATGCTTTGAACAGTAAACGGGTCATGGAAGTAATTAAAGTAAATTTAAAACCTTAAAAAAAAAAATCTGTCGACTTGATAACCTCCTCTTTTTGGAAGTCGGTTAAAAAGTAGTATTTAAAACAAACTTGTGAAAAAATTGAACTTTGACCTCCAATATCTCCGTAACTAGAAGGTTCCCGGGTTTGGTTCAGAACAAAAAAAATATTGCAATGACGGGGAGAACAAGTGCCTTTCGGCCTCGTTAAGGGTCTGTTTATACCCTTTATAACTGACTACATGTATAACATAGAACAAGACATTGCAGTGTAAAACTTCAATCATAAGTCTGAGTGTAGAAAATGAAGCGTCTGTTAGTTTATGCGGTCCATCGCCTTCATCTACAATATTTGTTCCAGAGAATTTAAACATCTAACAAAATAAACTATGATTCGCGTAGTTGAAATATTAGTGCCGGACGTTTATCTATATATTGTTTTGTTTCTACTCCGTGTTACACACAAAAAGTTAACATTTTTTTTATTAACAGATTTATATCTGCTAAAAACTTCTGGGAAAACAGGCGTGTTGTTGTTATCAACAACGCGCCCGTTTTCCCAGAAGGCATGGGCAGAGGATAATTCACGAGTTATAGACAACAATTATTGTGTTGTGGAATGTACAGCTCAGTAACAAAGATTTAATCGAGTAACACAACAGCGAGCACGAGTGACTGACTGATGATTTTGAAATTGTTGATGTAGTTCAAATGTAATTTATTTTAGTGTATGTAATTGTGTAATCTATGTGTTAAAATTCAGATACAAATTAATGTTAATGAATAAATTACTATGACTATGGCTATGACTGGCCGGCGCGCGGCGCGAGCCTTCGCGACTGTTCCTCCGAATGTAAAGTATAAGACACGCCTATTAATAGCTAGAACATTGAATTCGCCGACTTGAACAACTTCACACTCACTTACTCACTTCTGCTTCCATATTGTTATTGGAACTGTTACTGCCGGAGATGACTTGCATGTTTCCAATATTACAACTAGGTACGTTTTTCCTCAAGGAAGATGTTTCAGATTTTCACATATTTTTCGAAACCTTCGTTGGCTCTTTAAGAACCGTGATTCCAAATCAAGGTAACATTGATTTTATACTTATGTAAAAAAAACGAAAACGTAAACGGCTCAATGATGTCGCAGTAGAAAATATCTACATGTGTAGATATTTTCTACTGCTACATCATTGAGCCGTTTATAACAAGCACTTGAAGCTCGCTAATGAAATTACAACTTGAGGCGATTCAATATCTACGTAAAATCAATTAAGTTTTGTTCTCAGAAGCCGAAGTATTGAATATTTCCAAATAATCGTTTTATTCCCGCAATCCCGTCATTCGAGCGTTCCGATCCTTGGCACCAGTTGAGCTGACTTCCCCTGTCTCTCTGCGGACAATGCTGGAGCCCCGCGGGGGAAGCACTGGCTGCCGAGGGCTCCAGCTGGGCCAGTCGTAATATTTGCGTAGAATAAGAACAAAGCATAGATATTGTTGTGTGCGTGTCAGGGGCATGTCGCGAGTGCGTCGCGCGGTTGTCGTGTTTCATATCGGAATACAATGCACAAATTTTCGAAACTAAGGCAAAATGGAATTAAATTACCCATTACGCCATATATCATTCATTAATATTGTATTAATCATTAATATTGATGGTATAATAATTATCTTAAAATTCTAATATTTCTTCACCGGCAACGGTAGTATATGTGAACTAATATAAATTATAAGATCTTTATGTACCTACCTTATACTCAGAAATAAATGATATTCTATTATATTATTCTATCATTTCAATACCCCCATTGTAAAATATAAAAATGATGGATTCATTTTAATTATAATAGTGTCGTGTTCATTACTGTTGATGTAAGTCGGAAGTGTGTACAAAACTGACAAGCTTCAAGCATCACTTGTTCAGAATGTTTATTCTTGTTGTCTCAAAAATATTTCGGCGAACATTCAAGAAAGCTTATTTGAAAGTCTCATGGAAGCCTATTTAGTCGTGTTGACAAGCAGACTGACATAATAAACGTAGCTACGTCACATTCAAACCGTTAACAGAAAATAACGTCGGATCCGGTCATTAGTATGGACATAAAATTAATTGGAAAGCGCGCCTGTGTGCAGTGGTGACATCATGCCACCTACTTAACAGTCTACCCACAACGCAGCGTGCTTCTACATAGCCCTGATGTTCAGCTTGAGGCGAGGGCGATAGTCAATGTCAGACCGCGGAGGAGTTGAGACATCTTAGAACTGTACCTGATTCATTGCGCCCCATGTTATTGTGTTAAGTTGTATCTCAAGTAATTCGTTAGTTTTGCTAGAAACAGTGTATCGCACTCAGTGTGTTTTCATAGCACGAAACCCATCGTCTGCCCACATCATGTACGAGCCTAACGGAATAAATCCTAACATATACAACATTACTTTTAGTATATGCGAAACCTGAAACACGGGTCTAGTATTTTTATGTAAAGAATCTATGTACAAAATTTCAAAACTGTATCATGAAAAATCACAAAGTTATAAGCTTGTTCTGTTACCTGGTTGTCCTCACAAAAACATGGTCACCACGCAGTGCGCCCGCACGCGCGCGTCTTGAGCTTATTGATAATAATAATTTTCCAGTACCTAAATTATTGCGTTAGGTACTTATTGTCGCTCAGTGTCCAACTTGTAACATTTAAAAAAATATTTTTGGGACAAAATATAACATGGTTTTAAAAATGATTGCAATCGATTCAGATCAAAAGACATATGAGTTCAAGTCCGTGATAGGCCCAACTTGGTTTTTAGAGGTCCGTAGCCGAATGTCAAAAAATTTAACCCTTATATATTCGTCATGTCTGTCTGTCTGTCTGTCCGTCCGTATGTCACAGCCACTTTATTCTTAAACTATTATGACTACACTGTTGAAACTTGGTAGGCAGGTGTATTCTGTGAACCGCTTTACGATTTTGATACAAAAAAAAAAAATAAATGAATAAAATAAAAATTAAATCATTTTAATTCGAGCATTACTGACTCATACTTAAATACACAAGAATACTAATTCAATTCAGTCCAATTCATGACAATTTAATTTACTTAATTCAATTAATAATATTAAATCATACATAATAAAATAATAAAAAAAAAACTTTATTAAATTAACAATTTACACACTATAAATGAGGTTTGTCAGTCGCATCAGCCTGCATGCCTCATGAGCGCGGGCAGCATGCTGTTAGCGCTCCCCCCCCCACACTCGCCGCGCCAGCGACGTGCCTCTCTTGCGCATAGTGGCGTGGAAGCAGTGCACGCGCGCGTCTGCAAACATAGTAGACGCACTGCAAAAAAAAATTAAGGGGGCTCCCCAGACATGGAACTGAAACTAAAACAAAAAAAATCCTACGTACGGGGTGTTTATAGATAGGTCTTAAAAAATTACATTGAGGTTCCTAAAACCATTTTTTCTCAAAGTCAATCGTTTAAAAGATAGACACTTAAGAGTAAGAGGAGGAAAATTCTGAAAAAATGTAAGATTGTAGAACGTGAAAAAACTTTCTACGAAAATTGGTTGGTATAAGATTTGATGTTTGGTTTATGAGATATGGGACTTTTTCATCAAACTGCAGCAGTATCTTTGTTTTTTTATTAACATACTATGAAACACAAATTTAGTTTTGCTGTTGAATGTAATACAATACGACATAATTATGGACCATAAAAAAAAAAAAAAAAAAAGCCTTTAAATGGTTTTTATTATATTGTTTGATGCTATGGAACCCTGTGTGCGTATGAGTACGACTCGCACTTGGACGGTTTTGTATTTTACAAATACATTTTATTAGATTTAATCTATTGTTTTAGTGAATAAATAAGTTCAAAGTAGGAATTATTTTTAAACGTCTGTTTTTAATATTGTTTTTTTTTACAATAAACCATTCATACAAATTTATTATTGCTTATAACGACAAGCAAAGTATATTGATAATTCATCAGTTATTAACTGGCTTTGTTGGTTTGAGCTCGCGCTAATCAAAGATTCTCTTTCGTCCGGGCGTATGAAAACTTTTTGCATTATTCATAACGATGTATGTTTGAATTGCGAAGTTGTTGCAGCAAACTTAATTTTAATATAACTATCTTCGTCGTTTAAAGTGAACGTTTATATCAAACTTTATAGTTATAACTTGAGGGTTGTTGGATTAATTTTATAGAAAAAGTAAGAAAGTAAAATTTATGGATACCCTCAAATTAAAACATCCATCGATTAGACAGATACCTAAAAATAAAGTGACTCGGACGATAGATAACAATTTCATCGCAATTCACATGGGTCGTTGACTAGTTCGTCAAACTGCCGGTATGAATAATAATATGACGACGTTCGGTGATACGATGGATCGAATCCAAGTCGAAACAATGAACTCTTCTGTAGTATTCTTTAGATTATTCGTGACGAATTCAATGTTGTGGCAGAGTAACATTTTAAAACTTGAGGGGTTAGCACATGGGGTGCGTTGTCAGAATTCCTCCTCGTGTTCCTGATGGCTGTCGGTCCCTCTCGATACGTCTGGAGGGAATAGCAGCTGCTGGGCCGGTGCACCCTGGGCGTGGGCAGTATCCTTCCCCGAGAAATGGGAAGAGATTCTTATTCCTCGGGGAATGTTACTATCTATGACTAATATTCTGACATGGGGGGTCCATCGTGGACCAAGGGGGCGTTGCTCCGCGTGACCCTCTGAAAAGCAGAGGACACAGCGGAGGAGCAAGGGTGGGCTCGGTGTGCACTTACCCTGCCTCCGACCGAACTGAACTGAAGGACTGCGTCCTTCACTGTCCCCGTCGATATCGTAATCCCACCGTCGAAGTGTCGTGGAACACGTCTCGCGGCTTCATTTGGAACCGAGGGTCCTGGCTTAACCGCCCGGACCACAAGGTAGAAAACATCTATAAAACGTTACCCCGAATCTCAAGAAGCGGCGCACCGCGAGGAGATGTATGGCTGACGGGTTCCTTTGGAAAATCAGTCTCTAGTGCGAACCACTGCCGGGCTTTCTATGGCTTATCTGGGTACAGGGGGCACTGCCCAGATGGACTTTATATTTCCCCTATACTCGTGGGAACAGTATGTATGACAAAAACCAAACCCAAAACACGGCCGATAACGGCGAAGGAAGGGAGGAAAGGAATGCGGGGTCGGAGTCTGGCGCCGCATCCAGCAAGATGAGCGCGGGAGGCTCAGTGAGCTCCCAGCGCGGAAGGCCCGGGGCTGCTGCGGGGAACAGGGAGTTCCTACGCAAGCGGTCTAGGCCGGTAGGCGACCGAAAGTCGTCGTCAGATAGGGAGCTGACTTCGGCTCGCAAGATCCCCACCAGCAAACGCGGCGGGATCCGCGGCAAGGGGAGAGGCCTCTCTGCCACCGAGAAGTCGGCGCGGCTTGCCGAGGAGGGTCGACACCCGGGGGTGGCCGCCGGTCACAGGGTGGTCCGTTCGGGCTCCTCTGGCGACGAGGCGGGCGCAGATGGCGGCTCCGATGCGGAGCGTAAGGCCGGGCTTGCGAAGGAGGTGGAGGCGGCGCTGAGGGCTGTCTCGTTTAAACAAAAGCCCTCCACCAGGCAAAGGACTATACCTGCGGCGGTCGCCTCCATTATGGCGGCAGCGGAGGCCAGATTTGCGGGGCCCCCGCCAGACAGCCTGGCCAAACTGCGGTTGGAGGTCGCTCGACTGACGGCCGCCACGGAGCTTCTCAAAGAGAAGTCTGCACGAGTCCGGCTCTCGCGAAGCGCTCCAAAATGGGGGCCAGCAGCGTTCAAGCCAGCCAGTGCCAGTGGAGAACCAGGTCCTGAATTTAGTTCGGCAGGAGCTGGCTGCCTTCCAGGCGCGGTTCTCCGTCCTGGAGGGTATTGTTCTGCGCCCCCCCCCCCTGGCGACAAACAAGGCGCCCCTGGGCCCGAGGGCGGTCTCATATGCGGCTGCTGCGGCCTCCGCACCGGGGCCGTACAGCCAGCCCTCCAACAAGGTTTTGTCGGCTCCCTAAAAGCGAAGGGCGGCCAAAAAGGCCAGGAAGCGGCAGCGGAAGCGCCAGCAAAAGGAGCGGGGCGTTGCGGTTAAGCTCAGCGCCCCGAAGACCGCAGCTATAGTGATTACACTACAGCCGGAAGCGGAAAAGAGGGGCGTGACCAACCGCGACGTGCTCGCTAAGGCGAAAGCGACGGTGGATCTCGGAGAGCTCGGGATCACCGGGGGCCTCCGGCTTAGAGTTACCGCAACAGGGGCTCGAGTGCTGGAGATCCCTGGCGAAACCCGTGGCTCGTCCGCTGACGCTCTGGCTGAAAAGCTTAGAGCGTCCCTAAATGCGGACGAGGCCCGAGTGTCCAGGCCCGTCAAATGCGCAGACCTGCGCATACTGGGTCTGGACGACTCGGTGACTGAGGAGGAGGTGGTGGCCGCCGTCACCAGGACCGGTGGGTGCCCTGCCGAGCAGGTCAAGGCAGACACCTTACGTCCGGACCTGTCGGGCATGCGAACCATAACGGTAAGCTGCCCTGTGACAGCGGCGAAAGTCATTGTGGAGGGCCGAAGGCTGTTAGTGGGCTGGGTTTCGGCGCAGGTGAAGCTGCTGGAACCCAGACCTCTGAAGTGCTTTCGCTGCCATGTGGGGCACCACGTGTCGGTCCGGTGCACCTCGGAGGTAGACTACAGTGGCCTGTGCTTCCGCTGTGGCCAGCCCGGTCATATGGCCGCGGCTTGCTCCGCCGCGCCACACTGCTCTGCATGTGCGGCAGCTGGCAAGCTGGCCGATCACCGGGCAGGGAGCAAGGCCTGCGGTACACTCGCCAAGGCCAGGGACAAGGGAAGGCCCTCCGCCGCCACAGCCACAATCCCCACCGTCGCCACCACCGCAGCCGCCGTCACTGTCGCCGCCGCTGCCGCTACTGCTGCAACTTCTGTAGCGGGGCCCTCTCAGAGGGCCCAGGAGGGGGCTGAAATAACGGCCCCATTACGCCTTCTCCAGGCGAACATCAACCACTGCGCCTGCGCTCAGGATATTTTGCTCCAGAGCATGGCGCAGTGGTCGATTAACATCGCCGTGGTCGCTGAGCCGTACTTTGTCCCGCCCAGAGATGACTGGGTGGAGGACCTTAGCGGTTCAGTGACCATAATTGCGTCGGCCGCCGCCGGTACCCCAACCCTTGAGAGTGTCAGGAAGGGTCAGGGGTGCGTAGCAGCACGGTTCGGGGAGATCGTTGTAGTAGGAGTCTACTTCTCCCTGAGCCGAACTCTCGCAGAGTTCCACAACTCCCTCACGGAGTTGAGTATCGTCTTTGGAAGCCATTCCCTCCCCGTGCTTGTGCTCGGGAACTTCAATGCCAAGAACTTGGCAGTGCTCGTGCGGGGTAGGGTGGTGGAGGACTGGGCTCTGGAGACAAGCCTGGTTGTCCTAAATCGGGGTTCTGTCCCCACGTGCGTGCGGATGCGGGGCGAGTCGGTGGTGGACATCTTGTTCGCCAGCCCCGCTCTGTCGCCGCGTGTCGTTGACTGGCACATCATGGAGGGGGTGGAGACCTATTCCGACCACCGGTACATCCGGTTCGACGTTTCCACCCAGACCCCAAATGCGCCGGTCCTACAGGCCCCGAGTGGTCCGCGATGGGCGCTGAAGCAGCTGAACCGGGAGCTCCTCCTGGAAGCTTCGATCGTGCAAGCTTGGGTGTCATCACCGGTCAGGCCTAACTGGCCCGCGAGGAGCTGCTGGAGTCTCTGAACGGAGATCCGTAGGGGCGCCCTTACAAGATGGAGCGGGACGAACTCCACACCCGGGCCCCCCGCTAACGCAGACCTGAGCTCGTGGAGGACGTGGTGAGCGCTCTGTTCCCTTCGCAAGGGGAGCATCCTCCCCCGCTTATGGCTCCGCCGCCGCGTGCGGTGCCGGAAGCGGACCATATTGATGACGATGACGACGTTCCGGAGGTGACTGGGGTAGACCTGAGAGTGGCGGTACGCAGGCTGAAATCCAGAAATACCGTTTCGGGACCCGATGGCTTGCCTGGCAAAGCCTGGGTCTTGGCCTCTGAGGCTCTCGGGCCCCGACTGGAAGGGTTCCTAAGCAGTCTGACACTCCCTTCCGCTTCTGCTCGCCGCGGCGGAGCAGGTCATTTGATGATTTCCCATCCGAAAAAAATAAATAAAGGGGTTAGCACATACCGACGCGGTGTGTCGTGATGTCGCATACGTAGCGGCGGAATGAGGGGGGGGGGGGGTGATCTTTCGCCATAACTCGTGAGCTAATCAAACGTACGGTACCGCACTACAGTTGTTACGATAGTGCGCTCTGTGCCCGTCGGGTAGCGGCCCCGCTCCTCGGCACGTACGACCCTTAATTAAACCCGCCTGAAATGTTCGATTGCATTTACATTCCTTCAAACCTGATCCGACCAACAAAAACTGAAGGTTTACTGATTTTATTCACTCCTGTTATTTCTCGATGCGTCAATTGTATGGTATGCCGTGATTTTAATTAGACCAAAATGTATAGATAAATTGAACGGTAAATATAGCTGTATAGAGAGATTATGTTATCATAGTAATTTAATTTTATTACGGAGTGTTTCCAACAAACCATAACTGTTTTATTACTTTTCCACGTTCTGCTCATAAAATGTAACTTCCTCAGTTGTACCAAGGTCCCGAATGAGGCGGAAGATCCTTGTGAACTGATCCTGTTTACACACAGAATATTCATTATAGTTATTTAAATGGCAGGAATAAATATTAAAAATTTATGTAAATAAACTGTTTTTCATTGATTGTGACATGACACTGTTTGCTTTAAAGGATGATTTCCATGGGGAAACAATACTCGTGCAAAATAAATGATCATCTAAATAGTTAAAACATAATAAATTCAGTTCAAAGCTAAAAGGAAAACACTAAAATGTGGAAAATACCTTCCTCCCTTGTGGCATTGAGTCCGCCTATGTACCAGTCTTGTACATGAAGTTTAAATAAATAAAATAACTTTACCTTAGGAAGTCGGTGACTTTTGTTGTTTGTTTCATTGACTTTTTTGCCACAGACTTAGAAAAGTAAAGTTATTTTCCACTATTTGGTGTTTCTTTTGGAAGTCAGTTATTCTTTTTGCAAAAAGTTTTTATTTTACTTACACTTCTTAGTTGTGGTATCTCACGCAAATACTTATCAGGTATCAATTTTAAATTGTAACGAGAAAATATTAGCACATTATCCACGTAGACGAAGAAGAATAAATGCACATTACAGAGGATAACTCATAGTACCTGAGCAAAGTTAACAAAAGAGAGGGGAAATCCTGGGCCCAGCAGATTACTAGTTGAAATGTGTATTAGATACCGATATATTTTTCTAAAGGAAATCACAAAATACAGGACTATGTTTATATCTAGGAAGCGAGAAAAGTTAAATTATGTTTTTAAACTAAATACTCGATTAAATGCATGCCTGAATCTTAGTAATTGATAACGAATGAATCGGTAAAATCTTAGAATGTGTATCAAAATCAAGTGACAAGTGCTTAGCAATCGTTTTGTGGAATCGATACATAGCCAAACGAGTTCCTTTAATTTTTCTTGAGTTGGCCACCGACTGACTGGTCACCGACTGACATATGACAGGCAGAAAAAAACCAGCACTCGTTCGTTTTCTTTCGGTCTCAGTTTTTCCATGTTTTATTGTATAACCCCACGACTTCGGCTTTGCATATTATACAGGACTATTCGATGGATCTTGCTACTTTGAATTATCCGTCTATTATATGTCGGATTTGTCAGGATTTATTCAGTTAGGCTCGTATATCAGGTGGGCAGACGATGGGTTTCGTGTCGATTCATTTTATGTCCGTACTATTGACCGGTTCCGACATATAATGATGCTCTGTGCCCGACTCTCTGTTTTGGACAACTGATTATGCCTATCGATCGGATATTGTCGACATGGATCGCCGTGTGAATATTGTGTCTTTGAGACTGGTCGCAGACATCGCAGTAACTCTATGGGCAGAAGAGGCAAAAATCGCCTTATCGTCTTGGACGATAAGGCGATTTTATCAGTTATTCCTATTTTAGTTAACATATCTGGGGAAATGATGGGCTTATCATAAAAGTATGCAGGGCAGCAGGCAGCAGCAGCTGCCTTCTTCGATAGCTGTTGGCTTCAAATATTTCATGGTTATTGCGGGGACGTATATAGTCCCGTACATTTTAGTTGACAGCTGTTGAAGAGGACGAGATTCAATAATAGGCTATTATTGTAATTGTATTGTAGGTAGAAGGACTGTGGACTACTGTACCCAAGTAATGTACTTAATGTGGTATCTCAGTTGGGCAAGTTACCGAGAAAATATCGTACCTCCTGCAATATTCTTAGATGATTTGTCATAATTATTGAAGATGAATAATAAATATTTTATAATTATGTCGGATATGTCAGGATTTATTCCGTTAGGCTCGTACATCATGTGGGCAGACGATGGATTTCGTGCTGTTCAAACACATTAGGTGCGATACACTGTTTATAATAAACTAACAAATTACTTGACATTAGAATTTAACACAATAACACGGACAATGAATCGGGTACAGTTTCAAGCCGTCTCAACTCCACTGCGATCAGACGCTCAATGTCCTCCTCTTCTCGAGCTGCAAACATCAGGGCTCTGTAGAAGCCACGCTGTGGTGGGGTTGACTTGTAAGTAGGTCACGTGACGTCACCACCAGCGGACTTGTGATTCATTTTATGTCCATACTAATGAACGGTTCCGACATATACATATGTTGGTGTATTATTTTACTCCCTCTTCTCCCTTTTTAAAAGGTAGGTACCTACTGCTTCTAACTGCTTCATATTGGATGTAGAGACTTGTCTTCAAATGCAGCGACTTTCCAGGGCGTGCCAAACGTGTCAGATCTTCGACGCGTTACACATGAAGGCTCTCTACTAGCACTCCATGCATAGAACCGTTACACAACCGAAGCCATTCATAAATGTTTCGTAAATAACATAAAAGAATAGAATAGAATAGAATAGAATAGCATTTATTTGCAAATATGGGTTGTACATAATTAGGTAGTAGTAGGTTTACATCAGAGTTCTGCCATATTTCACCATTCGGCATGCAAACATTTTTATTATATGAAATTGTTAAAATTTAAATTCTTATTGGAACATTGAATTAGTTATGTCATTCTCATTAAATAAAATTATTAAAATTCAAATATTCATTAAAAATAACTTAATTATTACATTAAACCTCAAAAATTGTCAGTAACAGTAGGTCAACAAGAAATACAAAATCGTGGTCCGAAGACAAATAAACAAGGGGCTCGAGTGCTAGAGATCCCCGGCGAAACCCGTGGCTCGTCCGCTGACGCTCTGGCCGAAAAGCTCAGAGCGTCCCTAAATGCGGACGAGGCCCGAGTGTCCAGGCCCGTCAAATGCGCAGACCTGCGCATCCTGGGTCTGGACGACTCGGTGACCGAGGAGGAGGTGGTGGCCGCCGTCACCAGGACCGGTGGGTATCCTGCCGAGCAGGTCAAGGCAGGCACCTTACGTCCGGATCTGTCGGGCATGCGAACCGTAACGGTAAGCTGCCCTGTGACGGCGGCGAAAGTCATAGTGGAGGGCCGAAGGCTCTTGGTGGGCTGGGTGTCAGCGCAGGTGAAGCTGCTGGAGCCCAGACCTCTGAGGTGCTTCCGCTGTCATGTGGGGCAGCACGTATCGGTCCGGTGCACTTCGGAGGTGGACCGCAGTGGCCTGTGCTTCCGCTGCGGCCAGCCCGGTCACATGGCCGCGGCCTGCTCTGCCGCACCGCACTGCGCCGCATGTGCAGCAGCTGGCAAGCCAGCCGATCACCGGGCAGGGAGCAAGGCCTGCGGTACACCCGCAAAGGCCAGCAGCAAGGGAAGGCCCTCCGCCACCACCGCCAAAACCCCCACCGTCGCCACCACCTTAGCCGCCGCCACTGTTGCCGCCGCTGCCGTTACTTCTGCAATTTCCGCAGCGGGGCCCTTGCAGAGGGCCCGGGAGGGGACTGAAATGGAGTGCCAGTAACGGCCCCATTGCGCCTTCTCCAGGCGAACATCAACCACTGCGCCTGTGCTCAGGATCTGTTGCTCCAGAGCATGGCGCAGTGGTCGATTAACATCGCCGTGGTCGCTGAGCCGTACTTTGTCCCGCCCAGGGATGACTGGGTGGAGGACCATAGCGGTTCAGTGACCATAATTGCGTCGGCCGCCGCCGGTACCCCGACCCTTGAGAGTGTCAGGAAGGGTCAGGGGTGCGTAGCAGCACGGTTCGGGGAGATCGTTGTAGTGGGAGTCTACTTCTCCCCGAGCCGAACTCTCGCCGAGTTCCACAACTCCCTCACGGAGTTGAGTGTCGTCATCAGAAGACATTCCCTCGCCGTGCTTGTACTCGGGGACTTCAATGCCAAGAACTTGGCTTGGGGTTCTCGTTACACGGACGTGCGGGGTAGGATGGTGGAGGACTGGGCTCTGGAGACAGGTCTAGTCATCCTAAATCGGGGTTCTGTCCCCACGTGCGTGCGGATGCGGGGCGAGTCGGTGGTGGACATCTCGTTCGCTAGCCCCGCTCTGTCACCGCGTGTCGTCGACTGGCGCGTCATGGAGGGGGTGGAGACCTATTCCGACCACCGGTACATCCGGTTCGACGTCTCCACTCAGACCTCAAGCGCACCGGTCCTACAGGCCCTGAGTGGTCCGCGATGGGCGCTGAAGCAGCTGGACCGGGAGGCCTGGGTGTCATCACCGGTCAGGCCTGCCGACATCAACAACGAGGCGGGTTGGTTCCAGGAGGCCATGTCCGAGATTTGCGACGTGGCAATGCCCCGAGTTCGGCCAGGAAGCGCCCGGCGTCAGGTGTACTGGTGGTCGCAAGAGCTGACGTCTCTGCGCAAGGCGTGCGTTGCCGCGCGGCACCTGTACGCCAGGCATCGCAGGCTCCGCATCCGCCCTCCGGATGCGGCAGCCATTGAGGCGGAGCTGTACGAGGGGTACAGAGCGGCAAAGACCGCCCTCCAAGAGGCTGTCCGGCGGGCCAAGCATTTGGCCCGCGAGGAGATGCTGGAGTGATGGTGCGGGACAAACTCCGCACCCGGGCCCCCCCGCTAACGCAGAGTCTCCGGCCTGAGCTCGTGGAGGACGTGGTGAGCGTTCTGTTCCCTTCGCGAGGGGAGCATCCTCCCCCGCCTATGGCTCCGTCACCGCATGCGGTGCCGGAAGCGGACCACACCGATGACGACGATGACGTTCCGAAGGTGACTGGGGTAGACCCGATGGCTTGCCTGGCAAAGCCTGGGTCCTGGCCTCTGAGGCTCTCGGGCCCCGACTGGAAGGGCTCCTAAGCGCATGCTTGGAGAGAGGCCAGTTCCCGCTTCGTTGGAAGACGGGGAAGCTGGTCCTCATCCGGAAGCCAGGGCGCCCTGCGGACTCTCCGTCCGCATACCGGCCCATTGTGTTGCTCGACGAGGTGGGCAAGCTCTTTGAAAGAGTCATTGCCAACCGCCTCAGCGGGCACCTTGCAGGGATGGGGCCGGATCTTGCGGAACACCAGTTTGGTTTCCGCAAGGGGCGCTCGACGGTGGACGCCATCATGCGCGTGAGAGCCCTCACGACGGGGGACGCGGTGTCCCGGGGCGGGGTTGTCTTGGCGGTGTCTCTTGACATCGCCAACACCTTCAACTCCATGCCCTGGAGCTGCATTGCGGAGGCACTCCGGTATCACGGGGTGCCGACCTACCTTCGTCGTGTGGTCGGGGACTACCTGACGGATAGGGCCGTCATTTACCCCAGTCGGAGCGGAGAATGGAACCGGCGAGAGATGTCGTGCGGTGTTCCACAGGGTTCGGTTCTGGGGCCGGCCTTGTGGAACATCGGTTACGACTGGGTGCTGCGCGCCGACCTCCCTACCGGCGTCAGTGTAGTTTGCTATGCTGACGACACGCTGGTACTGGCACAAGGGAGGTCGCACGAGGCGGCGGCCGAAAACATGACACGCGGGGTTGCGATAGTTGTGGAGAGGATCCGGCAATTGGGTCTCGAGGTGGCATTGCACAAGTCCGAGGCCATGTGTTTTCATGGGCCTCGGAATGCGCCACCGTCGGGATCCCTACTGATGGCAGGAGGGGTTTCCGTCGGCGTCGGGTCGACGTTGAAGTACCTAGGACTCGCCCTCGACAGCCGGTGGAACTTCGTGTAGCACTTCCGACGTTTGGCTCCCAAACTGGAACGGACAGGGGCTGCCTTCAAGCGGCTCTTGCCCAACCTGAGGGGTCCAAACGCCTCCTGCCGGAAGCTTTACGCGGGGGTCGTGCGGTCCATGGCCCTTTACGGGGCCCCGGTGTGGGCGCGTTCTTTGAGGCGGCAAGCCGCCCACTACCTGAACGCGCCCCAAAAGGTGATAGCCATAAGGCTAATCCGGGGGTACCGCACGATCTACGGCGAGGCGGCTAGCCTCCTTGCCGGATTGCCGCCATGGGATCTGGAGGCGATAGTCCTCGCGCGCCTGCATGAATGGCGTGCGGAAGCACTATGTCGGGGAGAAACTCCGCTGCCGCGACAAATTGCCGCTCAGCGGACAGACCTCCGGCGTGATCTCATGGCGACATGGAGAGAGCGACTGTCGCAACCCCGTGCAGGGCACGCCACCATAGTGGCGATAAGTCCCCTCTTTGAGGAGTGGCTAGAGAGGCGCCACGGCGCCCTCACCTACCGCCTGACGCAGGTCCTCACCGGACACGGTTGTTTCGGGAGGTTCCTGCACCGAATCGGGCGTGAGGAAACGCCCGGGTGTTTCCACTGCGAGGATCGTCCGGAGGACACGGTGGAACACACCGTGGAGGTCTGCCCCACTTAGGCAGAGCACCGCCGTGTCCTCACAGCGGCGATTGGCGGCGGCGATCTCTCGCGTCCGGCCTTGGTTCAAGCCATGGTCCGGAGCGAGAGGGAATGGGAAGCCGTCATGCTAGTGAAGGAGGTGGCAGGACGTGAGAGGGAAAGAACCTCACGTCCCAGCCGCCGCGGGAGACGCCCTGGGCGTCGGGGGTCACGTGGTGGCTTCCGACCACCGTAGGCGCTGGCCTGTGGACGGCGAGTTATGGGCTAGCTCGCCGTCCGGCCGTCTTATGACGACGGGCCGTGTCGACGGCGCGTTCGTGTCCCACGCGCGCCTCAAAGAGATGTCAGCAATCAAGTAGGGGTCCGCATGGGCCGATGCCTGCCAGGGCTGCGGGACTGTTCGAAAGAGATAGCGTGGCCTTGGAACATAACGGGCAAAGAAGGAACATGGATGGGTTTTAGTCAGTACAAGTCTGACACTCCCCTGCGCTCCGCCCAGAGTGGGGGGGGTCATTTGATGATTTCCCATCCGGAAAAAAAAAAAAAAAAAGACAAATAAACAAACAAACATTAAAATTCCAGGTCATAGACAATACACCATAATTATTCCGTAAGCAAAACAATAATTAATTAATAGACCTAAATAAATTAATCAATTAACAATTCGAGGTAGTTTGATAAAAATTGTCCGTTAAAAACTCAGTTACACTGTAATACGTTTTATCTATTAATAATTTACGAAGTGTACTTTTGAATTGCACCGTTTTCAAGTCTTTCCAAGCACTTGACAATTTATTATAAATAACTGGGGCCATGCAATAAATACTTTTGCGCATCATAGTGGTTTGACACGGTACATTATTTAATTTTGAATTGTCACGGCTGTTTCTTGGGTAACATCGGCCAAACGTTCAAAACGATTTGGATTGTTCTTCACAAACATAGCCACTTCAAGAATATAGATAGAAGGAAGGGTGAATATGTTGTACTGCTTGAAATATGGCTTGCAACTGTCGGTGGTTTTTACTTTAAACACTTTAAAAAAATTACAATGTAATATAACCTCACTTTTACGATACTTCATATAACTTGATTCCTGGATTGCCAAATTTCACCAAATTTTTAGTGAGGCCTTGTTATTACATTCTCTTACAAATAAGGTTTGACTGAGTTAACACCTGGGCCCAGGAAACTATGGAGCCTTTCCCTTCTCCTTTAAATATGACCAGCACGCGAGATTCCCACCAAACGAACCAAGTTCATATAAAGTTCATAAGTGGTTATAAAGCATGCGGATGACAATTATAAAGTTTTTGTTATTGCCTTTTTTTTTGTAAAAATACACCTAATTTGTTTTGTTGATTAATTTGATTGATGCTTAATGAATGAATGAATATTGTGATAAGTGTGCACGAAGTTTTGTCTCAATCGTTTATTTTATTTAACAACTTATTTGATTAAAAAATTATTTTTAGTTTGTAGAAAGCAAACAAGGCAAGTTAAATAAAAGCTTTTAAAATTATAAACATGGACCGTTGTTGCATTTCGTGATCCAATAATTAAAACAGGTTGAAATGCGGGCGAGACTAGTGTTCACTGGGAATCTATCCATTAATTAGTCATCATTAGGAGTTTTATATTTCCAGAAAAGTTTAAAGATTAAAAAAGTTTTAAGTTGTTTGTGAAAAGTAGGTCTTCGTAACTATTTCCATTTTTAAAAACACAGCAAACAGATCTTTTCAAAAGTCGTCCAGATGATACCGTACTGTTCTTCACTGGTGGTAGTTGGGAGGAGGTCTATGATACTGCTCAACTGGTCCTTAACACAGTCAGCAAATGGTTGCGCAACAATTTATTGACACTAAACGTTCCGAAAACTAAATATGTAACTTTACTCATAGAGCTAACCTTCTCCCTCCGTCAACCCTTTCTATTTCGGTGCACACGTGTTGTTCTCCAAATCTCGACCGTATTTGCCCCATCCTCGAAAGAACTGTTAATATAAAGTATTTTGGGATAATTATTGACTCCCATCTTTCTTTTAAATCTCAATTTGACGCGCTTGTTCCGAGGATCCGTAAACTTATCTACATTTTAAGTCATTAAGACACACTGGAGAACGAAAGACCATTAAAATGGTAATGGTTGCCAGTCGTTAATTGAGTACTGGATCACAAGTTGGGGCGGTGCCGCTAAAACCCATCTTATCGAGGTAGAGAGGGCGCAGCGTGCTATACTTAAGGTTGGAGCTGGTCTCCCTTTTCGTTTTCCAACTATTGATTTGTACCAAGAATGGGACAACCTTACTGTTTAGCTAGGCTAGTTTACTATGCTCATTTCCACAGTATTATGTCTTATTAAATGGCATCCTGCTGTGGGGATCAGCAGCAGACGTTGACTCAATTTTCATTCTACAAAAGAAGGCAGTCCGCGCGATATAAAATGGGTCCTCGCGAGTCCCTTAGAGAAAAAAATATTTTAATAAACAACATTCAGGTTTCGACAAACTATATTCAGGTTTCGCATATACTAAAAATAATTTTAGTATATGCGAAACCTGAATATAGTTTGTTCAGAATCAGTAACTGAATCGATTCCAATAATTTTATTAAATTTAAAAATATTAAATTTAAAGTAGGACACCGAGCGACTTTAAGTACCTAGCGCAATAATTTAGGTACCTACTGCCAAATTATAATTACCAATGAGCTCAAGACGACGCTGGAGGCGCGCGTGCGGGCGCACTGCGTGGTGACCACGTTTTTGAGCGGACAACTAGGAAACAGAACAAGCTTTTAACTTTGAGATTTTTCATAATACAGTTTTGAAATTTTGTACATTGATTCTTTACATAAAAATACTAGACACGTGTTTCAGGTTTCGCATATACTAAAACTAATGTTGTATATTAAATCTATATCCTGACTCTGCCTTCACTTTATATCTTACTGATATTGACACTGTTAGCCTGCGTCATCCCACTGCTGGGCAAAGGCCTCTCTCTATGACTTTCAGTTGCTACGACCTTGGGCTAATGTGGGCCACTGGTCGTTTGTTTTATTCAGCTCGTCCCGCCATCTTTTATGAGGTCTGCCGCGACGACTTCACTTTAGATCTTAAAATGTATTTTATATGTCCGCAAAAATCGAGGGCTTTTCAAAATTAGAAGCGACTTCCTTAATATAAATACTCGCAGTAAACATGAAATTGTAAATGCCTTAATTCAGATTAACAAAAACTAGCAACTCTTTTCTTATAAACAGTATACGCTTTTATAACAAGTTGCCAAAGTCAGTTATACAACTGACCGATGGAAAGTTCAAAAACTACATCAAACGTGTCCTTATTAAAAAAGCTTATTACAAAATCAAGGACTACGTTGAAGATAAAGAAGTTTGGCTTTAGTTCCTTCTGTGTGAACATTGTAGGCTTTGTAGATTACCAGCTGCTTGTTAACTTTTGTTAACTTTCTATCTTGTGTTGGATCTTTTGTGTAGTAAGTAACGAGTTATTGTCGGGCCTACGCTGTCCCCACATACTTAAGTAACATGATAATATTGTAATACCAAATCATTTGAAAAGAGTAACCATGGAGTTTCTTGCCGGTTCTTCTCCATAGGAAACGACCAACCCGAACCGTGCACCTTAATGTCGACGTTTTAAAGGCCATACTATGTGAAATAAAATATTTTGATTTTGATTTTGATCAGACAAACTTTTATGCTGCTTACTGTGACTTAAAAGCACTCCCAGCTACAGTTTGACTCCAAATTAATCAATAACCAACGACGGAGAGGAAGAGTGCAGTTTAAATCCTCACTCCCTCAGATTCTTTTTTGCTTCCATTTTCATAAAACAGTTAAAACATTTCTTAAAACCCTTGACTATCAAAAAACTGAGAACCTTTTGACAGTTCTCAAATAGATTTTCTTCTCTACTCTCTCCCGTGGCTGTTTTACATCTCATATTCGCTCTCGCACACTCATACACGACACTACACTTTCGTATGTACCATTTGTTCTCCATTTTTAATTTTTCTTTTTTACTATTTGTTATTATTGCGGATGCGGGGCGAGTCGGTGGTGGACATCTCGTTCGCTAGCCCCGCTCTGTCACCGCGTGTCGTCGACTGGCGCGTCATGGAGGTGGTGGAGACCTATTCCGACCACCGGTACATCCGGTTCGACGTCTCCACTCAGACCTCAAGCGCACCGGTCCTACAGGCCCCGAGTGGTCCGCGATGGGCGCTGAAGCAGCTGGACCGGGAGCTCCTCCTGGAAGCCTCAATCGTGCAATCCTGGGTGTCATCACCGGTCAGGCCTTCCGACATCAACAACGAGGCGGGTTGGTTCCAGGAGGCCATGTCCGAGATTTGCGACGTGGCAATGCCCCGAGTTCGGCCAGGAAGCTCCCGGCGTCAGGTGTACTGGTGGTCGCAAGAGCTGACGTCTCTGCGCGAGGCGTGCGTTGCCGCGCGGCACCTGTACGCCAGGCATCGCAGGCTCCGCATCCGCCCTCCGGATGCGGCAGCCATTGAGGCGGAGCTGTACGAGGGGTACAGAGCGGCAAAGTCCGCCCTCCAAGAGGCTGTCCGGCGGGCCAAACATTTGGCCCGCGAGGAGATGCTGGAGTCTCTGAACGGAGATCCGTGGGGGCGCCCTTACAAGATGGTGCGGGACAAACTCCGCACCCGGGCCCCCCCGCTAGCGCAGAGTCTCCGGCCTGAGCTCGTGGAGGACGTGGTGAGCGTTCTGTTCCCTTCGCGAGGGGAGCATCCTCCCCCGCCTATGGCTCCGTCACCGCATGCGGCCAGGGCGCCCTGCGGACTCTCCGTCCGCATACCGGCCCATCGTGTTGCTCGACGAGGTGGGCAAGCACTTTGAAAGAGTCATTGCCAACCGCCTCGCCGGGCACCTTGCAGGGATGGGGCCGGATCTTGCGGAACACCAGTTTGGTTTCCGCAAGGGGCGCTCGACGGTGGACGCCATCATGCGCGTGAGAGCCCTCACGACGGGGGACGCGGTGTCCCGGGGCGGGGTTGTCTTGGCGGTGTCTCTTGACATCGCCAACGCCTTCAACTCCATGCCCTGGACCTGCATTGCGGAGGCACTCCGGTATCACGGGGTGCCGACCTACCTTCGTCGTGTGGTCGGGGACTACCTGACGGATAGAGCCGTCATCTACCCCAGTCGGAGCGGAGAATGGAACCGGCGAGAGATGTCGTGCGGTGTTCCACAGGGTTCGGTTCTGGGGCCGGCCTTGTGGAACATCGGTTACGACTGGGTGCTGCGCGCCGACCTCCCTACCGGCGTCAGTGTAGTTTGCTACGCTGACGACACGCTGGTACTGGCACAAGGGAGGTCGCACGAGGCGGCGGCCGAAAACATGACACGCGGGGTTGCGATAGTTGTGGAGAGGATCCGGCAATTGGGACTCGAGGTGGCATTGCACAAGTCCGAGGCCATGTGTTTTCATGGGCCTCGGAATGCGCCACCGTCGGGATCCCTACTGATGGCAGGAGGGGTTCCCATCGGCGTCGGGTCGACGTTGAAATACCTAGGACTCGTCCTCGACAGTCGGTGGAACTTCGTGTAGCACTTCCGACGTTTGGCTCCCAAACTGGAACGGACAGGGGCTGCTTTCAAGCGGCTTTTGCCCAACCTGAGGGGTCCAAACGCCTCCTGCCGGAAGCTTTACGCGGGGGTCGTGCGGTCCATGGCCCTTTACGGGGCCCCGGTGTGGGCGCGTTCTTTGAGGCGGCAAGCCGCCCACTACCTGAACGCGCCCCAAAAGGTGATAGCCATAAGGCTAATCCGGGGGTACCGCACGATCTCTGGCGAGGCGGCTAGCCTCCTTGCCGGATTGCCGCCATGGGATCTGGAGGCGATAGTCCTCGCGCGCCTGCATGAATGGCGCGCGGAAGCACTATATAGGGGGGAAACTCCGCTGCCGCGACAAATTACCGCTCAGCGGACAGACCTCCGGCGTGATCTCATGGCGACATGGAGAGAGCGACTGTCGCAACCCCGTGCAGGGCACGCCACCATAGTGGCGATAAGTCCCCTCTTTGAGGAGTGGCTAGAGAGGCGCCACGGCGCCCTCACCTACCGTCTGACGCAGGTCCTCACCGGACACGGTTGTTTCGGGAGGTTCCTGCACCGAATCGGGCGGGAGGAAACGCCCGGGTGTTTCCACTGCGAGGATCGTCCGGAGGACACGGTGGAACACACCGTGGAGGTCTGCCCCGCTTGGGCGGAGCACCGCCGTGTCCTCATAGCGGCGATTGGCGGCGGCGATCTCTCGCGTCCGGCCTTGGTTCAAGCCATGGTCCGGAGCGAGAGAGAATGGGAAGCCGTCACCTCCTTCTGCGAAGCAGTCATGCTAGTGAAGGAGGTGGCAGGACGTGAGAGGGAAAGAACCTCACGTCCCAGCCGCCGCGGGAGACGCCCTGGGCTAGCTCGCCGTCCGGCCGTCTTATGACGACGGGCCGTGTCGACGGCGCGTTCGTGTTCCACGCGCGCCTCAAAGAGATGTCAGCAATCAAGTAGGGGTCCGCATGGGCCGATGCCTGCCAGGGCTGCGGGACTGTTCGAAAGAGATACCGTGGCCCTGGAACACAAAGGGCAAAGAAGGAACATGGATGGGTTTTAGTCAGTACAAGTCTGACACTCCCCTCCGCTCCGCCCAGAGTGGGGGGGGGTCATTTGATGATTTCCCATCCGGAAAAAAAAAAAAAAAAAAGGCACTAGTCTCTTTCAATGGTGGAATATAACATGAGCCAAAAACATTGTTCATATTTACGGAAACCAATATTGTGACGAAAATAAATGAATCTTTTAATTCTTGGTATTGTTTAAATTTATTTACTAACTACACTGCTACTACTTGTTATACATATACTTGGTATATATTGATGCCGATCGATGTCGAAACTAATCATAATTTGGCGACGAGTAGACTCGACGTGGCAACACGACGCGAGTACGCGACGCGATACATATCGCACAGCAGATTGCTGTGTACTCTCGTGCTTATGTTAACATTATAAACAAGCGAACACGCATCT
The DNA here is from genome assembly GCA_910589295.1 of Noctua janthe. Lineage (NCBI taxonomy): Eukaryota > Metazoa > Arthropoda > Insecta > Lepidoptera > Noctuidae > Noctua > Noctua janthe. The sequence continues at coordinate 278,286 of OU342573.1, read as the reverse complement.
TGTCGAATAAGTAAATTGTTTACGGATGATAAAGATAACATAAGATCACGCTGTAATCTGTAATCCCCGAAGGGTAAGGCAGAGGTGTACCAATAGCGCAACCACATTGTGCCAGTTATGTCAAAGTCCCTTGTAATAGCGTGAGAACCGATCCAGGAGTAGATGTGATAATGTCGAAGGTCTCTACTTATTTGCATAATCCTAAACGTGTTAATTCTCCGCAGCTGGGTCCATTAAAGCAAGCAAACGACACTTTTACATTCTCGGAATTATTCACATCAACAAATCAATCCTATGTTTTACCTGGGGTGTACAGAAACGACACCAGTCGTTAATACTACTTTACTTCGTGTATTTGGTAATGTGTAACTTCTTTATGTGGCGATAATGCTATAACGACTCAATCCTAATGAACCTCGCAGGTAATGCGGATACTTTCCATGCAAAGTTTTTATGTCGCCTCTCTCGCTCGCCAACCGAGCACAATGGATGACCTGCTTCTAACTGCAATATTGTATTCTTTGTACTCATTACTCATCCTCTTTACTTTTTGTTTCAAACATCTACGTACTATATTATAACTCGCTTCTTAATCAATTACATTGACGACTAAACATAGAGAATGGATTTATCTGAATGAATGTAAGTACTGTAAGTAGATTTCTACTCACTACATTTTATTTTAGAATATTTGGTTGTATCATGAAAAGTTTATCTTATTACGTAATATTGGTTTTAGGCGGTCTTTTTGCACGTACAAATTAGTAGATATGATTCAACACAACATTACTAGCAATTCTACTGAATAAGTCGCATTATAAATCTTTGCAAGTAACACTTCGTATACCACGTCGTATACCGTCTTCAATGGAGAACGTTCCGCAGCATCTATCAGCCTTTTTCTCCACTCTCGGTACAAATGTGCCAGTCGCCGCCACTCTGCAAGCAAGCAAGCCATGCTGCTTCATTGTGCTCACACACAGCTTACAAGAACAGTCGGCGATCAGACCAGATGCGGCATAAGAGCTGTTAGTTATAACGGAAGTTTGTATCACTGAGGATTAACGCGATAGAACTTGGACACAAAGGCACGCCAAAATCTAAAAACTGTAATTTTAAAAGAAATCATAATTTTAAAATGCTGTCAAATGTGGCCATACCACAAACTGCACAGTTATAGAACACAACAAATGCAGATTCGTTTAATAACCTGAACATTTACTTCTCATAAGCTCTCTGTTCTTTTCTCATAGAATGAAACAACGATATTAGTGGATTTTTCACGAAAATATCAGAAACTGGAATATGCAGAAAAGGTTAATCCGGAAGGCGGAGTTCAGCAACAATCCGGGATTACTCACACCTGTGCGTGCGGGTGTATGAAAATATCTTTATTGAATTGTGTTCGTAAATAATGAATGAACTGCACTTCCTTGTGATTGTAAAAAAGGTACTGTGCCTTATTGTCATTACTGACTGTTGGCACATTCATAGAATTTAATTTACAATTGCCGCACAAAAGCATTAAGATCAGAACCTAGCAATATGTGTGCTATGTCTTATTTAATGTGCAAATCGCAGCTCAACCGCACTTTACGTAAGCTGACATAAATCAGCTACATGTACAAAAAGACTCATATAAGTGTGAACACGTCTGAGAACAGTCCCCGCGTGTATGCCCACGGCGTTGGCCAACACTCAGGGGGTGTTCATCTGTAAGCTCCAGGTGTTACTCACATGGTTCAGGCAACTGCGACTGTGGTTAGTTTTAACTGAGTTTCCACTTACCATAATCCCCGACATCCGATCCGACCGATCCGTCAAGCGCTCAGGGAATTCGGAAATTCGTGGTGGCACAAGGTAAAAGCTAGCACAAAAAGGAGAATCTTAGATCTTTATAAAATTTATAAATTACACTTAAAATTGTATCTTTCAATTCTATCTTAACACGCCTTTGTCCAATTTGTTGATAACGAGGGGATTAGATTTATTTTTTCCTCGTGTTCGATGTAAAAAGAAATGCTCCACCCTGGCTGCCGGGGCACCCGGCCGGCTTGTTCGTAATATTATTTTATGTTAATGTCATCGGCCTCTCGCTCCGCTTCCAGACAGCTATAAACACTCAGTAAGTAAGGTTTTGATTAATTGAATTTCAGTTTGAGCGTCACAACTTGTGCTACAAGGCTCCGTACTTAAGGGCGGGCGTGTCGAGGGCTAACGCTAAGCTCTCTATTATACCTCACAGTTGAGACTGTAAATGCGATTATCGCAGTCAATTAGTCGCACACAAAGGTTCAAACGCGCTTTACTTTGGACTTATCCAATTACTTCTACCGCCATTTATGCTCTAATTACAATCTGTTCTAACTGTAATCACAATCGATTTTCCTTTAAAACGATAGATATCCCGAATGAGTCTCATTGTGTACACGGAGCTGTCTAACAAACCGCGAGCTTGAACACTCGTTCAGTTACTCCTCATCTACATCATTTCTGTATATTTCGTTTGTCGAGTTATGTTTCTCTCACTCAACAACAATGTAAGACGTTTAGTATCTAGAATGTATTATATCACTGAGATAAACTGTAGGCTTAATAAATATTGTTTTTATAAATATTGTTTACTTGAGAGAGATTATTTTGGGAATAAATGTCCAGAGCTAAATATTACGTTAGACCCTCTTATTTGTAGGAACAACTAGAATCTTTATTTGTTAAAGAAGTTATCACAATCATTGTGATATTGACGGTTAGTCTAATACAGTTCCTGGCCAATATTGAATTATATCGCATGAGGCAAGTTACATATGTTTCGGACGCTGCGTATATCGCAACGGCGCGGCGACACCGTACGGCTCTGGCTTGACGCGGCACCCTTGTGTTTGTTGATGAGTAGAAGGAGGAGTGTGGCGTATTTGTTGAGTTGACAAACCGCAGTCCAAGAATTTTACTATTGGGTGATTAGCGATATTAGCTCGTCAAGTACATAGTTTAGTATTGCTTACAATGTGTGAAGTGCAGGATGTTTTCAAAAACTACCTAATAAAGAAAAGCTCACTTGTAAATTATGTAAAAAAGCATACGACTTACAATGTGCAAATATTACTGACACACATTTCAAGAAAACAATGACACTAGCGCAAAAGAAGTCATGGAATTGGTAAGCATGCAATTGTAAAATCCCAAAAACCGGGAATATAAACACCCGTATACGTGCGCCTTTCGAATCTCAACCTACGAATTCACCCTCCGAAGAAAATGATGTCACTCTTAGGAAAAGGGCAAATGACTCCAATCTCGACATTATCTTTTTCACAAGACCTGAGTCTATTAGGAGACACACAATACTCGAAAGATAAAGAAACACCATTGAGCACGATTATCCAAGGAGAACTAACACTAAAGAATCTGAGCGAAATGATAATTCTTCGTTTACGAGAAAATAATCAGTCTATTATAGCGGAGATACAAAACACAATCAAATAGAAATTAACAAAGCGATAATTACTAAAGTGAAAGAAGATATTGAAAGAAAAACCGACTCACTTTTGAAGGAAAACGAGCAAAGACAAGAAGATATAGAATTAATCAACACCAAGACAATAAAATTGAAAGGATAATATATAAAGATTTCAATAAAAAGAAAATGAGGAATTGAAGAATGAGATTAAAGGCCTAATAAACCTAAAAACGGCAAAACACTTGAAATGTACTGAGAACAACTGCAAGAATATAGTACTCTACGGTTTTCCTGAATATTATAAAGAGCCAGATATAGATTGTAGATTAATTGATCTTTTTTATGAAAAGCTAAATATTGACCTCTCAGGCTTTTTAGAAGAAACTTACAGACTAGGCAGAAACTATAATCAAAACCGACCCCTCGTAAATGAACTCATTAATAAAAGAATGGCTAAATACATTGTACAAAATAAACACTGTCTTCAAGGAACAAGATTGTTCTTATCTGAATTTTTAGATGAAAACGCAAGATTGGAAAGAAGGAAATGCGCGAAGAAATGCTGAAAGCAAGGAAAGAAGGATTATATGCTGTGATTATATGCAATTATAAGAAACAATCAGTTGTTTATAGAAGGGAAAAGAACAGAAATACAGAAGAAGCAATCCGACATATACACTAGCAATCAACAAGTAAATAATGAACAGAACCAAACCCAACTTAACATAAATGAAGATAGCGACGACCGTAAGTTTCGTACATTCCAACAATTTATAATTTTGTTCCAGAATATTCAAAGCATTTATAATAAGCAACACCTATTAGAGGCTTTCATCAACGATCAACCTACCTACAAAGCAATATGCATGTGCGAGACCTGGTCCATCAAAGACAAACTAGAAACTGAGCAATTTAGTGGATATAAAACTGCAGCATCGTATTGTCGACGCTCTCGAAGTGGTGGCGGAGTCTGTATAATTTTAGAGGATAGTGTAAAATGTATAGAGTGTTGTGATATTAGAGATATAACAATTGAATATTCTATAGAAGTATGTGCATGTAAGCATCCAAAGCAAAATTTATTAATACTTACCATGTACTGGAATAGAAGTGAGGAAATATTTTTTTATGTCAACTAAAACAAATAATGCAATATATAAACAATAAATACCAAAAATTTAACATCATTATAAGAGGAGATCTTAACATAAATACCTTAGAAAATAGCGTTAAAACAAACCAATTGATCGATCTCATGCTAGAGTTTAAAGGAGAGGGGAAGTGCTGGGCCCAGCAGTTAACTAGTTGAAATGTGTATTAAAAAACCGTTATATTTTTCTAAAGGAAATCACAAAATACAGGACCATGTTTCTATCTAGGAAGCGTGAAAAGTTAAATTAAGTTTTTAAACTAAATACTCGATTAAATGCCAATCTTACCAAGGGGTATCGTATTACCCAGTACTAACTGGGTTGTGGAGGTCAGATAGGCAGTCGCTCCATGTAAAATACTGGTATTCAGCTGCATCCGGTTAGACTGGAAGCCGACCCAAATTTAGTTGGGAAAAGGCTAGGCAGATGATGACTCGATTAAATGCATGCCTGAATCTTAGTAATCGATAACGAATGAATCGGTAAATTCTTAGAAAATGTATGAAAATCAAGTGACAAGTGCTTATCAATCGTTTCGTGGAATCGATTCATAGCGAACCGAGTTCCTTTAATTTTTCTTCAGTTGGCAACACTGGTCACCGATTGACAGATGACAGGCGGAAAAAAACCAGCACTCGTTCGTTTTCTTTCAGGTTTTATTGAATAACCCCACGACCTCGGCTTTACATATTATACAGGACTATTCGACGGATCTTGCTACTTTAATTACCCGGCTATTATATATGATGCTCTGTGCCCGGCTCTCCGTTTTGGACAACTGATTATCGATCGGATGTTGTCGACATGGATCACTGTGTAAATATTGTATCTTTGAGACTGGTCGCAGACGTCGCAGTAACTCAAAAAGAAGAAGAAGCAGAAGAGTCTTGGACGATAAGGTGATTTTATCAGTTATTCCTATTTTGGTTAACATATGCGGGGAAATGATGGGTTTATCATAAAAGTATGCAGGGCAGCAGGCAGCAGCAGCTGCTTTCTTCGACAGCTTTTGGCTTCAAATAAGTCACAAAACATATATTTTGTTTACATTTTAGTTGACAGCTGTTGAAGAGGACGAGATTCAATAATAGGCTATTATTGTAATTGTATTCTAGGTAGAAGGACTGTGGACTACTGTACCCATGTAATGTACTTAATGTGGTATCTCAGTTGGGCAAGATACCGAGAAAATATCGCATAATTCTTAGATGATACTGTCATAATTATTGAAGATGAATAATAAATATTTTATACATATATTGGTGTATTATTTTACTTCCGCTTCTCCCTTTTTAAAAGGTAGATACCTACTGCTTCTAACTGCTTCATATTGGATGTAGAGACTTGTCTTCAAATGCAGCGACTGTCCAGGGCGTGCCAAACGTGTCAGATCTTCAACGCGTTACACATGAAGGCTCTCTACTAGCACTCCGTGGATAGAACCATTACACAACCGAAGCCATTCATAAATGTTTCGTAAATAACATAAAAAAATTACAATGTTATAATATAACCTCATTTTTACTATACTTCATATAACTGGATTCCTGGATCAAAAAATTTCACCAAATTTTCAGTGAGGCCTTGTTATTATATCCTCTTACAAATAAAGCTGGTTAGATTGAGTTAACACCTGGGCCCAGGAAACTATGGAGCCTTTCCCTTCTTTGTACAATATATAAAAGAACATACGCGTATCTCACAAACCACGTCAACTTGCTTAGATCTGATTTTTAAAAACTTACATGATAATAAAATGTACACGGCCGTAGATGAATTTGGCTTTTCAGACCACTGCGGAACAATAATAAATATGATATTGCAACAACAAATTAAACAATTCATTTGGTTTGCCAATAAAAGATTATTTAATAGAAGTAACATTCAGAAATTTAAATCATAACTAAAGACACTGTGACTGTCTGTCACGTACTCCAAATTATTAAGTAGATATTTTAGTATTGATTTTTATTTAAAATTATCACACGGTATGGGCCACTTACAAACATTAAACTTCTATTTTATGGCTTGACAGGCTGACAAGTTACCGTAATTAATAACGAAGTGTCCTTTCTTCCTTTGACTTGTAAAACAATATTGCATCACTTGGAAACGCATAAATTCTTTACTTTATGGTAAAGGGACTAGGGACTGACAGGCCAAATATAATATATTCAATACATTCTTTAGGAACGGTAAAAAAAAATATCTAATTTCTATACGTAGTTCTGAATGCTAGTGCGACATGTGGTTGCAATTTACTCCGGTCTTGGGCGTTTGAAGGGCACTTAAAACAATTGAGACGTTTGCACAAAAAAAAGAGGCGGTGTAAAAAGTATGGAAACAAGCCAAGCGTGGTGCTTTTTGGAGGCTGGGCCGGGGAAAGCTTGGTGGATTCGTGGCAGTTGGTTTGAAATCGCGGAAGAGTCCACACGTGGAGGCTAGTCGAGCTAAGTCAGGGAGTCGGTCTAAAAACGGTTAAAGAGCTAGGACGTCCTAGGTTAGGTTCATGTAGTTAGCGTAATCTTGGTACCAAGATGGACATGTCCCAGAGGACTGTCGTAAGAGAGTGATTAGTATTTAATAAATTAAATATAAGTAGTAGTAATAAGTCTAGTTGAAGTGAGTGTCGAGACGCGGAGAAGACAAGCTGTGGCGGAGGCGAAACTGGTAATGTGTGCAGTACTCTGTAAGTTAGTTGGAGGCTAATCCTCTTCAATGAACAATGAATACGTGGTAAGTGTTAACTATAATTAACTCCTAGCTTAAGTAGCAGTTTGGCGGAAACGCAGCGATGTTAATAATCATTTATTTCAGCATGACGGCAGAGCCGCTTTATCATCACAATGTATATTATTATCTCATGTGTTATATGTCCACTTCCTAAACCAAACCTTGGCACATATTCGTGATCTGCGTTTGGTTATAGGGACGGAGACCGCCTTTCGCAACACTATACACACATTTCATGCATACGACATATACACTAAACACCAACACACCCGACTATTGACGAATGTTGACTTTTATCTGACTCACCACAAATGAAAGGCAGAACCGTAATAATTCGCATTGCAATTGGAATAAGCTAGAAAAATACAAACAACAACGCACCACCATGCTGCCACCATCACTGAACAATAGTTCAGTGATGGTGGCAGCATCGTAATATTTACGGATTGACTAAAACAAATTATATTGTTCAGTAATATAATGCCGACCTGTACTTGTGGTACAAATCAACCAAACGCTACTGATGAATATTGCGTCCTGTAAAGGTCTAGTTCAGAAACATTGCGTGGGGATTGTTGACGCACATTTCAGGGAGGGGGGGATAGGCTTCACGAAATATCTCAAACTACATCGATAACTCCGTTCTAAGGAACGCTAGGGACAGAAATTCAAACCCCGGCTGTTTATTTCGTTAAACCCAAACCCGGCCGATGGTTGGCAAATTACTGAATCGACACTACTAACAAGATACGCAACCACGACATGGGGAAGAGTAAGTAAAGAAATGTGAAGTGACGATAAATCACCACTTCAGCGTCCACCAATAACAAACGCAATATGTTCTGCTACAGACTGAGTCTACGGTGCGCTTGTGCAAGTTGTGTGTTATCTTAGACAAGGGGTAGATTGCCGTAAAGGGTGTTACTAACATGAATACGCGGAAGAACTACTAAAACGTGCCTTCCTCAATGGCAGTAGGACTTCTCAGTACTCTGTCTTAGGATTGAGAAAGACATGTGAATAATGTTTAGGGAGCGTGATCTGTTAGAATTCGTAGCAGGATCCTTAGTGGGCCTATGCGCTTAGGTCTAACAGTCACGTACTGAGGCAGTTATTGTAACCGGTTACATGCCATAGAGATGGGTTCGTTGTACATTTGAATCATAAAATTAACGTAACTGTAAATAATGAATCTCTTGAGCGCAAGTGTAACGTTTCCTTTACCAAACTTACATCTTATATAAATATCTTTGCGCCCTCTGGTCTTATTAGCTTCATACTTTATTATTGATTTAGTTTTGTAAGATTTGATATTATTCATGTATATGTCTTAACTGTGAACCCCCAATATTAACTACACCTTGTACCCCTCCCTGTCCCCTAGCTTCTAAAGTCGGAACAGGGCTGGAGTTCAGTTTAGTAGTCGGTGGAAAGATGACCAGTTTGGTGTCGAGTCTTACAAGGCCGTGCGGATGGCGGGGCACGGGCCTCTCCCCCTTCGGGGGGAGCCGACATTAATACTAATATGTACATGATTTAGGAAAAACGAAAATTTTATTAGCCTAGGGTAATTTACGACCAGTCACAACACTAAACTGGAACCATATTATACAGCGTCAATTCCCCAGGCAAGTGATATTGGCTGCCTCCTTTTCCTCATTTATATAAATGACCTTCCCAAAATCATAGACGGGCCATGTGTACTTTTTGCGGATAATATCTCAATCCTGACCTATTAAAAAGTTACGACTATTATTGGGAAAATTAAAAGCTGGATGAGCGACCATAATATCTATAAAACTAAATTAATGACGTTTCACCCCCGGCAGAAAAAACAAATAAATATAGATTTTACTTTTAATCAACAAAAATTAGAAACAGTTAACAATTTCACTCTCCTAGGCCTAACAATAGACACACATATAAACTGGAAAACACATATACAGAAAGTTAAATCTAAAATTTCAAAGTTTTCATATGCTCTCCGCGAAATTAAAAAAAATACAACTCTACAAACCGCACTAGCCACATACTACGCGTATACCCACGCCTAGTTTAACTATGGCATCATCTTATGGAGAAATAGCACAGATGCTCCATCATTATTTACCCTCCAAAAAAAGCTAATACGAATAATTACCAATATAGAACCAACAGATAGTTGCAAGCCTTACTTCCAGAAATACAAAATTCTCACCTTAGTTAGTATTTATATTTTGGAATTATGTAAACTAGTCCGCAAATATACAGATTGTTACAACACACGGGGAGACATACAAATCATTCGTTGCGCCATAAAAACAGATTAAGTTCGCCCCCTTCCGCTCCCCTTCCATAAATCACATTCATCCATGTATGTATTCCATGTCAATAAAAGTATATAATAAATTACCAGAAGGCTTATAAAACCAAAATAAAACCAGTATATTTTTAAATAAATTAAAGCAATACTTAATTTAAAAAGTTATTACACAGTTCATGAATATCTAACGGATAAATTCAATAATTACACATAATTACGAATAACAGATATTAAATAAGCAAAATCATGCTGAGTGGTAACCTGCATGTCGCAGTCACGACGTGCAAGCTGTTATCTTTTTTTTTTGTTCCGTCCTGTTGAAATTATAGTTAATTGTTTATTTTTTGTAATTTTGTATGATTTACGTCATGTCCCTGCGACAAATAAATATTTTTTCTTTCTTTCTTCTTCTTTCAAAACTAAACAAAAATAAATTAAACTTTAACACTTATACTTATACATATATAAACAATAAATTATACTATAACACTTATATATAAATCTGTGGCCCGAGTGTCAAATTGACAGCACGTATTTTATCAAACTGAATTTTTATTTAATTTTTTTTATCGATTTTACCCATAATTAAAATATAATTAACTAATTTTATCAATAATTATGATAAGAAAAAAAAAAGAAAACAGATACATCAAAAAACTGGAGCCTAAAATCATATAAATATTTGAAAACGTGTATGTATGACGAACGTCTTAAAAAATGCTGACCAGACGCTGGGCCAAATTACACGAGACACACCCACCATCTCCGGGCTCATCACTCAGCTCCGCCTCGCATTCGCCGGGACGCGCCACATCCGTGAGCGCTGCGTCGCCGGTCGCTGCAGTTGCGTCGAGCTCGAGTGACGAGTTTTTCTCCCCGCCGTCGACACCACCGCCACCACGACGACGAGGAAGAGGACGGCCACCAGCGGGCTTGGGACCTCGAGGCCAACAGGCCACGAACAGGGTCCCCGCTGCCGGTGGAAATGTGTCGCGCATTCGATGGACGCAGTCCATGAACGAAAATGTGATGCGCGCATATTATGGGGCTACAGAGGGAGGAATTAACCTTACTGCGTACCGATGTCGGATGCTCTCTCTGTTTCAGGCTCTTGAACCTGCCGTCAATGTCTCTGCTCAACGATTGTCGGATCAGGTGCGCGTTATTCTAAATAATCATAGGTTGGATGATGCTACACTTGATCGGCTGAGCTCGGAAATGCAGATTAGCCCAGCCAGCAACCCTCTCCCATCCCAGAACGTTACACATGTGCCTGCTGTACTATCACTGCGGGCAAATCATCATGCTGAGGAAGAGGATGACAGGACTATATCTGCAGATAACCTGTGCAATGTGGAATTAAGGAGCGCTCTGGAGGGTGCGGTTCGTGAGTATCGGTTCATGTCACCTGATCTTAGACCACGATTACCACGTTTGCCCATGAATAAAAAGAATAGAGCACTGGTGTGTGCCCTGGATGCGCTGCTACCAAATTTTATTGAAAGCAGCACAAACCTTTGTGATACACACTCAATCTTGTATTGCACGGCTGTTGCGGCATGTCGTGTAGCCAATGTCAAATTTCCAAACACTGACAGTCCTACACGACCAAAATCTGCCGTACCAGCCTGGCAATGCAGGATTGAGCGTCGTATTAATGAGGCCAGGGCATAGGGAAACTCATCTGCTTCAGGGAGGGCAATACACGACCAAGGGTGATGCGCTTTGTGAGGCGGGCATTCTCGGGAACTGATATCAGTCCCCGAGAATACATGTCACGAGTCACAGAGCGCATCGACTTCCTGAAGCAGAAAGTTTATGCATGGGCTAACCGTATCCGTCGGTATAGGCGAAGAGTGGATCGATACACTCAGAACCGCATGTTCCAGAGTGACGAAAGGTGGGTGTACAGAACATGGGAGCGGCCCGTTACCATTCAAGGAGTGACTGACGCGCATCTGCCGGATAACGACGCCATGAATGCTTTTTGGCGAAGTATTTGGTCGGTGCCCGTCGGCCACACTGAGGGTGATTGGATGCGTGTTGTTGAGCGAGCGTGTGACTCAATTCCGGAAATGGAGGCCATTTCTATTAGTCCACTGGACGTGGCCTGTTCAGTCCGTCCGTTACCTAACCGGAAATCTCCTGGGCCGGACGGACTGCACATTTTTTGGATTAAATGGCTACAAAGGTCACACGCTTGCTTAGACTCACAATTCCAGTCATCCTTAGAGACTGTGTCGCTACCACCATTCTTTACAACAGGAGTTACCCACCTGCTCTACAAATCGGGTAGTACTGTGGAACCTAAAAACTATAGACCAATTACGTGTTTACCGACGGTCTATAAAGTTCTAACATCCATTCTGAGAGCAAAAATTGTTCGTCATATAGATAGCAATTCAATTATGTCTGTCTCTCAGAATGGATGTAAGAATGGGTCCTGCGGTACTAAGGAGCTACTCCTTATCGACATGGCCATAAGCCAACAGGTTCGTCGATCCCGGAGGGATCTGTCGACGTGTTGGATAGATTATAAGAAGGCCTATGACTCGGTGCCACATACATGGCTCATGAGGGTGCTGGAATTGTACAAAATAGATGCAACTCTTCGCACCTTCTTGATGTCGTGTATGGGGCAGTGGAGGACGGTCCTTCTTTATCCAGGATGTCGGCAGGTTCTTGGGAACGATGAACCGATCAGGATTGAGCGAGGAATATTTCAGGGTGACAGTTTGAGTCCGCTTTGGTTTTGCTTGGCCTTGAATCCTCTGAGCACACTGCTGGAGGATTCTGGTCTAGGCTAACGGTTGAGGAGAGGTGGTCAGGTTATATCTCACCTCCTTTACATGGATGATTTGAAAATATTTGCTCCCAGCAATTTGCAACTGATGGAGCTACTAAAAGTGACTGAAACTTTTAGTAGCGCCATCAGGATGGAATTTGGCTTGGACAAATGTGCAGTCATGCATGTAAAGCGAGGGGAGATTATGGAATCCGTGGGAACTCAACTCTCGGATTCCATATTCCTTAGGTCCCTCTCATCAACCGAGACCTACAAGTATTTGGGTATGTCGGAAGCATTAGGCATCAATGCTGCCGACATGAAACAATCATTAAAGGAGCGCATCTTTGGCCGCCTGAATAAAGTGTTAAACAGTCTCTTATCAGGCGGAAACAAGGTGCGCGCCTTTAATGGTTGGGTCATGCCGGTATTGATGTATTTCTTACGGCATACTCAAATGGACTCAGACGGAACTTGACGCCCTGGATAGGAAGGTCCGCACACTACTGACCGCAAATCGGATGCATCACCCAAGGTCATCGGTGATGAGACTGTATATCCCGCGGAAGTGCGGAGGTCGTGGATTCTTAAATGCTAAGACCTTGCACAACCGCGAGGTATGCAGTCTCAGGGAATACTTTCTCGAAACCGACGTGGGGATGCACCGAGATGTGGTCTCAGTGGACAAGAGCTTCACCCCGCTCTCCTTGGCTAACCAGAACTGGCGCAAACCTGTGGTATTGGATACTAATAACCGTAGGGAGGTATGGCAGAGCAAGGAGTTACACGGACGCTTTTTCCGGGCCTTACATGGGCCTGATGTAGACTTTTTGGCGTCCGTATCCTGGCTACGATTCGGTGACCTCTTTGGGGAAACTGAAGGTTTCATCTGTGCGATTATGGATGAAGTTATCATGACGAACAACTATCGGAAATATATTATCAAGGACGGTACGGTTGACATCTGTCGGGCATGCCACCGTCCCGGTGAATCCATCCGACATATTGTTTCTGGTTGTTCTCGTCTTGCTAACGGTGAGTACTTGCACAGACACAATCTAGTAGCTAGGATTACTCACCAGCAACTTGCCTTGCAATACAACCTTGTGAGTTCTGAAGTACCATACTACAAGTATGTGCCCGACCCAGTTCTCGAGAATGGTCATGCCACATTGTATTGGGATCGATCTATCATCACAGACAGGAATATTTTAGCAAATAAACCTGATATTGTGGTGATAGATCGCCGAGAGCGCCGTGCAATGATTGTTGATATCACTGTCCCTCATGGCGAGAATCTCGTGAAAGCTGAGAATGATAAAAAAATCAAGTATCTTGATTTAGCACACGAGGTTGTCGACATGTGGGACGTGGACTCTGCAATCATTGTACCGATAGTCGTTACGGTTAATGGACTAATAGCAGAGAGCCTCGACCAACACCTTAGGAGGCTCTCATTGCGCGGCTGGGTCAAGAGCTTGATTCAGAAAGCAGTACTCCTGGACACGGCACGCATAGTGAGGCGGTTCCTCTCTCTGGAGCCCTGACCACCGGCAACCTGGACCTTGTTCCTGATGCCGATGGGCCATCTATTTTTTATATTTTTAAATGTTTTGTTTACTTTTCTTTGTAAAAATATTTAAACATGTATGAGATAAGAGAAAGAATGAATAAAGGAAATAATTATATACTACTCTAATAATAATGAACAAATTTTAAAGTGAGTAAAACAATTAGCAATTTTCAATATAATTAAGTAAATAAGAAATGAATAGATAGACTTACATATAAAATGTTAGAATTAGATAAATTAATAACCAACTTATAATGTCTCATCCATCATAATATTGATCCTGCCTGCTTTTTTATACAAACATTGGAACAGAATAAATTTACAACAATAGAAAGAAAGGTATCACAATAAATTGAAGGAAACATTAGTAATTAAATAATGGATTCTTGTAACAAAAACATCACGCAGAGGCGTAAACAACTTAAAGGTGTTAGTAGTCTTAGCAGCTTCGTTGATAATTCCATAAGCACGTCGTCTAGCATGTACCTTTCAGATACCGCACGTAGTTTGCCAGATCTATTGAAAGTATTGCTCAACCATGAAGTAGAAGAGTTGAGAAATGAAATAATGAAACTTAGAATGGATTTAGAAAGATCTCAGAACGAGGTAGATAATTTAAACTCGGAAAACTTTTCGCTCCAACAAGTAATTACATCTCAACAAAACAAAATAGATAAGTATAAATTGCTTTGTACGGATCCATGTAGGATTATTAATAACAGTACAGTATCCTCGAAGAAACGCAAATCTACGAAGTCGAAACGTAACTCATATTTGAATGAAAGTTATAGCGAATTACATATAAACCTTGAGAACACTATCGAGACTCCGAATAGTAACGTGCAGAAGGAGAGGATTTCTACTACAAACATGAAGCTAAATGACAAAATTATCTCAAATAATACTCCTTCAGAAAACTTAAATCCGGGTATAAATGAAGTAATTAGTACCCCCCTGGCTGTATCAAGCACAGACATAATCGTAAATAAAACCAATAGCTACAGAAATAGGATTCTAATATTCTCTGCCGAACGCACACATATGAGAAACACACTACAAAATCTGATCGGATCAAACTTCATCGTGTCATCCTTTAGCAAACCTGGTGCAACTACGGATAAACTACTCGAATCGTCACTAGAGCTGTGTAAAGATTTTAACAAGTTTGATTATGTCGTAGTTATGTGTGGCAACAATGATAAGGACCCATTAAGAATACAATCAATTCTATATTTTTACTTGGATAAACTTGCTTATACGAATATGTTACTTTGTAATCCAAAAAGAGGAAAGTTCTTAAGTGAGCTTAAACTATGTAAAACTTTCCATCACATCTGTTCCCAGTTTAGCCACAGTGTATTTGTTAACATCAACTGCAAGGTTCCTTATGCCTCATTCTTTTTGGTACTATGCAGGTTTGTGTTGAGAGACATATTGCATCTAAACTATAAATATAATTATAAACAGTATAGTGAGTCTTATTATAATCAGTGTCGATGTCCACGCAGACAGAAATGTTATTGCAACCAGATCTAATATCAGTAGAAACTCAAACGGAAAATAATTTATTTCGAGAATGAATTTAATTTTACTATACTACACACCAATATACAAGGTATTAGGTCAAAAATAAATGATTTGGAATTGCTGGTAGAATCAAAAGACATCGACGTTCTTTGTCTGAGTGAAACTTTTTTTCGTGACCAGGGGGCAGAAACACTACAGTTGCCGAATTATAAAATGGGTTCATATTTTTCCCGGAAAAATAAATCTCGAGGTGGTGTGTGTATTTATGTAAAAAACTCAATTAACTACAAAAAAATTGAATGGTTATCTGAACTATCGGTTGAAATTCATTTTGAATGCTGTGGTATAATAATTCAAGAGACTAATTGGTATTGATATTGTGTGTGTATAGAACACCAAACAGCAACTTTAATCTGTTTATTGAAAAGCTTGAGTTATTATTGTTTAAACTAACCATCAGATTGAGATCCATAAACAAAAAAATATTTATCCTAGGTGACTTTAATATAAACACACTTGCCTGTACCGGGAAAAGTACTTTATTCAAAAATACTTTAAAAAAATTCAATTTGCACCTGACCTTAAACAGACCAACCCGATTAACATCACATTCTGCAACGTGCATAGATAACATAATCACAAATCATTGTAAATCCAAAGCAGAAATATGGGATTTAGGAATATCGGACCATACATGTCAAGTAATAAAGATACCGTCTAATTTAAGTTTCAGAGAAAAATACTGGTTCAAAATGCGACGTAATATAAATTATTACATCGACATATTTTTAAGATACATTTCTCAAATAAAATTTCAAGATGTGTATCATCATCTAGATGCAAACACAGCTTCCGAAGAGTTTATTAGCTTATTTAAATTAATTTTCGATATTTGTATACCAGTTGAGAAAGTTAAAATGCACTATAAAAAAGATACAGCATGGAAAACCAAAGGAATCATAATTTCTAATAAAAATAAACGAAAAATGTACCTACAAACAAAAAGCAGTACGTCTCAAGAACTTAAAATAAAATATGTTCGCTGTTGTAAAATCTTAAAGCGTGTAATAAAACAATCAAGAAAAAATTCAAATGTGAAATTCATCTCATGCAGCACCAATAAAACCAAGGCCACATGGGCATTAATAAAACGACAAACCCAAACTGTAAATGTTCTTCAACCCACAATAGACTACATCCTGCACAAAAACAATGTTATAAAATCTCCTGTAAAATTAGCTAGTATTCTTAACAATTTCTACATTAACCAAAATCTCAACACTACGACACCGGACAATAACAATTACAAATCACAATCAACTTCTAACTCAAGCAGTATTTTCTTGTATCCAGTGGACAGACGCGAATTAATAGATATAGTTCTAAAATTAAAAAATAAAACTCTTTGCGGACACGATAATATACCCATTAGAGTTATCAAGGAAAGCATCCCATTTATTGTTGATCCACTGGTACATATTCTAAATCTAATGTTACAAACAGGTAAATTTCCAGATACCCTAAAGATAGCTCTCATTAAGCCATTATATAAGAAAGGATCACGGCACGACATTAATAACTACAGACCAATTGCATTATTGCCAAGTTTCTCGAAGATATTTGAAAAAATTTTTTCAATCTAGAATCACAAAGTTTTTAAATGTTAATAATATTTTGAATGTTAACCAATTTGGATTCCAAAAGAATAAAACTACATCATTGGCAATATATAAATTATGTAGTACCATCTGGGATAAAATCAATAATAAAAAACAATGTGCTGCTCTTTTCATTGATATGTCTAAAGCATTTGACTGTGTTAAGTATGACATTTTGCTTGATAAATTAGATGGTATAGGAATAAGAGGTATAGCACTTAAATTAATTGAGAATTATTTAAATAATAGAATGCAAGGCACTTTTATTGAAGTATATAATGAACTTACAAAAATGGTGGAGGTAGTGAAATCTAAATTCGAATCTGTAATACTAGGCGTACCGCAAGGTAGTATATTAGGACCCCTCTTGTTCTTATTGTATATCAACGAGCTTCCAAATATAATTGACCATCTTTGTGTAATGTATGCTGATGACGCAACTATATTTATTTCAAATGAATATTTCAATGACCTTATTTACGAAACTGAAATAAATAGAATATTAACAACTGTGACTGATTGGTTGCAGTCAATAAACTTAAAAGTCAATGTCTCAAAAACCAAATTAATTCAATTTAGAAATTATAAAAGTAAACCTACTAATGTGAATGTAACCATGTCTGATACAGCGATTGAAGAAGTAAAAGACTCAAATTTCTTAGGAGTTACAATAGATCAACATTTAAACTGGAAGGCACATATTGAAAAGATTAATAAATGGATATCCAGTGCATGCTACGCATTGTCAGTTCTGGCAGAGACTACAAATCCAAGTGTAACTAGAAATGCTTATTTTGGAAATGTGTACCCACTGTTAACTTATGGTGTCATATATTGGGGAAACTCGACAAACTTACAATCAACATTCATTCTCCAGAAGAAATGTCTTAAGACAATATACAACATGCATAGTACCGAATCATTAAGAGATGTTTTCAAAACGGAGGGTTTCCTGACACTGACTGGTATTTATATACTCGAATTATGTTTATCTGTTAAAAACAATATGCAATATTTTAATTTCAAATCAAATTTTAAAAGAAACATTCGAAAACAATATAAATAATTATGACATTAATTTACCGGTTATTAACAATTTGATTTTTTATAAAAGTACCTACGTTACTGCTATTCGTGTGTACAATCACTTACCGCCAGCAATTAAACAATTAAATGGAAATATGTTCAAAAATAAATTGAAAAAAATGTTAATTGCTAATGTATTTTATAATCTGCATGAGTTCTTTGAGAAAAAATAATATTTGTATGCACCTTAATCCTTAAAATACCATTGCATATCCGACTTGGGTAAACTGTTGAAACTAAAAATGTAATGTTTACTAATAAGAACTTAATGTTCACAGTTATGCAATAAATATATCTTTATCTTTATCTGAAAATTAATTTATTAAACGAAAGTCTTTAGCTATAACTATAGTTAAAATTAAGATAAGCTAATATTTGACAATTGGGATTTTAACAATTGCTCATTTAACACTAAGATTTGTTTTAAGGCAACATTCCACAGTATTGTGGATGATGGCGCCTATTACGATTTTAATGATCAATAACACAATTTATAATTTGAAACTACAACTAAATCAGTTTCTGTAACTAATTACAAACTAAAAGTAACAAGATTATTTTACAGAGCAATGTATTAGTGAAAGACCTATTTGTATTAAATCCATTTATCTGCCGGAAATGGTTTTATGCAAGATCCCATTGTTGTAAAAAGTCATGAAGCCACTAATTAGTTTTATTTCAATAACGCCTTTGCATTTATGAATATTGGCATTGTTTAATTATTAGAGTAATTAATTGTGAAGTATTCTAGTATTGTTTGTAAGTTTTACTGAACTTACTATGTAATAAATTACTGTACGCGCGTAGGTAGAACGAAAAGTAGAGTTAGTAGCTCGCTATTGGAAAACAATTGAAGCATGTAATTGAATGTGGTTTTTCAAGAGAACAATATTAAGTTGTGTAAATGAGAACTGTAACACGATTTAAAAGAGTGTGGAAGGAGTTTCTTAGCCCGTTCTTTTCCTTATAAACAACCATGTTCGCGAACGGGTGGCTCAACTTGTAAATGGTTTAATAGAAATAAACGTTTGAAGTTTGAGTCAAGTATTGTGTGTGATTTAAACTACCCACCTACCTATCTACCAACAAAAACAATGAAGAATCGTGTCCCACGGTTAAAGACGCGAAGACAATATGGCGGCTGGCGGATGGCGTCGATATTTTGGATTAGTGTTCCTCCTAATCCGTTCCCTGTCGTAACATATAAAATACTTAACAGGATAGAAAATATTCAAACTTAACAATAAGGAAAAGTAATAAAACGCTCTTTCTCTCTCTACTTATTTATAAAATTTGCTGTGCCCGACAGGGTCCATAATTGTTTATATTTTTTTATTTACCACCTGTAAGTGTACATTATGGATATAGCAATAAACGATTTGATTTGATTTGCAGTAAAGAGAGATTGCTGGGCACGGTTACCGCGCGGGTGTCGGTCACTGTAGGCCACACCGAGCGCACGGGTGGCTCTCATCAGCGTGTGGCGGGACGCACGCGGCCAATCGGTACACACATTAAGCCACGGACTGGAGCAACTAACCCACTACTTGAAATATGAGGAGAACAACAAATCTACCTTCAGTAAGCACACACTGTACTTATTATTAAACCCATAGCCCCAAATTAATCGGTTTGCTCAAACATAAGATTTTTCCGACCTCGTATCGTATACAGAGTGTAAGGCACATCCCTCCACAAACTGACGGGGTGAATTCAGTATATCATACTAAGATAACTGGTACAAGAAGTTATTTCAGGAATGTTGTGGAAATCCAAAAAAAAATATTTGTCTTATTTCCTCATACGCAATGTATCGTTACCGTGGCAAAACGCACACAGCGAAAGGCAACCGTGACGACCAGTTCGATGAACTTTGTAGCCAGGCAGGAAGTGAACAGCTGATTTCACGCGTCGTTCGTTAGAGTATTCCAACATCCAATGTTGGATTTTTTATTTTTGTCGTATTATTTACATAAATGGAGTGTTTCGTACAAGTAGTGTAATTTTATATTGAAATAAAGGAATAGTAATGGAAAAAAAAAAATACGGAGAAAAAATTTGATGAAATATGATTCAAAATAAGGAGCTGAATGCACCCAGTCAGTTTGTGGAGGGCTGTCCCTTACACTCTGTATATTACAATATTTACGAATGCTTCACATGAACGCGTCGCGTCAGTACGTTTCACGCTCGCCTTAATAAGTATGGTATCAAGTATCAGTTATTAGTAACAACTTAGTGACGGAAACTAATATTATTCCTGCAAACAATGAACCAACCGCAGCTAACGACAAGAATGTATGTCTGCTTACCGACAAATGCTGTATGGACTGTGGCTTCTAAGAACCACATCAGGTTACTTTTGGGACTGTTTGAGTGTCCGTGATTTTAACATGACTTACATGGCATAAGTGTACGCGTGGGTACTCATTGCTCCTCGAGGCTCCTTTTGTGCACATTGAGCTACTTGAGGTTGTCTGTTTAGCATCCTAATGATGTACCGCTTAAAGCTTCGCCAACAGGTTCCATAAGAGTATGTTTGGACGTCTTTATCTGCGACCTCAATTAGAATTGTCCCGGAAATTTGAATTGAGGTACTTGAAGTTAAGCCCTACTTGTAGGGGTCACCTTACATTTTTTGAGCCCCTTTTAAAGGGTAATTCATAGCTATAATATAACAATAGCAGTAGGTGTTATAACAAATTCATAACAGTATAGTCAGCGTATGGACTACATCTGTAGTAAATGTCTTCTATTCTATAACTTTTGCTACATCGCATAACGATAGGTCACAGCTACACTGTCTACCCCGTCGTAGCAGATGGCCCCCGCAACCGTAGCGCTGAATCCTACGTCGTAGCAGATGGCCTACGCAGCCGTAGCGCCGAATCCTACGCCGTAGCAGACAGCTGGTTTACTCGTTGTGTTGCATTGGGTCGCTTTGCATTATCTTTTAGCGCTGGGCTCTTATTTCATCAGCTTGTATTTAATTTGCCTAATTTATGTAATTATTTTTAAATTGTCAAAACTGATCGCGAAATGCTCTAAAGTCCGAATAAACTTTTACCGTAAATGTGAATTAGTTCCGTAGATATATATATTGATGTAACTCATCGTATTCTGTCTCGTCTATAGTGCTCTTTGATAAATCTTAAACTTCAAACTCAGGGTTAGCCGGCGGCTTCAAGGCGGAGTTAGTCTCGAACTAATCTACAATTAGAAGCACTACAAGAGATACAAGTCAGCCTTTGTCCAGTAGGAGCTAGAGGGAACTTGTTATTCAAAGTTAATTTGTCCATGTAACTTCTTACATTCATGCCTATAGGCTCGTTTTTTGCTGAAAACGTCGATTTATTTTTGATAAAGGAAATTTAATTCCTAGAAATACTGCCAAGATAAATTTCAGAGATAAGTACATATCGGATATGTCAGGATTTACTCCGTTAGGCTTGTACATCATGTGGGCAGACGATGTGTTTCGTACTATGAAAACACACTGGGTGCGATACACTGTTTCTAGCAAACTACTAACAAATTACTTGATATTACAACTTAACACAATAACACGGGGCACAATGAATCGGATACAGTACCAAGACGTCTCAACTCCGCCGCAATCAGACACTGACTGTCGCCCTCCCCCGAGTTAAACATCAGGGCTCTGTACAAGCACGCTGTGTTGTGACTGATAAGTAGGTCGCGTAATGTCACCACTGCACACAGGCGCACTTTCCAATTCATTATATGTCCGTACTAACGACCGGATACGACATACATATATTACTTCTTCCCTGTAACAAAGGTGAATTATTTTTCGAAGCCCGCGAGGCAGATGATAGATACTTTTATGTGTTGTGTGATAGGCTACAATTGAAAAACTTGTCATGAACGGGTCACAAGCAACATTACAATGGAACTAAGTCGGCACTTAGAGAAGAATGAGCAAGAAACTCCATGGACACGCTTTTAAATCAAAATATTGTTACAAAATTTTGGTAACATCATGCATGTTGAGATTATACATAATAATTAAGAGTGTCCAGAGTAAAAGATTAAATCAACAATTTAAAAATAAAGTAATTAAAATAAACTGTGGCAGCTAAGAGATGACTAGTCCCAACTGATACCTCCCGTTCACAAACATGACGCAAAGATCAGCGCCATTCATCTCAACCTCATTGAAGTGAACTAAATGACCCGACACACCCGCCACCATCAGCGAGACATTTGAGTGAGCACACATGAAACGTTGATATTTGAAAGAACTAGAGGGGGAACATATCTTCCAAACATTAAAATCTTAGTTCGTGAGCCCAAGTGACTGTGGAGCAGGACTAGCAGTAAATTCAAATTCAAATTCAAATTCAAATCATTTATTGTTTGTCACATGTAGATAAAGATGTCATAGTCATAATAATTATAGGAGCAATGTAACATACCTATAAGGTGTACAATATTTTTGGCGCTTTGTTGTTGACTTACGTTAATATAATATACATTTACACTTTATCCCCACTTTATCACTCTTTGCATTAGTATAAAATTGTACCATAATAAAGTATTGTAAAAAAATATTTTGGATTAGTCAAATTATACATGTCAAATTATACATAAAATAAAAAGTCATAATAACATACATTCATTAGTCAAGTTGAAACATTGAAAATATTATAGGTACATGTCAAATTATAAATAAAATATAAGTCATACAACAGTCGTCATGGTAAAGAAAAAACAAAATATTTAAACTAACCTAAATTTTTGTCGTTAAAAAACTCGTTTATAGAGTAGTACGCTTTACTTAACAGGATTTCCTTTAGCTTATGTTTAAAAATATTGATCGCTGAAATACATTTAACATCGTTTGGTAATTTGTTATAAATTTTTACTCCCATTCCAAATATACTAGATTTAAATTTAACCGTTCTACATCTAATTCCCGATAGCACGTTTTTGTGCCGTGCACTTCTAAGTGTTTCATATTTACCTATATCACTTTTTATCATTACTGCCGCTTCAAAAATATATAATGAAGGCAGAGTTAAAATTTTTAAACTCTTGAACACTTCCCGGCATGAGTCAGTCTGTTTCAGCCCAGTTATGCTTCTCAAACATTTCTTTTGGGCTTTAAGAGCATATTCTCTGTTGGAGGAGTTTCCCCAGAACAGAAGGCCATACTTTAGTGTAGAGCCCACATAAGCATGATATGCGTTTAATAATGCACTCTCGTTCACAACTTTCCTAAGCATGTACAGGGCGTATGAATGTTGGTTCAATTTTTTACAGACCTGGTCAACATGATGTTTCCAATTCAGTCCACGGTCAATATGTATACCCAAAAATTTTGTGACATTGACTTCTTTTACTATTTCACCTTTGTAACTTATTTGCATTTTTTTCGTTTTTGTGTTTTTATTTGTAAATGTCATGTAATTTGTTTTGTCAAGATTTATTTTAAGATTATTTAGAGTCAACCAATCAATAATAGTTTCTAATGATTTATTAATATTTGTCTCATATTCATTTTTATCAATGTCACTAAAAATGGCCGTGCTATCATCCGCAAATAATACCATCTGCTGGTTTATAACTTTTGGGAGGTCATTTATGTAAATTATAAACAAAAGAGGCCCTAGGATGCTTCCTTGGGGCACTCCATACTGAACAATTTTTGGATCAGATGAGTAAGTCTGTTCAAACCTTGTAATCTTTGTGATTTGTGTTATTTGTGTCATTTGATATCTATTTGTGAGGTATGATCTTATAAGATTTAAAGCATTTCCTCTTACTCCATATTTTTCAAGCTTAGTCAAAAGTATCTGATGATCGACATGATCAAAGGCTTTGGACATGTCCATAAAAATCGCAGTTAATTGTTGTTTATTATCTAGCCCTGTCATTATAGTCTTTAAAAAATTAAACAATGCATCACTTGTAGATCTATCATTCCTGAAACCAAATTGTTCGTTCGCCAGTATGTTGTTGAATTCAAAGTAACTATAAAAAATATTGTAAATAACTCTCTCAAAGATTTTGGCAAAAACTGGTATTAAAGCGATTGGTCTGTAATATTTCATCTCCTCTTTGTTTTCTTTTTTGAATAAGGGATTTATAACTGTAAATTTTAGCTTGGACGGAAACACTCCCTTTTCAAAACAAAGATTAATAATATGACTTAGTATGGGAGCGATAAGCTGAGATACCCTTTTAATTATCTTTGTACTTATGCTGTCATAACCTGTACTGTTTGTATTATTAAGCAGTTTGATTATTTGATCAATATCATTTGGATTTGTCGGACTTAAAAATATTGAATTGGCATTATTGTACGTCAGTGTCTTTATAAAAGAGTTATTATTTCCTTTTAGCGTCGGTTTAATATCGTCAATAAAGTAATTATTAAATGCCTGAGCTATTTCCTTCGGTGCTGTAACTAATTTATCAGTCACTTTTATTTGACTAACATTCTCCTTTGGTGTTACTGTTTTGTAGTTGTTTATGATTTTCCATATCGCTTTGCTTTTATTAGTAGATGAGTTTATGAAGAAGTTATTTTGTGATTTTTGGGTTTTTTTAATAATTGTCTTTAGTCTTCCCGCATATTCTTTAAAGTACATTTTGTCCTTAGGATTTGAATTTAAACGGTACTTCCAAAGGAGTTGACGTTTTCGTTTAGAGCACGTCCTAATACCTTTACTTAACCACATCGGTCTCTTAGAAGTCGGTATTTTAATATTAATGATAGGAAAACATAAGTCATAAAATAGTTTAAATAAATCATGGAAGGTATTATAAGCTGTTTCAGGGTTACTTTCTAAGTAGCATTCCGTAAATTTAAGATTTTTAATACAGTTTTCAAATTTTTTAATATTATGCTCACAATAGTCACGCTTTGTTTTGAACCAGTGTTTAATAAGGTAACTTTTTTTTACTGGGCACCTTAACACTTGTGCAGTATGATCAGAAAGCGAAAGTTCCAGAACACAAGATTTTGACCCTCTTATATTATGGGCTATATTGTCAATACAAGTCATGCTGCTTAATCTGGTCGGTTTATTTATAGTTAATTTTAAGTTGTAACTTGCAAGTAATTGTTCAAATTGTTGAGATACGTTATTACTTTCTAAACTATTAATATTAAAATCACCACACATTATTACTTTTTTATTTGAGTAGCATATTTTGTTCAGTACGTTTGTTAAGGCAGCAAAAAATAAATCCATGCAGTCCTTTTTATTCTTAGGTGGTCTATAAACACATAATATTATAATTCTGTGATCCGTTAGTTCAATGCCACTACATTCAAAAATACCATTGATACTGAGGCTCTTGGCTTCAGGTAAAGTTTTAAATTTATGGCTTGATTTTAATAAAATGCAGGACCCTCCATGTCTTTTGTTTCGGGAAAAAATGTCTCCTAACATAAAGTTTGGTAATTTAAATAGTTTACTATCATCAATTGTCATGTTGTGTTCAGTTATACATAGAATGTCGATAGGGTTGTAGTGTTTATTATTACTTAGCGAGTGTAAATGTACTGTCAGCTCATCTGATTTACTTATTAAACCGTTTATGTTTTGATGAAGTATGTTTATATGTTTATACACGAAAAAAGTCATTATTTGTAGGAGAATTGTCGTTATCGTCATAATTGAGTTCTGTCTGAGTACATTTGTCTTTATAAATAGTAGTTGCAATGTCAGGGTTGAGCTTTTCCTTAGCATATCTGTCATAGTTTCGTTTAAAACATTTCTTAGTATTTCTTTCAGAATTAACTGACATATATGTAACGGTAAAAAGCGATACTTTGGCACATATTCTGAGTAGTTCATGTCTACGTAAGTTGAATGATTGTAGTGAGAACAAATAAATTTCAGTTTATAATTTAACTTATTTAGTAGAGCCAAGCATTTTTATCTACGATATAGTCTTCCAACTTGTAATATGCTCGCTTACATAGTGTGCGTTTTATGCAGAACAAAAGAACGTGTTATCATACATTACTTCTAGCTTATTACAAACACCTAACACAATATACACTGACAAGGAACACAAGGCCTATTTCGTGTTTAAATCACATAATGTAAACACAAATAGATTAAATATGTGTGATTTACAATATCTAATGCTGACTACACACATACGACACAGTACATAGTGCGTATCACATGAGCCATTATGTATTCATAGCGACGTGCAGCCAATTTACTTATTTAAATTACGTCGACACCTTCCCGGCGCCAACTAATGTTATAATCATCTGAAGTACTGGCGCATGGCGGCCTAGCAGCTAGCACGCGGGACACGGAACATTATGTCTACAAGATATTAAATATTATGAAAGCGGCTACAAGTCTGCCAGGGTCGCGTCTTCTTTTAGCACTTAACTCTTATTAACATCATCTTACACGCTAATTGGAAATGAAAATCGAGATTATTACAGAATCATAGCGTGCTCTTAGTATTATTACAGAATCATAGCGTGCTCTTACTATTATTATATATTATTGCTCTTACTATTATTATTGATATTTGCAGTTCTGTTGTAAGGCCATCATGCATTACGAAGCGGTCACCAAGCTGTCGAAGATGCACCTACCCTTAGATTGTGTCTTGTAGTCTGTGAGATGTACACAAGGTGTCAACGGACCCTTCGAAAGTCGTCAACCAAGCATTCTTGGGGTGAATTTCTCGGTTAACGGTAGGACTCAATGTAACGCCCCAAAACATTGTGATGTACAGAGGTCGTAGAGGTATTTAAAGTAAAATAATAACATTAGAAACACGTATAACTTGTAGAAAAGTTGGAACTTTGACTTCCAATATTTTCGTAACCAGAAGGTTCCCAGGTATAGTCCAAAACATATCGCAATGAATGGGAGGACAAGTGCGGCAGGATCTTAAAGAAGAAGGGTCTTTTACACTCATTATTTTTATTTAGAAACACTTATGTTAGTCGCCATTACACCCATTTATGAATGCAGCCGCATAAGTTCACACAAGACGGCTGTCTTGTTTGAGCTTATGAATAATGCTGACTCCAACGTACTCTTAGTTGGAAGGCTATGCATATGACGAAACGTAAATCTTAATAAGTACTTAGTGCGACAGATAAAAATTAAATACACTGCCTCGAAAACTGGTTCTTATCGCACTACGATTAGGTTAAATATGCAATGTATTTCACACGCGTGGGTTTTTATTTATTATTCGCAACGTGTGCGGAAATAAAAATTTGCACAGATATACACTATACATAAGTTCAAATTGGTTCAATGCCTATAGTCGGCGGTGATTGTTTTTTTTTCAACCTGGTGAAAGCAAAGCGTGGAAAAAAGCAAACTAAATCATAGTTTCCTAATAATTCATGACAAGAATTTTAAATACTTTTTGTTCTATTAGTTTATTTCTTCGAAAGTGTATTGAAAAACGACGTTTGATACACGTGGATATTTGTTACTCCAGTTCTCGGCTCCATAACAACCTCGCCTGCGGCTCGGGTGTAAATTCCGACTCGAATGCAATGACAAAGTTTCGCCACTTATACCAAAATGTGCTATTGCTAACCTCTGAACATACCGCCATCCGTGTACACGACAGATATTTTTTTATTATTCAATATACGTCGTCGCGTTCATTAGGTTTACTGCCCGTCGCACGACCTCCGCGCAAGGTCACTCGCTGACATTACTTTGGGCGACCGCGCGCGGCGGTGCGCACTGCTCGTACCTACGCACTCCGGACGCTCGTAACCTAACAACGAGCTAACGGAGCACATGTAGCCTCTACAACATTTGTTTCACATTTCTTCGTTTTATTACTATTGTTAGATGGAGTTTAGGACGAGTGCCAACTGGACGATCTTTTATTTAACTTGCCTTGTTAGTTTGTTTGTTTGTATGTATTTGTCAAATGTTTGCAACTGAGTTTTAAACCAGTTCCCCCCCACCAATTGAGCTGAAATTTTGCACACACTTTTGATTCTGGTGACAATACATTTTCATGACAGACATTACTAATCCTGCAGCCAAGATCGTCTCCTCACGAGGGAACTCCTCAGTTTCGTGAATAGAAAAGGCAAAAAAAAACTAAACGCGACAAGTTTTTATGAAAAATAGTCTTTTCGTTTTTATTTACACCAAGGTTTATTTTCTTCTTTTAAGTGTATTTTATAAAAGCTTATTTGTAAAAAGGTTTTTTAATTAATAATAATTTTATGTAGACCACGGACTCAGATGTTGTTGTCCGGTACATACCGTGCGCTGTTGTTCCGTCAGTCCGGTACGCAGCGGTCGCCGTCCGCTCGCTCGCTACAGACACCGCGCCGCCGCCGCCGGCCGCAAAGCACCAGCCGTCCTAAGGCAATACCCCTCATTCATTTTCAACAGTAAGAATACTCTGTACATAATCGTAAAACATGTTACGCTATAAACCAATCAAAAAGCTCATCAAATGAGCAATGACCATATTTTGATCCTGAGTTGAAGAAAATTATTTCGACATTATTTTTTTTTCGACTGCTGAGCATGAGGTCCTGGGTTCGATTCCCGGGTCGGGCATAGTGTTATTGGGTTTTTCCATCAGGGATTTCTCAGTAGCAGCCACGGAGTCTGGAATTGTGTCCGGTTGATGGCAATAGGCTCGCCCCCTATTACATGTGACTTAAACATAACTGGCGAAATGTGGGTGTACTCATGGTATAATAATATACGGCGAAGTATATTATTATACCATGGGTGTACTATTATGTACACCTCTACCTAACCATTCGGGGATTATAGGCGGAAGTTATGTTTATTTTTTTATAAAATGTGTCACGATTGTACCAAATAATGTATGCTATTAAACAAAGTAATCCTCGTTTTCTTCACCGTGTGAACATAAGCTTTATTCAGAAAACGTTTAGTAGTAGCTGTAGCGCAAGCAAAGGGTTTAACAAACAGTAGATTCGCGAGGTGATCTCCGTCCGCCATGCGACGGCGACGGACCGTTTGTTCTGAACCGTGCCGAGCCGATGGGTCACGGTTATATTAACTGTTCACTTCTTGCTCGGTTTTTGCTAACATTATTAAAGCTTTCCTTCCCGGCTACCGGGTGATGTGACCAGATGGTTAACGTTAACTGATCGAATATAATTATGAGGAGGTTTTCCGAAAGATTAAAAAGGTTCTGATATAAGTAGTTTCTGAGAAAAAGGTTTTGCAATAGAATATGATAACGGAAAGAAAAATCTTTGTTCAGACCTTAACAGGTTCCAAGAATCTATTATTGTCTTCACAGAATATCCGCAAACCTTGTGGTAAGTTTCCAGAAGAAATAGCTAAAGTTCGACTACTAAATTAATTACTAAATAATATGTCATGAAGCATGGCGTCGCCCACAGGCGGGTCCCAAACACACAGCGATCACATAATGAGCTTACCGGATAACACAATAGTTGCCGTGGCAACCGGCCCTATAAGTAGGTAGGAAAATATGAGCCGGGTTCGATATCCTGACTCATTGTATGTTTCGTTGATATCTCTATTCAATAACCAATCTCTATCAAAAGGTGTTTCATAAAATCTTTTTGTAGGCTGACGAAAGACTCTTAGAAATATAATTGAACTGGAAATTATAAAACATGTTTTGTTTTCGTTGTTTGTTGGGTTGGGAATTATTGATTGGTTGGCTCTATGAAATAATTAATTAGACACTTCACAGAAAAAGCATTCAATATTTTTCATTGGAGACCGTTCAATAATCAATGCAGTACAAACTAGTGGCCCAGGATCCCAGGGCCGCCAGACCTTATTTATTTTCGGATTAACAAAATTTGTGGTATCGAGTAGTGTTAGTATGTACTGATAGCATATGCATATCTGCCAGCCAGGGCCGACACGACGGCTAATTTTCAGGTATTAGGTGGTAAAGTTACGTAACAATATTACTCACTTTTTACAGTCTGAGAGCTGATTTTTATACAACGTGTAACAGATTAAGCGCAATACCTCAGACAATTAGAATATTAAATTATAAGTCTAAAACAACATCCGTAATTAAATAAATTTAAACCAAACCTAGTCTTTTTTTATAAAATAGTTATCCTTACTAAACGCAAAACGTAGGTATGTACATCAACATCCCTGCACACACGCTCATGCAATGTTAGCGGCGACACGCAAACTCTAGCGCCCGCCAGCTGACCATAGCTGTAGGCATTAGATGTGCTTTAGTTCAATGAACGATTTTACGTACCTAAACTGTCACAGGCTGATATTATGAATAACTTTTGATACTTCATTGAGTTTACCGTGAAATGATTGATAATTTTAAGTGAAATTATCAGCACAAATCTAACACTTTAGGCTTGGTAACGGGGATGCATTTAAAACAGCGACTTTTTACCCGAACTACGAAACTCACGAAGGGCGAAGCGCCCGGACTCCGTGCGGCACACGCGGGTAAAAAATGTATCTCAGATGCGTAACTTTCGCGATATCAACTACCCCCTGATAAGTCGTGTTTAGGTACAGTTTATTGTTTGTACTACAAAAATATTCAAAGAGCTGCGTGTTTAAAAGATTTGAATCATAATATTTACAATGATAAAAATACAATCGTATTGATAGGAAGAAGTAGGTACTTACAGAACTGGACTATTTACACTTTACACTTAGGTTATTAATTCGCACTATTTCTGCGAGCCACGGTTATTAAAGTTTCAAAATGACCACCGCCTTGTTCTATGCACTTATTTCCATGCTTTCTTAAATTGTATTTCAATTTTGTAAGCACTTCAGTATCACTTTTCACCGTCACAAATGCTTGTTCAATTTTCGTTTTAATTCCTCGACACTTGTAGATTGATTGACGTACACGAGCGATTTTATGCGACAACACAAATAAAAGTCTAATGGTGTTAAGTCAGGCGATCTGGGAGGCCACGGCACAGGTCCTCCGCGACCTATCCAACGATTGCCATACTCCGCATCCAGATGCCGTCGAACGGTCCACGTGAAATGCGCGGGAGCATCGTCTTGCTGGCCGCACATTCGTCCCTCTGTCCAATGCCGTATTAGGAAGGAACGTCTCAGAGTCCCTTAGTCGCTGAGTTGCAGCCAGCATCGTCCTGGCGCTCACACTGCAGCCAAAACGGCCCGACAAGCTAACGCGACATTATCAAGACAGCGAGCCAGTGTTCTCACCATCTCCGTGTATTGTATTTTGGTATACCGGAAAGCCATCGCGCAAAAAATATTACAGAAGTAAATTTAAGAATATCCACACTACATCGCTATCGGCGGACGACTAGCAATGCAATGTTAGGTATTGTACTTGTGGTATTCAGCGGTGGTGGCGGCGTGTATGTCGGCATTTCGCATAACCGTCAAAAAGGTTGCCGACAAATGGTTTATCTCATTGCAATAATAGATACTCTGATGACCAACTAAGTTAGGTCGTGTATTCAAATAAGCCTTACTCATTGGAGATAAAGTTGGAATTCCTTTAAATTACCTCTTTATTTGACGCACACTGCTTTTAATGTAAAATGCATTGATCTTATTTACGTGTGTGAATTACGAGCTATGAGCGAATTACAAATAATGTCGTGCGTTTTAGTAGCCCTTATTGCTCAAAGTTAAGGTTTCAATTTCCTTGAATTAAGGATTGTATTAATTTGTCATGATACTGTGTTTCCAATTTAAGTTATTTAAAAGATTTTTCCGTCAAAATTTAGCACCTATTTTTTATGACGGAAATCGATTTAGAAGCCGATTCTGAACCAACTACTTTCAGGAATTGCGTTTATTCTGTTACGCGTTGTATAATTATGTATCTTGTATAGGCAGAGGTGTACCTAATAATACATCCACATTTATACAGCCAGCCAGTTATGTTCGGGGCAGGATGGTGGAGGACTGGGCTCTGGAGACAGGCCTAGTCGTCCTAAATCGGGGTTCTGTCCCCACGTGCGAGCGGATGCGGGGCGAGTCGGTGGTGGACATCTCGTTCGCCAGCCCGCTCGGTCGCCGCGTGTCGTTGACTGGCGCGTCATGGAGGGAGTGGAGACCTATTTCGACCACCGGTACATCCGGTTCGACGTCTCCACCCAGACGTCAAGCGCGCTGGTCCTACAGGCCCCGAGTGGTCCGCGATAGGCGATGAAGCAGCTGGATTAGGAGCTCCTCCTGGAAGCCTCGATCGTGCAATCCTGGGTGTCATCACCGGTCAGGCCTGCCAACATCAATAACGAGGCGGGTTGGTTCCAGGAGGCCATGTCCGAGATTTGCGTCGTGGCAATGCCCCGAGTTCGGCCAGGAAGCACCCGGCGTCAGGTGTACTGGTGGTCGCGAGAGCTGACGTCTCTGCGCGAGGCGTGCGTTTCCACGCGGCACCTCGCCCTCCGGATGCGGCAGCCATTGAGGCGGAGCTGTACGAGGGGTACAGAGCGGCGAAGACCGCCCTCTAAGAGGCTGACCGGCGGGCCAAACATCTGGCCCGCGAGGAGATGCTGGAGTCTCTGAACGGAGATCCGTGGGGCGCCCTTAAAAGATGGTGTGGGACAAACTTCGCACCCGGACCCCCCCGCTAACGCAGAGTCTCCGGCCTGAGCTCGTGGAGGACGTGGTGAGCGCTCTGATCCCTTCGCGAGGGGAGCATCTACCCCCGCCTAAGGATCCGCCACCGCGTGCGGTGCTGGAAGCGGACCACATCGATGACGACGACGTTCCGGAGGTGACTGGGGACCTGAAAGTGGCGGTACGCAGGCTGAAAGCCAGAAATACCTCCCAGGGACCCGATGGCTTGCCTGGCAAAACCTGGGTCCTGGCCTCTGAAGCTCTCGGGCCCCGACTGGAAGGGTTCCTAAGCGCATGCTTGAAGAGAGGCCAGTTCCCGCTTCGTTGGAAGACGGGAAAGCTGGTCCTCATCCGGAAGCCAGGGAGCCCTGCGGACTCTCCGTCCGCATTCCGGCCCATCGTGTTGCTCGACGAGGTCGACAAGCTCTTTGAAAGAGTCATTGAAAACCACCTCGCCGGGCACCTTGTGGGGATGGGGCCGGATCATGCGGAACACCAGTTTGGTTTCCGCAAGGGGCGCTCGACGGTGGACGCCATCATGCGCATGAGAGCCCTCACGACGGGGGACGCAGTGTCCCGGGGCGGGGTCGTCTTGGCGGTGTCTCTTGACATCGCAAACACCTTCAACTGC
Organism: Noctua janthe; assembly: GCA_910589295.1. NCBI lineage: Eukaryota > Metazoa > Arthropoda > Insecta > Lepidoptera > Noctuidae > Noctua > Noctua janthe. The sequence continues at coordinate 244,819 of OU342573.1, read as the reverse complement.
ATGCTGCATTAGGGAGGCACTCCGGTATCACCGGGTGCCGACCTACCTTCTTCGTGTGGTCGGGGACTACCTGACGGATAGGGCCGTCATCTACCCCGGTCGAAGCGGAGGATGGAACCGGCGAGAGATGTCGTGCGGTGTTCCACAGGGATCAGTTCTGGGGCTGGCCTTGTGGAACATCGGTTACGACTGGGTGCTGCGCGCCGACCTCCCTACCGGCGTCAGCGTAGTTTGCTACGCTGACAACACGCTGGTATTGTCACAGGGGAGGTCGCACGAGGCGGCAGCCGAAAACATGACACTCTGGGTTGCGATAGTCGTGGAAAGAATCCGCCAATCGGGTCTCGAGGTGGCATTGCACAAGTCCGAGGCCATGTGTTTTTATGGGCCTCGGAATGCACAACCGTCGGGATCCCTACAGAAGACAGGAGGGGTTTCCATCGGCGTCAGGTCAACGTTGAAGTACCTAGGACTCGACTGTCGCAACCCCGTGCAGGGCACGCCACCATAGTGGCGATAAGTCCCCTCTTTGAGGAGTGGCTAGAGAGGCGCCACGGCGCCCTCACCTACCGCCTGACGAGGTCCTCACTGGACACGGTTGTTTCGGGAGGTTCCTGCACCGAATCGGGCGGGAGGAAACGCCCTGGTGTTTCCACTGCGAGGATCGTCCGCAGGACACGGTGGAGCACACCGTGGAGTTCTGCCCCGCTTGGGCGGAACACCGCCGTGTCCTCGTAGCGGCGATTGGCGGCGGCGATCTCTCTCGTCCGGCCCTGGTTCAAGCCATGGTCCGGAGCGAGAGGGAATGGGAAGCCGTCACCTCCTTTTGCGAAGCAGTCATGCTAGTGAAGGAGGTGGCGGGACGTGAGAGGGAAAGAACCTCACGTCCAAGCCGCCGCGGGAGACGCCCTGGGCGTCGGGGGTCACGTAGTGGCTCCCGGCCACCGTAGGCGCGGGCCTGTGGACGGCGAGTTATGGGCTAGCTCGACGTCCGGCCGTCTTATGACGACGATGTCAGCAAATAAGTAGGGGTCCGAATGGGCCGATGCCTGCCAGGGCTGCGGGACTGTTCGAAAGAGATACCGTGGCCCTGGAACACAAAGGGCAAAGAAGGAACATGGATGGGTTTTAGTCAGTACAAGTCTGATACTCCCTTCCGCTCCGCCCAGAGTGGGGAAGGAGGGACATTTGATGATTTCCCATCCGGAAAAAAAAAAGCCAGTTGTGTTATGTGTAAGTTCCAATTTTTCAACTTAGTGGTGGGCAAAATTAACAACTGGTTTAAAATAAATGGCTTGATACATAACGGTCGAATGTGTACACCACTGTCACTACGGGTAGGAAGCAGTGTGGTCGAACAGGTACAAGTCACCACATTTCTTGGCTTCGAACTGGACAGTTCTCTCACTTGGGGGCCACTTATTGATAAAATGTGCGGCAAACTCAGACGAGAATGCTTCGCTCTAGAACGTTTAGCGCAAACGCTCCCACGTAAAATGATGAGAGGATGCTATTTCGCGTTGGTACACTCGATCCTCCAGTGATTCCGATCCTCCGATGATTTTTATTGTAATAATAAAAAACAAACTTACATTTGCAGTTGAAAAACCTATGCTCCCATACATTATGTTCGGGAAAATATGTTACCCAAGTACATTTAAAAGTTGGTCGACTATTACTCGTAAATTTGTCAAGCCTACTTAGCTGTGATAGTATTTCTTTTAATTTCGTTATACAGGGTGATTGGTACATCGTTTGCCAAATTGAATTGGCCGAATGTCATTTGCTATCTCTATGTGGTCATTTGCTATCTCTCCAGGCCCAAGAACTCGCTCTTGGCTACATCGGTTTTTCTAATTTTTATTTAAAAAATTGCCAAACTTAGCATTAAAGCTTAGATTTAAAAAAAAGTATAAAACTTTTTTTTTTTTTTCTTGGAATGGAAATCATCAAATCACCCCCTCCACTCTGGTATTAGTATAATCCTTAAGTTACATTTCAATTTGTATACGTACTGTTACATGGTTCTAGTATCATCATCTGCCTAGCCTTTTCCCAACTATGTTGGGGTCGGCTTCCAGTCTAACCGGATGCAGCTGAATACCAGTATTTTACATGGAGCGACTGCCTGTCTGACCTCCACAACCCAGTTAGTACTGGGTAATAAAATGCCCCTTGGTAAGACTGGTTGTCAGACTTTTTGGGCCACTGACTACCTAACGACTGTCAAAGATCTACAAATGACACCCGGGACCAACGGCTTAACGTGCTTTCCGAGGCACGGAGGAAACTCGGTATGTAATGGGTGGTCACCCATCCACAGACCAACCTAGGCAAGCGCGGCTTAACCTACAGATCGATCCGAGCGGCTGTTATTATTTAGCCACGAGCTCCTCCTACATGGTTCTAGTATCAAATTCAAAATTACTCGCTAGTAACATCTAATTTTTTTTTTAATAACTCACAAACCTTTTGGAAGAAGAAAAATTCATTTTGAAACTCAACTAAAAAAAAACTAAAAGCGATCGAGATCTTCGAATTGTTTTAAACAGTTCTTTAGTCTGTCCTCTTTACCACGGTATACAATATGCTAAAATTTTTTTTAATAACTTCGATAAATCGTTAAGTTTGTGTATATTTATATGTCGTTTCCATCAAAGTCGAAACTATGTTAATACTAAAATAAAGCAAGTATTGTGAGTGAGACAGTAACGCAAGGCGATGTTTCGAAGAAACTTCAGCCTTTTAATAATTGTTGTCTTAAGCTTATAACTTTGGCTCATTAATGTGCTAAGTCTAATATAATTTAGTACTCAGAAGTTGATTATTACCACGTACCTAATTTTGTATTACTTATTTTATAAATTATGTTATATCTCATTTACTTCGTTACTTAATATTTTAATGATTATAACAATGTAAAGTAATATTTGTTACGGTCGCAAATCTTACTTTAATCAACATATTATGTACATATGACCCGACATCAAACTCAAACTCAAAGCATTTATTTAAATTAGATCATAACAGACACTTTTGAATGTCAGAAAAGCAAAGAAGCCGAAGCTAGAGTCCCAGACACAAGGCATAATACATACTTGTGAAAGTACTGTAGTAGCCCATTCCAAAGCGTAGATCTCTATGGAGAAGAATGGGCAAGAAACTCCATGGACCAATCAAATTATTTTTATGTGAGAACGGTGTAGAAAGACGTGCACATTAAGAGTGTCCAGAGTAAAAGATTAAATCAACAATTTTATAAAGTAGACGAGTAGTAGTAATTAATAAACCGTGGCAGCTTAGAGATGACCAATTGACCAGTCCCAACTGACAGCGCCCGCTCACGAACATGACGCATGGATCAGCACCATTCAACTCAACCATTTTGAATAGAACTACATGATCCGACACACGCGCCACCATCAGCGAGACATTTGAGTGAGCAGATCATTCTGTCAACCGCCAGGGCAAATTCGAGTCCATGAATGATAACTAAATGTAAATGCAATTATATAATACTAAGAGATTGAATCTATACAATGCAAGGATATTTTTACAATCTTCTGCGGCTTCCACAATAACTTCACATGGTAATCAATTAGTTAGGCCCTATGGTTGTGGAGCAGGACCAGCATTGAACCAAGGCAATTCTATAATCACTGTAACCCCCCAACTTATAATATGCTTGTCTACATATTGTGCGTTTAATACAAGATTTAAATTTCGTCTCATTCAGTTGTAGAATTTGGGGAGGTATTAGTAGTGACAGTAACAGGTGAGATAGGAGTGTTAGTTTTTGAAAGTGGCCTGGTAGTTTATTATAAAAGCGTATACATTGGCATCTAAATGATCCACCTATTTTCTTGAGCCTTGTTGTGGGTACAATAAATGTTTTGTTTATTCCTTGTATTTATTTTGTGAATATAACAATATTTCATAAATAGCTTTATATTTTTGTGAGCATACAAAAGGTTTTTATAAATATATTAAGAAGGAACAGTTATTCTCTTTAAACTTTTAATCTCCTTAAACTTTTCTCAGAGAGATTGTCTCGGACGCAACTTATAAATTGATCGAACAGCCCTTTTCTGTAAAACAAAGATGGTCTGAATTTTGGCGTCATTCCCCCACAACAGAATGCCGTACGACATTACGCTATGAAAATAGCTGAAGTAAACTAATGGAGCTGTCTCTACATCGGTTAAATTAAGAATTTTTCTAACTGCGTATGCTGCGGAGCTCAGTTTCTTCGACAATTTATCTATGTGTGGTCCCCATTGAAGCTTAGCGTTTAAAGTTAAGCCCAAGAACACCGTGCTATCTTCAGGAATCAAATCTTCGCCCTTCATCAACACACTAGTTTTCACCTGCCTAACAGGAGGTAGTGCAAACTTAATGCATTTAGTTTTTTTTTTTCATTAAGAAGTAAGTTATTAGCGTTAAACCAATGCACTACTTTTGAAAGATGAGTCTACTTTAGCTAGCCTGAAACCGCGCTGAACGTGTTGTACTATAGTGGTGTCTTGCACCTCTTTTACTAAATAAATGTAGATATTCGACAAATTCTAGTTTCTCTTGGTTCAATACTATGTCACTATCACTACTTTTGACATTCGGTAGAGCAAATCTTATGCTGTTCGTTTTTTCCCTATTTAATACTAAATTATTAGCAGTGAACCAATTATGGAACTGCAGTAGGGCGTTGTTTACGTCATCGAGATTCGTGGCACGTCTGTTTATCTTAAATTTTAAAAAAGTATCGTCAGCGAACAACACCATTTGTGGTTGGTTTTAAATAAACGGGGTAGATCATTAATATAGACCAAACAGAGGAAAGGACCTAATATCGAGCCTTGTGGTACACACCCATACTTACTTTTAAACTTTTATTTGTACTTGCTGATGTCTATCGTTTCAATATGATTTAACAAAACTCAGCGTAAGTTTCCCTATCCCGTAATATTCAAGTTTTAAGAGTAGGGTTTCGTGGTTTATGCAATCAAATGCTTTCGTGAGGTCACAGAAGATTCCTAAGGCATCTTGTGCCTCTTCCCACGCATTAAATATGTGTTTTAATAAGGTGACACCGGCTTCAGTCGTACAATATGTAATTAAAACAAAAACAGTGTACAAGTTTACATCCTTTGGTGAAACCATATTGTTTCTCATGAAAGATTTTATTGGTAATAAAGTGGCCGCATTTGATAAAGCATTACGTTTTCAAACACCTTGCTCAAAACCGGTAATACGGATACGGGTCTAGTTATTGTTGTCTTTACTGTCTCCGGATTTGAAAAGTGGTATTACCTTGCTGTATTTCATAAGGTCCGGGAAGACTCGTTGGTCCACACACAAATTAAATATTAAGGTTAAGTACAGTACTATAGTCTCAATTATAGCTTGATAAACTTTAATCGACATTCCCCATAGATCTTCAGTTAATTTGATTTTGATTTCCTTAAAAGCTATAATGACTGTTACGGGGTTTTTATGCTTAAATTGAAACTCAACCGGATATGCTGAAACGTTCTCTTTTAATAAATCAATAGAAAGCAAGGGTGAGCAATTTAGGTTTCAGTAGTAGTAGTCATAACAGTCCGACATGCAAAAAGCCTAAGCGGCCTACCCTAGCGCTTCCCCCTGAAACAAAATAAGTTACTATTATTTTACAGTAACTACTAATGGGAACAGGCCTTTGCCCAGGAGTGAGGAAAATAAGCTAATTTAAACAAAAACAGTGTACAAGTTTACAGCACCTACATGAAGTTGCTTGGATCAAAAATTACGCAAAACTTAGTTACGTTCATGATTTCCTTTTTTAACCGACTTCCAAAAGGAGGATTTAGGTTAAGAGAAGGTTATCAATTCGTCTGAATTTACACACAAAAAAACACAACATTTCTGAAAACTTGTTGGTTATTCATAGTTTCTTGTCAATCACAAAGTTGTGGATAATGACTGGTTAACATAGTGTGACTGTCTGTCACGTACTCCTAATTATTAAGTAGATATTTTAGTATTGATTTTTATTTAAAATCATCACACGGTATGGGCCACTTACAAACACATTAAACTTCTATTTTATGGCTTGACAGGCTGACAAGTTACCGTAATTAATAACGAAGTGTCCTTTCTTCCTTTGACTTGTAAAACAATATTGCATCACTTGGAAACGCAAAAATTCTTTACTTAATGATAAAGGGACTAGGGACTGACAGGCAAAATATAATATTCAATACATTCTTAAGAAATGATAAAAAAAAATCTAATTTCTATACGTAGTTCTGAATGCCAGTGCAACACATGGTTGCAATTTACTCCGGTCTTGGGTGCTCGAAGGGCCCTTAAAACTTTGCAAAAAAAAAGGGCGAATTCTGTAAAAAGTATGGGAACATGCCAAGCGTGGTGTTTTTAGAAAAGGCGGAGGGCTGACGGATGGTGGTGGACTCGAGGCAGTCGGGCTTAGACGGCGATAGGGTCAGGGCGATAGAAGCTATTTTAGTTAGGTTAGGAGACGTTGTGAACACCGAGATTATGAAATAAGTTAAATATAATCGGGTTAACAGCCCTGCAGGCCTAGCCAAGTAACAAACGTTTCTTATCGATTCTCTTTCTACAATCGTTGACGCCTCGGCGTAAGTGATGAGAGAAAACGCTAAGTTGGTTGCCAACTTGACACGACTCTGTCGATCGCTCGTTCTCCAATGTTTGTAGAAAAAACCCATACTTTAGTCTATGGTGAGCGTTCCTACCCACGTCAAACTAACGTCAAAGTCACAGTTGTTTACTTTGTGCGCGGGCTGAACTTTTGTTTAGAATTGTTAAGAAAGGAATAATTCTTTTAAGTGATAAAAAGTAAGCGAAATAACGAACAAGTTCTTCTTATAATTGGTTTATTATAATATCACAGTGCGGAATGTAATTTTAAACATTACTGTGACTCGAAATGATAATATGATTTGATCCTGCATTTAAATAAAAGATACCATAAGTGAAGTGATAACTTTTATAGGATATAATCTAGATCTCGAGGAAGTTCGCAGCTTTATTGGAATTCATAGAAAGGTACAAAAATTATTAGTTATTTCTTACATATCTACCTGTGTTATTCGAAACTCTATCATACTCGGGCGCTTGAAAGTTTGAAACATAAACAATGACGTGATACACGACACAGCTGAATATTGTTATCGTTAACTCTTGGGTGTCGGCAATCGCTCAGTGGTCGTTCAAAAACTTCGACATCGTTTCGTTAGCGCTTGTCAAAACTGTAACTTGGCTACGATTTATATGGGATCTAGCGATCAACATTGTAGAAACTATTATATTTCATTCTATCATTTTGAACGCTCAGATAAGTTGTACACTTGTCTACGAGTTTTCTATTCGTTAGTTTTGACCACGTGACTTAACGTTGAGATGACGTCACTCCCATACATTTGTTAGTTTTCTATTAGCGTTAACGATTGTAGATTGTCAACTTGGCTAGGTCTACTGTTTAGATTAATCTAGTGTGTGTGTCTGTTTGTTGGTAAGCGATTGGGTGAGTCCTTTATTACACAAATACACAATAAATATCCTAGGCTGATGTTGTAATTAAAGTTCTTAAAACTACACAGACAGAAACGTGTTGCTGGGGAGTTTGTTGTGCCACTTCTTCTCCTCAGCTCCAACACTAGGAAGTGGTGAAGGGTGGGCGCTTTTGGGGCTGTTTAGGGTTTCAATAGAGTTGAGCTCCAACTCTATTCAAAAATGGTTCTTAAGTGTTGATTATTAACTCTGCTTTCTGGTAATTCTTGAATTATGTATTCATTAGATCTAACCATCAGTTCAGCAAATTTGCCATTTGAGTTTTGATTCTCAATCCTATTATGACCAACCATATAGTGATTCTTGAATAATATGTTCTTATCTCTGACAAATGATTCGGTCAGGCTGACACGAACACGTGTCTTGCAGATGCGCTAATTGTACGAATAGAGCACATGATCCATGGAGTGGGATTGGAATGGTTTTATACCACAACTATTATATAACCAGTCTAAGGATTGTTAGGGACCATGTCTACTAGTTAGCATGATGATCGACGTTCTGCCGCTGAAAAGCCACCTTTGTCACGTTCACCAGTTCGAAAGAACTGCTAGGGACAATGCTCACTAGGAGCATGATGTCGACGCATTGCCGCTGAAAAGCCGCCTAAGTGTTGCTCTGGGTGCTCCAGGTGTAGATGTGAAGTATCGTGTGAGTCACGACTGACCAATTACCAATTACGCTAGCGTAAGGGTTATTTACAAGAACTATTGGTTGCGACATAAATATACTTTGTATCTCCCAGTTATGTTTTACCCTTTTGAAACCACTTTCAATATATTACATCAACTATGAATTCCCTAATCTGATTTACTATATCTTTCAATCCTTTCCATGTTCTAATAATGATACGAGGCATTGGACTTCTTCATGTTAAGGAATTCAGTTCTTTTAGTCGGTGGAAAGATGACCAGTCTCAGGCGAGTCTTACAGGGCCGTGCGGATGGCGGGGCCCGGCCTTTTCCCCTTAAGGGGAAACTGACATTAATACTAATATGTACATGATTTAGGAAAAATGAAAATTTTATCAGCCTAGGGTAATTTACGAACAGTCACAATAGATTACTCAAGATAGTCGCAACCAGATTTATACCTAAATATTAATCTAGACAAATCACGAAATAGAATAAAACAAATATCTTTAAAGTCGTTTCAGTACGCGGAGGCGAAATAACGAGCTGTAATCAATCACTGAAAAACAATAAGAACAAAAAATACTCCTTTATTTATGTTTGTAACGAGTTCATTAGTTTTCGCATACATTATGTGTTTCTATCTTAAATTATATTACAGCAGTCGGTGAGATAAGCTGGCTACTTGGAGTTTCAGCTTGTCTTAACATTTTGGGCTAAATTAAATTATCTGCGGAATATTCATGTGGGAACCAAAACGACGCGCTTTCAAAACTCCGTGGTCATATTGTAAAGCGTCACTAGCGGTGACTTGGGCAGCAGACACGTTGACTCGCGGTGAACGTTTCTTTTAATTTTATAACATTCAAAATAAGGCAACCCGATGTTACTCTGTGCTTTTGTTCAATAAAAGTGCAGCTTTATCGCTCATCATTTCCAACACCAGCTGAGAGCTCGCACAAAGACACACGCCACTGCAGGTGATGGAGATTCAATATAGTAAACTTGTGAGCGCCGCATAGTGCACTGTCCCAACGTTGGTGTTGGTCGATCAATCAGCCTCAGTGCCATGCGCGGCGAGTCTCGCTCGAGAGCGCTTCGCGAATATAACATGAGTCGTGACGCTCTCCACCATATTTCAATTCTTCACATTTTTTTCAATCACTTTTTATTTCAATTTTGTATCAAATCAAACAGTTTGCTGGCAACAGTTATTTGCTTTCCAATTCTATTGAATGCTTTTAGCATTCAATATGGTTTTTGTGCGTACGCGCCGTGGCCGCGCGCGGTCGACCATTGAACAAATGAAAATATTTGTTTGTGGAGTTCAGACTATAATTGTGTTTCTGTTTGATATGAATAATGGTTTATTAAAATCAAATACTTTATAACACCTAATTTCAGTTTACAGTAAAGATTCATTACGTTGAATTCGGTTTCCCCATAAATTAACAGACAGCTTACCGTGTCACAGTCCGCTGTCGCTGTCACTACCTCCTGTCAGCATGGTGTGAGCTCTTTAAGCCACAGCATTCCAGCAGACGCCATTTAGGCGCTCATTATTTGCGGGAGCTATTGCACGAGCGCGGGAGATGTCCGCGCCGACCTTTGGCCTCTGGCTGTCCCTGTGCAGTCTCTGTGTCCAGAGCTATCATATTCCATGACTCCAATGACCGCAATTATAACTTTAAAATCCACCGTTGGTCTTGCAGTGATATGAAGTTATGGGAAAATCAAGAAGAAATGAAACGTAACGAATCCTAAGAATCGCAGCTTACAGAAGAGAGGAGAATTACTATTTAATTATACCATCATCATCATTTTTCTAAACTTAAAATCACATGTCCACACCGTGACAACCCCCCCCCCCCCCCCCTACATCCAAACATACTTTACCTCTTTATAATATGAATCATATAGAAAATAATCAGAGTGTTATAATTGTATATAATAAGTGATTTATATTAACAATATTATGAACTATACAGGACTTCGACCAATACAAAACATGCTACCATTTGCTACTTTTTACTACCTATAGTCAATTAATTGCTACCTAACTTGGAAACAAAATAAGCTTGTACTTGGACTTCAAAACGACCAGGTATTCTGATATCAGGATGGCTGATCAAATATTTGTGTGAGATACCACAGCTAAAAAGGGTAAAATAAAAACTTTTTTGCTATTAAATATTATGTAAAAGTATTATGTAGATATAGATTCCTAATGAATCATTTGATTGTTGTGACCGGTGTCCAATCTCAAACCAAGGTACCATATTTAACAACCATATTTCACATATGTAATTTAATTGATATTACTATATTTTTGCAAGTTATAAGCAAGTATATGTAAATCTATGTATGTATGCACTATACAGGGTGTAAACAGGCCCTTCACGAAGCCGTCAACCAAGCATTCTGTACATCAAACTAAGTAACTTTACGTAAAAATTCTTACTGGGAACCGCCTTCTTTTTTTGGGGTGAAAAATCACGTTTTACGGTAGAACTTGATGGAAAGCACTCAAAGCCTTGTGCTGATCGTGCCGGTCCTACAGGCCCCAAGTGGTCCGCGATGGGCGCTGAAGCAGCTGGACCGGGAGCTCCTCCTGGAAGCCTCAATCGTGCAGGCCTGGGTGTCATCACCAGTCAGGCCTGCCGACATCAACAACGAGGCGGGTTGGTTCCAGGAGGCCATGTCAGAGAGATTTGCGACGTGGCAATGCCCCGAGTTCGGTCAGGAAGCGCCCGGCGTCAGGTGTACTGGTGGTCGCGAGAGCTGACGTCTCTGTGCAATGCGTGCGTTGCCACGCGGCGCCTGTACGCCAGGCATCGCAGGCTCCGCATCCGCGCTCCGGATGCGGCAGCCATTGAGGCGGAGCTGTACGAGGGGTACAGAGCGGCGAAGACCGCCCTCCAAGAGGCTGTCCGGCGGGCCAAGAACTTGGCCCGCGAGGAGATGCTGGAGTCTCTGAACGGAGATCCGTGGGGACGCCCTTACAAGATGGTGCGGGACAAACTCCGCACCCGGGCCCCCCCGCTAATGCAGAATCTCCGGCCTGAGCTCGTGGAGAACGTGGTGAGCGCTCTGTTCCCTTCGCGAGGGGAGCATCCTCCCCCGCCTATGGCTCCGCCGCCGCGTGCGGTGCCGGAAGTGGACCACACCGATGACGATGACGACGTTCCGGAGGTGACTGGGGTAGACCTGTGAGTGGCGGTACGCAGGCTGAAAACCAGAAACACCGCCCCGGGACCCGATGGCTTGCCTGGCAAAGCCTGGGTCCTGGCCTCTGAGGCTCTCGGGCCCCGACTGGAAGGGCTCCTAAGTGCATGCTTGGAGAGACGCCAGTTTCCGCTTCGTTGGAAGACGGGGAAGCTGGTCCTCATCCGGAAACCAGGGCACCCTGCGGACTCTCCGTCCACATACCGGCCCATCGTGCTGCTCGACGAGGTGGGCAAGCTCTTTGAAAGAGTCATTGCCAACCGCCTCGCCGGGCACCTTGTGGGGATGGGGCCGGATCATGCGGAACACCAGTTTGGTTTCCGCAAGGGGCGCTCGACGGTGGACGCCATCATGCGCGTGAGAGCCCTCACGACGGGGGACGCGGTGTCCCGGGGTGGGGTCGTCTTGGCGGTGTCTCTTGACATCGCCAACGCCTTCAACTCCATGCCCTGGAGCTGCATTAGGGAGGCACTCCGGTATCACCGGGTGCCGACCTACCTTCGTCGTGTGGTCGGGGACTACCTGACGGATAGAGCCGTCATCTACCCTGGTCGAAGCGGAGAATGGAACCGGCGAGAGATGTCGTGCGGTGTTCCACAGGGATCGGTTCTGGGGCCGGCCTTGTGGAACATCGGTTACGACTGGGTGCTGCGCGCCGACCTCCCTACCGGCGTCAGCGTAGTTTGCTACGCTGACGACACGCTTATACTGGCACAAGGGAGGTCGCACGAGGCGGCGGCTGAAAACATGACACGCGGGGTTGCGATAGTCGTGGAGAGGATCCGGCAATTGGGTCTCGAGGTGGCACTGCACAAGTCCGAGGCCATGTGTTTTCATGGGCCTCGGAATGCGCCACCGTCCGTCGGGATCCTTACTGACGGCAGGAGGGGTTTCCATCGGCGTCGGGTCGACGTTGAAGTACCTAGGACTCGTCCTCGACAGCCGGTGGAACTTCGTGGAGCACTTCCGACGTTTGGCTCCCAAACTGGAACGGACAGGGGTTGCCTTCAAGCGGCTCTTGCCCAACCTGAGGGGTCCAAACGCCTCCTGCCGGAGGCTATACGCGGGGGTCGTGCGGTCCATGGCCCTTTACGGGGCCCCGGTGTGGGCGCGTTCTTTGAGGCGGCAAGCCGCCCACTACCTGAACGCGCCCCAAAAGGTAATAGCCATAAGGCTAATCCGGGGGTACCGCACGATCTCCGGCGAAGCGGCTAGCCTCCTTGCCGGATTGCCGCCATGGGATCTGGAGGCGATAGTCCTCGCACGCCTGCACGAATAGCGCGCGGAGGCACTACGTCGGGAGGAAACTCCGCTGCCGCGGCAAATTGACGCTCAGCGGACAGACCTCCGGCGTGATCTCATGGCGACATGGAGAGAGCGACTGTTGCAACCCCGTGCAGGGCACGCCACCATAGTGGCGATAAGTCCCCTCTTTGAGGAGTGGCTAGAGAGGCGCCACGGCGCCCTCACCTATCGCCTGACGCAGGTCCTCACCGGACACGGTTGTTTCGGGAGGTTCCTGCACCGAATCGGGCGGGAGGAAACGCCCGGGTGTTTCCACTGCGAGGATCGTTCGGAGGACACGGTGGAGCACACCGTGGAGGTCTGCCCCGCTTGGGCGGAGCACCGCCGTGTCCTCGTAGCGGCGATTGGCGGCGGCGATCTCTCGGCCCGGCCTTGGTTCAAGCCATGGTCCGGAGCGAGAGGGAATGGGAAGCCGTCACCTCCTTCTGCGAAGCAGTCATGCTAGTGAAGGAGGTGGCGGGACGTGAGAGGGAAAGAACCTCACGTCCCAGTCGCAGCGGGAGACGCCCTGGGCGTTGGGGGTCACGTGGTGGCTCCCGGCCACCGTAGGCGCGGGCCTGTGGACGGCGAGTTATGGGCCAGCTCGCCGTCCGGCCGTCTTATGACGACAGGCCGTGTCGACGGCGCGTTCGTGTTCCACGTGCGCCTCAAAGAGATGTCAGCAAATAAGTAGGGGTCCGCAAGGGCCGATGCCTGCCAGGGCTGCGGGACTGTTCGAAAGAGATACCGTGGCCCTGGAACACAAAGGGCAAAGAAGGAACATGGATGGGTTTTAGTCAGTACAAGTCTGACACTCCCTTCCGCTCCGCCCAGAGTGGGGGGGGGTCATTTGATGATTTCCCATCCGGAAAAAAAAAAAAAAAGCCTTGTGCTGATGGATGGATTGAATAGTACAGTGGCCGTGGAGGTGTTTAAAGTAAAAATCTTACATTAAAACATATATTAAAAAAAAACTTGTGAAAAAGTTGAAACTTTAACCCCCCATATATCCGTAACTAGAAGGAGGCATGGTCTAAAACAAAAACATGATCGCAAAGACACAAGTGCCTTTCGGTTTCGTTAAGAGTCTCTTTACACCCTTTATATACAAAGATTACTCCCAGAAGTAAGATCCGGTGGGCAATTCCCGAACTACACGCGGGCGAAGCCGCGGGCATGAGCTAAGCCAAATTGAATTGACCGAATGGAGAGGTCATTTGCTATCTCTTCAGGCCCAAGAATTCACTCTTGGCCACACCGGTTTTTTTATTGTCTTTTTATTATTATTTTTCATTTTCTTTTTCATTTCAAGTTCAAAGAAAATTAGAACCCCATGTAACAAAGAGATAAGAGAGAGATAACAGTATCTACCTACTTACAGCATGTAAGTAACTAGTGTTTTATCCTGAATATGGAGTAGCTTGATGGTGCGTCCCAATACACAAATTTAACGAATTAGCGAAGTTAATAAAAGATTTTTTTTTAGCATATTGCATACCGTTGGACAGAACACAGACTAGAAAACTTTTTGAAAGAATTCGAAGATCTCGATCGCTTTTAGTTTTATTTTTATAGCAATTTAAAGTTGAGTTTTAAGTTTATTTTTTCTTCTTCCAAAAGCTTTGTGAGTTATTAAAAAAAAAACTAGATGTTACTAGCGAGTAGTTTTGAATTTGATAGAACCATACAACAGTGCGTATAAAAATTAAAATGTAATTTAAGGATTATACTAATAACTTTTTTTTTATTAAAGCTTTAATGCTAAGTTTGGGAATTTTTGAAAATTAAAATTAAAAAACCGAATAAAAAACCGGTGTGGCCAAGAGTGACTTCTTGGGCCTGAAGAGATAGCAAATGACGTCTCCATTCGGCTAATTCAATATGGCAAACGATGCACCAAACACCCTGTATAACAGTAAATATAACAAAGTACCGCCTCCAAAAAAAAACACCATTAAAAACTGGAAAATAACTTAACTTTTGGAAGAAGTTGCAAAAAAAAATCGTTTGTATTTATTTTTAGCAAAAAAGTTTTTATTTTACCCTTTTTATCTCACACAAATATTTGATCAGCTATCCTGATATCAAAATGCCTGGTCATTTTGAAGTCCAAGTACAAGTTTATTTTGTTTCCAAGTTAGGTAGCCATTAATTGACTATAGGTAGTAAAAAGTAGCAAATGGTAGCAATTTTTAGTCTCTGGTCTGACGCGAACCGATACAGGCAACCAGCCACTCTGACGCACACTGAATCCCAGCCGAGTGATATTTGGGAACTGTTGATTTGAAACGGTTGACGGACTACACAACACGATGCGAAAAAGTGCGACTGTGTGTGTAAGTGCACATTAAACGCTACCGCACTGTGATTGGCCGATTCCACGATGCTTAGTCCCTTTCCGACGATTCTCTATATTGAATGTAGCGTAGTTATGGATATTTTGGGTGTCGAGCTTAATGTGCTGACGTGTGTACATCTTCCACATTGACGAAGAAGAAAAATTGCACAATATAGAGGATAATTCATTAAGTACAGAAGCAAACTTAATAAAATTTATATGGGACTACCGTGCGTGTTTCTTCTACCAAATTTAAAAAATAATCACTTAAATCGAACCGGTAATCACGGAGAAATCGTTGAACATACATGAAAAACAAAGATGATGGTGGAATAACCCCTCCTTTTTTAGAAGTTGGTTAAAAATCCGTATTGTTAACTGCATAGCATAGTGGAAGAATCAGAGCAACCACTGCGAGTTGCCGAGGTAATAACAGGTAACGTCGGGTTAACTCCCACTTCGCGCGTGGTCGTGATGGAGAGAATCGAGCTTTGTGTCGTTAGATTTTCAAACAGAATGAGATTAAACTGCTAAATTCAAACAGTGCCTTTAACCAGACGGCACAAAGAAGCCACACCACAGACGCCACTGACTGACCAACTGCATATTACGTCTTCAATTCTGAGCCACGAGTTAATACCGCTTAGCTCAATGGAGAGCAGGCACCTCCGAGATACTGTCCTACTCTTAAAGCGTTTTTTGTTCCGTACCATTTCCTTCAAAACGTCATACAGAATTTTCCTGCACGAAAATTTCTAAACGGGGTGCTCCGATAGAAAACGAAGTAAAAACAAATCGGACAGCCCCTGCTCCGGACCGCCTCCCTCCTGGTTCGCGGTTGGCAGACATCTCGAAAATGCAAAGATAAGAGGAAATGCAGGGAACTCTCGAATTTGATGACTCACAGTATAATTCACAGAGTCAATAGTTGTAGCGCAGAAGTTTCAGTTCTTCAGTCAGCAATCGTTAATGCCACTTAAAAGTTGGTGAAGGCGGGGGAGTGAACAGAGAGTCGCAAATAACGCCGAAGTGATAAACGGCATTCATAAACGGGCTCGTTCGCAACTTATCAAACATTATTAATTTAGCAGACGCCTTGGATGGCGCGTTTGCTTTGTGAGGCTCATGAAAGGATGCCCTTTAGCTTGCCTGTATCGTCATATTCCTTGAAATAAATCTTAAGCCCTGTTAGGAATTCAGTATGTTCACCATCATAGTGAATGAACATCTCCCGACCACAGCCCACGTTAGATTGTATCACGCAAATCGGACTGAACATCCAACCAAATCGCTTTCAGCCCCATACGTGACATAGCCACTAGCCGGTATGGCTGCAAACAAACGAGATTGAAATAATAATCCTCCTGCCCGTTTGCCGGTCACAGCAGCCTAACTCGGCGGAGCAGATTAGCCATCGGTGCGGGTGACATTATAGTGCACAAGTGTGTGCGCAGGCACAGGTCGGACAACAATCTGACACGGCCGGACAGAGAGATCAGGCGGAGGACCAACGGCTTAACGTGTTTTTCGGGGGTATCATACGGCCAATTTCCGGGAATCTATTGAGATATTCCTAATGGAAAAGCCCGATAACTCTTTATGACCCGGAAAACGAACCAAGGACCCCACGCTCAGCAGTCGTGCTTACGACCGGGAGACCAACAGAGCAGCGGAAGTAATACGCACCCACACTACACCTCAGTGAGATTTCCATAGTGGTGACATTTCATTTGACTTTTTGAATCATTATTTTGAATAAAACTGAGGCAATTATCCAGTTTTTTAGAACTACATAGCTATGTTGTTTATGTATAGCTATAGTCTGTATGGCTCGCTGGTGGCCCACAACATCGACGTCGGCTCACTTCGCTAAGACATGACGGTGCGCAATTTAGCAATGGCTGCTTGTTCGCCGGTCGGAGGGTATTTTCTCAAATTCGTGTACGGGTAGTACAAGAATTTCCCCTCTGCCCGCACGTGTTACCCCGCACGCCTCCTCGTGTAAACCCCTAACGAAGCTTGTTTCAGAAACAGTAATTTGTATCACAACTACGAACAGTTTAAGAATTCAGATTTAATAATAAAAGGTCGGGAAACTACTCCAACTAAGAAAAATATGTGCCGCGCTGCCCCGCTGCTCGTTGATGACTTTTTATAATTTCTTGAATTCTTTTCGTATTCGGAATCTAATATCTCAAACTGTATGTGGGATACATATTAGAAGTCACATGGATTAACTGTGCTGTGATAAATGTTCCTATGCTGACATTGAATGAATGAATGATTATTTTTTTGGCTAAACTCAAGTAGTTCTGAAAGAATCAGGATTTCAATTACAAGAAAGGTTTCTTCAATCAATCAACCGATCTTCGATTATTTTATGTAATACGATGCGATGTAATACGTACAGAAAAATATAAAAAGCACATTTGACAATAAACTTTAAGTGGCTCGTGAAACAAACAGGCATCAATTAATTAGAATGTTGTATCTTTGTGCTCAAGGCTCCTCGTTGCAACTTGTTACAAGGTGGGCTGCATACCGCGGGTGTCGGGGGGGGGGAGCGTAGGGGCAGGGGGTAAGCCGGGCTGCTTCAGGAATTCCATTGGTTTTCCGTTATTAAAATAGCTCCCAAAATAGCTGCAGCCCTGGTACTCATCTCGTAGTTATGAGGTTTCATTCGGCAAACTTTATTATTAGGTTTTTTGGGTACTGCGATGTACAATAATCCATCTGATAAGCGTGGAAGTAAGTACCTTCACCGATCATTAGAGCATCAATTGGAGGTTTGTGTTCAGCTGTCCGTACTGGGTACGTTGCGTCATGGGCAGACCGACAATACACTATTTTAACTTTTAAAATTCAAAATGAACGCAAGCGAAGCCGCGGGCAAAAGCTAGTTTTCAATATGTGTGACTATAACAAATCTGTTGACAAGAGATCGTAGTCTTTAATTTGCAATTCTGCTGTTTAACATCGGGGCGTGACGGCGGCACGCCGAACTCGTGACGACGGTAACCGCCGCGGTCCTGTGTGAGCGTGTAAGCGCCCAACAGACATCAGCAGTTATTCTTATTTATGTTGAAAGTTTTAGTGTAATGAAATGTTTATCATAGTACAGTATCGCACCGCAGCGCTATCGCGCGCACCTCTCGCGTGGGACACAGACTCACAGCCCAGAGCTGCGCATTCTCCAACAATAACTGTGTTATTATTTGCTTTTCATATCGAAATTTGTTTGTCCGTCGGGGTCGAGTCCGTATCTTCGCTACCCGACGCTACCTGACGGATGCTGCACAAACACTGTCGATGCTCGGAAACTTCGCATATTCATTCCGAGAAACTATTTACTGTACAGAATTCATACCTACTCCTTGAAAACCAGACCAAATTGAAAATGTTTTAACTTGAATATTTAGTATTATGGAGACAATGATACTAAACGAGAAAACTGGATTACCTACTGTGATGCAAATGTGACTCATAATTTTGAAATAAGAAAGGAATATGATCAAATATCTGAAATGATAGCTACAAAAAGTTGCTTGTACTCATTTTCCTAAAAGTTCTAACTCGCGGATTTTGGACGCAAAATTTAAGTCAGTTTTCTGTAAAATACCTGTAACTTACTTTTACTTTAGTTTGGCATTAGAAGTTTTATACTTAAGTAGATGTTAGGTACTTGAAGTAAAAATAAATAATTATATATAAATTCATATTCAGTAATTTACACCCATCGCCATTTATCACAATATAATCACACTACAAACACAAATACAATAAAACAACAACACAACATACAAATAACAACAACAATACAATTACAATAACACTACAACAAAAAACAACATGACAATGACGTTACATTACAATTTAGATAAAATAAAATAAATTACAATACGCATAGAATTGACTCAAATACAATGACCGATGATATTTTTTAACAACCAATGAAATATTTCTATGAGGGGCGGACTCACTATGATGTATGGACTACGTGGTAACCGTTTTCGCGTCGGTGTCCCTTCCACCCGTATAGTGTAGATGGTACCTACTAGTGCGTGAAGCGAGCATGTTCGCGTGTATTTGATGGCGCGAGTTTGTGCTCATAACATCAGTTTGTTACAGTACTCGTTGCGTCGCGCTCTGCCACGTAACGTGTTATACTATATCGCGTTTAACCTGTAACTCGACACAAGGTCCGTAGGCAGGGTGAGGAGGCGTTAAGAGAGTAACAAAACATTCTTAATCGTCTCCACGAAAATGGTCATCGTTCCCGAGTGCGTGCTGTTCGACTCAAACTGACTAGAGCCCACAGAGCAGCGCGCTTAAGGAACGCTCGGGATCATTTGAACTGGGCAATGGATAACTGGTGGGCGCTAGCATTGTTTTTATGTATGACAATGCTCGTGCACATACAGCTCGTGCCACACAAAGAGCACTTTCTGAGGCCAATATCACGGGTTTGCCATGGCCTGCTATGAGTCCCGATCTCCACCCCATCGAGCATTTATGGGATCAATTTAAAATAAGCCTTAGCGCTTCTAACCATAACATTTTTCATCAAATGTTTACAGGAAATGGGACTTAGTTTATTTTTCAAGTTAATTTGCGTTTATTTCCCTAAAAAACCTTTTAATTTTATTTTTGAGTAAAAGTCGTAAAGCGGTTCACAGAATACATATACATACCTACCAAGTTTCAACTGTGTAGTCAAAATCAAAATCAAAATCAAAGCATTTATTTCAAGTAGGCCAGTTACAGGCACTTTTGAATTGTCTTAGTCCTAATAGTTTCGGAATAAAGTGGCTGTGACATATAGACGGACAGATAGACAGACATGACGAATCTATAAGGGTTCCGTTTTTTGCGTTTCGGCTACGGAACCCTAAAAACTAACCTAAAATTTGGTGTTATTTGCTGATGACACTTCCTTATTTTTTTAAGATAAATAGACGGGCCCAAAATCTAGATGACGTTAATAATGATCTACTTCAGGTTCACAATTTTTAATTAATGTTTTTATGTACATTATGTGTATACAAACTACAAAAAGATCTAAAATAATAATAAAAAATAAGACCTAAAGTAAGTACTTACATAGATACAACGACGACAACAATAGGACACTTAGGCGTCAAACTACATAATTGGTTCACAGCAAAAAAAATGTATTAAATTTAAAAAAAAAAACTAAATGCGATATGTATTACCGAATGTTAAAAGTAGTGATTGTGATATGGTATTGAGTAAAGAGAACTAGAATTCGTCGATAAAACGGTTTTCCTGGTGAAGCTTGATTCAAGGCTGCAATGGCTACAATGAACTTAGCAGTTCAGCAACATTGCTGTTAGAAAAATCCGACAATTTATTGATGTAGATACCGCGAGACTTGTCTTATGGCGTTCTGTTATGAGTACGGGCTGCAGTCATCGGGTATATTTTTATTCTGCAAAAAAGAGCCATTTTAACCCTTAATTTGGCATAGATCCGAGTTATTTTATTTTATGAAATAAGGTGTATTTCTGAAGTCCTTATTGGTTAAATACAACTTAGGAAAAATAGCCAAAAAAATATTTTATTTACAGGTTTTAAGGAAATCAATGTTCATCACGGTGAACACTGCGAAATACATTGAGAACAACAAGTAATTTGTAATATTCACTGTGGTAAACATTGTCAAATTAGTGTAATTTAAACAGGTAACATAAAAACACTATGTATATCAATAAATCAAATTATTTACTATGGAAATGTAAA
This sequence comes from Noctua janthe, assembly GCA_910589295.1. NCBI lineage: Eukaryota > Metazoa > Arthropoda > Insecta > Lepidoptera > Noctuidae > Noctua > Noctua janthe. The sequence goes on along the minus strand of OU342573.1, from coordinate 223,990 downwards.
AAACAATTGCGAGGACTTTTTTCCGTAACAAAGAAAAGTCTCATATTGCAATTTATACAATATATTATGTATTTTTTGGGCAAAACTTGCGTCGTCCTATGTCTTCTTTTGTGCTGGGATAATGTCCTGTTTTATCGAATCTGATGGGGCTTGTAATCCTGGCTGGATCTTGGGTTAATAATTTTACATTCCTGCATTTTACCATGATCTGTTACAACAACATATCAGACTGGTCTACACCTCCATATGTTTATTTTACGCGTTAACAATTTGCGGACAATCAACTTCTATTTTTTGTTTCTACTCTTTACAATACCTTTTTATTTTATGTACCTGTTCAAATCCAACAAAAGAGCTTATAAGAGTTTCAGGTTTATTATCTTTCCAGCGTACAATAACTAATTTGTTTGCATCACTAACAACTTGTGAAAACGCACCCCTCTGTTTTTCTTCATCGACTTTTCATCCGGTAAGAACTTTTCAGCTTCTCTAATCCTTGCTGTTGCTACGTATCGTACCAAGACCAAAAACTCCACAATTTTCTTTCAATATGTAAAAAAGCTCTGGCGATGACAAGAAATTATCTCAAAATATAGTAGCTGATTTCTTTTGTATAGTCTGAGTCAAGGCTATAACTATTAATTTGTACTCCAAGCCCAAGTGAACATTCTTGCTCTGAAAAATTATGTGAACGAAAGATATCTTCTCCTGCATATAAAATGAAATCATAAATCATCACAATGAACATATCAAACTGACAATACTTGTTCGAGTATTTGGCAGCGTTCACTGTGATGAACAAACAAGATTGCCACCAAAAAAAAGTTACCAAAAACACAAAACAATACGTCAAACCCATTCCAAACCAAAGTATAAACATTGTTTAGTAAATAAAAACCACAAAAAAGTTAGTTTAGTTATATAAAACATGTAAAATTAAAATATTTACCTTGCAAACAATCGAGTGCCCGCGCCTCGCTGACATCTTGTCTCAATAATGACATATGAACGATGTTGACACTAGTAGAATTACATTTTATACCGATAAATATACTTTAAACTTGCTATAAATAAAAATAAAAACCAAAAAATAGCAGACAATAGTCGCTCAATATTTTTTTTTTTTTAATGTTTATCACAGTGCACATAATCAAATTAAGGGATAAACCCCGCGGCCCCGTAGACGCGATTTACATACATCTATGAAAACATAATGTACGTAAGAAAAAATCGATATCTTTTTAGTAAAAGAGGTGACAGACACAATTAAACAATTGTATTACTATTTGTAGTCTATAGGTATATAATGTACATAATAACCTTATACAGGGTGTAAAGGACAGCCCTCCACAGACTGATGGGGTGAATTCAGTAAATCATACTAAGATGACCGGTACAAGAAAATATTTCAGGAATATTATCATCATCATTTCCGCCGAAAGACGTCCAATGCTGGACATAGGCCTCCCCCAAGTGTCGCCACAGTAATGTTATGGGAATCCAATAGATTTGATTTGTTTTATTTCTTCATTTGCAATGTATCGTAACGCACGAAGCGAATGACACGCGCGACGACGAGTTCGATGAACTCTGTAGCTAGGCAGGAAGTTAACAGCTGATTTCACGCGTCGTTCGTTGGAGTATTTCAACATTCATTGTTGTTTTTTTTTTATTGTAACCGTATTATTTACATAAATGGAGTGCTGCGTACAGGGAATGTAATTTTACATTGAAATAAAGGAACAGTAACTGAAAAAATTATGAAAAAAAAAAAGACCAGAAAATATTTTTTTGGTGGAATATAATTCAAAATAAGAAGCTGAATGCATGTCAGTATGTGGAGGACTAACTCTTACACCCTTACTCTGATATCTCTCTAGATGAAACAATAAACTAGCATTAAACAATAGCGACTAATTAGTTCAACCAGGCTTCCGATTCGCTAAAGTAGACTCATCTTTCATGGGGTAGTGTTTGAGATGCTATAATAAAACTCGTAATTGTATAGCCCATAATGTACTATGTACTACATTCGTGGCACCAGGCATATTCCTCGCATATCTGCACCAGCTTTCTCAGACCGCAGATCGACAGATTCAACAGCACCATGTCATCAGCGTAATTTAAGTTATTGACATACATCGTCAATGTGGCATCCAACACGCTGACTGCTGAGCACCACGAAGAATCCGTTAATATACGGTGTGTTTGGCTACCTACTAGTGTGTGTAAGGGCATATTATACAGGGTGGAAGTTTTCAACGCCACCTGGAGGGAAAGTACTCTAAATACTGGAGATACAAAATTTTACTGAAAGGAAACATTCTTTTATTTAAAAAAGAAATAAATTTGAATTCAAAGATTTTCGAAAATTCGCTTGCCACACTCGAGAATCGAACCGGCTAAATTCTAAAAAAATAACATCCTGTACTTTTCTGGCAGCAATCACAAGGGTCAAATCTCTCCAACAAACGTGATCAATTTAAATGAAAGGGAAACCATGAAATCTTAACTTGTAATGGACAATTGGATAAAGTCGACAGAATTAATCGAATTCTGCAACACAAGTCTGAATTACTCTGAAATAAAATTGTTAATGCTCATTGCGAACAATTTAAAATTTTAAGTTATAAATATTTTGTATTAAATAGATGATTATATTAAAACAAAAGTGCATTTTTTAATTACATAATTCCCAAAAAATCATATTTTTTTCCAATGTCTTAATTATAATATTCTCCTTGGTCAAAAATTTGTCATCATCTGCCTAGCCTTTTCCCAACTGTATTGGGGTCGGCTTCCAGTCTAACCGGATGCAGCTGAATACCAGTATTTTACATGGAACGACTGCCTATCTGACCTCCACAACACAGTTAGTACTGGGTAATACGATACCCCTTGGTAAGACTGGTTGTCAGACTTTTTGGGCCACTGACTGCCTAACGACTGTCAAAGATCTACAAATGACAGCCGGGACCAACGGCTTAACTTGCTTTCCGAGGCACGGAAGAAACTCGGTATGTAATGGGCGGTCACCCATCCACAGACCAACCTAGGCAAGCACGGCTTAACCTAAAGATCTACCCGAGCGGCTGTTATTATTTAGCCACGAGCTCCTTACCGAGTAAAAATTTGTCCAAATGAAAATGGGCGTACTAAAATCATCCCAAATATGGCATTGGTTTAAAAAAAGCGCTACTTGTTTGGCTTTCATTTTGGCAAAACGGCAGGTACCCCGTACAGCGACATTTAAAGTTGTTTCTGGGGGATGTTTGGACCAGCTATGATTACTCTGGCTCAAAATAAGTACTGAAATGATTACCTGAGTATCAAATATAAAAATTAAGTTTAAAGTTAAAGGTAAAATCACATATTTTTTTCCGTGCTTCGAAGTGCCTGGCAGAAATTTCTGTCGACCTGAAGCATCTGACAGTGTTAATAATAAATTTTTAACAATCTTCTATACAACGTATAAAAAATCAGCACTCGGGCTTAAGAAAAATGATTATATTATTTTATTTATTTCTATACAAATTAATTAATTAAACAAATCAATTATATTTTTAAATATTCCTTACAAAAAACAATATAAAAAAAATATTTAAAAATATAAAAAATTGTAGCCCACCAGTATCGTGATCAGGGACTAAGGAGGGCTCCAGAGAGAGGAACCTCCTAACAATACGAGCCGTGTCCAGGAGTACCGCTTTCTGAATCAAGATCCAGCTGCCTAACGAGAGCCTCCTCAGGTATTGGTCGAGGCTCTTGGCAATTAAGCCATGGGCTGATACAACTAACGGCACAATGATCGCTGAGTCCACATGTGTCGACATGTGGGATGTGGAGTCCACATCCCACATGTGGACAACCTCGCGAGCCAGGTCAAGATACTTGATTTGCTTATCTTTCTCGGCTTTCACGAGGTTCTCATCATGCGGGACCGTTATGTCAACAATCATTGCGCGTCGCTCTGATCGATCCACCACCACTATATCAGGCTTATTGGCTACAATATTCCAGTCAGTGATGCTGGATCGATCCCAGTACAATTTGATACTGCCATTTTCGAGAACTGGGTCGGGCACATGCCTATAGTACGGCACTTCCGATTCCACAAGACTGTATTTTAGAGCTGCTGATGATAATCCTGGCTACAAGATTGTGTCTATGCAAGTACTCTCCGTTAGCCAGACGAGAACACCCGGAGATAATGTGACGAATTGATTCACCTGGACGGTGGCATGCCCAACATATGTCAACCGTACCGTCCTTCACAATAAATCTCCGGTAGTTATTCGTCATCATAACTTCATCCATAATTGCACAGACAAAACCTTCGGTTTCTCCGAAGAGGTCCCCGGAACGTAGCCAGGCTACGGACGCTGATAGATCTACATCGGGCCCATGCAGGGCCCGGAAAAAGCGTCCGTGAAGCTCCTTACGTTGCCATACCTCCCTGCGGTCGTTATGTCATGCTCACTCAAGTCTCTCGCTTATGGTGGCGCGTGTGTCGGAGCATTTAGTTCCCTTCAAAATGGTTGAGTTGAATAGTGCTGATCCATGCGTCATGTTCGATAACGGGCGCTGTCAGTTGTGACTCATCTCGAGGTCATCTCTTAGATGCCACGGCTTATTTGTATTAAAAATTGTCTTTTTTGTCTTTCATTCTCACATAATATACAATCTCAACATAAATAATGTAACCAAGGTTTTGTAACAATATTTTGATGAATGAATCATGAAGTTTCTTGTCCATTCTTCTCCATAGCGATCTACGCTTTGGAATGATGGGCAACTACAGTACTTTCACAGTACTGTGCCTTGTCGCTTTTTATGCCTCGTGACTGGAACTATAGCTTTATTTTATTGTTATCTTTGTTTCGACAATTCAAAGTGCCTGTTATGCCTACTTGAAATAAATGCTATGATTTTGATGATCGCTTCGCTGGTTTAGCGGTCGCTCAACTGCTGAGCATGAGGTCCTGGGTTCCATTCCCAGGTAGGGCAAAATCTTATTGGGTTCATCCATCAGGACTTTTTCAGTAGCAGCCACGGAGTCTGGATCTGGCCCGGTTGACAGCAATGGGCTCGCCCTCTATTACATGGGACTTATACAGTAGACCTCAAAAGTGCAGTACCATGCTAAAGATTACATTGCTATGAACTGTGCGAGCGCGATACAGCAGTGTGTATGCGTGTGCGTGTATGAGTGATGTCTCAACATTCTACACATAACACACAAATGAACTGTCGTCACACTACGCGAAATAGCATTATATTTCTGTTGCATTTAGAATACACATCATAGTGATGACCTGTTCTTACCATTGCATTGTTAAAATTCGCGTAGTATTAACATGGGTTGGTAGCTGTTTGGGCTGAGCATGGGTTCACGATCAATGAAGTCCAAGTTCGAATCCATGTTATTACAATGTGTGGCTGTTTTTTGTTTCTTTGAAACCTTAATTATATTTGTATTTTAAGCAGAAAGTCGTTAGGTATTTATGTTTATTTATAATATAGTCATGCTTATTATTTATTTTTTATAAGAAGTTAAATATTAGATAGTTATTGTATTATTATTTAACCTCATTAATTGATTTTTATTTTATGTTTTCGGTGTTGGAAGGTGGAAATAAAAAAATCATGCTGAATGATAACAAAAATGTTTATTCGTTTTATTTATTTATAAAATTAACAAACTTTTATGAGAATGTGACGTCACATTCCTATCTAGGCAAAAAAAGTTCTCTTATCACCGTTCATAAGATTTTTTGTTGTATACCCACTTAGTCAATTCATAATAAGAATAACATAACACGGAAAGGATATTCTAATAACACAAATATAATTGTTGATACCCGCTTATTATAGGTATCAGTATTCAGCAGAGTTAATTGAATACTAATATATGAGTTAGACTTTATGAACGTGTTTTTTTAATGTAACGTCACATTGAATGTATTGAGGTTATAGCTTAAGTGTTCATTTTCTTGACGAAAAGAATATTGAAACTAAACCCCAATTTAAGATCATTAAATTTAAAATTTTTTTCTTAATTTTTTTTTTTTTATTTACGTTTGTGTTAATATTACTAAATATTTAGTTACCCGGTCTACTTATTAAATTAAGTATTATTATTTTTTCGCCATAAATTAAGTCTTCCTTTAGGCAAGACTTGAAAGTCTTCTCGTCAGAAAATACAGTCACCTCCCAGTTAAAATGTAAATAATCTCGAGCAAAACGTAGTCTTTCCTCCCTGTGTTTTTGTGTCAAAAATGGTTTTTAGCTGGCTTCCGATGATGTAAACCTTCAGCATGGACTGCATGGCGAACAGTCTGTAATGTAGTATCCAATTGCTCTGCAAACATTATAGTTGGAATGAAACCATTTGTTTCATATTCTTCCACCATAAAACGTCGCTGAGTCGGGTTAATAAGCGGCGGCCTTTCACTTCTTAGACGACTCTTCAGACTACCTTCTTCCTCAAACCTCTTTACCCAACGGCTAACAGAATTTCTACAAAAAAAACAAAATATGATTACACACTTGCAACTAGCAATTTATTTAATAATAAGAAAATCACACACCACAACTATCATCATAATAATTATAATTTTTAAAAATAACTTACACATTTTAAGCCAGTTTCAGTTGAAATTTGAGAAATTAAGCCCATTTTTACGCAAAGTGACAATATTTGCCCTGTCATCAATACTAATATTAGCTTGCATCTTGAATAAAGACAATCAAACAATACGCTAATCGTAATAATAACACAAACGCTCGTAACAAAGTTCACCAACTAACAACGTCATAACTAACTACTTTGTTCAATCCAGAAGTTTATTTTGTTTCACATTCACCCTCATCTTTTTTGTTAATAATAAGTTCCAACTAATATTTAGAAAAACATATCTCATCGGGTCTAACGTATCATTTATAATTAAAACACAAAAAGTGAAATGTCACTTGGGTTCGAACGCAGACTATACTGTGCGAGACATTTTATCTATAGCGTTAACCGCTAAGCCAGATAGACACATAATTGTTTGTTTGAAATTAAATATCACTAACTTAATACTCCGTCGCGACATGACAGGCTTGTCACTAAGGCAAATGATCATTATATCGCACTCTTTCTGACTAGATAATTATGAAAGAGAGCGATATACGAGATCGTGTATGTGTGCAAAATGTTTGTTATGGAAAAAGGTCGTAAGTGCGACTTGTTTTGATGCGATCGTTTTGTGAAACTGCTACTGCACTTATGGTCTCTACTGTACATAACTGGTGAAATGTGGCTGTACTGTTTGGTACACCAATCAAAATTAAAATACAAACATAACATCACGTCTGTCAACAGGCTTGATGTTATGTATGGATTTTGATTTTGATTGAATAAGTAATCATTAGCTTGGGTTTGAATCAAAACCGCATATGCAATAAGACGAGTTTCATGTGTGGATGGTTAGCACCGCGAATGTGTCTCGTGGCTACCGTCTGCTGCAACTTGCCCTCCCCCCCCCGCCCCCCCGTCCCGTCCCTCCCTCCTGCACCGAACGTCTACCCCTGTGACTCCCGCCGCGCGCCACAATCACGATCGTTCTCTTCCCTTTCTTGTATATTTTTTGGTTTGGAACTTTCCCCAAAGGCGCTTCTATACGTAACGCGTCTGGCGCGCCGCAATTATCGCCGATTGCCGATCGGATAAGCAAGCACTACAAAGGTAAATATTGATCTAAGTAGTGAAGCCGGGAGTCTTTTGAGAAATTCATTAGTACTTTGTTTATTAAACTGAAAAGTTTACGAGGGTTTACAATTTCAGCTGAATTTGTTTTGTCAAAGAAAACAAACACCCACAGTTTGATTAATGGGTGCTATTCTCGGCTCAAGTACCTAGTCTCCAAAACAAATGGCTGCAATAAAGGTGTTGTATAGTATCACAGTACCAGTCACCTGGGTCCGGCGACAGGTGCGCGGCGGCGCGGAGTCGCGGCCGTCTGGAGCGCGCTGGCGAGCCGGCGGCGGTGGTCGCCACGCGCTCCTATACACAAGAAGCGCTACTAACTTCCACCAAACGACACAAACTTTAAATTAAGTCTTTTAATTAATTAGGGAACGTATATGGCTGCGTTATATAAAGGGTGTAAATAGACCCTTAACATATACGAAAGGCACTTGTTCTGCCCGTCTTTGTAATCATTTTTTTGTTCTAGACCATACCTGGGAACCTTCTAATTACGGAGATATTGGGGGTCAAAGTTCCAACTTTTTCACAATTTTTTTTTTAAATACATGTTTTTAATGTAAAATTTTTACTTTACACACCTCTACGACCGCCGTACTATTCAATCCATCCATCAGCACAATGCTTTGAGTGCTTTTCATCGAGTCCTACCATAAAACGTGATTTTTCACCCCAAAACAAAAAGTCGATTCCCAGCAATAATTTTTGCGTAAAGTTACTTAGTTTGATATACAGAATGCTTGGTTGACGGTTATGTGAAAGGTCTGTTTACACCCTGTATGAGCAAAAACTTGGCAACATGGCCGGAACCACTTTCTAATCTATAAATAGACGCCCGACGCGGCGGAGCTGCGGAGGAGCGGCCCGTGATTTGAACCAAACTTCAAATAGCTTCTACTAATATTACTCGGAGGGTAATATCTATAAAGTTGGTAGAATTAATTTAATGAAAGCCACATCTAAAATGGTTTGTAAAAGTAAAAAAATAATGAGAAGGGTGAAAGGGACTGTTCCGGCTTAAAAGATTCACGTGGATCGTACGTGAGCGTGACGTAGGCACGCCGCAGTGGCACGCACAGAAGTTCCACTCACCACGCGTGTCACGGTGCAGGCCTGGTCACAGCTGTTCATGTGTACGTTGACCCGCCTCCAAGTAAACAGCCCCGAGTGCTCTATAAAAACGACCGAGTAGGTGCGGCACCACGACAAGCCGGTGAGAGCCGACAAGATTCGATAATATTTAGTCAACAGGAGACGCCGATGGCCGAGCTGTTAGTCATTGTTATGTTTATTTTAATATTAGATGTTTAAGTGGTAGTTCGCACCGCTCTGTAAGATTTCTGTGTTTTGTTGCGTAGTCATAGCGTTTAATCTCGTGGCCGCCGGGATCAGCTAATTAGTTCGGCGTGGGATGTGCGCGCCCCGGACTGCACGCTCGGGACACTGGGTGCGGGGTGCGGGAGGCGGGGCGACGACGGGAAGCACTGGACGCGGGCGATAGGCGCGACAAGTCACTTTGCGTCACACTCACGTGACGTGATTTATACCAAGAGTGCCTTCGTCATGTCATAACTATGAGGATTAGTCAGGCATGAATTTAATTCGAAAAGTTTTCATCCCCTCCATTTTGCAGGTAACAAGATTTTTTTCTCAAAACATTATTACAAGAAGAAAAGTGATTAAAACTTTTGCTGCGTGAATGTTTAGGGTGGGTCGGATAACACGCTTTACATCGCATATAAGGTAAGACCTAGTCTTAAGATAGCAAGAGCTCGAATTGTTTTCATATTTAATCACGCCAACAAACATTTACAGTTACTGCGTGTATTGTGACAGCTGCTCGTTCCGTGTGTTCAGAAGGAGCCGTGCACTGCGCGCTCGTCTGCCACGCTCATTAGCAGCTGTAGCCGATGTGATCGTATCCGCGCGTTATGATCGGCCCGTTTACTTAACCTGCCGATCTAAATATTCCGCGGAGTTGGAAATATGAGCCAATCACTGCGTGCACCTCGCAGTTAAATGTGTACAGAAGGACCAAGCGTCGCAACGTTCTGGGTTCAATTGGTTTACTGAAAAAGTTTTTACGTAATTTTCGAACAAAAACACAGTTAGTATTTTGTACATACATAGGCGAATTAAGAGTATGTGAGTTTTCTCAAAGTATATGCACCGATTTTTGTCGAGCAGAGAATTTTCTATTCCCCATCTCACAGACGCACTATTCGGTACGGGGCCGGAACTGCTGCCAATTGTTGTTCAGTTGATGTTCGCATAATTGAGATTGATGGAATAAATTGATAACCAATTTTGTGTCAGTGGAGTACCATTGATTAACAGATGTTACTGGTTTGATAGAAGAAACTGGAACAAATGTATTTTTGCATCTTAACTATAAAAGTGCGTATTTTTAGTATGTGAGAGACTGGTGTCTGCACCAGGACTATCTAAAGGGTGTAGATAGTCCCTTAACGAAATCGAAAGGTACTTGTTTTCCACGTCATTGCGATGTTTTTTTTCTTCTGGACCATACCTGGGAACTTTCTAGTTACGAAGATATTGGAGGTCAAAGTTCCAACTTTTTCGCAAGTTTTTTTGTTATACATGTATTTAATGTAAGATTTTTACTCTCAACACCTCCACGACCCCTGTGATATTCAATCCATCCATCAGCACAATGTTAGGTACACCTGTATATAACATATCACTAATATTCACAAAATTAAACTATCGTTTTGGGCCCCTCCATACTGAGGTATTTAAATGTCGGAAACATGTCGATTTACTAATAAACAGGATTCTGGACAGCCGTTCAGCCCACGCAAAGTTAGTGGATACAGTTTTGAATAAAACGTGCCGGATCATCACTGGTTGCCTTAAACCGACCCCGGTACAGATGCTGTATCCACTGGCAGAAATAGCGCCACCAGAAGTTCGCAGAACAGTGGCGGGCTCTAGCGAAAGAGCCAAAATGATTGCAGACACACGACACCCTTTACATCTGAATACCCTCGTGTCACAAAGACTGAAAAGCCGAAATAGCTTTCTGAAGTGTGTCGCCCCAATCACTGGCGAGTGGTCTACGGAAAGTCTAATGCTGTGGCGAGGTAGTACATCCTTACCTAACCCATTCGTTCTGCCTGCTGAAAGTCTCCCACCTGGACATGAGTTACCATGGCTGACCTGGAAGTCTTTAAATAGACTCCGGACCCAGGTTGGTCGCAGCAAGGAAAACCTGCAGAGGTGGAGATTCATTAATGGCTCTGCCCTGCAGTGTAAATGTGGTGCTGTTCTACAAACGATGGGGCACTTAGTATCGTGTCCTGCGTGTCCTGTTGTTTGTTCACTTCAGGAACTAATGGACGCTACCGAAAGCGCCAACCTAGTAGCTCAGTTCTGGGCTGACACAATTTAGATTGCCATCGACACGCTAAGAAGAAGAATAAACAGGATAAAGAGACTATTTTGTACGAGTAATAATGCAGCAGCAGCAGCCTACAATGTTCCAACTGCTGGGACACAGGCCTCCTCTCTATGAGAGGGAATGGGCTATAATCCACTACGCGGGCCCTGTGCGGGTTGGTAGATGTCACATGTCTTCGAATTTTAGGTTCTAGGACATGCCGGTTTTCTCACGATGTTTTCCTTCACCGTTTTGAGAGCAGTGGTGATGAAATAATTACACAAAGTGATGCGCCTGCCTGGGTTCGAACCCCCGACTTACTGCTCGTAAGTCGGCCCCGCCACTACTGGCCCACCGCTGTTCTCAATAATAATGACTAATGTGAGTAATAATGACTTCGTGGTAATGACAGTTTGCAGCTCGCCTAATTAACGCATAAATTAATTAAACTGAAAATGAAGGATTGCTCTATGGGCATTTAACAGCTAGTTAGATATTAGCAACAAACGTGGATACAATGACGTGCGACTGATTACCACACATTCTAGCGATCATCCGGCGACGTAATTAGCTGAATATTAATTACAATTACCGTTGTCCGGCGTGTGGCGGCCGCGCGACTAACATTGCCCGCGCGAATGCTCGCCCGCGCTAATTGCCGCTGCACTCGTTCACATTTACATAATGACATGACCACAGTCGTGTGGGGCGCAGACAGCTTGCCGCACCGTTACCGGTGTTTATGTCAACGGAACTGTTCCACGGGTTGAATGGGGTACGCTCGCCACAGTCGCTACGCAGGGGTTTACGCTCTCCAGAATTGAATTGTAAGAATTAGCTTTAGGATTTCTGTGATGGGGAGTTCCCTGTCTCCGTCTGTAGCATGTCTTGTTCATTTTGGTACAAGTTTTCGTTGGGCTCTTTCTTGTCAAAACATCCCTGGCATGTATTTTCAGTGATATTTATTCGCATGAGGAGTCACCCCACCACCGGGACAAACCTGTCTGATGATGATTTATCTTTTCTCGCGTATTTATGAACATAATGTGAGGACGGGAATGCTTTTACTGAACATTTCCTTGACTCAGAATAAATGTGTTTTGTGCGTAATGTACATAAATCTTACGCGTCACTTCGTCGCGGCGTCACGCGTCGCAGATAACTTATACAAATAGTTCTGTATAAATAAGTTCGTCGTCATTGCTCCGTAAGAATGCCAGTCCATTCCGACACTGAATGTTCGTAACAAGCAGGGTCTGCAACGTGTCCCATGTGAAACTAGACGTTGTTCCTACATGCAGGATATTTCGCAAGGTAGATAACAAGGATCATAATGGTAAAACTAAGGGGAACACCTGCAGCGGAACTTTAAAAAAAAACATACGGTATTATTTAGCTGACTGCCAGCATGGCTGCACCGACGGACAATTCACACGCGTACGTTGTAATGGTGGCCCGAAGATGTAATGTTACACGATTACTTAATCCCGAACACGATTGTATTGGGGTTCTGTTTTAACGCAAGTAACGCGAGCAGTGGTCAGTGATCGTCGGCGGTCAGTGGAAGTGACATGTATCGGACATCCGGGAGCTCGGGTTAAATACGAGGCATAGCATGGCGAGGTATTCGAGGCTCTGTGGAATCGCGACACTGGTAATTATAAGGTGTCATTAACTTCTGGATGTCATTATAAATAAGAGCACCTATGTATAACTTCGTCAGAAAAGAGTTTTTCAAGACAAGAAGAAGCAATTTTTCTGCTAATGATAACAAGGGCAGATAGTCTAAGCACCCGTTAATTTAACGCAAATCAAATTTTAGTCAAAAATTGGGTTATGCGAAGTGTTGTCTGTCAGCTGTCACTTACAACTGAGTGGCCATTTCTTTCTAACCCGTGTGCTATTAACACTGAGGAATCGTATTCGCCATCCGGAAAGTCCATAAAGGGATGACTGAACTGATTCCAAGCGAAACATTTTGAAAGCAGTGCGTTTAGTGTGGTGTGCTGTTTTCGGGAATTAGCACGTTTGTGGGAGGTTTCACTTTATCAATCAACATTACTCACTAATTCTACGTAATGACTCATTGTTTGAGTTCCTGGGCCCAATATCCGGGACAGGCCGGAGGTAACACTCTCGGTAAAAGCACCAACTCGCACACATTCACAACACAACTCGACGTTGTATGAATGTTTTACGAACACATGCTCTGAACACAGATTGCTTTAAATTAGTGATGTAAGCCAAATCCGAGTTGACATTGATTAAATATCGCGCACAAAAATGAACGCGAGAACACGTTACATACAGACGTGATGTCACGGCTCACTCTCTGAACGCATACTCTGCGTCATTTGTCTGCTTTATTTATTATAACATTACGACGTTGAGGAGTCGGTCAATGTGTGATGACGACATAACATAACAGCCGCGCCACATCGGCACGTCACGTTGTAACGTCACATCCGTCCGTGTCAGTCCGACAGCCTTGCATTCCTATTTACTCTCAGTTATGAATACTTGCGTATATGAATCTCTTCTAAGGTATAACTGAGTTATATGGCACAACTACAAAAATAAGGGCGCTGAGGGAACTGAGAGAGACCACTCACTAACAGAGGAGGGTACAGAAAACTCACTTTAAGCTCGCTGTACAAATTAAACGTATATTAAATTCGAACAGGCACAGTAATATCTACAATGAATATCAGTGTCATCCGCCTATTACGACTTTATTAGCGACGAACATGCAAACACAAGTTAAGTTTTATACAGTCGTACTATGAAAACATATTCCTTTTAGTACGACTCCGGTTTATGCGACCAACTGAATATAGAATGACCTATTTTTTTGACAATAACTCGTCCGGTTAGAACGACGCGCAGTGTTTTGTTTCGATACGTATGCAGCCCGCTGCCCCGCGTCGCTGCTTGCTTCCCTCGCCTAGTATATCGCAATCAGTGTTTTTAATCAGTTTTAACAAGATCAAGGATACGTTACCTGCGCTAAAATGAGTTCCGTGAAGCGAAAGTGTTTCTCAGTTGAAGAAACAAAATCCTATGATAAAAATTACTTGTTTTCACAGCAATTTTTTATATGTTAGACTGTAAGGATGGAGTTTGAAAGTATGCCATATTTTTAACCGAGTTAGAAAAGGAGGAGGTTAGCAATTCTGTAATGTTTCAAGAAAACTCCTTTGACAATTTTTAACCGACTTCAAAAAAAGGAGGAGGTTCTATGTTAGACTTTATGTGTTTTTTATATATGTTCACCGATTTCTCCGCCAATTGACGACCGATTTTCAAAATCCTTTTTTATTCGAAAGCCTATACTCCTGAGGTGGTTCCATTGTCACCAAGTCAGAATCTGATGACAGTATCCCAGGAAAGTTAAGGGCAACCCTTAAATTGTATGGGCATTGTTTGAAACAGTATAATTCCCATGTGGTCCCATGGTCATCAGGTCAGGATCTGATGTTGGGATCTTGGGGAAATCAAGGGAATTCTCCAAATTGTATAGGCACACAGTCATTCTCGTAGGCGTTATATTACGACGGCACTGTTGGCGCAGTGGTTGAGCGATTGACTGTTGCGCTTCGTGTCACGGGTTCAATTACCGCACGGAACAAATATTTGTATGGCCTACAGGTAGTTGTTCCGGGTCTAGCTGTTTGTGTGTGTGAATTTAAAAGTTTGTAAACGCACCCACGATACAGGAGAAATTCCTAGTGAGGCGCAAAGCTTTTAAAAAAAAAAAATATCCCTGGTAATTTTCAGTTTTTTTTTTAAACATTCTTTCATTTATTATTATTATTCATTCGTTCATTTATTATGATTGTTTCATGATCACTCTGTAAACTATGATAGGTCGCATATTCAAACCCCAGTACTATTTTCAGTTTTTGTAATTTGTTTTAATATTTTTTGATGCTGTGGAATTTCCGTTATTTCTTGGATTGACATCGTTTGTATTCCAATTTTTTTACTTCAAATATTTCTCTAAAAATTTTAGGGAAGTGTGGAAGAGTAAGACATGCTGGCCGATCCCAAATAAATTGGGATCAGTGCAGATAACCACAGAGTGAAGAGGTATTATATCCGTAAAAGTAACTGTTTAAGTCGGCACGTCTTTAACGTTTAAATGTGACTGCACTTGCATGTGAACTTCGGAGCAAAATATTAATAACAGTCAACATAAATATGGTGAATAGACGAAGTGGTTGTTTCGACAGTATTTGTTACATCGGTCTGCGTAGGTATTAATTTTTTTTTTGGCTTCGGCAATCGTGGTCTATCTGTTGGTACAACTCAATGTAGGTTGGCAACACTGGTTGCTGTCCCTTTACTCTCTGTTCTGTGTAATGGCGGATAAGCTATGTGGTGATAAAATAAAACTGTAAAAATATATGTTTTGCTAAAACCTCTTGTTTTACATATATTCCTTCAGGTTATGGGCCTAGACACATAATCCTGTAATTTAAGTAAAACAAAAGGGTTGAATACTGCTTCGTCGATTTAAATACTGTCGGTATAAACGAGCGTCATTTTGAGGTTAAGCTGCCGACGATGGGACGAAAAATACTTGTTTCTACAAGGACGGGACGAGTAGGAAGGAAACGAACACCATGGAGAACAAACACCTAGTTCTCACATCAAACTAGATGGAGCGTCAAATTGGAATGTTTGTCCAATCCATAATTCTGATACGAAGTCAAGACCTACTAGATGTTGTTCAAGGGACCAGTGTGACGCCGGAGGAGGCGACTGAAAAGGCAAAATGGGAGAAGTTAGATGCAAAAGCTCAAACTTAGCTTGTGACAAGAATGCCAGAAACTGCGATGTTGTATATTCTAACCTGTACTACGACTGCACAGATGTGGAAAATAACCCTCAATAACCCTCATAGTGTTTCCGAGCAAAAATCAGAAATTATCATCCATATCATTCAACAACGATTCTTTCAATATAAATAAGAGGAGGGAACAGATACGTCCAAATTTCTATCTAAAATCGAAGAATTAAAGAACCAGTTACAGCAGATGGGAGAAAACATTTCAGAGAAATTCGTCATAACAAAAGTGTTAATATCGCTTCCAGTAAGTTACAAACATTATGTCTCCGCGTGGGTATCTGCACCGGACGACAAACAAACGTTTGATAACCTCGTCGCAAGATTACTAATAGAACAGGAGCGATTGAAAGACAAAGAATATGTGCCTCAGCAATCATCGGCTTTCATAGTTAAGAAAGTAGAAAAGAAAAACGTAAAGAGTTTTAACTGTAATAAACTGGAACATTTCAAAAGCGAGTGCGATAGTAATCGTAAAAATTATAACAGTTCGAACAGTCACCACTGTTTGAACTGTTATATTTTAAGAATAATTTAATTAATTTAAGAATAATTTATTTAAAAAGTATTACAAAAAGTGTACATTTAAGCGCAGTAGTATTATTTCTCATACTAATTATAAGTACTTATAAGTAATCTATAACTAAAATATATTTTACAGTCGCAAGTATTCAATAGTTCAATTTAGATGTCAGCGACCTGCCCGAACTAGGTTTATTTAAACCTGTGTTTCAGGCCATCACTTTACCTAGCACAATTCAATAAGGACAATAAAATTATAAAATTAAATTAATCTATTAACAATTATAACTATGCATCAAGTTGGTATAAAAGAAAAACCCTAAAACTAGCTTAAGTAAATATGTACAAATAGATACGATAACATAATCAAACCACAACTTCTAGATGTTTTTCTGTGTCTGTGTAATTAAGTACCGCTAAATAATCTGACATTACCAAACTACATTTTTTATTACTTAAACTGTAGAAGTTTAGTATCTTGTTGAGTCTATTGTAAAGAAAAGGTCCTAAAAACACATAAAATCGATTCGCAAACGCATGTCTAGTTTGAGGTTTTGTGCAAACTAGGTCCTTCCTTCTCCTATCGGAAGGAACTGGGTGATAGGGAAGTGTAGAGTGCTGGTGCAGTATTATGTGAAGAATAAATAATTGCCGTACTGTAAGTACATTACATGTTTTATAGAGCTGGTGTGTAGGGAATCTAAAAGGACGGAAGGTAGCAACTTTTAGAACTGCTCTTTGAGCACGTTCTAGAGGGAGAAGAATTGAATTTCCCGCCCCACCCCAGGATATTATACAATATGTTAGAATAGATTGACACAACGCTAAATAAATCTGTTTTATCAAATTATAGTTAGCTACATTACGTAAATTCTTAAAAACATATATTAATTTTCGCACTCTAGTACACAGTAACTCGATATGTTTACGGAAATTTAGATTGGAGTCAATAGTGACACCTAGATATTTCAAGTGGTCAGCTTTATCTAAAGTAGGGCAAGAACATACAGTGTCAGCGAACGTGCTACAGTTATGCGCGTAAATGTTTAGATTAGTAAGCGGTGTGTTAGTATTTCTCATTGTAAATAAAATGTATTTTGTTTTTTCAGCATTTAATGTAAGTAGATTATTCTGGAGCCAATTAGACACAATGTTGAAGCCATTCTGAGCATGTTCATAGGCCTCAGCTCTAGTTTTAGCTGCAAACAACAAAGCAGTATCATCTGCATAAGACATAATAACACCATTTTGGAGTGGCAGGCAGCAAAGGTCATTAATATAGATCAAAAATAATGTAGGGCCTAGAATACTGCCTTGTGGAATTCCGAAACAAGTATTAGAAAGGTCAGAACTTGTATGCGGGCCAATTTTTACAGGTATAGACATATCATACCATATAGATAAATATGGTATGATAGACCGATTAAAAAGTGTTTTTATTGCAAAAAATCGGGATCTTTGAAAAGTGAGTGATGGTTTAGGAAAAATAAGGACAAAGACGGTAATACAAGTAACGCATTCATAATCGTGAATTCAAGTGGACAGTTTCGACGATCACAGTGGCTGGTAGACACTGGCGCTAGCCAACATAAGTGTAGAGATCGCAAAGTTTTCACGACATACAATACATCTGTGATCACCGGGAACGGTGAAGCGATTAGTGCGCATGGTTGTAAACAACTTTATTTTCTGTCAATTGCGTGACAGCTAGGGGTTCCAGATACTTCATTGTCATCAAAGGCGACTATTCCAACTTCAGGTCTATGTATTTTGTTAAAGGGAAGGATGAAGTAAAGGTGTGCATTGAGAACTTCATAAATAAAGCTGAAAACACTACCAACAATAAAATACACTACTTTCGGAGTGACAATGGATTGGAGTTTGTAAACAAATAATTGCGAGACCTATTTGCAAGACGTGGTATCATACACGAAACCACAGTGCCGTATGCGCTTGAACAAAATGACAGGCAGAGCGAGAAAACCAAACATTAGTCGAAGCAGCGAGAACAATGTAGTGTGCAAAAGGCTTACCGAAGAAATTATGA
The DNA here is from genome assembly GCA_910589295.1 of Noctua janthe. Classification (NCBI taxonomy): domain Eukaryota; kingdom Metazoa; phylum Arthropoda; class Insecta; order Lepidoptera; family Noctuidae; genus Noctua; species Noctua janthe. Next base: position 205,422 of record OU342573.1, on the reverse strand, counting down.
GCTGTTCATACTACATATGTATTAAATATGACTAGTAAAAGCAATGAGCCCGGAAAGACCCGCTTGAAACATGGGCCAATAAACATTTTGATATAAACGAAATAAAAACCTTTGGTACTCCTGTTTTTGTCCATATGCCAATGGAAAAGCGGCGTAAGTGGGACTCTAAAGGAGAGCAAAGAGTAATGGTGGGTTAAATTATTATGGTGGGTGCATTTTGTCAAAGGTATGAATTAAAACATTTAGAAACTGTCACTCGATAAAATGTTTTTCTTGGTAATTAGTTTTATGTTAACTAAACAATATGGGTTTAAAGAATATTTGATTTGTTATTCTATGATATGAATATCGAAACATTAAAGGAGAAGGGAAATCCTGGGCCCAGCAGTTAACTAGTTGAAATGTGTATTAAAAAAACCGTTATATTTTTCTAAAGGAAATCACAAAATACAGGTATACAAATGAATCGGTATAATCTTAGAATATATATGAAAATCAAGTGACAAGCATGGACCTAACAAGTGCTCATCTATCGTTTCGTGGAATCGATTCATAGCGAATCGAGTTCCTTTAATTTTTCTTCAACACTGGTCACCGACTGACAGATGACAAACCAGCACTCGTTCGTTTTCTTTCGTTCTTAGTTTTTCCACGTTTTATTTTATAACCCCACGATCTCGGCTTTGTAAATTAGTCCTGTGACTATTCGACGGATCTTGCTATTTTGAATTACCCAGCTATTATATATGATGCTCTGTGCCCGGCTCTCTGTTTTGGACAACTGATTACGCCTATCGATCGGATATTGTCGACATGGATCGCTGTGTGAATATTGTATCTTTGAGACTGGTCGCAGACGTCCCAGTAACTCTATTGGCAGAAGAGTTTTGGACGATAAGGCGATTTTATCAGTTATTCTTTTTTGGTTAACATATGCGGGGAAGTTCCGTATGGAACTGGATTCCGTAAAAGAATAGCACCATCCCATATCTTCCCGTGGGTGTCGTAAGAGGTGACTAAGGGACTTACCAGAGAATGGGCAGCAGCGTTCTCTGTGTTTTTAACAACCGTACTGCGATCGCCAACCCGCCTGCCAAGCGTGGCGATTATGGCAAAACCCCCCCAATGATGAGCGCAACACAAAAATGGCCCCTAGTACCCGGCAGCCCGTCAACCCTCGACTATGGTAGCGGTCGAGGTCGCGGCGTGGCAAGGGGTGCTAAGAATCTCCGGATGGGATTAGGCTGCCTATACCGACGACTTGACCTGGCAACATACAACACGCGTACACTCCAGACCGACGAGAAGATAACGGAACTCGAAGAGGAATTGAGCAGGCTGCGATGGAGTATTGCGGGATTATCTGAAGTCCGAAGAGAGGGAGAGGACATGATAATCCTAAAATCCGGCAACCTGCTCTATTTCCGAGAGGGTGACCGGCAGACCCAGGGTGGTGTTGGGTTTATCGTCCACAAGTCCCTCGTGAATAACGTGGTGAAGATCGAGAGTGTGTCACTAGAATTTTTCTTTCCATGTCAAAACAGTTATTCGCTGAAGGTCATACAGGTCTACGCTCCGACCTCGGCACACCCCGACGATGAAGTGGAGACCATGTATGAGGATATTTGAAAAAGCCCTGCATGGTTTCAAAACTCACTTCACCGTTGTCATGGGGGACTTCAATGCGAAACTAGGTATACGAGACGGGGATGAGCTGCAGGTCGGGCAATTTGGGGTTGGACGTCGGAACCACCGGGGTCACCAACTGGCTAGTTTTATGGAGAAGGAGGGCCTCTATATGATGAGCTCCTTCTTCAGAAAGCGTGAGCACAGGAAGTGGACCTGGCAGAGTCCCGATGGTGCAACTAAAAATGAGATTGACTTCATCATGTCAACCAAGAAGCAAATGTTCAATGATGTCTCTGTGATCAATTCGGTGAAAACCGGGAGCGATCACCGCATGGTAAGAGGCACATTGAACATCAATATCAAGCTTGAAAGGTCTCGACTGATGAAGTCTACGCTCCGTCCAGCACAAATCCAGATCCAAAACCCCGACAGCTTCCAGCTTGAACTCCAGAATCGTTTCGAGTGCCTAGGAAGCTCGGTGGACGATTACAACGATGGGTTCGTGGAAACTGTCCATACGACTGGGTCTAAGTTCTTTTCAAGACACGTCGTGCACACAAGAACAAAAAACTCTCTGATCATACTCTCGAGCTCATGAAGGAGCGGCGTGAGATGATCCTGCAGTCTTCAGACGAGGCGTGGAAATACCGGCAGCTCAATAGACGGATCTCTAAATCCTTGAAGAGCGACCTCCGCCGCTTTAATACCGAGCGTATTAAAGACGCTATTGAGCGGAATAAAGGCTCCAAGGTATTTTCAAGAGATCTGGCTATTGGGCAGAGCCAGCTCACGAAACTGAAGACCGACGATGGCAGGATCGTATCCGCCAAACCGGAGCTGCTGAGGGAGATCGAGAGTTTTTATGGGCAGTTGTACACTTCAACCAGTAAACCCGTTGCAAATCTAGCTAACGACCCAAGAGCTAGACTGACCCGACACTATACCGAAGACATTCCGGATTTCAGCCTGTACGAGATTAGGATGGCTCTAAAACAGCTAAAAACAACAAGGCACCGGGTGATGACGGAATTACGGCCGAACTCCTGAAGGCAGGTGGAAAACCTTCAGAAGCTGTTTGATTCCGTCATACTCGAGGGAAAACGCCGCAGGCATGGTGCAGGGGTGTGGTGGTACTCTTCTTCAAAAAGGGCGACAATGCCCGGCTGAAGAACTACAGGCCCATCTCACTTCTAAGCCATGTCTACAAGTTGTTTTCAAGAGTCATCACGAATCCGGATAAGCCGGATTCCGAAAAGGCTTTAGCACAGTAGACCACATACATACGCTGCGGCAGGTTATACAGAAGACCGAAGAGTATAACCTGCCTCTCTGTTTGGCGTTTGTGGACTACGAGAAAGCCTTCGATTCGATTGAGACTTGGGCTGTACTGCAGTCTCTCCAACGGTGCCAAATTGACTATCGGTACATCGAGGTGTTGAAGTGTTTGTACAAAAACGCCACTATGTTAGTCCGACTTCAGGACCAGACCTCGGAACCTATCCTTCTGCAGCGAGGTGTGAGACAGGGAGACGTCATATCTCCGAAACTGTTCACCGCTGCACTGGAGGATGTCTTCAAGGTTCTGGATTGGAGAGGGCTAGGCATCAACGTCAATGGCGAATACATCTCTCACCTTCGGTTTGCCGACGATATAGTGGTCATGGCTGAAGTTGCGTGGTATCTTCTCGTCTAACTTACCGCAGTGTCTCAAGACGAAAGACTATGACCAGTGTGTGTTGCCAGTGATTACATACGGGGCCGAAACGGGGTCGCTCACAATGGGCCTCATCAGAAGGCTTAAAGTTACCCAAAGGGCAATGGAGAGGGCTATGCTCGGAGTTTCCTTGCGTGATCAAATCAGAAATGAGGAAATCCGTAAGAGAACCAAGGTTACCGACGTAGCCCGAAGAATAGCCAAACTTAAGTGGCAGTGGGCTGGGCATATTGCTCGCAGAACGGATGGCCGATGGGGCCGGAAAGTTCTGGAGTGGCGACCGCGAACTGGAAGACGTTGCGTTGGAAGGCCTCCCACTAGGTGGACCGATGACCTGGTAAAGGTTGCGGGGATCCGCTGGATGCGAGACGCACGGGATCGGTCAGTGTAGCGACACTTGGGGGAGGCCTATGTCCAGCAGTGGACGTCTTTCGGCTGAAATGATGATGATGATGATGCAGGGAAATAATGGGTTTATCATAAAAGTGTGTAGGGAGGTACGAGGCACCTTCTTCGACAGCTGTTGGCTTCAAATACTTCATGGTTATTGTGGGGACGTATACAATCCCGCTAAATAAGTCGCAAAACATAATTATATTTTGTTTAAATTTTAGTTGACTGCTGTTGAAGTGGACGAGATTCAATATTAGGCTATTATTGTAATTGTATTGTAGGTAGAAGAACTGTAGGCTGCTGTGCCCATGTAACGAACATAATATGTTATCTCAGTTGGGAAAGATAATAATAAATATTTTATACATAACATGTGGGTGTTTTATTTTACTTCCTCTTCTCCCTTTTTAAAAGGTAGGTAGCTACTGCTTCTAACTGCTAGATATTGGATGTAGAGACTTGTCTTCGACTGCAATGACTGTCCAGCACTACGCGTGCTGGGGTTTTGTCGACGGAAGAATCGACAAAATGGCAGATTACTTTTGTTGATCTGTCATTTCGTCGACAAAACCAGTTTTTACGGTGGTCATGCTATATGTCGTAAATATGTAATGTTATAATGTAACCTCACTTTTACTATACTTCATATAACTTGATTCCTGGATTGCCAAATTTCACCAAATTTTCAGTGAGACCTTGTTATTATATCCTCATACATTACAAATAAGACTTTAGAAGTTAGATTGAGTTAACACCTGGGCCCAGGACACTATGGTGCCTTTCCCTTCTCCTTTTTTTGTAACAAAACTCTACGATTTAATTTTTTTCGAAGAAAGTATTCTGCGTATTGAGTATTCTATAAAATGATAATATGAGAAAAAATTTATAAAACGAAATTCTATAATACTTTTGTCTATAAAACAGTGTACCCACCATGGTTACGATATTACAGATTTACAGACTGAAATCTTTGACTGAAATCTTTTCAAAACTTTTGAGGAACATCAATAAAATTGAAAAATCAAACACCAAGTTTTGCATCTGTGGGGATCACACTGCAGCCGACGTTCGCGTTAATTCGGAAACATGAAGATTACCGATGCGCATACTCTTTCTGGTTGCATTATTAACTACATTAAGGCGAGGTTACAACGAGCGCCGTATGCATCAATCGCTTACCCCAGCCCCCGCACGGAGAGGCGATACGTAACAAATTACGTGTCGCGAAAACGCGGTCGCTTAGCGCACTGTACCTCTACCATGAGTTTACGCAGCCAAAACTCGCTAGCGTCTCCGTAAATTATTTGTATGAAATATTGTATAGCGCCCCTAGCGGTCACAGAATGAATTAAAATACGTACCATGAGCACTATATTTTCATTTTGTCCTCATTTTCGTTATTAAAGACCCAGAAAAGCACGAAAATGACACCCATGACGACAAAGCTGACAATTTTAATTGGTGCCATATTGGATTTTCATTTTGACCTCATTTTCGTTATCAGCGACCCCGAAAACCATGAAAATGACACCCATGACGACAAAACCGAAAATTTTCATTGGCGCCATCTTGGATTTTCATTTTGACCTCATTTTCGTTATTAACGACCCCAAAAAGCAGGAAAATGACACCCATGACGACAAAACCAAAAATTTTCGTCGGCACCATCTTGGATTTTCATTTTGACCTAATTTTCGTTATCAGCGACCCCGAAAACCTTGAAAATGACACCCATGACGAAAAAACCGAAAAAAAGTAAAGCATAAAATGCAGAGGAAGTAAAATAAAAAAAATTAAAGTGATTTTATCTTTAATATGTAAATAAGTCAACAAAATAAAAAAACTAGTAGGTACACACGGCGGCACATAAAGCTGTCATTTCCAGTATAAATTGGCCTCGCTTTGTATAGATTTCCTATACAATGAGAGATCGGCATAAACTGGTTTTGTACAGCTTGATCGGTCGTCGTGCGTACAAAATACGATATCGACCATTACTCATTCTATCTCGTTCTCCCCTACATACTTTCTTTTTCTGCCCAAGTCGAACTTGATAATCTTCGGCTTACCGGGCTCCCTACAAAACTTTTTTAGAACTCCTTACAAAAAAAAATTATTGGAATAAATGTTTTGATTTTAGTAGGCCAGTTACAGGCAGTTTTGAATTGTCGAAAAAAAGATAACAAAATGAAGCTTGGGACTGTAGCTTCAAAAGGCATAATAACTGTGAAAGTACTGTAGTTGCCCATTCCAAAGTTACCGAAATTTATAAATAATATTGCGAAATCATAAATAGCGACTTTTGCAACGACACAATAAAGTTCAATTCAGGCCGCGCAGCGCTAATTATCTACAGTTATATTCTCCTAGAAGCTGCCTCTCTTTCTAATGCGTAACTCTTATCTTATACCTTCTGACTACGTTCCCTATTAGGTACCTACTGTACAGTAGAGACCATAAGTGCAGTAGCAGTTTCACAAAACGATCGCATCAAAACAAGTCTCACTTACGACCTTTTTCCATAACAAACATTTTGCACACATACACGATCTCGTATATCGCTCTCTTTCATAATTATCTAGTCAGAAAGAGTGCGATATAATGATCATTTGCCTTAGTGACAAGCCTGTCATGTCGCGACGGAGTATTAAGTTAGTGATATTTAATTTCAAACAAACAATTATGTGTCTATCTGGCTTAGCGGTTAACGCTATAGATAAAATGTCTCGCACAGTATAGTCTGCGTTCGAACCCAAGTGACATTACACTTTTTGTGTTTTAATTATAAATGATACGTTAGACCCGATGAGATATGTTTTTCTAAATATTAGTTGGAACTTATTATTAACAAAAAAGATGAGGGTGAATGTGAAACAAAATAAACTTCTGGATTGAACAAAGTAGTTAGTTATGACGTTGTTAGTTGGTGAACTTTGTTACGAGCGTTTGTGTTATTATTACGATTAGCGTATTGTTCGATTGTCTCTATTCAAGATGCAAGCTAATATTAGTATTCATGACAGGGCAAATATTGTCACTTTGCGTAAAAATGGGCTTAATATTTCTCAAATTTCAACTGAAACTGGCTTAAAATGTGTAAGTTATTTTTAAAAAATATAATTATTATGATGATAGTTGTGGTGTGTGATTTTCTTATTATTAAATAAATTGCTAGTTGCAAGTGTGTTACGCATGGTCAACCTTAATAGATCGCTGCATCGGCATACCTGCATATACATTGCACACGGCACCTACGGGCACGAAACGCAAGCTCAGCATAACGTGACCAATTGACGTCAATCGAACCTTTCCATAGAAACATAAAAACGTGGAGCGGCACTTTTGGATCTGACATCGACCAATTGACACTTTAGTATAATTAGTCGTAATTTCAATACTTTGTAATACAGTAATAAATTAGTTTATTAAAAATAAATTTGCATTTTTTTTGGATCCTCCGGTTGCACCCATCGTAATTGGCGCAGTCGGTAGGATAGTCCAGTAAATTCAGTGAATCGATCACCGACAACGGGCTATTCGAACCTACGGGTGTGCGGCTACGGAGGAGTATCCGAATATCGATACCACAGAGAGATGCAGATTTGGTAAGTACCTAGATCTACTAGAGTTGCTCGCCTTCCTATATTTTAGTATCCTTTGTGTAATTTCCTTTTTTTTTCTGTGTTTCCTTTGTGTTAATTTCCTCAAGTGTTTCTATTAAACTTTCAAAATTTTTCACCCACGTATATCACGGACTCCTAAGTCGAGTATTTCTAATAGGAACTCGCAAATCGATGCGAATTGGAATTTAGATACTATATTAGAAGATAGTGAAAGTGTAGAATCTTACTTAATTATAGAGAATAATTTAACTAACAAAATGAGTACCGATTTGGTAGATCAAGTTTACAAGGCCTTACGCCTCGTTCCCGAATTCGACGGGAACCCGAACGTGCTCACGCGGTTTGTACGTTTATGTGACCAACTTGTCGCGCAATTTGTTAAGGCAGAGCCAGGTTACGAACTAAGTAATTTATCCTTGTTGAACGGCATACTTAATAAGGTTACCGGAAATGCCGCCCGCACAATAAATTCAAACGGCATTCCCGAAACCTGGCAGGGTATTAGAAACGCCCTGATTAATAACTTCTCGGACCAGCGGGACGAGACCGCCTTATACAATGATTTGGCCCTGTTAACGCAAAAGAATTTATCACCACCGGAATTTTACGAAAAGTGCCAAACTTTATTTAGTACAATTATGACGTATGTGACCTTGCATGAGTCCATATCTACTACCATCGAGGCCAAACGGGCACTATATAAAAAATTAACCCTACAGGCATTCGTTCGTGGCCTAAAAGAACCTTTAGGCTCGCGTATTAGGTGCATGCGACCCGACACCATCGAAAAGGCTCTTGAGTTTGTGCACGAGGAAATTAACACCATGTACTTACAGCAGCGTAATGACCATTTGTCGGAGCGGAGACCTGTGCAGTCTACGTCTTCATTTAATCCCAGTACGTATCAGATTAAGCCATTTAATTTGCATACTCCACAGCCAGTCATTTTTTCAGCGCCGTTTAATCAGCCCGGTCCCTCCAAAAGTTTTTATCAGCCACAACCGCCAAGGCCAATGCAAGCTTGGAGACCCCAAGTGCCTTTCAATCGCGGTCCCACGCGAACCCAACAAATGTTAAGCGCACCCCCGCCTAACCATAGGCCCCAGAGCAACGTGTTCCGATTGCCTCAACAAAGGCCTAGTTACACGCCCATTAATAATGGCCCTAAGCCCATGAGTGGTGTAAGCCACTTTGTTCCTAAACCTATGCCGAGACCTTCGACAGGACATGACTGGACTCAACAAGGGAATCCACCTCCCAGTAACTACTTTAAGACTCGTGAGATGAATGTTAACGAAGTAGACTTTTACGACTATTATGAATACCCCGACTATGCCTATAATGACTATTACGACCAGTTCTACCCTGTACCTTACAATTACGAACCTGTGTATGAGCCACTAGCTCATAGTGATTATGTTCCTGTGCACGTAGAGGAACATCAGAATGTGCCTGAAGGAACATCTGCCCAAGGAACGTCTGCTGAAGGCCAGGATTTTCATACAGCCCCGAAATCAGACAAACCAAAATAGAGATTAACTTACAAACCCAGAGACAACTTCCATTCATTCAGATTGCTAATCCACCCATTAAACTATTAGTAGATACCGGTGCGAACCTATCTTTTATTAGCCCGAACGTTGTAGAAAGATTTTATCATCATATCCAGTGTAATTATGAGCCTTTCGAAGTCACTAACATCCACGCGACAACTCGTAATAATTATTCCATTACTATACCGTGCTTCCCGGAATTTAAAGAAACCTGTGACATTACCCTATACATTTACAAGTTCCACAATTATTTTGACGGCTTAATAGGCTTAGACTTACTAGAAAAGTTAGAGTCTAATATAGATTTAAAGGATAAGGTTCTTGTTACACGTAATTCATCTAATCCCTTGCGAATGTATGATTCACGTAATTGTAATCTTTACGAGGACATAGTACCCGCTAATTCATCCAAATTAGCTAGAGTCCCCATTAATCTTCATGATGGTGACGTAATAATATCAGAGCAGACTATTTCCAATTGCACTATTCGCGACTGTGTTACTTCTGCTAAAAATAACCGTGGCATCATAGAAATAATTAATCCAACTAAACATGATGTAGTTTTCTCAATGGACAGGCCAGTTACCGCGGAACTTTTTAACGAGCAAAGCGCGACTATCTATCAGCCTAGCGATCGCGTATCCGAGGTATTATCAAAACTACGCACTGACCATCTGAATCCTGAAGAACGAGCCAACTTAGAATCTCTTTGTGCACAATATGCTGACGTTTTCTATATCGATGGTGAACCTCTAACTTTCACCAATAAGATAAAGCATAGTATTCATACCACCGACGAATTACCTGTCTATACTAAGACCTATAGATATCCCTTTGTTCACAGACAGGAAGTTCAGGATCAGATTAGCAAAATGTTAGACCAAGGGATAATCCGTCCCTCGCAGTCAGCCTGGAGCTCACCCATCTGGGTAGTTCCAAAAAAATCTGATGCGTCCGGAAAGACTAAATGGCGCATAGTCATTGATTTTCGTAAAGTCAACGAGAAAACCCTCGATGACAAGTACCCAATCCCCAATATTAATGACATCTTAGATAAACTTGGTAACTGTCATTACTTCACAACTCTAGACCTTGCAAGTGGATTTTACCAGGTAGAAATGGACCCAGCCGATATTCACAAAACGGCCTTCAATGTAGAACATGGGCACTTTGAATTTTTACGCATGCCCATGGGTCTCAAAAATTCTCCATCCACGTTTCAACGCGTGATGGATAATGTCCTCAGGGACCTCCAAAATGTCATATGTCTCGTATATCTCGATGACATAGTCGTTTTTAGTGTTTCCTTACAGGAACACATGGTAAATTTAGAAAAAGTATTCAAGAGATTAAGGGAATCAAACTTTAAGATCCAGATGGATAAGTCGGAATTTTTAAAGCTTGAAACTTCATACTTAGGTCACGTAATAAGTAAGGACGGTATTAAGCCTAACCCCGATAAGATCATTGCCATCCAGAAATTCCCTATTCCTATGACAGCTACCGAGATCAAACGCTTTTTAGGCCTGTTAGGATACTATAGGAAATTTATTCCTGACTTTGCGCGCATTACGAAACCCATGACGCAATGTCTCAAGAAAGGTTCTAAGATCACCTTCAATGACCCTAACTACATCGACTGTTTTGAAAAGTGCAAATTACTACTGACTAACGACCCTATACTGCAGTACCCTGACTTTTCTAAGGAATTTGTGCTTACGACTGACGCATCTAACTTTGCCATAGGAGCTGTCCTTTCTCAAGGACCTATAGGACAAGATAAGCCCTTAGCATACGCGTCTAGGACATTAAACTCCAGTGAGATTAACTATAGTGTAATCGAGAAGGAGTTATTAGCCATAGTTTGGGCTACTAAATACTTTCGTCCATACTTGTTTGGGAGAAAGTTTAAGATAGTTACAGACCATAAACCCTTACAATGGGTTATGAGCCTTAAAGAACCAGGCTCCAGACTCACACGTTGGAGACTTAAGTTGAGTGAATACAATTTTACTACAGTATACAAGCAAGGCAAAAAGAACACTAACGCCGACGCATTGTCCCGCATTGAAATCAACAACGAGGACGCTATGTCTATAGCGGTAAATGTATCTGAAAAGTCTCACTCAACAGTAGGTTCTGAAACACTGACAGCCCCTACAAACAACCCTGACATACTCGACAACTCTGACACAGCAACTGTTCACACTAGTAACGAAGCCCCTATTCTAGAAGTGCCAATATCAGACGAACCCTTAAATAAATTCAGTAGACAAATCTGTTTTGTACTTGTAGGCGATATTAAAAAACGACCGACAGTGAGTAAGCCATTTGAAACGCATACCCGAACTACCATTCAACTATCTGAGTCTAACCTGACTAACGACGTTATTAATGCAGTTAAAGAATATGTGAACCCTAAAGTCAAAACCGGTTTAATCATCCATCCTCCTCTTGCCATGTATAAAATAATCCCCATAATTCAAGACAACTTCAAAAGCTCTTCAATGAACATGGTTCTAACTAAAGTTGAATTAGAGAATGTTAAAGACTACCTGCGTCAACAAGACATCATAAAGAAATACCACGAAGGTAAAACAAATCATCGCGGTATCACTGAATGTTACTTAGCCTTATCTTCTAAATTCTACTGGCCTAAGATGAAAGAACACATCTCCAAGTACATAAATGAGTGTACTATCTGTGGTCAGGCTAAGTACGACCGTCACCCCATCAAGCAAAGATTTAACATTGTACCACCCCCTAGTAAACCTTTTGAAATTATCCATCTAGATCTGTTCACAGCTCAAACAGAGAAATTCCTTACCATTGTAGACGCTTTCTCTAAGTATGCACAAGCTTATCACCTTAGAGATAGCACCGCTTTAAGTGTAGTACAAGCTCTACTTGTATTTTGCACCCACCATGGGGTCCCATTGACTATTGTCACGGACGGAGGCCCTGAATTCACAAATCAGATTTTCTTAGAATTCAACCGAACTCATAAAATTATTCACCATAAAATATTAGCGCATTCCCCTAACGACAATGGCATAGTAGAAAGGTTCCATTCTACCATTTTAGAACATCTTAGGTTATTGAAATTAGAAAGACGAAATGAACCAGTCGTTAATCTTATGCCTTATGCCATCTTAGCGTACAATAGTTCGATCCATAGCTTCACAAAATGTAGACCCTTGGACTTGATAACTGGACACTTTGACCCTCGAGACCCAATAGATATTGACCTATCTGAACACTTACTGCAACAGTACTCACAAGACCATAGGAAACGAATGAGTCAAGTATACGACCTTATTAACCAGACATCCTTACATGACAGGACACAACTGACTGAAACCCGTAACAGGGACAGAGAACCCGAGAAAGACTATACCCCCGACCAGCAAATCTTTGTACGCAATCCCATGGCGTCTCGACAGAAGTTAGCCCCGCGTTATACGCAAGATACTGTACTCGCAGATCTTCCAATCCACATCTATACGAAGAAGAAACGCGGTCCAGTAGCAAAATCTCGCCTTAAGCGAAGTCCTAAAGATCCCACTTTGTTACAGGATAATACTATGGCTGATGACCCTACATCCGGCCCAAGGACAAGAGATAACAGTTGAATCACTTGACAATGGACCAGGACTACTTCCCTTCAAATTAGGAGCGGCAAAGATCGTTTCCCATTTCCATTCTTTCCTAAGTCATATAGATTTAGAGAATATCCATCTTCAAATTGAAGTGGTAAAAACACAGATGGCTGAATTAAGTCCCTTAGTTAACAATAAAACCTTATTCCTATTCGACCCTCATCTGAAACATCTCAATAGTAAAATCAATTTAATTACTAGTAAAATTAGTATGTTTGAATCAACTCGTAGTAAAAGAGGCCTTATCGACGGTTTGGGTTCTGTAATAAAATCAATTTCTGGTAATTTAGACTACACCGATGCACTTAAATACGAAAACGCCATAAACACCTTACGTAATAATGAGCATAAATTAGAATTAGAAATTAATAACCATGTTAGTTTAAATAGTAAATTTATTTCACGTAGCTCTCAAATAATAGATAGTATAATTTCAAATCAAGATAAGATGAGTAAAGCACTAAACTTAATTTTGGAAAGTAACGCTAATAGGGATACAGATTTAATTAAATACGCCCATCTGGCCCAACATCTGTTAATCTTAGGAGATAATGTAGAAGATCTTTATGAAGAATTACGAAGTTTAGAGAACACCCTAACATTTATTCGTGCGTCGAGTACCCCGTACTCTTTATTTAATTTAGATGAAATTAAGTATATGTTAGGTAAATTAAGGATTTTATATGCTAATGACGAAATCCTTGACGTAGAAATTAGGCATTTTTATGAAATAATTAAACTAGGTTACTTCTATTCTAATAAGCAGATAGTAGTAGTTATAAAAGTCCCGATAGTTGTTTCCTCCACATATAATTTGTATAAACTTTCCCTTGTTCCTAACAGAAACCACGAAACTCTTATACCACCCTCACCTTTCGTAGCACTCTCTAGCTCAGACTCTAGGTACATAGAGACAGAATGTCCGAAGGTAAACTCCATATATCTCTGTGAGTCAACAGCCAACCTACAAATCCAGAGCAAACCAGATTGCATCCAGCATCTCATAGTCCATCAAGAACTTCAACCCAGCTGCAAGCTGACACCCGTAGCTCTCACCACCGAAGCCCTGGAAACCCTGGACGACAAGCATTATACCTTAAGTTTTCCTGTACCAACAAAAGTGAAGATGTCTTGCGGTCAAGAACAGTACCGGACCCTACGAGGCAGCTATTTGGCAATCATTCCCCTCAACTGTAACCTGAGAACACCCGCCTTCACTATCTCCAACACTGACGACCACATCAAAGGACATGTCGTGAAGATCATTGAGATGCCCCTATACAACGAGTCGAGGCCTGAAAATTATCCGAAGCTCATCCTAAATTCGCCAAATCTACAAAAACTTCACACGCTTAGCAACGAGATAGCGACGCAACTGCCTGTACATTTAGATGACGTCACCGATCCCGTCATTTACCACACTACTATACCCATGTACCTCGCACTATCCGGTACATGCGCACTCATCGCCACTCTAATCTACCGTCGGCTACGCATAAGAAAAGCATCCAGAGAAATCACAGAAAACTTCAACAGCAACCCTGAAGTCGTCTATGCAATCCCATCACCACGCACTATCAACCCAAGCCAAATAAGGATTGACCCTGGATGTCTACCAGCGACCATCTTGAACAAGTCCATCGATACTCGCTGTTCTACGGGGGGAGGTGTTACGCATGGTCAACCTTAATAGATCGCTGCATCGGCATACCTGCATATACATTGCACACGGCACCTACGGGCACGAAACGCAAGCTCAGCATAACGTGACCAATTGACGTCAATCGAACCTTTCCATAGAAACATAAAAACGTGGAGCGGCACTTTTGGATCTGACATCGACCAATTGACACTTTAGTATAATTAGTCGTAATTTCAATACTTTGTAATACAGTAATAAATTAGTTTATTAAAAATAAATTTGCATTTTTTTTTGATCCTCCGGTTGCACCCATCGTAATTAGTGTGTATAAATCATATTTTGTTTTTTTTAGAAATTCTGTTAGCCGTTGGGTAAAGAGATTTGAGGAAGAAGGTAGTCTGAAGAGTCGTCTAAGAAGTGAAAGACCGCCGCTTATTAACCCGACTCAGCGACGTTTTATGGTGGAAGAATATGAAACAAATGGTTTCATTCCAACTATAATGTTTGCAGAGCAATTGGATACTACATTACAGACTGTTCGCCATGCAGTCCATGCTGAAGGTTTACATCATCGGAAGCCAGCTAAAAACCATTTTTGACACAAAAACACAGGGCGGAAAGACTACGTTTTGCTCGAGATTATTTAGATTTTAACTGGGAGGTGACTGTATTTTCTGACGAGAAGACTTTCAAGTCTTGCCAAAAGGAAGACTTAATTTATGGCGAAAAAATAATAATACTTAATTAAATAAGTAGACCGGGTAACTAAATATTTAGTAATATTAACATAACCGTAAATAAAACTAAAAAAAATTAAGAAATAAATTTTAAATTTAATGATCTTAAATTGGGGTTTAGTTTCAATATTCTTTTCGTCAAGAAAATGAACACTTAAGCTATAACCTCAATAACATTCAATGTGACGTTACATTAAAAAAACACGTTCATAAAGTCTAACTCATATATTAGTATTCAATTAACTCTGCTGAATACTGATACCTATAATAAGCGGGTATCAACAATTATATTTGTGTTATTAGAATATCCTTTACGTGTTATGTTATTCTTATTATGAATTGACTAAGTGGGTATACAACAAAAAATCTTATGAACGGTGATAAGAGAACTTTTTTTTGCCTAGATAGGAATGTGGCGTCACATTCTCATAAAAGTTTGTTAATTTTATAAACAAATAAAACGAATAAACATTTTTGTTATCATTCAGCATGATTTTTTTAGTTCCACCTTCCAACACCGAAAACATAAAATAAAAATCAATTAATGAGGTTAAATAATAATACAATAACTATCTATTATTTAACTTCTTATAAAAAATAAATAATAAGCATGACTATATTATAAATAAACATAAATACCTAACGACTTTCTGCTTAAAATACAAATATAATTAAGGTTTCAAAGAAACAAAAAACAGCCACACATTGTAATAACATGGATTCGAACTTGGACTTCATTGATCGTGAACCCATGCTCAGCCCAAACAGCTACCAACCCATGTTAATACTACGCGAATTTTAACAATGCAATGGTAAGAACAGGTCATCACTATGATGTGTATTCTAAATGCAACAGAAATATAATGCTATTTCGCGTAGTGTGACGACAGTTCATTAGTGTGTGTTATGTGTAGAATGTTGAGACATCACTCATACACGCACACGCACACACACTGCTGTATGGCGCTCGCACAGTTCATAGCAATGTAATCTTTAGCATGGTACTGCACTTTTGAGGTCTACTGTACTTTTGTGAACAAATGACATTTCAAATAAACCTAGGCTCGGTGTTTACTAAGTATTATTTTTTACAAACTATTTTTGGCTCAGTTCGTCACAGAACTTAGCGCTGCGGGGGTGGGGTGGCGGGTTCGAAAAATTGGCAAACGTCCGACCTCCAACGCGTTCTGCTCGGGACTGAAGCACGCGATGCGAGTATGAAATGATGAAAACAGCAAATTTTGGAAATGGTGGTATAGGTTTTTTTAATATTTCAAATTATGATCGCCGTGTACTGTCACATTTTTTACGACCTTTATAATGGTATAAGTTTTATTGTTAAAAACCTAATATAACTCAAATGAAGTAATATTAAAAACCATCATTTAGACTTGTCTTTGCGATTTAATTGGATGCAACAAAGTGCAAGTAATCGTGTATCGCTGTGCCGAAATATCTAGATCGAAGTGTGAAATATGTAATATATTTTTTTCAGAATTTAAATCCGTGCTATAAAGGAATAAAGCACAATACAAAACGACGTTTATCTGGATAACCTCGCCTTAAATCTTAAGTTTATAATTTTTTGACGGGGTTTTTGCATATTCTTACTTTTGATTTCCTTCGGCTGATTAAGCTCTCAGAGTTGAAAGATTTTTTATTATTTTTTTAAGGATACTCAGCGTTGGGACCTATGAAGGATCATGAATGTCATCATTTGCTTTGTTGTAATTTCACCCAGAAATTGACTATGAGTTCGTTTAGTACTAAAAGCAAAGCTATAGGTTTTAGTTTAAATTAACAGGAAGTCAGTTTATTAGTATATTATATTAGACTTCACGTCCCCATGTAATGTTCCCTGAGAATGCCAAAAGAATACGCGCTCACGTGAGCGAAGCCGCGGGCAGAGCTAGCAAGTAGTAACTGTCTCATAATATTTGATTTGACAATGTTAGTTGGGGCCCAAGTACCCACACTAGTAATTATTTTTAAACGACTTCTAAAAAAGGAGGAGGTTATGTATTCCAACTGCTTCTTTTTTATCATTCACCGATTTCTCCGTACTGGTTCGATTTAAGTGATTCTTTTTTCATTTGGTAGAGAAAGCTTGCGCGGTGGTCCGACATAATTACTATTTACTTTGCTTAGGTACTTTATGATTATGAGTTATCCTCTATAATAAGCAAATTTTCTTCTTCGTCTATGTGAATGTTGTGCTAATATTTTTTGGTTACAATGTAAAATTGATACTTGATACGCATTTGCGTGAGATACCGCAATTAAAAAGGGTAAAATAAAAAAGTTTATATTACATTATCTCCTTTATTTATTTTTATACAAATCTTATACATTTTTAAATATTTCTTAAACAAAAACAATATTAAAAACATTTAAAAATATGAAAAAAATAATATATATAACATAAACATACATTACATACATTCTGGCCCCTCCGCTGACCCACATTTTTCAGCTATGTTTATCTAAAGGGATATTTCCAAAATTGCTAAAAAAGTCTGTCGTCACACCAATTTTCAAGTCTGGAGACAAAATGAGCGTGAATAACTACAGACCCATTTCAGTGCTAACGGGCCTTTCAAAAATTTTAGAAAAAATCATTAACAGTAGATTGATAAAATATCTGGAAGATAATAAACTACTTTCTGACAATCAGTTTGGGTTTAGGCCTAAAAAATCAACAAGCCAAGCAGTAAACAAATTGACCAACTACATTGCTACAAATCTGGATAGTGGAATGCATACAGTTGGGATCTTTCTAGACCTTGCCAAGGCCTTCGACACTATTTCTTGCACTACTCTTTTGCAAAAGCTTGAAACACTTGGAGTAAGAGGAGCACAGCTTCTACTATTGTCAGATTATCTAAGGGATCGACAGCAAACTGTAAAAATTGGCTCGCATACAAGTTCTAACCTTTCTAATACTTGTTTCGGAATTCCACAAGGCAGTATTCTAGGCCCTACATTATTTTTGATCTATATTAATGATCTTTGCTGCCTGCCACTCCAAAATGGTGTTATTATGTCTTATGCAGATGATACTGCTTTGTTGTTTGCAGCTAAAACTAGAGCTGAGGCCTATGAACATGCTCAGAATGGCTTCAACTTTGTGTCTAATTGGCTCCAGAATAATCTACTTACATTAAATGCTGAAAAAACAAAATACATTTTATTTACAATGAGAAATACTAACACACCGCTTACTAATCTAAACATTTACGCGCATAACTGTAGCACGTTCGCTGACACTGTATGTTCTTGCCCTACTTTAGATAAAGCTGACCACTTGAAATATCTAGGTGTCACTATTGACTCCAATCTAAATTTCCGTAAACATATCGAGTTACTGTGTACTAGAGTGCGAAAATTAATATATGTTTTTAAGAATTTACGTAATGTAGCTAACTATAATTTGATAAAACAGGTTTATTTAGCGTTGTGTCAATCTATTCTAACATATTGTATAATATCCTGGGGTGGCGCGGGAAATTCAATTCTTCTCCCTCTAGAACGAGCTCAAAGAGCAATTCTAAAAGTTGCTACCTTCCGTCCTTTTAGATTCCCTACACACCAGCTCTACAAAACATGTAATGTACTTACAGTACGGCAATTATTTATTCTTCACATAATACTGCACCAGCACTCTACACTTCCCTATCACCCAGTTCCTTCCGATAGGAGAAGGAAGGACCTAGTTTGCACAAAACCTCAAACTAGACATGCGTTTGCGAATCGATTTTATGTGTTTTTAGGACCTTTTCTTTACAATAGACTCAACAAGATACTAAACTTCTACAGTTTAAGTAATAAAAAATGTAGTTTGGTAATGTCAGATTATTTAGCGGTACTTAATTACACAGACACAGAAAAACTTCTAGAAGTTGTGGTTTGATTATGTTATCGTATCTATTTGTACATATTTACTTAAGCTAGTTTTAGTGTTTTTCTTTTATACCAACTTGATGCATAGTTATAATTGTTAATAGATTAATTTAATTTTATTGTCCTTATTGAATTGTGCTAGGTAAAGTGATGGCCTGAAACACAGGTTTAAATAAACCTAGATCGGGCAGGTCGCTGACATCTAAATTGAACTATTGAATACTTGCGACTGTAGGATATATTTTAGTTATAGTTTACTTATAAGTACTTATAATTAGTATGAGAAATAATACTACTGCGCTTAAATGTACACTTTTTGTAATACTTTTTAAATAAATTATTCTTAATTATTCTTATTCTTATAATAATATATTACATTTATTGTTGGTTACTTTAAGTACATTGTGTAGTTTATTTTATTCAAATTAGGCTGATAATATCAGCACTTTATGAACGTCCAAAAGTCGCCACTTGCTAGTTTTAGCTGGGATGAAGAAGTGGCCCAGCTCCACATCTGTCTCTTAGATTAAATGCATCACCACGGATTCCCAGATACTACAATTTCCTTATTAGTATTTTTTCAAGATATCGTATCAAAGGTTTTCGCTAGGTCCAGGAAGATGCTCGACCTGGGTCTAATAGATTATGTGTGATAAAATCAACAAAATTTCATAAAATATAGTATAAGGCTCCAAGCTTGCTGTTTTTGATAAAAAACAGACAACACCTTTGTCTGTTTTCATTGATAGGTACTGATTCGCTCAGGACGACAACTCTAGTTGCAGACCTGGTGATGTAACAGTTGTACTTCTGTGCAAGTTTATTCCGCGCCTCCCGTGCCTGCATGCAAACAGCGTAACACAAAAATTAAGTACGGTCGCTTTTACTGGAACCCACAGGCTCTGTAGCACCCACAGGTCTTCAGTATCAATAGTAACCGAACTGTACCTATACAGTATACAACCCACTGTATGATTGTATGGCTGTTGGTAATTCAATCATGAACAACGTTTGGAAGCGATCCCAACATTAAATGACCAGTACAATCACTCTTACATATTCATAGTCACGTCACCGTCACCGTCGCCCCGGGCCACACCGCCGCTGGACGGCTCTGACCGCCGCTGAGGGGGCACTCTCCGGCGCTTTCTATTGTTTATTTATTTTTACAGCAACACTACCTGCACCCCGACACTGACGCCAATACAGCACACACTTACACTCTAGACACACTCCATCTGATACACTTTCTAGAAGGGCAACTTTTACAAAATTTTTTTAGAAGGCTGGGCTGTAAATAATTTGCATCATTATATCACTTTGGTCCCTAAACTAAGGCAACCTAATAAGGTTAGCAAAACATGTATCCCTCATGCCACCGTCCGGCACGTTGTGTTCTCTCCAGCAGTTCACTACCACACGTTGTCCCTAGTGGGCCCTGTTCGCCTTCGGGCGTGCGTCGCTGCCGCATGCTGCGCCCGACATAGTACTAAGTAACCACGTAGTCTGCTCGTAATAAAATAAAACTTGTTAAAGTACTACAAACATCGTTTTATTGTGCTCCCACGGATCCGCCGTACTTACATTATGTACGCTTTAAGCTCTTTACACTTTTGTGGGGCGGAATGTTTCAAACAAACCCTAATGTAACACGTTTTAATACATTTCAAAGAAAAAGAACAAATGCACAGTTAGTAGTATACGGGGTGGGAGACACACCGATGCGAATGGTTACCACGTTTTCAGTACCTACATCATTCCATACATTTTGAACGTGTAGGTATTGCACTTTTGTAGGAACCAGCTGATTTGTTTTTAATAAGTAACCGATGAAAAATGTGTGTGTCAGGGGGCTCAGAATCGGGACTGTTCGAAAGAGACACCGTGGCCCTGGAACACAAAGGGCAAAGAAGGAACATGGATGGTTTTTAGTCAGTACAAGTCTGACACTCCCTTCCGCTCCGCCCAGAGTGGGGGGGTCATTTGATGATTTCCCATCCAAAAAAAAAAAAAAAAATGGGGCTCAGAATGACGTACCGAATACGTGGTAACCGTTTCCGAGTCGGTGTCCCTTCCACCCCGTATAAAGCCTTTTTCGTATTATTTTGTTTCCTTCTTCTTGACTAATTGTTTTTGTGTACATGGACTGTAAAAATGGCACAGTACTAAACTTTTCTTCGTAATAGTATGGTAGTGACCGGCCGGCACAGTAGGCGGCACGTGGCACCCCCCGCGCGCCCCTTGTCCTCGTGCTGCGATATGAGTTTCGGGGATTTATGAAGTTATGAAGGTAAACAGGTAAGATGGCGCACATTACATAAATTACACGCGCGTGATTCATTGCTCGCCGCGCGCCAACAATGGACTATTAATTACCAACATTGCCAGCAAGGTAAGCGACTAAATCATTTTATACCATATCGCAAGTCTGGGCTGTACCTGCGGGTCTGCGGGTTCGAGAGATATTTAATATGAGGTTTTTTGATGTCAGTATGAGTAGCTCAACAGCTTGACATCCTCGGTACACGTGAGTGAATGGAAGACACCAGTTCACTTTGATTCCAAGAGTAGTTGGTAATCTGGAGTTAACTGTTAACTTTTGCAAAACTAAATAAATACCCATACTTAGCTGAGCACATAGTTTATACCCTTTTGTTAAAGAGATGTTAGAGATTTGTTCAGAATGTTTTGCTGCCTATTCATTGGTTGGCTGGAGTTCGTTTTCTTTCTCTAATTATAATCTCAGTTACAATGATCACGGCTCAGATTTTGCGCGGCTTCATTAAGATCGGCCCGGGGCTATGCGATAACGTTTCAGGCTCGTTCCCTATCATCTTTCAGTTCACTACTTATGTATGTACCATGCGTTATTTATGCTCCTCAGTTTGGACAGAGCTAAGAAAAACATCAGAGTGTATTTCTGTGAGTAAGAAGTAACGGAACGCTACCGCAGTATAAATATATATAGTATTGTGTCTCGGCCCTGTCCTTGAAATAATTACCGACAGCCGGGCGGAACGTTTGAAAGCGATAGGGCTGCCGTGCCTACAGTATTTTAATTTCATCTACTTAGTTGAGTTTTTTTTAGTTTTGTGATTGTAAATATTATATTTTTAATATAAAAAAATGAAGTTAGTCGTGAATGAAATAAGAAGTGTTTAATAAAAAATACAAGTTGTGTCTTTTGATTAGTAGATTTAATAAAAATTATAAATTCGAGACTTTTTTTTTACCGCGAGCGTAGGTACAGTAGACCTCAAAAGTGCAGCACCATGCTAAAGATTACATTGCTATGAACTGTGCGAGCGCGATACAGCAGTGTGTGTGCGTGTGCGTGTATGAGTGATGTCTCAACATTCTACACATAACACACACTAATGAACTGTCGTCACACTACGCGAAATAGCATTATATTTCTGTTGCATTTAGAATACACATCATAGTGATGACCTGTTCTTACCATTGCATTGTTAAAATTCGCGTAGTATTAACATGAGTTGGTAGCTGTTTGGGCTGAGCATGGGTTCACGATCAATGAAGTCCAAGTTCGAATCCATGTTATTACAATGTGTGGCTGTTTTTTGTTTCTTTGAAACCTTAATTATATTTGTATTTTAAGCAGAAAGTCGTTAGGTATTTATGTTTATTTATGATATAGTTATGCTTATTATTTATTTTTTATAAGAAGTTAAATATTAGATAGTTATTGTATTATTATTTAACCTCATTAAATGATTTTTATTTTATGATTTCGGTGTTGGAAGGTGGAAATAAAAAAATCATGCTGAATGATAACAAAAATGTTTATTCGTTTTATTTATTTATAAAATTAACAAACTTTTATGAGAATGTGACGTCACATTCCTATCTAGGCAAAAAAAAGTTCTCTTATCACCGTTCATAAGATTTTTTGTTGTATACCCACTTAGTCAATTCATAATAAGAATAACTTAACACGGAAAGGAAATTCTAATAACACAAATATAATTGTTGATACCCGCTTATTATAGGTATCAGTATTCAGCAGAGTTAATTGAATACTATGTATGAGTATAATATATGAGTTAGACTTTATGAACGTGTTTTTTTAATGTAACGTCACATTGAATGTATTGAGGTTATAGCTTAAGTGTTCATTTTCTTGACGAAAAGAATATTGAAACTAAACCCCAATTTAAGATCATTAAATTTAAAATTTATTTCTTAATTTTTTATTTTTTTATTTACGGTTATGTTAATATTACTAAATATTTAGTTACCCGGTCTACTTATCAAATTAAGTATTATTATTTTTTCGCCATAAATTAAGTCTTCCTTTTGGCAAGACTTAAAAGTCTTCTCGTCAGAAAATACAGTCACCTCCCAGTTAAAATGTAAATAATCTCGAGCAAAACGTAGTCTTTCCTCCCTGTGTTTTTGTGTCAAAAATGGTTTTTAGCTGGCTTCCGATGATGTAAACCTTCAGCATGGACTGCATGGCGAACAGTCTGTAATGTAGTATCCAATTGCTCTGCAAACATTATAGTTGGAATGAAACCATTTGTTTCATATTCTTCCACCATAAAACGTCGCTGAGTCGGGTTAATAAGCGGCGGCCTTTCACTTCTTAGACGACTCTTCAGACTACCTTCTTCCTCAAACCTCTTTACCCAACGGCTAACAGAATTTCTAAAAAAAAACAAAATATGATTACACACTTGCAACTAGCAATTTATTTAATAATAAGAAAATCACACACCACAACTATCATCATAATAATTATAATTTTTAAAAATAACTTACACATTTTAAGCCAGTTTCAGTTGAAATTTGAGAAATATTAAGCCCATTTTTACGCAAAGTGACAATATTTGCCCTGTCATCAATACTAATATTAGCTTGCATCTTGAATAAAGACAATCAAACAATACGCCAATCGTAATAATAACACAAACGCTCGAAACAAAGTTCACCAACTAACAACGTCATAACTAACTACTTTGTTCAATCCAGAAGTTTATTTTGTTTCACATTCACCCTCATCTTTTTTGTTAATAATAAGTTCCAACTAATATTTAGAAAAACATATCTCATCGGGTCTAACGTATCATTTATAATTAAAACACAAAAAGAGTAATGTCACTTGGGTTCGAACGCAGAGTATACAGTGCGAGACATTTTATCTATAGCGTTAACCGCTAAGCCAGATAGACACATAATTGTTTGTTTGAAATTAAATATCACTAACTTAATACTCCGTCGCGACATGACAGGCTTGTCACTAAGGCAAATGATCATTATATCGCACTCTTTCTGACTAGATAATTATGAAAGAGAGCGATATACGAGATCGTGTATGTGTGCAAAATATTTGTTATGGAAAAAGGTCGTAAGTGCGACTTGTTTTGATGCGATCGTTTTGTGAAACTGCTACTGCACTTATGGTCTCTACTGTACCTAAATCACTCGTCTGTCACTTTTTCACCCTATCCACGTGTATTTATTCATTAATCCAGGTATTTTGCTCGGTGGAAAAAGCGAAATACCTACCTATTAAAAAATAAATAAATTACGTATCTACTAGCAGGTATATATAAATTATTTTATCGTCTTACCTTTCGGAGTTTCCAGGTAATTTAAAAAAAAACTATCTCTGGATACGTTATTGGTGAATTCAAGCAACCCATCACAGCACAATATAGTCTATTATAACTCCTTGCCATATTTAGCAAATACTTGTTCTTATTTCAATCAAATATTCACAAATCGCATGCTTACTGCTTACAAAACCATCACAACGTTCGTTCGTCAGTGCGGCGCATTCATGGCTTCTTGGATATCGAGTGTGTACCAAACTCAAGGCGTGTAGGTATGACTCGCGTTCCGAGCGTTTGTATGAAGATACACTACTGTAGATATTCTTATCGTGAAGCTACTGAGCGCTCCTTCGGGAATGTCTCAGTAGGAGTCGCTTGTTTCAAGCTCATGCTTGTGCCGAGTGTCGCGGAGTGCGGGAGCGGCCGCAGTTGATACACTATCGGCGCGGCGGTGCGCCACATTCCTTTATCCGACGCTCAATGCTTGTCTAAAGTAAAGTAAAAAAAATATTGACAAGTAAAAGAACAAACCTTACATACAAATCCCAACAATCTTGTGATTTGTGTCTACTAATATAATCACGTGTGTAGTTATAAATACCTGTGAACGTTAAGCGGTTGTTTGAGCTTGATTCACACTGACCTCCGTACTAGTGAAAACTATCATGGCAGGTCAGTCTTCCTCGTTCACAAACACTGACACAATTACCTATAATTTGTATAAGCTAGCTAGCATAGAATCGCTAAATAAAACACTGAATTATGAGTATGGCTATGATACCGATGCCGATGTTGCGCCCGGTGTGGAATTAGGGGTTAAATTTAAATCTCAGGAAATTACCGATACAATTAGAAGTATGTCGAGTGGTAAGTCCCCGGGCCATGACGGGCTCAGCATCGAGCATCTCCGATATGCTGGCCCTCACTTAGCTAGGGTACTTGCTATGCTGTATAGCTTCTGCATGAGCCATAGTTACCTGCCTGGTGAGATGATGCGAACAGTGGTTGTGCCAATTGCTAAAAACAAAACTGGTGACCTCGCCGACAGTAGTAACTATAGGCCCATTTCACTAGCAACTGTGATATCGAAGGTTTTTGACAGCATGCTTAATAAGCAATTAAATAAAGGCGTAACCATGCATGATAACCAGTTCGGATTCAGAGCTGGGTTGTCAACTGAGAGTGCAGTTTTGTGTCTTAGGCATGCTGTCACATACTATGTGAAGCGCGAGACGCCGATTTACGCCTGCTTCCTGGACCTCTCCAGGGCTTTTGATCTGGTTTCCTATGATGTGTTATGGAGTAAATTAGAGCGGGGTAATTTGCCGATAGAACTCGTTAACATTTTAAAGTATTGGTATGGAAACCAGATCAACACTGTGCGATGGGCTGGGGCATTTTCTCGTCCGTACGGGTTGGAGTGCGGGGTGAGGCAGGGGGGGTTGAGCTCACCAACACTTTTCAACCTTTATGTGAACGGACTTATTGTCGAGCTCAGCAATACCAGGGTTGGATGCTACATGGACGGTATCTGTGTCAATAATATTAGTTATGCTGACGACATGGTGTTGCTGAGTGCGTCAGTCTGTGGCTTGAGAAAGTTGGTTGCCCAGTGTGAGACTTACGAAAAAGTACATGGCTTGGCGTATAACTGCAAAAAGTCTGTGGTCATGGTCTTTAAGGCTGGGGGTAAAAGCCCTGACAGAGTGCCTCCTGTACTACTATATGGCACACCTTTGCAGAGAGTACAGAAGTTCAAGTACCTTGGTCATATATTGACCCCTGACCTTAAGGACGATGATGACATTGAACAGGAGCGGAGGGCATTGTCGGTTAGAGCGAACATGTTGGCTCGCAGGTTTGCACGATGCTCACTACCAGTCAAAGTCACGCTCTTTCGAGCGTACTGTACTTCATTATACACGTGCAGCCTGTGGGCTAGATGTGCGCAAAAATCTTACAGTGCTCTCCGCGTTCAATATAATAATGCGTTTAGGATGCTGGTGGGGCTGCCTCGCTTCTGTAGTGCATCGGGGATGTTCGCGGATGCGCATGTGGATTGTTTTTGCGCAACAATGCGTAAAAGATGCGCTTCCCTGGTGCGCAGGGTGTGGGGCAGCACCAACAGTATCTTAAACATGATTGCCAGTCGCCTGGACTGTGTTTATGTGGGTCGCAGCAGTGATCCACCGTTATTTCTTGTGTTGTATTGTTCAGTGTTTACTAACATAGTCGTAAGTTTTACTAACAGTTTTTGAGTCATGGATAGGTACTCGATTAAAGAGAATTCTATTCTATTCTATAAGAATACAGATACTTACAAGTTTGTGCGGATGAATGAGTGTTTGTTAATATTTCACGCAGAAATGACTGAGAGTACCTATTTGCGTGAAATTCGGCACACAAGTATCCCGGTAGTAATCTCATGGGACAATTATCGAACAAAGCACGGGCGAAGCCGCCGGCACAAATATATCACACAAGGATTCACTACCGCAGTATCCTGGGTCGCGAGATACAATCATAATCGCAATATTCAAATAGAATACTTATTTTATTATCTTTTGACTCAACGCAACCCTAAATGTTGTTTAGCGACTTCGTCGGGAAGACATCACGGGATTTTTAGGGCTCCGTGGCCAAATGGCTAAAACGAAACCCTTATAGATTCGTCCTGTCCGTATGACACGGCCTTTTTATTCCGAGATTGTTGGCACCACACAGTCGAAAGGAGAGGGTGTCTTCTATGAAAATTATGAAAAAAATAAAAACAGGAGTGGCCCTCCAGACATGTAACTGAGTGTTGGAAAGAAAAACATCTACGTATCTAACTGTGTCTGTGCGTGTGTGTACTTTCGATAGCTCCCCAAAAATGATATTGAGGTTTTTTAAATACTTTTTGTCGTAAGTCAATGGTTGATGAGATATTTGCTTCTAAAACAAGTAACGTTTAATTAAAAGTATCAAAAAACCCGACTACAAATTCTATTATGTACCTATACAACGTGTAACAGATTAAGCGCAATACCTCAGACACCCCAATTAGAATATTAAATTATAAGTCTAAAACAACATCCGTAATTAAATAAATTTAAACCAAACCTAGTCTTTTTTTATAAAATAGTTATCCTTACTAAACGCAAAACGTATGTGCAACAACATCCCTGCACACACACACTCATGCAATGTAGCGGCCGACGCGACACGCACACTCGAGCTCCCGCCAGCTGACCATAGCTGTAGGCATTTGATGTGCGTTAGTTCAATGAACGAATTTTACGTAGGTACCTAAAATGTCACAGACTGATATTATGAATAACTTTTGATAGTTCATTGAGTTTACCGTGTAATGATTGATAATTTTCTAGTAAGTGAAATTATCGACACGAATCTAACACTTTAGGCTTAGTAACGGGGATGCATTTAAAACAGCGACTTTTTACCCGAACTACGAAACTAACTAAGGGCGAAGCGCCCGGACTCCGTGCGGCACACGCGGGTAAAAAATGTATCTCAGATGTGATGATGTGATGTATGTGTAACTTTCGCGAAATCAACTACCCCCTGATAAGTCGTGTTTAGGTACAGTTTATTGTTTGTACTACAAAAATATTCAAAGACGGCGTGTTTAAAAGATTTGAATCATAATATTTACAGTGATAAGAATACAATCGTATTGATAGAAAGAAGTAGGTACTTACAGAACTGGACTATTTACACTTTACACTTAGGTTATTAATTTACACTATTTCTGCGATCCACTTTCATTAAAGTTTCAAAATGACCACCGCCTTGTTCTATGCACTTATTTGCACGCTTTCTTAAATTGTATTTCAATTTTGTAAGCACTTCAGTATCACTTTTCACCGTCACAAATGCTTGTTCAATTTTTGTTTTTAATTCCTCGACACTTGTAGATTGACTGACGTACACGAGCGATTTTATGCGACCTCACAAATAAAAGTCTAATGGTGTTAAGTCAGGCGATCTCGGAGGCCACGGCACAGATTCTCCGCGACCTATCCAATGACTGCCATACTCCGCATCCAGATGCCGTCGAAAGATCCACGTGAAATGCGCGGGAGCACCGTCTTGCTGGTAAAACATGTCACGTGAAAGACCGACAGGGATGTCATCCAGTAAGTCAAGCAATGTCTCTTGCAATCTCCGGTCAACCGTGGAAGGAAAACGGGGCTGAGTATAAATGTTCCGAGTATAAATAAATAAATAATAAATAAATGTTTATTTCAATAACTTAAGAATACGTTTACATTTGGTCTTCAGGGAATTTCCATTTAAGTAAGAAGTATTAGGAAATTGCGCTCTCCCAGTAGTTACAACTTGTATAAGCTATTGAATAGACATTCCATTACAGTAGGTATTACAAAATAAAGTGATATAAATCAAAAAATTAAAGTAAAACATTAACAAAATAAAGATTAATCAAAGGCGCGCTGTAATGTGAGGGTGTGTAATCGTTCCGGGGGTACCGCACGATCTCCGGCAAAGCGGCTAGCCTCCTTGCCGGATTGCCGCCATGGGATCTGGAGTCGATAGTCCTCGCATGCCTGCACAAATGGCGCGCGGAGGCACTACGTCGGGGGGAAACTCCGCTGTCGCGGCAAATTGCCGCTCAGCGGACAGACCTCCGGCGTGATCTCATGGCGACATGGAGAGAGCGACTGTCGCAACCCCGAGCAGGGCACGCCACCATAGTGGCGATAAGTCCCCTCTTTGAGGAGTGGCTAGAGAGGCGCCACGGCGCCCTCACCTACCGCCTGACGCAGGTCCTCACCGGACACGGTTGTTTCGGGAGGTTCCTGCACCGAATCGGGCGGGAGGAAACGCCTGGGTGTTTCCACTACGAGGATCGTCCGGAGGACACGGTGGAGCACACCGTGGAGAACTCCACGGTGTGCTCCACCCCACGCCCCGCTTGGGCGGAGCACCGCCGTGTCCTCGTAGCGGCGATTGGCGGCGGTGATCTCTCGCGTCCGGCCTTGGTTCAAGCCATGGTCCGGAGCGAGAGGGAATGGGAAGCCGTCACCTCCTTCTGCGAAGCAGTCATGCTAGTGAAGGAGGTGGCGGGACGTGAGAGGGAAAGAACCTCACGTCCCAGTTGCCGCGGGAGACGCCCTGGGCGTCGGGGGTCACGTGGTGGCTCCCGGCCACCGTAGGCGCGGGCCTGTGGACGGCAAGTTATGGGCCAGCTCGCCGTCCAGCCGTCTTATGACGACAGGCCGTGTCGACGGCGCGTTCGTGTTCCACGTGCGCCTCAAAGAGATGTCAGCAAATAAGTAGGGGTCCGCAAGGGCCGATGCCTGCCAGGGCTGCGGGACTGTTCGAAAGAGATACCGTGGCCCTGGAACACAAAGGGCAAAGAAGGAACATGGATGGGTTTTAGTCAGTACAAGTCTGACACTTCCTTCCGCTCCACCCAGAGTGGGGGGGGGTCATTTGATGATTTCCCATCCAAAAAAAACAAAAAAAAGGGTGTGTAATCGTGTGTTGGTGTGTGTGAGTGAGTGCGAGTGTATGTGTGTTTAATGTTAATATAAGGTATTTAAATCTCATTGGATATGAGCTAGTGAACAAAAGTAGTCTCCATTAACAAAACCGATTATTATTAATCGGTTTTAATGCATCTAAGAACATATAGTTTGGACTATATTCTCAATCTCGTCATAAGTTTTTGTCTTTAGCCATTCAGTCAGAGCATTTTTGCAGTCTCGATATAAAAGTGGATAAATATTTAATTCCTTGTTTATAAAGTTATATAAGTGAGAAGATTGCCTAGCGTACTGTCTCTTAGCAAAAGTTGATTTAACAGGAACATTGGGGATCATGTATTTCCTTCTTCCTTGTCGAGTCGAGGAGTCGAAGGCGAGAGATTTATGTTTTTTTTAAATAATTTGGAGCACATTAAATTTTCGAACGGTCAGAACATCAAAAGTCAGGTAAAGAGTTTCAGTTGGGAACCTAAAGGGCTTAAGTAGCATAACTTTTAGTAGTGATCTCTGAGCTCTTTCTAGTTCTAGGAATTTAGTTTTTGTTGCTCCTCCCCAAACTGGTAAACAGTATGCTAGTACCGACTGTGCCAGTGATGTGTAAATTTGTAACAGAAGGTTTTTGGTAGTCACGTAACGCAGTGTTTTAAATGTCCAGATAAGTTTCCAAATTCTTTTCATTATCAGTTCAGTATGCCAATACCAAGATAAACGTTGGTCGATCATTATACCTAGATATTTGGTATATTGGACTTTTTCAATTTTTATGCAAGGGCAAGCAGTGTTAGAGTTTGAGGGGGTCTGGCAATTGTGAATTTTTATTTGAAAGTCATCTGAGGGTTGTGAGTGGTTATATTTGGAGAGGCAAATGAAGGTGGTTTTAGTTTTATTTAGGGTTAAAAGATTGTGGTCGAGCCATGATGCTATCCAAGACAGGCCGGACTCGGCAGATTTCTTAACTTTGTTCCAAGTTGAGTCGCTAAACACTATGGCAGTATCATCCGCGTATGAGTAGATGTGCCCTCCTTCTATGTTCATATTACAGAGGCTGTTTATATAAACTAAGAACATAGTGGGGCCAAGCACGCTTCCTGGACCAACGCCGTAAGTAGTAGTTTCATCTAAACTAACAGTATCGCCAATTTTGACTTTTTGCTTTCGCCCACATAGGTAGTCCTTGAATAAAGCAAGTGGCTGACCTCTTATACCATTGCTTTCCAACACGTCCAGAAGAGTGGAGACAGAGACAGTGTCGAACGCTTTTTTGAGGTCAAGGAAGACAGCAAGGCACCTGTCTCCACATTCTACTTTACTGGTTACAGTGGAGGCAAGACCCAAGGCTGCATCTTCCGTTGACATTCCTCGCCGGAAGCTTGGGTGACAATAATTTGTTTTTATTAAGATAATTCATTAGACGTGAGTTTATTAGTCTTTCTAAAATTTTGGAGATGGACGGTAATACTGATATGGGTCTATAGTTCGATGGGTCTGACTTGTCTCCACTCTTATGCACTGGTGTTTTTAAGGCAAGCTTCAGAGCCGTTGGAAATGTCGCATGGTCAAAGCACAAATTTGCCAAATGAGAAATAATTGAAACAATCAGTCCATGGGCTGCCTTTAGGAAACTAACCGGGATACCATCCCACCCTGGGGCGCTATCAGACTTTAGAGTCATTAGAGTACTGTACACCTCTTTATGATCAGTTGAAAGAATTACGAATGAAGATGAAGGGGGGTTGTCATTTGCGCCAGGATGAAAAGCGTGTGTTCTGGAGGTGTTCGAAATGATTTCGTTGGCGAGGACTTTGCCTATGCTAGAAAAATATTCATTAACTGCATTTGCAGACTCCTGTGCGGTTGGTTTTAAGTTTAAAAGCTCCGTGTTTGGTGTTCTATTAGGTTTACGTTGAGTTATAGTGTTAACTGTGTCCCATAGTTTTTTAGGATTTCTCTGTGCTTTGGTTATGAGCTGTCTATCATAAGTTTGCTTTTGTTTTTTGATGATATAGTTACAATAATTACGGTATCTTCTGTATGTGACTCTTAATATTTCGTTATACTGGTCTGTCTTAAGCCTTTTTGCATGTCATTCCTATTTCGAATGCATTGAAGTAAGCCAGTGGTCATCCATGGTTTAAGTAGCCTGTGTTTCACAGGAATTATTTTAGTTATAGTACTGGAGATAAGGCTTGTTTGTAATATATTTATGAGGCGATCGGTAAGTGTATTAGGGTCATCTAAGTCTAACAGATTTTGGAGGTTACTTTGTTTTAAATATTCTAGTGCGTTCTCTATATTTACCGTAGTTTTTGTGACAGTGCTCTTATAGCTGTTTTGACATGGAAAGAAAAATTCTAGTGCGAGCAGGGTTTGAACCTGCGACTTCGACGATTAAGGCCAGGTTTCTCAGAATCGACCTATGTTTGAGTCAACATTAAACAGTCGAATATTGTTTGTTTTGGTCTGATGTCTTAGTTTAATAAACATTCTTGATTATTCTACGGTCTAAACACGATATTTACAACTTCACCCGATCTTATAAAATTAAAATTTTGACGGTTTTTCAAGTCGTACCCTACTTGAAGTTTTTTACTCCCAAAAAACATATAAAAAAATTGCCAATGATGTTTAGAAGAATATTCTACGGTTACTTTTTCTTAAAATAAGTTTTTTATTGTTTTAACAAGATATTGTACAACTAGGCGGCCCGCGCGAATCGTTTCAGTAGCCCGCCGGGGTGTCCGAGGCAGGACTTGTGTCGCTTTTGCTGGCTCGCTGCGTTCCCCCGCTAATCGATGGAAATATACCTACGTTATATTTTGATTGTGTATCGCATGCAACAGGTAGTCAGTAGGTTAAGTCTAATTTTTTAGGAAGGTACATATTTGTTTGAATTGAAATAAGTAATTTAAGGTTTTTGTAGTGTATATTTATTATATATCATATAAATCTGTATTTTATTATTTAAACTACGCAAAGAAAAAACTACGCAAATTAACAATAAACTTTGTTTATTCATTAGAAACGTGTCTAATTGTGACTAGGTGTCAAAATGTATGGAACAGGTAATTTTTTTTTAATAACCCATGAAAAATTTCTATATAGGGGGGCTCAGAATGATGTACTGGATACGTGTTAAACGTTTATTAAATTAGAACTGAACATACATAGTATAAAACAAAGCCACTTCCCGCTGTCTGTCTGTCCCTATGTATGCTTAGATCTTTAAAACTGCGCAACGGATTTTGATGCGGTTTTCAGTAATAGATAGAGTGATTCAAGAGGCAGGTTTATCTATATATATAAAATGAATCTCTATTTCCCTTGGTCGCAGCATCACGCATGAACGGCTGGACCGATTTCGCTAATTCTTTTTTTGAAGAAGTCTCAAGAAGTCGCCAAATTATTAAGAGTGAAACCAACAGACATCACAAGAGTGTCTCAAAATATAAGAAGTATTTATTCCAACTTCAATGACCTTCAACTTAACCTAGTAAATCTAGAAATTAAAATTGACATAATAATTCTAAGCGAATGCAGACTAAACCCTAACAAATTAGTACCAGGAATACACAACTACTCATCGTACCAAACGACAAACCATTTAAATAGAGCAGACGGAGTGGTCGCGTACATTAAAAATACACACAGCGCTATAGTAAATGAAGTGATACTTTCACAAGGATCCTGTTTACAAATTAGCCTCAACCCTGACTTAATAATTTTGGCAATCTACCGATCGCCTCTACATCAAATTCCGAAGAGTTCATTTTCTCTCTTAATCAACACATTATAACAATTAAACCCGATAAAAACATCATAATCACTGGCGATATAAATATTAATTTAATATGTAATCAAGATGAGCAAGCTGTTGATCGCTCAAAAAGATTAAGTTATTTAAACATGCTGTCAGGCACGGGCTGCTGCCAGGTCACACACTGCCTACCAGAGGGAAAAACTGCCTTGACCACTTTATCCTAAAGTTAAAATCGTCACGCAAAACTGGTACTATAGCTATTATCAATACTACTGTAACCGATCACTTTATGACTTTTTTAAAACTATCTGACCAGGAATATAAACATAACTCCGTCTGCTTTATTTAAAAGATTTTTCCGTCAAAATTTAACACATATTTTTTATGACGGAAAACGATTCAGAAGCCGATTCTGAACCAACTACTTTCAGGAATTGCGTTTATTCTGTTACACGTTGTATAAATATATAAGGTCTATCTTTTCATACACGAAATATTTTAAGAGTAACTTCTATAAGTCGTAAAGTCGCTCTAGTAACGAAAAAAAAATTATCAGAGCGTTTTTTTTACGAAATTATTATAATTATAAAATTTTTTGAGACTTTTTGCATAAAACCTTTACTCGCATATTCTAACTATGACAGTAGGTAAATACGACGTTGTAAGCTAGCGTAATGGATGCTTAAAAATAAAGAGCCAGTATTTATTTTGTGGGTCAAGTTTAAAATTATTTATTTTTTATAAAAAAAAATATACTCAGATAAAAAAAAATCCCTGGAAATGGCTTTGTTATAGCCGTTAGATGATTCCCTGAAAATATTTCGTGTATGAATAGTTAGACCCAATTTATAAATTTATATCCTAATTTCCTTCATTTTGTGCCTACTCGGTAAAATTTGCATGAAAAAATATATAAGTTACTTTTTGGGGGTTTGATTTTTAGGGAAATATAAGTAAAGGAACATAATTTATTTAATTACTACCTACAATTGTTTTTATTTTCACCTAATCGCCTTTTCCTACCTACCTACTACCTACGCACTACCTACCAACTACCTACCTACTATCTACCTACTGCCTACCTACTGCCTACCTACTGCCTACCTACTGCCTACCTACTGCCTACCTACTGCCTACCTACTGCCTACCTACTGCCTACCTACTGCCTACCTACTGCCTACCTACTACCTACCTAGGAACCTTCTTCTGACAGTAACAAACAGAACAAAAAAAGAATTAGCGAAATCGGTCCAGCCGTTCATGCGTGATGCCGCGACCAAGGGAAATAGAGATTCATTTTATATATATAGATAAACCTGCCTCTTGAATCACTCTATCTATTACTGAAAACTGCATCAAAATCCGTTGCGCAGTTTTAAAGATCTAAGCATACATAGGGACAGACAGACAGCGGGAAGTGGCTTTGTTTTATACTATGTATGTTCAGTTCTAATTTAATAAACGTTTACCACGTATCCAGTACATCATTCTGAGCCCCCCTACATAGAAATTTTTCATGGGTTATTAAAAAAAAACACCTGTTCCATACATT
Source organism: Noctua janthe (assembly GCA_910589295.1). Classification (NCBI taxonomy): domain Eukaryota; kingdom Metazoa; phylum Arthropoda; class Insecta; order Lepidoptera; family Noctuidae; genus Noctua; species Noctua janthe. Next base: position 170,177 of record OU342573.1, on the reverse strand, counting down.
TTGACACCTAGTCACAATTAGACACATTTGTAATGAATAAACAAAGTTTATTGTTAATTTGCGTAGTTTTTTCTTTGCGTAGTTTAAATAATAAAATACAGATTTATATGATATATAATAAATATACACTACAAAAATCTTAAATTACTTATTTCAATTCAAACAAATATGTACCTTCCTTAAAAATTAGACTTAACCTACTGACTACCTGTTGCATGCGATACACAATCAAAATATAACGTAGGTATATTTCCATCGATTAGCGGGGGAACGCAGCGAGCCAGCAAAAGCGACACAAGTCCTGCCTCGGACACCCCGGCGGGCTACGACTTGAAAAACCGTCAAAATTTTAATTTTATAAGATCGGGTGAAGTTGTAAATATCGTGTTTAGACCGTAGAATAATCAAGAATGTTTATTAAACTAAGACATCAGACCAAAACAAACAATATTCGACTGTTTAATGTTGACTCAAACATAGGTCGATTCTGAGAAACCTGGCCTTAATCGTCGAAATCGATCCAGCCATTTGGAAGACATTTACAAACAACAAACAAAGAAACATACTAGATGCTCGCGAAAAACATAACCCTTCCTTGGCAGTCAGGTTAAAAAGAGCGTAAAAAATATTGTTTGGTGCAACGGAACCCTTTGTCCGCGAGGCCGACTTCCGCTTGGGCGGTTTTTTCTGTTGTTTCGTGAGTCGCGGAGTTTTTCGTCTTATTTCTGTCAATAAGGTACGTAACCGTTACCGCACCGTGACTAAAAGAACCAAAGTAACATTAAAAAGACAAAAGGCTGTAAGCTTTCATTGTGAGTTTGTGACCCTTTGCTAAGATTAAAAACATAAATGCGTTATTATGGACACGCTAAAAGCCTCGGCGAGACGCCGGAATTAGATTGTGTTGCTGAACCAGCACCGCCCCGCCCCCCTCATTCACCATGCAGCCCCTGCACCTCCCGTGCACCCCCCAGCGCTCTTTGCTGCTCTAGTACATCGCTGGAGATTTGTGCTTAGTCGATATAAGACTTTCGTTCTCGCTGTATAAAATACTTTTAACTTAGCGGCCAAACTAGGTGTTATGTCATGAACCATTTAGAGACATTCAGTGTGAAACAACACAGTTGCGTAGTGTTAGTAATTATGCTTGTTTGTGTAGAAACAGATCCGCTATCAACTGCCCGTAAAGTAATATAGCTGCTGCATAATCAACTGCCTGCTTACCATGCAAACTGATCCACAGATTGCCTGTACAATTGTACATGTTGATATCGAGATAAGCCATCGCTATTACAATATTACCATCGCGGTAGTGTGATGCGTCTTTATCTGCATAATAGATGAGTAGTAATGAGCGAGTACATCGCACTGATGCAATTACAGGAGTGATTCAGCGCGGGAAAACACGGGACAAAGCGCGAGATGTACGACCCACATAAAGAGCCGCGTCAGCAGTTCGCTACCTGCGCCGCGCATTACTTCACTATTCAATACTACATTGTATCTACTTTAAAGCTTCAAAATTGAGCTATACAATTGTAATGGTATTACAATTGTATAGCTCACTTTTGAAAGTAGCCCCTAGGTCGGGCGAGGTATAAAGGTACGAGATTTTGATTGATTTTAATGAAGTTGTCGCCCCTACCACCGCACCACACCCTCAGCCCGCGGCACATTATGTCAGCGCGAGACGCTCCTAACTTTCTGATTAATGATGATTTATAGTCTTGGGCTTTAAGTTAATTTTTTTGCGACCTTAGCTCAGTTCGAGTGTAAGTGAAAGTTACAAGTGTCGCGGTTCTGCCTGAGCGCTTTACTGGGAATTATTACAGCATTTTAGTTTTTATCCGCTTTACCTTATTATAAGTAGAGCATGTAACTAAAGCTGAATAAACTAATTTAGGACAACAAGCCACTAGGATGACAGGGTGATTTGTACTTTGTTTAGAGTCGCTTGTGGGTGATGTGGACCAGTGCACCAGCGCGTCGTCTGTTGAGTGATGTCCAGCCATCGGCGTCGCAACGCGCGTTGCGTAGTGTGTGCTGAGGCACAGCAGGCTGAGCAACTTGTGGAGCTAATGCCAGAACAACACATCTATACTAATACTAATACTAATAATAATATTATAAAAGGAAAGATGTTTTTGTTTGTTTGTACCGAATAGGCTCCTAAACTCCTTCACCGATTTGATCCATTTTTTCACCAATAGAAAGCTAAATTATTAGGAAGTAACATAGACTATAATTTATATTAAAAAAAATTGAGATCCTTAAGAAAATTGCAATAATATAACCCGAAGTAGCAAAATTTTGCCTATAAAATTCATTATTTGGCGTGCGCTGAGAAAAAATAGTTTGCTGATACTTAAAAATGATGAACTACATGATTAAAGTACGCATTATTACCTACAAAAAAGTTCGCGAAAGCATATGTCTAACTATCATAGTTAAGTCACAATAGCAGCTTTTGTGTTCTAAAATTTAATTAGATCGCCCCGGTAGAAACAAAAGTTGGTTACATTCCTATTTTAGTATTAATTCTTATTCAAATAGTTTTATTATCAAGGGCATATAAGTAGCAGTAATATACTGAGTGTTCAAGAAGAACTTATCATCAATATGTAAGATACATGCAACGACATAGTTATTGATCCAAAATTGTACTAATGAATAAAAATGTGCTCACAAGATGACTTTAAAATTGACTGACCGGCTTTGTTAAAAAGTTATGATAGCGTACTTTAGATAGTCTACATGACACTGCTTTGAAAATCTACATAGCCTTTCCATGCGCTCTGCATATGGAAGACAGTTGCAAGAGGTCCGCAACAGTTTACAGCAGCTATATCGTGTTTGGGCTCATTTCATGCACCTTGATGAGAACATTAAACCTAACTAGAGCATGACTTTCATCGACCGTCTAACGATGGAGGCGGAAGGCAGTTGCAAGAGGAGTTTACAGCAGCTATATTGTTAATGGGTTCATTTCATGCACCTTGGTGAGAACTTTTACCTGCCTGGAGTATGACTGTCATCGAAGGACTAACGACGGAGACGGCAGGCAGTTGCAAGAGGTCCGCAACAGTTTACAGAAGCTTAATCGCGTCTCGGCTCATTTCATGCACCTTGATGAGAACTTTCGACCTAGCTGGAGTATGACTGTCATCGAGTGTCTAAGGATGAAGACTTAAGGCTGTCGAGGGAAGCCCTTATTTGGAAAAAAACATAAGTAGAATATTTTAGCGATTAATGCAAATATCTTTACCAATATTATAAAGATGAAGAGTTTGTTTGTTTGATTGGTTGAACGAACTAATTTCAGGAACTACTGATTCGAATTGAAAAATTATTTTAGTGTTGGATAGCCCATTTATCGAGGAAGGCTATAGGCTGTATAATATCACGCTACAATCAATAGGAGCGGAGAATCAATGAAAAATATTGCAAAAACAGGAAAAATGTATACCTTTCGAGAGCTTCCGTTGCGTGCGCTGTGTAAACGGTTAAAGTTACACAACAATCATGAGTCCGCGATAGCTTATGTCTATGTTTTAAGGTTGACTCACACTCTCTCTAACCCTTTCTCTTATGTTGCGCAGACGAAGTTGCGCGGGCCAGCTAGTTATATATATTATCAACACATGATATTAGCTGTGACCTGCGACGTATTGTGCACCACACCTACAAGCATGCGGGATAAGATTACACTTCCCATAAAAATAATAAGTATCTGAAACTTATTTATTTTTATTCAGCAAATCAGAAGTCAGCATTTACCAGCTATGTAATTGTTATAAGCCAAACGGAATATTTTTACAATCATATTTTTCAGCTCAAAAATTGAATAATGGGTTCCTGGTAAGCATTATATTGATTTACAAAGGTTTTATTTATTTATTTATTTATGTACACACAAAATACTTAACAAGACATTACATTAAGATAGAAGAGCACAAAGGTACTGCTTATTTCATACGAAATCTCTTCCAGCAGACCTGTGAGAGGAAAGTAGGATTAGAAATGTAGACACAGTGTGTAGAAAAGACAAAAAAATTGAAATGGGAACTTAAAACAAAGTTATACCTATATAAAATAAACATACATACAAATATACACATATAAAATAAATACTTGTACTGTTAATATGTACCTATAATATATATCCAGACTATTACAGTATAGAGAAGAGGTAATGTTCTTTGACTTGCTTTTTAAACATAAATAAAGTTTTAGAATCACGAATGTTAGGCGGAAGGTTATTTAAAAATTTATCAATCGCTCATTAAATATTGAAAGAACATAAAAAAATTAAATATGTCTTATACCAATAATACTTATGCCTAAAATCTAATAAAAGGTTTCACTATTGAACGCTTCTGAAATTAAGCAATTTCAATAATACAGAACTTCTTTCAAGAAACTAGAAGTTATAATAACAACATACTGATGGAAACTACCGCGGAGTTACTATCGTTATAGCTAACATGGAGCAGTAACAGAACCGCAGACGTGAGCAGTGGTCCTACGAGGCCGCACGAGCGCGCGATGCGAGGCGGGCGAGGTCGCAAGAGCGCGCGGTGCGAGGCGGGCGAGGTCGCAAGAGCGCGCGGTGCGAGGCGGGGGAGGTCGCCGGAGCGCGAGGTGCGAGGCGGCCGAGGCTCTTTTTATACTTCGTTTCCATCCATGAAGGTACTGATTGTGCTAGTTGCAAACAATTTAACTAAAAATTTATAGGATAATTGTATTTTCGATTAAAAAATCATATTTATTTTACTTTTTCACCGCGCACTCTTGCTAGGGCAATGTTTTCGTGTGAGTTCAAGCACAAGAAAAATATCAAACAAAACATTAGGTACAAACGCGTATTTTTTGTTCAGTTTATAATTAAAACTGAGTGAAAATAGTGCGCACGCGTTGTGTTTCCTTTCAGTCACTGTCTCATTATCCGCAGGATGTCTGTGGCACGCAGCGCAAGCCACACGCGCGACGTTCGCCCCGCGTACCGCGCACGTCTCGCGTGCTCGCCCGAGGGACGTGTCACCGACGCTCAGCATCATTACACTGTAATCTTTCAGCGAACTTAAAGCAAGCACAAAAGCGTATTGTTTAATATCGTGCTTAGTCACTAGCTGGGGCGAAAAGCAGGCGAACGCGGGGGTGCGCAGTGTCGAGGGGGCGGGGCTCTTCTGTTCAGGAGCCCCCGTGACTCGTCACTATCGCATATTAAACCATTTTCATTTAAAGAAAATTAATTGAATTTTTAATAGCGCTTTGAGGGACATTTCTCATTCTGTCAAAAGTCCGCAGTGGTTGGCGTACCGTTTGACGGCGACGAAATAATAATAGTTTGTATTCAAAGGGCCCTCTCAATGACTCCTTTTCTTTTGTTATTTTTCAACAAATTGTTCCCAAATCCGCCTTTTGTGTGCTCTACAGAGATTTTGATTTAAATGTAGATCCATTCATTATAGATAGAACATATTCTAGCGCACAATCAGAATTTACACGAAACGACAAACGATAGAACGAATACGTAAAAAGTGCGCAGGCGGCAATTAACATGCAGCACACGTTACATGGCTGCCTACGGGAACATGCGAACAAACACGTTACGCTTGTTTGAAACAAGAACAAACTGTGCGTTTAGTAATAAATTGTGATCGTACACTGTGACACTGCTCCACATGCGGACTGCGGGCTGCGTACTCCGTACTGACACGCAGTACACGCACTGTGTCAGGGGTAAGTGGTGCCACAACACAATTGTACAGAGATTCATTTGTGATAAAAGTGTAAGTACTCACGGTACTTGCCATATTCTCGTGGAATGTAAAACAAAGTAAGCAATGAGCAGCAACCCTCCATGCTCCCATATGGGTAAGTTGGAATTGCGGTTCACTGTGGTCCACTGCGGGTCACTGCGGGTCACTGTGGGTCAAAGATACATAATTAACAAGTATTTAATTTTGAACAAAATAGCTTTTACATCATTGGATTTCAATGAATTTCTTAGGAGATATCACAGTTTTAAAATAACTCCGCAGCAAAAAAATTATAAAGTTCCGCGCGCGCAATGGGGAATGATGTGTGTGATGTGCTCCTTTAGAACTGTATTATAGGTGCCTGCGACCCACTCTCTCTCTAACCCTCTTTCTCTCTTATGTGACGCAGACGAAGTTGCGCAGGTGAGCTAGTAAATAATAAAGTGCTCTCACCAGACGGTACTCGGTAGCCACAACTAACACTCACTCAACAGTTCCTGAGACATCTCCCCCAACTCCTCCGAATTAGAATGATGTTCAAACTTTGTCCTCCTCCCGAACCTTCCCGAGTTTTTTACATCAACCCTATATCAAGTTACCTCCCCGTGGACACATTGTCCAAAGTATGTAATGTTTGAAAAGTACCCCCGACGGAGCTCGACAGATACACTCACGTACCAATGTGTTAGAAGGTGTAACGTGATTGTGGACCTTTTTAATACTGTAGTCACCGAGCGTTCAGTACTACCAGGAATTTACTCTTTCAGGCCAAATAGTATTTATACTTTTGGTTGTGCAGGACCGTAGCGCCGTAGCTCTGTAGAGATTTCGTAGCAATCTCGTAGAAGTGGCGTAGCAGCAGCGTCGTACCAATACTTTGAAGCGAGTATGCACTAGCCTTGGTGTTGATGACCCGTGCACTGGCAACAGGATTGTGCGTGCGCTAACTAGTTTAATATGGAGAGTCACATGACCTCTCCCCCACTTCCCGTGCCACGCCGCCGGGCAGGGTATGTACACGCACTTAATTACAGTCCTGCGCTAGATGAACCAGGCTGTGGTTTTGATCCACAACCCTATTTTAAGAGCCTTTTTTCCAACTTTAACACTTATTTGTTTGGGCGTTTAAAAACGCGGCGCTCTCGAAACTTTGTCCCCTCTCTCACTTGGTTTGTTTGAGCTCTATTTTCTCTCCAAATACCACAAAAGTCTGTATATTTTAAAGAGCTATAATCCATATTTTTCGTGGGCACAGTTTAATGTCGCCTAAATAAGAAAGTGGCCTCACATTAAGAGTAGTGCGGCGCGCGGCGTATGGGCGTTGTGTTTGAATTTATTTGGGATACAAACAATGCTAATTAGTTCTGCTCGTTATTATAAAATGACTTTAAGTACGGAAGATGGATTTAGATATTAAAGAAAAGATTTGTTTAGTCAAGGTCGACATGTCCTGACAAGTTCGAAGAGTAATTAGCAGCTCGCTCAAAGTACATCTCACAGCTTGTTAGCGCAAGAAGCGGTTACTGATCAGTCCTCCCTCCACTTCTTCACTACTACCACTACACTACTATACTTGTGTTGTACTTTCTTCTTTTTTTTTTGTTCCGTCCTGTTGAATTTATAGTTTATTGTTTATTTTTTGTAATTTTGTATGCTGCATGTCATGTCCCTGCGACAAATATTTTTTTTTTCTTTCTTTCCCCTCTCGGTGATCACCTCCGCAACTAACACTCCTCAGTGACACCGTGAGTACCCGCAAGCAGTCGCCACACGTGCTGCCTGTGAGTGCGACGTGCCGCGACACGGAAACTATCGGCTTACGATACAAATACACTGAGATCTACCTGATAGATAATCTGCGAAAAGATCAAGTTGTTTGTCCCGAATACCCATGCAATTAAGTTTGTTCAAAAGGTTGGAGATACAGAATGTGTCAAACGCCTTGGCGAGATCCAGGAAAATGGTAATACATTTCTTATTTGCATCCATTTTTCTAACTAAGTAGGTACTGAACTTACAAACAGCATCATCAGTAGACTTGCAAGTCCTGAAACCATATTGCGATGAAGAAAGTAGATCATTTGATTCCAGATAATTAACAAGCCTACCGTTTATGACGCGCTCAAATATTTTTGATAGTGATGTGAGGATTGAGATAAGTCTATAGTTGTTGACACAGTCCGTATTTCCCGCTTTATGTATAGGAATAACAATCAATTTTTAAGCGCTTTGGGGAAAACACCAGCCTCCAGACAGCGATTTATGATGTCAGTGAGCACAGGAGTAAAGAGATCAGAGACCTTCTGCAGAAACCCAGACGAAACGTTATCCCAACCCGCTCGACAGTCATGTTTTAGATGAAGTATAATTTTTTTAACTTCCTCTCAGTCAACGTTGAGGAGTACAAACGAATTACAGGATAAGGCTTCTATGTGTTCAGCGACATCTCGAAAAGGTGGAGTAGGAGGTATACGTTGTGCTAATCTACTACCGACAGTAGCAAAAAACTCATCTGCAGTATTAACAGACGACTGTGGGGAAGAATTTGTAGATAGCAAGTCATGAGAAGTTATTTTATTATTCTTATTACAGTTGGTTATGGTTTTTATAGAATCCCATAATTTTTTTAATTTTTTTTGGCCTATTTGTAACTGATCTTTTTCATAGAGCCTTTTTAGTTTCTTAATGAGATTATTACAAAAGTTTCTGTAACGCTTATATGTTGAACAAAATACTATATTGCTAGGTTCTTTTTTAGTTTTCAAGTGCATCATGTCCCTATTTCTAATACACCGCAGGAGGCCAGTAGTGATCCATGGCAGTGTTTTGTTTCGTGGAATTTTTAAGATCAGTGTATGCCTATGTACCAGATCAGACATAACATTTATAAACATGCTGGTGGCTATACAGGGATTGATTTCATCATAGATTTGACCAAAATCTATCTCTCTACACTCAGATACAGCCTTCTCTCAATTAATTTTCCTAATCAAGCTAGAATCTTTAGCTTTTTTTTTTTCATTGCTATGCTGACTATACGACTTATAGAAGTTACTCTTAAAAAATTTCGTGTATGAAAAGATAGACCTTATATATGTAAACATAGTGTATGTATTCATTGTATATAAATATAGTATTTATTTATTATAATATAAGCTATTGTTATTTGTAGTATAAGAACAAAAAGTAAAAAACAGCAAAAATAACTCCTCAGCTGGGATCGAACTCACGTCGTGGAGATTAGATCACTAACTGACGCAAGCGCTTACACCAATCAACTATGGTAACCATGTTACATTTGTATAAAATGTGGGGCCTTATTCTAAACCCGTTTATTTTATATTTACCCGTGTACCCTACACGGGTAAGAAAACTGGGTAAAGTAAAGATGTTTCTCTAAAATTTTTTTTTTAATGAGTTCTACGAAATCAAGCACATATTACCGTATTTATACTAAACTACGCATTTTGATAAATCTCACGTGAGATTAGAAGGTGGGAAGGAGGTCAAGCCAAATCTCACACATCTCACCAAGGGGCCCGCAAATCGCCAAAGTTGCCTCACGTAATTAATGGACGCCCCCTAACACAAGCATCTCCTTGATTAAAAGGTGATCTGCAAATCATGTCTGTGATAACTTTATGTAATTGAAATACACATATTTTTTTTAACACTTTGCCTGACCCGGCAATCGATCCCAGGACCCCATGCTTAGTAGTCGCGCCTGCGACCACTCGACCAACGAGGCGGTCTCACACATACACACCAAAATTTCCACGCGAATGAAGTCGCGGGCAACAGCTAGTTGACCAATAATTTCTACAGACTCATCGTATTTCTTCGTTACAAATAAAACAGATTCTTTCAATTTCAAGTTCCTTGACTGAGTTGATAGATTGAGTTATTAAATCAAATTTAGCATTTTGATTTTCCTGGAAATCAGCTAACATGTACTTCATTTGAGATATATTTAACCATCTTCTAAGTGATCGTCAAATCTACGTTTTATATCTTCTGGTAACATTTAACGCCTCATTTGCTTTATCCGGTTCATTTAATGCAGAGTCCCAACTATGGTGTGGAGTAATATTTTTTGACAAATCGTTGTCATTACTAGGTGGAGTGCGCTACAAAGTCATGTTTACGAGATTTCGAAGTTAAATAATTCTCAAAAAGAGTTTCACGTACTGGGATACGTGAAACTCGCAAGTCGCTACAAGTCGCTGTCGTCGACGCTGAGCCAAACGTGCGTTAATTAATGAATTCAATTAGCGTTTCTTGATTTTGTTATGAAAACCTGTTTTGACAGTGTTAACAGCTGACGTAAACACACGCGTACTGAGTCCAAAGGTCACTTCGTTCCGACAGTGTTATTATAACAATATGACAATTTGTTTTTACTTTTGTTTTGAAATTTACCACTATCTCACAGGTTAAAAAGTTAGATTTTAGTCTCTGTTTGAGATTGTTACACACAAGGAGCACTTTTGTGTTGTTAAAATACGAAATTGACACTTATTTGATGGTTTTATCACTTGAAGTCCATTAGATTTTGGTATCTAAAACTTTGTGATATTTACTGAGAATTAGGTTGTGCCCACATTAACACTTGTTCTTCGATGTAAAATATACAATAATAACTGCTATCACTCTCACAATACCTTAGTGTTTTATTTATTACTATTTAAAATCTTCGGAGTAGATGTTAGCGTTGCAAGGCGTAGGCGGGGGAACTCCAAGTGACTGCAATACTCCGTGCAGGAACGGACCTGTGCTTTATACAAACTTAAAAGTGTCCAGATGTGAAGTATCGCCTCACCTTATTCAGGATGCCCAGCTTCTTAGCTGCGGTCTGATCATTTGACTCGATGGTTGAGACGAAGTTGAGATCCGACGTCAACTCCATGCCTAAAAGCTGTAGGCGGTCGGTAACTGGTACAGATGTACCTCGGAAAGTAGGCGTTAACTGGAACGGGCTCCTTTTAGCAGTGAAAAGACACGCCTGTGTTTTCAGAGCATTGAAATTTACCAGATTGTCGTCACCCCACAGGGAAACGAGATTTTGGGTCAAATTCATTCGCTCCATCATGGCCGCTTCATCATGGCCTCTATAAGAGTAGCTGTTTCCACGGGACACGGGACAAGTATCTTTCTACGACTGTGCTGTCATCAGCGTACCCGATTGCACCAAGCTGTAGCAGGTCGTTGATGTGCAGCAGAAATAAAGTCGCAGAAAGAACAGACCCCTAAGGAACATCAATGGCCTTATGATCCGATGAGCAGACATCTGTGACCACTTTGATCGATCGCTCGCTCAGGAAGACGGAAATCCAGTTGCAAAAGTCAGCAGAGGTGCCGAATGCGGGAAACTTTCCCAACAGACTAGCGTGCCAGACCCTGTCAAAAGCCTTTGAGATTATCACAAAACTAAGTTTAAAACTAAGCAGTAATATTGCAGTCCACTGCATTATCCGCAGATAAGACATATTTTAAGATCAGTGGTTGCCACTAGAAGGGCATTACCAAAACTAACAAATATTTTGAAAGAAGTACATTTTGCACTATAAAGCTAGCTATGCAATAAATAAATAATAAGAATAAGATTACAATTAAGATAAAAATTTGTGATACTAGATAGATTTAAAGGAGTCCGGCGAAATTGGACCCAAGGAATCTAAAAATTAACGAAGCTAAATGCAAGTGTAAATATAAAATAATTATAACTACAATTTTATGAGATATTTATTTAAAAAATATTGAATTTTTAGGACACGGGAATCAAAAGTTATAAGTATTTTAATTTACTCAAAATTAAGTAATCGTGCAATTACAAAACGCATTTTTTTTTCCGATTACGTTCCAATCCAATGACATGTGTTTTTGCTCAAGGATTTTCTTACTATACATGGCTTTTTCTTTTCGTTTTTATACATTCTATAAAGTACAATATTTAAAAAAAACATGTAAATTTGATATTAAAACGCCAACTAACAAGGCAAAGTCATGTAATAAAAATGAAACTATGGGGATTTCGTAGTATATCTTATAATGGAACGTTATCAATGGTGATCGATTAAGTCCCGTCACTACTGTCACTGTAAGATCTGTCATGATCTATTCCAGTGTTTTTCAAAGTGTGGTTCGCGACGGGGGTCGCGAAGCCTCTATAGAGATCGCAAAAACTACCTCAGTAAAAAAAAACATTAAAGTTTAAAAGGATAGATTTGTTAAGAAAATGTGTAATGTAACTTATGGAATAAATATTTTGTATATTAATTAAAATTAACAAAAAAATTAAAACGTATGAGTACTATCATACATCTTAATAATACGATGGTTGCGCTTGTTGTTCATTAACTAATTTCACTAAACTTATACTGTCACTTACGGGATATCTTCCGTGATTGTTCATTATTTTGAGCTCCCGATATTTCGACGCTGTTGAAATGAACATGACGGCACGGTTGGCGCAGTGGCTGAGAGATAGACTGCTGCGCTTCGTGTTGCGGGTTCGATTCCCGCACGGAACAAATATTTCTATGGCCTACAAATAGTTGTTCTGGGTCTGGCTGTTTGTGTATGTGAGTTTAAACGCACTCACGATACAGGAGAAATTCCTAATTCAAACTGCGCACAGCCCGCCATATCCGTAAATTAATCAAATTGCAAGGACACAAAAGTTATTTTTATTTTATTTTCTACATAAATATCGCTTATCCTGCGTTGAATGGTATTGTCAGAGAGAGGTATACTTTTGAGCTTTTCGAGCTCTTATTATTTATTATGTTACCATAATAAAATACATGGAAAAAAGCGAAGAGTCGGGGATCGCGAAATTTTTTTCTTATTATGGGGTCGTGTCATGAAAAAGGTTGAAAAACACTTCTATTCCATCGTTCGATACGTTTGTATTTTTGCGTGCGATTTTATGTTTATCATTGCGATTTTGTGGATTCTCGATGACTTGGCCTTTACATCTTGAACTTACGATACTGCACCCTGACTTGGACTACCGCATTCTTCTTTGGACAACGAGTTGCTTTTGATTTGGACTTTGATTTTAAGCGCTATCATGCGTTGCGTTAATTGCCATTTACGACTTGCGCGCTTACGGAGCGGAGGCATCGTCTCTCTTATGAAGGTGCTCAGATGTTTCAAAAAGTACAGTGATGGGTTTATATGTATGTACGTTCAGAAGAAATACATCCTGTACCTATTACTTAACCTGTATTTCATGGCAACCACCCATTTATTTTACGTGCCAGAATTAAATCTATGCACATAGGAAGCAAGTCCTCTTATACATATATCGCAGTAGATAGAAAGCTACAGGGGCGAAGGGGTGTATTAGGCTATAGTTGCCACTGTCCTGTTGGGACACGGACAGCGAGTTGTTGCTCTCATATCATGAGCATATTATGCTATATGGACTCTGCCAGACACCAGAACTATATCGCTGCACCAGCTTCCTTTTCAGATAATCTTTTAATAAGATAATATTTTTTTCTATAACACTGTTGAAAAATATGTAATAAAAACCATGTAAAAATACCAATAAACGAGATTTATTACGTCACAATAAACATTTTTTATTCAACAAACCCTGCTTTTCAATAGCTGTACTCGTAGATAGCTAGTAAGCTCTGGTTGTTATAATTTATGTAAAAGTATATCTTCTTTCAGCGTAGTAAGAATCGTTTTACTTGACCATAATTCGCTTATAGATCAAAGTCGTAACAACATAGTTCTAATAGTGATTGAACTAATTACTAGGTTGGTAATCAGTATAGTCTCTAGCCGCAGTCTGCCAGTTTTATGATTCATCAATTAGGTATAGGCAATGAAGTAAAAATTCTGGTTTTGGCTTAAGACGAGCAGCAACACACGTACCGTCAAAACTAAAACTGCAGTAGAAATACAGTAGATCTTAGAGACCAGAAGCGAAATAGTACATCAGAATAATATAACACGACCCGAACCCAAATTATTAGCTCCCCTGGCACCTGTCAGTTGCCTTTTACCAAAAACCAAAGAGAACCAAAAAGCACAGAGCATCATTCAAAGAGGCCGTGTGCAACGCGGCATGCCTTTTAACTTCTACTCGGACCGGGTAGGTTGGAAAGGGAATTATCTAAGAGTAGTTTATTCGAATCTTCCTTTATGATTCATCCTAAACATTATTATTTTTTTATTCATTTTAAATAAATAAGCAGACATTCACAGTTAAAAACTTTAATCGTAAGATTTTTAGGTTATCTTGTATAAAGACGTATATCTCTTTTCTCCCAACTTGTTCGTTTTACTTTCCATTTACTTTTCTGTTAGTCTTTAGCCGTTTTACAACTATGTATAAGTTGCCATAATGAATGCTACCTCTAAGAGTGGGTCCCAAAATACATGGAACTTCGCCAGTGTTCTTTATTTTTCGAGCATGCAAATATATGAATGAAATTTGAATTATAGGATTACAACATTCTAAGAATAGGGTAGCGTAAGCCAGAGTTCTTACGACAATAATTTAGCGCGAACTGAGTACTTGCACAAACCTGACGCACATGAAATTATCGGAGGACAGAATAACACAGACTACTCGTAAGATCAATGGCATCAAACTGATTGTGAACTATATCATGAAGCACATTGGCCTCCAGGTATTTGCGCTCGTTCTCCAAGCTGATAAGCTTGTGCTTTTCAAGAAGTTGGGAGTATGACAAATAAGTCTTAGCTCCATAATATCTGTAGCACATAGCACGGAGGAACTTGCGCAGGACCCTTTCTATTCCAACTACGTACTATGGTAAAAGGGGTTCCAAATAGGGACCGCATATTCTAACTGAGATAGTTTGAGGTACGCTTAAATTCTGTTGAAGATCTCATCACAAATCCATACATTTTAAAAGCACTATTGACTATGGCTCCGATATGCTGGTTCAAGGACAGTTTGCCATCAAAGAGAACACCTAGATCCTTCACTATAGAAATATTATTTAGGAGGATATAGTTAAGGTTGTAATTGGGGATACTAAGATGCAGCTTATTGTCAATAGAGTAGACTGTTAGTCTGTCTAGGTCCTCCTGAAATGACTGGCAGTCATCCACAGTACGGATCGGTTGAAACACCTTCAAGTCATCAGCGTTCATCAAGAATTTGGACTTTTTAAAACATTTCTTAATATCGTTGATAGATTAACAGCTGAAACATACTAAAACTTGCAATTATGAGTGGCTGACTTGTAACTGTGTTGGTGCCTAACGGGTAGACAAGATGGTCAATGTAAATCAACCCACAATGTAAGTGGAGTGAGAGAATCTGCAGGTCGCGAGATACACAACGACACAGTCAGCGCACTGGATGCTCACTGCTCGCAAGCGAGACTCCTCACTCCGGTGCGGCCTCTGTGCCGATGTCTGCATTCAATCAAATGAGAAGCGCTTTTTTTGCTTCCCATTTGACCGAGGTTTTCTGCCGACGATGAGTTATAGACTAATTCCTACTTCGTTCATCGTAAAGCATTTTATCATACATCGCAGCTGACGTGTACATTACGAGACGATGCTGTTGAGTTATTGTGTGTTAGTTTGTTATTACAGGAAACTTCGAAGTTATTCATTAATTCAGGTGTTTGTTTGGAAGCGTTTTGGTGCTTGTTAGGGTTGAACCTCATCTGGCAGCACAGAATCGCAGATTTCCATGCTCCTGTCCTGTTCTCTCGGTCAGAATCGGCCTTTGCTAGATGGAGAAACTGAGCGTGCTGTCGATCGCATCGTAGATACTGCCGCGTGCGATAGCATTCTCGCTCTGTTTGTATAGGATAGGAGAATAGGAGTATGGAAAAGTGCGATTCCGTGCTGCCAGATGAGGTTCAACTCTTACTCTTTATGCACGGATCTGTTTAGTAAACACAAACACCACAAAGGTAAGTTAAAGCAGCGCTTCATGCCAATAACGGGTACGATAACAGTCCCGGCAAACTAGTATTTTATCGATATCAATATTCATGAACGTGAATAGTTATTCGGAGCAAAATTATTGAACTCGTCGCAGCGCCGTGGGCGCGGCGGTCGGTGGGCGAGCGACGACTATCTCTCCTGATATCATCGTTAGCCGGCTTTCTCAATTTGTAGT
The DNA here is from genome assembly GCA_910589295.1 of Noctua janthe. Lineage (NCBI taxonomy): Eukaryota > Metazoa > Arthropoda > Insecta > Lepidoptera > Noctuidae > Noctua > Noctua janthe. The sequence goes on along the minus strand of OU342573.1, from coordinate 154,289 downwards.
ACAAAGGGTCCCTTCCCTCACCGGCTCACCGCCTCACCGGCGCTGTCACCAAACTAACCGATCTATTTTATTCGCGACCTTCGGCCGAACTGCTTCGACCTACATCATACAGTAAATTTAAGTACCTCGCTATTCCTGCTCCGTGCAACGTGACTATGAATCTTATACAGGCGATATAAAAGTGAGGAGCCCACCTGACTGTTTTCAGTACTTCATCCTGTCATCGCGTCTAATTAAGTTAGTTAATCATTGTGCGAATGTGCGCGCTCGATCCCGCAGTGAGCAAGAGGTAGCCGTGCCGGTGCACGAGTTGCGCTTGCTGGCTGATCCAAATGAGCCCGACACATAGCGGTGGACGATATCAGACGCTCTTCAGTTCAATCCCAGCCACTGTAAGTAATCGCGACACTGCTTGCTGCGTGACTCCTCCCGCGACGCGCGGCTTACTGAGCGAGCGTACGGTCGCTGCTAGCAGATTGCTGCGACGACTGACAACAGTCGCTCTGTCTACAAATGCAGCTACAATACTGCTCTTCGAAATAACGTTACTTCAGAATTTCACAATAAATACTTAAGTATGTAGGTACTTGTAATTATTACATAATATATCATCACCATCTGTTTAAACTTCCCCAAATAAACTTATGCACTCAGGTGCGATCACAGATGAAAAATTAGTTCGTATTTACTGATTATCATGAATTAAATAGTTCATGATAATCAGTAAATACGTGAAGATTTAATGTGTAAAAAAACGACGCAGTGATTACTACATAATTATAAGTCGTTCACAAACAGTAACAGTCGGCCATTCCACCCGTAAGGAGCGAATAAGACGGGCCGGACTCGTTATTGGCCGATAATGAAATCGGTCATTGATGAGGTCGCTATGCGGCGCACGTACGGCGTCCGGCGCTTAGTTAGCCGAGCGTCCGCCCCGAGTCGCGTCCGTGTGTTGTCTGCGTTTATTGGCACTCTTAGCGACCGAACTAAATGTGGAAGTATCTTTTGCTTTGTCAGATGATGTACCGTATAGGATAGAAATACACGTAAGAATAAAGGTTTCCAAACAGGCTAGTTGGTATAGATCGGTAAGTATGAAAAAAAAATTGTACCACACTTTATGTATGTGTTCGCACGCAAAGAACAAATCAGAAAACCTGCATATTTAATTTTGTGCAATTACCTTTACTGCTAAACACGTAGACCTAGGGTTGCCAACATTACTTCGGCGAAATATAGTATTTTTCAAATAAGCTATAAAAAATATAGAACATGGCAAAAAAATATAGCTTAATTTATTGGGATAAAAGTGCACGAGTAGGTATAAAAAAATGTTTCTTTGGAAAAGTTGTTTGTTATCATGAGTATAATCACGTGCTTAAGTATTGGTCACTAATTACCAGTCACCCTATATAGTAAACAGACCTGAAATATAGTACAATACTATTAATAATATAATATTATAGTAATTATATAATATACAACGTGTATCAGATTAAGCGCAATTATTACCTCAGACACAACAATTAGAATATTAAATTATAAGTCTAAAACAACATCCGTAATTAAATAAATTTAAACCAAACCCAGTCTTTTTTATAAAATAGTTATCCTTACTAAACGCAAAACGTATGTGCAACAACATCCCTGCACACACACTCATGCAATGTTAGCGGCCGACGCGACACGCACACTCGACCGCCCGCCAGCTGACCATAGCTCTGCCGTCAATAGCATAGTTGCAGTAAGTATGCTCTAGCTAGACGGTTTCGAGAAAAACGCGGTTAAAGTTTTGGTGCGAAAATCTTCCATAAATCCTTTGTTTGTAATCAGATCACGATGGTTGATATCTTAAATGAAATTACAAGTTGGACGATTATATCACTGATAAAAATGCTTGGCTCAATGCCGGTCCTGCTCCACAAGAACAGGGGCGCCTAAATTGATAGCATTAAATAGTATTGTTGGAGCTGCTGAAGATTGTATAACTATCTTTGCATTGTATAGATTCAATCTCTTTTGTATAATATAGCCGCCTAGCCCATATTGTGTGAGTACTATGTACTAGAAAGCTGTCATTCGCTGGAAACCTGCGTCTTTTCTTGACTTGAATGTGCCCTGGCGGTTAGGAGTATGTCATGCTCACTCAAATGTCTCGCTGATGGTGGCACGTATGTCGGATCATTTAGTTCCCTTCAAAATGGTTGAGTTGAATGGTGCTGATACATGCGTCATGTTCGTGAACGGGCGCTGTCAGTTGTGACTGGTCATCTCTTATTTGCCACGGCTTATTTGAATTAATTATTTTATTTTTGAATTGTTTTTACTATGGACACTTTTAACGTACACATCTTGCTGCATCGTTCTCACATAATGTACCATCTCAAAATGAATGATGTAACCAAGGTTTTGTTAAAGTATTCTGATTTAAAAGAGTGTCCATGGAGTTTCTTGCCCGTTCTTCTCCATAGAGATCTACGTTAGGGAATGGGCATCTACAGTACTTTCACAGTTTTTGTGCCTTGTGACTGGGACTGTAGCTTTATTTTACTGTTGCCTTCGTTTCGACAATTCAAAAGTGCCTGTAACTGGCCTACTTGAAATAAATGCTTTGATTGATTGATTGATTGATTGAAAGATAACCACAGCACCTATCTATTACGTATTTCGAAACCAATACTGAGTAATTGAAAGACAAAATAAATTCATTATCTTAGTTATACTAAGTATCTCCTAGAGGCGCTCTGATAGGGAACACTTAGCATAAACACAAGAAGTGTGTTTTTTACTGTATTTATGCTAAGTAACCATGTAAATTTATGATTAAATTTTTATGGTTTATAAGTTTTATTTAATCAGGCTGTAGTGATAATGAAACAATAAGTTGTTTGGTTTTAATTAAATAAATAAAATTCATTTATTTCGGACAACAATCATATTTTGTAAGTATTACACACAGCTTATATTCTAGTGTTAGTAAAATTGACATAAAAGATAGAAAACAAAGAACGACAAGCAGGAAACATGCTTCCTACCGAATCAACCTCTGTACAAAATATTTCATATTTGGAGTATAGCTCTCCGGCACATGAAAGCCATCAGTGTGGGTCTCGGCAAACATTTCTGAGACGCTACAGAAACGGGACAGTCGCAACAACATCCTGAAAGCATTATTATATTGTACGCGCAAGACATTCAGCGATCTCTTGGTGTAGTTGACCCATAGACTGCTCGAGTAAAAGCTCTGACAGTAGGCCTTAAAAAGAGTAATTTTGACTAGGTCAGAGCACCGAGCAAATCTACGGGCCAACGTGTTACCTCTGACCGCCAGTGCCCTACGCTCCTTCTCAATATCTGTATAATCCTTAAGGTCATCGGTGATGAAATGTCCAAGGTACTTAAATTTGAACACTCTGTTGAGCCCGTTCAGCTTTATAATTTCAGGTACAGAATCTGGACATCTACCAGCGGCCTTAAATACCATATATTGACTCTTGGTGACATTATAAATAAGTCCATGTGAGGCAGCATAAGTTTCATAGACTTTGAACAATTCCTTGATTGCCCCAGCAGTCGGGCCCAGCAGCACCTTGTCATCCGCGTAACTGATGTTATTGACGCTCACTCCATTTATTCGACATCCAACACTCATGCTGCTGAGCTCGATGATGAGGCCATCAACATACAGATTAAAGAGCCTAGGGGATGTCAAACCCCCTTGTCTCACACCGCATTCCAATCCGTATGCTGGAGAGAGAGTGTTAGACCACTTTACTTGGTTCTTTTGATGGGCATACCAGAACTGGAAGATTTTCAGTATTTCAGCAGGGTACCCCTGTCCCTCAACTTATCCCAAAGCACTTCATAGGAAACGAGATCGAATGTCTTTGAGAGGTCAAGGAAACAGGAGTACACCGTACCGCGTCTTACGATTGGTATAATATTGAACAGTATGTTTAATTAATGTATTTGAATAATTTTATAATCTTGTTTTAGATATTCTATTATCAACTGTTGCTGAAAATAACCTAGCAATAAAATTTGACAAATCAAGACACGTTAGTTCACTAAATACATAATTTCAAAAAACTATAATTTCTCAAAACATCTTCACTAAAATCTGAATTCTTCACAAATGAGTAGCTAGAATTAGGTGATATCGGCATTACCTCAGTGCATAGTAAATTAGGTACAGTTCCTGGACACTGAAAATCTTCCACCACTTGCCGCACTCTAGACATCATCATTACCTATTAGATCTCGCCGAGAACTCATTGTTCCGCTGAAACAAAATAAATAATTTGCTTGTTTGTGTTACTAACAATCGTGGCCGAGCACTGTTTCCAGCCTTGGGACATGAAAATATTTAAGTTGTAACTACGATGAACGATGCAGGCTGGTATGAATCTCCAGAAAGTTATTTTGCCTGATGCATGTTTAGTCTCAGTGTAGTGTGGTGCAGAGGTTTCTATTTAAAACCCCTGACACACATCTAATACGTATCCAACACAAATTTAAGCATCCCGACCATATAAGCTCTTCAAAGAAAGAACTTATCAAAATTGGGTTATTTATTTAGAAGCTACGTGTACGCAATTAAACAAGAAAAAAATATACGAATTACTTACCTAAATATGTCTTCGCGCCAACTCGGTGACAACCGGGCGTGCACCTGATACTAAAGTTAAGCAGTGAGTGCAGCGACTGTCTGCCCCTCAGTGGCCTGCCTCACCTCCCCGCATAATATCGCGTACCCTCTCCCCGCGCACCCCTGCGCCCACTGGACTGCCGCAAATCGTTTATTATTCCATCGGTTTAGGTAGTTAACTTAGAACAATCTTGACATATCTTTTTATCTAAAAAAATTCGTATAAAAGACTTACCAATATTGTTTACATTTAGTTAGTTACCTAAACCGATGGAATATAACATGAAGTAGTCGATAATTTTACGTAGGTATTCGGAGAAAAGACAGAATTGGAATTTATTATTCTTTCTCCGATCAAGTTACTGCTTTTATTATAAGACAAATAGTATGACTTTTAGTTGTAATGACTTATTATGTTCACAGTGAAGCAACTTTACTGCACTGTATTTATGACGTAGCATTATATCGCAGCTACTTAGACATGCAGTAAAAACGACCTACAGTTGTTTTAATAAGTTATAAGATCATATTATATGTATGTACTTCTTAAGCAAGAGTACAGTATAGCTAATTTACTGCTCCCATGGTAAGTACACCTGACTGTTATTGCTACAACTGCTATCTAAGCATGAACACAGGATAGCTACATGCTCTCAGTATAATAAGTAATCTTATGTAAGATCCGATTACGTTACTCAACATAAACCCAATATCGCATCGAACTGTCTTTGTGGTAAGTAATCTGGAACCTACGCTAAGGAGCGTTACTAAGCATACATGCAGTATCGCATCTTACTGTCTGTGTGCTTATGACAACTACTATACAAAATTACAGTATCACTGCTTTTGCTTTTAAGACTAGATCACTCATTTAGAAAATATTGGGAAAATGCTTAGGATCAAAACAGTATATCTTCTTAGTGTCTATTTGCTAGGCTCATATAAAATTTTTATACAGTAAATGACTTAACATACTAGTGGTATAGATGTCATACTGTACTTATGCCGAGAGACTCTGAATAAGAACTTCTGCAGTAAGTGTACCCACTGTAATCATGCTTTGTGATGTAAAAAAAATGCTTGACTTACTGCAATTTTTTAATTGTTAAATTTTGTTTAAAACGTGATACAAACGAATGGGTAAGATAAAAATTGTAGATCTCGTTATCGTGATCACGGCTGTATATCTAACTCATTTTTGACAAAAATCTGACTTACTGTAACTATGCTATTGACGGCAGAGCTGTAGGCATTAGATGTGCATTAGTTCAATGAACGTATTTTACGTACCTAAAATGCCACAGACTGATATTATGAATAACTTTTGATACTTCATTGAGTTTACCGTGTAATGATTGATAATTTTCTAGTAAGTGAAATGATCAATACGAATCTAAGACTTTAGGCTTAGTAACGGAGATGCATTTAAAACAGCGACTTTATCTTTCGAGATTGCACCCCCGCGAATCCCGCGATCCCTCTGATATGTTGTGTTTAGGTACAGTTTATTGTTTCTACTACAAAAATATTCAAAGACGGCGTGTTTAAAAGATTTGAATCATAATATTTACAGTGATAAGAATACAATCGTATTGATAGGAAGAAGTAGGTACTTACAGAACTGGACTATTTACACTTTACACTTAGGTTATTAATTTGCACTATTTCTGCGATCCACTTTCATTAAAGTTTCAAAATGACCACCGCCTTGTTCTATGCACTTATTTGCACGCTTTTTTAAATTGTATTTCAATTTTGTAAGCACCGTCTTGACACCGTCGAAGATGGAATGGGTGTTCACCATCAGCACGCAACGTTCGCCACACGTACATGTGGCTGCAGTTGAACTGGGGTGCTGCTTCTCTCGAGCCTTGTTCTATGCACTTATTTGTAAGCTTTCTTAAATTGTATTTCAATTTTGTAAGAACTTCATTATCACTTTTCACCGTCACAAATGCTTTTTAAATTTTTGTTTTTAGTTCCTCGACACTAAACTTGTAGATTGACTAAGGTCCACGAGCGATTTTATGCGACCCCACAAATAAAAGTCTAATGGTGCTAAGTCAGGCGATCTGGGAGGCCACGGCACAGGTCCACCGCGACCTATCCAACGACTGCCACACTCTGCATCCAGATGCCTCAGTCGCTGAGTTGCAGCCAGCATTGTCCTGGCGCTCACACTGCAGCCAAAACGGTCATTGAACTCCCGACAAGCTAACGCGACATTATCAAGACAGCGAGCCAGGGTCCTCACCATCTGCGTGTATTGTATGTTGATACCGGAAAGCCATCGCGCGCGGAAACAAAAATGTCACGGATTTCCGTGACATTTTTGTTTTCATTGTTGTCGTTTTTGTTGTTATTTAAATAAAAAACAACTACACTAGATCACTACTTGGATGACTAGCTTTTGTGCATTATTCGGCGGTAGCGGCGGCGTGTGAGTCGGCATTTCGCATAAACGTCAAAGAGGTTGCCGACAAATGCTTTATCTCTTTGCAATAAGCTCTAAATTTCTTCAAATTGAATAATTTTATTTTGTGAAAATGCCTAAAAATTGTTTGTTATTGTGTAGGGTTACTCTGATGACCAACTAAGTTTGGTCGTGCATTCGAATAAGCCTTACTTATTGGAGATAAAGTTGGAATTCCTTTAAATTACCTATATATTTGACGCACACTACTTTTAATGTAAAATGTATTGATATTATTTACGTTTGTGTATTACGAGCTATGAGCGAACTACAAATAATGTCGTGCGTTTAAGTAGCCTTTATTGCTCTGAGTTAAGGTTTTAATTTCCTTGAATTAAAGATTGTATTAATTTGTCATAATACTGTGTTTCTAATTTAAGTTATTTAAAAGATTTTTTCGTCAAAATTTAACACCTATTTTTTATGACGGAAATCGATTGAGAAGCCGATTCTGAACCAACTACTTTCAGGAATTGCGTTTATTCTGTTACACGTTGTATGGTAGTAATATAATATTATAGTACGGTTGGCAACCCTATGTAGAACACACCTAGGAATACGTAAATATATACGTACTGAACCACCTGACTCATAGATATAACGAGATCCTCCACACTCCGCGACCTACGCTCACTGCGCAGAACTTTCAGCCACGAATGTGTTGTCGGCTAGATTCCTTTACGACCAGACTGGAGAGTGTGTATGTTATCGCAAATCTGCCCATATCAGTGCACGCCCACTGTGTTCCAAACCGAATTAACTAAAGAATCGGGATCGGAATGTTCGCGAGCTCAGCGCCTTTTAATAAATGAGCCTCAGTTTGCTGATAGCAGCCGACCTGTGCCGAACTGTTCAGAACCATGCCGAGCCCGCTCGTAAATAGAGACCTTACGAGCTCGCACCTGAGCAGGTTATTTGGTAATTATTTAACTTTCATTTGTAGCTTGTAAACACTGATAATGTCAAGCATAGTTTTTGTAATAATAGTTACTTATTTGTTAGTAACAGTTACGTAGTGTGCCACGACAGATGGAACACTGCAGTAATGAAAAATACCAGCGGACACGTCGTTCATACATATTATTATAAATAATAAATAATGTAAGGACCATTTTTTACTTGGACGACGAACAAAAGAGGTTCCTTAGAATGACATTAAAGCAGCTTCTTTTTAACGCATCGCGCTAACGTAACGTACTTCGAGGACTTAGATTGTAATAACTACCATTTATTTACGCAATTTGTTAAATACGAGCTTGGTAAGAGCACAGAAATCTTTATACAAGGATTCTAGTGCTTGTGTTAGGATAAATGGGGCATACAATGACTGGTTCTGTATCTCAAGAGGTGTTAGATAGGGCGATGTAGCGTCAAAGTCAAAGTCAAAGTCAAAATTATTTATTTGCTGTAAATGTGGTACAAAAGATGGAAAAAATGACATGAAGTGCAATGACACATTTCGCCATAACATAGCATGCAAATATTATTAAACACAAACATTAATTTAGGTAACTAACTAAATAAAGTATTTATTTATAACAGCTTAGTTAGACTCTTACTAAGTTTAATTAACTAACATAAAACAAAATTTTGATATTAAATACTAAAAACGAATAATGTTTACAAATCAAAGTATTTTAACATACAACAAATTCTTAGCCTAATATAATTGTTTAAGTAAACACACACAACATCATATAATGTAGGTAATTCTTTACAATGCAATTCGGTAGTGATATGAGTGACAATTAGATTTTTTGAGAAATTCCGCTACGGAATAAAAGCTATGTGAAATAAGCCATTTTTTCAGGACTTTGCAGAATTTTATGTAAGGAAGGTCAGTGATAAAGTTTGGTAGAGAGTTAAAGATAAGTGGAGCCATATATACACAATTACGTCTGAATAATTCAATTCTAGGTACAGGCATTGTTAATAGACACTGTGTAACTGTACGTTTATTAAGATTGTTTTTAAGTTCAAAAAGTGAAGAGTTAGTTTTGACAAATTTTGCGATTTCATATATATAAATACAAGGAACTGTGAGAAGGTTGTGTGATTTATACACTGGTCTGCAAGAATCAGTCCAGTCCATATTGAAAATTGAGCGTAAACATTTTTTTTGTACTAAAAGAACCCTAGTATTTTCAGACGAGTTTCCCCAGACAATGATACCATACCTGATGATGGAGCAAACATAGGCGTGATATACCATTACGCAGTTTGTCTGGAGGTCTCATCTTTAACTTTTTTGAAGGCAAAAACAAATCTATTTATTTTAATACATATTTCATCAATATGATCCTTCCAGGTTAAATGCTCATCAATTGTAATACCAAGAAATTTTGTTTTATGAATTTGTTCAACCGTTTGATCTTTGTGCGAAATTTTAAGATGTAGATATTTACTTTTATGAGTTTTTAAATTTAATATTTTTGTTTTTTCTAGGTTAATTTTTAAAGCGTTTGTATCCAGCCACGTAATCATTTTATTCAAAATGCTATTTATATTAGATTCCTGTGATTTACCATTTTTATTATCTATAATAACTGTTGTGTCATCAGCAAACAGAACAAATTGGTCTATCGCTTGAGGAAGGTCATTTATATAAACAAGGAACAACGGTGGCCCTAAGATGCTTCCCTGCGGAACACCAAAGTAATTGTGTCGAGGTTGGGAATCAAAGTTTATGACACTATTCACTTTGTCATCAAATTTAGTAATTCGCGTTATTTGTGTTCTATTTGATAGGTATGATCTGAACCACTCTAAGGCTGGACCTCGAATACCGATTTTAATTAGTTTATCAATTAGAATTGGATGATTTACGAAGTCGAAGGCTTTGCTTAGATCTAAAAACAAAGCAGATGTTGTAATTTTCGAGTTTACGTTATTTAAAACTGATTTGACTAAGTTAAATGTTGTAAGTGATGTGGATTTGTTTTTCCTAAATCCGTATTGCTCATTGGCAAGCATATTAAATTTATCCAGAAAAGAGAGGATTCTCTTGCACATAACTCTTTCAAAGACCTTTGACAGAATCGGAATAAGCGCAATGGGGCGGTAATTGTTTTTGTCGGTTTCAGAGCCTTTTTTATATAATGGTTTTATTACAGATATTTTGAGTTTATCCGGAAAGCAGCCTTGTTCTAAAGATAAATTGATTATATATGAAAGAGGTTCAGCGATATAAGGAGATATTTGTTTTAGAAGGTTAGTAGAAATATCATCATAGCCGGATGATTTAGTGTTTTTTTAACGTATTTAATATGCTGAAGATTTCAGTGGGATCAGAAGGATTCAAAAATATACTATTATCGTTACTTTTAATAATTGGGTTACTAATTTTAGAAGGATGTTGTGAGGTAGCGCTGCTTTCAACAATATCAATAAAGAAATTGTTAAATTTATTTGCGATATCTGAACCGGATGTTGCTGTAACATCATTGTCAATTATACTATTAATACATTCTCGAGACCTTTCGTTACCTGTACAACGTTTTACAATGTCTCATGAAGCTTTACCCTTATTTTTAGAATACGCAATGTGGTTTAGATTTCATTAAGATTGTAAATTATGAATACATTTTCTTAACATATTGGAGTACACCTTAAATTTAGTTTTATTATCACTGGTTTTGTTAAGATAGTATTTATATCTTAATGTTCTTTTAGTGAGACTACTCGTTTTAACTCCTTTTGTAATCCATTTTAATGTACCATATCTGAACTGTTTCTTAATTCTTATAAGAGGGAAACACAATTTATAAAATATCCTTGGCTGTTCAACACATGGATAGTTGTTTGACAGATTTGAAAGAAAGTGAGTGTGGTTTGAGGATTAATGAGTTGCCTATCCAATGCGCAGATGATCAAGTTATTCTTGCATGGTCAGCGGAACAGTTGGAAGAAATGGTAACTGTAATGAATGAAGCATTTAGAGGACAGGGATGAATGTAAATGTGAACAAGACGAAGGGTATGGTGTTTGAAAAAGAAGAAAATGTATCGGTGTGTGATATGAAAATAAATGATAAGAGTGTGGAGCAAGTGAATGAGTTTGTATATTTGGGAGTATGTTTGCAAGAGATGGAAAGATTGACGCAGATGTGGAAAGGAGAGTAAATGCGGGTAATAAAGTGAATGGTGCTATACATGCGGTTGTGCTTGTGACACTTGTGACCTGACGCATGTATCTCTGCATGCATTTCTAAAAAACTCCAAGTAGTGAATGTACTTTTAAATATGACAAGAACAAAGTGGTCTGCAACAGCATAACGTAATAATTGATTCAGAATTTAATATAGCCAGGTGTATTTTGTAGAATGTTATGTGAATCCAATACTAGAGCGTCAGCTCTGAGTTGTCAAAGTGTTGAAACTTCAGTAAGGATTTATATTAGGAGGCAGGTTCCAGGTAAGCACAGTCCGCGGTACTTCATGCGCTGATTGATGACGTACTATTTCTGCTACTACTATATTATCGTAAATCTAACTATTCTACATCAGTTTGCCCTGCGGGCAAATAGAGTAACTACTTACAGTAGTAGGTACAGTAGACGCTCAAAAGTGCACTACCATGCTAAAGATTATATTGCTATGAACTGTGCGAGCGCGATACAGCAGTGTGTGTGCGTGTGCGTGTATGAGTGATGTCTCAACATTCCACACATAACACACACTAATGAACTGTCGTCACACTACGCGAAATAGCATTATATTTCTGTTGCATTTAGAATACACATCATAGTGATGACCTGTTCTTACCATTGCATTGTTAAAATTCGCGTAGTATTAACATGTGTTGGTAGCTGTTTGGGCTGAGCATGGGTTCACGATCAATGAAGTCTAAGTTCGAATCCAAGTTATTACAATGTGGGGCTGTTTTTTGTTTCTTTGAAACCTTAATAATATTTGTATTTTAAGCAGAAAGTCGTTAGGTATTTATGTTTATTTATAATGTAGTCATGCTTATTATTAATTTTTTATAAGAAGTTAAATATTAGATAGTTATTGTATTATTATTTAACCTCATTAATTCATTTTTATTTTATCTTTTCGGTGTTGGAAGGTGGAAATAAAAAAATCATGCTGAATGATAACAAAAATGTTTATTCGTTTTATTTATTTATAAAATTAACAAACTTTTATGAGAATTGTGACGTCACATTCCTACCTAAGCAAAAAAAAAGTGTCTTATCACCGTTCATAAGATTTTTTGTTGTATACCCACTTAATCAATTCATAATAAGAATAACATAACACGGAAAGGATATTCTAATTACACAAATATAATTGTTGATACCCACTTATTATAGGTATCAGTATTCAGCAGAGTTCATTGAATACTAATATATGAGTTAGACTTTATGAACGTGTTTTTTAATGTAACGTCACATTGAATGTATTGAGGTTATAGCTTAAGTGTTCATTTTCTTGACGAAAATAATATTGAAACTAAACCCCAATTTAAGATCATTAAATTAAAAATTTGTTTTGTTATTTTTTTTTTTTTTTAATTACGTTTATGTTAATATTACTAAATATTTAGTTACCCGGTCTACTTATTAGCTTTTCACCATAAATTAAGTCTTCCTTTTGGCAAGATTTGAAAGTCTTCTCGTCAGAAAATACAGTCACCTCCCAGTTAAAATCTAAATAATCTCGAGCAAAACGTAGTCTTTCCTCCCTGTGTTTTTGTGTCAAAAATGGTTTTTAGCTGGCTTCCGATGATGTAAACCTTCAGCATGAACTGCATGGCGAACAGTTTGTAATGTAGTATCAAATTGCTCTGCAAACATCATAGTTGGAATGAAACCATTTGTTTCATATTCTTCCACCATAAAACGTCGCTGAGTCGGGTTAATAAGCGGCGGCCTTTCACTTCTTAGACGACTCTTCAGACTACCTTCTTCCTCAAACCTCTTTACCCAACGGCTAACAGAATTTCTAAAAAAAAAAACAAAATATGATTACACACTTGCAACTAGCAATTTATTTAATAATTAGAAAATCACACACCACAACTATCATCTTAATAATTATAATTTTAAAAATAACTTACACATTATAAGCCAGTTTCATTTGAAATTTGAGAAATATTAAGCCCATTTTTACGCAAAGTGACAATATTTGCCCTGGCATAAATACTAAAATTAGCTTGCATCTTGAATAAAGACAATCAAACAATACTTTAATCGTATTAATAACACAAACGCTCGTAACAAAGTTCACCAACTTACAACGTCATAACTTACTACTTTGTTCAATCCAGAAATTTATTTTGTTTCACATTCACCCTCATCTTTTTTGTTAATAATAAGTTCCAACTAATATTTAGAAACAAACATATCTCTCTATTTATAATTAAAACACAAAAAGTGTAATGTCACTTGGGTTCGAACGCAGGCTACACCGTGCGAGACATTTTATCTATAGCGTTAATCGCTAAGCCAGATAGACACATAACTATTAGTTTGAAATTAAATATCACTAACTTAATACTCCGTCGCGACATGACAGGCTTGTCACTAAGGCAAATGATGATTATATCGCACTCTTTCTGGCTTGATAATTATGAAAGAATGCGATATACGAGATCGTGTATGTGTGCAAAATGTTTGTTATGGAAAAAGGTCGTAAGTGCGACTTGTTTTGATGGGATTGTTTTGTGAAACTGCTATTGCACTTATGGTCTCTACTGTACTTACATAAAACAATAATACTTATCAGATTACTAGCTGTGCCCCGCGACCTTCGTCCGCCTGAAATTAGTGGTGTGAAATATACTTTACGACTTGTCATACCTACCAAATAAACTTACATAAAAAAACTCATAAAAATCAGTCGAGCCGTTTCGGAGGAGTGCGACTGCAAACACTGTGACACGAGATTTTATATTTAAATAAGATTTTACTAGCAGATTGTCTAAACATTACGGTCAAGATTAATATCATCCACAATTATGCATTGTAGGAAACCAAGAGATGTCTAAATACGAGAGCACTCTGAGTGAGCAGTTATTGGAGCGCTCCGAAAATATTGTATGTCGCGGTGTTTCGCGTTTTTTTATATATTTATTAGTATTCTATGCGATACTTGGTGTTGCACAAGTTTCTTCTTAAATCGATGTTGGTTAATTTATCAAAATCACGCCGCACATCGCGCCGCGGCACGGTGTGCGTTTGAATTGTCAGCGCAGCGCAGTATCAGTATACCTACTGCGTTGCGCTGACAATTCAAACGCAATTATGTTTCGACAGAAGTTGATTGTTTCTCCCTCCGCTCCGCTCACCTGAGGAGCTGACCCCATGTAAGAGAACCGACCCTCACTGTGTCCGCTCACCCATGCCGCTTAGTCCCGCTTGCTTGCGAGAGTCACCCGCCCGCGCCCCGCCGTCTAACTCGTGTTACATGCTAATGATTCCAAACAATCTCCCGGAAATTGCACAATTTGAAAATGACGCAGATTTTTCGCTGAGCCTCAGCCGTGGCAATTAGCGCCGACACCTCTCTCTCCCGATCACTCGACCGCTCTACCAGCTGTTAACATTGTTCCATTACACAGAACGTAGCAACACGACGCGAAGCGACACTTTACATGCAGCGCAAATAAAACGTAGTCTTGCAGCTTTCCGCGGCCTGCAAGCGAACATTCTTGTGTAAACGTTATTACAGCAACTATGTGAGTATCGGCATATGACGACACTCACTGATAGTGCGACGAACTCACAACACGCCGCTAATCGCAAGGAAAATAACATCGCGCCACCGAGCGTGTGCCCCGAGTGGCACGACACCGTCCGACACCGAAACAACATAATATATGAACACGAACACGAGGCCATACTTCACTTTCAAGTTTGTGACGCGACTAGTCGGCGATGACGACGTCGCGTGTCGTCACGTCAGCATGATTACAGCGCAACATTAACGCCAGTTAACAGGCGGCGCGTGGCTGCATCAAAGGTCCTTTGTGAGCGCCGATCGGTTAATGGCTGAAGTAAACGTAGGTATTTCAAGTGAATAGATTAGCAGAGCGACGGGCGGCTCAGATTGCGCTCGTTAATCCAACAAAATGGGGCGGTTAATGCGAATCTGAATAGTCCCCGTTTGTATTTAGACGTTATCCAGTGATCAATTAATGTTTTAATTGAATGGGTTCATTAAGGCCTGGCCGTGGACCGCCAGCGGCGTGACAGCTATATATAACTGCGTCTTGAAATATTAATTCAAAACACTGTATACTCTCAACGACCTTTTTAGGAAGCGCGTGAGAAGGAATTAGGAAGTACCTACCCATTTAACTACTTGGTCACGACATGAAGAACACCCTGATAACTACTTAGTCCTTCATGTGCTCTTCGTGTCTTTATGTACTTTATGCACTCGCTGGCCCTCATGCTTGCAGAAACCTTTAACTATTTATATTTTAAAGACAAAGTAGGCACTTCCGGACAGCAAACACAAATTTCCCGGCCGAATGTGACCAGTAACATTATTCAATCAGCCTGCATGATTAGAGGTTGCTTCGAAGGTAGACCACCTTACAGTACAAGTACATACCTACTGGGTGCTTGTCCGATCACTTCCAAGTAAGTTCCCTATACAAGGTGTAAACAGATCCTTCACGAAGCCGTCAACCAAGATTCTGTACATCAAACTAAGTAACTACGCAAAAATTATTGCACTGAAACGACTTTTTTTTGGGGTGAAATATCACGTTTTACATTGGGACTCAAAACATTGTGCTGATAGATGCATAGAATAGTACAGGGGCCATGGAGGTATTTAAAATAAAGTTATAACATTAAAAACGTGTATTAAAACAAAGTTGTGAAAAAGTTAAAAGTTTGACCTCCAAGATGTCCGTGGTCCAGAACAAAAAAAAAGTAAAAACAAAAAACCCCTACTGCTTAAAAAAACTAAAAAGAAAAACAAACCCAATAGTTTAGAATGTTGTTAAAAGTAATACTGAACAACTACACCATTGAAATAGTTTTATAATCGATACACACATAAACAAATTATTATGCAGAATAGAACAATTAACAGTCGGGACCCATTTTTCTTCATCTTGTCATTTCATTAATAGCTTATATTCTTATAGCTTATCTTAGAGCACAGTTATACCTCAGCACAATATCAATAGCAACATTTGTCGCTCTTTTTTACCCTGTCCACGAAGTGCACCGAATTCTATAATTGATGGTTCGATTCTGAGTCCTATTCCAAAAGCATTGTTTTTAATTGTTTTGTCGTCAAAATATTATACAACATTAGTTTTAGTATATGCGAAACCTGAAACACGTGTCTAGTATTTTTATGTAAAGAATCATGTACAAAATTCCAAAACTGTATCATCAAAAATCACAAAGTTATAAGCTTGTTCTGTTACCTAGTTGTCCGCACAAAAACGTGGTCATCACGCAGCGCGCGCCTCCAGCGTCGTCTTGAGCTCTTTGAGAATAATAATTTGGCAGTAGGTACCTAAATTATTGCAATAGGTATTTAATGTCGCTCGGTGTCCAACTTAACTTTTTGAAATATTTATGGGAAAAAATATAACAGTTTAAAAATTATTGGAATCGATTCAGTTACTTATTCTGAACCAGCTATATTCAGGTTTCGCATATACTAAAAATAATGTTGTATAAGCAGCCTGTGGCCGCGCGGCTTGTTCGCCCGCTCACGCGGCTCACCGCGACCGCATAGCTCTAGCCGCCACGCCGAGTCTCGCGCCCCTTTCCGTTACATAATATAATAATAATCAATTTTATAGACCGATTGCCTGTCTTCCGACAGTCTATAAAGTTCTTACATCTATTTTGAGAGCTAAAATTAACAAACACATTGATGACAATTCTGTAATGTCCGCTTCTCAAAATGGATGTAGGAACGGGTCCCGCGGTACTAAGGAGCTACTCCTCATTGATATGGCCATTAGTCAACAGGTTCGCCGTTCCCGAAGGGATCTGTCGACATGTTGGATAGACTATAAGAAGGCCTATGACTCGGTGCCACATACATGGCTCATGAGGGTGCTAGAGTTGTATAAAGTTGATTCAACTCTGCGCATCTTCCTGATGTCATGTATGGGGCAATGGAGGACAGTCCTTCGCTATCCGGGATGTCGGCAAATCCAGAGGAATAGCGAGCCGATAAGGATTGAGCGAGGTATATTTCAGGGCGATAGTTTGAGTCCGCTTTGGTTCTGCTTAGCCTTGAATCCTCTTAGCACGCTGCTGGAGGATTCAGGTCTAGGCTATCGGTTGAGGAGAGGTGGTCAAGTTATATCTCACCTCCTTTACATGGATGACCTGAAACTCTTTGCCCCCAACGATTTGCAACTGATGGAGCTACTGAAAGTAACTGAAACTTTCAGTAGCGCCATCAGGATGGAATTTGGTGTGGACAAATGTGCGGTCATGCATGTAAAGCGAGGGGAGATTGTGGAATCTGTGGGAACCCAGCTCTCGGATTCCATAAATCTTAGATCCCTCTCAGCAACTGAAACCTATAAGTATTTGGGTATGTCGGAAGCGCTGGGCATCAATGTTGCTGACATGAAGCAATCGTTGAAGGAGCGCTTCTTTGGCCGTCTGAAAAAAGTATTTAATAGTCTTTTATCAGGCGGCAATAAGGTGCGTGCCTTCAACGGTTGGGTCATGCCGGTTCTGATGTACTCTTTCGGCATACTCAAATGGACTCAGACAGAACTAGACGCCCTGGATAGGAGGGTCCGTACATTGTTGACGACATATCGAATGCATCACCCGCGTTCTTCTGTTATGAGACTGTATATCCCGCGGAGGTGTGGGGGTCGAGGCTTTTTAAACGCTAAGACTCTTCACAATCGCGAGATATGCAGTCTCAGGGAATATTTCCTTGAAACCGACGTGGGGATGCATCGAGATGTGGTCGCAGTGGACAAGGGGCTCACCCCGCTCTCCTTGGCTAAAGAGAACTGGCGCAAACCTGTAGTGCTTGACACTAACGACCGCATGGAAGTATGGCAGAGTAAGGAGCTTCACGGACGGTTTTTCCGGGCCCTGCATGGGCCCGATGTAGACCTACCAGCGTCCGTAGCCTGGCTACGTTCCGGGGACCTCTTTGGAGAAACCGAAGGTTTTGTCTGTGCAATTATGGATGAAGTTATGATGACGAATAACTACCGGAGATTTATTGTGAAGGACGGTACGGTTGACATATGTCGGGCATGCCACCGTCCAGGCGAATCAATCCGTCACATTATTATCTCCGGGTGTTCTCGTCTGGCTAACGGAGAGTACTTGCATAGACACAACCTTGTAGCCAGGATTATCCATCAGCAACTTGCTCTAAAATACAACCTTGTGGAATCGGAAGTACCGTACTATAAGTATGTGCCCGACCCAGTTCTCGAAAATGGCAATATCACATTGTACTGGGATCGATCCATCGTAACTGACAGGACTATTGTAGCCAATAAGCCTGATATAGTGGTGGTGGATCGATCAGAGCGGCGTGCAATGATTGTTGACATAACGGTCCCGCATGATGGGAACCTCGTGAAAGCCGAGAAAGATAAGCAAATCAAGTATCTTGACTTGGCTCACGAGGTTGTCGACATGTGGGATGTGGACTCAGCGATCATTGTGCCGATGGTTGTATCAGCCCATGGCTTAATTGCCAAGAGCCTCGACCAATACCTGAGGAGGCTCTCGTTAGGCAGCTGGATCAAGGGTTTGATTCAGAAAGCGGTACTCCTGGACACGGCTCGTATTGTCAGGAGGTTCCTCTCTCTGGAGCCCTGACCGCCGGTAGCTTGGACCCTGTTCCCGATACCGGTGGGCTACAATTTTTTATATTTTTAAATGTTTTTTTATATTGTTTTTAGTTTAAGAAATATTTAAAAATATATAAGATTTGTGTAAAGTTAAATAAAGGATCATAATTATCAATTTATATTTTTCCTCTCTCTGGAGCCCTTACCGGTAGCTTGGACCCTGTTCCCGATACCGGTAGGCTACAATTTTTTATATTTTTAAATGTTTTTTTTATATTGTTTTTTGTAAGGAATATTTAAAAATATAATTGATTTGTTTGAAATTAATTAAAGGAAATCAATTTGTATTATATTATTATTTAACATTAATCCCGGCGTAATAAGGGCAGAATAACGAAACAGTAAAGTATAGTAATTAGCGAGAAGGGTTGTTTTAACAAATTCAAATCGGTATATATCCTATCCTGTCTTGGGTACCGTTGAGTAGGTATTTAAAAATCATTTTTAAATACCTATTCAACCATACCCAGGTACCGAAGTTCGTCTAATTTTTGCGAGATTAAAAAAGAAACTGTATATTCGCCAAACTAGGTAGTGAATGTGCACACCGACACATCAGCCAGGGCCCGTGGCGTCGCTCAAATTAACAAACTTCAGATTTGACTATGGGAACATTTGGCCGCGGACGCTCTTTGATATCAGCCCCCCCCCCCCTCCGCCCTCCCACGTGCCTCACGCCGCCGAAACCAGCACACAGTGGCAAAAAGACAAGCTCGGCGAATCCTTTAGCAGCGCACAATAGACGCGGCGTGACCTGGAAACGCCTCAAAAGATGTGCCGGTTTAAAGGAATGAAGGCGTCTTGTATAATGCACCGGGCGGCAGGGGCGAGCGAGCGGGGAGAGCGGCCGGGGGAGGGCTGAGGTACCACGCAACTCTTCACCGCTTTTGGATATTTTTCACCTTTTCCTTGAGCGGCGCGGATTCAATTATTTTTCCATTAAGCTCCCCGGCGCCATCAAGAACACAGAGATTTTCTGAAGCTATGCAAAGTTGGCAGACATTCATCTTGCTTCTTAGAATTACAAGAAACGATGACGACATTTTGTGAACAGTTGTGGTGCACTCCCGAAGGAGGGGGTCTGGCTACAGCTGGGACCTGCAGCCTGTGGCTACCTCATATACAATTTGAATAGGAAGTATCTCTTAAGTGACTCCCCGAACGTTTAACAACAATTGTTTTTTGAAAATATTTCAAGAGCAGAGACCAACGGCTTGTCGCATTCGTGGCGTTCTCCGTGAGAGAATTAATAAAAGGTCAATCACGGCGGTTAGTCCCGGCGATGGCTCATTCGCTGCAGAACTACCTAAAGAAAATCTGTTAATTATAACCATGTATTGGAACAAAAGACAAGAAGAAACATTCTATCAACAAATTCAAAAAATTCTAAGATATGTAAACATGAAATACTCTACGCTTAATGTTATTATAGGAGGCGATTTTAATATAAACATCCTGCCTGGAAATTTAAAATCAAATCAATTCTTAAATCTCATGCACGAATTTAGACACACAACACATAAAAACCCCGACACGCATAACACCTACTACAAAAACATGTTTAGACCTCATATTCACAAACTTCATATATAAAGATATGTACACAACGGTAGAAGAGTTGGGCTTTTCCGATCACAATAGTATTATTTTACATTTAAAATTATAATATAATAATAATTTATTTATTGGCATAAACACGCAAATACACGGTTGTGAATCACTGGTGCCTGTGGTAGGTAGTGAAACACCTGTGTTACAGGTCACCAGGTTTCCACTCCGAAAACATTTTACAATAAATCAATGTTTTGTACCAATATTTAAGGATGGTTAGCAAATTAAAAGAAACAAAAGTATAACATTAGAGAAATAAAAATAAAAAGTAATATTACCTAAGCAAACAAAGAAAATAATTTGGTACACAACAAAAAGGCGATTCAACAATACAAATATTTTAAAATTTAAATCATAATTGCACGAAATAAATTGGAATGATATAATAACGGCTGAAAACAATATTAATGAAAATTATGAAGCGTTTAACGAAATCCTAATTAGTATCCTAAATCAATGTATCCCATTACAAAAATACATATTAAAAACCAATTATAATAAATATTGGCTCTCAAAAGGTATAAAAACCTGTTGCAGAAATAAAAGACTATTGAAGATACTAGTTACCAAAACAAAAAACCCTATATTAATAAAATACTATAGGAAGTATGAAAAAATACTAAAGAAAACTGTAGTGACAGCAAAAAAACAACACTTTAAACATAAAATGATGAAATCAAGCAATACAGTAAAAACAATGTGGGGTATAATAAATGAACGGACAAACAAAAAAATGAGACGCGAAAACAGAATATAACTATACAAACAAACAATAATAATATGACTTCGGAGCCCAGAGGAAGCTAACATCTTCAATGATTTCTTTGCTTCAATTGGGAAAACTAGTACGAGCTCAACTGGCAGTAAACGAAAAGTAACACCTATCATGTCTACAACGGAGAATTCGATCTTTCTGAGCCCAACAGATCCCTACGAGGTGAATGCTTTAATAAAAAATTTAAAAAATAAATCAAGCTATGGCGTTGATGAACTTCCACCTACACTACTAAGACAATGCGCAGATGAGTTAACTCTTCCATTCTACAAACTAATTAATCAATCTTTCGAGGAAGGCGTTTTTCCCAACCTCTTAAAAAAGGCCCTTGTAAAACCAATACATAAGAAAAATTCAAAAACTGACCCAAGTAACTACCGCCCAATCGCTCTCCTACCATCTGCATCAAAATTATTTGAAAAAGCCATGTGCAACCGTGTCTATGCTTATTGTGAAAAATACAACATATTTAATGACTGTCAAAATGGCTTTAGAAAAAACCGATCCACAACCCTTGCCGTCTATAAATACATACAAGAAGCCCTCGATATTATTAACTCCAAAAAATATGCAATAGGATTACTGCTGGATATGACGAAAGCTTACGATAGAGTACAATTCAACATCTTACTAAACAAACTTTATGCCATAGGGATCCGCGGTAAATGTCACGAATGGTTCACGTCGTATCTACAACATAGAGAGCAATTAGTGGAATTGGAATTTTTTAACCAAAAAACTAACGAAATAGAATCGTTTCGATCTGAAAACATACCAATAAACGCTTCAATCCCACAGGGCAGTGTAATAGGCTGTTTCCTTTTCTTAGTCTACATCAATGATCCCGAAGCATATTAGTGAAACTTGTGTTTTGTTTGCGGATGATATATTTATTGTTGCCTCATGTGAAACTAATCTCAACCTAAATGATAAATTAAATTCAATACTTGACGCTACAACTTATTGGATGATGGAACATAACCTAGAAATAAACTACAATAAGACAAAAATAATGACGTTCCACCCACGACAAAAAAAAACCTATAAATATAAACTTCAGTTTTAATAATTACAAATTAGAAACAGTTAATAAATTCACCCTATTAGGAATAGACATAGACACACACATAAATTGGAAGTCTCATATTCAAAAATTACAAGCAAAATTATCAAAATTCTCATACGCCCTTCGGGAAATTAAAAAAACTACAGATATAAAAACTGCCTTGGTACATGGCTTAAATACGGCGTCATATTATGGGGAAATAGTACAGACTCGCCCACACTATTCACCCTACAAAAAAAACATATTAGGATTCTAGTAAATATTGAACAAACGGATAGCTGCAAGCCTCATTTCCAAGAACAAAAAATTTTAACCCTACCGTGCCTTTACATATTTGAGATCTGTAAATTTGTGCGTAAATATCCAAATTTCTACACAAAAAGAGAAGACATACAAACTGAAATTGCTTTAAGACATAAGAATAGATTAAACATACCTACATCCCGATTAAAAATTCATTCATCGAGTACTTATGTTAAGTCGATTAAAATATATAATAAGTTACCGAAAGAAATAAGAAATATAAATAAATACAACATCTTTATTAATAAATTAAAATTATTCCTAATAAACAAAAGCTATTATAATGTGAACGAATACTTGAATGAAAGATGATAAGTAAATATAAACATATTTATCAAGAAGATTATTTAGTTTAAGGTGAGGTTATCCAGATAAACGTCGTTTTGTATTGTGCTTTATTCCTATATAGCACGGATTTAAATTCTGAAAAAAATATATTACATATTTCACACTTCGATCTAGATATTTCGGCACAGCGATACACGATTACTTGCACTTTGTTGCATCCAATTAAATCGCAAAGACAAGACTAAATGATGGTTTTTAATATTACTTCATTAAAGTTATATTAGGTTTTTAACAATAAAACTTATACCATTATAAAGGTCGTAAAAAATGTGACAGTACACGGCAATCATAATTTGAAATATTAAAAAAACCTATACCACCATTTCCAAAATTTGCTGTTTTCATCATTTCATACTCGCAACGCGTGCTTCAGTCCCGAGCGGAACGCGTTGGAGGTCGGACGTGTGCCAATTTTTCGAACCCACCACCCCACCCCCGCTAAGTTCTGTTACGAACTGAGCCAAAAATAGTTTGTAAAAAATAATACTTAGTAAACACCGAGCCTAGGTTTATTTGAAATGTCATTTGTTCACAAAAGTACAGTAGGTACCTAATAGGGAACGAAGTCAGAAGGTATAAGATAAGAGTTACGCATTAGAAAGAGAGGCAGCTTCTAGGAGAATATAAATGTAGATAATTAGCGCTGCGCGGCCTGAATTGAACTTTATTGTGTCGTAGCAAAAGTCGCTATTTATGATTTCGCAATATTATTTATAAATTTCGGTAGCTTTGGAATGGGAAACTACAGTACTTTCACAGTTATTATGCCTTTTGAAAGGGACTGTAGCTTCATTTTATTATCTTTTTTTCGACAATTCAAAACTGCCTGTAACTGGCCTACTAAAATCAAAACATTTCTTCCAAATTTTAGTAAAATTCAAGATGGCGCCAATGAAAATTTTCGGTTTTGTCGTCATGGGTGTCATTTTCATGGTTTTCGGGGCCGCTGATAACGAAAATGAGGACAAAATGAAAATCCAAGATGGCGCCGACAAAAATTTTTGGTTTTGTCATCATGGGTGTCATTTTCATGGTTTTCGAGGTCGCTGATAACGAAAATGAGGTCAAAAGTAAAATTCAAGATGGCGCCAATGAAAATTTTCGGTTTTGTCGTCATGGGTGTCATTTCCATGGTTTTCGGGGCCGCTGATAACGAAAATGAGGACAAAATGAAAATCCAAGTTGGCGCCGACAAAAATTTTTGCTTTTGTCGTCATGGGTGTCATTTTCATGGTTTTCGGGGTCGCTGATAACGAAAATGAGGACAAAATGAAAATCCAAGATGGCGCCGACGAAAATTTTCGGTTTTGTCGTCATGGGTGTCATTTCATGGTTTTCGGGGTCGCTGATAACGAAAATGAGGACAAAATTTAAATTCAAGATGGCGCCAATTAAAATTTTCAGCTTTGACGTCATGGGTGTCATTTTCATGGTTTTCGGAGTCGCTGATAACGAAAATAAGGACAAAATGAAAATCCAAGATGGTGCTGACGAAAATTTTTGGTTTTGTTGTCATGGGTGTCATTTTCATGGTTTTCGGGGCCGCTGATAACGAAAATGAGGACAAAATGAAAATCCAAGATGGCGCCGACAAAAATTTTTGGTTTTGTCCTGATGGGTGTCATTTTCATGGTTTTCGGGGTCGCTGAAAACGACAATTAGGTCAAAATTAAAATTTAAGATGGCGCCAATTAAAATTTTTAGCTTTGTTGTCATGGGCGTCATTTTCATGGTTTTCGGCGTCGCTGATAACGAACATAAGGACAAAATGAAAATCTAAGATGGTGCCGACAAAAAATTTTGGTTTTTTCGTCATGAGTGTCATTTTCGTGGTTTTTGGGGTCGCTGATAACGAAACTCAGGTCAAAATGAAAATCCAAGATGGCGCCGACGAAAATTTTCGGGTTTTTTCGTCATGGGTGTCATTTTCATTGTTTTTTTTTGTTTCTGTTTATTTTGAACTTATTTTGCGTTATCAGTGACCCCGAAAACCATGAAAATGATACCCATGACGTAAAAACAAAAAAATAATTTTTGGTGTTATCGAATTTTCATTTTGACCTCATTTTCGTTATCAGCGACCCCATAAAGCATGAAAATGACACCCATGACGACAAAGCTGAAAATTTTATTTGGCGCCATCTTGAATTTTAATTTTGACCTAATTTTCGTTATCAGCGACCCCGAAAACCATGAAAATGACCCCATGACGAAAAATCCATAAATTTTCGTCGGCGCCATCTTGGATTTTCTTGTTGACCTAATTTTCGTTATTAGCGACCCCGAAAACCATGAAAATGACACCCATGACGACAAAGCTGAAAATTTTTATTGGCGCCATCTTGTATTTTAATTTTGACCTAATTTTCGTTATTAGCGAGCCCGAAACCCATGAAAATGACACCCATGACGAAAAAACAGAAAATTATCGTCGGCAGCATCATGGATTTTCATTTTGTACTCATTTTCGTTATCAGCGACCCCGAAAACCACGAAAATGACACCCATTACGACAAAGCTAAAATTTTCATTGGCGCCATCTTGAATTTTAATTTTGACCAAATTTTCGTTATCAGCGACCACGAAAACCATGAAAATGACACCCATGACGAAAATACCGAAAATTTTCGTCGGCGCCAACTTGGATTTTCATTTTGACCTGAGTTTCGTTATCAGCGACCCCAAAAACCACGAAAATGACACTCGTGAAGAAAAAATCGAAAATTTTCGTCGCCGCCATCTTGGATTTTCATTTTGGCCTAATTTTAGTTATCAGCGACTCCAAAAACCACGAAAACGAAACCCATGACAACAAAACCGACAAAAAAGTAAAGCATAAATTTTTTAAAGACCGAATGGCGCGTGGCGTGTACTTTTGAATCATACCCGTATGCATGATCTTACTGTCAGTCAGATTTTAAATTCACCTTATTCACAAAAATAAATAAGTATACCTTCTTATTTTTAATTATATCTACTTATTTTAATTGTTAGTAATTAGGTTCACGTTCATAGAATACGTAGGTTCCTAATCTATCTATAACCAATACTTTCTATAAAAATAAAACAAAGCGAACTTATACATATCAATTCAAGTTGTTTTACTGCATCGCTCTACCCTGTAACGCAACTTAGTACCTATCCGAGTTCGTGAACTCATGACCAGTGCGCTAAGCGCCCGCGTTTTCGCGCCGCGTAATTTGTTACGTATCGCCTCTCCGTGCGGGGGCTGGGGTAAGCGATTGATGCATACGGCGCTCGGGGTAACCTCGCCTTAACGTAATAAGAAATAGCTAGCTGCTTACCACATAATAAGAATTATATGTTTTAGTTGTTTGTTAATTTTATGTTATTATTGTTTTTTGTGGATTATATGCAATTATTAAGTTTCATGTATAATTTTATTTTAATTTTTAGCTTTGTACGACTGACATTTTAACTTTTAAGTATATTGTCTTTTTTGATTGAATTTTGATTGATTATTATTATTATATATATTTTTTTTTTTTCATCGCGAATGTGATTGTTTGTTTTCAAGTATATTTTAATTTTAAGTTTAAGATTGTACAAATTACACAAAATTTTGCTGTGCCCCGACGGGGTCTATAACGGCTCTTAGCTCTAAGCCTTTTGTAAAACACCATGTTTTTACCTTGTAGAACGCAAACAAATAAATAAATAAATGACGTCTAGAAAAATGTATCGAAAGTATGTATTAACTCCTTAAAAATTGCAATTGATACTAACAAATTAAGATGAAAAAAGATGGCATTTAGTTTTTCGTTAATAACTCAAAAACTATTTAGCAATATTTAAGGAATTTTGAAAAAAGATCCTTAAAAGAGGAAAAAAATTACAAAAAAAAAGTTCCGACTCTCGAAACTCTATCTCTATCTAGACAAATAAATGAAATTGAAGTGTCTGTTTGTAATATCAAAATAACCGCTTTTTACTGAATGCAAATGAAAATATATTCGGCTCTTATAACACATTTTTTTTCAAATTTTTGACTGTCTATTTGTTTCGGCTAAACTCCGATACGGGTGAATCGATTTTGACGGGGACTTTTACTGGCAGATAGCTGATGTCATAAGGTTTAAGTTATGTTACTTATATTTTAATTAGGGTTCCGTACAAAAAAAAAACCCTTGAAATTGTTAACAAAATCCGATTAAAAAAGGAAGGTAATAATTTCACGCGAACGAAGGTCGCGGGCAACAGTGCTAGTTATTTATAATTTTAATTCAACGCCGAAAATAGGGCTCCGCCCAGCCGTAACGACTTGGGCGCACTGCCGCTAAAGACAGTCTACCACATTTTTTTTTTTTTTTAGAAACAGATATTAATTAAAAAATTAGAATATTTATGGTATCATCCAGAAACTTGAAAGAATAAATCTCCATTTAAAAAACATTTTTAAGTCAATTTAAAAAAAAAAACAATTATTAATTCTTTTTTTTTCCAGTCTCTGTTATTTTAAATGACCTACATGAAAGTTTAAATAATCTATAAATAAAAAGAGAAGTCCTGACTGACTGACTCATCAACGCCCAGCCCAAACCCTTGGACCAAGAAAGCTGAAATTTTGCACAGAGGTTTCCTTTATAATGTAGACAAGAAATAAGGAAGGATTTTTCTAAATTCAACCCCTAAGGGCAGAAATAGGGGATGAAAGTTTGTATGGAAAAACGTCATTTTTGTAGTTTAAACCCTAAAAACTTTTTGCAATGGTATGTTACACCTAAAAGTTACAGTTTGTCCGCTATGGTCAGACGGCAAACAATTTACTATGGCTTTATCTAAGTAATCACAATTGCAGAAAACATTTATCTATACAAGTAGCAGAAGATGAAGTGACCTTCGTAGGTTCAATAAAAATGTTGGTCAAGTCAAATGACTTGAAAAGATTTCGACTGCTATTAGATTTTTTTTCTAAAATATTGATATTGAAATCACCACAAATAATTAAGGCTGCAAGTTTTGCCAGGACATCTTCCATTATTGATTCAAATAAGGAAAAGTTTTGATAGTTTGGGGGTCTGTACACACACACAATTACATGCTTATCTAGCTCAACACAAGACAGTTCGACGCAATGTTCCGCCGAGAGACCTACTATGTCATTACGTTGCTTATATTTTAAAACAATTTTTCAATAATATTAGGGAACCTCCACGCAGCATAGATTTACGGTTAAAACAGCTACCCACCGCATAGTTCCCATAATTAATAAGCATTTGGTAATCCTTTAGCCAATGTTCAGTAAAACAAATAATATCAAACATACTTCTTTCTAAAAATAATTCAATTTCTAATAATTTTGAAGAAATGCCTTGGATATTTTGGTGGAATAATTTTAAGGTGTTCTGCTGAGGCCCTTTTTTACTAACTAAATGAGTGCAAGAAGGTACCTTGATGTTGGTAACCTTCTGTTGTCTCACTTCCTAGTTTAAATTAATATTAAAATTAATTCATTTAAACCTTTATCGTCTACACCAAACAGTAAACAAAACTACGCTGGGCCACTCGAATCGGTCGTAAATCTAGTTATAATGAGGGCGGCCGCGCCGAGTGTTAAGTGTCAAATTTCAAGGAAACGAGAGGTTAGGACAGTCTTTTATGGACGAATTTCTAAATAGTAGAGAAACCCCCACATATACTTAACAAGATCACGCGATAAAAGTTAATTAAAGTTTATTATTTTGATTGTAATATTTTTTTAAAGTTATAAAAAAATTAAAAGTCCAAGAAAAGTTGTTAAAAACATAAATTCACTGAATATTATGTTATTGCTTGTTCTTGCAACATGCATCGTAACTCTCATCCACAGGAACACCCACTCACAAAATCAAACACACTGACATACATACACTCCACTCGCTCATCTCATAAATGCTCGTGGTAAACCACTAAACACGAGCACAACTACTAATGTTCTATATAAATGTTATAACATTTGTTTCTTTGGTGGTTGTCACGAACGGAAGAAAACAAGTTGTGTTTGGAAATAATGTCTAATCAGGCACACACACAAGGGTTACAAGGTTACAACATGAGAATACAGAATCAATCACATAACACATTATTGCGGACAATAGTCGCGAGCGCGCCATACCGTGCGCATTGCAACGACTCCCGTGGTTCAACTGTCGGTTGCGCGAGCACACGCGGCGCGCGGGCTGCGCGGTGCTGAAGCGGGGGAAAGGGTAGCCCTCCCGTTTACCGCGTAAAGTTGGTACCCAGCTAAACGTTTGGACAGCGCGTTACACTCTCCCCCTTTTGACCAGGGATGGGTCCTCCCGAGTGGTCAAACAAAATGATAACAAGAGCGCTGCAGTTAGGTCACCTTCCGTGGGCGACCTCTATTACGTTTAGGAATAATCGGCTCAGGACATTCACCCTCCCTAGCATGGTAAGGACGCAAATCTGACACATGATACTTACCGAAGACTTCTCCTGACTTATCATGAGCTAGGAGGTAGGTAGTAGGACTTACCTTTTTAGAGATGACGTACGGTCCATCTCGTTTTGGATTAATGTTACACCCTTTGCGGCATTACTAAGCGTATGGGTCCGCATCAGGACTAAATCTCCTTCCAGGTATTCATAGGTTGACGTGCGACCCTTATCGGCATATGTCTTACGGAGATCTTGTTGCCGTTCCAGAGTCTCTTTGGCTGTCGAGACGCTATCTGCGAGCTTGAGCAGATAAGGCGTAATTTGGGGAACAAAATTCTCGGATTCCACTACTGCTCTTAGGTCTGCCTGAGCAGTTAAAGGTGACCGTAGCTCGCGACCGAAAGTCAGATAAGCTGGGGTATGATCCGTAGACTTAGTTACTGAACTATTGAAAGCAAACCGTACAAACGGTAGTACCATGATATAAGGGCACCAGACTCTGTTTAACACCTAGAACAAACATCGCCTTCTGCATAACATCTGCCAAAAATTGCACTCCGTTATCAGAAATCATCCGTCTAGGAAGACCAAATCTCATAAATACCTCATTGACCAAAGTTTTAGCACACGTCTCTGCTGTAGCGTCGGTGAGAGTGAAGACTTCCACCCACTTACTAGTGGTGTCCTCCACGATGAGGATCCATCTCTCACCGTGGGGTCCTTTAGGCAATGGACCAAAAAGATCAGTTGCGATAGTTTCAAACCTTTGAGACGGGACAGGAGTTTGAAGCAAGCCGGCTGGTTTGAGTTTTGAGGGTTTGTAGCGTTGACACTCGATGCAGGTCTTCAGGTACTCGGTTACAAACCGTCTCATACCAGGAAAATAGAAACGTTGCGAGATACGACGTATTGTTCTATCAATGAGCCACCATGAGCGGCGGTAGGCGAGTCATGACATTCGATCATGACTTCTTTCCGCAGGCTCTTCGGTACGACGAGTTGCGGCTCCTCAGAATCAGTATCAGGTACATACCGATACAGAACACCTTGATTCAGGAGATAGCCTCTCTCAGACCAACGATTTGTATTAAGTTCATCCTTACCTTCGAGGTCATGGATGATCTTTGCAACTTCCGGATCAGTTAACTGTGCATTTGCAGGTGGAAGTTGCATTCCAGCGCGGTACATCAACAACAACAGGACAGATAGCCGATTCAGTTGCAGGACCATCTGATGTCACGGGACGGCTGAGCGTATCGGCAAGTACGTTAATCTTACCTGGGGCATAATCGATACGCAGGTCGAAAGATTTGTAACTTCAAGGCCCAACGTACTAATCTGCCACTTGGGGACTTGAGGGTAAAGAGCCATTTGACCTGGTGACCATCGATGTAACCTCGGAAACATTCTACTGCCCACACTACTGCGAGAGCCTCCCTCTCCGTGGTGGAATAATTCTGCTCGGCCGGAGTAAGCAGACGGCTGGCATATTCAATTGGATGTTC
This sequence comes from Noctua janthe, assembly GCA_910589295.1. Lineage (NCBI taxonomy): Eukaryota > Metazoa > Arthropoda > Insecta > Lepidoptera > Noctuidae > Noctua > Noctua janthe. Next base: position 123,336 of record OU342573.1, on the reverse strand, counting down.
CTGATTCGGTGACTCCCCCTGGAGTAAGGCTGCGCCGAGTGCGTAATTACTGGCGTCAGTCCGCAATACAAATGGTTTCGTATAATCCGCTTGAACAAGAATAGGGGCCGTGGTCAGGAGTTTCTTAAGAGTTTCAAAAGACTTAACTTGCTCCAAACTCCATACCCACGCCTGAGACTTTTTAGTTAAGCGAGTAAGTGGTTCAGCCACCTTGGCGAAATCTGGGATAAACTTGCGGAACCATGAGCAGGTTTGGAGGAAGGTGCGAAGTTGCTGGAGGGTTGTCGGTTCCTTCATCTTTAAAACAGCACTTATCTTCTCTTCATCTGGAGATATACCATCATGTGATATCACGTGGCCAAGGTATTTGAGCCGGTCTCTGGCAAACACACACTTCTCTCGGTTTTCTCGAAGCTTGAACATACGGAGACGCTCGAATACCGCACGCAGATCTGCTAGATGGGACTCCATGTCCTCCGAAATAACCAAAAGGTCATCCAAATAACCTAAAATAGTCTTACCGCCAAGAGTAGACCCCACGATCTGAAACGATCTATGAGCCTATGAAACGTCGCTGGTGAATTCTTAGGCCAAACGGCATAAGTTTGAAGCGGTACGTACCGTAAGGCGTGACGAACGCCGTTTTGTCACGATCGGCGGTACTTACCTGCCAGTAACCACTGCGAAGATCTAGAGAGCTCATTACACAACCCTTCTTTATCGACTGTAAGAGTTCGTCAATACGTGGCATGGGGTATGCATCCGTCTTGGTGACCGCGTTCAACTTTCGGTAGTCGACACAAAACCTATACGTACCATTACGTTTCGGTACTAAGACGCACGGTGCTGCCCAGGCGGATTCACATTCCTCGATCACGTCATTCGCCAACATTTTGTCTAACTCGGCGCGCATGATTTGCTTCTTGGCAGGCGTAACGCGATATGGGGGTAAAGCAATAGGCGGATGGTCGCCGGTATCTATGTGGTGTTCCGCAAATGGAGTCTGCTCTCCGACTATATCGAAAATATCGGAGTACTCACATAAAATATTCTGCAAACCACCACGCTCCTCCTCAGTCAACAAAGCGCCCTCCTCTTCCCTTAGTAGGTTGAGAGAGGCACACTCCACCACCTCGCGAGAACTCTCCGTCAGTAGGGGGTGAATGACCTGAGGCCGATCACCTGTATACCATGTCATAGAAGAAAAATTCAAGACCAACTTAGACTTAGTAATGAAGTCTATCCCTAATAGCATTTCGTTGTTTGAGGCATCGGTAAACACAATAAACTCAATAGGAATACACAAAGACATACAATTCACATTAACACATGTTAACAATACAGTATTCGTACGAATACGTTGTGGTTCATTTGAACTAGTAACATTACAACTCAAACTCGATATACTATTATTTTTACAGGTAGGACAATTCGCTCGTACATACCCTTTTTCACCACAACCATAACAAATAAGGCTAGACTTATTATTACTAGACGATACTTTAGAGTCTTTCTTTGGGCACAAATCACACGTATGACCTCGACCTTTGCAATACACACAAAATAACTTTGCTTCACTCGCGGTATTATTTTTATCGGCACTTTGCACTTCGTTACACGTATTACGTACGGATCGAACCTGCGAAAGCGCGATCGACTGCTGAGCTCCCGCACCACTGAGCGACGGGGACGTCACACCGTTTCCCGCCAAATTGACGCACGTGGCAGCGGCGCGCGGCTCCCGCGTGCCCTCCCGCGCGTACCGCTCGCGCGGCGTCTCCGCTGGCGCCGATTGCGATGAAGTACTTGCACTGGAACTTTCCGTGATGGATTCTTCTATATCTCGGGCTTTGTCTATTAGCGACTCAATACTGCTAACCGTATCCCGGGGTAATCGCTTTCGAATACGTTAATGTAATAATCCGTATATCATGTCTATCTTAGCTTCTTCGGGTAATACGTAAGGAAACTTAGCTATCATGCCTCGTATACGTACAATGAAGGAGTCCGCGAGTTCTTCATTTTGTTCGTTAGCGAATACCTTTCGATATAACTTGTAAGCAGGACACGGAGTACCATACATACTACGTAGTCGTTTGACGGCTTCGGACCACGAGGACACCTCCGTCCGGATCCCTCTCCACCATATTGCAGCCTCGCCATGGAGCAGCATCGGGAGACCACGAAGCGCTAGGTCATCGTTAACCGATGCACACTCTTTGTACATCTCAACGGAGTCGATGAAGGCTTCCACGATTTCAGGATTTCGGTTCGAACCATCAAAGCGTGCCGTACCCTTGGACATGTTCCCTGATTTGTTAGTCGACGACGGTGTCGGTGAGGGCGTCGCCGCGGAAAAACCACCTGCCGCGTGCGATGCCATGAGGGATTCGACGAGCTGCCGATTTGCTTCCGCCTGAGTTTTCGCGAAGGCGGTAAGAAATGAAGTCAGCTGGTCACCAGACATGAGCACTGGCGAAGGTCTTCTGGTTTCTTCACCCGAGCTGGAGTGCGCGTCAGCGTCACTTGCCTTTGTGTCCGTTCGTACTTTACGTGGAGGCATCTTCACCCTTTACGTAGGTACCAGAGAACAGGAACACAGGAACACCAAAAACCGTTAACGGTCGACCGGCACAAACTTGTTTAAACTGGTTCGCGGCCACGAGTTGGAGCGCCACTTATAACATTAGTTTCTTTGGGGGTTGTCACGAACGGAAGAAAACAAGTTGTGTTTGAAAATAATGTCTAATCAGGCACACACACAAGGGTTACAAGGTTACAACATGAGAATACAGAATCAATCACATAACACATTATTGCGGTCAATAGTCGCGAGCGCGCCATACCGTGCGCATTGCAACGACTCCCGTGGTTCAACTGTCGGTTGCGCGAGCACACGCGGCGCGCGGGCTGCGCGGTGCTGAAGCGGGGGAAAGGGTAGCCCTCCCGTTTACCGCGTAAAGTTGGTACCCAGCTAAACGTTTGGACAGCGCGTTACAATGTATAATTAAAAATCAAACGAACTTACCAAGTGAAGTTCGATGATAATTATGTGAACAGCTTCATTCGAAGCGATTTATTGTTTACGTATTGTAGCAGCGCCTCCATGTACCAGCCTCGCACGGATTTTTAAAGGTAGGTCAGTTTTTTTTTTTTTTTATTGTAGGTAGTTTTGTATAATTTGCAACACTATCCCTTTGCCCCCACTACACTATTTCTTGTTCGGTGCGCAGCCATTTTAATATCATTTTGTTGAAAGCTAACAAATATTTCACATTTTAATTTATCTAGGGTAGGGTAGGTAACTTTTCTAGGGAGGGTATAAATCGCTTCGAATAAAGCTGTTCACATAATTATCATCGAACTTCACTTGGTAAGTTCGTTTGATTTTTAATTATGTTTCACAGCTTCATTCGAAGCGATTTATTGGTTACGTATTGTAGATGTTCAGAGACAAAATGTGAAATAAAATAAAACAGGTGAGTAATCACGAGCGTTTTTTATTCTAACTAAATGACATTGAATTAACTTTATTGTACATTAGTTTATATTCTTAATTAAATATAAGGTATTTCTTACAGATTATGACCACTTGTAAGTACTGTTGTGGTAAACAGATGAGGATCAGTTACAACTTGCCTATTATAATGTTTTGCAAAGACAGAAGATGATTCCCTCCATCCGGCAGTTTTTCTAATTAGGTCAATATTGACTCCATGTCTATTGGCTGAGGATGTGGCTGCATGACGAGTGCTGTGCGCACTAAATATGGATGTGTCTATACCGCTACTATAAAGTGTATCTTTTATCCAGTGACTCAGTGTTTGTGATGAAACCTTTGAGTGTGGTTTTTTGTGGCTTACAAATAAGTAATCATTTTTGCGAAGCGGTTGAGTCTTATGTATATAAACCTCTACGCATCTAGCGGGACAGATCTGCGGACGAGTGTCGAAAAAAGGTAATCTTAAAACTGGTTGTGAAGAATTAGGAAGTTTTATCAAATCAGGTATTGTTATAATTATGTCAATAGGAGAATTTAGTTGAATATTACCTAATTGTATTAATGAAAATGTTTGAACGCGATGCGCAGTCACCAAAGCCAATAGAGTTATAGTCTTTTTGGAAAGAGTTTCCATATTAAGGTCTGTGTTAGGCCATTTTTGTGCTAAATAATTTAGAACAGCCCATGTCAAATTATATTTTGGATTACTAGGCCTTAATCTGTAAACTCCCTTCATAAATCGCTTAATTCTATCGTTGTTTGCCACATTACTTGACAACAAGGATAATGCGGATTTATATGAATTGATTGTACAGTATTTTGCCCCTTTGTCAAAAATTGTAGTAAGAAAATGAATGACTACAGGAACTGAAACAGGAATAATCATAACCATGTTTATTACAATATTTTAACCAAGATTTTATACAAACATCATATTGTTTATAAGTAGAATCAGACAATGATGATAACATAATTTCAATGGATTTATTTGATAAATGCCTTTTTAATAACGTCTGCCTGAAAGCTTCGCGGCAACCAATTTCAGAGTGCGGTGTACGAGTAGATTGTGAGGCGTTCTGAAAGGAGAATTTAACATTTACGTGTGGTTCAAAATATACTGGTTTGGAACAAAGCAATTTTTGGACAACAGGGAACCAGGGTTGTGTGTTGGCCAATATGGTAGAACTACTATGCCATTTGCTTTGTCATTAAATAATTTTTTGCATTGTCTTTGTGATAAGTGAAAATGGTGGAAATGCGTAGAATATTTTATTTTGCCATGAAATGGTGAAAGCATCGATTGCATAAGCGTCAGGGTCGTTTTTCCATGTTATGTACCTGGGACACTTAGCATTACACCTACTCGCGAATAGGTATATTTCAGGGTATCCAAAACAATGTGTTATTTGGTTGAATGCATAGTTATTAAGTTCCCATTCAGTATCCTGAAATTTCATGCGCGATAATTGATCTGCTTCAAAGTTATCTTTTGTATTTATGTAAGAAGCAAAAATAGTTATTCTACGCCTTTCGCACCACTGCCATATTTCTTTAGTGATATTATGTAAGTGTTCGAACTGTATGCTGCCCATGCGATTTATACAGGATATAGCTGTTACATTGTCAATTCCTAATAGTATTTTTGAATTATACGATTTGTGGGCAAAACATTTAAGTGCGAGAAAGGCAGCTTTTAACTCAAACTCGTTAATATGAACGGTTCTTTCAGTATCTGTCCAATAGCCAAAACATTTATCTGTGCTGCAATAAGCTCCCCAACCCGTACAGGACGCGTCGGAAAAAAATTCTAAATCATATTGACCACAAGTTAAAGGAAATGAACCAAGATCAATATGGTCTAACCACCACAACATATCACAATGTAAACTGTTGGGGAGCCGAACCAACTGTTCGTAGCTAGGATTACTAAGTAAACAGGAATATTTAAATTGTTCAAAAAGTTTAGTGTAAAGCCATGCGTATTGAATTTGCAGGACAAGCTGAAGTTAATAAACCTATGAACCGAGCAAACTCACGAAGTTTACATTTACGCTTTTTCAAGAAGCTAGAAATGTATTCTTTTATTTTTGACTTTTTTGAACTGGGTAATTTTAACAACATTTTTTGAGTCGAATTCGAAACCTAAAAACTTGCATAGTGTTTGCGGTTCTAAGCAGCTTTTCTCTGTATTTATTATGAAACCTAAGTTTTTAAGTAATGCTATTGTTAAGTCAACGTTATTCTGACATTCAAGAAAAGTGGTTCCAATGCAAAAAATATCATCTATATATATAACTGATATCATTCCAAGAATTCTCAGATATTCCATAACTGGCTTTAATAATTTGGTGAAAACATAAGGTACAGTGCATAAACCAAACGGTAGACAGTTAAATTCATAAAGGGTGTTATTGTATTTAAAACGGAGGTATTTTCGGTGAGATTTATGTACGGGAATTAAGAAATAAGCATCTTTTAGATCTATTGATGCCATATAACAATTTTTTGTTATAAGCTTTGAGGCTGTACGATAATCTTCCATCTTAAAATGTTTTGTCTCTACGAATTTGTTTAAACATTTAAGGTTCAATATAAATCTTTTGTCGCCGTTTGGTTTTGGTACTAAAAACACACTTGATATAAATTCTCCTTTAATAGGATGACAATGAGATATTGCATTCATATCTAATAGATTTTTTAACGATTTGTCAAAATCTTGGGCTTCATTCATGTTCTTAGGTAAAACATTAGTAGTATCAGTACGATATGGTGAACATTTAAAAGGTATTTGGTACCCTTTGATCCAAGATAAAATCGTTTTGTCAGTAGTGACAATTGACCAATTTTGGTAAAAATACTGAAGCCTGCCAGCGGTTCGTACCTGATCAGTCACTTCCGATGCGGTGGCTTTGTCGGGGACGAGTAGCGGCGCGAACTGCCGCTGGGTTGCGGTGGTGGCGGCGGCCGATACGCAGGACGAGCAGCTCGCTTCGTATTGTTCGGCTTGTTGCCCGTCTTGCGGTGCTGTGTGTTGTAGTTTAAATGACCCTTATTTGGACCTTTTGGGATAACTTTGGGTTTGTTCCTTTGGGCGTATTTCAGGGCATCTCCCGATTGTTGTATGGTCTTGGCGGTCTTAACCTTGTCCGTAACATTTTCCCCAAATAAGAAACTGCCCCTTTTTGTTTCAAGCAAGGCGTCCTTTAAATTTATATTAATTGACGAAATAACGAAGTTACGCCTTGTTTTAGTTTCCCAAAAATGACTATCACATAATATACGACAAGCGTCACTAATGGGTTTTAAAAGCTTTTGCTTTGAAGTTTCATTTGAAATGATCATGTCAGTAGCGGATGCTAAAGCAGATAATGCTACACCAAGCTGATTTTGCTTGTACATGAGTGCCGAATCTCTTTTTACTAGGGCATCCTGCAGAGTTGCCTTTACTTCCGGGTTGAGAGCTGCTGCCAGCAGTAGGTCACAGTTGTTAGGCACGAAATAACTCTTTAGAAGTTTTTCCTTTACATCCTTAGCCAAGCCTTTGGCAAGGATGTCTTACCAACGATTGGCAATGTCCTTGTGAACAGACGGACCCAAGGAAATGTCCGTTTTAGGAGCATCGCCGAGTAATTGCAAAGTGTCTTCATCCAAGTCCTGGTCTTCCATCACTTCTGGTTGTGCTTCTGCTGAGGTGCCGGGTTTAGGCGACAGAGGCGCGGTGCATAGCGGTGGTGGAGCTGGTGGTGGCGAAGCAGGGCACGGAGAACAAGCAGGTGACGAGGCATGTGAGCCACGTGGCGAGGCTTGAAGTGGCAAACCAGGAAGCGGCGAAGCGGCTGCTTGAAACAAGCAGACTTCCTCATTCGGGGTCATATCGCAGTCCACATCTAGTTGATGGTGCGAAAAATCTGCGAAAAACGTTTCTTTTTAGAAAACGTCCGGTAATAGATGCAATATTTTTCACTTTTTAACGTGACAGAGGAAACCCAAGCTTGGTAGCCTCGCATCACTTAATAATGATTATGTGACAGTATCAGCCCTAGTATGGCAGTACGCATCACTTTATAAAATGACAGAGGAGACTCAAACTTAGTAACCTCGCATCACTAGTAATATTTGTGTAACTTACTATGTAAGTCTTCTTCAGGTGAACAGCTAATACAGCGATTAGTCGTTGCTTGCAATTGATTTTGCAATTTTTGTATTTTTCGCTGTATTTCTTCTACAGTTTTTTCCGACTTCCTTTTCTTTCCCATTTTGAGGAGTCGTGTCTTTTTGTAGGAGCGGAGACGTGCGAAGGCTTGAGCACGGAAACGCGGAATGATATTAAAATGGCTGCGCACCGAACAAGAAATAGTGTAGTGGGGGCAAAGGAATAGTGTTGCAAATTATGCAAAACTACATACAAAAAAAAAAAAAAAATACTGGCCTACCTCTAAAAATCCGTGCGAGGCTGGTACATGGAGGCGCTGCTACAATACGTAAACAATAAATGGCTTCGAATGAAGCTCTGAAAGATTATTATTAGCTGTTAAATTACAAATTTTGCTTTTTAAATTTTTATTCTTATGTAAATTCAAAATTTTGCATATCTTTTAAAACTTGTCTACGCTACGGAAGTTGAAACTAGGGATGATTTAGTCCAACGCATTGTGGCGGCCTTCATGACCATCAAAGCAGAAATGGGTTTACGCACCACTACAGTCGAGACTGTCGAGATAAGACGAATATCTCGCACGTGCATACGCAATAGTGGCGGACAATTTGAACAAGATTTGTAATAAGAAATTTATTAAATAAATTATTATTTTTAATTTTCTCTTTCATTTAAGTTCGAGGAAAGTTAGAGAAGTTCGTAAGAGTGAGATAACAGTATCTACCTCCTTTTTTTTTCTGGGCGGAGCGGAAGGGAGTGTCAGACTTGTACTGACTAAAACCTATCCATGTTCCTTCTTTGCCCTTTGTGTTCCAGGGCCACGGTATCTCTTTCGAACAGTTCCGCAGAACTGGCAGGCATCTGCCCTTGCGGACCCCTACTTATTTGCTGACATCTCTTTGAGGCGCACGTGGAAGACGAAGGCGCCGTCGACACGGCCTGTCGTCATAAGACGGCCGGACGGCGAGCTAGCCCATAACTCGCCGTCCACAGGCTCGCGCCTACGGTGGCCGGGAGCCACCACGTGACCCCCGACGCCCAGGGCGTCTCCCGCGGCGACTGGGACGTGAGGTTCTTTCCCTCTCACGTCCCGCCACCTTCTTCACTAGCATGACTGCTTCGCAGAAGGAGGTGGCTTCCCATTCCCTCTCGCTCCGGACCATGGCTTGAACCAAGGCCGGACGCGAGAGATCGCCGCCGCCAATCGCCGCTACGAGGACGCGGCGGTGCTCCGCCCAGTATCTACCTCCTTACAGCATGTTATTTATGCGAAAACTAGAGTTTTATATTGATGGTGCGTCCCAATACACAAATTTAACGAATTAGCGAAGTTATTAAAAGATTTTTTTAGCATATTGTCATACCGTTGGAAAGAGGACAGACTAGAGAACTTTTTAAAATAACTCGAGGATCTCGATCGCCTTAGTTTTTTTTTTTTTTATAGCAGTTTAAAGTTGAGTTTTGAGATTATTTTTTCTTCTTCTAAATGCTTTGTGAGTTATTAAAATAAAACTAGATGTTACTAGCGACTAGCTTTGAATTTGATTAAACCATACAATAGTAGGTATAAAAATTAAAATGTAATTTAAGGATTATACTAATACCTTTGTTTTTAATTTAAGCTTTAAAGGTAAGTTTGGGAATTTTACAAAATAAAAACTAGAAAAACCGAATAAAAAAACCGGTGTGGCCAAGAGAGTTCTTGGGCCTGAAGAGGTAGCAAATGACCTCTCCATTCGGCCAATTCAATTTGGCAAACGATGCACCACACACTCTGTATCTAATTTCATTGTTTGTTAACTTAAAAATTTGTTATAAACAAATTCTAACAACCGTTTTTAATTTTTTCTAGAGTTAAAAAAATTACAAAAACAGCCATACACCGTGACTTTTGTCGTCTTACAAAGGTCGACCACTCAATTTACCCGACATAAAATAGCACTAGGCGTGATTTTTTTTTTATCTTCCATAATAGGTACACACGGCCTCTCATCAAGCTGGACTGTTTGGACTTTGAACTATTAGAAGTTCATAAATAAAAACCATATTTATTTCTGTAAATTGGTTTAAAAAACTCTTTTACATGTCAACATGTTGTTTTAAAACTAGATGGGGCCGGTGTTTCGTACCTGACTACTCTGAGAAGAAACATCCGAAACAAACTCAGAGGTCACCGTCTCTTTTAAAGCCCAGACATTACTCAAGTCATATGAGGACCATGTAGATTAATGTCTGAGATGGTCTTTTGAAGAAATAACCACACAGATTTAAGTGGACCTGTCCAGACAGTGCAAGCATTTGTCAGTGATCGTGTAGCTCGACTCATAATCCAAGGAGCTCAACGACACGACGAACAATACCAAAGAAAGGACATTTGGGTAGGCCGCTTAAAGTACTCAAACTGCCAGACAATCGTGAAACTAACTAAACTAAAAAATAATAATAACCACCCACGTAGTCCTCATATTCACAGTAGTAAACAAAATAATTATAAAACAACACTTGAAAGAGTAAATAAAGTCAAGAAAAATAATAATAATAATACCATAGGTACTTGAAAAAGTAGATAATGTCAACTAAAAAAAAAATTTAAAAAATGTCAAACTGTAATAAAATAAAATAAAATGGGTACAAATTCAATTTAATATCGATTTCAATTGGAGCAGTTCAATCCTAAGCTTTTTTGTCCTCAATATAATCTTTAACAGAATAGAAGGCTTTCTGGCAAAGTTTACGTTTTATAAAAAATTTGAATTTATTAAGGCTTAATTCTTGAATGTGGCCTGGTAGTGTATTATAAAATTGTATACATTGGCACCTATTTTCTTGAGCCTTGTTGTGGGTACAATAAATTTATGTTTATTCCTTGTATTTATATTGCAGTTGAACGCTGCGAATCGTGCGAGAGGGTCCGATATGTTGTTGTTATTTCGTCTCTCTCACGCGCACACCGTATGGTATGGAAGCGCCGCCGCGCCGCATTCTAACCATACCATACCTATACGTAGGTATCATGTAGGTAATTTAATAATATTATTTTGTAAGCGAGTTGAGTTCGTCGCATAATGATTGTTATGGTTAGATTATTTTTCTATTTGCGCTGCAGCTGTGCATTGATACGTCTATTATTAAAAGTTATTTATTAGCGTTTTTAACAACGATAACTATTGAAGAAAATGTATGTTTAAGAGTATAAAAGTAATGTTTTAGATTTTACTCATAAATAAAATTAAATAAAAACGTTGAAACTAGGTAATAAAATTAAAATTTTGAAAAAAAAAAAATAAGCCATAAATGTTTTCTTCCATTCGCACTGGCATATAAGTGTCTACTTTTTCCGTTTCACAATTTCGTGAGGCACATTGATTGGTGCCAAGCAGCTTAGACAAAATAGAGATAGAGCTGCCTATAAACTGGATGAAAAGACTGCAAGGTTGGAGCAGTGGTTGAGCGATTGGTTGCTGCGCTGTACCGCGGGTTCATTCCCGCAGAGAACTAATATTTGTCCAAATGTTCCGGGTCTGGCTGCTTGATACACAAGCAGTAAGATCATAGTTAGTAAACGCGCGCACCATCCAGGAGAATTCCCAATTGTCCTCGAATGCTGCCTTTGTGATTCTTGAATGACAGCGCATGCTTGCGATTCTCTTCTAAGACCTGCATTGTGTAATCATTTAAATCCTAAAACTTGTCTTGATCGGGTTTTCGTTTACAAATGAAAATGTTTTCAGGGAAGGTTTATTGTAGAATGTATTAGGATCTGAGATTTTCATAGATAGACAATGGAACTGTTCAAAAACAAACAGCAACAGACTGGCGATCGCAGTGATCGTCTAACTATCTTACTTATATTATAATTGCGAAAGTTTGTGCTGATGAATGGATGTTTGTTACTCTTTCACGCAAAAACAATTTTGAACGAATTTGGATGAAATTTGGTACACAGATAGTTTATAATCTGGATTAACACAGCATACTTTTTATCCCCGTATGACGTTCCCGTGGGATAATAATCGAACATCACGCCGGCAATGCCGCGGGCATAATCTAGTATATAGGGTCTAACTATTCATACATGAAATATTTTCAGGGAATCATATAACGGCTATAACAAAGCCATTTCAAGGGATTTTTTTTTTTATCTGAGTATTTATTTATTTATTTATGTACACACAAAATACTTAACATGACATTACATTAAGATAGAAGAGCACAAAAGTACTGCTTATTTCATACGAAATCTCTTCCAGCAGACCTGTGAGGGGAAAGTAGGATTAGAAATGTAGACACAGTGTGTAGAAAAGACAAAAAAATTGAAATGGGAACTTAAAACAAAGTTATACCTATATAAAATAAACATACATACAAATATACACATATAAAATAAATACTTGTACTGTTAATATATACCTATAATATATATCCAGACTATTACAGTATAGAGGAGAGGTAATGTTCTTTGACTTGCTTTTTAAACGTAAATAAAGTTTTAGAATCACGAATGTTAGGCGGAAGTGAGTTCCACAAACGTACTGCGTGAACAGAGAAGGAGTTAGAATAGAATTCAGTTTTATGGAATGGGAAATTAAGATGATGCCTGAGGTGGGATCTACACAGAGCATCAGAAGCACGGGTAAACGAAAAACGATCTCGCAAGTAGCTGGGATATGCAGGGTTATAGAAAATGTTGTAGAGGAGACATAATATTCGAGTGTTCCTGCGAAGACGGATAGGGAGCCACTTGAGTTCCTTGCGGAAGTGAGAAACATGGTCATATTTCCTCAGGCCAAACACAAAACGAATGCAAAGATTTTGCAGACGCTACAGCTTATTCAACAGCTCCTCAGTGGCATCCAAATAGCAGGCATCAGCGTAATCAATGATCGGCTGAATCAGAGTTTGAGCTACGTAAATTTTGGTTTTAAAAGGTAAGAAGCTCTGTAAGGATTTAAGCGAGTGGAAAGAAAAATGCACCTTACGACTAACCTCATTCACCTGAGTTCGCCAAGAAAGATTGCTGTCTAATAAGACACCAAGGTCCTTAGCTGTTTCTGCATAGGCAATGGTCGAGCAGCCCAGAGATAATGGACTCAAAGATAACAAGTCGAGTGCAGTGCGATAGTATCTGCTGCCTATGATCATGGCCTGCGACTTAGTAGGGTTAATCTGTAAGCCGTACGATTTAGCCCATTGATAGATACTTTCCAGGTCATGATTCATGGCACTGATTGCTGATTCCGCATCAGCCAGCAAGAAAAGTCGATACAGCTGCAAATCGTCCGCGTAGAGATTCAAGCTGGAAATGATAATTTTGGTAACAGTATTAACGAAGATAGAGAAAAGAAAAGAAGAGGAGAGAGAACGCCACCCTGAGGAACACCAGCAGTAAGATCACACCAATCAGAGTAAATCTCTTCTTGGCGAACACACTGAGAGCGACCCCGAAGATACGAGTCAAACCAGGCTAACGTAGAGGCAGAGAAGTTAAAAGATTGAAGGATCCCAAGAAGGATGTCGAAATCCACTGAGTTGAACGCGCAACTAAAGTCAAGTAACACTAAAACAGTCAGAGATTTATTGTCCATAGACCAGCGGATATCGTCAGTAACCTTCAGGAGTGCAGTAACAGTACTGTGCCCAGTACGGAAGCCAGATTGGAAAGGGGAAATAAGGGCATTAGATGATACTCGTAGATATCTGGAAATTTGACCATGAACAATGTGTTCTAGAACTTTGGAAAGGAAAGGAAGAATGGAAATAGGTCTAAAATGGGATAAGGAAGATAGATTGCTAATTTTTGGAAGTGGTATTATGTGAGCCTGTTTCCAGGCTGACGGAAATATACCAGAGAATAAAGAAAAATTAACAATATGAGTAAGGATGGGGAGCAGCTCTGAAATAATGGGTATTATCATTCTCGAACACAAATTATCATGGCCCGCAGCAGAGGAGGAAATAGAGAAAAGGGATTTTTTGACATCGTCTTCAGAGACAGGACTGAAATTAAAAAGTGTACAATGTGGTAACGGCACGTTAGAGAGCTCAAACAAAGTTGAAGCTTTAACGCTTGGGTCCAGAGAAACAGGTGGACAAGAAAAGTGCCTGTTAAGAGTGCACAAGTCGACATCTTTACAGGTACTCGTGGGAGATTTGCCGATACCTACAGACTTTAAAAATTTCCAGACATCAGAGGAGTTACGATTAACGAGAGATTCGTGGAAAAAGCGTCTCTTGGCATCTCGACACAGACGATTGCAGCGGTTACGGAAAGCTTTAAAGTGAGTGAGATTAAGTTCCGTGGGTCTGCGCCTATACCTACTCTTAGCCTTATCCTTACAAGCAATGGCATTTTTAATTTCAGTAGTCATCCACGGAGCAGGATTATGCTTAATTTTAATACGAGGAGCATGTTTATCATAGAGGTCTAATATAATGGCATTGAAATTGTTCACTTTTTCATCGATACATTTGCTTTCGATAACGTGAGTCCAATCTGTAGTGTAGGTACTCGGATATTGTTGCAATAAACAGTATGTCATAGTGGGTAGCGGAACAATTTGGTATGCGTCGGCAGTTTGGAATAAACCGTGTTGTGAGCTAGTTGTTTCTTTGTGACACTCCCCCTCCAACCCCGCGCACAAGAACATTACATTGGCGACGAGGATAATAAAACGTGTCACGTGTGGTTATATAGTTACTAAAACAATTAGTGGCCACATACGTAAAACGCAAAATGTCGATCGGGAAGATTAAGGAGTTTGACGTGCGGTCGGGATTGTGGTCTTCATACACAGATAGACTTGAAATGTATTTTGTGGTGAACAAGATCGCGGAAGAATTGAAGTTACCCACACTAATCGCGAGTATGGGCGATGAAGCGTATGAATTACTAGTTAATCTAGCCAGTCCAAAGAAGCCTTCGGAGTTATCGTATGCACAAGCCAGCGAATTGTTACGTCAACATTTACAACCGGCACCATCCTCATTGGCGGAAAGGTACCGGTTCCGACAAAAAAGACAAGGTGCAACGGAAGACGTGGCCGCGTATGTGGCAGAATTGAAGAAATTATCACGTAATTGCAAGTTCAACGCTAACTTGAATGAAAATTTGCGCGATCAGTTTATCTGCGGCCTTAGAAGTGACGTCATTCGGCAGCGGTTGTTCGCGGAAAATGAGGCGATAACCTTTACGGAGGCGGTAAAATTGGCAGGATCCCTGGAAGCAGCGGAGAGAGACGCAGCGGAGGTTGAGTGGCGTAAGGAAGCAACGGAGGCAAGTAGTGCTAGCTCGGTTCATGCGCTAGTGCCGAGCGCAGCACGCGCCGGGAAAGGACGCGGGCGCAGGAGTGGCGGAGCGGGACCGGCGGCACCGTCCGCAAGCTGGCGTGCTCGACCGGACAAAGCGGCGCCTGTACAGTCGGCGTCGACAACAGTGAGCGGCTGTGCGGCGTGTGGGGCGACAAACCACGAGTACGGCAGGTGCCGTTATCGGAACTTTGTGTGCAGCAGGTGCCAACGCGTGGGTCATTTACGGCGAGTATGTCCAGAGCGGGAGGAGCTAAAGTCGCAGGCAGACAGTGGCCGGCAAAACAAGGGCACGAAACGGGAAGTTCATTTCGGTGATTTTGACTTAGGGTCTATTAGTGATGAGGACGAGGACATTGAAGAATTAAACCTTTTATCGTTAAACAATTATAAGGCGGTAAGTTTACCCATCTGGGTAGATAACGTTATAATTAAAATGGAAATAGATACTGGAACAGCAATTTCATGTATAAGCAGAATTGTTTATGACAATAAATTTGACCATTTGCCTATTGGACGTGATAACACAGTTTTCAAGTTTTATGACGGAACAAAAATTAAGCCTTTAGGAATAATTAAACCAGTAGTACGATATGGCAACATACAGAAACAATTAGAATTATTTGTTATTGAGGGTGGTACTACATCCTTAATAGGAAGGCAATGGTTAGCCGAATTACGGATTGATATTCCGAGATTTAACTGTAATTTTATAGACAAAGGTGACATACACCTAGATAATGAGATTTGTAAATTGATCGACAGGTATAAAGTCGTGTTCAGCGGTGGGCTGGGACGGTACACGGGAGGCAAGGCCACATTGCGGGTTCGCGAAGGGGCTCAGCCCGTGTTCCATCGAGCGCGGCCGCTGCCCTACGCGCTGCGCGAGCGCGTTGACGCTGAGCTCGACGCGATGCTGCGGGCTGGCATCGTTGAACCCGTGGATTGCTCGGACTGGGCGTCACCTTTGGTACCGGTTAACAAGGCGGATGGTACTTTAAGGATTTGTGCGGATTACAAGTCAACTCTGAATCCGGTGTTACTGGTCGATCGTTACCCACTCCCTAGGATTGATGACGTTTTGGTAGGTCTTAATGGAGCTCAATTCCTAAGCAAAATTGATTTGTCTAATGCCTATAACCAAATCGAATTAGACGATTCAAAAAAGTTCACTGTCATTAACACACACAAAGGCCTGTTTCGTTATAATAGGTTAGTTTACGGCTTGTCGTCCAGTGTAGGTATTTTCCAACGAATTATGACAAATCTATTGCAGGGCATTCCTCATGTGCAAGGTTTCCTTGACGATGTCATTATAGGGGGTAAAACTAGAACGGAACATTTACAAGCCCTCGAGGCGGTTTTAAAGCGGCTCGCCGACAATGGGTTGAAACTAAGGAAGGATAAATGTGTTTTCCTAGTAGACAGCGTAAAATATTTAGGGTATGTGGTATCGAAGGAAGGTATTAGAGCGGACACGACAAAAATTGATGCCATTTTAAAGATGCAACCTCCAACCAATGTATCAGAATTACGGTCGTTCCTAGGTATGATAAACTTTTTCGCCAGATTTATTAAAAATCTTAGTTTTATGTTACCACCGCTGCATAACTTACTACGGAAACAGGTTCCGTGGGAATGGAATAAGGACTGTGAGCGTAGTTTTGAGGAAGTAAAACGTGCGCTAATTAGTAGTGAAGTACTGGCACACTATGATCCTAGCAAACCGGTAATCGTGACGTGTGACGCGAGCGCACGGGGCATCGGCGGGGTACTGGCGCAGCGCGGGGCGCACGGCGAGCGCCCGGTGGCCTATGTATCACGTTCACTCACAATCGCGGAGAAAAACTACTCACAGATTCACCGCGAAGCATTAGCTATTATTTTTTGTGTAAAAAAGTTTCACCAGTACCTATACGGGCGGAAGTTTACATTGCGTACCGATCACAAGCCTTTGGTATCTATCCTAGGACCTAATGCTGGAATACCGACTATGACAGCAAGTAGAATGCAACGGTGGGCAGTGATTTTATCGGCGTATGAGTACGAAATAGAATTCATTAAAACTAACGCGAACTGTGCGGACGGCCTTTCGCGGTTGCCGAGTAGTAGTGCGGCGAAGGTACGTGACGTAATACCCGAACAGACTTATCTTCACTTTGCACAAGACGCATTATTGTTGGATTATAGACAAATAAAAAAATCCACAAGTAAAGATCACATTCTGAGCAGGGTGTTAGCTTATATACGGGACGGTTGGCCGGAAAAATGTGACATAGCAGGAATGCAGCCTTATTTTAATAGGAAAGCAGAATTATATGAGGAATTAGGGTGTATTTTATGGGGCCATAGGGTAGTTATCCCTCAAGATTGCCGCGAACGGGTTTTACGGTTGATTCACGAGCCGCATATGGGCGTAGTAAAGTCAAAGGCGATAGCTCGCAGTTATGTATGGTGGGCCGGCATCGACGAGGCAGTGGAGCGTGAGTGCCGCGCGTGTTCCACCTGCGCTAACCACGCGGACGCACCCCCCAGCGCTCCTCCTCGGCCTTGGCCCTGGCCATTAAAGCCGTGGGTTAGACTTCACTTAGACTTCCTAGGTCCAATCGAGGGAAAGTTGTACTTGGTCGTGGTGGACGCGATGTCCAAATGGCTGGAAGTATTTTTAGTATCGAGTACGGCAGCGCGATATACTATCCCTAGACTTAGCGAACTATGGGGTAGGTTCGGTGTTCCGAAACAGATAGTTACGGATAATGGGCCACCGTTCACGAGTAGTGAGTTAGCGTCTTTCCTACACAATGACGGAGTGGAGCACATCTTTACGGCTCCCTATCACCCGGCGTCTAACGGGGCGGCTGAAAATGCGGTTAGGACAATTAAAAAAGTAATTAAGAAAGCCTTAACGGAAAATAAAAATATTGAATTATTCATTAATACGTTTTTACTACATTACCGAAACACTGAACATTGTTCTACAGGGGAAAGCCCATCCATGTTACTGATGGGTAGACGTTTACGAACCCGGTTAGACGCATTGAAACCGGACCGGGAAGCTAGGATTCGGGGTGTGCAGAAACGACAAGTGGAAGCTAAGGGGGGGGTGAATAGAGAATTAGGAGTTGGGGACGACGTGTGGTATCGCCAGTATTTAAAGGCGGAAAAATGGCAACCAGGTTCTGTGATAAAATCTACAGGAACCAATGATTTTAAAATCTTAGACGCTAATGGTAACGAAATCCATAGACACCTCGACCAGGTTCGACGTAGATCTAGGAGTTCACTGGTAATTCCCACAAGTTCAGTACCTCCACTGGTGGAACCACCGAGTGAGTCACTACCGGAGTCAGTTGGGGTCCAGTCTGAGCAGTCAGAGGCGAAGAGCTCACGCGAGGGGACTGGCATTGGGAACCAGGCACCACCAGTTGTGGTGGTCGAGCCGGTCGCAGAACAGTTTAGCACGCCTCCTACCACCCCTGTACCGACCCGGCCCCGTCCAATTCGGAGTTGTCGGTTGGGCAAAAACGTTACATATAAGTAAGACATAGATTCATAATTAGATATAAGTCGAGAAAGGGTTGTTTTGTTAATAAAGCGGGAGGGATGTAGTGAAGGTACTCGGATATTGTTGCAATAAACAGTATGTCATAGTGGGTAGCGGAACAATTTGGTATGCGTCGGCAGTTTGGAATAAACCGTGTTGTGAGCTAGTTGTTTCTTTGTGACACTCCCCCTCCAACCCCGCGCACAAGAACATTACACAATCGATATCACCCGCATCGCGTTTCAAAGCCTCCAGGTTTATGCTATTGAAACTACGAAGAACACAGAAACGAGGCTTAAGTTTCGGAGGTCGGATACGATAAGAAAGGTAAACGAGGTCATGATATGAAAAGGTTGCAGTCAACTGCCCAAACTCAGCAAAATTTTTAGGTGAAGATACGATCATTAGGTCAAGAAGAGAAGGCGTGCAATTTGGGAAGTTATGGGTCGCAGAAAGAGGAAGAATTTAAAGATTAAAAGAGGATAAAAGCGAACGGAGTTTCTGTGATCGTGAATCATTTTTAATTAAGCATGTGTTAAAATCGCCCATTAAAATGACATGCTCGTATGATGGACAAAGATTATTAAGTGAGGATTCTAAAGAGTCAAAATAGTTAACGTGAAGGTTTGGAGAGTAAAATACGGCAAGCAAAATATTTTTATGATTTAAGGTGATCTCCAGAAACAGTGATTCAGCCGACCCAGAGTACGGAGATGGAGACGAACTTACAATTTTGTGCGGTATATCGGCGCGTATGTAAACGGCGACACCACCACCACCCTTGCCAATTCTGTCATTTCTGACCAGAACAAAACCGGGAAGTGTGTTGTGCGTAGAAAGGAGAGAGGGCTTAAGAAAGGTCTCAGATATTAGGAGTGCATCTAGATGAACACTACTAAAGGATGCCAGAAGATCCGAATAGTGACCAGGAACACTCTGAGCATTAATATGGGCTATGTGCAGATTCTTAGGATAGTTAGAAAACAGAGAGGAAATATTGTCACGCAAAGTACGAAGCGGAAGCTCACTATCCGCACTAACAAAACTACAAGTCGAGGAAGAACAAGAGAAAAAACTGTCATTTAAGTCAACTGGAATATTCATAGATAAATACAAATATTATATAAATATACAATTATATAACAAACAGAAAATAACAAAAACTACAATTTAATACTTAAACAACTGGTTGTTATCAAATACAACCACCCTTACTCACTAGTTTGTTGGAAGAATTGTACAAATCACTAGCAACAAAAAAACAAAAGAACGCATGGAAAACAAAGTAACAATATTTTGAAAATTAAAATAAAATATTCGCGTAACAGAAATAACCGCAATGCACACTTTTATGCATTACTACGAAATGGGAATGGAACGCAAACGTCAAGTAAATAATGTCATATTGACAGTAACAATCAGATGATTGACTTAAAAGTTTGTAAACATACCGACAACTTATTAAAAAAAAAATATACTACACAAAATTTACTGTGGAGGTGATACAGAGAACACAAAATGTTTAAAGTACCGGCGACGGTTAAAAGTACACATGCAGCAAATTTACAAAGTAGCTTGGTAAACAAATAATGTCACACAACGTTGAACAACCAATGGCACTAACATTAGTTACGCCGGCGCGCCTTTCTTTGGCCTCTTGAAGGTGTAACGGTAACTTCGGTGGGGCTCGCACGCATAGGAGAAGTATGCCCCTCCGACAGCGCAGCATCACTAGACTCGCCCGTGGCCTTAGGGAAACGCGAAACCAGTGCTCGAAGTTCACCCGGAGTTTCTATCTTGTGACGCTTACCATCTGACGTGACGATCACAATCCTGCCCTCCACCGACCAGCAGTACGGCACCCCAAAAAGCTTGCGTGCGTCCATGAATGTGCGGTGTCTTGTGTGGGTTCAAAATTCAGAGATTGTGATGCCAGTACCTTTCAGAGACTTTTTGCTCTCCCAAATCAGGTGACGGTGCTCAGTGGTGTAAAGTCTCACCAGGATAGGTCTAGCTTTGCCTTGTGAAGATCCCAATCGGTGACAGACATGAACGCTTTCCTTTTTGACCTCGGACAAGCTTATTTGCTCAATCAACACTTTGTGAACCACATCATGTAATTTTTCATTTGGTAGCTCGGCAACCCCATGAAACAATAAAACCTTTCTTCTCATCATTGTTTCATGTCTGTCATAGCCAAGAGAAAGCATTTCTATTTGTGATTTAAATTTTGAGAGTGCCTTCCATATAAAAGTTTTAAATTCAGCAAACTCACGTGATAGTGCTGTGATATTAGGTGATGGCTCAGATCCTGAGGATGTATTTCTGAGCTTGTTCTCATACTCAGCCATTCGCGAGTTGAACAGCTACTTCAGATCTTCCAAACTTGTTGCCATTTTAGTGTCCATATGGTTGGATAGTAGAAATGTAAGTAGAAACAAGAATGTGAAGTCATAAAGACTTGGAAATGGTATATAGTGAGAGTTGGGTGGTTAATAACAACAAAATATAATTATAACATTAAAAATTAAAATTAAAATATATTAAATCTATTAAAACTTGGAGTAACCAAAATATGTGTGTTAACCCTGTGTCTACCCACACAGGAATGTAGAATGTAGTATATTTTTTTATAAAAAATAATTAATTTAAAATTACTTGCCCCACGAAATAAATACTGGCTCCTTATTTTTAAGCAACCATTACGTTAGTTTACTACGTCTTATTTACCTACTGTCATTGTTAGAATATGGGAGTAAAGGTTTTATGCAAAAAGTCTCAAAAAAATTTTGAATTATAATAATTTTGTAGAAAAAAACACTCAGATACTTTTTTTTTTTTTTGCGATCGCCTCTTTACTACTTATAGAAGTTACTCTTAAAATATTTCGTGTATGAAAAGATAGACCTTATATATGCATCTTGGATTTTGGTTAAGACCCCATGTTTGATATAAGCGACCCCAAAAACCATGAAAATGACACCCATGAAGAAAAGTTATCAAATTTTGTCGGCGCCATTTTGAACTTTGGTTATTATCATATATCCGATATTTGCGACCCCAAAAACCATGAAAATGACAGTCATGACAAAAAATTGTCAAATTTTTATCGGCACCTTCTTGTATTTTGATTTTGTCTCCATATTCGTCATACACACATACATACAAACCGGTTAACATCATAACCCTCCTCGCGCCCATCCACTTCCAAACCTCATCGCCGACAGCTTAACCTTATCCATCCCAATCCTAACCATACTTAGAGCTGCTTAACTCCACCCATTCATTCCGCAACCTTGTCAACGGCTGCTTAACATCACCCGTCCAAATTCCGATCTTACCCAATATAATTGCTAAACCACATTCTAATAATAAAAGTATGAAACTCGTACTTAATTTTATTTAAGTCCGAAAAAGTATCAACTCCTTCCGATTACGTTATACGACGACGGTACACACACACGTATACACACTACAATATTTTCTAGTCATTTTATCGTATTTATTTTTTGCGAGAGAGCGATACACCCATCCTTCCACGAGCGCTTCTGAGCGCGGATTGATGAACCGCGAGTGCAAAATGTATGAAGAATTCGGCAAATGTTTTTATTTTAGCTAATAATTGGAAAAAATGTTGCTTTTGATACAAAATAATTAGCTGAACCTACAAAGGACTATATATACCGCAATTTGTTATATTTTTTAAGAAAAAATATGCTGTAAATTTACCTAAACTGGCACCTATTCTGACCCTATTTTTTTAAATTTTCTGCGATTATTGTGATGGGAAAAACGTATTTGTGCGAAAATTTTGTATGAAGTCATACAATTTTTCTGATGCCAATCTGGAGATGAATATACTATCTTTAAATTAGGGCCATCATATTTTGACATTTGTGATTGCTTATACATTAAAATAGTACCTGAAAAACACTGTTATTTGCAGAAAAATGTAATAGCGTCCTTAAGTGTAAAAAGACCTACTTATCAAAATATAAACAAAATTATAAGTTGTCTTAGGAGCCAAGAACAGTTTAAAATCATAAAATAATAAAAATTGACATCTTCCTATAATCAACAACGGTAAATAAAACTTAACTACTACTACCGCTACGAGTCTACGCTTAGGCGCACCTTGTGTTGCGCCGCATCGGTGTCACTGCGGTGAAGCTGTTGACAGCCTCGGACACCGTGGCCTGTCCTGCTACAGGAGCGCAGGTCGCATTGCACGGCACGCCAGCATTAACGACATTATTCGTCGAGCCCTTGCCAGCGCCGGCTTACCAGCGGTTTTAGAACCAAACGGCTTCGTACGTGACGATGGCAAGAGACCAGACGGCATGACGTTAGTGCCTTGGAAGGTGGGTAGGCCTTTGGTGTGGGACGCAACCTGTGTCGACACCCTTGCGCCATCTCACCTTTCAAGCACGGCGGGCTGTGCAGGCGATCCTCAAGCGGCGTAAATACTGTAACCTTATTGGTAACTACAGTTTTGAGCCGTTTGGGGTCGAAACGCTCGGGTCATGGGGCCCGAGTGCGCGTCTCCTTTTTAAGGAAATCTCTCGCCGGCTGGTCGACACTTCGCGTGACCAGAGGGCTGGCTCTTTCTTTGGCCAAAGAATTAGCATTGCTATTCAGCGTGGCAATGCTGCCAGTCTTCTGGGCACGTTTCCAGATGACAGCGATGCGGAGGAGTACTGTGACGCCTAAGTGTCCTATTGTCGTCGTTGTTTAGATGTTTATATTTTCTTACTTTTAGTCTTATTTTTATCATTAGTTTAGTTCTATTTGTAGTCACTACTACTTAAAGAGAAATATGCTCAAGCTAGAGTTATTTTGTGTAAATAGTTAGATCTGTAAACAGTAACTAAGCTACAACATTGAAAAATATTAACAATTACATATAGAATAATTATCTTTAATCAATAAATATAAGGAGCTAACAATAGTAACAAACATTTAAAAATAACAAAAAAAACAGTGTAACAATAATATCAGCTGCCACTGTTGTGGCGATAATTATGGCGCCATAAATATTACTTTATTACACTTCGACAGCAAAAAAATATTCGTAATGATCTTGAATTCCAGCCGAGCGATATTTGGGAACAACACGATGCAAAAAAGTGCGCCTGTGTGTGTAAGTGCTACTGTGTGTGTAAGTGCGACTGAGCGTGTAAGTGCGACTGTGTGTGTAAGTGCGACTGAGCGTGTAAGTACGACTGTGTGTGTAAGCGCAAAGCATTAAACGCTACCGCACTGTGAATGGCCGATGCCACGATGCTTAGTCCCTTTCCGACGATTCTCTGTATTGAATGTAGCGTAGTTAAGGGTATGTTGGGTGTCGAGCTTAATGTGCTGGCGTGTGTACAAAGAAAAATATTTTTATCTTTAAATTATTAAAATCTCATAAATATAACTATTTTTTTTATTTTTGAATGTTTAGTATTCATTGGATACATAAAGTGGGCTGCCGTTGTAAGACGACTAAAAAGTCACGGTGTATATCTGCTGAGAAGGAGAAACAAATAAAATATTTCGAATTAGCACAAGAGGTTGTGTTGTTGTTCTCTCCTTAGGTGGTTGGATTAAGGGCTTCATTCAGAAGGCAGTACTCCTCGATACGGCTCGCATTGTGAGGAGGCTCCTTTTTCTGGAGCCCTAACCACTGGTAGCTTGGACCCTGCTTCCGACACCGGCGGATCACTATTTTTTTAAGTAAATCATCGATCGATCTTTAGGTTAAACCGTGCTTGCCTAGGTTGGTCTGTGGATGGGTGACCCGTTACATACCGAGTTTCCTCCGTGAAAGTACGTTAAGCAACGGCTCCCGGCTGTCATTTGTAGATCTTTGACAGTCGTTACAGGTAGTCAGGGGCCCAAAAATTCTGATAACCAGTCTTACCAAGGGGTAGGTAATACCCGAATCCTAACTGGGTTGTGGAGGTCAAAATACTGGCATTTAGCTGCATCCGGTTAGACTGGAAGCCGACCCTAACATAGTTGGAAAAAGCCTAGACAGATGAAGATGTTTTTTTAAGAAATATTTTAAAATATGTAAAATGTGTATGTAGAATGAATAAAGAAAATAAAGTAAAACAATATACTTATTTTTTTTTTCATAATTCCAATATTAGTAGTTTTTGAGTTTTTAACGAAAAACGAAATGCCATCTTTTTTCATCATAATTTGTTAATAACAATTGTAATTTTTAAGAGGTTAATACATACTTTCGATATATTTTTCTAGACGTCATTCCGAATTGAATGAGCCATCGCTTATATTTTTAGGAACTTTGTCAAGAATTAACACGTTTTTGAAGCTGTTGACTAGCCTATAGACACATCATGCTTCTTGTGATTATTTATTGATCACACTGATGATAATGAAGAGGTCACGCGACATGCCGGCCGTTACCCATGAGGCCACGACGCGTCGCAACGGAACGTCCTCATCACTACTATGATTGTGTTACATGCCCTCTATTACATGGGAGTTAAACATATCGTATAGTAAGTATTAGGTACACTCTGCCTAACTCTTCGGAGCGTACGTATTAGGCGTGATGTTATTTACAAACGCAGCGTAATTTTGGAAAATTCTGCTCAATTGCTGATTCTAACTGGTGTAACAAACTGTCCGGTCGCTCATATGCGAACATACTATGTATAATGTATCACAAATTATCTACTAGTCTCATCCCTTGTCAGTGTTCAATCTACGATTATATTATTCTGATCACAGTTTTATATTTTCTTGTGATATCCTAAAAGTCCTAAAACGGAACATTTATAATACCAATAGCATGAGAAAGCTTTACAAAGATTGCTTTCAACATAAATCAAGAGACGTGACACATTTACAGGTATGAAAGCCTATGAAAGTAATTCACGCACCCTTTCTTATATCGTTTGTATCGCGCCCCGCACGGCCACATAGTACCTACACGCGCCCGGATACAGCGGGCTCTTATTCTACCTACCTATATTTCATATTATATTGTCTTTGATATTGTGACACTCACACGTGTTCTCAATGATTGCACTATGATTGTGGAGGGAGAATATCTGCAACAAACTTGTAGCAGTAGTAAACTGCGAGCATCGCGCATAGCTAAACATTTCGTTTGGAGTTCAATCCCCATAGTTATTAATCGTCATTTACAATCGTCGAGTAGGTACCAATAAAAATTTGAAAAATATGTATGTAAGTGTCCGCAAATTGGCAACTGAAGGAAACATGTCCATACGTAGGTGTCATAAAATGAGTTTTTTATTAGCAAAAGATAGCTCCGTTATCGTCTTTGTTCCCTTTCACCTCCAGCCCCGCAGTCTTTAACAGTAAATATGCTTCTTCTGTGCTCTTCGTATCATCGAAGACGGCAGGCTTAGGTTTTTCTTTAGTGAGATCGAGGTCAAAACCAGGCACATCAGGCAATTAAAAAAACCCGGCTAAATGCGAGTCGGACTCGCGAATTAAGGGTTCCGTACCATCATAGTAGGAGAGCCCCCTTTAATTTTGATTAATTTTATTATTTGTTGTTGGGGCAACAGAAATACACATTCTATGAAAGTTTCTGTCAACCTATGATTTGTCCTAGGATCATGAGATACAGCCCCATCACCCATGGCAGAAAGACGGTCCGTCCGTAGGACCGCCTGTCTGTGTCTGTGTGACAGCGGAGGCTTAGTTAATGGGTCCCGTTGGTTACCCTTCGGTACATAACCCTGAAAACCAATGTCGTTACTTGAATATTCTGGGATTATGCTTGGCATAGTGCCATGCAAGTAGTTATAAGAACCGTCTGTTTGCAGGTTTCCCCAAAAACAGGATCTCTATTTAACAAGAGCTCGCAGAGGCGATGCAAAGTGATCTAAACCAGTTGTAATGCAATCTCGATAGAGTGCGGCCGCTCTTCATTAGAGGCACGATCGGTCGCCGTCGAGTGGCTTCTGAGCCGCTCTCGTTCGCACTGGAGCGTCGGGGAGGGCTGTAAGACGTCGGCGGCGAGATCTGACCGTGTGGAGCGGTGCAGTGGCGCTCACTCGTCAGCGCCGCGTATCACTACAAGTGCTCCTGCAAACCGGGAGCGCGGCACATATAGATGGGCCTAACGAGTTCACCTTTTTAAAAATAAAGGAAATTCATACATTTCGTGCATTCTTCTTCTTCTTAGCGTGTCGATGACAATTCAAATTGAGTCAGCCCAAAATTTGGCAACGAGTTTGTGCATTATTAATAAGTAAAAGGAAAATGTGTCATATCCTGTATGTCACAGGATCCGTCCTAGTTCGGCATCAGGGGATTAATATGTAAAATCTAGAAAAGAAACGATACGTATTATTTTCAGAAAGTTCGGTGAGTTTTGAACATTGTATTCAACGTTACTTAGCGATTCCTTCCTTCATAATATTTGTGTATAATAACGTAATATATTATAGTCTCCTGGAATGCATTTTTTGCGAGTCAAAATCGATCGTGAACTTTTTTTTTTCTGATGGGAAATCATCAAATGACCCCCCCACTCTGGGCGGAGCGGAAGGGATTGTCAGACTTGTACTGACTAAAACCCATCCATGTTCCTTATTTGCCCTGTGTGTTCCAGGGCCACGGTATCTCATTCGAACAGTCCCGCAGCTCTGGCAAGCATCGGCCCATGCGGACCCCTACTCGGTTGCTGACATTTCTTTGAGGCGCGCGTGGAACACGAATGCGCCGTCGACACAGCCTGTCGTCATAAGACGGCTAGACGGCGAGCTAGCCCATAACTCGCCGTTCACAGGCCCGCGCCTACGGTGGCCGGGAGTCACCACGTGACCCGCGACGCCCAGGATCGTGAGCTTCACAACTGATCGAGACTCGGAAGTTTTTATTAAAAGCTAAATGTTAACCTTGTCACTCCATGCTCCGAAGAGGCGTGACATTTGTTGGCGCACAGTAGGCGACTCATATACGCACGCACACACTCTGTCAGAGCGCTCCTGATTAGCCGGAACAATTTAATGGATCACACGGGATTCTGTCAATTTTATGTTTTACTAGCTGTTGCCCGCGACTTCGTCTGCCTGGAAATTTTAATGGAAAGTGTGAGACTGCCTCGTTGGTCGTGGCCGCAAGCGCGACTACTGAGCATTAGGTCCTGGGTTTGATTCCCAGTTCGGGCAAAGTGTTATTGGGTTATTCCATCAGGAATTTCTCAGTAGCAGCCACGGAGTCTGGCTTTGTGCCCGGAGGAGCTGGCTTGCTGGCTTTTATAAAATTACAGCTCTGTGACGAAGCCCGGTGCCGTTGCAGTCTGGTTGCATCAAGGTTTCGCATCAGCAGAACTGGATGTGTGTGTATACTTTTGAATCGCCGCCGGTCATGTCTAAATTTTTGTTTATTTTATTGAACCCACTCGTTCTTTGGCGACAGCACTGCCTTCTTATACAACCACTCTTTATTTTTTAAATTTATCTCCAAATTGGAAAAAAACGTGCATAAGTTCATCCTCTGTAGCCACTGGATGGGAAAATTTATCGGAAAATAGAATTTTCCCGTCTGCGTCCGATTCCAGACGACCCTGTCTCATTTTATTCAGCAGCAGTTTATTCGCAAAGACACCTGCTTAGTGGTCGTTGTATAGTTGCAGGTGCATGTTGCACTGGAGCTTATTGATCCTGGACCACAGTGGAGACGTGTTTAGACATGCAATTATTTCATCCGCCGGTGAGACCCTCTCCATAACTGGCAGTGTCTGTCTAAATTTGCCTGTGAGCAAAACTTCGACGGCACCTATCAGCGCCTCGTTGCCGCGGATGTCTTGCAAGCTGTGGTTCAACGCCTCTAATGCATGCTTATGCGACATTGTGCGCTCGTCCCATATTATTAACTTGCACTGCTGCAAAAGGACTTCCCGGTCGCTGTTTTTGGTGATGTTGCATGTTGGGGTATCTTCGCTTGCAAGATATAGTGGCAATTTGAAAAGGAAAGTGCAGCCACCGTTAAGGAAAGTTTCAGCAAACACCCGATAAAGCCACAGCCACAGCTATGAGACGGCACGGTTGGCGCAGTAGCTGAGCTAATGGCTGCTCCACTGGGTGAATCACGTTCGATTCCCGCACCGGACAAATTTTTGTATGGCCTTCAGGTAGTTGTTCCGAGTCTGGCTGTTTGTGAGTTTAAATGTATGTAAACGCACCCACGATACAGGACAACCTATGTGCTACATTTTAATCCAGTCTAACGATTATAGATAGATTGCAAGGGATTGCCTTCCTAGCCTTTAGTAGTAGTTTTGGATGCATACTTCTACATAATTACTTAGTTCGTCTGATTCAAATACGTTAAAACCGGATCTCTAAGGTCCTATTGAGATGCGAGCGCAGGAACACTGGTCGTTGCGCAGCGAGTGCGTGCTGTCAGTGACACTCAGAACTTGGATGAACCGAATCGCACCAATCTAAGAGTGAAGTTAGTGTCCGAGGCCGACCGAGACGGACACCTAACTCTTCATACTTGGGGAGCCCTTATACTGGCTCGGTACTGAAGACGTGCGCTGATGACTTAAAGTGAGCCGAAAACTCAAAGTTCTCAGTGCAACAACACATTTGGCACTTCAAACATGGAACATGAAGTGCACGACTATCTCTTGCTGAGCAGAGGTTTAGTACCTCTGCTTGTCCGTTTTTATTCTGAAAACGAATTATTTTTCTGTACGGTTCTCTTGAAGTATGTTTCTCTCAGCCTAAACAAACGGTCATCAGTTATTTTAAAAATTAATCAGCTAAAAACCATTTTTTACAGCCTGACCGCGCGGTGCGTCTTGACGTGTTCATAATAATTATGAAATGCTCTCAGCATGCGCCGTTAAACATTTCACACATTACATTTAATCTGATCGATGTTATACAAGCGAGTATGAAGACAAACGACGCGAGTGTTTTGCACTTCATTTACAAAGTAATCCTATTTTTATCGTCAATAACGCGTAGCGCCAGGCGGAGGGGGAGGGCCTGGAGCTAGGGCGGGGGAGAGAGGGAGGCAGGGCAATGAAAACACATAACGCAGTAATGGAAGCACGGAAATATCATTACACACCGAACATAATCGACTTGAGTAGTCTCAACCCGCAGGTTGGCAGCCTTCCTGTAAGTCTAATTGATAAAAAGAAAGTTAAACATTTTTCCAAATTTCGTTCATTTTGACATTTGAAAAACAATTTTATGAAGAAGGACGCCACTGGCTTGTGAAAGGCCTGATACTGTGCATCCAAATATCGGTAAAGTTCGTTTCTTCGAGGACGAGAGGCCCCGTGTACCGGCAACAGTCGCCGGTGGGGCTGCGATATGTTTTCGTCGGCGGCGGCGCAGCGCCCCAGTGAGACTGCGCCTCGAGCTCCTTCTTCAAAAGTGGATTATATAACGCGTAACAGAATAAACGCAATTCCTGTAAGTAGTTGGTTCAGAATCGGCTTCTGAATCGATTTCCGTCATAAAAATAGGTGTTAAATTTTGCCGGAAAAATCTTTTAAATAACTTAAATTAGAAACACAGTATCATGACAAATTAATACAATCCTTAATTCAAGGAAATTGAAACCTTAACTCTGAGCAATAAGGGCTACTAAAACGCACGACATTATTTGAAGTTCGCTCATAGCTCGTAATACACACACGTAAATAAGATCAATGCATTTTACATTAAAAGCAGTGTGCGTCAAATAAAGAGGTAATTGAAAGGAATTCCAACTCTATATCCAATGAGTAAGGCTTATTTGAATACACGACCTAACTTAGTTGGTCATCAGAGTATCCCTACAAACATATTTCGGCATTTTTACAAATTAAAAGCATTTGTCGGCAACCTCTTTGACGGTTATGCGAAATGCCGACACACACTTGCTAGTCGTCCGCCGATAGCGATGTGATGATGATGTTGCGCGATGGCTTTCCGGTATACCAACATACAATACACGGAGATGGTGAGGACACTGGCTCGCTGTCTTGATAATGTCGCGTTAGCTTGTCGGGAGTTCAATGACCGTTTTGGCTGCAGTGTGAGCGCCAGGACGATGCTGGCTGCAACTCAGCGACTGAAGGACTCTGGGACGTTCCTTCCTAATACGGCATTGGACAAATCACCAGCAAGACGGTGCTCCCGCGCATTTCACGTGGACCGCTCGACGGCATCTGGATGCGGAGTATGGCAATCGTTGGATAGGTCGCGGAGGACCTGTGCCGTGGCCTCCCAGATCGCCTGACTTAACACCATTAGACTTTTATTTGTGGGGTCGCATAAAATCGCTCGTGTACGTCAATCAATCTACAAGTCTCGTGGTACTTAAAACGAAAATTGAACAAGCGTTTGTGACGGTGTAAAGTGATAGGTACTGAAGTGCTTACAAAATTGAAATACAATTTAAGAAAGCGTGCAAATAAGTGCATAGAACAAGGCGGTGGTCATTTTGAAACTTTAATGAAAGTGGATCGCAGAAATAGTGCAAATTAATAACCTAAGTGTAAAGTGTAAATAGTCCAGTTCTGTATCTACTTCTTCCTATCAATATGTATTCTTATCACTATAAATATTATGATTCAAATCTTTTAAACACGCGGCTCTTTGAATATTTTTGTAGTACAAACAATAAACTGTACCTAAACACGACTTATCAGGGGGTAGTTGATATCGCGAAAGTTACGCATCTGAGATACATTTTTTACCCGCGTGTGCCGCACGGAGTCCGGGCGCTTCGCCCTTCGTTAGTTTCGTAGTTCCGGTAAAAAGTCGCTGTTTTAAATGCATCCCCGTTACTAAGCCTAAAGTGTTAGATTCGTGTTCGTTGAATCATTACACGGTAAACTCAATGAAGTATCAAAAGTTATTCATAATATCAGCCTGTGACAGTTTAGGTACGTAAAATCGTTCATTGAACTAAAGCACATCTAATGCCTACAGCTATGGTCAGCTGGCGGGCGCTAGAGTTTGCGTGTCGCGTCGGCCGCTAACATTGCATGAGTGTGTGTGCAGGGATGTTGATGTACATACGTTTTGCGTTTAGTAAGGATAACTATTTTATAAAAAAAGACTAGCTTTGGTTTAAATTTATTTAATTACGGATGTTGTTTTAGACTTCTAATTTAATATTCTAATTGGGGTGTCTGAGGTATTGCGCTTAATCTGTTACACGTTGTAGACTTTGAACTGGTTTTTAATTTAATATTTTTGAGTTTAATAAAGTTAATTTTACAGATAATTTTTTATTTTTTTTATTTTGTAAGTGAAAATTTATGAGTAGCAGTAGCAGCGATGTGGTGGACAATAGTGCTAGTCAGCCTTCATTATCGCTGAACACCCTGGGCCCGTTACGGACCCAGGCACGGTTTTTTAAAGGTAAGCGGGGTCTGTAGGCGCATATTGGGAAAGTACACAAACTACAAAATGCATCCACCTCAGACCCTGTCTCAATAACCTTCAACACCTTCGTTTCACTAATAAAGCAATTTCCTCGAGGCGCTAGACAGCTTGTAGTCAAAAATTTAGCTGGTTGCGTGCTGTTACAACCCTTATTACAAGGTAATAAAGTCGACATCTGCACTCTAGAGTCAAAGTCTCATTTTTCACTTCAAAGTAAACGCTGAATTGCAATTAGCACACATTAGCGGAATTTTAATACTTATCGAGTTAGTTAGATTCTGGACGCCGTCGCGTAAACCAAATTTGGAAACCTTATCTCGAGAGATACAGGGGATTATAGAAAGTCATAATTTGTTGGTGTACTTTGTGCATTATTTTGTAAAGCAGTAATTGAAAGTGTAATTGTGGATTTTTGTGATTAAATAAGTGGTTTGGTAGATATTAGTTTTTTTTAAAAGACTAACGGGGTCGGCCTTATAACAGTGCGCCTTCCCATCCGAGAGAACTCGCTAAGTGCTTGGGAACAATTGCTCACCTTTCCCTATCGAATCATGATTCAAGTGCAAAAGAATATGACAACCAAAAAAACTTTAACAGCACAAATTAAAGAAAATTGTAACGTTTCAGCTCGAGATTTAGATCCAAAATTACCGGCACAGAGATATACACCCTCAAGAGGTATATCCCACCTGGTGGAAACGAAGTTAGGGGAAGGAGACATTAGCGGAGCTGCCAGGATTCTCTTCAGCAGCGATGTGGTGGCACAGCGCTCTCTAGAAACACTCGCGGCTCTGGAGACCAAACACCATGCCCCAGCGGATGGCCTTTCCTTTCCCGACCCTCCTGATTCGGACTTTCATTCCCTCACCATTACAGGTCGAGAGTTAGTCACAGCCGTTTGTTCTTTCCGGAGCGGCTCCGCCGGCGGTCTCGACGGCCTAAGTCCTCAGCATCTAAAGGACCTAATGTGTGCGCTGGGGAAGCTGGTGAGTTGCTCTTGAAGGAGTTTAGCACGGCTTCTGGAATACGGGTGCGTATTCCAGAAGCCGACTTAAGTCCATTTTTGAACTTAAAACGACATTTGTTGTCATGGCAACAGGTGAAGAACGCCCACCACCGCATCAGCAACACCCACTCAATGATGTTCATAAGGTGAGGACAGACTAGCTAGAAGTTGCATTTGTAACAAGACATGAGCCACTTGACATTTTGTTAAAACTTGATTTTAATTTTGGCTAAAGACAAAAACTTATGACGAGATTTAGAATATAGTCCAAACTATATGTTCTTAGATGCATATTAATAATAATCGGTTTTATTAATGGAGACTACTTTTCTTCACTAGCTCATATCCAATGATATTTAAATACTTTATATTAACATTAAACACACATACACTCGCACTCACTCACACACACCAACACACGATTACACACCCTCACACTACAGCGCGCCTTTTATGAATCTTTATTTTGTGTTTTTGATTTATATCACTTTATTTTCTAATACCTACTGTAGTGGAATGTCTATTCAATAGCTTATACAAGTTGTAACTACTGGGAGAGCGGAATTTCCTAACACAAGTTTACTTTATACTTAAATGGAAATTCCCTGAAGACCAAATGTAAACGTATTCTTAAGTTATTGAAATAAACATTTATTTATTTAATTTGCTTGTAACATTTCATCGAGCAAAAACACGAGCGCGGGCAAATCGTACAACATGAAATGAGGTGCGTGGACTGAGGGGTCGTGCTGGTCGTTTCTTCTCCTAATGCGGTCAGTGTTTTTTTTTAATATAACTCATCAAGATAAACTGCAGCACACGCAACTTGCAAATTCAACATATCAACGAAGAGTAAATGCCACAGTAAGGACAGTCACTAAAGAACACCACCGGCTTACTCCTTTTGCTTCGTTCACGTTCATACATCTGGTCACTGCCACCTGACCTTTTTGAAGAACAATACTAATAAAGTTTATCCTTCTGGGGTGTTCTCTTTCGGGTTTTGTTAGTCGCCTTTTACTCGTCCTCTCAACATGACCAAGCCATCCAAACATCTCATCATCATTTCATCTGCTCATCATTTCAACCGCAACCTTGCATTATATCATTCCTCAATTTATCAACCAATGTTACAATACGTGGAAATGCTCATATGAGTACTCACCTTAATCTACCTCAAAAACATGCTGTCCATTTCAAACCCAAAAAAGTATGTTGCATGAAGGTTGCAAGCTGCTTTGTATGCTAAAAATGTTATATTAAAATACGTCACAATGCTAGAGTTATCATAAATTGATGTTCTACCGAATGCTCTTGGTTGACATCATTGGCAAAGAACTTTTACTTGAAAATAAATATTTATTTTTTCGTGGTTCATTTATAAGATTTTCACTTAAAATAATGGCATCAAGAATTTTCTTTTTGGCTGGTGAAAAGTCGTGCGAACAGAAACTTGTCCGCAAGCACAAGCTCCATCAAAATACCACGTTGTCGGGCAGCCCATCAGCGAAAAAAAGTGCTTGGGCTCGCTGGGTTAGGCGAGCCCAACCAGTTACATCTGCTGAAAATGGAGGAGCAAAAGTGGCTGGTGAAGGCAGCAGAAGAAGCATACCAAAAGGCAAAACTCGAACGTTTGAGTGCCGCCCAGCTACTTCGATTCAGCGAGGTTACAAGGGACGAGGCCGAAAAAATAAATGAAATTATTATTATACAAGCCAACTGGTTTTTATTTTATTTAAAAGTAGTATCACGTATAACAAATAACAAAATTATCTAAATTACACATTTATTGACAAGCAAAGGAATTTTTTAATTTTTATTCACGTAGGACTACGTTAGACTGGATCCAGTCTCTAGGTTAGTAAAACCCAACAACACTGCATGGCCTAAGAATCGAACCCATAACCTCACACCATGCAGTGGCGCTTATAACTAGTTGTCCAACGAGAGATCAAAAATATAAATATGAACATCACACAATTATAAACATACTAGCTGTTGCCCATGACCTTCGTCCGCGATTATTGAAAGCTGACAAGCTACATGGTTTGTTGAAGAAATAAGGCATCCGAAGTGGCTACGTCACTACCGTTATTATTCCATTTTTGTCAGGGATGATTGCCAAGGATGAATGACTGTGGTCGCGTGGCAATATTTAATAAATTGTACCCTGCTGCCTCTAATCCGTCGCGGGTACATGGTGGTCTCTTCAACCCAGCGGTGATAAAAGAGCTCAGTAAGCTTCGAGCTTTTCTTCGCCAGTTCGCTCTATTAGAAGGTTCTGGTCGTCCAGAGTTGAGAGAAGAATTCATTTGGACGATGAACCGAGTAGCCTTGAATTTCTTTGTATTCGTTCACCCAACATAATGGTGTGTTTCATATCGGCCTTTCTCTTCCTCCGTTTAACAGTAGCAAGCCGCCTGCTCCTGTTTTAAGCGCGTTTTGGTCCCAGTTCTAACATAACGTAACTCATTTGATGGGGATGCCCTAGCTTACACCTATCCTTACCCGTATCATTTGAAAAAAAAACCTAAGATCAGCCGGCTAAACCCCTAACGCAACGGCGAATAAGAATTCGATTTGATTATTTTATTATTGCAATATAACAGAAACTGGCCACTACAGCGGCCGGCGAGCGCTACATCCAACTTGGTTGCATCAAATTTGTATTTTTTTCTTTCTCTTTCTATTTAAGATCTATACAACTGCGATAGTACCGCAAAAGCAATGGGATTACCCGTATTATTACAGGTAGTAGGATTGTTAGTAACACGGGTAAGTCACCCCCTACTATCGCTTTATTGGCAACTAATTAATGCCCGCGGTTTCGTGGAGGTCGGGAAATGCCAACGGGATCTTACTTCTGAGATAATAAGTTATCTATGTCCTATACCAGACTATAATCTATCTCTGTACCAAGTTTAATTCAGATCTGTTCAGCCGTTCTGGCGATTGAGTAACAAACATCTATCCATTCAAACTTTAGCATTTATAATAGTTATATAAGATTTATAAGTTTTTACTTTTAAAGTTGAATAGGTAATAATAATAGTTAATGTAAGTATTTCATTTTATTTGAGCTATACAGACACACTTGCGTTTTTCTTACATGTACTTACTTATAACTTGTTCATTGTAATATTAATTACCTTACATATGTGAAATATTGATAACCTGTTTTGAGATTGGACACCGGTGACGACAATCAAATGATTCATTAGGAATCTATATAGACATAATACTTTTACATAATATTTAATATCAATGTCGCGTATCACGAGCCAACGCGAAAATCGGGTTTTCACATATATTTACAGACACGACTACCTCAGAAATATTCCTCCTACTTACTAATTGGTAAATGCGCCCCGCACGCCCTGCGCAACACTGTGCGCCATGGCCTGTCTACGTGAGTTTCGAAGCCCTATTTGACTCTGTTGGGGGATAATTTTGAAAAACTGTGATACATAATTGTCTCATAATTTTAATTAAAGAGTGTGTACACCAATTTCCAAATCAATCGATTCCGAGAATAAAAAGTTTCACAGAAAATTCAACACCCGATTTCACCCTCTTGGGGGTGGAATTTCAAAAAACCCTTTCTTAGTGGATACATACTTTTTATAAAGAATACACCCTCCAAATTTCATGTCTCTAGGTCCAGCGGTTTGGGCTGTGCGTTGATATATCAGTCAGTCAGTTAGGACTTTGAATTTTTTGAGTATAGATAGATGATAAGAGCGACTTGGTGGTATCGTAGGTATAAACAAAACAACACGAGTATGGGCAAGCTCGCTCATAAGCACCATTCGCACCATTTTTAATGTCTGAGATTCAAAATGGTTCGTTAGTTTTCTCATGCTTTAGAAATATCACGTAGCTTGTATTATCTTTTATGTGTACGATACTCCATATTACGACTATTTGTCACGACTATAAATTATTATTTACGATCTTAATTACTAATTCAAACAATCCCACGATAATGAACATTTCCAAATATCTACCGATTTGAAAAAGAACCGTGCTTAATATATATTTACCACGGATAATGCAAGTGCTCGCAATATTAATAATAGTTCATTAATAATCCCGACTACAGACTAGCTGGATTCGAAATTAAAGGCGATGGAAAATAGTTTTTATCAACAAGGGTCGATGGCCGTCCACGGGCTGTAGCCCGTGGACGGCCATCGACCCTTGTCAAAATTTCTTTGGTCATAATTTCCAGAACGAAAACGTTGGAACCAAAAACGAACAGTGTTTTCTTCTACAGTATCTTCCCTATTTTATTTAATATCAGCCCTCTATGTCCCTCTGCTGGGCAAAGACCTCTCGCATGGCTTTCCAATTTTTGTACGGTTTCCTTCTGAAATCGAAAGTGTTTTTGGAACTGTTTATTGTTGTAACATTCTAACGGGTTGTCGGCATCGGGTCACGATATATAATTGTATGGCGTATCGTATACATAATCGACATATTCATCAAAATTCATCTTGCTTTGGCTATAAAAAGAAAACAATTTTACACACGTCGATTCACTTGAATTTCAGTAGGTATATATATCAGACATAACGTAAGTTTCACGGTTTCAAGGATCTTCTGGCGCGGGCAAACATCGGAACTAACGCAGCCATCTCTTTCTTTTCTCAATATTTTTTACAAAACAATTAACAAAAGGTTTATCAACAGCGCCCCTCTGTCAGCTTCATTCGAGCGCCAAAAGATTCTTGTACTACAAAACTCTTGAAAAGTGAGCGTTTATGTCAAATTATAAACAAACTGTAGCTGTCAATATGTCTAATGGGGTGGAAAGTAGGCGTGTCAAGTCCGACTTAAGTTCAGTCCACGACTTAAACTACGGGTGTAGGTCTCTAATTAACCTTATGCTCTCCTGCAAGGTCAACGGGTCCGTCATCGATGTTCTGTAAGGGGCCAATCTATCCGAGTTCCACAACTCCCTCACGGAGTTGAGTGTCGTCATCGGAAGCCATTCCCTCCTCGTGCTTGTGCTCGGAGACTTCAATGCCAAGGACTTGGCTTGGGGTTCTCGTAACACGGACGTGCGGGGTAGGATGGTGGAGGACTGGGCTCTGGAGACAGGCCTGGTTGTTCTAAATCGGGGTTCTGTCCCCACGTGCGTGCGGATGCGGGACGAGTCATTAGTGGACATCTCGTTCGCCAGCCCTGCTCTGTCGCCGCGTGTCGTTGACTGGCGCGTCATTGAGAGGGTGGCGACCTATTCCGACCACCGGTACATCCGGTTCGACGTCTCCAACCAGACCCCACGCACGCCGGTCCTACAGGCCCCGAGTGGTCCGCGATGGGCGCTGAAGCAGCTGGACCGGGAGCTCCTCCTGGAAGCCTCGATCGTGCAGGCCCGGGTGTCATCACCGGTCAGGCCTGCCGACATCAACAACTAGGCGGCTTGGTTCCAGAAGGCCATGTGCGAGATGTGCGACGTGGCAATGCCCCGAGTTCTGGACAGGAAGCGCCCGGCGTCAGGTGTACTGGTGGTCGCGAGAGCTGACGTCTCTGCGCGAGGCGTACGTTGCCGCGCGGCACCTGTACGCCAGGCATCGCAGGCTCCGCATCCGCCCTCCGGTTGCGGCAGCCATTGAGGCGAAGCTGTACGAGGGGTACAGAGTGGCGAAGACCGCCCTCCAAGAGGCTGTCCGGCGGGCCAAGAATCTGGCCCGCGAGGAGATACTGGAGTCTCTGAACGTAGATCCGTGGGGGCGCCCTTACAAGATCCCGCCCCCGCTGACGCAGTCTCCGGCCTGAGCTCGTAAAGGACGTGGTGAGCGCTCTGTTCCCTTCGCGAGGGGAGCATCCTCCCCCGCCTATGGCTCCGAAACACACTGATGACCATGACGACGTTCCGGAGGTGACTGGGGTAGAACTGAGAGTGGCGGTACGCAGGCTGAAAGCCAGAAATACCTCCCCGAGACCTGGCCCGGGCTTGCCTGGCAAAGCCTGGGTCCTGGCCTCTGAGGCTCTCGGGCCCCGACTGGAAGGGCTTCTAAGCGCATGCTTGGAGAGAGGCCAGTTCCCGCTTCGTTGGAAGACGGGGAAGCTGGTCCTCATCCGGAAGCCAGTGCGCCCTGCGGACTCTCCGTCCGCATACCGGCCCATCGTGTTGCTCGACGAGGTGGGCAAGCTCTTTGAAAGAGTCATTGCCAACCGTCTCGCCAGGCACCTTGCGAGGATGGAGCCGGATCTTGCGGAGCATGCGCGTGAGAGCCCTCACGACGGGGGACGCGGTGTCCCGGTGCAGGGTCTCTTGACATCGCCAACGCCTTCAACTCCATGCCCTGGAGCTGCATTGGGGAGGCACTCCGGTATCACCGGGTGCCGACCTACCTTCGTCGTGTGGTCGGGGACTACCTGACGGATAGGGCCGTCATCTACCCCAGTCGGAGCAGAAAATGGAACCGGGGAGAGATGTCGTGCGGTGTCCCACAGGGATTGGTTCTGGGGCCGGTCTTGTGGAGCATCGGTTACGACTGGGTGCTGCGCGCCGACCTCCCTACCGGCGTCAGCGTAGTTTGCTACACTGACGACACGCTGGTACGGGCACAAGAGAGGTCGCATGAGGCGGCGGCCGAAAACATGACACGCGGGTTTGCGATAGTCGTGGAGAGGATCCGGCGATTGGGTCTCGAGGTGGCATTGCACAAGTCCGAGGCCATGTGTTTTCATGGGCCTCGGAATGCGCACCGTCGGGATCCCTACTGACGGCAGGAGGGGTTTCCATCGGCGTCGGGTAGACGTTGAAGTACTTAGGACTCGTCCTCGACCGCCGGTGGAACTTCGTGGAGCATTTCCGACGTTTCGCTCCCAATCTGGAACGGACAGGGGCTGTCTACGCGGGGGTCGTGCGGTCCATGGCCCTTTACGGGGCCCCGGTGTGGGCGCGTTCTTTGAAGCGGCAAGCCGCCCACTACCTGAACGCGCCCCAAAAGGTGATAGTCATAAGGCTAATCCGGGGGTACCGCACGATCGCCTCCTTGCCGGATTGCCGCCATGGGATCTGGAGGCGATAGTCCTCGCGCGCCTGCACGAATGGCGCGCGGAGGCACGAAACTGCACTGCCGCGGCAAATTGCCGCTCAGTGAACAGACCTCCGGCGTGATCTCATGGCGATATGGAGAGAGCAACTGTCGCAACCCCATGCAGGGCACGCCACCATAGTGGCGATAAGTCCCCTCTTTGAAGAGTGGCTAGAGAGGCGCCACGGCGCCCTCACCTACCGCCTGACGTAGGTCCTCACCGGACACGGTTGTTTCGGGAGGTTCCTGCACCGAATCGGGCGGGAGGAAACGCCCGGGTGTTTAAACTGCGAGGATCGTCCGGAGGACACGGTGGAGCACTACGATTTTCATAAGGATTGCGAAGTGGTCGCTCACAATGGGCCTCATCAGAAGGCTTAAAGTCACCCAAAGGGCAATGAAGAGGGCTATGCTCGGAGTTTCCTTGCGTGATCAAATCAGAAATGAGGACATCCGCAAGAGAATTAAGTTTACCGACATAGCCCGAAGAATAGCCGAACTTAAGTTT
Organism: Noctua janthe; assembly: GCA_910589295.1. NCBI lineage: Eukaryota > Metazoa > Arthropoda > Insecta > Lepidoptera > Noctuidae > Noctua > Noctua janthe. Next base: position 82,869 of record OU342573.1, on the reverse strand, counting down.
TAAGTTTTTTTCTTTTTCGGTATGATACCCCTCGCCCCTGCCCCCGGCCGCGGCCCTCAGAAAGCAACTTAAGCCATAGGTGATGAGCCTTGCTACTCTGGTTGTTTTGGATTGCCGTCCCATTGTGCATCGGCACCTGCAGCCCTTGCGCCTGCGCGCACACTCGTGCTAATCTCCGCTGAGATTGGCCGCCGCCGTGACCGAAAACAGTTATGAGGACTAAATTCCTCTTTACAAATTGTTTTAGTAGGTGAATAATATTGTACGAGTATCAAACAATAACAACTCAATCAATATAATATTACCAAAAGACAGAAAATTCTTCAAAAGATCTTGTTTCTCGATAGATATTTTTCCGTATACTTACTTAATTAAATATATTACCTGAAAATATATGCAACTGTAAACTTCGTGTCTCCGTGTCTAGCTCTCCAGCGTGATATCGGTGCCTCGAGTGAAGGGGCCGTCACCAACAAAATGGAATTCTCTAAATGCCAAATTATGAGCTTTGGCCCTATGCGGAGTCCTATACAGTACGGCTACAGTTTGAACAACGAGTCTATAGCCAGAGTATCGGCAGTAAAAGACCTCGGTGCACTGTTTGATACCAAACTGACCTCTTTCATACACACATTGTAAGCTTGGCGAAAGAATCTTTCAGACGCTTAGGTTTTGTTTTACGTAACTGTCAAGATTTATAAAACCAGGCGGTTACCAGCATGCGTAGCATGACCACCGTAGAAACATCGTCAAAATGACAGATTGTGTCGACACAATGACAGATTTATTTGCACTGTCATTTTGTTGATTCCTCCGTCAAAGAAAACCTTGTCTACGGTGGTCATGATACGGGGGCAGGCTCTTGATCAACGCTTTATTTCGGTGTAAGCTCGAAACCAGCGCTTGTGTATGGAATCCTCACGAGGTTACCTATACACTCATGCTGGAAAAAGTGCAAAAAGCCTTTCTCAGATACCTCTACAAACATGTGTTTTAATATTATCCATATATGTATGCTACTAACTTTCTTTTAGGATGTTTGTATTTTAATTCCCTTCAACAGCGTATACAATTATACATGGTTATACCGACGCCTCGGACTTACATACGGAGCTGTGTCAATTATATGTTCCAAATAATTATAATCGCTCTAGAAAGCAGTAAATTGTTTAACGTCCCATTTTGTCGCACTGTAGCTCGATACACTTCCCACATACCGCGAATGCTTAGGATGCTCAACGCGCTCGTGGAGACCAACACTGGATTGGACTTGTTTGGTGATGAATGGAAGACTATAATGTTAGAATGTTTGTGGTTCTATAAGAAGACCGACTAAAAGGATAACTTCGTTTAGTATTAATGGCTTATGCTGTACTAAATGTAATAAATAAATTCTTAATAGCCATCGTGGCGGCTGTTGACACCTACGTCATGTTACTGTTGACGGCGCCTTCCCTGTCTGATGGCGGTGCCAGGATAATGACCCCAGTATTGTTTGTCTTTAAAATAAAAGCCAGAGCTTACAATCCGTGAAACTGTTTTCAGTGTATCTAACAAGTTTTCCATCTGTCACTGGTTATATAGCCCGTTATTGATCATACTTGACATAAACTTTAAATTACTTGTGTGTATGCTCGGCGGGTAGCACGCGCGGGTGCATGCCACCGACTTGATTCTATTTGGGCTTTACACACAAATGCGGCGCGTAGTGTCGGCGGGCTGGCGGCTTTGATTTATTTGGCTCCATAAGATTTCTAATTCCCAAAAAATCCATTTGTATAAGAACTGAAGATAATAACAGCGAATCGAAGTCACCACTTTCACTCAACAGTTTTGTGAATCGGCAAAAACAACTCGCCTCGTACTGGTTCAGAGTTCTTTTTTGGAATGTCTGTTTAAATTCAGCGATGTTAGCGATCTGTATTTTTTTTTTTTTTTTTTCCGGATGGGAAATCATCAAATGACCCCCCCCACTCTGGGCGGATCGGAAGGGAGTGTCAGACTTGTACTGACTAAAACCCATCCATGTTCATTCTTTGCCCTTTGTGTTCCAGGGCCACGGTATCTCTTTCGAATAGTCCCGCAGCCCTGGCAGGCATCGGCCCTTGCGGACCCCTACTTATTTGCTGACATCTCTTTGAGGCGCGCGTGGAACACGAACGCGCCGTCGACACGGCCTGTCGTCATAAGACGGCCGGACGGCGAGCTGGCCCATAACTCGCCGAGCGATCTGTATTACTCTCAGGAATTGTTTGAATGTTTGACGGCACGGTTGCCGCAGTGGCTGAGCGATTGGCTGCTGCGCTGCGTGTCGCGGGTTCGATCCCCGCACGGAACAAATATTTGTATGACCTACAGGTAGTTGTTCCGGGTCTGGCTGTTTGTGTATGTGAGTTAAAATGTTTGTAAAAGCACTCACGATACAGGAGAAATTCCTAGTGTGGGGCAAGGTCTTTTTTAAAAATAAATAAATAAATAGTCTCGGTGAAACAATGAAACGGCCGGTAATGCAAAATTTTATATTTTATTATATAACAAACCATGTCCAAACCAACAAGTCTATATCTAGGTGACGTCTATGTCACATGAAGACGTCGTCGGCGAGCAGCTTGCCGGCGCCAGGAGGGGGCACGGGGGGCGTGGAGCGGTCGTCCTCGAACGTCACCATCTTGTCGCGCGGCCCCCCCACCCCCGGGCGAGGGACGCGCGCGCGCGGGGCTAGCGCCGCCAACTCGTACAGGTCGCCGGCGGCACTCAGGTTGAACGCGCTGAGGCTGCGCGGCACGAAGTACTCTACACAGCGCTCAGCGTGGCCGGCGGAGCGGCGCGCCGGCGTGTTGCGTGCGAAGCTCTCCTCACCGCAGTGCGACGACTTGCGCCGCGGCAGGCTGTTAAACTTCGTCGGGTTCAGAGAGTCTATTTTAAACGTCACTTGCTGCCGCTTATCGCAGCTGGCGAACGCCACAGACGGCCCCGAGTCGGCCGTCTCGCGCTGTCAGGACACCACGGACATGGACACTTTGTCGTCGCACGAGTCCGCACTGTGCACGGCGCGCGACTTGGCGGCGCCCGCGCACAGGGACGTCACGCCACGCACCAGTGCACCCATGTCCTCCTGGATGAGGTTGAAGCACATCGCGATCACCACGATCCCCACGAGGATGTACAGACAGCACACGCCCACCGCGATGTCCTCGGCCTTGGCAGATATCGTGCTGGCGTACAGTCCCGGCTTCAGGTCGCCGAAGCCGATCGTCGCGAGACTCGCGAACGAGAAATAACACCCGTCCACTAAGTTCCACCGCTCCGTCGTGTGAAACACGAAAGTCCCTAACGCTATGTACAGTACGATGAGTAAGAAACTAAGTATAATTGGCACTCGCGTGTGGTCTCGACACGTCCAATGATAGCCGCCACTAAAACTGTCCAGATTCAAGGCGGCTTGGAAAGGAGTCCGTCTCTGTCTATCGAACTTGTCTTTGACGTCACAGGACAGCTGTTTAGAGTCCACGCGCCGGCTGAGGCAGTCGGCGCGCGCGTGGAAGGCGTCGGCGGCGGGGCGGAGGCGGGCGGGGCACAGGCGCGAGTACAGCACACGCACGTGCCGTGCCAGAGCCTCGCCGATGGTGGACAGGTACAGCATGATGATGGGGATGCCCACGCACGCGTACGCCACCGCCACCAGTCGCCCCGCGGACGACTTCGGCGTCACATTGCCGTGCCCTGCGACACAAACAGACAATTTTATTTATTACACTTGCAGTACGTACTAACAGCTTGAACCGCCGGAGAGTAGAGGAAAAAGTAATGTATTTTTGACACAAGTTGAGTTCCCACACGTTAATGTTGAGTAGACATTTTACTATCACCAATTCAAATCCGGGGACGGCAAAGACACTAAATTTATTATAAACTTGTTTTTTACCCGACTACGGCGAAGCAAAAAGGAGAGTTATGATTTTGATATGTATGTTCATCTGTTCCCTCATAACTTCTGAACTTCTTATCATGATTTGACAAATGAGGTATCGCTGGAAGCATCTTGATGGTCGGCTGGTTATAGGCTATGAGACGTCAAATTAAATTTGATATGGCGCCCTCTAGAGAACATAAAGTCATGAACTAAAGAAAAAAGTAATGTTGGCGTGTTGGGTTTTAAATGAAAGTGCTTAAGAAGCACTTTTCAAAAATGTATAAGTCGCCGCAAGAGTGATTATCTGCCAAAATTATTAGTTAATCTAATTAATAACCTACTTATAATTCTCATTCATAATATTGAAGTGAACCTGCCATCTATGGGGCGACATATTACAACGATCGAATCGATTAACAAGAGAGATTAGTGCCATCTATTGGCTTGTGTCTTAATTACTATTGAGATGGTTCGGGATTAGTTCTTCTGAAGATTAATTTAATAAACAAGTCTTTAGCTAGAAATATAGTTAAAATTAAGATGAGCAAATATTTGACAATTGCGATTTTAACAATTGCTCATTTAACACTAAGATTTGTTTTGAGGCAACATTCCACAATATTGTGGAAGATGGCGCCAAATACCATTTTAATGATCAATAACTCCATTTATAATTGAAAACTACAACTAAATCAGTTTCTGTAACTAATTACAAACTAAAAAGTAACAAGATTATTTTACAGAGCTATGTATTAGTGAAAGACCTGTTTGTATTAAATCCTTTGATCTGCCGGAAATGGTTTTAAGCAAGATCCCATTGTTGTAAAAAGTCATGAAGCCGCTAATTAGCCTTTAACTCAATAACACCTTTGCATTTATGAATATTAATATTGTTAAATTATTAGAGTAATTAATTGTGAAGTATTCTAGTATTGTTTGTAAGTTTTAATGAACTTACTATGTAATAAATTACTGTACTGGGTGTCACTTCCGCCCAGACAGAGAATCCGAGTAGGTACAACGAGAAGTCGAGTTGTTAGCTCGCGATTAGAAAAACAATTCAAGTAAGTAAATGAAAGTGTTTTTTGAAGTGAACAATATTAAGTTGTTCAAATGAGAACTGCAACACGGTTTAAAAGAGAGTGTAAGGAGTTTCTTGGTCCGTTCTTCTCCTTATTTATAACCAACCATGTTTGCGAACGGACGGCTCAACTCTAGAAAGTTTAAGTGCCTGTAAATGGTTTAATAGAAAAGAAACGGACGGAGTTTGAGTCAAGTGTTGTTTGTGATTTCAACTACCCACCTACCTATCTAGCAACAATGAAGAATCGTGACCCACGGGTAGGGACTCGAAGACAATATGGCAGATGGCGTCCCGCGTCGATATTTGGGGATAGTGTTCCACCTACGCTTTCCCTGTTTTAACATATACAACATTAGTTTTAGTTTATGCGAAACCTGAAACACGTGTCTAGTATTATTATGTAAAGAATCTATGTACAAAATTTCAAAACTGTATCATGAAAAATCACGAAAGTTATAAGCTTGTTTTGTTACCTGGTTGTCTGCACAAAAATGTGGTCAACACGCGGCGCCGCTGGCGCCGCGCACGCGCCTCTAGCGTTGTCTTGAGCTCATTGATAATAAAAATTTGGCAGTAGGTACATAAATGATTGCGATAGGTACTTAGTGTCGCTCGGTGTCCAACTTGTAACCTTTTTTAAATATTTTTGGAATCGATTCAGTTACTTATTTTGAACAAACTATATTCAGGTTTCGCATATAACTAAAAAATAATGTTGTATATTGTTAGCTGTTGCTTGCGGATTTGCTTGCATGCACCCGAGAATTAGGAATACAGCTAAAAATCACGCCGCACTCCAAAAGTTCCCTCTATACATATACGACGTGTAACTGTATAAGAAATACGTATTTTATTATAGACTATAGTACGCATGTTAAAATTATATAAAATTGAGGAATCATAAACTTTAGGGCTAAGTAAAAGGTAACTTTATAACACTTTACTAGTAGACAGCTGGCTGGAGCTGGCTGGAGCTGGCTGGAGTTGGCTGGAGCTGGCTTGATTCGGAAAGCGGTAATCCTGGACACGGCGCGTATTGTTAGGAGGTTCCTCTCTCTGGAGCCTGACCGCCGTTAGCTTGGACCCTGTTCCCGATACCGGTGGGCTACTATTTTTTATATTTTAAAATGTTTGTTGATATTACTTTGTTTAGGAATACTTTAAAATGTTATAAACATGTCTAAATACGAATAAAAGAAATAATGATATATTTATTCAAAATTAGAATTGGCGCAATAAATCCAATTTAAATCTTGCTGGGACGCAGGCCTCCTCTCTATGAGAGGGAATGGGCTATAATCGGGTCGTGGGGCTTTTGGGACCGGGACCGCGGTCCCGGATTCCACCTATAAATACAATTATTATTTTTGAGTAGTATCTTGGGACCACAAGAAATAAGAAGTTAAAGTACAAAGAGACAAAAAAGCTGATATAAAACATAATTATTTTAAATCCATCATATTCGAGCACTTCAATGTTTGAAACATAAACAATGACGTGATACGCGCGACACAGCTGAATCAAAATGTAGACGTCATTTTTTTTCCGGTCAATGTGTCGCCACATTGACCGGTTCCGGTCTCACGGTCCACTTGGGAGAGGCCTATGTGCAGCAGTGGACGTTTTTCGGCTGAAATGATGATGATGATGAATTATAATAGAAGGCTGCCATTTTTTAAATAAAAGAAATATTTTATCGTTTTATAAAAATACTTTTATTAGCATAATTTCTAAATCTTTTGGTTGACCGTACTTTCCCAAGACATAACTTTGTTTGTTTTATTTGTGGGCCCAAATACTACTCAAAAAATAAATAATTATTGCATTTATAGGTGGAATCTGGGACCGCGGTCCCGGTCCCAAAAGCCCCACGACCCAATCCACCACGCGGGCCCAGTGCGGGTTGGTTAAAGGCGGAATGTTTCTAATAAATACTATTAGGACAAAGGATTCCCTAACAATATTTAACACTAGCTGACCCCCGCAACTTCGTCTGCGTCACATAAGAGAGAGAGGGTTAGAGAGAGTGTGAGTCAACCTTAAAAGATAGACATATGGTATTGCGGACTTATTTTAGAACTTTTTAAGAGGAACGTTTCCGTCATACATGATTGTTGCTCTCAAAAGGAATAAATTTTCCCTGTTTTTGCAACATTTTTTTATTGATGCTCCGCACCTATTGGTTGTAGCGTGATGTAGATGCGATGACAGTCATACTCCAGCTAGGTCGAAAGTTCTCATCAAGGTGCATGAAATGAGCCCAATAACAATATAGCCGCTGTAAACTGTTGAGGACCTCTTGCAACTGCACTCCGTCTCCATCGGCAGACGTTCAATGGCAGTCATACTCCAGGCTGATCAAAAATTCTCACCGAGGGGCATGAAATGAGCCCATTAACAATATAGCTGCTGTAAACTCCTCTTGTAACTCCCTTCCGTCTCCATCGTTAGACCGTCGATGAAAGTCATACTCTAGCTAGGTCTATAGTGCTTATCAAGGTGCATGAAATGAGCCCATACACGTTATAGATGCTGTAAAAACTCTTAAGGACCTCTTGCGACTGCCTTCCGTCTTCATCGTCAGACCTTCGATGACAGTCATACTCCAGCTAGGTCTAAAGTTGGTGAAATGAGCCCAAACACGATTTTTCAATTTTAAATGGGACCAAATTTCAGATATACACGGTGACATTTTAGTCGCCTTACAACTGCATGTATCTAATGAATAATTCATTAAAAAAAATAGGTATTTATGAGATTTTAATAATTTAAAAATATTATTCAGTATCTATTCTGAAAAAAAAATTGCGCCTAGAGCTATTTTATGTCGGGTACATTGAGTGGACGACCTTTGTAAGACGACTAAAAAGTCACGGTATGTATATATATAAGGTCTATCTTTTAATACACGAAATATTTTAGAAGTATATTAAAATTATCTGAGTGTTTTTTTTTTACAAAATTATTATAATTCTAAAGTTTTTTGAGACTTTTTGCATAGAACCTTTACTCCCATATTCTAACATTGAAAGTAGTTAAATACGACGTAGTATACTAGCGTAATGGATGCTTAAAAATAAGGAGCCAGTATTTATTTTGTGGGTCAAGTAATTTTAAATTATTTATTTTTTATAAAAAATATACTCAGATAAAAAAAAATCCCTTGAAATGGCTTTGTTATAGCCGTTAGATGATTCCCTGAAAATATTTCGTGTATGAATAGTTCGACCCTATATACGCTTTTCACAAAAAAAAGAATCCTGCAAATCGGAATTCGCTGTAAAAAGCAGAACTGAGAACCTCCTCTATTTGTTTCGTCGGTTAAAAAACAAACTTAAAGCAACTGACACGGGCGAGGGCCATTCCTTCACGGAAAATCTGAACGACGCGATTCAGAAAATGGAGTGAAATTAACAAACCCATCTATCGAGCACGAAGTTAAACTGCTAAAATATCGATCGAACACACACTACAGGGTATGTAGATTTTCAAACCTGCGTCATGTAGACTAATCTAGAGTACCTTTTGATACCATAACTTTAAAAAAAAGCCGGTCAATTGATTTTAAAGTTATCTTGTGAGCACATTTTTATTCATAAGTACCATTTTGGTTCAATAAATGTCGCTGCATGTATCTTACATATTGATGATAAGTTCTTCATGAACACTCAGTATTTTACTGCTACATAAATACCCTTGATGATAAAACTATTTATTTGAATAAGAATTAATACTACGATACGAATGTAACCAACTTTTGTTTCTACCGACGATCTAATTAAATTTTAGAACACAAAAGCAAAATTATCAGGAAGAAACATAGGCTATAATTTATTTTCAAAAAAATTAGTGATCCTTAAGAAAATTGCAATAATGTAACCCGAAGTAGCAAAATTTTGCCTATAAAATTCATTTATTTGGCGTGCGCTGAAAAAACTATTGATGATATTTAAAAATTATGTACTACATCATTCAAAAACTCATTATTATCTACAAAAAAGTCCACAAAGGAATATATCTAACTATCATAGTTTAGTCTCAACAGCAGCTTTTGTGTTCTAAAATTTAATTAGTTCGCCGCGCCGCGCCGGTAGAAACAAAAGTAGGTTAAATTCGTATCGTAGTATTAATTATTATTCGACGCGTATATATACAACGTGTAACAGAATAAACGCAATTCCTGAAAATAGTTTGTTCAGAATCGGCTCCTGAATCGATTTCCGTCATAAAAATAGGTGTTAAATTTTGACGGATTTTATTTTAAATAAAATTATTTAATATGAAGAAATTTAGAACTTATTGCAAAGAGATAAAGCATTTGTCGGCAACCTCTTTGACGGTTATGCGAAATGCCGACACAAACGCCGCGGCCACCGCCGAAAACCACGAATACCTAACATTGCATTGCTAGTCAGCCGCCGGTAGCGATGTAGTGTAGATGTTCTTAAATTTATTTCCGTGACATTTCTTTTTCCGCGCGCGATGGTTTTCCGGTATACCAACATACAATACACGGAGATGCTGAGGACACTAGCTCGCTGTCTTGATAATGTCGCGTTAGCTTGTCGGGAGTTCAATGACCGTTTTGGCTGCAGTGTGAGCGCCAGGACGATGCTGGCTGCAACTCAGCGACTGAGGGACTCTGGGACGTTCCTTCCTAATACGGCTTTAGATAGAGGGACGAATGTGCGGACTACTCGTCTGCAAGAGCGTATTCTCGACCATTTCGACGAACATCCAGAGGACAGCTCGAGAGAAGCAGCACCCCAGTTCGACTGCAGCCACAAGTACGTGTGGCGAACGTTGCGTGCTGATGGTGAACACCCATTCCATCTTCGACGGTGTCAAGACGGTGCTTACAAAATTTAAATACAATTTAAGAAAGCGTGCAAATAAGTGCATAGAACAAGGCGGTGGTCATTTTGAAACTTTAATGAAAGTGCATCGTAGAAATAGTGCAAATTAATAACCTAAGTGTAAAGTGTAAATAGTCCAGTTCTGTAAGTATCTACTTCTTCCTATCAATATGTATTCTTATCACTGTAAATATTTATTTATTTATTTATTTATTTATTAAAACTTTATGCACAAGTAAAAAAACTGTACAAAGGCGGACTTAATGCCATAGGCATTTTCTACCAGTCTACCTTAGGGTGATGCAGAGACAATATACAGTAGGTGCAATAACAGAAAAAAAGACTAGAAAATATTTATAACTAAAATATATAAGAATAAATACTTATATACATACATATATTAAACTTTATAAAGTTAAGAGAGATAAACAAGAAAAACTATAACAACTTAGTTCAGAGACGAATCTACTAATATAAATATTATGATTCAAATCTTTTAAACACACGGCTCTTCAAATATTTTTGTAGTACAAACAAGCTGTAGCTAATGAGATATGTGTACATTTAAGTTACATACTCTATCTTAGTATAACTGCTGGCATATATCCAGATGCTTTAAAATCATCCACTATAAAACCGATATATAAGAAGGAAAATAGAGAGTTAATGGAAAATTATAGACCAATCTCACTGATTCCAATTATTTCAAAAGTTTTTGAGAAGTTTATTTACAAAGAGCTATACAAATACTTAGAAAAAAACAATATTTTGTGTGAACAACAAAAAGGATTTAGACCCAGTAGAACAATAAATATGGCGATTTTTGATTTTATACAGAATGTCATTAATAATGTAGATAAACGAAACCCCGTCTGCGCCATTTTCTGTGATATGACGCAGGCGTTTGATTATGTCCACCATCCTACACTTCTAAAGAAGCTCGAAGCTTATGGTATAAGGGGTAATGTTCTAGAACTGTTTCAGTCGTATTTACATAATAGACGACAAATAACTGAAATTAATAGAATTAGTTTAGTTAATAAACAAGACGAGATATTTAGATCAACCGAGCGAATACTTAGTTACGGGGTTCCGCAAGGGAGTGTGTTGGGTCCTTTGCTTTTTATATTATATATTAATGACTTACCGGAATGCATTGAACAACCATTGACCCTATTTGCAGATGACAGTACCATGACAATACCTTCCAAAAGTGTAGATACATACGAAAATGACATTAATAGTTCTTTAAAATCGATTATAAAATGGTTAGACGAAAATAACTTAAGAATAAATATAAGCAAGACAAAGATAATGCATTTTAACCAACGCATGCCAGGTAAGATCAATCTGCATGTACAACATAATAATGATAGAGTTAACGATGTAGTAAGTACTAAATTTCTAGGGCTAGAAATAGACAAAAAACTTAGCTGGAAGCAACACATTGAGTCACTTTGCAAAAAACTAAGCACATCCGCTTACGCTTTACACACTTTGTCGTCTACTGTAAATCTAAATGCACTCCTGACTGCATACCATGGTTTAGTCGAATGCCACTTACGATACGGCGTTATCTTTTGGGGCAACTCCTCCGAAAGAGAAACTGCATTCAAAGCACAGAAAAGATGCATCCGGTCCTTTTTAAAACTACAGACTACAGACAGCTGCGTGCCTCATTTTAAACAGAATAAAATATTAACTTTACCATGCATATATATATTTGAAATGGCAGTGTTTGTAAAGTTGAACCCTGATCGTTTTGACCGCATTGCTGACGTATTTCCACGAAATAGGCGTGACAATAGTAGGCTGTGTCTCCCTAGAGCGAGAACGACTTTAATGCGCAAAAGTGCTACATGGCGCCAGTTATATACAGTTATGTACATATAATAAAATACCGAAGAGTTGGAAAGAATTTAACTTGACGTTATTTTATAAAAAACTTCGTAATTTTTTAGTAGACAAAGCGTACTGTATAGTGTGACGGAATTTTTAATGGAGAAATATATATAATTGTTTGAAATTAGGAAAATATGACATTTAATTTTAATTTATTTTATTTAATTTAATTTTTTGAAGTTCTGCATAATAAAATTGTAACTATAGTACATCAATCTTTATAAGTATTGGCATTGTTTTGTTTATGTTTGTTATTATGTTGTCTCCACTGTATTTTGTACTTTTGCATGCCTTCTGGTAAAATATGGCTGTTCCTACTTATATTTTTATGTCACCGTGTTTATACCCATATTTGCAAAATAAACATCTTATCTTATCTAAACATGACTTATCAGGGGGTAGTTGATATCGCGAAAGTTACACATCTGAGATACATTTAATACCCGCGTGTGCCGCACGGAGTCCGGGCGCTTCACCCTTCGTTAGTTTCGTAGTTCGGGTAAAAAGTCGTTGTTTTAAATGCATCCCCGTTACTAAGCCTAAAGTGTTAGATTCGTGTTCGTTGAATCATTACACGGTAAACTCAATGAAGTATCAAAAGTTATTCATAATATCAGCCTGTGACAGTTTAGGTACGTAAAATTCGTTCATTGAACTAAAGCACATCTAATGCCTACAGCTATGATCAGCTGGCGGGCGCTAGATTTTGCGGGTCGCGTTGGCCGCTAACATTGCATGAGTGTGTGTCCAGGGATGTTGATGTACATACGTTTTGCGTTTAGTAAGGATAACTATTTTATAAAAAGAGACTAGGTTTGGTTTTAATTTATTTAATTACGGATGTTGTTTTAGACTTATAATTTAATATTCTAATTGGGGTGTCTGAGGTATTGCGCTTAATCTGTTACACGTTGTATATTTTTTTATGTATTATGTATGACCATGCATAACTTTTTACAGAGAAGTACGATATATATGTATGCTTCTTTTTTTTGTGAAAAGCAAGAATTTGATTTATTTATGGTAGCTTTATAAGATTTAGATTGTTGGAGCTGCTGAAGATTGTAGACAACACTCTCTAGCCTATAAAGATGGACGAAGACAAAACTCAGAGACGTTTTCAAGCATAAATTTTTTTTCTCAACCAACAGTAGTAATGACTCACCGATAGTAGTGATGAGTGTGAGCGCGTACAGGAAGCTTGTGGAGAAGGTCCAGCGATAGTCGCGCTCGTGCTCGAGCCCCCCGGCCGCGCCTGCGCCCCCGCCCGCACCCACGCGCATGCTCGACACCAGCACTCGCTGAAACTCCAGCAGCTCCTTCGCCGCCAATTTCGTCCAGTTCTCCTTGTACAAGATGTTCAGGTCTTCTGTTATCGACCACAGCCGCTCCACGGTCTTGGACCTCAAGTCGTTGCTGACGCTCTGCGATTGGCTGAGGTTCGGTTTGGACGCGGCGACGGCTGTTTCCTCTGCGGTGACGTTGCCTTCGATGGCGAGGAACAAGAAGCCTCCGAGTAGGTTGTAGGTGAGCACCAGGAAGCATATCGCGAGGCAGGTGAGGGGGGAGGCACGGCGCTTGTGCGCGCAACGGCAGCAGAACAAGCGCGCGTCGTCCAGGCGCCGGCTGGAGAAGCAGCAGCGCGGCTCGTCCGCGAGGTGCGCGGGGTGCGTGGGGCGCGGGGGGCTCTCCGAGTAGGCGCGCTTGGCGAGGTCGCGGCTGCCTTCCTCTAGCATGGTGGACTATCGCATGGCGCTTCACCGCACCTTGTACTTCTTGTGGTGGCGTATCTTCTTGGCGAACATCTCAGCGAGCGGCGAGCAGCGCGGCGCGACCGGCTCGCCTGCGTCGACTCCTGCAACAAACGCACACGTTTGACAATGCCGGACGATGACCGCGGGTTCTTCGTCTCTAATGTAAGCCGTGTTTACGCAGATCAATCCTAATGGGAAAACTTTTATTTCGGAAAATACAGACATGGGAAAAGATTAGCTTTTCACAAAAACTATCAAATAAATCCTCAAAATCCTCCAACAAAATTAAAAAAAAAACTTTTTTCAAACAAACTAAATAGCATAAAACTACTGAAGGAATATACACCACCTTTTATAAGAGGAGCTCGTGGCTAAATAATAACAGCCGCTCGGGTTGATCTTTAGGTTAAGCCGTGCTTGCCTAGGTTGGTCTGTGGATGGGTGACCGCTCATTACATACCGAGTTTCGTCCGTGCCTCGGAAAGCACGTTTAGCCGTTGGTCCCGGCTGTCATTTGTAGATCTTTGACAGTCGTTAGGCAATCAGTAGCCCAAAAAGTCTGACAACCAGTCTTACCAGGGGGTATTGTATTACCCAGTACTAACTCGGTTGTGGAGGTCAGATAGGCAGTCGCTCCATGTAAAAGACTGGTATTCAGCTGCATCCGGTTAGACTGGAAGCCGACCCCAATATATTTGGGAAAAGGCTAGGCAGATGATGATCACACCACCATCTATAAATATTGATTTACTAAAGTTAGGTATATATAATCGTAATTTGCACTTATTCGCGTCTGGAAATAAAATTTGAAGAAGACAGTTGGCAATATGTGTTTAATGTTTATATCGGTGCTGGGGCGTTAACCTGTCGGTGCTAGCCTATTAACCTTTTGAACGCCATTGTCACATATTCGTGACAAGCAACCGCGAGCCCTGTGCGCAAAATGACACAAATATGTAATAACTAGAAGACGGGATATTTACCATGTTTATTGTTCATGGTAAATATCCCGTCTTCTAGTTATAATAATTTTAGTGAGCATGAAAGTTTAAAATCTTATGACACAAATATGTGACAAACAGGTATGTAAAATTATGACTTGGCGTGAAGGGGACGCACGTGCGTTTATGCTCTGGCGTTCAAAAGTTTTAGCTTTTAAAGAATTTTTTTTTTAAAGAATTTATTATTATTCGAATATATTTTCAGTTAAGTCACAAGCACGTCACAGGACATTAGTGCTGTGACTAAACAAAAAATATATTCGAATTAATTATTGTATGCAGGCTGGAAACGTCATGAGGTATGTATGTGTGCGAAGTTTAATTTATTGTCGTATCGTCGGCGCCAACCGGTAGGTATACTGTGTGTTACTTTTACTATTTAAAAACATTGTAAATTAAGTGTTACACGTACTATATATGTATATTTCTTCAACAGGATAGTAGGTGTAACAATACCCTTAAAGAAGCCGAAAAGCACTTGTTCTCCCCGTCATTACGACCATTTTTTTGTTCCGGACCGTACTTGGGAACCTTCTAGTTTTGGAGATACTAACTGCGCCCGCGGTGTCACTCGCGGGAAAAAAGTTAGCACACGTACAGACGCCAGCACATCAAGCTACAACAATCTGTCAAATTCATTTAATAGATTTTCGATTTTATCATTATAGCATTAACTTCAAGGTTGATTGGGAAAATTTGATAATTTCGGGCAGCTTCATGTGCAGGCGTCTGTACACGAACTGAAACTTGGAAAAAATATTGACATCAAATTTTCAAGAACACTTTTTAATGTTCTTGATAAGATTCTAAAATCTGGTAAAAGTAAGCTGTGGCGTTGCAATGCACTTATACTTTTTACTACTCTACTCTATCTACATTACACGTATACACACTCGCCAACGAACTCGAGCGGTCCATCAAAACGCCGGCCGGCCAGACCCAAAACGAACTCAAATCGACAGCTGAAATAACACAGCGGCAAACTGCACAAGTGTGTACGATCCGCCACAATAGCACAGTATCCACGGCGAGGCTTGCTGCTGTCCGCTCGCATGCAAACTAGTTGACACAACGTTTTTAATCAAAGTTTGAGCACAAGGCTTTGGTAGTCTCGCTGTGGATACGTCGCCATTGTTGCGCTGCGGTCGGCGCCCGCTCTGTGCCGCAACTTATAGTCCGGTCAAATTAGACCATAAAATAGGGGTGAGGTTACAAAAATTCACACTTGTCTGAAAATTCGTAGGATTGTTCAAAACACTATTATAAATGAAATGTGAAAAGTAATCATCGATCCGACACCTCGAAAAAAATTTACTTGGGGTCAAAGGTCACAAAAACGGGTTTTTCGCGATTTTCAGCAAAACGGTAACTTTTATCATAAAATTAGCCCAGACAAAAGTTGTAGATCAAATGAAAAAATGTCTAAATACTTTGAACTTGTCTCTTCTACGGAAGTTGAAACTAGGGATGATTTATTCCAATGCATTGAGGCGGCCTTCATGACCATCAAACCCATTTGGATTTACGCACCACTACAGTCGAGATAAGACGAAGATGTCGCACGTGTATAATAAGAAATTTATGAAATAAATTATTATTTTTCATTTAGTGTAACTAGGAAAAGTAACCTTACCCATTCCATTAGGTTCAATTATTTTCTTGCACCTACATTGTACAACAAATTGAATAAAATACTCCCGATTTACCAACTATCTAGCCGCGATTGTAAAAATCTAATAACTAAATGGCTTCAAGGACTGACCTACCAAGAGACGGAAAACCTCTTAAGTACAATGTCGTAGTATAATTACATACACAAATACACACAGACACACACACACACACTGACACACACACACACACATATCTAAACGCAATTACACCCACACTTACACATCTCTATTAAAACTCTCGCTCACACGCGCATGCATACAAAGAAAATTCTCCTTTAGTTTTTAATTTCTACTTTATTTTATCTTTTGTTATCTCGCATTGTTAATAAAATCTAGATTGCATAAAAAAAACTTTGAATCTCGTGTGAAATTGTCTTAAAATTTTATAGGGAAAAGGGACTGGTATCTTTAACACAGGTTACTCTGTAATCTAGCTAAGATGCCAGTTGCGATCCGTACTGTGACTATAAAACCACGATCACTGTTGTTTTTGTAACTATCTAATCTTAAGGTTTTATACTGTGAGAACAAATAAAGCTTTATTATTATTTATTATTATTATTTTATTTTTCATTTCAAGTTCGAGGAAAGTTAGAACTCTATGTAAGAAAGATATAAGAGACTGCGTAAGAGTGAGATAACTAAGGCTAATCCGGGGGTACCGCACGATCTCCGGCGAGGCGGCTAGCCTCCTAGCCGGATTGCCGCCATGGGACCTGTAGGCGATAGTCCTCGCGCGCCTGCACGAATGGCGCGCGGAGGCACTACGTCTGGGGGAAACTCTGCTGCCGCGGCAAATTGTCGCTCAGCGGACAGACCGCCGGCGTGATCTCATGGCGACATGGAGAGAGCGACTGTCGCAACCCCGTGCAGGGCACGCCAGCATAGTGGCGATAAGTCCCCTCCTTGAGGAGTGGCTGGAGAGGCGCCACGGCGCCCTCACCTACTGCCTGACGCAGGTCCTCACCGGACACGGTTGTTTCGGAAGGTTTCTGCACCGAATCGGGCGGGAGGAAACGCCCGGGTGTTTCCACTGCGAGGATCGTCCGGAGGACACGGTGGAGCACACCTTGAAGTTCTGCCCCGCTTGGGCGAAGCACCGCCGTGTCCTCGTAGCGGCGATTGGCGGCGGCGATCTCTCGCGTCCGGCCCTGGTCCAAGCCATGGTCCGGAGCGAGAGGGAATGGGAAGCCGTCACCTCCTTCTGCGAAGCAGTATGTTATTTATGCTAGTGAAGGAGGTGGCGGGACGTGAGAGGGAAAGAACCTCACGTCCCAGCCGCCGTGGGAGACGCCCTGGGCATCGGGGGTCACGTGGTGGCTCCCGGCCACCGTAGGCGCGGGCCTGTGGACGGCGAGTTATGGGCTAGCTCGCCGTCCGGCCGTCTTATGACGACAGGCCGTGTCGACGGCGCGTTCTTGTTCCACGTGCGCCTCAAAGAGATGTCAGCAAATAAGTAGGGGTCCGCATGGGCCCCTACAGAGAGATACCGTGATATACAAAGAGATACCGTGGCCCTGGAACACAAAGGGCAAACAAGGATCATGGATGGGTTTTAGTCAGTACAAGTCTGACACTCCCGCTCCACCCAGAGTGGGGGTCATTTGATGATTTCCCATCCGATAAAAAAAAAAGAGTGATTTATGTGAAAACTAGTGTTTTATCTTGAATATGGAGTAGCTTGATGGTGCGTCCTAATACACAAATTTAACGAATTAGCGAAGTTAATAAAATATTTTTTTAGCATATTGCATACCGTTGGAAAGAAGACAGAGTAGAGTACTTTTTAAAAGAATTCGAAGATCTCGATCGCGTTTGGTTTTTTTTTATAGCAGTGTAAAGTTGAGTTTTAAGTTTATTTTTTCTTCTTCCAAAATCTTTGTGAGTTATTACAAAAAAAAAATAGATGTTACTAGCGAGTAGTTTTGAATTTGATAGAACCATACAACAGTACATATAAAAATTAAAAAGTAATTTAAGGTTTAAAGTTGAGTTTGGGAATTTTTAATAATAAAAATTAGGAAGTTCTAATAAAAAAACCGGTGTGGCCAAGAGTGAGTTCTTGGGCCTGACGAGATAGCAAATGACCTCTCCTTTCGGCCAATTTAATTTGGCAAACGATGCAACCTGTATAACGATTCAAAAAGTTGAAAGAGTTGTACTTGTCATAATATGTATAAGTACACCACGTATATACATCACTGAAGCTTTAATGGTACGTTTACACGCTTGCCAAGCCTTGGCAAGGATCGACAATCGCAAGCATGTAAAAAGGGCGTTTGGCTTGGCTTGCGTGGGCTTGTGCCTACTTGCTTCCGATCCAGTCGAGTGTCGGTTTTTTTACGCAGATCAAAGGGCGTTTGCGGCAAGCGCTTGCGATGCATTTACATGTTGGTCCGCGATTAGTAGCCATTGTGATCTCGCGGCGAGTATACGCTTGCTTGATTTTTTAAAAAATAAATAAAAAATGAGTTGCTGGTCGAATGAGGAGAGTCTTTCGTTTCTGGAACATTACCAAATGGAACCATGCATCTGGAATCCGAAAGATGCAAATCATAAAGATAAGAAGAAACAAGCAGATGCATGGATTCGTCTTGCTGAACTTACTGGAAGGCCAGTAAAGGAAATAAAAAAGAGATATTGATGACTACTTTTCGCAAGCTCTTGAAAAAAAAACGTGAATCTATGCGTTCTGGCGCAGGTATGTTCCTACGATACATTTATAATTATTTTGATAGTCTGCTTAGCAAGGTGTAACTTATGTTTAAAAGCGTTGGTTAGTTTCTCGATTATTCCGCAACTATCTCGCTCTAATTTTCGATGTTTTTATTTTATTTTAGGTGCCGAAGAAATATACAATCCAACTTGGTATGCTTACGAAACCATGGAGTCATTTTTACTACCAGTATATATATATATATAGTCCTCCTTACCGATTTCGGTAACGGCGACCCTTTAATGCTATTTCCTTGCGTGTGCCCTTATATGGCTGGCCAGACCGAATTTGCTTTTAAATACCCGGTCGCAACTAAAGCAGTAGAGTTGACCGGTGGAGTTATAGGTGTAGGTGTAGGAGGGCTTAGGTCTCTCTTTACGTATTTGGCGCTTTTCGTTCAATGTATCGAGTCGCTGGTTTTCGAAGGTTTTTACATTTTTGTAGATAGTAGAGCGCCAAGACGACCTATGCAAAGCGAGCCTCTCCCAACCGGTCGGATCAATAGCGCAAGCGTTAAGATGCCTCTTGAGCACGTCCTTATAGCGGAGATGTTGACCGCCATGCTTCCGTTTGCCCTCTGCCATCTCAGAGTAGAAGACCACTTTGGGCAAACGGTAATGCTTCATGCGAAGGACGTGCCCACTCCATCTGAGTTGGCGCTGCATAAGTAGAGCCTCTATGCCATACATATTAGAACGGCGCAAAACCTCAGTATTAGCAACGCGGTCCTGCCACTTAATGCCTAGGATGGATCTCAGACACCTTAGGTGAAATGTATCAAGTTTCCGAATGTCTGGTTTATATAGACACCATGTCTCTGCGCCATAAAGAAGGACAGGTAGGATTAGTGCCTTGTAAACACTAATTTTTGTTTCCAGCTTTAGGTCATGGGATCTCCAGACACGGTCATTAAGCCGTCCAAAGTTCGCAGCGGCATTTGCAATGCGCGATGGTATCTCCGAAGCCAAGGTGTTATCATGCCTAATGTTGCTTCCAATATATTTAAACTGCATGACTTCCTCTAGTGGTTTTCTATCTAGTTTCAGAGTGGCATCATCAGCTTGGCAGCCTCGTGGTGGTTGTTTGAGGACTTGACTACCAGTATATACTTGCAATGAAGGGATAAACACCGAAACAGTAAGTAAATAAATTTATTTATTCTAAATAAAAAGAAAACACCGTTGGTTATTATACCTACATTTATTTATACATTTTTATCAACTTATCCAATCCTATTAAAATATGAAGTAAATTCTTCCCTGACTTCTCTGGCGTTCACCGGAGATCTTCGTGGTATTTGTGGTAAATTTTGCAATGCATTATATTCGTCGTTATCTCTACGCCATGAACCAGGGGTAACCATATTTCCACTACTATCATATTATACGTCAAACGAACTCTGAGGAGTATATCGATTTGAAGAACTTTTACTTGTTCTCAAAAAGTTATGTAGTACTAGTAATACACAAGTCATCGTAAATTCAGTTATAGTTTGTGGTTCTAAATTGATAGGGCGTCTGAATATTCTGAAAACTGAGCTTAAAATTCCAAACGTATTTTCAACTACAACTCGGGATCTAGATAAATTTTGGTTAAATAACCTTTTTGGTGAGCCTACTTCATGGTTTCCAGGGTAGGGTTTCATTACGTGTTGACTCAATGCAAAAGTACCGTCAGCTAAAAACACGTATGGAATATTAATATTCGATCCTGGAAGTGGACATGGTGGTGGAAAATCTATCTCGTTTCTAATTATTCTTTTCCATAGTAAACAATTATTAAAGACGCCGCCGTCACTTATTCTTCCTTGACTCCCGATGTCTGCGAATACAAATTTGTATTTGCTATCCACTAAAGCCAAAAGGACAATGCTAAAAGTTTTCTTATAATTGAAATACTCTGTTCCACTATGCGTTGGGCTTTCAATGACTACATGCTTGCCATCCAATGCACCTATGCAATGTGGAAATTTAGTCCTGAATCCTTCTTCTATATTAAGCCATCTTTCTGCTGTGGTGGGCATCTGTAAAAAGAAAGTAAATGAAGTGTAAGTTTAAGTATATTATTTTTTTGCAGCAACTACAACAAATAGAAGAAGATACAGTTCAGACAGAGGATGACCCTCTGATAAGAGACCGTACAAGTACGGTTACCACACCATCCAGACCACCATCTAGATCACCATCCAGACCACCATCCATACAAGCTGTTACTAATAAACGTCGTCGCCTTGCTTCTGAAACGGCTGAAAAGCAAATGGCCGTGGCTTTTGGACAATTAACAAATGTTTTGGGTCAAAGGCAGAATGAAAATATACCTGCTCACAAAGACGATGATTGCGATCTATACGCAAAATTATTGGCTATAAAGCTACGTGAACTGTCAACTGATGAACGAAAAATTATGATGTACCAAATAGATGGGTTGTTTATAAACAGAATCAGTCAAACATCAAATGAGCGTCATACACCATACCCTCAATATTATTCTCGACCGTCGTCAATGGCTGGTGCATATTCAACACCATCTCCTCAAGTCATTCCGAGTCGGCCAACATCAGTTAATAGTGTTTATTCTGAACCTATTCATAACAACCAAAGTTTTTTTCCCTCTCCAAACACACAAACTTCTTATTCAGCGCCAGACATGGCAAAACATATACCAACTCCAATAGCTCCAGCTCCAATAGCGTCTACATCAACAGCACCCTCGTCATCTATTCGTATCATATCGGACCAAATCATCAACCCAGCCCCACGTGAAACCAACATTATAAACATGGCTATGTTGAATGCTTTCGAAGATTTTGATTCGTCGACATAATTCTTATTTAAATTAATAAATAATTAAACAATAAAGCAGTCGGCTAACATACATTCATAGAACAGATTTCCTATGATTCTATTAAAATCTAAATAACATAAACAAAATGATAATAACATAATGTTTTGTTTTATTCCTACCTTAACTAGATCCTTTAGAATTTCATTAAGAGCTCGGCAAACTTCACGAATGATTATTGATATCATAGAGACAGATACTTTAAACAAGTAGTGAAGGCATTTGTAAGAATCACCAGATGCCAA
This sequence comes from Noctua janthe, assembly GCA_910589295.1. Lineage (NCBI taxonomy): Eukaryota > Metazoa > Arthropoda > Insecta > Lepidoptera > Noctuidae > Noctua > Noctua janthe. The sequence goes on along the minus strand of OU342573.1, from coordinate 60,884 downwards.
AAATCGTAGCGTAATGGCAAGACGAAATTTGGCTGGTATAGCTTCTCTGAAGCCTGTATCATGCTTGGATATCATTGGAGAAATTTTTTGCAGTAAAAACTCAAAATCAGAATAGCTCATTCGGCAGAAGTTATCAAACTCTCCAGATGGTTCATATAAAAGTTCATTAAATTTCTCTTCTATAAATTGTCTGTAACAAATAAAATATATCGTAAGTATTGTGGCATAACTCAACTGCAACAGATAATGGTTAAATCAAAATAGTAGTTACCTGGTACGATTATGATGAATCTTTTTCATCCACCATCTTCGTTGTCGTCGAGCTCTCCTTTTTTTTATTTCACTTTGCTTACATTTCAAATAAAAGTACGTTAAACCAAATGCAATAGCCGTCACAAGTTTGGTGTCCGCCATGCTTGGATGTATATTGCAGACTGACGCATTCACAAGCGTATAAACGCCTTTCAAACGCCAAACGAGATTTGTGGAGGCTTGGGACTGTTTGCAGTTTGCCAAGGCTTGGCAAGCGTGTAAACGTACCATAATACAAGTAAAAATATCGTTCTATCGGCCAGTGTAACTTACACATATAAAATATTATAAATATCAGTGTAACCTTGAGTAACATCTGTCTCCCATTCAATTGTCTGCGTGGCTAGGGTTGTATACCTGCTTTATCTTAGAATGCCCAATACATTCAAGTCTTGGGTGCCGTTCCACTACTACTGCACTATTTTTATATACCATAACTGGCTGTGATACGACATCTCGTCGTTGCGACTTTAAGACCTCTAATGTGTAAAATTCAACTTTATGAGAAAATCGATAAAAATCGTCTATTGAAAAAAATATAATGAAACCAACTATAACGAAAAATATGGGAATCAGCCATATCATTTCCTACTTTTAATTTTGCTATTGTTAGTTGAAACTAAAAGTAGTCATCATCTGCCTAGCCTTTTCCCAACTATGTTGGGGTCGGCTTACAGTCTAACCGGATGCAGCTGAATACCAGTATTTTACATGGAGCGACTGCCTATCTGACCTCCACAACCCAGTTAGTACTGGGTAATACGATACCCCTTGGTAAGACTGGTTGTCAGACTTTTTGGGCCACTGACTACCTAACGACTGTTAAAGATCTACAAATGACACCCGGGACCAACGGCTTAACGTGCTTTCCGAGGCACGGAGGAAACTCGGTATGTAATGGGTGGTCACCCATCCACAGACCAACCTAGGCAAGCACGGCTTAACCTAAAGATCGATCCGAGCGGCTGTTATTATTTAGCGACGAGCTCCTCCTTGAAACTAAAAGTAATATGATAGTATAAAAAAAAAAACAGTTTCAGTTAACACATAAGAGATTTTTGTTGCGCTTTACGTATCACATCAGAGATTTTGAACAAAAATGCCAATGAAAATAAAAAACTACTAGTTTGAATAAAAAAAATATATATAAAGCCAAGAACTTAAATCAAAGTGATGATGTTGTAGTCTATGTCAGGTCCAACTTTACTGTCACTTGTGAGAAACTTTGTTTTGGTGGTTCCGCCACCGGATGATCGATCAGGATGGGATCTCACATTGCCATTCTGTGCATTTACCGATTGTCGTCGATAAGCAACATTGATAATTTTCTATCCTTTCTCAATGACTTCCACTTTTTCCAATGTCGCAACTGTAACCGTTACTGGTGACATTAATATTGATATAAAACCGATGTCACTTGACGCTCGCTCCCATGACTACCTCAACACTCTTGCATTCCACGGATTTCTTCCTACCCATACTCTTCCAACCAGAGGAAACAACTGCCTGGACCATTTATTATTAAAAACCACAAGGTCATCTGTGTCACTAGTCCTCGATACGACTCTTACTGATCATTGTTCTTCCTTGCTGTGAATTTCCAGTAAAAAAACACATGGTGATATTGTTAGATCCATCACCAAAATTTACTTTGACGCCATGGATAAGACTATGGCGACACTGGACTTTACACCCATCTACTCTGTCTGACTCCAATGTTGCTACCGATGCTTTGCTTTTTTTTTTTTGGATGGGAAATCATCAAATGACCCCCCCCACTCTGGGCGGAGCGGAAGCGAGTGTCAGACTTGTACTGACTAAAACCCATCCATGTTCCTTCTTTGCCCTTTGTGTTCCAGGGCCACGGTGTCTCTTTCGAACAATCCCGCAGCTCTGGCAGGCATCGGCCCATGCGGACCCCTACTCGTTGCTGACATCTCTTTGAGGCGCGCGTGGAACAAGAACGCGCCGTCGACACGGCCTGTCGTCATAAGACGGCCGGACGGCGAGGTAGCCCATAACTCGCCGTCCACAGGCCCGCGCCTACGGTGGCAGGGAGCCACCACGTGACCCCCGACGCCCAGGGCGTCTCCCGCGGCGGCTGGGACGTGAGGTTCTTTCCCTCTCACGTCCCGCCACCTCCTTCACTAGCATGACTGCTTCACAGAAGGAGGTGACGGCTTCCCATTCCCTCTCGCTCCGGACCATGGCTTGAACCAGGGCCGGACGTGAGAGATCGCCGCCGCCAATCGCCGCTACAAGGACACGGCGGTGCTCCGCCCAAGCGGGGCAGACCTCTACGGTGTGCTCCACCGTGTCCTCCGGGCGATCCTCGCAGTGGAAACACCCGGGCGTTTCCTCCCGCCCGATTCGGTGCAAGAACCTCCCGAAACAACCGATGCTTTGCTTGGTCTCATGACTAACGCAATTTCGAAAAACTCTTCCACCAAAAAGGTACCATCTAACAAGAAGATCCTCAAACCTTGGATCACTCCGGGATTGCTGCGATGTATGAGACACAGAGACCAGCTACACAAAAGACTAAAATAATCGCCTAATAATATCACGCTTGAAATTTCTTATAGGCGATACAGAAACTTCTGCAATAAAATATAAAAAAAGTCAAAAGACAATTCGACACCCAAGAGCTTGATAAAGCTGGAAATAACTCAAAAGTTCTTTGGGAAACTATAAAACGAATCACAAGCACACAAAAACAACAATATGCATCTACACAACTTTTTTCACACTCTGACACTCCTTCACGGTCTTGCAACGATCTTACGCTGACATAGGTAAAAACTTGCTGACAATATTATCAACGACCACACTTCATCATCATTTGTGGACTCAATTACAGATTTAACCTCATCAATATCCGTGTTGATCACACGGATATTGATGAAGTTAAATCTGTAATTGAGTCCCTTAGATCCTCTGCAGCCACAGGATGGGATGGTATCTGTCCTGTGGTCCTTAAGAGATATTGCAATGTTCTGGCGCCAGTTTTGAACCACATATTTAACCTCTGTTTTGAGACTGCTGTCTTTCCGTTAGCTTTGAAAAAGGCTATTATACAAACTCTGTTTAAGGGTGGCGATGGGAACTCTTTCAATAACTATGGCCCTATAGCGGTACTACTCGCCCTTTCAAAGGTTCTTGAACGCCTAATCAATAAGAGATTGGTTGGTTTTTTCGAAAAGAATAATTTGTTTTCTGCTCAGCAATTTGGGTTCCGGAAGAACAAGTTAACCTGTGATGCAGTTCATGAACTAACGAACTTCATAGTAGAGAAAATCAACAGTCGCAAGAAGGTGCTTACAGTATTTCTTGATCTCGCTAAGGCCTTCGACACCGTTCCCATTTCTACCCTTTTACTTAAACTAGAGAGAGCAGGCGTCAGAGGACTACAGCTGATCTTTTTAAAAGCTATCTGACCAATAGACTGCAAGTGGTGAAAATTGGTGATCACTTTAGCGACGAGCTCCCAATTTGTTACGGTGTGCCGCAGGGTATCATACTCGATCCTACGCTGTTCCTCATCTTTTTAAATGACTTCTGCAATCTCAACACAGGCAAGTTTTTCTTTTAAATACCCGCCTTTCTCGTCCTAATGCACATAAGATGTTTTGATCTAATAATTGCCTAAAGGCCTCGAGTATGACAGAGACCTAAAAACTCGTATGTGTACATTGACACATAAGATATTTTAAGCACCAATATTTTCGTTAAAAATACTCGAAATAAAAAACAAGTGCAGTTAGCTTGTCTTCCTCCAACCTCAGCGGCTGCTCATAAACATCTTTTTCGGGTATATTACCGTTTAAAGTAAGTAGTTCAAGTGTGGCTTGGTTATCAGCTAGACCCAAAAGACTAGGGTTGGAAGTTGGTCGACAATTCATTAGAGCCAGTTCAAACTTTACTCCTTAACAAAAACTGCTTAACACAATTTTTTGCAACTGTAAAAAGGGATGTAGTGCTAAGTGCTCACACACACTATCTCACACCTCATCCCCACCTCCACTCTACATATACACAACAAAAATATGATAATTTACGTGGTTACTGTACCACGTAAACAGTGTAAATTATCATATTTTTTGTATTATTTTCATTCCCTTTATTTTGTTAATTTATAATTTAACTTCTTTTAGATTAATCTGGAACAATGTCTATTCTATGTATTTTGAATTGGGCGTTGATAGCTGCGCCACAGTATTTTACTTTTGTAGCTATCTTCGTTTTTCCTGTGTAACCTGTATAACTTAAGTTGTTCCAAATAAACTTTTATTATTATTATTTTGTTGTTTTTTATGTTTCTTCTCATTTAAGAGAGCCTAAGAAACCTTACACGCGGGTCGGAACCAAGGATGTAAGGTGAAATTTAGATAGAGAAAGTGGATGATAATGTGGAAGAAGTCAAAAAATTTCGGGTGATTCGACAGGTGTTGAGAATGGTGGCTTTTTGCAGTGTGATTCGGCATCTGTAGTGTGTTGAGGCTTTGTGTGAGAGATTTTGGTATAATACCAGTAGATGAGAGAACAATGGGGACTATATGAACAGTTTGTACTTTCCATTGGGTTTTAATTTCAATGGCAAGATCTTGGTATTTACTGAGCTTTTCAGATATTGTGGTTTGTATATTATGTGTGTTAGGTATTGCTATGTCTATCAGATAAACTGTTTTATTGGTTTTGTCGTGAACGGTAATGTCGGGTCTATTGTAATGAATTGTTTTATCGGTTATTATAGTTCGGTCCCAGTAAATTTTTTGATCGTTATTCTCTAATGCTACTTCTGGTTTATACTTATAATACGGTATCATTTCTGAAACTAGTTTACATTTAAATGCTAACTGTTGGTGTATGATTGCAGCGACTTGGTCATGGCGATGTTTATAATCGGTTTGTGCAAGTGATTTACATGCTCCTGTTATATGTTGTATAGTTTCGGAGGCATTGTTACAATGTCTGCACAAGTCAGTCGGCTGGTTTGGGTCTTTTATAATGTATTTTCTGTAATTACGAGTTGCTATTATTTGATCTTGTATGGCCAGCATAAAACCCTCGGTCTCGGGAAACAATTCGCCTCGTTTGAGCCATTCGTTCGACTTTATTTTATCGACGTGTGGCTGGTTCAGGCAGGCTCGATGTCTTCCGTGTAGGGCTTTTTCAGACCATGCTGCTATTTTTTGTTGTACACTTACTATATGTTCATTTATTTGTGTGTTTCGGTTTTGTAGGTTTAGTGGTGTTAGTTTGTTATCTGTCTCCGTTATTTGCTTGTGTAGTGATGAAGTTTCTGATTTGTTATGAAAGTATGCTCTGAGTGAAAGTATCTGTTTGTTGTGTAAATTGTGTAATCCTCTCCCTCCTTCTTGGCGTGGTAGTGTAAGTCGTTGTATGCATGATTTTGGATGGTGTTTTCTATGTTTGGTTAGGAGTGTATGGATAGTGCGCTGAAGTTTTTTAATATCAGTCTTTGACCATCTTATAATTCTGAAAGAGTATGTGAGAATGGGTATTGCAAAGGTGTTGATGGCTTTAATTGTATTTCTTGAATTAAGGTTGCTTTTTAATATAAGATTGAGGCGGTGTGAGAATTTTTTGAGCAGTTCTTGTTTTGACATCTTTTGTTGTATTTGTCTGGACTGTTTGAAACCTAGGTATTTGTATGTACTGTGTTCATCTATTGGCTCGATTGATGCTCCTGATAGAAGTGTATAACTATTATATTGGATTTTTCCTTTTACAATGGACAAAATTTTACATTTATCTACTCCGAATGACATACAAATATCATTAGAAAATTGTTGTGTGGCATCAGCTAGTTGATAAAGTGCTTCTTTGTCAGCTGCATATAACTTTATGTCATCCATGTACATAAGGTGTGTTAACGTATATTGTATGTTATTGCTTTCCAGCGAGAATCCCGCACCTGTTTGATCTAACAAGTGTGAGAGTGGATTGAGTGCCATGCAAAACCACAGAGGACTTAGAGCATCTCCTTGAAAAATTCCACGTCTTATACAGATTGATTCAGTAGCTACAGTTGAGGAGGAGGAATTGATTTTAAGAACAGTTTGCCAATTCTGCATGGAAGTTTCTAAAAATTGTTTAAGTGTAGGGTGAATTTTATATAGATTTAATACGTGTAGCAACCAGCTGTGCGGGACTGAATCAAAGGCCTTTTGATAATCTATAAACATTGTGTGAATATCCTTTCTGGTTTTCACAGCGCTGTTCATGGTAATGGCGTCAATAGTTAGTTGCTCCTTACACCCTTGGCTATTCTTGCGACAGCCCTTTTGCTGTTCTGCTAGAATGTTGTTTTTAGTTAAATGCTCATATACTATTTCGCTTATGCAGGCTGTTAGAATTTTGTACAAAGTTTGTAGGCAAGTGATTGGCCGGTATTTCGCTGGGTTTTTGGTGTCATCCGTGTCTTTAGGAATCATGTAAGTTACTCCGTGTGTTATGTATTGAGGAAGTAAATGAGGCGATTTGATAAATGTATTTAAATGGTTATATAGGAAAGGGTGTATGCTCGAAAATTTCTTATACCAGTAGTTGTGGATGTTGTCAGTGCCAGGCGATTTCCAGTTGTGTGTGCGTTTGATGACGTCTATAAATGTTTCTATTGGTATAAACTCAAATTCCATTTCTGGAATTTCTGGTGTAGTTTCTTTAACCCAGTCTGCGTGGTTATTATGGTGGACTGGATTTTCCCAAATGTTAGCCCAAAATTCTCGGAGTATTTCGGGTGTAGGTGTCTCTAGACTTTGGTTAGTGGTGTCTTTGTTATTAGATGTAAGGTTTCTATAAAATATTTTTTCGTTATTGATAAATCTTGTGTTTTGGACTTTGCGATTCGTGCATGTTATATACCTTTTAAGTCTACTCGATGCAGCGCTTAATTTTTGTTTTAAAGTGTCCAAAAAGTGTGCTATTTCTGTGTTTGGGTTTTCGTGTTGTGCGTGTAGCTGGTACTTTATCTTTATTTCTTCTACTGCAGCTATTAATTTTTTACTTCTACAACCATTAATGTAATGTGTCAGTCTACCTACATGCTTTGCCATGGTCGACTTGGAAATCTCTGAATAGACTCCGAACCCAAGTCGGCCGTACCAAGGATAATCTCTCTAGATGGGGGTTCATGGTCGGCTCAGATCTCAAATGTTTATGCGGCGTGTCTCCACAGACAATGGGTCATCTTCCATCTTGCGCTGCATGCCCTAACACTTGCACACTTAACGATCTTATGACTGCATCAGCGAGCGGAATTTGCGTAGCTGAATTTTGGGCCAAACATATATAATAAAAATTTGCCATCGACACGCTAAGAAGAAGTCTACCTATGTTTGCTCTTAAATTATCAATCTTCTTTTCTAATCTAATTTGCCATTTTGGTTTTCTTTGTGTATATGGGCGGCGCTCATTTTGGGTAAGGTCTGATATTTTAGCCCCGTTGCATGTAGCTGCCGTCCATGCTGCACAGTAAATTATGGTCTGCAATTTGATGAATTCGGTGTTGGCATTTACATACTTAGGAAGAATGACAGTATTTATGTAAGAAACAATAGCAGAAAACTTTCGAGAAGTCTTCTGCTTGAATGTATGGTCTATTAGTGGGATGTGTGCAATCAAAGTTTATTTGAGCTTGATGAAATGTGGATTCAATTTCTGGGTTGGTTTCTGTAGCAGTATCAAAATTAGTTTGCGTTGGTCCAAACTGACCAACATCTATATTTTGCAAGAAATTTTCGTCATCTATATTTACGACAGTCGGAGATACGATGTTGGTGTCTGTGCTACTGTTTAAGATTATATTTGTCGTAAGAGTATTAATAGGTGTATCAGAGAAGTTTGTATTTGTAGCAGGTTGTTCTGAGTCGTCTTGGGTTTGTGTGTCCCAGTGATCACGATTTATGTCTTCAATACTTTGTGTGTTAGTGTTACTATTCCTGAATTCTGAAGCTACCTGGTTTTTAATTTCTTTTAATCTGTTGTCATGTATATATTTGTTATTTATAATCGCTCTCACTTGATCAGACAATCTTTGCTCTGTTATATGCGCTAATTCTGGATATTTATTTATGAATACTTCATGTAACTTTTTTCTATAGGCTGTTTTATTTGTTTCTAACTGTGTGGTAGTGAAGTATATTCTGATTAGTGTTTCATTGTATTCTTTCGTCCATCTCATTCGTTGGCCGGATTGTGTACTAGGTTGTGTAGAGTGTTGCTGTATTTGAGTGTGTATCATTTGTAGTTCGGCTCTAACTTCCTCATAAATCTGATCTATTGTGTCTTGTGGTAATAATTTCTTCTGTACTATGGCTCTACGCTGGTCACCGATTCTTTGTCGGCTGACTTGCATAGCCGGGTATTTTTCTAAGGACTTAGTGTGAAGCGGTGGTAAGTATGCATTTTTGTCTGTTTCTATACTAGTAAGCTGAAGATAGGTGCGTAGGATGAATTTATTCATTTTAATGCTCCATTTCCTACGACTTGTTGCAGCTTTAGCGGAGGGTACAGTATCGTCGACAAAATTTGTCTCCTGTACAACGTCCGCTGACTGTATACTTATTGATGAGGAAGAAGGTGTCGGTGTGACGCGAAAAGATTGAGATAATGAAGGAATTGATGGAAAAAGAGATGAAGGTGATGACGAAGATGGTTGTGAAATTTCGTCATCTATCTGAGGCATCTTTGCCTGGAGTTGTTTTTTTGTTTTAGATCTAGTATTCATGTTAATCCCACGAGTAGCTAGGGACTTAAAAGGTCGACCACAGCAGAGCCCTGCGTTCACTGTGGCAAGAGTGAATAAAACTGGAGGTCCCCTATTATCCAGAGTTGGCACACTAGCGACTAACCTCTCCCCTAGCCATGCAGCCCTCGGCATGTGCGACCTTGGCTTGGATTGTATCTCTCTTAGTCTGGCCCCTCACCCTAGACCTATCTCGGCAAGGTAAACCCTGCCGGCACAGACCTAGGGTTCATCGGAGCACGCAAGCCCCACCACGACGTCAACGTAAAGATACGGCGGTGGGGTTATTATTATTATTATTATAAATGTAGTTGCAAAAAAGTTGGACTGTTTTGTTCTGTAGCATGTCCAAATTGTCAAGGCCGGTCATGCTCCAATGTTGGATGACCAACAATTGAAGATTCATTTGATGCTAACGAAGAGACATGCGATGTGTCATTATTAGGGCAATTTATTTGCATCCAGGATGAAGAAGATAAACAAGGAGAAGAAGAACAGGAAGACGAAGAAGAACAAGGAGAAGAGGAAGCAGAAGTTTCAGATAATGATGATTCTGATGGATAAATTTCCATATATTTTTTAATTTAAGGGGTGTAAATTAAAAAAAAAAATGGAAATTTTATAATTTTCAACCCTTGCCAATATCTTTAATTATTTAATAGTTTCAAATTAAACAGAATCACAACAGATCAGTGGAATAGGCCTACCGGGGAAACCACATTAAAAAAAATGCGCTAAGTACCTCAAAGGTGGCGTGGAAACGTGTGCATATTATGACGATTAAACTCTATCAACTTTTTGAATCGTTATACCTCAAAAACGGTGGCTCTTAGGAAAAAAAGTATTTAGACAATTTTTATAGATAATTATCTGATCTACAATTTTTGTCAGAGCTAATTTTATGATAAGACTTACCGTTTTGCTGAAAATCGCGAAAAACCCGTTTTTGTGACCTTTGACCCCGAGTAAATTTTTTTCCAGGTGTCGGATCGATGAGGACTTTTCACATTTCATTATAATATTTCGTGTCGCGGGTTCGATTCCCGCACGGAACAAATATTTGATGGCCTACAGGTAGTTGTTCCGTGTCTGGCTGTTTGTGTATGTGAGCTTAAATGTTTGTAAACGCACCCACAATACAGGAGAAATTCCTAGTGTGGGGCAAAGTTATTTAAATAAAAATAAAAAAAATAAATTGTGTTTTGAACAATCCTACCAATTTTCAGCCAAGTGTGAATTTTTGTAATCTTGGATGTCTAAATTGACCGGACTATTATTGCCATCTCTCCCACGTGTCACGAGACACGCCGCGCGCTGTCGGGGGAATCTGCGCAGTGACCAGCTACTTATTTGCTACTAATGTGGCAATAGAAAAAGTTCGTTTTGGAACACGACTGTTTGTTATTATATGCCAGTGCAAGCTCAAAGCAACTATAATAAAATATAACAAATATGCGATATATTTGTTTTTGTTTGGGGCTGTCCCGCTCACGACAGACGAATATGTGGGAGGCTCAGAGCAACAAAAAAAAGACGGCGCTCCGCGAACAAAACTGAAGCCACAAAACTGTACTCCTGCAAGTAAATATCACGCTCACGCACACACCTACACTAAAACCATGCTCATCGCTCCTAGTACGTCTCGAGTCGTCGTCTAGATAACATTGAAAAAAAAAATAGAATTAAGCCTTCCTGTGTAGTGAAAACTTGTAAAAACAATAGCCAATCACTTAAAAGTCTCACTTGTAAGTACTTGAAATAACATCGTTTATTAATTAATTAACTATGAATTTTGTAACTTGGAACACAAAACCTCAACGAACGAAAGCAGTGGCATAAAGTGCGAGGCTTGCCATAATATGATTTCCCCATTAGATTAAACAAATTTAATTATGATTTCTTACTACGCGCCTTTAAATATTGTGAACTTTAGCTAGATAGTAAGCAATTGTAAGGAATTGTATCAATAAAGTATATTATTATTATTACTTCGAGTAATTATATCCCTGATTTCCTTTTTTACTTAGATTTCCAATTAATACTGAATCAAATATAACCGAATTACGTATTAACGTTTTCCGTATTTATCTTACTCGTACAATATTATCCTACTAATACAATATTATTCCCCAAATTATAGGGAAAATCTTTAACAAATGGCAACCCTTCGACACACACACGTAGATAGAAATGTGGCTTCAGTTTTGATGTTCGTGGCGCGCCGTCTTCTTCTTTTGTTGGTCTGAGGTGGGTGGGGCCTTCCCGCCTCGCCTGCCACACGCTATGACGTGACGTGACGTGGAGTCAGTCAATTCTCACTGTGCCAGGTAATAGTGAGCCGCCAGAATTGATGTCACGATACAGTTGCCGAGTTGCGCTGATGTGGTGAACTTTTAACTGAAGTGGAGACTGGCTCACCTACATTATTATGCTCAGCTGTGGCTGTGACGACATCAGTGCACGAAATACAATTGAAACGAATGAAAAGACTGATGTTATAGTCGAATTTCAGTTTGCTTAATCCATACATTGAGCAGTTATAAAATAAAACAAAGTCACCCTTTGTGTTTATGTGTGTGACCACTGAGATATTAAACGCCTACTACATGTAATCTGGAAGAAGTATGTGTATAATACATTGACGTTTAACTTAAGGCGGACACACAAACAAGAAACAAACCTAATTTTATAATTACTTGTCCTGTCAGCGCATGTCATTGAAGACGCCATCGCCAGGATCAGCACGGCAAGGCACGCGGCGGCCATCGCGAGTAGAAGATCAGCCCAAATGTGCGCGATATTTTCAAGCCAATAGAGTTACGCTGAACTACTCAGCGCGTTGGCCATGGATGGGTTTGTTATTTATAAGATGATGTGACTGTCTGTCACGAACTCCTAATTATTAAGCAAATATTTTGATTCTTATTTCAAAATCATCACACGGTATCGGGCCATTTACAAACACATAAAACCTCTACTTTATGGCTTGACAGCCTGACAAGTTACCGTAATTAATAAAAAACGTTCTTTCTACCTTGTAGTCGAGTGCAATTAGACTATAAGGTGGAACGAAGTTTATAGTGGTCGGATTTTCATAGGGTTTTTCTTTCTTACCTCGAGTTGCGGAGAAGAAAGTTAAAAAAAAATATTTAGCCGCTCGCGAATTTATTTTTGAATATCCTTTTGAATTTTTTTTTTTCGTTCATGAATTACTCGATATGCGCCGAATTTATAGTTAACGTAATAGTGGGACCTGTATGCATCCATTAAACGCCGATTTGGTCTGTTTATTTATTCAATGCTCATATTTCAAGTTTTTTTTTAAAATATCCTATTTTCTTCAATTATATCAAAGTCAATATATTTTTTTTCTATTATGCCTCAATATAAATTCGCCGAATTTCAAGTTATTCATTAGAGAAAAAAATATATATCAAAGGAAATTTAAAAAAAAAATCAAAATTGCGAGCGGCGTATTTTTTTTTTTAACTTTCTTTTCTACACCTCTAGGAACTCAATAAAAAAGGTCCCATGAAAATCGGACCACTATAAACTTCGTTCCAACTTTTGTTTATTTTTTGTCTAATTGCACTCGGCTATTTGAATTGTAGAACAATATTTGACACCGGGTTCGGCCGATTGGCGTGTGGTCGGGGTATACCTGACGGATAGGTCCGTCATCTACCCCGGTCGGAGCGGAGAATGGAACCGGCGAGAGATGTCGTGCGGTGTTCCACAGGGATCTTTTCTAGGGCCGGCCTTGTGGAACATCGGTTACGACTGGGTGCTGCGCGCCGACCTCCGTAGTACCAGCGTGTCGTCAGCGTAGTATGCTACGCTGACGACACGCTGGTACTGGCACAAGGGAGGTCGCACGAGGCGGCGGCCGAAAACATGACACGCTGAGTTGCGATAGTCGTGGAGAGGATCCGGCAATTGGGTCTCGAGTTGGCATTGCACAAGTCCGAGGCCATGTGTTTTCATGGGCCTCGGAATGCGCCACCGTCGAGATCCCTACTGACGGCAGGAGGGGTTTCCATTGCCGTCGGGTCAACGTTGAAGTACCTAGGACTCGTCCTCGACAGCCGGTGTAACTTCGTGGAGCATTTCCGACCTTTGGCTCCCAAACTAGAACGGACCGTGGCTGCCTTCAAGCGGCTCTTGCCCAACCTGAGGGGTCCAAACGCCTCCTGCCGGAGGCTCTACGCGGGGTCGTGCGGTCCTTGGCCCTTTACGGGGCCCCGGTGTGGGCGCGTTCTTTGAGGCGGCAAGCCGCCCACTACCTGAACGCGCCCCAAAAGGTGATAGCCGTAAGGCTAGTCCGCACGATCACCGGCGAGGCGGCGAGCCTCCTTGCCGGATTGCCGCCTTGGAATCTGGAGGCGATAGTCCCCGCGCGCCTGCATGAATGATGCGCGGAGGCACTACGTCGAGGGGAAACTCCGCTGCCGCGGCAAATTGCCGCTCAGCGGACAGACTTCCGGAGCGACCTCATGCGGACATGGAAAGAGCGATGGTCGCAACCCCGTGAAGGGCACGCTGAGCGGCGATAAGTCCCCTCTTTGAGGAGTGGCTAGAGAGGCGCCACGGCGCCCTCACCGTTTCGGGAGGTTCCTGCATCGTATGGGGCGGGAGGAAACGCCCGGACGTTTGCATTGCGAGGATCGTCCGGAGGACACGGTGGAGTACACAGAAATTAAAGGAACGATTATACAACATTATTTTTAGTATATGCGAAATCTGAATATAGTTTGTTCAGAATAAGTTACTGAATCGATTCCAATCATTTTTAAACCATGTTATATTTTGTCCCAAATATATTTTTTTTTTAAGTTACATGTTGGACACCGAGCGACGTAAAGTACCTATCCAAATAATTTAGGTAACTACTGCCAAATTATTATTATCAATGAGTTCAAGACGACGCACGCTGGAGGCGCGCGCGCGGGGTCGCTGCGTGGTAACCACGTTTTTGCGCGGACAACCAGGTAACAGAACAAGCTTATAACTTTGTGACTTTTTATGATACGAGTTTTGAAATTTTGTACACAGATTCTTTACATAAAAATACTAGACACGTGTTTTAAGTTTCGCATATACTAAAACTAAGGTTGTATATATGTCAAATTAATAGGACAATAGCTATTTGACCTAAACAACATGCCGGTTACAACAGTGCCTCATATAGGGACAATCAAGTCTCCCCGCAATCATTGCCAGGACAGCGTGGAGCGTTGCAGAGTTGGATAATGATTTCACGAGGATGAAGGTTGCAGGCAACAGCTAGTATTTACTAAAGCTAGTTAACAAGGTGTTTTGTTGGTGAGCCCAGAACTAGGTAGTTAGGCTCTATCGCTCTGGGCTCGGTATTTGGTTTTCAGAGTGGAGACTAGAGAGCCAAACTAGCAAAAAAGTTATATAATATTAGAACTATACAACTAACAGACATGTAAGGGCTTTATAACAATTTTGCAGCAACTAAACAGTTGTAAGTAGTATTCAGTTCGACGCATTAATTATAATAATTTAAGTCATATTAATGAGTCTGGTAAACGTCATCTCAATAATTTAAATGACGGTCATATATCGAGTAAACGTTTCAGTCCGAAAATAGTGATGAGTCGCCATGTTTTGTAAATTTAGAACCTTTTATTCAATACTTAAATAACAAACTGTTATAAATAATGATTTTATAGTTAACTATTATAGAATCGTCATAATAGGTCGTATATACCACCTTTAAATAACTTTTAGGTTGAAACGTTATTCGAATATAACTTAAGAACCCTAATTGCAAACGTCATGGTGGACGCCATAGATGACACAAAAAACATGTATAAGACCAATAGTTATATAGATGTCTAAATGCAGTCGCCCAATGTCTATTGGCAATATGGCGGAAATTATTGATGACAATTATGTATTTTATTTTTATAAATAATATTGAAACACCAATATTATGGAGGCCCATTTAAATATTAACGAAGATAATCATACATATCATCGAAAATAATCATACATATCATCGAAATTGCTCTCAACATCTCTTTTCTAATTAAATGTCAACGTTCCTTGGTTTAGATAAACTTAGTAGTATTGACTTAATTCAAAAACCAACGATAAATCTTTGTCTTTGTTAAAACAGTAAAATCAAGAAAGTAATAAAATTTTCAAGTTCTCCAAGTTTTCATAACTAAGGTTTGGAAGCATGTTCTTATCCGTTTTTTTGCTACCAAGCGTTATAGTATGTTTGATGTCACAGACTTTGCAGTCTTTATTGTATGTGCCAACAAGAGAGTAGGGCGGGGATCATCTAGCTAGGAGTGCAGTGTTGTCAGGTGTTGGGATTCTACAGGTTCCTTTGTTTATAATTGACGTGTAATAAGGTCTGTTATTTACATTTTTGTGAGGTTTTATGGATGTTGCCAGAGACAATCAAAAGCTGGCGGATTTTAAGCACTTTCGTCTCACAGTAAAGTGAGTCAGTTGAGTACCGGTGGGGTTTTTAAAAGTTACCTTAAAAAGCTCTCTCTGACTTCTCTCAGCTATTTCAGAGGCGGTTGTGAATTTTGTTGTTGCTCATAAATAGCATCTGAGATGCTCAGACAGCCAGCATCAAAATAGAAACAAAAAATCGGCTAGACCTAGCAGCCGGGACCAGAAGAAATAGTGCCCCTGCTATCTTAATAAGCGGTTTTTATTAACTAGGGGCGGTTGGGAATTTTTGCTGGTCATAAATAGAATCAGAGATGCTCAGAGAGCCAGCAACAAAATAGAAACAAAAACTCGGCTAAACCGCGCGACCGGCAACTGAACACCAGTGTACCAGTGTGTGTTGTAAGTTTTGTTTTTGCACATAAATAGCATCAGAGATGCTCGGAGAGCCAGCAACATAATAAAAGCAAAAAATCAGCTAGACCTGGAGACTAGTAACTAACGACCAGTGTCGATGCTACCGTAAAACGCAGTTTTTAATAACAAAACGCAGTCATAGATTTTGTTGCTGGCCACGGTTGTCATCGGCGAAGCCCAGAGAGCCAGCAACAAAATAAAAACCAAAAATCGGCTAGACTTAGTGACCGGTAACAAAGTACCAGTGTTTATGCTATCGTAACACGCAGTTTTCATTGACATGACGATGTCAGATAATATCTTCGCTTTTTTAAATTGATAGCAATACGATTCGAAAACAAGCAACAAAAGGAAAATTTAAATATTGGTTGTACTTGGCGACTGAAAAAAATATCCACTCGTGCTTATACTATTGCGACACGCAGTTCCGTTGCAAAATTAAACAGAAATAATTATTGTAGAGGATTTGAAATTCTAAATAGTATAATATATTTATTTATTACATGAAGGTTTACAGATGTTTTGCCGTAATTTATTGCTGGATAAAGCCGTCCTCACAAAATTTTACTTGTTTGTCAATTTTAGTTTTTCCCTTATTTTTGTTTTTTCTGACTCTTTTGTGTCGTCACACTTGTACCACTCCGTACCTCTCCGTACCTCTTAAGCACATGGCTACGAAATGGCCACCACCGTTGTCTGTTGACAATCTTCTTCGAATTACTGGAGGTTCATGGACAACCCCTTCTACAATTCTATATTTTTCAACCTTTGAAACCTTTTTTATGAAACCTTTGGCAAATCTTCTAAATTCATTCGGCACGGAGAGTGCCGAATGAAATTAACCACTGATAAAAACAAACAACACAACAAATAACGGTGGATCACTGCTGCGACAACCCATGAGTAATTGCACAACAGCAACCCACAAAAACACAGTCCAGGCTACTGACAATCATGCTTAAATACTGTTGGTACTGCCCCACACCCTGCGCACCAGCGAAGCGCCCCTTTTACGTATAGCCTATGTGCTATTCCAGACTATAATCTATCTCTGTGACTCTGTGATAAATTCCATCCAGATCCGTTCAGCCGTTTTGGCGTGATTAAGTAACAAACATCCCTCCATCCATCCAAACTTTCGCATTTATAATAACAACAAAAATTTAATTACTGACGCTACATTCGTCACTAATTAAATGCATTGTGTTGCAATTCTGAAATATATTAGATTATATTATATTATTTAGATTGTGAAATGATTAACCATTAGAGTATTTTTTTTTTTAAATAACGTTGGAAACGTAATTTATTTTTAGGGAGGATGGTGTGGAGGGACACTGACACACAATGTGTAGGTGAATAATAAAATACGCGGCGTACCTCAGGCGTACCGTACTCCTTATCACATATTAGTTAGGCATGAGCCCCTACCATATTTGACATTGTTTCCTGAAAATATTCAATCTGCAAATGAGTTGTCTTCTGAAGACACGCAGCCGCGGTGGTCAAAGCGAGCGTTCATCCGCACAAGAACATTCATCGACTGTGGCGTGCAAATGTGGCGCTGTTACACAAAACTTGTTTAAGTATAAGAGCAGTCAAGTTTTGGTCCCAAAAGGCTTCCCGGAGAAAACTTAGTAAGCACCACTGGTAAGATTTAATTTGACTTTATTCAAATATTTAGATGGCTACTTGAACAATATTTTAGTGTGCGTATTAAGGAAGGTAGGGCGCCAGCTTACTCCTCAGCCTGACCAGGGTGATCGTGGCACGTGTGAGTGCGACGTGGGGAACCTCATTCATTACAATTAGCTTTTCGGTTGTAGAGCTGTTGTAGTTGAAGATTTAAACGGCTGGCTTCAGCTATCAAAATTCTCTCGAATCCTCAAAAAATATGACACCGCCTCTCGATGCGCTCCGCAGAACTGATAATTGCAGCTGCCACAATCCGTTGATCCGAATGCGGAATATCGAGGGAGTCACGTCTCGTGAACATTGTTTACCGCCTTCTTAGGCACGTGAACGACAACTGTGAGTTATTGGTACTTTACATAAGCAACAACAAAATCTACTGAATACCTATTCAACGCAGTCTTTGAGATCGTTAAAGAGACCAAAATAATGGAATTCGCAGGCCGACACCAGTGACGAGTTACTCCACCGAGGGCGTAGAATTCGTGAAAAGTAGCGGACACTTACATGCGAGTGTCGCAAAGTGACCGCACCTCCTCGGTAACACCTCCACCGGCCCAGCAGCGGCCCGGCAGCGGCTCTAGCCGGCCTCACTGACACTGTCACTGCACTGCACTCTCCACCGGCACACTCGCGCTGCTTACACCACACGGTCACTCGGCCCACTCCGGCCTCCACAACGAGAGTTTACAAAAAGTTGTGTCGTACAAAGTTACGTATCGTACTGTAGCGCGTGTTCGCGATTTGTGAGCGCCGGGCGCAGAGCAAGCAAGCGTGCATGCGGCGCGGCGGCGCGGGCTCACTGGCGGACACTGCCGCCGGCTGGCACGCGGCTCGCGGCGCCGCCGCTCTGCGCGCGCACAGGCGCTCACACACACACCAACCACCACCGAGCACCGTCATACACAGCTAGCATGCTGTAGGTACACCACACTGCGATCCAGGTCGGTTTAAGCTTGTTTGGGGCACACTACATCCTCTTCACCCATATATTCTGGAGCGATTCTCTTTGGCCATCTGAAGCACTGTCAATTCGCTGAGTTAATTTTGAAATAAATCTCGTGACTTTAAAAAAAACAGCAAAATATGTTTTTATAAACAAACTTTTAATGAACCTTTAGGAGCGCTGACGCAGCGCGCGCTCTTATTCACGAAATAAGTTAAGAGAATGTTCCTAGATCAAGATTTTAAGAAAATAATAAAGTTCTTAAAAAAAAAAGTAAGTTAAAGGTTTCGGGCACTTATGCACAAAAAATGTTTTTCTGGTCCGTGGCTATAATATATACAACGTGTAGGTAACAGATTAAGCGCAATACCTCAGACACCCCAATTAGAATATTAAATTTTAAGTCTAAAACAACATCCGTAATTAAATTAATTTAAACCAAACATAGTCTTTTTTATAAAATAGTTATCCTTACTAAACGCAAAACGTATGTACACAAGGCCCAGCTAAATAGTTTACATATCACACATCGGTAGCTGTCATTGTTTACAGTTTATATGTGTGGGTGAAGTCATAGTTATGCACACAAACACAAAATAAAACGAGCGAACTCGGTTTTTATTGGTGTGCGTGTGGCACATCAATTACCATAATACCAATATATAGTCATCGTTCACATGATGCTGAAGGAGATATAATATTTTGCATATTGCTAATATAGCAATCATGGCACAACGGCTATCGTCTTTGGTCACTTAACTAAAAGCCGTAAGTTCAAACCACGCATGCAACAATAATATATTCTTTTTCTTTTTGTATTCATTATTTTGTTAAAACATTACTTAAAGTAGAATTTATAACGATTCGATCCGATTCATGGTTGTGTAAAGAAATTTTATTTTATTTTGACTGTTTAGAAAATAACTACCGACAATTAAAAAAATATTGTTTGCAAACACCTTCTTTTATTAAAAATGAGCGTTCTTAGTTGTCAATCTACGAGTATTTGCATTATTGAGTTTATTGATTACTACTCTTCGGCATGTGTGCGGATTTATTTCTATGGATTCAACCATGCAACATTTATCAATGTTCAAAAAAGTGAAAATCGTTGTTTTGGATGAGCAAAACGTATCTATATTATGTGAAATTGTGAGTGTAAATGTGGTGCTGCCCCACAAACGATCGGGCAATTTATATCGTGTCCAGCCTGTCCTGTTGTTTGCTCCTGTGAAGTGCATCGCAGGACGCTACTGAAAGTGCCAAAGTCGTCGCCAAATTTTGGGCTGACTCAATTTGAATTGTCATCGATATGCTAAGAAGAAGTGAAATTGCAAGGCGCTTAATAATATCGGTGAGTAACATAACAGTTAGATATTACGTTGATACATATTATATCTACTTCACTTTAACTAACTACTCTCCCCTTTCAATGTTTATTAGGAATAAATAATTAATGTAAGTTAAGTGCAATACCTACCATAGTTATATTAATATATTATCATAACTGAATTATAGTTTTTATTTTTTTAAATTTGTAATCGTATGATGATTATGATAAAATTAGCTTGGTCTAAAATTAGCTGGATTTAGCCCTTAGACAGATTAAAGAAAAGCCTATGAATAACGTAAATAAATATAGATGTTTGCTAATGTAAGTGTATATCTTGTATTTATGTATTGTATTATTATAAGTAATATTAATTAGCTATTTATAAGTATATATGTAAACATAGTGTATATATAGTATATAAATATGTATTTATTTATTATAATATAAGCTATTGTTATAAGTATTATAAATACGGTTTTTATTCACAGAGGAGAACCGTGCAGTTATGGGTCCGCCGAGATGTGGATTTTGGAGACGTAGAACATCTTAGGCCAAAACCAAAGGCATACTCATCGGCTCGACACTACGAGATCGTGCCAAGGCACAACGCTGATCCTTCCATACCCACCCGCATAAAAATGTGCTTATAAACTGTGAAAAATCACCTAAATATATAGGTGATTTTTTATATACTTTCATGAGCAGAAGGTTACAAGAAGTAATAGAAAACGAAGGTTTGCCGACTCATGATTAGTGGATTTTATTTTAATTAGTAGACGAATATGAATCTTATTTTTATGCACATAATGTTCATATTTGCTTTGCAATAATTAGGTATAAATGTTAATAATCTCTTCCTCTTATCAATTTTTTTAAAACCACAACTCGTAAAGTATTGAAAGTATGGTGAAGTGATGTTATTGTTATGCGGTTAGTTGTCATAATTTCTTACTGTCTAACACGTTGATTCACTTCACCTGTAATTTTACTTTGATTCAGTTTATACAGGATCTAACTATTCATACACGAAATATTTTCAGGGAATCATCTAACGGCTATAACAAAGCCATTTCAAGGGATTTTTTTATTTGAGTATATTTTTTATAAAAAATAAACAGTGTTTTACTCATTCGAACGTCTAGTATGGATAGCTGTAGCCTATGTATGTTTAAAACCAGTTTCGTATTAAATAATTGTATCAGCCACACAAGTTTTATTTTGCTAACATACAGCCCCCACCAAATTGAACCTTAAAAGAACCAATGTAAGGAATTTACCCGTGTATCCTACACGGGTAAAAATAAAAAAAAAATAAACCTCGTGTAGGGTAGTATACGTATATGCACACAATAATAATGAGCGGCTGTATGAACATTACTGGCTCGTAAAATGACAGTTACAGTTATGTGTGGGATGTAAACTATTTATCTGGGCCTCGTGTACATCAACATCCCTGCACACACACTCATGCAATGTTAGCAGCCGACGCGACACGCAAACTCTAGCGCCCGCCAGCTGACCATAGCTGTAGGCATTAGATCTGCTTTAGTTCAATAATCGAATTTTACGTACCTAAACACTCACAGGCTGATATTATGAATAACTTTTGATACTTAATTGAGTTTACTGTGTAATGATTGATAATTTTAAGTAAAATTATCAACACGAATTAACACTTTAGGCTTGGTAACGGGGATGCATTTAAAACAGCGACTTTTTACCCGAACTACGAAACTAACGAAGGGCAAGCGCCCGGACTCCGTGCGGCACACGCGGGTAAAAAATGTATCTCAGATGCGTAACTTTCGCGATATCAACTACCCCCTGATAAGTCGTGTTTAGGTACAGTTTATTGTTTGTACTACAAAAATATTCAAAGAGCCGCGTGTTTAAAAGATTTGAATCATAATATTTACAGTGATAAGAATACAATCGTAATGATAGGAAGAAGTAGGTACTTACAGAACTGGACTATTTACACTTTACACTTAGGTTATTAATTTGCACTATTTCTGCGATCCACTTTCATTAAAGTTTCAAAATGACCACCGCCTTGTTCTATGCACTTATTTGCACGCTTTTTTAAATTGTATTTCAATTTTGTAAGCACCGTCTTGACACCGTCGAAGATGGAATGGGTGTTCAGGTTCACCATCAGCACGCAACGTTCGCCACACGTACATGTGGCTGCAGTTAAACTGGGGTGCTGCTTCTCTCGAGCTATCCTCTGGATGTTCGTCGAGAATACGCTCTTGCAGACGATTAGTCCGCAAATTCGTCCCTCTGCCCAAAGCCGTATTAGGAAGGAACGTCCCAGAGTCCCTCAGTCGCTGAGTTGCAACCAGTATCGTCCTAGCGCTCTCACTGCAGCCAAAACGGTCATTAAACTCCCGACAAGCTAACGC
The DNA here is from genome assembly GCA_910589295.1 of Noctua janthe. NCBI lineage: Eukaryota > Metazoa > Arthropoda > Insecta > Lepidoptera > Noctuidae > Noctua > Noctua janthe. The sequence continues at coordinate 38,574 of OU342573.1, read as the reverse complement.
GACATTATCAAGACAGCGAGCCAGTGTCCTCACCATCTCCTTGTATTGTATGTTGGTATACCGGAAAGCCATCGCGCGCGTAAACAGAAATGTTATGGAAAGGTCAACTTCATTAGATTACTACCGGCTGACGACGACTGACTCAATGTTAGTGTGACCGCAACGCCGGCTACTACAGCCGGCGTTGCGGCGGCGTGTGTATCGCATAACCGTCAAAGAGGTTGCCGACAAATGCTTTATCTCTTTGCAATAAGTTCTAAATTTCTTCAAATTAAATAATTTTATTTTTGTTGGCATACTCTGATGACCAATTAAGTTAGGTCGTGTATTCAAATAAGCCTTACTCATTGGAGATAAATTTGGAATTCCTTTAAATTAACTCTTTATTTGATTATTTACGTGTGTGTATTATGAGCTATGAGCGAACTGCAAATAATGTCGTGCGTTTTAGTAGCCTTTATTGCTCTGTGTTAAGGTTTCAATTTCCTTGAATTAAGGATTGTATTAATTTGTCATGATACTGTGTTTCTAATTTAAGTTATTTAAAAGATTTTTCCGTCAAAATTTAACACCTATTTTTATGACGGAAATCGATTCAGAAGCCGATTCTGAACCAACTACTTACAATTGCGTTTATTCTGTTACGCGTTGTATAGAAAATGTAAATTTCAATTGGATTATGTAAATTTCGTACTTTTAAGCAATTAAAAGCTAGGTTTTAACCGACTTCTAAAAAAGGAGGAGGTTATGTATCGATTTGGGTGGGGGTCCCATTTAATATTAATTTTGGTTAGCTACTTTGAGTTATACTCTTTAAAATACAATTTTTCTTCTTTGTATATGTGTATGATGTGCTACTATTTTTTAGTTACAATGTAGAATTGATACTTGACAAGGATTTTTGAGAGTTATCACAACTAAAACGAGTAAAATAAAAACTTTTTGCAAAAAAAATAACTGACTTCCAAAAAAAAACTCTAAAAAGTGGATTACATAATATCCTCATTTTTTACAAGTCGGTAAAAAGTGAAAAATAACTTTACTTTCGGAAGTCGGTATTAAAAAAATCAAATAGGTACTCAAAAAAAATAAGTTTAAAAACAAAAACCTGACTACAGAAAAATCACGCTCTAAAAAGTATGCAACAAGAAAATATGCTCGTCTGAAATTGTTATCTACATATGTGGGTACATAACAATTTCAGACGAGAACATTTACAAACCATTCAATGTTATATTGTAATCGTCTATTAAATAACCAACTTCGAATCAGAATGTTTATTTGTTAACATTATGTAGTTACAGAGTGTGTGAGATGACTTAGGTACAGGTCTTATTATTTTAATGTATTTACTAAATATTCGTAGTGATGTTCAGAGGATTGTATTGCATTGTGTAACGGGCTGGTATCCGCAACTCCTCGTCAAAGAGCGTATTTTGCGTGCGGAAAAAATGTTCAGAGGATAGAGATTTGCTCTAAAGTTTATGATCCCTTACTACTGCAAGAACCTAGAATGTACTGTTTAATGCATAATATGTACAAACGTACCGGTCAAGATCATAACCCTCCTTGAATTGCCGTAGTCGGGTAACAAAACAGACTTCCGAAAGTAATATCCCATATTTTTTTTTTTTTTTTGGCGTTCTGTTATTTTGTTACCATAACAGTGTTGAGTTCGCGCGAATTCAGATGAGAGGCGGCTCAACAACCTGGCTGATGATGAGAGCAGTGCAGCTACAGTAGTGCAGGGTGCCGGCCTGCAGCGGTGCCAGTAAACCATGTCACCGCTAGTGTGGGGCGCCGTGTGCTGTTCCCCCGCGGTGACACACATCGCGTCTAAACACGAGCTGAATTAGTAAACGACGCGCGAGTGTCGCGGGATGCGGGTCAGCGCCGCCACGGTAATAATATATATTCATAAAGTGGCGCGCGACGGCCTGACCTACACCTGGCGCTACCGTGCTTGCGCCCGGCAACAACATGTTCACGTCACATGGCCTCGGGTCGGTCCATGGTGGAAGTCGACCAACGAGAAAAATAAAATAACATTATCATCCGTTCTACCGGGATAACGATTACGTATAATATGTCCCAATCCAATATAAAAGTGGGGATTCAACCCCCAGTAAAACAAAATCCATTCATCGATCAGACATCATGATCGGTAAGCCACACCCCCGGCCAGGTAGCTTCATAATAGGTACACAAATAAAAATACGTAAACCGAATTCTGACTTTATTTCAATTATTTATACGGTAATATTTGTAAACGGTGAAAATTAGAAATTTTACCAAACTAGGTCAGTCCGAAGTTTACTAAAATTATTGACTGTATAACGCGAAAAACCGATGTTCTCCGCAAACCCGACAACACACTTACCACTTCACCAGAAGAGGCGATGCGCGTCCTTATCGAAACTCACTTCCCAGGTTGCGCTTTCGCACAGACTATTGACTGGACAGAGGTAATTCTAACAAAGTGATAACGCTGGAGAAACTCCAGTGGGCGATCCGGTGCTTCCATCCTTTTAAGGCGGCCGGTCCGGACGGAATATTTCCCGCCTTACTGCAGTGGGGTGGGTCCTCTGTCGCCAGCAGACTAGTGCCCATAATGAGAGCGTGCCTAGTCTTCCGATACGTTCCAAAAGGAACAAGGAGGAGGGAAGTGAAAGTTATATTCATACCTAAGCCAGGTAAGAGTGACTATACAAACGCCAAATCCCACCGGCCGATCAGCCTGACCTCCTTTCTCCTTAAAACCATGGAGAGAATTTGCGAGAGAGAGCTGAGGGATGGGGCCTTGAAAACGATCCCACTACATGTAAACCAGCATGCATACAGCTCGGGTAAGTCTACTGAATCAGCTCTTCATCTAGTGGTCGGCCGGATAGAAGAAGCGATACATGAGAAGGGTACTTGCCTGGGCACCTTCATAGACATCGAAGGAGCCTTCGATAAGACAAACTTCTCCAGCATCAGCACCGCCCTCTCCCGGCACGGAGTAGAACAGGTATTGATAGACTGGATTACTAACATGTTAAGCAAACGAGTGGTTCGCCTTGCGGAAGAACAGCAGATGGCCATGATAGCTAGAGGCTGCCCCCAAGGAGGAGTACTATTCCCCCTCCTCTGGAATCTGGTGATTAATGATCTCATCACGAAGCTCAACGCAAACCACTTCTACACAATTGGGTACGCGGACGACCTCGCCATCTTCATCTCGGGGAAGTGACGGGGACAATCTGTAATCTCACTCATCAAGCGCTACGCATCGTTGAACGGTGGTGTATGGAATACGACCTTTCGATGAACCCCACGAAGACTGAACTAGTCATGTTTACCCAAAAAAGAGTACTAGGCCCTTATCGCCTACCCAAACTATTCGATACAGAACTCCAGTTAGCTGAAGAAGTCAAATACCTGGGAGTCATCCTTGACAGTAAGTTAAACTGGAGCAGACACTTAGACAACAACCTAGACAGAGCCTGCATAACCTTCTGGCAATGCAGGAGGATGATAGGTAAGAAGTGGGGCCTATCCCCTAAAATTATACTATGGTTATACTGCGCGGTGATCCGACCCATGATCACTTACGGGTCAGTGGTCTGGTGGCCAAGCACCAAACTAGCTACAGCCTCCAGCAAACTGCAACGTATGCAGAGACTCGCCTGCATGGCGACTACAGGCTGTATGCGGACTACTCCGACCGCGGCTCTGGAAGCCATGTTGGGGCTCCCACCGCTCCACCTGTTCATACAACAGGAAGCAACGATGGCGGCAGTACGCCTTAAAACACTTCAACTCTGGGGTAAAAAGTACACACAGCACACCGCGATACTGGAGGGATTCTATAACGAGTTCCCCCTAGCGAAAGCCATAAACGATCGGATACCTAAGCAGTTCGTATTCGACAAAAAAAATACAAAATCCAACTCCACGAGGACCACCGCTGCGAGGGATTAAGCCCCGCAGAAGTACGGATCTTCACGGATGGATCAAAAACAGGTACTGGTACTGGAGCTGGAATCTTCTCGGAAGATCTCAACAGCTACATAGCCACACCACTGGGGGCCCACAACACAGTATTTCAGGCAGAATGCATGGGCATTTCTCTGGCGGCATCAGCCATCTTAGCCAGGAAGGTTGAGGGCCACTCAATTCGCATACTCTCAGACAGCATGGCTGTACTGCTAGCACTAAACAACCACGCAGTAAACTCCGGGTTAATATACGAGTGTCATCAACGCCTGAAGCAGGTTGGTAATCTCAATAATATAACCATCCAATGGATCAAAGAACACAGCGATTCCCGAGGCAATGATGCAGCGGACGAACTCGCTAGAAGGGGATCGAGCATGGCAGCAGCGGGACCTGAACCCATCGTGCCACTCCCTTTCGGGTATCTACGCACACTGGTAAGAAAACGAACCAGTGAACAATACCACAAGCTGTGGCTGGACCATGGCGAGTGCAGGCAGGCCAAGGAAGCACTCCCTACTATCGATGGCCGCCTCACCAAACGAGCGCTTCGGCTGACCAAACTACAGCTGCGCACACTTACAGCCGCCATCACTGGACACGGCTCTTTTAATAAACACCTCTTTGTCATAGGAGTCACAAACAGCCCCCTGTGCCGAGCCTGCATGGAGGAAGACATACAGGGCAAAGTACTTCGGTATCCCAGGTTCTCTCCGCGAGATTGTCAGCGCCTAGGCGCCAAGGCGCTGCTGGCCTTTCTCGGGGAGTTAGGGTGGATCGAATAAATTTCCCACCCGCACGCAAAATACGCGCTTTGACGTGGAGTTGCGGGCACCAGCCCGTTATACAATACAATACAATACAACGTGAAAAACCTATTGTCTCGTGTCCGACTAGATTTTACAAGGATGCACAATCGAATACATGGTTAATGTTATAAAAAGAAGGTCTTAATTCGGTCCTATACAGGGTGTAAACAGACCCTTCACATAGCCGTCAACCAGGCATTCTGTACATCAAACTAAGTAACTTTACGTACAAAATATTGCTGGGAATCGACTCTGAAAAATTACTTTTTACGGTAGGACTCGATGGAAAGCACTCAAAGCATTGTGCTGATGGATGGATTGAATAGTACCTACAGGGGTCGTGGAGGTGTGTAAAGTAAAAATCTTACATTAAAAACATTAATTTAAAAAAAAATGTGAAAGAGTTGGAGCTTTGACCCCCAATATCTCCGTACCTAGAAGGTTCCCAGGTATGGTCTAGAACAAAAAAAATATCGCGAAGACGGGGAAAACAAGTGCGTTTCGGCCATGTTAAGGGTCTATTTACACCCTTTATTTTCATCGAAAAAGGCACCTCCAACTAATAATGAACTCTATTCGACAGAAAAAAACGATTCATTTTTCGAATGTATGTTTTTGTAGAAGTCGCCGTAAGCATTGCCGCAAAAAACATGTTCTATGCAGTTTTGTTTTATAAATGTTATGGTAGGTAGGTATAATTATTAGGTACGCACCGACTAGCTCGAGTGATCGACACTCATTCAAGACCTAACCCCCAATCGTATCGCGCGTTTAGTTGAATAGTACGACTTAGTGATTTCGTGATACGAGAGTAGTGAATTAAATGGAAATTAATTGCTCTCGTTTACGAGGACATGTGATAGTGGTAAACACCGTGCCGTGCTTCCGATACAAGCGTTAAATGTGATATTGGTAAACACCGTGCCGTGCTTCCGATACAAGCGTTAAATGTGATATTGGTAAACACCGTGCCGTGCTTCCGATACAAGCGAGAGATGTGATATTGGTAAACACCGTGCCGTGCTTTCGATACAAACGAGATATGTGATAGTAGTAAACACCGTGCCGTGCTTCCGATACAAGCGTTAAATGTGATATTGGTAAACACCGTGCCGTGCTTCCGATACAAGCGAGAGATGTGATATTGGTAAACACCGTGCCGTGCTTTCGATACAAACGAGATATGTGATAGTAGTAAACACCGTGCCGTGCTTCCGATACAAGCGTTAAATGTGATATTGGTAAACACCGTGCCGTGCTTCCGATACAAGCGAGATATGTGATAGTAGTAAACACCGTGCCGTGCTTCCGATACAAGCGAGAGATGTGATATTGGTAAACACCGTGCCGTGCTTCCGATACAAGCGAGAGATGTGATATTGGTAAACACCGTGCCGTGCTTCCGATACAAGCGTTAAATGTGATATTGGTAAACACCGTGCCGTGCTTCCGATACAAGCGTTAAATGTGATATTGGTAAACACCGTGCCGTGCTTCCGATACAAGCGAGAGATGTGATATTGGTAAACACCGTGCCGTGCTTCCGATACAAGCGTTAAATGTGATATTGGTAAACACCGTGCCGTGCTTCCGATACAAGCGTTAAATGTGATATTGGTAAACACCGTGCCGTGCTTCCGATACAAGCGAGAGATGTGATATTGGTAAACACCGTGCCGTGCTTCCGATACAAACGCGATATGTGATAGTAGTAAACACCGTGCCGTACTTCCGACACAAATGAGAGATGATGTAGGTAAATGAACGAACACCAACCTAAATCGTACCTGAAATGAAATACCTACTTGTAGCGGACGTCCGTTGTCCCACCGCGAGCGCAGTATCAACTGACTAGGTCTCGCACACGCACACGCTACGTCATCACCGAGCGGATTGCGTACGATCTTGCGTTTATGAATGATTTTTGATATAGTGAAGTGCTACTAAGATTCAACTCGAATGAGAGAAAAAAAGTGATCAATTTCTAACTTCTTTCAATCCGATATCTTAAAAAAAAAACAATAAAATAAAATAAAAATAAATTCCATTTATTTCAGGTCCGAGACCCATATAAAATCAAAAATAGACGAAAATACAAATACAAACACATAAATTATAGCTAAAACCTAGATATCAGAATTACAAATGGTAATAGTAACTATTACTTGACTGGAGTTACTGTACTTACTCCAGAACGATGTACAATTAACCGTGTATGTGTAAGTTTGGTATTTTACTCTTGTACAATACAACCTTAACAAAAAAAAGTAAAGCGGCTCTGCAAATACTTTATCACGAAATTATAACCCCAAAGAAATTAATTAAAAAAAAGTTCAATAAAGTACGTACCTACAAACCATTCAATATTTATCGTCTATTAAGTAAACAACTTTCACATTATATATTTTTGTTCAGAGGATGGAGGCATATAACCATGTAGCCGTGGTCGTATGCCACCTACCCTAAATAAACAATACATTCTAATAGTAGTAAAGTATCATTAACTTTAGGGCAAAGATTTCATGCAGGTGAGAGTGAGGACTTGCGCCCTGTGCGTGTGTGCGTCTCTGCGTCTCGTGCGGTGTACGACCGTGCGTAATGTGCGTCACTTCATTTGTGTTCTGACGCCGAACGACTAACATTTTATGGTTTTGCTTTATGGCGGTTTTATGTCCACAATCGTGCATAACGGCCTTTTTTATGAAAAATACAAATGCGCGTTAAATTATTACTAGTCTGTGTCGCTAACCTCCCTAACCGTGACCCCCGTACGCGCACTCCACGCTTGTAATGGGAGCCCGTACTTATTGTTTAGTTTCGACAATAATAATCTGCGATTGGTGATAAAGCCACGTACATTTTCACTCTAAGTCATCATAATGTATGACAGACCTATGCGATGAACAACTAACAACAAGTGACAGATTTTTTTACGAACAGAACGAGGTGGCGCAATTTAATTAGTAGACAATATGTTTGAGAGTTAGGTTTATATCGGCTTTATAAGAGCTGGTTTTGTGTTATTTACATTATGTACCTAACACAAAAACCAGCTCGTATTCTTACAAGCGAGGCAATAGCCCGGAAAAACGGTGAGATGAACGAGAAGATTAGAGTACTTACAAATTATGCTCGCGCTGTCAAGTCACGAGACGTGGGTATAAGTACTGCCGTGGACGCGCAAGACAAGGGTCCGGCTCCGGACTTACGCACTCGGCGGCGCGGCCGACCCGCGACTAGAGTACCTACCGTGCGCTCAGTAACACACAACGCACACAAACATTTTTGCTTGCTTTTCGAGGCTGTTAAGCGCCACACTTTCCTTTCCTGTTTCATGTCATTGTCGATACCGATTCAACTACCTTGCAAATCACAACGAAATTAACCAGAAAAGTATTTCCATTGCAGCACGTCGCCAAAAGTTAAGCCAGTCCAATATTAGCTGCGAGGTGTGAAGTGTGCAATAACAATGCCGTCCTTCGTAGTGCATAAGTCCCCCTGCCCCACTCCGTCACCGCTGCTTCTCGCGATCCCACGACGGGTTCATAGCGGCGGCGGCGACTGCTCACTGGCTAGATTTTCTTATAGCTATTTGTACTGTGAGATAATAAATTATTGAGCTCGTTGGATTTTTATAGTGTCAGCGGTGTCACAGATACAGGTAGCTATCACTAATAGCCTATCGGAGTGAGTGGGACACCGACTTTTGACAAACAAAGCGAGTGACATACATTAAAATCTCCTTTTAATTAAGAATCCATTAACAATCAATGTCTAAGTTGTGGTTTGAACCACAATATTGAAAAGTACTACGCTTAAAACCAGTGCGTGCAGATCAAGGAATTCAATGGAGAACGGGGCAGCGGGCTGCGGGACGGGAGCAGGCAAAGGAGAGGACACATCGTAAACTCTTCAATCACATCACCGCCTCGAGTTGACCACTCTCCACAAATGGCCGGTTAAGCGCGCTTTATGGCCTTTCAATTAATCTGCACTCGAAGCAGCGGGTTCGTCCTTTTACGAGCCGCGTGTTGGTTCGCACCCAAGGCCCGCGAACTCACATAAAAAAGTTGTCCTACTGGTAGGACGAAGTGCAATGTTAAACATTTTTACTGAATGAGGACATTCCGTTTACATTGGGCCCCCAAGCCAACTGATACAAAATGTATAACTGTGAGGTGGTCCCGTATCTGTTATGCTACAAATATTAGCTGCTAGTAACATGTGGTGAGGTGTCAAAAGAAGCGTCTCCGCGCAAATTATTTATAATAATTGCAGATAATATCGAAGAATAAAATTGAGTTATGAGAAAAAAGGTTTTTCCCGTTCTGTGAGAGAATACCTAAGAGAAGCGCACATGGGACACTAGCACCACCTTCTTAGCTCCAGTGTGATGGCGGGCGACGTCGACTGAATCCGTCGCCCTTGGACCTGTTTAAGCGGGCCGGAGGAGGAGGAGCGTAGTCGCCCTCTGCCGACGCCCGGTGCGTCTGCTGTGGGATGGGCGGGCATTCGTCATATACTTTTCAAAAGCAAGATATTCAGGGTGGAAACTTTCAGCGGGGCAGTAAAGGGAACTAACTTAACCTTTGCAGCTACACGAAAATAGTCTTATCCATACTTATATTTCCATACTTTATCGTGAAATATTGACCGCCATTCACAGATTAAAAAAAAACTTAAAAGCAAAAAATGGCCGTTTTGGATAAAACATTTAAGTAATGCCAATCGATACCTTTTCTAATACTGATCAAAAATTTCTATGGGACCAAACCAGTTTGGAGTACCTACTAAAAGAAACCGGACAGGTGCAAGTCGTACTCACACGCAAACAGGGTTCAGTAGTAGCACCAAAAAGACAGCAAAACTAAAGTTGTTGTTAATGAAAAACATAGTTAATGCTGCAGTTTGATGAAAAAGTCCCATATTTCAAATACTAAACATCAAATCTTATTCCAATCAATTTTCGTTGAAAGTTTCTTTTGCGTTCTACAATCCTAATTTTTTTCAGAATTTTCCTCCTCTTACTTTATAAATTCGAAGCGGGGGGGGGGGGGAACCAATTTTACCACTTTGGAAGTGTTTTTTTTTTTTTTTTTTTTTTCATACGGTTGACATTGAGAAAAAATAATTTTATAAACCTCAATGTCATTTTTAAAGACCTATCTATTGACACTTCGCACGTTATGCCCACGGTGGCTGGGAGCCACCACGACACCCCCAACGTCCGGGGCATCTCCCGCGACGGCTGGGACGTGCCCTCTTCCAGCCCCCCTAAAAGGGTGCAGAGAGCCGGTGGACTTGGTGACGTCCGTCGCCCCCCATATAACTGGACCCGCGGCGGTGACGCGTACTGTTCCACGCGCACCCCTAATTAAAGTCGCGGGGGCTGTACACCTTACTCCCCCCGTGGATTGGAGGAGGCCGGCACTAGCTGGGGATCGTGGAAGGCGCATTAGTTCCCATGATCCCCGGTGAAAGTGTGGGAAAGGAACACCGGGGTGGTTTTTAGTCAGTTTAGCTCAGGTTAGGTTAGCTCAGGTTAGGTTAGCTCGGGGGACCACCCCACAGTGCTTGCGTCCACGTCGCGTCCCCTGGAAACGACCCAGTTCTGACCACCGTAACGGAGTGGCAGACTGGGTTGGCCAAAGTGCACTGTGCTCTCGTAGCTTATTTTATCTTATTATTGTCTTGTGAACTACGAATCGTTGGAAATGTTTAAACCCACGAGGGACGCCTGCGGGCGGTTTTTAAAACAAAAAGGCCCTTCTCAGGGCCAACCCAAAGGCCCTTCTCAGGGCCACACAAAAGGCCCTTCTCAGGGCCAACCAAAAGGCCCTTCTCAGGGCCAACCAAAAGGCCCTTCTCAGGGCCACTCCGACGCTCAGGCGTCAGAGGCTAGCCGCGCGCCATCTGCGGCTAGCTTGTTCAGAGGGGCGGACGAGTCGTCCGACAACGACTCACTCGTTTGTGTGTCGGATTCGGACGATTGTCGGTCGCGGAAGCGGGTCCACCTGAGCGGTGGGTCCGGGGGCTCCTCGGCCTCGGGGTCGACGGGGTTGTCGAAGGCGAAAAAGCCGACGGCGGCCGCGGACACCCATGTCGTTGGGCTCGCGGACGCCCAACGCCGGTTGGACCTGGCTCGGCGGGCGCAGCTCCAGCAAGAGCTGGAGGAGCGGGTGGCTTCCAGGGAGAAGCGGGCGCACGCTGCCCGGGCCAAGTCCGGGTACGGTGCGTCCCGCGTTCTGTACTCGGACCACTCCCTGGCCGAGCTGCAAAAAATGGCGGAGGAGGACGAGGAGGAGATTGTGGAGGTCGCCTCTAAGTCCTCCAACATGAAGGGGACCCTTCAAAAGGCCCTAAAATGCAGGGCCGCGAGCATGCGCGGTATCGTCGCGGAGCTGGTCCAGCGCAGGACCACCGACGAGACGCAACAACTGCAGGCGAGGATAGATCGCCTGCAGTCGGAGGTCAGCCAGCTTCATCAGAAGCTGGCTGAAGCCACGGCCCCGCCTCAACAGGCCAACACGGGCCATGCGGCAGAGGGCCCCGCCTCCAACCTTGAGGATATCATCCGCAAGGTGGTAATGGAGGAGAGGGCCACAAGAGCCTGCTTGGCAGGAATTGAGGACCGGCTCTTGCCGGAGAAGCGCCTCCGACCGCCGCTTGCGGCGGATAAGAGGCGGTGTGGGCCGGGGCCGTCCTCGTCTCAGGCGGAAGATGCCCTTCTCCCTTCCACCACCCCGTCCAACGAGTGGACGGAAGTGGTCCGTGGGGGGAAGGGCAAAGCCAAAAGGACGGCGACGGTCCCTGTCGTCCCCGCCACCACCGCTCCCAGCCGGTCGCAGACGACCGGCAAGGGAAAGGGGAAGGGGAAAGGGAGGGGAAAGGGACAACTGGTCCCCCCAAAAACCGCGGCCGTCGTGGTGACGCTCACCTCGGAGGCTGCGGGGCGAGGGGAGACGTACGCGTCCATTTTGGTGCGGGCGCGTGCAAATGCCGATCCCACCCAACTTGGGATCGGCAGTGTGGCTTGCCGGCGGACCCAAGCCGGGGCTCGAATATTCGAGTTCCCGGGGGCAGAGGGGAGTGCCCATGCGGACCTCTTTGCAGCCAAGCTGCAGGAGGTCATCGCGGATTCGGCCAAGGTGGCCCGACCGGTCAAGTCGGCGGCCATAGAGGTGATGGGCCTCGACGACTCCGTCACCAAGGAGGAGGTGGTGGCGGCGGTCGCAGCGATGGGGGGCTGTGGCGTCGCGGCGGTCCAAGGCCGGGACATAAGGCCCGGCCGCGGCGGCATGGGCACCATTCGCCTCGAGTGCCCGGTCGCCTCTGCCAAAGCCGTCCTTGCCAAGGGACGGCTCAAAGTCGGGTTCAGCTCGGGTGCAGTCCGGGCACTCGAGGACCAGCCTCTGCGGTGTTTCCGGTGCTTCGGCATCGGACACACCCGGCCCCTGTGTCCGTCCGCGATAGACAGGACGGACATGTGCCTCCGCTGCGGCAAGGAAGGCCACAAAGCCGCTGCCTGCAAGGCCGCCACGCCGCACTGCGCGGTGTGTGCTGCTAGTGGCCGCCTGGCGGGCCACGTTATGAGGGGTAGGAACTGCAACCCTCCCCCTAGGCGAGGCAAAGCGCAGGCGCCGACCGGGCCTGCTGCTGCCGCTAGCACCGTCGTTCCTGCGGCGGTTGCGGAGGGGGGTGCGATGTCCGACTGATGGATAGGGTCGAACATCGCATCCTTCAGGCGAACACCAACCACTGCAGGGCAGCCCAGGATCTGCTGATGCAGACCATGGCTGAGTGGTTGGTGGACTTGGCGGTGGTCGCCGAGCCTTACTCGGTACCTGACCGTTGGCTGGGCGACCGGGACGGCTCGGTGGCGTTGGTGTCGCGGCCTTCCACAGACTCCCCTCCCCTCTCGCTCTTAGAGAGGGGACCGGGATACGTGGCCGCCGCGTGGGGGGACATGGCCCTGGTGGGGGTCTATTTCTCCCCAAACCGCCCTCTCTCGGACTTTGAGGATTTCCTCGAGGTCCTCACCGCAGTCGTAGGGAGGGCGGCGCCACGCCAGGTCGTGGTGTTGGGCGACCTGAACGCCAAGTCGGCGGCCTGGGGCAACCCGGCCGCCGGTTGCAACGTCCGGGGACGCGCCGTCGAGTTTTGGGCGGCCTCATGCGGCGTGTCCCTCCTCAACAGGGGGGCGGTCCACACGTGCGTGCGGCAACGGGGTGGGTCGGTGGTGGACGTCTCGTTTGCCACCCCCGCCCTAGCCGCCCGCGTCGTCAGCTGGCGGGTGGAGATGGTGGAGACCTTGTCGGACCACCGATACGTGCGGTTCGACATCTCCACCCAGGGGGGGGGGATGGCTCGCGCTGGGCAATCTCCCTTCCCACGGTGGGCACTCACCCGCCTGGACCGGGAGGCAGCCAAGGAGGCGGCCTTTCTCCAGGACTGGCTGTCGCCCCCTGTCGAGGTCCTGGACGTGGACGCCGCAGCGGTCCGGCTCAGGGGGTCCCTGACCGAGGTGTGCAACTCCAGCATGCCTCGGTCTCGCCGTCCGCCTCCCCGTCGTGCCGTCTATTGGTGGACGGAGGAGCTGGCGGGGCTCCGGGCCGCCTGCGTGGCGGCCAGAAGGGCCTACGCGCGGAGCCGACGGCGCAGCACCCAAAATCGAGTCCAGGCGGAGGAGGACCGCCTATACGCCTCTTACCGAGAGGCGACGACGGTCCTCAAATCCGCGATGGGTGCTGCGAAAGACTCGGCGAGGGCCGAGATGCTGGAGGAACTCGACAGGGATCCTTATGGGAGACCATACAAGGCGGCGCGGAACCAGCTGCGCCCCTGTGGTCCCCCACTGACGGAGACCCTCGAGCCAGCGTTGCTGGATGGGGTGGTCCGGTCCCTGTTTCCGCGCAGGACCGACTTCGCCCCACCAACGATGGATCCCCCGCAAGGGTCGGCTTCGCCGGAGGAGGAGGTCCCCCCGGTGACGGCGGCGGAGTTCTACGCTGGGGTTCTCAGCCTCCGCGCGAAGAAGACGGCCCCCGGACCGGACGGCGTCCCCGCACGGGTGGTGGCGATCGCCGCTTCCGAAATGGAGGACAGGTTTCGGGACCTCTTCAGCGCGTGCTTAACGGCTGGGAGGTTCCCGAAACTGTGGAAGGAGGGGCAGCTATGCCTCCTCCGAAAGGAGGGACGCCCGGTGGACTCCCCCTCGGCATACCGGCCCATCGTTCTGCTCGATGAGGTCGGCAAATTGTTCGAGGGGATTGTCGCCTCCCGGCTTGATAGCCTTTTGCGGGGGGTAGGGCCGGACCTGTCGGACGCCCAATTCGGTTTCCGTCGAGGGCGTTCGACGATCGATGCGCTGGCCCTACTCAAGGGCCAGGTGAAGGAGGCGGTGGAGGCGGGGGGCGGAGTGCTGGCAGTGTCGTTCGACATTGCCAACGCCTTCAACTCCGTGCCCCACTCGACGATATTGGAGGCGCTCCGGTATCACGGAGTGCCCCAATACCTGCGAAACCTCCTGGCCAGCTACTTGGAGGACCGAGAGGTCCTCCTCGTGGACAAGACGGCCACGGTGAGGCGGTACGGCGCAGAGTCCGGTGTTCCGCAGGGGTCGGTGCTTGGACCGCCCCTTTGGAACATCGGGTTCGACTGGCTCCTGCGGGGGGCCCTCCTCCAGGGCACGAGTGTCATCTGCTACGCGGATGACACTCTCCTTACTGCCCGGGGGAGGAATTTTGCGGACGCGGCCTGTCTGGCCTCGGCTGGCGGATCCTTGGTCGCAGAGAGGATCCGCCGCCTAGGATTGAGGGTGGCGCTGCACAAGACCGAGGCCGTGTTCTTTCGTGGGCCTCGGCAGCGCTGCCCTCCCGACGCCCACATTGTCGTAGAGGGCGTCAGGATAGGGGTCCGGGCCCAGATGAAGTACCTGGGCCTGGTCCTGGACGACAGGTGGCGCTTCGGCCCGCACTTCAGCGGGCTGTCGACGCGCCTGTTGAAAACCGCCGACGCCCTCTCGTGGCTCCTCCCGAACCTGGGGGGGCCCAAGGCGAAATGCCGCCGCCTGTATGCCGGCATTCTGCGGAGCATGGCCCTTTACGGGGCCCCAATCTGGGCGGACTCCCTCAACAGGAGGGAGAATGCGACCGCCATCCGCAGGCCCCAAAGGGCTATTGCACTGCGGGTGGCGAGGGCCTACCGCTCGGTAGGCTTCTCGGCGGCGTGCGCTCTGGCCGGCACCCCTCCTTGGGAGTTGGAGGCTTGGGTGCTCGCCAGAGTGTATGAGTGGACGGCGCGCCGGAAGGCGCTCGGGGAGCGCCCGATTGCCGAAGAGCGGGAGGCCGTGCGGCGGGAGGCGAAGGACGCCATCGTCCTCCACTGGACGGAGGACCTCGCCAACGCCGCCTTTGGCCGCCGTACGTTGGACGCGCTCGGTCCGGTCCTGCGGAGCTGGCTCGAGCGGTCCCACGGTTTCCTCTCGTTCCGTTTGGTGCAGGTGTTGTCCGGCCATGGCTGTTTCGGATCGCACCTGCACCGGATCGGGAGGGAGGAGACCCCGGCGTGCCACGACTGCGGCGCGGCGGAGGACACGGCGCAGCACACCCTCGAGGTGTGCCCGGCTTGGTCCGAGCTGCGCCGCGGTCTGATCGCTGTGATCGGACAGGATCTCTCGCTTCCTGGCGTGGTCAACGCCATGCTGGGGAGCGAGGAGGCCTGGGCAGCGGTCGCCTCCTTTTGCGAGGACGTAATCTCGCAGAAGGAGGAGGCGGAGCGCGCGCGGGAGGACGACCCTCTCGCTGCGCCGCTTCGCAGACGAAGAAGGTGTCGGAGAAGGCGAGGTCCTCTCCCTCCTCATGGTGGCGACGGGCGGGCGACAGGCGCGGGGGTGGCTTCGCCCGCATTGCACCCGTCACCACCTTCGTCGGTCATTCCCGGGCCCGTGTCCCTCCCCACGGGGGGGACGTGAGGGGCCCGCCTTGTCAGGGATTCGTCGGCGGTGGACTGGAAGTAAAGGCTGTGCCGGTTTCCCAGTCCCCCGCCACTCGGACGAAGCGGGAGTGCCGCTGGGTCGTTTTAGTGGGTATACCGGGTCACACCGGGGAGTCCCACATAGCCCCCCCATCCCCCGATGGGAGGGTATGCGTAATGCATTTTTTCCCAGCGTCAAAAAAAAAAAAAAAAAAAAAAAAAAAAAAAAAAAAAAAAAAGGTTAGGTTAGGTTAGGTTGGGGGACCACCCCACAGTGCTTGCGTCCACGTCGCGTCCCCTGGAAACGACCCAGTTCTGACCACCGTAACGGAGTGGCAGACTGGGTTGGCCAAAGTGCACTGTGCTTTCGTAGCTATTTTATTTTATTGTCTTGTGTCTACGAATTTGTCGGAATGTCAAAACCCACGAGGGACGCCTGCGGGCGGTTTTTAAAACAAAAAGGCCCTTCTCAGGGCCAACCCAAAGGCCCTTCTCAGGGCCACCCGAAAGGCCCTTCTCAGGGCCAACCCAAAGGCCCTTCTCAGGGCCAACCAAAAGGCCCTTCTCAGGGCCACTCCGACGCTCAGGCGACAGAGGCTAGCCGCGCGCCATCTGCGGCTAGCTTGTTCGGAGGGGCGGACGAGTCGTCCGACAACGACTCACTTATTTGTGTGTCGGATGCGGACGATTGTCGGTCGCGGAAGCGGGTCCACATGAGCGGTGGGTCCGGGGGCTCCTCGGCCTCGGGGTCGACGGGGTTGTCGAAGGCGAAACAGCCGACGGTGGCCGCGGACACCCATGTCGTTGGGCTCGCGGACGCCCAACGCCGGTTGGACCTGGCTCGGCGGGCACAGCTCCAGCAAGAGCTGGAGGAGCGGGTGGTTGCCGGGGAGAAACGGGCGCACGCTGCCCGGGCCAAGTCCGGGTACGGTGCGTCCCGCGTTCTTTACTCGGACCACTCCCTGGCCGAGCTGGAAAGAATGGCGGAGGAGGACGAGGAGGAGATTGTAGAGGTCGCCTCTAAGTCCTCCAACATGAAGGGGACCTTGCAAAAGGCCCTCAAATGCAGGGCCGCGAGCATGCGCGGTATCGTCGCGGAGCTGGTCCAGCGCAGGACCACCGACGAGACGCAACAACTGCAGGCGAGGATAGATCGCCTGCAGTCGGAGGTCAGCCAGCTTCATCAGAAGCTGGCTGAAGCCAGGCCCAAGTCCAAGGCCGGGACATAAGGCCCGGCCGCGGCGGCATGGGCACCATTCGCCTCGAGTGCCCGGTCGCCTCTGCCAAAGCCGTCCTTGCCAAGGGACGGCTCATAGTCGGGTTCAGCTCGGGTGCAGTCCGGGCACTCGAGGACCAGCCTCTGCGGTGTTTCCGGTGCTTCGGCATCGGACACACCCGGCCCCTGTGTCCGTCCGCGGTAGACAGGACGGACATGTGCCTCCGCTGCGGCAAGGAAGGCCACAAAGCCGCTGCCTGCAAGGCCGCCACGCCGCACTGCGCGGTGTGTGCTGCTAGTGGCCGCCTGGCGGGCCACGTTATGAGGGGGAGGAACTGCAATCCTCCCCCTAAGCGAGGCAAAGCGCAGGCGCCGATCGGGCCTGCTGTAGCCGCTAGCACCGTCGTTCCTGCGGCGGCTGCGGAGGGGGGAGCGATGTCCGACTGATGGACTTGGCGGTGGTCGCCAAACCTTACTCGGTCCCTGGCCGTTGGCTGGGCGACCGGGACGACGGTGGTGGCGTTGGTGTCGCGGCCTTCCACAGACTCCCCTCCCCTCTCGCGCTTAGAGAGGGGACCGGGATACGTGGCCGCCGCGTGGGGGGACATGGCCCTGGTGGGGGTCTATTTCTCCCCAAACCGCCCTCTCCCGGACTTTGAGGTCCGAGAGGCGGAGCGCGCGCGGGAGGACGACCCTCTCGCTGCGCCGCTCCGCAGACGAAGAAGGGGTCGGAGAAGGCGAGGTCCTCTCCCTCCTGATGGTGGCGACGGGCGGGCGACAGGCGCGGGGGTGCCTTCGCCCGCATTGCACCCGTCACCACCTTCGTCGGTCATTCCCGGGCCCGTGTCCCTCCCCACGGGGGGGGACGTGAGGGGCCCGCCTTGTTAGGAATTCGTCGGCGGTGGACTGGAAGTAAAGGCTGTGCCGGTTTCCCAGTCCCCCGCCACTCGGACGAAGCGGGAGTGCCGCTGGGTCGTTTTAGTGGGTATACCGGGTCACACCGGGGAGTCCCACATAGCCCCCCCATCCCCCGATGGGAGGGTATGCGTAATGCATTTTCCGGCGACTTTCCGGACAGTGCGCGATTCACGCTCCGAGTCATCGGAGTGTGAATATGGAGAGGGGACACATCATACATCGTGCGATGACCCACGGAGCGGGTCTATCGGACGATGTGTGATTCACGATTCACTTCTCGCGTTCCACGGGGAGTGAATCAGGGGTCGGGAATATTTCGTCATGTGCCGTGCGATGGCTCACGGAGCGGGTCATCGGACGGTACGTGATTAGTGATTCACTCCTCGGGGTCCTCGGGGAGTGAATCAGGGTTGGGGATATTCCCTTGTTCTGGGATCATGGCATTCATCGCCCTCTGGTACGCGTCTGCCCATCAGACGTGACCATGAGGGTGATAGAATGGTCATAAGGGAACAAAAGGGGGGGGGGGGAAACGATGGAAAGTAGGGAGATAGGGACCACACCCTTAAAAGGAAAAAATTAAACATGAAAAAGACGTCTTGGAAGATTATACCCCAGGGCGGTACCAGCTGCACAGCAGCTGGAGAATCCGCCACGACCCCTTCGGGGTCGTCAAGCCCTTCGTATTCTGGGGGGGGCAACAAACGTCTACCACTTGCCTGTGGCAACAAGAGCCGAGGAGGCTCCCCGAGATCGAGGTCTTTTGAAGACCTCATCTCTTTTAGTCATCAGAAACCCGACCGAGGAACGGGTGATCTCTGCATGGTGGACGTAGTGTCGGACTCTGGCGCTACGTCACTGAGGCCGGGAGCAGAGGCTCCAGTGGAACCACGCGTGGTTCTGGAGAGAGTGAGCGTGTTGTCGGTGGTTGACGACACACCGCAGGCAGTTGCGGCCGCTCCTTCCAAGTTTTGGGGGAAGCGGTCGCGTGTCTGTGAGTTGGATGCAGGTTCGGCAGGTTTGTCCTCTAGCGAGGAGAACCTGCCGGCCCCCAAGGTGTCGACAACCAAGAGGGGCAGAGGACGCGGGTTGCCTTCCGGTGCAAGCACCCCGGTGGCGTCACGCGACTCCCGGGGCCGCTTTTTGAAGCTCCCCGGTACGCCGGTGGCCAGAGTGAGCGGCTCCGACGAGTCAATGAGCGTGTCGCCGGCGTGCCAAATGGCCGTCAACGCGACTCTAGTGGAAAGTACGGATACGCCTGTCAGCGCTGAGGTTCCGCTAAACGGGCAGAGTTCCTCCATCACAGCAGAGGAACTTGAGCAAAGAGCCCTACTGGACATCGAGGTGGTTTTGGACACCACTCGAAAGTCCAAAAACTTAAAGGGCACGAGTCAGCGAGCAATTAGAGAGGCAGCACAGCGGGTCAGACTGGCCATAGAGGGGCTCGCCAGCAGGAGCTCCAGTGAGGAGACCCGAAGGCTTCACCTGCTGAACGACCGACTGCGAATGGAGGTCGAAGCCCTCCGTCGAGAGATGGTGGCTCTGCGGGAGGAAGTCGTGGGTCTCCGGGTACGGCCGGAAGGTTCCTCTGCTCCAGATAAGTCGCTCCCGCAGGGACCATCTACGAGCGAGATGCAGGCGCATGCCATCGTTTCCCAGATCGGGAAAATGTTGGATGCCCGGTTTGCAGGCATCGAGGACCGACTTCTGCCGGCCAGGACCGTTCGTCCGCCTCTGGCAGCGGACCGCAGGATTCCTGCTAGCAGCGCTGGCGGCACTGGCAACAGGCCGAAACAGCCTTCCGTGGCTCCTCAGGTGCCGTCTGCGGTGCCTAAAACGAAGAGTGGTGCTCCTCCAAGTAGGTCCGTTCCAACGGCCACTATGCGAGCCCCCAATGCAGACCAATCGGTGTCTGCCAGTGACGGCTGGCAGACCGCAGGGAGGAGGAAGAAAAGGAAGAAGAAGAATAAGAAGAACAAAGGACCTTCGTCTTCCTTGCCACAGAAGACTGTGGCGGCCTCCACCGCTCAGGGCAACAAGTCTTCCGGGCCCAAAAAGGGCAAGAACGCCAAGAGAGGGCTTCGTGCGCCCAGGTCTGCTGCGGTAGTACTCACCCTGCAGCCTGAAGCAGCGGACAGGGGCGTCACGTACGCGGCCGTCCTCACCAAGGCCAGGCAAGCCGTAAACCTGGAGGAGCTTGGCATAACAGATGTCAGGTTCCGACAAGCCTTAACCGGGGCCCGCATGCTGGAGTTCCCAGGGGCCGAAGGCACTGCGGGGGCAGACCGCGTTGCAGAGAAACTGCGAGCGGTCTTCGCAGAGGAGGTCAAGGTCTCCAGACCGACGAAGTGCGCTGAACTGCGCATCTCGGGGCTTGACGACTCCGTGTCCGGGCAGGACGTGCAGGACGCGATTGCGCGTAAGACTGGCTGCTCATCAGACGCTCTCCGAGTCGGTCCAATTCGATCTGGCCCGGGAGGCGCGAGCTCTGTGTGGATCTGTTGCCCCGTTACAGTGGCAAAACAGCTGGCCGACGCCGGCCGGCTCTTGGTGGGTTGGAGCTCTGCCAGAGTCGTGGTTCTGGACGCTCGGCCCATGAGGTGCTACAGGTGCTGGGGATTAGGACACGTGGGCCGGAGGTGCGACTCTGGCGTAGACCTCAGTGGACACTGTTTCCGCTGCGGTGAGCCGGGGCATCCGGCGTCCGCGTGCGCTGCCGACCCGCACTGCTTACTGTGCGCAGCGGCAGGACGACCGACCGGCCACGTCGCTGGCAGAAAGGACTGCAGGCCGCCGGTCCGTTCTGGCAGGAACGGTGTGACAACTCTGCGCCCAACTGCTTCCGGCGCAGTGCGATTGGAGGAGCCATCGCAGGGGGCGATAATGATTACGGACTAACTATGGACCCGGTTCGTTTTCATTCTCTCCTCCAGGCGAACCTGAACCACTGTGCTGGTGCGCAGGACTTGGTTCTCCAAACCATGGCGGAGCGGACGATAGGTGTGGCCGTAGTGGCGGAGCCATACTTCGTCCCGGCTCGCCCTGACTGGGTAGGTGACATTGACGGCTCTGTTGCTATTATCAGCTCCTCGGCGCCACTTTCCTTCAGAGAGAGGAGTCGAGGATTTGTTGCGGCCACCTGGGGGGACATAATTCTCTTCGGGGTATATTTCTCTCCAAACAGGAGCCTAGCGGAGTTCGAGGACTTCCTGGACCGCCTGGGGACCTCGGTTCGACGAGTGATGCCATCCCACGCCATCGTTGTGGGGGACTTCAACGCGAAATCCACCGCGTGGGGGTCCCCCACGACGGACATCAGGGGGGAGGCGGTCGAGGAATGGGCAACGGCTGCGGGCCTCTGTCTTTTAAACAGGGGCTCCGTTAACACATGCGTCCGGCAGCACGGGGGGTCAATAGTGGACCTCTCGTTCGCTACCCCTGCTGTCGCCGCACGGGTTCAGGGTTGGCGGGTCCTAGAGAGTGTGGAGACTCTATCGGATCACCTGTATATCTGTATGGATGTCTCCGCCTCTTCGGGCCCAACAGTGTATCCACGACCTGACGCTCGGCAGTTCCCACGGTGGGCGTTGAAGCGGCTTGACGGGGACCTCCTAGAGGAAGCAGCCATTGTCCAGGCTTGGCTGTCCTCGCCACCTGCAGCAGAGGGAGTCGACGTCGAGGCTGACCGCTTTCGCGAAGCCATGACGGCTGTGTGCGATGCAGCCATGCCTCGCTCCCGAAGACAACCTCCAAAGAGGGCGGTCTACTGGTGGTCCCAGGAGATAGCAGACCTCCGCGCGGCCTGTATAACTGCCCGGAGGACCTACTCACAGGTTCGCAGGTTACGCCGCCGTGATGAAGAGCTGGAGATCCTACAGACCCAATTGTATGAGTCATACCGCAACGCTCGGGGGGCTCTGCAGTTGGCGATCTGTCGAGGGAAGGAGCAATCGAGAGCTGAGGCACTGGAGGATCTAAACCGTGATCCCTGGGGGCGTCCGTACCGTGCGGCGCGGAAAAAACTCCGTGCCCAAGGCCCCCCACTGACGGAAACCCTCCAGCCTCAGTTCCTCGTCAGGGTCGTGGAGACACTCTTCCCGGATCGGGCGGATCATCTTTCCCCGCCAATGGCCGAAGCGGAGGCCGACCAAGATGCGGAAGTGGAGACTCCCCCAATATCTGACGCGGAGATGGGGGCAGCAATTTTGAGGGCGCGGTCCAAGAGGACTGCCCCCGGACCGGATGGAGTGCCTGCAAGGGTGCTGGCCCTCTCTCTTGAGGCGGCCCTGGAAGATAGGCTTAGGGAGCTGTTTGACGCCTGTCTAACGTCGGGACGGTTCCCTAAGGCCTGGAAGGAGGGTCGACTGGTGCTGCTCCAGAAGGCAGGGCGGCCCCCGGAGTCTCCATCGGCGTATAGGCCGATTGTCTTGCTGGACGAGGCGGGGAAGATGCTAGAGAAGATTCTCGCTACCCGCATCGTCCGGCACTTAGATGCAGTAGGCCCAAACTTGTCGGACGCCCAGTTCGGTTTCCGGGCAGGGCGTTCGACAATAGACGCCATCTTGCGCCTCAAGGCCGAGGCGAAAGATGCAGTCGCCCAGGGCGGGGTGTTGTTGGCGGTGTCTTTAGACATCGCCAACGCGTTCAACACTCTGCCATTCAGCTGCATCGAGGAGGCGCTCCGCTACCATCAGGTGCCCGCCTACCTGAGGCTGCTAGTAGCAGACTACCTGCAGGAGCGGTTTGTCTCCTACGAGGGACGCGACGGCCAAGTTGTGCGCAGGGCCATCGTGTGCGGTGTTCCACAGGGGGCGGTTTTGGGTCCGCTCTTGTGGAACATAGGCTACGACTGGTCCTTGCGCTGTTTGCTCTCCCCCGGGCAGGGCGTCATTTGCTACGCTGATGACACTCTCGTCACGGCCCGGGGAGGGAGCTACGAGGAAGCGGCACGCTCCGCCGTTGAGGGCACGTCCCTCGTCGTGGGGCGAATCGAGGCGATGGGCCTCAAGGTGGCCCTAGAAAAGACGGAGGCCCTGGTGTTTCATGCGCCCCGACGACGGCCACCGGCCGGCGCACACCTCACTATTGGTGGTGCACCAATAGCGGTACGGGCAAGCATGAAATACTTGGGTCTGGTTTTGGACCGGAGGTGGAACTTCGGCGAGCACTTTGCTCAGCTTGCGCCGAAGCTGATCGGCACGGCTTCCGCCCTCAGCCGGCTGTTGCCAAACCTGGGCGGACCAAACGTGGTTTGCCGGCGGCTGTACACGGGGGTGGTTCGCTCGATGGCGCTCTATGGGGCCCCGGTGTGGGCGGAGTCCCTGTCTGTCCAGAACAAGGCTCTACTGCGGAGGCCACAGAGAGTCATGGCAGTCAGGGTCATACGCGGATACCGCACCGTATCAGTGGAAGCGGCGTGCGCCCTCGCGGGCACACCCCCGTGGGATCTAGAGGCACAGGTGCTCGCCGAGGTCTACCGACGTGGCGCAGACCTGCAGGCGGAGAGTGGCACGCGTCCACCACCTGAGCTGGTCACGAGGTGGCGTAGAGAGGCCCAATCCCAAACCCTGCGGATTTGGAGGGTGAGGCTGGAGACGCCTAGTGCAGGTCACTGGACCGTGGGGGCGATCCGGCCGATCCTGGAAGAGTGGACACGGAGGCGACACGGGACATTGTCCTTCCGTCTGGTGCAGGTATTGTCAGGGCATGGCTGCTTTGGCAAATACCTGCACAAAGTGGCCAGACGGGAGGCGACTCCCGTGTGTCACCAGTGCGGCTGCAGCGAGGACACGGCGCTTCACACCCTCGAGCATTGTCCTGCTTGGGCGGTGCAGCGCCGTGCTCTCGCAGCAGCAATCGGGGCAGACCTCTCCTTACCGGCCGTGGCCAAGGCCATGGTCGACAGCGGGGAGGCATGGGAGGCAGTGGCGTCCTTCTGCGAGGACGTCATCTCGCAGAAGGAGGCGGCGGAGCGCGTCAGAGAGGAGGACTCCCTCGCAGACGCGATTCGTCGCAGGAGGACAGGGCGGCGGAGGAGGCGCCATGGCGATTTAATGCCGCCCTAGGAGGTGCCAGCGGGCGATAGATCGGGGAGTCTATCGTCGTCGCATCGAACGGCCCTCACGAGTGGTGGCGATGTCTCAGGTGAGCCTGGACATCGCCAAAGGAGTTTGGTGCCCGGAGGTGGGTTTCGCTGGATGGGCCGCGAACGTCATGCGTAGCAGTTCTCGCGGCCCATTCGTCAAGGCGAGAGTAGGCTCACGGCGGTGTTTTTTAGTGGGTGCAAGCCCCACATAACCAAATCGTCTCCCCGGACGGTGCGGTATGCGTTAGGCATTTTTCACCGCTTAATAAAAAAAAAAAAAAAAAAAAAAAAAAAAAAAAAAAAAAAAAAAAAAAAAAAAAAGGTTAGGTTAGGTTAGGTTAGGTTAGGTTAGGTTAGGTTAGGTTAGGTTGGGGGACCACCCCACAGTGCTTGCGTCCACGTCGCGTCCCCTGGAAACGACCCAGTTCTGACCACCGTAACGGAGTGGCAGACTGGGTTGGCCAAAGTGCACTGTGCTTTCGTAGCTATTTTATTTTATTGTCTTGTGTCTACGAATTTGTCGGAATGTCCAAACCCACGAGGGACGCCTGCGGGCGGTTTTTAAAACAAAAAGGCCCTTCTCAGGGCCAACCCAAAGGCCCTTCTCAGGGCCACCCGAAAGGCCCTTCTCAGGGCCAACCCAAAGGCCCTTCTCAGGGCCAACCAAAAGGCCCTTCTCAGGGCCACTCCGACGCTCAGGCGTCAGAGGCTAGCCGCGCGCCATCTGCGGCTAGCTTGTTCGGAGGGGCGGACGAGTCGTCCGACAACGACTCACTTATTTGTGTGTCGGATGCGGACGATTGTCGGTCGCGGAAGCGGGTCCACATGAGCGGTGGGTCCGGGGGCTCCTCGGCCTCGGGGTCGACGGGGTTGTCGAAGGCGAAACAGCCGACGGTGGCCGCGGACACCCATGTCGTTG
This sequence comes from Noctua janthe, assembly GCA_910589295.1. Taxonomy (NCBI): domain Eukaryota; kingdom Metazoa; phylum Arthropoda; class Insecta; order Lepidoptera; family Noctuidae; genus Noctua; species Noctua janthe. Next base: position 13,675 of record OU342573.1, on the reverse strand, counting down.
GGCTCGCGGACGCCCAACGCCGGTTGGACCTGGCTCTGCGGGCACAGCTCCAGCAAGAGCTGGAGGAGCGGGTGGTTGCCGGGGAGAAACGGGCGCACGCTGCCCGGGCCAAGTCCGGGTACGGTGCGTCCCGCGTTCTTTACTCGGACCACTCCCTGGCCGAGCTGGAGAAAATGGCGGAGGAGGACGAGGAGGAGATTGTGGAGGTCGCCTCTAAGTCCTCCAACATGAAGGGGACCTTGCAAAAGGCCCTCAAATGCAGGGCCGCGAGCATGCGCGGTATCGTCGCGGAGCTGGTCCAGCGTAAGACCACCGACGAGACGCAACAACTGCAGGCGAGGATAGATCGCCTGCAGTCGGAGGTCAGCCAGCTTCATCAGAAGCTGGCTGAAGCCACGGCCCCGCCTCAACAGGCCAACACGGGCCATGCGGCAGAGGGCCCCGCCTCCAACCTTGAGGATATCATCCGCAAGGTGGTAATGGAGGAGAGGGCCTTCACAAGAGCCTGCTTGGCAGGTATAGAGGACCGGCTCTTGCCAGAGAAGCGCCTCCGACCGCCGCTTGCGGCGGATAAGAGGCGGTGTGGGCCGGGGCCATCCTCGTCTCAGGCGGAAGACGCCCTTCTCCCTTCCACCACCCCGTCCAACGAGTGGACGGAAGTGGTCCGTAAGGGGAAGGGCAAAGCCAAAAGGACGGCGACGGTCCCTGTCGTCCCCGCCACCACCGCTCCCAGCCGGTCGCAGACGACCGGCAAGGGAAAGGGGAAGGGAAGGGGGAGGGGAGGGGGACGGCTGGTCCCTCCAAAAACCGCGGCCGTCGTGGTGACGCTCACCGCGGAGGCTGCGGGGCGAGGAGAGACGTACGCGTCAATTTTGGTGCGGGCGCGTGCAAATGCCGATCCTGCACAGCTTGGGATCGGCAGTGTGACTTGCCGGCGGACCCAAGCCGGGGCTCGAATATTCGAGTTCCCGGGCCAAGAGGGGAGTGCCCATGCGGACCTCTTTGCAGCCAAGCTGCAAGAGGTCATCGCGGATTCGGCCAAGGTGGCCCGACCGGTCAAGTCGGCAGCCATAGAGGTGATGGGCCTCGACGACTCCGTCACCAAGGAGGAGGTGGTGGCGGCGGTCGCAGTGATGGGGGGCTGTGGCGTCGCGGCGGTCCAAGGCCGGGACATAAGGCCCGGCCGCGGCGGCATGGGCACCATTCGCCTCGAGTGCCCGGTCGCCTCTGCCAAAGCCGTCCTTGCCAAGGGACGGCTCATAGTCGGGTTCAGCTCGGGTGCAGTCCGGGCACTCGAGGACCAGCCTCTGCGGTGTTTCCGGTGCTTCGGCATCGGACACACCCGGCCCCTGTGTCCGTCCGCGGTAGACAGGACGGACATGTGCCTCCGCTGCGGCAAGGAAGGCCACAAAGCCGCTGCCTGCAAGGCCGCCACGCCGCACTGCGCGGTGTGTGCTGCTAGTGGCCGCCTGGCGGGCCACGTTATGAGGGGGAGGAACTGCAATCCTCCCCCTAAGCGAGGCAAAGCGCAGGCGCCGATCGGGCCTGCTGTAGCCGCTAGCACCGTCGTTCCTGCGGCGGCTGCGGAGGGGGGAGCGATGTCCGACTGATGGACTTGGCGGTGGTCGCCGAGCCTTACTCGGTCCCTGGCCGTTGGCTGGGCGACCGGGACGGCTTGGTGGCGTTGGTGTCGCGGCCTTCCACAGACTCCCCTCCCCTCTCGCTCTTAGAGAGGGGACCGGGATACGTGGCCGCCGCGTGGGGGGACATGGCCCTGGTGGGGGTCTATTTCTCCCCAAACCGCCCTCTCCCGGACTTTGAGGTCCGAGAGGCGGAGCGCGCGCGGGAGGACGACCCTCTCGCTGCGCCGCTCCGCAGACGAAGAAGGGGTCGGAGAAGGCGAGGTCCTCTCCCTCCTCATGGTGGCGACGGGCGGGCGACAGGCGCGGGGGTGCCTTCGCCCGCATTGCACCCGTCTCCACCGTCGTCGGTCATTCCCGGGCCCGTGTCCCTCCCCACGGGGGGGACGTGAGGGGCCCGCCTTGTAAGGAATTCGTCGGCGGTGGACTGGAAGTAAAGGCTGTGCCGGTTTCCCAGTCCCCCGCCACTCGGACGAAGCGGGAGTGCCGCTGGGTCGTTTTAGTGGGTATACCGGGTCACACCGGGGAGTCCCACATAGCCCCCCCATCCCCCGATGGGAGGGTATGCGTAATGCATTTTTTCCCAGCGTCAACAAAAAAAAAAAAAAAAAAAAAGGTTAGGTTAGGTTAGGTTAGGTTTACCGGCCCATCGTACTGCTCGATGAGGTCGGTAAATTGTTCGAGGGGATTGTCGCCTCCCGGCTTGATAGCCTTTTGCGGGGGGTAGGGCCGGACCTGTCGGACGCCCAATTCGGTTTCCGTCGAGGGCGTTCGACGATCGATGCGCTGGCCCTACTCAAGGGCCAGGTGAAGGAGGCGGTGGAGGCGGGGGGCGGAGTGCTGGCAGTGTCGTTCGACATTGCCAACGCCTTCAACTCCGTGCCCCACTCGACGATATTGGAGGCGCTCCGGTATCACGGAGTGCCCCAATACCTGCGAAACCTCCTGGCCAGCTACTTGGAGGACCGAGAGGTCCTCCTCGTGGACAAGACGGCCACGGTGAGGCGGTACGGCGCAGAGTCCGGTGTTCCGCAGGGGTCGGTGCTTGGACCGCCCCTTTGGAACATCGGGTTCGACTGGCTCCTGCGGGGAGCGCTCCTCCAGGGCACGAGTGTCATCTGCTACGCGGATGACACTCTCCTCACTGCCCGGGGGAGGAACTTTGCGGACGCGGCCTGTCTGGCCTCGGCCGGCGGATCCTTGGTCGCAGAGAGGATCCGCCGCCTAGGATTGAGGGTGGCGCTGCACAAGACCGAGGCCGTGTTCTTTCGTGGGCCTCGGCAGCGCTGCCCTCCCGACGCCCACATTGTCGTAGAGGGCGTCAGGATAGGGGTCCGGGCCCAGATGAAGTACCTGGGCCTGGTCCTGGACGACAGGTGGCGCTTCGGCCCGCACTTCAGCGGGCTGTCGACGCGCCTGTTGAAAACCGCCGACGCCCTCTCGTGGCTCCTCCCGAACCTGGGGGGGCCCAAGGCGAAATGCCGGCGCCTGTATGCCGGCATTCTGCGGAGCATGGCCCTTTACGGGGCCCCAATCTGGGCGGACTCCCTCAACAGGAGGGAGAATGCGACCGCCATCCGCAGGCCCCAAAGGGCTATTGCACTGCGGGTGGCGAGGGCCTACCGCTCGGTAGGCTTCTCGGCGGCGTGCGCTCTGGCCGGCACCCCTCCTTGGGAGTTGGAGGCTTGGGTGCTCGCCAGAGTGTATGAGTGGACGGCGCGCCGGAAGGCGCTCGGGGAGCGCCCGATTGCCGAAGAGCGGGAGGCCGTGCGGCGGGAGGCGAAGGACGCCATCGTCCTCCACTGGACGGAGGACCTCGCCAACGCCGCCTTTGGCCGCCGTACGTTGGACGCGCTCGGTCCGGTCCTGCGGAGCTGGCTCGAGCGGTCCCACGGTTTCCTCTCGTTCCGTTTGGTGCAGGTGTTGTCCGGCCATGGCTGTTTCGGATCGCACCTGCACCGGATCGGGAGGGAGGAGACCCCGGCGTGCCACGACTGCGGCGCGGCGGAGGACACGGCGCAGCACACCCTCGAGG